>CM057834.1:84669118-89669118 GCA_030068075.1 Paguma larvata | reverse complement strand
ATTTTCTGTCTTCTTGATGCTCTGACATTTGTGGCCTCTATGACCGGGCAGAGACTGCCCCATCAAGAGTTAACCAATTTTTTTTTTAAATTTTTTTTTAATGTTTATTTTTTAGAGAGAGAGAGGGAGAGAGACAGAATATGAGCGCTGGCGGGTCAGAGAGAGAGAGGGAGATGGGAGACACAGACTCCGAAGCTGGCTCCAGGCTCCGAGCTGTCAACACAGAGCCCGACCGACCGTGAAATCATGACCTGAGCCGAAGTCGGAGGCTTAACCGACTGAGCCACCCAGACGCCCCAAGAGTTAACCAGTTCTTAGAGACAGCAAAGGGCTCACTGAGGGACACACTTTTTACATGCAAACGAACCAGTCCAAAGCCTACAGTCTGAACCAACCATCTACTTTATCAACCGCTCACACACAAAACCATTATTTCCTTTGCCCTAAGTCACCCCAGGGCCAGGTACCAGACAGCTAGGGACAGCCCCTATTTCCTGAAGTCTGTCAGAATTATTCAGACAAGCCGGTCCTCAACTATTTACCATGTCCTGCCTTTCCTTTCCTGCAGAAAACGCAATGAAGGCTCCGGCTCCTGTTTTTCTCCTACTCTTCCTGCCTTCATACCCAAACTGGAGCTTCCCCGTGTGGCCTTGTGTGACATGGTTCGCTCTCCACTCAGGAATGGTGAGTAATAAACATCTTCTTTCAATGGCATCGACGTTTCGGTGTCATCACTCAGTACCCTCCGTAAATTAAAATCCTGCAGGTAAAATTGAGACAAAGGCTCATTTTTGTTGTTACGTGTGTCAGTTCTTCACTGTTTTTTAAACTGAATTGTATACATAGACCACATTTTGTTTATTCTTCAACCGACGGACATGTGAATTCTACCCACTGTTGGCTATTGTGAAAAATGGGGCTGTGAGCTTTGCATACAACTTTCGTGTGGATGTATGTTTTCAGGTCTCTCGGGCATATTCCTAGGTGTGGAATTACTGGGTCATGTGGTGACTATATTTAACGTATAGAACTGCCAAACTATTTTCCAACGTGGCTCTGCTATTTTATAATCCCACTGGCAGTCTGTGAAAGTTCCAGTTTCTCATGTCTTCACCAACACTTGTTATTGTGTGACTTTTGATTTTTTTTAAATTTTTATGTACTTATTTTTATAAATTGCAACTTTATTTTTTAAATTTTTATTAGTTTAAAAAGTTTATTATTTTGAGATAGAGAAGGAGGGAGAGTACAAGTAAGGGAGGGGCAGAGAGAAGGAGAGAGAGAATCCCATGCAGGCTCCATCTGTCCGTGTGGAGTTCGACGCGGGGGTTGAATTTATGAACCATGAGACCATGACCTGAGCCGAGATCAAGAGTCTGATAGTTAATGAAGTAAGCCACCTGAGTGGCTCTCTGACTTTTTAAACTTTTAGTCATCTTCATAGATTTGAAGTGGTATCTTCTTGTGGTTTTGATTGGCAGGTCTCTAATAACTAATGATGTTGAGTACTTTTTATGTGTTTATTGGTCGTTTGTGTGTCTTCCTAGAAAAATGTTTCCTTTGCTCATTTAAAAATTAGGTTATTTGTCTTTTTATTGTTGAGTTGTAGGAGTTCTTTATACATCCTGGATACAGGTCTCTTATCAGATATATGATTTGAAAATATTTTCTTGTAATCTGTGAATTGTCTTTTCACTTGCTGGCGTCTTTGAAACACAAGTTGTTTTTATTTTTTTTTTATTTTGATGAAGTCAGCTTAGTTTTTCTTTTGTTGCTTTTGATTTTGGTGTCATATGTATGATATCTTTACCTAATCCAAGGTCACGAAGATCTAGTCCTAAGTTTTCTTTTAAGAGTTTTATTGTTTTAGCTCTTACTTTTAGGTGTATAATCCATTTGAAGTTAATTTTTGTATATGGTGTAAGCTAGGAGTCCAAGTTACTTCTTTTGCATGTGGACATCCAGTTGTCTCAGCATCGTTTGTTGAAAAAACTATTCTTTCCCCATTGAATTATCTTGGCACTCTTGTCAGAGATCCACTGATGATTAATGTAAGTTTTTTTTTTTTTAACGTTTATTTATTTTTGAGAGACAGAGACAGAGCATGAGCAGGGGAAGGGCAGAGAGAGAGGGAGACACAGAATCCGAAGCAGGCTCCAGGCTCTGAGCTGTCAGCACAGAGCCCGACGTGGGGCTCGAACTCACAGACCGCGAGATCATGACCTGAGCTGAAGTCGGCCACTTAACCGACTGAGCCACCTAGGCGGACTCTCAATTCTGTTCCATTGACCTAAAACATCTTAATGATCTATATGTCTGTCCTTATGTCAATACCAAACAGTCTTGATTATTGAAGCTTTGTAGTAAGTTTTGAAAACAGGAAGTGTGAGTTGTCTGACTTTGTTCTCCTTTGTCCAAATTGGTTTGGTGATTCTGGGTCCCTCGTATTTTCACATGAAATTTATAGTTTGTCAATTTCTGTAAAACAACAACAACAACAACCCAAAAAACAAAAACCATAAAACAAAACAGGCAGCTGAACTTGGAAGGGGGTTATGTTGACTCTGGTCACTCTGGGGAGTATTGCCATCTTGACAGTATTGAATCTTCTAGTCCTTGATATAGGGTATCTTTCCGGTTTTTACATCTTCTTTAATTTCATTCAATTATGTTCCATAGACTTCAGTGTTCAAGTCTTGTACTTCTTTGTTACATTTATTCCTAAGTTTTTTTCTTTCTGATGCTATTGCAGATGGGGTTGTTTGCTTAATTTCATTTCATATTGTTCATTGCTAGAATATAGAAATATAGCTGATTTTCATATATTAGTCTTGTGTCCTACAACCTAGCCCGAACTTGTTTTATGTTCTAATAATTCTTTTCTGAATTCCTTAGGATATTTTTTGTCTGCAAGATCACATCATCTGGCAATAGAAATAGTTTTATTTCTTCCTTTCCAATATGGACGACTGGCATTTCTTTTCCTTACCTGATTTCCCTGGTTAGAGCGTGGAGCCCCAGATAGGGCTTGATCTCACAGAGATCATGACCTGAGCTGAAATCAAGAGTTGGACATTTAACCAACTGAGACACCCAACCCCTGTGGGTTTTCATAGATGACCTCTTGCCTTTTTGTGATCCTACACTATCTTTTTAAAAAACTTTTTTAATGTTTTTTTATTTTTGAGAGAGAGAGAGAAAGTGAGAGAGCGAGCACGAGTTGGGGAGGCACAGAGAGAGAGAAAGAGGGAGACACAGAATCCAAAGCAGACTCCAGGCTCCGAGCTGTCAGCACAGAGCCTGATGTGGGGCTTGAACTCAAAAGCCACGAGATCGTGACCTGAGCCAAGGTTGGACACTTAACCGACTGAGCCACCCATGCGCCCACGTCATCGTACACTATCTTGTTTCTCCGTCTACTCTCTGAATTTACGGTCTAGTGAAAGGAATATGGACCTCAAAATCAGATTTGAGTTTGAATTGATTGCCTCTATCAAGAAATGTTGAGTGTGAGATACCAGCGTATAGAAGAAAGTCCTTGCTCCCAAACTGCTGTTAATATGTTAATAAAACAGTGAGGGAGACAGTCATATGGATAAAATACTGTACTGTGATAAGTGCTGTGATGGGGGGATGGCCAGGGCAAGGAGGAGTTCAGAAAACGGGCCCTTGGAAAGATCAACTTGGGGATATGATGCCTAAATTACTCTCGAACAATTGAAGATAGTCTCGGAAGAGAGGGAATGTGTGCAGAGGTGGAAAGGTAGCTGGATTCTGTGAGCCACGGGAAGGTCTGTGAGGCTCGAGTGTGGGGTGCTTGCAGAGGGGCTCAAGGCGACCCTAAGCAGGGATAAGCAGGCCGTCTTTCCAAGGGCCTTGTAAGCTTCTCAAGGCTTACTGAGAACTGGATGGTGGTAGGAGAGGAGATGGGTTGGTGGGGAGTGAGACGGTGAATGGGATGATCTGAAGATAGGAGGTTACTGCCTAAGCAGGGAAGAATTGAGGGCCCCAAATAAAGTTCGAAGAAGGAAATAGAGTCAAGGAAGATTCAAAGGTGGAATTCACAAGATATGTTGCACTAGACTGTGAGAGGTGAAGAAAATGGCCTTGAAGAGAATGACTCTTGTGTTTCTGATCTGGGCATCTGGGTTGTTTGGTGGACTAATCTGACTCCGTTTTCTCGTCCATAAAATGGGAAAAATACTTCACAGATAGCAGTATATGCGAATCTCAGCACAAGCATCTGGTTAGGACTCAATAAATACTTACTCTTTTTACTTTCCCCCATTGTTTCCGTTTCTTCTGTTCTTTATCACTATTTTTTTAATTTTTAAAGTTTGTTTATTTTGAGAGAGACAGAGATAGCCTCCAAGGGAGGGGCAGAGAGAGGGAGAGGGAGAATCCCAAGCAGGCTCCGCACTGTCAGCACAGAGGCTGATGCAGGGCTCAGACTCAGGAAATCATGAGATCATGACCTGAACCAAAACTGAAAGTCAGACCTTAACTGACTGAGCCACCCAGGCACCCCTGTTTCTTCTGTTCTTTAAATGTAGGTCTTCATTAGGTTAGTTCTCCCTTCAGAACGCTTTGCTGTGTCCCACAGTCCCCACTAGTGCCCCTGTGTGGGCGACTCCCATATCTCTCTCCACCCTCATCTCTCTCCTAAGCAGTGTTGACTGTGTTCTGGGTCAGCTTCATGACCTCTTAACCTTCACAAAGGAGAAGTGTCCCCCAAATCTCTTCTTCATCCCCACGTCCATAAGCCTGTGAATGCTGCTGTCATTTTCTGTCATGCCTGCTTAAAATCATTTTTGCTAGTTGAAAAACACGTTTCTCTCTTATGGCTTCTAGTTTTCCAAAGTCATTCTCTCCTCTCATCTCCTCACAGTCAGCGCAATTCAGGCTCTGTTTGAGCCCCTCCGTAACCCTGTACACACCTGTTTCCTTTTCTGTCCTCACAGAACTGCCTTCCGTCAGGCCTTCGCCACTCCCGTCTGAACTAAAGCTCTGGTTTCTGCCCCTGGTTTCTCTCCCTTTTGGTCCACCCTTCAGGCAACTGCCAGGCTGAGTGTCTAGAGACTGACCTGAGCATGACTCTTACCCCAGTGAGGGTCTTCAGTGTGTCCCCCACACCCACTGGATAGTTGCTTAAGGCACTGCGTGTCCAAACCTGTGTGCTTCTCCGTTTCTATCTCCCCACGTCCTGTAGACAAATGAGCTAGTTTTCCGCACTGTAAGTATCACCTCTGCACCTTCCCTTCTGGAAAGTGTGCTTGTTCTCCAAGTCACAGCTCACGGATCCTGCCTGACTTTCATCAAACCAGATAACTCTCCTTCCTCATATCCTGTAGCACTTTGTGCTTATTTAAAATGATTTGTGTACGTATCTTATCTCTCCTACTGGATTTAATCTCCTCAGGGGTGTCACCTTCATCTCTATAACCCCCCAAATGCCTTTCTCATATTCAATAAATATTTGTTAATGGAATGTACTACATTCTCATCTTCCTGAAGCACGAGCTTTGCTTTTGCAAAGGCCTCTCCCCTAGGGTCTGTGACGCAGACAGTAAGAGGATGAAGGGCAGCTGACTTTCCCCTGTGGATCCTCTTGTAATTTCACACAGAGTAGTATGAGGATATTACGAAGACACATTCTTATTTAAATTCTCGGTAACTAAGTCCAGCAGCACTTGGTGGGTTTGATATAGTCCATATAGATTTAACTCTTCATGTGGCTTGCGTGGGCAGAAGTCATCATAGACCGTATGGGAGCTTGATAGATTGGGCAGTTAACCCAAGCGCTGGGCAGTTATGCAGAATGATAGGTACCCATCTGGCTTTTCCTTATAGAATCTAGAACTTAAGCTTATGGACTTCTTTGTTACTTTTAGCCAAAATACATTGATGGGTGATTCATTTGGGAAATTGCGCGAGGTTCGCCCTGCCCTCCCCGGCCCTTCCCCGCGGTGGCTTCTCCGCAAGGCTGCCTCAGCTGGGTTTGCGAGGAGGTGGCTCTCAGTCCCGGTTTCCAATTAGTGATTTCCAGGAACTGAGAAGGGAAGCAGGAATAGAAAGAGAGAGTTTCTGTCTTAGGCTAAAAACACCCAAACGCTCCAGCTCCTACAGCCCTCGTCTCCTGGCAGCCAGACAAGGAAGGGAAGCAACCGCGAAGGGGGCCAGGGTGCCAGCAGAGCATCCGTGTCCTTGGCAGAGCTCGGAACCGTGCTCACAGCTCTCGGTGATTCATCGCGTGCTGGCCCGCCCACCCGTGATCCGAGTGGTTGAGGACAGGGTGAGTCAGGCCTCCAGCAGCTTCCTTTCCTGACTTCAATTCTGTGCCCTTCCCAGGCTCGCCGGCCTGCGGGGGCAGAGGGGAGGCCGGCGACGCAGCAGGCAGTACCCCCCCCCCCCGGAGACGCAGTGCGCAGGCCGGGCTGTTCCTTTCTGAAGGGCTTCCCGCTGGCGTCTGCTCTAAGCCCTAGGGAAATGTGGAGAAGAAGGGGAATCCTGATACTTGGAAGGGAGGCAGCGGTCATTTTAAAAACCTGTCTAAATTTGGGGCCGACTTAGCCCCATTGGTTGGACAAGCTTCTGGGTCAGTCTCTGCAGTATCTCTCATCGCCATATTCTGCCCCTCTTCAACTGGCCTGCAGCCTGTTCTCTCTGCCCCATTCTTTTGTCTTAATTCTTTTCTCTCTTCCCTTGCTCAGGAAGAGTTCTGTTTGTTTATGAAATCACAGCTGTTGGACTCCTCCTTTCCAGGATGTTTTTTCCAGCCAGGTGTGTCATGCCTCTTGGGTGGCCCTCCCCTGTCACTAGCTCTAACTCAGAAGATGTTACCAGCACCAAATGTGTCAACGCCGAATCCCAGTGTTCTCAGCACCAAACCCCCTGGTGTGGCTTCGGGCCCCGAGTTCACCACATTTGTCCCCATTTGACCTGGAGCTGAATCCCGGGTTTAAAAACCCTCCTCCTGCCGGGGCCCCTGGGTGGCTCAGTCCGTTAAACATCTGACTGGATTCGGCTCAGGTCATGATCTCACAGTTCGTTGGATGGAGCCCCGCATCGGGTTCTGTGCTGATGGCGCGGAGCCTGCTTGAGATTCCCTTTCTCTCTCCCTCTCTCTCTCTGCCCCTCCCCTGCTCATGCGCGAGGTGCTCTCTCTCTCCTCTCTCTTTCTCCTTCATGACTCACAATGAATTTAAAAACTTAAAACAAAAATCTTCCTCATGCCATATTATGCTTAGAAACGGATCATTCTTCATCTGGTCAACCCGAGACGGGCCACAGTTCTCCTGGTCTTGGCTAAACTTCCGTTCTCTCCCACCACACAGCTCTGGCTGTGTGTCCTATTTTATGTTTGTAGAAGGGCATTGTCTCTTGCCACTTCCCAGCACTGATTTTCTTGGATCCACTCAAGTTCAAACGATGATGTGTCCGTGTTCCTCCCTCACAGCGGGGGAGTGCCTTCTAGCTCCGCGCGCGTGTCTATCACCAGAATTGTTCCAGGACGCGATAGAGAAATCCAGGCTAGGTTTGGGCGACTTGTCTGGAGTGGCGTAGCACTGTCTGAGTGAGAGCGATAATTTACCGCGTTAGAGGTTTGCTGTTTTCCCTTCCTTGCGGCTGCACGGCACACATGCTCTGAGGAGAAGGCAGCTTTTTAAACAAAACCTCCAAGTGCATTTATTTCCCAAAAGAGCTAGACAAGATGAGGCCCTAGGAGCCGTGTCAACTACCCTGTGAGCGAGGGAAGGAAACAGGAGGGGGCTGGGTGTGAGTAATACCTCCCTTCTGTGCGGGGTCAACACTTGTCATAAATAGGACCAGGTCTCTGGATCGAAGCTGATTCTAAGCCCTACCAGATGACCCATTTATTTCAAACACGTTACACAGTATTTTGAAGTGTAAGGGTTGGTTACCTGAAATTCAGTGCAATGGGATAACTTGGAGACGCTTCGATGTGAATGGTTTTGAAGTCACTTTCATTTTTATCGTCAGAGCAAAACCCACGAAATAGGTAGGACAGGGAGTTAGGCCCACTGTAAAGCGAGGACCCTGAGGCACAGTGAATGAATGAATGAATGAATGAGCGAATGGGGCCATCAGCATTTATTCCAAAGGGCGCAGACTTAGTTACAGCATAGTGGAGATTAGACCCCTCATCTGTGTTTGATTTCTGTCACCCTTCTCAGGAAACTCCCTTCACTTAAAGGATGCGACTAGTCCATCCCTAGGAGGACTGGTGCTCTGAGTGGTTTTATTAAAGCTGTAATGAGTTTCTCGGAACTACCCACACACTCTTTCCTACGGTGGTGTGCATGTCATCTGGAATTTATAGTGAGTCCTGGGAGCAGGGTCCCTCCCGCAGCCCCCCAAGACTCAACTCCTCCGGCTCTGTCCACACCTTCCAGACACATTCCGCCGGCATCTACCTGACTTTGTCCTGACCTTCCACTTCCCATCTTGTCCGCTCCTGATCTTGCCAGCTCCCTGGCGTGTGGGGCAGGAGAAGGGAACACTGTCTCCTTGCTCCCTGGAGAGGCTTCCCTTCATTCTATAAGTAATTCTTACCTACTATTTGTTGGGTTCTCTAATTATCCTGCTTGTCATCATTGTGTCCATCTACTGACTTCAAGGAAGCCCTCCCTCTTCCTGTAACGTGTTTAGTGCTGGATCGATAGTGTCCCACCCTTTTTATTGCCATCGCTGCCAAGGAATTGAACGTCTATGTTAGTGACCGTCCAAACATCCCACCCTTCGAGTTTTCTAGGCCTTCCTAAGTGCAGTACTGACATTTGCAGGACACTGCAGGCACCCATGAGGACGGTTAAGCTTATTGGACTTCCTAATCAAGTACGAACGTTCCTCCTCTAACCTTCTCAGCTCAAAATCTCTCTGACTACGTTTCATGGGATCGTGACCCTTCTCTCCTTTCCCTTGCCCTTGGCAGACATCATTAATTGATGGCCAGGGCACTTAGTCAAACTGAATCTGGACACAGAGTTGAAAGTCCCCAACATGAAACACTAAGGCCACTACGTCTTATCACATTTGGCCTGAGGAGTTACAGCTATTTTCAAAACCTTTTGAGACCACCACCGCTTTCTCTCCTTCCCACTTGCATTCATCCTGACGTGCAAGCCCTAGACTCCTCATTCTTCCCGTCGCCCCGGGCTGCCTTCTCTTCTTTCTTTACAGAGCTCAGAAAACCCCATGGTTGACCATTGCAAAGATGTGCCTCCAAGGGTCCAAGATACCCCACTCTTGATTTTTATTACACTCATCTTAAGCATACTTAGAAGCCACCCTGCTGTAAGCTTTTTCCACCCTCTTCCTCGACCTTAAGAGTGCCAAACACTGATGGCCGGGCCATAGCGTGGTTTGCTCTTTGTGTGCTCCCAGCCTCACCTGGGCCCCGGCGACACTCACCAGTCTTCTGAGTCTTCTGTTGCCTCCCCGGGTCACATTCTGCAGCACATACACCATCGTTGAGCCGTCAGAGTCTCATTTCCTATCTTACTCAGGAGTGGGGAGCCATCTTCCTTCCTCACCACTAAGAAGTGTTCTCTGGACTCTCTCCTTCCCTTTCCCCTTCACTTCCGGCTGCGTTATCCTAACCCTTTGCCAGGTCTCTCCACTCTGCTCCCCTTACGTCTTCTGCTCCATCGGTTCACTCCGTGCACGCCACCCCCCCGCCACGTAGTGTCTAGTCTCCTCCATGCTACTAGCTCTTCTACTTCACTCCCTCCTAACCTAAAAAACAGATAAAATGAATCCAAATGATGCCAAAAACCCACCCCTCATCTTCATTGTTAAATGAATTGAAAAATCATCCATACCCTAAATAATATAGCTACCACCCTCTGCCCCATTCTGACACTCCCTCTCCACCTTGCAGCCATCGGCTTCTGCTGCTCCTCCGAGTCCCCTCCCGGTCCCAACCTCCCTTTCATTCCTGTCCCATGGCCTCTGTTCAGGGCCAGACTTTTTTTTCCTTTCACCTAGCTGTTCAGAAGCCTATGTCACCTCTTTCGATCTTTTTATACATTGATTCCCAGCTAATCAGTCACAGAGACAGCTCTGAGAAATTCATTCTGTTCAAAATTAAGTGGAAAATCCCCAGTTTGGCAATCACGGCACCCTGGTCCTGGGCTCCTCTTACCTTTGCAGCCGCCTCTCTACTTGGATTCTTCTCTAGCCAAACTGGACTCCATACCGAAGTATGCCCTCTGTCGTTCTTCCTCTAGACCTTGACTCATGCTTCTTCTGGAGCAGCCTTGCCTTCTTAGCTGTCCTTCAATGCTTGACTCAAGTTCCCTCATGTCCACAAATGTTTTAGTGATCCCCACAAGCGGGCGTAATCTCCTCTCTGAATCTCTTGAAGCACATTTTTGGAACATCCTGAAAGCTGTCATATTACCAGGACTCAGTCTATCTCTGGCAACTGATCTCCTTGAGGATAAGGAATATGTATCTTTAATGTTATCTTCCTCCCCAGCCCGGCGTCCAGTGTAGAGCTTTGCGTTATTGCTGAGTCCTTGCTCGGCGCACAGGAGGTGTCCAGTGTTAATCATTTGAGCCCGAGGCCCCAAACTGGTGGCCCACAGCTCACGTGGTAATCCCTCCCATGTTTTGTCCAGCTCCTCTAGAGTTGGCTTGATTTTGTTTTTGTGGTCATGGTAACTTATGTTAAATGCAAAATTCGCCATTTTAACCTTTTAAAAAAATTGTTTAAGTTTATTTATTTATTTTTGAGAGAGGGAGAGAACGAGAGAGAGAGAGAAAGCACAAGTGGAGGAGGGGCAGAGAGAGAGAGAGGGAGACACAGAATCCGAAGCAGGCTCCAGGCTCTGAGTACAGAGCCCAACACAGGGCTTGAACTCATGAACTGTGAGATCATGACCTGAGCCAAAGTCAATCACTTAACTGACTGAGCCTCCGAGGCGCCCCCACTTTAGCCTTTTTAAAAAAAAATTTTTTTAACGTGTATTTATTTTTGAGAGAAAGAGAGAGACAGACAGAGCATGAGCAGGGGAGGGGCACAGACAGAGAGGGAGACAGAATCTGAAATAGGCTCCAGGCCCTGAGCTGTCAGCACAGAGCCCGACGCGGGGCTCGAACTCGGGAACAGTGAGTCAAAGTCGGATGCTTAACCGACTGAGCCACCCAGGCGCCCCCCATTTTAGCCATTCTTAAGTGTGCAATTCAGTGGCATGAATTACATTCACAATGTTGTGTAATCATCGCCATCTCTTTCTACTGTGTTTCATCATCCCAAACAGAAACTCTATCACCATTAAGCAATAACTCCGCAGCCGCTGGTAACCTCTTATCTACTCTCTGTGAATTTGCCTCTTCTATTTCATAGAGTGGAATCATACAATATTTGTGCTTTTGTGTCTTGTTTCTGTCACTTAGCATAATGTTTTCGAAGTTCACCCATCTTGTAGCAGGTGGCAATACTTCATTCCTTTTTATGGCTGAGTGATATTCCGTCTGTGGTGTGCAGAGACCACATTGTTTATCCATTCATCTATCGACGGACACTTGGATTACTTCCACCTTTCGGCTCTTGTGAATAATGCCACAACAAACACTGGCATAATCTGTTTGAGTCCCATTTTTTAATCCTTTTGGGTATCTGCCTGGGAGTGGAGTTGCTAGGTCATATGGGAATTCTATGTTAAACTTTTTGAGGAACCTGCTGTAGAGTTGTTAAAATTCAAAGCACTTAACAACTTTAAAAATGAGAGATTACTCATAAAAATTAGATTTTTTTCAACTTCTCTTAAAAAAAAAAAAGGAAAGCAGTCTGGCACTCATGGGTCTACCAGGCCACCTCTGTCGGCATATAATCTGCTGGGGATGCATGGGGACCACTCCCCGTAGATGAGGTATCTGGTCTCCAGCTCAACAAGGTCCTCATTGGGTGGCATCAGACATGGGCATTCTCCGCCTGGGCCCAGTCTAAGCCTTTGTTCTGGCTCCTTTCCTTCACTGTATCTTTCTAGCCCTCCCACACAACCCCTCTTTCCTTCCTGTGTCCGTACTCACTCTGCATTATTATTTGAGTGCATGCTGTTCCTCTCCCTTTCTAGGCTGTAATTGTCTGAGGGCAGAGTACCTTCTATTCTTAGATTTATCAGGACCAGTGGACATGTTGTTGGTACACAAAGTCTTAGTTTTATTAGTTTTATTTTTTTAAGTTTACTTATTTTGAGAGAGACAGAGAGTGTGAGTAGAGAAAGGTCAGAGAGAGAGAGAGAGAGAGAGAGAGAGAGAGAATCTCAAGTGGGCTCTGCACCAGCGCAGATGTGGGGCTCGATCTCACGAACCATGAGATCATGACCTGAGCCGAAACCAAGAGTTGGACACTTAACCAACTGAGTGGCCCTGGCATCCCTATGTTACATCTTTAAATTGAATATCTAAGTTTTAGGGCAGAAATAATTTATATGGTTATGACTAATGGAGTCAACCAACTGCTATCCCGCATTGTGGAATGTTATAAGAAAAGGGCAAAAAGTCTAAAATCGGGGAAATAAATTACAGATGACAGGCAACGAGGGAAGGGCTAACCACTTCTTCATTTAACATATTTCTTCATAAGGTTTTCTTTTTTTTTTTTAATTTTATTTATTTTTGAGATATCGAGACAGAGCATGAGCAGGAGGAGGGCAGAGAGACAGGGAGACACAGAATCCAAAGCAGGCTCCAGGCTCCGAGCCATCAGCACAGAGCCCGACGTGGGGCTTGAACTCACAGACCGTGAGATCATGACCTGAGCCGAAGTCGGCTGCTTAACCGACTGGGCCACCCAGGCACCCCGAGGTTTTCTTTTTTTTTTTTTTTTTTTATCGCTGTAGGCTGTATTCTGATGAAAATCATCTAAAAGAGGATTTATGGAAACCTGAAGTACAGCGTCATAGAAAAAGTTAATACAAAATAGAATTAAGATGTCATATCTATATACACATGCAAGAAAAACTGAATCACTACCTCACATAATATACAAAAAAATAACTTAAAATGGGTCATCACCTAAACGTAGGAGCCACAACTATAAAACTATTAAAAAGAAACAGAGGGGTAAATCTTGATGATGCCGATTCAGGCAATGGTTTCTTAGAGAAGCACCAAAAACACAAGCCACAAAAGATAAATTGGACTTTATCAAATTGACAACTTTTGTGTTTAAATTTTTTTTAGCATTTGTTTATTTTTGAGACATAGAGTGAGCAGGAGAAGGGCAGAGAGAGAGGGAGACACAGAATCCGAAGCAGGCTCCAGGCTCCGAGCTGTCAGCACAGAGCCCGACGCAGGGCTTGAAACCACATCCCGCGAGATCATGACCTGAGCTGAAGTCAGCCACTTAACCGACTGAGCCACCCAGGCGCCCCCAACTTTTGTGTTTAAAAAAATTTTTTTAATGTTTATTTATTTTTGAGATAGAGAGAGAGAGACAAAGGGTGAGCAGGCGAGGGGCACAGAGATAGGGAGACACAGAAGTGAAGCAGGCTCCAGGCTCTGAGCTACCAGCACAGAGTCCGATGCAGGGCTCGAAACCACAAACTGTGAGATCGTGACCTGAGCCGAGGTCTGGCGCTTAACTGACTGAGCCACCCAGGCGCCCCGACAACTTTTGTGTGTCAAAAGACACCATCCAGAAAGCGGAAAAGCTCACAGAATGGGAAAAATATTTTCAAATCATGTATCCTATAAGGAAGTTATAACCAGAATATATAAGGAGCTCTTACCACTCAACAAAAAAAGATAAATTACCCAGTTTAAAAATAGGCAAAGAATCTGAAGAGCTGTTTCTCCTAAGAAGTTATCTCCATAGCCAGTAAGCACACGAAAAAGCTCCACGTCCCTCGTCATCAGGAAAACACAAATCAAAATCACAATGAGATACACTTCATATCCATTAGGATGTTTATAATAAAAACATTACAGTAACAATCAGTAGAAAATTTGTGGAGAAGTTGGAATCCTCATACATTGTCCGTAGGATTATGGATGGCATAACCATTTTGGAAAGTAGTTTGGTGTTTCCTCAAAATGTTAAACATAGAGTTACCATATGACCCAGCAATTCCCCTCTTGAGTGTAGACACAGAGAATGAGAACATATGTCCACACAAGTGTTTATTACAGCATTATTCAGAACAGCCAACAGATGGTGGGTGACTGAGTGGCTAGTGGGTTAAGCGCCCTGACTCTTGATTTTGACTTGGGTCATGAGCCCACAGTTCATGGAATCGAGCCCCGCATTGGGCTCTGTGCTGCCAGCGCAGAGCCTGCTTAGGATTCTCTTTGGCGCGTTCTCTCTCTTTCTCTTTTTTTTTTTTCTCTCTCTCTCTCAAAATAAACTTAAAAAAAAAAAGAATAGCTAAAAGATTGGAAGCAACACAAATTTCCATCAACTAATGAATGGATGAACAAAACTGGTATATGCATGCAGTGAAATATTATTCAGCCGTAAAAAGGAATGACCTATTGCTACATACCCTAACATAGACGCATCTCGTAAACGTTATGTAAACATCATGCCAGGTGAAAGAAGTCAGACGCAAGAGACTACAGATTGTAGGATTCTGTTTATATTAAATGTTCGAGTGTATAGACATAGAAAGTAGATGAGGGTTGTCTGGGGCTGGAAAGGGCGAGGAACGGGAAGTAACTGCTAATGGGTACAGGGTTTCTTTCAGAGGCGATCAAAATGGTCTCAAATTAGATCGAGTGATAGTTGCACAATTCTGAATATATTAAAAATTGCTGAGCTATAAAAAAGAAAAAAAAAAGGAAAAGAAACAGAAGACTCCGACATAAAGTGTTCTTCGTTCCTCTTACACAGTGCTCAAAGATGACAGAAGAAAATGTGACTGAGGTAGTTTAGACTAAAGCACTTACAGATGACCTGGAATGTGTGTTGAGTTTGCTTTAAAACTCAAGGCTTGGGACGCTTGGGTGGCTCAGTAGGTTGAACGTCTGACTTTGTTTGGCTCAGGTCATGATCTCACAGTCCGTAAGTTCAAGCCCTGTGTTGGGCTCTGTGCTGACAGCTCAGAGCCTGGCGCCTGCTTCGGATTCTGTGTCTCCCTCTCTCTCTGCCCCTCCCCACTTGTATTCTGTCTCTCTCTCTCTCTCTCACTCAAAAAATGATTAAACATTAAAAAACAAATCAAAACTCAAGGCTTGCTCCAGGCACCCCTCCATGCAGGGTAAACTTGGGTGGAGGACAGACGAAATAAAATGAGCAAGACGTTGATAATTGTTGAAGCTACAGGGTGGGCACCTAGGAGTTCATTATACTGCTCTATTTTTGTGAATGTTAAAAAATTTGTAATAAAATTTAAAAAAAAAAGCTAAAGCATCTATCGTCAGGAGATACCTACAAGATATGTCTGTGTTTTGCGGGAGCTCCGTGTAGAAGGCCGTGACCACGGATTCTGTGTGGTTATCCCTACACCCGTGCATCTGTGTGAACAAGGAGGAACGGGGTTACCCGAAGGAGAGGCCAAAGCACTTTGGGAGATGTTTTTCGTTTTCTAGGGCTGTTGGACAAAAGACTACAAACTGGTTGGGGGGAGGGGGTAAAACAAAAGAAGTTTATTCTTTCACAGTTCGGGAGGCTTCGGTGTCCATCAGGCCAGGCTCTCTCCAAGGCTCCAGGGGACAAGCCTTCCTTACCTCTTCCAGTTTCTGGAGGCGGTGGCAATCTTTGGAGTGCCTGACTTATCGAGGCACCGCTCCAGTCTGCCCCCTCATTGTCATATGGGGTTCTGCTTGTGTCTCTTCATATCGTGTCCTCTCTGTGTGAGTCTGTCTCTGACTCTGTTTTCTCTACTATAAAGGACACCACTCATACGGTGTTAGGACCCATCCTAACTATGACCTCAACTTGATCACATCTGCAAAGACCGTATTTCCAAATAAGGTGACATTCACAGGTAGCACGGGGTAGGACTTCAACATTATCTTTGGGGAGGGAGACACAGTTCCCTCACAAGAGGACACAGGTGGAGTGCGCAGTGGGTTAGACAGGTTCTCAGCAGTGCACGCTTCTACCGCGAACCTTCAGTTCTGCAGGCAGGCTGTGGCGGATGCGGCCCTCGCCAGGACTGGACTTACCCCAAATGCGTCACTCCCTGGCCAACTTTATCTTTTCCAAATGGAGACAAGCCTTTTCTGGTATTCCTCTCCCACTTGGCAGCCCTGACTGATGAGTGATCCACCTAGACTCTTCCAGTCTGTCACCTCCTTTCCCTAGAATGTTCTCGAGGATAATTCTAACCAGTATCCACTTAAGATACATTTCAGGAAAGGTCAGTGTCTTGCTCTTTGACACAGACACGTACATCACTTTTAGAGTTTATCTTTTGAGCTGGCTGCTGAAGTTATTTTAGACTCTCCAGTTAAATTGACCCAGAAATCATTCCTCTTTTGAAACTTCCTCTGAAATATTACTCACTCTGACTCTTTAACTCAGGATTACATTGTGCTGTTTCTTGCTCTGTAATCTTACTCTGGCCTTTGACCAAAAGCAATAGAATCAGACCTCAATGCTAAATGGTACTTATATATAATTTTATTCTAGTAAATGCAATATTTGATAATTGCCATGTAGTCTCAGATAGCCCTCTGAAGAGTCTCACTGAGGAAGCGCAAGCTTCTCTGTGCTTTGTGGGCCGTGTGGGCCACGGACTGTTGGCTACTTTCCGGAAGATGTTGCAGGAGAAGGGGCTCCTGCCCTCCCTCCACAGCTATCTTTAACCTGTATTTCAGCTCCAGCCAGTGGGAGTCATGATCTGCCCCGTTTGTTTTCATCTCATTGCTTTTAGGAAGAGCGGGAAGGGCCTGAGCAGGAAGGAGCTGCGGATGCTTCGTGGAGGAGCGGGGAGGCTGGCCTGGCCCAGTGCAGGGAGACGAGGGCTGG
The DNA here is from genome assembly GCA_030068075.1 of Paguma larvata. NCBI lineage: Eukaryota > Metazoa > Chordata > Mammalia > Carnivora > Viverridae > Paguma > Paguma larvata. The sequence continues at coordinate 89,652,176 of CM057834.1, read as the reverse complement.
AGCGAACTTGAGTGCTGGCCTTGGGAGCTCGGATTTGGACCACTGTGGGTCCCGGGGCAGAGATAAAGAGACTAGTGAGCCCAAGATGCAATATCGATCTTTGGTCATCCTCCACCCCCCAACCCGGCCCCGTGTACGAGTGGAGGTTAAGCAAATAGCAGTATCCAAACAGGGCTGACAGTGATATTTTATAGAGCTTCCGCGTATTGCCCGCGTCCTGAGGGTGGGGCATTGTGCTAACAGCTTTATGTGCCTTGGGCACCCGCCAGCTCCCCTCACTCTCTGTCCTGTGTGTGAGAGGCATTCATCCCTTGCCTTGGGTGGGCTCTTCCATGTTGCTTTTCAAAATCCAGATTGACAAAAGGGTCTCAGTTTTACAGTAAAGCTCATTTCTCCCTCCTCCTATGGTGCAATTAATATACTGTGTACAATTTGTAGAAAGTCTGTCTACAAAGGGCTCTGTTAGAAGATCCCTTTTCTTGAAAGGACGGAAACATGAATAACAGAAAGGCTCGGAGTACACCGATGGTTCACTCATCACAAGCAATATTTAATGCACGAGAATTAATTGTCCTACTAGAAAGGACTGGGGCTGAGGTCCTAGGAGCTTTTTATAACTGGATTGAAAGGATCCATAGACTCACCCCTGACATCCAGTCAGAACCGTACCTGACCCACAATAGAGCCAGGGTGATTTTTTTTTTTTTAAGCTATCCATTAAAAAAGATCTTCTGAGGCGAGCCCGTTATTTCCTTTGTTAGTTTGGATCAGAGTCTAAAAGCCCTGACAAGTCAGAGTTCCTTTGCGCTCTTGCTATGATTTGAGCCCGTTCCTTTTATGTCATGTTCTCAGTGGAGATGGAAAAGACACTGTCACCTTCCAATGTATATATACCTGTTAAATTCCCGAGAACTGCCGCTCACTGACACATTTACATGATTGCTGCCTTCTCTTCTAGTTCGTGTTGCTGACCTCCTGTTTATTTCCTGTTTCCTATTAGATTTCCTATGTGGTTTCTCCGCGTTTTCTTTGAAAAAGTAGCACCTCGGTGTGTTCGCATTCTACTGTCTTTTGCTTGCTTTGCATCTCCTTTTTCTCAAAAGACACAGGGAAGTGGGGGTTCTGGAAATTGTCGAAGATTCTGTGCAGCCGGCGGGAAGGGAAGTTGCATTGTTAACTGGCAGGCGATCAGAAATCCCCAGCCTTCGTCACGCCGAGTGGCGTCCAGATGAGGGCTGCTGGCTTGTTGCGGGTCGGGGCTCTGAGCCCGCCTTGCGCGGGTTCGTAAACATAACATACCTGAGCCACCTGGAGTTCTCGGTGGACACTTGCTTGTTACTTGCTTGTTTTAAGGGTTATGTGACCCTTAAAAATTAAGCAGATTCTAGGGGCGCCTGGGTGGCTCAGTCAGTTGAGTGTCCGACTTGACTTTGGCTCAAGTCATGCTCTTACCTCTTATGGGTTCAAGCCCTGCGTCAGGCCCTGTGCTGACAGCTCAGAGCGTGGAGCCTGCTTTGGATTCTGTCTCCCTCTTTCTCTGCCCCTCCCCCGCTCAGCTCTGTCTTTCACTCTCTCAAAAACAAATAAACATTAAAAAATTCTGTTTTCAAAACAAACGAGGCGGATCCTAGATGAGCGGCCTGCAAGGGCACGGCCCGCAGTCACCCGCCGCTGCCGCCTGAAGCTCAAGCATTGAGCACCCCTCGCGTCCCGCAAGGCAGTTCAGACACATGAGCAGATAGAACGAGCCTCGTGCATTTTGGGCCGGCTGTAGGGGACCTGCTGCCCCTGCCACTGGGATGATCATTCCTCCCGGCGGGCGTCTCAGGTGTGGCCCGGGGTGGGGTTACGAACAGCAGACAACAGCAGCCCAGCCACGATTCTATTTTAACATGTTTTAGAAAAAAGATAGCAAGCACATAAGACCCAAGGCAAATATGGGAGGCGGCACGTGGCCGTGGAGGGAACCGTGGAGGTGGGAGCCCCTGCTGGAGAGGGTGTGGAGACCCCGGGGCCCTCACTCTGCCGGCCATCTCTGTCTCCCCACCCCTCGCGCTCCCCTCCCCACTCCTCTGGCCCTCTTTCTCCTTTTTCATCACCCCTCTCTCCTGTCTCCAAGTTTCCCCTCTTTTGGGCTTGTCCCTCCTCCTCTCCCTGCCTCAAGGCCTCTCTGGTGGTCCTCCGGGTTTTAGGAGGGAGAAGGAAGGAAGGTCACGTTTAATGAACGTTAGTTATTTGCTGGAAGGTTTCAGGGATAAGGGAGGCATTGGCTGCAGGGGAGGCTTTGGGGCAATTCCTCGAGAGTGCCCCTCAAATTTTAGAGTGCCTGTGGTTAGGTATCACCTGCAGATCTGGCGAAAGTGCAGATTCTGCTCACTAGGTCTGGGCGGGGCCGAGAGTTTTGCCTTCCTAACCAGCTTCCAGATGCTGCCGCTGCAGCTGCTGGCCCGTGGCCCACACTCGGAGTAGCAAGGGTTGAAGGTGTGGCTCTACTTCTTTAGATAACTAAGAACAGAAGAGGATATTTACAGGAAGAGGAGGGGTTCTGAAACCGCCGCTTTCATCTGCACTGAAACCAATCTAATTATTAAGAACCCTGTTTACAAGCCCAGCATGTCTCGTTCTATGTAAGGAATACAAGAGAGTTCCTTCTACCGACCGAGGCGGTTTGTAATGAAAACTTTTGGCTCAAATTGTTGCTAGGGTGCTGCCAGGGGAGCCAGCCACACACAGGGAATGCGTAACCTAATACTATTGTGCGTGAAATATCGAGCCGCGACCCAAGAGAGGTAGGAGGGCTTCTGTTTCCCTCCTTTGCTCAGGTGACAGGCCAGGCCCCTGGTCTGGTGAGGCAAACCCAGGTGCACTTCTGCCTCGGAGCCCTTTCTCCAAGGCCAGAGAGTCGGATTGTCGACTCACTCAGAATGTATCGATATGTTCGCATCTCTTTGGCTATGAGAACCAGAACTGCTGGTCGTCCTGGAGGTTACACCAGCTACGGCTTTGGAAAACAAGGCAGCTAAGTAAAATAGGACCCGGGTTGAGAGCCTATTAAAACGAAGGGACTTGATCGAGGGCCATGCTCTTTTGAACGGAATGACCCTTGGCGTTATGTTACCGGCAGAGATCAGAGAGATGCTTCTGTGCCCACTGTAGTTTCGTGGCATCCTTTCTGTCAGGGCAGAAATATCTACAGAAGGAAAAAGGCAGGGCCACCTTTTCCTTGAGAGATCCACCTGCAGCCAGACTCTAAGCAAAAATCAAGCCCTCCCATTAACTCGAAAACGAGCCATGGTGGAACTCTCTTCCGCCAAAGCCCACCCATTCCCAGTCTTCCGTGTAGTTTCCAGAGATTAATGGGTTCCCTAAGGAGCCCGTGGACTCCAGGTTAAAAACCTCTGATGCAGTGCACGTGTGTCATTTTATAGAGGAGAAAATTGAGGTCCAGGAAGAAGCTGACCATTGGTCTCATGGCGATGAGGATTCAAGTAGCACAGATGTCTGTGGGGAGGCCAGGGGTGAGAACCCAGGCGTGATTTATTTCTCAAGGCCCTAAGAAGCACAAGTGCAGAGAGCTTGGTGAGAGAGTTAGAACTTTTAGCTCGGATGACCTCAAGATTTAACCAAATCACACTGGAAGAAAAGTGAGAAATTATTGAGGCAGAAACTTATTGGACCTAGATTTATGATGTGTTCAGAAGGTGTAAGTGAGCAGCCCCCGCTGCTCCTGGGTGGCTGCGCTAACCTGCGGTTCAGACGCTTTTTGGGGAAGGTAACAGATTCCTTTCCAAGTTCGGATTCACGCACCGATGTGACTCTTCCACACCCCGGAAAACTGCTTAGGCTAGGTGCCCCATTGAGAGCGGAGTCTCGGTTTGGCAACACACTTCGGGCTTCAGCCCCTGACGCAATCCGCGGCAGTTTAGATGCTCATTAAATAGTTTTTTATGTGAGTACATGGGCTTCATTGAACATTATTGTCATTTTCTGGGAGAAACAGGAGGGAGATGCAGGAGACTGCAGGAAGACCAGTGTACAATGTGTAAGTAAACAGGGGAAAGTTGGGGTTCCTGGTGAGAGACGTTGGCTTGCAACCATGTGGCCAAAAGAAGTCGGACACAGAAGAATCCATACAGTATGGTTCCACTCATATTCGACAGATATGGACCAAGTTAGCCTACGTTATTCGAAGCTGGAGTTTTGGTTACCTTCAGTGAGCAGGGCGGTTGGTGACGGAGGGTATGTGGGGCAGGGGCCTTCCAGGGTGCCAGTGATGTTCTGTTGTTGTTGTTGTTGTTGTTTAATGATTCAACCACTTTTTATTGATTTGTTTGTTTTCTAGAGAGAGAGGGCACTTGTGCAAGCTGAGGGAAAGGGCAGAGGGAGAGAGAGAGTCTTAAGAAGGCTCCATGCTCAGCACAGAGTGTGACACGGGGCTCAATCCCACAACCACGAGATCATGACCTGAGCCAAAATCAGGAGTCAGTTACTTAGCTGAGTGGGCCACCCAGGCGCCCCACAAGGTTCTGTTTCTATATCTGGGTACTGAGTACACCTGTAGCTTCACTTCATGATAATTCATCGAATGACGCTCTTATGACTTAGCACTTTTTTTTTTTTTTAAAAGCTTATTTATTTTTGAGAGAGAGACAGAGTGCGAGTTGGGGAGGAGCAGAGAGAGAGGGAGACACAGAATCCAAAGCAGGCAGAGCTCGAACTCACAAATCGTGAAATCATGACCTGAGCTGAAGTCGGATGCTTATTAACCGACTGAGCCACCCAGGCGCCCTTAGCGCTTTTCTTAATGTGTGTTTTACTATATTCATTTAAAAAGCACACACTCAGGGGCCCCTGAGTGGCTTGGTCAGTTAAGCGTCTGACTCTTGATTTAGGCTCAGGTCGTGATCTCATGATTTGTGGGGTTGAGCCCCGCGTGGGGCTCCTCGCTGACAGCACGGAGCCTACTTGGGATTCTCCCTCTCCCTCCCTCTCTCTCTGCCCCTCCGCTGCCCATGCTCTCTCTCTCAATAGCTAACTAACTAAATAAAAATAAGTAAAAAGCATACACACGAAACAAAGACTCTAGGCCAGTGTTCATCTAATTTGAATGTGCATACAAGTCACCTGATAATCACCTGATAATCTTATTAAAATGCAAAATTTGGATTTGTCTGATCTTAGTAGGGCTTGAGAGTCTGTGTTACCAGAGACCGGTATTGCCACGATCTTTTTCAAGAGAGATCTGGGGTTTCAAGAGAGTTTCCTGGGCTCTTTCATACATGTGGTAAAGGAGACAATGTGTGGGAATGTGAGCTTAGTAGGTTATTTTTTTTAAAGATTTTATTTTCAAGTAATCTCCAGACCCAACATGGGGCTCAAACTCACAGCCCTGAGATCGAGAGTCGTTCCCTCTGCTGACTGAGCCAGCCAGGCGCCCCGAACCTCACACGTTATTGGCCAGCGACCCGGTGTTCCGAAGGCCAGTCCATACTTCGGGCGGGTCTGGGAAATCCGCCTGCTCACAGCACCTTCGCAAATGGGTGGGTGGTAATCAGAGCTGAGAGGTGTGTCCCCGCAGTGAAGTGACCAGCCAGTGACCGGGCCCCACAGCCCACACTGGGGCACCTGGCGTGTCTGCCCCGTAGAAATCACGGGAGGCCCAGAGGCTGTTAATACAAAAAGCACGATGCGGGCATCGTGAGCCTCCCTGCCCTTTCCATCCACGTGCATGGGTTAAACTGGATTTTCGGCCGTGAAACCCAGGACATGGTCTCTGGGAGCAGGAGAAGGAAGTGGGAAGGGGCACAGGGAAGGTATCCGGAATGTTCTGTATTTTATTCTGGGTGGAGGGTGGGTACTCGGCTGTATATTTTGTTATTATTCCTTAAACTATATACATACATTGTATGTGCTCTTACTTTTATGCAGTGCTCATAGTCTAAAAATGAAATTGCAATATAGTATCTTAAGGTAACATTTTGTGTTGGGATTTCTTTGTGCTTGATTTTTAAAAGTATATTTTGCTATTTAAAAAAAATTTAATACAGCGGGGTAAGCTGGCAACTATGGTTTTTTGGAAGGACACATTATTTTGAGATTCTGCCCCCTCTTACATTTTCGGTGCTAAACTACCCTTTCCTTTGATGGCATTTTAATGAAATGTTGGTGAGAGTAACCTTATATTTGGGATTTAAAAACAAAAAGCTCCTTTACAGGTCAAGTAACAAATCCCCATCCCTGTCCTTTTTTTTTCTTTTAATTTATTTCTTAAAAGTTTATTTATTTATTTTGAGAGCGAGAGAGTGTAAGAGTGAGCAGGGAAGGGGCAGAGAGAAAGAATCCCAAGCAGGTCCCGTGCCATCACGGCAGAGCCCATTGTGGGGCTCGAACTCACAAACCGTGAGATCGTGACCTGAGCCGACATCAAGAGACACTTAACCGACTGAGCCACCCAGGTGTGCTCCCCCTCCCTTTTTTAAGTCCCCAGTCTGTGACACTCAAAACACTAGGAACTGGCAGGTGTAGACGGCTTTTCTGTGGGAAATGAAGACATTGTCTTGGTATCCAGCTCTACAGAGTTTACAAGAAAAAAGGGGGGGGGGTGCTGTGTGGCAGAGTGATGCCTGGCGACGATGAAAAGGATGGGTAGAATCTTCTAAAGTTTTTGTTTTTCCCAGAGCGTTTCACATTCTCAGATATATTGTGTGTTAGTTTGGTAATCTTTCTTGTGGTCTTAAAAGAAGGAAATGGAGTATGTGTGTGTGTGTGGGGGGGTGGTCCTTCTCTGTTACATTTAGTAGGATACCAGTAAGTGCAACTATGTTGCAACTTCATTTCCCCCAAAAGTGAAGCTGTGAGTACACTGCCGCCCAGCAGCAGTGCTCACAGAGTCTGAGAGCTCGAAGAGGACTTGGAGGTGACAGCACAGTTATTATAAGAGCCCGCAATTATGGACCTATTAGCTGTGTGAGTACTTCACTGACACTAGTATGTGCTCAAGGAAGCGGCTCTGCTTTGGCGAAGGTTTGAGTTACTCTAGAAAAGAGTTTTGCAACAGTGCATTTTTTGCCTCCAGATGTTTTTGGAATGTGCCTCTTGTTGTATAAGCAACTTGGAGTTGAATATTTTGTTCTTTGAAGGCAAACACACCCCAATTGATAATCCTACCCACATATCGTGGATAGCTGTTGTACTGTCCTCCGTGGGGAGAACGTCAAGGTCAGGGAGTGGAGGCAAATCCTCCCAGGGGGCAGGACCTCGGCAGATCACCTGGTTGTCCGTTTTGCCTGGAAAGAGAGGCCGACGGAGGTGCGGGTTTACATCGGGTTGTGGGTTGTGGCTAATGGTTTGGCTGCACGGTCAGGGGCCTGGAAGGACCACGACTGGGAAATTGATGACAAGGAGGTCTGGCGAACAGGTGGATGGGTAGATTTCTCTGAATGGAAATGAAAGGGTGGTCTCAGCAGAGGAGGTTTTAATAATCAAGTGGATAGAATGATAGAATAGATGCCAGCCAGCCTCCTTCCCCAGCCACTCCAGCCATTGCCCAGTGTCATGGTAAAGGTTACGCCTGGGCTCAGAAACACGGGCTTCCACTCACCGAGGCCGATCTGGCTGTAGCCACTGCTGAGTGCCAGCACCGGGGATCAGCCTCGAGGCCCTGATACAGCACCGTTTCCCAGAGTGGTCGGCCAGCCACCAGGTGACAGACCGATTACACTGACAACTTGCACCAAGGGACGGTGTTTAATTCTCACTAGAACAGACACGTGCTCTGGCTGTGGATTTGCCTTCTCTGCCCGCAAAACTGCCATCTGTGACCCACCGAGTGCCTTACCCACCATCAAGATATTCTACAAAGGGGCGCCTGGTGGCCCAGTCGGTTAAGTGGCTGGCTCTTGATTTCGGCTCAGGTCATGATCTCACGGTTCCTGAGTTCAAGCCCTGCATCAGGCTTTGCGCTCATGGCTCCAAGCCAGCTTTGGATCGTGTCTCCCTCTCGCTGCCCCTCCCCTACCACTTGAGTTCTTCTTCTTCTCTCTCTCTCTCTCTCTCTCTCTCTCTCTCTCTCTCTCTCTCGCTCTCTCTCAAAAAGAAATAAAATGGTTTTTGTTTGATTGTTTGTTTTAGAAATAAAATGTTTAAAAAAAAGATATTCCCCAAAGCATCACTTCTGACTAGAAACTCGTTTCACTGCAGATGAATTGAGACAATTGGTTTGTGCTCGTGGAATTATTGGTCTTAGCAGATCCTCCATTATCCAGACGAGCTGGTTAGATCGAGGTGTGCACTGGCATTTCGATGGCTTTCAAAAGCTTAGGGGCAACACCTCTTTGGTTTGAGGCAGCGTCCTCCAGGAAGTGCTATATGCTCTACGTCAGCATCTAATACATAGTGTTGTTTCCCCCATAGCCAGGATTTTCCGCTCGGGGGGTGAAGGTGTGGGAGAGGGCGCAGTCCCTTTCACCATCCCCCCAGTGATCGACTAGGCTGTGCTAGTTTAGAGGTGTCGCTTCCCAAGGAAGAAGTGCTTCCACCAGGGAACGGTGATTCCACTGAACTGAAAACCGATCCAGTCATCCGGCTGCACCGGGCGCCTCCTGCCGGGGAATCCACAGGCACAGAAGGGAGTTAGGTAATTGACGTAATCGGTCCTGAGGGTCAGAGGAAATCGGGGTGCAAGTACACCCTGTGGGTAAGAAGGGTGTATGACGGTCCTTCGAGGACTGTCTCAGTGCTCTCTGTCCTATGAGTAAAGTCAATGGAAAAGTACAACATCCCGATTCAGGCAAGACTGCTAACGGCCCAGACCCTTCAAGAATAAAGGTTCGCGTCACCTTGTGAGACAGGGAATCACAACCTGCTGAGGTGCTTGCCGAGGGCAGAGGGGGATGGAATAGGCAGTGGAAGGTTGTTAAAGACGTCAGCTGTGAGCACGTGACCAGGGGTGGAAGAGAGCCTCGGAACAGACACGGGTAAATTGTCTGTAAATTAACCAAACGTTTTTGTGTCCTTCCCCTCTCCTAGCCTCTTAACGTGTAACGTAAGACATGTTAAAAGTAATTAGTATTATTCTTAAACATGTTTTATTTATTTATTTTGAGAGAGTGAGAGAGTGCACGAGCCAGGTAGGGGCAGAGAGAGAGACAGAGAGAGAGAGAGAGAGAGAGAGAATCCCAAGCAGTATCCCAATGCAGGGCTCCATCTCACAAACCATGAGATCATGACTTAGCTGAAATCAAGTCAAACACTTGGCCAACTGAGCCACCCAGGTGCCACATAGTGATTAACATCGTATTTCATTACTTTGATTATAAGACCTCAAAGGGGGAGTGTGGATTGGTTACAAGCGGGGATACCACCCAAAGACATCAAAAGGGGCCAGTATCTCTCCTGGGGAAGGGCTCGTGTTTTTGGTGCTATGCGGGATATTAGGTGGAGTCTTTATCTTATTATTGTCCATGTCTGGAGGTGAAGTGTGGCTTAAAGAGGCACCAGCTTGGGAAGAGGGGAGTGTGGCGACTTTGTAATGTGTCAGTCTGATGGGCTGAACCGTATTTCCCAGAATCCCTTTCCTGCGTGTTTCCAGCTAGGGTGGGCCACGAGAGGGAGCTGGAAGGTGGGAGTGAGGTCCTAGCCCTTTCTTAGCTTACCTGGTTTTACTTACCTGCTGGCTCTGCCCATTAGCCTGGGCAGCGGCCAGGCCTGCAAGCGCCCTTCCTTCCCCGGCCCGCCCTCCTCCAACTCCGGGGCCCCGTGTGCAGTTAGCTCCATGACAACGGGCACTGGCTTCTTCTGCAGGACACCGAGACCCTCAAGGTTGGGGCAGTGAGAACTGACACAGGTTTTAGTCGATTCTAGTGGATGCCAGCTTGTACTTGCAGGTTACAGCCTGGGCTTGCTCTCTTGTTTTACATTTATTTCCCTCCTAATTGCCTGCCTTTCAGACATCAAGTTCCAGCATCTGACCTCGTGTATGTGAAGACAATACAAACACATGATTGTTAACCAGCTCCCATGGCTACTGAGGTCAAATCTCTGCAACTGTACACGCACCACACACACACACACACACACACACACACACACACACCCTAATGGATCTACATCAATAATTAAACCTCTACACCTAAATACCATCTAAATTAGATGTGCTAATAACTTTATATTTCAGTGTTTAAGTGATAGAATAGCAAAGGAAGAATGACTTAGAAGAGAGATGAACGGTACCTAAAGATGGATAAAGAGACCGTGTGGCTTTGTATTCTCTTTTGGAAAGAGCGTTTGTGTGTTTTGGTTGTATAAAGAATAATTGTGCTTGATCTTGGCCAAAAGGCCGAGAAGTGATGTGTAAAGAATAATTGTATCATGTTAGGTGAATGCATGACTTTGCTGGTTTTGTGTGTGTAAGTTAAATGTGTGTGTGTGTAAGTTAAATGCGATTTAAAGAAGCACGTATGACGTATGGCTGGTAAGGGGTGGACTGTGGTGGTTTGTATTGCGTCAGATAGGCTAAGTTGGAACTACACTCCCCAGAATCCTCTTCTCTGTAGAGCTCACGCCAAGAGGAATTCATATGAGATTTGAAAGGCAGAACATAACAGTGGCCAACCCAACATGGGGAGGGGGACAGTATTCTGCCTCTAGTGAGATTTCTGGAGTTCCAAGACACAGGGCATGGGTGCGGGGAAGGTTGGAGAACCTGGGAAACGAATGCTCTCTCCCACATGAGCTAATTTAAATCTAAAGCCTATTTAATTTTATTTGAATTTAACAGAAGAAATCGCTGAACTTAAGAAAAATGTTTCTTCACCACGAGGGATGTTAGCTCCCAAAATACTCCAAGTCTAAAATAAAAGGATTATGAATTATGAAAAGCACGAGAGACCGAATCCATTACAGGTTTCGAAAGCACACTCCAGTTGCAGATAGAGCTGATTGGCTCCCGATTTAGGAGGCACAGGGGCTGAAGCTGCCGAGTGGCCTTCCTCCACGCCCGTCCCCATTCGCAAGTGCGCTCCTGTGCTTTTCCCTGGAGTCCTGGATTCGAAGCCTGCCATCTCTTCCTCTGTGTGGCGCTTCCATTCTACAGTTCTTTATTTTGATTTGTCACCTAGCTAGATTTTCATCATCAATTTTTTTTTTTTAAAGGAAGGACCCATGGCAACTCTAGTTTCTGGATTGTTTCATATGTGAGAGTGTCTGCCTGCTGCTTCCATGTTGGTTTGACTGGATGTGACATTTTTAGGTCATAGGCGTTCCCCTCAGACTTTTCTCTGAGAACTCTGGGCCCTCTGGCACTGAATGTTGCTGTGAGGGAGTCTGAGACCAGCTCAATCTCCCTCCAACTCCTTTAAAAGTGATGTTTTGGGGAGCCTACATGGCTCAGTTGGTTAAGTGTCCAACTTTGGCTCAGGCCATGATCTCATGGTTCATGAGTTCGAGCCCCACATCGGGCTCTCTGCTGTCAGCACAGAGCCTGCTTCAGATGCTTTTTCTCCCTCGCCATCTGCCCTTCCCCCACTCACTTGCGTGTGCGCGCGCCTGCGCGTGCTCTCTCTCTCTCTCAAAAATAAACAAACGTTAAAGAAAAGAAAAGTGATTCGTTTTCTTTTTCCCTCCTACTAGTATGTTTGAACAATTCTTTTTTTTTTCCTTTAAACCTTTGAATCTTAGAATCTTACACAGGTACATTAATGTTGGTTACACTAAAGTAATTTTCTTGACATATGCACTGTCTTTTCAGTCTCCAGATGGAAGTTCTCATTCACGCCAGAGAAATTTTCCTCTATTATATCTCTGAGTCATTTTAAGTTCCTTTTGTTGAGCTCCGTACACAAGGGACGTCGATTATGCTTAATTGATAGAACATCTTTGACTTCTTTCTCTTTTTAAAATGAATGGGATTTTCTTTTCTCTCTCTCTCTTTTTTTTTAAGTTTGAGAGAGAGAGAGAGAGAGCACAAATGGGGGAAAGGGGCAGAGGGAGAGAGGGAGACAGACAGACAGACAGAGAATCTTAAGCAGGCTCCACACTCAGCACGGACCCCAACTCGGGGCTTCATCCAGTGAATCCTGGGATCAGGACCCGAGCCAAAAACCCAGAATTGGCTGCCCAGCTGACTGAGCCGCCCGGGTGCCTCGAGCATCCTGGAGCTCTCACATTCTAACTGCTTCAGTCTCCGCCCTTTCCCTGTACACCCGTCGCGACCTTGTCTCTCCTCCAGGCTGATGTTAACGTGATTATTAGCCACGATTATTATTTTCTTTCCTAACTTATCAATTATATCTGTAATCATGGAATTTTGGTTTTCAATTTATTTCTTAGCCTTGCAGCCTCCCTTTTCATCAATTCTGTTGCTTTATTATCTCATTTCTGAGCTTTTGTTTTATTAAATTAAATCCACATCACATTGTTCTAAAATGCAAAACGCTTGCACAGAGTCTGCCTCTCTTATTTGGGACCAGCCTCCAGAACCGTGAGGCAACACCGCAGCCTGAGCCGCCTGCTTCGCGGTACTTTGTTATGGCCGCCTGAGCAAACCAGTACAGCCAGACGCCTTATTTTACGTTCCAGCCAGTCCCCCGCACTCTCTCCCTCTCCTTTGCTTTATTTTCTTTGCAACTTATCCCCTTCTAATATATCATATAATTAAAAAAATTTTTTTAATGTTTATTTATTTTTGAGAGAGAGAGAGAGAGAGAGAGAGAGAGAGCGCAAGCAGGGAAGGAACACAGAGAGAGGGAGACACAGAAACCAAAGCAGGCTGTAGGTTCTGAGCTGTCGGCACAGAGCCCGACACGGGGCTCGAACTCACAAACTGCGAGATCATGACCTGAACCGAAGTCTGATGTCCAGCCGAGTGAGCCACTCAGGTGCCCCATCGTATAACCTTAAATGGTTATGTGTTTATTTTTGAGAGAGAGAAAGAGAAAAGAGAGTGCACACACATGTGTGAGCAGGGAAGGGACAGAGAGAGAAGGAGACAGAGAATCCCAAGCAGATTCTGTGCTGTCAGCACAAAGCCCCCTGTGGGGATCGATCTCATGAACCGTGAGGTCATGACCTGAGCCGAAATCAAGAGGGACGCTTAACCGACTGAGCCGCCCACGCGCCCCTATATCATATAATTTTAAAATTTATGTTGTGTATTGCCTGTCTCTCCCCACCAAAACGAGGGCAGGGATTTTTGCTTTTGTTCCCCGATTTACCTCCTGGGCCTAGCACATAGGAGGACCTCAGTAAAATAGTTGTTGAATAAATCAATGCAACGAAACCTGAGGCCTCCCATATGCTCAGGAATGAGCAGCGTTAGGCCTGTTGAGAACTAATGAAATCACAGTGGTTATTGCTTTATGATTTTTTAGGAAAATGTTTCTGGATTCATTCATCCTTTCAGAAAGTATCTATTAAGAGCCTAGTGCCTAGTGCTGCTCTCCATGGTAAGAGAACAAAACCAAGCCGGAGAAGGAGACAATAAACAGCTCATGATATAACGGCAGGTAGTGAGAGGCACTGTGGAAATTAGGTAAGCAGAGTGGGTGTTCCAGGCCCCTTGCTACGAATCGAACCACCCTGACACTTAGTGGCCTGCACCAGCAGTTTCGTGCTATTGCACGTGGTTCTTTGGTGGACTGGACCCATCGGGCGGTTCTTGCTGGGGTCTCATGCACGGTACAGCCTGTCCGAAGGATCGGCTGGGTTGGACGCTGAGGTGGCTCGCTCACTTGGCCGCCGTCGATGTGGACTGCCGGCTGGGGGCTCCGCCGGGCTGATGACCAGTATGCTGACGGTAGCGGCCTGGGCTTCTCAGCCTAGCTGCTTGGTTCTGGAAAGAGCTCTCCAAAAGCAAGTAATCCAAGCAGCAGGAAGCAGAGGCTGTGGGGCAGTTAAGGTCAGTGTCACTTCTACCGTATTCTGTTAAGTCAGCCACAGGTGCCTCCCCCCCCGCCAATTTTCAAGGGGTCGGAGAAAGAACGTGTCGGATTGGAGAGATTGCTGCACGCCTTTGGAAAACACAATCCGTGCAGCGAGGGTCTGTGGTTGGCAAGCAGGAGAGAGGGGTGCTCTTTGCGAGAAAGTTCTCTCTGCTAAGGTGACCTCTGAGCACAGGCCTGAGGGGAGTGAGGAAATGAGCCATGTGGGTATGTGAGGATGGGTGTTCAGGGCCCAGGATGGTAAGTACAGAGGCCCTGAGGCAGGGGCATGGTTGGCATGGTGAGGCGTGGCTGAGGCCAGGTGGGAAGGGAGCCGTGGAATCGTACTTGTAAGCCCCGTGGCGGATGTAAGTGCAGTGTTTCGCCCTCAGGACGGAACAGTGCGCAGATGCATGAAGGCATTTCCGTGGGCAGGGAGCCCTAGATGATGACTCTACGCATGCCTGCCCGACTCCTGCCTTTTCCTTCCCCACCCAGAACCCACTGGTGCCCTTTGATCTCCACCAGCCCGTGAGGCCTTGTCGTTAAGTCACTCTTCTTTACCCAGAGGCCTGGCGCCAGTCAGGTCACCCATGTTGCTGTGTTCGCTGCTGTCTGACTTAGGGTCGGGTGTCCCAGAGCAAGCCCTGGCTCCTCGTGTCATAGCCCTGGTGTCACAGCACCACTCTTAGGTCAGCACAACAGGGTCCCAGCCCAAATAAGGCAATGGCTCTGAGCCAAGGGAGCCTAGGTGCCCCTTCCCTGGGACCACAGCCTTCTCTGGCCCTTGCCCGGCTCTGGCCAGGCCCCTTCTGTGTGTCTGAACTCTTAGCCAACCGCTCAACCCACTGGCTGGCTGAGCCCTGCCTCACACCATTAATTATCTGGAACCATGACCACCCCAGCCTGCCGCTAGACTCTTCTGGCTTTCCTACTGTGAGGCCATCTGTTTGATTTCCCACCTAAAGACGGGCAGCAGGGAGAGTGGTCACATGGGGAGGAGCGCCAGTTCCGGAGCCCACCCGCCGGGCTCTGGATCCAGCTCTGCCATACACTCAGGCTTTCACCTTGGACAAGGAGTTTAATTTCCATGTTCATTTTTTTTCTTCAGTAGAGGGCTTTTACCGCATCTTTAAAATATTACAAGTAGGTCTTAAGAATGCGCTGTCATTTTGTTATTCCCATAGCTGGACAGCTCTTAGATCTTCCTCAGCAGCCTGCTAAACTGTTCCCTTTTCAGAGACTTGGATCCCATCCAAAAGTGTCCTGGTATCTTTGTTTTTAACTTTTGTGGCTTGTAGAATCGATGCAGCAAGCTGAATTTGGTACAAGTTCAAGGTGTTTTCCTTTAAGAACTCACTCATCTTCCTGGGCTTGCGACTGTGCACAAGCAATGCCTGACCTCGTTCAAACACGGCTGATGTACTTCTCACCCGAGAAATTTCACATTTCAGCAAGAGACCCATCGTCCTGCATGCCGGTAGTCATGAGGCAGTGAGCATACAGACTTCGTCTTGCAACAGAAGCCAGGATAGTGCCTTCCAGCGTGTTCTGTGTATGACAACACATAGTGCGAACTGTAGTCACTTCCTTACTCTTTCCCCACCATTTGTCCCCCCAGAGCCTCTTTTTCTTTGCCAGGAGACAGTTCTCCACTGAGGTAATTAAAGCCCCTCCGGGGCCTTCATAACACCTGGGCATCCCTTCCCAGTGATGTCTACATTTTCTGGAATGTCAGCAGTCTGTTTGCTGAGAATGGTCTTCATGATCACCACAGATGTGGTAAAGAGAGACCGGCCTCATTGTGCTGTTGCTTCTGCATCTGTGAAGCGGGGTGTACGACAGTATTGCCATCACAGGTTTGCTGCGAGTATTCCCTGAGCGCCTGCATGTCACGGGCTTAGAAAGATGCCTGGCACACAGAAGGTACTAAACATTGGCTCTAGTTATTTTACTATATTAGAGACTGTGATTCCTTGGATGAAGCTCCAGAACTTTCTGTGCTGTTCTCCAGAACCGGGCCCTGGTGCTGGACCTCCGCTCAAGGCCCCACATCCACTCAGGTTTTTTTTTCTTCCAGTTGGCTTCACTACCCTGATAACCCATCATGCCCCCTCCCTGGGCCAGTTACTCAGAAAGCCTAGAAGAAGGTAAAATTCTTTTTGTGATAAAGTTTTGCAAGAGTCCATCTGAACTTCCAGAGCCTGGACCACAGGACCCCAAGTAGGCATTGGCGCCAGGGATAAAAACCGAAGTCTTGGCAATGGGCAGGCTTCAGCAATGGCGTACCAGTGGGAGCACTGGCTGACTAGCTGGGGGAGGGTGGCAGAATTTCTTCATTATTTTTTTTTAAGTTTATTTATTTTGAGAAAGAGACCGCGTGAGTGGGGGGAGGAGCAGAGAGAGAGAGGGGGAGACAGAGAATCCCAAGCAGGCTCCGTGCTGCCAGTGTGGAGCCTGATGCAGGGCTTGAACTCACAAAACCTCGAGATCATGACCTGAGCCTAAACCAAAAGTCAGATGCTTAACCGACTGAGCCATGCAGGCGCCCTGGCAGAATTTCTTTACTAGAGGTTATGAGTAAGAAGGGGAGCTTTGTGGTTGCAGGTTGCTAAGAGACCTGGCTTGGGCTTTTACTTAGATTTCTGTCTACCAGCATGAGGTATTTGGGGGTGCTTAAGTAGTGGGGGAAGGCAAAGTCTCTGATCCTCCAGGGGTGATGAGCGGACATTATAGCTTTATCCCTGTTTGGGGAATGCTGGTCCGCTGAGTCGTGCTAATCACAAGAGGGTAAA
The DNA here is from genome assembly GCA_030068075.1 of Paguma larvata. Lineage (NCBI taxonomy): Eukaryota > Metazoa > Chordata > Mammalia > Carnivora > Viverridae > Paguma > Paguma larvata. Next base: position 89,635,465 of record CM057834.1, on the reverse strand, counting down.
GAACCAAGGAACATTTGAATGTTAGAAACAGGCTCCGGTTTCTGTGTTACTTTTTTTTTAATTATTTTTTATTGTGGGGAAAAATGCATAATAGGAAATTTGCCGTCTTACCTATTTCTAAGCATTCATTAGTGTTAGGTATATTCACATTGGTGTGCAACCGATCTCCAGAACTTTTTCGTCTTGTAAAACTGTAAGTCTATAGTCATTAAACAGCTCTTCCTTTTCCCCTTTCAGCCCCTGGTAGACACCGTTCTACTTTCCATTTCTGTGAGTTTGACCACTCGAACTCCTCATATAAATGGAATTGTACTGGATTGGGTTCTATGTTACTTTGGAAAGCCTGGACTCCTTGAACCCTTTATGACGGCCGCCAGGGCATCACTGCCCGCCTCCCTCTGTGGCCGCTTCTCAGCCTCCCTCTTGGGGGTCTGCTGCCTGTGTTCAGCCCACTGGTACCGCCTTCCTCCCTACCCAGCGTACCACCCCCCCTGTACACTTTTCCCGGGTGGGCTCCCCCAGCCACGGCTCCCACCACAGCTGATGGCTTCTAACGTCCCCTCCAGGATTTATCCCCGCTGAGCCTCTGCCCTGAAGCCCCTGCTCCATGTACTCCCTCCTCTGGTTCACCCCGACAGACACCGTGATTTCTGACTTCTAGTCCCTGGAACCGGGAGAGAATAACCTTCTGTTGTTTGAAGTTGCCCCGTTTGTGATAATTTGTGACAGAAGACTTGGGAAACGAATACAAGCCCCAAAACTTTACTAATGTTGTATTACCTGACCTGTGTTACAAGCACACTGGGGTTGCTTTATTGTTGTTGTTTTTTTTGTTTGTTTATTTTTACTTAGAGACACACAGAGAGAGAACGAGTGGAGTGGGGTAGGAGCAGAGAGAGAGGGGGAATCCCAAGCAGGGTCTGCACTGTCAGTGCAGAGCCCGATGCAGGGCTTGAACCCACAGACTGTGAGATCACAACCTGAGCTGAAACCAAGAGTTGGCTGCTCAACTGACTGAGCCACCCAGGTGCCCCTCCCCCTGTTTTTTTTTTAAAGCTTATTTATTTATCTTGAGAGAGAGAGAAAGAGAGGGAGAGAGAGAGAGAGAAAGAGAGACAGAGAGAGGGCACGGGAAGTGGTAAAGAGAGAGAATTCCAAGCAGAGCCCAATGCGGGAGCTGGAACTTGCAACCTGAGATCATGATATGAGCTGAAATCAAGAGTCAGACACTTAACCAACTGAGCCACCCAGGCACCCCGTTTTATTAGATTTTAGACTGTACATCCATGTTATATATACATGTACGATTTCAGTAACAAAATAAAAAAAAACAGCAGAAAGAACATCTAAGGAGTATCTGGGCTTTGAAGACGTGGTCAGGTTGGGCACATCTGGCCGTGTGTTTGCTGGGTGTGCCATGACAGAGGCAGGTCTGCGAGGCATGAGTGGGACGGGATGTTTTGTAGTTGAACCTGAATGTCATAGATGATGGGATACAGCCAATAGCTGAGGGGCAGTGGAAGCTTCCTGTATTACAAGTGAGAACTTCATGTGATCACGGACCAGACACCATCCCTGCAGGTGCTCTGTCAACAGGAGGATGAGAGGCCCTCCTTCCCAGGTGCAGCAAGCTGCGTCCCCTCACAGAGAAGGTTCTAGACTGAGAAGTTTAGGTGGAAAGGCTGCCTGTGAGGCCGGGCGTGCATGTGTCCCTCAGAAAACTCTGCGGGGACATGGCTAACCTGCAGCACCTGTGTGGTACGCAGCCAGAGGGTTTCTTTCTTTGATCTCATAGGGGATGTTTTGGGAATAGTGACGCGTGAGCCTTGTCTGCCTCAGAGTGGCCAAGGTCTGAGTAGCCCGGTCATTTCCAAGATGCTCGTTACGGCGCTGGCACACCTGGCTCTCTGTTGCTGCCCCTGTGGAGCTTCCAGGAGGAGGGCCTCACCAGGGGTCAGGAGGAGCTCCCTCCGATACCGACATAGGGGCCAGTGGTAGGTGAGCACAGCCATGACCCCTGGTGTCCTGGGACTTCCTCTCCACCTGCCTCCTTCAAAACCCCGTTGGCTTCGTGAAACTGACCTCCAGGGCAGCCTTCCTCTTCCATTTTCTCGGCCCGGGGTATCAGGACCGTGTGGGTTTTCTCCCTGCTTGGTTTCCCACCTTGCAGTTAGAAGAGATAATAACCATCCCAGGAAGTCCCTATAAATGTATATTATTTTAGCAGAAAAAAAAATTTTTTTTTAAGGATTGGAAGGTGATTACCAAACACTTTATGCAACTATCCTAAACAAATGGACGTGGGCTCTGAGTGTAAGACAAAAGTGCACTCTGCAAGGCGGGTAGAGATGGGAGAAAAATCACTTTATACCCCCCTTAAACCTCTGTTCAGTTCTGTTTAATGGATATTCTGGGAAAAGCTGGGCTGTCCCGCAGCTGCAGCCAAGTTGTAAAACTGTTTGGGATGTAGAAAGGTTAGTAAAGAGACCAACTGCGCGGTCATTTCTAACGATCTGATGGGAAGGGCATTTGGAATGGTTTAAATGCTGGCTGCCGAGGAAACCAGTGATCGGAAAAATAACATCACGGGGCTTTTTATAAGGCCCACCGGTATCATGATGCAATGTGATTCTTTTTCTGACTTTCTGTTTTTGCCACAGGAAAAGGAAGACGGGAGGGAATCCGAGGGGTGCTCAGATGCTTAATTACCAGTGCTTCTCTCCGATAAATTATAAACAGGCAGTTAAAGAATTCTCTTGCTACAGCAGAGAAACAAAGCAGCCTTTAAACACTTTGGATGTCAACATGCCCTCATTTCAGGAGCACTAGAGCTATGTATAACCCCAAAGATAATCTTTTTCTCCAAGGAATTTTTAAGCAGAGTTAAAAAAAAAAAAAGTAACCCCAACCATTCCCTCCTGAGCCCATAGCAGACATCATTAATCAATCACGGCAGATTCCATCTCCCCCCACCCCCCACCCCATAGAACCGGAATACTGCCCCAGAATTCTTCTCGACAGTGTGTGCCTTATAGCTGCTATAAATAGATCAGAATTGGCATGTGAGCTCAGCCAACTACAGAGGCACCTAGTCCGGTGCTTAAAAGTATTGTCTTTGGAGCCAAACCTCAGTTCACCCGCTTAAGCTCTCAGAGAAGTTTCCTGACCTGCGGAGTGCAGATAAGAATAGTCCCTATCTTGTCGGATTGTTGTAAGGATGAAATTAATGGCCACACCTAAAGAGCTTAGGCCAGGACAGAGTAAGTAGCCAGTAAATATTATTTTTTATTTTTCCAGAATAAAAAGCTAAAGACGATCATCTACTATTTAACCCTGGAGGAAGAACTAGATTAAGATTTAGTCATGATCTGTAAGTTAAAGATGTATTCACCAGAGGGATGTTTCGTAGCTACTGGGTGCCAGAGCACGTATAGAATGCTGGGGATTCTGTGACCGGCGAAACCAGTGAGGCACCCTTTATCCCGAGGTGAAATAAATAAATCTAGCTCTAAGTTGGCACCCTTTGAAATGTGATGATATACCAACAAGTTATTGATTTATGTTCAGTTGTTTGACATCAAAATTCTGTTTAACAGAACAAGAATAATTGAGAAGGTAAGTGGCCAATTAAATGTGGAAAGCTACTTAACCTCATTAATAAACAGGGGAACAACTGAGCACGACGGTGAGAACGGAGGCGGGGAAGATGAGAGAAACAGAAGATGAAATCTTGGCATTCAACAGCCAAGCATAAGGAATTCCAGCAAAAAGAGAGGAGAGGCAATTAAGAGGAGCAAATCACCAAAGAGATAGTATAAAAATATGTCCAGGCCGGAAGGCAGGTGTGTCTAGATGCAAAGGTCCACAGAAGTGCTCGGCAAAATGAATGAAAAAGACCCTCACCGAGGTATATTATCAGGATATTTCTGAATCTCGTAGATGAGAAAAACCAACAACAGGGTTGGGAGAGCGTTGGAAACTAGTCGTGTGCAAAGAAACGGGAGTCAAAATGGCATTGGATTTTTAACCTACAGTTTTATACCCAGTCAGTCAACCAAGTATGAAGGTAGAACAAAGTTGTTTTTGGACTTCAGTGACTTGGAAAAATACTTCTGTTACAGGATAATTTTTTTAAAGGTAAGACCATGACTCACAAATCTAAAGTGAACATGTGTTAAATACCGTACTTCACTCCTTATTAGTGAGGGAACCAGTAAGATGTTACAACCAGTTTAAAAGAAGCCAGAGAAGCACAAATTTATATGGAAGAAAGGAATTTTGTAATGAATTTACAAACAGGTGTGAAACCGCCTTTTGATATGGGGTGGAGAGAGGGACGTGGATTCTTTATTTGCATATCTAAGGATAAGAATTATTTTTGCATTGCTATCAATTATCTACAATTTCCAGAGTTGTAAAACAGCTCAAAGGCAATGAGAGGCGCAGAGCCCCCCCCCCCCGAATCAAAATCACATAACTCCAAAGGAGATGCTCTAAACAATGCATCGTTTTTCAATGAAGCACATTTTCCAAGTGCATTCCCGAGAGATTTTTACTAGGATACTACTAGAGAATATGAGTCATCAAAAGGAGGGAGAAAATTAAAAAGACGGGGGTGGAGGGGCACCTGGCCGATTCAATCGGCAGAGCGTTGTGACTCTTGATCTTAGGGTCCTGAGTTCGAGCCCCATGTTGGGTGTAAAGACCACTTAAAAATTAAATTAAAAAAAAGAGGGGTGCAGAGAGAGAGAGGAGGTGGGATCCTCAAAACAGGGACTAGGTATCCAATACTGGAAGGTGTGAAGAGAAGTCCCCGGATAGAGCAGAGCATGTGGTCAGAGCCCAGCCAGCAGCAAGTGCGGGAGGAAAGACTCCCCAGGGCTCCAGGAAGAAGAAATGGAGCTGATGTGTTGGGCGTATGGAGAACAGCACGGCAAGGCCCTTGGCTGAGATACGAAAGCCCTCAGAGAACACTGATGATACGTAACAGAAGGCGAAGGGGATAAAGCGAAGCCATCGCTGACTTTCGGGATACTGGAGGGCCACACGGGAACGGAGCCAAGTAGCCCTTACTTGGCTCAGCATAGTCATTGTAGCATAAATACCGACTATTCATCCAGAAAGTGTCCTCGAGTTGTGTTGGGGTGATGGGGAGGGAAGTGATGGGTGTCCCTGTGGGAGAGTTAGGTGCTCACGCACCAGAGTCAGTGAATAACATCTCAAAGTGATACATTAAGGGGCGCCCGGGTCTGACTTCAGCTCGGGTCATGATCTCGCGGTCTGCGAGTTCGAGCCCCGCACTGGGCTCTGTGCTGACGGCTCAGAGGCTGGAGCCTGCTTCCAAGTCTGTGTCTCCCTCTCTGCCCCTCCCCTGCTCGTGCTCTGTCTCTCTCTCTCTCTCTCAAAAATAAACAGTAAAAAAACCTAAAAGTAATAAATTAAGAAATAGCATTAGAGGGGACCTGTGCGGCTCTTGGTTTCTGCACAGAGCCTGATCTCAGGGCTGGTGAGATGGAGCCGTGTATCGGGCGCTGTTCTGACAGTGCAGAGCCTGCTTGGGAGCTGCGCTTTCGCTCTCTCTCAGCTCCTCCCCCGCACACACACGCGCGCGCTCTCTCTCTCTCTGAAAATAAATAAACTGAAAAAAAAAGTTACATACATTTAAAAAAATAGTAGTAGGAGCATACTGTTCATAAATATGAAGGTTAAATACCAGAGAAAACAGCTAGAAGTGTCGCCGGCAGCTGCCTCCGGGAAGCAGTTCCTGGCGGTGAACAGTCTCAGGGCAGCAGACTGCTGTTTTTCATTAAAAACGTATATGCACGCATCCACACACACATGCATATACATGTATAACTACACATTATAACTATACATAAAATATTTATTAAAAATAAATTGGAAAAAACCGGTTATACCTAAAAAAGGCACATGTTATGAGGTGCTGGCGAGGTGTGGGTAACGTCAAACACTCCTCATGAAGCATCAATTGGCATAGCCTTCTGGGAAAGGTCACCCAGCGGAAGCCGGTGAAGGTTTCCACGCACGCGCCCGCCAGCCCGGCAGCCGGCCTGCTCGGCCTTATTGTCGGAGAAAACGTGCTCATGTGCTCATGGAATCGGGCCTTCCCGGGGCGCTGCTTCTAAGGTTAAAATCGGTGAGGCTATAAATGTCCAATAAAAGGAGAACGGCGGTACGACAAGACAAAACCCGAGCCCGATTTCATGCTGTGCTGTGACGTGTACTGTGTGCCCCACGTGGTAATGAGGCAGGATCTCTCTGACCGGCTAGTGAAACACACAAGTTCCAGAAAAACAGCATTAATGGTAAAATTGCAGTCACACCCGTGCAAAATGAAGCCCCCCCCCGCCCCCGCGGGTCTGTGTGACTTTATTTTATGTTTTTATTTTAATTCCAGCTAGTTAAGCTACAGTGTTATAGAAGTTTCAGGTGTACGGTAGAATGTTTCAACCCTTCTATACTTGTGGCCTGGTGCTCATCATTATATGTTCACGTAAGCATGCCTATGCATAGGAAAAGTTCTGGAAGCATACCTACCCAACTAATAACGGCATCAAGTGGGGACTGCATCTGTCGTGTCTTTTGAAGGGGAGGGGCAAAATTAAAAAAAAAATTTTAATGTTTATTATTTTGAGAGGGAGACAGAGTGTGAGTGGGGAGGGGCAGAGAGAGAGGGAGACACGGAATCGGAAGCAGGCTCCAGGCTCTGCGCTGTCAGCACAGAGCCCGATGCGGGGCTCGAACTGAGCCGAAGTTGGATGCTTAACCGTTTGAGCCACCCAGGTGCCCCCATCTATTTTTAAATTTAAAATTGTTCGTAAGTCATGGTAAAATACATGTAACGTGAATTTACTATCGTAACCATTTTGTTTAAGCATGTAGTTCCGTACATCCACTTTGTTGCATGGCCATCTCTGGAACTCTTGTCATCGTAAAATCTGAAACTCTGATACCCTTGAAACAGCAACTCCCCATCCCCCCTCCCTGCAGCCCCTGGCAGCCACCGTTCTACTTTGTCTCTGTGACTCTGACCACTCTACGCACCACATATAGGTAAATTGTCCAGTATATGCCTTCCCGTGACTGGCTTATTTCATTTTGCATAAAGTCCTCAAGGTTCGTCCATGTGGTAGCACGTGTCAGATTTCTTCCCCCTCGAAGGCTGGTTTGTGCTAACTTTTTTTGGTGAGGATACGTACCTGTAGTTCAGCGAAATTAAAAAGAAACACAGTTTTCAAAAGGGAAAGCAAGCACACACATAGAAAAATAAATTGGCAGAAAGACACAAAGACGTCACTCATGTATTTCTGGGTCACCCAATTCCAGTCATTCACATTTTCTTTCATATTCTTTTTTGTCTGGATCATGTGTTACTTGAGCGCTAGAAGAGATATTGAAACTAGAAAGCAAGAAAGTGCCCCATTCTGATTTTGGCACGCCACCCTCGGCAGCCCTGCCTTTTGGGAAGAAGCATCTGACTCGGAGTCTTGGGCGAGATGCGGCTGATGGCCGCGGAGGTCGGGATGGACTGAGCGTGCCCAAGGCCTGGCCCGGGGGCACGGCTCACCCCCTGCCTGGGGCGCGGGTCCCAAACAAGTAAAAGGATGTTCAGTCTAATTCGTAACACGCCAATGACAAGGTGGAGTACGATGGAGTTCTATTATTTTTATTTATTTATTTTTGCCCATTGGTGTGGCAGAATTTGATAATATTTTGTTGGTGTCTTGGTGAAGTTCTAGCAAAACAGGGCAGATGGGCCCCATCCCTGTGGAGAGCAGTAGCCATCAGAATCACAAACGCACGTGCCCTTTGCCTCAGCAATCCCGCTTCCAGTAATCCATCCAACAGATAAATGTGTGGACGAAATTACACATACACGACATTTGTCGCAGTGTTGTTTACAACAGTCCAAGTTCGGAAACAGCCAGTAGGGGCCACTGAAACAAACTTCTGTTGTTATGCCACCCAGTCTGCGCGGGGAACTATGGGGTCAGTGGCGGTGGAGGTGGCGGGGGGAGGACCCAAGAGGAAGGAGGATTTGCATGTACACCACCGTATGGCCTTTTGTCCTATGTTCTTTTTCAGGACAAAAGGCCACGTGGTAAAATTAATGCGCTCTGTGCCTCAATTTCCTAGTCTCTAAAAAGGAAGTGATGATTACTGTGAGGATTATAGGAGCTGACCCACGTCAAATGCTTCTCTCAAAGCCGGGCACCGAGTGAGCACCATATAAGCGTATTGCCCAGGCCGCCGCGTGGAACGGAGGGTGGACTTGCCCCTGCCTCCCGGGGACGGCTCCTCAGCTGTGGGAGGGGGAGCTCTCTCGGTCAAAGTTCAGGCTGCTCGGAGACAGACAGTAGGTCGTGTCAGAAAAGTCAAGTGAAATAGGAATACATGAGGGGCACCTGGGTGGCTCAGTCTGTTGAGTGGCCGACTGTTGATTTTGTCTTGGGTCATGATCCCTGGGTCATAGGATCGAGCCCTGTGTTGGGCTCCATGCTGAGCGTGGAGCCTGCTTGACACTCTCTCTCTCTCTCTCTCTCTCTCTCTCTCTCTCTCTCCCCCCTCCCTCTCCCCCTCTGCACCTCTGCCTGGCTTGAGCATGGTTTCTCTCTCTCTCTCAAATTAAAAATAATAGGATTATATCAGAGATCGTTCTGTAGCTGAGACGACCCAGGATCATGGGCAGGGTTGACAGCCTGTTGTATTGGTGGCTCTCCCAAGAGCCACATGTGCTGGGCTGCACACCCTGGTGTGGGTCTGGACTAGCCCTGTGACTTGATTTCATTGGGAGCAAGAGGCTGCAGAGGTGGGAACTCCCCCTCACGAAGACCCATAGTGCCCGTGGCAAGGGCAGTGACCCCCAAGCAGGCCAACCCCTCCGTCAGACCCCTGGAAAAACAGCTGATGATTACAGGCAGCAGAAAGCAGCAGGAGGGGACGGAGGACACCTCTTCCTTTTAAGGCCCATTCCCAGGCCCCTTCCACTTCTACTCACGGTTCCCTGGCTGAGCCTAGTCGTAGCGCACGGCTAGCCGCCCAGTCGAGAAATGCTCTTCCAGCTGGTGACACCGCCACCCTGAGTAAAGTAAGCCCCACGGGTGATGGAAACATTCTGGAACTAGGGAGTGGTAATGGTCGTGCAGTCTTGTCAGTGACTAAATACTGCATTGTATGCTTCAAAAAGGTGACTTTCGTTATGTGAATTTTATCACAATTTTTAAAAACGGGACTCGTGTCACTAAGGAGTAAGCTGCAAATGAACGCTGGGGCAGGCAACCAGCAGGCTCTCCGCACCAGCTTTTTACTGGCAGCCCCATAGGTACGTTCTGTCTCTCTTGGCTTCTGGGCATGGGGCGGGGGTGGGGGGTGGGGGGTGGGGGGTGGGACACCATGATCGACAGCCTAGGTCATGGGGCTCGGGGTCTGGGTCTGGCAGAAGCTGGGTAGGAATACGGGGTAGACACACAATTGTCCTGACACTCGCAGGTAGGATTTAGCGAGGAAGCTTCCTTTTTTTTTTTTAATATTTTTAAAATTTATTTTTGAGAGAGAGAGAACATGAGCAGGGGAGGGGCAGAGAGAGACAGAGGCAAACAATCTGAAGCAGACTCCAGGCTCCGGGCTGTCAGCACAGAGCCCGATGCGGGGCTCGAACTTGTGAACCACGAGATTGTGACCTGAGCCGAAGTTGGCTGCTTAACCGACTGAGCCACCCAGGCGCCCCCCCGAGGAAGCTTCCTTGAAGTGAGGCATCCCGTGTTGGCACCAGAGGGGCACGGGATTCCTTCCCATTACCTGAAGCAGCTGGTCACCAGTGGGCTTTGGGACAAGAAGTATGCATAGGTGGCGGGAATACAGTCCCGCGGTACTGAGGAGAAGAATGAACTCATAACACCCTCGTCAGTGTCCTAGGGGCAGTCACAGAGCTCCATTACTTACCTTCGCCATTTCCATGACCACGTTTCCTCCTCGGCTTTCCTCAACAGCCCAGGCCAAGCCAGGTGATTGCTTTTGAACTGGATCCGTGGGCTCTTTGTAAGCCGCACCCCACCCTGGGGATTGCTCTGTCTCTGAGATCACCAGGAACGTTTTGTCTAGATGGGCCTTCGTTTCCTCTGCACCCCAACTTTCACGAAATATTACCTAGGAACAAAAGGGGTGAGCATAGTGCAGAGACCACAGCGGGTGTCACTAGGAAGTAGCTTATTTATTCTATTTTATTTTTTTTATTTTTGAGAGACATAGAGACAGAGTGTGAGCAGGGGAAGGGCAGAGAAAGAGGGAGACACAGAATCCGAAGCAGGCTCCAGGCTCTGAGCTGTCAGCACAGAGCCTGACGCGGGGCTCGAACTCAACAGACCGTGAGATCATGACCTGAGCCGAAGTCGGTCACTTAACCGACTGAGCCACCCAGGTGCCCCAGAAAGTAGTTTATTTAGCTGCCTCTCCTGCCTTGTGGGTCCCCGGAGGCCTGAGTCCTGCCCAGGTGCCCGAAGCTCCGAAGGAGCAGGGCAGGGAATGGGAGAGGAGGAGGGGAAAGAAAGGGTTAAGTCTGTCCAGGTTTTTCAATGTGCTGAAACCAGGGTGGAGGAACTGCCAAGAACAGGTCAGGTTCAAAACAGGAAACCCCAGGGTGGTGATAAATGGACGCTTCTCTGTAGATTTTACACGGATCCCTAGGGAAGTGCTGGACCTGGTCTCATTCAACAGGTTTTTTTTGTTTTTTTTTTTAACAAATCACATTGAAGAGGAAGTGGACAATGAGCTCTCCAGGTTTGCCAATGACACTAATCTCTTCCAGGTGCTGAAATGCTAAGGTGGGGGGGGGTTCACTGCAGGGGGCTCCGGCAGCATTCACCGGCAGGGGCGGGCAAATGGCCGAAATGACAGGCAGGAGTAAAGAGGCATTCTGGGAGCGCCTGGGTTCTCTCGAGCCCCACACCTGCAGTTCCTGGGGCGCCTGCGGCAACCAGCATCGGTGGAGGCAGTGGGGACGGCGGGACTGGAGTGCTGGCATCCCTGGCCCACCCGGAGGCCCCCGTAACTGCCTCTCCGCTCCTGGCCTGGGCACAGAAGCCATGCTCGCGCGGCTCCCCTGCCTTCATCGATTCCGCCAGGAGCTGCTGCTTTCCCCTCGTGCTGCCGTCCTGGCTCTGCGGCCGCCTGCACTGGTTCTCTGCTGCTCCTGCAAGTGCCTCCTACCTGGTGCGTGGGTCGTTGGTCTTCCCTAGCTTCGGCCCGGGACCCTCCTCCGCTCCGATGAAGGGCGGTGTGAGCTCCACCTGTCCCCAACCTGGGTACTGCATCCTCTGCCATCATTTGGTCTTCCCACCCCTTTGAATAGACCTGGGCCACCATACGTGTCCTCCCCCCACCGCCTCCCGCCGACCCTGGCCTGTCCCCGCTCTCCTCTGACCAGCATTTGCTAGGACAGAGCAGCCGCACCTCAGAACACATTTCCCTAGAATCACGGGAGGTGCTCTCCCTTCCCCTCGTTCTCTGACGGGACTTCCCCGAGTCCCTCATTTCTGCTGGAATCTTCACCGCGGCATCGGGTACTGTCTTCAGCTTATCTGGCTCTTAATTCAGCTCTGCCGGCTTTGTTTTGTTTCACCTTAGCACTTCCTCTCCCCTCCACTTACCCCCACAAATGGTTCTGATTCTTGTTTTCAGGCACCAGAACAAAGATACAAAATGTTCTCCTAGTGTTTACTTTCCAGGCCCCAGAGGTTCAACCGGCCAAGCTGGTCTGCGCAGACGAGGCAGTTACCAGAGGATTCATAGGAAAGAGAAAGCCCTCCAAGGGTCAGAGACTTGGCTCCATCCTGCTGCATATGTTAGTCACAGGAGATGAAGCCGTAGCATTTGAGAGCAAACTCTTAAGTTTAAATTGTTGGAAGCGTGCCTGGGTGGCTCAGTTGGTTAAGTGTCTGCCTTTGGCTCAGGTTACGATCTCATAGTTTGTGAGTTCGAGCCCCGCACTGTGCTCTCTGCTGTCCGTGTGGAGCCTGCTTCAGATCCTCTGTCTCCCTCTTTTTCTGTCCCTCCCCCACTTATGTTCTCCCTCAGTCTCTCTCTCAAAAATAAACGAACCTTAAAAATCATTTTTAGTTGTTGGAAGGGCAACCAATGAAATAATTGATTCAGGCAGGGCTCCTCAATGCGTAGTACAAAAATCATTCAGTAGAAACTAATTGAGAAACAGGATACTGCATGGTGCCTAACCCCACAGAATTCTTGCTAATCACAAGGGGAATAAATAACTTCATAAAATAAAAATCTGTGATCAACTGACCAAAGGTAGCGTCCTTAATAGAGGGACATGTTAGGGGGTTCCTGATGTCACGTGATGTGAAATGTTCTTGCCCCGAGTGGCCGATCTATTTACCTTTACTTTTCAGCCAGAGTTCTGGGAAAGAAATAAGTCCTAATGACCTAAGGCATCTATGTTAGAGTTCTTCAGAGAAACAGAACCAATAGGTTGTGTGTGTGTGAGGGTGTGAGTGTGTGTGTGTGTGTGTGTGTGCACGGTGTGTGTATCAGGTCTGTTACAAAGAACCGACTCCTGCAATTATGGAGGCTGAGAAGTCCCAAGAGTTGCAGTTGGTACACTGAAGACCCAGGAGACCCTATGCTATAAATTCCAGTCTGAGAGTCGGTAAGTTCAAGACCTAAGAAGGGCCAATGTCTCCTTTCAGGACTGAAGGCAGGAAAATAATAAGGTCCCACCTGCAAGGCAGTCAGGTAGGAGTTCCTTCTTCCACACCGGAGGCCTTTGTTCTCTTCAGGCCTTCAACTGATAGGATGAGGCCCACCCACGTTAGGGAGGGCAATCTGCTTTACTTAGTCTACCAATTCAAACGCTAATCTCCTCCAGAAACACTCACAGCTGCACCTAGAATAATGTTTGACCAAAATTCTGGGCACCCTGCAGTCCAGCCAAGCTGACATATACAGTTAATCATCACAGCTTCCTTTGTATATAAGGAATTTAGTACAGATGAACCCCAGTTGAAAAAGCCCGGTTTAGAGGTGCCTGATTGGCTCAGTCGGCAGAGTGTGCAACTCTTAGTCTCAGGGTTGTGAGTTCAAGCCCTATGTTGGGTATGGAACCTACTTAAAAAAAAAGAAAAGAGAAAAGGTCCTGTTTAGAGGAAATAAGCGGATAGAGGGACAAGTTAAATGGCACACAGGAAACAATCAGAAAGATCCAGAATGTGGGTTATTCTATAAAACAACTAAACCTGGTATCTTCAAAAAGTCAATGTCAAAAAAATAAATGTGGGAGAGACTTTTTCTGGAATAAAAGACACATAACAGCCAAATACAATTTGTCAACCTTGTTTAGATTCTGGTTCTGTAAAAGATAGCTATAAAATAGATTTTAAGCACAATTGGGGAAATCTAAATATGGACTGGATTTTAGATGATATTAAGAAATTCGGGGGGTGCCTGGGTGGCTCAGTCGGTTGAGTGTCCGACTTTGGCTCAGGTCATGATCTCGCGGTCTGTGCTGACAGCTCAGAGCCTGGAGCCTGCTTCATGTTCTGTGTCTCCCTCTCTCTCCGCCCCTCCCCCACTCATGCTCTCTCTCTGTCTCAAAAGTTTTAATGTTTTAATAAACATTAAAAAAAAAAGTTTAAAAAGAAAAAAGAAATTCAGGGCATCTGCGTGGCTCAGTTGGTTAAGCATCGGACTCTTGATTTTGGCTCGGGTCATGATCTCACAGCTCAAGACTTGGAGCCCCATGTTGGGCTCTGCCCTGACAGTGCAGAGCCTGCTTGGGATTCTGACCCACCCACTCTGCCCCTCTCCTGCTCACTCTATTAAAAAAAGAAATAAAAAAAAATAGATTACCATAAACTCTCTTAGGTGTGAAAATGGCACTGTGGTTATTTTTAGGAGGTGTATACTGAAGCATTTAGGGGTGAAATAGTTCTAAAACTTATTTTCAAGCATTTTAGCGAAAAAACCCCACACATGTCTATAGATAGTGGCAAAATGTCACCGGTGATGAAGTCTAGGTGGTGAGCAGACGGCGAGTATTGTGGTATTCTTTCAACTTCGCCGTATGTTCTAACATTCTTGTAATGATAACGCTGTTGGGAGCGAATCTGAATATATCACCGGCATGGGGGGTCAGTAATGTTTGGAAAAATCTCCTCATTCTGTGAGGCTCACAGTAGTATTTTGGGCTGAAGTGTGTCCCTCCACCCCCACCCCAAATTCATATGTCAAAATCCTAACTCCCAGTATCTCAGCATGTGACTATCTTTAGAGATAGGGCCGTTACAGAGGTAATTAAGGTCAAATGAGGTCAAGGGGGGATGGGCGGGTAGTGTCCTTAAAAGGAGAGGAAATTTGCCCACAGATTGGAAGAGAGAAAAGACAACAGTGCTATGAACTAAATGTTTGTGTCCCCCTCCCCCCAACCCAATTCATATGTTGAAGCCCTAATCCCCTCAGTGTGATGGAGATGGAGACTTTGGAGACCGTGAGGTTCTGATAATTAGGTTTGGATGAGGTCATGTGGGCGAGGGTCCTGTTATGGACAGGATGTTTGCATCCTCCAAAATCGTACCCCTCAAGGTGATGGTATTAGGAGGTGGGGCTTTCGTGAGGCAATGAGCATTAGGTGAGGTTGGGAGGGAAGAGCCTTCGCGAATGGGAATGGTTTTCGGAGACGAGTCTTGAGATAGCTCGCTGCCTCTGCCCCATGAGGGGAGCAAAGTATTGGCAGGCACCCTGCACCTCGGAAGAAAGCCCTCTTCGGAACATGACCAGTACTGGCACCTTGAACTTGGACTCCCAGCCTCCACAACTGTCCTTTGTTAGCCCCCCCCCGCCGTTTGGGCAAGCTAAGACAGGCCCTTGCGATGGGACTAGTGCTCTCGTAAGAGGAGGGGGCGCCACAGCTCTCTCTACCACTGAGCGCGCCGAGAAAAGCCGCCTCTGAGCCAGGAAGGGCCCCGTCACCAGAAACTGACCAGGCTGGCGCCCTGAGCTCGGACTTCCAGCCTCCGGTGCTGTGAGAAAACATGTTTCTTTTTAAAAATGTTTTTGAGCAGCAGGCAAAAGTTTATTAGAGCATAAGACCAGAAATAGAAGAATAGTATGAAAGCTCTCTTTATGGACAGGGGGCATTCGAAAGTGAATACCCCTTTAAAAAATTTTTTTTAATGTTTATTTAGTTTTGAGAGAGAGCACAAGCTGGGGAGGGGCAGAGAGAGGGAGACACTGCATCTCAAGAAGGCTCCAGGCTCTAAGCCGTCAGCACAGAGCCGGAAGCGAGACTCGAACTCTGGAACTGGGAGATCATGACCTGAGCCGAAGTCCGACGCTTAACCGATTGAGCCACCCAGGCGCCCCGAGAAATCCAATGTCTGCTGTTTGAGCCACCCAGCCTGTGGTGTTTTGTCACAGCAGCCCAAGCAGACCAGTGCATGATATAAAGACACAAGGAGAAGACAGCCGTGTACAAGCCAAGGACAGAGGCCTCAGAAGAAACTAACCAGGCCAACACCTTCACCTCCAACACGCCGTCTCCAGGACTGGGAGACATTTCTGTCGCCTAAGCCCGCTGCGGCAGGTCAGCCCTAGCAAACTAATACAAGCCTCATTCACCATTGTTTACGCTTCCTTTAAATGAGACACAGCCCTCACACAGGAAACCCAGTTCAAATGAGGCAAAGTTCACACTCTTCTGTGCTTTCCTGTGGTTAGGGCAAGACAAGTTGGCAGCGAGAGGCCACCCACCTGAGGGAGGGCAGAACGTGGGCTGGGGACAACCCATGGGAGCCACCCGGGGCTACCCGAGTCTTCGACTTCGGAATCGCGACCGTGGGCATCAACTTCGCTATTAATAATTATTTCCTCTTACTCTCCCATGATATTGATAGAGCCGTCTTCTGTAACCGGGCTTCAAGGCCCAAAAGGTGTGTGTGGCATTTGGAAGTAAGTTTCTCCTGTGGGCGTAAAGCCAGGAAGAGCCCCCATTTGAGGGATGAGATCCGGAGTCTGTGGAAGCTGTTCGCTCCAAGGGCACAGACGCGGGTCCTCCACAGTGAAACTTGGGGAAGGAGCCCTGGCTTTGGGCTGGACAGACACGAACACAAACCCTCCCTCTTCCGATTAAGAGCATGAGTGAGACTCTTAATCAGTGCAATGTGTCTAACTCGTCGGGGCCACCCTTGCCTCGTCCTGGAAAGTGCGCAGAATGCCACCCGGCCGGCGGGGACACCGGGAGGTTAGAGCTGTTGCACGGAGCCCGGGAACGATGCCTGGGCACACGCGGTGGCAGCTCCCAGGTTCCAGTTACCTGCCTTACTGAGAGCACCCAGTGAAGGCGGCGGAGACGCAGTGGCAGGGAAGTACAGGTCAATATAAAAGAAAGCCGCCTTAATACTAAGAGTGGTTAAACTTATAGAAACAGAAAGTACAATGGCTACCAGAGGCAGGGGGAGGGAGGAAGGGGAGGTTATTGTCGAGCGGGTGGAGAGTTTCAGTTTTGCAAGATGGAAAGAGCCCCAGAGATGGTTGGTGAAGACAGCGGCGTGGCGGCGTGAACGTACTCATTGCCACTGAACCGTCTACTTAAAAATGGGTAAGGTGGTAAACGTTGTTGTGTGCATTTTTCTACAACGAGGAAAAAAAAAAGGAATAAAAAAAGCTACATTATTACATAGTATAGCCCATTAGATAAAAATGGGAACTAAAAAAATTTTTTATATGTTTTTAGTTTTTATTTTTGAGAGAGACAGAGCGTGAGTGGGGAGGGGCAGAGAGAGAGGGAGACACAGAATGTGAAGCAGGCTCCAGGCTCTGAGCTGTCAGCACAAAGCCCGACGCGGGGCTCGAACTCATGAGCTGCGAGATCATGACCTGAGCCGAAGTTGGACGCTTAACTGACTGACCCGCCCAGGCGCCCCCCGCCAAAAAGGGAAATTTTTAAAAGCCAACAACTCTAAGCCTTAAAAAAAAAATGGATAGATTTGAAAATGTAAAAAAAAAAAAAAAAAAAAAAGGAAATTCTGCATGGCAACTATGACTATAAACAAAGTAAAAAGACAAAAATCAAACCGGGAGAAATGTATTCAGTTTATATCAAACAGAGCTCATTTCCCTGTTGAAGAAAAGCAAGGCCCCGTGTTCGGAGAGCGGCGTGCTGGAAGGCTAGAGTAGGGGAGTCGCGAATTCTGCAGACTCCCCTGGGCCTTCCAGAGGTGCCCCTGCAGGGGGCAGGTTGGGGGGACACATAGTTCCTCAGGCTTCCTAATGTCCCAGCTCAGGAATCTCTCGGCATGCTCTGGATTTTATGCTGAGATCTGTTCGGACCCTGTATTGGGGACCCATAAATATTTATTAGATGATTTCACGTAGTAGAGGGTATTGTTTGCCAGGGCTGCTGTAATAAGGTGCCACAAGCCGGGCGGCTTAAAACTGGAAATGTTACGGTTCTGGAGGCCAGATGTTTGAAATCAAGGTGTCCACGAGGCCACATTCCCTTTCCGTGCTCTTGAGAGAGGACCCTTCCTTGCCTCCCCCCGCTGCTGGGGCTCCAGGCGCTCCTTGGCCTTTGGCAACATAAATCCCTCCCGCCTTGCCTCTCCTCATCTTTAAGAACGCCAGTCGTTAGGTTTAGGGCACACTATTGGTGGCTCAGTCGGTTAAGCGTTCAACTCTTGGTATTGGCTCAGGTCATGATCTCACAGTTTCGTGGATTCAAGCCCCACATCGGGCTCTGTGCTGACAGCACGGAGCCTGCTTGGGATTCTCTCTCTCTCTCTCTCTCTCTCCCTCTCTCTCTTTCTGCCCCTCCTCCACTCGCGCTGTCTCCGTCTCTTTCCAAATAAGCAAATACACTTAAGAAAAAGAAGGTTTGAGTCCCGTTGTATCTCAAAGATGATGTCATGGCAACTTCTTTAACTGATTACATCTTCGAAGACCCTATTTTCAAACAAGGCCACACTCCGAAGTTCTGGAGGGACGTGACTTTTTGGTGGACACTATTCAACTTCTTACACAGAACTGTTTTAGTTGCGAATTATAGAGAATGCCGCCTGAGTAGCTTAAACAAACAACAATGATAATTGGGACAATTAACAGGGAAGTCTAGGGATACATGGAACTTCAAGAATGGCTTGACCCAGGAGCTCAGTTTCTCTCATTCAGGTCTGTTTTCCGCTATGTTGGCCTTGTTCGTAGATTTCATCTTGTGGCTTCTGGCAACTCTATTCTCATATCATCCTTATTGGTAGCAGCCCTACCTAGTGAAAAGTATCTAGTACCTCTGCCTGAAAACCGTCAGCAAACGTTTCATGTACATCTTCTGCCAATCACTACGGCCAGGCCTGAGTTTGCTTCTCAGCTCCAGAGCCAGGGGCAGAAATAGTTCCAGTGAAAGCACACAGGGAATGAAGGAGGGGTTTTCCCCGGAGTGAACCTGGGTGCTAGTTCCAGACGCGGGAGTAGGTGCTCGGTAGTAAAAAGCATAGTCACGCACTGGAATGTGGGTGACCTTGCTCCGTTGTCAGAGAGCTCCTAAAAGGCAACCCTGGGTTTTACGGCTGTATTCCTGAGCCATGGAGAGCGGCAGGCCCTCGATTAAGTATTCGCTGAGTGGTTTTCAATTCTTGTTTGTTTGTTTTGAATTTTTAACATAACTTAGTTTCTGAGGGCTTTACCCACTGTAAATCTGAGACCCAGCTCCTGAACCAGGCGACTCCAACCCACTGAGCTACTGCCTTTGGTAAAACCCTATCTAGGTATACCAGTTGGCCCTCTGTGCTGAAATTCTTCTTAAAAGCTTCCATGAAAGGGAACTGAGAACAAAAGGCTCGTGTTGGGGTCATCATGGCAGCAAGAACACACAAGTAGGAGATGAAACTAAGGAACAAAGAAATACGTCTCCACCTTCCCCTTTTGTCCCAATATGCACACCCAAATCTCGGCGTCGGCAGGAGTGGAGAACTGTTACTCACATTCCCTGGAGCCCTGGCAGAGAAAACAAGATTCTGAGTTTCGGCGCATGTCATCCAGTGGTGTAGGCTTGAAGCGCTGTACCTTCAACACCCGCCGATGGGCCTGGCATCCCAAGCACCAGAAGAGCCAGTGCCCAAAGGGCGAAGTCAGACCGCCCTTGAGCTGGATGAAGCTGGACTCTGTAACCACACTGTGGAGTTTAATTTGCTGACCTAGATGTAGTCCGCAGCCCGCAAAACCTCACACCACAGCAAAGCTTTTCTTGTGCTGAGACAGCTGGCTGAGCGCGGTGTTGCAATGACTCAGTTCTTAGTAAAGGGTCTGAAGAAATTAGGGGCAGGGCTACAGCCCTGAGACCGCAGCTCCAAGAGACCTTCCTGTTTATTCCAGGGCGAGGGAAGGGGAACCTTCTGTTTGTGGGCACCGGTGTTCATCAGAAGGGACGAGGCTGGGGCTTTGGGTTTGAGCTGCGTCTACACGGTCGGCACATGGTGGTCAGACGATTAGACTCAGACTGATAATTCAGACTTCACCACACAGGCCAAAAGCATTTTTGGAAAGTGGTCTTCAAACTATGTGAATCAAGTCATATTTCTCCTTGACTTCCACTTCGAAACTGGGACTCGATTGACATGAGGAAGGCTACTTCAATAAAATTAGGGTGGGAAACTTCGGGCTCTGAGGACCTCCCATGAAACACAGCAGATCGAACCCGTGCGTCAGCCTTGGCCTCCTCCCCCGCACCCCCCTAAAACGTGGAGAGGGACTCAAAAAAAAAATGTGTGTACCCATAAGAGAGATAGGGGAGCAGAGAGAGGGATGAAAAACTCCTAGCCGAAGCCCATTAAAGAGAAATAAACTTACCTCAGATGTAACTCCCTATCGTGAAGTATATACCTAACAATACATTGTTAGACATTGTTACATTGGCCAGGGTTTCCTGAAATACTCACCATCTTTGTGTGAGTGTGTGTATGTGCATGTCGTTTTGGTGGCCACCACTTTACATAAACTCATGTTCCAAAAAGGATACATCGTAGAGTGTGTTGGTAGAAAGAAGGGGCAGGGGATTTAAATACATCCATGTGAGTTTATAATATTTTTAGTATTTATGATATTTTTAGTACTTAGTATTATAAATATAAGGATAGTATTAGAGTATTTAGTATCTATATTTACTAAATATATTTAGTGTTTTATGTGTATATATACTTATAATATATTTAATATTAGTAATATTTTTTTTTATTTTAGAGAGAGAGAGAGAGAGAGAGACAGAGCATGAGCAGGGGAGGGGCAGAGAGATACAGGGAGACACAGAATCCGAAGCAGGCTCCAGGCTCTGAGCTGTCAGCACAGAGCCCCATGCGGGGCTTGCACTCATGAACCTTGAGCTCATGGCCTGGGCTGAAGTCAGACACTTAACTGAATGATCCACCCCAATACTATTTTTAATGGTATGGTATAATATTAGCATTTATAGTGTTTTTTCAACTCTAGCGGTACATTGGAATCATCTTTAAGTGCTTATTAAAAATGGGAATGCTTGTTAAAAAATATATCTAGGGGCGCCTGGGTGGCTCAGTTGGTTGGGTGGCCAACTTGGGCTCAGGTCATGATCTCACGGTCTGTGAGTTTGAGCCCCGCATCGGGCTCTGTGCTGGCGGCTCAGAGCCTGGAGCCTGCTTCGTATTGTGTGTCTCCCTCTCTCTCTGTCCTTCCCCTGCTCACTCTATGTCTCTCAAAAATAAATTAAACGTTAAAAAAATTAAAAAAATATATCTAAATATATATCTATATCTATATGAAACAATAGGATTGTGGATGGCAGAATTGTCATGAGTCTGGTTTTCCTTCAGTTATTTATGTATTTATTTATATTTTTAAATTTCCTTCAATTTTTTATTTGGAAAATTTTCAAGCCTATAGAAGAGTTGAAAGAATACAATACTCACCCCTAAACCTTCCCCCGTATTTCACGATGATCATATTTACTACATTAATTTTTTTCCCTTTCCCACACTTTCTCTTGGTTAAAAACATTTTTTTTTTGCTGAAAGAAGTGAAAGTAAACTTCAGACATCCTGACATTTCACCCTTGTCGTGGGTTGAATTATGTTCCCCCAAAAGACAGGCTGAAGTCCTCAACCCTCGTACCAGGGAATGCGACCTACCTATAAGTAGCGCCTTTGCAGGGGTAATCAAGTTAAGGTGAGCGTGTACTGGAGTGGGGTGAGCCCTAAATCCAGTAACTGGTGTCCTTACAAAGAGAGAGAGAAGAGATTTGAAGTCACAGAGAAGCACGCAGGGGAGGACAGGTGACTTAGAGTTAATGTGGTCCTGAGCCAAGGAACAGCAAGGGTTATCGGAACCTCTGGGAGCTGGGAGGGAGCAAGGAGGGATCTTCCCCAAGAGCCTTCAGACAAAGCTTGGCCCCCACTGACACCTTGACTTCAGACCTCTAGCTTCCAGAACTGTGAGAGGCCAAATTTCTGTTGCTGAAAACCACCCCACTTGTGGTATTTTGTTACAGCCGTTCTAGGAAACTAAGACGACCTCTAAATACAGGTGTTACCAAACTGCGGGTATTTCACAGGAGTTAAGACATCCTTCTCACAACCAATACCCTTATCATACCTGCGGAAATGAACAATACTTTTATAATATCCAGTCCATAATCGAAAGGATCCAATTGTCCTCCAAGTATCTTTTGTAGATTTTTTTTTCTTTTCTGGTCAGAATCCAATCACGGTATCTTATGTTCATGTGATGGTTAAGTCTTTCTAACCTCTTTGATTCTAAAGTAATCCACATTTTAAAAAATGACATTAACTTTTTGAAGTGTTCATGAGAAAATTATTCTCAAACGATAACGAAGATTATTGTAATAAGGGAGACAGATCATGCCCAGCTCTGAAACAAGGGCAGGTGGGGATTTATAGCCAAAGAGCAGGATGAGGGCGTCGGTGGACGGATGGGTACTAGGAGCAGACATCAAGGGTAAGCGGGATTCTTGCCACACTGGCCTGACATGACTCTCGCTAAAGGCAGATCAAGGGCTTAGACATCAAAGCTGGGCGATGAAGACCTTGATCAGAGGTCAAGGGTGATCAGATGTCAAGGGTGGGGGATGATTTAGCAAGATTCTTTGCTCAGACTCGCTGGGCAGGCTCAAGACAGAGTGGGGACCAAGGTCAAGGCCTAATCAAAAGACGTTCAAAGGAGACTGACTAAAGTCTAGTCAAGGAGAGAGCCTTTGTCACCAGTCGTCTTATGGTCTGTTCCACATTGAGAGTTTATCTTCTTGATTTCTCTTATTCCTCTATCTCCATCTTTCTCCTACGCTGGAATGTAGTCACGAAGCTTGGTTAGATTCGTGATAGTTACTTTGGCAGGAATAATTCACAGGTGGTATGGTGTATTTCAGATTATATTACGTCAGGGGCACCTGGGTGGCTCAGTTAGTTGAGTGTCTGACTCTTGATCTCAGCTCAGGTCACGATCTCATGGTTGTGAGACCGAGCCCCACGCTGGGATCCACACTGACAGTGCAGAGCCTGCTCGAGACTCTCTCTCTCTCTCTGCCCCTCCCACGCTCTCTCTCAAAATAAATAAACTTAAAAGAAAGATTCTATTATCTCGGTGCATAATTGTTGGACTATTGGTGATGCTCAGTTTGACTCCCAGACATCTCTGTTGTAAAGGGAAATTTCCCCCTTGATAATACATGGGTCGTCTGCGGCCATGTGAATATCTTACTGTCCAGTAAATTTTATCCAGCGGCTCCGTTGATGCACTTGGTATAAATCACTTATTGTATTGGGGGCTGCAAAATAGTGATATCCAATTCTATTATTCCTTCCGTTTTTATCAGCTGCTTCTCTTCCTTCCCCTCTTGTTTTGAATATCACCGTGGACACACGGAGTTTGTTTTCTTCATCACGTTACCCGGTGTAGTCATTCATTTCGATGCTCGAATTGTCCCACATTTGGCCAGTAAGAATGCCTTCTACGTCTCCCACGTTTTCAAACATTTCCTAGTCTTTGGGCACAAGTTGATGCCCCAGTTTCACTTTCTCTGCCCCAGAGAGTGAATCAGCCATTTCTCCAAGGGACAGAAAACGTGGTCATCCTTCTCAGTTACCCAGATGTAAGGTGTCACTTTCCCTACCCATTTAGAAGAAGCTTAAGAGTAGCCAATGAGCATTGGGTGCTGTGTGCCCGGCACTTTGTGTTTTCCCTGCATCACCTCATTTAATTCATGTGCCAGTTCTTTATGGTAAATACTCTTACTTATCCCCATTTTAAAACCTTTTTTTTTTAAACGTTTATTTTTATTTTTGACAGACAGAGAGACAGCACGTGAGCAGGGGAAGGGCAGAGAGAGAGGGAGACACAGAATCTGCAGCAGGCTCCAGGCTCTGAGTTCTCAGCACAGAGCCTGACGTGGGGCTCGAACCCACAGACTGTGAGATCATGACCTGAGCTGAAGTCGGGCGCTCAACCGACTGAGCCACCCAGGCGCCCCTTATCCCCATTTTATAGATGAGACAACCGGGGTGTGGAGAAGTTAAGTAAATTGCACAAGGCCACGCAGCTAGAATTAGGGGAGTTAAAATTGCAACGTAGATCATTCCGATTCCAAAATCAGGCTTGGAACCACCATGCTATATTACCAATTTTGCTACTAAAAAAAAGTGAACTACTCAAAAAGAACAGAACTTCATGATATCTACAATTAAAAACAAAAACAGGGGCGCCTGGGTGGCTCGGTTGGTTAAGCGTCCAACTTCAGCTCAGGTCATGATCTCACGGTTCGTGGGTTCGAGCCCCGCGTCGGGCTCTGTGCAGACAGCTCAGAGCCTGGAACCTGCTTTGGATTCTGTCTCCCCATCTCTCTGCTCCTCCCCCACTCATGCTCTGTCTCTCAAAAATTAAATAAACATTAAAAAAAATAAACAAAAACAGAAACCAGGCTTGATGATGACAGATATTAAGCAAAATTTAAAAAAGGAAATCTTTGATGGGGCACCTGGGTGGCTCAGTCGGTTGAGTGTCCGACTCTTGATTTTGGCTCAGGTCATGATCCCAGGGTTGTGGGATCGAGCCCCATGTAGGGCTCCTTACTGAGCGTGGAGCCTGCTTGGGATTCTCTCTCTGTCTCTCTCTCTCTGTCTCTCTCTTTCCCTCCCTCCCTCTACCCCTCTGCTCCCCTACTCATGCTCTCTCTCTAAAATAAAAAATTAAATTAAAAATTAAAAAAAAAAGGAAATCCTTGAGAGATCTCATACCTTTCTCCTGATTTCTAAATTGCCAGTAATCACCATTTAGGATAACCCAGGTCAGGCCTGGAACATGATTAGAAGGCTTTCTTACAAGTCAACTAGAAGCCTTATCTAGAATGAAATAGAGCAGGGACTTTGGACCAACTTCGTGTTAAAAGGCTTTCAAGCTTCTCTCACAGCTAGCTACCAGTGGTTTTCTCTGCTTCTGGGGTGGTCTATTCAGAGCTCAGGCTGTCCAGGTTAATGAAAGGGAGAGCGGAGGGAGGGAGGGAGAGCGGCTAGGCTTATGTAACTGTCCCTTTTCTCCTGTCCCAGGGTGCTGGGAAGGGAGAGGGGCAGCTGCCTGGACCAAGGGGCCCCTTCTTCTAATCTGCACAAAGGCGCCTTATTGGCTAGCAGGGGCCCTAAGTGACTGTAGTTCTTCCTGTACGAAACTGCCTGTTCTGGGTTCAAGGGTGAGTAACTCTCTATTATCTCTTAACGAGAGAAAACTTCCTCCTCCCCACAGGAATTTCCAGTTGTAGTTATTAGCCTAGGTGTAACCTGAAATTTAAATGTAATTACGTTTCTCTTAGAGCTAAGGTTGCCCCTAGCAACCAGCCAGTTTCCTGCTTTCCTTCTCAGGAGGAGAGTCTTTGGCCTTTTACTCCTTTTGTCCTTTTCCACTTTGACCGTGGTGTCCGGTTGAGCTTGGGGGGTGGGGTGGGGGGGGTTTAGTGAGGACCCTTAACCCAGGACACCAAGTCTCCACCTTGTCCTCCCTGCCTCCCCCCAGCCCTGAGTCTGCCCTCGGGCAGCAAGAGGCACCAGAGTGTCGCGGCGGTGGTGAGGGGGGTGGTGAGGGGTAACAGGGAGTGATGGGTGGGGGCCCATTAAGATAAGGAGGAAGAATAAACACTAGCAGATGTGCCTGCGCCCCGGTCTCAGCCCACTGGAAAACAAGCCCACGGCAGGGCGTCTCCGGGGCGGGGCCGGGCCTCCTGGGAGCCGGGCGGGCTGGGCTCCTCGGTCCTCGTCTCTCCGCCGGACCTTGATTCCCTTCCCTCGGGACGGGCCAGAGGAGCTTTCCCTCCGCACCGTACAGACCGGATATGTTCCCGTCGCATCTGTTACCAACGCCAACAGCTCCTCTCCATTTCAAAAGCGGAGCACACGCCGTCCTCGAGAACCGTGAACCACGGAGGGGGAGACCGCACGCGTGCACACACGCTTCTAGGCCGAGATTCGCCGGCCCCGAGGTGACTCGAATGTCCCGGAGTCATGGCCCCCTGAAGTCCGGGGGCCCCTCCAGAGGACGGGCCCTCTGGCTCTAAAGCCCCCTGGCTCTCCAGGCGCTACTCACCCCCGACCCAGCAGGGATCAGAGCAGGAGAAAGCGTGGACGTTCAGGGTGCGCGGGGCCCGGGCTGAGGCTGACTGCGCTCTCGCTCCACAGCCGGGTCGCCCTCTCAGAAGGGACCTGAAACTGACTTCACATTTTCAGTTCTTAATGTTACCTAAATAGGTGCAAGCTTAAACCCGGGGATGGGGATTCACTCTCTGTGCTATAAGTAGTCTATAATCATAAAACTGAAGGAACGAGGAAGGGAGGAGCCAGGGTCTTACACTCCCAAACTTCAGGGGTGTCTCCGGTAGGGGGTTCTGATCTCCCAGACAGATCTGCCGTGAACTACTGCGGCCCCAGCTTCTGCTGAGTGGTCCCGGGCTCGGCTAGCACTGCCCCAGCCTCTGTCCCTCTAGCCTCGGGGGTGACGGTGGCTTCCTGCTGTTGCTCATTGCTGGTTCGCCTCACCCTCCCTACTGGAATTCTGGATTCTTCTATTGTGGCAAGCGTGAGGTGGGAGGCAGTGTTTCATGAAGGTGGGAAATGCAGGGGTCTTAGGTGGGATGTCCCCAAAGCCAAAACTAAGAGGTAGATTTGCATGCAGAGAGTTTACTGGGGAGGATGCCACCCCCCCCCACCCCTGCAGCAACTCTAAGAAGTGAGGGAAGCAGAGGGAGACGTTGACATGCAACAGTTGCAACAAAAACTCTGAAGCCAGGATGGCCTTCGGAATTGTCCCAAATTGGGGCAAGGGACTTGATTTTTGTCCCCCACTCCCACCCCAGCACAGCTGAGTTGGATGGGCGCCACCCTCAGGAAGGGGCCAGTGTTGGACACCGGGTGGCTCCCTCCAGGCAGGGCTATTCCTGGGGAGGGACTGGCCGTGAGCTGTCATCAGCCCTGAAGGGGAACCTGGGCAGAGGCCACAGCGTTCACTTCAGGTTCAAAGCCCACTTCTGCAACGTGTGACCTTGACCCAATTCCTTTTCTTTCTTTAGCTCGTGGTTCAGTTTCCTTACCTGTGACCAGGGAAACTGTGAGGACTACCTCAGATTGGTTCCGTGTTCTGGAGGGGAGGAAAGTCTCTGCCCCTCTGCTGGCTTCCCCCCAGGTCGCTGCTGTAATCTCTTTGGTCGGGATCCAGGACACTGTTTCAGCCACATTTATGAGGGGGTGCGGCTCTTGTGCAATAAAGGGTCGTGTGCCCAGGTGTGGCCTGTTCTCTCACTTCCTGCTCCCAGGGGCTGGGTGGACCTGGTTCTCCTCACGGGACGGAATGAGGAAGCTGAACCTCCGGCCTCTTGTGGGCTGGCCTCCTTGCCCTCCCTCTTCTTCCTCCCTGGAGCACCAGCTGGTGCAGGGAGCTGGGGAGCGAGAGCTCCAGCTCCTGGGGTCCGGAGCTTCGGTCCTGTCATTGAGCTTGGAGCCCTGCCCTGAGGCGGTGCATCAGGCTCTGTGCTGTAGAGCAGCACCCCAAATTTCTTCAGGGTCCCCCTGGTACATATGAAGACTTGATATGAATTAGAAAAGGTCCTTCCTCTGGGCAGACACAGGCTCAGGAGGGCTCATTTAGCAAATAGATAGGGCCTTTGTGCAAACTAGAAAAAGGCCCCCCGTCCTCTTTGTTCCACTTGAGGTGCAATGCACAACCTGCCCCACCCTATGGGATGACCCTAAAACGAAGGTTCCACTTGATGCCACAGGGCCTTGCCCTGCCTCTCAGCACCCACCAGATCTAAGGTGTAGCCCTGGGTTCTAAACATTTTGTGTGGTTTATGCGCTGGTTCTGGACAATCAAGTTCTATGCCACAGAGTCTATCTTCCCACACATCCAACATCTCTCTCTGCCTCCGAGCCTTAGATCTTACTTCCAGTGATGGCATTCATGGTGTCATTGGGTCCCAGAACTGCAAAGGAGCAGAGGAGATTACTGGACATTGCTGAGTGACAGGGGCACCAAATCTGTTCCATTAGGGACAGACCCCCAGTCACAGAAGCAGCCCAGCCCCATGAGTCGGTCCTACCTATCAGAGCATATGCCTAGGAACCGGGTCGAGCATCTTGTCCGTAAGACACGTTGCCGTTGCCGCAGAGGTGGTGCGGGTAGAGCGGAAGTCAGGAGCCAGGTGACTCCAGGCTGGATTTAGCTGGATTTGTTCGACCCAAGACCCGGTGTTGACTCGCATGGCTTTGCTTGAAAAAAATCTCTGTGGGCACAATGGGCCTGCATTCCTTCACGGCAGCGCTTGACTGGACCTGAGCAGTGTCTTCCTCCGTAGAAGCGTAGCGGTGGCCTTAACCCTGGTTTCATGGGGGGAAATTATATACTCCACAGTTAGCCAGCCTCAGTTTGAATCCTGGATCACTTATTAGCTGTGGAACCTTGAAGAGTGATTTCTCTGTGCCTCAGTTTTCCCATCTGTCAAATAGGATGATGAGATGATAGTACCATCGTCTGTCATTACAGGGTTGTCATAAGGATCAAATGAGTACTTATCACAGCACATAGTACATAATATACATTAGCTGCTGTAATGACAACAGGTGAGTTTCCGCTGAGGAGGCATGTATGTAATGTTTCCACAAACATCATTTTGTTATCTTAATGGCCTCCAGATTCCCCGGGACAGATTGTAGCTGGCCTAGAGAAACCCTAGTCGGGAAAGTCACTCTTGGATCCAGGAGGCCCCCTTCCCCTGAGCAAGGGAATCTTCCAGACCTCCCAAGACATGGGGTGGCGTGTGGCCACGGCTCGTGATCTTTCCTGCTTGCGAGTCTGTCCCTTCCGGGGACATGCAGGGAAGCACCGTGAAGTTATGCTTCCTGTCGGCCACTTCTAAGAGCACATCCCGGTATCCCAAGGCATCCTCGTTCCTCTTGTTAGTCATGAAAATCTGTCGACAAGCAGTCTTGGTTCCTGGGCTTTTTTTATTCCCCGCCTGGCTCCCGCTTGGGGTAATGAGTTCCATGAGCTTACCACCCACCGAGTGAAGTCAGATTTTCTTCTCCTCTTCCTAAGCATAATTCTCTCAAGCTTCAGGCAGGGCACCCTGATCTAGTTCAGGGTTTGGTGAATGAGTTCATGACCACCCTCGTAACATTCATGATCAAACAGATGTGATTCCTTCTTAGCTTCTATCTTCCCAGATGGAGGAACCCTCAACATGTTACTCTGTGTTTTTACGGTAGCTTCCCTATTTTCTGGACCACTTTGGCTGGCCCTTTTTCTAGGTTCCCACTGGCTTTCTTGAGCTGTAGTAAGTAAGCGCACAGGACAGAGATCCCTCCCCAACCGCAAACGGACCTGATGCCACATTCCATTGTGCTTGGATGCCCTTCCAGGTACCGGATGAGAATTTCACTTCAATACATGCAAATTGCAGTCATTTTGCTGAAAACCGGAACAAGAGGGTTTTGGGAGTTGGTGAAAGAAAAGAGGCAGAGCAGCAGGCAGAGCGCGACCAGAGCGACCAGAGCGTTCTGCCAGAGCGGTCCGGGGGCGATAAAGGAGGGAGAGGTCTTAGAACTCTGACTCAGAACCCCACCCCGGGGGCGCAAACAATCCAGTCCTCGCCCCTCCCCTCGGCCCTGGGCGCCGGGCTGCGTCAGCCAGCGGTGTTCCCTTTCCCTGCTCTGCATCAGCCAGCTCGTGGACCCGCGGCAGTCCTGCCCGGAATGGGACAGCTGTGTCACGGAAAAGGCCAGGTCACAGGGAGGCACTGGGTCCTCCTACTCTGCCGTACAGTTTTTCTCATCGTTCATCCAACGAGTATTTGCTGAGCTGCTCTGTGCGCAGCCCCGTGTTAGGCGTCGAGAAGACGGTGGTGAATGAGACAGACGTGGAAGCTGCTGCTCTCGGGGAGCTGACGTTATAGTCGGGGAGATAAATCAGCGAGGTGAATTTAGACATCACAAGCATCACGATGGTCTAGATCAGGGGTGGCAGATCGGCCCGTGGGTCGAATCCGGCCCTTGGCCTATTTGGTAAGGCCCATGAGCTAAGAACAATTTATATATTTTTAAGGATTCTAAAACAATACAAACTTTTAGGAGGCATGCAAACCCCCATTTTCTACTCTTTTTCCTGACGGAAAAAGTGTGCTCAGTACTGGGCTAGACTGACTCAGGCGGTCGTGTGGTCTAGTGACACATCGGCCGCGTCCCCAGCACCCATCCGAATGTCTCAGACATATCGTAGCCTTGAGATTTGGGTGGCATGGGGCTTTCACTGCCTAAGCCTAATTAGGGTGCTTTGAACCCTGACTGGTTAGGGTTACACCAGTTAGTGTGTGGGATTTTCCTGGGCTAAGGGGTTGGTGGGGTGAAGTCCAGGACTTTCCTTTGAGTGTTGGAGGACAAGAAACTCTTTCTGGATGAGGTGGGATATGGATGTGAGGCCAGGGATTGCTGCAGCCATTTTGCTGCATGAGGAGGTCAGCATGAGGATAAAGGTGACCTGTTGAGGGGAGCACCCAGAGAATCACAGAAACAAGGATCCACGGCCCTGGCCATACCCTGGCTGGAGCCTGATTTGCTTCTGGACTTAGCTCCACGGCCAATTAACTCCCTTCAATGTTTAAGCCAATTTGGGTTTCTTGTTCCTTTTGACCAAAACATCCTCACCGATACAGACGGTCCAGGAAGAAGGAGGTGATGTTTGAGCTGAGATATGAATGGGAGCAAAGAAGATCTGAAAGAAAAACCTTCCAAGCGGAGGAAAACGCAAATGCAAATATTCCAAGATGGGGATGAGCTAGACACATCTGACAAGTGGGAAGTCGGGGAGCCACAGGAGAATGGGACCGGGTGAGGGAGAGGAGGCGGCCAGGTCTGGCGGCCAAGGAGAGGAGCCTTGCTTTTGCTCTCAATGCAACAGGAATCCACTGTTAGTTTGTTTTTACATTTTTTAAAATTGATTTTTATTTATATAGAGCAGTACAATACCCAAGGCTTAAGGGCACAGTGGGATGAATTCAACACCTATACACATATACATAAATCTCCTTCCCCCAGAACCAGAACGTTCTCAACCCCCACAAACCATATATGTAACTTAAATTTTTCTGGGAGCCGCATTCAGACAAGTAAAAAGGAACAGGTGAAATTAATTTCAAAAATGTATCGATTTTAATTCAATGGACCCCCAATGTTCTTTTAACACAGAATCATTGTTCAAGGCGTCCACGAGCTGTTACTTTTCCTGACCAAGTCTTTCCAATCCAGTGTGACTCTCACGTGGACGGCACATGTCAATTTGGACGAGCCACGTTTCAGGGGCTCAGCATCCACGCGCGGCTGGTGGCTGCTGTAGGAACAGTGCACGTCTAGAGAGTGAGGAAATGAAGCAAACGCGGTCCCTTGATCAGAATAGAAGTCATGTAAATGTAAGCCACTGACCTTATCTCTGTTTAGGGTACTGACTCTTTAATTTTATTTTAGCGAAAATAAGTTCCCACCCATTCTCAGTTCCCTATGCTATATTCCTCTAAGGTCTTGCACTCAATACGGCATTTTCCTACCACGCGCGGTTTTAGTTCCCTTTCGGGCTCTCGTGAATGGCGCTGTCCTTCTGCCCGGTCTTAGGCAGTAAGTTGAGTGGCAGGTTCCTCACCTGACCAATAACCCGCCAGTGCAGATGAGAGTCAGTCTACATCTGTGGGTTCCAAACCCGCCTGGTCATCTGAATCACTTCGGAGTATTGAAAACAAAACGAACAGCACACATCCAGGGCCTCCGGAATCCCAGTCCGGAGACGTGCTCAGTGATGTGCCTTTTTAAAAAGCTGGACCGTGATGGCCGCTCGGCCTTTGGGAACCACAGAGGAGTGTCTGCTTTGCTGAACGGGCCAGAGACTTCATGTGGTAGCCTGGCAGAGACCACAGCTGAAGTGACCGTCCTCTGGGAGCCAAGCTCGTTTTGACGATGTTGTCATGGCCATGGGAGGGGCGCCATGTTTTTGTTTCCTGAGGGGTGAGATGGCAGCGGCTGAGGTACCCTCGGGTGTAGCCTCTTTCAGGCGGGCGGAGCCCAGACTGGTTCAGGAAGAAAACATCTCCAGTGGACAATAAATACGAGAAAAGACAGAGGGCTGAGTTGGCCCAAGGGTTAAGTACGGATAAGGAAGAGTGCCACGACGGGTGGCCTGTCTTCATCCCCCCCCCCCCCCCCCGTTCTGTTCTTACCTCCAGGACTGGCTTTCCTGGCAGCAATTCAACGGGACCCCTTCTTCACACACAGGTGTATAATACCAGGGCTCACCTGTTTTGCAAGGGAACAGCCTGAAAGAGCAATGACTAAGAAAAGAAATTAACTGAGTCCTTCTGGATTTCATTTTAATTGTTGGGTGTGCCCTGGGCACCAGAATCATAAAGCAGGCCTGGTTTCCTTCCTTTGATGTATTTAAAGAGCCTGGACTTGCAGCCAGAACACCTGAGTACTAGTCCCACCACCCTCACTAGGGGCTGTATCACTTCGGGTATAGGATTTAGCTACTCCGAGCGTCACTTCCTCTGCTGGTTAAACATGAGTAATAATACCTGTCTTATAGGTTACAGTGATTACCAGATAAATCACGCACGCACGTGAAAGCAGTTTGAAACTGTCAAGCACGACACAAATACAAGACGCTAACCTTTACGGTAGGGAAAATGACGCAGGACATACAACGGTGGCAGAAAGCCCTCTAAGATGCCCCGGGGCAGGAAGCACGTTTCTTCCCCTCTGCCCTCGTGCCCTTTCCTCTTTGCCCCCTCACCGTTGGTAATGGCGTTTGGACGGCTTTACAAGCAGCGGGCGCTCCGATCCGAAAGAATGACTGATTGAACACGTTCCTGGGGTTCCGGTCCCTGATACACAGCTGTCCTGGGCTCCTGGAAAGGCAGCCCTCAAGAGAAGCCTCTCGGTCAGGTGTCCAGAAGTGTTTCCAGAGGCAGCTCCTCCGCAGGCGGGTATGTTTCCATTGGCTTGAGGTGGCGGTGGGGGGAGGAGGAAAGGGCCCCTGCGTCTACCTTTCATTGGCTGACTGTAGCTGGCACCAGGAGCCACAGGCCCTACACGCTTCGCAGCCCACAGCCGAGAATCCCTGAGGGCTGCGGTCGCCTTTGCCGCCTCCTGTCCCCAAGCGGCCGGTGGGAGCGCCCTCCACGCACTCGGCCCGTCCGACTGCTCTTCCAGTCCTAGGCCGGGCACCTACACCCTCCACTCAAATCGCCTCCTTTGGGGAACCTTCTCGGGCTAAGCCCAGCCATTACCAGTCCCTTAATGGACACATTTCTGGTCCCCGGCTCAGAGGCGGGGCATCAGTCCCCGAGCCAGGAGCTGTGCCTTTGTCACTTTCTCAAGCCCCGCCAGCTGCGTTAAAACGCTCAGGCTCCTTCTTAACTCTTCTTCCCGCGAAACACAGGTCGGAGGATGCTGTAAACCTCCTGGCTCCCTCCCGAAGAACTCTGGGACTTCAATGCACTGGGCCCCAGCCAAGAGCCGAATAAAGTGCAAAATTTTTTCAGCCCTTACAGAAAGTATTTTCGCTCGGCAGAAACAGCATCTCCAGCTCCTCGGAGCAAGCCTGTTTTAGCAGCGCCGAGCGAGAGAGCACCCGTGCAGTTAGCGGCGCCTTCCGGAGGCTGCTCCAACCCGCCCCCCCCCCACTTCCCAGCCGGCTGTCATTGTTCCCCCGCCGCTCCGGGCTGCGCACCCCGCAGCCCGCCGCCCGGCCCCGCGCGCGCCCCCGCAGCCCCCCGCGCTCCGGACCGGCCGCCGCCGCCGCCGCTCGAGACGCCCCTTCACCGGCACGGGCCCCGGAGCTCGGCGGGGACGCGGGGGCGCAGGCGGGGCCCGCGCTGCCAATCCCCGCGCGGCGCACGTGCGGCACGTCTCCGCATCCGGCCCCCGCCCGGCGCGGGCTCGGCAGGGGGTGCGGGGGGTGGGTCCTCAGATAACCAGGGCTGCGCCGGCGAGGGGGTGCGCGGGGGGTGGAGGTGGGCCCGCGCGGGGGTCGGGAGTGTGCTGGGGGCGGGGCGGGGCTGGGTGAACGCGCAGGGGCAATGGGGATGCTTGGCGGGGGGGAGCGCAGAGGGCGGGGGGAGTACGTGAGCGCCGAGGGACTACCCCAGGGCCCCCCCGGAGGGTCCACCGCAGCTTGACCACCTCCCTAACCTATTAGGGGAGCGCCGGGAAATTCCCCAAGCGTGTCAGCCTGTTTCTGTCCCCCTCTGTCACTAAAAAGTGGGCCACAGACGGGTGCAGACGGTCTGTTGTCCACCGCCAGCTTAGCCGAGGGCCCTAGGCAGGAGGGCGGGGGGCCGGGGAGAGGGGGACTGCAAATGCTGGGGCCAGAGCACCTGTTCGGAAGACAGCAGGTCATCTCAGACCCCTTCTTCACCCCCACCGCCACCCCCGCCCCGCGCTCTCTCACTTCCCTGCACCCCCGCCATCTCCACCCCCAAAATAGGGAGTGTTTTATTTCTGGTTGTGATTC
The DNA here is from genome assembly GCA_030068075.1 of Paguma larvata. Lineage (NCBI taxonomy): Eukaryota > Metazoa > Chordata > Mammalia > Carnivora > Viverridae > Paguma > Paguma larvata. Next base: position 89,601,376 of record CM057834.1, on the reverse strand, counting down.
TGAAACACAGCCATCCAATGTGTTAGCCACACGGCGGAAGCCCAGGAATCAGAGGTGTCCGAGTGGACTTGACGGAGCGCAGAGAGGGGCACCGCCTGCAGGGGACTGGCCGTCACTGATGGCCCACTCTGTGATGGAGCTTCCTGGCTGCCGCTCGATGTGCTGCTGAAGGAGGAGGGCGGAGGGGCCAACAGTCTGTGTACAGAGCGACGTCTTCATTCCCCGCTGTACTGTTTGGGCCCCGGAAAGTCCCACGTCCCAGCGTGGAAGCCAGTTGGATGTTGCTGTACCTCGCTGTGAGTCCTCCCCCGCCCCCCCCCAACAGCACTGCTGTTTTACCCTCCTTGAAAGGCTGTAACAACTTCCGGAAGAGGAACTCCTTTTGAAGTGTGGGCAGCATTTCGGTTGCTCTGACTTCTCCTTGTCTCCTTTGATGTGGAATGACGCCAGGCTTAGTGGAGACTGGCTCCCGGGGACCAATAGATCAAACACCACCCCCAAGTTCACCTCCAGCGGTTCGGACATATTGAAGGGCAGATTGAAAAACTCTAGAATCTTAAAATTTTCCATTTCCTGCTGTTTTTTTTTTTAAATTAATACAGTTCATATTTTTCAAATGTGTCATTCAATTCTCGATGCCTGTGAAATTACAGTGGAAAACCTTGGACTCAAGTGCTCTATCTACAGGATTTCATTTACTCCTCACAACTACTCTCTCCCAGGCGGGCATTATCCCCCACTTATAGAAAGCCTAGCTGTCCCACTGAGACCCTTCCTTCTTCTTAAGAAAAAATTTTTTTAATGTTTATTTATTGTAGAGAGAGACAGCATGAGCAGGGGAGGGGCAGAGAGAGAGGGAGACACAGAAGGTGAAGCAGGCTCCAGGCTCCGAGCTGTCAGCACAGAGCCCGATGTGGGGCTGGAATCCATGAACCCCGAGATAATGACCTGAGCCGAAGTCGGACATTTAACCTGCGGAGCCATCCAGGTTGTATTTATTTTTGAGAGAGAGCATGAGCGGAGGAGGGGCAGAAAGAGAGAGGGACAGAGGATCTGAAGCAAGGTCTGTCCACACTGAGAGCAGTGAGTCCAGCGTGGGGCTCAAACTCACGAACTGCGAGATCATGACTTGAGCCCAAGTCGGGCACTTAACCGACTGAGCCACACAGGTGCCCCTGGAGCTTTCCTTCTTGAGTACCTCCTCCACTAAAAGTTAATTGGGTGAATCAAACAAATCGAACCCCGCAAAGCACAACAGTGCCTGGCACCCACTAATTGCACAGTGAAAATGACTGAGTTTTTGGATGACTGTTACCATCACAAATAATAAGCAGAGAAGTTCTGTTGTGATAGCGAGTTCTACAGCAGTCGTAGGCAGTAGACCTTGATGCGTTCTTTCAGAAACATTCAGGGTTTTGTTTTTCCCTGGTGAGAGCTATCTCTAAATGGTATTGGGAGTTGGACTCCAGAGCAAGTTGATCCAAGACAAACTGTACTGAAGTTTTCCCACAGAGATTTGCTCCGGACCCGAGCTGTCCTTCCTTCCCAACTGGAGACCGTTAGCAAAAACACGCCGTTCGGACCTCAGCTGGGTGCTTTGATGCCCTGGGGTTTGGAATGGAATGTGCGTGCGTGCGTGCGTGTGTGTGTGTGTGTGTGTGTTTTACTGACATGGAAATGGTAACTTGACTTTGTCCTAAAATTTCACAAAGCAAATCAACATTATTTATCAACTTGTTTACTTTTTTTTTAATATATTTTTTTAAGTTTTCTTTTTTTTTTTTATTTTTTGTTTTTGAGAGACATAGAGACAGGGTATGAGCAGGGGAAGGGCAGAGAGAGGGAGACACAGAATCCGAAGCAGGCTCCAGGCTCCGAGCAGTTAGCACAGAGCCCGATGTGGGGCTCGAACTCACAGACCGTGAAATCATGACCTGAGCCGAAGTTGGCCGCTCAACCAACTGAGCCACCCAGGCGCCCCTCAACTTGTTTACTTTTTAAAAGTGTTTTTTTTTTTTTTTACAAAAAAAGTGTTCTTTAAAAAAAAATTTTTTTTTTGAGAGAGCGCATGCGAGCATGAGTTGGGGAGGGGCAGAGGGAGATGGAAAGAGAATTCCAAGCAGACTCCCTGCCCAGCAAGGAGCCCTACGCGGAGCTCCAGCCCACAGCCGTGAGATCGTGACCTGAGCCGAAATCCGGAGTCCGATGCCCAACCGACTGAGCCACGCGGGCGCCCCTGTAAAAAGAGTTGTTTTAAAAGTGCCGCTTTGGGGTGGAGAGGTCCCCCTGAAGGCTCCTGGAGGCTAGGAGACCGACAAGGAATCGTCTGAGTGGGGCGGTGTGGTGGAGGCTGTCCTGGAGCCCCGTGTGCCCTGGGAGACCCGGTGGCCCCCCCGGCCGCCCCGCTGCTTGGCTGTTAGGACAGGTCGGGAGGAGGCAGGAGCCACAGAAGCTCCGATAACAGGCCCCGTGAAACCCGGGCGAGGCCTCTCTTTAGTCAGAGGCTGGCGGGAGGGGCAGCACAGCCAGGCTCTTGCTAACACGAAAAGATGGAAGAAGGCACAGTGGAGTAACACATGGTAATGATAAAAATAATAACAAACGGTATTTACCAAATCCCCACCATGTTCTAGGCACCATGCTGGGGGCCTCACGTGCCTCCCATCACCGGGCCCAGCGAAGCAGGTAGGCTAAGGTCAGTATCCCCACGTTGCAGCTAGGAAAGCAGCGACAGGGAGGTTGAGTTGCCCAGCGTTACGCAGCTGGGACGTGGCCAGCCAGGGCTCCCGCCCGTGGCCGTGTCCCCCAGACACATGGGGACGGAAGCACTTTGCTCTTTTTTGTTGAGACTCCATTTACAAGCACTTGTTGGAGGGGGGGGAAGTTAGGGACTTTCTGGTCCGAATCTGTCTGAGAAGAAACTTTTTGAAAAGGAGTTGGCTGAATCAGGGGGAAGGGGAGAGTAGCTAAGGGTCCACCGGCCCGGCAGGGGTCGGTGAGAGGAATGAGGACAGATGACGCCGTGGGACAGCGTCATGACTGGCGTGGTTGTCGGAGGAGCAAGGGAGCCTTTCAGCGGTATGTGTTCAGGGAAAAACGGAGAGAGATGGGGGTCTTTGGTGAGTCCGTCGGGAGCGGAGGGAGGAAGCCTCATAGGAAGGGGTCCACAGGAAGAGGTGGGGCCTGCAGGGCGGCCAGTCGGCTTCGGAGTATCCCAGGAACCCCTCACCCCAGTAACACAGGGTTACGGGTTCAGTTGTGTCCTCCTGCCCAGTTCATAGGTTGAGGTCCTAACTCGCAATACCTCAGGATGTGGCCTTATTTGGAAACGGGTTCATTGCAGGTGCGATTAGCTAAGTTAGAAGGAGGTCATCCCAGAGTAGGGTGGGTCCCTGATCCCGTATGACTGGTGTCCTTATGGAAAGGGGAGATGTGGACACAGACACGACGCACAGGGAGAAGGCCGTGCGGGCATGAAGGCGGGACCAGGATGGTGTGTGGACCAGCCAGGGAAGGCCCACGATTGCTGGCAAAGCACCCGAGGCTGGAAAGGGGGGCCCGGGACGGATTCTCCCTCACAGTCCTCAGGAGAAAGCGCCCCTGCCGACGCGCTGGGCTCAGGCTTCTGGCCTCCAGAACCCTGAGACCGTGCATTTCTGCTGGCTAAGCCACTCTGTTTGCGGTACTTTGTTGCAAAGTAATATTCATGGCCGCCCGTCGGATGGCTGTCCTGGTGCCGGAGAGGCCTTCAATTTTGAAAACTTGCTTTGTAGAAGCTGAGAGGGCCTGTTTAAAAAAATGTTTTTTCATGTTTATTTTTGAGAGCTCGAGAGACAGAGCGTGAGCAGGGGAGGGGCAGAGAGAGAGGGAGACACAGAATCCGAAGCAGGCTCCAGGCTCCAAGCTGTCACAGAGCCGGATGCAGGGCCCGAACCCATGAACCGTGACATCTTGACCTGAGCCGAAGTCAGATGCTTAACTGACTGAGCCACCCAGGCGCCCCAGAGAGGGCCTGTTTTATAAAAAGTTATCTCCCCTCTCTCTAACAGAATGATACATGAACATAGTTTAAAAGCAAAATGGAGGGGCGCCGGGGTGGCTCAGTTGGTTAAGCGTCTGACTTTGGCTCAGGTCATGATCTTGTGGTGTGGGAGTTTGAGCCCTATGTTGGATTCCACACTGACTGTGTGGAGCCTGCTTGGGATTCTCTCTCTCTCCCTCTCTTTCTCTGCCCCTCCCCGACTTGTACTCTCTCTCTCTTTCTCAAAATAAGTAAACTTTAAAAAGAAACCGAAATGGAATAAATATTTATTGTAATGAAAAGAAACCACTACCCTTACCCTTTGCCCTCTGGGCTCTCTCCTCCGAGGGAGCGATTCTCAGCTGAATAGCCTTTTTCCTGGCATTTATCTCTATTTTCCTAATTAATATATTTATATTACAGTTTCTTGATTTTTCAGTTTGGGTCGTTACCTGTTGGTTTCCAACCATGGTAGCTGAGGAGATAGCCCACTCCCATGCCCCTCTGTTACAACACTTAATGACGTGATCCCGTTATTAGGACTAGACAAGTATTGTCGGCCTCTGACCACACCCCTTCTCCTACAACCCTTTTCTTACTCTGGAGTTATTATCAGTTTTGATTTTTTCATCTGACTGATTTTCTGCGACCTCTATGTCACTCTGCCCGGGCCCTGTGCCCTTCGTTTTTCCCTAGGCAGGGCAGTCCAGGTGCTGGCAAGGAGGAGGAGTTTTAAAAGTGGCTAGCAGCTTTCTGGGTTTTTTTGAGGTGGACATTTCAATTCACCTCAGGGGCAAAGTCTCCCTTTGTTTCCTGAAGGCCACCAGGACAGGCAGGTGCATTCTTGTTGTCCTAGAGGAAGCTTCTGGCAAGCCGCCGTTCATCTCACCTGAGTGTAGAGGTTCATCGTTCTGGTTTGAGCACGTTAATCATCTGTTACGATAAGCCAGGTCTGAATCCAGGGTGTTCAAATCACTGGAGAGCCAGTGATTCCTAAACTCAGTCTTATTGAAATTAGTATTTTCTTTCCCTCGCTGGGGGGAAGGAGGTGGGTGGAGAAGGGGTGGAGATTTGCCGAAAGTCGCTTGGAGGAGATGGGGCACGTGCATTGTCTCCATCTGTGCACAGAGTCAGCCCCGGTGGGTCACGCGGGGTTTGGGGGCTCTAGGGCACGGAAGCGCCCCCCCCTGACCTGGAGACTGACAGCCTCGCCACGGGCACTGAGCCCTTAGCAGTGGTGGCCCTGGGGCTCCTAGCAGCGGTTTGGGGCCACGGATCTCAGCCAGAGAAGTCAGGGCAGAAGGACACAGTCATGACTGGGACTAATTGGGGGGCCCTTTTGAGGACTCCCTGAAAGACCCAGGGGAAACTTCCAGGGATGGGGCTGAGCACTGTCATTCATCCAGCATCTCAGAATCACCGTGGTTTGAAGTAGCAGTCTGAAAGGGACCTGATTGCACCCCAGGCTGCCGAAGGCTGACTGCACGTGTGTGTTTCCTTCAGAATGATTCGGGGAGATGGGCAGCGTATTTTTACCCCTGTTTTATGGATGGGGACTCAAAGTCTCAAAGAAGCTTGTCTTAAATCTTTTTTTAAAATTTTTTTAACATTTATTTATTTTTGAGAGACATAGAGACGGAGTATGAGCAGGGGAAGGGCAGAGAGAGAGGAAGACACAGAATCCGAAGCAGGCTCCAGGCTCTGAGCCCTCAGCACAGAGCCCGACGCGGGGCTCGAACTCACAGACCGAGAGATCATGACCTGAGCCGAAGTCGGCCGCTTAACCAACTGAGCCACCCAGGCGCCCCTTAAATTTTTTTTTTAATGTTTATTTATTTTTGAGAGACAGAGACAGATTATTTATTTATTTTTGAGCAAGGGAGGGGCAGAGAGAGAGGGAGACACAGATTCCAAAGCAGGCTCCAGGCTCTGAGCTGCCAGCACAGAGCCCGACACAGGGCTCGAACCCATGAACCATGAGATCACGACCTGAGCTGAAGTGGGACGCTCACCCGACCGAGCCCCCCAGGCGCCCCTCAAAGAAATGTGTCTTTAAGCCACAGAGATGGGATTAGCCCCCAGGGTCAGTGCTTTCCTGTTTTCCCTGAACACAAAATTCAAGTTGCAGGAAGGTACGAGGGGACCTAACAGCCCCATTGTCTAATTTACTGGTCCTAGGCCCGAGGTATTTATTACATTCAGTCCGGGCATCGCATTTTAAAAGGAACAAGAAAACTCGAGAACTCCCTAGACTTAAATAAGCTTCACGAGAGCAAATCAAGCCTGTCCTTTTCCACGTTATCTCCCAGCGCCCAGCAAGACCTGGCACACAGGGGCATGGCAATTATTTATTGGACAAATGAACGAATCCTGAGGATGACGAGAGACCTGGAAACCAAGTCCTTGAGGAGGTTGCTGGAGTTGCCGAAAGCACTGAGGCAGGAGGAAAGCCCAGGGGAAGGGGCTTCGAGTATGAAAAGCCACAGCACGGCAGCGGGATCAGATTGACACGTGTTAGGTCTGGAGCAGAGACGAGACAGCCCGGGGGGGGCAGGACAACAGCCTGCGAGCAAAAGCTAGAGTGACGCCACTGTCGGCTCAGAAGGACCAAACGACTTGCCACACTTCGAACTGTCAAAGGCGAAGCTGGGATGTGAGGAGCGACGGTCAGAGGCTCTGCCTTGGGAAGAAGTTTCGCTGCGGGCGGTGCAGGCAGCGGGCGCCGGAGCGTCCCAGGGGCCCGTCTCCCCACTCGCTCCTGTGAAACCAGGCTGCGGTGGTCTTCGCTGGAACCTTCTGTCTGCGCCCAGGACGGGCGAAGGACCCGTGAGCCCCCGAGAGCCCAGGAGGCCCGCAGACGGAGTGAGTGGCGCCCCACCCTGGGCCCAGCGCGGATTCCTGGAGAAGGGTGCCACCGGAGGGGGCCAGCTGTGTCAGGAATTGCATCGAAAAGTGAGCGCTGGGCAGGCTGTGGGGAGAGGAGTGAAGACGTTAAGAATGTCTCTAAAGGAGCCACAGGACTTGCTGGCTGGTTTAATGGCGGGGGGGGTGGGGTGGGGGGGGGAGGAAGGAATCCTGAGCTTTCAGGCCTGGTAGCTGGACCTTCACAGCAGAAACTGGGGAGGAGAGGCGTTTCTCATACGGACAGGTGGTCCGTGAGACACCGACAGAGAGGGGCCTTGGAACGAGCCCGGGGTCTGGGCGAGAAATGGGACAGCGAACTGATGCGGTGTTTGGAGCCCCTCAGTGTAGACCGGAGGCGTGGAACCGTGTGGCCAGAGGGGCTCTGAGACGAGGAGGTGGAGACGGAGGATGGAGCCCGAAGAACACGCACGAAAACCACAGCGGCCCAGAGCCCAGGGGCCCGGCCTCGGGCCTTCGACACACCCCCAGCCCCTGGAGTTATTAGTTTCCGTTGGGCACTTTCTTAAACACCAGAGGTGCTCCGCTGTGACCTCACGAGGCTGGTGTCTTCCCACAGGTGGGCATCGGTCCGTTTCCTGTCCTCCGAGCCTGATTCCTCCCGAAAGCGGTGCCTGAGGAGAGGGACTTGCGTGCGGGTCACCTCCTCTGGGAGATGATCCCGAGCACTAGAGGAGAGGGGACTGGCGAGTGAGACAGGAAAGGGAAAGGTCAACCCAGTTGGCGTTGGGTAACCAGGGCTCAGTCCTGCTGGGGGTCGTCCGAGGGCCATGGAGACCATGCCTGTGACTTGTTTGCCCAAGCAAAGGGCGAGGAGGAAGCCGTTGCTTCTTGTTTCCTGGTAGTGAGAGCTGTCCCACGGTGAGTGGGCTCCTGCAGGCTACCGATTCCGCAGGTGACAGTAGAGAAAAGCCAGGGCCGAAAGCAGGAGATCTGGGGCACAGCTGAGGCAAGGTGCTGTAGGTGACACCCTGTGTGGCTGGTTGCTGTAGCGACAGCTGGAGCAGAAAGAGGACGTAAGGCACGGTGTCCCATCCCCGTACTCGGCATCACTGGGGGACGTCCCGCATCCGAGCTAACAGTACCAGGAAGCAGAGTTCTCTCTAGATTTTTCTACATGATGATCTCCATATGTACCACAACATGCCCAGTGCCGGGGGCCCAGGCGCCTGTCACCTGCCTCTGGGCCACCTCCCATGTGGCTAATCTCCACGGCCAAGTACCCTCTCTGCTGCAGCCTTTACAACTGAGATGGTTGCAAATGCAGTGATTAGCTCAGCCTTGTCAGAAAGGAGACTTCCTTTTGGTTCCGTTTCCTAAATTCCGGGACCGGTACACTCTCCCTGCAGCCCGTCGGTCTCCCTGAGAGCTAGGATAATGTGCTAAGAAGCTGCTGGGACAGGTACAATCTGCCCATGCCTTCTTCACTCCCGGCACTGGGGCTGCAGGGACGAGGGGCGGGCAAGCGCTGGAGGGACCGAAGGGCCACTGACCTGCAACGGTTTCCTGCGGTGCTTCTCCTCAGTGGGAAATGGATGGGAATTTCCTATATCCTGGTCTCTTCGGGCAAGACTGAATTTATTGCTTTCACGGGAAACTCTTCAGTGAAGTCCTGGGCATCCCATCCTGGCTGTTTCTGTCACTGTTGGATTCTAAGCTCTTTGTATTTACGGATGTGTTTTGCCTCACTCACGCTACTAAGTGTACTTGTGCTGAATTTCTATGAACAGGTTAAGTAGTTTTATTTCCTGACTTCTTGTGATTTTTCAGTGACCCCCGTTTGGAGTTCATGATCATACAACCTCTGGGGTTTTCTGAGGTTAAGGGAAAATAGCAGCTCGAAGGCTCAGGAGGTGGTTGGACTCTGGGAGTTCTGGAAATAGAGCCCAGACATAGATTTACAGATCCTCGTTGAGCCTGTGTTGGCAGCTTGGATGACCCTCCAAGGATGAGTAATGCTGCTAGCTTGGTCTCCTACCTCTGGAAACACAGCACATAGAGGCTTCTAGAGTGAATGGAAAGTTGCTGGCCATACCTTCTCAGGCCCAGGTATGCATTCCGGGCCACACGGTTAGGAATCATCCTTATGGCCTAGAGAAAACAGTTGAGCCTGTTCTTGACTTATATCAGTTAGTTTAGATTCAGCTACTACAATAGCAGCTTAAACCAGATGTACTAAACCGCTTCTCATGTACACAGTCTAGTTCTAATATGTCAGCTTCAGCATTATCAGGGACCCAGGCTCTTTCCAGCACTCTGTCTGCCCTTCCTAGACGGTGTGTCTCATCTTTCATGGTCCAAAATGATTGCTGGGGTTCCAGCCATCACACCTGACTTCTAAGCAGTAGGAGTAAGGAAAGAGAGAAGGCCCTATACCTTCTTTTTAAGACACTGTCCTGGAAGAACCGTACTATTTGCTTACACCTCACTGGCTAGAACTTAATGGCCAGACCCAGCTGAAGGGAGTTAGGAAAATTAGTCCGTTAGCAGGGTGTAATTCTACTCGGAATAAATTTGGGGTTCTGTTACCAAGGGGGAGAAAGGGTACTGCTGTTGGGTTGAGCAGATATCTAGCAATCTCTATCAGAGAAAGCTATATCTAGTAGCTGTGAAATAAACAGCTTATTGGCATTTTTAATTCACTTACCTCAGTGTGTGACCGACCCTAGGCAGATCACTCTACTTCTTTCAGCTTCCTTCGGCATCTTCACTGAAAAAAGAAGAAAGTTAGACTTCCTGACCAAGAGCCGTGGCTGTTCAGCTGTGTTCCGTGAAGGCCTGGGGTTTCTCGGAGGCACCTCGGAGGCTAACGGAAGCACCTTGAGCTGAGACAGGACAGGAGCCCAAGCCAGGACCTGCTCTTTTATTTGCTTTGTTGTGTTACCAGGGATCTCAGCAGCTGTAAAGTTCCATGGCCCCAGGGAAAAACTTCAGGAGCAACGGTGGAAAGTTTCTGGGTTTCAAGAGAAGCAAATTGAGCGGGTCGCGTGGGCTCAGCTTTCTGTGGTGCTAGAGATAAAAACACACATTTTTGTAAGTCAGAAAACCCAGGCTCCGCTTGGGAAAGCTTAGTAATACTTTTATGATGTCGTAGGTAATGAGGCATAATTTTCTTTTTTAAAAAAATGTTTATTTATTTGTTTTTGAGGGTGAGTGGAGGAGGGGCAGAGAGAGAGGGAGACAGACGGTCCCAAGCAGGCATCAAAACCTTAGAGGAGAAAGCAGGAAAAAACCTTTTTGACCTCAGTCGCAGCAATTTCTTACTCGACGCATTTCCAAAGGCAAGAGAATTAAGAGCAAAAATGAACTATTGGGACCTCATCAAGATAAAAAGATTCTGCACAGCAAAGGAAACAACCAACAAAACTAATAGGCAACTGACGGAATGGGAAAAGATAGTTGCAAATGACATATCGGATAAAGGGCTAGTATCTAAAACCTATAAAGAACTTACCAAACTCCACACCCGAAAAATGAATAATCCAGTGAAGAAATGGGCAGAAGATATGAATAGACACTTCTCCAAAGAAGACATTCAGGTGGCCAACAAACACATGAAATGATGCTCAAAGTCACTCATCATCAGGGAAACACAAATCAAAACCACACTGCGATACCACCTCACACCAGTCAGAGTGGCTGAAATGAACAAATCAGGAAATTAGAGATGCTGGCGGGGATGTGGAGAAGCAGGCACCCTCCTAACACTGTTGGTGAGAATGCAAACTGGTGCAGCCGCTCTGGAGAACTGTGTGGAGGTTCCTCAAAAAAATGGAAATAGAGCTACCCTAATGACCCAGCAATAGCCCTGCTAGCAATCTACCCAAGAGACACAGGAATGCTGATGCATAGGGGCACGTGTACCCCAATGTTCACAGCAGCACTTTCGACAATAGCCAAATCATGGAAAGAGACAAAGTGTCCATCAACTGACGAATGGATAAAGAAGATGTGGTACATATAGACAATGGACTACTACGTGGCAATGAGAAAAAGTGAAATCTGGCCATGTGTAGCAACATGGATGGAACTGGAGGGTATTGTGCTAAGTGAAATAAGTCAGGCAGAGAAAGACAGATACCATATGTTTCCATGCATAGGTGGATTTTGAGGGACTTAGCAGAAAACCATGGGGGAGGGGAGGAGGGGAAAAGAAAAAAGACACAGAGAGGGAGGGAGACAAAACATAAGAGACTCTTAAATACTAAGAACAAACTGAGGATTGATGGGGGGTGTGGGAGAGGGGAGAGTGGGTGACGGGTACCGAGGAAGGCACTGGTTGGGATGAGCACTGGGTGTTGTATGGAAACCAATTTGACAATAAATTATTAAAAAAACCACTAAAAATTATTTATTTATTTTCGAGGGTGAGTGGGGGAGGGACAGAGAGAGACAGACAATCCCAAGCAGGCTCCGTGCTGACGGCGCAGAGCCCGACACAGAACCCGATCTCACCAAACATGAGATCGTGATCTGAGCCAAAACCCAGAGTCAGACACTTAACCGACTGAGCCACCCAGGCGCCCCCAGACATAATTTTCTTAACTCGGGGACATTAGAATGTTTTTCCTAAGGGCTGGAGCGAAAAAACAGTGAACTTTGGAATAAGCTCCTGGCTTGTTCCTCCTCTGCTTTTTGCTGCTTGATACTCAATCTCTCTGAGCCGCAGTGTGCTCATCTATAAAATGGGGATAAAAATGCCTACTTGGAGGGCTGCTGTGAGAATTGAATGTCATCGAGTGTAGGAAGCTTAGGTCATGACGCCTTCACTGTCACCCGTTGAGCAGAGGGTCCCATATCGCCTGGGGTAGCAGGGAGGGAGAATAGAAGTGGTTCAGCCCTTTGGTTCCTAAGGCCCAAGATAAAAATGTTGACACCCGCAGCGCCTGGGTGGCTCAGTCAGTTAAGTGTCCGACTTCGGCCTAGGTCATGATCTCCCAGTTTGTGAGTTCAAGCCCTGAGTCAGGCTCTGTACTGACAGCTCAGAGCCTGGAGCCTGCTTCGGATTCTGTCTCCAGCTCTCTCTGCCTCTCCCTTGCTCGCACTCTGCCTCTCTCTCTCTCTCACTCTCTCTCTCTCTCAAAAATAAATAAACATTAAAAAAAAGATGGTGACACTGGGCCCTGGAGTGTTATCCTGAACATGTCTGGACTGAGCCCCTGGCCTGTGGGGGTTTGGCGTTCTGTCCAATATGCAACACCCTAAAACCAACCAAGCCCCCATGCTGTGGTTGCTCTCTCCGCTAAATCGTTAGTCTTTCCCTCTTCCCTGGCTTTCCCCTCTCGCCATCCATTACATACTTGAAGTCTTTCTCATCTTGAGACAAAATTCCTTCTACTTCTAGCCCGATGGCTGTCGCTACCTATGTCCTTCCTCTTTTCGCAGCCGTGGCGTTGTCTGCGTGTCACCCCTTTCTCCCCACCTCTGCTCTGCCGGCCCCCAGTGGGGGGGTTGTGGCTGATCTCTACATCGAATCGGCTCTTGCCAAGTTGTGAACTTCCCCGGTAACTGGCTTCAGTTCTGCAGACTGAACGTCCCTAGTTCCTTTGACTTCCTGAGGTCACTCTTTAACAAAGGAAGGTTCAGCACGTAGGTGTGAGTAGCATGTATAAGTGGGGTGTGATCCCCAATATTTCTGAGGGGATGCGGTAGGTGTTTTTAAATTCTTGCAGTTTTCTCTCTAGAGTGTTCCCGTCCCAGTTCCTTCGGCTTTTGCAGCCTCGCTCTCTGATGCATGTCGTCCCAGATATGAACTCACCCCTTGTCTTCACACCCAAGGACAACGCTCACCCAGCGGCACTGGGTGGAAGGGACTGTCATTAAAGTCTATAGATGCTTCCAGGGAATTATGACATGGAGAACACTGAGTATCTGAACCTACATTCCTAATGTCCACCGTCCAGTGAGCCCGTGGAAACTCCTTCTAGCAGCCTCTCTTCTTGACCGGTCTCCTGCTCTGTTGACAGAGCCTCCTTGCTGCCTACAGAGAATTTCCTCTCACGCTCATTAGCTCCCCTTATTCCCAAGGTCATCCCAGAGTCCTGTCTCTGAGGGTACCAGGGGCCCACGAAAATAACCTTCGCCTTTCACACTGGGCAATTTCAGTTCCCTTTTGACTTAACTTTCCTTTTGAGGGGAGGGTGGTGAGGGTGGGTGCTGGGGGGTGAGCCTCCCCTGCCTTACACCGTGGGCCCACGAGGCATCTTCCGTACCAAAATGCAGCCTACCCTTGGGTCTCCACCTTCAGCCACACAGAACACTGGCAGAAATTCTGAAGCCATCTTTTCTTTCACAGAGCCAGTGGTTTCCAAGAATATTCTAGGCTTCTCTCCCCACCAGCAGCGCCTGTGGATGGAAAGTGGAGAGCTTTTCTAGGGCAAACTTGTGGGATTGAGGTTTGTTTGTCTTGTCTCCCCCTTGCATTTATGTGGCCTTTCTGCAGCGCTGACCCCTCAGACCACAAACTTCTGCTTGAGGGACGCTCTCCTCCTGGGCTGGTACCCCCTCATGCTCTGCTGTTTCTCCTCCACCTCTAGGCTGTTCTTTCTGTCTCCTCCAGTGCCTCTCCTGCCTTTTCCTTCCTCCCTTCCTCCCATCTTTCTTTCCTTTCTTTCTTTCTTTCTTTCTTTCTTTCTTTCTTTCTTTCTTTCTTTCTTTCTTCTTTCTTTTTTTTAATGTTTATTTATTTTTGAGACAGAGAGAGACAGAGCATGAGTGGGGGAGGGGCAGAGAGAGAGGGAGACACAGAATGTGAAACAGGCTCCAGGCTCTGAGCTGTCAGCACAGAGCCCGACACGGGGCTCGAACTCACGAACCGCGAGATCATGACCTGAGCCAGTCGGACGCTCAACTGACTGAGCCACCCAGGTGCCCCTTTCTTTCTTCTTTCTTTCTTTCTTTCTTTCTTTCTTTCTTTCTTTCTTTCTTTCTTTCTCTCTCTCTCTCTCTCTCTCTCTCTCTCTCTCTCTCTCTCTCTTCTTTCTTTCTTTTTTTCTTCTTCCTTTCTTTTTTCCTTCCTTTCTTTCTTTTTTTAGCTTTTCTTTTAAAATAATTTCAGACTAGGGCACCTGGCTGCTCAGTCAGTAGAGCATGTGACTTGATCTCAGACAATGTAAGTTTGAGCCCCACATTGGGTGTAGAAATTACTTAAAAGTAAGATCTTAAAAAAAAAATTCAGACTTAGAGATGTTGCACAACTGTGTAAATGTACTGAACCCTGCTGAGCTGTACCCTTAAAAAAGTTAAGATGGGGGCGCCTGGGTAGTTTAGTCGGTTAAGCATCCAATGCTTGATTTCAGCTCAGGTCACAATCTCATAGTTTGTGGGATCGAGCCCCACGCTGGGCTCTGCACTGACGGTGCGGCGCCTGCTTGGGATTCTGTCTTTCCATCTCTCTCTGCCTCTCTCCGGCTTGTGTCCGTGTGATCTCTCGCTCAAAATAAATAAATAAACATTTAAAAAATGGTTAGGATGGCAAGTTTAAAGCTATATATTTTTTTTAACCCCAGTTTTAAAAAAGAATGCTGTTTGAGGGACGCCTGGGTGGCACGGTTGGTTGAGTGTCCCACTTTGACTCAGGTCGTGCTCTCACGGTTGGTGAGTTCGAGCCCCACATTGGGCTCACTGCTGTCAGCGTTGAGCCCACTTTGGATCCTCTGACCCCTCTCACCGCCCCTCCCCCACTCATGCTTCTCAAAAATAATTAAATATTAAAAAAAAAGAGAATGCTGTTTGAAGTCGTAGTTATCTTGCAAAGGGGAGGGAAGGGGTAGAGATGGAGGTTGAAGTTGTTAGAGAAACAACTAATAACAAGTCACTTTTCAACTCCATTTAATAAGTATTTACGATTTAGTAAACCTCAAAATAATTTCAGATTTACAGGAACATATAAAAGAATGCCACAGAGGATCCCAGTACACTCGTCCCCTGCTTCCCCAAGTGTTAACATTTTTTCGCCTTTGTTTTATCATTATCCACCTACCCATCTGTATTGCTTTTTTTCCTGAACCATAGAGAGTGAATTGCAGACACAATTCTTTACCTCTAGATACTTCTATTGGTTTTTCCTTTCAAGGGCATTCTCTTATACAGTACAAGGCTCAACCTCAGAAAAACAGGGAGATAGTACTATTGTTTAATCTGTAAACTTTATTTCAAATTTTGCTAATTGTCACAAAGTACCATTAGTAGTAAAATTTTTTTTTAACTTTTTTTTTTCTGGTCCAGGATTTAATCCGGGATTATACACTGAATTCTTTAGTTATTGTGGTTTTTCCTTGATATCCTTTAACCCAAAACAATTTCTCAGCCTTTCTTTCTCTTTTTTTCTTTTTTGCTTTAACAATCTTTACAGCCTACGTGGGGCTCAAACCCACGACCCCAACGCTCCACCAACTGAGCCTGCCAGGTGCCCCTCTTTCTTTGTCTTTCATACTCTTGGCATCTTTTTAGAGCATGGGCCAGTTATTCTGTAGAATATCCTTCAGTGAGGGCATGTCTGCTGTTCCCTCCTGATTAGACTCAGATCATGCATTGGGGCAGGAATGTTGTGTCCTTCTTAGTGCATCCTATCAGAAGGCACGTGATGGCTACTTGACCCATTACTGGCAATGGTTATGTTGATCGCTTTTTTAAAAAATTTATTTATTTATTTTTAGAGAAAGAAACAGAGTGGGGGTGGGGCAGAGAGAGATGGAGAGAGAGAATCTGAAGCAGGCGCCACACTGTCAGTGCAGTGCCTGACAAAGGGGCTCGGTCTTGTGAACTGCGAGATCATGACCTGAGCCAAAATCAAGAGTTGGACACTTAACCGACGGAGCCACCCAGGCACCCCTGGATGACTTGGTTCAAGTGGTGTCTGACGGGTTTCTCCATCATAAACTTACTTTTTTCCATCACAGTTAATCAGCATCAGGTGTGGGAAATACTTTGGACTCTATGGATTTCTGTCTGTCCCTAAATGCTGATCTTTTCTGGGCTCCATCCTTAGCCTCTGCTCTTCCCATTGGGTCATGTTCCTGGTTCCCATTCCTTCTCTCATGCTGCTGAGTCTCAGACCTGTCTCTGGCCAACATGGCTCCTGGAGACGCGGCTCCCTCACTGGATGCCTCTCAGTGCTGCTCTCCCTGGCTCTGCTTCCCTGAGCCCTTCCTCCTCTGTGCACTGATGATGGCTCAGAGCACCAGTGAGCTCCCATCCTGGACCCCTCCCTTTCCCTCACGCTTTGTGCACAATCTCAAGTCCCGTTGCTCTTATGTTCCTCATACATTTTACTACTTCCTTGGTTCAGGCCATTACCATCGCAGCCTCAGAATCCTGCCACCACAGCCTCTTCCTGCCTGGAACCTTGCCTTCCCTCTGATTCATTTTCCATCATTCTCCATCTCTATTATGGGAAGCAGGGCCAGCTTTGCAAAGTGTGGATCTGAGAATGAAGATCCAAAAGGTGAGGTGGGTGTTCCTTAGAATCCCTCAGTGCCTTCCATCATCCTCAGGATACCAACCTACTCTTTTTTTTTTAAATGTAGTCTCCATGCCCAACATAGGGCTTGAACTCACAGCCCCAATGTCAAGGGTCACATGCTCTACCTACCAAGCCAGCCTGGAACCCCAACCAACTCCTTCTTGATGGTCAGGCCTGACTACCTCTCCATCTGCCCTGGTCATGTTGACGGTTTTCATTTCCCATTTTGAGTTGCTCTCTCACCTTGACCTTTCACACATGAGGTCTGGAGTGCCACCTCCCCCTTGGACTCATTCAGCAGCTCTCACTGCCATTCAGAGTTCAGCCTAGACTCACTGTGGAAGACACTCCCCGCCCCCCTGGGCAGGAGCTATGCCCTTGCCAGGTGCTCCCTCTTACCCCCATTACCTTGAACTTGCCCCAACTATACTATGATGCTGTCTACACTGTTGAAATGAATTAGCTCTACTTTGATGCTATGAGCTCCTCTCATCCAGAAACCACGTCTGGCCTATTCCTTGCTGGGAAACCTGAGCTAACATATTATCTGGCTCTAAGACACCTGCTTTATAAGCATCTGTGAAGAGATAAGTTGGGTGAATGAGTGTGGGGCAGGGCGAATGAAGACAGGACTCTGACGTGACTGCAGGGTTTTGTTGATCTAGTAAAAGTAACCGAGGCTCTGGTGACTCAGAGACTTGGGTTCTGGAGACAGGGTGGCCGGTTCTCGGAACTCAGCTCTCACAGGCCTAGGGCACCCAGGAGGAACACCAGGAACAAGATGAAATATTCCAGAGTACAAAAGACTTAATTAACGTGGGACATTCATCAGATATCCAAGGTGCCCGTGACCCAGGAGGACAGGGTTTCCAAGTTGCAAATGACTCCAACGAAACAGGTTTCCAAGGCCCGGGTGACTCAGATAGGGTTGGGCTTCAGAGCTCAAAAGGGGAAATGTTAGGTAAGAAAGCAATCAGCAAGGTTTCTGCCCAGGTGGCCAACCACATGGCTGAAACCCTCCATTGAGTTGGCAGCCAGTTCAGCCTACAGTTTCCTAGGGAACCAAGGGCCAATCTGCAGTGCTGCTCGGCATGGAGCCAGGGACACTGTATGAGGGCCAGATGGCTGGACTCCGGGCGCCGTCAGTGCCGCAGGACGGTGGCTGAGGGTCCTGGGAGGGAGGACTCGGCACGGGGGCTGGGAGAGTCTGAAGAGGGCTGGAAACTCACGTCAACCACACAAGTAAGGGCACGGGGACAGATGAGACCAGAGCTCTGTGTCGGTGTTGGCAGGAGAGCACAGAGCCCAAGCCCGGCGAGCAGGCCAGAGCCAGGGGCCATTGGTTCTAAAAGTCAAGAAGGTGAGTTAAACAGGGAGCGAGGGTGAGTGACCATGTGGTTGGAATCTGGGTCAAAAATACCGTTTGCCCTCTGAGAGCAGGCATCTTGTCATGACCTGGAACAAAAGAGTCACATAGGTCAGACTGAGAGCCAGAGTCAGGGGGGCGGCTTGAAGGTCAAGGTAACCGTGACTCGTTGAGCCCTGGAGGAGAGAGAGTTCAGTGAGAGAGCTGGCCATACATTTTTTAGTTTATGTGCTAGGATTAATGGCTACATGAAGCACCAATGGTTAAAAAAGAAAAGAAAAGAAAAGAAAAGAAAAGTCATAAGGAGTAAACAAGTAAACAGTGATGGTACTGGGCATCTTTGCTGGACACCTGACCCGGGTGGAGAAGGTGAGGCAGCTGGTCTGGGGGGACCCATTGCTGAGTGGACCTGGGGCGGTGAAGGGCTTCAGCGGGAAGCCGAGGAGCCAGGAACGAACTTCTACCTGACTTGTCCCGAGAAGGCAGGAAATGATTAAAACTGAACCGAATCACCAGATACTTTCTGTCTTGATTTCACTCAGTAGATGTGTCGACGAGAGGCGTCCCGAGCATGCGTGCCGGCAGTCTGGGTTGGGCCGGGTTATGTAACAGGGAGGAGAACCCGTTGTGATCTGTGTCTGGAGATGGGTGCGACGCGCTTCATCTGTTGGATTTTTTCCCCCGGTGGCAGCAAGAACTGGGATGTAGGCACATCTGGGCCGTGATCTGAGGAGCCGACAGACAAGCGGAAAGGCCTGGACTGCTTACAGGCAGGAACGTGAGCTAGAAGTGCAGGCAGGGAGCCCCCCCTCCCCGCCCCCCAGCAACATGGGACTCGGGACTCTGAAGTGGGTGTGGGGCAGGCTGCCTCTGGTACGGGTGGGATGGGCTGGTGCAGTGCTTAAGGGTCGGGGCAGGGAGACAAGGCAGAGAACTGAGCAGACCGGGTACTAGGTAGGAGGCAGGCACGGGAGGGGAGAAGACACGTCAGCTTCTGCTACCACCCCAGAGCCTCCCCGTGGTTCCTCATTGTCTGTAGCGTCGTAAACGCCTCCTCTTTATGAGTTTCAAGGCTCCTCAGCACCGCCACCAGCACCGCTACCACCGTCATCATCACCACCGCCCCCATCATCATCAAAGTACCGTTGATTGACCACTTCCCATTTATTTATTGACCTCACTTAGTTCTCATACAACACCGTCAGGGAGGAAGTGGAAGTGAGGAAACTGAGGCTCAGAGAGGTGACATGACTTGCCGAAGGGCACGGTTATTCTGTCATTACCTCGTAAGTGGCCGAGCCAGATTTGGAATTAAGGTCCGATGGATTCCAAAGTCTAGGGTAGCCTCGAGGTTAGGAACCCAAGCTGTGGAAACAGACTCGCTAGTCGTGTGGCCACGGGCAACTTCGTTTTCTCATCTCTAAAATGGGATGCTGGTGATAATAGGACTACCGCATGGAGGAAGTGGGGAACTCTAAAACAGAACTGCTTGAGGAATAGGGTCGCCCAATGTAGCAGATAAAAATACAGGACGCTCAGGGCGCCCGGGCGGCTCAGTCGGTAAAGTGTGTGACTTCAGCTCAGGTCACGATCTCGCGGTCTGTGAGTTCAATACCTGCGTCGGGCTCTGTGCTGACGGCTCAGAGCCTGGAGCCTGCTTCAGATAACGTGTCTCCCTCTCTCTCTGCCCCTCCTCCACTTACACTCCATTTCTCTCTCTCTCTCTCAGGAACAAACATTAAAAAAAAGTTCTTAAAAACAGTGGATAATATTTTAGAACAAAAAGTCTTGCAATAATTGGGACGTACTTACACTAAAAGTTGTTCTTTGTTTATCTGAAGTTCAAATTGAACTAGGCCTCCTGTGTTTTATCTGGCAACCCTGGCGGGGAGGCTCCCTAGGCTGGCCTTGACCCCTCGCCTGGCTTGTTTTGCAGGACCCTCTGCTCCAGAGGACTTGTTTCTTCCCTGGCCTCCCGCCTCCCTGCTTCTGGTCCTGCACCTACTGGCCCCCACGCCTTCTCCTTTTCTCCTGGCCTCCCGGGCCCGTCCTTCCCTCCAGCTTCCTCCCTGGGGTCTTCTGCAGTCTTCACGGCACGTTCCTCCCTGACAGATCCCACTGAGGTCCCCATCACACCATTTAGCTCCTAGATACATGGGCCAGGTCCATTCGTCGCTCTTTCAGGTGAGTGACCCTGCTCTCTCTAATGAGGCTCCATGCACCAATCACGGAAGGCTCTGTCTTCCGAGACTGGAGCGCAGACAGGTTCCAGTAAGTCCTGGCTCTGGGAGCCATTGCCGAAACAGACCACATTACTGAGGGAGCCACTTCTGTTTTCCTAGCATGGCTGGGGTTGTACCGTCAGATCAAACCAGAAGGTCTTGGCATCTCCAGAAACCCCAGTCAACCCTCCTTCCTCCCCAGCCCGCAGCCTGTTTCATTTCTCCTTCCCACAGAGGGGAGAGGCTTGGGCAGAAGCTTGTTTTTTTCTCAGCCAAGGACGTGGCACCCAGTGTACCTCCCTTTAACGGCAATAAGGAAGCCACACGAGCCCGGGACCCTTTGCACACGGCCAGAAGCAGGGCGCCCACAAAGACACCCTTACACCTTTGTCACAGCGCATCTCAGGTGGCATCAGGTGTGTGCTGAGTGTCGGGGCCTGCCCGGCTTCTTCCCCTGGCGCTTAGGCCAGAGTAGACGCACCGTGCTCTTGGAGGGACACGCTGACCCTTGCTACTCTGCCATTCCCACGCTTGTCTTTTTCTTCTTCCCCGGCCAGGTGCGGGGCCCTTGCAGGGGCATGATTCATGGGCTCCCTTGATTCACAGGACCCTTGCCTCCCACACTTACCATGCTGCGTCACTAACGCCGTGCTTTTCAAACTAGTGAGCCTGAGTCACGGGGAGGGCTTGTTAGAACACGCATCACGGGACCCCGCCCCTGGAGTTTCTGATTCAGGAGGTCTGGGCTGGGGCCCGAGAATTTGCATGTCTATCGAGTTCCTAGGTGATCCTGAGGCTGCTGGCCCCGGACCACACCGCGAGACCCGTCCACAGGTTTCTAGGTCCTCGGGAGTCGAGGTTCTGAGAGGCACTCGAGACCCTCAGCTCCTGGTTTGCAGCGTTCTGGGAAGATGAGCATCCCAAGCCACCACGAGGCCCCCCGTATTGTGGCTGGCGTCCCTGTAGCATAAAGGACTTCGGTATTTGCAGGCCCAGTTGGTAACCCCGTCCAGGGAGGCCGTCAAGAGGCAAGGGCATGGTGGGGGACACTTAGAGCCGGAGGGGCAAGTCTTCCCCACGACATGCTCGTCATCCTACGTGGAAACAAAATGCTAAGTGCAGGTAACAAGCGATCGTTCCGCATGTGACCGTCCCCCTCAGGACTGGGTTCTGCGCATGCTCATTCCCCCAGCTGCTGGGAGGAGGTGGCCGATGGCTCGGAGTCGAGTCCCTTTCCAGAAATTGCCGTCCTTGCTCAAGATCACCTTCCTTCACTGGGAGCTTCCCACATCCACTGACTGGTGAGTGCCACGGTGTGACTCCCATGCCCCAGGGCTAGACACCGATGGGCCGTCCTGGCCCCAGAGCTCCCCGAGGGGGAGCTGAGGCCTTTATTGTGACCACATCACAGCCCAAAGCCTCCCCAGCCAGTCCTGTTTCCCTCTGGCCCTGTCAGCGATGAACCTTTGGGCATTCCCATAAAAGCCGCTCGGGTAGACGGCATCTTCAAGAGGAAATGAAAAGAGGGGCGCCTGGGTGGCTCGGTCAGTCAAGCATCCGACTTTGGCTCAGGTTTTTTTTTTTTAATTTATTTTTGAGAGACATAGAGACAGAGTGTGAGCAGGGCAAGGGCAGAGAGAGAGAGGGGGACACAGAATCTGAAGCAGGCTCCAGGCTCCGAGCCATCAGCACAGAGCCCGACGCGGGGCTTGAACTCACAGACTGTGAGCTCATGACCTGAGCCGAAGTCGGCCGCTTAACTGACTGAGCCACCCAGTCACCCCCGGCTCAGGTTTTGATCTCATGGGTTCATGAGTTCGAGCCCCGCATCGGGCTCTCTGCTGCTAGCATGGAGACGGCTTTGTATCCCCTTCCCCTCCCCCGCCATCCCCTCCCCTGCTTGCTCTCTCTCTCAAAAATAAATAAACATTAAAAAAAAATTTTTTTTAATACAAAAATAAAAAAAAATTTTACAAAAGAGATGAAAAGAAAAGCACGTCTGGGAAAAAAGCACACTGAAACTCTGCGGTGACTCTTGGTAAGGGCCCCCTGTGAGGGGCCGCGAGGGTCTGTGAAAAGCAGGGGTGCTTTAACGGTAAGGGTGAGGTACCCGAAGGACTTCTAGATATAGGATCCTTCTCCTTGAGGAGAAGGACGTCGGGGCTCACCTTGGGGAAGTCCCTGAAGGAAATTAGGGTAAGAGTCACAGGGGCCCACAGCAGGCAGTCAGCAAACACTGGGGGAGGACATGGCCGAGCTGGGTGGGCTCAGCATCTCTCTCAGTCGTTTCTTAACAAATAACACTGATGAGGTCAGCGAGTCTGGGGACCGTGAAAATAGTCCCACATTCCCGCAAGGCCCTTGCAAGCCACGGCCCTTGATGACTTTAGAGGCCCCCAAGTCCTACAGAAAAGGAAAGAAGGAGGTCGGTTTGGGAAGCATATCTGAAAAGGCGTCGTCAAATACGTCCCCTGAAAAACGTTCCTAACGCTCCCACTGATGGGCAGACGAAGGCTCGTCCCCCTCTGGGTGGGCACCGTCCCTGTGTCCCCGCTCTGAACCCCAGGCCCTGCCGCCCCTGCGGCTGTCCAGCACGCACGCTTCTTCACCCCTGTCCGGCACAGCTCGCGAGCTCCTCGGGGGCGGGGGCTATGTGTGTCCTCACGCCCCCCCCCCACCCCCCACCAGGCGCCTGCTGTGCCGGAGGGACTTAATCGATATTTATTGAGTGAGCTAACAAATTACACGTATTTGTTCTAATCTAGCATGGGAAGGATAGGGCAATTAATTTTAGGTTGGACAAAACTTCATTCTTCCGAAATCCTTGAAGGTGATAAAAAAGAAACAAAAAAAGGCAGGAATTTATGTTAGCGGCAGCAACAAAACAAGACTAATTAGAGCTGGGGGGGTGGGGAGATATTCTCTGTGAATCTGGGTTCATTTTATTCTCAGCTCCTTTTCTGGAAACCAGGGCTTTCTGTATCTTTTTTGAAACGGTGGAGGACACCGAGTGCAGAGAACATAATGACTTTCTTTGTTTTACTGGAAGGCTGACTTTCTCTCCCGGTTCTTAGATTTTGTCTAATTCTCGCAAATAGGCACAAACGGGCAACTTAGATTCCTAACGTCTTACAGCCCCATTCGCAATGAGAATTCGAGACGTAGGATGATCGAGTCAACTGATGTTTTTATAGTTAAGTCCAGATAAGCTCTGATTTGATAGTTATCATATAAAGCATTCTAAGAGCGACCTATACACAGTCCATTTTCATGTTCCCAAACATCATCGTGATTTTCATTTTTTGAAGGGCATTTTTGTATCTTTCCCATTTAATTGATTTCTGTTTCCCCCAAGTTTCCCCGTCCCCTTCCCCCCCCAGAAATGTTTTGTTTTGTCACGTCTTCAATCTTTCATAACCATCTACAACGCTACCCTCGACCTTTCTTTAAATGAAACCAGGTAATTAAAGGAACATACGAGAAAAGTCTGAAAGATAAAATAATAGCAGTTCAGATTTACCGAGATGTACCGAGGACAGGGACATTCTAAACGCCTTACTTACTTGTGTTGGATCTTCACGGCAACCTCATGAAGTAGGTGCTGCTAAACTCAGCCTCCCCTTGCCCTGAGGGCCTTGTCCAAGGTCACCATGGCGTAAGGTGGTGGGGCCGCCTGCAAACTCTGGTGGGTAACTTTCTGAGCCCGTGCCCTCAGCTACCACAACGTCCTGCCCAGCAGATTCTCTGACTCAGATGAGAAAAAGGGAAAATGGGGGCTCTTTCTCAGGCCCCGTCAACAAGAACTGAGATGTCACTACCCCGGAAGATGCTCTCCTGTGGTTAGCCGAGCCGACCAGCAGATCTGAGGCTGCTTGGCTGTCTCCAGTCTCAGTGTCACTGGTGTTTGATGCAGAAAAGAGGGAGCTAGTTCGTTCTCTCTCTCTCTCTCTCTCTTTCATCCCATTGTATTCTGTTGCTATCTATTTTAAGGCTTTTTGGTGGATTCTTAGCAAAAGAGAATTTCTTCTACTTCTGCTTGGTAGACACGTGAACTTCCTTCTACCCCTTATCCTCCCCCACTGCTCCCAGAAGCGATTGAGAGGTCATAGGTCAACGGCAAGTGTCAAAGGTCACCGGACTGGTCCCTTAAATGGTTGAAGGTCAGACAATTGAAGACTGAAAGTATGATAAAAACGTGTGCCTCCGTGAACCAGTTAATCGTCGGGACTCTGTCCCTGTGGAACGAGTGTAAGACACCCCAGATCCCATGTGGGCAGAGCTACCCAAACACTGGGCTAAACGTGAAACCATCGGGGAGGAACAAAGCTTTCCAGAAACAAATATGGCTTCTCAGAGACCTTCTATTACCTTATTTATATCTTTTTTTGAGAGAGAGAGAGAGAGAGAAAGGAAGAGAGAGAGAATTCCAAGCAGGCCTTGTCCCCCCAGCATGGAGCCCAACACGCGGCTCGAACCCACGAACCATAAGATCATGACCTGAGCTGAAATCAAGAGTCGGGGTGCTGAACTCACTGAGCACCCAGCGCTCCCTTCCTTCTGTCTTCCATTCACCATTCGAACCAATATTCGCGCTGGGCCTTTGATGAGCGAGGCGCAAGGAGGCGGGCGCGAAGCGCGTTCCATCCATGACGTCAGGACACTCGGGATGTCCCTCTCCTCCTGGGCTGTCGCGGGGCGTCGCTTCGGCAGCACCGAGCGCCGCTGACCTCTCGGATCGATTCTCCCCTCCTTCCGTCAGCCGCTTCTGGCCAGACTCCCTCCGCGCGCAACCGCACGCCCCGTTGTCCTTTTCTGGAAGGAGAGTAGTTTTTGTTCTGGAAAGAGAGGCTTTGGGACCTGCCCGCTGAGAGCAACTCCCACCTCAGAAGCAGATCGGGTTTGGGCTCTGCGTTCTGACTCCGGGTGTCCACGCTCTGAGTACCCCCCCCCCGCCCCCAGGAGCTTCCATGTTCAGCAGCTGCTTAGCGGGGTTTTTGGCCCCCTTAGGAGCCACGGGACTTCGTGCCCGCGTGGTCCCAGAATGATCTTAGCGCCAGTTCACAGCTCTTCCTTTGAAAGTGTTTACTGAGATGCTTAATAATAATAAAACAGTCAGAGATGGATTCATGGAGAGAGTAATATATTCACAAAGGGAGGAAGGTTACACAGCCAAAGGGGTGACCTCTAGTCACCTCTAACTTTACAATTAGACACTAGAAATGCTATTTGGATAAGGTGAGCTTAGACGAACGAGGCTCTCTTCATAGCATGAGGTAGAGATAAATTCTGCCTTGAGCCGTAATGGAGCCGCGGGGACCGGGTTTACCCTCCCCCCTAAAACGAGGTACAAACCAGACCGGATCCACACGAGAACAGTTTTCAGACTTTGCACAACAGGCAGTGCAGAACAGTGATCCCTGAAAGAATTGGAACCAGCGAGGGGCACCTTGAAACCGCCCAGATGACAGCCTGGAGAGTTTGTACCGTGTAAGGAAGAGGAACCTGAACAGAGCCCAGTGCCTGGAGTTGAGGGAGCCAGTGGCAGAGTTGGGAGAGACCGTGATGGTTAATTTTATGTGTCCGCTTGGGTAAGCCACAGTACCTAGATACCTGGCCAAACACCGTTCTGGATACTTCTGTGAAGGTATTTCGTATGGACTGAAAATTCGTGTTCTCCTAAAAATTCACACGTTGAAGCCCTAATCCCAGTGTGATGGTATTTGGAGGTGGGGCCTTCGAAGAACGGAGCTCTCGTGATGGGATGAGCGTGTGAGCAGAGAGATAATATCTCTCTTTCTGCTGGGTGAGGACACAGCAATAAGGCATCCATCTGCAAACCAGAGAGTGAAACCAGGACCCAAATTGGCAGGAACCTTGATCTTGGACTTCCCAGCCTCCAGAACTGTGAGAAGCAAGTGTTTGTTGTTGAAGCCGCCCGGGCATGGCGTCTGTCATAGCAGCACAAGTTGACTAACCCAGCATTTTTTTGAATGGGATTAACGTTTACATCAGTGGACATCACCTCCGCAACGTGGGTGGGCCTGGCCCAATCAGTTGAAGACCTTAAGAGAAAGACTAACCGCTCCAGAGGAGGAGGGAATTCTGCCAACAGACTGCCTTTGAACTCGAGTTGCAACATCAGCTCTTCCCTGGGTCTCCAGCCTGCCAGGCTGCCCAGATTTTTTATTTGTCAGCCTCCGTGATCTGCAATCACATGAGCCAATTCCTTAGACTGGATCTCCCACCCCACCGTCTCCACCCCTCCTCTCTCTATGTAATATAGATTTACATATTCAAGGGGTGATGGCCCCCCCACCCCCAGCGGTGGGCAGTGTGGACCAGTGAGGAGCTTTAGGAAGAAGCCTCTAGCCGAACTGGAGGGACGAGGGGCTAAAACTCAAGGCATCCAGGCGTGTGGTAGGAAGGAAGGAAAAGCAGGGGAGGGAGGCAGGGAAAAACACAATTTTAATTTGTTTATTAATTTTTTAGTTTAGAGAGACTGCGAGCAGGGCAGAGGGAGAGAGGGAATATTTTTTTAACTTTTTTAAAAAGTTTATTTTTGAGAGAGAGAGAGGGAGAGACAGTGTGAGCGGGGGAGGGGCAGAGAGAGGGAGACACAGAATCTGAAGCAGGCTCCAGGCTCTGAGCTGTCAGCACAGAGCCCGATGCCGGGCTTGAACCTACGAACTATGAGATTATAACCTGAGTCAAAGTCAGACACTTAACCGACTGAGCCACCCAGGTGCCCTGAGAGAGAGGGAGAGAGAGAGAGAGAGAGAGAGAGAGAGAGAGAGAAAGAGAGAGAAAGAGAGAGAAAGAGAGAGAGAGAGAGAGAGAGAGAGAGAGAGAGAGAGAGAGAGAGTCTTAAGCAGACTTCAGGCTCAGTGCAGAGTCCCACACGGGGCTTGATACCACAACCCTGGGATCATGACGTGAACCAATATCAAGAGTCAGACGCTCAACCAAGTGAGCCACACAGGCTCCCCGAGAAAACAATTTTAAAGAAAGATGGGGCGCCTGGGTGGCTCAGTCAGGTTAAGCGTCTGACTTCAGCTCAGGTCATGATCTCGGGCCCCGTGAGTTCAAGTCCTGCTTCGGATTCTGTGTCTCCCTTTCCCTCTGCCCCTCCCCGGCTTGTGCTCTGTCTCTGTCTCCGTCTCTCTCTCCCTCTCAAAAGTAAATAAACATTAACAACATTTCCTAGGGCCCGGTAAAGACTGTTTCTTATTCGTGTGACCGGGGTGAGGGTGTGGAAGGCGGGGCGGCAAGGCTCGACGGAGACCCGCGAGGACGAGGGCTGAAGGCGCATGACCGGAAGACAGGCGGCGAGCAGGAAGGAGGAAGAGGGGCGGCCGCGTCCCAACAGGGATGGAGACCCAGGTTGGCTCCGAGGCTCTGAAGGGGAGCTCTCTGAAGGGCGAGGAGGAGAGTGGAAAGCCAGCCGAGCAGGCCCAGAAGAGCAGGCCCCAGGGCAGGTACTGCAGAGAGAGGGCCGCCGACTGGTGGGTTGAATGCCGAAGGGCGCCGGGCTGCCATGGCAGCCAGAGAGGACGCTGCTTTTAGGGAGCGAGTCATCGTCGCTGCCCGGGGTGTGAAGGCCGAGCGGAATAAGGACGGGCCTAGGGCCCTCGTCTGGCCTCCGTGGGTCCCTGGTGCCCTTCCGGGACCCTTTCAGTCAAGCCCGGCCTCAGGGACCGGGGAGTGATGGGTCATGAGGAACACAGGCTCCGTCGTTCCTCGCGGGGGGAAGGGCACGTGGGGCAGTTCCTTCAGGCGCCACAAGCCCAGAGGCAGCTTCTTCAGAATTCCTTCCGTTTTCGTCGTCGTCGTCCTGGGGCACACCTTTCTTGAGCAGTTCCTGACGTCAGGCGGTCGGCTAGGCAGCGACAGGGAAACCCGGGCTTTGCGGGAAGGGGGGGGGGCTCGTGGGGGGCAGGGAAGGAAGTAGGCCCGGAGCAGGGCTGGCCAGAAGGGGGAGGGCAAGGGGGGCGCATGGCGGGGCGGGGGGGGGAGGAGGGCCGGCCAGCCGCCGCTGCTGGACGTGGCGGAGACTCACGGGTGGTCTGGGAGGCGACAGGAGCCCAGGGGGTGGACGAAGTGTGGCCTCCTTCTGCCCTGTGGGTCGTGGGGGGGGGTCTCCGGGAAGCCGGCCCCCCCTTCGTCCCAGGCGACCGTGGACTGAATCCCAGATCGCCGCTCACTGAACACGCGGCTGCCCCCGCCTGCTCGAGTGCTGCGTGCCGATCTGGCAAGGGGGACCGTTTCCGGGCCTAAGGTGTCCCAGGACGTGAGAAAAAGGTATGTTTGGGGCTGGGAAGAACTCCTCATTACAAAACTTCCCTCGGGACACGGAATTTCAATGTTTTCCGCAGAGGGGACTCTGCTCCTCGTTTTCCTGAATGACTCAAATGTTTGCTTCAGACAATGGCAGCGTATCTTGCTTGAATCATTGGATTTCTGTTATTTTTGTAAGATGTGGGTGGGCGATATGACTCAGGATTTTTCCAAGAGATGCGAAAATTATATTGCCTATTTTGGATCATTTCATGCTGAGATCTGGAACACTTTTCTTGTCTTTCAACTCTTGAAGCTTGGGGAATTTTTGTTTTTATTTTGCCTTTCCATCATTTCAGATCTTTCCCCAGACAGAGCTTTAAGGGAAAACGACTTAGCAATACTCTGAATTATAATATTCGACATTTCTTAAATAAAAGATTTGCTAAATCTGGTGACGTGGTTGCCAGATTGATGGTGAAAAAATTGGAGAATGGGGGGGGGTAGTGGAGTCTTGGAGGTCGTTTAAATTTTTTTTTTTAATGTTTGTTTATTTTTGAAGGAGGGAGAGACAGAGTGTGAGCCCCTAAGGGGCAGAGAGAGAGGGAGACACAGAACCTGAAGCAGGCTCCGGGCTCTGATGTGTTGTTCAGCGCAGAGCCCGACGCGGGGCTCGAACCCATGGACTGAGATATCATGACCTGAGCCGAAGTCGGATGCTTAACCGACTGAGCCACCAGGCACCCAGAAGACTGTTTAATTTAAAAGCTTGTCTAGTGCTTGAATAGCGTCAGACTGGTGTTCCGGCTTCTGCCTGGGAGCCTGTCTCTGACGGCTGAGTTCTGGGAAGGCATCAGGGACCGGAGAGCTCTCTGGGTACCAGGCAGTATCACTTTTGCACGGCACTTTTCACACTGTCATACCTGCTCCCAGACGTGAGGTCCTCCTTCTGACCCCCATTCTCTATGAATCTCGTGAATAATTCTGTAACAGAATGACCGTTTGTGAAATACTGCTATATTTTCCCTTTTGATAAATGAGGTCTTTTCCCAGCAGTCTTGTTACTCTTAATGCTAGCACAGAGGCTGAGTTTAGTGTCTTGGAGAAGGATAGTGTTATGGGGTGAATTGTGCCTCCCCCCGAATTCGTATGTTGAAATCCCAACCGTAGTGCCTCAGAATGTGACTGTACTCGGAGATAAGATCTTTAAAGAGATGATTAAGTTAAAACGAGGTCTTTTGAATGGGTCCTAATCCAATCTGACTGGTGTCCTTCTCAGAAGAGGAGATTTGGACACAGAGAGACGCCAGGGCATGACAGTACAGAGGGACAACATGGGAAGGTCCAGCAAGAGGATGGCCATCTTTAAGCCAACAGAAGAGGCCTCAGAAGAAAACAAACCTACCAACATCTTGGACTCCTAGCCTCCTTCAGTGAAAGAAAATTCATTTCTAGAGTGTAAGGCTTCCGGTCTATGGTATTTTGTTGGGGCAGCCCCGGGCAAGCTAATGGCTCCTGGGCAGTGAAGAATGAGAAAGACATGCTCCTAGGGCAGTGTCTTTCAGACAGGAATACTAGAGAGGGAGGGGCACGGTCCTTGCAGCATGTGTGTGTGTTGAGGGCCTTCCCCCCACCCCCCCAACCGAGTGAGCATTAGTGCAGAGCGTGCCCAAACATGTCAGATGCTAGTGCTCTCGATGTCCCCCACCCCATGTTCCCGAGCCCCGGGTCAACCCTGGTGGAGCCACTGAAGGGTGATAGAAGCATCCAGAAAGTTCTGGAGCAGAGGTGGATTTGCCATGAGACCAATGAAGCTTTAGCTTCAGGGCCTCTTGCTTGCTGGAGCTTCTTCCAGTGTCTTAGGAGGGGCTCTATTCACATATCTTGTTTTTTGTTTTTTTTTTTTAAGTTTATTTTTGAGAGAGAGAGGGAGAAAGCTCACACAAGCAGGGGAGGGGCAGAGGGAGAGAGAAAGAAAGAATCCCAAGCAGGCTCCACACTGCCAGCTCGGAGCTCGATGTGGGGCTTGAACCCATGAACCGCGAGATCATGACCTGAGCCAAAATCAAGAGTCAGATGCTTAACCGACTGAGTGACCCAGGCGCCCCTTCCAGATTATCTTGTTTTTAACAAATTTGCAAAAATATATTTGCAAAGAATTGGTTAAAATTGACGTCTTTTTCCACTCCCATTTCCTCTCCACATGTATCCTCCTGGGGTGTGGGTTGTGGAGGAGTGGTGCCCAGATAAGGAGATTCGAATTGGGGTTTCCTTTTGTTTGGGTTTGTGGCACGGATTTCGACAGGTTGCAGTCAGCTCTGTGTGTGGTTGCGCGATGGCAAAGCTGACCAGGACTAGGAATGGCTACCAGGCAGTGCTAGTAAATGCTTAGAACGGGATTGGTAATGTTAGCTGATTTCTGTGGTATCCGCACTCCCATCAATTTCAAGCAGTTGCTGTCATCACTGTGTGCGGGGCTGGAAAGAGTATCCACCATCATCCGGTATTGGCACCATGGGACTACATTAGATGTAAACGACTTCGGGAGCATGGCAATAGTGAAGTGCAGTGAAATAGTTAGGAAAGGGTGTGTTTGGGGTATTTATTATCTTCATTTTTAGTATTACTTATTTAATTGTAAGTTTATGTTATTTATTGTAAAGAATGGCTGTGTTCAGCAACTACCTCCGGAAATTCCTGAAAAGTGAACAGTCGACCCTTGTGAGCCAGAATGAGCCAGCCCCATTCGCCCTGTTTAATGACATGAAGGTTCAGGGCAAGAGTTGGTGATTTGATACAAAATATGTGAATAAGGGAGAAGAAACCAGTTTTGTAAATGTATGGAGCCAGAGGCCGGTCAGCGGAAAATTCTTTCCATCATCAGATATGTAAGTTTCACACAAATGCTTTGGTTCTCATCACTGCCTACTTAAAAGTTGCTGCCTAAGAACTTGCCTATCGAAAATATGCTTGATAAGGCAGGCTATCTAACATTATAAAAGCTCCGTATATTTAAAGGAAAATTTTGATGGTGTATGAGTTATCTATTGCTGTGTAACAAATTACTCTGAAATTTAGTGGTTTGAAACACAAGCGTCTATTATTTCACAGTGTCTGTGGGTCTGGAATCTGGGGGGTGGCTTAGCTGCCTCGTCTGGCTCAGGGTCTGTCACAGGCTGCAGTCGAGGTATTCGATAGGACTGTAGTTGGTTTGATAGGGGGTTTCGATTCTGTTTTAAGCTCACTTAAGTGGTAGTTGGCAAGATATAGTTCAACATGGTTTGTTGGACTGAGAACCTCAGCTCCTCATTGGCTTTTGATCAGAGTCCTCCAAACAAAGAACCTGCTCATTCTTTAGGTAGTGTTTACCTGAAGCAAATAACTCTATCCAGCCATATGAATAAAGTCTCTAGTGCTCAGAGATTTAATTTAATTTAATTTAATTTATTTTTAAAGCCGATTTATGTATTTTTATAGAGAGAGCGCAAGTGGGGAAAGGTCAGAGAGAGAGAGGGAGAGAGACAGAATCCCAGGCAGGCTCCGCACTGTCAGCATAGAGCTCGATGTGGGGCTGGAACCCAAGAACCATGAAATCATGACCTGCGCCAAAGTTGGCCGCTGAACCGACCGAATCACTCAGGCGTCCCCAGAGAGTTTAAAAGTAGCATGTCCCCCTCTGTTGAAAGCTGTCTAATGGGGCTCACTTCTGCTTGGGTGAGCTCCTCTTACTACTCGCAGTGTGGTTCTCAGACCAGCCGCGTTGTATCACTAGGGAGCTTGTAAGTACCAGAGAACCTCAATGCCCACCTCAACCCTGTTGAATCCGAATCTGTGTTCTCACATGGCCCTCAGGTCATGCGAGTGTTTGCTGAAGTTTGAGAAGTTCTGTGCTCTACCGTATCACAGGGCTCTTTCTCGCCATCTTGTTCACTAGAAAAACTGAAGTCTTTCAAAGAGCAGACAAGGCCTGTGTCATCTGCCCCTACTCTCTTAGCTCTCTCATATCATCTCTTACAACACTCCCTTTTGCTGTCTCCACTCCAGCCACTGGGTACCTGGAGCTTACTCAGTATATTCCCGCCCCAGGGCCTTTGCACTGGCCATTCTAGCTGGAATACTTTCCCTCAGGTATCCACATGACCACTCCCTTATCACTTTCATGTCTTTGGTCATTTAGTCACTTTCTCAGTGAGGCCTTCCTGGTCCCCCAATCCAAAACTGCCACACACTCAGGCATCCCTTGGTCTTTCTCTCATTGAAGTTGCTTTAGACCTTATCATCTAGGATGTCAACTTCCTATACTTGCATGTCAGTTCAATTTTTTGTTTCTTTTTCTCGTTAAGGTTCACTCCTGCATCCCCGGCTCCTGGAAGAGGGTCTGGGACATGGTCGTACTGAGTTATCTTGATCTACCAGGCTGGTAACCAGGAAGAAAATCAAGTTCATCGAGTCGTAGTGGCTCCTGCTGATTCCTATCTCTCTCATTTCCTTTCTTGCTGAACTGATTTTTAATTATAGAAATAATGCACACACATAGCAAAATTAGAATGATACAGAAAATGAAAAACAGACATTATATTTCCTTGCCAAACTGCTCCCTCGGTCTCACTGTTCAGAACCGTCAAGAATTCCTGTTTAAAACTTTCATGGTGGTTATCGTAGAACTGGAAATAATTTGCTTTACCTTTGTTTTTTGATTTATCGGCAAGAGTCTACTAATTCCTTGCCGTGAGAATGAAGAATCGAATACATCTTCCAATGCTGCCTACTTTACCAGTTTTTATTAGATATATTATTTTAGTTCTTTAGTTTTCCTATGGGGTATTTTGCAATTTCAGATAAAATACTAAAACCTTTATTTCTGGATTTTCAAATTCTGGCAGATCCAATTGGCTGTCTGCTTTTCTTATCTGCCTCTTCTTTATGTGACTACTTTTTTTTTTTTTTTTTATATTACCAAGGTTTACTGTCTGTTCTGTAATCATAATGATGGTTTGTGTATGTGTGTGTTTTGACTATAGATTGATTCTACAAAGAAAAATCATTTAAAAAGCCATTACGATATAATTATTTAAATATTATTATTTACCACTGAACCAACAATGATTGGCTCTCTAGAAAAGGAATGTAACCCAATGTCACTAAATCTTAGAAGTTTCAAGAAAAATTGCTTAAGCATCAGTACCTAATATATCCCGTTTTCTTTTCATCTTCCTTTAGTTCTCGGTCATTCCCAGCTACCACTGTGTCTGGTATTTCAAGCCACTTCATTTCTTGGAGTCCTGACTTATTTTTCTGGAAGCTCTAAGTTTTTTTGAAAGCTCCTCAATTACCTTTTTCATGCAGGATAGGTGTCAAATAAATTTTCTAAATTCTTGTGAGCCCAAAAACATCTCTATTTGCCCTTCTACTTAGTCAACGGTTGGGCTGAGTATAGAAAGTTCGGTTCCAAATCTTTGCTTCTCAGAACTTGGAAACAGGACTGCCCTCATTGGCATGAGACCCGTGCTCTCCAAGAAAGAAAACAGCTTGAAGTACTACAAGCCTTGGTAGGTGGGAAGGACCTGGAAGTAAAGGAAGCACAAAATAAGAGGCCCTTAGTACTTAGTACTTAGAAGGGCTCTGTGCTTGGAAGTCCCCCAACTCCCCACCCCCATTTGGTCTGACTCTCCTGTCACCACCTTGAAATTCTTAGTAGTTTTTTTTTTTTTTACCATGGAGTACCCCATTTTCATTGCCACCGAACCCTTAAGTTATGACGCTGGCCTTGCTTCGAAGACATTCAAGCATCTAGCAATCTTGTTAAGTCTGAAGTCAAACTGATTCTTATTCCTCGGTAGGTAACATGCTCTCTCTTTCTGGAAACTTTCCACATCCATACACATAGATGTTTTAATCTGAATCGTATTCAGGATTTTCACCAAGATGCACCTAGTTCTGGGTCTTGTTACACTGTGCCAGCTTGGCATTCTGTGGGCCCCTTCACTCTGAAAGTGTTCATTCTTAAACTTAGGGATTTTTTTTTGCCTTGTTGTTTCTCTGATTTTTTCCCCCCTTCTCTGTTTTATTTCCTTGAAGAACTTTTATTTGATGAATACAGAACTTCTTCATCTTCTGTCTCATTTTCCTTCCCATATCTTGTATTTCCTTGTCTTTTGTATCATGTCCTGGGACATATCCTTAGGTTTATCTTCCAGATCACGATTTGGTTGTTGATTTGTTCATTCATTATTCTGCTCATTCACTTTTTTTTCTTTTTTTTTTTTAGTCTTGGTAGTCCTGTATTTTAGGTTCCTCAAACTCTGTGAGAAGCTAGACTCATTTTTCATAGCAGTCTGCTCTTGTTGCTTGAAATTTTCTCTCAAGTTTCTCAGAGTCTACTCACCAGAATTAAGCCAAAAATATATTTCTCTCTGTTCCTGAATTTTACTTCTTTTAGGGTGAGTTGTTTTTGTGTGTGTGTTTCATGTTAGTCTTTCTCTTTTATGCCGTGGATATCCTCACATGCCTTCTTGTCCCTTCGCATTTATAATACACGTTCCTGTGGGGCGCCTGGGTGGCTCAGTTGGTAGAGCATCCGTATCGCGCTCAGGTCATGATCTTGCAGTTGGAGAGTCTCACGTTTTGTGAGTTCAAGCCCCCCACTGGGGGTCACTGCTGTCTGCATGGAGCCTGCTTTCGATCCTCTGTCCCCCCCCCCTCTCTGCCCCTCCCCGACTTGTGCTCTCTTTCTCTCTCTCAAAAATAAATAAACATGAAAAAATATATAATACACGTTCCTGTATGTGTGTGTGTAGCTGCTTCGGGCTTTTCCTGTGGTTGACTGACGCGGTTCTTTCCTGCACGGGAGCCCTGAGTGTGGGTTTTAGGTCAGTGGGTGAGGAGTATTTGCAGGCATTCTCCCAGTCAGGATGTGGGCAGCGGGCAGGCGGGTTGGGGACCTCCTCAATTATCAGAGTAAGAAGGGGCTCTATTCTGGGAAAATAGCAAGTTAGTGTGTTTCTATCCTTGGCTTTTACTCCTGCTTCTTCTCTTCCTTCTTTTTCCTAGCATCTGTTGTGGAGGCCTGGAGTTCTTTTTAGCTGTGCTGAGTCTCGTCGGCCCTCGGCCCCTTATTAAGAGCCCTCTCAGGCACGTTGCCCGTTTTCTTTTACTTTTTTCTTTTCTTTTCTTTTCAAATTTGTATTTAAATTCTAGTTAGTTACCTTACAGTGCAATATTGGTGTCAGGAGTAGAACTGAGTGACTCATCACTTCCATACAGCACCCTGTGCTCCTCAGAACAAGTGCCCTCCTCAGTCTCCATCCCCCATCCAGCCCACCTCCCTCCAGAAACCCTCGGTTTGTTCTCTGGCGTTAAGTGTTTGCCTGTTTTCTGTAGAGAGCGGTTCTAGCTTCATCCTGGATCCGTGGTTCTCATCGTGGTCCTAGACCCCCTGTAGCCGCAGCAGCAGCTTTATCTGGAAACTGTTGGAAATGCAAATTCTTTGCCCCACCCTAGACCTACTGAAACTTGGGGCGTGGGGCTCAGCCATCTAGGTTTTAACAAGCCCCAAAACAAGCCCAGCAGTTTGACCCTATTGGCCTAGGGCAAAGCCACTGCTGCCAGCAGCTGTTTCTGGGAAGGAGAGGGGAGGGTACACCTGCTCCAGCTGGTTCCCACGTTCCTTAATGAGTTACTCTGCCGATTGGCCGATGGCTCACTCCTCTTTAAATGTATTGACTGGTGACTCACAGTGACTTTTGGTGGTGTGGTTTCTTTAATCTTTTTCAATCAGATCCTTCTGCTTTTAAAAAATTAGCAATTTAGGGGCGCCTGGGTGGCTCAGTCAGTTAAGCATCCAATTCTTGGTTTCTGCTCAGGTCACCATGTCACGGCTTCGTGGGTTCAAGCCCCACATCCGCCTGTGCTGACTGAACCCTGCACTGGGCGCTGACAGCGCAGAACGCGCTTTGGATCCTCTGTCTCCCTCTCTCTCTGCCGCTCCCCTGTTGGTGCCCTCCCCTCAAAAAATAAACATTTAAAATGAATAAAAAATTAGGAATTTTGTCATAATGATATAAGTAACAAATCAAATAGTACAAAAATGACTAGTAACGAAAAAAGCAGACTTCTGCTAACACGCTACGCCTTGCTCACCTCACCTATGCCGCCCAGACCCATTCTCTACTGGCAAGTGTTTTGAACTTTCAGCAACTTTTTCTGTTATTTAACTCTATTTCTAAAATTTTTTTTTAATGTTTCTTTATTTTTGAGAGAGAGAGAGAGAGAGAGAGCGCATGTACGAGGCGGAGGAGGGGCAGAAAGAGGGAGACAGAAGATCCAAAATGGGCTCCGCACTGACGACAGAGAACCTGCCACGGCGCTCAAACTCACAAACCGGAAGATTATGGCCTGAGCCAAAGTCAGACGCTGAACCGACTGAGCCACCCTACAGCTGTATATTTCTAAATAACATACTTATATGGCTATTTCTCAGTTTATCAACTTTGGACATTAACATTATCATGACCTGAGCTTAGGTCAAGGGTCTGACACTTAACTGACTGAGCCACCCATTGCCCCATATGTGTTAGTTAAAAAAAAAAAAAAAATAGCCAGACTTTAAATAGGATTCACTACAGTACACTCCATAGTGTACTGTTTTTCTTTTACAATCTGAGTTTGTCCTAAAGTTAAAATCAACCTATTTTTGAATTTGCTTCTTTTTTTTTTCCTTTTTAAAACTTTCTTTATTGTGAGAGAGAGAGGAGAGAGAGGGTGCAGGCGAGGAGAGAGGGAGAGAAAGAGGCAGAGAGAGAGAATCCTAAGCAGGCTCCCCACCATCAGCGCAGAGCCCGATGTAGGGCTGGAACCCGTGAACCGTGGGATCCTGACCTGAGCCAAAACCAAGAGTCGGATGCTTAACTGACTGAGCCGCCCAGGAGCCCCTGAATTTGCTTATTTTTCTAAATGCTTATTTATTAATTTTTCTCCCAAATGCTCCAGTATATTTGTCACACTCATCAGTCGTATTTTGTTTGTTTAAAATACCATTTCAAGCAATTTGTCAGTTTCATTGTTTTTGTTTTCGTTTTAATCCCTGGAAACCTTCATCTTGTAGCTTTCTGTCTGCCTGTCCCATCTGACAGGTTGCTCTGCGGGCTTCGGCTCAGCTGCAGTCCTGGGGTTTCCCTTAACCATTCTCCCACTGCATGAATCTTAGCAGGAAGTACTTCAGCAGGTCAGCATCAAGTCATCCTTCCTTCAATTGTATGTCAAATTCCTGGCCTTCTGGCCTAGTGCCTGTGATTAGGTCATTCTTTTGATGTATCTCAGAAACATAGGCCTAGGACCTAACTTTGCTCTAGTCAGCCTCCTTGCCTAGGGAAGGCCACCTTAACCCCAGACTCCAGTCCCAAGAAGTGGGGGTGGGTTGGGGTGGGGGGGACTCTCATAGGTGTTCATGGACTTACTTGATGCCAGTGGGCACCTCTGATTCTTGAGTTTATTATCCCTTGGATTCCACATTATCGGGCCATCTGCAGCATATAGAGGAAGGTACTGTGGAGTCACACGGACTTGGGCTAAAAGTTCACTGGCTCTTCTTGCGTGCTGCCTAAACTTAACCTACAAGCTAAGCCTTATTTTCCACATTAGAAAAGTCTGAGGATCTTACTACTCTCATTAAGACTGTTTATAAATTCTTTTTAAATTTTTATTCATTTTTGAGAGAGAGAGAGAGTGTGAGCAGGGGAGGGGCAGAGGGAGAGGGAGACACAGAAAAATCTGAAGGAGGTTCCAGGCTCTGAGCTGTCAGCACAGAGTCCGACGCGGGGCTCGAAATCACGAACTGCGAGCTCATGACCTGAGCTGAAGTCCGATGCTTAACTGACTGAGCCACCCAGGTGCTCCTCATTAAGACTGTTGAAGGTATTAAATGAGAGAATGTATACTAAGCACCTAGATAGTTCCCGCATAGCAATAGTGCTCCATTCTCCATGCCTTATTACCTTGTCTCTGGTCCCACAATAAACAGCTTTCTTTGCATTGCCACCTGGTTTTACCATTTCCTTTGGACAAACTGACCCTTCATGCATCTGTACCTGCGTCTGTCTCTGGCACCACCTGGCCCTGGCTCTCTCATACTTTGATATTTCCCTTTGGCCCACTCAAGAAGCTAAGGCTAGGGGTGCCTGGGTGGCTCAGTCGGTTAAGCGGCCGATTTCAGCTCAGGTCATGATCTCGCAGTCTGTGAGTTTGAGCCCCACATCCGGCTCTGTGCTGACAGCTCAGAGCCTGGAGCCTGCTTCGGATTCTGTGTCTCCCTCTCTCTCTCTCTGCCCCTGCCCTGCTTGTGCTCTGTCTCTGTCTCTCAAAAATAAATAAATGTTAAAAAAAAATTAAAAAAAAAAAGAAGCTAAGGCTAGTTTTAAACAGAGAACCTTTCTAGTCTTCCCAATCCTGCTACAAATAAGCAGGTCAAATCAGTACTGAGTCCCACATGCCGTCTTTTTTTTGGCAGAGAGTATTTTCTAGCTCAAAGATGTCTTCTGGTAAGAGTGATGAAAACGAAATAGATATTGGGCAAGTTTGCTTTGTCATCTGTCAATATTACACCATCAGCCCCAAGCATCCTGCCTAGACCTTCCTTGTTCTTTTTCTCACTCTTTTTCTCAGCGTCCTTTTAGTTGTCTTTAACGTATTTGGCAAGGCCCAGTCCGTCCCATGCTTTAATCTTCCTCATACCTTTTATACAAGTCTGTGCTACAATTCTGTATTTGTTCTGGATTGAATGTCCCTTTGTCCAATTTCTCTGAAAACCTTGACTTTTCAGGACTCCTTGTGTGCCACACGATTAGCCCTTTGCTTGCTATTTTTACCACCTGTAAATTATAAGTTACTTAAAAGCGGGAGCCATTTGTATATTTCCTTCCTTTTCCTCCCTGACATCTAGCATAGTGCCTTACGTGAAACAGATCTCAGTAAAATCTTACTAACCCACTTTATTTTTGTTATTATACGCTCCGTTAATTCTTAGTGCATTTGTTAAAAGCATCTTTAAAGCTATTCTTTCTCCAACATGTGGAAACGCAAACTTCTTTCCCAGCACTGGCCCTAAATACTAAGAATGACTATACGCTAATTACCATTTTTAAGTACTTAAGCGAAACAGAGCTGGGAATTCTAAACTCTATCTCCTACACTATGAAGATGTTTGGTGGCATTTTACAGTTTTTGAGCAATTAGAAAGCAAAACTAAGGGGCGCCTGGGTGGCTCAGTCAGTTGAACGTCCTACTCTTGATTTCTGCTCAGGTCATGATCCCAGGGTCGTGGGACTGAGCTCCACTTGGGGCTCTGCTCTGAGTGTGGAGCCTTCTTGAGATTCATTCTCTCCCTCTCTATCTCCACCCTGCTCCCCTGGTTATGCACTCGCACTCTCTGAAAAAAAAGAAAGAAAACAAAACTATAACTTCAATTTTGGTTTTATTGTTAATTTCTCAATTAGAGAGGAATAAATCTGCGAGACAATAAACTCAAGAGGCAGGACTCACAATTGAACTAAATTAGTAGACTTACTAGGCCGTAAATATAGTTACGAATCGGCCATAGGTCATATATGAGGAATTTAAAGACAATGAACAATATCTGTACTTCTTAAATATATATTTAATGCTGCAGTTTTCAGGTCATGAAAGAATTACTTGTCATTGGGGTCAGTTTGAAAGAGATTCTTTGCATTTTAGAAATATTTATTTATAGGTCTTTAGGAGTGACTACTGATTATTATCGATCGGAAATAAAGATGAATCACCCCGAACTAACAATGGAAACAAAATTTATTAAGAACTTGTCCATAATTTTCTATTATGTATTTATCCAGTTTTTCTTTATATCTGCAGTTTTGCTAAACATACTGTCTTGGGTGCTTAAACAGTGTTTGTGGTTGGTGATACGCTAGTGATTTGCCACTGTCTCTTACAGAGTCCCTTTTAAAGACACACAACCTGACTTGTTTACTAGTAAGCACTATCTTGATTATTTCATTTGCTTCTTATAGCCTGAAAACTCTAAAACCAATATCTGTATCTATTTCTATATTTATAAGTATAGATATCTACTTGAGATACATGTATAATATATATACACACACAATAAATGTGTATATATATATTTATGTACTTGATATCTATGTGTGTGTGTCTCTCTCTATATATATACACACATATATATCTACTTGATAGATACATCTACTTGCGGTGAGAGTAAAACTTCCTTATGGTGCTTGGAGAGTAAAATTTTTCATATTTCAGAAATAGGGATGGTGAAGGACATAGAACTTCTTTCAATGTTTGTGTGCCGTTTAGAACTAAACACGCCCCGATCTATCCCAGGCTGGATTAGCTGACCCTCCTGCGTGCTGCCACAACTGTGTTTTTCTCCACCACAGCACTTATCATAATGTGTTATGGTTTTTTTTTTTTAAAGCTTATTTATTTGAAGGGAGAGAAAGAGAGAGAGAGGACACGCAAGTGAGAAGGGGAGGGACAGAAAGGAAGAGAAAGAGAAAGAATCCCAAGGAGGCTCCATGCTGTCAGTGTAGAACCTGACATGAGGCTCGACCTCAGGAATCATGAGATCATGACCTGAGCTGAAATCAAGAGTTGGACGCCTAACCAAATGAGCCACCCAGGTGTCCCCTGTTATGATTTTATATTTACTTGTTTATTTATTTATTTATTTTTTACAGTGAGAGCCCATTGGGGATAGAGGATGTGTATTTTATCCCTGGTATTCTTAGAAACTATCAGATGTATGTAGTAGCCACTCAATAATGATGAATGCATGGATGGATAAATAAGTTACTTTACTTTTAAATTTAGCCAATCCCTCAGGCTAATAATGCTACACATACAGATACAGACCTGCATGATTTTTCAGACTTAATTTTTTTTTAACATTTTTATTTTATTTTTGAGAGAGAGAGTATGAGCAGGGGAGGGGCAGAGGGAAAGGGAGACACAGAATCTGAAGCAGGCTCCAGGCTCTGAGCCATCAGCACAGATGCAGGGCTCGAACTCACAGACCGTGAGATCATGACCTGAGCTGAAGTCGGCTGCTGAACCAACTAAGCCACCCAGGCGCCCCTACACTTAATTATTAATAATATGTTGCTCACCCCACCAGGCATACCTTCTTAAACTACATCAAGGTACCACAGAACTCAGAATGGGGAAGCATGATCTAGTGCCCTGCTAGCTATATTTTAGCAATCGGGTTGGTATGTGAACCATGGAGTCCTTGTAGGTAAGGTACACAACAGTGTTTTGGAATAAACTTTATTTTTTAGAACAGTTTTAAATTTACAGAAAAATTGAGTAGTACAGAGTTTCCATGTGCAAGTACCAAATTTCCCCTCTTGTTAACATCCTACATTTGCCTGATATGCTTGTTATAATTAATGAACTAGTATTGATACATTATCTTTTTAAATTTTTTTTATTTTTGAGAGACATAGAGACAGAGCGTGAGCCGGGGAAGGGCAGAGAGAGGGAGATACAGAATCTGAAGCAGGCTTCAGGCTCTGAGCTGTCACCACAGAGCCCGACGCGGGGCTCGAACTCACAGACCGTGAGATCATGACCTGAGCTGAAGTTGGATGCTTAACCAACTGAGCCACACAGGCGCCCCTGATACATATCTTTAAAGCCCATGGTTTATACAGACTTCTTTTGTTTTAATCTAATGTGTTTTTTCCCCCAAGGATCCCATCTAGGGTACCACATTACATTTCATTTCATGTCTCCTTAGGATCCTCTTGGCTGTGACATTTTCTTGGGTTTTGCTTGTTTTTATGATCTTGGCCGTTTTGGGTATGCTGGTTGGGTACTTTGTAGAATGCCCCTCTATACAAGTCTGTTTGATGTTTTTCTCATGGTTAGCCTGGGGCACAAGTGGAGTTTTTTTATACGGAGACACAATCTAACATGGCGGTTATCAACTTTTTCCTGGTTCCACATTGTACACATGCATGGCACACGCCCAAGTGTAACATCACCCACTAGAGGACAGATGGAGGGGTGGAGGCACAGGGTTAGGAGCACTTCAAAAACTATCTGGATGTGCATAATATAGTCTAAAAATGTGCCCCTCCTTGTTCCTGTTAGAAGGGCCATATTTGGGTTTTAGAGCTTAACGAAATAAGGATCCCCCTAGTACTTTGCTCTCTGCAAGACAGGTGTGACTCTAAAAGGCATTATAACAAGAAAATAAACATTCAGAATAGGAATTCATTGACTACATAAATATCATGTAACTTCTGAACAGACTCAAGAAAGAGACTGTATTATTAAACTTATGAAAAATTCCAAAAATACAGAAAAGTTGAAAGACTATTACATTGAACATTTGCATACGCATTACCCAGATTCGACAATTGCTATTGTCACTGTATTCTCTTTGTCTCCATTTTTGTTCTTTTTTTTCTAAATCTTTCAAACCAAGTGCTGATGTCATAATGCTTCACTTTTTAAAAATTTTTTCTCTTTTAAAAATAATGGTTTACTTTTAAAACTTCAGCATGTGTCTTCTAAAAATGAGGACATTCTTCTACAAAACTACAATACTGTATCACACCAAAGAATATGAACGTTTCCTTAGCAGCATCTAATACCCAGGTTATATCAAAATGTCCCCAATTATCCCCCAAACTGTCTTTTTTTTTTGAATCAGGATCAAGGTTCATGAATTACATTTGGTTCTTTTCTTTTTTTAATTACACTTTTTTTTTTTTTTTTGGGAGAGAGAGCAAGAGAGCGTGACCTGGGGAGAAGGGCAGAGGGAAAGAGAGAGATTCAAGCAGGCTCCACGCTAGCCTGAAGCCAACACAGGGCTCAATCTTACAAACTTACTTGCCTGTGGGAACCCTGCAGTCCCCAGAATATTTCTTAGTGTTACTGTTCCACAGAAATCACCATCAATGGGGTACCTCTCACATTTGATACATCTGAATTTGCTCAGGAGCCTTGAGGATAGAAGACTCTATCTACCCCTACCTTTAACAGATGACTCTGTAAGTGGGACTTTTATGTACCTTGGCAGGTTGATGAAGAAAACCACTTGGGATAGGTAATTTCTTTCAGGATCCCAAATAAATTGCATAGGACAAATGGTCTACCTTCATCACCATAGAAGCATCCAGAGCTACTGCTAAATATTCTAATATTCCTTCTTTTGTTAAAATTTTTTTCCCTCTCATTATTCATGTTTTTCCTGTAAGTATGTAAAGCTTTTTGGAAACAGGCTCTTTCAGTTCCTGAATTTGTAAGAAGGAAATTATCCCTTAAACAAAAAAAAAAGTATAGGCACTGACTGAAAATCTGGGTAACACATAAATAATATGCAACTTAAATTTTATGTATATAAAGGTACACAGTATAGTCAGGATTGGGGGTGGGTTTTGAACAGCATTTTGAAGAAAAAGGGAGAGAATAGCAGACATGATCAGAGAACTAGACAAGTATTGGTAGTAGTAAGAAGCAGAGTTGTTAGGTTGGAGAATATGTCTTTTCAC
This sequence comes from Paguma larvata, assembly GCA_030068075.1. NCBI lineage: Eukaryota > Metazoa > Chordata > Mammalia > Carnivora > Viverridae > Paguma > Paguma larvata. Next base: position 89,557,554 of record CM057834.1, on the reverse strand, counting down.
AGAAATGAGGGTTGAAGGACAAGTGTAGTATTAAAAACAACCGACAGAGCAGCTTAGATTTGATATGAAAATTACAGATGTACTGCAGGTACTAGGGTATCTGCAAAGGAGGAGAAGGCAGAGGGAACCCCACAGTCATTGCACAATGCTGGCATGGAGCTGGGTGTCTTCAGGATATTTTCTTTCTGAATTTCTCTCCCCCTTGTTTTTGGGATAATACTCTTCTAGGCTTCCCTTCTATGTCTCTAGATGCTCTTCAGTCCTATTATTGTCAATAAACAAGTAAAATAATTATCCATAGTTATAGCTAACAGCTGTCTGGGTAATTAGGTACTAAGAATTGTGGCCAGCATTTTGTTATCTCCTTTAATGAACCCAAACCTGTGAAGTAGTTATTCTTATCATTCCCACTAAAACGAGAAAACTAAAACCTAACAGTAAGTGGTCACAGAGATAATAGACTGTAGAATCCAAGCATATACTCTTAATTACTATGCATAGAGCTTGTCCTTAAATTTTGGCATTATTCAGATGTCTAGCCTTCATCCCTTTCTTCTCAGGGTCAAATATTTGTGTTTACAATTTATTTAACCTTTCTATACAAATTTGTATCCCTTATGTTTTTATTCTTGCTGACTTCTTGATGTACTTTTTAAAATGTTGCATTTCCAAACTAGAGACTCCTGTAAGTAGGCCAGGAAGGAATACACAGACGATACTAGTATGTTTCCCATTGGATCCTGTCATCTGGGGCACAGTTTTGATTTGTCCCATTACCAATGGCACTCAATCACTTGATTAAGATGGTGTCTGCCAGACTCTCTCCATTGTAAAATTACTCTAATTCCCTTTATAATGAGTAACTACTTTGTGGGGAGATAATCTGAAAGTATGTAAATACTCTAACTTTTTTCAAAATTTCAAATTATGTTACTTACATCTGTATGGTTTCCTATGCTATTCGATAGGTTATAATACATTATTATCATTTTTTATTTTGAAGCTGGATTTGTCAAAGATTTGGCCAGTGGGACACAAGTTGGCCTGTGTCCTTTTGACATGCCCAATTATTCTTTGAATATGTCCTTATTTTCTGGCATAGCTAGAGGCTCCAGGCTCATCCTGTACTTCTCTTCTCCACTTCTGAAATCAGCCAACTTGCCAAAAAAGAAAAACAAGGAGAATGGTATAGAAGCCAAGATCTGGGGGCACCTGGATGGCTCAGTCAGTTAAGCATATGACTTCGGCTCAGGCTTAGGGCATGATCTCGCAGTTTGTGGGTTGGAGCCTTGCGTTGGAGCCCTGTCTGTGCTGACAGCTCATAGCCTGGAGCCTGCTTGGGATTCTGTGTCTCCTTCTCTCTGTGCCTCTCCCCAGCTTGTGCTTTGTCTCTCTCTTTCAAAAATAATTAAACATTAAAAAAAAAAAAAAAGCCAAGATCTGGGCTAGGTGTACTTGTTGTTTTGTTTTGTCACTACTCCCAGACTCTCTCAGTGGACAGAGTATATACTAGTTAAACACCTATATAAATATTGACACCTCCATTGTCAGCCCACTACCAAAAGTTTCATTCTAGTTTTCTTTTCATATATTTGTAACTCTCGTCCTTAATAGTGAGACATTTGATTCTCATTTCCGTTATTTACTTATTGGATCAATACTCTTGTACATAACCAATCTCCCACCACCAGTACTGTCCCTTCCTCTGCTTGGCTGCCCTCTTCACCCTACCCATGCTGATTTCATATAGCCCCTCAGCAGGGAGAGGAGAGCACCCTGCACCAAGCCATTTCCCTGTAAGGATGTCCTTCTCACCCCAAATCCCACATGACAGCTCTGGCTTCCTCTCCTTCCCTTACACTCTGCTGTGCTGTCCCCTAACAACACACATCCTCTATGCCGTACTTTTAAAAATACATTATCACCGGGCGCCTGGGTGGCTCAGTCGGTTAAGCATCCGACTTCAGCTCAGGTGGTGATCTCGGAGCCTGGAGCCTGCTTTGGATTCTGTGTCTCCCTCTCTCTCTGCCCCTCCCTGGCTTGCACTCTGTCTCTCAAAAATAAATGAATGTTAAAAAATTTAAAAATACATTATCTCTTTCGCTTGTTCTAAAAACTCCGTGAGGTAGTATTATTATCCATAATTTTTCTTTGACAGATCTCCAAGGATCTAGTTGAGCAATGGAATGACTCACCCAAGGTTGCGCAGCTTATAGGTATGCAGGGTGTGAATGTCGGGCTCTTTCCACTCCATGATGCCTCTAAACATATGCCAAAATTACAGTAACTTTTTTCCTTTTTCTCCAGTAGAAATGTTTCTAACGCACTCACTTTGTGGTCAAATCTGATTTGACCACAGGCGTTTCTTCTCCTGCAAAATACGTGCCAGGTAGTGGTGTGGAGGAAAAAGGATTGGGTGCATAGTCAAGAAACTGAAACTTTAGCTCAGAGCCGTGAGACTTCAGGCAAATTACTCCCTTTCCTCAGTTATAAAAAGGAGGTTAGATCAGCGATTCTCTGTCTGGGGCTGGGTGAGATGGGAACCATAGGACTTTCCCCATGATAGAAATTATTACGAAATTCAGCCATAAATATCTGATTCAGTAATCCTTAACGTGACTTCCAATTCGCGTAGTTATGATTCCAAGGCATTGTTTCTCTATTCAATATTTGTTAGCTGTTTTTATTCTTACCAATCTCACCTTTCATTCAAAAATATTTATTAATGGCCTTTTATGCGCCAAGTACCGTATTAGCTGGTTTTCGTAGTATTCCTTTCCCGAGGTGTCACTGTCATTTAGAAGTTCATCCCTGTCTTCTGAACTTGGTACTCGAAAGCATTCGCATCTACGTCGTGTTATTTATAACACTCCCGGGTCCTTTCCAGTCCTTTCTCCACCCACCACACTTCACGCTGGTCCCTCTCGGCTCGCAGACATTAATGAATTCCTCTTGAGAACCACCTCCTTCACCTATCAGCGGCTCCATCCACACTAATTCCCAGGCTAGTCGGTGGGAATTGAAGTGGGACGTTTCCGGAAGTCTGAGGAACTCACCAGCACCCTCGGGCACCTCGGCAGGGCTCGGCGTGCTGTTAAACTCTCGGCTCCAGCCCGCAAAGGTCGCAGGCCGGCTGCTAATTGCCTAAGGAGTCTCCTCTCGTCGGGAAGTGGCCCTGGCGGGGCTCTGACTTCCTCGGTTTCCCTTCTGAGCCCACAGACGCAGCGTGTGCCGCTCTCCGCTGGGCAGGAACTTCCCCGGCCTCAGCTCCTCAGCTCTCATTCAGAAACGCCGAAGCCGGCTTTTCGCACGCTCCCGCCGTCCTCCTCCTGTGGCCGCGCTCCCTGCGCCGCCGCGCGTGTCCTCAGGGAGCCTCTGCCTCCCTCCGCCTCCCCCGCCCCGCGTGCCCTTCAGCGGGTCCCCCCTCAACCCCCACCCGGCCGACGCGAGGGGAGCGGGGCGCGCGCGCGGGCGGCGGGACGACGTGCGCGAGACGCACGGCCCCGCGCGGAGCGCCGGAAGGAGCCGGGCCGGAGCCTCGCGCGTCGTGCGCGCGCCGCCGCCCGCCCCCAGGCCCCGGCAGCGACCTCGCGCGCGCGCACTGAGGCGCCGCCGCCGCCGCACCCGCCGCGGCTGCTGCTCCGGCTGCTGCAGGAGGCGGCGCTGGCTGGCGGCTGCGCTCGCTCCAGTCGGCGAGCGGAGCAGCGAGCGAGCGTGTGTGTGTTTTTTAAAGATGGCCGGAGCGGCGGCGGCGGTGGCCGCGGGAGCAGCAGCTGGAGCCGCCGCGGCAGCCGTGTCGGTGGCGGCTCCGGGCCGGGCCTCGGCGCCCCCGCCGCCCCCGCCGGTGTACTGTGTGTGCCGGCAGCCGTACGACGTGAACCGCTTCATGATCGAGTGCGATATCTGCAAGGACTGGTTCCACGGCAGGTAAATAAACCCCCTCCAGCCCCGCCGCCGCGGCCGGCCACGGGCCAACCGCCGCCGCCGCCGCGCCGGCCGCCCGCGCCCCCCTCCGCCCGGCCGCCGCGCCGAGCGCCGAGGGGCACCGGCGCCGAGCCCCCGGCCCGGGCAGCGGGGCGCGCGGGGCCCCGGGCTCGCCGGGCGCCGGGCGGGCTGAGGGGGGCTGGTGGGATCGCCCGGTCGGGAGAAGAGTCGCCACAACAAACGGGAACAAAGGGGGCCGGCCGAGAAGTTGGCAGGGGGAGACCGGGGCTAGGGGACGCGGCCGGGGCAGGCTCCGGTGGTGGCGGCGGGCGGAGCGCCGGCCGGGCCCGCTGTCCCTCGCGGCGCCCGCAGCCCGGCCGCCGCCGCCCCGCCCGCTCGGGGCTCCGGCCCGGAGTCGCCGCCCGGCCGGCCGCCCCGCTCGGCTGGCCGCAGCGCCTTCCTTCCGGGTGGCGACCGTCTTGTCCCAACTCAGGGTCTCCAGAAATTGTCTTCCTCCCCTCCCCCCCCGCGGTCCCCGTCGCGCCCCCTTTCCCGGTCTTTATCAAACTTCCTCGGCCGCGGGGCACTGGGACGGGGGCGTCGGCAGCGCCAGCCCGGCGGGGCTCCGAAGAGTAAACAGAGCAACAGATGAGGCACTCTCGGGGACTTAAAAGATGCCAGTCGGAAGTTTGGGGCCGGGGGTACCGGGCGGGGCGGTAGGTCGGCTCGGACCGTGCCCCCCACCTGCCACTCCAGCACATTCGGTCCTGGCGGGGGTGGAGTGGGCAGCGGGGCCCGAAGGGACAGCCTCTGGTCCCCAACCCCCTGCGTCGCCCCCGCGCCGCAGCTCAAACTTTACAAAGAGTGAAATTTCCCGTCGCCCAAGGGGCCGGCGACACCCGGAGCCGGGGGCTTGCATCCGGGGGCCTGGTGCGGGCGAACTTTGGCCGGCCGATGGGCACTTTGGGTCGGGTGGCGGGGGCGGCTAGTGTCGCCCTCTGCCTCCGCAGCCGCCTGCGTTTCGGGTTTGACGTTTGTGAGAGCTCGGGCCGCCTCCGCCGCCAAGCCGTCGACTCGTGTGTTTTGTAATCAAAGTGTGAGGCTAATAAAGGGCGGCGCCACAGCCTCTTGACTCCGGCGTGGGAGGGATTCGCAGGCATTTAAACAAAGAAACTAGTTGGGGTTGGGCTCCCAAAGTCCTTATTTGGGTGTTGTGGCAAAGCCTGCGGTCACCTTTAGGTGAAGCAGGTTACGCGAGCACTGTTTGGTGTTGTATCTTGACGAGAGTACGCTCATGGCTAATAGCAGATATGGTGACTGTGATTGTAGGAAGTGTCCTTTGATTGACAGCAGGACATTTAAATACAGCCTCCGCTCCCCCTCCCCAATTTTACGGAAACACTGCACGACCAGGCCAGATGTCTTAGTCTCCCTCTACTGGCCCTGGGAGAGAAAACCATTTCTGTTACATAGTTCTTTTCAGTGTTTAGTGCTAGGTACAGTTAGTTTTACTTAATCTTCAAGTAGTTTTATTTAATCAGGTTGCACAATTCTGACAGCAACAACAGTGACCACCCCCCCCTCCCATGCCAGATTGTCTCTAAAAGAAGGACAGCGTCCTAATTTTGTATATCAGATAATCTTTCACAGTCTGGTCTATGCGTAGGGAATATTATTACGACTTTGGCACTTGTAATTAAGAATAAGTTATCCAACATTCTTTTTTATTACTCCAAAGCGTTTTTTCCCCCTGTATTTTGATTATATGTAAAGCCGAAATTTGAACATACCAAATTTTGCCAGTTCTATTTCTGTATCCTCTGTTCCCATAACATATTCTAGGCAACCAGAGTAGATTATCCAAAAATCTAGGTTACATATAGAATAAAACAAGGATCCCTGGCGATTATGTAAATAGTTACTTTTTTCAAAGAACTTTTTTAGCTGCATACGAAATTTGTTCTATTGTGTGGTGTAGAGATGTGATACATTAATACATTTTAGACTAGAATTTTTTAAATCTTAATTTAGGCAATTTAACACTATAACCATGAAAAACTGCAGGTAGTGTATGGAGAATTTTGTGACACATTTAAGTATACATTTGAAAACAGAAATTTAAAGGGAAAATAAAGAGGGCAATATATTGAAGGAGGGAGAGTGAGACCAGAACATAAATTTATCACATAAATTTGTGTGACTTCACATCTGGGGAAGCGACTCTGAAATATGTTTTTTTTGACCCGCAGTCCTTGAGGATTTTAATGTGGTTCAGATGTCAAAAGTTAGAAAATTTAGTAATAACGCCCTGTCATGCCAAAGCAATGTCTTAGCGAGTTTCTGAATGAAGTCTGGGTAATCTGGGGATCATTAGAGAAAATAATCTTTGTTGTACCATAAAAAGAGTGGTTGTCTTCTTGAACACTTCAAAATATTCCTTATTTATTAATTATTAAACAAATATTATTTGCTGAAGTGAGAATTGGCCCCTCAACTACTAAGGTATAGTTTTAATCCACGTGCTCTGCTTTCCTTTGGTTTCCAGGGGTGGTCTGTTTGGAGAGGAGGGCTGATAACAGAGAATTACCTTTACCAGGGTAATTTCTTGATGATTTTATTTCTTCAAGTAGAAGAATCTTTTGAACTCAAGGAATCTAGTGTTTTTGGTATAAATTTGAGTTTAGACTATCTGGAGTTTCTGACATCTGGAAATCTGAAAAGTTTTTGTCCTCATTTAGCCTGACAGGGAAGGAGAGGCCTTTCCTTCATGTGTTTCAGCCCAGCAGCAGAGTGGGTGGAACCAGCTTCCTCCAGGTTTGAGGCTGTTGAGCTGCTGTATCCTTGGTGTTCAGGAATTCCTGTTGCTCCTCATCTGCCTAAGCCTTTTTTCTAAGTGGGCGGGGAAAAGAACACTTGCCAGGGGACGGTGTGTAATTGATATCCTAAGGAGGGTGAGCTGAAGACTTAACAGGATTTTCCTATGAAGGTTCCTTCCAGCCCAGAGATGGAGTTCTTCCTCTCTGAGCCTTCGCGGAAGTAAGACAATGGAGATCGTTACTGATAATGTCTCACCCCCTAATCTCTAGGCTAGAGGTCTTTCACATAGTACTCTTAATATCATCCTATACAAAACTGCATCACTGCCCTAATTAAATTGGATTATAATATCTTCTGTCTTCCCATAAGAATGTAAACACCTTTGTTTACTAGTCTTTCTAATGCTGTATTCTCTTTGATTGACAAAATTAATATAGAAAAAATGGGAAGTACAGAAAAGCATTGAGAATATGAAAGTACCCATGTCTTCCAGGGATTACCACTGTTCTAACATTTAAGGTAGATGCGTGTATTAAAAAAACTGGGATTCATTTTATTCATTCACTGTTAACCTAACTTTATTAACGTATACTTTTCTCTGTGTCTGTAATGTTCTTTAAAAGCATTTTCAGTGGCTGCATAATGTTGAATTTCTTAGCAGTACAATATGTTTTAAAATCATTCCCCTTTTGTTAGTTTTTTACCTTGTTTACCACTACTGCTTGTAATTCCTAATGATGGATGGTTGAGATCCTTCTCAACCATTGTGAGCATCTCTAATATTTCCATAGAATAAATCACATGCATTAATACATGTAGAACACCTAGAAGATCTGGCACTTGTAAGCATTCAATAAGACATTTCCTTGAAGTAGAATTATTAGTCTCAGAGCACAGACATTTTCAAGCTTCTGGTGCCTATTGCCAGATTGTCCTCCAGAAAGGTTATTCCAGTTTACACTCTCACCAGCAGCGCCCGCTTACAGTTCCCTGTATCCTCTACAGTCTTATTAAGTATTATTAAAACTGCCCCCCCAGAACCAATCAAACATTTTGCCAGTCTGCAGATAGTATTTCCACCAAAAGACATGCCCAAGATTGTCCACAGCAGTAGTATTCATGTTATCTTCAAACAGAAACAGCCTGAATGTCATCAACAGTGATTGAATAAATTGTGGTATATTCGTAAGCACGAGTGCTACCCAGTGATTAAAACAGGGATGCACCATAGATTACTGCATGTAACATGGGCAAGTGTCACAGATATAAAGTTGAATAAAAGAAGCCAGGCACAAAAGCAAATGCTGTTTGAGCCTATTTCTATGAAGTTCAAGTATGGGGGTGATTGGGTGAGAGAAGTCGGACTGATGCTCACCCCTCTTGGGGTATTTACCGAGCGGAGGCCCAGCCAAGGGAGCTTCAGGAAATGTTCTATATCTTGATCCTTTGTGGTGGTTAGATAAATGTATGCAGTTGTAAAAATTCACGGACACGTATGTGCACTGGAGATCTATCTATCTTTCTCTCTCTCTTTCTTTCTTGTTTATTTATTTTGAGAGAGAGAGAGAGAGAAAGAGAGGGTGGCAGTATATCCTGGGCAGGCTCCACATGTCAAGTGCAGAGCCCACCCAATGTGGGGCTCGAATCCACGAACTCTGAGATTGTGACCTGAGCTGAAGTTGGATGCCTAACTGACTGAGCCACCCAGGCACCCCTAAATAATTATCTTTTATTTGTTTTAACTTTAGAGAGAGAGAGAATGCACATAGTGAAGGGCAGAGGGAGAGAGAGACAGAATCTTAGGCAGGATCTAAGCTCAGCATGGAGCCCAACTCCGGGCTGTGTCCCACCACCCTGGGATCATGACCTGAGATGAAATCGAGAGTCGGCTGCTCAACCAACTGAGCCACCCAACTGCCCCCTGCACTGGAGATTTTTTAAAAACTATTTTAATGGTTGAAGTGTACTTCAAGTTTAAAAAATTAATAATTTACCGATTTGGTAGCTGAAGTATGGTATTTTGCGATTTTGTTTCTTGTCCTTGTCTTTAATGGAATTGCCTCTTGTGTTTTATTGTTAACTGTGATGTTGGTTTTGGCCCTGAGTTTGCGGTATGCGTGGCGCTGTTCTTGGTGCTAGGAGTATAGCAATGAGGAAGACATTCCTTACTCTCTTGTAACTTATATTCTAGTGGGGGAAGATAGATGAATATATATTACAAAAGAGAAGAAAATTGACTTAGGAGAAAAGAAAGACTGGGAGGTAGTATAAAAGGCCACTTTTATGTGGTGTGATTCTGGAAGGCCTTGAGGAGGAGACATTTGAACACAGAATATTTTTGATTTTACTCAGGTGTATTTTGAATAGAGGAGTGAACGATTTCACGTAACCTTTGAAAGGTTCACCCGGGCTGCTCTGTGGAGAATAGACTAAGAGGGAGGCAAAGGTGACGGGCAGACCAGGAAGAAGGCTGTTGTAATTGTCCAGGTGAGAGACGATTTTAAAAGTTGGAATCAATTTTGGTAGTTTTCACATGTCATAAAAGAACGAATGAAGAGCTTCGTTTATGAGAAAAGAAGAATTTTATCTAGAATAGTGCTGTTTGGTAGCAGTTTCCCAGGTACTCACCTGAAGCCACCGGAGTCCTAGAATTCATGCAGACACTGTTGAATGCTTTATTACCGAGTGCTAGGCTCTGTTCTGATTGCATCAGATGTATTAATTAGCACTATTTCTCATAGTCACCTTGCTGGAGAAGTGTTGCCATTATCCTTATTTTACAGATGGGATCTGAGGGTTAGAGAGGTCACTAACTCTCCCAGGGTCACAAAGCTAGAAGGTCATAGAGCTAGCATCTGAATTCGGGCGAGCTGACCCTTGAGCTCACTCTCTTGCCCAGTAGTAGGTGGTACTGGGTTTCTTCCCCCTTGTCTGTCTTTATCCTGGGACGTGGGGTGGAGAGGGGGGTGTGGAAAGGTGGAATAGATGCAGTAGGTTCCAGAGAGATACATCTATAACTATTGTACTTTTGTTTTTATTCTTTATTAAATTACTGTCTTTGCCATGAATGTATTAAAAATGATCATAACTGCTTTGGGAATAGTACTTATAAAATATTTGAGAAGTTTTATAATTTAACTCTGTTTTCATGCTTGTTACAATGGATTTCTTATTGGAGTATATTTTTACTTTTTAAATTAGGGATAAAAATTATTTTTAAAATTTATTTTATATCCATTTCTCTTTAAATATGAAATTACTTTTAGTGTTATGACTTAAACTTACTAGGTGAACATATCTCCCTGTAAGAAAACAAAAGCCCATTTGTGGAACTTCTCAATAATTTTTTTTTTCTTCAAAGTTTATTTATTTATTTTGAGAGAGAGTTAGCATGCACATGGGCGGGGGGAGGGGAGGGGTAGAGAGAGGGAGAGAGAATCCCAAGTGGGATCCAAGCCGTCAGTGCAGACACTGACTCGGGGCTTGCAATCATGAGCTGTGAGATCATGACCTGAGCTGTATCAAGAGTTGCATGCTTAACCAGCTGAGCCACCCAGGAGCACCCCCTGCACTTTCTTTTTGATATGACAGTTTATTATAACAAAATATGTGAGCATTCTTTTCATGCGTTTCCCTTATAAAAGTGAATATATGTATACTTGATTTTGCTATTTGAACAAAATCTGTTCTGATGTGGGAGTCTCATCTCAGGCGGCTTGGAGGCAGGGGCGTAGTTCTCTCATCAGGCCTTTTTTTTTTTTTTTTTTTTTAACAGTTTGGGGGCAGATATCTGTTTGGTATGCTCTCATATCCTGTGTTCTTAGGTATGAAATTGATTTTACTGAATATCCAAGGGGAAGAATGCCTTTATATTTGATCTGAAATGGGGACTTAAGAATAATGGAACAGGTGTACAGGAATTTGATTATGAAGTAAGCTTTACTTGGTTTGAGCAATTCAGACTCCGCAATAATTTGCACAGCTTTCAAATAGTTGACCAGTGTTGATCTTGCAGCTGCTACCAAGTTTCTGATTCTTTTTGCAAGTGACATTTTATTACTATAGTGATTGTTTACTTTTCTATTAATATTAGTATTATACTTTTCCCATTAATTATAGTGTGAATTAATGGTAACTTGGATGAATTTTGTATGCATTTCTGTGAGTCCTGGTCCCTTTTATTAGAGAATGGTTTTGCTCATAGGCCTTCTCCATGACAAAGCTAGGAAATTTACTATGCATACACAGCTGTATTTGTTTCTCTTCCATCTATCTGTATGTTGTAAAACCTATGAGTTTTCATAATCGTAACTTTGATGCTAATAAAATATCACAGAATACATTTTAGCCTTCCCCTGTTCTTTACTTGTAACTTTTTTTGTCCAGCAGTGAGTTGGACAGTCTGACTCTCATCTGCAATATGTTATGTTTTCTTCCATCCTAGTATATACATAAAGTGGCTCTACAATTGCTAAACCCTACCGTTGTAATAAATTTACTAACTAAATTATAGTATTTGATTGTGATTCTTTTTATTTGTAGCTTTATACCTACAATAACTTTAGCTTTATAATATCAAATATATATCAATAATATCTGACCTGTACTTTCTAGATATCTATAACATCTAGTCAAACACAGTTTTCCACACTTAGATTGTGTTCTTTTCTCCCCCAGTTTAGTGTGTCATGTCATTTATTTGTTGGGTTTACTTGTTACTATTTGTGCTGCATTTTGGATTCCTCCCACATCCTGGTTGGTTTTAATTGTTGGTTTATATTTTAAGTATGTAAAGTATTACCGTGGTTCTAAGAAGTCAGAGTTACATGAAAAGGTGTGCTCAGAAGTGTCACGGCCTCGGGGCGCCTGGGTGGCTCAGTCCGTTGAGCATCGGACTTCAGCTCAGGTCATGATCTCACAGCTCGTGGTTTCAAGCCTTGGCATTGGGTTCGGTGCTGACAGCTCAGAGCCTGGGGTCGGCTTCGGATTCCGGATTCCGTGTCTCCCTCTCTTTATGCTCCTCCCCGACTTGTGCTCCCTCTGTCTCTCAAAAATAAATAAACATTAAAAAATAAGTGTCACACTCTTTTCATCTCTCCAGTACCTTTCTATCTCTTTTCCAGCCACCTTTGTTTAGTTTCTGATTTATCTGGTGTGGAGTTTTTGTTTTCCCACAAAATGTGGGAAGATTAATGTGTACTTTTCTTATATCTCTTTCCTTTACACAAAGGGTGGATGGTGATGAATACTCTTCTTTGTTTTTTTTTTTTTTCCCACTTAATAATACATACTGGAAATCATTCCATGTCAGTTCATAGAGCACTTCCTTATTTTAACAGCTGTATAGTACTCCTTTGTGTGGCCCTTCCGTGTTTTATTCCTCCATTCTTGTATATGGGCAGTTAGGTTGTTTATAGTATTTCGTGATTACAAATGGTTACCAAAAAAAGTATAACCTTGTGCATATGTATTTTCATATTGTTGGAGGTATATTCAGGTCAGATTAGCAGAAGTGGGATTAGTTGGTCAAAAGATCAGCGCGTATGTTGTTTGTTAGGATTACCAGATTTCCCTCCAGAATGGTTGGACCGTTTGGCAGTTCCACCAGATATGAGAGTGCGTCTTTCCCCACATTCTTGCCATCAGAACGTTGTCATGGTTTTTAATCTTTGCCAATCTGATAGGTGAAAAATGGTGTGTCTGTTTTATTCCGCATTTCTCTAATTTTAAATGAGCTTAAACAACATTTCATATGTCTGAGGGCATTTTCTTTTTTTGAAATTGTTTATAACCTTTTCTGACTCTGTCAGGTTTTTTGGAGCTCTTTACATGTTAGAGATACTAGCCCTTTGTGGCGTGTGTAAATCTTCTCTCCAAGGTCATAGTTGTTTTTATCATTTTGCCTGTGGTGATTTTTTTAATGCCATGCAAATTAAAAAATATATATAGTCCTATTTATCAGTCTTTTTTGGTTCTGGATTTTGAGTCATAATTAGCAAGCTTTTCTCTACCCCAAGGTTTAAAAAGGATTTTAACTGTGTTTTCTTTGAGAATGTGTATGGTTCTGTTTTCTTTTCCATTTAGATTCCTAATACATTTGGAAGTTATTCTTGTAGATAGTATGAAATAAGGATATAATTTTATTTTTTCTAAATAAATTTTCCTGTCGCAGCACTGTTTACTGAAAAGTTCTTACTTGCCCCAGTAATTTGACATGCCGCTGTTGTCATATATTGAAATTCTCTGTATACTTGGATCAGTTTCTACTTTTTTTCTTCTTTTCCACTGATCTGTTTGTCTACTCTTGTACCTCTACCATACTTTTAAGTATGGCTTTTATTGTATGTTCTTAAGTCTGGTAAGACCAGTCCCAGCCTTGTAGTTAGTTGTTTTCAGTGTATTTCTGGCTATTCTTACAAGTTCATTTTTCCATATAAACTTTGTCTAGTTTCATTAAAAGCTTTTTGATTATTTGAAAGCAAGAAACAGACTTAATTATAGAGAACAAACTGATGGTTACCAGAGAAGGGTGGAGGATAAGTCAAATAGGTGATGGGGATTAAGGAGAGCACTTGCGATGAGCACCAGGTGATGTATGGAAGTGTCCAATCACTACATTGTACACCCGAAACTACTGTAACGCTGTATGTTAACTAATTGGAATTAAAATTGAAACTTAAAAAAAAAAAGCTTGTTGATATTTTACTGATATTACATTGAATTTCTAAATTAATATAGGGAAACTGGACATTGTAATCTCAAGAACAGGATGTCTCTTTATTTAGGTCTACTTAATGTGACTATCAGATATGTTTAAAATGTTTTTTTTCTGAAGATTTTGCAAATGTGTTATTAAGTTTATTCCTATATATTGCTTTCTTTGTTACTGTTCTAAATGGGCTTTTCTCTACCATTTGCTTGCTAATTGATTATTGGTTGTATATATGAAGATTTGACTTTTGAAGTTAGTTTTATTTCCTCTTTTTTATTTTATTTTTTTAAATGTTCTTTTATTTTTGAAAGAGAGAGACAGAGCATGAGCAGGGGAGGGGCAGAGAGAGAGAGCGGGGGACAAGAATCTGAAGCAGGCTCCAGGCTCTGAGCTGTCAGCACAGAGCCCAACATGGGGCTTGAACCCACAAACAGTGAGATCATGACCTGAGCCGAAGTTGGACGCTCACCCGATTGAGCCCCCCAGGCGCCCCTCTTTCCTGCTCTTCGTTGTATCATCAGTTCCCTAGAGGTTCCTGTCATACGTATTCTGCCTCTAAATGAATTCTCTCACCTAATTGTACAGGCTTATCCCACTTACAATATTAAATAGTGGTGGAGACAGTGGATATCCTTTCTTTGTTCTTGATTTTAGTGGAAATTTAGTGAGGAAAGAGATTTCCTCATTAAATTAGATACTAGCTTTAGGCATAATTTATCGTATAAAGAATGTTTCTTAATTTTTATTTAGTGTTTTTATCATGAATGAATGTTGAATTTGTCAAAAGACTTCTTCAGCATCTATGAAGAGAACTGTATGCCTTTTCCCCTTGTATCTGTTAATATACATATAACATATTTTTAAGTGTACCTTATCATTACTGGCTGGGAAGAATAGCCTTGCAGGAAAATATTCTTCACTAGTGGATATTTAAGTTGTGTACCTAAGTTTAAACATATGTTTATATGTGGATCTTGAGAAACTTAACAGAAGACCTTGGGGGGAGGGACGGGGGAAAAATAGTTACAAACAGAGAAGGAGGGAGACAAACCATAAGAGACTCTTAAATACAGAAAACAAACTGAGGGTGGGGGAGGAGAGGGAAAAGGGGTGACGGGCACAGAGGAGGGCACTTGTTGGAATGAGCACTAGGTGTTGTATGGAAGCCAGTTTGACATTTAATTATATTAAAAAAAAGAAAGGTAAAAATATTATTCTTATCTAAATTTTAAAATACCACTGCTTTTGGTTATTTTTAGTATAAAACAAAATTGACCGATCGAAATGACGTAGAGGAACAGATAGACACTGAGCAAGTAAGTGATTATAATAGGAATCTCTAAAGCATTATTAATGATTCAGGAATTTCTCTAAAGCAGCATTTTCTAATCTGTGTTTTGTGAACCCCAGGGGTTTAAGGTATCCTGGGAGTTCATGTCTTTAAATTTGTCTTGGAAAAATATGAAATTTTTTTTTTTTTAATGCATTAGTTTGAGTGCCTCTGAGTGGCATTCATGGGATGGTTAGTGGAAATCAGTTGAATGTTATCAAGATTGAGTTCCTGGATCAGTTTGTCATTCAGCTGAGTGCCGCCAGCTACCATGATGGGCTTGACTTTAATTTTTGTTTTTTTTTTAGAGAAAATTTCAAACATATACAAAAGTAGACAGAATAATAAAATGTGCTCCCAGGTAACTAGCACTCTGCTTCAGTGCTTATCAATTCATGACCGGTCTTGTTTCATTTAACCCTCCGTCTTCCCTTGCTTTTTTTTATTAAGATTTTTTTAATTTTTTGAGTAAATCTACACCCAAAACGTGGGGCTCAGGAACTTACAATCCCGAGATCAAGAGTTGCATGCTCTACTGAACCGGCTAGGTGCCCTGCATTTAGTTGTTTTGAAGCGAATTTGTGACAAATCATTTGTGAATATTTTGGCCTGTGTATCTATAAGATAAGGTCTTTTATAGAAAAATACCATTATCACGACTAAAAATAATTGACAATTCCTTAATTTCAGCAAATAGTCGTTGTTCAAACTTTCAGTTGTCTCAAAAATGTCATTAAGTTTTTTTCTTTTACTGTTTGTTTGAATCAGGATCCAAATACAGTCCACAAGTCTTTTAATCTGTGGCAGTAGTTCTCAGCTGGATGGGTTTTATCCCCTACCGGAAGATACTTGGCAATGTCTAGAAACACTTTTTGGCGGCCCTGGGGGGTGGAGAGGGGAGAATTGCTCCTGGAACCAAGTAGGTAGAGGGCAGGGATGCGGTTGAACATCCGTGCACAGCACGGCCCCCATGAGAAAGAATACCCATCCCTAAGTGTCACTGGTGCTCCTTTTGGAAAACCCTCATCTGTAGCTTTTCCTCATGTCTCTCATTTTCCCCTTGCAATTTATTTTTAGTAGACAGTGCTCGTTTATCCTCCAAAGTTTTTCACTTTCTGGATTTTGCTTATTACATCCCTGCTGCATCTTTTAACACTTTCTTCTCTTTCCTGTAAATTGGTAGTTGGAGCTAGAGAAGCTTGATTAGATCCAGATACTTTCCTTCAAGAATATTTTATAGGTGTGCCTGGGTGGCTCAGTCCATTAAGTGCCCAGCTCTTGAGTTTGGCTCAGGTCATGATCTTATGGTTCAAGAGTTCAAGCCCTGCGTTGGGCTCTGTACTGACAGTGCAGAGCCTGCTTGGGATTCTCTGTCTCTCCCCCACCCTCTCAAAATAAATAAACTTAAAGAATATTTTACAAGTGGGAGGTATAGTCTTCCATCAGGAAGCATAAAATGTTTGCTTGTTTTCTCTTTTTGTCATGTTTACTGCCATTGACCAGTGCCAATATCCATTCATTCATTTATGAGTGGTTCCAAAATGATGATAATTATGTATATTCTTTTTCATTTACTAGGTAGAATACTTCTGTAAGGAGAAGATTTTTCTTTATCTACTCCTTTGGTTACCTGGTGGTACAGTTTGTATAGGAGAGGCAGAATTAATGTTTCTTTCCCTTTATCACTAGTTTTGGAGTTAAGCGGCTCATTAGCATTCTTTATTGATTGTTCTTTAAAGAATTGTTTTAATGTATAACATTTATTAGCTTTAAGCAATATAGGGAAGTAAAAAGATGAATACAAGAAAGGGTTTATATCTCCTTTGACCACATAACCTGTAGTTTAAAAAAACAAAACCAAAAAAATCTAGTGAGAAATTCAAGAGACACAGAAAGATGAAGAAATGAGAAGTGAAAATCTCTGGTCTCCTTCCTGCAGTCCTCTTCTCCAACGGTAAACAGCACGCACAGTTTTGCGTTTCCATCCCAGAAGGCAGACGGCATCCAGGACAGATGATTCTCTACTGTGCTCTTTTTTTTTTTTTTTTAAATTTTTATTTATTTTTGAGAGAGAGAGGTGGGGGGAGGGACTGAGAGAGAGAGAGACAGAGAATCTGAAGCAGGCTTCAGGCTCTGAGCTGTTAGCATAGAGCCCGATGTAGGGCTTGAACCCATGAGCTGTGAGATCATGACCTGAGCCAAAGTCGGCCGCTTAACCTACTGAGCCACTCAGGTGCCCAGTACCATGCTCCCTTTCATTTATTAAAATATCCTGGAGGTTGAGGAGAGCTTTTTATATCAACAGAACAGATATCTCATTCTTTTGAAATAGCTGCATCGAATTCCATTCTGTGGATTTCCCATAATTAACTTGGTTCTCTGATGATGGATTCTTCATCTGGTTTCTCCCTCTTTCTTTTCTTTCTTTTTTTATTAGTACTTAACAGTGCTGTAGTGTATGTTACTTTTGTATGTTTATCTTTATTCTTGACAAGCATTTGGATATCCTTAAGGTATGTTCCTAGTGTTACACATTTTTAAATTTTTTAAATCTGTAGTCGTATTTTGTTTATTAAAAAAATTTTAAAGTTTATTTATTTTGAGAGAGAGAGAGAACGAGCTGGGGAAGGGCAGAGAAAGAGGGGGGCAGAGGATCCAAAACTGACTCTGCACTGACAGCAGAGAGCCCGATGTAGGGCTCGAATCCACAAAACACGGGACTATGACCTGAGCTGAAGTCAGATGTTTACTTAACTGCCTGAGCTGGCCAGGTGCCCCGTAGTCATATTTTAAAATTTATGTTCTAAGGGGAATGTTGAGCAGAACCAGGAAGCAGAAGGAACGCTGATACTGAAATATAAGTTTGGTGAGCTGAAAACCCTACTAACTAGGCAAATGAAGATACTAATGTACCAAGGCAGTAAGTTGCATTCATCAGCTAATTCTAATATATCAAAATCAATATTAGAGAACATACAGCAGAATGTCCAGTTTGTATTGTATTATGGGGGGGGGGAATAAGACATTTTCAGAATGTTTTGTGAAGAGGTGCAGAACTTCTCTTCGTTTGTAATTTAGAAGTATAGTTTCCCCTGAGCTCAAAACACAGGCATTTCAAATATCGAATATTGACTCCCATTTATCAGTTAGCAATCATAACAGCCTGACATCATGTGCGGTAAATTATGACATTGGTCAAGCCGGGAGAACCTATACCATTGTAGATAATTGGTGTTTTGTTTTTTAAAAAATTTTTTTCATGTTTGTTTATTTTGAGAGAGAGACAGAGCACGAGCAGGGGAGGGGCAGAGAGAGAGAGGGTCCTAAGCAGGCTCCATGCTGTCAGTGTTTAGCCCCTCATTGGGCTCCATCCTATGAACTGTGAGATCGTGACCTGAGCGGAAATAAAAAGTTAAAGGCTTAACCGACTGAGTCACCCAGGTGCCCCAGTTTGGTGGTTTTTTTAATGTGCAAAAGCTGTTGTCAGATAAGCAGTCACTATTTGGTAAAGAAATTGGGATAAGATCCATTGTGGTCCTTTTGATTTATATAATGTTTTATGGATATTTTAGTATTAATAAATCTAAACAAGAAAATTAAATAGTAGTGGGGATTTGCTTGGAGGTCCTGGAGTTATTCTCAGTGCTCAGAAACGCCATAGACCATTTAAAAAAACAAGAAAAACTCCACGTGAGCAAAAGTCAGAACAAGTGAGTTTGGATAGCATCTTAATTTAGTAAGTGACAAAGTATGGAACACAGGGCACCCTGGAGGCAGAGGCTTTCTGGCCAGTTCCCATCAGTGACGTCAGAAACTTTCTGTGGCCTTCTGGGGAGGCCACATCAGAACCTTCTCCCCCAGAGACTGCTTTGTGGGTTCACGGGTTTTTCCTCTCCTCTGTGAGCTCCCACAGTGCCTCACCCGTCACATCACACATGCTGGATTGTAGACATGTGGTCAGTCCTTTTTACTTCATTGCTTTCTGAAGGAATCGTGGGGTATAAATAGTTTTATCTGCAGATTAGAGGAATTTGAGGCTTTTTACTTAATTTAACTTGTCACAGATCTGAGTCATATTTCTCTCTTAGAGTCTTTCCTATTTCAGTACTTTTTTAAGGCTAATTTTTTGTGCCTGGTTCTTTGAGTCACTTTCTTTTTTTTGCTTAGCCTGTCCTTATTTTCTGTATATCAAAGGATCAGATCCCATGGTTACTGGGAGAGCAGAGTCCCTTCTTTTGATTCAGGGAATTCTTTCCCCAAACCTGCTTTTCCAACCATCCAAATGCCAAGTAGCCAGTGCTGGCCTCCGCTCCCGAATTTTCTTGTCCTTGCCTCTCCCTTTGTGGGCATCCAGCCTGTGGTGGGAGAGATCGGACCCCCTGATGTGAAAATCTTTTTGGTGTCCTCATTCCGTGAACTCCTTGTTCGAATCGTTCATCCTCAGTCTTTCACACACGTCTTTCTCTCAGGATCACCTTGTTGGGGCTGCTCGACTCTCCAGGAGCATCACCCGACCCAGGCAGCTTCTCTTCTTGCTTCCTGCCAGTTGCAGAGTGCTTGTTTTCAGCCTTAGTCCTGGCCCCAGGCCTGCTGCGTGGTTCTTTTACCAGCTCTATGCTCTGAGAAGCTCTTTTGTTTCTCTGGACAGAACAGAGGAAGACGGTGGCATGAGCTTCTTAGGACTCGAAGATGGAGTGATGTTAGGATCCGGTGACTTTTCTTCTCTTCCTCTATCTCTTCCTCTCTGCCACCTCAGTGAGTTTTCCCTTCATTGATCACCGTCACGGTTTCTACTGTATCTGTGTAACGCAACATTTATTTAACATTTTTCTTTAAAACAACTTTAAATGGATTTTGGCTTTTTAAAGGTAATTTCGCCCTGAACAAAGGTATCCGTTAAATCACATGTCTGCAGTACTCACTACATATTTGAATATTTGTGAGAAAAAATATACGTATTGAGATAAAGAGTCTTTATCACAGAAAATATGTTTGTGTAAGATTGTCAGAAGGGTGGTGGTGATTGATGAAAGGATAATTACAGACACGGAAAGAATACACGTTTCCTAAGTTTTTTTAAATGTTTATTTTCGAGTGAGACAGAGCACCAGCGGGACAGGGGCAGAGAGAGAGGGAGACACAGAATCTGAAGCAGGCTCCGGGCTCCCAGCTGTCAGCACAGACCCAGAAGTGGGGCTCAAATCCATGAACTCTGAGATCATGACCTGAGCCGAAGTCAGACGCTTAACCAACCGAGCCACCCAGGCACCCCAAGAATACACATTTCTTTAGGGGAAGTAAAGGATGGAAGAACTTAATCAAATGAGAGTGGCTTCATACAGCGGGAGGCCCAGTGGTAGGACAAGCCGTCCTGGCCTTCAGTCCTCGTGAATGTGTCCTGTTGTCAATATGATGCCATCTGGCAGCTGGATCCCAGCAGGTCCTCCAGCCTTTCTTACGGCGATGATGGTGCTGGGGTTCTCTGGATGCCTCCCTACTCTAGTGGTGGCTTTGCCTGCCCGGCGAGTAGGAGGAACTGCTCTGCACCGCAGCATACGGCTTGTATTTAGAGCAAGATGGGGTGGCTTGAAGATCCGCTTCTCAGATGTACCATCTTCCTGGGAGGCTGTAAGCCTGCTTGATGCAGGCGTGCACAACTCGACACTCTGGTAGACCTTGAGCTGGATCAGTAAAAAGTCACTAGAAGGTGTCTACACACCCACTGGAAAGAAGGGATCTTTAAATGAGGACAGGTAGCATGTCTGTTTTGTCAAAATAATGTGTATTCTTGAAATAAATAACATTTTTTTTCTCTTCAGTGCTTTTTATTCTGGTCATTGTTTTTGAAGTCTCAGTGCTACATATCTTGTATTCAGCCATTTGTATGTGAGCCACAGTTGCCAAAGTTTGCTGTAGTGTGGAGAGATCTATTTTCAGATTTAGGAAATTTCTGGAAATGCAACTTTCCATAAAGAAAAGGAAACTGCTGAGTTCCTGGGCATTATCTTTAGGTATATTAGATCCCATCCCTTGTCATCTGTTCAAGGACATGGCTTCAGGAATTGCATCCCTCCCCCCCATATCATTTTTTCCTCATTAGCAAATAGTATATCACCTTCATTAAAAAAAAGAAAACATCCTTAACCTGACACTCCCCCTTTATCTGCGGCCCCCATTTCTTTACTCCCTTTATAGCAAGTTCATCAAAAGAAGTGTCCATGTTTACCATTTCCAGTTTTGTTTTTGTTCTTTTTTTTTTTTTTTTCCTATCTCTTCTTTGCTCATTAAGGTCCCATGCTCTCTGAACCCAGCTGGACTTTCACCTTTGCTCTGTGCCAAAGGTTGCGAAAGTTACGGGTGAGCCTCCCTTACTCTGCTTCCGGGGCATCCCTGTGCTGGGTTCTCTCCAGCCTCGCTTCTCCTTCTCAGTCCTCATTGCAGTTCCTTCTTATCTCCCTGGTCTTTTAACCCTGGAGGACCCCGGGTTTAGTCCTCAGTAATTCTCTTTTCCTAGCATTTATCTCATCCTGTGACTTCAGCTCTCATCTGTATGTGGATGATTCCTAAATTTTTATCTCCTTCAGAGACCTCTCCCCTGAGCTCTAGTCTTGAATACGTAATTGCCAACTTGATGTCTCTACTCGGATGAGTGGATGAGTCTAGTAGTAGTCATCCTGCCCTCTAGCGTGTCCACAGTCCAATCCAGAGCTCCCTTCCCCGTCAGCCCCCTCCTCCTCCTGCAGTCTCCACCCCCCACCCCCTCAGTGGCAACTGCTTCACCGTGTTCAGGCCAGAATCTTTGGAGTCCTCCTTATTTCTTCTCTTCGAATCTGCATTAAATTCTTCAGCAAAGTGCTGTTGGCTTACCTTCACAATCTCCTCCCTTCACGTCCCTCCCCATACATAAATCAAGGTTATTGCAATAGCTTTCTGACTGGTCCCCTTCCTTCTGCTAGCACAGAACCAGAGTGACACTTGTAAGATCTAAGTCAGGTCTTGTGACTCTTCTGCTTGAAACCCTCCAGAGAATCCCATCTCTCCCAGAGTAAAAGCCCTCTAGGGGCGCCTGGGTGGCGTAGTCAGTTAGGCGGCCGACTTCAGCTCAGGTCATGATCTCGCGGTCTGTGAGTTCGAGCCCCGCATCGGGCTCTGTGCTGACAGCTCAGAGCCTGGAGCCTGCTTCAGATTCTGTGTCTCCCTCTCTCTCTGCCCTTCCTTTTGCTCATGCTCTGTCTCTATGTCTCTCAAAGATAAAACGTTAAAAAAAAAAAAAAGCCCTCTGTGCCTTTATACTCCCCGCCCAGCGTGCTTGGCTTCCGTTTCTTAGACAGGCCAGACTTGCCTCAGGGCCCTTGCATTTGCTTTTACTTCAGTTTAGAGGATTCTTTCCTCACATACCTCAGGGCCTGTTCCACACTTCTCTAGGTTTTTTCTCATCGTCATCTTTTCAGCGAGGCCTTCCTAACTGCTGTAGTATAAAATAGAAAATCCCTTACCCTCAGGCACATTTTTTCCTCCACAACACTTGTCATCAGACATCCACTGTATAGCTGCTTGTTTGTTTTTCTGTCCCTCAAATAAAATGTAAGCTTCAAGGGTGTAGACATTTGATTTTTTTTTTTTTATTTTATCATTGTTACATTTCAGATGTCCTGATAGTGCTTTGAAAGAGTGAATGGCTGAGTCATAGAAGGCAATTTGGGTTCATTTTACAACATGAAGTTTATCCTTTGATGAAGGAAAGTCTTTCGCCCACGTGCAGCAGCGTTGTGGTTGCTAAACTAATAAACCAGTCTAAAGGCCTGCACCTGCATCTGCACCTCCACCTGCTCGCGTTTCTTTTCCCTGCCCTCACCTCCGTGCTGGACATGGCCCTCTAGGGGTCTCTTTGTGACCTAATCTCTTCTCCCTAATCCCAGCTTCTTTTGTTTTCTTTTCTCATTCTCAGAGCCACCTCCCTCCATAACCCCTTCCATAGCTCCCTTTTCATCCCCCTCACCACACCCACACACCCCTCCCATGCATACATAAATGTAATTTAGTGTAGCACTTTCCTTT
Organism: Paguma larvata; assembly: GCA_030068075.1. Classification (NCBI taxonomy): domain Eukaryota; kingdom Metazoa; phylum Chordata; class Mammalia; order Carnivora; family Viverridae; genus Paguma; species Paguma larvata. The sequence goes on along the minus strand of CM057834.1, from coordinate 89,534,713 downwards.
TAAGCAAAAGTCTCTGGAAATTCCCTAGTCATCACCATGATTTCTTCTTTAATTTAAAGATAATTCCTGGGGTGGGGCGCCTGGGTGGCTCAGTTGGTTAAGCATCCAACTTCGGCTCAGGCCATGATCTCATGGTTTGTGGGTTCGAGCCCCATGTCGGGCTCTTTGCTGACAGTTCAGAGCCTGGAGCCTACTTTGGATTCTGTGTCTCCCTCTCTCTCTGCCCCTCTCCTGCTCATGCTCTGTCTCTCTCTCAAAAATAAATAAACATTAAAAAAAAATAGTTCCTGAAGTGGTACTTTTTTCTGTGGAACTTCTCTTAGGATAGCTAAGATATTTTAATCTCTTTTGTCTGAAAGATTCCCCTCTTTCCATCTGTTCCATGTTTGGTTCTTCTACATAATGGTCCGGTCTCATAAGAGATTCATGGTAGCTGAGCCGCGAGCTGAGACTGCCCTCAGTGATGGAACAAAATTTGTCTTGAAAATTCATCAATTTTATGTATGTCTCTGCAACCGATATATAATGTGCTGCTAGGAATGATTATTTTCCCCTCCGGAGAACTGCTGAGGTCCAGTGATGGTTCTTTCTCTGCTACACAAATCAGTCGTGGATTTCTTCATCAAATTGGACAAGTTTTCTTTAATTTTTGTTCAGAAATATTAATTAATATCACATATTAGTGTATTGCATATTACTTATTCAGTAATTGATATTACTTACTGATATTACACATTTGTATTTTTTACTTAATTTATACCTATTTACCTATGATAACTTTATCATATATATTTTATATATATACTTGTTCAGCGTTTGTCCCCAAGACAATGGAGGGATAATATGGAGAAGGGTGAAGAAACAGTGAGTGTTGACATGAGCGTATGTGTACCAAGAATGAACAGTGGGTAGCATACTAGTTTGGCTAGACTGAAATTTTGCATATGTGGCGGGCTCTGTGGGAGCACTACCCTAGTTTCCCTTGGCTCTCTGTGTTTCAGTCTATTTCTGTCTCTGTATTTATCTCTCTTTTATTTTTTTTTTTTTAACATTTTTATTTATTATTGAGAGACAGCATGAGCATGGGAGGGGCAGAGAGCAAGACAGAGACAGAGAATTGGAAGCAGGCTCCAGGTTCTGAGCTGTCAGCACAGAGCCCAACACGGAGCTCCAAGTCCGACCCTTAACCAAGCAAGCCACTCAGGCACCCCCTTCTCTCTCTCTTTTTTTTTTTTTTTTTAAGTTTACTTATTATTTTGAGAGCGCACAAGGGAGGGATAGAGGAGAGGGAGAGAGTGAATCCCAAGCAGGCTCCACACTGGCAGAGCCCGACGCAGGGTTCAAACTCTCAGACCATGAGATCATGACCTGAGCTGAAATCAAGAGTTGGATGCTTAACCAACTGAGCCACCCAGGTCCCCTCTGTCTTGATCTCTTGAAGACTTCTTGCCAAAAGCACTTGAGACTTGGCTTGAGGACTTTGTCCAGCTGTAGGAGTTCAGCACCTCACATTTGAAGCAGGCCGGAAACGCTGGGGAGTTAATGGCCCAGGGATAGCCATCAGCCATGGTCTTTTGGGAGACTGGATCAATAACCTTGCTTTCTCTTCCCTTGCATGGGACCATGCCCCTACAGCAGTCTCCAGATGTCCCGAGAGGGGTAAATGCTCATTAGGGTTTGCACTGTGGCTTCTTCCTGTCGCACTTCTACACTCCTCTGCTAGTGCTTCCGGGGATCACCACCATGTGAACATCTGCACTCAGGTTTCTGTATCAGGATCTGCTTTTGGGAGACGCCCACCCAAAGCTGTAGAAGATTATTAATGAGAAGAAAGGTCATAAATGAGAGATACTGGGTTTGAAAGTAGAGTTTGGATTCCCTTTATTAAGCAGTAAATAATGGGCACCTGGGTGGCTCAGTGGGTTAAGCATCTGACTTCAGCTCAGGTCATGATCTCACAGTTCGTGAGTTCGAGCCCCACCTTGGGCTCTGTGCTGACAGCTCAGAGCCTGTTGCTTGCTTCGAATTCTGTGTCTCCCTCTCTTTCTGCCCCTTCCCTGCTCACACTCTCCTCTGTCTCTCAAAACTAAATAAACATAAAAAAATTTATAAAAAATAGTAAATAACAGATTTTTTACATGATGGTCATATTTGTGTATTAATGCCTGTATATTAAGTGTGCTTTCCTTTACCTGTATCTGTGTGCAGATAGATGCACTGGGAACGTTACCTGCCAAGTAGAACATGAAAGCCACTTACTTACCTCACTGAAGAGTTTTCTGGTCCTGCTACCTTGAAAAGATGTCTTGTATGCTAAGATTTTACTTTGAAGCTGTTTGCTGCTGTTTTAATTTATTTCTCCCCTTCGTTATCCTTTTAGAATCCCTTCTTTTTCAAAATCCTAGAAACATTCTGTAGTGGTAAGTAACCTTTAGCATGGGTCCAATTGCGTGAAGTGTTAACATTTCACAGATTAATTACTGTATAAAAACTAGCAACCATTCTGCTATCGTTGAGGAACGGTGTGATGTACTGGCAGAATTTTCGTCTAAGAAGATTCTCCCTGTGAAATGTAGTTGAATTCCTCAGAAAAGTTGCTCTGGAGATAAAATTCCTCATATGTCAATTATTTTTAGAAGGATTTTGGTGGATATATTATGCTCCACTAGAGAATACTGCACTATTTCATTTTGATGACTAAGCCTCCTGGGCCTTGGTTTGCTATGCTGTTTGGGCTGCTGGCATGTGTTGGACCATTTGTGCACCGAATCACCTCAGACCAGTGGTATTTGTTGGTAGTGTTTCATCTCCTTCCTTGCTATACTTTCCTGCTATCTCTTACATTTCTGCTTCTGTTTTTCTGTGTTTTCTTATCTGGAGAGAAATGTAAGATTTCAAGCAGGAATCAGACAGCAGGTCTTCTTAAATCGCTCACTCTTGTTGTGATACATTTGTGACAGGATGAGCCTGGCCAGGAATGGAGTCAAGCTATGCAGAAGGGATTTGGCAGTTACCATTTCAATAGGTCTGGCAGGAAAGGTTAGAATTTTTAAAGTCGGAGTGCTTGTCACGCTGGATAGAAGCCCTGCCTAGTGACTGAAGGCGGTGCTGGCCCACAGGTAGTTTTACCCAGAGGACACGCAGATGGCTGGGGTGGTGATGTGGTGTCTCTTGCCTTTTATGCAGTCTTACTTGACTATTGGAATCGTTTTGTGAGTAAGCTTAACTCCTGTGGGACACTTAAGACATGCTCTTTTGGAGAATGCTATAAATGCGGTCCTCACTTAGCAAGGTTCTGATAACGCACAGATTTCAGTTACCCTGTAAAGGAAAACTATGATTTCACCTTCTCAGTATGTTGACATCTGTCTTCAGGCTTGTCACCACATGGTTGTGAGAGAGCTGGGGCAGCTCTCGACTTCACATTCTTAAGAGCATCCAAAGCAGGAGGGAAGGAGGGGGTTAAAAGCAATCTGTCACGTGGCCTGCTCTTTTATAAATAAGGGAGAAATACTGGTCCCTACAGGGCTCTACCATTCCTGCCTCTCCATCTTTCCATCGTCTTGACAAGCAGTTGTCAATAAGGTATTGTGCTAGCCTCCCTGCCAGGATTTTACATCTGCAGTTCATCAACTCCCTTTGCCGAGGATACCTCTGAGCTGGCTGCAGAAGAACCACCTGGGGAACTTGTTAACAATAAAGGTTATTGGGCCCCACCCATTAACTCCTCCCTGTAGATCTGAGGCAGGGCTCAAGAATTTGTTTTTCTCTTTAAAAATAAGTAGCGCACAGGGGGCCTGGGTAACTCAGCCGGGGAAGCATCCAACTCAGGTCATGATCTCGCAGTTCAGGCCCTGCGTTGGGCTCTGTGCTGACAGCTCAGAGCCTGGAGCCTGCTTTGGATTCTGTCTCCCTCTCTTTCTGCCCCACCCCCAGTCGCACTCTGTCTCTCTCTGTCTCTCAAAAACGAATCAAAATGTTAAAAAAATTTAAAAAAAGCAGTGCACAGCACAAAAGATATAGAAAGTTAGATGGTAAAAAGCAATTCTCCCTTTCCATTCTGCATCCATTCTGGTTTCTTTCCCAGAGGCAATCACTTAACGCCAACATTTTGCATATTGTTACAGACTTCTACTCTGCATGCATTTGCAAACATGCATGTGTGGTTGCTTGGCGGGGTGGGGGCATGTTATACAAACTGTTCTGCACCTGGCTTTTGTTGCTTTCCAGCATATCTTAAAGATCTTTCTCTGTCTCTTCCTACAGAGCTGCCTCATTCTTTTGAAAGGCTGCCTCCTAGCAGCTTTTTATAAAAGCTCTACAGGGGATTCTATTATACGGCCGGTTTGGAAGCCACAAATAGTCTGAATGTTAAAGGAGGTTAGGAAAAGTTTTCTTGAAATGTTAATACTTTAAATCTTGCATTCCACAGCAAGGAACTAGACTCAGTAAACATTTCGGGAACTTCTAGATTCAGGTTGCTTTAGAACAAATTTTTACTTAACGTTTACTTGTTATGGTCAAATTTGTAAGTAAAAAATACATTAAGGTAGTAGTGTGTACACACTGATATGCACACTGATAACGTACTTCTAAATTCCTTCCTCTGTTAAGGTCAGAAAATTGGCAAGCAAACCTTTATGAAATTGCTAGTGTTTGTCCTTTATTGACATGGCAAGTTTTTTCTCCCCCAAAATGATTTACAAAGTTCTTAAATGTTCACATCATATTCACTTTGGGATGGAGTTTTTTTTGCTGTTTCACTGGTTACAAATAGAAGTGCAGCATAGTGTAGCTCCATGAAACAGCGCCTCCGCTGGGCATTGTTTGCATTACAGCTTCCCTTGGTCTCTGCAGACATAACCTCATACAGAGCCAGCCAGGCAGGAGGTAGATCGCCAAAAAGAAGTGAGACCATTAGCCCCAGAAGTCGAATGGCTAGTGGAATGACCAGGATGGCGAGAGGCAAATATGTTTAGCTCTTGGGGTATTTCAGAAATTTTAAACACCTTTTTTCTCTTTAGAACATTTTAATAGAAATTATTACCTTCATGAGAGAACAGTTTTATTTGTAAAGATCCATTTAATCCGTTTACCATTTAGACACTTAGATGGCAGGCAATGACAGGCAGAAGGAACATGTTTTTGGCACTCAAGAAGAAAACAGTACAGTGTGTCATCATTGAAAATGTATTTGATGTATACATTTCACAAATTTACCTTGGAACAAATTTTGTTAGAAGCTTGTTAGCAGAATGTTTGGATTTTAAGGGGTGCATTTGGTACTACCAAGCACACCTGTTGGTTCTTTCAGCCTCCCCTTACTTTTCTTCTCATGTTCTTTGTTCAGTTCTTTAGTAATAGAGATGTTCTGAATCAGCTGGTCGGAAATAAGTTGGGAAGCCCTGGAACAGTTGGAAGCGTAAGCCAGCTGTTTGAGGTAGAAAAAGTGTCTGATTTTCTGAGATTATTATGAACTGAAGGAATTTGGTTCAGAGTATGCACTTCATTCAAAGCCCTCGTTAAATATAGTTAAGCACATAATATGCCAATAAATAGCTTTAATATGTCAAAAATAAAATCTTCCCAGAAGTTGAAATATGCCATACTTCTAAAGAAAAGCACTTAATTTTATGAAAATAGTTTTACATGTCAGCAAGAAAATAATAGAAGTTGGACTTTTTCTGAACCACAGATTTAATCATATATTACCATTTTGATTTTCATATGTGCAAATTATAAATTTTTATTTTAGCTGATATCTGGTAATAAAGTATCTCAGGGTTAACACACTGTACAAAATGTAATTTAAAAATGAAAATGCCTGCGGCACCTGGGTGGCTCAGTCGGTTGAGCATCCGACACTTAATTTCGGCCCAGGTCATGATTTCAGAGTTGTGGGATTGAACCCCTTGTTGGGCTCCACGCTGGGTGTGGAGCCTGTGTAAGATTCTCTCTCTCTCTCTCTCTCTCTCTCTCTCTCTCTCTCTCCCCCCTCCCCCCCTCTTCCCCCTCCCCCCTCTCCCCCCTCTCCCCCTCTCCCCCTCCCTCTCTCTCTCTCTCTCTCTCTCTCTCTCTCTCTCTCTCCCCCCCTCTCCCTTTCTCTCCCTCCCCCCGCCCCCCTGCCTCTCCTCTTTCTCTCTCTCAAAAAAAAGTTTAGGAAAAAATGGAAATGCCTGTTGGCATCCTTGTACTTTTAGTAAGAATGTCAGCCTATTAAGCCAATACTAGTTAGCAAAATAAAGCTTTTGGACCAGCAAAACTATTGTTCTGCAGTTTCATTCTAAGCATTTTATGTATATTAACTTTATTATTAACTCTTTGAGGGAGACTAATATCATTATCTCCATTTTTACAAATAAGACAAAAACAGAGTCCATTGCTCAAAGTCACACAACTACTAAGTAGAGTAGCCGGGATTCCAACATAGGCAGACTGACTCCAGGCAATGCAACGATCAAAATTAATCAAAAATTGAAAACAAATGACCTCCCCCCTCCCTCTTAAAGAGTGGCCATTTTGACTATAAGTGTGCTCTGAAGACACATCACGAAGAAAAAATATTAAGCCAAGTTTCCTGCTTAGGCTCAAACCTCATAAACAAACCCAAAGCTGTACTAGCTATGACTACTCTCTGATAGAAATGTAATAATATTAATGGCTACCATTTATTACTTAAAATATTTACAGTGCCATTGCTTACTGTTTGCCAAGCCCTGTGCCTTATGTGTTTACACGCATTGTTCTATTTGGTCCTAGGGGAACTCCTGCTCAGAGAGATGAAGAAACTTGCTCAGAGTCAAAACTACTGGAGCTAAAATCACACCAAGCCTTTCTAATTCCAAAATCCATGCATCTCACTGAAGCTAGTCCATACTTGTTTATCTTATGGCAAGGACTGAGGCCGGGTAGGTCTTGCCTGGCTTATCGCTGTCCCATGAGCCCAACTGACCTCAGAGTTAGGATCTAAAAGGAAATACGAAGAGCAAGTTGTGAACTATCTTCTATATTCCTGGAGGCCATTCACTTCAAAGGCTACTTCCCAGCCTCTTTGATGATAGTGTGGGGCTTTAGAGGTTGCAGTCGGGTAGTTCTGTGCTTTGGGTAAAAAGGTGGAGTTTTTGATACACGGGAAAAACTTTTGTAAGGAAGGAAAATTTTAAATGAATGAATTGCATTACTACAGTCTTCTATCATCCAAGGAAGGATGAGAAATCTACTAATTCGTATGTTGAAAGATCTTTCCCTTTTTACCAACTGTTCGATGCCTTTAGTTCTTGTAACAAATTCTTTAAAAAATTTAAGCTGGATGGACTTTTTTTTTTATTTTAAAGTAGGCTCCACGCCCAGCATGGGTCCAGTGTGGGGCTTGAACTCAGGACCCTGAGATCAAGACCTGAGCTGAGGTCAAGAGTTGGGCACTTAACCAAACAAGCCACCCAAGAAGGCACTCCAAGCTGAATAAGCTTAAAAAAAAAAAAGTTGCTTATAACTTTAACGCAATGTATTGGTTTTCGAATAGGTATTCTGCACAGTTTATAATCAATAGAAATTTGCTGGGATCATGGTGGTGTGGGGACACTGTGCTTGGTACCAGAAGTCTTGAGTTCAACTTGAAATAGAGTATATAAAATAGCTCAGTATCAGTGTCTAAAGATGTGTAGCACTAAAATGTTGAAGGACTTTCTGTGGGGCGATCCAGTGAAGTTTCACCAAGAAGTTGGAATTTGAGTTGGGCTTTAAAGACTAGGTAGTGTGGATTGCTTCATGAAGAATGGAGAGAGAATTTGAAGAGGAATATCTAATGAAGTCCACAGGACAGTAAGATCTTAAAGGATTGGCTACCCACCCTTTCAGCCACAAGAGTAGAGAATATAAATGGTTGCATTATCCAAGAGGAAAAAAGAGAATGGTTGGCAGATCCTACGGAATTCTGGTTAGTCATTAATTCAATTCCGTTCTTGTCAAGTGTCAAAAAAAAAAAAAAAAAAAAAGCCAGCTAAGCAACAATTTCAGAAGATTAAGACAATAGAAAGTGCTAAAGTTGTCACTGTCCCACTCACCAAATGGCAATAGGGCTGTTCTTCTATAGATGGAAGCTATTCAGCAAAGGTCAGATTGTCATCCCTATGGAAAACCACCCCAACACACGTACACACACTAGTCTAATAAACATTAAACAGTTTGCTGTTACAAAGAAGGGCGATTTGTATATGAAGGAAGGTTTTTTAAGATAAATAAATGGAGTGAGAGAGACTAAAGGGTTAACAGTGATTCTTAAAAAATTTGCTTTCAGAATTCTACATTTTGTGTGTCCTACTATATTTGCTTTTAACACACCTGTTAAAGCTATAGTGATTCTAGAATTCTCTTAAGGTAGGGTAAGGAATGGAAAAAGTTATCCCTCCTCGGGAAAAAAACTGAAATGTATTCAGTAGTTCCTTTTACTGCCCTTCAAAGATCTGAAATAACCTTGGTTTGGGAACATTTAATTAAAAAAATTTTTTTTAAATGTTTGTTTATTTTTGAGAGAGAGAAAGAGAGAGAGCAAGCAGGGGAGGGGGGCAGAGAGAGAGGGAGACACAGAATCCGAAGCAGGCTCCAGGCTCTGAGCCGTCAGCACAGAGCCCGATGCGGGGCTCGAACTCACAGGCCGTGAGATCATGACCTGAGCCGAAGTTGGATGCTTAACCAACTGAGCCACCCTCCCGCCGCTGCCCCCCCCCCCACCCCAGTGCCCGGGGAACGTTTAATTTTTGTGTTTAATTTGATTATTTAAAATGATAATTTATATGATTAAAGACTTTAAATAATTTATCAATTTACTGTTTTAGTAAAAAAGTAGTAAATGTACCAAATTTACTATTAAGTTATGAAATTAAAAAAATTAAAAAAGGGGCTCCTAGGTGGCTCAGTCAGTTAAACATCTGACTTTGGCTCAAGTCCTGATCTCTAAGGTTTGTGAGTTCAAGCCCTGCGTTGGGCTCAGTGCTGACAGCTCTGAGGCCTGGAGCCTCTTTCAGATTCTGTGTCTCCCCCTCTCTCTGCCCCTCCCATGCTCATGCTCTGTCTCTCTGTCTCTCAATAAAAAATAAGAACGTTAAAAAAAATTTAAGAAAAAGTTTATTTTTGAGAGAGAGACAAGAGCATGAATGGGGGAGAGGCAGAGAGTGGGAGACACAGAATCTGAAGCAGGTTCTAGGCTCTGAGCTGTCAGCACAGAGCCTAACGTGGGGCTCGAACTCAGAAACTGGGAAACCACGACCTGAGCTGAAGTCAGACGCTTAACTGAACTGAGCCATCTGGACACCCCAAGTTCTGAAATTTTAAAATGAATGTTGGTAAAGATGTTTTGCTAGTTGGTGAGAAATGTCAAAACCTGGAAACATTACTGACATTTCAGTGTAAGAGATTATATTGGGGAGGGGGGTGAAGAGTAAAAGCTGGAGAGAGGAACCAAGGATCTTTGAGATTATTAGCCAAGTTTTTCCCAAAGTGTCCAGAATTAGTTCAAATGTCCCTGTCTTCTCCTTCTCTAAGCCTTGTGGGAGTCACCCTTATTTATGTATCATAAATATATAAATATGTATTTATATATGTTGGTTTAGATTTTCCAGGACACATCTAACATTATTTTCTTACTTAATTTGGTGTAACCATCACTATTTAAGAGTGAGGAATGTGGCCATAGTCAAGGTATGACAAGACACATCTGAGTTTCTGAAAGTGTCAAGTTGGCTTCTGTGACTTTGAATTTCTGTTCTGGTTGGAGTGCAGCCTCTACCACTGACACCTAATGAACCTCACTTTCGAGGGGAGATTTGGTTTGGAACTCTGATCGAATCTAGAGATAGTGCATCTCACTTGCTTCTCATGATCTTTTCTTTGCTCCATCTTGGCATGCCGTTACTGCCGTTAGCCCTGTTGGAGAATCTACTGCCTTGGATATTTGAGGTTCTAAACATTCCACTACTAGAGCATAATCTCTGCCCCTCGCGGATCACTTGCTCAAGGCCTCCGCTGAGTCAGGGATAGGACCACATTGAGACGCCTCACACCGTCTTACCGGTTTTTCACTTTCACTGTCTTCTTGCTCTTCGTGCCCCACTTGTCCAGCTCAGACTGCAGCGTCCATCCTTGTAAATACCCTCACTCTTTCTGGGCGTTGTCCACAAAGCCCTAACTCTGGACAGACCCACTCTCCTCCTTTGGGCCTCTGTTGACCACTGCTGAGAAGATAGCACTTGGGATTTGTGATCACAGAGCTCAGGTGGACTCTCACCACTGCCTGGCAATGTTCCTCTGTTTCTTGGTCTTTCATTTTTCAGATCAGCGGTTTTATACTTTCTTCCCTAGCTCCTCACACCTCACACCTTTCTTTTCTCACACTCCACTTTCAGCTGATTATCTCACTCCAGACTAAGCTAAGAAAACAGAAACCTTCAGGCTCTAGTGTGATGTTCAATTGATCAATTTTTTCCTTTGTTCTCTGTGTGTTTGGGATTGGATTCAAGGCGTGAAGATTTACTCCTCTGCTTTATTTGAAGAGTTTTATGGCCTTAATTTTTACATTTAGGTGTATGATCCATTGGAGTTAATTTTGGATATGTATATGGTGAGGTCCCAGTGCATTCTTTTGCATATTTGTTCATTTCAGGATCATTTGTTGAAAAGACAGTTCTTTCCCCATTGAATGGTTTTGTCACTGTCACCGAAAATTAGTTGATCCTAAAAGTGAGAGTTTATTTCTAGATTCTCAAGTGTGTTACGTTGATCTGTATGTCCGTCCTTAAGCTAGTACCGCACAGTCTTGATTGCTGTAGTTTCGTATGTAAGTTTTGAAATTTGGAAGTTCGGATCCTTTATCCAATGATTTTTAACCTTTTCTTTGGGTTATAGAAACTGTTTTGGGTATAAGAAACCATGGGCCCAGGACATGATACATAAACGTGTAGAAAATTTTACATAGGGTTTATATTATTGAAGTGGAAATTGATAGTCTTTCAGTTAAAAAAAAAAAGCTTTTTAGGGACACCTGGGTAGCTCAGTCGCTTGAGGGTCCATCCGACTCTGGATTCGGGCTCAGGTCGTGGTCCCAGGGTTGTGGAATTGAGCCCTGCACCAGGCTCTGTGCTGAGTGTGGAGCCTGCTTAAGATGGTCCTCCTTCCCTTTCTCCTTTGCCCCTGCTCACGCTGCCTTTCTCAAAAAAAAAAAAAAAAAAAAAAAAAAAAAAAAAAAGCTTTTTGAACAATTAGCATATTCACCTTTTGCTTTCTATGGAAATAAAGGAAATAAATTTAAATTGGACAAAAAAAAATTAAGCAAGTTTCAGTTCTACTCAAGTAAATTGTACTTACTTGATTAAGTTACATGGATTGAATATTTGAATGGCAATGTCATGTTATTTTTGACAACTGGTTTTAGCATTTTTGTCTTGATTGGAGCAAGCTCTACTCAGAGTTTCAAAGACCTTATGGTAGCAGATGTACTGGATGGAGTTCACACATGAAAGTTGGCTTGTTTGCGGATATTCAGAGATCTCTAAGATTTTTTTTTTGATATTTTGCTATGATCATTAGATTTCTACATTCCAGTTTTTGTTTGCTTAATTTTTTTACATGGTTGTAAAAATAGGATAGAATTCTATTCTGAAAACATTTTAATTATGAAATAACACAGAAAAGTGTCTAAAGTATAAATCCTAATTTACTGAATAATTACAAAACATATAACAACCGTCCAGGACCCCAAGTCATACCTTTCTGGATTGCAACTCCCTAGAGGAAGTCATTATCCTACTATTATAAGCCAACTCTTCTTTAGTCTTCTTAATAGTTTAATCCCTAAACATCGTGCTTCAGCCTTGTCTGATTATGAGGTTTATGAATAGAATACACTTGGATATATTCTCTCTCTCTCTCTCTCTCTTTCTCTTTTTTAACACAGTGATGGATGAATTATAGAATTTGTTCATATATTGCATGGGGCTATTGTTCTTTCATTTTTATTTCTGTATAAACTGTACCTGTGAGTGTATGCTGTAATTCATTCTTGTTACTGTTGACTATCACAAATAATGATTCTATAACCATTCCTGTGTAAGTAGGTGTCCACGTGCACATTTGCATGAGTTTTTCTAAGGTATATTTACCCCAAAGAGAAATTGCTTGGTCAGAGAATACAGTTTTAGTTTTGTTGCAAAATTGTTTTCCAAAAAGGCTGTACTAGATTTACTCCAGCCCGACAGTATGTGAAAGTTTCTACTGCTTCTCATCATCATCAACATTGGGTATCATCAGACTTTTTAGTATTAGCCAATCTAGTGGGTATATTGTGGTATTTTACTGTGGTTTTATTTTGTATTTCCGCCTGTTAATGAGACTGCACACCTCACCTTACCATGTATATCGGCCGCTTGGATTTCCATTTAGAATATGCCTCTTCAAGTGTTGTGGCTATTTTTCTTTTTTTTCCTTACAATTTATAGGAGTTTATTATATCCTACATATCATTCCTTTGGTCTGTACTGTAACATCTTCTTCCATTCTAGCTTATCCTTTCAACCTTCATAGTTTAATGAGCAAAAGTTATTGTAGTATGATTGAAGTTACAAGTTTCCCCCTCCTTATAGACAGGGGATTTTATGTGTTAATTAAGACAACCCTTCCACACAAGGAAATGGAAAAACATCCCATGCTCATGGATCGGAAGAATAAATATCGTTAAAATGGCAATACTACCTAAAGCAATCTACACATTCAGTGCAATCCCAATCAAAATTGCACCAGCATACTTCTCAAAGCTAGAGCAAACAATCCTAAAATTTGTATGGAACCACAAAAGACCCCGAATAGCCAAAGTAATTCTGAAGAATAAAACCAAAGCGGGAGGCGTCACAATCCCAGATTTTAACCTCTACTACAAAGCGGTAGTCATCAAGACAGCATGGTATTGGCACAAGAACAGACACATAGACCAATGGAATAGAATAGAGAACCCAGAGATGGACCCACAAGCATATGGCCATCTAATCTTTGACCAAGCAGGAAAGAGATCCAATGGAAAAAAGACAGCCTCTTTAACAAATGGTGCTGGGAGAACTGGACAGCAACATGCAGAAGAATGAAACTAGACCACTTCCTTACACCACTCACAAAAATAAACTCTAAATGGATGAAGGATCTGAATGTGAGACAGGAAACCATCAAAATCCTAGAGGAGAAAGCAGGAAAAAACCTCTTTGACCTGAGCCGCAGCAATTTTCTATGCGACACATCTCCAGAGGCGAGGGAATTGAAAGCAAAAATGAACTATTGGGACCTCATCAAGATAAAAAGCTTCTGCACGGCAAAGGAAACAACCAACAAAACTAATAGACAACCGACGGAATGGGAAAGGATAATCACAAATGACATATCAGATAAAGGACTAGTATCTAAAATCTATAAAGAACTTACCAAACTCCACACCCGAAAAACAAATAATCCAGTGAAAAAGTGGGCGGAAGATATGAATAGACACTTCTCCAAAGAGGACATTCAGATGGCCAACAGACACATGAAACGATGCTCAAAGTCACTCATCATCAGGGAAACACAAATCAAAACCACACTGAGATACCACCTTACACCGGTTCGAGTGGCTAAAATGAATAAATCAGGAAACTATAGATGCTGGCGGGGATGTGGAGAAGCAGGCACCCTCCTACACTGTTGGTGGGAATGCAAACTGGTGCAGCCGCTCTGGAAAACGGTGTGGAGGTTCTCAAAAAAATGAAAATAGAGCTACCCTATGACCCAGCAATAGCACTGCTAGGAATCTACCCAAGAGACACAGGAATGCTGATGCATAGGGGTACATGTACCCCAATGTCCACAGCAGCACTTTCGACAATAGCCAAATCATGGAAGCAAACCAAGTGCCCATCAACTGACGAATGGATAAAGAAGTTGTGGCACATATATACAATGGACTACTATGTGGCAATGAGAAAAAATGAAATCTGGCCATGTGTAGCAACATGGATGGAACTGGAGGATATTATGTTAAGTGAAATACGTCAGTCAGAAAAAGACGGATACCATATGTTTCCACGAATAGGTGGACTTTGTGAGACTAAGCAAAAACCAGGGGGAGGGCTAGAGGGGAAAGGAAAAAAAGACACAGAGAGGGAGGGAGATAAAACATAAGAGACTCTCAAAGACTAAGAACAATCTGAGGGTGAGGGAGGTAAGGGAGGGGGGAGAGGGAGTGACGGATATTAAAGAGGGCACGTGTTGGGATGAACACTGGGTGTTATATGTAAACCAATTTGAAAATAAACTATTATGATGGAAAAAAAAAAAAGACAACCCTTCCTACCACAAAGTCAAAGATATTTTCATATTATCTTATTACAGCCTTTATAGTTTTCCTTTCATGTGTGTTTAGGTTTTTAATCTACTGTGAAATAAATTTTAATGCTGTGAATTAGGTGCCTAATTTCGTTTTTTCTTCATGCAGATATATAAAAGTCTCAGAACCTTATATTGAAAAGTCTCTTCTTGCTGCTTGCCCTTCAGTGCCTCCTGTGTTATACATAAGTGTCCACACGTACATGAGTCTGTTTTCGAGCTCTTGCATCTTTTCCATATTGCCTTAATTTCTATAACTTTGAAATAAATCTTGACACCGGATATAGGGTACGTAAGAGTGCCTTACGTATTCTTGGCCCTTTACATTTTCATATCAATTTTAGAATCAGCTTGTCAGGTTCCGTAGATTTTGATTGGGATTAAACTTTTTTTTTTTTAAGGAGAGCATGAGCAGAAGATGGGTGGGGAAGGGCAGAGGTAGAGAGAGAGAGAGAGAGAGAGAGAGAGAGAGAATATATCCCAAGCACAGGGCCTGATGATCTTACAACTGTGAGATCATGACTTGAGCCAAAATCAAACTTAAGGTGCTTAATCGACTGAGCCACCTGGGCATACCTTATTTACATCTTCTTTAAAGTCTCCTAATAATGTTTTATAATTTTCCTTAAAGAGTTCTTACATAGTTTTTGTTCAATTCCAGTGTACTTGACATTTTTTATTCAGTCGTACGTGGTGATTTATTTCATCATTTAGCTTTATGTTGTTTGTATGTGAAAATGTGGTTATTTTTTATGTGCCGATATTATATCTAGCAACCTTCTTATCGATTCTTGTCATTTGTGTATAGGTTCTTTAGAGTTTTCTGCATATGTAACCATAGCATTTGCAAATGACAGCTTTGTTTTTTCTAATTCCTAAACCCTTTAATCTTTTTATTTTCTTACACGGCCTAATTTCACTAAACTGGTAACTGCAGACATTCTTCTTTTGTTCTTAATCTCAGACCAATTTCATGTTATTTGCATAAGATATTTTAGAAGTATCCTTTAACAGATTATGGAAGTATCCTTTTAGTCTTCAGTTTCTTAGAGGTTTATTTACTTTTTAATCATAAGTAAATGTTGAATTTTGTTGAGAACTTGTCCTGCATCTTTTTAAATGGTCATAAGATTTTTTCTTTTAATCTGTTAATGTAGCACCTTTCACTGATTAAAATATTTAGTGTTAAAACCACCTCGCGTCCCTGAGGTGGGCCAAACTTGCTATTTGTATCTTTGCTCATAAGTGAGAGTGGCTTGTAATTTTCCTTTCTTATATCATCCTAAGTTTTAGTATCAAGTTATGCTATACTAAGATGAGTTAGGGTGTAAGGCTTTTTTGTCCTACTCTCTGGTACAAGTTTTGTTTTTTTATTTTTTATTTTTTTAAATTTCTTTATTTTGGGAGTTGCCTGGATGGCTCAGTTGGTGAAGCATCGGACTTTTGAGTTTGGCTCAGGTCATGATCTCATGGTTGGTGAAATCAAGCCCTGCATCAGGCTCTGCACTGACAATGTGGAGCCTGCTTGAGATTCTCTCTCTCTCTCTCTCTCTCTCTCTCTCTCTGCCCCTCCCCTGCTCTCACACACTCTCAAAATAAATAAAATAAAACTGTAAAAAAAACCCAAAACAAATTGTTTGGGGCCCCTGGGTGACTCAGTTGGTTAAGTGTCAGACTTTGGCTCAGGTCATGATCTCGCAGTTTGTGAGTTCCAGCCCCACTTTGGGCTCTGTGCTGACAGCTCAGATCCTGGAACCTGCTTTGGATTCTGTGTCTCCCTCACTCTCTGCCCCTCTCCCACTCGAGCACTATTTCTCTCTCAAAAATAAATAAACATTAAAAAATTTTTACAACGTTTGTTTGAGAGCAAGAAAGTATGCATGTGCACATGTTGGGGAGGAGCAGAGAGAGGGAGAGAGAGAATCCCAAGCAAGCTCACACTGTCAATGCAGAGCCCTGTGCGGGTTTCGATATCACCAACCATAAGATTGTGACTTGAGCTGAAATCAAGAGTCTGAAGCTTCACCAGCTGAGCCACCCAGGCGCTCCTCTAGTGCAAGTTTTATATAGTATTAGAGTTATTTACTGCTTGATTATTTGATAGAACTTGCTTGTGAGTCCATCTGAGACTGGGATTTGTGTGTGTGTGTGTGTGTAACAATTTTAAAAATTACTAAGTAATAGTTACAAGACTATTCAAATATTCTATTTCCTTGTGATTCAGGTTTGTCTATCTTACCTTTATTTTATAGTCTCTTAGCATAAAGTTCATAATGCTCTTTCTTACCTTTAGTGTCTATAGAATCTAGTTCTATACCTCTTTTCATTCCCATTATTGGTTATTCATTTCATCTCTTTTTCTTAAGCTTGCTAGAGGTTTTCCCAGTTTTGTCTTCAAAGAATTTTTGCTTCCGATGCTCTGTTGCATGGTTTGTTTTCTGTGTCATCAGTTCTTTTTTATTCCTTCTGATTATGTTTTTTAAGGCTTATTTTGTTATTCTCTTTGTAACTTCTTCAGGTAGATGCTTATTAGTGTATTGATTTCAGCCTTTTCTAACGCATGCATTTAAAATTGTTTATTTCTGTTTTTAAGTTCTGCATCCCACAAGTTTTGTTAGGTGACATTTTCATTAGTGCTCACTTCAAGATAATTTCAGTGTTTCATTGTGAGTTATCTGTTGACTCATGGGTTATTTCTTAATTTCTAAACACATGTAGATTTTCCACTTAGCTTTTTGTCATTGATTTCTAGCTTAATTGAACTGTAGCTAGAGAGTTCTTAATTTCTGATCTTCAATATTTTACTGTGGTCCAGTGTATGGTAGCTCGTAACGAATGGTTCATGTATGCTTGAAGGAATGTGTGTTCTGTAGAGGTTGGGCAGAGTATTCCATAAATGTCTATTAGGCCATGTTTTTTTTAATCCTGCAGTTTAGATCTTGTATATTTCATGGTTTTTGGTTACCTGCTGCTTCCATCAGATACTGAGAGAGGTGTCAAAATCTCCTGGTACAGTTAGTTGTTCCTGTTCCTTTCCTTCTGGAGAATTGAATGTTTTAGGCTTTATCTCATATGTTTTACTTTAGATTTTGTGTTGCTTAATTTTAATATAGTTCTACTTTCTTTTGATTACTCTTTTCATGGTATTCATTTGCCCGTCCTATTACTTTCAATCTTTCTGTATCTCTGTTTTATGTATGTCTCTTATAACTAGGGAATTGTAGTGTTTAAGTCCAGCCAGGTAATCTGTATCTTTTAACTGGAACAGGTTAATCCATTTGCATATAATATAGTGACAGAAGTCCTATATTTTAATTTAAACCCCCATCTTATTTTGGTATCTCTATTTCTTTTCTCTTTTCTCCCCTCTCCTTTTTTTGAATTTATTTTTTAAAAATAAATTCTTACAAATTTCTTCTTCTGTCTCTGGTACTGGTGTGGAAGTTACACTTTCTATTTCCGTTCCTTTAGTCATCTCTCAGGAAATTCTAATAGGCATTCTCAACTTATTAATGAGGTCCAACGTTAATCATCACCTTTCCTTCCAGGATAAGTGTCTTAAGACCCTGTAACTCCGTTTGTTTTCTCCTTACTCAAATGCTTTTGTTGTCATGTGGTTTAGTTCTTTATAAAACTTTTAAATCTCACATGACATTATTTTCCGTAGTGAGTATCCATGTAAATTTACCCATATATTTATTACTTTTTTGTTCGCTTTTCACTTTTATCTTGCATCCAGACCTCTCTGTGATCATCTCCTTCTGCCGGAAGTATGTCCTTTGCATTTCCTGTTCTGTGGGTTAGCTGGGGGTTAACTCAGGTTTTGGTTCACTACAAATCCTTCTCCCCCCTCCTTCTCGAAACATATTTTAACTGAATATTAAATGCTAGGTTATAGGAGGGAGGGAAGAGGAAGAGAAGAGAAAGAGAGAGAGCGCTCTCTAGTGTCTCTTATAAGGACACTGATCCTGTTGCATCAAGGTCCCACCTTTATGACCTCATTGAATCTTAATACTTCCTTAGTGGCCCTATCTCCAAATACAGCCACAATGAGGGGTTAAAGCTTTAGCATGTGAACTTTGGGGGGACCCAAACACTTAATCCACACTAGGCGATGTTTACGTAATGGTTGAGGTCTTATGGCTTCTAATTATATTCTGATGTCTCTACTGTTAATAGTGAATCATTTCCCATGTATCTGGGCATATTTTTGCCCCATAATTATTTAGCAAGTGTGTAGGGAAGAGAATAAAATTTATCTGTGCATATGTTCCTGTAATCTACAAAATTTGTTGGTGAGGTTGTGCACTTTGCAGCTAAAGTCTATCTATTACAGTTAAATAAATATTTTCATATTGACTCAGTTGACAAATATTTCCATATTGACTCTGTTTTTCTTTATCTTAGCTGTGTTGGTGTAGAAGAACATCATGCCATTGACATTGACCTTTATCACTGTCCCAACTGTGCAGTTCTACATGGTTCCTCCTTGAGTAAGTACTAGAAGCTTAAGTAAAAACGGAAGTTTAGAATTTAATGTATACAGGGCACCTGGGTGGCTCAGTCAGTTGAGTGTCCGACTCTTGATTTCGCCAGGTCATGATCTCTTGGGTTGTGGGATCGAACCTTGTGTCAGGCTCTGCACTGACAGCGTGGAGCCTGCTTAGGATTCTCACTCTCTCCCTCTCTCTGCCCCTCCTCCACTCATGTTTGTATGCTCTCTCTCTCTCTCAAAATAAGTATTAAACATTAAAAAGAATAAAAAGAATTTAATGTGTACATGACAATATTTTAATAATACTTTCAGTAGTTATGTTACATCCACCAAGAACCATAGGGAATATTTTTCTGAAGATACTGAGAATGTACTTTCCATCTGAATTATTGAATAACTTATTTCATAAGTCAAAAAGATAAAATGAAACAATATTATTCTTAATTGCCAGTGCAAAGCCCCCAAACTCAAGGACATATATTCAAAGTTTTCAATTTGAGAAATGTGAAAAAGTTTGCTAATTCTGGAAACTGATCTCAACTGTTTTCATCTCTTTATAAATAAATAAAAAAAAAATCTTTCAGTAGTTTTTGGGACAGTATACAGATTAAGACTTTAATGCACACACATGCATTATATATTTTAGGAGAAAATTAGGGCATCAATATGCTAAAATATTACTTTTGTTTTCCGAATTTGGTCATCCGTTTGAGGATGGCCTAGGGTCCTGCTCAACTTGAAACCACACCCCTGCCCATACCGTTCTGAGGAAGACAGAGGCCAGACCAAGTGTCTGCCTGCACTCTTCTGGCCGAGGGGCAGGACACAGGCAGAGAAGTTCACACATCCTCTGGGGTGTACCAGCGTCACACACAAAACAATATTTCACAGATGCTTCAGAAGAATAGAATGGAATGTTAATTGTCATTGTGTAGATGGAAAGTGGGGATAATGTTTAAAAGGTTTTGAAGGTTGTTATAACTTTTCTTTTTTAAAAAATTTGGACTACAAACTAGCATTTTTGTGTTCATAAGACTAAAGGGAAAAGACAAGCTTAATCATTTGGTAATGGAAAGAAACCTTTTCCTGAATATGCTTTGATACACATTTGAGTGAGATGTAGGTAACCTATCCAACCTCTTTATTTTAAATGCAGCTTTTTTTCTAGTATTTTTTTTAATAAAAATTTTTTTTCTGAACTTTGGGCAAGTAATTATTTAAGAGAGACTTACTAGCAATTGACTGCTTATCTGTTAGAAGTATTAGTAATTTATCTAGTTTCTTTGTAAGAGATTTAGAAATTTAACTGTAAGAATACATGAAAATTACTTGTAATCTACAGGTTATCCATTTTATTAGTTACACAGTATAAAATTCGAGGTTAGCAAATTGGTAGAATTGTTAATGGAATTGACCAGTTTATTGTCATAAATGTTTTTAAACGTTCTTATTTTGTGTAGCAGTGAAGTATGTAGCATATAACTTGGAATAATTTTTGACCAAGTGTAATTCTTAGAGGAAATAAATAATACTGGGTTGTTATTTCAAGAAAGGAAACAATTAAAATTTATAATAGTTTTAGTTTAGAATTAAGTATGTAATCCCAAAATGAAATAATTTGAATTTAATTTCTATGAAATACCAAGTGGGTTACTATGATGTGTGATGTACTCTATTTTCTATTTTTCCTATATGATTTAATTTTTTAAAAAGCTTGTCATGCTCGCTAAATTGATTTCACAATCCATAATGGATCAAGACCTGTACTTTGAATAACGATGCTTCAGAGAGAAGCTCGACTACTGCCTGGCCCTGGCCTGTATGCTTCGTATCCTTGAATAACATAAGATCAGGCATTGGTTATCATCTGGGCAAGAGTCCAACTCTGAATACCCACAGGGAAAATGCCCAAGATCCAGTAATTTGTTTTATCTTGATCGAAGGCTCACTTTTCCCACCCCCTCATCCTCCACCCTCCACTTGGGTCATTCCTTTTGGCCTCTTTCTTTCCCTCTGCTGTTAAGCCTCTCTTGCCGGCTACCTGGGGTTTCTGTCTTCTCAGAATTCCCTAGGAATTCTTATTATAGATACTATTAGTCAGTATAATACCCACTTGGTACAGTGAATTTAGACTTGACCCTTTTAATAGGAATCAAAAACTCCTTTCAAGGGCAAGTATCAAAAAGGCTCAATACTTAAACACATATTTCAGTGCTCCTCAAGGCACATGGAAGCCAAACTCAGAGTTTTCTGTGTCTAGGGCCACTACTAGAATATTCCTTCCCGTCAGATATTCAGTCAGCTTCTTGTAGTGGCTGATTTTATGTGTTAAGCATGTTGGCCTAACAGGACGTTTATAGCCTTCTGTTAACATCAAGCAAGTCTGCTTATTTAAAAGAAAAGAGAAGTAATTGGCAGCTTATGGGATGCCCCGGGCACTGTGCTAAGAAGTACTTGACCTATGTTATTTCCTTTGATATTTGTAACACCTTGATGTGAGAAAAATTATCTAACTAGCTCTTTCATGTGGCTATTTGGCAGAGCTGGGTTTGAGCCCATAGCTGTCCAATCCCAAACCTGTTCTAATTCTAATCTGTTTTGCTGAAATGGAAGTTAAAACAATGTAATACCATAGTTTACTTATCAAATGGGCAACTTTTTCTTTTTCTTTTTTTAATTGATGATGCTCACTGTTGACCCAGGGTTTTGAAATGGCTGCTTATGTACACTGGCACGAATGAGTCACCTACTGCTTTTCTGGAGGTAGTTTTGCACTATGTAGCAAGTATCTTCATAATTTTGAATCCGTCTTCTAGCATTTTTAGGAATTTATCCTGAGGAATTAATGAGGGAAACAGATTTATGTATATGAATATTAATCTTAACTTTGAAGAAAGATTCAGAATGAATGAAATGCTTAAGAATCAAAAAAAGGATTATAAAATGATGCATCTACATCTATGTCTTAAATTTCTAGGCTGCCTTTAAATTGCTTTTGAATATTTAATGAGAAAATGCTCCTGATAGAATAAGAAAGGTAAGCAGGATGAAAATCATGATCCCAGTTGAAAATAAAATGGGGTTATGAATCTATGTATATGTAGAACAGAAACCTGAAATGAAACACCGTTGAAT
Source organism: Paguma larvata (assembly GCA_030068075.1). Lineage (NCBI taxonomy): Eukaryota > Metazoa > Chordata > Mammalia > Carnivora > Viverridae > Paguma > Paguma larvata. The sequence goes on along the minus strand of CM057834.1, from coordinate 89,512,689 downwards.
TTTACGAGTGATTTAAATGAGAAAAAAATAACACATGAAGGATATCTTAATAGTATTTTCTAGGAAGGTTGCTTTAAGATTCTCAGTTTTTCTCATGAGACTTTTAAAAAATGGGATTTACTCTTCTCTATGTTGAGGGTCTGACTGCCATGAATTACTTGGGAATCTTGTTTTAAACCCTCAGATAAGAATAAACCCTATTTCCTCCCCTATTGGTTATTTAGTGTGACTTCTCCTTATCCATATGAGGATCCAGTATTTTATTATTATGATTTTTATAAGGTGCAGGTTTAAAATAACTTAGATTCATAGAGTCGCCCCCGCCCCATGTGTTGTTATGACATCGTTCTAACATACAGGAAAAGTTTAAAGAATTTTGCAGGAAGTACCTCCAAACTCATCATCTAGGACTCTACTATAGCATTTTACATTACATTTACTATAACATTTTACATAGTCTGTATAACTAAACTATCCCACCATCTATTTGTGTATCTATCCATCTTTTTTTTTTAATGCATTCTAGGCTAGTTGCAGACTTCAGTACATTTCCCAGAATAATGTTTTAGACTTAAGATGATTTCCAAACTTAAAAAAAAAAGATAGAAAATTGACATCTTGCCCTGATGGCAACACAGGGGACGTGTGTGGTGCTGCCCTGGTGGAAAGCAGGCTGAGGTCCGGAGCTCCTTTTCCGGTCTCTTCTCGGTCTTCCGCTTATCAAGAGTTTCTCAACACAGTTTGAAACACAGCACTCCTTCCTTCATTTCCACTTGAGAAAACTGGACCCAAGCATATTCTGTGACTTGCCCAAGGTTGTGGAGTAAGTTATGGCTGAACCAGGAGTCAAATCCAAGTCTACTAATTTTGATTGCCGTGACTCTTGAAGATTGTAGCTGCCGAGAGCTGTAGCATCACAGGATCTTAGCATTAGAACTAACCATAAAGTTATTTGTTCTGTTGTTCCTTTTGTTTTCCTTTAATTAGGATGCAGCCACCTGCTCTTCCTTTGTGGCAGTGTAAGCATGCTTATTTGGGGACTAGATTTTGACATAAAAGAGAAGGGAGCCATGCTGTTGGCATACATTCCCGACATGGAATCAAAGGCCCTATCCTGAGAGGATGATTTGGATGATCCATAAAAACCATATTATGACTTAATGGCCTAGTGAAAATCATGACTTAAAATAAATGTTATGTTTTATAGTATGTGTAAATGTCACTATTATAATGGGCTCCACTTGCTAATTTGAATTTGTTGATTTAATGTAAACTTTTTTTGAAATAAGATTTTTATTATTTATTTATTTTTTAAATGTTTGTTTATTTTTGAGAGAGAGAGACAGAGTACAAGCAGGGGAGGGGTAGAGAGGGAGACACAGAAGCCGAAGCAGGCTCCAGGCTCTGAGCTGTCAGCACAGAAGAAATGTTATTTCTGAGTATATAGAATATAGCTTTTAGAAAGTACATGGTATCACCAGTTATCAAAACTGTTTTCTTTTTTTAATTTTCTGAAAATCCAGTGAAAAAGAGGAGGAACTGGCACAGGCATGACTACACCGAAATTGACGATGGCTCCAAACCAGTGCAGGCTGGGACTAGGACTTTTGTTCAGGAGTTACGTTCTCGAGTCTTCCCAAGGTACGGAAACTTGTTGTGACCAAAGGCAATTTGAAAGTGTTACCTAGTAAAGTGACATTTTTATCTAAAGCAGTGTTTTCGAACTTCAGGTTTCCTGAATAATGGGTTTTCAACTCCATTATTCTCAAATTTTTACCTTTTTTTTTTTTTAATAAATGAAATAGAAAAATACCGGCACCTTGTAAGTAATAGGAATAAATAAGCACAGTTTCATGAACTGTTGTGTTCTATCTGTGTATTAGGTCACCTTGTAAAAACATGTTCACTGTTGATCTCTGTCCAGAAAATCTGAGGTGCACGAAGCCCGGTACTCGCTTCCTTCTGCCGTACAGCTGCCGCTGCTCTTTGCCTTTTACCTCATCTCTTCTGATTTTCAAACTCGGGGTTTTTTTTCTTATGGTGTTTTCCTGTCTCTCTCTTACCCCAGGTCTACCAGAGGGACCCATAACCATTGCTCAGCCTCTCTCGGGGCACCAGGATTGGGCTTCTTGATTTTTTTAAAGATATCTGAAAGTGTTTGACTTCTCTGTGGCTCAAAGAGAGTCAAAAGTATGATCCAGCTTTGAATCATGCTAATTTAGATCATTTCCTGCTCGCTGCCTGACATCTATTTAAAGTGATAATGCTTAATAGCCTTTTACACAAGATCATATCCAGGCTCATTAAAGAAGGGAAGCACAATTTAAATTTAAATCACAACATCACGTGCAGCCTATTATGGAATTATTTCAGATCCTGTGACTATAAAACTCTTGATGTTTCTTCACAGCCTTTATGTTCCTGTCTGTCCCCCTTCCCTTTAGCCCTTCAGCAGAACCCTAGAATTGATACGTGCCTCAAGTTGGCTCCCTCAGGTCCACCGAGGTTTCTGCAGTGGTTTCCACGTGACTTTTGTGATAGTAAAGGCCGTAGTCTCAACATTTCTCTTTTCTCAGTTTCAAAGGGGTTAGGGGAATGTTTGTTTTCCTTGATTGGTTCAGAGTCTAGGGCCAGAGTTTCCAGCCTGCGTCTATGGACTGGCTTCAGAGAGGCATGTGAGTTTCTTAAAACTGTATAAACAGTTCAGTATCGATATGTGAATGTGCATTTCTCAGGAAGAGGAGCCATAGCTTTTATTTTTTTTGAAAAGATCTGTGACCCAAGAGAACAGTGTTAAAAATCCTGGCCTAGCAATGCCTGTGGCTTTTCTGCCAAAGTAATCACAAACGAGAGCAGGTTACAGAGATGGCCACAGATGTCTAAACTGTAATTACCATTAATTAAGGGTCTTTGGTTTTCTTTTGTTTAACTCCATAAACCTTCACATATTTAAAACCAGAGAGTGACAATAATTAGCTAAATTACACATACTTGATGTGATTAATGCAGAAGAGTATAAGATAAAGTGAATGGGTTATCTTTCTCCTCCCCCATTTTAAGACTTAGAGTAAGGGGCGCTTGGGTGGCTCAGTCAGTTGAGCGTCCGACTTCGGCTCAGGTCGTGATCTCGCGGTCTGTGAGTTCGAGCCCCGCGTCGGGCTCTGTGCTGACAGCTCAGAGCCTGGAGCCTGCTTTGGATTCTGTGTCTCCCTCTCTCTCTGCCCCTCCCCCACTCATGCTCTGTCTCTCTCTGTCTCGAAAATAAAAATAAACATTAAAAAAAAAAGACTTAGAGTAAGCTTTTTGAGGTACTTGTCTACATAATTCCATTTAAGATACTTATGTATAGGAGTGCCTGGGTGCCTCAGTTGGTTAGGTGTTTGACCCTTGATATTGGTTCAGGTCATGATCTCATGATTTGTGGGTTCAAGCCCTGTGTGAGACTCTGTGCTGATGGTGTGGAGCCTGCTTGGAATTCTGTCTGTCCCTCCCTGTCTCTCTCTCTCCCTCCCCAGCTCATGTGCATGTGTGCTCTCTCCCCCAAAATAAATAAACTTATAAATAAATAAAAAAACATTTATGTATGTAGATGTATGAATGTATAAATACATATGCATCTAATTTTTTTAAATGGGGTTGTTATGTATGCAAAAGATGTGCAGCTTACTTTTTTTATTCTATTATTTTCATTGATGTCTTCCCCTATGTGTACAAAAGTTTACCTCCCTCCTTAACTGCTGTGTAGTATGCAGTTGTGTATATTCCCATAATTTACTTAACCGTCCCTCTGTGATGTATGTTTAGTTTCTCACCAGTTTTTTTTTCTTGCAAATGATAGATTTTAATAGGTTTTTGAAAAAAACCTATATTTTTAAGCACTTGTATTTATATATTTTTGATTGACAGAAGTAAAACCCCAAATGTTAAAGATCAGGGAGTACAGGTGATTCAGCATTCGCCGTTAGATTGGAGTTTAAGGAAGTGTTTCATTGTCAGAGGTTGGGGAAGGAAGGAAACCAGGGGGAAAGTAAAAGGTAGTACAGAATTCAGGGAGTCCAATGAAGGAGATAGAATGTAAGACTATCCTGGAAAAGTCTGTCTCATTTTGGGGAGCCTCAAACTGACCTTTTCTTATTGAGAGGGTGGACACAGCAGAGCCCAGTAATTCGGAGAACTGGTACCTGCTGTCTTCTCTTTGACACCTAGGCCACAGATGACATCAAGACAGTTAAGGCCTGGTTGTGTAAATGGAAACTCTTTTGTTTTAACCTACAGTGCAAGTGTTGCACTCGTTTGAATGGATAGTAGCTGCATTCTGGAAGCAATTGGGACGTAAGATCTAGAACATCTCCTTAAAGAGATCTTCAGTTTATGGTTGGATAGAGGACAGTGAAAAGGGGCAAAGCTCACTTAGCGTAATGCCTGTGGTGTGTTAATCATCGGAGAGGGCAGGTGGGGTTATCCATTTTTAGTGGCTTAAGGTGACCATTTACTGACACTTAGGAAATACTTGTTGTAACAGGTAATTTAAATCAGGATTTCATTTTGGACGTTCATCTCCGTGGATAGGGGCCACGGGAGCTAGTCATCCGCTGCTGTGCAGGACAGCAGTGAATTGTTCTATGGCCATGAGACTTTGAGATGTCTAACAAATATTTGCATAGAATTTTATAGCCAGATAGAATCTGATCTGTTTTACTTACCCTGACACTAATTCTTATTCTGCTGTGCCACCTCCCTTTTGCTCTTTTGATTTCCTACACAACTTGTGTCGAGTGGCTTCTGATCTAGTTACTTTTTTAAATTCAGCCACTCATTGCAACAAATTGTAATCATCCTTTTATTATATTATCTCTTCTAGGGTAGTTTTCCTAAACATTTACATCTTGAAATATGTATTTTGCTATAACTTTTTCTCTTGTTTTAGTGAAGGCATTTAATATAATACATCTATATTTTTCCAATTATATGTATTAAACTCATAAATAATTGTACTTTAGGATAGTAAAAGGGACTTTATAGAACATTTTATAGAAAGGAGAGTTGGGTATGACAGGTTGAGAACTGCTGATGTGGACAATAATGTAGTATATGAATTAACCCATTTCCAGACTATTTTTTAAAACCGAACTTAACAACAAAGATGACATTTTACTCTTATGTTTTCCTTAGTGCCGATGAAATCATTGTGAAGATGCATGGCAGCCAGCTGACACAAAGATACTTGGAGAAACACGGATTTGAAGTTCCTATTATGGTCCCCAAGTTAGATGACCTGGGACTCAGGCTCCCTCCACCTGCTTTTTCTGTCATGGATGTGGAACGCTATGTAGGTACGCACTTGATTCCTTTAAGTACTTGGGAAAATGCGGTAAAAACAATAGTGGTATTGTCCTAATAACATGAGAAGTTGAGTGAGGAGATGTTAATTTAGTTCAGTTTTCTGGGTCAGAAAAAGTGAAATTCAGTGTCACTTATGTTGAAAACTATTTCTTCTCAGCAGACCTACAATTACCAGGAAAACAGAACGAAACAATGTATCTATTCTTATTTTCTCAGGCTCACCATGCTGCTTTTTTTTTTTTTTTAAATCATCAAATTTTCTGGTACATGCTTAGGAAAAACTGTAACAGAGTTGTAACAATAAATAAGAAGATGACACTGGGAAACTGGAAGGGTTCATTCAGAGAGGAATCTCTGGATCCTGGTATAGTGACCTCCTGTGGGAGAGAAAGACTGGAAAAAAGAGACCATTTTGAAGCCTGTTTTTATATTAATGACTTGATGATATTGCCACTTAATGATGTCTGGACTCCATTTATGATGTTGAGGCCCAGAAAGGCATAAGAAACAGGAGGGAAAACCATTTATGTCTTACCTTCTTCTTGACATTTTCAGTCATTTTGTTCCTTCTCATCATGCTATTTATAGATAAAACTGACTCTGTGTAGATCTGATTCCTTGTCAGCTGTAGATGGAGATTTTTTTCAGGGTTTGATCTCAAATCTTCCTCGACTCAGAGCTGTACATTTACTGTGATGCATTATCTCCTGAGTCTGCAATGTCTGAGGACTTGGCCTTTTATTGAGCCACCGGTTGACAGTTTTCAGTGATAACTGTTTCACTGAGGAAACAGTGAATGTTTAAATGTCATGACTTCACATTCAGCCAATTTTGAGTTATTTGATGAATCAGGGGATGAGGCTGAGGTTTAACCTGAACCTGTTTGTATATATAGCGCTGTAAAGCCAGTGGCTAGTATGCTGTAAGTATAGGAAAAAATATTCAAACGCCTCGATAGCTTCCTTTTCAGCACTGCAAGATGCTTCAGTTGTAACAGAATCCTATCGCCTCTTAAGTATAAAGTAAAATCTACTAGACAATGCTTTAATATAAAATCACGTTTAAGAAAGAAAACGACATCTGTTTGAATTCTTTTTCAGGTTGATTATTGCCGTGTTTTGAATTCCACTTGTCCTGTAGGACATTGCAGAACTGATGGTGCTTCCCAGGGGGACAGTGCAGTGGTGTGAAGGCGACACCTCATGGTTTTATAGGACAGTTATAAATTAATCCCAATTCAGAACTCCTTTTGTATGCACTAATAGGAACTGATTTTTGCTTCCTAACCACTGGTTTTTTTTCTTGAAGCAGAATATTAGAAGAGGAGACACTCACTGCCTGGCCAGCAGAAATTGTCTGTCAGTTACCTTGCTCACTAATTCAGCAGAGACCGATTGGCTTTTCTAAATGATAGACTCTTATAAAAGATACTTCTCATAGAAGTTATAGAAGCGAAAGGAAGAAGTCAGTCGCTCATTGTAGGCATGAGGAGTTGAAGATCGGAGCGTGAGGCACACTTTGCACGTACCGATCTAATGTATTTTTGTCAGTATGAGCCGCACACAAGAAATCATTAATGTATGGAAAACTTTGTAAACATTGAAGTTTTCACACTCAGTGTTAATTAGTAACTCTGTCTTCATTGCTTTATTCTTTCTCTCAGAAACTGCCCTCTTTTTCAAAAGTTCCAGTTAGACTTAAAAAGTAAGAATATAGGCAGAATCTTTGTCTAGGCCATGTAGTTTTATAGCTGGCTGAAGTAAATATGGTCTCTTAAATAGTTTTGTTTAGGGCATCTATTGATATAACTCTTAAGCCTGATAATAAGACTGTAATTTTTCTCTGCAGGTGGTGACAAAGTGATAGATGTCATTGATGTGGCAAGGCAGGCAGACAGCAAAATGACACTTCACAATTATGTTAAATACTTCACGAATCCTAACAGACCAAAAGTGTTAAATGTGATCAGCCTTGAATTTTCAGATACAAAGTGAGTAGTTGTGGACATTTTGGTTTAGTCTTCTCATTGATAGTCGACTGTAGTTAAATGATACATTTATTTTAGTAAGAACAATAATTATGACTTCTAAAGTGGTCCAGTGATAGCAACGTTGTACATTTTGCTTTGGTGCACACAGAAAATATTTAGAAATATGATTAATTTTAAACTTTATTGGTGTTAACCTTGAGTTCCAGTTAATTTCTTGGTTTGGATTGAGATGGGGGATGAAATTTTAAGAACTTCTCATTTGCATGACGTGGGTATATGTATATATGTGTGTGTGTGTGTGCTTTTTTTTTTAAAGGATGTCTGAATTGGTGGAGGTCCCTGACATAGCCAGAAAACTGTCCTGGGTAGAAAATTATTGGCCAGATGATTCAGTTTTTCCCAAGCCATTTGTTCAGAAATATTGCTTAATGGGAGTTCAAGACAGCTACACAGATTTCCACATTGACTTTGGTGGAACTTCAGTTTGGTACCATGTCCTCTGGGTAAGATTGGGGTATTTCTTTGTCCTCTTATTGACAGAAACACTTAATCCTGTTTTTCCAGAAGTGCATTCATTTGCTGCAAATGACATTTGTAAAGAGGGAAGTTTTTATACTTTTTCAGTAGGATCTATCATTTTACCTGTAAGCATTATGTTGTTGTTTTTTAAATCTCAAGTGACGGAGGGGTTGCCTTGAGTTTTTAATTTATATTTAGGTTCCTTTTTTTTTTGTCCCCATCTTATAAATTGGTCTCTTTTAGCCTTTTCTCTGTTTCCTCTTTCTCCTCGTCAGTGATCAGTTAATCCCTGAATCAAATACCTGATTATAGCAAAATTACAGTAATAATTGCTTCTGATCTTAAGGATAGGCCAGGACAGCTAGTTGGAAAAATCAGGAATGCCCACAAAACTGCTAATTCTTCTTGGCAGCTTATATTCACCTTACTTTAGCTAGAATTGCATTATTTGGTACAGTAGCCGCTGGCACATGTGGCTAAATTTAAGCAATTATAATTAAATACAGTTTAAAATTCAGTTCCTTATTTGCATAGCCACATTTCAAGCGCTCAGCAGCCATATGTGGCTTATGACTTGTGTATTGCCTGGCACCGATAAAAACATTTCCATCATCACACAAAGTTCTGTTGGACAGTGCTGGTCTAGAACCACATCTTCATCTGTATACAGTGCCTATGCCTCCGTGGTGCTCTGGGCTGTATTTGATGCTGTGTCCTTGAGCTTCTGTTCCTTTTCTCTGGGAGAAGGTAAAGGGAATTAAAGGAAGTTTATTTATAGACCTTTAAAAGTAATCATATTGTAGATCTTAGGGGCAAGGGCAGAGCTTGCAGAGGTGACTCTCTGTGCCCTGGGCCTGTTGCACGCTTCGGAAATGAGGTCAGGAAGATGTCGGTGAGTCTTTGCCCTCCGCTCTCCTACCTGTTTCTCTGATGCTGTCTTACTGACGTCTGGTCGTGTTTTGCTGGGGGGAGGGGGAGCGCTTTAGTTTTTGTGAAGATGCTTATTAAGGGCAAGAGCTATCGATCAGGTTTGTGAAAGATGTCTTTTTGAGCCTAAAAAAATCTGATAATTATGTAGTTTAACGTAGATCATTGTATTGGAAAATTGCATCAGTGTCATCCATCTTAAGAAGGGCGCTTTTTTTTTTCTTCAAAAATAGTGTGATTACTTCCTTCTAGGGTGAGAAGATTTTCTATTTGATAAAGCCAACAGATGAAAACTTGGCACTCTATGAGTCTTGGAGTTCATCTGTGACCCAGAGTGAGGTGTTCTTTGGAGATAAGGTGGATAAATGCTACAAATGTGTGGTAAAGCAGGGACATACCTTATTTGTTCCCACAGGTAAGGCTTTAATCTCATTCCTGCACCCCATTGTTGATACTCAGTCACATGGAGCTGGCTTTTTATTAGAATCTCTGGCTTTAACATGTTTGGAAAGTATCTTTGCATAGCCTGAGACATAATTCTCATCTTAGACTTTTCATTGCTTTGTCCTACAAGAGAAGAGGCCTTCTCTTGTAGTTACGACCTGTTTCAGGTGTGTGTTTTTATGTCATTTGCCTTCATTTTAATTTTTATTCAGATAAAATTCACAAACTTTATTTATCCTTTTAATATGTAAGAATAAGTGGTTTTTAGTAGATTAACAAAGTTGTGACCCATACCACTTCCAGAACATTTCATCACCTCACAAAGAAACTCTGTACCAATTAGTCGTCATTCCCCATTCCCCCCTTCCCCTGAGCCCCTGGCAACCACTTAATGTACTTCCTGTCTCTGTAGATTTGCCTGTTCTGGACATTTCATATATGATATGTGGGGTACATGGCTTTTTGTATCTAGCTTATTTTAGTTAGCATAATGTTTACTAGGCTCATCCATGTTGTAGCACATATGAGTGCTTCATTACTTTTTATGGACAAATGACAGCCCACTGTATAGATATACCACGTTTTGTCTGTCCATTCGTCAGGTGATGGACAATGGGTTGTTTCCACTTTTTGGCTATTAATGAATAGTGATGCTTTGAACATTTGTGTAGAAGTTTTTGTGTGGAGGTATGTTTTCATTTCTCTTGGTTATAATGTATATCTCGTAATGGAATTGTGGGTTCATACGATTTATGACGTGTAACTTTTGGAGGAACTACTAAATTGTTCTATATTCCCACCAACAATGCTCGCATGTTCTAATTTCTCTGCATCTTTACCAACACTAATTATCTTTTTTATTTTGACTGTTCTAGTAGATGTGAAGTAATGGTATCTTATTTTGGTTTTGATTTGCATTTCCTTAATGAGTAATGATGCTGAACTTTTTTCTTGTGCTTAATAAGGCTATTTGTATCTCTTTGGAGAAATGTCTATTCAGATCCTTCGCCCATTTTTAAATTGGGTTATTTGTCTTTTTATTGTTGAGTTGTAAGTGTTCTTGACCTATTCCATACACTAGATACATGATCTATGTATATCCAGATAAGTGATTTACAAGTGACTCTCCTACTGTGTGGCTCATCTTTTCTCTTTCTTTATACGTTCGTTGTAATGTCCTTTCCACAAAGTTTAAAAATTTTGATGACACCCTTTCAGTTTTAACTAGTCAGCTCTACATTGCTGTCGAAGGCCAAGCCTGGCGTAAGAATCTGGGCTGCTGTCCTGGGACATTCTGGAGGCAGCGGGTATATTTTGAGGAACCCCGGAAGGGATTGAATACCAACCTCAAATATAGGTATCAGGTGTGCCACTTTGAGTTGTGACTGGATGTAGGGTATGGACTCTCCAAGCCAGTGGTTTTGAGAATTACGTTTTTCTGACTTGGGTGACCTTCCTTATTGGCTGCAGGGTTCACAGCAATCTGCCACCACAGGTCTTGCTTTGATGCCTTGTCTCTGGTGTATAGAATAATAAATATGTATTGAATAAATGAAGAATAAATGCGTAGAACTGCCAGAATTTAGAAATCTCGATAAGTATCAGTATTTTTATTGTGAGTGGGCTCAGCTCCTCCCTTAAATCTTCTTCCCAGGGCACCCTTTTATAACAAATATTTTGTTATGCCCTCTTCAAAGTCTTGATTTCAAATTCATTGATGATATTAACTCCTACACCAATAATTTCCCCGCTAACTTAATGTAGTGATCTAACTAGAATAGAAAAAAGAAATTAAAAAGTAACTTCTAATAAAATACTATTTTATATATGTCCCTGTTCAGACAAGTGTATGATTGGCAACTGAAATTCTTTAGCGTTGGTGTAGATTAATGGTTCTCAAATATCACTGAGTATTAGAATCACCTGGAGGGCTTATTAAAACACAAGTTGCTAGGCTTCATCCCCAGCAGTTCTGATTTAGTAGATCCGGGACCAGGGCTGAGTATTTGCACTTCCAACAGGTTCCCAAATGATGCTGCTGCTCCTGCTGCTGGTCTGGGGACCACACTTCGAGAACGGTTACCATAGGGACTGTTGCTTTTTTCCAGGGTAGCTGGCAACTGATAAACTTCCAAACAAACTATAGTTTCCTTCAATTTACAGAGTAGGTTGTATTCCTGGAAAATTGTGCCAAACTGCAAAAAATACCTTGTTTACTTATATAATGGGCTTACAGTTTCTAGACTTAAACAGTTAATGAGCGATTTTGTACCTTTATGAGTGCCCAGGAGAGAGTCCTGACCGGTGCAGGACAGTTTCTTACTGCGTGGAGTGGCCTGCTCGCTGGCATCCCTGGCTCATGAAATGACAGTAGTGCCTCCTGATCACTGAGACAATCAGAAAAAGTCCTCCCAACTTCCCAAAACATCCTTTACAGGCAGTGTTGCCTCTTTGGAGAACCACTGGGGTATAGGGTTCGTAGCTGACAAAAATTTCTAATCTGTGATTTCAGGGTGACGCTCGAGGCTTTGTGGGCCTTTGAGCACACAAATGGGCACCACTTTAAAGGAGTTTTTTTCATATTGTGTCGCAGCACGATGAGGGATCAAAAAATGAAATATGTAAAGAAAATGGGATCTATTTTAATAGCTGATTTTTACTTGCAAATGTGTATATATTTATGTTTATATAAAGGCTTTATATTCAGTGTATGCATATTTCTTTCAGAAGTTAGGCATTGTCTCTTAGAAATGATTCTTACTTTGAAAACATTTTTATGGGGGAAAAAAAGACCTCATTTTGATTGTCAACATTTAGATTTATAGGACCATAACCCTCCATAATTAAATGTGGGTGATCTGCCTTGTTCTTCTTTGAGCCCGGCCTCCAGCCAAGTTTTACTCTTGCTCCTCCGCTTAGTCGCTAAGGCACGGCTTATTTCAGGATGACACTAGAGAAGGGAGGTGCTCAGCCAGTCCTGTGTTCATTTACTAGACATGTGCTCACCTCATTCTAGCCACATTTGACTACTCTCAGAGTAGAATCTTTAGTGTGAAGTTGGGTTGTGTTTTTAAACTAAAAAACAAAAATGGCAACAACCACAAAAACCATCACCTATCCTGTACCATGATTTTGTTTGATTGGATCGATGCGTTTGTTTCCTTCAACTCAGCGCAGAGTCTGGCATATAATAGGCATTTAATAGTTACTTGAGTGCATTTATCTGTATATTATAATAGACATTAACTTCTCTAGCTTGGGTGCAGTATGAAGTAAACTGATGTTGATATTTTGAGTTTCTCATCTCCCACGTAGATAGCCCATTTGTTTGGTTTCAATATTGAAAGATCACTGATTTATGTTCCTTTAACTATTTCAGGGTGGATTCATGCTGTGCTCACGTCTCAGGACTGTATGGCTTTTGGAGGGAACTTTCTGCACAACCTTAACATTGGCATGCAGCTCAGGTGTGTGTCATCAGTAATTTAAAGGATCTTTTGTTTTTTTCTTCAATAGGACATTGTTTTAAAGTTTCAGAAAAGTCAATTCAGCAATATATTTTAATTGAGATCTCGTGGAGAGAGGCTCTGGGAAATTATTAGGAATGTGACCTTTAAACGTATTATCTTAAAATTTTGTCAGGAACGTTCCTTGATGCATTTCAACTCTAAAAACAAAAAGAATCAAAGAATCATTTATTCAGCTTGAGACTAAATATATCCCAGAATTTCAAAATTTTATAAAAATGTGCGGGCTCTCTCCTGTGGCTGGTTTTACAATAAGGGAAATGCACCAAATCCTGCAGGCTCAGGTGTGACGTGGTGCTGGGGAAAGTAATTCTGAGTTAGTGTTGCTGAACACCTGCTTTAGTTTTGCTGTGGGTAAAGGATTAACAGCTGTTTCCCCTTCTGTCTGAGAATTTGACCTTTAGATAACTCTGTTCCCCTTGGTAGCCTGAAGAGAGTAGAATGTTACCAGGCTACACTCACTGCTTATGGTAAAATGATTTCTGATTGATTACATCAGGACTGGAAGAACAAGAAATACCTGGTAGGAAGCTATGTATTTGGGCTTTCCTAAAAGTGGTGACTCTTGTAATTTGGCATGCCCACGGGGAACTTTGGAAGCTATGTGTCTGTGGAGTTATTACAAGAAATATTGGCTCTTACGGGGCAGGAAGCTCTGAGCCAAGGCACCTTACACCCCTCACCTGTCAGATGTGACTCATGTTTCTTTACCTGACCTGTCCCTGGGGCAAAGATGGCTCCTGGCTGTATGGGCTGCTGCCAGGACTCGCACGGAAAACCAACACTGTGACAAGCTGTGGTTCCTGTCTTCTTACTTTGACCAGTGCCAGTTGTATCCTTGAACCTGAATGCTTAGTAGAGCCTAAAGAAAACTCCCTGAGTAGGTGTCGCAGTATTGTCCAACACAGGGAGCTGTCTTCTAAGCATACGGTTTGATTTATTATGGTGGAACCCTTATGAAATTCCTTCTGCTAAAACTAGGATGCATATCCCAAGGTTCTGATCTTCTGGAAGACCAGTGTAATTCTTCAGTGTACTCTCAAATTTGTTAAGGTCAGAGCTGGATAAGATCACAGTTCATTCTTACTCAAATGTGGCGGTGCTTATAATACACACCACTTGATGGGTGTGCTTGCTTTTATTTTCTTTAAGTCGATTGCCTCCATTTAACTTTAAAATGCTAATATTAATACTAAGTTTCTTCAAATTTTATTTAGGTGTTATGAGATGGAAAAAAGGCTAAAAACACCAGATCTTTTCAAATTCCCTTTCTTTGAAGCCATATGTTGGTTTGTAGCCAAAAATTTGCTGGAAACCTTGAAAGGTAATTAATAATCTGCACATTATGATGTATGATGTTTATAAATTCCACTAAAAGCCACTGATAGAAAGGCCCTTTTTTATTATGGTGTGACTGTTGCTCCTATTTGGCTTTTTAAATGCACGATTTCCCCCTGCCAAAAACCTTTTTAGCAAATCAGAGTCTCTAGTCCATGGCCTTAAAAATAAGATATATGAAGAGCTATATCAGAACAGTACAGATTATACTGAAAAATGTTCATTTCACTTTGGGCTCTAGTAGCCTGCACATATTATCAGACATGTAAAAGAGTCTCCCTTGCAAAAATGCAGTTTAAGCTGAGACTGTTACCGTAATGTGAATTTTTTATGTTCTGAGAGAATCAGGTAGTACCTGTTTCATTGCCCTAATGATGATTAGGCTGGCCAGTTTAAGGCACCTGTTAGCACAGAACAACTGAATGTCAAGCTATGAGTCTGTTGTTGAAGAAAATGTTTTTTGAGAAGGAGAAATTCTTTTGTTTAAACTTAGAAGCCACCGGGGCACCTGGGTGCTACAGTTGGTTAAGCCTACGACTTTGGTTCAGGTCCCGATCTCACGGTTCATGGGTTCGAGCCCCAAGTCGGGCTCTGTGCTGATAGCCCAGAGTCTGGAGCTGCTTCGGACTCTGTATCTCCTCCTCTCTCTGCTCCTCCCCTGGTTGTGCTCTGTCAAAAATAAATAAATATTAAAAAAAAAAAATTTAACTTAGGAGCGTCCTTTTTTATGTGGAATTTCAGATTTTGGTGTTTTATCTTTGATTTAATAATCTTTCAGCGGTCAAGTTAGACATTGATTGTCATGTCTGCTTTTATCCATTTTCTCACTTGTGCCCATGAAAATACAGCTTTTGTGTTGTATGACTTCTCTAGTCAGTTTGTAAATTGTACTACTATTAAATAAAGTCTCAGAAGGGGGTGCCTGGGTGGCTCAGTCTGTTAAGTGTCCGACTTCATCTCAGGTCATGATCACATGGTTCGTGAGTTCGATGAAATCTGTGCTGACGACGCAGAGCCTGCTTGGGATTCTCTGTCTCCCACTCTCTGCCCCTCCCTGGCTTACTCTCTCTCAAAGATCAATAAACATTAAAAAAAAATTAACTCTTAGAAGAACAGATATAAACATATTAAACGATGAAGTCTGTTCTAAACATTTGTTTCTTTTTCCATTTAAAAGTTGCACAAGAAGGAAAAGTAAAATGAAAAGAGACTATCAATAATTTCCCAGGATAGCATGCACAGAATTAAATGATAAAGCTCATTTTTGTTTCTTTCCTCAAGACAGACACACACAAACACACACACACACACAAACACATACACATAAACGCAACACAACCTCCCTCTCTCTGGAAGGAGAAGAACAGTAGGGCTCCATCCCTCACTTGCAGTGGAGGTAAATGTCTTAACGCAGTATAGGTACACCATTAGGTCTACCGTCAAATATATGATGGAGGAAGGAGCCCGTGGATGAAGAGGCATAGGTGCTTTCTCCACAAGACCAGTCTCCAGAAATCCTAATCCTGAATCCCTGACTCATTGAGTGTTTTCAGGTTTTGGTGAGGCCGAGCCCCACCTCATCTTCAGTGAGCATGCCTTGGTGTCTGGGCTGCAGGAATCTCGCAGTGGTCCATAAATAGAGTTGCCATGTGTAGTTTCCAGTAAAGTACTGGGTAGTAGAAGCCTACGTAAATAGGAACACTTACAAGTACTTATAAAAATATTTATGAATGTCCTTATGTTTCGGAAATAAAACCCTGTTACTGAACCCTCCAGATAAGAGATCGGCAATTCAATACTCAGAAAGTTCAGAGCCTTTTCCCATCTTTTCTCATTAACAGACACCCAGCCCTCGAGTGATGCTTTTCCTTTTTTTTTTTTTTAAATGTTTATTTACTTTTGAGAGAGAGAGAGAGAGAGCATGCAAGCAGAGGGGCAGAGAGACAGGGAGACAGAGGATCCAGAGCGGGCTTCGTGCTGACAGCAGAGAGCCCAGTGCGGGATTCAAACCTACGGATCGCAAGATCATGACCTGAGCCAAAGTCAGACACTTAACCGGCTGAGTCACCCAGGCGCCTCAAGTGATGTTTTTTCCTAATGTCCAAGAGAGGTTCCTCAATCAACTTTTTAGAACAAATTAAAAAATTGATCTGATAGTGATTTAGTGCTTGGTTTAGGCCACTGAGAGTTCAGAAATATTGTCTGATTGAAAACATGACCCTGTACAGTAAAGACTTAAGATTTACTATAAAAGGATATTGGTAGGTCAGGCTTTTAAATATTTTTATTTCATCAGTACAGGATCAGTATAGGATAGGATACCTGGCGATACTAGCGAGTCAGTCAAACCCCACCAAGGCTGGGGCCAGGTGGCCATTGTACCAATTGCCCGCCCTCCTAGGCATTCATCCTGGAAGCGGGAATGGTGGTCTTGTTACCCCACGTTATGTTCTTTCACCCCTGACCTTTTAACTTGCCGTCGTGGCCTCTCTTACCAGCTTTCAGGCTGTTATAAGTCTTCTATGATGGCTAAAGTGGGGATAGATTGTGTGAAACTTAATTGAGTTTTGTGTCTGTAATAATAAAGCAGTGAGCTAATTTCAAACTTGTGTAAGTAAATTAGCCACTGGATGGAAGTAAAACCTTTGCTTTTGTTTCACCTTACCTGAATTTTAGACCATATCACATATAAATATAATAGAATATATTTTGTGTGAGTTTTAGATAGTTTGGTTTAAAGACTCAGAAAAGGTATATGCGTGTGTGTGTGTATGGTGTTTACCTTTATAATCATGAAATATGTCATGCCTGTAGCTGACCGTGTAGAACACACACTGCATACATATACACGGTCTTCACAGTTGAAATAATTACAAGGCTCCCCTGGGTCACCTGCGAGCATAAACAGCCTCGCCAGGACCTTCGAAACGTCCAGCTCTTTTTCCCATTGCTCCCCCTGCCTTCGCTTCTAGAGAGAACCGCTGTCTTGACTTTTGTGATAATCCTTGTCTTCAGTTTTATCACCTCTGTAACAAGTGATAAAATAGTGCAGTGTTTTCCATTTTTAGAGTTCACGTCAGCCCACCCATACTGACAGTGTTCCGTGACTTGTCTCTTCCTCAGCACTACGTGAGCTCCCTTTTACCTGGCGCGCCTAGTACAACTACACTTCAATGTAATTCCGTTTCTTTTTCTTGCTTGCCTTTCGTTTTACTTTTTCTACTCTGGTAACTTGGAAGTTACTCAGTCTGATAGTCAGTGGTTGCTCAGCGTCTGAAGTTAGCCGTTTTCTCCGTTGTAACTCCCTTCCCCACTCCACTTCTGTTCCCACAGAGCTGAGAGAAGACGGTTTCCAGCCTCAAACTTACCTGGTACAGGGAGTGAAGGCACTGCATGCTGCTTTAAAATTATGGATGAAGAAGGAAGTAAGTAGTTTTGTTCGGGGAAACGATGACTGCTGTTTCTAGGGGAAGATCAAAAGCAAGAGTCCTGGTGGCGCCGCGACGGCGCTTGGAGTGGAGCGGTCAGGGCACGGGCGCTGTCAGTACCATGTGCGGTTTGTCGTAGGGAGGACAGATGGCCTGGCTTGTGTTTACACTGATGAGGCTAGAGTACCTAAGCACTTCTTTAATCTTTAATCCCAAAAAGAAGTAATTCAAAAATATTTAAGATACTAAGAAATGAACATGTAGATACAGAACAGTAATAAGTAACTTCGAGCTCGTGTCGTGTGCCAAGTCACTGTGCTTAGTCTTTATATCCATAATCCCGTTTCGTTCTCAGAGCAACTCTGAGGCCGTGGTGCTCTCCTTATCCCCGTTTCACCTGTGGAGAAGCTGAGGTTCAAAGAGTTGTATGTAACTTGCCCAAGAATCCCGGTGGGTCTCGGACTGAAGCAGGGGCTCTGCCGTTGCAAAGCACTCTTATCCATCTGCTGGACTTTTGTACAAATGAAGGAAAAGGGAGGTCAGGTTTCAACCAGGAGCTTCCATTTTCACTAAAATGTGATCTGTTTGCATTTGAGTCCTACTGCTTCCAAGAGTCATCCCAGATCCCCATTTGGAAGCTGTGTGTCCTGCCTTTACGCTTAGCAGCATGTTTCTTATGCCAGCGGACTTCAAAGTAAAGTCTGTAAAGTAACATATTCACACCCCCTAGCTCTCTAGGTTTATGAGCTCTTAAAGAACAGAGGCTTGCTCGTCTTTATTTCCCTCTGGAACGTGACATGCACCTCTTTAATTAAATGAGAAATACGTGAGCTGATGAAAATACATTCCCATATTAATGTTTTGACTGTCCACTTGAAATAAAAATCCTGCTCTTAAGAGATACTGGAGACAGAAATTAATAGGCTACCCTTCCAATAATGTTTTTACTTCTTTTCACTGTGTTATCATTGCTACATACCCTGGAGAGCAAGGCACTGTGGAAGCATTCAGGAAAAAGTTGTGTCTTCCCGTGTGAGGGACGTCATCATCCAGATGACACAGAAAAGCATAAACTGATTACAAAACCGTATAACCAGATCATAACAGAATAAAGGGTATGTTGCAAAAACTGTGTAATTTGTTTCCTCCTGAAGACTTCAGATAAGTTGTTCTCAAATCCGTGTTTTTGTCAGAATCGCCTATAGAACTTTCTAAAAATAATCTCCCTGGATCCTCCCTGACAGATACTGATTTAATACATTGGTGGTAGGATCTGAATCTCTGTTTTTAACAAACTTTGTAAGTGATTTGGATGTCCAGTAAAATTCATCAATCATAAACCCTGTTAATTCATCACATTCGAAGTGCTCTTTTAAAAGCGTGATGTTTGCGGTTAACCACCTGTTAACCTTGCTCTAGGAGGAGAGGCAGCTTGGTCTAGTGGCCAAGAGCATGGACTCTGGAGTCAGATGTTCAGATTCAAATCTTCGCTATGCTACTAATAAACTAGTGAACCTCTGTGCGTTCTTTCCCTCAACTGTAAACTGAGAACAGTCCTGGCTCTGTCATAGTGTTGGGGAAGGATTAGTGAGTGAACACTCTCAAGGGCTTAACAGCGCAGTACTTGCCTGGCACAGAGTTAGCGCTTATTGTTACTGTTGATACTAGCTTGTTTTAACCAGTTATGCTAAAACCAAGGAGAAGATGTAAAGCAGAAGTAAAAACTGGTATATCGAATGCATCTAAAGAATCAAAATGGGGGCGCCTGGGTGGCTCATTCGGTTAAGCATCTGACTTTAGCTCAGGTCATGATCTCACGGTTTGTGGGTTCGAGCCCCGCATCGGACTCTGTACTGACAGCTCAGAACCTGGAGCCTGCTTCGGATTCTGTGTCTCCCTCTCTCCCTGCCCCTCCCCCACTTGTGCTCTGTCTCTCTCAAAAATAAACTTTAAAAAAATAAAAAAGAATCAAAATGTTCTTGGAATTATTCTTCCACAACTAAGATTGAGAAACAGGCATAAGAAGTTATGGCAGTGGTTAATAATAAAATGCTGTTGGAGAGATGAGGTTTCTCAACAATGCCTCTGTCCTACTGATGCGATCTTTTCCCTGTTAAATTAGAAAAACAAACTTACAAAAACTTATTCAGATTAGACTTCTCATAGGAAATAGGATTATTTTAGTGTCTGTGTTCCCACTTAGAATCCTTACGTACTATGAATTAAATGCTAGACTTAATTAGTCACTTTACTAGTTATAGTAGTAGTTAGAATTACAGTGGACTTTGAGGGATAGAGTACAAGGTTCGTTCTCAGTATAAAGCAGAACTCGCTGTGAGACATTCCATCTTTAGCTCAAACTAAGAGAATTTTATGCTAATAAGGCTCTTCTTAAAGAGTATGATACCGACTATGTGGACTCTGTGACCTGGCTTATGAGTGTTTCACTTAGAGAAGCCAAAATTTGTTTAGTAAATTAGTTTTCACTGATTAAAGTGTAAATAACTTTGGTTGTCTTATCTTCGTTAACCCAAATCTAGCTTGTATCTGAACATGCCTTTGAGATCCCAGATAATGTCAGACCTGGACATCTTATTAAAGAACTTTCAAAAGTAATTCGCGCAATAGAGGTAAGAGCGAAAACTGTCATCGGAATGCTCGGTTACTGTCCGCTTTGAGAAGCGGATGCAGCCACCATCACATTACAAACATTCAAAAGCCCTTATGCTCTTAGATGAAATAGAACGAGCTGCGTCTTGGAAGGAGTCTCAGGTTCTCAGGTTTCCAAGGTCCCACAGAGAAATTTAGAGTATTGTATCAAAATGAAGAAATAAGGGAGTGGTTACCAGGTTACTTGAATTTCTTCAGCTTACCCCAAGAATGAAAAAATACAAAAAAATTTTCAGATCCCATTCCTTTCTGCTGTGCAGAGGTGAATATGTGTTAAGTAATTAGAGGAAGAGAGGACATTTTCGTAAGGTGACTCGAGCCAGGTGAGGCTTCTGGGAAAGAGGGATGCTACTGGTGGGGCAAGGCAAGGAGACCCACGTGACTGAAGTATTAGAGCAACTTGGTTAGGTAAAACCCCTTGATAAAAGCCCATGAAGTCTGAGATTAGTTGTTTTAATTTTTTAATTAGAAACTATTTTTGGTATTAAAGGGGATTTTAATTAAAGTAATTCTTCAGCTAGGTGGTTCTGTTAGTGTATCACTTGAAGTGAAAGGAAATTTAGTAGAGGAATGGAGGCTAACTGGTAATTTAACAGCTTAGATTCAGGCTGTGTTGGGGGAATGGAAAGAGGTGTACATCTAAGAAATAATGAAATGCTGTGTTTAATATCCTCAGAATATTTCATATAATTCTCAATGTGTTCAGATAAGGCAGAAAAATATTTTCTGTTTTTAGAGTGGTGGTAATATAAAAAGATTTTATTTATGCATAGAAATAGATTTTTAAATGAAGAGTCAAATATATAATCTTAAATACATGTGTGTAGGTGCATAAATATATAAACCTCATGCATGATAACCGAAACTAAGAATATACTCAATAAGAAAGGTGTAGGTCTAGGGGCACCTGGGTGACTCAGTTGGTTGAGCTTCTGACTTTGGCTCAGGTCATGATCTCACAGTTCCTGAGCTCGAGACCCCCATTGTGCTCTCTACTGTCAGTGCAGAGCCCGCTTCAGATCCTCTGCCCACCCCCTCCTGTGTCCCTCCCCTACTCACGTGCATGCTCTCACTTTCTCTCTCTCTCTTAAAAATAAATAAACATTAAAAAAAAAAAGGTGTGGGAGAAAAACTATAAATCTTTACTAAGGGAAGTGAAACAACACTTGAATAAATGTCATTTCTGAAATATGTCAATTCCAAATTGATACTACAAATTTAAAATGGTGAGATATATCTGGAAGAATAACTGAGCAAAAATAGCCAGCAAAGTGTGTGTGTGTGTTTTTTTTTTTTAATTAGAGGGTAAAGAGTATAGAAGGCAGCAAGATGACTGTAGAAAAATGTGCCAAGAAAATAAACAGGTATTTCACTAAAGAAGAAATAGAAATAGCCAACCCAATAAAAACATGAAAACTGTTCTCAATATGTGAAAAAGTATTCAGCCACATTTTGCCAAATAATTTATGATTTCAAATGATCATTTATCTAATTGGCAAGGATAAAATTTTGTATTCTTGTCCTGCTGGTCAGGAAGTGTAAATTAGCTTGTGCTTTCTCTGTGGCATATCCCTTAGCTGAGCACTTTCACTTAATCAAGTAAAGAAGAGGATTCTAATTAAACTTGATAAATTGACCATATCTACCTACTGCTTTCACCTCGTGGAGGCAAAATGATAATAAAAGAATAAAAACGATATTCCTGAAGACAGAAAATAATAGAGATGAACTCCAGCATGATTTTTTGGAAGATGGAAAAAAGTGTACACGTGATCGGCGATTTCGCAGGCTAGGAGAGCTAAAATCTCTGTGGGCAGTGGGCAAAGCCCAGAAGCAGGTCTTCTTACTTGTGCAGGAGAACCTTCAAAAAGCTCAGGAATTAGGGAGGTAGGACGCTCTGAATGTAAGAGTCAAAGTGGGGTTGAGAACAGGATCGAAACAGGTCTGTTTAAGAAATGAATCGATCTCCAAATACCTGTCTTAACACATTTGGAAAACTAGAGGTTTAGTGGTTTTTGCGGTTGAACTTGAGACTGGACTTTGGGACACTGAGCCCAGTTGAGGGACATGGGTTCATACTGAGCACAAGAAGATTAAATGACAGTGTACAGTGAATGATTCTTTTTCCACTTGACTCTCCAAACACTGGCACCGTGGCCTATACCTCCCAGGCCAAGAGGAAGATCCACTGATAGTGACCATTCGAAACCTTCCTATAAACAATCCAGGCAGCTTCCTACAGTGAAACCCACCAACTGACAAAGCCCTGCTTACACAGAGCTCCCAATTAGCTCTTTTCTATTTACATACGGTGAAATGCACAGATCATAAAAGTACAGTTTGAGTTTTGATAAAAACAGTTGTGTAACCAATACTGCAACTGAGACGTATAAATTATTTTTGTCTCCCCAGAAAGTCCTTTCTCCTCATTCTAGTCTGTCATAAGCCACCACCGTTCAGACCTCTGTGGCTCTCATCATAGATTAGTTTGCCTGTTGTTGAATTTCAAATAAAGGCAACCATGTAGTACATACTAATACTGTGTCTGGCTTCTTTCAACTTAATACTTTCGAGATTCATCCATGTTGCACCTGCCAGTAGCTTTTTTTTGGTTGCTGAGTGGTATTCCAGTGAATGAATATACCGTGATTTGCTTTCCATTCTTCTGTTGATGGATATTTGGATTTGGGTTACATATAGATGTGGCCAGTATGAATTAAACTGTTATAAACAACCTTGTGTGTCTTTTGTGGTAAATACATGCTTTCATTTGGGGGGGGGGGGATAAGTATCTGGGAGTAGAGTTATCAGTCATATGGTAAATGAATTTCCACTTGATAAGAATCTGTCAGACCAGTATCCAAAGTGGTTGTGCCACTGTCACCACTAATGTATAGGACTTGTAGTTGTTCCGTATCCTTGATATATTTGGGGTTTCTGTCTTTTTAATTTTTGATTTCCTAGATACATGAAATACTATTTCATTGTGGTGGTAATTTGCATCTTCCTGAAGACTAATGATGTTGAGCACCTTTCCTTTTGCATGGCTGTTTATATATCTTTTCTTGTGAAGTACCTGTTAGAAGTGTTTTCCCATTTAAGAAATTGTGTTGTTTTTATTATTGATTTGTAGGAGTTCTATTATATATCTTGCACACAGATTATTTTTTTAATGTTTATTATTTTGAGAGAGAGGACACAAGTTCTTTTTTAAAAAGTTTGTTATAAATAAATACAGTTTATTTATTTGCCAGAGGAGCAGAGAGAGAGAGGGAGAGAGAGAACTTCAAGCAGGCTCCAGGCTCAGCGTGGAGCACAATGTAGGGCTTGATCCCATGGCCCTGGGATCGTGACCTGAGCTGAAATCAAGAGTCGGATGCTTAACCGATTGAGCCACCCAGGTGCCCCTCTTAGACACAAATTCTTTGTCATTTGGCATGCACGCATTCATATATAATGAATATAGTGAATATTGACCCACAGCCTGTGGGATTACCTTTTCGTAATCTTAATAGTGGCTTTTTGTGAGCAGAAGTTTTAATTTTGAAGAAGTCCAATTTATAAATTTGTTTTCTCTCATAATATTTTTTTTGTGTGTGTCCACTCTAAGAAATCTTTGTCCACCCCAAGATTTGAAGGTACTTTTTTTTTTTTCCTGGAAGCTTTTACATTTGGGTAAATGGACAATCTTGAATTTTCATGTATAGCATAAGGTAAATTAAGGCATTATTTCCCCCCTGTATGTTTATCTGTTCTCTTGCCACAATTTCTTGAAATCAGTTAGCTTTTTAAATGCTTTCTCTTTTGGGGTGCCGGGTGGCTCAGTCGGTTGGGCGTCTGACTTCGGCTCAGGTCATGATCTCCTGGTCTGTGAAGTTCAAGCCCCGCGTCAGGCTCTGTGCTGAGAGCTCAGCGCCTGGAGCCTGCTTCGGATTCTGTGTCTCCATCTCACTCTGCCCCTCACCCACTCATTCTCTCTCTCTCCTTCAAAAATAAACATTAAAAAAAAAAAAATGCTTCATCTTTTAAAATGCATGGAGAACCAAGAAGAGTTTTGAAGGCAAAGACCAAAAATAAAAGAGAAAAAGAAAGGTACTTGAAGGAGACAACAACCAATAAATAAATATATCTTTAGGCCAGAACCCAAATATAATTGATATCTTCAAGAGAAAAGAGTAAATAAATATTGCTTCCATGAGAAAAGAATAGGTGGCTCTAACAAAGAATATTTAAAGAAGAAAGAAAAGGGATTCCTGGAAATTAGAAATATAATAGAAACACTATTTCGTAAAATCGCCAGAAGATAAAGTTGAGAAAAATCTTCCGTAAAGTTAAAAAATAAAAAAATGACAAATAGGACAAATAATTAGAAGGTCATTTTACATAGTCACCATCAAAATAATAGGAAGTCCGGAAGGAGCTAACATAGAAAACAAGGAGAGGAATAATCAAAGAAAATGTTTTAGAAGTCCAGGACACGTGTTCCCAGATTGAGACTCCTATAGAATGCCCAGGACACTAGGTGAGGAAAGACCTATGCCAAGGCCCATAGCGGTCACAGTTTAGAATACATGTAACAGAGTATATTCTAAAAAGCTTTAAGGAAGTATGAGTCATATACACAGCACTGGGAATCAGAATAATACCAGATTGCTCAACAATGACATTGCAAAACTAGAGGACAGTGAAGCAAAGTCTTTTAACATTCTGGGGGAAGAGGGTGGTGGGAGCGATGTCAGCCTACAAAAGTCTGTATTCAGCCAGCTATACTTTAATATGGTAAAATAAAGATGCCAAAGAGGCAAGATTTCAAAAAGTTTACCTCCCACATACCCCTTCTCCGGTAACCGTTAGAGGGGTGCTGTTCCAAAAGAGAGGAGGTAAATAACACCAACAAAGAAAAGAACTTTGGGATTCTCCCAACAAGTGTGGAATACCTACTGTGTGCTGTGTCCATCCAAGATGAATATAGAGCACTGAAGAAAACAAAGGCCATGTCCTCATGGTGCTGAGTAGGAAGAAGTTAGCCATAAATAATGTATCAGGACTTAACAAGTGCTCTGAAGAAAACTAAAAGGGGGAAAAGAGAGTGACAGCCAGAGGTGGAGAAGGGGGAGCAGGTCAGGAAAGGGTTTTTGATGAGCAGCCAGCTGAGGATGGATCAGGAGAATGAAGGGCTCCATACTTGTTTATCCGAAATTCAAATTTATCTGAGCATCTTGTGCTTTAGCTGATGTTCCTGTCCAAGAGGGATGTCACCAAAGAAAATTATAAAATGGATAGATTACCTATGTGTTTGAATATATGTGCATTCTTCCAGTGGAGAATTTTGGGATCAACTAATAATACATAGAAAACAAAGCAGATAGAGAGTGAGACCGTTACAAACTCAAGGGAAAGTCAAAGGATGTAAAAGAAGGGAATTGTCATAATAATGTGTTACATGGCACTGAGTTGTAAATAATTTTCACTGAGTCCAGTTTACTGAAGGAAGAGGAAATACGTGTACATTTAGAAAAAGTGTATAAGGATTAAAAGTTCATCTTGCATAGTAGGAATTCAGTAATATCTAAAGCTGAAAAACCAAGAAATAACATTTTAAGCATGTGATTAGAAATTCATGGGTAAATAACCAAACACACACCACCACCAACAACAAAAATAGCTACAAGAGTTGCAAGTGCTGGGTATGTGCTCCAAAGGACTTGAAAGCAGGGTTTTCATGCTCCTTCATATACAACAGCCTGGAGGCGAAGGCAGCCCAGCTGCCCATCGCGGATGAATAGGTGAACAAAAGGTGGTTATATATGTAACATACACACTGTGGGCTGTCGCTCCGCCTTGAGAAAGAGGGAAATTCTGACACAGGCTGCAATGTGGATGAACCTTTAAGATACGACGTTCAGGGGCGCCTGGGTGGCTCAGTCGGTTGAGCGCCAACTTCGGCTCAGGTCATGATCTCGCGGTCTGTGGGTTCGGGCCCCGCGTCGGGCTCTGTGCTGATGGCTCAGAGCCTGGAGCCTGCCTCTGATTCTGTGTCTCCCTCTCTCTCTGCCCCTCTCCCCCTCATGCTCTGTCTCTCTCTGTCTCAAACATAAATAAACATTACAAAAAAAAAAAAAAAGATACGACGTTCAGTGAAATAAGCCAGTCACAAAGGTACAACTGTTGTGTGATTCCACTTATATGAAGTTCCTAGAATAGTCAGATGCATAGAGAAAGTAGAATGGTGATTGCCAGGGGCTGGTGGTAAGGAGGAATGGGGAGTTACTGTATTTGATGGCTACAGAGTTTAAGTTTGGGAAGATTAAGAAGTTCTGGAGGTGGATGGTTGTGATGGTTGCATAATAATGTGACCGTACTTAATGCCACTGAACTGTACACATAAAAACGTTAAAATTATAAGTTATATATATATGACCACATATGTGGCGCAAAATTATGTAGATGTCACTACAATAAAAAGCAACTTGTGTGGTGCCTGGGTGGCCCAGTCGGTTAAGTGTCCAACCTTGGCTCAGGTCATGATCTCTCAGTCTGTGAGTTCAAGCCCAACGTCAGGCTTTGTGCTGACAGCTCAGAGCCTGGAGCCTGCTTCAGATTTTGTGTCTCCCTCTCTCTCTGCCCCTCCCCCACTCATGCTTTGTCTCTCCTGCTCTCAAGAAAACAAAAACAAACAAAAAAAACCATTAAAAAAAAAAGAAATTTGTGAGTAGTTGCGTCAAGAGAATGGGAATCAGGGATGAGAAAAGTAGACCACTGCTTTTCATGATATGTTTATAGAGTTAATTATTAAAACTAGATAGATGGGTGACTTTGGTTTAAAAAGCAGTTACTGATTTATGCAAATATGTATGTGTGAAGGAATGTTCATCATAGGAAAGAACTGGAAGCAGCCTGTAATAACCACCAGTAAGTATTAGGTCAATAAATTGTGCTATATCTATACAGTGGAACACTACCCAGCTTTTAAAATGATATTTAAAATCAAAGAAATATGTTCACAGTACATGACATGGGAGAGAGAGGGGAATAATAGTCTCAGCAAAGCTTATGTTGAGTGTTAGGAATGTTATGATTTGGTCTTTGTTTTTTATATGATTGAACTGAATGGTTTTGTTTCCTAAAATATTTTTATGACCAATTGTTTAGTCAGGTATATATGGTGGCCTTGTCATAAAAACACTCTGAATTTAATTCTTAAAGGAGGAAAATGGCAAACCAGTTAAATCTCAGGGAATTCCTACTGTGTGTCCAGTTTCACGATCCTCAAATGAAGCAACTTCCCCATATCATTCCCGACGAAAGATGAGGAAACTTCGAGATCATACTGTCCGAACTCCTTCTAACTTAGACATCCTAGAGCTCCATACAAGAGAGGTCCTCAGAAGGTTAGAGATGTGTCCATGGGAAGAGGCAAGTATTATGTTTCATGGTTATAGAAAGAGACTTGGTTGTTCCTGAAAGGTCTTTAGAAGGGCAATAAAAATAACAGTCTGGCCGTTCTTGTTTTCTAATCGTTGCTTAGCATCGTAGGGGTCAACAGTCCTGATGCTCATGACGGAGGAACATGCTTCATGCAGCTTTCTAGGCCTCAGTGTAGAAGTAGAATGAATAGATCTTGTTTATCTGCGGACGTATTTATTGAGTGTTTACCTAATGCCCTGTGCTTTTCTAAGTTCTGGAGAAGATACCGAAGTGAGCAAAACTTAAGGGTCTGCCATCGCGTGACTTCCATCCTAGCTCAAATTGTAAAGACGGAAGACGAGATATATACTAAAATGCTATAATTTCAGTTAATAAGTATTACAAAGGAAGCCAAAACAGTAGAGCAAGAGAATAAAGGGCCTGGGACTGTCGGAGGGCCTCTCAGGTGGGGTGACATTTGAGCTGACAAACACTGGAAGAAGTCAGGTGGATACAAAGATTTGAGGAAACAGAGGGAAGAGCAATTGCGGAAAGCCTGTCCCTGACTCAGCAGCACCCACACGGGGAACTGTTGGACAGGAAGACTGTCAGAATGAATCCATTCCAGGCAGGGAAACGCTGGCTGAATGGACGAGGGGGGGTGTGTAAAACATGGTAATGAGTTTGTGATGAGATGCAGATCACCCATCAATTTACATCTTAAGTAAAGGATAGGAACAATTTAAAATGAGTAAGATAGAAGTATTTCTGAATTAAAATATTTAAGTTCTGTAAGAATTACAACAAATATTTTACATTTTATATAATTGTATGGATACTATTTTAAGCTTTTGTTCTAAATCTTTTTAGCCCATAGATTTAGCTTGTTATGAAGGGTTCTATTTATGACTAAAGAAAAAAATTACCACATAAGGAAATACTCTTTATTAAAAACCAGCTACTATTGTTCTTTTATGTCACATGGTGGCCTTTGTCCCTCGTGATAGCAGGATGATGGACTGTGAGTTGCTGACAGTACCTCTTGGGAAGACTGGAGATTAGGTCAAGGATAGGATGACTGGGAAGGATTAGTGCTTCACAGGAAGAAGCAAGGAAACGAGAATTAAAACACATTAAGGCACTGCTTTTCCAGCTTTTTAGCGTTCTCCAAGAGTGAAATGTCTTCAAGTTCGCTTTGTGTAAATTTTACATTCTGCTTTATAGAACGTGTTTTATTATTATTGGCCCTACAGAAAGATGAACCATATTTATGCTTTGGTTTTAGGAACCACATAGCTTTAGTGGCCACACACACTGTGTATCTTCTGGCCTAGGCGGCTGCCTAGCACAGTTGGGGTTGCAGGGCCATGGGTGGGGAGGTGGTGGTTACTGTATTTCTTTTGTCAGGCAGGCGTATTTGAGGGCAGATGCTAAGTTCAGTTCTGTTTTTATACTTTAAGGACATCTTGAGCTCTAAACTGAATGGAAAATTTAACAAACATCTCCAGCCATCTTCCACGGTACCTGAGTGGAGAGCAAAAGATAACGATCTACGATTACTGCTGACAAATGGGAGGATAATTAAGTACGTGAAGTAGATGACCGTGTCCTACGGAGGAGTTTGTGGTAGATTCCCTGTGTGCACCTAATCCCTAGTCCGTACTGTTGCAGTCTGACTCAGCTCTCCACTCTGACTGTAAATTAGGGGCGAGGGTATACTGTTTGGCTGCATTGTTGCACTGTTTTGTGACTTGATCACTTTTCCCTCTGTGTACAGAGATGAGAGACAACCCTTTGCAGATTCAAGTCTTTATACAGCAGATAGTGAAAATGAGGAGGACAAACAAAGGACAAAAAAGGCAAAAATGAAGATGGAAGAGAGTTCAGGAATAGAGGGAGTGGAGAATGAAGAATCTCAAAAACCACTTAACAGTATGTTTGTTTTAATGGTCGCTTTAAAGTTTTACTATTACCCAACGTGATAATGTGTAAAGTATCTTGCTAATTTTAAAGTTCTTAAATTTGTGGCAGGATTGAAAATTGTCGTGTCCGCAGTACTCTTTGGAGAAATCTGAAGCGTTTGAGTGGTTTGTCCGCCGGGGAAATGTGGCTGCGAATGCCGAGTGAGGCGTGAGCGCACAGGGAGGGTGTTTTTAGTGACAAGAATACATGCTGGTCAGTGACACCCTCATCTAGTGACAGTTTTTAACAAGAGTCACATGAAAGCTTGTGCATTTTATGGGCTTCTACTCCGAATAATAAAATAGTCACCAGTTTAATACAGCTTCATAAATAATTCTAGCTAATACATATATGGTTTTCAGAATTGGGAGACAATACAGTTGGCTGATCTGAAGCTCTTAGTAACCCATATATTGTTTTATTCGATTGCCTGTTGACAGGAAGGCTGCCTCTACTTGGTTATCGTCAGTGTGACAAACAGTAACACCTCCTCCTTCTTGAGATCGTTCTTGTTTGAACGCAGTCTTCATTCCTTAGCATTTTTCAGAGACTCCGTACACACTTCTGTTTTAAAAAGTAGTTAAGTATTTTGATAATGACAAGAAAAATTAACATTTTTCCGTGTTGAATACGTCATTTCCTGCTAATTCCAAGTAAATTTGGTGTTGCTGTAGTGGGCGGCTCCGCATGTGTTTCGCACGCCGGGGGAAAGGCAGCTCGTCGGTGGGAATAACAGACAGTTGTCACGTGGCCGTGCCGCCTGGGAGAGCAGGGCAGTGGGAGAGCCTGGCTTTTGCGCTTCTTGAATTCACTATCCACGTGAATGCTCTTTTGGTTTAGGAGAGTTAGCTTTTTGTTTTTTTGTTGAGAGAAGGAATGCAAAAGGGAAAGTGAAAAGCCTCTTGTAGCTAATTTTAGCGTTGGAGGTTTTTTTTCTGGAAAGAAATATAAACTTCCACGCAAATGAGGACTATCATCATGTTCAGTAAATGCCACAAGCATTTTAAGAGTACAGTTCAGTCTGTGTCTTGGTCAATTAGGGAGAAAGTCTTTAGGGGAAGAAAAAAATGAACAAAATGAAAGCAGTGGGAAGGGAGAGAGCGGGGGCAGTCGAGATATACCTGGAGGCTGGACCGACTTCAGGTCCACCTCGCTCGTAAGCTTCCACTGACTTTCTCTTTTTCTCTCTTCTTTCCCTTCGCAGGGTTTTTTACAAGTGTGAAATCAGAACTCAGGAATCGATCATCAGAATACTCTGATATTTCTGATTCAGAAGACTCCGGACCTGATTGCTCTGCACTGGTACGCCCAAACCCCTGTGACTAGTGCGCTATTTGATGGAAAGATGAACACCTACTTTCCTTCACCCGCAAGGAAAGTAAATGACAGCTTTTCCCAAAGTCTGTCTCCATGACCTTTGTGGCACCCGGTCTTCCCTGTAATGGTAATTACACACACGCGCATGTGCATACAGACCCCCAGTCATAGACTGTTTGCATTTGATAAGTGTGGCTTTTGTCTGGTTTTAGAAAGGGCGGATGAAATACTGTTCTTATATTTCTCATACGTTATATTTCATTTTACTTTAAAGAAATCCCCTACTCTCTGTTTTTGTACTAAGGAGTTATGTACTGTAATTGCTAGAGATTTTAGCTATCATACGAAATACAGAAATAATTCCATGGTAATTAAGATTCTGACTTTGCCTAGAGTGATAAAGTGTTTTTGGTTAGTACATATCTACTCAGATCTCTTATATTATTTGCTTCCATTTAATTATTTATTATCTCAGAAAAATAATTTTACCACTGAAGAGTCTGAAAGTTCAGGTGATGAAAAGAAACAAGAAATAACATCAAACTTCAAGGAGGACTCTACTGTGATGAGGAACTTTGTTCAAAAGGGCCAGAAGCCATCTAGGAATGAAATTCCAATTAAAAGGTAGGTTTGGGGCACCTGGGTAGCTCAATCAGTTAAGTGTCTGACTCTTGATTTCGGCTCAGGTGATGATTTATTTCACAGTCGTGGGATTGAATCCTGCATCAGGTTCCGCACAAGGCATCGAGCCTGCTTGAGATTCTCTCTCCCTCTCCCTCTCTCCCTCCCCTGCTCATGTGTGTGTGCTGTAAAAAAAAAAAAAAAAAAAAAAAAAAAGTTAGGCTTACTGATGGTAGTAGTCTTATTATGTTGTGATATAAATTATATGGAAACTTTTTTTAATTTTAAATTTTACCAAAAAGTGTCGAAAGAATAAATAAGCTCTTGTCCTTTACTTGCCTTCCCTCTAGGGAATGTCCTACCTCGACGAGCACAGAGGAAGAAGCGATTCAGGGCATGCTGTCTATGGCAGGGTTGCACTATTCCACATGTTTACAAAGGCAGATACAAAGCACAGACTGCAGTGGTGAAAGAGACCCTCTCCAGGATCCCAGCGGCTGCCACGGCAGTAACCATGAGGTCAGACAGCTGTATCGCTGTGATAAACCAGTGGAATGTGGTAAGAAACATAAATTTGTCTCTAAAATGTAACATGTCTCCCTCAACTATTAACTCCATAATCCTAGTTGAAGTTAAAGAGTATGAATAAGAACTGTTGATTGCACACCTTTAGTTGGAAATGGTGTTAAGCTTATTGGCTAAAAAATACATAATGTCGACATATACAAGCTGTAAGTATAAAGAATCAAAATGTAAATTAACGGCTGGAGAATCATGTTCACTGGCATAATCCTACCAGCGCTATTGCAAGACAGTACCGTTTCGCTCTCCTAAGCCGTTCAGAGTGGAAGGAATGTCGAGGCATCTCATGTGGGCTGCTGGGCTCGAACCATCAGTCCTCTTTCCTTTTGTGGGAGGGAAAACAAGTTTTGATCTGTTTCTGGTTGAGAACATTCTCTCTCCTACTCGAAAAAGAAGTATGGAGAAAGAGAAGACTCAGTGACCGTATCAGCGATGTCATGTAGTGTTTTCGTTCTCTGTGCCTTTGGGGAAGATTTTGTTTACTGAAAGTCTGAGGAAGATAGGGGAGAAGATGGCACATTAAAACAAAATGCCTGTTGTAGAAATTGTGTTCATTCCTACCTAGGTATGTGAATTGTCTGCCAGGAACTTGACATCCATTTCATTCAATTCATGAAACAACATTTTGGAGTATGTGGTAATAAAACTTGCCTGTACTTACAGTACTCACACAGCTATTATGGTTCGTTCGTATTGGAATTTAAACCCAGGACTGTCTGAGGTCAAAATCTTGGCTTATTGTATAAGAAATTGAGGCTTAGAGAGGTTAAATAACTTGCCTGAAGAGGCATTGGTAATGGAAAAACTCAAATTCAGGTCTGGGTGTATCTGTCTGTCCACACCATTCTGTCTCCCTGTAATTTCTTTGGTCCCTTGAAAAGAAGGCTTCTATGAAAATACTGCAGAATTCAGGCAAACATATGCCTTTATTCTTTATGGAAAAAAATACCAGTTTTAGAGTATATTGCATTTGCTTTCTCATCTACAACAGATGGCTATAGAATTTGACTCTAGATCTTCTAGCGTCTGGCACAAAACCTGTCGTAGAAAGACAGTCTTTGAGAGAATTGAAGGTTTAACGTGTTAAGATTGTGAGCTGGTGGGTGTTTTGTTTTCGGGAGAGAAACGAGTGTGGTGAAAGTATGTGAATAAGTACCTGAAGGGTTAACATACTGGTTTTTTTTTTTTTTTCTTTTAATAAAATGTCAACCTATACTTTCAGTTTTAAACATTAGGTAAATTTTGTTCATTATGATCCAGTCTGTGTGGAGATAATTTAATTAAAACATCTCTTTAGGCTACCATGTCAAGACTGAAGATCAAGACTTGAGAAGTTCTTCTTGGAGAAAACAATGTGACACCACTTCCAGATTTCATCTTCAGGTATGTGCCAGGCTTGGAACATCAGATGGAGATTTAAGATCGTTATTAACTCTTTTTGCTTTTTTTTTTTTTTACTGCAACCAGTAGTCAACCATTTGATCTGGAAAGCTGAAAAATAATTTACTGTTAAATGCACATTTAACAGTTCTCCTTTTTAAGAGTTTCTGATGTAACAGCTAACGCAAGACACATGGATATAATGTGATCTGGAAAAGAATAGTTAATTCAAGGACAGCTAAAAACTCCTGCAGCCAACACTTTTGGGTTATGTCTGGGTAGAACGGAAAGGAAAAACGTACCATGAAGGTCTCTTTTTAATCTCCGACAGTGTTTCTTGAACACTTTTAGATAGTAAATTTCTTTGAAATTTGATGACAGTTACAGATTCTCTTTCGAGAAAAATGTTCATCATAAATACTGATTTTTGCATAGAATTTCCTCACGGTTTGCATCTCATCCTTACCCCGGACCATCCACTGACTCCAGGTTAGGAGCCTCTGCTCTAAGAGAAGACCCTTGATGTCTTGGGATTCCAGTGTATTATTGCTGATACCAAACAAAACGAACCCCAAATAGCTTTTTGAAAGCCACAGCTTTACCAGTAGCACCATACAAGGGGAGTGATAGGACCTTTTGCTGCAAATCATGGAAAATGACAGTCAAAGAAAGAATCAAAGTTCTCTTGTGGCAGAGTAGAGTCCCCTAACCTCCTCAATGCTAGGCACACTCCAAGTAGTGGATGTTATGTGTGGTTTTTATTTTCTTCATTTGGCTTATCCACCTTTCTAAATACTTGTCAATTTTACAATAAGAAAAATAGCCAAGTTATTTTTTTAAGGCAAAGTTTTTTAAGTACAAGTTCTTTTAATAGAAGAATATGCTCCAGAATCAAAGGTCAAGGAAGGAAGGAGTCCCTTAACTATTAGTAAAACACTCATTCAGGTTATGATGTTATAGTGCCTCACTGGTCCTAAAGTTTATAATTTATTAGTATTATAGGATTCAATATTAAAAGTAAGCTATTATTTGAATCTTTTGTTTTTATACTTTTTTATATTTTAGAGAGACAGCATTCAAGTGGGGGAGAGGGGCAGGGGTGGGGAGGGGAAGGGGGGGGAGTAAGAGAGAGAGAGAGAGAGAGAGAGAGAGAGAGAGAATCCTAGCAGGCTTCACACTCAGCGCAGAGCCCAGTGTGGGGCTTGATTCCATGACCCCGGGATCATGACCTGAGCCAAAATCAGGAGTCAGACTCTCAAATAACTGAGCCACCCAGGCATCCCTGAATCTAGCTATTGTTTTTATAATTGTCTTCTGAAAATAAAGAAGTAGAGTACAGATAATTAGCAAGATCACCTTAGAAAATATCAGGTTTCTTTTGCTTGTAATCTACAGAGGTTTTATAGAGAGGCATGTCAAATCATAATAATTGTTTTTTCATGCTCAGGGAAATTTGTAAGACTAATTTAAAGCAAGTCTATGTTTAATGCTGTTTTTAAAACTTACGTGACCATTATGGAATCGGGAATTTATTTTATATCATACACACATATACAACTGGTTTCATGAAACATCACATCAGATGTATGTTCTTTTCAAGTTTGTATTTTCCTTTCCTTTTTTAATTCTGATGATGACCCTTTCCATTGGTTTCATGACCTACCAATCAGTAGCACTGTTTGTTTTTGCCTAATGGTTCAGTCAGTAATGTTGAAGAGACTGAAGGAAGAATTTTTTTCAATAATTTTTTTAATGTTTATTCATTTTTGAGAGAGAGAGAAAGAGAGAGTATGAGAGGGGCAGGAGCAGAGCGAGAGGGGGACATAGAATCCAAAGCTACCTCCAGGCTCTGAGCTGTCAGCACAGAGCCTGACTCGGGCTTGAACTCACAAGCCGTGAGATCATGACTTGAGCTGAAGTCAGATGTCTAACTGGCTAAGCCACCCAGGTGCCCCAAAGGAAGAATTGTTAAGAGAAAAATCAGACTTGGAGCTCACCATGTAGGGGCTTTTCTTAGCACACAACTTAAATACAGTGGAGATGAAACTTAACAGAGGGTAGGTTCTACAAAAGATAGTACATTACACCATACATGGGAGCTGTGTCATGCCGAGGAAAATATAGGTCTACCCACCCCATCCCCGTGTTCCTTCCATGTCATATCATGGCACGTGCACAGTGCTATATTGCAGTATAATATACTTTATATATTTTATGTACTTCTATGCACAAATATACACATTTAGGGAAAACACATTTGTATTTATATACAAATTTTAAGTGGGGCACCTGGGTGGCTCAATTGGTTGAGTGTCCAGCTTCAGCTCAGGTTATGATCTCACAGTTGGGAGATTCGAACCCCTCATCAGGCTCACTGCTGTCAGCGCAGAGCCTGTTTCGGATCCTCAGTCCTCCCGCCCCCCCCACCCGCCTCTCTACTCATGTGTGCTCATGTGTGCGCTCTCTCTCTCTCTCTCTCTATCAAAAATGAATAA
Source organism: Paguma larvata (assembly GCA_030068075.1). NCBI lineage: Eukaryota > Metazoa > Chordata > Mammalia > Carnivora > Viverridae > Paguma > Paguma larvata. The sequence continues at coordinate 89,476,739 of CM057834.1, read as the reverse complement.
ACATTTAAAAACATAAGCTATATATATATAAATTATGTAAATAAAACTATATATAGGTGTATATATATAACTATGTAAATAAAAAAGTTTTCTTCTGGACTTAAGTGACCGTGCAAATTTCAATACCTGACTCCCTTCATGCCGTTGGGTTTTGGAGTGACATGGCCATCCTGAGGGGGTAGTCTTCTGTGGCTGCTACATGTTACAAAAACCACAGTTCAGTATATTTCTTCTCTCTCTTGACTTTCTATTATAGAAAAGTTAACTACCTCACTTATCTTAAAGAAACACTAAAAATCCAGCCTTATTTCCTTCCTTTTTTAGGATCTTAGTAGAGGCCAGAAATGCATCAAAAAGGAAGGTTCATCAGAAATGAGTCAGAAGGTACAAAGTAGGAATTCTGTGGACAACAGTGGCTCAAGCCCTCCAAATGGAAAGTATACGCAGAATTCAAGCTTGATTTCGGGGGCGTGCCAGATCAATAATGGCAGCGTAAGCCCAGAAAGGCCAGTTGGTGAAACTTCCTTTTCAGTGCCCCTTCACCCCACCAAGAGACCTGCATCAAATCCACCACCTATCAGCAACCAGGCAACAAAAGGTAACGTCCACACCTTTGTAGGCAGAGTATAATTCTGACTGTGTATGACGGTGGTGGCAGCAGTTTTGATAGACTAGTATAGTGGTTTGCCCTCCGGTTGCCGACAGCCTGACGCATTACGGATGGCGCAGTGATGGCAGTATGCATAGGTTGTTGTGGGAACAGAGAAGAAGGATACCTAGGTCAACCGTGAGGATTGGGAGTGGCTTTCTGGAAGAGGAGGTAGATCTTAAAAAGGGCTGTAAGCAGTTAGCCAGGCCAGGTTGGGGAAGTGACAGGGTGGACTGCACTGAGGGTAAAGGAGATGGTGGGGCCCCTGGTACAGACGTGAGAAACAGTACGTGTGGGATTTATGGAACTGCAGTCAGTTTTGTTGCTGAAGCACAGGATGATGCAAGAAAGGGTTCGAGCTTATGCTCAAGAGATAGGCAGGGATCCGCCTCGGGGTGGCCTGGAAAGTCTTGTGAAGGAGGTTGGCCTGTATCTCCCAGGTGATGAGGTGGAAGTTTGAAGCAGTAGGATTCCAGGAGTGTGACTTTGCCCGTTCAGAACGCCGAAAAGGCTGGCTTTCCGTACAGCTCTCCCTTTAGCTCTTCCACGTGCTGTCAGTCAAGAACGATTTTCATTATTATTTACACTCTCGTTGGTGTCTTCTAGGTAAACGTCCAAAAAAAGGAATGGCAACAGCCAAACAACGCCTTGGGAAGATCCTTAAGTTGAACAGAAATGGCCACGCCCGTTTCTTTGTGTGACGGAGCTGCTGCTGTGGCCACTCTTCCCTTTGGAGACAGACTGGTTTCGGGGGCGCAGGAGCCTGGAGCTCCGGCCGGGCCCTCGCCTGACGCAGCTTGCATGTACAGTAGGGAACACTGCCTGAAGAACAAAATGAACCCGATGCTGCATTTTCACTGTGCCACACCCACTCAGCAATAACCGTTTCGGACCTGGTGGGGGAGAGGAAGAAGGAGGGTAGAACCTTAAAAAGAGACCTTGAACTGGGAAAGGTCTCTTGTCAGGGCTTGAATTTCATTTTGTTGTTGGTAGTGTCTTGATTTATTTTCAGTAGTAGGGTAAAGAATTATCAATAATTTATTTAACAGATTTTTTTTTTAAAGTTAACAGCTTTTAAATTCTTTCTTTTTTAAAGCTATTTATTTGGAAGATTTCTGGAGAAATATCTCACTAATTTAGATTTAAGAATGTGAAAGTTTTTAAATTATTTTTGATAGTGTGTATGTTACATGTGGGGAGGAGCCACAGTAACAGTAACTAGTCTGGACTCTTAAATTTGATATTCAGGTTAAAGTCTTAAACAGGGATTTGATGCATTAATTATTTTAAATTAAGATGTATATGAAAATCATTTTATTTTATATATTTCATGTGTTTTTTATAAGCTATTAGCTTCGCTTTTGCTAACATCCAAGGTGCATACTGTTATCCCGGTTACCTTACATCCCACCTTCCCTCTGCACTCCCCATCATTTTGTGACGACACAACAAGACTCTTCTCTTTGCAGGGAAAGACTTTCGTAGCCAACGTGTAAGAATGACATAAAAGAGCCCACATTTCGCATTTCGTTTGACATTGCAGTTTTCTTCTGATTATATAACAATAGGCTTCTTGCATTTTCATTTTTGCTGATGATATCTGGGTCCCAAAGAGAACAGCTTTAATATCTTTTTCCTACCTTTGGGAAAAGGATTATAAGTTTGGTTAAATTGTCATGTTTATAGTTTTTCAAATACATTTGTAACTACAGAGGGCCTTCTTCGTACTGCTGGTGTTGGAGGGCAGGACGAGCACCTGCCTCAGAGGTTATATTTTATGACGCTTTTATTCTGTGTGTATCTAACTTGTTGGAAAATATGAGATGTGGTTTGACTTAGTATATTCAAATCTGCATAATAAGCCGTAATATAATAGGACTATACTATATTAAGTTGTATAGAAGCAAGCATGTTGGAGTAGATCTTTTGGGTGTATGTGTGTCTAGTTTCTTATTTCTTAACTTTCTAAGGAATTATTTAAGATGCAGATCTGGAGTAAAATGGTGCTTCTTGCAGTTTCTTCCATCTGTCCTAACTTAACCAGTGCATATTGAGATTAAGTATCTGGTCGAGCTTTAAGGAATCATTTATCTCCCTTATGCACAGTTCTTACTAAATGCCAGTTTTCAGTTGCTCCAATAGCTTATGTTTTCCCCTTTCTCCTCCATGGCATAAAAGTAAGTGATTTCTGGGGGCGGGGTCGAGATACTCCCATTTCTGACAATAGAACATTTTACAAGTTTCTACAAAGAAAGTATAGGCAAATAAGATAAAATTTATTTTTACGGAGAAGAAATATGGCCATATTGTGGATTTGTCTCTTTTTTTACTCAGCAAGGTAGCAGAACTTTCCCTTCCGTATTAAGTGTCACTTGAGGAGCTAAGAAAAAAATCTATACCATCATATTTCGTGGTTGTATTCAGATGTGTATTTTCAAAGAGAAATATTTCTTACTCTGTCTCTATTCCAATATTTCATGGAATAAATATAAAATAGCTTATGAATTAGTCTTTCTGGTCCAAGTGACTGGACCAAAGTCTGGGTCTTAACTGGGTGTCAGGAAAAAGAATTTGTATGGAAATACTAAATGTCTATAAATGGCCTACTTAAACTCTGTCTACACTATGCCAAAACTAGTTAAGAGATGGGTATAATCAGTCATTTGTTTGGTCATTGGATCTCATGTTGTCAAAAGTTGGGGTTTGACTGATTCTCCTACCTCCCAATATATTATTGTGACGTTCTGGTTTTCTGTAGACACCTGTTTTAGTGTTAGAATTCACGTGATTTTGTTTTGGATTAAGAAATAAGAATTATAATTTCTTCTTCCAGCTGCATCATGATCTGGGTTCTTTTGTTTTCTTTACATTTTTCTTAGCTCTAAGTATTTTTAATTACCTGACCTCTTTAGATATAAAAATCAAAATCAATTTATTTTTACGAAATAAAGTAGGGAGCGGTGTCCGCCCTGTGTCCGTAGGCCAATAAATACTAATTTTAAGTCGCCGGTATGTAAAAGTATTAAGTGAAGTTACTGTGGATTCATTTTTGGCACATTAAGCCATTAACTGGCTAAGTTAAAAAAAAAAAACAACAAAACACTTTCAGTAGGATAATATAGCTACTGAAACAGAATTCATGGATCTTTCTTTGAATTGGTGAAAACTCCGCCTATTGGCCCAGTGAGTCTCCTAGTCAAAGCTCTTCTAAAGTGACTGGCTGTGATGCATCCTTTTGTCTCATGGACATGACCGAACTTTGAGATGACCGCAGCCAGGATCTGGACGCAGCCATGATAGATAACCTTTCATGTTTTCCTCTGTCTCCTTTATAAACCATACTAATACACAAGACACTGCGTTGTAGACAAGGAGACAACAGTGGTGGCATTTAGCTAATTATACGAAATAAATAGGTAACACAATTGTGACTTCACATATGCGATTTTAATGGTAGTAGTAGATAATGATTTTTCTGTGTTGATTCAAATAAGCGACTTCTGTTAACCTGGGGTCCCTTGTACTGTAACTCATAATGTCACATAACATGCTTTCCAGGATCTATTAACGATGTAAATAATCCAAAGCTGGCAGGTGATAGTAGTTTGGCGTCCCAGAAATACACTGAGCATCATAAGCATCAGTTACGTTTTAAACATACAGAGTTAAAAATTCTGACTGAAATCATCTTGTAAACTCAGAGAAACAAGTCCATCTTTATCACAACTTACTCAACTTGAATACTGACCTGTTTTTTTTTTAATAATCCTAATTATTGCCTTTTAAATGAACTCTACTGTATTGACTCGTATACTAGCAGCAGGTATTTACGAAACACCTGTGTGCCCAGCACTACTTAGCACTGTGGGGGAATTTAAAGTTGAAGTTGTGGTCTCTGCTCTTGAAGGTCTCTTCTCCAAGAAATAAGCAGTATTATTTTCATTTCTAAGCAAACTTATGCAAAAGAGGGCCCACGTATTTAAAAAAAAAATAGCATAACTTTAGTAGTTTCAACTGAAATGTACAACCGTAGAAGTGGAAGTGTTTTTTTTTTAATTTATAAAATTTAAGAAACATTTGAAAAGTTAATAATTTAATGTTGGTAGTAGAGGGGTGTGGTACAGCATGGAAGGGAGCATGAACCTGGGTTTTTGTCCCAAGTTCTGCCGTTTATGCATCAGCTGTGTGAGCGGAAATAAGTCACTTACTCTTTCTGAGTCTTGGTTTTCTCATTTGTAAGTTTGGTTAAAAATGTGGTTAGGGAAAACATAGAAAAGCGTTCCTTAATTATTAACACGTATGAATTACAGAGAATTTATTATTTAAGTTACAGCTGACAGTGCACACCTGTATGCATTTTTTAGTGAAAACTATTACTCATAAAATTTGTTTCATATCCGGTATATGCCCAGAGCATGGTACCTACAAAATCGGAAGCATCTCTAACAAGGCGTTGAATTAAAATCAGAATTAGGGCTTGAAGTGGAAGGAAAAAAAGTGAGCTAGTTTGTGGATTAGAGTTTACGGATAACGACAGGTAGTCGTTGATGGTTTAAAGGAACTCAGAGATGGTTTGAGGTTTCGCTTAAAGAGGAATTAGGTTAATGCTGCTCCACAGACTCTTCGGTACTAGATAAAGGTAAAATAAGTCACGGAATGAAAATGGTTTAGCAGCTGCCCAAGGAGCTAGGGAAAAAAATAGAAGATGGTCAAAAGATGGGAACCAGCAAAGCCAGCTTGGGGTTGGCGAACGACAGCAATTGACTGGATATCTTCAGAGAAGAGTCTTCCTGCTCTTTCCAGGAGATGCGCTCTGCAGTGATAGGGCCAGTCCCCGAAGAGCGGGTCGTACGGCCCACTTTACTGCTGCCAGAAGTAACTACTATCGTATGTAAACATTTTACAATTTCCTGTTAAGGAATGAGGACTTAATAATGCAAATCTGAACATTTTTCAAAAATTCCTCCCCCCCCATTAAATATTAAGCTAATTGCTCCCTCCAAAAAGAGAAGCTAAAAATCAGCGGTCATTTTCAGATATCCTAGACCTTCACCTAAAGCAATCTTGAGAAGGCCGAGCTTCAGGTCGTTAGCTTAGGAAAGGAGTGTTGCTAGTAAAGAAAGGAGACCCATGAAACCCAGCAGGGCCGTGATTCACCGTGGGTCATGGTGGATCCTAGACCTCAAGTCCCTTGCTTCGTCAAACCGCGCCTGCTGTGTGACCTTGAGCAGCCTCTGCTCTCCTGTGGTGGCTGATGATGGTAAGCTTACTAGAAGTCAGGTGGAAAGGAAGGGGAAGAAATAATATACTTACTACTTTGCTGATGAACGTAATGTAATTTTACTACTGTAGCCTTACTCAAAACCCTTTTCATATTTTCATTTGTTTTTCAGTGAACGTCCTGCCGTAGTCAAATATTTGATCCCCTTACAGAAACAAAATTTTAAAAGTAAGGTCGCTAAGAAGCAAATGTCTGTGTCCCAAGCAATTAGCTTATCATGGCTGTGGTTTTATTGTTTTATAGTATTATTTCCCTTTATAATGGGTAGGGGAAAAATAACACTCATTTGCCTGCATTCTACCCTTTAGACTCTCCCGCTCACCCTCGGTGCCCTTTCTAGTGTCCTAAAGCTTTGTCTTATCAAGTGCAAAGTTAAATTTTTTGTTAAAACCTTTTCGAAACTGCATTCACTGAATCTTCCAAGTTTATCTGCTCTGCACTATTTCACTAATAAACCCTGGCTACCACGTAGCCCTTGACCTCCAAGTAGTTTACCTATGCAAGACCTGTGACATTCTGAATCCACTTTTATTTCAGAAAGCAGTCCTAAATGGAACCGAATCATAAAGATAAACCTTGCCTCCACCCACTTTTATTTTTGGCCATTTCCTTTTCAAAATTTCAGCTCTTTTCCCCCAAGTTTTTTCACCAAAACAATGCTCATAAGTGCTGGAATATATACTATTTTGCAGGAATAAAATAACCCAGACATCCTCTCTTCTTACATTTCTTCGGTGGATTTTGGTTGGTGACAGTTACCAGCATTAAGTGTGATCTATAATGAGGACTCGATTCCTTGCCTAGAATCATTTCTTCCCTCTAAGATTCATTAAGTAACCTTTTATTTTTACAAAGCATGCATATAACTTCCACATTATAGTCAGGGACCTGAGGTGTAACTTGCTAAGTGAACCCCAAGGTTATTTTATCTTGCAAAAGAAACCTAAACCAAACTAAGGGCCTTACATTTATGGTTAGACTGAATCAAAAGCTATAATAACCTCAATTTTCTCAAAAACAGCTTCTGACTGCAAAAGCAAGTCATGCAGTTGTTAGGTATGAAATAGCACTGATCAGGAAACCCACAATGCAGCCTTGCAGACTGTATTTCCTTCCGAAAAGACTTTTCTACTTTTAATATAAATTAAGCCATAACAGTTTCATGCTGTGGAAAGAGGGTGAAAAGGTTCATTCTAAGAGATTATATAATATGAATTTTCACATTTACTGTGAAATGTCTAACTTTGCCAGTGCTTCAGCAGGTTTTTTTTCGGGGGGGTGGGGGTGTAGAGGGTGGCGATGTGGGGGGTAGTATTGGTTTTAGGGGTTTTAAATCTGTGAAATTTGAAAAGGGGACAGTTGTTGGCTATGGTATTTACTAGTTTTGTAGTAATGTTTTGCTAGCCTGACTGACTTTCCTTAACTGATTTTTATGCCCATGGTCCAAGGTGACTGTTACCCTTTCTTGTTTGGGGTGTCTGCGGAGTAGTGTCTTGTCTGTTTGTATAGGCAGTCAGTATGTGTGCACATGTGTGTCCTTTGAATACAGAAGCACACGGTGTGACAACAGAGTGGGGTGTGGCTGGGAAATGGGATGCTGAAGCTTTAAGAGCATTTTTTTTGATTCATAACAGTATTTCCCATCTTTTGCCTGCAGGCAGGGAAAGTGTACAGTATTTATTTTGTTTCTGTTTTAAATTTGTAAGTCTTTAAGTAGCCTACATTGGTTATTATAGGGGAGGGCAAGTGACTTGTTTAAAGTTGTATTTAGTATTCTTACTTTCCAACTTCTGTATTTTAAAATATTGAAATTAAAATTGTATTACTTCTGTTTTGATTTTTTTAGCACTCGGTGTATTTTTTGCTCATTTTGTTTGAAAGTATAAATGTTGAAAGTTGTATAAAATGTGTCTTTGAAAGAAAAAAATCTGAATTCTATATCCAAATCTGACTTTCCGCTCCCTTTTTCTGTTTATCGACTCATAGGAGATTTGAGAATGTGAAAAGCTGTGTCACACTTCTGATTCTTACTATTTACGGAGATTTAAATGCGAAGAGTAACGTGTCCTATTCTTTCATTAGATGTATTGCTGGGGAAGCCATTGCTGAAAGAGGGGAAAGAACAGAGGGTCATTGGTAAGATGCTGCTGTGTCGTGGCCATGGATGTGGGTGTTTTCTGACGGACATTAAGAGCACTCACTGTCCCCAGCCCGGTCACTCCACAAATATTTATTGAGCACCCGCAGCGTACTAGGTGCTGTTCTAGTGCCGGTGTGACAGGAGTGAACAAAACAGAGCCCCAGTCCTCAGAGAGCTTACGGTTGCTGTGAAAGGTGGGGGTGAGAGAGGTGCCTGGGTGGCCAGCTGTCTCAGGGAGGGTGGGGGGGGAGTGCTAGTTCAGGGAGAAAGAGGAGCTCCGTTTCAGCCCTGGTGCTTCTGTGGGATCGAAAGCCTGGTCTGGGAGGTTGTGTGGCAAAGTGAGAAAGGAGCCGGGAGGAGGTAGAAGGAGTAGGGGGGGGTGTGTGGGGGGAGCGTTGGGAGCCGCACTTCAGGGCGGAAGAGGGGCACCGGAAGGGGACAGGGAGTGGCTGAGAGTCTATGTGGGAGGAGGACCCCGAGTGCAGGTCACGGGAGCCAAAGCCGCAGAAGGAACAGAGGCCCGTGCCCATCCTGACCTGACACCTGCAAGAGAGCAGGTGTTCGGAGCGCACACACTTCGCCCCTCTCAGCGGCTGTTGCGGGAGTGCTACCCACAGCACCTTTACGCCTCCTCTTCTAAACCGGCCTGCTCGGGTCCAGCTGAGTGAGACCTAAATCTGAACTAATGTGTTCTTTGGTAAAAATCCACAGACTGTCTGTATACCTGTGGATGTTTACCCTTCATCAGGCTCGTTTGTTACCAGTTATCAGGACCTACTCTCCTTGACTCCTAGCTTGATTTTTGTGTTTGCAGCAAGCAGTGGGACTGAGACACATCACTGTGGGATGTGGCGTGTGACCCACCCCTGATTTTAGATGGGGAAGAATCAGGTGCTATGTGGCATGCAGAGTTTTGAACAGAAGTCCTCATTATCTTTGTTCCATTTGAGTACTTCCTGTGTATAAGGCATATTTTCATTTCTTCCTCGGAGTAACCCAACGAGGTAGGTGCTATATTCCCCTTCATACAGATGAAACTGAGGCCAGAGGGTAAATAATATGTCTGGGTTCACACCGCTAATAAGACAGATTTTAATCAAACGCCTAAGTAACAGCTAAGGCCTTTCTTCTGAATTTGTCATTCTCTCCCATTATTTTAATTGTATACTTTCAGTTATTAAAAAGGAATAGATGATCCTTAGGAATGGTTTGTGTTCCAGGCGTCTGGGTAGCTCAGTTAAGTGCCTGATTTTTGATTTCCGCTCAGGTCATGATCTCACGGTTTGTGAGTTCAAGCCCCGAGTCAGGCTGCACTGACAGTGTGGAGATTGCTTGGGGGTCTCTCTCTCTTTCTCTCCCTGTGCCTCTCCCCTCTCACAATCTCTCTCTCTCTCAAAAACAAATAAACATTAAAAACAAAAAGAATGGTTTGTGTTCTAAACATTTCTTTGTAGGTATACATTTTGGAACGAAATAATCTTCAAAAGTTTTCTGTCACTCAACTCAGCTTTTGTCTAATTTTCCCAGGGACAGGCACGTATGAAAGACTGTGGTTTATCGTCTAGAATCTCACCGTCGAGTGGAGAGTGGGCTGTATGTAAACAAGGAACGGGGGACACCGTTACAATACGTGAACCCAGCAGTGGTTCCCAAAGCCGCCTAATGAGGGTACCAGCAGGGGCTGTGCCCGGCGTGCCGCCTTCCGGGCCTGGCTGTGGCCCCCCGTGAGAGAGGGCCGCCGCCTTTCCCACGGTGAAGCCTCTCCTGCCTTTCTCTGCCCCTCAGCCCTGTAGGTGGGCCTGCCCAGATAACAAGGATGGAGAAAAGGCCGGCTGCCTGCCTTCTGGAGTCTAGCTTCCCTCCCACCCCCACCCCTGAATACTACTTACCATCCGGGTCCTCGGGTCCTCATCTTCCTTCCCTTCCAGGAAGGTTCCCCATTCCCCCTTCCTGGCCTTGTCCCACCCTCGGTCCCGGAAATACCCTTTACACTCTTGAAAGCACTAATTCTGACGTGTTGGGAAGGCATCCCTTCTATGGCAGGATTGGGAAAAAAACAATGTAGGCCCTAAAAATAGAAAGTAACATGTAAATTCCATGCACTTTATTTTTAAGGCAAATAAAGCCTGGAACAGATTCTCAATAACAGTAAGAATAGTATCTGACGTTCTCCTAATCTAATAACTCTAGAAGCTAACTAATAATAAACTAATAACTCTAGAAGCTGCCGTATGAAAGGAACTTGAGGTCTCTTTGTGTCTGGAACAGAGCACACCGTGTTAGTGGTGCCCTGTGACCTGGGGAATGAGGAGATTCTGAGTCCGGGAACTCGGAGACACTTGGGGTTAGGTTTTGGGTGGTTTTTTTTTTTTTTTTTTTCTTTTCTAGTTCAAAGAACTTGTCAAACTTGAAATCAAAGGAGACCACTGTGTTCTACCACAGGGTATGGGGTAGCCGCCCAAGAACACACTACCTACACCATGCCACGTATTCACGCCCGTCAGAAATCAGACCCTCTTGCTCCTGGGGTGCTGTACCGGCCGCCTGGCGGGGCTGGGCACACACGTCAGGGCTGCTGAATGGACACAGAGCAGGTCATCGGGGAGCTCTGCCTCCCTCTTCTCTCTGCCCTCTCCATGCTTCCGTGGCTGCTCATCTCAGTCTGCAGTGTCTTTGTTCCCTGTTTTGTTTGAACTCCCAGCCTGAATGTGTTCTATTCCAGGGTTTAGCACAAATCTCACTAAAATACACCAAATGAACATAAACACAGTCCTTTTTACCAAGATTCTCTCTCTCTCCCTGTCTCGAGCAGGGGGAGGAGATGGGAGAGGGGGCAAGAGATAGGGTAAAAGAAAAAAGCAGAACAAGGGGAAAGAACCTAATACAATTGTAGAATTCTGTCTCTGTCAACTATTAACAACAGAAACTCACCAGCATAGTACAAAAATGGATGTTGAAGTTTCTTTACAATTAAAAGAAGACGGAATAGGTTTTAATAAACTGATTATATAGCTCATGTAGAACCTGAAACTTAAAATTTTATTGTAGTTGCTTTGTAAATATTATATAGTTGTGCCTTGCTTGAAGCTATGGCAATGGTTATATAGTAATGGTTAATGCATGAAACTACAAAACAAATAAATTGGGCGGTACCTAATTATGAAAGGATTTTTTTTTTACCTAGAAGGAAAAAGACCTTGCTAAAGATTACTTGGTTCCACAGAACATTGTTTTCAGAGGTTTGAAGCAGCACCCTTTATGGGTGCTCTTTCTTTGCTTGAATTCCCGGGCAGTGCGATGTTCAGAAAGGGAATTACTCGGGAGTTCAGCAGGGCTCTCTTTGGAGGACAAATCGTAAGGCGCCTGGCCTGGCCTGGCCATGGATGAGCGTGTAAGTACGCTGAGCGCAGCGGAGACTTTGGGCGCCAACGATTCCTGATAAGGAGCCTGGTCAAGAGCAGGGGCAGCAGAACACAAGCTCCCGGGCTGGTTCCTCAACTCCAGATCAACCCCGCCTGGTGGAGACTCCGTCTACTTGGGTATCCGATCCCAAATTCCCACGTTCAGGTGCAAATAGGCTTCTCCGTGAGTGGCCTCGCCAACGTCCAGTTGCCCAAGCCAGATTCTTGGGTGCTGTCCTCAAATGGCTCCTCGCCCCACCCAAACCGATGATTCACCGGACATCAACAATCTCCCCACTGGGTAATTTATACAGAATGAAAACTATGCATTAGCTATGATTACCTCAGGACAAAATACGGACAAAAAGCTTCCTAGACCCCACGCCCCCCTCTTCCCTCTAGTAAGTAAGGCTAGTCGTTACCACCACCTCCTGTTTCTGTTTACAGCAAAATTTCTTCTAGACACGATCTCCATTTGCTGTTTTCATGTCCTCACTGCCCATTCACGCTTCAACCCACTGCAATCTTTGTTCTTACCGTTCTGCCACCCACCCACTGTAAAGAAGCTCGGGACAGACTGCTGATTGAAGAGCAGCCACCTAGACCCTGGAGGATGAGAGGCCATCTTGGATGTTCTAGCCGCAGCTGAGCTCCCAGCTGAATGCAGCCCCGGGAAGGACTGGTGATACTGTGTGAGGCAGAACTACCCTGCTGAGCCAGCTCCATCAACTTACAAAATCATGAAAACGAAGCCACTGTTTTTAGCCACCAAGTTTTGGGGTGGTTTGTTGCACAGCAATAGAGAAAACAGTTCTCTACCCTCTTTCACTCAGTCTCTCGATGGCACTCAGTGTAGGTGATCATCCTTTCTTGAAATATTTAAATATTTGGCTTTCACGATTCCCTAATTCTCCTGGTTTTCCTCCTACCTCAGAGGCACCTCTCGGCCTTCTCAGCTCTAGAGGGGCAGATCCTTGGAATTCTCTTCTCAGTTTACACTCTTATCTGGTGATCTAATCGGCCCTGTGGGTTCAGCCATCTATATGTTCACAGCGCTTGTTCTGACCTCTTTTACAAATGCCAGACGCACAGATCCAAGGGCAGGCTGGGCATTTTCCACCTGGATGTTTTGTAAGGAATCTTCTAAACTCTTCTATCTTAAAACCGTTCGTGACTTATGTTTTAAAGGGGATTTGTTTCGATCAGGTATGGTAAGACCGGCATGCATGGAAACGTCTGTTATGAAAATGTTTTTATACTCACAAGTCCCTAGAAACGGGAGGCTGGCACACCTTGCGGGGCCACACGAGAAGGCACCGAAGACACTGGCAAGGGGGTAGAGGGACTGGGGAAAATGTGGGCAAGAGCCTTTATCATGACTTCTGTGGGAAGGGATCAGCGTGGCATTTGTATGGCCTTCTAGATTCCTAGAAATATGGGGCTTTTCAAAGCCCCAGTGGGTATCTCATCCTTCAGCTTTTCCTGTTAAGCTTTTGATCAGTTTATTGTTTGCCTCAACTGTTATCCAAGGCCCCAGTCAGTGGTTATGTGAAAACAGTGAACAAAGCCCCCTGGAGGAGAAGCCGTTAGGACTAGGCTAGTTCCAGTGAAGACGAATAAATACAAGCCTTTTCAGAAGGGTCTTCCAGGGAACCAGTAGACAAGTCCAACACGGACTTTTGGAAACGGCTTCCGCCCTGTTCTGCCCTCTCTGCACAGGAGTATGGGCTATTAGTTTTCGAGGCTGCCAAGGGAGCGAAGGAGGAGACAGGACTAGGGGAAGTTAAAATGCTACAAAGCTTGACGTTTTCAACTTAGATACAGCTGTTGCCTTTTTTTTTTTTTTTAAGTTTTATTTATTTAAGTAATCTCTACACCCAACTGTGGGGCTTGAACTCACCATCCCTGAGATCAAGCTTCCGCTGGCAGGCCCTCAGCTGTTTTTCTTGACTAAATGCTAAATGAGTTGCTTCAAGACTTTAATTTCCAGAGCTCTGAAAATACGGATTCTGGCCATTTTGGTCAGTTTTTCACCTGGAAGGGCAAATTCTCTGAGGTCCTTACTCCATCATTTTCACTACTGTCACCTTTCCTTTTTTTCAAAAAAAAAAATATTTTATTGCAAAACAGTATTAAAACCACAATTAAAAATTAAAATTTTAACTTAAGAATTAAACTTTAAAAATTTTTCCACGATGTTTTAAAGTCCAAATTTATTTTATTTTTATTTTTTAACATTTTTACTTATTTTTGAGAGACAAAGAGAGACAGAGCATGAGCTGGGTAGAGGCAGAGAGAGGGAGACACAATCTGAAGCAGGTTCCAGGTTCTGAGCTGTCAGCACAGTTCAAGCCTGAAGCGGGGCTTGAACTCAGGAAGTGTGAGATCATGACCTGAGCTGAAGTTGGATGCTCAACCTACTGAGCCACCCAGGCACCCCTTATATTTTTTTAAGGCTTATTTTATTTTTGAGCGAGAGAGGAGAGACCACAAGCCAGGGGAGGGGCAGAGAGGGGGACAGAAGATCTGAAGCGGGCTCTGTGGTGACAGCAGAGAGCTCAATGCAGCCTGGAATTCACTAAGGGAGATCATAAGAGCCCAAGCCCAACACTTAACTACTTAACGGGACTAAGCCACCCAGGCGCCCCTAAATCCACATTTAAAAGCCAGGCGATAATTGCCCCTCGCCCCATCCCCTAATTCATTTGTCCGTGTTAACTTTATACCTGTCATCCACACACTTGATTTTTACCGTTTTGGGGTAATATTATAGAGAATTTTAACACCCTGCCTAAATTTCCTTCCCCCACAATCTTCCCGCCCCTCATCTTCCCCCCACTTTCTTAGTACCGCTTACTGCATACTCCCCCCGACGCCAGTGCTCATGCAAACTTTGGCACAGCGTGTGTCCTTCCTGAGCCTTCTCCTTGCTCATTCGAAAACAGCCACATGTTCATACAAATAGGTTCTCTTTTCGCTGTTGCTTTGGACGGTTCTGTGCCGCTTTTTCCCCTTAACACGTCCTCTTCGGTCAGCAGAGATTTAATGCATGCTTGTTAAAGTCCTGTAACAAAGAGTCTGGACAAGGATCCCAGCACTATACCTACCCCCAACAAAACACTCGCCAGAACTTATTTACTGTTGCTTTTACGTTGTTTTTTAGGATGGTTAATGTTTATTTTTATTTTAATATAATTTATTGTTAAGCTCGCTAAGTGAAATACATCAGTCAGAGAAAGACCGATATCCTATGCTTCCACTCATTTGTGGAACTTGTTCCTTTTAGTTCTAGAAGATTACCAGAAGACAGGCTGCTGGGTCAAAGGTCAAGCATCTTCACAACTTTACTAACTACGCGGGGACTACTTTTCTAAAGGGCTCTAACAGTTCACCTTTCCATCACCTCTCCCCCCCCCCCCCCGCGCCCAACCCGGCGTGTGCCGGTTCCCAGTGGTGTCTAAGCGCTCGGTGACTCCATTATTGGGCAGGGCTGAGGAGAAACGGCTTTGCTTTCTCACAGGACAGACGCTTTGGAGCTTAGAACGGCGCGAACACCGCCCAGAACCGCGCGATGCACGCGGGCCGCTAAGAGAAAGTAGCGCCCGAGGCGCGCGGCGGTCGGGCGTGATCGCGGTCACGTGGTGTGGAATACGGCCCGGCGCCGTCGGGAGCCGTCAGGTGGCGGGGCTCGGTCGCCAGATGGGCGGCGTCCCTGTTTGCTCGGCCAACACGCGAGCAGAGAGCTCCCTGGGCCGACGGCCGCGCGATTTCCAAATGCTCGGGGCTTCAGGGAGCGGCGGCTCACGGCCCGGGCGTCTCCGCCCCCGTCCGCCAGGCGAAGGCGCTTCGAGAGCCGCAAGGCGCTGCCCGGAGGGACGAGGCTGCTTGTCTCTGGAGCGCCGGAAAGCCGCTTTCCGGGCCCCCCCGGCTGCCGACGGAGCCGGGGAGCGGGCCGCGGAGCCCGGCGGCCGCGCACAGCTGGCAGCCCTGAGGCCGGAAGGCGGCGAGCCCCCTCAGCTGCGGGCCGGTGGGCGTGGTGAGGCGGCACAGGTTCCGTTTTTCCGGGCCCCCGAGAGCTTTCGCTTTCGCTTTCGCTTCCAGCTGGCGTCTGCGCCCCGCGGGAGCCGCCCTCCCAGCCCGCGCCGGCCTTTGCCCGCATCCTGCCAGCGGCGCTCCGACGGGCAGCGCGACCCCGCCGCGGCCATGGCGCAGGCTATCGTCCTCGGCGAGGTGACCCAGGTGCTGTGCGCGGCCGGGGGCGCCTTGGAGCTGGAGGAGCTGCGGCGCCGCTTGCGGGAGGGCGTTGGCGGCGACGCGCTGGAGCGGCTGCTGCGGGAGCACGGCCGCTTCGCGGTGGCGGCGCGGGCGGCCGCCGGGGCGGCCGCCGCCCAGCGCGTCGTGCTGGCTGTCTCGGCGCTGCGCCTGTGCCGCGCGTACCAGAGCCCCAAGCCGGGCTGCGCGGGGCTGTGCGCGCAGCTGCACCTCTGCAAGTTCTTGGTCTACGGGGCCTGCAAGTTCATGAGGGCCGGGTAAGCGCCGCGCCCGGAGCCCGACGGCCGGGCCGGGGGACCCTGCTCTCCCAGCGCGCCCTGGGCCCCTCCTAAAGTCTGGGGAGACAAGTGGGCGGCCGTTCCCTGGCCTTTTCCCCACCCCCACCCCCTTAATTTTCTTCAGCGAACATTTATTGAGCACCTGCTGAATACCGGGTGCCGTGTGAGGGACTCATGGTCAGAGTGTGTCCCCTAGGCTCCTGCGGTCTCAGAGAGTGACTTGGAGGAGCGCGATACCCACTGCGACACCTCGGGGGTGGCCGGGGTGGGGGTGGGGGATTCTCCAGAAGAAAAAGCCCGAGTCTGGCTTCCGGAACCTCCCCACCCCCCGACGCCCGATCTGATCTCCAGGGCGACCTTCAAGGGCGGTATAGCCGAGGGCTTTCTCTGCCCAGCGGCCGCAGGAATCTTCGACAGCCTGTCTCAGCTCCTGCTCGCTTGCTTTACAAGCCGGCAGTGGCCTCCCTGGCATTGGGAAGAAAATGTGCGCTCCTGCTGAGAGGCTCGTCCGTTTATGGAGAAGAATTCGTTCTTCCTGGTTTCCTTCTCTTTTCCCTTTCTCCCCCCCCACCCCCTGCTGGCTTCAGTTCTTTCTTGCTCCCCTTGGGTCCGCTAGGCAGCATGAGGTAGTGGTCGTGATCCATGCAGTCATTCAGGGACTCAGACCGACCGACCTAGACTCTGTCTCCTCGGCCCATGGCTCTTTAGGCCATTCTCGGTCTCGGGTTGTGGGGAGCAGGTGGAGAAGATGGACAGAGGAGGGTTGGGGGGAGGTTTTCCCAGGTCTGGAAGTGGACAGCGTTCTGCACGGTCCCCTGGACCACAGGATGTCTCATGACCCCCCCCCTCATTCCTAGATTCCAGTGAGGGAGGCTGGGAAATGTGGCCCCTGGGAAGCAGCTGCCTAGAAATACCTAGATTAGAATATTCCAAGGCCCAGCTAAGGCCTTAAGAGGAGAGGATGTGTGTGTGAGAAATTTGAGAGAGAGAGGGAGTTGGTGAGAGTGTGGTGACAGGATGGGAGAGAGGTGTCAGCTGTTTTCTTAGTCTGACCGAGGGATGACTCATACCTGTTTTGTTTTTCTTCCTTATTGTTAACTGAAGGGTGATTCTTCCTTTGCTTTCTTTAATGGCTGAGAGAGCGGAGGTGTCCAGGGAAGTCTGCAGCCTGGGAGAGCACGGCCAGGGTCCCAGGGGCCGGTTTGGGAGTTCCTGGTTGGTGTAGGCCAGGGCTGCAGCCCCAGGAGCGGGTCAGCTCTGAGGTGGAGGCTGACAGTGCAGCCTCGGGCCAGCTGGGCCCTCGGGCTGGTGTAGATGGGTCACCTCAGGGGAGGATGAGGAGTAGCAGCTGGAGAAGAAGGTGGACATGATAAATGGTGGGTGGGTGGATCTGATGATGGGGTAACTGGTGGATCTTGTTAATGTCAGTATTTGGTGAAACAAAGATGGCAGCCCTATTCTTCAGCTAGTTCCCAAGATTCGGGGTTGCATTTTATGTGTCTTGGAAATCTGGAAGTCTGGTATCTACTGGCCTAGATGATTCTGATTCTTCCCTGTTCCATTTTCCATGTCGTTCATACAGGACAGTTAATTGAACCAACCTTCTCCATCTGCGTTTGGTCACATAAGGGAGAGTGGGTGTGGTTGGCTGCGCTTTCTATGCTTTCTTTGGGATTCTGCTTCTCTCCCTGAACCACAGGGTCAGCTGTTTCAGAAATAGATCATGGCTTCTGCTTTTGTTCATTGATGACAGCTGGGAAGGGTCCCAGGTCCCTGACCTCCACCCTGTGCTTAGGGGCAGTGAGCATGGTGGTTAAGAGCACAGCCCCAAGACCAACCTGCCTTGTTTAAGCTGGCCGTGCTCCTTGCTAGCTGCGTGATCTTGGGTGAGTGACTTTGTCGGTGCCTCAGTTCCCTCATCTGCAAAGTGGTGATGATAACACCCATCTCACAGACGTGTTGGGGACTGAACGACTTAACTCCCAAAACCTTCAGGAAATCCCTGGTGTGTGATAAATGCTCAGCAAGTTTTAGTAGCTATTGTTGCCGTCATCATCCTATTTATTAAATATATTTGGTTTTGGCAGCACCAAGTTTGCCTAGAACGTTTTTTCCTTCTCTTCTTGCCTAGTTCCTCAACCTAAATATTTGGCCCAGACTTTATACCTTTTAGGCACTGTCGCTTGAGTGCTTCTCCACTTCTGTCAGGCTCAGGTGCCCCTCCTGTCTGTCCAGACTTACTCTGAGCACAGCCGATCCTGCTGTTTTAGAATCCTCTCCATATCTGTCACTTCCACCAGAGGAGAGAAGGGGAAGAGACCGGATGACTCCAAGCTTGTTGGTCTGTGCAGTGAAAGAAGGAAGTTGTCTTTTACTGAGATGGAGCTTGTGAAAGGTGCAGGTTTGGGGGAGTCAATCAAGGGTTGGGCTTTCTTTTGAGATGCTCATACTATGACACGTGAGGTTCGGCAGTGTCTGAGTAAAGCAAATGATATTTGCCTGATTCTTCCGGGTCCTGGTGCCCGGGGTAGTCTTTCAAAGTGTCTGGGTGTGGTGCCACTACGTGGCTCACAGTGAATGTTCAAGAGGGGCTTGTTAATGGAAAGAATGGAGGAAGAGAGTAGGGAAGAGGGCTGAGCCTCAGGGCGTGAGTGTATGTGCATATACCTCTAACCGTAGAGGTTCTTCAGCCAGTGTTTAAGTGTCTGCTCCATGTCCATTGACTGTTACACTGCAACCGTCGTTTGGGGAATGACACTGTCATTCTTACCAGATATGAGAGGTGCGGTCCTAGGCCCTAGACCTCACAAGGTACTGTCTCTTCCTTTGTAAATAAGCATTACGTGTTTTCATTGCATAGACATGTGGATTTTCCTCTGCTGCTAAGCAATGTCAAGGACTATTCCTGAAAAATTATCTTCAAGACTGATTTTACTAACTATATTAGTTTGCTAGGGCTGCCATAACAAAGTGCCACAGGCTGGGGACTTTAGCGGAAACTTCTCACAATTCTCAAGGCAGGAAGTCTGAGATCAAAGTGTTGGCAGGGTCGATTTCTTTCTGAGCCCTCTCTCCTTGGCTTGCAGATGGCATCTTCTCCCTGTGTCCTCACATGTGTGCATCTGTGGGTTAATTTGCTCTTCTTATAAAGACATCAGTTAGATTGGACTAGGCCCCCACCCCCCTGCCCAAAAGTCTCTTTATAAACTATCTCCAAATACAGTCACTGGGGGGGTTAGAACTTCAACGTAAGAGTTTCGGGGATGTGCAGTTGAACTGTGACACCAGCTCTGCTTCTTTGCAGGAAGAACTGTAGAAACAATCACAACTTGAGGACAGATCACAACCTGAGCGTGCTGAGGACTCATGGTGTTGACCACCTCAGCTACAGTGAGCTCTGCCAGCTTTTGTTTCAGAATGATCCCTGGCTTTTGCCAGAGGTGAGTTCCAGGAGGGGGTGTGTATGCGTGCAGGCCATGGGGAGTGCAGGCCATCGGGGAGAAGCCAGAAGGTTGGAAGATAGGAGGAAATCTTGTGGCGGAAGAGGAGCCAAGGACCCCGTAGTGACCACTGAGATCTACTTGAAGAAGACCTGGATTGAATTCCTGGCTCTGCTAATTTTTAGACCTGGGGCCAACCTTGCCCCTTCTAGAGGCCTCCTTTCCTTCTGTGTCATTTGGGCTGGTATCTCCTTTGCAGCACTTCTGTGAGGTTGGGGAAGTCTGTCTGGCCAGAAACAGGATGTTTCTTACATGGGGATGAGGGGATAAAGACATCAGTTAGCAGAGCCTGCTCCTCTCTGTTTAGCAGGACTTAAAACTGCGGTTATTGCCAGACCCAGGAGTTCTGTGAGGAAATTTTTCAGAGATGCTGACAGGCAGACAATGCGCCGTCTACTAAATCAGTTGCACCCAGGGAATTTGGGGACTTTAGTTGAGGTGGGTTCTCATACGGCATTTCAGATGCTAACTGAACCTCACTGTAATGGCCGCGTATTAGTTTGGGTCCTCCGAGAAGCAGACACCAAGATTGGATTAGAAGTGTAAGAGATTTAGTGGAGAGGGAGCAGAAGGAGTTGGGGAGCCTTTGGACAGTGATGTTGCAAGAGAGGGGGAAGGGAGGAGACCCTGACTGTAGCACAGGTCTAAGAAAGCTTCTGCCTGGCCACTGCGAAGTTCCGAGCTGAAGTAGCTCATCGTGGGCTGGGAGCAGCCCGTGGGAGCGTGGTCTCTGCGTGAATCAGGTAGCGGCTCCCGAGGGCAGCAGCCGCGCTGAGTGAATTGTGCTCTGCGGCAGATCTGAGTGGTGTGTTCCTGTGGCCAGCACAGGTTTATGGGATGCTCTGGCACTTTTTCTGGGATAAGGCTACAGAGATTAGATTGACCTGGTTTAATAAAAATGCTTCCATATTATTCAGTTAAAATCACTCTTTTGACAACGGTGTTTTGTGGCTTAATGGCTGCTACAAATAGATAGTAACTTTTTTCTCTTGCCTTTTGAAAATTAATATTGATTCAGTTAACCTATATTGAATATCCGCCACGGGTTAGGCACAGTTGATAAGGAGATAAAAGACTCTGTTCTGCCCTTCCAGTAGGCACATTTACTGGGTGAGACAGACAAATCAGTGTGTGATTGCAAGGTGCTATTTTAGGTGCTGCAATAAAGTGAGCACTCTTGGTCTCAGGCAGTTGGGGCGTCTGGGAAGGCTTCCTGGGGTAGGCGGTGCCTGCTCTGAATGCTGAAGGGTGAATGAAAGATGAAGGTCTGGGAAGAAGGAGGGCGCAGAGAGGACAAACTGGCATGGTCAGGGGACAGCATGTAGGTGAGCACAACTTGGATTTAGGGTGGGAGAGGGGAGAAGGAGAAATGGGAGAGCAGAGACTCATCCACAGAACCTTCAGTATCACAAGAGGGACTTCGGGGTAGGAGGTTGTGTTTAGAGAGTAAGAGTTCATGTTTTGGAGCGATCATCTTGTCGGTGGTATAAAAAACGAATCCGAAGGTGACTGGTCTGGAGCACGTAGCCTTTTGTCTTCGTGGGTATGCAGGTTGTTTTAGAACCCATTGCCAGCAAATGGCAACTGTGACCATAAACTCAGATCCAGTGCGGCTTCCCTGCCAGCCTTCTGCTCTCAGACTAGTCCCGTGATCAGATGAACAGTCGGGGGCCACCACCATGAATTGAACACCCACTATGTTCTGAGGCATTGTACTAGCTGCTTTGTATATTTTCCATTTAATCTTCATAATAAGCCAGTGATGTAGGTAGCATTATTCCCATTTTAGGGATTAAAAAGTTGAAATTCAGAGCTGGTGAGTGGCTTGCCTAAAGTCAAGAGTCTTGTAAAGTGGCAAAATCAAGGTTAGGGCCCAGCCTTCTCTAGCCTTTTCCCTTGGGGCTTCTGTCCCCGAGTGGGGTCCCTGCTTACCTAAGTTTGGGTTCTGCAGCCCTCTGCTGCTTTTCTACTTCTTGTTCAATACAATGCCTATGAATTGAGTGGGTAGGCCCTTGCTGGTCTCAGGCCTGTTTTATCTCCAGGAATTTGGAATGTAGAGAAGGAGAAGTTGATTCAAGTATAAGTCCCAGCTTTATCAACCCAGTTCACCAGACGTTGTGTGTGCCAGATGTAGATAGCTGGGTGAACTAGAGCAAGCTGGTGAACTTCTCTGAATTTCAGTTTGCTTTTGAGAAACAAAAGCGCTTTATTTGACTTTCTCTAAGATGCTTTAAACACTCAGAGCCTCTTTGACCTTGAATTTCAGAAAAAAGAAGGGAGAGAGGATCCTGGCTTGGGAATTGGCGAGTCTGCGGGGGAAAGGTGTAGGTGGAGTATATGGGTTGTTAGCATCCTGCTATGTGAGTTAAGTTGAACTGTCTCCTGGGAAGGGAGCAGCTCTGATCAGTTGGAAGTTCTTTGGATTTTCCCAGTGAAAGGGCTTGTTCTGCTCACTGCTGTCCACGCAGTTCCTGTTTTATCCAAGGCCATATGTTAGCAGCAGTCCATCTAGAGAGGAGGATGTTCTCATAGCTGTGTGGATGACGGAATCACAACTTCGGCTAGGTTTCTAGAGGAACTTCTGACTGTGGACTGGTCAGTAGGGGGGTGGTGTCTTGTGAGACCTTCCTAAGCTCCTGTTTTTTTTCCTTTGTGTCAACAGATCTGCCTCCATTACAACAAAGGAGATGGACCCTACGGCTCTTGTTCTTTTCAAAAGCAGTGTATCAAACTCCATATCTGCCAGTATTTTTTACAGGGTGAATGCAAGTTTGGCACTAGCTGTAAGAGATCTCATGATATCTCTAATTCTGAGAATCTGGAGAAACTGGAGAAGTTGGGCATGAACTCTGATCTGGTGAGCAGGCTGCCTTCCATATACAGAAATGCTCACGACATCAAGAATAGGAGCTCCACCCCCAGCAGAGGGCACCCTCCTCCCCCAGGCCCACAGGGGACTTCTGGTAAGGCCCTGGACTGGGGCCCTTAGATTCCAGCTGGCCATTAATAGAATGTATGACTTTGGGCAAGTCTGTGCTGCTTTTAGTAAAGTGCAGTTGGTGATTCCTTCTCTGCCAGTGGGTTTTGTAAAGATGATTGGAAATTATAGCCATGAACAAGCAAAACAATCTAGACAAATGTCATTTGAGGTTGACTGTGAATGAATTCCCCACATGTCTCATCTATAGTGAAGGAAGCATATTTTCATTTCAGCTCTCTTCTTGGCATGAATAAATGGAATTTTTTAGTCCCCGTAAATTTGCTTTGTTCGCTACTCATCTTCAGCACCTAAAAAGTGCCTAGCCCATAGTGGGCACTCAGGCATCTGTTGAGTGATTGGATACCTTTTTTTTTTTTTTTTAAGGAATGTCAGACTTAGTGATAGGCAGATAGGGGAATTTTGGAAAGAGATTGCTTATTTAATAAGCATTTCTTGGGGCGCCTGGGTGGCTTAGTCGGTTAGGTGTCCGACTTTGGCTCATTTTGTGATCTTGCGGTTTGTGAGTTCAAGCCCCACGTTGGGCTCTGTGCTGAGAGCTCAGAGCCTGGAGCCTGTTTTGGATTCTGTGTCTCCCAGCCTCTCTGCCCCTCCCCAACTTATGCTCTGTCTCTCTCCCCCCAAAATAAATAAAACATTAAAAAAATGTTAAAAATTTTCTTTAGCACCTATTATGAGGGAAATTAATGTAGTCCATTAGAGAGATTATGATACATTGGTGTCCTTCGGATTTCTCCGTATTGGCTGTTGTCTGGCCATTCTGGTTATCCATTCTTTCATTTAACAAATTTGAGTGCTTGCTGGGTGCTAGCCACTGGCCTGGGCCCTGGTGATACCTTAGAGGTTAGGACAAAGAGCTCCCCCACCAGAATGCATAATCAAACCATTTGTTAGCTATAGTTGTATCTAGGATTTTTAGACTACTTCCTAAAATATCAGGTGAGTGCTAGGACTACCACAAACAAACTTAACACTCTAATCTTTTAAACTTTTTTAATGTTTATTTATTTTAGAGAGAGAGACAGAGCATGAGTAGAGGAGGGACAGAGAGAGAGGGAGACACAGAATTTGAAGCAGGCTCCAGGCTGTCAGCACGGAGCCCGATGTGGGAGTTGAACCCACGAACTGTGAGATCATGACCTGAGCTGAAGTTGGACCATTAACCAATTGAGCCACCCAGTTACTCAATACTCTAATACTCTAATCTTACCTGATTCTTATATTTAAAAGTTGTCTTTGCCATATGTGTTTTTTCTTTACATTTTTTGGGTTCTTTTGGGTTAATTTCTTTCAATAGTAGGAAGCTAGATGTAGACAGGTTTTGCTTTAAATAGATCTTTAAGAGTGTCCATCGGATTATGGCCTTAGAAAGGGAGGGAAGGCTACCTGCCCTTGGGGAGCAAGGGAGGTTATTTCCAAGGCCCCAAAGGTGTGGGTTTTGAGGCCCACCGTGTGAATGTCTGAGGGACCTATAAAAAAGAAAAAGGAAAAGGAATAACATAATAACAGGTGGTCCTGAATAGGGAGAGTTTGCAAATGGGTTTTATGTGCATGTATTGTAGGTGGGTGCGGTGGTAAATGTAATTGCTAGGTAACATCTTATCGGAGCACTGCTAGTAAAGATAAACTTTGGAATCCCCTCCATCCCTGTTTTATATTGAAATTCTGTATTTAATTAATGTAATTAATTAAATTATTGTAAATTAATGTAATTAATGTAAAATTAATTGTAATTAATGTAAAATTATTTAAGGAGGTTTCATTTTAAGATTGGGAGCATAGAGCTGAGAAAAAAGAGCCTCTCCATGGCATCCTGGATTTAACATGCAGCTGTGTGACTTTGGGCTCCCTGACTCCTCCCTAAAAAGCAAAGAGGGTCCACTTGTATGTCTGAGATAATTTCATCCTGAACATCATAGGGTTTTGTGAGGTTACCTCGCCCACTTTTGCCTTATGCAGAGAAATGAATGCTCTTTTCTCTCCTTTGTATCTTGAACTACTCTGACTCCATATTAGAAGCTTTGGTGGATGCTGATACATCTTGTGGTGTTTCCTTGTAGAAAGAAGAGATAGTTCAGGTTGTGTATCCCAAAACAATACTAACCAGGAGGAGAATGAACAGATCTGCTTGTACCACATCCGGAAAAGTTGTAGCTTTCAAGGTAAGTCAGAGGAATCCCCTTCATCCACTTGCAGGTGAAATAGCTGTTTTTAGTTTCAAGAGTTCTGCCCTCAGTCCACCCCTCAAGGTCCCCTTCCCCATTCAGAGAGGGTTGGGGCCTTCTTCATTGCAAGCTGGTGTGTCACTTCTGCCAAACGAGTTCTGAAGCAATTTCGTTGGAGAGTTGAGGATGGTAGGAATTGGGTTTCTGGAAATCAGACTATAGATGAGTTTTGGGGAACATAACTGGTTCATTAAGTGTCAGCTCTTGACCCTTGATCACCTTAGCATGAGGTTGCAGACCTGCACAGATGCCCCGTCTAGTGGAAACAAATACAAGTGTCCCTTATAAAGGGTGGTCATAGACTTAGAAATGCCTCAAAAACCGGAAGGCCCTCCCTGAGGAGGAGATGCCCCTGTGTGCTCTTGGGGAACAAAAACTTAAGTTGGGGGTTTCTCTCCATGGTCCCTCTTTTTTTTTTTTAATTAATATTTGTTTTTTGAGACCAAAAGCCAGGGAGGGGCAGAGGGGGAGAGAGAGATCTCAAGTAGGTTCCACGCTGTCAGTGCAGAGCCTATCACAGGGCTCGAAGTCATGAACCGTGACGGTGAGACTATGACCTGAGCCGAAACCAAGAGTCAGACTATTTTTTTTTTTTTTAGTGTTTGTTTATTTTTGAGACAGAGAGAGACAGAGCATGAGTTGGGGAGGGGCAGAGAGAGAGGGAGACACAGAATCCGAAACAGGCTTCAGGCTCTGAGCTGTCAGCACAGAGCCCGCTGTGGGGCTCGAACTCACAGACCGCGAGATCATGACCTGAGCCGAAGTCGGCTGCTTAACTGACTGAGCCGCCCAGGCCCCCCCTCCAAGAGTCAGACGTTTAACCAGTTGAGTCACCCAGGCTCCCCTTCTCTCCATGGTCCCTCTTTTATCACAAGTAGCAATTCTTGTGTGTACGTGTTTGTCTGTATTTACTAAACCTTTGTTTTCTTCTTATTGCTGTCCTGGGCTTTGACTGAAGAAAGCTTCCTTCTCAAATTCGGTGACTGCTCTTAAAAAACAACCACCAAACTTCTTGTTTTGTTTTCAGTCTTTAAAAGCCACCCAAGCAATTCAGGAATACTTTCACTTTGTGAAAGAGTCCAATAATACAGAGTAAAGTCTGAAGTCCTCCTTCAGCCCTTCCCAAAGGTAAACACGTGCTGTGTGGTTATGATGCTTGTTTCTCATGTTTTTCAACAGATGGGAACATGTAATAGGTATTATATAACCCACTTCCTTTACTTAACATTGTGTCTTGAAGATTTTTTTCTACATTGGTGTGTGTACGTCCACCTTATTTTTAAAAAGATCTGGAGTGTCCAGTAAGAGTGATGTTCCATTGAGCATCTGAGTTCACATGGGTATGTCCATAGCTAGATTTCTGGAAATGGAATGCTAGCTCAAGCAGTATGTATCATACATGCATGTATGTGTTTAAAATCAATTTTATTGAGATATAATTTACACACAATAAAATTTTAAGTATTTAAAAATTTTAAGTATACCCTGAGTTTTGGTAATAACAGTTGAGGTAGTGGAAGAGTTTCCTTATTCTAAATGTGTCCCTATGTCCTGTTATAGTGAATCCTCACCCCCTGATCTCCTGACTCCACGCCGATCAGTCCCTGATCTACATTTTGTCACTGTGGATTTGCCCTTTCTAGAAATTCATGTAAATGGAATCATACAGCATGTATTCTTCTGTACCTGTCTACTCTTCACTCAGCATGTTCTTGTGATTTGTCCATGCTGGCAAATCAGTAATTTGCTCTTTTTTTTTGCTGAGTCATATTCTGTTGCTGAGTCATATTCTGTTGCTGAGTCATAGTCTGTTGCATGGATTGACTACAATTTATTTATCAATTCATGTGTTGATGAACATTTGACGTGTTTGAAGTTTTTGGCTTTTACAAATAAAACTTTTATAAATACTTATGTACAAGTTTTAGTGTGGGTATATGTTTTCACTTCTTAAAAAAAAT
The DNA here is from genome assembly GCA_030068075.1 of Paguma larvata. NCBI lineage: Eukaryota > Metazoa > Chordata > Mammalia > Carnivora > Viverridae > Paguma > Paguma larvata. Next base: position 89,450,034 of record CM057834.1, on the reverse strand, counting down.
TTTTTTTTATGTTTAGTTTTGAGAGAGACAGAGTGTGAGCAGGGGAGGGGCAGAGAAAGAGGGAGACACTGAATTGAAAGCAGGCTCCAGGCTCGGAGCTGCCAGCATGGAGCCCGATGCGGGGCTCAAACTCATGACCCATGAGGTCATGACCTGGGTCGAAGTTGTAGGCTTGACTGACTGAGCCACCCAGGTGCCCTTGTGTTCCCTTCTTTTGAGTAAAGACCTAGATGTGGAATTACTGGAACATATGTGTTCAACTTTATAAAAAACCGGTGGGTATACCTTCCCATCAGCTATGTATGAGAGTTTGTTTCTCTGCGTTCTTGTTAACACTTGATATTGTCAGTCATTTATTTAAATTTTAGCCATTGTAATTAGTAGTGATATCTCATTGTGGTTTTAATTTGCATTTCCCTGATGATAATGATTTTTAAAGTTTCTTTTTTTTTTTTTAATGTTTTTATTTTATTTTTGAGAGAGAGAGTGTGTGTGAGCAGGGAAGGGGAGAGAAAGAGAGGGAGGCTCAGAATCCAAAGTAGGTGCCAGGCTCCAAGCTATCAGCACAGAGCCCGAGGTGGGGCTCGAACCCATGAACTGAGATCATGACCTAAGCTGAAGTCAGTCATTCAACCAACTGAGCCACCCAGGCGCCCCTAACGTTTCTTTTCATGTGCTCACTGGCCATTTGTATATCTTCTGTGAAGTATCTGTTTAAATTTTCTGCTAATTTTTTTTATGACAGCTCGATTGAGGTATTGAGTATAATTCATATACCATACAATTCACCCATTTAATAGTTTTTACAGAAACTATTACAGAACTGTACAGCCATCATCACAGTTAATATTAGAACATTTCATCATCCCCCAAGAAATCCTGTACCCATTGTTCCCACACCCCAGCTCTGGGCAACTATAGATTTACATTCTGTCTCTTTGTATTTGCTTGGCTATTTCATGTAAATGGGATCATATAATATGTGGTCTTTTGTGATTGTTCTGCCCACTTTTTTTAAAGTTTATTTATGTTGAAAGAAAGACAGGATGAGTGGGAGAGGGGCAGAGAGAGAGGGAGAAAATCCCAAGCAGGCTCCGTAGTGTCAACACAGAACCCAGTGTAGGATTCAAACTCACAAACCTTGAGATCATGACCTGAGCTGAAATCAAGAGTTGGACGCTTAACTAACTGAGCCACCCAGGCACCCCCTTGTTTTGCCTATTTTTTAATTGGTTGGTTTGATCTCTCATTATTGAGTTGTGAGGGTTTAGAGTATTATTTATACAAATGGTTGTCAGATGGAGGTATTGAAAATAAATTCTCCCAGTCTGTGGTTTTCTGTTCAAGTTTTTCTTTTCTTTTTTTTTTTTTTTCAAAGTTTTATTCAAATTCTAATTACTTAACATATAGTGTAATATTAGTTTCAGTAGAATTTAGTGATTGGTCATTTACACGTGTTCATTTCCTTATGGTGTTTTATGAGGAATAAAAGTGTTTTTGTTTTTTGTTTTAGAGGGCAGGAGAGAGCACAAGAGCAGGGCCGGGACAGGGAGAGAGAGAGAATGAGAGAATCTTAAGCAGGTTCCACACTCAGCACAAAGTCTGATGTGAGGCTCAATCCCACGATGGTTAGATTATGATCTGAACCGAAATCAAGAGTCAAATACTTAACAAACTCAGCCACTTAGGTGCCCCTTGAGGAATAAACGTTTGTTTTTTATAAAATTTTTTTAATGTTTATTTTTGAGAGAGAAAGAGAGACAGAGCATGAGTGGAAGAGGGGCAGAGAGGGGCAGAGAGAGACAGAGAATCCGAAGCTGGCTCCAGTCTCTGAGCTGTCAGCACAGAGCCTGATGCAGGGCTCAAACCCATGAACCACAAGACCATGACCTGAGCCGAAGTCAGTCGCTTAACCAACTGAACCACCCAGGAACCCTAAGGAATAAAAGTTTTAATATCAATGAGAAGTTTAGTGTTTTTTTGTTTTACAGTTTGTTTCTTGTGTCCCAAAGTCTTTGCCTATTCCAAGCCCCTAAAAATGGCACCATATTTTCCCCCCTAGTTTTATAGCTTTCAGTTTTACATTGAGGTCTAGCTGTTTCTCTTAATCTGTTTACTCTAATAATTATTTCTTAGGTATTGGTACTTTTTTTTTTAATGTTTATTTATTTTGAGAGAGCATGCATGCCCATGAGCAGGGGAAGGGCGGAGAGAGAATCCTAACCAGGCTCTGTGCTGATGGGGTAGAGCCCAATGTGGGGCTTAATCTCATGAACTGTGAGATCATGACCTGAGCCAAAATCATGAGTCTGACACTTACTGACTGAGCCACCCACGTGCTCTGATACCGGTTCTTGACTGTGAGTTCGCTTCTTGTCTGTGTTATTCTTCCCCACATGTTGGGTGACTCTTGGTTATCTACTCCAGAATCCAGTGTCTGCTGGTGATGTCGATTCTGATCGAGTCTTAATGGGGAGAGGGCAGTACATTTTTCGGAGTGGCGTGGGCTGCTAGTGTGTATCCTTGGAGTGGGGTGGGGGCTTTGATGGCCCTCTTACATACTTGTCTCTCGCTAGCACTTACCCATACTCACATATTCTGTGGGCCAAATAGCAAGGTTGCTGGCCACAAGCAACACACAGAGGGAGTTCCTGCTCTGGTGGGGCCCTTTTAGTCTCACTGTGACTGGCAAGGTATCTTTCTTGCTTTTTGTTACATAAAACTCTAGGTTGTTAAGCCTCTCCCCTCACTATTTCCCCCTTCCATGGTAGCTCTCTTCTGCATATTTTGCAGGTGTTTCTCTTTCTCTATCTCTGTCAGTTCGATTCTTTGTGCTTCATGTTTTTAGGAATTATTTGATAATTACGGTCTTTCGACAGCACTGACTGTTTCCCAGCATTTTTCAATTTGTTCTTCTCTCTAGTCTGTCATTTCAAGTGGTGTAGGGAGAAAGGGGATATGAATGTGGTACTTTGTCTGCCAAGTTACTTTAGTTTTTGCGACTTACCTTCTAGAAGGCCTAGATTCTAGAATGCCACAACAAGGAGGGAGCATCAGAAGGGGGGAAAGGAAGTTGAAAGAGGGAACAGGAAGACCAGGGAAGATGTGGCAGAGAAGGAGACTCACCAGCTGGGCCTCCACTCTCACCAGCCACTGCGGCTGCAGAGGCCTGCATGGCACCTTCTCTTTTCGGGGTTGTGAGTGATGTGGGCTTCACGTTGGGCTCACATTAAGACCTGGAAGCCTGGGTCCTGCAGTTTGACCACAGAGCCTTCCCTGTGCCCCTGTGTCCTTTCCAAGGAAGTGTCGGCCTGGAGGGTGGTGGGTGGTGTGCCTTGCTTGAAGGGGATCTTCTTAAGCGGAGTGTCTTCAGGACTCTCACTACAGGACTCACCTGAGCCGAGGTACACAGGTGCAGCAGCTGAATGCTCTTAACTCTGACGTTTCCCTTAGTGCCCTTCAGGGCGGGAACAAGAAGTCTTACGTGGTTATGACCTCTGGACCATAGCTGTGGCCTTATCTATCGAGGTTGAGCCCTTCATTATTACTGTATTGTGCATACCGCTGGTAGTCCAAGAGATCTCTTGGCTTGGTGTGAGCTGTCCACACTCTAACTCTGGACAAGTCAGGATGTCCTGAGTCTCCAGAGTGGCTGAATCCAGTCCCGGTGAACTTGGAAGGGGATTTCCTTGGTTGGTCTCTCCTGTTCCCTGAATCTTCTTGGGTGGATGCTCTTGTCTGCCCTGTCTGCCTGGCCTCAGGCCTGGCCTTTGACAACTTCAGGCAGCCCGCCACTCTCCCTCCGTGGTCCTCCTTGACCAAAGTAACTTCTGTAGAGTCTGTGGAAAGAAGTGGCAGTGAGGTGTGCCTGAAAAGTCTGCATACAATTTTAGAAAATTTCAATTTTTTTCAAGTGTCAAATTAGCCATGCTTTATTATTAATATTTTGACAGATTAATTAAAAATGTACAAAGGACAGCCAGTAAGAAATGCCTCCCTTGCACCTCTTTTTCCTAGCACCCAGATCCCCTCCGGAAGTAGTCATTTTTACCAGTTCCTTGCCTGTCTTTCCTTAAAGACTTTATTTTTTTTTAAATTTTTTTTTAACATTTATTTATTTTTGAGACATAGAGACAGAGCATGAGCAGGAGAAGGGCAGAGAGAGAGGGAGACACAGAATCCAAAGCAGGCTCCAGGCTCTGAGCTGTCAGCACAGAGCCAAACACAGGGCTCGAACTCACAGACTGCGAGATCATGACCTGAGCCGAAGTCGGCCGATTAACCAACTGAGCCACCTAGGTGCCTCTCCTTAAAGACTTTATATGTGCACAAGTATATATGTCTGGTCAGTTTCCTTCTCACATAGGGGCACTGTGCACACTGTTTTGTATCTTTTCCCACTTAACTAGATATTTAATTTTTTGGAATATATTCTTGTGTCTCAAAATTCAAAAGAAAACACACGTCTTTCCTCATGACTTTGTCTCTGGATACCCATTTCCCCTTTACAAGGAATAATATGTGCGTGTGTGTATGTATTTAGTCAGAGTATCTCTCATTTTTCTTTTCTATTTTTTTTACCCAAGCAAAGGTATTCTGCACCTTGGTGTGTATCTTTCTACCTAATAGCATGTACCTTGAAAGTAGGTCTGTATCTGAGTGCAGAGAGATTGCTGCTGCTTTTCTTTCCAGTGTGCCTTTTCTCCGTGGGCATGTACCGGAACCTCATATAGGATATTGAAAAGTAACAAAAATGTCGGGTGCATTACAGGTGAGGGGCTGACATGAGCCAAAGCGGGCCAGGCAGGACGTACTGGGAGTGACAGAGGTCCCGGGGAGCACAGGGAAGATGTAGGGGGAGCATGTGGCTCAAAACTGTGTTTCGGCAGGGGCAGGGCAGTGTGTATAAATACTTACAGGGATGTGAGGCTGTGTTGAGGTGGTGAGTATGTTAGCAGTCGGAAGATCAAAGTGGGCTGGAACCATACTGCTGAATTACCTGTAGTCAGATGTATCGGGGTTTGGATGGGTTTCTAGTAGAGATGAATCTGGCTCCGTTTTTAGTGTGGCTGCTCCTTGTCCACATCTACATGTATAGCGATAATGGGTGATCACACTGCCTCCTGCAGTCTGATCGGCCTTTTCACGATCAGCTTCTTTGCTCATGGGAGAAGATTCAAATGTAACGTTACCTACCAACATATGTATTTTTAAAAATTGATGTCCTGTTAAAAGGGAAGATTTAAAAAGGAAGTGCATATAATAAAATACACAGTGTTTCGGTATTTAGATGCTCAGGTATGACTGCACTAAAAACGATGTCCCCACTGATCTCCAAAATGTCCCCAGGTCAGTGGGCATCACCACCCCCATTGAAAACCATGGGTCCGGGTCATGCTATGTATTGCCAGGATGTCTTACTTCTTTATATTTATATTTTAGATAAGTGCAATAAGGTTCATTTCCATTTGCCATATCGATGGCAGTTCTTGGACAGAGGCAAGTGGAAGGATTTGGACAAAATGGAGCTTATTGAAGAGGCATATAGCAATCCCAGAAAAGACAGGTATGAAATACATTACCGGTATCTGCTTTGTGGCTGCGGTTTTGTGTGCAGTGTGGAAAGTTCAGACACAACAGAGTTTAGATTTGATCACACACACATCAGTAAACAGCTTGGCCTGGAGGTGAGAACTCTGGGCTGGAAATCGGGGCAGTTACTCTTCACACTGCAGATTGGTGCCTTTCTCTCCTTCAGGGAGGAGCAATGGGGAAAGGAGCTGGTGGTACCAAGTAAGTTTTGAATTATTTGCTGCTGGGACTGATTGTGTACATGTATCCAAACTGATTAATGCAGAAAAGTGAGAGGCAGTCATTTGTGGAATTTTAGCCTTTGCATGTAAATTCTTCCAACGGAACTGCTATGTTGCTGTACGGCCTTTAACTTTTTAATTTTTCTGTGTGTGTCCCAGTATTTTCACTTAGTTGATTCAGATTGAATGGGGAAGTCCTGGGAGCCTCATTTTCAAATACTTACCATATCTTGGATTGAACTTGCTAAAATACGTTGCCATGAATAGAATTTAAGCCCTCTTTTTTTTTAAGTGGAAAAAATAAATTTGTGCTAAGAGTACAATTGTGTGCAAATTGCTGCTGGTGAAGTATGTGGAACAAATTGTTCCCCTTCGAAAGATGCATTGGCTTACTATTCCCCCCTCTCTCTTTTTCCGAGGCAGAATTTACACACAGGGAAGCGCACAGGCATTAATCGTGTAGTTCAGTGAGTCTTGACAAATGCATGCTCTCATGTAACAGACGCTCTCCTCCAAATAGAGATCATTTTCATCACTGTAGAAAGTTCCCTCCTGTCCCCTTCCCGTCAGTGCCCACCCCATAGGCCACCATTGTTGGGACATCTGTCACCACAGGTTAGTCTTGCCCGCTCTTGAACCCTGTCTGAATGGAGCCATACGCCCTACCACTATGTCTGGCGTCTTTCCCTCAACGCTTTGTGCTCAGGTCTCTGCTTGTCTCTTGGTGCGCGTGCCTGTGGGCTTCTGTAGGCCTGACGTTTGGGGATGAAAGTTCTGGGAGGGCTGGGTCCCTTTTCAGCTCTGCCAGGTGATGCTATGTGGTTTTCCGAGGTGGTCGTGCCATTTTCCACCCCCATTCAGTCCGTAGAGAACATATCCCTCATGTCTGGTGGTGTTTGCCATCTGAACTTTTCCCAGCCTGGGGACGTAAAGTGGTATCTCCATTGGCATGTCTGGGTCCTCGTGAGGTAAAGTGTCTCTTCACGTGTTTATTGGCCACTTGAGTTTCCTCTGCTGTGAAATGCCTGTCCTTGTAGTTTGCCCATTTTGTTGAGAGGGAAGGTTGTGTGTTTAGTTATTTATTTAATTTTAGGAATTTTTTAAATTTCTAGATATTAAATGTGAAAATAAACTCTTCTTGTCAGCTTATGGTATATTTTAACGTAGATAAATATTTATCCATCTTTTCCTTTATGGTTTTGTACTTTTTGAGTCATAAGAAATCTTCCCTTATCCCAAGACTATAAGGAAATTTTTCTGAATTTTCTTTAAAAAGTCTTAACGTTTTAAGGACTGTATTTAATCTTTACCCTGCAGATGGTGAAGTAGGGGTCCAGTTTCATTCTTATGCAGATGGATCACCAGTTTTGCCAAAACTACTTTTTAAAAACACAATTAATATATATATATATATTTATACCTAACATAAAAATTGCCATCTTAACCATGTATTTTTATTTATTTATTTATTTATTTAAAGAACACGGGGGAGGGAGAGAGAGAGAGAAGGAGAGAGAATCCCAAGCAGGCTTTGTTCACACTGTCAGCACAGAGCCTGCTGTGGGGCTCAATCTCACAAACCTTGAGATCACGACCAGAGCTGAAGTCAGATGTTTAACCAACTGAGCCACCCAGGCACCGCTTTATTTTTATTTCTTCTTCTTCTTATTTTTATTTTTGAGAGAGGGGGAGAGGGGCAGAAGGAGAGAGACAGAATCCCAAGTAGAGTTCAGTGCAGAGCCCAGCATGGGGCTCTATCCCATTACCCCGGGATCATGATTTGAGCCAAAATCAGGAGTAAGACACTCAACTGACTGAGCCACCCAGGCGCCCCATCTTAACCATTTTTAAGTGTAGGTTCAATGGCATGAAGTGCATTCATGTTGTTGTGCAGCCATCCCCACCATCCATTTCCAGCAGTTTTTTTTTTTATTATAATAGTTTATTTTCAAATTGGTTTACATATAACACCCAGCGTTCATCCCAACACGTGCCCTCTTTAATGTCCGTCACCCCCTCTCCCCCCTCACCCCCCTCACCCTCAGTTTGTTTTTAGTCTTTGAGAGTCTCTTATGTTTTATCTCCCTCCCTCTCTGTGTCTTTTTTTTCCTTTCCCCTCTTCCCCTCCCCCTGGTTTTTGCTTAGTCTCACAAAGTCCACCTATTCGTGGAAACATATGGTATCTGTCTTTTTCTGACTGACTTATTTCACTTAGCATAATACCCTCCAGTTCCATCCATGTTGCTACACATGGCCAGATTTCATTTTTTCTCGTTGCCACGTAGTAGTCCATTGTATATGTATGCCACATCTTCTTTATCCATTCGTCAATTGATGGGCACTTGGTCTCTTTCCATGATTTGGCTATTGTTGAAAGTGCTGCTGTGAACATTGGGGTACACGTGCCCCTATGCATCAGCATTCCTGTGTCTCTTGGGTAGATTCCTAGCAGTGCTGTTGTCCAGCAGTTATTTTTAAACCCATCATAACTGAGCCCAATTTGGCGAAGCGTTAACACATTTTATAGCTTATTTTCAGACTCATGTGCCAGATATCACCGTCTAAGTAGGCCACCTCTTCACCTGCTTCCAAGTGCCACCTGTGTCAGGCACCAAATTATCAAATACACCCAAGTCTGGTCCTCGCCTCTTGTCTTTCACTGGTCTGTCTCTCTGCATCAGTGCCACACTGTCTTACCTAGTGGAGCTTTAAGTGTTGGCATTTGGTAAGAGAAATCCCCATCTTCTCTTTCTTTGATTGCCAGGACTCTTGGTCTTTTGCTCTTTTTTAGAAATTTTTAAGTCTTAATTGATTTTCACAAAAATCTCTGTTGTGATTTTTGAAATTAAAATCGCGTTGACTTGGCAGTTCTGGAGAACTGACATAGTGATGCTGAGATTTTCTCTTCATATACATGATAGCATCTGATTTATTTAAATCTTTTAAAATATCTCTGAGTAGTCTTACAATTTCTTCATTAGGGTCTTGGATAGCTTTTGTTAGAGTTTCAATTTTTTTTCCAGTTGTACTGAGATGCAATTGACTTTCAACACTAGAAGTTAAAGGTGTGCAGCATAACGACTTGACATACATGTATATTGCAAAGTGACTATCTCGATAAGTTAACATCCATCACTTGATACAGTTACTAAACAATTTTTTCCTTACAATGAGAACTTTGAGTTTATTCTCCTACTAATTTTTAAATCTACCATATAGCATTAACCATAGTTATCATGTTGTATGTTACGTCCCCAATAAAAAAAATTTTTGTTTTCTCTGTGCCAATGCATAGAAATGCAATAGACTTTTGTCAGCTGTTGTATCCTGCAACTTTACTAAAATATCTAAACTCAGAGGACTCTATTGGTAACCTATTTGAATTATCTGTATCATTATCTATATATTCTAGATATCTATCTAGACATTAATATTTGTGAATAGTCTTTTAATTTCATCCTTGCTGATTCTTAGGATTTTAGTTCTTTTTATTGTATTAATGTAGTAGCTAGGACCCCCATGCCACGCTGAATGGAAGTGATGATAGCTGGAATAGTCTTCTTTTTTCCCTTAATTTTAAAAGGAGTAATTATTAAATGTTTCATCGTAAACATGAGTGAATGTTAGGTACCTTTGGCCTTGCTAACAAATCCTAATTTTATTCCTAGTATGCTAGGAGGGCTTTTTTTTTTCTTTTTCTAATGTTTATTTTGAGACAGAGAGTGCGAGCACATGAGAGAGAATGTGCATGTGTGGGAGAGGGGCAGAGAGAGGGAGAGAGAGGGAGAGAGAGCATCCCAAGCAGGCCCTGTGCTGTCAGTGCAGAGCTGTGAGGCTCACGGTCATCAATCATGAGATCAGACCGGAGCTGTAATCAAGAGTCCGACACTTAGCTGCCTGAGCCACCCAGGCGCCCCTAGGATTTTTTTTTTTATTGTGTATAGAAATGGAATTTTATTGAGTGTTTTTTTTTTTGTATTAAGACCCCATGTTTTGTTCTCCTTTGCTTGTTAATGCAGTTAATGGCGTTGATTTTCTGATGTAAAGTCCACCACATTTCTAGGCTTAAGTCATAGTTAATGGAATTCTCTCACTCTTCTTTCCTCTCTCTCTCTCCCCCCTCCTCTCTCTCTCTCCCCCCTCCTCTCTCTCTCCCCCCTCCTCTCTCTCCCCCCTCCTCTCTCTCTCTCCCCCCTCCTCTCTCTCTCCCCCCTCCTCTCTCTCCCCCTCCTCTCTCTCTCTCCCCCCTCCTCTCTCTCTCCCCCCTCCTCTCTCTCCCCCTCCTCTCTCTCCCCCTCCTCTCTCTCTCCCTCCTCTCTCTCCCCCTCCTCTCTCTCCCCCCTCTCTCTCTCCCCCTCCTCTCTCTCCCCCTCCTCTCTCTCTCCCCCCTCCTCTCTCCCCCCTCCTCTCTCTCTCTCCCCCCTCCTCTCTCTCTCCCCCCTCCTCTCTCTCTCCCCCCTCCTCTCTCTCTCTCCCCCCCTCCTCTCTCTCTCCCCCCTCCTCTCCCCCCTCCTCTCTCTCCCCCTTCCCCCCTCTCTCTCTCCCCTTCCCCCTCTCTCTCTCCCCCTCCTCCCTCTCTCTCTCCCCCCCTCCCTCCGCCTCTCTCTCCCCCCCTCCTCTCCCCCCCTCCCTCCTCTCCCCCTCCCTCCTCTCCCCCTCCTCCTCCTCTCTCTTCTCTCCCCCTCCTCCTCTCTTCTCTCCCCTCTCTCCTCCTCTCTTCTCTCCCCTCTCTCCCCTCTCTCCCTCTCTCTTCTCTCCCCCTCTCGCCTCCTCCCCCCTCACTCAACTCATACACAATGCTGAATTTGGATGGCCAGGACTTAAGATTTTTGCATGTATGTTTGAGTAAGATTGGTCTATAAGTTTTTCATATTGTCTTGATCTGGTTGTTACCTTAAGTGTCTACCCTCATAAAGATGAGATTGAGATGGTTCCTGTTCTCTGAAAAAATTTATGTAAAGTTAGAATAATTTTTTTCCTGAATGAACGTGTGTGTATAAGAATATCTAGGCCTAATGTTTAGTTCGTGGGAAGATTTTACACTACTACCAGTCAGGTTTTCTATTTTTCTTGAATCAATTTTGGTAAACTTAGGATTTTTCCAGGAGTTTGTTCATTTTATTTGTTGTCAAACTAATTGTCATACAGTTGCTTATAATATCTTTTAGCATCTGTGGTGTTTTTAATTTTTACCTTTTATATTTCCAGTATTCTTCTTTTTTCATATCAATCTTGCAGAAATTTGTTAATTAAAATTTCTCTTTTTTTTTCTAAGAACCAACTCCCTCCACCTGGAATCATGTGTTTTCCCCTAAGGTATGTGTCCCACTGATGTTCACGTCTACCAGCTGAGCATCCAGAAGACCGCAGGTGGAGCCTGAGTGTTCACTTGGCTGGCGGAATTTTCAGTTTACCTCTGACTTCCTTTGCAGGATCCTCTGTGCTGAGTCGGCCAGCAACTTTCACTTCGATTGTCTAGACTTTGACTCCATGATGTTTGGTGCTGCCCCGGCTCGCCGCCTCTCCACAGCCTCCTCGGTTACTAAACCTCCACACTTCATCCTCACCACTGACTGGGTTTGGTACTGGACTGACGAGTTTGGTTCTTGGCAGGAGTATGGAAGACAAGTAAGTGTTATGGAGAGAGAGCAAGTGTTTTCTCCTGAGGGCCCCCGGTGGAGGATTCATTCCAGACATGAGTGCAAGGGGTGTTCCTGGGAGTCCCCAGATCCTCCTAGGACTCATGTACTTTGGGAGAATTATGGCAAAACTAGGTAACTGGGAGTTCCGATTAGGTATCTGTTGGCCTCATGAGAACTGAATGTAAATTACAGTGAGATGACATTTCTTCGTTGGTTTTGTTACATGGGGTAGAAAGATGCCTCCCTTAGCTGTTGAAAAGGTAGCTCTAGAGAAAGCGCCTTTTATACAGGAGACTTTGTGTACCTGCAGAATAAACTTTAAATCTTTTTGAAACTGGCTTCTGCCTTCTCTGTCACTCACAACAACTTCATAGAACGTAGGCAAGTATAATAAGATTGATTTATTTCAGGCATTGGTTTGAAATATGGATCTTATAACTGTTGCTGTCAATTATTTTAAGATGTTTATGGCTGGATCACATTAAAGGGAGGCCCCTCGTCACCTGTAGAGGTACAAGTATAGGGAGGTCACCATTTCTATAGGAACAGCTTTCCGAAATGAGAATTGGGATGCATGGTCTGATAGACATCGACACTCTTCCGTGTTGTTTGAGGCTATATTAAAGCTTAAGTTTCTTATTCCGACCTGCACCTAGGATATCTTTTTCTCTGGGAACTCTGAAATGAGAGCTCTATGAGAGCAGGGAGTTTTGTTGCTGTTTTGACACCCATGTGCCTTGTGTGGAGGACTCTGCCCGTAGGTTCTCATGACATAGAGATTGCTGGGTTGAAGCACAGAGTAATTGCTGCCCCATGCCCACTGCTGAGTTGGACATGGTCACTCTCAGCAGTGGCCTCGCTGTAGCCCTCATACACTTCTCCATTTCTTGTAGTGCCAGCCTTTCCTCGTTGGCTATTCTGTCTGCCTACTTTCCCACCCATCTCCCCCTCCTTCCTCGCCATGTAGATTTGTTCACGGAGGCTCCCCAGCATTGCTCTCGGTTTGGTTAGGAGCAGGAGGGGAGAGGCTGTGCCTGCTATTGAAGGGTGGAGAGAATGAGGGGCTGGTTATGCTCCATGAATGGAGCTTCCCTGGTGGCATCGCGGAGGAACTCACGGCAGGTTGAAAAGCACTTAGCAAATGTGACAACCTCTCACGTTTTGTGGTGTGTCCTCTTTCTTGGGGAGCCAAGTGAGATGACATGAGACTCTAAGGGCATCCCATGCAAAAGTAAGATTCCTTAGGTGACTGTGCAGACTAGGTTCTCACAACTTTAGGAACTGGGGGCCTTCCTCCTCCGAACAACCCACACTCAGGGCTTTACTCTTTTCCTCTCTGTGCTGCTCTTCCTGTACTCAGTATAGTCAGAGTGTATAACTTAGAACAGTGAGAATCTCTGGGAATGACCCGTATTTGGGTATCATTGATGTGCCACATGATGGTGGGGTGCAGACGCACGTGTGTGGACTCAGTGGCTTTTGGTTGTGTGGTCTCATTTGGTACCATTGGCCGAATCCCCTCCTAGGGTGACCTGTCCATTCTCATGCTTCCTTTCCCCGCACACTTGTGGTGTCATCCTATATTTGGATTTCTTTCTTAGTCTTCTGCTAATTCCTAGCTTAGCACCAGGTTGTACAGCTCAGGTTGTACAGCCAAATTTCAAGTCCAGATTACCTCCGTCCTATGTTAATTTCCTAAGGTTGCCATAACAAAGTACCACAAATTGGGTGGCTTGGAACAGCAGTGACTTACTGTCTCACAGCTGGATGCTGGAAATCGAAATCAAGTGTCAGGGCCATGTTCCCTTTAAAGCTGGTAGGGAATCAGACTTGCCTCTTCCTAGCTTCTGGTGGCTTCCCTGGCTTGTAGGTTCTTCTTTCCAGTCTCTGCCTCGTCATCATGTGGCTATTCTCTTACAAGGACATAGGTTTTGTGAATTAGGGGCCCACCCGACTCCAGTATGATCTCATCTTAACTAACTACATCTGCAGTGACCGTATTTCCAAATAAGGTCAAGGTTTGAGGTACTAGAGTTCAGACTTCAATGTATCTTTTGCAGGAAAGGAGGTGGCACAGTTCAATCCATCACCTAATCTTGTGTATAAAGGTATTATTGTCCAGGCGCAGCTAATTTTCCTGCATTAAACTTGATGTCCCTGAGGTGTTGGGCTCCAGGATGCCTTATCCTGACCTGTATCCTTTTTGGATCATTCTCAGCAGGCTTCTCATGTTTTCCTGTGATCTTTGCCTTGATCTAAAACCTCTACAATTGCCCTTACCCTTTTGGGCCTGAACAACCCATTCATCTCTACCTGGATGTAAAGACCCCTGTTGATTCCTCTATTTGCCAGGATCTAGCTTGTGTTCCTGTTACTTGTTCATCTAATCACTTTTCATGGAGTGCCAGCGGGATGTGGGACTTTGCCAGACACGGCCCTTACTGCGTCATAGTTGCTGGCAAAGGGCCACAGGCGTACGTGCCAAATCTTGTGGTATTTCCAGCTTTTGCCCACTCCCTCCTCACCCTCCTATCTCACTTCTCCTCAGTCTCCTTCGTGGGCTGCTGCTTTCCACTCTCCTTCATGAATGTTGGGGTGTCCCAGAGTCTGGCCCACACCTCCATTCTTCTGACATTAGCGGCCACCTTTAGTGATCTCTCCACGTCTGTCTGAGACCAGATCCCTCTTTGAACTTGAGACTGATGTATCTAGATACCCTCCTGATATTTCTGTGGCACCTTTACTTTTTGTTCCAGGCACTGTGCTAAGTGCTCTGCAGGCCTTATTTTAATTAGATTTCCAGTTCTTTGAGGATGGGATGGCGCTCTTAAATCATGATAGGAGTATGATTTAAGTTCTCTTCCTCTTTCTGTTACTGTTTTGTTGAGATAGTGGAGGTTTGGAGAAGTTAAAATAACTTCTCACAGTTAAAAAGGAGTCAGAATTCGAACTCAGTCCGTCCCCAAGTTTTAGATAGCTTGGAGGTAATTGGAGACAAGTTGTGGGATCAAAATGGATAATTCAAAGCAGAAGAGCTTCTCTAAGGGGCTGAAAAAGAAAGTCCTCAGAAGAGGAGTGAGCTCTGACTGCAGGGTGGTGGGTACAAGAATGGGCATAGAAGCAGCCATGCTCAGGCCATCCCTTTATGCGGATTGGAGAATTCAGCATTGAATTCATCTCCTCTTGAATGGTGGTGCCATCCATTAGGAGTGGATGCTGTCTCTCTATCGCTGCCATCCTGGTTATTGTGGTCTGGTTAGCCAGGATCTGCACTTACCGCCTTCCGTTTTCTGGGCAGCTCTTGGAGGTATTTGTGCTGGCTTCTATTCTGTGCCTCCCTCTCCCGCTGCACCCCTGCTCCCTGGCTCCTCTCTCCTGGCTCCGCTGCCTCCCCCACGACATGAATATGCGCCATGGGCATGTCTGCAGTGTGGCGTGGATAGCACCCAGCGGCTCTCCTCAACATTGTAGGTTCTTGCCTTCACCAAGTATCTGGCTCTCCCCTTGTAGGGCATGGAGCACCCCGTGACCACCGTCTGCAGCAGCGATTTGGAGAAGGCCTACCTGGCGTACTGTGCACCTGGGTCTGATGCCCAGGCAGCCATTCTGAAGTTCCAGGCCGGAAAGCACAAATACGAGTTAGATTTCAAAGGTACTTCCTGACCCACTGCCCTCACCCAGTAGGGCTTGGCCATCTTTTGGCTCTGACTTCTCCACCTTCACCCTGGAAAAGGTCCATGTGCACATTGAGGGCCAGGAAAAAAAAGGAAAGGGTGATCAGGGTGGTTCCTGCTCCAGAAGTGCTGCCCATCTGGAAGGGGAGACGGATATGTAAACAGATGATGCCAGCCCAGTGGGATGGAAGACAAGCTGCCTGGGGAGGGGGTGGTGAGGAGAGAAGACCCCAAGACGAGGACAGGGGCCAGAAGTGCGGAGGGATGGGGGGTCTGGATGCGTGCCGTGGTGGTGGTTCTGTAGGCCATGGATGAGTCCTTCTGGTCCAAGGGTTAACCTGAGTCTTCGACTCCTGTCATAACAGTTCTGCTGTGTCCTCCCCAGGATGACAGCTCCATGTCGTTATCTTGGTAGGCACCTGTGGCTTAGGTGGGCTGCAGTTTAAACACGTGCTAGATGCACACTTTCGTTAAAAGTTGCTAGGAAGCAGATTATCCTGTGCTCCAGGTGTTCTGACACTGGACTGTAAGTGACTTGTCCTGGTTGCCTTTGCAGACAGACAGAAACAAGCCAAATACTCTTTGGCCAGTTCACGTAGTGACTGGTATTGGAGGATTCCTTTGTTTACATTTTAGTTGTTTTCTGTAGCTTCTCTTAAGATGTTTTCTCTTGGATTTATCAGTCCAGCTCTGTTTAACTCAGTTTTGCCTTAATCACGTTTTTTTTTTTTTTTTTTTTAATGTTTATTTTTGAGAGGGAGAGAGAGAGTGCAAGCTGGGGAGAGGCAGAGAGAGAGGACAGAGGATCTGAGGCAGGCTCTGCACTGTCAGCAGAGAGCCTGACTTGGGGCTCAAACCCACCAACTGCGAAATCATGACCTGCGCCAAAGTCAGATGCTTAACAGACTGAGCCACCCAGGCATCCCTTGCATTACTCATATTTTTAAGCTCTGAATCCTGAATGTTCAGCCCTTTTAAGGGAAATAACTAGGCCTTCATTTAAATATGGTTTACTGTTTTCTCTATTTTTATGGGCCCTTCTATGTAGAGGGCAGCCAAGTGTATTTGGTGAATTATCCTAAAATTACTTGACCTGCCTGCTTTTAGCCAGTTGTTTTGCTTGTGGTTTTGTGGTGCTTATCCTCTTGATTAAGGTAGAATCACTGCGCCTCCATGTGCCCTTACAGAGGACTTCAAAGTTTCTTCTCCTCTGTGATAAGAACTGCTTACCAGCCTTCAGTCTCTGCTGGAGAACACCAGCCGTACATCAGCTGGTTTGCAGTCCACAGTCTGATAGGTACAAATACTAAGTGGACAGCGAACTCCATGAGGATCAGGTCTATACAGCTAGCACCCTTCTGACTGCTGTTGGCAACTGTTTGAAATACTTTTTTTAAGTATCTGGAAAATATCAAAACCAGAAATGTCAGATGCAACCTTGATCATTCTCAACGTGGGTCGCAGCCCCAGGGGACAGAACAAAATCAGGATAAGGGTGGGAAAGACCACATGCAGGCAGTTTTCTGTAAGCTGCAGGAAGAAGTGAGTTCACTCCAGACTGACCCAGGCTCATGTGGGTGAGACAGTTCTGTTGATGGTGGAGAACATCAGCCACAGAAGTAGTTTGAGGTGAGTTAGCTTCCTGTCTCACTGCCTCACTGAGAGGTGTAGTGAAAGCAGATCTCAGACCGAAATCTGCCAGACACATTTATAAACGAAATATTAGTAGGAAACAAGTACATTTAAGAAACACATTAGAGCAAATGATTTGTACTATAGGATCGGGGGAGGAGGAGGAAGCCTCAGAGAGGTGGTGGGCGGTGGGTGGTGGACAATTTTAGGGACTCTTGTTACAAGTATTGCTCAAGGCCACTGCCAGGGTCAAGATTCCAGAGGCAGAATTCTGACATCTGTTAGCTGGCAACAGATGAGTAGAATCCCTAAAGTCAGACTTGTATAGGGACTCAGCCTAGTGTATCCTGGTAAGGGTGAATTAGAGAAAAGGTCTCACCGTTCCCTGTCCACAGGAGGGTCGGGAGTGGGTCTGACATATATTTAGCTAGTCTACATATCTTAAATAATTTCACCAGTGAAAGCCCATTTGAGATTCATCATGATGTCAGTCAGCAGGCCAATAAAAACGCATGTAAGTTTGCTAATTATTGATGGGAGTTGAGTGGTGGACAACAGTAGAGGTGGTTGTAGCCATGTCTGGATTTTGGGCACTTGATTAGGATGTGGGGGACCCCCAGGAGTGCCTGCTCTTGATGACCACCTGGGCTACAGCATGGGGGACACACATCTAGGTGATCACACAGCACAGGTTCAAATGCAGTAATGTAAATTATGCCTAAAAATTAATATTAAAATGTTTTTTAAATGAAAAAAGTTGTTTATTAAAGATGGTGCAGATTTAAGAGGTTGAGAAATACTACTATGGAATCAGTTTAGTCAAATTAAGAAAAGAAGTCATAAGAGTAAAATTATATTAATTCTAAATCCCACTGGCTCAAGATCTAGTAGTTTGGTCTCAGGCTGGGCTGAAGCTTTTTTATATCCAAGCTGGGAAAAATTGCTAAGCAAAATAATAGTTTAAACAAGATTGGAAGGAACAATTTAAAAGTACTCATGTATAATTGATATGTCAATTACTCATCATTCATGTGTTCATTAAACTCAGTCTCCTAAGGATACCTATTTTCTTTACGGATATTTGAAATGTGAAAATTGCCTTATTTTTTAGCAGACTGATTCTATACACATTTAGATTAGTTTTCTGGCCCATTTAGTTTGTGTTTATAAAACCTTGCTGTCCTATGTGTATATATACATCTGGTGGTTTTGTTTTTCAGCCTTTGTTCAGAAAAACCTGGTCTACGGCACAGTCAGAAGGGTTTGCCGGAGACCCAAATACGTGTCTCCCCAGGATGTGAAGGTGAAGCAAACCTGGTAGGTGGCATGTGTGAGAGGTAGGGTGTGCTGTGCTGCGTGTGGTAAACTTAGACTGGCCAGTGTGGTAAGAGGGTTGTTGGCTTCCATAACTGAAAGCCCCTGCACTCTGTCTCTGCCCAACTCTCTCTCCTCCACGTACCTCTGTACTTTCCTTCACTTAATACCAAAGTGCTGGTATTAATATCCGTGTTCCATAAAAGGTCTGAGAATTCATGAACCTGAAAAACCAGGGTACACCTAGCACATTTCAGATAGAGAAGTATTACCATGTATTACAAGAGTATAAAATATAAGGCAGATTTATAGACAGGTGAACATTAGAGTATTATGCTAATTATGCATATTAATTTTTATTTTTCATGTTTATTTTTGAGAGAGAGAGAAAGCGTGAGCAGGGGAGGGGCAGAGAGAGAGGGAGACACAGAATCCAAAGCAGACTCTAGGCTCTGAGCTGTCAGCACAGAGCCTGACACGGGGCTCAAACTCACAAACTGAGATCATGACTTGAGCTGAAGTCAGTGCTTAACCAACTGGGCCATCCAGGCGCCCCTAGATTAATTAATTTTTAATAAAGCATTAAAGTGACAAACCAAACACAACATAAAATAGGAAAAAAAACCCAAGACACCAGGGGGGAAAAATTGTATAATTAGTTATTTTAACTTAAGTGTGCCAGTGAGGTTACTGAGTCATTGATGTACTCTTGTGCAGATTTTTCCAGAAATCAAAAACATTCTTCCTGACTTTAGGTTGATTTGAGAGAATGGTTAGAAAATAGTAATAATGTCACTTGTAATATTTTCTTTTGCCTTCATGGCTCTCCATCACCTGTACATACCCTAGTTTATTTAATCTGTCCCTTTTAGAGGTATATTTTGTGTTGTTTTATATTTTTTACTGTCACAAGTGTAACACCACAATGGATGATGTGGTGTACGTGCCATTTTGTATTCCCGGAGCGTAAAGCCCTAGAAGGTAAATGCAGGTTCCTCTTGATGGGGTTGAACCCTTATGCACCTGGCCTCTCTTATGAGTGAGATTTAATATTTTTTCCTCACCTGTAACAGCCATTTGCCTTTTTCTGTGGACAGTTTGTCTTTTTGTCCAATTTTCTGTCAGACTTTTGGTGTTTTTCATAAATATTAAGAGCCTTTTATCAATTGGGGAGATCAGCACTCAATTTTTTAAAAATTTTTAATGTTTATTTATATTTGAGAGAGAGCAAGACAGAGAGAATGAGTGGGGGAGGAGCAGAGAGACCGAGGCAGAAATCCGAAGCAGGCTCCAGGCTCCGAGCTTTGAGCTGTCAGCACAGAGCCTGATGCGGGGCTTGAACTCACGAGCAGGGAGACGTGACCTGAACCAAAGTCAGACATCCAAACGACTGGGCCACCCAGGTGCCCCATCACTCAGTTTCTTTACAAATTGCAAACCTTTTCTCTTGGTTTGTGATTTGCCAGCTTTGTTTATGAAGTATTTTACCATGCAGAAATGTTTATTTTTTAACTTTTAGTGACATGTATGTATCTCTTCTGTGTATTGTTTCTAGCTTTAGAGTTTAGTTAATTGTGGCTGCTTCTACTTCTGAAAGTTATTTTTGATTTTTTTCCTATCCAGAGCCTACCTTAGATACTGTTTGGAAAAATATCTGTCTCCTTTCTGAGACTGGATGTCTTTTATTGTCACTGTAATGTTGTTTCCATGGGGCCACAAACAGACACCACACATCAGAAATAACAATGACTGTTTTGGTTATATTCAGACTAAGATGTGACTGATTAAGGATCTCTCTGCTGCATAAGCCGAGAGTCACAGTGTCCGTGCAGTGAAGTTTGTGGCTCTTGCTGCTAATCCATGTGACAGTAGCCAGCTGTTGTAACTCTAGCAAGCAAATCTGCTTGGGCCTTTGTGGCTGATTGGGACTCTTAGAGTCGGTTGCTTTCAGAAACAGCTTCTCAGGGCACCAGGGGTGGCTCAGTCAGTTAAGTGCCAACTCTTGATTTCAGCTCAGATCATGATCTCATAGTTCATGAGTTTGAGCTTTGCATCGGGTGCTGTTCTCATGGTGTGGAGCCTGCTTGGGATTCTCTCTTTCTGTCTTTCTCTGCTTCCCACCCCCTCCTTTGCTCACACACGCGGGCTCTCTCTCTCTCAAAATAAATAAAAAGAGAGGCAACTTCTCTATTTACGTGAACGACAGGGTCACAGAATATGATCTCCACATTCCAGAGTTATAAAGAGTTGAACATAAAGTTTGAACTGGCATTTACACATCAGCTATCTGGCTTAGTTTCTTACTGTCCTTACTTATATCGTCCATAGAAATGTTTTATTCATGTGATTTGGTCTTATTTTTTCTTTTCTTGCCTCCTTGTGAATATTTTTTATCATTTCATTTTTTTCCCCTTCTAGTTTGGAAAAGTTAGACACTGTATTACTTTTTTTTTTTTTTTTGACCATCTTAGAAATTATAAGTGTTCTTAGGTATGAGTCAAATCAGTATCTTTGTACTACTATCAACTTACATGACGGCTTTCATATACCTGATTCCATTATCATCTTCTGTTTTTTAACTTCATGAGGTACTTTTATTTTATACTATGAATGTTTCATTAGATTCACTCAAATTTTACCACTTTTTCATTTCAAATTATCTTAGATGAAATCTGTTGGAAAACTCTGTGTTTTTGTTTGCCTGAGTACATGTTTATTTTGCCCTCAGTCTTCAAAGATAGTTTCACCGGCTATAGAATTTTGGGGTGTGGTTATTTTCTCCTGGAACGCCGAAGAGCTCACTCCACTGTCCTCTGGTTTCCATTGCTGCCTTTGTGAAATCAGGTGTTGGTCTAACTGGAGCTTCTGTCCCAGAATCCCTCTTGTTATTCTCTGGCTGCTTTGCAGGTTTCGCCGGTTTTGATGATATGCTCTCTCACCTTGATGTGGCTGGGCTTGTGCTTTTACTTCTCCTGTTGGAGATTCTTGGGGCTTCTTAGACCTATGTGTCAGTGAGTCTCCTTTGTTCTCTTCCTTTCCTCTCTCCTCTCTTTTTGGAGGTTTGGTTAGGTTCTGACCAGAATCTGACCTCCTCTTTTTCTCTTCTCTGTTTCCCAGCTTCTCCCCCACATCTTCCATCTTCTCATTGTGGGGCCGCATTCTGAATAACCACTTAGCATCTCTTTCTTCCCTCCTCAGGTGGTCTCCCCTGCTCATAGCCTGTCTTTCGGACTTCTAGCAAGGAGTGTGTCTTTTATTTCTAGAAGTTCCTCCTAATTCTTTTTCAAATCCTCCACATCTTTTTATAGTTTAGGTCCCTGTATATATTTTTAAAGTTTGTCTTTTATTTCTTTAAACATAGAATTATTGTTTTATAATCTGCCCCATAATTTCAGCATCTTTGGTCTTCATGGTCTGTTTCTGGCTGATTCTTGCTCACGGGACCTTGGCTAGTTATTTTTAAACTGTGCTGTATTCCTAGAAAAGTTTGTTCTTTGAGTCTTAGGATGAAGGTACATGTCTTATGCCACTGGAAACAGAAGGTATATCTATTGTAGGAAGAACAGACCATTCTGAAATGGAGTCAGAAAAATTTGGAATTACAGCTTTACAGTCTCTGTTTGTAAACCCTTTGTGTCACGTGTCTTTTTTTTTAAAATTTTTTGAGGGGTTGTGTGTCTTTTAGTTTTTAATTTTTTGGGGGGGGGTCGTGTGTCTTTTAGAATTCCATCTTTATTTTTATTTTTCTGGAAGATCATATGGTGTTGGTGTTATGTGAAACCTGTAATCAAACATGCTAGTATTGCAGCAGTAAAAATTAAGTATAGTTGGGGCTTACTGGGTTGCCCAGTCGGTTTAAGGGTCTGACTCTTGATACCTGCTCAGGTCATGATCTCACGGTTTGTGGGATTGAGCCCTGTGTCAGGCTCTGCACTGACAGCATGGAGCCTGCTTGGGATTTTCTCTCTCCCTCTCTTTCTGCCCCTCTCCCACTTGTGCACATGCACCTGTGCTTTCTCTCTCTCTCTCTCTCTCTCTCTCTCTCTCTCTCTCTTGCTCTCAAGAAAACATTAAAAAAGCATAGTCAATTTTTTTTTAATTTTTTTTTAATGTTTATTATTTTTGAGACAGAGAGAGACAGAGCATGAGTGGGGGAGGGGCAGAGAGAGAGAGGGAGACACAGAATTAGAAGCAGGCTCCAGGCTCTGAGCCGTCAGCACAGAGCCCGATGCGGGGCTCGAACTCCTGGACTGTGAGATCATGACCTGAGCCGAAGTCGGCCACTCAACCGACTGAGCCACCCGGGCGCCCCAAAAAAGCATAGTCAATTTAAGTAGGCATACTTAAAAGCATAGTCAATTTAAGTCAATTTAAATATACTAGGGTATATACAGATCACAGGTAGCCTCTTGGCAGTTCCAGTCAAATTTCTATTGCCAAATGAGTTTTGATACAAATTTTCTGTTTTTAAAAAATGTTTTTGTATATGCCAATTACACCTAATTGAGACTGTTCGAAAAACGTTTCAGAGCTCTTTGAATTTTAAAATTATGGTTGAGAGTTTATGTATGCAGCTCTAATCAGTTACTCTCTGCCTTGCATACAAGAATTGGGATCCAGGTGAGAAATGGATCTCTTGTACCTGATCGTTTGAGTTTTGGCCACGTGGGCAAAGTAGACGTGCTCCCACACAGTGGATAGTGTGTCGAGTGCTTCTTCACCTTCTACTGGCTTTCACTAAATGATACTCTGAGACCCAAGACTGGTGGTACCAGTGAGTGGATGCTGCCTATGGTAGATCTGTTTGAGTCTAAGAGCAAAATGTCTCAGTGCTTTTGTTTACATTTTGTAGCGGTGTCAAGTTTCAAGGCCCAAAAAGCATCCCAGATCATTGGGACCCCTCGGCCCTGCCAGACCCTGGCTTCAAGGTATGGGACTCGTGCTCCTTTGGTCCATGGAGGAGGGAGTTCTTAGACATAGTGAGTGAGCAGACTCTACTGCTGAGGAAGCTGTAGGCCAGGCCGGGGCAGGAGGGAAGAGAGCTGTGTGAGGTTTTGTTATTTTCAGGTCTTGGGGATTTTAAGGCTAGATGACCACCAAGAAGATGATTGTGGCTCCGAGGAGAGAGGATGTATTATGGATGGAGCATGACAACATGGAAATTTCTGGAAAGGGCAGAAATAAGGGGCTTTAGCCAGTATGTATTAGTTTTACAAAGCAAGAAAACAAAAAACCAGGGGAGGATTTGAGTATGTCCAGGGATGTGTAGAGGGGGAGTTGCTGTTGAAAGGTGCTGGATACTTGAAGACAAGGAACAGCGATTCACATGGCTCATGTAGGGCCTGCCAGCTAACAAGAGCTACACTGAGTTCTGTGGAGTCCTCAGGCCATTGTCCATCTGCCTGTGTACATGGGGCCTTCAGACTGCCCTCTGCTGCTGGCCTCCTGCGGTGCACTGCAGACCAGCTCTTTGTGCCGAGATGACTCTTCTCGAGTTGGACAGAGCACACAGACCCCAGCAGCACAGACACACGTGTAAAGGGCTGGGCAAGTTTGAACAGCAGGACTTAGCACCGTAGGACAAGGTGACGGTACTGAAGGGAACAGGGAAGGTGTTACTGGGTCCACACCTAAATGATGGTGCTTGTACAAGCAGAGGTAGGGGCAGAGCACACAGGTCGATGGAAACTACGTAGGGAGAGAGCCTGGGTAAGGATAGAGGGTGTGAGTGGATGCTGGGAAGCAAGAGCAACGTCGGGGCCATGCTGTGGAGCGCTTGGTTGTGGGGCTGAGCTGTAGGCTGTGACAGGTATGGGAGTCCTTGACCATCTAGTCTGGGAGCCGTTGATGACAGTCTAGGATGGGAGGGGCAGGCTGGTTCCGCACTCAAGAGAGAGGAGTTTGGCATCCTTCCTGGGGTGGGACCAGGGAAACCAGAGTCAGAATTTTCAGTTGCAGGAACCCATGGACATTCAGACAGCACTCAGGGTGGGGGAAGGGCATGGTACAGAGGGATTTCTCACAGGTCCCCAAATGGGCTGTCACTGAGCCA
This sequence comes from Paguma larvata, assembly GCA_030068075.1. Lineage (NCBI taxonomy): Eukaryota > Metazoa > Chordata > Mammalia > Carnivora > Viverridae > Paguma > Paguma larvata. The sequence goes on along the minus strand of CM057834.1, from coordinate 89,425,907 downwards.
AGCCTTGTGGAGCCGGGAACAGGGTGACTGATTGGGTGCAGGTGCAGGAATTTGTGGATGGTCTCTGTGCAAATGTCAGCTGCCCTTGGTGTTAGGAACCCTCCTGGCCCAAAGGGAGTGCTGTTTCTCAGAGCAAGACACTAAAGGAGAGGGGGGCTCAGTTGGGAGGATGCAGCAGCCAGGCACCATCCCTGCAAGCCTCACTGCGCTCCTGAGTTGACGCGCGCATGTCTGCCAGCCTGAGTGCTCCTGATGCATTCCCGCCCGTGAGCCCGAGCCTGCTTTAACAGGGTTGGCCCCCTCACCCCCAGATGTGTGGCTACACATTTACTGACATCAGCTCTGGTCTTGGAGACGATATAGTCTGCCCTGTGTGGGTATAGAGGAGGAGCAGGGATGTTCAGGGGACACCTAGGGTGGTGTTGATATAAGCATCACCTGCCTGTCTTTCAGGAGGGTTTCACAATAGACAAAAGGGAAGTGACCACAACTTGCATACATTTCATGCCTAGAGAGACTACACCTCTGGGCAAAAGGAAGGTGGTGATCACCGTCCGGGCTTGCTTGCAGTTCTAGCATTTATGTGCAGCCGTGGGAAGGGATGGATGTATATCCTCTGCTTTGATGATAACAGAGAAAAAATATTTGCTCCCTGCAGAAGATTGTCCTCAGTTCTACATCGGACGAATATCAAAAGGTCTGGAGCCTCTTTAACCGCACGCTACCTTTCTACTTTGTTCAGAAGATCGAGCGAGTCCAAAATCTGGCCCTCTGGGAAGTCTACCAGTGGTGCGTTGGGGGCTCACTCTTGGTGGGCTGGTGACCGTCCCCTCCGATACATACACAGTAGGCTAGCTGCTTGCTAAACGTGTCCTGGGTTTCAGGGGCAATCTGAGGTAGCAGCCACTGCTTGTCTGGTGCTGGTGGCATCCGGAGCTGTGTCCCCGCTTTCCTCCCCATCTCACTGTCTTTATAGCTCAGTGGGCACATCCCTGAGGGGGACTGAAGCTGCCCTAATGACAAAGCCAGTACTCGCTGCCTTGCCTGAAGATCAATGAGAGTGGTCAGTGGAAGCCACCCACACCCTAAGGAATAGAGAGATACTGTCCTGACAGCCATAGAGTGGGGCCCTCATCTTTGTGCCTGAGGACTAGCATGTTCTTGGGCACCAAGGGACTTGTCCTTGTCGGGAGGAGATCTGCTGACCTGTCCCCAGAAAATGGTTTGGAGCAGTGTCATCTGCACTCCGGGCCCAGTGATGAAATCAGGGTAACACACAGCAGAGGGGAAAAGGGGTGGCCCCCACTGACCAGCATCCCCCTGCTCCCCCAGCTGAGCTCCATGCAGAAGCAAGGTGCTGAGGAAGAAGTATGTCTGATTTCCAGGGCTGGCCTGCTTTGGGAGTTCAAGAAGCTACTGGAGGCCTTTTCACTCCGGTCCCGCTGTTCACTCTCTTTCCCTGGTCCATGGTTGGTTTCATGGGCCTGGACTCCTGCTGCTTCTAACAAAGTGTGTTTTCTTGGGTCGAGTGGCCTGTATTTGGCAGCAAGCACCTTCTGCCTCCAACATACATTCCTCTCCCATGATTGTAGGCAAAAAGGGCAGATGCAGAAGAGAAATGGAGGGAAGGTGGTAGATGAGAGGCAGCTGTTCCATGGCACCAGTGCCAGTTTCGTCGATGCCATCTGCCAGCAGAACTTTGACTGGAGGGTCTGTGGTCTTCATGGTACTTCTTACGGCAAAGGTAAGGGTGAAGGTGGCCCACTGGCTGAACCCGGCTTTACACCCCAGGGCCCGGGAGGCCATTTTAAAGCAAATTGATGGAGGGCATTGGGGAGCCAGTGTGAGTTGATGAGGTGGGTCAAACTCGGTGAGGAATGGACCCAGCTGGCGGCACCCATGTTCTCACTCTGTGTGCAGCCGGGAGCCTTACCCTAGGTTTGAGCAGCTGGGGTTTTGTGTCTCTGTGGAATGGAGGCTCTCGAAACGGTGAGCAAGAGTAGGGCGAGGAGAGCAGGTGCCATCCCAGCCTTGAGTCTAGCCCCAGACTGTGCCCATCTGGCTGTTAGAATGGGAATTGGAACATTTATTAAAATTTTTTTATTTTTGAGAGAGACAGAGCATGAGTGGGAGAGGGGCAGAGAGATGGAGACAGAGAATCTGAAGCAGGCTCCAGGCTCTGAGCTGTCAGCACAGAGCCCAGCGCGGGGCTCGAACTCATTAACCGCGAGATCATGACCTGAGTGGAAGTCAGACGCTCAACCAACTGAGCCACCCAGGCGCTCTAAGAATATTTTTAAAACTCCAGCATAAGTTTTATCTAGATTAATCAGCCTTAACATTTTGCCACATTGACTTTATCTATCCTGACCCATCTGCAAGTGGGTGGCATATATGGTGCCCTTTCTCTCTCAGCACCTCCTAAGAACAAGGACATTCTTTACTGTGACCACAACAGGGTTGCTAGATTGAAGCATCTCCTCCGATGTGATGCTGTAGTGAGCAGCCTCTCTTCTGACCCCATCACTTGGCCATCAGCCGTACTTGGATGTGGCAACAGCTGTGGAGTCGGGATGGACGAAAGCCAGTGGCAGGATGTATATCCGACTCTGTGTGTGTGGTGGCCTCCAATGCAAGCTCCTGACAGGCTTCATGATAGTGCTGGGCTCCCAGTCCAGTGTCTGGTGTGTGGGGTCTCGTTCCTTTTCCACACCAACCCTGTGGGGCAGGCGTGACAGCCCCGGTTGAGAGCTGTGGAAGTTGAGATCTGGGGGTTAAGTAGTAATGTGCCCAGGGACCTTTCAGATTTGAGGGACAGAGTCGAACCTGATTTTTCTGTCTCAGAGTTTGGGGCCCCCTCTGCCTGCCTTCATGGGGGAGGATGGGAGGCACGGGCATATGGTGACCAAAGGACAGAGGCCATTGGCACTGCCTGGTTGACAGAACACCCAGGCCTCCCCTTCCAGGCTGCGGGCTGTGCCCCCGATACCAGCTGAGCCCGCATGTGTCCTTGCAGGGAGCTACTTTGCCCGCGACGCCGCATATTCCCACCACTACAGCAAATCCGACACCAAGTCCCACACGATGTTCCTGGCTCGGGTGCTGGTCGGGGAGTTCGTCCGAGGCAACGCCTCCTTCGTCCGCCCCCCGGCCAAGGAGAGCCACGGCAACATCTTCTATGACAGCTGTGTGAACAGCACGTCGGACCCCTCCATCTTCGTGATTTTCGAGAAGCACCAGATCTACCCCGAGTACGTCATCCACTACACCAGCACCACCAAGCCCATGACAGGGGCCTCCACCCTCTTCTCCTTGGCGTCTTTCTTTGGTGGCCGGCAGTGAATGTGCAATGATGCTTTTAGTGCCTTTCAGGCTTATCGTCCTGGGAGTAGCTATTTGGGAAACTTTTCTTTTTTGTTTTTTAAACAGAAAACCTTTTAATGAACTGTTCGTTTAACATTGACTTCCTAATGAAGTTGCATTCTTAATCTCTTGCTGATGATAGTTTTTAGTTTTAAGCCACTTTTGGGCTCATTAGTAGACTAAGTGATTGTAGGTGGGCCTATTATTGCTTTTTAGTAGTGTGTTAAAATTTTACTGTTTACACTCTGTTGACTTTGTGGCTGATGGGCACCAGGCACAAAGTTTCTAGATACTGTTTTATGGATTGATTTTAAACAAGTTTCTATCTCTGCAGTGAGTGATGTGGTTTTTCAGGGTCTCAGTGGCATCTCATTTAATGTTTTGTCTGAATGACACAGTAGCCATTGGTACAGGAGGCAGTCACTGTGTCTGTTGCTCTGGCTCTGATCCAGGCAGCTAGCTCTTCTTCTTCTGGGCTTCTGGCCTCGGAGCAGCCCATATATCACAGGGTTACATATATCACAAGTGGCTACTGTGTGGTTCAGTGCAGTCCTGTCAGTTTCCCTGTGTCCTGGCGGGGTCAGCATCACTCAGAGGAAGCACTTTGATCCTGGCAGGTGACATGGTCCCACCAAGGACCCCCAGGCTCTGCCTGCATTCCTGCATCTCCTAAGTACACTGAACACCCTCCAGATGTGGGTTTTATGTTCCTGTGGGGTTTGAATACCTGTGCTGCAAATGTCACAACAGAGTATGGAAATAAATAATTTATCTGAAGTGGGCAACAAGCAAAGCTCATTCTTCAGCGCTGTTTATCAAGCACCTGCTGGGTACAGGCACTTTTCTCGGTGTCGGGATATAATGGAGCCTCTGTTACTGGCCTCAGGGGCTGTGTGCGGTATTACCCATGGGGCTGATGAACCTAAGGGTTCAGGGTCCCTCACTTGCTGGAGTTTTCTCCACAAGCGTTGCACGGGTGGGTCCTAACTATGTGGCCATGTTAAATGTGTGAAAGTTACATATTTGTATTTTTTTTCTTTCCCCAACCCTTATAAATCCCAAGTTCCACAAAACCCAGATTGACTACTGAGTAGAGTGTGTTGTAGATGTGGAGGGGGGTGCATTCTGTGAGTGAGTGTCTTGCACACACAGCAGGTTATGAGAGTCTCTGCTGGGCGCTGACTGGCTCTGCTCTGGGGGAGGAGGGGCTGGTGGGGTGGCTCCGTGTTAGGAGGTGGCTGGACCTGTTGGTCTCTGGGTTTAGTCCTCAGCAGTGGGCTTCTCACCTCCCCTACACCCTTCCTGCTCATCCCCCCCACCCTCCTAATACAGTGTGTCTGCTCCATGTGATGCCTTCACTTCTGTTGCTTTGTCCTGAAGTTCTCAGTTTAGTTTTTTCCATCTTTGGAACAGGGATAGGGAGTCCTCTGGAACCTTACACAGGTCAGCCAATCAAGATAGAGAATACCTGAACTGTATGACCAGAGGAATGAAACAACACTACTATTTTACCCACCCGCAGGGCTGGTTACCTGGTTGTACACGGTGTGATTTTCAGAGCCCCCAAAGTATTTCCCCCATATCCTGACTAATTGTGAAATTTTATTCATTGCTTTTTGATTAAGTCATGGTCCTACTACAGTGTAGATGCAGGGGGCTACAGGGGTGTCAGGGAGAACCATTAAATCAGGTGCTTGCCTTGCTATGTCTTAAATATAAGTGATCCCATGCTCATTAACCACCTGGCTGCTGGGAGCTGAGCGGTGGGCGGCAGGGGTGATCTGTTTGGGAGTGTCAGTGGGAAGAATGGCTGGAGAACCATAGGAGGTGATCACACGTGCTCCAGAATTGGCAAGAGAGCTTTGAAGACTCAACTCCAGAGGCCCTGAGTTTGCTCATCTTTGAGAAAGCAAGCCAGGAAGAACACTTACTTGGATCAGAAATATGAGAGAGGGATGGGGCCTATCTCACCAGATTGTCTGGGCGGGGGGGTGAGCACCATGATGGGAAAATGTCAGAATGACAGTAATTCTCATGGTGCAAAGAGGTGGTGGGACCTAGGGTAAGTGTGTGTGACTGACTCCTCATGAGGATGTGGTTGGGATACAGCTAAAGGGTTTTGTGGAAGACCCAGGCAACGCCATTTCTTGCCCCGTTAGCTGGTGTTGTGTGTAAATGGTGGGATTTCAAGAGAGCTAGGGATTGTGGATTGGAACCGTGGAAGGGCTGGGTCCAGCAATTCTAGAACATTAGGGAGCCTCACTGCTGTTTCTGAAGATGGTGAGCACCTGGACAGAGAAGGTGAGAGGAGCCAATGGAGCTGATGGGCTGGGGTGCCGGACACAGGCTGTGCCCTGAGGAGGGAGCCACGTGCTCAGCTGGGCCCTTCTGTGGGATGAGGTTAAGTGATGGCCCATAGGGGGTCAGGGATTGGGAGATGGGCAGGGGAGTCAGGAAAGGAGGTGGAGCCCCAGGAATGGGAATGTGTGGTTTTCTCCAGTGAGTCTGAGCCTCAGGGCCAGACATGTCAGAGGGGACCCCAGAGAGGACCAGTGGTGGCAGCAAGGGTGTAGAAAGAGCTGTGTGACAGACTGGCTGGGCAGCTCCCAGGGCTGGGACAGCGGTGGGCAACAAGGCTGCCTTCCTGTCTGTGGGGAGGCCCGCAAGTGAGAAGAGGGCTCTCTAGGGAAGGACTCTGGGGAAGGCATGGGGTGGTCTGGACTGGAGCGGGAGAAGACCAAACAGCAGAGGCAGGATCCACAGCTGTGGATACGTGGACACCTGTCGTGCCAGCTCTCCTGAAACAGAGTAAAGGTGGTCGGCCTCTGGGTATCCACGCTTACAGATTCCTGCTCAGAATGTGATCTGTGGGGCATTTAGCCCCTTCATGCTGCTCACATGTTACAGAGAGGAGGGGGGCTTTGATCAATGTCAGCTCCTCTGTTGTACAGATAGATACTGAGGCACGGGGGGTGGAAAGACCAGCAGTCACCACCACACGCTGCTGGTGGCAGATGTGGGATTGACCTTGCAAGTTCTTGGTTGGATTTTGACTTCTCAGCAACATGACAGTTTTAATAAATTTGCCTCAATATTTGATTCTTTGATCAAAATGAAATTATGATCCTAGTGCATTTTAGCCTCTATCACTCCTCTGTGCATCAAAACATTATAAAGTTAGTATTAGCCTACCTAGGAAAATCAAAGCAGAAAAACGCTCTTGAGCCACTTGTTGAAGCTAAGCTTCCGATAAAATCATTAAGTCAGATGCCATAATGCACCAGAAGCTAGAAAGGCCCACAAGCTGGTGCTGGCAGGGCAGCACACCGGAGCGTCCCTCTGGAGCGTCTGTGTCCTCTGCCTGTAGAGTCCTTCCATCCTGAGGCTAGGACTTCCTTCAAAACCCTGAGTTCTCAGTCATGTTGACGAAACTACATTTTTGCCTACTTATCAGCAATCCCTTATTAATAGGTGGGTCAGCGGTTCCTACAACATTAGCAAAGTCAAAACTAAGCACAACAAACATTTATTAAGCATTTAGGAAAAGTTATGTAAAGACCTGTTTTATATTTGCATGGTGGACACCCTTTCAATTGCTTCAGTGATGTTTTCTCCCAAATCTGAATTTCTATATGAAGGTTTCTTGGAATTTGGGGGATGTCCTCATAAAACTGTCAGCGAGAGACAATCTTGATGTAGACGCCATTCTTTGGGCCTAGGGCAGATTTGGATTCTAGCTGCAGTGGTACCTAAAATGGAGGAGATTAAGATACTTGTTACAGCTAACCACATCTACAGGACAGCTTTTTGGAGGTGAGCCTGAAGTGGGGCTGTGGACGTTTGAGCGATAGCAGGGCTGAGGGAGCAAAACAGTCTCCCCAGCACGGCCTTGAGAAGCCAGCAAAGCTGCAGCTCTCACAGCAGCTCTGCGGGCTCTGCGGCCCCACCAGCACACAGGTGCTCGAGCCTCTTGTCCTTGTTAATAAAATACTGCAGGTAAGGAGGGCACTCAGTCCCACACTTAGGCTCCCAAGAAGCCTGTGTAAAGAGGTACTGGTGGCTCACTTTGCAAATGAAGAAATAAAGTTCAGAGAGACCAAGTGACTTGTCTAAGGTCACATGCCTGGAAAGTGAGGAGCAAAGCCTCAAACTCTCTCCCCAATCCTATTCTCACTCCCCAGTGCCCTCCCAGTACCCAGCAGCACCCCCGCTTTCCAAGGGGCTTTGGGTGAGTGGCTTCATACCGTTCCCTTCTCATGAGTGCTGTGGTCTAGCCTCGCCACCATTCAGAAAGCTTTCCTTATGTCCAGCTTACAAGGCAGATTGATGGTGGACTGGGAACTTGGAAGAAAAGCCAAAGAAATACTCAAGAAGCATGTGCCCCTGAGCCCTGTGTAAAATAATGGTTCAGTGACTAATGTGAACGCTTTAAAGGAAAGAAGCATCACTGGGCCTCAGTGCTGGGGCCTTGGTGGGCTTTTCAGATGTCTTCGGGGGTTTAGTTCAGATGGGAGAGAAGTTCTATGACCAAGAAACAAGATGGACTAAACCTGCACTACCCCGCCAGTAGCACATGTGACTGCCGAGCACTAGAAATATTGTTAGTGCAAACGAGGGGCTACATTTTTAATCTGATTATTAAAATTTAAATAGCCAGAAGGGGCTAGCTTTTACTGTATTAACGCAGGTCTAGACAAAGTGGAAACACCACTGGACTTCAAAAAAGGAGATTGGTTGCGGCTAGCAAAGTCAGAGCTTCCTGGAGGAATGAATACCTTAGGTGGGGCTAGGAGTGGGAGAAGCCTTGTGAGCAGTACTTCTCAGGGGCCACTTCAGCATCGGAGGGAACACCCAAGGATTTGGAAGATGGGATTAGGCTGGGGACAGAGGAGTGGGGGAGACGGCATTCCAGGTAGAACTCTCTCAGGGTGGGAATTCGGGGCAGGGAATACAAAGTGGGCTCAGATGAGCTCTCCTTAGAGCCAGTAGGCTCGGGGACTCATGGCTGGTTCTTAAGCTGGGGAATGCCAGCCGTAAGCAGTGTTTTGGGACAATGGTCTGGCTGCTGTGCTTTTTGTCAAGATTAAGGGTAAATGAGACAAACCCCAAAAGGAAGTCCTGCACACATGGAACACCTACTTCCTCTACTGGTTTGACCATGTGTTCCAGCCTTGAACCCCGTCTCCCTGTTTGTCAAAGGTAATGAATGCCACTCTTTGAATCTAGAAGTTCTCCATTCATCACTGGGTACTTATCTGTTCCCTTATGCCCCCGCCCCCTGTCCAGCCATGCAGAGGGGCTCTGAACAGGCATGAAGGGGCACAGTGTTCAGGTTCCGTAGGGAACAGCAAACATGGCAGAGAGGAGGCTCCGTGTAGAGGAAGGAGGAAGATTGGGGGCGAGCCCAATCTGGTGTGAGCCCCTTTCTTCACTCTCTGGGTAGTCATTCATTTGCTCATTAATATTTGTTCAGTGAAGGCACCTGCCCTGTACCTGGAGTTGGAGGCTCCAGCAATGAATCAGACTTTTGGTTCCTGCCCTCACAGAGCCTGTGGTTCAGGTATGTGGCCTCAGGCAAGTTACTTAACCTCTCTGAGCTTTATTTCAACTCCTCATCTGAAGAATGGGGGTAATAAAACCTACTCTGGGGGACTCCTGGGTTCTCACGGCTGAAGAGGGAAGCGCTACAGCTTCTCTGTACAGAGAACGTTAATCGTTAATCGCGCAAACACAGACTCGGATGAAGTGCCAGGCACTTACTCGAGTGCCAGAACTGGCTCATTTTATCCTCGCACAACACGAACAGGGAGAAGGTGTTATTACCAACCCCCTTATACCGATTAAGGCCTCTTGAGGTCAAGAGGGATTAAGGATCGGTCCCGCCACGAGAACTGGGGTGAGCACGCCCTGCCCCCGGAGCAGCAAGCTCACCTGCGTCTCCGGGCAGGCCTCGAACCGGAACTCACGCAGGACGTGGAGCAGCGTCAGCTTGATCTCCAGCAGCCCCAGCCGCACCCCGAGGCAGCTCCGGGGGCCCGCCCCGAACGGCAGGTACGTGAAGGGACGTCGGCGCCGCCGGGCCTCTGCCGTGAACCTGCGGGGCCGCGCGGTCAGGGTAGGCCAGGGACACCCACCTCCCTTCCCCGGGCCTCTTCAGCCACTCGGTGTGGCCAAGGGAGACCTTCATCTGAGGCCACGCTCCTACCAAGTGGGCCTGAACCCCACTGTGCTCAACAATCCTGTTTTCACGTGGCCGCCTCCCTCTCTGGAGCAGGTGGCTGCCGATCCCTGGGCTTCAGTCCTGCCCTCCCCTGGGTCCGGCAGAGCCCCAGAGGCACTGCTGACGTAAAAGAATCACCTGGAAGGCCCACCTTGCCCTCTGGCTCTCCCTTTAGGAACTGATTGTGTTGTTAACAAGCCTGAAAGCACGGTTTTTTGGGGGCACCAAGTTCCCCATCAGCCAGCGGAGGGCACGAGCCATCACCAGCTTCCTGAGCCGAATTCCCGGGGAACCAGCCCTCCCTGGAGGCCTCTTGGAGGCCGCCTGGAGTTTGTCTGTTAATGGCACGCCGGGCAGCTATCTCCCTGCCCACACTTGCCATTCTGGTTCAAGCAGTGACACCTGAACCATTGGGGGCTTTCCTTACGTGAGACCCTTCTGTAGGAATTCTCTCCTACCTGTTCCCAAACAGCATTTGCCATGTGTTCTGTGACAGCAGCGCTAGGTGTCAACCACTATTTTGTAATAGCCAGCTCCCTTCTCACTATCTATGCATTTTTCTGGGCCTAGGAGCCCTTGACCCCCTGGCCCCTTTTCAACCAAGAATTTAAGCACTGTTTTGTTTTCAAACGTGATGCTGTAAGCCTTGCAGCCTCAGTCCGTGGTATCTGATATTATTGTATTTCTTCGAGCTGCTACACACCTGGATTTTATTTATCTAGGTGCCACTGCCCACGGCTTTCCAGTGAGGAGGCTGTAGAGTTGGGACTTCTTTCCACAGAACGTTGGAAGTCCTAAAGGTGGACACACCCTGCCGGGGCTCCCCACGCCACATCACACAAGGAAGGGATACGGATTGATCTGATGAGGAGGGTGTGGATGCCTACTCGTTTTAAACCTGGGATCCTAGAGATGAAGTTTAGACAAGGGACCAAACCCACGTAGGGGAGAGGAGTGGGGATCCAGATCCACCATGTTAGCGTAGCTGGGTCTCGAGAATTCAGGGAGAAATTTAGCTGATTACTCTTATTCAGGAACAAGCTCCAATTTTTTTAAAAAAGGAAATGTTACTTTCCAGTGCACACCTGAAAGAGAATCCTGGGTCCTGTTTCTCCGCTTGAAGAAACTGAGGACACCCATTTGAAATTGCCTTGTTGCTTGCATGCAAGGCTGCTGAAATGCTAAATCTCTGGATTCTGTTGGGGGCTTTTATTTTATTTTTTGAATCATTTACTGTCAATTTGGTTTCCATACAACACCCCGTGGTAATCCCAATAAGTGCCCTCCTCCGTGCCCATCATCCACTCTCCCCCCTCCCACACCCCCCTCTCCCCTCAGTCTGTTCTTAGTCTTTGGGAGTCTCCCATGTTATGTCTTCCTTCCTCTCTGTGGCTTTTTTTTTTTTCTCCCTTCCTTCCCCTCTTCCCCTCCTGTTGGGGGCTTTTAAAAACGGTACAGGTATTTCCTTTGGAAACGAAGCCTCGCAAATGTCTGATTCCCATGACTTTTGACTGGAGATAACTTTACTAAATTGGTGTTTCCCCTTGGTCGCCTCCAAGGGCCTTCCTCTCGTGTCCCTCCGGGGCCCGTCTGAAGGGACAGAGCTCACCTCTCGGGGTCGAAGGCCTCGGGGTTTGGCCAGTACTCGGGGTCGCGGTGCAGGGCGCCCACCGCCATCTCCACCACCGCGCCTGCCGGGATGCGCTGCCCCCGCACCTCGCAGTCTCGCGCCGCCTCTCGCGTGAACCTGTGGGACACACGGGTCAGCCCCCTGCCTTGAGGCGCAGCCGCAATGAGCAGGGCTCCCAGTGTCTTGAGCGTGAAGTGCGGAATGAGGCTGGGGGAGAAGGGGGACAAGAGGACCAGCCGTCTTTCGGGGGTGACCTGGATGGTTTCTACCCACCCCTCCTTAACCCTCTACTGCCCAGGACCCTGCAGTCTCTAGTCTCTTCAGACTCCGTTGGCTCTCAGTGAAAATGCATTCATCCATCCCGGTGCATCCATCCATCAAGCCTGAAGAGCTTCTCTTAGGCCTGGTTAAGGAAGCACAGGTACCTTTGAAGGGCTCCTTTCTGGGGAGGGGCTTGCAGGGTTACTCCCCTGGCCACACTTTCCCCATCTTCTGTTCGTGGTCAAGTCTCTTTAAATTGCCCCCATCCACCCTCTTGCTTTACCCAAAGGAAATATGGGGTTGAAAATCTGATCTGGGTTCATTTTCTTTGTCACTATGGATAATTCTACTAGAGGGGAAAACTTCTGGGCAGCTCGTTTACTATACCAAATGGCCATGGCGCAGTCCCGTTTATTTGTATTTTTGTACATATTTATATAATAAATATATATATATGTACTTATATATATTTGGGGGGGGGCGCAAGTGAGCAAAGGACAGAGAGAGAGGGAGAGAGAAGCAGGGCTCACCTGATGCGGGACTTGAACTCACAAATCATGAGATCATGACAGAGCCGAAGTCAGATGCTTAAAGACTGAGCCACCCAGACACCATATATTGTACTTTTAAGGGCTAGACTATAGATTTTTGCATATGAACATAAAATTCCTGGAAGAATACCTGAATACCTGAACTTCTTTTTTTTTTTTTTAACAATTTGTTGTCAAATTGGTTTCCATACGACACCCAGTGCTCATCCCAACAAGTGCTCTCCTCGTTGCCTGACACTTACTCTCCCCTCTCCCATACTCCCATCAACCCTCAGTTTGTTTTTAGTATTTAGAAGTCTCTTATGTTTTGTCTCCCTTCCTCTCTGTGGCTTTTTTTTTCTTTCCTCTCTTCCCATCCCCCATGGTTTTTTGATAAGTCTCTCAAAATTCACCTATGCGTGGAAACATATGGTATCTGTCTTTCTCTGCCTGACTTATTTCACTCAGCATAATACCCTCCAGTTCCATCCATGTTGCTACGCATGGCCAGATTTCATTCTTCCTCATTGCTGCGTAGTATTCCATTGTATAGATACCACATCTTCTTTATCCATTCGTCAGTTGATGGGCACTTGGTCTCCTTCCATGATTTGGCTATTGTTGAAAGTGCTGCTCTGAACATTGGGGTACACGTGCCCCTATGCATCAGCATTCCTGTGTCTCTTGGGTAGATTCCTAGCAGTGCTATTGCTGGGTCATAGGGTAGCTCTATTTTCATTTTTTTGAGGAAGCTCCACACCGTTTTCTAGAGTGGCTGCACTAGCTTGCATTCCCACCAACAGTGTTAGGAGGGTGCCTGCTTCTCCACATCCCCGCCAGTATCTCTAGTTTCCTGGTTTGTTCATTTTAGCCACTCGAACCGGTGTGAGGTGGTAGCTCAGTGTGAAGAATACCTGAACTTCTACTATGATTTCTAAGGGATGAGACTGGAGTGGAGGATGGCAGGGGACCAGAGGTGCCAACTTTCTCTTTTGACCCTTCTGTATTGTTTGGGTTTTTGGGTTTTGGTGGATTTTTAAAAAAATATGTTATTTTTGTAATACAGATAATTACTTTAAAATTAAAAATAATCTATGCCGGCTTTTATTTCAAATAGTAGGACTGGACTTTTCTAAATATCTTAGGGGAAATACAGTTATTATCTAATTATTATTATATACTCTTCTCCACGTATAAGAGAAATTAAGAACAACCCGAGGCTCCTTGCAGCATTTACCACTCTGTTAGGGGCCTTTAATAGAAGAGGAAAGGCCAGGACTGGGGGACCTCCTTTCAGATCCTAAGCTACCAGTGCAATTAATATGTGCTTGGAGCTGGTGGCAAAACACCGGGGCTCAAATCGAAGCAAGAAGGTGGGGGTTTCTGATGCCTGGAGCCTCAGTTCTAATGGGGTCAACCCAGGCTATACCTTGACATCCCCTTCTTTGTCATCTTTACTGGAAATATCCTGGACCTGGATCCAAGACCCCCTCAAAGCCAGAAAATAGCACTCTGCCTTCTGTAAATGTTTGGGCCTCCAGCTGTGCTGGGCCCAGCCACACGCAAGGCTAGAAAAATCTGCTGAATTATATTGCCTAGAAACCCGGATTCACACTGATAACACTTCAACAAGAATTGTTCTATATTCCACAGGGGCCGTTCTGAGATTTGGGGGGATAACAGTGTGTTATCACAGTGCTTGGGAGAAGCCAAGACGCTTTTCTGAGATTAAAATAATAAAATAAAATAAATAAAATAAAATAAAATATAAAAAATAACAAAAAATTCTCACTGTCCCTGTATTCACCAGATCTGCTGCTTGGGGTAGAGCAAATTGGCTTCTTGTCTGGCTGAGGATAATGATGGCTTGCCTCTCTCATTTCTGTTGTTTGGTAACAGAAGTCAGGAGGGCCGATCTGATTAAAAACTCCAGCGGAGTAGGTGTGGAGGAAGGTGAGGCCCAGGAGATCATGGCTTGCCCAGGACTGGAGCGGGCTGGAAGCTGGCCATTTGACCGGAAGGGCGGTCCTTCTTTCTCCTCACCTCACACCTTACCTGGAGCGCCACTTAGAGCGGTGCGGCTTTTCGGATGGCGTAGCCCACTGATTCTCCCCACGCCTGTGGGGCGGGCCGAGCAGACATGGTGTGCCCGCTGAACACACGGGAAGCAGAAGCACAGAGCAGTGCAGAATTTCCTCAAGTTCACACAGCAAACTAAGGGCAGGGATGTGAAGCTCTTGACCTTCTGTCTAAATTTGTTCTGTGATTCTGGAGCGCCAGCACTATACGTGACTTTTTGAGGGAATCAGCAAATCTGTCCCAATTCTCTGGTTTCTGTCCTGCCTTTCGAGTGAGATTGCCAGCTGCTGGGTCTCCAGAGCAGTGCCTTTGCTGGCTTCCTTTTACATGGTGCCGTTGGTGGAGGGTCGCCAGGAGAATCGATCAGGGCATTTTGGTGTTGAGGAGCCCATTTACTTCATTGCTCAACCCATCATCTCTACAAGATCTTGCGTGATGAGTTCTCGGTTGGGTTCAGATCCAGGAAATGATGTGTCTTTGATCGGTGATAGACTTTCCTCCCGCTGGAGAACATGACTGTTCAAGTCCGCTGCTTTGTCTCTCTGCCAGAAGCCCCGGCAACTGAGTGGGGACCCGATTCCTATTATCGGCCATCTCTGGGGTCCTGTAAAGGCCTCTTTCCTCTAGACAGCCTTTGTTCTATCACTGAATGTCTTAATCTGAACTCTACTTTAATGTGGATACCAGCTGCCCGCAGTTCCCATGGAAGGAAGCTGGATATAAATCATTAAAAAACAGAGATCGGGGACAGTTTGCTCTGCGGCTCCCAAGGAAACCAGGGGAGGCCCCTAGAATCAGTTTTCATGTTGGCATCAGGAGAACAGCAAGGCAAGCTCTGGACTTACTGGCTGCCCCCAGTCCAGGTGACTGAAACCCTGTGTGCTCGAGGACCACGTGATTTCACTCCCTTCTATGGGATTCTTTATATTTGCTCTAGGTCTGAACACTTTGCACAGTATCTACAATCCCGCTCTGTGATGTTTTGGGTTTGGAATATAATTTTGAGATACCTTCAGATCATCTACATTTTCTTTCTTAAAATGGCCAAAGCTACCTCCAAATGGATTATGTGGTATATTCATTCATAGACATGAAGGGTAGAACTTATAATATACAGGGTTAAATGCTTTGTGTTGCTTCTTTTTCTAGAACCTAAAATCTGGCCACTGTTTCCCTTCCTAAGGGTCTGGGGACCCAAGTTAAGACCCCTTGCTCCCTGGAATGCCTCGCTTAGGGAGAGTTAGGAAGAAGCAGAAGACCAGATTTCTGCTCTCAAGGCACGTACAGGTTGGTGTGAGTGGATGTACTCGGGCGAAATATTGCAGAAGGGTTGAAAAGTGTCCGAGAATATAGCGTGAAGTACAGTCAGCGTGAACACGCTGGGGGAGGGGAGGCAAACGGCCTGCAGGGGTGAGTCTTGGCTTGGAGTTTGAAGGATGGGACAAGTGTGGGACGTTGGAGAGCGAGGAGATGCCTCCCAGGCCTTGGAAGATTCCCCTGGAATGTCAACTCCAAGGGCAGGGGTTTTATCTGTTTTGTACATGGCTCATTCCCCAGTGCTTGCAACAGCATTCAGCTCAGTAAATAGTTGCCAAATGAATGACTGGTGAAAGCCATTCCAGGCTAGGAGGCCACAGAGGTTGGCTTGGGCTGGGCAGGAAGGTCATGTTAAGGAAAGCCCAGTGACGCTTTGAGAAGGTAGTTAGTGTAGAGGAAGAGGAGCCAGACATTTACTGCCGTGGTTACTGTATGGACGGCGTCGTGCCCCAGGGGGTACAAAGAACCCCGAGACTCAGACCTCGCCCTCCAGGAACTAGACTCCAGCATTCCTGATAACCCAGGGGGTGGGTTATCTGAGGACCAGTGAGGACCCTGGACAGGGAAGCCGAAGGGGCTTTGGGGAGTATGCTGGTGGGGTGCACGCAGGCATACCTGAAAGCTGGTGGGTAAATCCTCAAGGTCTCTGCAATCACCATGTCCAGGTAGGGCAGGTGTTCCTGGAGGCTACAGTAGTCAGGGGCCGGCTGTGGAGGGGCCATGACAAAGGAAGAACGTTGAGTTATACCGAGTCACCCAGCATTCTGTCTTCTCTGTTAGCTTTATTTTATTTTTATTTTTTTTTTTCTCCATTAGCTTTAGAGTCTTGCTCCAACTCGGCAGACTCCAAAGTGGAGATGCCACAAAGTGCAAAGTCAGTTCAATCCAAACTGTTTTGGGTTAGCACTGCGCGTGTCCTGTTGTACTTATTCTGTGACGCTGTATATTACCGGGGGCGCTGGGGGGGGGGGACCCGCCGGGCCAGCCTGGCACCTGGGGGCCTCTGAGTGTCATACAGAGACGTTTCGTTCCAACCCAATGACAGCAGTTTCAGCTGCAAGCATTTATTGAGGGAGGATGAGGCGGTGGCCACATATCATACAGACACGACCTGACTCCTCCTCCCTGCAAACCTGCGAGACGGCTGTTCTCCCATCCCTTAGAGGAGGAAACTGAGGCTCGGAGAGGGGGCCACATAGATAGTAACCGGTACATCGTAAAGTTAAAAGATGCATAGTGACGTCACAAAAAAAAGTTCCAATAATAGTAACAGAAACTAAAGAGCTATTACAAATCAGTAAGAAAAGAAACTCATAGGAAAACGGTCAAAGGATATGAACAAGGCAAAACATAGAAGAAGAAATACAAGTTGCCCTGATGAAAAATACAAATGAGAATGAGGAGATTCTGTTCTTCACCGATCAGATTAGGGAAAAACTGACTAGATACTAGAGACTGAAGGTGTGGAGAAGCATGACCCAGCGCCCGGTGTTGGGGGGACACTGGTGCCCCTTGGACTGTGCCCACTGGAGTGACACTGTCACCCTCACCCTTGGCCTGGGGAGGAGGGACACATGGGAGGTGAGCTGGGGAAGGGGTCATGGAGGCTTATTTGCTGCTCTGCCGGGTTTCCCCAAATCCTCCCTCTCACTCCACTCCCTACAGACCCAGGGAGGGTACCTGCTTAGTGGGTGACAGCCTCATTTCTTTCAGCCAGGTAGTGCTGGTGCAAGAGCCATCTTCAGCTTGGAGGTTGGCTT
The DNA here is from genome assembly GCA_030068075.1 of Paguma larvata. Classification (NCBI taxonomy): domain Eukaryota; kingdom Metazoa; phylum Chordata; class Mammalia; order Carnivora; family Viverridae; genus Paguma; species Paguma larvata. The sequence continues at coordinate 89,408,747 of CM057834.1, read as the reverse complement.
TCTCCTCTCCTCCCCTCCCAGGGCAGTAGAGGGCAGCACCGGGGGTGGGGCAAGGCCATGGTGCAGCCCCCAGCTTTCCAGGGATGGGCCCTGAGAGGCCTTGGCCCACCCTCTGGGAGCCCTTCCCGGGCCTGCAGCTGGCCCCATGGCTGCTCTGCATGTGGTCTGAACCAGCGGTTCTCAGAGAGAGAGCTCCCTGGATTGGCCACATCAGGGTCAACCCAGAAATGCAGATCCCTGCCCCCCCCACCCACCCAGACAAGACCAGAAACCGTGGGGTGAGGCCAGTAAGCCATCCAGTGAGGGAGGGACCCCCTGGCAAGAGCAGGTGGGCAGGCCCTGTGTGGGATGTGCTTGGGTGCTTGAGGAGGATGACACCAGGCCAGCTGGCTGGAGCAGAATGGGGACTCAAGGGGACAGAGGGGAGAGTGGTAGGAGACGGGGTCAGGGTCAGGGCCAGGACACATGGAGTCTTGAAGTCCATGCTAAGTATTTTAGCTAATCTCTCATTAGCTAAACGGCCGTTTGATGAAGTCTGTAACATACTGTGGAGTAAAAAAAGTCAAGTTACAGAACGTGTAGTCGAATGTTTATGAATTTGGAGGGCAAGGAGGGGTTTCCATTTCTACTTTGTAATAAGAAACAATATGATTTGTTTTCCAAACTCGCTCTCATCCTCATTTCTGGGAACTTTTCCTTCAGAAAGTTGCTGCCAGATCCTACATTTCCACCTGCACCACAGGCCACCAGGGCCTGCTCTGTGTAGCCCAGGAGAAGACCCTGCACTTTGGTTGCCATCGTGATTCTTAACACTTTTGCCTTTGAATTGGTAGTTTGGAAGTAGAGTCTGATGGGGTAGTGGAGGAGTCTCCCTCACTCGTGGTCCTGCCTCTGGCTGCCTCCCCAGGACCTATTCTCAGCTGCCTTCTCTCCAGGCACTGGTGCCTGGTACCCAGCCTGGCCTCCCTCTCCCTGCCTTGCCCTGCAGCCACGGTTGCCCTCCTCCTCAGTCCAGGGCCTGGGCTCAGGCACGCAGAGGGTGGGGATGGGGCGCATGTATCCTGAAACATCTTGAGTGGGCACAAAGGCCGCTCTCCCTGCCCTGGGCTGGCAGCATCACCGTGTGTGTCGGGGGACTGACCAGAGGCTGAGTATGGGCTGGGGCCAGCCTCTGCCCACCTTTGGCCCGGGTACCACATGTGTCCTGGTTTTAAAGCTCTTTGAAGAGTCACAGTCTACTATGGCATTGGGGGTGGGCCTGTGGGAAGATGTGATGCCTGGCTCAAGTTCCCTAGACCCTGTCCCCAGCTAGGTCACGTGCATGGGTCTAGTGGCTAGCAGGATGGGGCAGGACCCCTAAACATGCATGAGGGCCTGAGTCTCCAGCCCATTCGGTATCCCCACGCCTGAGGGAGTGCCCCCTTGGGGGAGCCTGGGAAACCCCTCTTCTTCCTTCTAATCTTTAGTAGTTTGATTTGTGCTTGTTTCTTCTGGCCTGCGAGTCACACAGTACAAATCGTGTGATTTCAGTGATTCTGTATGTGAGTTAAGTGCTCTCTGATAACTTACATTTAAAACTGGCATTGCACGATATAGAGATGAATGGTAGGATTCATGCTGGAGAAGAAGAAAAGAGGGAGAACCTTTGTATTTAGTGGCACTTTCCCCTGCATTTTGAATGAGGGGCCCCATATTTTCACTCCGTATAAAAGATTTACGTGGGCGGCCCCGCAGGCCACGGTCTATTGGCCCAAGCGTGGGCCTCAGACCCGCGCACACCAGTCTGGAGACGTGGAGCGAGTACAGAGAAAAAGGAGCTTTCCCCCAGCGGGGGGAGGCTGAGCACAGGCGAGGCGCGATCTGCTGGTGGCCATGTTCCGCCTTGCGGATGAATGAGCAGAGAACTCCAATTGGCTGTGAGAAAGAAGACATGAATTAAATGTGCAGAGGGAAGTAGAGGCAAATGACACGGGGAGAGACCAGTTCCTGGTGTCCCCTGGGGTTCCAGTTTCTGTTTGCGACCCTCCCACCAGTTAGTAGCCCAGGGGGTGGTGAAACAGTACCCTCAGCATTTTCTCATTTATGGTCTAAGTTAGCAACAGGTGAGTTCTGTTCTCTGCAACCAAAGCAGACTTACCAACACATACAGAAAATGTAAAATACAAACAACCCCCCCGCCAAACCAAACCAAACCAAAACGAAGAAACGAAACACCAAACCCCCCCCCCCACAAAAAATGGTGGTGCCGTGCACCAGATTATAGAACCCTATCACAGAAAGAAAAGAAACCAGACCTGGCAGCGGCGTCCTTAACGGTAAATGGTATTGGTTCCCCAAACAAAATTTGTGGTTTAGAAGCTGGCAGCATTTGTCAAAGAAAGAAAACTTTTAAGGGTAGGCTAAGGGAGTTTGATGTTCTAAAGTCAAGTTTTCATTTCTTCTTTCTGGGGATGAGCTTTTGTCTGTGCTTCTGATACACATGTAAACACCGTCTTGGTCCAGCGGCTTTCCACGTGGTGGAGTGTTAGAAGCAGGGGGCCAGCTTTTGCTATTTAAGGATGCTTGGGCCCTGCGCCCCAGGGACTCGACGGTTGGAAGTGGTTTGAGGTGGGCCCTGGGCCCCAGTTCTTCTCACCCCCCGCCGCAGTCGTCATGTGGTATTGGGGGCCGAGACCTCTCACTACGTTAGTGCTTCTGCGATCTACGCCAGTGATGCTTTCCGTGGGAGGAGTGGGCAGATGGGGTGGAGGGAGGCTCACGCCTGGATGTTTAATCAAACCCAGGTGAGGTAATGCAGTTCAAGTCCCTGTCCCATTGACAGACCAGTCTGCCTGTCTGGACTTTGCCTCCCGGTAGTTCTTTCAGGAAAATCAGGAGTAAAGGAGTCCTCCACCAGTCCTACCAGCAGAGGGCAGCAAGTGTATGGCAAATGGGGACTCCCCTGTGAGGCTGGTTCCCTACTCAGAATCACAAATTATACCCCCAGAAGACTTAGGAATCATGAATCTGAATTCTTTATCATAGAGATGAGAAACAGGAGACCCAGAGAGAAAAGCCTGAGAAGCCAAACTCACAGCTAGAACTTGGAGTAGCAAACCCACGTCCTTATTCATTCAGCAGTCCTCGATGTTCACCTACTGTCAGGTGCTGGGGGTCCAGAAGTGATCAAGTCTCTGCTCTTTGGGGAAGCAGACTCCTCAGCAAATCATTCTATGGGATGTGGAACGTGCCGCAGAAGGGACTTAGGGGGAACGGGAAACCCAGTTCTGGTTGAGAGCTCATTCTTCCCCTTACTCGTTTGACACATGCCGAGCTGGTGCATACTATTGGCCAGGCACTGTGCTAGGCACAGGGCATGTAACTTTCACACACCCGGACCCTTCCCACCCCCTTGGACCTTACAGTCCGTCCCAGGATGCAAACCAATGGTAAGAGTTTCAGAGTCGTGAGCACAAGCTGCTGTGGAAGGACGGAAGAAGGACACACATCCCAGGCGTCTGGGCTCGGGGAAGCTGACAGCAGAAAATGAAGCCTAAGCCAAGATCTTTGTGAAGGATAAGAAGACGCTGGAGAGAAGTGGGTGGGCTCGTTTGGATGTGGGTTCAGACAAACCAATTAAAAAAAAAAATCCATGATACCATCACAGGACCTTGAACCCTGACTGGATATTTGATATACTTAGGAAATTATGATTTATTTGTTGTTGTTGTTGTTGTTTTAATTTGAGAGATGGGGGAGGGGCAGAGAGAGCAAATCTTAAGCGGGCTTCACGCTCAGCTCAGCATGGAGCCCAATATAGGGCTCCATCCCGTGACTCTGGGACCATGACCTGAGCCGAGACCACGAGTTGGATGCTCAACCAACTGAGCTACCCAGGCTCACTAGTTCATTTGTTTTTATCGTGATAATGGTATGGCGGTCCTGTTTCAGAAAAGAGTCCTTTTATTTTAGAGGTGTAGGATGAGATATTTACAGATGACATGATAGGACATCTGGGATTTTTATTTTAAAAAACCAAAAAAACTGGAATCGGGGGAAGGTGGGGAAATACATGAAACCAAAGTGACTGTAGTTGACCTCTTGTTGAGCCTGGGTGATGGGTACGTAGTCCCCTCAAGTATTCTTCTAATTTGTATAAAGTTTTCCTTCAAAAAAAGTTAAAATACTGAGTAGAAATTGAAATAACAATATTGTGGCATAGCTTTTGATATGCGTTACAGAATTAAAAATGGTTCTGTCGGGCTGGCCAAGTGGGAGAGGTGTGGTTTGGAGCCGGATTTTGTAGGACACTCGGCAGTTTTCTGGGCACGGGAGGCAGAAAGCCCTCCCACGCGGGGCAGCCTTTCGGGCTGAGTCAGAAGTGCGGGCGTGGTTTGTGGTGGAGCACTGTCAAGAAATGAAACAGAAATGGTAGTTGTGCTCTATGTGTTTGTCTTTGGCCTCTAGAAAAAAAACTACCCAATAAAAAAAAGTTGGGAGGGGGTGCTGTAGAATTCACTTGAAGTGAGAAAGGGGAAGAGCGGGGAGCTCAGTCTAGAGAATGCTTTCCCTTGGAAGCAAAGGCTGGCCAGCTCTCAGCCCAGTGTTTACAACAGCGGCAGCAGTCTCAAGGGCAGGAGGCTGGGAGCCGGCAGCCGAGGTTTCTGGCCCAGCCCATCCCTTGCTGTCGCCCTTGGCATGCTGGGACCCTCTGTGCTGCTCAGGGCTGAGGAGGACCTGGTTGGCCTGGAATGTCAGGAGAACTCTGGGGCGTCTGAGCAGAAAGCCTCTCGTTTCGAGCCAGGAAGCACTTTAAGCGTCTGTGTTTCCAAAAGGTAAAGACAAAAAGCCAATCCCCAGGGTTCTCCCTGACTTGCGTTACACATTACTCAGAATTAGAATCCACCTGTCCTGCCTCCCACCCAACAAGACTGCTACTGCAGCCTTCCTCCCCGACCTCGGTCCAGCCAGGGTTTCCGTCTGGTCCTGGATCCGTCGCCCAGCAGCTGTGGCCTTGGGGCAGTTGCCAGGGGCAACACCAGCAGGTCACCTGGTCTGTAAGTTGGGGTCCTGCCCAGCTTGCAGGGCAGGGCGAAGGAGACTGTGACGGTGAAAGGCGTCTGCATCTTTGGTAGTGTCCCAAAAGAACAGGTAATTCTTCTGTTCGAACGTATCTGGAGGCAGGGAGGCATTTCCTCACCAGGCCGCCTGTGCATGTATTAAGTGACTCTATAAGGATGTGTTAAGGAAGATGGTGATTTTAAAAGCCCATAGAAGTTATTTCAGCTGGGACTTACTTCATAAAATTAGCAACTGTGCTCTTACAAGTTTGAAAAGAAATGTTAAATATTTATCAATATTTGATTTTGGGGAATATTGATTAAATAGTAGATATTTAATTACTAAGTATTGGGAAAAATAGAGATTAAAAAATAAACTGGATCTTTGCCTCATGGTTTACATTCTCATTCCAGAGTTCCTTGATTTTCCAGAAGGTTTTTTCATCTGTATGTAGATTTTCAGTGGGCAGCAACTTCTAATTTTACTTCCAAGGTTCTTGGTCTCTTAGTCTTTTTGTCTTAGAGTTTAGATCTGTAAACCAATATTTAAATGCAAGGGATAAACCTGATGGTTAAGGGAACTTTCTGGAAAATTTATGGATAAATCTTTTCAAATAGGAAATAATACTGCCCTCACCTATTAAGGTCACCCTGCTACATTCAGATTTTTGTGTGCCATTTTCTTTGAGTGCTAGACACACATACACGTGCACACACATGCGCACGCACACACGCCCCGCCCCTGAGCCACTCACACCTGCGCTTACACCACACACTGGGTGTGTACAGATAGAATGTGGAGAATAAATGAGAAAAAGCAAATAAAAATGTCACTACTTTCAAAAAGATTTTTCCTGGAGATCCAGGGACCTCATAGAAAAGTTAACATTTTCTTATTTTGCAAAAGGAGATAGAAGTGGGGGTGGCTTCAGTTTTGTCCTTCCTGAGCAGTAACAAGGGCAGCATCAAATAGTACTAGTGAGTGCTCATGCACATGTCGCTGGACGTGGTGTTATATCAAGTGGGCTAAATTCTGCCAGCCTTTGCCCTCTAGAAGCAGGGAGCTTGAAATCCGTTAAGACTGGACACGCTAGCATGGGGACAGCCAGGGGCTGTACAGCCATATGAAGAATAAAGATTTCTGTTCACTCTCACTCCCTGGGGGAACATCCGATAATAATAGGAAACCAAACTGTGGAAAATGTAGCAATCTTCACTCTGCCCTTTCGACCACCTGCCCAGAAGAAACGCCCCCTCCCCCTGCGCTCGGTCCCCAGCATGAGCACTGAATCCTGCAGGAGGGGCCTGAGCGGGGACCTGGGCTCCTCGCTGAGAGTTCTCTAAACAGAGAGGCTCTGACTTCCTGGCTCTGAGATGTCATAGGTGGGACCAAGGGAGCCGTTCCAGGCTTGGGGCAAGAAGCAGTGGGGGAGGGAGGGATAGGGTGGGCTGTGAGGTGGACCCCTGGGGGATCTTTCCGTCAGCATCACTGCCTCGCCTAGCCAATGCCCAGCAAGTCCTATGTGCTAACTTAAAGAGTTTGGCAGATTTAGATGCAGACATGCATCCACGCCTTAGAAAAGGTAGTTAGGGGAGTGTGTATAGTATCTATTTATATCCACTTCGAAAGGAAAGAGACAGAACCCATCTCACGTAAACCCCTGGATTATTCCAGGTGCTCCCGTACTCTGAGGCCAGGCCATTAAGGGATTAGGTGAGGAGACTGTAATGGAAGAACCCAAACCCGCCTGTGTATGCACTCACACGCCACAGTGCCGGCCCTTACCAGCGATGGCCCTGGGCTGAGCCTTATCCACATCCCTGACTTTCCACAAGAATTCCCGTCTTCTGAGATCTAAGATAGCAATGCGCTCTGCCCCCGGCGTATCTTACTGGGTACAGTAGGGTTTTTACATCCGTTCTATCATTTGGTCCTCACAACTGCACAGTGAGGTAGGTAGGGCAGTTTTTGCTGCCTATTTTATAGATGAAAAAAAAGAAACAAAGATTCAGAGAGGTTAGTGGCTGAACCAAGGTCACACAGATAGTAAATGGCAGAGTCAGACCTAAATCCAGATCTTCAAATTCCAAGACTTGGCCATCCTGCTCTACTGTGTAGACCTCCCTCCCTCTCCCCTCTTTTCTTCTCCCTTTCCCTTCCTCCCTCCCTCTCTTCCTTTCCTTTTTTTTAATGAAAATTTTATATTTTATTTATTTATAATCTATTGTCAAGTTAGCTAACATACAGTGTATACAGTGTGCTCGTGGCTTTGGGATCCATCACTTACACACAGCACCCAGCACTCATTCCAACAAGTGCCCCGCTCAGAGCCCTGCTCCCGTTTCCCCTGCCTTCCTTTCCTTTTGTATGTTTTATGGAGGAATCACATGCATACAGAAAAAAATATAGCACAACCTAAAGAGCTCAGTGAATTTTCACAAAGTGAGCCCACCTGTGTAACCATGTCCTGACCAGACCCCCAGATACGGCCAGCACTCTGAGTGCCCCCGTGACCCTGTCCAGTCACAGCCCCCTCAAGGGCAACTTCCATCCTGACTTGTAACACGAGAGATTACTTTTGCCTTTTAAAAATCTGTGTATAAATAGAATATGCCATATATGGGCTTTTGTCCGTGCCTGCCTGTGTGCGGGGCCGGGTCTTGGAGCCTCACCCATGGTGTGGTATGGAGCTGAAGAGGGTCCGCTCACGCGGTTGTGTGGTGCTCCACCAGCAACTCGTCCTTTCAACCGAGGGTGGACGTTTGAGTCGTCCCAGTTTGGGGCCATTACGAATAAAGCTGAACATTCTTGTGTGTGTATAAATATATATATATATATTTAAGTTTATTTATTTTGAGAGAGAGAGAGATAGTGTGCAAGCAGTGGAGGGGCAGTGAGAGAAGGAGGGAGAGAGAGTCCCAAGCAGGCTCCGTGCTGTCAGCGCAGAGCCCAATGGGGGGCCGGAACCCACGAACCGTGAGATCGTGACCTAAGCTGAAATCAAGAGTCGGGTGCTTAACTGGCTGAGCCACCCGGGCACCCCTTGTATTTTTTTTTGGCAGACATGTGTACACATTTCTGTCGGGTATATACTTAGAAGTGGATTTGCTGGGCCATAAGGGGTGTGTATGTTCAGTGTTAGCAGATATTTTGGATGGTTTTACAAACTGGTTGTACCTAAAATGTTAACAGTGAATCCGTTAAAAAGCAGCTTCTTGACATACATGCCAGTTCCTTCTATTTAATCTCACGGCGGGCTCCACCCTCTTCCTTCTGCCTGCCCCTCCAACACGCCGAAACCCAACCGCTGTCTCTATTCCAGGTAAGGGTTGAGAGAAAAAAATAGTGTATTATTTGGGGAGCAGAGTTAATTATCCCTCTAGCGGGCATGTAGGGAAAAGGGGAGGTAGGGACAAATGAGACACATCTAATCACCTGATTTTTAAAAACTGTCCCAATTATCAGACGTAAAGGCTCATAAGCATAAAACACTTTCCCTAATCAACTAGATTCGAGTCTTTGGATTATCTGCTGTTATGTAATATTTAGGATTCTGTTCTTTCCATTAACAGCCAAGTGGTATATGATGTTTAAGGAGATAAGCCGCTAAGTGACAGTTAAATCACCCAGCTCACTTTCTGTGCACTGAGGAGAGAGTGTTTTGCATTTAATTTGCGAGAAATTCTTTTTGTTCATTCTGTCCCCACATAGATAGTATGTCTAGGACACAGGTGTGACATGTCTTTAGCAGAGTGTGGGGGCAGGGGGGGGAGAGGAGACAAGACACAGTCCCATACATTCAACTCACTGTGTATTTGGGAAACTGTTTACTTGTTCCTTCAAAGATTTATTATTATGGTAATAGGGAGCCACTGAAGGTTTGATGAGTAGAAGTGACACACTGAAAGTGACTATAACTCTGACGAATGAAGTATCAGAGGACAGTTGGAAGAGCTGGTCAACAAGACAATAAGACAGGAGACTATTGTAACAGCCTGGGCAAAAGTGAGGGGCTCCGATGACAGTGCAGTGGTCAGAGTGGGCAGGGGTTTGGAAGGCAAGCAATGCAAGCAGTGATTCCCCATCTTGGCTGTTCCCCATGGAGGCCGGAGCCCCACCCTGAAATCTTCAGCTTCAGTTGTTCTGAACTGGTGTGCAGGAATGCGTAGTGTTCCAAAAGCTCCCTGGAAGATTCTCATGTGCAGCCGATACAGAGTCACCGTAAGGAAGGAAGACTTGTCCCGGGAGGTGAGTCTTCGGATGTAAGGGGGCAGGGAGTGAAGTGATGAAAGCAATCCCAAGGTTTCATTCCTGGGGGCGCCGAAAGATGGAACAGGGTCCTGTCTGGGCGGGCTGCCTCCTCCAGGAGGGCTGCCTCCTCCAGGAGAGCTCAGCCAAGGCAGGTTTCTGTTGGGGAAGATGGTGTCCGCTCAGCCGCACAGAGGGGGACGAGTCCCCCGGGATGGGGGTTGGAAAGAAAAGCAGGGCACTGAGGACTGAACCATAGGGCTGCCCAGGGAAAGGAGGCTGAGGGGCTGGAAAGGAAGGGACTCTGGATAGAGTCTCAGGTCTCCCGGACACAGCCATGGAGGTTAAGGACGAGGAACGGCCATTGTGTCAGTCAACTGACTGGGAGAGGGGTGAACCAGCATCAGCGGGGTTAACAGATGAGCAGGTGGAGAGGGGACTGAATGACAGGGAGTGAGCTGGGGCTGGCACACCTCTTCCAGGGGCGCACTCCAAGAATTTGGGGGACCCAAGCAAACCAAGGGGAGAAAGAGCATTGCCACATGATTGAGTGGCAGCATGCGACAAAGGAAAGTATATGCTGCTCCTCTGGTTAGCGGGGCAGACCCAGGACACTGGCAGAAGGCCCAGGGAGAACAGGTTTGATGCAGTATAAGGAAGGATTTTCAAATGACTAGAACTTAATGACATAGACAAGCTTCACGCCCACCGGAGATTTTCAAAAGCTGTCCCTGAGCATCTGAAAAGGTCGCTGGACGATATTCATGGATCCCTCATCGAAAGGAGGTGGACGTGGGTGACCTCATGGTGCCTTCCACATCTAGGATGGTTCGAAGCGTCATGACCACCCCTCCCCCAAACTGGCACCCCATCTACCCAGGGACAGCCTGCGACACTAGCAGATCCTGGGTCCCCTGCTGGCCGAAGGCATGTCACGTGAAGGCGGAGAATGATGAACTTGTTCTACATACCCCCCACCTCTGCCCCCGGCACCGCCCCCCCCCTCATTCCTGTGTGCATGTTGATAATTCAGTCTAAAAGTCAGAGCCCAGGTCACGTGCTGTTTGGGGAAATGGTAAACAAAGATAAGAGCTTTAAGCACTGGAATTTATTTTTTATCTACTCGGCCTAAAAGCAACTGTGTGTTAAATTTAGAAGGCTGGCTTCCAGACCCCTCCCCACCCTCCTGTTTCCTGCCTCCTCTTTGCCGCCCTTGCTCACAACGCGGTCTTGCTGACCGTAGAATAGGAAATGTGTTTGGAAAGCCCAGGAGTCTTTAGAGGCTGCTTGCCTGGATGTTTATAGAAATGTATCATCTGTGGGTCTGGGAGAGAGGGCCCTTCCCTCCGATCGCCGGCTCTGCCCCCCATCCCGGCAGCAGCCCTCTCTGCCCAAATATTTACCCACACGGCCTCCCCGCAGGGCGGTGGCCCGTCTGCCTCACGCTGTCGGTAGGTGAGATGCTCCCTAGGGAAGTAGCCGCGTTTTCAGCAAGACCCCTTACAATTTATTTACAAAGGTCTCCCTCACGCCTGGGAATCTATAATTGAACAGCTCTCTTTTCTATGTAGGTTAAATCCCTTTGCAACCAACTCCAAGAACCTGTAGAAATCCTTTTGTTGGCCTGGAATTCTGTTGTATTGAATATTGTTGGAAATAAATGAGCCATTGTCTGGACTGAGAATTTTCTGGTTAGATAGAGATCTCCACTGTGATGCGATTTATTGTGGCAGGATTTTTTTTTTTTTCCAGCTCATTTTAAATTCCCTGTTGCCTGCTCAGTCCATTTTCCCATCTCAGGATGTAAGTGGGGAGGGCTAGGCTGAAAAAAAAAAGAAAGAAAAGAAGAAAGAAAAAAGTCCTGTCTGCCCAAGAATGCTGTGCAGAGGCCTGAATGGAGTCTGGGAGCAGATTTTAGGGAGGAAAGTGTAGCACATCTACTCGCTGGGTTAGGGGAGAGGAGAGCCACGGAAGCCGGCAGCTGGCACGTGAGTAGGAGACTAGTTACAGGGTGATAAAGAGACTCGGAGCCTCGGATGGTCCATGAGTTCAGCCCCCTGGGGGCCCGCTGTACAGAGGAGGAGCCATGGCTCACAGAGGTGGGGGGACTCGTCCCCACCTGTGCTCACACAGCCTCATTCACTGCTCTTAAAAAAAAAATGCCACTTAACCCAGCTAAGCGTTAAAATATATTCAGCCCTAGTTATGAGTAAGTTTTTGAAGTTAAAATTAAAAAAAAAAAAAACCGTAAGGAGCAATTCCCTATTTTTCTCTTTTATAATCAACTCTTGAGATTTTGCATTTCACGGTTGACAGACAGAATTGTAAGTGGAAAAGCAGAGATGTGGAATTCAACAGACCCGCCTGGAGGACAGTGGGTAAGTTATCAAGCCTCACCAGGATTCAGTGTGCTCACCTGTGAAATGGGCACGAGTCACACTTCAAAGGGAGGGAGTGAGGATTCCTCAGAGAGTGCCAGTTGGGATTTTCTTAAGAAGCTCTGTTTGTAATTCTGCTTTGGGGCATGAGGTGAGGAATCCATGTATCAGATTCACTTGTTTCTAGAAAGGCTGGTCAGCGACCCTGTGAGTCCATGGTAGCCTCAAGCGCGGCGTCTTTCCAGGAGGGATGGAAACAACTGTGCCAGTGAGAATTGAGAATTCAGTGGGGCTTGGGGCACCTGGTGGCTCAGCTGGTTAAGTATCCAACTCTTGGTTTCAGCTCAGATCACGATCTCAAGGTCTTTGAGTTCAAGCCCCACATCAGGCTTTGTGCTGACGTAGGAGCCTGCTTGGGATTCTCTCTCTCCCTCTCTCTCTGCCCCTCCTCTGCTTGCTCTCTCTCTCTCTCTCTCTCAAAAATAAATAAACATTAAAAAAAAAATTCAGTGGGGCTGCCTTGGAGGAGATGCGGGCAAGAGGCCCCCACTCCTGTAATCAGAAGGAGGAAAATTCTAGAAGATAAGTCCTGGAAGACATTGCAGAGGCTGTTGGAGACCTGCCTCAACTCTTCCCTATACCAAGAGCCTGCGGAACACCTCCTGTCACCTTATAAGATCCTGCTTTGCCCCAGCGGAGATGGAGGTTCCCAGAGGTTGGGTGGCTTGCCCGGGGCCCCATGGCCCGACATTGGGAGAGCTGGCCTTTAGTCGGAGCCTGTCTCCAGGGCCACCTCCTCACCTCCCTGGTGGCTGCCTTGTCACCTCTCTCACCAGACATGATTTTAGCCCTTGCTGATTTTCTGCAGCTGGTGGCTTTTAGTGAAGGATTCCTTGTCAAGAGTGGCCTCTACAGTGGCAAGGCTAGCTAAACATGGGCCCCAGAGTAGCAGCTAACAGGAGCTGCCCGGACAGTTGGTGGGCCCTAGGACACAAAAAAACATCCCTCCCTCCACTTGTTGCTGGAGGACTGGGTTTGAATACATGAGGATGAGGTTCTTGGGGGGAAACCTTTTTTTTTTTTTTCATGTAATTAAGTTTGGGGACGGGAGGAGACTCACTAAATCATAGACAGCATGTTCCACAGAGGCTTGAGAGCAGTTTCTGGTCAGAGGAGCTGAGATGCTGAATTCCTACCTCAGCCTCTGGTCTGCTGGGTCGGGGCTGGAGCCTCAGGGGAAGGGGGCTGACAAGGTCCAGAGGGGAGGCTGGGCCAGCCGGCCTGTGGGGGGCCGTCCTGGGCGTCTCTGGAATGGCCGGGCGGCTGCTTCCCTCACTGCACGTTACAGGAGATGGAGGGCTCGCCTCCTGCCGTGGGCGTCAGAAGAGATGATGGTGACTCACTGCCGTCCTTCTCATGCCCCAGTGTGGAGAGAGGGGGAGACTCCCCATCTCTCACGGGATGGAGGAGGGTCTCCTGGAATGAGAGGCCGAGTGCTCCCAGCCCAAGGCCCCCCATTCATCCCCCCATCTGCCAGGGAAGCCGGGCCTGTGGGCCCCTGAGGCAGCCAACGAAGGCTTCAGTTAGGGGCATCACTCTTGAGCAAGCAGCTGCTCATGCGGACAGAGCTGCCAGAGCACGAGCCCTCGGGGACTTCGGCCCAGTCCCCACTCGGGGCGTAACTTCTGTTACCCGTTTTTGTTGTTGCTGCTGTTTATCTGATACTGGACTGCTCCACTAACGTAGGACGAAACCCCAAAACGTGACTGTGGCCACGTGAGGGGACATTACTGCTCCCTTCCTTCCTCTGCATGAGAAAAGATTGTTTATGCTTTCCTATCTTTATGCTTTTATTTTATGTTTTTATTTATTTTAAAGATCTTTCTAATAAGAATTTCATCTGTCCTACAGGGGTCCCCTCAGCAACCTCTGGGGCTCCCCTGATGTTTGCAGACCACCTGGTCCAGACACCGTTGACAGGGAGTGTGTCCCCACACCTGCTGTGTGTCCCTGGGTGGGTGGGGACCCTGAGGGGGGGAGCCCTGTGGACCCCCGCTGAGGCTCAGAGGGAGGGGAGCCCAGAGTGGGGACACGGAGGAGGTCCTGTGGGGGCCACCCCACCTGCTCAGGACAGGGACTGGGGGGGGATTGGAAACACTTCCCAGAGAAGGGGGAGGCTTGTGCCGGAGCAATTTTCAAAAAGCATTTGTGCTCTTTCACACAGAAACAATAAAAGCACTTAAACAAGGTTTTGGAGCAGAATTGAACTGAGTTCCTTCACAGGCACATCGTTTATTGCCGTTTTATTGGAGTGCGTGCTCTCTGCGGTTTATGCCTCTCTGCCTCACGCCAACCACGTGGCAGCCGTGGATCGTGGAGGTGGCACGTGTTAATTACGGCAATTTGTTTTGGCCGCGGATCTTAAGGAATCGTTTGTTTCTTTTGTCCTCTGTGTCTGCTGCTCCCTGTCAGGGCGGGGTGCGGGGTGCCTGTCCCCGCATTGCAGTGAGGCTTCTTCAAGGGGCTGGACCTTCAGGTGGGGGCAGACTGGGCTCTCTGAAGTGCCATAGGTGACAGCGCCACGTCAGGAGGCCCTGGGTAGGGGGCCAGTGGGCCGAGGGATTTTTGCAGGATGGTAGATCCAGGCAGCCTGGGGTCAGGTCCGCAGCCATGGACCAGGGAGGGGAGGAGGTGTGGATCTGGAGGGAAATGGGTAACTGGGGACAGAGAAGCAGCCCTAAGGAGGTGGGCAGGGCTGAGCTGGGCCAGGCCCATTTGCCAGGCTGTGTTTTCCGCCCGTCATAGGGTGACAGCAGGTGGCCTCCAGGAACTCAGAGGGCAAGGACCTTGCTGCTCTACAGGGTCCTGGACAGGAGGCCCGAGGGGTCAGGCCAGAGGTGGTGGGGTGACCTCCCAGCAGACATAAGGAGGCTGGGCTCCCAGAGGACATGAGGGTCACATCCTGCCACACGAGACACAGATCTGCGAAGTTTGCTCTGGAGCCACTGTGTTCTCCAGGAGCACAAACTGCTGGCTGCTCTCCTACCCGTAAGTGCTGGCCCCACCGTACGGCTGTGACACAGGAGTGGGGTGCTGGGACCAAGTGCACCCCGGTGCCCTCCAGCCGCCACCCCTGCGATGACCTCCGTGTCTCCCCTCCGGGCCAAGCCCCTGAGTGAGGGGCCCGGAAGCCAGCGCCAGGTGATGTAGGGACAAGGGTGGGGACAGGAGAAAGAAAGCCCGGCCTGGGGCAGGGCGGGGTGGGACAGAAGCGGAACCAACAGTGTTTTTATAAGAAGGGAAAGCTCACAGCTACACTGAGTATTCATTGACCAAGTCCTCAGGGACAGGCACAGGGCGAGTTTCTATTTTACTGATGAGAAAACCGAGGCTCAGAAGGGTTTGCACGCGAGGTCAGCAGGCAGAGAGAGGGCACAGCCTGGCAGAAATAGTGCCGCGTGAGTGAGACCCCGAAGGCCGGCACGGCCAAGCCCAGGAAAGCAAGGAAGGAGCCTTTTTCTTTTCCCCGTTCGAGCAGGACACGCAAGGACTCGTGCACGCTCTGCTCCATGACCGCGGCAGAGGGGTGGCCCGGGGACGATCCGAGGCAGGTGCTTCATAAGGTAGCACGTAAACTGAGGCAGGAGCACATACTTGGGCCGGAGGGACTGGAGCCTTCGGGAAGGGAGAGCCTCTGCGGTGGCTGGGGGAGGACAGGACTGTGAGTCTGGAGTGTCCACAGATGCCGGCTAGGGAGACGGAGAGTGTGCAGTGGCTTCTCCCAGCCGAAGTGGGAAAAGCCCCCGCGGAGACCTCACGGGTCCTCCTGGGTGCCTGGCAGAGTGCCCAGGGCTGGCGAGGGCCCGTCTCGTCCCAGATGGGCAAGGAAGAAGAGGGAGCCTCAGAGAATTCTACGGCACTTGCTTTTGGTGTGGTAGACGTGGAGAGTTTCTGCCTTGTCCTGTTCCCCGGCCTCGGACCTGTAACCCCCATGAGCACCTCGGGAGCTCGCTGGCCCACGAGGAGGCCCCTGCTCGCCGCGAGAGTCCCTGCTGTCAAACTGCGGAGGTGCTCAGGGCTCCGTAGCCCGGGCCGCTTACCCCTCTTCTCTCTCTGACCCCCGCTGGCTCTGAGTGTCTTCACAGAGAGCAATTGCTCCGAGACTGTCCCTGGGCCAGTGCGGGGCCACCCTGAGGGGCCTGGCCAGACTGATACATCCATTTGCAGAGTTTCCCAAAAACAGCACAGTGCCCAGCTGTTCTTAATTTTTTCCTAAGGAAGGCCACGAGGAAGCGGTCTTAAATGGCAGCAGGAGGAGGGCGCCCGTGGAATCCTCTCAAGGTTTGTTAACCCCGCAATGAGCGACCGCCTTCCAAAGAAATCGTTGTGATGTCTTGCTCCCTTTGGTCCAGTGCGTAGGATGCTGTGATCTTTCCCCAGCAATCTAAGAAAAGGGTCTTTTCCAAAAACTCGGACTAGTGGTAGGTGGGGCTGGATTTCTAGTAGGGGAGTTGAATTTCGTAAAACTACAAATCTGCCTGATGAGAAAACACCATTTGTTGTGACAGAGCCACTAACCCCCTGTGCCCCACAGGTCTTCTAGGCCCAGGCAAGGCTGGGCCAGGCAGTCTGCTCTGGTTTTTGGGATCCCCAGATTACTTAGCTTGCCAATGTGGTGTTTTTTAAATGTTTATTTTTTAGAGAGAGAGAGAGAGAGAGAGAGCACGAGCACGACTGGGGGAGGGGCAGAGAGACGGGGACAGAAGATCTGAAGCGGGTTCTGCACTGTCAGCACAGAGCCCAGCATGGGGCTTGAATCTATGAACTATGAGATCGTGACCTGAGCCAAAGTCGGACACTAAATGTGACTGAGCCACCCAGGTGCCCTGCTAATGTGTGTTTTTTTTTTTAAAGGTAAAGCAAAAATAGGGCAACAATCCTATGCATTTGGAGCAGAAAAGTCTGGAATTCACTTCCGAAAGCTCCTCATGTTCCCGTGCATTGGCTTTCTTTCTGACGAGTGCTCTTAGTGGAAGGATTGTGTTATAATCGAAATTGTGCTTTCTATAGCTAACTGTTCTAGGCTCAGAGGCCCTGAAAACTGATTTATGAGGAGTGAAGCTAGGAAGCACAGGGTGAGACTTTACTTGTTTGTAGCCAAGGAAGGAGGTTTCGGTCCTGAACATTCCATAAGAACCCTGGCCAGTCAAGCTGGGAACAGCGCAGTACAGTCAAACGGGAAAGCCACGGGTGGCCTCTGTACCCGGTCGCAGACTGTCCGTCAGTCTTGGCCAGAGTACGTTTCCTCTGTCCCAGCCCATTTCAGCCTCACTTGGGGGGTGAGGATTTGAAACTCCAGCCCCTGTTGGGGAATGGAAGTGAGGCTCTGGTTCCGGGGTTCCCTGGCCTCTGGGCTCTGCCGTGGAAAGAGCCAGGAAGATCAGCTTCCTCCTGTGTTTTGATTCATGCTGGTTCTCAAGTTCATCTGCACCCTCGAGTCACCTGTGCTATCCCCGTAGGAAACGGGGCATAAGGGCTGACTCTCGGCTGTGCCTTTAAACTCCCGGGGCGCTGCTTAAGCCCATGGCTTCCAGAACGTTATATAAAACCTAGCTCTGTCCCGACAGCCTGGGGAATTCTTTCGGGGTCTCCCCCCCTCTTTCCACGTCAAACTTCCACCCTGGGAGCCAGGACTGCACCATGGGTAAAAGCACACAGAGGTCACACTGCCCAAGTGTGAATTTGTGTCTCACTGCTTCTCGGTGGTGTGACTGTGGTCAGCTTCACTGTCAGCCTCAGTTTCCCACCCAGTAAGATGGAGATAGTATGAATACACCTTGTTCTGTAGTTGGCAAAAACCCTGTTTACAGACAGCACTTACCAGTGCCTGGCACGCAGGCCTTGGAGAGTGCTCACTGCTGCTGCAGCTGTAGCCATGTATGCCACCGCCTCCTGCCTGCCGCCACTCTGGCTGTGTCAGCCCCTGGAGGGACACAGTTAAACTAGAGGTGGACTCGGGTGGGCTTGAAAGTCTGCCACACGGAGAGAGTTTGCGGAAGCCAGAGGGTGCAGTCTCCCCAACTTTCAAAGGGTCGTTCTATGTGGGCCCCGAGTTTGAAGCTGTGGGTGGGAACTATGGGGCAGTGGATTTGTGGATTAACGGTCTGCGAGCCCCTCATTTCTGGAGTGACCAGTGGACGATGGTCCTGAGTGGGGGTCCAGGAGAGGGCACTCAGGATCAGCCAGCAATCTCTGAAGTCCTCCCAAGTCCTTGCGTCTTGGTAATTCTGCCATCATGTTGTTGGTCTCCAGCAGAAAATAGTCTTCTGGGGACACAGGATGTGAGAAGAGCGGGTCTGTCGGAAGGGAAGGAGGGCGGGAAACGTTCCAGGCTGAAAGGGAGGGACAGCGAGGGACCCCAGGGCGGCAGTGAGGGACCCGGGAGTGGCAGGGGAGGGGCTGCCGGCGAGGGGTGCAGATGCACGTGCTGAGACCCGGGTGGATCAGAGGCCCGTGAAGAGACACGTGTCTCCTTAAGGCTTCCGAGATGACATCTGTACAATGGGAATAACAGGAAGAATGGAAACAGGAGCAAAACAGAGACAAATGCTTCTGGGGAGCACAGGCATGGGAGGCCATGCCGAGTGCTTTCTCCATGTCACCTCGTCTCATCAGCCCCCGCCGAATGGAGCCAATAGTTCATTATCCCCTTTAACAGTCGAGGAAACTGAGGTTTAGGGTCATGTGCGTGGCTTCGAGGCAGGGAATCCAGCTTGGAGCCTGTGTCTAAGCCATCCGCCCAGCCCCATTCAGGGCGGAGGAAGATAAATTGGGGAAAGGGAGCTGCAAAGTGCTGTCTGTGAGTCTTGCTATGAGCGTCTTGCTTCGTGCGTCCCTGAGGAAGGTGGGTTGTGGCTCCCTGTGCTCAGCCCTGTGGGGTCTCCCAGAGCTGCTGTCTCCGCAGAGCTCACACAGTCCTGCCGGGGCTGAGAGGAAGCCAAAGGCAAGGCTCTCCTGCGGGGTGGAGGGAGAGCGCCAAGTCAACTTCTCCGCATAAACTGACTGCTGAGATAGTACCGGAAGGAGCCCTGCGTCTGGCTTCTGCAAGCCGGGAGGTACTCTTTTAGGGCCACGACAGGAGACACGGGAAAGGTGGTCTGGGGACCACGCATTAGTTTGAAATTTGTCATCGCAGTTAGGAAAAAAGTACACATGGAGTGGATGGTCACAGAAAAGATCTAGAGGATAGTAAACTGATTGTAAGATTCCAGAAAGTTCTGATTGTGGTTTGAAAATCTTGACTTCGTATGTGAGAAAAAATATACAGCTCTATGGATATCTCTTGGATTGAGGTCTTTTTTTCCGGCCAGTATATTCCTGCCTGAAGTTTGCGGACATCTCGGCTCAGCACACTGCCGTGTCCTAATGGCAGAGCATAGGAGTTAGAGCAAGAAGACTTGAGCTCTTCAAGCCTGTGTTTGCTGTGTGACCCTGAGAAACACACTTAGCCTCTCGGAACCTATGTTTTCTCAACTCCAAAAGGGAATGTTAGAGGGAACAAATGGTGACAAGTAATAGTCACTCTTCTTATGTTTTACTTACATCTCTGACAGTGCCTGTCCCCTGGGCAGAGCACACGGAACTGTAAAGATCTCCCGAGGCACCAAAATAGTGAGACAAGGTTGGGCACAGAGGGGAAGTAAGATACTACCGATCAAAGGGTAAGCGCTGAGATGAATTAAATGTTTTTAGCAGCCAAATGGATGCCATAAGC
This sequence comes from Paguma larvata, assembly GCA_030068075.1. NCBI lineage: Eukaryota > Metazoa > Chordata > Mammalia > Carnivora > Viverridae > Paguma > Paguma larvata. The sequence continues at coordinate 89,389,307 of CM057834.1, read as the reverse complement.
AGTGATATAATCAGTTTAGATCAGCACTGATAGAAATCTTGGGAAGTTTAGAAGAATGTGAATAACAAAATGGTTTAGGAGTATAATTAGGTAAAATAAAACAAAAGAAGTGGGTCCCAGGAAGTGTGTTATAGCTTGGAGATGAGGCAAATGGACACTAGAAAGTACGGTAGAATGAAAGCAGAAACACAGGCTTGAGAGCGGGAGACCTAGTTTCAGTCCGAGTTTAGCCACAAATTAGTGGAATAGACTAGGAAAGTCTCTTAGCTGATCTGACGCCTCTCCTCATTTGTAGCGTGGATTTTAAAAAAAAGCTCCTTATTCACTCTCCTGAGTTATAACCCTCTAACCCAGTGTTTTTCAGAATGTGGGCTCTGAACCCTTAGGGAATTGTGAATTCGATGTAGGGGAGTAAGAGCAGCATTTTTAAAAAGGAAATCGAACGGAATAGAACGTAGAGTATATCACACAGAGAAGACTACATCTTGTTTCATAAAGTGCGTGTTTAATTACATGGGTATGTCTGTACTGGGTTGACTTATAAAATATATTTCTTGTCCCAGGAAAACTCAGCTATGCCGCCTCACTCAGTTTCTCCCTTGGCACTGGTAGCTCTCTGATCTGACCCCTCCGACTCTGCATAAAGATACCAAGAGCCCAGAAGCTTGCACCCTTCCCTATGCAACACCCGCTCCCCCCGCTGTAACCACAGAGCCAGTAGGGGAGAAGGTATTTGCGAAGTAAGAATAGAGTTGCCAGATTTATCAAATAAAAATAGAAGCCTTCAGCAAACTGTGAATTTCAGCTATACGATGAATCATTTTTTAGTATAAGTACGTCCCAAATATTGCATGAGACATACTTACACTACAAAATGATTCCGTGTTTCTCAGAAATTAAATTTTTTTTTGATGTTTATTTATTTTTGAGAGAGAGGGACAGAGCATGAGCAAGGAAGGGGCGGAGAGAGAGCGGGAGACACAGAATCCAAGGCTCTGGACTGTTAGCACAGAGCCCGACATGGGGCTTGAACCCATGAACTGTGAGATCATGACCTGAGCTGCAGTCAGATGCTTAACCAACTGAGCTACCGAGGCGGCCCCCATTTTTTAAATTTTTTTTCCAGAAAAATTTAAATTTAACTAGCCACCTGTGTTTTATCTGGCAACCCTAAATAAGTAATAAATAATGAGCAAACAGGAGGGAAAGTTTCCAAAGATTATGACTTTTAAGTGCCCAAACTACAAAACTTTGTGCTTTAATGTGATCATAAATTAACAGCTGAATTGTATTATGCAAATTTATGTTAAGTTATTCACTATCTGTCATCACGCTCCAATAAAAATTGTATATATGACATTTAGAAAAAAATGGTATCTTCTGATAAGAGTTTGTGCTGCATTTTGGTGGCGCTGGCTGCCTTTGGCTTGCCTGAATGCCGCAGCCACAGACACGCAGAGTCTTTGTGAGTGACTCACTGAATTACTTATGGTCTGTCTAAATCCTTGAGAACAATCCCGGTGAGTGGCCAGGGGCCGCTTTCCCTCCATTTTCATTCCTTCCAGAAGGAATGCAGGTCAGCAGCGAAATAACGGGAGAGAACCCCCCCCCCCCACCGTCTTTCATCCAGAAATTGGCAGTTTCCCGCCAGTAAACACTGAGCAGTGTGAAGGTTAGCCTGACTGGACAAGCAGGAAGGGAAATTATTTGGTTTTTAATCTCTGTGCCTTCACATTTCTTGTTGATTAAACCCCCAAAGGGAAAAAAGCAATTTCTGCTGTTTCCTCTCTATAGCATAGCTACAGAAATGCCCACCAGTTGACTAATTTAACATTCAGAGTATAATAGATATGCCTTATCTTCGGGCTGATTTGCTTAAGTTTTTCACTGATGACTGTCACCCACTTGGAGGCTACTGGTATGCCACCAGTTTTTTTTTTCTTTTTTTTTCTTTTTTTAATTGTGGAACACTGTGGAAAAATACTGGTGTCTGTTCTGGAATGGGGGGGTGGTAATATCTGGACGTCTTGCTGAGGGCACCTTACATCCCCAGAGCCAAAGCTTAGAGGACAGGGAGCAGATGGCCTTGAGGAATCTTTGAAGAATGCGCTTGGAGGACAGGCTGTTTGCAGCAGGAATTACCGGGGGTGAAGGCAGGTGAGGCCTGTACAGTGAAGAAGGGACTCTCTGTTCGCCCAGAAGAGAAAACACAGACACTGTCGTGCTGGGGGCTGTGCGGCACTCGCTCTCCGACCACAGCTGCAGACTCTCCCTGCTCCAAAGATGGAGCGTAGGGTCAAGGGCATACAGGCGAAGCTCCATCTCAGGAGAGAGGATGACGGGCACAGGCCTGCGGTCAGGAAACCACGCCCAAACCGCGTGATCTCGGGTGGTCTCCCAAAGCCCCCTGCCTCACCTATAGAATAAAGGTCTCGGAGTTTCTTTCAGCTTCAGCTATATCATTCATTCCCTTATTCATTCCACTAAGCACTGAGCACCTATTATGCGCCCGGATGTGATGACAGACCACTGCACTCACAGTGCCAACAGCTGAGCTTGTCTAGGGGTCAGCAAGCAGAAGCGTGTCATTCTGCCTAAGAGAAGGGCATGGGGGGGGGAGGGAGAGCAGGGGGAGGAGGGGATATGATAGGATTTTCCTTGCAAGGTTGCTGACCCCAGACTTTCTGAAAATGGGTAAGGAAGACAAATCCCCAGGGGGAAATCTGTTGCTTTCTTGGTCACTCAGGTTTCCCAGCTGAGAAGGCAGGGGTCTCTAATGATCTGACGCGGACAAGTAGGAGGTACTCCTTTCTGGAAATGACTGTCCGAAATGGAGTGCTGGCAGGGTTGGATTAAACTGATGGACCAAACTTCACCTAACTCACGCGGAAGTGTATGAACTAGTCAGAAAAAAATGTGGGTTGCAGTGCACCAAAAGCTTTCAAGTCTGATACAGGAAATCGGATTTGGAGGCAGCGGTGGTATTTTCATCCCTTCGTCCAGTTGTAGGAAAGAAAAGCAAACGTGGACGTTTAACGGGATAGTGTTTCGATGCCAGCGATGGACAGGATTTGTTCTGCTGGATTATGGCCCATCTCACCAGAAATCTCATGGAGCCTGAGAAGGGTGTTTGTCAGGATACCCACAGACCTTATTAAGCGGGCTTTCAGTTAAATTTTGAGGGACAGGGAGAAAAATGCTACTAGATACGATGATAAATGACAGGTTTGACATAGGAATTATTCCCGAGGGAAGAAACCGTCTGTCTGAAACCCAAGAAACAGAATGACTAGAGGGATCCTGATGTGCATTCTATGCAGAAAAAATTTTTTTTTCACGTGGAAATATTGATAGAATTTCATTTTAAGACACCCAAGGGCAGATGAGGAGAATGTAAATTTATCAAACATTAAGTAAAAAGAAACCCTATACTTCTTGGCCTACGCTTTTTTTCTTTCTTTTGCCATAGATTTTTATGTTGTTTGATCTGTTTATTGGTCGTTGAAGGAAATTAATTAATTTTTTATGGTTGAGACCGACACATCTTGATTTATTAGGGTTTCTTAGTTCCTCAAAGCCAAAGATCTAAGTAGAAAATGCCATTTATCCTGGCAGAAGACAAGGACGGGACCACCCAGAGAGGAGGAAAAATTACTCCGGGAACTTTCCGCCACCCTGAGAGAGCCCTGGCTGTCCCGGTGCTAACATCAGGGTCATAAATGCGTCCGGACGTGTGGTTTTAGACCGCCATCTGCTCTCATAGAACAATCTACTGCCGGTCTGGCGGTCTTTCCCAAGACAGCAGCCAGGAGCGTGAGCCAGGGCATCTGAGTTCACATCGAGGCTGTTTCCACCTCGAGCCCTTCACTTATCTCTGAGTCTCAATGTCCTAATCTTTAAGGAAATATTTTCTCTATTTAAAATAGCGAATTGGTGGTGAGAATTGTCTGGCCCGGGGCCAGGCACAGAACACGTGTTCAGTGAACAGCAGTTCTTCTTATTCCCATCGTAATTATTATCAATATTATTGGGTATTGAACACTCGATCCCAAAGGATCACTCCTTGATAGAAAGAAATGGGAAATGGGGTATTTCTGACCCTTAACACAGCTAACATAAACGGCACCGAGTTACTACCGGTCGCAGGGTAGAGACTGAGTCAAGGAAGACAGACAGCAAACGCCCCCTGAAACTGTACGAGTGACTCACAGCGAATCAAGCGCAGGAACAGAACCGCCAGCTGGTCCATGTGCCACGGAACTTGAGGCACTTCCGTTCGATGTTTCTAGGTGATTTCTAAAGGACGTAATCTTGCTTCGTAGGGCCCATTTCTTTACAGAGTTAGGTCAGATTTATTTCATACATAAAATCATTATGAATAATCACGGCGGTCCATAAATGTTTACTGTTAGGATGATGATGGTGGTGACCACATCATTAGTGTCTTTCAGGCCTACAAATCACTGCTTTGCAGCCAGGCTGGCAAATCATTAAATGAGCTTTTCAGAGAAAGGTGAGAGAGAGAGAGAGAGAGGGAGGGAGGGAGGGACACTCTCTGGGCGGCCACAAACACATTCCCTTCCTGAGGCACGATGTGGCCCGAGGGAGCCTCCCTAGGCCTCAGTTGTCTTGTTCATGGAGTGACAGCCCGCCTGCTCTTCCAGGCAGGGCACAGACCAGATGGCCTCTGGGTTTGGGATCCTCCAGGTCTAAGGGTCATAATCTCAGAGGTGCTTTCACAGAGGCTGGGCCGCTGAGTGTTCAGAGCCATCACCTCGCGGGTGTTGCCAGGAAGAACCTTTGTTGCGTGGCTCTCTGGATGGCCTGGATCTGACCCACTACACGGTGCCAGAAACCCCACTCTTTCCAGGTGACCAAACAAGTGACTTCGAAAAAAGTAAAAAGCAACTCCAGTCATCATGCAGAGTATTGATAAAGTTAGTCCTGTCCTTAATTATCCAACCCAAGGTCCCTGTTAAAGTTAAGTCCAGATACACCTCATGGGAGTCTGGCACCAGTTACGCAGCCCAGGTGCACCTTAGAATTGCCTGGAGACTTAAAAAAAAATTTTTTTTTTTAATGTTTATTTTTGAGACAGAGAGAGACATAGTATGAGCAGGGGAGGGGCAGAGAGAGAGGGAGACACAGAATCCGAAGCAGGCTCCAGGCCCTGAGCTGTCAGCACAGAGCCCGACATGGGGCCCGAACCCACGGACTGTGAGATCATGACCTGAGCTACAGTTGGACGCTCAACCAACTGAGCCACCCAGGCGCCCCACCTGGAGACTTCTAAAGCAGCATGATGCCCCGCCTTGCTGCAGGCCAGCTACATCAGAATCACTGGAGGTGGCTCCCAAGTATCTGTGGTTTCTAGTAAGTTCTCAAGGGCAGGGACACCCCTTGCTACTCTTGGGCCTTGATTTGCATGTGGCCCTCAGCCCCGGTGGCCGCGTGGAGAGGAGACGGAACTGCTGGGAGGTCTCTAGTTGCTTGAAGTCAGATTCTGCCTAGAGGTGAGCTGCCCTCTAACCGCAGGCCCTGGTCCACTTCAGAGACTCTGGGCTTTGGGGAGCACTCCGTTAGGCTTTAGCGGGGAGCAGCTGTGTATTGGGGGAGTCGGGCAAGAAGAGCATGCTTGTGAGACAGAGGGCAGGCAGCACCTCCATAGTCTCAGGACGAGGAAGGTGGCGCTCGCAGCAGTTAACGGCTGGTGCCAGCCAGGAGAGCGTCCAGTCTGGTGTCCAGTAGAGAGCCAGCGAGAGGCAGGACAGAGCTCACTTACCACCGTGCCACGGTGGTGGGCGGAAGAGGGCCAGGTCAGTAATCAGGCCACAGGACAAATGTCTCTGATGCACATTTCATGCTCTTGACCAAAGAACACTATGAAATGCAACTAATGGGAAAGTCCAGGGGCATGGGACCCGAAGAGAAAGCCTGGGATGGCTGGAGGACTCTCTACAATAAATGAGACAAGACCAGCATCATGAAAAAGTGAGGAAGACACCAAGAACGGTGTCTGTGGTGGGAGAAAGCAGCCCTGGGGTATGCTGTTTGTTTCAGGAGTATTCCCGCTGCGTGGGGTGGGCATCTGGGGAGGCTGGTCAGCGCAGAAGCTGCCACGTACTCTTCATCTTGCCTTGGGTGGGCCATGGAGAAAGAGAACCGGTAGACCCAGAGAACGGGCCTTGAAAAGGTTCCAGAATGATGGCGGGGAAAGCCACCACAAAGCCAAGGCCTTCCGGAAAACTTGCTCTGAGAGCAGAGAGCCAGGGTGACAGGTCAGAGATGGTACGATGAAGGTGACAGATGAGGGTGTGTGCCCCCAACTGCCTGGACAATTGGCATTTTTCTCAATGCCATGGAAGCGTGGGACAGACACTGCTACAAGCCCCCACCCCAGGGGCAGCCCAGAAGCCCCCCTTTTACAGAAACGCTGGAGCCATCACTGACCCCCCCCCCCCGTCAGGCAGGACCCCACGGTCTGGAGGAGCAGCTTCAGAACCACTGAACATGAAGGACGGTGCTGAGAGGAATGGAGACTGGTGGTGGGGAGATGTGAGTTCCAATCCAGGTTAGGCCCTTATCCTAGTTTATAACCCTTGACAAATTATCTTCTCAGTGCTTCTGGGATGGTTAGTCTTTCATGCGACCTTGGTTAGGCAACAGAACGCAGCTGTTTAATCAAACGCTAATCTCAGTGTGGCCGTGAAGACTTTCTGTAGATGTAGTTGACATGGACGATCGGTTGACTTAAAGGAGATTACCTTTGATAATGTGGACAAACCTCATCCAATGAGTGAAAGTCCTTGGGACCAAAAACTGAGGTTTCCTGGAGAAGAATAAATTCAGTCTAAGGATTGCAGTATTGAGTCCTGACTTGAGTTTCTAGACTGCTGGTCTGCCCTACGGAGCTTGGGCTTGCCAGTCCCTACAGTCTAATGAGTCCATTCCTTAAGCTCTCTCTCTCTCTCTCTCTCTCTCTCTCTCTCTCCCCCTCTCTCCCCCCCTCTCCCCCTCTCTCCCCCTCTCTCCCCCCCTCTCCCCCTCTCTCCCCCTCTCTCCCCTCTCTCTCTCCCTCCCCGCCCCCTCCCTCTCTCCCCCATTGGTTCTGCTCCTCTGGATATCCCTGACTCATACAGCCTCTCTTTCCCCATCGATTAAATGGGAATGGTGATAGTTCCTGCTTCATCAAGTTGTGAGAGTCGAGTTAACTTTGATATGTGAAGTACTTAGTTTAGGGCCTGGCCTATAAACACTTCATTATCATCATTATCATCTCTTTCAGCAAAGAAGTCTAGTTTGACCCCTTCCTTTCACAGATAAGGAAACTGAGGCACAGAGAGGGGAAAGGGGGATGATAATACAATGCGCATATACACTGGCTCTGTGCCCAGAATCATACCTGGGTCCATTCACTTAATTCTTGAGACAACCTTACAAGCTATATACTGTTGCTAGCCCCATTTTACAGACAGGAAGACTGAGGGACGGAGATTATTATGCCAGCCCTCCATGACACACTACCAGTGAGTGACGGCGCAGGGCCTCCATATGTGCCATTGGGAGGGCTGGGGCTATAGCACCCAGGTCCCGGGGTCCCCTCGTTCGGATGGCAGTGCCTCCTTGCTCGGAGAAAAGTCTAGGTTTGGTCCGAATGTGATTGGGAGCCCTTCCCTCAGCGGGGGCTTCTTGCCTCTGCCGTCAAGCAGGTGCGCCAGCGAGAGGCTGGTGCCTGTTGCCAGCGAGACGGAAGCATTGCCTTCAAGGAGTGGGACCCCTCCAAGTCGTGACTGATAAGGCCAGCATACCTCCTTATGCCACTTTCATGAAAAAGTTTGTGCTTTTTCCAAGAAACACCCTTCCCCCAGCCCTCCCTCCTCCTCAGCCACTCGAACCGGTTTCTCATCGAGTTGACGTTCTTGTCTATAGCTAAGGAGGTGAGGAGTTTATCCTCTGCCTTCCAGTCTTAAATTACTAATTAAAATGTCTTGGAGACTAAGCCCATTGCAAGAAAGAGCCTGGGTGGCTTTCTAAAGCTTCTTGTTCATAACCAGAGGGAAGTGGATTCTCTTCTCATCTTTATAATAAGGATTCTTTTCGCAGGGTATCTGCTTTATGCTTGCTACAGCTCTGGCCCCAGTTTGGTCCCAGCAGGGGGAGGCCAGTGGAGTTTAATTACATTCCTCCTATAGGGAACGTTCAAGGAATGAGGCTTTGAAAAACAACTTGTGCTACCAAAAGGGAAAAAAAAAATCAAATTAAGCCAGTGAGAAACAGGCACTGCCTTTTGTGTCCTAGAGACCCAATCTAAATATTTAAATTTTAAAGACAGAATTCTAAGTGCTTAACTTTATAAACCTTACACATTGCAATTCATAGGGGAGTCAAACTTCCCTTCTGATCTGGAATATTCATATGCTTGGGCTAACAGGCTCATGTCGTCGCTATTTTCACACATACCATATTCAGCTGTAAAACAAAACGCTAAAAAAAACCCCAAAACACGCAAAACCAAAAAACAAACGCAACACACACAAAACACCCAAAATAAAACACAACACTGCTTACATTCCTGGGGCAACACAGACTTACCAGAAAACAGAGTAAATTGAAGGTCTGGGCAAACATTTTAGGAAGGTCCCTGTCCTTTACTGACTTCCCAGGTTCCCTTCCTCTCTCCATCTCTGAGATGCCCAGTTGCTGACTATTAGTGAGCAGCACGGAAGTAGCCCCCACCTCCCCTCCCCAGGCAGAAGCTACTGGTTTGCTGACTCCAGTAGACAAATACCATGAACTGAGAGAAGTAGAACAAGTAGGCAAGTGGGTGGACAATTAACCAAAGCGGATTTCAACTTATTATAAGGATAAGGTTGCAAGTTGTTTGCTCCTGGGAGCATTCAAGCGGAGTGGCATGATACCTGTCCTGGGCGAGAGGCTGCCCTAGGTGGCCCCTCAGATCCCTTCCGACCCCGAGAGCCCAGGTTCCCTCTGTTCCTTGTTATGCCAGGCCCTGGGCCCCAGCACAGTCATAGGACCACGGACCACCAGATGCTGCCTTCGTCTGCCTGCATCTCCCTTGGCCGTAGCCTTATCTCTTTGACTCCCACCTACTTCCTCCCAGGGTACAGTCACTATATTTTCTCCCGCGGGCCTTCCCACATCTCCCCAAGTCAAATTTGCTTTCAGTTAATCTGCAGTTAGAAAAGAAGCGGCAAACTAACATTTGTTCGCTGATTCATCCAACACCTGTTCGTCACAAGCCTACTCTGTGCCAGGCACTGCTGGAGACCCTGCGATGTAACAGTGTGCCAGGCAGCCACGTCCTGGCTCTCGGGGGACTCACATCCTAGCGGGGACTTCGTCATACCGCCCGTCCCAGGAGTAAGTGACATTTTAATAATGGATGCTGTGTTGAAACAAAGGAAGGATCTCTAAGTGCTGAAATTTTAAGCCTAGTGATGGGTGGATGGAAAACAGGAACAGAGTCTTTAAATTTGTGCCAGCCGAGACCACTCGGAGGTTCCTGCTCCACCGGAGTGAAAGTGGCTTTGGTCACTAGAGTTCAGTGGAGTTAAAAAAGAAAGTGCAAATGTTTGTTTATTCTTTTCCCCCAAAAGCTAATCGTTGGGAATACAACCCCTGCCTGTGATGTTTTAAGGGCCCAGAATGGGAGCAGTAGTTAAATAAATGAGCCATTCAGTTGAGAATCTAGCTCAGTGCCGAGAGGACACACAGAACCCCGAGCTTCACCTGTGGAGTCCACTTTCCCCAGCTTATTTTTAATTCTTGCTTTTCTGGATTGATGTGCACTGACCCCGCCAGCTTACTCGCTTTGCGAAGCTTGGTCCCTCTAGAGGCTCAGATATTGAATATAAAATACTCCGAGTTGCCACATGAAAGGCACCAAATACATGCTGATTGGTGTGGCCTGTTCCCTGAGGAGCCTCTCCTTGCAGGTCACCTCTCCCTCTGCTGAGACAGAACTGCTCTGTGGGGACTCGGGGCTGTGGGGGCAGCTTGGAGCATTAATTGCTAAAAATTCAAAGTGCTGAAGTGCTAATCGGGGAAGCATCGGAGAACATTTGCAAGTCCTTCCTGCTCTTCAACCTGCCTGTCCCTTGATTGCCCCCACTGCCCCCATTTGGCACATCACGGTACAAAACTACAGGCTTCTGGGGTGCCAGGGGCTCCCATGTGGCCAGCGGGTCAGGAGGTGGAGCCGGGAAACTTCTGTGTGTCTCTGATCCAGGGACTAGAGCCAGAACGAGGGCAAGGAGACTAAATAGTGTGTTGGACTTTGGAGAGAGAGGAGAGGGGACAGAAAAGGAGCAGGACGAGAAGGGGAGGAAAGAGAGGAAGAGGCAACAAAACTTCTCGGAATTCTTGGTGGTGTGAGATCTGGGGATGTGGCTGTCACTACTGAAGCCCGTGGTAAGGGGGTCAAGGCCAGGGTGGGTGAGTTTCCTCGGTGGGCACGTGGGCGTGGGCTGTGGACGTCTCCAGGCAGTGGGGAAGAGTCTGGAGCCCCGGGTGGCGGCACCGGAAGGTCGTGGCACTGAGCAGGCACTCAGTCACAGCACACATGGTCCCTACCTTCCTGCAGGTGTCCCCAAAGGAAAAAACGGGCAGATGACCTGGATCACTAAGATCGGTGTGCGTATCTAACAGTCACATGGGCAGTGAAAAACTGGGGTCGCCCCCTGACCCAGGGTGATGGGTCACCCTGCTTCAGGGACTCCTGAGTCGAGTTTTCATGAGTTGTCTTCTTTCTAAGAGCTGGTCCTTTTGTAGCAGTAGCCACAAATTATGACTTCCAGGATTGTTCTAGAACATGCCCAGAGAAGCCCCTCTTGTAGGCTGTCAAGACTTCTGTGCTCTAATATTAGCTTTGGGATGCCAGAAAAGGGTGAGAGAGCCTCGAACTTTAGGTCAGACTCTTCTAGAATGAAGGACGGGAAGTGGGCAAGTTGAACACATTCCAAGCCTCCCTCCACTCCAGCTCTTGCACCTGCAGTGAGAATAGTCCAGATTTTGCTCCAGGCCCCAGGGGAATAGCATCAAAGAAGTCCTCTTTGACCGCAGTACCTCTGCATGGGCTGTCACGTGGGGACTCTTAAAGCTCCCATATACACTAAGGGCTCATTAGGAGAGCTTTTGGTCTAGGAGGAGCTCCCTGCCTAAAAGGTCCAGCCCGGTGGGTACCTGTTGGATGTGATAGGTCTCCAGTCTACGTGTGCATCTTGAGAGAAGGCTCTGGTTGCCATCTTCATCTGCCTTGAAAATGGCTTCAGATCAACTCAAAAGCTCCCCCTAGCTTCCCACCCTGGAGAAGCAAGATAAGTTTAGGCTTACAGGCAGTACTCTTCTAGAGATACACCCAAGATCGGGTGATCCTCACCTCACTTTCTGTCTCAGTAAAGTGGGCGTGGCATCAGTCTTTTTGGAATCATTTTGAAAAAAATTTTAAATTTATTAACAAAACGTAAATTATTGTGGAATATCAGTGCTTTCACGCTAGGAGTAAGTACTTGCCACCTACAGCCCAGCTGGCGGAGATGCAGGCCTTAGGGTTTGGAAGCTGGCTGCTCACATGTGTCGACCATGGACCTCAGTATCGGCACCATCTGGGAGCTTGCTGGACATGCAGAATCTCAGGCCCCACCACGAAACTTTAACGGAAAATTGCCGTCAATCTCACTGTGCTGGTGTCCCTGCTCTTGTCTTAGGTTTTTTGGTATGACTTTAGGGCTGTAAGTTGTTACAAGTTCCTGCCTCTTTCCTTGTACCTCTCAGCTTTGTGTTCTGTCGTGCTGTTATGGGATCTGTAGGAAAGGGCTCAGATGCATCTCTAAGCCTCATGTGGCCGGGTCAGTGAGGACCCCTGAGCGTATGCCTCCTAAAATGTTGGACAGCAGGACTTGAGCAGACCTGGGCAAAGGGGAGGGAACCTGCCCACTGGGGGAAAACCCATTTCCAGTTTTTTCCTTTGAATCTTACAATCAACCACGCCCTACTCCCAGTGTGAGGGCGACCCTGAAGATTCCTCCTTATTTTTCCCCCTTAGTGAGGGGGGAACATTTTTTCCCCCTTAGTGAGGATGAATTTGTGTTAAGCTCCTCACATTTTTTCCACCCAGCCTTCCTCCTGTGACAAAGGATGTATATTTATGAAACATCCAGTTGGGAGCAAAATGGCTTTCGTGCGTGTGTGGCCACAAAATATGCTTTTTTCCCCTTTGAGATCCTCTGGCTGCTCCAAGGAGCAAATCCTCAACCTTGCTCCCATTAGCAGCGTGAGCTAATCAGTTGAAATACCCAGCATGGAATGCTTTTATCCTTAAGAGAAAAAGAAAGAGTAAGTTGTATTTTAATTAGATATTTATAATGGTTACAAAGCAGCTCTTCAAGAGAAGTTTTTAAGAATCTGGCCTTCCTTCTAAGGCATAACTGTGTTCAAATTATCCTAAAGAGAGGCTGTATATCAATCTAGCCCAATTTGTGATAAATTTACAACTGGGTTCTGCACAGCAGATTTACAACAACAATTAAGCAGAAGGAAAATGGGTCATAAATTCTGGCCGGCACAGTCCGGCACCAAAGGGAAGGAGAGAGAACGGTTTGGCCAGATCAAAAGTCAATAATTTCCACATAAAGTGCTAAAGCTATAGCAAAAACAATTTATATGGAAAGAGGCTGTTTTTTTTTTTCTCCCGATCCTTTTCAAAATTAGATATTGGAGAACACAACGAGGCATCCACATTACAAGGTTCTTGTTAAATAATTGGTGTGCTTTCTAAATTTCACAAGTAGTACAAGTGGTACAAACTGCTCCCTGCTCCTCAGTACTTGAGTTTGGGGAGGGTAGCGCCTCTTCAATAGGACTAAGGAAACAGGGGGCAAAGGAAACAGGGGGCAAGTGATTGGGTGACTTGAGAAGGAACGTTTTAAGCTGGATTCTGGTGGTGGGTTGAGAGGAAAGCCAGATGACTTGGAAGGAAACACATGTGGCTATAGAACAAAGCAGTAGGAATTAGAAAGTGGGTTATAACCATATTCTAACTGGAAACAGAAATACATACGCCGAAAGGAGAAAGACATCAAGGCCACTTGGGTCGAAACAGGTGGCGGGACATGGAATATTACTAGACAGAATGTGCGAGTTGTAAAACTCATACCAAGAGAATCTTCAGTAGTGAGGGAAGCCCTTTGCGTGTCCTTGTGTGTGCCGTAAGTTGAGTTCTGCTGAATTGGTGGCTTTCGCCGCTGACGGTTTCACATTCTGACTGATAAAGGAGGCAACGAGGCCAACCACTCGCCGGAACTGCACTCTAACCACTGAGGAAGCATTGACTGGCTCTCTGGAAATCGCGGGACACGTGGCATGAAGTGGCCACACGGTTAGGAGAAGGACATAAGAGCAGGCCACACCCGTGGTTGAGAAGTCCAAAAGAGAAAGCAGCATGAGGCATTGTTGGACTTATATCCGTGGCTCTGGAAAGCTGGAGTTTGAAGGTTCAGAGGAAGGGTGTGTGTGATTGCATAGCAGAAATTTGAAAGTGGAAGCTTCTGATCTGGGGACCACGGATTCTGGGTACTTGGGTGGACACACCGTTTTCTGGCCACCCAGCAGCCATTCTCCCCCCACTCCCAAGAACAGGGGATCCACCTCTCCCCCCACCTGAGGTCTCAGTGGTTCCTGGGAGGCCACTCTCAGGCACCAAATCCAGAGACGAGGCAAGTGGCCCAGGTCTCAGCCAGTCAGAGCGTCCTATTCCCCTCAGTCCCGGTGACTGGCAGAGGGCTGGGCGCGGGGCCCAGCCGCTAGCAGTGAGGGGCTGTGAGCCTTTTGCTGAGACTTCGGAGAAGGACACTCTGGCTGCTTCACACCGCACCTGAGCTGGCTCTGCGCCACCCTCCCATCAGCCTATCGAAGGATTAGAGGACTTGAAGGAACACTTGTCAGAGCAAGGAATCATCAGCTTAGAGAGGAGTGTCGTCAGGGCCCGAGCCAAGGCATGGTCTCGGATAGAACGCCCGTAGAGTTCGGGGGCAGTTGGCTGAGCCTGGCATTTCATTCTGTTTCATTCACCTGCGGATGCAGCTGAGTTGCTCATTTGCCCTCCCTGCCTATTTGAGGAGAGGAAAAGTAACTGGAGAGAGATGTCAGGGCAGAGGGAGGGGGCAGAGGGGGCAGCCACCGTTGGTGTGCCCAAGGTGTGTGTCTCCCCTGGGCCACGTGGACACTGCAGGAGGCATGGAAGCTCAGAGCGAGGCATCTTGCCAGCCACCTGCTCAAGGGGGCCAACTGCCCAGGAGATCCCAGCGCCCAGAAGCCATGAGGCAGGAGCTGGTGCCCCTACCCTGTCAGGGAACTGTGTGGTAGAGAGGTCCCAGAGCCGTCTGAACAACTCCTGCAGGGCCCCATGCTGGAGGCATGGGGGGACGCTGAGAGAAGCCTCCGTTGTGTTGGTATGGGGGTTCTGTTAGCAGTCCCCAACCCTGGGAGGAGAAGGGTGCCAGGAGGGACAGGGAAAGGCTAGGAAGGAGAAAAAACAGACCACGGGCTCTCCCCAGGGCAGCTCCCTCAGGCCACGGGTCAGCCTGAGCTGAGGAGACAGAGGGCATTAAACTGGACCTGAGACTGAAACTTTAAACTGGGCCAGACTAGTCTAGGCTTATTAATGCCTAAAAGTGACCAGAAATCTTTGAAATCTATTGGAGGCATCATCAAGGAAAGGGAAAAGGAGATCACCAGAATACATTAAAAAAATAATAATTGGAGAAAACACAAAATGTTTTTATGTTTGTACCTCACTTAGTTCAGATCGTTCAACACACTGGTCCCACAGCTATCTTGAGACCACTAAGGGAGACCCTGTCTGAGAAAGGGGTATGCCTAGAGTGAATGAAGCTGAAAGATGGGGGGGGGAGAGAACACTGGGTTCCAGTAACAGAGTTTGAGCCCCTGCATCAAGCCATACCTGACGCAAATCTCCTCTCTGGAGTTTTCTGTCATGCGGGTCAATACTCTCCCTGAGCTAATATGGGTTAAGTTTTCTATCACTATCGACGGAAAAGGTCCTGGATCGATACAGTGTACATATCACTCTTGTTCCTAGAGAGAGGGACGTAGCTTCTGTTGGATTCTCATAGGGCATTGGTATAAAAAGATACAGAGGGAAGAAATTCTGAAGCTCAAATCCGGCACTCTCATTGACAAATACAAGAGAAACCATCGGATGAGATGTGTGGGGTTCTACAGGGGTAACATGGAAGAGCCAGGTCAGAGTGTCCTTGGGTGTAGGATCTGGGGCCTGAGTCTGGCATTAACTGGCACTCAAGAACTATTTGTTGAATGGAAAGCAACAGGAAAATTACAACAAGTCATACATTACATGCAAAATTTTGGGAGACTATCGAATGTGTGAACATCTAATCTGCATTTCCATGTCCTGACAGATGGTCCATATTAACAGAACTCTGACTATAGAAAGGAAGGAAGGGAGGAAGGGAGGGAGGGAGGGAGGAAGGAAAGAAGAAAGAACCTACAAATATTCATTGAGTGGGTACCATGTGTAACACTTTTACAACTATTAACACAGTTGTGACTGCCAAATCAATTTTTTAAAAAAGGTAACTCCCATGTATTCCCAATTCTCAGAGAGAGCCCCAGTTTTACTCAAAGAAATAAAATGCCTTGATGGGGGCGGGGAGCTTTCATTGCGGGGGCAGAGCATTAGACCCTGTTTCTTCTTAGAAGAGGGGTTTGGACCCTGAGAGTCTGGGGCTGACTTCTCAAAGTGGAACCAGGGACCACCTGTATCAAAATCACCTGGTATGTTCATCTAAAATGCAGGCTCCTAGGCTCTGGCCCAGACTTACAGAACAAGAGCCTCAGAGGGAAGGGCCCTGCATCTGGCTTTTAAATAATCTTCCCAGACAATTTTACATACATGAAAGTTTGAAAAATTTTACCAACCAAAATCTGTTTTTTTTCCCCGTGGGGTCTCAGTGCCTGGTAATATTCTGCACAGCCCCGTGGAAGGTAGTTCTCTGGGGGAAAGAAGCCCCACCTTGGGCTGGGGGGTCGGAAGGAGGCCAGGGTTTGGTGGTATAGTGTTATGCTCCTTGAGGTCATGGTCAGTTAAGGCCATGTCAGAGGTAAGGGGTTGTGTGCGCAAGGCCCTCCGAATAGAAGCCAGTGGAAACACTCCTGTGTCCTCATGGTGGGTGAACATAACCAGATATAATGATGATGTAGCTGGGGGGACAGGTCCTAGAGCCCCACAGCTATATAAATGACATGACACATTCTAGACTTGATTATTTGATGCCTTCTGTTGGCCTGGAGAGTTTCATTTGGAAGGGAGATATTGTGTTTTTTTTTTTTTTTTTCTTTTTTTTCATAATTTTTTTCGGTTGGTGATTAAATTCCCTGAAGGTAAGGATCATGACTTCTACCTCTTAGAGCTACCCCCCCCCCTTCAACCCACTGCCATATCTCCCACACTGTTGACCACGCTCTAGATGCTTAAAAGTCTTTAGTTTGACCTATGTTCTGGTTTGTTTGAGAACAAGGAGCGAATTCTCTCTACTGCCTTTACTGCCTTCCTGGGATGGCAACCAGAATTTCCTCTGGCAGGTGTCTCCCAAGTTCTCTGTCATACGACATGGGTCTGACTGACTCTAGGGGTGGGATTGACTGGCTTAAGCCCTTGCTAAGCATGCCCGCATTCCCATGGCCATGATAGTTGGTTCAAGAATGGGCAGTGACCTAAGCATCCTGGCCAGAGTGAACCCGATGATTCTTGTTGAGAATTTGGGCCACAGATTCATTTCCCTCTTGGTAATGAACAAGGAAGCCTGTAGTCCTAGACATTCTTGGCAGGCTGCCTGGACTTTGAGAAGAAATCACAGTGAGAATGGGGCCAGCATGAAGGATGCACAACCAAGAACTGGGGAGAAGCTGGGGCCTGAGCCCATGTGTGAGGCCCAGAAAGACTTGCCTGAAGCCACATACTATTCCTAGGCTGCTCAATGATCTATACTATTAAGTCCCCCTCCCCGCCATTTTTTTTTTTTTTTGTGCTTAAATCAGTTTGGGTTGGGGTTTTGTTATGTGCCACTAAATGCATCCTAATAGGTATGCCCTTCAGGTTCCTCTTATTTCTCTTTCTGTAACGTACCCCAGCCATCTTGGGTCCCTCCTCAAACAAACGGAAGGACAGACAGACAGAAAAATACCACAAGCACCCATGAAACAGGATAAGATGGGTGGTGGGAATAGGTGGTAGGGTTATTTGGATGCACGGCTCGTTGAGACTCCGTGCCCAAAGAATATTGATTAATGGATCAATGTCAACCTGGAGGGAAGCCCTGTCCTGTTCAACATTTTAATCAATGACTCCGATGGAAGAGGAGGCATGCTTAGCAAGTCTCGATGACACAGAGCTGGAAGAATTGCTAATATGACAGATGGCAGAATCAAGACTCAAAATTATTTTGACTGAGTTGAGCAATAATAAGGATAAATATAAACTCTTGCATCTAGGCTCAAAAAAATCAGTTGTGTAAGCGGTGGATTGGGGAGACCTGGCTTGGCAGAGATCATAAGAGTGTGGAACTTTAAGTTGACTGTAAGTTCATGATGAGCTAAAAAGTCGAGGCAATTAGTAACACAGTTAATGAAGTTTTCAATATTTGAAATATCAAAATATTGGAAAACTGCATTGGTGAAGACAGGCTAACCTTGCATCTACTTCCCCAGTGGAGTAAAGAAGTGGAATTTGTTGGGAAGCAGTTTTCAGCTCCATATATGTATATTAAAAAGCTTCTAACGATTCTAATAACAGAACAGGCCACTTCTCCAAATTGTGAATGTAATAATTATATCAGAATGTATTAGAAAGAAGTCTATTATGGGGGTCTTCCATCTATTTATTTATTTAGTTTACTTATTTTGAGGGGGGAGAGGCAGAGAGAGAAGAAGAGTGAGAATCCTAAGCAGGCTCCCCACTGACTGGGGTGGGGCTCGAACCTATGAACTGTGAGATCATGACCTGAGCCGAAATCGAGAGTCAGATGCTTAACCGACTGAGCCATCCCAGGCGCCCCTGGTCTTCCTTTTAAAAGCACAGATTTAAAAAGTGATTTTAACAACTCGGAAGTCAAAGCAATACACACAAAAGCATCCAGAAAAAAATGCGGCGATAAAGTCGTCTAGCTCAGCCCTCTTGAACGTTTGCTTCAGATTCACCAAAGAGGAGCCTCGTCTGGACTCGGTGCTGACGGCCCCGTTTCACCTCACTCCATTTCCGGCCCTCCTCCTCACCGCTCACCGAGTCTTCCTTCCTGCTTTGGCTTGGCCCATTCTTAAGCCCACTCTGCTTTCCAGCTTGATTCCCGTTCCTGCCTCACACCTGCCTCACACCTGCCTCCCAGAGCTGACTCCACGGTCACAGCAGTGGGAACCACACCTCTTTCCCGCCCCTGCCTTTTGCCCCTCACTTGTTGCTAAGACCTTGCAGCCTCCCTGAGCCAGGCCTGGTTTCACGGACAGCCCCACACGGCAAGGTATGTGCCCCTTACACCTTCTTTCCTTTCCTTTCTTTTTCCTTTTCTATTTTTTTTTCTGTTGTTCTGAACACTTCATTTGACTTGCTAACCCAGAGAGGCAGAGAAGACGGGCAACAGCCCTATTTCATCTCATACACTTAGCCTGCGATTTTCTCAAGGAAGTTACCAAAAATAAGTTCCACTTCTAAACGAACACAAAATCGCGCGTCCTGTGGATTTCACACGACGACTGTACTCACGAATTTCTCATTAAAGCTGTCCACCTCTGTCAGAAGCTTCTCCTGGCAGTCAGGGTTGGTGGCCAGGAGGTAGGTGGCGAAAGAGAGGGTGTTGGTGACGATCTCGTAGCCAGCGATGAGGAAGATGAAGGCCTGGCCCACGACCTCATCCACAGTCAGAGGCTTGGACAGGCGTCTGGGCTGGTGCGGGAGGGGGGGACGCACTGCGCAGTCGGAGGAGAAGACTTGTCTGACCATGTCAAAGCTCTCCACACCCACAGAGGTGGCGGAATGTCGGGCGTCCAGGACCAATTGGAGGAAATCTTTCCGCCTCTGAGGGACAAAAGGAGAAAATGCCCACTCTGGCCTTAGAGTCACGCGAGGGAGGCACAGAAGAAGACACGCACCTGAGCTCAATGGGAACCAGCACCCTGGCCACGGGGTTATCTGAGATGGCGAGAACCTGGAACCCCCACGGGTCCCTTACTGGTTCTCGGCAAACAGCAGATGCTGCCACTAAAAAAGGATGAGGCCGTGCTTCAGATTCTGTATCTCCCTCTTTCTGTGCCCTTCCCCTGCTCATTCTCTGTCTCTATGCCTCTCAAAAATAAATAAATGTTAAAAACAATTAAAAAAAAATAAAAAGGATGAGGCTGCTCATCTGGACTGATTGGGAAGGGCGTCAAGCCGTTTTGGTAAGTAAAAAACAGAGCAAGTTGTAGAACAGCCTGCACCGTGGAATCCCATTTCTGTAAAAACAGTGCATGTACAGTGTATATAATTAGGCGTATTCATTCATGCAGAGAAGATGTTTAGCACCATCCATACCCAGCAGTTCACTGTGAACTGGAGGAGGCGGGGAAACCAGGGTGGGGGGGGGGCTTTGATTTTTTACTTTATGCATGTTTGTACTGTCGGTTGACTGGTTGGTTTTCCAACAATAAAACAACGAAGGCATCATATAGACTTAACCGAAGTACGCGCTCCCTTGTGCACTTCGGCACCATTCAGGGCTAATGGCCGGGTGGCCGGGCATTTCCTTCACACAGTAGGAAGTTGGCAGAACTGGGGAGCGGGAGGGAACTAGCCTTGGGGAAGCTCGTCTTGAAAGACCTCACTGACTCTCTTTTTCCCCAGTGATCCCGTACCCCATTTGAGTGCTTAGAGCTTTCTTACCATTTCCCCCTACCTCGTCAGCAATTCCATATTCTTTTTACTTTTACTGCCACTAATTGTAACCATAGAAGCTTTTGCATATTGCTTTCACATTGACAGGGCGTATCCCTGGCATACCCCTTCTTTGACAAGCTCTTTAATGTGAGGGGTGACAACCAATATGTTACTCTTTTCTGAAGTTTATGGGGCTCAAACAGCAAAAGGAGAGTGTCAGAACTACCAGCAGAAACAGATTCTAATTTCAAAGTGCTTTGCTTGGTGCAGTGTGTTCTCAATTCATTGGCTTCTGGATTTCTATTGCATTAATAATCTGGGTCCCGCACATCAGCACTTAATTCCATCTTTTAAGACTGTTGTTATTGCACCGGTTGTTGCTTTTTCTTGTCCGTGAGAGTATAAGCGTGTCCAGGGCAGGAACCTGGGTCCTGCCTTCCTCCAGTCCAGGCCTCGTTGCCGCACTGAGCCCATGTTAGGTCTACAATAAATGATCCCACAAATAACAAGGCTGTGCAGTAAATGCATTTTGAGAAAGGTTGTGTTGGGTTAGCTTACAAGCGATGCAGTTTGGAGCAGGCAGTTTGGTCATGAGGCCTTTGCGGTGCTACTGGTTCCCAGCTTCTGTGACTTCGCAAGACATCTGCTGAGATTCCCGCAGGGGTCACAGCTAAGCCTGTGGGCATCAAGAACCTTGAGTCTCAGGAGCCAAGGCCTCCGTGTCCTGCCAGCCTGCTCAGGTCAGCCACAGTTGGCTGCCTCTTTCCACCCCAGCCCTGCTCATTCTCGTTTGCAGGCGGCATCCTCGAGAGCCAGCTTTCCCCAGATTCCTTCCTGATGCTCGGCCAACATCCGGGTGGCTGTCGTGGCTCCACTGCCAGCCTGGTCAGGCAGAGTCGGGGCAGGGCAGGGTATGATGGGTCACATGGGTGGTGAGTACCTTCTGCTACCTTGGCTCCTGGATGAGAATCCGCAGGCCCATCGGCTGCCGAGTGCAAAACTCCTCAGGGTGCTGTGCAGTTCTCCCTGAGGCTCGCCTGTGGCTTTGCTGGAGGAGGGTGGGGAGGAGGGTGGGGATGACGGTGGGCCGGAGAGCACCTTCGACTTTTTCCAGTGGCAGAACTGCAGCTGGCCTCTTCTGCCCTCATCCCCTGCTCAGGCAGGCTGCCAGAGGGCCATCGAGCACAGGAGAAAGCCGTCTTCACCTCCGGCTACAGAGGCCGGAGGAAAGGGCTGCTCTCCAGGGCCCGCGCGCTGGAGCAGAGCATTAGTGTAGATGGGTTTCTTTTATTTGCCCTGCATCACGGAGGCTATTTGAACACTGCCCATTTAGGACTGAAACAGTGCTGCTTTATGGTTATATCCAAGGAAAATACGCACCCTGATAGATGTAGGTGTCTAATCCACCCACAGGGCTAGAGCTTAGAAAAATATTTACCTTTTAACATCTGTGCTGCATTTTCCACTGCGCAAAAACACATCTGCCTGATGGACTGTCTGCAGACGTTAGATGGGTTCAACGCAAGTTTTCTTAGTAACCATATAGCTCTGTCTTGACACGGGCAGTCCTGGATTTGCGGGTGGGAGGTTTTTCTCAGATCAACTCATTGTTTGAAACAAATAGCTCTGGAGTTTATAAAAGGAAGAGCTGGAGGCAATCCCGGTAATTGGATCTTTAATAAACCCCTCACCTCTTAGTAAGCCATTCGGTGCCACAGTTTTAGAATTTTCAGCCCAATCCCACAGCCTGTGGGTTTCAGGCCGGGGGAGGGGTGGGACGGGTGACCAAACTGTCATCAGGAGGCCCTTCAGAGCGATACCGAGGTTTGAAAATGCGGCTTTCCTCACCCCTCGTCCCCCCTGGGGCTTCATCCTCGTTCTGGAGACCCATGAACCTGGATGAGAATATTCTGCCCTTCTAGACGGCGGAGCTGGGCCAGCGATACCAGTGAACGGATTCTTCCCACACCTGGGCATCAAGTGGAGTTCACCAGGGTGAGGGCCCAGGAGCCTCTGCTTGCTGAACCAGACTCCTTTGCCTCACAGCCTCCAGAGGGGCAAGCCAGGCGGACGAGGCTGCTGGTGCATCAGTCGTTACTGAACCCCCGGCCTCACTCTGGGCCAGGGGCGCGGCGAGGGACCTCACGGCCTCCCCACCCTTGTTAAGCCCTCTGAGCCCATCTTTGAGCAACGCTTTTAAAGCTTGCACAAGTTAATTCCGGAGAAGACATTTCAGCCCTGTGTTTTTTTCCTCTCAAAGCAACGTTCTTGAATGCGTGTTATACATGCGCGAGTGCGTCCAACAGTGACGTTATTTTCCAGACCCTGAAAGGTTCAATTTCTATTCTCAACCAAGCTCAAACCACAAATATTTACCGGATTCCTACTATGTGCCAAGCGTGGTGCAAGTCTATAAGGAGGAAAGAAGTCTCGGGGTCTCAGCTGAAGCACGAGAAGGCCCTCAGCCCCAGATTTCGCAGCAGCGTCCTCCATGCCCAAAGCCAGTGTGGGATTCATCGGCAGCCGCCCACAGTCCTCTCTCCTGGTGGTGCCGTTCGTTCTAAAACTCCACCTTGCCAGTTTTCGGTATATAGAATATGCCGATGAAAAGTATAGGTGAAAATTTGCCTAGAAAATTCTTTGGGACTGCTGTTGCCTGTGCTTGGAATAGAGAGGCCATGAGTTCGGGGGGCACCCGTGGCGGAGTGTGGACAGTTTGCTCCGGACTTCTCTCCACCATCCTTCCCCCTGCCCTTTCTCTCTCTTGTTTGTCCCTCCTCACCCCTTCTCCCTTCCTTGCAGTGCCCTGGAAGGCTCTAGGTGGTAGGCCACTAAAGGCCAGCATCGTGCGGCGTGTGGGTGGGGAGAGGAGAGACAGAACAGACAGAACTGTACCAAATGAGGCCCCATTCCTTTTCGACGCCATGCCCTAGTAAGATACGTTACCTCTTCTGCTGCTTGCTGGTCCCGCAAGGCAATCACATTCCTAATGAGTTTGTTAAAAAAGCCATTCAGTTCATCTCGGTTCTTATTGGGCAAAATCCGGGCCAGTGGGACCATTATGGATGGAAATGATACTTGAAAGAGAAAAAAAACAAAAGCGGCACTGAAAACGGGGCAGCAGTAACCCTGGGCTATTAGATGCTTGTTGTGTGTGGGAGGGGTGGAGGGGGCAGAGGGGGGAAAGGGGAGCAAACCCTGGCCTTGACTTAGAGTCACTGGAAACCCAGGCTCCCCTCCTGATCCACGCTCTTCACGGCAGGGTTGGTACCTTGTTTCACTTTCGGACTCCTCACATTCCTTGCACATTGTAACCACCCCGTAAATGTCCCCACGATTGAATCTCCACTTCCATCTGGCTGCCAAGCAGTCAATCTCATACTTAGAAATTAATTTTCCAGGTCCTGGATCTGAGGGTTCAAGGTCTTTGTATTTCATCAAGAAAGGACAGATTATAGGCCACATTTCATATCTTAGCAAGTGGTGGAAGCCGATCTACTTTCTTAACTTTCTGGCCATTTGCATTTTTCCTCCACTGGGTAATTGTCCCCAGAGCTACCACCTGAATGGTCCCTAAGACCTGCAACTGCTGCTGGTGGCAAGAATGCTGGCCCCTCGGATACCTCCCCTGCTGTGCCTGGCATACAGCCTGTGCCCTGGCTGCCATGGCCTTGCCACAGGGCTACCTGGGGACGCTTATCCCCTCCTGGAGGGTGGCCTAGGTTTAGGGGCTGAACCGCTGCAGTGTTGTTCGGGTCAGTTCAGCTTCCCAGCATCGACGGTGGGCTCACTGCGCATAGGCAGCAGAATGGAGAGGGTAGTTCTGGACCCCTGGAGATCTCAGAACACTCTGCCCATTTCGAAAGCCAGAGTCTGAACCAACATGGGATAGCAGGGAGGTGGGTTCGGAGGAGCGGTAGCAGGGCTGGGACAGTGGAGCCGCCCCGCTCCCCCACCCTGGGCTTGTCCATGGTCAATGGCGAGTGGACCTGACTCAGGCAGCAGCTCCCGGGATGGAGGGGGTGAGGGGCAAAGCGGGGAGCTACTCCGACCCCCTCAGCGACTGCTCCTACAATTTCAATGCAGGGCTGATGGAGGTGACACGGACTTGCACAGAAATGGACTCAGAAACGGGAATGAGCCTGACCCAGGAATGAATACAGTTTAGCAGCCTGGCAGAAAGGTTAGAAGTTAAGGCAATAATCAATAACGGCAATAGCCACACTTCAGCTCTTCCATAAAAGCAAGAAGATGCTGGAATTGGCCAGAGGGTAAAAACTTACTTCTAAAATAAAAATAAAATAAATCGACCAGTCTCCACAGCATTAGGTAACCTGCTAGTCACCCTTCGCGTATGATTTCTAGTTTACTGTGCGTTGGGCTTCAAGCAGAGAAGTCTTCCGAAGACGATTTTGCTGTAGGGAGGAGATAGGTCCTAGAAAATGAAAGGCTTTGGACTCCAGTCGTGGCTCTGCCTTTCTAAGCCTCAATTTTCTCATCCACAAAGTGGGCATGAGAATACTTCTCTCATAGGAGTGAACACAGCACTAACAGGCGATGCAAGCAAAGCACTCAGCACTGGTCACGGCTGCGGAATGTTCTGGCTGTGGCAGTGGTGTGTGAGGCCAGAGCTACCTGTCTTGGCAATGGGTCATCCTGACTGGTGACAAGAGGAGCCTGAGTGACTCCAGGAACATAAGACCTCTGCAGAGTGGACCCCACAGGGTGACTCTCAGAGAGACCTGGAGTCGTGGCGAGAGCTGCCTGGGCCACCTAGCCGTCATGGGGACCGGCCAGCTTGCCGGACCCCCGTCTTGCTGCCCTGGGTGGGAGCTCTACTTACGGATTAAAACCAGGACAGGTCTGGGGATGGAGTAGGCAAAGAAACGCCTGCAGTGCTGCACAAAGGGGTCCTCAGGAGCCTCTCGGGAGTCCACCTCGGTGCCGAAGGCGACGCTGGCAACCACATCTGTAGTGTAGCAGCTGTAGCACCTGCGGGAGAGGAGACCATTCAGGTTTAGAAGGGACCCTGCCATTGGCCGGCCCATCACGCATGCTCCTAAAGAGGCACCGCCACGTTGTCTCCCGGCTTGAGCTGAAAGGAGGTGGTCAGAGAGGAGCCCCTGGGATGGGGTCCTTTGAGTGTGGCAACAGAATTCGGGAGGAGACCCCAAAACATACCCAGTCGCGGATGTAAATACAGACTGGGGCAGGAGAACATCACTTCCTCACCTTGCAAGATCCAGGCAGCTTAATCAACCAGCCACAGTCAGATTCCAAGAAATATGCTCTAACCTGTCCTCCCGGGGAGAGGGGCGGGGAGTGAAAACGGTGGACCCAAAGCTCATGCGCTTTACCCCAAAGCAGCACAGAGTTGGTCCAAAGCCAGGATCGAGTGGTTAATTGATACATAGCAAGTTGGGATTGATGAATTAACAACCCGGTTGCCTAGTTTTATTAGCTCTGTTTCCCCCTCTTCCTCCTAATGATTTTACAGTTTTCCTAAGAGTTACAAACAAAAAATCAAAGGCGCTTCACACTCAAATAAATTCCAGACAAACTTCGGGACCAGCTTCATGAGCATATGTATATTATTACAGAAAACACACGTTGCACTTTAGAAACAAACAGAAGGAAAAGTGTCTGGCGATAGCTCCGGAAAAATTAACCTCTTAGG
The DNA here is from genome assembly GCA_030068075.1 of Paguma larvata. Lineage (NCBI taxonomy): Eukaryota > Metazoa > Chordata > Mammalia > Carnivora > Viverridae > Paguma > Paguma larvata. The sequence continues at coordinate 89,363,667 of CM057834.1, read as the reverse complement.
CTCTAGGGAACCTGCCCTTAAGTGGCCGTTTTAAACCAGAATGATGCTTTTTTTTGTTATCTTAGAGGAGCAGTCTGGTTAAGTTATTTCTAAAAAAGGCTACCAACAGGGTATGCATATCCTTTTATAATTAAAAGTTCGTATTTTTGTGGCTTGACTTAGGCACACCCGTAGTTCCTTTTCTTCCTCACCAACAGCTGATCATTAAGGGATAAATGATATCTCCAGATGACTTCTTTTATTTTGACTGCTTTATTGAAAACATTTCTACAATCGATTACACATGTCCCCGCTATACCAAAAGCAATCTGCCTACTGAACGTGAGTTCATCTGATCCCAGCGGTCGAAGAGTTCAGTGGTTTGTTTGTTTTCTTTTCTGTTTTATTTTGTTTTTGGAAGAGCTAAGGGCTTTTTCAGTTAGTTACTTTGCTTTTGTAGCTGTTCAGCCCATCTTATCTTTAGCCAACTCATCCATCTCATGACCAGAGAGAAAGTGTACGAGCGGATTTTGTAAACACGATGACAGAATTTAAATGCTGGTGATAATTATGTTATTATTTTATTAGCAGTGATACTAAGAACGAACCAGCTTCTGGCTGATCTGCGGCTCTCTCCCTACTCTGTAAGCCATAACTTAGCAGAGGACAACTGGAGGGAAGGCCAAATACTTAGTCATTTAAATTTGCTCACCACTAAGTCATGGCTTCCAGGCTGAGATGCACCGCAATTTTTCTTGAAGTAAAAATGCGTAGACTTCCTCCCCTGCTACCCTGTCCTTCCTGCCTACTCCTGTGTCTGCGGAGGTCAGAGGGCGTGTCCACCTACACGCCGCTACCCACTCAAGGCTTCCCTCCACACACCACACCTACCCTGGCCTTCGTTCGTATTCTCTTCACATTTTACTTGGGTTTCCTTTTTTATTATTCAGTCCACCCATGCTTTTATGAGCCTCTAGCATTTCCATAGTTTGCTGGTCCCGAGGTAATTGTCCAGCAATTATGTACAGTTACAAGAAGCAGTAATTCAAAAGTGCAATTTCTCATCTGTCACGTAGCCACGTAGCACCCTTACCTCTGGATGTCGAAAGCGTCCCCGGATTCCGCATAGCGTTTTAGGTGAGCCAGGAGCATGTCGCAGGCTTGGCTGATTAGGGGAGTCATCTGACAGCAGATAACAAAGGTGTAATTAGGACACCATGCAGGGAGCACACTTCAAGTAGCTGCAGATAAAGAGGTTATGTGTGGCGCTTCCTGGGAAAATGGACAAGGTAACTTTCCTGCAGCCGAGATTCAAGAGGAAGTTCTGAAATTCACAAATATCATAAAATACAATACCCACAAACGTCGATTTTAGCTTAAGCAATCTGTTCTTTTGGAAGCAAAAAGAAGAAAGGATGGAGAGTAAATACTGTGAAATAATTACAAAAATGATCATTAAGTGCTTAGACAGAAATGTGAATCACTACTCGGTTTCATGACATTTGGTTAGCATTAGAGAGTAAATAGACCACAATCCATATGTACTCTCTCTGGAATTAGCCCAAATCCGTGTTTGCTTGGTTCCAATTATACTTTAGATCTTCTGCTAGAGTATAGAATCTTAGTCTCCAAAGGAACATAAGGTCGTCCATTTCAACTGCTTATTCAATACGAAAATCATTTTTAGAGCATTTCTGACGGATGGCTATTCATTTCTGCTTCAGCTGCTTAAAATTTTTGAGTATGTATAAGGGAACCCTTGACTTGAAGAGGCCTTCCATACCCATGCAGGAAAACTGCTGAGTATCTTTTTTTTTATTTTTTTAAATGTTTTATTATTTATGTTTGAGAGAGAGACAGGGTGTGTGTGGGGGCAGGGGGGCAGAGAGAGAGAGAGAGGGAGCCACAGAATCTGAAGCAGGCTTCAGGCTCTGAGCTGTCAGCCCAGAGCCCGACACAGGGCTCGAACTCACAAACCGTGTGATCGTGACCTGAGCCGAAGTCAGACACTTAACTGACGAACCACTCAAGCACCCTCCCTTTTTTTTAATAATAAAATATTTTCATTATGCCCAGAAAGATACAGCGAATGGTATCGGGAACATTCGTGTAATTATTATTCACCAAGTTTGGATCTCACTTCTGGCCGCCACCACGGTGGCCCCAGCTGGCGGCTCGAGTGGGTGGAATTCTTTGTGGAACCGACAGGCAGCCACGTGACCTTCTGTTTTCTCCTCTATGTTTGCAAAGCCAGGTCAGAAACATCAAGGGGAATCCTTGCAGCCAGTGCCCGTTCTAGAACAACCTTGTAGCTAAAGCAACCCGCTGCAATACCTCGTTCTGACCATTTCTTATGGAAATCATTTTTGAAATGTTAAATGTGTTTAGATTTTACTATTTTGACACTAGAATATAACTTCCCGAGGACAGGGAAGGTTTTTGTCTTTTTGTTCATTTTTACGTCCCCAGAACCTACAACAATGCCTTAGCCATGGTCATTGTTGAACGAGAGAAGGAATTGGAATGATTACGTAAGTCTCAGTCTTTGCTTTTAAAGTCTTGAGGCTTTGGGGAAAGTTATAAAATGTTAATCTACTTGTTAGAAGGTAGGCTGTTCTGAGGCAAAATCTGCCCCTCTACAACCTCCCACTGCTTTCATTGCCTTCTTCCTCACGGTAGTGCTTCCGATACTCAGGCAGTGGGTGCTTCTTCTCCTCACAGACTCCACGGTTCTTCCCCATCCCTTCAACTGCCCCTCGTACACGTGGTCTGCACACACTTCTCCATTCTCATTGCACGGGCGTGCTCTCTCTCTCTCTCTCTCTCTCTCTCTCGCTTGCTCCCTCAGTCATTAGTGTCACTCCTGAAAGGCAGCTCCATAAACGGAACACAGTGTTTCAGGTAAGATTCCTTATTAAATCACCCGGGACGCCTCGGTGGCTCAGTTAAGCGTCTGACTTCGGCTCAGGTCATGATCTCACGGTTCGTGAGTTTGAGCCCCAAGACGGGCTCTGTGTTGACAGCTTGGAGCCTGGAGCCTGCTTCAGATTCTGCCTCTGTCTCTCTCTCTGCCTCTTCCCCACTCTCTCTCAAAAATAAAAAACATTAAAAAATGTTTATTAAAAAGATCGTAAATGGATCACTCCCCTGCCTGCCAATCACAAGCTAGGCGTGTGCTGACTTTTTTAGAAGACCCATATGACAGGCCAACATTGAGGTTCTGGTCAACAAAAACCACAAGGTCTTTTTCCAGGAGTCGTCACCACAGGCAACTGAAGTTTTGACCCTTGAGGCTCCCTTCCTTAGGAGCCCTTTACATTTACATTACCTACTGCCGTGAAAAGTTGTCCTGCCGTGTGTTCTGAGCAGAACAAGCTCTTAACTCCCTCTAAAACATTTAGGTGATCGGAAAAGCCCGGCCCAGTGGGACAGCCTGGGTGGCTGGTAGGAGGGACACGTGGCTTTGTTAGACCTCTCCCTCCCATAGCTCTGCCAGCCCACCCCACGTGCTCTGGAGGGTAAGGAAAGAACTGTAGCCACAGGGCCTCTGGCAGAGTCGGTCCTGAGAAGCAGAAGGACCTTCCCAGTGAATAAGCGTGAGCTGTAGTCTAAGCTCAGCGCTGTGTCCGTTCCCAGACCAGCGACAGTGGCCTGGGCAGCACCGCTGGGCAGCCACGCGGCAGGTCAAGGAGCAGATGCTCAGAGAGGAGCGTCCACCCTCAGTGGAGAGATGGCAGAGCATCTGAGATTTCCCCCTTGTTGCCAGGACTCCTGGAAGAAGCATCCGGAGGGGCAGATCCTGGGGAAAAGGACTTTCAGCTTGTCGAGCTTCAAGTGCCGAGAGCCCCAGAGTGTTTGTACCCGGCGTGGGCGGGCCCAGGGATGCACTCACGCACTCAGATGTCCTCCCCTGTGACACTGCCTAGTCCTCTGGTTCCACGTGAAACTTGGTAAGTGTGCCTTCTAGGCCTTCATGCGGCTTGTCACTAGGTATACGGGATCAAACACAGAGCCCCGCGGCCCTCCACCAGACTGCTCCTTTAGGTAGCAACGGAATTGGTCAGTCGTCACCATTTCTGGCCCTTCAGCCAGCTGTCCGTGAACCTAAGTGAATATTCAGCCAGGCAGAAATTTACCAATCAGTTGACTGGGGAAGACTTTGTCGAATGATCTGCCTAAATAGAAACGTAATTTACCTCACATGCCTATCCTGAAATCCACTCAAAACTGGGATGAGGATGGCTATCCTGATTTATTCTTGGTAAGTCTGGGTGGACTCTTTGTGACAACCGCATTCTTTTCTAAATGCTCACAAACTGTCCACTTAATGATCCATCAGTACAAAAGTGCGTGTAAATGGGTCACTTTTTAAAAAAATTTTTTTTAGGTTTACTTATTTTTGAGAGAGAGAGACAGAGTGTGAGCAGAGACAGAGGGAGACAGAATCCAAAGCAGGCTGTAGGCTCTGAGCTGTCAGCACAGAGCCCAATGAGGGGCTCGAACCCATAAACCATGAGATCATGATTTGAGCTGAAGTGGTTGGACACTTAACCAACTGAGCCACCCAGGGGCTCCTGGGTTACTTTAAAAAAATTTTTATTTATTTTGAGAGTGAGAGCAAGGGAGGGGCAGAGAGAGAGAGGGAGAGAGAGAATCCTGAGCAGTCTCCATGCTGTCAGCACAAAGCTCGACACCAGGCTCAATCTCACGAACTGTGAGATCATGACCTGAGCCGAAATCAAGAGCCAGATGCTTCACCGAGTGAGCCACCCAGATGCCCCTAAATGGGTCACTTTTAATGGCCTCTGGGCCATTACTCTCAACAATTCTTAGACTACCTTCGTGTCTGGAGAATTCTGTACTCTCTCAGACACATCTTTGACTGGCTTCATCGGCTACATTCTTCCATTATTTTAATAAACTTGGTGGTACAAGTGAATTCTATTTTAATAAGATCCCATATACCAAAATTTCTCTTAGATTTATTTTAGAGGAACAAGAACATGGTAAAAAAAGAAAAATACTGTTTGAGAGGGAGTCTTTTTAGATATCAAGCTTCCGGCATCCTTAATGTAACAAAAATGGTATGCAACATAAAATTGGATTTACACTCAAGTCTTCAGAAGTGTGCCTTGTGTATAAAGAGGGGTCCACCCATACCGAGTCCAGTTGAATGCTGGACAGTGCAAGGGGCTGCTGGCCCCGCCGCCCACCAGCGGTTCCTCTACGTGCTTGTAACTAGAATGCTTTGTGGCTGACTGGCATGATTATAATTTTCTACCACACTCTGCCTGCTGTCTGTTGCACTGAATGGATAATGACATTTTTATTTGGGTTAATGTGATATGAGATGGGGCATGTAATATGAAAAATGTTTTTAAAAGCAACACAGAGAAAATATTATAAGACAGTGGAGCATGATCTGTGTGTTGGCCAATCGCCATCGTTTCAGGCTTTCTTCCTTGCATTATACACAAGTAGTTATGGAATATTCGCTCTTACACGCGTTGCATACAAACAAAAGCTCTCTTTGATGGGCTCGCAATCATCTTCATACAATCCACGAGCCCAGCAGTTATTCCCGTAGATTTGCAGACAAGCAGGCATAGGTGGCTTGTGCAAGCACACACGCACAGATGAACACACAATGCTATCATCAGATCTTCATAAAAGATTCTCATTGGATTGTTACGTTTCATCTTTGTAGGATAATGGGAAATTTTTATTTTTGTTTTTCCCCCCACGTTTTCCATAAGGTACATATGTTATACTTATCGTCAGATAAAATATTAACGTTATTAGGTTTTAAAAGAAGGATTTCTTCTTGGGGATGGCAGTCTAGGAGTCACGCTCCCCGGGGGAAAGTTACCTGTTTTCCTTCTCTCACCTCTCACCTCGGTTGTCTTTATTCTCGAGGTGCTGAGTGTATGGCTGGTCAGCTATTTAGTAACTAGCAGTCACCATCAAGTGTAAAGTGCCATCCTCAGCCCGGGAAAGAAAGTCTTCAAGGAAGGAAGTCCTTGCTTACCTGGGGTTGACTTTATAGTTAAATCACCCAGTTAAAAAAATAAAAGGGATATTGCTCAACTTTAATGAGTTTATTTCTTCATCTGCAAAATGAGAATAATTAGACCTCCCTTGAAAAGTTGTGACTGAGATCATATACATAAAAGACTTGGCCCTCAAAGGCATATTAAGCTGTCCTCTTGAGGACTCCCGATACTCCCAGACTGTTTTGGATGCCTGGTGTCATTTTCTCCCCTCTTATTCCTCATAGACAATGCCACATCTGGTCCACCTGTTCTTGCCTCACCATGTTAATATCCCTTCCTTGTATGATCTTTAGCTCCCCACCGACTATTCTAATTCAGCCTTTGCCACCTGTCACCTGGAATACTGCTGTCATCTTCCTTCTTAAGAACAAAGAAGTGGAAGCATCTTTGTAATCTTAGTATTTTGTATAGTGCCTAATACAGAGGTGTACTAAAAGTCAGTTTTCAAAAGAGCCTCCCAGACTCCTTTCTTTTCACTTTTCAATCCATTCTGTACTCAATCACCAGATTGGTCTAATGAAAATACTTATTATTATCTAAGTATCTCCATTGGCTGAAAGACATAGAACAAGTTACTTATCCTATTTTCCAAACCCTACTACAAATCAAATCCTGCCAATGACCATGTGAGTAAGATTAGCAGATCTTCCCCCAGTCAAGCCTTCAAATGAGATCACAGCCCAGGCCAACAGCTTGACTACTACATGAGAGAACCTGAAATAGAGGTGCCTGGCTACACCATGCCAGATTGCTGACCCACAGAAACCATGAGCTAATAAAGTTTTGTTGTTTTAAGCTGCTAAACTTTGGTTAGGTCTAATTGTTACACAATTAGCAATAGGTAATTAATACACTCTCAACATCACCCTCTTTTGGCCACTCTTAAACATTGTAATGTACTATTGAAGTTGTCAGTATTTATTCTGTCAGGAATGAGCTCAGTGTGACACATTCAGCTGAGTCTCTAGAAGTATCTATGTGATGACAGATTGACTGAATGCTCGTTGAGGGCCTTAACATAGAAGGAACATTCATAGATTGAAGGGCTCTTTCTATCTTAGGTTGAACGCAGTGCTGTTTTCCAGGAGCTGGCCCTGTGTGAAAGACCTGGTACCCACTCTGGTTCTACCTCTTACTTAGGGCAAGTCATTTGAATCTCTCTGAACTGGGGTCCTCACCCCCAAATGAGGGGCCAATTGCAATGAACTCTAAAGTCCCTTTCCATGGACATTCTAGGATTTGAATGAGGTCACTAAGCATCAGATTAAGCAAGTGACCTAGGGACCATGGAAAGAGCAGGCAACTTTCTAGTTGGGCACAGTAAAGGGTTGGATCCGTGAGCCCCTCTACTTGCTCTACTTCCGTAAGAAAGTCTTTTTGTATTTCTTTGATGCACTGACTTCAGAATTACATAAAGACCTAAATCTGGTTATTTTTACATTCCAATGATTTAGTCAAAGTGAAAATTAGAAATCCGGATCCTCTGACTCCTGGCTTCTTGCTTTTTTTTGCCTCCAAAATCAGAATCTACATTCCCTTTGTTCCTCAGTCAATTTGCTTCTAGGTTATAATTTCACTTCATGCAGCTCTGATGCCATGAACTGGGAAAACAAACAAATAAACAAATACCATTAAGCCTTTGGAGCTCCCAGAGGTTCGGAGAACAGAGTCGGCCTGAGTGCTAGGGAAGACCCATTTCCTGAGCAGGGAGAGGGAAAGGGAGGGTCCCTTCTGCATTCTCTTTTTGTTTTTTTTTTTTAATGTTTGTTTATTTTTGCGAGAGACAACACCAGAGCTTATGCACGCACGCATGCGTGCGAAAGTGGGAGGAGGGCAGAGAGGAAGACAAAGGATCCAAAGCAGGCTCCGCACTGAGAGCGGAGATGCAGATGCGGGACTCGGACTCCGAAACCACGAGATCATGACCCAAGTCGAAGTCGGACGCTTGGCTGACTGAGCCACCCTGGCGCCCCCCTTCTGCATTGTCTTATACTTCAAACTGAGATGACCCCCATACCTCAGTGGTGTGTCGGCTGGGTGACTCATTTGTCTACATATGAAGAGGGATTCAGAAAAGAGCCTCAGCAGAGGCTGCCACCCTGAGATCAAAATATGGCCCTTGGGAGCCGTCCCCCTGGGGCCGTGGAAAGGGGAGGCCCCAGAGGTCTGGCTTGTAGCTGTCCTCATCTGCTTCACAAGTGTCTGTCGCCTGGGTCCAGGGAAAGGCTCTTTCCTTACTCCCTCCCTTTCAAGTAGCTCTCCAGTGAAGCTCACACCGAACCGTCCCCACCCTGGCACAGAACTGTCTGTGCCTCAACCTACTTCTGCAGTTCGCTCTTATGTACTGTGTGTTCCAGCCAATTTGTACTCCTCTGTTCCCTGAATACATCCTGTACTTTTCGCCCAGATGCCTTTGTTCCTGTAGCTCATTCCACCTGCAGTGCACCTTCTCCCTTGGTCAAAAGTCGGTCAGATCTTCAGGACTCACTTCCAGTGCCCCCCCCCCCCCCCCGCCCCCCCCGCCCACCTGCTTCCGATGCTCCGAAGAGGATGTGAACTCTGTCGCCATTTCCCATGCTTGGTAATCATGTAGGAACTTATCCACTTGTTGCATTATAAACCCCTTAAAGACAGAAACTAATAAACCTTCATTGAATTTTATGAATTTAATGTTTCATTCCGTTCGGCACTCTCAGACCTGCAGGCAGTGGCGTTTTGGAACTGATGCGAGAGGGGGATTTTTCTGAATAAATAAGGGTGAGCTCATGGGGATGGGAGATGGTATTTAAGCATCTCGTTGGCTTTAAACATGAAAAAATTCATCCCTTTAAACTGCTTTAAACTGGGGGCTAACGAATGTAAAATTAATACCAGTTAACAAAACTTATTGTCTCCTTCTGCCACCCAGATATTACAAACATCCACGACTTATTTTTATGCAGAATTTCCTGCTGATAAGTATCAGCTCTAGCCATCTAGGTTGAATAATCAAGTGTCATTTCTAATAAGTCAGCGGTTCCTGTCAAGAGTTGTGACCAATTAGAACTCACCCCGATGAGGAGGTGGCCGCTGGCGTTGCCAAGCAACAGCCAAGCTGGGAGGCACATTTAGATGCTCATTTAGATTTCACCAGTGGCAAGTCAGAGTGACATTGTGATTCTGGCAAAGGAAAGCCAAATTATAACCCAGGATGGGGTAGCCATGATGAGGAGTGTGTTTTCTTTTAAAGGCAAATGGAAAAGGAACATTTTAACCAGAATTTGAACAGTCCGTCATTATACTGGTTTTAATTAGGAGATTAGGTGTCAGTGGAATACAACTGTGTTGAAAGATAATGGTCTCTTGCTGCTAGATAAATACCCAGACGTTCTGGAAAATGGGCAACTGGTCAGGCAGGGACAGTGTCTTTTTGGACGCCAAAGTATTTATTGCCACAGCCACACTTGGTTATAATGACTTTCATTTGTATTGTTTGGAGGGATTAAGAAATAAAAGCAAATATTAAAAAATAGACTGTTGCAGGCTCATGCAGCCGAGGGAAAGCCGCTTGCCACAACATTACCGGAAGCCTGGGTCCTGTCCTAGGAGCCCTCATGCATCATCATCCGAAGAGCATACGGTGAAAATTTAAAGGCCAAACTAACCCCTGATGAAGAATGTAATTCTGTGAAGCCTTTTGCACTGAAATGATCGTAGCTATGCAGTTACTCACAAGCTGGCTATATCAACTTAAATTTTTTTAAATTGTAGTCATTCTGGAATAATATTTCTTCTCCAAGGCAGGAAAGGCCTGGAGGGAATAATAACCACATCTGCCTCCGCCTTTAAGATTCATACATTATTGACTGCGCCTTCCTGACAGGAAACATCTGGATGAAAGTGAAAAATTAGGCGGAGAGCTGGATTCTCAGTGACTGTGAGAGATACCAGCCTTCCCTGTCGGTCTGGCTTTTCTTTAACTGAGTCCCTATGCGCAGAGATATGATTGGCTCATTTGCTGTTGAGTGACACACCCAGCCTGGCTCAGGCTGTCGTGTCTGAGGCTTCCAGTTCTCCTGTATCTGCTCAGTCACCATCAGCTTAGTTATGTGGGCGAATGAGGCAATAACCGTCCCTTCTGCAGTGCTTTGAGGACTGAGAAGACACAAGCCACCATACTGGGTTGGATCCATGATCCATCCGATTTGGAGCCATGTAAAAATGGCGGCCCCCATGGATTCTACCGGCAAAGTCACAGCGCCCCGTGGCCTCATTTCTCTTGGTAGCTGACTTTGATGTTAACGACCCATGTCTTCACCTACTAAAAACTTAACTAAAACTTAAGCCCAGAACAAGGTTAAACAGATTTCTTCACTGCAGGTCTCTCTCAGTGCATTAATATGTTAAGGTAGATAGCCAATCGCCCAGAAGATGGCTTGCAGTATTTTACGGAATTGTATAACCACGGGTCCTTTTTAGTCCTCAATGATTTCAAACCCTTTTCCTCGGTAGTAATTCATAGCTTGAAAGTTCATCATCATGTAAGTATAGTTTTGATGCTTTTCCCTTAAATGTATTATTTTATATTTTCTTGGTTACACTGAAAGTTAGCTGCCGCTTTTGTGCTGACTTACACAATCTTAAAAGAGTGTTAGAAACTTATTCTAATTGATGTAATATTTCTTTTTTTTTTAACGTTTATTTTATTTTTGAGAGACATAGAGACGGAGCATGAGCAAGAGAAGGGCAGGGAGAGAGGGAGACACAGAATCGGAAGCAGGCTCCAGGCTCTGAGCCATCAGTACAGAGCCCGACGCAGGGCTCGAACTCACAGACTTGAGGTCATGACCTGAGCTGAAGTTGGCCGCTTAACCGACTGAGCCACTCAGGTGCCCCAGATGTAATATTTCTAAAATCAGAAGAGCATAGAGGGATATACAAATGTGTAGATTTCATGGTGTGCTCCCTCTTTCAGATGAATTATAAAATTCAAAAAGAAAATTAGTGCTAACCTGGGTCCCCAGGGAAACCCCCTTACTTATATTTTTCCCTCAGAGAAGAATTAATTTAGCCCTAGTTTTGTTCCCTAAAATTAAATCTATTTACTTCCTGACCCATAATAAAGTTTTACACAATCCCAGGGTTACTCATTAATAGTCTTTGGTAAAGAATCAGGCACGAGACTCTAAAAATCTCCATAAATCTACTGGTTGCCCTTTTTAAAAACTTGATCTTTTAGGGGAGAGGGTGAAAACTCGGGCAGGTCAATTGGGCAAAGTGTTCCCTAATAAAACAAATCCTTCGTTTCCCCAGCAGTCCTGTAACGTAAACCTTGATAGCTTGGCTGTCCCTGGACAATGATTTTGGTGGCCTTTTTTTCCTGGAATCAGAGATGCAGCAACCAAATTTTCACCAGTTCTGCATCTTTCTGTGTTATCCCTAGCCTTAAGCCAAAACCCGATTTTCTTTAAATAAAAATATGGCTTCATGATGTAATGCTGATTTTAAAGTTACCTCCAAGCGTTGCTGACCCAGGCTGCCTAATACGTACACAGATAAAGACGGTGCCATCTAGAGCCTTTGAATATTAATGACACTTCCAGACACAGGTAGTAAAGGACTCAGACCACGAAGGTGCTAAAGGAAAAAAGCTGCAGAATTCCAAGGGAAAGCAAATCTTTATCTCAAGAATAAATTCTGAAGTTTGATAATAAAAGTCCCCAAGCTACTTATGAATTCAGAAAGGAATGGAGATGTTGATATTTCAAAGCTATTTCGGGGAAAACTGATACGGGTGCCCATCACTGAGTGGAGAGCAGACGCAGGTCTGTGGTTCGAGGTTCTCTTATTGTCTCTGCCTCTTCTGCCCCCTTTTTTTAAGAGAAAGCCAGAGATTTGCCTCATCCCCTCACTTAATTTTTCCTTGATAAAATTATTTTCTTCTATTTTTATTTTATCTTAGTCTTAACGTATACCCTTCAGTAGAAAGCTTCCTGGCCCTTTGATTCGTCATTCATCCATCCACTCATTCCTCCAGCAAATCATTATCGAGTACTTGTTCTGTGCCTAGTGCAACGCAGTTAACGATAAAGAAAAGAGAAAGTAAATGGACTGTTTGCTGGCAATAGTGCTATAGAGAAAAATAAATAAAGCAGGGAGGGGCATGCGGGTTCTGGGGCCCAGCTCCTGCAAGTCTGGGGAAGTCCTGAGTCTGAGACAGTCAGGCAGGGACAAAGAGGAAGACTCACCCCAGTGCTCTCCACGCTCTTACCAGAATTGTGCCAGGGAACTCGCAAAACATACAGGCTCTTCGTCACCCTTAGAAATTCTCATTCTGTAGGTCCTAGGGTGGCTAGAGTTCTGTACCTTTTTAAATGTTTATTTATTTATTTTGAGAGAGAGGGAATGCACGTGAGGTAGGGGCAGAGAGAGAGAGAGAGAGGGAGAGGGAGAGAATCCCAAGCAGGTTTCATGCCGCCAGCACAGAGCCTGACACAGGGCTTGAACTCATGAACTGTGAGATCATGACCTGAGCCTAAACCAAGAGTCAGACACCTAAGTGACTGAGCCACCAGGCGCCCCTAGAATTGTGTATTTTAACAAGGATCCTAGGTGATTCTGGTGCAGCCTTTGGTCACACAGGGTCTGAGAACCAGTGACATAGAGAGCAAAGGCCAATGGGAGGTTCAAGTCCAAAGAAAGCATCCAGAGACCTAGAGGGTCACTTATGCTGGGCAAGGAGGCAGTCCGGGACACTAAAGTCTGCTACCTTGCCCTCCCTCCCTCCTCCCCTCCACCCATCTTCCACAGGATAGAAACCACCTCCTCGTCATCTCCTCCATCCTGTCTACAATTCGGTGTAGAGCGGCTCTCCACGCTCAGAGCCTCCAAATCTTGCTCTTTGGATTCCAAGGGATGCTACCTTTGGAATTAGGAAAACTCTTTTCCCTCCCAAGACTGTTTAACTTCCAAGGCCCCTGTCCCAATAGGACTCGAGAAAGCCTATCTGGCGTTCAAGACTGAGCACCGACCTCCTTGTTCTGGAAGGCACTCCCCGTCTTCTTCGGAAGCAACAAGAACCACTGACTCAGTGCAGGAAAGAAAATCACAGGGGACATGATTTGCAAAACATAATAGATGCAGACATTGGTCTACTGTTTGAAAATATGATCTTCGTCACATATTTTTTTGGTCCCGGTGCTCCTTTCTATTTCGGCAGCACTTAGCGCTGCTGGCTGCTCCTGGCTCCTTGTGGTGCTTTTCTCTTCCACGTTCTCCTGGACTCTTAGTGCAGGCTGTTCTCCCCGAGTCTTACTTGTAGGTCTCTCCTCCGCCCTGCACTTAGGTATGGTGCTCCCCGCCACCCTCTTCTCTCCTAGACTGCACGCACTCTGGGGTGAGCTCGCCCATGTCTGTGTTTTTGATGACCATCTTTCCTGCCCTTCTCTCCTGAGCTCCAGATCCGCAGTGTCAACTACTTGGTGATGCATCTATTTAGATGCTTCCCCCCCCCAAAGCCCCCCCAGAACCTTAACCTCACCCAGTCTAAATGCTCCAGAGGTGGGGAGTGAGAGGTCTCCCGCTGCCACTGGACCGGCGTCCTTTCTAATGGAAACCTAAGAACTTAAATTAAACTATATTAAGCGGTAAGAAGATTTTCCATGGAGTTAAGTTTACTGGGAGTGTACGGTAAGTAATAGGGTAGAACTGAAGCAAACCCTAGGGAATCTGATCTATGAAGTTTCTCCCCCCTGGGGCGCCTGGGTAGCTCAGTCAGTTAAGCATCCAACTCTCCATCTCCGCTCCTGTCATAATCTCCCGGTTCACAAGTTCAAGCCCCACGTCGGGCTCTGCGCTGACAGCAGGGAGCCTGCTTGTGATTCTGTTTCTCGCTCTCTTTGCCCCTCCCTCACTTGTGTTCTCGCGTGTTCACGCACTTTCTCTCTCTCAAATAAATAAACTTAAAAAAAAATTTTTCTTTTCCTCCTCCCCCTTCGCCCATCTCTGGCTCCGTTTGCCTCCCTCCCTGTCATTTAGGACCTCCCCCTTTCCCCTAAGGACCTCAGTGCAGTAAAATGCTCGGAGGAACTCTATTTTCTGTACCTAATTCAGGTCCTAAGAATTTGATTTCTGAACCCGGAGGAGAAAATGCTTTGGATCCCAGGAGCATGGAGTTTGTTTGGGAAATGGCGTCATTTCCATTTCTGGAGTATACCCTGTAAGGTGCTAAAGAAATCTAGATCTTGAAAAAAGATTCAGATTTATTTTTTTTCCCCAAAGAACTAGAGCTCAAATCCATCAAGAAAATTTTTTTCCCTTTTTTGCTTACTTAAAAAAAATCCAATATCCTTCATCATTTTCTTGTTAACGAATGATGAGATTCCTCATCCAAATCTCCTGCCAAATCACCTTTTCCTAATGAATAAAGTGCTGCCACAGGCTGAGCTAGTGACGTCCACCCATGAGTCACCTACTTCTCATCCCCTCTCCTGCTTTTGGTTAACTCAGTATCTCAGCAGCTACGTGTAATAAAGGCAACTCTTCCTCCATCTGTTTGGGTGGTCAAAACGCTGCTTTGCAAATTTTATTTACTTTTATTTAAAAAAGTTTTTTTTTTAACTTTTTTTATTTTTGAGAGACAGAGCACGAGCAGGGGAGGGGCAGAGAGAGAGGGAGACACAGAATCGGAAGCAGGCTCCAGGCTCCCAGCTGTCAGCACAGGGCCTGATGCGGGGCATGGGGCTCAAACCCAGAAACCATGAGATCACGCCCTGAGCCAACGCTTAACTGACTTAACCAAGGTTTAATCGACTGAGCCACCCGGGCACCCCCAGCTTTGCAAGTTTTAAAGAAGCAGGCCCTTCTGTCAAAGAGATCCTGGCCGGAGATCTCAGTATCTAACAGCAGCTGAAGCGAGGCCTCCCCTCCCTGTGTTTCCTCTCGGGGAACTTCCACGAGGGGGTGACTCCCAGCGCTGGCTTCACATTACAATCACCTGGGGCCTTGCAAAGCCTCGGACCCGGGCTGCATTCAAGCGGGGCCAATTCAATCAGAACGTGTAGACACGGGGACCCAGACTGCAATGGTTTTCACAGCTCCCAGGTGATTCCCATGTGTACAGGCCGCTGAGGAGGGCGGTGTGGCCTGCTCTCCACGCCCTCCCTCCTCAGACCGGGGCCTGGGAGGAAGGGACTGAGCCTGCCTGGGCAGCCCTCAGAGAATCTGGGTCCGTTCTCCTGTGCACCTTCTGCCCTGCTGTCAGTGAGGCTGCAGCGTCCCATTCCTGGTGAACCATTGGCAGGCCCGCGTGACCAGATGGCACAGCTACGGTTCTCAAAGGGCGTACCGGTAAGAAAGGAGACATTTGTATTTCCTTTGTGTGAAATGGGTTGCCACGTCTCCATTGGTTCCAAACTTAGAAAAGACAGAAGTGTTGCTTCTGAGTCCCCTAGGTGCTATACAGTCCCCATATGCTCCCCTTTCCTTTCCCCTACCCTCCAGATAGCTCCTGGGACAGTCCTTCGGAGCCTTAGAACGGTGTTCAAAAAGGCAAGCAGAGAGAGGTTAAGTGTATTCAGGTGCTGGGTTAGAATGCCGGCTCTGACTTCCAAGCTGTGTGCTGGGCTCACGTTACTTCATCTCTCTGTGCCTCAGTTTCCTTATCTGTGAAATGAGGGTGCTCATGACAGTATCTACCTCCAGGGATGTGGTGAAGATTAAGTGTGTTAATATAAGCGGGAAGCTCTCAGAGTGGCGCCTGGCACAGATGAAAGCTTGGTGAGTTTTAGCTGGTGTTGCGAGCTGAGCTCCCCGCCTGCCCTCAAAGGCTGTGTGGAAACCCAAAACCTCACTGAACGTGGGCAGGGTCGCTGGTTTCCAAGTGAGTTTCATTGGATGGAATTAATTATGATTCATGGGACCAGTTATGATGTGGGACCTCTCCTCTTCCGGGGGGGCGGGGCTTCAGAAGATTTCTAGGAATTAAGCAGGACCGTGTGGATGATGAGCTGTGTGGATGAGCACGAATGCTCTCTCGAGCTCATACAATCTCAGATGTATGAGCACCTTGAGATTGAGAGTAGCTTTCACTTATTGCACTGAAGACAGGCCACTCCGAGCCCAGGCTTTCTGGAACAGCTCGACGTGGTGGATGGCTCTGGAAGGACCCTGGCTCTAGGGGTTGCCCAGCCACTTGGCGCTCTGACCGAGGCAGTCCCTGAGCGCTTCACATTGGAAGGGCTCAAGTGCACGGTCCCAAGTTCCTGCAGAATTCAGAGCAGACACCAGAGCCGCACCAGCAATTGAGAGGCCATCCGTGAAGATCAGGGGTGACAGAACTTGGCCAAGCGGCAGGACAAACAGCCTGAAGAAAAGGGCGGGTCTGTGGGTGGGGGAAAGAGGGAGCCCAGGGTTTTAGCAGGCTGGCAGCATGCTGTGGATGCCCCCTGGTCTTGGCCTCCAAGGTTAACCAGGGCACGCCTGCTGCCTAGAGCTCACCCCTCCCCAGGGATCCGTGGCCATCTCTTCCCTATCTCAGACAGGATTCACAGCTCACTGTGTTCCAGCCTGTTCTCCGGTTCCTTGTTGTGTAAAAGGCCTTTCGCCGTTCAGATGCATCGGCGTCACACCTGGGAGTTTATGAGAAATGCAGGCTCTCGGGCCCCACCCCAGCCCTGCTGAGTCAGAGTCGGCACTTCCACAAGATCGGCAGGTGATGTATCAGACGTGGAAGCAGAGAGGGCCCTTCTCCAGTGTTCTCCTGGGCACCAGCAAAGCGCCGGGGGCAGAGTCCCGGGACATCGTGTGAGCGCTTATAGACTCACAATGGCTTCACGGCATTGGAGACGCGGGAGGCTGGAGAAACGGAAGACGCCGCGGTACGCACCCTGCGTCACAGGGGGTTCGGAGACCCCAGCAGGCAGGGCATTTTAATGTGCCACCTGGACGAGCGATGTGGTGTGAACCAGCGCTCGTCACCATTTGGAGAGAAGAAACCTGTTCGGTTGGGGGGGATGGGAGGGGGACGGCGGTGAGTCTGCATTTCCTGCGTCTTACCTCATTCAGCTTTTCAGGACTGAAAGCGGAAGTCAGGACGCTTCGGACCTCTTCCCATCTTTTGTCACGTAAAAACAGGACGCTGTCCATTACGGGTTTGGACTCCAAACCGGACACCTGAGGACAACAAGCAGAAGATTAGGACCCAAGGGAGCCAAAGCCACTTTGGTGACAACACAGGTCTATGGTAAACACTCCGGTTAAAGTCCACTAGTGACCAGCAAATTAGGAGATTTCTCTTGCAAGGACGCAAGCCTCATGGAGAACGATGCAAAGGTTCATGGCTGGGGGCAGCAGATGTGTCGGCTCTGTTACAGAGTGGTCACCACTGTACAAATAACTCAGCAGCTTGTGCCTGTTGTGCATTCCCCCTGCTGAGCCAGGGTTCCCTGAGGACCAAACAGAAGGCGTCTGGGAGATGGGCTAGTCTTTCCTGGGATTGAGTTTCACATCTAAACTTTGTGGCAAGGGGTTTCGTGTGGCCGGATTGGCTAGGTTGGGCCGGGAGTTGACAGACTCCTGTCTCTGGGTCTTTGGTGATGCGTATGTAGAACGAGAGAGAATGTGGGGAGCCTAGGGGAAGGGAAAGGGAAAACAGAATCTTTCAGAGGCTCGTCCTGGTGAAACCACTTTTAAGAGAACGTCCTGTCATGTTTCTGGGTTCTTCTATTCATTCGGCCATTCATTTTTTTTCATTCAGCAAACATTTGTTGTGTCTCATATGTGCAAGGAGTTGGCTACTCAGTGTTGAATAAAGAAGACATTGTGGGGTGCCTGGGTGGCTCAGTTGGTTAAGCGTCCAACTTCGGCTCAGGTCATGATCTCACGGTTCGTGGGTTTGAGCCCCATATTGGGCTCTGTGCTGACGGCTCAGAGCCTGGAGCCTGTTTCAGGTCCTGTGTCTCCCTCTTTCTCTGCTCCTCCTCTACTCACGCTGTCTCTCTCTCATTCTCTCTCTCTGTCTCTCTCTCTCAAAAATAAACATTAAAAAAAATTTTAAGACCCTCATGGAGTTGATAGTCTATTGGGGATGCAGACAGTCACACTCTAAACTAACGTAAATGCCCGTCGTGAGAGAGAAGTAGTGCAAGGCAAGAAAATGATCGATGGCTGCCTGGCTAGGAAGGCTTCTCAGAGGAGGAGATACCCAAGCTGAGTCTGAAAGCAAAACACGAGGTCTCCTCACCCTTCTTCCCAGGCCAATCCGTTCCATTTTGAAATCAGCTACTCCTACCCAAGGCATCAAAACTGGGGTCTCTGCAGTTGGTCAGAGTGCACCCAGTCCCAGGGCTGCGGGATACGGGAAGGCAAGGGGATCGAAAGACCCAGTACTCTTTGCAACCATGTGTGAGGGACAGTTTCGCTATTTCTTTTCACTGTTTTGTAGTTGAAATATGAAGCCAGCCATCATAATTCAAAAGCCTCGTAAAAACTCGTGTTTAGAGGAAAATTATAATTTTCTGATAAAATATGAACAGTCAAAATAAGCTATAAAACATAACTGCAAAGGATCCAGGAGGGGATTTAATTATATATTGGAACAAAGTCTCTGAGATACCTTTCTGTAGAGAAATGCCTCTCTCTGTTTAGAATGAAATTCTTAGGAGTGCTGTGGTCACTGCAGAATTATACCTTCATGAAATGTGAGGAACATAATCGGCTTGTTTGAGTTCCGGGGTCAAAGGAGGAAAATTTACATATTGGCAGACACTGGTCCTGGGCCACGCTACATGGAATAAAGCATCTCACTCCAAGGAGAGCTGGGTGGTAGTTTCTGGGGTTGCGATGAAACAGAATAAATTAGAGATAAGAGCCATGGTTGATTGGATTTTGCATGTGTCCTTCAGACCCCAGGAATGGACCCACGAGTTTTTATGTTTGTTTTTTTTATCTTGCATCTAGAGGATAAATCTGGTCTTCCGGGCAGCATGTCCATGTTGTCCTCAGGTGCGTCCCTCGTCTGCCTGTCTGCCGGTGCTGCTCTCTCGGCCCAGAACCGCCGTGAGAATTCTCCATTTTGTGATGGAAAATTTCAGGGCCTGGTTAGAGCGATGTTTTCATTTCTAGAGATGATGCTATAAGAGGGAGAGCAGCCGGTTGGTCATTTCAGGAGAGCCGTGGGGTGGCGAGGGGGCAGTTTGACAGATTTTGGAACGTGTAGCTGGAAAGAGACTTGGAAGCTCAGAGAGTAGTGCCAGGATGCACTGAAAAGCTACGTATCGAATGCCTATTATGTGGAAGAGGAAGTTTACGTGGTTTTGGTGACCCCGAGGGGTAGAGGTGGGTTCCATACTGGAGCGATGGGGCAAATTCCAGCTCACTTGCTAAAGGAGCACTTCTGAATGGTCCGAAGGCAGAATCGTTCCAAGATAAAATAACCTGCTTTGAGTGATGAGCCCCCATCGCCGGTAACCTTAAGCCGTTTTTTTTTTTTTGGAAACTCTGCACAAGAGCTTGAGCTTGGTCTAAATGACCCTTAAAAATTGTTCCAACCCTGAGGGGTGCCTAGGTGGCTCCGTCGGCTAAGCATCCGAGTTCGGCTTTGGTCATGATCTCAAGGTCCATGGGTTCAAGCCCCGTGTCGGGCTCTGTGCTGACAGCTCAGAGCCTGGAGCCTGCTTCCGATTCTGTGTTTCCCCCGCTCTCTCTGCCCCTCCCCTGCTCACACTCTGTCTCTCTTTCTCTCTCTCTCTCAGAAATAAATGAACATTAAAAAAAATTGTTCCAACCCTGAGACCTCATCTCCAGGGGACCTCTGCAGGATTTTTTTTTTTATTTTTAGTTTGTCTTCCTATATATATATATATATGTATACATATATGTATGTATGTATATGTATATATATATGTATGTTTGTATATATATATATATATATATATATATGTATTTTTTTCAATTGTGGCAAAATACACATAATGTAAAACTTAACCATCGTAACCATTTTTGAGCACACAGTTCCGTAGCATTAAGTACATCCACGCTGTGTAACCCTCTCCACCGCCTGTCCACAGAACACTTTTCACCTTACACAACAGAAATTCTGTGCCTATTAAACACTGACTCCCCCTCCCCTGCTCCAGTCCTGTCTCCAGGTAATAATTGATTGACCAAGTGATGTCTTGAGAGCTCCGTACAGAGGGCTCGCCCCTCAAAGGAATGAGGTAGGGGACTGGTAAATCGAATGGGGCAGGACTGTCGAGACAGGAAGGGAACACAGGCTCAGGAAGGAAGATCCGGAGAAACAGAACTTTCTAGTCTCCTGTCTGTCCGCCTCACCCTGTGTCCTGAGTCTCAGCAAAGGCACCTCCACTCACTCTCCAGCCAGGGGTTTCCAGACTTCAGGCAATAACCAGCATGAAATCAACATGGTGGATGACCCCCAGCATTTTAAAAACGAAAAGCTAAGAGACACAAGGACTGGAACACAGTGGAACATACAGAGGAGCGTTTCGCAAAGTGAGGATGAGTATTTTGTTTCCAGGATAGATTGTATGTGTGAGTGTGCATATGTGATTACGTGTGCGTGTTCTGTGCCATGATGTGAAGATCTGTTTTTACTGTAGGCCACAATCGAACAGGTTCGAAAAGCCTACTCAGCCTGCTAAACCCCGAACTGGGAGCCAGCCCCGCCCGCTCAGCTAAAGTCCCGTCGGTCACAGCGCTGGCAGGCTGTGAATGTTTATCGAGCTGCTACCATGTGCCTGGCCCTGTGCGAGCGTCGAGGCTGTCAAGACGAAGAATGGAATCCTTGCCCTCAGAGGAGCTCGCAGTTGACCCGGAGGGTGGGGACGGGGTGGTTTACAACCAGTGTTGCTGATCTGGCAGTTAACAAAGTGCTTTTCACACCACGTCTTAATCTTGGGGGCGGGTCTCCAGGAACGAGGAAACACTGCCCTGCCAGGCAGTGAAGGACCAGGAGCGGCCTCGTGGCTCCCCCGCTGCTTCCCTCGGATGGCTGAATGTGTTTGTCTTTTCCGTGAAGATCTCTTAAAGGCAGTCTAGCTTCTTATTAGACCAGCCGAGCACAAACTTTAAAACTCTGAAGAACCCCATTATCCTGAGGACCAAGTTATGAAACAAAACCGACACCTTGGTATTCGCGTTCCATGAATGGCGTGGCTGGCGTGGACGACCAGTGCTTCTCGGCCGGGCTGACGGAGCCACACGAGCACCACCAGATCTTCCCAGAGGGCGGCAAAATGCACGCGGGGCGTGTTTGCCGTAACCGAATACGCGTGTCATCATGCAGAACGTGTAACAGAATATGAAGCCGTAGCCAAAAAAAAAAAAAAAAAAAGTTTTCTTGTGTCGTGGAACATGCGAGAACATTGACTTAAAACCCGTATGGTCTCTAAGATGCCTTGGAGGGCAGACCACTGGCTCCAGCAGCCACCCAGCGCTGCCGGTAACGGGTGAACAGGGTACGGTTATAAATCACTGGTCGCGATGCCAGTCCCCGCCTCCCTGTTTAGAGTAAAAGCGTGTCAAGCAGACTGCAAAAATATTAATATCGGAGTAGGCCATGATCACAAAGTGCTGGGCCCACGGTCGCGAACTTTCTTTCAGATTCTCGCACCGCCTTGTACTCCACAGCCCCGCCTTCTCTCTCCTCACCTGCATGTGTGAAACTTCTCGCACTGCCTCTTATTATGTGAATCAACAGAAACCCTAGAATGCTCTCACCTGGATAACCCCAAATTCTATTTCCTGAAAACATGTTACGATCAACACATGACGCTTGCTATCTGGCTGTCCGAAGATTCCAACCAAACAGGGATTCGGTCTGGTGCTTTGAAGTAGCAAGTGTTCCGTCCCCCACTGCGCTTCCATTAGCCCCGTGCCCCACAGCTCGGGCTCTTGTGGACTGGGGAAGGGGTCCGGGGGGCTTGTTAAATCTTCTGAGGAAAACCTTCCTCAGAAGTCTTGCCAGAAGCAGTGTTAAGGAGGGCCAAGGTGTCCCTGATATAGCACCTGTCGTACTTGGCTAGGGGGAGAAGTTCTCCCATTGAGCCCTAAGAGGGACTCTTGCATCCGAAGCTCATGACGGCTCTCTGGGATGCTGGTGGGATGCCATGGTTTACCCATTGGTGCTGACTGCCACCTGAACTGGGAACCAAAGCGACCCGGGGGGTTAGCTAATCTAACACTCATACTTGCCCCAAGAGGAAACTGGGGCTCAGAGAAATGACGGAACTGGTCCATGTCACTCAACTATTTAAAGGCAGCAAATCCAGATTCTGATTTCACTTCTTAAAGCCAAGCGCCTTGCACCATATTGCTAGGCTGTGGCTTAGAAGGAGAGGGGGAACGGGGAGGAATGGGGGGGTCTTTAAAAGGAGACCGGGGCAGAGGAGAAGCGTGAGGGTCAGTTCTCACAGGCACAGGGACTTGACTTCCTGAGATGCTCAGGGATCCAACCACTGAGACCCCAGAGTTGCTTCCATGGCGTGTTTACTCTTCTCTCCCCCAAATTCTAGCCACCACAAATTCTACCTCTGCCACCACAAAAGTTAAAGAATGGAGGTGTAAATGCAAGAACAAGACTTTACTTATCTGTTTTTAAAAATACACAAAGATGGCTTCCTGTTGAACCAAGGACAGAACATGAAATCTTTTTCAGTGAGATGTTGAAATTTAAAAAAGTTCTGCAAGGCACTGAGAGAAGAGCATTTGAGCATTCAAGTCAATACCACGTAGCACTATTCCACACTCCTGAGGCTTCATGGTGCACTCTGTGCCTTTAAAAATGGTAGTGTGCACACGTACCTACCAAGTTGAAAATGTGAGGCTACGTGTGTGTTACAGACCAAACGCAATTCTCTGGACCTTTTTCAGGGCCAGCCATGTCTAGACACGGGGAGAGCAGGGGAGAGGGGAGGCTTACGGGTGGTGGGCATCCCATCGAGGCTGTCACGGGACTAGCCATGAGCAGCCCAGCCCAGGGTGAGATGCTCCCAGCTCAGGCTGGAGGGTTTTCTGTGCACAGCACAGTGTGTCGTAGAAGCCAAAGGGCCCTGGCTCAAAATAGGGCTCGGGCAAACGAGAGCGCACACCTCTGTCTCTGGCTTTCAGCAGTCGGGGTTTTAAGGACGGACGTCTGCCTTGCTCAGAGCTGTGGACCTGTCGTGTGCCCTGACCCTTCTCAAGAAGCACAAGGCTACTAAGTGCAGTAACTCAGAGAAAGACAAATACCATATGATTTTACTCACCTGTGGAATTTAAGAAACAAAACAAATGATCATAAGGGGAAAAATGATGGAGGCAAACCAAGAAACTCTATAGTTCTGAACTGTAGAGAACAAACGGCTGGTTACCAGAGGGGTGGTGGGTGGGGGGACGGATGAAGTAGGTGATGGGGATTAAAGGAGTGTGCCTGTGATGAGCACCGGGTGTCGTATGGAAGCGTTGAATCACTATATTGTACACCCGAAACTAATATTACACGGTTAACTAACTGAAATTTAAATGAAAACTTTAAAAAGAAGAAACACAAAGTGAAAAATAGCATTCAGGGTTTGACCAAGGTGATGAGACTTCCCTAAGTCATGCACGAAGACCGTTCTCGGGGCATAAATCTTAGTATTCACGTTTGAAAACCTGAAAGTTTTCGGGGCTCCTGGGTGGCTCAGTCGGTTAAGTGGCCGACTTCGCTCGGGTCATGATCTCGCAGTCTGTGAGTTCGGGCCCCGCGTCGGGCTCTGTGCTGACAGCTCAGAGCCTGGAGCCTGTTTCAGATTCTGTGTCTCCCTCTCTCTCTGCCCTTCTCCTGCTCACGCTCTGTCTCAAAAATAAATAAACGTTAAAAAAAAAAAAAAGAAAAAGAAAACCTGAAAGTTTTCATTTACTCAATGTTTTATTTAAGGGAAAGGGGATCAGAAACTCTAGATGAGCAAGCTTTCAAAAGCTGGTAGTGGAGAGGTACTGGCTGCAGGTGTTGGGGGCAATTGTATGGCAAACCTGCCGGTCTTCTCCCCAACCCCCGCCTCAGCGGACACCAGCAGGCAGGTCCCTGGGCCCCAGCACAGGTGGCCCAATCCACCTGGAGCCCTGGGATGGAGCTTGCTTGCTGACGAGCTCTGTAACGAGGCTGTGCGCCCCTGTTCATCTCCGTAATGGGGAGCTGCTACAGATACACAGGGTAAGAAGGTTCTTGGTGACTCATTTGCCTCAGAACTTCTGTAATCTTTGCCAGTGCCAAGGACTTTGTAGTTTCACAGGAAAACCTATGAGTCCCACGTTGCATGTGGTGAGAGGCAGCACCTGGGGCAGCCAGGCCCTTGGGTCTTGATGGTTCTGGATAAAACCACTCGCCAATCTATTACATGACTGTAGGTGTGACTCTTTTGAGTCAGTGGTGTGGCTGAACTTATGCCTGGACAGGGGGCCCCCGGTGTTGCCTGTGAGGACATGAGGGCTGGTACCCACAGCCCACACACATACTGCCACCTCCGCTTCAAATGCAAGGAGTAGAACCAGGGATGGGCAGCCTGCAGCCCGCACCATGGTCCATGCTGCCATTTTGGTCCAGAACATAGAGCCCCTGGCAGCAGGTTTAGTAACTGGACATGTTGTCTCCACGCCCCCGTCCAACTAGACCGATGTAACATGGACCACAGACCACCCTACCTCTTATCGACCTTCCTACAGCTTCCCCAACCCCAAGGCCTGAGGAGAGGCCAGGAATAAGAACTTCCCCTGCTGGTGATGACCGTTGCTGCTGAGTCATGGGAACCCAGCTCCATTTTCCCGCAGATCTTTAAAAAAAAGGGCTGCCGCCATGGCTTCCTGGACCCGATAGCAAAGAAGAGCTAATTAAAAATACCTAAATTTAAAAACCGGGTTCCAAGGTGCTGGGACATCTGCGGTTCCATAAATGCTAAAAAGATTGATTTGGGTCTAACTGTAAACTGTGGTGGTACCACAATGAAGGCCCTTCAGGAAGCGCCGAGCGCCCTGATAGAGGCCCAAGGAATCCATCTGAAAAATGGGCGAGACGCCATGGAGACAGTGCCTGGAACTAAGGACCTCCAGAAGTGTGAGCGGGAAAGCGTTGATACGAGATCTGCCTCCCTGGGTCTGCCTCATCGTCTCTTCAGCCTGATGTTCTTGAGTTTGAAAAAAAATATTTCATTCATCAATTCTGACTTCAGATATTCGCTCCGTGCTGATGTGTGTCAGAATCTGTGATGTCATACCGCCCCCGCCCAGTGCGCTCTATCAGTCACCTCTTAGGGCCAGACCCAGCTTCCCACATCAGAGCCATTCTCCACCAAGCTGTTCTGGGACACGCGAAAGTCGAGCCCAGATTTGTGAGCAGAGATGGGCTCTCCCAGTCGAAAAAAGGAAACCGTGCATGATCGAAGTTCCTTCTCACTTAATGGATCAAACTAATATGCTGAGGTATTTTCTGTATCACAAGGGACCATTTGGTAGAAGCTTGCATGGAGTAAGTGTTTAATGTTTACTGAATGAATGTATAATAAAAACCGAATTGCTGAACACTTAAGTAAACATGGCTTATTAGAAGGAAGGCAGCATGGTGTCGGTGTGAAGAAAGCATGCCTCACTAATCTCCTTGAGTTCTTTGAGTGGATAAATAAGCATATGGATAAGAGGGAACCACAGAACCCAATTTAATTTGACTTTCAAAAACCTGTAAGAAAATCCCACTCTAAAGATGGTTTTTGAAAAATTGAGTCACTAAGGATTGTTTTATCATGAATATGGAATCGGCTTAAAGACCATAAACAAAGCTAAAGATAAGTGAATACATTCCCAGAAGGAAAACTATAAACATTGGGGTTTCCTAGAGATCTAATCTTTGATGGGTCTTTTTATATGTTTAGGAATGATCTAGAAGAGGAAGTGTGTATTGAATCTCCGGGTTCAGGTAATACCTGGTTCTTCTGGGGACAGTGTTATGGTGATGGAGGTTCAGCTCGGTTGGAACGAGAATATATTGGGTACCGAATAGTCCTCATGTATTTGGGCCATGGGGCGTTAAAGAGAAGGATTATTCCCTGAAGGACCTAATAGTTGAGTTAGCATGAAAGCCATGCCTTCATTTAGCTGTAAATAGCAGAAGTTGCATTGGGGTCAGTGATGATGTGGTGCTGATGACAAATGCTGTGAGCGTTCGGACAAAGGGAAAGGTAAGTGTGGATTGAAGCAGGGGAGGCGTCTTGGAAGAGGCAGAATCTGAGGAGACCCTGGAAGAAGAGCTAGGGTTGAGTGGCTGTAGGAGAAGGAGAGGGTTTTCCTGTTGATTTAGTCGCTACTGCGTGCCAAGTGCTTGTCTCGCCTGCCTCGGTGGGGCGTGTCTACGCGATCTCATTTAGCCTCACAGCAGCCGGGTTAGGTGGATCACCTCCTCATTTCCCAAAGATGGAATGAGAGCCTTCAAGAGGTTAAATGATTCACTCCAGCTCACGTTGCTGGTAAACCCAGGACCCACTGTTATGCCGCCTCCGGTTCTAGCAAGTGCGCCAAAGACGCAGGGGTGGGATTTTCTAGAGCAGTTTACAGAGAGAATGGAGGGGTCGATCCAGCTGGAGCGACAGCCTGTCTTGTGGAGCAGTGAGAGGTGAGGTTGGAGCT
This sequence comes from Paguma larvata, assembly GCA_030068075.1. Classification (NCBI taxonomy): domain Eukaryota; kingdom Metazoa; phylum Chordata; class Mammalia; order Carnivora; family Viverridae; genus Paguma; species Paguma larvata. Next base: position 89,337,004 of record CM057834.1, on the reverse strand, counting down.
CGCAGAATAGATCCAAATTACAGAGGCCCTTCGATTTTGCGTGGGGGACTTGAACCTTAACCCATAGGCACTGTGTTGAGTGGAAGAAGGAAAAGGGAATCGTATTCTGGGGATCCTGGTCTGGGAAGTAGAAAAAAATTAATCTGGGGGGTGGGAAAAGGGAGGACAGACAATGGGTTTGGAGGAGAGGCTGGCTGAAGCTGAGGCGACTTTATTTTGCGCCCCTGCTAGAACTTGTGCCTGGGTATATGCCTGCCCCCGGCATGTCAGTGAGAGCACAGCCCTCTTCCAGGTCAGCTCTGGGGGTTTCGTGCCTTGGTGACATCCTGAGTGTCACGTGAAGTGATACAGAGACACACAGATGCCACGTTGCATGGCACTGCTAGGGGGTTCAGGCAGGCTCGAGGAGTGCCTTCCCTACCTGCATGGGATGCAGCTTGGGGGCTCGGGTCCTGTGACTCACTGGCTACCCCTGCTTTTTTTTTTAATTGTTAATGTTTATTTATTTACCTTTGAGAGAGAGAGAGAGAGAGAGAGTGAGTGCGCAAGCGGAGGAGAGACAGAGAGAGGGAGACACAGAATCCAAAGCAGGCTCCAGTCTCTGAGCTGTCAGCGCAGAGCCCAACATGGGGCTCGAATTCACGAGCCGTGAAATCATGACCTGAGCCAAAGTCAGAAGCTTAACCGACTGAGCCACCCAGGTGCCCCCTTCCCCGCTTCTTTAATCAACATTCCTTACTGAGTCTGGCCCGGCAGTATCCTCCTGCTGCATTTAACTGTCAGACTCCATCCCTAAGATCCGGGCAGCACAGAAGAACTTCAGGGGACTTGGCACAGTGAGGAGCAACATCGTGTTTGGGGAGGAGCATCTAGAGGCAGCAGAGACATTAAACTTCTGTACTTTCTTCAAATGCACCCTGAGGTGATGGCATTAGCAGGCCAGGTGGTCACCTCCTTATAGTGACCACGTGGCGTCTGCAGTTGGGCACAACACTCTGGGGCTGGAAGATGAGCTTCTTTGGGGTGAGCAACCAACTACTCAGTGAAACCTTGACAATTCAGAAATGTCACCCGAGGCAGCTGTTAATAGTGGTGGCAGGAAGGGCTTGCGTTGGGAGGTGGAACGCAAGGTATGAATCCCTGTTCTTGTTAGGCATGTGACCAGGGTTGTCACTTAACCTCTCTGGGTCTTAGTTTCCTTGTCTGGAAAAGAGAAATGATAGTCGTACCAATCTCCTAAGTTCTCATGAAATTTAATGAGAAAAAAACCACTCTGGGCAGCTCAACCGGCACAGAATGCAGGGGGCTATGCTACTATCTTTAAGGCTCTGCCCCCATCCTGGATGGCACCGAGGTTCCCACTACAGCGGCACTTACCATACAAGATTGTACTCGTCTCTCTGCCTGTCTGCCATTGGCACTAGACTGGGCGCTCCTTCAGGGCAAGATTATATCTTCTGTCTCTTTATAATCAGCACCTAGACAGTGCCTGGCATACAGTGGGTGTGCAGAAGTTGGCCAAATAACCAACAGTGAACACAGTACCTCCTATTCCTGTAAGAATGGAGGTTGAGTTTAATTTGCCACCCCCCCCCAAAAAAAAAAGATCGTGAGCCTCTGAATTCTCGCAAGCAAGTATTCATCAGTTCACTTGAGAACCTTTCTAAGAATCAACATAAAGTTTCTTGGGCTTCTCTGCTAGATCTCCTATCTCCCCGTCTTTGGAAAATAGGGACAACGCTGACCTCTGCCACCCTCAGTCACCTCTTCCATTCTCTAGGAGTTCTTGACAAAGATAAAAAGTAAGCTATGTACTTTCTAAGAAGGATGGAATGTGGGCGTTGTTTAGTGACACCGGGGAGCCCTCTTACATGGCTTCTCCTGCTACGAGGGGACAAATTCCCCTTGTAATGTTGCTTGTCTTCTCTTTCCAGCCTAAAGACTTTTATATGCTCTGGGAAAGATGCAAGCACCAGAGGCTTGAAATTTTGCTTTGCCTCTGATATTTATTAACCTCACTCTGTCTTCCTCAGTCACTTGACCTAGGCCCTCTGGATTCCTCCATCTCCGAGCAAAGCTTTAAAAAACCCTTCTGGTTTTAGCATTTTTATTAGCCAGAACTTCTCTTGAGCTGTATCTTTCTGGAAGCGTTTCTTAAATGCAAATGCCATTCTTTTGTACCAGTCCTGTACGTCTCTTTTGAAAACCGGAATTCATTGGAGAGCTGTTTTGAGTTGAACTGATCTAAGCACGATAAGAGGCCCAACCACGTCCCTGTTAGATGTGATGCACATTCATTGAATCCTAGAATGATTCTCCATTTATCCATATGCAGAAAGAAAACCACATACCATTCTGTTGGTAAAGTTATGGAAGTTCTCAACCAACACCTGCTCGATCATGTCTGGCTCAGAGATAAGAATAAACATCCGACGACCAAGATAGTACCTAGGGAGTAAAAAAAATTACTTTAAAGTGTGTTATATGAATCTACCCATTTCTCCTTTCCCAAAAGAGTTCACCGCAGCTTAGAATGGAAGATAAAAGACAAATAGGAAGTAAAAATGTGGATAAGATAAGGAAGTACATGTGCCGATTATAAGGACTAGTATAGCTGTGATGATCTAACATCTCATTTCATTCCACAAACGTTCCTGGAATCCCACCATGCACCAGTCCTTGGAGACTGTGGGATAAATAAGACAGAGTCCTCGCCCCCAAGGAGCTCACAGGCTGATAGAAAATAGAGATTCGTAAATGGAAACACAGTATTAAGGCATTTGTAAGATCCAGTAAGAAGTAAAAATGGCAGAGGTCAGTGTCATCCATATTGCCCCCAAGTGGGGAGATGGGCATTCTGACCAAAGAAGACCAAAACTTTTATATACTGATCCTTGGAAAACATCTAAAGTGAATTAATAAATGCTGTGGAAATTCAGGAAAGATTAAACCTGTTGGTGAAGGGCTGAACATCTGGTTGCCACACCTGTTCATGATGGAGTTCAACAGATACTTCTGACATTAATGAAGAAATGGAGGAAAGGATCAGCCAGTCAGCTGGTGATAGTGAACTGCAAGTAGAAGCGGCCCTTGAGTACGTGTCTGGTCATATTAATTAAAGTCCTGTGGGCACAACAGCAACTAAGACCCTATCCCATCTTTCAGGGGACGAGAAGTCTGGTGGGAGTGAAATTTAGGTCATCAGTCCACAGTGCGACCTCTGGCAAGCAGGGGGTCATGTTGGAAGCATATCCACCTTGGTGCTTGGAAGAGAATAAAGGCTTTCCAGAGGTGGTGCTTCTCACACTGAGTTCCGAAAGAGAAGCAGGAGTTAGTTCTGGAAAGTGGGTGGCAAAAGGGGGTGAGGGTATAGCAGGCAGTGGAACTAGCTTGTCCAACTGTCTGGGGACAAGTCTGCTTGGGGAAACTATGAGTGCTTGGCTACCAACTGTATGCAGCGAACGCGAGTGATGATGATAAATGAGTTCCCTGCATAATGCCATGTTTTTAGTCTATGAAATTATACTTTCAGGATGTAATTTGATCACTGTCATATTCAGCTTAGAGCAGTAAGGGATAGATTTTAAAGGGTAAAGTCATAAGGTATGAAAGCAGCAGAATTTACTCTGAATTCTTAGTTACTCAGAACTTTTCATAAGCTAAGAATGGCTTTAATTTTTTTTAACTCTTCCTTTTCTCACTGACTAGGGGAAAAATGAAAAAAAGATTGGCTGGCATATATTAGGCACTCAGAAAATATTCACCTAAGCGATCATATTTTCAAAATTGTTGGGAAAATCTTGGAGACACAGGAATTCAACAGATGTTGACAGAAGGAAAGAAATGATACTAACTAGGTTTTATTGTTTTTAACCAAGAAGACCCAAACTGACTCAATATGACTATAAATAAATCCTTTTGTAAAATTTATGAGGAGTGTCATGGACTCCTGAAAATCCAGTGAAAGCTGCAGACATGCTCCTAAGAAACACGGACATTCGCAGAATTTTGCATATAACTTGAAGGGTTCTCGGACCCCTGAAGCCCACTCGAGAGCAAAGTTTCTCAAATATAAAATGTGCTTAAAAGTCACCTGGGTTTGAAACCCACTCTAGGGCAAAGCTTCTCAAATATAAAATGTGCTTAAAGGTCACCTGGGTTTGAAGAAATAACTGCTGAGAATTTCTCCCTGTTGGCAAAAAGATCCTTGGAAAACATCATCAACTTACAAATTCAAGAAGCCGAGTGGACCCCCTATAGGAGGAACCCAAAGAAATCCATGCCAAAACATATCATAATTAAATTTCCAAAAACTGAGAACAGAAAAAATCTTGAAAGCACCCAGGGAGAAGGGATGTTGTTTATAGAGAACACTAATTCAAAGGACAGCAGATTTCTCATCAGAAACCACGGAGGCCAGAAGGAAGTGGCATATTTTTCAAATGCTGGAAGAAGAGGACTGTCAATCATAAGTCCTATGCCTGGAGAAAATAGACTTCAGGAGAGAAGAAGAAATAACAACATTGTCAGATGAAGGGACACAAAGAGAACCTGTCACTAGCAGATCTACCCTTAAAGAATGGCTAAAGAAAATTCTCCAAACTTAAGAGAAATGTAACAGAAGATAGCTTGAAACTTCAGAAAGGAAAGAATGCCTAAAAAATAATAGTCTAGCCATCTCATGAGTTTCTTAAATCGTACTTGATTATTGAAGCAAAAATGATAACACCATTTGATGTGGGGTTTAGTATACGTGGAGATAGTGCCTAAGGGGGTGCCTGGGTGGCCCAGTCAGTTAAGCATCCAACTCTTGATTTCAGCTCAGGTTATGATCTCAGAGTTCATTAGATCGAGACCCACATCAGGTTCTGGACTGACAGTGTGGATCCTGCTTGAGATTCTCTCTCTTCTTCTCTCTGCCCCTCCCTCTTCCCCTCCCTCTTCCCCTCCCTCTTCCCCATGTGTGTTTTCTCTCTCTCTCTCTCTTTCTCTCTCTCTCTTTCTCTCTCTCTCTTTCTCTTTCTCTCTTTCTCTTTCTCTCTCTCAATCAATAAATAAGAATTTAAAAAAAAGAGTGCATGAGATAATTATAGTTAAGAAGTAAGGAGGGTAGAGGTGTCTGGGTAGTTCAGTAAGTTAAGTGTCTGACTTTGGCTCAGGTCATGATCTTGCGATTCATGAGTTTGAGTCCCATATTGGGCTCTGTGCTAACAGCCTGCTTTGGATTCTATGTCTCCCTCTCTCTCTGCCCCTCCTCTGCTCACACTCTGTCTCTACCTCTCTCTCAAAGATAAATAAACATTAAAAATTTTAAAACAAAGTAAATAGGTAAGGGGACCAAAATGGAAGTAAGTTTCTTCATATCACTCAGAGTGGTGTAAAGCATCTACGGTAGACTGTGATAAATTACATATGTATATTTATGCAACCACTAAGAAAACTACACAAAGTGATATACAAAAGAAATTTTTTTAGTGTCATAGAGGAATTCTACAAATGTTCAACTAACCTATAAGAAGGAAAGACAAGTGAAACAAGAAATAGAAGAATAAACAAACACATTACTCTATTATAAATATGATAATTAGACAAACTGGAATTTGTGGTTGTAGCTAAAATAATTTTGAGACAGAAATTTATAGCATTAAGTGCTATCTTAGAAAAGAAGAAAAATCTTTTTTTTTTTATTTTTTAGAGAGCAAGCAAGGGAGAAGGACAGAAGGAGAGAGAAAGAGAGAGAAAGAGAGACAGAGAGAGAGAGAATCTTGGCTCCATGCTGAGGGGCTCAATCCCAAGACCCTGGGACACTTAATCAAGCAAGCCACCTAGGCACCCCAGAAAGAAGAAAAATTCTTAAATGAATAATCTAAGTTCCTACCTCAAGTAACTAGAAAAAGAAGAGCAAAAAACCTAAATCAAATAGAAGGAAGGAAATAATAAAGAAAAGAGCAGAAATGAAAGTAATCGAAAACAAAAACAACAAAAATTTAAGAACAAGCTGAGGGGTGAGGGGGGTATGGGAGGGGGTAGAGTGAGTAACGGGCACAGAGGAGGGCATTTGTTGGGATGAGCACTGGGTGTTGTATGGAAACCAATTTGACAATAAATTATTAAAAGAAAAAAAAGAATATTAAAAAAATGTTGGCTTTTTAAAAAAATAACTAAGAGGTAGATAACATTAATAAAGACAGTAAACAGTAGTCATTTTAATTCACTTTCCAAAGGAAGCATGTTCTTTACAAATTAAGGTAATTAAGACAGAACAGACAAAAATGCATAAATAATAGAGTTTGTTCAATTCTATATCTTCAGAGGTAAATTTGGGTTGTATATAAATAGATTTACTTAAGTATATTTATGTTTTCAAAAAAAAAAGACAAGATACAAATCACTAATATCAGGAATGAAACGGGATATCGTTACAGATTCTGGAGCCATTAAAATAATAAGGGACGATATAACAACTTTACACTAATAAATCTGACAACTTAGAAGAAAACCAATTCTTTGAGAACCACAAACTACTAAAAGTCATTCAAGATTAAATAAACAATGTGAATAATCCTATAACCATAAAAGAAATTGAATCCATAATTTTAAATTTCTTGGAAAAGACATCTCCCAGCTCAGATGGTTTCAATGGAGCATTCTACCAAACATTTAAAGAATAATTAATAATTTTACACACTCTCTTCTAGAAAATAAAAGAGGAAGGAACAATTCCCAACTCAATTTATGAAACAAGTATTACTCTGATACCAAAGCCAGAAAAAGACAATACAGAAAAAGAAAACTGTAGATCAGTATTTCTCATGAATTTGGATACAAAAATCTTCAACAAAATATCAGCAAATTGAAATTTGCAATGTATAGAAATTAGAAACAACAACTAAGTGCTATTTACTTTAGGTATACATGGCTGTTTCAATATTAAAAAAAATCATTGTGATCCACATATAAACTGCATAAAAAAGAAAAATTATGTGATCATTTGGTTCATGTAGAAACAGCATTTGACAATATCCAGCACTCATTCATAGTAAAAATTCTCATGAATAGAGGGAAGTTTCCTTAACTTGAAAAGGGTATCTACAAGCGATCTAAAAAAACAACAACAACAACAAAAAAAAAAAACAGTTAACCTCACACTTAATGGTGAAAGACAGAATGCTTTTTTCCTAATATTGGGAAGAAAGCAAGGATGTCCACTCTTACTACTGTTATTCAACATAGTACTAGAATTTCAAGCAAGTGCAATAAGGCAAGAAAAAGGAATAAAAAGCATATAGATGGGAAAGGAATAAACAAAACTGTCCCTACTCTCAGATAACATCATTGTCCAAATGGGAAATCCTAAGAAATTAAAAAAAAAATCCTGAAATACTAAGTGAGTTCAGTAAAATTGAAGGATTCAAGATCAACACATACACACACAAAATCAATAGTATACTTCAATACCAATAACGAACATGTTGAAACCAAAATTAAAGCACAATGCCATTTATAATGTAAAGGAAATAAATCAAAGAAGACCTAAGTAGATAGGAATGGCATGTTCATGGATTGGAAGACTCCACACTGTAAAGATGTCAGTTCTCTCAAAACTGATCCATCGTTCAATGCAATTCCTATCAAAAGCACAGCAAACATTTTTGTAGGCATAGACAGCCTTATTCTAAAATTTATATGGAAAGCAGAGGACTTAGATTAACTAAACCATTTTGGAAAAAAAAAGAGTGAGAGGGGAGGACTCAGTCTACCAGATTCTAAGGCTTGGCTGCAGTAGTTAAGAATGTGTGGTATTGGCAGAAAAATAGACATAGATGAACGGAGCAGAATAGAGAACCTAGAAATAGACCTGCACAAATATTCTTCACTGATTTTTGACAAAGATACAAAAGCAATTCAATGGAAGAAGGATAGCTTTTTAACAAGTGGTACTAGAGCCATTGATTATGTATTGGCAAAAAAAATGAACCTCACATTTGCTACAAAAATGAACTCACAGTGGTTTACAGACTTACATGTAAAACATAAAACTTCTAGAAAAAAAACTGGGTTCTAGACTAGACAAAGAGTACTTAGACTTGACACCAAAATTATAACCCATGAAAGACAAAACTTGATCAATTGAACTTCAAAATAAAATTTTTTGCTCTCCGAAAACCCTATCAAGATGGAAAAAAAAAACAGTCAACAGGCTAGAAGAAAATATTTGCAAACCACATATCTGACAAAGGACTTGCATCTAGAAAATACGAAGAACTCTTAAAACTCAATAGTTAAAACACAAACAATCCAATAAAAAATGGGCAAAAAGACGGGAACAAATATTTCACCAAAGAGGTTATACAGATGAGAAGGGAGCACATGAAAACATGCTCAGCCATGAGGTAAATGCAAATTAAAACCACAATGAGATATCGACATAGCTCTATCAGAATGGCTAAAATAAAAAATAATAGTAACATCAAATGTTGATGAGCATGTGGAGAAACCAGATCATTCTTGCACTACATCTGAATGTAAAATGGTAATAGTCATTTTGAAAAATAGTTTGAAAGTTTCCTTTTTTTTTAAAGTGGGCTTCACACTCAGCATGGAACCCAACACAGGGTTTGAACTCATGACCCTAAGATCAAGACCTGAGCTGAGATTGAGAGTCAGACACTTAACCGACTGAGCCATCCAGGAGCCCTAATTTGGGAGTTTCTTATAAAACTAAGCATGCACTTACCATATGACCCAGCGAGAGCACTCCTGGGCATTTATCCCAAATAAATGAAAATTTATGTTCATACTAAAACACGTTCATGAAAGTTCATGGTGGCTTTTTTGGTAATAGACAAAAACTGAAAATAACACAAATGTTTTATGGAAGGTTAAACGGCGATACATCCATGTAATGGAATACTATGCAGCAATAAAAAAAACCCTCAAGCTATTGAAACATGCAATGATTTGGCTGGATCACAAGGGAATCGTGTGAGTGAGAAAAGCCAATCTAGAGACGTGATGCACGATTCCGTTTGTGTAACGGTTTTGAAACAACAAAATTGTAGAGAAGAAGAAATTGCCAGAGGTTCAGGATGTGAGTGGTGATGAGGGGTGGCTCTAAAGGGGAGTGCACCAGACAGCCTTCTGGTGATGGGACAGTTCTGTATCTTGGCTGTGGTAGTGGTTACATATGCGATAAAATTACATAGAACTACACACACTCACGTGTGCACGCACAAGTGTGTGTAAACCTGATAAAATCTGAGTAAGCACTGTGGGTTGTCCCAATGCCAGTTTCCTGGTTTGCTAATGTACTACAGTTAGGTAAGAGGTCGTCACTGGGGGAGACTGGGTAAAGGGTACCCAGGACCTCTCTGTGTACATTTTTTTTGCAACTTCCTGTGAATCTATAATTATCTCGAAACAAAAAAATGTTTTAAGTTACCTGGGAGCTTCATGAACTATACAGTCACAACTCTGATCCTCACTGAGTCAGATCCTACTAGGCCTGGGTGGGGCCAAGACTCTTCATTTCAAAAATGTTTATGTTTATTTTATTTTTGAAAGAGAGCAAACATGAGAGGGGAAAGGGGAGAGAGAGAGGGAGACATAGAATCTGAAGCAGGTTCTAGGCTTAGCTCTCAGCACAGAGCCTGATGCGGGGCTTGAACTCACAAACCATGAGATCATGACCTGAGCCAAAGTCGGATGCTTAACCAACTAAGTCACCCAGGCGCCCCAAGAATCTGCATTTTAATAGGCTCTCCAGATTTGTACCAGAAGACAACTTCCATACTGAAAATTACTGTCTGCAGGGAGTAATTTTCAGCCTCCATGGCTGATCAAAACTGTCTGTTGAACATTCAGAAAATAAGGCCTGGCTCCGCCCAGACCTACCTGACCAGAATCTCCGGGGTGGAACCCAGGCCCCTTTAATTTTAACAAGCTCCCCAGGGAATCTGGATGTGACCTACAGTAACCAGGGTGGCCACCCACAAACCCCGAGTTCAAAACCCTGTTCTATATTTAACCCGAGTTCACATTCATTTCCTTATGTTCTTAGGTCTAAAATACATGCGTTTACCCTGGGGTGCACACATAGTTTGGTGATACGTTTGTGTCGATTTAGTTATTGCCGAAATAATTTTACACGTAATCTGGGTTTTTCAAAGAAAACAAAATAATACCTCTACGTTCAAATGGAAGTTGTCCTTCCAAGCGGGCACCTTGGGAGTCTTTGTGCTTTTTTCTAGTAATATTGCTAATGCTAAAAACAATTTTGTCACAATTCCTTTAGAATTGCTTCAGAGCTGGTTTATGAACCTCATGAGAAAACTGGCCCCATTTTACATGTAAATTGTGTAATCTTGTGAATTTATATTTATACAAACACTCATCTGGAGTTTGAGGAGCTCCTGGAAAGATTTGGAACAGAGAAACATGTAATGAAGATGGTTTTTCAGGCTTTCCTTTTGGGTGCCTGGGAAGGTTCTGGTGTTCCGGCCGGCCCGGCCCTCCACTGGGATGCACCCTCCCCCGTTGCATGCGGTACTGGAGGAGGTGTCAATTATTGTCAATTACAGCACCTTGCCATTCCACCCACCAAGTCCATCCGAGCATCTGGTCATGGACATGGACTCACCACGCAGGCATGCCGACCGCACTATCTCATCTCCTTGACAACAGTGACTCATCCTGGAGTGGACACATGACCTAGTGAGGACCAGTCAGAATCCTTCATTGGATGTATATATGGAGGCTGCAGGGGGGAAACTCGGTCTTTCTCCTGGAGCTGCTGAACTGGGAATGTGTGAATACAGGGCTCTCGGTGGCCATCTTTCTACCACATGGTAGGAACTGTCAGCAGAAGGAGCTAACAGGGATGAGCGAAGATTTAAGACAAACAGGGTGTTGAGGGAGTGCAAAGTCCAGTTCAAGGCTCGGCCTGCTGCAGTCTTCCTTGGATCCTCCAAGCTTACTTAGGTTAGCATTTGTGCTTAAGTTCATTCGAGTTGGATTTCCATCATGTGGGATCCAGAAGTCCTAACTAATATGGCGCCCCCTTTCCTTCTCAACTTGATGAATACCTGATGCCATCCTACCTCTCAAAATGTACTTCCCCGAGAGGGTCTGATCTCAGTTTCGTACATTGGTGTGAAAGTATGGGGGCGTCTTAGTCCTTCCTGAGATGGGGTGACGTACTGCAGAGTAACAGGCATGGGAGCCCGGGAGGCTAGGTCTGGGATCATCCAGAACTGCTCAGACAAACACTGCAGGCAAACTCTGCAAACCCTCTGTCCCTCAGCGTCCTCGCCTCTGAAATACGGAGGTAAAACAAGACAATCTCTGCAGTCCAAGGTGGCCTCAATCCTCTAATTCCCTTGAATTGGCAAAGAAATTCCATCATGGTCTTTGAATTTTAAGTCTACTCTCTAGATAGGGTGCGAAGGAACTTTCTATGTCAGCGAAATCAGTTAGTGTATTTGGATGAGTCGAGGACCCTCCTCAGAACCCTCAAGCTAACCATAGCTGTTGACCTTTATTGAGTGCTTACTACCTGCCATACCTTGTTCGAAGCGTCTTGCTGTATTATCTCGCTTAATCCTCATAGAAAATGGACGGGGTAGTTACTATGCCCACTTTTCAGAATAGGAAACTGAAAGCTAGAGAAGTCGCCCAAGGGGAGGCCTCGATCCGAGCCCAGCAACTGCGGAAGCCGGAGCCCCTCACACTGCCCACACTGCCATCTGCTCCAACGGACACCCTTCTCCCAGGCCGCCGGTGTGGAGCGGCTCCAGCGCCGAGCAGGTGTGCGAGAGGAAGCAGCCAGAAGCCAGCTGTGCGGGCGCTGTCTTGTAAAGGAGGAAACTCAGAGTGGCTTCTCGCTTCATGGACCAGAACCCCCTTCCCCAGCCAAATCACCAAGGTGAGTTCTTACTTCACCTCTTGGTAAAAGTTCTTAGCCAATTATCTTCATTTATATTTATTTATGCACATAAGAATTTGCTTATTGAACTCCACAGCACCTGCTGGAAGAGAATATTTAGGCACATCGGCGAAGTATTGTGCAAACAAGAAGACCCGCTTGTCTAACTTGTTTAATTAGCAGATTTCCGTGTTCTTCTTCTTCTTCTTCTTTTAACTGACCAATCAGTTCAATTGAAATAGCTGGCAATTGTTGTCTGGGACCCAAGGCAGGGTAGACTGCTGGCGTGAACCGCCTGCCCCGGTCAGGGGTGCCCTCGCTCTTGGGGCTAGTCATCAACAGCAGCTACAGGAACCAACCCGAGAGGATGGCCACGTCCCACAGCTGAACAGACAGGCACATTGTCAAATGGTGCATATGGGTGTGTAAATAGTCTGACTATTCATTCAACAGGCATTCATTGAGCACATACTCTGTGTCAGACGTGCTGCAAGGGCATGGTAATAATGCCCCTGGGAAAAGTCTAGAGGAAGCTATCTTAGCTAACAGTGCATGTATCTGGAGCAGGAAATTACGGGGGACTTGTACTTGACCTTGTGTATTTCTTTAACATCCCAGTATTTTATAATGAGTGCCTGTGACTTTTGTATTAAGAAAAAGACAGAAGAAAAGAAAAAAAAAAAACGGTTTCTCACTGGATTGGCCCCACCGCGTCTTTCAAGAGTCAGGGTGGGGGTCGGTGGTGGTACAGCTGCTGGGACTTGGGTTCAAGGCCCTGCCCTGTGATTTAACAACTGTGTCACCTCGAGCAAACCACAACTTTCCTGGGCGAGTTTCTTTAATGAAAGAGGCTGTTATGAGGGTCAGATGAGAAATAAGAGAGTGCTTTGCCCACAGTACCACATTTTAGGTAGATGCTGGTCATGGTAACCTCTCCAGCAGAAGCAGGGGCCCCCGTGGGTCCCAGAGGGCACGCCGCATCCTGCTAGAGGCACTTTGTAGAGGATGAAGATGCTGGGTGGGTGCTGCCCCCAGGAGATCAGGTGCCATGCTGACCTCCCTCCCCCCAAAGTCTGCAGAAGGAGTCTGAACGCTCATCCGGAGCCTTCTGGTTTCCAGGTGAGACTGAAGAATGGCGGGGGCGGGGGGGGGGGGTCCTTCTGCTCCTCTGGCAGCGGCTGCACTTTAAGCCGCTGATAAATCCTTGCCTTGGGGCCAGTGTGATTTCCCAGCGGGTTGAGGACGCTAATGGGTAACTGCTGTCCTGGCCTTAATCTGACCTCTGGCCTGGAAGTGGAGGGAGCTCAGGGCAGAGACTGCAGGAGAGCACAGTTGCGAGAGTCTCAGACTCCCAACTTCCAGAAAGTTCTGGGAAAGGCTAATAGAGGTCAGTGCCAGGGGTACTAGGGCATTTGGCTTTCACAGGGCTCCCCTGGGCAGGGCCGCCAGCACGGTGCTGGGAGGAAGAATGGCCTTAGGAGTCTTGGAGGTCTGTCCCTGCTCAGCTCACCGGGGCATCTTGTTATCCAATCTGTCATTAGAGCCAAGGAGGCCCGAGTTAGCAGAGGCAGAGCAGGCTCAGACACTTTTCTAGACGAGCAGTGACAGAGTCACAGGTCTGTGGAGTCTAGAGTCACTGGGAGCAAGGAGTGTGTCACCTGCACCGGAAAGCCTCAGGGTGCTCACGCCTGGGGGCCGACCCTGACCTCAGAGCCCTACAGAGCCTATGGCCTGAATTGGCCCTTTATCAGCCCTGCCCCTCTCAGCAGGGCCTGGGGCCTGCTCAGCTCCTTCCTCCTGCCCTCTGCCTACTGGTAGAGTCTCTGGTCTCTCACTTCCTGGCTGGGCTCTGGATCTCCCACTCAGAGACTTATGGCTCCATCATTCTGGCTTATCTTCCCCACCTGCTGCTCATCGACACACGGCTCCCGACTCAGTTACCCACCTAGGAGTCTGTTGACCGAAAATGCGATGGTACCACTCCCTTACTGAAAACCCTTCCATGATGGTCATCTTCAAGGGCTTTGGGAGTCTCTGGCTCTCACAAGCTAGCCCCTGCCTTGTTCTTCAGCCTTGTCCTTCCATATTCCCCATTCCCCCAAGACCCAGGACTGATGACCCCCCTGGTTCACTGAAACCCTCCATCATCTCTCACCTCCACACCTTTGCCCGTGCTGTTCCCCCCCTTTCCTGGAACAGCGCTCCAGGAAAACCAGCTGAACCAGTTAGAGGTTTTCTTGGCTGTCTTTCCACTTGATTGTGAGTGCTTTAAACAAAGAGGTCTTCCCTTATTTCTCTTTGGTGTCTAGCACTGACTACAGTCTTGGGCAAGCCATAGGAGTTCTCTAATGTTCATGGAGCGTGTGTATTCCAGTCCCAACCTCCAGTGCTGCTAGGTTGAGGCGCCATCTTTCTCACTAGGACCTTGGCAGTAGCCCCCAGTTGGCTCTGCCTCCAAACCAACTCCCCTCTCAAGGCCAAAACTATCTTGAAAACAGAAGTCCCATGCCTGATAAACTTCAAATGTCTCTCCATTGTTTGAAGTAACAAGCCTAAGCTTCTGGGCCTGTCACGGGGGTTCCCTGCAGAAACTGGTAACCTCTCTCCCTGCCCTATTCCCCTTCCACCAAGGTTCCCGGACTTTCTCACTTCATGGCACCCTCAGTGACTCAGTAGCAGTAGCTTTTCGTAGCTCCCCAAGGCCAAAGGAAGTACCCAAGAGTTTCATTTTTAAGCAAATTAAGCCCAAACAACTCAATGATTATGTGTGTTCTAAAAACTTAGTGGACTGTGGAAAAAGGAATACACATAAATTGAAGGTGCTTCTCGCAGTGACCAACAGATGTCACTGCGTTCCCCATGAATATTTAAAATATCCCAGGAAGCCCCTGTAAATTCACTGTGGCACCCTGGGTTGCCTTAGCACATAGTTTGGGAACCACAGCCACCAACAGTCGCTATGAAACTGGCTTGTGGTTCCCCAAATTTGCAGTGTATCGCCAGGCCCCATCTTCCGTATCCAGTTTTCCCTCTGATGTCTCCGTCTCCATCTTGTTAGTTTGGAAAACCCTCTGGGATTAGTCGGGTCACCTGTCCCCTCTGCTGGAGGACCTTCTTAGACCCCTCACTCCTTGTAGTTTCCACAGCGCCTGGTCCGCCACTCCATCCATTTGCATCTCATTCTGTTTCATTCGTTGATGGGCTCCTCACTATTATGAATTCTTCAAGGACAAAGCCCTATTCTTATTTTTTCCTTGCCTCCCTGGGAAGCTAACAGGGCATCTCGCACATCATAGTAAATGGAGGGATGGTTCCGAATCTGCCTTTTCTAGTTCTGGGAAATCACTTGGTATCCTGCCGACCTTTCCAGTTCCTGTGCCAGGCTGATCGGAAGCCAGACTCGAAACTTGTTTCTCTTTCCTCACCTTTATCCTGCGTTCCAAAAGCCAGTCCCTGTTCCTTCTAAAACCTGTGGCCCACCTTCCTATTTCTCTTCCACCGCTATGGAGGAGGCATCCACCTGCAGGGCCACTCTGCTGGATTCCCCACCTGTGTGTCTGCCTTTGTGGCCAGCGCTGGTGATCTCAGTTCTGACTGTGCACAGTCCCCTGGGGGGCCACTGAGCACACAGAACCCTGACAGCACCTGCGCGCTGCAACTCCATGGCTCTGCCAAAGATATCATTTGAATCAAAGGTTCCATGAGGTGGTGGCACCAAGATGAGCTGCTCAGATTCGCCCTTCGGGGAAGGACTTGTCAAGCCACTGAGAGTGTAGTCAGCAGAGAGCCTCCAGTCTCCCTTCAGGGTCATGAGTCAACATAGACCAGGCTGATCCACCTTTGTCCCCATGTCCAGAAGTCAACTTCTCTTGCTCCAACCAGTCCCACCCCACAGTCTTTCTCTAACTGTTCCTACTGGGTAGACTACTCTTCCCTCTTCCTCCTCATCTCCCTCCTTTCATCCTTCAAGACCAAGCTCAAGTACTGCCTGCTCCTGGAAGCCTTCTCTGCCTTCACTGGCCCATGATTCTACCCAATTCATGGCTTCGGGGTGTCTGTCTAATCATGTATTCAGTCATTCACTACCTGGCATGCTGGTGCAACTTAGCCCCTGTCTGCATTTTTCTTCTAAATCAGATACCAAATTTCTTCAGGAAACAAGAAACAAGTGATACTTTTTTTTTTTTTTGAAAGGGAGGGATGGTTTCCCCAGGGCCATCAGCTCAGTGCTATCTATACACATAACCAAGACCGAAATATCTGTTGCGATGATGCCTGGGCTGGAGCCAACAATGAGTTCTTCCAGATAAGGGGAGAAATGTCCCCTCTATCTTTGTGACACTGGAAGAAATGGACACAGACCCTGAAAAGAGTGTTGGAAAACTCATAAAGAGGGGAAGAGGGAACGTTCCTCCCAGGATAAGCTGAGAACAGATGACAGAGAGTGTTGCATTTGGAGTTAGAAGGTGGTGACTTTGGGCCCTTGAGTCTGGGGGGGGTCACAATCCCTATATCTGGTAGACTTCCCAGGTGGCAGGTAGAAAAGCAGATCTCACCACCCTTCTTTTAGGACCTTCTTGGCTACTGCCAGGAATATGCTTTGTCGGTCCTGATGGGGGTTTCTAGTGGTGGCAGTATGCGGTGAATGAGAACTCTGCTGAGTTCACATAAGCCAGCTCGGAAAAGGCTGGGCAACCACAGCGCCCCCAGAGAAGTCCATGAGAGACGGGTCTGCCTGGGACCCAGCCTGCCTGCCTGCCCTCTCCTGCATGTCCCTCACCCAACCCATGCCCGCCACACCCATGGAAAACATGGAAATGTGTGCTAGTGAGGGGCCCAGGTCCACAGTAACGCCATGGAATGAGCCTGGTGTCAGGGTCCCACCCGGAGGCCTCACACTGCTAAGGAACAACGCTCGGCCTGGCAGCCAGGAGACACGGGTGAAGCAATGCTCCATTTCTCATGAGTTTCTAGCTCTGGGACAGGAAACTAGCTTCTCCCCCTGATCCTCAGGTTCTTCACCTGTAAGATGAAGTGGCCCTTCCAGTCCTGGTGAGTTGTGACCCTGCCAGGCTACCGTCGAGCGTTCTCCAGAACAGAGCTATGGTGAAAAAAGGGAACTGGACAGAAAGGGGGAAAATTATCTGAAACAAACCTATAGCGATAAACCTCTTTACACTGTTGAATATACCCGCCCATTTAATTTATTCAGTTAATAAAACTTATTCCCCAGAGGGGGACAGGCAGAGGTAAGCTACAAACCAATCTGCCTGTGTGAGCATGGGTATAGATGTCTAGCTCATAACAATGAAAAAAAAATAGTAATTAAGAGACGTATTGAAGTGTATAGAAATCCTGAAGGACACTGAAGAGTCCAATTCAAGTTACTGTCCTTGGTGCAAATTTAATTCAATAGGGAATAGATAAATAAAAATACAGAAAAAACAAATTCAGAACAGATGTGAGGCAAGCAATTTTTTTCACAGTAAGAATCATAAACGTGAAAAGCAGCCTATAAGGCAAAGTTGTTGATGCAAACAGCATCAAGCTACTAAATAAATAGTTAGATAGCACCGCAGGGACAAAGAAACATTAAAATAGTCATTTGGCTGTCCCTGAATATTTGCGCCCACACAGTTATGCCCAGGCATGTAGATTCCTGGGCACTGGAGGGGGCTGTGTGTGTGTGTGTGTGTGTGCGTGTGTGTTCCAGCGGGTGTGTGTCCTGTTGCAGAGAGTACGTGCAAGGCATATCATTTGTGTGAGACTCTGTAGCAAAATCTCCTCTCCCCGAATGACGTGTGGACTTGGAATATGATTAGCGGGGGCTTAACAAAAGCTAGAGTCAGTTCTAGAAAGACAATGAGGTTGGGGAGGAGCCCCAGTAACAGGGAGGGGCTGCAGTCCTGGCCTAGGTGTCAGAACAGGTGTGTGGCTCCGAAGAAAGGAGAATTCAATGGGAGAAGGATTTCAGACACAGCTGGGGTGAAACAGGGGCAGGAAAAGATAATTAAAGTCCAGATCATAGTGTTTTAGAGAAGAAAGCTCCAAGATGATTGTTCTAGCCCAACCTCCCCATTTCATAGGTAGAAAAATAAAGATCCCAACAGGTAATGTGACTGGCGGGCACCACCTGGACACTTGCTGTGGCCAGGAGGAGAGGGCACAGGGATTCCCTGGGAGATGGGAAAAGCTAGAGACACTCCTGCCTAGCTTTCCTGAGGACCCGCAGCAGAAAGGAGTGAAACTCGCCTTACAGCTGGCTAGGAACGGATGGCTCCTGAATCCCAGGGTGCCTCCTGGCGTAAGAAGACCTTTCAAAGCCTGAGCTGAGGAGCGAAGGAATCAACCCCACTCCCTGGACAAGCTTCACTGATAGTTCCTTTGATTCTCATGTCAGACATGTGGGTTAGTAGGCACTCGTGTATTTTTTTTTTTTTTTTTTTTTTTAAATTTTTTTTTTTTTAATGTTTATTTATCTTTGAGAGAGAGAGACAGACAGAGCATGAGCAGGGGAGGGCCACAGACAGAGAGGGAGACAACAGAATCCGAAACAGGCTCCAGGCTCTGAGCTGTCAGCACAGAGCCTGACGCGGGGCTTGAACTCGGGAACGGTGAGATCATGACCTGAGCCGAAGTCGGACGCTCAACCGACTGAGCCACCCAGGCGCCCCGGCACTCGTGTATTTTTTAAGGGTTGAGGATCATGCTTAAGTCCCTTGTTCTAGTCCCAGACTGGGAACAGCTGAGCTATGACGAGAACCTAGATCTGGCTTCCAATCCAGTGTTCTTTCTGGCACCCTGGGCAGACCCCCGAGGGTTAGGGGGTCGAGAGGGGACATGGGTTAGTGGCCCCCTACGAGCCTGATGAATTACCTAAGTGAGGGGAGCCCCACTAGACCCCCTCCACCCAAAACCTTGATTTTAATGACTTTCCCCAATTCCTTTCATTATGTCCCAAGGAAATAATACTAATTACCCAGATCAGCAAAGTAACAGGACCTTCCTGTTGAGCTTTTGTCCTGAAAGGCATGTGTGCAGAGGTGATTATTCTGGTCATTCAACAAACTCATCCTGAGCACCCTTTATGCATCAGGCACTGCTGTGGGCACTGGGAGTATCCCAGCAGGGAAGAAACAGACTTCGTGTCCTCACAGAGTTGAGTGCTGGCAGGAGAACAGGGCAATAAACAAATAATGACGTGACCTACCATTAGGGCCCACGTCCTAAGGCAGGAGTGTTGGGAGCATGAGAGCATCCGAGGAACAACAATAAGGGATAGTGGAACAGAAAAGGCTTCGGATTAATAAGGAGAGCTAGGGGCGCCTGGCTGGCTTAGTCAGTAGAACATGCAACTCTTGATCTCAGGATTGTGAGTTCAAGCCCCACACTGGGCGTAGAGCCTTCTTAAAATGAAAAACAAAACAAAACAAAAAAACCCAACGAAACAAAACCTGCACAGCCCTGCACACACCTCTTGCTAACCACGTAGTATTCTTGTCATAAAGTCACTTATGTTTCCATATGAATTGAGGACAATGCAATCAGCCTAGCCAAACCTGAGGGGTTGTCGAGGTGGTCACAAGAGGCACTGTATTGAAAGGATAAGATCCATATAGAAGACCAGAAAACAGTTACGGATTAATATTTACAACATAAATGGCCCCAGGGAACAAAGATATATGTCTCTTACAGTCCTAGAAGGAAGATATATGCCCATTGAGTGCGCACACAAGTCCATAAAGCATCCGTAGAAGGAGGCTCACTGCAGCACGGCTTGCTGGAGGCCACTGGGCGTCCCCCCTCTGGGAGAGTGGACGAGCAGGATGGGTGGGGGCACACTGAGGAGGGACAGGCAGCGGTTACAAGCCACAGACTCTATGGGAGCACAGTGACGTGACAGTCTGCAAAGCATAGCGCTAAGTGAAAACCGAAGTGCAGGATGAGGACACTACCACTGGTGTGAGCTGAAGAAAACACATGCAGACATACAGTTCGCAAGAACACGTCCATGCTAAGGACAACGGAATGGTTGTCTGTTGGGGAGAGAGAGGGAATGAGAGAAAGGTATGAGGATAAAGGAGAACAAATAAACATGCAAAACATGTGGCAGTGTGTTTCCCGTTCTCCACAGTGTCTCAGAATGAACACACATGCACAGAGAGAGGGAGAGGGAGAGAGAGAGAAAACCTTGAAATGGAGGTGATTAGTAATTACTGGCTGCAACACTGATAATTCACAATGGTGAAGTAAGCTATTCTTATCAATGGCTGTTTTTTTATGTGGAATACATTGGGATTAAAATGGGGCTATTTATTAGATCAGCATTTTCTCTCAATGCCTGTTCTCTATATTCTAGTCCCAAGAGATATTCTGGAAAACAAAACAAAAAAAAGTTCTGTGGCCAAATAAACACTGCATACTAAATTTCTCACTTGGAGATGTTCCAAGCACATTAGTACATGAAAGGTGCTGAGAAGTCCTACAATAAAGAGACCTGTGTTCCTTTGACTAACCTAGTGTTTCTAGCATTTGACCAAGGGGGGAACTCCCCCTTTTTATTTTCCATGTAACAATTATTATTGTCCATGGAAATGGTCCAAAGGACACTCTGTGGGAAACAACACATTAGATTGTTGAAGGACGAGAGGCCGGAGACTCCAGATTCCAAGCATATTCTGGGACTCACACCCTCCTGTTGCCTTCCTAATGCGGCTCAGTGATGCTTAAGGTGCTTTGTTCCTAAGCCACCCAGGACCTTGTGTCTCATCCATAGCTCCGACCGATTGTGGCAAAGATGGAATTGTCTTTCCCTCGGCCATCTCCCCCTCCTCCGTATGGGGGGGAAATAGTCGTCTTGTCTCCAGAACTCAAAGTCAGCTTCCGTGATTAATGTGGACGGTGTCTTATTCCTTAGAATGGACAAGTTGTTTGGTTCTGCTGCTACAGGACATTTCCTGTATAATATTCTCCTTCTCCTTTAAACCTTACACTTAAGATGACCCAAATCACTGTTATGGCTCAGCTGGGCTATGAGAATATTTGTTTGTTTATAAATTCCACCCCCACCCCCATGCCTTGCTTTGTGTCTCTACTCTGTACATCTACACAACTTCCTTCAAGGAACCCACTTCCTCACCACAGCTTCGGTCTGTCTCTTCTCCTGCGCTGTCAAGGTTGTGCTCCCCATTGGTGCCCCAAACATCACATTTGTTTAGCACACCCTCAGCCTGCACTCTCCCTTTTACTATCTCAGCCAAAACCCCAACACTTTCTCCAAAGTTTCTACGCCTGGGCCTGCTCCTCTCCACAGGCCGCCTGCCATCTCTCCTTGAGGTGAATGGCCGTGAAGCCAGTCAGCCTCTCTCAGTGAGTGCACCCTTGGTGCAGAGACCGTGAGGACAGAGGGGGACTTCAGCGTGCTTCCTCCAGCAAGCGGTCATAAAGCCAGAACCCAGGCCTCTGCCATAGCCTGGGCAGCCGGGCTACTATGAAAGAAACACAGAGAAGGAAAGGTAACAAGCTACACATTGCAAGGCCATAATCTTAACAAGTTGGTTCAGACAGTGAGGGGCCAGTGCCAAGGAGGAGAGAAGTGGCCCTGCGAACGAGAAAGTAGAAGTCAACAAGAGTCCCAGGCACAGAGGACTAAATTTATATGAGACGCAAAGGCCACAGTGACCTGGTGGGAAAGAGGAAACTTGGAGGGGGCTGAAAGCAGAATTGAAAAGCCGAGACATAAATTGTAATGGGTTTGGCAGAGAGTGAGATAAGGGGAGAAGGGGCTCTGGGAGGGACTACTGGGAATTTATTAAAACGAACTGAATTTATGGTGCAGTTCAAGCATTTGTTGATAACAGTGCTGGTCTGGTAAAGAATGTGCTCACTGGCTTATGGTCAACAGGAAGTCGGGGGAAGATGGCTGGGGCCATGCATTCCAGTGAGAAATGTGTGGTTCACACTGGCCAGTCGGATTCCATAGCACCAGGAGAACTTTAAATTTCCTCAGGAGTTCATGCTCAAGGTTTGAAGGCAAGAAGTAATGGCCACTTAGCCCCGGTCAAAGGGAATAATAAAGCACTGTCACAGATGTTCTCCGAATGGAGAATGGTGCGGTCACTACGGCAAACAGTACGGCGGTGCCTCAAAAAATTAAAAAGAGAATTAGCATGTGATTCAGCAGTTCTACTTCTGCATATGTCCCCAAAAGACTTGAAAGTGAGGTCTTGAAGAGCTACGGTGTACACCCATGTTCATAGCCGCATTGTTCACAACAGCCAAGAGGTGGAACCCACCCCAGTGTCCACACACAGATGCGTGGATGAACAAAATGTGGTATGTCCATACAGGAAAGCATCATTTGGCCCTAAACAGGAAAGACATCCCGACACACGCTACAACATGGGTGAACCCTGAGGACATTATGCTAAGTGAAATAAGTCTGTCACAAAAGGACAAATACGGTCTGATTCCGCTTATACAAGGTACCTAGAGCAGTCAAAATCATAAAGCCAGAAAGTAGAATGGTGGTTGCCAGGGGCTAGAGGAAGGCGGGGAATGGGGCTTTGTTGTTTAATGGGGATAGAGTTTGTTTTTCAAGATGAAAAGGTTTCTAGAGATGGTGGGGATGGTCACACAACAGTGCGAATGTACTTAATGCCACTGAACCGTACACTTACAAATGATTAGGATGGTGACTTTTATGTTGTGTTTTAGCACAATAAATAAAAAAAAGCCCTCCAGCCAAGTGTCCTTCATGCATATGCCTTCCTCAACACCTGGATCTGACCAAGAGTCAGGGGGCCCATTAATTCCACAGCCGTGGGATGTGGAGGCATGAAGACCTCTTCCATCTAGTCAAATGGAGTCTTTGTTCTGTGGGTGTCAGTCGTGGGATCTCAGACATAAGCCTGGTACTCATTAACAAGTATGGATGTGGGGGAGGGTTCAGGATGCTAAGCGTCCATTTAGGAGACAAAGGATCATGGTGGGCTCCCAGGCTAAGGACGATGAAGAACGGGGATGGTCCAAGGAACCCAAACTCTAGCAGAGTCATCTAAGACTTTGGGGAAGCAGTTAAGAATCTTTAGGCTGGAGCCTTTTGGAAAAATCCAGTGGCCATGCCAGTCGTAAGGCACAACCTGTGGTCTGGCAGTGAATCAGAGAAGAGACCTTGGAGAGTTACAGACGCCCTTCAAAGGAAAGTGGCAGGTTCACTCAACAGTGGCCTGTCTGATGGTTGACATGCACTGGGCACTGCATTAGCAATGGGGGATATGGAGGGGGATGACACCGAGAGGACTTGGATTTCCATCCCAAAGGGTCCCGTTGGGAAGGGCAGTAGTCTCTATCAATATCTGGATGCCCACTTCCCCTATAGCCCGAGTAGTACCAGGCGGTGCTGATAAGTGTTGTAACACAAAAGACCACACTCACCACGTCCACCTAACACGTGGTAATGGGCCATCCACCAGCCAAAGGCCCAGGGCAAAGGTTATAAGTTCCTCTTTAAGCAGAGGCAAAAATAGCATCATCTGCTAACAGCGCCTCCTTCGTGGTTAATGTGGGGAGCCTGAAGAACATGCCAGAGAGTCAGGCGTTTGTAAATAGGCCAATACATTGAGAGCCTTACTCAGAGTGGAAAACTTTGTACAGTAGGTTGCAAAATTCTCGAAGTTTTGGGGTGTGATGGGGGAGAAGCTGTTAGGGGCATGGTCTTGAGATGCAAAGCATAATCGAGGAAACTATTTTCGTAATTAAGTTCCTACGGTGTGCCCCAGGCATGCAAGCATCATAAAACCCCGCAGTCCCTTGCTAGGCATTACTTCGTGTGCACAGCTGTGGAAGTGTTACACATAAGACTGACCAGGAATCATTGGAACGCATAGTAAGTAACCCAAACTCTAAAAGATTTTAAGGGTCCTGTGGAAGAAAAAAGAGTATGGTCCATTTTAAAGACAAAGTTTGACAGTTCAAAATTTAGTAGAATTTCAAATGTGTGTGATGATACGTGATTTTCGTTTGTTTGAAAGTTTGTAGTATGTGTCTAGAGTTAATTCGGTTTAGACATTTAGATGCCTTTGCCTTTGGCCCTACATGAGTAACAAGATTTAAAACTGCTTTTTTTAAATCGTTCAAGGGTTCCAAGAACTTGAAAAAAAGTTTCTCTGCTCCCAAAATAATGAGAAAGAGGAACTTCAAGCTCTGTGTGAATTGGGAATTAGTTGTTCCTTTGTATTTAGTAATAACTTCTTTAAAATCATGAAAACAAAGATGGTTTGTCAGTCTTCTTTTTGGACAGAACAGGAATGCTACTTGCCTTCTCAGTTAATTAGGGTTGCGAGCCACAAGAATTGGGTAAGTGTGTGCAATTTTTGAGGTAATCTGTGCAAAAGAGTTCTTGACAGATGTACGTGCAATGCCGTGTGCTATCTGGCCCTGCTTCCAGATGGGAGAATGCCTTGGCAGATGCCACAGTGATTCATGACTAGGTTACATAACTCTATTTTGCATTTGGGGTTGAACAACTTGGATTTGTTGCAGGTACAATTCAATTAAATATGGAATTTATTATTTGAAAATATCAGCTGGAAATAGAGCTTTTGTGCAACTTCGATCCGAGATGTTCTGTTGTTTGGGGGCACGTTTGTGCAGGGCCATCATCAGGGGGATAAAGAAGTTATGGATGCCATATTGGATTGTCACTGATGGAGAATGAACTCCCTTCCACCTTGAACCTGCTATCCTGGTAGATTTCGGAAACATACGTCAAGGCATGTGAAACTGAACATCTAAGGCTGACTTCCCTGCCTCTGAGACCCTGCACTCTCCCCAGTCAAGTGCTCATCCCCCACCTGCAGCCCCATCCTGTCCCCAGAAGGGGGACAACCCCCAGCATCTTCAGCCTTGCTTGATCTTTCTGGCCAGGATGGATCTTTTGTCCCCAGACGATAACAGGGTTGGGTTTGGTGTCTGTATCCTGGGCTTCCCATCATGCTCCCAGTTTTAGGATTGAGTGCCTGTATGTGATTTATCCCTAGGCCTCTCCCCCTGAGCCACTGCCTGCCTCCTGCCAGACTCCCAGAACACCCCCTCATTGGGCCCTCCTGTCCACTGACAGGCCTTCTTGATCCTGCTTCGCTGGCCTGATTACTGTCCAGCCGGCACCTTCTCTGTGGACAGCATTTTCCTAGACTGTCCACGATGCCCAGTGTTTGCTAGAATGGGGAGCTGCCGATTTCTTACCCTTTAAACACCGTTCTTTGCTTATCAGCCGGAACCTTCTGTCAACACCGACAGCCTGGTCAGTTTTCCATACCTGGACACCCCAGTGAATGGGGCCACTTCCAGTTTCTAGGCCATTCCCTCTGCTGCCCCATCCACTAGAAGTAAGCAATGATGGCCGTAACTAGCTGAGACAGGATTTTTGCTTAAATTACTTAGATATTTGTCCTCAGTGGAAAAATCTTCACAGAGAGTTGTTTTAAATTGTTAACCGATATATTCTGTTAAGCTTTTTTAGCTTGAAAGATTCTGCATTAAGGCTGGGAAGTAATTTTAATAATGCCTGAACTTGTGATCTTAAAGAAGAAAGAAGGTGCTCCTGGGCAACCAGTGCTGGCCCTGGTTCTACAGTCAGGGACAGGAGCCCCGTCTCTGGAGGAATGGTTTCAGCTTACATTCTACTTCTGCTGCTGATCTGATCAGAGATTTCCAAGAGTCTAAAACCATCATGAAAATAGGGGCTTATAAAAATTTTCCATTGTTGGGGTGCCTGGGTGGCTCAGTCGGTTAAGCGTCTGACTTCAGCTCAGGTCATGATCTCATGATTCATGAGTTCAAGCCCTGCATCGGGCTCTGTGCTGACAGCTCCGAGCCTGGAGTCTCCTTCAGATTCTGTGTCTCCCTCTCTCTCTGCCCTCCCCAGCTTTCTGTCTGTCTCTCTCAAAAATAAATAAACATTAGAAAAGTTTTTTTTAATTTTCAATTGCAGACTGTTGGGGTTGAGCCATCAGCAAGGGCTTCAAGCATCATCTGGCCCCTTGCTTCTCAAATTGCTCATCTTGACTTACTAGTGGTTATGAAACTGATTTAGAGAGTCGAGACCACCTTGCATTTGTTTTTGTCATGAAATAATAGAATAGTTCAATGTGGATCTTATAGTAAATTAGATATTCTTTTGTAAGGCTTGTATTTCAGGGGTGTGTGTGTGTGTGTGTCCTGGATCACAATGTAAAATATATAATTCACTGAGGCTCATAATTAAAGTGTCGAAGTCCACATCCCTCATTTTATTCTGAGAAAACTAGGGCTCTGAGAAGGGGGAGAGTGGCCTAAATCCATTAAGTTAACCAGTGGCAGATAGGAGAATCAGAGCTGGAATTTGAACCCCAGTTTTCTATTGTAAGTTGGCATGCTCTGTTCAATTTCCTTTCCACCCAAGGAAGAGGAATTAACATAGGCTCTTGATCTTTAGGAATGCAGGTCACAAAGACGTGGACTATAGTGGTCCTGCAAGTAGGCAGCAACCACTACCTATAGGTGGCCATTGAACGAGAACAGGGGAAAGGAAGTGGTATGAAATGGCGGGTAAAAGAAGAGATTACAAGTCCAGAAAAAAAAAAAAAAGGGCAAACTTCAGAAGTGTCTTTGGATGAAGACTAGAATAAAAGGTGGGCTTAAACCAGAAGGAAGAATGGAAGCTTTGTAGTAATTCACCTTTCTGTATGACAAGAGACCAAAATAGGGATAGGAGAGGCGAAGAGTCTATTCAAGGTTATTCAAGAGAAGTGGGATGCTAATAGAATTCTTCTGTCCTTTTCTTCTTTTTTTAAAGTTTGTTTATTTATTTTGAGAGGGAAGAGGGAAAGAGGGAATTCCAATCCATGTACCATGAGATCATGACCTGAGCCAAAATTAAGAGTTGGACACTTAACAGACTAAGCCACCCAGGCACCCCTCTTCTGTCCTTTTTCGTCCAGATTGCCTACTTATCTTAGGACAATTGTTCCTTTGATAATTCTCCCTATTGGGCTACAAGTTTCAAGTGGTGACAATTGTCATATATTTTCCTGCTCACAACTTTCTTCCTTCTCTTAAAAACCTCCTAGAAAAAAATCAGTCAATTATACCAAGGTATTCATTTTTATAAAATAATGCACCCCCCTCCCCAAAATGCAATACCAGCGTAATTACTCATTTAAAAGTGTGCCCTTACAGGCTGAGTGTTAGTGATTAATCTATTGTGACCACTGAGAATATGGATATTTAACTCATTGAATGATTCTCAATAATTATTGCATACAGACCATCGGGCTTCATATTAATTTTGCTTTCAGAGTCGTCTTGCTTGGAAACAGTGATTCTAAGCTTTGTTTTCCACACTTTTATGAAACACTCAACTTTTACCAAGCTGGGAGACCCAAATTTTGCTCTCCCCGCCCCCCCCACCGTCTGGCCTCAGGGCCAGAAATGTAAATATAATTTAGGATTTCTGCGCTTAATTCCAGGGTTTCGGGATAGCGTGTTTTATCGGCGGTCACAGTAGTCTTCATTTTCATCAATTCCTCTTAGAATGGAGTCGCGGTTTTCGGTCAAACACCTAAATGAGTTTCATTGTGCAGCGTGCACTCCAAATTAGTGACAGAAACTTCGGCGTTTGCCTCCCGTGCACCAGCATCTGTGCGGCTTTTCTGTGATTGCGGCTTCTTTTGCACCTAAGAGTCCTGCCATTCTTCAACATCTATGATTCTATTGAGCTCAGTCCAGCTTAGAAATGAGAACAATCTCCCCATATCAGTTGCCCAGGGCGAGTCTGAATGCTTGTCTCTTCTTGAACAAAGCAGCAACCGTTTCCACCCCGCCCCGTCCTCTGCCACATTTTCAAGCCCAGTGTGTTCAAGTGTCTGTGTCTTCTTAGAGAACAACCAGGAGGCCCAAGCGTGCAACAGGGCTCAGGTTTTCAGAGCCCTTTAACTCCCCGTCTTCTGGATCTGGGGATCTAGGGAGTGGGCCAGCACATCTCCCGCACGTCGATGACTCGGCCACATGACAGAATTAAAGCAAACCACCTTGGCTCTGCCCTTTCAGCTGCACCTAAGTAGTATGCAAGTGTGATGGTGAGGAACACTTTCATAAGGAGTTTTTGCACGGTACTCACTTCTGAAGCACACACTCTTCTAGTGAATGGCGCGATGGAATCTGAGCTTAAAAAAACATCGAAATGACCTTATTGTTTTCATTGCTTTTCCATATGTATCCTAAAGTTCTCAACCGCCTCACTGCCTGGTGACAAGGTGCTATTAGTTCATGTGTGCGAGCTAATTAAATACAAACGGTGCTAAAAACCTCCAAGCTGGAGGCATATGAGACACCTTGATCTCCTGTGGCCACGAACCTTGTGTCTAAGTGCCAAGTCTTTTTGACCAAAATCTTATTTGCTTGCTAAATTGATTTTTTTTTTTTTTTCAGTTCAGGGACCCAAGGTTCCCTGAGGGGTAGATTGCCTCAGAGTCTGAGACTTGCAGAGATGCTCTTAGAACACTCTACTGCCGCTAGGTACCAGAAGGTGTTACACGCATGATATATCCAATCGAGGTTATTTGATGTACCACTGGCAAGTGATCAGGCAGAAGAATGGAGCACGGAAGTCAGAAATACATATATGGGAGCTAATAAATGATAAAAATGACATTTGTTTCATTTGGAAAAGGGTGAATTTCCAGATGGAACACCACCATCTGAAAAAAAAAATAAAGGTGATTGCCTAATTCTGTCCTTCCCCTCAAATAAATGTCCAATGTATTATATATCTAAATTTTTTAAAGTTTATTTATCTTGAGAGAGAGAGTGTGTGTGTGTGAGCAGTGGAGGGGCAGAGAGTGGGGGAGAAAGAGAGAATCCCCAGCCCTAGCTGTGCAAAGCCTGACACAGGGCTCGAACTCCCAAACCGTGAGATCATGACCTGAGCCGAAACCAAGAGTTGGGACGCTCAACTGACTGAGCCACCCAGGTACAAAAAAAAAAAACACCAGAAAAAAGAAGTTGAAAAAAAATCTCTTTTTGAGTAAGATACAAAATGCTGACATCATAAAAATTGATTAAATTGAAGAATAAAAAAACAAATGTTTTCTGATTGCAAAAATACACAATAAACAAAGTTAAATAATATAAAGGAGGAAATATTTGCAATGTATATTAGATGTAAAGGGCTATTTTCTTTAATATATAAAGAGCGTCTACAAATAAATTGGGAGAAGACCTCTAATCCAATAGAAAGGTAGCAAAGGATTCTCCAGAAAACAAAATACAATGGATCTTAAACCTATGAAAAGATACTGAGGCGTGCTCATAATTAGAAAAACAGAAATCAAAACTACCATCACATGGTAAAGATATAAAATCACAACCACCATATCTTAATGACAATCACGTGAGAGAACCAGGTGTTCTCATACACTTATTTATGAGAATGTAAATTGACAGAACTCCTGGACAGAGCAATTTAAAATAAAATTTAAAAATGTAGATGGTCTTTGGGGTGCCTGGGTGGCTCAGTCAGTTGAGGGTCCGACGGTTGGTTTGAGCTTAAGTCATGATTTCATGGCTTCAAGCATCTGAGCCCTGCATCAGGCTCTACTTTGGCAGCATGGAGCCTGCTTAGGATTCCCTCTCTCTCTCTCTCTCTCTCTCTCCCTCTCTCTCTCTCTCTCTCCCTCTCCTCTCTCTCTGCCCCACCCCAACTCGTGCTGTCTCTGTCTCTCTCAAAATAAATAAATAAACTTAAAAAAAAAGAATACATCTATTTTTTTTAAATGTAGATAATCTTTGACCTAATCATTTGTTCCGAGAATTTATCCTACAGACATACTTACACAAGAGAGCGATGGCGTATATACAACAATATTACCTGCAGTATTGTGTATAAGAGCAAAAGGTGTTTATCAATGGAGACCTTGTTTTTAAAATTAGGATACATCCATACAATGGCATCCTTAAAACATAGAATAGCATTTAACAAAAATGAATGTATTGAAATGGGATAATTTCATAAATATCATTAATGAACAAAGCAAGATAATGAACAACATCGGTCATATAGTACCCATCTGAGTATTAAGAAATTGATAACAGAGATTGCTCCTGAGGAGTTGCTCAGGGTCCAAGGTGGGAGTCAGCTTTACTTTTTTCTGTATACTTGTTTGTACTTTATGAGTTCTGTACAATGCACATGCCTACCTACTTACAACTCAATGCTCTAATGAGAATATATGAGATCATTTAACAAATTTGGCTTGATAAAGGGATCCAAGGACGAGGGGCCACTAATCAAATGGAAGCACAAAGGCGATGGATGCCAAGAAGCATGAAAATCAAAGAGAGAGCTAAGTTTATACCAGAAATCAAGATCAAAGCGATG
Source organism: Paguma larvata (assembly GCA_030068075.1). Lineage (NCBI taxonomy): Eukaryota > Metazoa > Chordata > Mammalia > Carnivora > Viverridae > Paguma > Paguma larvata. Next base: position 89,306,663 of record CM057834.1, on the reverse strand, counting down.
TGAGGGCAAGAAGAAATGGAGATGAGGCTCACTAAAGGAAAAGTGGCAGTTCTGTCATTTATAAGAGGGATGATATGAGGGTAAAGAAGCTTTAGATAGGAGCCTTTAGGAGTTGCAAATGAGCTGAACTTAAGGTGCCGTATTTGTAAGTAATTAATACTAATAGCATAATAAAGGCGTGTCATCCACTGGATTATAAAGTCAGTTACAAATTGGAAGGGAACATAATCTCCATCCTGTTTATATCTAATCACAAATGTATGATGATTATGTTGATACCATTCTTTTAGGATGTGGGAAGGAATATAAATCCAATTTTGGGCTCATGCTCAGACCGAAGGAGATAACCAGTAACCATTAATTGACTGAAGGTTATCTAAAGCAGGAAAGCCTCACTCTCTTCATATTTTCAACTCTGTGCAATTCAAAAGAGTTCTAAGCAAGTACTGTGAATAAAAGCTGTATACGTATGCACGCCAGTCCATCTGCTTTACGTTCAAGTTCAAAGAAGGCAGAGACAACATGTGTAGTGTTATCTGCACAGAGCATGGCAAAGCAGGCTACATAATTAGATACTTGGTAAAGACATTTTGTTCTTGGTGGTGGTGGTGGTGGTGGTGATAATAAACAGTGATGTTGTCAGCCCTTCTTGGCAAAAAGCTTCTCTCCAGTATCTTCCCCATGGCAATGAGTGGGAGGGAAAATAGATAAGGAGCCTATCTCCAGTTTGGGGACTCAATCTCTGACTGAGTTGCTATGATAACAACCATATAATAAGCATAATAACCCCCATATTTGGTGTTCAGGTCGAGAGCGGAGAGGAGGTCCTCCCTGCCATGTTCCTCCCAACATTCAGTACTATCCTGCCCTCTAATGACACAGTGCCTCTCTACATGGTGTCAACAGTGCGGGGTTTCCCTTGTCAAATGGTGAATCAGTCTAACATACCAATTTTTAAGAGGACCAATCTGGTCTTGATAAAAACTAAAGGTAGTCTAAAAATTAATATAACTTAAACCAAATCACGGTATAAAGGAAGGATCTTTCATTGAATGTAGTTCATTCTTGACATTCCCAACTAGTGAAATCATTTTGCTAAAATTTAAGCAGTCACAAGATCATTTTTAGGGTTAGAATGGACCTTAAATACAGGCTAGTTCATCCCTTTCATCATAAAAGGTGAGCACCCAGAGTGTCATCAAGATTACAGAGCTCAGTCAGGACTTTGCCCACCACCGTACTGCCTCCAAACCCAGGAAGGGACATGTAAAAAACAAGTCAGCATTTTATGGCTTGTCTTTTTTTTTCAAAAGCAGAAAAACTTGATAGCTTTGTATAAAGAAAGTATCCCATCACCTTTCTTTCTTCCCCTTTTTACCAGAGGTGGGAACAAAGGGTGGAGATGATACTGCAATTTCGATCTCTACAATTTGAAATAACTCCATTTAAGTTTTCTTGAAATGAAAAGGATAAATAGTGCTAACTTAGTTAAAATGGGGGGGGGGGGTTGATTGGGCATCTTGTCAAGGAAACTAATTCTGTCTCTCTTTCTCTCATTCTCTTTCTCTCATATACAGACATGCATACCATACCACCCACTAGTTAATACAGTGCCCTTTAAACTCTTCATCTGACATTTTAAAATTATGTTAAAATACCCAAGTGCTCTACTCTGAAAATCTGCACAAGAAGTACTCAACGGAAGTGATTCCTAGAATTCAAACTGAGGGAGGCCATTTCCTAATTCTGAGGAAGCTACTGTCATTCTGAATCAATGCTATGTCTCAGAAATGTATGGGACAGTCCCCAAGGTCAGTGTCAAGTGAACCACAGAATGACACTATTAGATGGGGAATGAGAACTTTTAAAATGTCATGGAACAGTATGAGAGTAAGACAGAGGTAAACAGGTCAGTCCCCTGAGCCTTTATTGAGTATCTATCATGCTTAAAGCAAGAAGCAATACACTTAAAAAAAAAAAAAAAAAAAGAAAAAAAGTAAAGACTAAACTAAAAGGGATCTTAAAGAGTTAGGTAGAGTTGCTTGTTATTGAAAGGTATGCACCACCTCCCTGTCCCATCGATGTCAGTCTTGGCCAGATGACTTGCTTTGACCTCACTACCCGCTGAGTGTGCTTCCTGACCAGATTTTGAGTTTGGCTATCTAATGTGGTTTGGCCAATAGGATGTGAGCAAACATGATGTAGCAGAAACTTTAAATGTTCTTTGAGCACTGTTAGGTTTGCTCTCCTGAACGTTTGCCTTCACCTTGAGAAAAGCCTATCCTAAATGGGCTTACCTACCCAGATGCACCAGAAAGCCCAGCTAAGCTCGGCCAAGGGTAGCCTAGTTTAGCCTATTCTGGCCATGCCTTTGACACATGGTGAATAATAATATGTTGTTGAAGTCCCTTCATTTTATTTATTTATTAAAAAAATTTTTTTTAATGTTTATTTTTGAGAAAGAGAGAAAGTGTGAGCAAACGAGGGGCAGAGAAAGGGAGACAGAGAATCTGAAGCAGGCTTCAGGCTTTGAGCTGTCAGCACAGAGGCCGACACGGAGCTCAAACTCATAAACCACGAGATCATGACCTGAGCCGCAGTCAGATGCTCAACCGACAGAGCCACCCAGGGCGCCCCAAAGTCCCTGCATTTTAGATTGGTTTGTACTGTAGCAATAACAAACTAATACAGAGAGCATCTAGTATGACATCTTAATTCATCACTTTTGCTGGATCACATAACAAACGAAACAGTAGAGAGAACAACTTGGCTAGAACTGCGGATCTCCAGTAGGTCTATTTCCACAGAGTACAAGTCAATCTCTTTTGAAAATCACCCCCAGGGAGAATGATGATGGGATCCCTGGGTCCCACAGACAGAAGAATTCACAAACCACTGGACTCCCATTAGCATGTACATTAGGAACAGAACTTTACTGCACGTAAAAAACTGATCACAGACCTGGAAGGTCTGGAATAGGAGCTGGGAAAAATAACCCAGCGGCTGAGGAGGAGTGATGTGGAAACAGACTAAAACGATTAGGGCTCCAGTGTGGAAAGACACATGATGAGAATCAATATGACTCAAGTCTGTCAAATCTCGAATAGAGTAAGTGATCTGAACTTGTGTTTGTCCACCAGATTCTGGAATTTTATTTGCTTTTATTTTTTTAAAGAAGGAGCACACTCAGAGGCATAAAAAGGGAAACTTCGAGAAAAAAAGAGAGGCTCTATTACTTTACCTGGCTGAAAACTGTGGTTGGCCATGTGTCCCAGTATATCCAGGGCGGTATTGGATGGTGGATTATATGGTTGTAGAGCTGACAGCATGTTAAGCAAAACATGCTCAGCAGAGTTGAACAAAACCAGTCCAAGTACAGTTTAGGTAAATTCTTGAGAAAAGACCAGTCATGGGTTATCAAGGCACACTGGACTGAGGCATGGAGGACCACTGTGTCCGATTGCAGCAGTGGTGAGAGATGGGCAAGACACCCAGGGCCTGACTTGTCTGGTCAGGGTCTTAACAGGTGGGAAACGGTGTTCTTTCAGCCTAGAATGGTGTCCCATTGGGCAACCCTGGGGCCTCCTCCAGGACCCTTATCTGTACTGCTAGGCATTCTCTTTGTGGATCCTCGAAAGATCTAAGCACATGCAACATCCCCAGTCTGGTTATTACTTTCTTATCAGAACATGAAAACAAGGTACATGGTAGAAGAGCGAGGTTCCCTCTTACCCACACAGAGGTCCGTATAGCTTTCTGAGCTCCATTTGGCTTTCCCAGAAACCCTGCAGAAAACACAGCAGTATAGTAAGGATAAGATGAAACAAAATTTCGAGTATTCAGATTTATTCAGGAAAAAGTCTGGAACTGTGAGAACACAATTACATAAACAATAAAAAAGAATTGAAGTTGTATTGCTTTCGAGTACTTTGAAGTATTAGAATAAACTAGTAGCTTTAAAAATGTATATTGCTGAGGAAAAGTCTCGGTCAGCTCTGCTTTAATGGACAGAAGAGATCGTCTGTACTTAAAGTATTTGTGTATAATTGCTGCTAAAATATTTGAAAACCGTTTGCTTTCCCAACTATGTTAACATTCCCCTCTGCAATTTGGTTTACATTATTATTAATTTTGGCAAAGCCTCTTTTGACAGCCACTATGTGTGTAAACGCCTGCTGAATCTATCCAAATCATCACAAGTTCTGAATTATCATGATCCAAGTCCAACTTTTAACGAAAACCAACAGAGTCAAAACATAAGAACCTTAGGGTAACTTGATATGGGACTAAACATCTGACATGTTTTGTAGCAGGGAACGAGTATACCTAGAGATACACATGGGGTAGAGGGTCAGAAGGTGCCACATCCATTGTGCTGTAGGGATACAGTAGTGTAGTAGGGATGGAGTGTGTGTGCAAATAGGCACGGAGGCGCCATAAGGGTAAAGGGATGGAGATTGCTCCCAGATCCCTGGGTTGTGGGAATGGAGTACATGGGGAGACATATGAGGAGTGGGGGAGGGGCAGAGGGGGGGTGGAAGAGGCAGATCTCCTTAATGGAAACACATCTCATTCTTAATACATCGACTTTCACAGTGTAAGCTTGCCATATATCAAAGAAAGCTTCTATGAATATAAAAATAGTCACTGAAATTACTATGTTCTGGAGAGAACTTGGCAAGGTTTGTACATACAAGGATGATGAGCTGAAAAGGAGCATATGTGAAAATTAACCAGAGGCAGGAGCACAGTGTTCTCTTCACACGGACAGTTATACTGTTTTTTTCCCTCAAAATGTTAATACTGAATTACTCAACTGAATGCAACTGATAAATCCCCCCCCAAAATATGTGACATTTATTTACTTTAATTTCCTATCCAGTGTGTTGTTCTATTTTGACACTCAGAAATTTCTTCACGCTTGCTTCAGGAACTCACAGGAAGCCTTGATGAGATTGCTATTTGTGGGTTTCACATTGTGAACGCGCCATCCCCCCAAGAGAGAGACGAGGAGAAAGTATTTAAAACCTGAGAAAGGGCAGAACAACAACAATAAAGAGTGAAAAGAGCGTTGGACAGAGAAAGGGACAAAAAGGAAGAGAAAAGAAAAGAGGAGGGAGAAGGACAGAAATAGCTATTGTTATCTGTCTTGTGCTGAGGCCAGCCTTTCTGAGGGTAGGGGTGGGGAAATGCTAGAGAGATGTTAAACAGATATGATCAGGATTGGTCCACACTTAGCCCTTCCTGTCTGTTTGGCTCATCGTCTGGTCACACGCAGGATCTGTCGGCTCCTGATGTTGGGTCTGGTGGCAGGACGGCCCTGAGTTTGCAGATTAAATCATGTGGCTTCTGAGAAAACCCAACGAGGGAAAACAGAATACCCTTAGAAGATAGAGTCCCAGGGCTGTATCTACAAATGCCTACTAGACATCTCCACACTGGCATTTCATTCTGGCCGAAGGTATCTCCCTGAACCAGCTGCCTTCCTGACCTTCTATTTCTGTCAACTCATGGCCATTCTCCCTGTTAACCTGGCTCAACACTTAGAGGCACTTCAACTCATTCACCTTGAGTTCTCTACACGCAGTTCATCCCAGGAGTCACTAACTTTGCCCCCAACGTCTTTCTTTTTTCACGCAGACCACCTGGGCCAAGCCTCTCGCCACTTCACCTAGACTTAACCTAAATCTTGCCCCCTGCAGAGTCACCGTTTACTTCAAGGTCCCTCTCTTGCTTGAAAATGATAGCACACCGGCCAGCAATCCAGCCTGTCACTTTCTCACACAGTTGCTTCCCTTAGGGCTCTCCCATCTTTAGCTTTTAGTAAGTCCGTGCTGCTCGTCAAGCTGTGCCCTGTTTTTATGTAAGTGCAACCACACACATCATTGCTCCCCACCTGGTTTGTGTTCTTGTCTTTGTGACTATTGCTCCTGCAGGACTCCTTCTCTAGGAAGTCCTCCAGTGTGATTCTAGCCGTGACAGATCTCCCGCTCCTCTGAAAGACACTACAGCTACCATCTCTCTTGCCCAGTCAAGCCCTAGGGTACATCCCTTCTGGTGTTTAACACCTGATTTTATGCATACACTTGAGGATGGAAGTAACTTCTACTTCTTCCATATCCCAGGCCCTGGCACATTTAGACAGTCAGTCAGTGGGTTTTAGGGTGAATGGATGAATGAATGGATGACAGGACTCACTATGTGTTGATGGGTAATAAGCAACGGACTGTCGTCACCATGCAAGAATTCATTCAAGTAGGGGAAAGCTCATCACACAGTGCCTTCCCATAGAGACCGCCCCAGTGAAGGCATAGATGGGAGCAGTGCTTCATGGGTAAAGTTGCCCTAGGCTCAGCATATCTTATGCTGGAAGACAAGGGAAGACTGCTCTTACCTGGCGGAAAAATTTCAAGTTTCCAATAAAAGGAGAAGGCTTGGGATGTCTGATGCCCAGCTTCTCCAGTCTTGAAAAGGCTGATGTGGAGTACCTGAGGGGAAAAGCAAATTTTGAAAACCAAGGACCTGAAGTTTGCATTCATACATTGGCCCTGTTAGGAAACAGAATTACCGAGCTCTCCTGAGGGAAGGGTGAAAGGAGGGGTTTCTGGTCGACAGTGTCTAAGGACCAAAGAGGAAGAGGCGTAGAGGCGAGTGAGTGCAATAGAGCTCAGGAAATTCCTCCTGACTGAGTGACAGGCTGGAGATTGAGGAATCCTAAAATCTCACAGGCAGAAGACAAGGCGATGCTGTAGTCTAAATGCCCCTTCCACATCTAAAGTTTCCACAATACATTGTTTTTATTTTTTTTTTATTTTTTTTTAAATTTTTTTTTAACGTTTATTTATTCTTGACAGACAGAGACAGAGCATGAGCAGGGGAAGGGCAGAGAGAGAGGGAGACACAGAAGCTGAAGCAGGCTCCAGGCTCTGAGCCGTCAGCACAGAGCCCGACACGGGGCTCGAACTCGCAGACCGTGAGATCATGACCTGAGCCGAAGTCGGCCGCCTAACTGACTGAGCCACCCAGGCGCCCCTACATTGTTTTTAAAAATGTACCTCCACCAGTTCAGCTTCTTTGTCTCTACATCTACCACGAACAATTATCAGAAGGCAAAGAAAAAAAAAAGGTAACAATGGCAAAAATAGGTTCCCCGTGCAAATTTGTGTTTTCCTGGTCAAACTGACCCTGCGCATAATTTGTCCCTCATCACATTCCATGCGCTAATAGAGAAAATAAAAATCGGGAGGGAGAGAATGCACCATGGAGACAAGACCTCATCACCAACTGCTTATAAGCTCTTTATGTCTTTGTTTTCATGGCCTGAAACCATATGGGAAGCATATTTTCTTAACCAAAAATCAGGAAACGTGGCCCGACAGATTTCTGTGCCACTTTCCAGGAGAAAGCAGCAGTCTGAGAAGTGCAGTGTAGCTGTCAAAACATTGGAATTACTAGGATATTTCACCAGTTTATGGGAACAGAGGGATAACACAGTTAAAGTCAGAACTGGCTTAGAAAAACCTGGACATATGGCTAAAATCCCTAATCAGCCAGCCAATTAGGTCAAAAGTTCAGTTAGTTCAGAAAAATTAATGAGTCAAACTGGGTGTTTAGCATCATGCAGAGATCAGCCAAATCTCAATTCAGGAGCAAGGAAAAATTTAGAGCATATCATTACAGCCAAGCTTCCTGGGAGTACTAGAATTTAGATGAACAAAATGCTGCTCAAAAAATCATTCACTTATCATTGGAAAGATGGAGTGTTTGCGACAGTCTTTGACCTTCCCTTTTCCCACCTGTAGTCCAACAAGGAGCACTTAAAATACAAAATTTTCATCAAATATTCAAAAATTCAGGGAAAGGACAACCCGGTGTTAAGTGCTGGTTTGTGTTACTCTGAGCAATGGGTCTACTTTTAAAGTAGTCACAAGGGAGAACCAAGAATGGGAAGGAGGTTTCCACCATCTGGCTGCATTACTGGGTTTGAATGAATTCCCAGGACATCACATGTAAGTCCATGTTCAAGTGTGATTACAAGCCACACTTAAGAGCCACGTGTGAATTACACAGATTAGTCAGGCCAGCATTCCTCTTCATTAGCTTGTGTACCAAAGGTTGGCAGCATAATGTGCAAAAGTTATTCGTTCAAGTAGACCAGGATATTTTGAATAACTCCCCTCACCCCTAAGAGGAAAAAACCAAAGACTTACCAGTCTGCTTAACACTTCCCTCAGCATCCTTGAATCTGGTTTCTATCTTCATTTCTCTATCAGCTTTTATGAATTATTTTCTAAATGTGATCGCTAATGGATAGAAAGAGATATGTAGATCTTGGGCCACGTAATTACATCTTAATTTTGTAATTAGATGTCTTGATTGTCTAATTAAAGGACGAGAAGTCTGTGCCTAATTACATGTATTAATTATTATGCAAGTCCATGCCCTAATTATGTAACTCCACTTACAAAAATACTGCTTGTGTGTCTCTGCACAAAATTCAGACATTTTCAAACATATGGCATCAGCAGAGAATGTTCTGGACATAACCATAAACTTCACTTTGCAACGTGTACTCCAAGTATAGAACTTGGGTCTCTTCAGCTGGGAATTGGCCAAAAGTTGCCGTCAGTAACCAAGAGTCCTTGTACCAGAATCGGCAAGGAAGGATCACTGGCAACAGACTTCTGGGCAAAATTTTTGCAAAGTGGGTTCCATTTGTCTTGCTCTCACTTCCTTCCCTACACCCTCATTTCATCTTCCCTGGTCCCGGGGTCCTCATGCTGCTCTCTGTCTGTCTCAACAGGTTCTCTGGACAATCCATGGACCCCAGGTGTTATAGGTTAATCATGTCACCCCAAAAAAAGATCAGTTGAAGTCCTAATCACCGGTACCTCAGAATAAGATCTTATTTAGAGATAGAGTGGTCACTAATGTTATTAGTTATGATGAGATCATACTCAAGTAGAGAGGAACCCTAATCCTTATGGCTGGTGTCCTTATAAAAGGACGGGCACATGAAGACATGGAGACACAGGAAGAATTCCATCTGACAACAAAGGCAGAGATTGGAGTTAACATAGCTACAAGCCAGGGAACCCCAAAGATGGTCAGCAAACCACCAGAAGCTAAGAAGAGGCCAGGAAGGATTCTTCTTTACAGGTTTCAGAGGGAGGATAGCCCTGAAAAAACTATAATTTCAGGCTTCTGGCTTCCAGAACTGTGAGACAATGAATTTCTAGTGTTTTAAGCTCAGTTCATAGTACTTTGCTCTGGGAGCCCTAGGAAACTGATGCACCAAGAATACCCATGAAGGAGCTTTTGAGAATCAATGAAAAAAGGTCTTTAAAAAAATCTCCTCTTGCTACTCTAAAAGTTGTCACCATGAAGGAAATTTCCTTTTTATGTCAAATTGTGCCATTAGGTCCTGTGCCATCAAAAAAGTGCAGGTGGGCTGGGATGCTACTGTGAAAAGCAGGTAGTACGCAACTGTCATGCAGCTGCCATATTGTGGTATTCTTCTCTTTGATGGGAACTAATGCAAATATCCCTTATGATTACGGACATCTATCATTGTTTACATTAAGGACACTTAAGTTGGAAAATGACATCAAAAAGTATATATAGTAGCTTCAGATACCATCCTTTGGTCATTTCACAGCGAAAACAGTCATTTCTTGCTACAGCACACAAATTCCTGCACTGCCAGTGGTGAGTCTTCTACTGCCCATTCTCAAAATAAATTGAATCTTATGAATTATTTGCAAAATAAGATTCTATTTTTAAAGTCCTGAAGTTCCCCAGTATTTCATTTTCCCCAAAACAAAGCCCTTTCTTAATGGATTCCACAAAAGTGGTCAGCCTTTTGGTTAGCCAAAGAAGTCACTTGCGATAAATTGGGGGAATATTTTGATGAATCATGTATGAAAGAGATCGTCAAGCTGATTGAGGTTTGGAGCACAAGAAGACAGTCAAGTGATGGCCTGCCCTCTAGGATTTACCTCGTTGCATATCTTAAGCAGCCATAGAGGATGTGGTTTCTCTCTTGTGTGCTTCTGGGTACAGCTAGTTCCTTGGTTCGTCCATTACGTTCTCACCATCACTATTGAAGTATTTCTGCTTAGTGAGATTCATGTCTGTTGATGTGTTTTTAAAATGCTGTAATACTCCTTTGACAAATAACATATCTCCTGGGATAAAAATCATGATTCTCTAATGAAGCCAGGTAACTCCACCTGTCCTACTCTGTGGAGAAGAAAAGCCCTTTGTCATGGTTACTCTAGCCTTGTGACATGTATCGCCATCAAAGGACTTGCCAGAAATTCCATGAAAAATTGTGGCCACGTTGGAAACATCGTCAGAAACAAGGCCTCAAATTGTTGCCTCTCAAAAGGTCTTAAGACACAGGAGCAGAGTGTTTGGTTAGGTTTGACAGAAGTTTGGACAAAAACACCACTACAACTATTAGACAAAGCCTACTTTCATTTTATTGTGATTCTTTCCAGTTTTTTCTCTGAGGATTTTTTTCTGTTTTTAAGATTACATTCTCTGTAATGTTTTCCTATTTCTATTTCTCTCTATTTCTACTTTTTAAACTTAATGTAAGGGAAAATCTCTGTATTATTAATCCTTTATGAATATTAATTTTTGAAATTTTTATTAATTTATTTTATTTTATTTTATTTTAATGTTTTTTTTTTTGAGAGACATAGAGACAGAGTATGAGCAGGGGAACGGCAGAGAGGGAGACACAGAATCTGAAGAAGCAGGCTCCAGGCTCTGAGCTGTCAGCACAGAGCCCGACGTGGGGCTAGAACTCACAGACCGTGAGATCATGACCTGAGCCGAAGTCAGCCGCTCAACCAACTAAGCCACCCAGGCGCCCTTAATTTATTTTAAAGAGAGAGATAGAACATGAGCAGGGGAGAGGGGTAAATGGAGAGAGAGAGAATCTTAAGCATGGTCCATGCTCAGCATGGAGCCCCATGTGAGGCTCAGTCTCGCAACCCTGGGATCATGACCTGAGCCAAAATTGAGTCAGATGCCTAATCGACTGAGCCAGTCAGGCATCTCCGAATATTGTTTTTATGGCTGCATAATATTTCTCTTGTGGACATACTATAATTTACTAAACTATTCTTATTGTTAAATAAATATTTGGGGTGTTCTTGATTTTTTAGCTAATTTAAGGTATGTCACTAAAATGAATATCACTGTGCATCAAGCTTTTCCAGCACTTTATGCATCAAGGTTTTCTAGACCTGAAATCCATGAGCGACCGGATTCAAATATTGGTACACAGTGCTTTCCAGTTTGTTCCAGTGAGTCTCACTGTCAGTGTACCCATTTCACCAAACGCTCTCATAAAAATTTCCCCTGTTTTCAGACACATCAATGTATCTTGATGTCTGCATTTCTTGCATTGAGAGAAAGAGAGAGTGAGTGAGAGAGAGAACATTTTGCCATCTCTTTTTCTCTAATTTCAAAAATATTTCCCAACTTCGAAATTATTCTTTCTTTCCCCCCTCGTTCCTACCATAGCTGAGCTAGGTGGCAGGCATAATTGTGCCACACTAACTGGTTAAATAATTAATTGGAAAATGAGCAGTCATTGATGGGTGACTGTAGGCTGACTCCAAGCACACATTTGGGTAGGGAGAGGAAGATAAGCAGATGAATTCTGAATAGGTTTTTTTTTTAAGAAAATAACTCACCGCAGCCTTGTTAGTTGACTATAAATTCTGGTTCCTTCTCCTTCCTTGCCCCATTAATACTACAGAAACTGTAAGTGTAGAAATCGCATCAGCTGTGCCTCCAGGCAGGCACTCCTTGGAAACACTGAGTTTCTAAACAAGGTCACCTCAGGTCCCCTGTTAGCACCTCATCTGCCAGCATCCTCATCCTCATGTTCGGTCCCCTTTCCTGGAAACTATACCCTCAAGATTATGCTCTCAGCTTGCCCTCAGGCTGGAAACCATCTAGTGTACATTCACTCATGTCTCAATTAGCAGTAGTTAGATTATCTACTAAGATACGACCTGCAAAGCAGAATGTTCATTTACTAATCTGCCAGAGTAGGTATGCTTTTCCAGGAACAGGAATCTGATGTCCCTCCTCAGAGCCCCTCCTCTCCGAGTACTTGAGAAGCCAAATCAGTCATCAGAGGGTAATGCGTTGAGTCAGGTTCTATAATGAGAGGTGGCTCATTAGAACAGATAAGTCACTGGGACCCTGGCAAAATAATCCTGCCCTAATGCCAAGCACATCCCTGTAAAGATTTGACAAAGAGACAGAGTGCTTGCTGTCCCATCCACCTTTCCCCACTGATCTGTAGTGCCGCCTCTATCATACACCTTAGGACTACAGGTGCCCAGGTCTATCTTACCCATTTGCCTGGCTTATGGCAATGCCTCACTATTTTAACTATTATAATTCTGTAATACTTTTTAATGTCTTACTTTCTCATATTAGTTTTAGAATTAACTAGTCTAGTTTGATGAAATAGTCTGTTGAGATTTCTTTTATTGGAATTGCATTAAATTTATAAATTACGGTACCAACGTTACTACAACATTGAGTATTCTCACCTATGAATGTGTTATATCTCTCCCTCAATTCTGTTCTCTCTCCTTCAGTAACATTTTATAATTTTATGCACAAGGGTATCTTTATGCCATTTACATACATTGGTTATTGATATTGCTCATGTGTAGGAATACCATTTGTTTTTTATGCCAATCTTCTAATCAATGATCCTTCTAAATTTTCTTATTAGTTCTACTGATTTATTTGTGGGATATCTGATTTCTTATGCTGACAATCATGTTTTATGCAAATAATATCAGTTCTATTTCTTTCTAATCATTTTGTTTCCCTTTTCATTTTCTTTACTTATTACATTGGCTGTTGGACCTCTAGTACAATGTTTAAAAGAAGCAATAAAAGAAAGCATCCTTCTCATATTCCTGATTATAGGAATGTGTCTAATGTCTCAAATTCAAGTGTGAGATTTTGCTGCAGACTTTTTACAGATATCCTTTATTGAGTTAAGGACATTTTTTTCTATTCCTAGTTTGCTTAGAAAAGTTTTTCTCAATTAGTCTTTCTATAGGCTTGTCTATTTTATTAATCTCTTAAAGCACCAAACTTTGCTTTTGTTGATCCTTTCTAGTTTTTTTTTTAATTTGTTTTCTATTTCATTATTTGTTTAGCATTTTTTAATTATGATTTTCCTTCTACTTTCTTTGGTTTACTCTTTGTTCTTTGTTTCTTTCGGTTGTTTATCTGTTTTAGTTTCTTAAGTTAATAATTTTAACTCATTTATTTTCAGTATTTTTTAAAAAATAAATGCATTTAAGACTGTAAATCCTCCTCTAAATGCTTCTTTACCCGCATCCCACACATTTTGAAATGTAGTGCTTTCAATGTCTGATAGTTACATTCTAATTGGGAACTTCTGAATATAAAATGTGCTAAAAGATGCACACAAGCAAAACTCAGAGGAAGATATTTTAGAATTATAAGACCTTCCTATTGTTTTTCAATTCTCCCCAGCTTTATCCAGAAGATTTAGTAAGTAAACTTCCTTATAATTTGTTCCAAAAGACCTAGAAAAGGGAACTGCTTAAATCTTCACTCCTCTAGGGGAAAAGAAAAAAAATGAGTATTGAATAAATACGTAAGTAACTGACTGATACTTTCCCTAATAATGTAAAAACCACAAAAGCCTACTCATTGCAGTCATTAGCCTGACAACAGCTTTGTCACAACACAAGAAAAATAGATTTATACAGACATACAATAGAGTTATACAGTCACTACCATTATTATAATTTATAATAATTTTTAATGTTTCCTATGTACCAGGCACTGTGCTAAGAACTTTGTATACATTGTCTTACATGAGTCTTCCAATAATCATATAAAGGTAGAAATCAGTATTATTTTCATATTACTGATTAGGAAATTAAGTCATAAGGAGGGTAAGAAATGTACTTCATTTAAGGTGACAGTGCTGCTAAGCACTGAGACAGAATGGAAACCAGGTCTTCCACATTTCAAACAGGTGCTGGTATCCACTAACTCCAATAACCTGTTCCTTTCCATCCTCTAGGCTAGGATGTTGTGGATAAGCCACCGCATGAGAGCATACAGAGAATATGCGGAGAACAAAGGCAGGTTTATTAGAAACCAAAGGTATAGTAATAACAGATACTAATTAACTGATGGTCATGACGGGAGATATTTTGTCTATCTAAAAGCCTCACTTGTGTTTCTTACCCACCTCTTACTCAGAATTCTCAACTATTTCTTCTTTCAGTTGTATTGCTTTCTCCCGTTCTCCCGTTCTCCTGGATTCTTGTTGCATACAAACATATTGCAGCGTCTTCCATCTTACAGGAAAAAGGCATACCCCTTTGATTCCAGTCATTGCCTTATTTTTCTTCCTTCCTTGCGAATAACATCCTTTGAAAGCATTATCTATACTTGTTCTCTCCCCTTCTATACCCCTAGGGTCTTCTCCACCTGTTCCAACTATATTTTATGTACCCACCACTATGTTTATGAATTGCCCTTGTTTATGTACCCACCACTATGTTTATGAATTGTCAAGGTCATCCATGATTCCGATCTTATCAATCCAATGATATCTTGCCAATGTTTGTACTTGATTCTCAGTAGCACTTGACACTTTCTTCTTGCTGAAACACACTCCTCCTCTTGCTCCCTGTTGGCACTCCTCCTACCTCAGAGGCTGCTCCTCAGTGTCTTTGCTACCTCCTTTTCTTCTGATAGTGTCATCGCTTTACAGACCATCTATACATCAATAACTTCCACATTTCTGGGGTGCCTGGGTGGCTGAGTTGGTTAAGCATCCAACTTCGGCTCAGGTCATGATCTCATGGTTTGTGAGTTTGAGCCCCGTGTTGGGCTGTGTGCTGATAGCTCAAAGCCTGGAGCCTGCTTCAGATTCTGTGTCTCCCTCCCTCTCTCTGCCCTTCCCCTGCTTGTGCTCCATCTCTTCTCTCTCAAAAATAAATAAACATTAAAAAAAAATAACGTCCACATTTCTATCTCTAGTTCCATTCTCCATTGTCTCCACTGAACTCATCTTTGTACAACTGCCGATTGGCTACAGCCTTTTAATGTCTATTAGGCATTTAAAACTTAACATATCTAAATCTGAGTTCAATTTTCCCCCTAAATTGCATCCTGCCCAGTCATCTCTATGTCATGACTGCAACAACAATCCACCCTTTGCTCAAGCCAGAAACATTTGAGACATGGTCAAGTGTGTCATTGTTTAATATATGACCACCCCTTTTAGTTGGAGGATTATACATCTCCACCCTATTTACATTAGGCTTGGTTATGTGGCTTTTTTTTTTTTTTTTTTTTTTTTTTTGCCAACTGAGCATGAACAGATGCAACATGAACCACATCCAAGTAAAAGTCAAGAGAGCAGCACACGGTGAGCCATTTATTTTTCCCTCTGCCATGAGCTCCCTAGTCTCCCAGGTGAGAGCTTTCCTGAAGCCTGGGTCCTATGATGAAGACGGTGAGGAGCAGAGCTGAAAGTGATCCATGCTGGACATTTGGTGTGAGCAAGAAATAAGTATTTGTTGATATAAATCAGTGAGATTGGAAGCAGTTGCTGTCCATGTGAAACTTACTTGAAGCTGACTGAGATTAGCCCTGTTTTATCCTTCTCTTTCATTTTTCATACTTTACAATCTATCAGCAAACCCTTCTAGTTCCATCTTCAAATTAGCTCCTTCTCCATATCTGCCTACTTCTCTCCATCTCCATTGCTTCTACCCTGGTACAAGCCTCAGAACAGGGCTATTTGCGAGTATCTGGCAAATGCATTTACACTTTGACCCATCGAATTCACTTCTAGGAATTTGTTCTACCCACATCCTTGAACATATACAGGGGTATTCATTTCAGCATTTTTGTAACATCGAAAGACTGGAAACAACCTCGATGCCTGTCAGTTTGGGGCTGTTTAAATAAATCACGATCCATCCATTTAATAATATACTATGCAACAAAGATGGAAAGTCACTAAGATACAGTATTACACGTCATCAGTGTTTAAATTTCCCCAAGTGTCTCATAATTTTTCTTTTACAGCACGTTTGTTGAGTGAGGATCTAAATAAATTCTATGTGTTGTAATTAGGTCAGATGCCTCTTAAGTATCTCTAAGTCTCTAAATTCCCCTCGACCCCCCACCTTTTTTCCTCTTTCATTTTTTATAAACAAAACAGGTTCTGTCTTGTAGCGTTTCCCATAGTCTGAATGTCAATAGTTGCATATTCCATGGTGTAGTTTAACATGTTCTTCAGTCCCAGTCTGGTAGTGAGATCTAAACTATTGGTTCCTGAATTTGTCTACACACTGAGGAGCTTCAGAATATTCTCATATTTGTGTCCCACTCCTCACCCCCCATGGTAACTTAATTGTGCAGGGTGTGACTTGGGCTTTCGAATGTTAAAAAGATCTCCAGGGATTGCAGTGTTCAAAGCCTGATCCAGAGGCTTTTTCTCCAAGACTGCTCTTTAGGAGATGGATGATGTCTATTTTTCTCTTTTGTTATGATCTTAGGATCTGTGAAGATTGTCATCTAGATCCATTAATTCTTTAGGAGCTGCAAAAGGATGATATTCCTTCTGCACTACTAGGTGGAATAATTCTGAATTTACCCTCATCTGCTATGGTTATCCTGAAGAACAGTTCATAAAAGAAAAGTAGGATCAATGCTTGATTCTTTCCTTTTATTGTTAGTTTTCAAAATAATGAGTTGATTGTACAACATCTTACACTAGTTACATCTTACTAGTGTATCATCATGAATTCATGGATTTAAGTATATTTGATATGTTTTGATTCATTGCAATGATTATTTTATTCATCAAATTGTCCCATCTTTGGCTAGTGGGACCACATATAAGTTTGATCCTGGGTGCTTTTGATAGAATGTATTTCTTGCTTTCTGAAATGACGAGATGCTTCAGGTTTATCTGGTACATTTCTTGCCCCAGACCTAGATTAGTCACTTTCCCAAGAAGCTGTAGTTCTGTTTAGTGGAAAATGCTATCTAGGGATCATAACAAGAGAAAGACTTTTCACTGTACTTCTCGGTAATACTTCATGATACCATTTTGATACTTTAGTCACATGGATGCCTATGCAAAAACGTAAATAGATGTTGAAATGTTTTAATTGAATCCTCTGTAATTTGAATTATTTTAAATGTATAGCGATACCTTACCAAAAAAAGATCAATATGGTGAATAGTATCAAAATCTAAAGGAATTTTTTTAAAGTTGGTTCATACCCAGCATGGAGCCCAACATGGGGCTTGAACTCAAGATTAAGACCTGAGGTGAGATCAAGGGATGGACAGTTTACTGACTGAGCCACCCAGGCACCCCTGGTGAAGGAATTTTTTTAAAGTAAGCTTTCCCAACTGTATTAGTTTCCTATTGTCAGCTGTAACAAATAACTACAAACTTAATGGTTTAAACAAAACAATGTATTATCTTACAGTTCTGGAGGACAGCATTCCAAAATCAGTCTTGCTAGTCTAAAGTTAAGATGTCAATAGGTTCTTTCTGGAGGCTACAGGGGAGTATTAGTTCTTTGTTTCCTTGGCTTATGGCCACATCACTCCAGTCTCTACTTTCGGTCACCACATTAACTTCTCTGATTCTGACTCCTTCTGTATGCCTCTCATAAGGACCCTCATGATTATATTTAGGGCCCACCCGGGTAATTCAGGACACCCTCCCTGTCTCAGGATCCTTAATCACCTCCTCAAAGTCCCTTTTGCCATATAAAGTGTCATTCACAAATTCCAGGGATTAGGACATGGACATCTTTGGGAGCCCTTATTCAGCTACCATACCAACTTATATTTCTATAAACATAACATATTTTTGTGTATATCCTGACTTTATTTTGGAGCCTGCCTGAAAAGGGGAAGTGTCTGGGTGGGGACTATGAGACCATCAGGACTTCCTGTTTAGAGAGAACTCGATGGTACAGCTGCTTGGGGGTGGGAGGAGGCAAGCCCAAGGCTCACATGACAATAAGCCTCTGTCTCAGGCCAACCACTGAACTAAGCTTTACTGGCCCTACCGACTAAATAGCCAACAGATAAGTATTTTGAAGAAAATACTGCAATTCTTTTAAACAAAGCAGATGTGATCCAGTTGATGGCTATTATAGCACAGAGCTAACTTTTCCATTTTTATCCCAACTTTTCAGAGCAGGAGAGTCAGTTGAGGAAATAAATCTCAATCACTATCAAGACATTAATCTTCTAAACTCAGTCATTTGTATAACATCTTTACAATTTCTGCCATGTATGCAAATGTCCTATGCTATTACTTGCTTACCAGTTTCCTTTAAATAAACTTAAGTGCATTTATTTTAAAAAGAAACTTTATGTCACGACCATAAGTAAAAACTATTACTACTTCCAGAAATACAAAGTAATGGTAAAAATCAACATTTTACCGTGGAAAGATTTTTAAGTCTGTGAACTCCCTGAAAGTTCACATGGACGGTCCATAGGCCACTGCTGGGATGACCTGGCCCTTGAGGACGGTCTGAGCAGGCCACATTTTTTAGTGTGCTCTGTCTAGTGTGCCCCAGCTTAGCTGACAGCTTAACACCACAGCCAGAGAACGACGAAGGACCTTTCTCAGAGTACACGTGGAGAATTAGAGCACACGAATCTTATTGTCCCGTATTTCCCTTTCTCAGTACTGAAATGAGCTAGTCTGCTTCTGCCTTTGGATTTATTCTAAACCTGTGATAGGAGTTTGCCCTCCCGAAGAGGTGAGGTCCTAGCAGCGAAATGCTTTATCACTGTCAGGGCTAATGTTAACCGACATGTTACAAATGAGGAGGATCACTGGGTGGACACAGATTCCCGGTGCTGGGTGCTAGAGCTGCTGCAGGGACAGGGCGCTTACAGCCTAGGGGACCAGACAGACTTTCAGTGGCGAATGACAAGCAGTTAATTAAGCATTTACAGTATGATCTTTGCAGTGAAGAAGCATCCTGTGCCAGTTGAAATGTCTGCTTTGTAGTTTGAGAACTGAAGAGCACTTCTTGTCTCCAACTACTGGATGGAATTTGTCGAAGCTGAACAAAATGGCGAGCAGTCCTTACGGTTGTTACTTCCCCTCAAGGCTCGTTTTCAGGCACCAGGGCCCTCCAAAGGGGACCAATCTTCTGAAAACCATTAAACTGAGGACAGAGGGGTCAACACTGGCATGAATAACAAGAGCTGTGTCACCGTAGCAGGTGAAGGCCCTGGAAGAGACTGCTGCTCTGGAAGGGCTGATAAACCAGGAGGCCCGGGAAGGGGGTGCAATGGGGTACACTGAGTGGGCCCTCCTATCTCAAGATGTCCAATGCTCGTCCTGCCCCTGGAAAACCAACTAGTGGGGACTAATTGGCATCTCTGGGTCTGAGGCAGCAGATGTGGAATTGGCGTTGGTGGTTTGGAAGGGAGAGGGGCTCGGTGAAGACGCCTCCATCCCTGGTCCCCCATTCTCCCCCACAACGCAGTTGGCCACAGACAGATTCTGAGAGCGGGCCTTGCCCTTCTGCATCAGTGAGAATTCAGGAGAATGATGAGGTAGCACAGCGAAGTTTCACAAGGTGGAAACACACACAACCTAGCTTTCTATTTTAAAAATAGACGAAAGAAATGGAATTATGGCATAAAATCGGTTAAGTGATATTTATTAAACACTTCTGAATTTTTTTTAAAGTGTTGGTTATTTGACTGAATTTAACTAGACTGAGCCCCCTACCACAGACACGCCGGAAAATACAATGACAAATATAAATGCAGCATAAAATCTTCCCCTGAAGCCTCTCTTCTAGCATGGAGAAGGAAAAAAAGACTAATGGCTTAATGCATTTAAGAAACACAACAGATGAACGTAAGGGAAGGGAAGGAAAAATAAGATGAAACGAGAAGGAGGCAAACCATAAGAGACTCTTAAATACAAAGAATAAACTGAGGGTTGCTGGAAGGAAGGTGGGTGGGGGGATGGGCTGAATGGGTGATGGGCATTAAGGAGGGCACTTCTGGGATGAGCACTGGGTGTTATATGTGAGTGATGAACCACTAAATTCTATTGAGACCATTATTACACTAGACGTTAGCTAACTTGAATTTAAATAGATAAAAAATATATTCATAATAAATATTTTTAAATAAAATATACTTAAATTGATTATGATATATTTAATTTTATAAATTTTATTTTTTTATTTTTTTTTAACATTGATTTATTTTTGAGAGACATAGAGACAGAGCGTGAGCAGGGGAAGGGCAGAGAGAGAGGGAGACACAGAATCGGAAGCAGGCTCCAGGCTCTGAGCCATCAGCACAGAGCCCGATGCGGGGCTCGAACTCACAGACCGTGAGATCATGACCTGAGCCGAAGTCGGACGCTTAACCGACTGAGCCACCCAGGCGCCCCTAATTTTATAAATTTTAAATACCGATCTACTTATATATAATTTTATATGTTTTCCTATTTGAAAATGAAATGTCGCCTCCGGTAGCAGGGGCCTTGAATTCCTCATGTGTCCGGGTACTGGAGGCCCAGACATGGCATCCTATAAAAGCCCCTGCCTCGCTCTGCTTCACCCAGAAGCTGGAGAATATGGCTCTTGAGAGGAGAAAAGCAAACCCTCCAATTTCTTACAAACTCCTGTCAAGATAGAATTTTGCTTCTGGGAGCTCATCTCTTCTCAGTCCCCCCACCGCTGATTCTGCAGCCCTGCCCCTGAAAATGAGGTTCTCAGCAGAGAGAACACAGGCAGCTTCTAGATCTCCAGACCCAAGTCGCCCACGACGTATTTCTGCAGTGGCGGAAAAAGAACGAGGTTGCCCCAGCTCAGCAGGAGCATCGTGGTGAGATCATTTAAAAGACTCTTGCTCCTCCTAGACAGGTAGGGTCCAGGCCAGAGCCGAGGGTTCATTTCTGTCTCTCCATCTGCCAGTTAGTAGACCGGGCCTCGCTGATAATCGTGCTCTCAAGGTAATGGCTTGTTTAAGTAATTGATGATGTTTGTCCTCACCAGGGAATCTTAGCACATCAAAAGATGTTGAGAAAGCCAAAATTCACCTAGAGTCTGAATTAATCACTTTGTCAAGCACAACAAAGGCTGTCTTGCTTTGCTAATAATCCCAAATGAGGTAGCAACCCTCAGTTAAATAAGGAAACTGTGGTGTCTTTAATTAATATTTCAAAGGGCTCAGACTGGCGTTTTTACTCTATTTTTATGAGAATGCAGTGCAATGCATGCAAGAGCAGGAAAAGCGAGGCCTGACTTCACCGGCTTCAGAGAAAAGGATCTGGGGGCTTTCGTTAACCTCAGGGTCAGTGTGTATGGCTGAGCCTGGGCCAGAGGAAGTTAGTCCCAGCATCTGCCTCCAAATGCTGCCTGTGGCCTCAGCACTTCCTCTTGCCCGGGCTTGACTTCTGGAGTGCCACTGAACACCTCCCCTTCCCCCCAGTTCAGCTGCTTCAGCCTTTCTGGGCCTACCTCAGAACCCATCTGCCCTTCAGCCTGCTCTCCAGCCAACTTTCTGACCTCAAATAGGCTCTCTTCACCTGACAATTCAAGCTTCCCCAGCCTCCTCAACAGGCCCTCACTGCCCTTTGCCTCCCTTCCTCCTCCCCTTACCTCCCAGACCCCCAGGCCAGCCCAGGTCCAGGCCTGGCATCCGGTCACACTGCAGCCCCGACTCAAGATCATGCAGGACAGGTCAGAGCCCCAGGATCCTGCAGGTCCAGGACGGAAGACTGAACACATTACTGTGTTGGCCTGATCCCAGCTTCACGGCCATCTTTAATAGAACATTGACACCCCCAAGGCCACTCATTAGCCAATGAGCAGGATGAGGGGATGGGGTCTGGCAGCCATCGAATTCAGTTCAGTGATTCTTACAAACTATGATTATCATAAGAAGGGTGAGTAAGACACATCCAAGACCCCAGAGAGCCTATCTTATGGAAAACAAATGGGTGGGGGATGGGATTTCCTTTGGCCTTGGGTAAACCCTGATAACTAACTGCCTTCTAGGTACTTCTTATCTTAACTACTAACTCCCCAGTTAGAAACCTCGGTGTCATCTTTGGCTCTTTCCATCAACCTTTGTCTGCTACAATCCTTGCTTACTGTCAGTTCTGCTTTCAAAACATCTCGAATGTGTTCTCCTTTCTTCTAACTGGGACTGCCCTATTTCAGCCATCATTGTCTCTCTGGGGCATGGAGTCTTCATTAGTGTCCTGAACTGGCCTCCCAGCCTCTGGTTTCTCTCTTCATCCAACAATCTGTTATCCCTACCAGTGCCAGAAGGATCTTGCTAACGTGCAAATCGAACATGTTGTGGCCCAGTTCAGAATTCTCTTTTGGCTTCCTGTCACTAAATACTAAACTCCTTTATTGGGCACATAGGGCCTTGGATGATCTGGCCCTGGCCTGATTCTTCAGTGTCATTCCAAATGGTTCCTTCCCCTGACTTTAGACTCCAGCAATCTTGCACGACTTGGACATTTCTAGTTATGCCAGCTTGTTTTACCCTTCCAGGCTTTTACCCATGCTTGTCTCCCAGCGCTAGGACTAAGATGAGGTGAGTGCGGGTGCAACATTTAAGGAGGCACTCACTTTCAGGGATGTG
Organism: Paguma larvata; assembly: GCA_030068075.1. Taxonomy (NCBI): domain Eukaryota; kingdom Metazoa; phylum Chordata; class Mammalia; order Carnivora; family Viverridae; genus Paguma; species Paguma larvata. The sequence continues at coordinate 89,283,941 of CM057834.1, read as the reverse complement.
CAAATGCCAACCCTGCTCTTGCATGACCCTGAGAGTGAGTGCCTCCTTAAATCTTGTGTTCCAGATGCCCGCTTTCCTCGCTCTGGTCCCAGCACACTCTTCTCTGCCTGTTGTGTCCACCCTCTTTGTCTGCCTGGAAAGTCCTAATTGTTCTTCAGGGTTCTGCCAGAGGACTACCTCCTCCAGGAGCCCACCCAGAACAGAGACGTTGCCCTTGGCTACCAGCTCCCTAATGTGGAGGGATTGCAAATGAAGAGCAGGAACGCTCAGTATATTGTTTGGGGGAATATAATCCTGTCTAAGTTCTTTATTTACTGTACCTGGTTCTGTTTCCATCATGGGGACTTAGTCATCTGTAGTTAATCCTTTTGTTTTTATGAAGTCCTTAAAGAACCCTTTAGATGTTGTGAAAAGAAGACATCTGCCTTGAGTGAACCCTCACAGACAATTAAATTAGAGCCCAGAGAGGGCAGAGGGAGCTCCTCTTGTCTCTCTGTCCTGCATAGAAATAGCGAACAATTACGGAATGTTTCCCGCGGGCCAGGAGCTGTTCTAAGTGTTTCACATATGTTAACTCACTTACTCCTCCCCACACTCTGTGCAAGAGGTGCTTCTCGGGTCATCTTCATTTTTCAGATTGGAAAACTGAGGCTCAGAGAGATTAAGTAAATCACCCAAGGTCACACAGCCAGTAAGCAGCTGAGCTCTCTGGTTCTGGTTCTGGAGTATGCACTGAGCTGGCAGCCTCTACAGTCTCTCATTTTACATTTGCAGAGCAGCAGATTGCCTGGAACCCAACCTGTCTACAAGACAGGAGATGCAGAAAGCACTGCCCTGCTCACTTCCTTGGGTTAAGGACTCTGAGACCCCTGCTAAAAGGCAGATGCCATTCACAGGACTCTGTCATCCCCTGGGATCAAATCAATTGATCAAATCAGCCACGGAGTCAGCCGGGCCACAAGACTTGAAATAAGGACAGGTAAATTTAAAGTGAAGACTGGCTGTGCAGAGTGGAGGCCAGCTGAGTTTCGATATGTCTAAGTAGCCAAGGTTGGTACACAGAGGCATCAGGTATGGGTACATAGAATGATTCTGTTCTTTTGTATCTTGCCTAGTAGACATTCAAAACATATTTGCAAATTGGATGTGAGATTATGTCTTCCTAAACCCAGCCAATATTCCCATCTTTCTATTGCATTGTGACCTGTCCAATAGCCTAAAACAGGCCAGGGAAACTCAATTCTGTCTCCCAGCTTAGCAAACGGCTTAAACTGCTTAGGCAATCGAAATAACAAAAGGATATCGTGAGTGTTTCAAAAATATTTAGAATCTCATTGCATCTTGTTTGTTACTGTAATCCCCAAATCTTTGCACTGACCTCATTCTTAATCAGTTTGACTCTTTGGCCTTTGCTCATCTCCTGGCCACAATGATCTAGCGTAGGTCCAACTGGAAATTGCATGAGAAAAGTTAGAAGCCAACAGCTCCAGTCTAAGGTCACTGAGAATCTCCACACCCTTTATTCATCAGCCCTTAACCCCCCAAGCCCTGGTTCAGATGTGCAGACCTACAGAATCAGCCTGACCTTTGCCGTCTGGGGAGCTGGCTGCCACATCACCCATGCCACAGTGTGAATAAGTTTAATTAAAGTACATCCGTCTTCCAAAGTTTCACCTTGGGTTTTTCAAGCCGGTTACTGAGCCTTGTAAAATCTGTAAGCTGTTACCTCCTATGATGAGGTATTGAAACAAGATTTGGTGTTCCATTCTTCATTCCATAAAGACGTATTTAGTGCCTGCTCTGTGCCAGGCACTATGCCAGGTGCTGTCATACTGGACTAAGAGAATACATAGGACCTTCTTGGTTTTTACTTAAGAGTAAGATCAGGGAAATTTCCAGCTAGGGAGGGTGAAAATGGATGGAGAACCTTCAGAAAGCACATGGGTAATGATAGCTAACATTTCCTCAGCACTTGCTGTGGGTCAGGCATCGTGCCAAATGCTTTGTAAACATCGTGCCCTTTCCTCTCCACCCACACCCTTGTTATGTCCACTATGTAGATGGGGAAACTGAGACATAGAGGCTGGCCTCATGGGTCCAGCCCAGGCTTGGTCTGACTATTGCAAGGGCCTGTGCTTCCAACCAGACTTCTGATGGGTCTGCTCTGGCCCAACAAGGCTGATAAGAAAAAGGAGATGACAGAGTCTCCTAGGAACAAAAGAAAGAGAAGTAGCACAAATTAGGAGCTTATAAGCATAGAATTGTATTCTCTTGCAGTTCTGGAGGCCAGAGTCTGAAATCAAGGTGTCAGCAGGGCCATGTTCTCTGAGGCTCTAGAAAAGAATCCCCCCTTGCTCTTCCTAGCTTCTAGAGTTGCTGGAAATCCTCAGAGTTCCTGACTTGGAGCCATTCTTTCTAGCTCTGCCTCCATTGTCACACGGCTTCCTGCCTCTGTGTCTGAGTCTTCATATCATCTTCACTCTGCCTGTGTCTGCATCCAGTTTCCCTCTTATGAGCACATCAGTCATGGATCAGGGCCCCCTCAAATCCACTGTGCCCTCATCTGAACTTCAATGCATCTGTAAAGACCCCATTTCCAACTAAGGCCACATGCTAAGGTCCCAAGTGGACATGAAATTGGGCGGGGGGGAGGGGGGGGACACTAAACCCAGTGCAAAGATCATCAGAGCTGTCAGCAGACCTGGAAAAAGCCTGAAGAGAGTAACCCATATGTGTATATTGGTGGGGAGGGGTGTTCCTGGCCATTCTGGGACAGAAAAGATGCTATAGAAAGAACCTGACCCTAATGAAAGAAGATAGTACTTCAGAAACCTTTTTTTTTTTTCCTAGCTTATTCTGAATGCCATGCTTTGTTTTTCGTCCACTGGGGTGTGGGCTCTTTCGGTATTTATCATTACATTAACTCATCTATATTTAGTTGTTTTACTCAGCACACCCATTTTTATAGGGAAAAAGGAAATGAAGTTTTGTGGCCGATTATGGATTGCAAGAGCACCCGCTATTTGGATTTGCCAGCAGTTTCGTAGAGGACAGTGTACACAAGTGTATGACAGGGAGGAGCGTGGAAGTGAGTTATAAGTCTCTTTTTATCCTTGAAAACCCAAGTGAAATTCACCCTATGTAACAGGTCTTGCAATACTGGGATATGCCCTTTCTTCTTATAACCACAAGCCAGCACCAAGGGGTAGTTACTGGAAGGGCAAGAGATAATCCTAAAACATATATTTTTTTTAGTAACACAGTAGGTCTGAGCACCCATGAGAATATTTAAAACAATTCTAGAACTATTTATGTTTTCAGCCATAGCAATTTCTTGGTATAACAGCATCCATAAATTCACTGCCCAGCGGAGAACAACACATTTATCCTGAACAGCACAGCTCCCAATCTGCAACAGTGTCTCCTGGTATAATATATTTCAGGGTAGGATGGACACACTAGGTTTTCCACATTTAGGCTTCTTCAGATCTTCTGGACTTCGGCAGTGCCTCCCTTCCATCTTGCTTTTCCAGACTGGAGTTGGTCCCTCAATGTGTCAGCTACTCCCTTCCCCACCTCATCTCCTGAATCAATATTTGCTCTTCTCAGTGTTTGCCCCAGCTTGGTCATTAGTCCACCCCTGACCTCCATTGTCTCTTCACCTGGAAATTCCTGGTCACATCCCCAGGCTCGGTTCAGGGCTAACCTGAGCCCCAACCCTGAGTTTGTGATCCCATGGTAATACTCTTGGTGCTAGTTCATCACTCCACAGCCAAGACCCGCTGCAATCTGCCACGTCAGTGTCTCGCCTGGCAAAGTCCCCATTGATGTACATTCCTTTTTTTTTAGAGATCATTGTTTTCACTTACAATAAAAATCCAAGTGTCCAATAGATTTACGGTTTTGTTTGTTCTTCGTTTGTTTTTATTTTTGTTTCTTATTTTGTTTTGTCTTGTTACTCATGGCCTCTTTCTGCTTTGCCAGAGATCAGGACCCAGATGTGAAATCTTGGAGCATATGGTAGATTGAATCATTGCTTCCAATTTTTCACACCCTCCTTGTTTCAAAGTTCTATATCATCATCCTTTATTTGATGACTTTTATTTACCTCCCTCCGTGGTGGATGGAGTCTTCTTCCTCCTCATTAACGTTAGGCTTGGGCATGTCACTTGCCTTATCCAAAGAAATATGGGCGGAAGTGACATTAAACCACTTCCAGGCTGAGGCCTCAAGAGACATTATTTCCTCTGGCATCTTTTGCATTCCTGTGATCTGTCAGGCATAGACTTTCCCCTAAGTATCCCCTTCTTCTGGGACCCCATTACAAACACATAGGAAGCAGATCTGAACCGCACTCACAGCCTAGAACAGAGCCACCCCAGCCACCCCACAGACCATGAGAAAAAGAAATGATCTTATTTGCCAGTGAGTTTAGAGGGGTTTGTTATATGGCACTGCATCAATGGCTAATACAGGTCAATTCACTTGACTTCTTTACACATTCATTTCCCCAACTGTAAAATGAGGCCACTGGATTATAATCAAGGTGCTTGACCTTTTTTCTACCCCTGCACTACTGAGGTGTCTGGAATATACCCAACAATAACAGAGACTAAACACATCAGAGTAAAATACTACAAATCACTAGAGAAAGAGAGGGATGGGGAAATTGTTAATTCCCTTTAGGATGGCTGTGGAGAGAGTCATTTCAGTGGGACTGAAGGGCAAATGGGAGGCGAGAATGTGAGCAAGCATGGGATCCTCTTTCTAGTCTCTTGACTAGAAAGGGAAAGATGGGTAGAATGGTAGCTGAGTAGAACACACAAAAAAGAGGTGGTTAGTTGATTGGTTGGTTGGCTGACTGACTTACTTGAATGTTTTAAGACAAGAGGGATTTGATTCTGCAGAGAATTATATGTTTATAATGTCATATCTAAGGGATAACGATGGTAAGGGCTTAGACAGGAATGTGCAGGAAACAAAAGGTCTGATCGACAAGAGAGAAAGTGTAGGAAGACATACCGGGATTTATGTACTGATTTGATATGCATCCTTGACACTTCCAGTTCTCAAACCCTTGGGCGAGGCAAGTGTCAACCAAAGAAACAAAGACCAAATAGCAAAAATAATTGTGCGGTCACTATTCAACTCAGAGGATACATGTAAATTTTGTCATAGGAAAATCTTAAATTTTTCTGGAAAGCAAATTGAGTTTAAAGCTTGATTTACAAAGCGCTTTTCAAGAAACAGATTTTTTTTATTTTTAAACACCTGCAACTAAGAGATAAACAGTTGCCATCAATAGACTTATAATAACATGTGGATGTAAGATTTACTAGAATTTGAAATTTATTGGATTTGAGATTTGTTGGAAATTGAAGCTCAGAAAGGCAGCTGACATCTCTACCTTCTTCTTGAAAGAAAAGTCCATCCCCTTCTCAATTGCCTTCCTTCTGAATTGCTCCAAAACCTGCTGCATTCTGGCTTCTGTCCCCACCACCCCATCAGTGACCATTCCCAACATCAGTGACTGAGACTTCTTGGTTGCTAAATATCATAGGCATTTTTAAATCTCATCTTACTTGTTCAAGGTCAAAAACAACCTAGTGGTATAAGCCCATGATCATTCAAAATAAGGCCACTTGTTTGAAATAACAACTCTCCACCCTTTTCACTTCAACGCATTCCTGAAGATCATGGGAGAGTTCTGAATGGTGTTAAAATTAATTAATAAATTAATAGAAATGAAAAACAAAATCATGATCTATCTACCCAGCATCTACATTATTATGGCTAAGTATAAGCCTGCAGTTATCAGATAGTACTAGCTAACATTTATTGAACAGTACTAGCTAACATTTATTGAACACTACTGGGCCCAGCAAGTCTACTCCACATCTTAACTCACTTAATCTTCCAAGCATGCTATGAAGCCAGTACTGTTACTATCCCTATCTTACAGAAGGGGACCCTGAGACACAGAGACCTCACCAACTTGCTTAAGCTTACAAGGCTGGCCAGGGTTTGAATCCAGGCAGTCTGGTTCCATTGCACAAGTGCAGAAAGGCAGCCAAGAGTGAAGTGGTTTTTAGTGAGTTTTTAAAGACAGCGTTGGAGAACTGACACACTGCTGAAGTGCTTAGGAGTCATTTGCTTTCCTAAATGGGTGCCACAGTCACCTTTGCACTGATTTTGTTTAACAATCCTTCCCTTATAAATAGTGCAGAGATAAACTTTACCCACAGCCCAGGTTAGGCTGAATTATAGAGACATAAACTGTTATGAAGATCCAGAGCTCAGGGTGTGTGGGTGGCTCAGTCAGTTAAGTGTCTGACTCTTGGTTTCTGCTCAGGTCATGATCTCATGGTTCGTGAGTTCAGCCCCCACATCAGGCTCTGTGCTGAGCCTGCTTGGGATTCTCTTTCTCTCCTTCTCTCTCTGCCCCTCCCCTGCTTGTACTTTCTCTCTCTGTCTCAAAGTAAATAAATAAACTTAAAAAAAAAAAGATCCAGAGTTCAATTCAATGATATTTTGTTATATAACAAATGAGAGTGGTAGCTGGTGGTGGTGGTATGCAGCCAGAAACAAATGGAAATTCTCTGTGATACTATTCATGGCAGCAACGAGCATCTAGCATGTATTGGGTGTCTATATATGCCAGGCCCATGACACACAAAAATCTGTATATTATCTCTCAGTTTGGTTTGGCTCAACAAAAAATTGAGTGCCTGTTATGCATAGAAACGTATTGAGTGGCCCAGACACAATGCTGAGTACTTGAGGCGAAAGCTGTGTAAGACCCAGTCCTGCCTCTGGGAGCTCACCTTAGATAAGTGGAAAGCGAGAGGAGGGACCAGGTGCAGTGCGGCCAGGAGCACAGGGAATGCAGAGGCTCTCACTTGAATGAAGGAGGGAAGGGCATCCCAGTAGAGAGAAGGAAATGGATGGTAAACAGCATGGCGTATGGAAGGAACTGTGAGCACTTCAGAGAGGAGAGTGCCAGGCGAGAAGCAATGGAAGAAGAACAGGCAGAGGGGGAAATAGCCAGGTCAGAGAGAGCCTTGGGGGTGCCAGGTCAGGGAGACTTCATTCCCTGGGCGGGGGTGGGGGGCATAGAAGGGTTTTACTTATGACTGTAGTGAGTTCCTGTGGTGTTATTCTGGCTGTAGAGTTGCAGGACAGATTCAAGGACACAGGCAGGAGGCAAGGAAACCAGTTAGGAGGCTTTTTCCAGCCAAGGGATTGATTCTCTTGAAATCCTGGACTACAGGGGCACCTGAGTGGCTCAGTCAGTTGAGCGTCTGACCCTTGATTTTGGCTCAGGTCATGATCCCAGGGTTGTGAGATCAAGCCCTGCATTGGGCTCTGCACTGAGCATGGAGTCTGCTTAAGATTCTCTCTCTCTCCCCCTCTGGCCCTTCCCCCTTACTCTTTTTTTCTCTCACACTCTATTCTCTCTCTCTCTCTCAAAAAGGAAGGAAGGGAGGGAGGGAAAGAGGAAGGGAGGGACGGAGGGAGTCCTAGACTATAGTGGTAGAAGACAGAGAGAGAAGAAAGAACAATTCAAGGACCACTTGGGAAACCAGACTGGCAAGAATGTGGATTGACTGGCAGGTAGAGGTGAGTGAGAGCTGGCCTAGGTGGCTGGCTGGAAAGGTGCCATATGCTGAGAGGCAGGGACTGCCTCTCTTATTAACAAGGAAACTAGCGAGGATGGGATGACTTGCCCAAGGTCATTTGGAAGTCTGAACTATAGAGGCCTAGCTGATTTCCACGGTGCCATTGTTCTCCTGAGAACTTCCCAACCACCTTCCTTCACCATCCCTCTTATCATGAGATGATGCTACCAATTTTGGCCACTCTCTGTTTACAAATAGAATCCAAACTCTTAAATGTATAAGTGACTATGCTTTATAATGTTTACGGCCTGAGGTCTCCAGATACCTATTGACTTGTGAAGGTAGGAAGGGGGTACATGAGATATTTTTCAGTGTTTCAAAGGGCCTAATGTAAATCATGCATTTGTTGACAGTAAGATTGTGCAGGTTACCTAAAATGTCAAGTTTCTTTGCGTTGGAGTGGAGTGATGACTTGTACACTAATGCTGGTTATCTCATTGATCAGCTGTTCTCATTGGCAGAGCTTCTATCATTGTCTTTGAATGATTAAAATGGGAAAGTCAATCAATCATTACTTAAATATGCATTGTTATCTAGACCACAGGACCTATGGGGAAATAATATAAACAAGGGATGCCGGAAAAGAGTTTAGATAGCACTACTTTAAGCTGTGGGGTTAGTTTTCAATAGAACAGAGAAAGAGGAAATATTTGTCCTTTGATGGCTCTCTGCTGGGGGCTAGATGCCTCCTACCCCCCCCCACCCCGCACTATTGTCAGGGTACCCCGGTTGGACCCCAAGAGCTCAATGATCCCCCATATGCCACACCTAGATGGCTGTGTCCTGCATTCTGTCCCATCCTTTCCTTTTGTATCAGAGCCCTGCTCTTCGATTCCTAATGTGACAATTACTTTATCTATCTGAATTCATGAGAACGTCATCCACTGCACATCAATGAGGTAGAACCAGCACACAGCCCTTGAAAACCTTCAGCATTCAATGAGTGTGTGAACTAAGAAGCCATTTATTTACTCTTTCAGCGAGCCCTGTGCAAGGCATTCTGCTTGGTAATGGGAACACGGGCGTGCTTGTGCAAGCAAGTCAGAGAGAGATCGATCCTGCCATCCCCTGTGCTCACACACACACACACACACACATGTAACAGTAACCATTTGGAAGCAGTGTCACCATCTCAGTTACCTGAAGCATGGTGATGATCATTAACATTTTACTGAACAGCTACTGTGCACAAGGCACTCACTAGCTTAAGATTCAGCCCTGCCCTCAGGAGCTTAGAGTCAGGCCAGAAAGACAGGACACATGCATACACAGGAAGATAATAGAGTGAATGCCAAGATGGCTATAGAGACAAAGGGCACTATAGGAGTTCAAGGTGGGAGCAGGGCTCCAGAGGGCTGGGCTCGTTAAGGCGATCTTCAAGAAGAGTGACATCTGGCAAGGTTTTGAAGGATGGCTGGGATTTAAACAGAGAGAGGAGGGCATTCAGACAACAGGGACTGTGATGAGTGAGCAAGAACAAGGAGAAGAACGGGCATATTGTGTGCAGGCAGGAGGGAAATGCGGGGGAGGATTTTCGGGCACCTTTCAGCTGCACTGTGGAGGCAGAGGCCGGTTTGGGTGCAGAGTTCTGGCTGTGCCCAGGGTGTCTATGCACAGTGCTCGGAAAACGGGGTTTCAGTTGAAGCCACTATTTGTAGAGGTTGGCTCTGCTTTCAGGCCATCTCGGACCCCATCTTTCCAGATACCTTTGAGCCAAGAAAGGGCCGCCCTCTCTCTGGGACCATGTTCAGGAACTGCCGTCTGCTGAGGTGAAACTGAAGACAGCCCTTTGCAAGGACATGTGCAGGTTGAAGATGGCCCCACAGTATGGCCCAGTGCCAGACTCTGCCAGGAGACAGAAGACAACAGACAGCCAAGGACTCCAGGACCTACCCAGTCAGCAACGCCTTACTCCTGCCCATCCCAAGGAAGTTGTGAAACATCACATATTTCTGACAAACCAGGAAAAATGTGGCTCCTAATAATTGAAGCACCAAGGCACGGCAGCATGAACAACTGTCCCCTGTCCCTTCTCTACCCAAAGTTTCATCCCCATGTTCAGACATATGTGTGTTATACATATAAATCCCTTTAACACTGCTAAGGTTCCCAAAGACAGGGACACTTATCCTTGGTGGCAAATGGCAGCCTAGGAAGATGGTTGTTATGGTATTCAGGGGTGCGGGAAAGGGTTCATTCAATAGCTCTATTTCTGGAAGAGCCACCGTCCTCCCAGGGAAAGCAGTCCCAAGCGTATAGTCGAGCACTTCATTAAAGCATCAACATAAATATGCTGACTTGCTTTGTTTATAGAATGAATGAGGCCCTTCTTTCATCTCTCCCCAAAGAGTAGATGCTACCAGAAGCCTGAATTCCTTACAAGATAAGAGAAGGTTTGACCACAAGTATTAAGATCATTGCCGTTGTTTTCTTTAGAACAAAACAAACCAAAAAGCGGGCAACATTGCATATGCCCCAGGAGTGTGGCCCCTCAAATGGAATCCCGAGACTTCCTGGTTCATAAACCTCTTGAGTAAACAAGGAGGCTTACTGTTTTATAATCACATTTTATTATGAGTTGAAAAGAACATGACCCAGTCTAATCACCTATTTGCCAAAATTGGGACTGTTTAAAAAGAAATCCATTCTCAACAAAAATGGCCACTGGTTGCCATGAGACCGTCAAAAGACTGTCTAGACACTAAGGACCTTTCCTAACGGAAAGTGCTAAGAAAGTCTTTTCTGATAGTGGCATCTCTGCAGCAAAGGTTTAGCCTATCAGGAAAATGCTTTTGAAGGTCATAAAATTCATTTGGCTGTATAAGTTCTGGTGTGTATGCTAAAATAATCAGTCACATTACTTTATAGTCACGCCTCGTACTCTCATTCTGGAAAATCAATAAAGTGAGGGGAAGGCTAGGGATATTGTGTATAACTATGTAAAAGAGAGAAAACAAAAAAAAATAATATTCTGTGGAAATGGTCCTCGAGGAAGTACGGGCCTCGTTTTCCTAAGCAGGTTCAATTTTATCTCCAAGCTCATCACTAAGTTATTAAACCAAAATACCCATCATATCCTAAACAAAAGTACAAAAAATAAAAAAGGGAAATAGCAGGCATCCTTCTCTAGATGCTCTGGGGCACTGGAAATTATCCATGGCCTTTAAAATGTATTTCTAAAATGTGCCCATTGTTCACACCCTTAATGTGTTGTTCTACCAAACGTTACAAACCCTGATGTTGTGACCCTTCCTCACCTGAAATTTTCTCCCTCCTCTCCTCTGCCACATCAATTCTTCCTTATGTTTCCAGACCCAGCCCAAGACCCTTTTGCTTCTCAAAGCCACCTCCGAGGGGCTGGGGACCCAGAAAGTCTGAGGAGTGAGGGCTGGAAGGCAAGAAGAGTGTCCTGCATGAAGGCATAATGAGGCCCTGCGAAGCTGCTTTGTGAGAGTGTTTCCAGGCTCTGGGGACACTTTCTCCTCACCATGGGAACTGCTCCTGAGGATGAGTGCGGTGTCCAGGCAGAAGAGGGAGCAGTCACTAGTGGATCACTGGTTTCATCTGACTTGTCACCAGTGGTAGCTAGGTTCCGTACAGACCTTCCCATACACTGAATCTAGATCCAGAAAGCACTCAGTGGTCATCTGTGCCAAGTGCCCACACCATGTAGGAAGCGCTTTGGCAGCCTTCCTGGTGGATGTTGAGGGACGCTCACCACCTCCCAAGGCAGTGTTCCTGCCACGGCCAGACAGCTGTGGTTATTCGTTTACTTTGATGTTGAACTGGAGCCAGCCTGCACATTGGCCCTGTTTTGCCCTCCAGACTCCATACCCTCTATGTTCTGAAGTAAACATCATCAACCCGGGCACCTCAGAGCTTGCAGAAGGATAGTTTTCATGTTTTATTCCTCTGTCAGCAGCTCCTCTGTTTCCACCAGGCTACCCAGCTTGTCTGATCACCAACAACACATCCAACCACTCTTTTCAAGGGAATGTCTCAGCTGGTCGAAATTGACCTCCTCTCAGTGACCCCACACAGCATTTCTTTTTTGTTGTTGTTCTCTTGGGTTTCTTAAAAATGTTTATTTATGTATTTATTTAGAGAACGCGAGAGGGGAAGGGACAGAGAGAGTGGGAGAGAGACCAAGCAGGCTCCACGCTCAGTGCAGAGCCCGACGCAGGGCTCAATCTCATGAACCATGAGAATCATGACCTGAACAGAAATCAAGAGTTGGAGGCTTAACTGACTGAGCCACCCAAGTACCCCTACAGCATTTTTTAATCAAATAAGTTTAGGGAAAACTGGGCTAAATGAAGCTAAACAGATTTCTCTACTGCAGAACCTCTCAGGGACTTTGATATGCTATGATCTCCAAGAAGACTTGCCTTATACTTAATTTCCCGAACATTGTTAGGAACAGAACTTGGCAAATTCAAGACTTCTCAGCTGGACTCCATATTCCAGCACAGTGGTGTTTGCTTTTTTTCATTATTATTATTAACTTTATTTATTGAGGTATGATTGACAAAGGAAAATTGTATATATTTAAGGTATATAGCTTGGTGTTTGATATCAGTATGCCTTGTATAATGATTATCATAATTAAGCTAACTAACATATCCATCACCTTAGATAGTTACCATTTGTGTGTGCGTGTGTGTGAGAATAGTTAAGACTACTCCCTTAGCAAACTTCTCATACTGTACGTTATTACTATTACCAGGCTGTACATTAGAGCTAGAACTTACTCATCTTATAACTGAAAGTTTGTACCCTTTGACCAACGTCTCCCCCAAACCCCAGCCCCTGGCAACCACAATCCTACCCTCTATTTCAATGAGCCAACATTTTAGATTCCACATATATGTGCAATCATGCTATATTTGTCTTCCTGTGTCTGGCTTATTTCATCTCCTCCACGTTCCTCCATGCTGCCACAAATGGCAGGTCTCCTTTTTAAAAGTTGGATAATATGCCCTTGTATTTATAAACCACATTTTATCCATTTGTGGGTTGATAGCATTTAAGTTGTTTCAGTGTCTTAGCTATTGGTGAATGATGCTGCAACAAACATGGTTGTGCAGATATCCCTTCAAGATGCTGATTTAATTTCCTTTGGATATATACTCAGGAGTAGGAGTGATGGATCTATTTTTAATTTTTTGAGGAAACTCCCTACTGTTTTCACAGTGGCTGCACCAGTTTATGTTCCCACCAACAGTACACAAGGGTTTTCTTTTCTCCGCATCCTCACCAACTCTTCTTATCTCTTACCTTCTAGATAATCATCATTCTAACAGATGTGAGGTGATCTCTCTTAGTTTGGATTTGCATCTCCGTGACAATTAGTGATGTTAATCACCTTTTCACAGACCTGTTAACCATTAGTATGTCTCCCTTGACAAAATGTCTATTGAGTTTCTATGCCGTTTTTTTGAATGGGTTATTTTGTTTTGTTGCTATTCAGTTCCTTATATATTTTGGACATTAACTCCTTCTCAGCTATATGGTTTGCAAATATTTTCACCCATTCTGTAGGTTGTCTTCTCATTTTGTTGACTGTTTTCCTTGTTGTGCAAAAGCTTTCTAGTTTGATGTGGTCTCACGTGTTTATTTTTGCTTTTGTTGCTTGAGCTTTTAGTGTCATATCCAAAAACTCAGTGCCAAGATCAATGTCAAAGGGCTATCTCTTATGTTTTCTTTTAGAAGTTTTACAGTGTCAGGTCTTACATTTATATCTTTAATCCATTTTGAGCTAATTTTTGCATATGGTTTAAGGGTCCAATTTCATTCTTTTGCATGTGTTTATCCAGTTTCCCCAAATCATTTATTGAAGGTACTATCCTTTTTCCATTATGTGTTTTTGGCTCCTTGGTCAAAAATTAATTGACCATATACGCATGAGTTTATTTCTGGATGTTTTATTCTGTTCCATTGGTCTATATGTCTAATTTTATGGCAGAACCATACTGTTTTATCTACTATAGCTTCGTAATATAGTTTGAAATCCAGAAGTGTGATGCCTCCAGGTGTGTTCTTCTTTCTCAGGATTTCTTGGATTATTCATGGCTCCATAAAAATTTTAAGATGTTTTTTCTATTTCTGTGGAAAATGCTACTGGAATTTTGATAGGGATTACATTGAATCTATAGATTACTTTGGGTTGTATGGACATTTTAACAATATTAATTCTTCTGATCTATGAACACAGGATATTTTTCCACTTATTTGTGTCTTTTTTCAGTTTCACTCATCAATGTCATAATTCTCAGTGTACAGATCTTTTACCTACTTAGTTCAATTCATTCCGAAGTATTTTATTCTTTTTGATGCTATTGTAAATGGGATTGTTGTATTTATTTCTTTTCACATAGTCTGTTGTTTCTATAAAGAAATGCAACTGATTTTCATATGTTTGATTTTGTATCCTGCAACTTTAAGGAATTTGAATTTAATAAACTTTATTAGCTCTACCAGCTTTTTGATTGGAGTCTTTAGCATTTTCTGTATGTAGGATCATGTCATCAACAAACAGAGACAGTTTTACTTCTTCCTTTCTAATTCAGATGCCTATTATTTCATTTTCTTGCCTGATTGCTATGGCTAAGAATTCTGGCTTTATATTGAATAGTAGTGGTCAGAGTGGGCATCCTTGTCTTAAAATGTTTCATCTTTTCACTGTCAAGTATAAGATTAGCTGTGGGTTTGTCATATACAACCTTTATCAAGTTGAGGCACATTCCTTTTATACTTAATTCATTGAGAGTTTTTATCATGAAAGGAAATTGAATTTTGTCAAATGGTTTTTCTGTGTCTATTGAGATGCATATGATTTTTTTTCCTTCATTCTGTTAATATGGTATATCATATTGATTGATTTGTGAATATTGAGCCTTCCTTCCATCCCAGGGAGCAATGGTTTCTTCTAAATATAGTCTAGGACTAGATTATCTAGATTAGCAGATATGACCTGGGCTTAGAATTAGAATCTAGTCCTCCCATATGTAAAGCAACCTCTATCAGAAAGAAACTTCCAGGTACAGTGATTTTCGTTATAGTCTCAAGCCTTAATAATCACCAATAAAATTTTACCTTAAATTTATCTTAGAATGAGACTTGATCAGAACTCTAAAGCACCCTGATTCATATCTTCACAACTAGTTGATTCATACCTTTGAGTCTTGGGCTTCTGAGCCTTAAATGCAGCCTGGCATTAAAAGCCCTTCCATCTTTCTAAGACAGCACTTCTCAGCTACCAGTGTATTCATATATTTACCTGCTTCGACTCTTTAATGGAACTGCTACAGTTTACCTTTCACACTGCCTCATTAGCCAAGAAGCTCCCTCATTACTCTAAATTCCCCTTGTATATTCTACTCTCTTGGTGGAAATAGTGAGATTATAGTTCTGAAACCTCCATATCCAGAGCATAAAACCAGTTTCCTCTTCAATACTAGAGAAGAACAATTTCCTTCTCTTTTTAATAAAGTTTCCCTTTTTTTATTTTGTGTTTTTTTATTTTTGCTCAGTAATTCATACTCATTAAAGAAATGTGGAAGATGTAGAAAGACTAAAAAAATAAATGAAAATCATCCATAATCCCACCAATGAAGAAAAAAACACTATTATTGGGCTACTCTTTTTTTAAATTTTTTAAATGTTTATTTATTTTTGAGAGAGACAGAGACAGAGCACAGAGATGGGGAAGAGTACAGAGAGAGGGAGACAGAATCTGAAGCAGGCTCTAGGTTCTGAGCTGTTAATACAGACCCTAACGCAGGGCTGGAACTCATGAACCGTGGAATCACGACCTGAGCCAAAATCGGACGCTTAACCAACTGAGCCACCCAGGCACCCCCCTCAAACCCTTTAAAAGAATAAAAAAAATCTTTACCAACAGGAATCCAGCTGCCAACTATTAAATGTGCTTGAAAAGTTAAATATACTGGAAGTTAAGATTGCCTCTAGCAATATTTGACTCATACAACTTATTTCTTGTACATCAAATCTCTTCTAGGAGTAAGACTTTCAAATAATTTTAAGCAGAAAAATGAGTTTTTAAAACATCTTGTCATATGTCTTAATCACCTTTATATGTGCTTCATGTACTTCTAGCTAATATAGTGTATATGCCTGCTCCATTTTCCAGCCCCAGTGGAGCAGCCCTGATCCCCTTACACCCCAGTTCACACTACTCAGCCACATAACTGTCAATTTAAGTAAGCATTGTTGAAAGTTGTGTCAAATTCACTTTGAGGAGAACTACTGAAATATACTATGCCTATTTTGTCATGGTGTCTTTTTAAATGAAATTAACTCTTTGTCTTCTTTCCAAATTCACATAGACACGTAATAATTAAGAAGTATTTATTAAGTACATGGCATGGTCTCTGCTCGACAGGGTGGGTGGGGATACACAGTACACCTGCAGCAGCTTAAAAAGAAGTCATCAAGTTGGTACAAACTGAAAAAATAATGGGCTTTCAGGAAAAGGAGTGACTCATGTGGGAAAAACTGCTAAGATTTGTGCTGAACTGTAAAGGCTAAGAGAAGAACCGGTCAGAAAAATAGCAGCAGAGATCAGAGGCTGGAATTAGCCTTCAGCCAACATTTATTATGCGCCAATGCTACATACTGGGCATTGGGGGGAGGGAGGTGAAGAGAGATGATAAAAGAAGCACTGAGTGGGGGCTTGTAAGTGCCCTGTACAAACAGGAGAAGCTTCCATGAGAAGATGTCCCTGAACTTAGCACTGAAGGAAAGAGAAGAAGGGAATTCCAAGTATGAAGGCTAGCAAGGGCAAAGGAAGGATGCATGTACCAACATGGCCACTCTCAGAATAGGTTATGGGGATGGATGAGGGAGATGAGGCCACTGAAAGAGGCAAGGGCCAAACCCTAAGTCCCGGGTGCCATTCTTCTTAACTTTACCCCCATTAAACCAAACGCTAGAAGACCATTTATGGCATGGATAGAAATTTCTGGAATTGCAGTGAGATATGAGACCTCACCTCTGCCTTGCAAGAACTCACAGGTAGTTGAGGAGGCAAGAAGCAATCCTCGTAATCCTCATTCTCAGAGTTTAGTCTCTCCATGACAATCTTATCTGGCCCAATGGCAAAGATAACTCTCAAAGAAAAGACAAAGGAGTTTGGTCAGGACACGCCACCCTCCACAGTTTCTTCTTAGGAACGAGACGGCTATGGGTGGAGGTCTTTCCACCTCAGCTTTCCCTGAGCACCACTCTTCTCCCACAAGTACCTCTTAAGAGAATGAAGCAAAAGGGAGACCCCACCTCATTCAAGCTGGAGTCCGTTGCTCAGAGGCTACGTAGAGCCCTGCCTAGAAGAGTATGGTCGAGAGCCCGAGGATGGTTACGTTGAGCTGGATCAAAGGATAGACCCAGGAGCTCCAGAGCCATGGACCTAGCCACTCCCTTCTGCTGCCTGCTCTCCTTCAGCATTATTACCTCCAGACACCAAACTTGCCCCAGAACCTCCATGTCTCCCCCTGCCTTGGGCCTCTGATCCGGGCCTTCTGTTTCCTGACCTTGTATCAGAGCCTCCGCTCTCTGCCTGGCATACATTAACAGATCAACAAATATTTCTGCGATAACAAATGGAAGTCAGCTTTCACTTCCTATTTACCACCTCTGCTTCATGCCTTTATCTAATCTCTGTGTCTTTGACCCAGGTTATTAATATGGCCCTGGGAATAGATTACAAATGCAGAGCTGCCTTGCCGAATGGTGCAGTGTTATTGTCCGTGACTCCCTGATCTACACTGATTATAAACATCAAGTTACAGCAGCTTATCAGTCAGGACACATGCCCTTTTCCATGACCAGAGCAACATTAACGTATGCAATTCATTCATTCGTTCATCAAACATTTATCGAGGCCATGCTATAAGTCAGGCACTGAGCTAGGAGCTGAGGCTACAGAAATGAAAACACACACACATACACACACACACACAATAAAGACAGAAATGTGTAGAAAAGTGTATAAACATTAATGCTGAGACCTGGAGGATTCAGGTGGGACACAGTTTGAGAACCACGGTCAGAGCATAGCTATTGATGGAAAAATATATTCATAATCATATTAAGAAGGAATATGAAGGTATATTTCAAGTATACTCGAAGCACTAAAGACTTATTTTCCTCTGTAGTTAGGTTACATAAACGGCAGCGAACGACGGTGGCGAACATCTACGAAGCACCTGCTATGTGTCGACACTGTGCGCATATGTGTCACTGAGTACAGAAACACGTTGAGATGGATAAATGGGGTGCAGCAGGGAAAGAGGGCTACCATTTGCTCCTGGTTTTGCATGTGGCTGGTTTCAAGGAAGAGAAGCTACGCTGAGAACTAAGTTCAAAAGATAATTAAACCAGTTAAAAAGCCAAAACAGCATTGGGACTGAAGCTGGGTTTCAGAGCCAATTTCCAAGAAGTAATTTCATCATCATAGAACATCAAACGTGAATTCCATTTTCAGCTATGCAAATTCCAAAAGAATAATACCTCGCATTTGCATAATGCTTGATGCTTTTCAAAGTGCTTTCCCGGTTATTAATCTAGGGGAGGCTTTATGATCACCGGAAATATAAATTGAAATTCTGTTCAAACTCAAGTTCTCCATTAATTTTTCCACTTTCCCCTCAAAACCCAGAGCCATCTAAATCCAGGTGCTTTGGATCGAGTGGGTAACTGTAATAAGTTTAACCAGCAGGGTGAATATGCATAAATGGAGCATATTGTGGGCACTTCCATCTACAGACACAGGCCTTTGGCAGAGCCAAACTTTGGAAAGCCTCCTGTTGAATTTACAAGATAACAGGCAACTACTCTCAGTTCAAATCTGAGGTCCTTTCAGGGTCTCAAAAAACTATGCAATCAGTTCCACCACTTTGTCCTTAAACCTGCAGAAATCCCTGTAAATGACCTCCTGCAAAGTGGCCCACGATGCCAGACAGCTCCTATGTGTCACATAATGTCACATGAACTGAGAGGCTGAATCTGCTGTAAACCCAACAGGGAGATAGGATCTCAGAAAAGCGAGGTGAGAAGATATGATGGGTACGAGGAAATACTTCTCCCCAAACCTTTCCAACTTGTTTCTTTTTCCATTGCTTGCAAACTTAATTATGTGTAGCGCTCTCGGTTACTGAATCACCAGCCTTTCCTGACACCTCGATCTCATGCATTTTAGCAAAAGATTAACCTGGCTGTTTGCTTTTAATTCTGAGGCTGTGTTAATACTCAACTCCCTCTAGATTAGAAAAGAAGAAAAACACACTCCCACATACCCCGCCCTGGCTCCAGCGAGGCTCCAGGGCTGCTGTTTCTGACATAGTCACAGTCATGGGAACCTGCTGCTGCACTTACCATTTCAGGAGGGACAAAAGGACCACTGACAGAGCCACTGTCACCATGGGGCCATTCACTTCCAGGTTGAGAAATCCCAAGACTTCCATTGTTCCTCAGAGTCCCTAGTGGAGCAGTCCTTCAGAGGAAAGTGGGAGGCTGATGCCCCTGCCGTTACAGGGATCACGCTGTACAAGTGGAAGAAGGAACAGGCAACCAAGAACACATCACACCAAGTGGATCCCCAAAACGCGCTCTTCGTCAGAGTGTCTCCTTATAAAGAGGAAGGAAGAGGAGGGAAGAAAACACAGAGTTTCAGTGTAAGGCAATGAATCAGCAACTTTATTTTCTTGAGGACTGCACTGTCAATAAACATTTATGTTAACTTCTCCAGGAATTAGCAGCAGAACTGGTCCCATGTTTGCTGAGAAGCTACATGGCTGCACAGAGATTTCTACTCTGATGAGAAGTCTGAGTAGTCTATGAAGAAAGACTCCCTTTAAAAAATTAATTTATAATTCAATGAAGATATGGGTCAGGAGACTCTGAATGTCCCAGAAAATGTTGGGGTCAGATATCAGCCTGATGGAAAATACTGGCTGCATTGAGGACACCCATCCCACAAAATTCATTGGCTCCTGGGGTCTGAAGGGTCCTTGGTGACTGGCTGTTGGAACAGACCAGAGATCTTGCCATGTGTCAGCACCCTCATCATGAGCTGGAGCGTTTTTCAAGCATCTAAAAGCATATCCATCGGCTCATGCGTCGGTCTTTTGTTCTAGTTCTGAGCTTATCTGACTAAAGTAGACAGAATCATTTTTTGCCTATTAGTCAGCATATTACAGTTTTAGTAATGGGGAGGGTGTATTAGAGAGTGAGTCACTCACCCACCATGATATTCATCCATTCATTTAGTATGTGTGGGGCACCAAACTCTGAGCCAGGTTTACAGTGTTTGGAAAATAGAAGCAGTACCAGACTCTGGGAAAATTTCTCCGGACACAGACAGACAATAAACAGGTAGACAAAGAAGTAATTGGTGTGAAGGTCATGAACATGCAGATATGACTGAGAACAACTAGGGTGACCCACTAAGAGAGGGTTGTGGGGGAAATCTGTCTAGAAAAGAAAGCTTGAAGCCGAGATTCTCAGTCGAAGCAGGGTGCATTGCATGAAGAGCCATGGGCAAAACCTTCTGGGCAAAAATGGTGACACAGATAAAGGCTGTAAGGTGGGAAGGAATTCCCATGTGGGAACTGGAAAGAGGCCAGTCCTGCTAGAGTAGAGCGAGCCGACTCAGGGAAACAGCTGGGAAGACATGGAGATGGTCATCAGAAGTTAGACAGCACAAAGCCATAGTGAGAAGTGTGGGCTTCATTTTATGGACCACTCAGGGTTTTAACATGGTCGTATTTATGTCTGTTAAAAGCATTCTGGCTGCACGTAGAGAACGTGTTGGAAAGGAGCAAGAGGAAGAGCAGGGGGCCACTTAGAAGACTAGTCATTCATCCTGAGATAAGCCTGCTTGGACCAGAGCAGGGATGCAAGTAGAAAGAAGTACACAGATGAACTTGAAATGTATTTAGGAGTAGACTGTGGAATTTCCTGATGGATTGGATGGGAAAGGGAAAGGGAAGGGGGAGACAAGTCTGACTCCTGGGCTCCTGACTTGAGCTGTGGGTATTATGTATAGAGGTGACATTTCCCGAGATGAGGAAGATGGGGTATTGGTGGGAAAAATCAAGAATTCAGTTTGGCTTCTGTTTAGTCTAAGATGCCTGGGACACATCTGAGTGGAGCTGTCTAGTTAGAGAGGAATCTTGGCTGAAAATATAACTAACAATAAGGAACGACAACAATTCTATTTATGTAGGACTTACTATGGGCCAGTTACTATTTTAAGAGCACTCATATGCATTAACTTATTTCATCCTCATAAACAACACTATAGGCAAAGCTTTTTATTAACCCCACTTTATAAAAGAAACTGAGGCACAGGACTTAGGACTCCCAAGTCCATTCTCTTCATCAAAAGATTATATTCAAACATGGAAGGCATCAATATACAAATGGGATTTAAATCCAGATGAGCCACAGCCACAAATAGCAAACCACACAAGGACCAAGTACTTTCCAAATACTTTTCTCTGACCAGTTGCCCTGCCTCCCTGTTTCTCATTCCTACCGAGGTGCCCCCAACAGCTGCACCCCAAGTGCCCCATGCTTCGACCCAGCCCTTTTGAACGTTTCCTCCCCTCTCCATATTCTACATCTCCTGTGTCCCATTTGATCAGGACCTTACTGAGATGTTAAGGGATCTGTGTATTCCCACTCACAAAACAGAGCTGCGCTTCATCAAGGGTCATCTGAGATATGATGCTTTCGGCCACACGAGCCATGATATGGGGTGTTAGGGCAGAGAAAGCAGGTGTGAAGGAAGCAAGCCATTATGGCCATGGATTCTGAGAGTTGGAAGGACCTCAGGTGTTCCCAAGACCAGTGTATGTATCAGCAAGATGCTCGTGAAAAAAAAAAAATCTAAGATTCCAAGGTGAAATAAATGTGAGAAAATGCTGGTGTAAGCATCGGTAAGTAAGTTTATTTCCTGAAAGACCTCTCAGAGACTTGAACTTGCTAATGTGAATTGTGAAGCTCCAAGACTGGCTTGCAGAGAGCAGTGTTCCCCAAGTGTATTTGACCACAGAATTCTTGTTAAGGGCCATTTATTAACACATCGCCGACGTAGTGTTCTTAGAAGCATGCTTTGAGAAATGTTGGCCAAATCTAACTCTTATTTATGGAGGAAGAAATAAAAACTCAGAAAGGAAAAGCAACAGGTAAAAGTCCCATAGCTGCCTAAGTGATAGAACCTGGGTCTTTCATCTCTCTTTTCAGGCTCTTCATCTAGAATACACTCCTCATGTCCCTCCACAGACACGTCGCCCACGCACCTAGCACAGGTCCTGCTGTTTTCACAGAGAAACTTTGTATGTTAGTAGTCAGTTCAGAGATGTCTGACTTTCTTGATAGGTTGCTCTTTTCTCCAAGTGATTGAGGTCACTCATTCATTCTTCTGACTAACATTTTTGGAGCCCTTTCTATGTGGTTTGTGATTTGGGGGAGCTGCAAACACCGTGAAGAGATCATAGCACCCCTTCCACACTAGCCCCAAAGCAGAGATAACAGTGAGCTGTGGATAGTAAATTAACCAAGATGAAGTGGAAGGGTCAGATATGAGAGATAATAAGCATTTTTATCAGAGAGTAACATGATTAAGAATGTATCACAATTTTGGAATCTATGACGCCATGCAAGGAAACGTTGGGGGTTTTCCACTATAAAGGACAGACTGTTGCCATGCTTACTATAATTAAACATCATACCTTTACTCTCTGAATATTTTCTTTTTAAGAGTATGTCTATTAAAAACAATCAACTTTATAGACCTGTATAAAAATATTCTATAATTCCAACTCTGAGAGACAAACTCTGTTAACAAATTAGTGTATGTCTTCCCACATCCTTTTCTATGCATATACAAACAGGTATATTCTCAGTTCTTATAAAAACAAGATCATCCTACCCATGGTATTCTGCACCTGGTCTTTTACACTTACAGTATCACGCATATATCCTTCCATGTCATACCTAGAGAGATACGTCACTGGCTCCCTAGGATTCCACTGTACAGATGTGTTGTGATTCATTCAGCCTGCCCTTCACCGACTGACATTTGGATTGTTCCCAAGCTTTCCTGACTACAAATGAGGCCACCGCAAACTTTCTTGTACATATCATTACGGCCTTGGGTAAGGCTATCCTAAGTGACATTCTTAGAAATGGAAGCACTGCGCCCAAAGATGTGCCTTTCAAAAATATTGGTAGATGCTTACCTCCCAAGAGGCGTTTCCATTCTCCCTGCCTCAAGCTGTGTGTTGAGGTGCCCACCTGTCCCACCTGATGGACACCCCACAGAGTTTTCTCTTCTGTCTCAACCCACCCCAAGTCAATCCTTTTTTTCCTCCTCCATCCAGGCAGACAACTCCACCAGAATTGAGTCAACTGTTTTGACTTACGTCTTGTGTTTCTTTTTAAAGCTTTCACTCCATAAATTCTGTGGTATTTCCTCCATGTTCTCTGTTTAAAAATTGCCTCTGCAGATGTCTAAGTGGTGGCTGCCTTCTCTGCTGAAGGTTCCCAGCTGGCCTGCCCTAAGCCTGATGTCTCTGGGAGGTTTGAGGCATGGGGCACGTGATTCCTGCCAAGCAGGACCCCTAGTAAAAGGAAAATGGGGCTTACGAAGCACCACAGAAGTTCAGAGAACATTTACATATAACCTCATTTCAGTCTAGAGCGGCCTTGAGGAGTAGGTGTGCAGGACCTTTCATTCCTGGGCTCTGAGAGGAAGGAACTGGAGGTCAGAGATGTTATAGGACTAAAATCATACATTAATAAATTCTAGAGGCCAGGCTCAAGCCCCAATCTTCTGGCTTTAAACCCAGTGTTTTTTCCACTAAATGTAAAGTCATATCTTGGCTTAAAAATGCATAGTTCACCAAGACAGCCCAAGGTTGTGATATAGTTTATCTTTATGTTTACCCCCCCTGGGGTCCAGAGTTGCTATAGTTAAGGAAGATGGAGGGATGGCGTGTGCCTGTGGGCTGCTTCATCTCCTTGCAGAAGATACTAGGGCCCCTTGTGGAAGAACCAAATAGCAATCTCCTCAACACCATTCAATATCTTAGAGACTCTCATCCACTTTCTGAGAATAGGAGGTCAGATTAGGAGGGCTTGTCCATTCCTTTAGTCAGCAAACATTTATCGAACAATTGCTAGGCATGAGGCACCAGGAATAGAATCCCAGTGTGTAAGACCTAGATCTCGCCACCAAGGAACTCTGCTCCCAGGATAGGGAAGCACACATGTAAGTATCTAAGTGCCCTAGTGTTATGGGTTCTATGACACAAACATGTACAGGGAACAAGAGGGCAAAAATGGGAGGGAGGAGATTGGTAAAACATTTGAATAGATGACACGTGAGCTGGGACCGGACCGATGACTTCGCTGAGCAGATGAGAATAGGAAAGATGTGCTTAGCAGAGGGAGCACAGCTCACCCTTTCACCCTTGCTCCAAGGTATCAGGAGGTGGCAGTAAGGAGGGAGAACAGGCAGATACTCAGAGGCCAGGTCATGCAAGGCATTGTGGGGCATGCCAAAAAGTTCACCCGCCATTCCAGGACCCATGGAAAACCAGAGGAAGACCTAAATTGAGCAGTGACCTGATTAGATTTGCTTTTAGGACTATCCTTCAGGAGGCAGACTGAATGGGTCACACCCAAGATGGCGAGGCCAGCGAAGAGGCTGCTGGCATCCAGATAAGAGATAATGGCCTGAGTAAAGCTGTAGAGCTGGAAATGGGAAAGAGAAGACCATGTCTTGAGGTTACTGGGAAGGCAGAGTCAACATGGTCATTTGGTCATTGATTGAGTATAGGAGTGAAGAAGAAGGGGCTGTCCAGGATAACACCCCAATTTCTGGCTCCATTGATTGAGCCCTTGTGTGCCACACACCACGATAAGGACATGGGAGAAGGAACGAGTGTAGGGGAATTACTGTGGCCTCTGTGGTGAGCACACTGAGCCCCTGGTGGCCACACAGGTAAAGATGGTTAGAAGGAAGCAAGGCCAGGAGAGAAATCTGAAGCAGAGAAGGCGTTTTAGTTTTGAGCGCCATCTGTTCATGGATGGGGGGAAGCCATAAGGATTAATTGGCCACAGGGAAGAGGTAGAGCATTAAAAAGCAGGCCATGGAAAGAATATAAAGAACAGGAGCTTTGGGAGAAGGGTGGGCATGGGAGGTGGTGGGGTGGGTGATGGTGTGCCTAAAAAGAGATTGAGGAGGAAGGAACAGTCTGAGAGAGCAGGAAAACCGGCAGAGAGTCTCTATTTCAGTGCTTAAGATGTTGCTTTTTGTTTTCAGGTGACCTGGGTTCTTTAGCTCTCCAGCTTAGAAAGTTGTTTAACCTCTCAGACCTCAGTTTGTCATCTGTGAAGTGGGGATAACGGTACACCCCTCACA
Source organism: Paguma larvata (assembly GCA_030068075.1). Taxonomy (NCBI): domain Eukaryota; kingdom Metazoa; phylum Chordata; class Mammalia; order Carnivora; family Viverridae; genus Paguma; species Paguma larvata. The sequence goes on along the minus strand of CM057834.1, from coordinate 89,258,810 downwards.
AGATTGTTGTGAGGAAAACAAGGTGCTCAGCGCCTTGCTGCTCAGCGGAGCTCTTGGCACATAGTAAGCACGTGTGCATGTGGTCTGGGATTGTTTTCCCCAAAGCCCCAGGAGAACGGTGGTAAGGAGCAGGAAATGGCCATGGGTGTGAATGTTACAGAAAGGTCAAGAGACGTGGTTACCGAAGCATCTTTGGACTTGGCACTCGGGACATTACAACCACCCCCAGAATGGTTTTGGTGAAGTGGCGGGTGTGGAGAGGCAGAACCAGGGAAAAGGAGGCTCGGAAAGGGCTGATTCAGCCTTCTCCGTCATCTCTTTGGCCGTGTGGCTGAGACGTGGGAGAAGACGCAGATTTGCACTGACTCGAGTAGAATTTCCAAGCACCACTAATGGGGGGCCCACGTGAAGTGAGAACACCTCCCGCATCAGGAGACATGTGGGGACAGCAGCCATCTGTTTGTGTTTCCCCTCCCACAACAAGGACAGAACTCTCTCCTCTCTACGAGGTTGCTATGGAGACACGGATGGGTTCTATGTCACATCTTGACGTTGTATTGGTTGTGAGGGCAGGGACCATATTTTATATATCATTGTGCGACCGCACCACCAGTCACACTGCCATCTCATATACTCGCTTGGCTTTAATTAACATCCGTGAGCCGATCACTCCCAAATCTATTCTCTCCAGCCCGGTTCTCATTCCTGAGTTTCAGGCTAATATATCCAGCTGCCCAGTGGTTCTTTTCTCATAGATATCCCACAGATGCTAACAACTCGAAATGCCTAAAGCTAGACTCATTGTCAGAGCCTCCTCCTTCCTCCATTAAACTCATCGACCTCATGCCATGTTCCCCATGTCAGTCAATCATACCTCCTTCCACTCAGCTCCCAATTCAGAAACGGGGGCTCATCCTTGACCCTTCCTTCTCTCCCAGCTCCCCACCCCCACATCCAGTCAATCACCAAGCCCTATTGTTCCCACCTGTGAAGTCACACTCATTCTGGTCACTAGTCCCTTTATCCATTCATTCTTTCATGCATTCCACCTCATTTCATTGGCTCAGTGAACGTGCCGGCATCTAATCGGTATTAGGCGATGGGACTACACTGGCGTGGCAGACAAGCTAGGCTTCCCACCTCATGGAGCTTGTATCCGAAGAGGGATCCACCCAATTCATCACTTAGTGATCCCTCACTAGACTGCGGGACTCTTCTAAGAGCCTCCCTGCCCCTCGTTCATCCATCAGTGTTTGTCTGCTGAGTTTGTGCTAGGTGCCTGGCACTGTGCTGGGTATGCCTGAAGAACACATAGGCCAGTGTGACTGAGAGGCATCGAGCAAGGGGAAATGTAAGGCTGGATGATGTAGGAGATGGCGAGCGGGCAGAACACCCAAGATCTGCTGGGCCCTGTGAAAAACATACTATCTCCTTTCCAAAGGAAAGGGCAGCCATTGAAGAAAGGGCTTCAAGCAGAGAAGTGACATAGTGCTATTTAGGCCAATTCTATCCCATGTGGCTTCATTATTAAAATGAGCGTGGGCTCATCAGATGACAGTCTAACATCCACATGTCGCCATCACCCAGGTGCCCCAGTCGCACAGCGGGTGCACTGAAGTAGTGCTACCGTTCAGACCTTGACTGTGTATTTCTTCAGAAGGCGGGAGACACAGGCCACTCTTGATATTGCTAGTCAGACATGGCCCGTCCTATCTCCTTCACATCTCAGCTTCTCTACCAATTTATGTCGCCCATGATCTCAGCCTGTCAGATGTTAGCACTTGCTAAATTATCATCCGATCTCTCCTGGCACTCCGCATGGCTGAGTGTGGCTACATGTTGATGATTAGGCATAGTTCTGCTTGGGAACATGGAGAGTCAGCAGATGGCTTGACTGCCTGAAGGCAAGTCTTGGAGTTTTCAGGCAAGCTCGTGCCCCGAACAGCCATTTTTCACCTCCTATCAGTGGAGGTGGAGCAAGCATTGTGGAGACAGACTGCATGCCCAGAAAGCAGAATTCATAATCCAGAGTTTGACAGCACACCGCAATGGTATTCCAGGCAAGGCAGCACGACGAAGTCCCTACACAGAGTACAGAGGGCACTGTGACATATGCACAGGGCCTAATAATGGGAATCCCCAAGCAGAAGATAATCAGAAGTTGTGGCAGCAGCTGCCTTCAAGGAAATACATGAGCGGGAGGTAGAATCCCAGGCCTCAGAACAGCAACATAGAAATGAGAGTTGCGTGCTGGTGAGGGCGGGGATGGAAAGAGAATGAATAGACTAGGTGATGTGACAAGGAGCCCCCACTTCTCAAGGGCTTAGCACTTCTGTATACAGAATTCACCCGTTCACCCAACAGTCCAAGTGCGGGCATTCAGTGGGCAGCATTCCACGCGGTGATTCGGTGGACTCAGCCTCCTTCACTTTTGTGGCCACACCACCCACTAACCCTCAGATGCCCCTGCTGTACCATCCACAACCAGCTGGCAAAGCGGAGAAGCCAAGAAGAAAAGGTGAGCGGAAGGTTTTTACAGGTGGGACCTGGGAGTGGCGTAAACACAGCCACCCTCATGTCTTGGCCAGAACTCAGACACGGCCACACCTACCCACCAAAGAGGCTGGAGATGGAGTGGGCCCAGGAGAAAAAGAAAGGAAGCTTGGCGAACACACGGCATTCCTGCAACAGGTAGGCCCCATCCTGGGTATGTTCTGATGATTCCTGCCCAGGAAGCCAGCTACTAGAACAGGATGGAAGATGGCACTATTGAGGCCCCCCAAAAAGCCTGACTAAGCCCAATAGTCAGTTCAGGATCAGGGATAAAGAGCAACCAGCCTCTAAGATAATAGGGGGCTGCCATCTGACCGTTTTCCATGCTCTCTCCCCACCTGAGCCCATTTCCTAGCACTGGCTGCTAGCTGGGCTTCTGCTCCAGGTCATGGCCAGGATGCCATTGGAGCCGAGTGTGTCATCCAGACCCAAGTAGACTAGACTGGTCCACCTAACTAGATCCTCTTAGAATGTGGTACTGCTTGAATCAATTCCCCCTGCCCCCAGTGGACAGTGTGAATCAGGAGTATTTGCTCTGCCCGAAGGAGTCAACTTTGTACTTGAGCATTCTGTCAAGCCCTGCCCTTCCTGGTCCCAGCTCTCTCCCCCTCTGTACTGGTCTATGTGCTGAGGTCCCACCTGCCTTTTACCTGTGTCAACTTGACTTAAGAAAGGCCTTGTGTCATTCTATATTCTCATCCTGTGCGTTTTCAAAACTCAGAAAGGATGTCATCCCCTCAAGGATGCCCTCCTGGACTACCCATGATGATGTGTTGCGCTTTTGTGTCCTGCCGTAACATCCCAGGCTTTCTCCATTGAAGTTGCCTGGCTAACTACATATCTATACTCTAGGTAGAAGCCTTTCGAGAACAGAGGGTGTACCTGATTTAACAGTGTATCCGCAGTGGCAAGGAGAAAGTCTACCTGTCACTCAGTAGGTGTTCATGAAATGTTTAATGAATCCACGCCTGTGTTTTAGGTAGCAGCCACCAGATGGCAACAGTGTTCTTTGGGTTATGAAGGTAAATGGTAAACCTTTCCGTAAGAGCACCTGAAACAAATGGAGGTCTGTTCCCATCATCCAAGCACTTGGCTATTTTTCTAGAAAACATATCGGTTATCAAAATACTGCAAAGTCATTGCTCAAGCTAGACCTTGTACGAGAGATACAACAAACGAAATACCGTAAAGAAAGGAAGAGGTACCTGTGCACCACAGAGTGCTTGAACCCTTAGGACCATTCTCCACATGATCTCAGCATGGTATCATCTAACTTGAGGGCCTGAGAGGATCCATCCATCCAGACTCCCGAGCATCCGATGTTTCTGAAGCCGTCCCAGCCTGACACCCTTGTGGCTGCCTGTGCCTGTTCCGGGTTCACTGGCTCTAATTTTACTTCCTTATCTTATCAGGGTTTTACCAGTAGACCAGTTTGGCTGGAGAGGAAGGTTTATGAAGGCTCATGAGAGATAAGGTTGGCGATCGGGAGGGGCCAGCGGGAGGAGGCCTCTGGATACCAGGCTGAGGAGAGTGGACTTTACCCTACACACAACAGAGTAGCTGGCAGGCACCTGTGCCACACGCATGTGCACGTGCGTGTGCAGGCAGGCGGCACGTGTGCACGTGTGTGCCTGAGTGAAAGGGGAGGGGAACAGGGAGGGATGGACATGTGCCAAATGGTGTTGAGAAGGATGGATGGTGGGGCTGGGGGGCAGCAAGGGAGGCACAGCACGGGGTGGGGGGAGGGTCACCGTAGCAACCTAAGATGTAGGGCTGAGGCACCAGACAGTAGGGGTCGGGGATAGCGGACACCCAGGTGGATTCAGGTAGGTTCCACAGGTAGATCCACGAGAGGGTTGGGCGACTGGTTGGGACGGACAGGGAGAGAAGAGAACCAAGCAAGGAGCCCCACGGTTGGACTAAACCCTGACCTTGTGTAAATTAAAGAAAGGCTTGTCTTTCCCAGGACGCTTGACTTCTCCCTGCCAGCAAACTGTCTTACCTGCCAAGCTCCTAGGTGAATGGGGCCCCTGAGGCTGCCAGTCCGCACCTGCCCTGCTCCACAGGGTGGCGGGGGGCCCCCAGCATTCCGAGCCTGGCTGCAGGAGACAGGGATGGTATTTCTGAGAGGAGGGACAATGGAGGGGGGCTTGCGTTTAAGGAAAGGAATATCCCAAGTTTCACATCTCCAGTGTGGTGGTTCTCGAACTTTGAGCGGGTGTCAGACACACAGGGAGGGCTTGCTAAAACACAAGTTGCTAGGGGTCTGATTCCGCAGATCTGGGCTGGGGCCTGAGAACTTCCACTTCTACCAGATTCCCTGGTGACACTGATACTGCTGGTCCGGGACAGTCCTCAGAGCCCTACCCCAGCCAAACGAATCAGAATCCAGGTAGAAGAGCGGCCCCTGGGCGTCTTTCTTCCACCTACATGTTCGATTCGAAGACAGCATCTCCATGGACAACTCAGGTCTGAAGACGCTGCTGTATTTGAGCTGCAGGATATTGGCAAATTGTTTGGTTTCTGTTTAGGAATTTCCCGTTTTGTCTCTAATACTCTCCTCTTTCCTCCAGGAGAGACTTCAACTTTCCGTCTTTCCCTGACAGGAATAACAGACTGGCCCGAATTGTCCAGTCCTCCCTCACAAGCACGGTGAACTGTTTCAAACCTACTTCTTTCATTATAAGTACCTGCCACTTCGCCTTTTCTGGCTCTTCTAGATATCTTCTAGATATCCCAGAATTTCCTGTGGGCCAGATATGCCTGCTCACTACTCCCATGCTGAATAGGAGCCCCCCGTTTCCCTGTCTCCCCCACCGGACTCTGTCATGAGCTCCTCCTACCCCAGCCCGGGTCCCACCTCTACACTTTAAGGCCACCCCAAGCTTTGGAGTAGAGGTCTGCCTTCCCTGCCACCAAGGTTATTTGAGGTTCCACACGAACTAAAATTAGTGTGTCCTTTCCCTCAATATGGTAGTAGAAAGAAGAGGTAACATAAGGTGTGCGGGGGATAGAAGTAAATACGGGTCTGAAATCCCACATAATTATATAATGGAGAGGTACTGCCAAGGTAAATTAATAAGAAAACAGTTGGGTGATGTTTACCGACAAAATCAGTTTGGGATGTGTTATTCCCTGCTTTTCCTTTGTCAAATGAGCCACGGATTGGAAGAATGCATCTCCAAGAGGCAGCCCCCCGTGGAAGTGACCACAGTGTTCTGTCTGGCTAGTCAGGCTACCTAGAAACTAGGGAAATTGCCAAGGTAAGGCCTGGGGGCTCCCCGGGGGCTCCGCCGTCACTGGGTGCTTCGCTGAGCACCTCTCTGTCTCTCTGGCTGGCTGGCTCTCTCCTGGCTGTCTTTCCATCTGCCCTCCCCTGTGTCACTCCCACAGGCTTGGAACAGCAAGGCCAGAGTTCTCAACTCGAACTCACGGTCCAAATGCGAGTGCCTTGAATCTGCATTCTCTTACATGGAGACACCTGAACGGTAAAATTGAGATTCAGATCGCATCCGTTGTCAGTATCGTGTGGATGCTTCCGCTTCTCCCAGCAAGTTTTGTAACTCGGTCAAGCCCGTTTGGATTTGAGACAGGACTCAGGCTTGTAACCGAGATCAGAGGAGCCAGCACACTATCACCCGTTGAGGAAACACTCTAGAACATCTGCCAGGCAAGGAGCTCAGGAACAGGGGCTAGGAGAGGAGGATGGATAAGAGAGGTGCCCTGTGCTCGAGGAGCTTGGACTCAGCGACTCAGGGCACCAGACTCAAGCCAAGACCGCAGGATTCAGAGTCTATATGAGGACTCTAGGTCAGTGCCAAGACTCGCACTCTTTGGAAAAGTCAGGAAAATCACAATCTTTGGAAACCCATGGAAGACTACAGGCACTTAGTCTAGTCTTCCCCTTTCATAGCATCCTGGGCACCTAGTCGACTAGTCTCTGTTTGAATTCCTCCAGTTCTGGGGAGCTCACTTCCTTCTCTTGTTGTAGGGCTTCAGAACCGGCATCAGATTTCCCCAAGGCTCTATTTCCCCACCTGTACTGTCACTCCCACATCGGTTCTTTTGTCTGAGAGTGACGGTCACTCTGTGATTTAGGCAGGGTCATCGAGTGCCCACTTGACCAAGCAGTTACACTCAGTCTCGGCCAGGTTCAGTGAACCTTGACAAAGACAAGACTAGCACTCAGGCTGCTGAACTCCTGGCCCGACATTTTTTTTTTTAAATCATACAGCTTTGCCATCATGTTGAGAGCAGTCCAGACTCCAGATTTCTGAATTTGGAATGTACCACGCTACTAACCTTCCCAGCAAATCTGGGGGAGAAGGCGAAGATTGGAACCAATATGCCCTAGAATTCCAGCCTTCGTGAAGAACAAGCCAGTTGCCTGGGCTAGGGGCTGAGTCAATGGGGAAGAGAGCTGAGGGTCATAGGGAAGCTGTTCTTCATACTCTAGCTAGAGACATGGAGTCATTGGCACTTTCTTTCTGCTTAGATGCCTTCTCTGTAGTGAAGGGATGATGCTATCCCAATGCCATGGTGCCTGACCAGGAGAGACGGAGCAGAGGTGGTGCTGGGGGAAGGCACTGTCAAAGCCACACGAATAGTCCAGAAAGAACACCCATCCAAAGACAGAGAGATGACGGCCAGATCCATACCAACAGACCAGCAGGAGCCACTTCGCTTGTGTAGAGTGGGCAGGAGGTAGGGCCTAGGAAGCTGTCTTTTTGCCTCCACCTCATTCATCCTGGCTGGCTTGGAGACTGGGTCCCCGATATCACAACTCTGATTTATACCCACTGTTGGCAGGAAAAGGTGTATGTTCTATCTGTTATTATTGATCCTAGATTCATTAACATGTAACACAGTTATGAAGAAGATCTGGCAAACCCATGGTCCTTGTGCCCTAGGGTTCCTGACACATGGTCAGGTGGCTTCAGTTACATAACCGAAGAAAAATGTTTATATGAGATTCAGGGACTCAAACCAAGATCTGAAAACAGTTTGGGTGGCCATAGTCCAGAAGTCTGTGATAGGTGTTTTTATTCAAAAGAAGTAGGCTATAAAATAACTAAGTGTTATTGGACAAACCTTAGTAAACCTATTGTAAGCAAGCCTAGCCTTATTCTTTCATCTCAAACACTTTTCAGGAAGCCATCAACAGTCTAGTGGGCAATACATTTTCCTCAGCCCCGTGACCAGAAGCATGTTTTCTTGGCCTGCATGTGGCTGGTCCCTCTGTGGTACTGTGGAATGACTTACACATGAAGGAAATGATCTGATGACTCCCACAAGGTAGTCAAACATCTCCCAAAAGGACATCATTGACCCAAAGCTGGCAGGTCTCTGAACATTGCTTATTGGAAGGACTGAACATGAAAGGTCCATGCCTTGCTCAATATGTTCTACCTCTTCATTCATTGTCCTTAAATAGAAAGGGTGCCTCCTCAGAGATTAACCAAGTGACCCGTCAAACATTTGCAGACATTCAAGGCACTTTGAAATGCGGTAGTGACTATGCATATTTCTCAGGAAGCTTATCATGCACCATGTTAATCCATGTAAGAATACGGGGGCTCTCCACCCCTTCCCCCCAAAGTGGGGCTGGGAATGTTAGCAAAGTGGTAGGGTCTCCCGCCACTCCTTCTTTCCTGTCCCTTCTACTCATTTCAAAACCAGTCTCGAAGAAGAGTACTATCTTTGTTTACACCTAATCCGCAAAATGTAGTACAGGGCAATGGACGCGTTTTTTTGCGTGTACACATGGGAAAAGCAACGGGAATTTTCTTCCACGTGTTTGTCTAAACTTCCAAAAATCTAGAATGAACCTATATTACTTTTGTAAACGGGGGAAAGTTCTGGAAAATCTTTTGATTTGGGCTGCAAGCAACTGCTCTGCAGATAGCTATGCATGGAAGGGGTCCGTTTGCTCCGTCTGTTTCTTCCCAAAGATGTGGGATACTGTCATCTCCCCATGCTCATGTATATTTGCTTAGGAGGAATTCAGCATTGGCCACAAAATGTAGAACATTTCAACCTAATTATCTTTGCCTTGGAAAGAGCTTCCATCTAGCTTTTTATGGTGCCCTGAAAAAGGGAAGTTCTTTTAACATTCCTATACGCTGCTGCTTTTCAAGGACGGCAACAAGAAATAAATGTAAGATACTGAGTTTCCACCTGTGGAAGACTACTCTGTGGCATGAATTCTAGCTGTGCCAAGATCAGCACTTGAGCACCTTGAATTTGGGAGCTAGAAGCCATCAAGCCCCAGATTTATGATCGCCCCCTTGTCTCAACCATCTGCTCCAGGCATGTTCCTGAAATTTATGAAATGCAATTGCTCTAAAGGGTACAGGCCAGGAAGCGCAGGGTTGAAATATTCCACCTGGCCAGAGACACTGTCGAGTGGACTAATTTAAGACTCTGCTCATTTTAAAGGGGGTATTTCTCATTCACGGTAGAGTATCTTCCATGCCGTCCGAAGTATCATAAAGCAGTCAAATCCTGCTTGAAATGTTCAGAAACGATTCCTCACCGAAGGTCACTTGCTCTTTCCATCTTTCAGGTTAATTACTCCTGTGGTTCTTGTCTGAGTGAAAAAGTCCTTTTCTTTTTTCTTCTTTTCCCTCGTTTGTTGCTTCAACAGTTGGGTATTGACTCTGTAGACCATGTCTAGGTTTTTCTTACAGAAATAAGCTCCACGGTTTCCCTGTTCAAGAGCCCCAGTTGTGCCATGGAATTGTGTCTAGTCCAGAATCGTCAAGAATGAACAGTCAGTTCTCCAAAGAGGTTGATGTTTTCAAAGACGTGGGAAGAGTCTGTTCATGCCTTTCTGTCCTTCTCCAATGGGGATAATTTGGCTTTCAGACTAATTGTAAGGCACAACTCTTTTTTTGAAACATCTACTGAGAACAGCTTTATCTCTGTCACCCACGGCACACCTCTGCTCGTGAATCTTAGACTCTTGGGAGACATCTGTTCACCTCAGATGTGACCCATTATCCACTGTAACAAAGAATGACTGTATGTGCAGAGTATATACAGATTTGTACCCGTTAGAGGCAAGAAATGATGTTTCCCTGTAAAAGGAGATTTTTAAGAAATGTCAATATTTTCCGGTAGAATCCAATAAAAAATGAGTTCTTTCAAATTCTACTTACTCGAATTCAAATTAAATTCAAAAATTAAAACCAAAAGGCTGAGATCATTCAAATTAAATTCATGTGATCTCAGTCTTTTGATTTTGCTTTTTCAGACTGATATGTGTGTGTCGACAGAATCTTAAAGACACCGAGCTCTTCTTTAGGGACAGAGTAAAATTGACACGGGTTTTATAAACATTTCATTCCTATGAGACATGGGCCCAGACGAGCTGGCATAGTTTGGGTATGTGTGATAGTGTTGGTTTTCACTCTGTTATGATTCACTTTTAAATATTTATTTGTGAAATATAAATCTTGCTAACATTGAAGTCTGTTCTGAAGAAGCGACTACTGCTTTTGCTGTTGCTTAATGGAACTGTTGAATCTTCTTAGAAAACAAAAAGATTCAGTTATATAAACAAGTCATCCCGTGAAACATAAAATAACAATTCTAGAGAATGCACTGCCACCCCTTCTCTGTGAGGCTGGAGCTGAGTTCTGCAGAGGTGGGGTAAACTAGGTACCCTAAGATAACAGCCTACGTGGTAAATCGGCCGCCAAAAAAAATGCGAGTGACTCAAAAATGCTGAGAAATTAGAGTCTGTGTCCTTAAATAACAAGCATTCACTTGAAAAATTGAAAAAATATCATCAGTCCCATCGGTACATTTATAGATTCCTTTTCCATTGATCCATTCCCATGGCGAACATACCTGTTACGTAATAGATGCTTACTCCCTATTCTGTCCAGCCCAACAGATAATGACACTTCATGGTGGACTGTCCGTCCGGATTTTCTGTCAGTCAGAATGATGATTTAGAATGTTCATCTCATTCAGTAAAAAAGACTAAGTCTGAGCATACAGGCTGAAGGACACCAAACGTACAGTTGTTTTAAATGATCACTTTCCCACAAGTAATGAAGTTACATCCTATATGCTGTCAACATGAGCCATGACAGTCATGGGCACGGGGACCCCACGTCTGGGGACTAGCTGGGAGAGCACACCCTTTCCTGCCTTGAATATATGAATAAACTGTTCACAGCTACAAATGCTCTAGTCCACTCGGTCAGTTGATCCAGTCAATAAGCACTGTTTTCATTGAGACCTGGCTCACTCTTCCATAATGCAGTCCATAGCCCTTCCCTGAGCGAAATGGGAGATGGGAGATGGGAAATGGAAGGACGGGGCCAAGAGAAAGGGCACCAAAAATTTTTTTAGACAAGAATTCATAGAGTATCTGCTGTATACCAGGCACTGTGGGGATTATACAGATGAATGGGACACAGCCTCTGCCCTCAAGTAGCTCGTGGAATAGGGGACATCTGGCTGGCTCAGTTGGAAGAGCAAGTGACTCTCGATCCTGGGGACGTGAGTTCAACCCCCGCGTTGGGTATAAAGATTACTTAAAAATAAAAGCTTAAAAAATAAAGAAGTAGCTCATGGAGTAGGAGAAGAGAGAGGAGTATAGAAGATCCTTGCCATGCCATGTGGTAAGAACAATGATGGAGACAGAAGAGGGGTACCTTCCCAGCTGTGAGCAGAGCTGACTCTTAAAGGAAGAAAAAGCATTGACCAGATGTTGGTGGAGAGGAGGGATCTCTGGCAAAGGGGTCAGTGGTCCCCTGGAGCCGGTCTGAATGGGCTCACGAGGACCAGTCATTAAATGTTCAGGCATCTTGCAAGCTTAGCATGTTATAGCATCATGATCATAAGTTATTAAATAGCATATCATTAAAGCTATTTTAATTATTACAATTATTAAAAAGTAAATTATGCAAGTTTACAATTGAATAAATCATAATTAAACACAACGGCAATACTAAAAATGTATCACTCCCTCATTATTTTACTACATCTTACTATTACCTATGCCCTTGAGTTTTTTCCAGGTCTCTTGCCTATGTCTGGTGAAAATACTGTCTAATCGCGGCCGCTGCCCACCTCTTCTCAACTCCACGTTTAACGACATCATGTAAGTTTGAAATTGGCCGCGGAGGGAGTATTGACACCAGAAGAGCCACACATGCTACAGATTAGGGATGACTTCCTCCCTAGAAGGCCATTCGCCAGCAGGCAGGGGCAAGGCCATCCAAGATCAAGGCAGGGAACTCCAGGCTGTGCAGAAAGCCGGGAACACGGTGGCGCGGGGAGCAGGGAGTGAGGATACCAAATCCCACGTGACCTCTGAGGCCGCATCGAGGAGGTGGAACTGGAGGCTTCAAAGGACTTTTGTGGTGTCTGGTCTCTGAGATCTAGCAGAGAGCTGGACGTGCAAAAGGAGCTTCGGTGGCATCTGGGCGGGGGCCCTGACCCGGGCACCGTGGGCGTGTGGGTGGTAGTGAAACTTCGAGTGCACGGGGCCACCGGGAGGGGGTCTAGAGGAAGGAGGACAAGTGGGAGGGGAAGCAAAGTGCCTGCAGAGAAGGGGTACAGGAGGAGGCCGTCTGGAGACCCTCCTGTGAGGAGGGAGGGTAACGGACGGCAAAGGAGAAGAATGTTTCCAGAAGCAGGAGAGAGAGAACGGTGGGGAAGGGAGCGGGAGGGAGACTGGAAAGCGAGGAACAGAGCACAGGCATTCACACCGTAGCATTTCTTTAATAAAAATAGGCGGGAATCCTGCTCTGTGGCAGAGAAGTACTAAAATAAGCCATGTGGTTGTCAAAAAAAAAAACACACGTGATTTGTTTTAGGCTTTTTTTAAGTTTATTTATTTATTTTAAGAGGAAGAGAGAGTGCGGGCATCTGCATGTGTGTGTGAGGGGGAGAGGGGCAGAGATCAAGGGAGAGAAAGAGAATCCCAAGCAGGCTCTATGCTGTCAGCACAGAGCCCCACCCTGGGCTCCAACCTACCAACTGTGAGATCATGACCTGAGCCGAAATCGAGTCAGATAATTAACCAACAGAGCCACCCAGGCACCCCCATCATTTGTTTTAGGTATTAAGACAAAGCAGAACCAAAATGAGAAGAAAGACCCAAAATTCGATTTACCAGAAAGTGATGTGTGTTCAGGATGGAAGTGGAGTAAGGTGATGAGGGCGGGGAGAGGCTGATGGAGAAGGAAGCCTCCTTTCCCAAACCCGGGTCAGGAAAGAGGTGCGGCCACCTCAGGAAGGAAGCCCTCGGGCAGCTGGCCTCCTTAAAGTATTCTGAGAAACCCGACCTGGTCATTTCAACCAAAAGCGTTGCAGAAGGTCATCGAGGGGACGTGACCTCCAGGTGACCCACAAGCTGGACTGGGGAGGCGACTCACCTGGCCGCAGTGCTCAGAATGCGCACTCTGCCTTTGTTCCCACAGCGGGGAGCCGTTTTCACAAGAGAGCAAGGTGTTCTTGAGGCCTGGACTGAATATGTGATGAGCCCCCTTACGGCCTCCATCTCAACTTTCAAGGTCCTGGCGGGAGGTTGTGGAGATCTACTGGTCTTGTGGCGTCTGAGACCAGCACGTAAGTTCCCCTGCTTGTCACACCTGCCGCCTGGGAGTCCATGCTCCGCGTCTTTGGTCTCCCCCTGCCCTCTGGGGTCGGGGACCAGTTTGGGAACCAACACACACAAGGAAGACGGAGGCATAAATGAAGAAATTATAGGTCAGTGACATAGAAGTTAGGCACATGGATTCCTGAGCCAGATCGGGTTCGAATCCCGGTTCTACTAATTATTTGCTTGGATAATTTCTTAAAACGGAGCCTCAGTCTCCTCATCTACAAGATGGGGATAATGATAAAATATACCTCATAGGGTTATTGTGAGGATGAAGTAAGGAAATCCATGTAAAATATTCATAACGAGCCCTGATGTCCAGTGGGAGCTACTGATATAATGATTTCGATTCCCTGTTAGGACAGCTTTGCAGCCGCGGCCCCCTTTCCACACCCATCAGGCTGCTGGATCGTAGACCTGGTCTGTCTTACATTTGTGGATTCACAATTTTCCAAAAACTAGAATGCCGACCATTCAAACTGCATTCACGAGTCAAAACACACTCAACGTAATTCATCTTTCCTTGAAAATTTAGAAGTTTCCTCTCAGTTCTTGTCATGCTGCAGGGTCACCATTGGGAACACGAATTATGGATGGCAGGAAACAGCCTTATCTGAAACAGCGCTACCATGGTTAGGGAACAAATGTCCTCTTTGAACCTTGATATGTGTCATGTAGGGACACTGATCTCCTGCCTACAAGGTTTCTATTCTCACACTTTTGAAAATGTACCCAGATTTTTGTTTTGTTTTGTTTTGTTTTCAGTGCTAACTGACTAACATTTTGTTTTCTGCCTTTCCCTTCTCACGTACCTCGGAAGCCATATGGTAGGCAGCTAATAATGTGGTTTGCAGAACGGTATATACCTGGTTTCCCCTGCTCCCGGCGCAATGAAAATGGCTGCATCCGCTCAGTCTCCCTGTGCTCTCCTCGCTCTGCCTCCCCTGCCGACAGTCGCCTTCTCCCCTGTCCGGTTCTTCCGTTTTGTGTTTTCCTCTCTTCCTGCTTCACCTACTCCCTTCTTTCCCTTCCACCTTGTCTTTCTCAGTTTGCCTACTTCACCCACCTTCTCCCCCACAGAGCTCACGGATTCAGAACAGCACTTGCTTGAATCTCACTGTCTGAGCAATGACTGCCCTCCCTGACTTCTGTCTATAAAAAAAAAAAATTCTTGTCATCCAAGCTTCATGACTGCCTGGATTCCAGATAAACTAAGATTTATTGTGTGTACACAGCGGCGACCCTCGGGCTACGCACTCTGAATGCATATCATGGGCATGCTTAGGAGCAGAGTTTAAGTAAGCAGTCTCTTTGTTTTATCTGGAAAACATTATTTTGATGGTTATTGGAGAAGGCAGTAAATCGAGTCGAATGGACGCTTTGTGTGGCCAGTGGCTGAGGCCAAAGGAATCATCATGAGGGCAGCGCCGCCCTTTTTAGGAGGCTTGAGTGCAGGTTTGAGTCTGCGGAGAATGGCACACAGGGCTTCAGAGCAGCCCGTCAACCACATGTGAGCCCTCATTTGCTGACTCTTTTTTTTTTTTTAACTTATTTATTTTGAGAGAGAGAGAGAAAGCAGGCGAGTATGAGTGGGGAGGCACAGAGAAGAGTAGGAGAGGGAGAATCCCAAGCAGGCTCTGCACCGTCTGTGCAGAGCCTGATGTGGGGCTCGAATCCACAAACCATGAGATCGTGACCTGAGCCGAAATGAAGAGTGGGACGCCCAACCGATGGAGACACCCAGACACCCCTTCATTTGCTGACTCTTAACTTTTCTCTCTTTATCTCCTTTCTCCCCAAAGCCAAAGAGCAAACAGGAAGGTAATGAGTTAGGGCGAGTTCGGAGGTTTGCTGGAGATAGGAAAAGATGGAAGGATAGAAGGAAAGCTTTTGTTTTCCCCAGCTCATAACGAAGCACTTTCTACCCAACCAGTTGAATAGCTACATGTATAACCATGTTGAGATGGACAGGATAATAGGACTTTGGAATGGCTCATGCATCATTTCAGCCTTTTTAATACCTAAACAAGAAGATACTGTGTAAGGATAAATATGGGGCAAAGGGCTAATGCTGCGGCCAAAATCCTCGCCTGACCTCAGAATAATTAATTCAGGAATGACCTTTGGGGGAGAAGTCACCTGGGTCATTTACTCCTAACTACGTTGTTTCAAAGTTGAGTTTGGCCCCATTACTCACTGAACTGATTTTCTGGGGCTCCAAATATTCATGTTGTCCCAAGTAGATAAGGCTCTTTCTCAAAGGTTCTGTTAAGAATATAAAGGCAGAACAAGAAGAGAGAACTATTTTAAATGACAACAATATCTTTGTAGGCCTTCTTTCCATTTATGTCTAAGACTTACCAGTGATACGCTAACGGATTTTTTTCATGTTGAGATCTGTGTGTTAAGCATTGAGTCTTCCGTTGACATTAAGATAGGACTGAGTCTGTGTCATGAGAACATTTCTTACTCATTCAGTTAATTCATTTGAAAATCCTGGGTATTCTGTCAACACGATGTCACACAGCAAGTTTAACCAAGTTTAATACCAATAGATACAGCCTTTGGAAAGCTAAAATCCAAGCATCGTTTCAGGGAGTTGAATATTCTTTATCCCAATAGCCATTAGAGGCTATAGTCAGAAATCTAAAACTTTTTTTTTTTAATGTTTATTTATGAGAGAGAGAGAGAGATGGAGTGTGAGCAGGGGGGCAGAGACAGAGGGAGACGCAGAATCCAAAGCAGGCTTCAGGCTCCGAGCTGTCAGCACAGAGCCCGACGTGGGGCTCGAACTCACCAACCATGAGATCATGACCTGAGCTGAAGTCGGATGCTTAACCACTGAGCCACTCAGGCGCCCCCTAAAACTTTTTTTTAACTTAATAGACTTTATTTTTCAGAGTACTTTTAAGTTCACAGAAAAATGAGCAGAAAATACAGATAGTTCCCATATCCCCCTGCCTACCCCTGACAGTTTCCACTATTATTAACATCTTACATTAATGAGATACATTTGTTATAACTGATGAGTCAATACTTATATGTTATTATTAACTAAAATCCGTAATATATACTAGGGTTCACTCTCTTTGTTGTACATGCTATGGGTTGTGACAAATGTATAATGACACGTATCCACCATTGTAGGACTAGACAGAATAGTTCCACTGCCCCTTAAAATCCCCTCCACTCTAGCTACGCATCCTTCCCTCCCCTTAGACCCCTGGAAACCACTGATCTTTTCGATGTCCCCATAGTCTCGCCTATTCCAGAACATCACCCGGTTGTAATCACACAGCACTTAGCCTTTTCATACCAGCTGCTTTCATTCAGCAATATGCACTTAATGTCCCTCCATGTCTTCTCGTGGCTTGATAGCCCATTTACTTTTTTATCACCGAGCAATATTCCATTGTAGAGACGTTCCACAGTTTGCTTATCCATTCTTTTTCTTTTTCTTTTTTAATTAAATACCCCCATGTGCTCTCTATTCCACCTAGTTCTATGAGGGATGCCAAAAAAATTCCAAAATAGCTTTATTTTCAAGATCAGTCTAATTATGAAGATAAGGCATATGTTAGGCAAAATAATATAGAAGTATATTTTAATGCATTGAAGTAGATTGATGACATGAAGCAAATGTGATCTAGAAAAGCCATATTTTCAGGGGAACGTGACTCTCTTGAAATCAGACATATAGTTGTGTGTGTGTGTGTGTGTGTGCACGCGTGCACGCTCAGGGTCCAAGGTATTCATCAAATTCTCAAAGGGATGTATCACACCTCCTCCCAATATCACAAACCGCCGCAAAAACGGGGAGGGGTGCGAATAATCATCAGTTGTGTTTATAGTTGGATAAGAGCTCATGAAGGTGGTTGGGCTTGATCTAAAAACTGAAGGGTGGTGAGAGGACGCGGTTTGGTGAAGCAAGGCATGAGGAGTAAGACAGGCTCGGGGAAAGTCTTTCAAAGTCAAGGAGATATTTAATTGGGGATTATAAACTGTGAAATGTCTTGTTCGCCCCCAATAGAAGGTGCCCCATGCCAACTGTTAGTGGACACGGGTGTGTGCACATAAGCGTGTGCACACACACACACACACACACACGGCTATACAGAAGCGACACTGCCCCCTGGCTCCCTTTGCCAGTTTTGTATGGACAAATTCCCCTCTAAAAGGGCTTTAGATTAGCAAGTCATGAAACCATGAATCCTGATCAGGAAAGAGAGGACAGGGCAGAGGGGGGAGGACACGTGACTACCTCTGCACTGTTTATAACTTTAAAAATGCAGGAGGAATGAAAGCAACCCCTTCTTTCTCCCCCATCCAACCTCCACAGCAGAGCTGACTTAGCGGCCAACACCTTGGCTAAACTCAGGCTCCTGCAACTGTCTACACACATGAGGCCACACATCGCTCATAGCTGACAGGGACTGGCTAGCCAATCATGGAATTCCTGAAGAATAACCACCCATATCTCTCCTACTGCTCAGTTGATTTGTTTGTTTATTGTCAGTAGACTGTAGGCAGATGCTGGGCCTAGTTCTCTGATACATTTGACTAAAGGACAGGGTCTTCAAACTCAGGGAACTGCAGAGAGAATAGACCAGAGGGTGAATGATAACACAGGTCAGAAACAAGCCACGGGAAGATCATGGGTGAGGCCGGTTGGATCTTTCAGCTCATAAGGATTGTGTTTCTGCGGAGTCTCGTGGCGTCAGGGGTCCATGTCTCAGCCTTGTGGTTTTGGTAACTCCGTTTTAGCAGTTTACCCAAGAGTTATCAGGGTCTGATGAGTTGATTCATTCTAACCAAACCACAGACTGGCTTTGTTTTTTTTCTCCCAATCACAGAACTAACGTACTAATTTAGAGAGAGAGAGAGAGAGAGAGAGAGAGATACCCTTCCAATGTCCAAGTATTTGGGTTCAGGGCACTTACCTTCTGATATACACGAAACTGATAAATTACATTTCTAATGAGGAGACAAGTTGCTAAGCATGGAATCAGAGCCTCGGGGTAGGCTTCTATGGGGAATAGCATACCCTGATAGACACACAAGCCCTGCTCTGCTTCGGAAAATATCCTACCAGGGAAAAGAATACTACAGTGTGGAGACACATTCTTCTTCATTTCTCTTTTTCTACATTTCATGAGGACTACCACCCGTTTATATATGGCATTCTAAAATGTCCTTTGTTTCAATATTTTAAAATCAAACTTAAAATTCTTTTAATTTCTAAGTATGTGATCATTGTAAGAAAAAAAAAACTTCTTGGGTGTGTAAAGAAAAAGTTAACCCTCTTCTGTCTCTGCCATAGTCTCCATTCCTAGTCCTGGAGGAATAGATGTGGGGAGACTGGGTGTACAGCCTTCCGGAACTTTCACCAGGGCGATACAAAGATATGCAGCATAGTTAGGGATTTTGAAATTTCTTTTATAAGTATGGGGTTATGCAATGCACTTGACTCTGAAGCTTAACTCTTTTCACTTAATGCATCATGGACGCTCTGCCTTGGTGAGTGGATAGAACTTAAACTCATTACTTTTAAGAATGACTTCATATTTCATGGTATGGGTGAACGGACCCAGCATCTTAATGCAGTCAATTCTAGTCTTTAGCCACGACAAACAATCAAGTGTTAAACACTCCTGTGTCCATATTGTTAGATATTGATATTTTTGTTTCTCTAAATTAGTTTCCCCAAAGTGGGTCAATGCCTTTTAAAAAGAAATGTGAATTCCAGTTCTAGAAGCTGCTTTATGTGAGTTGACCATTTCCTAATGCCAGAAACATAGGGGCCCTCTTTTTATCAAAATCTCCTAACCACATGAAGGGGCTGCTAAACCCACGGGGTGTGGATTCTTGCAAAACTTCAGCCGCAAGGGGGGGAAGTCCCCTGATTTAAGTATTTTGCCCTTTTCATAGCATTTGAGAATCTTGGAGCTGGCCTAGCCCAGTAGGCACTTAATAAATATTCGTCGAGTGTTCAATACATGAAGGTCATCTGGTTCAAGTTTCTCATTTCACAGATGGGGAAATTGAAGCCCAGAGGGTTAAATGAGGCACAATTAGGGTGGAAGGGAGGAAGGAGTCTGAGTGATCTAAGTTGCAAAGCAATTTGGGAGCTCGGAGTAGGGAGGCGAGGATTTTGGCAGGTAGCTGCCCATCTGTACGGGACACGCACGTGAAAGCAGCAGACGGGAGAAGACAGCTTACAAAATTCGTGCATGAAGAATGTCGTTCTTCTTCGAAGCTTTGTTTGGATGGTGCAGCTAGAGCTCACATTTAAATTTCTTATTTTAATTACTTCTTGAAGCTGAACCTCTGTTCGCTTGAGTGTGATCCAGTGCAGAAACTGGACCATCGACCATTCAGGGGTGGGGACTGTGTGGTATTCCCCAAACTCGTTGTCTCCCTCTTAGGCACTCAGATAGGCCCATTCCCCAACCCCCCCCCCCATGTGGTGACATATAGCCATGTGACTGAGTTTTACCCTTGGACTGTGGACAGAAGATAGGACACCACTCCCTGCCTGGCCCATAAAAAACTCCCCCATGGGCTCTTCCATTCTTTGCTCCTGTCTGCCACCTGAAAGTTAGAGGACTCCGAGGTCCCACACCCAGGTGGGGGAGCGTGGGTCCCTGAGTCCCTGCGTGGAAGGCTGCCTGCTCAGCACCCACTCTGGACTGTCGTTAAGAGCGAGAAATCAACTCCCATTGTGTTAGGCTACTGTTAGCATTTATCTGTTACAGCAGCTTATGCTACTTAATTAACTATATTAGTGTTTCTGGGTGTGTGTGTGTGTGTGTGTGTGTATGTGTGTGTGTGTGTGAATAACCAGATATAAAATTCAGAACCTGTATCAATCAATACTACAGTTATTATTACACATTTTCTCAATATCCACTAATTCGTACACATGTAACATGGGTCCTAACCCGCATACCTTATCCAGGAGAATGAATACCCAGGAGCAAGGGGGGAAAAAACTCTCACATTAAAATTTTTCCTTACTCCCATGTAACTTCAGTTAGTTTCATTTCTTTTCTCCTAGAGTTTATGGAATCATTTTTCTTTCTGAGCATTGTCTTTTTGTCCATTGTTCTTGCCTAATCTTGCCGAGGTGGGCTTTATTGTCTTGACAGGAGTGGAAAGTTTCTAAATGATTATTTCAGGTTTGTTTGTTTTATCACTGTAAAGGTAGGATAAAGGATGAATAGAAAACAGCTGGGGAAGTGACAGGAAGGAGGATTAAAGGAAGTTAGCAGGACCTGGATTATTCCGGTTTCCCAAAGTCATCCCCACACTGTTAGTAGTAGTGGTAGTAATAAAAGTTGGAATGTTTCATTCAAACAAGAACCCCAAAGGATCCTCATGGTCCCTATGGGCATTTTCAACTAAAGCTACATTGATTTTAGGGCTAAAACAAATTGTTTAGTAAGCCTAAGATTTTTTATTTTCTTTTTCAAATTTTTATTTAAATTCTAGTTAGTTAACATACAGCACAATGTTGGTTTCAGGAGAATTGAGTGATTCATCGCTTCCATACAACACCCAGTGCTCATCCCAACAAGTGCCCTCCTCAGTGCCCATCACCCATCCCTCCACCCACCTCCCTCCAGCAACCCTCAGCTTGTTCTCTATTGTTAAGAGTCCAAGATCTTGAGGCAGCAGTGTGGGATAGAAGGATTGCCACTTGGTCACAGCTATGCAGGATAAAGGGAAATTATGGAGGAGCGATATGCATGCTTTATGGTGAGGAGGAAATAATGCAATGTGTAAACAGGTGACTTTGGCATGTCATCCGTGGGCCTCATTAACGTATTGCTCAGGTTACAAAGCAGCAGTTAGGGCTCGGTGTGGGTTGATGGAAAACTTGACCTAGAAGTACAAAAAATAATCTAGAAAAAAATAACACTTACAGGATACAGTGATTTGGGACCATAGTAAAAAGACCATCAAATCCTAGCCACTGGGTCACATGCTTCACTAACAAAGAGATTAACATACTAAAGTATAGGCATTTTCTATAATTTCTCAATTTATTACAAAGCAGACACAAAGGTGAAATCCTGTGACTAGCGGGTGCCGCACCAGGAGGAAGTGACACACCGTCAACCCAAGGATTCTCATTCAGTGAATAGGCGGGTGTCACACGTACAGAACTGGAGAGAAGGGTTACGCCTTCTTTTGATAACAATTTATAAGCTGGGTACTTACCCGGACTTAAAACCTCATAGCTTTTGTTTTCCAACCCTTCCTTCCTGTTTCTCTTACCTCCTTATTTCTTGCTCAACCATCTTGGACTCCTGCTCAGAAATACTCAGTGCTTCTCCATCGCTTGTAGAAATAGAGTCAATACCTCTGCTTGGTATCAAAGCCCTGCCCCCCCCACCCCACCCAATCCGGGCCCATTTAACCGTAGAGACATATGTTGTGTCCCCTGTTGCCTAACATCTGTCTCCGGCTGGTACAGGGCAACCTCCACTCAGGGCACCATGATTGTTCCTTCATTCCCAGGCCTAAGCCTTTCCTCCTTGCTCTTGCCTTCCCTCCATGCGCCCAGTCCTATGGCGCTCTGCATGGGATTTAGCATTCTGCGATCTCCACGGGGGTCTGGCTACTGTCCCGAGGACAGGGCGGCTTCAAGGACGCAGGTGCACAGGACTGGGACCGTGTGATTTGTTTGATACTCTGCTGTCATTGTCTTGAAACAATTTCTGAAGAAGGGGCCGTTTTGTATTGGGCTCCACAAATTGTGTCGCCAAGCCTGTGGGTGGGAACTATTCGTGCGGGCAACTCCAACACGTGGTCCTGCGTTCTTATTTAATTAAAATGAAGACGAACTGGAATATACCTGGAGCACGTTATGTGTGCAAAGTCATTTTGTGTGCATTGCCTCTGCTCGTCTGAACCACCCAGCCCCCCTTGGGGGTGAGGATGCTGGATTCCAGCGGTGGTTGTGGGTCTTTAGGCATTTACGAATCGATTTAAAGCATTTTTCTGGTTTTCCTTTTAATGTTTGGTTCATAGTGTTTGTTCATCCCCAATCCTTCTTGCTCTGTCATGTTTACAATAATAAAAGCTCAAAGTAGCCTAAACATTCACCGTCCTGGTGTGGCTAAACTTCTCCCTATGCTAAATTCCTTGAGCTGCTATAACAAAGTGCCACAAACTGAGTGGCTTAAACACCACTGTCTCGCTGTTCTGAAGGACAGAAGTCAGAAATCAAGGTGCCTTCAGAGCCACGATCCCTCTGAAATGTATAGAGGAGTCCGTCCTTGCCACTTCCTAGCTTCCAGAGGTTTTCAGGCCTCCTCTGGACTTCCTCGGCTGGTAGACACATCTGTCCAATTCTCTGTCTTCATGTGGCACTCTCTCTGTGTCTCTGTCTTCATGTGCTGTGTTCTTACACAGATGCCAATTATATTGGATTAGGGCCTATGCTACTCTAACACACCTGCATCTTAATTTAGTGAATTACATTCCTCAATAGCCAATTTCCAAATAAGGGCACATTTTGTGGTATGGGGGGCTTAGGACTTCAACATACCTCCTTTTTAGGGGGTGGGCACAACTTAGCTCATAACACTGCCCCCTCCCCCTTTTCTGAGTCATTAAGTCCTGTGGTGTCCAACCGTGGAGTGTGTCTTGAAAAGAGTCATTCTCCCAACTGTTGCCATCCCCAACCCCAGGTCTCCCTGACTCCCAGTCTCATGGCCCTCCAGCGTATTCCCAGTCTGCCGCCAACGGGGGCGCCTAAAACCTGGATGGGATCTTGTCACTCCCTCGCTTCCCATTTTCTCTGGAAAAAAATCCCAATTCTTTGATGAGGACTATAATGCCTTGTGTGACTTGGCCCCCTTACCCCTCTGACCTTTCCAGTCCGCCTTCCCCATCACTCTTCCTCCTGCCAGCCTCCTGTTCCTCCCTATGCTCCACATAGCCTGAATGTCCCCCAGTTAAGGGTTAAGATCTCTCATTACCCAGACCTTTATGCTGCCAGAAACTCTCCCCTTCCTGCTTCACCCTTCAGGGTATCCTCCATCCCATGCGCTCCTGTATCCGGGCAAAATTAGTGCTAAGGGGGCCTGCACAGCCGTCCCGTCTCTGCCGTCCACCAAAGAGAACCCTGAAATCTCCAGCCCCGATATTTCAGCCCTGCCCTCCTTCAGCCCCGAAAGGAAGGTAAGAATTTCAGTCAACCTGCACAATGAAATCCTGGGGTGCCTGGGAGAAGGCAATGAAGTCTGGGGTGGAATAAAGGAAGATTTAATAATGCTCGTCATGCACTATGAACTTGAATTCCCTTCAGTTTTGTTCCAGAAATGCAAAAAGCCAATGTAATTCATTTGAAATTAGGGGGAGCTGATGAGCTGTCCTGGACTATGGCCGTGCACGGAGACCGAATCTCATGGGGCTCAAGATATCAGAGTTCCCCTCTTAGCAGCATTTGTCCTTTGTCCATCAGAGCCCTTGTGTCATTGTGCATTTCCTCATCTGTCTCCTCACTACACTTCAAGTGCCAGGCACAATGGCGGGCACCGAGGAAGCTCTCTCCTGATTAATTGATGAATGACCAAATGATGTAAAAGAAACTAAGTCACAGAGAGGTTAAGAGCTTTGCCCATGGTCAGACAGCAAGTGTGATCTAGAAGCAGATATTGAACCTGGGTTGTCCTAACTCCACAAGCCATGTTCTTAGCCACTGCCCAGTGGGCGATGAGCTCTAGAAGCCCCAGGTCTGGGTCTCTCTTATCACAGTTGTGTTCTCAGTAAATCCATGTCGAAGGAATTTCTCGAATGAGAGAGAAACAAATAGAAGATAATAAGAAAGAAAAGGAGAGAGGGATTATAAAGGTAAAAGAAAACAGAGAAGGAAGAGAGGAGAAAGGGAAATGAGAGAGAAGACAAGAGAACTCTTTGCCACTCTGCAGGGACTCAGATGCTGGTGCATTCTGGCCTGATTCATTGACCAGTATTTACGAAGCTTCCAGCAAGTGCCAGGCACTGTTTAGACACTCGGGACGCATCAGTGAACACAACAGACAAAGGCTTCTGACTTCGTGGAAGTTGCATCTTAATAGGGAGAATCAGATAATAAAAAAAAATGACTTAAGAGATAAGTGAGTAATATAAGATGTTAGGAGATGAGAATACTGTGTGAAAATAGCAGAACAGGATATATCCCCGAGGGGGTCTGGGAACTTGGATGGGGGAAGAAGTGACTTCTTTATTCTCATTCCCCTTAAACCTTCAAATCTTGTAGGCAACCAACCACAGAAATAAAGGCAGTACTTGTGAGTTTGTTACCAGTGGAAGTCACAGGTGTTTTTATGCTATATTGACAGTTGCTACAGTATGTTCAACTATTGTTTATACTCAACACTCCCTTGGAGCGGTTGGACCTGCAGTTACAGCTGGTTATTTAATGTATCAATAAAGAAACATATATTTGGAAACTGTATCACAATGTAATCAGTTCCTTTGGTAACCTTTTGTATTTTTTTAAGGCATTTTAAAACATTGTTGTGAAAAGGGATCCCTAGGCTCCACCAGAGTTGCCAAAGGAGTTCAGGCAACAAAAGAAGGTTAAGACCACCAGGTAAGGGGGAGGGAGGTACCGTGGAGGACACTGGGGGGTGGAGGGGCAGGTTGCAATGCTGAATAAAGCGGGCGGGTCAGTCTCGTGCCCGATGTCCTATTGAACCTGTTTCTAGCACATACTTTCCTCAGCTATCCTCAGTCAGCCCTGGCTTTGCCCAAAGCTCAGACGCAGGCGCCCAGCGACGCCAGCCTCTCTCACTGATGAAAGGACGCTGGCCCTTCCCTGCTGTCCCCACCTTGCCCTCTCGGGGCTGTGTAATACAGGATTTAACATTCAAAAGTCTGGAATCAACAAACTAATGTCGAAAGAGCACAAGGATATTCAAGAACAGATTTTTAAAGATCTTACTGTTTGTTGTTCAGACATCCAACTCAACCAGACAAACTTGCTTATATCAGCCAGGCAGTATAAGTCTCCCACAGAAAAGATAAGGAAACCAGCGGTTTCTGAATGTTAAGTGCATCACCTAGGCGAATGGAATGTGAGCTGAAGGTACTGCCATATCTCAAGAGAAATTCTTTAAAAATTCAAATTCCGGGGCGCCTGGGTGGCTCAGTCGGTTGGGCAGCCGACTTCGGCTCAGGTCATGATCTCACAGTCTGTGAGTTCGAGCCCCGCGTCGGGCTCTGTGCTGATGGCTCAGAGCCTGGAGCCTGTTTCAGATTCTGCGTCTGCCTCTCTCTCTCTCTCTGCCCTTCCCCTGCTCACGCTCTGTCTCTCAAAAATAAATAAACGTTAAAGAAAATTTTTTTTAAATACTGTCTGTAACTCACAAAATTAAATTCTTCCTTATATTAATGAAGACGCCGTTAGCTGCAAGTAACAGGAGGCCCAGGTAAAGGTAAGCTTAATAAAGACCTTACTTCTCTCACTTAAGGAAAAGCCTGGAAGTCAGCGCCTCATCTCCAAGACGTCACGGTTCTGGGTAAGCACGTTGAACCCTAGAGGAAACCACGCAGGCCCACGGTGATCGGGTCTCTCCCTTCCAAGTCGCAGCCTTTTGCTTCCTAGCTACTCGCACCAGTGGGTTTTCCATACCCGTGGCTGTGGACGCTCTCTGTTATAACGGTATCCCCTAGAGAGTACATTTTAAATGCAGATTTCCAGACGCCACCGCCAGAGGTCCCGGAGTCAGTAGGCCTGGGGTTCTGCCTGAGGAATCTGCATGTTTAGAAAGTCCCTTTGGGGGTTGATGCAGGTGATCCAAGGACCATACTTGAGAACTGATGCCTTACCCTCTCCCTGTACGATCGCCTCACCCCTGTGGATTAGCTACCCATGATACACGGATGACTCAAAACTGAATCTCTCTCTCTTATTAAAACCTCTTGGCTGAGCCCCAGCCTCCTACACTCACTTGGCAAATGAGCGTCCCTATCTGAACACCTCACGGGAACCTTAAACCCAACAGGTTCGAAATCGCACTTGCCTTCTCCCCACACCTGTGCGTATAGAATAAAGACTTGGCGAATCCAAGACTCTGCCTTGACTTCCAGCCACATTCCTGGCCCCTGCCTGGGCCTCGTTCTTGGCGTTCAGCAATATTCTGACTTCGCGCAGATCCTGGGCACACGTGGCTTTCTGCGTGCTTTCTCCCTGCCAGATCTCACGCTCCTGGGCCCAGGCGGGCCATCTCCTCCCACCCTCTAAACACACTCCTGGGGCGCCTGGGGGGCTCAGTCAGTTGAGCGTCCAACTCTTGATTTCAGCTCAGGTCATGACCTCACGGTTCATGAGTTCGAGCCCCGCGTCGGGCTTCACTCTGGCAGTGCTGAGCCTGCTTTGGATTCTCTCTCTCCCTCTCTCTCTGCCTCTCCCCTGCTCACACACACACTTTCTCTCTCTCTCAAAATATAAACAAATGAAAAAACCACACACCCTTCTGGCCATTTGTCCCTCTGCATTGGCTTCTGACCATGGGCACTCTTTTCCTGCTGCACTCGCCGTAATGCATTCTACTTTACCTGGTGGTTTTGAACTTGAGCTCCCTGAAAGCAGGGGCTGCAGCCTTTTCCCTTTTACACTCCCAGCTCCTGCTCTAGAATCTCACACATGAAAAGCAGTCACTGGACATCTGATGAATTTCTTGGCCAAAAAAAAAAAAAAAAAAAGAAAAGAAAAAAAAGAGAGAGAGAGAGAGAGAGAGAAGGAATGGCCAGGAAAGTTGAAGAGAAATTTAAAAAGCGCACTGGTAAGAAAGGTCAAGGGAGGGGATTGATTCAAGAAGGTTGAAGGGATTAACAGTGTCTAACTGATGTTTGTTTAGAGATCAAGCAAGGGAGAGGCTGAGAAAGGGCACTGGCTTTGGCTTGAGAGAGGTCACTGGCAACCTCGGGCAGAGGCGGCCCCAGCAGCCCTCTGCCATTATGACCACCCTCCCTCTGGGGGCCGCCCCGCAGGGACAAGCTCTTTCCTGCCAAGGAGAGGGAAATTTACAAGGTTGACACAGCACCGGAACCTACAGGTCCGCGGATGAATCGGTGAGTTAGGCTTAACTTGGTTTAACAGGATCCTCATGCTTTAGAAAGAGCTCTCCCGTGCCTATCTTCTTCTCGGCACGCGCTCCAGCTAGAGGCTTCTCTCCGTGCCATTTCCCCCTAGTTTGTCCACGTCCGGCCCGGGCTCGATATCAGGCAAACCGAGCTGTTACCCATCTCCTCTCATCGCAGAAACTTCTCTGCAGAGAAGACCGCTTCTCTGGACTGCTTGTCGGGCGCAAATCCGTCCTCACCTGCCATTCCCCAAACCCATGTCAGAACCGCCCCGTCTCCCGTACATTCCAGGGCGGATTGCACTTATTCTTTTGGCCACAACTCCTTCCTGTCGAATGCTGTTCTGGCCGCTCTTTGCCTTTCCTGTACCCCTGATCAGGTGTCTGGTGTTTTTCTTCTAGGAGCAGAAGCAGAAAATGAACGATGTTTCCGCATGCCCCTGAATGTGCCAGTGCCATTTCTCCAAGGCTGCCATTCTCCACGGATTCCCGTCACCCTGCCCGGCCTCGCTCTACCCTTTGCCCTTAAAACCGGAGTTCCTATTGTTCCTAATCTGAATGCAGTGTGTTCTCTTTTATGTCCTCTGTCGGCCTCCTGTCCTTCGTTTAGGGAGTCCTGCAGTTATTAAACACCAGTGTATTACAAAACGTATCGTTTAAGCCAATCAAAGGTTTGAAGCAGAAATACGAAGTAATTTCTCTGA
The DNA here is from genome assembly GCA_030068075.1 of Paguma larvata. NCBI lineage: Eukaryota > Metazoa > Chordata > Mammalia > Carnivora > Viverridae > Paguma > Paguma larvata. The sequence continues at coordinate 89,230,827 of CM057834.1, read as the reverse complement.
AAGAACTAAAACCAATGTAGGCCAATATTATGACTTGTTAAGAAATCAGTCATAAAGAGAGGAAAGGAGAGAAAGACGAAGTCCCGTGTGGAAGAGACGGGAGGACGCACAGAAAAAGAAAATGAGAGAAGCATTGTCGAGAGAGAGAAAAACAGACACACATAGAGCCAGAGACCAAAAGAGAGGCAGGATGTCGAAAAGGCAGAGGCTGAGAAAGTGACCCGCCTCTCCTCAGGCATGGCCTCCAAAGACAAGACCGTAGGCTCCAACGCAGAAAAGAACCAGGCAGGAAAACGGTAGTGTCGCACGCCAAGTCCAGAAAAGATACAACCCGCACAATACGACACGAGAAGCACCCAAAGAGGGACAACAAGACACGAACACCGAAATACGTGCACCCCAAGGACAAATATCTCCATCTTGTGGTCTTGAAGATACTGGGATGTTCCGCATTTTCACGAATATAGGCATAAATGAAGAAAGACCATTTGTCGTTTGCCCTTTAAGCAAAACGAACTTGAAACCAGGTCAAAACTCCCCCGTGTCTGGTCACCCCCGAGAAAGGCATTACTCATGCCATTTATAGAAAAGACACATTGGGAAGAGGTAGCTGGCAGAGATGACTACTAAATCCTCTCCGCTTCTCTTGCATTTACTATGGTTCTTAGAAGACACTAAAGTCTTAAAAGACACTAAAGTGGTCTTATGGCAACCTAGAGTTGCACGTAGTGCAAGGATTTCTTAAACGAGTAAATATTTGTAAACTTTTTAGAACACTAAGTGTTAATGCGTGTATTGAATAAATGTAACGCAGGGCATACTAACCTAGCCAAGTGCGACAGCTCCTGGACCCGGCTCATTGTCTCACCTTGGGACTTCGGTTGCAAGCTCTTTACCCGGAATACTCTCTACTGCCCTCTCCTGGAGCCTCCATAACCCTCCTCACCCTCCCACCTCCACCCTACCAAAACACCACACATTCTCTTCAGGCTGAATTGAAGAACCCTCCCTCCATTTCCCCCGAAAGCGGTCTCCCCAAAGTCACTAATGTAACCCAGTTGCTAAATCCAGTGGACACCTCCCCGCGTGTCTCACGCGACCTCTCATCGGTGCACGGCACTGCCATCCACCCCTCCCTTTGCGGGGGGCTTTCCTAGTCCAGGTGCCATCCTAAGTCCAGGGTGTCCTCTTCCTTCCCTGTCCACCCCTCCACAGGGAGTTCTTTCTCCTCTTCCCTGACTTCAAATACGGGTGATCCTTGGGGCCCGTCTCAGATTCTGTCCCCTTCCTGATCTCCCACTCTCCAGCCATTCACTGCGAGGGAGACAAATCGGGGCACTCAATCTGGCAATTGATGAGAAAAAAAATCTGGGGCGCCTGGGTGGCTCAGTTGGTTAAGTGTCTGACTTTGGCTCAGGTCACGATCTTGTGGTTCGTGAGTTTGAGCCCCGCACCGGGCTCTGTGCTGACAGCTCGGAGCCCGGAGCCTGCTTTGGATGCTGTGTCTCCCTCTCTTTCTGCCCCTCTCCTGTTCGTGCTCTGTCTCCTTCAAAAATAAACATTTTTTAAATATAAATTCACTTAAATAACCTTTCCCCAACCAGGCGAGGCCAAGCGGGCTAGCTCAACGGAATGTTTCTTGCTGAGGTCGTGGGTCATATAGGGACAGCTGTAGTTGCTGGTTCGAAGAAGAGGGGGGGATCTTACTTGTTCGGCTCCATCTTCTTCTCCTTTCATGGAGCTCACTTTCCATGCCCAAGGTGGGCGTGTGGGAAGGAGACTCCCCTCAGGATGTTTGCAGTTGATGCAAAGTGCTCTTTCTTCATTTTAATTCGCTTTCCGTGCGGGTCTCTTCGTTTCCTAGGACTGTCGTACCAAAGTACCACAGGCCGTGTGGCTTTCACAACCAAAATTTATTTTCTCACAATCCTGGAGGACAGATGTCTGAGATCAACATGTCAGGAGGTGGGGTTTCTTCCGAGGCCCCTGTCCTTGGCTTGCAGATGGCCACCTTGTCCCCGTGTCTCTTGTGGTCTTCCCTCTCCAGGTCCGTGTCTTAATCGTCCCGTAAGGACACCAGTTATACCGAATTAAGGCCCATCTGAATGACCTCATTTTTAACCATATTACCTCTTTATTTATTTATTTTAATTGTTTTTAACGTTTATTCATGTTTGAGAGACAGAGTGGGGAAGGGGCAGAGAGAAAGAGGGAGACACGGAATCCGAAGCAGGCTCCAGGCTCTGAGCTGTCAGCACAGAGCCCGATGTGGGACTCAAACTCATGAACCGTGAGATTGTGACCTGACCTGATGTCGGATGCTTAACCGACTGAGCTGCCCAGGCGCCCCTACATTACCTCTTTAAAGACCCTATCTCTCAATACCAGGGGTTAGGACCTCAACATGTGAATTTTGGGAGGAGAGAGGGGGTATCCCGGAGACTAACACTGCCTAGAATCAGTCACAGCTTAACAGCAACTGGGATGCGCTCAGAGGCAATTACTAAATACGAATCGAATCGGTGCAAGCTCTGAGCTGAGGGACATCCAAACGCGTATGCCACGGACCCGGCCCCAGGATGCTGCCAAGCCAGTTATGGGGAGAGAGACCTCCTCCCTGGAAGAGAGTCTGCCATCCAGGCCGGGGGATGCCACGCAGCAGCGGAGCGTGTGTGCCAGGACCTGTTCTGTAAGCCCAGAAGAGGAAGAGATAAAAATCAGGTTGGTCACGCGGAGGTTTTCGTAAGAATCGTGACCACCGTTTATCGAGCCTCTACCACGTGCCAGCACTCTATACAAGCTCTGTCCCCAGCCCGGTCCCACCGCAGGTGCCGTGGGCAGTACTATCCCAAGCAACTCCTACCGAGTTCCTAGTGTTGTGCTGGACCCAAACGAGCACACCTTAAATGGCAGCTGTCGTCGCTCAACAAACACTGGTGCCGTGCCTACCGTGTGCCGGGCGATGTGCTCGTTGCTGGGGACAGAAGGTCAAACAAGGTCAGCCTGGTTTCTGCCCTCGTGGAAGGTGCAGTTTCGAGACGCACCATCCAGTATGGTGCCAAGCCGCTAGCCACAGGTGGCTGTGACAACGAAAACTTCAGTCCCTCAGTCACAGTAGCCACATTTCACGTGCTCGACAGCCACAAAGGGGTACACTTCCACCACTGCAGCAAATTCTACCAGGTGGCACTGGAAAGGGGCAGAGAGATAACACCCGTACGGCAAAGGTCCTGAGGGAAGAATACTGTTTACTATTACTCTCTCAATGTAAAAGCCTTGCAGAAACTGAAGCTCAGAGAAGTTAAGCAATTTGACAAAGTTCGCACGGCTACTAAGAGGGAGTACCGAGATCTGAACCCAGGTCGATCTTAACGTCATGTTGCCTCTCAACCGTTTTGTGGAGGAAACTGTCAGGCACAGGGAGAATCTGGTTGAAGAGAAAAGACAGAGAAGGCGCCCTTGGTGGGAAAGTAGCAGCTTGGGCAAAGGCACAGATGGGCAAGGCTGGCAGAAGACCATGAAGAAACCAGTCTGGCTGGAGAGGCAGTGACTTGCTGAACTCATGCGCTTGGAATGGTAAGTCAGGGCCTGCCGGCGTTGAGTCAGAGCCAAGGAGCTAGGAACCTCGGCGAAGGGTGACTCCTTGACGGATGTCAGCAGGTCCACGGCATGGTCAGAACTGTGTCATGGAGGTGACAGTGCTGAGGGTGAACTGGACCGAGATCAGTTAGGGCTGGCAGGCGGGATAGAGAGGGGTGAATGAATGGTGTGGAGCAAAGAACACCAAAGTGGGAGCCAAAAGATGTAACCTTAAGATTTCCCCGTGTGCAATATTGAGCAAAATTCACTTCTTTGGGCCTCACTTTCTCAATCCTAAAAGGGCGGGCAGGCCTGTTAGGCCCGGGGCAGGCCCAGAGGATGTGTGAGGCTCTTTTTAGCAGTGGTAGGTAGTCCAGGATTCTGCAAATGTGGTAACATTGGGCTAAGAAAAGCAGTGCAAAGCATACAGCACTGAATACAGGGGCAAAGACGGGGGGGTGGGGGGGTGGGGGGGAGCCAAAGGTCACCCTGATTACAAGGGGGATTATGCTTCACTAACAAAACCAGGTAAGTGTGTGAAAGGGCTTCCCTTTTGTGGGGGTTGGGGTGGGGATGGTCAGAGGGTATGGAGGTTGGGAAGCGAAAGTAGTGAGAAAATCATGACTTTGTTTTTAAGAAAGTTGTACAGTGATGTTATTTTACAGCCCCCGAAGTATAGATGTTAAACTTTTTTGATCCTTGAGCTACAGGAGGCAGTGAAATTGACATCCCGGTCCAGTACAGGTGTCCAGTATTGTATAACGGGAAACAAAAGGTTTCTGAAACAATAGTTACACTCACTGAGTAAGAGCAACGGGTCCTAATACTGTCTATTCTATTGCATTTCAATTTTTTTCTAAGGTGGTCGCCCTCCCCTGAACTAATTTTATGATCAGTTAACGCGTCCCGATCCACAGTTTCACAAACACTGCCTAAGAGTGGACCCAAGTCTTCTTCCGTTGGAGGCGACGGATAGGCATCCTGTCGAAGAATCCAGGAGGGAGCTGAAGCGACCCTGGAGAAGACTCCGGGCTGGGGGGAGTTTGGAGAACGTTTACTCGAAGCCCTGATCGGAGCGCGTGGAGAAGAGCAGAGGCCTGGGAACCGCCGTCCGGGTGGCGGAGCCGGCCCCCCAGCCCCCCAGCCCCCCAGCCCCCGGCAGGACACTGCAAGCCCGATTCCCGCAGGAATTCAGCAACCACCGGGGGCTGCAGGTCCGAAGCGTGCGCGGAACGGCTCTGCACCCTCCGACCCCAAGCGGATTTCCAAAGCCCCTCCCCTCACTCGCCCTCCCCGGGCCCGGCGAGCGCCCACGCCTCCCTTCATTCATTGCACACCTAGCTCCCGGCCAGGCGGGCGAGCCGCTCCGCCGGCCGTGCCCCCTTCCCGTCTCTGGCCTCCCGCTCCTCTCGCCGCGCGCTCCCAAACTTCTGGCCGCCACCTCTGCGGACCGGCTGTCCCCGGCGGGGCGGACCGCAGCCGCGCGCACCTCGCCCGCGAGCCCCGCGGCGGCCCCGAGCCGCCCGCCGCCCCGCCCCCGCCCCCGCCCCCGGCGCCCGCGCCCGCCCCGGCCCGCCGCTCCTGCCCTCCGCTCGGCCTTCCCCGCCTCGCATCCGTGCCATCGGCGCTCGATTGCGCGCGGACTCCGCGCTCCGCGGCTGGCTCGCTCGCTCGCTCGCTCGCGCTCGGCCCGCCGCCCCCGCCCCCCGGCCCCCGCCCCCGCCCCTCCTCCCGGCTCCGCCCGCCCCTCCTCCGCCTCCCGTGCAACTTTTTGCCGAAGCCCCCACACACAGCCATGCTGAGCTGAGCTCCGGCCGGGCACTGGCCGCGCGCTGCCCGCCCCGGCTCCCGCCCCACCGCGGACCCGCTCGGGGGCCGCGGCCGCCCGGCCCCTCGGCCTCGGCCGCTGCGCCCGCCCGCCCCGGCCGCCCCGGAGCCCCGCGCAGGGGCCCGGCCTCGGCGGCGGCGGCGGCGGCGGCGCCCGGCCCCCTCCCCCGGCGCCGGCCAAGTGAGGCGGTGATGCGGGCGCTGGCGGCCCCGGCTGCGCCGAGAGCGGAGACACAGGCTCAAGATGGCAGATTCCGACTGAGGCTGGGGGGGCCGAGCTCGCGCGCCGCGTTCCCTTCTCCGTTGCCATGAACCGCGGACACCCCGGCCCCGATGGCCCCCGTGTACGAAGGTAAGGGGCGCCCGGCCCGCCGACCCCGCTCGCCCAGCGCCGCCCGGCCGCCGCGGCCCCCGCAGCTTTGTTCTGCCCGCGGCCCCTCGCCGGGCAGCGCACCCCCCCCCCACTCCCACCCCCGGCCCGCAGCCCCCCGGGCGCCCGGCCTCCAGCGCCCCACCCCCCGGGGCTTTAACCGGCTCCCGACCCCTCCCCGCCTCCCCCTCCCCTGCCCACGGCCCGACCGGGATCCGGAATTTAACAGGATCTTATTTCCAGGGTGGAGAAAGAGGCGGGGGGTGGAGGGGGGGGTGCGAGGGTGGGCTCCTGCCCGAAGAAAAGAAATTGGGAGGGGGCGCCTGGGAAAGGACAGACCCGTGACTGTGCTTTTCATTTATTTGGAATAAATAAAGGTGATGCGGTTTAGCTTTCATCCGCTCCCCCCCTTGCTGCGCACCCCCCCCAAGAAAATTACCTTTAGGGTGATCTTCCCACTCTGTCCCCACGGCTCCCCTTCCCACTGCTCTCCACTCCCTCCCCACACTCCTTTATTCTTCGCGAGCCTCTGGTTTTGGGGGCTGTCGGATGGGAATGTACGGGGCTAGGTGATGAGAGGGGGGTACAGAGGAAAAGTCCATATCAGACCCAGGCAGAACAATGAAATTGGCTAAAATCTCCCCGCATTAGCGTGTGGAAGGGAAAATGTAGTTTAGCTTTTCAAGTCGGGGTGCGGGGGGGGGGGCGGGCGCAGGGGGGAGGCGGCCGAGACGTTGTCCTCGGTGGGCCTGGCTCAGCCTGCGTGGTGCACCTTCACCTGGCGTGGGGTCATTTTCCCGGTGTGACTGTCTTTAGGAAGAAAGGAAAAACGGAGGGCAGAAAGCCGTCCCCTTCCCTTGCCCTCCCTCTCCGATTCGCTTCTCTCCAGTCAGTTCTTGTCAGCTTCCAGCCAGAAATCAAACCAGAATCAACTAAGTTTTTACACTTCGGTGTGTTTTTGTGTGCTCGTAGTAGGAGGAATCTTAAGCCAAAGGGTGCCCGATTTGTTTCAGTCATTTCATCGTGAAAATGTTTTCCTCGTGAAATCATTGAAATAGCAGCCTTTACATACTTTTAGCGTCAGTCCATCTGGCTTTCTTTCGGTTTTGTTCAGATATTCTGTGGATGAAATCGCAAATGAGAGGGGAAAGGGTTTGTGTGGAGCAGAGAGGAGGGGCGGGGAGAGGAGGTTTTAATCCTTCTATAAATCCCGGGAACAGTGCTGGCGAGTGAGACAGGGAACGCATTAATAGTTTTATCTCTGTTACAAGAGGCAGATTAAAAAAAAAAAAAAACTTATCTGAAAAGAAAATCTGTTATTAGTTCCAGGCCTCCAAATGAATTTGGTTTCTGGATGGAATAAAGTTACCAGTCAGGCCCTGGATAATGAGGCTGTAAATAACCTATAGACTGTAAATATTTTTTTTCAGACTCTCTGAGAAACAAAGGGGCTGTTTAGAAGGCAACAGAGAGATGTTATTCCAGGGGCTTTCCTCTTTGATTCTGAAGAACACAAGGTCCATTTAACCATTCGACAAAACAAAACGCAATTTCGGATCACTCCACCACGCCGAATAGAACGAGCCGGTGGCTCGGTGAACATGCTAGGAGAGCCCATGTCGGGCCTTCATTGTTCGTCGGTGTCTATGGGAGGGGGCTACAGTCAATGCTCCCACTGTCTATAGAGTGTTAAAATGAAACAATTTTCTCTTTATTAAGTACCTCCTTGAGACTCCCTCTGCTGGACACTCTGGGTGAGCATTCGAGGAGGAACTTGGCAGTGAATTCAGAACTATAGTAAACGGCTGCTTTCCCTTTTAGGAGGGGCCGGGGATGTGGGTTGGGATGTATTTTGTCAACTTTGTAGAAAGCCGGCTTGGGCGCTGTGCAGTTCTCCTCCTGTTCCTTTCTGTTCTAAATCCATATGGAATGTAGGCCATACCCCCGGGGCTAAGACTTGGCACTCCTGTTCTGACTCCAGTGTTCTTTTAGTAATTCTTTTAGTGCCTGACACCAGATAAAGACGCGTGGGTGGGGAAGGTGTTCAGGGTTAAGAATGACCATGGGTCTCAAAGGTCTCAGGAGCTCACTGCTGTCGCGTTGCAAGCTTCATTCCTGTTCCAGGTGACCTATCTGGTCACCTCGCTCAGCCCTGGGTTTCACTCGGTCTTGTCCGTGTGCTGTCTTAATTGTTCCTACACTTTGTACCCTTCGATTCCGCCGGAGGCCCTGGGCATCTTTACCCTTTTCCTGTTCTTTCTTTTTTTCTTGTCTTTCCCCTCCGCGACCAGCCCAGCCTCACTGCGGCACACGTGCAGGCCTGGGTCTTTCTTGAAGGAGACCGTTGGTCACGCTCTAAAACAGACAGGTGACCTCTCGACAGGATTGTACTGCCGGAACCTACATTTGTCGCGTGTGATGAGTGCTTCTAAGACTCCAGTGACCTCCTTTTTCCCTCCTTGGCGACACCCGCTGGCCTCCGCGAGCCTGGTTTTTAGCATATCCCGGGTCAGAACGCGCGGGCCCCCCGGGTCTGTCCTGGAGGAGCAGGGCTTTTCCCGGCGAATTCACCAAGAAGAGTGATTTCTGATTGTTTTCCAGCTACTAAAAAAGCGAACGTGGGGTTCTTCTAAGGAGGAGCACAGTGACAGGTGAGGTCTTTCCGCTGGAATTCAGGGGTGCACTCATTTGTTTAAATGGGGTGCAGTTTGCCCCTGGTGGGGATACCGGGTAAAGGCCTGCGTGCCGCCGTGGGGCATTCTGAACTGCCAGCTCTTTCGAGAGAAATGCCGCCTTCGGGTGTGTTTGGTCGCCCAGACTAACGGGTGGCACAGTGTCACCAGTCTTCCGCTGCGTGCTTTTAAGGTTAGGTTTTAAATAGCACATTCGTTTTCAGTAACGTGGTGCTGGTTAAGTTGAACTTCTTTAAAAAGGTTTATTTTCTTTAGAAAGTTAAACATTTGCCTTGCAATTGTGTTTACTCCATCAACTTGCTTAGCAAGGTTTTTCTCCACTCTGTGGTGCAAAGGCCAACCACATAGGTCTGTACTGCCAGGGGTGCTGAATTAGGGGACCCTGCATTCCAAATTAATTATGTCCCACCATACCTGAGAGGTGTCACGTCAGTTAGTATTGGCTTACGCCGCCAGACTTCCCGAAACTGTCCCACTGCAGTCTCTCCTCAGATGGGTCTAAAGACACCTACCAAGAAATGGATTCTGAATCATCTTCCATTAAAAGAATTTGATGACACATGTTCTAAAATATCTTTTCCTGTGTTTGTGTTTTATATTTTTAAAATGAGTAAGTATAAATATTGTTTTCATCCGCGCCACATTCGAGTAGTGAATCAAGGGTCATTAATTGTATCCTCAGTTCCAGGCAGCGCGGCACAGTGCTTGAGTCGGAGAAGCCTGGGTTTGAATCTGGCTGTGCGACTCTGGGTGTGTTGCTGAACTTTGCTGAGCTTCATTTTGTTTCGTTTTAAGCCTTTCTGGATTGCGTGAGGACTCCATCAGACATGAGCACACATAAGGCACCTGGCTGTAGGCATTTTCTCCGTGTGCGTGAAATCCCTCTTTTATTTGTTTTTTTATTTTTCTATTTTTTTTTTGGGCTGCCTACAGGCATGACGACTCCAGGGAAAGAATAACCCACAGATAGTTTGGAAAACCATTAATAGCAACGTTTCCATTATTAATCTCCTGCTCTTCCTCTTCCGGTTTGGGCCCCAGCAGCAATAAACCCCCCCATGGCCACAGAAGAAAGAGCCTTTTTGACCCCCCTCTGTGACCTTTCTAGATTTCTGTTCCCACTGGGTTTCTGCCGGTTTCAGGTAGAGAGTTTTTCACATCCCACGCCACTTTAAAAACGAGGAAACAGACCGTTAGAGGGGAATTTCAGGGGCCGCAGCTGTGCCTGTGGGACAGTATCCCGAAGTATGAAAGATACCCTTCACCTCTGACCAGGATCCCTTCCTAGCCCAGGAGGCGAGGGGGGGCGGGGAGCAGCCAGTCAGCTCACCAAGGACCTCCCAAAGAGGGGCGGCACCCACACAGTCCCAAGCCAGGGTCTGGCTCATCAGGCATTCAACATACTTTTCCTACGAGAGAAGGTTTGGTGCTTTTATGCACGTTACAGCTGCTCCTATTCTTCATATTTAATTTTTTATGTTTCTTCCTTTCTCTTCCTTCCTCCCGTAGAGACCGATCTAAGGGAACCACCTTTGAGGTTCCTAAGGAACAAAGTAGTGATGATCAAGAGGGTATGATATGTGACCATTTTTTTATTGTTCTCTGAACGTGTGATTTGCCAAAGCTTTCTGGTAGTCTTGTGATGACAGTTCAAGCACTTGAGGTTGCTGTCAGGAACGGGGTTCGGAGTAATGCCAGCCGACTTTATATAACCGCAGATAGAGTGTGGACTTGAAAGGCCCAAACTCACAACAGTTCCATCTCATTTGGCAACACTCTGTTGGGGGTGGGGCGGGGGGGGGGCTGAAAAGCTGGAGTATAGGGAGGTCTTTATTTTTCTTCTAAAAGAAACCAAGGTGCCTGAAGTTCATAGCGGGAGGCGTGACTTACATGCCACTTAGAATGTGCTGCCCCCCCCCCCACATTAACTCACTGCCCTAAGAGCCCCACGAGGTGGGCCCTGTCACCCTGGCTCTACAGACGGGGCACATCGTTAATGAGTTCACTTAACAAGCATGTACATAGGGGCTGTGTCCTCCAGGAGTCCAGGAGGTATGGGAAGTGAAAGTCAAAAGTACACGTGGGCTCCCCGGACCGTGGCCTGACTCAAGATGGAATGCTTTTTTTGGGTATGTGTGCGCGCGCCAGTTTTTAATTCTTATCATACGAGTGTCTCTTAAGGTGTATAGGGAAGACCTCATTTCCCCATTTTTCTCTTGAAATATTTTTTTTAACTTGGATCAAACAAGTTATTTCTGAATGTAGGAAATTCCTATTACAAATTTCCTTAGGAATTACCGTTTCTAGTTACCATCTCTTCCTCTTTCATTACTTATATTTTGTATCCCTGTAATTGCAAATATGTTTCTAATCTGCACGTGCCGCCCCTGGGAGACTTTGTTTTTGGTCTTTAAGGTCACGGTCACAGGTTGTGTCGTGCATGGACCGAGCGGACCCCCGCACCATCTGTGGCTTTGGGAGATTTAATTTCTGGCCTCCCTGCCTGGGCGAGATCTTGTGTTCCACGGGGCGCTGTGGTACTTACTGGTGGGGATATAGCTCACTCAGGGAATTGTGGGAGAAGAGAACCCGGCTCTGCCACTTGGGAGCATAGGACCCAGGGCAGGAGAGGACCTCAGGAGAAAGGTAGTTCATCCCTTCTGCCTTCAGGAAGGTCAGTATCCATGACTTGAAATTGTCAGTTCGTCAAAACAACCCCCTCACCCCCCGCCCCCTGGGAAGGGTCACACTAGGAACCCCCTCCTCAGTGACTGGTTCCAGGATTCTATTAACTCGATTGCCAAGAAATTCCTGGGCCCACCTGAAATCTCACCTGCCATCGTTCAAACCTGTTTTCTTTTACTCCGTTCCTTTCTCTAAAACCTCTCATAGATTTGAAGATAATAACTGGGCCTGTTCAGCTCTTTCCCCACAGAGCCTGTTCTGTGTCCTCCCTCCTCTGAACCCTCTCTAGTTTCTCCACATTAAAAAAAAAACAAAACGGTGGTGGTCGAAACTGAATACGGTTCTTTAATAATGGTCTCATTAGGACAGCGCGCACAAGAAAAATGACTTCAGGGTTCCTGCACCACTGGGAACCCCTGGAGGGCAAGAAGCGAACCTGATTCATCTCTGTATCCCCCACAGTAGCCGTGCAGTTCGTTAAACCTAGTAGGCACTTCATAAATATTTGTCGAATTGACTCTTCCTTTAATGTACCTGAGTAATAACTTACATCACCCCAGCGCCGGATTGGTAACTCTCAGTTAGCTTGCCTCACCTCGGACCTGAGTCTTCGTTTTCCTTCTGTGGCACGCGTAGCCGTCCCTCACCCCAACGGTGCCACCTTCCGCTTGACTCCGAGTCTGCTGGATCCCTGTGAAGTCACCCTTCTCCTTCCAGCTCTTTAGAATCTTATTTATCTCCTACAGATCTGACCAAACAGAATGCAGAGGACATGAGTGTATGAAGCTGAACTGCTCTTGAAAGAAGAGAAGAGAATACACGGAAGAATCTTGATGATTCGGTGTAATATCAGTTCATCCAGGCTTAGAAAGGACAGTTTGGCAAATTCTCTGCAGATTCTGAGTCAGCTAAAGCCATACCTGTTTTTCCGGGTTCTCTGTGACAAGTAAGCCAGGCATTCATGAGAGCGGCTACAAGTCCGCCTCGCAGCCGGCGTTCCTCCCTGTCTTTGGTCTACAGCCAACAGAAAAGGCCAAAGATACTGATGGACAAGGCCATTCAACTTGGGACTTTCTGATGCGTGACTCTCCCATTAGAAAGTAAGCGAGCGAAATAGTTGCCAGTAAAAAAAAAAAAAAGGAAACCTTGAAAACTACAAAATAATTTTGTGGTTTTTACAGTCTCTTGTTTCTACACATGGCACTGAAGAGATTTGTAGTGTTTTGAAAGTGGTCCGTTTTGGCAATTCTTGCCTCACTTCTTTTGCTCTAGTAGGTTCTGATTAATTAAATGCCACCGTGTTTAAGCAGAATGAAGATTGATGGACTCTTGTGTGTGCTAATGCTGTAGACTTTATAAAACCTTTACTGTCACAAAAAGAAGGCAGTCTGATAACGTGAGCAAACAAGGGCATTTTCCTTCAGCCGGTGGTGCCCATCCTCAGGAAAAGACCGCCAGGGAAGCTGCCGTAACATTGGGAAGAAAAGCACTTTGGGTTCATGCAGTTCTAGATTGCATCCTGACAAAGCAAGCTTTGTTTCTATATTTTTACCATTTTCCTCCCTATCAGTCTTACCTCATTGATTCAGCCTACGGAGTTGCCGTTTACAATATAAAATGATTTTTCCAAGAGCTTTACATGCCTGTTCTATGTAGAACGTCTAGTTTCATAAAGCATTAAAGAAGCAAATTTCAGGGCACCTGGGTGGCTCAGGGGGTTAAGCGTCCGACTTCGGCTCAGGTCATGATCTCACAGTTCATGAGTTCGAGCCCCGCATCGGGCTCTGTGCTGACAGCTCAGAGCCTGGAGCCTGCTTCGGATTCTGTGTCTCCCTCTCTTTCTCTCTCTCTCTCTCTGCCCCTCCCCTCCTTGTGCTCTCTCTCTCTCAAAAATAAATAAACATTAAAAAAATTTAAAGAGAAAAAAAGAAGCAAATTTCAATGGTATGTGTGTCTGCACTCCTCTTAGAAGTCATATGGTCAGGAGATTTGGAAAACTCTCGTTTATGGCTGATTGTTGAAGTATTATCCCCCCTCCCCATGAAGAATTTATAGAGCTCTTACAAAAACCAGTGTGCAAGTTTCTGAAATTGTGCGAAAGGCAGCAAGTTACAGCCTCCTGAGTTCTGTGTGACTGCAGCTGCTCACCAGAATCCGGGCCGATAGCAACTTCTGCAGCAAAGTAAATTCCAGGGGAGCTCGTTACAGGCAGAGCGAGCGCGCACGCACACGCATGCAGCTTCTCCCCCGAACCACTTCCACTCGCGGCCCCGGCACCGTATGGTTCCTGTGATTCATTAAGTATGACCGGCACCATCAGGGAGAGATTAATCGATATTCATTCTGTTCCGTTAACTGAGACTGGGAGGTTCTCGCCTGCAGTACAGAATTGTTTCCTTTAGAAAGTAGTTAAAATGAAGAAACTCTTCGTTTAATCAGACCGTAACTTACTTCCAGAAGGATTTAAGGCCCCTGACAGGGTTAAATTTCTGGAAGATGGGAAATTAATTTCTGTAGACCCGTTTCGTGGGTCCGCGTATCTCCCAGGATGTCGGGTAAGTGAGGTCCTCCTCCACGAAGAGCCAACAGGAGCAGTCCAAACTCCTGTGCCGGCTTAACAAGGTGAATAAGCAGCGAGCATAATGGAATTCATTTGCAAAGTAATTTTTGCTTGGCTGGAGTGGTAAGCGCAAAATAAGCCAGTAGACGAGGCCGGTAAGTGTCTGGGATCAGTCGTTGAAAGGTTTAAAAGGGGTTCTAATTCAAGAGACGTTTTATGGTGTGGAGAAGGGGACCAATGCAATCACAATGGTACTTGACCACGGTAATTTTTCCTGGCCTGGACGGAACAGTGGAACGAGGCAGCCCGAGGGCGCGCCGTGTGGGAAGCCGTGTGCCGGAGCGGGAGGTGTGAGCACCGGCAGGCGGACCCAGGGCCCTTGTCGGGGTCAGACGGGAGAACGGGCAGCGTACCCGACCCCAGGGTTCGGCCCATATTTGTTCCTTGTCACTTTCCTCCCCACACCTTACGCGGTGACCTAGGATCAGGAAAGCTTGCCGGGGTTGGCAACACCAAGATATTTATTCTGTGTTTCCAGAGAATCTCTTCTCTTTCTAGGCTGTCTCACAGCCCGCAGCGAGATCAGCGTGTCTCAGTGTCTTATTGGTCACAGGGTAAACCCAGCGGGATCTTCACACATTAGCATCAGCCTTTGACACAGGAGGAAACTGAGGCCCAGAGCAGTGAAGAGGCTGTCCTAATGTCCCCTGGAGAGAAGGGGGAGGCAGAGCCAGGGTTCTTGTCTCCCAGGGCAGTCTGCATAAAAGGCTCAGGACACCGAGTGAGGCTTCGCCGGGCTGTACCAGCAAACAGAGCTCCGGGGGTAATGGTTCCCACGAGGCTGTCCGAGGCCCCGGCCTCTCCCCCCAGACCTACCCGGAAGGGCGCTGGTGACCTGTGCTTCTCCTGGGTCCCTTGCAGCCCACAGCGTCTGGCTGAGCTCGTACAGAGGGGGGACTTTCCCCATTCCCAAGGAAAGCAAGGCCCCATGCCCTCAGCTCCAGCGTTGAGAGTCTTCTGTGAGGAAGTGGTTCCTCGTGTTTCTCGGAGAAGGTTTGCAGCTTGTCATCCTAAACTCCTTATTAACAAAACCAGAACGATCACGGAGCACCCCAGTACAGCCCAGCCGCGGTTCAGAGCACCTTCCAGGCGTTAAGCCGCGTTTCTTTTTTTTATTTAGTTCTGATTTCCCAGGTAGAGTTTAGAGTCCTTTTTTTCCTCCTTGAATGACCAGAACTTGCACCCACAGGCCCTGGGGAAGGCCTGGAAGCAGGCGTGAGGCCTTCGGGGCAGGGATTCCCTGGGCCCCAGGGACCTAGGGCACGGTCGGGAGACGACAGTGTGCAGCCCGTGAGGGGCGCACCTCTTGACCTGGGGGACATCCTTCCCTCGTTCTAAGGGCATTGGTGATACGGGGACCTCTCGCTGTAAAATTTGGGGCAACAAAGGCACCTCGAAATGTTTCCTGTTTATTCAAGTCATGGCTGTTGATTGCTTCACTGGATACTCAGCCTTCCTTTCTTTTTTTTCTTTCCTCTTCAACCTTGATCTTCTACTGTGGTTGCTCCATTAAGCACACTTGATGAAACTGACCCATTTCCTGTTGCTTGCTGGGGTAGCTCAATAACCAGTACGTTCCTCCCACAGTGAAACTTGACAGAGAGCCTAGTAAATCATATGGCTCCTCTGTTCCGTCCGTTTGGGCCTTTGGCAGGCACGGCCTCTCCTCCTTGATGTCATCTCACCCCTGCTTCCACCTACTTATTACTTCCCACTCGTCTCCCCACAGCCGGGCTCCTTTAGCGACCTGTTTGTTCCTTGACTTTGTGCATCTCGACTGTGTATTTGCCTTGATATACTCGCAGGTGCGAGGGTCCAGGGGGAGGGGCCCCTCCTTTGGGGCCATTTGTGTAGGGAACCGTGCGGAGGGAGACGTGGTTCCCAGACTCTGGCAGCGGCAGTCACCTGGAGGGCTTGTTAAAACACATCAGGGGGCCCCGCCCTCCAAGTTTCTGTTTCAGTAGGCCTAGGGTGGGGCTGGAGAATTTGCATTTCTGATTGAGAACCCCTGTTTTAGAGTGGATGTATTCAGAATGAAAAATCAGTAAACCTTTGAAATAAGGTGGTAGTTGTTTTGAGTACAACTTTTCTTGGGGGAGGGAGAGTCAGAGACCGGACGTTAGCCATTATTTTCAGTTCGACTGCCCTTTTGTGGCCAAAACTTCCTGAAGCCATAGGACAATGTGTAAATCCAGCCCCCAGCCTTCCCGCCTCTGGCCGCAGGAGAGCCAAGGCCCCATCTTCTCTTTCTCTGGTTCGGCCAGGGCCAGCCAGCCTGTAGTTCATCCAGTTTGGCCCTGGGGTCCTAGAGTAGACTGGACAGATCGCATTCTTGCAATAATAATAGATTGTCATTAACATAAAGAGCTCTGTGATCTTCTCTCTTTGCACAAGAGGACATTGGGGCTTAGAGATGCTAACTAATGCGGCTCAGGTCTCATTCGCAGGAACTGGTAGAGCCAGGGCTTGAACCCCACCTGCTCTCAGAGCATGCGCTTGTCTTGACCGGCAGGCCACCTTGCTCCTCACAGGTGAGTTGGAGTGCTCTGTGCCACATGTGGCAAGGAGACACACGATTAGGATCCTTGGAGAAGGGGCAATCCCGGTGGGGGCCGATGGTCCTACAGCCTTAATGTCACACACACCTCCCCCAGGCTCTGCTGTCCCATCTGCTGCTGCTTCAGGATCACGTTGACATGGTGATCCAGCGTTTAGTCTGGTGGCTGGCACACAGGATGGCTTAGAGCAAAGGGCAGCCAAGACATGAACCCCCTTTGAGCAGCAAAACAGATAAAATATCTGAGAACAATCTTACTGAGGCCTCTAAGAAAAAAATGTTCTGGGAAGATGATAACAGCTAATCCCTAACAAGCCCTAGCCGTTGCCGGGTCTGTTCTAAGGTTTCGCGCGTGTTAATTCATCGAATCCTTGTAGCGAGGCTGCCAGAGCCGAGGGGGACCCCAGGCAGGCTGGATGCAAAGCTCGCACCCCTGACCATCAGCCTGGGGCTACAAGGTGGCAAAGTCCGCCCAACCCCTTCCAAGTGAGAGAGTAAAATTTGGAAATACGTTCTTCTTTGGGTTTTTTTTTCCCCTCTCCAAATGTAATTGTTCTTCATTTCAATCAAAATCTACATAAATGTTTTAAAATTTGAGAAACGGATTTCCGGTGTTCTTGAAGGATGAGGGAGTGGCCTGAGAGAGGAGCGTGGCAAAGGGGCCAGCTCTACCACGCGTTAAACCAGAAAACGTCACATGTGGCCCGGAATTGGACAGACCCATCAGCGGGGCAGAGTCCACGAGCCAGACCGAAGGCCCTGTTGCCTGTGAGCGTTTCATAGATGCCGAAGGAGGTGCCGCGAAGCCGTGGGGAAAGGAAACCCAATTGAACAAATGGGAGTGAGGCCATCTGATAGCAATTTGAAAAAATCTCAATGGATATCCTCACCTCACATCACTATACCAACAAAAATTCTACGTGATTGAAATGTTAAATTCACCAAAAATCTGCCGAGCGCATTCAGCACGCCAGGCACCGTTCTAGGTGCTGGGTGTGCTTTAGTGAGCAAAACAGAGGAACAGCCCTACCCTGCAGCAGAGTGCATTTTAGTAGAGAATCCATTGGTTTTTGGTTTTGATTTTTTTTTTAAGCTTGAAAGAAATAGAGGTGGCTATTTGTTAAGCCTCTGAGGAGCTGAAATTTCTAAGCTTAGAATCTGTGGAAGAAATCATAGAGGGAAATAATCAATAGTTTTGTCAGTGTAACATTCCCCAACTGTGAAGGTCATTTCCAGTTTTACTATCAGGAGGAATTTCTCAGTGTTTGCTCAGCGTAACATTACGGCGTGTCTGAATTTCAGGAGGGGTTCTCCAAAGTAGAATTACCAAACGAAGGGGTGTGAACGTCTATCGGATTCTAGATGTGGGCCACCGGATTCTGTTCCTCCCGGAAGTAGTTTTGTGTCAAACAAATCCAACCAACCTCGATAGAGACTTAGGCTTACCCACCCGTTCCTTCAGGAAGGAGTTCTGTCTTCTCAGGGGATGCATCACTTCTAAGGGCTTTCAGCACAGTCCATACGTATCAGTAGCTCCCAGACTTGTATCTTTCTCTAGATTTCGATCTTTGAGTTCCAGAGTCTTAGAGCCACCAATCGACTTGGCGTCTCTGTTTGGATGTCTCACAGGCATCATGTTCAACACGTACAAAACAATTTTTTTTGGCCAACCCTCTGAAATACGTGCCTTTTCCAGAATTCTTTGTTTCCATGACTGGCATCATCTTCTACCCAGTAGTCCACATCAGAAACCTGGGAGTCATCCTCGATTTCATTTTGCTTCACATTTAATCTATCACCAAATTTTGTTGATCGCGCCTCCCAAATATAGCCATTCGTGTTTCTCACCAGAGTTCTGTTCTGTAAAGCGGCCACAAACACTGAATTAGCAAATACTGAAGCATCGCTCCTAGGTTAGCTGCCTGCAAACCTCTGGTCATATTTTCGTCAGCCGATCAATACATAACCTTGTCTACTGTGCTTCTGTTTAAAGACGGCTTCTTTAATGTGTATCGTTAATACATTAACATTGAACTCAGAGGCTCCGGCACTATTAGCTCATGCTTGAATGAAGCTTACCAGCACATGTATTTTCTCCGTAAGGCACATCGCAGCCTTTTTGCATTGAAAAACACTAGATCGTCCTTCAGTACTATGCTTGGGGTCATTTTTAAATCCCCAGCGAAACCCACAAAAAATGCAAACCACGTGGAACTAAATAGACAGTGGAAAGTATACTTGCATATTGTATAAGAGCGGAAACTAAAAGGCAGACCATGGCCTCATTTGACCTCAGCTGAGAACACAGTGTGTCAAGGCACGTCTGGGAATGACTGTGGCAGCACCCTCTGAGTCCTCATTTTGGGGTTACAAACAAATCTTAGTGAGTTAGTGAATTCGCACATATGGAATCTGCAAATAATGAAGGACCACTTGTGTGTGGTGACCTATCCATTTCTCCCTATACTGCTATTACCTGGCCCAGTGGTCAGCAGACTTCTTCTGGAAAGGGTCAGATAGTTGGTACAGTTGACCCTTGAGCAACATGAGGCTAGGGGCATCAACACAGAGTCAAAAACCGTGTAAAAATTTTGACTCTCCAAAAACCGAACTAATAGACTGGAAGCCTTACTGATAACATCAACAGCTGAGGGACATGCGTTTTGATTGTGTATTATATAGTGTATTCTGACAATAGATTAAGCTAGAGAAGAGAAAATATTAAGAAAATCATAAGAGAAAATACATTTTCGGGACGATATTGTAAAAAAGTCTCACATAACTGAACTTGTGTGTTTCAAACCTGTGTTGTTCAAGGGTCAGCTGTGTTTGAGGATCTGCAGGCCAGATGGTCTCTGTCACAGCCGCTCGGCTCTGCAGCTGTGGCGAAAGCAGCTGTAGACCATGCATACAGGAGTGGGTGGCACTGTGTTCCAGTAAAACTTTATTGACAAAAGCAGGCTGGCTGGATTGGCCCGCAGGCTGCTGTGTGGAGCCTTCTAGCCTAGTCTAACCCACCATAGTGTCTCATCTGGACTGTCTTCCTGACCTGTCCCCCATGTCCTTTCCTGAGTCTCCAGCCTGTGTCTGTGGTGACAGGAAGGGTAAGTTAGATCTGACGCCTCTCCCACTGGAGATGCCCAGCTGCTTCCATCACACTTCAGATAAAATCCAAGATCTTGAAGAGCGTGGCTGCAACACAGTCCCTGCTGATTCGTCCAGTCTCGTTTCATGCCAGGCGTCCCTTTGCCCTGCCCAGGCCTCTTCCAGGTCTGCGATCGTTCCCACCTTTCCTTCCCGTCTCCCTGCCTGGTGTCCTCTTCTGCCCCTTGCCTGGCTGACTGCCGTTCACTCTGTGCTCGTAACCGAAATGCCACTTCCCCCGCTGTGACTTAGGTGCCCCTCTTCTGATCTCCAGGTGCCCTGTTCTCTTCCTGCAAGGCACTTACAGCCTTCACGCACCCGCCTCCACCTGCCTCCCCCATTCAGCTGCAGGCTCTGTGAAGATAAGAACACGTCTGTGGTGGTCGTGTCTGTGCTTACTCGAGTTGCCTTCACACGCACTGCAGACACTCCCTAAGACTTGCTAAATCAATGGATGATTGTACAGCACAGTTTTGTTCATATAGATTTTTGTATGAGGCTCCAAGATAGAAACCTGAAGAAGTCGCCCTTTCAGAGCATACAATGTGTCTTCTAAATTGAGAGTGATAGTTGAAGAGAAAAGTCATCCCGAGAAGTGGATTTGTAAATGGGCGTGAAGGTACCTTTATTGTCCAAGGGTCCATTCTGCCAACAGGTATAGCCAGCCCCACGTTTCCTCCCTGGGACTCGAGTGCTGTGTTAAGTTCTGCTAGGCTCCCTTTATCTTGGAGAGTTAGTGAACTCTGCTGGTAATGTCTTCTCTCAGGGAAGTGGGGGTCAAGTGTGCTTGAGGAGGCATCTGGCACCCCTTTAAGGACTGACTTCAGCGGGAGTCTGGGAAGAAGCCTTTGATTTGTCAGAGAATCGTGTTAGCATTGAAATTCAAAATTAAAGAGTGTTTGCAAGTCATCCCAAGAATCCTGGGTGCTAGAGATGGACAGACAACATCTTTTGGAAAGATAATACATCATTTCTTAGATGGCCTTTTGTGGGTTAGCACTGTGAGATTTAGTCTGTTTAAAGTCTTTTGAAAAAACGTATTTTTATAGAAACACTACCTGTGCATTATAAAATGTTAGGAAATACAGGCAGGCAACACACACACACACACACACACACACACACACACACACACACTCACGTTCTCTTTTCCTCTCGCTAGAGATTACCGCAGTTAGACATCACAGGTCTTTTCAGTGCATGTATACCTACAGTTTTGTTTTGTTTTTTTTAGAAAAACCAAGATGATATATTATAGTCTTGTAATCTGCTTTTTTCACTGAACAGTTTCCAGTCTTGTATTTCAGTGAAATTTATTTCATTTCATTCCTTGTCCATATTCAGATTTCCTTAATTGGCCCCCAAATGGCCTTTGAAGGCAGTTTGTTGAAGTCAGTATTTAAGTGGGGACCACACACCAGGTGTGGTTTAACTTCCTTTTAGTCTCTCAGTCTGGCACAGTCTCTCACTGAAGAAATAGACACTCGCCTGTAGAAGTGCTCACCTTTTCAATCTGCAGGCTTGCTTCTTCATCCCCTGCGTTTGCTGTAGCTAAAGGTTCCGTGGGTTCAGGCTCGCCAGGTTGCTAGAAGACCCCAGAGGTGACTCTGTGTGCTTCATTCACCTTCCACTTACCTACTCTTAGAGAAGCTAAGATTGACCCCTTGGATTAGGGTTGGGGCAGCCCCGAACCCTTCACTGTCCAGTTCTCTTTCCCACTTTGACACCACAAGTGATCTGTGTGGTGTAACTTTGGTGTATAGGCCATTTGCCGAATAGTTTTAGCACCAAATGGTAAGTCTCGCCTGTCATCTTATGTTCGTTAGGTTTTGCAAAATGTTTTTCTAATTCATTTCTTGTATAGCGTTTTCTCTCATCTGTGGGGGCTGTCTGGTTATCCTGAAAAAAATTCTTCTAATGGGAAAGGCAGGCTCTTTGCTAATATTCTATCCTCAATCATTAATTTTCAAAGTAAGGAGTTGTATAATAGCCCTTTAAAATAGCGAGAAATGAGTTTTTTTCTGTCTTTTTTTATCATTGGACAGGCATGGGTTTGTTTTTTTTTCTTTTAATTGATTTGGTGTGTTTTAGTCATTAATCTTTTTGTTACATCTTGAAGCCGTGACAATGCCTTCAGCTAGCTGCTCTGACCTTTTGACAGGACCTCCATAAAGCTTTCTTCCTAAATGGCACAAAATGCCCCAGGCTCACTTGGACTTTCCAGTGGTCTCAAACAATGGTGTTAGAGACCACAGTCCGTGCGGGAGGGGTGGTTATTGCTGTGGAGGCAACTTGTTGCTAGGGAAATCCAGTGGACAGAACTAGAAAATACGTATCTTTAAAAAGTTAGAGTTCCAGTTGACTAGTTTAGTGTTCATTTCCCTGTGCCTTCTCTCAGTTTCCGCAGTTTTATCTTCCTTCCTTCTTTCCTTCCTTTCTTTTCTTTTCTTCTCTTCCTTTCTCTCTCTCTCTCTCTCTTTCTTTCTTTCTTATTTTTTAAATTTACATCCAAGTTAGCATATAGTGTAGTAATGATTTCAGTAGAATCCAGTGATTCATCCCCTACATATAACACCCAGTGCTCATCCCAGTAAGTGGCGTCTTTAATGCCCCTTGCCCATTTAGCCCACCCCCACCGATAACTCCCTCCAACAACTCTCAGCTCGTTCTCTATATTTAAGTCTCTTATGTTATGTCCCCCTCCCTGTTTTTATATTATTTTTGCTTCCCTTCCCTTATGTTTATCTGTTTTGTATCTTAAATTCCACATATGAGTGAAGTCATATGATATTTGTCTTTCTCTGACTAATTTTGATTAGCATAATACACTCTGGTTCCATCCATATTATTGCAAATGGCAAGATTTCATTCTTTTTGATTGTTAAGTAATACTCCATTGTATGTATGTATACAAAATATATATACAAAGTATATATACATACAAAGAAGATGTGTGTGTGTGTATATATATGTGTGTGTGTGTGTATATATATATATATATATATATATATATATATAATTTTTTTTTCTTTATCCATCTTCTGTTGATGGACATTTGGGCTTTTTCCATACTTTGGCTATTGTCAGTAGCACTGCTGTAAACATTGGGGTGCATGTGCCCCTTTGAAACAGCACACCTGTATCCTTTGGATAAACGCCTAGTAGTGCAATTGTTGGATCATAGGGTAGTCCTATTTTTAATTTTTTGAGGAACCTCCATACTGTTTTCCAGAGTGGCTGCATCAGTTTGCATTCCCATCAGCAGTGCAGAAGGGTTCCTCTTTCTGCATTCTCGCCAACATCTGTCATTGCCTGAGTTGTTAATTTTAGCCATTCTGACAGGTGTGAGGTGGTATCTCATTGTAGTTTTGATTTGTATTTCCCTGATGATGAGTGATGTTGAGCATTTTTTCATGTGTCTGTTAGCCATCTGGATGTCTTCTTTAGATGTCTTCTTTGGATGTCTTTTGCCCACTTCTCCACTGGATTATTTGTTTTTTTGGGTGTTGAGTTTGATAAGTTCTTTATAGATTTTGGATAGTAACCCTTTACCTGATATGTCATTTGCAAGTATCTTCTCTTATTCTGTCGGTTGCCTTTCAGTTTTGCTGATTGTTTCCTTCATCGTGCAGAAGCTTTTTATCTCGATGAGGTCCTGATAGTTCATTTTTACTTTTGTTTCCCTTGCCTCTGGAAACACATTGAGTAAGAAGTTGCTGTGACTGAGGTCAAAGAGGTTTTTGCCTGCTTTCTCTTCTAGGATTTTGATCCTTCCTGTCTTACGTTTAGGTCTTTCATCCATTTTGAGTTCATTTTTGTGTACGGTGTAAGAAAATGGTTCAGGTTCATTCTGCATGTCACTGTCTAGTTTTCTCAACACCATTTGCTGAAGAGGCTGTCATTCCATTGGTATTCTTTCCTGCTTTGTCAGAGTCGGGTTAGCCATATATTTATGGGTCCATTTCTGGGTTCTCTCTTCTGTTCTGTTGATCCGTGTGTCTGTTTTTGTGCCAGTACCGTACTGTCTTGATGATTACAGCTTTGTAATATATCTTGAAATTGAAATTGTGATTGCCTCCAGCTTTGGTTTTCTTTTTCAGGATTGCTTTGGCTATTTGGGGTCTTTTCTGGTTTCATACAAATTTTTTGTTTGTACTAGCTCTGCAAAGAATGCTGGTGTTATTTTGATAGGGATTGTATTGACTATGTAGATTGCTTTGGGTAGTATTGACATTTGAACAATATTTGTTCTTCCAATTCATGAGCATGAAATGTTTATCCATTTTTTTGTGTGTCTTCAATTTGTTTCATGAGCTTTCTATAGTTTTCAGTGTATAGATTTTTCACCTCTTTGTTTAGGTAGTTTATGGTTTTTGGTGCAATTGTAAATGGAATCAATTCCTTAATTTCTCTTTCTGCTGCTTCATTACTGGTGTATAGAAATGTAGCTGACTTCCGTGCATCGACTTTATATCCCGCCACTTCGCTGGATTCATGGATCAGTTCTAGTGGTTTTTTGGTGGAATCTTTTGGGATTTCCATGTAGAGTATCATGTCATCCGCGAAGAGTGAAAGTTTGAATTCCTCCTGGCTGATTTGGATGCCTTTTATTCCTTTGTGTTGTCTGATTGCTGAGGCTAGGACTTCCAATACTGTGTTGAGTAACAGCGGTGAGAGTGGCCATCCCTGTTGTGTTCCTGACCTTAGGGGGAAGTCTCTCAGTTTTTCCCCATTGAGGATGATATTAGTGGTGGGTCTTTCATATATGCCTTTTATGATCTTGAGATATGATCCTTCTGTCTCTACTTTCTTGAGGATTTTTATCAAGAAAGGATGCAGTATTTTTGTCAAATGCTTTCTCGCATCTATTGAGAGGATCATTTATTACTGTTATATATCACATTGATTAATTTGCAGATATTGAACCAGCCCTGCATCCCAGGTATAAATTCCACTTGATCGTGGTGAATAATTCTTTTAATGTGTTGTTGGATCTGGACTAATATCTTGCTGAGGATTTTTGCATCCATGTTCGTCAGGGAAATGGTCTGTAGTTCTCCTTTTTACTGAGGTCTTTGTCTGGTTTTGGAATCAAGGTCATGCTGGCCTCATAGAGTGAGTTTGGAAGTTTTCCTTCCATTTCTATTTTTTGGAACAGCTTCAAAAGAATAGGTGTTAACTCTTCTTTAAATGTTTGGTAGAATTCCCCTGGAAAGCCATCCGGCCCTGGACTCTTGTTTTGTGGGAGATTTTTTATTATGAATTCAATTTTTTTACTGGTTATGGGTTCTTTCTTTCTTTTTTTAAATTTATTTTATTTGTTTATGCCATCTCTACACCCATCGTGGGGCTGGAACTCATGACCTCAAGATGGAGAGTCGCGTGTTCCACCAACTGAGCCAGCCAGGCGCCACCCCCCCCCCCAAAATCTTTATTTCTTGTTGAACCTATAAATATAAGCATAAAATTTTGCAATACCAATACCTATATTATTACAAATACTGATGCTACAAAGGAAAGTTTAACACATGTTTGTAATTTTTGTCATCCTTAGAAGAATGCATCCAACTAAGGATGTATAATTAAAAACCGTGTTCTGAAAGTACTTAAAAATGAAGCCTTCCTCACAGAGATTGTGTCACCAGTTTGACATGTGTATTAGGTTCATTTCTTTCAGTTTCTTTTCAGTTAAAGAAATTTTTGAGGGTGCCTGGGTGGCTCAGTCGGTTGAGCATCCCACTTTGGGTGGATTATCTCCTGGTTTGTGAGTTTGAGCCCCACGCTGGGCTCGCTGCTGTCAGCACAGAGCCTGCTTCAGATCCTTTGTCCCCTGGTCTCTCTGCCCCTCCCCTGCTCATGCTCTTTCTGTCTCAAAAATAAACATTAAAAAAGTCTCTTAATTTAGCTTTTTTGGGATAAGTAATGCATTTGCATGACCGAAAGGTCAAAACTACGTAGGTATTAAATCTAGATGACAGTTATATAGGAATTTGTTATTTTCTCTACATTTCTTTATGTTTGCAAGTTAAAATAATTAAATTTTAACTACAGTAGTCTCCCGTTATCTGCGGGTGGTAAGTTCCAAGGCACCCAGTGGATGCCTGAAACTGTGAATAGTGCCGAACCCTACAGATGCTGTGTTTTTTCGTATATGTACATTCCTATCATAAAGTTTACTTTATAAGGTAGGCACAGTAAAAGAGTAGCAATAGTAACCAATAATAAAATAGAACAGCTGTGACAATATACTATAATAAAAAGCTGTGTGAGTGTGGTCTCTTTCTCAAAATATCTCATTGTCCCACACTCACCCTTCTTGTGGTGATGGGAGGTGATAAAATGCGTGACGCAACGAAGCGAAGGGAATGACATAGGCACTGCCGCAGAGCGGGGAGCTATTACTGACCTTCTGACCATATGTCAGAAGGAAGATTATCTGCTCCTCCACCGCCGTCGACCTCGGATAACTGAAACCAGGGGAAGTGAAATCATGGCCGGGGGAGAGGCGACTATGCATGTAGAAAGATATGCGCAATGAAGTCATGCTCTGTTCCCTCATAGATAACCACTTGTGTTAGTGTCTTTCCATTTAACCCTTTAAGTCTTTCGTTTTGTAGATTCAAATTAAGTTTGTGTGTCTAAGTGTACTCTTACTCTACTTCATTTATACAAAAGGTAACCCGCCTTGTATACTGTTCTGCTTCTTAACTTTTTTCTCTTACTAATGTATTCTAGAGCTCGCTCCCCTATTAGTACACAGAGATTATCTTCCGTCTTTTTTATGGTCACAAAGTACTCCATTTTGTTGACATACTATGATTTATGGAACATTAACATAATCTTGGATCGTATCCTTTCCTCTGCTATTTATAAACCATCCGTAATGGATAACCTTATATCCATGTCATTTCATCCTCACGCAGGTGTATCTTTGGGATAGAGTCCTATAAATGGGGTTATATGGTCAAAGGGTGAGTATATCTGTAATTTTTTTTAAAGAGACTGACAAATTCCTCCTGTCAGGATTTGTACTATATTTCACTCACACAGGCAATGTAAGAACATGCTGTTTCCCTAGAGTTTTACCTATAGAATCTGTTGTCAAATTTTTGGATTTTTGCTGACAGGCGAAAATGGTATTTTGATGTAGTTTTAACTTCTATTTCTTTTATAAGTGAGCTTGAGGATCTTTTCATTTGTTTAAATGTATTTCATATATATGAATACATACATATATATACATATATACATGTGTATATATGTATATATATATATAGACAGATATATATATATATATATCGTGAACTGTGTTTTGAACTTTATACATTTTCCTACTGTGTCGTTGGTCTTCTTTATTTCTAAGAGCTCTTTATAAATTGTCTGTGATATGAGTTGCAAATATTTTTTCCTGGTTGGCTTTGTATGTTTTGATTCCCTTATGGTGGTGGTGTTTGCCCTTCGAAAGCCTGTTTAATTTTATGTGATCGAGTTTATCTTTTTGTTTATGGCTTCTGTGTTTGGAGTCAGAGTTAGACACTTCCTATTTCAGGTTTTAAAGTTCCTTCTGGCACTTTTGTCATTTCATCTTTTCCGCTTACATCTTGGGTCAGTTGGTGTTTATGACTAGGGTATGTTCTGAGGTTTGGAGCCAACTTTATATTTTTTCGATACTCAATTGTCCCAACACCATTTATTAAATAGCTTATATTTTCCCCACAGTATCGTAATGTCTACTTTATCATGTATTAAATTCCTTTAGGCACGGGGTCTGTTTCTAGACAATGCTTTTCAATTGGTTGGTCTGTTGTCCATTGTTGAGGTATCTGTCGTCTTTTAGTTAGTATCTGAAAGATATGAAAGTTCTTCCCCATTGCTCTACCTTTTCAGAGTTTTCCTGACTCTCCTCCTTGTTTGTTTTTCCATATGAATTTGAGAATCCACAAGTCTTGATTTCAGAAAAACCCATCGGCTTTTCTTTTGGGATCACATTAAATTTATAAATTACAAGGTCGAGTCTTCTCATCTAAGATCATGTTTTCTTTCTGTGTGTTTTTGTTTGTTTGTACTTTCCTAACATTTATAGTTTTTTTGTGTGTACAGCTACAGAGAGATATCAAATTTATTTTTGTAAACGAAGTCATTGTCTTTCTTTTTTAATTTTTTTTAACGTTTATTTATTTTTTGAGAGACATATAGAGTGAGCAGGGGAACGGCAGAGAGAGAGGGAGATACAGAATCTGAAGCAGGCTCCAGGCTCTGATGAGCCATCAGCACAGAGCCCGATGTGGGGCTCGAACTCACAGACCGTGAGATCATGACCTGAGCCGAAGTCGGCCGCTCAACTGACTGAGCCACCCAGGTGCCCCCATTGTCTTCTAACTGGCTGTTTGCATCTATGAGAACTGTTGATTTCCAGGCATATTTTCTGGAACAGCTTTATTGAGATGTTATTCACATAATTCACCCATTTAAAGTGTATAGTTCAGTAGTTTTTAGAATATTACAGAATTGTACAGTCCTTACCACTATTCAATTTTATAGCATTTTCACACCCCAGAAAGAAATCCGGCACCCATTTGCAGTCATTCCCCTGGCCCACTCTCCTTTCATTCCCTGGAAACCACTAGTCTACTTTCTATTTTGGAATTTCATATAAATAGAATCATGCAACATGTGGTTTTTTTGCAACTGGCTGTTTTCACTTAGCATAATGTTTTCAGGGTCCATCCATGTTGCTGTAGGTGTCTGTCTTTTTTATCATACCCTCCATGTGGGTGTGAAGCAGTATCTCATTGTGGTTCTGATTTGTTGATTTTTTAATGTTTAGTTTCCTTCTGCCACCTCCTCTAGTGAGATGTCATGAGGGCAGGGAGCAGGCTTTCAAGTCTCAATCCCCGGTGACTGTCGTAATGCCTGGCAAATATTTGATATTCAGTCAAGTCTTCTTTAATGAATAATTGACTCTTATATTTCCATACCACCTCTAATTTTTAAAGTTAAAATGTGGTTTGACACATATAAGTTAATTTTTATTTACCCTAGGCAAAACATAAATAGAGGTGTTTTCCCCCTTCTGGGAAAGTCACGTCTTAATCATGTAGCCCAGTGAAGACAATTTTGTATGATATATGGTTTGTGATGATCAGCATTCATTTTTCTTTTCTTTTTATTTTTTTTAATGTTTATTTTTGAGAGAGAGCGAGCAAGAGAGAGCACACAGGCAGGGGAGGGGCAGAGAGACAGGGAGACAGGATCCGAAGCACGCTCCATGCTGTCAGCACAGAGCCTGATGCAGTTCTTGAACTTGCGAGCAGTGAGATCATGACCTGAGCCGAAGTTGGACGCTTAACCGACTGAGCCACCCACGCGCCCAAGCATTCATTTTTCTTGTGCTAGAATGAATGACCAAGAGTTGCTGGTACATGTGTCTAGAAGACTCATTATCTTTTCGGGAGGATGATTTTACCCTGTAGATTCTATTGTTATTGGAGACTACTTGGCAACATGTAAAAAAGAGAGATGGGGGCACCTGGGTGTCTCAGTTGATTAAGCTTCCCATTTCAGCTCAGGTCATGATCTCATGATTCATGGGTTCGAGCCCCCCGTTGAGCTCTGTGCTGACAGCTCAGAGCCTGGAACCTGCTTCAGTGTCTCCCTCTCTCTCTCTGCCCTTCCTCCGCTCACACGCTGTTTGTCTCAAAAATAAATAAACGTTAAAAAAAATTAAAAAAAATATATAGACGAGAACTTCAGTAAAGGTATTCTGGGCCTGGGAACTTGGCGCTTTGAGTGAGATCGATCACCTCACATGTATTTGAGAAGCCGTAAGTTTACCAAGGTCTGCGTTCCAGAATTTCCTTTGTGAAGTGGCTGCATAGACACGGATCAGATTTAATAATAGAAGGAAGTGGTATAGTGAAGATTAGGGTCTCCGGCTCACCTTAAAGAATATTTAGCAGCAGAGCTGATGCATGTATGGGGGCAAGAGGAATATAGGAAATCTCTACACCTTCTGCTCATTTTTGCTGTGCGCCCGAAGCTGCTCTGAAAAATGAAGCCTTATTTTAAAAGAGAGAATGTAGCCGAAATACGTATTTTTCATAGAAAAAGGGAATAATTAAATGTCAGAAAAATAATCTTGAAGAAACGATTATTTTTTCTTTAACATCAGCCTATGAAGAAAGATATTTTAATTATAAAACTTGGTAAGAGAGAGAGAGAGAGAGAGAGAGAATGTGTGTGTGTCTTTGGAGGAGACTTCGGGGACACTGTCCAAGGATTTAGAGGCCCACAATCTCAGGTTTTTATATCGCCACAGTTTTGTTCAAACTGTGTGACTTGTAACAGGATTGTTACCCTCATATTATTAGGCATGTTTGGGTTGGGGGGTGAGAGGGGGAGAAAGATTGATTAATTCACTGATTCGTTCTTGCATTCATTGACTGAGACAGATTGATTTCCCCGAAGTGTCTGGGCCTGAGAGATGGGGAACTGGAACATGGGTCAAAAGCATGTGCGTTTGCTGTAAGGAAACATTCGTCCGAAGGGAACTGGAAACTGAACTGTATGAGACAGAAGCAATATCTCAAGGGCAGATGGATTTTAAAAAACAAAAAAAAAAGGTAGCTGTGGATCCAGCTTGCACCGATGATCTGAAAGCCACGGGGAGCAGATTTAATCCAGCCGTAAGGAAGAACACGATAATGCCGAACTCTTCCCACAGCTGGCCGCTTCCGGGGAACAGGGGTTCCTCGGCTCTGGAGGAGTTCAAGATGAGCATCCTTCTCTGGGCCTGCAGGGGGTTAGGGTCCAGTGTAAGCTGGATGGTTGGACTAGCTGACCTTTAACGTTTTCTTCAGAGGAGAAGGTGACCGTCCTGGTAGGATGGGATGTGTCTCAAGCATGTGGTTCCAGCTCTGTTCCTCGCGACCTCCACGTAAAGGTCTTGATGAGCCCAGCTCTATTTTCCAGCAATGCAAAACGAAGCTTCGGTTGGGTGTTTCCTTGCCCCAACGCCAGATGACGACATTTATTGAGCATCTAGCATCTGGGCGCCTTCTACTGTGGGCGGCTTAGATAACATAACTCTTGTTGAAATGGTTCTGAAGGCCAGACGAGGGCCGAGGTGCCCTAGCTCCTCTGTCCGGCCCTGCAGTTCAGGCCTCACTGTGGAGCAGCACTCTGCCTGCTTCCGAAGGGCGCCTCCCCGGGAGAAGGCAGATAAGAGGCCTGCACCTCCCCTGGAGCAGGTTGCAGCCGGGGCCTGGGCACGGCCCGGTTCCCTGTTCCCCGCGTCTGGCTCCCGTCTTTGACGTCAGGTTGCAGCCCAACGGGCCGAGCTGCTGCCCTCCTGCTCCTTGGTTATTCAGCGCAACCTTTAGTCCAGGAAGAGTGCCAGTCTTCATTTCCAAGAATCATATCTCCCTAAATGGGGCAATCTGCTTTAAATGCCTTCTCAACTGGCACCTTCCCCATCTCACGATTGGCGTAATTAAAGGAACAGGTTCACCTTTTTCGCTGCTTGGACTGTGCTAAATCGGGGCGGGTGGCTGGGGCCCACGTTGGGGTGCGTGCGCGTGCCCGCGGGCACGAATATCCCGTCCTCCAGCCCTCAGGGTGGCCATTTTCAGAAGTGCTCAGAGTCATAGACATACAGAAGTTTTACTTTGACACTTTCCCTCTTGTGCTCAACCTAAAAAAAAAATTTTTTTTTAAACCAGACTTGCTGCTCTATGCACAAGGATTTTTTGTAACTTGCTGGGACGAATGCTGAGCCGTGGGAGAGTCTCCTCTCTGCATCGTCCCAAGTCGGAATTTGTTTGATCACTCATCAAAACTCACCAAACTCATGACAGTTGGTATCTTTCTCCACGAATCTTCCCGATCTCTGACGCTCCCAGTGTCGGCCGAGCGCCGTGGTGTCCTTCATCCGCGGAGCCGGAGCTGGGCTCGGAGAACAGTGCGAGTTGTAGGACGTCTCCCATGGTCGCTTGTCCCCTCCAACTCCCAGCCCAGCTGACAAGCCAGCCCCTTCCATTGAACTCCTTTGGAAACTGGCTTTTCATTATCTGCCACTCGGCTTCAACCAGAGCCTTCTCTCAGGGCACACCTGTGACTGCCGCTACCCTCTGTTCCACGAAGGCAGCCACGGTTGCCAAGCACTCCGCTCTCAGAAGTGAGACCCGCAGCAGCATTTGAGGCCCACTGTGTGTGAAGCCCTGGGCTAGGTGGTTCAGCTGAGAACGGCGTAGAAGACACGAGCATGCCTCCGGGTCCCTTTAGAGATGAACAGGACAGCCTGGGGACCGATGCCTCCCGCTGCTCTCCCCAGAACAGGTAGACACGCCCTCTCGTGGGACCTGCACTCCGAGTTGATTTCCTGGGTGTGAGGACACACCTGTGCTCACGTCTGCCTCGCTTGCCACCCGGGCCCCCCTCCGGGGTGAAACCTGGCGTGCAGACGTGCGGGCCCTAGCCGCGGTGTCGGACCCATGCTGGCCGTTAGGGAATGTGCAGAGCGTCTGTGAAGGAAAGCCCTTCACGTCTCAGGAGGGCAGGGGCGGCCGGCTCTCCGCACGCTTCCGCACGGTTTATTGTTTTGGTTTCTGCCGTGAGGAGATACGAGTCAGTGAGAAATAGGGTTTGCTTCTCAGGAGGTGACTTTGGAGAATCATGTCCTCAAAAGCAAAAGAAACCGAAAGACAGGGGGACCGAGGGAATGTTGGGTGTAGTGGCCCTCACCTCAAGAAATTAACTTTGGGTGCTTTCGAGAAGACCGTGGGTTTCGAGCAGTTTGGAAGTGAGATGGGTGAGATTCGGTACTGGAGGGAGAGAGGGGAGTGTGAAAGCGAGAAATCGCACGCAGGCACCTTGAGTAAAGAGAAGGCATGAGATAGACACCACGTCCCAGGGGAGGCCGTGCAGAGTCGGCTGTTGGGGGTAACTAGAATGTAAGAGAACATTCTTTTGGGGCACCTGCGTGGCTCAGGTGGCTGAGTGTCCAACTTCGGGTCAGGTCATGATCTCACGGTTCGTGGGGCCAGGCCCCGTGTCAGGCTCTGCGCTGACAGCTCAGAGCCTGGAGCCCGCACTGGATTCTGTGTCCTTCTCCCTCTGCCCATCCCCCTACTCGTGCTCTGTCTCTCTCTCTCTCAAAAATAAATCAACATTAAAAAAAATAAAAAAGAAGACATTCTTTTATTTTGTCATGCGTGAGATCATTAGGAGAGTGGAGAAGAGCTGCGTGATGCCGTACACTTCAGGTGTCTCCAGGACACCTCTGGGCTGCGTGTCCTCGAGACCGCAAGAGGACAGAGGCTGGGCAGGACACTGCCGACACCTGGGGGCCCGTGGCAGCACAGCACGGAGGCAGTGAGGAAGGAGCTTGGACTGCAGTCCCTGCTCGACCAGAAGATGTGTCCGTGTGTGGGAGGGGGGGGCCGAGTGGGTGGGTCAGAGAGCATCTAAAATAGTTCCCAGGCGTGTGGGTGTGCCCGCGTGTGTCTGGTGCCTCTAAGAGAAAAAGCAGACAGAGAAGGCCGTGTTGCTGGTGACCCAGGAGCAGTAGCCTCGCAGTGCGGAAGCACCATTGCCTGGTCCGGAGAGGACACGAATGTGCTTTGAAACGGACTAGCAAGCTTTCCTGGCCTCCCCCTCTCCCTCCTTCCTCCTTCTTCTTTCGGGGAAGAGTAAGAGCTGTGCATGTATAGTGGCGGCAAATTCAGGGCTTACATAGCGTTTCTCAAAGCATTTATCTGGGGTTTACCTTCCAGCCTTCCCGTGGTTCAGGGGAGCATCTGGAGAGCTGCATTTGGAGGGCGTTTCCAGGAGTGTTGTGGTTCTTATGGCAACTACCTCCTCCGGCCCTTTGTCTCCTCTCATTTAGCCCTAGAGCTCCCCACGTGTGCGGTTTAGTGCCTAGCACTTCATGAGGGTAGAATTAGTGTATGCAGTGGGCCCTGCAGAAATCCACGTTTGTCTGTCCAGCCAGCCAGCCCACCAGCATCCAAATACGCCATTCCTGAAAGCAGAAGACCTTTCTAAACCATCCCCCGCGCCCCCCCCTTCTCTTCTCCCTTGGGTAGAAGTGTAACTGCCCAGCCCAGCCCAGTGACTCCTAGTCACAGGAAGTGCTAACCGCCCAGCCCAGCCCGGTGACTCTCAGGCACAGGAAGCGCTTAGCTAAGACTGATCGGATGGGCTCCTGAGCCACCAGGGGGAAGGTGGGAGGTGGTTGGAGGTGGTGCTAATGTTGGGGGTGACATTTGAACCAAATCAGGATTCCGCCAGAGGAGAGAGCAGAAATGGCTCTTAGGAAGGCAACTTACGGTGTCTGCTTCAACATATTAATTATTTTACTTTTAACCCCGCATCATATTTTTTAAAAAAAAGTTTTTATTTTTTCTAAGTTTGACTCTCTTTACTATAGTACTTATTTTCATTGAGTTCTATTCAATTATTTATACCTTACCTTGTTTTACAAATTATGCTTTGTTTTATGGTATAAACACATGTGTTATAATAACCGATACAATACAAAAACGAACTTAAGAACAGGAAAAATAGAACTAAGCATTAAAGTTCGAAGCCAAGAGGAAAAAGTATCACAGATACTCAGACACCGAGACCCCTACATTGTTCTTGCCGAGCCTCCTATTGTCTCTGAGGCTTCATACGGTCGAAGAGAAGAGGGAAGTAGGGTCACTTCAGTAATTCTTGGTGCCAGAGAAGGAAGACATACTGAGTCTTTAAGAGAAGCTGGAGTTTTTAGTTCTTTTGTTGTTTGTTTGTTTAAGTAACTCTCACGACCGACCCCGAGATCAAGAGGCGCATGCTCGACCAACTGAGGCAGCCAGGCGCCCTGATTATAAACTGAATTGTGCGGGTGGACTTTTTGTTTCTATCTGAGAAGAACCAAGTGGTCTCATGAACAGGGTGTGACAGCCCCACCGCAGACGAACAGCCGGGTGCTTCCAGCTCTCTCTCACAGGCCTCCTCATCATTGGAGGCTCAAGGCGGAATATCAAAATGCAGTTTAGCGAAAGGAATTCTAGCCTTCGACGGGTGCGATTTGATGCAAGGCTAAAGCCCCACACACCCAGCGGAAGTGCCGGTCTCCGTGTCTATCAGACAGTCTTCATAACCATTACTTCTTTAACTGCTGTGTGTGTGTGTATGAGGAGGAATATATGTAGATCTGTGTACACTCACATAATACTAACCCGTGTACGCATACATGTGTATACGAAGGAACGGCTGGGGTTATATTCCGTGGCCTACCATGCTGTATTCTAGCTCACGGGTCGAGGCTTTTGGAATCGACCCGGTAAGGTTGACATCTTCTGTAGAAATTAAGGATTCTATTTGAAACACTCACAGAGGAGAGTTCTATTTTTGTAAATAGGATAATTGGGTGGAAAACTGTGCTAATATCTATCTTTATTTAACCACTCCCGGGGACAAAGCCTAACTGTTAAAACCATGAGTCCATAACCAAGGAGCCACCATTTGCCCAGGCACAGTGTCCTCTGTCTGGAGGCTGAGCAGTTAAAAAGAGTGAGGAAGTCAAAAGCCAAGACCATTCGCTTCCATATTCGTCTCAAGTGTGAAACAGAGGGTTAGACTGAGGCAGGTTAGGAGGGAGGAGGGGAGAATAGTAAGTGACACCACCACCCACTGCCAGGAATGTTACGTGGTGAAAGGTTGTGGCAGAGGGCTTTGGGGAGTGTTAAATGAGGTAATAATTGGGTCCTGACAGACACAAACTTATTTATTCCAAGTGACGTTTGATGATCTTCTTTCTGTCCTTGTGTGGTCGATGGCAGTGTAGCATGCTTTATTACACACTCTGCACAATACCAGAGGAAGGAGTAGGGACAGGAAGCATTTATTGAGCTCCTACTGTGTACCAGGCATATCATAAAATGGTTAGGAGTGTGGCTTTGCAATCACAGGGATCCGGCTCCAGGCTCTAAGGCCAAGTTCCTTCATTCCAAAAATGGGGGCAGTGATGGTGCTTTACCTCACAGACGTGTTGGCAGGTGTCAAGGGTATGTCACCAATGCTCAGTAAACGTAAGTTATTAGAATGGCCATCGGTAGGTCTTTCTTCATGTAACGTGCGGTGGATCTCGTGCTCCCCATTTTACAGATGGGCACACCGAGGCTTTAGGATGTTAATTAGCCTCATTGTCGCAGATCTTTCATCTGGTAAGTGCCAAAGCTAGGATTCAAACCAGGCGTTCTAGATCTGGAACCCGTTGGTTTTTCTCTGCGCCTCGCTGCCTGAATTTATGGATGGCTCTCGTAGCTCACACTGAGGTGTTTGGGCGGTGAACTCAAGCACATTTCTGGGTACCCTGCGCCGGAGGATGGCTTTCTGTTCTTCATGTTTGCATCCGATAAGCTCGGGCAGGGGTTCGTGTGACGATGGCGCTGACCGGGCATTCCGTGGAGGAGTTTGGGTCAGGGGAGACTCTGCCATGTGTGTCTGCCGTGCCGCCCGGAGAACACACCTGCCCGATGAGAGAGTTTGGCCGGAGAAACGTGGCGGAGTTTACCAGCACTGTATTTTGTGACTGTAACAGTGGTCATGGTGTTTCCTTTTGCGCTTCTGCCAAAGTCTGTGTTGTTGGACCTTGCTACATCTAGCATAGTGGACTTGAATTGACGTTATGTGTAATGGAAATAGCCTTCTGTGGTATCAGCTTCTGCCTGGGTCACCACCTGCTCCCTCAAAGCTGAGCAGCCAGTAACTTCTTACGGATCTTTTCGTATTAATAGAATAATGGAAAACAGATGGTGTGCCGGGAGGAGCGCTTTTTCTTGGAGGCTTCGAGGGCCTGTTGTGGGCTGAATTGTGTCCCCCCTGCCCAAATTCAGACTTGAAGTCCTAACTCCCCGCACCTCAGAATGTGAGCTTCTTTGGATACGGGGTCATTGCAGATGTAATTAGTTATGATGAGTTCACACTAGAATGAACTTCTCCTCTATGGCTGGTGTCCTTCACAAAAAAGGGGAAATCTGGGGACAGACACACAGGGAGAACTGCATGCGAGCGTGAAGGCAGAGATGGGGCGAGGCTTCTACAATCCAGGGAGCACCAAAGATCCCAGGAAACCACCGGAAGCTAGGAGGGAGGCCCGGAACAGATCCTCCCCCACAGCCTTCAGAAGAACCCAGCCCTACCGACGCCTTGCTCTTGAACCCCCAGCCTCCACAGCTGTGAGAGGCCGATAAACTAGTGTTGGTAGAACCAGCCAGTCTCTGGTCCTGCTCACTGCAGCCCGGGCAAACGGAAACGGGGCCCACGAAGTGACTTCCCGACTCCACAGAGAAACGAGAATCACTCGGTGCTTTGGTCACAGTTTGCATCGGGGCGTGGAGTGGGACATAAGGCTCGAGAGTCCAGAAGTAGAAAGAAGACAAGCCGTGCAGACCAGCAGATGTCTGAGGAGTGCGGGTGCTTGTTATAGGGAGGACGTTGCTCTGAGGCGATCTTTTACCTCACTAGGTTTTTTGGGGTTTTTTTGTTTTTTGGTTTTTTTTTTTTTCGGAAAAACCATTTGTCCGTTGGGGTTGGAAATACATTTTCTTCAAGACTACAAGGTGACAGCTTTTTAAAAATTTGACCACCTGCAAGTTTAAACGTCACCACCTGGAACAGTTTTGTCTAATCGAACTTTCCGCGCTGAGTATAATGTTCTAGGTCCACACGCACTAAAATGATAGTCACTTGCCACGTGCGGCCGTTAAACACCTGCAATGTGACTGGCGCGGCCGAAGAACCAAGTTCTAAATTCTGTTTCATTTTAATTCAAATAGCCACCGAGCCTGGCGGCCACTGTGTTGGACAGTGTGGATCTAGAACGGAAGTGTAGTGCCGGGATAGGACCTAGAGGAGAAAACAGCGGTGCCTGGAGTTTTAGCAAGGCTCGTGGGAAGTTTGGGGCTAACGGGTCACCCTCGCGTGTGGTCT
The DNA here is from genome assembly GCA_030068075.1 of Paguma larvata. NCBI lineage: Eukaryota > Metazoa > Chordata > Mammalia > Carnivora > Viverridae > Paguma > Paguma larvata. The sequence continues at coordinate 89,193,376 of CM057834.1, read as the reverse complement.
CGTCCTCAGCTAAAGGGATTCTGGTGGGAGTCAAAGTGAAGAACACAGCAGAATCTTCTAGAGGCTTTACTGGCAAGATGCTTAACACAGGGGTTTGTTAGATCTTACTTCTCAGAGTCCAAATTGTCTTACGGTATTTAGCGCTCAGTAGAGAGACGGCAGATAAAAGAGCGTGAGGAGGGCATGGGGAAGGTGGGTGTGTGGCTCCAGGTGGGCTGCGTTTAGTTTTCAGGCTGCGTGCTGGCCCCGATGCACCCCGACGGACCCGTAGTCCCGGTGTTAGGACTGCAGGGAGGTCCAGATCCGGCTACCTTCTCTGAAGGGAGGAGGGTCTCCCTCAGAGTCTTCCGTGTAGAAGGTACTGGGCGCAGCCCCCTCGGCCCACCCCTCTGCCCTGGCAGCCGCTCTTGCAGGATGTGCGACCAGAGGATGCTGTTTTGGAGAGAGTGCACGTGGGAGGTTTCAGAATCGAAAACGGAACCCCCTCCCAAGCGTTATTAGATGAAAAAGGGCCCGTCTCTGAATGTTTTGGTCGGCCCTGGACAAATGACTTGTCATTGTATCACCGCTGGCTTTGGCTCAGTGCCCAGTATAATTTAAAAACTGCTTCTTTTTCCAACTCTGCTTAGTTATCATTTCGATTTCACAGAGAAGTCACTGGTTCATCAGTCTTCGGTTTTTCTAACTCCCGAGACAAGTGACGGGCGCAGCGCAGACGCCGCCTGGCAGAACAGTGCCCGCCTCTCCCCGTGCCCCCCTTTACTCTGGCGGACTGGACTTTAAACAGCGTAGGGGGCGTTGTGGAAGGAAGGGGCAGTATGCGTGACCTAACGGTGAGCAGGTGGACGTTTGGCTGGAGTTTCCAGGTCCCGGAAGGCAGAGGTTTCGTTTGAGAAGAGGCCGAGGGAAAACCGCTTGTTACCCTTCAGCACGTTTGGTGACTGGTGCCGGGTGCTGGGACCGTGCTGGGACCCGGGGGACACCAGTAAGCAATGAGGGCTAATAGTGCTAATGCTCATATAGTGTTACGATGCATTAGCCCACTTAAGCACCAGCTTTCTCTCCTCCAAGAACTTATAAACTCACCACCGCAGACGGGATTAGATAAAGCAACAAAAGATGCCAAGTGATGCAAGGTGATCTGTACTGAGCACCGTCAGAGAGGCCCAGAGGGAACACCCTGGGGGGCCCAAGCGACCAGGGATGCCTGATTTGGTCTGGTCTTTGAAGGATGGCCTTGATTTGGATGGGCAGCCATGGAGCCCGAGGTGGCTCCAGGCGGTGGTGCGCAAGGCACGGCTGGGGGACAGTGGGTGTCGGACTTGGTACGACAGGAACGAGTCACAGGTCGCCGGTCTCTCCAACTGAATGTGCTTATTTGACTGTGGTCGCCGTCAGCAGATGGAGAGTTCAGAGGGACTCCCCTGATATAATTCATAATTTGCAGATGCAGTCGGTAGCCCCGGTGCGTCCGTGTGCCTTTCCGTCCCAGCAGAATACACGCAAGGAAGAGCTCACAGCCCCATCTGCTCTGCTCTTCCCAGCTCTACCTTTTATTTAATCACCTCTCTGTGACCTGTGCACGTGAGGCCATCCGTCTCTTCTTTTTCTCCATCGCAGTGTTTAAATAGTCTTGGCTGCTACTTGCTGTGAAGGCCTTAACTAGTTAGTGGGTGGGATCGACCTAATTGGGTAAACATATTGAGTCTAGGACAGGCTTGCCGAGAGCACACACGCATGCACCCACCCACCGGAGGTGGACTCCAGCCTGGAGGGGAAGAGGAGGGAGGGGGAGGAGAGAAGGAAGGGGGAGGGGGAAGGTGAGCCCAGCATTTCACCAGGGCCTCTGGGGGTTCTGTGAGGACAGTATAGTTGTGGGAGAAAGGGAAACAAGGGAGCAGTAGGTTTGTGGGATGGAGAACAGGGTCATGACCTTGGTTTGGGACATTTTAAGCACGAGACAGGACATCCCCATGGAGACATTTAGAAGCCATTAAAAAAGCCCAATCTTCAGCTTCCCTCTCCTTCCCTTGGCAAGTGGTTCCCCGTAGAGTCCCTTCGGCTTGGCGGGGGGAAAGTTGCTCAAGTCTCCTGAGCCTTTATCCTCACACTTGAATGCTAAATCCAGAACTCCCCGTTCCTGCTAAGTAGTTCAAAAGCGCCGAGGGATCCTTGGAACAGTCGCACCCTGGTGGGACTTTTCAGAGCCCTCCTGGGGGTGGGAGAGAAATTTCAGGGTAACTGCAGAATAACGTGAGCTATAGCCGGCTCGAGTGATCCTCTAGCCGGGACCTGGATGTGTGACCGGCATGTGTGAAGGTGGCTGAATACCTGTTGACCTGCACGCCCCCACCGGGCGAACTCCATCTACCTTTTGATTCCTAACTAATCGCAGCGAACAATGCATCAGCTTGTCTTCCGTCAAACGAGAGGGGTGAGCGTTCCCGCCAGCCTCGCCGCCTTGGTCGGACAGGTCAGTGGACTGCCTTGAAGCTCTGCTTATTCATCTGAAAATTGAAGGGATTTGGCGAGGTGCCCTTTAACACGACTTCCAACACTCGCATTTTATGTCGGTCAGGGATTCTTTGTCCAGGGAGTGCTATTTTTTCCATAGGAAGCGTGCTGCAGTTGCTAGTTAGCTTATCACCTTGGCGAGAGGCGGCGTGGGGAGGTGGGCAGAGCACGGCCTTCGGAAGCAGCGGTCTGAAACCCGCTCTGTCACGTGGCTCGCTCTGCGACTCTGGGAAGTAGCCGTCCCTCGCCAATCCTCGGGTTTTCTCGCTTGTGACAAGGGGATGATGATACCCATTTCGGGTTCCTTGGGTGATAATACATGTCAAGCGTCTGCGTTTGTGCCTCTTTTAAAAGATAGTTTTATTGAGATGTAATTCATATACCGTAAGTTTCCCCCTTTTGAAATGCACAACTCATTGGGTTTTAGTATATTCGCAAAGTTGTGCCTTGATCACTACTGTCTAATTCCAGAACTGTCTATCCTCACCCCAAAGAGAAAGGCCACACCCATTAGCTGTCCCCCCATCCCATTCCGCCCTCCCCCTAGTCCCCTATTCTATCTCTGCGGATTTGCCTGGCCTGGACGTTTCATATAAATGGAATCATACAATATGTGGTCTTTACAGTCTGGCTGCTTTTGCTCAGCAGGCCCCTGCCCCCCTTCTTTTGTGTATCCACACTTTGCTCCTTTTTACTGCCACGTAGTACTCCACCGTAGGGGTGTGCCGCGTTTTGCTCATCCATTAGTTGCTTGGTGGACATTTGGGTTGTTGCCACTTTCTGGCTGTTAGGAATAGTGCTGTGAACATTCACGTACAAGCGTTTGTGTAGACGTGTGTTTTCAGTCCCTTGGTATCTCACTATTCTTTTGATTTGCATTTTCCCAAGGGCTAATAGTGATGAGCCTTTTTTATGTGCTTGGTGGCCATGTGCATGTCTCCTTTGGAGACCTGTCTTTTTATTATTGAGTTCTAAGAGTTCTTAATATACTCTGGAGACTATGCCTGGCATGCAGTCAAGGTCACTTCCTGCCCCCAGGGTTTTCACAGAAGTCTGTAACCTTTTGAGGTGATAGCTAGAGCTGATTGCTCAGATGTTGAGTCCCGGGATCCCGAGCCCTACCCCCTACCATTATGTCTTGACCAGAGCTCTTCTTAGCACACAGCCATTCTGATCCTGGAGCCCAAGTCTGGAACCTGGAACAGCAAGGGATAGCTAGGGTCTGGAAGTGAGCTCTGGATGAATCCACTGGGCCAGGGGCTATTTCTGAGTCTTGGGCTTTGTTCTAGATGGAGGACTTAGGGGGTTACTGTACAGGTGTTTCGTTGCTGTTGTGGTTGGTTTGTTTGGTTCGTTGTTTGTTTTGCTGCTCCTGCACTCGGGTATCCTCTAGCCTATGCTGTGGGCATCTGGAAGTTGGGCCTGAGGACCACATGGAGATATATCTGAGAACATCGACTTCTTTCCACAGCGTCATGGCCAAGATGAGTAGCATATTTTCCAAGAGTGATCTGGCAATTTTAAGTCATATATGAAAATGTCCCAAGGAAAATCATGGGTCTACTTTAAAAACAAGGGAGTTTTGTGGGAAACTTTTGAAGACCTGGAAATTATTCTCTGTTCTGAGAACTGTATTCAGTGTCCCGAGACATGTTTTATACTTGGCCGCCCCCATCTTTACGTCCATTACCCTCCTTCTCCGTCCCTCCAGCCTGGCATTTATAACCATCTCTCAAGGCCCAGCAGGGTCTCTATAGTTAGAATCCCTTCCTGCACACCAGGGGAAAAGGTGCCTGCAGAGCAGTGACGGCCCAGGCTGCCCCTCAGAGGGCCACCTCCACCACTTCGTGAAACTGCCAAGCCATAGATTTGCCCTGAAGACTTGTTCTTTCCTTAGATGTGGCTTTGAACAGTCATAGACTGACAGTATTGGTTCCTCCCCTTAAGTCCTTCAAGACAGGTTGAAATCCCTTTAACGCCCAGGGAATTTGCTTTGGGGGGACAAAGCCAGCCCCGTTGCATTTGGATGATGCTTATTTTAAAAGGAGGGGTGCCTCGGTGGCTCAGTAAGTTAATTGTCTGACTCTTGATTTAGGCTCAGGTCATGATCTCATGGTTTGTGGGTTCGAGCCCTGTGTCAGGCTCTGGGCTGACAGCTCGGAGCCTGGAGCCTGCTTTAGATTCTGCATCTCCCTCTCTCTCTCTCTCTGACCCCTTCCCCACTCTCACTCTGCCTCTCAAAAATAAACAGAAATAAATATATAAATAAATATTTGAAAAATGAAAGGATAGGAGGTACCTCTAGGTATACGAGGAACTGCTGTCTCCAGGGGAGCTTTCTCTGGAAGCTCCTTTTGCCCCTCTAAATATTCCGACCTGCCTCTACTTGGCCGCTCTCTTCCTGATTTCACAGAGAAGCACGCCTTGCCCTTGGGAGGTGTGCCCTCTAGTTAGAAGGATGAGATGAATCCATCATTCATTCTTAGAGCTGGGAGGTTCCTTGGGGTATTTTCCCCAAGTCCAATATTTTCCAGTCTCCTTTCCTGAGCAAAAATACTTTGTGTGTGTGTGTCGAGGGGGATGAATTTTTTCCTTTGGTAAAGACATTTGGGTCAAGGGTGTGTTGGGTGGCCCTCTTGGAGATGCAGTGCTCACTGGTAGATCACTAGCAGATTCGAGGCTCCGAGGAGTCCCGCAGTAAAGAAGCATTTCTCGGGGCCCCTGGGTGGCTCAGGCTGAGCATCTGACTTCAGCTCAGGTCGTGATCTCACCATCTGTGAGTTCGAGCCCCACATCGGGCTCTGTGCTGACAGCTTGGAGCCTGCTTCAGATTCTGTGTCTTCCTCTTTCTGTGCCCCTTCCTTGCTCATACTCTGTCTGTCTGTCTCTCTCTTAAAAAAAAAAAAAAGTAACAGCACAAAAAAATAAAAGTAAATTAAAAAAAAAACATTACTTAACCTGTTTGATCTCATTTTTGTCTTCTTTTTCCATAATAAATTGTGTTTTTTTGGTTTATTTCTTTTTTGAAAGAGAGCAGGGGAGGGGCAGAGAGAGGAGAGAGAGAATCCCAAGCAGGCTCCACATTGTCAGCCCAGAACCCAATGAGGGGGCTTCAACTCATGAACTGTGAGATCGTGACCTGAGCCAAAATCAAAAGTCAGAGGCTTAACCAACTAAGCCACCCAGGTGCCCCTTTTTCCATAATAAGTATTATTAGCTCACAGGACGCTGAGCACATGCTGGAAAACATTGCGTCCCATACAGACAGAATTACCTGTGTTCAGAAATACTGAGTGACTTGCTCAAAGTCAACACAGAAATCAAGATTTCTAGCTCCTAATCCACCGTTCTTTTTACGAATAATGATCATGTCATGTTTGAATGAGAATTCAGGACATTCAAAATGTTGCCGTTTATACTACTAACGAAAAAAAACTACAGGCTTCAAAGTAATGCTGTCGTGCATTGAAACCCTGGTTCTGTCATTTGACTAGTGTGTGACCGTGGGCAGCTAAGCCTTTTAGTCTCTCTGAGTCTCCTCCTTCTTTGGCAAAGTACGGATAACAACAATGACCTCACAGGGTTGTTGTGAGGATTAGTTGAGATAGTATATGTCAAAATCAAGTCTGTGTTTCTATCCCTGTTTCCTCAGACTTTTCTCATTAGACCAGGCTGGGCCCCGTTATCTAGGATTTTGAAATGCGAAGCACATTGCAGATGCCAAGAAGTGAAATACAGCTCATAACTGATATTTATTGAATGGCGACTGAAAGAAGGAATGAGTGCGAGTTAGGAGTAGTTACCTAGGGACTCTCAGAGCTATATGGAGCTGCTAGATAGTCATGGAATCGAGGGGGAAATGACCGAGGGAAGGGCTAGAGTTTGTAGATTAACTGGGGCCCGGGGGACAGGCTGCGAGCAAGGCAAGACACATTCAGCATCTCAGGCCGGCTGCCTTCCCCGTCTCCATCCCCACAACACAAAACCACGGTTGAGGTCTCTTTGTTAAATAGGTAGCAATTTGCCTGTGGAATACAATTGATTTTAGAAGGTTTGGGAAAGTTGGTCCTGAGGTGGGAGCGGTGACAGACGGGCAGAATGTGGCCAGGGACTGGGACGATGCAAAGCATGGGATTCTGAAAGGGGAAGGGCCCCTGGGGGCTCCCGGGGTCTGAGGTTCCCCCACTCGTGTTTCCAAGGGAGCAGAGTGGGGGGCCAGCCACTCTACAACTTCTCCCTTTCCCCCCTCCGCAGACACCATCCCTGCCCCACCAGCCCATCTCACGAGCCTCACAACTTGCTGGCGGAGCTTTGGAATTTGTCCTTCCTTCCACCTTAGGAATTTAGTCCGGCGCCCCAACATGAAGCTCAGGCGTGTGTCCCACTCCAGCTTGGAGGGGCCGCATGCCTGCTTGGGAGTCACCAGTCGCGGCAGCGGCAGTGGGCTGGCCGCCCTCCTGGGCTTCGGCGCCCGTGTGCTTGCTGGTCTTTGTTTGCCCTTTTCTGGAAGACATCGGGACCAACGGGCGACAGGCCCCAGAGGGCCGGCCCCTTCTAGACCTTCCTCGTCTCCTTGCTCTCTGGATTCCTCACCGCCCTCGCCCTCCCCAGGTTTTCTCCCTGCCGGGTTCTCGGCGGGCGTTTTTAGGAGCCCGGTCCGTGGGCGATCGTAGGTAACTCTCCCCGAGGCTGTGACGGGTAGCGCGGACAGCGCTGCCACGGCGCGGGGACGGTCGGGGCGCACCGGCCCACCGCATCTGGCAGCCGTGCACCCGGCGCTGGCTCCTTCTCCGGGGCGGCGCGAGGCTGAGCATGCTGCTGGCACCGAGTGGGTCACAGCTTCCCTAATTTATTTACCTCGAGTCCAACAAACCTCGACTCCTGCTTCGGACGCAGACTGTGGTAGTTCACAGATGACAGAAGGGCCGCCGTTTCTACAGAGTTGCCTTCTGCGGGCTCTAACTGGGACCGCTGCGTTGGGGGGCCCAACTCCCTGGGGCATCGGGAGGCCACTTTAGAGATCAGGGTGGCAGCTCCTGAAAAGGCGAAGCCTGGAGTACCCACATGACCCGGCATTCCGCTCCAGGTTACCTCCGACGGTGGTGCGCCCGCTTGGCCACACGGACTCTCGTTGGCCAGTTCGTAGCAGCGTTGTTCCCGGTGGCCAAGAAGTGAGGCAGCCCAAATGTCCTTCAGCTGACGGATGGGTAAACTAACGTGCTGTCTCCACTCAATGGAATATTATTTGGCAATAAAAAGGAATGAAATGCTGACACATACCATGGCGCAGATGCACCTTGAAAAAATTACATTAAGGGAGAGAAAACTGACACAAAAGGCCACTTGTTGTATGGAGCTGTTTCTATGAAATATCCAGAATAGGCCACGCCACAGAACAGAGAGCAGATTACAGATGGCCAGGGGCCGAGGGAGGGAGTACGGGAGTGGTCGTTGTGGGGAGGGGAGGGGGGGCGGTCCATGATGAGAATGTTTGGGGGAATTAGCTAGTGACGGTGGTCGCACAAGGGAATGTACCTAAGAACCGTTGAGCTGTGCGTTTGCACAGGGTGACTTTTATGGTGTGTGAATGACATGTCCGTAAAGCTGTCGGATTAAAACTACCCTGGGCTTGCCATTGTAGTCAAGTCCTTTGTGGACACATCGAGGCTGAGGGTCAAGTGGAAGGAGGCAGGAAGGCCCGTGGCGGGAGAGGCGAGGCACCAGATCGTGCACCTGGAAAGAAGCACCAAGTGATGGGTTTGGTTGAGCAACGATTTGGGGACACAGTGGGTTTTCTGCGGGATCTATTATGTTTGCGGAAAATTTCTGAATGCCTCGAACTCCCAAGTCCCAACCCCCCTGCCAGCAAATAAGTTCCAGTTGGACCCCGGTAGATTTCATTGATTAACGAATAACTGCTCACCTTCGTACACTTAAAAAATACTTTGTTTGGAAAAAATTGTAAACTTCCTGAAATTTTGAAAATAAATGTCATTTACAAAGAAGAGCCCCACCCCTTTTACCCAGATCCAGCGGTTCCCATCCTACACCATTTGCCTTACCATTTGCATGCTTGCAGTCATGCAGGCTCACTTTCTCTTTCTGTTGTCACACACGTGTATGTGTGTGTGCATACACGTGTATATTTACGTCTAAATGTACTTCAGTGAGTGACTTGGATAAGCCCTTCATTTCTGCACCATCGAATACAGTAGCCACAAGCCACGCGTGGTTATTTAAATTACAATGGAATAAAGCGTAAAAAAGTCAGTTCCTCAGTCCCTCTGGCCACATTTTCAAGTGCTCCGTAGCCCCCTGCATCTCCTATGCCGGCTGGCAGAGGTTAGGGGGCATTCCCAGGATCACAGAGTTCCAGGGGGCGGCGCCCCGCCTGGCACACCCTGCGTGTGTCCTGACAGTAGGGCGCCGTCCCTCGTAACAGCACAGGCACCTACCCCGGCGAAACCAGTGCGGATGCGATAGTTTCACACAACAGTTTGTATCCCAGTTTTGCCGGTTGACCCAGTAATGTTCTCATTCCTTTTGGAATGAGGTTTTCCGTCTTGTCTGTGGCCCAAATCTGTGCGGTTTGTGCCCAGGGGAAGCATCTGAGCTAAAGACCGTGTCAAGCTTTGATGAGGGCGGCCCCTTCTTCCACAGACTTGACTCGTGTGCTGGATGGAGCCAGCTTACACCCCCTCTCAGGATTGTTTTGGTGTCTTTGCCGCTCAAGATGCAGTGTCCCTCTCCTACTACAGTGACATTCTGTCTCTGAGCAGGTGGGGCGCTCTCTTAAATCAGCAGGAAAGGTTTCCCCGTGCGTAAAAGGAAACCAGGCTGCCAGCAAGCCCACCATTTTTCTTTGTTCTGATGACTTTCCCCAGATTTTAGCCTGCATCTAAAGAGAGGCCCACCATGGTCCTTGTTTTCTGTTTGTGGCTGAGTTGTGATGCCGTAGCTCTGAGTCACTTCGTGTGGCCCAGGACCAAGGGAGCATGGAGACACTTCCTGCCCCCGACCCAGTGTGCATGGAGGCCAGATCTCTAGGCCCACATTCCCGAGTGCTGCCCACCTGGCCGTGGCCGTCGGCGGCTCACCCTCGGCCAGGCCCAGGGAAAGGCTGGTTCTTGATGATTCTCCCCCGTGCTTTGGTCGAAGCGTGGGGAGGGGTGAGCAAACTGCACCGTGGTTTCCACTTTCGAACTAACCGGTGTTAGCGCCTATCCTCCTGGGGGTTCCTGGCGACTTAATGGGATTTCATGGCATGAGGAAGCATGGAAAACAGGTTCCCGGGCTGCTGACTTCACTTCCTCAGAGGTCCCCTCGTCCCCCCTGGTAATTTCTGTGGGAGTCCAAGCTGGGGAACCGGAAATCAACAGGTGTATTCTTTGCCTTTCTCATATTTCCGTCCACCCTGTAGAATGTGTTCTCCTGGTCTCGCCCACCTTTTATTGGGACTCAGCCTTTCTTAGAAGAGAAGAATACTTAGCAAGGTAAGAGTCCCTGAGGAACACGGCGGGGATCCTATATGAGCCATATAGTTTGAGCCAAGAAAGAAAAGGGAAAAGGATTCATGCAGAGAGAGTGGAAATGGAGCTGATGGTTCATTTTCTGCTTAACTGAGAAAGAATGAAAAGGGCTTGGCCAGCGGGGTCAAGACCACACGGCGAGCCGCGGAGAGCCGTGTGGTGCAGGATGGCGGTGAGGTTTCGTCCTTTCCCGGCTTTTGAGAACTGACTTACGGAGGACTTCCAGCCCTGGGTCCACTTGGCTCACTTGGGGCAGGGGGGCGGGGGCGGGGGGAGTAGATGGAGTGTGTGTATTTGATGCCAGTGCAAGACCAGAGAGTTCTGACCGCACCCGCCACCAGGAGGAACACAGAAATTTGGGTGTTCTCCATTACTATCTCCTGTTGAACAAGAGGTACCCTTACGGGCCGGATGGTTTTGATGGAGTGCTTCTGGAACGGTCGCTGTGTGTTTTTGCTCAAGGATTGTAGGTCCCTGTCACTCCTGGACCCCCCAGCCTAGGGATTAAGGTTTTATGTTACCTGGTAGTGTCCTCTCAGCCACGGCTGGAGAGCATCGTCATGGGGCAGTAACTCACAGACCCGGCGTGGGAGCCGATTTCATTTTAGATCCACTCTGGCCTTGGAGATGCCTTCATGGGGAGTCTGCGAGGCTGGAGGGGTCATTGCCACAGCTGCACCCCCGCGAGCATCTGGTTCAGAGAGCCCCCAGGCCTGGCCACGAACACCAGGGCATGCCTTCCTCTGCTTCTCCTCCAAGTCAGCAGGGGCCCTGTGTTCTGTCACTTGTCACTGCGACTCTGCAGTATGGCCAGTCCCTCTCCTACCCTCTCCCTCCCCGTCCGTCGCCACAGTCCTTAGATTGCTTTTTATCTCTTGTCCGTGGCCTTGACTTACCATCCCATCAACTCCACCCCTTTCATTCAGGATCTCACCACCTCACGGAACCTCCACCGAGGCAGGCTGGGAGCCTCCTGGCCTTGGCCACGCAAGGCCATTTTCCATTTGGCAGGCCGACCGGTCCTCTCCTCACTCACAAATACCTCACGACTCCTCGCTGCCTACAGGATAAAATGAAACCACCTGACTTTCCAAAGTAGCTCGTCTTTCCAAATGCATGTGCCACCCCCTGCGGGAGCCCTCGGGTGCATTCAGGCCTCCTCCTCCTTCCTTGTGCTCCCTTCGGAGAGTGGTGTTCCTGTGGTGTCTTACGTTATCTTATTTATATGAGTTCCTGTGGTATCTTATGTTATCTTATTTATATATTGTATCTGCAAACTATTCCAGGTCCCATGGAAAGTAGACGGCTTATAAGTCTTAAATAATAATGGGCTTAGGTGGTCCTGGGTGGCTTGATTGGTTAAGTGTCCAACTCTTGATCTCAGCTCAGGTCTCGATCTCAGTGTCGTGAGTTCAAGCCCCACATTGGGCTCTGCTCTGGGTGTGAAGCCTACTTGAAAAAAGCAACGGGTTTAGTCTTATTCCCTAACTGCGATGCATGTCTTCTGACCCACTGGCCTCTGTGCATCAGCCTCCCACCGCTTCCCCTTGGGGTGCTCTGTCCTGTGCTCCGTCCTCCTTCCAAGCCTTGCGGCATATCATCAGTAACAGTTTCATCAGCCTTACGTGGTCAGTTATCTGTTCTCCCGACACCCATCTCTTTGTGCTGTTCTCTTCGAAAGCGGTAGCACTGCTCTCACAGCCCCTGCGTTGGTACTTGAACAGGGTAGGCTCTCAGCAGACCTTTCTGGATGCTCATCATGGCCTCTAGAATCCTCAGCCTGGCAGATCTGTAAATCTGGCTTTGTAAATTCATCAAGGGTTATGAGGTCGTGAAGGACCGACTCGCGGTAACTAATCTTACAGAAGACTGATTGATCCGGATCATGAGAGAGAGAGGCTAGGCATGCTTATACCAAGGGCATTTCCTCCTTGGTCAGGGAGGCCTTTCTGGAATCCCAGCAAGAGGTCATATTGCTTAGTAAGCACAGAATTTGAACAAAAGGTATTGTGTGTTTTTACAGATAACTATAAATTTAAAAAAAGGCTCTCTAAGGATGTTTCTCTCTGAAGAACCTGAATCAGACATCTAAAATCCAATCCCCTGTCCCCTCCTTAACAATGAGAAATCTCCAACTTCTTTATAAACTTCACTCCGATGACTGTCACTTATCACTGTAACATCATCCCTCTTTATTTGGGTGTGTTCAGCATGTTCCAGTTCCCAGGTTGATAGATTTCCTCCTTAATGACATTTTAGGATGAGCAGGTTTGAGTCACAAATACAACAGCATCCTAAATCCTGCTTTTGCAATTTGTGAGGATTCCTTCTTTTGGGATCCGTAGACCTCTATCTGTAAGTTAACAGAGCACAGCACCCCTTTTAGAGTGGGGACACGTGCTGTGCCTCAGTTCTTGGAGCCTCGGTCTAAAACCCCACAGAAGTAAGGAGTCCAGAATAGTGTTTGTTCAGCCATTAATGAGTCAGTGGTACCCTGGGTGTGGGAGCAAATGCTATTTTTAAACCCATGGCTGACTTCAGTGATAAAGAGGGTACGGACTGTGCCTTGCCAGGCTTGCGAGCGTATCGTGAGTAATACGTATGGTCGTTAGGATGTCAGAACTGGAGTACTCTTTCCTGAGAACATATGCATTGCATCATGCAGCTGGGGGCAGGGTGTGAAAAGTCTGTTTTTCCCAGGAAAACAGCAGCAGAGGGGCGTAAGCTGATGCTCCCATTAGGGCACCTCAGCCTGAATTCGGCCAAACCATGGTCAGTCTGAATAGTACCGTCTTCCCATTTCTGCGCTAGCATGTCGTTTGTCTCCAGGTTTCCAAACCTAATAAGGCATGCGTGACGGATGATCCTCAACCCTCTGCTTTTTCTGGAACGTTATTGGGCGGGGATAAGTGTGCGCGCACCTGAAATCACTGATAGCTTTGAGGCGCGGAGCTGTTCCGTCGTCAAACACATTGATCTCACGAAGCTTTTTCACAGGGCACAGACCTAGTGCCTAAATATGGACGGTAGGGATTGAACCATTTAGAATTTTTAAAGTTGTCTCTGAAAGTGGTGCGCTCTGCTTCTGATGGGCGAGCACGACGGGCATCAAAATACAATTACATTCGACCTCATTAATTCAGACTCATCTTGGACGGCAGCACTAAGGAAAGTCGCCGCGCTGGTTAGGACAGGCAGAGTTATACTGCGGTGACAAAAACCCCCACGTCCCGGGACTTTGAAACAACACGGGTGTGTCGCACCATCGTGCTGCCCGTATACCATGTACCTGTGTACCAGCCGAGTCCCCCGCTGGGGTCCCTCTGCTCCTGGCTGTCCTCAGTCAGTCCTCAGGCAGCGCAGCCTCTGTCCGCCCTGGAATCATCCCCGGCGGGAAGATCCAATAGGCACACCACCCACCGGCTCCGTAAAGCTTCTGCCCAGAAATGCCCTTTCACGCTCGCTTTCTATTGGCCGCAGTTAATCATGTGACCAAAGCTAACTCACTCGGTTTGGGCCATCTGAGCCATGGGCAGGGGTTTTCAGAGTGAAGGGCTCAAGACAGTTTATTAGGATACAGAAGCAAACATTAGAAATAGATATATTTTATCTCACGCTTTTAAATTTTCTATGTTTGTGTTTTTAGTAAGCTTACTATGGTAGTAAAATAGAACATGTGTAATTTATTAAAAATAAATATCAGATGCATTAGAAGTGTTCAGTTTTGTTTTTGTTTTTGTTTTTTTTTTTTTACCAAGTGCTCAATCAAAAAAGGTCATAGTTTATGTAACAGATACAGATCTGCAGTGAACATGTTGTCCTTACAAACTGGGTCTGGTCACCTCACACCTGTCTGAAGACAGTCATCAAACAGACAAATGACAAATGCTGGTTAGAGGGTGTGGAGGAAAAGGACCCCTCGTGCACTGCTGGTGGGAACGCAGACTGGTGCAGCCCCTGTGGAAACAGTATGGAGGTTCCTCAAAAAATTAAAAATAGGGCCACCATATGATCCAGCAGTTCCACTACTGGCTTTCTATCGAAAGAAAAGAAAAACACTAATTTGAAAAGATATTTGCACGCCTATGTTCACTGCGGCATTATTTATACGAGCCAAGATAGGGAAACAACCCAAGTGTCCATCGAATGATGAATGGATACAGAAGATGTGACACACACACACACACACACACACACACACACACACACACACACACACAATGGAATCCTACGCAGCCATAAAAAAGGATGAATCTCATCATTTGTTACAACTTGGATGGACCTAGAGGGTATTCCACTAAGTGAAATAACTCAGAGAGAGACAGATACTGCGTGACTTCACTTATGTGTGGAATCTAAGAAACAAAAACAAACCAGCCAAGACAAAACCTGGACTCACAGATACAGAGAACAGATTGGTGTTTGCCAGAGGTGGGGAAGGGTTGGTGAAGGGGATTAAGAGCTGCAAACCTCTAGTTATAAAATACGTTAGCCCTGGGGATACGGCGTCCAACATGGGGAATATAGTCAGTAATTCTGTAGGACCTCTGTAAGGTGACGGATGGTGACTAGACTTATTTGGTGGTGGCTTCACAATGTCTACGAATGTCAAGTCACTGACGATGTTGGACACCAGACGCTAACATGATACTGTAGGTCAATTATGCTTCTAAGTTAAATAAAAAAAGAAGAAAGAAAGTGAGTCCCAATTATGGCCAGGGGTAGAACTTTGGTATAAAACGCTATAAGGAGTCCCAGAGAATTTAGGGTGGCCTAGGCTCACCTTGTCCCTCGAGCATGGCAGGTAAATACCAAATCGTTCTGAACCCCCAAGAAGTCAGTCTGAATGCTGAGAGAACAAACTGCACAACTAGAGGGAGAAGAGAAGCCACGTTGCGGAATAATTTAAATAAAAACTTTAGGGGCACCTGGGTGGCTCAGTTGATTGTGTCTGACTTCCGCTCAGGTCATGATCTCGGGGTTCACGAGTTCAAGTCCTGTGTCAGGCTCTGTGCTGCAGATTCTGCGTCTCCCTCTCTCTCTGCCCCTCCCCGTCTCACACTCTGTCTCTCTCTCTCTCTCTCTTTCTCTTTCTCTCAAAAATAAAACATTAAAAAAATTTTTCTTTTAATAAATAAAAATTTGAAAAAAAGTTACAAGGAAAAAAAGTGCATATGTTTTTTAGGCAAAGTAGGTAAAATATAGGCTCTGCCTGTGAATCTTCTCAAGGCCTTGAAGTTTCCCGGCATCCTCTTCAGGGTCACTGGAAGTTGCTTTCTTCCTGATAAACCTGCCTTTCCTGACGGAATAGCATTTGGGATAAGTAATAAACGAGACCCATATCATCGTTTCTGTTTCCTTCGTCCGTTGGAAAATGGCATACTGAACTGCCTGTGTGGGCCAGGCACTGTGCTGAGTACTGGGAGCGCTGGTTTCCCTGCAGAGCGCCGGCCAGTAGGGCGAGTTAATGTTAGGCCTCGGTGAGCTAGGCGACCTCGCAGACCTCTTCCACTGAACACGTGATTAGGGCCTACTTCCGGCCGGGCACTGTTCGGAGCGCTTGCACGCCCTCACGCCGCTAATCCTCACCAGGACCCCCTGAGAAACTATCACTGTGTCCTTCTTCTAGAGGAGGAGGCTGTGCAGCGGGCTGAGGCGGCACAGCCAGCCAGGGGCAGAGCCCGTGTCCCACATGCTCACTGGGAACTCAGAAACAGTCTGGAACGAGCTCCCGGAACGCTGACTCTTAATCTTAACCCCAGGCCCCCAGGTGCCAGCCTGTGTTACAAGGCGGGACAGTCAGCCATGCTGCAGGAGGAAGGCGCCAGTCCGGTCAGAGCGTCGCCTCCTCTCAGTGCCGCCTGCAGGTGGCCTGGCACCCTGGGGTTGTGGGCTCATAACCACACCCAGACTGACTCAGTGGCAGTGACTCAAAGCATGCAAGTGTCCCTGCAGCAGACATAAGAGCCCACCTTCATCTGCACAAGCATTTTCTCACTCTTCTGCCCTCGTTTATTTCTTTTTCCACTTCCTCCTCCCCTACCTTCCTCCCAGCGTCCCTGCCTGCTGTCCACCCATTTCTCTGACTTTTCTTCCTTTGCGTCTTCCCACTTTCCTTCTCCTCCTCCCGCCACGGGAGCGGCACTTCCACTGCCTCTCCCGAGATGATCTCTAATGGAGTTTTGTCAGATGTCAGTGAAAGCAACTGAGAGCAATGAAAAGACCCACCAGGGAGCCAAGGAGCCATCACGGAGAGTTACCGTCGGGAGCAGCGGCTGGCATTTCACTCCAGGAAGAGGGGTGTGTTGCCGGGCGCCCAGAGGAGGGGGGGGCGAATCTTGGACTTGAAGAGAACCCAGGGGAGAGGCCCGTGTGCGGGCGGCATCGCAGGCCCCCCTGTGTCTGCCTGACATCTTTGGCGAAGTTTCCTTTGCGGGTAGATAACAGCCAAGGAGGGAAACGTTAGAAGGAATACATAAACATGAGGACAAGAGGCAGCGAACAGGTGTCGTACCGGGAGCAGATTGCAGACGCGGGCCTTTGTCCTGGTTTCTTTGTCTAACAGCGAGGAGTTGAGGTTTTAAAAGGGTGGGTCCGAGGAAAGGCCATCCCCGGACTCCTTAACTGCTGGCGTGCCGCGGCTGAGCACAGACGGAACGGTTGCCCACTGTCGTTCCACATTTTGTTGTTCTGCAGTCGAACGTGGGTTGCCATTGAACAAATATATTTGCATCAAAAGAGGAGGTGCTCTGCGCCCTGGCCGGATGGGCGACTAAGACACGGGATGAAGCTGAGGATGCTTCTAGTGCTTTTCAGCCAAGAGGCGGCTGAGGCGGACTCTCAGGGCATTCCGCCATTTGTCCCGCGTGACCCTTAGATTGTTACAAACGCTTTATCACAGCTCGAGTACAGTGAAATACATCCTGAAATATATTACAGAGTGTGTTAGTTTCCTAGCGCTCTTGTTGCATTAAGGTACCCAAAACTGGCTTAAAACAACACAAAATTATTCTCTCATAGTTTCAGAGGCCAGAAGTCTGAAATCAGAGTATCAGCAGGGCCCGGCTCCCGCTGCGACTCTGGCCAGAGCCTTCCTGGCCTCTCCCTGGCTTCTGGTGGCGCCCAGCAGCCCTCAGCATGCTTCGGCTCGCGGCCGCATCGTTCTGAGCTCCGCCCCTGTCGTCGATGCGGAGTTCTCTGTGTGTCTGTGTCTTTCCTCCTCTTCCTGTAAGGACACCAGTCATATTGGATTGGGAGTCACCTTCATGGCCTCGTCTTAATTGGATCACAGCCTCAAAGACCTTATGGGTATCGGGGGTTAGGACTCCAGCATGCCTTTTGAGGAGACACATAGTAATAGAATTCCATAGACTAATGGAACTTACATACTTTTTGGTATAAAAGAGAGTTGGCGGTGGCACAGTAATTAGAATATCAAATGGGAAGACATAGGTTTCCAGTTCTGATGCCGAGTGTGCCAAGCATTTCCGAAAGTGAACTTAAATGATTAAATGAGCTCAAAAAGACAAATCCGTTGTGGGCTGGCCATGGGATGAGTGACGTTAGGTAAGGAAACCATTTGATTTTACTTTAGCAATATGGTACCAGACATTTAAGGATAACTAACTCTTTTTTTTTTTTTTGCATCGAAGAGTAAAAAGCCTACTGGATTTTTAGTCTTGACTTAGATTTTGTAAGACATTTCTAAAGGATAGAAAACTCAAATCCGAGGCTTGCACAGCATTGCGAGGTACATACCTAGCCTCCCTAAGACCTGTTCAGTTCTGGCTCACTTGTTTCTTGAGGTGGTCGGTCATGGTTTTGGAACAGTAGTGAAGGGAGGGGGAGGCCAGTGAGAGGGAGTGGCTGAGAGGTCCGGGGACAAGGCTTTTGCCAAAATCTGTGATGCAAACACCTGGAAATTAATACCATTGAAAAGTTCAACTGCCTTATTTAGAACATTTCAGGAACAAGACGAGCATCCTTCTAGATCCTTGGAAAATGTGTATTTGAATGGAATTCAGCTGTGTTGAAACCAGGAGTAAAGCTGGTTTTGTTTTTCCAGTTGGTGGATATTTACCTTTTCGTTCCTTCAAGTCTGTTTAGGAAGGGGTCTCTTCTTGAGATCCCCAGTCGGAAGGAAAATGCGCAGTTGGGAAATGTCACAGCCGCCGCAGGCTTTGCACGAAAAGGACGGTGTGGACAGCAGAAGAGAATTTTAGTGCATGTGACACAAGCCTGGCCCGAGAAGGAAACTTCTATCCCATGCCCAGCCCACAAATGATTTCTCTTTTTGAGCTTACTCATGTCCTACTTCAGAAATGTTTGATACACCCAGAGTCAGACCTAGAAACTTAGCTGTCTCTTTCCCACTTGGGTGTTCCTAATATGTCACTGCCAACTGTCCTTGCCATCAAAGTTGACTGCAGTTATCCTCAGGATACGGACCAGGTACACCCCTGCGCGGCCGCTTCCAGAAGCACTGTGACACGCACGTCATGGAGAATTTAACTGAAAATAACCACTTTGGTAGTGCTTGTTTCCGTATGTAATATGTGACTGATGGGACTGCCCTCCTAGGTCACTCGAGGCAAGATATGGCGAAATCACAAAATGAAATACCTTCTCTCCGAGGAGGGAAAAACGGAGGGAGTTCTTTTGGAATGCCTGGACTCTATATCCTGAGAAGATTATACTCTGGTAAAATGCTTTTGGTTTCTTTAAACCTGTTGTCATGGGTTGAATTGCGCCCCCCGCCCCCCAAACTCACATGCTTCATTCCTAACAGCCAGTACTTCTGAATGTGACCTTATTTAGAGGCAGAATCTTGACAGAGGTAATCAAGTTACCGTAAGGTCACCAGGGTGGTCCTAATCCAATATGATTGGTGTCCTTATAAAAAGGGAAATTTGGACACAGAGACATGCATGGAGGGAAGAGGGAGTGAAGATCCAGAGGGAGAACACAGCCTCCTGTAGACCATGGAGAGCCTTAGAACGGATCCTGGGAACGAGTCCTCAGAAGGAACCGAACCTGCCGACCCCTTGATCCTGACCCCCGGCCTGGAACCGCGAAGAGAACGCATTTCTGTTGCTTCAGCCACCCCGTCTGCAGCCCTGTGTTACATCAGCCCCAGGAAACTAATACTCTGATGTTCAGGAGTCTAGGGTTTTTGTTTTGTGTGTGCGCGTGTGTGTTTTTATAACAAGAGTGTTAACTAATGCAACTCTTGTTTTAAAAAGAAGTTTTGAGTTCGTTTCGTTTCTCCTTCCATGGATTCCACCAGTTTCCTGGAGAAAGAACCTGGAAAGCGTGTGTGCCTTGATGGCATCATTTTTTCTTCACCAGAATTGTACGGATTGGTAATTTTCAGATTGCCTGTAAACATCCGGTAACATGGCCGCCACACAGTCCATTTGTGGACGGCGGCGCTCGCCCGCTGCCATGAAAGGCTGGCGCGTCTCTTGCAGTTTATGGCTTCGTTCGGGCAGCATGGTGGAGTCACAGAAAGGGGAATGTGAGAGAGGCTCCAAGCTGTTCCCGGTGAGGTTAGCAACTTCCGAAAAGAAGGAAGTCTGGACTGGTTTCAGCACGTTATGAGCCCGTAGGTAGACAGATGCAGAGAACGTGCAAACGGCGAGGACGAGACCCGTTCTCAGTTGAAGGACCCCAGCTTACGGTAGAATTTGTAGATTCAAGGCAGATGACATAAAAGGTTTTGAAAGTCCTGAAGAGAATCACTTTTCTTGGAAAAGCAAGGGGATAACATGGTGGATTTGCTTCTCTTTCCGGGAGAGCACCCCTTTTTTTCTCTCCTCCTGACACTGTGGGAAAAGAGGGCTCTTGGCTTATTTCCAGCCAGGCTCAGTAGCTCTTTCTCTGTTTTCCTTCTCTAGGATCAATCCCTTAATTGTGTTTATCATCATTTTATCCTGGACTTTTCCCCATGACTCATACTTTCCTCATACTATTTGACAACGTCTGTGCCCCCAAGGATTTCTTTATTTGCCATCTGCTCTACTTTCTATACCATTTCTCCAGGGAAGCAGCTTTACCCACATGGACTCCATTTCCATCTAGGTGCTGATGACCGCCCTTAAGGTCATTATCTCCAGCCACGGCCTCTCGCTCGTTCTCCTGTCCTGGTTTGTGTCTCGGTACCTATAGAACATTTCTTCTGTGTTGTTATTAGTGCCTACAGTGAAATCTATCCCAAATAGAGCTCTTCCAGCTGGACTCTCCTCTCAAAATCAACGACACCATTCCTTCCTCAGTCTCTCTGGGATGTGAGCTTTTGATTTCAGTCTTTTCCCCTTTGTCCTGCTGATCTTTGTTTAGCAATCTTTGGTGTATCCTGAATCAGCTCAGGGTCACCCTGCCCTCCTCCCGCTCTGACTAATCCTGTGCAAGGTTAGCACACCTTACTGGAATCCATTCTCTTTTCGAAATGATCTATCCCCATTCCAGACTCAACTGAGCAAATGGGAGCTAGATGCTGGTAGTGAGTGACCTGTGGCTCCTGACTCTTTAACTTTGGTAAATTAAGGAATTGCTCGCCTCAGAGTTTCAGTGTGAAGAGTTCAACACTGAATACCTCAACCTGGTTACCTGGTCAGTGCCCGTAACTCTGCTTGCGGGAAACCTGTTCTGTTATCCCATCCCCCCCGCAAGACAGACACCTTTGGTTCTGCCCCCCATCTTTCCTGCCATCGCCATGGAACCCCGCTCCTTTGAGTCCCCCAGGTGTATTTGATTTCTCTCTCCTTTGCCCTCACATCCCACCCGTCAGCGTGTCTTGCTTTTTCTTCTCTGCAAAGTCTTATGTTTCTGCTCCGTCCTTTCTGTTTCCTCAGACGGTCCCCTCGTCCCGACCAGTGCTCTGCCCACCGTGCCACTCTGCCTCAGAGAAGTGAGGTTTGCCTCTTTAGTGAGGTCCATTTATTTTATTTGACCAATTTTGAGTGGTCGTGTTTCTTGGATGTCATCGGAACCAGACGATGCAGAAATGGTAGATGGCTTAGGACGATCACTGTCGTGGGTGCCCATGATTTCAGCAGGGGGCGCACAGTCGGGGGTGCCCCCCACTTTACACCTGCTGCTTCTCACATATCAGATTTTATTTCTCCTTGCCTGTCAGGCTGGCTTCCTTGTTTGGAACTTATAGTGTGAGAACCTAAAGAGTGAAGAAGAATGGTTAATAGCATGGATTTGAGAGTCAGGCAGACGTCAGTTCAAATCCCAGCCCTGCTCGTAGTAGCACAACGACTTTGGCCAAACGAGGTCATGTCCCCAAACTCCATTTACTCCTCTGTAAAACAGGGGAAATGCACCTTACGGTTGCGGGGTGTAAGCACCCGGAATCTGACAGAGAGCAGAGTCAACGATAGTCCCTCTACAACGTGTTAATTGTGTGTTAGAGGACAGTCAGTAAGACCGGGTGACGGGTAGAGGTTTGACGTGAGTGGCTGTAGTGGTAGGGCTCCGCGCCAGCCTTACTGAGTATTCAAATCTTATTTCTGAAAGACTCGAGTCAGCAGATGACAGTTCTGGGTGGGTAGGCTATTGGTGCACACGGTCGTTTATTGGTTTAGCATTTATTACTGCATTACTATGTAAAATGCCCCAACTCTTGTCATCTCCAAGCAAATCCTAAACTTCTTGAGGGCACAGGCCCTACTGCCCGGCGGCTCCCCACAGTTTGCTTACACCAGTTAGCAGGATCTCACCGTCCTTCCACCTTTCAAAAGATACCCATCTTTCTAATCTCAAGTCTTAGCTCCTCTAAACCCCTATTGTGTTTACTGTGGCTAGTTACTTAAGTTGTCTAGAATTGCCTGTTGTTTTTTAATTTGCAGTGAACTTGGCAAACCCATGAGACTTTAGGCTCCTTTAGGGCAATGCTGATGTGTTAGATGTCTTTGTGTTTCCTTTTGTGCCCAGCCCTGGTCTTTTTTATATAGAGGACCCTTCATGCAGTCAGTAGTACTGTTATTGTCATTATTGACAAAAGAATTCTGTAGAGTGTACGGGTGATCCCAAACTGTGCTCCGATGAAGTATGCTGTATATGTGTTTAACACGACGCATCGAGGGGATACACAGACTTTGATCGAAAACGATATAAAAGCCCCGTAGACCTTTAATATACACTATTTCAGAAATACATCATTTAAAATGAGCTAATCTGAAATTATCCTTGCACTAGTTGTAAAATACAAACTTGATGAGGAGGATGACTGTCATTAAAATTGTAGGAATGGAGTTTTGTGTGTCCACTTTTCAACCCCCGCGGCATCAAATTCTCATGTTGTACGGGGTGATCAAGAGTTTTTCAGATTAGCCCTTTTCTAGCTGTTGAAAACTGTCCATTCAGGTGCTCATTTCATACATTCATATATTTTTGACATTTCTTTTGACATGCCTTTGACTTTACAATATCTCATGTGAATAATGTGATCTATAAGACAGATAGGGCATCCCATCGGAAATAGGAACTAATCCTTCCTTTGAGCTCCTGATTGCTCCTATCAAACACTCACTAATCAGCAGAAGTGTGTGTCAGAGGACTGGGGAAGCGGGGAGGTTGGTACCTCTTACACGAAGGTGCTCACGATTGTGTTCTCTTTAATACAGTAATTGGGTTCTGTGTGGTCATCAGTCTCACATCTGCCAAACTACAATTAAATCTCATCCACTGCGGAAAATGGTGCCATTATTTTACTTCTGATTCCTCCTCTCAAGCTTTGGTAGAATTCAGTGAAGTTGAATTCAATTTAATTTCTTTTTAAATCATAGTCGAACCCTCACTCATCCCCATGGTTTCACCAGAGTCTGATCTTCCAGTAGATAAATTTGGGGTGGTGAAATGGAAAGGAAATGTACTCAGATGTGAAGCAACTTTTCAGTTCTTCTAGTTGTGAAATAAAAAATTATGAAGAAACTAAGCAACTAAGTGGGTGGGGGGGTGGGGAAGAACTAAATGAGCCGGTCCTTTAATAAATGACATTTTAAAAAATCTTGTGTGTTAAGACTTCAGGAAAATCAGGACGATTTTTAGCTATTCTTATTTTTAGGTGGAAAAAATTACTCTTAACCCTAGAAAACCGAATTTATCATTAAACCATTAAGACAGAGACAAAGAGGCACATAGAATTATTTTGGTTTGAACTTCGAGGGTCAGGGCCTGATTTTTCCACTTAATCCTGGGAGCCTAAACCCATCAATTGTCTTCCTAGCTTTCAAACTAGGACCTTTGTGAGAATGAATTGGAAAGGGTAACTCTGGCGTGTCCCAGACAAAGTCAGACGTGTGCTTACCCTGTCCGTAGTACATCTGGTCCGGAGCCCAGTGAGTGCTAGATGCTCGAGATTTTAAAATCTGGAGAGTCGTGCTAATCCTGAGGACTCGTGTTTGAGGCAGCAGGCGTGGGGAAGGGCGTTTTTAGCCGTGTACATCTCCCCTCTGCTCCTGGGCATCTGTCACCAGAGGTAGCCAGCGATGATTTCCACAATATTATGACCCTTGGCTGTCATCCCAATAACAAATAAGTCATAAGCCATCCTTTTCCCCTCTGTAAATTTCCACTTCTACACCCTGGCCTTTCTACAAAATGTTTTTGAAACAGTGAAAATAGAGAAAAGAGCCACTTCTCCCTTATGTAACATCAGCCTATTTCTTCCAATGCCACACGACCCTTCCCTCCCCAAGTACTTGAGGGTTGAGGAATGAGGGGCACGCGAGGTTGCAAAGGATGAACTTGCAAATGCTTGTTTGCTTGGCTTCCAGTAGGTAAGTTACTAAAGGCCAAGGGATTGGTTATTTCTACATGGTGTACAACATCTAGGACAATATGAATATTTAATACTGGTAACTATAGAAAAAAACATTTTCAGTGTTCCCACAGAACTAGAGGGAGGTTGACTTGAACAGGAAGAGCAATGGGAAAAAATAGGTTAAGTGTCGATTCTGAAGAAGCAAGGCAAAAATAGTCTTGCCGGGCGGAAAGTTATGTATGTAGGTGTAGTCCTTTTGCATCGGTAGATATTGGAAGTCATGATCCAAATGAGAAGGGAAGATCTACAGGATCAGGGTGAAGGTGGGGTTCTGAGCAGGTGCTGGCTGTCAGGCTGAGGCCGCATGTGGGCGTCCAGGCCGAAAGTACCAATAGAGTGTGAGTGCTGACATCAGGGCAGGAACTGGCTAGCCCTTGCCTCATTTCTTCAAAAAAGTCTTGGTATGGTGGGAAGATAGTGGCAGGTTTTTCTTTACTTTCCAGAGGGAGGCCAGGTCCCATAGGTGCCTGTCACTGGTCATTGCTCTATGGCCAGAGAACTAAGCTCTCTCAGAGGCCTGACCAGTTAGAATGCTTTTATTTCATCAACTGAGGACCTACCATGGATAATAAACTCAACTTACTACTGGGGAAAACACAAATATGAGGCATAAACTGTAGCTCTCGGACCCAGAATATAAGTTCATTATGGAAGCATGACCTAAATGTGTAAAAACTGAAATAGCACAAAAGAGAAGTAATTCAGTTCAACAAGACGAGATTTTGCAAGGCAGAAGTACAACTTATGGCCAAATGGGTAGTGCATGTGGTAAGTGCCGTAGGGAAAGAGATTTGGGAAGGATCGCCGTGGGATGTTGGTGAGGTCTGGGAAGAGGCGGGATCTGAATTGTCTTATCTTTGAATAACTTGGGAGAAACAGTGAAGGCGTGCCAGATGAGGAAATGGAGATAGGAGTGTGGAGGTAGGACGTGTAAGAGGCGTTCTAGAAACAATGACGGAACAGCTTAATTCAAGTTGGGGCTTGAAGATGGTTATTCATTGGAGATGAAGCCAAGAAGTTAATTGAAATTGAATGCGATAGTGGTAAGTGAGAGTCCTCGGCTTTATCTTGTAGACACTAAGAAGACATGGAAAGTTTTTGGACAGGGGAGTAATATGCTTAGAATTTTTCTAGGAAGATTAATCTGGTGACTGAATATGGACAAGGTAGAGGAAAAAAAGACTTCTCAGGTAGACTGGATGTTAGCGTTTGCTCTAGTCCTATTAAAGTGATAAATGCTTTAACCATGGAAGCGGCAGCCAGAACGGAAATAAAGAGATGGCTACAAAGGACGTTTTGAAAGAAAGAGAAATTAATAAGGTTAGTACCTTGTCCATGGATAAAAGAAGACTCATCAAAGGTAAATCCACATTTTTGGAACCAAGTGACTAGAAGAATATTCTGTGAACAGAAAGGGGGATGTTAGAAAGGGGCGTGAGATGGCTAAAGTTTTAGGAGAAGATAAGGAGCTCAGCTTTGGAAGATAGTCTTTGAGGTAGCAGGAGGCAGAACTTACTAATGGAAGATAAGAGGGGGAACCTGGCCCAAGATAAAGGTAGGAGTCGCCTGCATAGAGATGACAGCTCAAACTGTTTGAACGAATGTCTTCCAGAGAGAACAGAGTCAAAATGTTGGAAATGCCAACATTTTAAAGGAGGAAGAGGAAAAGGAACCACCCAGGCACAGAGTGTGCAATCAGGCACTGGAGGAGGAGATTGCAGATTCTCATAAGCACAGATAAGAGCATCGAGAAGGAAGTTGTGGTCAGCGTATCAGATGTTGCAGGGAGGTCGAGGAGAATAGGGGCTGAAAAAGGGCCATTGGTTTAAGCAATTAGGAAGTCATTTACCTTTAAGAACCTTTAAGAACACAGCGCTATGGTGTGTGGATGTGCGGGGTGGGGGCGCAGATTAAGGAGCAAGCCTTGAAGAAAAGGGAGCATAAACCACTGATTACAGGTGAGGAGGGAAAAATTAAAGGGAGAAAGTATGGCTGTTACTCCTCTTGCCTTCTGAGTCGGGAATGTGTGACACGGTGACACATGAAGGCAGAAGAAAAAGGTTAAGTCATTGATTCGCTTGGCAAAACTTTATTCAATACCTACTAAGGACCTGGATCTAATTAACAAGCAGAAACTGAAAGCTTACGAGAGGTAGAGGCCGGTGGAGGGAACTGGAGAGGAGGAATCATGAGAATGGGAGGAGAGTTTGAGGTTGCAAAGGAGAGACGCAGCTTCCTCTGAGACCCGAGAGAGAGCAGAAAGGAGGGCCGCTGGATGTAGATTCAGGAATGTTCCGAAATGAAGAGAATAAAGGTGGAAAGCAAGGCTGCAGATGTTGGGCTCCTGGGCAAAGTGGACGGTATCTGCCGGGAGAGAGGGTGGCCAGGGTGACAGGTGACAGGGTGTGAAGGAGAATGTTAAATGACCACTCCGGGTAAGGCGAGGGGTCAGAGACATGAACACGAGGATGGCTGGACACCAGCAGTGCTGGACGGAAGCCCCACTGTCCTCGTGCTTCTGTGACAAGTGTTTAGGGGGTGTCTGGGTGGCTGAACGTCCAACTCGATTTTAGCTCAGGTCATGATCTCACAGTCGTCAGGGCTGCTCTCCCTCTCCCCTGCCTGCTCGCGCGCGCTCTCTCTCAAAAAAAGAGAAATGTGGGGCGCCTGGGTGGCTCAGTCGGTTGGGCGGCCGACTTCGGCTCAGGTCATGATCTTGCAGTCTGTGAGTTCGAGCCCCGCATCGGGCTCTGTGCTGACAGCTCGGAGCCTGGAGCCTGCTTCCGATTCTGTGTCTGCCTCTCTCTCTGCCCTTCCCCTGTTCACGCTGTGCGTCTATGTCTCTCAAAAATAAATAAACATAAAAAAAAAAGAGAGAGAAATATTTATCATCTACAGTTAGACGATGAGCAGCGTTTGTTTTCACTTTCACCTGTAAGAACTTACCTTCCTCTTGCCTTCTTTTCCTCGATACTTTTCTGTGAATTTTTGTTTGTTTCTAGAATCATCAAAATTGTAAATCGTACACCTATTCCAGAGCTGTGGTCTAATAGATTTCTGAGGTTACCTAAATTGTGGCCAAGATGTTGGTATGAAATAATAGTACTTTATAGATAAATTTATGGATAAATGAATTTAGCAGGAAAAGTTAGTGAGTAGAGCCCGTGAATGGTGCTACGCACTCCTTCCCGAAAATAAAATAAATGTTTCAGTGATTTCAAACATTGAAAATAAATGACAAAACGTTTTATTTAGACCATCTAAATGTAACATCAGGCTAACTGCTGATCTACTCAGCCCCAGAGAATACATTTAAGGTGACTAAGATCCCTGGGGGTGATCATGGCGCACCCAGAAAGTAGCGGATCATGAGTGGCGTCATGCCTGGACCCGTAGAGGAAGATGTTTCTTCAAATGCACTAACCCGACAGGGTCTGTGACAAGGAGCAGCAGACCCTGTGGAACAACTAAGTATAACAGTTAACTGGGCCACCCGACACAGTCCTCAGTTCTAGTAGGATTGCAACCCAGTGAGAATTGGGGAAGAGTCTGTTTCTATCACAAACAGTATTTCTAAAAACAAGTAATGACCAAAGTCCTGATATTCTAATTGTGTATCTGAGTCTTGCTTGTATTCCTGATCGACTCTACAATTCTCCACCCTCCCCCCAGGCCCCCCACCCGCTGGTGGCAGGTGGAACCCGCACTCCTCGGCCCCACAAACCTGAGTGACCAGAATGTGCCTCCCCCGAGGGGGGAGGGGGGCGGCGGGGAGAGATTCACTTTCCCAACCTTGCTTTGAAGTTGGGGGGAAATATTCTCCAGGACCCAAACCACTGGTCAGAACCGAGGTGAATCTGCTGAGCTCGTTCCTTTATTGCGACTAAAGTGTTTATCGTTCCCTTCCTTTTCCTCGTAGGTATGGCCTCGCATGTGCAAGTCTTCTCCCCTCACACCCTGCAATCAAGTGCCTTCTGTAGTGTGAAGAAACTGAAAGTAGAGCCGAGTTCCACCTGGGACATGACTGGGTACGGCTCCCACAGCAAAGCGTATAGCCAGAGCAAGAACATCCCACCTTCTCAGCCAGCCACCACAACCGTCAGCACCTCCTTGCCGATCCCAAACCCGAGCCTACCTTACGAGCAGACCATCATCTTCCCAGGAAGCACCGGGCACATAGTCGTAACATCAGCAAGTAGCACTTCTGTCACTGGGCAAGTCCTCGGCGGACCGCATAACCTGATGCGTCGAAGCACTGTGAGCCTTCTTGATACCTACCAAAAATGCGGACTCAAGCGTAAGAGTGAGGAGATTGAGAACACGAGCAGCGTGCAGATCATCGAAGAGCATCCACCCATGATTCAGAATAATGCAAGTGGGGCCACTGTAGCCACTGCCACCACATCGACTGCCACCTCCAAAAACAGTGGCTCCAACAGCGAGGGTGATTACCAGCTGGTCCAGCATGAGGTGCTGTGTTCCATGACCAACACTTACGAAGTCTTAGAATTCCTGGGCCGAGGGACGTTTGGGCAGGTGGTCAAGTGCTGGAAACGGGGCACCAATGAGATCGTGGCCATCAAAATCCTGAAGAACCACCCGTCGTACGCGCGGCAGGGCCAGATCGAGGTGAGCATCCTGGCCCGCCTGAGCACGGAGAGCGCCGACGACTACAACTTCGTCCGCGCCTACGAGTGCTTCCAGCACAAGAACCACACGTGCTTGGTCTTTGAGATGTTGGAGCAGAACCTCTATGACTTTCTGAAGCAGAACAAGTTCAGCCCCTTGCCCCTCAAGTACATTCGCCCGGTCCTGCAGCAGGTAGCCACAGCCCTGATGAAGCTGAAAAGCCTCGGTCTCATCCACGCGGACCTCAAACCAGAAAACATCATGCTGGTAGATCCGTCTAGACAGCCGTACAGAGTGAAGGTCATTGACTTCGGTTCGGCCAGTCACGTGTCCAAGGCCGTGTGCTCCACCTACTTGCAGTCCAGATACTACAGGTAAGGCCGCTCGCACAGAGACGAAATGCCGAGCGCCCGGTGGCGCTCACGGAGCATGGGCGGTGGTGGCCGCTGTGGGAGAGGCAAAACCACCTGCCCGCGGTTGTTGCCCTCAAGCGATCGTGGTTTAGTCAGAAAATGAGGACACATGCACGTGGAAATGATGGTCAGAAGCCGTGTGAGAACGGAGCCAGGCTTCTTGGCATAGACCTTTGGAGTCAGAAGGGAATCCCCGGAGGCTGGGGTGAAGGGCACGGCCAGGCAGTCAGGTCCTCGTGGGTGGGTAGGATCCAGACCTGGGTGGGGCGGGTACTAGTGAAGTCACTGCAGCAGGAAAACGCGAGACTCGCACGGGAGATGAGGAGGATGCCCGCCCGCACGACAGGGTGCCTGGGTGGTGGCAGATGTGATTGAAAGGATAGACGGGGGTGTTGGGGTCTGAGACCAAGGGGCCGCAGCTGTATCTTTAAACGTGGAGCAGGCACGGAGGCGGAGGGAAAAAGAGTGCAGGTGAGGGGGGAGGCTGACTTTTCTGTCCCCAGGGAGGAGGCAGGGCAGGGGGGCGAGGGGCGGCCCAGGGGCCAGTCAGCTGGTGCCCGTGTGGGGAGCTCCGGGTTCGGTCGCCCGGGCGGGGAGTGTGGAGTTTGCATTCCTTCTCTCAGTCAGCAAGGCTTGACCGCCCTTCCAGTACATGCCAGGTGCGGTGCCGGGCACCAGGGTCCAGCGCCACAGCACCGGGCAGACCCTCGCCGTCCCGGAGTCTCCGGCATACTGATTGATTCTCGACCCTGGCCTTGTGTTGCAGTCGCCTGCAGGGGTGCAGTGGGGTGAGGGGTGGGGTTGAAAAATAACCTGGCTGGGATTCTAACCCCCATGAACTGAATCAACCTCTCTGGGTGTGGGGTCCTGCATGGGTGTTTTTTAATAGCTTTTCTGGGCATCCCAGTGCACAGCTGGGGTTGGAAACAGCAGCTCAGGTGGGTCCCCAGATGAGAGAGCACTGGCTTCGGAGTCCGAGAGACCTGGGTTTGAACCGGATCCCCTGTCTCGCTGAGCTGTGTGGCGTGGGCCTGTTGCCGTGTTTCTCCGTGCCTTCACTTCCTCACCCATCAGCTGGGGAAGTCGGGTCACCGGCCTCGGGGTTGCCGGGCCGATGGGCTGAGGTGACACGGCCTGAGTGCCTCCCTCACTGTCCAGCTGGTGGTCAGCACACGAGGAGCGGGAAGGACTGGGAAGCAGGAGAGTCTGTTCTGGGGAGACAGTGATGGGCTGTGTTTGAGGTGACCTTGAGCAGGCCCGTGAGGATGGAAGCCGGCAAGGAACAAAGCTAAACTCCCATGAGAAGCTAGGACTGACACACATTTAAGAGGTTGCCATGTAGGCCATAAAACCAGAGTCCCAAGTCTCGTGTGTGCCCGAGCCCTTCTGCCCTGACGCTCGTGGCCACAGAGAAAGGCTGCAAAATGTGCCACAGCTGTGTGGGCCCAGCCGACTGGTCACCCCCCGCCCCATTTACCCATCCTCAGCCCACAGGCCTCCTTCCCTGGGAGGTCTGAGCCTGCGTGTCCCCGCCCCTTCGTCATCTAGCGGGGCCTCGCCGGCCTCTGGGCCCCACCCCTGCTGTGTCTCTGTGGCCCTGGCCTGCCCTCCCTTTAGGAGCCTGGGCTACAGCCGCTCTTGTAGGCTCTCCTCCCGTCCTTCCCAGTGTTCCGTTCCTACTCCAGCCAGACACAGCATCTCCCCAGCTGAAGAGGAGCCTCTGCTGGCCACCGCCCCCCCCACCCGCCTCCCTGCCTGCCTGCCAGCTTGGGAGGGACAGTTCTACTGCTTATGTGCCTAAAGTCTGCTGTCTGTCTGTCTGCTCTGGAGCCATGTGGAGATCCCGAGGGAGAGGCGGGGCCTGGGCTTGAAGGCTGTGGGAGAGGGCCCTGCATGAACCCCCAGGGAAGGGTTGAAGGACAGGGATGTGCGGGGGTGAGACAGCTGACACGTGTTCTCTTTAGAAAGTGCCCTTCTTCCAGAGGTAGCTCTGGGCGGTGTGAGCGCCCTGTCACCTTCGCAGATCTGGCTGAGGAACCGCTGGTGCTGGGGTTGTTATTACTCAGTTACCCTAAATTGCCATTGAGCGAACAGGTACCAGTTTCATTTGCCTTTACTAGAAAGTAAAGGCGTGGCAACTTATGAAAGGACTTTTAGAAACTGTTCAAAAGGCAATGCAGGGGCTCCTGGGTGGCTCAGTAGGTTGAGCGTCCAACTCTTGATTTTGGCTCAGGTCATGATCACAGGGTGGGATTGAGCCCTACACTGGGTTCTGCACTGAGCCCGCTTGGGATTCTCCCTCTGCCCCTCTCCCCATGCTTGTGCTCTCTCTCTCTCAAAAAAAAAAAAAAAAACATAAAAAAAGCAATGCCTACTCAGAGCACAATTTAATGGATCCAGTAACTTTGACTCTGGGATTTTTTTATGTCCTCATGTCTCCTTACCGTCTTGTGCCCGCCCCTCTTCCACCAGATGGCCTCTGCGGTTTACTTTGCTTTTGTGTCTGCCCCTGGGGCCTAGGACCCAGCTCAGGGCATCTGGTGGGTGTGGAAGACTTGTTTGCAGACAGTCCCTGGGCTCTCTTTAGCTCTCCCTTCCCCAATTTCTACCCCTGGCCCCTGTACCCCCATCATTCTTAGAAGGCCCTCCACCTGGATGTGATGTTACCCCTTTTCTTTAGCCCTTAGGTGACTGTTAACCAAAATTCTGAGCAGGCTAACCTCTTCCTCCTCGGGGTCACTTTGGCCAAAAAGACGAGTATCCTTTGGGTCCTGGTGGTGAGTCTCCGTGCCCAGCTCTGGGTTCAAGGGCACAGTCAACATGAAAGCCAGCGCAGCTTCTCTGCCTTGATGAGGCTTCATCTTGACATCGGGCCCTATATTCTGTTCCTTCCCCGTGCTTCATCTGAATCCCAGGGGAGTTTGCAGCCATAGAGAGCAATACAGGTGCTTGAGGACAGTCTTCAGTTCTGTCCGTGTTAGTCCTAGCCACGAGGGACAGCCAACTCCAGGCCGCGTTTATCAAGTTGATTTTCCCAATTGCTTTGCCTCTTACAGGGGCTGGGGATGGAAAAAAAATCTGCAATTGTCCATTGTTAATCTGAGAAGGAAGACATTTGCAGCCTCAGCTTGAGAGAATGTGTCTGTTTGAGCTGCCTGGGCTGAGGAAGTCAGCACAGTGTGAATCTGTCCTTCCGTGGATCCCTTGGTCCCTCAGGGTCCTCCTGTATCCGTGCTGGGTGCGCTACCCCCTGCGGATCTCTCCCTTTGAAAGGCGAGGACACTTACATGTCCTTCCTTATTTTATTCTAATTTTTTTAATGTTTATTTATTTTTGAGAAACAGTGTGTGAGTGGGAGAGGGACAGGGAGAGAGGGAGACACAGCTTTCGAAGCAGGCTCCAGGCTCTGAGCTGTCAGCACAGAGCCTGACGCGGGGCTCGATCTCATGAACTGTGAGATCATAACCTGAGGTGAAGTTAGGCACTTAACCAACTGAGCCACCCAGGTGCCCCGTCCTTCCTTATTTTAAGTGGGACAGTATTAAATATCATCTTACTCTCTTCCCTGAAATGTTACGTGGAAACAGTATGACAGAGAGACGTTCCTCTCCTCAGCCCAAGGTACCTGGAAAAGTAGGTGGTGTTAGAGGGAGGGAATGCTGGCATTTGGGTGGCCAAGGTTGGGGGCATATTACTGTAGAGGCAAGCCCAACTGTGTGGTTTTCAGAAAACAGAGGCTCCTTTTTTAGTTTTTTACATCTGATGCATGAGTATCCCCTTCCTACTTGACCTTCCAACTTGAAGGTCTGTTACATAGTTAATTGCCAAATCGCACTGTTTCTCAAACTGTATTGTGCATAAGAATCACCAGGAGAGATTGTTCGGAACACATTTCTACCAAGGTCCTGCCCCATACCCACCAAATCAGAATTCCAGACGAGTGCCCCCAGAGAAAGTCTCCACCCTCCACACACACACACACACACACACACACACACACACTTCACTGCACACAGTTGGAGGTGAGCTTGTGTAGGTGGTCTGAAGTCCACTCCGAGAAACATGGCTGGGGAAAAAGATTTCCTTAATGGTGTCGCCTTTCCCACACTCACACCCTAAGAAATGGAGTTGTAGGTAATCCTATTAACTTACTTTTGTTACCTCATCTTGGAAGCCCCCGCCATTTTCTTTTTTGATTCCACATTGATGCCAGTTTTTTGTCGGGTTTGTTTGTTTGTTTTTGTTTTTTGGTGGAGGGAAACCCAGTGGTAAATTAATGTGGGGGTATTTTCACTATCGGCATGATCAGCAAACTAAAAACAAGACCAAATATTACTCTTTACTCTCAGGAAAAACAAACAGAAAGACATGCCATTCAGGCAAAGGATAGTCAGTGATTAAGACGTGTAGAATTTTTTTGTTTCTGCTTTAGGCAATTCAAAATACTCTGTCTAGACTTAATTTAGAATACTTAAGACCATTACTAAAACCTTAAAAAAATGGACATAAAAATCTAGGACATAAAAAATGGCCAGATAATCTCCTTCTTTAGAATAATCTAACCTTTTTTTTTTGTCTGATTCTTTTGGTTGCAGAGACTGTCTTCAGATTGGTTACACAGTTCTTTTCGGTGGGGTAAAGATCTGTTTGAATTCAGTTCAGTTCATTTGGCATTCAGTAGGTGCCTACTGTGTGTCCTGGGGTAGCTCTACTAACGGGAGCGAGGGAAGGAGAGATCACTCATCTGGAGGAGTTTATGGGCTCTCTGAGGCGATCATGGGACACAGACAGATCACCTAGAGTGTAATTCTGACATTTCCCTCTTGCCAGCATTCGATGACTCTGTAGATATTCATTGAGCCTGTAGGGAGCAAATCATGAGGAAGACTAGGTAAAGAAATTCAAAGTCACTGAAAGAATTCGCAGGATGGGTTAACGGGGAAGATTTATAGAGCAAGAGCTGTATCAGAGGAATTTTGAGGTGGGTCTTACAGGAAATGAAAGACGGGGTT
This sequence comes from Paguma larvata, assembly GCA_030068075.1. Lineage (NCBI taxonomy): Eukaryota > Metazoa > Chordata > Mammalia > Carnivora > Viverridae > Paguma > Paguma larvata. Next base: position 89,159,448 of record CM057834.1, on the reverse strand, counting down.
AGGGGAGCCTGGGAGCCACCGGGATTGGCATAAAGAAGGGAAGATGGTGACGTCTGGAAGGAGCCGAAATCTTGAGTCGGACAGTAAGGGTTCGGGGCGTCAGGTCTGATGGTGGGCAATATTAATGTAGGTATATGGGGCTTGCATGTAACCACAGAGTAATTGAATGAAGTTAAGGATGTTAATGAAGTTAATCAACTGGAATGGCAAAAAAAAAAAAAAGCTGGGGGAACCTCAGAGGCTAGGAGACAATACTAGTTGTTCAGGAATAAAGGGAAGAGGCCCCAGGATAAATGTGAACACTTTAAGTGCTTTGAACTTTCCAGGTACCGTGGCAGCATGATTGGCCCAGAGGGGAGAGTTTTCTGTCTGTCTGTTTTGCTCTCTTTTGTTTATTGACTGCTTTCTCTAAGGCACGATTCTGAAGCTCTGGTCTCTTTGGAACCTGGTTTCAAATCCCACTCCTGCTGTTGAGTGATAGGCTCTGGAAGGAGAGTCGGGAGGCTTCCACCCCCGTCCTGGCCCCGTGTGTCCCCAGCTCACTGTGTTCCGCTGAGTCATCGATAGAACGTCAACGGAGCCATCCATACTCTTGCATCTGGACCCCGTTATGCCCAGGGTGTGTTTGGTCACGTGGTGGATCCGAGGTGGGGGTTTCGTGCGTGGCTCTGGGGCTGTTTTCTCTCCCGTGAGTGGAACTTGGCCTCCTTACCTCAAACTGGGAGCCCTCCATGACCTCCTCTCCATCAGGAGGGGGCATGGCACATTCCAAAATGCCATACTCTGCGTCCCTTCAGCACAGGGGCATAGCTCCACAAAGCCATAAACATAAGTAGTTTCAAAAATTGCATAACTCGTGCAGATAATAAAGTATAAAAGATGCCTGACTAGAAGTTAGGCTCGATTGAAAAGATGAGCGCAGAAACCAGTCACATCGCAGGCGTTCGCTTTTTAAAGGAGTCTCTTATCACCAGCAGATAACAACAGGACAAGACTCCAGTCTGCGGATATTAAGTGAAATACTCAACCCATTGACAATCCTGTCCACCCAGGGACACGGTTATGTGAAAGGCTTTAGGGCTGCAGCTTTTCTGAGAAGTAACCAGCATAACCAGTAAGTTGTCCATCTGGTAGGTTATCTTCAGTTTCCCTTTACTCATCTCTAGGCCCTTGAACTGTACGGTGAAATAATTTGAAATTAAAACGGCCTTACTGGAAAGCTGAAGTGGGAAGCTTTGTGTGTGCCCGAGTACGCTGGCCCAAGTGCCCTTCCCTTCCACACACACCCACGTGTGCAAGTGCGCGCGCCAGCTCCGCACCGCGGCATGAGCCCGTTCGTGGCGCTGGCAGACAAAGGTGTGCTCGTGAGCGAGCGCCTTGGTGGTAGGAGCTGACACTCAGTTGCAGCAGCGATGCCGATGCTCCCACCGCACGGAAGGACACACACGGACACGTGCAGCAGACAGGCACGTCCATGCAAGGACACACATGCATTCAAAGACAGTGAAATAACTTGCACCTTCACAGACCACGTGAGCAGACCTGAGCGACCGCAGAGATTGAGGACCCAGGTGCAGGAGCAGGGTTAATGCTCCGGAAACCTGGCCCGGTTTCCTGCCTTGCTGCAGGGATACCAACGACATGTCCCGAAACCTGGGGACAGTGGGCTGGAACCACTTTGGGGCTCGAGGCATACACCTGTTGTTTCCAAAGTGTAATCTAAGGATCTCCCTTCCCCAGAACCACCCAAGTACTTCTCAAAAATGGAGATTCCGGGGGCACCTGGGTGGCTCAGTCGGTTAAGCATCCAGCTTCCACTCAGGTCATGATCTCACAGTCTGTGAGTTTGAGCCCCGTATCAGGTCATCTGCTCTCAGCACAGAGCCTACTTGGAATCCTATGTCTCCCTTTCTCTCTTCCCCTCCCCTGCTCGCTTTCACTCTCCCTCTCTCTCTCTCAAATGAGGAAAACATTTAAAAAATGATAATAAAAATGGAGATTCCTGAGTTGCAAAACAAATCTAATGAGCAGGCTCTCTGGGGTTGAGGCAGGTGACATACATTCAGACAAGCTCTATGTCTAATTCTGCTGTTAAAACTTAGTAATGAGGTGTGATCAGCATACAGAAATCTTTACATATTTAATGTGTACACCTGAATGGGTTTGGAGAGAAGTATACACTGTGAAACCATCACCACAGTCTATGCCGTGAACAGATCCATCACGTCCAGAAGTTTCCTCCCACCTGCTATTCATCACCACCACCACCACCACCACCACCACCATCATCATCATCATCATCATCATCATCATCAGTTTTTCCTCTGAGGACTGTTCCTTTAGATGGCGGGCATCCCAAAGTCTGTCACCCCTTGCCCACTCCCCAATGGGCATACTACGTGCCCTGTCGAGATGGGAGAACAGGGTTGCTGGTGACAGCCTGGCATCGAGCTGTTAATCCTTCAGCTGAGCAGCTGACAGCCCCTCCGCGGAGCCCAGTCGATACACTGCTTGTGACCAAACCCCTTATGTCCCAGTGGTGGTGACAGTGAAGATCCACAAGTAGTCGGTGCGGTAGGAGAGGGTGTGTGTGTTGGCGAGCTGGCCAGTGGGTGGTCAGGAGGATGTGGATTGGTTGGGTGGGGTGAGAAAGCAGATGAGACGAGATGTTACTCTTTGCATGACTTACAATAGACGTAGCGCTTCCTGCGTGGTGGCTACTGGGCTCTCCCCGTGGCCGCGGCTGGGTTTGGAGCTGTAATCCTCATTTATGCCTCGAACAAGTCATTTTTTGAATTCCGAAGATGTGCCAGACACTGTGCTTTGTGCTGAGGTTTCGAGAAATGAGTAGGCGTGCCCTCAACTATGCGGCTCTGCCCCCAAATCGGTAATGGAATGAGCTGTCCTTGGGGAGCCAGTGGTGGGGTGCTAGGTTCCACTGTCCTTGTGCACCCGGCATAGACCTCTCTTACTAAACCGAGAAGGCAGAGTGTGCAAGACAAGCCTGGAGTCTCCTTTGTCCCTCGGCCCTGTGGGCTGCTGGCCAGCCTGAGAGCCGGACGGAGGATCGAGGTTCTTGGTCTGGGGTGTTGGGCTGTGGCCCTCATTCCCCAGCAGAGATGCAGATGCCGCTGTTGTGGAAGCGGAGGTCTTGGGCCCCATGGGTGTCCCCAGAGCAGAGCCTGAGACAGGGCTTGGGTGCCGAGAGTCCTCTTGGGAGAAGATCTCAGGACATAGGGAATGGGCAAGTGATACAAAGTTAGGGAGCCGCCCCGTTCTCCCTCCAGGGGGCCTGCTGAAGGCCTTTGGGATTGGGGCCTGGAAGGGCAGGAGGCTGGGGCTCTGCACCGCCAGCCCCCCCACCTCCCCACACCGCCAACCGCGAGGTTGAGGGCCTTGTGCCTTTGGCCCGGTGGGCTGGGGCGGACTGAGAGGAGGCTGAAGCAGAAAAGCAGGGTGACATGGTGCACAGAGTGGGGCGCACGGCCAGCTGAAATCAGAGGCAAGGCGCCCGTGCCCCGAGAGGCCCCGAGCTGTGTGCTCCAGCACCGCGCCCAGACCTCCGTGTGTGTCCTCCCCGCCCGTCGCATGTGAGCTGCGTTTAGGTGGAAAGAGGCTAAAAGGGAAATGCCTTTTTAGGCAAATGTAAGGACTGTAAAGACTAAGAATTCATAGTCGAACTCCACACTTTGGTGTTTTGGAAGTTGGAGATGCGACTTAAAAGCTAACAGTAACGAGTCCCACCTCCACCCCACCTTCCTTTTGTGGCCGACTAGGTGCCTGCTGCAGGTGGGAGATGGGCTGGGCTCTGAGAGAGAATGCCCGGGCAGGAGTGGGTGCCCGAGGGCCCGGGACACCGTGGCGGGGGGCGGAGGGAACTTCTCTCCCTGTGTTCTCCAAGCACGCCCAGGGCGGGAGCAGGCACCGGTCCCTGTGGCTCCCTTGTCAGATGAGCGAATGGCTAACCGGCCGAGTGAATGAATGAATGACATCGATGGCCCCTTACGTGTTAGCCCAGCTCACACTGCCACACGTCAGATACCCTCACGTGCCCGGCTTCTTGTGTTCTTTCACCGGTCACCCTGGGCCTGTGGCGTCTGGCATCCTGGAGCCCGATCGTACGGGTCCCCGGCGGCAGCCTTTGGGGAACACACACATCTCACCAGAAACGTTCATTCCTGTCTTGCCTTTCCACCTGTGAGATTTCAATTTAAAACCTGAAGACAGCTGACTCGGCTTTTAACAGATTAGTTCCCTGAAATCGGCCAACATCTGTCATGTCCCATTATACCTTTGCAGAAAATGAGAAGCGACTCCCCTAGCGTGGAGTGGGGGCCGAGCACAGCACGATCTGACTGGAGAACCTTGAAGGTGCGAGGACAGTGCCGTCCTCCGGGCCTCTAACCCCTCACCTGCTTCCCTGGGGGACCTTACACACATGCTAGACATGACTCCTCAGCTCTGTCTTCATACCCACGAGCCGAGGGGACAGATTTCCTGCGGAGAACACGCTGCTCGTGCACCTGCTGCACGTGAGCCCTCCGTAAACCTGAGCTTCTCGTCATCACTAGGTGTGGCCACGGACCTGGCTTTCAATTCCAGGTCTGCTACCGTAAAGCTGTGTGACTTTAGGCGAGTTCCCACTCCTCTCCAAGGCTCATGGCTCTTTCCTCTTACAAGGGAAAATCCCAGCAGTTGCTGAAGCTTTTATAAGGACTAAGCAAACGAGCTGCGTGTGTCTGACTCACCTGTGTGCGCCTAGCCTGGCCCAAGGCGCCTCTGTCAAAACCACCATGCCTTTCCCGTGGGCTCCCTTCACGGTTAGGCGCCTCTGGTCTAGCCTGTATTCAGCCTGGCCTGGTGCGTCATGATTAGCTGTCGACATCCCCAGTATGCCTAAGCTTCTTGGGATCGTGCATGACTTCGTTATCGTTTCTACAGATGTGGAAGCCAGCACCGTGCTTTACCTTCAATTCGTGCTCAATGAGGGAAGGCCTGCGTGCTGGGATTGTGTTTGGTGGGTTTCCTCCAGCGTCAGGAAGGGACAGTGTCCAGCTCAACAGCGAAGGGGTCAGTATTTGAGGAGAGGAGCGACATCTCCCCCTCTGAGTCGGGAGGGCAGAGGTGACAGAACTGTGTCGGTGTGCCGAGAAAGACGGGGTGCTGTTCCTCACTTTGAGCAGCTCTCCTGCTGCTGCTGGAGAGCCTGAGGGAGGCTGTGAGGTCCTGTACTCTTTGGGCCCGGGCACAGGAGCCTCAAAGAGTGGGGAACGGCACACTGGAAGCCTCGCGAAGGTGTGTCGCATTTGACTCCTGCTGGGACTTCCTACGTCCATTCCCCATCTCTGCCCACATCAGAAGAGTCAAGGAGCCAAGACTGGAGTGATATGAGAGACTGTTCAGAAACCCCCCGAAGGCATGTGAGTGTGTGTTGGTATGATTGTGTGTGTGTTGGGCATGTGAGTGTGTTGGTGTGTTTGATGTATGTGCGTTGGATGTGTGAGTATTGGTGTGGACATGTGTTGGTATGTATGGGTGTAGTGTGTGTGTTGGATATATGAGTGTTGAGTGCGTTGGTGTGGGTGTGTTGAATGTGTGTTTGGGATTTGTGAATACTGATGTGAGTGTGTTGGTATTGGTTTGTTGGTATGTATGAGTGTGTTACACATGTGTGGTAGACATGTGAGTGTGTGTTGATGTAGGGGTGTTGGATGTGTGGGTGTGTTGGTGTGAGGTGTATTGAATGTGTCAGTATTGGTGTGGGTGTGTGTTGGCTTGTGGAGTGTGTGTCATGTGTTGAATGTGTTTTTGGTGTGTGTGCATTGGATATGCAAGTATTGGTGTGAGTATATATATCGGTACAGGTGTGCGTTGGTATGTATAAGTGTGTGTTGGATATGTAAGTGAGTGTTGATGTGGGTGTTGGGTGTGTAGATATTGGTGAGTGTGTGTTGGTGTAGGTGTGTGTTGCTATGTATGCGTGTGTTGGTGCGGGTGTGTGTGGGTACCTATGAGTGTGTGTTGGGGGTGGTTATTGGGTGGGTCAGTGTGTTAGATATGCGAGTATGTGTTGTGTATGTATTAGTGTGTGTTGGTGTGTGTGGGTGTGGATGTTGGGTGTGTTAGATATGTGAGTACATGCCATGTGTGTGTTGGATGTGGATTTAGCATGTGTTGGGTGTGTAGTATTGGTGAGTGTGTGTTGGTGTGAGTGTGTTGGTGTGAGTGTGTTGGTGTGAGTGTGTGTTGGTATGTATGAGGTGTGTTGGTGGAGGTGGGTGTGGATGTTGGCTGTGTATATGTGAGTATGTGTTGTGTGTGTGCTGAATGTGGGCTTCGTTGTGTGTGTTGGGTGAGTGAGTATTGGCGTGAGTGTGTGTTGGTGCAGGGGGTTGGGTTTGCAGGCTCAGGTGCAGCAGATAGACTGGTCCACAGAATTCCCCATATCTGGAGCTCCTTTCTGGTCGTGTTGCATGGGACTGGCAATGGGGGACATGTACCCTTTAGTCACAACCTCATTTATATAAATGTTGACCATAAAATAAAAGTTTTTTGGCCAGAACACGAGGGAGAAACTGTCGGTGTCACTTCTTCATCATCCCCTGACCTCCAGTGAAGGAGTTCTCGTCCTCTTCTTCTTGTAAATGAGAACCTATATTGGCAAATAAAATAAAAATGCACTAAGTGTGACCCCCCGAATATAAATAGACCTGGCGCTGAGATCAGATGTTCTCACTTGTGAGAGTGAGCAGCAGGGCCGGGCGGGCTCAGGGAGACAGGAGCGCTCTGTGTCCTGATTGTGGCGGCGGCACCACAGATCCGTGCGTGGAGCAGAACTCCCGGCGCTTACATCGAAAAGTTAAATAAAAAATTCTTAAATAAAAATTTTAAATCTCTTTACCCATAAAGACCTCTAAGGAAATTGTTGGTAACATTAAACCCTTATCTTGCTTGATTTTTCTTCCTGTTTGTGTTGTGTTGTGTCGTGTCGTGTTGTGTCGTGGCAAAAGAGATAGATTTGGTCATCTTGCAACAGGGTAGCCAGGAGGGTAACAGACATTTCCGGAAATGGCAGACAGGGCAACCTGTGGAAACAGCTCTGGGGAGTAAACAGCTGCCGATGACAGCAGCGTTTCCATCGTGCTGTTTCTTTATTTTATGTGCCGCTTCATGTATAGGTCATGGATTTGTCCTCTAAAACTTAGGGACGGCAGCCGCCGGAAACAGAGAAGGGACACGTTGTTCCCTCTAAAGTGTCAAAGTCCAGAAAGAAGATTAAGTCTGTGGAATTTGGTCGTGCAGTGTTATTGTGCCCACAGGGTCCTGCCCTTGGCTTTTCCATTAGCGTGGCCGTGGCCAGCATGCCCATGTGTGAAACAGCCCGTCTTCCCCAAACCAGCCCGTCCCTGTGCCAGGCCCCTCGTCCGAGGGGATGGATTTTCAAGCTGGTTTTTCGGGGAAGCTCTTCTTCCCTCTGCGGAGAGAGGGTGCCTGCACGCCATCGTGGTGCAGTGGGTTATCTCGTCTCCGTCTAAGTGTCAGACCTTGAAGAGGGGCCCCTGTCCCCGGCAGTGATCTCAGGCGTGACGAGACCAGTTCTGGCAGCAGGACCTGGGTCATGCACCCCAATAACTGGGCCATGGCCCAAGGCCACATGCTGGGCACAGGGCCACATCCTTTCTTTTCCCTCCCTGCTGACGGGAGCTTTCTACTTGCTCCTTTGGAAGAAACAAGAGGGTCGCCAGCATGCGAATGTGATTTCACTGTGTCCTCTGCGGCTCAGAGCAGCCAGTCTAAGACACAGGTCTTCCTCTATGACTGTCCTGTATCCTGCTGTGAGAAGTCCGTTGGTTTGCAGATTTGCGCTCATGGCCACGCTACTCCCGTTGGCCTGGCCCCGTTGTGCCGTCAGGCTGCTCTCTCTGCATTAGTTCCAAGGAGATTGCCTTCCTTGCTCTAAAACATTCCCTTTTCTTTCTCAGAAGACATCCCCCAAATCTCCTTCCTTGATTCTGTGCCCTTCCTCTATTCCCTGTTTGAGCTCCCATATTCCGGGTCCTCACCTGGACCTCAAAGTCCTATTCCAAGGGCCCTAGCCTTCCTCTCACCCTGTGTGGCCTCCGTGCCTGCCAGGAGACGGTGCTGCCATCTTTGCTTAGGGCAATTCCCCTGCCCTCTGTTCCACACGGACCCATGAACCCAGGCCTGTTCCACTTCCCTTCTAAAATGCAGGAGCCAAATCTGCCATGACCAGAAGTGATCCCTCCCTCCTCAGGACTTTTAGATCTAGTGTAATCTGTCTTGTTAGTCATCCATCCATTTGATCTCCAAGGAAACTGTACGCTTCCTGGGGCCGGGGGCCGGCTCTTAGACCCTGTGGAAGAACCAGGGCTGATGTTACAAATGATTTTACATGGAGCTGGAAACGACTAGCCATCACCGGCTCAATCTGGGGAGGTCCCGTGGGAACAGAGACCAGGGTCCCAGTACCCCACCAACCATTTGACTCAAGATGAATCTCTTGGCCATTTCCTTAGCTTCTGGATCCTGCGATGTTCCACAAAGGCCTTGGGGACTATGAACGTCTCTGCAAGTCTGTGGCACTGTGTTGAAGCTTTGCACAGCTCTTCGGAGTCTTGTGTGTATAGATTCTTCTTCTTCTTCTTCTTCTTCTTCTTCTTCTTCTTCTTCCTCCTCCTCTTCCTCTTCTTCTTCCTCTTCTTCTTCTTCATGTTTAATTTTAAGAGAGAGAGAGAGGGAAACCTAAAATCCGAAGCAGGCTCCAGGCTCCGAGCTGTCAGCACAGAGCCCGAGGCGAGGCTTGAACCCACGAACTGTGAGATCATGACCTGAGCCAAAGGCAGACGCTTAACTGACTGAGCCACCCAGGCGCCCCTGTAGGTTATTAATTCGAACATCCCTGGTTCTTCCGTTTTCTTCTCTTCCCTCTACCCATGTTTGCAGGGCTCTCCCAAGCTAACCCAGGTGGACATACCAGCAGTGATGGGAAGTCTCCACATGTCACCACACTTAGACACCAGGGACACAGTTAGGCGAGAGCTGAGCTTCCAGAATGTTGCCAGCTAATTGCTGTCTTGTCCTATGTTAGGGCCGTCCCTGCAAGAAATGTATTCACGTCTGACTCTCGATTTGGTGCCTTGCAGATCTAAACGAGGCTTCTGACAGAAGCTGTGAGATCGAAGATGGATTTTCGATCCATCTGAGAACTGTGCCATTTAAAGCTTTTCCCCCAACTTTTCGTGTTTGTCTTCTGTGCCATGGGTTATATGGAAAAGCCCATATTTTCATCTCATCGCTTTACTTTATAAGCTCTACTCAGCAGCCAATATCGAGTACCTACTGTGCGCGAGACACCGCGGGGACCCTTGGCCGCGGGGAAGGTGCCGGGGCTTCTTTGGCAAGAATATCTCTTATGGGCACAAGCCTTTGGATGAAAGCCTCAGGATCGGAAGGCACCAGAGAAATTAGCGGAAGGGCAGAGTGGGCCTCGCTCTCTGGGAGGGGGAGGTACCAGTTTGTATTCGCCCAGGCCTCTGGCTGTGATGATGGTTGTTCGTGTTTCCTGAGTGTTCCGAGAAGGTGACTCCGTGTGATCGTTGTCATAACTCTGCAGGTAGCTCGATGGCAGCGCTTCCCCGTCTCGCCGTGTGATCTGGGCCTTCGCTGGGGTCACCCACGCGTATCGGTAGCCAACCCACGAGTGCAGCCTGTATGTCCGCTCTGTCCGGGGGGATCCCTGTACCGCTGCAGGGGGCCTCCAGGCTTGCACTCGCGGGCTGCAGCGTCGTGTTGGGAGTCCCAAGCAATGCTTGGTTCTGCGCGGACGCTGGATTTACACGCTGCTTGGTTTTGTTTGTTGCTCCTCCCGTGCCCCCGTCAAACGGTGTCCTTGACATGCTGGACAGGGCAGTGTCCGCACCTGCTCTGAAGTGGGCGCGTCAGCTCAGAGACCAGACGGCGTGGGCACGCAGCCACAGCGCGTGTCTGCCGGGGCGTGCCACACATCTGTGCGTCACCCCACGGTGGACTCGGGCACAGATCAGCCTTGGCCCCAAGCGCTTACCCCTAAACATGAGGACAGGAGGATGCGGACACCTGTGATGCTGAGGTTCAGGCGCTGCGGGCTCCTGCCCCTGGAGGAGCCCCTGGCGCACAGCGTGCCCCCCCTCCCCACCCCGGGCCCGGGCCCGCCGGCTGACGGCGGGGTGTGCCCAGCCCCTGGCCCACCTGCTCTTCGGTAAAACTTCTCCCTGCACTGAATCTAACTTCCCGCTGTGGAAGGAAGGCACATGTGACCGTGTCCTCCAGGTGCCAGAGAAGAAGCAGGAGGGACTCTGTCCATATTCATGTTATCCCTCTTCCCATCTAGCGAGCGAGACTCACCACACTTAAATACTTTCAATCTGCCTGCACAGCGTGAGAATTGCTGGGTTTGTTTTGCCACAGAAATTGAACATTTCTAAGGAAACATGACAACACTGCCTTTCCTAGCAGGTAGGAGGGGGGCCCTTCTGCAGGAGATATGCTCCCCGCCGCCCTTGGGAAATGAGATGGTGCCCGGTGCCAGAATGGGGGCAGAGCGTCCCATCTCTTCAGTGTCTCCTAATCAGGGCGCTCGCTGCCCGAGCTACCCCACCTTAACAGAGCTGGGCGCCCCCGTCGGTTCAGCGGGCCATCGGATCGGATGGGATGGAGACGGGCCGTGGTGCTAAGTGCCCCACACAGTTATTGTTTCTCTTGCTTATTATAACTGCTCTTCAAGGACTTACTCACGTCTCGTTTCCCTATTCCTCTTTCTTTGGCCACCGTGTTCTCCATGCATCCCTCCCTTGTCTGTTGTAAATTCTCGTTGCATTTAAAATCCGTATTTTATGCTTTCTTGCATTTGCGGGAACTTCTGGACGTCCATTTGTTTTATAAATTGCCCTGGGTGTTAGTCTTGGGCAGCCAGCTAGATTGTAAATGTCTTGGGTGTCCGTTCTGGTGATTAACATATTCTCCATACTTGATCGGGGGTGTTGAGGATTAGAGATTTCACAAGGTCTGTTAAAGCAAAGCTGTTAGGTAAACCCCCTAAGCCTTCCATGATCTGCAAAGGTCAGCATTAATGAAAATCATTTCAGAAATTTTTTTTTTAATAATTTAGGTATGTTTAAAAGAGCTTTTGCAAGAACCTTCATACGTTGCTGGTAGGAATACAAAATAGCTACTGTGGAAAACAACTTGGCGGTTCCGCGGGAAGTAGAATTTCTATGTGAGCCCCACAGTTCCACTTCTGGGTATTATCTGGAGGAATTGAAGACGGGGACTCAACCAATACTTGTACAGATGTGTTCATAGCAGTATTATTCAATAGCCAAAATGTGGAAACAGCCCAAATGTCTATCCGTGGACAAATGTATAAACAAAATTGTGGTCCATCTCTACAATGGAGTATCGTTCAGCCATGAAAAGGGACAGAGTACAGATGGCCCTTTGAACAACGTGCAGTTAGGGGCGCTGACCACCCCGAGCAGTCAAAAATCCACATAGAACATTCACCACCACAAAAACTTAACTACTAAAAGCCTACTGTTGACTCAAGCCTCGCCAATATCATAAATAGTCAGTGTGTATTTTGTATGTTATATGTGTTATTTACTATATTCTTAAAGTAAGGTAAGCTAGAAAAAAGGAGATATTATTAAGCAAATCATAATGAAGAGAAAATGCGTTTATAGTACTGTACATTATCGAAAAAAATCTACACGTAAGCGGAGCCACGCAGTTCAAACCTGCGTTGTCTGAGGCTCAGCTGTCCTGATAGAGGCTACGTGGGGGTGAACCTTCAAAATGGGCCACAGAAGCCAGACACAACACGTGTTGTATTATTCCCTTCAAATGCAATATCCAGAATAGATGAATTTGTACAGACAGAACGCAGATTGGTGGCTGGGGCAGAGGGACGCAGGAGCGGAGGCTTTGCACATGGGGAAGCTGTTTTCCTTCTGAGTGATGGGAATGTTCCAGAACCAGATAGAGGTGCTGGTTGCATAGTGCCGTGAGGCTCCTAGGTGCCACGGAATAGTGTGCTCTACTGGGGCTCACTTTCTGTTCTGTGGATTTCACGTCCATAAATTAATATTGAAAAAGAAGAAAGAGCTTTTGCAGGCTGAGGAGTTGGGATGGGATGAGATTTTACTGGGAACTGGAGGTTTAGGCCCTTTTGGGTTTATTTGTACAAGGGACCCAGAATTGTTAAAAATGCCAGCTAGGATATGAGTAGCGTTGAGTGCTGTATCTGTGTAGGAGCTCTAGGAATGGATTTAAAAATTCTTGCAAAAGCAGAATTTTGAGGATGATTTATACTTTTCTGGTGTAGGTTGAAACAGTGGAGTAAATTAGGGGTTTGGGGTTTTTTTCACCGACTCAGGAAGAAAGGGAACGGCTTTATCCCAGCTGTCTGCGAGGCCCCTGGGCACCCCGGTGCGTGAAAGGGGAGGTCAATGTTGCCCTGATGTGCGTGGTATTACCTGAAGGCCAGGCACCGTCTGCACAGTGAGCCAGGGGTTCCCAGAGTCTCCGTGGGAACAGCGTGTGTGTATGTGTTTGTGTGTGTGTGTGCGCACGCGCGCGTGCGTCTCTCTCTCTCTCTCTCTCTGTGTCTTATGCAAAGGACTCATCCTGGTCTGGGGAAAAAAAAGACCTTTGTTTGTGATGCGTTCATGTTCCTAAAGTACACAGCAGAGCTGATTTCAGAGCTGGCAAACCCGAAATAAAGCTCCGCCTGTGTTTGTGAGCAGCTTCCTCCACCGCCCCGTGTCTCAGCTCTCCGGTCCCTGCGCCGAGGATACTCACGCCGGCCTGTAACCGTGAGGCGGCACTGAAGCACACGGACACCGTAGCCCCTCCAAAGGGGACGAGGTGGTGAAAGTGTGTCACCTGGGGAGTGATGGCCCCAGGGAGGTCAGGGGCTCCCTTCAGTCTCACGTTCGATCCCCTTCCTTTCATTGCTCCCCTTTTCCTTTCATCTCTCCCCGTGTGTGCCCCTCGGTGTCACGCGCTTTCTTTGCACTACCTTGTGGAAGAAGTCAGAGTGCCTGGGTTTTGTCTGGACCTCACCTGGCTTCCTCACCCCTGGATTCCACAGGGCTAGTGGTACTTTATTCTCCCAGACCTTTAGAGGAGAAGGAAACTTGCATATTACCACATGGGTGTTTATACATTGTCTTCAATTCCCCGCTGCTGTCAAGAAAACCAAAGTTCAACAAATGAGACGTTCTCACTGGCTTTCCAGGGACCCTCTCCTTGCCGTGGTCGCTACTATTCTGCAGGACACCGTCCCCTTCTGGCCACTTCTCGCAAGTCTTAACCAGTCATACGTCCATCCTTCTCCAAATCTGGATTTGTTATTCCTTCTCTTTCCCCCTTCATCCAGGAAGGACTTACTGGGCCCCCACTATAAGCAGGGGGGCGGGGTGGACCATGATGAGTAGAAGGAGGCCTTTCCCTCCAGGAGAACCCAGGAAGGAAACTGAGAAATCACTGTGGTCACAGCAAAGCTGTGTTAAGTGATAAGGTTTCATCGTTAAACTCTGTTTCTGTAGCCATTTTATTCCCCAGCCATGCTTCCCCATAATTTTGGGTAATTTGTCCAAAATCTCTTTTGCAGGGTGTATTTTGTGACTATTTGTAAATCTCCCCGCCCCTGAGTTTTTCGCTTGAGTCTGTCTTCTTTCTCTTCCTGGAAATTCATACTGGTTATATCAAGCTGTCCTATAAATTGTCTATAGAACAGCTCTAATTTATTCCGGTTCTTCACTTCCCTCTGGCCTCTTGGAGAACTTCTTCATGTCCTCAAGCTCAAATATATCCATTTCCATATCACAGATACAGAAATTTTTCTCCCTTGTAGCACAGATGTCAGGTAATTGGGTTGGCGTTATCGGCCCCCCTGCACGGCCAGGTGGCCCCAGGAGGTGGTGTGGAGAGTCCCCCAGGGCCGCCCAGCTCGCCGGTGATGAAAGGTGGCCCTGGACCTCTTAATGGTCATGCAGTTATATTTAGGCCTCTCCCTCCGTTTTGGAACTGCCCACTGTGATGGTCACTTTGATGGCGAAGACTGCCGCTCGCTGGGATCCAGGCTGCAAGCAGCCTCCTCCTTAATGATCGGACACACGTGGCTGCTGGCAGTGGGAGACAGGATGAATATTAATAAACTATATTTCACTTTTATTGCTTTTTTATTAGGTTTTCATGGAGATGGTGTTTGTGAGTGAAGTCCAAGTGCTGAGCTAGAGACAGGCGTTTTGTTTCCTTGACAAAATGGCGAGCCTCGCGGCCAGAGGCCAGGCGTGTTTTGGAGCGGCTGGCTGGGAGAAATGCTGGTCAGCGTGGCAGGCCACATAAAACGGGACGAGCCTGTGAATGTTTATGCTGTGACTGTCATCTGTGGCAGATCAGTGCCATCAGTGGGCTTTGTAGGGAATTTCTCATGTGGCTGTGGCAGCGCCCCACCCCATAAGTGATTCCGTCACCTTCGCCCGGGGTTGTCGTGAGAGTGTTGGCCCCGCCCACCCCCGCACTGGACCTCACAGCCCTCACCCTCCCCTTCCGCTGCTCATCTCACATCTCTCCACCAAACCAGAGCCGGCACGACCTCCCCATCTCTCACGTCTCACGGCCTGTCTCTGTCTCTGTGTGACCATGGATGCCACTGGGCGTACGGGCATGACTGGGCCCGCAGGTAACGGTAGACTTGTCAGTACCACTGGCAGCCGGCCCTTGGAGACCCGGGTAGACCAGAACGGAGGTGCCGTGGGGCCCCAGAGGCAGGAGGTGGGGCAAGAATGATTCCTCAGCAAGGACCTGCGGTCCTGCTCTCAGGAAGACACTCTCTGGAGCTCTGAGCTGAGCGTGGCTGGGCCGTGTCACTTTCAGACCCTGTCATCTTTGTGGTGAAGGTGGGGATGGTCCTCACTGGGCTGGAGACAGAACCTCGGCCGCATCCCTTGTGTCTTGTGGAGCGCGTGAGCACGCGTGTCCCCGGGGTCGTGGAGCGCGCCTGTGGGAGAGCCTTCCGGACAGGTCTGACTGGTCATACTTGTGCCAGCGGCCAGGAAGATCAGTTGCATTTCTTCTAACTTGAAATTAAATAGCCGACTTCGGCCAGCTCCAAAGATCTGAGAGACCCCAAGTGCTGAGTAACGGAGAATACTCAGGTTACATACACCATTCTTGATTACTTATTGAATAGGGGGGAAAAGTATGTTCCCGCTTTTTCAATTCCCAATTTTGTCTCGGTTTAGAATGAATTACTCTACAGAAGGACCGTCCTCTTCAAGCACGTAGAACTTGCTTGTTTTTACAATCGAATTATCACTCCTTTCACGTATTCGATTTGCGGCACATTTATTGAGTGCCTACTGAATACTGTATTTTAATACTCTGATGAATGCAGCTGTTTTTAGAAATGGTTATATAAGTCACAAAATTAGAGAATAAGAATATCCTATGTGTATAGGTTTTCCAGGTGACTGAAACTTACCCATTTCCACACCACACTTAAAAAGTTTTCATTTTTCTGGACAGAAATCGAACAAGAAGGCACCGTTGCACCACTGCCTTCTGATAACAGAGTAGAGGACAAAGGGGGGCTGGCAGTGACATCGAATGAGCGCCTGCTAAAGGCCAAGGGCCTACCTTTAGCCCTCATGAACTTTATCATCCCCGTTTAGTAGACGAGAAAATTGAATCTCGAGAGACCAATTGCCAAGTGGCACAAGGCTAGTAAGTAGGTGGATTTGAACTAGATCTGTCTGCTTCCTGGACACCCGCTCCTTCTACCAAAGAATGTTCTCTCTCCAGCGGAGCCTTTCCTTAATCCCTCAGGGTTATCATTACGAGTGTCATGAAATGTGCTCGTCTACGGAGTTGCACTTTCGCATTCTATTTAGATGTTTAATTCTCTTCGCTCCAAAGTTAAAAGGCTCTTGTTATCTCTGTTCATCGAATTCCTAAAATAATAACCAGAGCTGCTGTTGATTAAGTGCCTATTATGTGCAGGAACTTTATACAATATATATATACATCATCTCTATTGTGCATGGCTCTTGCAGCTAAATACTTCACCTGTTTTATCAAATGAGGAGACAGACGCACAGAGGACACTGCCCGCAGTCGCGTAACCACTAAGTGAGAGAGCCAAGTCTTTCTGCCTCCAGAGCTGTCGTGTTTTCTCAGAGTGGTTGGTCTCTGGTCATCTCGGGGTTCAGCTGTTAGCTCACTGCTGTCAGTGTGCCAGCCCCTTCCCCCTTCCAACGTGATGACTGCAGAGCTCAAGTCCCCAGACTTGTTAGAGGTAATGAAAAAATAGCGTGCAAGAGCCAGAGGGCCCAGATTCCAGCTTCAGGCTGGACATGAGACCCTGAGTAAATCAGTAACTCCTGGAATTTTGGAAGTGTAAATCCCTAGTCCCCGCCTCCCTGCCTGGGCATTTATCACACATGTAGAATTTCTGTATGCTCCAACCGCTTAACGTGTGTAGGCTAGGTTGTGTTTAGCGCATGTGCACACACGTTCTGTGCTGATGCATATAAATGCTATTGTGATTAATATATTGAAAAATACATTAGGTGCCATAGGTCTTCTGGCATATTGTATTTTCTGTTGGAAGATAATAATAAAAGTACAATTACTATCATGTAGCTTTAACTGCCGCTCCCCCCCCTATTTTAGAGGTGAGTTCCACTAAATGTCCAGGGCCGTAGTTCCCACCACGGGGACAGCACCCGCCCCGCACAGTCTAATAGGATGGCTGTGCACGTCTCGGATGTGGGAGCACCGAGCTGGAGGCGCCGCACAGGGTGGGGCTTGCATGAAGCAGGTTCTTGGAGAGGTAGGTTCTTGGAGAAGGCCTCTCGGTGGCCAGCGTACACGAGCTTCGTGGGTGGACTTTGGGACATCTCTTCATGGTGCTCGGAGGCCTTTTGGAGTCTTCTTCCAGGTTCTGGATTATGTTCTTACACTTATTGATGCCAAATAAATGAGTTCCAACTGTTACTAGATTTGTGTCTCTACTAAAAAGAAAATACTGTTTCAGGTACTTTGTAATTAGACATTATACCACAATGGTCCTGTCTCTGAGCACTGAAACTTACAACACACACACACACACACACACACACACACACACACACACACAGCTGTTTGTATGTAGCTATGCATGTTGGTGCATTAAAAGCCTTTCTTGCATCTTTTATAAATTTTATTTTTGAATATGGGAATTTTTTTTTTTTCAGTTTCCCTT
Source organism: Paguma larvata (assembly GCA_030068075.1). Classification (NCBI taxonomy): domain Eukaryota; kingdom Metazoa; phylum Chordata; class Mammalia; order Carnivora; family Viverridae; genus Paguma; species Paguma larvata. The sequence continues at coordinate 89,142,140 of CM057834.1, read as the reverse complement.
TTTATACAATCTGGTCATGGTGGATTCAACACCTTCCCTGAAAAATCAGTGTACCTCATAGTATATTTCTATTCCAAATATCTGGATTCATTTCATAAGACAGTTCTCAATTCATTCTTTGTTTTTAATATTTAATCTTACAGAGTATAATCAGAGTACTTATCTTACAGAGTATAATCACATAGGCTATTTCGTTTAATCATCAGAACAGCTCTGTTTCATCCCCACTTCTCCGTGTGGAAGCTGGGAACCTCCCGTGCCCAGAACACAGAGCCAGGAAGGAGCCAAGCCAGCCCGTCCCCGGCCGCGGCCAGCTCTCCTGACACCAGGCTTTCATTTTAGTCCAGTTTCTCACGCATAAAACGTGTTCCATACAGTAGTGCCAGGTCAGAGTTTAAATGGTTCCAAACAACATAGTCGTGGTGGGAGAAAAAAAAAATCCTCAAAATCTCAAAAGAACAAGCCTCAGCGACATTGTATATCTACTATTGTCGTCTTATTGTATAAAAAGAGAACATAAGTTCGTTGGCACTCCCTCCACAGACGCGAACGCGGAAGTTTATTAATTATAATGGTCAAGGGCTCATCTGAGTGCTAAATTACCAGCAACTGTCATGTTAGTGGATGCTCCGTTCTATCAGCCGCAGTGCCAGATGTTTGCACAATAGACGCTGTCGGGCTATAGAGACGTGCGAGCGGGCCATGCAGCCAACCACGTACGTAGCCAGCCCCGGACCGGGATAACGAGGAGGGGCGTTTTCCTTTTGTCTAAGGAGAACCCTTCCCACAGAATCGCAGCATCGTGGCCCCAAAAGGGATCCTGGCAATGATCTAATCCCCCCTCCTTCAGAGCGGATCTTGTTGAACCCCCTTAATGTGGAACACACGCTAGGTTCGGGCCCTCAGCCGGGTGCCGAGGGGGAGCCATGCGGAGGCCTGCGAAGCCGACCGGCCAGGTATGGACGCCTGTTTGGATAGGGCTGCTGTGTGCCCCTCCCCTGTCCAGTGAGCAGGACCAGATCCAGGACCGCCACCCAGCTCCCCTGACTCCATGTCTGGTGCTCATGGCACGAAACATAGGCGACTGTTCTCTAGCAAATCGACCATGCGCTGACGTGGTCTCTGTTGTTTACAGTAGCCAACAGGTTCCGGGGTGCTCTGGGGGTGCTCTGGGCACAGCTCTCCCAAGCACTGGCCCTGCCATCCCTGTAACCTCTGTCATCTCTGCTGTTCCCTGTTCCTTGGGTACCTGGCATAGGGCCCCCATGTGTTATCTCTGTCCCTGTCCTTGTCAGGGGCGCTCTGTGTGAGTTAAAAATCTCTAGACCCCAATTAGTCCTAACTCTGGCAACATTTAAGTCATAATTTTGGAGTTCTGAGCCACACAATTAAATGTGAGGTCAAATACTGCTCTCGGGCCAGCAGGAAGCTGGTGACTGGCAGAGGTGGGCCGGTCTGTGCAGGGAGGCGGGGGGAGAAGGAATCCCATCCGGGCTCGTTAGGCAGGAAACATTTCGAGCAGCACCCCCGTAGCAGGCACGGTCCTAGGCACCTCCGGCAGTTTAGCGAATGCATATAAATGATGTCGCGTGAAAATAATTCTGGGCTGTTTCACAGGAAATATTTATTTTCTTTCCAAATTGGATAAGAAGCCGACTCTTTCTCGTAAGAGAGCATATAACACAAATAACTTCAATATGGTGCGCTTACACTGGCTAAACCTTAATCCTGAGAACTCTAGGGTTCTCTTTTGTACATGAGCTTCCTGATCGAATGGATTGATTTTTGTGATTGGATTAGGCAGTCCCGTTAACACCAACATAACGTGACCGCTTTGGTCTGGTTGCACGTGTCTGGCTCAGTAAGTTTCCGCCCAGAGCAGGCCAGGCCTCCCCGACAACTCTTAGGGAGGAGACCGCGGGGTTCCCAGTCCTCACCGGCACCGTCACGCTGTACCTTTGGCTCTGGGTGGCCAACTGGCAATCAGCACCGTTTTCATTTTGAGAATTTCTCCTCAAGAGCCTTGGGAATATTAGGGTGTGACTTGCAGTGATACCGTAAGGTATGAACTCTTAATTAAACTGAAAATAAAATCGTGATATATTTCAATATACGTAAGCTCCCAAAAGTACTCCGAAGCCTTATGAGTTAATGGTGCTTTTCACTAACTTTTTTTCCACGTTCTGTACTGGTAACGTTAAACGTACACTTAGGCAGAGCTCTCCTTGTAATGAACATTAGTATTTTTTTAACTTTGCTGTCTGGGTGTTGGTTGAGTGAGACGCTCTAAGAGGGAAAGCAATTTTACATAAGAATTCATCTCCGATGTTAAAAATAGTAGTCGGCGGGGACATACGATTGATACACAAATATTATCCCATACCATGATATTCGGGGAAGCAGTTGATGCTAAAATTGTAGGCCATGGTTGAAAATAAATAGGAGACCAGCCCTCTGAGATATTTACCTCTAACTGGGATCAGAACCTCTCCCCCGCCCCAGTAAAAGCCCTTGGAAGAGAACCAGACTGCAGCCATCAGCAACCAGCTTCTGGCCCTCAACATCTGATCCAGACTCTAGAGGTGAGAGAGTAAGAAGCCAGTTCTCTCAGAACTTTCTGTGTCTTCCAGTCTCTGGCCACCCCTCAGCTGCTTCTGACATTCAGAGGTCATGTCATCATTTACATGACCGTCCTTCCCAGTTGGCGGTGCCCGTAGGGAGAGGAGCTGGGAAAGATGGGCGTAGAGAAGCACGAGGAGCCTGCAGAGCCTGGAGAATGCAAGGGTGGGGGGCGGGGAGGAGGGAGCAGCCTGAGGATGAGAGTCATCAGCACCAGACTCTCATGGTCAAGAAGGAGCCAGACTTCTGGGGCAGCGAGAGGACAGGGCACGTGCGCGTGTGTGTACGCACGCACGCTTGCGCACGCGACGGCCCACTGGACTTGTCCTTCCAAGCCTCTCGGGCCATGTGTGTTTGCTGACCTTGGCGGCACCTTACAGGAGGCTGGGGGTGCTCAGGAACAAGACTTCACCCCTGCATGTGCTCCAACCCCTCTTTCCAGAGCTCGGCTGGGAAGGAGCCTAGGCCTGGTTCTCCCCAGAGGCCTTTGCCCCCTCTGTGGGAAATTTCATCCATCTCATATCTAGATTATTCTCCCACCCACTCACCCATCCACTGACCTCAAAACTGCCTCAGAGCATTAGTCCACACAAAGGGGAGCTATTTAAGCCAGAATTTTGTTTAGTTTAGGGCAGGAAGGGCTGATTATTAGACCCACCCTTATTGCTTGAGGTTTGCAAGTTTAAGGGTCCTGGGGACTAGTGTGTCCTCCAGGTGCTGGCATGGGGTACCTGGCCGTGGACTTGGTGCACGGATGAGGGAGTGAGACAGACAGTGGGGGGAACTTACTGTTCAGACCCTTTGTTAAAATTAAAACTGAAATCCTTAAGTAACATTAAATGTTCTGTGTTCAGCACATTTGCTATTGACTCTGGTTCTAAGATTTACCGTTAGGTGCGTTCAAATCAATAATTAACGCGCACAGAGCACTTGCTCTGTACAGGCCGCTCCGCCAGCTGCGGTGGAGAGCCCAGAGCCAAGGAAACATTGTTCCTGATCTCAAGGGCCGTGAATTCTTGGGGGGCCATAGTAGAGCATATTCATTACCCAAAAAGACCCAGAGGGGAGGGGGCGGGGCAGCTGAGGGTGACTAGGGAGCGCTTCCATGGGGCGGCGGCATTCGGGCTGAGCCCTGAGCTGGGCAGAATTGACATCTTCCTCTTTGGTACCCCCGCCCTCCATTCATACGCTTTACTGCGCATATATGTTTATAGGTCCAGCTACCCCTGCCCCTATGGAGAATTTCTGATGCCAAGTACGGTTCTTGACTCACTGTAGGTGCTCAGCGGGTGCTTCCCAAACGAGTGAATGAACGCACGGACCTGTGTGGCGATGGATGAGGCTGGGGAGGTCACTCAGACCCGAATTATAAGGGCCTGGAATGCCAGGAATGTTAATCTCATTGGCAGTGAGGTCGTTTTCCTTCCAGGCTGGAAGCTGGGGCCTAGTCGGACAGGCTCCTCACTATGGGCCGAGCCCCGGCGTTGCCCGCCGGCCGTACCAAAAGCGTGCCGCTGACAGAAGCGACAAATTAAGGGGAGGAACAGATCTGAAGGATGCTGTTATAATTCTCAGGCTACAAAGAGCAGGCCACTGTGGCCTGGGGCACCTCCATGTCCCAGGAGAGGCTGTCCCAGACACAGGACCCTGGGTGCCTAGACAAAGAAATACAGGATGATTCTGGCGCGGAGAACCTCAGGCCGTCCTCTGCTAGGAGCAGTGGCGGCCGCAGTCCGCTATCTTCTGAGACTTTCCTTAAAGAGAACCGCTTCTCCTCGGAGTCCCAGGACTGGTGTGTGAGGGGCATCACATGTGCTCCCAGCGGTCGCCCCAATAGCCTTCATTGTAGAGCAAACCAGCTTAATCTGGATTCTCAGAAAATGAGCCTTTTTTTCCTTATGTGCTGTTTAGCAACCGTTGGAGATGGTCTTTCATCGTCTCCTCTTGGTCGTCCACGCCAAGCGGGGAGGTGATGGGAAGGTGGGCGGAGCACCAGGCCTCCGGATGCAGAACGGCGGGGAACCCAGAAACCTTTCGGCTGTGGAAGTGGATTTCTGCCGGTGTGTATTTGTAGAGGTGCCCGGCATTCTAAAAATCCACCATAAAGTTTCAAAATCAGCTTTTAATAAAGACAACCGAAAAGCAGGATCGCTCCCTCCCTCCTTCCCCGTTCACCTCCAGCCTGTTGCCCGGTCCTCATTTGGGATGGCAGCATGCCACAGAAGAGAAGGATTACAAGCTAAAGCCAGAGAAAACTTTGCAAGTTTCATTTTCAAATTGGTTAGGTGGGGTGGTGGGTAAAGACATTGACCCAATTGAAGCTTCTAGGCTCCACCAGAGAGCTGCATTTAATGGCCTCGCCTGTACATTTATATCGGGAAAGGTGTGTTACCAGCTTCCCCAAAGTGCAAAGTCTACCCAAAATAGAGCTTCAAGAGTGGCTTTATCATCTAGTGAGTCAGTGCAGCCTTATCATCTAGTGAGTCAACATCAGCCAAGAGGAAAGATGAATATAGTATCATGATATTCTGCACGGGAAATTCACGGGCAGGCACACGGGGTGTCAGGAGGGGGGTGCTCTGTACCGCAGGGGGCTCTGTGTCTTCAGGCTGCCCTCTGAGATGTGTCACATGGTTGTGTTCCACAACAGAAGGGCCGTGCCCTCTCGTCCTGGTGGGGACATTCAGGAAGCACATTCAAACATACACATGCCCCAACATACACATACCAACATGAGAAGGATTCTGTCTTCTGAACACTCTTGGCTGATCGTAACATGAAGTTAAGAACCATTTGCCACATTTGAGGCATTTCTTAAGCCTGTGTTGAATGTAGTCGCTGGTTATTCTGTTCCTGGGGACATTCAAGATACCCATGTATGTCATGGTCTATACTTTAAAAAAAGTCCCTTGCCCCCTAAAAGCCCTCATAAAACAGCTTCCCTTAACACCCAAGCCGCTTTGTGGGGCAGCATTTTAAGTCCACAACGTAAATTTTTTTTTTAATAAATTTTTTTTATGTTTTTATTTATTTTTGAGAGTAGGAGAGACAAAGCATGAGTGGGGAAGGATCAGAGAGAGAGAGAAGGAGACACAGAATCTGAAGCAGGCTCCAGGCTGCGAGCTGTCAGCACAGAGCCCGACGCGGGGCTCGAACTCACAGACCGTGAGATCTTGACCCGAGCCGAAGTCGGACGCTTAACCGACTGAGCCACCCAGGTGCCCCCACAACGTAAATTTAACATCAGGCACCGAAGTCAGCGTTTGCCCATGCTTCTTCAAAGTGCTGCAGCCCAGGGGAGGGCTCTTTCTCCCAAGGCCCCACACCTGCTGCCCACCGGGCTGTCAGGGCACCAGCGAAGCTGGGGTGTAAATCAGGATTTGCTGTGGGGAGGAAGCCTTCTGGAGGCAGGTCCTCAGGAAAAGGCAGTGGGGAGCCAGCTGGAATCCAACACAAACAGTCCAGCCCAGAGTGGACCTTCCTCTCCCGCCCCCCTCCCCTCCGCCCCGGCTTGAAAATGTTCGAATTCCACTGAATTCTCCTCCAAGAGTCTCTGGGGGGAGGGGGAGGGGCATTCTTCAGAGACGGGCTCCCCCTTAGAAAATTCCACATTCACCCTTGCTTTCTCACCTTCTCTTACCCCACACACACTCTTCTTTGTCGTAAATTGCAGAAAGCTTTGCTCCCCAGGGTTTCCGGCTTCGGGGATGAGAAAGACCAGGGTCCGTGTCAAAGTGACTCTTGATAAAGGCATCCTGGGTGTTAAATATTTATTTTAAGGTAAATGTTCTACTTGTGAGAGGTTAAAAACACAAATGTATTTTCATGCAGAGCCTTTTCCTAGTCCGTGCATGAGTGTCTTTAGGCCTTTTTATTTGGCTCTGCAGCAGCCACCTTGCAAACCGGATCCCTGAGATGAGCCGACAAGGATGCAGAAATGAAGAAATAAACAAAAAGCCATGTTAATTTCAAGCTTCAGTAGGAACACAAAAAGAAATATTAACATTCGCTGAATGACAAATAATGAAACGGCTAGGAGTTTTTTTTAATGCTTCTAGCGAGGTTTTGTAAGCTCTCGTGGAATTTTCTCCCAGCCAGGTCGAGCACGTTTATAACCAGCAGTGCCCCGTGAAGGTGGTTCGGTAGGTGGTTTAATTTAAAGATCGGCACCTGCCAAGCATATGGGGTTCCTAAGACAATTCCACGGCCCTATTTATGCCTTTCTAATCTACTTTCTATTTTTTTTTTTTAACGTTTATTTATTTTTGAGAGACACAGAGACAGAGTGTGAGCAGGGGAAGGGCAGAGAGAGAGGGAAACACAGAATCTGAAGCAGGCTCCAGGCTCAGAGCCGTCAGCACAGAGCCCGATGCGGGGCTCGAACTCACAGACCGCGAGATCATGACCCGAGCCGAAGTCGGCCGCCCAACCAACTGAGCCACCCAGGCGCCCCTCTAATCTACTTTCTGATCTACGTCTCCTTCGTGCAGTCTTCATAACTGCTTGTCCACTAAATGAAAATCACTTCATCTGGCAAGAAGGATGGCCACAGAGTTGTTGTGGTGTGGTGGTGGTGGTGGTGGTGTGAAAAAGAAAAGTGTCTCAGCCCCTGCTCCTATTTATTTTCTGTTTCTTTTATGCCCATGCTCTTCCAGAGTCCGCCCTCTCACCTTGACACGGTATTTTACACGCTGAGAAACACTCAGGCTCAAAAATTTGTATTCATGTGTCAGGTGGACGGAAGGCACTGTTCATTTCAATTTAGTAAATGTTTTTTTTGAGTACCTACTACGTGCCCAGAACTGCGTGAGGCGGAGTGTGACTTCAGAGGCAAGGAGCGTTTCGCCGTAGAGAAAAGGTGGCGTGGCGGGTCAGAGGAAGGGGGACCTCATCTGGCTTCTTCCTTCTGTTGACATTATCTACTACCTGTCCTTGCCTCCACTCGACTGCGGTGCTCACACGCAGGAGTCTGCCCTTCACTGTGTGTCCTCAGCACTTAGCAAGTGTTTGGCACACAGTGGGGAGCCGGCAAATGTCTGATGAAGGAGCTATTTGGAAGAGCAAGAGAGGTGTAATGAGGGAGGGGCCCGGGACCCGAACAGAGGCCAGTTCAGGACCTCGACTTTGACAACAGTCAGGGAGTCGTGAGGGCGCTCCAGGTAAGGAGACCAGTCTTCAGTCTGGAAAGCCTGGAGCAGGAACAAGCGGAGGATGGTTGAGCCGTGGGATTCCTATGGAGAGGTCAGCGAACTATGGCCTGCAGACCACCTGCCGGGTGTCTGTGGCTACTTTTGTGCTGTGTCGGCAGAAACCAGTACAGTCGACCTTGGAATAATGCAGGCGTTAGGGGAACCTACCCTGTGCATGGTTGAAAATCTGTGTGTGACTGTTAATTCTCCAACACTTAACTGCAAAGAGCCCACTGTTGGCCAGAAGCCTCACCAATGACGTAAGCATTCAGGTTGACACATATGTCGTACGTCGTATGTGTTATAGACTGTATTCTTACACTGAAGTCAGCTAGAGAAAAGAAAATGCTAAGGAAATCAGAAGGAAGAGAAAATATAAATTCACAAGGCTGTATTATAAAAAAAATCCGTGTATAATTGGACCGGTGCAGTTCTCACCCATGCTATTCAAGGGTCAACTATAGTTGCCATATATGGCCTGCTAAGCCAAAAATATTTGCTACCTGTCGCATTACGGAAAGAGTTTGCTGACCTCTGCCCTAAAAGAGCGAACAAGAATGAGTGCAGCTACCTGACGACCGTTCTGTAAAGTGACAGCGTGTATTTGGTTGGCTCTCTTGATCAGAGGACTGACCTAGCAAGAGCGTGGTTTAGGGAAGTTAATATGGGAGGGATAGAATGGGGTGGAGCTTTGGGGAAGGAAGCGGGTGCCGAAAAACCAGTTGGGAGGGTACCCGGTAACTATCTCTTCAGGCATTGTCGAAGAAAGTGCATCGCTTTGAGTATTATCTGAAGGTTGGCTTGGCACGCTTTGTTCCCTGGACTAGAAATCCTCGCCTGTCTCCTGGTTCGTGTCACTAGTTTGGGGTTCCACCCCAAAGCTCCTTCCAGAAAACTCAAGTCAACCTCAACCATCTGATCACACTCTTATTTCTAGTGTTGTTTGTATGTAGATGTTTGTTCTGTCTCATAAGCTGTCCTTACCCTGAGGCCAGGGACTTTGGCCACACCTCTCTCAATGGTTAGCTACTATTTTGAATATAACTAGACCTTTCTAAATGTTTGTTGATGATATACAGTCACTGAACAGGATGTGTTGTTGGAGGAAATATACCCTATCTCTTTCCATAAATTAGTCAGAATATATCAGGACAGTAATCCCAAGAGCAAGCATCTGTCTGTCTGATGCACCAACATCCATCAGATAAAAGCAGTTAAACCCACGTCAGTCATTTTGGTACAATCAAACTAAAATTAGACACAGCAGAAATATAGTCAATACGAGAGCGTTTATCCCACCACGGTTCATTTTCAGGTTGATAGAGGCAGAATGATAAAGCATCTGGACTTGAGGTGAAGTTCAGGGAGATGGCTGTTACAGACGGGAGCCTGGGGGGTGGAAGGAAGGTGACGGCTGGGACCTCAAGTTCACGTCTAGCGCCTCTTCCTCATCAGGACCCTAAGCCCTCTCAAGGGTATGGAATGCAGAAGTTTTTGGAAATATAAATCAGGTTTTACTTAGTAATATTCATTAATGACCTAAATCAAGGGAGAATCTCCTACTTAACGAAGTAATTAATCCACTCTGGGAATTGATGTTGAAACAGGAGACTAATTGATTAATAGGATCCCTGTGTTCATTTTTCCTCCTTCTGTGGAAAGGAGCCGGCATTCAGCCCATGCCAGGTTTGGTGCTCGGGGCTAGGCTAGATCATTCTGGCTGGAGTCAGCTTTGCTCTTCTGCACACAGCCGGCCTGACCCCCATCTCTATGCTTTGGGTCCTGCTCCCCCCACAAAGGAAGGCCATGTCTTTAGCACTTTCTTTCTAAAACCTCGTGTATTCGGGCCGCCTCCCCCTTTTGGATCTCTTCTTTCTTAAGTCACCATTTTACCTAATCAGTACCGTACGGTCAAGCGTACGTATGGGATAACGGGAAAGGATTAAAAGAGTAAAAGCAAATATTCCCCCACATTTTACATGGTGTGAAATCTGACCTCACTGAGCTGATGAACGGACTTCCTCACAGCTCTGAGGGTCAGATGAGATCGTGGAAGGGGGCCCTGTAAACCATGCAGTGCCGTGCAAATTCTGGCTCTTGGCATCATTATGATTGTCGGCGATACATATCTCAGCGTCTCCACTGCATTGATACTTAAGATCGACAAACCAGAAATCAACGAGCTTTTAAACACTCTCTATGAATGGACTTTACCCTGGGCCAGACAGTTCGCTGGCAATAAAAAATTTTTTCAACAGAGTTCCTCAGGTTACCTGCTGCCCTTGTAGGGGGAAGGAAAGAGAAGACCCACCGGAAACAAATAGAGAATTCTAGTGGCACACCCCCGGGGTCCGCCCAGCCCCGGGAGCCCTCACACAGATGGCCTGACCGACCTTGGTCCCCCGGGGCTCCCCAGCCCTCATCTTCCTACGTTTAGTCTCACAACCAGAAGCAGAAGATGTCAGCGCTGCTGCTTGGAGAGGGGACCTGGCAGTGTGCTCGGGAGCACCGCTGGCTGACCGACTTGCCCTCTGTGAAGGGAGAGAGAGACCTGACAGAGTATGAATGAGAACGAGGGCACGCCACTGTCAAGGTCAGACGTCTGCGCTCCTGTCTTCATTTGTTGCTAGCCAACATGCCCCTTCTGTTTGTTTCCACGGACAGTCTTTCAGTTCAGCCTCTGCCCACTCTTCCCCGCCCCGCGGGCCCGGGAGCAAGGGGGGCGGCTCTGTAGGCCTCCAGTATAGTTTAGTGGCCCTCCTCCCTCCCACCCCCACTCCCCTTTTTTTCTTCTTCAAACAAAATGTTCTAACCACTGCTTTTATAATCACCACTGTTCTAACCACTGGGACTTTCTGTTCTAGACAGATTTATTGCTATTAAAATATTTGTCTTAATTGTTGCAGGTGGTAAATCCTGCCTTATGGGCTTTGTTCCAACTTGCATTATTTTTTTTGCAAGGAGGATACTGAGTGGTTTGTAAAAATATTAAATCACGCCCTGACTGAGAAGAGTAAAAGTGTGAATTCTTTAGAAATGTAATAGGGGCGCCTGGGTGGCTCAGTCGGTTAAGCGTCTGATGCTTGATTTAGCTCAGGCCATGAGCTCACGGTTGGTGAGATTGAGCCCTGTGTCGGGCTCTCCGCTGACAGAGAGGAACTTGCTTGGGATTCTCTCTCTCTCTCCCTCTTTCTCTCTCTATCTCAAAATAAATAAACATTTAAAATTGCATATATATATGGGGCACCTGGGTGGCTCAGTTGGTTAAGCATCCAACTTCGGCTCAGGTCATGATCTGATGGTTTGTGCATCTGAGCCCCGCGTCGGGCTCTGTGCTGACAGCTCAGACCTTGGAGCCTGCTTCAGATTCTCTGTCTCCCTCGCTCTCTGCCCTTCCTCGCCTGCTTGCACTCTGTCTCTCTCTCCCTCAAAATAAATAAACATTAAAAAATAATAAAATAAAACATGCATATATATAAATAAGCATTTAAATGTACATACGTATATGTATGTATACGTACAGCAAAGGGTCTGGCCTGTATATATGTGTGTATATCATAGGGATTAAAGACCAGGTAGGCACACAGAAGACAGCCCACAGTGATCACATAAATTGTGATTCTGGTTTAATGATCTTAATTAATTCCCAAGATTAATAAAAATGTTACTTTTAATTATTGTTTTTGAAGTCCCCATGTTCTGAAGTTGGGACTTGAACTGACCTTTTTACAGCAGTTAACGGTTAATTGATATGACATAACTAGAACTTTCTCAGTTGTTCTTACAAACTTGACTGGACTTCCGTGTCAAAGATGCTTTATAGTTTTTTGCCAACTTAAATAAAGGTAACATCTCCTTTCGAGTCACTAAGTCAGAGGCTGATCGATTCTGTTCACATTCAAGGGTTATGAGGTAGGATTTAGAGTCCACAAGGGCAGGGATCTTCGGAGAGTACGAGTCAGTTTTACTCGCTGTATTACCTCCAGCTTCTGAAACAATACCCATCATGCACTGCGGTCCCTGGATAAATACTGAATGAACGAATGAATGAACGTAGACATCAAACTAAAAGAAATCAATAAAAATCTTCTTATAAAAACCCAGAGCGATATATTATAACGTTAAAAGTTTGCGTAATTTGAAACAAGACCCATAAATCTGGAACAGGCGGGAATAATTAAAAGTTCTTTGCCCATCTGAACTAGAGCATTCCATGCCTAGGGTCTGCCAATGCCCATTACTAATAAATGCTTTTGAACTCTCTTCATTAAAACTTTACTCCCAACTGAAAGGACTGTGAGAGAGTCTAATCCACTTTGGCACACAGATCATATAAATAGTTCGTAATCGGCTTTACTTTTCTGATCTGCATTCAGCAGTGTTTATAGAGACTGGCGTCAAGATAGGTGCAGAGCAATCACAATATTAGAGAAAATGTCACGTTAGCAGTTCTTTTCAAGGAAGTCTATAAATACAAAGTTCACCAGTGTTGTTTTCCATAAACCTGTCTTTGGTGTAATTACTATTTCTTTTAATTATTCTACCTTTTTATTTTTATAATCTTCTATTATTGTTTGATGTGCCAGTTTCATTCGGCTGAATTCCAGACATAATACCTTGTTTTTAAGCATTATAAATATATCTCAATGTTCTTTCTGTGGCAAATTACTCTTTTGGTTCTTTGTTTCAAATTGTGGGTTCGGAAAGTGTTACTTTTCAAGTCGCAATCATAACTAGAAGAGACTTAAACTTGACTACAGGAAGTCCGTGTGAATATCGAGAAAGCAGAGGTGGGGCTCGACCCTTGACCCTCGTCCTTTGCCGCCGTCACAGGCATCATCAACAAAGACCCGATGTTGCTCTTGCCACAGAAGAGCTGGGCAGGAGCATCCGGAATCTTAATTTGGGTGCAGACCTGTGGAGACCCTTTGACTCTGGACCCCTCGGCCAGCTGGGCGTCCACTTGTAGAAGAAACAGGCTTCCTGTATGACTTCTGAACCTTCTCTGGCCCGCCTCTCAAACCAGTAATGAGTTGAAAATGTTTAGTTTTTATTGTATCAATGCCCACTTGCCAAATGCCTGAAAGCAATTTGAGAGTAATTTAAACCAAATTTTTTTATTTTAGCAAATCTAGTGAAAATAAATTTAACCTATTAATTGTGCTATGTTTTGCCGTGTCTTGGCACTTCCATAAATAGAAGGTTAAAATAATGGGCATTACATGAAGTAAATAAAGCTTAATTATCCCAGTTTAAAAGTCAGGCGGGGGCATGCCTGTGCCTGGCTGCAGTGTTGACCTCATTGCCATCTGACTGCCGTCAATAGCTCTTTCTCCTTAATCCATTTCCTCTAAAAGCCGTACTAACACATTTACAATGTTTGTAGTCCTTTTTCCTCCCCATAACTGATGTGGTTCAGCGTTATTGACGTTTTTGTGAGGTACAATCTATGCGGTTATTCCGGGCTCTGGTACCCTCTTTGCGCGTGTGTGGTTGGGACCGTAACGTTGTTAACGAAACCTTCAGTGAGACCGAGGAATTTCCCATTGCCTGTGTGTGGCTTCATGGTCATCCCTCCATTTGCCAGATTTTGTCCACATAAGAACCATATTCAACAGAATTTTTGGAGGACCTGTTACAGTCTCGTTTTCTCATTCACCAACGAGTCTTGAAAGGCTGATTTTAAGGAGACAACGTGAAGATCTTTCTCTCTCTATCTGCAAAAGAAAAAACAGGCTTATCAATGTTCTCTCTGTCTCGCATTATGGGACTCTAGCCATCTCCCTTCTTGGGTGTCCTCTCCCCTGCCACTTCACCAGCCCCTCCAAGTGAGGGGCCGCTGCTCCTGTTCATGGCTTCTCCTTTTAAAGGACTTGAAATCAGGGTGAGTGCACAGTGACCTGCTGGCCTGGGGGACACGTTGGGGCCCCCTGGGTGGGAGGAGCCCTGGGCTTCTTCTGAAAAGGTCACTCCCTCCCCAGGATGAGAAGCCCTCAATTTTTGAACGTAGTTGTTAGCTAAAGGGATTAACCCAAAGGGAGGGATTTTAAGGCCACGTCCTTGGTCGTGTTGTTTTTGATAAGGAAATTGAATTGGGCTTTCTGTGAATTCACTACCTTATATAAGAAGGCACAGGTTAGATTGATCCTACCACTTGAGTCTTTCTCTGGTTATTTGATTATTTTCAAAATATCTTGACATTTGAAAGGCATATAGACAAAAGCCAATCAATGTAAATAGTTACATTTAGAAGAAAAAAGGACAGACATCAGCCCTTTTATATTTCACCATTTTTAACCCCTTGGATTCAGAGCTGGATTTTGCCTCAGCTAGACGGAGCAGCTACTGTTCCGTCTGACGTGCAATTTGAACGTTAACCAGACAGTCCCAAAAAACCTGAAAAACATTTGTAACTTTTAATCACAGACCCAATGGCATTACACTCTAACAGAACTGATTTCATTTCTTAATTTCTTCTAATCAATCTAGAAGAAATAAATGTGATAAAGCAGACACCCAGTTACAGAAGTAAATCATGTCTGTTTCCCACAACATCTAACATTAATCGAGCTTATTTGGCTAATACTGAGGTTATCTGACCGTTGTTGCTTAAGATATTATGGATTAAGTGATGTGTATCATATGCAAATACATACTGTCTTCCCCCTTACCTAAAAGATAATCCAAAGTTAAATAGAATATATTCACTGCTTACTGCATACGAAACCAGATTGTTCTAATGCGTAAAGGAAATTATGTTTTGTATATTATACAAATGTGCGGATGGCTTCCTGGGAATATGGCAATGTCTTTAAAGAGCTCATTCTTTGTTGTCATTTCCTTATTATAAAAGCCAACAAGTCAGTGCCATTTCTGAAATGGCAGTCACTATTTTAGGATCCTGCAGCAATGACTCAGCACGAGAGGTAGATCAAAAATTATAAAATTGAATTTAAAACTGGATATTTGTGTAGTCCCTCTAAAGGTCAATTCGGCAAACCGTACCAGCAGCCATAAATATTTCTATGTTCTTTCACTGGATAACCTCATTCCTGAAAATTACAAGTAGTTTTTTTGGAAGCTGTATGTGTATTTATCATTACCCAACCATTGTTTCTAAGAGACCACCAAAATCAGCAAGTGAGCGTTGAAGAATCAAAGTTTGAAAAATGGAATATTAATAATAGTCTGTGGGCTCTGGATTTCGGGTATAAAGACCAGAAGTATACAAGAGTCATTATAAACTATCGCGACAAAAGAGCACAGAATTGTATGCGCACTCTGATTACAACTGTATGGAAGACATTTAAATGAAAAACTACGGATACACATAGTGTAGGGATACACATTTTTTTAAATTTAGTTTTTTTATATGGTTACGAAGTCGCTCACTACATTTCCTGTCGATTCTCTCGTCGAGCACTCATGGCAAGGAGGAACCTAAGAGATCAGTCAAGACTTGCACGTCACACGGCAAAAATAAGGCGCCTCGTGGCATGTCGGTGCCATTTAACAAGTGACTCCATCCTTTCCTGGCGTCTTGAAAGAGCGACTGTGTGTGCTAACAGTCGTTACCGACTCCCAGAGGGTCCCTCACGCTCCGGGTGAATGCGTGCTGTGGTGTCCTCTCTGTCCAGTTAAAACCTCAAGGAAGAAGGTGGTGTTTGCCAGGGCATAAACTGCCATTTGGCCTCCTGACCTCTGACCTTTAAGAAGTGCCAGAGGGTCCCTCATGGTTACACGAGCCTCGGCTCTCTGTGTTGCCATGGGGACAGCCGCCTCTTGCTGAGGACACGGTGTGGCCAGCCCCCTTCATCTCCGGTCTCGGGGCTGCTGAAACCCGCGGTCGCTGGGTTGTGGGTTAAAGAATAGCATGGTATTCCCACCCCGTTGTAAAACTCTGATTTAACAAGTACTCTTCTTGACTTTCTAAGTTAAAGAAGGGAGGGCCCAACCAGGTAAAGTACTTGCTCTCCGTATGTACCAATAAATTATTTTGGAAAACCGCCATCTCCAGAAACACGCTTACCGCGTCCTCTCTCTGTCTTTCCTGATGCGTTTTTGATGGGTTGTTATTGCCCTTATACAGATTGGCTTCTAGCTACTAACAGTCACTGCCCATCATCGCGGCCTATTGAGTAATCGCTATATTGAAGGCACCATCTGGGCATCTCAGTGTTTGAAAAAGGAGTAGGTCTGCCTTCTGATTTTAAAGAGCTCATAGTCTAGGGACGCCTGGGTGGCTCAATCGGTCAAGTGTCCAGCTTCAGCTCAGGTCATGATCTCACGGTTCATGAGCTCGAGCCCTACGTCGGGAGCTGTGCTGACAGCTTGGCGCCTGGAACCTGCTTTGGATTCTGTGCCTCCCTGTCTCTCTGCCCGTCCCCTGCCTGTGCTCCGTCTCTCTCTCTCTCTCTCAAAAATAAATAAACGTTAAAAAAGTTGTTTTAAAGAGCTCATAATCTAGTTGACAGCAGAACGACCAAAGTACGTTCTCAGAGCTCAAGAACAGGTCACAGCGCAAGCATTTGCTGAACCGAAAGCTGGGTGATCTTGAGCAAATGAGCAGCAGAGTCGGAGTAGCTTGGCAGATGGCGCTGGGTGTCCCCGGCGGAGCGCGGATGCATGTCAGAGAAAGTTAAGTACCAGGTGCTAATTTAAAGCAGATGATGTGGTAATGTGACAGGAATAAAGAGCAGGTGTAGATTTTTGGAAAGCAGGTAACGGGATAAGATTTGCATAAAAAGCTCTGGGCTGATGGATTAATGTGGCCAGAAGGCTGAAAACAGGAGCCCAGTCAGGAGAACCGGGTCGGGGCCTGCCTAGCTGGGCCATGGGAAGACACAGCAAAAGTCATAGCTTTTACAGAGAAGGAATCTGCTCAATTTCCTGAAGTATTGACCGTGGGATCAGGAGGAGGAAGGGGAACTAAGGGAGAGAGCCGAAAGGAATCTGAAGCCCCCAGAAATTTGTTATGTTGGTGCAGATGACAAGCTGGGGACAGGGTACCTCTAGCGAGGTGAGAGGAGGGACTCTGAGCTGCCTGTTTGAGTAAGTGGTAAACCTCCAGTATCAGTAGGATGTTCCTGTGGGCGATTAAGGTATAGAATTTGGGAGCAATTAGGGCCAGAGATTAGATTTGTCAGTCTGTGTTTCGAGTGAGTTCATATGCAGAAGGAAAAAGTAGTTGAAAGTCAAGGGGAAGGTTAAGTTCATGGTGGAGAGGGGGAGGGATGGCCGAGAACTGTGGGGCCACAGGGCGGTTTCGGGCTCACCTCACTACGGAGCCCGGGGTCCTCCCAAAGGGATGTCGTAACACAGCAGCAAGGATGGAACCCACATCGTAGGAACAGAGAGAGTTTGAGGGGAAAAAGCCTTGAGAGAGAGAGCAGTTGAGAGAGGAAGACAGGCACAGCAGATGATGGGGAAAAGATGGAAAATGACGGAGGTAAGGATTTTTTCAGTTCCGGGGAAGTCTGAGCGGTTGCGTGTGAAGGAGGGACAGCCCTGAAGCCAGTGACCAGAAGGGAGGAGAGCGGGTCCTCAGGGAGCCAGGCGGCCTGCCCGTGACGTCTGCTCAAGGCAGGACCGTGCAAAGTCCTGAGCGCTTTGAAACACTTTGAAACGAAGGACATCGGGCTTGCCGGGACCGAAGGTAGAATTTAGGAGGTCTCTGGGCCAGTTGCTTCTTATCAATTACTTTGTCTCTAGACTTCAAGGCTGGGCATGTGGAAAGTACTAATCTCTCAGAGTTAAAATTTTACCTCCGAGTCTACTTGACTTTAACTTCTGTAGGGTGTCTTTGCCTGGTACTGTATCCAGTGTCTCACGAACCAGTTTTACTAGAAGCTATTATTTAAAATTTGTTTATTTGGTCCCTAGTGCATATAAATAGCGTCAGGCTCAGCCCTGCCCAAAGCTCCCAGCAGTCACTTGGCGGTTTATATCCTCCAGCTAAGGTGTACTCGTAATAATACCAGTGGCCTACAGCTGTGTGGCTCTTCTCGGTTTCCGAAGAGCTTTGGTTATAGTCATCGAATCTGAACCTTGGGCAGTCAAGGAGCCTGTGATGTCCTCCAGCTCCCGAGTGGCAGAACTGTCATTCAGGCCCGGGCCTTGTGGCTCTCCAGCTGCCCCTCGCCGCTGCCTCTGTGGGTATAAAATAAGAGAGAAAGAGAGCTCGGCTTGGTGACCCTCCCCAGTCCAGTGTTCGAGGTCGCAAAGGCCATTAATCTGGGCATATGGGACTGGAATCATTTAAATTTTTTTTTAATATTTATTTATTTTTGAGAGAGAGAGAGAGACAGAGCATGAGCAGGGGAGGGGCACAGACAGGGAGACACAGAATCTGAGACAGGCTCCAGGCTCTGAGCTATCAGCACAGAGCCTGACGCGGGGCTCGATCTCGGGAACGGTGAGATCATGACCTGGGCCGAAGTCGGACACTCAACCGACTGAGCCACCCAGGCGCCCCTGGAAGCATTTAAATGAATACTGTATACAGAAGCCAAAGGTCACTAGGGGCCGGAGTTGAGGGGAAATGCTTCATGGGGGAAGGGGCTCGCAGCGCCCTTGAAGATAGGGTAGGAATCAGCAAGGCAAAAGCAGGAAGAGAGTTTATGGGCTGCGGCAGGTGTAAGCAGGAATTAGGGTCTCCAGTACTGGTCTCTGTCCAGAGACAGAGCCAAAGGGGTGTGGTCGGGCCTGACGACAGAGGGCCCTGACGGTCAGGGAGCAGATTTAGGACTGTATAGAGGAGAGAGAGTTAGAGGAAGACTTGCAGGAACCCAGGCAAGCACCTGAGTGGTAAGCTTCTCATTGATTCGCGGGAGGATTCCAATAAGGGTTATTTGGCAAGCGATTTCTAAGAAACTATGGAACGATCGCAAGATGCCCGTGTGATTTCCCTGAGAAAAAGGCAGGCAAAATGAAAACCATTTATTTTCTACACCACATTCTTGGGGGGATAGACCCGCAGTGGGAGGGGCAGACAACAGGCAAATCCTTACCTTTATGTAGTGCTTTTCTGCGAAAAGTACATTGTGAATTTCAGCTCAGCATTTGATAAGCGTTTGAAATTCTGTGAGCAAGATGGACACATACAGACTGGGCGAGAGTCGAGTCGGGTGGATTTTAGATGGCCGGAGACCTCCCCCAAAGAGCACAGGTTACGGGTCTGTTCCATTCAGAGAAGAGTCTCCTAAATCATGTCGCAGGATTCCATGGAAGTTAACTGAATGAAGAACACAAAAGGCTTGTTTATCACGTGTGTGGGTAACACAAACTTTGGAAGGACACCTGAGTTCCTGAACGATAAAATCAAAATTGAAAAAGATCTCAGTAAGACAGAAGCTTGAGCCAAATTAATCCTATAATATTTAGTAAGAACCATTTAGTCTTAGCATGTTTACAAAAATCAATTAATGGGAGAAACCTGAATTAATGGGAAAACATATTAAAAGACTTTGGGATGGGAAAGGCTCTGGGGGTAGAGAGTTATGTAAGGATAAGCAGTCGGTATCAAATGGCTGTCACCAGGCTTCATGCAGTCTTAGGACAGAGTGAGAAAAATGGTATTTAGAACAAGGGAGGTAATGGTCTCCCTTTTATCATATTTTGATCACGTCCATTATATTGTGGGAATAAGCAATTTTACTTTTGATGTGAAGAGAGGTGGTTAAAGAGTCTGGGGATGTTGGCATGGAGGAGAAACTCCTCAAGGTTCATAACAACTATCTTCAAATCCACGGAGGGCTGCCATGTTGGAGACCCCCACCAACAGGTAGACTGATCCTGCACTCTTCCAAGGACATGCAGGGAATTCTAGGATAGGGAGATTCTGACTCAGCGAGCAGCTCGTCTGTGGAGGGTTAAACAGAGTTTTGATGAACAGTTGTCAGGGATTCCGGAGAAGAGACTTTTAATGTTGGCTCTAAGGTTGTGCTTCTGTGGTTTCTAGTGTTTGTCATCCAGCCGTGTGCTGGAGCTGGCTTGTACCGGTTCGCAGGAGCTGACTGTTAAATAATCAGGAATTTTGCAAGCTAGGAGCGAAACCGTTGGTAGCTTGAAATCAGCCATGGGGGCAGTATTTATACCACCGAAGTCCGCAAATGTTACGGATCAGCCCCGCCCCACCCCCTCCTGGCGTCAGTGTACCCGCACACCACCGATATTGTCCAGAATAAAGAGTGTCTGTTAGAAGCTGTGACCCTCTGGAATGTGAAAGAGCGGACTGGAAGGGAACGCTCATGTTTATGTCCTTCGGACTTTTCAGATTCTGTTTCTCTTCATTGTACGCGGCTCCCCTTGTTGGTTTGCAAACCGCTTCCTATCTCCTGCTGAGATCTGGGGCCTGCGAGTTTCTCTGTCACCAGATCTGCCAGGGAAACTCGAATATCTTCTGTTTCTTGGAATAATTCTTTCCTTGTTATGTATCTAGACTGGGCTAGCCCTGTGCAAGAGGTGGCCCCCACCCCATTCTCAGCCACTAGCCAAAAGGATTGTGAATCACAAATGAATTCAACCATTGAAATAGGATTTAGAAACACCTGCACCGCCGAGAGCACGTGAGTACAGGTGCAAGGTCCAACTCACGGATCTAACAAAGCCCTGCACGCCACATGGCAGTAACTGTCCGGATGATCGCGCTTTGTGGCTTGACCTCAGATCAGCCTCTGTCCCCGTGCCTTATGGCAGAGTAAATAGTGATTTTAATTCTATTGTTTATCTCTCATTTCTTTTTAAAGAGAGGATTTGAATGAAGTCCGAATCACGAAGTGTAAGGGAAAAGCAAATGTCCTGTGGTGGGTATGATAGGCAAATTCAACTGTGGTCAGGCAAATTCTATTTGAGCTTGTTCTAAGGCACTAAGCAAAAAAAAAAAAAAAAAATTGATTTTACTATTCTGATATGTCTGCTATGTACCATTTGAAACCCCAGAGGCTTTTCTGTTTCCCCCATGATGCCTTCCCTCCACTCCCTCTGCTTTTTGGTTTCCCAGGAGACAGACAGTAGCACCCAGGAATGGTTAGGCTACAACCAGATAGGAGCTTCTACAACCATGATAGGCCTTTCCAAATAGCCCGTCCAAAGGTGATTTCAGAAGTATGGAGCAGGCAACTCGGAATCTCAATGTCCGGATTATAAACAAGAGAGTAGGAGTCTCGGTGTCACTGCCAGCGTGCAGTAAGGTACCGTGAGGTGGTGTCTACATCTAGCCCAGAAACGACCAGACCAAGCAAAGGTGAGCTCTGTCCCTGTATGGTGATGGGCTGCGAAGAGGGGTCAAGGAGAGCTGAATGAAGGAAGACAGGGAGAAAGGGCAGAAAAGAGACGGAACGCAGCTGCAGCCAAGCAGGAGTTCACAGTCCGGAGACACACCCTGTGAAGGACCGTCTGTGGCACAGGACAAGAACAGGGAATAAAGAGAAACAGGATTCCTATGTCAGAAGCTATAGGAGTGATGATCTTTTTCTTTTTTTAACGTGTATTCATTTTTGAGAGACAGAAACGGCCTGAGTGGGGGAGAGGCAGAGAGCGAGGAAGACACAGAATCCGAAGCAGGCTCCAGACTCTGAGCTGTCAGCCCAGAGCCCGACATGGGGCTCAAACCCAAAAACTGCGAGATCACGAACCTAGCTGAAGTCGGCCACTCAACCAAATGAGCCACCCAGGCGCCCTTGACATAATGATCATCTTAACCAGAGGCCTAATCTGGGCGGCTAGGAGCCCAGGGAAGAATCCCACTCTAGACCAAAAAAAGCTGCAGCCGCAGCGCAGGATTGGAATTGGGTTTACTGATACGCAGATTCAACCCTCACAGCCCGGAGAATCTAGCAAAAGGATGGACTTGAGGAAGACTCCGTAAGACTTGAAAAAGTACAGAAAGAATGAGTTGAATGCCTTTGAATTCAGCTGCATGAGACACGTACCTGAGCATGCTTCTAGAGCAGACAGTTTGGTTTGAATGGCCTCATTGTGATGTGCGGCAGGGAAAAGGTTAGGAAAAGAGATACTCCCAGGAAAGAAGTAGGGCAGTGAGGGAACTGTGGACACCAGGGGCATAGAAAAGCAACTGAACTCAGCAAGGTAGTGCTCTTCGGTGAATAGTGTCCCTCCTGGCCCCTCTGCCCTTGGTGGCCCCAAAGAAACAGGGGCCCTCTTGTTTTTGGTCAGCCACATGCTGTTGGCCTTAGTGAGAAGTACGTCCACCAGTCAGCATCTAGCCTTCACCAACCAGGCTTTCAGGGGAGAATTAAGGCCTCCTCACTAAGGTATCCATTGTATGTAGTGAATCTTCTTCCCCCCAGGTTCCTAGTGCTGCGTAAGAAAGTATAGTTACTCAGATAATTTTCTGCGTTCTGTGGTTCAGATGGAGAACCCTCCTTGAGAAAGACTGGCACTGCCATGACCTGAGACTGGGCTTCCCATGCGAAATCAGCAAACAGTTTAGCCACCCGCTGGGGTTCTGCCCGAAGAAGGCTGCAGGTCGCAGCTGGGGTGGTGGACCCTCGGAATGAGGCGTGTACCAAACAAGGTCTCATCCCACCTTTGAAGCACCTGCCGACTTCGCTCTACCATCAGAACTCTGTCTCCTGTCTCTACTCAGGATTGAATCTTTTCGTTAATAAGCCAAATCTGTGCTTCCAAAGGCTCTCCCATGTCAAAACTTCCAGTCAGAGTTGGCATCAACTTTGCTTCTATGAAGAAAATTTGATTTTGCTTTCCCATTTCTCATGGATATTATTCTTTGAAAATAATTCAGTGGAATTGAAAACTCTTGGCTCAGCATCGCTTAATAGCCTGGTTGTTTCTCTAGCAAACACTGAATGATTGAGTGAATGAATTAAGCTTACAATTAGTCTTATATGCTGACGCTCAGTTGATCTTTACCCCAATATATAAGGTGACTGAGTAGGAGTTATTCTCACATTTGAGGTTGAGTTCATCTAGGTGTATAAATAACATTTAAGTGACTCAACCAGAAACTTATAGTAAGGTAGGTGGCAAAGTCGGGTATCGAACCCAAGACTCTTGATCCCTGACCCAGAATTCTTTAAGGGGATCTAGGAAAATGGTGGCCAATCCCATGGTATGAGACAAAGTAAGTCAGCCAGTTGTGTTTTGGTGAGCAACTATTATATGACACTGTGTTCAGTGGTGTGGGTGTCCAAGAAGAGAAGATGCTGTAGTTTTGCATCGGGAAGCTTACCGCTCAATTGGAGAGACCAAACTGCTATACCTACAAACAATGGCCTCTAATGGAAGGGGAGTGAAGGGAAAGAAGAGAGTTCTGGAGTTCATTCAGAAAGTCCCTAGGGGAAGAACTGAAAGTGAATTTTGAGCAGAGACAGACCTGCATAACCAGACAGAGGCCAGCAGGAGTGAGGGTCTAGCAAGCAGGGGCTGTGGCCAGGGAGCACCCGGTTGAAGGCGGAAGGTGTGGGTGCTGTCTGTTCGTAGAGGTGAAGGCACTGAAGGTGAGATGTTCAGAGCTCAATGTAGCGAAGGCCTGAGGATTTGGACCAGTAAAGTGAAAAATGGAACAGACAAGGTCTGAAGGGACTTTTGGGTCATCTTGAACTGCCATTCTGACAGCACAATCATGACCTGCAATGCCAAGACAAACGCCACCCCACAGAAGACTCTGGACCCTCTGGGTTGGGGCAGAAGCCCCGGTGAACCTGGAAGGAGAGGAGGCAGTAGATCTGACTCTGAGGATGTTTCGGGTTTGAAGGGGAGAGAGAACACACAGAAGTATGGAGTGAGAAGTGGAGCTCCTGGCCTGACAGGAGAGGAAGTTAGGGATTGTGCCCAGAAGCCAGTTGGGAGACCATTCCAGTGACCCGGGTGAGGTCGTGGGATTCTGGCACTGAGAACAAAGAGGGGGAAAGAGGCTTTGAGGTACATCCCCCAAAGACAGCAAAAACTGGGGAGGTGAGGCAAGACTCCCGAGGGCCTCACTTCAGAGATGAAGGAAGCGTGGTTCTGCCGCCATAAATGAAGTGGTTGGGAAAGGAACCCCATGCTGCAGGAGAGGAGGCGATAGTTCAACCCAAGACATCAACACAGAGAGACTTCTTCAGTCTTTGAGATTAAGGACAGATGGACGGATGGACGGAGAACCCAAGGAGAGGGCAGGGCCAGGGATGCGGCCGGCTGGCCATTGGCGGCCGGCATTGAACGTGGTTGGAGATCGCCAGGGTCTGTGATCAAAGGGAGAGGAAGCAAAGGATGGCAGCTGAGGAGGAGGCCAGGGGAGCTGCCCAGAGGGCGGGCGGGGGGGAGTGCAAGAGCAGTTCCTCTCCTTGTCTGGACTCCCGACGCTTCTACGGGGACCTGTCAGGAGAGTGCTCTTCCTTTAAAATCATAACCCAATTAATAGTTCTGTTTCTCAACTACAAGTCTAAGCATGCATTTAGATTGGATTTGTGAGTTGCTTTGGAAGAGAGGGAAGGTTGTAGAGACTACCTGGGAGCAGTCTGTCCGTGGGGAGAGGAGAGAACCTTGAGGAAGGGGAGGGGGGCTGTCTAAAAAGGAAGAGAGAAGGGGAAAGGAGAAAAGAAAAAGGCAGTGAGCAGGACCCCTCACCGTGTGAGATCAGACCCCGCACCCTCTGACCCCAGCACCCGCCCGAGGGCTGCAGGCAGCGCCTCCCCGTCCAGCGGAAGGCTCTCACTCGGGGTCTCCCCGTGACGTCCCTACGAACCTCCTTTGCACTGCACCTTTAACGGTTTCGTTGTTCCAAAGGGGAGGCTGAGATTTGCTTGTTTATCATAAATCGCTTGGCTTGTTGTTGATTTGTTTGCCTTCCCAGTACGATTTCCCTGGTTTGCGTCTGTCATAACTGTGGTCCCTGAACCACACGTGGTTAATGTTGTTAACGCTGCACCCGGTGGCCCCTTGGAATTCAGTCACTTGCTCCCCAGCACCTCGGCTCCAGGCTTAGGACCCTCATTCCTAGAGGCACGTTTTTGTCCAAGCGAGTGCCTCCCTGGTCCTAACAGCCCTTGTGCCTCTAGAGGAATTCTCTTCCGATGCCCTTCGTCGGCTGTGAAGACATGATTGCATGTGATCAGGAGGGAAGCGGTGCTCAAATCCCAGAGTCGCGGTGTTGGCAAGGACTTCAGAAATCACCCTGTTCAACCGCCCACTCACAGGAATTCCCTTCAACAGCTTTTGTTTCACTTATTAATAGCTTTTTATTTTTCTGGATTTCAACTGTTCCCCAAAATAAATACTGGGTGGGTGATCCCAGCAGTGGTTTGAGAGTTGATATTACCAGGAATATCAAGAGGAGCAGACTTTTTTAAAAACCAGAATTTTGCTGGCCTTGTAAGGATCCGTGTCATGCTGGTCCTTCCCGCGCAGGCTTCCGGCCTCTCGCTGACCGCCGCCCCCCTACCCCCCTCCGTGGAGACGGCCCTGGCGCTGGGTGCTCTCACGGTGGGGGCCCAGTGGGCCCAGGCGACGGGCTTGGTGCGGGCCCAGCCCATGGCACGGGGGCAGCAAGGACTCCTCTCCTTCCCAGATGCAGTGGGTGGTTCCAAAGAGGGGTTTCGAGCGTTGGACGTGGAGCACCTCGTCTGTACGGCAGCGCGCGTCTCGTGCCACGAAACCTGTGTGAACGTGGGCCCATCAGGACTGCGCCTCGCTTTGTTTTTTTTGTCGTTCCGCACGCCAGGTTGCACACAGATCAGAGCGTCTCGGCGTTGATAAAGGCACAGTCTTGGGGCCCGGGGGGCGTGGTTTGCTTCCCCCCACCCCACCCCCACCTTTGAGGAGGATGAAACACTGCACAGGCGGGCAGGCTTTGCCGATGCACCGTGCAGCTTGGAGATTCCGGCCCCTTGGGGCCGGTGGTCCGGGTTGTGCTTCTCGAAGCACCCACCGGACGCTTACTTCTGTTGCCCACGGGTCACCTCAGCGACCCACGTCTCCAGCGCGGGGCCTCCTGCCGTAGGCCCGCCAGGCCGCCATGGTTTGCGGTGGCAACGGGGAGATGGGATTTGGCCCTCAAAACCTCAAAGCCCGCCGTCCATGCACAGCACTTCACAGTCCTCAGGCCGCATTTTCCAGCTACTCATGCTGAGAGACAGATGCCCTTGTGCCTGCACTTTGCGAGTGAAAGAATCAAAGAATAGCTTATTGTCTTACCTCCGGGCTGAGGCCCAGGGAGCGCAGCAGTGGTGTCTTCTCCCCTGGCGCCCTCTGCCCCTTCCTCCTGCCGGCCTAGCCCACCGCGTCCTTTCCTTGGGTCCTGCCGCGGCCCCTTCACTCACACCGTCCTCCAGGCTGCAGACCCTGGCCGTTCTCTGGACTCTTTAAAGTCCGACAGTCTCAGGAAGTCCTGCCTCCTTGAAGTCTCCCCTAGTCTTCCCAGCCCGGAGTGAAGTCCACCACAGTCCATTAGAGTTAAAGCTCCATGAGGGTAGAAAGTGTCTTTTTCGTTCATTCCCACCTACCAGCCAGCACACAGTAGTTGCTCAGTAAATATTTGTTGACAGGAAGACGGTGATTGCTGTCTATAAACTTAGCCTCTGTCCTCTATTACTTCTGTCTGCATTCGTCTCATTACACACGTACACCAGGCACTAAGCTTCTTCAGAACAGAAGGCACGGCTTTGTATCCCCCTCTCATAGAGTCTTGGACACACTAGGAGCTCAATAAATACTGGTGACTGAGTTTATTACATAATCACACAGTAATGTTCTCCGAGCGCGGGGTGGGGGCGAGGAGGCAGGCACAGTGTCTCTCTCCGCTCTCTTATATAAAACTACCTGGAGCGACGTTTTAAGCAAGCAGAAGCCCCCCTCCCCCGCCCCCACTTCCTCCCATCCAGCACGTGACTATTTAGGGAGGACACGAGGAGCCTGATGCTGTTAATTATATTCCTCTTCTACAGACTTGCAAAGGACTGTATAGAAGTGTTCCAGAATCCGTTATCCACTGGTTGGCTAGTCAAGTCCTGAGTAAGCCACTTTGAAAACTGATTATAATCCTGTTCCCAATGGAGAGTTGGGAGAGGGCCAGAAAGGGTATATTATTGTATCTCGTAGGAGGGGAGAATCCGGCAGATAGTCCCTGAGTTATGGCGCCAGAGCCTTCCTTTCTTCTGTTATTGTAAATTATTGTTAGAGGAGAAAGCCAAATCAGCAAAGCGAGACTCCAGCATTGCACTTCCTCTCAGCTGAGGTCTTATATAATTAAGACCTTCGTAAACAAACAGTGCATAAACTTAATGTGGGAGCTCTCCTATTAAAGTTCATGCTGTTTAATGTAAAGTGGGACAGTTATGTCACATTTCTGACAAGTTCTAAGGTGTCCCTTGCTGCTGGGGTAGTTTAGGGAGAGAAAAACTAGTTTTATACCCCTCCAAAGTCCCCAGCATACTGCCAAAACAGGACTTTTGCCTGGCCCCTCCACTTGTCTTCCTGCCCCTGCCTCTCTCCTGGGAGTCTCAAACTCCAGCGCCTGTAGCGGCCCACAGGGGACACTGGTGAGGATGTAGCAGGTGGCACGCATGCGCGCCACTTAAAGGGGCGGCGCTCGTCAGCCCGGGCGAATGGTTGCCCAGCACGAATGCGTAGCCCAAAGTTTGCCAGGGCTTTGGATTTTCAGGAGGAGCCGGAAACGCAGGCTTTTAGGAAATATCACCTGATTTCTAAATGTTAATAGGTAATTCAAAAAACAAATTGTCGAATCCTTTGCAGGCCAAACCGTTTACAGCTCTGCGTCGGATACTTTCTGTGGGAGGGTCGTCTGCAACCTTCGTCCCATCCCTCGGGCCTTCCTGCCTCTGGGCACCTGAAATTCCCCCTCAGGTATCATTTTCGTTGTGCCACCCACCATTTTAAGGGGGTATTTAATTAATTCCCGTCCAGAGCTTCTGCAGCTGCGGGGAAGGGACCAAACAGAGTGTGTGCTACCATGTTGGATGCCGGGCAGAGGCTCAACTAAGGTTTGAGGAAAGAATGAGTCCCCAACTTCTTCTCTGAGCCTCGTCCACCTCAGAACTCCATGGGCCCCACGGGACAGTCAACACGTCTTCTCTCCCAGTTTCTGTGGGCCGGGAACTCGGCATCGACTTGGCTGGATAGTTCTGCTCGGGGTCTGTTGTTCAATGGCCGCCAGGGCATCACTTGTCCAAGGACCCGCCTGGCGGGGAGGACTGTCCACGGCGGGGTCTGCGCGGGACCACTTGAGTGAGTGTCCTCACAACACGGTCCTGGCTGCTCCCAGAACCAGCCACCCGAGAGCGAGGGAGAGAGAGAAAGACTCGCAAGTCACGTGTCATCCTTTCTGCAAAATCCGACTCCGCATTGGAGAGGACCACACAAGGACATGGCCAATACCAGGAGGGAGGCCTCACTGGGAGCCCTCTTGGGGGCCGGCTATCATAGGCCGAGGAAATCCTTTCTAGATAGATAACCCAACCCTGGGAGTAGTTTTTCAAAAACCTCTAGGGAATAACGATGGTGTCGCGGTGAGGCGTACCTGACCGTCATCCCATTTACCGTTGTGTTCTTGAGCTCAACCTCGGAAATTAAATTTACACTTTTTTGACCCATCTTAGAAATGTCTTCCCTAGATGTGTCTAAAATCATTTTTTGTAAATAACTTTAAAATTCTACCCGTATCACCTCTTAGCGTGATAGACGCAGGCGTACATCTGCTTTTCAAGGAAACCCTTGCGATTGTTGCCCGCCTCTGTCCGCTTCACGGGGTAGTCTTTGTTCTCATCTTCTCTCAGTTGCCTGAGATGACGCTTCTCTACTGAACCTAATGTTTTTTAAGGATTTGAAAGGAAAATCCCCAAGAAGTAGCATCCTGAATAAAGAGTAGAACCCCTTTGATATATTAATAGCACTTGTGAAGACAGTCCCCAGAGATTCCCTGGGGCCCTCGGCATTGGCCGGGGGGGGGGGTGCCAGTAAATCAGAGGCCTCGGACAGGGAGAGGGGTTACCCCAGTTCCTGCCAGGGTATCTATTTCTGGTACCTCGTTTCCAGCCTCCCACCCCCAGCTCAAACAGCAGGACTAGAGTGGGCGCTGCTGGGGCTTGCACACACGCGCCCGCACGCACACACGCACACACACACCCCCTCAGGCTGCACATTGCCTTTGCCTTCTTCAAGATGACCCTTCATATTCACTTTAACCCAGATATCACCTCAATAAAAACGTTGAGGGGAAGGAAAAGAACCCCGACGTGGTTTCCCCCAGGAAAATCCCCCTTGGAACCTAGTGCTTATTTGTTCAACAAACAAAACCTCAGGCTGGGAACTGAAGGTCAGCACAAGCGGGATCCAGCGGTGTGCGCCGGGGCTGCGGAGCCGTGCCACATTTGCGGGTGCGCCTGGGGAGGAGGGTCTGGCATCGCACACGCACACGCACGCACTGAGCCCCACCCAGTACGCCTTGGCGGTGGTCACCGAGTCGGGGTGCTGGCACATGGAGATGAAATGTATAATTCATGAGGCCGCGGTGGCGTAGATCTGCGGAAGGGGGGTTGGCAATTACAGAATTGAGAAATGAGGCTGCAGTGTCGTAAGTAACCTTTCCAGGTTAGAGGCTGCTGTGATAGATGGCCCTCGTTGTTCTCTCTCTGACCTTTTTCTGAACTTCCCCCTAGAAGAACAGAGGAAATACAGTTCTGCCTTTTCCCATATTGTTTTTGAATAATACCTTCGGATGCCAGCTTTTAGCATTGCTGTTCTTCCGTTCGGGGTCGTGCTTCCCCTGCCCCCCCCCCACCCCCATGCTTTGCCGCTTCCCCTAGAAAAATCTAGCCGCTAATTACTGTATCCCAGTCTTAATGGTAAGCACAGAGGCTACACAAATATTTGTCCATATTGAACACAGTACGCACAGGAAAAGGAAACACCCCTGCAAGCGGCCTTTCTCCTCCCCCCCCCCCCCCGCCCGCCCGCACCCCACCCCAGCCGAGCAGGGCACTCCCGAGAATGGCTCTCAGTAACGGTGCAGACGGACCGGGACGGGACGTGTGGGCCATGGCTGCTCCGTGGGAAGATGACGGAGCCAAGCTCGCGCTTGCGGAATAGAGTCATCTTAGCCAGATGTTAACGTGCACGCAGGAGGGATGCTCATTCGCAGTTAAGCTGTCGACGCAGTCCTAGGGGAAGGGAACTAACAAGGCTGGGGAATGCGTGCCGCGTGTCTTTCATCAACCTCTCCCCCATGCAACCTGCAGCTCTCAGCCGCGTACCTCCTCCCTTCCCCACCCCGCCCCCCCGCCCCCGGCCGCGTCGGTGTCCTGGTCTGCACTGTGAGTCCCTGGTGCTGCCCCGTAACTTTGGGCTCTATGATCACCCGAAGCCTGTCAACCTCTGTGAAGTCAGGGAATCCCGGAAGGGAGAAGAAGGAAGATTTCTGTTGGGTTTTCCCGCAAGTAAGCATCGCTGAAGAGGCTGCAGCGTAGTTTCACTCAGCCTGGCGGCCGAATCTAGAGTTGAATGTTTGGGGTATTCAGGGCCGTTTTGTTTCTTGAAAACCCAAGTCTTTGGGGGCCAGATGGAAAGGAACTAGACAGTTCTGTGTCAGAGCCCGTCAGACTGGGGACAGGATTTAGTTAGCTCCATTTAGTTGGTTAATGCTGATTGAACACCTGCCGTGCGCAGAGCCGCCACCCGCATAAGGAAGCAAATATAGGTTCTTTCTCCTCAAGGAGCTTCTGATCTCCTGGGGGAATCCAGGGCAGGCCTCAGCGCACACGTACCGAGACCTACTTACATAGCCGACACGCCACAGAGGCGGGCGTGACAGGCGGGCACTCGGCGCCTTTAAGTGATAGTTCAGAACTTTTATTCCCAGGCAAAAAAAAGAAACTGAGCTCCTCACATCAGTCATCGCGGCCATTCTTTCAAACGTCCATTTAATTGCTTGTGGGGGTTTTTTTTTAGTTGAATATTTAAAAATCTCCCTAGAGGCCTCCTTTCTTCCCGTCTCCTCCGGTTATTTCTTTCTTCATCTCCAGATAGATACATAGTTTCTCCTTTTTCACTCACCACTTCTCTGCTTATGTATATATTTTAAAGATACAAACTTCTTATGCCAAGCCGCTCCCATTAAAAATAAATAGAGCTTTGTCGGTTTCTGTTCAGATTTCCCCATGGAAATCCCCATTGTCACAGAAGAGCTCGCAAGAGCTTCTTGCTCCCCGACCCCTTCTCTTACCTTAAAATACATACATGCGGGAACAAACAAGCAAGAAGTAAGAAGCCCCTGTGTTTGCTTCTTCCTCAGATAATCGCTCCAGGTCAGCAAACATGGCATATTGAGCACTTACTCTGTTCTTGCACAGTGCTCGGCGGTAGGGGGAGAAGGAGGAGACCGTAACTTCTTCCAGCTCAGGAGTGTGACGCGTGACAGGCAGTGTCCGTGGAGGGCCCAGGATTCCGCAGGGGGCTGTGAGGTGCACAGAGATAAGTAACACAGGCTGCCGCTTCGAGATGCATCCAGTCTCGTGGAGAAGCTGATTTAATTTTTTTAATGTTTATTTTGAGAGAGAGAGGGAGGGAGACAAACGGGGGAGGGGCAGAGAGAGCGAGGGAGACACAGAATCCGAAGCAGGCTCCAGGCTCTAAGCTGTCAGCACAGAGCCCGACATGGGTCTTGAACTCACAAACCAGGAGATCATGACCTGAGCCGAAGTCGGACACGTAACCGACTGGCCACCCAACACCCCCTCCCCCCCGCCACCCCGAGAAGCTGATTTTAAAAAA
This sequence comes from Paguma larvata, assembly GCA_030068075.1. Lineage (NCBI taxonomy): Eukaryota > Metazoa > Chordata > Mammalia > Carnivora > Viverridae > Paguma > Paguma larvata. The sequence continues at coordinate 89,110,587 of CM057834.1, read as the reverse complement.
CGATGACTGTCAGTGCAAGAGGTGTGACCAGGCAGCGGGTGGGAACTGTGGGATCCCGGATACGGAGGCCGCCGCAGGCAGTGGAGACTTCCGGAGGAGGCAGGATTCCAGTTGAGAGTCCAGAAGGCTTCAGAGCCCAGAAAGGTAGCCAGGAGAGGTGCTTTCCAAAGAGGCAAACTGGGAGCACCGGGGTTGTCCGGGGGCCCCACCCCGACCGCTCTGACCAGTCCAGAGGCTTCTGCCTCAGTCCCTCCCTCCCTCCCTCCTTCCTCTCTTGTCACTCTGCCTCTTGAGCTCGGCCCGACGAGTGGCATCTCCCTGGTTCCACGTGCTGGTTCGTGCTTGGCTAGAGTAGTGCTTGGCGCCCAGGACAGCAAAATGAGCGTTTTAATGTCTCTCGCTGGAGGGTGCTCCGTCTCACAGGCGTGCAGGAGAGTCCGGGCTCCGGGGTTACGAAGAGGCCCCATTGTTTATGGGAAGATAGGGCAGTGGTATCTTCATCTAGAGGGACGCTTCCACCCCTTCCACCGTATGCTCCACGCCACCGTCGGCTGTGCGTTGCTGACCGTGAGGTCCAGCAGCCGTCCCGGGGGTTCCATCCTTCCGTCCCCCGGGGTGGAAGGTTCAGACACCGGTGAGCCGAGCGTCTGCTGCACGTCAGCGCCCCCTAGTGTGGGCTGGAAAGAGCCAGCTTAGTTCTTCCTTCAGGGCCCAAGCAAACACAGGAAAGCAAACTTGGGCTTTTGTTTGCTTTGTTTTGTTTCAGCTACTTTAGGAAAAGCTGAATGTTGGACGGTTCTCCCTAAATAAGCTGCCCTTGGCTGGAGCCCTAAAATATATGCCCATTTTCTTTGGCAAAATTCCTTCTGGAGCCACCAACCAGCCACCTTGGGAGCTCCCTCCTTGTCCCGACCATGGCAGGTCCTAACAGGCTGTGGTTCAGTCCACCGTGCAACGTTTCCTGCCACAGACTCAGGTGAAGGCTGCGCCCTCTGCCCTCTGCGGTGGGTTGGGTCTCCCCGCAAGGCCGGCCTCTGCCCTGTGGCTCCTCTGGGCCCGCTCACACCTGCGTGCTTGGAGACAGGACGCGTCCCCTACTGCCCGGGTCGGAACCTACCACACTGGCCAGCACGGCTCCTGGCTTTATTTGAAAACTGGCTGAGGTGGTGTGTTAGCAGGCACCTCTTTCTCAGTAATTCTCTCCCAAAAGCGCAATGCAGGGAGGGAGGCAGGCCTCTTCTGAGGCCGTGGGAACATCCCCGTTCCCGAAGTGGAGGCTGGCCCTCCCACATGCGTCTGGCATCTTTACCCAGCGGCCTCTGTTTCATATCTCAGGCCTCCGGCTTCTGCTCTCTCGACGGGTGTGTCTCCGGTCAGTGACCCCGAATGTATCTCCGTTTCAAAGAAGGAGCAGGTTTCCATCTTCAGTCCCCGTTTCTTACCCTGGGCCACCAGCTATGAAGAATGTCTCATGATTTAGCCCCACAAGCCGCATGATCCGATGGTGCCATACGGAAGGGAACTACCCTAAGGATGAGCCTTCATTACAGTTCGCTTGCTAAGGGTTGGGAGCCCCAGGGCTCCTCCAGTGCGGGCCCGGAACCCCTGGCAGGAAAGCATCATGGTTCTTCAGCCCTGTGTGAGTTCGTTCATTCATCCAACAAACAGCTTAGGGTACTCACTATGAACCAGCTGAAGCTACATACTAACCGTATGTTTACTGACATTTAAATCAGTAAAGCTGCACATAAGTAATATTAGCTTCTTAGTGTGCTTTTATCCGGGGTAGAGGGGCAGCTTTGAATTGATTGTTTGGTGTGAATGGGGAAGGCTGGCCGGCCCCCACCCCGCCCCCGCCCCGCCTGCCGCCTCGCTTTCACTCCATTGGTGGGTGACGATCCCCTCTCTGAACCACGTGACGGTGCTGCATTTGCAATTGATCCACAGGAATTGAAATTCCAAATTCCCTCCCGGTGCAGAGAAAAGAGGAGCAGCCTCGGAAGCCAAAAGGTGACAGCAGGTGGCAGTGGGACTTGAGTATGGGCAGGCTCCCCAGGGAAGCTCTAAATGCACAGTGCAACCGCTCAGTTTCAGTCAACAGACTAACAACAAAGCAGAAGAAAAACAATCAACCAAAGGAACGAGAAAGAATGTCTGAGGGTTGTCTCCTCTCTCGGTCAGCTCCCGGTCTTTGTGCTGAGCCGTTTAGGTCGGAGCTGGAACTCCCTCTAGCCCGCCTGTTCGGGAGCCCGCCTCCCAGGGCCTGGGGTCCACGCCGCCCGCCCATACACGGACAGCACGGGCACCACGGCCTGGGCAGAGGGGATGGCGCGTGGGCGGGAGCGTGCAGGGGCTCGGTCACGGTGACCGTGTTCTGTTTCTTCACCTGGCTGGTGGGGAGATGCTGGTCGTTGCTTTCTGAGAAGTCACTGAGCTGTATGTTTTTGCTTTGTGCACCTCTTTGTATGTGTCTTATCTTATACAATAAAAAATAATTTAATAAAGGTAAGAAAGACTTCAGAAAAGAACCGGAAGCAGTGTAGGAGTGAAAAGCGGCATATGCAGATACGGGCAGACACCTGTGATTCCATTTCCCTGGTCGACGGTGCTTCCACAGGCGTTCACTGAGCATGTATGTTGGCAAAAAGCGAGAGCATAAAACATGATCCTACGGTCCAGCGGGGTGTGGGATGCAAGACCGGGCCTTGTCCAGCAACCCTGGCCTCGCGGCAAAGGCAGGGGGGCCAGACTGGGAGCTACAGGCAAAGTGGGCACAGTGCACGCCTGCAGGGTAAGGAATTGCAGCGCAGCACGAGTATCTTTGAAATGACCCGTTGTGGGGTCCAAACCCATTTCTCCCTAGGGACGTTTCTCACTGAGGTTTAGAAGGAATTTGGAGGCTAACATCAGAATATACTCCAAACATCCGGGAACCCATTTCGGATTTATACGAACGTCGCTAGAAGCCTTTGGGGATGAAGTTCCAGATGCAGCCTTTTCTTCTGGAGTCTAAGCAAGAAAGTTAGATTTTGGTGCTGCACTTTGCAGAGTCGAAGCAGAGCGCCGGGACCCAGGAGTCAGCGTGGCGGCGGAGGAGGGGTGGGGAACACACAGTTGACGCGTGCACAGCATGGGTTTGTAGCGCCCGGTCCACTTGTACACAGGCTTTTGTTTTCGTTGTTATATACAATACAGTACCGTAAATATATCTCCTCTCCTTTACAACGTTCTTAGTAACATTCTCTTTTCTCTAGCTTACTTTACTGTAAGAATAGAGTGTCTAATATATATGTGAAGGTATGTTAATCGACTCTTTATGTTATCAGTAAGGCTTCAGTCAACAGTAGGCTATTAGCAGTTAAATTTGTGGGGAGTCAAGTTTGTGTGGATTTGGGGCTGCAGGGAGGAGTGGGGGTTAGTGCCCCAACCCCGTATTTTTCGAGGGTCAACTATATATGTATTTAGTGCACATCAGGGAAGGCTTCCTCAGAGCCAACGTGCTCGTGGCCAATACAAATTTAAAAAAACCCAAAAACTGTCACTCCGATTCTGACACTACCCTGGAAGTGGTCATTTGAATCGAAGAAGCCAGCTTCCTTTGGGAGACTGTCCAAGCGTGACATTGAGAATGACGACAGCATCTAGACCCAGCCGCGGTTATTACCATCAGCCTTCCATATGGGCACGTGGAATTGTTCTTGTGGATTGAGCGTTCCTCCTGGTGATAGCTGGGGACGCTCCGCTAACAGATTCGCCGGGGAGGGTCTTGAAATGATGCTCATCAGCACACAAGCACACGGTGTCGTGGACACAGCAGTGTCGCCGGAGGTAGAACTTCTAGAACATCTGTGCAGGGATTCGGGTGCATGCGTATTGTTGAGCCGGCACCACTCACAGGCACTAGTGGGCGCTTCCCTCGCTGTCCCTCAGAGTCGGAGCCTGGCCCGCTGCGGTGGCCCTCCGCCACGGAGCCGCCCCCAGCTTATTACAGGGCAAGACTCCTCTGGGGAGCGGGTCTGGAAACCTTCTGGCCCACACAGTGTTTGGTCAGGCCATCACAAGGACAGAGTCCACATTGCGTTGGCTCAGTACAAGCTGGCACAAGTGAGCTCCTGGTCAGCCTCACCCTGTCGCTCGTCCCCGAAGCCTCGTCCCTGGGTCCCTTTGACCTTCGCATCTGCCCGTCACCCCAGTCAAAGACGAAGCTATTTGTCTTACATCTCCTGTTCACCAGGGAAGCCATGTCTTTCTCGAAATCAAATCCCAGGTTGGCCTTGGATTCGCCAGGCCCTGAGCACCATTTCGATCTCCACGGGGCCTTCCTGGGTCCCCCAGACGTGGTATTGAAGGCGTCTCCCAGGAACGCTGCTCCCCATTTCCCTCGCGGCCCACTGGTGGCCGGAGGACGTGTTCTCTCTCCACCTGGCTGCCCTCCCGTGCTCCCCTGCGCTCACCCTGCACGCTGCCTTCCGTGCAGATCATTCGGGCTCTGCGGTTCAATTTCTCTAAAATAGCCTCCTTCTAGTCCTCAGATTTCTGCTGTCTCTACGGCCCCGTGTTGCTTTGATGTGACCCCTTGCCTCCCACCCAGGTCACCGGCACAAATAGTGGCTCGGAGCTCATGTCAGCATTTCCGAGTCCCCTTATTTTTGCAGTGGAAACATAAGATTGAACAACCCATCTGAAATACAATTTTACATTTTGATTGCTTCTGCCCCAGCCATACTGAGGTTACTTTCAATCTACATATATTTGTGGGAACGGGCTTTTTCTCTGCAGTTCAATTCAAGTACACCTTATAATATCAGTGATTATAAAATACCATGGCCTAATAGAGTGTCTTGCTTCCAAGGAGTTCAAAATGCTTTATAATTCTACCGACCATCATTTGTCTTCATATGCTGCTGTAGAGACAAGAGGAAAAAAAAGAGAGAGAGAGAGCGATTAATAATCACATTTTATAGATGGTGAAATAAAAACTGAGAAATTGAGTAACATTTTTCCAGAAATGCTCAGTTGTTCGTGTGCTCTCTGATGAGTGTTGCGGATTTATTGCCGCAGTTGGGAGTGGCCGTGAACCCTGCACTTGTTTTACTAGTGCCCGGTGAAGACGACCGAGACACGGACTCTGGTCGTCCGCTTGGCCGGGGAGGCCAGGTGGGCCGGAGGTGGTGCCACGAGAAGGGATGCAGGCTGGGGACAGCGATTCCAGTGCAAGGGGAGGCGCGGGGCTCGTGGGGAGGGCAGTGTTCTTTCTAAAGTTAGCGGGTGGGCGTTTGGCTGTTGGTTATATTAATTTTTGTAACTTTTACAGAAATAAATGAAACAAAAATGCTTAAACAGTTTCCTCTTGTTTCCACTTATAAGGAGGAAAGCGGGGTTTAAAAAGGGAGGACAAAGGACGCTCTTCGTGTACTTGCCACGATACGGACTTGAGCGTCTTACAGAGAAGCGAGTGCGCGTTGACTGCCTGCTCTCTGCCAGGCGCTGTGCCGGGTGCTTCCCATAACACCGTTTATTTCGTCCTCAGAGCAGCACGAGGAAGTCGAGGCACAGCTAGAACGCACCAGCACTGGGTTCCGCTCGGGAGCGCAGGGCTCCCGGGTGTGTGCTCTTCCCACTCCACCGTGTGGCCTCCACACCTGGGGTGGGGGTCGCGTGGTCTGGCCGTGACCTGGGAATACCCTGCCAGCTCCGCGTGCCGTGCCGTTCAGAAAACTGTGGGAGCGAAATATCAAAGCTTCAATAATTGATGTGTTGAAAATGACGGTTGTTTATTCTCTTCCTGTAGAAAAATAGAATCTTCTGTGTCTTGCTGTGGGAATGTTGGAAAGGAACAATCTCTCTCTTTCTTAGGTGCAAATTTTGTCTGACACTTCGTGTGTGTTTAAAGTATGTTTGATGTCCCAAAATAGCAATGCGGAGACTCTAAGAGAATTCCGTGGGGCGGCAGAGGAAGGGTGAGTCATTAACAGAACCTGGGTGATTCTGAGCCCTGCGAGGAGGCCCGTTTCCCACGCCAGCAGCCCTACCTGAACCGAGAGCAGAAACGGCCGCCACGGGAGACCCCGGAATACGATTGTTTTTAAACTGTATACACTTTGAAACAGAAAGGCCAAGTAGTCTGCCTTTTGTCAGAGGCATATTGCCAAGGGGTTGCCAGCTTCGGGGGGAACCAGTGCCCCCTAAGGGTGTAGCATTGACACAGAAAGATTCCTTGTACAAATGTGGAGGCAGCACCTCCTCTGCCCGGCTACTGTACTAGGTGCTACAGAAAGAGCCGTGACGTGGGGACAGGACGGGATGGGGCACGCACTCACCCTGCCCTGTGCCCAGAGGCCACCCCTGCCTGTGCACTTAGCAAGACAGCTCACACTTCTCCCAGGAAGCCCTCCCTGCTTAGCCTCTCCCCACTCCCCACCCCCAGTTATTTCCCCATCGTGCACTAGGCACACTCTGGCCAACTGTATGTCAGCTGTTGGCACGTCTTGCCTTCAGCTGGACAGTGAACTCCTCGAGGGGCTGTGAGGTCTGGTTTATTTATTTTGGATTTTCAGCACAGTGCCTGGCACATAGACACTTAGGAAATGGCAGTTTGGATATTCAAGTAAGTGAACGAATGGACCTCGAGCCAACTTTTCCCTCAGACTAACCATTGGTCAGATGGCTTTCACTTCCCTCGGGAGCGAATGAGCCTCAGCAACCATCAAATGTGCCTCGGGTGGGCTGAACAAAGAGAAACAGATTTTAGGCTTGGCTCTGAACTTCCAGGGGCTCAGAGCCTCATGGACCAGCAGAAAAGGGAACAAGGCATCTGCGAGATCACAGCAGAACGGTCTTCAGTCCCCCCCCCCAAGGATTACTGAGCGCCAGGTAAAAAAGCACCTTCCTCACTCGGGGGCTCACGGCCTAGGTGTGGAGCAAGCGAGACACAGACCTGCCCTCCAGCAGGTTTCACGGGGGCAGGTATGGGAACGTGCGTTTGGAACAGTCGGTGCTCAGTTCATTCTTTTTTTTTTTTTTTTTAACGTTTATTTATTTTCGAGAGACATAGAGACAGAGCGTGAGCAAGGGAAGGGCAGAGTGAGAGGGAGACACAGAATCCGAAGCAGGCTCCAGGCTCTGAGCCGTCAGCACAGAGCCTGATGCGGGGCCTGAACTCACAGACCGTGAGATCATGACCTGAGCTGAAGTCGGCCGCTTAACTGACTGAGCCACCCAGGCGCCCCTCAGTTCATTCTTACTGGACCACACTGGTCATTGGGGTTGATGCGTTCGTCCCCCGGTCTGGGCAGCATGGAGAAGGTGGACAGTCTGTGTTTGAGGAGGAAGGGGAGGGGCCCGGCTGCTGCAGAGATGTGACCGGGGTATCACGTGTGCAGAGAAAAGGCATGAGGGAGCGTTTCGGGGTGGATCGGAACAGGTTGAACCAAAGGCAAGAGACCGGGAGGGGGTCAGGGTAGAAGCCTGGACTACAGAGGCACCAGGGAGCCGCTATCCCTGGGGGCTGAGGGCAGCGCTGGCTGCAGGCGCGGTAAGAAGTGACGGGCTCTAGAGGCCTACACCTTGAGTCCTTTCCAGCCCCGCCGGGACCCCGGGGCCACCTGCACACCCCTGCCACTCTCTCTGGCCTTCTCACTGGAATTGGTGAGCCGCCCGCAGGCAGGTGTCCTCCGGGCCTCCACTCCCGCGGCTCCCGCCTTCTCGCAGGCCTTCCCTCCCGCGGGCGAGACCCTGCTCCTGGTGCCAAGCCTCCATTCCTCCACCAAGATTTACCCCTCTCCCCTTTGTTTACGCTGCCTTAGAACTTTCTGCCTGAATCTCATATTTTAGCACTTTCTTATATTTAATAAAGGTTTATTCAATCAACAAATCCTTATTGATTGAGTGGCTACTAAATGGCAGGCACTGTGCTGCCCTGTGGACGTGGCAGGGGGAGACAGGCAGTAAGCAGGTTATTGGGGAAGTGCTGTAAAGTGACATTTATGGCACTGTGGATGGAGACTAACTGGTGTCGAGGGACGCCTGTCTGCGGCGGTGACAATTAAGCTGAGGTTTGAAGGATGAGAAGGAGGCGGCCATCTGAGCGCCGGCCGAGGGAGCCTTCGAGGCAGAAGCACAACGCCGCACAAGGGCTCTAGGTCCAGAAGGAGCTGGGAGTCTTCTAGAAATTGAAATTGAAGTGGAGAGCAGGGCAAGGTTCTGATCAGAGAGTCCCTGAGGGCCACAGAGGGATGCGGGGTTCAGTGGGAGAGCAGTGGGGAGCCTCCATGGGACTGAGAGCACAGGGAGAGGCGGCCTGTCTGTTCGGGCAGCTCGCGGACAGCGCATGGAGAAAGGAAAGACCCACTGGGCAGCTCCAGGTGCGACGGGGTGGCCAGGGCCAGAGGGGTGGCAGCGGAAGTGGAGGGTTGGGGCTGATCTGAGAGATACTCGGCGGCAGCCACCCTGAGGCACTGGTGGCAAAGACGAAGGGAGAGGAGGGGCTCAGAGAGCATCCCAGGTTCCCAGCGTGGGGATTCCATTCAGCGAGACGAGCCCGGCAGAGGGTGCATTGGGGAGGGGAGGCAGAGGCGAAGACGTCCCTTGTAAACATTCTAAGTTGGAGGCGACTGTGAGTCGCGGCCGTGGAGGTGCTGGGCCTCCAGAGCATAAATGTGGAGCCGAGAAGAGTCCAGCATGGAAACGGACGTTTGGAAATATGAATGGAATCTGGACCTGGGGCTGGGATACAGTTCCTCCGGCGGCTTCCCAGGGCTGCGGAAACAGTCCCCGCAAAACACAGGACTTACGACAGCAGCTATCTACTCTCTCCCTGGCCTGATGGCTGGAAGTCTGAAATCAGGGTGTCGGCAGGAACACACTCTTCTGAAGCCATTCGGGGAAGGTCCTTCCTTGCCTCTTCCAGCTGCCGGTGGCCCCCGGCACTCCTTGGCTGGTGGCAGCATACCTCCAGTCTCTGCCTCCATCTCCACGTGGCTGTCTTCCCTCTGCGTCTGTGTCCCAGTTTCCCTCTTCCTGTAAGGACACCCGTCCTGTTGGCTTAAGGGCTCACCCTACTCCAGTGTGACATAATCTTCACTAATTACATCTGCAATAACCCCGTCCCCAAATAAGGTCCTATTCTGAGGTACCGGGGATTAGGACTTCAACATGCCTTTTTTGGCATTTGACACAATTCAACTCATAACAGCTAACCTAGAACAAGCGTGAGAAGAGAGGAGGCAAGGGGTCCCAGGGCTTAGGGCAAGGCAGCAACAGAAACGGAGAGGCAAGACAACTGTGGGAGCGTGGGGTCTCGAAAACCACACTGCGTGTTTCGAAACAGGAGGAAGGTCAACCGTGGGAGAGAAACGCGGCTTTCGGGTCACAGAGCTGAGAAGGTGACCCGTGGAAGCGACTTGACAACATGGCCCTGGGGGTTGGGTGCCCGAGGCCCCTGAGTGGAGACACTTGAGTGGAGTCCAGCAGGAGACGGGCGGGAAGATGGGGGTAGGGGGATGGGCGGCAAAGCGGTGGAATTACAGACCATCCTGAGGTTGGGCTGAGCAGGGGCAGGAATAGGGCGACACCTGCGGGGACATGGAGGGCTGGAGAAAGGGTTTACTTTTGTGTTTGCTTTGCTTTGTTCTTGCGTGCTGTTTTATTTCTTAAAATGGGAGATGCTGAAACATGTTCATATGCTTGAGTTACTCCATCTTCACGTCTGCATGTTTGGCTTGTATACCAGTGGTATATTCAGCCTCACGTGTGCTGGTGTTGCCGTCCCAGTGCTGGGCCCCTCGGGGACAAGATTCTGTCTTCAATTTCTTTCGTCCCCCAACCATGTAGCCTGACACTTGAGCATTTGTTCATTATGGTCACAGCAAGAAAAATGCCCTGCCGTACAGATCCTGGTACCACGAATGACTGTCACTTCATGTTTTAATAGAAAACAGATAGAGAGGTGCCTGGGTGGCTCAGTCAGTTAAGTGTCCGACGTTAGCTCAGGTCACGATCTCATGGTTTGTGAGATCGAGCCCCACATCAGGCTGTCTGCTGTCAGTGCAGAGCCTGCTTGGGATCCTCTGTCTCCCTCTTTCTCTGCCCCTCCCCCACCCTTGAAATGAATAAACAAACAAAAAAAAAATAAGAAAGAAAGAAAATGGACTGGGAGTGATCTTCATAGGCCCTATTCATGTAACATCAGTTGACAAAATCCACGTCTAGTGTTTCTTGCCAGAGAACGTCACCGAAGCATCAGTCTTGTGTGTTGGGTTCTGTCTTGCACACCCTCAGGGAACAGAAACCAGGAAACAGATTTCCACTGATTCCCAGCAGCCTGCTTAGGGGCATGAGAACCAGGTGATGAACCTGATAGGAAGGTTGGCCCCGTGGTCAAATCCAGAGATGTCCCCATGAGACCAGCCCAATGTGTGTTCCAAAGACCTGAGCTGGAGCTACGAGGGGCAAGGGGTCCCGGTCACAGGTATGGGGAGACCAGTGGAAATGCTGGTCCCGTGTCAGCAGCCTGCCGGAGGGGGGCTTCGCAGGAACCGGGACGGACATCTCTGGAGAAGAGGTCTGAGTCTCCATGTGGGAGGAGGCAGGTGGACACACCGACTCTAGAGCAGAGAGGGCAGAAAGGGAGGCGGGTTCTGACGCATATGTAATGAGAGTGTGTTGTTTTCTCCGTCATGTTCTTTCTGATATCCCCTTGTCTCCCAAGGGATGTGTTTTCTTACATAAACCAAAACCATCTCTAGAGAGATTGCGTTGCCGGAGGCAGTCTGCAGTAATCTCATCACATGGGTCCATCATTGAGACAGAGGTGACTGGGAGGTGACTGGAAGGTGACTTCCAGGTGACTCTGGAAGCCCTAGTGTGTGGAGGCAGTCCCAGACACAGTGACCTAGGCCAGTTATGGGATTGAAGGCCCCACAACACAGGACAGTCCAGCAGAAGCGGACCCTAGAACCAGTACGGGCATCCCCGGTGCACCAGTGCCAGAGGGGCAAGAACAGCCTCCCGTGTTCACACGCACAGTCAGCACCTGGGACAGGAGGACACAGAGACCACAGAGCTAGGGCACAGCGCCAGGCAGAGCCTCCGTGCCAGCAATGAGCGGACAGGGAAGACCCATTAAGTAGGGCCAGTGGCAGCGTGCACACCACCACCACCACACACACACACACACACAGAGTAACTCCTTCCCACCAAGCCTGGGAAGACCCACCCAGCCCTGGACTCTGGCAAAACGATGCCATGTGCCCAGACCGATGGCCAGGGCTTTCTAGAAGCACCTGGCGGCCGGGCTGAGTCTCCAGCCCTAAGGAAGTGAGGGAACTGCTCAGTGGAAAATCAAGACTTTGTAACAAAACATGTTGGCTTTTGTTTGTTTTTCAACGTTGTTATCTAGAGAGAAAAGATGAGCAATGAACAAATTTAAAAGATTTAAAAGAGCAACGTAGGGAGATGCTTTTTACGTGGGGAAAATTCAGCTCAACGCTCCGAGACGAGTGGGGCCGTTCTGACCGCAGCCGCGCTCCTTCCTCCCGGGCTAGCTGGTGAAGATCACCCAGACAGCCGTCTCCCCAGCTCCCACGGCTGACAGGCCAGGCTCCTGAAAGGGCAGGAGACTGGCGTCTTCTGGCATTGCTTAATCAAGTGGGAAATTTACAGAGAAAACAGAAGCTGGGCTAATGCATTTCATTATCAGCCGAGCGCCTTGAGCCACGTTTTTTTAAAGCCGTGTTCATATCTCATACTTTTGAGTGTGGTTTTCTCCAAAATGTACCCCTACTTCGTCATGACACATTCTTTGAAAAGAAAATGCACTCTGTGGTCTCCATGGTTTTCATTACTAACTACGTGTGAAAATTTCCCTCTGCGTTTAGGTGGTTTCCTTCGGAAGCTCCAGCACGTAACCTTGTCTGTTGTGTGAAGGGACATAATCCTACAGGCAGGAATGGGTTTATACTGGAGTTCTGGCTGGTACCCAGACTATGGATGGATTCACGAACAGGGGTCTATATTGAGGACATTTTAGGAGACTAACATTTTTAGAAGTTGATGATTAAAAAAAAGAGTGTTCCCTTACAAAAGCGGGATTCAAAGGGCGCCTGGGTGGCTCAGCCAGTTGGGCATCCAGCTTTGGCTCAGGGCATGATCTCGCAGTTCGTGGGTTCAAGCCCCGCGTTGGGCTCTGTGCTGACCGCTCAGAGCCTGGAGCCAACTGCAGATTTTGTGTGTGTCTCTCTCTTCCCCTCTTCCACTTACGCTCTGTGCCTCTCTCTGTCTCAAAAATAAATTAACACTTAAAAAATTTTTTTTTAAAAGTGTGACTCAGACTCCTAAGCGGGGGCGGATTGTTGGCATTAACGAATATTGGATTTAATCCCCTTATTCTGGGTAGAGGTGACTTGTTTTCTATATTACTGAAAACAGAACACGTATATTTCAGAAATCCCTTGGAAAAACTGGGCATTCTCCAAGATTGGTTTCCTGGGTTTTCAGTTACAAAAGGTAACTCCCAGGTATCTCTGAAGTGGTTATTAGCTCATCCGGCCGGAGTAGAATATAATGGTACTGAAGTCAATGGATGTGGTTCCCTGTAGGCCTCTTCCAGAGCCACAGACCTACCCTTCATCTCGGCCAGCCGTTGCCCATGCTCCCTGCCGACGGGGAGGACCCACCCCCAGAACGGAGGGACCACTGCCACACAGTGCCAGAGCCACAGGCCCTTTAGAGGGGTGGCAGTAATGACACCCCGGATTTGAAAGATAGGATTTTTTGTAGGATTCATATAGAAATTACTGCCTGCGCTTCCAAGTTGCTAATGATTTCTCCCATTCTTCCTTTTCAGGGCCCCTGAAATCATCCTTGGTTTACCCTTTTGTGAGGCAATTGATATGTGGTCCCTGGGCTGTGTCATTGCCGAGCTGTTCCTAGGCTGGCCGCTCTATCCAGGAGCTTCCGAGTACGATCAGGTGGGTCCAGGTGGCTCCGGTGTTCACACTAAGCATGTCCTTTCCAACACGACACGTGCATGGGGTTGTGGGGTGTTTCCTGGTCTCTGAAGCCTTGCTTCCCATAAGTGTGCTTTTCTCTTATTCCTTCTTCTTTCCCTTCTTTCTTCTATTACATCTTTCTTTCCCTATAAAATTGCCATTTTTCTCAAAGGCACTAGAGCCATTAGTATACCGTGTGTACAGGGACAGGAAACGCCCTGACCTCACTCTCCTCTTTTCTTGCAGATTCGGTATATTTCACAAACACAGGGTTTGCCAGCTGAATATTTATTAAGCGCAGGGACAAAGACAACTAGGTTTTTCAACCGTGACACAGACTCGCCGTATCCTTTGTGGAGGCTGAAGGTAGGAAGAGCGTCCCCACCACTCCTCACCCATGCCCAACACTCAGGGAAGAAGGGCACCGACCACTTGGCGGGGAGCTCTTGCCATCGGCACACTGATCCTGCACTGCCATTTGATTGAGTCAGAAGCCCGGGACAGGGGGTGACCGTTGTTGATATCTGAGGTGGACGAGTTTGGATGTCCAAAAGCACCACTTTGCTTGGCCTGCTGCCCGCGAAGCTCAAATCCCAAGTTCTGGTGGCTGAACTCCTGGGGTGTAATCCTAGTGAGTCGTAATGACTTGTCGGGTGTGTGCTGGGAGAGAGAAATGAGCCACCCCCTGTCCTCGAGGAACTCCGAGTCCAGAGACACATGCAGGGAGCCTAAGCCCCCCCCCCCACCCCACTGTCACGAGTGCCCCGTTGCTGGTAAGAACAGAGTGCGGGGCCAAGAGGAGGGAGCATTTGAGCTGGGCCCTAGAGGGTGAAGGGCCTTCAGGCAGCAGAAACAGCTGCAGCGAGATGACATCCCAAGGCTCCGGGAGGGGCCCGTCTGGCCCAGCCGGCAGGTGGCACAGAGCACCCCTGCACACCGTCAGCTCTCGAGTAGTTTCCCTCCAACAGAAACGTATTTTGCTTTCACTTTGATCTGTGCCTAGCAATTAAAATTAATGTATTTTCCTGGGAAGGAGAAAATAATGCAAGTCTTAAGTATGCTTTGCGTTCAGTTTAGGGGTTTCTTTCTTTCTTTTTCTTTTTTTTTTTTTTTTTGCAAGAGAGTGGATGGGGGTTTTTTGTTTGTTTGTTTGACAGAAACCACAGCCAAGTTCTAATATGATTTAAAGATAATGGGTGGCCAGTAGTTGCAGAAAACCTAGAAGAGGGATTGGAGAGCTCAGCAAGCACTCTGAGGCTGGTGATGAGAGGGCCGGCGTCTGGCACCTGTGAGAGCGAGCAGCTCAAGGTCAGGTCCAGTAAAAAAGAGTTCGGGGGTGGAGGAGGGTGAGGCCAGGCAGGGGCAGGGTTCACTTTTATGTCTTCCTCCGGCGCCTCAGTCCTACTGGTCCAGCTGTTTCTAGGATCAGAGCCTGGAGCCTAGCAGTTCGGGTGTGCCAGCCTCTGGTCCACAGATGCACCCAGAAGCCCACAGTAACTGGAGACAGCAGCTTCCCAGAGCAAGGCCGGGGCAGGCACCATACGTGCATGGCCCAGCGCCAGGCACAAGACGCGGGGGCCAGATGCCGCTTCCTGGCCGCACGGCCTTGACAAACCCCTGGAGCTTGCCCTTCCTCTTTCTTTCTCCCTCTGGAAAGTGGGTCGGCGATCAGCCTCCCAAGGGTGCTTGTAAAGAGTACTGAATGAGCTCTCGTGCTTTAGGATAGTCCCGGCATGCGGCGAGTGCCATCTCTGTATGAGAGTTTGAGAAATAAAATTAAGTTGCAATTTCAAACCATGTGGAAAAGGGCTTCTGCTTTTCCACTTGTGGAATCTTACCTTATCCTGTAAACTAGGGGAGAAGGTAGAGTTTTCAGGGACACGGCATGTCTTGGTCATCTTGGAACCCTCTGGAGCTGACTCAGAGCAGGCTCTCGACAGGTCTTTGTGGAAGGAAAGAAGAGAGACGAGTTAGTGTGGAGGATGAAGAAAGCAAGCAGTAAGTGCGCGGGTCACTTTTAGGAGCATCAGAGTGTCCTCTGAGCTTTTGCCTCTTTTGACCAGACACCAGATGACCATGAAGCAGAGACGGGGATTAAGTCGAAAGAAGCAAGAAAGTACATTTTCAACTGTTTAGACGATATGGCCCAGGTAAGCCCCATGGGTGAGTATGCAGCGGTACCCCTTAAAGACCAAGCACAGCGAGAGTTCCGTGTCATAGAAGATGGCGGGTAGAAGTTCATATTACTCCAGTGCGGTGGTTGACCTTGACCTTGAACAATGATACGCCACTCTTAGTAAGAATAATATTGTGGGGTTGGTGGAACATTTTCAGAACCTTACAGCAATTCTTTATTGGTTCCCATTTGTAAAAAAAAAAAAAGTACTAGCCAATCTTACTGATGTTTTCATGAGAAGAATTCAAGCCCATTAGTACATTTGAGTTTAATGCCCACGACTCGGTGTTTTAGTTCCCTAGGGCTGCCCTAACGACGTATCGCACAGACATTTATTCTCCCAAACTTCAAGAGGCTAGAAATTTGAAATACCACCAGGGCCATGGTCCCTCTGAAGGCTCTGGAAAGAAACTGTCCCGTGCTTCAGTCCTAGCATCTGCTGGCCCCTGGCAGTCCTCAGTGTTCCTTGAGGTGTCACCGACTGACCCCAGGCTCTTCACCCATCTTCCTGTGCACCTCACAAGTTTCCTCTTGTCTCTGTGCCCAAATCTCCCTCTTCTCTCTCTTATAAAGATACCAGTCACTGGATTTGGGACCCACCCTACTCCAGCTCACTGGAGGGACCACAGGCTCTCACTTTTGTGCCCAGAGAAAATTCTAGAACATCTGTTGTTTTTAGCATAAGGACTAGTCTAAAATCAGGGAAACCCAAAGAGTTTTTCCTAAAAGCAACGAGAAGTGCAGCGATAGACCAGTGAACATAAGCACACTTCTTACTGAGGGTGAGTGGAACCAAAAATCATGACTGAGTAAAAGGTACTTGTCAGTTGATTAGAAGCTTAGATTGTCTGAGAAAACTAAATTACTTTCCAGGGCATGCCTTGGAAGATAATGGAAAGCACCACAAAACAGGCCTTTCAAAAACTGTCCGAGGCTTACTCTTGGAAGAAAAAATCCTGGGTTCAGATACCCTGCTTGTCTTGGCCAGAGGTGATCCTGGCACTAGAACAATCCTGGCGCTAACGCAGGGCACTACCAGAGGACAGATGCACTGTAGCTGGAGGAAGAGGTTACGTTGCCCTCTGAAGGTTAAATACGTAACCCTTTTTGCATTTCATTTTTTACTACTTGTTTTTAGTTATTGTTTTTCAATTGTGTAGAATATACATAGCATAAGATTGGGGCATCCGCGTGGCTCAGTCCATCGAGCGGCCGACTCTTGTTCTCAGCTCATGTCTTGAGCCTCAGAGTCTTGAGTTCAAGTCCTGTGTTGGGTTCCTCACTGGGTGTGGAGCCTACTTAAAAAGAAAGAAAAGGGGTGCCTGGGTGGCTCAGTCAGTTAAGTGGCCGACTTCGGCTCAGGTCACGATCTCACGGTCTGTGGGTTCGAGCCCTGCATCGGGCTCTGTGCTGACGGCTCAGAGCCTGGAGCCTGCTTCAGATTCTGTGTCTCCCTCTCTCTCTGCTCTTTCTTTGCTCACACTCTGTCTCTATGTCTCTCAAAAATAAAATAAAAATGCTAAAAAAGAAAAAAAATTTAAAAAAAAGAAAGAAAAAACTGGCTAACTTAACCGTTTTTAAGTATTTAATTCAGTGGTATCAAGTATAACCCCATTGTTATGCAACGAGTGTCCAGAAGTCTTTCCATCTTGGGATTATTTTCCATGAGGTGTGATGTGAGGTACATTTCAACTTAACTGATGGAAGCAGGCACAGGGCACGTCCTGTCACTTCTGTGCATTTTCTAGCACGGGCAGCGACCCGCCCCCTCCCCCACGCAGGGCCACCCTCTGCCTTTCCTGGAGAGGACACAGCCACAGCCTGTAGGCAGTAACGACCCGTGGCAGTGCCTGCAGCAGGACCCACACAGCCTTCTGGATACCGGGAAGGGGTGACAGAGATGGGGACGGGGTTCCCGGCAGAGAAGAAGGGAAGGCAGGGGAGGGGCGGCGGAGCGGGGTTTTGGTAACCTGTCCCCGTTTGCCTCCAGGTGAACATGACAACAGATTTGGAAGGGAGCGACATGTTGGTGGAGAAGGCAGACCGGCGGGAGTTCATCGACCTGTTAAAGAAGATGCTGACCATAGATGCTGATAAGAGAATCACTCCAATCGAAACCCTGAACCACCCCTTTGTCACCATGACACACCTACTCGATTTTCCCCACAGCACACAGTAGGTGTCTTGCTCCATACTTTTTACTAGGGGTCAGCAGACTTTCTTTAAAGCCTCAGATAGTAAATATTTTAGGCTTTGCGGCCATATGGTCTGTGTCGCAACCTCTCTGCTCTGCCATTTTAGCTGACAGTAGCCGTAGCCCATACGGAAACTGATGAGGGGGGCTGCATTTCAATAAAACTTTATTTGTAGAACCAGGTGGCAGCCATATTGGGTGGCTCTGGGCCACATTTTGCTCTACACCGAAAAGCAGGGAACGGGAGAGCATGAGAGAGCTCAAGGCTGGGAGAACCCGCCCCGGGGGGCTGTGCATAAACGGGGTGCTCACAGTGGCCGCGTCCGTGAAACAAAGCGACTTTCAGTGCCAGAGGTCACTCCCAGAACCATTCTGGTTGGGATATGGGTTTGTTCATCCATTCATTCATCCACACAGCGGGCTGTGTGCTGGGGTACAGCGTAGGGCAGAGCAGACGGGGCCCCTGCCCACTGGGGCTCCCAGTCTGTAGGTGAGGGAAAGACATCACGGGTGAGCCCCGAAGAAGTGGCTGTGACCAGGGAAAGCGGGGCTGGGCAGGGCGGCCCCTGAAGAAATGACCACTGAAGGACAAGCAGCAGGTCACCAGAGAAAAAGCAGGCCAGGGCAGAAAGGGCACTGCCCCCACGGTTACTCCCAGCACAGGGCCTCGGGTTTGGAAGGAGGGGAAGCCTTGGGACGAGCCGGGCAAGGCCCCGTGTTAAGGGTTTGGGTCCTCATTCTAAGAGCAGTGGAAGTCCTGGGGGGGACTTCTAAGCAGGGGATGGCTGGTTAGAGCCGCGTTTAACAGAGGCCTGCCTGGTGCTGCGCCACCGAGTCAGAGAAGCCCGGGGAAAGTGCCCGTGACGAGAGGCAACGTGAAGGCTGCTGGTGGCCTGAGAGAGCTGTCCGAGGGGGAGGGGGAGCAGCAGCTGGCTGGGCAGGTTGCGGGCCTGAGGGGAGGGGCGGGAGAAGTAGGAGCCGCTAGAGGGGCCCAAGGCGGTGCTTCTGATACGAAGGGACCAGAGCAGTTCAGGAAGCTGGTGGGAAGTGTCTGCGGCACGTGGCATTGGAGAGAAGGGTGCAGAGGCTTCCGAGAGGCCAGGAGGGGCCAGGATGGCAGGGCCAGTGTCACGGGCAGGGAGACTATGTGGGTGTCGGCGTGTGTGCTGGCCGGGCCAGTGAACGCGTGTTCTTCAGACAGCTCCTGTCTTCCCTTGTGGAGGGCAAGGTGGCTGGTGGCTGAAGAAGTGGAGGAAAGCCCGGGCAGTCGGGGCAGGAGGCGGCCGGGCCAAGCGAACAGAGAAATAGGGGGAACAGAGCGTGGTGGGCGGACATGAATGGCGTAGAGGGTAACCGGGCCCCCGGGTGACGGCAGGGAGACAACAGATCGTTACTCGGGGTCATCCAGGTTGGAGCTTTGCCAGGCTGCTGAGAGAACAAGACAAACGTACAGAGCGGTCATAATCCCCAGTGATGGCTGTGGGACACTTAGCTGTGAAGGGAAAGGAAGTAAAGACAGAGGGGCCAGTGGGGCCGAACAGTCTGACCACCTTGAAGATTGGTGACTTTAGTAACAGCTGAACGAGCCAGATGGGCAAAAGTGTGGCTGGGGGATGGGACACTTGGATTTGCAGTTTGGGGAAGTGGGGAAAGGGTGGCCAGAATTGACCACAGGCCCCTGGGATGACAAGTGAGAAGCCAGGCTGTCTGACCCTTGGAGCCCTGCCCAGTGGGCAGGGAGCGGGGCCCAGGCCCCAGTGCCTGATGGGGAGAGGAGAGGCCAGGGTGGCGGAATGGCGGGCGGAGTAGTTTGCAGAGGCTGTGGTAACAAAGTACACTGAAGGCTGACCGGCTTCAACAGCAGAAGTGCCTGTTCTTACCGTTCTAGAAGACCAAGACCAAACACCAAGATCAAGGCGTTGGGCAGCACTGTCTCTTCTAAGGCTGCTCTGCTCAGCTTCTAGATGACCGGCTCCTCCCTGTGTCCTCACGTGGTCCTTCTACATAGTCTGTGTCCTAATTTCCTCCTCCTCACAGGCAGTTGGATTAGGGCCCACCCTCATGGCCTCGTTTCACCTCTTTAAAGATCACATCTCCGAATGCAGCCACGTGCCGAAGCACTGGGGCTTAGAACTTCAGCATATGGATTTGGGGGCAGAGTTCAGCCTGTATCAGAGGATAATGAGGGTATCACTTCAGCCTCTCAACCCGGAGGCACTTGGGATGTGAGAGAACAGACAGTCCCATCCCTGGAAATCTGTGGGAGGAGCAGTGCGCTCAAGAGCACCAGATTTTAACCAACTGAGCCACCCAGGCACTCCTAGAGCACCAGATTTTAGGCGGGGTGGAGGAAACGGGAATACGTGAAGAGGCCGAACATGAGAGACCTTTGCACATCCTGGCTGTTCCTGCCACAGCCAGACTCTGATTGGGCCGAGTCTCAAAGCTGGACTTGACCTTATCTGGTCTGCAGAAAATGAGTGGGTGGTACCCTAATTACCTCCTCGGATTTCAGTTCTGGTCCTTATCAGTTGCTTTTGAGCCAGTTAGATCCCACGGCAACAACCACCAATGTCCAGTACAGAGAAGGAAGCCGGACCCCTCCCTTGCAAACTCTCATTACGGGATTTGTCCTATGTCTGGTGTGGTAGGGGTAAGTCAAGGAGTCAGTCTGCACCAGAGAAGGAAGGCAGACTTGGTGACTTACTGGTTAGGGCGCCTGTGAGATCAGTCCTTTTATATTCAGGGGCAAAATGGGACGATGTGAACCAGCTGCGGTAGGAGATGGAGGAGGTGGAGTGGTGCTCTCCAGACAGCTCCCAGGTAGCCCTCTGCACTGTCCTCGAGACAGTCACCTGCGCAACGTCAGGGGCGTAGCCGAATGACCTCAGGGTCCTGCCTGGCTCTGAGTCGTTAAGAAGCAGCAACAGAATGCTTCACTGTACTTGGCAGAGACCAAGCACGAAGACCATGAGCATGAGCTTCAAATTCAGAATTTGGTGTAGACCCAAGAGGATCCCTGGCAATTTAGAATTCAGAAAATGGGCCCCAGAAAGAAAGACAGGTCTTCGAGCACACCTAGGCTTACCTGAGAGTAGGCCTGACCCCTAAGGGTCCCGAGAGTGGGCTGGGAAGACCGTGAGAACTACAGGGTGAGAAGAAAGCTCCAACCTCCACCCCTTCCGAAGACCCACACCCTCGGGGCTGGGCCACAGCTGCCCCACCATCTAGATTAACAGGCGAAAGAGACCCCACTCCTTTCTCCACACCAGGATTCTACTGCACAAATTCCATAAAAGCCAGTCTCAGAATTAACCCAGGGTGTAAGTGTTTGCTCTCCCTGAAACTCAAAACTCAGACCGTTTCAATTAGAAAATTCTGCATCTAAAAGCTTTGGGTTGAACTGTCACAAAACCATATGATGCTTTAAGTACATCCCAAAAAGAACACAAAATCCATACTTCATCCCTTCAGCTTCCATGTGAAAGCACTTAGCAGTTTGCTTGGTAGTTAGTACATGCCCAAAACATGCTGGCATTACCAGTGTTATTAGTGGTATTGTTAGCTATTCGTCATCATAGAATGTGTTTTCCTTTTTCTCCAGGGTGATCAGTCAGTCAGTGTTTATTTCGTGTGCACTGTGTGGCCATTTTAAATAGTCGTGAACTCAGAAAGGATTCTCCGAGCAGGTCTAAGTGCAGAACACCTGTCATGGAAAGGACGTTTGGGGATAGCCCTTAAGCACCTGCTTGGCCCAAATTATAGCATACGCATAGCACACACGTGTAACCTCAAAGGAGCAGAAAGCCAGTATTTTATTTATATTCGGTTATTACATTATTTATTATCAAAATAACCATTTAAAATTTGAAATCTAAATGCTGTTTTACGATCCCGAATGTTAGCATTTGAGGAAAAGTAAGTTTAATTAGAAGACAGAAGTGAATGAGAAACAGTGTATAAATTCCGAAGGACACTTACGGTGGGTTTTCAAGAACTCCGTGGTTGAGGCCACTGTGGCTTTCCTTTTCCTTGATGCCGGCGTCAGCAACATTGTTAGACTTTACTTTCATAACTAGGCTTCTGTTTTGATGCACGAATGCAATGGAGGTAGAAAAAGAGGGGGAGAACTTCTGTTTCGTGTAACTGGGCAAGAACGAGAGAAGCAAAGAGAGGGTGATGGAGGTTAAGGAGGATGTATATGTACACGAAGACTGCTAGGAATTAGCTCTTCGCCTTGGCAGATTACCGACCTGTCCTCTCTAAAACTTAACACCTTTACCTCTTAAACAGGGACAACAGCCTTATCTCCCTCTTGTGGTTGTCGTAGGACTGAGTGAAAGGATGCTTGCAAACAGCCGCCACACTTCTCGATAAATGTTAACCACTATTGTCCATTATTACTAGTCCCATTTACTGGTCCCATTAACACGTGCAGTGCCAGTGGGGACAGAGTGTCAACTGGGTCCCGGTACGGGATTGGCTGGTTCTTTGGCCATCCCCTAGATGGCGCTGGTGCCCCAGAAGTGCAAGGAGTCTTCTTTGGTCAGGTGGGGAGGCAGGGCAGAAGCTGCCGTTTAATGTTCCCAGAGTAAACCGTAAACCACCCCGAACGCTGAGAATGAGCAATGATGTTGGCTCAGCAGAGCAGCGATATGAGGAAAATGCGGCGGGAGGCGTCAAGTCTGTTGTGCCATGGAGAACCTTTACCCATCCTGGGGGAAATTCATCTGAATAAAATTGACTTTAGCCAATGCAGACTTTGCGGGAGAAATCCAGGAAATTCAGACCCAAAGTTAAGTTTCCCCAGCGGTCTTGTTTGCCGAATTAACTGTTCTCTCCCTTTCTCTCCGCCTTCTCCCTTCTGTACTGCGTTACCCTCTTCTCTTTCCCTTATGCCTCTGCCTTTTGCACGGACAGCGTCAAATCATGTTTCCAGAATATGGAGATTTGCAAGCGTCGGGTGAATATGTATGACACGGTGAACCAGAGCAAAACCCCTTTCATCACGCACGTGGCCCCCAGCACGTCCACCAACCTGACCATGACCTTCAACAACCAGCTGAACACTGTCCACAACCAGGTGAATGGGGAGTGAAGGGGAAGGCGGGCAGGGCCCACTGAGCCTCAGGAAGTCTGTTTTCCCACCAAACCTAGTCAGGAGACCAAATCCCTCCCGCGTCACATGGAAGAGACTGTAGACACAAAGTTCCTCTACTGTCGTGTTTACCTATGTAAGAACGTGTTTGCTTCCAAGGTCACTTCCTCTGAGAGACCCAGGGACTCTGTGAAGGCACTCTTTCTGAGACAGTACCTCGTAGTCTTTCCCTTGGTCCTGAGGCAGGAATAACATACAGTCTCCTGCTCTCATCCTTCTATGCCTCACATCTGCCTGGTGAAGAATTCCAGCACGGGAAGGGACACCGGCGATCGCCCCGTTCAGGTCCCCGCCCCTTGTCTCCACACTGCCGGGTCCACGTGATCTCCTTTCAGGACGGATAAAACCCGTCCTTTCTCCAAGTCACGGGGAAAATCAATTCATCAGTCTGTCACCAGAATCCCAGCAGCCAGAACCAGAAGGGACCAGGAGAGTAAGGTTTTCTCCTCACAGATATCCAACTCTTTGCAAAAAATTAGCAGAACCCCACACTTGACATGCTGTTTAAAATGTGGATAACACGCAGGAAATACTGACTGACTGAATAATCTCCAAATCCTAGTCCAGGCTGCCTCTGATATTTTTACTTTTATTCCCAGTCTTACCATTTCCCCCAAAGAACTAACTGCCCCTAGATTTTTTCAGCCTTAGTACCAGTCTGCAGTGGCCACAACACTCCGGTGTGTGCGTGCGTGTGTGCATGTGCGCCCGCACGCGTGTGCACTCACACACCCCTCCAGAGGAGAGGAGCCTATATGTTCTAATCCTGAAGTATGAGCACCTCCGCCCGGCCATCCACTCTCTTCTGACAGGTCCCCTTCGGTCACCGAAGAGGCACTGACCCTAGCTTCCAGCCCCCCCCCCACCCCTCCCCTACATCCCCCCTCTCCTGGCCATCCCTGAGTTGCTGAGGCCTAGCTTTCTTCCCTGTCCTCTCTCCCCAACCTAAACTCCAGGAGAGGCCGCCTGGAACCTGCCGCCCCTGGGGACCACTGGGGTCCTTAAAGCTCCCCTTAGAGGGAAGAGCTTGTGCCCTTGAGGACCTGGAGTCCAAAGAAACAAACAGCCCCTCCGAGCGCCTGGCCCTGCGCTCAGGCTAAGGTGCCCATGGCCAGACATATGCGCTCCTTAACAAAATACCACCATGGGTTTGTCCTTCCTCACCAGAACGCCATCACCTCAGCTGGCGGAAGGGTCAATATTATGAAGAAATTCATTTAAATCGATGACGTCAGGGAGGGTTTCAGTGTGGAGCATGTGGGTCCCAGGCGAGGCCTTGAAGCAAGCACAGGGGCTTTGGGAGGATTCGTGTGAGTCAGCAGGGCCTGCGCTCACGGCACGCTCTGCAAACGGTATAGACTATCCGGCTGGTGCCGTGAGCGCAGAGAGCAGAGGGAGATAAATTTGGAAGGGAAGGTGGGCCAAACCATGGGTGAGGAGTGCCAGACCCAAATGCACATATAGTGTTTATTAGACAGTAATTGGAGATTTGAGGGCAGAGGTGACGACATGCACAAAGTAGTCTTTTGGAAAGAATGTTCTAGCCTCAGTGCCCAAGAAGAATTGGAAGGGAAAAAGCGGAGGCCAGAACCTCACTAAACAGAGCCCGGGCACCAAGGGAGGGACCCTGAGAGTCAGGTTCCGGGGACGATTGGAAGGAGGCGGTAAGAGTGGAGTACCAGCGTGGGCGCCTGGAGGATGCCGGTCTCCAAAGAGGGAGGCTCAGGGCACAAGCTGCACCGGGCGATGGGGGTGGGGGGAGCCTCCGGGACAGGTTCTCTGCGCAGAGGACAGAGAGGAAACACAAGGCATGTCATCAGTAACAGAACACAGATGCCGGCCCACATGTGGCACACACAACCCGGAGGCCCGAAACAGCCACTCGCTGTGCCAACACGTATCCTAAAACCCAAACATGTAGGCTACAGAATTTAGTGATTACTTTCAAACAAATTAATTTGCTTAGCACTAAAATTGGGCATAAAACCTAAGTCCAAAACAAAAAAAAAAAAAAAAAACAGAAAACAACAAAACACATGAGACTTTAGCCTTTTTATCAAATTCGACATGTGTGCGTACCCTTCTTAAAACTCTCCTTCCGTATGTGTCCAGGATACCCTCAGCTCTCTCCTCATCTGTAGCCTCTAGTCGCAAAACCTGTGGTAGACAGTGTTGAGTTCGAAGACCCCGGGGACCTTCGCCTGTCTTGCTGCAGGATCTGTGTGAAGAAGCTAGAGAATTCCCGATTTAGAACCGATTTTCCTTCTATGGCCTTGCTTTCCATGCAGGTTCATTCTCCAGTGATGTCTCTTTCCGAAAGAGGCAGGAGAGAGGACATAATTTCAGAATCTGTGTAACCCTCTCCATTTAAACCCCCCTGAGCCATCGGCGTCTTTCCTCTCTGGCCTCCAGCCTGCGAAGCTGAACACTGGCATAAGAATGAACCAAACTCCATCAAGAACCCGCAGGTTCCGTGTGTCCCTCTCCCTGGCTGGCTGTTTCTGTAGCGCGTTTATTTGCAGTGGTGTGCTCCGCAGCCGTCTGAGGGTATCTGTGAACAGTGCTCCCCTCAGACCTGAGCAGGAAGGCCCCCTTCCAAGGCCCACTTCAGCCTCCCTCCGTGTCTGTGTGCTTCCGCGCCAGGCTCTGGGGACCCGGGACGCAGTGCCTGCAGAGGCTCCGCCTCCCAAGTGTGGACTGCACCCGCAGGCCCATATACGTGCACCCAGAGCCCCCCAAGTCTTGGGACAGAGCTGGGTCAGGAAGAACAGGCAGGCAGGGGGTCAGCTCTCCCCACCCTCACCGTGTTCCACCCAAGGGATCCGAGAGTCCTAAACTCGGATCTGGCCTCCCAGGTTGTTGGAAAGTGGAAGGGCAGAACATAAACGGTTTCTGGCCAGATTTCTAACCTTGTAGTTTGTAGACTCCGGCACGCAAGCTTCCGTTTGCACTCCAGTCTGGGGCCCACACGTGTCCGGCATTGGCCCGAGTGTCAGCACCAAAGGGGATGCTGGGGCGAATGTGGCTGCAGGTCCCTGAGCCTTCAACTGTGTTTCCACTCCCCTCCGTTTTTGCTTTTTGGCTCTTGGTTTTTGTTTCTTCGTTTACTCCTCTTTGAGTTCATTTATTTGATTTAGACTCGCGTCTCCCAACATGCCACGTCCCTCATTTTTTATTTTTGTTTATTTTTGTTCAATCCCCATCATTCCTTTAGGCTCCCACCTCCACCAGTGCCACTATTTCCTTAGCCAATCCCGAAGTCTCCATACTAAACTACCAATCTGCACTCTACCAGCCCTCAGCGGCGTCCATGGCTGCAGTGGCCCAGCGGAGCCTGCCCCTGCAGACAGGAACAGCCCAGATCTGTGCCCGGCCTGACCCCTTCCAGCAAGCTCTCATCGTGTGTCCGCCCGGCTTCCAAGGTAAGGCTGAGCAGACCCGGCTCCTCGCCTGCTTCTTCCCGTTCGACCCCTGGGGCGCCAGCACCTGCGCCTTTCCATCACGCCCACCTCCCTGGCCTAAGGCTAAGGCCCTCTTCATTTCCGAGAGAGCGAGCGCTGGCATCGCTGAACTTGAGGGCCCCCCTCTTAGTCTGACCAGCTAGAAACAACAGGACTTATGCTTCAGCACCAAGTTGTTTTTCTCCCCCCCTGCTGGTGTTTTTGTCCCAGGCCAGCTGTCTGTAAATACCCACGTTGTTTGTGCTCTTCTTGTGAGGCTGATGTCAGCTTACATTTCCTCCAGTGAAGTATCCTCGGGGCTTGCCAGTCTCTGACAGCCACCTGGGCCCAGTTCTCATGAAGAATATGAATCTGTCCGCCAAATGATTCTTTAGCCATGTACCCTAACCCTCTTCTCCTGAAAGTTCTAAGAAGCCAGCCAGGGTTGACCGTGTACGAGATTTCAATGTATACAGAAAGCTCAAGTATCTGTTCCCAAGCAGGACACCCCGTGGTGTGAGCCTGTGTGTGGACGCTCAGTTTCAGACAGAGAATCCCAGTGGGTTCACGGGCCGTCCCCTGACACCCCCGGCTTTGACACACACAAGTGTATTTTCATGTCAGAAGCTGTCTTTCTGGGGTAATTTGTCAGCATAACTTCCACTTTTGGCTTTACAGACTCCTTAATTGGAACTCTTAGTCTCTGAAAATATTCCGAGTTGGTTTTTGTGGCTTTCTAATTTCTAAGTTAGAAACTAAAGGAGGAGACTTGCAAAGGACCAGGCGATACCTGGTGGGGACTGGTGCGAAGGGGAGATGGGAGCGGACACGGCTGGCTAGGAAGCCTCTCCGCGCCCAGCTGCTCCCGACCACTCAACAACCCCTCTCTCCCTTGCCGCCGTCTGGAACAGGGCTGCAGGCCTCTCCCTCTAAGCACGCTGGCTACTCCGTGCGAATGGAGAATGCGGTTCCCATCGTCACTCAGGCCCCGGGAGCACAGCCCCTTCAGATCCAGCCAGGTCTGCTGGCCCAGGTAATTCTTTCTTTATTATCACTGATATCGCCATTATCCCTGTTAATGCTGTTCACAAAAGAGATCTATCTCCGTTAATTCCCTCCGTGGCAATGAATTAGGTGCTTCGACTCGTTAGAAGATACCAGTAATATTCTGAATGATCCCTCGGTGAATCACCTTCCTACGTATCTTGCTTATAATTCCAAGAAGAAATGTAGACACAGGGAGAGTCTGGGGAAATTATTATTACTATTGTAGCTTTATAATGCAAATTCATATGAAAGACATAGGTTTTAATCCCAACTCTGCTAATAACTGTGTGACCTAAGGCAAGTCAGTTAACATTTCTTTGCCTCGAGTTTCTTTCTTACAAAATAGAAATGATTTTTTTTTTTAGAGCCAAAAGGAGCCTTGGAGATTTATCTCCGTATTTTTTAAGGAGTTGAAAACCCAGGATCACAGAAGCTGTGAGCTGGAACCTTCCTTCCCTGTTCACATAGGTACTCCGATGGCAGAGGGAGAGCACGAGAGTGTGAAGTGTCCTGGAAGTTTAGGCTAACGCAGGGATGCAGTGATAACTGTCATGGATCCTCAGTGGCACTCGAACAAATACATCATCATCACGCCAGGCGCTTTGTAACTGCTAATTGATTTAATCCCCACAACAGCACAATAAGTAAGGTATTTGTCTCCAGGTGACAAATATGGGAAGTAGGCACAATCACTGGCTCACAGTCCCCCTGCGATTAGGTGACAGCCAGGACACAAACCCTGGAGGTCGGATGCTGGCCTCTGTATTTAACCACTGTGCCACACTGCTCCCATACTGTCGTTGCTATTGCTGGGCGTCAAGGACAGCTTAACCTAAATGTCGTTAGTTTAGAAGCACATTTCTTTTCAAATAAGGTAACTTCCCAAAGCCTTTTCTCAGAGTGTTCCTACAGACACTTGACTTACGGTATCTTTTGTTGAATAGAGGTTGTTGGTTTGGGGGCACCTGGGTGGATCAGTCGGTTAAGCATCTGACCCTTGGTTTTGGCTCAGGTCATGATCTCATGGTTCATGAGTTCGAGCCCCACATCAGGCTCTGCGCTGACAGCACAGAGCCTGCTTGGGATTCTCTCTCCCCCTCTCTCTGCCTCTCCCCTCCTCACGCACGTGGTTTCTCTCGCTCTCTAAATAATAAACTTTATTTTAAAAAAGTTTTGTCAGTGCCTGGGCAGCTCAGTCTGTTGACAATCAGACTTCAGCTCAAGTCATGGTTTCACGGCTTGTGAGTTCAAGTACCACAATGGGTTCACTGCTATTAGAGTGGAGTGGAGCCCACTTCGGATCCTCTGCCCCTCCCCCACTCATTCTCTCTCTCTCTCTCTCTCTCTCTCTCTCTCTCTCAAAAATAAATAAACATTTAAAAATCCTATTCTAGGGGTGCCTGGGTGGCTCAGTCGGTTAAGCGGCCGACTTCGGCTCAGGTCATGATCTCGCGGTCTGTGAGTTCGAGCCCCGCGTCGGGCTCTGTGCTGACGGCTCAGAGCCTGGAGCCTGCTTCGGATTCTGTGTCTCCCTCTCTCTGCCCTTCTCCTGCTCACGCTCTGTCTCTATGTCTCAAAAATAAATAAAAACGTTAAAATATAAAATAAAATTAAATTAAAAAATCCTATTTTAAAGGGGCGCCTGGGTGGCTCAGTCAGTTAAGTGTCCAACTTTAATTCAGGTCATGATCTCACAGTTTGTGGGCTCAAGCCCCATGTCAGGCTCTGTACTGACAGCTCAGAGCCTAGAGTTTACTTTGGATTCTGCGTCTCCCTCTCTCTCTGCCCCCTCTCCTGCTTGTGCTCTGTCTCCCAAAAACAAATGAATGTTAAAAAAATTTTTTTTGTTTTAAATCCTACTTTAAAAAAAAGAAGTTTTTGGGTTTAATTGTAGCAAACCTGCACAGGACCGTTTGGGCTGTCTTTTGCACTGGCCTTCCTCACCCTGCTGTCTTAACTGTGATAACTAACACACATCTTGCTGTCTGGCAGGGAAAGCCCTGTTCCCGTTTATGTTTCAAAATTCCCTGGTCTGTCCTCGTCCCTTCACTTTACATATGACTCTAAACATCACTGTTAAAAACAAAACCGTCACTGGTTCAAAGGCACACGGTAGTCAGCAATTGTCTTTCTTTTTTTTTTCCTTTTACCAATTGTCTTTTCAAAACAAAAAAACCCTGATGTGTCCTTACTGGACTTGGGTTAAATCTATATTTACTTTAGGAAAAGCTGACATCCCTGTGGTGTTAAGTCATTTCCTGCACAAACACGGCGTAACTGTATATATTATTTTTTTTTACTCTTTTTACTAAAGTTTTCTTTTGTTAGAACGGTTCCTAAATATTGAACAGGTTTTGCCGCTATTAATAATTTTATTGATTTTATTTTCCAATTATTTGGTTTTGGCTTCTAGGACCAAAACTGATTTTAGTCTGCGAGTTTGTTATCTGGCAGTCCTTCTAAACTCCGATTAGTCCTGATGGTTTCTATGAATCCCCTTGGATTTATTTCTTCTGTGGACTGTCTCACTAGCTTTGTTTCTTCCTTTACGCTCCTTATTCTACTGTGCTGCCAGCACCTCAAAACAATGATCAATAATAGTGTTGACACTGGACATCCTTAATTGGTCCCCGACTTTACAGGAAATTCTTCTAGCTGTATGCCATGTTTAGTCTGCTATCAATATTTGATAGAGACAGCTTTACCAAGCTTGCTGATTTTGTCATGAATATCGAGTTATGTCATACATTCTTTCTGCATCTGTTAAAATACTTGTGTTTTTTGTTCATTAATCTATTAGTGTGACAGGTTACATTAATAGGTTTTTAATGTTAAACTATCCTTGTATTTCCGAGATGAGCTTTACCCGCGTTCATTTGATATGCTTGTATGCTTTCCAATACTGGGTTGCTTGTAAATACTGTCGTTAGTCTTTTTACTTCTGTGCCTGGAAGTGAGAAATGGCACATAATTTCGCTTTCTTAGAGAATCCTTATCTAATTTGAGCATCGAGGTTACCCCCACCTCATAAAATGTGTTGGATATTATTAACCTCTTCTTCTGTTTCCTGGAACAGCTTATTTAAGGTTGATATTAACCATTCTTCATCTCCGTTCTTAAGTGCAACTTGGCTCCACAGTGACCACTCACGCCAGCTTCTGGTGGCACACCGAATGTTGTTGCTGAAAATTTATAAACGGAGAATCTTCTATATTTAAAGCCAGTCTTTTCTTCCCTCTCTCACTGGTCCTCATGGCTTCCTTTCGCTCGCACGGTTTCGTAGCAGGGAGTTCGGAAAAGGCCAAGAAAGATCAAGAGAAGGAACCACAGGCTCGCTCCGGGGGCAACAAAGCCTGTTCGTACTTTATCTGAGTGGCAGAAGTCCAGACCCGCCTCCTGGGGCTCCTCTTCCGTGGGCCAAAACCTATTGAACTCGCATGTACTTACAGATCTTTTTCCTTAGCACACTTAACCCCGGTAAGCCAGAAATCACTTCTGAAAGGAACAATAATTAGCATTCTTGTTAGCTAACCTAGGCTTTCTCCGTTGTTCAGTTTGGTGAGAACCAACAGGCTCCGCATTTCTGAATGTGTTTGTCCTTTAATCCCAGCCGGGAAGAGCGTTACCTTTTTGCCCACTTGAAAAAGAGTCCCTAGGGTGCCGGAAATCTCCAAGTGGACTTGACCCAAAGCTGCCGTCAGGAGTGGGAATAAAACTCACACGTGCACAGATTTTAGGCACTGCGGTGTTCATAACAGGGAGCTGCTGGAAGCAGTTCGAATGCCTGTCAGTAGGAGATTTGTTAAATAAATTGATGTGTGCACAGAATGGAACGCCGCAAGGCGTTAAAACGGACGCGGTGCACCAAGTGCCTCCGCACGCGAAGATTTCCCGTATCAGGTGAAAACAACTTCGTGCCCTAGGATCATGCTGTGTCTTTCCGTCTGTTGGTTGCTTTTTCCTTCTCTGTTTGTCACTTTATCCATGCAGGTGTGTTAGTGTCAAGGCGGAGCTCTCTCCCAGGTATTTTTAAATAGTCCCTCAAAGGACAAAAGGATGCTAACTTATAAAACTAGTACGGTGGCTATAAAGGAGCAATAACTAAACATTTAAACTAGCGCCTTCATTTTTCTCTGGGTAAGTTTCTAGGTATCAGGCAGAAGCACCCCGGATGCTATTCTTTAAACATAAGCCAAAAAGTCGGCATGATTCTCTTTACAAATATTTAAACCTTTTCAAGGTTTTTATTTGTGAAGGTTTAGGGACGACGGAGTCTTCTGAGTCCATTCCTCATGTTGGTTTCAGTTGCTTCGCCTTTTCCTCCCCACCTTTCGGCAGCACCCCACGTCCTTCAAAGGGAAGCAGTCTCTCCGGGGGTGCCCCCAGGATATGTGCGTGCAAGGCCAGAGTGAGATTACACCCTCTGGTGTCCGTGATACAGGAGTGGTCTTTACGGACTGTCTTACCAGTAAGCCTTGCCGGTACTGCCCACAGGGGCTGTCCTCTCTGTCGCCCCGAGCCTCAGGCCCGCGCTCACACCCTGACCACCATCAGAGATTGAGGATAAGTGGGTAAAGGCAGAGAGATGGAAAATGCAGCTCTTGGCTGAGACAGTATGGAATTCAGCTCGCTTTTCAAGTGGCCTTGGCCTAGCAAGACTGGAACAGAAATTCAGAGCGCCTCCGAGATGTGGAGGTCCTTGTGGACTCCGGCCTTTCGAAGGAGGTGTCTGTGGGCTTCTAGTCCCAGCACCTGAATCCCTTTAAATGTTTCCCTGAGGACAAACAGTTGGCTGGAACTTTGTCAGCTGTCCAAATCACAAAACTTGAGTGCTTCTCATTCAATACCTCCTCTGGTAACATTTTCAGCAACCAGTCTCCCCAGCCATTCTGTCTTGCTATGTGCTTCCGTCTTGCTTGGTGCCGGGTTGTTCATAGGGAACACTTTTTCATGCGACTTCTATGCATTCACCACCAGCCCGGATCCTGAGGAGAGCCATCGTTTCTGTGTAGCCTCCGCATACAGCGAGCTAGAACGCTGGTGACAGCATGGGCTCAGAAATGATCGCCTGTAAGTCAGAGAGGCCAGACCCACTGCTTACCAGCTACAGAACTTTAGGGATGTTATTTCTGAATTTAACGTCTTTTCCAAATAACACATGTACCTAATTTTTAAAGTTAAATGAGTCCACAAACAAACAGAAGAAAATAGTTGCCTGCTCTATCCCATCCCCAATTTCCACTTCCCCCAAATAATTTTTAAACTCTTGTTTTGTTTGTTCTTAAAGATCATTTATTTATTTTGAGAGAGACAGCGTGCACAGGAGGGGCAGCAGAGAGGCGCAGAGCCCAGTGCGGGGCTTGAACTCACAGACCGTGAGATCATGCCCTGAGCTGAAACCAAGCGTCAGATGCTTAACTGACCGAGCTTCCCAGGTGCCCCAATTCTTTTGTTTTGTTATTTAACTTCCAAGTTTCTAAATAACATGCTTACACTGCTTTTTACTGATATTTCCATTTTGGGTATCAGTGAACTTCCTACTCTGGAAGATGAAGAGTTAGCTCCCTAACCCACCCCAACCCCACAGCACACACACAATCACGAGCTCGCTCTCTTTCTCTCTCTTTCTCTCTCCCTTTCCCCCGTTCTTCCCATGGAAGTTTCTTATTCCACCACTTTGCATTATCTGCACAATTATTACCATCAGTATCGTATAATATTATTCTCAGTTGAGCCTCACAATATACAATTCTTTTTCTTTTCCTATACAACTTGTCTTCCTGGAGTTAATGGTGGTTTCATTTTTTCATTTGGTTGGTCTCCTGTCTATATATGTATATGCAACCCCAAACTATTCCAGAACCAGTCACGGTTTGGTGTCTGATGTGCTGATATGTTTCAGCTTATTGACAAGTTGTGTCTGCTGTTGTTTTTTCTCTTTCTGAGGACTTGTTAAGACTCTCCTTGTCCACAAAGGTCTGAAATTTCATAAACTGTATGCTTTCTCATGGGTCATTCTTCATATATTGCCCTGTACGCTGTTGGCCCTTTTAGTGGGAAGTTTTTCTTTTCTTTTTCCTTGGTTAATTTTTTCCCATCCATTTTCTCTGCTTCTTCTTCATGAAATTCTTCATTCGCTGTTGGTGCTTCTTAATTGATCCTAATGATTTTCATGTATTTCCCCCTTATTGTCTCTCTGTATATTCTATCTGTGCTATCTTTCCAAGAGATTTTTCTCAACTTTTTAAAAAATCTTCTATGGAAGGGCGTGTGGCTAGCTCATTCATTCAGTTAAGCATCTGACTCTTGATTTTGGCTCAGGCCATGATCTCACAGTTCATGAGACTGAGCCCCATTTGGGGCTGTGAGCTGACAGTGCGGAGCCTGCTTGGGAGTCTCTCTCTCTCTCTCTCTCTCTCTCTCTGCCCTTGCCCTGCTTGCACTCTCTCTCAAAAATAAAGTTGGAAAAAAAAACCCTTCTGTGGAATTAATTTGCTATAGTTCTCATTTCTAAGAATTCTTTCTCATTCTCAGAATACAGGTATGGGTATATAAATATATATTCCTATATGTGATCTTGCTTCATATATATATATATATAAATGAACGAAACAAGATATACATTTTTTTAACTCTGTACAGTATAAATTTTCGGAAATTTTCTTCTGATTCCTACACTGTTTTTTTTTCTCTGAGTTTCTTGTTTTGTTTTAGACTCTTGCATGTTAGAAGCTTCCTTTAACATCTGGTTGTCCTTGGCTGTTCACTCGTAGTTAAGACTGGAGCGCAGGAAAACTAACTCGGAAGCTGCGGAAGGGACAGGACTGTTGAGCGTGGTCTCTCTGGTCTGACCAGAGGGAGCCCAGCGTCGTCACTGGCAGATTCCCTGATCCTCTCATGTGTCTGTAGTTCTTTCTCTTGGACTTGCGGGTCTTCCCGGAGAGGATCCTCCAGCCTCCTGCTTTGGCGGGGAGAGGGGAGGGAGGGGATAAGCCTACATACTGGGATCTGCAGCCTGAGGGGTAAAGGAATCTCATGGTTTAATATGCAGACTTGATGCCCCAGGCTTCTAACTCTGTAATTGCCCTTCTCTTTCCCAGCTTCCAAAATTTTGTTAACTCTATTGTCTCTCCTGTTGTCTTTGTCCTTACGGATCTCTCTATATTAAGTTTTTATTCCTTCACTATCGTTTCAGTTGGGTTTAGAGAAACTGCAATAAATGTAAGTGTTTAATTTACTGCGTTTCTGGGTAGGTTATTTAGCCTCCGTTTATCCATCTGAGAAATGGGAGAAAATAACAGTCCTTAGCTCACAGAACTGGTGTTAAGATGAAGTCAGAAACCCATCTATGGTCTTAGCTCTGTGCTTGGCACACAGTATGCACCAAGAAGTATTAGCTCTAATCTTACAAACTTATTACAAAATAATGAGTTACAAATTATATACGTGTATACAAGTCATTATACAAGTATGAAGTGACATCTCAAATGAGTTAAACATGTCGATCAGTGAAAGGGGTCAAAAACAGCCTTTATCCCATCTCTTTCCGGTAAAATGTTAACATCCATTTTAGGGAAGTGGGGAAAAAACTGATGTCCTTAACTTGATATCAAGATTTATTACTTAAAAGTAACAGTCAAGGGGCGCCTGGTGGCTCCGCCGGTTAAGCGTCCGACTTTGGCTCAGGTCATGATCTCCCAGTTTGTGGGTTTGAGCCCTGCGTCAGGTCTGTGCTGACAGCTCAGAGCCTGGAGCCTGCTTCAGTTTCTGTGTCGCCCTGTCTCTCTGCCCCTCCCCTACTTACGCTCTGTCTCTCTCTTTCTCTGGAAAATAAATAAACATTAAAAAATAATAAAAGTAATAGTCAAAACACATGCTTTCAAGAAAGCTAAAATGAGTCTCGAAGTCCTTTAAATCTTACTGCCAACAAAATTATTATTCATTTAACTTTTTGAGCTTATAACTGCTTTAATCGATTAAATTATTTTTCTGCTGTGTCTGAATTCAGTAGACTTGAAATAGTTAACTATAATTAATTGCCTTGGTGTAATTGCTTCTTTCATGTTATCAACAAACATTTATTAAGCACTTGCGGTATAAACTATTGTCTCTAAGCATTTTGCCTGTATCAAAACACATCAGCAAGCAAACAGGCAGTGTAAAAAAGGTATGAGGTCTCACTGGGCCTCGTCTGTACCACAAGAAGGATGGAGCTGGTGAACCATCCACTCAGATCTAAAATATGCTTTTATCGGGATGCCCGGGTGGCTCAGTCAGTTAACATCTGGCTCGATTTAGGCTCAGGTCATGATCTCACAGTTCTTGAGTTCAAGCCCTGCCTCAGGCTCTGTGCTGACAGTGCGGAGCCTGCTTGAGATTCTCTCCTTCTCTCTCTGTCCCTACCCCGCTCACACTCTCTCTTTCAAAAATAAATAAATATTTAAAATAATAATAATAATAATAAATGTGCTTTTATCATTTTTATACACATCACTTTTATAAATCTTTGACTCAGGTTTGTGATTCATTTCCAAAACTGTTTGCTTGTACATATGAGCGAAAACACACATTTTTTTTTTTAATTTTTTTTAACGTTTATTTATTTTGACATAGAGACAGAGTATGAGCAGGGGAAGGGCAGACAGAGAGGGAGATACAGAATCTGAAGCAGGCTCCAGGCCTCTGAGCTGTCAGCACAGAGCCCGACGCGGGGCTTGAACTCACAGACAGTGAGATCATGACCTGAGCTGAAGTCGGCCGCTTAACCAACTGAGCCACTCAGGCGCCCCGAAAACACACATATTACAGATGCAGTTTGTGGAGCGCTGTATTACAGAAATCACCCAATGTTAGCAATATCCAGCCCAATGGAAAGAACAAGATATAATTAAGATCCTAAATCTTTAAATTTTCAGCCTGCCCAAGAAGCATTTTACCTTAGTGGTGTTCCTTTAAGTGTCCAGCTATGGACAACTGTGTTCAGTCTGAATCACTTACTAACTAAAGGCAAGCAGGAGGGTGATTGAGAATATAGAAAGCAGAGAACACCACACATATCCCCCCCTCCACGGTGAGTCTTTTCAAGGAGGAATCAGGATGGCTCATTTTAGACTTCTTACCAAAAAAGCTTAATATTTATGAAGACCAAGCTATGACCCTCTAACTACATCTCATTTTTGCTTTGAGGGGTCAAGGTAGTTTTCAGCTAAGCTTACAGTCCCAGCTAAGAATTTTTTTCATGCTTGCTTATTTGCTCTTAGATGTGGCCAAGTACCAGATGTTTGGTGATCTAAGAATTATGTTAACTTAGCAGTGCCTGGGCGGCTCAGCCAGCTGAGCATCTGACTCTTGATTTCGGCTTAGGTCATGATCCCAGGGTCATGGGATTGAGCATGGAGCCTGCTTAAGATTCTCCCTCTCTCGCCCTCTGCTCCTTTCCTGTACTTACGTGCACGTGCTGTCTCTCTCTCTCTCTCTCTCTCAAATAAATAAATAAATAAATTTTAAAATTAAAAATAAAGAATTATGCTAACTTAGATTCAGGAGATAACACAAGTTGGAGGTCTAGACTCTAATCAACAAAAGGTAAAATATTAAATAAAGGATATTAGATGGAAAACGACTTGAGGGCAAAAAGTCACCCTTGTCTGGTCCTTTTCAACTATCTCAATCTCTTGCACATAGCTGTATGCCAGAACGAGTCAACAAGTGACCTTTTGGAAACTTTGAGCACTGTTCTTAGAGCAAATTATAAATAAATTATTCTTCAACACGAATAAACCCCTTCTGTACGGCTCTCTGCCCATGTACTTAGCATCTTCTAGGTAGTTCACCGATGCGAGTTTTCTCTCCCCTTACCTTAGTTCTGAGGCCAAAGACCAGGTCTCCACTTTCACACCCTTCAGAAGGTCCGGCACAACCGGGGGCACGGAATCAGGGCTTGTCTCGTGCAGACCGCTTACGTGATTAACAGACATGCTGATGGCACGTCCTCTGTTCCGCAGCAGGC
Organism: Paguma larvata; assembly: GCA_030068075.1. Lineage (NCBI taxonomy): Eukaryota > Metazoa > Chordata > Mammalia > Carnivora > Viverridae > Paguma > Paguma larvata. The sequence continues at coordinate 89,073,574 of CM057834.1, read as the reverse complement.
CTGGCCAAGTGGGACCCAGCAAATCCTGCTTCCCCCGGCCTGGCAGCAGCTGACCGGAGTGGCCACCCACACGTCAGTGCAGCACGCGACTGTGATTCCCGAGACCATGGCAGGCACCCAGCAGCTGGCCGACTGGAGGTAAGCAGGAGAGCAGGTGTGTCTGGGATGGGGGGAGGCATGTCCACTGCCCACCCGGAGAGCTGCCAGGCCGGCCTGCGTTGTGATTCTCTGGTTTATAGGGAACTTCTGAAACTAAACAGAGTACTAGGTGGAATATACCTACACCGTAATGAGGGCGAATTTTTAAGTAAATGTACCAGGACATAAGAAAACCAGCTTCATTACTTTATGGCCACTTGTCATTTTCGACCCCAAATTCAGTTACATCATTTGATCGCCAGTGTGATTCAGGGAGCTGCCCCTGGGTGATTCCTGGTTTGTCTCTCAGAATTAAATTCCACTCCCAGAAAACAGAGATTTGCCAGCAGTGAAAGAGTGCAGAAGAGAGTCCCTGAGGCTCCTACCCCATTCTAGAAACTGTTCTCAGGGTGTTTGGAGACATGGGCACACTGGAGTTGTGTCTGACCTCTCAGGGGATAGCTTGACAGAATGGGGTTTATTCGGAATGGTAAACTCTGGCATGTTCGCCGAATGTGTCTCTTCAGTTAACAGTCATAGCCGATAGATCAAAGTCCTTTTTCCGCAGACCCCAGAGGCACGCAGGCTGACAGCACCAGCACGCCATAGCCCTGTGTCGTTTCCAGAACCCCACCCATCGCACTCACTGACTTCCCACCAGCACCGTGCTCTGCTGTTCTCATGGCCACCTTCCACTTCTCCTCGCACTCTCCACCCACTCCATCCCGACGCCACCACTGTGCCCCCTGCACCGGTGGCAGTCCCCAAGTTTTCCAGCTCCCCATGGCCCTCTGGGCCCTGTCGTGCAGTCCGAACATCCAGGCACCCCTCCACCTTCTGACAGTCTCCGTACCAACCACGGAGCCTCCTCGCAATTCCTTTCAGGATCTAAAAGGCTATCATGAATGAAGAGCCCTCAGTAAAACAAAAGAGGGGCGGAGACAGAAGCCCCAGGTCAGGCCCCAAATGAAGCTTCCTCCGTTCCGCCATTTAATTTTCTGACTAGTGCCAACAAGAGAGGGTGCGGGCTCTTTCCTGCAGTCCCGCTCACCCCCCACTGACACCACCCACCAAGTCCACCCCCACTCATTGGAAGCACTTTCACACAAGGTAAAATTGGGTTCGATTCTCGTTCTACGTGACCCGGGGCAAGTTACCTAGCCTTTCTGAGCCTCAGTTTCTTCTTCAGTAAAGTGGGGATAATAACATCTACTTCCTAGAACCGCTGGGAGGTTTAAATGAAGATAAACTACAAAGCACTTGACCTGTAATTAACTTAGCACCTGGTACACAGCAGGCAGTAAATAAATCTGTTACCTTCCCTTCCCCCATTCTCGCTGGTTCATGCTCATGAGATCACCTTCCCTCTCCAGCTCATTAGACGGGGGCCAAGTGGAAAGCTATTTGACCAACTGGTTTTTTCTCACCCCCTTTTCTCCTAAAAGACCACACATATGCTGTGCTACTCTCTTCCTTTGTCTTTCAGCATGTATAGCTCATTTAATTTCAGCAAAACTCACTCCCTCATACAGATTTTCTCATTCCTCCTCCCTCGTCCGCTCTTACCTGGTTACCACAGAGAACACGTAAAGACAGCACTTTCTTTCCAATCTCTTCTCCGTTTCCTGTGTGGCCCAAAGAACATCCACAATCATGGCCAATAAACAAAAGAGAGAGGTACTGATGCTAGGCTTGTATCAAAGGAAAAAGAATGCCATGTCCGTAGAAGAAATAGCAACAACCAAGTAAAAGAGCCATAACATCAGTTTCTAAATGTAAACGTCCAAGACTCCATCAACATCTCTACACAAGTAACTACCTACTTTCTTTTTCCTTATTCATTCTTTCCCCCAAAGATGAATTTTGTAATACTTTTAAAATTCAGGTGAAGTCTCCTTTAACTTTTAATTTTATTGTGCGATAAATGGGCCTTGAAGGGCAAGTCTCTGAATTAATCACCACTTTTAATATTTCGGTGGGAAAACAACCCTTTGAGCTCCATACAACCCAGAGCATAAGCACTTTAAAGAGAACCCACTTTCAGGATAATGGCTGCCGGCAGGACTCCTATCAGTAGTTGTTTCTTATTAACTCTGACTGAGTACCACGTTCCATTCACATCTGTCAACCTTCAGTTCATCTAATTGTTCATTCAGCAAGCATGTAATTAATTGATCAGCTGCTACATGCCTGAGCATTATGTGCCACAGAGAGAATTCAAAAGAATGTTAGCACTTCCAAACAGGAGAAACATACAATTCCTGGTTTCCAGAGTTTTAAAAGAAACGACAAATTCCTCATTTATAAAATGCACAGGGCGATCACCTGTTTAGGGACTTGAAACAGTAGAGGGAATATTTACCTCCTCTCCCCAGAACTTAAGCTAAACTTGAACCTGCCAATTCTAACCACTCCAAACGACCTCTTTCTCACTCACCAGCAAATCGTGTTGCTGCCCACTCCCTCACAACAGCACTGAAACTTCCCCACACTGGGAGACTTACCTGACGAGCTCATCTCTTCAACAACCCCAAGAGCTGGCGAGAACCGACTTTAGTTTTAACTTGGCTTTTAATTGGGGAAGAAGCTTTACCTTAAAAAGAAGCTCCATATTTATAAAACCAATAAACAGCCTTGTTTCTCCCGTCTCCTATTCAGGAATACCCACGCTCACGGCAGCCATTACAATCCCATCATGCAGCAGCCTGCGCTATTGACTGGTCATGTGACCCTTCCAGCAGCCCAGCCCTTAAATGTAGGCGTGGCCCACGTGATGCGGCAGCAGCCAACCAGCACCACCTCCTCCCGGAAGAGTAAGCAGCACCAGTCCTCTACAAGGTAGGTGGTGAGAGTCTCCCCAGGGCACAGAAACCTCAGAAGATTGGAAGTTTAAAAGCCTTTTTTTTTTTTTTTTTAATTTTATCTACTTATTTTGAGAGAGAGCGCGCACATGAGCCGGGGAGAGGCAGAGAGAGAGAGAGAGAGAGAGCGAGCGAGAGAGAGAGAATCCCAAACGGGCTCTGCACTGACAGTGTAGAGCCTGATGTGGGGATCTAAGCTCACAAATTGTGATACCATGATCTGAGCCAAAACCAGGAGTCCAGGGCTTAACCGACTGAGCCACCCAGGCATCCCTGGAAGTTAAAGAAACCTTTAGCCTTAAGGAGTATCAGCATGTGCTCTGAATCCCAAGCATGGCGTGAGGAGTGGCAAGCAGAATATGCTTTACCCCCTGGATAGCGCTGGAGTTTATAGGAGGCACTTATTCTGGCTTCTCTTCCCTGCCGTGCCGCACCCCAGAGGAGGTGGCCTGGAATTACAGTGTTCAGCGCTTGCGTCTTGAGCTGTTCTGTGTCCTTCCACTCCTGTTTACAATACTCAGACTCGCCTCTGAAGTTGCACCTTGGAAATCGTAATAATGGTTTTTAAAAAACAATAGAGAAATGAGCTTTCTTTGAAATTTTTTGAATTTATTTTTTGAGAGAGAGACAGAGAGAGCTAGCAGGGGAGGGGCAGAAAGAGAGGGAGAGACAGAATCCCAAGCAGGCTCCACACTGTCAGCATGGAGCCCAATGCAGGGCTCAAACCCATGAACTGTGAGATCATGACTCGATCCAAAACCGAGAGTTGGTCGCTTAACTGACTGAGCCACCCAAGCACCCCAAAATGTGCTTTTTTTGAAATCTAAGGTCAAATGTAACTCATTTAGCTGCTTCTTGAAATATAAGCAATAATTTTGGTTAATCCTAGACATTACCAGCAGAATAATCTTACTCATTCCCTTTCAGTTCAGTCTCATCTCAATGAACTCTTCAAAATCAAGGCAGAGAAAGGCCGCATACTGCATGTCCCATTTATACGGCATTTCGGAAAGGCAAAACTAGATCAGGAGTTGCCAGGGACTACTGGGTGGGCGAGGAGGGGATTGGCAGGGAAGGAGCTGAGAGAACTTCTCAGGGTGATGACAGAGTCCTCTGGGTTGGCAGAGGCAACATGCACGTTTGTCACAACTCCCCGAACACTTCCAAAGGGTGACTTCTACTGTATATAAATTATACCTCAATAAACTTGACTTTAAAAAAAACAAGAGCTCTCCAAATTAAAATATATATGTATATATCCATATATATGTATATATATGTATGAGATCAGAATTGCGTGGCTGCAGAATTGCTTCTATGTCTTTCTCCAGCGGCCCTGGCTTTGGAGGCACGAATTGCTTCTTTGGAATAGGTTCGTCAAGAAGAAGAAGTCCAGTACATAAAATGTCTAGTGAATTTTGGTTTTCTACTTCCTCATTTAACCGGGGGCCAGGAATTAGGCCTGCCTTCTTTTTTATCCTCCTTTGAAGGTTAACCCATGAGCTGACTTCCTCTCAGTTGTCATTCTTCTTCAAGATTCCGTATTTGGGTGTTTCTGACACCCCACGGAAATCTCAGATCCGCGGCAGCCCCGTGACAATACACCCATGTCATTATTAGACCGGGTGGCAACAGACGCCACCATCTCAGTCCTTTGCTGCGTCGTGCCCAGCTGTGGGGGTGGTCACGCGGAATGCCAGTCTGCCCCTGTGCTGATCTTAGATTAGCATCCTCACGGCTCACCTCGTGCAGCAGGGGCAGTAAGTACTCTTGGCCTCCCAACCTGACAAGTCCCTCCCTGTTGCCAACTCACCACCCAGCTGGCTTTAGGAAGGCTTATTGCCAGTGCTTCTCAAGATCGATATAATTATACTGAAAGTTTTGTGTTTGCCTATTTTTAAGACCAGTGCCTTAGGCAAAACAGAAGGCTCTCCCTTGTTGGGTGGTACAGCCAGGCTCCCTTTTCTTTCAACAATGCCAAGTGGAGATATTTTAACTGCTGGAGTAGTGAAAACATAGTCTCAAAATTATAACATAGTAGCAATAACAAATGGATAGGTTTATGCCAACTACAGACTGTGGACCAATCTTATCAGGAAAACTTAGTGCCCGCCCCCAGAAAGGAACAAGCAACATATCTGACACCAGCTAGATGGAAAATTAAATAAATCTACAGAATTAAATTTTCGTCTTCCTGCCTTTTAGCTGGAAAGTGCTAGAACCTCTAAGGACATACCAGGGTCTTAATAAGTTTCTGCGGCCTCTCACTGCACAGATATGACCAACGTCAGCAAAGGTTGATGGGGAGGGGGAAAGGTAAGGTGTTTCCCCCTCAAGTTACCAGAAACCACATTTGCTAATTCGATGAGGAATTCCGAGTTGATCAAAAACTCAAGATCAAAAGGTCCCTACTTAACTACCCCTTTTCCTCCTGCAGTTTGTCCAGTTTCTCGTTGCAGTTCAGACAGACTGGTAAACTTCCTCTGAGGCTCTGGTGTCAAAAGACATGAGTGTTTTCGTCCCACGAGTGGCAGAACAGCCATTAGCAAGGACACCAAAGTTTTATGTGGCAAATAACATTTCTTTCAACTCCCTTCAAAACAAGACCATGACCAGAGAATGACCAGATGGAGCTCAGGAAGCCAGGCCTTGACCCCGAAGACCGGGCTGCAGCAGAGCAGACAGCCCCGAGGCCCCGGGCACTGCACCTGCCCCCACAGACCAGCCCTGTCTTGGAGCACAAGCCCCTCCCTCTCCTTAAAGCCCTGGCTGCTCCCTTCTTCCTGTTGGGAACAGGCACGTGGCGACGAACCAGAGCCCAGAGAAGGCCATCTGTGTAGCCAGTAACTGAAAGAGCGAGCTTAAGAGGCAGCCGCTTGTTGCAATTACAGAAGACACCTGAGCGCCCCGAGCCTCCACCTTGTTCATGGAGACTTGGGCAAAGCTGGTGTTTCTGGACCTCCTCGGGAGGAGCCGCCGGGCCTGACCTTCCTCCATGAGTGTGCTTGGCTTTGTCGTTACAGAAACGTCTCCACCTGTGAGGTGTCCTCCTCGCAGGCCATCAGCTCCCCTCAGCGGTCCAAGCGCGTCAAGGAGAACACGCCCCCGCGCTGCGCCCTGGTGCACAGCAGCCCCGCCTGCAGCTCCTCCGTCACGTGCGGCTGGGGCGACGGGGCGTCCAGCACCACCAGGGAGCGGCAGCGGCAGACGATCGTCATTCCCGACACCCCCAGCCCCACGGTCAGCGTCATCACCATCAGCAGCGACACGGACGAGGAGGAGGAACAGAAGCACGCGCCCACCAGGTGAGGCTGTGCCGCCTTCGGACGTGCAGGAAGGAGCAGGGCAGGGGGTGCGACGTGCGCTGCCGCCCAGCCCGGTCCTCCCCGGGTCTGGGCGGCTCTCCATCATCAGACGTGATGAGCTCACGCTCGTGGCCCTGAAGTTTTGGTCTCGCCATGTCCTAGAGTCCTGAAGTGCTTTCAAGGGAATATCAGACAGATTTTCCATAATTGTTCAACGCCAAAATAATTCTGAATCACTTTGGTCGTGAAAAATAGTTACAGTCCCTATACATTTGGGGGACTGGAGACCAATTGTGTACAACGCCAGTGTATTTCAACTCCTGTGTAAGCTTAAACATCTCTGCCTTGGGCTGTTGAATTTCTTCCCAGTTGGTCAGGGTATTTCTCTAGCATCGCCTTTGACGCTCTCAGAATTCGAAATAATTGTTCAATTAATCAGAAATTTCTCTGTGTCTGATTAACCCAATCTTTCAAGCTGCCAGTTGGCTCTTCACCCAGAGAGCATTACTGTTTATTCCAAAGTAGCAAGAACTCTTTTTGGTCTCTGTAGGCTTCCTGGGAAGGGGAAAGGAATATTTATTATACTTGCAAGACTATTAATCCTGCCACCAAAGCCTCTTTTCCTACATTTTCCAGCCAGACTTCCGCAGAGTGCGGTTTGTACTTGGGCAGCCGAATGAGCCCCTGGAACTAGCCCCTCTGGAACCTTCTGTACCGCCCCCCCCAGGGGTCTCTGGGTCTTGTAGATCCCAAAGACTCACAGCCCCAGCTCCCACCCGCTGGCCTCTCCCACGGGGACCAAGAGTCGGGACGGGAGGCCTGTCACCGCGAGACCGGCGCTGCTGGTCAGCACGTACACCGCAACCTGATGCGAAGCTTCGCATTCACAATTAGGCCCCAGTTATTCATTCCTGATTGGATACAATGTCACTAATTAGTCATCACCAGTCTTCTTGATTAAATAAAAAGTTCCCACGCTTGAGATTACCAAACGTACAGATAGACTAATTCAAACCTTCTCACCATAGCTATTCCTGCCCCGGCCATCTCCTTCCTGTCTTCATCATGAACTCAGTATTTTGTTTTATATCTTGTGATAGAGCTGGTATATGTCTCATTCTAATATCCTCTTTCCCTTCTTAACGTCTCAGCCTGGTCTTCAGTGTGTCTCAGAAGAGAGTATAGTGGGGCACTTCTGGGGTGGAGCGGGGCAGGGCGGGGGGCTGCACTAGGGAGACCAGGCACGGTGCTTCACTCCCCACCTGCCTGTTCTGGGGCTGGCCTAAGTTTCCCTTTTTGATAACAGCCCCCAAGTTGAGTCAATACTGCATCCTCCCCAGTGCCTCATAACCCCCAGCCCAGGAATATCGTGGGCTCAGGTGGTCCCATCACGAAGACAAAGGTTTCTCCCAGCCCAGACAGCCTGTCCACACATTTATAGCATTGGCCATAAAGTGGGCCGAGCAGCCCCACACAGCCCTTTGCTACACTGGGGAAAAGGAAAAGCAACTTAAAAATCTGACAGTCAACTAGATGGGACTATCGTTTTTGAAGTGTGAGATTTGAATTGACACAGAATCTCAACATACGAGCTCAGGAGAGAAGAGAATAGTGTGTCTAAGGAAAAGCAGGATGAGAGGCTGCCAGGGCTGAGCACAGCGCCAAGCCAGAGCACAGACTGCTTCTGCAGCCGTCCCCAAAGCCCCAGAAAGAAACAGAACCGAAGTTCTTGGCAGCCTGTGAGGACCTTGCCGTAAATCAGTTGAGATGTAGGAGAGGACAGGGAAGGAGCCGTGGACAGGTGCACGTGTGGGGAACGACCACCAATAGTGACAGTGGGCTACCGAGGCCCAGAGCATCATAACGTGAACGATGCAGGGGCCTGCCTGGGACGTGACGCCAAATGGGGGAAGCCGCAGAGTGAGGCCAGAGAGTAATCGTGAAGGGTTCCGGCGGTCCGCGGTTGTGACAGGAAGCTCACAGAATGAGACGACCGTGTTTTCTGGAGAGATCAAATGACTGTTGCCTTGAAAAAATGTTTCAAGACCCAAGAAGACAGGAAAGTGTACTCGAGTCCGAGTAGGGGAAAGCAGAACCCCGTAGTTGTTTTATTTATAGAGAGACCGCTGTATCATGTGATCACATTATCGTGACTGCGTTTTGGAGTGAGAGAAAAACGAAGAGGAAATATGATTATTTGTCCTTAAAAATCAGAATTACCATAAAATTTAACGCAGTAAATATTTACTGGCCCCACCAGTGTGAGATATTATGCTAGGAACTGCGGGTGTTACATAAATAAGGTCGACAGTCTCTGTCCTCAGGAGGTTTGCAGGGTAATAAGCAAGATAAGACACGTACAAATCATAACGCAAAACGGAGTATTGGTCCTGTAGAAACTAGCAGAGTGTGCGGAGATTCAAAGGGAACCTAGCTTGAGGAAATAGCAGGGAAGAGAGGACTTTCTGGGGTCAAAGGTCCAAAGGGTGTAGAAAAATAGGAGAGGGGGTGAAATCGCGGATTCCAGCGAGGTCGGCGGCCTCCTAGGACCGGGAGCACAGAGGGCAGCTGATCAGAGAGAAGGCGGAGGCAGGGGCGACAGGGATTCCGAAATGGAAAGGGGATTTGAGGGTCTCCCCTTCAGTGGGGGGTGGTCGGCTTCAGGAGACGCTGAGGGGCTCACGGGCAAGCCCCAGTTGTGGGGAAACAAGGGTGGACCCCCAAGTGCAGCCCCTCAGGGAGCCTCTTGGCCTCCCTCCGGCTAGAAGCTTTTCTAGCCTGTCCGTGTTCCCGTTGGAGCACTCAAGACTTCCCCGCTTGTTCCCAAACCTGGTTTCTCTGGTGCCGTGAGCATTGATTCTGAACCGCAGTGTACCCCACTTCATTTCCTGTTCGCCACTCACCCCAGAATTAGCCCCGGGACTCTGTCTAAGATGCCGACTGCTCCCCCTAACGTGACTCAGCCTCCGTACAGCAGCGAGAGACCGAGGGGGCCGCTGACGCTCACAGAGACGGCGATCATGGTGGCACATGGCAGCGCCTCCGCCACCACTGCCTTTTAGAGCCGGCGCGAGACACATAATGGTGAACCCACAGTGTTAGGCCTATTTGAGGCTGTCACTAAGTCTCTGAGACCAGGTGACATTGCCTAGAATTTTTAGAGGAATCCCAAGGCAAAGCTACTCTTCCAGAGTGCCGTGTTGGGCGCTGTTCGTTGCCAAAGCAGACGGATGGTCACCAGCGCCTGCTTCTAAGGAAGGTTCCAGAGCACAAGGTGCAGGCTGGGAGTGAGCAGATGAAAGGGGAGGGGTCACGACAGGCATTTACTAAGCGCTCCCGTTTGCCCTCTCCTGCGTGCCTTTGAGCAGGGCACACAAGGCAAGTAGTTCCACTCCCGCTCATAGGTGAGGAAACCAAGACGCAGGAAAGATAAGTGACTTGCCCCAGTTGACAAAGCTTCTAAGGAGCAGAATTGGAATTCGGGCCCCATGCTGTGGAAGACACGGCAATCTTGATTACTGGCAAAAATAACTGATTTCTGTTCGGTTATGACCTTGACAACTGGAACTCGTCTGACCACCACAGCGCTCTCACGGTCACACCCGCGGTGTGCAGGGCACCAGGCCAAGGCTGTGGGGGGTCCAGAGGATGTCCACCGAGCCCCCGCTGGGTACCAGGCGGCGCAGTCACAGCGCTGAGCTCTGGCAGCAAGAACAGCGGAGGTCAGCTCTTCTGGTTCTTCGAGAAGGCGTTTTAAAGTGAGGAGGCCAACAAAGACTCGGCAGCCTGCTTTTTCTCACCGAGAGGCTGTTGGAGGAGGGGGCGCTGTGGGCCTGGCCAGAGAATTGCTGTGAAGATAGAAAACAAACCAAACTGTGATTTTTCTGGGATCCCTGAGAGGAAGTAGTAGAACTGGTCTTATTTTTTAATTATTTATAAATGATTTTGATTAGAGGAACATTTGACTGTATGTGCTGAATAAGCCGTCTTCTCTGCCTTGAAATCTCCTCGAACAAAGTTTATTGGTGCATATCTTATTATTCAGACTCTGCTACCCTTGCCTTGTGCTGAAACTGCCCTTTAGAGGCCGTATCACACAATCTTCAGTCATGAAGGTAGTTTCTGGGTTTTTTTAACAAGGCTTTTTTTTTAATGTTTATTTTTATTTATTTCGAGATAGAGAGAGAGAGAGAGAGACAGACAGAATCCCCAGCAGGCTCCTCACTGTCAGAGTGGGGCCCAATGCAGGGCTTGACTCATAAACCGCGAGATCGTGACCTGAGCCCAAGTCGAGTCGTACGCCTAACCGACTGAGCCACCCAGGCGCCCCACGAGGGTAGTTTTTAAAATGTGTGACCAGAGTGGCTCATTTCAGCCGATCAGCTAGAAACCATTCAGTCCAGTCTCCTTATTCCTTCATGTGTTCATTCATTCAGTTACCCGGATATTGCTGGTAGACGGGTTTTCATCTCCGGAGGTCGGCAGGGCGCTGCCACGTTCCGCATCTGTTTGTGCGCGTAGGCGGCTGCTCCGGAGTATTACCACAGGTGTTCCCAAAATGTAAACTTTAGGAAAGTTGCTTCGTTAACATCACTCAGTGTTTTAGATAGGGATCACTCTTAAAATGGTTTTATAAAAAATATTTGACCTTAAATGTTCTTTTTTACACTAAATTGCAAATTTGGAGCAGTTACTACAGATAAAAGGCAGAGTCGGGACACTGATAAGCTGCTGCTCAAAAGAGTTTGGCCTGAAAGACCGACATCTCCTTAACAGAGGGGAGCACCCACACTCAGGTGTTACCAGCTAGGCGGAGCCACCCCAAAGCGGACCTCGCGTCCGTGGCCACCTGCAGCCATACCGCTCCTCTGTTCGTGCTCCTGGTTTGTGAGCCTCAGTGAAGAGACAGGAACCTGATACGCGGCATCATACGAAGGGGCTTCGTTGTTTGCAGTTTTAAGTTGTAACACAGCCCCAGGTTGGAGGCGATTTCAGTCATCCGACTCCCCTCAGGAGATAGAGGAAGGATGTTTTGTCGAGCTGACTTCACCACGTCCTCTCTTCATCCTGTTTGGTGCCTTCAAAATACCCACATGGGTTGAGTAGTGTGGTTACGGGGCTGCCTTTTACAAAAGAGCAGCATTTTTTAAAAAATATAATATATTGTCAAATTGGCTTCCATACAACACCCAGTGCTCATCCCAACAAGTGCCCTCCTCAATGCCCATCATCCATTCCCCCTCTCCCCTACCCCCCAATCAACCCTCAGTTTGTTCTCTGTATTTAAGAGTCTCTTATGGTTTGCCTCCCTCCCTCTGTTTGTAACTTTTTTCTTTTTCTCCTTCCCTTCCCCCATGGTCTTCTGTTAAGTTTCCCAAATTCCACATATGAATGAAAACATGGTATCTGTCTTTCTCTGACTGACTTACTCTGCTTAGCATAATACCCTCCAGTTCCATCCACGTTGCTGCAAATGGCAGGAGTTCATTCTTTCTCATGGCCAAGTGATATTCCATTGTATACACAAACCACATCTTTATCCATTTATCAGTTGATGGACATTTAGGCTCTTTTCATGATCTGGCTGTTGTCGAAAGTGCTGCTATAAACATTGGGGTACACGTGTCCCGATGCATCAGCACTCTTGTATCCGTTGGGTAAATTCCTAGCAGTGCTATTGCTGGGTTTTAGGGTAGCTCTATTTTTAATTTTTTGAGGAACCTCCACACTGTTTTCCAGAGCGGCTGCACCAGTTTGCATTCCCACCAACAGTGCAAGAGGGTTCCTGTTTCTCCACATCCTTGCCAGCATCTGTTGTTTCCTGAGTTGTTAATTTTAACCACTCTGACTGGCGTGAGGTGGTATCTCAGTGTGGCCTCGATTTGTATTTCCCTGATGACGAGTGACGTTGAGCATGTCTTCTGAAAAGGGCAGCATTTTGAAGAAGGGATCCTGCACCCAACCATCCCCAGCAGCCTGCCCGCACACTTCAGCCTGTGACCAAGCCATCACTGACCCATCGTGGCTTCCACAGGCCAGAGGGAGGAGGGGCTGGAGAGCACCGGGTGTCATAGGCAGAGTGGCGCCCGGTGGCTGGATTGCGGAAGGAAGTAGAAGGAGAAAGAGCATGTGCTTGTGCTGTGTGTGGTGAGGTGAGGACCGGGCCCGTGGCTCTTCACACCTTGCTTCTGATTTCTCAGGAAGGTGGTCTCGCAAGACCGTCTCCCTGGTGATGTGTGTGTGTTGGCGGGGGGGGGGGTGGTAAGAGAGACCTACAGTTAGATGTAAATGTGTAAATAATATAACTTGAATAGAATGTATGTGCCAAATTTAAAATGTAGATTTTTGTTGTTGTTGTTCTCACTAATGACTTTAAATTGAGAGCTAAGTGATACCTGAGAAGGAGCACGTTAACCCGGAGGCATCAGTTTCTGGTCCCTCTCCTCACAAGGGCAGATTGAATGTACTCAGCTGTATATTTCTAATTGGGGGGAGGGGGCATGGGAACAGGACAGTGAGCCACACGCGTCCCCGGGAAGGCGGTCGAGTCAGCAGCTCTCCTCTCCGTCCCTGAGACGCCTGTCAGTGTGGCTAACTCCATGCTCCGTGCTCAGCGAAGAACACTGTCGCCGGAACCAGAAAGAGGAGTTTCAGTCAGTTTTCATTTTCAGTGCCTGGGGGTAGGAAAGGTGGGGTGAAAGGTAACATGGCACAGTGACGAAATGAGAGCACGCTCCCGGTAACTCGATAGCAAAAACACTAAACGTGACCACAAAATGGGGTAAGGACTTGAATAGATTTTTTTTTTAAGTTTTTTTATTAATTTTGAGAGAGAGCATGCATGTGCATGAGAAGGAGAGGGGCAGAGAGGGAAAGAGAGAATCCCCAGCAGGCTCCATGCTGCCAGCACAGAGCCCGATGCTGGGCTCGATCCCACAAGCCATGAGCTCGGGACCTGAGCTAAAATCAAGAGTCAGATGCTTAACCGACTGAGCCACCCAGGTGCCCCTTGAATAGATATTTCTTAAAAGAAGACATGAAAGTGGCCAACAGCTATGTGAAAAAAATGCTTAACATCACTAATGATCAGGGAAACACAAAACTACAGTGAAGTATCATCTTGCACCTGTCAGAGTGGCTGTCATCCAAAGGACAGAAGACAAGCGTGGACAAGGCTACGGAGAGCTTGGCGCCCTTGCACACTGTGGGTGGGAAGGTAGTGTGAACATGCAGCTGCTGTGAGAGACAGTATCGAGGTTCCTCAACAAAATTAAAAATAGAGCTACCATTGATCCAGCAGTCTCACTTCGGAGCATCTGTCCGGAAGAGCGGGATCAGGACTTGAAGAGACGTCTGCACTCCCATGTTCACTGCTGCATTATCCACCACAGCCGAGAGGTGGAAACAGCCTTGACCATCCGTCAGATGAGCGGACAGATGATGGGGAAAGAGAACACAGCGTGGACATACAATGGAATGCTACTCGGCCTGAAAAAGAAGGAAGTTCTGCAATGAGCAAAGAACCTCTTAACACGAGGTTCCTAAAACAGACAAGTTCATAGACTCAAGCGGGAATCTCCGTCGCTGGCGGCTCTGAGTTAGGCCAGATGAACGAGCTCCAGAGATGCGCTGTGCAGCACTGCGGCCGCAGTCAACAGCGCGGTACTGTGCGCTTAAAATCTGATCGAGAGGGTAGATCCCGTGGTAGGTATTCTTGAAGTCAGAATTGTAGTGTTCTTCACCGCACGGTCTTGCTGCGAGGATCGGAGGGAACAACGTCTGGGAGGTACTTCGAACAGCCGCTGCGCAGCCTGTAAGTGCTGCCTGGGGCTATGAATCAGTGTTGCCAGAGACGCCCGGTTTTTCTCACGTACGGCATTGAGGTTTTTCTCATGTACAGCAGTGACCGTGGGACCAGGGCGGTGAAGTAAGTCATGGAAAGTTTGTCATCGGAGATGAGTCTTGACCCTGGTCTTGAAGGATGTAGTTGACGGAGATTGGCAAACAGAAATCAGAAACACACTCCACGCAGGGACACGGGAGGAGTCACAGGCGTGCGTCCGCCCCTCCAGCAGGGTTTCCTCCATCGCGGCTGACGTCTGTACTTCCTAGCGCCTCGTTTCTTGTCATCATCGTAAAATGATGAACTATCGCGGCCGCAACGCAGTGCAATTGTGAGCTCTGGAAGCTTTGCTCTTTATTTAGAAGTGATGTTCTGCCGAGGCGGAAACATCTATTTCTCATTCTACTCCCGATTCTCTCGGTTCCATTAACCGATTCATAATGAGATTGATAAACTATCAGTAATAATTAGACGCTGTAGTGGAATGAATCCTAATAGAATCAGTATATATGAGCCTAAAGAATCCGTAGTGGTAAATGTCAAATGGGTGCTCATTTTTAAAGGGACTCATTTAAATAACTGCTTCCCATTTGTTATAGAAACTGCAGAGTATCTTCAGTGAGCGCACAGAGATCTTTAACAGTAGAAGAGAGTAAAAACAGAGCTATCAAAATTAATTCACCTTTTCCAAACCTGTCGCAGGCAAATCCAGAAAGGTAGGTAAATTAGCCCTAGACTGTGTTGAACTATTCGCTCATTAGGCAGCGAGACTTGTCAACTCTGAAAACGAAGGATGAGACCCATGAACTGTTTGTAGAGCCCTTATCCCATACTTCTTGGTAGATATCAAGGCTCTGACACTCAGGACCCTCAGCCGCTGGTGGAAAGGCTCACTCGCTAGTGGGTTTCCATCCGGAGACAACCCTAAATTCTCACGGGTCTTCCAGACTAAGCTGTCCGCTGTCCACTGTCATAAGACTTTTGCCAGCAAGTCATCTTTCTTTGGTAATAAGCTCAGTGATTCACGAAGTGACCCATCGTGTGTTTTAGATTTTTACTCATGCCGAGGTGAAGCTTCTCCACAATTTAAATTTGAAAGGGAGAATTTAAATATGTCCAATTTGAATTTTATTACAGTTTGGCTGAAATTAGTTGTTGTCTAAACTACCCAGAACCCGAGGAAGGTCGGGTCCCCAGGAATCGGCCGGGTGTGGGTCTGCACGTAAGGCGAAGACATTTATTTCCTCTCCAAAGGAGGAGTAAACCAAATCCTATTTTAAATGTCTTCAATAATAAATTTTTGTGGGACCCTCACAGTGGATCCTTCTTGTGCCACTTTCCCTGGTGGATTTCAGAGCAGGTTGGAAGGGGAGGGATGTCCTGGGTCACGCTAATACCAGGCCACTGTCCAGGGGATGAGTGGACCGCGGAGCCGGGACTGGAACGAACACCAGCTCCCAGGACACCCTTGGAAGCCAGGCTCTGCTCTTCACGGGGGGCTCACCACCCGCGGACTGTGCACCTGCCGCAGAACACGGCTGCGTTTTGTGAGGTGACCCGATGAGCCGCTGTGTCTGTGGGTCAGTTATGCACAACTGGCTGTGGTGGAAGCTGAGAGTAAAGGACAGGGCAGCACACGTCCTTGCGTCCCTTTAGGAACCGGGAGGACTTTGTGATGGCATGTGTGTGGTGGTGGGGGGAGTCGTTTAGTGACATCTTAATACACAGCAGACTGTGCACAGGCGGTGGTTCCCGTCCTCCACCCCCTCCCGCCAACTGCAGAAAATGGCTGCAGGGCTTTCTTGTCTGTCTTTTTAAGGCAGTGCTCCCTCCTTCCAGTGCTCCCTCCTCATTCCACAGCCTCAGGAACTTTTTCGTGGTTCCCTACTTCCTTCTTCTTGTGCCAGATCTCAGTGCCCCCCACCTGCTTCCACCCCCCACTAATCCCACTTGCTTTTTTGTCTCTCAGGTATACAGTTTGGTGGCATTAAGTACGTTCACAATGTGTGCAACCATCACCACTATTTCCAGAATCTTGCCATCACCCCAAACAGAAACTCTGTACCCATTAGGTAATAATTCCCCTTTCCTCCCTTCCCTGGCCCCTGGTAACCTTGCATCGACTTCCTCTGTGAACGTGGTTATCCTAGATGCCTTATGTAAGTGGTCATACAGTATTTGTCCTTTCGTGTCTGGCTTCTTTCACTTGTTTCGAAGGGTCATCCATATCGTAGCACGCGTCGGATTCGGTTCGTCTTTATGGCTAATATTCCACTGTGTGGATGTACCAGGTTTTGCTTACGCATTCAGCTGTTGGTGGACACCTAGGCTGTTTCCACCTCTTGGCTGTTGTGCACGCTGCCGCCGCGAACACTGGCATAGGAGTTTCTGTTCGAGGCCCCGCTCTCAGTTCCTTTGCATGTTTACCCAGGAGTGGAATCGCTGGGTCCTACGGTAATTTCGTGTTTAGCTTCGTGAGGAACAAGCATACGGATTTTTTGCATGTCAGCTGTAGAAGCGGGAAGTGCAGGTCTTTATTAATTAAAATGTATCTTATCAAAGTTAACGTGAAGAGCTGTAAATATATGCAGTCAATTCATTCCTCGCCTTCTTTTGAGCTCTTCACAATTATCGTCTGTACGACTCATTTGACAGTTCATCACAGAAGGCTTTGTGACATCCATTATTCTCTTTAACTGATTATTTTAAAGCTTTTACTGTTTAACTTGTCATGTTTTTACACAGTCCCCCACTGAAATTTTAATCACCTCCAGGGCAGAGGCATGTATTATATTTCTTTGTACAGGAATTCCCCACAGCACCTACCACCAATCTCCAAGATCTCTAAGTAATGAGTTTTAATTTCTTTCGCATCAATCTGCTGGTTTATTCATAGACTAGAAACTTCTCCGTTGAATCCATACCTTGATAGAATTCACTTTGCCTAGATCTCTTCTTGCAAACCTGTTTTCACATGTTAAATGAGGTAACACAACCAATAACGATGCTGACAGCTAACATCTGCTTACTCTGTGTCGTACGCCGTTCAGAGCACTTCTGTCTGTTTCTCCTCAGAATAAGCCTGTGTATGTAGGTGATGCCGTTTTCCACTTTTTTTTTTTTATGTTTTTATTTTTGAGAGACATAGAGACAGAGTGCGAGCAGGGGAAGGGCAGAGAGAGAGGGAGACACAGAATCCGAAACAGGCTCCAGGCTCTGAGCTGTCAGCACAGAGCCCGACACGGGGCTCGAACTCACAGACCATGAGATCATGACCTGAGCCGAAGTCGGCTGCTCAACCAACTGAGCCACCCAGGCGCCCCCCTGTTTTCCACTTTTGACTGGTAAGGAGAGTCACTCAGAGGCTGCGCAGCTAGCTGCCCACGGCCACACACCCAGCACACGCTGAAGGCAGGCCCCTGGCTGCAGGGCCCGTGTTCTTACCCACAGACACTTAGCAATGGGACACTTCTACCCTGAACCAAGAAGGACACAATGTGCAGCCACTAGAAGAATTATTGAGCCCAGATGGCAGTAGCGTCAGGCTTTGGGGAGTGGGGCTCAGACCTTCCGTGGGTTCACCTGTCAGCCCCTCCAGCCTTTTGTAGGTTAGCAGCCCACGTGTCCGTCTGCTTACCTTCCGTCCGGCTGCCTGGGGCTCTTGAGCCTGCCCACTTCTCTGCTTCCCTTAGGGTAGCAGAGATCTATCTTGGAACGAGTGTGGCCTGCAACCGGCCGTGTGACCTTGGGCGAGACACCTCGGGGGGGTTGTGGTTCCATTAGGCACTCCATAAATAGCAGCTTCTTCTCCTAGCAAATGAGTTGGAAACTGACTGTTCTTACATGGGGCGATCGATATTTCTTAAAAATAGATGATCAATATACAAAAATAGATTGAATCCATTTTTAAAACCTTCACAATAAGCAACAAATTCCATATCCATCATCCCACCAGCCGTCTTGGAGGCAGACAGAATTTGTGACCCGGGTGGCCACACAAACATAAATCTCTCCGGGACGAAAATGTGTGCTGGCCAAGAGCCCTCCAAAGCTGGTTCCTCCCTGTCGGCCCAGAATGAAGCTTCAGATACAGGACGAGGAGCAGAGAGGCCAAGCAGCTCTCTTATAGGCATCACCCCCACAGGGCCCTTCTGACCCCACCTAGACACGGTGCCATCCCCTCCCTGGTGCTGGGCCCTGGCGGGAGGGAAGCTGCAGAATGGCTAGACCTCTCCTGAGAAGGGGACTCTCAGAGGTCCTGGTGGCCTTTGCCACTAAGTCATCCCACATCGTACCGCACGGCAAAGAGATGGCCGAGGGTGTCAGGTCCAGCTCGCGACTTCTCTCTCTCTCGGCCTGTCTGGGCTGTGCTGTGTGGTCAGCCTCCTCAGACCCTCACCCTTCATCCGCCCCCTCTCTGCGTCCTGCTCCCTCTTGGATGCTTTGCTCCCTCCTGCCTGAGTTTGCTGGGTCTCCCAGGCCCCGGGCCTAAGCTGACGGTGCTCCGCACCCAGCGATGTCCCCCCGTGCCAGGGTCTTGCCGGGCTCGCTCTACTTGCCGAGATGTCCCCTTCTGGTGGCTCAGGTGTCCCCTTTTGGTGGTCACCTTCTGGTGGCTCAGGGGGTGTTGCCACACAGCTCTGGGCTGCAGGCGCCGCCCCTGCGGTTCTGCTGAGTTCTGCTGTGGGAAGGGGTTGGGAGTGAGGAGGGGGGGAGCCCAGGCCCCCCCTGGAAGCTTCTCTTCAGTTTCCAGAAGCACCTGTGGGCCCAGCTCCAGCCCCTTTCTCGTGGCTTCACGTGCCTGCCTGCTGCCGGTTGGACAAGTGACACCTGTCTGCCCATTCCCACCCTGTCTCCTGCCCGTTCCCCTCTCCTGTCCCGGGGGCACAGAGAGGGGCTTGCCACACGGCCAGTTCTGGAACGCCGGCGGGCGTCTCACTTCACAGCTTTCTCATGGTTCTGATTTCTCCTTTCCCATTTTCAGCACTGTCTCCAAGCAGAGAAAAAACGTCATCAGCTGCGTCACGGTCCACGACTCGCCCTACTCCGACTCCTCCAGCAACACCAGCCCCTACTCCGTGCAGCACCGTACCGGGCACCACGCCAACACCTTTGACACCAAGGGGAGCCTGGAGAATCACTGCACTGGGAACCCCCGGACTATCATCGTGCCACCCCTAAAAACCCAGGCCAGCGAAGTGTTGGTGGAATGTGATAGCCTGGGGCCAGGTAACTTGGGGCCAGGGCAGGCGGGGAACCTCTCTCCGCAGGCTGGTTTGCCTGTGTCCTGCTATTAGCAATTGCATCGTGTGAGGCTAATAAGCACCGGGTCGTGGCCGATCCTCACCCGAGGCTCTGGCTCAAGCAGCCAGGGCAGGATCCTGCTTCCCATCACTTTGCATAAGCAGCGTTTTCAGCTTTTAATTCTATGATTAACACCTCCCCGCCTTCACAGTGGCTCTCCCTCTGACCAGGTCGATAAAGACGAAATAAAAGCCACCCAGTTCCTTATCCGTGGTCAGTGATGACACCAGTTTTAGGGAGTTCCTGACCGACTTCTAGCAGGAAGAAGCCCTAGTCATAGAGCAGCTTCCTGTGTGGAAAGAACCTTCTCTGGGTCTTAGCAGGTGACGGTGACAGAGGCTCGACTCGGTGTCGCCTCACTCACTGTTGGGAGAAGAGGTCATGGCGAGTGTTTTTGCCTGCTCACATGCTGCGTGAGAAAAAGGAGGCCTTCCATGCCCTGAAGGCTCGCCCTGACAAGTGCACTTGAAACTAAAGACGGAGGGTGCTCGCTGCGGCAGTGTACGTACTAGGGTAAGGACCGAGAACACAACCTTCCAAGGAAACTTGGCGGCTCCGCCCAGATTGGTAGCATCTCTTCAGTGACTCCCTTGCTCATGCTCACCAGCGGGAGAATTCGGGGAGCAAAGCAAAAGCCACCTGCTTCCCTGCCACAGACCGTCACCAGCCAAGGCAGGAGGCACCTTCATGAAAGCACTGTTTAGAAGGAAAGAGAAACAAACTGCCAATAAAGACCTTGCTTAGATTCAGGGAGCTCTGGGGGACCTGCGGTGGCCCAGTCGGTTAAGCGTCTGACTTTGGCTCAGGTCACTGTCTTTCGGTTTGTGAGTTTGAGCCCCTGTCGCCCTCTCTCTGCCCCTCCCCCATTTGTGCTCTCGTTTTCTCTCTCTCTCATACAAAAATTAAATATTTTTTCAAAAAAAAAAAAAGATTCAGAGAGCTATTACTAGGAAGGACACCTGTCTGTGTCACCTGCTGCAGGAGACCTTGGAACCTTCTTGCGTGGTCGCCACGTGTAAGGCCCACTAGGCATGGGCCACTCAGGTTCTGCCCCTGAAAGCGACCTGAGGGTGAAGGGCAGAATCGAGGAGTGGGAGCTTTTCCAGTCCAGCACCATAGGCCGGCCCACATTGTGTGGGACACAGGATCTCTCTCTTCCAGAACCCTCTTTCTCCACCCAGGCAAGGGTTTTGGTACTAACCTTGGCAGGAAGCAACACCCTCTAGGACCAAAGGAACCTGTAAGACAAACAAAGTGGTTCGCCCAGGAGACAGGATTCCTTAGAGCAGCAGCCCCCATACCGTTCTGCTCATGTATCCCTCAAATGTTTAAAACGATATCATCACACACTTTTAAGTTCAAATACTGGCAAAGGACATCACTTCTGTCACGTTGTAGATGTTGCGTCATTACCGAAGTACTTTAAATGTTTGTCAAGACCTTGGAGCCGCACGGGCAACTCCCCGGGTACACGGGCACACCGCCTTAGCCCCTAGTGAGCAGCCACTCCTTGTCAGCCAGGCAGCCAAAGCCGATCGGCTCTGTCAGAACCGGCTTCCCCGTGAAGACCACCTCACTTCTGAATTTTATTTCATGAATGGAAGGATAGGGTGGGGAGTTTAGGCAAGAGTTCTGCAGCCCGCATAAGGTCAGGCTGGACAGCCTTCAGTGTTTCCTGCTGCATACGGCGTGGCCTTGCGATCAAGGGACTGTCTGTCCCTCAGGAGCTGGTCAGGCTCTGCATGCCTGGAGGCCACGCACCGTACTAACTTTCCGGAAGGAATAGGAGACGTGTGCATGTGAGAGAGAAGGTGGGGAAGGAAGACCAGTGGATGCTGGTGCTGGGAAATCACTTCAGGAAGAGACACGTTTGCAAATCGGGAATCTGGAAATTGACCTCTTAAATCTTTATTGCCTCAAGTCCTCAGGCTGCCCCCCACACACCGGCTTAAGACTGCAGCTTTTGAGGGGCCACCTGGCTGGCTCAGCTCAGTCAGTAGAGCATGCGACTCTTGATCTCAGGGTTGGGAGTTCGAGCCCCACGTTGGGTTTACTTTAAAAAAATGAAATCTTAAAAAAAGAAAAATGCAGCCTGCGACACACACAGCCTAGCGTGAAGGGCTCTCCTTAATTAATGGTCTCAAGACCGTGTTGTCAAAACCCTTTAAGGAAGCCCGGTCCTTTTATTGAGCAGGACGAGGGGCTAGTCCTTCCTCATCTGCAATCCAAAAAACGCCAAATACCAAATTTTAAGTTTACAGCAAACTCACTGGTGGTGAAAGGCTGTGCACCAGGGGCTGTGCACAGGCTCTCTGTCATAGTCACTCGTGCCGCTTAGTAAAATATCCCTGTGTTTTAGAGCAAGAATCTTCATGTCCTTGATTACAGAGTGGTGCCCAAGGCTCTGCTGGGGGTAACCTAATACACTGGACCTTTCTAAACTCTAAAGTTCTGAATTTCAACACTGAATGTGTGGCCCCAGGGGTTGAGACCTGCAGCAGGAGACGGTGAGTTTTGTTACTTTGTTCTGTCAGAACACCCCTGTTCCAAGACACCTCAGGGGAGCTCCGTAACAGTAATGATCCCTTTAAAAGACGGCTAATGACTCAAAACTAGATCTTCTCGAGGCCATCTAGGAAGTAATTTGTTTTTAAAGGTAGCTGGTGCTAAATTCGTGTTGGCCTTTTAAAACAAAATGAAGGATGCCTGAGAGAGTGGCGGAATTTCCACAGGTTGGAAATCTTCCAGCTTGGGGAGGGGCGCCTGGGCGGCTTAGTCAGTCAAGCGTCGAACTTCAGCTCCGGTCATGATCTCGCAGTTTGTGAGTTCAAGTCCTGCATCGGGCTCTCTGCTGGCAGTGCTGAGCCCGTTTCAGATTCTCTGTCCCCCCTCTCTCTCTGCCCCTCCCCTACCTCACGCATGCGCGCACACACACACACTCTCTCTCTCTCAAAAATAAACATCAAAAAAAGAAAAAAAGAAATAAAAAAGATGTTAAAAATAAAAAAGAAATCTTCCAGCTTGGAGCTTTGTCAGCCTTTGGTGCTGATGCCATTCCACGGGAGGTGACAAAAATCTTGAGGAGAGTTACTGAAACTTTAAGACCACATGGTCCAGCCTGTATTGAAGACAGGTGAAGAGGCCGAGGGCGGGCTTCAGCAGTATGACAGCAGTTCTGTGTCTCCAGAAACCACAAAGACGAGAGAGGACAGCTTTGTGAAGCCGCCTTTCGCGCCTTTCAGGTTGCATTCACCACCTCCATCCTCGATCCGTTGCGCTGTGTGCCCGTGTGCGGCGGGGGGCGGCTCTGAGGTCTTACCCACTGCCTTTCCGCGAGAACTGCGTGATGTCTGGACCGCTGAGCATCTCTGAGGGATGTTTCCGACCAAAAAAAAAAAAAAAGACGAAGTTGGAGTTGGGGAGGTCATTCTCCACGGTAAGGCTACTGGTTTGAAAGCGACCAGTGTGCCGTCTCCGGGGAACCCCGTGGCATAACTTTCCGCTGTGACGGGAGGTTTATTTTCCCCTGTGAGGATGTGCTGCACAGTCTTTCTAGTGACAGGTAGGAGGCAGGAAGGAGCTTCCGGTGTCTGCTTGTCCCAGCCTGTGGTGTTTCTTAACACCACAAAAGCATCCCGGTCTCAGAGAAATCCCAAAAGCATCCTTCCTCAGCTTCCTGGTGCCCAGGTGGCCCAGAGAGCCCGAGGTGCGGACAGGCCGTAAGCAGCCAGAGCTCCCAGGTGTTCCCTGGGCTCAAGTCGCGGTGAATGCTGTGCAGGCCACGGTCCGTTTTCTCACGGAACTCACCCCTCCTGTGGTTCCGCGCTCAGGAAGGAGCCCTGGGGATTGCTCACGTAACCTCCTCAGCTCTCTTGGGCTAGTTAAGGCTCTTTTGGAAGGCAGCTGAATGGACTCTACGCTTACGCCTTAAGACCCGTAAGTTATTGGAAGGAATTGAGAGAGCTGAAGGGAAGTTCAACAACTACGTCCCAGGCTGGGCAGGAGCCAGAATTCCTGGGACCTGGGCCATTGGAGGCCCGACGCCTGCTTTCTGGAACACTGCTTCACTCCGACCCAGTGACTTCCAGGCTCCCAGCTTCCCACTTCCAGGAGACAAGACTTGGTTGTCCCAGCGTGGAGGAGACACCTGTTCCGTGAGCCTCAGCTTTAGCCAGGGGACAAGGCTCAATAATAAAGACATTAACAATAGCTAACACAGCTAATGCATTTAAGAGCTTAACACGTGACTCGTACTGAGCATTCTATATACGTTAACTCCTGTCAACCTCATGAGCACCCTATAGACTTACCATTATTCTCCCGGTTCTCCAGACGTGAAAACGGAAGCACTGAGAGGTTAATTAACTCGACCAAGGCCATGCGGCTGGAACTCGCAGGAGTCTGGCTCCCTACCTTAAAGTCTTGGTCCCTTGCAAGACCCCCTGCCTTATTTGGGGGGGGTCCCCTGCTCTGACCCAGCCCCCATTCCTTCCCTGTCCCCGCAATGGTGGTTAACAGGCGCATGCTGGACTCTGTCACACCGTTTCATCGAAAACTCCCACACTCTTCATTGCAGACTCGAGCTATGGACACCTCGCGCTCAGGGTTTCTCCTTCAGATATAATTACCACAGAGTGCCCAGGAAGTTGAAATAGGGCAGAGAGACAGACTCCGCAGCTGGGGGCCACAACAGCAAGCAGAGTTGTGGCCTGCTGCCAACCAGCAAGGACTTTGGCCCCATCACAGGAGCACCGTAGCTGAGCTAAGGGGAGAGACCAAGCTCTGCCAATAGCCAGCGTTTGCGGCTTTCCATCTCTTACCCTGCAGTGGGTCCCCCAAACCCCTCAACCCTTCAGGTGTTGGAAGGCCTTTGAGAGCCTAGCTGGGTTTGACTTAGGATACCTTCATACACCAGGGCCTGGCTGGCTTCTCTCCTGGGGTGCTTATTACTAATACAGATTCCCAGGCACACCCCTCTATGGAGTTCTAATTCAGTGGGTGGGATGAGAGGACCCACAGGTGCCAATGCACAGATTTGGGGGTCTCTGTTAGGACCCACCACCTCCCTCCCCGGTGAGGCAGCCCTCGCTTTCCTGGAGGTGGGGGGGGGGGCTGCTGCCTGTGGGGCAGGGAGGCTCCTCGTGGACTCCAGTGTGCACCCCGATCTCCCGGCCCCAAGTTTGTGGTGTCCCAAACCTTCACTCCTCATGTTTCTCTACATCAGCAGTTACTTAGTCACTTAGTATTCTCTCTTACTGGCCTTAGCCGTCTCCTCTTTGACTTTGATTTCATCACCCTGAGATTTATGATGGAATCAATCCAACCCGGCTACGTCAAGGGGCCTGCTTACTGTGGTGGATGCTTCTTTCATTCATACTTAGCATCAGCCTCGCCCGGTTCCCACTAGCGACTGTGGGTTGTTTTTCCCTCAGGACGCATGTGGTCCTTTTCCTGAGGCTTGTTTTTCTGTACCCTGCTTATCTGTCACTGTGTCTCTGTCTCTCAGCAGACATGAAGAGCAGGGCATGAAGAGCTGCAGAGACCTCTCCTCCTTTCCTCTGTTAAACTCTTGTCCCTTGCAGTGTCACCAGACGAGAATCCTAAAGTCCAGCAAGCTAGGACGGGCTCCTAACTACTGGGGCGAGCCAAAGCCCAGTGGCCCGTCCAGACTCCAGGCAGACTCTTAACTGGGTCTGGGGGAGACGAGGCTGATTCTGATTGGCCGGTCTTGGGAACAGGTGCCTTCCTGAAAGACCCACCCTTGTTTCCTCGAGGGGCGGGGTCTTCTGGGCCGCGGCGGATGGGGGATCAGTCTGTGACCTGTCGCTCCTCCCCTCACAGTCAACACCACCGGCCAGCACTCGTCTTACAAGTCCAAGTCCTCCAGCAACGTGACCTCCACCAGCGGTCACTCTTCAGGGAGCTCGTCTGGAGCCGTAGCCTACCGGCAGCAGCGGCCGGGACCACATTTCCAGCAGCAGCAGCCTCTCAATCTCAGCCAGGTGAGTGCCTCCTGACCCTGTCCCAGCGGCCAGCAAGTCACTGCCATCCCCTCCATCCCCCAGCCCGGGAGTGGGTCACCGCCGCGGGCCCTCACCCCACCCGCAGCGCATCAGCCCCCTCATGGCAGGGCACATCCTGAGGGGCCTCCGGCTTCTCTCCGCCATGGGTTACTCTTGGGGGAGTGGGTATGACTGGGTCACAGAGAGCCAGCCCAGAGTGAAATGAGTTGTCCAATGTCATGGAGCACTTAGTGACATGGGGCCAAACCTTAAAAATAGGATGGCCCACGTCTTGCCATTTCAGCCTAGCACAGGGGAAACACGGCGTCCTGGCCCAGTGAGACCGGGATACCAGGGAGATGGCCGCAGTCTGACAGAGCGGGGCTCACTGGGTCGTTGCAGTGAGGGAGGCCAGGCCACACCCAGGAAACCCCAAACCGAGGGCAGGAGGATTTGGAGAGGGTGGGTGGCGTTTAGGCGGAATTATAAATGCAGCGGGGTCTCCGTGGGCAGAGCCAGCCTGTGTACAAAGGGTCTCTGTCAGGTCTGAATTGCCAAGCGGACTCAGGGGCCTGTTTCCTCAGAAGCAGTGGAGATGCAGTGAAGGGGGACTGTGTGTTGGGAAACCCCTCATCCGAAGCGGTGCACTTGGTAAACTGAGGCCGCATCCCTGTGTCGTCATGACGCAGGCTCTCTGGGAGAGATTTGCACCAACGTAACTTCAAACAGCAAAGTTTCCAAGAGCCCAGGGTTTTAGAGGACAGGACTGCACAGTGAGGGAGGAAGCACTTGTCACTCCGAGAGGGGCTCCTTTGACACTTCCTGGCCCCCTGTGCTCTGAGGAGACCCGCTGTCTCCCGTTACCTTTTCCACTGGCTTGATCTGCCCATCATCCCGCCCTTTCTCCGTCCAGGCTAACGTCGCAAGGGGGGCACCTTCTGTCACTCCTCCGCCTTCTGGCCTCCTCCCCTCTCTCTCCTCCCACTCCTCCTCTGTCCTCCCCTCCTCCCGACCCCCCTTCCTCCCCTTCCTTTCTTACCCCTTCTCACTTCTCTCTCTTTCCCTCCCCCTCCCTCCCTACTTCCTCCCCCTTCTCCCCCTCCTCTCTCCCACTTCTCTCTCTTCCCCTTCCTCCCCATGGCCCACCTGACCCTCCTTCCCCTCCTCTCCCTCCTCCCCCTCTCCTGCTCACCAACCTTCCCCTCCTCACTTTTCTCTCTTCCCCTCCTCTCCCTCCTCCCCCCCTCCTCCCCTTCCTGTCCTCCCACGTGTCTGGCCCCCACTGCAGCGCTCTCCTGGTGCTTCTCCTCCTCCAGGCTCAGCAGCACATGACCGCGGAGCGCGCCGGGAGCCACCGCCGGCAGCAGGCCTACATCACTCCCACGATGGCTCAGGCCCCGTACTCCTTCCCGCACAACAGCCCCAGCCACGGCGCTGTGCACCCCCACCTGGCCGCAGCCGCCGCCGCGGCCCACCTCCCCACCCAGCCCCACCTCTACACCTACACGGCGCCCGCGGCCTTGGGCTCCACCGGCACCGTGGCCCACCTGGTGGCCTCCCAAGGCTCGGCACGTCACACCGTGCAGCACACTGCCTACCCGGCCAGCATCGTCCATCAGGTCCCCGTGAGCATGGGCCCCCGGGTCCTGCCCTCGCCCACCATCCACCCGAGTCAGTATCCAGCCCAGTTTGCCCACCAGACCTACATCAGCGCCTCTCCAGCCTCCACCGTCTACACTGGATACCCACTGAGCCCCGCCAAGGTCAACCAGTACCCTTACATATAAACACTGGAAGGGGAGGGGAGGGGAGGGAGGATGGCCAGAGGGGAGGAGGGAGGAGGGGTGAGGTGGGAGCTGGGCTTTTTATACTGAAGATGCGGCACACAAACAATGCAATGGGGCAGGGGGGGCAGGGGGCAGGGACGGACACAGATGAAACTTGAACTAGGAGGTGGGAGGACTTAGAGCAGAAAAGAGAACATTTTAAAAAAGAAGGGATCGAGGAGGGGGGAATCTATGCTTTTTATTTTAAAAAAGAAAAAGAAAAAAAAGAAAACGTCAGTAACAAAAAACACAGCTCACGAACCCATTCTGCACCAAACTGGAAAGGAGAAGAAGAGAGCGACGGAAGATTCTGGAAATGGGGGGGCCCCAGTTTTTGAAGAACTTTATCTATGAACTTCTCAAAGATTATTTTCATATGGCGGCAAGTGACATTTAAGAATTTGCTGTCAGGGACACCTAATATGGAAATCCAATAGATTTTTAATTATGGAACATAAGAATTAGGGATTTTTCCAGACCTCTAAAGGATCAGCAGCCCTCTAGAAGGTCAGGCCATGGCCTCAGGAGGCCGATATCTGGGGGTTGGCGTGGTGTTGGCAAAAGCCCAGTTCTGGCCCATTTGCAGGGACTGGAAGGGGGTGGCGGGGCTGAAGGAAGCCTCCCTGAGCAGAGGGCGAATGTTCTCTTCCTGAGCACTCTGGATAAATCCCTAAGCCACGTTACTCCTCCAGTGTCGTTAACAATGTGTGTTGCAAACTTAAGGGTTTTTTTTTTTTTCCTTCCTGAAGGTTTATTTTCTCTTCGAATCAACCCCCAGTCACGTAGCATAGGGCTGGCGGTCGTCGCCGACACCCTAGTAGAATGTAGCAGTCTACACCTGTTTTCTACTTTGTGTTCAACTCCACTGATACCAATAGACTATTTCTCAGTGTAATTGCACAAAAAAGAAAAGTGGTATAACCTAGGCATGTAACCAGTGTGGTGGTCCAGGTATGTGAGCGTGCACGAGTGTGTGTGGGTGCGAGCGCGGATGCCGCCCTCCCTGCGTGTCCCTCGGCGCCGCCATCACGGCTCTCGCATCCTTGATTTTACACCGTTCCCTCCTAGTGCCTTACCGACCGACAGACGCGGTGTGAGGGTTTATTTCCACGGTACTCCAAGAAGCTGACTGAGGCGAGTCGCATCATCTCAGCTCTTCTTCTGTGCTGTTGTAGATTTTACTCTGATCTTTCCTTGTTTTCTTTCTTTCGTTCTTTCTTTTTTGTTTTATTTTAATACCTGTTGTCTTTTTTGAGCTGTTTGCTAGCAGAGGGGCATCAGGGAGCTGGCGGGAGCAGGGGGCACCCATGGATCGTGAGAGAGACGTGGGAGATGGATGGCTGGGGGACAAATCTGACTTTTATTTTGGAGACCCAGAGCAAGAGAGACTCCCCACCCTGCGCCCTCACGCCACTCGGCCTCCAGTCCGTGGTTGGGCCGGCTCTACTGTTGTGGGAGCAGAGGTCCCAGCTGTGTTTGTGGAAATGTCGGCCTTGCCAGGTGGCCGCCTCCTTCCGAATATGGAAGGGACAGAGGAGAGGAGGCCCGGGGCCCAGCACCAGGCTCTCAGACCCACCCCACCTCCACACATGGCCCTGCCCCTCTCTGATTCCACCCGCTGCGTTTTGCTCTCATGATTTTGCCAGATCCCTAGACAACCATCAACCTTTGTTTGCTGCTGAATCTTTCCTCACATTACCAGGCCTACCCAAGACTCAACTTTGGCTTTGGTTGTTAGAGGAGTCTGGCGGGCAGAACGTCGGAGAGACATTTATGAGGGCCACCAGGGCATCTTACGCTGCACTTTGGAACATTCCCACGGGCACTTAAGTTTCCAAAGAAATTTGTCCTTTACCCTCTTTGCACCTTTGGTACATTCTGGAAGTTTTCTCAGCCTTCGAGCCCTGCTGGGGGGGAGGGGGAGTAGGGAGAGCTCCATTCGTAGCAAATTACTCTTGAATACACGAATGTTGGGGGACTCTGTCTGGTCTCAGACGGGGCTTGGAAGGGTGGTCCTAACTGTCTGATTCTCAATGTTGAGTCCTAACCGATCCCAAAGCCAAGTTTCCAAGGTGCAGAGAGATGGCTCCCGGTTTCGGCACTTCGTCCTCACGCTCCCCGCCCCCCTCCGCCGTCTCCCTTAACCATCTACTGTGAACAGTGGGTTTATAGTGCTAACCAGCCTGATTCAGTCACGACGCCAAGCCACTACCTTAGCTGTTAGCTGTGAAATGTGAACTAACTCTGGAAATTCCCCCTCCCCAACCATACATTCTGCTCATCTAACAAAGAAATAGGTCCCCAAACTGGAACCCGCTTAGTCCAGTCCTTAGGCTGGAAGGGAGGACCCCACGGCCCACTGGAGGCACCCAGGCAGCTCCTATGTCCCCAGCAGGCAAGCCTGTGAGAGGTTCGTCCCAGGACGAGACCCTCTCCTCGTGGAGCCACCCACCAATCGGTCGATCGATACCTCTGCCCAGAAGGGGGGAAGTGCCCTCTGTCCGAGACCACAGGGAAAATGGCCAGTCCGGAGAGAGTTGGGGGGGCGGGCGCCAGGGCCACGCCTGGCCTGGGAAACCCGCCCGCTCTGGCTTGCGGCAGCCAGTTGGCAGCAGAGCCCCAGAATTTCTCCTCATAACCAGGGACAGAAGTCTTGGCTGCAGGTGAGACTCTTGGCCTCGCTGGGTCGCATGCTCACCCCCTCGCACAGTTGACTTCCAGCCCTTCCTCGATCTGATCTCTCATGCGAAAAGACAACACAGCCTTCGTTTTAAAGAAGCTCGCTTCATCTACTTAAGTCGGAAGTCTCTCTTTCACCTGATATTTTCTTTCTTTTCTTCCAGATCAGGAATGAAAGTTCCATGCTGCTCATAAAGATAATATTATTGTACTAATTATTTTGGTTATTACCATTGTAATTATTATCGTTATCATCATGTCGATATTTTAGCTGGGGTTTTAAATGCACATTTATTCCCAGTATCTCTGTGTTTTCTCTTTAATATTTAAACTTATTTTATTATATCTGTGAGTCTGTGAGTAGGCAGGAAGGACATACGGATGTCCAGTTTTGTTAGACGAAAAAAAAACAACAAACAAACAAAAAAAAAGGAAAGACACAGGAATTAGGAAAATCGTTTTT
The DNA here is from genome assembly GCA_030068075.1 of Paguma larvata. Lineage (NCBI taxonomy): Eukaryota > Metazoa > Chordata > Mammalia > Carnivora > Viverridae > Paguma > Paguma larvata. The sequence goes on along the minus strand of CM057834.1, from coordinate 89,043,153 downwards.
GTCATCTCTAGTCCACAAAGAGCCGTCAAGAAAGACCTACCACAGAACAAAGGTTTGAAGAAGAATCAAGGCCTTTTCTCCGTGCAGGCAGACGGGACTCTTGACAACACGGCCATCGTCTAGGTTTTCAGTGGCCTGGGAAGAGTTCTGAGGTGGCATCTCCCGGGCCGAACTCTTAGCTGTGGTCCTTCCCCACATCCTCGGTGCCCTCCTGTGCTTCTGGAATCTGCTGACTAGATTCTTGGACTGCCTCGCTTCTGATGCCTGCCTGTCACGCAAAAGAAAGCCCCTCTGCCCAGAGCTGACCAGATGTCCTTCCTTCTCCCATCAGCGCACTGGGAGTGTGGCCTGTCTCCTTCAATGCAGAGACCCTTGTCCCCTCCCAGAAGCCACCGAGTGGAATGAGTTGATGCAAGAGTGCCAGGCAGGTGGTACCTTCCCCTGGGAAGTTTCAGCCTCACTTCCCTGCCTTCCACTCACTCACCACACTGCCCACTTCTCCTGTCTCCCTTTCTCTCCCCCAAGTACCTCTTCCCAGCACATAATTCTAGGGACAGAACTAGGAGCCCAGAAAAAGGTAGAGGGATGGTCAGAGGCCAGAGGAGCGCTGACGACGTCAAGCAGCTCTTCAGCGTGGTAGGTGGAGCTCCCCCGAAAGCATTGGCCAGTGGAGGGACACAGTGGGGCCTCACCGCCATCCCCTCGGTGTGCTCTGCCCTGCGTGTGATGGGCTTTCTTTAATCGGCTTGAGGTGCCCACACACTGCCCACCAAACCCAGAAATTATGGGCTTTGGGGTGAAATGTCGGTTTTGCTGAAGCTTACTGACCAAGAGTGCTCTCGGGTGGTACCCAGCCTTGCAGGCGCTCGGCAAACACGAGCGCGTACTCCCCTCGTCCCCACCCGCCCTCCTCCTCCAGTCCCAAGCACAGAGCTGTGGGACCAGAAGACCCCCGTGGGAGAAGCCCTGCTCCTTGCATGCTCCTTAGCACTTGCCCAGACCTCCCGGCCCGTCCTCCGGCTCTGAGTCACCCTGGCCAGTCGGGTGATTCAAAGCCTGCCCGTCCCTAGGACCAAGGTCCCAAGTAAAGGGATGCCAACCTCAGCCTTGTTTCGACCACAAATAACCTAGAACATCATCTGTTCTTCACTGGCTCAAAATAAAGAAGCATAGCAAAGACAAGAGGGGGAGATTTTAAAGGCCAGGGTCAAGGACAGGTCAGGGAGAGCCATCTAACTGTAGCCTCAGGAAGAACAGGTGGATATGCTTCTGCGCTTAGTGCCTCTTTGATGACGTTTTGGCTGTTTCCAAGGGAAGGGGTGAGCAGGCCGACGGGAGAGTCTGAGGCTCGATGCCAATTAATACTGTGAAGTGGTGCATGTGGTTGATCGAATTCGGAGGGAAAGGAAGGGTCGAGGCAAACCCGACGGTTGTCTCCTGGACTGTATTTGCATTCTGGCCTTGCTGGCGGTGAGTGGCTTGCAGGCTGGGGGAGCCAGCTGGCCTTGCCCTCTTCACCCTGGAAGACTCAACCCGCCCAAACACCAGATTGTTGGACGTAAGGAAGGCAAGGTGAAATTAGCGCAGCTGCTAACAGGCTGATTTCCCTTGACCAGATCTTTGGAAGTGCAAACACTCATTTTCGAACAAGCGTGTGGTGGAGGATTTTGGTTGTGTGAGTGTGTGTGAGTGAGTGGAGCAGACTTTCTTGGAAACTGGAGGGAGGCGATGAGGAGGCTTAAGGAGCTACTGCTGATGGGCTGTGGTTGGCGAAACAAGGTGTGTCCGTGAGGCGGCCCCAACTTTCACCCCAGGCCCTCTGGGGTGCCCACATGTAGCAGAGGGAATTCACTAGGGAGGCGAGAACTCTCTCCGCAGGCCTGGCCTGCGACTGCACAACGCCACTGTGAGCCATTTTGCCAGGAAACATTCCAGCCCCGGAAGCACTTTCCATGCTGTTCTTTCTGACGTGTCTGGTAGATTTCAGACGAGGAAGCCTCAAAATTGAGCAGGCCAGAGATGTCCTTACTGGAAAGGAAGGCAAAATGTTCCTTTCTTTAGCCAAAGAACCCTTCTCAAAGACACCTCCAGATAGGGACAGAATGGCATTCCTCTCTTTCCTTTCTCCGGGCAATAATGACATCATTAGTGATGCAATTCCATTTGTCTTTCTCTTTCCTCTCTCCTGACTTGTATTCTTTTTTTATTGCGTTATTTCAAACTGTGTTCATCTTAGGAGTGGAGATTAGTAACCCTAAATGCTGCTGCTATTGGGAACCTGGAGGCGCCTCACAAATACGTGGGCTTAACCGATGTCATGTTACCACGGGTACAGACCGGAGTGGAGCCTCTGCCAGCAAACTTAGCTGTTGGGGGGTGGGGGGGAGGTCCCATGCACGTTGGAGCTGCTCTTGGGGTGTCAGTACTTTTCCACTTTGATGCCTTAGGACTCTGACTTCTACTCTGCACAGACTAGACTCAGTCAAATCTCAGTCGGGCTACTAGAGAGTTGAAGATGGCGGAAAGACATTTAAGCGCAATAGAAACCTTCCGAAGGCTTTTGGCACCAATGCTCGCTAGAGTGGCCCAAGCTAGTGGAAGGGCCTCGCATCTTTCTTGCAGCTCCCAGAAGTTCCAGAGGGCTCCAAGCCAGTCGCTCTTTTCAGACTCTGAGCAGTACCAAGAAGTGACCCTCCTGCTGAGTGCACTTCCTCAGAGATCCTCCTACATTCCCCCAGCTCGACTCCCCGCAAGGCATTGAGGGCCCCTAATCTAGACCCTGCTTTAGAACATTCTGTTGACTCTCTCCCATTGGTTAAAACTCGCAGTGTCCCTCAAGGAAGCAATAGCCAGCATTTGCCGAATGCTTTCAGTCTGCCAGGCCCCATACCAAGCCCTGTACGAGCCCACCTCATGGAGCCCTCGTTGCCACCCCGCTCACAGATGAGGAGGCTGACACTGTGAGAAAGTGACGCGTGTCAAAAACAGGAAATACAATGGCGGGCCAAAATCTCCACGTTTCTAGTGAAAGTTTCGTTAAGCAGGACTTCACCGAGATACCATTTCATTTCACTTTTTTAATTAACAGCAGCGAGCGGCTTCGTGTTTTCTGAGGAATCATTTAATGGTACTCCTGTTGACTGTGTGCCAGACACTGTGCTCAAAATCGCTCATCGGTCATCTCGTTTCGTTTAGTCTTATGACAGTGCTCCGAAAGGGGCACCGTCAGCCCCTTGACAGAGGAGGCACCTGGCTTGGAGAGCTGGCAGCGTGCCCAGGGCTACACAGCTAGTGAGGGAGCCGGGCCTGGACCCGGCGTCTGCCCAGGTCCAAAAGTGGGCCCGCAGCCGCCAGCGTCTGCCAGCTCCGGTGTGTGCTTGCGCAGAGAAGAGCCTAGAAGGAATGTCACCCCGCACCATCCCCAGCAGAAGTTCTGAATGAAGAGGGAGCCGTGACCCGGATGCAAGCAGAGGGGCAGACTGCGTTTGACTTTTAGAGAAAGTCTTAGGGGAGTTTCTTTTGATTCATAGTAGAAGTCATTTTAGATTCCTTTCCAGTGTACCAACTAGCTTTAGTAGTGCTGCTACAACAAACTCTTAGGAGTGAAGAAAAAAAGTGTTCTTTTCTTCTTTTAAAAAAAAATAATTTTTTCTTGCTTATAGTTAATTCTAGAAAGGCAATACTAAAGGTATATATTTTTTTTAAAATGCTATTTTTTACTGCACTGATAAATATCATGACAACTCTGGTCTCTATAAATCGATCCGCTCGTCAGCTCTGGGTAGAACCAGATGCAGGATTCACACCAAATGTGTAAATACCGTGTGTGGGTTGGTGTCCAGGAACTTTTTTTCTTTGCGTAAAAAAAAAGGGGGGAAGGAGAAAAACAAGATGACTCTTGGAAAGGGGGAACCAAATAAGGGTTTCTTTTGAGATCGCTTTCTCAAAGAACTGGAAGGAACAGTTGCATAAACAGAAAAATCAGCCAACTTTTAGGATATATGGAAGGAGAGTCTCTTGCCACAGGATGAGATTCATAGTGACGCAGAAGCATTTTTAATTTGGTTGAAAGGTGACAAGAATTTAGAAAATGCTTTAGGACGGGGTTTTTAACTTTTTAGGAAACTGTTATCCTTCGTTAGGAAACATCTCCTTGGTTGTTTGGGGGTGGGTTTTTCATTTCTTCTTTATTTAAAAAAAAAAAAAACTTCTTTATCGACTGGCTCCAGGCTTGTTTGCCTAAATTCTTAGGTAGTTTACACAAGTTCGAGAACCTTCTAGAACTTTAACTCCATTGGAAGCAAACCCAGCTAATCAGCATTTAAGATCCTGGTTGGTTTCAATAGGTATTCTGGAATTCTGACAGAACACCTAAGGATTTTTTTAAAGAAGGTTTTAGATACATTACCTTACACAAACTGTGACCTAATGGCAATAATTACCTCAAATGTGGGCATTCATCCTGGTTTTAGCCTTTTTTGAAATCATGTAGCCAGCTTGATCTTGGGATTTAAAAGACTATGAACTCTGTGTGGGCTGCAAATAATGATTAATGCACTCCCTGGTCGTTGTTGCTTAAGTGAATTCCGAAAATAGCTGATCTTTACAACAAAAATTAAACCAAGGAAGAGATTATTCTTTGTGTGTTGTAATGAAATGTGATATTCAAATGCACATGTTACGTATGTATGTTTTTCGCTACTGTGAGATGCTGTTAGCCTTCTAAGATCTCGAGAGAGCCACCTTTTAAATGCGTAGACTAAGTACTTGACTGTGGATACTTAAGCATATTTCTGGCTACGTTTTATAGTTAATGTGTTTTATAGTTTACATTGAAACTGGTACTTTTTAAAGACAATTTCTGTTTATAACTGACATCTTCACACCCCGGCGATTGCCCCTCCAAGGCAGGTGTTGTCTAACCATACCGTCGTGTAGCCCACCACCCACATTTCCCTCTGGTTACTGGTCGTGAACGCGAGAGATTGTGAAAGGGTTTCTGGGTTGAGTGGGAAGGGGTGAGTCGGTAGCCTGGGCCAGATGCGAACGCCATGTTGTACCAACACTTGTCTCCAAAGAATCCTTCTCTTTGACACCATGGGAGAGGCAGACAGAACGGAGACCTGGTTCATTGATTTTTGTCTTGATCTGAATGTGTAATTTCTCTCAATCCACTGACTTCCAGTCACCAGGCAGTAGAAGACACTGGGATTCAGGTGGCCCTGAAGGTACAGCTGCTATTTCCGGGCCCCCGCAATACTTCGATCGGTGTTTTGCAGTGGGGGAGTCATACACCCCTACATCCACACTCATCGGCCTGGTTTTCCATAGATCTGCTGTCATTAATTCCTTTTCTCCTTGAAAACAAAATAAACGCAAAAGGGTGTGTTTACTTTTTACTCTTTGTCAAAGTTAGATTTGAAGCCTAGGCCGGTGGGAGCTAGGTTGCTTCCTAGAGATTGTGTAAGTGCTGCTGAGCAGGGTGGGGCGATGAGCCCCTCGGAGTAGAGACTTTCCTTGAGACGCTTCGGAGCGTGGGCCCACTGCCCTACAGGAACAGGCTAGAAAGTGCTGGTTCCCCTGAGAGTTTGGGTTCGTTTCTTGTTTCCTTGTACCACAACTGAAGCGCAGAGGACTCGCTGGGATAAGGGGCATTCCGTTAGCAGAGAAGACCTCGGAAAACTGCAAAACACCCAGGACCAGGGAACCGTTTGTGTGTGTTTTTCCTGTGAACTCTGTGGACAGTGTGTTCTCGTTACAAGTGTTAGGGTAAAATACTCTTTATTTCGCCCCTCCTGCTTGTGCTCCTGCTCTTCCTCCGTTCGGTTTTTGCCTTTGCTTTAACAAAGTTGCTTTGACGTCATCGTCTTTGGGGCTTCACCATGTGTTTAAAAAACAGAAGCATAGAATTTAGCTTTAAAAAAGGGGAAAAAAAGTGAATACGCTGTATCTGAAAAAGGGCTCCGCCCTTACCCTCTCCAGTTTCCTTTCAACCACTGTCCACATAAATCTCTCCTGGCGCTGCCTCCTTCCCTCTGGTGTGGGGTCAGTGTCTCCGTGGCCACCTCAGCCTCCCTGCTGTCACCAGAGCCCCACACCCGGGCACCCAGGACTCCCGGGACGCTCTCAAGAGCCGGGGAGAAGGACCCACTTGGCCTCATGAGCAGTGGTCTTGCCTCCCTGTCAAATATTCACCTGCTTGGTTGAAGGAGCAACGGATTTCTCATTATTATTAATATTATTATTATTATTATTATTACTCTAATAGTTTTCGGCTCAGGTTATAAGGAAGAACTTGGGAAGTGGAAAGTGACTTGACCATGCCCATCCTTTGTAGCTTTTCTGTGACTTCTGAATGGAACATGAAGCGTCCCCCACCCCACTCGCCTCTCCTCACTTCCGTGCAGACACCCCCACCCCCACCCCCGCCCCATGAGCGCTGCCTCCGTCTCGGGGTTTCTCGCCGCCCTGTCACCCTCCCTCTCACTTTTGTGTTACTGCTCATTTACAGCTGTCTTCCGTGGCTTTTCCAGGGCACAATCATTCCTGGCCCCCAAAGCATCTCCTCTTCCTGTTTGTGTGGCGTTTTTTAACCAAATGAAGTAGACCAGGAAGTCCTACTTTGGGGCGGCAGGCTTTCTAGTTTAGTAGAATCACTGTATAGATATAGATGTTGATATATATGTTAGTGTATATATATATCAAACCAAATTTCTTATAGGAGAAGTATAGCTTTACGGATGAGGGGGAAGAGGAGCTTTCAGAAGTCAGGCAGCATCGGCAGAGTAGACAAGCCGGGGCCGGCCCCAGGCCGCGCCTTCCCTGAGTGGGCCCGAGGCATGGCGCTGGTTTCCTGTCACCCACCTCACTGCGGCGGAACCTGAAGGGTTCCACTGCTCTCTCTGCGTCCCCAGCCTCCAGGGCACAGACGGATGAATTGGGGGGGGGGGGGGGGGGCGGGGCAGCAAATCAGAATGACTGGAATTTTCCATCCCATTTTGCTTTGACCACACGTATTGAGCTGCAGCCTCCGACATTATATCACGTTTCCGAAAGCGGGATCCATTGGGGTGGAAAGAGAACAGATCTGTAGACACGTTTACCTTTCAACTGCCCGTGAATTCCGGACATTGGATAGAAAGACTCACTCCCCAGAACAAAAGCCGGGAAGAGGAGACCCGGTGATGATCGGTCACCAGTCCAAGGAACATGGCTCCCTCCCCAAGGTCACCTTGCCTCCATCTTCCTCCACCAGGTCATCTCAGCCCAATAGCCCTACGAAAGCCCCGGTCTATTGTGTTCCTTCACTGTACGGTTTCTGTAATGAAAAGTGTTAATCCATGTTAATCTTTGTGAAAATTATTGCGTGCAACAGTATTTTCTCGTGTACCTCTTTTTCCTATGTGAATTGTCCCTCTTTTCTTTTTTATTTATAAATGTCTACTTTTTTTAAAAAAACAAACCGATGTGTCGTAGACCTATATGTAACCTATTCCTTAGTCTCATATTATAGGTATGTTATAAGAATGGATATTTTACTTGGCTTTAGAATGTTTTACAAGAAAAATAATTCTTAACTGATCAAGTCCTTGCTACTAAAAATGCTTGTGTTTTTCATCATGATGTCGTGTGCTTCTAAATTAATAATCATTTTCGTTGTAGAAAAATGGAGTGAATTTATATTAGTCTTGGAAACTAATAATAGCATTGTAAATTTATGAGATGATTTTAACAGAAAAAAATTATAGAAGAATATAGTTATTTTAATTGTAATATTACTAACTGTAGGGTGAGAAAGGGGGGTCCCGTTGTGGTGAACTATGTTATAGCTTGTTACTCACAGTTTCTTTTTGATCATTTTTTCGGTCTCTGAGGTGAAACGAGTTATTAATTAAAATTTGTAAACTCACATATGCATATTGTATATGTGTAGAAATGTAATCACACTTTGTCTTGGAATTACATTAAACTGTTTGGAATCACTGTACACCTGGTCTGGCGTGCTTTTTTATTCTAGAACCAGACTAGCTGTGAGACTAAAGAGGTTACTGTTGTAAGTAACATCTTTTGGAAGTTATTTAGCCCTTCAGAAATTGTTTAATACCCGTGAGCACATTCATAACCCACCACCCCACCTACAGTTTGCCAAGATGACTGGGGATGGCTTTAGAGGGAGGGCCTTGAGGCCATTTCAACCTCACCTGTTGTTCAGTCATCACCACTAGCTATTTCTAGAACTTTCATCAAGCCAAACAGAAGCTCTGTACCTATTAAACAATAACTGCCTGTTCCCCCCAGGTCCCTGTTTCCCCTGCCCCAAGCCCTTGGCACCTACCCTTCTGTCTTCTGTCTCAAGGTACCTCCTGTAAGTGGAATCATACAATATTTGCCCTTTATCTATTTGCCTTGGCCTATTTCACTTAACGGTGTTTTCAAAGGGCGTCTATGTTACGGCACATAGGAGAACTCCCTTCCTTTTTAAGACTGAGTAAGATCACACTGTATGTACATACCCCATTTTGATAATCCATTCACCTGTTGATAGGTAAGTCAATTGTTTCCACCTTTGCGGTTTTGTGAATGATGCTACCACGGACATCAGTATATAAAAATGAATCCCTGCTTTCGGTTCTTTTCCATCTGTCCTTGGAGGGGGATTGCTGGATTAAATGGAAATGCCTAACTTTTTGAGAAACTGCCAGACTTACCTGCAGTGACTACAACATTCTACGTTTCCACCAGCCACACGCAGGGATTCCTCACGGGCTCCTCCTGCCCTCCCAAGGCCAGCGTTCTCGGGCCTCAGGACCACCAGGCTCCTGGCCCCGCCGTTCTCTGTTCCTCCGGGCTTCGCAGGCTTCCCAGCCGCACCCTCCAAAACCGCACTCGCCTTCCCGCCTGCACCCTCCGCTTCCTGCCGCCTTTTGCTTCTGCCACACCGGCTTGCTGCGATCCATCCAACCATCTGCATCTCTGCTCCTACCGGAGAAGAACCCCCAGCCCTGGAGACCTCCGCCCACCTTCCGGGCTCATCAGCCCCCTCTGTGGGTAATCGGAAACCTCCTGCTGGGCCCATGCCCTTGACTACGGAACCCTTGCTCGCAGAGTAACCCAGAGAAATCCAGGCCTACGGAGCCCTTCAGCTCCCACCGCCTCCCACAGACCCGTCTGCCTGGAAGCATGCTTTCTCACTGCGAAGGCTCTTTCTTGCCAAGCATCCCTGCTTTGGACCTTCCTGCTTTTCTCGCACGGTGCCCTGTGAGAAGCTGCCTGCATCCTCTTCTCCTGAAAGCCTGCCCTCGCGCTCCTGACGTGGTCGGTGACCCTATCCTGGTCCCCAACCCCTAGGCCTGGTCCTCATTAGGTCATACTGTCCACATTTCCTGATTTCCCGTCCCTGCAAAACCACAAAACCCTTGCAGGTAAGGAAGCACCAGACTTAGTCTTTCGTCTCTGTTGCCACGGCCTCTTAAATTATAATGCCTGGCGCCTGGGTGGCTCAGTCGGTTAAGTGTCCGGCTTCGGCTCAGGTCATGATCTCATGGTTTGTGAGTTCAAGCCCTACGTCGGGCTCTGTGCTGACAGCTCGGAGCCTGGAGCCTGCTTCTGATTCTGTGTCTCCCTCTCTCTCTGCCCTTCCCCAACTCGTGCTCCGTCTCTCTCAATAATAAACAAAAACATTAAAAAAAAAATTACAATGCCTGGCACAGCTGATTTGGCTAAATCAGCAAACTACTCAGGCCATTTTCTTGGCCGACCAACCCACCTTTGCTTTGAATTCTGGGTCTCTCAGAATTCAGAGATTGCCAACAAAACCCTAATTGTAGCCAATACGTGAACTTGGTTAAATACAACTCAGCCAAAATTGAAATTACATAAAAACCCACGCAAAAGATTTTGACGGAACTTCCGAACTCTTCCAGCCTGTACATACATATTTGAATTATAAATGCACTGCCAGATATCACAGCCCACGGAGGACACGCCCGGAGCCTGGTTCCAAACCCCCGGGTGTACATTTTCGGCGAGTCCGACTTACTTGTTTTGTAACTATTCCCTAGAATAGCTGAGCCTAAGCAAATATTAAATACGCGTAAAAGCAGAAAATACACTAAGAACAGATTGTGAACGTAACACTGATGGGATGGTGTCCTTGTGACCTCGTGACCTCTGACCTTAGCTGTTTCGTCCCTCCTGTCTGCCAGGACTAAGCTTGAAAGCAGGCAGCCTGGAACCCCTCCCAGACCTCGCACACCATGTCCCACTTGGGCCACCCAGAGCTCCTCTTAGGGGACCTGTTTCCTCCCGCAGGTCTCCCTCGGAAGATCTAATTCCATCGCACCGCCTGGCACTGCTCGGCGACAACCCGAATCCTCACTCCTCAGGGAAGAAACAGGGTGAGGAGCTAGACAGTCGGTGTGGGAGACCAGCTCATTCCAGCTTTTCCTGTTTTACCGGTGCCGATCTACAGGAGGCGTACCATCCTCTCCACGGCGACACTTGACCTGTGACAGCACTCCGGAAACCACGCTGGAGTATAGGTACTCTTGTAGAGAAACAACTCGACATGTACTTTTGTGTCTTTTCATGTTCTGTGTAAATCTCTTCCATTTTATTGTGGTGGCTCTCCGGGGCCTTACCAGTCGCGGACTAAGCCTGTAGCCCAAGCTGCTTGTGAAAGAACAAAGTGCCCATTGATAGATGAAAGGCCAGAACCAGAAGGAGAAAGTGGATGTTTGGAGGAAGCCCCTGCCGGGCGGGGGAGATAACACCACAGGTCTTAAGATAGTGGGGGGCCTGGAGCTCCACGTGTGTGGCCGTGAGGAATCCCTGAAATCGACACCTGAAACTAACATCATGCAGTAGGTTAACTAACGGGAATTTAAAGAAAAACTTGGGAAAAAATTTTTTAAAAATGGAAAACATTTAAAAATGAAAAAAAAAAAAAGAAAAAAGAAATGATAGCCGCGACCAGGGAGGAAGCAGTAGGAGAGAGGGAAGTATTGACAGCATAGTGATTCGGAGCAAGGCTGTGCAGGACAGGCACACTTGGATTCATGACTGTTGTTCATGACTGTGAAAGCGGGGAAATCACTTAACCTCTCAAGCCTCAGTTTTCTTATCTGCAAAATGAGGATAATAGTACCTGTGGCAAAGGCTCGCTCAATATTCCCCAAAGCTGTTTCCTCTTCTTACCAAGCACACAGCTAGATCGTATCTCCCAGCTTGCTTTGCAGATAAGTATGACCAGAGCTGGGCCCTTAAAAAACTGGCACACTTTTTTCCACACTCTCTTCCCTCCGTTTCTGGCTAGATATGGAAGATCCAGAGAAGGGCTCTGAAGGCCTGGGGAATGGTGAAGCTACCAGGTGGAGGAAGCCCAGGGTGCTGAATGACTGTGTGGCCTCCTGATAAAACTACATGGGACAAAATCACAAAAGAGCAAGATATACTTTTCTTATATTTAAGACTCTGAAATTCTAGGGTTGTTTATTATAGCAATTAACCTATCCCAATTAGTACAGACGTGGGTTCCTGGAGGTGAGGTACTCCTCTAACAAACATCTAAACAACCGTGACATTGGCTTAGCGGCTGGACAGAGAAATAAGGAAATTGATTTCAGGATCTGGAAAGGCGATAGCCCACGCTATGCTTTCAGAAAACAGTGGATAATCCTGCAGTTAAAAAAAAAATGACTAGAGCTAACAAGTCAACCTGGCCAGATTATAGGATGAAAGGTCAATGTACAAGCAACGAACAGTTGGAATACGAAAAAAAAATTTTTTTTAACTTAAAGTAGCATGAAAAATAAAAATGCTTTATAAGTTTTGTAAAATATATGCAAAAACTCTACCCCTAAAATTCGTAATAGGCTGCCGCAATTTGAAAAAAAACTTTTACAAATGGAGAGATCTACATTGTTGACTGGACTAGTCAGATTATTAAAATGGCACAGCTTTTCAAATTGATTTACAGATTCGGTGCAATCCCAGTCAAAACCCCAAGCAGGCTTTTTTCATACAATTGACAAAAACGAAACAAAAACAACAACAACAAAAACAAACTAGAGCATTAGAGATGCACGTTTTAACATCAAACAGCCTTAACTGGAGTCCCGGGAGGAGAAAAGAAAAGAAGGGTGGGGCAGGAGAAACAGGTAAAGAGGTAAAGGTGAAGAATTTTCCAGAATTGATCCAAGATATCAACTTGCAGAATGGTGAGTCTTGGTGCGCACAAGCGTGCAGCCAGTCTGCATTCCTCAGCCTTCCACAGCCGTCCTGGCCAATGGTCTGTGCACAGAATGTGTGCCGCCTCCAGGGGACACGCCTGCCACATAAGCGGCCTCCCCCGAGCCCTGTGGAGTGGGGCTGGGTTCAAATCCTGCCTCCACCACCTCGGAGCTGTGTGACGTGGAGCCAGTCCCTTAACCTCTCTGAGTCTGTTCCCCATCTGTAAGGACAGGCGGATAATGCAGGCCTTACGGGGACCACGGACTAAGCCGACACCAGATGACCTGGCAGCACAACGCCATAGGCTTAAAATGTCCTTCCCGTCCTCCTCTATCTTCACAAAGTGTATCTGAGGAGGGCCTGGTGGGCGTGCTCAGCCTTCTGCAAGGGCCCTGCTCGCTCTAGGGGTTCACTGAGGATGGGACTGGGGTTGGGGCTCAAGTCCGCCCAGGGAGCAGCAGCCCAGGCTCCAAGCTAAGCACTCTCTCAACTCCAGGGGTGGTCACCTCGGCAAGGAAAAATCTTCGCGAGAGGCTACGGTGGTGGTCCCTGCTCTAGGAAGGGCAGCCGGGCGCCTGCCCTCGGTGCTGCCCCCTGTGGCCGCCAAGAGCACAGCACCCGGCGCTGCAGCCCAGCAACCAGGGGGTCTCAGCCACGCGGGAGGCCTAGGTGCTTAGCCGAGGTACAAGCCTTGGAAGGATTGCCTACGTTCCTGAAATTTGGCCAGCCAGCTGTTTGGTTTCTGTCTTGTGTTTCCTTCCTTGGTAGGAACCAGGTAGGAAAACTCTGAAAACCTTGGTGACTCTGAGGGGTTCCTTTGGCTACTAAACTGATTTAGCATCTTGTGTGTCCCCGGGACAAACTCAAGGTTAGGAAGGATGGTTTGACAGTGTGTGCCTGGCGGCTTCAGGTGGCAGGCCTTGGGTCATCGAATAGGAGAGAAGTTCCCATGGTCCCCTGTTTTGTCCACTGCTCCCTTCCCAGCCCTCCTCAGCGCCCGGCTGTGTGCACCTGAGCCCTGCCCCCCCACCCCCCGCCACCTAAGAGCACAGCCCGGAAGCCCTCAAGGCACTACCACTCCTTGGGGGCCTTGGGACCCCGGGACCCTGCCATGCACGGTCTGGCCACCTGTGCCAGCCTTTCCTCCCTTCCTGCCTCGGGCATTTCTGTGAGAATCAAATGAGGTACCGCCTGCAAGGCTTTTGAGCCTCACACCTTTGAGGGGAAGAGACTGGGTATGACTGAGAATAGAGGGAAGCGAGACTCCCCCCGTCCCCCAAGTAGTTGCCGCTGCACCTGCCCATTTCCTCGGTGTTCAGCCCCGCAACACGTCTCCCCAGCGGGGCTGGGAAGGTGCTGGACTTCCTGCCACCCCCCCCCCAGCCCCTCCTACCCCCGCCCAGGCACCACCACTGCCCTGAATCCCTATCACCTCTTCATAGTACGCTCGGGTTCCTCACGGGCCTCCCACCAAAGACAAAATGTGAAATCTCAAAATGCCCATATTTGACTAGCTATCTGGAAAGCACACGGAAAGTTCAACAACACCAAGTTGACAGCTTTGTCTGCAAACGGACAGTAAAAGGACTGAGCCGAACAAAGTAGGACCTGGTTTCCCTTGGAGCTATCTTCTGAAAATGGGCCAGGACCCAAATTCACGTGGGCCGCTCCTAGGCGGGCCGCCCACCTCTCAGCCCGCCCGGGGCCCTGAGAGGAGGCCGGGGAGGCCGAGCCTCACCGTGGCAGGCTCCGGGGCTCCAGGGGTGTGTGCTCGGGGCCGGCTGCCCTTGGAGCCTCTGCAGGCCCAGGGGAACTGCCAGGCCCCTGCTTCCTCCCCGGGCCAACCAAGGGGGACGGGAAGGGGCCCCGGGACCTTCACAAACTCTTCTCCCGCCCAACATGAACAGCATCTTTTCTGCATGGCTAATTCTCCCACCCACGTCACCCCCCCTCCTCCCCGAAGGCAAAATAAGCCATCCCTCAACTGGGTTCCAGAACGTTCTGGTGCTTCCCAAGCTGTTGCCTCTGCTCCCTGTGTGCTCCTTGGGGGATAAAGCTGATGCTCCCCATGCCCGGCGTGGTGTCTGGCACACGGTAGGTGTGACGCGAATAAATGACGTGGGTTTGTCATACCCAGTGGAACAGTAATGGAGGAGCCAGATGGAACACATCCCTCAGACATCTAAGAATAACTCAGTAGCCTAGCGAAATTAAAGGTGCCCTGAGGCCACGGAAAGTGTTTTTTGTCCTCGGTTCCCACACGCTGCCACCTGCCACACCGGATCAAGTGCATCTTGGTGGTGCCTCCCCACAGACAGGTACCCAGAGACGTGTCCCCCTGCTCCTCCCGCCCCCCCGCCATGACCCTGGACCAAACAGCAGCAGATTTCTCTGGACGCCCATCATCTCTTTATTCCATCGGTGACCAACACCACAGCACCACAGACGCAGCAGGGGCTGCCTGAGAACCCCGGGCAAGGCAAACAGGGTGGATGAAGGGGGCCCGGTGCGGGGAAGGCTTCCCTCTCCGCCTCCCCAGCACCCTGGACCGTAATGCACTCTGCGTCGGCGCCGAAAGAAGTATCCCAGGCCCGGGGCCAGGGAGGGACTTGTTGGGGTGGCTAAGGGTGGACTCTGAACTTGAGGAGAGACCATGTGCATACGTGTGCGTGCATGCGTGTGTGCGCATGTGTGTGTGTGCGCGTGTGTGTTTGGGGGACGCCTACACTACTGAGCATGTGGGATCTGACGGCTGAGCCACAGGACCTGCCTGGGGCCGAGGAGACCAGGGACCGGGACTGTGGGACCCGAACGGGGGCCGGGGCAGAGGCCACCCTCCTCACTGCTTCGCCTCGGAGAGGAGCCTGGGGCGGGCGGGTCTCGGAGCCTGGCCGGAGGGCTGCCTCTGGCCTGACCCACGTCACGTGTAGGCCATCTTGCTGCACACCCAGGGCCGGGTCATCAGACACTCCGTCGACACCAGCCTGGTGGGCTCCACGAAGACGCACTCTCCCAGGCCTGCGATGGGGAATCTGGGGCCAGAAGACAAGAGAGCAGGTGGTTACAGCCTGGCACACACAGCCTGTCAGCGCATGGCCCTGGAGGCCCCGTGACCTGTCCCTTCCCTCTGGAGCCACCTTCTAGTACTTTTGGCCCCTACAGAACTTTCTAGGGCGGCCTCTCATTGTTTCCCTACTGTGTCCACCACGGCTCCAGGCACGTTGGGGATGCCCGCAGACATCTCTTGAACCCAACCTGCACTTGCCTGTCCTTCCAGAGTCAGCTCCCTCGTCCATCCCGTGAGCCAGGATCCAGCTCAGGACCACCCTCTGTCCCCTGCTCCCCAAAGCATCTGCCTGCACCATAGGGCACCACCTGTCACAGCCTCATGGGGGCCTGTGTCTGTCTGTCCCTGCCGGCCCCCCAGGCAGTCAGCTCCTGAACAGTGGGCTCCGTGCCTCCCTCATCTCGGGTCCCCTACAGCACACAGCATCTAGCACAGGAAGAGCTCAGCAGAGACGAGCTGAATTAAACTACAGCACAGGGGTGGACCCGATTCACCCCAGTGTTTGATACGCAGGCTGTGTTGCCCACAAATTCACTGACATTATCCGTGGATATGGGGGATGGGGGTCCTTTCTACCTAAAATCTTTCCTGTGAATTTCAAGATTCTTCTTAACTTCATTTGGTCACGCTGATCTGAGGCCCCTGCCAAGGCTGGAGCTGGGGTCTCACAAGAGAGGACACCACAATGACCTCAAGAGAGAGAGCTGGGCAGGACCACCTCGGTGCCAGAGAAACATGGCCTAAAGGCCCTTTGGCTGACAGGTGGTAGGCACATTGGGAACCCCAGCCTCCATGGGTCTCCCACGTTCTGGGAACAGGAAGCTTCCAGAAAGGGACAGAAAATGTAAGATTTCTCAGCAGTCTAAGATCGGCCTGGGGTGAAGGAGGGAAAAGGAAAGAGAAAAAAAAGAAGACACGATGAGGACAAAGAGGGATGTAGAATGAAGGGCACGGGAGCCAAGGCAAAGCAGGAAAGGAGCTGATGGGCTGCCTGCCCCCTAGAGGCTACCAGCGACTGATGCAGCCCCCAGCCAGCTTGGAGTGGGAAGGCCATGGTGGAGCGCTGGGGGTCAGCCCTCCTGCCTCTCCTGCCTTGGGGTCCCTCCTGCTCCATCATCATCATCATCAGGTGAGCAGCTATGCCCTAACCCGGCCTCTTAGAGTCTGGACTAGAAGCTGAGGTTCTTATTCCCCTCCCTGGGAATATGCACTCCCCTGTGTTTCCCTAAGCCTGGACTGCGCCGCACACTATCATCGCCCCCCACTGCCACAGACATACACCCCCCACCCCGCACGACCACTGCCACCGGCACCCCACAAACCAGTCCTTGATACGGCACACCTGCCACCCCATCGCACACTCCCTTCCACACCACTCGGGTCACACAAGGACCACCACCACAGCACACACCCCCAGCACCCTCAGAAGACGTTTTCTCTAAGAGAATGCGCCCAGCGCCCAGGGTTCAGAACCCCTTTCTTCCACGGTGACAATATTCGAGCACCGTATGGCTGCCCAGAATAGAGGCCCCAGCTCCACCCTCCCGCGCAGGCAGCTGTGGTCACGTGGCCAAGTTCTGGCCAATGCAGAGGGACCTCGGGGGCGTGTCTTCCCCTTCCTGGGAGCCGCACGGAGCCACGCAGACGCAGACGAGCCGCCACGCTGACTGGGCGCCCCAAGGTGGAGAAGACCTGGCGGCAGAAAGCTCCGACGACTACATACAGCAGAGCCGCCAAACCAGGCTGGACACGAGACGACCGAGAGAGAGGGAAGGCCGTTATCGTCTTCTCTGTCACGCCCCGCTCAACCTGGAGGTTAGTGGCTCTAGCTAGCACAGACCCGAGTGGCTCGCTCTCTCGGGAGGTTGTGTCCAGGGGGCTAGGCCTTCCCCAGTCTAAGCTCAGGGGCCAGAAGATGGAAGTCTCAGCTCACGTGTCCGGGTCAAACGGGTCCCCGTTGACCCAGTGGAATTCGTCCCCCACTCTGCGCAGGCCAATCCAGGGCTCCCTCCGCGTGAACTTGAACATAAACTCCTGTACCAAGGTAAGAAGGAAACCTGAGTCACATGAGGTCTCCTCTCTGTTCGGACATCCCAAGACTAGCCTCGGCTGGGAAGGCTGGCCCCAGGACGTACAGACACTGAAAGGGGGTCCCTCGCAGCTCCCCGAACGTAATGGGGTCACAGTGCCCTGCGCTCACACTGACCTTCCCTCCCAGCAGCTGGCCGCAGTAGCCTCTGGGCCCCGGGAGCGTGCCCACTGAACCAGGAAGCCTGGAACAAAGTTCATCCTCAGAGCTCAGATATTTAGGGGCGCCTGGGTGGCTCAGTCGGTTAAGTGTCCAACTTCGGCTCAGGTCATAATTTGGCGGTTTGTGATTCGAGCCCCGCGTCGGGCTCTGTGCTGACAGCTCAGAGCCTGGAGCCTGCTTGGGATTCTGTGTCTCCCTCTCTCTCGGCCCCTCCCCCACTGTGCTTCCTTCCCCCCCAACCCCCCACCGCACCCCCGTCTCTCTCTCTCTCTCAAGAATAAAGAAACATTAAAAAGTATTTTTTTAAAGAAGTGATTTTTAGATTATCTGCGATTTTGGATTGCCACACCCTCTTACCCTCAAAATCCAAAACGGACAGTAGACTCATTAATTTTCGTTTCTGTCACATTTATACTGATAAAACTTGTGGGCATTAAGGGAGAGCTCATGCCCTGATTTGGACTGGTAGAAGATGCCAACGTGTTCTTCATTCACAAGTGCCTTGGCGATTTGTGATTTTTACACTTGACAATACTGAAGTGAGCTCAGCAAACCAGCCTTGGATTGGAACCATCGGCCTTCACGACAGCAGAAGAAACAGGAGCCACTCGGGAACCTACTCCCACCCCACGGGGCCCACCAGCACTCCCCAGGCTGGGTGCGTTCTGGAAACATGTCACAGGGGACACCACATCCCACCAGTGCGGTCCTCCCCAAGAGTCCTCCCCTGGCCCAGCACTCACCAGCTCCTTCTGGCTCTGAATCACAGCCAGCACAGCCCCATGAGTATGGCAGTACTGCCGGCCCGTGTTCCAGTCCCTTGGCTCCTCCGAAAAGAAGTAGCATTTCCTTCCGTAGAGCAGCCAGTCCTCTGGGCAGGGCGCTTCGCACTTGATACAGCCCTTGGAAGCTGCCGGGAAGACCGAGAGGACTTAGTGTCCGCCAGCACACCTGGCCCCTGCCTGGGCCTGAAGAATCCAGCTCAGAGACCCAAAGTTCCCCCCACCTGCCTGACTTGGGTGCCCTCCAGTGATGACTCAGGTGGCTGTCCTCCCAGGTGAGCACCACTCACAGCGCCTGGCAGGTAACAGGTTGGAGACTAAATAAACAAGAAGGGAACTTTGGGAGGCTGGCTGGGATAGGACCGCCAGGGGGAGCGACAGCAGATTAGCCCCTGGATTAAGATCTCCTCTCTCTCTCTCTCCAAACTCCTGGAGGCTCGCAACCCCAGAAACAGAATTAGGAAGGACCTGGAGGCCACGCATGCTCTCTTCCCCGCCGGGGTGGGAACCGTCAGCCCGATCTCATTGGCTACACCCTCATTAGCCAACAACTCAATCTGCTTCACTGATGAACGGCTATCAAGTTCTGTTTCAGTGTGGAGTCCCAACCTGCCTTCCTAAGAGCTAGACCTACGGGTCTAGGCTCCGCCCTGGGAGTGACCCAGAGCAAGCCCAGGCCGTCTTCTACCACCTACTCGAAGAAGGACGCCAGCCTCCCCTCATCCAGGTTTCTGTAATTCCTTGTAAAAGATGCTCTCCACACCCTTCTTCATCCCATCTGGCTCATTGTGGTATGTCCACGTAGTCACCAAAATGCTGCCACCAGGACAGACTGGAACACACCGGAGGCGGCCCCACCCCCAGCAACAGTGCCCTGCTGTCTTCCAGTTGCCGTGGGCCTTCCCCCATGCAGACAGCTTCAATGAAATCTGCTTCAATGAAATGAGTCAGTGGGCAAGTGCCTACGTGCGCTTTCCTAGGCAGGCACAACATACGCTTGGATTGTTTTCATACGATCTGATTCCAAGCCAGGTCTCCCCTGTGTCCAGAACACGTATAAATCAGTTTTTAAGTCCGTATGGAGATCTTATTTTTATTTCTTCCACCTTTACCTCATTCACATTGGCTCATCTGAGTTTCAAAAGATACATTTTAATCTTGATTTTTTTTTTCCCGTCTGTCTTCTAAGCATGCTTCGTCTGTCATCCTAAGCATCCTTGTAACACCTACAAATTCCATAAGCATATTTGTGTTTGTGTTCATACGAGTGATTGATTGCAGTGTAGACCGGGACAGAGCCAGGAACAGGCCTGTGGTACTCCAGCCCTAGGGATCGATAGCCACGCCGACACCAATTAAATAATCGACACTCTGGCATATCTGCTCAGTGCGCTGCAGCCGCTTGGGAGTATTGACCATGGCGTGGCCACATTTCAACAACTGCTTTCCAGAAGGAGACTCTGTCGTGCTTTACTAAAATCACAACATGCTACGTCTTCACATTGCTCCAACCTCCCCGACCCAGCACTAAGACAGGAGGAAACCAATTTATTCTGTGGTGATTATTCTAGGTGAATCCAAGCTGGCACCAGCGGTCACCATAGTCTTTTCTAAACACTCCCCAATCCCCTGATTATCGTGCATGCCCACAGGAGAGGATTTAGCTGGAGCTGATAATGTCCTTGGACTTTTCTCTCATTTTGAGGTGCCCGCCTCTGGTCCTACAGAGCTTCTCACAGATTAAAGACAGAGGCGCTGAAATCACTTTGCAAACACTTCAGAACCCATGACACACTTAGACATGAATCCATTAAAAGCAGCCATATCTCCTGGTCAGATAGCCTCAGCTGTTCTTAGTTGCAGTTTGCTCCTTTCAATTCCTTTCTCCCTTTCATTTCCACATGGGAAGCTTCTGGCAGTGAAGCTTCTACCTCTTACTTTCCTTCCTTCCTCCCTTCCTCCCTTCCTCCCTTCCTCCCTTCCTCCCTTCCTTCTTTCTTTCTTATCCTCAGCATTTAGGGGACCTAACACATAGCAGGGCTCAATAAATGCTCATTAAATGAATGAACGTGATCTTTAAAGGCCCTCATCCCCAAACCATCTCCTTCAAGAAGCAGTGCGTGCCTAACTCACCTCCAGTTGGTTCTGTGTTCTCCAAGCATGTACGGAATAGTCCCTAAGTAACAGCACTCCTTCCTCGTGGGGTTTAGTAAAGGGGACATGTGGAGTCAGTGTGTGAATATGTTATTTTTGGCTAAACTCTCATCTAGAAACAGCACTCTGTTTTCTGTGCTCTGTTCCCCACAGAATACATAGTATGTCTGCCACCTTTCTTTACCTTATTAGACATTACCTAATTTGAACAAGGTGTGTGTATGTATGCACTTGCGTAAATGCTCTGCCATCCATGCTCACCCAGGATGCTCATCACCACCAAGATGGCGAACAGAAGGACTGCGATGGCCCCCAGCAGGAGACGTGTGGTGGTGTCTGAGGAGAAAAGAAAGCGGTTCAGTACCTGGCCACCTACCCTACTGCCAGCCCCAAGTCCTGATAGTGGGAAAATCTGGCCTGAGCCCAGCAGTCTGTGTTTTTTTGTTTGTTTGTTTTTGAGAGAGAGAAAGAGAGAGAGAGAGAGAGCACATGGGAGAGGGAGGGGCAGAGAGAGAATCCCAAGCAGGCTCAGCACAGAGCCCAGTGCAGGGTTCAAACTCACAAACCATGAGATCATGACCTGAGCTGAAATCTAGAGTCTGATGCTTAACTGACTGAGTCACCCAGGCGTCCCATCAGTCTGTGTTTTAGCAAGCCCTCCACGTGACCCAGATGCACGCTGAAGTCTGAGAACCTGTGTTCTGGAGCATGATTCTGAACCTGTGACACCACCCCCCTCCCCACACCCCGCTTCCACCCCGCCACCTAAAAGCCCTCCTTCCAAGACTCTGCACTTGACCGCCTTCTGTGGCTGTCAGGGCTTTCCAGTCCTCACCTCCTGCTGCTTCTCTGTCTAGTCCCCGGTTTCGGGCACATGGACTCCTTGAAATAACCCCACCCATCCTCACAGCCCTGGGACTGGGTCTCTGCCCTCAGAGTTCTCCTCCTCCACTGCTACCTCTGGAAATCCCGCCATGTCTATACCTTCCATCCTCTTCACGATACCTCTGCCTTCTCCTCTTTTAATTAATTTTTGTTATCGCTAAAAATTTTTATTTTATTTTTAAGGGAAGAACCCTTTGAGACTTTAAACATAAAGCCTATTAAAGTTCTTCTTACTGTCAGAAAATAGACATCGCATAAAAATTGCCATTTTAACCACTAAGTGTACAATTAATGGCACTAATTCGGGCAACAATCCTCACTGTCTTTTTAGTTTTACAAATAAACTTTTTCATCACCCAAACAGAAACTCCGTTCTGATTAAGCATTAATTCCCTGTTTCCACCTCCCCCCACCAGCCCCTGATAGCCTCGAATCTACTTTCTGTCTCCATGAATTTGCCTAGTCTAGATATTTCATACAAGTGGAATCATACGGTATTTGTCTTTTTGTGTCTGACTTATTTCGCTTCACCTAACATTTTCAAGGTCCATCCGTGTTGCAACACGTGCCAGAATGTCATTCCTTTTTCTGGCCGCGGAATATCCGTTTGTCCGAATACATAGATATGTTATATATGTATACATGGTGGTTGTGGTTTATCCATTCATCTGTTGATTGAGGGGACACGAACATCCAGTCCATAACAGTGTTCTTGAAGAAGCGTCCGGCCCAAACCTTCTGAGCTGCTCCGGTCTAATTTTGCCCTCTGCGCCCACCTGCCACCCTGGAACCTCTCTTTACCAGCCGCCCGACGGTCTCTCTGCCTCGCTCAGGTGCCGGCTCTCCTGCCCCTTCTATCCCACGTCTTCCTTTTTCTTGGCTTACTCCCTTGTTTGGGGGGAGCACAACTTCCAATAGAGAAGGGACAGAGCGGGACCACCACACCACACAGCCACCACCGGCAGGCTGCTCGCTGTGGCCTGTGGCGAATGCCCCTCCTGGAGCTGTGAACTCCGGCCTGATTACTACAGGTTGGACAGAACTCTGCAGAGTGTTGAACGCATCACTGAACCGTCTTCTAGCCCCAGCGTTGCTCTTGGAGAGTCTAGAGCCATTCTCATCCTTGATCCTTTTAGTATCAGTTGCTTTCCCGGGGCCTGGCTGGCTCCGTTGCCACTCTTGATCTTGGGGTCGTGGGCTGGAGCCCCACACTGGGTGTAGAGATCACTTAAATAAATAAACAAACAAACTTAAAAAAAGAATATCAATTGCTTTCCGCCCCCTGCTGGAAGCTTTTAGGATCTTTTCCTTATCACACGGTCTTCTAAGATTTCACCATGCCTGCCATGCCTTAGTGTGGGTCCATTTGCATCCACTAAAGTAGGCAATCAATGGGCCCTTTCCATCTGGAAGCTCATGTCCCTCGCTTTCAGGAAATGTTCTTTAATTATATCATCAGTGGCTTTCTCTTGTCCATTTTCTCTGTCCTCTTTCTGGAAGTCATTTCTTCAGATGTCTTCAGACCACTTGACTTGGTCCTCTGAGTTTCTCTTCTTTTTTCCCCCTTACCGACTATCTTTCTGCCCTTTTTGCTCTATTTCCTGGGAGGTTTTTCTCAACTTTATCTTCCTGCTCTCCTGACTTTTCCATTTCTGCAATTATTTTTAATTTTCAGGGTTGTTTTTTGTTTTCCTGTGGTTTGCTACTGTTCTCTGAAGACGCCTTCTCAAAGCATCCTGTTTTTAATGACGCCGTATTTTCTCTTATCTCTTTGAGGATATTACTGATAGTTTTTTGGAGGGGGAGGAAAAGAGGAGAGGGGGGCAGAAGGCTTATCTCCTTGTAGAGTCTGGGTTTTCTCCAAATTGCTCTTTTTTCCTGTTTGTTTGTTTTGCTTTCTGGTTTCCAAGTCAGAGAGTTTCCTCGGGTGTCCGGAATTCCTTGGTTCTTTCTTCCTGATTAACGCAGGAGGAAATAGTCCATTGGAGCCTCCGAAGCCAGGGAAAGGCTTATTAACTGTGGGGTCCCAGCAGAGGGACCAGGCAGGGCTGGTCCTTCAAGGCTTTCTGAACGCCGACCTCCTCAGGTGTTTCCTCTTGGGTGGGCCAGAGTTCCCAGAGAAGTCTCTTCTGTGTCCCTCCCGACGGGTGTAGCTTGAGCAAGTGGAGAGGCTGGGAGACCATCCTCGGCATTCCATAGGTAAATGTCCGCTTAACTTCTTGCTCCCCAATGTGCTGCTGTCTTGAGGCCTCCCTACGACTTAGCCTCAGTCTCCTGCCGGGGCTGGGAAGACGCCGGACAGCGGGAAAGAGGATCTGGGGAACTAAATCCCTTCTAAAATGTTGGACCGGCTCTCCCATTTCAGCTCTGTCTTCACTCGCTCCTGTGAGGACCAGTGTCCCCATCTCCATACTTTGAGGTTCTGCGTGTGACTCAGGTTGTTCCTCTGCTTTCCCAGCCTTCTCAGGCCGGTGGAATCAGCTGGTACGCATCATTGACCCCTAGCTCCCGACTGTGTTGCTTTTGTCTTCTCTCCTGCTCTCGTTGTCCTTAAGGCCTTTTAAAAATCCCTTTACCGTTGTGTTAGTGGGCTTCTGGAAGAAAAGAGGATAAGCGTGTGCATTCAGTTTGCCATCCTCACCTGCGAGTGCAGCCGGCGTTCTGGAATCCTCCCTCTGAGCAAGTTCTGTGCTGGCAAGTGGCCAGGAGCCCAGGGGCAGGTGGCTGCAGGTAAGAGCAGAGACTCACGCCTGCCCTCCCAGGCTGGGCTCTTTCTGTACCTTCTCTGTTGTCGTCAATGGCAGCTTTGTCGTAGGGCTGATTCCCCCGCTAAGCTGCCTGATGGCTGCCTGTGGCAAGTGCCCTGTATATAGCCTTCCTCTCCCTTCTCCACTCGGCCATCTAAGGCCGATACATGCTGGCAACCATAACGCTTTGTGCCCTGAAGATAAGAGCACGGCGTCTTAAACCACTTCACTAGGCTCAAACCCCAGCTCTGCCATCTTCTAGATGATTTAGTTAACTTTTAATGGCAAAGTTTCTTAGCTTCTATTTTTATTTTTTTTTTAATTTTTTTAATGTTTATTTTTTTGAGAGAGAGAGAAAAAATGCAAGCAGGGGAGGAGGAGGGGCAGAGAGACAGGGAGACACAGAATCTGAAGCAGCTCCAGGCTCCAAGCCATCAGCACCGAGCCCGACACGGGGCTTGAACGCATGAACCATGAGATCATGACCTGAGCTGATGTTGGACGCTTAACTGACTGAGCCACCCAGGCACCCCTCTATTTTTATTTCATTTTCTTCACCTTTAAAATGAAGTAATAGTAGTACTGCCTCTACTAAAATTTTATGAGAAGTCAATGTTCAGTGCTTAGCATGTGTCTGGCATAGAAAACTCTAGTTCAGTGTTAGCAATTGTGATGATGATGACGACGATGATGATGACGATGATGACGATGATGAGGATGATAATGAGCCCACAGGCTCCTTTGGGGAAAGACCTGTGCTTTACTCACCGTTGGATTCCCTACAGTGGGGCTCAGCCATGCCCTCGCAGGTTACAGAGCACCCATTGGTACTCAAAACCCTGAGAGCGATTTAGCTACACTGAATGACAATGTCCTTAGTCAGCCTCAAACTCTGCTGAGTTTGTAGGAAAGGCCACAGGGATGTGCAGCTGCTCTCTGGGGCTGGGGAATCTGTGCGTGCATCTCCAGCGTCACCAGAGCCGGGGAGCCTCTTGGTACTTTCATGGGGATAACTGCTCTGGACACCGCACGGTGGACAGAAAAAGGACACTCTAGGGAGTCCCGACTTACAAGATCACGGTCACGGGAAGACAGACACACAGGGAGAAGTCCGTGTGATGAAGAAGGCAGAGCCTGGAATGAAGGGCTGGAAACCGAGGGGTGAGGAAGGTCACCAGCAAACTCTCAGAAGCCAGGAAGAACCGAGCAAGGACTCCCCTACCTTTCAGAGTGAGTGTGCCCCTGCTGGCACCTTGGTTGCGGACTTCTGGTCTCCAGAACTGAGACACAATAAATCCGCGGTGTTTAGGCCATGTAGCTTATGGTGCTTTGTCACCTCAAGCCAAGGAGACTAACACAACAGTGTTTTGGATCGTCCAGCCCCACAGCCGTCCTCTGTGAGGGCAGCAGTGAGCGATAGTCTTCCTGTGACCGAGGTCTTAAAAGAACACCAGTCATATTGGATTAGAAGCCCACCCACTCCAGAAAGGGCACGTAGGTGGCTCAGTCTGTTGAGTGTCAGACTTCAGCTCAGGTCATGATCTCACATTTGTGGCTTTGAGCCCTGCATCAGGCTGTGTGCTGACAGCTCAGAGCCTGGAGCCTGCTTTGGATTCTGTGTGTGTGTCTCTCTCTCTGCCTCTCCCCTGCTTGCACTCTGTCTTTCTCTGTCTCTCAAAAAATAAAAGGTTAAAAAAAATTTTTTTAATACAAAGAAAAAGAAGCCCAGTATGGCTTCATCCTAACTAATTACATCCATAATGACCATATTTCCACATAAGGTCACATTCTCAGGTGCCAGTGGTTAGGACTTCAACATGTCTCTTTGGGAGAGCAGGGGGAGGTACAACTCAAGCCATAACAGGGGCACCTGGGTGACTCAGTTGGTTAAGTGTCCGACTTTGGCTCAGGTCATGATCTTGAAGTTCATGGGTTCAAGCCCCGCAGTGGGCCCTGCTGGGCTCTGTGCTGACAGCTCAGAGCCTGGAGTTGCTTTGGATTCTGTGTCTCCCTCTCTCTCTGCCTCTCCTCCGCTCACACTCTCGTCTCTCAAAAATAAATAAACGTTGAAAAAAAATCTTTTAAAAATACATAAAAAAGCCAATTCAAGCCATAACAAATGTGTAACTCAATAATCATTCCTTCTATGCAATACTCCACAACAGATGGAATTTGAGGGTGCCGTTCGTGCTTATAAACATACATGAATTAGCCTCGTGTTAGAAGGAACCACTGAAAATCTGGCTCCAACCCAGACAGATGCCCCATTGCCCTCACACCCACAGCCCAAGAGAGACTCCCCAACGCCCTCCCTCTAAATCGTCAGGGCCACAGTCTGGCGAGCCATAGTCTTAACTCTTCAAAGCTATGAAATGTAGAGTTTGGTAATTTTAAAATTTTTTTAAAGGCTTTGCTAAGTGCATGTGTGTGGTTTTGATCAGGAAGTTGTGGGTTTATGTCTAATCAAGAAACTTTCAACATTAAAAATTCAGAATCGGTGAGCTCTGAAAAATCTATAGTCTGCGATATGCAGAATCACTCCATCCCCTCCCGTACCCCCAGGCCGCTCACTCCTCCCCATCCCCGCCCCCCACTGCTAGAAATTTCCCCGTCTCCAGTTACCCCCAGTCTTTCTAGAACACAGGCCTCAGCAGCTCTGGGTCACCTTTCCTGGCCGTTCCCCGAGGCCGAGGCGTGGAAGGAAAGGTTAACAGGCACAGGGAGAGAAGCCTTGACTGAGGAGAACTGTCTGGCTTTCTATTTATAAAGCTAATTGTTCATCTCTCGTGAAGTCGTGAGCTCTAATTCTGGTTTAAATTTAAGAAGTCCTCAATTTCACTTAACCTGTGAGGAGGGAAAAAATGTCCGTGCTGGAGCGAACAGGCTGCCTGCGGAGCCTGGGCCGGAGAGCTACACACGTCACAAACACATCTCAGTTCTTCCCGATTGGCCTCCTGAAGCCCGAGAACTCTCAGGTCGGAGGGCCCCCCTGGCAAACATGCGTTAGCAAACGTGTGTTCTTGGCAAGACGCCTCGCCTGTCCGAGTGGGCTTCCTCGTCTGCCAAACAGATACAATACTCATCAGCCCCTGCAGGGTATGGGTGGGCATTAAATGCGACAGGGTCGTGAAAGTTCCCGGCCCAGGGCCAGGCACATAGTCGGTGCCTGAGAAATGCCTGGCACTTGATACCAAAGGAGCACAGGCCCCCCTGAGTGTTCAGCTTGGTCAAGTCAAGAAATCTCTCACTTGTCCCAAGACAGGTCCTGGGCCAGCAGACCCCTCATCCCATCACGGGTGTTTCTCAGTGTCAGCTGACGGCTGATGCCATGGACTTCAGCTGGGGGCGGGGAGCAGCCTCAAGGTAGGTAATTGTGCTCCCCCGTCACGGGTGCGGGATGCCAGGTCCAGAGAGCTGGCGAGAGGAGTCACCCGCACAGCCCACACCCCCGCGCCTTTGTGTGGCCCTGAGAGGCAGAAAGAATTATCTAGCTTGGTAGATAAGAAACTGAGGTTCAAACAAGTTTGAAAACAGCCAGCCCTTGGTGGTACAAAGATCTGGCTTGGGTTTACCTGACTTTGGGTGCTTTGTACTTCACCAAGCTGCCTCAGCCCCTGTCCTGTGATTTCTGCCCGCACAGCAACACCCTGGAGAGACCAGGCCTGGTCCCTGGGTTCCCCTCTTCCGACAGGAGATAGGGGTGCCAAGGGAGCACCCAGCAGACCCTCAGAGCACTGGCGGGATCCTGGACTCGGACCCCAGATACTAAAATTCCTGTAGAAATAGTCCTTAAGCCTCAGATGCTGGGCCTCCAAGGACCGAGGACATCAAGGGTGGGGCTGATTCTGGGGGCACCCAGGGGAGAACCAGAGGTGGCCTGAGACGCAGAGCCAGGCCTGGGGAGGAGCCACACCAGGACCGGCAACACAAGGCTGGACCGCAAGTAGACACTGAGTACAGATCAGCGAGCATCTGCGAGGAGTGGAAGAGCCCATGTCCCAAGAGAGCAGTTGGGCCTGGGCCTTATTCAGCCTAACCGCAGGTGGTCGGCCCAGCCCCAGTTGGGAGCCGGAAGCAGAACGGGTCAAAGTCAGGGCTAGAGGTAAAATAGGAACCAGCAAACCAGAGGCATTGAAAGAGGCCACACCACCCCTGAAGCAGCCCGACCATCAGGGGGCTGGAGTTAGATTAGAGTAGACCCTCCAGGAAAGCTTATGAATGAATGAATGAATGAATGAATGAATGAAGACTTACAGTCAAAAGGAGTGAGCAACTTCAATACATAACTTGGGCAGGAGGGATGCGGGGATCACAGGCAAATTGACAATGCTCGACAGAGAGGGGCTTGTCCACCTTTATTCAACTCTACTCTTCCCCGCCTGCAATGGCTCGTCTACTCCGTGATCCAACATCTTTGCCTCCGTTGTTCCAAATCTCCACCCAGGCATCTGACCGCCCCTCCCTCCAGAGTTTGCACAGGCCCTCCCCCCACACAGGGGGTCCAGGCCCCCAGCCCACCAGCCTCTGGGCCAAACGCTGACGTTACCGCCCTCATCTTGCCCTCCTCTCTCCCTCCTCGGCAAGGCACCTGCCCTGGCAAGGGTTGGCCAGGTCTTGCCCCTGTCCACCACCCCACCTTCCTCCCTGACTTGGTCTTGGTCTGACCCCTCTTGGTCACCACCACTTTTCCAAGGGCAAATCTACCTTCTCATTCTGTGCTTAACTCTCAAAAGTTTCTTCAGAACAAAGTCCAAGGCCTGGGTGGCCATTCACAGTCCGGACCCTCCAGATTCATCTCTTCCCATCCCTTCTCCTCCATTCTGTACCCTAGAGTTCAGTTTGCCACAAGGGACAAGCTGGTTCTGGCCGCCTGGCCCCTGAGCATGTCACTCCTCGAGCCTGGGGCACCCTGCCTAAGAGATCACCCACTCCAAGAAGCTTTCCTTTTCTTTCCTTTTCTTTTTTATGTTTACTTACTGATTTTTGAGAGAGAGAAAAAGAGAGAGGGAGAAGGGTAGATGGAGAAACAGAGACTCCCAAGCAGGCTCCTTGCTGTCAGTGCAGAGCTTCATGCTGGGCTCAAACCCACCAACTGTGAGATCATGACCTGAGCTGAAAGCAAGGGTCCCAGGCTTAACCAACTGAGCCACCCAAGTGCCCCAGAAGCCTTCCTTTTCTAATACTCTGGCCCCAAAGGTTGGGTGACCCAGGCTCCGGACTTCCCCAGCTAATGCTGCCCAGATTCTCAGCCTTCGGACAGGGGATGTCAGGAGTATCCAGAGGTCCAGAGAGCCAGCCCCCTCCCTTGACAACTCTGACATCTCCCACACCACACACACACACACACACACACACACACACACACACACAGTCCCCCCCCCCCCGGGGCAAAAAGTCTCCCCAATGGGCTCATGAACTGGAATTCTATTTTCTACCTGGTTACTGCCCCCTTGGCTAGCCAGGGGCCATTCCCTGAGCCCATCTGACTGGAAGGGGCAGGTGGCACTCATGACCTTGCAAGGAAGAGCCTAAGGCATATTCTCCACCTCTCTCCTCCCTATGTGGCCCTATCACCGCCAGCGCCCCCACCCCTTCCCACAGCGCAGGGGCACCGTCTCTGGGGTCTACAGCTTTTGTCACTTTGTCGGAAACATTTCCACCGCTACGGATTTAAGCCACTCTCTCAACATGCACATCAGGTGAGGGCCGGTCAGGAACTGTCCCCCTTCATTCTGGAGGTGATTGGGGCTCAGAGCATGAAACCCGCTCCCAAGGTCAAAGAATGGGTTAGCTGCCTAGGTGTAGGTTCAAGGCTGTAACCGAAGGTGGTCCTTAGCTGCGTCCTCCCCAGCTCCGCCATGTGGCATCTGATTGCCCTGAAATCAATCCTCCCGGCGCTCCCGCCCTGCCCTCCGGGAGCTCGGCCAAGGTGACTCTGACCCGCCTCCCGGGGTCCCGGGCCGGGGGACCGAGGGCCGCTAGACGCTTACCCTCCAAGGCCGCCTTCCAGCTGGTGCTGCCCTCATAGCCCGACCCCGATCGCCGCAGCAGCCCCTCGGGTCCGCGGCCCTCCGCCTCCGCCGGCGAGCGCGGCCTGGGCGCTGCGGGGGCGGGCGCGGGGCGGGCGGCGGGGGGCGGCGGCGGCCGGGTCCGCGCGGGAGGCTCCCGGGCCGGTTCCATGCCCGGCGCTCCGCCGCGCCGCGCCCGCGCTCCTGCGCCGGGGTGCGGGGCCCAGCCCGACGCGCACTCGGCGCTCCGCGCGCCCTGCGGGCCCCCCAGGCCGGCCTCGGGTGGACGAGGGCCGCGGTTCACGCAGGCCGGGTCTGAGCCCGGCTCCCGGCGCCGGACCCCCTGTGCCCGGTCGCCGCCGCCGCCACCAGCCGTGCACGCCGCGCCCTGCCCTGACCGAGCCGCAGCCTCCGCGCAGAGCCGGGGCACGGGGAGGAGCGGGTGGAGGCGCGTGGTAGCGGGGCTGGCGGGGTGGCGCCTGTGGCGGGGGGGACGGAGAGGGAGGAGGCGCCCTGGAGCAGGGACAGCCCCGCAGCCCCGGGCCCCGCCGGCCACCCGCTCCCTTGGCAGGACGCCAGATGCTGCAGAGAGAGGAGCGCGGATCCTGAGCCCTGTTCTCTAGTCCAGCTGCACCTCCTGCCCCCTGCCTGTCCTCTGTAAAATGGGAATAAAGTTTACAGGGATGACGCGGTGAGCTTCCAGGAAGATGAGGGGCTTTCCTCTGGGCTGTCCTGGACTCAGGGCAGAGGAGTGAGGCTGCCGCTTGGCCCAGACTCGACACTAGAGAAAAAAGGGAGGACCAAGGTCTGAGGGGACAAGTGGAACAACATGTCCGATTCAGTTCCCACTGGTCAGCATCCACTAAGCGCCGGGGACTCTTAACATGCATGGGCTGACAACATCCCCAGCTTAGATTGAAAATCGGAAGTCAACAGCATTTCCGACGGCTGCACCCTGCAAGCATGCTAGCTGGGTTCTCTGACTCCCAGACCAGGCCTTCTTCAATGGCCTTCACGCAGCCTGTACCCCCTCCCTGGCTGCCCCACAGTCACCTGAGGCTCTAGCTCTGAGCTTCCCTCTCCAATCCCAATCCCGAGTCTGTCTCCTGTCTCAATGTTTCCTCATTCTCAACTCCTCCTATATTTCCATATGGATGAGGGCTTACCCTACATACAGGTTGGAGGTTTCTCAGTTTATTCTTTCGGATTGGGCTTGAGAAATCAGATTGCCTTCCCACCACACTACACCCAGAAGTTAACAAAATCACCTAAGATCTGCAACCAGAATGCACATTGCCGTGAGACACCAGGGAGGTCTTAGCTCTTTACAGAAAGAGGGCTAGAAACAGATCACTTACAATCATTCCACTTTACACAAGTGAATAAAGTGAAAAATTGTAAAACCACACAAAGAGAAGAAAAACTAAGTATTGGTAGCAGAATGTATTTTATTACATGGCTGTATTTTGGCATAGTCCCCTTCACAGAGTCTGTTCTTGGCTGTCAACAATCAAATTCTCATCGCCAAGTCCATGTGAGTATTGCTATATGATTCACAACTCCGACCGGAGCCAAGGGTCTTCAAGGTCCTTTTTCCTTGGGTTCAGGAAAACGAGAGGGATGGGGGGGGGCAGGCCTCTTTCTATCAAAGAATTGCTTTCTGCTGGGGCAGAGCCTCCCCTCTGTCAAGTGTTTCTCTCTGGACCATGGCTCATCTTGCTGGAGCAAGTCTTCCCAGGAGAAAAGGGCCACTCCTCCGTCCTGCCCTTTTTTACCAACAGGTTCCCAGTGATGCGTGTGACTTATCCTCTTCCATCAGCCCCTTCTCAGGCCCGGTGACAGCCCAGATCTTTTCCATCCTCACCCTAGCCCTCATATGCAGCCCGTGTTTGCAGACCCAACTAGGGCACACAGACTGAATGTTCAGGGCGAAGTAGAGGGGACCATCAAACGTCTTAGGCCAAGAGATTTTCCGATCCCAGAGCCAGCTGTGAGACGCATTGTCAGTGATACTGTGGCCCAGGAGGTGAGCGTGAGCTTGGTTAGTTCCCTGGCATGTGCCCTTCAAAAGACGATTGTGGTGAAGAAATCTTTGAAGCAGCAAATAATTTTGCACAGCCAGGGGGTTCCCTAAGCTGCTCCAAATATGGTCCTCGGGAAGGGAGACAGTCCATGAGAGTTAAAGAATGTGACAGTGATGAGAAGGGTGGGCATGGTGGTAGCTTGTAAGTCCCCACAGCACCGTTTCTGCACCTGAGATCGGGGCACAGCCCGCGTCTCATTGGCGCAGAGGGCTGAAGATGCACGTGTGGGTTAGCCAGCACCAGCCTTCGTGAGTCACATGCCAGTGTCTCTGATAACACAGTTCCCTTAGGATTTCAGGGGGCTTCTAGGCCCTTTGCTTCCCAATGCACCGGAACAGTCACAAAACCATCTGCTGCCAGAAGTCACAGTCCTGTCTCTGTCCCTTACTGACTTCTGTTTCCTTAACGGTTTGAACAAAGTCCTGGCCATGACCGGCATTGCCCCAAGCCGGGGTCACATGTCCATCACTGAATCCGTCATTGCAGTAAGGTCCAGGACATATGTCCAAGCCTGGAGTTGGGGTCGGGGTCATCCCTTCCCCCGCCCATCGCAGGATTGACCTACCATGAGGAAGAGATGATTCCCCAAAGGAAATGCAGTTACTATTCCCGGAAGATAGAGGAAAGGCCGCTGGCAATAAAAAACAACAAATATATGCCATATATTTGGAATAATATGCAGCTATTTAAAAAGAAGAAGGTAAATCAGTGTATACTGATTTGGAACAATCCCCAAGATAAATTAGGTTAGAGAAAGCAGGGGCACCCGGGTGGCTCAGTTGGTTAAGCGTCTGACCCTTGATTTCAACTCAGGTCATGATCTCATGGTTTGTGGGGTAGAGCCCCCCAGTTGGGCTCTGAGCCGACAGTGCAGAGCCTCCTTAGAATTCTCTCTCTTCTCTCTCTTCCCTTCTCTCTGTCTCTCCCCCACTTGCATACTCATGCTCTCTCTCTCTCTCAAAATAAATAAACTTTTAAAAAAGTTAGAAGAAAGCAGTATTCAAAAGAGTGTGTATAGCGTGTACTCATTTGTGTCTACCAAGATGTGTGTGTGCGTGTGTGCTTGTATGAGATTTTCGCAGGAATATACAAGAAACAGTTCATGGGTGTTTATCTCCTTACAGTGGAGGTGGGTGTGGAGGGGGGGAAGGAAGACTCTTTTTGTTTTCTATCCTCCTGAGTGTTTAACTGAGTACCTGCGCAGTTTCCTTAAACATCACCTTGAAGTTGTATTCAGAGCATCTCTGTTAGAATTTTGTCTCGTAGCTACTGAGGAAGATTACTGGGTGCACGTAATTTGTGACCAGACGGAGATTTTGATTGAGAGGCAGTTGGCCTGGGACAGCAAGCCCCAAGGCCACGGACTAGGAACTGGGCGAAACAGAGCTAATAACTGTCATATGCCTTGGTCGGGAGCAGAGGCTGGGGAGACCTTCAGAAGGACAGGGGGCAGAGGGCTTGGCTCTCTGGGGCCTTGAGCCTTGACTCAAGGCTGGGGACTTTATTCCTTTTCAGAAGCAGAGGGGGCCTACATTTGGGGTCCAAAGGGTCTTTGGGGGGTCTCAGGCCTATTGGGGCCCTTTTTTGGCGCCCTGCCCCCAAGGATGCCCCGGAAGTGCTTGATTTTGCTTTGGCCATTAGCACCACTCACCAGTATAGGGTGATAAATGTTGATATGTAGTTAACACTAGAAACATTCTGGAAATCACCGAGACGTGTCAGACCAACTCCGTGGTATTGTTTCTGAGTCCAGGGATAGTGTCTGTTGCTGCGTTAAATCTTCTTCAGATGCCACTTGGGTGGTCAGGCCACCTGCTCACAACTGTGCCAAATGAGGGATCTAAGAGACGGCGCTGACTCACCAGCCAGGAACTGCCAGCCATTTCACAGACACTCCTTTTCCCATGATCCATGAAAATCCAGTCGACAAGAATCAAAAATTCCTCCTTCAGCAAATTTCACTCAACAATTATTGAGCACCAACTACGTGCTGGGTGCTGTGCCGGGTGCTGGAAATATGGAAGTTGGCGGTACCCGGTCAACAGCATACCCAGTCCTGCACCAGTGGATGGAAGCTGAGACTCTCGGTGGGCTCCTTTGCTCTTTAGAAGTTCCTGAGTGAGAGACTGCCAGGCGTCATCCACCACAAGGGTGAGCGTCCTGGGTACCCACTCTGAGAGTGCTGAGACAGCTGCGTTCAGCATTTCCTGATGGAACCAAAATCCGCAGTCGAGAAAAGCTGGTCCTGGCCAAAACATTGACTTTTGATGAGAATGACGTCTTCAATAATAATCCTGCCCCGAACCACTTTTTCATGCATTATCCCTCTCCCTAGAGGGTGACAGGAACCAGCAAGTGACAGAAATTCAACTTGTATAGACTGGGGAAAAAAAACAAATCTGATTTTGGGTTTCTTTTTTCCTATAAGGACAAAAATTAATGCATATTTTCTTATTACGAAAGTAATACCTAGGCTGTTCTCATGCAAACATATACATTTTTAAAATAACTTTTCTTTGGGGGCACCTGGGTGGCTTAGTCAGTTGACCCTTGATTTCAGCTCAGGTCATGATCTCACCATTCCTGAATTTGAGCCTTGAGTCGGGCTCTGCACTGGCAGCATGGAGCCTGCTTGGGATTTTGTCTCTCCACTATCTCTCTGTCCTTCCCCCCATGCGCGCATGTGTTCCCCCCTTCTTAAAAATAAATAAAGGTCACTTAGGTGGCTCAGTAGGTTAAGCGTCCAACTTTTGGCTCAGGTCATGATCTCACCGTCGGTGAGTTCAAGCCCCGCGTTGCTGACAGCTCAGAGCCTGGAGCCTGCTTCGGATTCTGTGTCTCCCTCTCTCTCTGAACCTCCCCAGCTCGCGCTCTGTCTCTCTCTCTCTCTCTCTCTCTCAAAAAGAAATAAACATTAAAAACAAACAAACAAACATTTTAAAAAAGATACTAAAAAGGAAGTGTTCCAGTTTCCTCATTAGGACAGG
This sequence comes from Paguma larvata, assembly GCA_030068075.1. NCBI lineage: Eukaryota > Metazoa > Chordata > Mammalia > Carnivora > Viverridae > Paguma > Paguma larvata. The sequence goes on along the minus strand of CM057834.1, from coordinate 89,007,957 downwards.
AAATCGGCAGAGCAGGGTTCCTGAGTCGGTGTCTCCCTGGTGCCACTGACATGCAGGTGAGAAAAATTTCGATGTCAGCATCAGGATTAGTCACGAACTGAGCACATCAGTAGATCCCACGTGAGGCCGGATCACACAAAGAGAGAGATAAGCCAGTGCCCCAAGACGCCTTGGGATGTCAGCACCTGCGTTCACACAACCGGACTGATCCCCTGGCGGTTTAGACAATAAGCTGAGGGTCAGTTCCTCACTTATTCTTAAACTCACCCATAAATACTGGTTGTCTAAACAGTATAGCACGTACTGTTTACACAGTATAGCACGATAAGACTCTGGGTAAGTCGTAGCGAGTCTGAGTAAATCTTCGTGCTTTCATTTTGTGAATAACCAAAGGACCATGAAACCAGTCAGGTGTGGTTTTTCAGACAAATGGTGTGGAAGAACACTGAATCTGGTGAGCGGGCCTGGCCAGCCAGCCAGCTCTCACTGCATTCTGCTGTTGTCCCTATATCACTGACTAGCCAGCAACGCTCCAGAAGACATAGGAAGGAGCACAACTGTTCGGATGAGGGTCATGGAATAAGAAAGAAAACAGCAGACAAGGGGGGGTGCCTGGGTGGCCCAGTCGGTGAATGTCCAGCTTTGGCTTAGGTCATGATCTCCCAGTTCACAGGTTCAAGCTCTGCGTCAGGCTCTGTGCTGCCAGCCTGGAGCGTGCTTCTGACTCTCTGCCCTTCTCCCAGTCTCTGCCCCTCCCCCACTCATGCTCTGTCTCCTTCAAAAATAAACATTAAAAAGTTAAAAAAAAACAGCAGACAAAGAAAAGGTGGTTAACTTATAGAACGAGAATAAGCACAGGAACAACTCTGTGTTCCTGGACTGAGATTTTTTTTTTTTTAAGAAGCAACACAGGAGCCAAATAAACATTCCCATATTCCAGGTTTTCTCAACTTCTGCACTGTTGACATTTTGGTCTGGATGATTCTTTGTCCTGGGGAGCTGTCCTGTGCATTGTACAATGTTCAGCACCATCCCTGGTGTCTATCCACCAGGTGTCACAAACAACCCCAGACACTCAGCTTATGACCATCATTAATGTCTCTTGAACTATTGCCACTTTTGAACTTTGGGAGATTCAAGAAGTTCTTGGGAAGTATCTTTCTTGAAGACCAAGCAGCTGCCGTGGACTCTGCCCCCCAATCACAGGAACCCCTTGGCACTTTTGGTAGTTATTATATGTTGTTTTCCCTCTTCCAGACTGGAAGCCTGAATTCAGCTACCATGGGGCAGTGCGAGTAGTTAATATGGAAGGGAAGTGGCCTCAGAGGACCAGAAGCCCCGCAAACAAGAAACCTATGACTTGGTTTCTGGAGCAGAAGGTTGTGGTTTCAGGGAACCCTTCCAGAGAATTAGAAACTCTGGGGCCGTCTTTCCCAGAGAGAGATTAAGGGAGAAACCCCGGGCGAGGAGGCCGGTTTGGAGAACTGCAGGCAACTTCATGTACCGCCCCAGTATTTATTGAGCACCTGCTCTTAGAATGCACGCTACAGTGGCGGGAGAGGGAGGCGAGACAATAAGCTACCAAGGTGGGGAGCCGCTCTGGTTTTTCGAGGAAACTGTTCTGCGGTCGGATCTTGCAGTTCACGCTCAGCTCCCGCCTTGGGTGGTCTTGAGCCCGGGGTCTACGCCTCAGGGGCCCCTGCTGGGCCGGCGCGGCTCTCTACACCTCTAGGACTCACGTCCCTGCCCCAGAGACCCTGCTTCACCAGAATCTCACAGGGCTAGCTAAACGGGAGGGGAGGGGCAGGGGCAGGGAGCGGAGCACACGGGGAGCCCTGAGGGGCAGGGGGCGGGGCTGCGCTCCAGAGCCACGCCTCCGAGAAGTGGGAGGGGGCAGCCACGCCCGCGCACTCTTCTGCAGCCTCGCGCGGCCTCTGTCCTATCATGGACCCCGCCTCCGGGAAGGCGTTCCGCGTTCCCCCTTCTGCCTCGGGCAGCCGGGCAGGGAACACGAAGTAGCGACTTTCTGCGTTACCTTTACGCAGGGTCGCCATCTAGTGACGGCAGGATATACTGCTGCGTTCGGACGCGAAGCCGCCGACGCTACAGGTTTGGAACGTTCTGGTTAGTGCGGGAACGCTTTAGGGTAGGGAGTGGACCCAATCCTAGACCCTGTTGTAGGTGTGTGGGGGAGACTGATTGGTGGCCCTTCATCCGCCCGCACCCCGCGGCCCGGGCCCACCTCCCCAGAGGAAGGTGGGGCTTGGCCACATTTGAGTAAGGCCTCGTGTTAACAGTGTTCGACAGGGGAGGCCCGTGGCCCCGGTGAGGCTGGCTCTGAGAGCACTCTGCAGAAGACCTGTGTGCTAGTAGGTCTGTCGTAGGAAAGCCCACTCTTTGTCGGGGCGGGGGGAGGGGAGAGCGGGGAAAGGTGTTCGGGGAGATAGGGGTCCCAGAGAGAGCTCCACCAGTGACTAAGAGCTCAGAACAGGCCTGCCATCCCTGAGTGCCATCTCCAGAAGACGGGGCGGGAGAAGACAGAACTCTTGGGTTCCTGAAACAGCCTCCGGGAGAGCCACCTCACCCCTCGACCCCCACCCCACCCCCACTCCTTGGGCCTGCAGGCACAGACCCAAGGAACAAGTGCATTCTGCAGCCCACATTCCGGTGGGGACAAGACTGCAGTCTCGTATTTTGGCCCCTCCCCTAAACTTTACTAGGGGTTTTCTTGCACCTCCTCGCTTGGCTTCATGGAGGGAAGTGTTACTGGATAGAGAACTGGTTCCCAGTTGAGGTTGGGCTTCTCTCTGCTGGAAAAATCACTCCTCAGACCAAAAAATCAGTACTCAGAGACAAGTGATGGCGGGAGAAGAAAGGTTGCTTTATTCAGTAAGCCTGCAACTTTCGATGGTGGACTAATGTCTCAAAGACCATCTCTCCTGTCCTGGCGAAGCCCAAGGGTTTTGGAGGGGAGGGGAAAGGAGGGGAGAGAAGGGGGCCGGCTGCAGGAGAAGCAGATGCCCAGGTGGCTCGTCCTATGCTGTCGGCATGACCCTGAACAGACTGCTGGTAGTGGCGGCAGCTGTTTTTACATGTAGTCAGCTTCTGGAAAAGTCCGGTCTTTCACTCCTCAAGACCAGTGGTCTGCAAAATCTCAAAGAAAGTGAGTTCTGCTACAGACGAAGGGACTTCGGTCAGCAAGAGAGGAGGGCATAAGCTTGAAGCGAGGTAACTCTTAGGACCGGTTACAAAAGCTGTCACGAAAGCCCCCACCCCCTTTAAGAGAATAGCTTCACTCTGTAGGCACTCTGTTCTCCAAGGTTGATGACCGCCTTCCCTCTGCCACCTTCTATTGGGAGGGAAAGAAAGTTCTCAAGACACCACTCAATAACCCTGCAGGCAAGCCTGGTCTGACTGCAGGGGTCTTCGGATTTAGAATATAGGGTATTTAGCACTTCTTCTCCGCAGCTTCGGACCTTCGCTGCCATTCTTGGGCAACAGGACAAAAGCCTCACCCATATGGGAAGTGGTCATTAATAGGAGCAGATGCAAACTGGGCACAGAGAGAGCCATCAGAGCTGCCATGTATGTTTGTGCAGGTTGCTCACTGCCCAAGGGCACCCGGTTGGGGGCGGGACCCTGGGATCTGGAATTCAGCCCTTGCTCGAGCACAAAGCCATGCAACCTGATGAGGGCTGTGTCTCCCCAGAGGAAGGGGAGCAGTCTTCAAATTCACCTGCCCTCCATGAGCCTGCCCACAGGGGCCCCCTTTTCCTTCTCAGGCACAGCTAGGAACAGGCTGTTGCCCTTAGGGATTTAGGTGACTCTCTTTGGAGAAAAGGCTCCAGCACGGAGCCCCAGCCCAGGATTCTGTGGTTTGTGTGGGCCACAGCTCCACGCTATTCTCCCACAAGTAGAAACTGCCTTGGAGGCGGACGGTGTACTTGCCAGAGGGGCAAACCTTTTCTGGTGCTCGCGCCTCCCCGGCGACAGTGCTGGGGAGTAACACCAGTGCCCCGGGTTGGATAAGGTTTTTCAGGCGAAGAACGTGTATTCGCCTGTTCTGTTCGCTCTGGGTCCCTCAGCCAGGCTGCCTTTCTCTCGTTCCCAGAATACTTCAGGTGCAAAGACACACCTCCGGACTGAAAGATCATTACAGTCCCAGTGGACAGGGATTAAGGTGAGTCCAGAGACAGATTTATGTTTCATCCATCGGTCTATAAAATCTGAGCGGTTCAGCACTGTTCGATGTTGGCAATGGGTGAGCCTGTTTCCTCGTAGCCGACCAGAGAGCCAGGTAGATGCATTCGTTTGCTGTAAGAAAGCACTACACACTAGGTGGGGTAGACGGCAGACGTGGGAGTCGAAAAATCCAAGACCGGGGAGTCAGCAGGAGTGACCCCTCCTGAGGGCCTGTCAGGGAGAACCTGCTCCCATCTCCCAGCTTCCAGGGCTTCGCTGGTGATCTTCGGTGGTCACCGGCTTGTGCACATGTCACCGCAGTCTGTCTTTGTGGTCACACGGTGTTCTCCCTGGATGCATGTCTGGGTCCAGATCTCCCCTTTTGTAATTACACAGTTATACTGAATTCGGGCCACCCTGATGACCCCACCTTAACTAATGACATCTGCAGTGACCCTGTCCCCAAATAAGGTCACGTTCTGAGGTGCTGGGGGTTGGGATTTGGGGGGACACGTTCGACTGATAACATTAAGAACCCCAAACAAGATGGCACTAAGACCCTCATCTTCTACCTACTGCCATGTTGGAGGGAAGGGGCAGCTCGGCTCATAAATGCCACAAGAAACAGGCGCCTGGGTGACTCAGTTGGTTAAGCATCTGACTTCAGCTCAGGTCATGATCTCACGGTTTGTGAGTTCGACCCCACGTTGGCTCTGTGCTGACAGCTCAGAGCCTGGAGCCTGCTTCAGATTCTGTGTCTCCCTTTCTCTCTGCCCCTACCCTGCTTGCTCTCTGTCACGCTCTCTCTCTCTCAAAAATAAACATTAAAAAAAATTTTTTTTTACACAGCCACAGGAAAGTTTTTCTTTCTGAATCAGATTTCTGTCAGGATTGTGGCTTATCCCCAGGTAACCAATGAAATCTCTAAAACAGACAAACAAACCAGGGGGTCTCCTACTTATGTGTTCTGAGACCACAAAGGAGAGGGAGCTTTCAACAGCCGGAACAGACCACAAGCTGCCTCAGCAGCCAGAGAAACGCGGGCCCGTACAAGGCCTGGCCGGCCTGGCCTGTGTGACCGTCATGGACCTTGCAGGGTGCTGTCCCCTCTTTTTTAATGTTTTTATTTATTTTTGAGAGAGAGAGAGTGTGTGAGCAGGGGAGGGACAGCGAGAGAGGGAGGCAGAGGATCCAAAGCGAGCTCTATGCTAACAGCAGAGAGCCAGATGTGGGGCTCAAACTCATGAACTGTGAGATCATGACCTGAGCAGAAGTTGGATGCTTCACCAACTGAGCCACCCAGGCGCCCCAAATCGTAAGTTTCCTTTTCTTAATATTTATTTATTTATTTATCTTTGAGAGAGAGCACAAGTGAGCTAGGGGCAGATAGGGAGAGAGAGAGAGAATCCCACGAGGTGCAGAGAGAGAGAGGGAGAGAGAGTGCAGAGCCTGAAGCAGGGCTCAAGCTCCTGAACCTCGAGATCATGACCTAAGCCGAAGTTGGATGCTTAACCGACTGAGCCGCCAGGCGCCCCTCATAAGTTTTCTTAAGCACCGTTGTGAAGATCTCCTTCAGGTTCATAGTAACTTAAATGCCTGTTTTAGTTGATGTGTTTTGCTTGCAGAAATGTCATAATTCTGGTTGAAAATCAGTGTTTAATTCTCAAGCCCTGTGGCCAGAGCGGCTCTCATGCTCTGAGTCATGGTATTTGAGTTATTAAATCTGTCGCATCTGAAGTCATCCATAATCCCAGTTTGGGGCTCCGATGAGACAAGTGGAGAACAGCACCCCGAATGGCCCGTGGGAACTTCATGGGCAAAGACGTGGTGGAATCAGTAAGTCACTGGGGAGAGCTTCATTCTGTGGACCATTGCTGCTCATGGGTGGCCTTCAGGGAATCTGTGCCCTCCCCCCCCCAAAAAAAACTGAAACCTGCAAAATGTGTGTATTTTACTACACGGGGGAGAAGGTTCCCAGCTTTCATTAGACTCTCAAAGGAGTCTATATTACAAACCAAGTAAACCTCACACATCTTTATAGTAAAATCGTAAATTCAGTTTTCTTCCAAAGTGTAGAAGTTCATCCTGAAATTTAGAATTGTTAGCAAAGGGAGCAAGCCCTTTAAACCTGACAGTGGTTGCTCTCCCAGTCTGGACCTGGAACTTCCTGTTAGGATTATATCTATGAATTTATAATTTGGAATGTGCAGGCTCGGTTCCTGTGGCCGTGAACTGGCATATGATGTGGTCCCCTGTGGCCTGGGGTCTCTGATGGGTCCCCACTAATAGAAGCGCTGATTCCCTTACGGAGGAGAGGGGATTGATGGAGCCCGTGGACTTGGTCCCAAGATCGAAGATCATTAGGGATGTGAGGCCCTTCCCCCCGAAGTTTGCTTCCGTGGAGGGTTTTTGTTCATGTCGCCTCGAGTTCAGTAGCAGACAACTTCTACTTGGCCGAAGGATTCACAGGTTTAGAATTAGGACAGAAACTGGTCCAGTACTCTCTCTCTCTCTCTCTCTCAGTCACGCTCCCATGTGTCTGACCCTCTCCCACCACTCCGCCCTGTTACGTATATGCGGATCTTACATGTATGTGTCTGTATGTAATGGATGATATTCATGGTACACGGTGGGGAAAGTTTGCCCGCATTATAAAAAGGACAACCAGATACCAAGATTTACAGAAAGAAAATAGGAAATTTTAGCAAACCTTTTAAAATACTTTCTTGAATAGAGTTCCTTCATGGGACCCCTGGGTGGCTCCGTCGTTTAAGCAGCCGACTTCGGCTCAGGTCATGATCTCACGGTCTGTGAGTTCGAGTCCCGCGTCGGGCTCTGTGCTGACAGCTCAGAGCCTGGAGCCTGCTTCGGATTCTGTGTCTCCCTCTCTCTCTGCCCTTCCCCTGCTCATGCTCTGTCTCTGTGTCTCTCAAACATAAATAAACGTTAAAAAAAAAATAGAGTTCCTTCGTAGCCAGAGACCTTCAGTAGCCTCCCCTCAGTCATCACTTCTTCATAACTGATGAAATTGGCCTTCGCTTTGGGGAGAGAAGCTTCTTTTCCTCTACTTGCTTGCATTTTCACTTCAGTGCCTTCTAGAAAGCTCGGGTCATTTTGACGCACATGCACCACTCCTCAGGAAGACCCCCAGCTTGCTGCATGCCGTGACCATCTCTCCCTGGCCTTCTCTCTCCATGTATTTGACAAGCTGGCAATCACGTTCTGCTCCTAACCATGCAGGCCTGAACAGTGCCTGCCCACAGAGTCTCGCTGTTTGGAAAGCATTGGCACAGTACCACCAAGAGTGTGGTCTGGTGACACCCCCTCCCCCACCAAGGGGGAGCAGTGTCAGCGTCAATGTGTCATATTGGTCGTGTGCTCCCGGTCTCCATTAAGGGACATGGGCATTACCCGCGTTGTTAACCTGCGCCACAGAAGGTCCTTACGACTCCCACTTTTGAGGGAGAAAGGGGATTTCAGGCTCTCTCTGGGCCATACTCAGTCAGACGTGGAGAGTCTACGCGTTGAGTGTGATCTCAGCAGGTGCAGGAGAGGGGGGCACAAATGTCTGTGGTCAAGCAATGTCCCGGCTCTGGGCTTCCTCTGCCACTGCCAGTCTTGGGTCCCTGGGGACACTGGGGTACGGCTGGATCTGTGGGTGAAGGGGGAGATCAGACCCCTGAGCCCCTAGAGAAAGGGGACATGGGGGTGGATTAAGGCCTGAGGGAAGGTCTGGCAGTAACGTGTGCTGGCACTGGGACGTGCAGGGAGGAGTGGCCATGACTCGGGGGCAGCATGTGGAGAACCCCTGAGTTCTGTGAGGGGAGTGGGTGTCCCTGGGGAGTCGCAGTGTTCGTACAGGACTCTCCTTTCTCTCACATGGACAAGACCTTGAGTGTTTGGGGCCCTTCCAGTATCTGAGACAGGTTTCAGGAAGCAGGCGGTGAGAGGGAGCCGTCACAGAAGCAGAACAGGGGTGAGTAGGACCAGGGCCTAGGAGGGCAGGGAACTCCAGCCTTCGGATAGGCAACCCACGCCTCAGACAGGTGACCCTGTCCCTCGGACAGGTAGGCACATACCTTGGGCAGGTGACCTTATGCCTTTCAGTTCCCGAAAGACCCAATTTCAGGGCCCAAGACAGTCAGGGGAGGCTGACCCCCAAGTTGGCTATGGGGCTGCCAAGGCTTGGTGTCTGATCTTTTATCCTGAGCAGCCCAGAGCTGCCTGTCGGCTTCCATACACTGTCTGGCCTGGCATCCGGCCATGCGGGAGCACCCCCGCTTCCCTGGGAGGACCCCTCATTTGGATCCGGCCGGGACCAAAATGAACTCTGGTTCCCCGTCCTCACTGAGCTCTGCACAGTCCAGCCTGGAGTGGGAAGCGGAGTCGTGCAGGAAGACCCCCCACATTTTCTCTGTAGTGAGTCACCCCCTGGGGACCGGGCACAGGGTCCAGCAGAGGGAATCTCGAGAAGGGTGTGTGCCGGTAGCACAGGCTGTGAACCGCTTTAGCCCAGGGCCGCCACTCGCCTGGACTCTAACGTGAGGGGCCCGAGCCCCCTGGAGCGGAGCGCCTCGTCACGCCTGCTCCTGATGGCGGAAGGGAAACAGAGCCAACGGGTAGGAATGGTCCGATTCAGAGTTACCCAGCTTCTTGTCCTATTGACTCATTACCAAAAGAGAGAGGGATTTTTCTGTTTTTTCCTCTTCACAGGGCAATTGGACTTTCTGTCCTGAAAATGTTCCTAGCCCCGGGGGAGAGTTGAGTGTTTTCCTTTTAAAAGCTTAGACTTATAAAATAATCATAACACAGGAGATTTGGGAAAGAAGAGGACTCTGGGTTGAGTCCAAAGAACAGCCCGAGGCTGGAGGATACTGGGTGGAGACAGGTGCTCCCACAGTGCCGGCGTCCTGCTCCCAAAGGGCGGGGAAGGAATGAACGGATGTGTGTGGAGGCCGTCTCTGTGCGGTGCGGTTCTGGAAGGGCGGCGAGGAAGAGGAGTCTATGACACTCACACAAAGGTTGTGTTAGGGTTCTTTAGAGAACTAGAACCAAGAGGGGATCTCTTGGGATTTCTCAGCCTCTATAATTGGGTGAGCCAATTCCTTCTATGTATTATAAGAATTACATCTGTTATGTAATACTATAAAGAAGTATCTCACCCAATTATAGAGGCTGAGAAATCCCAAGATCCATAGTTGGCAGGCTGGAGACCCACTAGGCCAAGTATGGGGCATTTGCTGCTCTCCCACTCTGGTGATGGGGGGCTCCCCCAGCCGGGTGGAGTCTTTTACACTCATGCGAGGTGAGGTGTCTCATGTCCCCTTGCCTGCCTGGTCCGTTCTCCGCCTGGTCTCCTGGGGCTCGCACCTGCTCCGTCCAGGTGGTTTCAAGTGCTGAGCCCCAGACACATACAGAGCAGCAAAGGTGGGGGCCATTATCCACAAGAGAGCTAGGTCTGCCCCGATGTTACTAAGTCAGGGCTGTCTACACACACGTCCGTGCGCGCACACACGCGCGCGCACACACACACACACACACAAGCTATTCACCATCCAGCACACATGCGCCGCTGTCTCCAGGAACAGATCCCAGGGGTGGCTCTCCCAGCAAGAGAGGACCTCTGTTTGGACTTGCAGAAAGCGAGCACTGATGACTCAGGGAGATGTTTCCCTGCTCTCCTTTACGTCTGCTTTGAAGAGCTTGCATGCGCCCGGCGGGAATGTCGTCTGCATCCTCCTTGCAGCTGCACCCGCACACCTGGCTGAAAGCCCCCTGAAGCTCCCGCACCAGGGCTGTGTTTGTCTCTCCCCAGCCCAGGCTAGCCACAGGTGGGTCCTGCACTAACTGAGGCAGAAACAGGGCTGCCTGTCACTCCCAGCTGACGGCTAAGGTCTCAGAGAGCGACGGAGACCAAGCCAGGGGTGCAGAGTGAGTGTGCGGCTGGAGGAACTTGCCTGCTTCAGAATCCGTGTCTCCCTCTCTCTCTGCCCCTCCCTCACTCATGCTCTGTCTGTCTCTCTCTCAAAAATAAATATTCAAACAAATTTAGAATATTCACTAAGCCGCTGGGGGTGACATCAGCCAAGAACCAGAGACAGACATACCAGATACTGTTCTGGGGATAAGGCAATGATTTCTAGAAGGCCAAAGACAAACATTGAACACCAAAGCAAATATGTGAACTTGTTAACCAGAGATAGTCCTGAAGTGCTATGAAGACTGTCCCCTGGTGAGGGACAGGAGTGCCACTCGCCGAGCCTCTGAGCAGGGGGAATGGGAGCTGAGGATGGACCGTGGCAGGGAGCTGGCCATGCGGAAACCACCCCTCCTCCTCTCCTCTGGTGCCAGAGGGGTGACATCAGCCGAGAACCGGGATGACCATGTTTACTTCCATCCTGGGAGAAGCCAGCCAGGCTGTAGCTCCTGCTTTTAAACTCTTGGGTCTGTTCAGACGGGTCAGATACCATCACTCTCCCCAGGCCAGTGAACGCCATGGTGTGGGGGCAGGAAGGAGTGACAAGGGTGCCTGCTGAGCCACTTCCTGGAACCAGCCCATGTTCTGGAACTGGCCTTCGAGGCCCTGCGCACAGACCCTGAGACTGGTAAAGACACTGCTCAGTAACACAGTTAACAAATGAAGAGATGTTCAAGTTCATCCATAACTAAAGAATGCAAGTTGAAATGTCACATTTTCACCCGTCAGATTGGTAAAGACTAAGAGAATCGATCATACCAAGTGCTGCAGAGGCTGTGTTCACCCTCTTATGAAGAATTTGGGGACTTGTGACACTGTCCATCAGATGCAAAACTGTGACCATCCTTTGGCTCAGCAGCCAACTTTTAACGAAGCTCTCTGAAGATATCCTCAGTTTGATTTTCAAAAACGACGCGCAAGGATGTCACTGAATTCTTACTGTAGCTTTTGCACTGATTTTGCTCACACAGGACTGCTTGTCCACATGAAAACAGCGCAAATGTTCACCAGCAGGACACTGCTTAAATAAATTACGTACAGGTATGTATTTAGTATGAGCAACATTTTGGAAATAAAATACACATACATGTAATAACAATGTAGGTAAGATAGGCATAGAAAAACTCCAGAAGACTGTGTACTGAGATGCTGATAGTGGAGATGTCTGGGGCATGAAATCGCTTTCTGCAGCATGCATTTCTGTAATATTTAAATTTTGTATCACAAGCATGTATTGCTGTTGTAAGCAGAAAAAGATTTTTTTTTTTTAACGTTTATTTACTTAGAGAGCGTGAGTGGGCGGGAGGGCGAGAGAGAGAGGGAGAGAGAGAATCCGAAGCAGGCTTCACTCTGTCAGCGCAGAACCTGACACAGGGCTCGATCTCACAAACTGTGAGACCATGACCTGAGCCGAAATCAAGAGTTGGACACTTAACCCACGGGTCACCCAGGTATCACATAAATGGCCTTCTGACGCACAAAGCCCCTTGGCTCTGCCATCGAAGGTGCAGTGGAGACTGCTCCAAAGCCTGGGCCTCGCCCTTAGGGAGCGCCGCAGGGCCCAACGCAGCGGTTGAATTGGGGTTTTCTGCTGCTTGCAGTTAGAGTGGTAAATGACACACGCTAACATGAGATTAAAAAAAAAAAAGGGAGGTAGGGGAAGATACTCCGGGGTCAGATGACATCCACAGATAACGGCCAAGCAAGCTTTAGGAAGGGCTGAAACCTGAGAAATTCCAGGGGCCCGAAGAGGAGTTTGTGGGTCTTCCCTCCAGGGAGCTGCCTTCCTGGGGCTGTGATACCTCCCAGCCCTGGGTCTCGCAGATCCCGGGCCACATTCCTGCACGGGAGAATCTGATTGGCCCAGCGGTGATGAAGGGTGGGGCCCAGAGGCCGCCGCATCCTGGAGAGCCGTCGCCAGGGCAGGCAGCCCTCTGGAGGGGTGACTCATTTTGCCCGTGCTGCCTGCGGTCACACAGTAACAGACGGAGAGGCTCAAAGGACACAAATGTCTTCTCTCATGGTTGTGGAGGCAAGAAGTTCAAAATCAAGGCATCGGCAGGGCTGGTTCCTTCTGAGGTCTAGAAGCTGTTCTAGGCCTATCTTCTAGCTGTGGTGATTTGCCAGCAATCTTTGACCTTCCCCGGCTGGTAGACACTTCGCCCTGATCCCTGCCTTCATGTTCACACGCTCTCCTCCCTGCGTGTGTGTTTGTGTCCAAATCTCCCCTTTTTCTCTAAGGATACCAGTCATATGACCTCATCACAGTCACCGCCCTCATTCCAAATGAGGTCACATTCTGGGGCTCCGGGGATTGAGACTTTAACAAATGAATTTGGGGCGGGGCAGGCTGGAAAGACAAAATTCAACCCCTAGCTCACCTGTATGGTCCAGGTCCAGAGAGCGATCCGGGCTGGAGGGAGAGCTGGAGGCAGTGACCTCCTGGAGAGTGAGAGGCCTCTGGGAGCAGAGGGAGAGTGCAGTGGCAGGAAGGCCACAGGTGTGCGGCTGCTGAGAGAGAAAGCGAGCACCAAGGACACCTGCTGCGGCTGGTGAGGGGCGGTGCCCTTGGCAGAAGAAACTCCGCAGTGGCTGAAGGAGGGCTTGGGATGTGACGGAACGAGAAAGTGGGTGGTAGGGAAGTTTGGCCGAGCGAGGAGGAAATACAGAGTGTAGCCGGAGGAGGAGACAGGGTCCCGGGAGGCGTTTACAACCTGCTCGTGTGTGTGCGGACGATGGGAGAGAACCAGTAGAGAGGGAGAGAGTGAAGGGGAAGAGATCGTGGTGGCGCCAGCTCCCCTGAATGCGCCAAAGCTGGACACGCACAGGCTAGGGAGCCTGCGCCGTGAGTGTTGGTGAAACGCAAGTGTGACTGCACAGAGAGCAGGGACTGGCCACGGCCACATCTGAAGTCCACTGCAGCTTCTGCTCGGACTTCTTGCGGCCGGTGGTGGCTCCGCCTCTGGCCCTGTTGATGCCCGTGCCAACCACGGTTCAAATTCGAGATGGAATTTAGATGCCCTTGGGTGCCTCTGAGTCAGGAGCCCAGCCCAGTTCGGTGGGCTGTGGCCAGGGGAGCCAGGCCTTGGGGTATCCCCGGCGAGGTCACGGGAGATGTCTCAACGTTAAGCACATTGTGTTTTCCTCACTGACTCTGAGCCCAAACACGTGGGACGTTAGAAATGCTTGGCGTTATAAACTATTTGATAATCATCATCCCAGGAGAAGATATGTAAACAGGAAGGCAAAGTCAGGCTGCCCCTCTCTTACCCGGGGTCACTCCAAAAATGCACAAGCAACCAGTCTCAGCAGGGACGGTGGCGGCTACCTCTGAGAGGGGGAAGAAGAGGGTACAGAGCTTTCCTTTATATTTTATATACTTCCGGGGCGCCTGAGTGGCTCAGTCCGTTGAGCGCTGACTTCCACCCAGGTCACCATCTTGCAGTTTGTGAGTTCGAGCCCCGTGTCGAGCTCTGAGCTCCGTGCTGACAGCTCAGAGCCTGGAGCCTGCTTCAGATTCTGTGTCTCCCTCTCTCTCTGGCCCTCCCCTGCTAGTACTCTGTCTCTCTCCCAAAAATAAATAAAAAAACATTTAAAAAATAAAATAATATTTTATACATCCGCATTATTTTAATTTTCATAGTAATCTTCATCAGCTCTAAAAAAGCCTTACAATATGCCATCTTTGTAAAAATGGATTTTTATTTAAGAATATGCATCCGTTCTCTTTCTAGAAAGTAGAAACATTACAGATAAAATTCAAGTCTTCTAGACTGTCTCCCCAAGCAAACTACAGAATTCACTATTATCACTTTGGTGCCTATCATTTCACATTTTTTAAAATGTATTTTCATGCATGGATATGTCTCCACACTAAATATATGGTCTGGATTTTTGAAGGGATTAAACATAACAAGATTCTTTTTTTTAAGTTTATTTATTTTGAGAGATAGAGCTTGTGAGTGGGGGATGGGCAGAGAGAGAGAGAGAGAGAGAGAGGGAGAGGGAGAGAGAGAGAGGGAGGGAGAGAGCGAGAATCCCAAGCAGGCTCTGTGCTGCAGGGCTAGACCTCAGGAACCATGAGATCATGACCTGAGCCAAAAATCAAGAATTGGACGCTTAACCTTCTGAGCCACCCAGGAGCCCCTAAACATAACTTTTTCATAAAGCACTTTCTTTGCACTGGACTTTTTCTCTCAATTACTTGTCTGTCGTGGTGGGGGGAAGGGCATTACTTCCTAGCATCCCTCTTCCACATCCTCCTTCCCTCCCTCCCCCTAGGAGTAACAAGTACCTGGTCTTTCCAAATGTTGCTCCTAACACCAATCCAGTAGAAGTCCTTGGGGTAAGGTTGCCAGATTTAGCAAATAAAAATATAGGAGGCAGGTTAAATTTTAATTTCAGATAATGAATACTTTTTAAATTAAAGGGCACACAGTGCTTGGTATATACTTATACTAAAAACCTAACTCTTGTTTTTCTGAAATTCAGATTAAAAAGAGTGGCTTCTATTTTATCTGTCAGTTCTATCTTGGGGCACTTGTTAAAAGTGGCCTCATCCCCTTAGGAGATTCAGTAAGTCTGGGTGGAGCCCAGCTCGGAATATGTATATTTTTAAAAGGTATTCAGATCACTAGCCAGGTTTGGGCACCTTGTATTGCACCACACCAGGCTGACTGGGGGCCAGTATTCTCTCCCCGTGAAATATACACATTCATACTCATTCATCCCTCAGGTTTTAATGAGTTAAGCTAGTAGGAGTCAGGCCTTCAAAGTAGCTGTCCCTGGGACTTCTGCTGTGGCGGAGTTCTCTCAGGTGTGGTGCCTCTTCCCCCACTACACTGTCAGGACACCCAGCTCAGCTACTTGTCCTCAGGCCGCCCGAATTCCTTTGCACCCGCTGAGTCCCGGGATCTCTCCTAGGCTTGGCCAACCGCTCTCAGCCCAAAGCTGTAACCCCCAAAATCAGCACAATGGCAGAGGGCCGTGGGACTGGGTACAAAGAAGGAGGCGTCAGGCGTGGCTCTGGGTTCTTCCTTATGTTTCTGTTCCCAGTCCTGTCTTTCCGGGTTACCCCTCCGCTAGGTCCTCTGCCCCTCTCCATTCTGGTGCCAGGTGGAGGAGGCTCTGGCAGCCTAAAGGGGCGCGGCCAACAGAATCCTAGCCAATCCCAGCGGAGCCTTTGGGGTGGGCGGGCACAGGAGAGGGGCGTGGCCTGAAAACTTAATCATCCGGGCGGGACCAACCCAGACTAGGGAGGTGTAGGTAACTCGCTACCTGGGCCCAGGTGGGCTCGGCTCTGCGTCTGTCGGTTGTTCGGCTCTCGTGATGGGGCGGGCCCAGGCGGCATCGGAAGGAGACCAGGCCGAGTTCCCAATGGAGCCCCTGGGGAGCCAGGTCGCGGAGCCGGAGCAGCCGCAGATTCCCGCCGACGAGCGATCACTTGAGAGTCCCGAGAGCAGCCGAGTCTGGTCCCGGCCGTAAAGGAGGCGGTGGGCGCGGGCCAGGACCTTGCCGGCGGGAAGAAGCCGCCCCCGCCCCGCCCGGCGTTCCTGCGGCTGCCGCCACCCAGCCTGGGCTACGGCGCCTTCCGCCGCCAGGCGTCCGCGGGCTCCGAGCCGCCGTCGCCAGGCCCCTCCGGGGCCGAGCAGCCTCAGGCCGGCGAGGCGCCGGGGGCCGAGCTGGGGCCGGAGGAGCAGCTGCCTGGCGCCTGGGCCCCGGTGGAACTGCAAGTGGACGTGCGCGTGAAGTCCGTGGGCGCGGCCGGGGGCAGCCGCGCGCCCTCGCCCGCTCCCTCCACGCGCTTCCTCACCGTTCCGGTGCCCGAGTCCCCGGCCTTCTCCCGCCACGCCCTCCCCACCCACCCGCTCCTGCCGCGGACCCCAGCCCGGCCGGAGCGCGGCCTGGACGCCGAGGGCTGGGCCAGCCCAGCCGACGAGCGCGCGGAGCCCCCGGGCTCCCCGACCACGTGCCGCGGCCGCTGCCGGGAGGTGGGGCTGGAGAAGAAGGAGGACGCCGCGCTATTGCCCGGCGCCGAGACGGACGGCGTCGAGAAGCTGCCCTTGGCCATAGAGCTCATAGGTAAGCGCGCGCCCGCGCCAGGGTCCCGCGCGGCCTTGGAGGGGGCGACGCAGTCCCAGCGCTCCCCGGCTCGAAGCCCCGCCGACCACCCCGGTGCCCCGGCCCCACCTGGCCTGTCCGGCCTAGCTAGCATAGATATCATTCGGGGCTACGTGACTGTATTTGAGGTGTTTGCGGCGAAAGAGTAAAACCACTATTTCCACTACCGCCCCGCCGTCCCACCGCAAGAACTCTCATTCCCTCTTAGTGTGGAGAAATAGAGGAGGGAGGAATTCCGGCACAGGGGATGGCTTCCAGGATCACGTGACGGTGGCGGCAGCCCGGATGGGAGTACAGGACCCCGGACTCCCGGCTCCTTTAGCTCCCTCCCTCGTCGTATGTTGAGGAGCATTTGTCCCCAAACACTCCCGCGTTCCGCAGCCACCGCCTGGGGACTACGGACCAGGCTGCCGGGGCGTGGGGGAAGAGAAGGTTCCCTTTGAAAGAGGAGGGGCTCTTGTCAGGGAAAGAGAAGGAGCCTGGAAAAGATGTAAACAGCCCAGGACAGGGAACTGAGAGGGAGTGGCTGGCGAACTCTGGGGGCATGGGAAAGCTTCCTGGAGCTAAGCGTTGAAAGGTGAGTAGGGTTTGGGGGTGGCAGAGGCCCGTTCTAGCGGAAAGCTCAGGAACAGAGGCCAGGAGGGCTAGCCACCTGCCCGGCAGGCAAAGTGCCAAAAGCGTAGCCACCGTGAGAGGAAGGCAAGGCCAGCAGACAGGTCACAAGGCCCTGTGGCATCTGCCGTGTCTCAGTCACGGGTAGAGTTCCGGGCGGCACGTCACTCCCAGCTTTTACAGAGTTTGGTGTGAGCACATTGTCTGCATGACGGTGTGTTTTCTATTGCTGCTGTGACAAATTGCCACAAACTGAGTGGCTTGAGACAACACAAATTTGTCATCTTACAGTTCTGTAGGTCAGAAGTGTGATGTGTTGGTCCAAAGCCAAGTTGTCCGCAGCGCTGCGTTCCTTCCTGGAGGCTCTCGGGGAGATTTCGTTTGCTTGCCTTTTGGAGCTAGAAGACTCTGCATTCCTTAGTTCATACCCCTCAGGACATTCAAAGCCAGCAATGTCCTGCTCATTCCTTCTGCCGCTGCCTTCTCGGACTCTCCTGCTCTTCCGCCTCTCTCTTCTGTTTCTAAGGACCCCTTGCGATTACGTTGGGGCTACCAAGAAAATCCAGGAGTCTCCTCATCTTAAAGTCAACGGACGATCAACCTTAATTCCATCCAAAACCGTAATTCCCCTTTGCCACATAACCTAACGTATTCCCAGGTTCCAGGGATTAAGACATGGGCATCTTTGACGGGAAGGGAACGTTATTCTATCTACCACAATGAGTCTTTTACAGTCAGTAGCTTTTTATCAGTTTAATAAGAGTCTAGGACTAAAGTTTAAGTGCACGTCAGCCAGGGATGGAGCCAGGAGGGTTCTGGGCAGCGGCGCCCTGGAGCTGAGAGTGGGAACGGGCTGGGGTAGAAGGTGTCTTTTGGAGATGACGAGACAGCCTACGAACTCCAGCGGTGGCTATAGTTCCGGTGGGACGGGCAGGAAGAACGCGCTCACCAGCGCTGGGTGCATGGAGGAAATGGGGCCCAGAGAGGGCGGTGCCCGGCATGGTCAGGCCCAGCGGCAGGGACAGGGGCGGTCGCGATAGATTGAAGGCGATGACACAAAAGCAGCGACCCACCGGCAGGAGCCCTCTGAGTGCTGTGCCAAACTTTGTATTTGGAGGTTTCCATTATATTTTTTTAAGACCCCCTCCCCCCAACCACCAAATGGAATAAATTAAAAAAAAATTTTTTTTTTAATGTTTATTTATATTTGAGAGAGAGACAGACAGTGTGCGAGTAGAGGAGGGGCAGAATCCGGAGCAGGCTCTGAGCTCTGAGCTGTCAGCACAGAGCCCAATGGGGAACTCGAACCCACGAACCGCAAGATCATGACGTGAGCTGAAGTCAGATGCTCAACCAACTGAGCCACCCAGGCGCCCCTGTTAAAATAAATTTGTTTTTAATGTTTATTTATACTTGAGAGAGAGAGAGACAGTGTTTGAATAGGGGAGGGCAAATTGAATAAACTTTAAGCCCCACAAAACCTCGTTCCACGCCCTGGTGACAGGATTTGACCAGGAGGAAGCAGACGGTGTTTCAGGTGCGGGTAGGAAATAGGGCAAGTTAAGATGAGGCTCAGAGTGAGCGAGTAAACAGAGGGCATAACGTCAGAGATGCCAGTCCCAGATTTGGAAAGGGAATTGGGCGGAAGCTAGAGAATGGGGCCACAAGGAAGGACTGTGTGTGATTGCCGTGTGGGCCTGGGTGGGTTTGCAGACCCCAAGCGAATTCCATTTAAGGAGGTCCGGAATTCGAAATAGAGAGAAGATAGGTTTAGAGGGGACTTTAGCGGGCACCTGGGTGGCTCAGTTGGTTAAGTGTCCGACTTCGGCTCAGGTCATGATCTCACAGCTTGTGAGTTCGAGCCCCAGGTCAGGCTCTGTGCTGACCGCTCAGAGCCTGGAGCCTGCTTTAGATTCTGTGTCTCCCTCCCTCTCTTCCCCTCCTCCACTCAACGCTCTGTGTCTCCCCCCCAAAATAAATAAGCAGTCAAAAAAATTTTTAATGGAGGGGACTTCAGCTTTATCTGTATTTTCATTTAAAAAAATTTTTTTTAATGTTTATTTATTTTTTTTTTAAACATATTTTTTAAAATTTTTTAACGTTTATTTATTTTTGAGAGACATAGAGACAGAGCATGAGCAGGGGAAGGGCAGAGAAAGAGGGAGACACAGAATCCGAAGCAGGCTCCAGGCTCTGAGCCATCAGCACAGAACCCGACGCGGGGCTCGAACTCACAGACTGCGAGATCATGACCTGAGCCAAAGTCGGAAGCTCAACCAACTGAGCCACCCAGGCGCCCCGTGTATTTTCACTTTTTAATAGGGAGAATGTATTTGTGTCACCTGTGTAACAGGAATTGCTTTTGAGGGCCGCCTGGGTGACTGAGTCCCTTAAGTGCCGGACTCTTGATTTGAGCTCAGGTCAGGATCTCCTGAGTTCATGAGTTCCAGCCCTGCCTTGAGCTCCTCTTTGGCTGAGCACTGACAGTGTGGAATCTGCTTGGGATTCTCTCTCAGTGTCTCTCTGTCCCTCTCTCCCTCGCTCTCTCTCTCAAAATAAATAAATAGGGGCGCCTGGGTGGCTCAGTCGGTTAAGCCGCCGACTTCGGCTCAGGTCATGATCTCGCAGTCTGTGAGTTCGAGCCCCGTGTCGGGCTCTGTGCTGATGGCTCGGAGCCTGGAGCCTGCTTCGGATTCTGTGTCTCCCTCTCTCTCTGCCCTTCTCCTGCTCACGCTCTGTCTATGTCTCAAAAATAAATAAATGTTTAAAAAATAAATAAATAAATAAATAAATAAACTTAAAAAAAAAAAAAAGAATTGCTTTTGAAAGGTGATAGGCAGGACTTCTGCGTGGAAATTTGGGAGGCCCCTGGCTCTGTGGGAGGCCATTTCCAAGGTCAGCAATGCAGCCTCGAGTGGAAGGTGCGTGAGACCATGTAAAGCCTCTGTCTTTGTTTTCTGAAAGGTCAGAGCTGCATTTAGCGTTCAGTCACAGTAGTTACATTGACTGGGGCCATTGGTAGATTTGTTCTCCTTTTCTTCTCCAGGCTTTTCAGTTCTGCTTTTAAGACTATCAGTATATATGTATCTTTTATTTCAAGCATTTTCAAATCACTTTTTTGGTAACAGCTTCATTGAGTCATAATTCATATACCATACAATCCACCCATTTAAAGTGCACAGTCCAGTCGTCGTTAGTGTATTCACAGAGGTATACAACCATCACTACAGTGGGTTTTAGAATATTTTCGGGGCACCTGGGTGGCTCAGTCAGGTAAGCATCCGGCTCTTGATTTTGGCTCAGGTCATGATCTCACTGTTCGTGAGTTTGAGCCCCGCGTCCGGCTCCACACTGGCAGTGCAGAGCCTGCTCGGGATTCTCTCTCTCTCTCTCTCTCTCTCTCTCTCTCTCTCTCTCTTTCTTTCTCTCTGCACTCCTCCTCTGCTCACTTGCTCTCTCTGTCCCTTTCTGAAAATAAATAAATAACCTTAAAATTAAAAAAAAAAGAATATTTTCAACACCCTAAAAAGAAATGCAGTATCTTTTAGCCATCACCCTCAGACTCCCCCACGCGACCGCCAATCCACCTTCGGTCCCTGTGGGTTTGCCTATTCTGGACATTTCATAAACGGACTCATAATATGTGTCCTTTTGCGACCAGCTTCTCCTACTTAGCGTGAACTTTCCAGCGCTGGCCACGCTGCCGCTCGTGCCGGCACTTCACTCCTTTCCGACGCTGAGCCCCGCGCCGTGTGGGTGGACTGCGTGTTGTGTATCCATTTGTCGGTTGATGAAACTTTGGGTCAAATCCCTTTAAGGAGCAGATTATGTATTAAAAAAAAAAAGCAGATTCCAAAAAGGTCACGGATGGAACGTGACTCTTCACAGATGAGTGTGACACTCTTCCCTTTGCCGTCTTTGAAGCAAGTGTCTTTCCTGATGGAAAAGGGAAATGGAGGATTTCCAAAGTGCCTTTGCTTTTAAAGCTGAATTATGATTGAAAACATGTTTTATTAAAAACCTTGGAAATGTGTCCCAACTTTGCGTATGTGTTGTGCGTACCATGCACGCATGTGGGTATTCATACGGGGGCATAGCCTACTGTGCCTGTGGCTTTAAAAATGGCCTTAGTCTTTTCAAAATAGTAAGATACTGGCTGGAGAACTACCTCTGCTGTTTCAGGCTTTGGCAAACACGGTGATGGAGCTCTTGGGACCCTTACTATGGCTGTGGAGCATTCCCGACCCTCATCCCCAAGATGTGGCTGGGTCCCCTGGCCCCCTGCAGCCATGTGTCTGGGAGATGAGAGGCCTCTTCTGCATTAATCGATTTCATGCATCTCTGTCCTGACAGAGCTCAAATTCAGGAGTGCTCAGTTACTTACTTACTTACCTACTTACTTACTTATGTATGTATTTATTTATTTACGTTTATTTGGGCGGGGGGAGGGGTACAGAGAGAGAAAGCACCCCAAGCAGCCTCCATACTGTCAGCACAGAACCCGATGCAGGGCTCGAACCCCCGAATCTTGAGATCCCGACCCCAGCCGCCCAGGCGCCCCAGGAGTGCTCAGTTACTCTAGCTGTTTCCGGGTAGAAAGCTGCTGTGAGCTGTGGACGGCCGCGATTTACCGTTTACTGTGTTTTATTCTCCACCGTTCCCTCTGGCCTCCCTGGTTACTCCATCACCAGGGCGGGATGATTCGGATACGTTCTCTCTCCCCCTCCTGCCTGGCTCCTTTCCCCTCCGCAGCCTCATTCCAGCTCTCTGGCCCCTGGGTCCGTGAGCTGCTGACAGCTCACACATCTGTCTCCGGAAGCACGATGCTTCCCCAGTGGCCTCCAGTGGCCTGGCAGAGGTAGGAGAGGCAGGGGGGAAACACCAGTAACACTTGGGGGACCCATGAAGCCAAGACTGAACCCCAGGTCTGTCGAGCATTAAACTGAACCCCCATCCCGCCCCTGGGTTTGGAGGTTTATCTCCTGGTTCCCTGAGCTCCGTGAGTGCGGGGGTCTTGCCCCGTTGCGGGTGGTTTTTGCACCCCGCGTCTAATGCACGGCACGTGCTCAGCAAATGACTGTCAGCCAATCGTTTGTTCTCTTTCTTGAATGGACTCTCATGTCTTCTGTTTTTTAAAGGAGAAGAACATCTGATCTTCTAGTGTTTTCCTCCCAAATATTAATTTTCTAACCTAAATTGAGTGGGTTTCTGTGGTGTCTTGGGCCACAGAGGGGCGTGGTGCTAAGGTGGGTGCAAAGCCGGTGTACGAGTCTGTGGGGTTCTGACTTGCGTTCTAAGCTGTCTCTCCTGGTTGTCCCCTCCCCCAGGGCTGCCGCTGTACATGAAGTCCCTGCGCTGGGCCCTAGCGGTCATGGCTGTGTTTCTGGCAGTGTCCGTGGTCGCCATCGTGGCCCTGGCTTCCAGAACAGGTATGGTGCCTCCTCCTGGTCCCCTCTCCTCCTCTGGCCCCCACCAGGGTGTCTAGTCCTTCCAGCAGCTTTGTGAGAATTAGAAAAAGACACTTCCCACTCCCACCCCTCCCCCCAGGCAGATGCAGCATGAAGACGTGAAGACGGGGCTTGTGGAGCACAGAGAGGGAGAGAAGCTCCTTCCTCCCACTGGACCCAGCCCGCTGCCCCGACGAGCAGTGGGATGACAGCCCCCGCCTCGGGCGGTTTGGGGCATTGCACAAACTCCACAGCCTTGGCCACCCTGCTCGCCCGTCCCGAGGCTTACCACTTCCGTGCTCCGGGTTTGTCCCATCGGTCAAGGCTGTGGCCAGATTCGATTTTTTACCACGCGTCTGTTCAGCTCTTTACAGTGGTCTCTGTGCTTGCAGGGGCCACGTGCCGGCTGTGCCCTCCGGGCTGGGTGTGGTATGAGGAGCATTGCTACTACCTCTCTGCTGAGGCTCAGGCCTGGGAGGCCAGCCAGGCCTTCTGCTCGGCTCACCGTGCCACCCTCCCCCTGCTGGACCACACGCAGGTGAGAAGGAGGGGGCCGTGGACGGAGGTCCGTGTCCGTTACAAATCTCCCGTTCCTAGCGCCGGAAGGAATCTCAAAGATCTAGTCCAACTCTGCATTGCAGAAAAAGTCACCTAGGCCTGGGGAAATACAGCGACATGAGGGAGGACCAGATGTCGGGGCTCCCAAGGTCTTCAGCGTAGTCTTCATTCTAAGACATAGAGGGGGAGCTGGGAACCTGGGCGTGGGCAAGCACCAGCCTGCGGCCAAGCGGTTAACAGTGAGCGCTGCTTCGGTCAGCGATTTAGTAAGTATTTATTGACCACCTACACTGTGTGCGGCACCCGGGAGTCAGTGATGAGCCAGAACAGCCCATTCCGTAAATGTTAGCATTTAAGGAAGTTCCTTTCTATTCTTATTTTTTGAAGAGTTTTAAACATGAATGAGTTTAATTTCACGGGATGCTTTTTTGTGTGTATATCGAGATGATATCTCTGTTTTTCCTCTTTAATCTCTGTGGTGAATTACGTTGGTCTGTTTTTATTTTTAAATATTTATTTGTGAGAGAGAGTGAGGGAGGGGCAGAGAGAGAAGGAGAGAGAGAATCCCAAGCAGGCTCTGGACTGTCAGCACAGAGCCCTACCCTGGGCTCGAACCTACCACCCGTGAGATCGTGACCTGAGCCGAAGTCAGACACTTAACCGACTGAGCCACCCAGGCGCCCCTCACATTTGTCAGATAACAACCTTCTCAGGCCCCTGGTTGCGTCTGCAAAATGGAGACCAGTGGGAACAGAGGTGGATCCCCAGAGGGTGGCTGGAGCTGGGGAGGGGGCCACGCTGGGCCGTGACCCCCGAGCACAGCAAGTGTCCTCCAAAAGCCTGTCCCTGCCGTCCAGCCTCTAAGCAGACAGGTTCAGTGGAGAATGACCTCAGCCCTCTGAGCAAAAACTTCCCTGTGGCTGGTGGGATCCTCCCGGGGGGAGCTGGGCGTAACCAAATTGCAAGCTTCAGGTAAAGAATTTTTAATTTTTTTTTAACATTTATTTTTGAGAGACAGAGCGTGAGTCAGGGAGGGGCAGAGAGAGAGAGAGAGAGAGAGAGAGAGAGAGAGAGAGAGAATCTGAAGCAGGTGCCAGGCTCCAGGCTCCGAGCTGTCAACACAGAGCCTGACATGCGGCCCAAACTCACGAGCAGTGAGATCATGACCTGAGACTAAGTTGGATGCTCAACCAACTGATGCCACCCAGGCGCCCCAGCGTCCAACTCTTGATTTTGGCTCAGGTCATGATCTTAGCGTTTGAGAGATCGAGCCCCGTGTCGGGCTTTGTGCTGACATCCCGGAGCCTGCTTGGGATTCTCTTCTTTCAAAATAAATAAACGTAAAAAAAAAAACAAACCCACAAATGTCCCCCCATTTTAGAGGACCATGCTGAAGCTCTGAAAGGTTGGGAACTTGCCTAAAGTCTCAGAACCAGAATTTGAATGTAGGGTGTCCTGGCCCCAAAGCTCTGCTCTTCACAGTGACAGTGCCCTCTCCGCCCGGGAGAAGTTCCAGGCCTACTGTGCCTCCCAGGAGGAGGGTGCTGGCCAGAAGTCCGGGATCTGCCGCAGCCACTACGAGACATGCCGTGGGCTGCTCTGCCCTCTGACCCCCCGCGCCCCGCCCCCCCCAGCCAGCTCCAGGCTCCTCCTCCTCCACAGCTCCCGCCGGCAGTCCCAGTCCAGCCGGAGAGGAGATGACCAGCCAACATGTGGCCTGTCGTCACTACCTCTTCACTTCCGTATGCAGTCTGACCTTTAGGGTTTCAGAGGGGTAAGGTTAGCAACCCGCAGCCAGAAAGTTGTTTCTGGCTTCCCTGTCAGGCCGGTGCTTCCTTGAGAGGACATGGGTCTGTGCCGACGGCTCTGGGGCACACGGTCGGCCTGATGGCACGTGTGTTACCTGTGGCCCTCACTGGGTACACTGGCTTCTGTGGAGCTGGCTCACTGTGTGCCGGTTCTCACGGCCCGTGTGAATGACAGGCCCCCGGTCCTCACCAGTCCGGTCCACTGCCCAGTATAGGAAACTGACAAGCCGTTTGGTTCCGGGCACCAGGCTCCAAATTGTGGCCATGGCGGCATGGGGGAGGGAGCCCACCGTACCGGAGCGGGGGGAGGGGTTAGAACCGTGTTCCTACAGGAAGTGACCTTTAAACTGAGACCTGAAGGATGAGTAGGGGATGGTCATTGAGCTAGAGCTTACTTTCTAATAACCAGGGTCAAGTGTAGAGGCTTCGGCTTTCTCCGTTTTCTAGGGGAAGGCCGCACACACATCCGACTCCCAACAGTCCTCTTCTAATTGTCACTAACGGGCACGTGCTTCTGGGTGTTGTGAGCAACGCGTCCTTGCTGGTGGGGTCTGCTCCTCTTCGCTTTGCGTGTTTTCATATGTACATTTTCTGGCATTACTATTTCTACGTGCTTGTCATCTTTCACGGCACTGTAATTTTCCGTCACGTCGATGTCCCGTAACATGCCTAGTTACTTCCCGATTGCCGAGCGTTTGGTGGTTTCCATTTTTTCTTTGTACATAACACTGTGCTGTCTGGGGGGGAGTTCCTCTTCTCCCCCTTTATGTTCTCGGATTTGTTCTCCAAAGTGGACTCACTCACCCGAGTGGCAGGAAGGATGTCACTGCTCCTGTTAGGTGGCACTGAAGTATGTTCCGGAAGGTGCGCCAGCATCGCTGCCCCACACGGGACTTACAGCACTGAAACACCTTTTTCCAAGTTCAAACTTTTGAAATACAATTTTTCCATTCATTCTCTTGCCAAAAGCGACGTGACCTCAAGGACAAATATTTAAAAGAAAGGAAAATCATCTCTTAAAGCTCTCCAACGCACTCTCGGTTTTCGTTGTTCCCTTGTGTGTCTGTGTTGGTGTGTGCACGTGTTCTTTCGTGACGGGGACCGTGCCGCAGCTGGCAGCGTTCTGACTCGCTCTCCCCCTTCGTGTGTGATAACTTTCCTCATACCGCTCCATGGCCTTCGAACTTGCCTTCTGTTTGTAAATGGTCGCGATACTGTGTCGAACTGTTGCAGGGTACGTTATGCCCTCGCCGACAGGTACCCCCTCTGCGGCCGCCTCAGCCCCGTCCTCACCTCCTGCCCCGTCAGGCTGTTTGCTCCCGGGATGTACTCTGTAGCCTCCCAGCTTTCTCCCCCCTTCTCTGGCCACCCCGTATCCATCCTGCAAGGGGGCTGGTGTTCACATCTCTCTCCCCTTGATCCGGAGATCGAATCACCCCCATTTCTAGTCCCCGGTCCTGAGCACATTGTCTGGCAACCAGCAACCATCCTATACAGCTTTCCATTTCTTGGCGTTTTGGGAGAGCTGGGTGGAGCCGAGACGCGTCTCTGGCTGGGTGTGTCGGGAATTTGCAGGAGGTAGGGCAGGGATAGGGCAGGATGGGGCACAGAATTCCCCGGGGGAGCCTTCTAGTGTTGGAACAAGGGTGACCAGCTGCTTTTCTCCTTCAGGACTTCCTGAGCAGATACCCGGTCACCAAGTACTCCTGGGTGGGAGCCCGGCGAGGCCCCCAGGGCTGGCACTGGATCGACGGGGCCCCGCTACCACCCCAGCTGTGAGTGACCACGGGCCTGGGTGGGTGGCCCCTCTGTCCTCAGTATGACCAGAACGACATCACAGCAGGCACCAAAGGGGAGTCGGAGGCCTTCCCCTCCTCTGACACCTCCCCCACTGTTGATGGATCCTCCTTCCAATCCCATTTCAGCCCCCTTCTCCGCCACCAGCCTGGGGTACCTCTTGGGAGACACTCCTCCCCCAACGCCCCGCTCAGGGCCTGGTTTCATTTTGTCCCAGTCACCCCATCCCTTGTTGGGCCCCCAGAGCTCCACCCCGTTCGGGAGATAAGGGGGGGCTGCACGGATGGGGGTGGGTGGTTCTCTCAAGCTGTGGGGCATCCTCATGATTCCGACCCCAGAGCCCTTCGCTCGCTCTCCTGGCTCCGTGCAGTGGTCAGGCAGGACGCACGCCAGCACGGGCAGCAGGCGCACAGGCCGGCAGAGCCCGTCATCCCCCTCTTCTCACCCTCCCCAGACTCCCGGAGGAAGATGAGGACCAGCCGGATCTCCAGTGCGGGGGCCTGGAGGAAGGCAAGCTCGTGGCCTGGGACTGTGCCTCTCCAAGACCCTGGGTCTGCACCAAGAGGACTGAGTGATTCGGGTCTGCACCATCCGGGGACTTTGGGGTGTGCGGCCCCCGAGTGGCCGGCCCGGGTAGCCGCTCCTGCGCTAGGCCCGGGCTTCCAGGTGCCCCTGCTCTGCCCTCGAGGGGCCCTCTCTGCGCGAACCCGGGACAGGACTTCTGCCGCAAGCAGATCGCGTCCGAGGGAAAGGAGGTTTCCCGTGGCCCTGGGCGGAGTGTGTATTTTAGTCTCCAGCTTCCGGAGTGGATTCGTTCGGTGACCTTGGGATGGTTTCTTAGCACTTTTGAACCTGGGTTTCTCCCCCATTAAAATGACCATGTCCCATCCTGTCCCTTCACCTGTGCGGCCACACGGGCACACCCTTGCAGTCTTAAGGACCAGAAGGGCCTGCGGATCGCCGGTGCCGCCCGCCCGTCCGTTCTCCCCGAGCCCACAGGGCGGGCCCCCGTTGTGCTGCAGCGGCGCTGGGCCTGGGCGGCGGTAACCGCACCGCCGGAAGTGCCGGCCGGGGCAGGGCAGTCCGGAGCACAGCACGTGAGACGCGGCCGCCCCCGCAGGAGGGAAGTGTCGACAGCGGGCCGGCAGAGGGTGAGGCCTGCGGTGCCCGGCGCTGGCGGGGCTCCGGAGCGGCCGAGGCCCGGGCCGGGAAGGTGCAGATCCCCCGCCCGGCCGGAGAAGCCGGGGGAGCCGCGGAGCAGAGAGCCCCGGTGAGAAGGGAAATCGGCATTGTGGGGTTCAGTGAGGGGCCTTCTGGCGGCGGGAGTGGCCCCAGGGCGGGGAGTGTCTCCACCTGCCAGACCTCTCCCCAAGTGACCGGAGGCCGTACCTGCGTCCCGCCTTGGTACTGAGCGTTCCACCCACCTGTCCCGTGCAAGCCGACCTTCCTCCCCGGAGACAGGCCACGCATTCAGTTTCCTGTCAAACAGAAACCTCTAGGGGTCCGTTCTCACCGACAGTTCGTGCAGCGCGGACGGGTGGCCGGCAGAAAGGGGTGGAGTCCTGAGGGCGCGGCGCCCCGACAGGCAGTAAACAAAGTCTTAGAAACACCGGGGTGTTTCCTGGCTTTTTCTTATTCCAGCTACAGTTGAACCCCGGAGCTGGTAACAGGTTCCGTTTTAACACTGCGGGGCCTTCTCCGCAAACGTCCTGGGGCCGGCGTGTCAGGCCGGTTTAACGTGGCGCGCCCGGCTCGCAGCTACCACAGGCTTGGGGCTGCCCGCCACAGGTGTGGCGGTTTGGTGGCAGTGCCTGGAAATCGGAAAGTTTTTTAGGTTCCCTTGGTGACGAAGGGGAAGAAGAGTGAACGTGGGATCTAGCGTCCTAAGAAGCTGCGAGTTCCTGTCCAAAATAGGCAGACCAAGAAATAGAAGTGTTAGTCTATTGTTTAAATATGGAAACAAATACTAGAAGAAATGACAAAAATAATTTCTTTAAAGTTTGTTTATTTAGAGTGGACCAGCGGGGAAGGGGCGGGTGGTGGGGGTGTGGGGTGGGCAGAGGATCCAAAGCAGGCTCTGTGCTGATAGCACAGAGGGGCTCCAACCCCTCAAAAGGTGAGGTCGTGAGCTGAAGTCTGACACTTAACTGACTGAGCCACCCAGGCACGCCATGACAAAAATAATTTAGAGCGGTTACCTTAAAACTGATCGGGGGTGACAGAAGTCAGAATACTGGTTATCTGGGGAAAGAGGAACTGGGAAGGGACGCCAGGAACATTCCAGGGTGCTGGAAGTGCTCTGGGCGCTGGTCTGGGCAGGCTCGGGTGGGCACACACGTAAACAGTCATCATGCTGTCCTCCGGAGTAAAAGGCCTGGCAGTGTCTCCAAGGAGCAGGAATCAGGTTACAGAGAGACCAGTCTCTTTTGTTTTTTTAAATGTTTATTCTTTCTTTTTTTTTTTTTTTAAGCAAAAGTTTTAATTTCTTAATGGCATTTAATGAAATCTGAGCCTGGAAAAGGTTGCTTTCCTCAGTCTTAATTTTCAGGCATTACCAAAAAAAAAAAAAACTTCTATTACAGTTACAACTTTTCACTTGGACATCTGGGCGGATTACTCCACCCCTTTTAATCTTTTCTTTCTTTTTTTTTTTTTTAATAATTTGTCAAGGGGCACCTGGGTGGCTCAGTCGGTTGAGGGACCATCTTAGGCTCAGGTCATGATCTCACTGTTTGTGGGTTCAAGCCCTCCTCGGGCTCTGTGCTGACAGCTCAGAGCCCAGAGCCTGCTTCAGATTCTGGGTCTCCCTCTCTCTCTCTCTGGCCCTCCCCTACTCATGCTGTCTGTCTCTCAAAAATAAATAAATATTTAAAAAATAATAATAATTTGTCAAATTGGTTTCCACCTTTTGTTTCTTTAAACATGTGTACTTTAGTATTACTAAAGCCATATTCACGTGTTCGTTTTTTAAAGAACCCATATTTATGTACTACTATGATTAAAAGAGGAATTAGAGGGGGTGCCTGGGTGGCTCAGTCAATTAAGCGGGTCATGATCTCGAGGTTCGTGGGTTCCGGCCCCACGTCGGGCTCTTTGCTGACAGTGTGGAGCCTGCTTGGGATTCTCTCTCTCTCCTTCTCTGCCCCTCCCCTGCACTCTCTTTCTCTCAATAAATAAACTTAAAAAAAAAAAAAAAAGAGGAATTAGACTTTTTTAAAAAGGTCCACACGATTCCAAGGTGCAGCCTGGTGGGAGAGCGGTGGGCTTCGGAAAGGAGCCCCGTGGCCGCTCCTTCTCACGGCCCGTAATCCCTTCCTTCCCACAAGTTCCAGCCTGGCCTTCAGAGCCTGTCTTTCCCTTTCTACCGAACAGAAGCTGGGAAGTTACACGGCAGGTTGGTCGGCATGGAATCCTCGAGTAATTTCTCTAGTCTCATTTCCCACCAGGCACCGCCAGCTGCTATTGTGTGAAATCCAGCCGTGGCTTGTGTCCCCTAGCTGTGACACTGGCCTCTGGCGCAGGCAGGTCCGGCAGCCTCGGGGGCGCAGCCGGTGGAAGGGCCGCGTGTGTCAGGTGCACACGACTCCTCCCCGTGCCCAGTCCTGAGATTCAGACTCAGTGGGTCAGATTTGCTGGCGAGGCGGCTGCACAAAGCCCAGAAACCACATTTGGAGAAACCCTGTCCGGAAGAGCCCGTCTCGCCACCGGGGCTGGGAGAAAAGATGTGTAAATATATTTTAAATCAACTGTATGGAGATGGAATTTGCCCAGAAAAAAATGCACCTGTGTCAAGAGCACTTTCAAACAGACGTCGGTACCCATGTGACCCCTGCCCAACAAGGTATGTTCCACAGGCCCCAGAAGGTTCTCTCGCGTCCGTTGGCAGCCAATCCTCCCTGACCCCCAGCCCCAGGCAAGTGTGTTTTGTCTCTATAGGAAGGTCCAGCTGGTTCTAGAAATCCTTATAAAAAGAGAATTGGCTAGCGTGTACTCTTGCGATTGCTTTCAAACCCTTGTGTTGCTGCATATGTCCCTGCAGGGCTGTCTCTCAGCTTCTCTGCGTTCGAGGTGGTGACACCCTGCGGGCCGTCTCCAGGGTCTGGCTGTTGAGCATACAGCTGCCGTGAACACGGGAATATCAGTCTTTGGATGTAGGTTTTCCTTTCTCTTGGGACCTGAGAGGAAGGTTGTATGGGCAGGGTACGTTGAATTTATTTTTTTTTTAATATTTATTTATTTTGAGAGAGAGAGAGTGCGCATGAATGAGAGGGTGCAGAGAGAGAATTCCAAGCTCCAACCCATGAACCGCGAGCTTATGACCTGAGCCGAAATCAAGAGTCCGACGCTTAACCAAGGATATGTTGAATTTATAAGAAACTGCCACATTGTTCTCCAGAGTAGCTGTACCATTTTACAGCCCCCTGCACCCCAAAACGCAGGCGTTCCTGCTGGTCCGCGTCTTCACTGACACTGGCGTTGCCGGTCTTTTTCCGTTCAGCCATTCGAGTGGGTATGTGGTGCTATCGCACTCTGGTTTCCTTTTGCATTTTTTTCCATTGACATAGAGTGGACACAGTGCTACCACACGTCTGTAAGGGTATTTGCATTTTCTTGACGCCTGATGTGCTCGTCGGCCATTCCTGTATTTTCTCTGTTGATTCTGATACTGATGGTGAGAGACCATACTTGGAGAAACCCTACCGGAAACCCTGAGGTGCCTGCCAGGACAGAGCATTTTTAAAGTGATGGTTTTTTTTAAGGTGATTTATTTATTTATTTTGAGAGAGAGAGAGAGAGAGAACGCGCACTGTCAGCACAGAGCCTGATGCATCTCACAAACTGTGAGATCATGACTGAGCCAAAATCAAGAGTCAGACGCTTAACCGAGGCACCCGGGCGCCCCTAAGTGGAAAATCTAAGCTATCCCTCAACTTCGTGAAAATATTCAAAATGGAGAGTTGGAAAAAAAAGATATGAGAAATGCCTGTATGCGCTCTCCCTCGATCTGACGACTTAGCGTTTTGCCACCTTTAGTCTTGTGTGTGTATGCGTGTATGTGTATAACTTTGTTGTACCATCTAAAAGTAAGTTGTAGACTTCAACACTTTTAACACTTCACCCCTAAGTACTCTGGCAAGCATCTGCTAAAAATAAGCACATTTTTCTGTGTAATCGCAATTCCACCATTACTACATTTAAGAAAATGAACGTTAAGTTCACATTCAATCCGTGTTCCAATATTTCTGGTTCTTCCATCAACATATTTTAAACAAAGATCCAATCAGAGTCTAAGCACTGTTAGTGTCCCTTTAATCTCGTTAAACCTAGAACTTTTTTTTCTGGAACATTGGCTTTTTGTTTCTGTTTTTGTTTTTAAGTAGGCTTCATACCCAGTGTGGAGCTTGAACTCACAATCCCGAGATCGAGACCTGAGCTGACATCAAAAGTCAGACGTCTGATTCAGCCACCCAGGCGCCCCAACACTGACTCTTTGCATAGACAAGGCCAGCTGTCTCATAGAGTGACAATATTCTGGGTTTGACTTGCTTCCCATTAACTGTGGAAGTTAGACTTAGATTCGGTATAGACTTTTTTTTTCTTTTAATGTTTATTTTTTAGAAAGACAGAGCATGAGCAGGGGAAGGGGCAGAGACAGAGAGGGAGACGGAATCTGAAACAGGCTCCACGCTCTGAGCCGTCAGCACGGAGCCTGACACGAGGCTCGAACTGGGGAACGGTGAGATCATGACCTGAGCCCAAGTCTGTTGCTTAACCGACTGAGCCACCCAGGCGCCCCTCAGTGTAAACATTTTTGACAGGAATACATTGTAATGCAGGGTACTTCATAATTTATCACTTGATATTTTTTTTATCGATATTTTAAAATTTTTATTCAATTTTTTAAATTGACATCCAAATTAGCATATAATGCAACAATGATTTCAAAATAGATTCCTTAATGTCCCTTACCCATTTAGCCCATCCCCCCTCCCACAACCCCTCCAGGAACACTGTTTGTTCTCCATATGTAAGAGTCTCATGTTTTGTCCCCCTCCCTGCTTTTACGTTATTTTTGCTTCCCTTCCCTTATGTTCATCTCTTTTGTATCTTAAAGTCCTCATATGAGTGAAGTCATATGATATTTGTCTTACTCTGACTAGTTTCACTTAGCATAATACCCTCCAGTTCCTTCCATGTATGTAGTTGCAAATGGCAAGATTTCGTTCTCTTTGATGGCGGAGTAATACTCCAGTGTGTATATATGCCACATCTTCTTTATCCCTTCATTCGTCGATGGACATTTGGGCTCTCTCCATATAGCTCTTTGGCTACTGTCGATAGCGCTGCTATAAACACTGGGTGCAGGTGCCCCTTCGGAACAGCACACCTGTGTCCCTTGGTTAAATACCTAGAAGTGCAATTGCTGGTCACGCGATAGATTTTTAACGCTGATTTCAAATAATTTGTACCAAAACTTTCTCAAAAAATTCAGGGAACTAAAACAATTCACAAATTCCAGTTTGGGTACATACAGGCTCTTCATCTGTTATTCTTAGCTTTAGAGCCAGTGTCAGAGTAAAACGAGACTATTAAAAAGTTTTAGAAATAAAACAGTACTATACATAGGCTTTATTCCGCCTTCATTTGTTCGGGCCTTTTTTGTTTCCTCTTG
The DNA here is from genome assembly GCA_030068075.1 of Paguma larvata. Classification (NCBI taxonomy): domain Eukaryota; kingdom Metazoa; phylum Chordata; class Mammalia; order Carnivora; family Viverridae; genus Paguma; species Paguma larvata. The sequence continues at coordinate 88,974,783 of CM057834.1, read as the reverse complement.
GGATGTTCCTTGGTCCCTTCTTGCTTCTCCCAGCCCAGGACGTCCCCGTCTTAATGTTAGGATGGGAAGTGCCTTGGGCTCACCAACAAAAAAGTGTCCTCTTTGTTGTGACTTTGGTCACTTGGCGTGGCTGTTTCCTACCTGTAAAGTGGGTGTGGTGACACGATAAAGTGCCCTATGGATATAATGAGATCATGTTGGTAATGAGGCACTCGCTTCATTCCCTGTTTATTGAACACTGGCTGGGTCTCTGTACCGGGCTCACAGGAGGACGCAGCAGACAAGGTCCACCCTGTGCCCCAGCACTTGTTCTAACTGCCAACACCACGCTGTGTGTTCAAGCAAAGGAATCACTGGGAACCTTGGGGTTCTCTCTCCCCCTCGGCTCCACCCTTCCGCCCCCTCCACTGCGGAGCACCCACGGTGGTCTGGCAGTGACCCCAGTTTGGGAGTGGGGGTGAGTGGGAGGCACCCGGCACACCTGAGCCCCCTGGCCAACGTTTGGTTCAAGAGCCCAGGCCTAAGCCTCAGAGATGTCATTGCTCTGCTCACTTTGGTTCATTCCCAGAGGGGAACACAACCCAATCTGCGCCACAGAGATAGGAGAAAAAGTTTTCCAAAGGCTTCTGGGAAAATATGCCTTGGTCTTTGAGACACACAATGGAATGTTTTCTTTTCATCTGGATAGAAGGCTTAGGTGTGAAACCTACAGATGGAGCTGTTACATGGAACTCAATCACATGAGGCATTAGAGACCCCCGTTGAAGCCCGTTTGAGCCTAATCTTCTGTCACAGGCAGTAGCATCCAGACACGGGAGTACCCAGATTTGGGACCTGGAGAGCCACTCTTCCAAAGCAGCATTAGAGCAGATTCTGGTGCTGGCGCCAGCTTTTGGCTCCTCCCGTGTGGCCTTGTCTTGCCGGGTTCTTGACTGAGAGCCCAGTTCTGTGAGGCTGAGGGCCTTGCTTTCAACCTAAGCCCTACTACGCAGGCCATGAGTTTTGTCTGTTTTTCGTATGTACTCGTACACCCAGAACATCTGACTTCCTGGGTTTTGTGGGTACCGGGTACCTACTGCGCCACTCTGCTGGTAGACCCCGTCTGGTTGGTTCCCCCAGGTGGGCCTCTGCCGTGAAAACCCTGTTCCCTCGGCCCTCACCTGCCTTTCCTAACTCCCCTGAAGCTGGGATTTTTTATTTAAAAAAAATTTTTTTCCAAATTAGAAAAAGCAATGGAAAAGAAAACAGGGGGCCACTCTGTATGGCCTTATTTATACTCTGAGAAAATCTCAATCTCAGCAGTCAAGGTATAATAAAATCCTGAGGTAAACAGCTTTGTTTTTTGTTTTTTTTTTGTTTTGTTTTCACATGGAAAAAACAGGCAATGTTTTTCGAAATCCTTGAGTCAGTAGAGCACATTGTGGTGGACTGGTGTGCCTGACATTAACCTTGAGAGATGTGGGCATGGACTTGGCGGAGGGGGGGGGGGGGCGGGGGCGGGGTGGTGTTCAGGGTCAGGGCGGCAGCTAATTAGCGGCTGGAAGGGCACGCTTGAGTGGTTTAACAGTCCTTACCAGTAAATGCCAGCCAAGTATCCACCTTGGATATGTACACACTTGTTAAACTATCTAATATTCACTTGCATTTTTTTTAATGTTTATTTTTGAGAGAGAGAGAGAGAGAGAGAGTGCGAAGTGGGGAGGGCAGAAAGAGAGGGAGACACAGAATCCGAAGCAGGCTTCAGGCTCCAAGCTGTCTGCACAGAGCCCAACACGGGGCTCAAACTCATGAACCACGAAATCATGACCTGAGCCGAAGTTAGACACTTAACTGAGCCGCCCAGGCACCCCTTACTTGGACTTTTAATATGGAAAATCCTATAAAGTTTTCTGATTTTTTTTTTAATTTATTTTGAGAGAGAGAGAGAGAGACAGAGCATGAGCAGGGGAAGGGCAGAGAGAGAGGGAGACACAGAATCTGAAGCAGGCTCCAGGCTCTGAGCTGTCAGCACAGAGCCTGACGTGGGGCCCGAACCCATGTGCAAGATCATGACCTGAGCCGAAGTCAGACGCTCAACCGACTGAGCCACCCAGGCGCCCCAAAGTTTTCTGATTTTTAAAGCCGTCACCAATATTTACAAAAACTTACTTAGGAAAAAGTAACTTTTCAAAAGTAACTTATGAAATGGGCCATTGGCTAAAACTATCATTTTACTAGGTAGCACGCTGAATGACAAACTATCACACGAATTGTCAGAAGTGTTCACAGCGCACGCTTGGCTCCGACTTGATGAGATAATGAGATTGTGCGGAAAGCTACTGTTAAATAGTTTCTATAAAAGCAGACTTAAAATGAGACTTGAAGAGAAAAAAACAGGAACTTGGAAGTGATAAAGAAAAGTCAGCCTTAGCTTTAGGGTTAGCAGAGGAACAAGATAGTCTTTCTTGAAAATAAAAACAAGTCTACTTAGAAATGGAGGTTTTCCCCTGGAGTTTCAGCTTTGGGGGAAATGCTTGATGACAGCAAACCCAAGGCCCCCACGAAGGAAACGCTAAGCATGATGGCCCCAGAGGACCAAAGGTTTTAGCAGCTGTGACTAAACTTCTACTCTCTGCTACAGTCCCCAGATAACACCACAGGGCTGAGAACTGTGTAGGAGAAAGATCATGCAGGAGTGCAGACAGCACTGACTCCATCTTGGGCCCTCCCAACTTGTTCTCCCCTCTGGCACACAGGTGCTACCACGTTAGGTAACAGTAGAGAGCCTCTAGTGCACAGGTGACACCACTCAAGGTAACTACCCTGGACCCTCGCCGGTTTGCCTCTCTCTCCATAAAAGCTAGGGATTAAGGTCTGGGCGGCTTTGGGGGATATGGCGCAGAGAGCAGCAGTGAAAGGTCCCTGCACAGCGCTCCGGACTGCCTTCCCGTGTCTGTAAGTCTCCCTGAGTAAAACAGTGGAGTGGCTTGCTTTGGTTTTCGCTCTAAAAATGTCTTCTGAGGCTCCTTTACCTTTTTAACAATTGGTGTAGTTAACAGGATATCCAAGACAAAACAAGCCTGGGAAAAGGGTCTTTGCCGGGGGAGAGTGGGTCGTCAGGGGGAGGAGCCAGGTGCTGGGGTTCAAGCCCAAGCCGGCCAGCCCTGGCTGTGTGGGGAGACTGGGCCAGGTCTTTGGAGCGTTTCGGACCAGGGTGAGAGTATGGGGATGACTTGAAGATGCCCAAATAGTCGTTACGTATTCTACCTGACATGGTGCAGAAGCAAAAGGGCTGAGAAGGGGTGGTAGCTGGGGTGTTAGAACCGTGGGATACTGGGGGAGACGGTGTTAGGTTAAATGGGTTCAGTGCGATATAAAAGATGGCCGCAGTCACTGCAACAAGGGTTAACGTGCCTCAAAGCGTGGGTGAGAAACGCAGGCACTTAACTCGGTGGGTTGGCTGCATAACTGATAGCATTAAGATAACCTGGTCTCTACAGAAGGACTACGAGAAATTGTATGTTTACTGGGAATGAAACATGCCAGTTACGGCCAGCGTAAATAAGAGGCCCAGATGAAGAATTACTTTGCTCTGGTATGAAGAACTGTATCTTACGATCAGCCCCAAGGGCGTGGTAGCGGACTTGAGCATCTGTCTTGGACTCTATGGTCAATCAGCCCATTTCTCCAGTAGCTTCAGGGTGACCGACATCAGTGGAACTGAAAGGATCCCTCAGAAGGGGACTAGGTTGAAAATCAAAGGATCCTGACCATGGCAAAATGGTGGACGGGGCGCCCAACAAGTTTGCTTGTGAAACTGTGGCAAAATCTAATATTACCTGGGACCCCGAGAGAAAATATAGACCACACAGTTCAGTCTTGGTAGACCAATGGAAGGTGTCACCTAAGGGAAAGTAGTTTACTGCCTTGAAGGAAGGCTTGAAAGAGCCAGGTGTGTCACCGATGCCCCTCTGTGAACTGGGGGTTAGGCCAACGTTGCCCAAACCCTAGAGACTGGGGGTTCGGCCAACATTGCGCTCTAGTGCTCTGCTCTCTAGTTTGTGCAATAGGTGGTGGCCAGAGGACTGAGGCTGAGTTTACCATTTACTGGTGTCCCACGAACAGATGTACTAGCTCTAATAGAAAATGGGGCTGAATGCACACCGATCTTTGGAAACCCCTCAAAATTTGGGGGAGAAACAAAGGCTACTGATGGCCATGAGGGACAAATTATCACATTAACAAGGTTCGACAAGCAAGTATCTACAGATCAGCAGGCTTCCTCACTGATGTTTTCTAGTGCATATTTCCCCCCTCCTGGAGGATATTTTGGGTGTGGAGATCTGATCTGGATCTACCTACCAACAGGTGAGTTCAGGCTGTGCCGCTGAGTAGTGAAACCTATCCTTGTGGGTCATGCAAAATGGGAACCTATACGATACAGCTGGTCCGTGAACAGCAATAAATAGGACTGTAGCCCAAGGAGATGGTGCTCTCTCATTACGGAGATGATGGTAACCTGTGATGATCTGCCCTGCAGCTCAAGCAGCTGTGTACTTAGTCATGAGGATGGGAGGGAAATCCCTACAAGATCCAAGGGCCGAGCCAATCGTCGAGTTCCTGGGACAAGCTCCAAGGGCTGAGCCAATCGGTCGAGTTCCTGGGCATCATCTGGTGTGTAAGACAAAAGCGATGCTAAGGTGGTTACTGATGAAAAAACAAACCTTCCCAATCTCTAAGATGGGAAAGGGATTACAGGCTTGTTGGTTTTTTTACTGGGTTACTGGAGACCTTTATTTCCCATCTAATCCAGATATCAAGACCTTTAAGGGGCGCCTGGCTGGCTTAGTACAGCATGTGACTCTTGATCTTGGGGTTGGGGTTCGAGCTTCATGTTGGGTATAGAGATCTTAAAAATAAAAACATCTTAAACACCCTTTATATGCTTGGCTAAGAAGGGAAGTGGGTTGGATTGAGTTGCTAACCAATAAGAAGCTTAAAGCAAAAATGATAGTAAAACAAGTACAGGACCTAGGGGTCTTCATGCTGGATGTGAGTCGTGAACTGGAGGGAATTTCACTTCCAGAAGGGTCTGGCTGGGGCTTGCAGCAACGACAAAATGGGAAATCAATTAAAGTTACCTGAATAAATCAGTAAGAATCTGTTCTCCTTGTAACAGGACACCACTGGAAACACTGGTTATATTGTCAAGGCTTTGACTGCAACGTCCTACGTGAGAGACCTGCATTGGCTCAGATACGACCAAACAGCAATAAGGAACTAAGGTTGATTGTATGGAGCCCATGGAGCCCCTTGGGAAGAACTGGCCTAATACATCGCTGACAAGTGTTCCCAGGAGCCCTACGCCAGGTAAGGAGGTCACTGCTTGGCAGGCTCAAGAACTTGGGGGTATCTTGGGGATGTCATGAAAGAAGTAACCCAAACCTAAAGGTATTGTAGACAAGTCTGACGGCAAGTATTTGGTTTGGCTCTCGGCCTTGAAAAGCTGGTGTGGGTTCAATCTGAAATTGCTTATGAGAAGCTCTAGCAGAGCAGATACAAAAGAACCTAGTCAATCACTATGCTTGCTGCACTTAGGTAAATAATTTGGCCACGTTTGTTAAAACTGGATTTGCTTTACAAACAACTGACTCTTAATTTGGCTACCTTTGATAGAGTGATTTTAGAGAGGAAAAGTGGGAATTGTCTTTGTAACCACCTTTATGGGAGTTACATTCTAGTTCCGATTATCCTTGAGTGATGGTTTACCTATAAATCTAGGCTGCATCCTGAATTCTTTGGGTTTCCTTGCATATCTGGTTAATTTTCTACTTGACTGCATGTGATAGGCTTAATTTTGAAAGCCCACTGGCAGGAGAGTCTCCTGAAAAGACACTGTTTAAATGAACGAACTTAAGTGACCTCATTACAAAATGCAGAGTAAGAGTTTTGGTCCAGACACCAGAGTTCCAAAATCCGGACTCTATGAAGGATGGGGATTCAGTTTAGTACCAGGGAATGTCTGCAGTTCGACGCCAGGCAGTTTCATTTCTCAAAGCTATCTTGTCCCTTTTCAGCAGGAAGTAGCTAGAGTGTTCATAGCCCCTATTCTTCAAAAATGAAGAATGTTGAAAAGCCAGGCCTGCTATTAGCTTGTGAGGACCAAACAGCTACTGTGCTACTGCTCAGGAAAAATTTGCCATGTCTGTGGTCTGTAAAACATTAGTCCGATGGCCCCTGGCCTTGCACTAATGTTCTTTCCTCTTGCATCGGAAAACGTCTTCATGGCGCGCACCCTTACTTGAGCAGAAGTTCACAAGCCCCCCAACTGTTGGGTGAGGAAAGGACCTCTTGACCAGGTGGCTGGGAATGTCCTGTTGGCTGTTTATATTGCGGCTGTAGCTTAGGGCTGCAAGGGATTTCCCAATACCCAGTAGTGTGATTGCTGGATGGTAAGGTGGTTCTATTTTTCATTTTTTGAGGAACCTCCATACTGTTCTCGACAGTGCACCAGTTTGCATTCCCACCAACCATGCAAGAGGGTTCCGTTTTGCCCATGTCCTTGCCAACACTTGTTTCTTGGGTTTGGGTTTAGTCATTTTGACAGGTGTGAGGTGATAAGCTTGCTGTAGTTTTGACTTGGATTTCCCTGATGAGTGATGTTGAGCATCTTTTCATGTGTTTGCTGGCCATCTGGATATCTTCCTTGGAGAAATGTCTGTTCATGTTTTCCGCTCATTTTTAATTGGATTATTAACATTTTGGGTGTTGAGTAAGTTCTTTGTAGATTTTAGATACTAACCCTTTATGGGATAAACCATTTGTAAATACCTTCTCCCATTCAGTAGGTTCCCCTTTAGTTTGGTTGTTTGCTTTGCTGTGCAAAAGCTTTTAATTTTGATATAGTCCCAAACGTTTATTTTGGCTTTGGTTGCCTTTGCCTCAGGAGATCTATCCAGAAAGAAGTTGGTACAGCTGATGTCAGCGATGTTACTCGTGCTTTCTTCAAGGACTTCATGTTTAGGTGTTTGATCCATTTTGAGTTTGTCTTTGTGTGTGATGTAAGAAAGTGGTCCATATTTTCCAACATTTGTTGAAGAGATGGTCTTTTCCCCATTGCATTATTCTTGCCTCCTTTATTGAAGATTTAATGACCAAATAATCGTGGGTTTATTACTGGGCTTTCTATTCTGATCCATTGATCTATGTATCTATTTTTATTCCAACACCATACTATTGTGATTACTACAGCTTTGTAATAGAACTTGTAGTCTGGAATTGTGATGCCTCCAGCTTTGCTTTTTGTTTTCAAGATTGCTTTGGCTGTTCAAGGTCTTTTATGGTTCCATACACATTTAAACACTGCTTGTTCTAGTTGTGTGAAAAAGACTTGATAGGGATTGCATTAAATTTGTAGGTTGCTGGGGCGCCTGGGTGGCTCAGTCGGTTGAGCGTCCGACTTCAGCTCAGGTCATGATCTCGCGGTCTGTGAGTTCGAGCCCCGCGTCGGGCTCTGTGCTGACAGCTCAGAGCCTGGAGCCTGCTTCACATTCTGTGTCTCCCTCTCTCTCTGCCCCTCCCCCACTCATGCTCTGTCTCTGTCTCAAAAATAAACATTAAAAAAATTTTTTTTAATTTGTAGGTTGCTTTGTGTATACAGACATTTTTAATACTATTTGTTCTTGCAATCCACAAGCATGGAATGTCTTTCCATTTCCTTGTGTGTCATCCTAATTTCTTTCAACAGTGTTTTACAGTTTTCAGAGTGCAGGTCTTTCACCCCCTTTGTTAGGTTTATTCCTAGGTATCTAACTTTTTGTGCAATTGTAATCGGGATTAATTCCTTTAGTTTCTTTTTCTGCTGCTTCATTCTTGGCATATAGAAATGCAGCAGATTCTGTATGCTGATTTTTGTATCCTGCGACTTAACTGAACTTACCAGTGCTGGCAGTTTTGGGGTGGAGTCTTTCAGGTTTTTCTACCTATGATATCATGTTATCTGCAAACCAGTGAGTTTGATTGATGCTTTTTCTTTTTGTTGTCTGGTTGCTGTGGCTAGGACTGCCAATACTATGCTAAATAAAAGTGGCGAGAGCAGACATCCCTGTGTTGTTCGTGACTATAGAGAAAACGTTGTTGGTTTTTCTGAATTTAGGATGATATTAGCTGTGGGTTTTTCACATATGGCCTTTATTACATTGACTTATGTTCCCTCTAAACATACTTTGTACCTATTATACTGAAAGGGTGTTGTACTTAGTCAAATGCTTCTTCTGCAACCAGCCAAATGACCATATGGTTCTTAACCTTTATTAATATGGTGTATCATGTTGATGGATTTGTGCATATGGAACCACTCTTAGAACCCAGGAATAAATCACACTTGTGGGGAATGTTTTTTTTAATACACTGTTGGATTCGGTTTGCTAATATCTTGTTAAGGATTTTTGCATCCTTGTTCATCAGGGATATTGGCCTGTAGTTCGTTTTTGTTTGGTTTTTAGCCATATCTTTATCTGGCTTTGGGATCAGGATAATGCTGGCTTCATGGAATCAATGTGGAAGTTCTCCTTTCTTTTCTATTTGTTGGAGTAGTTTGGAAATAGGTATTAATTCCTTTAAACTAATTATTCTTGTAGAATTGTTTAAAAATTCTTTTAAATTAATTTGGTAGAATTTGCCTGTCAAGCCATCTGGCCCTGGAGTTCTGTTAGTTGGGAGCTTTTTTGATTACTGATTGAATTTCTTTGCTGGTTATCAGTCTGTTTAAGTTTTCTATTTCTTCCTGAGTATTGGGAATTTATGTTACCTTTAGGTAATTTATAGGAATTGATCCACTTCTTATAGGTTGTCCAATTTGTTGGCATGGAATTTTTCATAATATTCTCTTAATTGTTTGTATTTCTGTGATGTTGGTTATCATTTCTCCTCTTTAACTGGTGACATTTATTTGAGTCCTTTCTATTTTTTAGTAAGTCTGGTTAGAGGTTAACCAATTTTACTAATTTTTTCAAAGAATCAGCTCCTGGTTTCATTAATGTGTTTTTTTTCCAGTTTATCATTTATTGCTGCTCTAATCTTCTTTCCTTCCTTCTACTTGCTTTAAGCTTTGTTCTTTTGCTAGCTCCTTTAGAAGTGTAAGGTTACACTGAGATTTTCCTTGCTTCTTGAGGCAGGCCTGTATTGCTATATACTTCCCTCTCACTTTTGCCGCATCCCAAAGGTTTTAGACCTTTGTGTTTTCATTTTCATGTTACATGGATTTTTTTCCTTTCATTTCCTGGCTGACCTGTTCATTGTTTTTGCCACCCCCATTTCATTGTTAAGTAGCATGCTATTTAACCTTCATGTGTTTGTGGTTTTACCAGATTTTTTCTTTTGATTGACTTGTAGTTTCATAGTGTTGTGGTCAGAAAAGGTACATGGTAGGACTTTGCTCTTCTTGAATTTGTTGAGGCTTGTTTTGTGGACTAATAGGTTATTCTGGAGAATGTTCCATGTGCACTTGATAAGAATGTGTATTGTTTTAGGATGGAATGCTCTGAATATATGTTACATCCATCTGGTCCAGTGTGTCATTCAAATTATTGTTACGCTAATTTTCTGTTTAGATGATCTGTCCATTGAGAGAAGTGCAGAGTTAACTACTAACATGGTATTGTTATCAATTAGTTCTTTTATATTCTTTTTTAAAAATTGTTCTGCTCCCATGTTGGATGCAGAAGGATTTACAACTGTTAATTTTTTTTAAGTTTATTTAAGAGGGAGAGAGAGAGAATCCCAAGTAGGCACATGCTGTCAATGTGGAGCTTGATATAAGGCTCAATCTCACAAGACTGTGAGATCAGGAGCTAAGCTGAAATCAAGAGTCGGACACTAAACCATCTGAGTTATCCAGGCTCCTCTATAGTCTTGGTTTTAAAGTCTAGTTTGTCTGATATAAGTACTGCTACTCCAGCTTTCTTTTGGTATTCCCTTGAATTATAAATGTTTCTCTACACCCTCACTTTGAAATCTGCAAGTGTTTTTTTTAAAAGAGTTTCCTGAGGCGCCTGGGTGGCTCAGTTGGTTAAGCAGCTGACTTCCGCTCAGGACATGATCTCACGGTCTGTGAGTTTGAGCCCCGCGTCAGGCTCTGTGCTGACAGCTCAGAGCCTGGAGCCTGCTTCAGATTCTGTGTCTCCTTCTCTCTCTGCCCTTCCCTTGCTCATGCTCTGTCTCTCAAAAATAAAAACATAAAAAAAAAAAAGTTTGCTGGGGGCACCTGTTTGGCTCAGTCAGTGGAGCATAAAAGTCTTGATCTTTCCTGAGGTTGTGAGTTTGAGTCCAATGCTGGGTGGTGATTACTTAAAAACAAAAACCTTAGACGCCTGGGTGGCTCAGTTGGGTAAGCATCTGACTTTCCATGATATCACAGTTCTGTGAGTTTGAGCCCTGTGTCTTTTTTGATTGTGGAGCATTCAGTTCATTTACACTGGAAGTTATTATTGGTATAAGAATCTATTGCCATTTCATTACTTGTTCTGGGGTCGTAGAGATTGTCTCTGATCCTTTTTCTTCCATGGTTTGATGGTTTTCTTCAGTGATTTTGATTTCTCTTTATTCTTTGCATCTTTATTAGTTTTTGTGGTTACTATTAGGTTTACATATAACATCTTTGGCATACCGTAGTCTGTATTAACTTGATGGCTGCTTAAGTATGACCCATTCTTGACTCCTGTCGCCCACACAGTTCAGGTATATGCTGTCGTATTTTGCACCCTTTTATTTTGTGAATTCCTTGACTGATTTTTCTCAAGTTTTTTAAATTTATTTTGAGAGAGCAGGTGTGGGAGGAGCAGAGAGAAGAGGTAGAGAGAGAGCGAAGGAGGCTCTGCATGGTTGGCAGTGAGCTCATGACCTGAGCCAAAAATCAAGAACTGGATGCTCAATTGACTGAGTCACCCAGGTGCCTGGCAACTTATTTGAGAGCAAGAACACGAGGGGCGGGGCGGGGGAGGGCAGAGAGGATCCCAAGCAGACTCTGTGCTGTCAGTGTGGAGCACTGGCCATAGTGTGGACACGGGGTTCCATCTGCAAAGTGGGATCATGACCTGAGCTGAAATCAAGTCGGAAGCTCAACCAGCTGAGCCACGTGGGGTCCTTTTTTTTTAAACAGAAAGTCATTTTTAACTACACTTTTATTTCCTACCTTCATACTATGCACAGTGTCTTCCTTTAGTATTTCGTTTAAGGATGGTTTAGTGGTCATGAATGTTAGTTTTTGTTTGTCTGAAACGCTCTCTCTTAACTTCAATGTTAGCCTTGCTGGAGAGAGCATTGTTTGCTGATTTTTACTACTCAGCACTTTGAATATACCATGCCAGTCCTTTCTGCCTTGGGGAGTTCCTGATGAAAATATCTGATAGCCTTAAGGGTTTTCCTGTATAACTAAGAAGAGTCTTTTTTCTTGCTGCTTTTTAAGATCTTTTGCTTTATTGCTACATTTTGCAATTTTAATTACAAGATGTCTTGGCGTTGGCTTGCTTTTGTGTGTGTGTGTGTGTATGTATATATATTTATTATATATTTTTATATATATTTTTTATATTATATATATGTATATATAAACATATATATTTTTCTGAACTGAGTTCTCTGTGCCTCCTGGATCTAGATGTCCGTTTCCTTCCTCAAGTTTTCACCTACTATTGCTTCAAGGAAATTTTCTGCCCCTTTCTTTTTTTTAATATTGAGAGACAGCAACACAGAATGGTGGGGATGGGGAGGGAGACACAGAATCCAAAGCAGGCTCCAGGCTCTGAGCTGTCAGCACAGAGCCCGACGCGGGGCTCGAACCCACGAACTGTGAGATCCTGAACTGAACCGAAGTCAACTCTGAACCGACTGAGCCACCCAGGCGCCCCTCTCTTCCTCTTCTGTGACTCCTGTAATACAAATGCTATTTCGTTTTATGGAGTCACTGAGTTTCTTAAATCTGTTCTTGTTTTGCAGAATTCTTTTTTTTTTTTCTTTTGGTCGGCTTGTTTCCATTAGTCTAAAACATTAACTTGTTGCTGGTCGTTCCAGCCTGTTGACTGCATCAAGGATGTTTCTAATCTCCTTTATTACACTCATGCGTTTAGTTTTAACTCTTTTATCTGTGTCATAAAGGTCTCACTGATCTCTTCCGTGCTTTCCTCAAGCCCAGTGAGTATCCTAAGGATAGCTGCTTTATTCAACAGGTATATTACTTTTATCTATTTTGCGTAAATCTCTGGCCATAGCCACAACTTGTTCATTCATCTTGGATAAATTTGTCTGTCTTCTCATCTAAGTCACTGCCTGCTTCTGTGGGCTAGCGAGTTGGGTCTCCAGCTGCGGAGAATATTGGAGTTACGAAGAGGTCAGGTGTCGAGGGACTGATGCTTCATGTGTGTCTCCCATATGCGCTGTAGGTGTTCTGCTGATGCCCGGCTGCTCTATTCTTCAGGCCCGTCATCTGCAGCAGCTCTCCTTGCCTGCTGTGGGCAGTGTTGGGTCGTTGGCCCGAATGCTTTAGCTGGTGAGCTTTAGTCAGGTGTGTTCTGGTCTGCTTGTAAGATGAAACCCGTTACCACCTCCAGTGCAACTGAGGTCCTGCAAAAATCTGTGTTTGGGAGACATGGCGTGGGCAAGGCTTTGTGCTGGTTTTCTGGATGAGGGAGCCCACCAGCTTGGGAATGAAGCAAGCCTGACTGACAGGGGAGTTCTACTGGAGCACAAGGGGAGGGGGCTGTGAGCAGTCAGGCAGCCAGTGACTATACTTAACTCATCGTGTAGGGGGCTCTTACGCGGAGGGGCACGGGAGGGGAACAGCACCAGCCAGTTCACATTGGTTACTGGAGAGGTGTCTCTGTGAACACTGCCTTTGGGCCCACTCTGAGAAGAGCAAATACTCTCCCCACTGGGTTCCCTGGCACTCTTCAAATTGCCGTTTCCAAGCTGTATGTTCCCGGATTGTTGGGCCGCCTTCTCCAAGAGCAACCCTGATGCCTCTGGACTGGACTCTCCAGGAGCCCAGCCTGCTAACACTCAAAAATGACAGGCTTTCCAAACCATTGGCTGGCTGTGAGGAAAACATTCTCCTGTCGTGTTCCCCTAGTGCCCCTCTCCACAGCAGCCAGCATCCATTTCTCCCCAAACTGTATCTCTGTGCTTCCTACCTTCGATTTGGTATCTTCCTTACTTTTAGCTGTGGAGTTTCTTTTGCCAGTTTCGAGGTCGATTTCTGGAGTGTTTAAGATGACTTGCTAGTTCCCTAATTGTATTTGTGGGCTGAGGCAAGCCTAGAGTCCTCGTACTCTGCTGCCATCTCCCCCCCCCCCCCACCCATGCCAGGTGGTGCCACTTAAGATAACAAGAGACCTCACCATCCTGTTCCTCGCTCTAAAAAAACGTGGGGATTAAGGTCTGTGTAGCGGTGGAGCATACGGCTTAGAAAATATGAGTGGGAGACATCTGGGCAGTAACCTGGGTCCTCCATCCCCCCCACCCAACTGCCAGTCAGTCAGCTGCCCTGAATAAAACTATATAAGCAGTATAGACAGGTTTGCTTTTGTCGGTCCTTAAAGTCCTTTTCAGTATGGAGTAAACAGTATCTTAAAAGATACTGAGATTTAGGGTTATTCTAATTCAGAGTGGCCACCCTGGCCTAAGGGTTATGATTAAGAAATGTAGATTTTTTTTTTTTTCAATCCCGAAGTCCAAATACTAGAAGTACCTAAGCAACACAATTGTTGTAAAAGGGTTTTTAAAAGGGGCCTATTCACTTAGAGAGTCTTGCACCTGGAGCGATCCACAACTCACAACTGCATTACCAGCTAGTAAACATGTAAACAATTAGAAAGCAGGTAGTGAATTCCAGCTACACAAACCATTCTAAATCCTATTTTCCAACAGTTTCGGAGTTTGGCCGCAATCTTCTTGCACCTATCGGCTTAACCTGTTTGATTTTATTACGTACCCCAAGGTATTAAATCCCAAGGTATTAAATCCACGTGCTTGTAAGAAACAAAGTAGATAGAAAACAATTTGGCAGGAACCAAGAATAAAAGAGAATGGGCCCCTGATGGAGATGCGTCTCAGATTAAACTCAGCATAAACTGCACTATGTGGAACCAAATACAGTAGAAAACCTTCAATTAAAGATGCACAGCTTGGTAAACCCAGCGAGTGTTCCTTTTAGATGCAAATTTGCCACTTAGAATTAGGTTCCTTTTCCCTCTGGCCCACAAAACTCAGTCAGTCATGTTAAATTTGTCATATTTATGGGACCAAAGACAGTTGCTGGAAGGTGATGTTCATAACTGTAACACAGACACTAATTTCATGTAAGTATTTTTGTTCCTTGATTTTCTAGAATCACAAGCGATACCTGCCCACTACTGTTGAACATCACTGGTAGGCACATAGCTCTTCACTGCAGAAATTGTTATGCTCATTACATTGATTACACCATGTTTTTATTTTGGTTTGCTGAATGAAAAACACAAAACAAGAAAAATCCAATTTCTTTTGCAGGTCTACACCTTCTTGATAGCAGCCCTAAGACAGCTGGAATACAGTCAGCAAGGGGCCCAGGCTGGACCAGGTGGAGCAACAGTTCATCTTGGCAAGTGTATGTTTATTTCCTTTGGTGCCTTGCACAGTAAGGCACTAATAATGATATAACAGAATAGAAGAAATGCCCACAGCAAATAGTTCTAGTGACAATTTACTAGACAAGTTACAGTTTAATGATGGTGGTGGTGATTGTTTCATTTTATTATTCTTGACAATAAGGTTGTAGCCTTTATACTCCACACACACACACACAAAGTAAAACAAGTGCTTATGAAAGAGTCCCTGCCCCGCCCCCCTTTTCAAACATCCTGAACAAAGCAATTCAATAGAACAGAAAAATCAAGACATGTTGGATTTCAAAATTTCAATAAAAAAGCCAAGTATGTAATGCAACAGCTGTTCAACTTCCAACTCTAAATAGGCACCGTAAAACAAAACAAAAACTCCCAGTATTTAAATTTCTCCAGCACACTTTCCAGTATAAATGCTCTGTAATCAGCTCATAATAATGGGAACAGAACCTTAGAACAGAAGTTATATTGCTTCCCTGCTCCCCCTTTCTCCTATAATTAGAGGGTGGAGGTATTAGGGGATACAAAAGTCAGAGGAAGAAGAATTAAAAAGAAAAATTCTGATAGCTGTTGTCTGTGGACTAGAAAGGAAGACAGCATTTTACAAATGTTCAAAAATTCCCAAGGCAAGCAACACAATTCATTCACTATCACTCCTACTAGAAAGAATAAAGATATCAGCATCTTATTATATAAAACTGTACTTTCAGAATCGCATTACAGGTTCACCAGAAACTATGGATGTAGTTTTAGGCTTCATCAGGGAAAACAAGTTCAGTTCAGATCAAGTTAGAGACTGTGCATCTAGCCTATTTGGATCAGAGTCTGGAACTGCTCACTGTCACCCCCAACAGCTGTAAACTAAACAATAGTATGTAACTCCAGAGGAAGCTTAAGGATTGAGGATATGTACACAGCTAATTATATCTCCCCTGCTTCGCGCTCTTCAGAGCTCCTCCTGTCTTCTGATCTGCCATTAGCGCTCTCATAGGACCGCTTCTTATCTTTTCGGTCTCTGTCACGAGGTGATCTGTCTCTTGAATTCCTGTCTCTGTCACGTGATGCTAAGTCTTGGTCTCTGAATCTTTCTTTTGAGGATCTGAAAAATATTAATTTGAGGACCAAAATGTGTTGGGGAAACCCAATATCCAAAATATTAAGGTACTGATAACTGAAGATATACAGACTACATCCAAGAAAGACAGAGGAGCCAGTTTTCGAACTGAAAAGAGCACTACCCAAGCTGACACGGGAGATAGATGAAAACAAATAGCTAAGGGTGGAAAACCTAAGCCATAATAATGACTTAAAGGATATTCTCATTATTTCAGAGGCAATCGTAAAATATTTCCAATTCATGGCAAATGTATTTAATATGAAAATAGTATATAGACAATATCTTAAAAAATGGAAGTATTAAAACAATTTTTTAAAAACCCATAAACAGGATATAGGTTCCCAATTGGATGGAAATTAAAAGACTTTCGGTAAATCTTATTTTCTTTGCTGTCGGGCCAGAGAGTAAGTATTTTAGGTAGATATTCTTCTTCCTTTTCTTATCAACCCTTTAACAACGAAAACACCACTCCTAGCTCATTGGCTATGGGGCCAGATTTGGCCTGCAGGCAACAGTTTGCCAACACTAGACTTAGAGAAGTAATTACTGATCTTGCTTCAGATACCCATTTATTATTTTTAAAATCTTTACTCCTCCTGAGTGAGCTCATCTAACCAACAGAAAATAAGAATGGAAGACAGAGAAAGATGATCAAGCTACATCTTGATTAACCATGACAGTTTCTTCATACCACCTCTCCATTCCCATACCTGATTTCAATGAGAAAGGTAAGTGATAAGCTTATATCCGATTCAATCAGAAGGAAAACTAAAGGATATTATGGGATCAGAATATGAAATCTATACTTTCAATCTCTAGAATGAATATATATCATATATATTTGGTTCCTTACAGGTGACATGGTACTTTTACATAATCATCTCCTTTAATCAGGCCTTAGATCGTAATTCTGAACATAGGTTAAGCAATAGTTTGAGCTTCTAATGCAGGAAAAAGGGTTGAAAGACTAAGATCAACTTTAAGCTTATTTTAATCTGAAGTAGAATGCTCAATTTTTAAAAGATGTGGGGGGGAAAACAATCTCAGTGCATGTCTGGTTATACTGCTCCTCTCCAGAATCTCTGTAAGAATGCAACAGGGAGAGAAGAGGCCTAAGAATTAAAGACGCAGTTGCAGGGCTAAGTCTCAAAAGTCAGTACTAAGTAGAAAATAACGAGAGGAGCATCCGCTAGGATCCTGCAAGAGAGTACAGTGCCCCATCTTAGGCAGCTTGTTGACACTCGACATCTCTCAAGTTACCAATAATCCTAGTAACCTAAGTACTTAAAAGATGGGAGAAGACAGGATAATTAGATTACTTGGCCACAACCACTGAACCCAACTAACCTGACTGTGAAGTCTGCACCAAGGGTTTGAACAGACCAGGAAGTAGAAAAATGCAAGCCAAGTCCTCATTTATTAAAGGTAACTGTTGCCAGGGAAATGTCACTAACAGAATCGTATCAGACCAGTATTTCACAGTTGGGGTGGGAAAACAGCAAATCATCAGACTTCTAAATTAGGACTTTTACCTTGAAATTTAAATTCAAATATATAGCAGTAACTTGATGTTTTATGTACTAACATGTAGGTTTGAATAGCAATTGGCTACTTTTTGGTAAAAACACGAAATGCTACTTTTAAGAGAATAAGTTGTCAAGATTAGAAGTGCTCGAGAAAAGCAAAAACTTTTAATAGTTTTACAAAAATAAACCTGTTTATGAACATGCTGAAAATAACAGGAGTAGCATGTAGAATAGTGGAAAAGTTTCCTATACAACTTCATAAAGGCAGGAAGCATTAAGGACTAGGAGAACACAATCCCAGGGGAGGAGACACGCCCTCCCTTCCGTCCCCAACACCAACAAAGACATTAAAGAGTTCACAGGTACCAGAAACAATGACAGGTGGGCAGGTTCACAAGACAAACTCTCTAGACCTTCCAACAACCAGTAGGGTGATTCCTTTTTTTTTTAATGAATTTTTTGGGAAATACACTGTGGGTCCACAATCTTAAGACTGTGAGATGAATGGCCAGCAAGCAAATCACTCTAGGAACTGTCCCTTATAAGCCCCCCCCCTTCTCTGCATGTGCCTTTTTCCTACCTGGTTTTACCTGCTATCTGAACCCATTTTTTATTTCTCTGGTATTTCCCTCATCTCAACTCCTATATTACTTTGATGTGTACTTGAGCACTTTATATGTTAAGTCTGAGTCGTCAAAGATGTTAGTCTTGTGTTCTAACTTGAATAAAGTTGCTCAACTGTTAGACTTCTTTTTTCACTAGGCCTAGTATAGAAGCAAGTATACGTATACAACTCTTAATGATTAAAAGTTAACTGAAGAACTACTTAATTTCCTAATAAGAGAACTTAAATCTTTTCACTGGAAAAAAAAAAGGGATAAACATCTGAGGTGAAGGATAGGTTAATTAACCAATGGTGGGAACCCTTTTATAAATGTGTATATATATCTAATCACCACAGTGTACACCTTAAATAACTTATAATTTTGTCAATTGTAACTCAATGAAGGGGGGGTAGGGGACAAGGTAAGGATATAAGAAAATATTCAGTGAAAGCCTATTAACCTATTAATTCTACTTGTGAGTGATTTCAAGGAAAGGCTTCCCACTCTACCCCAAATAAAAATTTTTACCACCTTTCTGTGGATTCTCTCGTGGGCTTTATAGAGAGTAATCGATAGAAATTTTAAGACTAGTAGGCGCTAGGCACTCAAGAGTTGTCATGAAAAAAGCAATTTTAAGCCTGGTTTATGTGCCGTAGAAATGACCTGGCTTTGAAAGACCATCTTGTGACCTGAGAAGTTTTGGAAGCTTGCTTGCTACAGCCTGTGTGCGCTAAGGCTCCACCACTACATTCTAATCCTTTGCCCCGAACAGATTTTCAGGCCCTTCAACACACCACATCCTTAACAACCTTTAAATTTCCATGCCAAGAAAGTCTAACCTCCTTAAGATTCTAAATCTGCCCCACCAAGCTAACTGTATATAGCAACGCATACCTATAGTGCAGATTAAACAAAATACCAGAATGTGTCTGCTCTGAAAAAGTGCACCAGCTCAAAAGAAGTTTGGAAAACAGTAAGTCGAACAAAGATAAACTCTTTAAATGAAAGGACTTCTTAAAGCCCCTGATTCGCCAATACATACTGAAAAACTGAGTACTGGTACCTAAAATTGTCCATAAAGTACTTTTCTCCCCCCCAGACACACTAAGCAGAGAAAAAGCAATAACCTCTGCCCATATTGGTTCCAATTTCTTACTCTGGCTCCTAAGTGTATTCTTTAACTACCCATATAATCAGGGGGAAAATGTTACACACTCACACACAAATGTGTACATGTTACCAGATGCAAGTTTCAAACCAATAATATTCCAAGTGTAAACCTTTAATAAAGGTAGTTCCATATCCTCTTACGGACACCTCAGTACCTCCTCCTGGATCGTTCTCTGCTCCTGTCTCTAGAACTGTGCCCACTTCGCTGATGGCTACGGCTGCGGCTTCGGCTGCTAGAGCGGGATCTGTGGCGATGGCGTTTCTCCCGAGATTTGGAGCGAGTTCTCCTCTTCCGTTCCCGTGACATAGAGCGAGACCTGTGTCTGCGATGCTCTCTGGACCTGGACCTACAAAACCCATTTGCTTTAGTTTTTAGCTGTCTCAGCAATGTACTTCTCATCTGCTAAAGCCTCTTCTTTAAGAAACAATCTCTCAGTAAGCTTCATGCTAGTTCTATTTTAAGTCAGCTAAATCAACACCAAGATAAAATGCTGGCATAGGAAATAACTATATACTGCAATTTCCAAATGAAACGTTAGTTTTTAAAGGTCAATAAAGATCATATAAATTTATATCAAGAATATCATAAAAATTAAAATCTATATCACAACTATATGCCAGGGATTATATTATCTAGATGACTTATGGATTTATAGTTCATTTAAATAATTTCTAAGATTTTTCTGGTTATACTTTAGAAACAAAGTATGTATCTGATGGACATGAATAAAAGGAGGAGAGGCAAAGGAAAGAATAGTGTTTAGGATAATTTACTAACTCTGAATTAAAAAGGTTATATGACCATCAAAATAAGTTTTAATGTCCACAATATGCCTAGTCACAGTGTAATCCACATAGGAAGACTGTTCTCTTTTAAGCAGTATTTAATTTGGGAGGAAACAAAACATGCATAAATCACTCAGGAGAGCTTTGATGGTTTTAAAAAAAAAAGGTATATGAGTACAGAGGAGTAGAGAGAAGGAAAAGCACTGCTGGAGCCTCCCCTTGGTCACAAAACTTGCAACATGTGGGTGTGGTAAGGGTTGGAATGGCACATGCAGACGGCATAAAACTGAGGTAAAACAAGCAGGAAGAAAAATAGGAAATGTTCCAAGTGTCACTAATAGAGTAATGGCAATGATTTAGACTTAACATTGGACAACTGTGACTTCACTAAAAATGATTGACTTGTACAGTTAAAATGGGTGAACTTACGGTAAATAATGATACCTTAATAAAGCTGTTAAAGAATTTTTTTAAGTCAAATTCAAAAGCCTATTATTTAGGTGATACAAGTTACAGACTGAGCTCATTTTCAAGCGAATATTTTGTTCTATCAAGTTTAAAAGCATTCAGTTTATTTCAACATTTATCTGCGAAGGAAGGCATATAGTGTGGACCTGACATCAACTACGGTTGAAGGACTATTTCCACAACTGAATAAAACCTCTCTGAAAAGCAGCATAGGTAAAACAAAATAAAATTCATTCAATGCAAGTTTAATTAAATGGTATTTAGTCACTCATTTTGAGCTGTAATAATGAATTTATGTCTTTCAATGCATAATTTCATTCCTCTTTTAAAAATTCTAGACAATTACTCATTTAAAAAGTATTTACGGGGTGCATATTGCACTCTTCTAAGTACTAAGAAGACTGGGCAGCAAATGAAAGTCCTTAACCTCATGGAGGTTCTATTCCAGAAAGAATTCCACAGCTATGTAAGCAATAAATGATGATAGGTCAGCTAGTAAAGAAAGGTTATATTAAAAAGGTAAAGATGTACAAAGAAATAAGACTGTAATCGTTTTTACAGAATAGGCAGAAAAGGCTTTTCTGGTAAAAGAGCATTTAAGCAAAGATAAAATAAGGTAATTGGCCATCTCAAAGAAGGGTGCTTCAGGCAGAGGGAACACAGATGCAAATGCTCTGAGGAAGGAGAAAGTTCAAGTTTAAGGACTAAAAAGATCTGTTTGGCTAGAATGACGTAAGGGAATAATTCAAGGGTTTTAAGGGCAGAATGACCAAGTACCATATCATTCAAACTAGTATGTTCTCAAAGGTAAATTACATAAAAAGCAAGGGGGACCCATTAGTAAATATGCTGACTCAGGACATAAACCTACCCCCACCTCAGATCGATTAGTTAAAAGCTATGGGGAGGATTTCCACTTCTCGTAAGTGAAATGAAAGTTTGAACAGTGGGCTGACGTAATTTATTTCACTTTTTAAAGGGCTCATTCGGATTGATGTATGAAAAACAAATCGAGGGAGAAAAGGGGATTGGGCCAACTATAGAAAAGTGCCTTGGAATACAATGGTAGAAATTAATTTTCTGGCCTCAACATCTGAAGATGTTCTATGTACAAAAAGTTTAAATATCTTTTCAACAAAGGGACTAATTTGCATTTATCAACCGGTAAACAAGAACAGTATCACCATTTAACGTTTCTACTCCTCCTCCTAGACTTCAGAAACAGTAATATAAACTGGCTGACACACTTGGTTCCCTTGATTACCTTTTTAGTGTTTTGAGCAGAAACGTCATGGAAAGATCCTACAAAGCACTATGGGGCGTCTAAAACAAATGCAGGTTTTTCCTTCATAACAGCAAATGCTCTAGTTTATAGGGAAAAGTTCTTGAGAAATAATTACTAAGTATAGAGTTAAGAGTACTCCAAAGGTTTCAGGAAGTTATATGAACAAGAAAAATCCTAAGATTTGACCAAGAACGAGAAAGGGCATTCTAGGTGGCAATGCACTCATAGGAACAGCTCAAGGACAGGAATGAGCACCGCACATGAAAAATTACAAATGACGACGTGCACCATGCTTCCCCACCTTTCTCAGTTAGAAAATTAGTAACTTTGTACTAAGAATTTTAAAGAATGTCTTCAATAAGACCTCAAATATTAATGCCAAAGGTTAAAAAAGTGTTCTCTTGTCCTCATTAAAGATTTAAGTGCCTGTTTAAAGTTTTTTGTGATCTCAGTACAAAGTTGTAAGTAATAAACATATAAAGTGAAGACCAGGGTATAAACTAATAAACATTTCAGTTTCCCTTCAATAACTATGGATCCCTCTTTCAAAAATGTATTCAACTATTCAACCTACTTATATTTTCAACACGTACAACCTACACCCTCCTTACTTAGATCTGTTACTTACACATACCACCCAAAATTATTTAATATTCTGTCATGTATTTAGCCTGTGCTTCTAAAGATTTTAAAGAAATATTCTAAAATATTTTTAGCTTTCCCCCTTTTCTTGGTCCAGTAGGCTCTATGCCCAACATGGGCTCTGAACTTACAACCCAGTGATCAATAGTTGCATGCTACACCGATGGAGTCGGTCAGGTGCCCCCATATATTTAGCTTTCTCTTTAACTCCAGGGCACTGTATATAATTTTACTTCAATAAAATTAGGTTGTAGTTCATGAGTATCTTCTGACCAGTTTCATTTTAAAACAAAATGTCCATACTTGAACCTACAAAAGAATTAAGAGTACTAATCCATTACTTCTCATTCATTTAAAAAAGATATTCAATCTATAAAAACTACCTCTGGAAACTACCCAATTTTACTACTTAAGTATATTTTGTGTAAAACTTACCTTTTGGGATTCTTGCTATGTGATCGAGACCTGAAAAAAGAGTATCTATTTTTAGAAAAAAAGACTAAGTGAGGAAAAAGTACAACACGCTGTTAAATTTACATTCTTCCTGATTTCTAATCTTCTTTTTTTAAACGTTTGTTTATTTTGAGAGACAGAAAGAGAGCGCCGGAGGTAGTGAGACCGGGGCGGGGGCGGGAATCTCAAGCAGGCTCCATACTGTCAGAGCAGAGCCCGATGCGGGGCTCAACCCACAAATCGAGAGATCATGACCTGAGCCAAACAAAATCAAGAGTCAGACGCTCAACCGACTGAGCTACTTGAGGCACCCCCTGATTTCTAATCTTTTAATTAATTCTATAAATAAATAGTAATGGCTACTATTATGGTTACTAAGAAATGATGGTTTTCTGTTGTGGGGAAGATACAGCACAAGTGAAACATGGCTTTGGACTCATCCTGATTTAAGTTTCAACTCAGTTGCACCACTATCTGTGACCTGGACAGATATTATATATTATATATTATATATCTTCCCTCAGCTTTGTTATTTCCAAAAGAAGCATAGCAATATGAATTTCCCAGGGAGTTATAAACATTAGATGAGCAAATGTAGGTAAATTCGTAGCACAGTGCCTGCTACATAACAGGCACTCAGGAAGTAATGGTAATTTTTATCATTATCATTTTCAATACCATTAACTGGAATCCTATCTTGTATAACTCCATACTTGCTTGTAATTTCTTCATCTTTCATCTTAGTTCTGATATTTCCTCAAGTTCACAGATTAAAAAAAAGAAAATTTTGAACACATTTCTGGAAAAGCATTACATTTTACCATCAATGTTAAAAGAAATGTGCCAGTTGGCAAAAAAGGAGTAAGATGTGATACACTTTTTTGTCAGCTACAGATGTGAGAATGTAGTCACGGCAAAGAATTTTTTTTCTCATTCAACTATCACTTCAGTTGAATTATATAAATTAGTGGCACTATATTCAGAATTTTAACTTAAACTGAGATTTCTAATGCCATTTATATGGTCTTATAATGCTGAGCAATATTCCCACAGAAACTCAGTGTATATAAAAGAGAACAGTGATAGAGCTATGAGGTAAAATTTGTGGTAAATGAAGAACATATATATCAACACTCCCCTTAAAAAGGGAAGTGTAGGTTTGTTTCATTTCTTCACTACAGTGAAAAAAATATTACCTGCTACAAGCCATGTAACACAAAGTTAGTTTAAACATCTTATACTACGCAAAACATGCTCAAAGCTTGGGGGAAGTTGGGATGACCGAGTCACATATCATAAAGGGTTTTAATTAGGCACAAAATCTGCTGGAAAGTATTTAAATTTCAGAGATGTATAATACAATTAAGGGAACACTATAAATCAGAACTACAGATAATTCTTCTGTGCGATATCTGTCCATCCTAAAGTTGTTTAAGAAGTCATGAGTTCTAAGAAGGTTCCCACCATGATGCCACATACTTGTTGCCAATGGGTAAAAGTGGCTCAGAACATTAATGTTTAAATGTTTACTAAATATGAAGCAGATGACTTTACCAACTAATGAATACCAATATAAATATTGCATACATGTAGCTATTATTATATTAATACAATCTTAATAGTTTGTAGCTCCTAGAATTGAAGAAATATAGGATCAAAGTATGATAAAGATAACCAATGAAACAAACAAAACCCAAACTGTTATCAAGAATAAAGTAGAGCAAATCTGGAACAAATGTAGCCATGACGAAAACCGAGGACTAGAAAGAGCTTTGTAATAAGTCTTAAAAAATAAGGACATGACTCTTAATTCACTCTTCCACACATGTTGAAGGAAATCACCTTGACTTAAATGGCTATTAGGTAACATTTTTATAAACACTGTTTCACATGGTAATATTTTTAAGAGTAAACAAATTTCCCACATCCAGATTTAGTAACACTGAAAGTCCTGTATTAATCACATTTCTTTTGAGAGCCAGGAACATTCAACTTCAGATGCTAGACTATTCATTTAATCACTCCATACCTCCTCAGCTTCTCCCTTTCTTCTCTCTCTCTTTCTTCTCTTCGTTTCAGGCGTTCCTGATTTCTTTTCTCCTGTTTCTCAGCAACAACTCTCTTAAAAGACAATGACAATTAAAATAATATAAACTGAGAAGCATTATTTACGGAGTCCATTATTAACGAGAATTATCCTACACTCTACAATTCAAAAGTTTTCTTGGTAAAATCATTATGCCAGTCTAGTTTCCAAAACGTTTCTTTCCCTGTTTTGGGAAACATTTCTAAAATTTCATGTTTCTTCATGACTTAATATTTCAAAATCATTTCTACAAGACTCTTCTCCTTTGAATATTTTCTAGCATTACTTTTTTTCAATTTTTTTTTTTCCAGTAATCTCTACACCCACGACCTAGAGATCAAGAGGCATAGGCCATGCCAAGTGAGCCAGCTAGGTGCACCTATTTTGTATTTTTTAAAGAACATTAAGCATTATAAATCACTACAAGCTCCCATTTTCTATGATTTTCTAAACAAAAATGTCTTCTGTCATTTCTAATTACCACCTGAATTCTGCTGCTTCAAAAAGTACCAGTAAAACTCTAAATAGTCCTGTTGCTAGCTCTGTATCTGCAAAGATGCCCAAACAGTACTATTTTTAACTTAGAGTCCAGTCATCATCTGAAATCATAAAACTTCATCATTTAAAAAAACTTGCCTGAAATCCTCCCAGCTACTCAGAATACTTAGAAGAGCTCACTGTTAATTACAACTATGGAGACGTCCCTAAGTGTTTCTGACTCCACATTATTTTAAATGTGAAACTATAGATCTTGGGTTAATTTCAGTACTAAAAGTCACTATCCAGTGATTGCCATTTTTTGAGTCAGTCTTCCACTCATAATGAAATGCTACAGTGCCACAATTTTTTAAAAACTAGCCACATCAGATTGTTGAAAAGTAAAATAACTATGTCCATTTACTCTGATCTTTAACCTCTTTAGAAATACCCTCAAGTTTGTTGTTTGCCTATCTTCTCAAAAGAATTCAGCACATGAGTAAGAACTGTACTGGCCTCACAAGCGTGTATGTATATACACACACACATATATACACACACACACATATATATACATGTAAGTGACAGTAACTGTCCTTTTTTTTGAAGACAGGTTTCGGGGTGCCTGGGTGGCTCAGTTGGTTAAGCGTCCGACTTCGGCTCAAGTCATGATCTCACCGTTCCCGAGTTCGAGCCCCAGCTCGGGCTCTGTGCTGACAGCTCAGAGCCTGGAGCCTGTTTCAGATTCTGTGTCTCCCTCTCTGTCTGTGCCCCTCCCCTGCTCATGCTCTGTCTGTCTCTCTCTCTCAAAAATAAACAAACATTAAAATAAATAAATAAATAAAGACAGGTTTCATTCTAATTCCTTTCTGAAACGGGAGTAGAGCATAAAATAAAACTAGAGGTCCTACAAGCTTGCTACTTAGTGAAGAACTGAAAAATACTTCAAATAAATACTAGACTCATTTTCTCAATCTTCCTTTAAAGTAAATATTATATAGTTTATTTTATTGAAAAGAAAAAAAATTGGGAATCTGTATGAAAGAATTAGTTTGGAATTCAGTTAGCAAGATTCCTAATTCAATGTCATATCCAACACAAAATACTACCCCCTAAAATAAGGGGACGGTATTTAAAGTCTGTTTCTCAGACGTCATCCATTAAACCAGCTGTTATCTCCATTTACAATCCTACTCTATTCAGTATGAATTATTAGCAGAATTACAGTCAAGATGTTATACAAAAAGATAACTAATACATATCAAAACAGTGAGTGGTTAAATTAGATAAAGTGCAGGATTATTAATTTACCAATGTACCTTTAATTCTTCAAGCTTCTCTCTTATTTCAATAAATCCCAGGTGCAGTTTACCCCCAAAATGATCAGCCAGTCGTCTATCATTATCATGAAGCCCTAAGTAGGCAGAGCAGACTTCACAGACTCGAAGTTTCTGTTGTTGGAAACTGGAAGCTGGCATAGAGTTCCGATAAACTTCCTGAATAGAAGTGAGAAAAACAATATTAATATCAACCTCACTGAGAGTCATACCATTACACAAAATACACTATGTACATACCAAAAAAAAAGTTTTCCAATAAATATACACAAGTATGGCTATTTTGTCATGAAAATCATGGGTTCCCCATTACTCCCATCCTCTGTTCTTGGGACCTCTCCAATGGAGGTCAAAGATCAGAGCTTGAACTGTATTTTGCCAAAAACTGCTGTAGAATTCTATTATGACACAGAATATGACTTTTGGAAAGGCTTTCTCAATGTTCTGGGTTTTGTTTTCTGCAATTTTTGATAAAAATGAGATGTAGCAACCCCAAAACTATATATATCAGTGAAGGATCAAGGAAGAAGTCACCCAGGAAGAAGTCACCCACACTGGCAGAGAGGGCATGAATGTCTTCGGTATTATTACAGTTTCCTTCTGCTGCCTTCTTTCCCACAGGTCAATTCTTTCCCCTTTGGAAACGTGGACAGGGCACACAAATGATAAGACTTTCCACTAAGAAGAATAGTTCTATAAACAATGAGAGGAGGTGCCTTACGATGTCTTAACCATTTTTCCTTACTGAAAACATTCTGGTGTTTGTTTGATGCAGCCACATGTCCACCTAAAAATATTACCTTTCCTGGGTGGCTCAGTCGGTTAAGTGTTCAACTATTGATTTCAGCTCAGGTCATGACTTCATGGTTTGTGAGACAGAGCCCCACCATTGGGCTCTATGATGACAGCATGGAGCCTACTTAGGAGTCTCTCTCTCCCCCTCTTTCTGCCCCCCACCCCTGCCTGAGCATGCAAAAAAATAAATATTTTATCTCTAAATAAATAAATAAATAAAACTTAAAAAACATTCTACTTTCAAGCCTCCATGGAGCTTTCTCTGGCTTTAGAGATATTCAAGAGAACATTGCTGGAGGGTATATATAGAAAAGTTATTTCAAAGGGAGTTAGTAGGCTGAGAAAAAAATCACTAATGGCTGTTATCACCTGTGGATCAGAAGTGATGGGAAACAACATTTACACTTTCAAAAGTGTCAAACCAAGGGGCGCCTGGGTGGCTCAGCAGGTTAAGCATTCGACTTCAGCTCAGGTCATGATCTCACCATTCCTGAGTCTGAGCCCTGCATCAGGCTCTGAGCCTAGAGTCTGCTTCAGATGCTATGTCTCCCTCTCTCTTTCCGTTCCCTGCTCAGGCTCTGTCTCTTTCTCAAAAATAAACAAACATTAAAAAAAAAAAAAAAGGTGTCAATACCAAGATACTCATTAATTACAAAAAGGAAAGCACTGTGACTTCGCAGTGGAAAAATAGGCAATATCACCAGAAATGGGACAAATCACTAGCTGTGCCTTCTGATGGAATGTAACATTACTTCAATGGTACTCTTGTCAAAAATCTAACTGGGAAGAAAAATTAGACAAACCAAAACTGAAGAACATTTTACAAAATAACTAGCCTGTACTTTTTAAAACTGTCAAGATCATGTCAAAGACTGAAGGTTCCACATTATAGAAGCCTAGAGGAACATGAACAAATAAATGCAGCATATGATCTTGAACTGGGCCTTAAACAAACAAAAAAAATTTATTATGTTTATTTATTGATTTTTAGAGAGAGAGAGAGAAAGAGCATCCCAAGCAAGCTCTGCGCCACAGAGCCCAACGCAGGGCTCAAACCCACAAACCATGAGATCGTGATCTGAGCCAAAATCAGGAGTCAGAACCTTCACCAATTGAGACACCTAGGGGCTTCAAAGAAAAAAATTTTAATAAAAAAGAGTATTACTGGGACAATTCAGAAGAATATGAATAAAGTTTTCAGATTAATAGTATTGTATTATTGTTAATTTCGGATTAAATCATTGTATTGTTTTATGTAACAGAATATCCTTGTTTTTAAGAAATACACATTTGAGTAGGGTAAAAGAGGCATCACATCTATAACTTAATGTCAAAGACTTCAAATACAGACACATAAAAGAGAAAAGACAGAGCAAATGTGGTAAAATGTTAATATTTGGAGTCTGGGTGAAGGATATAGGGGAATTCCTTATACTATTTCTTTTACTTTTCTGGAAATATTTCAAAATAAACGTTTTAAAAAAGAAAAACACAAATGCATGACACACACAGGCAAGTCAACTCACTTTTTGTGCCTTGTTATTCCTTTTTCTAGCTACGCGGAGGAACAGGCTTTAGGCATAGTGGCCATATTGCGGCCAAAACATGATAACCATAAAGATGAATCCACATGGTAAGGGTGGCTGAGCACAGAGCTGTAAGGAGCCTGTATACTAGATGGAATTATGGAGCTGCCGACCCAGCCCTAGACTCCCCAACCATGAGTATTTACTAAGTGAGAAAAACAAAACCCTCGTTTGGTTAACCCACTGTAAGTTAAGTTTTCTATTCTGTGCAGTAGAACACCATCTACAATGGGCGAGCACATTTTTTAAAGCAGTCTCCTTAATGAAAATCAACTGTAGACAAAATGTAACAGGTTAAAGATGTTAAGCCACTGTGATACTAGAAAATCCTCAAAAACACATGTATGAAATTTCATGAAAACAAAATATGCAAGTAATAATGTCACTACATTCATTACCGGAGTCTTTTGAGGAAATGAGCTATAAAATACTCTGCATCTAAAAATTCAGGGTTGGCCTGTGTTATCTCATTTGATCTGCAATGCCCTTGACAGAGTGGGCAAGGCCAGGCTCCTTATCCTGCTTCCCAGGTGAGGGAATCGAAGTTCTGAGAAGTGACCTGTCTAGATCCTGCAGGACTCAAAACCTCTCCCAATCCAGTGCTCTTCATGTATTACTTTTATAACCAGAAAAATATTAGAAACTAACTAACTAACTAAATAAATAAATAAATAAAATTTAAGGAATTAAAATTCAGGGTTGGGGCACCTGGATGGCTCAGCCAATTAAGCATCTGACTTCTGATTTTGGCTCAGTTTATGATCTCACAGTTAGTGAGATCAAGCCCTGTATCTAGCTCTGTGTAACAATGAGACCGTCTGCTTCAGATTCTCTCTCTCCCTCTCTTTCTGTCCCTCTTTTGTTCATGCGTGAGCTCTCTCTCAAAACAAATAAACAGTTAAAAATAAAACTCATAGTGTTTATTTTCTGGATTGATATCAAGTACATTTCAAGAAATTATATTTTGAGAAACTTAATAAGAGACCATGGGGGAGGGAAAGGCAAAAAACAGTTTCAAACCAAGAGGGAAGCAAAACACAAGAGACTCTTAAATACAGAGAACAAACTGAGGATCGAAGGGGGTTGGGGAGGGTGGTGGAGGAGAGGGGAAAATGGGTGATGGGCACCGAGGAGGGCACTTGTTGGGGACGAGCACTGGGTTTTTTATGTATGCGATGGAACATGGGACTCTACTCCCGAAGCCAAGAGCACACTGTATACACTTTATGTTAGCTAGTTTGACGATTCTATTTAAAAATAAATAAAAACATAAAACCTAAGTTTAAAAAAAAAGAAATCCTAAATATTAAGATTTCAAAAATACCAGGAAAGGTTACATGATATATTTTCTTTCAATCCTATTACCTTTAATCTGTATTTATATTTAAAGGAGAATTCCTGGGCAGGGCACCTGGGTGGCTCAGTTGGTTGAGTGTCTGACTTCGGCTCAGGTCATGATCTCACAGTCTGTGAGTTCGAGCCCTGCGTTGGGCTCTCTGTTGACAGCTCAGAGCCTGGAGCTTGCTTCAGATTCTGTGTCTCCCTCTCTCTCTCTGACCCTCCCCCACTCATGCTTTGTCTCTCCTGCTCTCAAAAATAAATAAAAACATTAAAAAATAATAATAAATAAAGTAGATTCCTGGGGCTCCTAGGTGGCTCAGTCAGTTAAGTGTCTGACTCTTGATTTTGGTGCATTTGGTGCAGATCATGATATCATGGTTCATGAGATCTAGCCCCACGTTGGGCTTTGTGCTGACAGCACAGACCTGCTTGAGATTCTCTCTCTCCCTCTCTCTCTCTGCCCCATCCCTGTTCATACGTGTGCTCTCAAAATAAACACTTAAAAAAATAATAAAGTAGATTTCTTATAACTAGTTTTTCCTTTTTTTTAAAAAAAAATTCAGGGGCGCCTGGGTGGCTCAGTCAGTTAAGCGTCCGACTTCAGCTCAGGTCATGATCTCACGGTCTGTGAGTTCGAGCCCCGCGTCGGGCTCTGTGCTGACAGCTCAGAGCCTGGAGCCTGCTTCCCATTCTGTGTCTCCCTCTCTCTGCCCCTCCCCTGCTCATGCTCTGTATCTGTGTCTCTCAAAAATAAATAAATGTCAAAAAAAAAAAATTAAAAAAAAAAATTCAGTCTCACAATCTCTGCCTTTTAGTTCAAGTACTTAGACCATTTACGTTTAACATAATTATTGGTACATTTGTTTAAGTCTACGGTTGTGCTATTTATTTTCTCTATGTCCAATCTCATTTGTTCCTTTTCTCCTGCCTTCTTTTGGATTAAGTATTTTTAGGATTCCATTTTATTTCTACTATTAGTTATACTTTTCTCCCCTCTAGTGGTTTCTCTAGAATTTATAGTATACAACTTTATTAATATCAGACCAAGATTTCAAAGCAGAAGACATTACTAGGACAATTCAAAATAATAAAGGGTTCAATTACTCAAAAAGACACAACAAACCTAAAGGTATATTAGCCTAATAACAGAGTTACAAAATACGTGAAGCAAAAACTGACAAAATGGAAAGCATAGACAAATCCACAACTAGAGGTAGAGACTTCAATACTCCTCTCAGTAAATAAGCAGAAAATCAATAGGATATGTAAGACTTGAATAACTAATCAACTATCCTGACTCAACTGACTTTTATAGAACACTCCATTTAACAAGGTAGAATATCATTCTTTTAAAATGCAGATGAAACATTTCCCAAAACTAAATTCAGGGCACAAAACAAGTACTAACATATCTAAGAGGCCTAAAATCACACCAATGTTCTGTGACTGCAACGGAACTAAATTAAAATGAGAAGAGAAAAATATTTGGAAAAAAACGTCAAATATATAAAAACACGCTCCTAAATAACCCATAGGTCAAAGAAGAAATCACAAGCAATATTAGCACTGAATGAAAATAAAAATACAACATATGAATCTGTGGGATGCACTTACAATCACGTGTACAAGAAAATTTATAGCGTTTAATGGGCTAAAATGAATTATCTAAGCTTCCACTTTAAGAGGATAGAATAAGAAAAGAACTAAACCGCCATGTGATACAATTAAGAGCAGTGGAGACTATAGTAAAACCGGAGAAAACAACCCCATCTGAAGACATCCAATTTTCTAAAAAACATCGGTGGGTTAAACAAAAATAAAACTTTGTCTGCAGATACTATATTTTGACCTGTGCTGTGAAGAAAGCATGAAAAGAGGCTCCCAAAGTACTAGATTGTACTGAGGTAGAAAGAGAAGGGACAATGCAATGGCTGCACGGTGTTAAGTTGAGGGAGGGGAAGGTATCATCGTGACATTTATGCACGGTGTGTGTGTGTGTGTGTGTGTGTGTGTGTGTGTGTGTGTGTGTTGTGTGACTGTTGTGCATAACTAGCTAGTTTAGTACATTTCACTTACTAGTTACAAATTTCAACAGATCAATGGCTCTAAAGTAAAACAAACCACAAATTTTGATACGTAATCCATTAATATGGTACTGGCTAATTAAAATAATTTTTAATTGGCTTAAATTGCCTTTAACTTTTCAGTAATTTCCAACTGAACATATGTTAAGAAGTACAGACAATAAGGCTCTAGAGAATACCATTAAAAATTTCATTACCTCTGCTTCTCTTTTCTTTGCCCGTGCTTTCTCTACTTCATCCATTACTTTTTGGGATTCTTCCACATTTCCTTCAGCTCCTAGTTGTTCCACCTTGGCCAACAACTTACCAATTTCTTCATTTAATTCATGAACACGTTCTGCCTAGAAAGAAACAGAAAAGAAAATCATGAATAAAAAGCACAAATATCAAAGTTCAAAATATTTCATAAATGCTCAGAAAAGACTTAAGTTATCTAAAGCTATTACAGGAGTATAAATAATGCTTTCTGAGCATGTAATACATGAACTGGTGGGATATGAGGATGTTCTGAGCCTGCCTGCCCTCACTACCGTGAGGTCGGGAATACAAATGATCTCAATTTAAAACTATTACTTTCCAACCTCGGCTTTGGCAGTGTATTCCAAGTATGAAATACCTTTTTTCCCCCACAATCTAGTCCTGTGTACCTTTCTGAGCCATCTCTTGCTGTTTCCCCATTCATAACACAATCTATTAGTTACATCTAATTTCCCAAATTTACTCTTAATTTCTACCTCTGTGACTTTGGAAAGGGATGTCACCTCTCTTTCTGGGACATCATCCTTTATGTCCCCTTGCCTGAACTCATATATGTCTATTCTTTCAACAAGATCCAATTATTCTGTGAAGCATTCCTTTTTTTTTTTTTTCTTTTAATGTTTATTTATTTATTTTGAGACAGAGAGAGCACAAGCAGAGGAGGGGCAGAAAGAGAGGGAGAGAGTTGGGGAGCCTGGGAGGTTCAGTCAGTTAAGTGCCGACTTCAGCTCAGGTCATGATCTCACAGTCTGAGAGTTCGTGCCCACATCAGGCTCTGTGCTGACAGCTCAGAGCCTGGAGCCTGCTTCACATTCTGTGTCTCCCTCTCTCTGCCCCTACCCTACTCATGCTCTGTCTCTGTCTCCCAAAAATAAATAAAAATGTTTAAAAAAAATTAAAAAAAAAAAAGAGAGAGAGAGGGAAAGAGAGAATCCCAGCAGGCTCCACACTGTTAGCCACTGTTAGTGATGGGTGGCTCCAACTCATAAACTGTGAGATCATGACCTGAGCCAAAATCAAGAGTCAACCCCTTAACCGACTGAGCCACCCAGGCGCCCCTCTCTGAAGCATCCTTGATCAATCAACACATCTCACCCCACTTAATCACAAGCAGAGAGAACCACACCCGCCTTTGTACCATCTCTGTATCTTCTGTAACTACTTTTGTATACATATCACACCACTTTAAAAATAGCTATTTATATTTCCAATGCCCAGCAAATAGCGCAGGCTCAAAAAGGAGTTACAGGAATGAACTGGTGCACACGCTTTAATGCAAAGATATGACTTTAGGGTCCAACAGCTTTAACTTATTGCCAAACCAATTACCAGATGTGGAATTCTGATCATATTACTTAACCTGAATCCACTTCCTCATCTGAGAAGCAGGAATAACACTACCTCACAAAGTTGTGAGAAATGAAAAAATGTGCCTTGCACATACACAACACAGCACATTACCGACTGTTAGTATATGACCCCAGCACTCCTTCTCCCTTAGCCTTAGGGAATGTCTTTCCACTGGGATTAATTCTTGCCTTGGGATGTGTGTCCTCCTCCTCACCATCATCCTGAGAATGTAGTTAGTTCGTTCTTACTGTTTTGATGGTATACGATACATATACAATCTTTATTTTTTGGCCACAAAGTAAGTATTCAGGCTACGTGGCCAATTACATTAGCAAAGATTTTACTTTGATATGGACATCCAGTCCCAACAAACCAGTGTGCCAATAATCTTTACTGCTCAAATATCCTTCAATCCAAAGTATTCATCCCTCAAAGAAATTCTCAATGCTATTATCATTTTCTTACCTCTTTAACAAAGTGGTATTTTTCTTTCAGTATTTGTCATAGAATAACTGGATTATGCCCCAAACTCTTCACCTTTCCCTGTATCTATTTCTTTGTTATATAACTAGTAATATCATATTCTGATTCTGACCTGGCCATATAACCAGCTTCAGCTAATAGGACAGTAGCAAACATGACAGAAGGAAAGGGATGAAAAGCACTGTATGACAGGGCTATGACATTTTTTGCACCTTTACTACTACCATGAGAACATGGCCAGGCTAGCCTTCTAGGTTCAGTGGCCTCTGGATGACTGGAAGACACATGAGTGAGCCTAGCTGAGTAGGAAGATCTTCCCAATCAAGTGCAGTCTAAATCTTTTTTTTTTTTTTTTTAATTTATTTATTTATTTTGAGAGGGAGAAAGAGTGCGACAGGGAGGGGCAGAAAGAGAGGGGGAGACAGAATCCCAAGCAGGCTCCATGCTATCAGTGCAAAGCCCAACATGGGGCTCCATCTCATGAATCATGTGAGCAGAAATCAAGAGTCAGATGCTTAACCAACTGAATCACCCAGGCACCCCTAGCCTAATCACTGACCAAAGACTCAAGGGCTAAATGCTTGTTGTTTCAAGTCACTGAGTTTTGAGGTAATTTATTAAATTATTATTGAGCATTTCTGTAGTGATCAATAACCAACACAATGCCATATAAACCCAAGATAGCCCCGATGGGTCTTTTTCAACCATGAGATACCAGATTATTGAACTTTAGGATCCCATCTTTAGAGAACTTTTCAGAAAAGTTGATTAAAAATCACCCTTTCCTGAGGGTGCCTGGCTGGCTTAGTCAGCAGAGCATGCAACTCTTGATCGCAAGGTCGTGAATTTAAACCCCACATTAGGTGTAGAGATTACTTAAAACAAAAGACCTTTCCTCAAAGAAGGGAATCCACTTCCCTTTGTATATAAATCTCTGAGAACTGTATTTAATGCTGTCATCCCAATTATCTGGGTAACTCTTCCCCCATTCTACGTTTTCATAAAATGTACAAACTATCTTGAATGGCACAAAATGTTACAAAGTAGTAAGTCACCAAATCAGTAAACTGCAATACAGGGAATTTTCTTGTATTCTGATTAGAACAAACCAACTCTATATAGGAAAAATGAACACATTCTGGTTATTAGAGAATATTAAAAATTATCGTTAGCTTTATGGATGTTGATTATTCATGTGACATGCAGAATTTGCTTTAAAATAATGAAATGAGCAAAAAACTGATGACTACAAACCCACTGAGATTTATTGTACTTTTCTTTCTACATTTTTCTTAATTGCATTTTTAAAGTGTATTTGAGTAATCTCTACACCCAACGTGAGGCTCAAACTCATGACCCCAAGAATCAAGAGTTGTATACTCTTCTGACTGAGCCAGTCAGGCATCTTTTCTTTCTACTTTTTGCATGTAAGTTCACAACAAACTATTTTTTTAAAGTAGTGGGTATAACAGAACATCTGAAGAACAGCCAAAAGTTAACATTAATAAAATGAGCAATCCATTTAGAAATTCATTTAGACATACAGATATTTAATAAAATGAGCAATCCACTTAGAAATCCATTTAGACATACAGATATTTCACTAAAGACATAAACACATGAAAAAAATGTTCAGCATCGTTAGGTATCAGGGAAATGAAAACTGAAACCAAGAAATAACAATATAGATCTTTAAGAAAGGATAAAATGAAAATTCGTGACACCATCGAATACTGACACAGATGTGAAGAAACTAAATCATTAACACACTGCTGGTAGAAATATAAAATGGTACAGTCACTTGAGAAAAAAGTTTGGCACCTGTTTTCAAAACTAAAAATGGACTTACCATATGACCCAGAAATTGCATTCTTGGGCATTTATCCCAGAGAAATGAAATGCTTATTGCAGTTTGATTGGTGTTAACCAGTAACTGGAAACAACCCAAACACCTTTCAATATGTAGTTAAACTGTAATATATCCTTACCATGGAATACTATTCAGAAATAAAAAGGAATGAACTACTGATACACACAACAACTTGTATGAACCAAGGAAGCTGTGCTGAGCGAAAAGTACCATTCTCAAAAGCATACATAATTCCATTTATGTAATATCCAGTAAAATAACATAATTATTGAGATGAAGAACACATTAGTGGTCTCCAGAAGACAGGGGAAAGGAGGAACAGGTTTGGCTATGAAGAAACAACAGGAGGGAGTCTCATGGTTAATGTTACAGTGAAGTAACAATTATGATGGTAGTTACTCAAGTTACTTACACATGTGATAAAAGTTGCATAGAACTACACACACACACACACACACACACACACGTGCACGCGTAACTGTTAAGATCTGAATAAAATATCGTGCCTGGACCAGTAGAAGTATCTTGGCTTTCGTGGTGTACTACAGTTGTATAAGATGTGAACGTTTAAGAGAAGGCTAGAGGAAGAGTTCAGAGAATTCCCCATATATGTCTCTGTAATCTGTGCATGTAATTATTTCTAAATAAAAAACTAAAATTAGTGAGATGAAACTATACTTTGTACTAATGAAGTTAGTGAGATTCTCACCTTTGCGGCCACTTCAGCACTAATCTCTTCTTGAGTTTCTGCTAATCTTTTCTTGGCCACTTCTGTTCTTCGATCACAATCTGCAATGAATGACTGCAGATGATCCATAGCCTGTAAAGTTTAATTAAAAGACAATTACTGCCAGAAAAAGCAACTTTCTTAATATCTTTACTCAAAAAGTATATTTTTTAAATGCTAAAATGGAAGTAAAAAAGTAACAAAAGCAGATCCAATAATAAAACAAAATACTACTCATCATCTGTCAAACTGGCAAGTAAGAAACTTAAATAAATCCCCAGGAAAGATAGTAAAGCTCTTGATCTCGGCTCAGGGCATGATCTCTGGTTCGTGAGATCTAGCCCCACTGTCGGGCTCCATGCTGACAGCATGGAGTCTGCTTGGGATTCTCTCTCTCCTCCTCTCTGCCCCTCTCCCTCTCAAAATAAATAAATAAATAATATCCACATTGTATTTAATATCCTCCCTCTTTCTATATTTATAGACACAAAAATAAAAATAAATGTAAAAATTCTGTAGATTATTAAAGGGCCTTATATACATCAAAAATGTGTTTGTTTTCATGTGCTTAAATTGATGTTTCTGTTATCATTATGAATTTACTGGAAAGAATAGTTTATTTTCAAAAGAATATATGCATTGCATGATTTTTACACATAAAACACCCAGTTTTTCACTTTGTATTTGTTAAAAAATATTGTTCGTCAGGACACCTGGGTGGCTCTGTCATTTAAGCATCTGACTCTCAGTTTCAGCTCAGGTCATGATCTCATGGTTTTGTGAGTTCGAGCCCGGTGTTGGGCTCTGCGCTGACAGCACAGAGCCTGCTTGGGATTCTCTCTCCCCCTTTCTCTCTCTGTCCCTCCCCTGCCTGTGCTGTCTCTCTCTCAAAATAAATAAATAAACTAAAAAAGAATTAAAAGTATTAAAAAAAAGTTGCTAGTCAAGAAAGCATATGATCTTAATTTAGCACTGTCCTTCATATAACCAAAAGATAATTTGCTAAGAGCCTTTTCCTGTAGAGATATTAATCCATATTCAAAGTATTTTACCACAAAAAATAATCTAGCCCATTAAAGCAAAATCACATACATCAAGTTCAAAGAAAAAATCTTGTTCTTTGGATGCAATTTCATAATCTGCTCTTAAAGCCAGGTCATGGACTTTCAGACATTCTCCAAGATCCATTCTCTAGGGGAAAAAAAGACACATTATTGAAAGAGTAAACACATGTCACAAAAATTCATTAACAACCACAGTTCTCTTCAAATTACATATTAAGTCTTATAGGTGCTTCTTTATTTATGAACTTCCAAGTTACAAAATTTCATAGGCAAGTATAAAACTTGGTGCCAGAAAAAAAAAAACACATCAATTCTATCAGCAGGTGGAAGGAGTGATCACTTTTGTACTTAAGAAAAAATGGACAAGGAAAACTGCCAGAATCTAAAAAAAGCTTCCAGCTTCTGTATCAAAACCAATTTCACTTAGCTCATTAACATAGAAGAGATAACATTAATTTAAAATCAAACTAAAAGAACATGTAAATCAGATTGCTGCATTGTATCTATCGTCAATATTCTTTGAAGAACATTCTGAATTTCGAATAAAGATAGAGTCCTCAAAACATTAGATCAGTAACCTCAATATGGATTCCAGACAAGACTGTAGGTGAACTAGTAAAAAGAAATTTATTAAGACTCAATATAAGTTCACAAAGAATCAGTATCTAACCCTACAAGCATGGA
This sequence comes from Paguma larvata, assembly GCA_030068075.1. Classification (NCBI taxonomy): domain Eukaryota; kingdom Metazoa; phylum Chordata; class Mammalia; order Carnivora; family Viverridae; genus Paguma; species Paguma larvata. Next base: position 88,935,956 of record CM057834.1, on the reverse strand, counting down.
GGGGCCACCTGGCTGGCTCAACAGGTTAAGTGTCTGACTCCCGGTTTTGGCTCAGGTAATGATCTCACAATTTGTGGGTTTGAGCTCAACATCAGACTCCCTGCTGACAGCATGCTGGTCAGCTATGCTGCCCTCCCTCTCTCTCTGCCCCTCCCCTGCTCATGTGCACACGCCCATGCACACAACCACTCTCTCTCTCTCTCCCAAGATAAATTAACTTCAAAAGGGTTACATTGTGGCATGACTGAGATAAATCAACTTACAGGATACTGTATGAGAGCAAAGTCAGAAATCTCTTGCTGAAGGCTGGCAAACCCTTCTCTTCTTCTAAAACCTACATTTTGGGACACCTGGGTGGCTCAGTTGGTTAAGTGTCCGACTTCGGCTCAGGTCATGATCTCAGTTTGTGGGTTCGGGTCCTGCATTAGCTCTGTGCTGACAGCTCAGAGCCTGGAGCTCCCTCTCTCTCTGCCCCTCCCCTGTTCACACGGTCTCTCTCTCTCTCTCTCAAAAGTAAATAAACATTGCATAATTAAAGAAAAACAAACATACGTTTTCTGTGCTAATACATTTCAAAAGGGATATAAATAAATTAAACAAAGTGTTTCAACACCAAGCTATACAAAAAGCGCCAGAGGACAGATTAATTAGCCAGAGAAAAACCAAGATGTGAACTCATCAATCAACTGAAGAACTTTTCAGGTGATGGAGCGTGGAGCCTGCTTGGGATTCTCTCTCTCTCTCCCCCTCACCCACTTGTGCGCATACTCTTGGTCTCAAAATAAAGATTAAAAGTTTCCTCAAGAGTTAGTGAGTTCCCAGACAATGGAAAGATTTGAATAGTTTAGAGAACCACTTTTCTAGGACACTGAGGAAAGAATTCAAATATCAGGTAGCTTCTTTCCAAGTGAGATTTTATGACTAAAAAAACAAGTTCCTCTGTAACACTCTATTATCTCAGTTTTTAATTACATAAAAGAATGAATGGGAAAATATAGACAATATCTTCAAAGTTATCCTTTGGGAAATAAGAGGGAATATTCACCAGTATAATAAAAGTCCTCATCACACTTGCTGAAGGCTAGCATGTATCACTGCATTGCTGAGGATGCTGAGATTTTTCCAGGCCCCACTACTTACTCTCATTCATAAGTCTATGGGTTAGCTAAGAAGTCTTCCAATGACAATAAACAGCAACTGAAACTTGTTGCTGATGTGGAAATTCATAGCTGCTTATCAAGTGGCATTTTTAAAAACCTATAGAAAAAAAATTTAATACTCTTAAAAACTGCAGGAAAGACAAAAATGAAAAGAAGTTAATTGCAAAAGAACGTTGTTAACCATTTTTGCTACACCAGTGTTTCTTAATTGATAATATTAATCACTCCAGCAACTCCCTTCATATGTGTAGCTATAGTGGTTAATAGTATGCTATACTTATTTCCTAAAATGTTATGAGGTCACAGTTGGATATGCCAATGATGCAATGCAGTGGTTCTTAATCTAGACCCAAGGTAATACATTTGATAAGAGGTCCCAGGCCTACCCTCCAAAGTCAGAACTGTAAAAGCTTCTCAGGAGTTTTTAATGTACACTGTTGGGAACCACTCACTGATCTAGTTTTATTCCCATTCTACAGACAAAGGAATTGAGGCCTAGAAAGATGGCTTTATTCCAGGTACTTAGTAGAAAATCTGGTTAGACTGATTTCTAGTCTAACTCCTATTGTATTTTACCATGCTAGTTCCAATTAAGTCAGTACTAACTTATCTTTTAATATTTTTAGGTAACGATCACTCGCCACAACCTCTACCAAAGTTCAACACACTGTAGATACTCAAAGCAATTGTCTACACTGCCTTTCCTACAGTTATCTTCCTATCTCTATTCTCTGCTTAACTATATTTCCAATCTGTTCTCACAAAAATCTAAAAGTAGTATATAAATCTTGTCTCACTGTTTTACTTAAACATCTCTTTTACCCACCCATACTAAACACTGGCAGGAATTCCTCCACTCTTATCTTTAAGTTGACATCATATAACCAACCGAAGGAAAAAACTCAACTATGTGGGTCAAGAACAAAATGAACACCAAAAAGGACACAATTATACCACTGTAGTAAGGGTGGAGTTTTGGTAAGAGGAGGAGAGTTGGGGGTCATGTATGCCTTGGAGGAAGATTTGTTGAAGCGGGACATTTTTTACTACCTCACTAGAATGTGAGCTCCACCACAAAAAGGATTCTTTAGCTGTTTTATGTACTATGCACCTGTGTCTGGTATATAGGAATGTTTAATAAGTAGTTTGAATGAATCAAACTGGTAAAAGAGGACAAAGAAGAACATTTCACACAGGGAGCCCTGAGCTTAACAAGCAAGGGTGGTCAAGATGCAACCTAGAATGTGAGACATCTGGGTGGCTGAGTCGGTTAAGCATCCAACTTCAGCATCAGGTCTTGATCTCATGGTTCATGAGCTTGAGCTCTGCACTGGGCTCTCTGCTGTCAGCTTGGAACCTGGAGCCTGCTTTGGATTCTGTATTTCCTGCTCTTTGCCCCTCCCTCTGCTCATATTCTGTCTCTCTTTCAAAAATAAACATTAAAAAAAATAAATAAAAAGCTGTAACCCAGGACACGAAAGCTCCAGGTCTCAGCTCTCAAGGGGAAGGTCTTTGCCTCTCCATGGATTATCAACTTGGCTGGGGACTCCTTTCCTTTCTAAGTAGTTAAAGTTACTCTTCTCTCTTTTTCCCTATGTGCTACTGTCCCCCAGGAAGTAGACCACCTGGGTTTGATGCTATCCTGGGCCATAAGCCCTGCAGTTAGGCTAACTTACAATTGTAGATTTGGGGGCCAAAGCCCTAGAAAGAAGCGGTAGCTGTTTTTATTGATTTATATTTATATATATGTATGTATATGGCCTTGGTGCTTATTCTTCAAGGATCTAGCAGGACAGCAGGTGGAGGCAGAACTTTCAGAATTCTAAATACCAGCCATCTGTTTTCCGGTGCATGTCATCATGACTGAGCATGTACATGCACACAGAGTATTTAAAATGAAAAGCAAGCCAAAACAAACACAAGTACCTGCTGCTATAAAAAAAGTGAGTAAGGGGCAAGTATGCCCGTGTTAATGCTCTCCATGACCCCAGTCCTCTAATTAAAAAGCCGCCACAAAGGGAACCGTGATAGAACCATACTACGATCAACCATGAACCAATCCTCAAAAGCCACATCAATCCTGACTTCTTCACTGACGGCTCAAGAGTACTTCGAACACTAAGTGCGCAGATATCTGCCCTTGCTTCTCTGGTGACATGATTAAGCTTCAAACTGAACAAAATAAAATGTTTGGTTATTTATTTTAACTTATAATGGCTCTATTTGTGATGAAAGCCATAGGAAAATATTTGAGTTTTACATTTAATGAGTAATTTATTTCATAATTAAATTCTTCCCACAAGTTTATTATTCTTGGTGTTTTAATTAAAAGGCATCTAAATTCTCAGATTGTAAATGGAAAAAATTTCTATTTTTTTATTTTAAAGAAAGAGCACACAAGTGGGGGGAGGGGAGGAAGCGAGCAAATCCTAAACAGGCTTCAAACTCAGTGCAGAGACAGAAGGCGGGGCTCAATCCTACAACTTTGATATCATGACCTGAGGGGGAATCAAGAGTTGGACATTCAACGGACTCAGCTGCCCAGGTGTCCCAAAATGCTTATTTTTAATTGGATAAATTCAGTTCTGCATTCTGTCTCCTTCATCTTAAATCTACTTCCTTCATGAAATCTTGACCAAATAACTGTATCTGATTCTGGTAACTTCTCTTACAACCTCTCAACATTTTGTACTACCTTTTACTGTTCAATAAAGTTGATTCTGTTAAGTGCTTTTTTTTGTTTAAATATATGTATATTTTTAATGTTTACTTGTTTTTGAGAGACAGAGAGAGTCAAGCAGGGGAGGGGCAGGGAGGGGAGGAGACAGAATCTCAAGCAGGCTCCAGGCTCTGAGCTGTCAGCACAGAGCCTGACACAGGGCTAGAAGTCTGGAACCATGAGATCATGACCAGAGCTGAACTCAGACGCTTAACTGACTGAGCCACCCAGGTGCCCCTCTGTGCTTTTTAAGTGTTCTTTTAAAATTCCAAAAATGAAGGTTATCTCCTTAAATGGACTTTAAGCTTCATGAGGAAAATGGCCTCTCTTATTTCCCTTCCTACGTAAAAGACCAGGTTTTACACAACCCATATCTACTAAATAAACTGGACGATTTAAGGTAAGGAATTCTAAGAACTTGGAGAAACAATGAAATAAGTGCACAAAGGTAAATGGACCAAAGTTTAACAATGATGTTTTTGACGTAAAAAATTAGAAACATTTTAAGAGCTTAGCAATAGGAATTTGATTAACTGAATTATGAAACACCTGTATAATACAATATAATGAGAAATGATGATCTGGATACTAAGTGAAGAGAAGGCAAAGAAAAATGTAATAAAAATGTCATTTTTGTAAATTCATATCAGACAATGCTGTGAAGTTGGTTTGATATTGGCTGAATTAAATGCAATGAACTAGTATTAGTCTTACAATCAGAAAAAAAAATCAAGTCACTTTACTTTTGGAAAAAAAAAATCTAACAGGAACAGAGGCATGTGGAAATTATACAGCAAAATCAACAAATAAACATGGTATTATAGTAGAACAAATCAAAAGGTTGGCCTATACATTTTAGTGTACTGCCAGGTGTAAACGAATGGCATTAATAGGCTAAAAAAAACAGTGATAGAAACTAAGCACAGTAACTACTTCAAGAACTGCAATATTCTTGCTTTGTTGTATTTAGTGCATTTGCTCAGGTTGATAAGCTAGATTCTAAAGGGAATTATAAAACAGTACGAGGATACCATTCTTTCTATCGAGGAATTTATATTCTCAAAACAACAGTTGCAAATGTACACAAAGATGCACATACAAAGATTTCATCGCCACACTGTGCACCAAAACCAAAAACTATTAACATATTAATAATCAGCAAATAAATAGGAAACAGCTATATTATGAAATATTATAGAGGCATGTTTTTAAAATATAGACCACTGGGGCGCCGGGGTGGCTAGGTTGGTTAAGCAGCCAACTTCAGCTCAGGTCATGATCTCACAGTTCATAGGTTCAAGCTCTGCATCAGGCTCTGCGTTGACAGCTCAGAGCCTGGAGCCTGCTTCGGATTCTGTGTCTCCATCTCTCTACCCCCCCCCCCCCACCGCCTTGCCGCCCGCTGGCTTGTGCTCTCTCTCAAAAATAAACATTTAAAAAATAAATCAAAAAAATATAGAACACTAATTTGGAAACTTCTTCAAGACAAGAGAAAAATAACCTCGAACAATAGAATGCCATTTGTTAAAAAACACTCACACATACTTGTAAATGTACAGAAAAGAGAGTGAAAAAGGTACATTAAATTGTTGACAAGCTTTAGGCTGGGATGGGGGATTATACCTAAAGGCAAATTTTCATATTTAACACCTTTTCCACGTTTACTTGAAGACTATATTATCTAAGTAATTAACAAAACAAGACAGACTGGTACCTGGCAACTCACAAGACCTCCCTTTACATCACATTATCCATTTAACACTGATAAATTCACTTAATCTGTCTGAACTTGTCTTTTCTCAAACTTCAGGATTGCTTTATCACTCCGATTACGGACTCTGACTAGACTGTGGGAGATTCTGAATACAAATCAACACGAAGAATTTGTTCTATTAGGCAAAGAAGAATGCTTGACTACTTGTACAGAAATAGGACATGATAAAATCTGTATTTTAGAAGCATTAACACCACACTAGATGAACTGACGAGAAAAAAGAGATCAAGAGTGGGAAAAGCTAATATTATTAGCCAGAAATAAATCCTAATGTCAAATTAGAAAGAAAAGAGAAAGGAGGTAACGGAGGTAACGGAGGTAAAATAGGATGCTAAAGAAGAGTAGAAACATTTTAAAGACAGGAACGATCTCTGAAATCAACTGCAGGAATATCTTCCTATAAAAATGGAAATCAAGGCTCAGAGAATTCATAAGATCATAAGCCTAAGATTATAAGCTAGCAGGAGTAAAAGCTTAAGTCTAGTCCTTAATATAACTCAGTATTCTTTCAATAACACAATGATTCTCAAACTAATTAAATGGAACTCTCACCTGATCAATTAATTAACTGGAAATGAAGTGCAGAGAGGAAAAGGTCAAGGAGTCTTATCAAGGCTTCAAGTATTTCAAGCATGAGTCACCAAAGGAAATGACTAAATAAAATGGGAGAGCTGGTCTGTGACAGAAAATGTTTTGTTCTGGACATGCTGAATGTGATATAATAGGATATCTTGGTAGCAGTGTCCGTATGGGACAGATGTAATACTAACAGCTTGCTTTATTAAGTTTTCCAAGCAGGCAGTTTTACACTATTTCTCCTTAGAGATACAGCTCAAGTATTCTTCTAGGAGACCCTCTTTGAATAAATTATCTAGAAACCCAAATCTGACCTCCTTAAGTCAACTTACTAACAATGGAAATTCTGAAAGTATTTCTAAAGAACAGTACCATCTGCAACATAACATATACTGCCACAGAAAAACTGAATGAAGGTGAGGAAGAATGCTTGCGAATAACAGTATAAATTTCTATTCACTTAAGATTTAAAAATAAACCCCACTGCTTGGTAATTTTTATTTAACTTTCTAAAAACCCGTGTTCTTAAGAGCAATAGTTTTGCTATTATCTAACCTGGTTTTAATTCTTTCATTTATTTATTTATACTGCTTAGTCTGCTTAAAATAATTAATTCTTCCCACTTGTCTTTTTATTATGTTTTCTTACACTATTTTAAGAGTCTCAAGACAAGGGTGAAAAACATAGAAATGTAGTAAATGATAACTCAGATATAGTAGAAAAATAGCAAGGAATCAAATAGAGAGCAACAGTAGTAAAATGCTAAAAGGAATACACACCAGCTGGAGAATGAGTAAAACAAAGACAAGACAGCAGGGCAGAGAACATGGGAAACACGAACCTGTGGGCAACCATTTGAACCCTTCCATGTACCTTCCAATGCTATTTTCTACGACACAAACCGCCTACATTTTGATTCTTACTTCTTGCACCTTCACTTTCTCTCTTCCTATTTGTAAACTCTCTCTTCCATTCATGTTCAATGCGTGAGTTAAGCCCCAGCTTAAGACAAGAGAAAGCCGTCTATTATGGAAAAAACCTTGAAATAACAAAACCTGGGTATGAGTTTAAGTTATGCTGTAATGTCTTAAAATAAAACTTAAGTATGGCGCCTGCGTGGCTCAGTTGGTTAGGCCTCTGACTCCGGCTCAGATCATGATCTCCCGGTTTGTGGGTTGGAGCCCTGCATTAGGCTCTGTGCTGACAGCTCAGAGCCTGGAGCCTGCTTCAGATTCTGTGTCTCCCTCTCTTTCTGCTCCTCTCCTACTCGCAAGTCTGTCTCTCTCAAAAATAAACATTATAAATAAATAAATATTAAGCTTTTACTTTCCTAATTCCAATCTTGGCATTCAAACTAACAAGTCCAACTGACTGTTGGGTGAAGAGGGATAAGGCGCACCGTGCATGCAGAGTGCATTTTACCACTTTTTACCACTTCCCATTTAGTAACTGCCTGTTCCCACTCCTACGTTCCCCTTCCGAGTCCATTTTTTCCTGAGTGGATAAAGAAAAATAAAGCTCTTCTAGCTTTTCTTAATAGTGTTTTTTGTTTTTTTTTTGTTGAGAGAGAGTGTGCACGGTAGGGGGGTAGGGTACTGAATCCCAGGTAGGCTCTGCACTGTCAGCACAGTGAACTAGAACACAGCGCTGGAACTCACAAACTGTGAGATCATGACCTGAGCTGATATCAAAAGTTGGATGCTCAACCAACTGAGCCATCCAGGTACCCCCTAATACTGTTTTTTGAAAAACACCGCAGAAAATACTTTCTTGTCTATTTCAAACCAACACATGCAAAGATATTTAGGTAACATTAAAACAGAAGTCCTTGTCCTACAAAGACTATACTATCAGAGATGAGAGAAGGGACGGGAAGGGAGGGGGAGGGAGGGGGAGGGAGGGGGGAGAGAAAGGTGAGGAGAGAGGGAGAGAGGGAGAGAAGGAGAGAGGGAGAGAGGGAGAGAGGGAGAGAGGGAGAGAGGGAGAGAGGGAGAGAGGGAGAGAGGGAGAGAGGGAGAGAGGGAGAGAGGGAGAGAGAGAGGGAGGGAGGATGGACACATATATAACATATATAATGAGATGAACTAAAAGTGCCTATTCAGCAGTCTAGAGAGCAGGTGCTATACTGAGGTTCAGAGGCTAAACAGCTATAGGCTCAGGCAATCACATGTACCAAGTAAGACAGGATTCAAATGTGTAAAGGAGAAAAGTTACTCCAGAAAAAGAAAAAGAGAGGCAAAACTGAGAAGCAGGCTAGGGAAGGAAAATAGTGAGACAACAGTGATTGAATCAGTCTGGTAAAAAGAGAGGATCGAACTGATTTATCCATTCAAGGAAGACGTCCACTGGGCTAAGGATTTTAGATTTCGGGCCATATGTATAAGAGACAAACACCTAAGGCTGTTGTGGGGAAGCAACATATCCTTAGTTTATTCCCACTCAGAAATGACTGGCTTAAGCCTTGTAACATTTAGACCTCTTCAAATGTCATTTCATCAAAAAAAGTTTTCTCTAACCCCGTCTGAGTAGCTCCTGGACCACTGTCTCAGATAGTCTAAATTACCTAACCATGCTTTTTTCCTCTGGCAACTTAAATCACTACCTGAAATCACATTATTTCTTTCCACGTAGAGTGTGTTTCCCACATCAGAATGCAAGCTCCCACCACTAAGGGAGACACCTGTGTTCACTTCTGTATCCCCAACACAGCACACAGTAAGGCCTCAATAAGTACTTGATAGGTGCATGAACGAACGTTGATTTCAGCGATCAGTATCACTCTCAAAGAGATGAAAAAATAAATTACCTTTTTGAAGAAAATTTTGTTAATCTTTACTGTTAATTCTCTTTACTTTCTCCATTCAGCCCTCATTAACCTAATATCTCTTGTTCACTTTTTTCTATTTCTTCCTCTTCTTAATTTCAATATTACTTAAATGTCATTACTCCAAACACTGTCATAAATATCATAAATGGGAAAAAACAGAAAAATCTAAATTTGGAAATTTTACAAATTACATTATCCAACGACATTAATATTTATGCCTGTATTTTTTGATCCTGTAAACCAGTAATGTCTATGGGACAATATACATTCAAGATGTTTTACTCTATACAGGTTCAAAAAAATGCTTTTACAAGTTCTCTTAATGAGAATCATCAAACTAATCATCATATGACTAAAAAAGATTTTAGTCATTTGTCTTTGCACATCAAGGTAGAATTCATCAACTTAAAAAATATTTCCAGGGGCGCCTGGGTGGCTCAGTTGGTTAAGCATCCAACTCATGATCTGGGTTCAGGTCACGATCTCACCGTTAAGCGAAATCAAGACCTGTCTTGGGTTCCATGCTAACAGCATGGAGCCTGCTTGCCATTCTCCCTCCCTGTCTCTCCCCTCCCCTGCACGTGCATGCACACTCCCTCATTTCCAGTGACAAAGAATCTGTGAGTTTGCTTGATGTTTGTAGTTTAACCCCCTGAACAACAAATATCTGTTCCGAGTTCTCATTTATTATCATGTGTTTGCTCCATCCTGTGTTCACTGTCTTCATCCTCCAGTTGAATTTATAACTCCATCCTCTCTTTTTCATTAAATAGCTTCAGAGACACACTAGTTTCCTCAGACTTGTTAAAACAGTTTACAAAACTGTACATATCTCTAAAACAGATCCAAAGAATTCAGGGAATACTTGGAGGATGATTCGAGGTTCTCAGATAATAAGCATTTATTGAGAATCACTGTACAGAAAAATAAATGTTAACACTGAAATATGTTACCCATGTACCACCAAATTATGAAAAACAATCTGCTAAAAAAGTTTTTTTAAATTATGTTTATTTTGAGAGAGAGAGAGAGGGAGAGAGACACAGAGCACGAGTGGGGGAGGGACAGAGAAAGGAGGAGACACAGAATCCGAAAGCAGCAGGCTCCAGGCTTTAAGCTATTAGCACAGAGCCTGATGATGTGAGGCTCGAACTCGCAAGCCGTGAGACCATGACCCGAGCCAAAGTCAGACGCTTAACTGACTGAGCCACCCAGGCGCCCCCAAAACAATCTACTTTAACAATGACTTTCAGGGGCGCCTGGGTGGCTCAGTCGGTTGAGCGCCCGACTTTGGCTCAGGTCATGATCTCACTCATGAGTTCCGGCCCCGCGTCGGGCTCTGTGCTGACAGCTCAGAGCCTGGAGCCTGCTTTGGATTCTGTGTCTCCCTCTCTCTCTACCCTTCCCCTGCTCATGCTCTGTCTCTCTCTCTCTCAAAATAAGTAAATGCCAAATAAAAAAAAATTGAAAAATTGAAAAAACAATGACTTTAAGATTTCATTATATGTTTCTTGGGAGTAAATGGTCTTTACTACTTTATACTATTTCAAGAATCATCCTATCTGAGAAGCCCAAGATTTAAAATTTGCTTCAAAAAAACAAACAAAAGGACATAAGTGATTATAAGGCAGCTATGTGGTAAAAGATATATTGAAGCTGCTGTATGGGTACATAAAATTCATTATACAATTCTACTTTTATTTATAGTTGAAATTTTCTATAAAAAGGGGCACCTGTTTGGCTCAGTTGGTTAGGCATCTGTCTCTTGACTTCGGCTCAGGTCAGGATCTCACAGTTTGTGGGTTCGAGGTCCCCCGTCGGACTCTGCGCTAATAGCTTAAAGCCTGGAGCCTGCTGCTTTTGGATTCTGTCTCCCTTGCTCTCTGTCCCTCCCCCGCTCGTGCTGTCTCTCTCTCTCTCTCAAAAATAAAATAAACATTAAAAAAAATTTAAAAAAAGAAGTTAAAAAAGACTCCTCCCTCAGACAATTCATTATAGAATAAAAGTTAAAAGTAAAATTAATCTGTAATTTCACTTATAAAGACTGAACATTTACACTGCAGTTCATGTTATCTATACGCATGCACAGTTGACCCTTGAAAAACCTGGATTTGAACTGCCATGGGTCCACTTATAAGCAGATTTTTTTATAGTACAGTACTATAAATGTATTTTCCTTATGATTTAATTAGTATTTTTTCTCATTTTATTTTTAGAATACAGTACATAATACATATATATAATACATATATATAATACATGCAAAATATTGTCAACGGACTGTTTATGTTTTGGTAAGGTTTCCAGTTAACAACAGGGTATTAGTTCAGTTTTGGGGGAGTCAAAAGTTACGCAGGCATTTATGCCTGTAAAGGGCTCAGCACCCCTAGAGTTGTGCTGTTCAGGGGTCAACCATGTATTTGTATTCAACCATTAATCTATGTAACAGACAAATTTGCTGAGCAACCTCAACTAAAGACATACTAAACTAGAACAATATTCTAGAATACATGGTTTCTGGGTCACCTTAAAAAAAAATCACTTCCATAAGACTCAAGTATATTATTTTAAGTATACAGAAGGAATGACTCCATTATTACTCAATATGAAAAAAAAAAAAGGTTATGTCTGAACGGTATATGTATACCAAGTTGAATAGTTCAGGATATTCATGTACTATTATTTGTCAATATGCTATAAACAATATTGAGGACTTGGTTTTTCAAGTCTTAATCGTTCAGTGGAAGCTTTTAATATGCCTCTGACTTCCTGGCCACCAAGACGTTTCTGGTTGAGGCAGTCTCTACAAGTGCTTCTTAAAGGAATGCACATTTTTGCAATAGTATGAGAAGAAAGAAACGCATACTTTTTTAACAGACTGAGAAGAAAATACAAACAGCAAACCTGTTTCATATAAAGACATTATATAGTAATATACTTCAAAAGCCAGAAATGGTAAAACCTAGGTTGCAAAAACTGGCATTTTTACAAATTGGGATACTCTAGAAATTGAGTGTCATGTAAATTAAAAAGAAAATCAAGTCAGTAATGTGGGCTAATGCTAAAAACACCTGTTAAAAAATACCAAAGCAGGGGCACCTGGTGGTTCAGTAGGTTAGGAATCCGACTTCAGCTCAGGTCATGATCTCACAGTTTGTGGGTTTGGGCCCTGTGCTGACAGCTCAGAGCGTGGACCCTGCTTCAGATTCTGTGTCTCCCACTCCGCCCCTCTCCCCTTCATGCTCTAGCTCTCTCTCTCAAAAACAAACATTAAAAAAAAAATTTTTTTTAAAGCAGCCCTAAACTATTTGTGGTTTGTTCAACGTAATCACAGACCAATTTTTTCACATCTACATGTGGAACTACTGCTGTCACATTCTGATAAGCAGCTCAACAAACCCAAGATACTCTCCAGCTCCTTATGAGTTACAAGTTACCACATTTCCCACTAACAATTGTTAATTCTTCAAACTCATGTTAGTTCTGTAGCAGATTTATTTAGTGTTCTACTTTGGGTAGATCAATTATTCATTCAGCACAATAGAGGGACAGTGTTCTAGATGCTGGGGACATGGCACTCAACAAAACATCCCTGCTTTTATTATGAAACTTACATTCTAGTGGCTGGTTGAGAAAATTTTGTGGTTTCTTTCTTTCTTATAACTTATTCTTCTTCTCCACACTTTTCTGGGTCTCCTACATACGTACTACCCAAGACTGCAGCAGTTTTAAAGTTCAGGTTTGTATGTATCCAAGTAACTGATTTTAGACCAGCCCTTAAACAGAATTGTTTAGAGAAACAATAAAGGAGTTTCAATTAGTAAAAACTACACCTTAGATAGGGGCCGCCTGGGTGGCTCAGGTGGTTAAACGTCCAACTCCTGATTTCGACTCGGTCATGATCTCACAGTTCATGGGAATTGAGACCCTGCTTTTGGGCTCTGCACTGACAATGTGGAGCCTGCTTGAGTATTCTCTCTCTCTCACTCTCTCTCTCTTTCCCTGCCCCTCACATGCATGCTCTCTCTCTCAAAACAAACAAAAAGCCCCAGAAACTATTAAAGCACTATAAAATCAACTCAAAATTTTTGAAAACTATTAAGCCTACCTAATCACTTCAAAAAGGCAGAGAAAATTTTTACTTTATCCTTCTCCCTTAGTATTTCTCAATTTTAAACTTTACATTCTATTTCTGAGCAGTAGAATCTCTTTTCTTAAACAAAATTTCATGGAAAATCCCTATATTTAAGGGTAAAATTCTAGTTGAAATAGTAAAGACTGGCTGCCCCCATGTTCTTAGTGCATGAAATGCCTCCAAGGACCTTTAAGAAGCGTCTGGAAGTCATTGCCTTAGGCAAACATGCTATCTAAAAAGTTAACAAAAACATTTTTAAAAGTAGATTTAAAGTAACTCTAAAGATTCCTGTGTATTTCTATAATTCTCTGAGCCTTAATTTTTCCCATCTATGAAATAACGACCTTCTACTCTAATCATGAAGGCCTGTCAATCCTACAATTGTACTATGATAAAGGCTATGATAAAATTAGTAGTGGCCATTTCTGATTTTAGGACCAGCATATCATGAGAGTGGTATATTTTCATCTCTGTAGATCTTAATTTCAAGCTTCTGTTACCATCTCTGCTTTAGATTTAGTGGTTCTATAAATTATTACTACTACACATCTTTTTCCCAGATCACAAAGAACCAGATTGAAAGACATTTTTTAAGCACTTCACTATACTTAGCTTTCTTCAGGGAAGGTATGTGCCAGAAATAATGTGTTTAGGGGAAAAAAGGATAATTTTGTTTAGGTTTTTGTTCTGTCTGATTTGAAAGCAGATGCTGCCAACTGTTTGCATAGTTACTGGAACAGGAAGAAACCAAGTGTGCCTAAAGGAGGCAATGAATGAGACTAAAACAAGACAATTTTATAGAGGAATAGGAAAATAACCCAAGCCTTTGAAATAAAGCAGCTTCCTCAGTTATAAAGAAACAGTCATGCTTCTTTAAAAATCATAATCCGAATACACATATACACAATTATTTTGATTCTGTTGTACACTCGACCTCCTCTTATTAGCTTATGAATTAGTTATACCAGAGTATCAGACTACTGAAAGGTAAAATGTTACAGAGCATTTTCACCAAACTCAATTCCAAAAATATTCCATACTAATAGTCAGTTGTGAGTATGTTTTTAAAAATCACACTCTCCATCTCCAAAAATGCCAGAGAATACAATTCTGTGTGTTCTGCTACACAATCTAGAGTATCGGTGAGTCACATGCTGCTGGAAGTGATAGATCTAAGGAAAACGGCAAACCTCAGTTACACAAAAAAAGAAAAAGCATTATGAAATTAATAGTTACATTTCGGTTCTTCTCATCTAATTTGTTAAAAAAAAAAAAAAGAAAGAAAGAAAAGAAAAAGAGAAACAGGCATTTCAATGTAAAGAGGTATAAACTGATACACTATGCCAGAAAAGGAGTTGTTCTAGAGACTGGCTGCTAAAGAAGTCATAACTCTGTAATTACAAACCCTCTGTACACAGGATGAACTGTTATAAACAGCTCTTCTTCCCAATAAGGGTCATGAGAAAGTCACACAATGGATAGGTTTGAGTTCTCAAGGAGACCACTCTATGATAACCCTGGATTCTCACAAAGTCCTATAGCCATTCTCTAAAGTTCTGATTAAATTCTTAAAAGAGGTTCACAACTACTTAATCTCATACTTACATACAACAATCTCTGGTCTATTACACTGACAAAATGAGGTATTTTCATCCAGAGTTTCTCTGGCAAGTACCTGCAGAAGGGCTTTCGTTAACTGTTTTTAATATAATCCAAATACCATCAATTTTAAGCCTCACCATTCAATTCTGTGCCATAAGAAAAAGTAACCAATTCATATTTTTTCTATCATCACTTTAAAATGTGTATTTTAGAGAAAATGTACATATTATAAATCTACCAGGCAAGAAAATTACAAGAAGGAAAGTCTGAGACCAACCACCATCTTTTTTATTTAACATAATGAAAAATTAAGTATTCCCTATAATAGAAAACATGCTGAATAAAATTTGGTTTTGGGCCCAGTTTTACTTTAAATCAACAGAACTATGAGATTTTGAACAATTCACCTACTAACATTAAGGCTAACTGTGGATCACATACCTCACAAAATAGTTTTAGGAAATGAACATAACTGCGTATGCACATTATAAAACGTAAAGCACAACTGTGACGTCAGAGTCCTATTACTAGTGCCATGTCTGAAGAGTATAACACTATGTCCAAGTCTTGCTATGGCTGGTTTTAAGTCTTAAAAAAAATAAACTAAATTTGTCACTTTAGTAATCCTATTTTTCTCAAAAACTATTTGAAGTGATTAATTTACCCATTAAATAAAACAACTGTTAAATTTACTACAACAGTAAATATGGAGAATCAAACGATACTACAGATAATTATTGGTTTTTCACATTTCAAATGTTTTATAGCACAGTAGGAAATACATTATGGAAGCTCTAAAGAGCATATATGAGGGTTAATTATCTGTCATAGTTCTGATTCAAGCCCTCGGAATCTGATTTCTTGCCTTATATTATTACACTTAAAAAAAATTCAAATATGTTTTTAAATGTAGGCTCTTTTTTCCCTTTTAACATTAATACAGTTTCCACAGTCTTTCCTGCCAGAACGAAAGTGTTTCCTACTGTATATGCTGTGGTATCTATCTGTTAGAGGTATTTAATTCTTCCTATCAAGAAGAAACCATTCATTTAGACTAATTTAACTACAGAACTCATCACTTCTGAAAATGGAAGTCAGAAAGCTTTTCATCATTTTAGGCAAATGAGAAATAAAGCCCGCTAAATGTTTAGCCCCTACCAGCCCTCCTCTGCCATCACATGTAGCCAGAGAAGGGAAGCTCTTACAGTGAGTAACCACTTCAACCAAATAGTCAGGAAATCAGATTCTTTGTTCCATTTAAATAGGTCCATCATCGTGTGGTTTATCTTTCAAATTAAAATGATGTTACTCCAAGGTCAACCAATATCGCTAGATATAGAATCTAAATTAAGTGAACTTTTACATTATTAGAAGTCAGCAATATAAAATGAATTTAAGTGACAACACTACTAGGAAATTAAGCTAAGTGAATTTAGTGCACAATTATATGCACAAATCTTAACATATAATGCTTTGGATAAAAGTCTACTCTGCTCAGCGGTAAAGAAAACTATTTTAAAAATCATTTATATTATTTTGGAACTAAAAGTGCAACTATAGTGTAGTAATTGCCTCTATATTCCAAATAAGAAATGCTTTTCCAAAAATTGCTCTGAAGAATGGAAAAAATGATAAAGTAAAGCATAGCAATTACTATTGGGAGGAATCTCATTTTTGCAGATGGGAAACCTAAATAAACAATGTAAGGGATACAAATCCCTCCTTTAATGATGTTTTAAAGAATCAATGCATAATAACCTGACAAAGAATTAAGTCTTTATCAAGGAGTTCATTTTTGAAGGATACCAATAATCAAACAATAGATTTAATAAATACGTACAGTTCCAGAGAGGACATCATGGGGGCAACAGTTGAGAAGGTGACTCTTGCACACTCTGTCATCACTGAATTTGATTCGTTGACGAGTAGTATCTCCTGTAATATAGGAAAGTTAATAACATTCAAGGTTAGACAACTGGAAAGTCTCTCTACTTTCTGAGAGCCCTACTATTACTAGCTTTTTCTGTGTAGCTATACACACATATATTTATAAATCAGCTCAAGAGGGATTAGTTTTTTATATAATATCCCATAAAAAATCTATTTTAGACATGCAGTTGCAGTATGTATACTGCAAATGTAATTCAAATAGTCAAAGTGGGAAAGCAATGCATGGTTACATAGAGTACTTCAGAAAAGCATAGGACACAGAGCAGGAATGGACTTTAAAGATTATTGAGTCCAACTCCTTCAAACTGCAGATGAGGAAACTGAGGCCCCAAGAGGTTAAGCGACTTGCAGCAGACCCACTAGGAGAGTTTCTACTGGTATACAATGTTCCCTACTTGACGCTAAGCATAGATTTATTTTGTAATTATTTACATTAATTGAAAAACATAAAAAGTAATCTTGCAAACATTGCATACACACTGCGAATCCCCACTGAACCCCAGACGCCATTTCTTCCACTATTTTGTTCCAGCTGAAGTGTCTCCCATTTGCTGCTGGGATGAGTTAGAGAGGGTAGAATAGCGTGTTTAAGAGTGTACAAACCTGGAAGAAGGACTTACACACCAGTCAAACAAAGGCACATTGCCTAAATGAAACGTTAACTTTAATGCCTCCAAAGGTACCATACCTTCAAGTTTTAGGTGGTCTGTGCTATATATGGCCAAACTGGGTACATTTAAATTTACTGTCTTCATATAACACAATACACCTCCTGAGCAACAGAAGCACCCAACCTGCTAATCAAATAGGCCTATCTAACTCAAATTTTTAAGAGTCTAAGAAAAAGAAAGGTAACTAGCTCTAATAACAAAATATAGATGTTAGTTACAATTTTTTTGCTTAGAATCTCTTTGGGGGGAAAAAAACTCTTAAGGATGTTTCCTCTATGTAGAATGATAAGCCCTAAGAAATGTGTTTTATTTTAGCCTTAAATTGATATCATCATTGATGAATGAAAACCTACTGATGAATTACTGAAGCGAGAACTGTTGGTACCAAAAGAGATTATAAAAACCTCTGTACTTCATGTGATGCCTGGGGCACTCCAAAAACTTATCTAGGAAGTGATTCAATTATTTGATTTGTTTTTTACTTGTGAATAACAAAAAGGTTAAGCCATTACCCCTTTCACATGGTCTTACTTGAAGAGCTTAATGCAGTCAACTAAACATGTCATTTTTAGGTGGGGTAAGATTTTGTTCAAATTGTTTTAACTCCATTAAAAAGACTTAACATTTGAATTTGCAATCAGGGTATATTAAATTTAATAAAAGTAATTTATAGCTAAAATGATAGCTTCAGAGCAGTTCAACAATAGGTTTTCTAGAGGCTAGTCTCTAGTTAAAGTAGGTTATTTTTGACATCACAATTTGGAATAAATCATTTACTGTTCACGCCTGCTACTATAATAAAGGTTATTTTGATGGTCCTTTTTCCTTTTAAACACAACTGCTTTTGTTCCACATTCATTAACACATCTGAAAAGTTAGTGATAACTCACGGCTCGGCGAATGCGGGGCCTTTCTGACACTCCCTTGCAGATTGAAGTAGGCAGGCATAGATACATTGAACCTTTACAAATAAAACAAGGGGCCAGATTGTTCAGTTTGTATAGAATAGACTCTGCCAGCAATTTCAATACAGCATCTAGAAGTACATGTTGACTGTAAAGATTCTTGTATATGAAAACAAAAGTGAACAAAATCAGGGTGTTTTATTTTTCAAAATATTGACTTAACAAGTGTAACCCTACAAAAGAATATGACTGACCACAGGAAAAAGTCCAATGCTGGAACTCGAGTAAATGGTCTGTGGGCCAACTGGGGTTTTTAAAAAATGTTTTAAAATTTCTACCTCATCGAGACTTTGGTGAGGCCTAAGGTTCTCGTTAGAATGGTACTATGATAAGTAAACTCGCACTAGAATGGCAATGCTATATATTAGACATTTTTTGGTTACTGGCATGTAAGAAAAACTGTCTTATTTAAAATCTCTACCCAAATTATATTAAGAAACTTAAAGATTATGTAAATTTTTTTCTAAGTAGGAAAAAACCCCGTACGTATCTAGGACTGTCCCTGCTACAACATCTAAGCTTTTTAGTATGCAACAAGAGTACTGTTTCAATGCTATGTCAAACTAATGGCTCAAGATTATTATAAAACAGACTTTAGAATAAAACCAAGGTTCTTAGAGGAGTTTTACTAATCAAACATTTGTGAATTAGGGTGACTGTTTTTGCTTCAGAAAGCACAACACTAAATCTAATATTAAGATATATGTGCCCTGAAGACACAGCTATCAGATAAAATATAAACAATTCCAAATATGAATTTAGCAAACATTATCCCTTATGAGCTTTTACAAAAAGAATCTATTTCTATAAACGCCAAAAAGTGTTTTAAAGTAACTTCTCACTGCTTAAGAATGTTTGTTCTACAAACATTTGATAACTGCAAACACAATAAATACAGCTATCAAATATCAGCCTATACATTACAGAAATCTTTAAGACAATAAATTAATAAAACCCCTAATAATTTGAGATACAGAATTATCCTGAGGGACTAGCAACTAAGTATTTGTTTATTGATATTCTTAAAGCTTTACTTAAGAGTCTTAAGGTTAACATTTTAAAATAATTTGGTCACACTACTATGCAGTATTTAATTAATTTATTTGGGCATATGCCATGGAAGTATAATTTGGCTAAATCAACAAAGAACTTTTAAAATAAAAATACTGGTAATTTTGGTTTCTGTTAAGGTATCTGGCCCAAACCATGTTTTTCAAAAGAAACTAGGTAAAACAGTTCCCATTTGCGGGTGGGGGGAAAAAAGGTGGTGGGGGAGGCAAACTACAATTAGTAGAAAACAATTATGAGTCAAATCTTTGAATACAAAGAATTCATGAATTCAATATACTTTATCTTTGGGTCTTCTGGGCCTGCATTCATATAAAAATAACCTGAGTTATGAAAAAACAATTCCTCTCTTACACTAACACTGGATCTAAATCACAGAATCAAACCGATTAGTGAACGCATCTCCTCTGTGCTAGCCAGTGGGGTTACAAACAGGCATGTAATTACAAGCTCCCTACCCTCAAGGAGTCCATGATTCTGAGAGAGAAACAGGACACTTAACAAGTCATAAAGGTAGCATGACCCTAGAGCTAAAGGGGTGTCATTAACAGTAGTACTTCAGGAATTCTAAGACTCTAAGAATGGCCACTAAGGATGGAGAAGTTAGAAAAGGCTTCATGCAAAAAGTAGAAGCCAAAATTTAAAGAAAAGAGAGGACTTAGACCACAGGAAAGAAGAGGAATCTTCCAAACTGGAGTATTATCTGTGACAAAGCTTACAGAGGGAGAAAGGCTTAGGGAATGATGAACACAGCAAGTCTTATTTCACTTTGGCAAATGGCTTCAGATAAGGGAATAGCAAAGTTGGGGCCAGAATATTTTGTGGGTAATATCTGCTTTCTTAATTTTTTCATTTTTTTCTTTAAATCCAGACTTTTAGTATGTAAACAAAGAAAAAAAAAACGTTTAAAAATTATGGGGCAGTGATTAGATCAAGTGATTTGAGTTAATATCAACACAATGTCCTACCCATTAAAGCATGGAGGTTGCTCTGCCCTAGAACTTCTACATTACTTAGGCTTTGTACATAACTACAATGCCAAATTGTAGAATAAGAAACTTGACTCAGAACTTTAGTAGGAAGGTGCCCTTCGTTTGAATGGAAGCATCAAAATTTCTGTCAATATTTCCTACCAAGCAACTAACTTCAGAGTAACAACTTATTTTATCTCTCTCTGTGATTCAACCCCTTCATGAGTTTCACGAATTGTAATTTGAATTTGGGAACACCTGATTGCAGGGATACACTAAAAACTGGAATGCCTAGTATTCCTCTCAAAAGGTTTTCAGCAAAAGGGCCTAACGTGGTACTGAGGTGGTTTCACTTGGGGAATGCCAATAGGCCGCTCTAAAAAGAAGGCTCCTGTCCGAACTATACTCAAATACTGCTATTCTCAAATCCCCTTCAATCTGTTGGGAGGGGAAAAATAAGCCCACTGCAAATGCCAACACCACTATTTTATGGTCCTGCCTTTTCTGAAACTGACTTAAGCCTTAAATTGTACTAGTAACAATGAAAACTTCAGCCTATATCGTATCTGATACCGTTTTACATGGTGCATGCTATTTTACCAATGCCCACCCCCCACCCTCCCTCCAGCACCACCCACCCTCTCTCCCTCCCATACAAACAATAAATCAAATAAACTTTCATAGATTTAGGTGCTATTTTAAAAACATCAAAATTTTACTTTACCCATTCTCTCCGATGCTCCCTGTATTTTTTTAAGCTGTGAGTGGATGACCATGCTATGTGATCAACAACTGTGAAGGCTAAGCAAAAGTGAACTGAGTTTAGTATTGTAATTAAAAGAACCTTAAAGTCTGTAATATTTGACATATATAATGGTATGCAGAATCCTTATTTTACTGCATATTATCAGGCATTAATGGCAAGCAATTTATAAAAACAACTAATTAGTATTTCTTTTGCATAGAATTAGCTTACAGCTTAGCTTAGGGAAACCAGAGAGAATAAAACTCAAACAGCACACAAAGCAAATGGAAGCAACCCCTGGTTTATAAATGGGGCCAGAAAAAGGAAAGCCCTCCCCACAAGTACACTTGTTACAGGCCAAGTGTCACCACTGGCTTAGGACAGAGTAGGCACATTCCCCCTGAAATAAAATCCATGCCCCTTCTGTGAAAGGAAAGCAGAGCAAGACAGGCAACTAACCAAAAGCTCAAAGCTTCTCATTTCCCTGCACCCACAAATCATCAAACACCAAAACATCAAAACAGAAATGTTTCACCTTCTTACTACCATTTCTTGTGTTAGTTATCGAGTCCACATAGTAATGAAGAAACTATATCAAGACCCATAGCCAATTTCTAGTCCAGGGCAGGAAGAAACTTGTCCTGTCCCAGTAACCCTTGTTTTCAGAGGTAAAAGCAGGTGATTACTGCTGCACAGTGATACTACACTGAAGAACCAATGTGATTACTTTTACGTCCTCCTTGAAGTTTCTTATCAACTCTACTAACTTCTCCCACCTACCTTTGCTGTTGCCTTAAAATTCAGCCTAAAACTCATCTGTATCTGTAAGAACTCTTTTGTAATTATTTTTTAAATCTATTACTCCATGTAATTGTTAATAAATACACCCAGTTTTAGTTCACTGTATGTTTATATAGTTCAAAGTACAGAATTTGTTTAATAAAAGGACTACCATGTCTTAACATATTATGATTACAGATGCTTTGAAAACAATGTGACTTGATACATGTCAAACTTTTCAAGAATGTGTCTACTACATAAGGAAAGAAGGTGTACTCAGCCAAAGAGGACAGTGGGAAAAACCAATTATGGCATTCTCCCTCCCAAATATATTATATCAAGTCACTTCTAACAGAACTCATAAAATCATACTGACTAAATAGCAGCAAATTTCCTTTCCCCCAGAAAATGCAAAAGTAAGGGCACTATCTGGTTCAAAGGATATCCTCCTAATCTTTTCATATGGTCCTATAGGTTTATAATTACAAATAGGTACTACTATTACCCCTTCCAGAACCCCCAAGACAACCCCAACATTTAAAAAATGCAATGCCCATTGTAGAAGAAATTTCTAGAACAAGTTCATTCTTACCTAGTGTGATCAAAGACCGATAATGCTAAAATAACTTTTAAACCTACCAGTCTATAAAAAAATAGACAAAATATAACAAATTATAAAGAATGAAACAGGGAAATAACCTTGGTATTAGGTGAAAAAGCTTGCAGAATATTTAAGAGCAAACAGAATCGTGATGGAAATGTGAGAACAGAAATACTAAAGTAGCTACACTCCAAAGGCTCTATTCCACCCCTTGCCACAACTATGCCACTGGCAGGGGTAGTGGCAGAATACATACTTTATGAAATTTATCAATATATTTCTCCTTTTAGGCTTAGGAAACACGTTAGAAAAGTCTATTCAATTGTTACCTAAAAATTAAATTCTAGAAGTAGATTATACAGAATTTGTATTATGATATGTCATAAAGAAAAAATAGTCATTAAAAAGTTGCAGCCTGCTAAATTTTATATTTTGATACTTACTTGCAGAGCTGCATTTCTGATACAGTAACACTTGTACTCTGGATATCTGGTGCCTTCTATCATCCACAACTTTCTATGCACAAAATTAGAAGTAACGAAAGCTATCTCTGGCTATGAAGAAATAGCTGAAAAGAACCAAAGAAAAAGTGATTGGCTGATTTACCAAAAAGACAAATTTTCACTGGTTGGCAATAGCTATAAAAACAAAGCAGAGCCTCCCCAAATCAAAAAATAAGTTAAGAAATAAAAAAGGGAAAAAAATGAGAATATCAAAGGACAGAAGTGACAAACATCTCAATGATAAAGTAAGTTAAAATGAAAAACAAAGATTACCATGAAGGAGACTGAGCCTTCTAACTACTAAAAAGACACAGCAGAAATACTGTGTCACATTAGACACATACTAAACTCACAAAGATCGCCTCTGGGGAAAGGACTGTGACTGTAAACGGGAAGAGAAGGGACTTCATTTGTAATGCTTTATTTTTTTTTTTTTGATTTGAAGAAACTACATAAAATAACATTTGTTTACTCCTATAGGTGTCTGATAGTCTTTTGTATTTTTAACAAATACAAAATTAGTATTTGCAAAGTTAGGCCCCTATAATCAGCATGACAGAATTCATCACTTAAAAATAAACATTAACTACTCATGTGTAAATCTTCATTCCCTACTAGACTTTCAGTCCATCTAACCTTAGAGTCTTATATCACGACTTTATTACAGAGACAACAGATAATGTGACAAGTACGTCCGTAATCTCTAAGGAAAGTCAGAAATAACTAAAGTAACTCAGCAACGTGAAGATACTCAGGAAAGAAAGATTCTATTCCTATCAACAATTACCATACCTTAAAGCACATCAGCCAATAAACATAAAGAACACCATACCTAGGGAAGTATACCTCTAAACACTAAGAGACGAATAACCTGGGAATTTCAAAATACGAACGCATGGTTTCTAGAACCTGAGATGACTCCACTATTTTCTTAGTAAGCGTGTCCTGCTTGCTGTTCTCCTGTCCACAATGTAAAACCACAGCCAATCCCCCCCGCCCCCACCAGTTTCTAGTCCAGAGGTTATCTTTGATAAGCAACTTTTCCCACAGCCAGGCACCTTTTCACATGCCCACTGTGGAACCGGTTGGTGAAATCCTGCAAAACCACTGGTCACTGTAGACCAAAACACTATTGGAGAGGTAAGAACTGAAGCTAGGGGTGCCTGGGTGGCTCAGTCAGTTAAGCGGTCAACTTTGGCTCAGATCATGATCTCACGGTCTGTGAGTTCGAGCCCTGCATCAGGCTCTGTGCTCAACAGAGCCTGGAGCCTGCTTCGGATTCTCTATCTCCCTCTCTCTCTCTGCCCTTCCCATGCTCACACTCTGTCTCTATGTCTCTCAAAAATAAATAAAGGTAAAAAAAAAAAATTAAAAAAAAAAAAAGAACTGAAGCTAAACAAGGTAATTTCACCCCAGAAGTCTAGATGAACCTCTCTAGGGATTCCTAGATCTCTCCATCTCACAGGTATGTATTTCTTCTGGTCAGTTATTTCTACTTCAGGCCTTGGATATGTACAGTTCAAACAGCTTTTTCTTTCACATGAACAACTACAATTTTCATTCCAGAGTATGAGATTTGTACAAAAGAGGATTTTAGGTGTTGTATGGTTTCACCAACAGGATTTCACCAACATTCTAAACACTACTCTATCATTTAGTGGTGATTATTTATGATTATGTTTAAAAGTACATGAAGTCTGTCTGGCACTTAACATCTAACAAGTTCTAATGTTTAGCACAAGGTAAGTGACAACACAGTCTAAGTGATCTCTTTTTTTGAGTCTAAGTTACCTCTTAAAATACCATGTTCTCACTGTATTTTTCTGCTGACATAAATTTTCATTTTAAAATTAAATTTTAGAAAGTGAGTTGAAATAAAGAAAATATCGAATAAACAGAAAATAGAGTAAAAACTAGTCAACGTGGTAGTGTGACTAACATTTGGGAAACATTTACCTAGAACAAGGTTTCTCAAACTTTAATGTGCATCAGAGTCATGTAGAAGGCTTCTGAAATCACACATTACTGGTCCCAATCCCCAGAATTTCTGGAGTCAGTTGGTCTAGAGTGGGCCCAAGAATCTGCATTTCTAACAAGTTCCCAGATATTAAAGTTGCTGGTCTAGGGATCACACTTTGAGAATCACTCATCTAGAATAGTGATCAATAAGCCTTTTCTTAAAGGTCCAGATAGCAAACATTTTAAGCTTGCCGGCCATATGTCTCTTGCTTTTAAGGCAAAACAGCCATAGACAGCATGTACACAAATGGGCATGGCTGTGTTTACATAAAACTTTATTTACAAAAACCAAATGGGCCACAATGGCGCTCCTGACCTAAAATATACCTGAAAATCTAACTGAAAAGGGTATACTGTGTAATCTACTAGTAGGCAGGATAAAGAGGAGTGAATAACTAAATATAACAAAGATACTATCCAGTAAATATCCAATCTATTTAACTGGAAGGCAAAACTTTAGAAAGTTAAACTCTGAAAGAGAAAACTGAGGTCTCAAGAAGATAAAACAAAACAATTTACCATGCATTCAGGAGACATGACAAAAGACTCAGCAAAGGCAGTTTGTTAAATTCTTTTCATGTTGAATCACACAGGTCAAACGTCACTGCACAACTAAATTAGAACATATGGATCAATATCTAGTGAGAGAGTTTTTTTAGAAAAAAATTTTAAAGACTCCTTTCTCTAGCCCATGTTAAACAGCGAAATATGGCATTTACTCCGTTTTTACAAACTACTTTTCTCTATTACCTCAATAATTTACAAAAATTGATTAGCTGATATATTTTGGCCTTGCCTTCCAATTTCTACCCTAGCAGCTACTAGTGCATGGAAATTTAAACCAAAAGGAACAGAATGACTTTTCTGCAGATGCTGAATTCATAAGACTCCTGTCAGAAATGCACCCTCTCTCTCACTCCCTCATTCTTTCTCCAGCAAAATGTTCCAACTTTCTTCTTCCAACAACTTCTTATTGAGAACGATTAAGCTGGACGACTACAATCACTTATTATTTCCTCATAGACTATACTAACAGCCCTGGGCTCTCAGGATTCAACCCATTTCGTGCACCTTTCTAGGATTTCATTCTTGAGGAGCATCTGCCTCATTTATCAGTTTTGCCTATACTTAGTGACCTTCAGTTCAAAGTCATCTATCTTTGCAACCCCACCACCCGCCTGAACTCTTAGCAACTTCAAGCTTTAATGTGTGCACGAAATCACCTGGTATTGAACACTATCTGACTCACTGAATGACTATGACCCATGACATCAACTTGCCTTTGAGTTCCTGCTACCTATCTTGAACATGCAGCCCACCGTTTCTCCTTGTATGACATCTTACCCAAACCAAATCATTTACTTACTACTTATAGAGCTTATGCAGTGACAGACAAAATGATTTTTCTCTGGTTTCAACTGATTTATTTACCTAAAGTAAAAGAGAGTATAGGCTCTCTTGCATAGGTTTCCTTGAAGAGAACTAAACAGCTACAGACAATTCAAGGACAATACAAGGTTATGTGAAATGATACTATTCTTATTTTCTGGGCTGTTTTGTGGACAGAAATATTCAGAGTTCAAAATACAAAATGAGTTAAAGTTTGTTTAAAACAGATTTACTATATGGATGTTACCAGAAGTTTCAGTGTTTTGATATGCCTGGACCTCTGACGAAACCAAATATTTACTAAAACTCTTATTTAGCCTTATTGTTTAGCTATTGTTTAATCTTATTTTTTGCTAAAACTTCTTATGTTAAAAGAATTCACAAGCTCTGGAGTAAGATATACCTCAATATTTTTTAACATGTGTGCTTGTACATCAAAGGCTATGCCTCCTTCACTTAAAATGAACAATCCAAGTAGAAGAATGGCTTATAACTAACCAAGAAATAAATATGGTTCATTACGCTAATGAGAAAAATTAAAAAAAAAAAAATGCTCTCAATGTTGATGACAAGTCAAAGAACACAGATTACAGTAAAGATGATTTTATGAAGAAAATCCACTGAAGAAAACACTACTTCAATCTTCGGTTCAATTATTTATTTTGCAGAAAGACAGCAATATCATACTGTTCTACAGGTTCAACAGTTATGTACCACTAAACTTACATTAGGAACAAGGAAATGACTTTCTGAACTTTATTTTCCTGGTTATCTCCTAGGATGAGTAGTATCCTTTTAATTTTACATTCCAGAAAACTACTGTACAATATCAGCAAAAATACTAACTTCTGACTAAAAGTACTCTATTAACTGAGGAAGTGCATCATTGTATGGTTAGAAAGATTACCTTCAAAAAACAGATAAAATTATCTGAAAGCTTTAACTTGCCCTAAACATTTCCTAACCATAATGGGCAACTAATGATGCTATAAAATTCTATTCTGTGTTCTACATTCTATTAGTCTACTGGTTGCTTGGGGTAGGGAGCATGGTGGTAGGGAGAGGGGTGACTGCCATTCCTACCCTGTTTTAACCTTTCAGAGATGATTTCTACTATTTAAAGGTTGTAAGTAATTAAAATATATGGAGTCCTCAAAACTGCTTACTGTAAATTCCCTACTTTCTAAACAGGATATAATCTAACTTCATATCCTCAATTTTAATTCCTATCCCTTGGACCTTGCCAGGCCTTTTTGGGATCAGGACCAGAGACTTATAACCAAATTGTATGTGTTGGTAATAGGGCTTTAGCTAAGGGACATCCCTGCAACTAACCCAACTCCCAAGAAATGACTACAGTCTGTGCAAGGACACAGAGTTCCTCCAACTGTGACAAAGACAGTTCTCAAACTGCTGCTCAAATTTTCCTTTGCTCCTCCTCCCTACTTTCAAACAGACTACATTCAAGAAAAATAAATTATCCCTCTCCTTCTATTAATGCTAACAACTAAAACAGAAAGGTATTTATAAAGTTTAAGGTATCTCAAACTTCAGATAAAATAACATACTAATTTATATCTACTTATGGTTCCTCTCTTCTAAAAAGCTTAAAATATACTTATTTTTCAATACTTGAGTGTAACAAAGGAAATTATTTGGTTTCCCATTTAACAAATTATTGATTTAACTTGAGGTAAAAAAGGTTAAGTGACTTACCCAAGGTTATAATTAGAGGTACAGCTGGGGCTAGAAACCAGGTCTCCTGAGTCTCAGCCCAGGGCTCTTTTCCTTAGCCCATGATGCCTTATCAGAAAAATCCAAATACAGTCAGACCCCCAGTTACATGGGTATGAGTTA
The DNA here is from genome assembly GCA_030068075.1 of Paguma larvata. Taxonomy (NCBI): domain Eukaryota; kingdom Metazoa; phylum Chordata; class Mammalia; order Carnivora; family Viverridae; genus Paguma; species Paguma larvata. The sequence goes on along the minus strand of CM057834.1, from coordinate 88,907,644 downwards.
CACTGATTCACATATACAAACTTTATATAGTGTGACCAATGTTTCAACTCACGCGGTACCCTGCTTCCATTTATGCAGTATGCCAGGCATCGGCACGATTTTCAGTGGCACACAGGCGGTTGCCACCACCAGGGCCCTAGGCAAAATTGCAAAGAAGGCAAAGTTTGTCTTTGGCCCTCCCGCCACCCTTATTCATTCCTCTCCCACCTCCTGATCATCCCCCTGCCCAGCCTCCCGGCACCATCATGCTGCCCTCTGGTTGTCCAAAGCCCCCCACTTCCACCACTCACCAAGGACTGACCTTTCTGGAAGTGCCCAGTGTTCCAAAATTACCTCTCCATTTCCCTGACACTAAAATTCCTATTTCTGAGAATTTCAATGAAGTTTAGCTAATCTAAATGATTAACTGATTTAAGTAACTCAGAGTAAGGTCTACTTTTAATAGACTTACATCTCCAAGGAGTTTAAAAAGGAATTAATTAAAAACTGATTTTGGGGAGGGGAAGGAAGAAATATTTTTATTGGTGGAGGAGAGGGGGAGGTGAAAGGGAAAGGTTTTCCCAGTGCCCTAGGCCTCTTGTGCCACTTCAGATTCCCTCAGAGACAGGAGGCTAAGAGTTGAGGGGCCTTACTGCCACTTTGAGTCTCACCAACCCAGAAGACTGTAGTTGTTTTATAGTTAGTCTCTGGGATGATTTTACTAAAGAGAAAGAGAAGGAGAGAGAGAGAGAGAGAGAGAGAGCTGCCTTAATTAAATACCCTCCCCTACCTACCTTTTCCATCTCTCTCCCACCTCTTGGGTCCCCATTTCCACCTCTTAGTGCCAAAGACACCCAACAGCATTCCCTGTAAGCTGTTCCTTTGTCCAATACAAAGCTTTCCATTATGTGGTTTCAAATAATATGGTGTTATTCAGAAACGTATCCATGTACCCCTACCCCTGGATAACTTGAAGTTGATTGTATGCTAAAAAAGAACAATCCTAATTATTTAAAGGTCCTGAATCATAAGATGAAATATGTAAACTCATTATCTAGTAAGAAGGAAAAGAATGTTCTGATTCTTATCTTGTATCGGTAAAATAATTAATCTGGATATCTAAAAAAACATTCAATCCTTTTCCTTGAAAGTAGTAGGTTTCTTACTTCTGGCCCAACACAGCAGTGAAAATCCAGTCATTTCAGCTAAATAATATCGTGGACTTGTTTACATAAATTCACTGGTAAATCCTTAGTCTGGAGGCAAAAAAAATCCAGTAACAGACACACAAAAAATGTAAATTTATTCATATACAAAGCAGAAGGGATTTTAAGAAACCCATGTTTCTGCTGTCTACACACACAGCAATAGAAAGATAGGTACTTTTTTATGTAGCTCTGCAATACTAGATAGGCTACCTAGTTTGGAAATTTATCAGGCGATTAACAGTTACTTTGCTCCAACTACCATCCCAGTAAAATTAGAAAATTCAACCCATGCAGAAGGTACCAAAAATGGTATCCATCTAGGATTAAAAGATTCATGTAAAATCTTAAATGATTTCCAAATTTTTATTACAGAAACTAGTTCTTCTATCAGCTAAAATCCTGAATTAGGTCTCTTCCCAATGCCATCTTCATTATGGAAAAGGAGCAATGTTAAGACATGCTGCAGTTATAAAATAGCCATTCTTATCTAAAAGTGGAAAATGAACAGGTAAAAGTTTCTCCATGGGCATTTTTAATTAATGCTAACTTTCAAGGGTTTACTACACAAAATTCATTTCCTTCCCAATCTTCCCCTCTTCTCTACACAACCACAAATAAGTCTGCCACCTCCACCTATTTGTTTATATATCCTAATAAGACAAGTTTGGGTTTTTATTAAAATTCAACTGTGAACAATGAAAAGCCACTCTCAGTACGCATTGCAAAAAATCTATGATTTCCGTATATATATATTTTGCTACAAAGTACTTAAGAAAATCAGAAGAGCAACTGTTAAAACTATGTGTGCCTTTTCTCTTACATCAAGCAACTTAAATAACTTTTCAAGGGAAAAGCATTTCTTTAATAGCTAAGAAACGATCTGCGTAAAGAAGCAACATATAAAAATGAGCAAATGTTTTTGCGGTTAAGAGAGAAAGTACTGAACTAGACCTTTCCTCGGAAATAGCATGGATTTGAGCTCAATTTGAGAATACGTTACTAATCGTCATCACCGAAAAAGCAGCAACATTTCATCTTATAAGAAATTCTTTATGACAAAAAGATATCCAGCAATTAGCGATTTTCTACACGAATTCTAACCTAAGTGCTTAAAATTGTTGTTTCTCTCAATTCTATTTCACTGGGCACCACATTTTTAAAATGATTCTATTCGGGGCACATGCAACGTTTGTCAATATTTACTGAACAAAGCTTCTATTAAATTCTCTAACAAGATGGAGGTCTCTCGGAAAAAACAGGCCATAACAGTTTTTCTTTTCACAAAATGGGGCCAAACACACCCACTTCAAGAAACCATGGTTTGGGTCAGATTTTTCCATTAGAACGGTTGTTTCTGTGGGGATGGTGAGTGCACTTCTGGGACTGGAATCACTGTGAAGGTTTCTCCGGACCCAGGTTAGGGGCGGGGGATGGGATGGGGGGAGGGCAGTTGTCTCTGGATGCTCGGAAGTGCGGCGGCGAGGGATGATCCCAAAGCTCTGGGTTAAGGAATTAGTTCAGAAGGCGGAGGCTTTAGTGGTCCACCAGTACCTAATCAGCCACAAGACGGGAATGCCCCACTACGCCGAGAGACGTGGGCTCCCCCATCCCAGAAGTCAACATTGAAGCTCAAACTCTCCTTTCTGCCTCCAGGCCCCGTCTGACCCCATTGGCAGCAGTTCCCGCCAATCCGCTCGGTCACCGCCCCCCAAGCCCGCCTGCCCAGCCCTGATTGGATGGGACGGGAGCCGGGACCTCGTGTTACCAATCTGGGAGCCCCTTACTCAGCCACACACGCAAGCCCAGGTACGCCCGAGGAGCCCCTTCCCCTCGCCTAACCGTTCCCCTCCCCCACCCCCAGGGCACTGGCAGACACTTACCGTCCCGGGAGGTGCCCATCAACTGGTCCAGCATCGCGCGCATCTGGGCCTGCGCCGACATGGCGGCGGCGTAGCGAACGGACGGGCGGGGGTGGGGCGCAGACCGGGCCCTTTCGGGCGGGGGGGACAGGGGAAGGGGTGGGGGAAGGTGAGACGCTGTCTCAGTTGCTGCCGCCGCTGCCGCCGCCTCGAGGCGTGTGAAAAGGGAGCCGGAGGGCTTGTAGGAGAGTCCGGGCTGCGCTCCTCACGACGATGCGTAAGTGGAAGGCAGCAGCCCCCGAAAGCAACCCTCGTTCCCTCAATCTCCGTCGGGTCCTGGGACAGAAGCGTTACGGGCTAAGCAAGCTCTCGCCTCCAACACCGCCACCCGCCAGAAGCCGTCAGCCCCCCCTTCAAGCTCTGACGCCGCTCGCCGCCACCGTCGCCGGGACGTGAGCGCGCACGCTCCTCGCGCTTAGTTGTTTCCCGCGGGGGCTCCACCAACTGGCGTCCAACTGTATTTGCTCCACCCGCCCCGCCTGGGAGAGGTTCCACCCTAACGGCTCTCGGGCGCGTGCACGCGAGCTTCTCCCGCCCCTTTCCCCCAGATCTCGCGAGACTGGTTATCAAACGACCCTCGAGCTAGATCCACCCGAGGCGCCAAACGGCACGCACCCGTCTGCAAGTGGGCTAGGGCCGCGCGGCACGCTGTGCTGGCGAACCGGGCCCAAATTAGCAAATGTGCCAGAGGGTTAACCCGAGTCGAAAGTAAGTGGAGACTTTGCGGATCGGTTCTACTGACGTTAGCAGTCTTAGTAGTTAATGCAGGCATATTTCTAACGAATAATCACTGACCAATTAACTCGCTTTCAGGGGCCCACCCAGAATTTTGTACACTCAGCGTTTTCCCCACTGCTGCCCTGACCTCCTATAAAAGGAGCCCTGGAGAACTGATGTCTGGTCGTTTCCCTTCATCTATGCATAGAAAAGCTAAACTCCCACCCCTGAACTTGATTTAGTTCAGGAAATAACACCTGAACTTAATACATTAGGAAACAGATGATCTAACCATTTCAAATTATCATTATTCGTAACAGGAGCTATTAGTCTAAATTTGGAACTATAAAAATTAAGCAGTATTTTCAGAAAGGAAAGGAGGTGATCTTTTTTAGAGAATTTCTTTCTTTTTTTTTTCCCCCTGCTTAAGAGAGGTAAGTTTAAAGAATTAGGCCTTTTCAGAGTATCAGCAGTATGGACAACGGGAAAGAAAGCCTGTGCGTTCATAGCTTGCCATCACCTTGGAGTCAAAATCTTAGTCGACTAATTGTTAACTGGGACCTTCAGCAATTTATTTCATAATCTCATGTTTATGGATATAAACACATACAGCATTGTTGTGAGGGTTAAATGAGGTAGCAGAAAATGCTTAGCCTGCTGTTTTAACTTTTTTTGTAAAAGACTGATTCCTTTAAATGAGACATAGGTACTTCCAAGATACTTGGTGAAAAAAATAACAGTAAAATTTTTTTCGTTAAAAATTTATATGCATCAGCCTGGATCTTATAATTTATTAGAAAGATTAATAAAAATAAAATGGTGGTCATAGGCCCGAGATTCCTTTGAATGAATATTGGGCCAATAAAAATCTTTAAATTATGCTGTCTTTTGGAGTTTCTCTCCAATTATTCAAAGAATTCAAAATTCCAGCAACTCCAAATACTAAGAATATCATTGAAAACAATCTGTAATAAGTGTACAAATTACTATGTCCTAGTGGGAGGCATATTTTATATACAGTATGATCTTTTGAACAACAGTATCTTCTGAAAAACTTAGGAGGGAAGTAGACTAACATGTTGAATAATTTGTGCTAATGAGAATTTAACTTTCTTTTCTGCTTTTCTGGTTGCTTACATTTTTTAAATTTTTTTACAGTTCAACTTTTTATTACAGGATGAGGAGCTGGAGGAACTATCCAGTGTCCCAGCATCTAGTGGTTGCTTACATTTTAAATATGTCTCATAAACAGCATATAGGTGGCTTTTTAAAATTTAATCATATTCACTTCTTTTCATTGAAGCACTTATTTATATTTGTGTAATTACTCATATGTTTGGTCTTAAAGCTCCTCTATTTTGTCTATTTGTCTCATTTATTTAATTTTCTCTCCTTTCTCCCCTGCTTTCTGATCATTCCATTTTTTCCCATTCTAGCAATTTGGAAGTTTCATTTTATTTTATCCTTTTAATAGCTACCCTAAAAGTTAAAACAGGCATTCTTAATACCGTTTCACTCTCTCCAGATAACACAAAGGACACTCACTCCTTTTAACCTCTCCTGAAGTTTTATGCCCGTTATTGTGTGTTTTAGTTCTGTGTTTTTTGAAGCTAAAATTCACGTAATGTTTTATTTTCCACTTTCTTTTCATTTCATGTAATGTTCATTTATTTACCACTTTCTTTTTCTCTTCATTCCTTCTGGAATCTCTTCCTTTCCATCTGGAATCATTTCCCTTTTGTCCGAAGTTTAAACTTTAGGACAGGAGTCAGCAATCTACAGCCCACAGGCCAAACCAGCCCACTGCCCATTTTTCTGAATAGTTTCATTGGAATACCGCCAGGCTCATTCATTTACTATTGTCTATGGCTGCTTCTGCAGTACGACAGCATTGTTTGAGTAATTGTGACAGATAACATACTGTATGGCCAGCAAGACTGAAATATTTACTATCTAGCTTTTTACTGACGTTTGCCTAACCTGCTTCAGAGTTTGCTTTTGTGTTGGTCTGCTCGTGGGGAACTGTCCCATTTTTGTTGATCTTAAAAGCTCTTTCTTTTGCTTTTATAGATGGGTATTTTTATTAGGTATAGAATTCTAGGTTTGAAGTGACTTTCTTTCAGCACATACACTCCATCTTTCTGCTTATTTATCTGTGAAGCATTATCTATTGTTGCTCCTGTGAAGAGTTTTCAGTCTATTACTCCTTTGCAAATAGTTGGCTGCATTAAAATTTTGTTCTTTTTGCTCTTGGTTTTCTGCAATTTTACTATGATGTATCTGTGTGTGGACTTATTTTTTTCTGCTTTTAGGATTCATTGAGCTTTTAGAATCTGTGAATTTGTCTTTTATCAATTTCAAGAAATGTTTAGCTATTCTTAAATACTGTTTCTCACTCATCAACTTCTAGACCTCCAAATAAATGTTTATTAGACAATTTTCACTGTATCATGTAGATCTCTTTACTCTCTGCGCTTTCTACCTTTTCTTGACAAGCTGCCTTCTGCTACTTTTGTTTTCTAACGAATTTTATGGTTCCCTCGTCTCTTTAAGCCGTATGTAGTCTGCTGCTAAATCCATGAATTGAATTTATTTTTTCAGTTCTAGGTTTTTATTGAGTTCTTTTTCAAGTATTCTGTGCTTCTGTGTCTTTTTTTTTTTTTTTTAAATAGTTTCTGGCTCCCTAATAAAATTTCCAAGCCTGGATATTCTTTGCCTTAGTGAACATAATTGTTTTGTAATCTGAGTTTGCTAAATCTAATTATCTGAAGTTTTTTGTAGTTTTGTTTCTGTTTTCTATTATTTCTGCTGTTTTTCACTTATGGAGTCTTGTTTTCTTGTGTGTCTAGTTATCTTTATGTGCTGAACATGTATTTGAAAAAATATGTAGGGGAATAGTATACGCCTAAGTAAGATCTAATATCTTCCTCCGAGAAAATTTTTATTTTTCTGATAGGTCATTGAAAACCTCACTAGTCAAGGACTACCATACTATAGGTTCAAGGTCTCAATTCCTCTTGACCATCAAATGGACAAAAATCTGGGCTAAAAACCTGGGAAGGACTTTTTGCTTACAGTTCATCCTTTAGGGTTCTAGATTCAGGTGGGTGCGGATTTATAGAGTGCCGACCTTGATGGGCCCTAGACTTTGCCTTTTGCATCCCTAATCCTACAAACCCACCAAAAGTGCAGCTCAGTTTTATTACTGAAGCTGTTACTACAAAACTGGCAAATGCCCTGAAGCCAAATATGTGTCTTTATGTCCTACATTTACAAGGGACAAAAGTGGTTCAGGGAAGAGATGCAAGAGGTAAGAAGTCTGAACTAGAGTATTAAAGATTCAAGAGATTCTTAGGAGGTAGAATCTAATTAATTTAGTGATTATTTAACTGAGGGTATCAAGGAGCAGAAACAATTAAGAATGACTCCATTTTCTGGCCTAAGTGTCAATACCTGAGAGTAGATTTATAGGAGAAGATGATCTATTTTGAATGCATTGAATTTGAGATGCCTTTGAATCATCTAAGTAGTGTTGTCTGTAAAGCAGCTGGACATACAGGCTTACAGGAGGGCTTGGCTGGAGTTAGCCTGTTGATGATAATTGAAGCCTGGGAGGAAGAGGTGACCTCACCCAAGGAAAGCATATCAAGTTTGAGGTAAAGACCTAGATTTGAACCCGAAGAACATCATCATATATAAGGGATATGCAGAAGAGGAAACTGAAGACAACTGGCTAGAGTAAGAGAAGAAAACAAGAATGTGATGTCATCAAAGAGAAAATAATGGTCAGTAGTGTCAAATGCTTCCTAGAAGGGAAGCTCAGTCAGTAGAACATGGGAATCTCGATCTCAGAGTCATGAATTCAAGACACACATTGAGAGTAGCTAAATTTACTTTTAAAATATGCTCCCAAGAGATCAAGCAACATAAGGAATGATCCACTGAGTTTAGTGACCTAAAGGTCATTTGTAACCTTGCAAGGCAGTTCTGTATAGTGGAGGGGCAGATACCAGACTACAGTGGATTGAGGATAATTGGGCAATGGCAAATGCAGGAAGTGGACACATGCAACAACACGATTAAGCTCACAATCAGTATGCTGCTCGAGAGTGCATACTATCAGACTGCATTTGGATTAAATTCCTGAGCAGCCAAGCTAATTTATGCTGACCGCAAACAGGTCAGTGGTCACCTGGGACCAGGTGTAGGCAAGGGGAATTGGATCGACTTCAGAGGGGCACAGGGCAACTTTTGGGGTGATGGAAATGTTCCTTAGCTTTCGTAGGGTGGTTATTACACAGATGTAGTTGATTGTCATTATTCATTGGCCTGCACACTTAAAATGGATATATTTACTATACATAAATTATACCTCAGTTCAGCCTATTTCATGTTTTAAATGAAGAGGTAGTAACTGAAAAGGCATTTGTGTAAGAGGTTGAGTATTTTTAGATGCAAGATCCTTGAGCATATTTAAATGCTATTATAATTCTGCAAGAGGAAGCAGTTGAAAATAAAGGAGCAAGGGTAAAAGAGACAGCAAAGTAAAAGAATGTGTGACAAAGCATGTAGCACGTCAAAAACTAGAACAGCAAATAACAGTGCAAAAACCTCAGTTCTTGGAACTCCCAGGATAGAAAGTTTATCTTTAATAGTTTGTGTTCCAAAATCATTTCCTTCTATTTCCAAAACTGAGTTCAACTAATTCTTTTTGGTAAGACCATTAGTTAAGAGGTACAGGTTTGAATATATATGGATAGAAATGGCCTGAGCAGGGGCACCTGACTGGCTCAGTCAGAAGAGTATGCAACTCTTGATCTCGGGGTTGTGTTTGAGTCCCATGTTGGGCATGGAGATTACTTAAAAATAAAATCTTAAAATCTATTTTAAAGAAATGGCCTGAGCAAATTATTTAAAGTAAAAAAAAACCCTGTCTATAATCCAGAAGATAGGCAGCAATAGGGTTTAGAGAGGGTTCATGATAAAAGAATGAAAGTATAGTAAAATGATTAAAACAGTAAGATTTTCTTTTTGTCAAGTACTCCTCCTTTACTGTGCAAGTATTTTATATGTTTATTACAACGACCTTGTTGGCATTCCCATTTTACAGAAGAGGGAACAAGCTCAGGGCAGTTAACCTGCCGAAGATAACACAGCTAGTGAATTATAAAAGTGGATTAAAACCTAGGTCTCTATCACTTCAAACCCATAATACCCTACCCTGGTTAGGCAATTCTGCCTCAAACTTTATTGTATATACAATATTGTAACAACAAAGGAAATCAAAACATCAACCTACCCTAATCCTTTTGCTTTGTTTTCTCAAAGTAAGACATCTTCAGATAATATACTCATGCCTGGGTGGCGTCCAACTTCAGCTCCAGTCATGATCTCATGATTTCTGGGTTCGAGCCTTGCATTGAACTTTGGGCTGACAGCATGGAGCCTGCTGCAGATTCTCTCCCTCCCTATCTCACTCTCTGCCCCTCCCCCACTCATACTTTCTCGAAAATAATTAAATAAAATGCTATACTTCTGCCCATGAAATAAAACAGGCAACAAACTATGTTAATTTTTTCTAGTTTTTTGATCCATTAATTGAATAAATGCTTGTTTGATCTCTTAGTACTATTGTTTTCATGTTGATCTGTTAGAAGAGATGGTGTTTGGAGTGCTTTATGATTAGTTCTGTTTAGATTGTACTCCTAGCTAGTAGTACTAACTAAGCTATGTATTCAAAATATTGAGTAATGCTTTGTGTAAGTCACCGTGGATGGTACTTTGGAGACTACAAAGATGAATGATGCCTGGTCCTTACTTTCAGGAGCTTGCAGTGCAGGGGAAAAGAAGCTGTAAGACATGCCTACAAGACACTTACCTAAGCCGCAAAGTGGTCACAGACAAAGAACAACTAATAGTTCACAGAAAGAGTAATTTCCATTCGATAATGTTAGAAGCAAAAAGACCACTTAGGAGACTAGTAGTTCAGGCAAAAGACTGTTCGTGCCTCAACAAGAAGAAAGGCAATGAAGAGATGTGCGGGGGGTTCTTAGAGCCATTACAGAAGCAGAATTGCTGATCGACTAGATACGGAGACTAAGAGTTAGGAATACAGAATGAAGCCAAAGTGTTATACTTGGGTCAGCCAAGTGCATGGTGGAGCCCTTCACCCTGAAAGAGAATTCAAGAGGAACAACAATTTGACAGATTAGAAGGCAGAAGTCACTATGCTCATTCCATCTCCCTCTCCCTAGACTTCCTCCCTGCAGCCTGCAGTTGAGTGGTGGTCATGTTCCTATACCTAAGGATCAACTCAGCCTATGGAGGTAATAGCTCCCAACTTGCTAGCCTCTGGGAGCATCACCTCTTTATATAACTCTTCAGTAACTCTCCTCAGCAACCCTATTGAGTATACCATCTGTTTCCTGTCAGGAATTTCAAGACATCATATTTGTGTGTTTTGTACTAAGAGTGTGTGTGTGTGTGTGTGTGTGTGAGAGAGAGAGAGAGAGAGAGAAAGAGAGAGAGAATACATATGCTTATATAAGGATAGGAAATACCTGGAAAGATACACACCAAACTGTTAGCAACAGTTCTCACCTGGTAACAGGGGAGGGGCAAGGGAAAAGAAAAGAAAGCTTTTATTTTATATTCTATACCATTTGAATTACTTAAAACAATAGGTTTGTATACTTTTAAAATAAAAATAATAAAGTTTAAACAGTAAATGAAGAGAATCAGCCTAATGTAAGAAGTTCAGTAAATTCACTGAGTAAGGATAAAGCCTAAGAAACACTCAGTTGACAAAATTACAGAGCAAAACCCTCAACTTACAAAAAAATTTAATGATAAATACACAGAAATGATTAAATTCTTGTATGAAGGCAGCTTCCAAGGAATCTCTCCATTCTCATGGCTCCCAGCCCTTCCCTCCAGGCTGCTGGGGCAACGTGAGACCCACCAAGCCAGCAGACTCCTCCACTGAGCGCTCACCCTTGCCATGAAATTCCTGATGAAGGGTCACGTGTTGTCGAATGCTGCGTAGGAGGCAGAGGTAGGTGGCAGCTTGGAAATGAAGCTCATGCTGGGCTCTGCACAACTTCTCACTGGTAACCTAGAGAAGTAGCAAGGTCACATGCCTTATTAACAGCCCAGCTACAGATACTGAGCCAGAGATTTAAAAAGCATTCTCTAGAATGGGAGTAAACAGAGGAAATATAAACATACATATTGTATACTAATTATATATGTAGAGGCACTCTAATTGTTGATTAGGAAAGCTGACCTCTAATTAATTGGAGAGGGATTGAGCACCTGGGTGGCTCAATTGGTTAAGCGTTGGACTTCAGCTCAGGTCATGATCTTGTGATTTGTGGGTTCGGGCCCCATGTCGGGCCCTGTGCTGACGGCTCAGAGCCTGGAGCCTGCTTTGGATTCTGTGTCTCCCTCTCTCTGCCCCTCTCCGACTCACATTCTGTCTCTCTCTCAAAAATAAATATTAAAAAAAAAATTGAGGGATTTTATAAGGAGTTTCACTGAGGAATTTCATTGAGGGTCCTCACATTTTAATACCAGAAAAAGTCATTTCAACTCCCTTGTTTTACAAATGCAGAAACTAAAGCCCAGAGGGGCTCAGTAGTTGGTTACTGGCAGAGATGGGAATCTATAATCATTAATGTCACCTAAGGTGTATAGAACTTTCTCCCCTTCAAACAAATGAGAGTCTGATTTTCATATTTCTGACTTTGCTTAATGTGGTATATGTCATTTCAATGAGAAGTAAAACCATTTTATCTGAAAAATAATAGCTTTGTCCTCAACGGTAACAAAATGAAGACTATAAGATTAATATGCATATATTCATATTACTTATAATTTACTTGTCCATTTGAAAAATCCATATTCTGATGACTGTAGCTAGAAACGATATCCATTCACAAGTCCCTAATAATTCCAAACCTTGTTTTTTCCTTAGCACAATTAATTTCCAGATTTAGTACACTGTCCTTTATTTGACTAGCTTTGCGTTCTGAAGTTGTGAGAAGAGAGAAGAGGTGATACAGAGATGCTTACATAGCTAAGACACTTAAGGAGCCCTGTGTTTGTCTGAGTGCAGATTAACCTCTGTGCACCAATGCCTATGTAAACCCCTTTGACCTTTCTTTACCTGAATATGTAGAGTTGGAATCTGAAAACTAGAAAAGCGTGGTTTAAGATCTGCGCATCACACACAAAAAGGTCCGCAGATCACATCTGTGAAAATGACACCCATAAACTGCTCAGAGAAAGAACTCATCTGCTTTAATCAATTAACTTTTTATAAGTAAAAATTTGAGCAACCAACACCAATGTCAAATATTATAAAAAGGTAATATCCATTTCTATTATAAACACCAAAACTGATAAGATTTGAAACAGGAATTCTATTAGTGTAGGCCATAGTTCAGCTAAGCCTGAATCATGAGTCAGGCTTAGCTGAATTATGTGTATGAATCACAAGAGACCAAATGAAATCAAAAAAAAAAAAAAAAACTTATTTTCTCTACGGAGAAAGCAGAGGTTCCTCCCTAACTGAACCCCTTCAGTTTAGGGAAAGGGTGGAGAAAATGGGCATAAATGGTCATGGAGCTAGCTCTGAGCCAGCAGGAAACAAAGCATTCCCCATATCCTCACTGTGTTTCTGGAACTTGTGGCATGAATTTCCCCAAGATGCATTTCCATGAAATTTGAGAGCCTCTCTCTTAAGAGCAATAATGCCCCCATAAGTTACAGCTATTACCATGTCATCTTTCAAATCTTAGAACGACCTTCCATGACATTTACAATGAAGTTTAAGTTCCTGTCTACCACACCTTCTACTTCACCTACCACAGCTTAAGCTTTAGCTAGTCTTAAATGTCTGTTCTCACCTCTGGGCTTTTAGTTGTATAGCTTCTTCACCTGGACCTCATCTTCCCCAGCCCTCATTTGCTTGCAACTCCAATTTACACTCCAGGTCCTTGCCTAGTTTCCTCCTGAAATCCTGCTTAATTTCCTCCTGAAATCCTTCTTTATACAAGGACCTCCTGTACTTACTTCTAAGTGCTTTGTTGTAGGGCTCCTCGGTTGGACTGGAAGCTTTTTAAAAGACAGGACCCGTGTGCTTCTGATTCATCGTTTTAGCCAAGTTCCTAGAAGTCCCTAACACCGACTGTGACCTTTAAAAAGTTTTTGAAGTTTAGCCCGACGTTGGGCATACTTTACTTGATAAAATTATATACATAAAAAGCGGTTTCAAACCCCTGTAACTGTAGTTGAATACTCCTTGTATTTTCTTGTGAACCGTGTTTAATGGTTTTACCTCAAATCAGAAAACAAAATGAAGTGCTTTGGTCAGTTAATAAATTGGTTTTACCCAGTTAATAAAATGGTTTTACCCAGTAAAAAATAATAAAATAAAATAAATTATATACATATAAAAGTATTTGAATTTTACTTCTAACATAATGCATTCTAACTTCCATAGCTCAAAGATTCAACAAGATCCTGGTTCTCCTTTTTCCCCCGCATTGCTCAAAAGACAGTAAGTTTCCTGCCCTAAAGCCCAAGGTGACTCTCCAACATACTGTTTTGGAGATAGCTTGCAACTTCCTTCAAAGCCCAATCCTTAATTCCAAAGACAGTAATTCAATGGAAGACCGCTATTTAGGAACCTAGGTTCTAGTTGTTCTTATACAAGTCCTTGCACAGGTCCCTGAGCTCAGGTGCCCCTTTTTAAAAATAAAACATCTGCCACCCACTCTTGCTTAAGGGGAATATGGAGTGTGGATTTCACAAAGGAATTTCCCAAGGATGGCTTCCCATATGTTCATATTTCTCTGCTACAGAAGGAAAAAATATATCTGATCAGATATCACGTTAATGTTGTGATAGCATAATCTCATTTTAGATTTCTAGTGCAGCTACACAAGGCGCCAGGTCCTTTAAATGGGGTATGAAATACAACATAAGGGAAACACAGTTCCTGCCAAATTCTTAATATTCTTCATCTTATTACAGTTATTTTCTGCCTCAAAAATTGGTTTTCAGAATAACTGCCATGGGAAGGGTGAGGAGAGTGGTTGATAGATGCTGCAGCTAGTGACACTACACTCTCCATCAAGTGCATCTCTTCTTTTCCCCCCATCTCCTCCACTTCACTCTGCTCTGACTTTGTCCTCCGCACCTGCAAAAGTCCAGCCAATGAAATCTCCGGTCCTAGGTTAGTCCCCGGGCTTAGGCCATAGACCAAGGCCTAGGGCCTAGGTTTGCTTGGCCAGAACCAGGGCTGGGTGGGAGGGTTGGTTTCAGAAACGCAGGCGCTGAGGCTAGACGCTCCCAGCCCCAAACCAGATCCCACCCCCACTTTCTCCTTCCTTCCCGGGGGAAGGGGTGCTGAAGCACCCGGACACAGGCTTCCGTACCCGATGTGCACGGAAAGTCTTCACGAGGTACCGATAGGCCGCGGTGTCGCGATAGGGCCGACCAGTGGCCGCGTTCATGTAGCGCAACTCCCGTAGAAGGCCTCGTAAAGTGCGCGCCGGCGACCCTAAAGCCGCCATTTTCACGTACTCAGAGCGTGGTGCCCAATGGTGCCCTACGCCCCCGTAACTCCCTCACCCCCCGCCCAGCTGCTTAATGGTACGGTCGGACCTACACTGCCGGGTCCCCCCGTAAATCACCGAGTAGTGGAATGTCTCACTTCCCTTCTTCGCACAGCTTTACTAATCAAACGCCGAGTGGCGTCCTAAGGAGTTAAGAGAGAAGCAAACGAAAGCCGAATGTAACTGACTTGGCAGGTCCTTAAGAAACACTGAGAAAGGCCAGGCTAGTGGGAAAGGAGGGTCTTTGGTGACTGCGTCATTTAACACGTCATTAACTGACCGCCGAGTCTCGAAAATAAGTAGGCCTGGTAGGAATGGGTGTTGATTTGAAACAGAACACGTAAGATATCTAGAGGGGATATCAGAATTTAAAGCGCTGACTTCCCAGAAATCTTACGGCATTGTGGCGGCTCAGAAGGAAATGGAATATGCTTATTTTCTCAAACAGTAGCCCAAACCTAGGATAACGACAGATATACGTCCCATTTTTAAAAGGTAAAATCACGTTAAAGTACTTCGGTATAGTTCTTTAAGAATGGCAAAGGTCCTTTTCAAGGCAAAAAAATCTCACCACCCCAGATGGGACTCGAACCCACAATCCCTGGCTTAGGAGGCCAATGCCTTATCCATTAGGCCACTGGGGCTTCTGTGAACGAGGCGCTCCAGCAACGTATTCAATTTTTTTTCTTATTTGGTACGTCATCGTCACTTAGGTCTCCTCCTAACCTATCCTGAGAAACGACACCTAGTGCCACTATGAGGGGTGAGGCATGCTGGGAGTTGTAGTTCAAAGAACAAGACTCCGCGTTCCAGCTCCAAAGGCTTTACCCTCGAAACAGCACCGATGCGCCGGACGGAGGACGGGCGCGCGCACGGTTTTGCGTACGCGTTTGCCTGCCCGGTAACCCCGCGCCTGCGCAAAAGTGGGCATACGATGTCGCGGAGCCGAGCGCGCTGGGCACATTGGCGGAATCTCGGAGACTCGCCCTCTGAGCTTCTGCAGTGTCGGATTTTTACCGGAAACAGCCGGCCCCTTCCGGTGTTGCGGCTTTCCGGACTTAGCTTGGCTCCAACACGCCGTTAGGTGGCGTCCGCAGCGGTCAGTTTCTGTTTCCGGTTGTAGGGGTGAGGCCATTTCCGCAGAGCCATTGGCGAGGTTGGAACGTGTACCTTACCTTCTGAATTGCCGAGTCTGAGATAAACGTAGGACAGCGGGAACTTATTTAATGCGCTAGGAATTAGTTAAATAGAAATAATTAGTAGTTCTTTTTCTGGTTCTGTTCCTAATTGTATAACTTGTGTTTCTTGAGTTATCAGCGACCTTAATTCCTCGTTTAAAATCTCGCAGTGGCTCTCCATTGCCCCGGAGACTTGCGTGTATCGTAACCGTCATCTCTCACTACTCGTTTCCCCACACTCCTTCTGCGCCTGGTATCTCAACTTCTTTGTCTTCCTCTCCTCCCTTTGTCTTATTTCCTCCGCCTGAAGTTCAGCCATTTGTATTAATATTCTTATTTACCTTTTGGGCTTCCAATTTCCTTGAGCAGTCTAGGTCAGACACTGCTTTACGCCTTTGTGGTCAGTGTGGTAAAGCGAAAATGATTTCTTTCACCTCTGCACTCTAGATTCTCTAGATGACATGTCAGTCTTTCCTTTTACATGTAGATTACCTGTGTCTCCCTTCCGTTATCTTTCACATGAGCCAGGATGCAACTGCGCAGACTCTTATTACTTCCCACTCTTAATATGCCCCTCCTCCTGGGTCCCTGTCAGGGTCCATCAGATCTAACTGTAGACAACTTTAAGGTAACGGTTCATACTCTGGCTGGAATCCTGACACTTCCAGAATCGACATTAGAGCCAGACTACAATGACTTCATATGAGTGATTTAATCTCTCCCTGTGGCATTCATAAAATATTTATCAACCTATAATTCACCAGTATCTGATTTTAAAAGGCACATCCGCAGTAGGGGTTGGGGAGAATGCTATCAGTTATTCTCCTCTTCATATTGTTAAAGAGAAAAACCACAGGCCGAAAATGGTGTCACTTAGGTTAAGGCTCCAAGTCAGTAAACCAAAAATTAACACCTAACTGGACTGCATAGTAACCCCCCCAAAATGGAACCTATAACCAATCAATATGGAAATTTCCTGGTCAGCACTAGGACATTTACTGATAGACCCCATCCGTCCCCCCTTAGGAGGGCGACCTTGCCTAAATCAATGGATTCTTAGTTAATAATTTCCTTTTTTCAACTCTTTACCTTTAATAACCTTTTCGATAGCCCTTTGGAGCTCCCCTACACTTGCTAGATGGGACGCTGCCTGATTCATGTTGATTATATCTTTCACATTTACTCAGCTGAAATTTTATTTAACAATATAAATTTGTTTAACCAGCTTTCTAAGATGTAGCAAATTTAAGCCAGCTCTGAGGAATTGGGAGAATTTATTGGAAATAGCTCTTCAATAACTTGATATGTTGTGGTATGGGGCAATAAGTAGTTGTGAATTCCTTTTTACTGAATGGCCAAGAGACTCTTCTGATCTAGGCCATTCTTATACTAGGAAAGGGTAAATAATCGTGAAATGTTTATGTATATGTATATGTAGTCATTAGTCTCCAAAGATGGCCCTGCAGCAGTCTTCTCTTTTTATACATATGTTGCTCCTTACGTCAAGGAGTGAAGCTTATATCCTGTCCCATGCACCCTTCCCTCTCTTGAATCTGAGTTGGCTTTGTGACTAGCTTTGATCAAGAGAATGTAGCAGAAGTGACACTCTGGGACTTCTATAGAACACCAGGTCTTAAAACCAGCAACTTTCACTTCCTGCTTCTTATCTAGCTATCATGCTATGAAAACCCTAAGGCACAGGGAGGGGTAGGCCCAGGTGAGCTCTCCTCTGGCAGCACCAACTGCCAACCATGTGAATAAGCCATCTTGAATGTCCAGATGTCCACAGCTTCTACCAGTATCAGCAGAGAATTGCCCTGCTAAACCCAGTTAACCCAACGAATCATCAAAGATGAGAAGATGGCTGTTGTTTGAGAATAATTGCTCTCAGTTTTGGAATTACTGTGCAGCAATAAAACACCAAATCAGTCTGAAAAAGTCTGTGGAGACAATTTAACCAAATGTCTCAGTTTTGCAACTTTAGAAAATCTTTCTATTCCTAGTGGCAGGGCTCCAAACTCGAAACCCTACAGCAGAGACCAGGCAGGTAATACAAGAATAAATCAGGGCAGGTGGGCTTCTACTTCCTGCAAAGGAGCTGGACACTTTCAGCTCAGTCTCATCGGTGCCAAGTAGGCACGTGGTCCGAGTGTTGCCAGAGCTTCTGATTTCTCAATAATTGTAAATCCAGCATTTTTATGAAGTGCCCTGACTTTTCAATGCCAGCAGTCAGGTTAAAAACAATAATTTGTCAAACAAAACACTTCTGTTGGCCTTATGTAGCCTAGGGTTGCAAGTGTGTGCATTGTGTCCCGGAGCACTTCACAGGCAATGTCCTCTTTGACCTTCGCCACAATCCTATGAGGCGGTACTCTGATTTTACCGACTTAACAACCGTGGGAACAGTCTCGGAATAGCTTCATGGGTTACTCAACATTAACTGGTCTGCGGGAAACTGGTATTTGGCCCCAGGCCATCTGACTCCAAAACATATTAAATAATTTTTAAAGTTCTAGCAGAAGAACAATTTTTACTAAAAAGGTGCTGGGTAATTTTCAGGATTTCCTGGGAAGGCCGAGACCAGGCTCAGAAACCTCACCCAGTATCCTGCCCCAGATCTGATCCTGTGAAAACACCGTCAGGCACAATTGCTACCGCTCCACAATGCAGACTCCATGACAGTGGACAGAGACTGGGTGCCAGCACCAAAGCTACTGCTTCAGGACACTGGTTTTGGCTGGTTTCTCTGCTCTTACTTGTGCCAGAAAGGATTAAATCTTTTCCTAAGAGTCCCATTCCGGGATGAGTACTTCTGATTAGCATGGGCTGGGTCATGTCCCCACGTTTTGGTCAAGGGTGGCTGGGAAAGCAAATATTTTATCATTCATTGACTTTTTATTGAGCATCTGCCATGAGTCAAGCACTCTTCTGGATGCTAAGGAAACCAAAGCAAGCGGAGTACGTAAAACTTCCAAAACTTCGACACTCATGAAGTTTCCATTCTAGAAAGGAGAACACAACAATAAAGCAAAAATATCAAATGGTGATGAGTGCTATAGGGAAAGGAAAGCTAGGGGCAGGGGATTGGGACCTGCTGCCTTATAATGTGTTCAGGGATGTCTTTACTGACTTGGTGACA
Source organism: Paguma larvata (assembly GCA_030068075.1). Taxonomy (NCBI): domain Eukaryota; kingdom Metazoa; phylum Chordata; class Mammalia; order Carnivora; family Viverridae; genus Paguma; species Paguma larvata. The sequence continues at coordinate 88,888,882 of CM057834.1, read as the reverse complement.
TTTGAGCAGAAATACAAATGGTGTGAAAGCCTCTTCAGCTTGTGTGTGTGCACAGGTTGGGGTGGGACGGTGCCCATGCCCAGCATGGAGCCCAACATGGGACTTGAACTCATGACCCTGAGATGGGAGACCTGAGGTGAAATCAAGAGTCAGCCACTTAACCAACTGAACCACCCAGGTGCCCTAGTGCCCATACTTTTAAGTAGAGACCCAACCTCCATTCCCCAGCCATTGTGAGGACAACATTCTGGTCCTTCAAGCTTTGTGAAGGCAAAAGAGGAATTCTGGGACATTTTCTGTGCCCAGTGAAACTATGGGAACAGACCCGGAAAGTTCAGTCTTAACTTTGCGACTATAGCTGGGTAGCCAAGCCAGCCAGTCACATGGGAATTGGGAAATTTTTGGTGGGAAAGAGCCAGGACTAATGAAAGAGGGTATGTCCGAGAGAATATATATGTGTAGGTGCTGGCTTCCATCGGTTGTGATACTTGAGATGTGTGTCCAGAGCAGTGATTTCTAATTTTTTAATGAGGGTACTTTATTTATTTATTTATTTATTTTATTTATTCATTCATTCATTCATTCATTCATTCATTTCTTCATTTATGTAAGTAAGTAAACTCTATACCCAACACAGGGCTTGAAGTCACAACTGTGAGATCAAGAGCTGCTTGTTTTGACTGAGCCAGCCAGGCACCCCTCTAAACTTTTTTGATTGTGAAGCCATAGTGGTAAAAATCTTGTGCCTCTCCCATAAGTACTTGTATTTACTTTTAAACTATATACATGCACTACTGAATGAATGTAGGACATACATTAAAACTATGCACAAAAGAGAATTAAAAGGATGCTTTTAGAAATGAAATATACGGTATTTGGAAAATATTTTTTATTTGATGTATTAACAGTAAAAAAAGTCCTAATTTCTCTCAGTAACGAAAGATTGTTTATTTTATTGAAAACAGTGTAATTCAATACGTTTCAATATTTTGAAAATGTTGGTTTAACACATTATTTGGGACAACAGAATCACATAGTGATAAATATTTCTAAAGATCGATTTTCAAATTTCTCTCTTCATAGCATGAATTTCTGTTAAAGAGGCAGTTAGGGCCTCATTTATCGCTTTCAAAACTTACTTTTAACTCAAAGAGACCCATTAAGAATGTTCGTTTCTTTCACACTATCACCTAAGTCGGCGCTGCGACCATCAGGGGTCAGTCAGCAAGACAGAGCCCACTGCCGGCTGTCCAAGCAAACGGGGACTGAGTACAGGCCATCGAGACGCTGGCGGCACTATTCGAAGGGCTGCAGGAGCTCGGGGAAGTCGCCGCTAACGCTAACGTTCAGCAGTTAGAAGCAGTTACGAGGAGGTCGCCACCGTCAGCCGGGTCGGTAGAGCGCAGGGCATCAGAGGCCAGCCGAGTACTGAGATGGCGGCGGACCCATCACCTAGAGGCTCGGGCAGAGCTTCAAGTCTCCCAGGACCTACCCATTTTGCAAGGTGCTGCCAGAGAAAAATACACCACCACCTTTTCCTCCCACCTTCAGAAATCTCACGTGCGTACCCCGGCAGGAAGAAATGACATCCGGAACCTCGAAGGCAAAGGAGTTTGGGAGATTGTAGTTCTCATCATTCCAGTCCCGGAACACAGAGAGCGGAACACCGAGGGGCGAGGGAAGGAATGCTGGCCGTCAAAAAGCGGACTGCAGAGCTCGCGGCAGCGCCCTCCTCATAGCCGCCCGTCGTCACAGAAAATGAGAGCGATTGAGAAACGCTTTGGTGAAAGAAAACTAGCCAAACTTAATTTTTAAGTTTGACAACTCTAGTAAATCCTTTCCAGCAAGAGAATCACTTACCAGTCTCTTGGCGGTTTATGGGATTTTCATGACTACTTTGCATTACATAATAGTTTCTTCTATTTAAAGGTATTACTTTGCACTGAAATGAACCTAACTGATGACATCCTGTAGCATATAAGCTCAGTACGTTATAATACTCAGAAGTAAATGTGACTGTTAACCAGCGAGCTGACTCCTACACGTGGGCAGATGGCTGCAATGTATTGCTCTCACCACTGCTGCTTGCGGGCCGAATTCTTCCTTTCCAGCGTGAGATGGTGGGCGGTTCACGCAGCTCCTCCAAGAGATAACAGGACAATTGGCCATTTTTCTTTGGTTTAAAAAAAAAAAAAAAAAAAAGTCCGGTCTGTAAAACATTAAAACCTGAAAGTTCACCCCATAAGACTCCTCATTGTCAGCTGAGGCTGCCGAAGGCTGGATGATGAGCCGTGAGGGCTAAGGGGGACCCGGCCAACCTCTCCATCCCCCTGATCGGCTCTTCACCTCTTCAAATGTGACCTGTTCGTGGAACAAGCTAGACTTGTAAAGTATAAACAGAAAGGACTTTGTTTTCTCATGAGTGCCCCGACAAACCTGTGGTCATGGTTGGGTCTTCTGTGTGCCCGGATGAAATGGAGAGCTTTTCCAGTCTCTGTAAAGTAACAAACAGGCTGAAGAATTGTCAGCATCATCATTTGAGAAATAGTCTCTTGTTCTGGCTATCAACAAGTCTCATCGAGTGAACGATCAAAACTTCAAATGTCAGTTCATTTTAAAACTTCTCCCCTTCCCCAGCCGGGAAATCTGAGGGAGAATGGGGGTCACGGACAGCGTCATTTTGATTTCTCACACAGAACCTCTTCCCATCTGTGGCTGTCCCGGGCCTGCTCTCATGCGGCCACAGGGGAAGGAGGAAGGGGCAAGTCTCACAGGAGTGGCCAAGTTGTAAGCTGGCGCCGGCGTCCTCTGGGAGTAGCAGAAGACAGGGCTGCTCTTCTCACGGGTTTTCCTCATGGGTTCTCGAGGCTCTGTCCATCACTGGGGCTCTCTCACCTGTCGTCCCCCCGTGGGCCATGCCCTTTCTAGTTCCTTAGGGTTCCTGCCCCAGCCCCCCAGTCTCCAGCAGCCTCCCTGCCACTGATGTCATCTTCTCCCCCCAGGTGTTCCCTTTGGCTGGACTCCTTCTTAAAATGACCAAACCTGGCTCCCTTTCTTGAGAAGCACCTCAAGCCCACAGGAACTCAGGAACTTCGGGCGTGCAAGCCATTCCGAACGCAGTCTTCTCTCCTCTTCTGTCTTCTCAAGGACAGTTTGTCTTCAGACTTTTAGGAGTAAGTCAGACAAGAGTCCCTGTGTCTTTCAAACTCTGCAAGATCCATCAAGCTCCCCAGGTGGTCCTCTTGCAGTACCCCTGCATTTGGCATGAAGCAAAGAGGAAGCACCCCCGCCCTCCCCTGCTTGGGGAGAAGGGGAGCGTCCAGCATACAGACAGCTACTTCCAAAGAAATCCTCTCGCATTCTCCTACACAGCCTGAGGTGGATGCCGAGCTAATCCTTCCCAGTTTTGAGCTAGTGCTTTCCAGGGTCCAGTTCACCGTCTCTTAGCACAGGGCGTACGGGTGATCTAGCTCCTCCTCCCTTTAGAATGCGGACAGACTTGGCGCCTATGGTTTTGTTCTCAGCCTTTGGGGTTTCTGGTGAAACTGACACAGAAAGAGTCCCGTTTTAGTAAATGAAGTCACCATTATCAACCCCTCCTCCTTATGGAACTCCTATTCTTGCATCAGGACACCCGATGCACTGTAGGTGACCTGCAGTCATCTGCCTTATGAACGTCCAGTTCATACAGAATTAAATACTAAGTAGCATATAGATTATAATTTCGTATTAAATATCAATGTTCACATATTCTATATTTACACATAGAGATAACTATTTTATACAAAACACATATAGGACTTGCGTGTGTGACATTATAAAAGATTAGATGTGCAGAGAAATCTCTCCATATAAAACACCTTCAGCGCTGAGAGATTTTAACAAACACGTAAAAACACTTTTTCAGAGCATGACAGAGCTGACAGCAAAGGGAGCCTGAATAACCAGAGGTGAGGAAGGAGGAGGAACGGGAGAATGAGCACTGATTTGAGCACTGATTTGCCCTGAAGATATCTGTTGATCCCTGGGTGGCCTATAGTTAGGATTTCAATTTGCTGTAGACAGAAGGCGGAAAAAGCCTCAGACTAGCATGGCAGGAGTCAGATCAAAAACTCTTACAAAATGATGGAAACCCCAAAATGGACCTCCTTGGTGGGAATGAAAAAAAATATCCCTGACTTCACCAAGAAGAGACTTCACTCTCTCAATCTGTGTGTGTGTGTGTGTGTGTGTGCGCGCGCGCGTTTAGGATTTTATTGTTTAAATCCGCATCCGATGTGGGGCTCAAACTCACAACCCTAAGAGAGTAGCATGCTCTACCGACTGAGCCAGATAGGAGCCCTGAGACCCTTCTGTTTTAATCTCAGCTCAGGGTCGAGTAGCAGGGTGGAGAGCCTTCCTCTAGAGTTCCTAACCACCGGCAATAACCACTCACATGCATTTGTGGCTGAAACTCAGCCTATCTCTGAGGCCCTGAAATCCCTAAGCTAACATTTAGTTTGAAGTGGTTCTGAGTTGGTAATGTTCCTAGGAGCGTGGAAGAAGCAAACTCAAATGCTCTTTAGAGGAACATACTTTATAAAAATCCAGGCCTCAAAGAATGCCCATAGCTGAAGTTATAAAGTGTAGGGGTATATACTAAAAAATCGCCAAATATACAGAAATAAGCCACTGTTGGCAAGTTTGCAGAAAACAATGACCCACGAGGCTGGACCCACAGTGTGGGTCAAAAATCTGACTCTGGTACCTGGGACTTCGCTCTGGGAAATACCCCTGAGGCTCCCAACCCACTTCTTAAAAGCACGTGCTAGGGTGCTGGGCTTCTCCCCTTGGGAAACACATCAGCTAAGACAGCTGTTTATAAGCCCAGGACAAAACAAACTCACAAGTGAAAAATCATCAGATATTTGAGGAGTAGAGTCACAACAAAAGACACGATAACTAGAACAAACCGTACTAGACAAGCCAGAATGGAACAAGACAAATCAAGAACTTAAAAGAAGCATAATAAAGATCCTTACTAAGATAAGAGGACAAGAATAACAAACAAGTGGCTATAAAGAGCCAAATGGAAAGAGTGGGTATGAAATACGTAAGAGGTGAATAAAGCCAATAGATTGGATAAAAACAAGAATGGCTACATAGCAGAAAAATCAATAATGATCCTGATCAGCTCAAGGAATTTTCTCAGAAGGTATGGGAAAGAGATGGAAAATATGAAAGAACATTTAAAAGATGATGATGATGATGATATGATGTAGATATCTGTATGATATGTGTCCTAGAAAGAGAGGAAATGGATTTAGGAAAGAGAATATTTACAGAAATCCTAAGAACTTTCTTAAAAAATTTTTAAAGTCTATTTATTTAGTGAGAGAGAGCACAGAGCACAAGTGGGGGAAGAACAGAGAGAGAGGGATAGAGAGAAAATCCCAAGCAGGCTCCACACCGTCAGCACAGAACCCAATGTAGGCCTCGAACTCATGAACCACGAGATCACAACGTGAGCTGAAATCAAGAGTTGGTCACTCAACCAACTGAGCCACCCAGGTGCCCCAGAACCTGCAAAAATTAAAGATAAAAAAGATTCCAATACAAAGATCTCGTGGTGCACCACACAGGATAAATATGGAAAAACTAAACCTTTGACACATTATAGTGACATTTAAGAACACTGAAGACAAAAATGAAATTCTAAAAGCTAGAGAGAAGGAGCAGAGTCCACAAGAGAGTAAGAATTAGATTGACGTTGATCTTTCTGACAGACACTAGAGACAACAAGCAATCAAGTTATACTTTCTGAGTGATGAAGGAAAATAACTGGAATATTATACCCAGCTAAACTCTTATTTAAATATGAGAATGCAAAGATGGTATGTCAGACATGCAAGGCCTTAGAGAGTTTACAGCACAGTCTCTTTGGAAACTCTCCTTGAAGAAGTCCTTTTATACTTAATGTACTAAGCTATATAACTATAATTACACTAATATACTAACTACTTAATAAGCATATGAAAAGATACTCAGCACCATGAGTCATTACGGAGATGCAAATCCAAAGATGAGGTATCACTTCATACCTACTGGGATGGCTATCATCAAACAAATGGAAAATAACCAGGGATGGCAAGGATGCAGAGAAATTTAAGCTCTCGCATAGTGCTAGTAGAAATACAAAATGTTTCAGCCACTGTGGGAAAGAGTTTTGTGGTTCCTCAAAAAGTTAAACAGAGTTACCATACGGCCTCACAGTTCCACACATAGGTACATACTTAAGAGAAGTGAAAACCTACATCCACACAAAAACTTGTACAATAGTCCCCCTTTTCCACAATTTCAGTTACCCATAGTCAACCATGGGCTGGAACCATGGTCTGACATAGCGTCAGAAGTGCCAGTAGTCTAATGCTGCGCTATACTGCCTACGTCATTCACCTCACTTCATCTCATCATGCAGGCATTTGGTCATCTCCCATCACCACAAGAAGAAGGGTGAGGGCAGTACAATAAGATGTTTTGAGAGAGACCACACCCACATTCACCTAACTTTTATTACAGTATATTGTTCTAATTGTTCTATTATATTATTAGTTATTATTGATAATCTCTTACCATGCCTAGTTTATAAATTAAACTTTATCATCGGTACATATGCATAGCAAAACACATAGAATCTATAAGGCTCAGTACTATCCATGGTTTCAGGCATCCCCTGGGTGTCGTGGAATGTATAACACTTGGATAAGGGGTGGGGTGGGGAACTACGGTACATAAATGTTCATAGCAGCATTATTCGTAATACCCAGAATGTACAAACAGCCTATATGTCTATCAACTGATAAATGGATACATAAAAATGTGATATATTCATACAATGGGATATTATTCAGAATATAGATAGCTGCGATATCAAACTTCATATTAGGGCAAAGCCCATCATAAAGAAAAATGAGGGACATTATGTATTGATGGAAAAAACAACAGATCAGAGAGATATAACCATAACGATCATATGTGTAACCAATAAAATTCATGATTCCTTGAAAAGTAGTACAACTGAAGAAAACTGGCAAGACTGAAGAAGAAAAAGGGAGAAGATACATTACAAATAAAACAGAGAATGAAAGAGGAAAACAAAGATAACAACAAAGATTATAAGAATAAAAAATTCATGAATACATTTCTTTTTTTTTTTTTAATTTTTTTTTTAATGTTTATTAATTTTTGAGAGACATAGAGGCACAGCGTGAACAGGGGAAGGGTAGAGAGAGAGAGGGAGACACAGAATCGGAAGCAGGCTCCAGTCTCCCGGCCGGCAGCACAGAGCCCGATGCGGGGCTCGAACTCACAGACCTCGAGATCATGACCTGAGCTGAAGTCGGCCACCCAACCGACTGAGCCACCCAGGCGCCCCTCATGAATACATTTCTAAGAAAATTTCTGGAAGTGCTGATCATGTATCAGGGGTAGGGGGAAGGTACTTGATATAATCCAATTCATACTTATGATCACCATTCCTAGAAAATTAGGACTAGAACTTTCTTAACTTCACAAAATCTATATACCAACAACCTAGAAGAAACACCACGCTTGAGAAAATTGAGATAAGGAACAAAGATGTCACTTTCACCACTGCTGTTTAGTATTAAAGGACCAGTCTAATGCTCTAAGATGAAAGTGAAAGAATTGGGAAGGGAGATTAAACTGTCATTTTTAAAAGGTTATTTATTTATTTAAGTAATCTCTACACCCAACATGGGGCTTGAACTCATGACCACAAGATCAAGAGTCACATGCTCTTCAAGTGAACCAGCCAGGCACCCTTAAACTGTCATTTATTGTAGATTATATGATCATTTTCATTGAAAAGCTAATAAAATAATCAGATGAGTTATTTGAATAAGAGAGCTTAGCAAAGTTGCTGGACACAAACTCAACTTTCAGAAATCAACAGCATTCCTTGATACCAGCAAAAACCATTAGAATATCTAACGGAGAATAGCATGCCGTTCATAAAAGCGACAACCATAAAGTATCTAGAAATTAATACATGAATGACACCTTTACAGAGAAAATTTAAAACTATCAAGTCAATAGAAGGAAGTGTAGGAAGATATCTTTGTCACCTAGGGATGGGGAAATATCTCCTAACAAACGCCTCAACATACATGTAGACAAATAGATCAAGTTGACTATTGAAAGTTAAGATTTTCTGTTCAATATAGGAAGTCTTCCGCAAAGTTAAAAGAAGGGTTACAGACTAAAATATCGAGCACATCTAAAACTGGTAGATTATTATATCAGAAGGATGCAATGCAATTGAATAATGAGCAGAGATAAACAGGCGATCTGCAGAAGACAGCCTCCAGCCTTTCTTGCAGTAATAAGGATTTGGAGGCAACCCAGGTATCTACCTTCAGAGAAACGGGCATCTAAACGTGGTGGGAACACAGTATGGAATACTACGCGGTGATGAGCAACACACAGGATGTACGCGTAGCAACATGGACAATTTTAAGAAAAGTGGAAAAAGTAGGAAACAGCAAAATTTATCGCCCAAACTATTTGTAGAAATGAAATTTGCATACGCACAAAATAACACTATTTTAGAAGTACACATGGTAACAAGGAGCACCTATCAAGTGGGCACCTATAAGACACGGGGGGCTGGGGACCAAGGAAGGAAGGAGAAACTGAATTTTTATAAGAAAATGAGAGAATGAGTTCGTGTACTGAGTGATGGCGACCATGTACGGTGAACGGAGGCACACGATTAATGCACTGCTTTGCACGTGAGGTACGGTAAGGCAAAAATAAAGTACACACAACACACACATGTAGTTTGGAACTGCAGTGGCCATTCAGCCAAGAAGGGAGAGCCTGAGGCTGTCAGAGGGCTATCTGTGAAATCTTGACACTTTGAATGCCAGGGCAGAGACACGGCTAGATGCTGATGACACTGAATCACTGGATAAAGCGTCACCTACTCCAGGCTCACCTCTAGACTACTCAGTTCTATGAACCAAAAGATCCCTTCACTGTTTTGTTTAACAGGCTTTACTCTTTGGATACGTTTCTCTTTTTTAAGCCTGGGGTTTGACATCTGTGATCAAAGAATTCTGGTATTTATCCATTCCTGTACTGTAAGGTTTTTTTTTTTTTAAAAAAAGAAAGTTGTTTTTTTTTTTTTAAACACTTTGGTTTCACCACTATAGTTTGGGAAGTTAGGAGAGCAAGAGGAAGCATGGATTTAAGAAGAAAAAAGGCAGAAAAGAGAGAGAATAATGTAGCCACCATTAATTAGCTCTTATGTGATAGGCACTATGCTAGGTGCTTTCCATATCTAGGCTCTTAATTCAACCACAAACCCCACCATTAGGTATCATCCCTGTAGAAATAAGGAAACAGGCTAAAAGGAGGTACGCATCTTGTCTAAATTAGTGTTACAGCTTCGGAGTGGGGACTTGTGAACCCGTCTGTCTAATGTCAGTCTGTTCTCCTTCATGCTACGCCACCTACTAGAAAAAAGATAGTGGGGAAATGGTAAAGGGACAGACACAGGGACACAGAAGAGGTAAAGATACAGACAGAAAAAACAAGCCATGTCAAGGCACACATTGATGAGGAAGGGCCATCGTTTTGAGGCAAGGACACCTATGACACAACAGAGGGGGTTGTCCTTTGAAGAAACCCATGATCTCACTTGCAGTGTGACTCAACCCTTGGTATACCCAGAGTCAGCTCTTCTGCTTTTATTTCCAATTTTCAAAATTCCGTTAAACAAGAGATTGATTTTCTCAGGCATTTCTCAAAGCTTTACGTGGATAAGAAACAACATCAGAGATTGCAGACACTGACTTTCAAATCTAAGATGTTAGGTCATTATTACCCATGCCGAAATGGACTTCTGTGCGATGCACATACACAGGATATGATGGTTTGCCTTGTGATAGTAATTTAAATGCTCATCGGTAAAAATAAATACAATGAACAGTGACGATACCCTAAGTATGGAATACGGTGAGCTGTCAAAAAGAACAGAACAGAGTCCCATGTACTGATGTGGAATGATCTCCAAGACCACTGAAAAAAAATGCGAGGTACTGTACAGCAAGGTGTGAATATTGAATGTTAAAGAGTCAGGTACATGTTTATACTTCTAGCTGGAGAAATTCATAGCAGTGGTTGCTCTGGGGAAAGAAAACAGGGACTATAAGCTAGGAAAGACATGCTTTTGCACTCTGTGTGCCCATGTACTTGGTACTTGTTTGTTTTTTAACCAAGTACAAGGCTAATCTTTTCCAAAGAAAATTTTTATTTTAAACCAAGCAGTTCATTGTGTCTTCCCTCCAAAACAGAGCCAATTTGAGGATCTAGAAGGAGGATCGGAGTCGAAGAAATAACTTTTTCCAGTGATGAGACAGGGAAGAGCCTCTTTCCTGTGTCTTTTCCCTTTCTTCAACCAAGTCCACCTGTTTGTTTCTTAAAAACAAACAAACAAAAGCCCTTCCTCACGTCCTCCACATCCACTTTGGAGTGTTGGTTTTTCTATGTATTTTTCTGTGCCAACGTGCATTTATATTTATGTCTGCTCTTTCTTAATGCCTGGACATCTTGGTCATTTCTTATTTAAAAATTTTTTCTTTAACATTATTTTTATTTACTTAACCAAATCCTAACATGGCATTAGACTGTTTCAAATGTTTACATCATTGTACAGAAATCTATGCACCATCCATTTCTCCCTTAGAATAAAGTTATAAAAAGCAAAGTAACTCCAGCAACCAATTGGTTAACTTTGCCTTTGTGCTCCTTCACTAGTAACTGTTCCACGCACCCTTTTCATAACCAACTACTCTCCTGTGCCAAAGCTGAGGCCCGAGAGAATTTCTTGCCTAGGTGGAGTGTCAAACATGCTTTCTGCTGCATATATTCTTCGATATTCCTTTGAAAAACTCCACCTTCCGGACACCTGGCCCTCATTTCAACTCTGGAAGGCTGCGTGCATTTCTCTACCCGATTACTTGTTGGTTCCCTAAAGGGTATTCTGAAATCCTTAACTCCTTTAGCCAAGTGTCTTCTTAGAAACTTTTCTAAACTTCAGAAACAGTAATAAAATAGAACTAGTTTGAATGACGACAAAAGCTAACATTTACCCAGTGTGCTAAGTGTTTTACATGCCTAATGTTCATTGGAGTTACTTGAAAAAACTTCCACGGTCAAAGAAACTTGGGGAAATTATAGATTTAAAAATACCTTGCTTACAATAACACCTTTAATATGTTAATATACAAGATGGGGACAACATAGTTGAATGTAGTTGAATAACAACAGATATCTTTAGGGGCTATTATGCCCAAGAACCCGCTTTGGCGAATCTGTCCTTAAATACTGTTTTTTAGCAAGGGCATTTGCAACCTACTCTCTTCCCCCGTGAATGAGGGTCATCCCTTTTAAAAATTCTTCGTCTTAATGATAATGCACCAAAAATACGCGAAAGTAAAAGGAAAAAAAAAACCACTCATATAAATCACTCTGTATTTTGGGGTCTGTGTCCTTTTCTGTACTTTTTATGTATTACATCTACACTTATAACGACAAACTATTCAATTTCTCACATGTTGCTTTCTATCTCATCTTTCCCCCACTCCTTCCCCAGAGTTCTAAGACTGAATTATTTTTCTATTCTTTATCTTACTTTTCCTAGAGGTCTTCTACAAGTAAGGATTTAAAAGATGATTACTTCTTTTTGGGGAGTCTTTTTTTTTTTTTTTAAGTAATCTCTATCTCCAACATGGGCCTCGAACCCATGACCCTGAGATCCGGTTGCATGCTCTACCACCTACTGAGCCAGCCAGACACCCCAAAGATGATCGGTTCTGCAGATTCAGATTCCCGTATCTACATATCAAACCTTGACCCTAGTAGCATTCCTTGCTCTCTCTCCGTCAAACACACACACATACACCCTACATAGAACCCGGAGGAAGAACCTAGCAAGCCTGCATTCCAGACTCCCAGTCTGGGCGTCTACCAATCCCAACGTACACCTCGTGCTGGCCTAGTCTGCTTCCTGACTCTGCTGGGGACATTCCTTGTTCCTGCTTCCTAGCCAAATCCCGCTGTCCTGAGACCCAGCTCAAGTGCCATCCAACTGACAAAGTCTTCCCAGATTGCTCCAGTCCCATTTCTTCCCTGCTCTGAACTCATAGGTCAGGCAGCAACGGACCACACCCTTGTGACAAATTTTGAACTGTTATCTTTTAACTTGTCGTGAGATTGCAAAGTGTTTGTCAATACCCTGTAGGTGGGGGCCCCTGCCCTTTACTTCTGTATCCGGTAGCACTCAGCGCAGTACAATACAGACAACAGATACTCAACCGCTACTAAAAGAATGAGGTATTAAAACCCAAGTCAGCCCAATAATACAACAGACACGAGGATAATATGTACATTCCTCTTTATTTAATACAACACATAACACATACAAAAAGAAAAAAACACTCATGTAAAAGGTCCTGTCACAAAGGATAGACAGGAAGCATCTACACTGAATCAAATAAGGCTCCTGCCTTAAAACAGGGGTTTGCTAGCTATGCCTGGAATATGAGCAAGGCTGTTGCAAAACAAAAAGAAAAAGAAAAAGAAAAAAAAGTTTTTTTCCCTGCACTGAAGGCGTATATCCATGGGGCTGATTTACTCAATTCACGGACCCACATTTAGGAATGTTTAAGCCCTCTCGCATATCCAAAATTCATCTGGGTTTTACGAAACGTGTGGTTATTTTTTGGTTTAAAAAATTGACCTGTCCTTCTTTTCTTCTTAGAAAATAATGACAAGAGCTCTCTCAAAACTAGAGACCAACAAGCCACCCAGAGTTTGGAAAGCTTTGCCATGAAGTTCAAAGGGTGTGTAGAACCGGGAATGCAAAGGCAAGGTGGCAGTAGGAAGAAGAACTGAGCTTCTTAGAAATTTCCTGGTGGCCCGTGTTCAGTCAAGCACTGGGAAAGACAACATGGAGACACCTCGGCTCAGTGCAGGGGTCGGTAGCAGCAGTTTGGCCATATTCCTGCTCTCCTTAGAGCCGGAAATTAAACAAGCACCAGTTCGTCTCAAAAGAGCCTTATTCAAACACACACGCATACATGCCCACACCCATTCACATGTCATCACCACCCCCTTTTATTTAAATTTATTATTTTTTTACTAAAATAATACAAAAAAGGGAGACAGGTATATTTACAAAAATCCATGGCTGGTACAGTACATAATTTTTAAGACACACTAAATGCTACAATCTTTCAGGTCCTGAGATTATTACAAATATCAACTCAAAGCTGTGTTCAGGTCCAGTTTTAAAGGAGGAAAAAAAAAAACTCCCAAAATATTAAGTCACACACTTATTTAAAATACAGTATATCCCTTCAAGTGAGCAAAAACGCACCTCCCTACAAACAAACGCAATACAGTGATCAGTGCCTTTCGCTCAGAGGAGCGGCAATTCTTTAGGCTCCTTCCTTCAAGGTCGGTCGTGAAACATGCTGGCGCCTATATCCCAAGTGCGGAGGCGGCTAAGGTAAGAGGAAGATGTGTACCTGGAGGGAGGTTCCTCTACAGAGTGAACGTTCGCTGTATAAATAAGTCCTGTGTTTTCCTTCTGTCACCAAACCTAAGTCTTCCCCTTATCGGAACGCACACCACAAGTGTTGGAAGTATGTGCTTACCCAGACTAAAACTCAGAACCCTTATTTCCAATCGGTTATAGCAGATAGGTCTGCAGTCCCGCAGACCTGCAAATAAACTGCAAATAACTTTCTTGCTTGTAATGAAAGAGAGAAAACACCCATCACTTAGTTACCTCGGTAGACTTTGATTAACGTATTATTCGGGGCACGAGACTTTCGCCAGCCAGAGATTTCTTTTCCTTTCCTTTTAAGCTTGACAACGTTTAGTGAGCAAAACACAAGGGCAAGCTCCAGATTACATACTCTTCTTAAGAACAGTCTGATATTTTTGATACTTTCTGTAATATAATTTTTCAACGGCAGCCAACAAAAGACAGTACAAAGCCTGAGTCTTTTCTGTGGCTGACCACAGACGAGAGGAAATTATCTGTAGGTTGGAAACCTGGCTCTACTGGTGGAAGGGCCCCTGACTTATCAGAAGGTCTCAGACGGTGTATGTAATTAATTATGCAGGCATAGCCAGGATTTAAAAAGTTGACCATCTTTGGCCAACTTTCTAACTCACTATATACAAACAGCAATACTTTTATCAGCTGAGAATAACTTCTTTGTCTTTTAATGCCCCTTGCCAAAACCGGGGTCATCCTTGGTAATTGTGCAGGTATGGGAAAGAAAACTCCGACGTGCTGCCACGGGGCACGGCAACCCCGCAATCAGCACACGATAGCAAAACGTGAGGGAAGTTTGTGGCTGTGAGGACAGAAAATACAAGGTAGGTAAGACCTGACAAATTAATGGCAGGTTGTCACACAGAAAAACATGCCAAGTGGCTGGTCTTGGTTACTGACGACTCTCAAATGTGCTTAGAGGGGAGGTGGAGCCGTTAACTTCAAAAACAGAAGTATTTCCAAGTTATCTTGAGGAACAGTTATCTTTTTTTTTTGTATTTCAATTAGGTTTCCATCAGTGCTCCATTACAAAATATTTTAAAACTAGATTTAAGATGAAATAAAATTATACTATTATTAGCAAAATGAGAGCAAATAATGGGCAGAGTTTTCTGAGGAACATAAAACTGGTTCTAAGAATTTACATGGCCTGTGTGACTCAGATCTTTGCAAAAACAGGTTTGTTCCAGGGGAAGTATGAAAATAAGCAAGGCAGAGTATTATGAGGGACAAGAGCCCTTAACCAAAGTGTGCATCTTTTTGGAATCACCTTGACAAGTATCAAGAGGAAGCCATGAATTATAGCTACCACACTGCAGTAGTAGGGAAATCTAGTTTTTAATACAAGGGAGAAAAGAGAGGAAAAAAAAATTCCAGTCACCAGTGATGATTCCAAATCCTGGACATATAGACCCCCTTAATTATACTACTAAGATTTCTGGAAGTATTCTTGACCTGTCTGGGAAACAGTTGAGAAAACTGCTAACCCATTCTAAATGGAAAAAGGTAAGAAAGGCTGAGGAGTTAAAAGAATTACCGTCTGAGGAAATTAAAGGTCACAAATAGCTACTTTCAAGCAAATGGTACTTTGGGAGTATCTGAGAAAAATGTAATTTACTATCCAAGTTGTTCAAAGGCGGTCTGAGTAATATCCTCTGAGTCCCTGTCTGAGTCTGTACTAGGATAGCAACAGTCTCCCAGACTACGCCTGCAGTCTTCACTTCTGAATAACACGGAGATACAGGAAAAGTGGCCCGAGTGAGTGAGAAAAGGAGGTGAAAGTCTGACCTTTCTGCTCCAGACTCTTGACGACATGCAGGTGATATTCTAGTGGAGCGACTAGCTGATGAAATGGCTAACTTAAGAGCTCAAACTAGAGGTGAGAAGAATGAGGAAAGAAGGAATTCAACATTAAATATTCAAAGCTATTTTTAATTAGAGTCTGACCAACTGTTCAGCTCTATAAACCTGAACACCGTGCCACAGAATCTAAAACGTTCTCAGAATTGAACACTGGGACAATTTTATCTTAACAACCCAAAGACACTCCATGATTCTAACTACAGCTCCGCACCAGTAAAAGGATCTGTACTTAAGTTTTCGAATATAAAGTTCACATTTTAGGATAGATGAACACACAAAATATCTCTGTTTTACACTTTTGTTAATTTTCCCTAGAGGAACAAACACACATTCAACAAAACCCTTATGCCTTATTTCTTTGGGTAGAAGTCATTTAACATCTGTTATCTGAAGAATGGAAAAAGAGGGAAATGTGGAAAATAAAGAGTATGTTTATCTGCATAGCTGATATTTAGAGGTTACTAACTAAGGCCTTATCTGGAAAAAGCAGTAAACAACCAAAAAGTGATTTAAGGAAAAAATGTCCTATCTCTAGAGATTAAATGGGCCTTGGCCAATTGTGGGAATTAACCCAGATGCTTGGTCGGCTTGGGCCTGGTGCTTTCTCTTGACTCACTCGAGCTGGTTATTTGTTCCTTACCGTCTACACTCTCTTTCCTGACCCTGAATATGTGCTATAATTTAAATCTACACACACTTTCTAACAATTGTTGCTTAGCATTTAGCCCTAACTAAAAACGCAGCATCCATTTTCTCCTGTTGTTGCTGTTGTTTTAAATGCTAAAGGAAAATTCTAAGTATCACTACTTCATATGCCAGGGTGGAAGGTGGGATAAAATGATCTTCATTCCTTCCTCGGAGATGAGCAAACACATGTTTCCTTCTCCCTCCACCCCTCCCACCCCCGTCCCAGCTAAGAAGTGAATCCTGCCTTCCCTCTCCCTCTTCTCCCACAGCCTGAGCGGTGGATGACTCCGCCTCCGTCGTGGGTGGAAGGAGCCTAAGTTACACCGAGGTAGCCTGGCTAGCGGTATACTCAGCTGACTGTGCTTAGCGCCTGCCCCTTCAGGGCAAAGCCGGAGGAGCCAGCAGTGACGGGAAGAGTACACAGTCTCTGATTTACAAGCATGAGGAGATGCCCGTTCCTTCTTAGAAAGCTAAAAGCTTAGCGATCCATCACCAGACAAGTGCTATGAGGAAAGCAGATTGAGAAGATGGAAAAGTGAGACAGATAAAACTTTCAGGATCATTTATCAACTCCAATAACCAATCATCCAAAATTTACCTAGCTGTAGCTCCGTGACCTTGGCAAAAATCACACATGCATTAATACCATAAAAGGCTAAAAAAAATCTACTCATAATTAAGCAACTTAATGTTATTCCCCCCTCCCCACTTATTAACCTGAAACTAACCATTTTAATCCCACCACAAATATGTTTAAATAATATGCATCTAAATTAGAATTCCAGTGATTCTTCTTTAAACTTAAAAATCATATGGTGCTTTGTATACCCATCACGGGGAAACATTTTTTAGCCTCTACGGGAAGATGGTGATACTTTTTTAAATCTATAGGACATTTTAGAAAAACTCAAAGTATTTCTGAAATAATAAAGTCTCTGATATCCCTGGGAGGTAGGTGAATATTATTATACCCAACTTTCGAATGGGTAATCTGAGGCACGAAGGTTAAATGGTATTCCCCCTGTTAAATACAGTCATTCAAGAGTGACTCGACTGGACCAGGGCTGCCTGATAAGCGCTTTGCTATCAGGTAACACTACCAGGAGCCGCTGCTTTCTTCTTATTCACCACCAGTCTCCTCTTCCCAACTAAAACGTCTTTGAAAGGGGGCACTTATTAGTTATATTTGTACTGGGCTTTGAGGATTGGTTCAACTTAGTCTCCCTTAATGTGTCATATCTGGTTTTAACAAGAAATAGATGAATCTCAGAGATTGAAAATTAGAGTATTTTGTTCAAGGGAGAAATCTAAATAACCATAAAATCAGAGTAAGCCAAATGTAAGTATCTGGCAAATAAAAAGAAAACTGAAGGTCTCTCAAGAATGCTATAGGTTGTATGAGTGTTTACATGAGTATCTGAAGTCTTTCTGAGTTTATTATACTTTTTGCAGATATGTAGCTACATGAATTCTTCAAAAATAATTTCCCAGAAGAAAATATGATTCACGTTTAATGTTGACAAAGTTGCTATCTTTCTTCAAAACCGATTCAGATACAATCTTCAAAACTGATTCAGATACAATGCAAGCTTCTGACTCTAGCTGCCCCACATCTTTAGTCTTGCCTGCCATACTGCTCCTTATCAACTTGACCCACAGAAGACTCTTGTTATTCCAATGCTTTCTCCACTATTACTCATGCCAAGTTTGAAGGGCACAGAGCAGTGGGTTACATCCAGGAATAGTCAATGAGTCCATTAAATTTATTTTACTTGAAATAAATGACTTATTATATTTAGGTATTTTTGTTAACTTCTACAAACAGATATTCAAATGGGGAAGATATCATCTTGTATAAAGATAGTTTCCCAATCTATCCATTTGAATTGACTATAAAAGCAACGGAATAAACAAGCCAGAAGTTTTGCAAACATTGAAAGGAGTGTGTTTGGAAAGGATGCAATGGTACAGCAGCTACTAGTTTTATATATATAATATATATATATGTATATATATATATTACATATGTATACATATATACACACATATATGTATGCATGTCTCTTACACATATATCCTTATACATATAAAAAAAAGGAAGAATATTACAGCATGACATGACATTGGTTAAGTATGAGATTCTTCCTCCTGAATCCCCTGACTTATTAGTCTGTACTTTAGGATATCTGAGAACACTTTCAAGAGGGGGGAAAAGAAAGAAAAAAAAGGCACTTAACGAAGACAAAGGCCTGAATTGAGCATGTTTTAGAGGAGTAAGCATTTACCAGAGCTAAGAAATGATTTACAGAGAGTTAAACTTTTCCCCTTAAATTTTATAAAATAAAATTGCAGAACATGTTTGTAATCAGTCATTTACCTACTACTGCATTTTTCTTCTGCTTCATTATTACAAAAGCAAAAAACACAACAAAACGATCACACATGCACGAGAAAGTAAAAGTGCCCCTTTTGAGAACATACGGTCAGCAGAAACTATAGTGCTGAAGCACAAGGGAAAGTTCTCAAGTTTGGCCTGATTATAGATTTTTCTCACTCGTCTATTTCTAATTTAAAACAAAGCAAAACAAAACATCAACGAACCAAAAAAGGCAAACATAAATTCAAAACCTAAGTGATAATAAAAAGAATACAGGGACCAACCAGTGTGCTTTTACGGTACGCTCCTAAAATAAAGTATCCTAACTCTATACATGGGTCAAGTTATATGACAAAACCTCCTAAAAATGAAGAACTGTAAATTAGATTAAAATCGACCAATACAGGCAAAGTTCATTTACAAATGTAGCAGCAAATATGAGAGATAACTGGAGTTCTAAGAGATGATCCCAAGGGGCACAGCGTTCTCACAATCAACGGCAGTTTGATTAACAGCAGAATTTCCATTTCAGAAAACGTCTTGAACCAAGTCGAGGTGGAAAGGGGAGTGGTAAGGGCAACCGGAACAGACTAGACGTGTCTGCCCTTTCCAACCCTGGGTAAACAATTTAGATCTGCTTTGGGGTGGGGGGTGGGGGGAAATCCTGGGTTAAAAATCTTTCCCAATAAATTGTTTTTAAACAGGTGTCAAACCCACAGTATCCAAACATGTATGTGCCCGGTTCTTCCTCCTGCCTCGGTGATGCAATAAACCCTCTTCAACTTCTAGGATATAAAAAAATGTAATTTGGGCTAACAACATCCATCAAAGGGGTGGTAGGCATGACAGAATGTACTAACAGAATCCTCTGAATTCCTCGGAATATCGGGATTTGTGACTTCAGATTAACTTCACTTCTTTTTCCAAAACGTTTTTCTTCAGGCTGTTTTAAAAACATGATTTCTTTCACACTCGGATTTGAGAAGCATGTGAGAAAGAATTAGAATTGAGTTACAGTGGAATTATTGCTTGCATTGACTTTGGAGGCTCGGAATGAGCGTGACACTTTGCTCCCAAACAGTCTCCAGCTGAGGCTCAGCACTGCCATCTCTGAAGACGACGCCGCTGGCCGTTATTGCTTGTGAATACTGAGGACCGGCGTGTATGTACAGTAACAGCTTATACATCAGTGAAGGCAATTTAAAATACAAGACAGTTGAAAACAAAACAGCTTAATTTTCCTGAATCAAGAGTCCCGCTGAGTGGGACACAATTAAGTGTGCTGATTATTTTTGCATTGGGATGTTGCTAATGCTCTTCAGAAATACACATTGCTCTATATCCTTTCCAATTACTCACCATTTTAAAAAATAACACGATTTGACTTTTAAGTGCAAAAATACAGTATGAGTCACAAGTCTCTGTGCTAAAAAATAACCAATTTATATGGTTGTATTTAGTAAGAAAAACTGTAAAGACAGGTGCCCATGAAGTATGAACACCATTTTCAATGTTATGATCTAGAAAAGAAACAGTTCTGTATTTACATCTAGGAGCTCTCTGATCATAATTATCTATTAAGAAATATAAGGAGGTTTGTTTCATTTGTACAACATAAAAGGGTAGTCTTGACTGAAATGGACGTAAGTTATGTGAAAATGTGGTGGGGGGCTGAGGAGGGGATCTGGTAGCAGCCCTCAAGGAATCAAGAGTGAAGAGAATAGAATATCGTCTCCATATATATGGACTTTTCAGAGCCAAGAGCCTTCAGATAATTTTAATGGTTAGTTATAAAATAACACTTGGGGGAAGAACTGACAGTCCTGTTCTTCTCTAATGACAAAAATCAATTGTCAGGGATCCTCACGCAGCATGATTCAGAACTGATGGATTTAAGAAACTGAAATTACTCCCTGACTTATATTAGTAATGAATTTATGTATAAATAAATCTTCGTATGCACACAAACAGATGAACACATGCACAATTACCAGCAGGAAGAGAGATTAGTATGCACTCTGATTTCTCTCCTGGTGTGGGAAGTAAAACAAAGGCTAGCTTCCCAAAAGAAAGCTCCCATGGAGTACTACAAAGACTTCTTTTTCCAAATTAGATAGAAGCAACAGGTATACTACACTGGAATAACTCAAGAATTGGGTAAGCTTCCCTAATTAAAAAAAAAATCAAACAACCTTTAATTAAACATATTCAATTCAAATCAAACCTCTCTGCAACATCCCAATATCCTTCCAAAATATCAACTGGGGTTGATACGACATTCTTATTTGTTTTACTGGTAAACTAAATTCTTAGAGGCAAGTAATTATATCAACGATTCCTGTGAAATAATCCTTTCCCCTTACTGTAACAAGTTCTTGGAACTAAAGTTTTCAGTTACTTATTAACTTTTTGCTATGAAGCAAGCCAATGTGACTTTGAAGTCAAAATATAGGTATACTGATCTGAACAGATCTGTGGTCATTTATTCACAGTCCTACAGGCTATTTGGGACTTGTGCTTGTAAAAGGAAAAAAAGGCCAGGTTAATACATTTATTTGAAAAAATTTAAGGGTATAGGGTGACTTGTAATGAAAGCAGATGCAAATCTTGCTACTACCAATCTCGTGCTGTTTTTTAGGTTAGTCTGTTGTTATAAATGGATCAAGCTTACACCAATCTGGGTAAAGTCTGAAAACATTCAGAAGCCTAAATAGGGAGAAAAAGAGAGAGATAAGACCAAAGGTGAGGAAAGAAAAAATAATCAAATAAAATGTATCCAAAAAGAACCATAAATTTCTCCCTTAACATCCTTTGTTGAGTATGCATTTGCATAAGGAAGCTATAATAACTAGCAGTTTTGTTATCTGCAGGTTTACTCACATATCAATATTCTCAGTAAATATTAATAAAGCTTTAAGATCCCAAATGCTCCAAATCAATTTCACTACACTGGATACAGGGAGTAAAAATACACTGTGATTGTTATAAAAAATAATCCCTTATACACATAATGATCCTAATGTAATTCCTCCCTTTAAAATACTATCTTAAAAATTCCAAAAATATATATATGCCATTTGAATGACCAACGAAGAGGCATGTGCAAGTGCACACTTACACCTGTCTCTAGCAACAGTTACGAACCACCTGAAGTACCGCTAGCTACAAGACCAGGGGAGGTTGTGAACGGAGGTGAGGCTGGGGAGGCTGACAGTTCAGTGTTGGGCCTGCATGGGCGAGGAGCACCGAAGTCACAGCCCTACGTCCAAGATCCCCACTTCTGAAGAGTCACATTTTAACATCAAGAATGGAAATAAAGAGTAACCAGTCAATACCAGATGCACAAATCACCTGAAGAAGAGTTAAGTACCTGCTTCTGAATGGAAGATGAAACTGACCCTTTTACAAAAAGGGGACAACTAAGTTTTGTCTGTTAAGAGCAACAGGCTCAATTTCTTCACTTTTAAAAATCTTGATGATTTAATAATATATATCACTGTGCTAAAATAACTTTCCTGAAACATCTTTAGTCCACTGATTTACATGGGGGGTTGCTACACACTGAAGAAGATTCAAGTTTGTTCAGGACTCGTGAGAGTACAGTATTTCCTCAGCTACTGTCTGGATCAAACACAGGGTCATTAATTTTGTTGTGTGGCAAGTATGCTGCATAGTCCACTCGGATCAGCATGATCGTTACTCCTGACAAACTGGCCTAATTCCAGATAGACTGCCTTTTATTATGCGATTATGTCTACAAGTGTTCAGATCCAACCCCCAGGATGGATGGAGTTTACCCAAATCCTCAGATTCCTTCTTCCTCCCCCGGGGAAAAAAATCAAATTTGTACTTCTGTGGGTTTGACAACTGAGTCTCTTTCAAGTCAGTTAATATGGTCACTTTTTCTTTAGAGGAGACCACAGGTCACTAACTTTGCACGAAAGCATTTCTTCCTCCTGCACCTGGCTTGACTCAAGTAATGTTCTCTTTTTCTTTTTTCCTCCTCACCACAGTGCTTGGGACGAGAGAATGTAAACATCGACAGAACAGCAGCCCTATGACCACATGAGTACTTTCCATCAGGTAGATTCCATCAGCCAGCTGAGTGTCTCATCTCCATTGCTCGCTGGGAAGTCACTGAGATTTCCGTGGTAATTTAGTGTCCCCTTTACTTTGGCCTCCATCTGAGAAAAGAGATGTTTAATTGGGCTGTGTTGGTGTGTTATAAAAATAGTGATTAAAAGCAAACAAAGCGAAGAGAACAATTAACTTTCAGTTTCCCCGTGAATGACATTGCTAAAAAGATAACCTTTAATAACTTATATGCTATGTATAGCACTATAGAGGTTGAGAAACATAAAAGAGAACTCAAAAAAAAAGATCCTCTTAACTCAAATGACTGGTTCAACTGGACTTTCAGTCGAAAGACTATTTCAGCAAGTATTCATTATCTACCTCAGAGACAACTGTGTCAAATGCTATGAGGATCAGAAAGGAACATAAAAGACACAATCCCCACCTTTGAGGAACCTACCACATCTTTCGATCCCTTTAGAAGACAAAGTCAATTTCATTTTCTTGCAAGTGAAATTAAATTCTTTGCCATGGCACAGCATTTGATAATTAATTCCCAATTATTTATGTAAATAAATGGGATACACTGGTAGCGAAAAATCCAGTTGAGTCTTTGTTTTGGTCCTAACCTGGCAAAAGTTGTAAGTGATAGGCAAATTTGCTACGGGGAATAACGGTTTCTAGTTTCACTTTTTTTTTTTTTTTTAATGTTCATTTATTTTTGAGAGAGGAAGAGAGAGAGAGCGTAAGCAGGGGAGCAGCAGAGGGAGATGGAGATACAGAATCTGATGGAGGCTCCAGGCTCTGAGCTGTCAGCACAGAACCCGATCCAATGCGGGGCTCAAACTCACAAACCGTGAGATCATGACCTGAGCCGAAGTCGGATGCTCAACTGACTGAGTCACCCAGGTGCCCCTTACATATGGTTTTTTAACTTTTCTTGGGAAAATGTTGATTATTCTATTTCTTTCTTCCTTCCTTCATTCCTTCCTCTCTCCCTTTCTTTCCCTTCCTTCCTTCCTTCCTTTCCTTTCCTTCCTTCCTTCCTTCCTTCCTTCCTTCCTTCCTTCTTTCCTCTCTTTCTTAAATTTTAGTTAGTTGATTATTCTAAAAGCGCAAGACTAGAACCCAGTGACCTTAAGAGCCAATAAAATATAGAGAAAGTTTAACAGGTTACTGTCTTAGCATGGACAATGAAGCCTCCCGCTCCTAGGCCTGAGAGAAAAAGGCAGGGGGAGGCATGAACGGTAGAAACATACAGGTGAAAAGGAACAAATTGCTGTATTAGAAGATCAACCTTAAGACTGGAAGAGACCACAGGTCACACTGCTAGGTTCATTCACAGGATATCTAAATACTCTGATAAAACATAAACAAAACAGAAAACTGTCTCTGTTGAAGAAAAGATGTATCAATGAGAGAGGATGATTGTTTCAAAAGCTGTATAATTAGAACACTATTAAAATAACTTTGGTGACAACATCTAAGGAATTGGCTTTTCCATTTATAATGAGATATTGTGTACTTATGTTTGTAGAGAGAATGATTTGACCTAAGGTATGATTAAATTCATAAAACGGCAAGGTAGGATTGTCCTCAAAGCAGCTTTAGTAAATTACAAAATAAAATACTCCTATTAACTGGAATGTGAGATTCTCTAGACCAAGGTTTGGCCCAAGGGCCAAATGTGGCCCGCCACCACTTGAAAAAGTTTTATCGGAACCCAGCCGCACTCCTGCTACGTGCTTACCTCTGGCTGTTTTCGCGCTAGAAAGGCAGAGTTGAGTAGCTGTGATAGAGACTATAATGGCTTGCAAAGCTGAAAATATTTACTATTGAGGCCTTTATTTTAAAAAGTTTGTATTTTATACAAAATGAATATATACAAGTTATATTCATTCTCTCAAGGAGCTTGATCTTATGAAGTGTGAGATCATGACCTGAGCTGAAATCAAGAGCTGGACATTTAACTAACTGAGCCACGCAGGCACCCCTCAAAGATCAGTTTATTTTCCTTTCTTTCTTTCTTTTTTCTTTCCTTTCCTTTCCTTTCTTTCTTTTTCTTTTCTTTTTTCTTTCTTTATTGAGAGATGAGAAAGAGACAGAGAACGAGCAGGGAAGGGGCGGGGGGGGGGTGGTGACAGAGGATCTGAAGCAGGCTCTGTGGTGACAGCGGAGAACCCAACACAGGACTCGAACTCAAAAACCGTGAGATCATGACCTGAGCTGAACGTGGATGCTTAACTGACTGAACCACCCAGGCGCCCCTCAAAGATCATTTTAAATGCAGTGGCCAAAAAGAACAGTGAGATCCCAGTCAACCTCCAAAGTTAAGAGGCCAGCTGAACACTTATATCTGTTCAAAGACCCTAAAAATGGCCTTCAAGAATAGTATCAGCATTCTACTGAGGTCGACTGCTGTTAAAAGCAATGACCTAGAGGCCAATATGCTATGTCCAGTGTCCACTAACTAATTTCGGAGTGATCTAGCTGGGCTGCAAGTGTATAATGCATACGGTTTGGATGGTATTAATCGAAACACTGCAAAAAGGCAGAAAAGTTACCAAGTCAGACTTCCCACATTTGTATCTCAAATCACTTACTACTATATCATCTTGGGCAAGTTGCTTATCTCTAATTCAGTTTCCTGATCTATAAAAATGGGGATGGTTACTAGCTGACTCACAGGTGTCGTAATGATTAAATTAGCTAATGTATGTGAAGAGTCACAAGACTAACTGGCACTTAGTAAACCTTCAAAACATGTGAACTCTTACAACTACTGGGCATGACTTCTGTGCACTGTTTTATGAATCCTCTTCTTTGTCATCATTCGATATAACAAATGCCTTCAAAATTTTTCTTCAGGGGCGCCTGGGTGGCTCAGTAGGTTAAGCATCTGACTCTTGGTTTCAGCTCAGGTCATGATTTCAACGTTCAAGAGATCGAGCCCCATGTTGGGCTCCGTGCTGGGTGTGGAATCTGCTTAAGATTCTCTCTGTCCCTCTCTCTCTGCCCCTCCCCAACTCATGTTGTTCCGCTCTCTAAAAAAAAAAAAAAAAAAAAAGTTTTCTCCACATGTAACAAAAAATCTCTTTACTATTTCTTTTTGCTTATAAAGAGTTTGTTGCTAATGAGGATTCGGTCATGTGAAAATCTGTTTTTTCCAACTTTTGTCATCCCATTCAGTTTCCAGAGATTTATAATCCAATCCAATCTATAAATCTATATAAATATTATGAGATGAAAGAACAGGTGGCTTTCTTACCATTGAATGTTTGCTGTAAGTGTGTAGGCAGAGGTGAGTGGGAAAGTGTTGCTGCATGCTGAGCTCCTGGCTGTAAACCCTTTAGTAAATCTGAGAGAAAAACAGAATTGTCAGTGATCTTCTTCAGTCTAAGATTTAAGCCCTCTTAGATAAAAAATGAAAACAGTTTAATTTATCTACTGTTAAGCATAGTCCCTGATTTAAAAGTCCTTCTTAGAGTACACACATTGAAAAAAATGTACAGATATAAATTTATGTGTATGCAAATAACCCAGCAAATGTGACTTCCTCTTATTATAAATTTCATTAAGATAGAAATGTGGTATGGACGGTTCACTTAAGAAGTGTTAATAAATTCTGAATCCACCAATTTAGTATATATAAATGAAATTAAATTGCATCTCTTTTAAAAAAAATTCTGTAATCTTCACTAACTCTGAATGGACTACTCATGAATGGGGTATAAATTCATGAGGTTTCCTGTTCTGCCAAACTAGGGAGGCAAGTAACTCGAAGAGCCCCACTTACTCTGAGTGAGGCTATGGTGGAAAGCGGCTGAGGTAGATCCCGAGGTGGTTGTCACTCCAGCTGTGTCCGTTCCAAAGCCAAGTAGCTCCAAGGGAAACTGGAAGGGCATGGTCACTGGAACAAGGCCACCCAGCATCCCAAAAGGAGTCACATTTTGATTTGTTACAGACAAAGGTGATGTCATGAGAGTCAGAGGTGAGGCATTAGCCAATAATGATGCTCCTGCTGTGGACTGCAGAAACCAGGGGTCAAAATACATAAGAAATCAAATCTTCAACCTGAATTGATTTATCGTATTTAATACCCTCATGGGCGCAAGACTGTGTCCTAACTTAACAGAAACTTCATAAGACAGAAAATGAAGACTGAGGTGGAAAGGATATTTCTAAGAGCTCCCCATATTGGTTTTGGAAATAATTCTCTACTCAGCTCTTCATCACCAGTCTAGACCCCTTGTGACTTATTTTTAACGCCGAGATTAACACTTCTTCCTCACCTCAGACTTCCGCTTTTGCTTCCAGCCCCGAGATCTGAGCCACTAGTCATTAATTCCATTCAATCTCAATATGATCTTTGAAAATGCCTGGTAAATGCCACCTTCCTGATACAATCTCCGGGATTATCGTTCCAGACTAGGATTCTCTCAGAGCCCCTAATGCAACACCCGCTGCTTTCAACATAAAGCCGTAAAGAAATGAGGCCACCCCAGATGTCCTTCCTCATCATTAGCCTTACCTGTCTCTTCTCCAAGACTAACCATCTGACCTCTGCCATGAATCCCACCTATGCGGAACTTTCTGGCATAAATATCTAGTACTATACCTTTCCCATGTTTCCTCTGCCTTTTCACATACAGTCCTCATCTTTTTTTTTTTTTTTACGACCACAGTTATCCCTGGCTCTTTCTCAACCTCTAGAAACAACCTGACTTATTTGTACTCCTTTTGTTGTCAAATTTACTAAATAATACCCTCCATTTTCCACATTAATATTTAGTTTCTCCTTAACCCGTGAAAGCTGGTTTCCATTTTCACTACTTTTCTCAACTTAAGACTTCTTAAGGTTTTAAAAAGGTGTTTTAACACTCCTGTACCTGGGTTTTGATGCTATGTTTATGAAAAATACATTTACATTTAAACCTGAAATATGCTAACATTAATTAGCTTTCACTGAGAAATTACTTAAATATACTTCATTAAGCTAATTTAATTCTTTGAACAATTTTCTATTCAGCAATCTTTACTCATTTTGACTTTCTTTTCTATATGTATTTATCAACAAAAATTACAACAAAAATTTTTCAGTATCGGGTACTATCTATTATAGTTTCTGCAACTGTGAATTTTCTTCTGTAGTCTTATCTTTACCAATTCTAAGTTTTCCTGGCCAAAAAGTTTACACTTCTAAATTTAGTCAAGAAAACTGAATTCTGTGAATATTTTTTAGTCAGTAATCAATGTTAACTATTATCAGCTTTATTTGTGTGTTGACTACTCTTCCAGTAAACATTATTAATTACTAAAGGGGCTGATCATTTTATTTCTTAGTTAATCCATGAAAAAACGTAAGTGATCTTCCCATACATATATGCCAATTATGTATATTTATAAACCAAACGGTCTGTGACACCGCTAAACAAAAAATGAAGAATATCAAGAAGGCTTCAATTCTACTTTTTCAACTCTTTCTCTGATAGCCTTCCCTTATCTTGTCAGCTCTCAAATTTACATCCATAGTTCTGACTTGGTCACAATCTTGTACATCTAAAAGCTCAGTGAGGAATGTCACTTGGATACGGAACACTCATCAACCACAACTGAACTCATCAGCTCCTGCAATCACATGGCCCTATTTGTCAGCTGCTATCATTAAGTTTCGTTCTTTCCAAACACTCAGGCTTGAAACCTTACTTTTAGGCATCATAAAATAAGATGAATTCACTATTAACATACTCATTCTGTCTTTAACAAAAACGTTTTTTTAACCACTACTTCCTCCAACTTAGACTTAAGTACAAATCTTCATCACTTTTGCTTAGACTTGGCTACTTATTTTCTAGTCTTTCCCTTACTGAGCCAACCATGATATACAAAACAGGTACATTTGAAAGAATTACTAAATTAGAAATAACGCTTTGAAGCAATTTGGATTGAAGGGATCCTGCATCAATTTCAGAATTAATAAGTGTTATTTTTTAAATCATAATTCTATTGTAATCTCAGGATAATATGGTGCACACACTCCGATACCCTTTGCCCCAAGTAAACCCCCTAGTAAGGAACATTAGAAACTGCTAATAAGAACTCTAGCTTTTCTGGAGGAGGCTAACTTAAAGTATCAAAATCCCTAGAAAATGTAAATTAGGGCAACTTCCAAAATTAAGTAACTGAGTAGTTGAAAATGATACCATGCCATAACTAACATTTTGTACTTTCAAAAAACTTCCATATCCACTTTTGTTTATAAAACTAAAATGAAACATCAGATTATCTAAATGTTACATAGCATTTATTAATCTCTCTTCTAAGATGGAGACCTTTCAAAAGTCGGGGATCTTGTCGTTGATATCATTTGGAAGAAGGAGAAGTTGTCAACATAAAACAGGCAAACGTAAACATGCAAAGTTCAGGATGATGCTCCACAATCGAAAATACTTCCATGACCTCCGCATTTTATTTCCAGGGGGAAATCAATGTTAACGACATGTATTTATATATAGGAAAACCCTGCTCTTCCTGTGGAGGGCATTACAATATATAAATTTTTTTAACCACATGTTTTATTTAGGTAAGTGCATCGGCTCCCCATTCTCCATGATGCCCAGCATAATCCTTTGGAATATAAATCAAACCATATCACTCCCCCTGTTGAAGACCCTCAAAATCTTCCCATGAACACAGATTAAAACCCCAAGTTCTTATCGTGGCCTCCGTGGGCCTCCCTCACGTGATTCTGGTTGATCTCAGAGCTCATCACCTATCCATCTCTCCCTAGTCTAGACGTGCGTACCTACATGTCAGACTCTTTCCTATCTCAGAATCTACACTCCAGCTTGGACTGTTCATTCCCCCCTATTTCCAGACGACTGGCCTGCTTATTCAATTCTTTGCTCAAATGCTGCCTCCTGAATAGGCTTTGCCCAGCTCCCTTACTGGCGTTAGCGACAATCACACTTTATCATATTACTGTTTTAATTTTTCAGAGCACTTAACATTATTTTTTTTAAATGTGTGTTTTCTTTCTCTCTCTACCTGGAATATATGTTCCATGAGAAGAGAAATCTTGAGTATGGTCTTCATTCTATTTACCCAGCACCTAGAAGAGTGCCTGGCACATATTAAACACCTCATAAATATTTGCTTAAGGAATGAATTATTTTGGGAATTATAAAGTGGCAAAGACAGGATTCACAGAAAATCAATAAGCTTGAAGGATAAGAAAGAAGAAGAAAGCTTTGAGCATAAAGAATTAAACAGAAAGAAGGTAGAGGTAATAATCTGAACCCAGAAAGGACCTGTCCTTTTCACTCTGCAAATGAGCAGACAGCTGAAGATGTCTTTCAGACAGGAACTGAATGTTTTGCAGGCACGGATAGGGAATCTCTTTTTAGTATCAGAGCACTAGAGAAACAGGATCTAGAGGCCGCAAGGTTTCAAAGAAAAGCTACGTTAAAAACAAAAAGCCATCAGTTCTCCCAAATTTACAAACAACCTTATTCAATTATGGACCTTTTCTTCGTCAAACCACTAAGACAGAACAAAAAGGATCAAGTCTGAAGGCAGGAACACTAAGGACTTCAAATCATAAAGTCATTTAGGAAAGAAAGACAACCAGAAGGAAGCAGTTATTTTTTGGAAACACAAATTCTGCCATACACATTCCCTAATGACAAACCAATTGGTATGCCAAGTATCTAGCTTCTCTACAAGAAGGACGAAGGGGTGGGGTGGGGAAGAGAACTGAGAGACACTGGAGATGACAAACGATGGAGAAAGATTTAGCCTCAAATTCCTAAGTGAAGGGGAAAAAAGGGAATTTTTAACTTCAGAAAAAAAGCCAAAAACTTGTAATAAGAAAGCAAATGAAACCATAGTTTATGAGTTAGCTCAAGAGAGACAGTATTTTACATGGTCAAAGATTGTAATTTTACCCTTTCAGGAGAATGGCAAAGACATAAAGCAAGCTAAAAGCCTTATCATGCCAAGAAGTTAAAAGTTAATACTAAAATGAATAAATTATCTTTATCCATTTTTCATACTTAAAAACATCAAAAAAGGCAGGAGAATTAAAAGTAATTGACACTAGGAAGGACGGCCCACTTGGCAAGGAACTGGTATTTCTGTTATAATTCTCTCCTTTACTCAAATTAGAGATTAATAACAAAAATAGGCAACATTTTAATACACGTAATAGGAATGTGAACTAACTCCCCAGACCTTAGTTATAACTTAAATTTTAATATGAAATCCCTAATCAGTGTTTGTTATTTTATTTCTGATAAAAGTTAAATTAATACATAAAACATCAGTGAGTCCAAGATTTCAATTAATGAAATATCAGTTAGTTGGATTTTATTTTTTAGAATTCTGCAATTAATTCATTCCTAAGCCTACAGTGATGGCAGAGTGATGATTTGGGTTTCATTTGTTTATGAATACCGATGCACTGAATAGTAGAAAAATTTACAAACACTAATGTAAACATTCTTTCATTAGATGTTCCTCTTCCACATAAGCAGGAAGCAATACTTTCTCAGAAAACAGAATTCCACAAATCAATAAAAGTCATATTTTCAAAAAACATTTAAGAACCCAAGAACACATCATAAAATGTTATGTACTTTTTAAAAGTTTGTTATGAAACAGACTATGTAAAACCCATTTTCTTGACAAGAATCTAAAACGGTACCCAGAAAATATAAACGGTGGTGGGATGATGGTGATTTTTCTTTTTTCTGAATTTGCCTACAATGAATATGTATTACTTTTGGGGACAGGGGACAGGGAGAAAGAATATTAAAAAAATCAAACTGGTCACATGAAGGACATATCTGACAAAGTCTAAGAATATAAGGAGTGGTGGAAAGATGAAAACAATGACCGAGAAGAGGATATGGAAAGGAGAGAGATGAAATATATGAGTGATAGAGTTCTCACAAAACCTAGGCCAAATGGATCAGAAATGATAATGAAACACATAACAGAACAAAATATTCTTGAGTCGAAAAAACCACCAGGTCTAAGACTGAAAGAGGTCACCAAGTTTTAGGTATAAAGTTAATGAAAACTTATAGATAAATCTAGTCATAGTCCAAGAATACCTGAATTTCAAGTAAAAAGAGAAATTCTTATTAGCATTTAGTCAGAGAAAACGCATATAAGGGAACAAAAAAACTGGAATGGCTCAGACTTCTCCATAATCCTAAATGCTAAGCCAAGGTCAGTGGAACAGTATTTACAACATCAGGACGGAGACAGTGACCCAAGAAGTCTGCACTCGAGTGTGATGGCACAGAAATGATCAGGCACGCTAGAGCCAAGGGAAACTAGGTTTTCAAGGAGTCTTGAAAAGACTCCTTTCTTGAGTGAAGCACTCTGCTAACTGCAAGACAAATTAAAATTAAAAACTCACGAATGGGGAAACTGGTATATAAAAGGGTGATTGACAGTAATTTGACAGAGAGAATTATATATGAATAACAGCTAGTTTCATGCAAAATAAAAACTTTACTTGAAAAGACAAACGGTTAAAGGAAAAAAAACCCACGGAATGTATAAATCTGATTAAATAAAAAAACCAGAAAGTTAGCAGGAGAGGGGGGATTTGAAGGGAGAGAAAGGAGACAAGTGAGGGTATATTAAACTCATAAGTTACTGCTTTGTTCTGGACGTTGACAACATACAGTTTTAAACATCCATTCTATGTGTTTTTCAAGAACTGTGAAAGCATGCAAGTGCTACTTAACCAGGGGGAAAAAAATCCACATCCCAAGAGAACCCTCATCCACCAAGCATCCCCGCTACTGCGACGTCAGCATCAGGAACACGCCCTGGCCGTAAGCGGTAAGAAGCCATTATAAACCACGTCTGTGTATATGTGTGGTTATCAAACTGACTCAGGAGAACGATCCAACAAGCTTTCATGTTATCACATGAACACACAGAACATACATACCTGCACACTGGCGGTTACCACTGAAGACCCTGAGGCAGAGGATGGTCTATGTGGAGTAGACAACGGTTTAGTAGCACCCTGTGTTCCACTTCCTGTTCCCCCAGAGAGACTAGTCCTATTCGCTCCGCTTGAGTTAAGGTTGCTGCCTCTGCTGGCGGGTACATTCACTGCAATTCCACTCAAGCTATTCTTCCCAACAGTTCCAGTGGGTGAGGAATTTGTTAGCTTTGAAGGGGCCTGAAGATTTTTTGTGGATGGAAGGCCTGAAGTACGACTGGAGGGCAGCAAATTCAAGGTGGGAGACTGTCTACTGAGGTTTATCCCACTGGGCTGTTTATGGACTGGGTTGTTACTGCTGGAGTGGCTGCTCTGGGCTACTAGTGCATTTGGACTGGAAGAGCTTGGGGGTACAGGAGGCTTGGGAGTCGGGTTGGATTTAGAAATAAGTTTAGATGATACTGAAGGCTTAGCGGACAGAGAGGGCTTGGGTGAGGCAGAAGGCTTAGGTGAGGGCAAGGGTTTAGGAGAGGTGGCAGGTTTTGGAGATGCGGCAAGTTTGGGGGATGCAGCCATTGAGAAGGGAGATTTGAAACCCTGCGTGGACATCTGTGACACCATAGCCTTGGCTAAATAGTTACTGGAGGTAGTGGTGCTAGGTACTGTCCTAGAAACCAGGGGGTGGGACCCTTGAGAACCATTTCCAGGTGAGGGAGTAGATAAGGGAAGGCGGTACATAAGTGGCTTATCCGAAGTCTTAATAAGCGGGGATGAACAGGAAAGTTGGGGATTATTACTTAATTTCACCACTGGGTTGGTCTGTGATTTACTAATGGTTGCTTGTAATGGAGACACATAGTTTTGTTGGACAGCTGAATGCTGGTGCACCTTTGTTACTTGTGTTAACGAAGAAGCGTCTTGGGCCTCTGATGTTCCCAGAGCGTGAGAGGAGGCAGCAACTTGGGCTTGGGAAGAAGAGGAAACATGGGTCTGTGAAGAGGAAGAAGCATGAATCTGACTCGACCTCTGTAGTCCTTGCTGAAGCAGCCGGGCCGGCAAAGGTTCCAAGGAAACTTTAGGGTTCTGAATGGAAGAGCCAGCAATAAGGCCTGAAGAGATGCCAGTATGAGCTAAGTCCTGGGGTTTCTTTGGTACCGGCCCTGTGTGACCAGCAATAAGACTTGATGAATGTGCAGTCTGAGGAGAATCTAGTTTTTTAGGAGCAGCCAGGGGCAGCTTACTCATGATACTTGCTAATTTTTCTTCTCTCAGTCCTGGACGAGGCTTTGCAGTTGGCATGCTTAGCCTTGAGCCGGCTGGAGGGCCCTTGTTCCCGTTGTTGATAACAGCTAAAGCTTCAGAAACAAGATCCAGCGCAGGTGGATGGAAAGAAAGGTCTTCATCCAGTGAGTCATCAAGGCAGATGGTCTCCTGGGCTGGCGTAGAGCTAGAGCTGGTAGAGGCCACGGCAGATGTGCTCGAGCTCGCTGAAGGACCACCAGCTGAAGCCACCGAAGACGCAGGAGTTTTCTGGTCCTTTTTTGGACTACACTCCTACCATAAACAGCATTATATTGGAAAAAAATAAATAAATTATTAAGTGTCAGTTTTTAAAGGACTAAGACATCTCACGATGATTAAAATTCTACTGGAAATCTTTATAGATTGTAAAAACCAAAACATTTTTGAGGACAGAGCTCCTGACTGAACTGTGCTCATAAACCAAAGCAGCTGATACGCTGCACACAGCTGCTAGACCTTAGTAGGCTCTTCTGAGGAGACTTAAAACCAAGCCCAAGGAACATTCACATATTAGTTACGTTATTGGTGAAACTCCCTGACCCTGCCCGCCTGCATCAGATCTTCACAAACTATTCCAAATCCATCTGTTCAGAGACTATTCTCTTTTTATCCTCCCTGGACCTAGAAGAAATTCTGCACTTATCCTGAGACTCCACCCTTCTTCTATAGAATGGTTTGCTAGGATACCCACCCTTGCTTTCTGCTTCCTTGTATTTCTGCCTCTATAGGCCCTGTGCTATAGCCACCCAGAGCCAGTACATAGAGAAAGTGGTACATCGAACAGGGATTCATCCGACCATACAAAATTATGTGTTCTATTTATTATGGTAGAAATCATGTGGAATTTATTCAACATATATTTACTAAATGTCTACTATGAGCAAGGCCATATACTAAGAAAACAAGGTTATTAGGAATTAAAATTCTGAATACCTATGAGAATAATCTGTTTTTTCAAAAAAATTAAACTTCTTAAAATTCAAGTAAGAGAAAAGAGAATTAGAGCACAGGTTTGGTTTTTTTTTTCAGTTATTTATTTATTTTCAGAGAGAGAGCATATGCACAGGGGAAGGGAGGAAAGAGAAAGAGAGAGAGAATCTAAAGCAGGCTCTGTGCCAATAGTGTGGAGTCTGATTTGGGGCTCAAATTCATGAAGCATGAGATCATGACCTGAGTGAAATCAAGAGTCCAACGCTTAACTGCTTAACTGTCTGAGCCACCCCGGCATCCTTACGGCACAGTGTAAAATATTCAAAGAGAAAAAGAATTAAAAAGTGTCTCCCTTAAAAGAGAAATATAAAATATTTGACTCATGTCATTTTTAAGATTAAGAAGAAATAAAACTGGGGCTCCTGGGTGGCTCAGTTGGTTAAGCATCCAACTTTGGCTTAGGTTTGGGTTCGAGCCCTGAGTCAGACGCTGTGCTGACAGCTTAGAGCCTGGAGCCTGCTTTGGATTCTGTGTGGCTCCCTCTCTCTCTGCCCCTCCCCTGCTCACATTCTCTCTCCCTCTCTCAAAAATAAAAATAAGCATTAAAAAAATTTTTTTAAAGAAATAAAACTATTCCATAAAAATCATTTCAAAGTTTCTTTGATTAGTTTCTTAAGAACAAACCCAAACAAACCTACACCCCAAATCTTACATTGTGTATCAATTTATATCACCACAACACTTACCTTAACCACAGTGGGGAAAGAATGGAGAGGAAGTGTCTCTACCATCACCTTCTACAGTATTACCGTAAAGCAGCTGTTAAGAATGCTGTTAAACTCTAACTTCTTCAGCAATTTTTCTGAGCTGCTACTCCAAAAGCCCTGACTGGAAACCCCACTGCCTCTCAGAATTCTGTGGCGTTAACTGCATTAAGGTCAAAATTGTTAAGATATGAATGGCAATGTATATGAAACAAGTTTGCTTTGACATGCCATCCATCTAAATATGATTAGTGAAAATTTCATTTTATAAAAATGAACAGAAACTGATGGTGGGAGAATGTATCAGAATAATTCTGGCAGTGTTACCAAAACAAAACTGCTCTTTTAAGTAACTTTTTATTTTTATTTTTTAATGAATAAACTGGTTTTGTTTTTACTGATTTATTTTTCTTAAGTTTTTATTTATTTTGAGACCATGCACACGCAAGAGAGAGAGACCGAGAGAGTGTGCACACCAGCATGGGAGGGGAAGAGGCAGAGAGAGTCCCAAGCGCGGCTTGATCTCACGGTCATGAGATCATGACCTGAGCCGAAATTAAGAGTCAAAGGTTTAACCGACTGAGCCACCCAGGTGCCCCAATTTATTTATTTTTAAAGTAAGCTCTAGGGCCGATGGGGCCCTTGAACGCATAGTCCTGAGATCAAGAGTCGCATGCCCTCCTGAGCCAGCAAGATGCCCCCAAATTAATTTTTTTCTTTATAAAAATAACACTAAATCCACTCACCAAAATACTGTGTAAATTTATACTGGCATAGATAATTTTTCAGGATATATGCTTGAGTCAAACAAGCAAGCTATCCCATTTATAAAATGTTAAATCATATGAATAAATGAATAAAACAAATCGGGCGTTTGGATGGAGGGAAGGAAGTGTAGTATGAGGGTGGGTTTGTACCAGAAAGTAAGAGCTTTTGTTTTTTTCTGGATACTTATACTTTTCTCCTTCTTACTTTCTGTATTGTTTGTATTTTCTTTCTTTCTTTTCTTCTTTTTTTTTAAAGTAGGCTCCATGCCCAATGTGGGGCTTGAACTCACAATCCTGAGATCAAGAGTCCCATGCTCCACCAACTAAGTCAGCCAGGCACCCCCGCATTTTCTACTGTATTTCCTTTTATTATAACTAAAATAGGTATTTGAGGGGCGGGTAGGGTAGAAAAAACACAAATCAGCAATATAGTTTTTCCATTTGGGGTAAAGGAAAAAGTAATTTAATTACAAAGACACAAACAAGCAAAAACAGGTAATTCCTTATACCATCCTTGTCATTATTAGAATTCTGATAAATTAATCATATGTTTGAGTATATATATCAAAATTTAACAAACACTTTATGAAGGGCATTAGGAGTTTAAAAATAAAGTGTCAAAACAAAGCTCAAACTCAACAGATGTGATGAAATGCTGGCTCAATATTATTTGGACTAGAAGACAAATGAGGTATCTAAGAAAAAGAGGACTATTTACTCTGCACTCCTAGAGCCTCTAATATTAAAAGTTAAGGCCACGGAGAAGGATGACCTTCTGGCCATCCCTCATAAGCAAATAAACTCATCTATTCAAAGAGATGAAGTCTATGGAGAAAGTCTAAAACCTAAATAAAACATGTGGGATTTCCTTACAATTTTACTGTCAAATGATTACGGTTTTCACTTCTAGAGGTTATACTTGGTTCTTTTTCAATCTTCTTTGCCTATTTTGTTTTTTTTTTTAATCCCATCTTCTCCTTCTTTGAATATTAAACAAGTTAAATTCCTTTATGTTCAAAACCCGGTAAGTCCATCATTTGCCCCTCTCAGGGATCTAATTCTGTCGAATGTTTCTGCTGACTCTCACTCACAGTAATTTATTTCCTTGTGTATTCTGTATTTTCAGTTTGTAAGCTCATGTTTGATACAGTATATATGAGGGAAGCCTTTGAAGCCTGGGATGAGACTGCATTATTTCAAGGAGAATTTGATTTGTCAATTACCTTGGGTTAATACTAATCTAATGCCTTTAAGTTATTTTCAAAGCTTGAGGATTTCCCAGATCTTGCAGGTAGTATAAATTAAACTTCTAAACTCCTTAAATTCTCAGGGAGGACTTCCTTCCCCTAATCTAGAACTTGGGCCAAGAGATCCAAGTTTTTTACTTTCTGCTGGTGCTGGTGAGTCAATTTTTCTAGTCTTTTCTTTTACCAAAGAGGTTACCCTTTGTATATGTGCTGCCGAAGCGAGCACAAGAGGTTACCCTTTGAAGGTCCAGGTTTATGCAGAGTTTCAGTCTAATTCTTAACCTATAGAAGCCCAAGAAAACCCCATCTCTCGTGATCTGAGAAGAAATTTGAAAATAAACCATTAAGTGATAGATGAAAATCAGCAAACACCCCTACAGGCAACCAAAGTTTCAAAGACATTAACATTCTGGCAGCTTCTTCTTTGCTTTCAGCCCTTGGGATTTCTCTTAGATATCTGCAATCTCAGCTGTATTTGAAATACAGTGGTTCTAGGATTTTTACAAAGTTTAAAAACACTCTTGTTAAGCGTACAGTACCTATTGATCTATGCCAAATACCATATATCCCTTTCATCTTATGAACATATTTCAACATTCCCCAATTATGACCAATTAAAGATTTGGTTCAATACTTACCTTCACTTTGGGTTTAGTTGCAGGAATCACCTTTTTCTTTGCCCTAAGATAACAGATTAAAAAGGAGGCCATTTCAGTAGCAGTTAGGTCACTCATTAGGAAATTCTAATCTTGTCATTACATAGGAAAATAATTTCTTATGCTATTTGGAAAATTCTATGAAGGAAGGAGCTGAATATATATATGTATACACACACACAGAATATATATATCTGTATATATACATACATACACACACACGCACACACACACAATTTATGTATGACTATACAGCAACATTTCCTCCAATTTCAATTAACTGGATGAAAGGCCAAACCATGAGCAAAATATGAATTGTAGATGATAAAGGTTTTTAAATTTTTTTTTAACGTTTATTTATTCTTAAGAGACATAGAGACAGAGCGTGAGCAGGAGAAGGGCAGAGAGAGAGGGAGATACAGAATCCGAAGCAGGCTCTAGGCTCTGATAAGCCATCAGCACAGAGCCTGATGTGGGGCTCAAACTCACAGACTGTGAGATCATGACCTGAGCCGAAGTCGGCCGCTTAACCAACTGAGCCACCCAGGTGCCCCGATAAAGGATTTTAAAAAATTAAACGTAAATACTCAAAATAAAATAAAAAATAACTGAAGATAGGGAAACGAAGTTGCCTAAGAAAACTCACTTCAAAGAACTGGTAAGAATTAATATTTATAGGAAAACAGATCTTCAAGAAACTTCAAGCTCAAATTAAACCACAGTTTGAGAAGAATCATTGCCAAGAACTTGTAAATAAGATATTATTTAAAAAACAAATCCTTGTTTTTAAAGAAAATTATTTTAATATGAAAATTCCAATAAAAAATATCAAAATGACAGAGAAAAAAAAAAGGCAAGAAAAGGTTAACGATGCAACCTTGTAACCTTTGGGAACCAGCGTGAAAAATTTTGAAGACAAGAAATCTTACGGGTTCCATAGTAGGAGAAAGTACTCAAATGTCTGTTGAATAACTAAAGGGTTAACAAGCTAAAATACGTCACACTGAGTATTTCTACCTCAGTAAGTTGAAATGTTATTCATTAAACTAACAAATATCTTGATTAAAACTTCCAATCTACAACTTCATTAAGGCAACAATAATTTTCAAAGTTTTTTTATAAAGACCATTGGGGCAAAAGATGTCAGGCCCATGCGTTCCATAGACTTGTACTTTCTGATACAAAGCAAAACAAGACAAAACACACTGTTAGTCATAATAATAAAGCTACTTAAAAAACTGAGAGAGGATCTATGTAAATATCTGCTTTAGATTTAAAGAGATGAATTATTTACACCTGAATTATAACACATTTGTGATTTTAGAACTATAGGGAAATTAAAGGCCAGAAATATTATTGACACCAATACACACATATACAACATATATATATATACACACACACACACACACACATATATATATCCCTGACCCCAGGATAATTAAACCACGAGCAACAAAGCAAACCTATGTGTATGAAACCAAACATCCCAAATTTATATTCAATAAACAAGAATAGCAAGAACAGAAAACCACAATCAACTCAACATAACTCTGACAGCATACTAACAAAGTGTCCTTCCTAAAAGTTGTAAAAAAATTCCACTATAATTATATATACGGAGGCAGGGAGTTTTGTGATGTTACCCAGTTGTTAACTAGACCTCTTAGAATACTGAGGTACAGAGGTCCATAAATTCCCAGTAACTTGCTAATTTTATATTTTATTAATTCTTTATTATTACACTTCTATGGTGCAGAGAAATAGTTCTTAGTTGTAGGTAAAAGTAAAATTCTTGTTGAGTCAACCAGTATTCACCCAAAAATATAACCACAAAAAAAATCAGCTTTTTACTACTGCCTATCAGGATAAGAGACCTTTCTTTAGTATTCACACCACTAGGGAAATACCCAGTTTTGAAAGGAAGGGAAGGGTATGAAGAAATAGGTTAATTTTGTGGAATGAAGCACTCTGCAAGGCAAGGCAGGGTAGGTATGTATAAGAAACTGTCTTGGAAGGCACCAAGCTATAGGTTAGCTATGCTGATCGTCATTAAGAGGGAAAGAAAAAGGACACAAAAGAACTGAGGGAAGAAGGCCCAGGAACAAAGGAAACCATCAGAGGCTTCCTGTCTACGTGGCTCCTAACTGCCAGATCTCAGGCCAG
This sequence comes from Paguma larvata, assembly GCA_030068075.1. Lineage (NCBI taxonomy): Eukaryota > Metazoa > Chordata > Mammalia > Carnivora > Viverridae > Paguma > Paguma larvata. The sequence goes on along the minus strand of CM057834.1, from coordinate 88,848,449 downwards.
CCCAGATTCAGGTGTTTGGAGACTAGCCTGACAACGATATAATAGATAAATGTGTTCTCAGGTCTACACAGTCCACAGTAAAATGATTCTTTTTAAAGAAAGGCAGTAGTAAAATGGAGACTGTCTAAATACACATTTAAGTACACTATTCTCGCCTAGCATTTAATAAACAGTACTTCTGTTTACTAAAGCACATAATGTGAATCAAAATAAATGAAGAAATATGGAGTCTGTTTTACTCACGGAGCAGAAGTAAGATGGTTGTGTACACTCCGGCTTTCCTTAAAAAGCATCCTGCAGAAGTTAAATGGACACGATTATTTTTGTGTAACAGATGGTGACGGCCACTTTGTTTTACTCACACGGTTTTCAACAGTCTATTACTTGCTTATTCGTCAAATGGAAGTTATAATGGCACAGAGTAAATTCACTAATCTGTTTTACAGGGAGTTTTATGGAATATTTATTTATCTAAATCTTTTAACAGATCAACATGTTTTCTGTTGATTTACACTTCAAGATGACAGGTTGCGATAGCCGTCTATCTTAACATTCTTAACGCTTTAAGGTTTAAATTGGACGACTATTAATTTTTGAGACACCGCTCTATACTATTTCCAACAGAACCCAAGGTTGTGTGTCTCTTTTTCTACACTCTGAATTTTGTATTCAGCTCTAAGCTTATCTTCATGATACCCATGTGAAGTCCCCTCCCAAAGTTTATAGCCATCTGCCCCTCCGCCCATTTTCTCTATTAGCAAAGTCAGGTGCAAAAGAGAGAAAGTGGTTGGCAAAAAAGTCACCTCAATGTGTATCTTTGTATCTCCACGTCCCTGTGACTAACTGTTTTGTCTTTTCAGACAAAACTTGAAGTTTTCAAAGCAGAGGTCACCTGAGAGGACTACACAGAACGCTCAATACACTAGGTTCTTGGCAAAATGACTGTCATCTATCTGTCTCTATATATATGTATCTTTAATCACAGCAATAATAAGAAAGTAAAATAAAATCTAGGATGTCATATTTCTTACCTTGCCTGCATCCAGCCCTTAGGCCACAATGGTTTCACCTCTGTCTCCATAAAGGATTTAAGATAATCCTCAGCGGACTGGCTTTTATTTGGCTCTAACTCATAGCATCCCAATTTGATCTCAACAAGGTTACATAACAAAGTTCTAAACAGATTAAAAATATATATTTATATATAAATCTGACTGCAAAATTGTGGAAAATTAAGCTTGAAACAGATTTTTTTTAAGCACATAAATCTGACAGCAATAATAAAGAATATTATCTAAAGAATTCAGAAGATGACATGAAGATAAATAATTTCTAACACACATCACGCATTGCACTACAGCCAAATCCCCAACATGAAACGATTTCCTTTGATAGTTTTCATCTGTCTAGTCACCAGAGATGGAAAGGGGTAGTCTTGCAACCAAACCCTCTACTTGGGGTACAGAAATATTGGTAAAATAGATGACTGATTACACACGTATACAGAGTACTTCACCTTCTGAAGCCAATATGACTGACTTCGTAATTAGATTAGCTTATAAGAAGGAGGATATAAAAATAAAAGTGAGAGCACTCTAAAGATATCAGGACCAAATCCAGCTTCTCTTGAATAAATCTTTCTTACACTTAATTTTTGGTTGCTTCCAATCTACTCTTCTATTTTTAGAACCTTAGTTCTGCATTATCCGTTTGGTTAAAAGTGAAGGCTTCGGTTAAATTTTACCTGATGGTGTCATTCCAGTGGAATTTCTTTCTTGGTCCTATGACACGTTTCCCTGGCTTCTCATCATCATCTTCCTCGGATCCATTTTTCTCTCGTTCTTCATCTGTTTGCAACCTAAAAATGAAAAAGATTTTAGGAAGCGAAGTTTTAACCCAACAGTGCCTATGATATGCTCTAGAGAGACTTGTTAAATTGTTTAATTGAATGTTAACTCAAAAGGCAGAGTAAATAGGTAATCTACGTTTATACGTAATACTTTGAAGAGTATCCTAAAGTTGTTTGGTAAATTAGGTCTTCAACTTGTGTCATTTAAGGGCATGATTACTTATCTTTGAGTTCAGAAAATATTTGTGTCCAACTTCAGCCAGTCAAATTGGGTTACAGAGGAAATATCTGACCACTGCCAGCTCTTGCTTTGATCACACCCATACACTAAATCAACAGACCTTTTGCTTTTGACACCAAAGCAACTGAATGGGAAGTGTTGTGTCATTTAGAAAATATTCAATTACACCGCTTCAGTGATATATGTGGATTTCTATTTGGTGATAAAGTCCACTTAAGACCAATCCCTAAGAGCTAAAAATATTTCTCAAAAGCAAAAGCCAGTCCAAATAGAAGAGGTACATACTTGGCACACTTAGCTTGACTGCGAGCTTGGCAGTCCTCCTGGTATTTAAATAGCTGTTCAGGCATGACATTGCTAACAGCCAGTTTCAGTTTTTGCAGAGGTTCTCTTAAACGATCATCCTGAGAAAAAAAACAGACTACGAGTTTTTTTAAATACATTTACAAAATTTATTTTGCAAGCTGATTCTCAAAAGACACTAATTATAGATTTAAAACATAAGCATATTTAAGTACAGACATTTCTTCTACAACACTGAGTCTTCATGATGCACACCAGATATAAAATTAGAATGACCATACTTCTAACGAGAACCCTAGTTTCTGCTTGGTAATGACCCTGGCATAATTAATAGTGTTCCTTACATTTTTTTTCTTTAAAAAATGTTTTATTTATAAGAGTATATTTGACATACAATGTATTCCTTTACATTCTTAAAAATGCCCAATGTTTGGCTAAGAAATTATATGGACACTTTAAATGTAATATAAAATATCAAGTAAAGAACAAAATCTACATTGTGCAGACTACTACTGGTTGATACCCATTTTGGTGAAGAACTGGTACCAGGAAAGGAGATACTGCTTTGCAACACTAAAACATAGAATTTGGTTTGGGTGACAACCAACAGGATGTTGGCATCCTGTTCTTTCATTTTATTGTTACTAATTGTGATTTATGCTGCAAGCAAAATTACACGGTCAAGGTCAAAGAGAAAGAGGAAACTGGAAGACTCTTACTGTTTTCATGCATACCAATTAACAAACATTATTGCACACATGACAGTGTCTGCTATAAAATCCCATTAAAAGAAATATGAACATCCAGTATCATGGTTCCTAGGTGATCACTTCCTAATTCTGTAGCCGAGACTATCTGCCTGGGAACAACCCAAATATCCATCAGTAGTAAAACAAATACAATCGCTGGGATGTATTTATAGAATGGAGCAGTGTACACACTGTACGGCAGTACAACTGGAGTTCTACCACATGTAAAGACATAGCTAAATCTGAGGTACATAATGTTCAGTATAAAAAAGCAAGCTGCAAAAGAAAAGTACAGAGACAGGATGACTCCATTTATACAAAGCTTAAAAACATGCAAAATCAAACAATATAGTATTTAGGGATTAAAAATATACATGATAAAACCATATAAAGAAAAGCAAAGGTTAAGATAGAGGTCTTCTTCCACAGCCAACAGGAATATTAAGTAACTTCAAACATCAAATCTGAAATGCCCCTTAGAAAATATTTTATAATGTATGAAAAGTTGTCCTCCCACCTCTAGTTCCTTTTTTACTGGCACCCATGTCTGTCACCTGAACATATGGCAGTAAGCTCCAACGACTAATGTCAGGAGGAGTCAGGCACAGACACAAAATCTGTGACCTCGAGTAAATTTCACTTATTTCTCTGCTTTACATTGAGAACAAACTTATAGTTTCTGACTTCAAATGAATTATTTTATTAACAGAAGTATAATACCTATAATAAAGAATTCTATGCCTATGAGATCATAATACTAGTGGTCTTGGCCACCACATTCATTCCCCCATCAGAGCTACGGAGGCCCCTGGACAGCCATGTTGTGCTGTGTGACTCCCGACCTCTGGCCAGAAAAGTTTAGGATGACCCAAGATAGTATAATCAGATTTTCTGATCCAGAAACTTGGATTAGGATGAGAGGGCTGAGTCAGTCTCTGTGTGTGGCCTTCCTATGATATAAAACCTTGAGAATGAAGCAATCTTATTTTCAGATGCACAAAAAAGGATAAAAATAAGACACAGGGAGACAGGTAGAGAAAAACAAGAGTCAATCCAAATTATCAGTTCCTATCCCTTTCTGAGTTTTTTTGTTGTGTTTTGTTTTGTTTTGTTTTGTTTTTGAGAGAGAGAGCACAAGAAGAGAGGGGGAAAGACAGAGGGGGACAGAGGACCCAAAGGGAGTTCCACACTGACAGCAGAGAGCCCGATGTGGGGCTCAAACTCATGAACTGTGAGACGATGACCTGAGCCGAGCTCAGATGCTCAACTGACTGAGTCACCCACATGCCCCCAAGACGTATTTTTAATTCCATGAAATACCTTTATTAACAGGAAAAAAAAATGTCCTTTTCTGCATTTTCTATTACTTGGGAGTTACAAATATTTTAAAAATATATAATCAAATAAATCATAAGGGAAAAAAATCAGGACAGTGAAGTTACTAAAAACCATTTTATGCCAAAGTGAAGGAGGGGACATAATACAAGCTTTCAAAAACAAGAAAGCCACAAAGGTGACAAATAATTAAGTTATGATCGGACTCAAAGGTAGAATTAGGACCAATGGGGTGGAAAGCACCTGGATTTGTTTCAGTGCACAGAAGAACTTTCTGATTTTATAATGAAGTAAGTTTCTGACCAATGGAAGCATTCAAACTTAGAAACTTACTTGGTGGAGTTTTAGGGGACAAGAATCTAGCAAAACATGAATGATTACACAAAAGAATCTCTAAGTTTACACGTAACCCTGTGATTCTTTCCCAGTCTTTGTAAGGTAGGCATGAACAAATCTGTATAGATCCATTTCAGTAATGAGAAAACTGAGTTATAAATCTGGCAGATATTTGTTGAGGGCTAGGTTGTATCAGCTGTGGAACTGAAGTTAATTTACCAGTCCAGGAATCTGTGCCTTAGAAAACATTCTCATCTAACCTTATCGACTGTTGAAAAGTAGTTTTTTTCAAGAGATCCAATATGCCTTTAATAACCTCCTCTGGTTATTCAATACATACGGTAAAAGTATAAAGCAACTACTGTGCAAAAGTCCTAAAGAGAAACTAGTCTCTTTATAGGTTATAAAACTCCAGATACGGATATTATTGTTCCTCCTCTTACCTGGACATTGAGATGTAACTTCTTTAGACGTTTTACCAGTGTTTCTTTATTGCATGGCACAAAAGCTTCAAGATGGGAGTAGACACCACTACGAATGACAGGGCCTAGTTCCTGTAGCTGTAACTCAATGCTGAACAAAAACAACAACAAATAAATAGTACAGAATTTCTTTTAGGTACTAATACAAAAGCAAGGAGGTAAAAGCAGTGACTCTTCTCTCATTTTACCTTTCCATGATTTCTTAGACAGTATTTTTCAAGGAAAAAAATATTCAGAGAATTTATATAAACATAGTCTGGCGAATAATTTTTTGATGAACAGATACAAAGCCTACATGTTTGGGTAAAGCATAGGAACTCCATTATTAACCAAAAGCTCATTTCCTCAAAGAGATATTCATATCCCCTCTCCCCACCACCACGATTGCTAAGCTAGACAGTTACATAGTTTCAGTGAGTTCTTAGAATATTTTTTCCTTAGATGTGTCTGAAGAAATTGTAGATTCAGAAGAGGTAAAGCTCTTCTGGCTACACAGACTGTTTTATCCGTCTGCCTCCCTTATGCCTGCCTTGCACAAACTAGATATTTAATAGTTTGTTCAATCTATTCCAATTATTCAGTTCCTGTTTCCACTTATAAATTATTTTTTTACACCAAAAATAAATTGCTAAATGGGTATTTAGTCTAATAGCTATTTATTATTATTATTTTTTTAATGTTTATTTTTGAGAGACGGAGAGAGAGAGAGACAGAGGGCAAGCGGGGGACAAGCAGATAGAGAGGGAGACACAGAATTGGAAGCAGACTCCAGGCCTGAGCTGTCAGCACACAGCCCAACATGGGGCTTGAACTCACAGACTGCGAGATCATGACCTGGGCCGAAGTCAGATGCTTAACTGACTGAGCCACCCAGGTGCCCCTCTAATAGCTATTTAAAGAAAAAAAGGAAAAGAGTTTTAACAGCCACCATATTCTCAGCTGGACAAGTCTACCAAGAAATAACTGAGGTTTCTTCCAAGATGGAAAACACCGTATCTGGCAGCTGCTATTGTAGGAAGATAGGAACAGATGTTAATTTGAAGGCCAAGACCTAACTGAGGCTCTTGGCAACAAACTATGTCCAAACGATCACATTCTATCATAGGAGAGGGTACAGGTAGATTTAATAAATATTCTCATAAATATAAGATGAATGCAAAGATTCAATCAACAGCTTTTGGGGAAGAAAAGAAACCCTGCCTATCAAATATAGCCATCATTTATAAGATACACTGCAATTTCAGAAACAATGAAATATGGAAAACTATGCTCTTAGCATTGGCAAGAGAAAATTCTTGGTATTAGAGAAGTCAAACATGATACACAAATGGAAAAATGTTTAGGATCTATAAGAACCAGAGGTCAAATGCAGAGGATCATACAGGAAACAACCATTATCATCATGAGTTCTGTGTATAAACGCTTGGTTAAATAAATTATTTATTTATTAGACTTTATTAAAAGTCTAGACTCTGGGTAGGAGGCTTTCTAGGCTTGCCCTGTTATTAAGGGGGGTTGAGGCTGAAAATAAAACAGAAACTCCAAGTAGTAAGAGACTTCAATTAACAATAGATTGACTCAGTGACATACTTATAAAAATTAGTGGTTTCCAAAGAGGGGGAAACTCAAAAACAAGAAGAGCTGACTCCCTGCTCCTAGGCCGATTATCAGGTAAAATTAGAGAAGCATATTAACCCTTAAGGTTACAGACTATTCAGTCTATCACAAATATATACAAATTTCAACTTGAGAGCAGTATATTTTCAGCACACATCCCTCATATATTTAATTTTTTTCCTAAGAATTACAATATTCTAAGGTCTAAGAAGTATCTGGAGATGACTAAAAACTCATGGCAAATGAAAGTCTGAATTTCAGGTATTTTTGCATTTGAGAAAAATAAAGGTTCTCCCAAAGCAATGAACTTTCCTGAGCCTGACCCCTTCTCCCCACCAGGTTTCTTTCCTTCTCTTTCCTTCTTTAAGTAAAGTCTATTCCCAAAGCAGATACCCATGCATGAATGTCACAATGAATGGGTCTCAAACCTCTGATAATAAATTATGAGCATGAGATCACTACAGGCTCCAAATGGATAAAAATATACTGGGACCGTCTGCTGACAATGCATTGGAGGACAAACTCTGGATTTTCTGAGTAAGTAGGTGTGAAACCCACTTTTATATCCCTATCTGTACAAGGCTCTCATCTGCCTCTAAAGAAGCCTCAAAGAAACGCAACATAGGAATCCATAGCTGAAGCAATGACAACTTTATAAAAAAGATTCTTCTGGCTCAGGAATGCTTAGTCTTACCTATATATTCACACAAAATTCTAGAAATACAGTCATTTCACCATAATTGATAGATAAATATATCTTCCTATCCCATCAACTCCCTCTTTTTAATAATTGTTTTTTAAGTAAGCTCTATTCCAACGTGGGGCTTGGAATCTTGACCCCAAGATCAAGTCACATGCTCTATCAACTGAGCCAGCCAGGCACCCTTCTCCCTTTTTTTTTTTTTATGTTTATTTATTTTTGAGACAGAGAGACACAGAGCATGAGTAGGGGAGGGGCAGAGAGAGAGGGAGACACAGAATCCGAAACAGGCTCCAGGCTCTGAGCTGTCAGCACAGAGCCCGACGCGGGGCTCGAACTCACAGACCGCGAGATCATGACCTGAGCCGAAGTCGGACGCTCAACCGACTGAGCCACCCTGGCGCCCCTCCTTCTTTTTAAAAAACAGAATACGGGGGGCGGGGGGGGGGGGAGGCTCCTGGGTGGCTCAGTCAGTTAAGCATCCAACTTTGGCTCAGGTCATGATCTCATGGTTTCTGAGTTCAAGCCCTACGATGAGGTCTCTGCTAACAGCACGGAGCCTGCTTTGGATCCTCTGTTTCTCTCACTCTCTGAGCCTTCCCCAGCTCATGCTCGCTCTCAAAAACAAACATTAAAAAAAAACAAAACACAACAACAGAATACATATCTTATTCAATCAGTTTAAGAACACTAGTAAAAGAAAATCTGACTAATTAAGTCCAAATGAATTCAGAATCTACTAAATTTCTTGAATTTTTCCTCAAATACTTCAGGTATCCTACCAACACCATCCATACAACAGAATCAGTGAAATTAGTAACTGAAGAAAGACTTAGGGGGCAGTAACCCAAACTCAAAATCGAATATAGCTCTTACTTTATAGCAACAATTCGAAAGCCTAGTGAGGGATGTAGATCCCTTCTTCCCTGAACGACTTTATTCAGATGGGCTGGTTCTAGCATTACCTAAAGATGGCCTGGTATGGCATAGGTTAAAGATGCTGTTCAAAGTTTGTTTTTCCAAATGCAAAGTAACCCCTCAAGAAAGTAAGGAAAGCTGTGGCAGAGAATCAACCCGTTCACTTTGGTAACCTTCCTTTATGTCAGAGAGGGTGAGACAGACAGAAAGACCAACTGATAAGTCTATTCATACTGAGATTCAAAAGGCAATACTCATTCACGAGTTCCTTAAAGGAACATCTAACAATGAAATGGCAGACAGGGCTCAGGGCAAGTGTCCACTGGGATTGGTAGTACCTGCCTAGAGCATCTGTTGTACAGAACTCAGGTTGGATTGAGATCACAATTGAGGCAAAGAGTATCAAGATTCTATTAGCAATGTCTGCTTGAAGTAAAAGAGGAAACAGGAAAGATCAAGTCAGCATGTTGTAGATGTATTGATCTAAGTCAAATTCAATTAGGCAAAAAGAAAAAGTGTTCCCTAGTCCAATAAACTTACCTCCCTTTCTCTCCATCATAAAGAAGCAATGATGAGGCAGAGCCAATACATGTAGGTAATTTCATGAGAATTTACTAGTCAAAATAATCACATACCATATGTCCCTAAAAGATCAACTCAGTCCAAAGAAATCAGTGATGTTTGGGAACGTGGAAACAGAGGCCAGTGGGCATAAATAAGTGACTAATAAGGAAAAAAATAAACTCTGAGCACTAGGGCTTGTAGAACTGGAAGCACACACTGTGAAATAAAAATAGGGCTCCAACAAAGCAAGAGAATTTAAGTCAGACATGGAGGGATTAAGAGAAGTCAGTTAGGGGTGGCGGGGGTGCCTGGCTGGCCAGGTGGTAGAGCATTCTACTCTTGATCTCGGGGTCATGAGTTCAACCCCCACATTGGATGTAAAGAAAGAGAGAGAGAGAGAGAGAGAGAGAGAGAGAAGGAGGGAGAGGGAGAGGGAGAGAGAGAGGGAGAAAGGGAGGAAGAGAGGAAGGAAGAGAGGGAGGAAGAGAGGGAGGAAGAGAGGGAGGAAGAGAGGAAGAGAGGGAGAGAGGGAGAGAGGGAGAGAGGGAGGGAGGGCGGGAGGGACTTTGTGCTCTCAGGAGAGAAAAAGATGGTCCCTCTTACAGAAGAGTAAAATAAAAAACGATGGTCTCAGTCACAGGAAAAGGACCTGCTCTAGTAAACTTAGGGCTCTCAAGTGGAAAGAAAAAGAAGAGTTAGTCAGATTCCTGACTATGGAATCTGGGACAGCTCTGATGAGTAACGGTTGCACTCTTCATGGAGCTGGGGTGAAAAGGGAGCCAGGTAAAAGGATCTGGCACAGCCAGGAAGCATTTGCCTTGCTTCCAGGCAGACAGAATCGATCTGCAAATCCCTGGCTAACATGAAGAACATGAGGAACAAGAGATTCCTGTCACCATACCAACAGCATACTAGGTTATGTGGTTCATGGTCCATGGGGGACCAAAAAGATTTTTTAAGTATTCCAGGAGAAAGAGCGATTGTACTTAATTAAAACAGATATCAAAAGAAACCAATCCATCATCCTTTATGTGAGAAACCACCTCCATTGTATATTTAAAACATAGGCTTAACATACAGTTCTAGAAACACTGCTTGTTTCTTGGTATATAACATCACTGAACCACTAAGAGCTGGCACACATCATTTTTGTGAAAGAGGAGTAAAATTTGCTGTTCTCTCCAGGACTATTTGTTTTTTTTGCCCAGTTCTGCTTGCAGCAATTAATTCCACACTCTACTTCTATAACCAATGGTCAAAATTTACAAGCCATTAGGTTTATAAGGACAGCTTATTTGACCACAATCTTAGAACATGTAGCTTTGTTAGTATCAAACACCAGCTGAGAGTAAAAACTGTCACTAATTTAAATACAATCTGTATCTTATGCTGGCCTTCAGCCACCCCCTCCCACTCTTCCTTTTCTCTTCCCCACCCTGCCTCTCTCCTACGCCACAACCAGAATTTCTTCCTTAAACCATACTTTCCATTTATCTGCAATCATTTGTATTAACCTTGCTAGATACCAATGGAGTTATTTTTCCCAAGCCTGAATGAAATAGAAGGAAAATTATACCAAATTTAATATGAACACTCATAGCTGTTCCAGAAAGACACTTTCAAAGAAAGCGACAAAATGATACATTTAAAGCTAAAAAATATTCAGCCTATAAAGTTGTAATCAACTATATTTTTAAATGAATTCTTAAAGTTTAAATAATTTTTTAGGTTATTTAATCAAAGAAGAGAATTACTTACTCCAGAAGAATATTATTCATATCCTGTGTAAAGAATTTTTTCCTTCCTTCTTCATCAAAAAGTTTGGCAGCCTAGAGAAACAAATGATTGTCAATACCGCTTTCAACACACTATTTGTTTCCATATCTATTTAGAAAAGAAGAAGCCTGAGGATGATGCTACTGTGATTTATTTCACTTTGTATCATCCATACCCAGTTTAGTACCTGGCATGAGTAGGCAATTACAGAGTGTTGAAACAAATTTAACATATGTACCACTGTTTCCTATTATATCTGTATTTAATTTTTCTCAATCTTTATAAATTAACAAAGTTATACATACGAGACTTTTTTTTTATTTTTTATTTTTGAGAGAGAGACAGAGAGAGCATGAACAGGGTAGTGGCAGACACAGAATCCAAAGCAGACTACAGGCTCTGAGCTGTCAGCACGGAGCCCTACGCAGGGCCAGAACCCACAAACCCTGAGATCATGACCTGAGCTGAAGTCAGTCGCTCAACTGACTAAGCCATTCAGGCGCCCCAAATACAAGCCTTTTGAGTGCTCTGGGTATCCTGTGTATTTTGGCTATCCATTGGTTTATTAATTACTGCTGTGATCTCCAACATAACAGAAAGCAGATGGCTCACGTTCTACAGACACTGTCAACAGAAGATCTGTCTGATATTCTCTATTTTACACTCGTTGTCATGTTTAATCCTCATAACACCCAATGCCATCGGTATGACAGCCCCCATTAAACAAACAAGGAACCTAAATCTGTCAGAGGTCACGTGGCATGCCCCCAAATCACCCTTCTTAATAAGTGGTGGATCCAGGACTCCGACCACAAGCTCTCTGCCTTCGATTGTGCAACATGACCACCCTGTACAAAGATACTCAGCTTCCTGCAGCCAGTCTAGGTTCTACCTAGTTACTAACAACAAAAAAAATGTAGCCAAGGTTATTATCAAGGGATAAGCAAAAACTAATGCCATGAGCTTAAGAATAATATTCTCATCATTACTGTCACCTCATCCAGGTGACCAGAAACCAAGGATACAAACTAAGACACTCTACCATAAGCAAAATTTACTGGGAAGATTGCAAAGGATATAGTTGAGATACATGAGATGCACAACATCAAGAAATCTGACCTAATAATCTGGGCAAGCCATACGCTGACCGTGTCAACACATCAAGTTATTGGACAGTTTTACATGGAATAAATAGAAGAAAATTTCTAAGACATGCCTCACTACTTCTTAGAAAGAATAAAAACTGCATATATGCAGCGGGAAGAAATACATGAAAGCTATATAAGAAAAACTAAATGTCAAGAAAGAGAATCAAAAAAAAGTCAAGAAGTTGAACAGTGGAAGAATATTACAAAGTAAGAAGAAAAGTCACAAGAAGCAACTCCTTATCACACAGACATCAGCATTTAAGCCAAAGATGAAATCTCACCTCCTAAAGAAAAAATACCATCTCATATTTCTTTTTTTTTTTTAAGTTTATTTATTTTGAGAGAGACAAAGCATGCACCAGAGGGGGAGGGGCAGAGAAAGAGGGAGAGAGAGAGAATCCCATGCGGGCTCTGCGCTCTCAGTGCAGAGCCCAGACACAGGGCTTGAACTCACAAACTATGAGATCATGACCTTAGCCAAAATCAAGAGTCAGATGCTTAATCGACTGAACCACCCAGGTGCCCCTCCATCTCACATATCAAAGAAAAAATAGAGAGAAGTTATAGATACCAATAAGTGAAATCAAACTTCTTATTGGTGATTTCCTACCAAGAGAGCAGATATATTCACCCTGGCAGGGCTACTACAGAGACAAAGAATAATTTTTGGTATATATGACAAAGCTTTTACAAGACTGTAACACACTCATTACTAATAGGTTTTGTTTATTAAGTGAGAATGAGTGTCATATAACACAGCAGACAGAGTGCTATGGAGCTCCATGGTTCTGCCTTTGAATCACTGATCAGACACTTAGAAATTATGTGGCCTTGGGCAAAGCATTTAAACCTTTTGAACCTTAGTTTCCTCATCTATTAAATGGAAGAACACTGCCTACGTCACTGGACTGTGGGAGGGCAGACTGCACAGTAGGTAAAGTACACCAAGCACAATCACAGTGCTGCCTCCTGAACGGTCACTGCTGTGGGAGACCTGGCAGCATGGCGCTCAGTACAGAGTACAAGTTTTGCTAAATGAACAGCAGCTATTATTATTAATTACATCTTTAAAAATGTGGACCACATCACTAAACACTTTTTTATTTTTTTATTTTTAATTTTTGAGACAGAGACAGAACATGAGTCGGGGAGGGTCAGAGAGAGAGGGAGAGAAGCAGGCTCTAGGCTCTGAGCTGACAGCACAGAGCCCGACGTGGGGCTCGAACTCACAGACTGTGAGATCATAACCTGAGCTGAAGTCGGCACTTAACCAACTGAGCCACCCAGGCGCCCCTAAACGCTTTTTAAAATTTAGAAGAAATTAAAGATTTTAGGAATAGGCAAAACGGGGTAGCAAAAAGCCCATACTCCAGATTATAGTTAAATTTCAGTTCCACCACTTACTAGTTGTGTGCACCTGAACAAGGTATAACCTACCTCAAGTTTCTTAACCATAAAAAAGAAATAAAACCTATATTTCCTACATGGAGTAGCAAAAGATTAAATAAAAAACCTATTTAGTACTGACTATAGAAATTGTACACTTTTCAAAAAACAAGCACAGAAAATAGCAAAAGAATGAAAACAAAAGAGATAGTAATAAAAAAGAAAATGACAAAGATCAATTACACAAGTTAACAACTGTAAGAAGTTAAAATCATTTGTTAAAAGAAAAAAGGCTCAAATGAGGTCAATAAACAAATTTCCATTTATATGCTGTCCTATAAGAGAAAGAGCTAAAATAAAGAAAAAGTGGTTGAAGGTAAATAATAAAGCTATATTATGTAAAAATAAAGAGTCCACAGTAAATCAGAGAAAGCCAAATTCAAGGTGAAAGGCATTAACAGCACAAAAAGTCACCTTCGAATGATAACGATCACAAAGAAGATCTAGCTATCAAGAATTTTATGGGCCAAAACAACACAGCACAGAAATCAACAAAGCAAAGACTATGGTAAATACAAGCTATAACCTAAGAAACACTGGCAATAAGGGTGCCTGGGTGGCTCAGCGGTGGTTAAGCCGGTTAAGCTCAGCCCTCTCTCCTCTGGTCATGCTCTCTCTCTCAAAATAAATAAATAAACATTAAAAAAAAATATATTGGCAATGAGATACTTTAACACACTTCTCTAAGCCCTGGACTAATGAAGTACATTAAAATAAAATAAGGGTAACTAAATTAATTGGCAATTACAATTAAGTCACAACTTCAGAAGAAAATGTCAAAGTATAAAACAGAAAAAATAACAGAATTGCTAAATAAAATCTGTGGGCTAGTTAGGGAAAAAATTAGATAAATCTAATACTCCCCTAATCAGATATTTAAATTTTAGGAAAAATTAAGAGAAATAAATACAATATAAGATGATTAATACATTTTAAAACACGACTTAAATTGGATTACACTAATCCTTGAAGAAAGAAGCAAGTTGTAGAACAGTCCATACACTACAATTCCATTAATTATTTCTTATAATAATATAACATTTGAAAATGCATAGATTAAAATCCTAAAAAATACACAGTTAACAGTGGTTACCTCTGCTGGGGGTGGGAAATGAATGTCAGATTATGGGGGATCTTTCTCTACATACGAAATACATTTTTGGTGTTTTGGGGTTTTAATTTATTTTTTAGTAATCTCTACACCCAACATGGGGCTTAAACTCCCAACCCCGAGATCAGAAGTGGCGTGCTTTTTCAACTGAGCCAGTCAGGTGCTCCTGAAGTATATTGTGTATTGTGTGTTTTACTTTTGTAGTCAGGAAAAAAAGGGACTAAAGTATGGCATGGGTTCAAATAAACATGCTAAAGTAATCAAGAAGGGCATTTTAACCTAGATTTGGCACGTTATTTTAGGTCAAAATACTATCTCCCTGAGATTAATTGATAAGTATGATGACATTTATCTGGATTTGCAGCTAGTTACACAAAGATTATGAATCCAAGTCGATCCAGAGAGGTATCAAATGTGACATGGTAAGAACTCAGCTCTCGAGTTTGTCCTAGTGGGAACACGATGCACGCTCACTCAAGGTGCTGATTAGCTGGAAAGGATTAGTTGGAAACATCAATTATATAATAACTAGATGTCAACACAGTTTAGACCACGTTTAGGCACACTCCTGCAATGTTACTAGTTGCTCCTACCTTCCCTCTGCTGTGTTTACATGATTTTTTTTATAGTAATAATTGTATTTATGAAACCTATGCTGAAAACGATTTATAAGTTGAAATGAAATAAAACAATCACCCATATCATGCTATAACTCTAGTTACACATACTTCTACTTAAAATCAAAGGCCTATAAATATACCCAATGCCTGAAAGGAAATACAGAAAATTAAATATTGTTTATGTGGGTGTTGGGACTGTGGGTTCTAATTTTTGCCTTCTAAAAAGCATTTATTGTAATGTTTGTGCAGCAAATAAGAAACAAGGGAATTATTACACTTACTACACGGAGGTCTTCAATGCGTTTTTCAAGAAGGAGAGGCAGACCCTCTGGGAGTGTAGGCACCACCTTGGGCATAACCTGAGAGGCATAGGTTGGCTGGGTGGTGTTTCCATTCTCTCCCCCTGACTCAGAGAGGGGGCTACCATCAGAAGCAGCATCCAGTAATCTGTCAAAGTCGAAATCATCTAGCATCTCTAGGGCATTTTCAGCTTCCTGAAACAGTTCGTGTTCATTTGTGCCAACAAAAATGGGGAGGTCTGGATCAGCACTGTTCAGATTTAAATCCGAGACATCATTTCCCAATGCTACAGCAGTGGCGGGGGTTTTATTCAGCGAGGCGGTCGTTATGTTCACTGGGACTTTGGGGTTAGGCTCCTTCTTCAATGCATCCTTCTCTTTCTGAAATTTTCGTATCATGGCAGCTAGAGAAAGAGAATCTTTATAACGTTTCTTCTTTTTTTCAGACTTGTGTGAATTTAGAGCCACAACTCTGTGAAGAAAAAAGGGATCAGTTAGGCTACGTAGGCTTTTGAAGTTTAAAGCCGGTGTAGATAAGCAGGCACAGATAATCAAAACGGTCAGTCGACAGGTGGGAGAGCAAATTTCTTCTTACATTACCCTTTTACGACAGCACCTTCACCATCACCTGGACTCACTTGGGAAAGGTCAAAAGGTAAATGGCCATCAGAGCGAAGAAAAAAAAGCACAAAAGTCAACAGAAAGAAGCAAAATGACTCAGGATTATTAAAGTCTATGAAGTCAAACTCACTACTCAGTTTGGATTGTCTGCATTCTTTAGCACATCTATCAAGTAGTCACCTAAAGAATGAACCAAGAAATGCACTTATGAGGTGTGTGGGTGGCTCAGTTGGCTGAGTGTCCGACTCTTGATTTCAGCTCAGGTCAAGATCTGAGTCATGGGATCGAGCCCTGAGTCAGGCTCTGTGCTGGGTGTGGAGGCTGCTTAAGATTCTCTCTGCTCCTCCCCTGCTTGTGTGCGAGTAGGTGAACATGCACACACTCTCTCTCAAAAGAGAGAATGAGAAAAAGAAAGAAAGAAAGAAAGAAATGCACTTGTGAAAGCAGAGCTGCCTTATAAGCAACCAGAGAAGCTCACACAGTACACCTTCAAATAGGTACCCCAGGTGGGTTGTACTAAAACTGCCAAAGAAATATAAAAATATAAAAATCTTTCTAAACCCTACTTTGCCACTACCTTCTGATCACTACTTTCACTTTCCATTCTAGGAACAACCATGTGAGGCAATCACATATGTGTGATTTTCTATGACAACTTTCTCCCTACAGGAACCAAGGGGAAAAGGTGTCTCAGTGTAGTTAACACTTTTCTCTAGAAATCTTTTCTACATTCTATGACATACACCCTTCTAGGTGCACTACAGAGTCAAAAATGTCACTTGTATAGAGCTATCCTATGACCCAGCAATAGCACTGCTAGGAATCTACCCAAGAGACACAGGAATGCTGATGCATAGGGGCACGTGTACCCCAATGTTCATAGCAGCACTTTCGACAATAGCCAAATCATGGAAGCAGACCAAGTGCCCATCAACTGACGAATGGATAAAGAAGTTGTGGCACATATATACAATGGACTACTACATGGCAATGAGAAAAAATGAAATCTGGCCATGTGTAGCAACATGGATGGAACTGGAGGGTATTATGTTAAGTGAAATAAGTCAGTCAGAAAAAGACAGATACCATATGTTTCCACGAATAGGTGGACTTTGTGAGACTAAGCAAAAGCCAGGGGGAGGGGAAGAGGGGAAAGGAAAAAAAGACACAGAGAGGGAGGGAGATAAAACATAAGAGACTCTCAAAGATTAAGAACAATCTGAGGGTGAGGGAGGTGAGGGAGGTGAGGGAGGTGAGGGAGGTGAGGGAGGTGAGGGAGGTGAGGGAGGTGAGGGAGGTGAGGGAGGTGAGGGAGGTGAGGGAGGTGAGGGAGGTGAGGGAGGTGAGGGAGGGGGGAGAGGGGGTGACGGACATTAAAGAGGGCACGTGTTGGGATGAACACTGGGTGTTATATGTAAACCAATTTGAAAATAAACTATTATAATAAAAAAAAATATATCACTTGTGCCTTGAAGGCAGGCCCACATTTCATCTACTGTTATATACTCCAAAAGCAGAACAATGCTTGGTATACAACAGGTACTTAATAAGTATGTGCTGCATGAATAAGCTACAAATTTGAGAAAACGACAAATTCAATAAAAAGCATTATGGACTTTGTTCGCAAAGAAGTTTACTTGTAAATAATGAGCATTTAAAACATGCATTAATAATATATATGTTTTTTCTTAATCACTTAATGACTCAAGGTTCACTAAAATCTCACACTTAGGAGAAGATAAATACCTCCCTACATCAAACTTTTTAACACTGATAGCCCAAAGCTACGATGCACCTCCCCTGGGTAAAGAGGGGAAGAAAACACAGCTTGTCACAGTTTCTGTCCCTTGGTTCTCCAAAAAAAAAAAAAAAGCCATGGATAAGTAAGACCAACTAGTAATTTTATGAATGCATGATACAAACGTTTCATTCTTAAGACTTGAGTCTTTTGAGAAATTCTACTTGATATTTAGAGGCAAAATCATTACCTAAAGTCACAAGTGTTAAGAAGAGCTAAATAAATGACTATTTAAATACTAAAGCAACTATAAATCATTCACACATAGACTACTGCCAATCCTCAATCCCCAGGCATCTATAAGCTTACTTTTAGCACAAAAAGATTAAAACAATTTGTTCATGTTTATACCGTCTTTTCAAACAGGTTCTTGTTGGTAAAAAATTGTAAAGACCAAAATACTTAAGGAACTAATTTGTAAATCTGATCTACAAAACCATGAGTCCCTGAGATGACAAAGCCTTCTACTTTTTAATAAATACTTATACTTAATACATATTAATATTATTAAAATGTAAGTTAATAGTCATTGACACATTTAAATATAGTATTAAATTAGACACAGCTAAGCTGAGTTAATGCTAAATAGATCTTCCTGAAAGGGCAGCTAGTCATGTTAGTTCCCTTGGGATGTTTAATTTTACATACCCCAGTTGTTTGGGGACTTTCTTCCTTGGTTTCTTCTCCTTTTCCCCTTCCTCTTTCCTCTTCCGCTTCTTCATCTCAAGATCATCTTCTTTTATTTTGGGAATCTGCAAATGATAAAAGAAAGTATCACTTAACAGACGATAGTCAGTGCTTGACTCTTTGGTATTGGCAATCTAGCATCCAGGGCAGCGTTTTTCTCAGTGTGCATCAGAAGTGCTTGTTAAGGGGCGCCTGGGTGGCTCAGTCAGTTGAGCGTCTGACTTCAGCTCAGGTTATGTCATGATCTCATGATTTGTGAGTTCAAGCCCGACATTGGGCTTTGTGCTGACAGCTCAGAGCCTAGAGCCTGGAGCCTGCTTTGGAGGCTGCTGGGTCTCCTTCTCTGTCTGCTCTTCCCCCGCTTGTATTCTGTCTCTGTCTCTGTCTCTCTCTCCAAAAAAAAACCATTTAAAGAAGTGCTTGTTAAAAATTCAGACTCTTGGGGTCTATGAGCACTACCTGTTTTTGTTTCTGAGCACTGCTTGTTTAAAAAAATTTTTTTAATCTTTATTTATTTTTGAGAGAGAGACAGAGTGCAAGCAGGCAGGGGACACAGAAAGAGGGAGCCAAAGAATCGGAAGCAGGCTCCAGGCCCTTAGCTGTCAGCACAGAGCCCAACCAGGGCTCAAACTCACAAGCTGTGAGATCATGACCTGAGCCGAAGTGGGACGCTTAACCGACTGAGCTACCCAGGCGCCCCATACTGCCTGGTTTTTAACAAACATTTGGTGATTCTGGTACAAGTAAGTCTTTGGATCACAATTCAAGAAACACCTAAGGATATTCTATTCATTTCCTAAAACTATATATATATATATATATATATATATATATAAAATATAGAATTAGCCATCTCAGGAAAGCTAATGACTATTCCAAGTCTTAACTTATCCTAGAAACTTACTCTTATCCCCCAAAGAGTAGCTTATTAGACCACATATGGAGAGAGAAGTCTTAAAAGAAAATATAATTCTACTATGATGTAAATATCAATATCCCTGTATCCACATAGTTTTAAAGCAGGTAAATAACTACAGATTCATTTTACTTTTTACAGATTCATTCAACTACAGTTATCATTTTACTTTTCCTTATATTCGCAAGTAAATTCAAAAAGTATACCGTATTAACTGAACACTCATTACTGTTGCAGTGTTGGATAAACTCACTTTGGGTGGCTTGTGCTTTTGGTTGTCTGTAATATCTTCTTCTTCAGTATCTGAAGCTTGGCGAAACTGCAGAGTGCCAGTGTTGATGTAAAAGCCTCCATATTTTGTTGTTAGAGAAGCAGGAACTAATTCATCATACTATATTTAAAATAAAATGTTTCAGATATATTCCATTATTAATTCTATAAATATATTAAAGAAATTCAATCACTATGTCAGCATCCTTCCTTAAATCTTGACTACAAAACTAACTGTAATGAGGATGTTTGTGGAATAAATTTAGAAAAAGCTAGTATCTAAGATTAAAATGAGCCCAAAGTACTCAGTATATATAAAAAAAGAAAATTCTGGAATAATGATCATTGCAAATTCTAAGTATATCTGCTAAGAAAAACTTAAGGATCACTGCTACTATTCTTAATGACAAATGATTTTTTTTTTCTTTTCAAACCTTTATTTTTTAAGTGATCTCTATGTCCAACGTGGGACTTGAACTCACCACCCAGAGATCAAGAGTTGTATGCTCGGGGCACCTGGGTGGCTCAGTCGGTTAAGCATCCGACTTTAGCTCAGGTCATGATCTCGCAGTCCATGGGTTCAAGCTCCACGTCGGGCTCTGTGCTGACAGCTCGGAGCCTGGCGCCTGCCTCAGATTCTGTGTCTCACTCCCTCTCTGTCCCTCCCTGCTCACACTCTTGTCTGTCTCTCTCTCAAAAATAAACAAACATTAAAAAAAATTTTTTTTAAAGTCATATGCTCTACCGATTGAGCCAGCCAGGTGCCCCAAAGACAAATGATTCTGATGACAAATTTAAACGAGTTAAAACAGATGACTAAATGTCCGGAAAAGGAATAAATTTCATTTCCTACCATATCAGTATATAATTTTATTCATAAGATTATGAAGAATAACAAAGTTATTTCTTCTGTCTTAGCTCTAAGCTTTAAAAAAATTTTTTTTAATGTTTTATTTTATTTTTGAGAGAGAGAGACAGAGCAAAAGCAAGGGAGGGACAGAGAGAAGGAGATACAGAATCTGAAGCAGGCTTCAGGCTTTGAGCTGTCAGCACAGAGCTAGACGCAGGGCTTGAACTCACGAACCAGGAGATCACGACCTAAGCTAAAGTTGGACGCTTAATCAACTGAGCCACCCAGGCGCCCCGCTCTAAGCTTTTAAATGAAGAAAACTGTTAAAATGTTTAAAACAAAAAATAACATGTGTAAAATAACTGCCCAGTTCTGTAAGGACACACTACCCTGAGCCAGGTACTTTGCCTGGATCAAGAGAGGCAAATTGTCTAAATTAGATTGAAGGTCTGACCTAAAATAACATGTAAGCTGATGTCCTCTAAGCTTGGGTTTTTAAAGTTTATCATTTCTCACCTGATGAAAATGAACAAAGCAAACATTAAATGAAGGTCAATCTTAACCAAATGATGGAGTCCACAGTGGTTGAGAAAAGGAGCTACTCATCTGATAGAAGCAAGATACCTGCTACCTGAGGTCCCCAGAGCTCTACTTTATATGTTCTTCATATTTTATATTTTTAAGAAAGGCAGATTTTAAGCAGATCCTTTGCCATGGATAAGGAATACAGAGAATGTATAGTTACTGTAAGAATATTAAGGCTACATGCAAAAGTTTTGCTTTTAACCTGAATCCTTTTAAATTGAACGGTAAATAGAAAAAGAATTTCCAGTTTAATCATATGGAGTCAAAAACAGGAATGAATTCCTTTCCTGTTGCTTCACTTGATGGGCTATTGTCAAGATCTATGGGTAAGACCTTCAGAAAGGGCTCGGCACTATCTGTAAGCAAAGGAGTGAGAGTAAGAATTAAAAGTAAAATGACTCTGTAGTAATTATTTTGGAAATGTGTAACTGTGACACAAATATATGTACTTTTTGCTTACACTCTTTATAATTTATAATGCTTCTTCATGTAAATTATTTCACTTGGTCCTCCTGATACCTCTGTGAGGCAAAAAAGACATTTTATAAGTGAAAAGCAAATTTAGAGAGGATAAGAACCCCCAGAGTAATTTTATAAGCCTATGGTAGAGGCTCTGGCTGTATCTCGAACTATCCACTACATCATGCAGCTTCTGCGATGGGAAACGTTACAGAGCAACATGGGTGTGTTCAACATCTGTGAGCTGCAGTGTTTGCTAAGCTCTCCCTAGCGGAACACTCTCCAGGAGAACAAGCTCTTTATGCATATTTAATGTAGCCGTCCAAGTAGAATGTGTTAAGAGGCAATGGAACGCTGAACTTGAGAATCAGAAGGCCTAGATTCAGATCCTTTGCCGATGACTAGCAATTGTGACCCAGAGGAAATCACTTAACAAGGATACCTTGGGATTGTCTAACGGTGGCAACATCACTTACTTCACAAAGTTCTAGTGAAATTTAAAAGAGACAAACTAAATAAAAGTGTTATTCATGCCTCGTATTGTTATTTATTAATAAATAAAGAAAAACATTTTCCTTCGGTCTTTACAAAATGTGGCAGCATAAGTGAGACTATAAATAATCTTTAAAAGCATTTATTTTCAGGTATTTATAGTAATAAGAGGTACATGATTCTGAAAATTAATTAGAACCAGATTATTTTCACTATCAAATAATTACAAACAGTGAAAGCTTACAATCAATGAAAGGAACAGAAAATAGTTTGGTTGAATAATTGTCTTATGCCTGAATTATCTCATAAAAGAACCCAATAATCTATTAAGAATAACAATACAAAATTATTTTGTGAGTCAATAAACAACCTGTATTCTTGTTCAATTTCCTCTTACTCAACAGGAACCTACCTGGTCCTCTAAATGTCAGCAACTGATTAATATATTTTTGTACAACTTATACATACAACACTTACCCTTATTTATTAAGGCAGTACTTTTCAAATTTTCTTCACCACAAGCCAAGTGGGAAATACGTTACCCATCAAATCTCAGTGCATGCACACACACACATACACATAAAAAAAACTCACATAATCTACTATGATTTACTATGAGAGCTCCTATTCTATTCTACTTCATTTTTGTTAAAAATGCTGGCCACACTCTCTAAATTGATATGTAACCCAATTATGGGTTGCAAAAGTCTGAAAAACACTCTATTCAAATGTTCCAACTGTAACGGAGAAAACTGAGCAATGCTAACAGATTTGCTTAAAAATCTTTAGAAACTGAATTGAGTATAGAATCTAGGAATTTTGACTTGTATTTCAAATCAAGGCCAAGACTCTTAAAAACATCCCATGCTCTAAACTACAAAAAGGTTTATCAACCTTTCTAGTAACCAGAAGGCTTCTCTACTCCAAAGGGCATTGTCACTATTTTACTCCTATAGACCAGACTGCTTGGTATGGTAAACCAGTTTATCTTAGGACACTGAAACAACTCAGGGTATCCAGTAGGCCTCCTGCTGGAAGTTCTGTCATTCTCCTACCACTATATGCCTTGTCATCATCTATACAAGCAAGCACTGTAGTCAGGAAAAAGAAATACTAATTTGTGGATAGTACTACAATGTTTACCTTGGTGTCACTTTCTGTGTATTCTAAGTAATCACTGCACAATGCAGAGGATACCATAAGTCCAGGATTTATTTAGATATCTCTAGTGCACTAAGTACATGAGAACATATACCTTATATACCTCCAAATATAATATGCCTTCATTCATTTGCTATGTGATCAATGGATTGCTACAGTCCTTAAATGCTCTCCTAAATTCCTCTTCATTTTATAAAAGAAAGAGGATTCCAGAAAAAAAGCTGTAAGGCTTGAAACAAAACAGATGAGGGATAAAAGCCAGCATTCAATCACCACCACTGTAGTAAGATTGGCAGCAACGAAAAAAATGAAGTGCATTTTAAAGATGTCTGCCACATCAACTTCAACCCAGCAGTTCCAATCTTCAAGTTCATACGGTTCTTATCTGGAAGCCATTTGAAATTACACCTGCCCAAGTCTGGGAATACCAATACAAATTCGAGATATAAATACCCTTAATGAATAAATCCACTGTTAGAAATTTATCCTATACATACATTTGCACTAATTATCTTACATAGTTACTCAAGTACACAAAGATAAACGTACATAGACGCTCAGCTGTTCGTAAGCACATAAAAGTGGAAACAATTTAGATGGACGTCAATAGGGGATTAGTTAGTAAAAACAAATACTGAACTATTTTAGTAACTTTATCCTTGACTTCTACCCAAACAAAGAATTGCTGCTATATTAAAGATACATTACTCACAGCCTCTGAGTTATCAATAAATGGATCTGTCTCATCATAGCCAAAGCCTATATCAATTAAATCTTGTAGCCGATCCTTCCGGTGTTTACGGGGTTTCCCACCCTGCAAAGAACAGATATGTTAGACTGATATCAGTACTCATGAGCCTTCCATAAACGTAAAAAATACCTGTCAGAAGAATTCTAAATAATTTCTGTAGATAATCCCCCCTCCAAGAGGTTGAACTGAAATCCCCCCACACATTGAATATAAATTGTGCAGAGGGACTTGCTCCCGAAGAATAGAGTATGAAAGCGAGGGGACAAATTAACTTTATAGTGAAAACCTGGCCAACATGTTGTCGGCCAGGTGATCAAGTTCAACATCAACATGGTAAGTCAGGTTGGTAGCAGGTACCCCTGACATGATATGATATGACAAAAATGACACCTTTGTGGTCTTCTCTCAAAAGCCTGTAATCTCAGCTATAGGTGAATCATGAGGAAAACATCAAACAAACTAAACCATGAGAAAATCATCAGGCAAACTAAATTGAGGGACATTCTATAAATAACTGACCAGTATTCCTCAGAGCTATGAAGATAATTAAAAACAAGGGGAAATCTGAAAAACTGTCAGAGTTTAGATGGGTCTCAGGAGACATAATGACTACATGTGATGTAGGCTCCTGGATGGGATCCAGGAACTAAAACAGGGTACTAGGAGAAAACTAGTAAAGTCTGAATAAAATGTGGAATTTAATTAAAAGTAATATACAAAGTTGGTTTGTTAGCTGTAACAAACCTACTGTACAGATATCACTGATCATAAGATGTCATAGGGGAGAGTGGGTGAGAACTATATGGGAAGCCTCTGTATTACCTTTGCAACTTTTCTGTAAATCCAAACTATTATTAAAATTATGTTTTTAAACACTACAGGGTTATACGCACTGGACACACAGGAAAATGAAACACGAGTGCATGCAAAGACTGGTGAGTGTGACTAAGGACTGAATCTAGTTAACTGTACTGTGCCAATGTCAATCTCCTAGTCTTGATAACTAGACTTATGTAAGATGTCACCTCTGGGAGAAACTGGGTGACTGGTACAAGGGACCTCTCTGCACTGTGTGTGCAACTTCACGTAAGTCTACAATCTCTTTAATAAAAAGTGCTTTAGGGGCACCTGGCTGGCTCAGTCAGTAGAGTGAATGACTCTTGTTTGGGTTTTCTTTATTGTTTTATTTGAGAGAGAGAGGGATAGAGGATCTGAAGCAAGCTCTGTGCTGACAGCAGTGAGCCCGGTGTGGGGCTTTAACTTAAGAACCGCGAGATTATAACCTGAGCCCAAGTCAGTTGCTCAACCAGCTGAGCCACCCGGGAGCCCAGAGCATGTGACTCTTGATCTCTGGGTTGTGAGTTTGAGTCCCACATTAGGTAGAGAGATTACATAAACAAAAAAGAAACCGAATATAAATGAAAACAAAAAAATTTTTTCTTAAAAGAAAAAAAAGTTTTTTAAAAAGCAAAACAACAACAAATAAAAAGAACCAGTTAGTATACATTCCACTATTCATATAATATTTTCAGGAGACTTTTAACTGGTTGATTACAGTTATAAAGAACACATTTTACCCCAGGTATAAATGGTATATGTATGCTAAAAGGTATATATAAGCTTGTTTTAAGTAGTTTAAGTGAATGGGAAACTTAATATTATTGTGGCACTACTACTAAAATAAGTGTTTAGTTTAGTCTCCAAGACTCATTTTAGATATTCAACCATACTCACTCAAATTTAACTATACTTTCTAAGTATCATCCTAACACCTCTGTGACCCCGGATTTTTTAGTGAAATGGGTCATGGGTGAGAAGATGCTCAGAGAGAGAAGAGGAAACAGTAAGTGGTAAGGATTCTGACTAACATGCCACCACTGAGCCAGAGTAAGTCCTGCAGAAAGCATGAGATCCAAGACGTAAATCTCTTATTCGGTTTCGATTCTCCGCGAATAGCTCTCGATGGAAAGTGTGATTCTAATGGTGAAAGATAGGTAAGTTTTATGCAACACTACCCTTAAATGAATGCAAACTGCTCTATCTTATTTCCACACAAAGAAATAATGTATTCCAGTGATTCAGGGAAAACATGGTTATGCTGGACTTGCTGAGAAGTCACCAACATGGTGCAATCCTTTCCTAAGTAAGTTGTACAAGTAATTCAGATTAAATGTTTTATTTGTATTACAAACAGATGTTAAAAAACCTAACCCCTAGAAGCTGTAACTTCAATGTATGCTTTTCAGTGAACAAAACAGCACTATTACTATACCACTACCACCAAGAAAGTCATTATGGAATGAGATAAAGTAGCAGTTTCCATACTTTTAGATTTTACAAGTTAGGTAAATTTTATTTATCATTTTTTTAATGTTTATTTTTTATTTTTGAGAGAGAGACAAAGCGTGAGCAGGGGAGGAGCAGAGAGAGAGGGAGACACAGAATTCAAAGCGGGCTCCAGGTTCTGAGCTGTCAGCACAGAGCCTGATGCAGAGCTCAAACCCACAAACCATCAGATCATGACCTGAGTCGAAGTCAGACGCCTAACTGACTAAGCCACCCAGACGCCCCATGTTAGATAAATTTTAAAAACAATTTTGAAGACCAACACAAGGTGGCAACCTTTTTTTTTTTTTTTTGCTAAATAAACATATAGACACATACATAACATACACACACACACACACACACACACACACACACATATACAGAGCATGTGTATGCTTATATGCAATACACATAATAAATTGTTCTTATTGTTTCCAATTGCCAGGTCTACAAACTGGAACCCTTACAACTGATTATAAAACTATAGTTAGAATCAGAAGTCAAAAAAAAAAAAAAAAGGAAAAAGAAAAAAAATCACAAGTCAGGGGGGACAAGAAGAGGTATTTCTAGGATAGGAGATATATATATGAATATATGGTGAGAAAAAGTCACATACACACAATTATGTGTGAGAGGCTATTTCACCCAAAAACCAGAGACAGCTCTAAAAAGAATATAAAAACTCGCAGATAAATGAAAACTAACGTAAAAATATATTAGTATAAAAAAATATAAAAACAAATGAAGAATACTGACCTTGTTACATATTGAAAATATTTCAAGTTATAGGAGTTAACAACATAATAAAGGCCATATACGATAAACCCACAGCTAACATCATACTCAAAGGGGAAATATGGAGAGCTTTTCCCCTAAGGTCAGGAACAAGACAAGGAAGTCCACTCTCACTACTGTTATTCAACATGGTACTGGAAGTCCTAGCCACAGCAATCAGACAAGAAAAAGGAATAAAAGGCATCCAAGGTAAGGAAGAATTAAAACTTTCACTATCATGACTCTACCAAAAAACTACTTGAACTGATAAATGAATTCAGTAAGGTCTCAGGATACAAAATCAATTTATAGAAATCCATTGCATTTCTATACACTAATAATGAAGCAGTATAAAGAGAAATCAAGAAAACAATCTCATTTACAGTTGCATCAAAAATAATAACTATGAAAGAATAAACTTACCCAAGAAGGTGAAAGCCCTGTACTCTGAAAACTATAAAATACTGATGAAAGAAATTGAAGATGACTCAAATGGAAAGCTATGCTATGCTCATGACTGGAAGAACAAATATTGTTAAAATGTCCATACTACCCAAAGCAATCTACAAATTTAATACAATCTCTATCAAAATACCAAAAGTATGTTTCACAGAACTACAGCAAACAATCCTAAAATTTGTATGGAACCACAAAAGACTCCGAATGGCCAAAGCAATCCTGAAAAAGAAAAACAAAGCTGGAGCTATCACAATCCTAGATTTCAAGGTATACTACCGTCAGCAGGGGAGTGCAAGTGTGACACCCCTCCACCGTCAGCGGGGGGGGCGGGGGGGGGGTGTAAGCGTGACACCCTCCCACCACTACAAAGCTGTACTGATCAAAACAGTATGGTACTGGCACAAAAAGAGACATATAGATCAATGCAACAGGATAGAAAACCCAGGAAAAAACCCCACAATTGTATGACCAATAATCTTCAACAAAGAAGGCAAGAATATGCAGCGGGGAAAAAAATATCTTCAACAAATGGTACCAGGAAAACTGGACAGCAATATGCAAAAGAATAAAACCGGACCACTTTCTTACACCATACACAAAAATAAACTCAAAATGGATTAAAGACCTAAATCCTTAAAATCCTAGAAAAAAGCACAGGCAGTAGGTCTCCGACATTGGCCACAGCAGCATTTTTCTAGATCTGTCTCCTGAGGCAAGGGCAACAAAATCAACAATAAACTATTGGGATTACATCAATATGAAAAGCTTCTGCAAAGCCAAGGAAACAATCAACAAAACAAAAAACAACCTACTGAATGGGAGAAGATATTTCCAAATACCTATCCGATAAGGGGTTAGTATCCAAAATATATAAAGAACTTATACAACTCAGCACCAAAAATAAATAAATACAACAACAAATAATCCAATTAAAAAATAAGCAGATGACTCGAACAGACATTTCTCCAAAAGAGACAACCAGATGGCCAACAGACACATGAAAAGATACTCAACATCACTCATCACAGGGAATTGCATATCAAAACCACAATGAGCTATCACCTCACACCTGTCAGAATGGCTACTATCAAAAACATAAGAAACAACAAGTGTTGGTGCGGGTGTGGAGAAAAAAGAACCCTTAGGCACTATTGGTGGGAATGCAAACTGGTACAGCCACTGTGGAAAAGAGTATGGGGATTACTCAAAAAATTAAAAATAGATACCATGTGACCCGGGAATTCCACTACTGGGTATTTACCTGAAGAACACGAAAACATTAATTCAAAAAAATTTATGCACCCCTATGTCTATTGTAGCATTATTTATAATACCCAAATTATGGAAGCAGCCCAAATGTCCATTAATAAATGAATGGATAAAGAAGATGCAGTGTGTGTGTGTGTGTGTGTGTGTGTGTGTACATACATACATATGCACACATATGCTGGGATATTATTCACCCATAAAAAAGAATGAAATCTTGCCATTTTCAACCTCATGGATCTAGAGAGTATAAGGCTAAGTAAAATAAGTCAGAGAAAAACGAATACCATATGATTTCACTCATATATGGAATTTAAGAAACAAAACAAATGAACATAGGGGAAAAAAAAGAGAAACCAAAAAGCAGACTCTTAACTCTAGAGAACAAACTGATGGTTACCAGAGGGAAGGAGGGTAGAGGGATGGGTGAAATAGGTGAAGGGGATTAAGGGTTCACTTATCTTGATTAGCACTGAGTAATATACAGAACTGTTGAATCCCTATATTGTACACCAGAAACTAATATAACACCATAAGTTAACTATATTGGAATTAAAATATAAGTTAAAAATAAATAAAGTTATGGGAGTTAAAAATCGATACACCAGGAATGTAAGAATAAACATAAATCAACAATGTTCAGAAACCTATCCTAGTGGTAAGAATTTAACATGAGAAAGGCGGCATTACAACTCAATGGAGAGTAATTAATAAATCAAATAAATGGAATTAAAGATACTAATTTCATCTATCAAATTATAAACTGGCAAAATGGACAGGAAACAGGACCCCTCAAGCACTCCTGGCAACGGCATGCCATGAAGCTCTTCTGGAAAGCATCTGCCAAGATTCTGCCATCCTCTAGCATGGTCTTCTTTTTGCTTCTTTATTTTCCAAACTTTCTATAAAGTATTAATGTCATAATGGAAGCATACTAAAATAATTTTTAAACTCTTTACCTTATTTGACCTGATAATTCTATGTAAGTTTATTTCAAACCACTCCTTAGATTCAAGAATATCTGTTAAGAACTTATGCTTTAGAAAGTAACAGGTTGGAGTGTCTGGCTGTCTCGGGAGGAAGAGCACGCAGCTCCTGACCTTGGGGTCATGAGTTCTAGCCTCCCGCCGGTTGTACAGACTACTTAAATAAATAATAGAAAATTTTAAAGTAAGTAATATATTAAATGTCAGAAAGAATTTTTTTAATTTTTTAAGTTTATTTATTTTTGAGATGGAGAAAGTGAGGAGGGGAGGGGAAGAAAGAGAGGGAGAGAGAGAATCCTAATCCACGCTGTCAGTGCAGAGCCCGATGCAGGGCTCAAATTCATGAACCGTGAGCTCATTACCTGAGCTACAATCCACAGTCAGAGGCTTAGCCGACTGCACCACCCAGGTGCCCTCAGAAAGAATTTAAATTCAAGTAGGAAAAGCCCTGTCCTGAACAAACTTAAAACAAGATAATCTGCTCAACAAATTAACTGAGTACCTACCAAGTGCCAGCCTTGGATTTTATAGTATTGTAGACAGGAAAAAGATTAAACAAATAATTACAGTAATGAAAAATAGTAGAAAGGAAAATATAAGTGTAACCAGACTTTTCTAACACGTCTTAATCAAGGCTTTCCTTAGATATTTAGGCCCAGACAACACGAGGAAGCCGCTGAAAGGATGAGAACAGGGAAGGGACCAGACAAGATTAGTGCTGAACAGGGGCGCCTGGGTGGCTCAGTTGGTAAAGCGTCTGACTTCGGTTCAGGTCACGATCTCACGGCTTGTGAGTTCAAGCCCCGCATCGGGCTCTGTGCTGACAGTTCGGAGCCTGGAGCCTGCTTCCAATTCTGTGTCCTTCTCACTGCCCCTCTCTTGCTCATGCTCTCTCTCTGTCTCTCTCTCAAGAATAAATAAAACATTAAAAAAAATTAAAAAGAAAAAAAAAAAAAGATTAGTGCTGAACAAAATCACCCCTGTTGTGGTGAGGAATGAACAAAGATAGGGAGGAGACCAGTTAGGAAGGGAAAACATGCAGACACTGCAACGAAGTCCTAAGTTACTGGGGCATAAAATATATATTTAAGCAGCAAACACATGATGATGATGATGATGATGACGACGACGACGACGACGACGACGAAGATGACGACAGCTACACCCACTGAGTGCTAACTTTGCATTGGCACCTATTCAAAGTGTAACCATCTATTATTTCATATTTGAAAAATGGGAAAAGCTAAAGCTTGGAAAGGGCAAATAACTTGTCTAAGATCACACAGAAAATAATTGAGCCAATCTTCAAGCTCATGACTTTCTGACTCCAAAGTGCCATTCTATTAAGAGTTCTATAAGAGAAGTTATAGAATCTCTGAGGTCATTTTCCTACTTGGAGACACTTTAAACTCAATACCAGAAACTGAAACCAGTGTCCTCACTGTCAGTCACCTCCAAATTAGCTTCTTCCACTTGACTCCCATTTTATTCATTCTATTTTTCTGCCTTAAAACTTCACTGTCAGCTGATATTAAAGAGACTGAAGATACCAAATGTTAACAAGGATGTGGAACTACTAAAACTCTCCTACGTGGCTGATGCAAAATGAAGAGCCATTCTGAAAAATAATTGAGTTTCTTATAAAGTTAAACGTACACTTCCCACATGACCTAACAATCCCACTCTCATTATTTACTTAAGAAAAATAGAAACATATGTTTGCCCAAAGAGCTGTATGCTAATGTTCAGAACACCTTTACTCATAGCAGCCAAACACTAGGGACTGCTTTGCAGCAATACAAGGGAAGGAACCAGTGATAACATGCAGCACATGGATGAATTTTGAAAGCATCATGCTAAGTGAAAGGGGCCAGACACAAAAGACTCTAAGATTCCCATTTACAGGAAACTCTAGAAACCACAAAATAAAAACAAATAAAAAACCTATACTGACACAAAGTAGATCTAAGAATGCCAGGGACCAGGATTGAAGGGAGAGAGGATTATTTGTAGAAAGGTAAGAGGGAACTTCCTGGGTCCTGGGGAGATGAAATTGTTCTATATCATGATTGTGGTAGTGATTATATGACTGTGTGTGTTTGTCAAAATCCACCAACTTGTACCATTTAAATGAATGAATTGTATGTGCTTCTCTTTCAGAAGTGCTGATTTTCGAACCCCTCGTTATTGTTTCCACTTCAACTCTCCCCACAAACCTTTGTTCACATGATTTTGCACATCTACAACTTCCTTTCTATTCCACGTGCCATTGCTATAACGTCAGCTACTGTTTTTCACTTAAATGTAGTGACTGCCTTAATTAGCCTCTCTTCCCTCATTTATCCTAATTTATCCTGCATATCATCCAATTAATATTCCTAAAATACCATTTCGTATCATTCCTCTGCTTGAAATGTTTCAGAAGCATCTATCATAAAATAAATCCAAAACCTTTAATAAGGCATTAAGTTCATTTCAATTACCTTTCCAACTTTTCCTTAAAATTTTCCAACTTGAACACTTAGATTCATTCAATCTATCTATCCGCTGTCCTCCTAAACACACTGAAGCTTACCCTTCTCCTGCCTTCCCCTTATTGGGAATAATCTCTTACTCCTCTCTGAATTTCCCCACCCTTCCCAGCTAATAAGCTTTAAACCTCTCCTCCTTGATGCTTTCTACTTAAAATCAAAATGACCTTTTTCTACTCTCCTAACATTTTTTACCTAAGCACAGGTAGCTGCCTATAAGATGTACCTAGGGAAAACTAAAAAAACAAATAGGTTCTGTTGGAATGGGCACAATCCACATAACTTCTGCATAACTAGAGAGATTTAGGAACATGTTAGTCGAATCGAGCTGATCAGTAGTTACCACCAGAAGGTGGAACTGTTATAACTTGTACAAAGGATGTACAAGTATAAGGTCTTCACCAAGCAACCTCTCAATTGCAGCATCATAACAATAATAAAGGTATAAATTACATATACTCTGACACATCCATTCAATGCTAATGACCATTTAAAAAACAAATTTTTTGTTTATTTATTTTTGAGAGAGAGAGAGAGAGCACAAGCAGGGGAAAGGCAGAGAGAAAGGGAGACATGGAATCTGAAGCAGGCTTTAGGCTCTGAGCTGTCAGCATAGAGCCCGATGTGGGGCTCAAACCCACATACCGTTAAGATAGCAACCCGAGCTGAAGTTGGACACTTAACTGAACTGACTGAGCCACACAGGCACCCCACCAAGAGCCATTTTAAAACCATGTGGTAGAGGAATATTTAATAGTACAGACGGCAAGAAAAGCAGTTTACCAAATGCTATGTATAGTTCAGACTAGTCATAGGAATGATAATATTCACTAAGCATTTGAAAGTGTTCAGTCTAAACTGGTAATTGTGGAGAGGATATTAAGATAACAAGATCTTGCTTTCTTTTTTTCTTAAAAAAAACAAGATCTTTTTAAATTCTCATACAAACAGCAGTATCTCATTTATGTAAAACACAAGACAGGGGCATCTGGGTGGCTCAGTCAGTTAAGCGCCCGACTTCGGCTTGGGTCATGATCTCGCAGTTTGTGGGTTCGAGTCCCGCATCAGGCTCTCTGCTGTCAATGCAGAGCCTGCTTCAGAACTCTGTCTCCTTCACTCTACTCCTCCTCCAGCCTCTCTCTGTCTCTCAAAAAGAAATAAACATAAAAAAAAATTTTTTTAAAGAAAAACACAAGACAGCAATACAGGTCTAGAGATATACATAAAAAGCTCAAGAACCACAACAAGCAGATAACCATGGTTGTTACAATGGGGAAAGGATATAAGTGGAGGCAGTGGTGAAGGAAGATTTTAATATGTATTGTCTGAATTTTTTTCCTCTTTGGTAGGAACTAGAAAAGCTGCCGGATGAGTTTGCGAAGAGCTGTAACACTTTGAATTTGTTTTTAATAACAGGAATTTATTCATGTGTTACTTGGATGATTAAAAATTATTTTCTTAAGTGCAAGAGAGTACATTTGTAAGCATACGAGCATTTCTAAAAGCCCTGAAAGGGCTACGCATCCAACTATTAACAGCAGTTATGCTTGGCTGTGGGATTATAGATGGTCAGGTGATTTTTACTGTCTTCCCTTTGTTTCTCTGTACTTATGCATTCTGTTACAGTGAACGAAATCTTTGAAATATGTAAATGCCCCCATAAACACATCTGTAGGACAAGAAACTCAACAGTGATTATCTCTGGGGAGGGAACTGGTTAGCTGGGAGCCAGGAATAGGAGGGAGATTTACTTTACATCATATTCCCTTTGTATCTTGAGTTTTTGTCAAGTACATGGACTACCTATTTGAGAATTCTATTTTCTTCATCTGGCCCACCAAATGTTCAATACCATTTGGATTTTCACTCCTTATACGGTTCTGCTTCCTAGTCCCACTGCGAGGAAAGAGCTGTATTTGACACCGTCAAGCCTGAGTAGCTCTTTCTTAAATCCCTTCCCGACAGCCAGGGTTTTAATAGTCTCTCTTCTACCTGCCCACGGCCTTCTGCCAAGGCATTTACCGTCAGGCACATCCCCGCTCCTTCCTTCATCATGGAGGCCACCAGAGTACAGCTTTCTGGTCTCGATTTCCTTTTCCTCATCTCCCAGTCTTCCTAGAAACACTTCTCCCTTGGCTTGCCCTCTGCCTCACCTTCTCTTTCTATTATCCACCCTCTGGTTCTCTGACTCCCCAGTTATGCTCAAGTCCAGTGATACGCAAATGGTATAGACTGGAACCAAATACTAGACAGTTGCCAAAAAGACAATTCACAAATATTAAAATTCCACCTAAAGGAAATCAAGATAGATTGGCAAAGGATTGTAGTGTCTTCCTGACGAGGCCTGTTTTGAACTGGCCTCTTTTCCAGCAGCCTTAGAAAGGATCCTCCCTGCAGTAGAATCAAAGTCTTATTTGATAAATTCTCTAGACCTCTGCAGTTGTTAATGTTACACAGTTTACACAATAAATGCATCTTATAAAAATACAAAATTTCTTTTCCAAATTAAAAAAATAATCTTGAGTTTTGCTACATCTAAAATGAAGAACCTTCTTTAAATCTATTCCCCTAGGGCACTAGTTTACTATGACTCAGAAGAAAATGACTTACTGAATCATTAGTACCTGTTTAACCTGATAATCAGTATTTCAAGCCAATGCAGTCTGATTACACTCTGACACTGAGCTGGAAAACAAACAAACAAAATGTTCTCAGTATAAGACCCCACCCCGTCACCTCCCAGTCAATTAACTCCAGGTAATAAGAAACCTAACTAATAATCAACATTCATTGATCACCTATAGAAGACAGAAGAAGCATGACAGCGAACACTAAGAAAACAGTTTTTAAGGTTTATTTATTTATTTTGAAAGAGAAAGGGAAAGAGAACACATCACCGAGTGAGGGGGAGGGGGAGAAGGAGGGGGAGAGGGAGAGGAAGGAGAGAGAATCCCAAGCAGGGTCTGTACCAGCAGCACAGAGCCTGACATGGGGCTCAAACTTGGCAAACTGTGATATCATGACCTAAGCTGAAATCAAGAGCCAGAACACTTATCAGCTGAGCCACCCAGGCACAGTCTTACAACAGAAAAACATATCTCCTGGTCACCAAGCTTCCCTATTTGTCCCGGCCTCGTTACAACCTTATCCTTCTCCACTTCCGTTGATTTCCTTAACCCACCAATAAAAAAGAGGAAAAATTTAAGTCAGTGGAAAAACAGACAAGAGCTGACTTAAGAGCACAGATATAACATACACAGATTTCTTGAACTGGCACTTAGGATATAGGGCCTTCCTTCCAAATACCCTAAAACTGCTCATTCTCAATTGTTCCTAATGGTTTGAGGAAGTTGAAGAGAATTTGTTTAGCTCAAAGAGGTCAAGGAACCCAAAAGGCACGTCACGGTAAGTGATTACAATCAGTAACTGAAATGAAGAAAACTATTAATTAAGAATTCTTCCTTGCCCTTTATTTAAGAATCCCCCAAC
The DNA here is from genome assembly GCA_030068075.1 of Paguma larvata. NCBI lineage: Eukaryota > Metazoa > Chordata > Mammalia > Carnivora > Viverridae > Paguma > Paguma larvata. The sequence continues at coordinate 88,812,532 of CM057834.1, read as the reverse complement.
CTCGGTTTGTTTTAAAAGGTTATTGTTTTATGTTTTTATTACATATGTGGTACCCAACTATTGTTGGTCTATAGAACCTAAATCCACGAGTACTTGTGACTCATACGTGGAATTTATTTTGTGGTAGCATGAAGAGATTTATCCAAACTGCTTTACCCAAAACCTTACCATGTTGATCTTCAGAGACCAGACCTAACAGAAGGCAGAACAGAGGACAAAAGGCCAAGGAAGTTCCCGAGGAAGCTGTAACCCCTCGCCAAGCGTGGATGATCACCGAATAATATGAGTCGATGATAAAATTCTTGAATCTCCCAGAAAGAGTGCATAAATGTTTTCTAACATCCACTTGTATCTGTCTCATATTTGAGGACACTTTTTATGCAATCCATAATTATTTTAAGTGTAAAAGCATTTTTTCCTTTTCGCTGAATTGAGTAGTATTTACTGGGAAGAAGTCACTCACTGGAAATTATACGGTTATTCTAAATATTACCATTCTCTTATTGAGGTATTATTTACAATAACCAAGTCTGGAAGTAACCCAAGTGTCCACTGATACATGAGGGATAAAGAAGATATGGTATACGTATACAACACAAATACATATACAATGAATATTACTCAGCCACAGAAAATGAAATCTTGCCAGCTGGGACAATGGATGGAGCTAGAGAGTACAAGGCTACGGAAAATAAAACAGAGAAAGACATGATTTCACGGAGATGTAGAATTTAAGAAACAAAACAAACAAACAAAGGAAAAAAGAGGCAAAGCAACAAACAAGACTCTTAACAATAGAGAACAAACAGATGGTTACCAAAGGGGAGACAGGTAGGGGGATGTGTGAAATAGATGAAGGGGATTAAGAGCACACTTATCATGGGGCACCTGGGTGGCACAGTCATTTGAGCATCTGACTCTTGATTTCAGCTCAGGTTATGATCCCAGGATCGTGGGATCAAGCCCCGCATTGGGCTCTGCCCACACACCCATGCAGAGCCTGCTTGGGATTCTCCCTCTCTGCCCCTCCCTACTCATGCTCTCTCTCAAAATAAATAAACTTAAAAAAAAAAAGAGTACACTTACCATGATGAGTACACTGAGTAATACATGTTAAGTGCTGAATCACTATATTGTACACCTAAACTAATATAATACTGTAAGTTAACTACACTGGAATTGAAATAAAATTGAGAAAAAAAGATGCTGCCATTCTTTAAAATATATCAGGACAAAATCAATTTTAAAAGCTGTACGAAAAGAAAATCAAGACTTTTTATAAATATACTTTTTTATTAAAAACAGTATTAATTCCATTTGATCAACTGATTTTATTTTTCAACTGCTTTATTTATAAGATTGCTGAGAATTACTTTTATACCATCAAATCTACCCTTATCCTCCCTTTTGAAATAAACATGAAGCTACCAGGGCTCCGAGGGTCCAAAATCACATAGAGTTAAGTATCAAATGCAGTATTCAAAATCTATATGATAATGGAAGTGAATTTTAAAATCATAATGTGATTTCAAAAATGCTAATAAATGTTTGGCAGATACATGTTTTCCTATTCAAAGAGTCATCCAGAATCAAATAGCTGAGCAGCTGAGCCCCTGCTAGGCACCAGATATTATGCTAAGCACTTTCATTTAGATTATTGAATTTACATCCAATTCTAGGATACCATGATCTTTTAAGATAGCTAGGGTAACAGAGTGAGGAAAACCACTAAAAGAAATTTTCCAACCACCAAAGGTTATCCTATGGCCTAAAAGGCTCAGGGGACAAGTCTATACCCAACAAAGCAACCTCGTTCACTGATCTAGAATGTATACAGCCTCAGAAAAAGCATATGCAATCCAGAAACCATCTAACAACTGAGTTAGAAATTCAAGATATTCAGGAAACTAGGACATTTAGCCGGAACATTTGGAGCCTTAAAATTGGGAATGAGGAAAGGAAGGAACACAAGCCTCTTTAAACTGTATCCTCGGGGCGCCTGGGGGGCTCAGTTGGTTAAGCTTCTGACTTTGGCTCAGGTCATGACCTCCTGGTTCGTGAGTTCGAGTCCCACATCAGGTTCTGTGTGGACAGCTCAGAGCCTGGAGCCTGCTTCAAATTCTGTCTCACTCTCTGCCCCATCCCTACTTGTACTCGGTCTCTCAAAAATGAATGAAAGTTAAAATAAACAAACAAACAAACAAACTGTATCCTGGTTCATTCCTATAGTAACCAACAAGAAAAATTTGGAACCTATAGAGTAGAAGTATCAAAAGTGATTTATGTACAACAAACAATTTAGTATGCTCTAAGTAAAATTAAGTACTGAACAGTTACATTGCTCTCTTCCCAAGAAAACATGTAGCAATTGATCCTGAACACTCACTGTTACATTATCTAAAAAGTAACAGGACACAGGCAATAAAAACAGGACAGAATAGAGGGAAAAAGCAAACCATCTGATACGGGGTACTATGTTTACAATTGTATATGTCCTATAATTTCTATTACTGCTTTTCAACTACTGAAACTGTCTCCATCCCCTTCTCCCAAGCAACTGCTCCAAGACAAAGGACACGTCCCAAACTGCACAGCTCTCCCTCTTTCTCCCACAAGGGGAGGCCAGTTCCACTTCACGCAGCTCCTCTCCAGCACAAGGAACAGCGACGCATGCTCCAGACCACAAGAAGCCCGTGAACTTGCCTCTCAGCCCTCCAACAAAGCACTCAGTTTGTCACTGACATTACTGACAGACCTAGCCACCACTCAGTGCATCTTATTTTTCCCCCGTATCATGGATACCCCCAACTGAGTTTAACTTGCTCAGTTCTCTGAAACTTCCTGCAAATGTACTCTTCTCTACAATGGAAATGGCATGCCCTCCCACCTACACCAACCTCCCAGCTCACAGAAGACGAGGGGCAGATGTGAAAGTAGACGGACTGAGAAGTTAAATAAATTAGAAAAAAAGAAATAGGAAAGCAAGTATACCAAAGTCTCCAACTAAGGCTTGAGAGCTGGATATGTATGGCCCACAGATCCACAGATGTATTGTTGCGTCTAACAGGTGTTTTAACTAGAAGCCAATATTTAAAAGTAAGAAATATTAGAGGAAAATCCAGAATTCAGCCTTCTTTTGGTAAATGTAGAGATCTGAAAACCCTAAGCCCAAGTCCATGCAAAGTAAGAAGGGCTGGAGCTGACAGCAGCTGCCCCCGATTTCAGACAACCCCCCACCTTTCCTGTTCACCGGGCCTGCTTCGCTGGTGGACCAGTGGGCATCTGAATTTGTTACAGGACACTAAAGGAACTACTGGACAGTAAACTAGAGTCAATAAAGATCTTCACTGATTAAGAGTGACCTTTTGTGAGAGCCTAGCACTACAACGTATCTCCTCCCAGGTCACTTTGGCCCAATGATTTTCTTAAAGGGTTCCGAATACTTCGTTGTGGTCCTTAAGAATTAACAATCTGGGGGCGCCTGGGTGGCTCAGTTGGTTAAGCGGCCGACTTCGGCTCAGGTCATGATCTCGCGGTCTGAGTGTTCGAGCCCCGCGTCCAGCTCTGTGCTGATGGCTCGGAGCCTGGAGCCTGCATCAGATTCTGTGTCTCCTTCTCTCTCTGCCCTTCCCCTAATCATACTCTGTCTCTATGTGTCTCAAAAATAAATAAACATTAAAAAATTAAAAAAAAAAGAATTAACAATCTGTAAACGGTGACTGAAGGACCAAAGATAAAGGCCATTTGGAAAAGAATGGGTAACTAAAAGATCGAAATCAGTGGGCTAGTCAAATAACAGAGGTTAAAAATCCCAGACATGTTTATGTTAAAAAGAATTTGTGACATGTACAATAAGACGGGAGCAGTTCTTGGGGTGCCTAGGTGGTTCAGTTGGTTGAGTGTCCGACTTTGGCTCAGGTCATGATCTCACGGTTCGTGGGTTTGAGCCCCACGTCGGGCTCTGTGCTGAAAACTCAGAGCCTGGAGCCTGCTTCGGATTCTGTGTCTCCCTCTCTCTCTGTCACTCCCCATCTGCTCACACTCTGTGTCTCTTTCTCTCAAAATTAAATAAACATTTAAAAAATTAAAAAAAAAAAAAGATGGGGCAGTTTTCCACAAGAGTGATATGTTTAAATAGTATTTCCTATTTAGATAGCACTTTAACTATTTCCATCATTAAAAATCTATTTTTTCACCTGACGTTGACAAAACCCCTGTGCTATAAATATAAAGTTGGCCACGCAGATCTTGTTTTCCCCTAACAGATACCAAAGCATAAAAAAGCCACGAGCCTTCACTAAGGTCATCTAGTTAATGTGGCAGAGACAGGATCAGAATCCAGCTGTGTTAACTCACAATCCTGGGCTCCTTCCGCTACAATACACTGCTGCTATTGCCTCCTACCCACTCACTATCCTATGATGGGCAGAAAAGTTATTCCAGAGATTACAGAGAAATGTGGTTTGACAGGAGACTGGAAGAATTCTCTCAATGACTCTGCACCAAGGTCTCCAAAATTCCTTCCAATTTCAAGAAAAGAACTGGCCCTTCTACTCACTTTCAGATCCCCACAACCATTCAATTCCATAGGCACTGCTTGGCACCCAAGCAGTGTGTGTCTTATCATTCCAATTATTCTGAAAGTTTTTGGTGAGTCTTATCATTCCAATTATTCTGAAAGTTTTTCCAGGAGAAAGCAACTATCATGCCCCTTTGTATGTCCAATGTAAATCTTTACTTTATTATGTATACACAAATTTAACAAAAAAGTGCATCTCTCGTTCCAAAAAACAAAGAGCTAGAAGCAATCTTAAGCAATTTTCAGAAATAATGACAAGGACATCTAAACTGTATGAAGGAGACAAAGATAAGGAGGTGGCTAGTTTTATGTTTTATAAACCTCCAAATTAAGTCCTTGTTTTGTCACCAAAAAAAGTTTTGAAAGGAAATTTAACCTTGGTGGGTTAATATTTTGAAATGCTTTACATATACTATTTAAGTGTTTTTACTTGAAATATAAATATATACATATAACATATGCATAAATATAAATATACATACACACATCTGAATTTGGTATCCCTCAACACCAAAAATATCTTTGCTGCTTATTTTTATTTATTTATTTTTTAATGTTTATTTTTTAAATTTTTTTTTTTAATGTTTATTTAGTTTTGAGACAGAGAGAGACAGAGCATGAGTGGGGGAGGGGCAGAGAGCGAGGGAGACACAGAATGTGAAGCAGGCTCCAGGCTCTGAGCTGACAGCACAGAGCCCGACGCGGGGCTCGAACTCACAGACCGCGAAATCATGACCTGAGCCGAAGTCGGACGCTCAACCGACTGAGCCACCCAGGCACCCCTTTAATGTTTATTTTTGAGAGAGACAGAGCATGAGCAGAGAGAGAGAGGGAGACACGGAATCCAAAGTAGACTCCAGGCTCTGAGCTGTCAGCACAGAGCCCAACTCAGGGCTCAAACTCACAGCCGTTGAGATCATGACCTGAGCCAAAGTTGGACACTTAATCGACTGAGCCACCCCAGGCGCCCCAAATCTTTGCTGTTTAGAAGTGATCTTTTGTGACAGCCCAGAGCCTAGAGTACCTTCTCCCATCACTTTTAACCTGATGATTTTCTTAATTAAAGGGGTCCAATAATTTGTTAAAACATAAATATTTAATACCCATAATACTCATGGCACATAAAGGCCTCATGAAGTAGGACATTTTAAAAATCCACTCACAAAGGAAATAAGAGAGTAAGGAGCCAAAATAAAAATCTAGAGAAGAAATATAGCCCATTAATTTGAATTCTAACAAGAGTAACATTTTATCGCTGCACAATTACAGTGCCTGGATATAACCCAGTTATTTAGAACTCAATTTTACACATGAACCAACTTCCTCAGAATGCTGGTTTTTCCATAGCAAGCACTATCCAAGGGCTCCCCAAAGAGATTTAATGCTAACTCTGAGGCGGTACATCATACACTGAGTCACATTACTTACCGGATCAGATGCTAGGAATTTTTCCATTTGCAAAGGGAATTCTTAGTTTTATAAAACCTAAGGAAAAATTAGGCGCTCCAATGTAGTGTTGTAGGAATGGAAACTAGTAACTTAGAAACTGGTAATTTGGTTACTATATACCCAAACTAAATAAACTAAATAAACGCATACATCTTTGGACCTAAAAATTCCACTTCTAGGAATCTGTCCAACAGATAAACTTGCAACTCTGTGAAATGCCATGCTACTAAGTAATTTACTGTAGCACTATTTACAAGAGCAAATTTTCGGAAACAATTTAAATCATTTGGGGACTGGTTAAATAAGTTGTGATATGTCCATACAATGGAATGCCATGCAGCCCTAAAGAGAAAGAGAGAGAGAGAGAGAGAGAGAGAGAGAGAGATAAGAAAGCTCTCTTTGTACTGATACAAAAAAATCTCTAAGAGTAAATGAAAAAAGCAAAGAACAAATTGTATACTCTGTAATATGTGTAAGTAGCGATGTGGGGGTAATACATACAGATATATGCATAAAATACCTCTGGAAGGACTCCCCAAAACCTTACGTGCCTCTAGGCAGTGATATTATGTGGGTGAACAACAGAAGGAAAGATTTTTCACTCTATAATTGTTGAGTTCTGAAGCATGTAAATATATTGCCTGGTTAAAACATTAACTTTAATCAATGTATCAACCTGCATAACAAAGCCATAGGTGGCATCTGGGGGGCTCAGTCAGTTCAGCATCTGACTCTTTTTTTTTTTTTAATTTTTTTTTAATGTTTCTTTATTTTTGAGAGACATAGAGGCACAGTGTGAACAGGGGAAGGGTAGAGAGAGAGGGAGACACAGAATCGGAAGCAGGCTCCAGGTTCTGAGCCATCAGCACAGAGCCCGACTCGGGGCTCGAACTCACAGACCGAGAGATCATGACCCGAGCTGAAGTCGGCCGCCCAACCGACTGAGCCACCCAGGCGCCCCAGCATCTGACTCTTGATTTTGGTTCAGGTCATTATCCCAGGATAGTGGGATCAATCCCAGAAGAGATCTTGCTTAGGATTTATTCTCTCTCTCTCTCTCTCTCTCTCTCTCACGCCCTTCTCCCCTGCTAGCACTCGCTCGTGCTCTCTCTCTCTCTCTCTCTCAAAAAAAAAAAAAAAATCATAAGGGCACCTGGCTGGCTCAGTCAGTAAAGCATGTGACTCTTGATCTCAGGGTCATGAGTTCAAGTCTCACTTTGGGTTACAGAGATTACTTAAAAATCAAGCCATGGTATGTCAAGATATACAATGAGTACACTGTATTTTAATTAAACACTATAGTTTAATTAACAACGTTTGCTATTCTTTCCCTCAAAACACCCACCAGTTCATCCCTAAATTACTGTGTAACTACAGAATATAAAGCCAGAAGGAGCTTCGAGAAATCTTCATAAAAATAAAACCGTGGCCCCAAAAGGTTAAATAACCTCACCAAAGTACAATCTGTAGGTAGCAAGGTATGGCCTACAACCTGACCCACATCCCGAAGTACTCTCTTCTATTTTCCCCACCCCAAACGGATTCTTCATTAGTATAAGGAGCCAACCGTGTCATCCAAGATCCTAGCTGCCTCTGGGTAAGATGAATGACAGGGCGAGTACCCGCTGACCTCCCATCTCTGTGCGACGGTTTTCAGTGCTTACGGGGGAACCAGCAGGGGTGCTGCTTTTCATGGGTTATGTTTTAGCAAAGTGCCATGAAGTAAAGCCACAGGCTAAACAAACATGGGGACGGGAGAGGGCTTTCCTACAAACCCAGTTACTAGAAAACTTGAGGAAAATGTTAAGCAACTTCACAATCAGGTAATTAGAATTTATTTTTACATGAAAACAAATACCAATCTATTCATGGTGCAAAATATAAAATGTACGTGAATGTTTAAGGTGAACAAAAGACTTTCAAAGCAATTGCATGCTGCTTCTGATGGACTGTGAGCCCTGGGGCCCAGAAGCACACACCTTCATTCTCCTAAACGCTAAAGAGGCATGAAGACTTGAGCAGTACTGCAGCAAGGGAACTAAAGTGGCCTTCTCAATGGCAGTGGAAAGGCAAAGCTCGGAGGTAGACAAACCTGGATATGTAGCTTAGTTCCTGCCACAGTGTGATCTTGAGCTCAGAGCCTCAGTTTCTCCATGCGGAAAACACGCTTAGCATTTCCTAGTATGTAGTTTTATTACAAGGATGGGAGACAATATGTGTGAAGCAAGGTGCCTGGTCTCTACGTGGAGTGCAGTAAGTGACAGCTACTACTACGGCCATACAAACCTATCAAACCATTCATTTGGATTCAATTTATAAGAGCAAAATCAGGTTTGCGGTGGGTATCATAAGCCCTCCCAACCAGTCACAGGAGAAAAAAAGGCCGACAGGGTAAAATAACCTAAGTGAAGAGTATATTATACTCACATATTTCATTTCAAACTTCTTAGCCAACATTTCCACTTCTTGCCTCTCTTGCTGCTCATCATTAAATGGGTCTTCTGTGTGAACGGGCTTCTTCTGATTCAAAGAAAATGGGAAAAGAAATAGAAGTATTAGTCGTACTTCAACCAGAGCTGAACATCCTTAAATGTAATAATTAGAGTCAAATTTTCCAAATATTAACAAATAAGTTAGAAGCATTAAAAGTAACCGGAAAGAAATGTTCACCTGTAGCAAAAAACAAAAAAAAAACAAAAAAAAAACTGCAGTTTTCATGGATTCTTACACATTGTCAAGTTTTTCGGTGGTGAAGAACTCAACAATTCAAACTGTCTCCTCCTACAAAATGACCTATGGCCACCCTGTCCAAAATAAAAAGGCCAAAAATCCCCCAAGAAAACTAGGTTAAAAACAAAAATCCCACTTAAAACTCTAGTTTGAGATCTTCCCAACAAAGATAACTGCCCTGGTCGGGAAATGCTTCTCGAAGGATCACCCGGTTATTCATCAGCGTCCCCACTGGTTCCTCCGCCGCGAGCTGCCGAGGCCCGGCATCAACACCTCTGCCCACCGATCTACATCACCTACTTTTTTTGGTTTAATTTCTTTATTGCTTATTTATTTTTGAGAGAGAGACAGACAGAGCGCAACCGGGCGAGAAGTAGAGAGAGAGGGAGACACAGAATCTGAAGCAGGCTCCAGGCCTTAAGCTCTCAGCACAGCGCCCGACGCGGGGCTCCAGCCCACGAACCGCGAGATCATGACCTGAACCGAAGTCAGACGCTCAACCAACTGAGCCATCCGGGCGCCCCGACATCACCTACTTCTTATCAATAGATATTCATTCAGGGAATACATACCACTTGTAAACAAAACTAGAAACGTGAGGTAGCTGCAAGTAGATTATATTATCACGGCTTCTTTCTAGCAGGGGAGAATCAAAGTTTATTACAATCCGTGGTTTCAAAAAACCACACATACAGCTAGGATCCCACATTTACCATCATTTACCAACACAAACAAGAAGGGAGGTCACATCCTTCACTCAGGTTTACTACTTTAGCAGGCACGTTTCGTATGTTCTTCAGTACAAAAAAAGGGGAAACAAGGAGCTACCTATGAACCAAAATTCTACTCATATCCAGTTATGGACCATTGACCTACAAAGTTAATTTTTTTAAAAAGGAAGGTTAGATATTTTTACTGAAGTAGTATCTTCAAGAATTAAAAATAAAGTATATTACAACTGAAATACTGGATACAGATTCAGCTGAACCTGAAGAAAAAAAATTCAGAAGAGACAAAGATTTGCACACTTTGGAACAGAGATACTTCATCCTCGATACAAAGGCTGAGATACGATCAGTCTAAAAATATGACAGAAAAATATGAGCAGAATTGTATTAATACAAAACAACTCTCCAGACTGAGGGCATTAGAATAAAGGGATGCCCTTAAAGCTTAAAGAAGTAATCTTAGAATCAATTTTTTAAATTATCTATGGTAATAATATATTTACAGAATCTTTTATCCCAATAGGAGTTACGAGTGGAAAAAATACATATGACCTGAAGAGAATAAATAACCCAGCAGGAAGATACTGATAATGAAATAAGAAGTACTAAGCATGTCCAGGCTATCGCCTTAACTTGAGTCTAAGCACAGAGCGCAATCACCATGACTTGCCATTATGAACTGTTGCTTCATGTCACTGCCAAGCCCAAATACTAGGTCTTACTGCTGGTCTGACCCATTTTACATGTGAAATATGAACACATGGACATATATTTTTAATAAGAATCACCTTATATGCCATTTTATAATATTTGGTGTAGGGATAATATTCATAATATTATAATATTCATTGAGGGATAAAAAATAAATCTCTTACTCGTGACAGTCTATAAAAATAAATTTAAGACAAATGACTCACTGTCCTTTCAAAGTTAAGAACTAAACCCCTACCCACACTCAGGGCTCTAAGTAAGCTTCATGTTTTTCAGATGAAAAAAAAGATTTGAAAATCAGTAAATATCAAAATTACCAACTACCCATAGGCATAAATGTTATAATAATTTTGTCCTTTGATTAACTCATTAACACCATTTTCAGATCTTTTGTGTTATTGAAAATATACAATATGACAACGGAAAACCATAGAATTCTGTTAATGTATATCCATATTAACAGTATAATCATTAATTTTTCGCTTTTTTTTTTAGTTTATTTTATCCATTTTGAGAGAGGGAGGGAAACAGAGAGAGAGAGAGAGAGAGAGAGAGAGAGAGCGCGCATGGGGGTATAGGGGCAGAAAGAGAGGGAGAAAGAAAGAGAGACTCCCAAGCAGGCTCCACCTGTCAGCACTGGCCCAATGGGGGCCTCAAACCCCACCAACCGTGAGATCATGACCCAAGCAGAAATCAAAAGTTGGACACCTAACCAACTTAGCCACCCAGGCACCCTTCTTTTTCTTTTTATACTAAATGTTCAATTCATCACATTCACAAATGGATGCTCTAGTTAATTGATTCTATGGTTTACTAAAAGTTAAACAAAAATTATTTGCATAGCCAATTACTGCCAGAACTGCTAGAACTTATATCATTTAGCCAGAAATGGTGAACACATTAATCTTTGAGGATAGAATTGCAATGCCTCAGTCATCATCCCAAACCACCTCAATCAGGGCTTAGTAGTCTACAGAGATAATAAGGTTCCTGGTTTAGCTAACCTGTGTCCTAATAATCTAACAAGAACGGGTTTTGTTTTTCATATTTTGCCGACATATGCTCATTTAATTGTGCTTTGCTTCATTAATAAAAAAATAAGAGTATGAAAAAAATTCTGATGCATTCGATTAATCACGGTTTTACTATTCATTTTGTATTTATGAAGGTGAATGATTTAAATGCACCCCAGGGGCACCTGGGTGGCTCAGTCGGTTAAGTGTCTAACTTCGGCTCAGGTCATGATCTCACGGCCTGTGAGTTCAAGCCCCGCATCGGGCTCTGTGCTGACAGCTCAGAGCCTGGAGCCTGCATCAGATTCTGTGTCTCCCTCTCTCTCTGCCCTTCCCCTGCTCATGCTTTGTCTCTCCTGCTCTCAAAAATAAATTTAAAAAATAAATAAATAAATAAATAAATGCATTCCAAATAGAAATGGCATTCACATGCAACACAGATTTATACCTAAACCTAACAACTAAACTCTTACTCAGTGATAGATGGCTATTTCAAAATTTAGAATCTTTTTTCTTTTAATTTTACACAATGTATTTTCCTCCCCTTTCTACTCAAACTTACTACACAGTAAGTTTTTGGATTACAACAACTCAACATTAAAACTATTTTGAAAAAATTGTAACATCCTTAAAAACAACTGGAGTCTCCCCGAGGAGAAGAAAAACCAAGTTTGGGAATCGTTACTTTGCAGATTAATTCTATTGGTTTCATTTTGCTTCTTTTGTTGGTTTCTATTACTAGGATTTCCTTTCAAGGGAATGTGACAACTTCATTTAAAGAAATGTTCTCTACAGTTCCTTTAATAAATATGTTCATTGGGAGTAATCATAGGTCAATCTGGCAAATCTTGGTTGCAAAGGTGCATTGTATAAACCATAGGGGGTTTTTTTGTTCAGAATACAACAAATGATACATGGCTGAATATACAAGAAAAGCTGACCAAATATATCCCTAAATTGATAGCATAAACAGAAAAATTAAACTGAATTATTCATCTTTCTCCGATTACATGAAACTAGTAGTTCTTATATTATCAGGTTAACAAGGCAGGGAGGTCAAAATTAACTTTTGCTCATAATTAAGAGATGTATCTATTATTAATTTATCATGGAATGAATATAACATTAAGAGGATCATAACAAATCCCTATTTCTACTATAACTCTCATTCTAGTTCATTTTGGCAGGATCCTCTAAATTTTCAACTGCACAATTTTAAGAAGTTTTGTTTATGAAGAAGTGATGCTAGTGTGGAAAGAAGTACTAATAAAATTACATAGAAGCACTTTGCATTTGCACTGTCATTTGCAAAGCGGGGATGATGGTTCCTAACTCAAGGCGCTCCGCTGGACTGAATTCCATAAGCCACACATGTTACTTAGACCTGTGTCTAGCACGCACATAGGAAGAATTCAGTGAATATTAGCTACCGTAATGTATTTTTATCCAAATATGATGCTTTTCATCTGTAATTTATGAAGTAGACTAGGGAGTCAAACTGCAAACTTACTTAGATGAGAAGTTCAAACACTATTTACTTGAAAAATGCTCCAATCCATTATTTTCGAAATTGTTTTGGAAGAAAGAAACATCACATTTATAAAAAGGAGGAGTACTAAAGAGAGTCGGAAGGATAAAATGTTGCGTGGAAATGGCCAATATGATCCCTACCCTTGACAATTCATTTTGGTGGCAAACATTTAATAGTGATTGGACCACACGACAGTATTTACAAATAATGATCAAAAGATTCGTTGGCCTGAAAATAAACAAAATCACATCACATTAATAGATTTTTAAACTAAAGAGCCATCCATTCCAACTATAAAGATAGTGGAGAACAGAAACAAAACAAATGACTTCTTGAGTGCATTAGACCTGTACTAAAGCAAAATCTAACGAGGAGCATAATCTCTAAACGACAGAAGAAATTGTTCTCTTACTGCTGTTGCTCTATCATTTCCCTTTCTAGTTTACTTCTAAAGATCACCAAAACCTACAATAAAAATTACAGTTACCAACAAACCTCTCTCCTATCTCCGTTGTTCACCAGTTCCATCAAAGGCATACCTATGCATTTTCAACAGTTTCTAAAAATTCAAAGCTAAGAGGTTTTTATTGTTCTCCAAAAATCACCATGGCCAATACACCATCCTCCAACTCGGACCTATAAACTAACGATATACACTCAAATAAAAGTATGATGGTAAGCGCCAAAGACACCGTCCCATTCAATTACCTAAGAACAAACTATACAGGAAACAAAGCTAACAGGGTTTACCAATATCAACATGAGAGAGGAAAATAAGTAACCAAATAACCCACTTCGTTCCTAGAACGGAATCCTTAGTCTGAAAAAATTCGGATTACTTTCAAATCCGCTTCAATTAAGAGAAATACCCAACGTTCGCAAGCACGCCTCAGCGCCAAACATAATAGTGAAGAGGATGATATGGAGGGGTTACACTATCTCTCTGCTTCCGACTGGGGGGCGTGTCCCCCAAGGTCTTCTCTTCCTTTCTGCTGGAACCACTGCTGGAGCTCCACAAGGAAAACCCAACCACGTAACTTGCAGAGCTCTCAGATTTTCTACGGGGAGCAGAAAGGAATACAAATTCTGAGGTCTCGAAAGCTGCAGAGGAAAACCGGCTCCGAGTGGCATTCGGAGCGGGCGAACGACTAGGGGTCGGCGGAGCTGGGTGGGAGCCTTGGCCAACCCTGGGGAGCAGGGGAAAGCAGCACCGACCACTCATCCACCCTCTCGGCCCCTGCCCCCTCCAGCCCACCCTCCCAGGCGACCCGAGATGCGCAAAGTGGGCGTCGGAAGGTGCCAACCCCTGGGAGAGGCGGACGCGTCCTGAGGCTCCCAGGGTCTAGGGGGTGAGGGAGGAATCTTCTGTACCCGTTGTTCTCCGCACAGCAGCAGCTCCGGGTAACTGAACTCCACGCAGCTCTCGTCGGTGGGATCCTTGAGCACCAGCTCCAGGCGTACCGTCTCCCTCGGCGGCCTCTGCTGCGGCTCGGCCCGGGAAGCCGACTCCCGCGGCGGGGGCGGCTGCAAGTGCAGCTGAGGGAGCGGCGGCGGCGGCGGCTCGGGCCGCGGGGGCTCGCGCTGCAGCGACATGGGCGGCTCAGCGCGGCTGACCTCGCGCTGGGGGAGCGGCTTCTCCCGCGGCGGGGGCTGCACGTCCGACCGGGGGGCAGCCTCCCGCGGGGCCGGCTGCTCCGCCCGGGCCGGCTCGCGATACGGCTGCGGCTCCAGCCGGGGGGGCTCGCGAGGGTACTCGGGGTCGCGTTCGGCCCCCGGGTAGTCGGCCTCGCGCCGCCTCACCGGTGACAGGCTAATAAACGCTACTCTGCGTGGCTCCGCCATCCCCACTGTTCTGGCCCTCTGCCTTCGCTCGAGCCGGCGCTCGGTTCTACGCCGAGTTGTTTGCCTGCCCGCCCTTCCTTTTGCTTTCCGTCGCTTTTCTTCCCTCCACCACCCTCAGTCGTCTCCGCCGACGCCACCGTGAGTGCGGACCGTGCCCCCTTCCCAGCCACTATGTTCTGATGGGCTCCACCGCCATCGCCAGGGTCGCCGCAGCCGCCATGTTGGATACCCCACATAAATAGAAGCAGGCCGCTGAGCGGGCGCATGCGCAGACACGAGACGCTCGCGTCCACCGTCGTGGCTGTGGCTCAGTTTTCCTCTTTTCCTCCCAACAGTCTGGAGTCCAGACAGGTCAGCGGAAGTGACGTACTGGCAGGGTCGGTTTCCTTGGAAACGGAGACGCCGTCTGCGCCCTTCCTAAAAGGGAGGGGTCTGGGGTTTCCCTGGCTTCCCATTTGCACCCGGAAACCGGAGGCGCGAGTGGGGCTCAGCAACGCGCGAGCGTAGGGATGTGCCTGGGACTGACCTAGTCATGGCGCTGGGTCCCGTCCGGCCCATTCCTCCGGCACTCGGCGCTAATGAGTTGGGGTTGTCAAGCTGGTTTTTCGAGGCGGATACGGAGAAAGGGTTGAGGGACGCGAGGACCAGCCGCAGTGCCTGCCTGCCCGCCCCTGCCCAGCGCCCCGCTGCCCGAAATACCGAGGGAAGAAAGGAAATGGCTAACTCCAGCCGGACTCGCCCTGCGGCTTCCCACCGCAGAGCGCAGCACTGACTCCCACAGGCCTACCTTTCCTCCTCCGACTCCTGTTTTTCTCGCCCGGCCACGGTGGGGATTGCGTGTGGCACGGTCGTAAAATGAGCGGTAACATTTTGCAGTTGGGTAAATGAACAGTTCTAGGCTCGTCCAGAAAGCCTAAACTGTTGAAATTAATAGAAAACTTCTCAAGAGGATTTGATGGTATTTTAGAGAGAACGTACTCTCTGAAAGTAAAATGCTAAATGACCCATTTCCTCCGGGTGGGGGGGGGAGCCTTGTTTGGAAACGCCTTGTAGGCACACATGCGATGAACTATTTGGAATCCAGATTTAAAAGGATGAGAGTTACTGTCCGTTTTAATCCACCAAATAGAAAGCAAATTTGAGCCCCGTCCGCTCCAAATCCTGAAGAGAATTCACGCCTTCTGTTAAATCCCTTAACCTGATTAACAATGTTACCAGTATTCGCGACCGTTTGATTGAGTCAGTATAACGTCATAGACAAATTCTCAGTTTTTTACTCTGTTACTTCCACTAATTGTGTGAAGATAGTGATGGAATGGATGGTTCCCGCCCAGCTCTAAATTGCGATCAATTTTCTTTGGCGTTCTGTTTCACCTCCATTACTGTTCACTCCAGTTGCCCCCATTCTGATTCTGCATTAGTGGTCTCATTTCCAGATTGTTTTAGTAGCACTTAAGTGACCTCTTGGTCCTCAGGCTATCTTCCTGCCAGTCTTGCTGTGGGCCTATATTAATGCTTGTAAAACATGTTTTTATTACATCATTATTTGCCCTGGCTACAATTTACCTACAAAGTAAATTCTATGGTTAACTCATACTCAACATCCTCCACAACTTAGCTCACACAGCGAACTGGTGGTCTGTGGGCTGAATCGTTCTGCAGGCGTGTTACTCTTCCAACATAATCGTCTAACTTCTCACTCATTGAGTGTTTTTCTAACTTTTCTCACAATTCACAGTGAAACCCAATATACACATAGATACGTAGCTGAAATACAAGTTTCACAAAACTTATTGTGTAAAATAAAGAACCACAAAATGAATACTGTATAAATATATTTTATAATACAATGTAGAAACCAGTCTTAATGTAAATAGTATCGAAGCAAGTTAAGGTTTTATTTAATGCCATGGAAATCTTTGCCTCTTCATAGGTTTATTCTAGTGCGCAATGAATGAGGATAATGCTGCATGTATACCTAGTCTACATTGACCCTAATCTTTAACTTTATTTTTTAAACGAGTCAAAACTGAATATCCTAGTTCGTATCCATAGGCATTGTGAACGGTAATGTGAATCCACTTTCTTCTTTGCAATAAATTCTTTAACCTTAATCCAATAGGATGATTAATTTCATGTATGGCAATCACTTTTCTGTGTAAATGAGGTACTAATCCACAATAATTTATTTTCTTCATAGACATCAACTTTAATAAAATTACTTAAGGTTTTGAAGACCAAATAAATCTTCTATACAATTGTTTTCATTTAATGTTTCAAATTATCTTCTGTTTTTAGTAGTTTTCGATAATTTTTATATCCTTATGGTGTCCTGATTATATTTGTTGTCCCATCACTTGCAATTCCATTATAAATTGTATAGGTTTTTTTTTTTAGTGACTTAAATGCTATTTCCTAGTTGTGAATATATTTTTCTCCATACAGACAATAACTCCTCTATAAAGTTGTTTTGCTCCACAAATATGGCATAAAAGTATTAAATAATTTGCAGTATTAGTACTCTCATCAAGTTGGACTATTACTGCATAAGAATCATCGATTCTTCTCAATGTTCTGTGTTAACTGAATTGATATTGTGTTATTGCCAGGAAATAGAGCTTTAAATTTATCAGCTTCTTTGCCACCAAAAACATATGCACCAACATATTGGGTGAAAAAGCTTTTTAGCACTTAGTGCTAAACCATTTCTCTTTTGCCACAACTAAACACAAAGATTGTGTTTCTCATTAGTGTTTGTGAAGCAACTGAGAAATTGTGGCGATAACTTTATGCCCTTTTTCTTACGAACATCATTTTGGGGCTTATTGACAAGTTGATCATGCTGTATTTTCAAGTTCCTTTTACTTTTGAAGGTATTACTAAGCTTTCCTTTGCTGGAAGTGTAATATCTTTTCTTCTTTGAATGAAATGTAAAGTCTGTTTTCTGATTATTAGAATAACATTTTTTCTCAATATTTTCACTGCACTTCCAAATGTAACAGCTGAACTTGAACATGGGGGCGCCTGGGTGTCTCAGTCAGTTGCGCCTCTGACTCTTGATTTTGGCTCAGGTCTTGATCTCACTATTTGTCAGGTCGAGCACTGAGCCCACTTGGGATTCTCTCTCTCCTCTCCCTCCCTCCCTCCCTCTCTCTCTCTCTCTCTCTCTGCTCCTCCCCTTCCCTCACTCTCTCTCAATATACTAATTTGATTAATAAATCGTACACACACATGATATGTATCATACACACACACACATCATACATGATGACACACCTTTCCCCAAAAACAGTCTTTAAGTTCTTCATTGGAACTCCATTGAAAATTCTGGTTTTTCTTTTTCTTTTTTTTTTAAAGTTTTTTAATGTTGATTTTTGAGAGAGAGAGAGAGACAGAGTGTGAGCAGGGGAGGGGCAGAGAGAGAGAGAGGAGACACAGAATCCGAAGCAGACTCCAGGCTCTGAGCTGTCAGCACAGAGCCCGACGTGGGGCTTGAACCCACCAACCATGAGATCATAACCTAAGCTGAAGTCGGACGCTCAACCGACTGAGCCACCCAGGCGCCCCTGAAAATTCTGGTTTTTCTATCGGCAAATAAAATTTCTCCTGTACTTCACTTCATAAATCACAGGTAGTTGTGATAGATAAATTAGGCTGTACAGTGTTATCTGTCCAACAAATTAACCCGAGAATTCCAATGAGGTAACTGTTCATCTGCACTCTAGCTCCCCCTCCTGCACTCTAACCTTGAATAAGGATTAGTGTGGTCATTGGAACTTTCAATTAAGTTCTGCTGTAGCCTAGTTCATCTTTTTAAAATGCTGCTTGTGACCCTCACAATTGATTTCACAGCCTTCTAACTGGTTGCAATCACCAGTTTGAAATGGTTAGCCACCTTAGCAGCCACCTTATTAGAAACC
The DNA here is from genome assembly GCA_030068075.1 of Paguma larvata. Classification (NCBI taxonomy): domain Eukaryota; kingdom Metazoa; phylum Chordata; class Mammalia; order Carnivora; family Viverridae; genus Paguma; species Paguma larvata. The sequence continues at coordinate 88,794,029 of CM057834.1, read as the reverse complement.
GAATAGGTGAAGGAAAATTAATTTTCTTGCTTTTGACACATTTTAGTGGTAGAGCATGTGTACCGATGCATTTCTTTGGGAATTGGGGAAATCCTAAATACCCTTGTTCAGGAGGCAGGACCTTGGAGGAGGCCAGGAAGAAGTCATTTCCTCTTCTTTTTATTTTTTTTAATGCTTACTTCTTTTTGAAAGAGAGAACTCAAGCAGCAGAAGGAGCAGAGAGGGAGAGGGAGATAAGGAATCCTAAGCAGGCTTCTCACTTTCAGCACAGAGCCCATCGCGGGGCTCAAACTCAAGAACCACAAGACCATGACCTGAGCTGAAATCAATAGCCAGATGCTGGGCGCCTGGGTGGCTCAGTTGGTTAAGCGGCCAACTTCGGCTCAGGTCATGATCTCTCAGTCTGTGAGTTCGAGCCCTGCTCGTCGGACTCTGTGCTGACAGCTCAGAGCCTGGAGCCTGCTTCAGATTCTGTGTCTCACTCTCTCTCTGTCTCTCCCCCACTCATGCTCTGTTTCTCTCTGTCTCAAAAATAAATAAATATTAAAAAAAAAAGAGAGAGATGCTTAACTGACTTAGCCACCCAGATGCCCCATATTCAGTTCCTCTCAAATCAAAGTTAAAATATCTTTGTCTAAGATTTCAGATTATCTAAGATATTAATGTTATCGAACTGTAATGCTATAAGATCAGGCATTATGCTTTTGTTGTACATAAAATATCCTGTGAGATCAAGCTACTCATAACCCTTTTCATGAAAAATTACTGTCTGCTACATCTTTGGTGCTTCAAAGTTAGTGTTACATCCTAGAGGCAGAGCGACAGGACTGTCCCCAATTCCTTTCTCCCACGTACCCCAAAATGGATAAGGTGAGATGGTTGCCTTTTGAAGTTGAACAATAGGAAATACCCTAATTGGCAATAACAATGACAATCAACAGAAAGAGGTAGAATAGACCATAGTTCAATGTCGTGGTAATTCCTCCTGTGTTGGTTCTGTCCGAGGAACACACATTTGAATCAAGACCAGAATGTTTCGGGAAGATCCAAACAAAGAACATCACAGAGAAAGAAAAGCAAGTGTAAGTGTATGAAGGGAGTAAACTTGGTGGCTGGGAGAAAGGTCAGAGGGGCTGCAAGCACAGTAAGCAAGGTGGGAAGAGATGTAAGAGATAAATCTGTGAGGGATTTAGGGGGCAGCTTACACAGAATGGTGTAAGGAGTTGGGATTTTATTATAAATGAAACCAGAGCCATTGGAAAATTTTAAGTAGAAAAGTAACATGATCTTATAAGAAAAGCATTTCAGGGCCAACTGGGTGGCTCAGTTGGTTAAGTGCCGGACTCTTAATTTCAGCTCAGGTTGTGATTTTACCGTTTATGAGATCAAGCCCCACGTCAGGCTCTGTGCTGACAGCATAGAGCCTACATGGGATTCTCTCTCTCTCCCTCTCTCCCTGCCCCTCCCCGACTCTCTCTCTCTCTCAAAATAAATAAATACTTAAAAAAAAGGAGAAAGGCATTTCAAGAAAGTGGGTAGTCAACTCTCCATGGAATGCTATCAAGTCTAGTAAGATGAGGACAGGGCGATGATTCCCACGCTTGGCAAATGGAGACTATGGGTAACCTCGAGTGTTTTTTGTTTGTTTTGGCAAAGAAGGTTGAATTCATCATACTTGGTTTATGGCGCATTATTATCATCGGCCTATTCAAGACCCTTCTCAATCTCTCCTTCCCTCCCTCTCTGAAATTTCACCTTCTCATTCCTCATCTCCAACGACAGAAATTATAAAGTTTAACTTTTTGTTTGTATGCAACTTTGTGAATATGTGATTTTATACGCATATATTTTTAGTAGTGAGTTTATTACGTTATATACCTCATTCTGTTTTTCACTCGGCATCATAGTTTTAAGATCCACCCACATTGCTGTGTATAATAATACACCAGTTCGTAACTTTCGAGTAGTAATCTTCAGTAGCACGTTTCACCTATTCTCTTAGTGATGAACCCCCAAATTATCTCCTGCTTCCCCACCACCTCCACAGTGCAACTATGAACACACTCGTTCCTATGCCTTTTGGATGTGTGTGAAAATGTTTTTGGGGACATATGGTCAGGTGAGAACCATTGAGTTCTGGGACACACATTTGCACTGAGGGACTGCTCTCCAGAATGGCTACGCAGTGCATGAGAGTTCCCATATCACTTCAGCCCTGCACTCCACCACCACCACCACCAAATCCAGTTAAGTTTTTGCCAGTCATATTATTCTAATTTGCATTAGATGCAATCTAATCTCTGATGACTAAGGGAGTTGAGCATTGCTTCTTATACCTGTTAGTCTTTTAAGTTTCCTCTTCTGCAAATTGCCTGTTTATAATCATTTCCCACTTTTCCATTTGTGTGTTTTCCATTTCCGTCTTTCTCTTGTTGAATATACAATCATTTCAAATCAGTGAGGGAAGATTAGTTTACTCAATAGATAGATTAAGACAACTGGGTAGTCATCCACATGAGAATAAAACGAAATTGTATCTCACACCTTATGAAGGCTACACTTCTACTGACTCAAAGTTTTAAATGTAAACAATGAAATCACCAAAACTTTCGAAGAACTCAACTGAGATTGAAAAAAAAATAATCTTGCACTAGGGAAGGCCTTTCCAAGTCTGGTTGATAATTTCAACCATTTAAAATAAATTGCTACGGGGCGCCTGGGTGGCTCAGTTGGTTAAGCGGCCGACTTCAGCTCAGGTCATGATCTCAGGGTCTGTGGGTTTGAGCCCCGCGTCGGGTTCTGTGCTGACAGCTCAGAGCCTGGAGCCTGCTTTGGATTCTGTATCTCCCTCTCTCTCTGCCCTTCCCCTGCTCACGTTCTGTTTCTATGTCTCTCAAAAATAAATAAACGTTAAAAAAAATTAAAAAAATAAATAAATAAAATAAATTGCTGCATGACAGAAAAGCAGCCCTCATCAAAAACAAATGACAAAACGGAAACAATTTTGCAACACATTTCACAGAGGGTGATTTTCCCTAATCTATAAAAAACTCCCACAGATGAAGGAGAAACAACAATAATAACCTAATAGAGAGCTGAAGAAAGATGTGAACAGATAATTCACAGGAAAGGAAGTACAAACAACTTTTCAGCAAATGCAGTGTGTTCGACCTGACTCAACTGTAGAATCAAAGAAAATGTGCACTTTGAATTTGATAAATTGGCCTCCATAGGAAGTATCCATTTATAGTCTACTAGCAGTTCATGAGAGTTTCTATTTCCCAATACCCTTGGCAATATATTATGTTATCAAACTTTTTGATCTTTGCCAAGTGGATATATTTATTTAAGTGATTTTCATGTACATTTCTCTTATGATGACTTGACCCATACAATGGAATTTTATGCAATCTTCTAAAAATCTCATCCCTAAGTCTATTCTTAAGTGAAAAAAAAACAACACGCGGAACAACCTTCAGTAGGCTACCATTTGTGTAAAAAGAGGAAGAACATTGTGTTCTTTCTGGGAGAAATGGTGTCTTATGTATATATACGTAAAATATCTCTGGAGGTATATTCACAAAACTAAAATGCGATCTGGGGAGAGACCCTGCACGGCCAGTTGTAGAAACAGGAGTTTAGATCCTCTGGAGACAGTGTAGCTGTGCCTGTTTTGATTTGAAGCCACTTCTGGTAACTAAACGTTTGCATCTTTTTTTAATTAAGGAATTCTTTTTTTTTTTTAATGTTTATTCATTTTTAAGAGACAGACAGAGCGCGAGTGGGGGAGGAGCAGAGAGAGAGGGAGAAAGAATCCAAAGCAGGCTCCAGGCTCTGATGAGCCGTCAGCACAGAGCCCGATGTGGGGCTCGAACCCATGAACCGTGAGACCATGACCTGAGCCGAAGTCGGACGCCCAACCGACTGAGCCACCCAGGCGCCCCAGGAATTCTTAACATATAGGAAAATGCATACTCGAAGAACTTTTTTTTTAAGTTTTATTTATTTGGAGACAGAGTGAGCCTGAGTTGGGGAGGGGCAGAGAAAGAAGGAGAGAGAGCAAATCCTAAGCCAGTTCTGCACACAAGGCTCCAACTCAAGAATGATGAGATCATGACCCGAGCCGAAATCAAGCGTAGTTAGATGCTTGACCCACTCACTGAGCCACCCAGGGGCCCCAGAGCTTTTCCTTTTTTATACACCCATTTACCCCAGTACTCACTCAAGATACATAAGATCTCCTTCACCTCAGACAGGTCCTTCGTGGGGTGCCTGGGTGGCTCAGTTGGTTAAGTGGCCAACTTCGGCTCGAGTCATGATATCATGGTCTGTGAGTTCCAGCCCCGCGTTGGGCTCTGTGCTGACAGCTCAGAGCCTGGAGCCTGCTTCGGATTCTGTATCTCCCTCTCTCTCTGCCCTTCCCTGTCTCATACTCTGTCTCTATGTCTCTCAAAAATAAATAAACGTTAAAAAAAAAAGGTCCTTCGTGTCCTTTGCCACTCAATATCCTCCCCAAAATAACCCCCATTCCGATTTCTATTCACCAGATTATTTTGTCTGTTATTGAACGTTACACAGAATGACACGGTATGTACATATATATATATGTATATATTATTCCTGGTAATATATACATATATATATTATTCCTGGCTTCTTTCCACCAACATAATGGTTTTGAAATTCATCCATGGCATTACATATTATCAGTAGTTTATTCTTTTTTCTTGTTTTGTAGCATTTCAGTTATAAATATACCACAATTTGTTTATACAGTGAATGTATGAATGGACATTCTGTTTAGCTTTAATGCTTATAAAGTGTAATAATTTCCTGTTTTCTCATTTTAATGGAAATGTTATGGAAGTTACATTGAACAGTTCCCTCGAGCAGAAACTATTTTGTTGCAAATTGTGCTATAAGTAATGAAACACTAAACCAATGGTAGATTCAGTCTTGAGTGGGTTCATGAGGTCATACCCACGGGGCAAGGCTATGGGAATTTCACACTGCAGAAGCATGAGGACCAGAAGATTCTGTGTGAAAGTCAGATGCTTGAATTGGAAAAGGCTATGAGCGTGATTTGGCATAGCTGGGATAGCGTTTTTCAGTTCTTCCTCGAAAATACGGCTGGTACATACATGGACATTCAGAGAAGGGAGAAATCAAAAAAGTTAGGAATAGTTAGGAAAATGTTATGGAGGAAACAGACACTTCTTAAGGATGGTGAGGAGGTGGATAGATAGAACAAGGGAAAGCATGGCGATGGCCTGTGAGATAGGCGGCAAGGGCCTGGGAGGGTGGAGTGGGCTGCCATGCGCCAACGAGTTTAAAAGAAGGGGATCAGAACTGAATAATATGAGAACTCTGTTTTCAAGTATCATAAAGGAAACCAGCATAAGTGGACTGAACACACAGAGCAGTTTATAAAGCAGATGCAGGACTATCTCCCAGAAGCAAAGGAAAGGAACACAATCAGTCCTCAAGAAGAGAGAACCAGAATTAGGGATAGAAACCCGCGTGGCTGTCAGACAATATTCTGTCTTCTTCCTGCTTCTCTTTCCAATCTATTTCATTCTGCTTTCCTCTCTCTGTGAGGAGCTTTCTCTGCTCCCCAAGTTACAGGATTGAAAATACGGCCTCCTTACAGACTTCTTCCAGTTTTTCTTTACGTCATCTTTTTGGAGGGACCAGCCCGGACTAAGACAGGAAAATTTTACACTCAATTCCAAAATTTTCTAGAAGATTCTCCGGTTGGCCTAGTTTTGGTCAGGTGCTCATCCCCAGATCAAACAACTGTGAAGAAGGTATGGCTACCAGGAACTTGGGATGAGGTGGATGGGTATGGGGTTGGGGGACAGGACACTGCTCCAAGAAAGGGTAAGGGCCTTCTCAGGAATCTATTTGATGTCCACCGCATGAGGCGGCAGAACGAAATTATGGACGACTCTTTGTGGTAAAATCTCTGTGAATCACAGTGATGGTTTATAAAAAAAAAAAAAAAAAATACATCCCGTATAACAAAACTAATTCCAGAGATGACAAAAAAATCCAGACCAGTTGCTATGGAAGAAATCAAGAATGTTGCCAAATAACTAAGAAAGACAAGGACCATCCAGTTTCACGGAAAAATTCTGCCAGGCATTTATAGAACAATAGGTTTACTGTTATGTAAAGTGGTACAGTATATACAATAGGAGCAAAGCTTCCAGCTTCTTCTCATGACTCATGCAAAACACTGATTCCACTTCTGACAAAGACTGAATTCACAGAAGAATAGACATTAAAAACCAATGCAAAGGAGTGCTTGGCTGGCTCAGTCAGTAGAGCATGTGACTCTTGATCTTGGAGTCGTGAGTTCAAGTCCCGCGTTGGGGTAGAGTTTATATAAATAAATATATTCTAAGTAATGTTCAAAAAAACCTATGCAGAGATACTAGTTTCATCTATCAGGATGACAAATATAAATTTGATAATACCTAACTGTGTTTCTGAGGGATGAGGAAACGATCATTTTCCCTCGTTGCTGGTGGCGACTGGAATCAGAATAACCTGTGTGCAAAGCAGTCTAGCAACGTCTGTCAGAATACTTGTGTACGCTCTAACCAAGTGTTTCCACTTGTACGAATTTATCCAAGAGCTGTAATATTCTGTATGTATGTGCTCCATCCCCCGCCTTGATTCATCAGCTCAAGGTTAAACTATTCTTTTTTTTTAGCCAAACAGCTCCTTCACTTCCTTATTAGTCATACCATTTTTCTGGTTTTAAATGAATTAATTTCAGAGTTTACTAGTTTTTCTCCTGGAGTCCTTATGTTTAGCTCACTGTTCTTTTTATTACTTCCTTTATTTTTTTATTAATTTTTTTTTTTACATAGGCTCCACACCCGATGTGGGGCTTGAACTCATGACTGGGAGATCAAGAGTCACACCTCTACCAAGTGAGCCAGCCAGCCATTCCCCACTTTTTATTACTTCTTGATAAGTTGCTTAGGTCACTTGTTTTTATTTTTTTCCTGTATATTAATATAAAAATTAAAGACCTTAACCTCTCCTCTGAGCTTTATCTACAATCCAGTTCGAATACAACCCGGATTTTTGCTTTTACCCCAAAATTAAGGAGGGTTTTTGTCTCAGTTTTTATTTGCTCTTTATTTGTTTTGTTGTTGTTGGTTGTTTATTTTTATTTATTTTTGATTTTTTTAATGTTTATTTTTGAGAGAGACAGAGACAGACAGACAGAGTGTGAGCAAGGCAGGGTCAGGGAGAGAGGGAGACACAGAATCCAAAGCAGTCTCTAGACTCTGAGCTATCAACACAGAGCCTAACGTGGGCTTGAACCCACAAACCATGAGATCATGACCTGAGCCCCAGTCGGACACTCAACTGACTAAGCCACCCAGGTGCCCCTGGTTGGTTGTTTAAATGGTTTTTTATTTTTTATTTTTTGATGTTTAGGTGGCAGAGCTCTTAGTTTTGTAGGTAACTTCTACTTATGACATTGTAACTTGAAAACCTCCACCTTGCTTTTATTTATTTAAATGTTTATTTTTGAGAGAGGGAGGGGCAGAGGGAGAGGGAGACAGAGGATCCAGAGGGGGCTCTGTGCTGACCCCAGAGAGCCCACCACGAGCCTCGAACTCACAAACCATGAGATCATGACCTGAATTGATGTCAGACACTTAACAGACTAAGCCGCCCAGGCGCCCTGCATTGGTTTTATTTTTTTTTTTTAATTTTTTTTAAATGTTTATTTCCGAGAGACACAGAGGCACAGCATGAACAGGGGAAGGGCAGAGAGAGAAGGAGACACAGAATCGGAAGTAGGCTCCAGACTCCGAGCCGTCAGCACAGAGCCCGACGAGGGGCTCGAACTCACAGAGCGTGAGATCATGACCTGAGCTGAAGTCGGTCGCCCAACCAACTGAGCCACCCAGGCGCCCCTGCATTGGTTTTATTTTTGAGACTCTTGGTTACTTACTAACTTACCTCTGTGATTTTGGCACAAGCAATTTCAGCATTCCGTGTCTTAGTTTGCAAAATGGGAATAATAATACACATACTTTTTAAGGTCGTTGGGATTGAACTGAGTTAATACATGTGAAGTGCTTTGACACATAACTGGGGCATAGGAAGCACTTGTATAAACGTTTGATGTTATTTGCTTTGTGGCCTAATTTACTGACAGCTTTATTGAATGTTCTATGGGTTCTTGAAAAGGAAGTCGGTCTGTTTTCAAGGCATAAGCTACATTAACAATATATTCCTTATTAGTTGTGATAGGTGAGTTGTCTATGGGCTTTTACTTACATTTTTCCATTTCAACCATTATGAACCATAATCTTTTATTACTACTGTCCTTATAACTCTTATCAATTTTGTTTTTTGATGCCGTTTCTTTCGTTGCCGATTCATAACTGTTGTATCTTCACTGAGAAATGGACCTTTTATCATTCAAATTGTGTTTCTTTGACTTGCTTAATGATCTTGACCCGGACTCAACCCTGTTTGGTTGTGACACCTGCTCTCTTTTATTTGCATTTGCCCAGTTATACTATTACCCATATTTTTATTACCAATACTTATGTGTAAACAGCAGAGTGAGGTTTTGCTTTGTGATCTAATCTGCCAATCTTTTTCTTGTAATAGGTGAGTGGGGTCCATTAGCATTTTTGACATGAGAGGTATGTTTGAGCATAGATCTGACACATTATGTCATGCTTTCTTCTTTAAACCTCTTTAAAAATCCCCCTTGAACTGATCTGTTTGCTTTGTTTTGTGTACGTTACTTCATTGGTAATTTGGAAGGTTTATATTTTTGCTCTAATAGGATAATTTTATAATACACTTAATCCTCAATTTCTTTTTGACATTGTAATTCCACACTATGACCAATGATGAAATTTAGTACTTTCTTTTTTTTGTTCTTAAGATTTTATTTTTAAGTAATCTCCACACCCAACATGGGGCTCTAATTCACAACCCTGAGATCAAGAGTTGCACACAAAAAAAAGAAAAAGGAAAAGAATTGTACACTGTACCGACTGAGCTAGCCAGATACCCCAGTATTTTCTCTTCTTTATACTTTAATTTGATGGTAAAATATACTTATATACTATTTATTACCTTTAATAATACCTTAAAGAGGCTATCTCAGTGAATTACCACTATTTTCTACCTTTCTGTAAGAGTAAAATATTTGGTTATAGTTTTCGGGTACGTATCACCAATTTTCTGGTGATATTTTTGTTTACCATTTAACTTCCTTCTTCCTTCCTTTTCTCTTGTTAATTTTCTATAGACCCTTAGCTGTGTTGTCCATTTCCTTGTGCGAGTTACTCATCTTTGAGGAAGCTGAGTTTTCCCTGACGAGCTGTTTTGGTGAATATGCGTATCCAGGGACGCCAGGGCCATGTGCCCACCTGGCAGGTACTAAGCTTATGACTCAGGGGTGTTTGCATTCACTCTTCTCCACCTATTCGGTGAGTGGCTATGGGGTCATTCACAATGTTGTCTTCTCCACTACAGGCAAAGTGCTTCCTGAAAAATATGGCTTATCTCTGCAATTCTTTGGTTTGCTGGTCTCCTCTGCTTATCAGAACTAAATTGTAGACTTTTTTTTAAGTTTATTTCTTTTGAGAGAGAGAGAGAGCACAAGCAGGGAAGGGGCAGAGAGAGGGAGAAGGAATACCAAGCAGGCCGTGAGCTGTTAACAGAGCCCACTGCAGGGTTGATCTCACAGTCCCACTTGTGACATCATGACCTGAGCTGAGATCAATTGTTGGATGCTTAACCACCTAAGCCACCCAGGCGCCCTTTTTGTTTGTTTGTTTTATTTGTTTAAGTAATTTCTACACCCAATGTGGGGCTCGAACTCATGACTCCGAGATCAAGACTTGCATGCTCTTCAAACTGAGCCAGCCAGCCCCCCCTTTTTTTTTCATTTATTGTAGTGCAATGAAATATGAAGACAGCTTTTTCTCACGCACACCCCCATACATGGACACGTTCCATCCCCCTCCTCCTAATACTGTTGGATCAGTCTTTGGTTGAAGCAGTGTTCGGTGCTTACAGTTTTATGAGCTATAAATGCTTTTTACAACTGAACCATCAAGTACATTATGATTACTTTTCCTTCCCTGTACATTTTAATAATCGTCGCATTTCCTTGGTTTTCTTTAGAGTTTCTCTAAACTCTCTTCTCATATGTTAATAACTGAGGTATTCTATTTAATCTTGAATGAGTCTTTCTTGAGCCTCTGACCCGCTCCAGTCTGTATTGGCTGATATCTGGGACTGTTACACAGCTGTCTTGAAGTATGTCCCCATCATTATCCTGGGCATTCCCCTCACCAGCTCTTAACTCGGAGCCCCCACTTCTCAGATGCTATGCCATCTTTTTTCCTTAGTTTGTTCCCATATTCTTGGTCTAGTACATCATTCAGAGAAATTTTTATGTTATATACATGTCTGAAAAGATATCTATTATACTACATATTTGAATGACAATTTCCAGGTGGAAATCATTTTTCCTCAGAATTCTTAAGGCATTGCAGCATCGTTTTATAGCTTCTAGAGTTGCTACTGAGAAGTCCAACACCATTTATCAATCATATTTTTAAAATTTTTTTAACATTTATTTATTTTTGAGAGAGAGAGAGACAGAGAATGAGCAGGGGAGGGGCAGAGAGAGAGGGAGACACAGAATCCGAAGCACGCTCCAGGCTCTGAGCTGTCAGCAAAGAGCCCGACGCGGGGCTCGAACCCACAGACCATAAGATCATGACCTGAGCTGAAGTCGGGCGCTTACCCGACTGAGTCATCCAGGCGCCCCTATCAATCATATTTTTGATCGATTGTTTGCAACTCATGTCCACCTTCCCCCACACGAGATGTTTTCGTTCTTTTTGTTGTGGTCAGTGTCGCTATAATTTTCCTTCTTAGTTCCTCCGCCATCCTGGACAGATGTCTGGGTCAAATCCCAGTCTCCGAATAGTGGTTGTGACCAAAGAGCGTGACCATAAACTTAAACCTAGGATTCTCTATGAAAAATAGTATCATTGTACCAAAAAATCATCAATCTATCTATCTGGTGCTTGTTACACGACTGTGTACATTTGCCAAAACTCACAGAACCGTGTGAGTTCATTTCATGACTTCCTCAGTCCTTTCCCAAAAGGGACCTATGGCCTTTTCCTCAGATGACAGGACACTAAGGAATACCCTGCTCTTTGGAGTACCGTGAGACATAGGGTCCGAGAATGTATCATGACCCCACTGCCGGAGTGTGAGCACCAGCTAATGAGTATAGTCCTTGGCCAAAGTCTATCTTCCTTTGGGTCCACTGGTCCATAGAACCACCTAGTGGTCATTTTCTCTTCTTATAATGTGTAATTAGGATCCACGCACTTGATAAGTACAGAAACTCCAATAATGGGTCCTCAGCCTGTGGTATTAGAGCCTTTAAGGCACAGTGGAGTGTGATTTATTTTGTGTCAAATTAGGTGGCAAAAAAACATTATGCTTTTTAGGTAATGACACGGTAGTAGTGGCGAGAGAATACAAGTCACGTTAGCAGATTTCGCAGTCGTTACAGCAATCCTGACTCACAGGAAAGCAAAGGTCAAAAAAGTTAGAAAATTTAAAACGGTATTTCATCACAGCAGAATTTCCTTGGCTTCAACCAAGTACGTTTTGGGACATCTGGGTGGCTGAGTCGGTTAAAAGGCAGACTCCTGATTTCAGTTCAGGTCATGATCTCATGGCTGGTGAGGTGGAGCCCCACATCGGGCTCTGTGCTGACAGTGCAGAGCCTGCTCGGGATTCTCTCTCTCCCTGCCCCTCCCCTGTGCGTGCTCTCTTTCCCTCTCTCTCTCAAAATAAATGAACATTTTTAAAAAAAGTACATTTCTGAGTAGTTCATTTGTTAGCCAATCAAGGAAACCCATTTACTAAGGGCGAGTTAATTAAATTCTATTTGTTTGCAGTAGCTGATAAAAAAAAAAAAAAAGTACCCAAAGAAAATAAACTAGCCTTTTGGCGAGAACAGCTGTTCAAAGAGTATATTCAAAATATATTCAAAGAGATATTGGGAGTAACATCAATACTTGAAAAATGAGGTGAATTATTCAGTTGGTGTCCTGGGCCCTTTTGCTCTGAAGTCTGCTTTGATTATTATTATTTTTTAATTTTTTTTACATTTATTTTTTGAGAGAGAGAGAGAGACAGAGCAAGAGTGGGAGAGGGGCAGAGAAAGAGGGAGACACAGAATCCAAAGCAGGCTCCAGGCACTGAGCTGTCAGCACAGGGCCCGATGCGGGGCTCAAACTCACAAACTGTGAGATCATGACCTGAGCCAAAGTCGGACGCTTAACCAATGGAGCCACCCAGGCGCCCCTGCTTTGATTATTAATAAAGCCACTCCAGATTTTTCCTGATTGGTATTTGTTTTGGTTTTTTTAAACATCTTTATTTATTTATTTTCTCCCGATTGGTATATGTATGGCATATCTTTTTATATACCATTATTTTTTATTGTGGTCAGAAAAACCTATAACATATAATTTAGCATCTTAATCATTTTTACATAAGGTTAAGTCACTTCGCATTGTGGTGCGACAGATCTCTATGACTTCTGTGTCTTGGAGAACTAAAACTATGCCCATGAAACAGAAGTTCTGTTACTGAGTCTCCCCTTCCCTCCAGTCCTGGGAAACATCATTCTACCTTGTGCTTCTCTGAATATGACCGCCTTCAGTACCTCACATAAGTACAGACTCATACAGTGCAGAAGCTATATATGAAGTCCCAACAATTTGTCCTTCTGAATGTTCCATGGAATGAAAGTTTCACTTGAGGCTGATAGGGCAATATTCTGGAGCAGTATTCAACCAACTTTTTCTCTAAAAGCCCGATAGGGGGCGCCTGGGTGGCTCAGTCAGTTGAGCATCGAACTTTGGCTCAGGTCATGATTTCAGGGTTCAATTCGTGGTTCCAGCCCTGCGTCAGGCTCTGTGCTAACAGCTCGGAGCCTGGAGCCTGCTTCAGATTCTGTGTCTCCCTCTCTCTCTCTGACCTTCCCCTCTTCTCACTCTCTCCCTCTCTCTTTCTCTCTCAAAAATAAACATTAAAAACAACTTTAAAAAAAAAAGAGCCAGATAGTACATATTTTAGGCTTTGTAGACCAAGAGGCAAAATTGAGAATATTATGTAGCTACATATGTGATAAGAGGGAAAACAAATTTCCTGAAATTTCTTATTGATAAAATTAAAAACAATAATAACTGACTCCAATTTTTTTTTTTGGTGATAGAGGCCTACTAATTGAGAAGAATAGATTCTTGTAAAGTGGGAGAGCCAAACATTATGGATCTCCTAGCACGACACAGTAGGAAGTACACGATACCACCTAAGCAGCATAAAATAATCAAACTCGAATCTACTCAGTTGTTAGATCTAGCAGTGTAAAGGCAATTTGAGTGTTGTGGGCACGGGTTCAATAGTCCTATGAGGAGGAAATCAACCAAATTCAGAATGTGAGATGTTCCAAAACACAAATGACCCAATGTTCTCCTGAATCAATGGCGTGGGGAAAATTGGGGGGCCGGGAGAATGTCTTTTAAACAAATATATTTAAGGGTTATAACAGCCGCCTGTGGTGCTGTATTTAGTTTTGATCCTAATTCTAGAAAATCACTGTGGTGACAACGGGGAATTTGAATAAGGACTGGGTATTAGATGATATAAAGTAATTATTAATTTTGTTGGGATTATTTATTTTGTTAGGTATCAAATGAAGTTCTCTTCATTTTTTTTGCTTCTTTGGTTTAAGATTTTTTTTATTATTTTACTAGCCTTTTTCTTTAAATTTTTTTTTAATGTTTATTTATTCTTGAGGGAGAGAGACAGAGTGTGAGTGGGGGAGGGGCAGAGAGAGAGGGAGACACAGAATTCGAAGCAGACTCCAGGCTCTGAGCTGTCAGCACAGAGTCTGACACGGGGCTCGAACTTATAAGCTGTGAGATCATGACCTGAGCTGAAGACAGATGCATAACTGATTGAGCCACCCAGGCGCCCCATGACCTTTTTCTGACAATACAAGTAACATCTGCTCTTTGTAGAAAAATTAGAAAATATAGAAAAACAATAAGAATATGAAGTACGGTTATCTAATTCCACCATTTGAAAATAATCATTGTTTACATTTAGGAGTACTTCCTTCTAGTTACGAATGTTTTGTTTTACCTCAGGTACTCAGGATTGGGTTGGTCATAATTTTTAGTTCAAGACATATGCTCACTGTCATTCCTCTTTTATTTCACTATTTATAATGTGTCTTCAATAGTATATTTATTTATTATTTGTTTTTATTAAGGCATAAACTCCTATGGCTCACCACCTAACATGAAGACTAGAACCCTGACGAAAACATACTATGTGTGTGGTACCTTCTCTACCCCAGCCCCTGTCTCCCCGCTCCTGATAACCACCATCCTGCCCTCCTTGCTCATCCTTCTCCCACCTCCCTTTTGATTGTGTATTGATATTTGAGTTGTCTTTTGTTTATTTTTAATTTTTTGTTGATTTATTTTTGAGAGAGAGAGCACAAGCAGGGGAAGGGCAGAGACAGAGACGGAGACACGGAATCTGAAACAGTGTCCAGGCTCTGAGCTGTCAGCACAGAGCCCAATGTGGGGCTTGAACTCACGGACTGTGAGATCATGACCTGAGCTGAAGTTGGATGCTTAACCAACTGAGCCACCCAGGCGCCCCATGTCTTCACTTTATAAAAAGCCGCTGCTGTAGGCAATATATGGCTAAGATGCGTCCATATTGTTGCAAAAGGTTGTAGTTCATTTGTATAATATTCCATCGTGACTTTACCACAGTGTACCCGCTCTCCCATCGGAGGGTATTAATGGGTTGTTTCCAGGTTTTTCCTGGGGACAGTTGTGTGAGGATCATTCTCGAGCGTATCTCCTGTTATATGTGTACGGCAGTATCTCCATGCACCTAGGAGTGGAGTTGTTCATAGTATGAAACTATAAGTTTACAAATAAGGCCAACCTGTTTTTCATACAACAAATCATATGAAAATCAAAACAAAGTTAAGACTAAACATCTGTAAATATTCCTCATGGCTTCTTTTATGCTTCATCTGACACAATTGTTTACTTATTCTCTACTTAAATTTTATACAAGTTTCAGCTGAAGATTCACTTGCCCCATGTAGCCTTTTCTATTTAACCTACTCCACAGTGTTTCCCTACTGACCCTCCTCAGTGAAAGTATAAACTATCCTTTCCTATCATTTCACTGCTTTTCCGGTACCTCGTAATTATTCTTTAGGTCACTGTTAACCCACATTTTCATCCCAACATACACTTGTAATTTTATTTTATTTTATTTTAAGTAGGCTACATGCCCAACATGGGGCTTGAACTCAAGACCATGAGAAGACTTGCATACTCTACTGACTGAGCTAGTCAGGCACTCCCACTTGTAACTTTAATAACTTGAATAAAATGTCTCAGCTCCACCATATTAATAACGAGTCCTCAGTCAAAACTGGCAATGGAGAATATAATTATGTTTATAGAGGAAATTAAAAACAGAAGGGCAAGTGAAATTACTTAATTGTACATAACAGGAATGACCCGTACATGTGTAGGGAAGCAATAAGATTCACTTGAAGTTTTCGTTAAGCATAAAGTTATATGTAAGTTATAGTGCAGAAAACTGAATTCGGAACCCCATGAACAATGAGAATTCACTGAGAATCCAGTTTTTTCTTCCCATTAGGGAGTTCATTCCACAGATGAACTGTGAATTTTGTGTCTGGTTATATTTCACCCTTTGCTTTGGTTGGTAGGAAGCTTGAAGGTGAACTTCTGGCTCATCTTTAGTAACTCTGGTATGTACTTTTGTGTGGGAACTTTTTACTCTTGGCTTCTTTACTTTTAAATGCCTTCTATGTGTATTTTGTCACAGATATTTTGGTAATTTACCTCAAATCTTTTCTGGGACACAGTGGGGTATAAGTAAGTGACCAAATAAATCCACGAATTCATGAACGAATGTAAAAAAACTAGGATGCATAAAATTAGATAAAATGCATCCACGGTTCGTGCACAGTTTAGGTTCGCCGGGCCCGTTCCCTAGATCCGAGCTCTGTAAACTGTGTTGCCCTGAGAGGCGCAGCCTGAATGGCAGGCCTGCTGCTTTCTCTCCCTTTCCCCTGACCACCAAGACAGCCCCTAGTTGTATGCGGCATCTAGATGTTATTTAAAGGGTTTTTGGTGCAACAAAAAGTACGAATCTGACCACACACTACACACTCCAGACCCACCCAGAGGCTGGTTGTATTCATCTAGCGTTTTATTGGCCTGCCTTATGTTCTTCACGTGTCCAGAGTTAAGGTAGGTGACAGGCACTGATTCTCTGACAGGGTCTCGAAATAGAGTACCGTTTGCACATTATCGTAAAATACCTACCAACCTCAGAAGTATTTTATAGGATGAAGAAGAGAGAAGACTATTTATCCAAGTCAAATGAAGAAAGTTCAATTTTGTCATGAGAAAGCAGGCACGACTACTGTAAGATGGCGATGCCCACTTGCTCTCGATTTTCTGAGTGTGCCAAGCCTTAAGGGAGAGCAGTCCTCCGGCTTCCGTGTACTTGGAGGTGTGCTGCACATCTCCACACACGGGGAAGC
Organism: Paguma larvata; assembly: GCA_030068075.1. Lineage (NCBI taxonomy): Eukaryota > Metazoa > Chordata > Mammalia > Carnivora > Viverridae > Paguma > Paguma larvata. The sequence continues at coordinate 88,777,315 of CM057834.1, read as the reverse complement.
CTACGTCTGCGCACGCAGGGAAGACTAAACATCTGCGCACGCGGGGAAGGCCGCGCACCATGCTGGCTGCGGAGTTTCAGGATCCATTCCGACTGCTTCTCCCAAATGAGGCAGGAGGTGTCCATTTACAAGGGATACAATGTTCCAAATGCCTCATTTCCTCTCAATACTGGGCTCCTACCGACGCCAAAAATCTCCCGTGATTGTGTTCAGTTGTACATACTCTCTTAGACTGAGTTCCCTAAGGGTTGGGACTGTGCACTATGTATCTTTGCATCCCTAGGCCCCTAGTATATGCTTGGCACACAATAAAACAATAATTAGATGGGAACCAGAATTATATGAGGTCAGTTCTCACAGGTCCTTTGCTCTACCAGCTACGATACGTTTAACTATTCAATAAACAAGTACTTGAGAGATTTGGGAGTGTGAGGTGGCGTACTATGCACTGGCCATAACACTTCTGCGATGAGCTGTGATTCCGCAAAGAGCCAAGCCTTATGTGACTAAGCACGAACCACAGCCTTTGTGGACAGGTGTTCTTAAAAATACCTACTTTCCTTTCTCATAAAGAGTTAGCTGTGGAGCCCCAAACCTTATTTTTTCCCCCTCCATTCTGGGGCCAGGCAAGGAGAGAAGGCACACGACATTCTCAGGACCTGCATTCGCCATGCTCAACAGAATACCATAATAAGACCAAATAATAAACTTTAATTTAAATATATGACAGTAGAATATAATCATTCCTTTGAAGTACAAAAATAGTTAAAAAGTTTTTCCGTTTGCAAGTAATATTTGCTACCGACTATAAATAGTACATCGATGCTCTGAACTGTACACCTGACACTACATTCCTGAGCCTGCACCTTCTTCTCTCCTGTATCATCAATCACATGTGAGAAGAGCAGACATGGGCAGCCACTCTGCAATCTTGAGACCCTGCCGAGACATTCCAGAAGGATCCTTAATAACAACTGGGTGGTATCTCTCTAAAACTAGTCTTTATGCTTTTGTGGCTGAATTCTATAGATTAAAAACTTTTTAAAAAAAACAGTTTAGAATTCCAGGAATTGCTATTTTTGAAGTGTCTGCTTTCCCCCAAAGATAGGAAAATGACAGGGAGAAGCTGGAGTGTAAAATTCAACAAAAGCTCATTTAAAAGTAAATCACTCTCAGTGGAAAAGCTTATCAAGTGTAGGAGATTTGACAATAATAGAAATTAGCTGGAAGACAAATTCCAGTGCCAAAAGCCGCTGAGGACTTCCATCTGTCTTTTTCCACTACTATGTTTCCGAATATTTTAAGTGAGCTTAAGCAAGAATCACAAGATAATTCTAAAAATCACACTGGGTTCTGCCCAGCTCTGATCCACCTGGTACCTTAGATGCTGAGAACCAACTATTGAAAAAGTAGGAGTGACAATGTGAGAAAACAGAAGCTTGGGCATATGAGAAATGATATAATTTCGTTTTCTAAACTGCAGTTATTCGGGCCAGTTTTGTTTGACTTGTGCTCTGAACTGACTAGGTCTGGCTCTAAGATAAAAGACGGGAACTGAAAGAACCCCTTGCAAGTGTCCAGATGGGAAAGGCTACCTGCAGTCAGCGGTCGTCTCTCCCTAGCTGCTCTCTGCCGTGCTGCTGTCTTTCTCCAAGACTTCCTCAGCCACAGCGCGTGTGGGGGGTGGCGGGGGACAGGGGATGCAGGGCCTGCGGGGATTCCCTAAGCCGTCTGTGGTGCTCGGGGAGTTAGGACGTTCTTTCAGTTCTCATGCCGGGGAGGGAAGGCTCTGCACTTTCTACACCCGTAATGCTGGGACCCTTAAACTAACAGAAACAAAAGACACGGTGTAGAAACAAAGGTAATCTGCTACATAAAAACATGTATGTCTATTTTCTGAAGATCAGCGGTGAGTCTGAAAGTGCTCAGGTGTATGATAGGTTGATACTGCGAGAGCTCAGAAACACGGGGCTGGAATGTGACTTAGGGCAGAGTCCAGCTTTTAGGAGGCCCTTCAAGGGGCTCTGCACAACCCATGCTTCGTTTCATTATATTAATAAGTGGCCACGCTGTGTATATATAACCTTTGCAGCCCTACGTTCAAAACTGGTGTTTATTCAGCAAAATAAATGAAAAAGATCCTTAACCTGTCTAGTTCCCTAAAATATAATGGAGAAGTGACGACTGAGGTTTGCCTACTATTTCCTGAATGCCTTTAAATGTACCACACAGATTTTTTTCATAGTACACACCTTTTAAACAGCTGCAATACTGTTTATTTGATGATAAATACCATGTTATTTATCATCAAAATTACTGAAAGAGTAATCCCCAAAGTCCATTATCTAATGACTGGACAGTTTGATAAAGGATCTTACTGCCACTCTTAGAATCATAACGCTGTTTATACCCTCTGCCCTCCTAAGACTCAGAAATGCATTACCAAATTCTTTATGGAATGCCCCAGGGAAATAGGATAGTGTACAGATGACTACAATGAAAAGGACAGAATGATGGTGGCTATTGGGCATGGAAGGCATTTGTTATTGCAGCTAGGGAAAAATGCCACGGAATGCTAATATTAAGAAAAATAATGCCATTCTCCTTAAAGTCAGTAAATTACATAAGAGTTCTCTGAGTATTTTTGGAAGAAAGGCACCAGACAAGTCCAAAGTCTTATTGCTAGTTGGATCACACAGGGCCATAGTATGGACCATGGCGCTTAGTTCAGCCAGGAGGCTAGGTCTAAGCAAGTCAGTCACTGAACTTGAGGCTCAAAGAGCACGGAAGGAAATGTCAAAAAATAGAGCCCTGCATCTTACATTAAACTTGAGAATGATTTCCAATTTCACATCAAAGTGGTGACCGGTTCCCTAGGACTCTGGAGCTTTCTTAGATAGGCACTCTGTTTTCTTTGGCCCATTTCTTCATGATCGGATGATGTACTCCACTTGGGTGTTCCCCGTGCTTCTCAGTAGATGGAGTACTTCCCGAAGGGTCTCTCTGGGGAAAGATTTGAAGAGACAAAGCGTTTCAATACAGCCTGTGGATGAACAGATACAATCAACTCCTGCTTGTTCTTCACTGCTTCCAGTGAGGCATTTTTGGTAACAGACTATTTCACCGTGTATTCACAAACCAGTTACAGACTTCCAAGCCTTCTGTTTTTTTCTAACGTCTATTTATTTATTTTGAGATAGAGAGAGAAAGAGAGAGAGAGAGGGAGAATGTGTGTAAGCAGGGAAGGAGCAGATAGAAAGGAGAGAGAGAATCCCAAGCAGGCTCTGCACTGTCAGCACAGACAGCCCAACGTGGGGCTTGATCCCACAAATCATGAGACCGTGACCTGAGCCAAAATCAAGAGCTAGACACTTAACTAACTGAGCCGCCCAAGCGCCCCCAAGCCTTCTATTTTTATGGTGGCATAGCAAAATGGAAATTCTACGAAATCCTTCTCACCAACCCAAGTTTTCCTGTTTACTTATACTATCTATACACATGCTATTAATCTTTCTGGCCTAACATGATGTATTTCTATTTCTCTGCGTATTCTGTATGACCAAGTAGAAAGAGGGTTGGGTTCAAAGAATTAGTTTCAAATTTTAGCTTTCTACTAACAAGTTGCTTCTCTGAGTCCAAGATTTCTTTCTCTATCTTTTTTAAAGATTTTATCTTATTTTAATTTATTTATTTTAATTAAGTTATTTAACATACAGTGTAGTCTTGGCTTCAGGAGTAGAACCCAGTGATTCATCTCTTACATATGACACCCAGTGCTCATCCCAAAGATTTTATTTTTAATGTTTCTTTGTCTATTTATTATTTATTTATTTATTTATTTATTTATTAAATGTTTTATTTATTCTTGAGAAAGAGACAGAGACAGAGTGTGAGCAGAGGAAGGACAGAGAGAGAGGGAGACACAGAATCTGAAGCAGGCTCCAGGCCCTGAACTGTCAATACAAAGCCCGGTGTGGGGCTCGAATTCACAAACTATGAGATCACGACCTGAGCTAAAGTCGGCTGCTTAAGACTGAGCCACGGGGCGCCCCAATGTTTATTTATTTTTGAGAGTGATGGCATGAGAACACAACCAGGGTAGGAGCAGAAAGAGAGGAAGACAGAGGATCCAAAGCTGGTTCTGTGCTGACGGCCGAGAGCCCAATGCGGGGCTCAAACTCATGAAACATGAAAGTTAGAAGCTTAACTGACTGAGCCATCCAGGCGCCCCCAAGTTCTCTTTTGTTTAAGATGATAATCACCTTAAACTGGGTGTCACTGCCATATTTGTAAAATTTTATAAAACCAGAGTAATGGAGGATTTCTTCAAGAAAATTAATATATTAGGGTTACTCAGTCACTTGTGTTCAATTTTCTTTTTTAATTTTTAATGTTTATTTATTTCAGAGAAAGAGAGACAGAACAAGGACAGTGGAGCGGCAGAGAGAGAGAGAGGGAGACACAGAATCTGAAGCAGACTCCAGGCTCTGAGCTGTCAGCAGAGAAACCCGATGCAGGGCTCTAACTCAGGGCCTGTGAGTTCATGACCTGAGTCAAAGTTGGATGCTTAACCAACTGAGCCACTCAGGCGCCCCAAGTATTCAATTCTTGATTTTGGCTCTGGTCGTGATCTCACAGTTCATGGGATTGAGCCCCATGTCAGGCTCTGCGCTGACAGCACAGAGCCTGGTTGGGATCCTCTCTTTCCCTCTCTCTCTGTCCCTCCCCTGCTCATGCTCTCTCTCTCTCTCTCAAAATAAATAAATAAACTTTAAGCAAATTTTTAAAAAGAAAATATATTAATAAATGCAGAAGAGAAGAAAGATCAGGGCCATGATTTGGCAAATACCAGTATTTCTTTTTTAAGTAATTAAAATTTAATTAAAATTAAAACTCATGTTTTAAGTAATGCGTACTAAAACTTCCCTATTACCTAATCAGATGTGTAAGTGACTGCCTACTGATCCTCTTCCCTAAGAGTTTACTCATATTTTCTATTTCTGTTTTCTATTTCAGCCATCTTCTTTCACCTAATCAAATTATTTTATTTTTTAAGTTCATTTATTTATTTTGAGAGAGAAAGGGAGGCAGGGGCAGAGAGAGGAGGAGACAGAATTTCAATCAGGCTCTGCGCGGCCAGGTCAGATCCTGACGCGGGCTTTGAACTCATGAACCATGAGATCATGACCTGAGCAGAGATCAAGAGTCCCATGCTCAACTGACCAAGCCATCCAGGTGCCCCATCCTAATCAATTTCTTTAAACTGGTATTTAGGATTGGAATCAGATACAAGGCAGGAAGTAAGTTTTGATAGATTATTTACTTATAAAATAATGACATCTCCTAGTCATGTACTAGTGACAAATATATTCTATCATTTTTTTTTAGAAAACTGAATTTAGTTTTAAGTATTTTAATTTTTGTTACAAATGGAGCTGTATGCTACTTAGTTTTATGTAATCTACTGTCTCAGTATTTCCTGGAAAATAGGAAGGCAAAAAAAAAAAAATTATCAACAATACCCACTCTATTCCTAAACCTTCGAAGCCCAAAGTAAAGGCACAAGAAAAGGTCAATAGGCAAAGGAAAGAGTAGAAGAGATGGAAAGAGACTTTTTAAATAAAAATGATAATTCATTTGGAGTCAAATATATATCTGGCTCTTCCATTTGAAAGCTATAGTATACTCAATGTCCCCAGTACAAATGATTTAGAACATAAAAATTTTCTGGAGAGAAAACATCTGATAGACATATGAGACAACTTAATCTTCTATTCACCATTATAAAACATCAGTATAGTTTTGGGTTTTCAGAAGATGTAACACAAGAAGATAATTCTTGTCCCTTCCGAACCCCAAAAGAACAGAGGTAGTGTCTCCTGTCGGATTACTTACTTGGGTTCTCGTCCAGCCAAGATCATCTGGAAAATGCCCACGCAGGCACCCCTCTTGCCTTCCCAATATTCAGGGTTAGGATCCAGCCTCTCTAAGACATCAAAGGCTTTGGCAGAATAGTAGAACTGGCCCATCTGATTAAAAGAAAGTATTGTGATAATACTTGTATTCAAAAGATTGTACCAAATGAAACAAAATGTAAAGATAGCATGAAACAGAAGTACATTAAAAATGTATCGTTAGTAATAACATTTTCAAATAGCAAATTGGATAAATTTCAATTCCTTACTAAAACTAAAGAAGGAAAATCACAAATTGAGTACACGGTTCAATTTATATCAGTTTTCAACAATATAACATTTTTCCTACCTATAGTCAAGTTATGCTGTAATCAACACATCTGTCATTTCTTCTAATTATAGTGTAATCTTTTTTTAAAGTTTATTTATTTATTTTGAGAGAGACAGAGAGTGTAAGTGGGGGAGGGGCCGAGAGAGAGGGAGAGAAGAGAGAATCCTAAGCAGTCTCCACACTTTCAGGTTTCCTCAATACATTCTGTAGGTGACTACTATCATTCATTTTATGCTAATCTGATCATGTTCAACCCAGGAGAAAGTTACTTTCCCTGACCTTGTTCCTTAATTCTTAAAATGCCTAGATGGATACTGACTACTACTCTAAACATCAAATCTTCTAAACACTTAATTCATTTTGACAGATCTATTCCCAAATATACTAACATGTATATTTGCCATGGCCATGTAGAGCATGCTGAGTACTATGAAACTGTGCTTAGGTGAGTTTCTTGACTGGCAGTCATAAATGTATAGTGGTGCCATTGTGTTGAAGTCTTCAGTTCGCTGGGCAATCCTCCTTGCTCAGTGTTGTTTAGTTCCTTCTCCATTCCTGTAAGCTGCTCTTCTAAACCTTTGCTAATTTCCTTAAGATCTCTATTGCAATCTTAGTTTAGCATTTTTCTGTCCTTCAGGGAAAACACAACTTTCCTCCCTTCAGTTAAAATTATACTTGTACATTCATTCATCCTTCTCTCATTTCTGTATACTCCACAGAAAGAAGTCTTCTTTTTTCTACAATTTTTCTTAATGTTTATTTATTTTTGAGAGAGAGACAGAGGAGTAGGGGAAGGCAGAGAGAGAGGGAGACACAGAATCTGAAACAGGCTCCAGGCTCCAGGCTCTGAGCTGTCAGCGCAGAGCCTGATGCAATACTCGAACCCACGAACTGTGAGATCATGACTTGAGCTGAAGTCGGGCACTTAACCGACTGAGACACCCAGGCACCCCAGAAAGAAGTCTTCTTATTCCTTTTTGTGGTTAATCCTTCTTCCTATGTTCTCTTCGAAAAATTATTTTTGGTGAAATAATACAGATATAGAATGGTGTATGAATCATTAATGTACAATTTTAATGCATATAACATGAACACAGGTATAATCCCCAGTCAGGTCAAGAAACAAGACACTGACAGCTATTTAGCTCTCTCTGTGTCCCTGCCAGACCACAATCCTCTCCTTCCCTCCAGAAGCAACTGCTTTTCCAGCTTTTATGGTCATCAGTTCTTTGACTTTTTTATAATTTTATTACCTTTGTATATACCTTTATACAATGTAATTAAACTTTGCCTTTCAAAACTTTATCTTTATGAATACCATGAATATTCTTTTGTGTCTTGCATATGTTAAGATGCATCCATATTGCTGGATATAGCTCTAGTTGGTTCATTTTTAAAATTACTTATTTTGGGGGCGCCTGGATGGCTCAGTCGGTTGGGCGGCCGACTTCAGCTCAGGTCATGATCTCACGGTCTGTGGGTTCGAGCCCTGCGTTGGGCTCTGTGCTGACAGCTCAGAGCCTGAAGCCTGCTTCCGATTCTGTGTCTCCCTCTCTCTCTGCCCTTCCCCTGTTCACACTGTGCCTCTATGTCTCTCAAAAATAAATAAACATTAAAAAGAATTTCTTTAAAATTACTTATTTTGATGGGGCGCCTGGGTGGCTCAGTCAGTTAAGCATCTGACTTCAGCTCACGTCATGATCTCTTCGTGAGTTCGAGCCCTGCGTTGGGCTCTGTGCTGACAGCTCAGAGCCTGGAGCCTGCTTCAGATTCTGTGTCTCCCTCTCTCTCTACCCCTCCCCCACTCATGCTCGTTCTCTCTCTCTCTCTCTCAAAAAATAAAATAAAATAAAATTACTTATTTTGAAATAATTCTAGACGTATAGGACATTATGGAGATAGTACAGAGAGGTCCCATGTACCTTTTACTTTCCTTTCTTTTTTTTCTTTTTTAGAGATTTTATTTTTACGTCATCTCTACACCCAGCGCAGGGCTCAAACTCACACCCCCAAGATCAAGAGTCACATGCTCTACCAACCGAACCAGCCAGGTGCTCCAAAACTTCAGGGGTTATTTTGGTCCCATGTACCTCTCACCCAAATCCCCCAGTTAAGCTTACTATAGTGCAGTATCGCAGTATGTAAAACCAGGAAATTGACATTGCTATAATGTGTGTATAGTCCTGTCATTTCATCAAATGTGCAGATTCACGAAACTATCAAGATACAGAACTATTCCATCATCGCGAAGCTGTACTACCCCTTTATAGTCACACACGACTCTCCCTGTTCATCGTCCTTAATCCCAGCAGTCACTAATTTCTTCTACGTCCCTATACTTTTCACTTCATGAAAGTTATGTATATGAAATCAAGCAGTATGGGACTCTTTCAGATTTGGCTTTCTTCACTCAGCATAATGTCCTTATTCCTTATGAATCCACATTATTCGGGTACAGAATAGGGAATACAGTCAATGGTTCATAAAGCATTCTATGGTGACGGATAGTAGCTACACTTGTTAGCACAGCATAGGATGCAGAGTTGTTAAATCGCTATGCTGTACTAATGTACTAAACTAATGTAACATTATGTGTCAACTATACTTCAATTAAAAAAATCCAAGTTACCTGTGTGTATCGGTAGTTTGTTTCTATTACATAACCTTGAAAAAGCAGGAGGCGCCTCCACCCAAAGTTTGGTTTGGATGTCGAGAGTGATGATGCCATACACACACCAAGAGAGCATGGAAAGATTTCTTACTTATATAGTTGAGATCTCTGGGAGGAGTAGGGCAAGCAGAGAGGCAAGGCAAGGAGACTGGCTGGGTTTTTATTGTGGTTGGGGGTGGGACTAGGATGAGGGTTCCTGAGCACCAGCAGGGGCTCACGTGTCTGAATCACCTGATGGCGCCAGAGAAGGGAGTACCTAGCATTTCTTGTCAATTTGTCCAGATGCGGGGCACAAGGGGAAGAAGGAAGGGTGAAGCTTAAACGTTGTCAGCAGTCAAACATCAAGAAAGAGAGTCGAGACTGTCATCACCATTCCTGTTTGTTAATAAGCAGTAGTCCATGCCAAACCGGTTTGTTTAACCATTCGTTACAGAAGGACACTTGGAATATTTCCAGTTTTTGGTTATTGCAAATAAAGCTGCTCTTGACACTGGAATAGCTATTTGTATAGATACAGGTTTCATTTCTGAGATAAATGCCCACGAGTGTGATTGCTAGTCATATGGTAAGCATGTGTTTGTTAAAGAAACTGCTTAATTCACGGTATATATTTTTTCTGTCCTTTTACTTTCAACCTACCTATATCATTGTATTTAAAATGAGTTTCTTGTAAAAAGTACATAGTTGGGTCATGGTTTCTTTTCTACTCTGTCAATGTCTCTCTTTTAATTGGTATATTTAGACCATTTACATTTAATGTGATTGACATGTTAGAGGACTTAATTTTGCCATTTTTTCCCTATTTCCCTTTCTATTTTTCCTGGACAAGGACATCTCATACATGTCTCTGTAGTTTGCAGCTGGAGAAAGATATGAGTGTGCAATTAGCACAGAGGAGGACAAAAAAGCCTGGGCTTGACCTCTCCAGTCTTCGCCTATACGTATCTCTTTCCTGCTTTTTCTATATTGTAGTAAATCTTAGCCATGAGTGTAACTTTGAGTCCTCTGAACACTTCCAGTGATTCGCCAAACTAGTGGGTGGTCATGGGACCACTGAGACAGTAGCAAGACTGAACTGTTTTTCAGGGTCATTATCTTCTTTGATTCTAACCACATCTTCCTCTCATTTCCTTTAGGGCCTTCTTCCATCGGCAATGCTCCCATTCTCTTGAATCTCTAAACTCCCTGTTCAACAGTTCCTCTGCTTAAGGATACTCTTACTCTCTACTCAAAACAACAACAACAACAACAACAAACACCCAAAACCCAAAACCCAAAAATCTCTCCCTCTACCTGCAAAAATACTCCCCCTCCCCATGCCCCTAACCATGTTTTCCCTTTTAATTTAGCATCATGTTTCCCCCCTTATCCTCAGCATCAATTTCTTTAACTGTGGTCTACACTCACTGAGTCTGCTTTCTAATCTCATTCTCTTCTTTACCCACTATTGTTTTCTCAGGTCTCATGCAGTTCCATCAGGTTGCAGATTTGACATGGTCTTCCCTTGGCTTTTGATAAAATTGAAACAAGAGAAAGAGGAATGAAAAGCCCTTTTATTTTTCCTCCTGGTTCTTTTCTTTCCTTTATGTCCATCTTCATCCTCTGTCTCTTACATTGATTCTTCTATTTCTATCCCTTAAACATTGGTGTCCATGTGGTTCCTCACCCCATTCACTGGTTAACCCCACCGTCGCCCATACTCTGTTGCTACTGCTGGTACTCTTCCTCCTCCTTCTCCTCCTCCTCCTGCTGCTACTACCACCAGCACTACCACCACCACCATTAACTACTGTTAACTTCTAAAATTCTATCTCTAATCCTGACCTCTTACATGAATCCAGCTCCAGGCTCCCCAAGATAATTTCCCACAGGTAATATCTCTAGCTGGAGCCCCAAACACACTTCATATTTAATACATCTACAACTGAACTAAATTCCTGCCTGAATGTTTTCTTTCCCTCTGCCTCCTCTAACTCACTTAATGTCATTGCTATCTACTAAGTCATGTTAAACATTTTCAAGTTTCCTATGTTTTCAAACCTTTTCCATTGGTGGTGATTCACTTTATTTTTGTAATGATTCACTTTGAAGTGAGCTATTACTAATTTAACACTAGACTCTTCTTACCTAAGATTTTATTTTTAAGTATTTTCCACGCCCAATGAGGGGCTTGAGCTCACGACCCTGAGATCAAGAGTTGCATGCTCCTCTGACTGAGCCAGCCAGGCGCCTCAGGGATGACATTTCTGATATCACTATGTGAATCTTTTCACCAATGGCCATTTAACCTCTAGGACACCCTTCCCTAACATTTGGTCAGTGTAGCACTGTGTGACTGACCTTCAGTTTTCCATTTAGGTCTCACTCAGACTCACCTTGTAGCAGTCATTAGCAATGAGCTGTAAGAGGCTAAAGGACTCGCTAGAAGTTTCCATCTTGAGATACAGTTCCCAGGCTAGTCTTGGTTTCTTATTCATTATATCTACAAGAAAAAAGTTTTGCCTTTATTTATTTATTTATTTATTTATTTATTTATTTATTTATTAGAAAGAGAAAGAGAAAGAGAGCATGCAAGCAGGGGAGAGAGAAAAAAAATCCTAAGCAGACTCCATGCTCAACACAGAGGCCTGACATGGGGCTTGATCCCATGACCCTGATTTCATGACCTGAGCCAAAATCAAGAGCTGGACACTCAACTGACTAAGCCGCTCACACTCCCAGAGTTTTGCCTTTTAAACGTGCAGGAAATACGATTCTACATCTTGCTATTCTTTGGATTTGGTTCTATGTTCCAAACAGACAAAGAAATGGTAAACAGCCCTATGTACAAAGTTTACAAGGTCATCATTAAGCTGATTCTCCATCAGAACTCTACCATACATAAAATATTTAAGTTAGGATTCACATAATTATGACTGTTTAGATTGGGTTGGTTTCCAGTAGTTCCCACTTTGCTCATCTGCTTAAAAGTCACGTATCATTCATTAAATCCTACTCATACAGTTTTAGCCTCACTGAGAATGTGTAATTGCTAAAATTTTCCTGTGACTTCAAAAACTCTGTGAACATTTTAAATCCAAGTGAATAAAAGGAGCAAGAAAAGATAACGAAGAGGGGGAGACAGATGGACAAAGGTTTTAGGCAATGTAATATTTAAAAAATCATGGTTTCTGGGATTGAGTCTATCCTGTAGGCACGGAGCCCGCTTTGGATTCTCTCTCCCTTACTCTCTACCCCTCCCCAGCTCACGTGCGTGTGCACTCTCTCAAAGTAAATAAGCTTAAAAAAAGATTTAAAAAAAGATGTTTCTGACATTTTACCACTTTTCAGGCCTTCATCATAATGAAAAGGTAAAATTGGCATATTTAACACACAACACTGTAAACTGAGATTCTGAAACCTTTAAACAGGGCTGAAGGAAGAACTTGGCTCCTTTCAGGACTATTCATGCTAGGTCGGTGTTATATGGTAGAACCAACTACAGGGTGAACATACGTAATACACGTACACGGCCACCCTTACTGAGTAGCATTAAGAATGCTTAATTTCAGTGTTTACTCATTCTACGAAACATAATTAGAAATGTTCCCTGTAGGGGCACTTGGGTGGTGCAGTTGGTTGAGCGTCCAACTCTTGATTTTGGCTCAGGTCATGATCTCATGGTCATGATCTTATGATCAAGCCCAGCAACAGGCTCTGAACTGACAGCACGAGTATGCTTGGGATACCCTCTCTCCCCTTTCTCTCTGTCCCTCCCCTGCTTGTGCTCTCTTTTTCTCTCTCTCTCAAAATAAATAAATAAACATAGGAAAAAATTAAAATAAATAAACAAACATTCACTACAATTTCCATCCAGAAGATTAGGCAACAGAGAAGAAAAAGGGGATTCCTTTATAACATTTAAAAGAAGACTCACAGCACCGAGCTAACCAACTGAGGTAAACGTAATCATTTTTCAACTTCTCACTTTGGATTAAAAGGAAAACCTGCAAGAAGAGGTAAGAAAAGGAATCAACATGCAAATATTTTTGCAATAAAAGTACCTATATGGGCTTGCCTTAGGTCAATACTTAGTGTAGCCTTACAGATTATCAAATGCTATAGAGGCTCTTAAGAAAAGTAAAGGACAAAACTGGGATGATGTTGACACACTTCTCTCAGCTACTGATCTCACAAGCTGGCAAAAGGTTGGTAAGGATACATAAGATTTGAACAGGATAATTAACAACTGCACAGTACATATTTGTTTAAGAACACATGACCATATTACCGGGTGGTAAAACAAGTCTCAACAAGTTTTGAAGGACTGGTGCCATACAGACCACAGTGGATGGCCACAATACAATTAAGTTAGAAATCAAAATAAAAAGCCTGGAGAAGATAATACACATATTTGAAAGTCATGAGACATATTTTTTAAAATTTTCACAAAGAAGGGGTGACTACGTGGCTCAGTCAGTTGAGTGTCTGACTTCAGCTCAGGTCATGATCTTAAGTTCGAGCCCTGCATCGGCTCCGTGCTGACAGCTCAGAGCCTGGAGCCTGCCTCGGATCCTGTGTCTCCCTCTCTCTCTGCTCCTCCCCCATTCGTGCTCTGTCTCTCTTTCTCTCTCAAAAATAAAAACATTTGAAAAAATTTCACAAAGAAGACATCATAATGGAAGTTAGGAAATAATTAGAATTTGAATAATAGTAAGTGGGACAATTTGCTAAATAATAACAAAATTGAATTAAATAATTCAACTGAATTGCTTTGAATGATTCAGACAAATTAGTCAAAATAGTGGTTAGCCTTAGGGGAAAGAGACAAGTAGATGAAGTAGAAGAAGGCGAAGGGATTTCTATGGGGCTAGGGAATACTGTTTCATGATCTGAGTACTGATTATCTGGGTATGTTCACTTTAAAAATTCATCAAGCCGTATACTTTGATTTGTATACTTTTCTCAATGTATGCTATGCTTTCAGAAACTTTATCAAAAAAGGGAAAACAGTAATATAGTTAAAAAATCTAAGTCTACTCACATTTTACTTTTATAGATAACCTAAGAACAAGAGAATTTTTCATAATCCTTTGCCCTTGAACATTTTAGTTCAGTGATGAAAAGATAACAAGGTTATTTTTTTTTCATTTTTTAAAAACATTTTTATTTATTTTTAAGAGACAGAGAGAGACAGAGCATGAGTCGGGGAGGGGCACAGAGAGGGAGACAGAATCTGAAGTAAGCTCCAGGCTCTGAGCTGTCAGCACAGAGCCCGACGCGGAGCTTGAACTCATGAACCTGAGCTGAAGTCAGACGCTCAACCAACTGAGCCACCCAGGTGCCCCAAGATAACAAGCTTTTAATTTTTATCATTTATTTTCAAGTTTTTACTTAAATTCCAGATAGTTAACATAGCGTGTAATAGCAGTTTTGGGTGTAGAATTTGGTGATTCATCACTTCCATCCAATACCCAGTGCTCACCACATGCCCTCCTTCATACCCATCAGGCACTCCATCCATCCCCACCCACCTCCCCTCCAGCAACCCTCAGTTTGGGGTCTATAGTTAAGAGTCCATTTTATGGTTTGCTTCTCTTTTTTTCTTGCCCCTATGTTCATCTATTTTGTTTCACTCTGGAAAACAGCATGGAGGTTCCTCAAAAAGTTAAAGAAAATTTTTGTAAATAGAATCATTTAAATGCATCAAAAGCAGGTACCCACCTCTTCACCCTCGCTGGTATTGCCTGTTGCAGCTTTTGCTTGGGCATAATTAAAGTTAAAGATGTCATCATTGTAGAAATAACTCTGAAAAACACCCCAAGAATAGGTCACATTGAGTATAGACGTACAAAATATAAAAACATCAGTTATGCCAGATAAACCCAAAAATCATTTTAAGGCATGAGCTGACACCACCAGTGGCACCATCGTGAAAGGGCCATCTCTAAGAGTAGCTTACCTCTGACACATTACGTATAGTATTTTGTATACAAACTCATCTAGAAAATCCTCTACTGACCTTAAATGAGTTGAGGTAAATCAAGACATCATCAAATTGCTTCAGCAGAAAGAAACAGGAAGCCATGCACTGCCTCCCAGGTATTGTATCTGAAATGGGACGGGAAAAGGAACCAGGCAAATTCATGCAACTGAAAGTTCTCTTTAGCTGAGATTTGGGTTACTTTATAATTTAGAGATAGGAATGTATTCCAAGACCTCTTTCTAGACTCTGAGATTATAGATTCTGTTCAGTGGACAAAACCCCAGCTTAATGGAGGTCACGCAATACTTGAGAGTGACCAATACTCTCTCTCGGGGCTAACTCATAGACTCCAGAAGGAACACATGCCCTGCAGGCTACGGTATTCCTCAGATGTTTCTCCAGGGCTTTGAGTCTCTCACCCCCTCCAACACGTGTACACTCAACTAATGGGGCTTAGTCTCCATCATCACTCGTCTATGAGACAACCTAGCACTCCCAAATCAAATGAAGAAATAATTTGCCATGGAACCATCTGGTCCTGATCCTGAACAGCTTTCTGTCTGATATCAGATTCCTGTCCGAGACAGTAGAGAATTAGTACGACCCCGACCCTTGACACTGGCACTCCTATTTGTTCTTGCTCGGTTCAATTTTTCCCCCACAGCACTTATCACAGTCAGATATATCATATGCTCTATTTCTTTATTGTATTTATTGTCTGTCCCACGAGACTGTATACTCCACAAGGAAGGAGGACTTCTTGGTTTTGTTTCCTGCTGTATCCCAGCATCTCAATAAATTTTTGTTGTATAAATGAATGAAATGAGGAAAGGAAATATTATTCAATAAATGGTTTCGGTGAAACATCTGAAAGAAAATGAATATTCAGGGGTGATAAAAATATTTAACAACTAGTTCACTATGAACACTGTCCATCAGGATAGATGCTGGCCTTAGACAACTGGTACGAACAGCCATATCAGTTCATACTGGCTAACTCTCAGCCCTTTTTCTAGGCCTTTCTCAAATCTTACACTCAGTTTTGCCCAGTGAAATCAATACTTAAATTTTAAAGAATGAAGCAACAAAACTATTAGTGGGAAATATAAGTGGATATTCTATAACTGTGGGGATATGGAAGTATTTTCTAACCAGATATCCATGTACAATATCATCATAAAAAGAGAAATTAAATAAGATATAAATATCTTTATATGTGAAAAAATACCACAGGCAAAATTGAAAGGCAAATGACCCACCTATGATATGATAAAATACATAGAAATACATAGAATACATAGAAAGCCTTTGAAAAATCAATAGAAGTTAACATTTCAAATCAAAAACATAATCGGTGCACCTGGGTGGCTCGTTGGTTAAGTGTCCAACTCTTGATTTCAGCTCGGGTAATGATCTGTGAGTTTGAACCCTGCATCAGGCTCTGTGCTAACAGCATGGAGCCTGCTTGGGTTTCTCTCTCCCTCTTTCTCCGCCCCTCCCCTGCTCACACTCTCCCTCCTTCTGCGTCTCAAAATAAATAAAAAGTAAACATTAAAAAAAAACAGAATCAAATTTTAAGAACTCTCATGAACTAAAGATTACATCTAGTCTCCTCTATTTCTATATTCTCTCATCCCACTTTAGCCGAGTTGTTGAGAAGAGCTAATTCAATATTCCCTCCCATGTGTCTCCCACAGAACTTCTTACTTTATACTTTTCTTTCAAGCCTGACAGATGCAACCCCAGACAGAGACTCCGACTTCACCAGTCAATATATGACCAATCCCAACAATTAGGAATCACGTGACTGAGTACAGATTTCAGACATACCACACTCACTCGCTGATCCTCCCACCAGCTGGAAGAACTGCTGAGCAATTTTCATATGGTCCCTCTGGAAAACAGAGCAGAGCTGAGAGAGCAGGTACAAGCCAAAAACATTTTATTTGTATCATACATTACGGTTTGAAAATATTTGCCAGGATTTAATATATACCCTTTCCAAAACAAACATATTCTTATTAGCATAAGCAACTAGAGAATCATAACCTGAAACTGAATTAAAACCTACCCGGGGTCAGATAAAAAAGATGAAAAAAACCCAATCCCCAAACTCTATCCTAAAACTACCTTCATTAAATGAACCCATTCATTTAGTCATTCATTCACACATTGAACAGATATTTATTGCTCTTTTATCACATATCAGACCATGTGGTAGGAGCCAAGATTACAGAAGGGGTGTTACTTAAATACACTCATTCATTTATTCAGTAACTGTTTAATGCCTGTCCACTATAGGAGGCACTGTGGAGAGAGCCAGAGGTAAAGAGATTTATTTATATCCATTTTGTCCAAAAAAGAACGTCATGTGCCATATTCCCGTGAGTAAGAAGTTATTTTTAGGCAGGGTTTATAAAAAGCCTTTGCCAAAGAAACAATTATCCCCATTTTACAGATGCCAAAATTACAGCTCACAGGTGTGCAAGGTTAACACAATTCACTGAAAATAAGAATGAAGATGTGTGATGACTTGCAGTTGTTACTAGATATACACGCTGCCTAAAAACTGGGCTTTTACAAGATGAAGCAGCAAGTCTTAGGGTTAAAGGTTTCTTTTTGGGTCTTGAAATAAAACAGAATTCTTTTTACAATGGAATCTAGGTTGGGGGATATGGAGGAACGAAAGGAACTGCAAATGAGCCTAATCGTAAGCTTCTTGCTGGTCGCACTTGAACATTCATTTTATTTTATTTATTTATTTTTTAAAAATTTACATCCAAGTTAATTAGCATATAGTGTTGAACATTCATTTTGATCTTTTCCAAGAGACTGTAACTGCAAACTATAGATTATCTGTGATTTCACACTTACCGAACCCATTTCCTGGCCAAGGGCCGCATTGACCACTCCTTTGAGGATATACTCCTGGCAATATGGAATAACACTAATTACTGTTAAAAGAACGCGTAACTATGAGATGTCTTCCGAATCAATTTCAACTTAATACTTTATATATATTATCAAAAGTTACCCAGAGTCATTTTTCTCTTTTCCATCCTTGGCTTGAATGAAAGAATTAGGAGACTCATTTGGTTTTCAGGAAACTGTTCAAATAACAGAATTCACCATATTTGTAAATTCTCAATCTTAAGCAGAAAAACTCAGGGGAAACTTCAAGGAGTTAAAGTTTTGTTTCAACTCAATGGAAAAAATTAACAATATAATATCTATGTAATAATTTTTATCATCTTATTAGCCCCTGCCACTGTTTGTAACCACAACATATACATTATTTTCTCTTTCCAATAATAATATAACTTTCTTTTCATAATAAAAGTTTCTTTTCCTCAAAAAAAAATTTATCTTCTGATTTCTATGTGTAAGGTATTCTCTTCTCTTGGAGCCTGGGACCTCACCTTTATCCCTGTCAGACATGGCACTATTCTTTAATAGACACCTTCCTTAGTAGCTTTATCAATTTTTTATGTAGGCACTATTTTTATTTAAGAGGGCTCATAAAAAGAACAGAAAAGATGCTGAAGCTTTTATTTTATTTTTTTATTTGAGAGAGAGAGAGAGAGAGAGAGAGAGCATGAGTGGGGTAGAGGGGCAAAGAGAGAGAAAGCATCCTAAGAAGGCTCCACACTCAGCATGGAGTCCAATGTGGGGCTCAATACCACGACCTTGGGATCATGACCTGAGTCAAAATAAAGAGTCGACGCTCAACCAACTGAGCCACCCAGGCGTCCTAATGCTGAAGCTTTCTATACACTTAAGAACTATACCTGCTTAGATTTCATGGAGTCTAGAAACATTTTCAGTCTTTCATTCAGTAAGTGCAATATCTACTATATGCTTGTGTACATCGTGTTGGAAATCCAAATAGACAACAGTCCGTGACTACAAAGAGCTAACAATCTAGTAGGGGGAAAGACAAATTACAAACAATTATACTAGTGAGATAAGTTTCTATATCTTGCTGTTAGTTCCACTGTAATCCTAGATTTCCATTTTTTCAAACCTCAACTCTTTTGAGGAAATGACCACATATAAGTTTAAAAACATAAAAAGTCCAGAATATTCATTCTCATATCAAAAGTCTCACAGGACATTCCTAGATCAATGTATATGGTCTTTCCTGAGATTCTATAAGCAGGAATATTCTCTAATATGCCTTCTTGCTACCTTTCTGAAATTTCACTTTCAACAGAAGTTGGTTAGTAAAATGGTAACACACTTTCAATTACCTGAGGAGTAGTAGGTTCCAGATCCTTAATTAAGTTATAAGCTTCTTGCACATCATCTGAAATAAAAAGAAATAAGAAGCTACACTAGTCTATATTCTAGCAAACTCTCCTGAAATAGTCCCAAGAAGATAAGATCCTGCAATACTCAAACGTTCATGGGAATGCGAGTTGTTTTATCTGTCTTCTAACTCTCCGTCAAGTTCAATGTGGAGCAGTTATCCTAAAGATAACCAAAATATCTTAGGAAATCCATAAGCCATGAAGCACCTAAAAAAGGGTTCAAGCTAAGAATATGGACTATATACTAGTGGCACTGTAATTATACAAGAAAAACAACTGATTTTTTTAAAAAGAGAATATATATTAAGTACGTAGGAGTGAAATGACATGAAGTCTGGGATTTGCTTTAAAACATTTCAGGAGTAAAATAGAGAGAGAGAGGATGGATGAAAAAATGATGGCAATATCTTGAAGACTGTTGAATCTGGAATGATTGGCTGTTCATTTTGGGTGTTGGGTGTTTCTACTATTTTTTTTTGCTTAGTTTGAAAAATTTTATAATAAAAAATTAATTTATAAAACATATAAGAGATTTAATTCTTGTCCAAAAGTCTATTTCGTTGTGCTTATATATCAGATAGAACTGTTTGCAAGTTCATGTTCTTATTTTAATAAACACTTACATTTTCCTCGATGAGGAATATGTTGTCTGGTTGGTTACTACCATGCACCTAAAACGGCCCACACTGTTAGTCCAAGGTCCATGACACAGCGCCACCACCAATGCATGGTAGCTCCTGTCCTGCACTCATCACTGCTAGATAAACGACAGCTTTAGACTTGTGTCTAACAATTTTACCCTCACTTAGGGGCAATAATTGTCACATTCTCTGTGAATCATAGTATTTCTCATAAAAAGCTGGAGGTAGAAAGAAACAGAGAGGCAGACAACTAGAGTAAATAAAAAACAGTTAATGATAACGACTCAAGAAAATGTGGATGTATGTTATACACAGGGGAACACTAGAAAAACACTATAAGGAGGGGAAAGGAAAAATCATGGAAAAACTGAAATAGAAGGGGTAGAGAATAAAAGACAGAAAAATAAAAGAAAAACAGAATGAGGGACGAGGTTGGAAGCAACAGAGAAGGAAAGAGAGGATAAAGAGAAAAGGTACAACAACAAATAAGCACCAATAAATTTGTTCTATCCTAGTGAACCTGCTGCAAATATATTTTTGGAAGTATTTTAGATTTTAAAACTTAAGCAAGTATTTCAATTGGGGATTAAATGTTCTACCATATCTCGTTATAAGCAAGACCAAGACAAATTTTTCTTACCTTGACGAAGGTAGTAAATCACTAAGTTTAACCGAGCTTCAGGAATGACATCAACCAGGGGTGGCAAAACCTGCAAAGCCCCTTCACCTCCTCGGAAAACAACCTGCCGACAGAGAAAGTCCATTATTATGGCAATAAGTATGAATGTCCTTATTGGGGGAAATGTGTAAGGAGCTGGCACTTCTAACTCAGTTATTCTTTGAAAGGATAAATATATTTTTGAAGCTCTCAATATACACGCGACCTTGACCTCATTGAAAAAGCCATTACATAAATTATAATAAGTGCAAGCAACGGAATAAAGGCGTAAGCCTATTGCATACAATTCCTTCTCATAAGAACTGCAAAAAAAAAAAATTAAAAAAAAAAAGAACTGCAGAACATTCTTAATGTAACCAATAGTTAATAATAAAACTTTTTTTAGACAAATATTCTATATCAAAAACCAGGAAGGAATCTGTATGACCTTTCTGAGACTTTTTCTTCATTATAAGGATTGAATGAGTTAAAGAGGGGTAAATGCGTGGTATAGTAGGAAACATTTAATCAATTCCGTAAATAGTAGCACCTGCTATTTGTCTGGGATTCTAGTAAGCACTGGCATTGCAGCAGGAACAAGTCACTTCCGTGTCACTATAATATAGCTACACTCAAGTGGGGAGACAGCCTCAACCAGCAAACGTGTAAGAATATTGTCATATGCTATAGAGAATAGCTAAAACAAAAATACTATCCAGGAGAGCAGTTTTGTGCACTGTAATATACCCAGAGCCTAGTACAGTGTCTGGCACATAGCGAGCTGTTTCACAAATAAATATACAGAGATCAAGGCCATCAGGCATGAACTACCTAATCTCTCCTTTCTACCTCAAAAATAATTATTTGATCTTCCTTGTCTGAGATGTTCCCTTCTTTTGCCAAGATTCATTCCAATCTTCTGGATTTCATTACTTCAAAAAAAAATTAATTCTAGTACAGTTAACATCAGGTGTACAATGTGGTGATTCTAGTACAGTTAACATCAGGTGTACAATCAGGTGCACATTACTCAGTGCTCGTCACAACAAGTGTACTCTTAATCCCCTTCACCTATCGCAACCATCTCCCCGCTCATCTCCCCTCTGGTAACCATCTATTTGTTCTCTATACTCAAGAGTCTGTTTTTTGGTTGGTCTCTTTTTTTCTTTGTTCATTTGTTTTCTTTCTTAAATTCCACATATGACTGAAATCATATGGTACTTGTCTTTCTCTAACTGACTTATTTCATTTGGATTTATATACTCTAGCTCCATCCATGTTACCCCAAATGGCAAGATTTCATTCTTTTTATGGCTGAGTAATATTCCATTGTGTGTATAAAGATATATACATATACACACACCACCTCTTCTTCATCCATTCATCTATTGATTGACACTGGGTTGCTTCCATAATTCAGCTATTGTAAATCATGCTGCAATAAACACAGGGGTACATATATATTTTTGAATATTTGCATGCTTTTCGTGTTCTTTGAGTAAATATCCAGTAGTGAAATTACTGGATCATTTGGTAATTCTAATTTTAATTTTTCGAGGAACCCCCATATTCTTTTCCACAGTGGCTGCACCAATTTCATTCCCATTAACAGTGCAGAGTTTTCTTTTTCTCCATATTCTCACCAATACTTGTTAATTCTTGTGTTTTTTATTTTAGCCATTCTAGCAGCTGTGAGGTGATATCTCATTACGGTTTTGATTTGCATTTCCCTGATGATGAGTGATGTTGAGCATCTTTTCATGTCTGTTGGCAATCTGGATGTCTTCTTTGGAGAAATGTCTGTTCATGTCTTCTGCCCATTTTTTAATTATCGGATTGGTTTTCTTTGGTGTTGAGTTGTATAAGCTTGTTTTGTTTGTTTGTTTGTTCTGAGAAAGAAAGAGCGCAAATGGAGTAGGGGCAGAGAGAGACATAGAAAGAATTCCAAGCAGGCTATGTGCTGTCGAATAGAGCCCCATGTGGGGCTCGAACTCAGTCACTGTGATATCATGACCTGAGCCAAGATCAAGAGGTGGATGCTTAACCAACTGCGCCACACAGGCACCCCAAGCCGTATAAGTTCTTTATAGACTTTGGATACTAACACCTTATCAGGTGTCATTTGCAAATATCTTTTCCCACTCTGCAGGTGGCTTTTTTGTTTTATTGATTGTATCTTTGGCTGGACAGAACTTTTAATTTTGATGTAGTCCCAATAGTTTATTTTTGCTTTTGTTGCCCTTGCCACAGAAGACATATCCAGAAAAATGCTATTATGGCCAATGTCAGAGAAATTACTGCCTCTGCTCTCTTCTAGGATGGTTATGGTTTCAGGTGTCATATTTAGGTTCTTACTCCATTTGAGTTTATTTTTGTGCATGGTGTAAGCAAATGGTCCAGTTTCATTCTTTGGCATGTAGCTGCAATTTGCCCAACGCCATTTGTTGAAAAGACTTTTTCCCATTGCATATTCCTGCTTCCTTTGTTGAAGACTAATTGATCATATAATTGTGGGTTTATTTCTGGCCTTTCTATTCTGTTCCATTGATCTGTGTCTATTTTTACCCCAGTACCATACTATTTTGATTACCACAGCTTTGTAGTGTATCTTGAATTCTGGGATTGTGATATCACCAGTTTTGTTTTTCTTTTTCAATATTACTTTGGCTATTCGGGATCTCTTATGATTCTGTACAAATTTTAGGATTGTTTGTTCTGGTTCTGTGACAAACGCTGTTGGTATTTTGAAAGGAATTGCATGAAATGTCTAGGTTGCTTCGGGTAGTATGACCATTTTAACATTTGTTCTCCCAATCCATGGATCTCATGACTTTTTACTCGACCTGGATCTTGTTTCTCTATTAATTATTCTATCTTCATGGCTCCTGGTCCTACTTCTCAACTTTAAACATACACAAGGGTTTTTGCTCTCTTGAAAAATCTCCCTCCCTCTGCAGAGTGCCCTGTTTTTTCCCTTTCTTTCAGTGCCACACGCGTTTGAAGTGCCTTTACTGCTTGAACTTTATTATCCTCTTACTCCTTAGCCCCCTGCCCTCAGCACACTAGTAAACTTACTCTCATAAGTCACAAATTAACCGCTTTAACCAAATTCAATGGACTCTTCTGTCCTCTTGCCCAATGATGTTTCTGCAGTTTGGGCTGATGGCCATGACATGATCACACAAACATGATTTACTAAATGCTTACTATATGCTCGATACTGTGCAAAGCATCTTACACACTCTCCCTCATGTGGTCCTCACAAGAAAGTACAGGAGGTAATTTCCCCCGTGGCGCACATGAGAACACTGAGTTCCAACAATGTTAAGTGACTCACCCAAAGGTCCAGAGCGAGGACATGGAAAAGGCTGATTTTGACCTCAAGTCTGACTGCAAAAGCCAATGCTCATAACGACCATTTACATGCACAGTATTTTTAGGCTTTGTTTTAAACTATAAAAGCATTATATGTTCAATGGGGGGAAACTTACATATTACGAAAGGAAAAAGGAGAATTTCCACATTCTCATGTCTCTCTGTAATCCCACTCTCAGAAACGAATCCCTGCTTACTAGCTGATGTACCCCTTCCAGTCACAGACACATATGGTGGTTCTTTCCTCTGGCTGCACGTTATATCCATCTGGGGAGCTTGTAAGAAAAGCTCCTGAAACACAGATGCTCTCGTGGGACCATATTTTTCTCTGTTTTTAATCCTTTCTTCCAAGTTTAGTTGTCAGGACTTTGGCTATCATTTCTTCGAGGAAACTCCTAAATCTGTTCTCCAGTCTTGATCTCTCTTCAAGCTTGACTTTCAGACTACTATCTCTGACACATCATTCCCCACAAAGATTAAGTTGATAAACTAGATGAGAAGTGAAAAGGGATAGTGAACTATCCAGAGAGAGTTCTATCTGTGGCGGAGGCCTGAATTAGAGAAGGAATGGAATAGATATAAGACATTGCCACACAAGAACCGATGGGATTAAGCCCCAGCAGATATTAGAGATAAAGGGGAGGACGGAGTTTAAAGCCGTTAGGGTTTTTAGCATGTGATCTAGGGAGAGCTGGTGTTAAAAAAAGAATAGTCAGAAACAAAAGGTGTCGTTATTATCACTGCTGTTCTTAGGCGAGGAATCTGAAATTTGGCAAAATGACGCAATGTGCCCAGGGTCCCCGGTGTCTGGGTGGAGAGCCGCTGCTGTGTACCCACTGCATTGCGGGTCAACGGAATCAAACTTGGTCTGAATGTGAACACTTGTATATCAACGGCCATCATAATCCTGCTTTAAACCGGACCGCCTCTTTACTTGTTCACTAAGCCTTTGCTTTGCACCATGCCCCAGTGCACACTCTCTGTTCTAGTAAGCTCGATCTGCTCACAACATTTTACACCCGCCATTTCTGCTCTAACTCCACATCCTTGCCTCCAGTGAATTCTCTAAATCTCGACCATCTTTCAAAGATGAACTCGAGTTTGACTTTCATCAGAAAATCCTTCCATTCTTTGTAATCCACAAGGATGTTCCTTGGTCTTGGCCTTGTGCTTCTTTCTAAATGTTATATATGTATTACCGCCCTCCCAGTAAGGGTTTCCTTGAGGAAAAGACCTCATATCTAAAACATATTTTCTCTCCCCCGTAGCAAGGAGGAGTTCACTTGGAGTAGAGAAGTATTTGTTGCAATATCTCCCTTCACATACCCTTCTACCTGCTGTGACATACCAAAGTAGGATAAGACTCAATTCGGTCAAGATGAAACTGCCACTCACCAGATTGTGCCTGATGAGTTCTTTAGCAAATTCAAAGGAAGAAGGAGCGTTGTCCATCAAGCTTTTGAGTTCGGCCTGAAATTGAAAAAGGAAAGGCTTAGGAAAAACGACAAGCGTACAGTAGTTCTACCACATATTTTTACAATGGTTTTATAGTTTATGAAGAATTTAATACACTACTTCATTTGTTTCTCAGGACTCTGAGAATCTGTGATTATTATCCTCACTTTACAGATGAGAACATTGAGGCTTATAAACATTAAATGGCTCGAACCTTCCAATAAGCAGCAAGTTTGAAACTGCTAAACCCACGTCTGAAGGCTTCTACCTTGTAGGGCCAAAGGTGATAAAGGAGCTAAGCTTTCCACAGCTGAGGCTGATTCTTCAATCAGATCCTTCCACCTGTACCCTGGACTCTCAGAGTACCTCCTTCCTGCCGATTAGGCTTTATTTACATACTGTAATTAAAATACCTCCGCCTGTTATTTATTAGACCTATCAGACCTCTTCTGTAGTCTCTCACCCTTTTAGCGCCCCATAGAACAAATGGTCAACCATTTCTGGCGTCTTCACTAACACCCTAGATTCCTGTAGCCCTTCGTCAGCTTTCTGTTGTTCCTGACTTGCCACTCTATAATTTTGAGTAATCATCCCCTCTTCCTTTTTCTACTTCCATCGGTAGGCAGCTAAGCTTTTCAGGAAAATATAATTAAATTTTTAAAACTTTTATTTTAGAGACAGAGAGAGAGCAAGCAGGGGAGAGAAGCAGAGAGAAGAGGAGGGACAAAGGGAAAAGGAGAGAGAGAGAGAGAGAGAGAGAGAGAATCTTAAGCGGGCTCCATGCTAAGCACAGAGACTCAATCCCATGACCCTGGGATCATGATCTGAGCAAAAATCAAGAGTCAGATGCTCAACCAACTAAGCCACCCAGGTGCCCCACTGTTTAAATTCTTGATGGTTCTCACTAACCACTACAAACTTGTTCTTCTTTATCTCATATGGGATTGCGCATCTACCCCAGCAACCCTTCTCTTAATCCTTTCTTTTGTCCACAGCAGCAATTCTCAAGTGTTTGGTAATACTAAACTAGGGCAGCACTTTTCAAACTTTTTGATCTCAAGATCTCTTTTATAATCTTAAAAATTATTAAAGAGCTTTTGTTTACATGGGTTATAGTTCAATAAATAGCCCACACTACAATA
The DNA here is from genome assembly GCA_030068075.1 of Paguma larvata. Taxonomy (NCBI): domain Eukaryota; kingdom Metazoa; phylum Chordata; class Mammalia; order Carnivora; family Viverridae; genus Paguma; species Paguma larvata. The sequence continues at coordinate 88,750,852 of CM057834.1, read as the reverse complement.
TATATTGTATTAGAAATTGAAACAGAAATTTTAAAGTATTCAATTAATCAAAAATAATAATAAAACAACTGTATAGTAACATAAATATATTTCATTAAAAAAACTGCATTTAGGGGCGCCTAGGTGGCTCAGTCAGTTGAGTTCCCAACTTCGGCTCAGCTCATGATCTCATAGTTCATGAGTTCAAGCCCCATGTAGGGCTCTGTGTTGACAGCTGAGCCTGGAGCCTCTGTCAGATTCTGTGTCTCCCTCTCTCTCTGCCCCTCCCCCACTCACTCTGTCTCTGTCTCTCTCAAAATAAATAAATTTTTAAAAACTGCATTTACTAATGCAAAAATTTTTAAATTTCTTTAGTAAGAAAAGTAGTACTGTTTTATAAATTTCTGCAAATCTCTTTCATGTCAGGCTTAAAAGAGGACAGCTAGACTGGCGTGTCTGTATCTGCATTTGATCTATCTTGGAATCGCATCGTCTCTGGGAAACTTCAGTGCACACTTGAAAAAATGAAAGTGAAAAAAGAAAATCTTTTAGTAAGGCGAGGCTAGTTCTGATTCAGGCAGGGGCAGCCCGAACTCAGGGTCAGGCAAGTGAGATGCCTAGGGCACAGGATTTCAAGCAGCACTCACTGCACAAGCAAAGATGTTCGACACCATTAGTCATCATGGAAATGACAGTCAAAACCACAATGGGATTCCACTTCACATTCAGTGGGATGGCTAGCATGAAAAAGTCAGATAATAACTGTTGGCAAGGATATAGAGAAACTGAAACTCCTGTATACAGCTGGTGGGAAAGCAAACTTGTACAGTTACTTTGTAAAATAGTCTGGCAGCTTCTCAATCAACTAGAGTTCCATATAAACCAGCAATTCCTCTCCTAGGCATATACCCAAGACAAGTGGAAACAGGTCCAAAACACGTCCAAAAACATGTACACAAATGCTTATAACGGCATCATTCATAATAGGAAACAACCCAAATGTCCATCTGCTGATGAAAAGTATATCCACACAGTAGAATATTATTTGGTCAGAAAAATGAATGAAATACTAATACGTGCTACAGCATGATGAACTTTATAAACATTATGCTAGGGGCGCCGGGGTGGCTCAGTCGGTTGAGCGTCCGACCTCAGCTCAGGTCATGATCTCGCAGACCGTGAGTTCGAGCCCCGCATCGGGCTTTGTGCTGACAGCTCAGAGCCTGGAGCCTGCTTCAGATTCTGTGTCTCCCTCTCTCTCTGCCCCTCCCCCATTCATGCTCTGTCTCTGTCTCAAAAATAATAAACATTAAAAAAAAATTAAACATTACGCTAAATAAAAGAAGATTGTCATAAAAGTTCACGTATGGGGCACCTGGGTGGCTCAGTCGGTGAAGCATCCAACTTCGGCTCAGGTCATGATCTTGCTGTTGGTGGTTTGAGCCCTGTGTCGTGAGTCTGCTCATGAAGTGCAGAGCCTGCTTCAGATCCTCCATCTCCCTCCCTCTCTGCCCCTCTCCTGCTCACATGCTCTCTCTTTCTCAAAAATAAATAAACATTTAAAGAAAAGTTTACATATTGTATGATTCCTTTCATATGAAATATACAGAACAGGCAAATCTGTAGAGACGAGAGAGCAGGTTAGTAGCTGCCTGGGTCAGGGGAGTGAGAGGCCCCGGGGTTAGAGCTAAGATGTGTGGGGTTTCTTTTTGAGCTGATGCAAATGTTCTAAACCTAAATGGTGATTGCACATATCTGTGAATATACTAGAAACAAATGAATTGTACACTTAGAAACATTGAATTATATGGACTGTGCCTTAAATCTCAATGAAGTTGTTAAAAAAAAGAAAACTATAACTAAAAGATAGGGGTCATCTTATCCATGTTACAGTGAAAATGACCTTTCCAGAAGCAAGACACCAACGACAGAAACCATATAAGAAATATTACGCTTTCGGCATGTCTGTGTAGCTGAGTTGGTTGAACATCCAACTCTTGATTTTGGCTCAGGTCATGATCCCAGGGTCAGGGGATCGGGCCCCGCGTCAGGCTCCAGGCTGAGTGTGGAGCCTGCTTAAGATTCTTATTCTCTCTCTCTTTCTTTCAAATTAAAATTTAAAAATATTTAAAAAAAATTTTTTTTTAATGTTTATTTATTTTTGAGACAGAGAGACACAGAGCATGAGTGGGGGAGGGGCAGAGAGAGAGAGGGAGACACAGAATCTGAAGCAGGCTCCAGGCTCTGAGCTGTCAGCACAGAGCCCGATGCGGGGCTCGAACTCACAGACTGCGAGATCATGACCTGAGCCGAAGTCGGACGCTCAACCGACTGAGCCACCCAGGCGCCCCTAAAAATATTTTTAATAAGTTAAAACAGGAAGTATTCTATATAAAACATATCTTTTTACATCCAAATTTTCTGTGCCCTTATATTTAAAACATATATTAGAGTTTTGTCTTTTAAATCTAATTTGCCAATCTTTGCCTTTTAGTTGAGAAATTAAACTTTTTAAATATAATATAATTAGGGGTGCCTAACTAGGGGTTCAGTCGGTGGAGCATGCAACTCTTGGTCTTGGGGTCATGAGTTCGAGCCCCACTTAAAAAACATAAAATCTTTGGGGTACCTGGGTGGCTCAGTTGGTTGAGTGTCCAACTGCAGGTTAGGTCAAGATCTCACAGCTCATGGGTTCAAGCCCCGTGTCGGGCTCTGTGCTAACCACGTGGAGCCTGCCTGTAATTCTCTCTCTCCCTCTTTCTCTGCCCCTCCCCTGCTCATGTTCTCACTCTCTCTCAAAATAAACATTTGTTAATAATAAAATCTTCTAGGGGCGCCTGGGTGGCTCAGTTGGTTAAGCGGTCAACTTCAGCTTAGGTCATGATCTCACAGTCTGTGAGTTCGAGCCCCGCGTCGGGCTCTGTGCTGATGGCTCGGAGCCTGGAGCCTGCTTCGGATTCTGTGTCTCCCTCTCTCTCTGCCCTTCCCCTGCTCATACTCTGCCTCTATGTCTCGAAAATAAATAAATGTTAAAAATATTAAAAAATTAATTAATTAATTAAATAAAATAAAATCTTCTAAAAAATAAATATATATATATATACATAATTATAGATCATTTACATTTGAAAAAGGCAAAACAATGAAGTTTTTAGGAGATAATACCAGAGAACATGATCTGGAGCCAGGAAATCCTCTTAAACGAAATAGACAAAGCAGCAAACATAAAGAAAAAGATAGATAGCTTTGACAGTGTTTCTGCCTACAAAATCCTTGATGAATGTTAATGCTCACTGAGAGTTTCCCAGGCATATCCAGTCAGGGACTTTACGCACAACGTATCACCTAATCTTCAGAGCAGCCTATAAGTCAGTCTATTACCTTCCTTATTTTGCAGGTGATGTTTAAGGAGGTTAAATAGTCCACCGAAGGCCACACAGCTATCACCCAGGAGTGGAATCTGGGTCTGCCCGATTTCAAAGCTCCTGCTCTTAACCACTACCCTGGAAGCCTTCCCAGTTTGGGGGGAAAAGTTCTTTAAGTCTTTATCCTCTGAAACTAGCATTCTCCTTCCCTCCACCAGCATCTTACATTCATTGCTTCTATTGTTTCCTCATCTACTTGTCATCCTTCTGCCATATCCTTTACGACGAATTCCAATCCAAGTGATTACTCATCCACTCCTCAACTCCTTGTCATCTAGATCCAACTCCCAATGATAATGATATGCTAATCATCAGAGCAGGGAATTATAGGAAATCCTAGTTATGGTACCCAATGGCTTCTTCTGAATCTTCATCTTTATTGACCTCTTTTGAAGCTCCTCCTTTTTTGAACACAATCCCCTCTTAATTTCTAAGTCATACTTTAAGTTTTTCATTCAACCAATATACTTAGTTGACACCAACTTTACATGTGCCTTGTGTCAGGAACAGGGATACAAACGTCAAAAGATAGTTTCAATCCTCAATAAGCTTGTGTAGAATAAAGATAATTAGGCAACTACCAAATAGTATATGTATAGTATAGTATACAGTATATAGTATAGCTGTCACATGTAACAGCTAAGAAGAAAGTACATCTAAAACTGCAGGTAAATCTATGGGCTTTAGAGTCAGATAAACAAGGGTTTAAGACCTGAATTCGTCAACTTGTTTTAAAACTTTGGAAAGTTATTCAAAGTACTTTAAGAATTAAGTGAATCATTACAGATTATGTCATGCTTACTAGAGAAGAGCAGAATGCTACCAGTGTTTGCAGAGAGAATGAACCACATAAGGCTGAACCTATTATACTAATTACTAGAGGAATGCCTTATTTTTAAATGATTTAGTAAAATTACAAGTAAACACAAACAGCTAAAGCTCCCCCTGCCAAAGCTTGTCAGGGTACTTGACATAGGCATCTATTGCTGGATACATTATAAAATTAGTATATAAACTGCACAGACACGATTTCAAGTGAAAAAGTATGCCTTTTGGAGACATGAGATGCAGCTTGGGGTCCTGGCTTAGATAATGCTAGGCCTACAGAATACTGGTTAACCACACTACCCACACCAGACTATGGAAGGAGCGCACGCAGACAAAATGTAAACCTTTCACAGACTGGAAAAAATCGTCAAAGTCCCCAAGATTAACTCAAGGTAGAAAGGTGAGAATATATTTCGTTTATTTGTTCTTACCAAAGGCCATAAACCCTAAAGAGATGGAACTGCAAACCAGTTTCCTATTAAACTGCTGACGCTGGAAACCAGCCAGTTAGGCGGACTGCGGGGACTATCTCGTTGAAAGGAGCACACCCAAGGAAGTATTTTTCATGACATGTGAACGGACTCTTCAATGGCGTACTGAGCGGGCCACTGAAGTGGCGGGCATCTGTGTTGCCCCAACAGACCACTTTTATCAACATAAACCATGAACAGTACTCCCCCGCTCTCCCACGATTACTAAACACTGTTTCACTCAGGAGTTGAATCTGCTGTCAGCTAAAGCATGTTAATAATGTTCCTTGCTGTTACATTTTCACGGTGAATTTTGCTTCGATATAGTCAACTTGCTGGTTTCAGTTCCTTTCCCTCCTCCCCCCGTGGCACAATGCAAGCTGGAACTGTTTTGTGGGCAAAGGTGGGATTTTAAAATTTTGACATGCACAAATTTTACATTTGAATTTTGGTGGCTTCTGACATCAACTAAAATAATGGTTGAGGAAGTGATTTCCAGGCATGGCCTCCCTCATAGTTAACCTAAAAATAACGTGTATAGGGGTGCCTGGCTGGCTGTGGAATACGCGACTCCTGATCCCTGGGATGTAAGTTCGGGCCCCATGTTGTATGTAGAGATTACTTTAAAAAAATAAAATCTTAAAAAAAAAATAAAATAAAAAATAAAAAATAAAATCTTAAAAAGAAAACCATATATATTACGTAAATAAATAAATATCTGTTAATAGACATAGCATAGAATATGCCCTCTCTCCCTCTCTATGTGTGTGCATATGTGCGTGAGTGTGTGTGTGTGTGTGTGTGTGTGTAGAGTGCTAAATAAAAAGAAGTCCCATGTATGGCCTCCTATGTACTCTCGGTTTCCTATATAAAGACAGCTATAACAGGAGCGCCTGGGTGACTCAGTCAATTGAGCGTCCAACTTTGGCTCAGGTCATGATCTCACACCTCCTGGGTTTGAGCCCCGCATTGGGCTCTGTGTTGACATCTTGGCGCCTGGAGCCTGCTTCTGATTCTGTGTCTCCCTCTCTATCTGCCCCTCCCTTGCTCATACTCTGTCTCTCTCTCTCTCTCAAAAATAAATAAACATTAAAAAATTTTTAAAGGAAAAGAAAAAAAGGACAGCTATAAAAGATTTTATCCACAGGATTATCAGGGAAAATAAATAATATATACCAAGTATTTTTCATAGTGCCTTTAACTTACTCAATTTCTACATTTTTTTAATGAAAAAATATTTTTTAAATTTATTTATTTTGAGAGAGGCAGAGAGAGTGTGAGTGGCAGAGGGGCAAAGAGAGGGAGATCCCAAGCAGGCTCTGCACTGTCAGCAGAGAGACAGTGGGGCTTGAACTCATGACCCAGAGATTAAGAGTTACATGCTTTACTGACTGAGCCAGCCAGGTGCCCACAATTTCTAAGTATTTATAAAATGTTTACCAGTATTGCCTCTTGGGATAAGCCTAAAAGAGATGCTCAATTGTACCAAGCAGACTAAGGCATTCCAGGAAATGAGAATGTTATATGCAAAGCTCTGAGAGTAGCAGAGTATGGTGTGTGGAACAACGTCTGTGGCTAGACTGGAGAGAACAAGGCTAGAGGCAGGGAAATTACTGAGAGAACCTAAATAAGAGAGATGAGGAGTGCCCGGACTAGAGCAGAGGCAGAGGAGAAGAGAGAGATCAAAGAGATATCTAGGATGCAGAAGCAATAGTAAGTGGTAGACGATTAGATGGGGGAGGAAGAAAAAGACCGATGTGATTTACATGCCGGTGACAATGAACCACACAGCCACAAATCTATTTTGGAGGAAGAAGCAGAACTGTTTGGTTTTGACACATTTAAGTTAGTGTAAAGCATCTAGGTAAAGATCATCTACAATATATTAGACATACAGAATTCAGAAGTCAACATTTTTTTAGAATACCTAATCAATGTAAATGTTTATATAATTGGTTCTTATCAAATCACCCTGGCAATAACAAAGGGATTACAGATAATAGGGTCTTATGACTAACCCAGAAAGTATAGGGTTATTCAAACTGGAATTAAGTAAATTAAAAACAAATTTCCATCACTACCTCAGCTGCTTTGCCGTTGTAAAGGCGAAAATGATTACAGGCCTTAAGGTTGAGTGCGATGGTGCTATCAGGAATTTGCTGAAGGTAGACTGCCAGAACCTCCTGAGACACATCATAGTAATCCAACTTGTAGTAACACAGGGCCACATACACATTGAGGGCAAGGTATTCCCTATTAGATGAAAGAATTAAGGGTTAACAGTTTAAGTCTACTTCAGAGAAATGTCGTCAAACTACAAAGACTTTTTTAATGGTTCAAAAGGAGAGCCAGGAGGAGAAGACATGAATTGGCCTCTTGACGAAAGAAAGCAAGATATCATCAGTGGATTTTTTTCTCTTGTATTGTAATATTTGGGTGTTTTGAGTAGAATGAAAGGTGACGACTAAATGAGAAAGAGAAACATTCATCTCCTACTGGTTCATGTTGGAAACATGAAACTAATGTACGCTGTAACTGGGCAAAACTGTAAATGAGCACGTGCGGTACAGAGGACAGACACGCAAGCAAGCATGACTGAGGAGGATGGGTGGGGTGCAGGTAAAGCAAAAGGGGAGAAGGTAGGTGAATGAGATATTTTGGGGAAGTGGGAGAGAGACCACTTGGTCAGTTATAAAAGTTGGAATGTTAATTCTCTGGAATGGTTTATTTCTAATTTTGTCAGAAAGTTACCTACGATGTAATACAATGCTGAAATGATACATTTAGACCACCATTTCGACAGGGGCCATATCATCCCCAAAGGATTAAAAATTCTTATGAAGAAATGGAAAATCGTACTCATTTTATGTATAAAGCATGGATACATGTTCGTAAATGGACACACAGTATATCTGTGGCTGGAACATTTCATGAGAAGGCAACCGGAGGGAAAAGAAGTCCAAAAAGGCTCCCTGGAAGTGTGATCATGAAATCAAGGTGGAGAAATCCTGATCTGGAGAATAAGGAGTTCTTACTGTGACCAGATTATTAGCTAAACAGATTTGAACACATGGTGATAATAGATCGAAACCATACAAGCCAAACTGGCTCCAGGATAAACTAACAAAATAAGATTCTGAGGAGACGTTAAAGAGCACAGACCTGTTGTCTAGCAGTATTCGTTTATAAATATCGATGGCTTCTTGGTAGTGAGATCGCATATAGTGGATGGAGGCCAAACTGAGTTGATCTTCTGTGATATCCTGAAGATTCTGATGGAAGTTCATCAACTTCTTCTCATCATTAAACTAAAATTATCAGAGGGAAAAAGACACAAAAAGATTCATATTAGAGAACACTTAATCAACAGCTGTGGTACAGAGATTTTAACTCCTCCTTCAGCCATCTTGTCTCTCTGTTCTCCCTATTTCCCTTCAGTTCCTTATCTTCTCTGTCTCCTTCAGAGAAAGAATGAAAGCCTCTGGAGGCATAGATTTGACAATGGGAAGCCTTTAAGTCACAGCTAATAACCACCTCCTTCCTTCTTCTTCCTATTTCTTTCTCCCTTTCCTTTTTTTCTATGTCTTTTTATCGCTTTCGTTTGCTGTTGATAAGACATTTTATTTTTTTTTAAATAATTTATTGTCAAATTGGTTTCCATACAATACCCAGTGCTTACCCCAACAAGTGCCCTCTTCTGTGCCTGTCACCCACTCTCCTCCCTCCCATACCCCCCTCACCCGTCAGTTTGTTCTTAGTCTTTGAGAGTCTCTTATGTTTTGTCTCCCTCTGTCTTTGTGTCTTTTTTCTTTTCCCCTGTTCCCCTCCCCCATGGTTTTCTGCTAAGTCTCTCAAAATCCACCTATGCGTGGAAACATATGGTATCTAAGACAGACATTTTAAAATATACAGACATATTGGGCGCCTGGATGACTCAATTGGTTAAGTGTCCAACATCAGCTCAGGTCATGATCTCTTGGTTTGCGGATTCAAGCCCCTCATCAGGCTCTGTGCTGACAGCTAAGAGCCTGGAGCCTGCTTCCAATTCTGTCTCTCCCTTTTTCTGCCCCTCCTCCACTCACACTCTGTATCTCTTTCTCTCAAAAATAAATAAACATTAAAAAATTTTTTTAATATAAAGACACAGTAAGATAGGAAGTTTAAAAGTATGTCAAGAGATTTAACAGACAAATACTATACAAAAGAGAGCCAGGGTAGTTATACAAATATGCCAAAGTAGACATTATGTGAAGAGGAATTTCTAGAGGTAAAGAGAGGCATTTCATAATGATGTTTCAATCCACTAGACGGATATAACAATTCTAAATTTGTGTGCATTTAACAATAGAGTCTGGAAAATATGTAAAGCAAAAACTGAAAGAACTAAACAGAGAGATGGATAATTATAGTATGAAATTTTTAAATACACCAAGAGTAATTATTTTCATATATTGCCTATGGATGATCTGATAAACTTTCTGTAAAATAATTTAGCAATATCAATGAAAAGCTTTAAAGTTGTTCAAATTCAATTAACTCAGTAAGCTCATTCCTAGGATGTTCAGAATAACATTTTTGTAATTAAAATTAAAACAATCTAAATGGAAAAATAAGTAAATAAAACAATCTAGGGGCACCTGGGTGGCTCAGTCGGTTGGGCGGCCGACTTCAGCTCAGGTCATGATCTCATGGTCTGTGAGTTCAAGCCCCGCATCGGGCTCTGTGCTGGCGGCTCAGAGCCTGGAGCCTGCTTCATATTCTGTGTCTCCCTCTCTCTCTGCCCTTCCCTTGTTCACGCTCTATGTCTCTCAAAAATAAAAACTCAAAAAAAAAAAAAAAACAACAATCTAAATGGGACTGATTCTTTGATTTCTCTTTTTGCTGCTTCATTATTGGTGTACAGAATTGCTGATTTTTATTTCCTGTAACTTTACTGAATTCATGTATCAGTTCTAGCAGTTTTTTGGTGGAGTCTTTGGGGTTGTTGTTTTTTTTTTACCAAGTTTTCTATATAGAGTATCATGTCATATGCAAATAAAGTTTCACTTCTTCTTTGCTGATATGGATGCCTTTTATTTCTTTTTGTTGTCTGATTGCTGTGGCTAGGACTTCCAGTGCTGTGTTAAATAACAGTGGTGAGAGTGGACATCCCTGTGTTTTTCCTAACCTTAGAGGAAAAGGTCTCAGTTTTTCCCCATAAAGGATGATAGTAGCTGTGGGTTTTCGGATATGGCCTTTATTATGTTGAGGTGTGTTCCCTCTAAACCTACTTTGTTAAGGGTTTTTATCATGAAGGGATGACATACTTTGTCAAATGCTTTTACTGCATCTATTGAAATGATCACAGGGCTCTTACCCCTTGTTTTATTAACGTGGTGTATCACATTGATTGATTTGCGACTACTGAACCACCCTTGCAGCTCAGGAATAAATCCCACTTGATTGTGGTGAATGTTTCTTTAAATGTACTTTTGGATTTGGTTTGCTACTATTTTGTTGAGAATTTTTATATCCATGTTCATCAGGGATATTGGCCTGTGGTTCTCTTTTTTAGCGGAATCTTTATCTGGCTTTGGTATCAGGGTAATGCTGGTCTCATAAAATAAAATTAATGACACAAGAAACAACAAGTGTTGGTGAGGATATGGATAAAGGGGGACCCTCTTACATTATTATTATTATTGGGAATGCAAACTGGTGCACTCTGAAGACAGTATGGAGGTTCCTCAAAAAAGTTAAAAAAAGAGAACTACCGTACAATCCAGCAATTGCTCTACTAGGTATATACCCAAAGAATACAAATGCACTAATTTGAAGGGATACATGCACCTCAATGTTTATAGCAGCATTATCTACAATGGCCAAATTATGGAAAGAATCCAAATGCCCACCGACTAATGAATGGATAAAGAAGATATGGTATATATTTACGACAGAATATTAGTCAGCCATAAAAAAAAATGAAATCTTGCCATTTGCAATGATATGGATGGAGGTAGAGACTATTATCCTAAGCAAAATAAGTCGGTCAAAGAAAGACAAATACCATAAGACAAACACCATAAGATTCCTATGTGGAATTTAAGAAACAAAACAAATAAGCATAGAAAAGAGAGAGAAGACCAAACCAAGAAACAGATTCTTAAGATGGTTTCCAGAGGGGAGATGGATGGGGAGATGGGTTAAATAGGTGATGGGGATTAAGGAGTTCACTTGTGAGGATTACGGGGTATTATATGTAAGTATTAAAAATTTAAAAATAAGCAAATAAATACATAAATACAATCTAAAAGTCAAATAACTAGGAACTGTTAAATAAATTATAATACGTGATACAATGAAATGTTATAAAAAACATTTTAAAAAGTCACAGTCTTAAAGACTGTATGTGACTCAAGGATATGCTCATAGTATAAAGCTGAGTAGGAAAAAAAGCAGAATATAAAAATATATATTCAGCATGAGTCTCACTCTTGCAAAACAAAGAAATGAACAAAAATATAAATATGCATATAAAAAATAATTATCCTAAAAGGGGATATAAGAAACCAAAAGATTGATATGTAGTTACCTTTAAATATGGTAGGTGTTGTTTCTTTTTTCAATTTTTTCTTGCTTATATTTCGTCTAATAGAATTAATGTGTAACTTCTATAATATGAAAAATTGTTTGAAAAAACTATTTTATGATGATGTCCAAAATTATCGTTACAAGGAAATTTTGAAAAGTGCATACATATTTCTAGAAGTGAAGATAAGGTGTCTTTGCGTGTGCTTCCAAGAGACAATAGGACAGTAGAAGGAAACTAATCTTAAATGACTACTACTTAAGAAGAACTAAAATCTAAGATCTCTTAATAAATTAGGAAGGTAAAGAACATTAAGGAGAAAAAAATCCTATAAAATTAACACCTATATTAAGCATTTCTAGTTAATTATCTTTCACCAGGGGCGCCTGGGTGGCTCAGTTGGTTAAGGTCAGAGGACTAAGAGTCAGGTCATGATCTCGAGTTTTGTAAGTTTGAGCCCTACATTGGGCTCCGCGCTGACAGTGCAGAGCCTGCTTGAAATTCTCTCCCTCTCTTTCTCTGCCACTCTCCCACCTGTGCGCTCTTGCATGCTCTCTCTCTCAAAATAAATAAAACTTAAAAATTTTTTTTAAATTATCTTTCACCATTGTTTTTAACAAGGAAGAAAAAATATTTTAAAAGCAAAAAGTGTGAAATGAGAACATCAATACCTTATGAGCCAAGTGGAAGAGGAGGCGATTTTGAAGTCGGCTTTTTGGAGCTGGAAAAAAAAAGTTCAAGCTACTTACTCATTGTCAGTGGCACTTAGTTCCCTTCAAGAGAAACACGAGATGAAGATAAAGCTTCCCAAATCCTTACCTTCGTGATCATATGTCTCTACTATAATATATATTATTTTAGTCTGTTCTCTATTTACAGTAGCAGGAACAGCATCAAGAACCAGGAAAAAAACGTTGTAAGGTTCCATTCCTCCCCAGCACTGGTTCTACTGGATTCCATCAAGGGGACCCACAGCACAGCACACCACCCACAATTCTGGTAGCAGCGCACCGCCGCGCTGTTCACACGCTAATCAAGCACCGGAAACAAACAGCTAGGTTTATCTCATTTCATGTCCGAATCCACTCTCATCCAGCTGTATTCTCTGTCAATTCCTTCCCAGATCTCCTTTTCCACAATTACACAGCCATATTTTCTTAAATCCTAGCCTGATCTCTACTCCACAGATCTAGCGTGATCATCCACCACCCTGAAACAGCCGGCCAAGAGAAAAGGTTCACGACTTTTGAGTTCTAAATCCCCTTTGCACTGTTGGAAAATTTTCCTAAATCTAGATACCTAACCCTGTATCTCTATACAGAAAAAAATCATACTTCAATGTATAAAAAAGAAAAAATGTATACGGAAAGAAGGAAAGCTACCTTGATCACTTTCTATGTGTCTAATACTGTTCTCACAGATAAAATCTGGAAACATGAGATAAAATAAGTGACTTAAAGGCCCTTATAACAAAATTAAGAAAAACTACCTTAGTACGCAGAAAACAGTTTGGGTACAAATCAAGAACGGCTTCGAGTTCCACACTGTCTGAATTTTAGCTGGAATTGTCCCTAAATATGTATATATCAGTTAATTCTCTAAGAATTCTACCCTGGAATATATTCTTCCCTAACCAATTTCCTAACTAACGTTCCCTTGCCCACATTCTCTACATTTCTTTGAATTTAATTTGATTCAGGGGCACCTGGGAGGCTCAGTTGGTTGAGCACTAGACTTCCACTCAGGTCATGATCTCACGATTCGTGAGATCGAGCCCCACATCGGGCTCACTGCTATCAGTGCAGAGCCTGCTTCAGATCCTCTGTTCCCCTTTCTGCCCCTTCCCCGCTCATGCTCCCTCTCTCTGACATAAAATGATAAAACACTGAATTTAATTTGATTCATACTGTCATTATTCTTCATCTTTCCACCCCTGTTTCTCTTGGCCCTATTCTTACTTGCAAGTTGATGCCCAGTTCTTCTTAGACGGCTGTCAGGACAGATCAAGCAAATGAAAACAAGTCTGGACTCTTTCAGCAGAAATTACTGGGCTTCTCATTGAGAAACAGGAAAACAGCCATAAAATCCACATCCATAAGGGCTCAAACAACTACCCCCAATTCCTACAACAACATGAACGCCTACCATGATGGGGCTTAAAAAAGATAACTTGCTTGCCTTTTGCTTCTCTCATGCGTTTTTTTCAACTTCTGGGGAGGTGGGGGGAGAGGAAACAGCACAGAGATTAACTCTCTCTTTAAACATAAAGTTGCTAAGGTTCAATGTTCTTTGAAGACTAAAGCTATTTTTTAGTTTCTTTTTTTTAATTATTTATTTTTTTATTTTACTTAGTTAGTTTTTAGTTTTATCATGGTACTTGGTTTTTCCTCAGTAGAAAAATGAATTGGGGCTCCCGGGTGGCTTAATCTACTGATTGTCTGAATCTTGATTTCCGTTCAGGTTGTGGTCTCACGGCTCATGAGTCCAAGCCCCGTGTTTGCCTCTGTGCTGATACTGCAGAGCCTGCTTGGGATTCTCTCTTTCCCTCTCTATCTACCCGTCCCCTGCACGCAAGCACATGATCTCTCTCTCAAAATAAATAAATAAACTAAAAAAAAAAAAGAAAAAGGAATTAAGTTTTAAAATCTCCAAAATAACTCTTACCATTAGTGATGAACACTAGATAGTAAAAGGGGCCACTTTAGGGGCGTCTGGGTGGCTCAGTTGGTTAAGCGGCCGACTTCGGCTCAGGTCATGATCTCGTGGTCTGTGAGTTCGAGCCCTGCGTCAGGCTCTGTGCTGGCGGCTCGGAGCCTGGAGCCTGCTTCCGATTCTGTGTCTCCCTCTCTCTCTGCCCTTCCCCTGTTCACGCTGTGCCTCTATGTCTCTCAAAAATAAATAAACGTTAAAAAGAAAATTAAAAAAAAAAAAGGGGGCCACTTTACCTTTAAATCCAGCTGCTTCGGCTTGTTTATACATTCCAAGAAAAAAGTAGGTACAGGCCAGGTTCACCCAGACTTCAGGACTGCAATTTTCCTCTTTTGTTGCATTTTCATATTCCTGAAATATATATTAAGCAGGGATCTCATTTCAGCAGTGAAGCAACTGATGAACCGTTCTTCTATAATGGAATAGGATTTCTCACTGAGATTGGGCAACTTCACATTTAGGGAATCCTATACGCTCCTCACTATTCTATACCTGCAAGGTTACATACTGAAGCCACAGCTCAATCCTACCCATGTGGGCTGTTGTCCACACAATCTTAAACTTGTTTCTTTCCCCCTTGTTTTTGCTCACATTTATCTGTGAGCTAACAAACTGCAAAATGAAAACTAACTAAAATATTTTATTTGTTAACTTAAAAAAAACAAACAAACAGGGGCGCCTGGGTGGCTCAGTCAGTTAAGTGTCTGACTCTTGATTTCAGCTCAGGTCATGATCTCATGGTTTGTGAGTTCGAGCCAGAGTTGGGCTCTGAGCTGATGGGGCGGAGCCTGCTTGAGATTCTCTCTTTCTCCCTCTCTCTCTGCCCCTCCCACTCTCTCTCGGTCTCTCTCAAAATAAATAAACTTTTTTTAAAAAGCTACCTTATAAGAAATATATAGGTTCAGTTAACTTAAAACCTGATAACCTTAATATACTACAAATATTGTTTTATTGTAATTGTTTTCTGGGTTAGTTTATTTGGCTTTACATTTTATCCATTTTAAGAGTTTATTTTATTATTATATTATTTTTAAATTTATTATTTTTGAGAGACATAGAGACAGAGCGTTAGCAGGGGAAGGGCAGAGAGAGAGGGAGACACAGAATCTGAAGCAGGCTCCAGGCTCCGATGAGCCATCAGCACAGAGCCCGACGTGGGGCTCAAACTCACAGACCGTGATATCATGACCTGAGCTGAAGTCGGCGGCTCAACCGACTGAGCCACCCAGGCGCCCCTTATTATTATTTTTTAAGTAGGCTCTCAGCCCAACATGGGGCTTTTTTCTTTTAGTTTTTTTTTTAATGTTTATTATTTTTGAGAGAGAGACAGAGAGCAAGCAGGGGAGGGGCAGAGAGAGAGAGGAAGACACAGAATCCGAACCAGGTTCCAGGCTCTGAGCTCTGTCAGTACAGAGCCCATCACGGGGCTCGAACTCACAAACCATGAGATCATGACCTGAGCCTAAGTAAGCCTTAACCAACTGAGCCGCCCAGGCGCCCCAGTTTTTGTTGTTTTAAAGTTTACTTATTTATTTTGAGAGAGAGAGTGTGTGCAAGCAGGGGAGAGACAGAGAGAGAGGGAGACACAATACCAAGCAGGCTCCATACTGTCAAAGCAGAGCCTGATGCGGGGCTTGAACTCATGAACCGTGAGATCATGACCTGAGCTGAAATCGAGCCCTCTGCTCAGCTGAATTAGCCTCCAGGCGCCCCTGTTGATTTTGTTCGTCATCTTACCTCCTCATCCCCTGACCTTGGGCACTTTCACTCTGGTTATGCAGGTTCGATAAATACCCATAGATTACATTTTGGGGGTAAGAATATGTGGTAACTATTTAAACAATTTCATTTATGATTTAAAAACTGTTTGACTAAAGGCATCTAAAATTTTATCTAGATTCCTAATCCTATAGATTGGTCATTAGATAGGTACCATTTACAATGACCAAGAAAAACAACTTTCAAAACTGCACTTGCAGAAATATAAAGATAATATAATCTTTCCTATGTCTAAAATTAATCAAGCAAAATAAAAATGAATTTCTTTGAGAAACGCATCATGGAAATTTTATCAAAAGGGTTCTTTTCTTCTCCTGAAGCTTTCCTTAAGAAATACTAATATTAGGGGCACTTGGGTGGCTCAGTCGGTTAAGCGTCAGACTTCGGCTCAGGTCATGATCCCACGGCTTGTGAGTTCGAGCCCTGCATCTGGTTCTGTACTGACAGCTTGGAGCTTGGAGCCTGCTTCAGATTCTGTGTCTCCCTCTCCCTCTCCCCCTTCTCCACGCGCACTCTCTCTCTCTCAAAAATAAATAAACATTAAAAAAAAATACTAGTATTAATATTTTGAACAATTTCACTAGTATATATGTAAAAGCAAAGAATAAACAAGATATATATGTGTGTACACACACACACACACACACATACACTTGAATATATATGAAAGACTTATGAAGCAATACATCAAACAAGAGCCCATGATTGCCTCTGTTAACAAAGAAATAGGATTGGGAACGGCAGACAGGATGACTTTTTTCTTTTTATTTTGTTCTCTTCTATATTGTTTGAATTTTACTAAGAGCATGAATTATTATAATACAAAGTTTAATAACGTTTTCAAAACCCTTCAGTAATAATTTTTAAAATTTTTTAGAAGTTCTATTTATTTATTTTGAGAGAGAGAGAGAGCATGAGCAGGGGAGGGGCAGTGAGAGGGAGAGAAGAGAGACAATCTGCACTGACAGTGCAGAGCCTGAAGCAGGGGTTGAACTCACCAACTGCAAGATCATGACCTGAGCCAAAATCAGGAATCAATGCCCAATCAACTGACTCACCCAGGTGCCATATAACTTTTTTTTTTAACTAACCTCCAAAGCTCTCTTGTAGTCACCCAGGTGAAAAGCACAGTATCCAATCCACAAATTAGTGTCCTCTTCTTGTTCCCCAACATGACGTTTGAACTTCAGGGTAAAATTTCATTAAAAAAAAAAAACACAACAACAACAGAAAAACAGAAAAAACAAACAAAACACATGAAAAACTTTTAATAAACCTTCTGTTTAAAAAACTGCTATGTTAAGCTACTGATGAACAATAGGAAATTGGAAGTAATAGAAGCAAGATAATACCATTTAATTAGTCTATACCTAAAGAACTCAGCACAATTACCTCCTAATTGTCACAGAGAATGTATACATATATATTTCTTGAATGATGCAACAAATACCAGAATCTAAATTTTATTTATTTCATGAAGTATCATCAAAAGGCTGGAACAATTATTGCTACATAGCAACTGAAACAGGCTACACTGAGACAACGTGTATAACCATGTGATCTCAATTCCTTTCAATGTTAGGCATTAAAAGAGTTTTAATGTTTGACTTATATATTATCCAAGAAAACTATAACACAGATTGTTTCTTAGATATTCACAAGATGAAAATTTCTAGTTCACTTAATGTTTCCAGTTGAAAGAAATGCCTAATTTCAAATATTTCACATGTTTTTCTTTTTTTTTTTAATGTTTTATTTATTTATTTATTTTTGGGAAAGAGAGAGAGTGCACAAGGGAAGGGCAGAGAGAAAGGGAGACAGAGAATCCCAAGCAGGCTCTGTGCTGACAGAGCCCCAAAGCGGGGTTCAAACTCACAAACCATGAGATCATGACCTGAGCTGAAATCAAGAGTTGGATGCTTTTTCTGTATCTACTGACACTTTATCCCAGAAAGTACTTAAGAGATATCCCCATAACAATTCTGGGACGTATTAAGGAACACAAGAATTATGTGAAGTATCTATTGCCAAATAACTGAAAGTTAGAGATCAAGCAATGAACTCAAGGCTACCAGAGCCAGCGAAGGTGGTAGCAGGGACCACCACAGCTCAGAGACTCCAACCCCTGTGTTCTCAGCCTCCATGTTCATTCAAACTCACACTTCAAACGTACCCCATTAGTGCACACATACACCTATTCACAGGTTATGACCTTGCACTGAGAACAAACCATTAAATCATTCTGTAACCCTTGAACAGGCTGACCACAACATATGAAAATTAAGGATATTCAGAAGCCTGGCCTCATTTTTGTCCATTGTGAGAAAATATATGTGAATTCCCCAGCCAACAAATGTCCTGTTTTGGAGGAAACGAATGAGGCTTTGAAGGAGGAGTTTGATCTCCCATGGTTAGGTGAGAGTTTTCCATTCTACGGGCTGATAAACCAAAAACATGGATAAAAAAATTAAATAGGGAGCCAACATACATCTGTAGATCATTGTTACATTGGGTGCCTTGACTGTTACAAGATGAAGACATCCGTTGATACTTTCTAGCCTAGTATAAGAACTTACTCCTTTAGTTAACTCTGTAACATTAGAAATCTTCCTTTCACAAAATGCTGTGAATTTGAGTACAGTGCCTTAAGTCTGAAGACATTCTTATTTGAAGTCTTCCTGAACTTGCTCTAGGAATTACCTGGTACCAAAGGAAAGCTCATGAGACTTCCTCACCCCAAACCATGGCCGTTCCCATTCCCATACATCATGGCACTTGACAGGCTGCCTAAGAATGTAAGCAAAGAGCAGAGTCTCCCTGACAACCGAAAAGTAGTGCAGGATTACATAGTAAGGAAAGTGTGGTTACTGTCTTAAAAGAGAGAAGAGAAATAGAGACTGACAAAAATTAGACAGAGACCTACCACTCAGTCTATTGATTTATACATTGGTTTATAGAGCTAGAAAGTCCTCCCAAGTCAACTTCTCCACTTTAAAGATGAGAAGCTGACACCAAAAAAGCCAAACAAGGTACGCAATATCAGAGCTAGTAAGAAACCTAGAACCACACATGGAAGATTGAGAAAAAACATAAAGCTAACTAAAACAATCATTGTGGATACATTCTAAGTAAGAGAGCTGCAGCAGGGCTTTGGAGAAATGATTGGCACAACACAACTCGGCTCTGCTGTCGAAACTCCGACTCATCATTGTTTGGTGTGCTCCTTCAGTCTCCTGTAACATATGATTCCCACAAAGCAGCTTCACAAGGTGTAGTGTCCTCGGATCATCTACATCAGAAGCACTTGGGCTACGTGAAAAAAATGCGGGTTCCTGAACAGCGCCATAGACTGATTTGTAAAGAATCAGAATCACTGGGGCGCCTGGGTGAGTTAGCTGGTTAAACGTCTGACTCTTAATTCGCCTCAGGTCATGACCTCACAGTTTATAAGATGGAGCCCCACCATGGGCTCTGTGCTGAGCGTGGAGCCTGCTTAGGAGTCTCTCTCTCTCCCTCTCTCTCTCTCTCTGCTCCTCCTCTGCTCTCTTTCTCTCTCTCAAAAATAAATACAAAAAAAAGAGAAAGAATCATAATCCCTAAGGCAGTAGTCGAGGAATATAAGCTTTTTTTTTATGTTTTATTTTGTTTTTGAGAGAGAGAGAGAGACAGACCACAAGCAGGGGAGGGGCAGAGAGACAGGGAGACACAGAACCCGAAGCAGGCTCCAGGCTCTGAGCTGTCAGCACAGAGCCCGATGCGGGGCTCGAACTCACCAACCTCGATATCATGACCTGAGCTGAAGTCGGACGTTTAACCGACTGAGTCACCCAGGCGCCCCGAGGAATATAAGTTTTAATAAGTACCCTAAGTGATTCTGATGCACATTAAAAGTTGAGAACTACTTCATAGAGATTTGAAATATTTTCTGAAGATACAGTATTCTAGACAATAAGCATGAACCACAGTAGTATTATTCGAATGATCCAAATTTTATAATATATAATAGGAATAAATCATAAATTGGTCAGGGTTTGAGATAAACAGCGTGTGAACTGATGCTGTGTCAAACATGCCTCCATATTTTTAGCTGAATGCACCATCAGTGGGACTAGACATAACTAAAAGTGTCCCTCAAGAAGTAAGTCAATCTTCTTAGTTCATCTTTAATCAGGTTCATCGTTAACATGGAATCTGGAATCTGTGCCTGACTTGATTTATAGAAAGCCTCCCCACCAAAACATTCCACCTATTCCAACAGCGTAGCAACCTGCGTTCACCCGAGCATTCATCCACATTCTGGTAATCACCTCCTAAGAAGCAATCATTTTAGGACATTACCTCCAACAGGGTAATAGCTCCAGTGAAATCTCTTTGTGAAAGTAGCTCCTCTAGTTTTGGAATCTTCCTACCTTTCTTCTTTCTCTTGTCAGGGTGGGGTAGGTCCCCGCCTACAGCAGGCTTGGCCCTTGAAAGCATCTGTGGAAGAAGCAACAAAGACAGCAGTATGACCCAATTCCGATGGTCAGTTTTAAACTCGGTGTGACAGCTCCAGGATTCGCATGTCAAATCCTTAACGATGAACCCCAGGGAAGCCCATTCAAACTCTTTGTAGCAAGTATTTTACTAAAAAGGCCATCACGCTGTATTTGGGCTGAACCCAACAGCTACTACAAGTCATCTTCTTTATCAATTCATTAGAGTGGGGTAGGAGATGCTTTGGAGCAGCTTCTGTCATCTCAGCCTTCCCTTGGTCTGCTTTCCATCCCACGCGCAGCTAAGATGTGGATAAGTGGAGAAGCAGGAAGAAAGAGAGCATCGAGGTGTTTACAGTCGCATCCCTGTCTCCCGTGAGAACGTGGGTAGGGCAGGGAGATCACCCTCCCATGACATTCCTAGTCTTAATCCAGAAGTGTTCCCCAGAAGGGAACCTCCGATCTCCAGTACTAGGGTCCACTCAAAGTTCTCCTCCCTCACTGTTCAGAGCCACTAACCATCTTGGGAGTTGGTTCAGTGAGCCTCTTCCCCAGACAGACAGAAAAGGCCCAGCCTTAGCGCGTCTCGGCATCCACACCGCACGCTCCGTCTCCACGGCAACCCCGCGGGGGCGGGATCTGGTTCGCCGCGGAGAAGTGCTCTCAGGGGAACCAGTGCCCTCCGCCTTTTGGTTCCGCTCCTTTCGGCGGCTGCGGGAGGAGAAATTCTCTCAGGGGGAGAGACAGGGTTTTCTGTGCTGGGAATGAAAGTTTGCATCTCTGCTTAGGACTTGACTTTAAGAAAAGGCGAATTAGAACGATATTTTTTTCCCCAGTACACGTTTCCTGGGAAAATCATATTCAAGGACTACTTCCGATTTGGATCGTGTTGGGTTCCATAGCAACCTCCCGGCGCTGACTGGCACGTGATCTGCGGACTCCGGTCTCAGGGAAGCTTCGAAAAAAGTCGCTGAACCGAGGAAGTTGGTGTTTATAGGCGGGAGTTCACCAAAATACAGTTTCTTATTTACATAGTAAACAATACGGAACTGTAATAAATATATGTTGGTTGGACGACTTTATTTATCTACTTTACTCCTGACCCGAGTTAATCCGGCTGCAGGCGCAGGATGAAATCACCGCATGTGGACTGTTAGGAAGCAATCTTAAAGGACCTCCAGTCCAACCTTTGTAACCAAACCAGACGTGAGTTCGTCCACTCGATGGGCAGCAAGCCAATAACAACTGACGCGGAGCTTTCGCATTCAAGAAAGTCTATTTATTGCTGTGGCGCCACCCAGGAGAAGCGGGAGCGAATGCTCAAAAGTCCCAAACTCCACCATGGTTTACAAAGCAGGGTTTTAAAAGGGTGAAAATTCAGGGTAAGGGTCCCAGGGCCTTGGATCACGATGATTGATTATGGATTAGGTCAGCTATAGTATTTCCTTCCTTGATCATCGTATCCTTTTTGGCGTCTCCCTGTCTGGTTTCGGTGCGATGATAGCAAGGTGGTCGTTCCGCTTCAGGAGGCTGGTCGTTCTGCTTTCAGGGGCCTGGAACTGCAAAACGCTCCGGGCAGATTGCACTGGTGATGTCATCTCCAGAGCACAAAGGTACAAAGGCTGAAGTTCTACATCCTGTAACCATCGCTAAGCTGCAAATTATTTTTTTTTCCCTTGGGAACGTGACACACTGTGTTTGTGATCTTAGGCAGAACAGCATCCCACAGACTTTTGGGGAGGCAACTTTCTGATATTTCCTGAGGCATTTTTACAAGTTTCTTTAACGGTAACTAAGGACTCCGTGATTCTGGGCAGAGACAGCTGGGAGCAGTATGTCTAAATTGTGGGGTCTGTGAGGACTTGCAGCCTCAGTTTCACTCTGAGAATTAGCAGACTAAGGAACTAACAGCTGGAGTAGTCTCCCAAGTGTGTAGGTAGTCGTGGCATGGTTGAATTACATTACATACCACTCTAAGTAACCATCCCTATAGAGACTAATGTATCCCATAAGCTCATAGAGGAGGTTTAGTTTCCTAGATTCTACTGCATCCTCCTCATGCTCCAGTCCCTGCCTCCCACCACCTGTTATTTGGAGAATAAGTAAATGACCACATACCTTAAGTAACAGATACAACCACTTTTATGTACACTCAAGTGTCCTTGTATTCAGACACAGGAACATAGACTTAAGAAATGTGCAAATCCGGGGCGCCTGGGTGGCTCAGTCGGTTAAGGAGCCGACTTTGGCTCAGGTCATGATTTCATGGTCTGTGAGTTCGAGCCCCGCATCGGGCTCTGTGCTGATGGCTCAGAGCCTAGGGCCTGCTTCAGATTCTGTGTATGTGTCTCTCTCTCTCTCTGCCCCTCCCCTGCTCATGACCTCTCTGTCTCTCAAAAATAAATAAATGTTAAAAAATTAAAAAAAAAAGTTGCAAATTCACCGCCACTATACTTGTAATTCTTTTGGTTCCAAATATTAGAAATATCTCAACTTTCGGTGGACTTTAAAACAGAATTATTTTCAGCTCTTCTTTACAGAAGTCCGCATACTTTTATCATTGTCTTGTAGCAGGATTCTCACACAGAGAGCGGTGACACTGAGGCCTATCTTTTCTGAAAGCAACTTTATTCCTGCCAGCACCACTCAGTTGAGTTCATACCTGAAGAACTGAGCCCCGAATGCCATGTGGTGTAGTTTTTTATATATTTTTTACTCTTCTGTCTCCCACGTATGGTAACACACAAACATGCAGTCTGATTAAATAGTCTCACGTTGCAAGGTTCGTGAAGGATGTTGTCACGTACTTAGGCATATAGCCAGGTTGCCTTGAATTGTTTCTTTTGTTTTTTTGTTTTTAGGGAGGGGACCTACCATAGTCTTATTGCAATATCATCCAAATATTAAACTCATCCTTTTACTTATTAAAAATTTTTTTTTAATTTTAGATAGAGCGAGCAGGGGCGAGGGGCAGAGAGAGAGAATTTTAAGCAGGCTCCATTTTCAGCATGCACCCAACATGGGGTTCGATCACCTGAGCTGAAATCAAGAGTTGGACGCTCAACTGAATGAGCCGCCCAGATGTCCTAAATTCATCCTTTTTTTTTTAAATGCCTCCTTTTTTTTTTTTTAAACGTTTATTTATTTTTAAGATAGAGACAGAGTGTGAGCAGGAGAAGGGCAGAGAGAGAGGGAGACACAGAATCCGAAGCAGGCTCCAGGCTCTGAGCTGTCAGCACAGAGTCCGACGCAGGGCTCGAACTCACAGACTGTGAGATCATGACCTGAGCCAAAGTCGGCCGCTTAACCGACTGAGCCACCCAGGAGCCCCATAAATTCATCCTTTTAAAGCATACAGTTCCCTGACTTTTGGTACAAGTATCCCTTGCTTTTTGAAACTTCATGTTTTGCCACTTCGCTTCTATGAAAACCCTACACTGGTACCTGTTTTTGCTAACCAAAGAAGTGAAGAGGGCTTTCACTTTTATAAAGAAAAGCGAAAATAGCGTGCCACATTTGTTCTGCCAACAAGAGAGGCGGCACGCACCAGCGCAGCGACACTGGCACTACCAAGCTCCTTTACTGGGAACCACACGCAGCACCTCAGCATCAAGCCACAAGAGCTTCCAGTTGTGTCTGTGATCATCTGTGCTTTATCTCTATTTATTTTGTGCATCTGTTAGCAAGACGTGTCCTAAGGGATCAGAAAAGCCTAAGAGAGGTGATTGTTTGGATCTGGGAGCGTTCAAAAGTTTTCCCGTATAAGTTAACAGTAGGGGGCACCTGGCTGGCTCTGTCAGAAGATCGTTCATGCGACTCTTGATCTCAGGGTCGTGAGGTCAAGTCCCTTGTGGGGTGAAGAGATTACTTAAATAAATAAAACTTTAAAAAATTAAATTAATTAATAGTAATAAATAAGTAAGTAATAAATAAATAAAAGTTTCAGAGGAACACTCTACTTTCAGATGGCAGGGGAAACCTGTATTCACAGAGCTGTGCATCTATTACCATTATCAAATTCCAGAACGCTTTCATCATCCCCAAAAGGAACCCTACATCCATCAGCCGTCATTCATTGTTCCTCTCCTCACCTTAGCCTTTGGCAACCACTTATATATTTTCTTTTTTCTTAATGTTTATTGAAAACATTAAATAAGGGGGGGGGGAGGCAGAGAGAGGTGGGGACAGAGGATCTGAAGCAGGCTCTGCTGATAGCAGATGTGGGGCTCAAAATCATGAACCGCGAGGTCATGACCTGAGCCGAAGTCCAACGCTTAAGCAACAGAGCCACCCAGGCGCCCCTATTCTATTTTTCTGTCTCTATAGATTAGCCTATTCTGGTCATTTCATATAAATGAAATCATACAAATAGAGGTTCACACACCGTACTTCTAAATATTGAAACATTTTTTAATCAATTTAGGAAACTTAGGTAAAATGTTTTAGCCTCCTGTCTTGACAAATATGCCATCATGAAGGAAGTCAGGTTCCAATTTAGAATTCTCAGACTTCCCAGCATTCTGTTGCTGGAGGGGGCAGTGTGGAGAGAGCCAGCCCCGGGCGTCAGCCCATGCCCTTCTCTGAACGCAGGCTCCATTCTACGCTCAGGGGCTTTGTGCATGTGTATGAACACCCAATCTACAATGCAAACGGTAGTCACCCACTCTCCTGACAGCTGTCACCCTCTGACAGACCTAAAGGCAGGACAGGCTCAGGGAAGAGACCTCCTCAGGAATGGAAAAAGGCTTGGGACTGTATGGGCAGGGAATTCAGGGTCCTGGGCACCACAGCACCGTGAGGATGGCTGCAAGAAATCTGAAGAGGGCTCCAGAGCACCTGGGTGGCTCAGTCAGTTAAGCATCTGACTCTTGACTTTGACTCAAGTCATGATCTCACACTTCGTGGTTTTGAGCCCTGCAACGGGCTCTAGGCTGGCGGTGCGGAGCCTGCTTGGGATTCTCTCCGCCTCCCTCTTTCTCTGCCCCTCCCCAGCTCACATGCTGTTTCTCTATCAAAATATATAAATAAACTTCAAAACCAAACCAAACCAAACCAAAAAAACCACTTTGACTCTGCGGCTTCTTCACACCTGGTACAGTCAGAGCCCAGAGTTCAGAGCAGGGCTTCCCTCAGGAGGGTCTAAGGGTAGTATTGCCAATAATGGTGTAAACAATCCTGCAGACTTGCTAAATCTATTGAAGTCATCTCTTATTTCCAGCAGTGTGGGATACTTCTTTAAGCATCTAAATCTCCATCGCGGCTGTTTGAGCTGCGGGTGTAGTTGTGAAGGGCAGAGCGCGGCATACAGGTGTACTTGAGAAGAAGCTATTATTCCCAGCTACGGCTGAACCCAGGGTGTTGTGGAACATGTCACAACATGGACACACAATAGCCAGTTGCACGCATAAAAGGCAGAGTTGGAATGGCCACTTTGTCGTAGTTGCATTAGAACAGCAGCTTCTGAGAGATTAGAAAACATAATCCAGACTATGATGATGGTTGTATGGCTATGCAAATTTACTAAAAACCATTGAGTCGTGCACTTAAAACAGGTGAATTTTATGATCTGTAAATTGTATCTTTCTAGATCTGTGTGTTGTCGGTCTTTGGTCTGTATTTTATTTATTTATTTTTATTTTTTTTAAATGTTTATTTATTTATATGAGAGACATAGAGGCACAGCGTGAACAGGGGAAGGGCAGAGAGAGAGGGAGACACAGAATCGGAAACAGGCTCCAGGCTCTGAGCCGTCAGCACAGAGCCCGACGTGGGGCTCGAACTCACAGACTGTGAGAACGTGACCTAGCTGAAGTCGGCCGCCCAACCAACTGAGCCACCCAGGCGCCCCTGGTCTGTATTTTAAAGTAATTCAGACCTGATGTCCCCGGGTGGCTCAGTCGGTTAACTGTCTGACTTCGGCTCAGGTCATGATCTCACGTCATGGTCATGAGCCCCCACGTCTGGGCTGACAGCTCAGAGCCTGGAGCCTGCTTCAGATTCTGCAACTCCCTTGCTCTCTGCCCCTACCCCGCTCATGCTCTGTCTCTCTCTCTCTCAAATATAAATAAATAAAAAATAAATAAAACATTAAAAAAAATTTTTTTAATTAATCCATCTCTGTTAGTCCAGTTTAGCATAATGCTACTGACTTCTGGTCCTGGGAAACCACCTGTCACTCACACGTCATTCAACAGGGCCATGAGTTGCTGAGGGAATGTGAAAGGTGGTAAATTTTGGCATTTCTTACTAGGATGGATTTTCTGTAAGGAAAAAGTCTCATTGAAAGAAGATCCCTCAGATATTAATAATTAGTGCATCCGGGTGAATAATATACTAAATTTCATTGTAATAACATTATAACTTTTTGTAAATATGAAAATTTTCCGTATGAAAATTGGAGAGGTAATTATTAAAAATGAAATAGTAAAAAGAAGAACCTTTATCATTTTTGTTACAGAACCACAGAGACTCTATTCGTCAGTTCTACTGAGTGCTGTTACTTTTGTTGTTCTTTTCGTTCACTAGGTTCACAAATATTCTACCTTACCATCAAAGAATGCTGGAGCGCCTGGGTGGCTCAGTTGGTTAAACATATGACTTCAGCTCAGGTCATGATCTCACAGTCCGTGAGTTCGAGCCCCACCTTGGGCTCTGTGCTGATACCTCAGAGCCTGGAGCCTGCTTTGGATTTTATGTCTCCTACTCTCTTTGCCCTCTCTTGCTCATACTCTGTCTCTCTCTCTCTCTCTCTCTCTCTCTCTCTCTCTTTCAAAAATAAATAAACATTAAAGAAAAAAAATTTCAAATGTTTTAAAAACCAATTTATACCCACACATCTACCAAAGAAAACCCAAATTCTAGGAGAACCTGCCTGGCTCAAGTCAGTAGAGCATGTGGCTCTTTATCTCAGGGTTTGAGCCCCATGTTGGGTGTAGAGATGACTTAAAAAGAAAATCTTAAAAACAAAAAAAGCCCACATTTTATTCCACTCCCTGCACTAAATTATATGGGCTCATGGGGAAAGGACCCTTTTTTGACTGTTCTAAGCAACAGCAAGAGGACTCTAGGATTATGCATTTGAATACATACTCTTCAAAGAAATATGTTTTTCAATTATTTTAAAATAACTTATTTTTTCTTATTACAAAAATACTCCATACTCACCATAGAAATTTGGGAACATATTGAGAATTAAAATGAAGAAAATGCAAATTATCTATAAATAGGTACCCAAGAAATGACACCTGAAACATTTTGGTTTTTTTATAACTAATTTAGGGATGCTTGGCTGGCTCGGTGGGTACAGTGTGTGGCTCTTGATTTCATTGTCATGAGATTAAGCCCCACATTGGACATAGAGCCAACTTCGGAAAAAAAAAAAAAGTGATTCAATCAGTACTAAAGGGTAACATAGTCATGGCCGAACTACTAATAAATTGAAGAACTAGATAATAGAAAATCAATAGGTAATAATTGTTGTAATTAAGTGATGAACATATGTTTTAATTACCATTATATTTTTGTATGGGAAATTTCTATAATCGCTCTGTGCTGGGCATTAAGCCTGCTTGAGACTCTCTCTGCCCCTTTCTCCAGCTCACACTCTATCCATCTCTCCCTCTCTAAAATAAAAAACAAAACAAAACAATGCATTAAAAAATTAAAATTAAAGAGAAAATTTCCATAATCTAAATTTTAAAAGAGACATCTGTTTGAAAATCCCCAAATTTTTCTGCATGGCCAAATTTTATTTATTTTAAGAGAGAGAGAGATAGTGTGCACACACACACACACACACACACACACACAGGTGGGGGAGAGAGAGAGGAAGAAGAGAGAGACTCTTAAGCAGGTTCCATGCCCAGCAAGGAGCCTGACTCGGGGCTCAATCTCATGACAGTGAGACCATGACCTGAGCTGAAATCAAGAGTCAGATGTGAACTTGGGCAGGCTACTTAACCTCTGTGTATTTTAGTTTTTTCCCTCTGTAAATAAAGGAAGTAAAATCCACCTCATGGATTTGCTTAAGACTCACTGAGACCGTTTATAAGCAAGAGGCGGTGTAACATAATAGGCCAGTGTGGAGCCTCAGGAGACAGACTGCCCGGGCTCAGTTCTTGGCTCTCCCGTTTGCTTTAGCAGTGTGACCTGGGCAGGTGACTTAACATCTTTTTTTTTTTTTTTTTTTTAATATTTATTCACTTCTGAGAGAGAGAAAGAGAGAGACAGAGAAACAGAGAGAGAGAGACAGAGCATGAACGGGGGAGGGGCGGAGAGACAGGGAGACAGAATCTGAAATAGGCTCCAGGCTCTGAGCTGTCAACTGTGAGATCATGACCTGAGGTGAAGTCAGACACTTAACTGACTGAACCACCCAGGCGCTCTTATGATTTAGAGTTTTTTTAGTATATTCACAAAATTGTGCATTACCATTATCTAATTCTAGAACATTTTAATCACCCCCAAAAAGAAAACTGGACACATTAACAGTCCCTCCCCATTCTTCTTTTCTCCCTAGCCCCTGGCAACTATTAATCTATTTTCTATCTGTTGGATTTGCCATTTCATATAAATGGAATCATGCAATATGTAACTGTGTTTGGCTTTTTCAACTTAGCATGTTTAATATTTTTTTAATCTGTTTTTATATTTTTATTTTTATTTTTATTTTTAAATTAAGCTCTACACCCAATATGGGGCTCGAACTTAGGAGGACCCTGAGCTCAAGAGTGCCATGCTCTATGGACTGAGCCAGCCAGGCACTCCTTTCACTTAGCATGTTTTCAAGGCTCTTCTGTGTTATAACATGTATTAGTACTTCATTCCTTTTAATGGCTGAATAATATTCCATTGTATGGACATACCACTTCTGTTTAAGCCTTTGTGTTATTTCAAGAACGAAACACATAGTAACTGCTTAGAGCCTGGTGGTCTTGAGACCCAGTGCGTTGGGGTTCACGGCCCCAATCTTGTTGCAACCCAGGTGGAAATAGTAGTTGAGGAGGAAGCCCAAGCCATGAGAGGCCACCCAGATGCCACCTGGTGCTGGGCTTCTCTTTGTCTGCCAAGGCCAGTCCTGCCTTGGCCTAGCGCACACAGGTCTCAGAAATCTCAAGTTCCGGGGCGCCTGGGTGGCTCAGTCGGTTAAGCGGCCAACTTCAGCTCAGGTCATGATCTCACGGTCTGTGGGTTTGAGCCCCGCATCGGGCTCTGTGCTGATGGCTCGGAGCCTGGAACCTGCTTCAGATTCTGCGTCTGCCTCTCTCTCTCTCTCTCTGCCCTTCCCCTGCTCACGCGCTGTCTCTCGAAAATAAATAAACATTAAAAAAAAATTAAAAAAAAAAAAGAAATCTCAAGTTCCTTGTTCTCTGTCCAGCCTTACACAAACCTGATAACTGCTCTATTTCCGAGTCCCTGTCATTTTGCCATCTTCACATAATCCATTCATTCAGTCTTCCTCCGGACTCGATTACCTACCCGGTTTCCTTAAACATTCCCATTCCTTTGCGTTTTGGACTTCTGTCCCTTTGTGTGTTTGGGTATATTGTATTAATGATCCATTGCTGCCTGACAAATCATCCCCAAACTTAATAGCTTTACAATCAATATTCTTTTTAAAAAATTTTTTCTAATGTTTAAGAGAGAGAGAGACAGAGCACGAGTGGGGGAGGGGCAGAGAGAGAGGGAGACACAGAATCTGAAACAGGCTCCAGGCTCTGAGCTGTCAGCACAGAGCCCGACTGTAAGGCTCAAACCCACAGACCTCAAGATCATGACCCGAGCTGAACTCGGATGCTTAACCGACTGAGCCACCCAGGCTGAGCCACCCAGACGCCCTACGATCAATATTCTTATCACACATGGTTTCTGCTGAGCAACTCAGCTGGGTGGTTCTAGCTCAGAGTTTTCCCTGAGGGTGAAGTAAAACCATCTGCTGGGACTGTAGTCACCTGACATCTTGTCTAGAGCGGAAGGATTCCACCCACATGTCTGGCAAGTTAGTGCTGGTGGTTGGTGGGAGGCCCTTGTCCCCTGCCACATGGATCTCTCCATAGGGCTGCTTGATTGTCCGCACAACGTCACCACTGGCTTCCCCAGAGGGAGTGATGGAAGAGAGAGCAAGGAGGAAGTCACAATGGTTTTTTATGATGTACCCTTGGAACTCACAGGGCCATTACTGTGATATCTTGTTGATACACACAGCTCACTCCTGTTTGGTGTGGGAGGGGACGACATACAGGTGCAAACATCAGGAGGCGAGACTCCCTGGGAGTCAGCCTGCTACATCAGGCCACTGTCACCGAATCAGCCCCGCCCTTAGATTACTCCTGCCCATTGCCTCCGCTTTCAGTCTAGCGCTACCAGGTGAAGGTTGGCGGCCTGAAGTTCCTCATTTGAATACCACCGAAGCAAAGTCCGAGAATTCGTCCTCGCAGAGGAAAATGGACCCTCTCACTGTCCAGTTAACCCCTCCACTAATACGGACAGCTCCATCCTTTCCCAGCTCAGTCAAGTTAGGGAAATCTCGGCTTGTTCCATGCCCCTGCCCTCCCCTGTCTGGCTGCCTCACGCCTCCCTGGACTTCCCACATCTCCTGGAGAACATCTGCTTGCCGTGGACTTTGGACATTCCATCTGACCCGACCCTCTGATGTGTATGTACTTTTACTTTCTATGACTTAGCATAGCTGACTCACTGCTGCCTTGTGCTTCTCTCTCTGATTGGTGGATCAGCTGCTGTCCGCGGCCTGCTACCAGGCCAGTTTGCCCCAGCAACCGCAGCTTTGCGCTCTCCCCAGATTTCTCTCTTCGAAATGTTTACATTTGCCCAGAGCTTCTAGTCAAACAGCAGTAATAAATGAGCAAGCAAAACGAAAATCTCTCTCTGGCTACCTGAATAATTTCTCACCCTTCCCTCTCCCTTTCCTGCCACCTCCCCTCTCCTCTCCTCTCTCCCCCTTGCCTTGTGAATCCTCTAAAATGAACCATCTATTTTGATTTCCAGCCTTCCCATTCGGAGCAAACTCTTCTATCAAGCAAATTGGAATATTAGTAGATGGGAGAATTTATTGACACAGGAGCAGTCTCTTGGGACACAAGGTTTAGCGTCCCTTGCAGATCCGAAGGGTAGCGCAACATTTCTGTCAAGTGGCTCCTGGAAGCCTGGGAAAGCGATAGGCCATGAAGAGTGATATCGAGATGCCTAAATTTTTGTGGCATACAGTGGAGGAAAGGATTAAAAGATTCAGAAATGTGGGCATGGGAGAAGAGATACATTTTTGGGGGCCAGCAAAAGATATCCCACTTCTCACTGACGAGGGGGACACGAACATCACTCTGAGGGAGACACTAACATCGCTAAGATAGTTCTGTGGTGCTTTCCCCAGAGGACGTACCTGATGGAAGAAAGGACTTGACTCGCAGACAGCAACAGGGATGATAGGACCCTGATGCAATACACCCTGGGGGATGGCCCTTCACTGCGAAGGCCAGGGGTTTGGAAATTCAGAGTGCCAGCCAGCAGTCCCGACCTGGGGAGGGCTTCAGGGATTTTCAACAGAACAGAATTTCCCTAGGACGGAAATAGCAAAGTACTGTTGCCTGCGAATAATCTAGAAAAGAATAAGGATTAATAACCAGGACAATGAGGAAGACAGTCATCCCCATAAAAGTTCACAATTCCTTACCGGGTTCCCATTCCCCAACCAGTGTTCAGATGTAGAACCCAGTGACTAAAGAGGTGACCAGGTCCCCAGGGAGAAGGACCTAAACACTATGTATGGCAGGGGCGCCCGGGTGACTGACTCAGCTGGTTAAAACGTCCGATTTCAGCTCAGGTCATGATCTCACCGTTTGTTGAGTTTGAGCCCCACGTCGGGCTCTGTGCAGACAGCTCAGAGCCTGGAGCCTACTTCAGATTCTGTGTCTCCTTTTCTCTCTGCCCCTTCCCAGCTCGTTCCCCTCCCACCTCAAAAATAAATAAACATTAAAAAAAATTAAAAACAAAACAATATGGCAAGAAGGAACTGCTCCAATCCTTCCCCAAGGAGATCTATGACATTCGTATGCATGTTATATGCATGACAGAACACTGGGGAAAGGGAATGTGAGAGAGTGGAGGGGCCATAAAGTGTCCTCCAAATTGAGAAGGCACTTTGAGTCCAAAAAAATAAAAGCAGGCACCTCCATACAGTTTACGTAGAGTTTTATTTAGGATAGCTTGCCGAGGGGGGGATCAGGCTGGAGACAGTCTGAGGCTGAGCAACTATTCTCTGGAAAGTTCAGATTTAGTTGATGGATTTTATAAGGAGAGGGGATGTGAGGGAGAGCCGAGCAGTAAGATCAAAGTGTACACGTTAACACGATTAATACCTAACATGGCATCGCCTGTGCTTCAGGAGGGGACAACTATGGTGTCCATGTTCATATCTCTGTTAGTGAGCTGGGGACCGTGACAGACCTCCCAGTGCTCTCCCTGAAGGATATGATCACAGAACACATGCACCATTCTTTGGAGGGGCAGGAACAAGTGGTGCTGGAAGAGGCCATTGAGCTGGCATAGCTAAGATGGTGAGTCAAAGGGGCACCTGAGTGGCCCAGTTGGTTGAGCACCCAATTTCGGTTCAGGTTTTGATCTCGAGGTTCATGAGTTTGAACCCTGCATCGGGCTCCACACTGACAGTGTAGATCTGCTTAGGGTTCTCTCTCTCTCCCTTTCTCCGTCCCTCCCCTGCTCTCTCGAAAATAAATAAACATTAAAAAAAAAAAAAAAAAGCCAAAGATAGAGTCACTCTGGCCAACATTCCTACAGGAGATGCTCAGACATTTGGGTGACTGTTGCATACAAGGTCAGAGGTCAATTGATACCCCGAGATGTGAAGGCCCCCCCTGTTAGAACGGGAGCAAATGGATTCCTGAAAAGAGTCCAACTTATGGGGAGTTCTCAGGATCCACAGACTCACTGGTTGTCGTTTCCCTCATTCCCAAATGTGTAGTTGGGATTGACACTCCTGGAAGTTGGGCTAAGACTCACATTACCTCCTTGTCCTGTAGACCGAGAACTATCACAGCAGGGAAGGCCAAGCGGAGCAGCTGAAATCACACCTTGCCCACTCCTTACCCCCTGCCAATATAGGAACCACAAAGTAGCCTTGCATTCCAGGTTTGGGGGGGGGGTGGAGGGTGGCAGAGATTAGTGCTACCCTTAAATATCGAAAAGATGAAGAAATGTTGCCGCCATTATATCTCTGTTTAAGTTGTCATTATTGACCCTACAGCAACTGGATGAACCCTAGAGAATGACTACAGACTATTGCAAGGAAGTAATCCTGGTCAACACCAGTTGCGCCAGATGTAGGGTCTTAGCTGGAGCAGAGCTATGCAGTCTCCGGCACACGGTTTGGGGTCACTGATTTGGCAAATGCATTCTTTCTATCCCATTCAACAAAGAGGACCAGAAGTAGCTCACATTCCCACAGAATGGATAGCAAGGGCTTACAGTTTTACCACGGGGTTATGTTCACTCTTCAGTCCTCCGTTGTGATATAGTCTGAAGAGAACCAGAGCAATTGGACCTCGCATGTAACATCACGCTGACCCATGACCTGGATGGTATCGTACGACTCAGGCAGGATGAGGAAAAGGCGGAGAGTGTGCAAGTGGACATATCCGCCCCAGAGAGTGGGAGATAAGTCCTACAAAGATTTGGTGACCTGCCACTTCACGGAAGATTTTAGAGGACCAGTGATCAGCAGCATGCTCGGACGTTTGCTTCTTAAGTAAAAGACAAGTTGCTGCATCTCTTAGCCCTTATTAGAAAAAAAGAAACACGAAAGCTGTTAGGAGTCTTTGGGTTCTTGAGGAGACACGTTCCATACCTAAGAATGCTCCTGCTGCCCACATATGGGGTTATGTGGAAAGCTCTTGGCTTTGAGCGGGCCCAGAGCCGGAAGGGGCTCTGCGGTAGGTCCAGGCTGTGATAAGCAGAGCCCTTCTGTTTGGATTGTATAATCTAGCAGAACCTATAGTGTTGGAGGTGTCAGTGATGGAATAAGTGTGGCATTTATGGGACATCCCAGTAGAAGAATCACAACGTAGACCCCTGGGATTATGGAGCAAGTTCATACCAACTGGGTGAAGAATTATACTCCTTCTGAAAAGCAGCTCCTAGCTACCAGGCCCTGGTAGAGAAAACGAATGACCGTAGGTTCAGAACAGGCCATCACGAGCTAGGTCCTATTGGACACATCAAGTCATAAAGTCAGGCAGGCCTAGTGTTAAAGCCATCATAAGATGAAACCGGTCCATCCGATACTGAGCATGAGCAAGACCAGAAGTACAGGCAAGCTGCATGAATACAGATTCCACAACTCCACGTCATTCATTACGGTTACATTGGCAACCCAGCCCTAGGCCACTCCTAGGACCATACGAGGAGGCCCCACAACACCCAGCTAGAGGAGGAAGGAAAAAGCCCAATTGGGGTTATGAATGAGTCATCCCAGTATATAGTACAAGTTGAAAATGGATGGTGGCTATAGTCTTGAAAACCAGTGGCAGGGGCGCCTGGGTGGCTCAGTCGGTTGAGCGTCCGACTTCGGCTCAGGTCATGATCTCGCGGTCTGTGAGTTCAAGCCCTGCGTCGGGCTCTGGGCTGACGGCTCAGAGCCTGGAGCCTGCTTCACATTCTGTATCTCCCTCTCTCTCTGCCCCTTCCCTGCTCATGCTCTGTCTCTCTCTGTGTCAATAAATAAACATTTAAAAAAAAAAATTAAAAAAAAAAAAAGAAAACCAGTGGTAAGGTGAAATACCACTACTCTTAAAAATTTTTTAATTAGGGGCGCCTGGGTGGCTCAGTTGGTTGGGCGGCCAACTTCGGCTCACGGTCTGTGAGTTCGAGCCCCGCATCAGGCTCTGTGCTGACAGCTCGGAGCCTGGAGCCTGCTCCGGATTCTGTGTCTCCCTCTCTCTCTGCCCTTCCTCTGCTCATACTCTGTCTCTATGTCTCTCAAAAATAAATAAACGTTAAAAAAATTTAAAAAAAAAGAAAAAAAAGAAAAAAAATTTTAATTAAAAAAATTAGAATAAAATAAATAATAACTAAAAAAAAGAAAAGAAAAGAAAAGCAGCGGTAAAGGAAAAACTCTGCAGTGGGAGGAGATTTGAGATATGCTCCGGGTCATCCACTTTGTGTGGAGAGAGAACGGCCCAAAGTTAGAACACACGTGGACTCCTGAGCAGTGACCTGGCTGGTGGGTGGAGGACCTGAAAGAAAAGCAGTAGGAAATCAGGTACGAGAAAATCTAGAATAGACGCATGTGGATGAACATGTAGGAGAGGACCCCAATGGGAAGTTATTTTGTATCACACGTTAAGACCCACTAATAAGTACCTATTACAAAAGATGTGCCAACTAGATGAAATAATTTGGCAATGAATGTAGGCAGCATTTGTCAGAGTCCCCTCTCCCCTCACTGCTGCATATAGGTCCCTGAACAAAGAGGCTATGGTGGTAGAGATAGCGGCAACCCAGAAACCTACCAGCGTGGATTATCATTTACCAAAACGAATACAATAAAGCCTTGGCTCGCAAGTAACTTGTTCTGAGAGTGTTCCACAAGACAAGCAAACATTTCTGATAAATATTAACTCAATAAACGAGCGATATCTTGTGATACGAGTAGTACGTGACTCTGAATGTCACATGATCACAACTGAGTCAATGTTTCTTGAAATTTGCTTTGATATATAAGTGATTTGGATTACAAGGCATGTTTCCAGAATGAATTACGCTTGCCGACCAAGGTCTTACTGTATCGCTACTGCCACCACTGAATGTCTAATCCGTCAGCCATAAAGACCAATGCTAAACTGTATTCCTTAAGGACACCAATAGGTTACTTGATGACCGACCGACTACCTTGGGCCCCTTTTCAAAGGGCCAGCAGTTTGCTCTCGTAAGGATAGACACTCATTCCAGGTATATTCCAGGTATAGGGATGCCTTTCTGGCCTGCAGGGCCTCAGTAGCACCATTCTCCAGAGGCTTCAATATCCCCTGATTCATAGACATGGAATCCCACATAGCACAGCATCAAAACAAAAGACACTCTTTGTGGCACAGGAACTTGGGGTGTGGGCCTGTGAACGTGGGACCCATTGGTCATATTACACACCTCACCACCCCAAAAGCTGCTGGATAGATAAAGTATTGGAATAGCCAATTAAAGATGCAGCTGAAACTCCGGCATGGAGGGAGTACACTGCAATGATGACATTTCCCCCAGGACATCATGGTGTGTGCCTTCAATCAGACAACTTAGTCTGATGCTATGTCCCCAACAGAAAGAATCCATGGGTTGGGAAGCAAGTAGAAGCATGAGGGGCCATAGTTAGCATCATTCCAATGACCCACTGGGGTTCTCTATCTGTATCGCTCTGGGCTCTGCAGAGTTAGAAGTCTTGGCCCCCAAAAGGCAAAGTTCTCATAGGACTACACGTTATGGTTACTACCAAGCACTTTGGCCTCCTAATGGTCAGAGACCAGCAGGTTAAGACAAGGAATTCCTGCCTTATCAGAGGTAATTGACCCCATCAGCAAGAGGAGCTAGGGCGGAACAGGGTCGACTATACATGGACTCTGGTGACTTGTCACTTGGTACTCTCGTCCAACTGTGACTGTGAATGAAGACAAGAGCAATAACCATGACCTGGGAGGGTGCTTAGACCCCTTAGGAACTGGGATTTGGGGTGTTCACTCAGGGAAGCTACTTAGACCAACTATAAGGTAGTAGTTGAGGATGAGGAGAATTAGAATGGATTGTGGTAGAGGGTATTTATTTATTTATTTATCTATCTGTTTATTTATTTATAAGTTGGCTTCATGCCCAGTGTGCGGCTTGCTCACGACCCTGAGATCAAAACCTGAGCTGAGATCAACAGTTGGACTCTTTTTGAAAACATTTTTTTACCTTTTTTTTTTTTAAGTTTATTTCTTTTCGAGAGAGAGAGAATCCCAAGCAGGCTCAGCACTATCAGCGTGGAGTCTGATGCGGGGCTCAAACCCATGAACTGTGAGATAGATCACGACCTGAGCGGAAATCAGGAGTCAGATGCTCAACCGACTGAGCCACCCGGACGCCCCTTAAAATTTTTTTTATGATTGTTTATTTATTTTGAGAGAGAGAGGACACACGCACACACACACACACACACACACACACACACACATGTTTGAACAGGGGAGGGGTAGAGAGGGGGAGAGAGAGAGAGAGAGAGAGAGAGAGAGAGAGAATCCCAAACAGGCTCCATGTTGTCAATGCAGAACTGGATGCAGGGCTCGACATGGGGCTCAAACTCAGGAACCGTGAGATCATGACCCGAGCCAAAATCAAGAGTTGGACAGTTAAGCGATTGAACCACCCTGGTGTCCCTGTGGTGGAGGGCTATGATAAGGGCTGTTTATAGCCTTACAACCAACTACAGTGATGGGGGCTAGAGTTCATTCCATTAATTTCCCTCTTCTGAGTTTCCTTACAGGGAGAGCGACCCACAAAGCCTGAAGGAGCTGTCCCCTGAATATGGATGGACAAATAGATCCACGTGGCACACAGGGTGACTCTAGTGGACAAGAGTGTGCCACTCAGATCCCTTTCAAGCCAGGGCTTGCTGCCCAACTGCAAGAAGATGTGTTTAGCTGATAGCCTCCAAGCTTTAGCTCCTTCAGGATCTGCCGCAGTGTTTGAGCTCGAGTCATGTACTCTCCAGGGGCCCCTGGCCATGACTGAGGAAGGCAGTGGTCCAAGGGTTTAGGCTTTTCTGCCCATGTTAGTATGATAGGGAAAAATAAGATAAAATAGGTAGAGGGGGAAAGATTAAGACCTGAGATTCCTGGGTGGGGAAAAACACATATTTTGGAACAATGCTGGGAGTTTCTGACCGCAGCAAACCCCTTCGGGCATAAGGTTCCTCTTAAGAATGTAACAGATACCACCTATTCACCCTCAGGTTCCCCTCGGAATTTGACAGAAAGACCTGACTAAAAATAAGTAGACCGTAGAAGGTATGACCCGCAAGGAATTATATGGCCATAGGCCACCCCTTATACAATGGAAACGAGCCAATCAGGAATTGACAACCCGGCATCCAGAGTTGCTAAGCCAAGAAGGGTAAAACCTGAGAAGAAACAAGAGGGAAAGGAAAAAGGGGGTGGCGACCAGAACCTTATAAAACAAGGACCCTTGCCTATCCATAGTCCTGGAGATTCACTTTCGAATGTCCCCTCTCTGCAAAGAGAGCTTTCGTACTGTTCTTGCTCTCTAATCTTATGCTCTATTGAGGTAAAAAAAAAAAAATCCTGCAACATCTCACTCCTGGTCCCCATCGGGCTGGCCAACTTTGTCAGACCTGTATCCTTGTCTGACAGCTCCCATAGACTAATTCTTCTTCCCCTGACTTTGTCCCGTTTCACACCCCAGGGAATCGCCTGAATATTTTAACTCCTTATCAGGGGAATGCAACCTGTGACAGCACAAATTTAAAAATCTCCCCAAATGTCTGCCTTTTCCCTTCTCACATTCTCTTATATTGTTTTTCATGGATTTGAATTGAGAATTTAGACCTCTATTCCCAACCATTCTAGCCAAACTGTACTTTTCCCTCTTCATTCTCCTATATACCCATGCAGCATTTAGCCACTGATTCCCTTATATTTAAATATTTTTTCATGTCTTCTCAAACACAAGCTTCTTGGGAGCAGGGGCCATTTTTTTTTTTTTTTTTTTAGCTGTTGCATGTTCAGAGTGACTAACTAATGTAGGCGCCACATGGAAAATGCTATGTTGAATTTATTTGATAGTGAAAACCCAGTCCTGGGAACCTGTTAGAACACAAATAAGGCCAAGTGGATTAAAGACAATTATGGAAGTGATAGCTAGAGGGAACAAGAAGCCGGATGACTCCGTGTGGGTCCCAAGTTTGGCTGGCTTTTATGCCAAAGGACTCTATTCCTGAGAGACACAGTTCATCTACCATGAATTACCAGACTGAGAATTCTGTTGATCATTTTGAAGATTTTCTTCTTCTTTTAAAAATTGTATGTGTGTATGTATGCATGTATGCAATCTCTACACCCAAGGTGGGGACGGACCTCATGACCCAAGATCAAGATCACGTGCTCCTCTGACTAAGCCAGCTAGGCACTCCCATTTTGAAGAATTTCTTGAGTTGACAACTGAATTTTATAAATTAAAAAAAAAATTTTTAATGTTCATTTTTGAGAGAGAGGGAGGGAGACAGAGTGTGAGTGGGGGAAGGGCAAAGAGAGAGGGAGACACATAACCTGAAGCAGGCTCCAGCACAGAGCCCGACTCAGAGCTCCGACTCACAAACTGCGGGATCGTGACCTTGAGCCGAGGACGAAGACGGACGCTTAACTGACCGAGCCACCCAGGCACCCAGGAATTCTATAAATTTGTCAAAAAAGGTTTATTTCTTATCTGATCAATGACCCATTTTTCTACTTGAGAGGGTTGGGATGAAAACCTTTTTCTTCTTCCAACTTGGGTACAGTGGTTGGGTATCTGCAAATTAACTGACAATAGACAGATTAACAAGGAAAAAGACAAGGTTTATTTTCACATTGGGAGCTGGGAGGAGCTCCCAGTAATGGAAAAGTTCTGAATAGCTGAACTTTATCTATCTCAATTTAACAAAAGAGTTTACTTTAGGGCTTCAATGGGAGAGTGAGGAAGGTTCTATTGGGCTTTCTGATGCTAATGGAGGGGCAGTCTGTCTCCACTCGGCAGCTGAATTAGCAGGAGGCTCCCTTGGAAGGGCGTTAATGGCAGCTGAATCTTTCAAATTTCAGATTTCAGAGAATTCAAACAAAATTTCCTTCTGCATCTTCTGTAGCTCGAAAGTTTTCACTTTAAAATAATCTTTATACCGACTCTGGAGGTCTAAAGAGGGTCTCCACAAGGGATAAGGCCTTGTCCAAACGCACAGAGAGGAACCTATCTGAAATCTCGGCGTATGTCTAGGCTTGCCTCTCTGTGACCATTTGTTGTCGGGAATTATGTGGTACCTGGGGCACCTGTGTCACCGGTCATAGGCAGGCAAGAAAGGGTCAAGAAGAGTTTCTTCAAAAAAGTTCTCGGAAGGCAAAACAGAGCGAGAGCAATAATCACCGTTCTTTAAGAGGGCATGGTGCTGGGGGGAAAAAGTGCACTTCGGTCCTGGCCAGCTGCACCGCGATCTGCGCGGTGGGGGCCAGATCTGCGGAACCTCGGGGAACATCCAGGTTCCGGCTTCATGGTTGTGTTTACTCAAGTTCCTTACTTCCGCAAGTAGAGAATGCGGAGAATAGCATCTAACCCTTAGAGCTGTTGAGAAGATTCGCTGGGAGCGGAGGCCGGGCGCGCAGCTCCGGGCGAGCGCTCGCTAAAGTCGGTTCTTTTCCCGGAATGGGCGGGGTGGAGAACAGAGAACTCCTCCAGGGGCTCCTAAGACTCGCGTCATTCGCCACTTGGGCTGGCTTATAAAAAACTCCACCAGAGCCCCAGATCATTTTTAGTTTCTTTTCTTTCGGAAGAAGCCCCGCCGTGCCCAGCTGGGGAACGTTACCGTCGCGGAGCCAAGAACCCAGCGAAGGGGTCCGGCGGTTGCGGAAGTCGCCGGCAGAGCTGCACGCGCGGTTCGCTTTCTTTCCATTCGGTCGCCGTCGCGGTTGACTTTCAGTCAGACACGGGGATCAGGTCGGTGAGTTCGGGCCTCCCACCCAGAGCCGAGCGGGAAAGCGAAACCGCTGGGCTCAGCTAACGGCGGCGAGGAGCGCGCGCTCGCTGGACTCGCGCGCGCCCAGCGCTGCGCCGCCCGCTCCCGCCCCCGCCCCCGCCTCCGGGGCTCCTATAAGTTTCGATTCTCCCCGGAGCCGAGTCCCGCGCCGCGGCCGGCCAGCCCTGCGCGCCATGGCGGACCCGGAGGTGTGCTGCTTCATCACCAAAATCCTGTGCGCCCACGGGGGCCGCATGGCCCTGGACGCGCTGCTCAAGAAGATCGCGCTCTCTGAGGCGCAGCTCCGCGAAGTGCTGGAGGCGGCTGGGCCCGACCGCTTCGTGGTGTTGGAGATAGGCGACAGGGCCGGGGTCCCCGGGTTCGTGGTGGCCACCACCCGAGCCCGGGTGTGCCGTCGCAAGTACTGCCAGAGACCGTGCGAAGACCTGCACCTCTGCAAGCTCAACCTGCTGGGCCGGTGCCGCTATTCGCAGTCGGAGCGGTGAGTGCACGGAGAGCAAGGGGCGGCTTCCCCGGGCGCGGGTCTGAGATCACGGTCGGGGGCCGCTGCTCCGCGACCGCCGCGGACCTCTTACTCGACCGGCTCTGCCTCCAGCGTCCCGCCTCTCTTCTCCCCTGGGAGAGCCCCTGCTCCGCCAGTACTTATGCTGGTGGCGGTTCCCCAGATCTTTCCTGGAATTTGGCCAATGCGATATCGCTCCGGGGAAGACTACACTTAACTCCACACCCCCATAGGGATATAGTATTTTTGGGCAAGCCTGGGTCTAGAGCTTTGGGAGGCACGTTTGGGAACGAAGGAAAACGCCCCCACTGTCTGGAATCTTGAGTCTTCCCCTCAGTCTTCGTCCCTAGGATTGTTGCGCCCTCCGCCCCGGGATCAGTCTCCACCGCAGCGAGCTGGTCCTCCACTCAGCGGTCCATTCCTTGCGCCTCCGTGCCCCTCATTATCACTTTTCTGATCTCCGAAGCTCGTACGCCCCGCCTGCCCTGAAGGCCTCCTCGAGGTTCCCCGATGTTGTAGTGTTCTCTCCCGGGGCTCCTGCGCCAAGATCTCCCTGGTGGCCCAAACTGGTGACCGCCCACTCTTGGGACCACTTTGAAATAGTGCGACTTATCTCTCAGGCAGCTGCTTCTGGGTTTCCCCTGGTTCGTTTTGTTGGCCTCCTAAACACAGTGTGCCCCGAGATTTAGGTTCAGCCTTTTGACCTGTCTTCCCGGGCTCTCAGTAAGAGAGCTCGCTCCCTTGGGTTCAGCTGTAACATCTCCAAAGATGGCTTCCATCTGTCCGTGGGCCGCCTCTGCCTTCCTGCTTCAGCTGGGTGCTCCCTCTCATCAGTACCTGAATATGCTGCCAATCGGTCACTCTCCTTTTCTCTCCTTCAGGGCAGGGAAGACACGGACACTGCCTCAAACCCCTTCTTCAGCTTTCATGACCAGCCTTTTTCTTGAGGACTCCTATCCCCTTCCTGCCCAGTTCCGTCCCCTCCCACTCCTGATTGAATGTCCGTTCAATCAGTGCATGATTCTCTCCGACCGTAGTCTTTCTCCCGGTCAATTGTGTCCCTGTGCACTTCTGCTCAGTTTTTCTCGGTATAGTACTTTTCACACTTGACTCCTCCTTAAAACTTTTAAGTGGTGTCTTGGTGTCCAAAATGGTGGCCATCAATCTTTTGATTCTGTACTTTTTAGGAAAAAAACTTTACTCACCCCCAATATATATGTAGTAAAAGCACACAAAAGACGGGGGTTTTAGATGGATGAGGTAGATGAGATCATGTTTTTTAAAGGGTTTGTTTAGGACAAAATGGTAAAAATTTTTAAAAAGTGCTGAATGTGCTCTGTTATTAAAAAAATTATTGAATATGTTGTGAGGCACCCATTTGAAAGTATGTTTCTAAGTTTTGGTAAATAATGAATGAGTGTAGAGGGAGTCCTCTAAGTGACACTAAGCAGGAAATCTGGGAGGAGGAAAGGAGGGCAGAGGGTAGAAGATAGAAAGGGAAGGAACATTCTAGCACTATACTGAATAACAAGGGGTTGTAAGGCTTTATCTTTTTTTTTTTGGTGCTTTTCTGTTTTGTTACTAAAAATTATTCAACTAGTGTTGGCTTTTAGTTTTAAGTTTATTTTTTTTAATGTTTATTTATTTTTGAGACAGAGAGAGACAGAGCATGAGTGGGGGAGGGGCGGAGAGAGAGGGAGACACAGAATGTGAAGCAGGCTCCAGGCTCTGAGCTGTAGGCACAGAGCCCGACGCGGGGCTCGAACTCACAGACTGCGAGATCATGACCCGAGCTGAAGTCGGACGCTCAACCGACTGAGCCACCCAAGTGCCCCGGCTTTTAGTTTTAAATGGATATTTCTCTTCTCTGTTAATTCTTTACTCTGTATATTTTTAAATATACTAAAGTAGAGAAAAGAGAATAATGAACTGCTATGTGCCCATCGTTTCGATTCAACAGTTTTAAAAATATGGCCAGTCTTCATTTATTTCCCCCTCTCCATCCCTGTCCCCACCTCCAACGTGTTATGTGCTTCTTAAATTCTTTAGTATCTCTAAACGATAAGAACTCTATTTTACTCACATAACCTCAGTACAACAATTACAATTTTTTACAGTTATAATTTTAATATACTTTTTTTCTTTT
Source organism: Paguma larvata (assembly GCA_030068075.1). Classification (NCBI taxonomy): domain Eukaryota; kingdom Metazoa; phylum Chordata; class Mammalia; order Carnivora; family Viverridae; genus Paguma; species Paguma larvata. The sequence continues at coordinate 88,707,183 of CM057834.1, read as the reverse complement.
TTTTATGTTTTATTTTTTTAACATTTGTTTATTTTTGGGACAGAGAGAAAGCACAAGCAGGGGAGGGGCAGAAAGGGAGGGAGACTCAGAATGCAAAGCAGGCTCCAGGCTCCGAGCTGTCAGTACAGAGCCTGATGTGGGGCTTGAACCTATGAACCGTGAGATCATGACCTGAGCCGAAGTCGGATGCCCAACTGACTGAGCTACCCAGGTGCCCCTTTGATATGCTTTAGTATCCGGTTGGCATTCACATTTCCCTGATTGTCTTATAATAGGACTTACATTTTCAGGAAAAAGTCTATAGAGATATAATCCGTAATTGTTGAAATATGTTGCATATCTAATATATTTAGAGACTTTCAAATTCTTATACATAATATGTTTAGAAACTTCAGTGTTTTTTTTTAAAGAAACTTTAGTTATTTGTTTTATGAATATTATTCTGGTATTTCTGTGTGGGGTGTGTGTGTGTTTATATGTGTGTGGTTTGAAACATCAAAACCATGTTAAACTCATAAATTTAAACTCATTAGTGAAGCGATGAATTCTTATTACTGGTCTGGTTGTATTTTTTATTTCCTTTTTCATCACTTTTGAATAGGAGACTTACAAATTTTTAATCCATTAAAGTTCATTGTGTCCTCATAATGGGGGTCTTGGGAGAATTTTTTTTTGACTCAAAACCTAGAAAATATGTTTTTTTAAAAAATTTTTTTAATGTTCATTTTTTTTTAATGTTTATTTATTTTTGAGAGAGAGAGAGCGAGCATGAGCAGGGAAGGGGCAGAGAGAGAGGGAGACACCGAATCAGAAGCAGGCTTCAGGCTCTGAGCTGTTAGCACAGAGCCCCATGTGGGGCTTGAACTCACAAACTGTGAGATCATGACCTGAGCCAAAGTCGGACATTCAACCGACTGAGCCACCCAGGCGCCCCTGTTTATTCATTTTTGAGAGAGCGAGAGAGAGAGAGCGAGAGCGAGAGAGAGAGAGAGAGAGCGAGAGAGAGAGAGAGAGAGAGAGAGAGAGAGAGAAAGAGCGTAAGTGGGGGAGGGGCTGAGAGAGAGGGAGACACAGACTCTGAAGCAGCCTCCAGGCTCTGAGCTGTCAGCACAGAGCCCCATGTGGGGCTCGAACTCACAAACCATGAGAACATGACCTGAGCTGAAGTCGGACACTTTAACCGACTGAGTCACTCAGGCGCCCCAGAAAATATGTTTTTTTACCCAAGTAGGTTTTAAAAATATTCCCCCCTTAGAAAATTCATAAAATCCTCTGAAACTTAGACATGGAGTCTAAGGACTTCCTTTGTGGATTACAGGTTCATGGAATCTGTTGACCAGTTGATACTCATATTGAACTTAACCATTACTGTTCTCTGCCTGAGGACAGTTTGCATTTTGCTGGACTTAGCAAATTCCCTTTATATTTCTTTATATAAAAATTCTCTTATATTCATAGATAGGATTTCTCCTGCCTATCCTGCAGTTCTAGTCATTCTCTTATATTGTTTTTTAGCAATACATTTAGGCAATAGGGCTTTACTTCAGTGTCGGGTATTTATTTGTTTCGGTTCATCAGTTTGGATATTTCTATTTTGCTTTGCTGAAATATATTCCCACACATGGAGTTCTAATCCCATTTCTGACACAAACAGTAACTACCGTTTATCTAACAAATAACTATCAAGCACTATGATAAGCACTTTAGAGATGGTATCCAAGGGAGTCTTTGCTATAGCTCCTGAGATAGGTATTATAAATCCCATCTTAACATAAGAAACTCAGGCCCAGACCTCTTTAGAAATTCATCGAAGGTCACATAGCAGGTAGCCGGCAGAGTTACTGTGGAACCCAGATCATTCCGCATGGTTTCTTAACTAGCCACTTGTGTTGTGAGGTACGACCTTTCATTAATTCAAGTTTTTTGTTTCTTTGTGTTTTGTTTTTCAAGCATGACTGTTTAACTGTGTAAAAGCAGACTGTCTGAGCGTTTTCAACTAGCGCTGCGGTTTTTGCCAATGTGGGCGTTTCCTCTGGGCTCTTTCCTGTTTGTATGCCTTTCCCGTTTGGTTAATTGTAACGTTGGGTGGGGTGGATAGATGGGAAGAGGTTTCATTGACTATTTAATAAATTGCAAAAAAGCTCCCAAATTGCAAAGAATAATGTGACAAGCATCAGAGTATATATGTATACCCTGAAAATGTAATACAACAAAAGTTCTGTAGTTCTATAAAAGAAAGTACAATATAATAAGATTACAACTCACCTCACAGAATAAATTTTTTATTTTTGCTTATCTGTTAAAGTAAAATAGAAACCATAACAGGCCTAAAACTGCTCTCTATTTCCTAGTCTCATTCCCTTCAGTCCACAGAAGCAACATCAGTTAGGATTATGGTGTGTATTCTGCCCCTCCATGCTTTTATAATTTCCTCCTATTATATATTTGTATCCAGGCACAAACTGTAATATTTTTTAAGATTTTATTTTATTCATTAACATTTTTTTAATGTTTATTTATTTTTGAAGGAGAGAGAGGCAGAGTGTGAGTAGGGGAGGGGCAGAGAGAAAGGGAGAAATAAGAATCCAAAGCAGGCTCCAGGGCTGTCAGCACAGAGCCCGACGCGGGGCTCGAACTCACAGACCGCGAGATCATGACCTGAGCCGAAGTCAGACGCTCAACCCGACTGAGCCACCCAGGCACCCCTGAAGATTTTATTTTTAAATAATCTCTACACCCAACATGGGGCTCGAACTTACAACCCCGAGATCAGTTGACTGAGTTAGCCAGGCGCTGCTGCATGTTTTATGTTTTTAGAATTTTTACTCTGTGTTATGTTTCGGGGATCTATTCACGTTGATACATAAGGAGCCAATTTATTCATTTTAATAGCTGTATAGCATTTCATATGACTTACAGCACAGGCCAGTACCTCCTGCTCCAGGAATGGGCATCTGGCATATTCTAGTTTTTTTGCTCTGACAAACTGTGCTAACAAGAATAGACGCGTCTCTAGGTGTTCTCCAGAGTAGGTCATTACGAAGTGAAATTGCTGGGCTGAATGGTTGCAGTTTCAACCTTTCCAGATTCTGACAAGTATTTTCATGTGAGAGAGTCCTGGTGTCCCCATCTTTTGGCCGGCCGGCACTTGGTATTACCTGACTTTTTACGTTTTTGCCAATTAGAATGGTATAAACTGATTATCCTATTGTTTGATTTTTAAAGGAATTTTCTCTTCGAGGTTTTTATTATATGATGTTTAAGTCTTATGAAAATATATAGGGGCACCTGGGTGACTCAGTCGGTTGAGCGTCCGACTTCGGCTCAGGTCATGATCTTACCGTTCCTGAGTTCAAGTCCCGGGTCGGGCTCTGTGCTGACAACTCAGAGCCTGGAGCCTGTTTCAGATTCTGTGTCTCCTTCTCTGTCTGTGCTCTTCCCCCACTCATGCTCATGCGTGCGTGCGCGCGCTCTCTCTCTCAAAAATAAATAGACATTAAAAAAATATTTAAAGAAAATATATAAAGCCTACAGTGAGTTATCTGTGTACCCACGAATTAGTTTCAGAAACACAGTATTACTGTTATCCCTCCCCGTGAATTCTCTTTTTTGATCATCTCGCCATCTTAGATATGATAACTAGAGATCAATAACTAACTGTTCTTTTTTTCTCTTCGGCTTTATGGAGGTAGCAAGGGCTAATAAGCATTGTTTATATTGGGGTGTTACCATGTGGTTTTTTTTTTTAAGTCATCCGTATACCCAAGTGAGGCTTGAACTCCTGACCCCAAGATCGAGTCCCATTCTCCACAGACTGAGCTAGCTAGGCACCCACAATGTGATATTTTGATATACATATACATTGTGAGATAATCCCCTCAGTCAAGCTGATTAACCTATCTATCTCCTCATCAATTGCTGTCTCTTTTTGAATGATGAAAACTTATGATCAACTTTCTTAGCAAATTTTGAGAATACATGATTATTATCTATAGCCACCACGGTATAGCTTACAGCTCCAGGATTTGTTCATCTTATAACTGAAAATCATCCTTTGACCGGTATCCCCCTTCCTACCCCCACTCCCCACTCCAGTCCCTCGCAACCACCATTCGACTTTATGTGGGTTTGACTTTTTAGATTCTACATATAAGAGATCATGCAATTGTTTGTGTCTCGCTTATTTCACTTAGCATAATGTCTTTTAGGTTTATCCATGTTGTTGCAAGTGGCAGGATTTCCTTCTTTTGAATCATGCATATTCCTTTGCATATGTATATATATCTGTGTCTATAATCTATATGCTGCGTTGTCTTTATCCATTCATCTGTTGATGGACAGTTAGGTTGTTTCCATATCTTGGCTATTGTGAATGATGCTACACTGAATATGGTAGTGTGGGTCTCTTTGAGATACTGATTTCAGGTTTTTTTTGGCTATTACGTCTAGAAGTGAGATTGCTGATTATATGGTAGTTCAATTTTTAGCTTTTTGAGGAATCTCTGTACTTTCTATAGTGGCTGTACCAGTTTGCAGTCATACTGCTCTGCATTTGGTTGTTATTTTTCCCCATACATTTACTAGTTTTAAAATATGTGTGTGTATTTCTTTTTTTTAATTAAAAAATTTCATTTTATTTATTTTTTTAATTATTATTATTTTTTTTAACGTTTATTTATTTTTGAGAGACATAGAGACAGAGTATGAGCAAGGGAAGGGCACAGAGACAGGGAGATACAGAATCCGAAGCAGGCTCCAGGCTCTGAGCCATCAGCACAGAGCCTGATGCGGGGCTCGAACTCACAGACCGTGAGATCATGACCTGAGCCGAAGTCGGCCGCTTAACCAACTGAGCCACCCAGGCGCCCCCCAACTGAGCCACCCAGGCAGCCCAAAAAATTCATTTTAGAGAGAGAGAGAGAGTGAGTAGGGGAGAGGGGCAGAGGGAGAGAGGGAGAGAGAATCTCAAGTAGGCTCCACGCTCAGCGTAGGGCTTGATCCCGTAACCATCAGATCGTGACCGGAGCTGAAATGAAGAGTCAGATGCTGACCGACTGAGCCAGCCAGGTGCCTCTAGTGTGTATTTCTAAGCAATATTTAGTATTGTTTTGCCTGTTTTCAAGCCTGTAAATGATATCAACATTCGGTGTGCAAATACTCGATTTATTTGCTTTTGCGTGCATAGCGTGATGATTCTGAGACTCACCTGTAATGCACGGAGCCCTGTTTGTTTCTGTACTGTCTTGAGACCTGGACGAGATGGACTTCTGCCCTGCGCCCTCTGCCTTACAACCCTAGTTCTGGCCGTCTTTTAGTTGTGTCCCTGCTCACTCTTTGAGGAGTCCATGAGGCTATCTAGAACCTCTCGCTCCCACTTTCGTTCTAGATCACGCTCTGGGTTTCTGGGACCCTGGAATTCCCAAACCCACTGGATGACTTCTTCCCCAGGCCTTCCTACATGTGAGTGGCGTGTCCAGTGCCTCCGTACGATGGCTCTGACAGTGTGGGACACAGCCCGGGGTCAGAAGAGAGAAGTGGTAGGCCAGGGTTGGAAGCCAGGGCCGACTTTCTTCACTCTCCTATATCCTATCGGAGACCTTGGTGGAGTCTGAGAAGTCTCAGGTCGCACTTGGCTTTCCAGGCCATCATGAAAGTATGTTATTGTCACAGGAAAACAGAACATATTTTATTGAACCGTTTCACAGCTTGATTATTTCCTTTTAAAGGTTTGGGCACTTGGCGCATGGACCTCCATTTTGCTCTGAGTCTCCTGCTTTAGTTCTTTCGAATGTAGACCTTTCTTTTGTAGGACCGTGTGCACTTTATAGATCAGTTTCTCTCGTTATCAAAATATAGATTGTTATTTCTTGCTATTGCAAACCATGATGCATTGAATTTTATGGTATCCCTCTCCATGTGTACCAAGAGTTCCCTAGAAATCATCTAGCAGTAGAATTCCCACGTTTATCTTTAGTTTTAGGAGATGATACCAAATTGTCTTCCAGGTCTGTATACCAGGTTTTACTGCCGCTAGAATATGAGCGTTCCCTTGCTTCATATCCTCGCCATCTGACATCGGCCTTTTTGTTGCAGGGCGGGGAACAGGTAAAGAGGCACAATAGGTTTTATTGCTTTGCGGGGGCGAAGGAGGCTCTGGCCTTCAAAACCCTGTAAGCCTGCCTGGAGGAGACATTGTCAGCCTTTTAAAACTTGTGCCAGTACAAGGAATGTGAAATTGTATCTCGTCGTGGTTTTAATTCTTTATATATTTCTGGGTCTCCAGCCGCTCTAGGACCTAATGCTCAAATTTTACATTTGTCTTACTTGGCGCCTAATTCTTAGCAGTTGCTTCTTAATTCCCTCTCGGATTTTTTTTTTTTTTTTTTTGCATCTTATTGCTCTATTTATTTTTGCTTGTAATAGTCTTTATTTATTTTTACCATTTTCAAGGGCACAGTTCACACTTATCTTGGTGAGCACCAGGAAATGTATAGAATTGCTGAACCACTATGACGTCCACCTGAAACGAATATAACACTGTGTGTTAACTATGCCGGAATTAAAATTTACGAAAAGAAGAATGACCTTCAGAAAGTACATTCATGATGCGGTACAACCATTGCCGCTATCTAGTTCCAGAACATTTTCCTCACCCCAAACAGAAACCCTATACCCATCTGCAGTCACCCTGTCTTCCCCTCTCCCCGGCCCCCGACAGCCTCTAATCTGTCTCTGTGGATTTGCCTTTTCTGGATTTTTCTTACAAATGGAATCATACAGTATTTGTCCCATTGTGTCTGGCTTCTTTCATTTAGCATAATGTTTGTTTCAAAGGTTTGCCTTTTACTTATGCACATTACCTGTCATTTGTGTGGCGTGTTTACCGAAGAGGGGTCTTTCTGGAAGTTCCGTCTGTTATCAGTTGTGCTCTGTCAGTGTAGTCTCGCAGTTAGGCCGACGGCCATGGAGACTGCTGTTTTCGGTGACATCAGGGCCCAGAGGGCTATATGGCCTGTAAGAATCATTTGGGAATCTTTATCCTCTTTTCAGATTTGTTTCGTGTTTATTTTCATTTGGCCAAATCTGACTTTGGATTTCTGCAGCTTTCTGAAGAAATTAAGCTAAGAAACGTTGGAGAACGTTAACGGCATTATCAGTGATCCTGTGAATCTTGACAAAATGTTGAATAAGTGACAGAGAAGCATCTGATAACAATAGATTTTCTACTTTTTTATATACTATACAGATGGCAGAATTAAACAGTGAAACTGAATACAAATTTGTTTTCCTTCCCTAAAAACGTTCTCCTTTGCTTACCCTCCTTTGCTTACCGGTCCTGGCCGTATTTACTTGCAAACATGTATCTCTGATCTTTACCTACAGGCAACTCTGGAATTGGCAAGGCTCCAGGATGGGGGTGGAAAAGGAGTGAAAGAATCCAGAAGGATCTAGGATTTCAGGCCCAGGGAGAAATCAGTTTAAACAGGTGGGAACAGAGGAGCTGGAGAGAATGGAGACCTGTTTCACCAGTCTTTAGGGCTCTGCCTCACTTGAGGAAGACTTTCATCCATTTCAGACCAGCTCAGAGCATCAGACTAACAGGTCACCCAGGGGAGTAATTTCCAAGCATTCCGATTCCTCAGCCCTGTCAACGGAGAACATTTTGAGCATGTACTCCTGTTATGTGTATATTTACTTAAAAATCACATAACTAATGTATAACTCGTAATTTGTGTCTTAAATACTTACTTTTTAATCTTTTTTTTTAAGTTTATTTATTTGTTATTTTTTAATGTTTATTTATTTTTGAGACAGAGAGAGAGAGAGAGAGAGAGAGAATGAGCGGGGGAGGGGCAGAGAGAGAGGGAGACACAGAATGTGAAGCAGGCTCCAGGCTCTAAATTGTCAGCACAGAGCCCGACCCAGGGCTCGAACCCACGGACCTGCGAGATCATGATCCGAGCCCGAAGTCGGACGCTCAGCTGACTGAGCCACCCAGGCAACCCTAAAAAGTTTATTTATTTTGAGAGAGAAAGAGAGAGCAGGGGAGGAGCAGAGAGAGGGAGAGAGAGAATCCCAAGCAGGCTCTGTACTGTCAGTGCAGATCTCACAAACCGTGAGATCATGACCTGAGCTGAAACCAAGAGTCGGACACTTAACCAACCGAGTCACCCAGGTGCCCCTCATTTTTTTTATCTTTGGAAAAAACTTTAAAATCAACTTAATCGAAGTATGATTTACTTGCAGTAAAATGCAACCCTTTGAAGTATCCAGGCTGCAGAGTCTTGATAAATGGTTAGACACCCATGTGTATACCCTCCCCACGATCAAGGTGTAGAAAATTTCTGTCAGCCCCAAAGATCACCTTGTGCACCTTCTGAGTTGACCAGCTAATCTATCCTACTCCTCCGCATCTTAGAGCCCAGGCAATATTATTTTACTTTTTTAGGTAAGAAATACATATACAGAGTTGTAACATTTTTTTCCCCCTGTACCCTGAGTTTATCAGCCTCGGGTAGTCCCCGGTTGTGTAGTAGGTACCCAGCTTTGGAGCAGTACTTCTCAGACTTTGATATAGATCTGAATCACTTGGGGAGGGCTTACGAAAATGCAGATTTCCCTGTCGTGTGACAGAGATTCTGGTTCAGAGAGGGTGGGTTGGTGGCCCTGGAATCTGCATTGTCCCCATCACCCTGCAGATTCTTTTGCAGGGGTCTGTGAACCACACTTTCAGAAACAGCACCTAGGGGCGTGCTTCCTGGCAGATTTCGAAAACAAGGATTCACGTGGCTGCAGCATTGGAGGGCATAAAAGAGAAATGGGATGGATTCTTTAGTGCAGCGTGAACACAGGTTGAAAAAAGGATTCCTTTTCTCCAGGGTTAGGGCGACCTATCTGTTACTTTTCTATGATAGAACCGCAAGACAAACAGGAAGCCTGGGCATGCTCGCCCCTTGGTCAACAAATGTTTATGGAGCAGATGCTTTGCATGGCAAACAGGAGGCTCTTCTACTGCCCCTTCCTTTCTCGCTAAAGAAATCCTCACACCACCGTTAAATAGTTTATTACCCTTTCCCTCTAGTTCGTTCTTCCTCTTCATTTCCAAAGGGGTTTGTGTTGGAAGTATGGCAGTGGAAGAAGGGAACGGAAGGGGTACGTGCGAGGGGAGGAGTCTTGTGGGCTCGCTTTCTCTAATTGTGAACGTTCTGGCAATACCACCACCACCTCTTAACACTTTTCCCTTCCTGTGCTTTTTCTCAGCCCTGATGTGGACTTAGGGTGATGGTTCCCTAACTTTGCAGTCCATTGGAATCACTTGAGGCATCTTTAAAAAATACTGATGCCCAGGGTGCCTGGGTGGCTCAGCGATTGAGCATCTGACTTCAGCTCAGGTCATGATCTCACTGTTCGTGAGCTCCTGTCCCGCTTCGGTGAGCCCTGCTACTCTTTCTCTCCCTCTCTCTGCCCCTCACTCACTTGCGCCCTCTGTCTCAAAAAAAAAAAAAAGTACAGATGCCCTGCTCGTACCCCCACATATTCTGATATGGCTCGGCACTGGGATTTTTTTAAAAATATAATTTATTGTCAAATTGGCTTACATAGAACACCCAGCGCTCATCCCAACAAGTGCCCTCCTCAATGCCCGTCATCCACTTTCCCCTCTCCCTCACCCCCTCATCAACCCTCGGTTTGTTCTCTGTATTTAAAAGTCTCTTGTGGTTTGCCTCCCTCCCTTTCTGTTTGTAACTATTTTTTCCCCTTCCCTTCCCCTATGGTCTTCTGTTAAGTTTCTCAAGATCCACATATGAGTGAAAACATGGATATCTGTCTTTCTCTGACTTCTTTCTTTCTTTTTTTTTTTTTTTTTGACTGACTTACTTCACTCAGCATAATACTCTCCAGTTCCATCCGTGTTGCTGCGAATGGCATGATTTTATTCTTTCTTATTGCCTAGTATTCCATTGTGTACGTAAACCACACCTTCTTTATCCATTCATCAGCTGATGGACATTTAGGCTATTTCCATGATTTGGCTATTGTCGAAAGCGCTCCTATAAACATTGGGGTACACGTGTCCCTATGCATCAGCACTCCTGTATTCTTTTTTTTTTTTTTTAACTTTTTAATGTTTATTTACTTTTGAAAGAGAGAGACAAGAGTGCGAGCTGGAGAGGGGCAGAGAGAGAGGGAGACAGAATCCGAAGCAGGCTTCAAACTCCGAGCTGTCAGCACAGAGCTCTACGTGGGGCTCGAACTCATGGACCATGAGATCATGACCTGAGCCAAAGTTGGACACTTAACCAACTGAGCCACCCAGGTGCCCCAGCACTCCTGTATTCTTTGGGTAAATTCCTAGCAGTGCTATTGCTGGGTCATAGGGTAGCTCTGTTTTTAATTTTTAGAGGAACCTCCACACTGTTTTCCAGAGCGGCTGCACCGGTTTGCTTTGCCACAACGGTGCAAGAGGGTTCCTGTTTCTTCACATCCTTGCCAGCATCTATAGTTTCCTGATTTGTTCATTTTAGCCACTGGGACTAGTGTGCGGTGGTGTCTCAGTGTGGCTTTGATTTGTATTTCCGGGCACTGGGATTTTTTAGAAGTCCCTAGGTGATTCTAATGGGCTACACTAACTTAGGGCGCTGGAGCCTGGGGACATTGTCTCCAATAACAGAGAGACGATTTGGGGTGCCTCACTACACGCAGTAGACTACACGCAGATCCTCAGTGCCCCCCCACCACCCCTCCTGTCCTCGGTGGGTCCAGTCCTCTCCTGTTACCTCCTGCTGCCCGGACCCTTGCCAGGTGCGTTCCTGTACCCAGGCCGAGGCCTGCACTGGTACACCTTGAGCTCACCCTGTGGCAGCAGGCAGTGGCCTCGTCTCTGCACCTGTGTGTTCCGGGTAGTACAGTTGTGGTTAAAGCCGGCTCATTTCTTAAGCTCCATGCCCTGTCTTCCCCACACGGTCCCTTATCCTGTTCCTGCGCTTTCTATAGGTCTGCTCTGTCTCCCGCCCCCCTGCCCCCCATCTTACTAGGGCTTCCAGATTCACCGAGCCACCCCTACCTCTAGTAGCATGGCAACTTAACCTTGACCGTCAGCTGTACAAACAGCGAACAGGAGTCTCATGGCTTTGAAATAATACTTCATTAGGGCTTTTGTTGGTCCCAGACATGAGACATTTTAGTCTTTAGATCAGCGTTCTCTAGATTTTATCTTTCACACGTCCTGGTTCCTTTTTCACCTGGTTTACATCATGATGAGCTATTTCCTGTTTTCTGCGCAAATCAATTATATCATTGTTTTTTATCAGCCTCTCCCCTCATGGTGTTGGGGAGCTGAGGGGGCTGGGGAGGGGAGCTGGGGGAAGGGAAAGGGTATTTTGAGACACATTCCTGTCAAAAAACAAGACTCTCCCTTAGGTGGGTATGTTTTTCCCGTTGGTTTGGTTGCTGAGCGCAGAGCTGGCTCTGTGTTCACCAGCTCGTCAAGCGCCAGAGCTCGGAGGTGACCGTCTAATTCAGGAACCTCCCTTAGATTCTGATCTGACTAGTCCAACGAGCAGTTCTCAGTTCCAGCTGCGCAGTAGAATCACCTGCCACCCCCTGTCAAATTGAATCAGGCTCCGAGGGTTCGGCCTAGGTCTTTCTAAAAACTCCCGAGTTGCTGATTACGTGTAGCCAGGGAGGAGAGCCACTCTGCCCCCCGGAACTCATCTGAGGTGCGGGGGAGGATTTATTGCCAGGGTTAAAGTAACATTTTGTTCTGTGGCTGGAAGGGAAAACTGAAAAAAGGCCATTTGTTTTTTAGGCTTTGGCCTGAGATTCCTGAAGCGAAGACAAATCTGCCTCTTTCAAGGCCATCTTTGCTCTTTTTATAAAAGTTATCGTCTCCCACCCCAACTCATGCTGTTTGAAGTTTATTTGCTCCAAGTACAGGCAGAATTGTGCAGACGCTTGCTTTCCCCCTGAGCACCTCATAATGGTTTGTAGGCGAGCTCTTCTCCGTGCCGGGAGGTGGGGACTCCCTGTGGCCGCGCACCAGCCTTCCGTGGGCCCCACTGTCCTTTGGAGAAGGTCGCTGGAGTCTTTGTAGTGGCAAGTGTCACACCCAGCGGGCCAGCAGTAGCAGCAGTAGTACCTGGGCACTTGTCACACAATGCACAGACCTGGTGAGCACCAGCTCTGGGGGTGGGGCCCAGCAACCTGTGTTCTACAAATCTTCTAGATGATTCTGACTTGCTCTAAGAGTTTGAGATTCAGCCAGTAGGTCTGGGATGGGGCCTGAGGATATGCATTTCTGACAACCTCCTACTGATGCTAGTCTGGGGACCTCGCTTTGAGAACCACTGGCTTAGAGAATTCTGGGAAGCCGTGGCAGATTTTCGGTTTCCCGGCTTAGGCCTCCTAGTCAGCATTAGGGACCTGGAGCTGGGGCAGTGACCAGCAGAAAGTGGGAAGAAGCTTCTGCCACCTTAAACCTAAAACACGACCTCAGCCAGGCTCTAACTGTGACCGGTTCTGTGGAACTTGTCTCCTTGATGCCAGTTGTAAGAAATAGTTTCTGTCATTTCTTGTGTCCTTGGCATGCTACGTCCATTACGTGATTTCTGTGCGTTCTTTCTCCTTGTACTCCACTCTTGATTTTCCAGTTAGTAACGGGGAATAGCGGTTTAAATCAGCCATAACGACTTTTCTTTCTTTCTTTTCTTTTTTTCCTTTTTGGTTTTGGAAAAGTTTCAATCTGTTTTTGTTTTTCCAGATTTTTTTTTTGTTTTTTTTTAAGATTGGGTTTCCCTTTTTGGAGTTACCTTTGACTTCTCATTTTATCCAGCCTCAGTCTCCCAAAGTAAAAAGTAAACCGCTCCCTCATAGGATTATTGTAGTGACTGTATTAATTAACACATGCAGAGTTGCTGTCACTCAGTAAATGTGTAATAAATGTTGATTTTTGTACTCTTGGACTTACTCCCAAATAGGTGAGAATGAACTGCACCCTCCCCCCCCCCCCCGCCCCCGCCCCGAGGCTAACCAAAATTAGGGCAAAGTGAAAGCCTCTGAGGAGTTGGGAGAAGTCTAGGGAATGTGGGAAAATGGAGTCGGGCCTCCTATGGAGGAGGGTTCAGGTCAGAGACTAGGCTGGCCACAGATGTTGCAGACTGAAGCTGGGTGGCAGGTGAGCCTCATGAGTCTAGAGGAATGACCAGTTTGCCTGAGGGCGGAGAGAAATGAGTGAAACTGAGCCTTCATTGAGGCCACCACAAGGACCGGGCCAGGGCAGTGTGTGCTGGCTGGGCTCTTCCTTCAGGCACGAGTGAGTGTCTGAAAGCCTACCGACTCCGGGCAGAACCATTAGGCTACCTGGTGGCCTTGAGTAATTTAGAGGAACTGTTGACTTCGGGGATCTTGGAAATGCCCCACTCCTCCTCAGCTAGGACAGGTATGGCCAAGGCTGCATCTCGCTGTGACCTGGAGAGGGGCTGTGTCCTCTTCTGTGACTTATTTAGCCATACAAGGGGTGACGTAGTCTTGGTGCTGTGTTCAGGATATCTGGGCTGGAGCTGAGAGGAAAGCAAAGATTTTAAATTCCTTTCAAGTAACAGTTGTCGGGTATCTCCGAGACAGAAGGTGGAACCTTCCAGCTGTGGGGTGTTTGTTTCAACTGAGGTCATTTTCATTTCTCTACCATGAGGGTCATTAATGAGAATGGGCAGTAGAGTGAGAAGCCTTATAGTTAATGAGTCTCCCATTCATCTGGTGATGGAGGAGCTTTCTGTCTGGGCTGGAGGCTGGGCCTTTCCCACCACGGGTTCTCTTCAGATTCTCCTCTCCCATGGGGATGGGAAGTCTCAGCCCAGCTGCTGAGGGCTCTGGGTGGCCTTAGCCCAGGTGCTGAGGGCTGGGAGGAGTTACCTGAAACCGTAGAACCCCAAGACAAGCTGAGAGAGCCCAAGTCAGCTTTATCAAGAGGCGCCAGAGACCTAAAGGAGGGCCCACCTGAGAAGATGTCTAGGATAGAGACTATCACCAGTGCCAGACGAGCTGTCCTGAACTTCTTTCTCTATGAAGCAAAGTGCATGGGAGGGATGGGCAGGTTTTAAGAGCTCAGATGGTAGTAGACGCAAGTCGTAAATTCTGTGACTTCTCTGTGGGTTTTTTTGTTTGTTTTTAGGAGGTTCCACAGCTAGATCTGAAGGCAATTCCAGAGAGTTTCAGAAATGCCTTACACCCAGACAGCAGCATTTGAATAAGTGACTTTTTAAAGTAATCTCTACACCCTATGTGGGGCTCAAACTCACAACTCTGAGATTGAGTTACATGCTTTACTGACTGAGCCAGATAGGCACCCCATACTTAAGATTTTTTTTTTTTTAAAGTTTACTTTTTTATTTTTGAGAGAGAGAGAGAGAGAGGGAGAGAGAGAATCCCAAGCATGTTCCTTGCTAAGTGAGGAGCCCGATGTGGGGCTCGAACCCACAAACCATGAGATCATGACCTGAGCTAAAATCAAGAGTCGGACGCTTAACCGACTGAGCCACCCAGGTGCCCCAGAATAAGTGACTTTTAAAGATTAATTCTTTGGGAATAACTTTTATTTAGATGTTTGCATTAAAAAAAACCTCAGTAGGATAATTTTGCAAAGTTATTTGCATTTCTGCTTATTAGTGACAAACAACTAAATAATAGTGGCGACATATAAATGCTTAATATTTGTAAAATGAAAGAAAGCAACTAAAGAAAGAAGTTAATTTTCCCTAAGAAAATAGAACAAGACTTGAATAAATGGAGAGATATTTTCTATTCTAGAATCAGAAGATTTAATGTCATTCAAATGACATGATACCTGATCTACTTTGTAGAGCTAACACAAATTAGATTCTCAATATGATATTTTATGGTAATTGAAAAAACCCTAATAAAATCAGAGAAAATCATAGTCAAGCACAGTAAAGAGTTTTTGGAAAGAGACTAAGCCAGGGATGTGATAAATTACTCTGTTAATATTTAAAATATGGCGCAAAAGAGATTGAAGTTGTATTAGATTCAAAACAGGACAGTAGATTGATAAGAACACAGTAGAGATCCCAACAGTTCTAAATTTGTTACGAGATCAACAAAACAGTTCAGGATAACAGAATAATGAGACAAGAACTCTAATCGATAGGATTATTATTGAGAAGAGTTGACGGAAAGCATTTCTGTCCCTTTCTGACATTATTTGTCATAATAAGCTCTAGATGTTTTAAAGAATTATAGTTGGAAATATCTTTTACAAGTGAAAAAAAATGGTATAGTTATCCCGCTATGGTGGAGGAATTAATTTCTCAAGTATTAAAATTACGAAAGGCAGGTTGGAAGGATCTGATCAAATAAAAATTCAGCAGCAACCACCTTAATTAAAGTTCTTGGTAAAAAGGGAAAAAATGCAAAACTATTTGAAATAAACAAGGCTGGTAAAGATTAATTTTTAAAAAATATAAAGAATAATTATAAATCTGTAGGTCAACCATTCTCCACTAGGTAAACAGTTAAAGGAGATGAACAAATAGAGAGGAAGGAAAAGAAGGAGTAAGTAAGGAAATACAAGCATCAAGCCAACATTTGGGAATATTCAGCCTTGTTAATAAATAAAGAGCAAATTAAAAGCATAAGTCTATTTCGTGCCTATTGAAGTAACAGAAGTGATAAAACTCCTTGTTAATGTGCTTGCAGGGAAATAGACAAACCCACAGATTGCTGGTATGTTCCCTGGAAAGCAGTAGATCAAAAGGAAACACAAGCTGCCAAGAAAATTACTGTCTTTTGAGGCAGTACTCCCAAAGGAGTAAATCCCAGGAAAATACTGTAGAAGACAAAAGGTTATTTGTACAAAGGTAATTGTAGCCATGTTGTTTTTATAGTGAAAATCTGGCCGTTACCTAACCGCCTGACAATTTGATAATGGTTGTACAAACTAGAAAATATTAACCTCCCGTCATTAATAACTATTATACCATAAATCTGAAGACTTTGGCAACAGTTATTGGTAGTGTATGTAAGTTGAAAAATGGAATGAATTGGTTATGTGGACACAGAACTGTCAAATTATGTTTGTCGAATGAAAACAACATTGCCATAAGGGTTTTTCAATGATCTCAATCAGTGCTTCTTGGACTTTAATGTCATTAAGTCATTTGGGAATGCTGTTGAAAGGCAGATTTTGATTCCGTATAACTGGGGCGGAGCTGGAAATTCTAAACTTCTGACGAGCTCCCAGGCAATGGGGATGCTGCTGATTGTCCCGCGGTAGGCACTTGCAACACCGGAGACCTAAGTCTGCCATCCAGATGGTGGCTGCTAGTCATGTGCGGCTGTTCAAATTTAAATTAATTAAAATAAAGTAAAATGGAAAACTTAGTCCCTAAGTCTCACTAGCTAGGTTTCAAGTTCTCAGTGGACATATTTGGAAAGCTCGGGTTATGGAACAGTTGCGTCATCATGAGTGTGTTCTCTTGGACAATCAGTGTCTTAGAGTGAAGGGGGATTTCTGTCTCTTCTTCTGTAGAGTTGTCTGAAACCTACAGCTAAGAGCTTGTTCCATTACTCTGTAGTCACAAACCATAAAGGTATGCGTTGGTATATAAGACATAGGAGAAATAAAGCAATGAATAATTTTGTATCATTAAAAGATTTGAGAAATGGAACCTCTATTCCCATTGACTTTTTAAAAATATTTATTTATTTATTTTTGAGAGAGAGAGAGAGAGAGAGAGAGAGGGGCAGAGAGAGAGCCGAAATCAAGAGTCTGAAGCTTAACTGATGGTGCCACCCAGGCACCGTTCTCATTGACTTTAAAGTAATTTCTATACCCAATGTGGGGCTTGAACTCACAGCCCCAAGGTCAAGAGTTGCATGTTTTACCAGCTGAGCCAGCCAGGTGACCCAAGTCCATGGATGTATTATCTTAATTATTCTTTGTCTCTCAGTGGCAGTCATTTCCAATAAATTGGTTTTAGTTTCTTTGCCAGTTTTTCCCTAGTAGTGTGTATTAGAGGAGACTGTTTATTTTTTATTTAAAAAAAAAATTTTTTTTTTTAATCTTTATTTATTTTTGAGAGACATAGAGGCACAGCATGAACAGGGGAA
Organism: Paguma larvata; assembly: GCA_030068075.1. Lineage (NCBI taxonomy): Eukaryota > Metazoa > Chordata > Mammalia > Carnivora > Viverridae > Paguma > Paguma larvata. The sequence continues at coordinate 88,690,059 of CM057834.1, read as the reverse complement.
GGGCAGAGAGAGAAGGAGACACAGAATCCGAAGCAGGCTCCAGGCTCCGAGCCGTCAGCACAGAGCCCGACGCGGGGCTCGAACTCACAGACCGTGAGATCATGCCATGAGCTGAAGTCGGCTGCCCAACCGACTGAGCCACCCAGGCGCCCCTAGAGGAGACTGTTTAAAGAAGTATTGCAATGATTTTAAAATAGATGTGAATAATTTGTGAGAAAAAAATACATCCTTATTGGATAAAGAAGATGTGATATATATAATGGAATATTACTCGGCAGTCAGAAAGAATGAAATCTTGCCATTTGCAGCTATGCAGGTAGAACTAGAGGGTATTATGCTAAGTGAAATTAGTCAGAGAAAGACAAATATCATATGACTTCACTCGTATGAGGACTTTAAGATACAAAACAGATGAACAGAAGGAAAGAGATGCAAAAATAATATAAAAACAGGGAGGGGGACAAAACATAAGAGACTCTTAAATACGGAGAACAAACAGAGGGTTACTGGAGGGGGGGTGGGCTAAATGGGTAAGGGGCATTTAGGAATCTACTCCTGAAATCATTGTTGTACTCTATGCTAACTAACTTGAATGTAAATTAAAAAAAAATTAAATAAAAATTAAAAAAAAATACATCCCGCATTCCCCCCCATCTAGGTGTTTAATCAATTAGTATTTATATATTTTTTTTTTAAGTTTATTTATATTGAGAGAGAGAGAGAACAAGCGAGGGAGAGGGAGAGGGATAGAGAGGATCCCAACCATGCTCCACACTGTCAGCGTGGAGCCTGATGTGGGGCTTGAACTCATGACCTGGGAGATCATGACCCAACCAGAGATCAAGAGTCAGATGTTTAACTGCCGAGCCACCCAGGTGCCCCATCAATTTATATTTTTAAAGTGTATACTTTAGGCAGGATTGGGTACCAAAGGATGTAGGCACTGATAACTGAAAGTTCCCTGGATGATTTGTTTTTCTTTACTTCTGTGAAGTGGAAATACTGACAATTATCATTTTCTTCCAGGAATTTGTGCAAATATTCTCATGAGGTTCTCTCAGAAGAGAACTTCAAGGTCTTGAAAATTCATGAGCTCTCTGGACTGAACAAAGAGGAATTAGCAGTGCTTCTTGTCCAAAGTGACCCCTTTTTTATGCCTGAGGTAAGTTATGATTCCTTAGTTTAAGCAGCAGAGAGAATATTATCGGCAGTGTCGTGTCGTGGGTGTGTTGGAAACACAGTGACTCAGAGTTCCCACCAGGCTCTACAGATGGCAGTCAACAGGTGGCTGTTGCTGAGTGACCCAAAGATTCCAGCAGTTTCCTTCATTATGTGAAGTGATCTGAAGATGGAGTAGTAGGAATAGTTGATGCTTTACATCTAGGTAGCTTCCTGGAAGGAGATGGGCTTTGAATTGAGGTTTTGGGAGATGACAGGGTATATTGGTTGAGGGTTCAGGCAACAGCACTGTTGCACCAGGGACCTCAAAATGTAGTGATTCAGATAAAATAGAATTTTTGAAACTTCTTTATTTATTTGGAGAGAGAGCAGGGGAGGAGCAGAGAGAGAGGGAGAGAGAATCCCAAGCAGGTTCTGAGCTGTTAGCGCAGAGCCCAGTGTAGGGCTTGAACGCAAGGACTGTGAGATCATGACCTGAGCCGAAATCAAGAGTAGGATGCTTAACCACCTGAGCCACCCAGGCGCCCCACAAATAAAATATAATTTTATTTCTCTGTCACTTGATAGTCTAGATCCAAGGTCATTAAACTATGACCCATGGGGCAAATAAGGCCTGCCACCTGGTTTTATAAATAAAGTGTTATTGGAAATAGCCACACTCATTCATAGTATCCATTCCTGCTTTCTTTACACAAGAGTAAGCTGAGTAGTTGCAACAGAGGCCAAATGGCTCGCAAAGTTAAAACTTTTACCATCTGGTCCTTCACAGAAAAAGTGTGCTGATTTTTTATCTTGCCTAGATGTAAGTAGGCAGGTAGCCGGGAGCGTGGTCAGGCAGCTGGATTCCACGATGTCATTCAGGGACTCAGGCCAGTAGGCAACCTCTGTTCTCTTTCAACATGTGGCATCCATCTCCAGGTACAGTGAGGCTGTTCTTATTGTCACCATTTTCTAACGAGCAGGGATGTAAAGAGGAAGTAAGTGGAAGGCAAGCGGTTTTCTTTTTAGAAGATGTGACCGGGACATTGTATATAGCACCTCTGCTCCCATCTTATCGGCCAGAGCTTATCACATGGTCACACTTAGCCAGAAGGAAGGCTGGGAAATGGAGTTTCTGGCTGGCTAACCTTGTGTACCTCTACAACTTGGAAGCTTCTGTTACTGGAAGAAGGATAGGGGCAACGGCAGATAGTTAATGGCAGTCCCATCCATATAGGGATATTGACTTGAAAACCGCAGAGTGGTGTTTAAAGAATCATATCTGGCCTGAGACAGATCCTCGAGTAGAGAGGTTAGCCTCACACTGGAAGAGAGGCACAGAACAATAATGAAAGGACCCATGTAGAGTAGATGGAAGGGGTGGAGATAAGATGAGCAAGGTTGGAATGCAGATGTGCTTTTATATATGACAAGATAGCTGTTAGGGACCTTTGGAAGGTTAAACATTTCTTTTTTAATGTTTATTTATTTTTGAGAGAGAGAGAGAGATACAGAGTGTGAGCAGGAAAGAGGCAGAAAGAGAGAGGGAGACACAGAATTCAAAGCAGGCTCCAGGCTCTGAGCTGTCAGCACAGAGCCTGAACTCACAAACTCTGAGATCATGACCTGAGCCTAAGTCGGACACTTAACCAACTGAGCCATCCAGGTGCCTGCGAAGGTTAAGCATTTTTTGACTCTAAGTTCATGTGTTTCCCTGAGGGGAAAAAAGCTTATGACAAGAGGGGTGGTTTTGAGTTGACTACTGAGCTCAAGAGAGGGAGGAATGCAAAGCACTCAGTAAGTGTTTGGCGAGCGGGGTGGGGGGAGGAAACTGTGCCCCGTTTTCTCTCCCTGCCACATGCATTCTTTCACCTGGGTACTTGGATTTGTCTCTCTCTCTGTTTCCAGGAGCCCAAGGTTTAGAGGTCTTGTCTTGAGATATCTCTGGCCTTTGGCCTACATGTCAGCCCAGCCCCCCAAGGCTACCAGCATGAGGAACATACTTTTCATGCCAACCTCATTAAAGGTCCCATTGACGAACCAAGGCATTCTTCCCCTTTCCTTTCATGTGATGGAACCATCGATGAATGAAGAGTTAGGACGCTTGAGAAGAGCATTGACTCATGGTCCACCCTTAGTCTAGTGTTAAACTTGGAGGTTTGGAAAGGTCACTCGGTAGATCTGATCTCTGCTTCAGTTCTCCAAAATCACCAAGGACTTTTTATATCAAGTCCTTGGAGAATAAGGACAGTGGCACGTCTTTCATTCTCTAGAGAGGAGGCCAGCAAAGCAGAACCTACTAGCTGGGGCGCCTGGGTTGCCCAGTCAGTTGGGCATCCGACTTCGGCTCAGGTCATGATCTCGCTCATGGGTTCGGGCCCCGCGTCGGGCTCTGTGCTGACGGCTCAGAGCCTGCAGCCTGCTTCGGATTCTGTGTCTCCCTCTCTCTCTGCCCCTCCCTCGCTCACACTCTGTCTCTCTCTGTCTCAAAAATAAATAAACATTAAAAAAAAAAATAACAAAAAAAAAAACAAAACCTACTAGAAGGTGCCGTTGCTGAGGGGTCCCAGAAGAGCCCGTTTTGACAAAAGCGCTGTGAGGGTCCTCCTAGAGGAATGCTCTTGTCATCCTTTTATCACACAGTCCAGAGGAGGGGCACGGTCACCTTTCCCTTTTAAGAATTCAGTACCCATGATTAGTAGTGAGTGGGTGGGGTGGGGAGGTTCATGGCCAATGAGCTTAACTGCCCTTTGCCATTCGTCAGGGCTGAGATTGCAGACAGGGAGACTGCCCTGTTTCCGGGGCTAGATGTCTGAGGGGCTGGTACCTGTAGTGGAAAATCGATGAGTGCATTAGTAGCATGGATGTGTATTCAAAAACGATGGGCAAGAGACGTCCCTACAGGAGTGTTTCCCTGTGGGTGAGGAGGATGGAATATCGTCCTAGGGGTTCAGCGGGAAGGAATCAGCCAGAGTTCAGTTAGTCCAAGGAACAGTTAGTTGGTCAACGATGGTCCCTCCATGTCTCTCAAAGTCCTGACTGCCACCAGCTACTTATGTGCTCTTGGACAAGGCATTTAATCTTTCTGGGTCTCGCTTCATTTGCTGTTTGTTTTGCTAACATTCAGGAGCACCTGCAAGTGGCAGGCACTGACTTCAGTCTTGGAGGCAGCAATCGACAAGACACACTCCTGCCCGAAAAACCTCAAAATGTTCACACTTGCCCACTTTGCCTTGACCTGTGAGAACATGAAAGAATCCGGCAAACCTGACTTCCTGTATATAAGCTTGTAAAATTAAACTGTACTTATCAGAGGAATCACAGGTCATGTGTTCTGGCCTAGTAAAGGCAGGAGCGTGGTCATAGGATTGTTAGCCAACGTGTCATTTGAAGTTGTTGATTGTTTTTTTCTGCCAGAGCCTCGAGGACACTGGTTCTCAAGCTTTAGTGAGCATTCGGAATTGCCCGGAGGGTTGGTTAAACCAGGGAGCTGGGCCCCACCTCTGGTGACTCTCACCACAGATATGGGGAAGAGTCCGGGGATTTGCATGTAAGTTTCCGGGTGGAGTTAACGCTCCCCGTCCAGGGACCACGCCTGGAGCACTGATGGTCTAGAGTCTGGATAATAGACTCTGTAGCAATGACACCTATTTGATTCAGGTCTCCAAAGTTGTCTGTGTACCTACATTGTTGGTTAGAGTCTGAATCTCCTGTCTCTGCCACCCAGATAAATCGGTCAGCCAATGAGGTGGTTTGCTTAGTCTCTTGGAACCATTCATAAATGTTTTCATCTTTAGGATTCTTTATGTAATGATGTCAACATCTGTAGCACATTTTATATTTTGCACAACACATTCCCGTATTTCATTATTTAATCTGCTCAACAACTTGGGTTAGGTGGATAGAGCCAGTATTTTCCTCCTTCACAGCGAAGGAAACAGGCCGGGAGTAGGTAATTCAGGTGAGGTCACATAGCTGGTTGTAGGGCTGTGGACTTTTAAATCCGTGTCTTGCTGTCCTGCATCAGATGGTCTGGCCCCCGTGACAGTATTTCAGTAAGAAATACTTATGCCCTCTTTTCAGTAGGAACTACATGTCTGCAGAGCTAGATATGTAGATATTTCTATTACATAGAAATATAGGGGCGCCGGGGTGGCTCAGTCAGTTGAGCACCCAGCTTTGGCCCAGTCATGATATCGCTGGTTCAGGAGTTCAAGCTCCGTGTCAGGCTCTGTGCTGACAGCTCAGAGCCTGGAGCCCTTTTCAAATTCTGTGTCTCTCTCTCTCTGTCCCTCCCCAGCTTGTGCTCTGTCTCTCTATCTCTCAAAAATAAAAATAAAAGAAATATAAAAATTACCTTCTTTAGTTGACCTTTTAAAGAGCTTTGTCACGTTCTACCTAGCAGAGATAACGGTTATAAGACCCACGTGTCTTTTTTTTTTTTAAGTTTATTTTGAGAGAGAGAGAGAGCAAGTGCATGTGAGTGGAAGAGGGGCAGAGAGAGAGAGAGAGAGAGAGAGAGAGAGAGAGAGAGAGAGATAATCCCAAGCAAGCTCTGAGCTGTCAGCATAGAGCCCGTCACGAGGCTCAAATTCCTGGACAGTGAGATCATGACCTGACCTAAAGTCAAGAGTCAGACGCTTGACCAACTGAGCCACCCAGGTGCCCCAGACCTGCATGTCCTTTTAACTGTAGAATGGCCTGATAGTCTTCCTCTTTGGGGTTCCTTTGTGAGGTAGGGCTGCCTTTGGATCCTGTTTGGTCCTATCTGTAGCTGGCCATCTTATTTTGATTCTTCCAAAGGGTTATTAAATTCATGTTTCTTTTCGTTAGTTTGCAGGCCTCTTCTACCCCAAATAAACCATCGGTAGAATCCAACTCATCGTAGACTGTGGAAGACCCATGCGTTTTGTCCTTTGGTGTGTGCCTGCTTGCTTCCATCTTTTGTGCCCACTTAGGCTTCTCTTAGTGAATGTGTGGCAGATACGGGAAGGTGTTCTCATCTCCGGCCCTTGTTTCTCTCTTCTGCAGATATGCAAAAGTTACAAGGGAGAGGGTCGAAAAGTTCTTTGTGACCAGTACCCATCGTGCGAGAGGCTCCACGTCTGCGAGCACTTTACCCGAGGGATCTGCGGTTATGCCAACTGCCTCAGGTCCCATAACCTGATGGACAGAAGGGTGCTGGCCATCATGAGAGAGCACGGGCTGAGCCCCGGCGTGGTTCAGAACATCCAGGATATCTGCAACAGCAAGCACGGCCGAAAGAAGCACCCCAGGGGCAGAGGTAAGTGCTTTTCTACTTTTTCATTCACAGAAGAAATGGAAATAGAAATCGCAAAGGAAGTGGAACTTTACCTATAATCATTCTCTCTCCCCGAGCAGGACCGTTTTCCCTTTTGGCCCTTGTCTACATGTATCCATAATTTTTACATAATTATAATCATAGCACATGTCCAGTTTTGCAATTTGATTTTGATGCTGGTCACTATCCACCCACCACCCCCCTCCCCGATTTGTTAAACTGTTTATTGTTTTTCTAAAAAGCTAATTGATGGGGCACCTGGGCGGCTCAGTTGGTGAAGTGTCTGACTCTTGGTTTCTTTCTTTTTTTTTTTTTTTAATGTTTATTTACTTTTTGAGACAGAGAGAGACAGAGCACGAGCAGGGGAGGGGCAAAGAGAGAGGGAGACATAGAATCCGAAGCAGGCTCCAGGGTCTGAGCTGTCAGCCCAGAGCCCGATGTGGGGCTCGAACTCACGTACCACGAGATCGTGACCTGAGCCAAAGTCGGACGCTTAACCAATTGAGCCACCCAGGCGCCCCTGACTCTTGGTTTCGATTCAGGTCATGATCTCATGGTACATGAGTTTGAGTCCCGCATCGGGCTCAGTGAGGAGCTTGCTTAGAATTCTGTCTCCCTTTCTCTCTGCCCCTCCCCTGCTCCCGCTTTCTCCTTCTTTCTCTCTGTCGCTCTCTCAGAATAAATAAATAAACTAAAAAAAAAAAAGTGTTTTAAAAGCTAATTGATAAAGCTTTTTTTTAAGAGAGGAAAACATAAATTCTTTTGTTTGTTTCACCAGTCATTAACATTTTGTCCCAATAACATTCCGTCACAATTGTTCTATCACTTTGTCTCGATACGTCAACACTGACACACACATTTAACATTTTTGTGGTTAGAGCATTTGAGGGATGCAGTCATCAGGAGCTCTCACACCTAAATATATCAGCACGCACTTCCTCAAAACCAGGCCACTCCACTGTCTTCCATAACCACAATATAATTAAGATACCAAGTCTAGCATTAATGCAAAACTATGTGCAATTTAATTACAGTCCTCCGTACTTTTTCTTGAAAAATGTATTTATTTTTACCTTTTACTTTTATCATTGTTTCTTACATGCTTATTTATTAAAGAGAGAGAGAGTGAGTGGGGGAGCGGCAGAGAGAGAGGGAGAGAGACAGAGAATCTCAAGCAGGCCGAGTGCCGTTTGAGCACGGAGTCCGACGCGGGGTTGATCTCACGACTTCGAGGTCATGACCTGAACCAGTAACAAGAGTTGGATGCTTAACCAGCTGAGCCACCCAGGCGCCTCCCGCCTGAACCATTTTTAAGCGTTCAGTGGCATGAAGTACGTTCACATCGCTTTGCAGCCGATCTCTAAAACTCCCTCATCTCGCAGAACTGAAACTCTGTACCTATGAAACTAACACCTCATTCCTTCCTTCCCCCAGCCCCTGTCAACCACCATTCTACTTTCCGTTTCTAGGAATAGGACTACTCTGGGTACCCAGTAGAAGTAGATTCACACAGGAATTGCCTTTTTGTGACGCTGCAATTTGTGTATCCATTCGTCCATGGTTGGATACTTGAGTCGCTTCTGCAGTTGAGCTATGTGAGGAACGTGGAACATGGGTGTACAGATACCTGCTTGAGACCTTGCTTTCCCTTCTTTTGGGTATACAGCTGGCAGCGGAGCTGTTGCATCCCAGGGTGATTCCATGGGTAGTTTTATGAGCAACTGTCCTCTCATTTTCCATAGCAACTGTGCCATTTTCTGTTGCCACCAGCAATACACGAGGGGCCCCAGTGTCCCACCGTCTCACCGATACTTAAATACTTTTCTTCTCTGTTTTTGGGTTATTAGCCATTCCAATGGGTGGGAAGCGATCAGTTCTGTTTCTTTCTTTTTTGAGAATTTTTAAATGTTTATTTATTCTTATTTTGAGAGAGAGAGAGAGCCTTTGCACGCGCACGTGAGTGGAGGAGGGGCAGAGAGAGAGACAGGGAGAGAGAGAATCTCGAGCAGGCTCTGCACTGTCAATGCAGAGCCCAGTGCAGGGCTTGAACCTGCGAACCCGTGAGATCATGACCCGAGCCAAAATCAGGAGTCAGATGCTTAACCGGCTGAGCCACCCAGGTGCCTCAATCAGTTCTATTTCTTAAGCATTTTCGCATTGTCTAATGATACTAACACTTTAGTTTTTTTATGCCTTGGTGAAATGGCTGCGAAAGAGGTGAATTTTGTAAAACAGAATACATAATTCTAAGATTCTCTAATACTTAACAAACAATAACACTTCCTTTGAGAAATGCTTTATAATTAACCAGGGAGTTTCACCCAAAATATCTCCTTGTTGTTCCTGACAGCAAAGCTATGAAGAAAGGAGTATATTATTAGCCTTACTTAATTGATAAGGAGACCGAGACTCAAACATTTTAAATGACTTTTGTTGCAACCAGTCTTAAATCATTTTTACTATGAATAAATAAAAGGGATGCTTTCTAGGCCTCACGCTGCTAGACCGTGGCGCAGAGCGTAGGTGTTCTGGCCCCACATCTGGTATTTTTTCTCCCACATCACGGTGCTCTCGGAACAGGGGAACACCTGGAAGGATGTTTTCTGGGGTCGTTTCCCAGTATAAATTCATTGTGTGTGAGAGAGATCTTTATTTCTTATCCCTCCTGGTTAATTTGCTTAATTAACTGTTTTGTTGGCTGGAGAAGGATATTTGCTTTTTACTAGATTCCTGCTGGCCTCTGAGATGTGAAGAAAAGGACCTCTTCCTCCCCTTCCCCACACTCGGTAGCTCGTATATTATATCACACCCATGCACACACACGCGTGTACATTCACACCACACACACATACTCCACACTCCGCCTGTCGCACGTGGGCATCTTCCTGAGGGACATGGCTCACACACCAATTATTTTCTTTACATTTTTTTTATTTACTTATTTATTTTGAGAGGGACAGGGAGAGAGAATCCCAAGCCAGCACAGAGCCGGATGTAGGGCTCAAACCCATGAAGCCGCAAGACCATGACCCAAGCGGAAAGGAACCAAGCCACCCAGGCGCCCTTTCACACACCAGTTATATGTCACACACATGTGCATCTCTCCCTCTCTCACACATACACACACCCCTCAGACACGTACACCACGCATGTACATCTTACACACACACACACACACACACACACACACACACACACACGCCTCGTGTATGCATGCACCCCCAGCACGACACACACCACACGTAAACAGCACCCACATGCATACCTCACACACACACTCACACACACTCCTGCTCACTCACTCCCTTCTCCCTGCTTCCCGGGGAGTGCGACTCCTTACATTTCTCGAGAGAGGGCCACTTCTGTTTGATATTTCTCACTGAAGCTTAGGCATTTGGGGACTAGATGAAAAGCTCTGGGAAATTTTGTGAATCCTTAATTTGTTCGGGAAGCTTCATCACAATATGGGCAAAATCTAAATAAACTGAAAAATCCTCTCTGACTTGCTCTAGTGGGTCTCTCCATTCGCATAGCGGTTGACTGTTGGCTTGAACCAGAGCGTTGTGGACAGCCCCGCCTATGAGTTTGGCGGCTTAGGGTTTATATCCGAGTCTCAAGAGAGAAGTCGAGAAGAGCCAGGTTCCCTCTGACTCTTACCTGAGCCCATGGGGTGGCATTTCCTACGAGCACAAGAGCAGATTCCTTCATCATCGTAACACGCTACTCCAGATTTTACACACCGGATTGGGACAAGGGATTTGGTAGAGCTTGGGTAGCGAACTTGGGAAAGCTGAGGAGGAACAGTAGCGAGAGCCTAATCCTGTTAACGTTGCTTTTCCTTGTGTTTTTCTTTTCAAGCTCCTCCCTCCTATCATAGAGATATGGCCTACAGAGGGAGAAGCAAGAGCAGAGACCGCTTGTTTCAGGGCGGTCCAGAATTTCTTCCATCTGCTTCAGCGTCTACTCAGAAGTCCTGCACCCCCGGTCCAGATCAAATCGGCCACAGGCCCCCCCCGGACGACATGCCTGTGGAGGAGCTGGCTCACAAGTTCACGCACTTGGACAGTCAAGATCGCCCTCAGCCTTCCCCGGCCTCGCCCAAGGCTGATACCCTTGGAGGACCAGGTCAAGCGGGAAGGAGCCCGCAGGTTTTCAGAGAATGGCAGTCCAGAGGGTCTCTTTTTCAGGAATCCAGGCGGCACTTACCTCCCTTCTGATTCAACACCAGCTTCCAACCGGAAGGGCCCTGCGTCCTGGCTGAATGACAAAGGTACCAGTAGAGAGAGTTTGTTTTCCCCGAGTCAGGCTGCGTCCGGCTCCCCTCTGGGTTCTCCACAAACACCTGAAACCATCCCCGCCAGAAAGAGCGTGGGCACGCTCTCCCCAGACGGCACGAATGCCGAGGGCAGAAGCGGGAGTCTGAGTGTCCAGTATTGCCCGCTTTTTAATAATCACGTTGAGGGAATGGCCACCGATAGAGCTTCTGCAAGATCTCTGAATTACAAAACCACAACCAGTGGACAGAGAGAAAAATCGTTACCTAGGAATCAGGACACCGGAACTACTCCCAGTAGTCTCCAGACCACTGGCGACATTATAGACGGTGGTGAGGCAGCAGCGGCCTCTGTGAACAGTAACCACAGTGAGAAGACAGCTTGGCCTGGTAAATCCATCCACAGCACACCAGATGGCTCGAGTCAAGTTGCAGATGAAACCACTGACCTAAATAAAACTGGTGCCACTGGTTTGGGCTTCACATGGACCTGCAAAGGGGATAAAAACGTGTTGTGCTTTGGAAGTCCGAGTGTGGGAGCCCGAGTCCTGCCGACGCCTCAGGAGACCCCCGCCCCCACACAAGTCAGCGCTCTGCCCAGGGTGCCATCTTCTACATCCTTCTCAAGCAACAGAGCTGCAGCCTGTGCAACCCATGGTGCGAACTCTGCCCAGATCCCTGCTGGCCCTGCCAGTGACCTCGCAGGGCCTCCAAGCTGTGCTCTGTGTAAGTCACTGAAGGACAAAGTGGGCCCCACGTCTTGAGTCTGCAGCAGGCTGGTGGCTCCTCTTTGGATGTTCCCCAGTAGACACTAAAGGGCGTAGAGTCAGGGAGTTTGGGGCAGTGGTGGTAGTGGCGGGGAGACGGACATGAAGGTCGGACCAACCAGTTGAATCATGTGAAATAAGTCACCTCATTGACTGAGAACAGGACTAGTTGGGCCATGGTTTGGTTTTGGTTATTTTTAATCGTCCCTCTCATATGACCCTAATGTTCATGTTTGCTTTTATGGAGGGGCTGTCTAAGCTCTCATGAACAACACATGAATCTGGAATCTTCTCGAACATGATCCCTGTTACAGATATTCTTTCCCATTGTGAGGTCGGGTATCTTGATTTTTGGTCTAAACACTAAGATCAGTATACGTGCATCCTGTTTTGTTTTATAGATTCCACGTCTGATGCCGAGAACACGAGCTCTTCCAGGACGGATGACTGCACCTCAGAGGAAATTTGTCTTGACCATCTGTGTAAGAGTTGTCACCTTGGTGAGTAATGTAAGGACTTGCTAGAAGCAGAAGCTTTATTAATAGTAATATGGCCAACATTTACTGAGCTTTTGCTGTATGTTAGGTCATGGCCAAGAACCTTACATCCATCATCTTTGAACTTCACATCCGCCCTGAAAATAGGTTCTGTTGCTAACCCATTTTACAGCTGTGGCAACTAGAGGCACAGAGAGGTTAAGACCTCACATACATAAGTAGCCAAGTTGAGTTTTGAGCCTAACCTGCCCAGCCAACCTGGGTTCTTGACCACTGCATGATAGACTTTCTCCTTTTGTAATTCGGTTTTAGGTGAAATATTCTACTTAGTCACAGACCCATCTTGTCATCTGCTAAGAGCAAACAGACAAAAAAAACAAATCCCCAAAAAATAAAAGTCTCCCAGCCAACACATTTTCACAGCTCATGTCCTGCCCTTGAGGCGTTGTCTCTCTTCTGGGCCGTGGACTCATCACAGTTGGTCCTCACACGTAGGCTGAGAGTCCTGCATGCCACAGACGGTGTGGCTTCCAGCCGAGGAGCCACATCTGGTCACTGTCCCCTCCCACCAGGCTTCCCATGGACCTGTGCCTGGGAAATTGGCTGTCCCCTCCGTGTCCTACCACTTTCTCCGTTTCATGGCTCTGCCCCAGCCGTGTGCATCACACTGACTCTCCTCTGCTTGACCCCTGAGTGGTCTCAGACTCACTGCCCTGGTGTTGGAAAAGGAAGACACCGCCCTGTGTTCTCAAAAACAAGTCTTTAACTTAAATTTTTTTTTTCCTTTTTCGTTAACTATGGGAAAATACGCATAATGTACATTTTACCATCCTGATCCTTTTTTAAAGTTTATTTATTTATTTTGAGAGAGAGGGGGAGAGAGGAATCCCAAGCAGGCTCCGAGCGGTCAGTGCAGAGCCTGATGCAGGGCTCGATCTCACGAACCATGAGATCATGACCTGAGCTGAGATCAAGAGCCAGACCTTTAACTGACTGAGCCTCCCAGGCGCCCCCATTCTAATCACGCTTAAGTGTGCAGTTCAGTAGTGTTAGAGTCACATTGGTATGCCACCAAAATCCAGGACTCTTGTCCCTCTTGCAAAACTAAACCTTTAATACCCTTTGAACAGCAACTCCTCATTCCCCGCTGCCTCCAGTGTCTGGCAGCCACCGGTCTCAAATTTGTTCGTCGAAGTAGGACTACGCTAGGTCCCTCGTGAATGGAATCACACAGTATTTGTCTTTTTGAGACACTAGCATATTTCACTTTGTATAATGTCCTTGGGTTTCATCCACGTTGTAGCCTGTTTGAGAAAGTCCTTCCTTTTTAAGGCTGAATAGTATTTTATTGTGTGTATGTACCACATTTTGTTTATCTGATCATCTGTGGAATACTTGAGTTGCTTCTACCTTTGGCTACTGTCAGTAATGACAGTGACCTTGGGTGTGCACATATCTGCTCAGGACCTTGATTTCACTTTTTTGGGCAGTGTACACTCAGGAGTGGGATGACTGGATATTATGGTAATTCTTTGTGTCTTTAAAAATTTGTTTTGGTGAGGCGTCTGGGGGACTCAGTCAGTTGAGCATCTGACTTCGGCTCAGGTCACGATCTCATGGTTCATGCGTTTGAGCCCCATGTCGGGCTTTGTGCTGACAGCTCGGAGCCTGGAGCCTGCTTCGGATTCTGTGTCTCCTTCTCTCTCTGCTCCTCCCCTGTGCTCGCTCTCTCTCTTAAAAATAAATAGATACTGGAAAAAATTGTTTTGGCAATTCTGTGTTTAACATTTTGAGAAACTCACACCATTTTCCATAGCAGCTGCATGATTTTACATTTTCACTCGCAGTGCACGAGGGTTCGAGTTTCTCCGTGTCCTTGCCAACACTTACTTTTTGTTTTGGGTTGGTTTGGTTTTAGAGCAGTCATTCTCATGGGTGTGAGATATGGACTTAATGAATGGTTATATACTTTTCAGTCAGCCAGACCATAGACAGTGCTACTCTGGGTTTTCCTGGGATGTCTAAACTTGCCTCTTTGGTTTTAAAGTAATCACACATCTTTTGAGCATTTCAAAATGTTGTAAGTGTCATGCACTGCAAACTGTGAAAGACAGAACTATTTCCTGTATTCCTGTATTAATGGGCTTATGACGTTAACTCGTCATTCAGCTACAAAACAAAATTTTGTAGCTGTGTGTTCAGTGCGCACCCCTATGCCAGTCAGGCGAAGGGAGCACAAGCTAAACAATGAATTTCTTCAGTGAGTTTGTAATTAAGGTGGGCATCAAAACATCCACAAATGAGAAAACGGCATGAAATAAATAAATATATAAATCACGTAAGCACCAACTGCGTACTGAGTACTGGCTAAGGGAATACAGAATACAAGTCAGGTCAGAATAGAGTTGAGCAGGGCGCCTGCGTGACTCAGTCGGTTAAGCATCCGATTTCAGCTTAGGTCATGATCTTGTGGTTCGTGGGTTCAGGCCCCACGTCAGGCTGATGGCTCAGAGCCTGGAGCCTGCTTCTGATTCTGTGTGTGCCCCTCCCCTGCTCGCTCTCTGTCCCTCTCTCTCTCAGAAATAAAAAGAATAGAGTTGAGCGAGGGAATCTTTCTGGAAGAGCTGAATCTTAGGCCAGGGCTTCAAGGAAATACAAACAGTTGCCAATGCTAGAAAGCATTTTATCTCCACATACCCCTTGCGGGTACAGAAAGGGTAACAATACATTTATAACGACCTCAAATTTCCATGTGGATAAAATGACTCGTTGAGGAGCAGGGAATTTTTCTTTTTTTTTTTTTTTTTAACGTTTATTTTTGAGAGAGAGAGAGAGAGCACTCGGGGGAGGGGCAGAGAGAGAGAGGGAGACACAGAATCGGAAGCAGGCTCCAGGCTCTGAGCTGTCAGCACATGAACCATGAGATAATGATCTGAGTTGAAGATGGACGCTTAATGGACTGAGCCATCCAGGCACCCCGGAATTTTTGTTTTCTGATGAGTCTCTATTGCTAATAAGGAAACTTGAACATAACGGATATGGGCAGTGCGGGCCGGAACCAGAATGGGCACAGGCGTGGACTGGAAATGCGTTAGCATGCAGGCCCAGCAGGGTGGGCAAGGCAGCCCTGAATGGGGAACGTCAGCACTGGACTTGGTCAAATTGTTAGAACCCCCACCCAACAGACCCTCAGACCCCTTCTTTCTGTGTTTGTAGCAAGCTGCAGCAAAATTCACTTCCACCTGCCTTACCGGTGGCAGGTGTTACTTGCAAACACCTGGATTGACCTCCAGCCCATGGAGAACATTGAGAAGGCCTACTGTGACCCCCAAATCCGCACGTAAGTTGGTGGCCAGACCCTGGCCTGTGAGGTCCACAGCACCATCAAAGGAAAGCATGGTGCTAGGCTTATGGCAAGAAGGAAAAACAATTTTCCTTCAGAATCCCGTTCAAGTGTGAGATAACTCTTGAGAAGAAACTGGCAAATGCCTGCGGAGTTCACGAAGAAAAACATGAGCTGGGCAGATTGGAAGTCACGAGGAGCCTGGCTAATACTAGGGCTTCTGGGACTATTTGCAAACTAATGCGATTTAATTTTTTTTTAATCTTTTTTGTTTATTCTTGAGAGAGTGAGAGAGACAGAGCTCGAGCTGGGGAGGAGCAGAGAGGGAGACACAGAATCCGAAGCAGGCTCCAGGCTCTGAGCTGTCAGCACAGAGCCCGACGCGGGGCTCGAACTCACAAACTGTGAGATCAGGACCTGAGCTGAAGTCAGATGCTTAACTGACTGAGCCGTCCAGGCGCCCCGACAAATTTATATGATTTAAATAGTGACGCAGTTACTATCAGTATGTCCTGCAGAAAAGCACAACGCAGAGGTCAGTTTGTATTGTCGTAAGCTCATGATAGGATTCTGAAAAGTATAGCGATTATAGCTCAAAATAGCCTTTGGCTTAATTTCATAGTTGTATAACACGATTTGAGTAATTTCATACACTTCTAGTGCAGACTTTGTCGTCTGCTTTAGCATTTTATACCTTCCTTTGTGTTTGCTATTTTCTCTATCCTGGAGGTATCTAAGAGGATACCTTAACATAATCTGTGTTTGTGTGTTTATGTTTATGGGGTGAATTGGGTGACACTACACATGACTGTATTTATGAAGTGCATCCTAGTTTTATAAAGGAAATTCTTTTTTTCCCCTAATTACCTATGCTGTACTTTTCATCCCTGGGACTTCTTTATTTTATAACTGAAAAGTTTGTATCTCTTACTCCCCTTTATCCCCAACCCCCTCCCCTCTGCAACCACCAATTTGTTTTCTGTATTTATGATTCTGTTAACAGCAGCTCCTCCTCTTCCTCCTCCCCCTCCACCCCCCCTTCTCCTCCTCCTCCTCCTCCTCCTCCTCCTCCTCTTTCTCCTTCCTGTTAAAAGGAAATTCTTTTGGGGAGAAATTGCAAACATGTCATCATCTGTAGTAGATTTTTGGTGAAGATTCTGTGTTGTTGCATTTTGCCACTAGAGGGTAGCATCAGCTGTTTTCTTGTTTTTAGGTGTGTTTCACCCCCTAGGAAAACCTGTGGCTGGCTTTCTCAACCTTAGCACTATTGACTTATGGGGCTAGATAATTCTTTGCTTTTGGGGGGCTGTTTAGCAGCATTCCTGGCCTTTATCCACTAGATATTTATTGTGATAACCGAAAATGTCTTTCAACATTGCTAAATGTCTCCCAGGGGGACAAAACCATTCCTCACTGGAAACCACTGATTTAGGAGGTGTTTCTTTTTTTCTTTTCTTTTTTTTTTTTTTAATTTTTTTTTTAACGTTTATTCATTTTTGAGAAACATAGAGACAGAGCGTGAGCAGGGAAAGGGCAGAGAGAGATGGAGACACAGAATCTGAAGCAGGCTCCAGGCTCTGAGCCATCAACACAGAGCCCGACGCGGGGCTCGAACCCACAGACCGTGAGATCTGACCTGAGCCGAAGTCGGCCGCCTAACCAACTGAGCCACCCAGGCACCCCTAGGAGGTGTTTCTTAAAGCAATATTTTTCACATTTGTTGGTCTCAGGACCCCTCTACAGTCTCAAACTGTATTGAGGATCCCAAAGAACTTCTCTTTCTGTGAATTGTAGCTGTCAATATTTACCATATTAAAAATCAAAACTGAGAAAAATTCAATATTTATGGATTCATTGAAATATAATAATAAACTCATTACATGGTAACTTAAAAACCATATTTCTATATAACTATGTTTACATAAATCTATATAATTATATGTAATAACTATAAATGTATGTATAACTAAATAATAACTGTTTTCCAAAACAAAATAAAAAAATTCATTTAGAAGAATGGCATTTTATATTGTTGCAAATCTCTTTAATTTGCCATAGAATCACACATCGCATAGCCTCAAACTCCACTATGCACCTGCGAGACTACAAAAGTGAAAAATACGAATAATGTCTTAATATTATTATGGAAATAACTTTGACCTTCCTGGCTTCCTGCAAAGAAAGGTCTTAGGCCACATTGTGTTAACTGTTTAAATACTATTACTTGAAAAAGCTGACCTACCATGAGTTTCTAACATTAAACCAATCAGTTGTTTCGTGGGCACAATTTTATATTTTTATTTTTCTTTTCAGATTTATATTTAAATCCTAGTCAGTTAACCTACAGTGCAGTATTGGTTTCAGGAGTAGAACATACAACACCCAGTGCTCATCACAAGCGCCCTCCTTAGTCCCCATCCCCCACTGAGCCCACCCCCCCACCCACCTCCCTCCTTCAACCCTCGGTTTGTTCTCTGTTGTTAAGAGTCCCTTATGGTTTGTTTCCCTCTCTTTTTCCCCCTGCCCTATATTCCTCTGTTTTGTTTCTTAAATTCCACGTATGAGTAAAATCATATGATATTTGTCTTTCTCTGACTGACTTATTTCACTTAGCATAATACACTCTAGCTCCACCCACATCATTGCAAATGACGAGATTTCATTTTTTTGATGGCTGAGTTATATTCCATTGTGTATGTATACTATATATGTATCCTTTCATCAGTTGATGGATACTTGGGCTCTTTCCGTAGTTCGGCTGTTGTTGACAGTGCTGCTATAAACATGGGGATGGTATTTTGTTAACTTTAAACTCTTCCCCTTCAGCTTTTCTATCGGAAATAAAAACATCGACTTCCAGAAGATGACTTGTAATTTTAATCCTCTCCGACGTATCTCCACACCTTCATCTGTCACAGTGCTGACCAATTTTGTCTTTGCCACAAAATGGATTTGGTACTGGAGGAGTGAATCTGACAGATGGGTTCAATATGGGGAGAAGGTGAGTACTGTTTTTCCTTGTGGAGGCTCGTGTTTAAATTTGACTGCTTCAGAAAAAAATACTAATAAAATGTTTGACATGTACATGGTTACCCATGGCTGGAGTGTGGGTGTGGTTGAAGTAGTGCTTTTCCACATTATACACAACTGTTTACATATTTTGTAGCAAGCATATACTCCGATTGCTGTGATAAACGGCAACAGCTATAAATTATTTTCCTTTTTTAAAGTTTATTTATTTGAGAGAGAGAGAGAGGGAGAGAGAGGATCCCAGGCAGACTCCATGCTGTCAGCAGAGCCCAACTGGGGGCTGGTATCCATGAGATCACCACCTCAGCCAAAATCAAGAGTTGGATACTTAACAGACTGAGCCATCCAGACGCCCCTCTTACAATTGAATTTTTAATATGAGTTGGGGCACCTGCAGTTTCTGGGTTCAGAGCCTCCCTACTAGAAATGGAGAGAACAGCAGCTTTTGCCAACCAAGAGCAGGTGCATAGGCTGTGACTGTGAACTCTCTGGAATGTAGACTTGATATCCTTTTAAGGACGTTGAGGTGCTTAACCAGGACTTGGCCCTATGAAGATGGGAGACAGGGAGAGGACGTGGTGTGGGGCGGGGTGATGATCGAATGGACGGGCCGGTGGGCAGCAATGGTGCAGGACAGAGTGACAGCTGGAGTGACTGGAGGGCGGGGCCTGGTTGTCATGGAGTTTGCCTCAGGCAGTCCAGACCCACAGAGATGTTTAACAGCTGGTATAGCTGTGACAGCTGGCGATGAGGGGCCCGGAGCCTATGGCCTGAGAGAACTGCCCGGGGAAAGGCACGCCTTAGCTCTAGATCAAGGCGATAATGTAGGCACAGGACCAAGCCAAGACCTGGCTACTGAAACTGAGATATATATTTAAGTTTTTTGGGAGAAAAAAATAATTGAAGGCCCTACCATTCATTCATTCATTCACTTAATAAGAACTGGAATACAGTGTGAGGCAAGGGCCCGAGGGAGGGCCAAGTGTGGAGCATGCGAGGCCGTCCAGATAAATGCTCAGACACCAAAATTGCCTTGGTAGACAATTCATAGGACAACCACTAGCCCCTTGTGGCTATTTAATTCTAAACTTCAATTCATTGTATTTGAGTAAAATGAACAATTCAATTGCATGGTCACAATAGTCCCATTTAAGTGCTCTACGGCCACATGAAGCTAGCGGCTATCACACAGGAAGACACGGAGAACGTGTCCAGTGAATGTTCCAGAAAGTTCCAGTGGACACAGAAAGTTCCAGTCCAGTGCTGATCTAGACCTGAGGGTCTTGCTGATTAAAATCAGGTCCACAGACCAACAACATTGGCACCGTGGGAGCTCTTTGAAATGCCTTATTAAAACCCAGTTCCCTGAATCTTATTTTGCATTTAAAAACGACTTTGAAAGGCCCTGGCCTAGAGTTTTGTAAATTCCTTCCAGCCTGCAGAGCTGGGCTGGCAGTTGAAGGATATAGGACTTTCGCTGTCAGAATGGGAAATGAGGACAGAGATTCGCATTGGCGGACCAAGGTCCCCAGAGGTGACAGACCTGCCTCGCTGCTCCCTGTGTTCACAGGCGTTTGCCCACGCCTCTGCTCTTTGGGGTCCCAGGAAGGCATGTGGTTTACCCGCGCCATCACCTAGTCATGGAAACCTCATTTCCGACCGCCCGCCGAGGATGGCAGTCTCGTTTACAATTATCCTGATAGATCGTGTCCCAGCAGCTGTTGCAACAAACATCTTCATGGGGTGGCTTAATTGTTGGCTGCTGCAGTTGAGAAAGTTCTGCTAAAGTGAGCCTCCCTGTTACTTCCACCCATTTGTCCTGCTGCTACCGCAGCCACATTCTCGTTTATTCCCGCTTTGCACCACGTACAGGTATTGGAACCCAGCTTTCCTGCCCTTACCATATTCCTCTCCAGGCTAACGAGACCCAGTTCAGGCCCTTCTCCATCCGGGACATTTTCTTTGGAGGCTTTCATCGTGGCCCCCTCCCCTTACATGCAGCAGGCATCTTCACTGGGGAAGGAGAAAGGGGTACGTGTAGCCAAAAGCTTCAGAATTCTGGAATGTCATTTAAAGGGACTGGTCGCAGCTCCCCATCACGCGCTGTCAGCAGGAACTTGCTGTCATTAGCCCCTTCAGTTTAGACCGTGATGAACAAGTGTCTCCTTGCCATTAAACACTGGGAACCCCTACTAGTCTGCCCTGGTCTGCCAGCCCGGCCTTGGGTGGGATGGTGGCCTAGCTTGTCTCCTCACTAGAATCCGCACAATTCCTTTTACCCCTCCATTCTGATGTTCAGATCCTTCATACAGGCCTTGAGACCAGAGATGATAGCTTTACATTTTCAGGGGTGGGGAGCGGTATTCCTTGCCTCTTTCATTACAGCCCCAGTAAGTGACAAATCCAAGTCTTTTTGCAGTATCATTGACCAAGTGGAGGGTCGGTCCATTTTATGTGCTCACTCTGATTCAGGGCAGAGAAGGGGGAGGTCACTAATGTTTGGACAGCCCTACATCCCCTGGAACTTCCCTGCCTTTACCACAGCTTGAAACTGCCTTCTTGCTTGTGATGGGTAAAAAATAGCTACGATGTTCTACGCCATGCCTGAGTGTAGGATTCCGTTAGACAGCTAGGGCAGACGTGATTTCTGTGCTGTGGGTATAAGGCACTCTGTACACTTGGGTCATGTTTTATAGAAGGCGTAAAAAGAATATTGCCAAGAGCTCTATTTTTCAAGCGTGTAGACTTCTGCCGTATGGACTGTTTGCTTCTAGCTTCACGATGGGGACACTACAAGAGGATGTGACATGGCCCCAACCTGCAGCCTTTACAGCCTGGTTTGGGAGGCAAGATGCTTTCCTGTTTAAGTCCCGTGGCTAAAATGCAATTGTATAAGATATAATGGTAAAGGTTTCTTAAAAGCCTCCCCTCAAGTGTCTTTACCTTTTTTTTTTTTCCTTAATTAGGTCGACAAACAACAAGCCGCAGACATCGACTCTTCGTACCTGGAGTCTTTCTTTCTATGCTGTCCGAGGGGAATTGTGCCATTTCAGGCGGGTTCACAGAGCTACGAGCTGAGCTTCGTAGGTGAGGCTCTGCGTTTGGCAGTGGCGCCTACTGTTGGAATCTGGCACGGGGTGTGCGCGTGAAAAGGGGAGCAGAGTGAATGTGCGTGCCGTACACAGGATCGGGGTTCTCTTTTAGCAAGGCACGTGGAGGGGGGTTGGTGTGGAAGCCAGTGGCTGTCAGGAGATCTGTGCTCGAGAGCCTTGCCTCTGACAGCACAGTGGCTGTGTAACCCTGGGAACAGCACCTGGCCTGTCTAGGCCACCACTCCCTCTTCTGTAAAATGCAGGCATTAGACTAAATGGTCCTTGGGAGGTACTTTCAGCTCTGCCATTCTAAGTTTCCGATTCTGGGCGGGCTGTTTCCCAGGCTGACGCAGAAGTTCAGGTGTCGATGACTACAGTAGAGACCTTGGGCCCGTTGGTGCCTTCAGAATTATAGAACCTTGCTGTTCCTTTTGGGCTTCATCATCTTGGTTAGCGGTTTTATCCATCACCTCTTCTAAAGACTTTGCCTTCTGCCATGTTTGTTTGAGCCGCCATGTTTGTTTGAGCTGCCATGGAGAGGCTTTCAGTTTAGCTTCTACCGATCTGTTGTGTTTGGTAAGAAATCAGGGCAGGAAGTGCCCTCCCTCTGAATGTACTGTCTCTTCGGCTGCACCCCTGCGACACTCCCCGTATATGGTTGGATAGTTGCCCTTTCAGGATCAACCCTACAGATGCTTTGAAAGAGGTAAAGAAGACTTTCTTGGGTCCTTGACTTTCTGTACCTCAGATTTGGGCCCTGTACCACTTGCTGTGTACTAAGCCTCCAAAGACCATTATGCCAACTACAGTATTTTGGAAAGCAATCTGGTTATTCATATCAAGAGATATTAAAATCTGATTGCTTTCTCATTGTTTCAGAAATCTTTCTAAGGCAATAATTCACCAGAAGGGGAAAAAACAAAGGCTATGAGCATGAAGATCGTTACGAAAGCCTATTTGACATGCTACAGGAGAGGAACAGCCTGTCGGGTGGTAGGATAGTGACTAAAACAATTAGGGTATTAAATTTCAGTGGACTATTGGTTAAAATTATGATTATGAAAACCATGTAGTAAAGTCAAAATTGGATATTGTTAAATGAAAAAGGCAACTCCCCAAATCTGTGTTTGTACTTTCCTCCTTAGAGGTTGTATTTCAAATGTTTGTATATTTTTGAGAGGCAGAGAGATTGTGTGACTGAGGGAAGGGCAGAGATAGAGGGAGACAGAGAATCCCAAGCAGGTTCCGCGCTGTCAGCACAGAGCCTGACGGGGCCTCGAACTCACGAACCGTCAGATCATGACCAGAGCCAAAATCGAGTCAGACCCTTGACTGACTGAGCCACCCAGGTGCTCGTAGATATTGTATTTCAAATCAAAAGTTTTTTAATTGTTTAAAAATTTAATTTGAGAGAGAGAAAGAGAACACCAGTGAGGGAGGGACATTGGGGGAGGGGGAGAAAGAGAGAGACAGAACACCAAGCAGGGAGCCTGATGCAGGCTCCAAAGATACTCCAGCAGAGACCTTGTTATATTGTGTACATTTTGTTTTTTGAGAGAGAGAGAGAGAGAGAGAGAGAGAGCCTGTGAGCAGAGGCTGTGGGGGGAGGGAGCAGAGGGAGAGAGGGAGGGAGAGAGAATCTTAAGCAGACTCCATGCTCAGGGGCTTGATCCCATGACCCTGGGATCATGACCTGAACCAAAATAAAGAGTTGGACGCTCAACCGACTGAGGTACCAGGTGCCGCTCAAAACAAAAGTTTATTTAAAAAATTTAATATGCATGGTAAGTGCATCAGTGTCCCCATGTGACCAAAACCAGAATACAAATCCCTTCTGTTGGATGATGAAATTAAGAGTGACTTAAATAAAAAAATTTTTCTTTGGATATTCTATTGTTTTGGCAATTTAAATGGGTAGTGGACAGAGAAGAACCAATAATATACCTTGTTCCTGCATCCGGGGAATTGTGACCAGCAATTTTGTTCACTTGGTTCATAGAAACTAGTTCAGAGCCCTTTGTGGTGTTCCAGGCTCTTTTTTTCCTATTTCTGATATTGTCATTCATGAACAATGAACGCCAGCCATGTTGCGAGGCACTCTTCTGGGTGCTTACATACCAGGCAATTTCTGAAAGCGGTACCAGCCCTGGGGAAAACGAAGCGGCGTGATGAAGCAGCCGGAGAATTGGAGGAGTCCTAGGAGAACATCTGCTTGTATCCCAGGAGGAAACTGTGGAAGGAAGGGAGCGCCTGTGCCCGTGGGACGCGGGGCCCCCCAGGAGAAGGAGGAGCTAGCACTAAGACTGTCAACTGTAGACTAGCGGGAGGTTTCCCAGGACAGCGGGATGGTCTGTAAGGGGCGAGAGACCCGAGAGGGTTTGGAGCAGAGCTGTGGCACGATCTCCTCTGATCTTCCTGTTGATGTTTATTTCACTTTACACGAGCTACACGGAAGCAGAATTGCAACAATACGGTGCGTCCGTGTTGAGGGTGCAGTTGGGTGCGTGCCAACTGATGCGTGCAACTGCTATCCTAATCAAGATGGGGAGCATTCCAATCATGAATCCAAAAAGTGTCCTCATGCCCCTTTGCAATCACTCTCTTCCTACCCTCAATTGCTGTCTCTATAGTTTCTATCCTAGAACGTCATGTAAGTAGAATCTTGTGCTGTGTACTCTGCACGGGGCTGACTTCTTTCACTCAGAATGTTGTTTAGGTTCATCTCTGGTTGCATGTACAGTGGTTCTTCCCTTTTCAGTACTGAGCAATATTTCATTGTAAGGCTGTACCTTGGTTTATCTATTCACCTGTTAATGGGCAGTTGATTTCTTTTCACTTCTTGATTATTATGATGCTGCTGCTAAGAACATTTAAATGCAAGTCTTTGTGTGAGTGTAAGTTTTCATTTCTCGTGGGTAGGTACGAAGGAGTGGGATTGGTAAGTCACGCGGGCACCATGTGTTTAACTTTATAAGGAACTGCCCAACTGTCTTCCAAAGTGGCTACGCCATTTTGTACTTTCACTAGCAATATCAATTGATTTACCTTTATTTTAAGTTGATTTTATTTATTTTGAGAGAGAGAGCGTGGGAGGGGCAAAGAGACAGAAAGGGAGAGAGAGAATCCCAAGTAGACTCTGCAGCAGCAGTACAGAGCCCAATGCGGGGCTTGAACTCACGAACTGGGAGATCATGACCTGAGCTGAAACCAAGAGTGGCACGCTTAACCGACTCAGCCGCCGATGAGCCCCAGACGATGATTTACTTTTTCAAGAGCTCACTCCGGCTGCACCTTGGACCTGGGTCTACAACATGCATGAATTAAAAATGACATTTCACACCTGATCTAGAAAAATCCGTCAAGATCTAGCTACCACATTCCAACCCGTAATCATTGATGCCTGGCTTCGGGCAGCGTACGTGGGTGATGTCATGTTACCTGGCTGCCCTAGTCCTCCCCTTTACTGTCTGACTTTGATTTAACGATTAATAATCACTGACCGCTCAGCTCATTGCCTCTTTGTTTTCTGGGTCTTACAAAAAGGGCAGTGAAGGATACAGCTTTTTAATCACGAGCAATTTCCACCCAAAAGGGTTTTCTCTATTCATACATGTCATAGTTCAGTGGCGAAGACTTGCTGTATTACCAGCCTACGGAAAATAACAATAAACATTTTCTAGAACTAATTCCCGGTTCTTGTTTGTTTTCTTTCTTCCGTCTGAAGGGATGATTCAAACCAACGTAGCTTCCAAGACCCAGAAGGATGTTGTCAGAAGGCCAAAATTCATGTCTTACAAGGATGTGGAGCAGATTAAGAGTGGGCTCAAGTAAGTGTTCGGAGCGCGGCTTGGGGCGATGTGGGAAATGCGCACCCACCGATCCACCAATCTATTCCGGAATCTGCTTTCTCGAAGTCTTCCTGCTTGCATAACACTGCAGTTCCCTCTTGCATCCTCTTTGCTTCTGAAGCTCGCCTGAAAAGGTGGGCGAGCAGGAAATCTGTCTTTCCCTCTGACTCACAGGGGCCTTGGCGGGAGCCTCGGCTTCCCGGGCCTCAGCCCCTTCACTGTGCATGGCTGGATTGCAGGGGCGTGCCTAGAAATAATCAAATGCACCCTCAGAGGGGCTCATGTTCCCGTGGGTTCTTCTGCATCTCTTTCGTTTCGTTGTGTGGACTTGTAGGGGGGTGGGCAGCTGAGGAAGAAATGGAAAAAGAGAAGGACACGTTAGTTGCCTGAGCAAGGAGATTCGGACAGGGATACAGCTGATTAAAGGGGGATGTTTAGAGGAAATTTTGCAGTGGAGCATCCTGTGTCACTCTGTGTATGCTCCTGAAACTCAGTAAAGTTACTACATTGTTCATGAAGGGCTTTGGAGCTGGGGTTTCCCCTCACCCTGGGTGATACATGGTTATGTGGTTATATTTCACATTACATAGTATTTGGAGTTGGGTTTTCCCCTGCCCCCGCCCCGGGTGATACATGGTTATGTGAAACAGATTTCAAGGTGGGTGTAAAATCAAGCATGACTTTTTCACAGTAGATTTATTTCAATTTTTATCAAAACAAGGTTTGTGTGTTGCATTTGGTTGGTAGATGGGTCTTGTAAGCCTCTTAATCTATTACGTGGCCCATCCTCTACTTTTTGTTGTTGTTATTAAAAAAAAAATTTTTTTTTAAATGTGTGTTTATTTTTGAGAGAGACAGAGACAGAGCGTGAGCGGGGAGAGGGGCAGAGAGCGAGGGAGACACAGAATCTGAAGCCGGCTCCAGGCTCTGAGCTGTCAGCACAGAGCCTGATTGGGGGCTCGAACTCCTGAACTGCGAGATCATGCCCTGAGCCAAAGTCAGATGCTCCACCAACTGAGCCGCCCAGGTACCCCAGATATAACTGCATTTTTGAAAAGCATAATTACTAATACATCTATACCAGGACTGCACGGGAATGTAATGCAAAATAAAATATGAGGAAAATATTCTCTGGGAAACCTTGGCTTAGTGACTGGAATTTCGGGATGGAACTCGGAGTGTGGAACCAGGGAGACACGTGAATTCTTTCTCTTACTTGTAGCCCTCAGCCGGCGCAGACCCTGTCAGAGCGTTTGACCTTGATATTCCCTCAGGAGGACTTTGGCTCAAATGGATATGAGGTACTTGGTTTTTGCTTTTGGGTGTATAAATTGTTTAAAAATGGGAGAAAGGACTTAGCTATAAATCTGTGTGTTTGGATGAGAGACTGGTTGGCTTCTATAAAATTCAGGGATCAAGATTCAGAGGCATCCAAATGGTAACTGTGTTACTTTCCCAGAGGACAGCTGCCGCACTGTCCTGCCACTCACCGTCTCTTTTGGGCGCTCCCTCGCACGATCCCTGTGAGGTCTGTGTCAGCATCTCTACTGCATGGATGACAAAAGCTGGAAGTCAGAGAGTGAAAGTGCCTTGTCTCTTAGTCGGACTTAAAAAGCAGGCTTCTGGGGGAGTGTACACACTGCTGCAGCTCGTCACCTAACCTGGTTGGGGCAGCACTCTTTCTAGACCGTTCCGCTTCCACATCCCGCTCCAGATTTGAGTGCAGGCCTCTCTGTGTTGGTGCCTTCTGCACCTTCAGTGCCTCTGCCCCTGCTCTGGCTTAAGGCAAGGCACTCACCGGGTCCCGGCGCCAAATCCGACACCTCCAGGGGGCGTCCCTTTGCCCTTAAGCATCGTGCGTTGCTGCATAAGTCAGCCTGCTCCGATGGCCCCAGGCCAGCTAGTTCATTACTAGAATGAGCTGCCAGATGTGGAAAGCCTGAGCCAGCTCATCCCACCTGCTGCTGGGGGCCTGGCAAGGACACCGTGGCGTCGGGGGCCACACGTGCGGACATAGCGCACTCTAAATGTCTCCGTGTTTCACATTTACGTAGTTTTTAATTTTTTCAGTTGTTAGAGATTAATCAGCAGACTCAGGAATATGCCACAATAAGTGAGCGTTTTAAAGCCTCCATGAAAAATTTCAAGATTGAAAACATAAAGAAGATCAAGAATACCAAGCTCTTGAATGCTTTCGAAAGGTTGGTGGCCACGTGATCGGGTTTTTCTCTCGCTCTCTCTTTTTTTTTTAATGTAAAGTTTGAAAGGATTAGTTACAAGCTGTACTTTAAAATGAGTTCACTGGTTTATTTTATGGTGAAGAGTTTCTTCAGGGTCTAGGTGGTCTTTTCATTTAAAAAAAGGATTTTTTTTTTTTTTAACATTTATTTATTCTTGACAGAGAGAGACCGTGCAAGCAGGGGAGGGACAGAGAGGGAGGGAGACACAGAATCCGAAGCAGGCTCTAGGCTCTGAGCTGTCAGCACAGAGCCCAGTGCGGGGCTCCAACTCATGGGTCATGAGATCATGACCTGAGCCGAAGTCAGACGCTTAACTGACTGAGCCACCCAGGTGCCCCTGGTTTTTTCATTTTGTAAACTTGAACTTCTCTCTTTCAGCTTCAATTTTATGATTCTTTGATTTCATGTGTCTATCACTTAAAAGTTTTCATAAATCAACTTTTTTGTAGCTGGTACATTAATGTTAGAATTCCGAAAGTGGGTGGAATGAAATTTTAAGACGATTAGACTTTCATTTGGGATTAATGTCATTAATCAGAGCAGGGAGAGGAAGGCTCTGGGTGTTAAGTCTCGCATTTCCTACATTATTAGGAAGAAAATGAAGATGAACAACAGAACAGAAAAAAGCCTGTTTTGTGCAACAAGCCGCACCCATGTGGAGTCTGTCTGTGCAAATAATTTCGACTGGAGCTTACATGGAACTGCTGAAAACAAATATGGAAGAGGTTTGTGCTAGAACAGGGAAGCCTCACGGGTAGAGTCATGTCTCAGGCTCTATTATGACGTATGCCACGAATTTGTATCAACCAGCAAGTGTAGGCTTTTGCATGCATGGAGGATTAAGCTCATGTTAATCTTTTATTTTTATTTTTGAAAGAGAGAGAGAATGAGTGGGGGGAGGGCAGAGAGAGAGAGGAAGACAGAGTATTCGAACCGGGCTCTACAGAGAGCCCAAGGTAGAGCTTGAAGTCACAAACCTGAGCCTAAGTTGGACGCTCAACCAACTTAGCCACCTAGGCCCCCCAAGCTCACGTTTATCTTATTAAAAAAATTTTTTTGTAATGTTTATTTATTTTCGAGAGGGAGAGAGAGGGAGACACAGAATCCCAAGCGGGCTTCAGGCTCTGAGGTGTCAGCGCAGAGCCCGACACGGGGCTTGAAGTTGCAAGCCTGCTCTGAAGTCGGACGCTTAACTGACTGAGCCACCCAGGCGCTCCTCAGGTTAATCTAAATGCCCAAATTAGAATGGTGCACTGACCCGGGACTGGATTGCTGTACCACAGTCCTGCTCCGTCCTCTTGGGGTTTTTGCGGTGTGGAAGGCCCGAAGAGTCTCAGACATGCTTGCAAAGTATTCTACCTGTTGGCTACATTGTCGACTATTACTTTCGTTCTAGCTATGGCTCTTCCTGACTTATGTCCAGCTCTGTGAAGCCACTAGAAGTAGCCTTCCATTGCCACTGATAGGTTCTAGTCAAAGGTGGGAGGAGAGGCCTCTCTCTGTCTCAGGCCATGCTGGGGCACCTGGGGACTAGCGTAGCATGAGTCTGCCCACTACCAACAGTCTATCTTTTTTAGCTTCTTCTTTTTGCCCCAAAATTCTTCCATATACTAATAATTTTTATTTTTTTTATTTTTAAGAATTTCAAAAGTTCAGGGGCACCTGGGTAGCTCTTGGTTAAGCATCTAGCTCTTGATCTCACTTCAAGTCTTGATCTCAGGGTTGTTAGTTCAAGCCCCACGTTGGGCTCCATACTGGTCATGAAGCCTACTTAAAAAAAAAAAGAATTTCAAAAGTTTAATTTCAGAATATACTTTTATTTAAATTTTAAGCTATTTTTTTTAAATGTTTATTCTTTTATTTTGAAAGGGAGAGAGCAGGGAAGGGGCAGAGAGAGAGAGGGAGAGAATGCCAAGCAGGCTCTGTGCTGTCAACTCAGAGCCCGATGTGGGCTTGATCTAATGAACCATGAGATCATGACCTGAGCTGAAATCAAGTTAGATGCTTAACGAACTGAGCCACCCAGGTACCCTTGAACTACCTTTTAGTTGACTTAATTTCTCTCATTCTCTCTCTTTTTTTTTTGAATCTAGATGACACACAGTGTTACATTAGTTTCAAGGGTACAGCTTGGTGATTTGATAAGTTTACTCATTATGCCGTGCTCACCACAAGTGTAGCTGCCATCTGTCCCATTGCACGCCTTTACCTGCATTCCTTAAGTTGTTTTTTTTAAAGGATTCTTTTTTTTTTAATGTTTATTTAATTTTGAGAGAGAGAGAAACAGAACGTGAGCGGGGGAGGGGCAGAGAGAGACACAGAATACGAAGCAGGCTTCAGGCTCTGAGCTGTCAGCACAGAGCCTGACGCGGGGCTCAAACTCGTGAACCGCGAGATCATGACCTGAGCCGAAGACGGATGCTTAACTGACTGAGCCACCCAGGCGCCCCTTAAGTTGTGCTTTTTATTCTTGTGATTTACTCATTCCATAAGTGGAGGCCTGTATCCCTCTCCCCTTTACCCATTTTGCTCAACCCTCCCGCCCCCTCCCCTCTGCCAACCATCAGTTTGTTGTCTGTATTTATAGGTCTGATTCTTCTGATTTTTGTTTGTTTACTCTTCCTTTTTTTATATTCTATTTATGCATGGGATCATATGGTCTTTGTCTTTCTCAGTATGATTTATTTCACTTAACGTAATATCCTCTAGATCCATCCATGTTATCTCAACTGGCATGACCTCATCCTTTTTTATGGCTGTGTAACATTCCATCGTGTGTGTGTGTGTGTGTGTGTGTGTGTGTGTGTGTGTGTGTTTGGCACATTTTCCTTATCCATTCATCTGTTGATAGACCCTTAGGTTGCTTTGTTATCTTGGCTATTGTAAATAATGCCGCAGTAAACATAGGGGTGCATATATCTTATCAGGTTAGTGTTTTGGTTTTTTTTAATGTTTATTTATTTCTGAGAGAGAGAGAGCCCAAGGGTGAGGGGCAGAGACAGAGGGAGACACAGAATCCAGAGCCACTCCAGGCTCTAAGCTGTCAGCACAGTTCAAGCCTGATGTGGGACTTGAACTCACGAACTGTGAGATTATGACCTGAGCCAAAGTCGACGCTTAACTGACTGAGCCACCCCGGCGCCCCTCAAGTTGGTGTTTTTGTTTTCTCTGGGTAAATACCCAACAGTGGTATTATTGGATCATACAGTATTTCTCATTTTAACTTTTTGAGGAGCTTCCAGCCTGTTTTCCGCAGTCGTACCAGTTTATATCCCCACCAGCAGTGCACAAGGGTCCCTTTTCTCCCAGACCTTGCCAGCACCTGCTGTTCCTTATCTTTTTAATTTTTGCCCTTCTGACAGTGTGAGGCAATATTTCACTGTGGATCCGCAAATCCAGTCAGATTCTCGTTTGCATTTGATTTGCATTAGTGATGTTGAGCATCTTTTCATGTGTCCATTGGCCATGTGTGTATCTTCTTTAGAAAAATGTCTATTCAGGTCCTCTGCCCATTTTTTAATCAGATTATTTTTTGGTGTTGGATTGTATTAGCCATGTAATTCTTAAAACAAGCAAACCTGAAGAGTCACTCCTCTTAAGGGAAGAAGTAATAGTGTGTCAAGTCTCAAAAGAGGCTCAACTCGTACAACTAAGCTTAAATTCACACACACGAAGTGAGAAGCCAGTCAGCCAGCCAACAATTTTTTTTTAAGTTTATTTATTTTGAGAGAGAAAGAGAGAGAGAGAATGAGTGCAAGCAGGGGAGGGTCAGAGAGAGGGAGAGAGAGAGATGCCCCAGCAGGCTCACGCTGTCATTGTAGAGCCGGATGCGAGGCTCCATCTCACGAACTGTGAGATCATGACCTGAGCTGAGATCAAGAGTCTCAGGCTTAACCGACTGAGCCAGCCAGGCGCCCCTGTATTTATTGTAAATGCCAACATTCCACTTCCATCACCTGTGATGGTATCCATCCCGGCTAGATAGATGGGTTTGAACCACTGGGCCCACCTAATGTTAACAAATTCAGGGGCGCCTGGGTGGCTCAGTCGGTTGGGCGGCCGACTTCAGCTCAGGTCATGATCTCACAGTCTGTGAGTTTGTGCCCCTTGTCGGGCTCTGTGCTGATGACTCAGAGCCTGGAGCCTGCTTCACATTCTGCATCTGCCTCTCTTTCTCTCTGCCCTTCCACTGCTCACGCTCTGTCTCTCAAAAATAAATAAACATTGAAAAAAAAAATTAAAAAAAAAAAAATTCAGGCAGTTGTCCTGAAAGAGGCCCAGTGGTAGACGTTGGAGATGCTGCTGCTCTCTGAGGGAAGATAAAGTCCTCGCTTTTGCAGGTGTGGAACCAGTCCCCTTAGTCTGTTATCTGTATGATTTCATATGTGACCATGTTAAGGGGACTGCGGATAAGAACGACAGTTAGGTAGGGGGCACCTGGGTGCTCAGTCAGTTGGATGTCTGACTTTGGCTCAGGTCATGATCTCGAGTTCGAGCCCCGCATCGGGCTCTGTGCTGACAGCTCAGGGCCTGGAGCCAGCTCTGGATTCTGTGTCTCCCCCTTCTCTCTGCCCCTCCCCTGCTCGCGCTCTGTCCTTCTGTCTCAAAAATAAATACACATTAAAATTTTTGAGAAAAATAAAAGAACAACGGGTAAAAGCCACTCAACCTCACAGTCAGAGGAGATGATACAAACTCAGACTCGGATAACAAATAGAAAAGCAAAGTGAAATTAGAAGAAGCAGCACATGTCTGGCGGGGAAGCTAAGCAAAGCAGGACAGGGTCCTGGTTATAAACTGGACTCGAGGCCAGGCGGCAGGCACCTCAGGCCGGGGAGCGTATGTGAGGTCCAGGGGGCTGCGGGCATCAGAGCATGGATTCTGCAAGCCGGGTTCCTCCCAGTGCTAAATGGTTGGAAATAAAGAAACAAAAATGTTATTTTTGAAGGTAATGTGAGTGTCTTTATGTAGAAGACCCAAAAGGGACCCTTTTGGGACCGAGAATTGGGATGTCAGGGTTCTACACAGGAGGTGGGACACATGCGTCCCTCTGCCACGGGGCTCCTCTCTGTCACCTCTGCCAGGCGCAGCGTGGTGGAGCCCAGGATCCCCAAATATGAGTTAGAGCCAACCTGACCTGTTCTGACTCCCAGCCTAGAAGAGGGTTCCTTTCCCTGGTCTTATCAGAGTTCTTTCTAGTTACAGCGTCCGTTATTTTTTTACAATGCGTCTCCAGATCCTATTCTGGCAATCAAAAGCAGACTGTGATTCGTTCTTTCTCCTTAGAGATTTCTTCCAAAGATTCTTCTCTCTGAGGCTGAGAATGTGTCTGGCTAACATAAAAAGATAGTTAGGTATAAAGAATGGTAAAAAGAAAAAAAAAAAAAGCACAATATTATCCCATTATGTCAATTATACCGAGACAGTGGAAGAGAAAAATACAGATAAAGCAGAGGACAGGAAGACAGCATATTGTAAAGTCTTAAGTGTGGCCTCCAGGATAAACAGAAGCTAGCTAGGCCAAAAGCAAAGCAAAACGAAACAATAAAGTTGGGAGAAGAGTGTTTAGCAAGACCGGATATTTACAAAGGCCGGGGAGGCTCTAGGTCTGGTGGGAGTGACAAAAGATGAGGCTGGAGCTGGAGCTAGGTGTCTGATCCTGAACAGACCTTGCGAGCCAGCTAAGGGGAGGGATTTTCCTCCGGAGGGCAGCCGCAAACCACCGATGGCTTTGGGAAGGGAGTGCCAGTGATTGGCTGCAGCAGATCAAAGGAGGCGGGACCAGGTCTACAAGGGCTGCGTTTAGAGTCCAGGTCAGGGACTGGGGCTCAGTTGGATTGAGCGTCAGACTTGGGCTCAGGTCATGATCCTGTGCTCCGTGATTCCAGGCTCAGAGCCTGGAGCTTCTGATTCTGACTCCCTCCCTCTCTGCTCCTCCCCCGCTCACACTCTTGTCTCTCTCCCTCTCTCAAAAATAAACAAACATTAAAAATTAAAAAAAAAAAAAAAGAGTCCAGGCCGGAAATAAGGGTGGCCTAGATCCATTTGGAGGCAGAAGGGATGAAGAGGATGTTGGGGGGAGTCTATCACTTTTAAGAGGTATTTGCAAGAAGGGTTGGATCGCTTATGCAAATGTAGTTCTAGATTATATAAATGTGATTTTTATTTTTTTTGTATTTTTTTAAATGTTTATTTCTTTTAGAGAGAGAGAGAGACAGAGAGAATGTAACTGGGGGAGGGACAGAGAGAGAAGGGAATAGAGGATCTGAAACGGGACTCTAACTCACCAACCGTGAGATCATGACCTGAGCCAAAGTCAGATGCTCAACTGAGTCCCCCAAGTGCCCCTATAAATGTGATTCTTAAAAACAACTGATGATTCATTTCATGTTTTTAAAATGTTTATTTATTTCGAGAGAGCATGAGCATGCATGAGAGTGGGCAGAGGAGAGGCAGAGTAGGAGGAGAGAGAGAATCTTAAGCAGGCTCCTTGCTGTCAGCGCAGAGCTCGATGCAGGGCTTCTTAGGCGGTTGAGTGTCAGACTTCTGCTCAGGTCATGATCTCGTGGTTCATGAGTTCAAGCCCCGCATCGGTGTCTCTGGCTCTCTTTGCCCCTTCCCCACTCGCACTGTGTCCTCTCTCTCTTTCTCTCAAAAATAAATAAACATAAAAAAAAGAAAAATAGCTGCGTAATCAAATCAGTACTCAGGCTTTATTACAAAATAGACAAAAATTATTTTAATAGGTATAAAAGCAACTCAGTGCCATTAAAACAGGCACAGCGATCTCAGAATGTGGCCAATAATTTCGTGGCTTTATCAAGCACTACAAATGCACATTGAAAACAAAGATGGATGAAAATTTTGTTTATTGATTATATTCCAATCGCTTTAAGTCAAATATGTTTTCACCAGTAACTCCATACTGTTTATTTGACTTGACACCTTTTACATGGATAACCAGAGTTCAGTTAAATGGAAATGTTCGCTTTCTGAACTATGACTTGCAATTGGGAAGAGTGAATAACTGTGTTATGAGCAGCCTGAGTTGTTTCCTGTACTGAAGATTGTGTATGTTTATTCTTGGGAGCTTCTCAGAATCATTTAGTCTTATTTCAAAACCGTGGGGTTTGTTTGTTTGTTTGTTTGTTTGTTTGTTTTTCCTCAGCCCAGCAAATGTGGAGTGGGAGTAAAGAAATGCTAGAGGTGGGCAGCAAGAAGAAAGTTAACAGTTTTAAGTGGAGAATGAGAGGGGAAATGATCCACACAGACACAACGTAGCATTGGTTTTTCATGCTGCGGGTAGACCATTAGTCTAGGAGTAAACGGCTCTGCCCCTCTTAGTAACTCAAGAGGGCATCCCTATGTTGTAACACCGTATATTGGGATTAATATATTCATCTGACACATCAAGAAAAGAAAGGGCAAAATGAGTTGTTCTGTTTTTTTTTTTTTAACGTTTATTTCTTTTTGAAAGAGAGCACTCGTGGGGGAGGGGAAGTGAGATCGGGGGGCGGGGGGGGCAGAGAGAGAGGGAGACAGCGGACAGTTGTGAGCCCGATGCAGGGCTCCTGAGCTGAAGTTGGTCACTTAACTGACTGAGCCACCCAGGCACCCCGAGTTGTTCTATTTTTTAAATCTGAGGAATGTGTATGTTTTAGATAATTTCTTACAAAAGAGCTTAAATTGTTTAGATGTTCCAGAAATTGATAACATGAGGAACGGTTCTTTGCAGACATTTGTGTTAAGATACACAGAGATGGGTAGTGTGTTGAAGTTTCCAGTGGATGTCCATCGAGTGAGAAATAATACCAATAAAGAAGGCACGGCCTCCGTATACCCAGGTTGTCTGCAGAGGGGCTAGCAGAGTAGTACAGACTGCGTACTTGGCCATCTGGGAAAACCGAGGAGCTGGAACTAGCTGGGAAGGAGGGTCGTTGGCAATGACAGGTGGAGTGGTTGGCCCAGTAGAATTGTTGGGGGATAATGAGTTTTTGTTTGTGTCTTTGGTCATTTTCCAATTATCTCCTGGCCGACTTTATGAAATTATTAAAAAACCCGGGTGGACACTATCTCTTGAATATAAGCATGTTTTGGTTACACATCAGTTAAAAAAGAAAGGCAGGGGGGCGCCTGGGTGGCTCAGTTGGTTAAGCGGCCGACTTTAGCTCAGGTCGTGATCTCATGGTCTGTGAGTTCGAGCCCCACGTCAGGCTCTGTGCTACTGGCTCATCACATCCTGGAGCCTGCTTCAGTTTCTGTATCTCCCTCTCTCTCTGTCCTTCCCCTGCTCACGCTCTGTCTCTATGTCTCTCAAAAATAAATAAACATTAAAAAAAAAAAAAAAAGGATGCCTGGGTGGCTCAGTCAAGTGTCCCACTCTTGGTTTGGGCTCAGGTCATGATCTCAGGATTCATGGGATTGAGCCCCGCGTCAGACTCTGCGCGATTATCTCTCCCCACCTCTCCTCGAACATGCTTTCTCTCTCAAAATAAATAAACTTAAAAAGAAATTAAATTCAAAAAAATTTTTTTAAAAAGAAAGGCAAAAATACGCGAGGAAACAAAGATATGAAAAAGCAGTTCAGAGAATATGGAATATGCCAATACACATATGAAAAGAAGCTCGATGTCACTTGTATTAAAGGAAAATGCATATTAAAAAAAGAAATGCGTATTAAAATCAGATTTTTTTTTTGCGCTTTATATTGGCAACAATTAAAAGGATAGTTGATATTCAATGCTGGCAAACTTGTGGAGAAATGGGACTTTCTCCATTGCTATTAAAATTTTTAGACTCCTTTTGGAGGGCAATTTGAAATATCTGTCAATATTTAATATGCTCATGTCCTTTGACTTAGCCTTTATAGTTTTACAATCTGTTCTACAGAAGGACTTATACAGGCTCCCAAAGGTATATTTACTAGAATGTTTTAACAGCATTTATTTAGAGGCGTCTTGGGAATAACAACAAAAAAATGAAAGTAACCTATATTTTAATCGGTACAGGAGTAGTTAAATCATGATACCTCCGCCCAGTGGAATCCTCTGCAGCTTTTGAAAAGAATGAGGTAGGGTGAGGTGGCGAGACAGCAGAAGTTCTCGGACTGAAGTGTAAACACATGCAGGGCAGTTCGCACAGTCTAATCCCATTGACGAGCACGTGAAAGAACATCCACCCGTACCAGAGCAAAGGCGGTATGTGTGTGTGTGTACCACACAGAAACCAGTGAGAGGATCCCCTCCGAGCTGGTGACTGTGTTTGGGAAGGAGAGTGGGACGAGTCAGTAACAGTGTTGAACATCACGGACCCAGAATATCCAGGGTCCGACCTACTCAGGATAAGCAGTATTTTTGGAATTCAAACACCTAAATTATAAAAAACCAGCAATAAAAAAAAAAACAATCTAAATGAAAAAGTGTTAAATAGTTACCATAAATACAATGAGTTCATTTTAGTTATTAACTTTTGCAGAGAAAATCGGAATGTGCAAATACACACATTTCTTTTTTCCTTTTTCTTTTTCTTTTTTTTTTTTTTTTAGAGTTTTTAACGTTTTTATTTATTATTGAGAGACAGAGCATCAGCATGGGAGGGGCAAGAGAGGAGGAGACACAGGCTCCAGGCTCTGAGCTGTCAGCACAGAGCCTGACGCGGGGCTCGAACTCACCAACTGCGAGATCACGACCTGAGCCGAAGTCGGACGCTTAACCCACTGAGCCGCACATTTCTTTTAAAAAGACAGAAGTGTATTTGGCAATGACAAAAATTAAAATATGAAATTTTTTATTTATTAAGTTTATTTTTTTATTTTGAGAGAGAGAGCGAGAGCACAAGCAAGGGAGGGGAAGAGAGAAGGAGAGACGGGATCCCAAACAGGCTCAGCGCCATGAGCGCAGAGCCCGATGCAGGGCTTGAGCTCACAAACTGTGAGGTCATGACCTGCGCCAAAATCAGGAGTAGGATGCTTAACCGACTGCACCACCCAGATGCCCCTAAAAATAGGGAATTTTAAACTTTTTTTTTTTTTTTAAGAGAGAGAGCGCAAGCAGTGGAGAGGGGCAGAGGGAGAGAGACACAGAATCTCAAGCAGGCCCCATGCCCAGTGCCGAGCCTGATGCAGGGCTTGATCCCACCATGACCCTGAGCCAAAGGCAAGAGTCGGACACTCAACTGACTGAGCCCCCCAGGCATTCCTAAAATAGGAAATTTTAGTTTGTCAGGAAATCGCTGTTGGTCTGCTGAGTGGTGTTGAGGTTGTCTCACAGTTGAGGACAATAGATCACCAGGGTTCATGCTATACTTTTCCCTTTTCTAGGACCTTCCCATCAGTAGTAAATGACCTTTGTTCCTTAAAATGCATGCAATATGGGGGGCACGCATCGGGCTCTGCACTGGGTGTGGAACCTGCTCGAGATTCTCTCTCTCTCTGCCTCCCTCCGACTCCTGGGCTCGCTCCCTCGCTCTAAAAATTTTTTTTAAATGTACACAATTTAAAAAGGCCTCCGATGGAGTATCTTTGGTTCGTCAGTTACGGTTCCACTCCTCCTGCATGATTTGCAGGGGTGGGACTCCGGCCTGTGGCTCACACCGTCAGTGGGAGCCCAGGCACAGTAGCAGATGTTTTGGTAATTCCACTAGGGTTATATGCCGTATTGAAATTGACTTGCATAATAGACTTTTTTAAGTACGAAGGAAGTTTGTAAGTATCTATATAACACGTGGCTGACACGTGCCTGGTTAACAACCCACCATCGGATGGTGTGTACATCGTCTTACGAACTACACGCCTTCTCTTATGATAATTCTTACCCTTTTTTTTTTCTGATGATTTCCAGGAATTTACTTCAGAAAAGATGCCATCTATTCCCATAAAAATTGCCAGTGTGATCCCAAAAACATCGTTATGTTTGTAGCTCGAGTCCTGGTTGGAGAGTTTGCTCAAGGAGCTCTGGGAAGCACGAGCCCTCCTCCAGCACCATACGACAGCTATGTGGATGCGAGGTTGAACCCCTCCGTGTTTGTCATCTCCGAGAAAGATCAGATTTACCCAGAATATGTGATTGAATATACTGAACTAGACAAAGCCTGCGTGATTAGCTAGAAATGATGACTACAGCGTCATAAAGGAGGCCCAGCCATTCTGTTCACTTCCAGAGCCAGCCTGCCCCAGAGGGGAAACGGGCACGTTTTCTCACGTAGTTATCAAATTGCCTTAGGTCAGCGGGTCCCCAATTTTGTTAACATGTTTGAAGCATCTGGGAAGCCTTCTAGCAATCCCAGTGCTTACACTGCATCCCATGCCAACTAAATCGCCGTCTCTGTGTGAGAGCCGGGCAGTGGTATTTACAAATCCCAAGGATTCAAATGCGTCCTGAAGTTTGGGGACAACTGTCTTCGATGTAACTGGGAACAACTGACTTCTAAAACTGCTGTCACCGCAACAAGTTTCTCTCCCAGCTGCTCTTCGTTTATCGTATGACGTGGTTTTGTTTTGGTTAAATTGCAAGAAAATCAACTTGGGCAATTTGAGAGAAATCTAAAAACACCTATTGATATAAGGACGTAAGACAGTACTGCCTTTGTATGGACGATTGTGGAAAGTCGGAGGGGGGGTGTATTTTTAGGAAAATGCTGGGGAGGGGGGAAGAAAAGGTCATTTAAATGGTATTATAGATGTAACTGCAGTATTGTACCTTCGTGGTAAATCTGAGTTGAGGCATATATTCCTTTATCTCTGCGTTTATTTAGGGGACTCCATCCTGGTTGACTCTCTGGAATGGAATAAACGGAGCCATGAAGCGGGGCTCAGAGAGAAGCAACCACCTGGAGTTTATTGCCCATTTGGGTTCTTTATATACGATTATAGAGAAGGTTTTTCAGGCCGGACTTTCATGAAGTATTCGTATTTTGGGGGGGATCTGAGTCGCAGTAACCAGAGTCACACAAATATGACTGATAAACCTGAGTGCTGTTTGTAGTCGTTCGCTGTAGCAGAGGAGGCTCACCAAGGAATTAGGAGCCCGCCATCCCTCCTGGAGGATGGGCCCCTTACGGAGGCGAGATTTGTTTCCTGGCGAGCACAGAGTCAGAACAAAGAAAACAATGCCTCGAACAGGCCTTGCACCCGCCAGGGGCTTCTTTTTTTCTACGTATAATGGATTGTTTGCAAGTGTAAGTACAGTGAGGTTTTAAAGCAGTTGAGGGTCCTGGATCGAGAGTTCCTTCCTTCAAACGAATCAGGTTTTTCCTTCCAGTTTTCCCTCTCAACACTGTGTACCATTGGCCAAAGTTTCCTGTTCTAGTTCCTTCCAGCAGACATGTTACCAAAGTTAATTAGCATTAGAGTTGATTTTATATTAGTCAGATTGGAGTACAAACATCTCCACGACCCTTTGGTTTAAAGGACTCCACCAGTAACAGATGTATAGGGAGTTTTTTAGGGCAGGGTTATTTTCTGGGGGGCTTGCCACAAATAGCTACTCTGATTACTCTAAAGCACTTTTTTTTTTTTTTCTTGAATGGTAGCTCCTATTTTGGAGTTTTCCTTTCCTGATCTTGGTTCTCCTATTTTTAGAGATGCAATTCCTCCAACTCTGATCGCCCAATAGACCTCTCTATTTGTATAGTTCGCAGGCGCCTCTATGCGACATGTCCAAAGTGGAATTCTCTATCTGCCTCCCTCAAACGAATCCTTTTCTCCCCTAGTATTCTGTATTCAGAAGTCATTCTCGACTTCTTTCTCTCCTTCTCCCAAGCTGTTCCCAAGTCCCTTTACTTGGGAATATTCACTTCTGAAATATTTCTTTGTCCCCTTCTGAGCTGTTCTTGACTTAGTAGTAAGAATGGCCATGTTTAAAAATTTTTTCCTTAATCTGTAACACCACAAATCTGATCATGCCTTTGGAATGAAGTTCAAAACCCTTATTCTGGCCCCACAAGGTTTCTCCCTCTCCTGCCCTCTAATAGTTATTTTCTTCCACACAAGTCATGCTGGCTTCCCTTGTCCTAGTTCAAGGGACCTTAGAACCCTTTCCTCCTAGCTCAGTGGTTCTCAATTAGGACTCCTGCCTTTTTTTTTTTTTTTTTTAATGACAAGTGCATTGTAACATCTACTTCGTTATCCTCAAAATACAATTCAATGGTCATATACTCTACCAACACAGAATTGTAGAAATAGATTTAAAATTAGTTAACATTAACGTAAAAGGGAAATAAAAGGCACATTACATGGGCTCAATTATATTAGAAGACCTAGTCAGATGTTTACACCTAAGGAGTGAATTTAAAAGGAGGTAGAAAATCAAAACTGATTTTATACAAAAAAGTATAGGGAAACGAAAAAGCAGGGATAGGAGTGGACCTTAGAATAACCTATTTGCATGTGATAGTACTTACAAGGAAATATCGAAATAGCCTTCATTGAAGTATACATACTATGCCAGGAAATCTACAGATTGTCGAGATGAGGAAATACGGTATTTTTTGCAGACGAATACAAGAATGTCTAGTGAGACATTCAAACTTCGTATAGGGTGCAGAGAAGTTCCTCACCGTGAGGACCCGTCCAGGATGTTCAGCCTACTTGGCTCTCGTGTACTCGATGCCAATAGCACCCTCTCCACCCCCCACTACGGTGGCAACCATAAACCCTGTCAGATCTAGTCGCCCTTTTCAGAGCAGTAACATTTTGCCACATCCCCTTTGTTGGCCTGAGAGGAACCGTAGGTAATACAGTCTACTTACACACCTCGATTTCTTTAAGAACCAGTTTAATGCCCAGTTTAATTAATTTCTCTATTATAATGGAGAAATGGAAGGAAAGAAATTTATAATGAAAATAAAATGAGTTTCAATACGTAAATGCTCAGGCATGACTATTCTATACATCATGAAGTAGATACTTACCCCTACTTACAGTGAATGGGTTTGGGTTTCAGAGTTGTTCAGAGGCTACTTCCTATACAGAAGTATAGGGAAATGAAAGCTTCAGAGGTATGCCTGATTCTAGGATGAACACAGTGTTAGGGTAAGTCATAACGGACCATATATCTTATCTGTATATGGTAAGAAACAGAGCGAAATTACTTTAACTGAAATGAGGATAACAGATTGCCTGAGAGGAAAAAATGAATGCTATTCTCTCAGGCAAGCTGTAGGTCCTACATAAATGTCCAACAGGACATTAAAAAGTCGTATAGGATACCGAATAATTCTTTGTGTGCTACTAGCCCAGCCACTGCAGACATGCGTTCTCCCTGGCTGCATCCACTCGGTGCCAGGAATAGTTCCCAATAATTATGAAACCAACAACCTATCAATTTCCAAAATCCCACCATGAGAACCACTGACTTAGTTCGTGTCTAGCATCCTCGGATTAGTTTACTCTTCCCTCCATAAGGAATCTTCTAGATTAGATGAGATGCTTGCTTCCCAAACCCCCAGGTTTTACAAGTCTTTGTGCCTTTCTTTGTGCATTTTTAGCATCTGTCCAACTTGCGGTTGTTTACTTCCTGTATTAGAATGTAAGCTCCTTGAGGGCCAGTCAGCCTGTCTTGTTCGTTGTGCCATACTTGATGCTTAGCTGAATGTTTGATTGGCTGATACATTGGATTCCTTTTGTTGAATAAAGTAAGCTCAACTATTTATATTTCAGTAGTTGAGTTGTATTTCGTCTTCAAGCTTAATTCTAGACTATCCAATAAAGAGAAATATTAATTTTGCTCAGCTGCCTGAATTTACTCTATTTATTTCTAGGTGCCTCCAAAAAGATTATTAGCTGCAGACACTAAGTTACTCGATGGGGGAGAGAGGATGCGTTTGTCCCTTTTTGCTTTTTCATTCCCGGACTTGGTGACCAAGAAGCTGCCAGTGCAATGCCAAAGAAAGATGGGGTGGTGGTGATGGACAAGCCCACAGTTGGTTGGCACATCTTCTGTCTAGGGACTTAGAGAAAGAGAGGCGGGAAACTGTGAATACACTTTTCCTGACCCCAGGGGTGGGAACCTGACTGAACCATAAAAGGTAAAAATATAGTTATTGGCAGGAATGTCCTATCAGTCCCTTCTTTAAAAACTCTTCTCCATTCATTCATTTTTTTTTTTTTAAGTTTATTATTTTGGGGGAGGGGAGGGGAAGAAAGAAGGAGAGAGAGAGTATCAAGCAGGATGTTAGCACAGAGCCTGACTCAGGGCTGGATCCAACAAACCGTGAGATCATGACCTGAGCCGAAATCAAGAGTCAGGAGCTTAACCTACTATCCAGGCACCCTCTCCACTCGTTCTTTTCTGATTACAAAAGTCGGATGGAAAGAAAATCCTTGGATCCCAAGGTAAATAAAGTAACGTATAGTCAACCCATTACTACCAAAGTGCCCAAAATACTAGCAAAACCAAGCATGGGCAGATTGGATCCTTTCCAGTCAGTTATTTGTTCTATTTGTTTATTTGCTTTGTCATAGAAGGCTCCCCCCTTTTCAGAAATGTTTATTTGAGAAGATGTTATTTAAAGTTTTAATTTTTTCTACAGACGGGAAAAGGTGCCGTTATTTGATTTCTGTAGTGGAACTCAGTCCAGCATTTGGTGGAAGCCGACCTAGGGAGCAAGCATTTCAGAGTCCTACCTTTGCTACCGTAAAGATAATTACCATAAAAGGCAAGCCATGCTCCATGCTCAAGGCGTAGTGAGACCACGTTGAAGGACGTGGCTGGGAAAGAGCAGGGGACAACAGGCAGGTTTCATTTAGAAGGTTCTAACAGTGCTATTAGCGCATGTCCTTGCAGTGGCTTGTTGGAAACCCGTGCTAGACAAGTGTGCCTGGAGCGGTCAGCCGTTTGAGAACAAGCTTCAGAATCTGGGTTGGAGGACGGAGGAGAATTACAAGCAACTCCCTGAATCCTAGAAACTTAAATCCTAAAATACCACTTGAATCTCAACCCTCGGTGTTTCTCTTTTCCATTCTCTTGACAATCTTCTTGTCCTCCTCAGCCGTTTCCTGATGTCTCCCTTTGTTCCCTGAAACTACATTTCCCAATAGTCTGCTCTGGGATCTTTTTTTCCTTCCCTTTATACTCTTCCCCGTGAATCTCATTTATTCCCATACTTTAGATATCACACCACTGCTGATTCCAGAATCCGTATCTCTGCTGAGGAGTCAGATAAATTACCCAAAGTTTCACAGCTAATGAGTACAGACCAGCATTCCAAGCCCCTAGAGTTTAGCTCCAGAACCCACATTTTTTTTTAACGTTTATTTATTTTTGAGACATAGAGACAGAGTATGAGCAGGGGAAGGGCAGAGAGAGAGGGAGACACAGAATTCGAAGCAGGCTCCACGCGGGGCTCGAGCTCACAGATCGTGAGATCATGACCTGAGCCGAAGTCGGCCGCTCAACCAACTGAGCCACCCAGGCGCCCCCAGAACCCACATATTAACCAGTCTGCTAGGCTTCCTCTCAAAGGGAACAGTCCCTGCCCTTCCCTTTGACTTCCCACCCTTCTCCCCCTTCAAACATTCACTGTGGGCAACATACCCAACACTCTAGCCTTAGATCCTCTTTTTCTTTAACATCTTCACACTTCTAGGCATCGAAATCCATCGCCCCACTGCCGTTAATCAGAATTGCTCTTCTGAGGCTGTAAACTTTTTTTAAAGTTTATTGATTAATTTTTGAGACAGTGAGCAGGGTGGGACAGAGAGAGGGGGAGTGAGAGAATCCCAAGCAGTCTCCGCACGATCGTCGTGGAGCTGGAGTTGGAGCTCGAACTCACGCACCGTTGAGATCATGACCTGAGCTGAAATCAAGAGTCGGATGCTTAACCGACTGAGCCGCCCAGGCGCCCCTGAAGTTGTAAACTTGTATATCCCGCCTCTGCTGCGCCCTTTAGCTCTCTTGCTCTCACATTCCCTACACACATGCAGCCCCTTCTGGTC
This sequence comes from Paguma larvata, assembly GCA_030068075.1. Lineage (NCBI taxonomy): Eukaryota > Metazoa > Chordata > Mammalia > Carnivora > Viverridae > Paguma > Paguma larvata. Next base: position 88,645,576 of record CM057834.1, on the reverse strand, counting down.
TTTACTTCCTTATCTAGCCCTGAGCCCGTTCGGCACCCGACCACTCCTTCGGTTAATACTTTCAGTGACCCAGAACCTTTGACCTTATGTTCCATCCATTTGGCAAACCTAGCAATGGATTAATCAAATTCTGTTGCTATAAACATGGAGTAGTTTCATTTTTTAAATTTATTTTTTAAATATTGAGTACTTTTAGGGAGAATTGCAGAGTTGTTTGGATGAATACCACTATGTATGCCTGGTATTCAACTTTGGCCAAGCCCTCTCGTCACCCACCTGCCTTCTCTGCCCTCATTCCTCCAATCCGGCAAAGCTTCCCCAGCCTCCTTACGTGACTTCCCCTGACCCCCCACATTCTCAGCCTTGTCTTCTACTTAACACAAATGGCTATTAGACCTTTTCTCCTTCATCTTAAGTGTACAAATTTGTTTTTTTATTTATTTTTTTATTAAAAAATTTTTTTAACGTTTATTTATTTTGAGAGACATAGAGACAGAGTATGAGCAGGGGAAGGCAGAGAGAGAGGGAGATACAGAATCTGAAGCAGGCTCCAGGCTCTGAGCTGTCAGCACAGAGCCCGACGCGGGGCCCGAACTCACAGACTGTGAGATCATGACCTGAGCCAAAGTCGGCCGCCCAACCAACTGAGCCACCCAGGCGCCCCCAAACTTGTTTTTTTATGTACTCATCCTTGCTTCTTTTCCTCTTGTCTGTGGAAGAGGTATTTCTCCTTCTGTCTTAGGTTAATTCTCCTAATGTCCCATCCTCTCCCACTGCCTTATGAAAATCACCCACTGAATTATTTTTCTCAGCCAAATTTCAACTTTCCCTTCTTAGTGGCTCTGTTCACTTGGCATAGAACTACGTTTGCCTCTCCTATAATAAAACACCTCCCTCAGTCTTATGTCTTCCTCTAATTATCATTTTATCACTACCTTATCTTTTCAGATAACTTATTTTAAAAAGTTGAACTTTCCCACGGGCCACCTGGGTGGCTCAGTTGGTTGAGTGTCAACTCTTGGTTTCAGCTCAGGTCAAGATCCCAGGGTTGTGGGAAAGAGCTCCGCGTCAGGCTCCACGCTTAGCGTAGAGCCCTACTTGGGATTCTCTCTCCCTCTGCCCCTCTCCCCCACTCAGGCTCTTTCTCTAAAAAAAAAAGATAAAAAGCTGGATTTTTCCATTTTTCTTAGCCTACAAAATTCTGCCTTTTCTCATTATACCTCTGAAATAAACTTGTCTAGTTTATCAACACTCTTGTAGGGAAACCCCCTACAGCATTTTATAATGCTGACCATGTCCTTGAAACTTTCTCCTCTGTGTGTCCACGAATGAATCTCGTTTTTCTCTAGCCTCTTTATCGGTTTCTATCTTAGGCTGCCTTCCTCAGAAGAAAATAGGGAAGGATTGTATGCAAGGAGTTTATCTGGACGGTGACCCCAAGAAACACTGGTAGAGAAGTGGGGAGCTGAGTCAGGGAGAGGAAGGCAATATAGAGCACATTAATGAGCAGGTTATACGTGTGGGCAACTGGGGCTCAATGCCACTGACAGACCTTCGGGAGATTATGGCATATATATGCTTTGAAGCATATATGGGATATATGCTTTCTGGTGGGAAAAACTCTTCCTTTATCCTCTTAGGTTCAATTTCTGGAGTGTGAGTTTAACTGACAACAGACAGATTAACAGGAGAGGAAGAGGGAAAAAAAAGTTCATCACATGCATATGGGAACAAAGTGACTCCCTAAACAGTTAACGATTAGGGGTTATGTACCTAAATTAATAGAAGAGAGGGAGAGGGGAGAAGAGCCTTCTGTGGGAAGAAAAAAATGCGTTTCTAGAGGAACAAATGAGATAAGGAAGTTTGTGATAATGTTTGTTTATGCAGGTGCCAGCGATCTGTTTTACTTACTTTTTTTCTTCATGGCCATAAAACTTGCCCAGAGAGAGGATCTATGGCAGCCTCATTTCCAGAAGTTTCTGCCTTTCGTGAAATAAGGGAAGCTCCAAGAAGCCTTCTTTCTACATCTGTTGAATCTCAAATTGTCTTTCGTTTAAAATAATCTTCCCGCCAACTCTGGGGGTCTGAGTGGGCCCCCACACCGCTAATTCTGGAACATCACTAGTCAAGGGTTCTTCCTGGAGTGTTAATGCCTTGGTAATTCCAGCCTGCCTCAATTGCTGGCAAGCTCGCTCCTTCTGCAGGAGAAAGACCCTTATGCAGACAGTCCGGGTGCAAATGCAATCAGAAGACCTAGGCAAGGTATTAAGAGCTACTTCTACTTTCCTTGGGAGTTTTCTCCTCCTCCCCTTGCCTCTTTAATGTTGCTATAATAGAAGGCTCTATTGTCCCATGGTTGCTTTACCCACTTTCCATTTTGCTGGGAGATCTTATCAACTCTCGCAGCTTCAATTACCTAATAATCTGGCGTCACTCAAATCTATATTCCCCCCATCTTTTGTAAGCTCTAGATCTGTGCACACAATACAACGGCCTACTGCGCATCTTACTTTGGATTGTCCCCTGCACACCCAACACACAAAAAATTGAAGCTACAGTCCCTCAAATCCTCTTCTGTTATTCCTTATCTTGTCTTTCTAGAAATCCATTCATTTCACGCCCACCAGGGATCTTTCTAAAACACCTCTCCTAAGTATTCGCCGGGCATGGATTTTTAAGTTTACAGATAGAGTAATCAACAGGACAAACCAGATTTCCTACTTTCACGTGCTTGAATTCTACAAATACAGAAATCAATAAGCACGATCAGTGGTAAGTTCCACGTAGAGACCAGGGAGCCACTTTCGACTGGGAGGTCCAGAAAGGTCTTGCCGAAGACGTGGCATTTAAGCTCAGAGACGAAAGACAGAAAGGAGACATTTAGAGCAGGAGAAACATTCTGTGCAGAGGGATCCTGCCACTTCTGGCGGCAATGCCTTCAATGGCTTCCCGACGTCTTCAGGAGAGAAGTCCAAATTTCTAAGCGTGGCAGAGAAAGTCTTCTGGCCTCTTGCCAGTCAGTCACCTTCCCCTTTAGCTTCTTTACATTACATGCCATCGACTTGTTTAATCCCCACAACCACCTGTAAGATAGCTGGTTCAGTTCCTCCATTGTGTGGCTCTGTTCTCTGTCACCGCATGAGCAGTGGCTCGAAAGCTGTTCATTAAATGAGCAAGCTGTTGGGCAGAAAGGATGGCTGCTTCGACTTATTTATTTATTCATAATTTACATCCAACTTAGCATATAGTGCAATAATGTTTCCAGGAGTAGATTCCAGTGATTCATTCCCTATGTATAACACCCAGCGTTCAGCCCAGCAAGTGTCTTCCTTAATGCCTCTGACCCATTTAGCCCATCCCCCCACCCTTAGCCCCTCCAGCAACCCTCAGTTTGTTCTCTGTATTTGTTTCTTACGTTTTGTCTCCCTCCCTGTTTTTATATTTTTTGCTTCCCTTCCCATATGTTCATCGGGTTTGTATCTTAGAGTCCTCATATGAGTGATGTCGTATGATTTTTGTCTTTCTCTAACTAATTTCACTTAGCATAATAGTTCCATGCACGTTGTTGCAAATGGCAAGGTTTCGTTTTTGATTGAAGAGTAATACTCCATTGTGTATATACATATATACCACATCTTCTTTATCCATTCATCTGTCAATGGACATTTGGGCTCTTTCCATACTTTGGCTATTGTGGATAGTGCTGCTATAAACATTGAGGTGCATGTGCCCCTTCGAAACAGCACACCCGTATCCCTCCGATAAATACCTAGTAGTGCATTGCCGGGTGGAAGGGTAGTTCTATTTTTAACTTTTTGAGTAGGCTCCATACTGTTTTCCAGAGTGGCTGCACCAGTTTCCATTGCCACCAGTAGTGCGAAAGAGCTCCTTTCTCTGCATCCTAGCAAACAAGGCTAGCTGCTTCATAGATGTACAGGTCTAGACTGGTGTGGTCTTGGGTATAAAGTGAGCCCCATATGTAATTTAAAATTTGCTCAGAGCTACATTAGAAGTCAGAGGAACAGATGAAATCATAAGAACACTTTTATTTCAATATCAATTGAACACAATTGACAAAGTTCTTTTTTTTTTTTTTTTAATCTTTATTTTTGAGAGAGAGAAAGATTGTGCGCAGGGGAGGAACAGACAGAGACAGAGGGAGACACAGAATCCGAAGCAGGCTGCAGGCTCTGAGCTCTCAGCACAGAGCCCGACACAGGGCTCCAACGCACAAACCAGGAGTGCGTGACCTGAGCCGACTGAGCCACCCAGGTGAGCCAACAAAGTTCTTAATGAGAGATTTTGCATTCGAAATCTACGCAATCCGGGGTGTGTCTCTCACACTTAGAGCGCTTCTCAGTTCGGACTGGTCACATTTCAAGGCCTCGACAGCCACATGCGGCTGGTGGCTCCCTCGGCGTCCTTCCCCCAGCAACTCCCTAAGGCCGCCCGAGTCCCCTCCTTTCGTCTTTGCAGGTCTTTGCAGGCCTCACGGGCACCTCGGATCCTCTCATTTGCTGACAGGTCAGGCCTCCCCCACCACCCTAGTCCCTCACGGCGAGGCCTCAGCTCGGTCAATGCGGTCGCGCCCGCGGGTGGCCGCAGGCCCCCGCCGCCCCCCTCCGCCGCCCCCCTCCGCCCCCCTCCGCCCCCGCGGCGCGCCCTCCCCCCACCCCCGGCCCGGCCCCGGGAGCTCGGCCCCAGTGGTGGACGTGACTGGGAGGAGTCTGCCCGCCTCGGGTTTCCGAGCCCGGCCGCGGCCATGGCGGAGCCCACTGTGTGCTCCTTCCTCACCAAGGTGCTGTGCGCCAACGGCGGCCGCATGTTCCTGCCGGACCTGCGCGGCCACGTGGAGCTCTCGGAGGCCCGGCTCCGGGACGTGCTGCGCCAGGCCGGGCCCGACCGCTTCCTGCTGCAGGAGGTGGAGATGAGGGAGGGCCTCTGGGACGCCGAGGCCGAGGTGGCGGCCGGCGCGGGCGGCGCGGGCGGCGACGGCCCCTGCGCCTGGCGGGTGGTGGCCGTGTCCTCCGCGCGCCTCTGCGCCCGCTACCAGCGCGGCGAGTGCCAGGCCTGCGACCAGCTGCACCTCTGCCGCCGCCACATGCTGGGCAAGTGCCCGAACCGCGACTGCTGGTGAGGCGGGCGGCGGGGAAGCGGGGCCCCGGGGGAGCGAGAAGAGGGATCGCTCGTTCCGGGAGGGGGGGTGCACCCCGCCCGCCTGCCGTCGGAGGGCGGCAGGGAAGCCCCGGGAAGGGGCCCCACGGCGTCCTCGCGGTGGGGGAGGGGACGCCCGGCGCTTCCCGCTCCGGAGCGGAGTGAGACCCGGAGTCGCCCTGCTCGCCCCCCAGACCTCAGGCCTGCCCGCGGAATCTTCCACGACAAGGCCTGGGAAGGTCCGGATTGGGACTTCTGAGTGCATTTACTCCAGTGGTCCTACTGGGTGGGGCTTTTGGGGACCCGTGAGGTCCACGGACCCTTTATTGAGAGTGCCCTTCCTTTCTTTCCACGTAACCTCAAAGTTTTACACAAGCGAGTCCGCGCTCACCAGGTTTAGGAAGCCCGGTCTGGAATGAGCCCCAGGAAACTGAGGGCAGTGTTTTGAGGCCGCCTCCCGCCTCTGGTCTTCCTTGGTTTACTGGGGCTCCCCAAAGCGGAGCTGGGGGCACGCTTTCCTCCTAACGTTGGTGTGGACTGGGCGTGGGGGTGGGCAGCTGTTTGGGGCGGAGAAGGCAAGTGCAGTCGGTCACCTTCAGAACAACAACAGAAGGCGGTTGACTGGGGGAGGGGGTCCTTTGGCTTTAAGGCATCCCGATTTAAAATGCAAGTGCCCTTGGGACGAGAGTAGCTTCAACTCCGCTTTGTTATTGTCAGTGCTTAGTAGTAGGCTGTAGTATCTATGGGTTCATGGAAAATTGTTTAACTTCACATGTGAGTGGAAAGTGGCGGAAGGCCAGGCCTTTGAGGGACTGGCCCCTTCACCGGGGCCTCTGATCCAGAGCTCTGTGTCCTTCTAGGTCTACCTGCACCCTTTCCCATGACATCCACACGCCTGTCAACATCCAGGTTCTGAAAAACCATGGGCTTTTTGGCCTCAATGAGGCCCAGCTTCGCATCCTGCTTTTACAGAACGACCCGTGCCTTTTACCAGAGGTGAGTTGCCAAGAATTCACCCGCATATTGAATGCACGATGGAAGAAGTCAGGGGAGAACGTCAAAAGTCGGCCTGGAGAGGACAGGTGGATGGGGGGTGGGTTACGGTGCAGTGCTGACCTGTGTGCGGTCGCTGTGATTTTACCAGGCTTTGATCCACAAGGAGCGATTGACATGTGGGATAGAGAAAGAGCGAAAGTGGCTACTAGCTTATTTTATTTTATTTTATTTTTATTTTTTGAGAGAGAGCGCATGCGTGTGTGCATGCGCAAGTGGGGGAGGGGCAGAGAGAGAGAGAGAGAGAGAGAGAGAGAGAGAGAATCCCAAGCAGGCTCTGTGTTGTTTGAGAGATCTCAGACTCACGAATTCAAAGATCATGACCTGAGCTGAAACCAAGAGTTGGAGGCTTAATCAGCTGAGCCACCCGGCGCTCCGGCTACTAGTGTTTTGATTGCTTACTGAATGCTAAGTCATTCCAGTATCTTAGCTCATTAAGAACCTGTCCCTTATTTTATAGGTGAGGAAACCAACACTCAGCTACGTTAACTATGGTCACATAGTCCATAGCAGCTTTGAATTTATGTCTGTCTATGAAGCCTGTGTTTTGTGAATTACCTGTTTTTGCTTTTGCCTATTTTTCTACTGAGGCATTTGTTTCCCTATTAATTTGTAAGATGTCATTAAAAATTTTTTTTTAATGTTTTATTATTTATTTTTGAGAGGGAGAAGCACAGCATGAGCGGGGGAGGGGCAGAGAGCAGGGGAGACACAGAATCTGAAGCAGCTTCAGGCTCTGAGCCGGCAGCACAGAGCCCTTACGTCGGGCTGGAACTCGCTAACCGCGAGATCATGACCTGAGCTGAAGTCGGAGGCTTAACCAAGGGAGCCACCCAGGCGCCCCAGATGTCATTTATTTTTTAGTTTATGTATTTATTTTGGAGGAAGAGTGCATAAGTAGAGGAGAGGCAGAGAGAGACAGAGAGAGAGAGAGAGAGAGAGAGAGAGGATCCCAAGCAGGCTCCATGCTTTCAGTGCAGAGGCCAGCTCAGGGCTCGAACTCATGCAACTGAGACCATGACCTGTGCTGAAATCAAGAGTCAGGCGTTTACTGACTGAACCCCCCAGGCGCCCCTATAAAATGTCTGTAATGATACAAATCCCTTTTGTGGTCACGTTTGTTGAAAGTATTCTACCCTGTTTACTTTCTTGTGGCTTTAGATGCCAATTTTAATTCTTTTGAAATGATTTAGTTCCACATGTTTAACAAGTGCCTATTAGAACCGCTATCAGGGTAAAGTTAGCATATTCGCATCTGTCTAGCTATACACAAAGATTTTTAAAAACAAAATAGTTGGGATCCCCAAAGAAAATATTACGAGAGCCCACCAGTGAAAAGTAGAATTTTCTACTCCAGCACACCGATGCTATCCTAGACACTCAAGTTGCCAGAAGAGGGGGGTGGGTGGGAAGAAGGGAGGATGTTGGGAAACCGGAGGGTAGTTTGTGACTGTGGTGCCCTGTTAATGCTAAGGGTCTAGAAGGGAAGTCACAGGCTCAGATGGCAAAGGCTGCCCTCAAGGCAGTAGAATCTGTACTCGGAAGGCAGCCCCGCGGTCGGCCTTAGCCACGCCGGAGTTTATTCTTGGCATCCATCTCCTTTCTAACTTCTCCTGGCTTTGAAGCCCAGACTTGGTCAGTCATGCTTATAAGCCAGATACATTCCAACCATGTTGCCAAAAGGACTCCAGGCCGCAGCTGGAGCACGTTATTGGCAGGAAGGGAGAGGAGAATGGCAGGAGCCGGGTCCAGTCCTTCCTCTCTCAGAGAGAAGGGGTGGTGACCCTTCTAGTTACCTTTTAGTTTTTATGATCTTGTTGGACTTAAAGAAGTTGGACATTGTTACACGGTTTAACTTACCGAGCCCGTTTCTTTGTGGCTTTCGCCTACCATCCTGGGTCCAGCCTCATCTTGTCGGATCCGACAACGGCAGTGTTTTGTGAGCAGCCAGTGGGCCGGCTGCACTTAGGACAGGAGCCCACCCCTGGTCCTGGCACCTAGCACTGGAGGTGTGTGTCTTGTGGCACACAGCGTGGCCGCTTAGGTAGCGGGGACCGTGGACAAGCACATGGAGGGGGCAGGAATGTTACCTCACTTCTCTTGTAAGGAAATCCCTAGGACCCCTTTCCACCACTCTCCTAAAGACACAGTACATAACAACATACACCACGCATGGTGATCTCGGGGCTATGATGATACATATAGTTGGTCCTCCTCCCCATTCCTGACAGAGAGATCCTAAAACTCTTGGAATTTCCTACAAGATGAGAGCTCCGAAGGTGTCTGCTGTTAAGTGATTTTTGGAAAGCCCCTAGGTAACCTCAGGACAGGAGCTGGATTATTCTCGGCATTGTAACTTTTTAAAAAAGTTTATTTATTTATTTCGAGAGAGAGAGAGTGACTGTGTGAACAGGGCAGGGGCAGAGAGAGAAGGAGACAGAGGATCCCAAGCAGGCTCCACGCTGTCAGCACGGAGCTCAGCCCCACGAACCGTGAGATCATGACCTGAGCCGAGACCAAGAGTTGGATGCTTAACCATCTGAGCCGCCCGGACACCCCGAGAGTTGTAACTCTTATCCCCTGCCCTCGCTCTTCCACCTCCTGGGAGGGCAGAGGGGCTAGGGCTGGAGTTCATTCGCCAGTGGTTTAATCGATCATGCCTATGTTACGAAGGACAGACCTACGGAGAGCCTACAGGTTGGCGAGCGCGGGAGGGGCCGGGAGGGTGGGGCCCCAGGAGAGGGTTTGGAAGCTCTGCACCTTTTCTCCCCTTTTCTCTTTCCGCATGCCTCGCTTCTCCCTGCGTGTTCCCGAGTTACGTCCTTTTATAAGAACCTGGTCGGGGCGCCTGGGTGGCTCAGTTGGTTGAGCGGCCGGCTTCGGCTCAGGTCATGATCGCACGGTCTGTGAGTTCAGGCCCCACGTCGGGCTCTGTGCTGGCGGCTCGGAGCCTGGAGCCTGCTTCGGATTCTGTGTCTCCCTCTCTCTCTGCCCTTCCCCTGCTCACACTCTGTCTCTATGTCTCTCAAAAATAAATAAATGTTAAAAAATTAAAAAAAAAAAAAAAAAAAGAACCTGGTCATCTGAGTTCTGCGAGCTGTTCTGGCACATTAGCTGGAGGAGCACGTGGCGAGGACCTTTCCAGCTGGTCAGGCAGCGACAGATGGGCGTTCAAAGTGGGGCAGCCTCGTGGGACCGAGCCCTTCACCTGTGGGATCTGACGCCATGTCCAGGGAGACAGTATTAGGGTGGAGTTAGTCTGTGGGTCACCTGGTCATTGTCCTCTGAGAATTACGGTGGTGTTGGAAGAAACACACCTTGGAAATATGTACAGTGGGATCCTGATACATTTGAAAACCTCAATGAAACGGACACGTTTCTAGAAAAAATATAGCTCGTCCAGACTGCTCCGAGGCACCTGAGTGCCTCAGTCGGTTGAGCATCTGACTCTGGGTTTCCGCTTAGGTCATGATCTCACAGTCTGTAGGTCCAAGCCCCGCATCAGGCTCTGCATGGACAGTGTGGAGCCTGCTTGGGACTCTCTCTCTGCTCCTCTCCCGCTCACTCTCTCTTTCTCTCAAAAATAATAAATAAAATAAACATTAAAAAAAACTGTTTCAAGAAAATACAGAAAGCCAGAATAGTGTTTATTTTCGAACAACAAAAGCATTAAGATAAAAAATTTAGGGGCGGGTGCCTGAGTGGCTCAGTCAGTTAAGTGACCGACTCATGATTTTGGCTCAGGTCATGATCTCAGTTTGAGAGATCGAGCTCCGAGTTGGGCTCCGCGCAGCATGGAGCCTACTTGGGATTCTTTCTCTCTCTCTCGCTCTCTCTGCGCTCCCCGGCCAAATAAATAAATAAAACATTTTCTTTAAAAAGATAAAAAATTTTAACGCCCACAAACCCACAGTATTAAAGTCTTCTACAAGGAAACATTTGGCTCGTACGGTTTTATTGTTGTTTTAGAGCTCCGTCACATCTTTAAGGTATAAATTATTTTTATCTGGGGGCTGGGTCTAGGATCTCTTTTTCTTACTGTCCTATACATTCTTGAACCAGTATCATACTGTTTAATGAAAGTAGTTTCTATTTTAATACATGATGGTCCAAGTCTCTGCTCCTTACACTTCTTTCCCAAAAATGTTTTCTGGGCATGCCTGTTTGGCTCGGTCACCTGAGCATGTGACTCTTGGTCTCAGGGTTGTGAGTTTGAGCCCCGTGTTGGGTGTAGAGATGACTTACAAATAAAATCGTAAACGAAATTTCTTTCTCTTTCATCAGTTGCCTTAAATGACAGTGGAAACAAATGCGTCAGGTGTTGCTTCGTTTCTGTGCCAGGTCTGTTTGCTGTACAACAAGGGCGAAGCCCTGTACGGCTACTGCAACATGAAGGAGAAATGCACCAAGTTTCACGTGTGCAAGTCCTTTGTCAGAGGGGAGTGCAGGCTTCAGAAGTGCAAACGGTCCCACCAGCTCATCCACGCGGCAACCCTGAAGCTGCTGCAGGACCAAGGCCTGAGTGTCCCAAGTGTCGTTAATTTTCAAATAATCTCCGCCTACAAGCACATGAAGCTGCACAAGATGCTTGAAAACCAAGGTGAGACTCTCAGAGGGCGAGCACTGCGGACACGTAGTTGTGACCAGAAGGTGCGTCTGGGGGGCTAGCGTCTCCTGTGGGAAGTTTTGCTCTTTCCTTGGGGAGGACCACCAGTATTTTCTGATGGAGAACTGCAGTTCTTTTTTTTTTTTTAAGTTTATTTGCTTATTTTGAGAGAGACAGAGACAGCACGAGCAGGGGAGGGCCAGAGAGAGAGGGAGAGAGAGAGAATCCCAAGCATGGGCTGTCAGCACAGAGCCCGACGTAGGGCTCGAACTCACGAAACCTTGAGATCATGACCTGAGGTGAAATCCAGAGTCAGATGCTTTACCGGCGGAGCCACCTGGGTGCCCCTAGAACTGTGGTTCTGACTAAAAGAAGGAAGGGATAGAGTTTCCTTTGGGCGCTATCCGCTAAAAGCATCTGCCCAAGGGTTTGAACAGTGTATCCCCTCGCTCGGCGGGGGGCCAGGAAGTAGGTACAGCTGTCCTAACAGCTTCGTTAGGAAGAAAGAGGAAGAAGGTGGGCCAGTGGACTAGAAAGGGAAAGAAAACATGGGAATGGATTTCTTTATTAAATTTGAATTACAGTATTTTCTTTTTCTCTCTTTACTTTTATTGAGGTCCTAAGCATACAACATTGTATCAGTTTCAGATGTGCAACATGATTCCATATTTGTATCCACAGCAGAATGATCCCAGTAAGCGTAGGTCACATCTGTCATCGTACATAGTTACAGAGTGTGTTTTCTTGCAGTGAGAGCTTTTAAGAAAGTGTTTTCTTGTTTAGTTGTTAAGAAATTTTAACCATATTACAGAAAAATTTAGAAAAAAGAGAGTAGAGATGTAAATTGCATATGTTTCCACTCACTCCATCCACAGTCGTTGTTACCATTTATTTTGCGGGTCCTTCCTTCCTGTTACTATACAAATACCAGTCTCGTTGTGCTCAAAGTGTGCATTAGTATCTTAAATGTTCACTTTATCCAGCATCGTAAACATTTTCCCGTGTTGCTGCAGTGTCTATCATTTTTTTTTTTAGGGTCTACAAAGTGTGATTCGCTGTACTTTTAATTACAATGCATTCAGATTACGTATTCTATTAGATTTGTTTACAGGCTTAGGAGAATTGTTGATGGGAAAACCAAATGAGCAAAGCCAGAGTCTCCAAGCTATTGATATGGAGTTTTCTTTTCCTTTTCTTGTTCTTTTTTAAATGTTTGTTTATTTTTGAGGGGGGGGTCGGGAGGAGGGGCAGAAAGAGAGGGAAACAGAGGATCTGAAGTGGGCTCCATGCTGACAGCTGCTCAACAGACGGAGCCACCCAGGCGCTCCTTGATGCGGAGTTTTCTTCTGTTGGGATGGTAGCGGCTGACTTCCTGAGCGGGAGGTTTGGAGGTCGTGTCAGAGGCTGTCTAGGGAAGCCCGAATGGTGGCGGGGATCTTCTGTCCCAGGAATAGGGCCTGTCACCACTTTCATCTGGTCTTGTTTAGTGGGTCTTTCCTAACTACGAAATAGCGACTTTCTGCTGTGTGTGTGTGTGTGTGTGTGTGTGTGTGTGTGTGTGTGTGTGTGTGTGTGTGAGAAATAAACCCAGAAGACACAAACTCTCCAAATCCAGAGTAACGTTGGGACTTTAGTCTGAGATCTGATTAGCTGGGCCGATGCTCCCAGCACGAAACGAAATGGAGAGCAATAAAAGAGGCGTCCCAGGAGAGCTCCTCGTCTCTTTCTTCTTCCTTTTAGAGAATTCAGCTTCTTCTGCTGAGTGTTCACAGGGCCTTGAGAGACCAGGAGTCCGCGTAGCCGGCGCCGCGGAGGCCAGTCCTCTGGTTCCCGGCCCCGCTCAGTCAGCCAAGAAGCCACACGCAGGGAAACCTTAAAAGACGTCAGTGAAATAAGAAGCGTGTCCAGCTGGAGGATCTGAAAACAAAGCTTCTGTCGAGTTTGATTTGTAAGTTCATTCATTTCATCCTTTTTCGGTCATGGTCGTGGTAGTACCTACCTCACAAGTCGCTGTAAAATGAAAGAGGGGAAAGAGGGGACGCGTCCGGTTGGGAGGCTGACACTGGGGAGGGGGGTCGGGGATGTGGCTGGACACCGAGCCGGCAGAGAAGACAGGACACGCGTACGGTGGGGGTCGGTCCCGCGCGCACTGTGAGGTTGGCACGTTCTGCCCGAAGTCGCCAAGAGCTTTCCCCAGGCCGGCGGGAGCTCCGAAAGGAGCGGCTTCCGCTGACTCGCTCCGTGACCCACCCAGTGTGTTTTCTATGCGCCCATCCACACAGTTTACGTAGTGCTAGTTACGGAATATGCACACTTTGTGCTCTTGTGTTTTCTCAATGTTTCATGACCGTCTTTGCCTATTTCCATTCTATCACGTACAGTCATTTGGATGCACGGACACACTAATGGATGATCACTTACTGAACTATTCCCCGTATTCTGGGATATTTCAATTCTTTCTAACAAATTTCGGATAGGACCTTTAAAATCCTCACCGTATCGAATTTTTAGATTTCTTTTTTTGCTTAGGCTGGTAGGTGCTAAAGGATACTTACTGTCTTTCGGTTTGCATTTCTTTAAGTATATGCAAGTGAGTATTTTTCTGTGTGTGTTTCCCGTATGTCCTATTTTGTGCATTTTGTATTTGCTCTTCAGTTCCCGGGACCCTCCTCTGTGCTGATACGGCGTGGCCTTTAATGAGGTCCCTCAGTTTTCACAAAAGGATATCAGTTGTACCGTGCTCATATGATACCCAACTCTGTGTATCCATCCTCAGCCAGTACCAGGGAGTTTAGAACTTTTGAGTGCTCACCAAAGATTTCTACCTCACTCCGTCTACTCTCCATTTCTTATTAAATTTGTTTGCCAAAGCCCCATTGCTATAATTTAAACACTATGTCGTTCATCTCTTCCTCGAAGTCGTATACATTCTGTCTGTGGTTCAGGAGGGACCATCAGAAACCTATATACCTCACCCATTTCGCGTCGACTTCTCCCTGCCCCACCCCGCCAGCTTTCTTCATCCAGTTACACCTAGATGTTCGGTTCTTTGTTTTCATCGCGGGGTCCCACAGAGAAGCAGCATTATGAGAACTTTTCCTGGGCTTCCTGTTGTGATATCCCCAAATGTCAGAGCGTAAAGTTTTGTTTGTTTGTTTGTAAGGTTAACTTTCCTGCGATAACACAGCATTTTGAGAAATAGGGACAAGGTAGCGAGTTTCTCATAGAGCTGAAGTGGTTTAGTTTAGAAGCACGTTTTATCCTGAAATGCTGTCTTCTCTGTCAGGAAACGTGTGCAGAAACGTCCTTTTCAAAGTGAGAAATCGCCGTGTTTTCTAATAGACGGTGAGAGTCGTGCAGTTAACGTTGTCACTTCGGTCGTCCACAGCAGTATTTCTGAAAGCCCTTCTGTTCTGCTTGCCTTGCTTCCTTTTCCTTAGTTCCGATTTTTCCTGGTGCTATTTTTTTACAAAATTATTTTTACGTTTTGTTATTACTATTACATTTTATCCTTTTACTATGTGTATTTTTGCTATAAGCCATCTAAAATTCTTTTTAAAAAATTTTTCTATTAAATTCTTTTAGCCGTCTTAAATTCTTAATGGAAGGTGTAGGGTATAAATGTATATCCTGTACTTAAGAGACTGGGTGGACTTTTATAGCATTGCAGTTTCTTCATAGATCTTCTAATTATGTTTTTATGTGCCGTTATTAGCCCTCTGTAATCTCCGTTGCAATATGTTATGTAGGGTAAATACATAGGGAATGTATATTATTCCCTTTAAAGCTTAGTTCTGTTAGTATTCTTTTTTTTTTAATTTTTTTTAATGCTTATTTATTCTTGAGAGAGAGAGAGAGAGAGAGAGAGAGACAGAGCATGAGTGGGGGAGGGGGCAGAGAGAGAGGGAGGCACAGAATCCGAAGCAGGCTCCAGGCTCTGAGCTGTTAGCACAGAGCCTGACGCAGGGCTTGAACTCGTGAACTGTAAGATCATGACCTGAGCTGAAGTCAGATGCTTAACCGACTGAGCCACCCAGGCGCCCCTGTTAGTATTCATTCTGTAAAAATATTTTATATAATTCTACTTCACCCTCATTTCTAGCTCATGATCCAGCTCTTGGAAAGTCAGTACATGAGGGTTGGAGAGGAGTTTTGCTTGGTCATTTATCAGGGCCTATCAGGGGAAACTGCACATCTGTAGGCAAATTCAACACAACCTAGGTTAAATGTTAACTTTCCTACAGACTCACTCCTCCTTTGGTTTCTTTATTTTGGAGTGTCACCACCTACCGACAAACCAAAACCCTGCCAATGGTCCTCATACTTGTCTTTCTCCTGGTTCCATGTGTCAAACTGGTTACCCAATGTTGGAGATTAGCTTCCCTTCAGGACTCTCAATTTTTTATCCTTCTCTGCCCCTTTGTGTCCGTCCCCGACACACTGCCTTGTTTCCGGTCCTCATCAGCTCTTGCGTTTATCCCACAGATGTAGGACTCATCGGTTTTCCAGTTCTGTCTTGTGAGAGTGTTTTTATAAAAGGTGCTAGGTGCCCCTGCTTTCCTTCAGTGATGGCAGTCCCATTTTCATATTTCATACGGAAGGCTTTTGTGGATTTAATTGGTCTTCTTACCACCCTCTACCCACCCCACTTCCCCCAAACCTTCTATCCTGTGCCTGGTTGGTCTTTTGAAATGCAGATCTAATCACATGCTCTCTTTTCCCATAAGCTTCATTGGTCCCCACGATGCAAGGTAGGAGCCATAAACTCAAATGCCTTCTTGGATGGGACAGGTGACCTAAATGGATGATGCGAGCTGGCTGTGAGCGAAATGTGGGGAGAGAGGAAGTGCCGTAGCAAGTTGCCCCATCCGAGGGTGGCGCCTGCCTCTCATACCCATGTGGGCGTGCAGGCCCAGTCTGTCATGTTGTCCACCCAGTCGAAAGAAGCCAGATCCAGATTTTATGATAAATTTTCAGGCTTTTAAACATTGGCCTTTGATTGAGTTTTGAAAATGCAGACCAATATTGTGTGTACTGACCTACTTGCAATTTTTGGAGCGTGCTATTTTATTTTACGACTCTCTGTGTTTGTAAAGGATGTTCCCGTCAAGTGCCAATCCATCCCTCTCCCTGCCTCGAAACCCGGCAAAACCAGGTTCTTTAAAACGCTAGGTTAGTCTTTCCTGACCCCACGAGAGGCAGTTCTCTTAGTGTGCTCAGTTCTCGAATAGCACTTCCTTCGCCGGGCTCTCCGCTTTTACTCCCTAGCTTTGAGCAAAAACAAAACCATAATTTCTTCTTTTTGGACCCTTGGCGGTTAAGAGATTTTTTTTGTCAAGTAATGAATCAAACTCTGTGTTCGAATCCATGGAATAGGTATGTCTTCTTAATTTTCAGAAAGCCTTTTTTCCCCCTAAGGGATGTGTTATTTAAGGTAAACATCTTTTTGGGGCTTCATTTGGAATCATCAAGGCCTAAAATGAAATCTTTAAGACTTATGCTCATGATACTAATTCCTCCCATCAAGGAATTAAGTTGCTTCCTTACTGATGGGTTCCTTGACTTCTCTCTCGTGATAATTTGTTCTTGGTTTTATCTAGGCATTATATATTCCTTATTACATTAATTTTTTCTTGGCTAAATACATCTGTATTGCTACCCAGTATGGGAATCTCTATCATTAGAGATTTTAAAATGTTTGTCTTTTGTTGAATTCTCTTTCTTCTAACAGTGTTAAGTGGCCTTTTTGTTTCTTCCAAGTAGAAAACTGTAGCTGCAAAAATATTTGTCTTATGTGTTTCTGTTTTGTGTTAAATAAAATTATGTTAAAATATAAATTTTGATATTTCTTCATTAAATATGAAGTTTATCGTTGGCTTTAAACAAATGTTCTCTATTTAATAAGGGAAATTACATTTATTGTTAGAAGCTTTTAGTAAGAATTGGTATCTTTGTATAATCACATAATTTTTATCATTTAACCACCTAATATGATTACATTACTGGCTTTACTATATTAAAACCTCCTTAAATTCTAAGTAAATCTACTCAGTTACGGCATATGTTCTTTTAATGTATTTCTTTTCACTATGTGGTGATTTTTATTGTAATTGTATACATCTATACGTTCATAAATAAAATTCATTTATATTTTATATGCGTATGTAGTAATTTCCTTTTTATTTTTATTATATGCTCAAAGTATACGTTTTATTCTAAGCGCTGTTTCGAGTTTTGTAAATAGGTTCAGAATGTCATTATTATTTTTAAAAAACTTTTCACAGCTTTATTGAGATATTATTGACATATAACATTGTACAGGTTTAAGGTATATAAGATGATGATTTGATACATGTATATAATTGCGAAATGATTACCACACTAAGGTTAGTTAACACATCTATTGCATCATATTATTATTTTTAAAATAATGTATTACTCTATCACTGAATTTCTCTATTCTTATTTAGGAATATTTTTCTAAGAGATTTATTGGAAAATATAGTATTATATCATTGTGGAAATTTTAGAGCATACAGGAATGTATTCAGAAGGAAGTAATAATTGCCCATAATACCATTGTGGAGTACTGTTCTAAGTTCTTTAGATATACTCCTTATTTAATTTTCAAAACAGAGATGAGTTAAATCACTACTGCTCTGAGCCAGGCAGGAGAGGACCCTGCCTTGGGCCTCTGCTTTAGAAGGTTTTCCCTGCTCGTGATTTCCACCACTCAGGCCCCCCAGAAATGCTTCTCCACGTCTCTTATCCTACGTCCTCAACACGAAACATGAACTTCTGAACTCTGTGCAGGTCTCTGGGTTGAACCACTGTCATCAGTGGAGGCAGATACAGTTTTAGACTTTGTGGAGGGCTTCTGTGGTGGAAACGTGTGGGGAAGCAAGAACGACTCAACTTGTCGAGGCCCGCCTTTCAGATCGCATGGACACTGTGGAGTCTTGCAAAATGAAATCTCTTTCCCAGTGGTTTCCAGTGTCCTTTTCCCCTCCTCTTTGTCTTCTAATCAGTAGCTCTGGGCGTATCCGCAAATGGTACAGTATTCACCACAGGTACACTTGGCAGCTGGGGAACAATTTTGTACTATTAAAGAATTCACACTGCTCTTTAATATTTATAGGAGCAGTTTTCCATGTAACATGTGAGAGGCAGGATTCGATTCCTTCCATTGGCAAGTACATGCACATCGAATGTGGTATGGAATATATTGAATATGTGGTTTTATGTCTTGTTTTTTACAAAAATATTCTTGATTTACTTAAATTTTCAAAAAATTTAGGGCGCCTGGGGGGTTCAGTTGGTTGAATGTCCAACTCTTGATTTTGGCTCAGGTCATGATCTAATGGTTTGTGGGATTGAGTACCGCGTTGTTGGCCTCCCAAACTGACAGCATGGAGCCTGCTTGGGCTTCTCTCTCTCCTCTTCTCTCTGTCTCTCCCTCCCTCCCCCATGTGTGTGCTCTCTCCCTCTCTCAAAATAAACAAATAAACTTTAAAAAAATTTTTTAAAGTGTTCTCGATTTACTTAAATTTTCAAAAAATTAAATACAAAGTTGCACTTCAGCTCAGGGTGAAGGAAGTCACAAGAAGAACCAGATAACCTACAAAATCATAACTTTTCTCAAGCCTGGTCATAACTCAAGAGTAAGAGACTGGTCTAAGTCTCAGCCAAACTAAAAGGCAACCGATGGAATGGGAGAAGGTATTTGCAAATGACATATCAGATAAAGGATTAGTATCCAAAATCTATAGAGAACTTATCAAACTCAACACCCAAAAAACAAATAATCCAGTGAACAAATGGGCAAAAGACATGAACAGACACTTCTCCAAAGAAGACATCCAGATGGCCAACTGACACGTGAAAAAATGCTCAACATCACTCATCATCAGGGAAATATAAATCAAAGCCACAATGAGACACCACCTCACACCTGTCAGAATGACTGACAACTCCGGCAACAACAGATGTTGGCGGATGCAGAGAAGGAGGATCTTTTTTGCACTGCTGGTGGGAATGCAAACTGATGCAGCCACTCTGGAAAACAGTATGGAAGTTCTTCAAAAAATTAAAAATAGAACTACCCTACGACCCAGCAATTGCACTACTAGGTATTTATCCAAGGGATACAGGTGTGCTGATTTGAAGGGGCACATGCACCCTATGTTTATAGCAGCGCTATTAACAATAGCCAAAGTATGGAAAGAGCCCATTGACAGATGAATGGATAAAGAAGATGTGGTATATATATATATATATATATATATATATATATATATACAATGGGAGTATTACTCGGCAATCAATGAGAATGAAATCTTGCCATTTGCAACTACATGGATGGAACTAGAGGGTATCATGCTAAGCAAAATTAGAGAAAGACAAATATCATATGACTTCACTCATATGAGGACTTTAAGATATAAAACAGATGAACATTAGGGAAGGGAAGCAAAAATAATATAAAAACAGGGAGGGGGACAAAACATAAGAGACTCTTAAATACAGAGAGCAAACAGGGTTGCTAGAGGGGTTGTGGGAGGGGCGATGGCCTAAATGGGTAAAGGGCATTAAGGAATCTACTCCTGAAATCATCGTTGCACTATATGGTAACTAACTGGGATGTAAATTAAAAAATAGGTAAATTATTAATTAAAAAAAGAGTCTGATCCAAAGTCAAGTTCTGAAATCCAAAGAGTGACACGGTTTTGTATGGAGAGACATGATATAAAAATGATTTAAGCTTTGACAGAGCTTGGGGGAGAGATGGCCTCCTTATACATGGGTAGGGTGAAATCAGATATAATTATAATGAATTCTTAAAGGCCAAATATGGGCTAACTTGTCAATTTGTAACAGGTAATAGAAGAAAACACCCCGAAAGTTATGCAGGGACAACTAAAACAAATAGACCACCATGATTATGAGCTGATCTCCTCCCAAAACAGACTCTCATGGATGAGATGGTATCTGTCGTATAGCGGTGCTTATGAACATAGCAAAAGATGAAAAGAAATTATAATATCCAGTTGGACAAGGAGCCTGAGGGCAGAAGTTCTATACTGCTGGAGGAATGGTATATCGGAGGGCAAGTTGGCAATGTTGTAAAAGGTCTTCAAAATACGCATGCTCTTTGATCAAATAATTCCAGTTTGAGAAATATATCATATGATGATGATAAAAGATGTACAGAGGAATTGACTTACAAAGTTGTTTATATTTGTTAGGATCCTAGCAAGAAAGAGATAGTATGCTTAAAATGGATAAATGGAGGGAATTTAAGGAAGGACTATGGATGAAGAGGTGGGCAGGGTCCAGGGAAACCCACAAAGGTTGGTGGCATAACTTGGGCTAGCAGTGGTGGGGACACCATACCACCCTAAGCATGAAGGTACAAAGGAAAGGAGCTGTTACAAACACACAGCGGGAGTAGCCAGAGGGGAGACCCTCCCACCAGATGCTTTCAGGCTCTTATGTTTGAGGACACAGCCAGCTAGTTGTATTTCCGGGGTGGGAACTGGGGGAATAAATACCCTTGCCTTCCTTTTTTTCCATTATCAGATTTCTTGCTGGTGTTATCCGCCCCCAACCTCTTCCCACATTGGCCAAATGCATCGGAAGCCAGGGAGGGAGGAAGCCCAATGAGGCAGTCTTGCAAAGTCTTCCTTCTCGAAGCAGACAGCCTGGTGGAAAAGGGTGGAGGATGGATCGTGGGCTAGTAGAAATATCTAGCACAATGTCCGAGGCAGCATTACGTATAAAGGAAACCACCTAATTGTCCAACATTAGGGACTTTGCTGAACAACTTCTGATAGGCTTATATTTTGGAATACAGTGCCACCATTAAAAATGATGTTTTGGGAGTATTATTAAGGTAAAAGGATGTTCATAATATATTGTCGAGTGCAACAAAATTGTACGTACAGCCTGATCCTAACTTTTTGTCAGCATTATAATGCGGGTATGTATGTGCACACAGTTATGCGTTTAAAATGTCTGGAAGAGCGTAGAGTCTAATGCTAACAATGCCTCTTTTGGGAAAGTGAGATTACAGATAATATTCATAAACTTGATTCTCTGTATATCCTACCTTTTCTGCAATGTGTAATAAAATATTAAAGTTCCTTTTAGAAAAATGAGTGCTATGGCATGATCCCACATTAATTCTGTGAGCTCAGAAGGTGCTATTCTTAACTCTGACAAGGAAAATTCCTTAAAAATTCCATTAGAAGCCAATTTCATTTTTGAATATAGTTACAAAATTCTTAAATAAAATTCCAGCAAAGAATGAAACAATAACAATTTTCACGGTATATTATTAGTGCCAATTACACTACTGAGTGTATTTTTTAACTTACTTTCAGACAACACTATGAAGTAGGTATTCTACAAACATTTCCATTTTTAGGTGGGGAGACCAAAGCTCAGAAAAGTCAGGGCCAAAGTCACATGGTTATCGAATGAATGGTAAATCCGTATTTAAAGTCAGGTCTGTCTTCATCTAAACCCAGTGTTCCAAATTACACCATGGCTAAGTAGAACTTCTCTCCAAAAATACAAGACTAGCAGATCACAAAACTCCAAATATATTCATCATGTCAACAGAATGAATACTGAACATGAGAAGGTTACTTCGTGGATATTGCGAAGTCATTGTATAATATTTTTAAAAACTCTCAGAAGCTGGGAACAGGTAGATACTTCATTAACTTGGTGTCTGTGTCTTTAAAAACAGGAGAAATCACATTAACCAGAAATTGACCAGTCACTATCATAGTTACTTAGCATGCTTTTAGAGATTATGTCATTGCTTCAACCTGGCAGAAAGTGGTCAAAAAGAAAAAGATCAAAACATTACTGTAGTATTAATTTTTTTTTTTAATTAAAAAAAGGACGCCTGGGTGGCTCAGTTGGTTAAGCGTCCAATTTTGGCTCAGGTCATGATCTCACAGTTGGTGAGTTCGAGCCGTGCATTGGGCTCTGGGCTGACAGCTTGGAGCCTGGAGCCTGCTTCGGATTCTGTGTCTCCCTCTCTCTCTCTGTCCCTCCCGCACTCATGCTCTCTCTCTCTCTCTTTCTCTCTCTCTCTCTCAAAAATGAACAAACATTAAAAACATTTTTTTAATGTTACTATAGTAGCCTGATGGAAATTCATTCGTTCATTCATTCATTCGGTATTTACTGAGACCCTACTTTGTGCTGGACCCTGTACCAGGTATTGACCAAATAGTGACAATGGGTACTACTAGCTAACACTGATGTAGACCTTGCCACGTGCTACGCTCTTTTCTAAGTGTTTTATGAATATTGATTCATTTAATCTTCATACAACTTCATGACGGAGTTACTATTATTATTGTTCCATTTTATAGATGAGGACATGGAGGCACAGAGGGGCTAATGTGTCGTAGTTAATAAGCAGGGCAGATGTAACATAAATACAGAGAGCCGTGGCCCAAGAGTCTGAGCAATCAACCATTGTGTAAAAACTCCTCTCTCTAAACAAGAAGTAATAGTGTCTGTCCTCAGGGAGATGATGGTTTAGTGGAAAAATAGACATGAAACCAAATGCAGGATGAAATATGCAGCTGCGAGTAGTCAGTGCTAAGGAATAAGAGGCTAACAGAAATGGCTTCTTAGGTTGGAGCGGAGCAGTCAGGGAGGACTATCCTGAGGAGGAGTGCTTTAAATCAATGGTGGGTGAAGGACAAGGGACTGTGGGAAAGAAGCAGGTGCTGGGGGGCAGCCAGAGGGCGGACTTAGCTGTAGGAGTCTGAGGACCTTTGCAGGGTGCGCCGAGCAGTAGATTTTATTTGAAGCGTGGAGGGGACTTTCGAAGTTTTGTTTCTAGATTTACGAAGTGTTTGTCTTCACTAGAGACATTTTATCTGCAGATGTCTTTTTTTTTGTTTACCCGGTGGCAAAGCTGTGCTGTACATGGGAGTCCCTCAGACATCTGTGGTCACAGGTGATGGTGGCTGCATTCGATTTTGGTTTGAGTTTCAGGAAGACAGCCCATCACACCCAAACCCCTGAAGTTCAAGTTGAGGCTCAGAAGGTTAGAGGGAGCCGTGGGGTGGTATGAGGTAGTTATGATTATTCCCATTTTACAGATGAGGAAACTCTGGTATAGAAAGTTGTGTTTGTGGGGCGCCTGGGTGGCTCAGTCGGTTAAGCATCCAACCCTTGCTTTCAGCTCAGGTCAGGATCTCACAGTTTTCGAGTTCGAGCCCTGCATCGGGTCTGTGCTGAGAGCATGGAGCCTGCTTGGGATTCTCTGTCTCCCTCTCTCTCTCTCTGTTCCTTCCCTGCTCACTCTCTCTCTCTCTCAAAATAAATAAATAAACATTAAAAAAATAAAAAAGCTGTGTGTTTGTCATAGATATCAATGCCTATCAGGGACCACGTCCAGGATTTGTGATCCAGTCTGAACAGCGTGCTACAAATTGGCGGTTTCTAGATTTAGTTTACCACATGGCAGCCACCACACTTTGTTTTCATGGTCTGGAGCTGTGCTGTCCCATATGGTGGCCACTGGCCACATGTGGACATTGAACTTTAAATTAACTAAAATTAAAAAAAAAATTAAACATTCGGCTCCTCGGGTACACGAGCCACACTTCGAGAGCTCAAGAGTCATTTGTGGCTCGTGGCTTCTTCACTAGACGGCACAGAAACTTTCCATTTTCTAGACAGTGCTGCTCTCAAAATTTCTTAACTTGCCTTTCTAAAGGGCAGATGAGTTCCACGCACAGTTGTCCGTGGGCAGATAATTTTACCTAGCTTCTCACAATTTTCATCCAGAGCCTATAAAATTCAAATTTTGTAAGCACATTGTATCGTTTGGGGATTGTCATTTCCTAAAGGGCAGAGATCGTGTTTTTCGTCTATTTCCGTGAAGAGTCTTCATTCACTAAATTTAATAAATGTTTGCTGCTGCCAAGGACCGCAGCCTACTGAATTCTGCGTAAGACCAAGGTAATGTCACATCTGAAGTGACCTTTTATATTTTTCATGCAATCCCCATTGCTGTTTCATAGTGTACGGTAGAGGAATCTGGCATTTCTGGACATCCTTTGAAGCCTGAGAAGTTCTCTGTCAGTGTATTGCTTCTGGCCCTGGCACCAAAAACTGTGGACACTCTCGCTCCCCTTAAGGTAGTTTGCTGAGTTAACCTAGTTAACTACTTAGGTGAATTGTTCATTGGGGTGCAGGGAGGGATGAGGCAAGGGAAGAGGCTGGCTTGGAACTTCTTGCTTGTACTTCTAATTCGTTTGACAAGCACGAATTGAGCCCTAAAACTTGCCACGCACTGCACTAGACACTAGGGAATAAATAGTTGCAAATGAGAAGGCGTCTGCCTTTGAAGGACTCCGAGACACATGGAGTTTTATTGTGTGTGGTCAGTGCAGTGACAGAGGCATCACGGGGACTTATGGCAGCACGGAGGAAGGGCAACAAAGCCAGCTCTGGCAGATCACGGAGGGCTTTCTGGAGAAGTCTCTGCCCACAATTCCAAGACGCTAAAGAGCAGGGAGCTCTCCTAGGAAGCGTGTCCATTGAGGGCTTTGAGAGAAGAAGGAGTTTTCTAGAGAATCAGGGTCATCAGGACAGATCCATAGTTCGCGTGGGTTTGGTTTATTTACGCACGTAACCGATCTGAACTCATGACAAGACGGAAGAATAAGAGACTGAACTAGACGACTATCATTATTCTCATTCCGAATTGGAGCCAGAGTCCCTGAGTTTGAGAATGCAGTCATATGTGAGTTGGAGTTAGTAGAATGCCAGAGAATGAGGGTGATTCTAAAAACAGCTTTCGCCAACTGTTGCCGAGATTCTAATGTGGATTTTTGGCATGCCTCGGGGAGCTGCTGGGTTTGGGGCTATAGTGGGAAATGACCACGGAGCGTGTGGGCAGAGGATTCAGCCGGCTGATCAGTGGCAGCTTGTGTGTTGGGGGGGAAGGATTTGGGGGGAAACTGCAACAGAGAGGCAAGGTCGGGATTGTGCTTCAGGAACTTTCTCCCTTGCCATGATTGCTACTGAGGGGTGCAAGAGGGACAGACCTTTCCAGCCCATTCCATCCAGGACGAGGATCCTGGTTCTAAACATTATACTTCCGGTCACAGGGGCTTTGACAATGTCACTCCCTCCAATGGCTTCTTTCCCTTGGATAGGCAGGAGGTCCGTTGGTAAATTAAGGTAGTGACAAGCATCCTACACTTTCTGAAAATTCACATTAGGCCGCTTCACTTTTATAAAAGACATGTTAGTACCTGTTTTTGCTAATGAAAGAAATCCAAAGAGCATCTTCACTTTTATGAAAATAGTTGTTACCGTACTAGTGTATGTCTTTCCAACTTTCAGAAAGCGGGATATACTCTCCACTTTATGCTATTTCTATTTAAGAAAGGTTTCATAGGCGCGCCCTACTTTCGAATAGCAGGGGAAGCCTATCTTCAGTTTCGATCACGGCCGTTCTAAACTCTTTGCTTGCTTCAAACTCACCAGATCCTACCTGTTTGCTCTTTTGTCCCCAGATTCCTTCTAAATAGTTTTTCTTCCAGATAGGCAAGCGGCCTCTGCCCACATTCTGTTCATTTCTGCTGTCTTGCCTTGCCTTTCTACTTTTCTTTCCTTTGTAATCTCCTCTCTCCTGCTCTCTCTCTAAAAGTTTACTTATTTATTTTGAGAGAGAGAACAGGTGGGAGGGGGAGAGGGCAGAGAGAGAGAGAGGGAGAGAGAGAATCTCAAGCAGGCTCCATGCTGTCAGCGTGGAGCCCAGCTTGGGGCTCAATCCCATGAACCTTGAGATCGTGACCTGAGCTGAAACCAAGAGTCGGATGCTTAACTGACTGAGCCACCCGGGCGCCCCATCTTTTTTTTTTTTTAACAAATGTTATCCATTGTTCCCATTGCTCAAGACCCAACTTAAGCCCCAAGCCACCTGTGACACCTTTCCAACTACTGTAGCTCACGCCGATCTTTCCCTTTTTTGGATTTTTGCATTTATTTATTTATTTATTTATTTATTTATTAAAAAACATTTAAAAAAATGTTTATTCATTTTTGAGTGAGAGAGACAGAGCACAAGCAGGGGAGGGGCAGAGAGAGAGGAAGACACAGAATCTGAAGCAGGCTCCGGGTTCTGAGCCGTCAGCACAGAGCCTGACGTGGGGCTCGAACCCACGAGCCGTGAGATCATGACCTGAGCCAAAGCCGGATGCTCAACTGACTGAGTCACCCAGGTGCCCCTGGATTTTCACATTTATTTATTTATTTATTTATTTATTTATTTATCTATCTATCTATTTATTTATTTATTTTTTAATATTTATTTATTTTTGAGACAGAGAGACACAGAGCATGAGTGGGGGAGGGGCAGAGAGCGAGGGAGACACAGAATGTGAAGCAGGCTCCAGGCTCTGAGCTGTCAGCACAGAGCCCGATGCGGGGCTCAAACTCACGGACCGCGAGATCATGACCTGAGCCGAAGTCGGCCACTTAACCAACTGAGCCACCCAGGCGCCCCGGATTTTCACATTTAAAGTACAGATTCTGCCATCCAAAATTGAGACTTACAGTGTTGAAGAGTGAGAAATACTTTAGAGACTACCTAAAGCCTCCATCTTGACCCATTACCATCTTCTCTTGGAGGAAGACGTTCCAAACATTTTTACCAACAAGACAGATGGAACAACATCGAAGGATAAAATGCTCATAATCTCTTCTCTTACTACAGCAATCTCAAGTGTTGCACAATTCCTTTCTAGTCATATATGTTGTTTTATCTTAGCTCATAAACCATTTTATATTTAGAATTTTTTTTCCAATTTAATGTTATAACCCAAACACACCCTATGTTTTTCTATAGTTATTGCAAGAGAAGCATGCATTCCCTCCTTACTGTAATATGTTTTCATTAAGCCCTTCTGCTGATACACTGGGCACTGGCTCTGTCTTTTCAGAAGAAGTGCATGTTCCTCTTGAGTCCACCTCCTCTACGCTATGAGAATGTACTCAGTGATTCCTTCCTTGCACGTTATTTCCTCACTGTCCTCAGACACCTTCCCTTCTGTCTCCAGGGAGGCTCAGTCTTATCTGTCCTAAAATATGGCTCAGCTCTGCTGTGTCCCATTCTCTGTGGCCGCCATATTTCCCAACCAGCTCATTCTTTTACCCTTGTTGTTGGCCCCTCTCCCTCACCACTTCAATGGCAAGTCTCTTTTTCATGACCACATCATCAAGTCCAAAGAGATTTTTTCTCAGTCCTTGTTGTCTCTGACACTGAAACTTCCCTCCGGGCCTTTGCTGACGCCCTATGTCCTTGTTTGCCTCGCCTTTCCCTCAGAGACTTTCTCTGCCTCTTTCCACTCCTTTTCAGCTTTTCCATAATGAAGTTCTCTCTCGGGGACCTGTCCTCGGCCCTCTTCTTTTCTTCTCTCCTGTCTTCCCAGACACAGCCATTCACTAGCACATCTGTAGCCAACAACTCTGTGCAAATGATTTCCGTCTCTGTATTTTGAGCCCGACCTGCTTTATCTCTGAAGCCTCAGCTCACCCTCACTGCCTACTGCTTGTGTTAACGTTGCTCCCTGGGCGCTGGCCGGCTTCCACAGCCAACCAACCACTCTGCCCTCCATGGTCTTTCCCCCTAACCCAGCTTCTCCAGTGGACTTCCCTTCATCTCTCCTTACATATGTAGCCTCAGAGCCTCCCAATCGTCCATCTTTTATTCTTTTCTCTCCTCATATGTCATCAGTTGATTTAGCATCCAGAATATGTCTCATCTGTTTTCCAGTTGCCATTCGAACCCACAAATTTTTTTTTTAATTTTGAGAGAGAGAGAGAGAGAGAGATTGAGAACCCAAGCAGGCTCCACACTGTCAGCACAGAGCCCAGCGTGGAGCTTGAACCCTTGAAACTGCGAGATCATGACCTGAGCCGAAACCAAGAGTCAGGCAAGCGCTTAACCGAATGAGGCACCAAGGCCCCCTACGTAAGGATTTCTTACACAGGACACAAAAAGAAAAGGAGTAAATAAAAACTGGACTTCATCAAATTTAAAAACTTCTGCTTTTTGACAGATACTGTTAAGAGAATGAAAAGATAGGTTATGGACTATGAGAAAATATTTTCAAAATACTAATCTGCAAAAGGATTTGTATACAGGATTTATAATGGTACTTACAGCTCAATAATAAGAAGACAAGTGCTCCAATTATAAAATGAGTAAAAGATTTGGGGTGCCTGGAGGGTTGAGTTGGTTGAGCATCTGACTTTTGATTTTGGTTCATGTCATGATCTCATGGTTCATGGGATCGAGTCTGCCCTTCCCTCCCCTGTGAAAATTAATTCATAAGCATTAAAAAAATTTTTTTAAGTGAGTAGCAGGTTTGAAGAGACACTTCACCAAAAAAGAAATATCAATGGCAAATAAGCATGTGACAAGGTGCTCAATGTTGTTAGTCATCAGGAAAATACAAATTGAGCCCACAAGGTGATATCACTACATACCTACCAAATTAAACTGACTGCCCAAAGCAGGTGCTGAGAAGGATGTGGAATTACTGGAACTCTCATACATTACTGGTGAGAATGTAAACTATACCCACTCTGGAAGATAACTGGGCAGTTTCTTATAAATATACAAATATTACATAACCTAGGAGTTTAATTCCTAGATATGTGCCCGAGACGAATGAAAACATATGTTCACATGAAGACCTGGAAGCAAACATTTATAGCAGCTGAATTCATCATAGCCAGAAAAAAAAAAAAACACCCAAAAGCAAAAAAACAAAAACCAAAGACCAGGGGGCGCCTGGGTGGCTCAGTTGGTTAAGCATCCGATCTCACGGCTCACCAGTTTGAGGCCTGCGTTGGGCTCTGTGCTGACAGCTCAGAGCCTGGAGCCTGCTTCAGATTCTGTGTCTCCCTCTCTCTCTGCCCCTCCCCTCCTCACGCTCTGTCTCTCACTCAAAATAAATAAACATTTAAAAAAGTTTAAAAACAAAAACAAACAAACAAAAAAAACCCAGGCAAAACAATCCCCTGAAACGATAAACTGAAAACAACCAAAATGTCCGTCAGCTGGTGAATGGATAAACAAATTATGGTATATCCATTAAATGGAATACTAGTTAGCAACAGAAAGGAACAAATACATGTAACAAGGTAGATGAATCTCAGAGATAGTACAATAGGTAAATGTCTTCCCTTTATATGAAATTCTGAGAATTTCAGGCAACAGAAACAGAAAATAGATAATGGTTTTCAGAGATTGGGGTAGAGTCAGGGGTAAACTGCAAGCGGGCATAAGGGAAAGTTTTAGGGTAACAGAAATGTTCTATATCTTGAACATGGTGGTGGCTATAGGAGTTCGCATATTTTCCAAAACTAATTAAAGTGCGAACTTTAAAAAAGGTGAATTTTATCTGATTAAATTACTGAATTTGCCTATCTGAATGAAGCCTAACTAAAAAACAACAATGACATCAAAAACTGAAGGAAAATAAGAGGAGGAAGAAAGAAAGAAAGAAAGAAAGAAAGAAAGAAAGAAAGAAAGAAAGAAAGAAAGAAAGGAAGGAAGGAAGGAAGGAAGAGAGATAGAAAGAAAGAAAGAAAGAGAAAGGAAGAAAGAAAGGAAGAAAGAAAAAAGAGAGGGAGGGAGGAAGGAAGGGAGAAAGGAAGGAAGGAAGGAAGGAAGGAAGGAAGGAAGGAAGAGGAACAAGCAAAAGTATATCTACATATAGAATTTTCTATACCAGATGGTGAACTGATTTTAAATTTTGATAGATAAGGCCAAATTGTCCTCCAAAATGGCAATACCAATTTATACCCCCAACAGTGGAATCTGAGAGTGCCTATTTTCCCCACACTATGGCACAAATGGATATAATCAAAATTTTAAAAGGTCTGTCCATTTGACGGTGAAAAATGTTATGATCCTGAAACTTCAGGCATGCACAGTTAAGATCTTGTCCTAATTGGTCTCTCCACTCTCTCCTCTCCCCAGATCATCTTATATATTGTTAATAGAGTAATCCTTCTTGTGCCTAGTTCTAATAATATCTCACGAAAATTATTAACGATACCCCATTGCCTACGAAATGATATCCAGACCCTTTAGCCAGATATTTGCGACCTTGCTCTACCCCAGCTCCTCCCTTCTCTCTTCTCTATTCCTGTCTTCTCATTTTTAGCAGAGAGGTTGGCTCAAACCTCTAATTCAATGGTTCTTATTCCCCTTTCCTTTCAGATTTTTGGGGTATCATTGACACATAACATTGTAGAAGTGTAAGGGATATGACGTGATGGTTTAATACACTTATATATTATTAGGCAAGGTAGGCATAAGGAAGCCTGTCATTACAAAAGAAAGTTCAAGGTTTGAGAGTAACCTTTCCCCAGAGATAAAAAACTTTTATATGACAGCAGAGCTCAGAACTCAGCTGTTCTGATTCCCAGTTGAGGGCTTTCAGTGCTATCTCCTACTGCCTTCTAGTCGTCTCCGACTATTCAGGTAGTCAGTCTGTCCTCATTTCTATTCAACTCCTAAGAATTAAGGGGTGTAGCTTCAGAATACAATTGGAGGCTTACAGAGCATTCATTGAAATACCAGAAAATTACATGCCAAGCAAGCAACCTATTAAATATTACTATCCTCCTCCTTCGATGAACATAGCTTCATGACGACCTGGTAGGCTAGGTTCAAAGGGAGAATTCCCAGACTCCCGGGAGTTCTGAGCAGGAATATGGCAGCCAAGTTGCCATACAAATACGGAACTCGTTCCACCCTCTCTTCCCATTCCTGGGTCTTGGCTTCATTCCCTGAAGTTTCACGGGTTCACCTTACCCTCCCTGCATGTCTCTGGTTCATTACCTCCCAGCAAACAACTACCCTTGGCTGCCCCTTGGGACCAGACATACCTTGGCTCACCCTTTGAGAGGAAGAGGCCACATGGGCCTTGGACATGAGCATGGGGCCAAGTAGGCAGGGAATTCTGGGGTCCTAGGTACCCGAGCATGGGTGAAAGTGGGCTCCTTGTTGGGTATTCCTTTGGCTTCTCAGACTTCTTGTCCTATGGGGGAGAGGTGCGGTTGGAGGAGGCTCAGAGTGGGCTTCCTCAAAACTGAGGCCCACTGCGCTTAGGTGTAAGGTGGTACCGATCCTAACTCTCACCCTCCCCACACCAGACAGCAAACCTTTTGATAACCCAGGCTAATTTTCCCTCCTCCCCCAGAGATTTTATTTTACTGAAAAACCGGAGATGAGAATTACAGTTGGGGCTCAGCCCTAGGTCAGTAAACTAACCTCTCTGGTTTGTTTCTTTATCTGTACAATGAGAATTGTAGAAGATAATCTCTAAAATCACTGTTTTTATCTTTTATTTTTTTTAATGTTTATTTACTTTTGAGAGAGAGAGAAAGAGAGAGAGAGAGCACAAGTGGGGAAGGGGCAGAGAGAGAGAGACAGAGCAAGACACAGAATCTGAAGCAGGCTCCAGGCTCTGAGCCGTCAGCACAGAGCCTGACGTGGGGCTTGAACCCATGAACCACGAGATCATGACCTGAGCTGAACTCAGACACTTAACCCACTGAGCCACCCAGGTGTCCCCAGTTTTTATCTTTTATATCTCCCTACAGCACTAGCAGTTCACTGTAGGTGCTCAGAAGTGTCTGCTGGATTTATTTTTTGTATAATTTGGTATGAATGCCCTAAGGCCTTGTCTGAATGTCTTCTCAGACACAAGTGTGTATGGGTGTGTGTGTTTACACATGTAGGGGCATATTTGTGCTCCTACTGTATACCACTCAGTCTCTCTTGGACTGCCAAGTCACACAATCTGCTAGCTGGATGGTTAGAGCCCAGGAGACATTTTCTTAGACGCACAGGCAGAATGCGCTAAATCCTAATAGAGTAACATTCGGCATTATGCCTTCGGAGCTTGGAAACTAGGAGACCCTAGGGATCTCACTTTCTATAGTGACTTGGTGACATTGAGTCATTTCTGTTATCTCGAATTGGCAGTTTTTATTTCCCACTGATGTCATTCCCTTTCGAAAGGCTGGGCAAACATTTTATTTTCTTTGAACTGGCTGAGAATGGAGAGGGAGCCTACTTTTTCTGATACCCTGGTTCTAGTGCCGGTGGGAGCTTACTGGAGGTTGGGGCCAAGTCAGAAAGGTCGAACTCTTCACTGGACAGGTGGATGCTCTGACTCAAGTATAATGGGGGTTACTGATGCTACGGGAATTCTTAAGCAGGACATCATCTTCGAACTTCATATTAATTTGTTTTCAGAGGCAAAGCATAAGTTCATAAAAGAAGATAATACCACAGGACGAGACCATTTAAGAATCATCTCAGGGGATGCCTGGGTGGCTCAGTTGGTTAAGTGTCCGACTCTTCATTTCGACTCAGGTCATGATCCCAGAGTTGTGGGATCGAGCCCTGCGTTGGGCTCTGCACTGACAGTGTGGAACTGGCTTGGGATTCTCTCCCTCTTCTTCTGCTCCTCTCCCCCACTCGTTCTCTCTCTCTCTCTCAAAATAAATAAACATTAAAAAAATAAACATGAAAAGATATTTAGAAAAAGATTCTCTCCCTCTAAAAATAAAAAAAGAATCCTCTCACAAGGTAGTGGTTTGTAGTCTAATGACACGTTTACACAAGGAGTTCAGAGGATGAGAAAAGGCATGAATAAGAGGGCCCAGATCTAGGGCCATGGTATCCAGGTGCCAGACATGCCTGAATAGGCAGTGTTTTTCTTCTCCTCCTCCTCCTCCCCCTCCTCCTCCTCCTCCTTCTTCTTGCTTCTTCTCCTTCTTCTTTTTACTATTTATTTTTGAGAGAGAGACAGAGTGCAAGCAGGGGAGGGGCAGAGAGAGAGAGGGAGACACAGAATCTGAAGCAGGCTCGCGGGACATGCGTTGACCCACGAACTGTGAGATCACGACCTGAGCCCAAGTCAGAAAGATGCTTAAGGGACTGAGCCACCCAGGCACTCGGGCAATGTGTCTACAGAGGTACTCCCGTGGAGATTACGGGCTGATGGTAAGGGATGCAAAACCCTCTGTTCAGGAGCTGGTGGGGGATCAGCTGAGAACACGGGACTGTTTATGATGGGGAGGCATGATAAAGTAAAAACAAATGAGGAACCTCAACAAAAGCTATCTTTAACCTTTATTCTCAATTATCTTCCTTGAAACTAACGGGAAGGTACTTCCAGAAGGGTGCCTCAGCCTTATTCACAGGCAGGGCTACTACTGATTCTCCAGTAATCTCGCCAGGGGGCACACTGCCCAGAGGGGTGGGAGCCGGGAACCGGGCTGGAGAGCAACCTGGACCCTTTTGTCAATGGTGATGATTCACGTTTTCCATTTAACCGTCCCAGTTTCCTGGGCAGTAAGATAGTGTTCTCATCTCACACCTTTGGTCCCTTGCCTAGCCCAAGTATTCTAACAGGATGCAACGATCCAGAACTGCCAATTCCACGTTCAAGACCTTTACGCCACCAGGTGTGTGCAGTTAGATGCCCGGCACAGAGCAGGTACCGGACGAATGTTAACTCCCTTCTTGGCTTTCCTCATTTTCCGTCATCAAACTCGGACTCTCCAGACTTCTTCCTCTGATCTCTCTCCATCGCCTAAGAGAGCTGCTTTCCCTGAAAGGGCCTGGACGTGCGCGGTTCTCTCCAGCTCCGCTGCGATTCGGTTCGGCGGGCGCCTTCTGCAGGCCTACTACGCGCGGAGTTTGCGAGCCTCCCAGGCCCAGAGCATCCGGCGCTTCCTTAACGACCCAGAGAGGAGGCAGAAGCTCTAGAGGGAGAAGCGATGGTAGAGCTGTGCGCGCGCTCTTCTCATCTCCTCTAGGGCACGTCGGGCTCTCGCGAAGGCAGGCCGACCTCTCCTCCGCTTTGTCCCCTCCGCAGCCCCGAAGGCTGTCCTACGAACGCAGGCGCCCCGCTCACACCTGCTGCCCCGCACAGAACGGAGCGGAGAGAAGCCAGGCGCTAGGGGAGGCGCGAGAGGCCCGCCGTCCTCCGGGCTTGCCAGGTTTTCCGGCCCTGACCCCTCCTCGCGGGCCTCCCTCCCTCCCGGCGCCCCCGGGGGCGGAACGCGCGGGGCCACCGGGGCGGCGGGCCCGGCTGTTCGGTGCGGGTTGGGGCGGCGCCGGCCGCCGGCCGGGCCCAGGCCTCCCGCGCCTCCTCCCGGGAGGCGGGTCTTGGGGGAGACCCGGCACCAGCCCCACGCGGCGCGGCCCCGGCACGCCCCAGCCCCGCGCCCGCCGCCCGGCCGCCCCGCAGGCAGGCAGGCAGGCAGGCAGGCGCCCGGCCGGCCGGGAGGTGGTGCTCGCCTCCCCGCGCCCGGGCCCGCGCGTTGCCGAGCAGCGGCTCCGAGGCTCCGAAGGGGGCGGAGCGGCGAGGCCGGCGTGCGCCTGGCGGCCCCTGTCCGCGGTTCCGGCCCCCGGCCCGCCCCCGCCTCGCCGGCCTCCCTCCGCGCCGGTGCGCGGCGCCCCGTCCCAGCCGCAGCCGCAGCGGCCGCCCCTCCCGGGCCCGAGAGCGCCGAGCCGCGAGGCCGGGCCGGGGCGCCGGCCGGGACTGCCGGGGGCGCGGCGCCGACGCCGAGGCGCGGCCATGGAGGGGAAGACCCGCGCCGGGGTCGCGCTGGTCCCGGGGCCGAGCGGCCGCGGGCCTTCCGCCCGCCGCGCCCGCCGCCTCCGCCGCCGCCCGGGGCTGCTGCTCCCCGGCCTCTGGCTGCTGCTGCTGGCCCGGCCGGCCTCGTGCGCCCCAGGTAAGCACCGCCGAGACCCTCGGGCCGCGACCCTGCCTCTTTTTATTGCTGTTATTTTCAAAAGCCTGCTTTCCCCGCCCACCCTCTTTTATTCTCCACCGCTCCCTAGCCCTCCTTTCTTGAGACGCTTTTCCATTCTTCTTGGGCCCAGCAAATAAAAGGCACGGCGAAAATAAGACGAAAAAAAAACGAACAGATTCTGGCCAGTCTTGGTAAAGGTCTGCAAAGCCCTCCTGTTACCCACGAAGCCAGAGGCGGGTCTGTGGCTTCTCCAAATGTGCCTTTATTTTCTCTGCAAACTGCAGGCGCTGGAATTGTATTTGTGCATGGCTCTATCAGTGTGGTACATCAGATGTTTGGGAATACTTTATCGTAGGGGCGAAGGGGCACATTGGGTGTGTGTGCTTGAAAACAGTATTGCCATTAGTCCGAGCAGCCCGGCGTCCCCCAGATGCAGGCAGGCTGGCGGTGTCCCCCAGTGCACCAGGACACAAAGAACATTCAAAGAAAATCTCTTGGAAAGCGCCCTGGCCATGGATCTTTCCAGGGAAATAGCTATTGCTATTACTTCTGCAAATGCATCCGTACAATAGAGTGTGAAAATATTGTGATTCTTAAGTGTCAGGGCATGAAAAGAGTAAGGGTTGTTTTATAATGGATGCAGTTTGCTGACTGTTCGGCAGCGTGGAATTAAGAGGCATCATTTATGAAGGAGCATGTGGGCGGGTTTTGTTGTTGAAATGATTTAATTCATATTGCTTCTCTGAAATGTTTATTTGTCCACCCTGAGCACACACACACAGGATGGTCTGGAAACCATCTCTGAGCTGACACGCTCTAAGCCGGTGACTGGCCCGGCACACACACTCGACCACTTTGGGGACAGGAAAGCGAAAGGTGGAATGAGCAGCTCTGGGTGGAGGGCTTCCACACGGTGAGCACACACAGAGCCAGGAATCTCCTCCAAATCCTCCCTTCTCATGGGAGCAGGGCCGGAGGACTGCCAAATGGCTTTGGAAGGAAATGGAACACATTTGAAGGTGTCCCTAGGACATCACTGTCGGAATTATAACCAGTGCCACACAGGGGATGGTGCAATAGAAACACAGGCGGGGACTTCAGGGATCAGGGAACAGAACCACTCCCCTTACTACAGAGGAGACTGCTACAGGGAATTGGCTTGGTCAAGGTCACTGGCTAGTTAGTGCAAACTCATCACTTTTCCATTTCCCCCCTCCTGCCCCGTGATCTCTAGACTTAGACACACCTGAGGCTCCCACAAAGCTTTCCCGTGGTTGGGTGGAACCCTGCGTCAGGGAGCCACACCAGAGCCGGGGCGACAAAACGGGTCGCTTTCAGGCAGTATACAGAGAGTGCAAGCCATTCGTCTAACCTAGCCCCTCAGTTCTCATTAGTGCCTTCTGCCTGTTCAGAGGAGAGGAGACTCCGGGCTTTCTGCGCGAAGAGATAATCATGAAGAGTGCGCTTGGCTTTGTCGGCAAAGAAAGCCCATCTGATACCCGGCACACTAATCGTTTCCATTTACGCAGTGCGTCCTCTGTGCCAGGTGCTGCATTTTGTAGACGTGATCCCATCATGTTATGAGTTCGGCACGATTATACCCATTTTACAGATGAGGAAACTAAGACTTCAGGAGTTCAGGTTAGTTTGATTCTGCATTCCCTGCATTTGACTTCTGCACAGCCTCCCTGTGGGAGTGTGGCCATGGGGATATGTGTGAAGAGTAGAAGTCATTCTTCCGATGAATTTCAATAGCTGTTCGCACCGTCCCTCCGTAACTTGTCTTTAGAAGTCAGTCCTGTTTCCCACCAACCCCCAATGCAAACATTCAACTTGGAGACATGAAGTTCACTCTATTTCCGTGCTGGAGTTGATATCACTGAAGTGGAGACTTCATCCTTTTGCTGATTTGTGTATTGGGCTCCTCTGTTTCACGGCTGCTTCCAGGCCAGGTAATAGAAGAGCAGCTGAAGAAGTGGGGGACACCGCCTCTGACCTCAAGGATCCAGTTGGAAACTCAGAGCTAGTGCAGATCCCCGCGCGGACTGTTGGTGGGCCAGGAAGGCGTGGGCGATCCTTAGAGAAGACCCATCTTCAAGTTGGCCCTTGACCTACTTCTTGAAGGCTCTTGAGGAGCCACAGGGGGGATAGCTTCCTAAAGTAGGAGGCCTGGGTGCTGGTTGATCCTGGGAGGAGGTTGCATTTCACCTGTGTGGCCCGTGTCTCCTCTCTGTGCCACTAGGCCCCCTGGCTCCTAGTCCTGAGTGTTGTCATTTCACTATCAGAGTGGGGATCGGGAAGGCTATGCTGACCCCTGCTGTGGTGGTTCTCTTTCTCAAGAGCGTCGTTCAGAAAGTGGCACGTCTTAATCCTGCGCGGGCCGTCCTGGGTTAGGCGGCAGTCTCTCTCGTGTGGCCGGCTGAAAACCGTCTCCGTCAGCTGACTCGTCTTTCCCTGTTAACTTTTGTTAAATGGAGTCCGCCTTTCAGTCTATATTTAAATTTCCGTGTTATTGATTTCTTGTCTATTTCTGTTTCATTCAGCATTTTGAATGTGCCCTTTTTTTTCTGTTTGTTTGTTTAAACATTTATGAATTTGGTCCTGACTGCTCGCTGTTGTGGAACAACTTGTAGTACTTTGGACTTGCTTTCGAATGTAGTTTTTAGGTGATCCTACGTCCTTGGTATAAAAAGGAAGAATTGTGCTCCATTTCTTCATCTTATTCAGGGATAAATCCTTCTTAAAATAATAGTTACTATGAATTTGATAGTTTTGCAGAGAATTTGGAAATTACTAGGAGGTACAGAAAACAGGTGCCCATAATCCCCCAGCCCATAGATAGTACTGGAAATAGGTGGGTTTTTTCCCACATGACAAGTGAAATGAATTATACGCACAAATACATCTACTCCTTTTTTCACTCATTATTTAACTTAAGCATTTTCCTACTCATTAAATATTGTTTGAAAACATGGTGTTCCATCCTAATAATTTCCTTAATCTTTTATATTTCTAGGATTTTGGGCGGTTATAAATAAGGCTGTGATGAATGGATATGTAGATAAGGCTTTGTCTGTATTTCTTTCTGTGTGTGTGTGTGTGTGTGTATGTGTGTGTGTGTGTGTAGAGCATACATTTCTAGAAGGGGAATTAGAATGTGATTGAAATCTAAGACCTCCCAGGCTGAATCTTTGCATGTTTTGTTTCGAGTGCTGGGTGCCTACTAGGTGTTCTGTAAGTGGTTGTTGATTGAATCAACTTTTTCCGTAATGCGGGAACGCTGAAAGAAACCCTAACAATTTATACAGTGGGATTTTTCTCTTCGTCATCACCAGCATTGGGTATTATTTTTAAAACTCGTTTAAAATAAGTTGGTATCGCATTGCTTAAAATTTTTTTTTCTAGTTCTGGGTCGGGTTTTTTTGTTTATTTTGTATTTGTATTCCTTGAATTTTCTGTGTTTTTTTTCACTTATGTGTGGTGTATATATATATTTAAATCTTTACGTATGAAGGATAGTAACCTTTTCCCTACCATTTGTTGTACTTTCCCCCTTCCAATGCCTTTTCTTTTAAATTTTATATAATTTGGAATTTTGGAAGTTTTGATTATTTTGATTAGCAAAATCTGCTTTTCTCTCTGTAACTTTTTTCATTGCATTTATTCGCAGTGGCATGCTAAATTGTTTCTTAATGTATTTATTTTGTTATTCGTCATTTTGAGGTGAACATTCGTTGTACTTTTTGGGCAATTTAGTATCCTGTAAACAGACTTTAAATGTTTCAAAAGTATGACCCCTGCCCCCCCCCCATCAACATCACTAAGAAACCTAGGGGGGTGCTTGTTAAGAATTTAGATTTCTGGGGCTCACCCTGGACCTATATTAGAATTTTTCAGTGGTGGTGCCTGAGAATTTTCATTTTTAACAGGTTTACAGCTGAGTTTTAGGCACTTTAACTTTGGAACCACTGATCCAGATACTATAATCCCAGTAACTGAAAATTAATAGCATTTTGGGGATACACCCAATA
The DNA here is from genome assembly GCA_030068075.1 of Paguma larvata. Lineage (NCBI taxonomy): Eukaryota > Metazoa > Chordata > Mammalia > Carnivora > Viverridae > Paguma > Paguma larvata. The sequence goes on along the minus strand of CM057834.1, from coordinate 88,606,891 downwards.
AGGTGTATATTAATATCTTGCAATTGCCTTTTCACGATTAGAACAGTTGATTAAAAATTGCGATGTCGAAATTGTGTTTTGTTCTGTCTTGTTCCCTTGGTTTTCTTTGGGTTGGGAGTCAAAGGGCATAGAGGACTTCATTTTAAATTCTCAGCCCTGGCCTCTTGGGAACAGCTGCTACGGTCTTTGTCAGGAAATGCCTCGCTTAATGCTGAAAACAGACCCAGCCAGGGAGTAGTTAAAATTCCCTGGGGACCTGGGAGTCACAGGCTGTCTATCAGTGCCCTGGGTGCTAGAGGCAGCTAGTTACCGTAATTACAATTACCATTAGGTTGATTTTCTCAGATGGGAAGATGCCGCTGTAACTGATCTGATTTGTATCCAAGTTGCGACCACCCACCTTTCATCAGCGGCTCACAGTGACGGGATTTCTCTTTCATGTCTTCAAGCCGCATGATTTGTCGAAGGCACTTTGAGCTGTGCCAACAGACCCGAGTGTGGGGTGTGCTCTTTTCTGCTGATAACTTGCTTTATGACCGTGGACAAGTTGACCTTGTCCTGGGTTTCTTCATTGTAAGAAGAGGTCGCTGAGATTATCTCTGAATTCCCTCTTAGTTGTTATATTTCAAGTCCACATGTTGGGTACCTTGGGATGCGCTTGTTACAGGCAGCAACAGTCTTGTTTTTGGTGAATGTTTGTATCGCTCTCTCCCCGTCCTGTAGATGTTCTAGCTCAGTGGCTTGCTCAAGGCAGTGCATTCGGTTCTTCCTTTTTTAAAAAATCCTTGGGGCACCTGGTGGCTCAGTCGGTTAAGCGTCTGACTTTGGCTCAGGTCATGATCTCATGGGTCATGGGTTCAAGCCCGCGTCGGGCTCTGTGCTGACAGCTCAGAGCCTGGAGCCTGCTTCGGATTCTGTATCACCCTCTCTGCCTCTCCCTTGCTCTCGCGCTCTCTCTCTTTCAAAAATAAACATAAAACATTAAAAATTAAAAAAAAAATCCTCCACCCTAACCTTTGCATCGCCACCCCTGGGACACATACTTTCCTCTCTCATAGTCTTTCTCTTAGTCTTTCCCTTCGATCCATCTTCAGTGATCATGCTTTAGGTGTGCTAGTACTGTGGCTTAGAGCTTTAGGCATCACTTCTCCTCATTAGTGAAAACCTAGCCTTGCTGCTCACTGTGAACGCGTCCACAGACCAGCATCTTCACCATCTGGTAGCTTGTTAGAAATGCAGAATCTTGAGGCGTCTGGGTGGCTCAGTTGGTTAAGCATCCAACTCTCGATTTCAGCTCAGGTCATGCCGTCATGGTTCGTGACTTCGAGCCCTGCAGAGGGAGGGCTCTGCGCCGATAGAGGGGAGCCTGCCTGGGTTTCCCTCGCACTCCCTCTCTCTCTTCCCCTCCCAAAATAAATAAACTTAAAAAATGCAAAATCTCAAGTCCCAGCCCAAACCTCCTGCGTCAGAATCTGCATTTTCACAAGATCCTCGGGGGATTTCGTACATACACTTGACGTTTGGGAAGCGCGAGGCTAAGAGGCAAGGCCTCCCGTTCCAGCTCTCTGGCGGTGAGTGGCGTTGGATCTCTGGGGCCTGAGTCAGCCCAGACGACTCGAGCCAGTCCTTGAGATACACCTGCCTCCGGGACTGCGTCTATGTGGCTAGTGTGCAAGAGCCCTGTTGCACTAGACCAGGGAACGTTAGCACAAGACGGGTCACCGGGCCTGCCCTGATCCGTAACCCCTTCATCTATTGCGGACATTTGGCTGGGAGTGAAAATACTGAAATACTGCCATACTGGTCTGTAACTAGCTGCTATGCTGTGAGCATCTCCAACCCTTCACGTGCCTGGGGCCTCCATGCCCGCCCTCAGGCGTCAAGATTTGTAGACCAGTGTCATCCCTCTTACCTCGAGGGTCCGCGCAGAAAGGCTTTCCAACCCCAGGGTGCGCTCTGTGGTGACAGACCGCAGCTTACAGAGAACCACCTTCCTCGTTGCCGCGTGTTGTTCAAGGAGTGAAATAAGGCGGCAGGTTGGGGATAGTAAAGGAAGGGGTGGGAAGGTGGGGGCCACTTGGGCACTTAGGAAGTAGGGAGGAGTGATGCTACACTGTGCGGGGCTGAAGGGGGTGGTGGAAAGGGGGCAGTGAGGGCGGGAGGGAGCAACGAGAGGCTAATCTGGAGACAGGCATTGAGGAGGGGAGGCAGACAAGATGATCTTTAGGGAGGCTGGCAAGCCCGGGTGTTATTCGGGGCTTGAGAAAATACAAGGGGTTTGCAGAGGAACCTGGCAGGAGGTGAAGGCACTCACTGCCAGGCAGTGGCAGGGCCTGGGGGAGTCGGAAGGCCACGTTTGGTGGCAGGCCAGGTGAGTGCCCTCTGCTTGCCCCTCCAGCAGCCCTGGGTGGCCCAGAGCCTTGGCGACGGCGCCCCTGGGTTATCTCCTGGCATGTCTTGGCTCGAGGCCTCAAGGCTCCCGCTCCTGGTGACCGGCAGGTAGTTCACAGCCCCGTGGAGTCATTTAGAAACTCTCCTTGCTTGTTTCTTTGTTCTCCCTTCTCTTGTTTGGGCCTGTGGAAGGAACCCTTCATCACTGTCGGTTTGGGTGCTAGGATTAACTCTGGAGCCAGACAGCCTGAAGGGCTGCGTTGAAACACCGGGTAAACCCCGCTGGGGAGCTTTCAAAGGGGGAAAGCCTCAAACACACAAAACAAACCATCTTCGGAAGCCAGCTTTGAGGGGAACTTGGGCAAAGCCCAGGAGACAGGTGTGAACTGGTGGTGGGAAGTCGCTAGGCCTTTGCTGCTCCCCGTGTGGTCCTCAGATGAGCAGCATCAGCGCCCCTGGGAGCTTGTTAGAAAGAAAGTCTCTGGCCCCACCCCAGGTCTACCGAATCTTCCCGTTGCCAGCATCTCTCAGGAATTCGTACGCACACTACGGTTTGAGAATCTCTGGCCTAGGCGGCGTCTCCTTGAGGTTGGGTGCATTTCAGACATTTTTGGTTGTTATCTAATTATCGAGGGGTCTTTAACTTGTAAACATCCAGCCCAGATTTTAAAGTTGGTCGGGAAAACTGAGGGAAGGAGCCATAACAAGTTCAGAGCTGAGCTGGTGTCTGGCTGGACGCACAGGTCTGAGAGCCGGTCCTGGCCGGGTATCTCCCCGCAGGGCCCGAGCGAGTTCTCTCTGGCCTTTAATGTCTCTGTGCCGATAGCAGGTGGGAGGCTACCGAAGATTACAAAGCACGTGGAGGTAGCGGAAGCAAACAGGTGTCAAAGCTGATGTGGAAGGAACCCGAGTGTCTGTCAGCGGATGAGTGGATTAACAAAATGTGGCTTACACATACAATGGAATTATTCCTTCTTAGAAAAGAGGGAAATTCTGACACACGCTGCAACATGGATGGACCTTGACATTATGCTAAGGGAGATAAGCCAGTCCCAGGAAGACGAAAAGTGTTGGATTCCACTTCCATGGGGTGCCCAGAGTTGTCAGAGTCGTGGAGACAGAAAGTAGGACGGTGGTTGCCAGGGGCTGAGGGGAGGTGGGGGGAGTTAGTGTTTCACGGGCTCCACAAGATGAAAGGCATTCTGGAGATTGGTCGCACAACAGCGAACATACATCACATTACTGAACTGTACGCTCAGAAGTGGGGCGGTTAATACTTTTTTTTTTTTTTAACCACAATAAAAAAAAAACAAAACCAAAGTGAGGCCGGGTGAGGACTAGCTGGTTGGGTGGCAGAAGCGAACGCACAGGGTTCTGGGTACAGGGCAGGAGCACGCAACAAGTGTTCACCATGGGGACAGGTGGGCGAGTTGACAGGCTGGGGTGAAAGGGCTTCTGCAGAGGATCAGTGGCCAGATCTGGGTTGAGGCAGGGGGACATGTCAGTGTCTGGTGGCCAGGAGAGGGTCACAGCCCTTGCATTTGGCTTGTGGCACCAGCTAGGATCTCAGGCCTCTCTGCCTCAGGACTGCTTCACCTCGCCCTCACCCCTCCCCTCACCCCTCCCCTCACTCTTTATCTCTCCCCCCACTCATCACCCCTCCCCTCACTCTTTATCTCTCACCTCACCCCACCCTTTACTTCTTTCCTTACCCATCACCTCTCATCTCACCCTTTATCTCTTCCCTCACCCGTCCCTTCACCCCTCACCTCACCCTTTACCTCTCCTCTCACCTCTTCTCTTACCCCTCCCCTCACCCTTTACTTCTCACCTCACCCTTTACCTTTTACCTCACCCCATACCTCACCTCTCACCTCACCCATCACCCCTCATCTCCCCTCTTCCTTTACCTCTCCTCTCACCCCTCTCCTCACCCTTTATCTCTCCCCCCAACTCGTCACCCCTCCCCTCACTCTTTATCTCTCTCTCCCCTCACCCCTCACCTCGCCTCACCTCACCCCACCCTACCCTACCCTTTACTTCTTTCCTCACCCATCACCTCTCATCTCACCCTTTATCTCTTTCCTCACCCGTCCCTTCACCCCTCACCTCACCCTTTACCTCTCCTCTCACCTCACCCTTACCCCTCCCCTCACCCTTTACCTCTCCCTTCACCCCACCCTTTACCCCTCCCCTCTCTCCTCCCCTCACCCTTTACCCCTCTTCTCACACCTCACCTCACCCTTTACCTCTCCCCTCACCCATAACCCCTCATTTTACCTCACTTCACCCTTTATCTCTCCCCTCTCCCCTCACCTCTTCTCTTACCCCTCACCTCACCCTTTACTTCTCACCTCACCCTTTACCTTTTGCCTCACCCCATACCTCACCTCTCACCTCACCCATCACCCCTCATCTCCCCTCTTCCTTTACCTCTCAGCTCACCCTTTACCTCACACCTCATGATTCATCTCACGTTTCACCCCACCCTTACCTATCACTTCATTTCACGTCACGGCACCATCTTTGTATTACTGGTTGTTTTTCTCCTGGGGAGCTGTTTGATGGAGGATGGCTGGGGCGGGGTTGGAATTTTCGACCAGGCCTAAATAGAGGCTGAGTAGATTCTTAGGAATTTGTAAAATCAGATTCTTCTTCCTAGTCCTTGGAATGGGGCACTTATTTATTTATTTTTAAATATTTTATTTGTTTTTGAGAGAGAGAATTCCAGCAGGAGAGGGGCAGAGAGAGAGGGATGGAGAATCCAAAGCAGGCTCTGTGCTGGCAGCAGACAACCCGACGCAGGGCTTGAACTCACGAACTGCGAGATCATGCCCTGAGTCGAAGTTGGACGCTCAGCCGACGACTGAGCTACCGAGGCACCCCTGGGATGGAGCTTTTAAATATTTTTGTGCATTTTTAGGATTATAGTAGCTTTGTTGTGTTTTCCCTGATTATAAAAATAACATGTGTTCATTGCAATAATGTGTATGTACTGTTCCCTCTGCCTGGAACATTCTTATCTCTGATATTATCTGCATGGTTTACTGCACCCCTTCCTTCAGGTCTGCTCAGATCTCATGCGGTCAGAGAGGCTTTCTCTCACTAAGTTTTAAAAATACAGTAACGTCCTTCATAATTCCTTGCTCCTGACTCTGCTTTATTTTTCTCCATGGTGCTTATCCCCGTGTTGTATATGTCTGTTTATTCTCTGTCTCCATCCGCTAGACAGCAGCAGGCTTCATCAGGGCCGACTTTACCTGTTTTCCTCTGTGTCGTTTGCTCATTTAGTTTCCAGATCTTTCTTGACTGGCTGCCCACTGTGGCGGGCCCTTGGAATACATCAGGCTGACTGTGTGCTGTGTTACTAGGTGACAAGCGCAGGGAGGAACGCAGCAGAGAAAGGGCTCGGGAGTGAGGAACTGAAGTTTTAATTTGGGTGGCTAGGGAGGCCTCGCTGAGAAGGTGAGAGTGCTAGTTTGCTGGGGTGTGCCGTGACAAAACGCCACACTCGGAGTGACTTCAGCAGCAGTTTATTGGCACATGGTTCTGAAGGCTAGAAGTCCCAGATCTAGGTCAGCAGGGCCATGCTCCCTCCGAAGGCGCTAAGGAAGGGTCTCTTCCAGGCGTCTCCCCTGGCTTCTGGTAGTTCGTTGGCTTGTGGCCGCGCAGCTCTGAGCTTCACGTGGCCTTCTCCCTGTGTGCACGCCTGTGTTCAAATTTCCCCATTTTATAGGGACAGACCTATTGGATTAGGGACCATCCTCCTATTCCAGTCTGACCTCATCTTAACTAATTACATAAGATCCCATTCTGAGATATTGGGGGTTGGGACTTCAACATATGAATTTGGGGAGGATGCGGTTCAGCCATAATAATGACATTTACTCTAAGATTCGAAGGAGGTAAGGGCGTGAGCCAAGCAGGTATTTAGGGAAACAGTGTTCCCAGCAGATGAAGTAGCCAGCATAAAGGCGGGAGTGTGCCTGGTGTTGGGGGACGGGGAAGAGGCCCGAATGCTCAGAGATGGAGGGTGGGGGTGGGGGTCAGCAGGTGCTCAGGTGGGTGCTGGGGTAGAGGCCGTGGGCGCGGGGCCGGAGCTTCCTGGGCCCTCGCGAGGACTTGGGCCTTGCTCCAGGTGAGGTGGGGAGCAGTGGGAGGGTTTCGAGCAGAGGAGTGAGATGATGGAGCTTAAAATGTAAAATTTATTGCACATTCAATGAATTCAGATGGTACCAAAAGATGTAAGTTAGAAAGCGAAAATCACTCAGAGATAACCATTATGACATTTTGGTGTTTCTCTTTTCAGACTTCTTCTTCACACATACAAGCACATACACACGCGCGCAGAGTAATGGTATCATCCTCGCCATGTTGTTTGCTAACTTGCTTTTTTGCACTTCACACTTTATCATAGAATCTTTACGTCGTCAGGAAATACAGATCCACATTGTGAGTTCGTTCGTCGCTGTGGATGTTCTAGACTATTAACCCGTTCTGCGTTCACGGGTACTTCTGTTGCTCTCAGCTTTTGCTGTGACAATAGATGCTGTGGGCATCTTTGTATATCTGTCTTTACATATTTTTCTAATTAATTTCCTTATAGGATAAATTCCCAGAAATAGAATTGCTGGACTAGGCAGTGTTCATATATTAACATTTGATACATATTGCCAAATAGCTCTCTAGAAAGGTGGAAGCAGTCCGCACTCTCTCTAGCAGTGATTCAGAGTGTGGGTTTTGCTTCTACAGCCGCCATCATACAGGCAATTACCAAACTTTATCATCTTTGCCCAACTCATAGGTAAACAATATCTCCTTTACAGTTGCATTTCTTTGATTACTGATTGGCATTCGGGCCTGTCAACTGAGGCCCGCTTTGCACTCCTTTCTCCGGTTCTACCCTTTAGAAATCTCGGGGCCGACCTGGGAATGATGAACAATACCCAGCAATCAGAGAGTGCTAGCCATGGGCCAAACAGCGTGCTGGGCGCAGTGTATCTTTTTAAATCTATACAGTATCTCCAGGAGGCAGATGCTATTATTAGCTTCATTTTCCAGGTGAGGAAGATAAAGACCAGAGAGGTTCGCTAACTTGCTCAAGGTCACACAACTACTGAGAGTCTTCCTACCCCTGAGGTGGGGATGTGCACCCCAGCCAGGGTTTCCTTTGCTCTGGGTCCATGCTAGAGAATGACTCGATGATCTGTAACCATTCTGATGTCTGCTCAGAGGTTTTGCTTGCTTGGTAGAGCGACCTCTTTGGATAGAGTGCTGGAGTCACGGTCATCTGTGGCCCCTGCCTGTATCAGAAGCTCTGGCTGTGAAGGCGTGCCCAAGGCCCCACACAACGATAGAAATGAGGCTGGACCCGAAAGTCAAAGGCAAAGACAAGGCTTTGCCGCGGCCACAGTTTGAGCTGAAGGGAGACAGGGCACTGACCGAGTACGGGAGGCCCTGCTTGTATAGAGACGGTTCCCTCCCCCTGATTGGTTGGAAGGGCCTCGTCCTGATTGGTCGGCATTAGCAGGCAGTGGAGGCAGCTCATTGGTGCTTTTTGAAGTCCGGTCCTCTATTTTTTTTTTTTTAATTTAGATATTTTTATTACTTTTTGTTCTTTTTTTTTTATTGAACCTTAGGATACATAAAATCCATGAAGTGCACTCGTATTAAATACAGCTTTTTGACCTTTAAACCCATGTATTCTTGAGTAGCCATCACCTAGATCAAGATCTAGAAGCATCTCTACAGGTTCTCTTGTGTCTCTTCCCACTCAGTACTGCCTTTCTTTCCTTTTTTTTTTTTTTGGTCCTCTATTTTAAGAGCGACTTGTATGTGTGGTGGCATTCTCGCGTTGTGCTCCGTAGGAGAGGACAGGTATGTTTAACAGCCCACAGAAAGCGCCCCGGGCGCGCGATGTTTTTCACTTGCGTCTTGTCCCCATGGTCCCTAACAGTCTCACGGAGAAGGTGCTCGCCATATTGGTTATGAGGAACCAAGGAAGAGGCTTTCGAAAGTTACAGTATTGTGTGGAGGTGTCATTTTGTTTGATTCCAGCAGATTAAAAATGAGAAATTTTAAAAGTAAAAAGTTGCAGAAAGTTAGGATTATGAGCCTGTATTCCCTATCCTCCAGCACAGAGAGTAACATTTTTCTTAATACCAAGTGACATTTTTGTACTACATTTCCTCTCTTGCGTTCTGGATCGTATCCTTGTGGGTTTGATAATCTTTCTACTTTGTTTCGACTACACTGTTTTTCTGTGGTTTGTTTCAGACAGCAAAGTGTGTGGTTGTAATACATTCTCTTTGTTAATAAATTGGTATATACCACTGGTTTAAAATCAATTTCTCGTTAACTTTGAAATTTTGGTGGGAGTAAGTTGATGCCTTAAAATAAATACCTTGTTCGAAACTCAACTACTGCACCTCAGGGTCCTGCTTCCGTGGTGTTATATGCCCCCTTGAGCCTTTCTAGTTCTTCACAAAACACAGCATATTAAAGGCCTTGAGTTCTTGCCTGGATCTGGTGTTAAAGTTCAACCTAAAAAATATCGAGAAATCTTAGGCTTGAAGCTGTTCTATTTTTTTTTAAATCACATTTTAGATTGATTTTACTCATTGACAAGCTTCAAGTTCCTCTTCTCCCTCTTGCAATTCAGGGTTCAGCTCTTTCTGAGAGGAAAGCCACGTGTAGAATATGTATTCTGTCAGTCAAGATAAGCTAGTTGTGCTGCGGAAACAACCCCCAAAATCTCAGTGGATTTCAGCCTGTGGGTTCAGACTCCACCGCGCTGATACTTCCCTTTGTCTCTTTTCTATTCCTTTTGCATTTTGTGTAGTTCTGGAGTTTTTTCCATTCCATCTTTGTCTTGGGGTTTCCAGTGCCAGAATGCATGCCTGGAGGTAGACCAGTTATATGGAGGTCCCATTCATCATGCACGTGTACATTTGTCAGCTAACATTTTCTGAGCTCTCGCTGCCACGTGATAGATGTTGGGATACTAAGATAACATGGCGGTCAGTCACAGCCCTCAAGGAACTCAGTCGAGTAGGAGACACGGTCCTGTACATAAGTAACTATACGACAGCGTGGTCAGTGCTGTGATAGAGGGTCCAGTGATGATACAAAGAAGACAATAAGGATCAAGGAACCGTGGGATATTTTGTTTTAAGATGGGGTGTAAGATTGGAGCGTTCTTTTAGCGCTTAAGGAGAGCATTGTTCAGTCATCTCTTGCCATACAACAAATCACCCCCAAACTGAGTGGCTTAAAACAATAATGATCTATTATTTCTCATGATTCTATGGGTCAGGAATTTGGACAAGGCTCAGATGGGTGATTCTTCTCCATGTAGTCATTCATTTGGCTGCTGGTGGTTCGTATCGGGGTTAGGCTGGGAGGTTTAAGAGGGTTTCAATCATGTGTCCAATTTTTTGGTGGTCCTCCATATGCCCTCCTTCTCCCTTCTCATGTGACTGTCTTGGGCTTTCTCAAAGCATCGTGGCCTCAGGGTAGTAGGCAGTAGTCTTCCTCCCACCAACATTTCAAAGTTAACGAGAAATTGATTTTAAACCAGTGGTGTACACATATATATATGTATATGTATATATATATATATATATATATATATATATATATGCCAGTTCTCTTATGCTCCTGGGCTCAAAAGTTACCCAAAGAAGAAGCCAGACTAGCGACAATAGCCAAAGTATGGAAAGAGCCCAAATGTCCATTGACTGATGAATGGATAAAGAAAATGTATATACACACAATGGAGTATTACTTGGCAACCAAAAAGAATGAAATCTTGCCATTTGCAACAATGTGGATGGAACTAGAGTGTATTATGCTCAGCAAAATAAGTCAGAGAGACAAATCTATGATTTCACTCCTATGTGGAATTTGAGAAACTTAACAGATGATCATAGGGGAAGGGAAGAAAAAATAAGATAAAAACAGAGAGGGGGACAAACCATAAGAGACTCTGAAATACAGACAGCTGACCGAGAGTTGCTGGTGGGGTGTTGGGTGGGGGGATGGGCTAAATGGGTGATGGGCATTAAGGAGGGTACTTGTTGGGATGAGCCCCTGGGTATTATATGTAAATGATGAATCGCTAAATTCTGTTCCTGAAATCAGTATTACACTATCTGTCAAATAACTTGGATATAAAAAAAAAAATAAAAAGAAGCAGCCAGAACGTTGACTCTTTTGCATATTGCTGGTCAGAACAAGTCACAAGGCCAGCCCAGACTCAGGGGGCGAGAGGGAATAGGAGTTGCCCATTGATGGATGGAATAGCATATGCTTATGAGGATTACCTACTGTGAGCACAAAGTGGTTGAAAACAAAGAGGAAATGGAAAGGCAGTTACTGGAGCAAGTTCTCAGAGTGGACAGGAATAAACGATAATAACAGTAGGCGTGATAAGAGCTAAGTAATATTTAAGGTGCACTTCCCATGTGCCAGGCATTCTTCTAGGCGCTGAGCATGTATTAATTTACTTAATCCTGACAAACAATTGTTAACTCCCTTTCGCAGATGAAGAAGTCAGCAGCATACGAGGAGATAAGTCACTGGCCTCGGGTCGCACAGCTAGTAACTGGGGGGGGGGAGGGATTCAGACTCCTTGAGCAGGAAAGATGGCGCCATGGGGTTGCGCGGTTGAGGGAGTTAATGTCCGATGGTCTCTTTTTTCTTTTGGACGGTGCTGTGGTCATCATGCAAGTGCGATGCGGCGGGAGCACTTTGGGCTCCACGAAAAGTTGTTTATGATTGTAGCGTCTGTGCATCACGGCAGAAGGAGGAGAGCAGGAAGCTCTGAAGGGATCGTGGAATGGCTGAGGGCCTGCGCAGGGACCTTACGTGCCGCAGCACCCGCCGTTGGCCCTGTGGGGGCTTCTGTGGCAGGTAGACAAGGTACACCACGGGGCTGATCCCAGAGCGGGTGTGAACCGCCGGTAAAAGTCTCCGAGATCCGTTTTCTGTCCAGCTGCCGTGACTGCCTCAGTCTCACGAGAATTCCCCAGTGCGCTCAGCAGCATTTCCATCACAGATTTGAAGAATGTCAGGCGACTCCCTCCACTGACCGTACACGTGTTCTTTGCTCTTTCATCGGGTGCCTGTTCAAGGTCCCCTTCGAGTGCCAAACGTCCAGTCTTGAGCCTGCTCCTAGGACAACTTAGAATGAGATTTTATCTGTCCTCTGTGTTCCCAGAAGAGACTCCAGTCTGTTTCGGTGGGGCGCGGGATGTGGGCATTGATTGTCACCCGGATCAGAGCCAGGGGCAGATGGCTTCTGCTCTTCAGGCCGTACCGATGGCCTGTGAGGGGCCTGTCTGTCCACAGAACTGCACGGGGAGGGGTTATGACGAACTTTCGGAAGAGACTGCATTTTGTGTCCCATCCACCCCCCTTTTTTTTGCCCTTACAGTGGGGTCTGTAGTGCTCCTGCATTTTCCCAGTGTTTATCGCTTATGTTCTTAGAGACGTTGATTCATAAGGCTGTATCTTCATAATAGCTTGGTCTCTGTGGAAGATCCAGAAGGCACCTCCACATGTCTTTCCAGTCCTACAGTGCCTTAGAAAGCATTTCTTGAGAAAAGCACACTCAATATGGAAGGAACAGCTTTACCCCAGAAGGTTCCAGATAAACTGTGAGGTGCCTGCCGTTGCACCTTGGGCTCCAGCCTAGGGTGTCTGGGAGGTTCAGCCCCTTGCCGGTGTTGGCAACATTTTAGTCTGTATTTTTTGACATATCGCACTATCTGATAAGCCGCAGGGCTCCAGGGGACAAATTTCTGTTTCTCCTGGACCCCAGTGGCCCAATGAGCCTTTGACCAGTTGGAGTGGGGACATCACTCTAATTCCTACTTTGATTCCTCTACCTTGGATTAAGTTCTGTGGTGTAAGCTGAAGCCTCCAACCCGACCAGATATTACCCATGCCAGGGTCAGCAGTCTTCCTGATCTCTGCCCTGTAGTCCCGAGAAAGGACTCGAAACCATGTGGCCGTGGCATCTGCTGTTGAAAATGGGTAGTCCTTGAGGCTGGCGTTTAAAGAAGGGTCATATCTCATTCAGAGGCATGGTTCCCAGCAGTTGCTCTGTGATCGTTAGAAGTGAGGGTGGCTTATGCCCTTTGGCACAGCAGGTCAGCTCTTAGGAATTTAACTAACTTACGACTCTTTGACGGTAAAATTTACATAACTCTGTAAGACATTTGTTAATGGATCCTCTCATCAAGAAAAATTAATGTCTCTAATGTAACATAAATTTAAATCTTATTTTGCAACGAAACTTTCAAGACCTATTTCATGCTAAAATAACTGACAGCCAACGTCAGGGTTAGAAACGATCATAATAATGATTATATCTTCTCCATTTATAAAATCTGGGTTTTTAACCGCAGGCTTTTACTGGGAAATAAATGTAAAGACCTTTCGCCCTGTGCAGTTTGGGCCTCTGCACTGGGATCCTTCATTCCTTTTTTCCCCATAGTGTAAACGTCATGAGAATCCTCTTTTTATTCCACTGTGCCCAACAGTGTCTTGTACCAGTAAGTGAATGAATGAGTGAGTGGGTGCAAGGAACTTTTGTAGTTGTTCATGGTCATGATTTGTGGCAATCTTTAAGTCTTTTTTTTAATTTTTTAAATGTTTATTTTTGAATTTTTTTTAACATTTATTTATTCTTGAGAGACATAGAGACAGAGCGTGAGCAGGGGAAGGGCAGAGAGAGAGGGAGACACAGAATCTGAAGCAGGCTCCAGGCTCTGAGCCATCAGCACAGAGCCCGACGTGGGGCTCGAACTCACGGACTGTGAGATCATGACCCGAGCTGAAGTCGGCCGCTTAACCAACTGAGCCACCCAGGTGCCCCTAAATGTTTATTTTTGAGAGAGAGAGAGAGAGAGAGAGAAAGACAGAGTGAGTGGGGGAGGGGGCAGAGAGAGAGGGAGACACAATATGAAGCAGGCTCCAGGCTCTGAGCTGTCAGCACAGAGCCCGACGCAGGGCTCAAACCCATAAACCATGAAATCACGACCTGAGCCAAAGTCGGACACTCAACCAACTGAGCCACCCAGGCGCCCCAGAAGTATAGTTTTAAATGACAGTCCCATTGTCATCATGGGAAGTATGTGACCGATGGTAAAATAGTTCCTGAGTTATAGAACTTTACAACTGGGAAGTCATATAAAGAATGTATGTCAATTTCTACTTCCGTGGCCTTGACAAGATGCCCGAGAGCCTGCATCTTCAGGATCCCACTGTAGGACTCAGTGACTGAACTTCGGGGCACAGCCGCAGGATGCATTTTAGCCTTTTTATTATTCGGTCAAGATTCAAATTTTGGGGAGAGAGCCTGAGGCTTAGGATTGGTGTCCATTCCTTGGCCCGGAGAGAATGGGCATCTTGGGCAACCGATGTTCCTAGATCATAAACCATGGCGGAGGCAGCGTTCCCCAAGGCAGGACGGGGCAGGCTGAGACCAACGTCCACTCCCGTGGCCTGCATGTGTGAGGCATGCAGGTGCAGATGTGCGAACCCATAATCAGAGATCAACATGCATGGATGTCCGGGGAAAACGCTCATGCAGAGATGAGAAAAGGCAGACATATGCATTAATAGACATTTTCGCAAATATAAAATATGCAGACACGTGAGTACGTAAAGAAGCATTGTGTGTACAAGTATCTCGGTTACTAGGAGTGTGTACTAAGATGCACATACGGATATATACAGGGAAACACGTGCAAAAGTACAGACACACTTGCATGTGCATGCCCATCGTGGAGTGCTCGGGTGCTTGGAGAGAAAATGAGCAGCGGAAGAAAGACTGAATATAGAACGTGCACAAAGGAGAGAGGGTAGAGGGGCGATAAGGGGGAGACAGCAAATGATATAGGGGGTGAGTTGGGTCCAGAGTTACATGCCTTATCGAAGTGGCTGGTCAGGATTTAGAGACCGACTTTGGGTTTTTGCACGTATTCTTCATAGGCCCCTTGGCTGTGGTCCCTGTTAGTGTGCCCGTGAGTTCATCTGGTCAGAAGGGCAAGGCGATGCCAGCCATGGCAATCTCCCTGTTCAGTCTTCGTTGTCCTCGGTCTGCCTGTGTTAATGGAACAGCCTCTTGCCCCTTTCCTGCCTCATTTTCTGCCTCTCCTCCTGCCACACTGTCCTGGCCGTATGGTCATTCCCCATAAGGAGAACCGTGTTGAGTTCTTTCATGCCTCTCTGCCTTTGTACACGTTGTTCCAGTGCTGTTCCTTCGGCTTGGAGCGCTCTTTCTTGTCATTTGCCTGATCTTCCTCTTCCCTCAAAAATCGCAGGACAGATAGCACCTCCTCTAGGAAGCCTTCCAGAAATCCCAGGGTGGCTTAGACATCCTTCCCCTATGCGCATCCCTGTTATAGCACTGGCTACTCTGTGCTATAATTGTTTTTAACTAGATTGGAAGCTTCTGGAGGGTAGAGATGTGTAGTTGTATCCTCACCATCTAGCACCATATCTGACTCTCAGTAAACCTTTGTGAAATCATGTAATGGATAATTGAATAATGATTCTATGAAAGAATGAATGATTGTACAAATGATCAAATGAATAAGGACTTTGCGAGTTTGGTAACCTGAACTTCATAAAGCTGGGCTTCCTTTTTTTTTTTTTAAAGATAATTTATTGTCAGATTGGCTAACATACAGTGTGTACAGTGTGCTCTTGGTTTTGGGGTAGATTCCCGGGATTCATCGCTTACATCCAACACCCAGTGCTCATCCCAACAAGCGCCCTCCTCAACGCCAAGCTGGGCTTCCTTTTATTTTTCACTGCCTCTTACCTGTTTCCTCCTCCTGAATCATAATTTAGAACTCCTTTTCGAACTCCCCCCCCCCACCGCCCCCTTTCTTCTTGAAGACCTTAATCAGTCACCTCCATGTGGTTGAACCTCAAAACTACATCTTCATTCGAATCCCTGGTGATGATTGTCATTTAAAACAGTAAGGGCTCCTGCATGACACAGTCGGGTAAGCATCCAACTCTGCTTGGGTGATGATCTCATAGTTCGCGAGTTTGAGCCCCACTTCAGCTTCACGCTGACCATGCGGAGCCTGTGTGGGATTCTCTGTCCCTCCCTCTCTCTTTTTCCCCACTCTCTCCGTCTCTACCCCTTGCTTACTTGCACCCTCTCTCTAAATAAATAAATAAATAAAACAGTAAAAACTCAGTGGTATCTGGGTCTGAGTTCCTGGTGTGTTGATTCCTTCTGTGCTGGGATAAGAAAGGTTTATTTGTCTCTGGTGACAAATAATACTCATTTACATGTGCTTTGTAGAATATGGAGATATATTTAGAAGAAAATAAGCATCTTTATTTCTACCATCTAACTATTTTGTGAAGAGTTTGATATATATTTTTCCAGGCTTATAGGAAATGTACATACATGTACATTTTATATATTATATATAATACATATTGTATATAATAGATTCGACTTTTTTTCATAAGATGAGATCATGCTATCTATGTCATTTTGCATCTTGTAATTTTTATTTTCTGGCAAACATTTCTCATTCTATTTTACAGATTCTTGAAAATGTTTTTTGTTGAATGCATTGTATTCCTTCGTAAAGCAGAATTTTTCAAGTCATTCTTTAATGGTTCGGTATCTTTTTCTTAAACTGTTTGGAATCTTTATTGCTACTTATTCTTGCCAGCATATATGACGCTGCGATGAACCCCTTTGTACATAGATGTTTGAACTTCTGGTTATTTCTTTTAGGATAGGTTTACAGAAGGAGAATAACTGGGTCAAAAAAGGATAGACTTTAAAAGAAAAAAACCGCTGTGTGTGTGTGTGTGTGTGTGTGTGTGTGTGTACACCAGAATGCATTCCCAAAGAACTATTTCAAAATATGCCCTCTGTGTTGGGATTTGCAAAATAGATTTATGGTTTGTGTAGTTGAGCTGTTTTCCAGAAAGAGGAAACAGCACTGCTGTTTTTCCCAGCCCTGTTGGCTGGTTATGTACTGTTTCGTCGCTCCTTGTGAGCAGGTGTTTACCCGCAGGGAGGGCACCACCCTCTGCATGCCTTTAAAGCTCCAGAGCCCGGGAGACAGTGTGTGTGTGGCTTTGGGAGTCTCGGCCACGCTGGGGATGCGGGGATGCTGTTTCCTGGGCACCAATGGTGTGATCTGGAGGTGAGAGGACAGGGAGTGGAGAATGAGGCTCTTTTCTGGGGTGTCCTCTCTGCTGTTGCCCAGTGTTGCCCCTCCTTTGTGCCGCAGCTGTTTTCCTTGCCTCTGTACCACCTGTCATACTAGTGACCGATCGATCAACTGGTACTTGTGGCAAATACACTTAACACGAGATTTACCCTGTGACCATTTTTGAGTGCCCCGCGCGCGTTGGTACTGAGGACACGCACATTGTCCTGCGGCATCTCCGGAATTTACCATCTCGTGCTGCAGCTCCTGCAGTGATTTATTTTCGGTTCTGTTTTTAATTCCGAGCAACTCAGGGGTCAGGGACAGTGTCTCCAGATCCCAGACATGGGGGGCCGTCTGTGGCACATAGTAGGAGCCTGTCAGTGTTTATACAAGAGAAGGCAGAGCCACTTGAGGGCACTTCAGAGGAGGCCCTGTGTGTAGGGACTTCACCTGAGTCCTGGCTCTGCCCCGTCCGGGGTCTTTCCTGTTAATCTGTGCAGCAGTGTCAGCCTCTCCAAAGACTCCGTGACTGTGCCCTGATAGAAATAAACTGCACAAATGCAGGGCGCCTGGTTGGCTCAGTCAGCGGAGCGTATGACTCTTGATCTCAGGGTTGTGAGTTCGAACCCCAAGTTGGGTGTAGAGATTACTTAAAAAAAAAAATCTCAGGGGTGCCTGAGTGGCTCAGTCCAGCTCTTAGGTCATGATCTTGCGATCTGTGAGTTTGAGCCTTGCATCGGCTCTGCGCCCACCGGGCGGAGCCTGCTTGGGATTCTCTCTCTCTCTCTCTCTCTCTCTCTCTCTCTCTGTCTCTGTCTGTCCCTCTCCCTCTCCCTTTCTCTGTCCCTCCCTGGCTCATACACTCTGTCTCTCTGTCTCTCAGAATAAATAAATAAACTTTATAAAAAAAAATCTTAAGAAAAAACTGCAAATGCCCCCTGCTTCCTCTTCTTATAGCAATTTCTGTCTACTTCATTCATTTGCCCTTGTTAGTAACTAATTTTTATTATGATCAAGCTAAATTTGTATGTATCCGTCTCGTTTCCCTGCTTAGATGATTAGCTCCTTGCCAGCATAAAGCTTTGCACGTGGTAATAGTACCGCTGACTACAGTGTGCTGTTTCACTGAACCTAAGATGCCGTCAACGGCGTGATGGACTGTTTATTTTCTGTACCTCCGAGAAGGAAAAATCATGACTCGGAAGCACTGCCACTGAAGCCAGGACACACTGTTGGTTGTTAAATGCAACCTAATTTCAGATATCTTAGAATGTGGAAAAAAAAAAAAAAGGTATTTTCAAATGGACGGATCACAGTAAGTGTGAAGTAAGTGCTTGTTCTGTGCTTTGTTCTGTTGTGTGTATTTGTAGCATGTGGAAGATAGATGAGAACGTTTATACATATCACAGGAAGTAGCTTTAAAATTTTATTACGTGAAAATCTGTAATTAAATTTCCATTGATTCTCTTCTGGAGAACGTGGATCACATAACTTTCCCTTTTGAATTTAGCACTCAGTTCTTTCCTAGGGGGGCTGCCCTCGTTTCGTTTCACTCGTTTTTCTTTCATATTTTCATTTTTCATTGTAGATTTTTCAGCTTGTTCATTGTGGGTCCTTTTTTTTTTTTTTTTTTTTTGGGTAGTGTTTTCCAGTAGGAAGGGTGACACAGTTAGTTGCCTGGGTGGCACAGTTGGTGGAGTGTCTGACTTTGGCTCAGGTCATGGTATCATGGTTCGTGAGTTCGAGCCCCGTGTTGGGCTCTGCACTGATGGCACAGAATCTGCTTTGGATTCTCTGTCTCCCTTTCTTTCTGCCCCTTCGCAGCTTGTGTGCGCGCACTTGCTCACTCTCTCTTAAAAATAAGCGTTAAAAACAAAACAAAACAAAAAACAAGGCCTCGTAGAACCTTCTAGAATATTTTTTCGGAATCCAAAAAAAAATCTTAAAAGTATCACAAAGCGACAAAACTGGTAAGAGCAAGTGTGAGTGTCTTTAATGCCAAGTGCAAATTTCAGTGGCTGAAAAATTTTTAGATGAGAGTATGAATATTTTGCTAAAGTGGCCCATTAGATGATTATTATATTAGCAGCTGGCTGGGTCTTCAGGTCCTGGGAATTCACATCAACAATTTACAGTTCCTGCTGCTTAACTGTGGGTGACCTTCGTGAACACCACTTGATATATAGAGTCCTTAATTTATTCCTGGGAACTACTTTTTTTTTTTTTTTTTTTTTAAATTTTACTGCTGAGAAGAGCAGGAACAAGAAAGCATGTTTGTTTTTATGTGCCCTCAAACCAATTTTCACTTAAGCTTCTTCTAGATTATTAAAACACTCACCTGCCTTAGCTTGGTTTCTTTTATGTGCCTAATCTTGTTTACACCCAGAACTCTGAATTCTTATTTTTCTAGGCCATATTATTATTATTTTAAAAAATTTTTTAAACGTTTATTTATTATTGAGAGATAGAGAGAGACAGAGCATGAGCAGGGGAGGTGCAGAAGAGAGACAGACAGAATCTGAAGCAGGCTCCAGGCTCTGGGTGTCAGCACAGAGCCCAATGCGGGGCTTGAGCCCACAAACCGCAAGATCATGATCTGAGCTGAAGTTGGATGCTTAACTGACTGAGCCACCCAGGTACCCCTTCTAGGCCATTTTATTAATAATTATATGAATAACTGGCATGTGTTTTGAAAGCTTGCCACGTTTTTTTCAGTACCGTGTTCAGTACTTTTGTACTTCAGACCTTGTACACATCGCTCTTGGGAAAATTTAAAATTCCAGCCTATACCCAGACAAGTTAGTTTAGAATCTCAGTGGAGCCCAGGTATCGTATTGCATTATCTCATTTAATTTAACAACCCTGTGAGGCATGTATTCTTTTCCTCGTTTTATAGATGGAAACATCGAAGACAGGATTGATGAACTCAGCATTAGTGGAGACTCAAAACCCAGTGTGTCGGATTCTAGATACTGTTCTTTGCATATGTATTAGCTATGTATTGGTGCCAAATTGTTTCACTGGATCAAAGCAGTTATACTCTGCAGTATTTATAAAGGTAGCTAACATCACTTCATGAACACTTTGAAAGTCCTCGCTATTGTTCAGGCTTCTAGACTATTGTTTTCTAATTTGCTCTTCAGGATGGATTGAATTTACCTGGGTTCTGGAATATACGCCAGATTGGCAATTTATTACCACAGTCCTGAATGGTTCTGGAGGAATGACGTGTTCAGTTGGTGGTTCTTAAAAATCAGTCGTTGGAGAAAGCAGTGTTATCATCCAACAAGTGGGTTTATAGTGTGAGCCAGTGCAGTTGTTCTCCCAGCAGTGGCTCCCTGAACTCCAGGGAGGGACGGAAACAGTCCCTGGGGCCAGCCAGTGAGTGTAAACCTATCAAAGAGGAAATGTGGGGAAGAGACTGCTAATCCTGCATTCCAGGAAACGCCCCGGGGAAGGAAAGGGAAAGGAGAAGGGGAAATAGGGGCTGGGGCAGTGGCAGGGTTAAGGAGAAATTGTTCCAGGGACAGAAAGCCTCTGATGTTTGAGAGAGAGAGAGAGAAGACTTTAGGGAGGGGGAGAGACGGAGCCCTGGGTGGAGGCAAGGTCTTGTGAGTCTGCATTCTGTGATGCCGCGTTTGGGTTCAGGTTACTCGGGAAGATGTGTAGATGGGGCAGGGAGAGGCACTTGACCTTGGGGATGAAGGAGTGATGGGGAGGTAACTGCGGTGACAGAGATGGGTGAGGGTGAAGGTGGTGAGGACATCGTATGGTGCTAATAATTTAGCGAAGCCGGAGGGGGAATCTGATCAGAGGGTGTGGTTTCAGCCCTGGGAAGGGAGGGGGCTGAGAAGCGGGGAGGGCAGGGATCACGGAGCTGGTGGGTTTGCCTCTGCCTTCAGCGGTGCAATAGGATGGTGAGAAGCAGCCCTGGAAGGTAATTTGGAAGTGATTATTCTTGTGCTAAATAGTCTTTAGATGATAAGAGGCCCCTAAGGCATTTAAATATAATTCAGATTTCAGAGGTGGTTTCCATACAGGTTTTTAAAGAATTCTTCTCATCACACAAATTAAGGCTCACAGAGCATCTTCTCTTCTGGAAGACTAGTAGAGGGAAGATTATAGGCAACCTTTCCCTTTTTGAATAGCTTAGCTAGGTGGCTTAAACTAACTGACCAGCTTAGTTGGGGACTTGAGTGGACCTTTTAGAAGTGTTTTGAGGGTTTTGGAAATCTGATAGAAATACAGGTTTTGAAATTTTATATATCTATACACCTTTTACTTGTGGCTTAAAGTATTATGTATTATAATACCTTATATATTATAGATATACAGAAGTACTCTTAAGTACATATAGTGTGATGGATTTGCCTAGACTGAATACAGCTGTATAAGAACACTGAGATCAAGAAACAACATTACCTGCCCTTCAGAAGTGCCCCCCAAAGACGTCCTCCTCTTCCAGTCTCAATCCCTCTTTTTTTTTTTTTATTATTTTTTAAAGTATTTTTTTTCAATGTTTATTTTTGAGACAGAGAGACACAGAGCACGAGTGGGGGAGGGGCAGAGAGAGAGGGAGACACAGAATCGGAAACAGGCTCCAGGCCCTGAGCTGTCAGCACAGAGCCCGATGCGGGGGCCCGAACTCACAGACCGCGAGATCATGACCTGAGCTGAAGTCGGACGCTCAACCGACTGAGCCACCCAGGCGCCCCTCAATCCCTCTTTTCTGAAAAATGTTTATTTATTTATTTGTGAGAGAGAGAGAGAGAGAGAGAGAGAGAGAGCGCGTGCGTGCACACGTGCTTGAGCAAGTGGGGGAGGGGCAGAGAGGGAGACAGAGAGTCTCAAGCAGGCTGTGCGCTGTCACCGCAGAGCCCCATGCTCAGGGCTTGATCTCATGAACCGTGAGAAATGACTGAGTCACCCAGGTGCCTCCTCCTAGCAAGGTAATTCTCTTCCCGACTTCTAACAGCCAAAGCATTAAATTAGCGTGTGTAATCATGGCAGACACCAACTGGAATGTGATGGAGACCACCAAAGTATTAGCTTATGTTATGGGTAACTTGTTTTCATGCAGATCTTAAAATAAAATGGCTTCAGCCATCTTCTTGACAATGTGGCATTAATTAGGAGGGTTGTGGCTTGGCACAGTCTGTTGACTTCACATCTGTTCACTGCTCTCTTGAACTTGCACAAGCTGCCCCCAGTTCCTACGCTGGGGGCTGGCTCAGACGTGTTTGCTTAGCGTGTGTGTGAGCAGGCTCCTGGGAGCCTGGTGTGTTACAGGCAGTTCTGGGGTTTGTCCCAGGTCCTTGGTGCCCTGGGCCTCTGGGTTCATTCCAGGGAACACAAGTGATTGTTAGGTAACTTTAGGATCTCTTAATATTTTTATCATTTTTTAAATTTTTTAAATTAAAACAAAATGATTTTAGCATAGTTAACATACAGTGTTATATTAGTTTCAGGTGTATAATATAATGATTCACCACTCCTATCCATTATATGGTGCTCACTAGGCTAAGTGAACTCTTTTTTAAAAAAAAAATTTTTTTTAACGTTTATTTATTTTTGAGAGACATAGAGACAGAGCATGAACAGGGGAAGGGCAGAGAGAGAGAGGGAGATACAGAATCTGAAGCAGGCTCCAGGCTCTGAGCCATCAGCACAGAGCCCAACACGGGGCTCGAACTCATGAACTATGAGATCATGACCTGTGCCGAAGTTGGCCGCTCAACCGACTGAGCCACCCAGGCGCCCCGGCTAAGTGAACTCTTAATCCCCTTCACCTGTTGCCTCCCCTCGGTTACCATCAGTTTGTTCTCTGTAGTTGAGTCTGTTTTTTGGTGTGTTTCTTTTTTTTTTTCCTTTATTCATTTGTTTTATTTCTTAAATTCCACATTAAGTGGCATCATGGTATTTGCTTCTCTCCGACTAACTTATTTCACTTAGCATTATACCCTCTAGATCTGTTCACTGTGTTGCAAATGGCAAGATTTCTTTCTTTATTATGGCTGAGTAATATTCCCGTGTGTGTGTTTGTGCACGCACGCGTAACACTTCTTTATCCGTTCACCTATCAGTGGATACTTGGGTTGCTTCCATAATTTGGCTATTGGGGATAATGCTGCAATAAACATCGGGGTGCATACATCTTTTCAACTTAGCGTTTTCATACTTTTCAGGTAAATACCCAGTAGCGGAATTTCTGGATCATATGGTAGTTCTATTTTTAATGTTTTGAGGAACCTCCATACTGTTTTCCACAGTGGCTGTACCAGTTTGCATTCCCACCAACAGTGCATGAGGGAGGAACTCTTCAGTCTTGAGGCAAACATTTCCTGGTATTCCTGGTTCGAATTTTAGCCTGAAGAAGTGGTTTCATTGATTTACTTATTTGTTTATTTTAAAGTTTATTTTGAGAGAGAGAGTGAGAGCGAGGGAGGGTCGGAGAGAGGGAGAGAGAATCCCAAGCAGGCTGTGCACTGTCAGCGCAGAGCCGGATGCAGGGCTCGAACTCATGAACCCTGAAATCATGACCCGAGCCAAAGTTGGATGCTTAACCGACTGAGCTACCCAGGTGCTCCATATTTATTTTTAAATGTTGAAAGAATCGTCCACATTATCTTGAGGTAACAGAATACCCAGCCTCACCAAGCCCACTTTTATGAATTGTGGCACCATGCGGAGGATGCGTCTCTGCAGCCCCCTTTGCTTGGTCTTGCACCCCGTATTTTGCCAGGTTCACTCGTGGTCTGTCTTTCTCCCTGGCTTCTATAGGCATTTGTGTTTTAAGAGGCTTCTGAGGCTGCAAAGTGAGGAGTTCAAGAAATGTTGTAACTTTTTGTTAGTTTGAATTACGGTTTTCTCCATACAGAGCAACTTAACTGTGTTTCAGGAAATGTGTATCTAAATCACGGATCACAAATTCCCAGCCAGAATGGGCAGGCGTGGTGTTACTGTATTTGGTTGTTTTAAAGTTTTTTTTTTAGTGTTTTATTGACTAGGTCATACTTTCACGTGGTTCGAAGTTTAAAAGGCACAGGCCACAAACTCAGATGCCTGCAGGGAGGGGCCGGGCAGATAATAAATAAATGAACCAGGCTCATCAGAGGACAATAGGGCATGGTGGGGTGTGTGGAGAAGTGCCCCTTTAGGCATTAACATTTTACAAACTATGTGCAAATGTTGGTAAGAGTCACAAACGACTTTCCATGTTCACTGTTCTGTACCTTTCTTTTGTCGTTTAATGACATATCTTAGAGATTATTTTCTATTAATACTTGAGGAGCTTCTTCATATTCCGTTGTATATATTATACTTCTGGAAGAATTTTTGGAGTAATTCGAATCTGGATGTTTGAGATCAGGTGTGCACTTTCCAGGTCACCCAAAGCCCCACCACCCCCTGAGCCTCTCTATCTGCCGCTTTGTGATAATGTGTTCTCCCTGCTCGGCCCCAAAGGCAATGCCTTTGTTCTGTAAGTCCAGCCATTTCTCAGTCCTGAGCTAAGTCTTGCTCGTGCTTTGAAGGCCTTCCTCAAGTGCATCTCATGGTATTTTTGGAAATTCCATTGCTGTTGCAAACATACTTCATCATCTTGCCACCCCAAGGATTTTCAAGTTCTTTGTGGCTATTATTTTTTTTAATGCTTCTGTGGCACCTGGTAATTTACTTGGTATGTAGTAGATACTCAGTAAATAAATATGGACCCAGTGAGACTAGATTATTTGACCTTTATTAACGTGGAGTTGGTTGGCCTTCTGAATGGTAGTTAAGATGTTAGGCGAGTCCTGCAGGTAGGCATTAGCCTCCTGTCTCTTTCCTGCAGGATGAGCCAGCAGTATGGGCTTGCCTCCACAGTGGGTCAGGAGAAAGGAGGAGAACTTTTACTTATTTTTTAAAATACCTGTTTTGTATATAAAAATCAAGATGAAGTTTTGTAATAGGTAACGTATGGGTTGACCCTGACACCCTCACTTGGTTCGCATGACAGAGGGTTTCGTGTCACATACGGAGCATGAAGCATCCTGAGGGACAAACAGGGACCCTGAGGCACGGAGGCGTTGGCAGTGAGTTTGTTGTGAGTCTTTCAGTGGCTTAGGGTGGATGGAGGTGGATGGATGCTCTCGTAAGCGGATTTCCTCATTATATAGAAACAAATTGTCCCTCGTGGACAAGTGGCTTCAAATCGTTTTGCCGAGGGGGTAGAGACTTGTGGCGTGTCGTTTAAGGGTGCGAACAGGTAAGCGGGGCGGCCGAGTCTACGCTCTTCCTGCCCCCGGGCGCGCTCTTCGCCTCCTTGCTGTAAGGACAGTGACAGTACCTGTACGGTCTCCGGGAGCTGCTGAAACAAAGTACCCCTCCCTGGCTCCCAGCAACGGAAATGTCTCACTGTTTTGGAGGCTCGAAGTCCGAATCAGGGTATTGGCAGGGCCCCCTGTCCTCAGAAGGATTTTCCTTTGCTTCTCCCAGCTTCTGGCATTTGCCGGCAATTATTGGCCTTCCTGGGCTTACAGATGTATCACTCCTGCTGTCTTGTCTCTGCGTCTTCACCTCATCTTCCATTAGACCATGTCTGTGTCTAAATTTCCTTCTTTAAGGACACCAGTCACACTGGATTAGGGCCACTCTCCTGACCTCACTGTAACTTCACTAGCTCTGTGAAGAACCCCTGTCCAAAGATGGTCGTGTCCTGAGGTACCGGGGGTAAGAACGTCAGTGTAGCTTTCTGGGGGGCACAGTTCCACCCAGAAGAGTATTTTATCAGATGGGTGAGAAACAGGCCCCTGAATATTGATATTGAATAATGTCATTTATCATTATCACATATTTACATCCTTCTTAAAATTTTTAAAAATATTTATTTTTGAGAGAGAGAGACAGAACATGAGCAGGGGAGGGGCAGAGAGAGAGGGAGGCACACAATCCAAAGCAGGCTCCAGGCTCTGAGCTGTCAGCACAGAGCCGATGCGGGACTTGAACCAGTGAACCGCGAGATCATGACCTGAGCCGAAGTCAGACGCTCAACTGACTGAGCCACCCATGAGTCCCTACATCCTTCTTTTAAAACGTGGTTATGCGTATGATTTTAAGGCTCATAATATTAAAACAGTAGGCTTTGCGTACAGTTTTTGAAAGAATGAAAGCGTCTAAGTGGCAGTGTACTTGGGAGTTTTTTAATGGAGCGTGTGACCTGCCAGTTCGGGGACCACCGCCTGGGCCGTCTGTCCAGCAGGGTCAGGGGCACCAGCACCCGGAGGCCGGCAAACCTGTGTATAGATCCCCGTTCCGCATCCTACGAACAGATGGCCCTCGCGGACTCTTGAACCTAGCTTTAGTTCCTTCCTTTGCAGAATGGGTTGTTGGGGAAGTTAAGTGATACAATGTCTGAAAGGTGCTTAGCACAAAACCTGGCCTAGAGTAGGCAGTCAGTAAACAGTAGCTGTCATCGACGTGGATGAATGGATTTTTGTTGCCTTCCCTTTCATCCCCGGGAAATTGGTCAGCCCTGCGACCACAAATTACACAAGACACACAACTGGATAAACAATGATTCCGTACTAACAGACTTAAAAACAGTGAGATCATGTGGAAGGAAGTGGGAAAGGTTACTTTTATTCCCTCCTACTTGGCGTGAACACATTGATAAATACAGTGACGGGACTTCTGTGGTTCCCTCTACCAGCTGGCAGGGCGCCTTGGGGTTGTCGAGCTGTCCGCCTCAGCCCCTCTCTCCAGGCTGCCGCAGCGGAGATGCGTGCTTATCACTGGTTCTCAGCTGGGTGCTGTCACCTGTAGGGGCACTTGTCCTCATCATTGTTAGATTAGCAGGGCATTACAGACAGTGGTTGGGGTCAGGGAGTCCAAACAACCGGGGACCTCTAGATGCCTCTATATAAGACTGCTATACATCCTTTGTTTTTCTTTAAAGTTAATGTTCTGTTTTAGAATATCTTTGGTCTGTGAGGGACTTTCCTTCCTGTCCCTATAGCGAAGCAAAAGAAGCAGCGATTGTATCTTGACAGTAGAGCAGTTTAAAATTCTCACTGAGAAAAAAAAATCTCACTGAGGATGCCCTGTGTTCTTTTTTTAAACACTGTCAGTAATCGAGACTCTTTCTCTCAGAGGCCACTAATGCCTCTAGAGAAATCAACCAAGGCTTACGTACAAGCAGAAAAAAACTTTTTTAAAGAACAAATTGTTACCAGTGTTTAAAAGCAGAGAATAATAAACCCCACTCAGTAAATATAACGATGAATATATTATTTGGTTTCATATTCTTACGTTAAACCCGCTGAGGAAAGGGAGAAGACGAGAGGCAGATGAGAACATAAGGACGGGGGAGAAGGTAGCAAAGGACGGGGGTGGGGGGGTGGGGGGGTGGGGGGGTGGGGGGGAAGGTTGGGGGAGGGGCGGTGGGGAAGGGAGGTTGGTAAGAGATGGGGGAACCCACTTAAAATTTATGTTCTTCACCAAGCTTGCGGTTGATTCAGACTGTATAGATAGATTTCAAAATTGCCACTCGTAAAAAAATGTACAATTTTATTTAAAAATTGGTTCATCTTTTTTTTTATTAAAATTTTTTTTGAATATTTATTTATTTTTGGCAAAGCGAGAGCGAGATAGCATGAATGAGGAAGGAGCAGACAGAGAGGGAGACACAGAATCCGAAGCCGGCTCCAGGCTCCAGGCTCCAGGCTCCAGGCTCCAAGCCGTCAGCACAGAGCCCCACGCGGGCTGAGATCATGACCTGAGCCGAAGTCGGATGCTTAACTGGCTGAGCCACTCAGGTGCCCCAAAAATTGGTTCATCTTAAAGGATGATTTCAACATGCCTAGAAGAAATCATATTAGTAATTTGGTTTTATTTTATTTTTTATTAAACTTTTTTTTAATGTTTTATTTATTTTTGAGAGAGAGAGCGAGAGCATGAATGGGAGTGGGGGAGGGACAGAGAAAGAGGAGGACGGAAGATATGAAGCAGGCTCTGTGCTGACAGCAGCAAGCCTGACATGGGGCTTGAACCCACAAACTGCTAGATCACAAACTGTGAGCTTGAAGTTGGACACTCAACTGACTGAGCTACCCAGGCGCCCCAGGAATCTGGTTTTAAAGTGGAGGCGGTCAGAAATCAATCGTAGTTTTGGGCAAGATGGCACGTGTGAGTTCATGCTTTAATATGAACTGTACCGCGGCGCCTGGGTGGCTCAGTTGGTTGCGTGGCCGACTTCGGCTCAGGTCATGATCTCACGGTCTGTGAGTTCGAGCCCCACATCGGGCTCTGTGCTGATGGCTCGGAGCCTGGAGCCTGCTTCGGATTCTGTGTCTGCCTCTCTCTCTGCCCTTCCCCTGTTCACTCTCTGTCTCTCAGAAATGAATAAATGTTAAAAAAAATAAAAAAAAAATAAAAACTGTACCTTAAATACGTAAAATTGACAGATGAAGTAAACATAGAAAACCGAAAAGTCTCATCAGGCTTGAGAGCAAGATAACCATCTCTGTGGACCACAGGTGGCACAGGACTGCAAATAGTGAGCAGGACCAAGGTCAGCTTCTGCCTGGTGGAGGGGCTTGACTTAGCAAAAGCAACTGGGAGAACACAGCAGATGCTAGCAGCTCAGAGGGAGTACTCAGACAGCAGCTGTCAGCATGTAGTAAGGAGGTGATTAACACCTTCCTTTTGAGAAGCTCCGGGAACTGGAACTGGCGGGAAGGACAGGGATGGGGGTCTTAGCGGTGGTGCTAATGCACTGATTTCCCTGGTCCCATCTTCTTGGAGAGTTTGGGGAAATGCCTGGAAAGCCGCATTTAAAAAAATGTTTATTTTCGAGACGGAGAGAGAGGGAGGGAGGGGCAGAGAGAGGGGGACAGAGGATCGGAAGTGGGCTCCGCGCTGACAGCAGAGAGCGTGATGTAGGGCTCGAAGTCACGAACTGTAAGATGGTGACCGGAGCCGAAGTCGTATGCTCAACCGAATGAGCCACCCAGGTGCCCCGATATCCACATTTTGAAAAAGATCTCTAGGCGATTCTGAGAGCAGGCCCCACTCTGAGAAACACCGTGCTGATAGGAGAGTCAGCTTGAGTAGAGCAAGCTTACCGTGGGTAAATTGGCGTAAGGATGTTTAATTTGGAGTTTTTGTATTTGAGCCCTTGACTTGATTGCTTTAAAAGATTATAGTAAAATACACATAACCTAAAATTACCATTTTAATTAAAGTGTGCAGCTCAGTGGCGTTAAGGATATTTACAGTGTTACGCAACCCGCACCACTTCTATTTCCATTGCTCCCCTCCCCCACCCCTGGCAGCCACTAATCTGCTGTTTCTGTGGGTTTGCTGGTTCTAGATATCTCATGCAAATGGAATCATACAATGTGTGTGTGTGTGCGTGTGCATGTGCGCGCGCGCGCCTGGCTGCTTGCACTTAGCATAAAGTTTTCAAGGCTCATCTGTGTTGAAGAATGTATGACTACTTCATTCGTTTTTATGGCTGAATGGTATCGCATTGTGTGGATGTACCATATTTTGTCTCTTCATTAGTTGATGGGTATTTGTGTCGTTTCCACCGATCGGTTGTTGTTAATGGTGGGGCTGCGAGCATTCCTGTACAAGTTTTTGTTTTTTGAATACCTGTCACCTGTCTCCATTTTTCTTGGGTTTCCTTTTTTTTTTTTTTTTTGATGTTTATTTTTATTTTTGAGAGAGAGAGACAGAGCGCGAGTGGGGGAGAAACAGAGAGAGAAAGGGAGACACCGAATCCGAAACAGCTCCAGGCTCTAATCTGTCAGCAGAGAGCCCAGTGCGGGGCTCGAACTCACAAACCATGAGATCATGACCTGAGCCGAAGTCAGACGCTTAACTGACTGGGCCACCCAGGCGCCCCAGTTCTGGTTTTATACCTAGGAGTGGAATTGCTGGGTCGTATGGTAATTCCATGTTTAACTCGTTGAGGAGTTTAACATGCAAAACTGTTTTCCACGGCGGATGCGGCGGCAATGTGTGAAGATTCCAGTTACTCCACCTGCTTCCCAGCACTTGTTTCCCCCTCTTTCCTCTTTGGAAAAGTAGGGCTCTCCTAATGGGTGAGAACTGGTATCTCGCTGTGGTTTCTCTAATGACTGATGACCCTGAACAGCTCTTCATGTGCTGTTGGCACTTACATCGCTTTTAAGTTAAAATTTTTTCAGATGCGTGTAGTTTCCTTAATGCAGGGTAGTCATTTTGTATGTTGTGATCGAAGCTGCAGACGGACCAGGGTCCTGACTCTCTTGCCTGGCTTGGGACCAGCTGGAACTCCGGGCACCTCCCTCCCTGTGCCTTCCCAGTAGGGCTTCGTGAGCACTGAGGTTCACAGGCCAGGCATCCAGGAACAGAGGGAGCGCTCCGGAGCCTTCGTGGTCATCGTTTTCACAAATGAGGAGCTCTCTGATTATGGCCCTGCTTCTTTCTTGCGGGTCTAAAAGCATTCCTCAGCAGTCGAAGATAGACAGCCCGGAGGACCACATTTCGGTCGTCCATCTGCTGTGCGATGCCCCACGGAGCCGTTTCTGTGTGCTGGGGATAGCAGGTCCTTTGGTCCTGTGTATTCCTGCCTGAGTTTTCCTGCTGCGGGCCCCGCCTCCCGTTTAGCCTTGCGGGTGAGGCAGTGAGTGTATTATTGGCACAGTGCCCAGGAGAGCTCATCACTGGGAAAGTTCCCAACCCTTTCACGGATCGCCTCTTTGGGCCTCCTCGTGGGCCTAAGCATCCTTCAGCAGAGATAGGGTCTTTCTGCGGCAGCACCCATAAGCGGTCCTGCTGCATAGCTGACCCTAGAAGGTGGTTTCATGCCCCCCCTGGATATAGCGTCCAACATGTTCTTACTGTTGTGTTTGTTTGTTTATTTAGGTATGTACGTATACGCGTATTTATTATGTTTATTTATTTGAGAGAGAGAGTGTGTGTGTGCACGTGAGCTGGGGAGGCACAGAGAGAGGGAGAGAGAGAATCCCAAGCAGGCTCTGCATTGTCAACTCAGAGCCTGACGTGGGGCTCAATCCCACGATCCTGGGATCATGACCTGAGCTGAAACCAAGGGTTGGATGCTCAACCACAGAGCCCCCCAGGCTCCCCCTGTGTCATTCTTTTAAATATCGTGTGATGCACCCCAATTTTGATAAGCTTGTATCGGGATGTAGGGAGCATAGTTTTCAAACTGGGAAGCCATTTTTAATATGTAGAATTCTTGTTTGCTGTGTAATTAGAAAGACTTTAGTGCATAGCTATTCAAGAATAAAAATGATAATCTAGAAATGTCCCTTGAAAACTCTGGGGTGCAGTTTTATGAGACTGACGCGCTGCCGACTGCGCTAAGAGGGCAGCTTTGGGGTGCAGTTTTAGATCTGCCTCCCCCGAGAGGCGTGTGGTGCTGGGGAGAGAGCAAGGGGCTTCGGTGGCAGAGGGATCACTGGCACGGAGGGGTGGTTATCACAGACACAATCCCGTAGGCTCAGCTGACTGTTGCAACTTTTTTTTGTTGCAATAAGATACACAGAACATAAAATTTATCATTTTAATAATTTTTAAGTATACAGCTCGTGGCATCTATTGCAACGTTGGAAACATTTCCATATTCAGGGAGTTCCGTCTCCCTCATCGTGTGACCCTGGAGGTCACACCTGATGGCCGGGCACCTCGCTTCCCTCCCCTACTGCTTGGGCCGCGCAGGCGTGTTCATCGAGCTCCCTGCCCCAGGGGGACATGCAGGCGGGCCTGGGAGGCTCGGCTCTCAATAGAGGCTTTCTCAGGGTCCTTAAATGATTCCGCAGCAGGTATTAACAAGTCTCCAGTTTTGGAGGCAGGGAGGATTCTTGCTTCTGTCCACAGAGATGGTGCACTGTTTATTAACTTCTTCAAGTATAGGACAGGGAAGAAAAAGATTAGATTGTTTTTGCTGTTTTCTAGAAACTCCTGTTAAGGGGTAGGGAAAAAAGTGAAACTGAAGCTGTTTGACCATCGTGTTTTAAGGTTATTTTAGTACTTTTTTCTTATCTCCTTCGGGAAGGGACTAAAATAAAAGTACCGTTTTGGAGATATTCTGACATTTTATTTCCTCCTCCCTGCCTCCTCCATAATTCTCTTCATTTCCAAGATTTCCTTAATTTTTTTATTCACTACCTTTTAGGAACTTTGAACTTCAGAGAGAGACAGTCAGACAGACATAAGGCTTTATTCTTTTATGTGCAGAGATAGTAATTTATCTGTAATCTTTCTAATGAACGATACAGCATTCAGCGTCTCTGCATTGAATTCTTAATCAGGTGACTTAAGAAATGTTCTCAAACGCACACAAATACGTTATTATGTAATTATGTTATTGTTTCAGACACCAAATAATTATTATTCTTTCTGTGAATATATCTCGGAAGTGTTAGGAATATCTTTTAAATAACACAGGCTTAAAAACTTTCCAGCCTTCCTAATGGATGTAAGCAATAATCATCTTGACTGTTTAATCATTAGGTGAAAAGTTGATGAAGAGTCTTATCATGGATAGAACAGACTGTCACCACTTAAAACCCCTGATAAATTTTAGCGTCACTCAGGGTGGGACAGCCAGGCGTCAGGCACGTCCTGATGCAATGCACTGGGAAGTACGAAAGACCACCTAGAAGGTATTCTTGCTAAAAATACTGATCTGGAATATAATAAAGGCTCTTGATATAATGACCCGTTTATAGAAAATTTGAGGGTTAGAAGAACATGCTAAATGACACCGTAAGACTCTAGTCAGCCAAATATGGAATATGGGCTGGCTACGGGGACAAATGACCTTCTTCTTTAACAAGTAAATCGTGAGAGCTGAAAAAAATTAAAGAAGGAGGAGGAAACTATTATAGAGTAAAAGAGACTCAGGAGACACATCACCCAAAGCAGTGCGTGTACCTGGTTTGGATCCAGATTTGAAAAAGGCAATTGTACAAAAGTACTTTGAGGCCATCAAGGAAAGCTAAGTGTGGAATGTGTAATTAGATGATATTAGAAATTATTTTTAATTTTATTGACTGTGATAATGATTATAGCTGTGGTTTTTTAAAGTCCTTATCAGAGATACCAAAGTATTTATCGGTGAAATGAATGGTATCTGGGATTTGCTTCACTTTCATTAAAAAAAGACTGAGCATGGCCAAAAGTTGGTGTGGAAGCCTGGTAATGGGTTCTAGTCTTTCAGTGTTTTGTGTATTTCTGAAAATTTCATAATAAAAAGTTCAAAATGCTGAAATTGGCTTGCTGGTGCCATTCAGACACTTCAAATAGCAAAAACAAATATAGAACGCTGTGCACTGGTAAAGCCTCAATTTTGGAAAAGTGCCTTTTGGCTTATCTGCATATTTGGTCTGGTTAGTTTCTTGGCAAATTAGTATTTACATTAACTTCTTGTTATTCCTCATCCTGGAGTCCCACGGAGCCCTCAAATAAACTAAGAGAAGTCATAATTATAGATACTTAGAGAGTTAATGCTATGGATAATTGCTAATCAGTAGGCTCTTCATACCAATAAGCAGGCAGAAGAGGGGGTTTGGGAAAGATTGTCAGTGAATGGAAATAAGTAAGGACGAGAATAATTTGTGTGCTTGACTGAATTGCATTGTAGAAGTATATGTAAATAGCACTCTGTTTGGTGTGATTGCTGAAGGTGGCCCCTTCTGATTGCTGCCCCTTAAATGAACTAGAGTCTGGGAGTTGAACTTTGTTTCTCTCTCTCTTTCTTGATGGGGTCATTTGACTTCAATTATCATCTTTCCACCGGTAATCACCAAATCTGTATCCTCAGCCCAAATTGCTCTTTCGAGCACTAGAATCACGTCTCTGCCCACCTGGGGTTGGCTTCGTGCCTTCTGCGGCAGCCTCGCCCCGAGCCAGGCTCCCCTTGCCGGCTCTGTGCTGTGCACACCAGCTATTTTCACATCTGTCAAAATCTTTCCTGCTTCAGGCTTTGGCGTGCACCATCCGCTCTGCCTGGAGCGATCTAATCTCCTACTCTTTTTCTCCTGGCTCCTTGTCTTCTAGGTGTTGGCTCAGACACAGCCTCCTCAGAGTCAGCTTTCCTGACCTTCGTCTGTCATTCTGGTCACCAGCACCTTGCGTGTTCGTTAGTGGCCTCTTTAGTCTGTAATTATTGTGCCCTCTTCACTGTAAAGTCAGGGAACCTTTCTGTCTTGGTAGAGTTCTGAGCGAGGAAGGTGAAAGACCCAAACTCTAAGTGGCGGTGATGAGGATGACGAGATCTGAGAGTTAGCCTCAAGACCGGGACTGAGAACAAGTGTTAACTGGCACCGAGGGGCGATCGGGGTTTTCTTAAGGGCCGTTTGGTACTCAGAGGGAGTTGTCTGTAGTGGGCAGTTGAATCTGTGACTCAGAATCACCGTGGACTTCTTCTTCACTCTTGTCTCATGCATCCCGCCAGCTGCCAAGTTTTATCATGTTTTACCTTTGTGTGGTCTCTCTGACTTGTGACTTCCTTTCCATTCCTGTGTGATCATGCTCTGCTTACTGTCACCCCCTTGGCTGTGTGCCTGAGCTGTGTACCTGAGGGATCACGGGGTCCTGCTGCTTTCCACTCTGCAGTATAACTCATAAAAAGGCCACTTTGCTCAAAATACCCACTGGATCCCCATTGTCCACAGACTTTCTCACATTCCTCAGCCAACTTTTCTAGCATTCTCTCCAACCAGTTGGAGCCACTACTGTTTATTACGCAAACACAACCCACATTGTCCAGACATGGAGCCTTTGTCTATGTGGCTGCTTCCAGCCGGAATGGCGCTCCCCTCTGCCTTTTAAACCTCTTGCTCCCCTGATATAGTATAAAGGCTTAATTTAGAGCTGAATTAAGGAATTGAGCCTGTAACATAGGCTCTTCACTGTTTGCTGGAATTAGACCCACCCAGTGAGGCGGTGATGTCTCCTGGTCACTTAGTTATGGGCTTGTGTGTTCGTGTGGAAACGAATGGCTGCTGGCCTCCGTGTTTGGGAGGAAAGTGCCTCCTCATGCTGAGTCATGGCGTGTTGTGTGCCATTCCAGGCCTGAGTGTAACCAGAGACAGGAGATTATCTTGAGGCTGATGGTGTCCTTTTCCCTGTTGTTATGGGACTGTGTTTTGAATTAAATTATTTTAGAAACAGATGGCTGACTGAGAATTTTTCGCCTTTGTTCTCAGTGAGCTGAGAGAGTTGGGTTTGGTTTGTTTTGGTTACTTGAAGTGCTGACGGTCTTGCTTTTGCAGGTTGGTGAAAGAGGACTGCGTTTTATTTAGGAAAGAGTAAAGCAGAGCAGCACAACACCTTCCAATAAATACTCTGTCCCATGCTTTGGATCAAGCCGACGTTTCAATGTCTTTTATCTGCCCAGATGAGAAAGTCATGCAAAGAAATAGGGTGTCCCTAAGTCCCAACCTGAAGCCGATATAGCGGCCCCCCCCCTTATCCATGAGGTATGCGTTCCAAGACCCGTTTTCGCGGATGGCTGAAATGGTGGATAGTACCAAACCCTGTATGTGCTGTGTTTGTTCTCATCATACATGTCTGTGATAAAGCTTCATTTATAAATGAGTGCAGTAAGAGATTGACGACAAGGACTGATAACAAAGTAGAACGACTTTAACAATATACTGTGATAAAAGTTAGGTGAATCTGCTCTGTCTCTCAAAATATCTCACTGTATGTATTCTCTCTTCTTGTGTTGCTGTGAGATGACGAAATGCCTACGTGACAGGGTGAAGTGAAGTGAATGACATAGGCATTGTGACGTCACGTGAGGCCGCTGTTGACCTTCTGACCATTCGTCAGGAGAATCATGTGCTTCTGGACCGCAGCTAACGGAAATTGTGGAGCAGAACTCGGGACGAGGGGTGGGGCACTAGTGTACTGATGTTTTAGCTATAATAGTATGAAACATTTTTAAATGTTTATTCATTTTTGAGAGACAGAGAGAGACAGTATGTGAGCGGGGGAGGGGCAGAGAGAGAAGGAGACACAGAATCCGAAGCAGGCGCCAGGCCCCGAGCTGTCAGCACAGAGCCCGACGTGGAGCTTGAACCCATGGACCATGAGATCATGATCTGAGCTGAAGTCGGCCGCTTAACTGACTGAGCCAGCCAGGCGCCCCAATAGTATATAGATTTTTAAAAAAGCTTTGTGGTACCTTTATTTAGTATTGTGTGCAGTTGTTTTCTGAAGTTAGTCACTAGTTCTCTTCATGTTTTAATGAAGTCTTAATTGTTATCTGTGTCCCCATCTCTAGAGGAGAAAATGGAAGATGTGACTAATTATAGGGGATTTCTCCAGGGGAACTGAGCAAGTTTGAGATAGAATAGGACCCAATTCTATTCTCTGTGGAATGTTCTGGAGCTTTTGGCCTTGTCTCTTTCTCTGACTGGGATTGTATTATACCAGTGTTGAAGGGCCATGCTTTTTATTTGCTAAAACCGAAGCCCCTCCCCCCCCCAATACTGACGTAGTGGCTGTTTGTCATTTTGGGAAGCTAACTTTTTCCTTTTTGGGAAATCTTTCATTGTGTGAGGGTCAGAGGACTGCAGAGTTGACGAGCAATGTGGCATGTGATTTAGGCATGACCAGCGGGACCCTCCCAGCTAGACTTTGAATTTTGGAGATGTTTTGCCATGAAGTTGAAGAGGTGGGGGGGGGGGGTCCGTTGGCAGCAGTGCTCATGGAGTCCCAGCTTGGTGCCGTCAGTGGACACTGTCTGTAAGTGGGCTTCTCTGCTGCCCAGGCGCACTTGGCTCTTGCCTCTCTTCTGAAACCGAGCTCCCGTGTCCATTCTATGGACCCTTTGGTATCCTTCCATTGATTTCCCCTCCTGCTTATGTGGTCAGAATTGTTTGGGAGGCAAACAGAAAACCCTGATGGAGAAGACCTCTAGCCTGTGCACAGGGTCATAGTTCATGCCTGCATGTAGAAAGTCAACACTTGAATGCTCGTTTTTCAGGTAGTGAGTTTCAGGAACCCTGTATCTTGCTAGCGGAAGAGGGAACTGAGACCCAGAAATGTGAACTGAGTTGCTCGAAATTGGCAGTTAATTGGAGCACCTGGGTGGTTCAGTTGGTTAAGCGTCCAGCTTTGGCTCAGGTCATGATCTTGAGGTTCATGAGTTTGAGCCCTGTGTTGGGCTCGCTGCTGTCAGCACAGAGCCCACTTCATCCTCTATCCCCCTCTCTCTGCCCCTCCCCCGCTTGTGCTCTCTCAAAAGTAAATAAATATATTTAAAAAAAGTTGGCAATTAATTAACTGTGGTAGACCAGGGTAGGACCCAAAGCCTGTAGGCTCTTGTTTCTGGTAATCCTTACTCCATCCAAGTGCCTCTTGTTGGAGTCGGGAGTGAAACGTGTTGTCTTAGTCACTTGGGCCATTAAAACAGAATGTCACAGACTTCAGGGCTTAAACAACAGATATTTATTTTCTCATGGTTCTGGAGGCTGCAGGTCCAAGATCAAGGTGCCAGCAGGGATGGTCTCTGGTGAGGCCTCTTTCTGCTTACAGATGGTGCCTTCGTGCTGTGTTCTTACGTGGCTGTTTCTCTGTGCCAGTGCTCCAGGAGAGTGAGCTCTGGTGTCTCCCCCTCTTCTTACAAGGATGCCAGTTGTGTTGGATCAGGGCCCGACCTATATGACCTCATTTAACCATGTCTACCTCTGGAAAGGCCCCGTTTCCACATACAGCCTCCTTGGGGGTCAGACCTTCAACATACGGATTTTTTTGGTGGGGTGGGGGATGCAATTCAGTCCATAACAGATGTGAAATATGGAAATATGGGCATTTTCATGTTGTCTGTGCCTTAATAAAAGTTGAGTAACAAAAGATGTCAAGGGAAGATTTCTAAAAGAAGTTTTACATAGTTTGAGATCTTCAAATATTGGGGCTAGGCAGTTGGGTTCTACCATGCACCTTGAGGTTGATACTTTTTTTGCAGAGAGCTCATGAGTGATTGCTCTTTGGGTAAGTCCCCACATCCAACCAACCCCCACATTGGTAGGCTAAAATGCTGATTTGAGAACAGCATGGGACATGGAGAACCTCCTTTCTGTTTTAGACCGTAGCTCCGTGGTAGAGCCTGGCCATGTTGTTTATGTCTGTAGGCAGCCCTGCTCCCCACTCCATATCGACTTCACACATTCTCCAGTGTCCTCATGCGCTCTGCCCCATCCTACCTCTGACCACAATTCCTTTCTGTTCTCACCGGCACGTGTGCACGATGGCACTGTCTCTGCACTCCCTGTCTCAGTCTGTCCAATTGAGGGTCCAGTTAAGGACCAAAGGCCAGTTCCCCTCTGGGTGCCGTTTCTTCGTCCTCCTCTGCCACCTGGGTCCCTCACTTATCCACTGCATCTTCCATCTCTTCCTCTCTTCTGGATTGTTCCACTGGCATTGCTCTAGCCCAGTACCTTTCAAAGAAGAGTCCCTGTACTTGCATTAGAATTACCCAAAATTGCATTTTGGCGTTGGTTCAAAACGTAGATCCTGAAACAAGAAGAACAGCAGCAAACACAAACACACCCCAATTCCTAAGCCCCCTGTCCCGTCTACTAAGGAGGTAGAGTTTAGTTTTTATTTTCAAACAATTCTAAACATATAGCAAGGTTCAAAAATTAATACACAGAGTTCCCATAGGCCCTTAATTAGCTTTCCCTAATGTTAGAATATTCTATAATCATAGTAGAGTTATCAAAGCAACGAAATTAACCCTGGTACAATTCTATTAACTAGACTACAGACTTTACAGGATTTCGCCAGTTTTCCCCCTTCTGTTCTGGAATCCAGTCCAGAACCCCAAATTACATTTGGTTGTCACATGTCCTTAGTCTTCTCTAGTCTAAGACAGTTCCTCAGTCTTTCTTTGTCTTTTATGACCTCAAGACTCTGAAGAGTCAGGTCTTTTATAGAATGGCCTTGGGTTTGTCTGATGTTTTCTCTCGATTGGATTGACGTTTTGCATATTTAGAAGGCTGCATCTTTACTGAGCTCCTCGGTGATTCCGCCTGTTATCTGAGAACCGGACACCTTTCCCTGGACCCTTCCAGTTGCCATCTTGTCCCTCTCCTGCCCCGTGCATCTAAACCTTCCCCCCAAATTCCTGCATGTATTCCCCATTACCTCACCTGTCTTCACTTTTCAACCCACGGCAACCTGGCTTCTGCCACCACAAGGCTAACGAGACCCGTCGTCACACCTAGGAGGTGCTCCCAGCTTTCCTTTTCTTGACCTCTCTGGGTCACCCAGACCCCTTCCCGACTCCTAAACTCCTTTTCTGTTTGCTTGTCCTCTCACATTCCTCGTTCCCCCTGCTTCTCAGATTTCTTCTTCTTACTTTTGCAGGTTTATCTCTGGGCTCACATGTCTGTTTGCAAACTTGATATCTCCATGTGGATTTCCCTAAAAAAAAAAAAAAAAATCTCAGGCTAGTGCTCTCACACTTCAACGGACACATGAATCACCCAGAATCTTGTCGAAAGCAGTTTCTGACCTAGTAGTGTCTCGGTGGGCCAGAGAGGCCGTATTTCTGAAGCATCCCGGCTGATGCTGCCAGTCTCCTGACCACACCGAGTAGCAGAGTTCTGAAAAGACGACTCTAATGTGAGCCACCGTCTTCTCAAGCTTCCACTGCTGTGACCGTATAACCAGTCTCTCCACATCTCCTCTTGCCTCCTTTTAACCTGTTCGTCCTACTGCGGCAGGAGGGATCTTTAACCATTATTCTGATTACATCCTGCTTCTAAATGCCTTCAATGCTTCCCATCTGTTTATGAAATTGTTATCCTCAGTATCATGGGCTCTAAGCCTTGAATGTTCTGATCCCCTGTGTCCCTCTAGCCCTGTCTTTGGGCACTTTATCTTTCCTTCCTCCCTCCCTCCCTCCCTCCCTCCCCTCCCTCCCCTCCCCTCCCAGGCATACTGGTCTTCTCTGTGTTCTTCAGTGGGCTGCATTCCCGGTTCTGTCCCCACCCGCCCGCCCCACTGGACCGGGTACAAATCCCACATCCTCTGCCCAGATGGTACTGTGCAGCGAGCTGGCCTGCAGACCCTTGTCGTCCATCCAAGAGGAGATAAGGAACTCAGACCAGCGCATGAACTGACCACTCGCAGAGCCTGCTTTCTGGTTCAGCTGACATATTTTTGTGGCACGACCCACTCTCTGAACAGTCAGTGCACGGAGTTACGTGCTGG
Organism: Paguma larvata; assembly: GCA_030068075.1. Taxonomy (NCBI): domain Eukaryota; kingdom Metazoa; phylum Chordata; class Mammalia; order Carnivora; family Viverridae; genus Paguma; species Paguma larvata. The sequence continues at coordinate 88,567,073 of CM057834.1, read as the reverse complement.
CTCAAGCACCTTATTTCATCACAGGCCAGGAATGAAAAGTGCGACTGCTTGGAGTGACATGTGTCTGGAATACTCTCGTCCATGCTCATACATGTACCTGTTCACACACAGGCACGCATGTGCACGCCTTACACCTCCAGGCATATGTGGCTTTAAATGAGAAAGGCAAAATTCGGGGCGCCTGGGTGGCTCAGTCGGTTAAATGTCCGACTTCTGCTTGGGTCTTGATCTCCCAGTTCGTGGGTACGAGCCCCATCATCGGGCTCTGTGCTGGCAGTTCAAAGCCTAAAGCCTGCTTCAGATTCTGTGTCTTCCTCCCTTTCTGCCCCTCCCCTGCTCATCTCTGTCTGTCTCTGTCTCTCTCAAAACTAAATAAAATTTTAAAAAAGAAGAAGAAAAAAAGAAAAAAAATAAATGAGAAAGGCAAAACTTTAAAACTTTTATAAAACTATGTAAGACTATCATTATGCCTTTTTTTTTAAAATTTTTTTAATGTTTATTTATTTTTGAGACAGAGAGAGACAGAGCATGAGTAGGGGAGGGGCAGAGAGAGAGGCAGACACAGAAACCGAAGCAGGCTCCAGGCTCCGAGCTGTCAGCACAGAGCCCGACGCGGGGCTTGAACTCACGGACCGCGACATCATGACCCGAGCTGAAGTCGGACGCTCAACCAACTGAGCCACCCGGGCGCCCCCATTATGCCTTTTGATGTAGGGGGAGATTTCTTAAACCTCTGTCTTAAGACCAACACACGTGAACCTCAAACAATAGCAGAAAAGATTGATAAAATTGACCATATTAACATTGAGAACTTCTGTTCATCAAAAGGCTGCAAAAAGAGAATCAAACAACAAGCCACAAGCTGGGAGAAGTTATAACTGACATAGTATTATGTATTCAGAATGTATCAGAAATGCCTGAAAAAGGGGCGCCTGGGTGGCTCTGTCAGTTAAGTGTCTGACTTCGGCTTGGGTCATGATCTCACGATTCGTGGGTTCAAGCCCTATGCCAGGCTCTGTGCTCACAGCTCAGAATCTGGAACCTCCTTTGGATTCTGTGTCTCCCTCTCTCTCTGCCCCTCCCCTGCTCATGCTCTGTCTCTGTCTCTCGAAAATAAATAAAACATTAAAAAAATTAAAAAGAAGGAAAAAGGCAGGCAACCCGATAGCAAAACGGGCAGTAGAATTGAAAAGACACTACTAGAAGAGGCAACATCAATGGCTAACAGATATGGAAAAGGTGCTCAGTTTGTTGTAATCAGGGAAATCCAAATTAAAACCTTAAAACCTTTCACACCAGCCAGATTAGTAAAAATGTGAACGGCTAGGAGTATTTAAGTATGGGTAGGAATTTGCAGCTTCAAGAGTGGGGTTATAGAGTGATTCAACTACTTTGAAAGATTATTTGACACCATTTAGTCAAGTTTCAGATGAACACCTCCTCTGACCCAACAGTTCTGTTCTCGTGCGTGCATATGCACACATCAACACCCATACACATACACATGCGTGCACACATGCACACATTCTCAAAAGGCAAGCACACACACATACATGTACACACATACATGTACACACACATACTCACATAAACATCCATACTTTATGTGTACATTTGTGTACCAAAAAATGGGTAAGAAAATTCGTATCGGAAATGTTTGTAGGGGCTCCTGGTGGCTCAGTTGGTTGAGCATCCGACTCTTGATTTTGGCTCGGGTCATAATCTCAAGTTTTATGAGTCTGAGCTCCACTCTGGGCTCTGCGCTGACAGCACGGAGCCTGCTTGGGATTCTCTCTCTCTCTCTCTCTCTCTCTGGGCCTCCCCCGTGTATGCACACATACACTCTCTCTCTCAAAATAAATAAACTTAGAAAAAAAGAAATGTTTGTAATAACAAAATTGATAGTAGTTCAGCTGTTCGTTACTAATACACAGATAAATTTTAATATGTTTATACAATGGAATTCATGTTGACGTAAGAATAATAATAATTACATGCAAAAAAAGTACCCTTGGATGAATCTACAAAAATCTGCAGTGAAAAGTAAGTTGCAGCAGAATACATGCAGTATTTTGGTAAAGTTTGAAAACGCACCAAGCTGGAGAATATATTCGCTTTAGGGATACACACATGCGATAAAGACTAGAAGAAAAAGCTGGACTGTGAGAAAGGCAGAGTGCAAGAGTGAGTCTCTCAGTGGAAGGACGGGGACGGGAGGGGTCTCCGGGGATGCCAGGGGGAAGGGGTAATCTTTTTTCTTAAACTAGGTGATGGGATCTCGCATCTTCTTTGAATTATCATCTAAAACCTGGCAAATATGTTTTTACAAGTAGTATTTCTTATCTACCTGATCATTTGGTGATAAAACCAGTTCCAGTTGGAGGAGAGAGTAATCTGGTAGAAGGTGTTAGTGTACAGTTGGGTTTGGAGAAAGAAAGGGAAGAAAGATACTGTTTTCAAACTACAGGAAAAAAATAGGAAGAGGGAAGGATGATTTTAATAATGGCACTGAAATCATGGTTAGGACAACCCGGGAAACTACGAGAAGAATAAAAGTTGCTGAAGATTGACTAAATCATGTAGTCCTTTAATGATCTGCTTTTCGTGTTCAACTCTTGGAAACTCACGGGGGCTTTTGTTTGGTCATAGACTTAGCGTCCACACAGAGTTGAGATGACTCCTCATGTTTTGAAACCGCCACGGTTTCACACAGAAGCCAAAGTAATGGATTGAAAGTATTTGGATGAAGGCTCTTTAGAGATTTTTGCCAGTGGGGTCCCCAGGCCAGCCCTCAGAGGGTGTTTTTGTAGCACCCATGCCTGCCCCTGTGAGCTGTCCCCAGGCGGACGGTGGCGCCTCACGGCTCTAAAGGCGGGCCTCTGCATGGGTTTCAGCGCACAGAATTTAGCGTGTGCTTTCGGCTCCTTTCCAGTATAATGTAAGTCAGTGCATTTCCCAGTGTAACTTCCTCACTAGCAGGTGTAATTACATGGACTGGTGTGTGCTGTGGCGAGTGAGGAGTATTCAGTCCCTGGGAATTTATGAACCTGGCTTTCCAGGCTGCCTTAGGGCCCGGGTGCTATTTTAAGCAAGTCAGCTTAAACGCTTTGAGCCTCCGTTGCAACATGATAGGATTGGCTAAGGTCTTAAAGGATCCACTCAGGTCGGAGAAGTCCATGATTCTATGACCGACTGTCATGTTTGTGGGATGATTTCCAGAGAGAACAATGTAATTGAAAAGAAAAAACAAAAAAAACCCACCAAACTATTTTGCTGTGTGAGTAAGAACGACAGGTTCCTGGAGACAGGCATCTCCCTCATGGATTTCTAAAAAAGTTTTTTAAGAGCTTTATAAATATGTTTTTTTCAAAAGATTTTGTTTCTTCAAAGAGCAGTTTTAGGTTCACTGAGCAGGAAAATGGAGCAGAAGGTGTAATTTCCCATACGTCCCCTATCCCCACACGTGCGTAGCCTCCTCCATTATAGGCGTCCTCCACCGAATGACTCCTTTGTTACAATCTGAGAACCTACACTGACCAATCATTTGTCACAGTCCGTAGTTCACCCTAGGGTTCACTCTTGCTGTTGTGCATTCTGTGGCTTTGCTTTGTGAATTAAAAAAAATTTTTTTTAATGTTTATTTTTGAGAGAGAGAGAGAGCAGGGGAGGGGCAGAGAAAGACAGAGACACAGAATCTGAAGCAGGCTCCAGGCTCTGAGCTGTCAGTACAGAGCCCCATGTGGGGCTCGAACTCACAAACCGCAAGATCATGTCCTGAGCTGAAGCTGGACCCTTAACTGACTGAGCCACCCAGGCGCCCCTGTCTTGTGAATTTTTAAACACGGTGACTCAGCACCGGGCGTAGGGCAGTCCCTACTCTTGTTACGTACAGCGTGGTGAGATCCCAGCCCAGGTCGAGGCCCAAGGTAGGCACCCAGTAAGGATGGGTTGTGCCTTGACAGCGGCTGTTCAGCGCGATTGCAGCCTTGGCACCACCTGAGAGCCTCCCAGAAGCTCAGCGTCCGCGCCTAGCCCTTCTGGATGGCACCTACATCGTTTTTTTTTTTGTTTTAATTTTTTTTAAATATTTATTTATTTTTGAGAGACAAAGAGACAGAGTATGAGCAGGAGAAGGGCAGAGAGAGAGAGAGACAGAATCCGAAGCAGGCTCCAGGCTGTCAGCACAGAGCCTGATGCGGGGCTCGAACTCACAGACTGTGAGATCGTGACCTGAGCCGAAGTCGGCCGCTCAACCAACTGAGCCACCCAGGCGCCCCTACATCTAAATAAGACCCCCAGTCATTCCTCATTCGGGTGCATGAAGTGTGAGGAGCACCGGTGTCTCCCCAGCCCCTTCCTTTCTCTCTGTCGTCACTGAGACAGGCTTTCACTCTGGTGAACTCACGCTTTAGAGCTTGAAAATTGATCTCCAGGGCTTGAAATTAGAGACTGCGAAGCCTTTTCTGCTGGGAGAGGCTCACTTGGGTTTTCTAACCTCTTCCTGAATTAACTGTACAAGTAATTCCCGCGGCATTTCAGCTGCTGTCTCTTCAGAGCTGCTTTCTCTCTCCTGGGTCTTGGCCAAAAAGGAGAGAGCTTGGCAACCTCACGTTTCTTAGAAGTGTCTGTTCCTCTTTTTTACTATCTGGTGAATTTTTCATCTTTTTGACCACTTTGCTTTGCCTCTTCTGTATCCTTTGTAAATAGAGTTGATGGAATTCTAATTTGCCTCGGATACTTGGGCTCATAAATTAGCCACAAAATGTTGCTTGTCTTCACTTTTTTTTTTTTTTAAAGTTTTTTATTTATTTTGAGAAAGAGCATGCATGCAAGCAGGGGAGGGACAGAGAGAGGGAGAGAGAGAGAGAGAGAGAGAGAGAGAGAGAGAGAGAGAGGAGAGAGAATCGCAAGCAGGCTCTGTGCTCAACTCGGGGCTCTATCTCATGAACTCGTGAGATCATGACCTGAACCGAAATCAAGAGTCAGACGCTCAACTGACCCAGCTACCCAGGTGCCCCTTTTCTTTACCGTTATATCTCTGCCAGTGCATTTTGAAATATGTTTCTGATTCATTTTAAAAGGATCTTGCTGTCTATTCAGATCTTCTATTTCAAAATAAATTATAGCAGAGTTTTAAAGCACATAAAATGGTTTGTCCTTAGAAAAAGTTTGGTATCTATAGGCTCCATAGTTGGACAGAATGTTAATTTTATTACTTCTTAGATTTGTAACTCTTTAACCTTTACTATGGAAAAGAACAGCCTCTACTTACTTTACCATTGTTGTGGGAAGTATCATGGTTAATTTTACCCATGCTAGGAATGAGATAGGTAAATACTAAAAGTGCATAGACAAGAAATTCTAGAACCAGGTTGTAAAAAAGACAACAAATGCCTAATAATATTGAAATCTCTAAAAATATTTTTTCTTGTATGATTTTTTTATTGTTCATTAAAATTTTTTTTAACGTTTATTTTTTAGAGAGAGCATGAGTGGGGAGGGAGCAGAGAGAGAGGGAGACACAGGATGTGAAGTAGGCTTCAGGCTCTGAGCTGTCAGCACAGAGCCTAACATGGGGCTTGAACCCATGAACTGTGAGATCATGACTTGAGCCAAAACCCAGGCACTCCTATTGTATATTCATTTTTAAAAGTCACATTACATAGAAAGCAGCTTACATCTGGTGTAACTTCATGACATTCACATGCTGATGGAGCCAGCTAGAAATAGTTTATCTAAATAAATACATGACTAAATATCATTTACTAATTTTAGTGAATACACACAAAATCCTTTCACAGAATTTTGTCTTAGTCTTGATTTCCATTTCTGCCGATGAGTCACAAATACCTCTGAATGCCCTCTTTCAGCTTCTGTATGATCATAATAAACTATTTTAATTCTGTAGTACGTGTTTTTTAGCCTCTCAAGTTACGTAGTAGTAGTATTTTTCCATTTATACCATCAGTGTTTGTTTAGATTTAGCCATATCTTTACCATTTATTTATCCTCTGCTCTGTCTTCTCAGATCTTCCTTCTGGGATGGTTACCTTTCCCCTTGAAGTATATCATTGCTTAGGGAGGTTCCTCTACCGAAGGTCTTCTGTTGTATTATCACTTTTTGTTTATCAGAAAATGCCCTTAATTTAACAAATAGAAAGTAGTGGTTATTCAAATCTAAGATGTCAGATGTTTTCTCTTCGCACTTTGAAGATTTTCTTCATTGTCACTTGTCTCCTAGTTCTGTGAAGTAGTTACCTGATGGTGTGATTGCCAGTCTTTTTCTCTGGTACATTTATCATTTCTCTCTGTCTTTGGTCTTCTGTGGTATGTAGGGATGAATTTTTACAAAATTCATCTGACTTGGGATTTCTTGGTCTCCTTGAATTGAAGGATTCATGTCTCTTACTAATTTTGGACAGTTTTTAGCACTGTTTCTTCAAATATTGTCTCTACCCATCTCCGTCTATTATTTCTTTTAAAAACTTGGATCAAATGCATGTTGGACTGTGTCATTCTGTCTTCCATACTTACTAACTTTTCTTTTTTATATTTCTCACCTTTCTGTTTCTCTATACGCCTTCTGCATTGTTGTCAGATCTATCTTCCAGTTCACTAAATCTCTCTTTAGCTATCTTTAAATTGTTATTTAAAAAAGTTTTTTTTAATATTTATTATTTTGGAGAGAGAGAGATACAGAACATGAGTGGGGAGGTGCAGAGAGAGAGAGAGGGAGGGAGAAAGAGAACCCAGAGCAGGCTCCAGGCTCCACACTGCCAGCACAGAGCCCGAAGGGGTCTCAAAATCATGAACTGTGAGATCATGACCTGAGGTGAAGTTGGACACTCAACTGACTGAGCCACCCAGGCACCCCTCTCAATTGCTATTTTGTATATTGCTTATTGAGTTTCAAAATTTTAGCTATTAAATTTTTTACATTTACTTAAGTAGTCTCTACACCCAGCATGGGGCTCGAACTCTTGACCCCCAGATCAAGAGTTGCATGCTCCTCTGACTCTGCCAGCTGGTGTCTCTTTGTTTTTTTCCATTTTTAAGTATTCTTTTAATTATTATTAAAAGTTTTTATTATTAAAGGTATATTTTATTTTTAATATTTAATTTAATATTTAATTTTTAAATTTAATTAAATTTTTAATATTAAAAGTATTATTATTATTTTAACATTTTTATATATTTTCGAGAGACAGGAAGAGACAGAGCAGGAATGGGGGAGGGACAGAGAGAGGGAGATACAGAATCTGAAGCAGGATCCAGGCTCTGAGCTGTCAGCACAGAGCCCGACGTAGGGCTCGAACCCACGAACCACGAGATGATGACCTGAGCCGAAGTCGGACGCTCAACCGACTGAGCCACCCAGGTGCCCCAAAGTATTATTATTTTAAGTAGATTAAACATACTTTAAAAACGTATCCCACATTCCAGTATCTAAAGTCTTTACAGATCTGCCACTATTTGTGTGGGCTTCTCTTGACCTTTTTTCATAGTACCTTATTTCTGTATGTGTTTTGTAATTTTTAATATCGCACTCATATTTACTGGAACTCTAGCTGCAGAAATACTTTGATGCCTGCTCTGTGGGTATTCCTTTAGAGATGATTTATGTTCACCTCTGATAGGCCTTGGAGGGTTGTGATTCTAAACATACAGTTTTTCGGACCACACAAGTTGTATAGATTCCAAAGTTGGGAAGACGTTTTATAAAATATCTGCACAAAGTCAAAGTTGAGACAGATACTTTTTCTTACTGTTCTCAGAGAGGTGGCTATTTTTCTTCCTAATTCACTCTTTCCCTGAGAATGTGGTCCTTCTCTGGTCTCAGCTTTCTGGAGATGGCCTTCATTTGTGTTCTTTACCTGTTTAGACCCAACACTTGCCCCTTACTCCCCCGTGGTCTAAGCATTAGGCTCTTTGGTCCAGTGTCCCTGTATCCAGTGAGTACAGTGCTTGAGGACGAGTCCATCTCCTGCTTTGTTCCTGTGTTCAGCACACATCCCTTATTGTCTTGGAGGCTCATCTAGTCACGTAAAAGGATGTTTTTGAACATTTATTAAGCATAATTTAGTGTTATGATGTGGGAAGACATCGAGATCTCCAGTCTGCCATAGTGCCGGGAATAGAACAGAAATAATTTACTTACAAAAATTTAAAAGCTCAAATCCAAGATTATCTCTATACTATTTCACACACTCGTGTTCTAATAGACTGTTGGGACAAGCAAGAGGAGGGTATTATTATGGATCATGATGCTGCTCAGTCCCCAGCCTGTGCTGCAGTGGACAGTACCTTGTGCCCTGGGCCTTCAGGAGGGGCCTGGGCCAGTACCCATCCTGCCTCTCTGTGTCTGAATTATAGGTGGAGACACCTCAGCCACGTCCATGATCATGACAGCTCTCACAAGGATAAAGAATATGAAAGTTTTGAGAGGAGGATAGGATGTTTTTGGCACATATCGGAACTTGGTTCTTACACACCATTCATTCCTTTATTCATTCATTCATTTAACAGGTATGTGATGAGTGACTACACACACATATATATATATATATATATGTACATGTATATATATGTCATTCACTCTGCTAGGCACTGGGAGGGCAGATCAACTGTCCTTGTCTTCAGGAAGCTTGCAGTGAAATGAGCAGACAGTTAATTTCAGTGAGGCATGCTAAGGGATGCGACAGGTAAGAAGCCTTGGGAGAGGCACTAACTCAACTTGAGAGCATTGAAGGGGGTGGTATCTATATTGCCTACACTGCATATATTGCAGGACCAGTAGGAGTAATCCAGGGGGAGAGCCAGGGAAGGGCATCCCAGGCAGAGGGACAAGAATGTGCAGAATCACTAAGCCAGAGGGAGTTTGGATTGGCCAGTGTGTGGTCAGGAAGGCATGAGAGTGGAGCAGGGAATGACGGGGGCCGAGCCTGGAGGGAGCCTGGGGCCTTGGTGTGGGCGGTCCTAAACTAGGATCTTAGGAACTCTCTTACCTGCGCAGTGACTGATACTCTCCGGGTTCTCGAGTTCATTTCTCTCGAGAGCTGACTCCTTTGAAGAAGAAGGAATGTGGCCTTGGGATTCAAGGCAGGCTTATACTGAGATTCTTCTCTACCTCTGTCTCGGTGGTAGCTCGGTGGTAACGTAATTGATTCAGTTACTTTGCCTCAACTCTCTTTCTCGTGTGATACATGAGACAATGGACCAGACAGCCTCCTAAGCCCTCCTCCATTTCCGGTGTTCCGTGGTGTCGCCTGAAAGTCAGAGAAAAAAATGGCAGCATCTGCTTACACACCACCTGCTGAAGTGAAGGTGGTGCTCACATTGAGGAATATTTGCAGATATTACCCTGACGGTAGCTCTGGCAATTTCTGGCATCCCAATTAGCTGTTTTACTTCCAGCTGTGAACTGTGCATATTCATAGTTGAGTGGATATTTGTTCAATGAATAAATTCTTACATCTGAAATAAAGCGTTCGCCCTGTAGCTTGATTGCCTTGCAACTCACCCAGCTCTTATTCTCTTTGTAGATGAGCTCTTTCCGGAACAGCACAACCTCTCTTCATCCTCCGTGGAGCTCTCGATGAAGAAAAGCACCGTGCACAGCACTGCACCTGTGGCCTTAACAGAAACTGCTCCAGGGTCCCAGCAGAGCCCTCCTCTCCAGGTCACGTCATCTCCATCTGCCACTATTTTTGATACAATCTTTTTTAACCCAGAACACCGAGCCGAAGTATAGCAGACCACAGCATCTTCGTGGCCAATTACGTGCCGATGGTGAGCAGTGAGGTGGTCCGAGATGAGGATGAAATGGATAACTTTTTGCCGGAAACTCCCTGGGCCACTTTGCGCGTGGTTTCTCCGATACAGCATCTCCCGGTCAGCCCGCCAGTGCTGACTCCCTCTTTACCCATTATTTCTTCACAGGACGAGCAAACGACATCGGCCTGGCAAAACACAGTGCAACAGCCAACAGCATACCCTGAGCCCCGCAGTCATTTCAGTGCTTTTTGGTCAGCTTTTTCCACTTCCGAGGGCGTACTGCCAAGTCCCAGTAGGAATTTGGTGCTTTCTCCTACTGACCTTTACAGGCACTCAGCAAGCAGGACTTTGCCGGAGATCGTGGCTTCAGGAACAGAGGATGGAGAAGCCCTGCTTTCTAGCTCTCTGGTGGCACAGCCTCAGCCGTTAGGCAGTGGCCTCACTCCACAGGCTTTTCCCTCCTGGGACGAGGTCTCCCCGCCTCCGGAGGATGTTCTGGCCACAGGCACGGACAGATACCCTCACGTGACCATGGCTCTGAGTCGCAGTCTAGAAGAAACCATCTTCCCAAGAACAGACCCTGCTGCAAGTCTGGCACAGACAGCCCTTGCCTGTAGCCGTGGCAGTGCAGATGCGGCTTTGTTCTCATCTCTTGCGTTTGCGTCCTTTTCCACTCACCCAGCTGATGTGTCTTATAACCCCCTGCTTCCCGGCAACGCCACGGAAGCGTCAGGATTGCCTGGCGAGTCGGTGGTCCCGAGTCCTGTGGACGACACTCACGTCCCGAGCCTGGCGTCTTTGTTCAGACCGTACACGTGGTGTGTGTCCTGTGCCGTGGCGTCGCCTCGGCACGTGGTGTCAGTGAGCCTCATGGAGAAAGACGTGGGATCAGGGGATGGCGCCGAGACCCTGACCGTGACCACGCCGGGAGCCAGCAGCCTCTCTCCGCCGAGCAGCAGAGTAGCGGACTTCCCTGAATTTGAAGAAGATTCCCAGGAATTTAATACCCTTTTCCCCTCCAGACCGGTCGTTCCGCTTTCTTCTCCGTCCATGGGCATCTCAGGAACGAACATCGGTCTTTCGGCCGAGGTGGGTATGAGGAGCGTTGGGACCACACAAGCGCATCCTTCCCGTGGCCGCCTCTCTGCGCCCGTGTCACCTGATACTGCTACTCTGGGCTCTTCTGTCCCCGAGAGCCCAGGAATGCCATCCAGCGTGACAGCTATGTTTCCCTCGCTCCTTGGCAGTGTGCTCCCTGACTCCTCTTTCTCGGGCACAGTGGACCAACACACGCCGTTGCTCCCTAGCAGGGACCCAAGTCTTTTTATGTCTTATACCCGGGGACCGTCGGTAGAACCTTCCCTCTTCCTCGACTGGGAGGCTGGCAGCTCTTCTGAACATGCCACTGGCCACATTTTGGATTCTGCATCCAGTTTTTTCTCCACTCCGCCCCTGGATCCCAGCAGCTCGGTGTCTCCATCTTCGGAAGCACTTGCGTCTCTGTCGTCGGGGATCGCGAGTGATGCGTCGGCCTTCGTTTCTCAGGCGTTTTCTTCCTTGGTCGAGACGCTCGTGTTGTCTGACTCGGTCAGTTTGGAGACCCCTCCTCTTTCTGTTTCTAATTCCGTGAACTCCGAATTTTCGCAGCTCTGGCCAAGTTCAGACCTTCTTTCGAATACATTCACTTTTCTTCCTGGTTACTCTGAAACGTCCCTGCTCTCCAGCTTCCCTTCGGATTCTCTCAAGTTCTCTGAGGCGTCCACAGTTTCACTGATCGGTCCTGAAGCTCATTTTACCTCAGCCCTCACTGAAACTACCTCCTATCTTGAATGGTCACTCATGGCCCATGAACCGGCAGTCACCACCCTGGTGCCCTCCAGTTCTGAGCCCACCTTCGACATTTTGACTGTTGGGACTCCCTCCCCATCACCTCTGACTGCTTTTCACACGACCCCCATTTTAGTGGAGTCTTCCCTCTTTCCAACTCCGACACCTTCCAGCAACCATGTCAGTGCTACGGACGATCACACAGCTGTCTCACCCTCTTTCTCTAAAGTCATTCCCAGCACTGTGCTACTGGTCACCGACGTGTACATGTCGTCAGCCTCCTCGTTTGTTTCTGAGGCGAGCCCCTCACCTCTTCCCACAGAGCCAGTATCTGTGGGCCCATCATTCACGCCCACAGATTTACAAGGGCTCGCCTCTGCTGATCTGAGCACACCCACCGCCGGTGCTGCCCCTGACAGTACTGTTGATGGCAGCACCCCAAGCAGCAGAACCACGAGTCGGAATCCCCACGAGAGCAGCTCTGCGCGCCCCCCGCCGTCCCTCCATCCCATGCCCGCCTCCACTTCCGAAGCAGCGGTTCATACTCCAGCCCTGGTCACCACCAAGCCGCCATATGTGTGTGATATTACAGTTCCCGATGCCTATTTGATCACAACCGGTAAGGCCCTGCTCCAAGTCCCCTCTCTTGGTTGGGGCGGTCTCTCTAAGGTGCTTGGATGGAATGCTGCTGAGACACAGCACTGTGGACAAGAGCCCAGGCTTCGGCCCCAGAGATCTCCTGGGCAGTAACCCTCACTCCTTCGCCTTTCTCCTGTGAGTTCCCTGGACAGTTGGAGTCTCTCTACGCCTCCATTTCTTCAACTGTTAAGCCAGGATGATCATGGCACATACTTCGTTGAGTCACTGTAAAGATTTAGATGCATCACTGCATATAAAATACTTAACCCAGTGCTTGGCACGTAAGAAAAACCCACAGAGTACTACGTGTTAGTTAATAGTAGCAATAAGAAATATAAAAGATTTAAATGAGCCTCAGAAGCATTTGCTAGGATCTTTGTCTTTGGAACTCATAACCCAGTGTGTGCGTAGTTGGTGTGGTGAAATCGAAAACCTTCATGTGTGGTTCGAGCAGTTAGTTGGGCAAATGTGTAAGGGCAACCACTTTAATTTCTTCCTAATTTATTGTTCTTTTCCTTGAAAGGAGAGGGCCGCTTTGCTCTTACGTGTTCCTAGAAATGTCATTCGGATCCTGAGAATCCAAGAAAGAAACAGGGAGCAGCTAGATGTCCTTTGATCTCGGCCACAGACTTTTCTCTCTGCCCCTTGTCCGTGGCCCGAGTGACTAGCCGACAGGCAGCCACTTCCCTCGCATCTTCCCAGCTGCAACAGTCACGCGAAATCAGAGCACAGTTGATGTCATGCCTCTCCGTGTCCATGGCCTGCCTGGTTGGGCTCTCTAGCTTTTTCTTCATGAGCAGTGACAGGCTGCGTGCTAAGTCTTATGACCTGTTGGTATACACTCGAATGCGATGTGGTGTTGATGTGCGGCCTGGCTCTGGGTGTCGATTTTGATGGAGATGGAGGATGGAAATGAGGAGAGGGAGAAAGATGGCGGGAGAAGTAGAGGAGGAATCGAGTGGAGTGGACAAGGAAGGAGAAGAACAGGGAAAGGTGGTGTGAGGAAGGAGAAGGAGGTCACGCCTGTGAGGGGAGCCATGGATCCTCTGCTCATCATGGCGGTGACCCCGTCCTCTGAGCCGGTGGGAGCACCTGAAGCCTTTGCTCTCCTAACTCCCTCCCTCCCCCGAATAAGGAAGTATTTGTGAATTCACGTGACAGGTGTTATTGAGCACTGGGCGTGCATGAGGTGCCGTTAGAAGGCTCAACGGGTAGATGGACGACGGGGTTCTGACCTTCGAGGAGCTTAGATTCTAGTGGGGTGGACGCGAGTCATGCTTTCTTGGTAGCTGTGATAGGAAGGGTTGAAGCAGAGTTCTAGAAGAGTCTTTCTGGGATGATGAGGGATCGTTTGGGGGGATGTGAGTTGGGCTTACATGCTGAAGGCTCTCGTCTGGAGATGGAGGGAAGTGTCCTCGTGGTGGAGGGTGCAGGTGCAGCTGGAGAAGTCAGACACCCAAGGACGTTCGGCTCGGCTGGAAATTAGATGGTGCAGTGGGAAGAGGAGGTAATTACGCCAGGAAACGAGGTTGGGGCAAGCGGCAAATGTTCGTCTGCGGGACAACAGTAGTCCAGATGGGAGAGAAAGGTTTCTCATAGACATGGTACTTTTTCTTCTTTTCTACAGAACTATTTCACAGTAACTACCAAGGGGTCAGCTACAAGAAGCCCATTAAAAACTACTGACAGCTTCTTTATTTCTTGAATTCCATGACATTTATTGATACTTATAGTTGTAATGTGTCCTTTCAAATTAAAAACATTTTTTTTAAATGTTTATTTATTTTTGAGAGAGACAGAGCATGAGCGGGGGAAAGGCAGAGAGAGAGGGAGACACAGAATCGGAAGCAGGCTCCAGGCTCTGAGCTGTCAGCACAGAACCCGACGCGGGGCTCGAACTCACAGACTGTGAGATCATGACCTGAGCCGAAGTCGGCCGCTCAACCGACTGAGCCACCCAGGCGCCCCTAAAAACAATTTTTAAAATATTTATTTGTTTTCGAGAGACAAAGCATGAGTTGGGGAGGGGCAGAGAGAGAGGGAGACAAAGAATCCAAAGCAAGTTTTAGGCTCTGAGCTGTCAGCACAGAGCCTGATATGGGGAGCAAACTCACGAACCACGAGATCATGACCTGAGCTGAAGTTGGACACTTAACTGACTGAGCCCCTATATCGTATTTTTATTTTTATTTATTTATTAAAAAACTTTTTTTTTTTAACATTTATTTATTTTTAAGAGGCGGAGAGATAGAACACAAGCAAGGGAAGGGGCAGAGAGAGGGGGGAGACATAGAATCTGAAGCAGGCTCCAGGCTCTGAGCCGTCAGCACAGAGCCTGACGCGGGGCATGAACTCAGGAATCATGAGATCGTGACCTGAGCTGAAATCAGACACTTAACTGACTGAGCCACCCAGGCGCCCTACGTCATATTTTTAAATGGAAACGAATGCTGTCTTCTGCTCTCGTTGGCATCTTTGACCCCTAGGAAGGGTCACCTCATGTAGAGCCTCCATTTAGATATTTAGATTTGGTCTTGGTTTTCTTTTTAGGAATTACTTCTCTGAGAGAGAGGGTTGGGGTGAGTATTTGTCCTCCGAAAAGGTTCTTTTTATGAAGTTCTGTAATAAAAGTAAGAACACTCTTACTGATCCTTGATCCTTGATGGACTCTTGGGAGAGCACTTGACTGCATGTATCTGTTTTTTTAATTTTTTTTTTAATTTTTAAAGTTTATTTCTTTTGAGAAGAAAGAGCAAGCAGGGGAGGGGCAGACAGAGAAGGAGAGAGAATCCCAAGCAGGCTCCGCGTTGTCAGTACAGAGCCTGATGAGGGGCTTGAGCTCAGGAACTGGGAGATCATGACCTGAGCTGAAACCAAGAGCCAGATGCTTCACCGACTGAGCCACCCAGGGGTCCCTGACTGCATGTATCTTTTAAGGGGTGAGGCTATGCTTCCCACCCAGGACCTGTCTGACCCTGGCCTCCTCCTTTCGCCTCTCTTGGCCCAAATTAGATTTTTTGGAGAAACTATAAGATATTTGTGGCTGATGATCCTTTTTCCCCAAAGACTCATACTCACGACCTGATGTTACAGTTTTAGGTGTTACCCAGATTAACTAGAGAAGGTGGAGGTGACCATGGTGGGCCGTGTAGACTATTCAGAGTAATACTTGGATGGTACTCCCGAGCGACACCTTTAGATGGGGCCACGTATGATGTGTGCTTCGTCGTGTCCTCTCGTGGGTTTATCTGTCACTGGTTTCCCATTCTGTCTCTACATTCCCTAAGTTTAGCTTTCGAGAGCCTTCCTCCCTCTGTCCCTCCCTTCCTTCCTCCTCCCCCTCTCCATTCCTCAGTCCCTCTGTCCCTCCCTTCCTTCTTCCTTTTCGTTGCTTTAACTTCCCACTCTTTTCTATCTTTCCCTTTAAACTCTGCGTTGCAGTCTAGGCCTGGAGCGCACGCAGACCACGCTGGCCGTCGGTGTGACTCAGCGGGCAGCCAGGGTGTCTGGATTTGTTCTCCTGCTCTCATGAACTAAAGCAGGCCCTCCCCACTTTGACTGTTAAAGTTACTGATCCCTAGAGAAAGCAATCAAATGTAACTTAAATGTTTGTGTGTATGTGTGTTTTTTAAGAATGAAAGATACAGCATGATTCTGTCTCTAGTTTTAAAAACTAAGAACAGGGAAGAGGAAAACCGAGTCATAATTTCAAATGTACTTAGATTCCGCATTATGAGAAGTTAATGGAAGAGGAGAGAAAAAATGGGGAAGAAAATGGGGAGGACATATTTACCAAACCCTGAGAAAGAGGCTTACTTATTAAACGTTTAAAAATAGAATTTCTTAGATGCGAAAGGGGAGTTAAATATAGCTACTGTGTTATAAGAAATATTTTGCTTCCTACATAAAATTTTAATACACGGGACTTGTGAACATCTCCCCCCCCATTATTAGTGGTGAACACCCTTCACTTCCTGTGTGGAAAAGCTGGGGTAGGAGACCTCACTTTATAGAGGAAGAGGTCATCTCGTTTTGTAGAGTGACATCTTAAGGCCTTTTGAAATATTCCCGCCGAGTGTTTTTAAAACTTTGTGGTTTACCATTTGGGACGTAGCCAAGAGAAAAACCCGCTCTTTGCCCAGGTGAAAATGAGAATTCTGTGTTCTTTATTCCCCGGTGGGACCCCAGCCACTGATTCCCGGTCTCACCCCCTGGGGCAGAGACAAGTTGAGGGTTTTCTTCGCATGTCGAGCACAGTTTACTTGGTAGTGTCAAGAGCCACTGTCGTTCCTCCGTTCTGTCCTAGTCTGGGCCTTATTTGAAAAAAATGATTCGGGGTGCTGCTGTCCCAGCTTGCACAGCATGGGCTCTGCCGCGGGGACCGGAAGTGTGGTGCCCACAGTATTCCCAGTGAAACTGACGTGCATTTGGTGGTTGGCTTTGCCTCGTAGTGCTGGCCCGGAGAGCCGTGCAGGAGTACATCATCACAGCCATCAAGGAGGTGTTGAGGATCCACTTCAACCGTGCGGTGGAGCTCCAGGTGGGTCCCTGCCGTGCCGGAGCCCGGGTCGAAGGCCCATCTCGGTCCTAGCAGGCTCTTTCCTCTCCTCCCTCCTCCTGTTGGTGAACACCTGCTCATCCTTTGGGTAGCCGTTCAGATATCACTTTTCGGGAAGCCCTGATCCCGAGTGAGGCCAGGTTTAGTCCACCGGAGAGAAGTGTTGGCAGAATCGGAAGAAAAAGTCCCCAGAGCTGGAGATGACGACGTGATGCTTTTGTGTCCCTCGATTTACATAAAAGGACTTGGGTTAGAGTTTGAATTAGGTTTTAGAGTGAGCGTGTATGCATATATCTGCACAGTGAGATAGAGATAGATTTCCGTACGTCTTCACGGTGGACCCTGTGCTCGTACCTCCTCTCCCGTGAGGTCAGAGAGCCACGCTGTAGACCGGCACCGTCCCGAACAGAGCCTCAAGCCACATGTGGCTCCCGAGCACGCGAAATTTGGGCTCGTCTGAATCGAGATGTGCTGTATCCAAAATTTACACAGGATTTCAAAGACGAGTGAAAAAAAATGGACCCTATTTCACCAACAATTTTTTACGTTGACCACATATGGAGATGTCATCTCAAATATATTGGGTTAAGTAAAATTAATTTCACCTGTTCTCTTTATGCTGTTGAGTGTGGCTACTAGAAATTTTAAAATTGCATTTGTAACTCATGGATTTCTTTTGGCCAGCACTGCTCAGCAGAATAAGGGCTCCTTTTTTTTTTATTTAAAAAAAATTTTTTTAACGTTTATTTATTTTTGAGAGACATAGAGACAGAGCGTGAGCAGGGGAGGGGCAGAGAGAGAGGGAGACACAGAATCTGAAGCAGGCTTCAGGCTCTGTGCTGTCAGCACAGAGCCCAACACGGGGCTCGAACTCACAGACCACGAGATCATGACCTGAGCTGAAGTCGGACGCTTAACCGACTGAGCCACCCAGGCGCCCTAAGGGCTCCTTTATATGTGGATTAAATGAGACATCTTTGAATTTAACCTTGGTAAATACAACGTGGAATTCTCCGTAGCTCGTTATTTCAGTTCATGTTACTGACTCTTCTTTCTTGCCGTCTTTGCTCCTCTGATTTTATGCAGTTTTAGAGTAGGTCGGCAGGTCTGTAAAAGGGATAACTAAAATAAAATTTTAATGCTCTTTGCATCTCTCCCCCTTCATTTAAAGCTACCCGTTTATTTCCCCCTGTACTTACTCTGTTATTTTTCTACTCTGTACAACTTCCTTTAATTTTGAGTTCTAGTATTCTCAATTTGATAATTACTGTCTTTTGTATTTTTAAATTTTCGTAGGTTTATGAACTGTTCGCCGACTTCACTTTCCTGGTAACATCTGGGCCTTTCGTTTACACGGCAATATCAGTCATCAATGTACTTATAAACAGTAAACTTGTACGTGACCAAACTCCTTTAATCCTGGCTGTGAAACCTTCCTTCCTCGTGCCGGAGTCCAGGTTCCAAGTGCACACGGGTGAGAACACTGAGCATAGTTGTTTCGATTTGTCAATAAAGTGCCCTTTTGTTTTTGATGTTTTTAAAATATTGGGGGAGGATTTAAAAAAATTATTTAAAATTTAAATAGAAAGCAAGGTAATTGCATTGTAATTATGGAAAATTTCCACCAGGTGCAAAAGTACCCAGAATAGTTCAGCCCCCATGTATTCCTCATATCATCATAGGACTTTGGCAAATTTCAGTTCCTAAGTCAGTCTTGTTCCATCTAATGCCCTCCTCTCATGTTATTTTTGATATGACATCATGATATCTCCCTCATAAATATTTCAGCCCATGCTTCTAAGAGATGAAGACCTTTTTTTTTTTTTTTTTTTTTTTAAAGAAAAAAATTTCATGGGGCCCCTGGGTGGCTCAGTCAGTTAAGTGTCTGTTTTTGGCTCAGGTCATGATCTCACGGTTGGTTCCTGGGTTCAAGCCCCACAATGGGCTCTGTGCTGACAGCTCAGAGCCTGCTGCCTCTTCGGATTCTGTGTCTCTGTCTCTCTCTGCTCCTCCCTTGCTCCTGCTTTGTCTCTCTCTCTCTTTTAAAAATAAATAAACATTAAAACAGTTTTAAAAAATTTTTTTATATTTTTAAGTAAGCTCCATGCCCAATGTGGGGCTTGAACTCACAACCCTGAGATCAAGAGTTGTGTGCTAGGGGCGCCTGTGTGGCTCAGTCGGTTAAGCGTCCGACTTCGGCTCAGGTCATGATCTCGCTGTCTGTGAGTTCCAGCCCCGCGTTGGGCTCTGTGCTGACAGCACAGAGCCTGGAGCCTGCTTCGGATTCTGTGTCTCCCTCTCTCTGCCCTACTTCTACTCATGTTCTGTCTCTATGTCTCAAAAAATAAATAAACGTTAAAAAAAAAAAAAAAAAAGAGTTGTGTGCTGTACCGACTGAGCCAGCCAGGCGCCCTAAGAGACGAAGACTATTAAATACGTTCAAACACATACATCCATGCTTGAAAAATTATCGATGTTTTCCCAGTTTTGTTTGATATATCCCCCACAGTGTTATTTTTTTTTTTCTTTCAAGGAGTTGAGAGTGTTTTAAAGCAATACCACACATCCTATCATTTCACCTGTACCTGTGTAAGATTTCACATTTCATATTTGGAATGTTTCAGTCACTTGGATCTTTTGATGCTCAGATTGTTATCTTTTTCCATTTTAAAATGATACGAGCCACCTTCACATCGTATATATTCGTTTGGTGCGGAGTAAGTTTTCCACGTTTCCATGCTACGATACCTCTTAGTACTTCATCCTGTGCTGTGGATACGTTAGTTGAGCTAGATGGTATTTTTGCCGTCCCCGTTCCTCCATACTAAAGCAACGCCTGGTTCGCGGGCCTGTCATTGCTTTCCTTCTCTCAGTACTTCAGTTTGTGCCTCAGAGTGTGGATACTGGCTTCTGCAACTTCACCCAGCGCATCGAGAAAGGCCTGATGATAGCTCTTTCTGAAGTGAGCAAACACCACCAGGGGACGCATAACCTCACTGTGCAGGTGAGAATGGCATGGGATGCAGAACAGGATGCTTTGTTCTTTGAAGATGAGCTAGTTTCACGTGTTTCGTTTCGGCCACAGTAAACTCTCACCCATCCCCTCTCTTAGAAGAGGTTCCGTTCACACGAATCAAAGTTGAGTGCTTTCCAGGGCTTTAGGTTCACATGGCGTGAATAGGCTAGGCATGTTTGAAGATTGCAGAGTAACAGGATAACTAGGGGCCTTAGATATGGTGAGCTAGAGAGAGAGATGAGCATATGTCAGAAATTCTAGAATGTTCTAAGAAGGAACAGTATCAGCCTGAATACCCAATGTGGGGGAAATGTGTTTCACATTGTAGAATACCACGAAATGCAGCTCTTCACTCTAAAAACAGAGAATATAGCCACAAATTAAAGAACAGGCACTGGGGTTGCCTGGGTGGCTCAGTTGGTTAAGCAGCAGACTTTGGCTCCGGTCATGATCTTGTGGTCTGTGAATTCGAGCCCCGCACTGAGCACTGTGCTGACAGCTCAGAGCCTGGAGCCTGGTTCAGATTCCGTGTCTCTGTCTCTCTCTGCCCCTTCCCAGCTCGCACTCTGTATCTTTCTCTCTCTCAAAAATAAATGTTTAAAAAATTAAACAAACAAACAGGCTTTGGTATGTATTGGATGGAAACTGCCGATGTTTTTATATTTCTTTAATATTTTTCTCCATGTTCTTTGTTTTATGACATATATTTTTAAAGTTTATTTCTTTATTTAGAGAGAGAGAGTGTGTGTAAGTGGGAGAGGGGCAGAGAGAGAGGGAGAGAGAGAGAATCCCAAGCAGGCTCCACACTGTCAGTGCAGAGCCTAATGCAGGGCTTGATCTCACAAACTGTGAGATCATGGCCTGAGCCAAAGTTGGACGCTTAACCGACTGAGCCACCCAGGCACCCCTCTACAATTTATAGTAAATAGATTTTGTTGTACCTGGATCCACCTTTCGTATTTCTTATTTTTTCTTATATAGTCCATCTCCTTTTAAAATTCCCTATTTTTACAAATTTTCTAAACTTTGTCCCCTGAAGTCATTAATTTCGTCTTCAGCTGCATCCGTCATGTTTTTCAGCCCCTCTGCTGAATATTCTTTGAGCCATCTTTTTTTGTTTTTTTGTTTTTCTTTATTTTGTTGTTGTTCTTTGCTCCTTTTTCATCGTGGCTTCTCCTACAAAGATGCAGGATTATCTTGCATGAATTTGCACTATCACCTGGAAAAGTCTCTGGGGACATTAATGAGAATGTGTTAGAAGTTGCCTTCTGGTTCCCAAGTTGTCTCTGTTTTCTCTGCAGCTGTTGTTCTGTGTTGATCTTGGTTCTTTGCGTTTGTGCTCCTAGTTTGCCGTAAATATTTGGAGGCCGTGGGTTGGTCGCCGTTAGGAGTGAAGAAGCAGGTTGTTAATTTTGGCCGCTCTCCCCTTCAGCTGTGCGGTCTGTGTCTATATCCGCCCTGTCTCCTGATGGGAGAATTTGCCGGAGCACCGGGTCCTGAGCGGAGTATGCCAATGCAGATGGTGGGACAGACCGGGACCCCCGCCCCCGTGTAGGATAAGGATTCCTGGGGATGGAGCGCTTCAGTGTAATTTTCACAGCAGATCTGCTGCTTTTTTCATTTTCTTTCTTTCTCTGTCTCTTGTGTGCACTGGGGTTATCTCAGTCTCTACCCACCTTCTTGTTAGGGTCCAAACCCACAGTCTTGAAGCTCGCTCTGTCAGGGAGATCCTTTCTGCTCAGGGAGTGGTGTTTTGGGCTGGTCAGAGTGAAGATGGGGCTGCTGCCAGCACCTCTGTGTTGGCCTGCGTGCGGCAGTTAGAAACGAGAGAAGAGGGAGAAAGTCAACTCGACTCTTTGGCACATGGGCTTTGATTAATTGTACTGATTGTCTCCTCTGGTGACCGTGCCTGCAGAGCTCTCGTGTGGGGCAGCCAGCTCTCGGCTCCTGCGCTCCGGGCCTGTGTGTGATTTGGGTCCCCGCTCCCTCAGTTCTGGTTTATGTCATTATGATCCCGTCCTCCCTCCGTCTTCCAGAAATGTGACAGAGTCTCTGACTTTCTTCCATTCTCAGATCTGTTGCGGATTTACTCCCCTTCGTTCAGCTTTATTGTTATTTCAGTGGGATTTGGGGTGGGAGGGAGTGGGAGGGACTATAAATACTTGTGTTCAGTTCACCACTTAATGTAAAAAACATTTGCAGTAAACAGAATTTTAAGTATTGCAGACGGGAACCAGGTTGTGGTTCCTTTGAAACCAGTCCGTTCCTTTGAAAACGTTACCCCCTTTAAAAACAACAACAACAACAAAAACGAATGAGAGAAATGGTGAGGGAGAAATCGCAGGCTTTTAGCTGAACGTTTTGCTTCCTTTTGGAAGCTTATCCCACCCTCCTTCTTTCAGATCTTGAATATCACCATGGGTGCTTCGAGGCCGGCTCCTCGGCGGGGCCCGGTGAATATCGTCTTTGCGGTCAGAGGCACGCAGGGGTTTTTGAACGGGACAGAAGTGAGCCAGCTGCTCAGGAACCTGAGCGTGGTGGAGTTCAGTTTCTACCTGGGATACCCAGTGCTCCAGATTGCAGAACGTGAGTACTCCTGTCCCGCGAAGCCGGGGGGGAAGTGACCACAGCTGTTTTCATCGCTGGACCTCTTTTTTTTTTTTCACTTGAAATACTTGGCTGAAATCCAGACTAAAAATCGGATAAAACTGGTGCTTCTCAGAGTCAAGGCAGGGTGGGCCTCCAGAGCCCTCCTCACCCACGGGCCTTGGCGAACTATTGTCTTTTGAGATTAACAGGAGCTGTTTAAGATGACGCCAGTTCTGGAAAAGATACAGCCCAGAGGCACAGAGAGCAGACCTGTGGTTGCCAGGGGTGATGGGTGGGAGGAAAGCGAGACAGCAAGAGAGCAGCAGAAGGCAATTTTGGGGGCCCGACGAGCCTGTTCTGTTCTGTGTCTTTATGGCGGTGGTGGTTTTGCAAGTTTGTGCCTTTGTCCAAAGCCATAAAACTGCATCCTAAAAAAGAGTAAATTTTACTGCATGTACACGTAAAACTGGAAAAAAAAAAAAAAGAATAACAAACAAAAACTAACAAAGCCTTTCTTCCCGGCTGAAGCAATTAGATTCACGGTGCAAATGGCGTGGGGGTGGGGAAGTCGTTGACTTTGAAAAAACAGTAGATTCCAGAGTTGAAGTCAGGCAAAAAAAAAAACAAAAAACCATCAAGTTCTTTTTCAAAATGGAACAGCCAAATGGTGTAATGACTTTTATGTGTTTTAGTGTGCTGGTAATTAAATTAGAAAGAGTAACGTGTCAAATGCAAGAGCAGGCAGGGATAGAAGTGTTCTTTACCAATAGCCCCTTTCCGTTCCGGGCAGTGCAGGTGGGGATAAAATAATAAGTGTGCTGGACAGCTGGGATGCCCTGGGACTGTCCCAGGCAAGTCAGGACGTAGGGTCACTTTACCCTGAGTCATTGCTGGGAAAGCCTAGGGCCCTGGGGAACACGGGGTGAAAAACCGTTGCTCTGGAACAGTGAGATTTCAAGGGGACCTTGTGGGCAGGTTCTCTCTGCGAAGCAGTGTCCACAGTGTCACTCAAACAAGCCTCCTATTTTTTTCTCTCCGTCTTTCTCCCAGAGACTCTTGTGCTCAGAAAGTGCGTATTATCTGCGCCTTCCCAGCATTCTGGCATTTAGTTCTTCCGTATTTTGCACGCGGTAGTATAGGAAAGGCGGTGTGCCGTGACTTACCGAGTTCTCCCCAGACTGACTTTTCTGGTGGTTGCAAAACCTGCTTTTTACAGATTTCCCTCCTTTCCTTTTTATAGCCTTCCAGTACCCACAGCTCAACTTATCCCAGCTGCTGAAGTCCTCTTGGGTGAGAACAGGTATGTTTAACTTACATAATGTTTTGGAAACTGTAAGAATAAAAAATTCCGCGCAGGAGTATTGCGCACGATACCGCCTTTCTTGTTTCTGAGTCCTGAATTCAGGGCATAATGTACCTTAAATTCCTGGCAAAGAATGAATGAGAAAGGAATTCGGATTCAGCTGTGGGAATGCATCCCACTGAGTTATGGCACAAAAAGAATTGGCTTTCTTTAAAATTCATACGTCAGGTCCGGGGAGGGGGGGAAAGTCTAACAAGAATTGACAGTCTTCTGATCCAGAATAGGATGAGGTTCCAAAGCAAGGATCTCTTTTTTCCTAAAAAGTCTTATTTGTTTGGTTTTATGAGGATGCATAAGGTAGCTTGGGGAGCAAGTAAGAAGCTTTTTTTTGTTTGTTTTCTTTTTTTTTCTTTTTTTTAAGAAGCTTTTTCAAAAGTTGCGTGGGCCCGGGTCAGATATTTATAGCTGTGGCATTGTAGATAAAAGCTTTCTGACTGGGTAATCAAAGTGGAAGAGCTAGTTACACCACTGTGCGCCCAGCGTGCGAGCGGCCCAGTAAGGAACTGGTGGTGGGGAGGAAGCGTGCGCTAAGGTCACGGTCACCACTTACGGGTTCTCAGTGCCTGCAGGCTCGCCTCGCTCCACATACAACAGCCCATGTAAAGGCTCCACCTCTTTGATAGTACAGTGGCACCATTTTCCAGATACTTTTCTTTTTATTATTTTTTTTAGAGAGACAGGGAACAAGCAGGGGAGGGGCAGAGAGAAAGAGAGAGACACAATCCGAAGCAGGCTCCAGGCTCTGAGCTGTCAGCACAGAGCCCAACACAGGGCTCGAACCCACGAACCATGAGATCATGACCTGAGCTGAAGTCAGGCATTTAACCGACTGAGCCACTCCGGCGCCCCTCTAGATAACTTTCATAGCACTTAAGGGACCTGTCTGTGGTCCTGTTTCAGAGCAGATTTGAGCCAGTTCTGGCTGAAAATCACATGCGTTTTTCTCCTATAATACACTGAGAAGCCCGTTATCTGTTTGATAATCTTGTTTACAGCAGATGGTTTAAGACTGGCACCCTTATCTCGGGTCAGTTTATGACTCTAAGTCTTGAGTCAAGATAACATGAACTTGGACCATTTCCAGGAGTTCTGAAATAAGTGCAGATAAAATGTTTCCTCTCGTGGGGAAGTTCGTAGCTCCAGGCCACTTACACTGCTGAGTTCCCGGGACTTCTGGCCACCAGCCTGGGTAGCGCTTGGAGCTCGGGACCGTACATGAGACGTCTGAGCAGCACTTCTGGCTCCCCATGACCCGTCCATGTTCGCTCTTTCTCCCCTTAGTGTCTCCTCTCTGGGGACTGGTCTTCTACAGCGGTCCTGTACTAACGCTCCTATGCGCGCACCCATTTCTCCACCACTGCTAACTCGCTTTGGGGCCTGCGTGTGTTTCGCTTTGTAAATGTAGTTCTCCTGGGCGTTGTCGAGAAGCAGCTCCAGAATGAAGTGTTCCAGGCTGAGATGGAGCGCAAACTGGCCCAGCTGCTCAGTGAGGTGTCCACCCGCAGGCGGATGTGGAGAAGGGCCACCGTTGCCGCCGGGAACAGCATCGTGCAGGTACTCTGAGAAGCCCAAGGGAAGAGGGGAGGAGGGGGAGGGAGCTGTCTAAAAACACGCTGTATTTTCATGCAAATGGAAAGCGCCGTGAGAAAATTCTAATTTAGACTGGTGACTCTATCGGGTAGCAGCTGAACGGGGTAGCATTTCAGTTCAACTAGAGTCTAGACAAAGAGACCCCGTGGGGAGCACAGCGAAGGAATTGTGTCACTGGGTTGCCCTGCCATCAGGTGACCTCACTTTTCAGAGTAGTTTTTTAATTACCAAAAATGTCCGTTTTATGCAGTGGCAAGTATTATTAATAGCATCCTGACTGTAAATCATCCAGCTGGAAGGGACCTTAAGCGATCAGAGAGAGGAGAATTTTGTGCCCTCTCTTTTAACACTTCATCCTTCCTGCCTCCTGTCAACTGTGGTTGTTTCTTATTATCCAGTGATCTTCAGTTTTTTTTTTAATTGAAGTAACATTGATAGATGTTACTTATAGGTAGATACCACTATATTAGTTTCAGGTGGGCAAGATAATGATTTGATATTTGAATATGCTCCAACGTGACCACTACGATAAGTCTGGTTACTACCATCTGTCACTGTACATCTCATTTTGTAAACGAGCAGAAAGGTTACGAATGACAGAACCGAAAATGACCCATTAAGAAATGTACATGCTCACAGAGAGTCGGAGGTTTGGGCTGTAATTTATTCCCATCTCAGTGTGAATTACGTTGTTTTTGGAATTTTTTTTTAATTGACTGCTGACTTACAGAGCTAGCAAACTGGGATATTTAGAGTCATGGCATTGCAGAGACAGGAAAGCAGGGTGAGAGCTGCAAGTTCAGGGGCAGAGAAGTGGGTGGTTTGGAGGCATCAGAGAGGAAGGTGTACAGCTGGACCTGGGTGAGGGGTGGTAGTGAGTTGCCTTGAGCTGGCATTATTATCCTGCGACCCTCTTAGCAAGTTTTCCTCATAAGCACTGTTCTTGATTCCTCTCCTAGAGTAGTTACCTTGCCAGGTGTAATAGAGTATAGAGACATTTTTAAAAACTAATAAAAAATTGAAAGTAATATTAAATAAGCAGAAAACAAAGAAAAAGTTAAAATGACATGTAAAAGCCTGGCCTTATTTAGCAACCCTGGCTTCACAGAGCTCATGGTCTTGGTCGAGGTTAATTTATGCACATAAAACAGTTACAGAGCACTGTCACAGACTCTGGGTTTGGAATTCTCTCTTGTCCAGCAAGAGAGCGGATGCAGGATTAAAATGCAAGAGAGGCTAATGTCCGGGAGGAGACAAGAGCCCCGAGTGAGGGTCCTTGCTCCATTTTTATTAGGATCAGAAGGCTTACAAACCTGATGGACGTGTACAGACAGTGAAACCATGAACATTAACTCATGGGTGTGAGAGAAGGGGGGTTTTGAAGATATGCGGTGTTAGGGATTTGGGTCAATACAAAACAAAATCCTGGTGCCTGGGCGGAAGGTTATTTACAGCAGACATGAGGTGACATAAACCACCTCTGTTTACCTAAACTGGGCTAGGGTACAAGAAAGAGCATGCTACCTCAGGGTCAACAAGGCACCTTTCTTTTGCTTTTAGCTCTGCTCTAGACAACTTGTCCTGCTGTGGTCCATAGCCCTGTTTACCTGTCTACCTATTTTGGTCCTTCCTTCCTTCCTGTGAAAGCAGCTTTCTGCTATTGTACTAAGTTGAGGGGGGGAGGGTGCGTTTCTGCCCTGAATACCTAATCTTGTTTACCTCATCTTGGTCGCTTTAATCCTACGGCTTCCTATTACTATATGCCTTGTTAACCCATGGGTGTAAGCTCAGGGAATTCCCAAGCTTCTTCCCCACAGAGTACCACAAAGCTGTAAAATGAGGTGCTACTTTCGTTGTGCAAGTTCCCCAAGGTAGGAATATGAGATTTGTGGGAGTTAGCCAAGCCATCCCAGGTCAGTGTGCTGTCTGATGGATTGCTTAGAGACTTGCTCCCCATCTCTTCCTCCTTAGAGTGACCCACTGTGAAGATGTGTGGACAAGGATTCGTGTACAACAGTGCAAGACTTTTCATCAAAGTATAGTCTGCGGAAGTGAAAGTATTGAAACAACCTATGAGTAAATAAATGATAGTGAATCTTTTTATGTTGGAATGTTTGGTAGCCATTGTCATTTTTAAAAAATTATTCAGTGATATAGATAAATGCCCAAGTGAAGCGAGACAACCAAAGAATGTATGTACTGTCATCCAAATATTAATATAAAACCTATGGAAAAAAATAATGGCAATATGCCAGAAGGTTGGCAGTGATTTTCTTTGGTTAATTGAATTTCAGGTGATTTTCATTTTATTCTTTATACATTTTGTGTGTTTTCATATTTCGGCAGTGATCATATAATTTGTAGAGTAAACAGGCTATTTTAATCAGAAAATAATTTTAAAAAATGAGATTGAAAATGTTGCCCCAAATGGTGACTCCATTGTACTGTGGTTGTATAGATTCCAGATATGAATCTAGTAAGTCATCTGGGAAGGATGCTAGACTTAGATTTTACTGATGGTTGGACAGGGTTATAGAATCTTTAATTATATGCCCAAGTATATGGGACCCTGGTTTCTGAAAGAAAAAAACATTTCTAAAATGTATCAGAACTTTTCAGTGTAATAAACAGGCACACAGGTCGTGGCACAGGTGGATATAACCTCCTTGCTTTTCAGTAGCCCTTTGATGGTCTTCCATTCTAAAGGCTAATAAAATTAATCACTACAGCCCAGTTCGGGGGAGGAGGAGGTACTTAGCAAATAGAAGCAGTCAGGGAATTCGCCTGGAAATAGCAAACAAAGGGCAGGGTAGATGAGCCCTTCTCAGGATGGAGATGTATAAAGAACAGATTCTTCAGGGATGAGAGTTTGGACCTGTGTTGTTAAGGAGCTTTAGAAATAATCTTAGAGAAGGCATTCGTGGTGAAATCATGAAGTTGTTGATTTGCCAAAAGTTTCCAGTGGTGAAGGAAGAGTCCAGCAGCCGTGTCCGGAACGCCGGGCAGTATTACAATTCTGTACACGTGGCTGGCAAAGCAGCAGCTGCATTTTGCCGGTGGCAAATGTAGAGACCAAACATTCAAATTGCTTGTACAAAATAGAGGGCTTGGACTCGTCGTCGATAGTTCCCCAGAACATCGGTCCTGCAGTTTGCTGGAGTCTAAAGGGGCAGCAAAATTGTTGCGTGTTATTAAGAGAAACGGCAACAAAATAGAAAGGTATATTTATATAAAACTGATAGATACACAGATTCTGAAGTCCTAATGTGAAAAGGACTATGTATAACACCTGAGAGAGATCGATTTTGGGACAGATCAAAGTACTCTTTGACCTAGGAGATTGTGAATTGAATGCATAGCTTTCTAGCTTGATTGAGATATACTCGACATATGACGCTCTGTAGGTTTAAAGTGTACAGTGTGCTGATTCGATAGATGCATATACCGTCAAATGATTACCTCAGTCAGATTAGTTAGCACATCCATTTCTCACATAGTTACCTTTTCTGTGTTTGTGGTGAGAATTTTTAAGATCTACCCTCTTAGCAACTTTCAAGTAAGTAATACAGTATTGTTAACTTTGGTCACTGTGCTGTACATTGGACCCCCGGAACTTATTATCTTAAAGCTAAAAGTTTGTACCCTTTGTCTACCATCACCCGTTTCTCCCACTCCCTACCCCTCACAACTACCACCCACTGTCTGTTCTTATGAATTCGACTTTTTTAGATTCCACATATAAGTGAGATCATACAGTATTTGTCTCTCTCTATCTGACTTATTTCACTTTGCATAATGCCCTCGAGGTCCATCTATGTTGTTGCAAATGGCCGGATTTCCTTCTTTCTTATCACCGAATAGCATTCCATTTGTGTGTATGTGCGTATGTGTGTGACATCACATCTTCTTTATCCATTCATCCAGAGATGGACACTTAGGTTGCTTCCATGTCTTTGCTATTGTAAATAATGCTGCAGTGAACAGGGGGGTTCAGATGTCTTTTCAAGATAGTGGATTTCATTTCCTTTGGCTGCGTACCCAGAAGTAGGATTCCTGGATCAAATGGTAGTTCCATTTTAAATTTTTTGAGGAACCTCCATATTGTTTTCCACAGTGGCTGCACACTATACTTTCCCACCAATCAGGCATATGGGTCCCCTTTCCTCTACTTTCTTATCAGCGCTCATCTATTGTCTTTTTGATAATAGCCATTCAAACAGGTATGAAGTGATATCTCATTGTGGTTTTGATTTGCATTTCCCTGATGATTAGCGATGTTGACCTTTCCATATAACTGTTGGACATTTGTGTATCTGTTTTGGAAAAATGTCTATTCAGATCTTATGCCCATTTTTAAATCAGAGTTTTTGTTGTTGTTGTTTCTTATTTTTTTTTTTTGTTTTTGTTTTTTTGCTACTGAGTTGTATGAGTTCCTTATATATTTTGAATATTAACGGCTTATCAAATATATCATTTGCACATATTTTCTCCCATTCTGTAGGTTGACTTTTCATTTCGTCGAATCTTTTTTTTTTTTTTTCCTGTGCAGAAGCTTTTAAGTTTGTTATAGCCCGCTTGTTTATTTTTGCTTTGTAGCTTGTGCTTTCAGTGTTATATCTAGAAAATCATTGCCAAGACCAGTGTCAAGGGTCCTTACCCTTATGTTTTATTCTAGGACTTTTATGGTTTCAGGTCTTACATTTAAATCTTTCCACTGGAGTTAATTTTTGTGAGTGCTATAAGATAAAGACCCACTTTCATTCTTTTGGATGTGAATATATCTAACACCATTTATTGAAGAGACCATCTTTTCCCCATTGAGTATTCTTGGCTCCCTTGTCACCAGGGTTCTCTGGGGTTCTTTATCAATTTTAGGATTGTTTTTTCTATTTCTAAAGGAGTTTTTTTAATGTTTATTTATTTTTGAGAGAGAGAGATAGATAGAGCATGAGCGGGGGAGGGGCAGAGACAGAATGGGAGACACAGAATCCAAAACAGGCTCCACGCTCTGAGCTGTCAGCACAGAGCCCGACGCGGGGCTCGAACTCTGGAACGGTGAGATCATGACGTGAGCCGAAGTTGGACGCTTAACCGACTGACCCACCCAGGTGCCCCTGTTTTTTCTATTTCTAAATGCCATTGAAATTTTCATGGCTATAAATGGCATCTATAGATGGCTTTGGATAGTATGGACATTGTAACAATATTATTCCAATCCATGAACACAGGGTATCTTTCCGTTTGTTTGTGTCTTTAGTTCCTTTGATCAGTGTCTTAAATTTTCAGTGTACAGACCTTCTTTTAAAAAAAAATTTTTTTAATGTTTATTTTATCTTTGAGAGAGAGAGTGAGAGCGCACAAACAGGGGAGGGACATAGAAAGGGGGACAGAGGATCCAGAGCAAGCTCCGTCCTGACAGCAGAGGATCCTGATGCAGGGCTTGAGCCAAAGTTGGGTGCTTAACCGACTGAGCCACCCAAACGCCCCTCAGTTTACAGATAGATCTTCTAATTCTTTGGTTCAGTTTATTCCTAAATATTTCATTATTTTTGATGCTGTTGTGAATGGAATTGTTTTATTTATTTCTTTATCAGATACTTTATTGTTAATGTATAAAAACAACAGATTTTAGTGTATTAATTTTGTATCTAACTTTACTGAATTCATTTATTCTAACAGTTTGTGTGTGTATGTGTGTGGAGTCTTTAGGGTTTTCGATATATATTATGTCATCTGTAAATAGTGATAGATCTTACTTCTTCCTTTCTGATTTGGATGCCTTTTATTTCTTTTTCTTGCCCAGTTGCACTGGCTAGGATTCCAGGACTGTATTGAATAGGAATAGTGCGAGCAGGCCGTCTTGTTTCTGATCTTACAGTAAAAACTTTCAACCTTTTACCACTGAGTGTATTAGCTGTGGGTTTGTCATATATGGCCTGTACTATGTTGAGGTATATTCCTTCTACACTTGATATGTTGAGGGTTTTTTTATAATTAAGAGATATTGAATTTTGTCAAATACTTTACTTACATCTTTTGAGATGATCATGTGATTTTTATCGTTTATTTATGTGATATAGTAGCTTACTGATTTGCATATGTTGAACCATCCTCGTATCTCAAGGATGAATCTCAATTGATCATGGTGCATGATCTTTTTTTTTTTTTAATGTTTATTTATTTTTGAGAGAGAGAGAGCATGAGCAGGGGAGGGGCAGAGAGAGAGGGAGACACAGAATCCAAAGCAGGCTCCAGGCTCCAAGCTGTCATCACAGAGCCCTATACGGGGCTCGAACTCACAAAACGTTAGATAATGACCTGAGTCAAAGTGGTCTCTTAACTGACTGAGCCACCCAGGTGCCCCAGTGCATGATCTTTTTAATGCGCTGTTGCATTTGGTTTGCTAGAAATATATTTTATTGAGAATTTTTGCATCTAATTCATCAGAGATAGTGGCCTTTAGTGTTTTTTTCTTTTTCTTTTTCTCTTCTTTTTTTTTTTTTTGTAGTCCCTTTATTGGAGTTTGGTATCAGGGTAATATTGGTCTCGTAAAATGCATTTGGGAATGTTCCCTTCTCTTTTATTGTTTTGGAAAATTTTGAGAAGGATTAGCATTAATACTCCAAATGTTTGGTAGAATTCGTCAGTGAAACCATCTGGTCCTGGGCTTTTTGGTTGGGAAGTTTTTGATTACTGATTCGATCTTCTCAGTCCTTATTGGTCTCTTCATATTTTCTATTCGTGATTCAGTCTCAGTAGGTCATGTGTGTTTATCCATTGCTTCTAGGTTTTCCAGTTTGTTGGTGTAATTATTCATGGTATTCTCTTATGACCCTTTGTATTTCTGTTATCTGTTGCAATGTCTCTTTTATTGATAACTTTCATCCGAGTCCTCTTTTTTTCTTTGTTAATCTAGCTGAAGATTTGTCAGTTTCATCTTTTTAGAGCCAACTCTTAGTTTTGTTAATTTTTCGTATTCTCTATTTTATTTATTTCTGTTCTAAATTTTAATGTTTTCTCCCTTCTGGTAACTTTGAGCTTAGATTTTTCTTTCTCCCTCCCTTCTCCCTCTCCCCCCCTCCCCTTCTCTGCCCTCCCCTTCCCTCCCTCCCTTCCTTCCTCTCCTCTCCCTTCCCCTCCCTTCTCTTCCCCTCCCTTCTCTTCCCCTCCCTTCTTATCCCCTTCCCTTCTCTTCCCTTCCCTTCCAGTTCCTTGAAGTATAAAGTTTATTTTTTATGAGATCTTTCTTTTTTCTTGATGTATGCTTTTATAGCTATAAACTTTCCTCTTAAACTACGTTTGCTGTATCCCGTAAGTTTTGGTATGTTGTGTTTCTTCCATTTGTCTCAAGATATTTTTTAAAATTCCCTTTCAATTTCTTCTTTGGTCTGTTGGTGTTTTCAGGAGTATGCTGTTTAATTTCCCTGTATTTGTGAAATTTCCAGCTTTTCTCCTATTATTGATTAGTTTCATACCATTGTGGTCAGAATAGATACTTGATATCATTTCTGTCTTCTTGAATTTGTTGAGACTTGTTTTTGGCCCAACGTGGTATATCCTAGAAAATGTTCCATGTGTGCTTGAGAAGACTATGTATTCAATTCTATTGATATTGGATGAACTGTTCTGTAAATGTCTGTTAGCTTCCTTTAGGCGATAGTGTTGCTCAAATCTGCTGTTTCCTTTCTGATTCTCTGGATGACCCATCCATCATTGAGAGTGAGAAACTGAAAATAAAGAATTTATGAGATTTATCATCCTGAGAGCAGTGGTCCTCAAGTGGGGGTGATCTCACTGCCCCTGCACTCTGCCCCTGTAGGGTACATTTGGCAATGACTGGTGACATTTTTGTTTGTCACAACTAGTGTGGGAGAGTATGGTTATTGGTACTGGCATCTCGTGAGTGGAGGACCGTCATGCTGGTAAATATCCTACAATACTTGGGATAGCCCCCCATTGAACCAAAATGACAATAGTGCCACCGTGGAGAGACCTTGCACTAAAAAAAGAGAGAATGCTGATAAGATTCAAGGTGAGATTGGATAGAACCAGTAATAGTTTCTGAGAACCAGGTATGTACCTAACGACCATTCATGTTGAGAGGACATTACTGTTCTGTGATGTGTTGGAGCTGGTTGGTAGCAATTCTAGACTGCCCGGACTTGGCAACCCTGTACTCTGTGTATCCACCTTGCCCGTGTGTCTTGGAGAAGACTTTGAGCAAGATGAAGCACATTTGTTTTTCCGTACAGAGCAACTTTTATTTTAACCATCCATCTTCCCATCAAGAGAGCATCGTGGAGATTCTGGGCTCCAGAATGGTGTAACGAGCTCAGTATGAGGATTGGAATGAATCCTGAATAACACAGTCAAGATCGAGCGCCCTGAGAAAGGGCTTCGAAATGCTAATGGTTTCTATTGTCTTTCAGATGGTAAACGTGTCAAGGCTAGAGGGAGAGGACAATCCCGTGCAGCTCATCTACTTTGTGGAGGATCAAGATGGAGAGAGGCTCAGTGCAGTCAAGTCTTCCGATCTGATTAACAAGATAGATATCCAGAGAGCAGCCATTATCTTGGGTTACCGAATTCAAGGTGCTGTTGCCCAACGTAAGTGCATGCGGCATGGACCCTCAGCAGTGTCAGTGCTGTGCTGCGGTCAGAAGCCAGTCTTTTTTCTGACAACGAAATCTGAATTTAAAGCATTCTTATGTGCACCGAGTAGATGTCTGTCTTACACCCTTATTACTTATTACGGGACACTCGAATAAGAGGTCAGTTGTTAAAATTCACTTGACAAGGCCTTCTTTATTTGTTTTGTTGATTTAGCCTTCGCTGCTGTTTTTCTTACCTGGCAGTTTGTATCCCTAGTGTTAGAGTGAGTTCTCCTAGCTTAAGTTAACTCTAATATTTTTTCCCCTACTCCTGTACTGTTTCTCTTTAAAAAATTTTGTCTTATGTAAAATAACTTGCTTTCTCTGTATTTATTCCAAAATCTTGTCTGTCATGTTTTGAACGTTGGTGGGGACAGTTAGTCACACAGGAAGCTGGGAGGTGCCCTCTGCGTTTATTGGCTTCCTTCTGAGTTTTTTAACACAAAGAAGTCCTTGATCCTTACCCTTTTCAGCGCTGTTTCTCTCCCTCCCCATCCTCACAGTACTTCACAATTTAGAAAGAGGTATTTTGATATTTCTGTGTTATTGTTGGAAGATACTTGGCTCCTGCCCCCTGGCAGTGATTGCTCTCAGTGCCTTATTTTTCAACTCCCAGATTTTGGGTATTTAAAACGAAGGAGAAGGAGGGGTGTGGAAGAGTGTATTTCTCTAAATGTTCCCTTATGAATCAGGCTGCTATTTTAATGTGGATGTTTTTGCCTTATAAGCCAGAGAGCAATCCCTGTAGGAGCTCGGTGATATTTGCTCCCAAGAGTAAGGGGGTAAGTAAGTGTTTAGAAGTAACTGAGCATCAGAGAAGATTGAAAGGGTCTTTATAGAGAACACAGGGGAGGCAAAGGCACTTTGGAAAAATGACAGCTTCAGAGTTCTCCTTGATAACGGAAGATTCTTTGTGAAATCCGTACTTGTCCCTGGCAACGAAGCAGGACAGGGACTCCCGGGCACACTTCATAGATGATGATGGAGAGAGTTTAAGCAAATAGCTGTTGGTGGTTTGTGTTTGTGTATTTCAGATACGGTTACATACTAGTGTGTTCTGTTTCAGAGCAGTGAGCTTTTACTTATATTTCTTCATCTAGGACATTTCATATTTTATTTTATGAAAAAAAATTTTACATTTATTTATTCATCCTGAGAGAGAGAGAGAGGCAGAGAGAATCTCAAGCAGGCTCTGCACTCACAGCATTCCAGCTAATAAGCACTTCACCTCTAAAAAAGGATTCATTGCAGTAGGGTATGGGCACCTTTCCTGCTCCTTCCATTTGCTCCTCAGTTTCTTGCTAAAATCCACAGGGTGGGATTGGAAGCCTTAGCCAATGTCAGGCTCAGCCCCAAGGCAGCCGCAGACCCTGGTATCAGGGCCTCCTTTGACGAGTCCGTGCCTCCCCCAGGGGTTACTAGGTGAGAACTGAGAAGAGGAACCACCTCTCCCCGCTCCTCCGTTTGATTCTGTCACCCCTTCCGTATGGTCAGTTGTTTCCATGCGCAATGAGCCGCATACATAGACTATATTCAGGCCAGATTTAAAAATAAGGTTAACACTTTGTCCTCTTTTTCATTTCCCGCAAAGTCTGTGCTCTCTCCCTTGTGCTTTCTGCATGGTGCATGTGCTTTAGAAGGCTCGCTCCCCTCCCTTGTCTCTCTCAGGGCCTAAACCCACATTTAAGCTGGCACCAGGAATGTTTTTGTTATTACATCTTCGAGCAGAAACATTTTGATCCCATAGCACGTGTTAACCATTATGGGATATGAAAAGAGCGTAAAACTTAGCCCCTGCCCGTGGAGACTGAAATGTATTTGAAGAGACAAGACTTAGAGTCTTAAAACTTAAAAACTGACCATATTAATGAGCGGAGTAGTGCCTTATATTGAGATGGCACGTTTATGTAATAAAATGCATTTAAAAATATAATAAGGTTCCATTTGCAAGGCCAAGGTAACCAGAATGAAATAACTTAGAAATGAAGGAAGCTGGTATTGTCATGGAGAGGTTTTTATGAAGTGATCACAACGGATGAGAAGCTTGGGCAGAGGGGAGGGGGACATTTGGGTTTGGGGCGTCTGATGATTGGAACCTGAGCTTTAAGAGGAGCTGAGTCCTTTGAGAGGGTGGGTGCAGAATGAAGAGGTCAAGGGCCCCGGATCAGGAGGCAAGGATAGAGAAAGGAGCTGGTGAAGGAAATGAAGGCAGAGCGGTTGAAGCCTATTCCTCCAAGGTCCCGTAAGATGGGAGGCTGCAGCAATGGTTGGTGTGGTCAGGAGGATGGGAGTGGCAGATTTGGAATAAGTAAGTGGGATTTCAGTTATTTTAAAATCGACATCCGGTACCTCAAATCTTGTTTTAGAGGTTTAGAGGGAGAGACAGGTGAGGAAATTAAGGCAGTGCTCATAGATTAGTTGTTGGGATTTTTGATTTTTAGTATGGAAGCGTTCCTGCAGTGAGATTACAGTGGAGCTAGTAGAATACACTAGAAGTCAGGAGACCTGGAATTAACCTAGCTCTGCCAGAATGAGCCATGTTCCTTTAGATACATCACCTATGTCACCGTGGTCCCTAATGCATTGAGGCTGTACCAGTCTATGTTGTGTTTGTTTACTGAGTCCTGTTTTCTAACCATCAGGAGGTCACAGCCTCCAATTACTTGTCTTGACCTGAAACGACAAGGACTTTCCGGGTTTCTCATAGAAGGCATGTCCCCTCCACAGAAGGGCTGTCTGGGCAACGAGTGCAGAAGGATCAGTGAATGACCTATCTTCTTTGTCTGTAGCCTTGGACAGAGTGAAGAGGCCGTCCCCAGAGTCCCAGAGCAGCAACCTCTGGGTCATTGTCGGTGTGGTCATTCCAGTGCTCGTGGTGATGGTGATTGTCATTATCCTCTACTGGAAACTCTGCCGCACGGACAAGCTGGACTTCCAGCCTGACACGGTGGCCAACATCCAGCAGCGTCAGAAGGTGAGGGGTGTAATTGCCCAGTGCTCACGTAGGCCGTCTTATAGGCCGGAGTAGACTGAGTTCAGGCTTCTGATACCGAAAGACGGGAGAGGGAGCTAGTAGGGACATTTTTTGGCTTTAACTGTGGTATCCCTTTGCCTCATATTTGCTTCCCCGATTCTTCTTAGTGTTAAATATGTGCCAAGAAGATGAAGTTGTATCAAGACTTACGCATGTTAGAAGCTCCCAGTTCTATTGTGATTTTATTTATGAGACGATTTGTTCGAAGATCACATCCATTTTTGTATGAATTTTGATTTATTTTATCCAGTAACCCTGGATACTCTCAGAGAACAGGAGCCTAGGGAGGTTTTCTCAGATCTGTATGTCTGTTTTGTTCGTACACGGCTCCACTAGGCAGTTCCTATAATTTCTTTCCACCACATTGGAAGTCCACTGTCCACCTTGGTTGAGACCACGTAATCATTAAAAAATGATACTACATGCCTTAAACATTTTAAATATGCAAGTGAGTCTGTATTTGCCAGTCTTTCGATATACTCTGAGTCTTTTTTCCTTTTATATTTTATTTTGGGGATTGTTGGTTTACCGAGAAGATTCTGTGTGGTTTTACTTGTAAGAAGCAACACCTCTAATGCATTAGCTGCTGTTTCCAGGTTGGGTTTCTTTAGAGAAGGGCAAGCAACCTGAGTGCAAAAGTCTCTAGATTTTTTTTTTTCCACACCCACCCCAAGTTTGCCATCTTTTAGAGTTAATTCACCTACTTCGAATTTGACAGCAGTGTTTTTAAAACATCTTTTTCATGTCATTCCAAAGCACTCAATTTAGTTTTTATAATAATAGCAGTTCTCACGTTTATGTTTGAATGGTTTCTGCAGTATTTGTCACATACCAGTTTCAGAGCAAAGACATTGACTCTGAGTAAGTAAGTATCTAGTTTTGGCTCATCTTTTGTGAGCAAAAACATGCCAGGTACCCAAGAAGAAGTCAGGATTTGCACGCATCTAGCACACCATGCCAATTAGCCATTACCAAGGGAACGGAAAATGGTAGTCCATCTACTGTGTCTATGAATGTCCCCCCTCTATAGGTCTCCCACGTTTAGAGGACTCATTTGACTCTAGAAGTTTGATTTAAAAAAGCAAGCAAGAGGCAGGACAAGAAGAAATAAAGGGTTGCCTACCAACCTTTTAAGTTTTTTCTGTCTGGGTGTAAAAAACGCTGCCCATTATAAACCTATACTTGCCGAAAGAAAAAATAAGTATTTTTTTCTTATGAATTAACTAAAAAATGCAAAGTCATGACTAAGTTGTAAGCTTATGATTATCAAATGTATTGAAAGCATTTTATACGGTAAGGTTATATTTATTACCTGTCTTGATTTTTTTATTTATTTTTTAAATAAATTAACTAAAAAAGGCAAAGTCACGACTAAGTTGCCAGCTTATGATTATCAAGTGTACTGAAAGCGTTTTATGCACTAAGGTTATATTTATTACCTGTCTTCATGTATTATTTATGTAGTACGCTAAGGTTGTTTTGTTGTTAGGCGAGGTAGTAGCATGGAAAAAACCTGGAAAAAGTACTTGATGTGCTAAATCATTCATAGCATGAATTTCACTGTACTAAGTTCAACAGTAAGTTTGGAAATGTTTTCGTTCTGGTGAAAGAGTATTGTTACAGAGAGATTTGCCCAGTATAGATGGTTATGTATTCAGGTCTTTGACGTTCCACGTTGCCTAATATAAACACCCCCCATGAAAGCCCATCCATCATCTCGGCTTCATTCCGCTGTCAGAGGACAGCATCCCTTGAATTCAAAACAGGATATTCCCTGAGTTTTCTCCTTCTCCTACTTTTACTTCTGAAATGTTGTCGTGCCTCAGATGTTGCTATAAATCAAATGGACAGAGTTTCAAATAGAGCCGCCGGCCCCTGGAGTTGCCCTTTACAGCATGTTTGTAGGCAGGTCTTCCGCGTGGAGGAGCCCCTGAGGGAGTAAGGGTCTTCTGACACTGGAAGGGGGACCACAGCCCCGTGACATTTCAGAAGTGTGGGCTTTGTTTTCCTGGCACAGGAACCCACATATAGGTCTTGTCATGTGTTGTTAATAGGAAAAGGATGATCTGTGTTTAGTTTAGAAACAAATATCTCTACTTTACAACTGCTTCTTCTAAGATTTACGTGGCAGTAGTGAGGGGCCTCTAGTCCACCCCTTGGGTCAATTTGAAAAGATGCCAGCTTCCCCTGTGCCTTCGAGAGTCGTTTTCCTCCTTGTGCTCACCCTGCGCCGCCACCCCCGCCCCCCCAAGACTGCTGCTGCACTGCGACTCCCCCAGATCCTTGAGCAAAGCTTAGAGCTACAAACACCTGGAAACAATAAATGCAGTGACCAAAAGTCCACACCCACTACCCCTTGTAACGGGCAGGAAACCTCTTCAGATTGTCTGAGAGTAGATGCGTTTTGACCTCTGATAAGAGGGAGAGGCCATTCTGTCACATTTGGTGACAGGGTCCTTTTTTATTTCCATTAATTTAAAAAAACCTAACCCATATCTTTCTTTTATCTGTAGTCTTTTTAATCCGTAGCCCAAAGCCATCACTTTTTATTTGTATCAGAAAAACTGCAGCTTGGACCCACCTGCCCCTGTTGAGGTTCTATTTAAAGACATGAATGGCATTGGCTAGATGCCACTGATCCCACAGTGGCTCGTTTTCTGATGGGGATAGTCCATACTCTGTTGTTGGCAAGGGACCATGGTTCCTGACCCGTGGCCACTGCGGGCAGCAAGAGGAAGCTGCTGCTTTGGTCACTGCCTATCCATTCTCCAAACCCCGAGCAGTTCTGAGCCAGGCAGGGCCAGGCTGGGTGACAAGCCTGGATGACATGCAATCCCTGCCTTCGAGGTCTTTTAGTAAGAGAGAAGGACTCATGACCCAGATGCTGACACACAGCAGCATAAGTCTGTCCAGGCTGCCGTGGAAGCAGGGAGGAGGGGCAGCTACCCGATGGGCTGCCTCTGCCCTCCAAGAAGGGGCGATGCCGGGGCTGAAGCTCAGAGCTTGAGGAGATGAAGCCAGATGAAGCGGGCTCTGGGGAAGGGAATGGTCTACCTGTCAGGAATGATGGACCAAAGGTTTATGGGAGGGCACAGCCAAAACCAAGGGGACAGTAGGCAAGGGCTGGACTGGGAGGGATTGTAGGACAGATCGGGGCTGGCAGTGGTGCTCTAGGTAGTGGGGAGCCACTGAAGGATTTTCAGTAGGAAGAGCAGCTTGGACATATTCATGCCAGGAATGACCACTTTGGAAGGCTGTGTGGACACTTGATGAAAGAGAGAAGCTCCATGGACTCTTCTTCCATCTCAGCCAAATTCGTCTTTTTCCCTGAGGTTGCTCTTTGATTCTCTGTGACCCCGTAGCACCTAATGTGTGGGGAGTTCAGTTCCCCCGCTGTCACTTGGCTGCGACGTGCTGTGGCCTGGGGGACAGGAGAATCTTGGAGTTCCACTCTTCTACCTCCAAGACCACAGGGTGACCAGAGACCCCCAGGGCTGCAGCAGAGACAGACGGCAGTAATGCCGCCTTGTCTTCGCCTTCTGAATGGAATCAGCATGGCGACCGTGGTGGCTTGTCACAGATCACATCCACCAAATAAGAGATGCATAGACAGTGCTGCTGTCTGCGAGACTGCAGATTTTTTTT
Organism: Paguma larvata; assembly: GCA_030068075.1. NCBI lineage: Eukaryota > Metazoa > Chordata > Mammalia > Carnivora > Viverridae > Paguma > Paguma larvata. The sequence goes on along the minus strand of CM057834.1, from coordinate 88,526,387 downwards.
CAGGCACGTTTGGGGTTTGCTCTGTGGTTTCTATTGTCATCCTAACTGCTCCTTCCCAGGGGTTCGGGCTAGTTGGAGAGCTGGGGATTCTCTCTGTCTTGTTCCACCCAGTCGTATTATATTTGTGGCTCATGTGTTTTAAAATTCATCAGGCGTCTCTCCTGTTCTTTGGCTGACCTGCTTTACCAGCCGGTTCTGACTTGTCGGCGACGTCCTCCAGTGGGGCACGGACAATGGGGCCTGTCCCCTCTGTGACACGCTAAAGAGAGATGGAACAATAGAGAGCCATCTTTCCTCAGAAATAATGGGTCCTGAGAGAAATATCGAAGGCCCTAATTAATTGTGGCTCTTCTTTTATAAAATACTGATTGAAACTTCTTCTGCACGGGGAAGCTAGAGACACAATACAGCCAGATTTAACTCTAGATTTTATCTTATTTATTTATTTTTTCTTTAAGAAATGGAAAAAAAAATTAGAAAAAGCATTCTGGAAAATAGGGATGAAACCAAAGGAGCTAATTCCGTAAGCGGGCCAGGTTTCCTCTAATTTCTTCCTTCTGTGTGTTCGAAGATAGCTTTCGTTTTGTGCAGAAGCACAGATTCGTTGCCGAATTTCTATTGTTGTTGAAGGTGGTGACTCACCCCGCCCGCGAGTAGCGCGAGATCTGATAGATGCATTCGAAGATGCTGGTGGGAATCCACGCCAGCCAGCAGGGCTTTTCCTCGGCTCCTCACAAGACCCAGTAAGTTTGGAGCTCCAACTGACTTTGTAAAATTCATTTAGTTATCAGACATCCATGGAGGGTCCACCCTGCCACATCCTGTTGCCGAATCAGAACGTTTTCTGTCTAACTTCATAGCTTTTGTCTGATGCCTGAGAACACTTAGCAGTTTCTGTTAACTGTTTGGTATCCCGTCAGCCAGTAGCAACAGTGATGCTGTCGGTCGCACCTGTGTGGTACTCTGACATTTATGAAGGATTCTGACACATACGTGTGCTTGTTTCTTGCACGAACCGTGAGACTTTGTCAGGGTAGGCGAACAGACTTTCTCCCTAGACGTGGGGTTCACAGACTGCGGCACAGAGGCCGTGCCATTTGTATTTTTTTTTCCTTTCTTCACTTTGGAGACTTATACTTGGAGGAGGCAGTCTGTGGCTCCTCCTTCAGTTTTTCTAAAGCAGACCGTCTACCTTGCAAAAGTGTGACTGCTTCCTGGTCGTTAGAGGCATTTCCTTTCTTACTGGGAAGTACACTAAAGAAGATTTTACCAAGCTTTACTAAATGGTGTTGACGGGGTTGACTCTGACTATGGATTATATCTGTGATTCTCCATTGAGAGGCAGCTTGTTTATGGCGCTAACATGAGGTGCGGCTGGGGTCGAGGCCCGCCTTGTGGCTGAGAGGTGTGCGTCTCTTCAGTAGCGCAAGAGAAGGACCTTATGACAGGAGGTGGGAAAGGGGGAACCCGTGTGACGCCCAGGCCACAGGCACACTCTCAGGAAAATCACTGGTGGCAAAGAACATATCCAGAGGTTGTCCGTCTGGAGTTTGATGGTCTTAAAATGGCTGCATGCCCCTAGGAAAATATGTACCCCCAGGGATTTGGGGAGCCGGCCGAAGATCACAGTCTTATGGATGAGGAAATAAGCTTACCCTGAGTGGTTGGAGGGAAGGGGGTAACTATAGAGGGACAAGTTTGGGTCCATATTTGTGAAACAGTGTTCCTCAGCCAGGGACTGTGTGCCACTCACCAACGGCCCCCGTTTGTGGCGGAGCAGGACCACCCTGCTGTGGTCACAGGGTGTCATTAATTTAGAAAACAGAGCCACACCGGGTCTTTGCCTTTTGTTTCCAAGCGACAGCTTTGTAAACTACATTTGTAGTAAGTTTTGTCCCCCTCTGCTGGCGTACGTTAGTCATTATTGCAGACTACTTCCTTTCTATTCACGGATTGTAGACTTTGAGTGCGAAAAAGATCTTCGAGATCACAGATCCAAGCCTTGGGTGTTCTCACTCGTTTGGCATAGAGTTAGTGCAAATATGACAAAACCTTTTGTTTCTACACATAGCACATTGTCTAAAATAACTCCTTAGGTCGGTTTGGCCTTTGTTTTTGACCGATGGAGTCTCTAAAGGTGTGGAATACAGCCTCGCCAAGGGCTTTGGTGTACCCGTGGCCTTCCTGCCAAGGAGACCCTTGGGGCAATTATCGAAATGCAGTTTAGTTCCCTGTAGTCTGCAAGTTCCAATTAATGACACGTAATACCTCCCCCCGACCCCCGACACTTTTAGGGTCACCACAGAGGATGCCTCACCTTTATCACCACGTTTCTATATACTTTCGAGCGCTTTTGCTGCGTTAGCACAAGCCTGGAAGCTGAGGCGTCGACGCCATCATGGCAGGCGCATGGGATCTTGGTTGTGGGTTTGGTGCTGCCACCACGTTACCTGAGGTAGGACTTTGCATCCACCAGCGTGAGAGCTGGACTTTTTCGAAGACCTCTTTGTCCTTCCTCTTTGTGCCCGAGTTACTTCTTTTGGCCACTCCTTTCTAGAAATTCTCTATCCCCTTGCCTTCTATTACATTGAACTTCACAAATTCTTTTATTTCTTTGAAAGTCCCCTATTTATTTCCCCTTGCCTCTTCCTCCTTTGAGCCCCAAACTATTAGATGTTACCCAACATTTTATCCACAGGCTCTGCTGTCATCTTTAAAAAAATCTCAGGTCCCCTACATGTCATCTTCTGTACAGATGCTCTCAAAGTCCTGTCTCCAGCCTGAAATTTCCCCCAAGCTATTGTCCTCCGTGTCCAGCGACACCAAGCAACTCTCCTTTGGAGCGTTCCCGGCTCTCTCAGACAAAAGCATGTCTAAAGTGAACCCTGTCTTTTTATCTCCTCAGGTTACCATTCTTTCATGACGAATGTGCCTTCACTGGTTCAGCATGCCTGCCTATAAGTCATTCAAGTTTTCACCGGCTGCTTTCCCCCTTTTGCCTCTTGTGTCTATATTTGGCTTCCAGATCCTTCTGCCTTGTCTCTAGAACTGTTCATTCCTTCCCATTTTCATTGCTAGGATTTGGGGCTCAAGCTTTCGTCATTTCTTTCATGGGTATCGTTGGCCCTTTTACTGGTCTCTTTGTGTCCTGTCTGCTTGGATTTTTCGAAGTCTGCCTCTTTAGAAATATTTAGTGATTTTCTGCTCTAGAAACTGGCATTTGGTGTTGGCCAGCCTTCTCTCTCTCCCCACATTCTGACCCTTCTAGGGAAGCTGAGGTGCCCTCTTCCCAGCCCTCAGGTGTTCTCTGATCCCTGACACAATGTAGAAAACTCTCTGTGTAGTTGCCCCTTAGCGTTTCTAAGTTCTGCCTGTCCTGCAAATCCCAGCTTCAGCTTCCATTTCTCAATAAAGCATATCTCGCCCGTGCCACTATCTCCATCTTAGTCCACTGCATAGCACATGCTCATGCTGCCGCGATGGCGGGGCAGGCATTGTCTTGCGATGTCTTTGGCATTATGATCTAGATATTTGATCCCGTAATCTTCTTTGATCTTTCACAAATATGTCTTTTCGCAAACTCTAGGTATAAACAGCCCTGTGCACACAGTTGATGTTTTAGAGCTGCTTGTTCAGTTAGAATGGTGGGACGGCAAGCATGGTCTCGGGCCAGAAGCTGGCCTCACAATCTCACCAGCCCTCACAATCCCTTCTACGGCCCTCGGATTTCAGATTGACTGTCTCGCTTGTGTGTGTATGTGTGTTTTAGTTGCAGATCCCTAGTGTGAAGGGCTTTGATTTTGCTAAGCAGCATCTGGGTCAGCACAATAAAGACGACATTCTGATTATTCATGAGCCAGCACCACTGCCGGGACCTGTCAAGGATCACACCACGCCCTCTGAGAACGGAGATGTGCCCAGCCCCAAGGCAAAGATCCCTTCCAAGAACGTCCGTCACCGAGGAAGGTTCTTATTGGGCTTTCTGTATTGTTCTCTATCACAAAGCATGTTTCTGTTTTCAGTTTGTCAGTTTCCAGTATCGGAAGAGCCGATGGTGAGTATTTGCTGGGTCTGCAACCCCAGGACACTGGCGCCTGCTTGCCCAAATCAACGAACCCGAGAGCTCCTGATCCGCTCCCGTGGACTGCCACGGGAGGCAAGGTGCTTTCCTCAAGTGTTTAGCGTTATGAACCGCTGCCTCTCATGGTTTGGTGGGCCCCCCGAGACTTGACGAGGTGTTGGCTAGCTCGAGTGTGTATATTCTGGGGTGATCATTCTAGGCCCTCAGGACATGATATCAGAAGTCGTGGATAAAACGTGCATGACACATAATACACACTCAGCCACTATTGGTTTTGCCCTTGATGTTAGGCCAGAGGCTGGCTATGACTTGGTAGCTTTGTCTGCAGGTGGCTTTCATCACATCCTTCTTTCTTTGCCTGTCTTTTCACCAGCCGTCTGTGTTATCACTCTCGTTAGCATGTTTCCATGGACTCAGCACCCCCTCCTCCCTGCCCAGCTCCCCGTTCCCGGTGTATTTCCATTCCTGCTATCAAAGCAAAGCACACGGAGGACTGCCTGTTAACACACCACCTGGAAGTCCCCCTTTCACCCTCTGATCTTGTGAGAAGGGCTGGAGCTTGGTCAAAGATCAGAGTCCGGTTTTATGCATTTGACTTTAGAACTCAGCATAGTCATGCCATGGTATGGAAGCCTCAAATTATCAGCCTGCCTTTGAGCTTTGAACTCCAAATCTTGATCTCCTGCTGAGGGGGGGGCGGGACATGTGTGATCATACCCACACTTGAAACGATGTCACAATTTCTGACTTATCACAAAACCTACCCCGGGGGTTCTGGCCTAGTTTTAAGAATTTAATGGATGTTACACCATGATCTTTACAAAAGAAAACGAATTATGTAGAGAGATGTTATTTGCTTAATTATCTTGCAGGCTAAGAATAAATCAGATCATTAAAGATCGTCAAAAATGTTAGTATAATTTTGCCAATTTTTTTTCCCCTCCCTTGGTAGTCTCATCCTAAACGTTAGTCACAACATTTCAGTAGTCTGCGTGGTTAGTATAGTATGTTAGCATCCCTGAGAGACACACAGAGAAGGGCTACTAACTGGGTAAGGATTTTCATCAGCTGGGTGCAGCCTGGGTTCTCTAACATCCTTGCTCTTAATATATAGAAGCAAATCTCAGGAGTGCTTTTGTGTTATAAGTGTAGGCTTCTCCCAAAGCTGTGGGATTCTTTGCAGTGTCTGCAGGACCACCCTGGGTTCCTAGGAATTTTGCAGTCTCCCTTGACCTAGAACTAGGCCTTAACCCCCGATCTTCTGATATAATCTAGGCCGAACTCAGACTGCCAGTCCAGGGCCCTGATAGCTGAGGGACCATCCTCCAGTTTGGCACTTAGTTTCCTGGCATTTATTGAAAGGCAGCCTGCTGAACCATATAAGCCGTGTCATACTGTCTTCAAGAGGGGACTCTGTGCTATCAGTGTGTTCCTTGTAGATGATTTGTTGGACGGTTTCATTTCTGTCTGTTGCCTGGAAGCCTGCCTTTCACATCTAAATCAATGTGACCATCCCCTCCCCTCCCTCCCTTTCTTTTTCCTAATGCTCGTGTGTGTTTTGTGTCTGTAGAGTTTCTCCATCGGATGCTGACTCTACCGTAAGTGAGGAGTCCAGCGAGAGGGATGCAGGAGACAAGATGCCAGGAGCAGTGAACGATGGCCAGGCCCACAGAGCCCCACAGAGCGGTCAGTGCTTCTTTCCGTTCTCCACGTTAACTGCAGTCATTAGGGGATTCCAGTAGGATAAGGTTTTACGCTACTTCCAATGCTAAACATTAAAAAAAAAAACCTGCAGTGGAATATTTGTCATCCATATGGTGAGTTTCTCAGCATCGGCTGTCACCGTCTGATGTGGCGCTGGTGTCTGGATCGAGACGGGGGACTGTGCTAGAGGGTAGGGATTCACTCAAGTGTGTTTGGAAGTTCTTAGCCACGCTCCCTTCTAGTGGAGAGTCTTAATGGTTTTCCTCCCCAAAGAACAAGGAGGAATCACACTAAAGCCAGACTCTCAAAAACTGCCTCCAGGATTTAGTGACCTGCTTAGGATCCAATTCCAGTATTTCCCAGCTGCCACTGCCAGAAAGTCCTTTATTTATCATGGGTTCAAATGCATTATATTTGGTCGTCTGCCTAGATCATTCTTCCTGCAGGTCGTTCAGCGCGATAGCGTGGTGCAGCATATTTGAATCTGTAGTCTGTGGTGTTTTAGGCCAGGTAGGAAATAGACTTCACGTCCATCCCCAAGGGCTTAATGTGGAGCTCACGCTCTGTGATAAAACGAAGCCCACAGGTCTGACTAGACTTAGGGGCATTTTTTGGTGTGATGGCAAGGTAGCTTGGTTTTCGTCTATAGATTCTGTTAAATAAATGTGCTAGTACAGCCGTTGTATTTGCTGGAGTTTTATTCATATTTCAGGGCTGTTTCAGTAATGCAAAGAAAATTGGGATGCCTCAGGATATTATTTTTAATAGTAATTTTTATGCTTAAACATTTGTCATCACAAATTTCTTATTTCAAAATGCAGTACAGAGTGAACCGTGTTCAATAAATGAACAGATTCTAGATGGAAGCCAGAGGGCCTGGTCTGTCACCGTCATGCTGGTGACCTCACAAGTCCCTTAGCCGTTGGGGCTTCTGTGGGACTAAACTAGCTCACTTTTGAGATTCCTTCCAGCTCTTTTTTGATGTTGAAGAAAACCCCCTTAGAATAAGGGAAGAGTTTTTTCTTTGGATCCAGTTTCACAGAATTGTAAAAGTTACTTAGCACCATGGTAACAGGTGCCCTGTTTCAGACAGACAGGACTAAAATCTAATTTTGATTCTGGGAAGGAAATATTTGAGAGGGGAAAAAAAAAAAAAAAAGAATCGGTTCTGGAGTTTCTCAGTTTCTGTCAATTGCTTATCTGAGAAAATCTCGCTTTTAGTTCCTGCAATTTAACTCCTTACTGACAGTATTAAAACCAATATCTTTTGTGTGGCTAACAAAAATCAAGTATCACTGTCAACATGTATTCAAAATCCAAGTAGTAAGCTTGTCAGGTGTGGGACAGAGTTGTCCGCGGAGGGAGGAAAGTACACTGGAGGTTCTTGTGAGTTCTAGAAGCTGAGATTGCCACCATTATGATTCGAAGAGACACCACAATCTGTACATTATTTTCCTGTTTTAGAAAGATGATTTTCTCACTACAAATATCACTTCTCTTGGAAGATCTTGTTTACTTCTTTAAAGCTGCCATGAAGGCATTTTATTGCTTGCATAGAACTTAAATGTCCTGTAGAAAAAATTGTGAATTTTGAATCATAGCTTTTGAATTATTTTGTGATTCATGTAAAAGTCCTTCTTTTGTGGCAAGTCATAGTTGCATGGGAACCACTTGGGTCCCGCCTCCGGGTTGTCCTGGGACCGGTGTTCCCTCTCAACACAGCAGGGCTCCTCTGGATCCCTTCTGACTCCTTGGCAAGACTGTCGATGGATGTCACAAGTCGTCTGACATCTTCAGGACCCACATTGCAGTGGGGTAATGGCTGAGAAAAGAGCGTCGTTGGTGTTGGTCTGTTAGAGGTTGTGCTCTGTTTTATTCCCTGCCCAGCTGATTATCTTTGGAAGGCGACTAGACCATGAGGCGTATATATGACCATCCACGGACCCTTACGAGGTTACTTAGACGTCACTATGTTCACAGTTAGCGCAGTTTTAGAGTAAGTCACACTGTTACCACAGGTTCCCTGTAGCAGAGCTGTGAAGAAAGAGATGAGATTGGGAGGTGACGCACCTTCCTCGCGTGAGGGCGACGGCATTCAGGCCGTTACCGTGCCACCATTGTGGTGTCCTTGCTTAATGTCGTGTCCCCCCTCCTCTGTCATCGGGAATCCACTGAGAAGGTAAGGCCTGCGAAACACATGTGTGCAAGGATGTGATTTTTAAGTAGTCGGCACCTTGTTCATGAGAATTCCATGAGTTCTGAATTGTAGGTAGAATGGACTTCTAGACGTCTCAGCGGGAGCTAAACTGGCATCTACTTTGGCGCGTGCTATGGAGTTGGCGAAGCAAATGAACAGTTTTAGGGAAATTGTGGGGCAACTGTCCTGACTGCCCATCACATTAGAGTTTGTCAGGGAATTGTGGCGCACTTGTTCATGTAATGACTGAGGTCACAGATTAGAATTCTGTTCATTAAAGCAGATTCCCAGACGTCTCTGTGGGGTGAAATTTTCTAAACTTAGTTGAGATGACTGGTTGGTTAGTCCTCCATTCAGGACATCTGTGCTTCGTGCCTGTGGCGGGTGAGTTGCTAGAATGGGAGGAAGAGGAAGAGAGAGATGTGATCTCCGCCTCCCAGGATATTAACGGAGGCCACGGGTCTTGGCTAGAGTGTACTTTGTATTCGCCTACAGATTCTGAAATTAATATTCTTTTTTTTTAAAACTCTTCTTTTTTTTTAACGTTTATTTATTTTTGAGAGACATAGAGACAGAGTATGAGCAGGGGAAGGGCACAGAGAGAGGGAGGTACAGAATCTGAAGCAGTCTCCAGGTTCTGAGCCGTCAGCACAGAGCCTGAGGTGGGGCTCGAACTCACAGACCGTGAGATCATGACCTGAGCCGAAGTCGGCTGCCCAACCGACTGAGCCACCCAGGCGCCCCTGAAATTAATATTCTTCATAAGTACCCTGTGGCTTCAGTATTTCAGCACTTCATACTGTTCTTTCCCCTTTCGTTCTGCTTTGTCTGCACTATCCTATACTCTAATTTCTATCATCACAAATTTTTTTTTGTTTTCTATTTGAATAGAAATTGGTTTTAATCCAGAATCTCCTATTACCTTGAGATGAATTCACACAGATTAATCTGTGTGTATCCAGTTGTACTTTCCCTTGGTCACTATTATCCAGGTAGGTTTTTTTTTTTTATTTGTGCACTGTATAGCAAACATAAAAATAACCTAGTTACAGGACGCCCAGGCAGCTCTGTCGGTTAAGCATCCAACTTCGGTTCAGGTCATGATCTCGCAGTTCATGAGTTTGAGCCCCACATTGAGCTGAACGCTGATGGTGTGGAGCCTCCTCGGGGTTCTCTCTGTCTCCCCCTCTCTCTCTACCCCTCCCCCCCAAAAATAAATAAATCAACTTAAAAAAATATATCCTAGTTATAGACATATACACATACACATATTGTCTGGTCGCAGTTGGTGAATTGTGCCAAGCCAGGACCACAGCTCGGGGCGGGAACAAGACACCGACAGGAGCCAGGCATAGACCTGCAGCTCGGAGGTACCCCGGCAGGAAGACAGTGTGGAAGGGGGGGTGGCGGTGTTCTTCCTTTGTCATCTGTGCGCCCTGGTCTTTCGCCCTTCTGGAGGAAAACGTCTCATCTTTAAGTGTCAGTAGCTTAAAGGGCTCCCCTTGCTGTTACTGTCTAAGTTTGGCTGAGCCAGGCTAGCATGTCTGGCGAAGCTAATTACCCCCTTTTAGGCTTTGTGCCTGCCATTTGAGTGGCTGCCACCGGATGAATGGAGGTGCCTGGCTGTGCTTGTGTTGCACAAATAGGCTCCCTCTGGGCCCAGGGCAGGGAAAGAAAGCCCGAGAATAGCCTGAATCCAGATAATGATGCTTCCTTGCTAAGAGAGGTGTCATTCACTCACAGTTCTCTAAGTCATTTCTAATCGTGTGGGACAGAATTCAAATTGAGAGGAAATACAGAGACTTACACACCTCTGATGCGCATGCCTTCCCTCTGCAAAATAGCCATTACCACTTCTTGCCATTCTGCTCAATTCTGTTTTGTTTTACATCAAGGAGACACCTCTATATTTTTCACTTGTGTTTGAGCTTTTCAACCAGGCTTTTGTTTAAAAGCAGATTCCGCATGCTCTCCCTCCATCTCATGACCTCCTGGTCATGTGTTGTAAAGCAGCATCCAGAATGTTCAGAGGACAACCATGGATTAGCAGAGGGAGTGGCTCCAAGTACCTGCGTCAAGCTCTTTCCATCTCTTCAGCCCTTCTGTATGCCGCTCTTTCTCTTTGCCTTTTCAAAAATGAAGTTTGTTGGAATTATTTCTACTTCAAAAGTCATATGCATTAGAGAAAATCCTCACTAGAGAAAATGTAAGAAATTGGAGAGAATCACCCATTCTACTAAGATCCGGTCTCTGTTTTCTTTTTAATTTTTTTTTAACGTTCATTCATTTTGTGAGTGAGGGAGGGGCAGAGAGAGAGGGAGACACACACAGTGCGAACCAGGCTCCAGGCTCAGAGCTGTCAGCACAGAGCCCGACGTGGGGCTCGAATTCAGGAGCCATGAGATCATGACCTGAGCCAAAGTTGGATGCTTAACCGACTGAGTCACCCAGGCGCCCCTCTTTTTTTGAAGTTCTGATTACGTCAAACCAGTATAGTATACTGGTAGTATACATGCCATGCAGTGTCCCCTTTTGACCATTTTAAGGATACTACTCCAATTTTTTTTAAGTGGGAGCAAATTCCCTGTTGGCAGCAGCTTTTTCTTCTCGTGGCTCTTCAACTGAGTTTTCTTTGTGTGTCAGAACTGAAAGGCCAGATGCGTTCATTGTTGTTTTCTCTTTTTTTTTTTGCCGTGAGGATTCATTTTTATTTTTTTAATTTACATCCAAGTTAGTTAGCATATAGTGTAATAATGATTGCAGGAATAGATTCCAGTGATTCATCCCTACATGTAACACCCAGTGCTCATCCCAACAAGTGTCTTCCTTAATGCCCCTTGCCCATTTAGCCCATCCTCCCACCCACAGCCCCTCCAGCAACCCTCAGTTTGTTCTCTATAGTTAAGAGTCTCTTATGTTTTGTCCCCCTCTGTTTATTATGTTATTTTTGCTTCCCTTCCCTTATATTCATCTGTTTTGTATCTTAAAGTCCTCATATGAGTGAAGTCATATGATATCTGTCTTTCTCTGACTAATTTCACTTAGCATAATACCCTCCAGTTCCTTCCATGTAGTTGCAAATGGCAAGATTGCATTCTTTTTCATTGCCGAGTAATAATCCATTGTATATATATACCCCATCTTCTTTATCCATTCATCTGTCGATGGACATTTGGGCTCTTTCCATACTTTGGCTATTGTTGATAGCACTGCAGTAAACATTGGGGTGCATGTGCCCCTTCAAATCAGCACATTGATCCCTTGGATAAATACCTAGTAGTGCAATTGCTGGGTCATAGGGTAGTTTTATTTTTAATTTTTTGAGGAACCTCCGTTCTGTTCTCCAAAGCGGCTGCACCAGTCTGCATTCCCACCAGCAGTGCAGAAGAGATCCTCTTTCCCTGTATCCTCGCCAACATCTGTTGTTGCCTGAGTTGTTAATTTTAGCCCTTCTGGTGATAATCTCATTGTGGTTTTAATTTGTATTTCTTTGATGATGAGTGATGTTGAGCATTTTTTCATGTGTCTGTTAGCCATCTGGATGTCTTCTTTGGAGAAGTGTCTATCCAGATCTTTTGCCCATATCTTCACTGGGTTATTTGTTTTTTGGGTGTTGTTTGATAAGTTCTTTATAGAGCTTGGATACTAACCCTTTATCTGATATTCATTTGCAAATATCTTCTCGTAGTCCATTGGTTGCCTTTTAGTTTTGCTGATTGTTTCTCTCACTGAGTAGAAGCTTTTTATTTTGATGAGGTCCCAGTAGTTCATTTTTGCTTTTGTTTCTCTTGCCTCCAGAGACATGTTGAGTAAGAAGTTGCTGTGGTCAAGGTCAGAGAGGTTTTTGCCTGCTTTCTCCTCTAGGATTTTGATGGCTTCCTGTGTTATGTTTAGGTCTTTCATCTGTTTTGAGTTTATTTTTGTGTATGGTGTAAGAAAGTAGTCCAGGTTCATTTTTCTGCATGTCGCTGTCCAGTTTTCCCAGCACCATTTGCTTAAGAGACTGTCTTTATTCCAATGGATATTCTTTCCTGCTTTGTCAAAGATTAATTGGCCATATGTTTGTGGGTCCATTTCTGGGTTCTGTATTCCGTTCCATTGATCTGAGTGTTTGTTTTTGTGCCAGTACTATACTGTCCTGATGGTTACAGTTTTTTTTTTTAATTTTTATTTAATTTATTTTTAAAATTTACATCCAAGTTAGCATATAATGCAACAGTGATTTCAGGAGTAGATTCCTTATTGCCCCTTACTCATTTAGCCCATCCCCCCTCCCACAGCCCCTCCAGCAACCCTCTGTTTGTTTTCCATATTTAAGGTTACAGCTTTGTAATACATCTTGAAGTCTGGGATTGTGATGCCTCCATTTTGGTTTTCTTTTTCAAGATTGCTTTGGCTATTCAGGGTTTTTTCTGGTTCCGTACAGATTTTAGGATGGTTTGTTCTAGCTCTGTGAAGGATGCTGGTGTTCTTTTGATAGGGATTGCATTGAATATGTAGATTGCTTTCGGTAGTGTCAACATTTCAGTATTCGTTCTTCCAATCCAGGAGCATGGAATGTTTTTTCATTTTTTTGTTTTCTCCTGTTTCTTTCATAAGCTTTCTATATTGTTCCAGATGTGTTCATTGTTAACCAGCACATGGCTGCAAGTCCACAGTCCCCTAGTCTCTTATTTTTCCATTGGTATAATTGCCCTGGCGGCTAAATTTCTATCACTCCAACCGATAGTGAAGTTCAGAGCTGCTTTCAGTGTTTCTCTAAAAGTTCTGCGAGTTGCTTGGCGACTAACTAAGCAGCTCCTGTCCTTTCCCTATCCTTCCTGAAGACTTTGAAATGCCTTTAGACAAAACAGGGCAATTTTTGGTACCACGCAGTGTCACGATTGCTTATTTGCTGTTTCTTTGGGATGGCTTTATTTATGCTTTGGCTTTTCCTTCTTCTCCAGGGCCGCCGCCGCCCAGTTCGGGGAACGAGCAGCACTCGTCAGCCTCCATCTTTGAGCACGTGGACAGGCTCTCCCGGTCCTCGGAGGCCAGTCGGCGGGTTCCCAGTAAGATACAGCTGATCGCCATGCAGCCCATCCCAGCACCTCCCGTTCAGCACCCCATACTGGCCGACCGGGTGGCAGAAACCAACAAAATTAACAAAGAGGTATTTGTTTGTACTGAAAAGTACATTTATAAAAAAAGTCCACATTCTGATTTGGCCAGTCTTAAAAACATGTGAAAATTGCAGTGTCGAAGGGTTACTAAAGGTCAGAGGTCCTGAGAAGTATCCTTAATTTTAAGTTTTATACTCCGTTTTTTTTTTAGATCACATACTGTTCAAGGACACCGTTTGGCACACTGGCAGTTGTGCAGAGAGTCAGCGTAGCACACATGAGACTGCTATCCTTCAAAAGTCCTGTTTTGGCCCTTGGCTGAAAGGGCTCCTGCCATTCCCGGAACAGAGTGCCTCACTGTGCCCAGCCTGTTGTTGCAAACAGGATGACTTATCCGAACGTCTCTTTTCCTTCTGGGACTCTGGGGTTTTGGTGCATGCTGGGCAGAGGGTGCCTGTTGGACCAGCTCCCAGTTCAGATCCTGGGCACAGCATCTCTGGTGGGCTTCCCTGGTGGACAACATTTCGCGTGTGTTGTCACCACTCGTTGCTGGAGGAGTTAAGCACGTTTTGTGCGCCTCCCCTGGGAAAGGCCTCTTAGAAGCTTGTGTTTCGTTTTCTCCAGACTTCACCCCACATGCCCTTTGCTTATTTTAATTTGCATCCTTTTGCTCTATTAAATGGGACTAAATGCTAAGTCCTATTGGTTTTCCGTTTTTCGTTTTAATTTTTTCATTAAAAAATTTTCTTTAATGTTTATTTATTTTTGAGAGAGAGACAGAGCACAAGCAGGGGAGGGGCAGAGAGAGAGAATGGAGGAGACAGAATCCGAGGCAGACTCCAGGCTCTGAGCTGTCAGCACAGGGGCTTGAACTCCTGAGCTGTGAGATCGGATGCTTAACTGACTGAGCCACCCAGGCGCCTCAGTCCTATCGGTTCTCCTAATGAACCTTTGAACCTGGGGTGATCCCTGATAGATCCACTCTGATCCCAAGGATCTAGGAATTCCTAGTAAAATCCTGTTCCAGTGACTCCCAGAAGAGTGAGTTAGTAAGATTCGGGGAACCAGAAGGCCAGGCCAAGTCACTGTTAACTTGCACTTGAAAGAGTTGACCTGGGCTGGGCCATTTAGGGCTGTGCATAGGCAGCTTCATGCCTGTCCGTTTCCTGCCTCTAAGAAATACCTGCTGTTGTGAGTTCTGCCAGGGTGAAGTAATAAGAAGTTGGTACAGCGGAAACCCCCAGGCCCCTTTAAAGGTGATCCTTAAAGTAGGTCATCTTACGGAAGTCCTGTCAAGCGTTCTTAGAGTTTTCCCTCTCTACCCCTCATTGGCTTCTGGCTACGAATGTGACAAGAAGGTGCCCGGGTTTAGGATGGTGTGTGCTGTCTCTTCTCACCACCGCGGGGGAGTCCTGGCCCTGCCCAGCCCCAGCCCTAACCTAGACCTGTCTCCATGGGCAGGTCTTGTGTTCCCTGTGCCTCTGCACCTGGCAGGGGTAAATCCCCCCTAACGTGGATTTTCCATCTGGTGGGAAGAAAGAGGGAATGTGCTCACCAGGCCTGTGTCCTCACAACGTGATAACACACATCTCCTTTTTTTCCTCTTACTCTCATTTTACAATGTAGTACTTGATGCGTAGGTATGCTAGAGGACCCAGCCTGGGGGCGATGGCAGGTTTCCTGCCCCCGTGTGGGTGTGCCTGTCTCTGTCACACCCCTTGGGGCCTGGGACACTCGTCAGGGGAAAAGGAAGGCCCACCGGAAGGCCTCCTCAAGATGCTCTCTCTGCGTGGGTCCCAAGAACCTTCGGGAACATTCCACGTGTCTCACTCCCCCCCCCCCCCCCCCACCACACAGATCCAGACGGCGCTGCGGCACAAGTCCGAGATCGAGCACCATCGGAACAAGATCCGGCTGCGCGCCAAGCGCCGCGGCCACTACGAGTTCCCGGTGGTGGACGACCTGTCCTCGGGCGACACGCGTGAGCGCCACCGCGTGTACCGCAGAGCGCAGATGCAGATCGACAAGATCCTGGACCCCACGGCCAGCGTGCCCTCGGTGTTCATAGAGCCCAGGAAGAGGTGGGCGTCCGCGGAGGGGAGGGGGTGCGGTACCCTCGAGGCTTGCCTGTGGACGCACTCACCGCCTTGCTCCTGCTGGGCCTCTTCTCATTCTCCCGCCTGCTCCTCCAGGGGCCTCAGAGCCTTGTCCCTGGGTTTATTCTGTCTCCCCGAATTCAGCTAGTTGGTCGTGGCAGTCACCCTCTTTCTCAGATGGCTCTGCCTTAGTCTCCCTGACTAGGGAATCTCCCCTCTCTCCCGTCCCATCCTCACCCCCAATACCTTCAACCTCCTTTGCATGGGCACCCCTCCGTGGCAGGTGCAGGTGCGTTTCTTTCCCATAGCTGCCCTCTGACTTGGTCTTTTGGTCTTCCAGACCCCTGCCCCTGAGGCGCATGCGTGTGCTGCAATCGCTGCTCTCGGTTTGTGTCTTGCTCTGCTCAGTACTTGTAACAGCTTTGGTTGCCTGCCACGTGAAACCTGTCCTGTGACAGGACGGGGCCTGCTTCCCCATTCCAGCTGCTTTCCACCATCCAGCAGTGTAGACAGAACTGTCTCTCCCTTAGATGGGCCTGCTGTTGCCCGCCAAACATTCATCTGCTTCGCAATTCCGGCTCTCACCCTCTCCCCACGTCCCTCCCCTTCTGCAGATCCTACTTGCTCTTCAAGACCTAGTTCAGGTGCCACATAGCCAGCCATGATACCCATAGCTCACACTGGCCTTGCCCCTTTCGGAACGTCTGACAAAAGCCATGGTTATATATCACCTTATATTGTTCTCTGTTGTTGCATGCATTTGATATGCCCAGGTAGACTGTGGCTGCCTCGTAGCAGAGACTATGTCTTACGTATCATTTATAGCCTGGGGGTGTTTACCACAGTGGCCAGCATATCCCAGATGCTCAGAAAATATTTGGTGTTCGGTGGATAAGCTACTGGCAGGAAAGATTACTTCCTGTGAGGATAACCTCCTTTTCTCGCCCCCAGCAGCTCCAGGATAAAACGATCTCCTAAACCACGGCGCAAACACCAGGTCAACGGCTGCCCCGGAGATGCCGAGAAGGACAGACTCATCACCACGGACAGCGATGGCACTTACAAAAGGCCCCCCGGTGTCCACAACTCTGCCTATATTGGTTGCCCAGTATGTAACGCTGACTAGCTTCCAGAGCCGGGGTGGGGGGGCGCTGAGAATAATGAACACCGGTGGCTGCTGCCCTGTGTGGTGCTGATGCCGATGACCGACGCTCCCGGGCCAGTGGGGCCGTGAGGCATGTGGCCGAGGGAGCTGTGGGCTGCTCCTCTGAGAGGAGACTCGAGTCATAGAGCCCGGCAGGCTGCAGAGCGAGCCGTCTGGAAGCCCTCTGTAACTCCGTGTTTGTCCTTTCTGTACGCAAGCCCTGTTCTCTTAGGCTTCAGAATGGGCACTCTTTGAGATTAACTGGAAAACAATTTTTTTTTCTTCCCCTGGTCAGAGTTGTTTGGGTTTTTTGGTAGTAGTCTCTCTCTTCAATTCCTAGTGCGCCAGAAGATATTTTATTTGTGTGTGCGTGTGTGTGATTTTAATGGAAGAAAGAGCTTAATGGAAATTAAGGAATACGGAATTAAACTTTTTCTTTTTCCAATGGAAAGGGGCAGACACAGAATCGCTTGCAGTGTTAAAGGCAGACATTGATAGCATTAAGGCGCACATACACAGACCCCATTGAGTAGGGAAGAAAGCGCCAGCCTCGCCAAGGGTCTGTGACACAAAGACACCCCAAGACGGAGGGAGAGCCAGATGTGGCGCACTCCAGCAATGCCGGGACACACAGTGGATACCTGTAGCCTCGTGCCGGGGTGCCATCCTGGCTCGTTGCACGAGACCCCTTCCTCCTTCCGGAGACGCACTTACAGGGGCATCCTTGTTTAGAGAGAAATTAGCAAAAACAAAAACCCGCATCTTGGAGGAAGAGTTTGTGATGTACACGATCACTTCAGATAGAATATATCCAACCAGCCGTTGTCTCCTAAATTACACAAAGAAGTAGCCCTGAAAGACATGACAACGAATTACGCAAGCATGCCCAGCACCACACTGACATGGGGGCTAGACAGCGTTGAATCGTGACGATGTGGAAGAACAGACTTTTCCTTGGCAACTTCCTGTGTTTCTAGTGTTTGAAAGACTGGCCGTGCCCGCTTGTGAGGATCGGTGGTTTCCCAGTGGGTGGCGAGTTTCTCCCGATGAGACTACTTTCCATTCCTGAATGGAATGAGCCGTGAATGACTTCCTGAGCCAGGGGAGCCCGGGCTGGCAGTTCCTACAGTAGGTGGTGCTCTTGTACTGTTCTCGTGCTGTGGACAGGTGGCTCTCTGGGCTTCATCTGGAGAAGACTGTCGCTTGAAGCGACACTGGGGACTTGCAGGCCTGATGCGTGAAACTGATAAATAGAAGCGGCCGGGGGAGGGGGGGGGGCTTCCTTCTTTCTCCTTGACTTCCCGAGCCAGCCAGGGCTCATTCTCTCAGAGAAGATCCGCAGAAGCGCCATTTCGGCCCCATCCCGCCTTATTTTAAACTAGCCCTGAGTTCTGAAGTCTTTTGTCTTCGCCTTGCTCTCCCCATTCGTCTTCATCAGTGATCGGAAATCAGGCCTCCTTCAGGGTGGCCAGATCGTCCTTTTACTTCTTACTTTTCTTCTGAGCGGAGAAAGTGCAGAGACCCCTCCTTCAGCTGGTGGAAAGCAGCCCTCCCCTGGAGAGCTCCGTCTCCGTCCGCCGGCTTCAGTTTTTCAAAGATTCCCTAAAATGAGATTTTTCTTACACGGGCTTTTTACATTCCGTAAAAATTCTGAAACAGAAGCTTTCAAAGATAATCCCTTTTTTTTTGGAACTCATTTTTTTCTTAGGTAGTATTTCATCTTGAAGATTATACTCCCCATAGATGGTTTTTCTTCAGTTTTACACTTTACCCTCAAGATATTTCTCATTATGAGCTCTTTTCTCCTAAGGTGAAAGAAACATTCCCAGATTTCTTGGCAACTGTGGTTACCAGTATAATTCAGGCCTCAGCACACTGTGGCCCTCAGGCCAAATCCAGCCAGCCACTTGCTTTTGTAAAGTTTTATTGGAACACCGTTGCGCCTGATCATCTGCGCGTTATCTAGGACTGCTCTTGCTGCCGTGTTAAGAGTTAAATAACAGAGCAAGAGTCTCTGTGACTCACAGAGCCTAAGATATTTGCTGTGTGGCCCTTTACAGAAAAGGCTTGTCTACCCCTGACATAATGTATCATCCAAACCTGACACTCGGGAGAGCGAAGAGTCTCTATTAATGATTATATTGGGACAGCAGGCATACCCTGAGATGGTCCTGGCCAACCAGGGTGTCTGGTACTCTCTTCTAAAGCCCACAGAGAATTGCAAAGCGGGCACCAAAGTACATCCTCTCTGAAGACTGAGGGCCCACAGTATTTCTGAGGAATGATGGGTGAATGTGTATCTGTATGAAGGAAAACAAACTGACTAATGATGAAATTATCAGACTGAGATTCAAGAGAGCGGAATTCAAATTCCAGCAGGGATCCTGCGGGTTTTTGTTTTTGCTAATCTTCTTTTCCGTAGACCACGGCTCCCCGGGTATTATTAAGTACCACCCCTATGTGAAACACCGTACAGGTGTTGAGATACAGAAAACGGAACCAGATCTCTCCTTGGCCTGCGAGCTGCTGGCAGTGTGGCCTGCAGAATGAGGAGATGGAAGAAGAAGGAAGAGTGGGAAGCTCTAACGTCGTGGCTCCGTAGCTCTTTGCCTTCTCGGCAAGATTCATGAGTCCCTCCTTCACGGCGCACTTGTTGCCGTAAACATTAAACCGTTGGTATCTCCGTTCAGGCTCACAGTTTTTGTGTGGCCGCATGCTCGCTTCCTTGCCATACAGCGCTCTAAAGCAGGGTTCAGCTCAGTAAATTTGAAGACCTAATAGGCTTTACTCAACAGCTCTCAAATCGGGCAGAGGAGCTGTACAAAATGGAGGCGGGCAGAAACGGAAGTTTTCTAACGAGAGTGAATTGTTTCAGGCAAGGTCACCTTTCTTGGGGGGGGAGGGCGGGGGTCTATCATGCAGATTACCTCAGTCACTCGGATCAGGAATTTCCAGATTGACTGGTTAAAGGTCGCATTCCTGGGAGAGGCTGAAAGTGCAGGGAAGGCTTGGTTTGCTCTCTGGGGGCAGTGACTCCATTTTGCTTGCTTGCTTTTTTTTAAACAACGGGTACCTAGTCGTTTATTGGAGCCACCACCAGAAGCAGCACTTCGTCTTTGGAGAGACCCATTCCCATGCCAGGGGGATGTTTTTACAGACTGACTTTGTCTTTGCTCCGCCGCGAACTGTTAGTTCACGCTACTGAGCGCAGTCTTCCCTTTCCGCTCTTCAAGGAAACCAGGAGGGGCGCCTGGGTGGCTCAGTCGGTTAAGAGGCCGACTTCAGCTCAGGTCATGATCTCACGGTCTGTGAGTTCGAGCCCTGCGTCGGGCTCTGTGCTGATGGCCCAGAGCCTGGAGCCTGCTTCGGATTCTGTGTCTCCCTCTCTCTCTGCCCTTCCCCTGCTCACGCTCTGTCTCTATGTCTCTCAAAAATAAATAAAAACGTTTAAAAAAAATTAAAAAAAAAAAAGAAAGAAAACCAAGAATGGGAGAAGGGCCTGCATGTGGACCTTTTATCCGCCTCATCAGGAGGGAATTCTTCCAGGGCTACGTCAGACATCAGAGACCCCCTGGGGCCCCAAATCCTTACTTACAATTCCTAGGTGACAGCTCTCACTTAGTGGAACCTTTCCTGCGATAGCCCAGTTTTAGAGAAGCGGACCACGGCACTGGGGCCGCCCACTTGCTGTTGGGAG
Organism: Paguma larvata; assembly: GCA_030068075.1. Taxonomy (NCBI): domain Eukaryota; kingdom Metazoa; phylum Chordata; class Mammalia; order Carnivora; family Viverridae; genus Paguma; species Paguma larvata. The sequence goes on along the minus strand of CM057834.1, from coordinate 88,506,366 downwards.
GGCAAGAGCGCCTGCTTCATCTCAAAAGGCCAGTCGCTGCTCCACAGTAGTGGTTTCTGTCAGAGGAGTAACGGCCGGTGACGCCGCACCTTCAGATTCTGCCAAGAGAATCCAGAAATCTCAGTTGTAATATGAAATCTTCAGGCTTGAAAAAATATTAGCTCTTTATTTTTTTAAGACTGCACAGGCCAAGTGAAACAGGTCTGTGGGCCCTTTGTGGTTTGCAGTCTGTGGTGTGTTTTCTGTCTGGAGTTTCGCAGTGACTGCCCTTTAGTGTTTGACACTGGCGTGAGTTATCCTGGATCATCCATTGGACAGGACAGAGTCTTTAAAAAAAATTTTTCTTTAATGTTTATTTTTGAGAGAAGGAGAGTGAGCAAGCAGGGGAGGGGCAGAGAGAGAGGGAAACACAGAATCTGAAGCAGGCTCTGAGCTGTCAGCACAGAGCCTGATGTGGGGCTCGAACCCACGGGCTGCAAGATTATGACCTGAACTGAAATCAGACACTCAACTGACTGAGCCACCCAGGCTCCCTTCTTCTTCTTTTTTTCTTTTTAAGATTTATTTCTTTTTGGGAGAGCACTACCCTGGGATCATAACCTGAACCAAAATCAAGAGTCGGGTGCTTAAATGACTAAGCCACTCACGTGCCCCTCTATAGAATAAAACTTAAACCTTTCTTGATGACTCATGTTATCCAGAGATAGTTCCATTTAAAAACATGTGGTTTTGGGGGCACTTGGGGGGCTCAGTCGGTTAAGCGTCCGATTCTTAATTTTGGCTCAGGTCGTGATCTCACAGGTTCATGAGTTCAGACCCTGCATCGGGCTCTACACGGACAGTCAGAGCCTCTCGGCATACTCCCGGTCTCCCTTTCTCTTAGCCCCTCCCTCCCCCTGAATAAATAAATACACTTAAAAAAATAAAAAAATTAAAACATGGTTTCTGAACAAATACTCTCTCTTTACAATTACAAGTAGTTATAATAAGTATTAAATTTTTAAAGTTTATTTGAGAGAGTGCACATGTGTGTGCGTGGGGGAGGGGCAGAGAGAGAATCCCAAACAGGCTCCTCACTGAACACAGAGCCCCACATGGAGCTCTGCTTCAAGGCCATGAACCAGATCATGACCTGAGCCAATATCAAGAGATTATCAAGAGGCAGGCACTTAACTGACTGAGCCACCCAGGTGCCCCAGTGTTAAAATTTTTTATACACACAGGTGTAATATGGTGGTGACTTTGAACTCTTTTGAGAGTGTGTAGGGCTACTTTTTCTTATTGTAGTCAATAGACTGCTTTAGACTTTGGTATCTATGGAAAGCTGGCTAGGTATTTTATTTTATTTTTTAAAATTTTTTTTAATGTTTATTTATCTTTGAGAGAGAGAGACAGACAGAGCATGAGCAGGGGAGGGCTGCAGACAGAGAGGGAGACACAGAATCCGCAACAGGCTCCAGGCTCTGAGCTGTCAGCACAGAGCCCGACGCGGGGCTCGAACTCGGGAACGGTGAGATCATGACCTGAGCCGAAGTCGGACGCTCAACCGACTGAGCCACCCAGGTGCCCCTGGCTAGGTATTTTAGTAAATAAGACTCCGAGACATCATTTTTGGCTTCTTAGGGACATTTAATAAAAATATACGCTTGCCAGTATTGAAATGAATTTCAGATCGTTGGTTGAATTTTGCTGGACAAATGATTTTTGACTATTCTGACATTTTCTCTTCCATCCTGATTCAAGCGCCGCCTGCCACCACCACCCGTTAGCCGTCATTTAAAAAGTTACCCTTTTCCTCAGTGTCCGTGAAAATGGTTAAATTCCATTTTGGCCACTTAAGCTCACATCTGATCCTTGTTCCTTTTGCTGTTTGTCTCGCTCTAGTCTGATCCCGATCTCCCGGCCGACGTGCAGACGCCGTCCTCGGCTGAGCTGGGGAGGTATCCAGGCCTGCCCTTCCCAGCCTCCCAGTACATCCCGCCCCAGCCGTCCATCGAGGAGGCTCGCCAGACCATGCACTCCCTCCTGGACGACGCTTTTGCCCTGGTGGCCCCCAGCAGCCAGCCTTCCGGTGCTGCGGTCACAGGCCCTGGGGTCCCAGCCGTCCTGCCTGTGAACAGCACCCCTTCCCGGGACGAGAGGCGAGCCACCCAGTGGGGGTCCTTCTGCAGCCCTGCTCAGACGGCCAACAACCCATGTAGTGTAAGTACTGGCCTTCTAGAATTCTCTCGTGGGCCAGATGTTGGAATTTTGTGGCCCTGCTGTCTCAATTTCAGAATCGATGAGATATTACTGATGAGATATTACTAATTTGATAAGAATTAAAGCTTGGCTGAGTTTTTGTTATATTCTCCTAAGTTAATTCTGAGTGTTGGAAGCATCCTTTTATGTTTTTATGCAACTCTGGTATGTTATGGGAATCTCTTCCTGGGTTCCATTCAGCGTCATGAAATGGAGGTGAGGCATGTTCTCGCTGATGTCTGTTATAAAAGGTGCATTGTAGAATGTGCCAGGTCGTCAGGCTTCTTAGAGGGCCATCTGGGGCTGGAGTGGTCCTGGAGGCTCCAGGAGTGTGGGCAGCTAGCCCACAGGCAGGCAAGGGCAGCCGTTTCAAATATCAGGTTTCCATCTTGGGATTTGACATTTCAGCATTTCCTCTGCCTCTGTCATCCTTTTTTATTGTATGCCTTCAGTCCTTTCAAATGTGCCTTCTCAAAATACGGGGAAGAAGTGGAACTGAAGGATGTAACGGTAAATATGTTTTCTGCTAATTTTAGATTGGATGATTGGACTAAAGCATTGGACTCTGGAGGGAAGTTAATTAGTCACAATTTGAATTTCTCAGGGAGTGTTTATACTGGGTCCTCTGATTTCATTACCCATATTAAGGTGAAATTGGGTGGTAATGAACTTAAGTTAAAGGCATCTTTATCTCTGAAATTGGTTTGCATTTTCAGAGTATGCCATTCAATTGTTTTCTTCAGTAACTGCTACCACGTGGTGGGGTGCCGGGGCAGAATACCATTCCATCTTGTTATTGTTTTTAGTGTTACAGCTCTAAATGTTAAATACTCCATACTTACAACTAGTAGTTTATAATCTTTCTTTAAGGAAGTGGATGATACAGAACAAATTCATCGAACGTGAATGTGGCTTCAGCTGCTGTCTGGGCTTCTTTCATGTGTTTATTCATTCAGGTAGATTCATAGAGCACCTCTAGATTTGGGGTGTTCTGCTAGGTGTTGGGGATACAGCACTTGCACAGTGCACAACTCCAGCTTCTGCATGACGGCAGGGGGCATGTGGACAATTGAGGCAGTACTTCTAACACAGCAGGGTGAGTCCCTTGGCAGGGGGAGAGTCTAGCCAGGGAGCACCTGCCTGAGCTGTGAGGTGTTTAGATGGATTTTCTAGATAAAATGTCATCTAAGTAGAAGTCTGAAGATTAATGAGTGGTTGTAATAGGGAAGCGTGGCAGAGACAGAGGTAAATGTCCAATACAAACTTCTTCTGGACAAGATGGAGGAACAAGGTTGGATTACTTTCCGTCCAGAAACAACTAAAATAATGGAAAAGGAAAGGTTTTCACAACCCAGGACATTAGGCAGCAAAGGAGGGATTGCTGAGAAATGAACTGAGCACTACATGTGACGCAGTTTATATCTTGAGAAAGTTTCTAGTTGGAGTGCAGGGGGGGAGACCTCAGGCAGAGCACAGTAGTCTGAGTTGAGAAAGACAGAGTTGGAGGCTGGGGAGGAAAAGGTAGCTAGATTTCACAATAGCGAGTACAAGAAAGCAGAGAGAGAATTCTAGAGAGCTGCAAAGAATCTTCATCTGAGCACTCATCGGTTTAAGGTTATGGGGAAACTACCCAAGACTAGGGAAAGAACTGCCTAAAAAACTTAGAGGGAACAGTCCCCAGAGCTCACACAGATATGGAAATAAGTTCTACTATAGAATGAATTAGTACTTCAAAATCCATATGTTGAAGCCTAAACCCCCATATGGCTATATTGGAGCTGGGGTCTTTAAGGAGGTGATTAACTTTAAATGAGATCATAAGGTGGGGTGCCTGGGTGGCTCAGTCAGTTAAGTATCCGACTTTGGCTCAGGTCATGATCTCCTGGTACATGAATTTGAGCCCCACGAGAGGCTCTGTGCGGATAGCTGGGAGCCTGGAGCCTGCTTCAGATTCTGTGTCTCCCTCTCTCTCTCTACCTCTCCCCTGCTCATGCTCTGTCTCTTTCTCTCTTTCAAAAATAAACATAAAAAAAAATAAATGAGGTCAAAAGATTGGAACCCTGATCTGATAGCACTGGTGCCCTCATGAGGTGAGGAGGAGACGCCAGAGTGCTCTCTCTGTCATGTGAGAACGCAGCAAGAAGGTGGCTGTCTGTGGGGCAGAACAGAAATCAGACCCTGCCAGAACCCCGATCTTGGACTTTCTGGCCTACAGGCCTGTGAGAGAATAAATTTCTCTTGTTGAAGCCACCTAGTCTGTGGTATTTTCTTGCAGCAGCCCAAGATGTTCCTTTCATTCCAGAGTGGAAAGCTGCACAATTTGTGGAGCACCAGTTAGATTACTCAGAAGGAGCATTGGTTTGCTTCAGTAGTGGGGCAAAATGAACCCCAGATTAAAGCTTCCCTAGTTCTGGGGTGCCTGGGTGGCTCAGTTGGTTAAGCGTTGGACTTCAGTTTAGGTCATGATTTCACAGTTCGTGAGTTCAAGCCCCACATCGGGCTCTGTGCTGACATCTCAGAGCTTGGAGCCTGCTTCAAATTCTGCGTCTCCCTCTTTCTCTGCCCCTCCCGAGCTCACACTCTCTCTCTCTCAAAGATATTAAAGTATTAAAAAAAAAAAAAGCTTCCCTAGTTCTACCTAACGCAACATAAACACAATAGCTGAACCCAAACAGAGCCCAAGAATATTTATAGAAAAACAAAAGTATCCAGCATCCAACAATGTAAAATTAATAATGCCTGAAATCGAAAACTAACCAGATAAACAAAGACGCAGGAAAATTACAGAACTAGTAGACAAGGATTTTAAAAGAATAATTATAATGAAGTTCCATGTGTTTAAGAACTGGAGGACAGATTGAATGTATTAATTAGAGGCATTGAGGACTTTAAAGGATGCAAATCAACTTAGAGATGAAAACTAAAGTGTCTTAGGTAAAATACATACTTATGGGATTAGTGACAGATTAGATATTGAAGAAGAAAAGATTAATGAATTTAAATACATAGTAATAAAAAATATCCAAAATGAAACAGAGTAAGTAGACCGAAAAAATGAATAGAGCATCGATGAGCTGAGGACAACTTCAAGTGGACTAATATACATGTAATTGGAATTCTCAGAAGAAGGGAGGGAGAGTTACAAAAAATAATTAAAGAAGTAATGGCTAAAAGTTTTTCAAATTTGATGGAAACTATGAATCTGCACATCTACAAAGCTTGATGAACCCCTATGCACAAGAAACACGAAGAAAACTGTGCCAAAAAATATAATCAAATTGCTCAAATTAGGTGATAAAGATTTTAAAATCATCCAGAGAAAGAGGATTGTATGCAGTGGAACAAAGGTAAGGATGACAGCAGTATTCTCATTGTCCAGAAAACAGTGAAACAAATCTTTAAAGAACTAAAGGAAAAAACTGTCAACCTAGCATTCTTTATCCACTGAAAATATCTTTCAAAAACCTTTTCACGCATATAAAAGCTGAAAGAATGTATCATTGGCAGACTTGCATTACAAGAAATGTTATAGAAAATTCTTTAGGCAGAAGTAAAATGATACCAGATAAAGATCTGGATCTACATAGATGAATGAAAAACACTAGAAATGTAAATATGGCGGTAATTTAAAAAATTAATTACTTAAATCTTTTGAAAAGATAATTGGCTGTTTAAAGCAAAAGGATAATAGTGTATTATAGGGTTTATAACATATAGAGAAGTAAAATGTGTGAAAACACAAATAGCACAAAGGCCAAGAGACGAGAAAAAGAAGTGCACTGGCTTGATGTTCTTATACCATACGCAAAGTGGAATGATAGCACGTGAAGGTAGACTGTGATAAATGAAAAGTATAGAATATAAACTCTATAGCAACCACTAAAAAAAAAATAACAGAATAATAGCTAATAATCAACAAAAGAGTAAAAAGGAAATGATAAAAAGTAATCTGTCCAAAAGAAAGCAGAAAAGGAGGAACATGGGGAACAAAGAACAGATGAGAAAAATAGAAAACGGATACCAAGATGGTAGATTTAAATCCAGCCCTATCCATAATCACATTAAATGTGAATGGTGTAAATATTCCTATTACAGGGCAGAGATTGTCTGGCTAGAATGTAAGATCCAATTATCTATTGCCTACATGACACCCACATTAAATATAAAGCCACAAATAGGTTAAAAGAATGGAGAAAGAAAAAAAAAATGTATGGAGAAAGATACCATGTTAACACTAATCCCAAGAAACTGGAGTGGCTATATTAATATTAGCCAAAATGATCTCATAGTGAAGACATTACACAGAGGATCATTTCAAAATAATACATTGATCAGTTCTTCGAGAAAACCTAAAATCCTAAATGTTTATATACCTAGTAATAGAGCATAAAAATACATAAGGCAAAACTGGTAGAACTGCATGCAGAAAAAAGCAAAGCCACAGTTATAGGCAGAGATTTCAACACTTCTCTTTTAATAATTGATAGAATGAGTATACAGAAAATCGTTAAGGTAGGGAAGACTTGAACAATTCTTGAATTATTACTTATTATCAGCTTGAACTGACATTTATAAAATGCTCTACCCAAGAAGAACAAAAGGAACATATGTTTTCAAGAGTACATGGGTGATGGGGATTTAAAAAGTGCACTTATCATGATGAGTACTGAGTAATGTATAGAGTCGTCGAATCACTTTATTGTACACCTGAAACTAATATAACACTGTATGTTAACTGCACTGGAATTAAAATTTAAAAATTAATTTAAAAAAGAGTACATGGAACATTTACTAAGATTATAGACCATATTCTGGGCCATAAGGCTAATCTCAGTAAATTGAACAAGATTCATATTAGCAAACAGTCCCATAAGAAATGGAAATTTTTTTGAGCACAAATGTCACCAAAAGAGAAATACAGATAATAAACAGACTAATGTAAAGAATCAGTAGATGGAGAGATGTTCAATCTCATTAGTCATTAGTGAAATGCAGTAAATCATAATGAGACACCCCTGTATACTTATTAGAATATGAACAATGGGAATTATAAACTATTGATAAAAATATAAAATAACAAAAACCACTTTGAAAAAGTTTGACAATCTCTTAAAAAAATTAAACCTATACCTACCTTATGACCCAGCCATTTTATTCTGAAATATTTATTGAAGAGAAATGAAAGCATATGTCCAGACAAAGACTTGTACAGTGAGACAACTTTATTTGTAATAGACTCACACTGCAATCCACCCAAATGCACATCAGTAGGTGAATAGATACACAGATTGTACTGTATTTATATAGTGGAATGCCACTCAGTAATAAGAAGGATTGAATTATTTATGCGTTTGACAACATGGTTGGCTCTCAAAATAATTATGGTGAGGGAAAGAAGCCACCGCCTCAACAACGAAAAAAGTGCATATTAATTCCATTTATATATAATTCTAGAAAATACAAACGATAGTGACAGAAACCAGATCAGTGGTTGCCTAAGGATGGGGTGGGTTTAGGAAGGGATGTGGGACAGAGGGATTACAGAGGGGCACCAGGAAAATTGGGTGGTGATGGATATGTTCGTTATCTTGTTTGGGGCATGTTTTGTGGGTACAAACTTATGCCCAAACTTAATCAGTTTGTATACTTAAATATGTGCAGTTCATTGTATATCAATTATAATGAAATAAAACTTTAATTTTTTGCCTCAAAATGTTCTTAACAATGAAATTCATTCTAGGTGACTAATATAGAGCTAGAAATAAGAGTGGTGAGACATGAGGCAGAAGAGAGAAAGCAAGAAGCTGATAGGGATGGAGCCTAGACCTCATCCTGAGGGTAGTGACTGGACACTGAAGAGTTTCGAGCAGGCTAAAAGACATAATTCAGTGTGCCCATTTGACAGATTGCTCTCATTTTAGGTTGGAGAATGGTACGTTGGAGTGCAAGACCAGAAGCAGGGAGACATTTAGGGCAAGACACTGAAGGGCAAGGACAGGGAGTCGGGGTCAGTTAAACATGCTGCATCTTTGTAGATTCTTCCTCTCCAGTTGTTTGCATTACGTCAGTTGGAGCCACCATCATCTCTTACCATCCTTGCAAGAGCTTCCTAAGTGTCCCTCTGCCCCTGGCCTTGAATGGAGGATGTCAGGGTGGTGGCTGACATGTAAAGTGCCATACGCTGGTGTTGAGCAGGCTGGGGAGCTGGGAGGCTGACACAGGAGGTGCCTCCTATGGAGGACAGGAGGACCTGGCTGGGGAGGGAAACCTACAGGAGCTGCTTGACTTAGTCCGGAGTTCTCCAAAGGAAGAGTTCTCATCTCACCTTCCGACATGACCTTGTTCACTGCTGGCTCCTATCTGTTACTTGTCTCTGCTCCTAATGCTTTCTGAATTGTTTTGTGAAGAAATCTGTGGCCATCCTAATTTCCCCTTTCCTGATAACAGATGAATGTACCCCATGTGCCGGGAAGCGTAATAATTCTGGGCACTCAGCCAGTTTTTCTGAAACATCTCCCCCTGCCCCCTGCCGCAATAACCAGTGTCCATTTTATCTTCAGATTCAGTTCTTTCATTCACTTCTGGGAAACTTTCTTTTGTATCTGAAAAATAATTTTCTTACTCTGTTTATTGGAGTCAAAGGTACCAATTATATTCGTGTTGGCTCATCTCTGTTTTCTGTACCTATTCTTTTATCTTTAGTTGCTTTAGCTACATTGTCCTGGTTGCTCTGCCTTCATTATAATTATCATGGGTCTTTTCTCTATGGCATTGATTTGATTTTAAGTCATATCTGTTCTTTCCCCGCTAGTTGGTTTCTTAGAATCATAATGGCTTTGTTTTGGTCCTCAAATCATTTCCACAAATAATTCGGTACCAAATTATTTCAGTTCTTGGGATTCCCATTTCCATTCATTCTGTTGCTTTATCATCTCATCTTTGAACTTAAAAAATGGAATTGCGGGGCACCTAGGTGGCTCAGTCAGTTAAGCATCGGACTCTTTATTTTGGCTCAGATCATGATCTCATGATTGTGAGACTGAGCCCTACTTAGAGCTCTGTGCTGGGTGTGGAGCTTGCTTGAAATTCTCTCTCCCTCTCTCTCTGTCCCTTCCCTGCTTGCACTCTGGCGCTTGCTCTCTCTCTTTGTCTCTCTCTCAAAAAAAAAGGACTTGCTATTCTTATTATATTAGCCATTGTATTATTATATTATCTTATTGTATTAGCCATTGTATTATTATATTATCTTATTATATTAGCCAGTCCTTTTTTTCTCTCCTGGTCACTACTTTCTTCCGTATATAGCATGAATCTGTTCCTTTCTTTGCTTGTTTGGTTTCTGCTGATGAATTTTAGCAATAATTTTTTTACTGATTTGGGTTATCACTTTTATTATTTGTTCATTGTTCATAGGTGTTGGAGATGAACAATTCTGTGATAGTGCCTCAATCTACCAGCTTAATCAAGAACTCAAATCCATAGCAAGATTTTTAAAAAAAATTTTTTTAACGTTTATTTATTCTTAAGAGACATAGAGATAGAGCGTGAGCAGGGGAAGGGCAGAGAGAGAGGGAGATACAGAATCTGAAGCAGGCCCCAGGCTCTGGTGAGCCATCAGCACAGAGCCCAACGTGAGGCTCGAACTCACAGCGCGTGAGATCATGACCTGAGCTGAAGTCGGCCGCTTAACCAGCTGAGCCACCCAGGCGCCCCCACAAAATTTTTATAAACGTGATGAGTGGTTTTCTCATCACGGACCTTTGATGTTACCCTTATGCATTCTGAGGATGATAGCAGTTTAATACAGTGGAAAACCGGAATCACAGGCTGTGTCTGTGCATATCTAATCCAATTTTATCATGTTTGTAAATTTGTCATAAATTACTGTTGGTTCCCAGGAGGAACCTGATCACCATTTATTTCCTTCTTCTGACTGCAGTAACAGGTCCAAGAGTATGGATTTCGAGGTGTCTTCAGTTACCACAGGGATGGACCTTTGTTTACCATCTGATGACATTTTTCCTCCTTCCGTGTTGCTGGTGTAAGGGTGTTAGTAATGCATTGGTGCGAAGGCCACTTGATAGATGTATTTCTGCCTTCCTGAGTAAAGTTCACCTTCCTGGAGCTGTCTTCTAAGGACCTAGTGTGGATGCCTGAGCCAGGACATTTTACAAGCTGACTCACCCCAGAACCGCCAGCCATTTAATGTGCCTTCTTGCTCTGTTGGCCTGTTTTATACTGAATAGAAAGAAGGGATGCATTAATAGGGGATTTTTATTTGAGGTCGCTGGTTGAAATTGTAAAATTCTGTTTCATCCCCCAAAGATTTATACAGGTGTGACCCACTTAAACACCTGTCATTTATGTCTGTGATTAAAAAAAAATTTTTTTTAGCGTTTATTTGTGAGAGCGAGAGAGACAGACCATGAGCTGGGGGTGGGGGTGGGGGCAGAGAGAGAGGGAGACACAGAATCCAAAGCAGGCTCCAGGCTCTGAGCTGTCGGCACAGAGCCGGATGTGGGTCTTGAGCCCACAAAGGGTGAGATCATGACCTGAGCCGAAGTTGGACGTTTAACCGACTGGGCCACCCAGGTGCCCCTGTGATTATTTTTTTTAAACCTTTTCACTGTGGGGCATGCAGCCTCTGGAAAAAAGACTTTCTTTTTCTGATTACAATCGAGTTGAAATGCCTAGAACCATGATAGCAAAACAGGTGGAGCGGACAGCTATTTTTCACTGTTTTTCTTTTATCAGTTACTGGATCTCCTGAAATCCTGATACATAAGCTTCTATCTTTTTTGTTTTTATTTTGCATATGAATGTGTTTAAAAAACTCATACTCTGCTGAAAAGCAGAAGGGCTACTGGGAATAATCTTTATCTGGTCTCAGATTTCCCTTTAATTATTTGGAAAAGGAATTGAAACTCCTTTTCCTTCTATTCTGGCTATTTTACCTCAGTTGGGGAACTCTGCAAGGTTCTAATCCCCCTCCCTCTGCCAAAGGGTTGGGAGCAGAAAGGTTCAGAAGGTGAAGTAATTTGAGCACAGTTTCGTATGTAATAATCCCTTCAAACTATATGAGGTGCGGGGTTCATTCTGTCCTTCTTGGCATCAGGAAATAGTCCCAGGGAAGTTGAGTAACTTTGCCAGTCTGTTTTCTTCACAAAGTAGAGATTAATTCAAGGCGGGGGGAGGGGGTGGGAATCTGTTTTGGGAACCATGGACAGTGCAATGCAGTGGTTAAAAGCATGGTCTTTTGAGTCAGAAAAACTTATTAGGAGGAAATTAGTTAAATTCCTTGTGAATTGATTTCATCTATAAAATAGAGATAGCGAGCCCTTTGTTACTGTTACTGGGGTCTGAGTTAATGCTCAGAGCACTTACCACAAAATACTAATTCATTAAATGGCAGGTTAAAAAAAAAAAGATCTAAAATGAAGGAAGATCCAGAAGCAGGGCTGACTTAGTAACTTGGAGCACTGGATCCTGAGCAACCAGGTGGTTCAGACTAACTGCAGCTGCAGTTGGATGGACTCTGTCCAGAGTTACTGTTCTGCTAAAGTATCTGATTCCAAAATAACAATTCACACTTGTTGAGAGAACCATTGGAAGAAGAGTCCAACTTATGATAGGGGCAGGGTGTGTTGATTTCATGAGGTCTGCAACAGATACACGTTTATTTAAATCTGATGCCGTACTGACATTGGTTTAGCCAAAGAATACTTGGTAAGCTGAGATTCCCTCAAGTAAAAGGAGTTGATTGAAAGCTATGGGGCCCTGGATGGAACGTAAGGGCAGAGTGTGGCTGGGCCTCTTTGGAACAGGAAAACTATCAGAAACTAAGGCGTTCACCTCATCTTTAAGAGTTTCTCTAATTCCTGATTCTCTTTGTATTTTTTTCTTTTTTCACATTGTTCTACCACATGGTGCAGCGTTCATGTACTTTAGTTTAGTGAGTGTATTTGAATTGCTGCTGGACACCCGCTGGTTTTGGGAACCGTGATGGCCCATGTTGACAGAGGCATTTGTACTACGTGTGGCCGTCAAGGCCTACCTTTTTGGTAGAAGATACAGATTTGTAGAGAATGAGCCTGTAGGGAAGAGAAGCCGCAGAAAGGCTGTTACTCATTCTTTTATAAAAGAAAGAAATGTCCAGAAAATAGGTTTTTTTTTTTTTAAAGCATGGTAGCCCAGTTCCCCAGGCTGAAACTTCTGGTATTGTTTGTTGGCAGAGTGCCTCAATGGCATGCCAACTTTTTATGAGAAAATAATTCTCTTGAAAGTTGATCCTGCAAATCTAAACTTGTAAGTTTGCTGTTGTCACTTTCTAATAAGTGTTGCACGTCAATCTTCATCTTCTTTTGCTTTTCTTCCAGAGGTACGAAGACTATGGAATGACTCCCCCATCGGGCCCATTGCCGAGGTAAAGTTTTTGGGAGAAAATGCATTAGGACTTCCTCACATCGACTGATTTTTCAAAATTTTGTAAACTCATTTCTTTTAGCTAATATGAGCAGATGCACACCTCTGAGTTGTATGTTCTCCTGAGTTAACTTGAAGAGGAGAAAAAAGGCGGAATTTTAAGTTCTGCTTCCAGAAATGACAGACTAGATCATTTGCTGAGGGCATCTGGAAAAGCCAGACAAGATTTTAAAATAAAACCTATATAGCTAACAGGGCAGTGAAGTGGTATGAAGCCAAGATCCAGGGGGTCCAGAGAAAGGAGCCCTGCCTTTTGGGTGAACTTTCTCCCTGGGGAGTGTGCTAATCCCAAAGGAGGTGACTGGGAAGCTGAGCAAGACTTTGGGCAGACTTATGGGCCTTGGAGTCTTGAAAATTTGATATATAGGAAGTTGCAGGATACATCTAAAGCCATGCTTCGAGGGGGGACTTTGATGCCTTAAATGAATCAAAGTATATTTGAAAAGAAAAATGGCTGAATACCAATGATCTAAGCATCTGTCTCAATGTAAAACATAAAACAAAACAAAACCAAAAAATACTAAACCTAAAGAAAGTAGAAGTAAGGAAATAATAAAAATAAGAATAGAAATTAATGAAATAGAAAACAAATACCATAATAGAGAAAATCGACAAGCCTAAAAGTTACTTTTTTGAAAAAAGCTAATAAAGTTGATAAATTCCTAAAGAGCTTGATCAAGTAAGCTGTGTAACATTATCAATAAGAGGAATGGAAAAGGACAAATTAATCCATATCTTTCAGAAATTACAAAGATTTTGATGGATTTTTAAAAGGCATATTTTTAAAAGATTTTATAGACGTTAAGAAGATTTTATGAACCTTTTTTGTTAATAAATTTAAAATGGAAAAATTCCTGGAAGGAGAAAACCCGAACTCACATATAACTATTAAAGAAATTGAAATCATTACTAAAATTCTTCCCGCAAAGAAAACTTTGGGCTTCAACAGTGAGTTCTACCAAAGACACTGAAGGCAGAAAATGCTCCAGTGTTCTATAAATTATTTTAAAGAATATAAAAACAGAGAATGCTCCCCAGCTCCTTCTTTGAGACAAATACAACTACGATATCAAGGATGAGACAAGGACAAGGACATTGTAGGAGAGAAAACATTAGGGGCCAATTTTTCTCGTGAGCATAGATGTAGAAACTTAAATATTAGCAAACCTATCCAGTATCGTATACAGAAGGATGTCCTGTCACAGCCAAATTAGATTTGTTCCAACAATGCAAGGGTAGTTTAACATTAAAAAAAAAAATCAACCAATCTAGGGGCACCTGGTGGCTCAGTCAGTCAAGCATCCAGCTCTTGATCTCAGCTCGGGTCTCGATCTCAGGGTTGTGAATTCAGGCCCCACACTGGGCTCCACATAGGGCGTGGGGCCTACTTAAAAATAATAATTAAGAAATTAAATAAAAAGTCAAACTAATTCACTATTTTGAGGAGAATAAAGGAGGGAAATTTTATTGTACTAAGTATAGCATTTGATAAATATCAGCATCTGTTCATAAAAATCTTAGCAAATCTTAGAATCGAACTTGTCTCATCTGGTAACAGTTATTTCAGCAAATATTATATTACCTCTATTCAACATTGCGTGGGGTCCTAGATAGTGTAATAAAGCAAAAAAAAAAAAAGAGAGAGAGAGAAAGAAAGAGATTAAGGAATTCTAGGAAAGAAATAATACTCTTATTATTCTTAAATGATATAATTTTTTTAGTAGAAAAACCTAAAATGTCAACACATAAATTATTAGAATTAAGAGAATTTAGCAAGATAGATAAATTACAAAATAGCTGGATATGAGATCAGTATACAAAAAATCTGTTTTATTTCTGTTTATGAGCATCAGACAAAATAAGAATTTTTATACCTACTACATTAAATAGCATAGCATTCAAGAAATATAAAATATCTCAGTATTAATCTCCCCAAAAATAGTCAAGCCCTCTAAAGAAAATGTTCATGGATTGGGTAACTCAGCACATTAAAAATATCAGTCTCCCGTAAGTGATCTAGAGATTCATTGTACTCCCATTTAAAATCCTAGTAGTTTGTAGTTTTTTAAAAAAGTATGTGGAGACTGACAAACTGATTTTAAAACTTCTGTGGAAACGTGAAGGGCCAACAATATTCAGGACGCTTTGAGAAAGAGGAGCAGGGTGTGAGGACTCGCCTGAAGGTTCCACATTACTGTAAGGTAATTCAGACAGTGGTGTTTTGCTGTAAAGCTAGACAGATAGACCAAAGGAACAGAATAGAGAGTCCATAAGCAGACTCACACATGAGTGGACAAATGATTATTACAAAGCGGGAATTGCAGAAAACCAGAGTTAATTGCAGAAATCATACTCCACTATTCTTTTTTTTTTTTTTTTCAGTTTATTTATTTATTTTGAGAGTGTGCACACAGGTGCACGTGAGTGGAGGAGGGGCAAAGAGAGAGAGAATCCCAAGGAGTCTCTATGCTGACAGCATGGAGGCTGATGTAGGGCTCAGACTCACAAGCTGTGAGCTCATGACCGGAACGAAAACCAAGAGTCAGACGCTTAACTGACTGAGCCACCCAGGCGCCCGTCAACTATTCTTTCAGTGACCAGAAGTCACACAGAAGTAGGAATGCTATCTTGTTTCCTCATTTTTTAAAAAATTTTTTTTAGCATTTATTTATTTTCGAGAGACACAGAGACAGAGCATGAGCAGGGGAAGGGCACAGAGAGAGGGAGACACAGAATCTGAAGCAGGCTCCAGGCTCCAAGCCGTCAGCACAGAGCCCGATGCGGGGCCCGAACTCACAGACCAGACTATGAGATCATGACCTGAGCTGAAGTCGGCCGCTCAACCGACGGAGCCACCCAGGCGCCCCCATTTTTTGTTTTTTCTTTGTCCTCATTTTCAGAGGGGCTTGGTTTATTTTTCCCCAGCCCCCCTCCCCAACCCAGACGCTGCTTTGTGGTCCACAAGCAACGAAGCGAAAGGGAGCCTGTGAAGATTAGGTGATCCAGGGCAGAAGTTAATGATGGGGGCCATCTGATCTGGTCTGCCCAGTTCAGTTTCCACTTCTTTTTCTGGCATAGGTATTAATAACTTTCACTCTGAAAACTGTTCTGGTTTGGATGCCCGATTTTACAGCTACTCACATTAAAGAGTTCTAGGGGATTTGGATCACACTGAACTGTCTGAACACACAGTTGAGGATAAAAAGGATGTAAATGTAGGCGGGAGGAGGATAATTGGGTGACGTAGACATAAGTGAAGGGCAAGAGGGTCAGGAGATGATTAGAGGAGGTGAACTCCAATACCCAGATGTTGAAGGAAGAGCGTGCCTCTTACATCTGTAAGGTCAGAGGTGTCAGACCTCTCTCTCTGAGGTCCATCTACTACAGTAGAAATTATCTAAAGAGAGCAATATACATAGCCCGGGTTTACTCTAGAAATAACACTACAGAATAGAGGCAAAATCAGTGTACGTTCTCATCAAACTGGTTTGATCTATTAATTCCTGGTTGACTGTCATTTGCAAAGCACCCTAATTAAAGGATCATGCTTTTTTATTCTTGAATTTCGTTAGAAGAGTGACTTGATGCTCACACCCTAGAGGGTCGTTGAGACCCTTTTTTGGCGAGGAGCGTCTATGAAGTCAAAACCATGTTTCATAATAATATTTTTGATTTTATTTTTGATTTTCTTTATTGTTGATGCTTACACTGAGGTACAAAAGCAGCGGTGCATGCGACTGCACGATCCTGACCGTGGCTCAGCGGCACTGCATGTCGAGTCGTCCTCGTTTTCTTCCCCACCGTGCAGTCGCAGTGTTTTCAAAATGCCAGTGCTTTGGTTATGTTAGTGTGTTCTTGATGAAGTAGTAAAAATTACTAATTTCTTTTTAAACCTAAACCCTTGAGTCTTTAATAGTCTGTAGGACAAAAGAGGAAGTACACATAAAGGGCTTTGCAGAGTATGGAATTTTGAGGGAAAAGCACTTGTTCAGTTGTTGGAGTTAAGAACTGATCTCAATGGCTGCCATGTTTTTTGTCTGAAGAAGTGATGGGCAGACATCACTATCCAGACTCGGGTTGTTTGGCAGCCACTGGCTTGAAAATAAAGGAAGTGAGCCTATCACTCCAGGAAAAATAGCAGGCAGGATTTGTTGCCAGGGATAGAACTGAACTTTCGAGTAAAATTTTGAATTTTGGAAACTTGTCTGCCGCCGGGTGCTTGACAGCTTCCTAGTGCTTAAGAGATTTTTTTCTGATGAGCTCAGTGGTGATACTAATGAGTGTGATTTTTTTGATACTGTAAAATGAAATGTATCAATATCTGGAAAGTCTGCATAAGTCAGTGAACTAATATTTTCCAACTGACTCATGACAGAAAATCTGGGAGCGCCTGGGTGACTCAGTCGGTTAAGCAGCCGACTTTGGCTCAGGTCATGATCTCACGGTCTGTGGGTTCAAGCCCTGCGTTGGGCCCTGTGCTGACAGCTCAGAGCCTGGAGCCTGCTTTGGATTCCGTCCCTATCTCTCTGCCCCTCCCCTGCTCACGCTCTCTGTCTCTCTCTCTCAAAATAAGCATTAAGAAAAAAAAAGGGAAATCATGCATGGGTCTATTCAGAGTGCAGGCCAGTGGGTACTGTTTCAGATTCTATATTGCCACCAACCCTTGAGGAAACTTTGCCGAGTTTTGGTGTATCAAAGAAGAATATTTGTCTGAAATATTATTTGAATGTTATCTGAAAAGCCTATTAAAATCTTCTTTATTCAAAAAAAATAAAAAAATAAAATAAAATTTTCCTTATCTATGTATTTATGTGGAGTTAGATCTTACAGTGGTGCCTCTGTGGCCCAGTCAGTTAAGCGTCTGACTCTTGAAATTGGCTCAGGTCACAATCTCACTCTTCATAAGATTGAGCTCTGCCTCGGGCTCTGCACTGACAGCATAGAGCCTGCTTGGGGGTTCTCTTTCTCCCTCTCTGTCTGCCCCTCCCCTGCTCACATGCACACACACACACACACACACACACTCTCTCTCTCTCAAAATAAATAAATTAAAAAAAACAGTAACTTAGAGCAACTGGTTGAATACAAGGTGTGAGAGAATCCAGATTATCTTCTATTAAGGAAATTTGAAAAAAAGTAAAACTCTTCTCACTACTGTTTTGGGGGGGGTGGGTTAGAAAATCTAGTTGACTTCTTGAGAAAATGTTAACATGTGAGAGGCTTACTGTTATTATTTTAAATGAATTTTTAAAAGTTATTTAAAAGTGTTTACTTTAATTCTGAATGCAAGAAATATCTATAGATATAATCCACATAAACAGAAATTCTCAGGAGTCCTTAATAGTTTTTCTGAGTGTAAAGGGGTACCAAGACCAAAATGTCTGAGAACCCCTGCTTTAGAGCCTTGGTTTTCAGCCTTAATGAGTAGGAGGTCATCTGTGGAGCTTTAAGAACTGCCGTGTCTGGGTCCCACCTCTCGAGAGTCTGTCTTCATTAGTCTGGGGTGCAGGACGCCCAGGGGGGGTCTTTGAAAGCCCCCCAGGGAATGCCGAGGTGCAGCCGAGATTGGGAAGCAGCGCTTTAGTCCGAAGCTGGAGATGCACAGGCCCTGGAACCTCACCTGCACCTGCTTTTGGTCTGTAAACGAGGGCATTTTGTCTTCAGTCACCCGCATCAGCTCTACTCCGGGCACCGTGCTTCGCGCCGGAGCTATGTCAGGGAGCAAACAGGAAACATTTCTGGGTCGTGGGGGAGGAGAGGCAGAGTACACCACTAGACGGGTCTTCTTTTTCTGTAGGGCGGGAGGTGGAGCTAATAAAATGATAGAGCCAGGGTCAAGTGCGGTCCTGATGCTTGGGCTTGCTTTGCTTTCAGACCAGGCTTTGGCCCCGGTTTGCTGCCATCTTCGGAGCTGGTGCCTTCTGAGTCCCAGCAGACACAGGCATCGGCCGACGCCCCGTTCGCCGCCCGAGGGATCTACCCTGAGGAGATGCCATCGGTGGCCCGGCCACGGCCTGTGGGGGGCACCACAGGTACTTACGGCTGCTTAGCTTGTGTTTTGAAACTAGAGAGCCTCTGCTTTCTGGCCGCATTCCAATTCCAGCAGTGCCTTTGAGATTTCCCAGGGTACCGCTGTCCCGTGTCCGTGACCTCCTCCGATGGTCTGCGCTCCCTGGAATCCCGGTGGAGGCGCAGGCAGGGAAGGGGGGGGAGAGGGTGGCGGAGGTCCCAAGACTGATGTCCTCCGATTTGTTCCTGTGTCGGTGTCCCAGAACATCCCTTCACGTGGAATGCACGGCACAACTCTGCCGGAAAAGCGTTTCTTAATTCTTAACGGTAAACTGAAAGATCTGTTTCTGAGCACTTGGTATGGCTTTAAAAAACAAGTGTCGTTTTCTAAAAAGGCACTTTTCCAGCCTGTGGTAAACAACTCTGAATGTTGCTGGACAGTGACCTGAGGGAGATTTTTTTGTTTCGTTTGGTTCTCGTGACAAGGGACACTGCTCATAGGTGACAGGCAAGACCACATGGCATGTGGCTGGTCGGCCCGGCAGTTTACCTGAGATCCAGTCTTGAACCCCAGAATTAAAAATTGCTGTTTCATGTCTCGGAACTGCGTCTCATGAATAGTTGATACTGTGAATGCCCTGTCTGTGAATGTTGTTCATTATTCCTAAATCATCTGTGGAGTTTAAGATTCTGGTTTTTTGTACAGCTCAGCATGCTTTGAAAAGTCTTCAAAGTTCATTATACCCATCTGACTGTTTTACTCAAAGTCACTTTTATTTTCATTTCTTCACCTTCCCGTGTGACGGTTTCATAAGAGATTGAAGCTTTCGTAAGAGGAGCCATTACGTGATTGCTTAGTTTTTACCGTTTTCTAACTTTCTGGACAATATATACCTTTATGATGTCAACAAGGAACTGGTTTAAGCCTTTTCAAAACTTGTTATGATTGGTGGATAATGGTCCATTATGGTCTTCTAGGCGCTCCTTGTATGTTGCATTGTCTGTCAGTCAGCAACAAAACTGTCTCTGGCTGTCCCTCAGGATTTCCTGGACTTGACAGGTGCTTTTACTTGCAGTGAGTTTTGTTTCTACTGTTAATTATTGCTTATTCGAACGTTGTCGTGTGTTACCTATACCAAACAAAATTCAGACAGATTTATCTTTAATCTAGAAGAATAGAGAAATGGTACATAGGAAATATTTTCTAATAATTTCTAATAGATTAATCTGTATAAAAATTTGTAATAGAAAATATTAAGATATACTGGAAGAGTTACCCTTCAACTATTTAAAATGATCGAAAATTGGGGTGCCTGGCTGACTCAGTCTGTTGAGCGTCTGACTTTGGCTCAGGTCGTGACCTGCGGTTCGCGAGTTCGAGCCCCGCATCGGGCTCTGTGCTGACAGCACGCAGGCTGGAGCCTGCTTTGGATTCTGTGTCTCCCTCTCTCTCTGCCCCTCCCCTGCTCACACTCTGTGTGTCTCTCTCTCTCAAAAATAAATGAACATTAAAATAATTTTTTTTAAATGATCGAATATGTGTATGTCTAAAAATTACTAAAAGCAGAGGAAAACAGTATCTGGGAAGTATCCAGCAGGTATGCCCATGAGGTATTTTTATGAGAGGAGGATTCAAATAAATTGATAAGTGGGCAGACTTCAGAGCATAAATGGACAAAGGACCGGAAAGATGAATTCACAGAAGGAATATTTGTGTGGGGTGTGTATCACAGGAAAGTAAACATAGGAAAAATGCCCAGTTTTGAACATTACTGAGGAAATGCACTTTGAAACCACGGCAAGACACCATTTCAGTCATGAAACTGTTTTCATAATAACGTAGCGTGACAACAGTAGAATCCAGTTTCTTCCTCTGTACAGTGGGGGTAATGTGGTTGTTTTGAGGATTACAGAAGATAACAGGTGTGAACCGCTCAAAATACTGCCTCACACGTTGGGACCTTCAGTGAGTACCAGCCGCAGTTATTATTAGTGTATTTCCAGTGGTGGTGTAAGTCACTGAGCATTTGGAAAGCAGCCGGGCAGTCTGACTTACTGAGCTTTGCATTCGCTAATTCTACTTTTGAGGATCTAGGATCCTCCTCCCCAAAGAAATCCAAGTATTGGAAAAACACTAAGGGTGCAAAGATGTTTCTCAGGGCATTATTCCTAATAGCGGAGAATTGTGAGCGCCCTAAATGCCTAGTAAGGAGAGGATCAGAGCATAAATTGTGCAGCTATTTATTATTAATTAGTTTCATTTTAGTTTTTTTTTTAATTCCAGTACACTTAGCATGCAGTATTATATTAGTTTCAGGCATATAATATAGTGATTCAACATTTCTCTATACGTTACTCTAGTGCTCATCAAGAAAAGCATACTCTTTTTTTTTTTAAGTTTATTTTGAAAGAGAGATTGTGCGTGCGCTTGCGCTCACCAGTGGGGGAGGGGCAGACAGAGAGGGAGAGAGAGAGAGTCCTAAGCAGGCTCTGCCCTGTCAGCACAGAGCTCCGTGTAGGGCTCGAACTCACAAACCGTGAGATCATGACCCATGCCAAGATCAAGAGTTGGATGCTTAACTGACTGAGCCACCTGGGCACCCCAAGGTGAGTGTCCTGTTAATCCCCCTCACCCTTCCCCCCACTCTCCTCCCTTCTGGTAACCATCTGTTTGTTCTCTGTAGTTAAGAGTCTGGTTTTTTTGGTTTGTCTCTTTTTTTTTTTCTTTGTACATTTGTTTTGCTTCTTAAATTCCACATGAGTTAAATGATTTGGTATTTGTCTTTTTCTGACTGACTCGTTTCACTTAGCATTGTACCCTCTAGCTCCATCCATGTTGTTGCAAATGACAAGATTCCATTCTTTTTATAGCTGAGTAATATTCCATTTCTGTGTGTGTGTGTGTGTGTGTGTGTGTGTGTGTGTGTGTGTATACATATACCTCTTCTTTATTTATCTCTTCATCTATTGATGGACACTTGGGTTGTTTTCATAATTTGGCTGTTGTAAATAATGCTGCTATAAACATAGGGTTCATATACCTTTTCAAAAAAGTGTTTTCATGTTCTTTGAGTAAATACCCAGTAGTGGAAGTACTATTTTTAATTTTTTGAGGAGTCTCCATACCGGCTTCCACAGTGGCTGCACTAATTTATGTTCCCACCAACAGTGCACAAGTGTGTTTCTTTTTCTCCACACCCTCACCAACATGTGTTTCTTGTGTTTTTTGATTTTAGCCATTCTGACAGATATGAGGTGATATTTCCTTGTGGTTTCGATTTGCGTTTCCCTGATGATGAGTGAGGTTGAGCATCTTTTCATGTGTCTTTTGGCCATCTGGTTGTCGTCTTTGGAGAAATGTCTGTTCATGTCTTCTCCCCTTTTTTGACTTGCATTATTTGTTCGTTTCGGTGATGAGTTGTATCAGTTCTTCATATATTTTGGATACTAACCCTTTATTGGCTATATCATTTGCAAATATCTTTTCCCATTCTTTAGGTTGCCTTTTTGTTTTGCTGATTGCTTCCTCCTTTGCTGTGCAAAAGCTTTTTATTTTTATTTTATTTTATTTTTAAGTTTATTTATTTATTTTGAGAGAGGGAGAGATGGAGTGGGGGAGGGGAGAAGCGAAGAGAGCGGGAAAGAGAGGGAATCGCAAGCAGGCTCAGCACTGTCAGTGCAGCGCTTGTTGTGGGGGCTTGAACTCATGAACTATGAGATCATGACCTGAGCCAAAATCAAGAGTTGGACGCTTAACCAACCAAGCCACCCAGATGCCCCCCAAAGCTATTTATTTTGATATAGTCCCAATAGTTTAATTTTGCTTTTGTTGCCCTTGCCTCAGAGACATAGCTAGAAAAATGTTACTATGACCAATGTCAGAGACCTTACTGTCTGTGCTCGCTTCTAGGATGTTAATGGTTTCAAGTCTCACATTTAGATCTTTGACCCATTTTGAGTTTATTTTTGTGTATGATGTAAGACAGTGGTCCAGTTTTATTCTTTTGCATGTAGCTGTCCAGTTTTCCCAATACCATTCGTTGAAGAGACTTTCTTTTTCTCATTGGGTATCCTTGCTTCCTTTGTTAAAGATTAATTGACCATATAATTGTGGGTTTGTTTCTGGGCTCTCTGTTCTGTACCACTGATCTGTGTCTGTTTTTGTGCCAGTACCACACTGTTTTTATTACCACAGTGTTGTAGTTTATCTTGAAATCTGGGATTGTGATACCTCCAGTTTTGTTTTTCTTTGTCAAGATTGCTTTGGCTATTTGGGGTCTTTTGTGGTTCCGTACCAATTTTAGGATTATTTGTTCTACTTCTGTGAAAAATGCTGTTGGTATTTTGATAGGGATTGCATTAAATCTGTGGATTGCTTTGTTTTTGATGTTTGTTTATTTTCGAGAGAACGCAAGGAGGGAATGGGCGGGAGAGGGGGGTGGACAGAGGATGTCTTCTGGGCTCCTGCAGTGTCAGCACAGATCCTGACATGGGCCTCAAACCCATGAACTGTGAGATCATGACTTGAGCCGAAGTTGGACACTTAACCAACTGAGCTACTGAGGCACCCCTAGATTGCTTTTGATAGTATGGACATTTTAACAATATTCTCCCAATCCATGAGCATGGAATATCTTTCCATTTGTTAGTGTCATTAGTTTTTTCCATCCATGTTTATGGTTTTCAGGATACAGATCATTCATCTCTGTAGTTAAGTTTATTCCTAGGTATTTTATTCATTTTGGTGCAATAGTAAATGAGATTTTTAAAAATTTTTCTGCTGCTTCATTATTAGTATATAGGAGTGCAGCAGATTTTTGTATATTGATTTTGTATCCTGTGATCTTACTGAATTCATTTATCAGCTTAGTAGTTTTTTGGTGGAGCCTGTAGAGTTTTCTGTGTTTAATATGTCCTCTGCAGGTAGTGAAAGTTTTACTTCTTCCTCACTGATTTGGAATCCGTTTATTTCTTTTTGTTGTCTGATTGCTGTGGCTAGGACTTCCAGTACAATATTGAATAAAAGTGGTGAGGGGGCACTAGACGGTTGAGCATCTGTCTGACTCTTGATTTCAGCTCAGGTCATGATCTCCCCAGTTTGTGGGTTCAAGCCCCATGTTGGGCTCTGCACTGACAGCATGGAGTCTGCTTGGGATTCTTTCTGTCTCTCCTTCTATCTCTGCCCCTCTTCCATTCCATCTCTCTCTCTGTCTCAAAATAGGTAAAAAAAAAAACATTTTAAAAAAGTGGTGAAAGGCAGTGTCCTTGTCTTGTTCTTCCTGATCTTAGAGGAAAATCTCTCATTTTCCACCATTGAGTGTGATGTTAGCTATGGGTTTTTCACATATGGCCTTTATTATGTTGAGGTATTTTCCTTTGAGACCTAGTTTGTTGAGGGTACTTAGCTTGAATGGATGTTGTACTTTGTCACATGCTTTTTTTGCATCCATTGAAATGATCATATCGTTCTTTCCTTTCTCTTGTTAATGTGGTGTATCGTGTTGATTGATTTGGGAATATTGAATTACCCTTGAATCCCAGGAATAAATCCCACTTGATTGTGGCAAATGAGTTTTTTAATGTGTTGTTGGATTTGGTTTGCTAATATTTTGTTGAGGACTTTGTATTTATGTTCATCTGAGATAGTGGCCTGTAGTTTTCTCTTCTTGTCATGTCCTTATCAGGGTAATGCTGGCTTCACAGAATGAGTTTGGAAGCATTCTTTCCTATTTTTGGAATAGTTTGAGAAGCATAAGTATTAACTCTTCTTTAAATGTTTGGTAGAATTAATCTGTGAAGCCATTTGGGTCTAGACTTTTGTTTGTTGAAAGCTTTTTGATTACTGATTCGATTTTATCACTGGTAATTAGTCTGCTCAAATTTTCTATTTCCTCTTGATTCAGTTTTGGGAGGTTATATGTTTCTAAGAATTTATCCATTTCTTCTAGGTTGTCCAATTTGTTGGCATATAATTCTTCATAATATTCTCTTGTGATACTTTGTATTTCTGTGGTGTTGGTTGTTATTTCTCCTCTTTCATTTCTGATTTTGTTTATTTGAGTATTTTTGTTTTTGATGAATTTGGTTAAAAGTTTATCAATTTTGTTCATGTTTTGAAAGAACCAGCTCCTGGTTTTCATTGATCTGTTCTGTTCTTAGCTCCTATTTCATTTATTTCTGCTTTAATATTTATCATGTTCTTCCTTTCATTGGTTTTGGGTTCCATTTGTTCTTCTTTTTCTAGCTTCTTTAAGTGTAAGTTTGGGGTATTAATTTGAGATTTTTCCTGCTTCTTGAGGTAGGCCTGTATTGCATTAAATTTCCCTCTTAGATCGGCTTTTGCTGCGTCCCAAAGATATTAGACCATCGTGCTTTTTTTCTTTTTTCCATTTGTCTCCCTGTGTTTTTCGACTTCCTCTTTGATTTCTTGGTTGACTCATACATTGTTTAGCAACATGTTATTTAACCTTGATGTATTTGTGGTCTTCCCATATTTTTTCTTGTGGTTGATTTCTCATTTCATGGTATTGTGGTCAGAAAAGATGCATGGTATGACTTCAGTCTTTGAATTTGTTGAGACTTGTTTGTTTTGTGGCCTAACCTGTGATCTGTTCTGGAGAATGTCCCTTGTGCACTTGAAAAGAATTTAACCTCCATGTATTTGTGGTCTTTCCATATTTTTTCTTCTGGTTGATTTCTAATTTCATGATATTATGGTCAGAAAAGATGCATGGTATGACTTCATTCTTTCTGAGTTTGTTGAGACTTGTTTTGTGGCCTAATCTGTGATCTATTATGGAAAATATTCCTTGTGCACTTGAAAAGAATGTGTATTCTGCTGTTTTTGGATAGAATGTTCTGATATATGTTAGATCCAAGTACTCCAATGTGTTATTCAAAGCCACTGTGTCCTTACTGATTTTCTCTTTGGATAATGTATCCAATAATGTAAGCGGGATGTTTAAGTTCCCTACTACTATTGTATTACTATCGATACTTCCTGTATGTTTGTTAACAGCTACTTCCCGTATTTGGCTGCTCCTATGTTGGGTGCATAAATATTTACAATTGTTATATCTTCTTGTTGTAGTGTTGCTTTTATGACTATATAGTGTCCTTCTTTGTCTCTTGTTACAGTCTTCGTTTTAAAGTCTATTTTGTCTGTTATAAGTATTGCTACCCCAGCTTTCTTTTCATTTCCATTTGCATGATAAATATTTCTTCATATCTACACTTTCAGTGTGCATGTGTCTTTAGGTCTGAAATGAGTCTCTTGTAGGCAGCTTATTGATGGGTCTTACTTTTTATCCATTCTGTCACCCTGCATCTTTTGATTGGTGTATTTAGTCCATTTACATTCAAAGAAATTATTGATAGGTATGTACTTATTGTCATTCTGTCACTTGTTTTACAGTTGTTTTCGTAGTTCTCTGTTTCCTTCTCTTATTCTCTTATCTCAGGGTTTGCTGTCTCAATTAAGTGATATACTTGAAAGCCTTTCTCTTTATTTTTTCATATCTATTACTGGTTTTTCCTTGTGGCTACCATTAGGTTTATATAGAACATCTTATGCATAGTGCAGTCTGTATTAGCTTGATCGTCACTTACGTTTGAACCCATTCTAAAAGGACTAAGTTTTCACTCCTCTCCCTCCCATGTTTTAAATATATGGTGTCATATTTTCCATCCTTTTATTTTGTGAATCCCTTGACTGATTTTTATGGTTATGCCTAATTGCACAGCTTTTGTGCTTCCTGTTTTTCTTATTCCTGGTTATGTTCTCTTGTTTCCACTCAAAGAGTCCCCTTAACATTTCTTGTAGGGCTAGTTTAGTGGTGGTGAATTCCTTTAACTTTTGTTTATCTGGGAAACTCTTTGTCTCTCCTTCTATTCTGAATGATAGACTGGCTGGATAGAGTATTTCTTGGTTTCAGGTTTTGTTCTTTCAGCACTGTGAATATAGCATGCCACTCCCTTCTGACCTGCAAAGTTTCTGTTAAAAAGTCCACTGATAGCCTTATGGGGTTTCCCTTGTATGTAACTGTTTTCTTTTCTCTTGCTGTTTTTAAAACTACTTTGTGCCATTTTAATTACGATGTGTTTTGTTGTGCACCTCCCTGGGTTGATTTTGTTGAGGGCTCTCTGTGCCTCCAGGATCTGGATTTTTATTTCCTTCCCCCGATTTGGGAAGTTTTCAGCTATTATTTCTTCAAATAAATTTTCTGCCCCCTTTCTTTCTCTCCTTCTTCTGGGATCCTTCTAATGCAAGTGTTGTTGTACTTGATTGTGTTGCTGAGTTCCCTTAATCTATTCTCATTTTTATTATTCTTTTTTCGCTCTCCTGTTCAGTTTGATTGCTTTCCATTACTTTATCCTGCAGAAATCTCAGTGACTGAGTTCTTCATCTTTGATTGGTTCTTTTATCATCATTACTTTATTTTATTTATTTATTCATTTATTTTTAGAGAGAGAGTGCAAGTGAGGGAGAGGGGCACAGGGAGAGAGAGGATCTTAAGTAGGCTCCACGTCAGCATGGAGCCTGACATGGGGCTCGATCCCACGATGCTGGGATCATGACCTGAGCTAAAATCAAGGGTCGGATGTTCAACCAACCGAGCTACCCAAGCATCCATACAATCATTACTTTAAATTCTCTATCTGGTATATTACTTACCTATGTTTCATTTAGCTCTCTTGCTCTGACTTTGTCCTGTTCTTTCATTTGGGACGTATTCCTCTGTCTCCTCATTTTGTCTAGCCCTAGTCTGTTTGTTTCTCTGTGTTAGGAAAGTCAGCTACATCGCCTGCTCTTGAAAGTAGTGGCCTTATGCAGAAGAGGTCCAGTAGTGCCCTGCAGTGCAGTGTCCCCTGTTCACCAGAACCAGGTGCTTCAGGGCAGGGGGCGGATCTTATGTGTGTTGCCTGCACCCTACGATTGTGGCTGTGCCAATTTTGCCTTTAGTCCAGTTATCTGCAATGGCTCTCTTTGCCTGTTGTGGGTAGGTTTTGGTCCCTG
Source organism: Paguma larvata (assembly GCA_030068075.1). Taxonomy (NCBI): domain Eukaryota; kingdom Metazoa; phylum Chordata; class Mammalia; order Carnivora; family Viverridae; genus Paguma; species Paguma larvata. The sequence continues at coordinate 88,478,618 of CM057834.1, read as the reverse complement.
TGTTGTTAGTGGGCAAATCTGGGGCCATGTTGGGCTTGTTTTGGGTCAGACCGGGTGTTTGTTAGAGATACAGTAGCACTGAACTGCAGGGCACTCTCCCTGTTGTCCCCTGAGAAGCCTTCCTTGGTGGGCGGGGCCTGCAGTCACACCAAATGCCTGCCCCCAGCCCGGTGCTGGGGCCCCAGTTGGACGGGTGTGTGTGGTTATCTTCTCACCCTAGGGCAAGAGTCACGTGGAGTGGTGCTGGCCCCTTCCAGGGCTTCTTACACACTGCCACACTTACGGCGCCTCTTTGGAAGGACTTCTGCCAAGGGCATTTTGGAGGGGATGTGTCTGCAGGACCATGTGGGAACAGGGTACCCGGTGTTAGCGAGGCTTTCAGTTCTGCCCTGGAAGGAACCTGGAGCCACATTGGAGAGGTGCTAAGGGCGGGTGGGACGGGATAGGTCCACCGAAGAGTGCAGGGGTGCAGTGCACTGTTAGCGAGCTAGGTGGAGAGTATTTGCGCTGCACTGGTTCCTGCAGGCAAGGGGGAAGGGCAGGGAGGTGAGACCTCTGTATCCCAGGCTTTTTCACACTGTGGCTTCTGTGCTGTATGTGAGTGGAGCTGTTTGTTGTCCCTCTCTTTAAGGACGATGACTCAGTTTCCTCTCATCCTCCAGCTCCCAGAGTTGAGTCTGCTTATTTTTAAATTTTCAGGTGTTAAAGCCCACTGACTGTAAGAATTCATGGAGTTAAGCTCCTCTGGTTTTTCAAAGCCAAGTGATATGGGAATTCATCTTCCCAGCGCGAGTCCCCTATGCCTGGGGTGCCCAGCGTGGGGTCTGCTCCTCTCCCTTCTCTGTACTTGGAGCGACCGTCCCTCCTGACGACAGTCTGAAGGGTCCATTTGGTTCCTGACCGGGTGTCTGTCCTTCCCACCTTTGTGGATGTGGCCTCTTTTCTGTTCAGTTGCGGATCGTCTGTTTTGCCAGACTTCAGGTCGTTTCCTGGATTATTTACACTGACGTGGGTGTTATCTCGGTGTATCTGTGGGACACCGTGAGCCTCGGATCCTGCTAGTTCGCCACCTTCTCTGGAAGTCCCCAGTTGTGTAGCTATTTAAAATAAAGAGCTCAGAAAGAATCAGAAAAAGAGGGTTTAAGATTTCCCCAGTTGCCTCTTACGTTTGTGATACTTGGCCTATTTTATCTCTTTCGGTTCTTAAAATAACTTCATGAAGTGGGTGTTCTTCCCCCCTGTGAGAAATGAGGCATCAAGGCGCAGTGGGCGTGGTAGTCTGCTGCCCAGGGTCACAGGGCTTGTCAGTGCCAGGGCTGCAATGCAAACCCAGGTCTCCGGGGTGTGACGCCCCACTCGAATCATGGGGAAAGCAGGTGCTGCATCATTAAATAAACAAAGCAGATACAGAATTAGGTCTGAATTATGATTTCAGCTACCCCTTCAGTTTCAACACAAAGGTGTGCTTTTCCGTCTCTACGCCGTGTGCCCCTTGGTCCGTGCGGGGGAACAGTGTGATGCGGTTTTGTTCTTCGCAGGATTCGCTCAGCCAGTGTCTGTTGGGCAAACAGTACTGATGGTCCTAACAATTTTACTTTCTTTTTAATTTTTTTATTTACTTTGAGAGAGACGGTGCAAGTGGGGAAGGGGCAGAGAGAGAGACAGAGAGAGAGAATCCCAAGCAGGCTCCGCCCTGGCAGTGCAGCGCAGGGCTCGAACTCACAAACCGCAAGATCATGACCTGAGCTGAAGTTGGATGCTTAACTTGACGGAGCCGCCCAGGCGCCCCCGTCCTAATAATTTTAATAAATTTTATGAAACTTCAGTAACTGGCAAGAGCTCCTTCTGGGTATATTGTTCTGACATTTATTTATTATATAGCCAATATATATATCCTGGCACTTATTTATTATATATCCAGATGAAACCGTGGCATTCCTTTGTTTCAAAAAATGTATTTGGTTCATGGAGGCTGTTAATTTGACAACTAGAGTGGGAGGAGGCTGGGAGATGGAGACGGCCGGCTTCCCTACCTCTGTGAGATCTCTGAACCTCGTAGAACCAGTCTGTACAGCAGAGACAAATTTGATGATCCTAGGAGCATTTGGGCAAAAGTATTTGATTTCACAGTGCTTAAAGATTAGTTTTTTTCTCCCTTAATCTATGGCATAGGGATATATCCATAGGCCAGAAGTTGATGGAGTAGGAAAATTTGTCATTTACAGCCCGGCCTTAGAGCTCCCTGGGGCCACATCATGTCTGAGATGAGACGGTAGATGTCTGTGGAGAGACTCCCGGCTTTGCCATCGGTACACCTCCTTGAAGAGGCTGGGCGGGTGGCTTTAAATTTTTAATTATGACATGCCTAAGTTGTGGGAACAATGTGAGTATAGTGAAAATAAATGTACTTGAACATCCTGAAATCAAAGAAATACACACCCTGCCTTTCAAAAACAAATATGTATCGTGTTTTCTCTCCTTGTGAGTCTCAAAGGCACGAGCACGCAGGAGCCAGGTTTCAGCTTCTCTCTGGCTCCAAGAACATCACTGTTAGGCACTGTATTAAATGGAAGTAAGAAGCACAGAAGCCAAGAAGCTCCCAGTCTGTTCTTGAGAGGAAGTGTCGTCCTCTCAAGATGGAACTGGCGCCATGTTTGAACAATGCTCGTATCCCTTGTCTGTAAGGAAGAGCTGTGGTCAGAACCCAAGCATCTCACTGGGCAGCCTCGCTTCTCAGCCAGTGTTGACGGGCTGCCCGCTTTGTTCTTTCAGGCTCCCAGATTCAGCACCTGACACAGGTGGGAATTGCAAGCAGAATTGGAGCCCAGTCAGTGGAAATCCCACCGAGCAGAGGCGGCCAGTATGGGGGACCAGGCTGGCCTTCCTACGGGGAGGACGAAGCGGGCCGAAGAGAGGCTGTGAGTATCTTGTGTGGGGGTCATCACTGAAAATTCAGACATAATCACTTGATTTAGCTGCTTCTGCCTCTGCTTTGAGGATCACTTTTAATTTTTTATTTTTTTTAATGTTTTATTTATTTTTGTGAGAGAGAGAGATAGAGCACGAGCCAGGGAGGGGCAGAGAGAGAGAGAGGGACACAGAATTCAAAGCAGGCTCCAGGCTCTGAGCTGTCAGCATAGAGCCTGATGCGAGGCTTGAACTCATGAACAGCGAGATCATGACCCGAGCTGAATACTCAGATACTTAACTGACTGAGCCACCCGGGCGCCCCAAGGATCCCTTTTTAAAACTTACATACATAAAAGTTTTAACCTCCCTCACTTTTTTCTCTGTGAGTGTATTTTTGCTTGCAGTTTTTAGATAATAAATTCCCACCCACCCAGAGTGGGAGAGTATTGGCATTGAACTTTTCGAAAGTGTATCATTTCTCTTGAGGCAGACTTCAGGCTTAAAGTAGTGAAGTTTTGAAAATAACCTTTTAAAAAAATACTAAGAGTGCTATTCATTACAGAAGATCTGGACAGAGACCTATAAGTAACAGCTACTTTTAAAAATCTTCCAATTTTTTATATTGTGGCTAAACACACATAATATAAAATTTGCCGTCTTCACCATTCACAGTTCAGAGTTCACTGGTTTCAGATATGTTCATGATGTTATTCAGCCCTCCCCCCCCATCCATGTCCATAGCATTTTTCGTTTTGTAAAATGGAAAGCGTGTGCTCATTAGACACTAAGTGCCCTCCGCCTCTCCCCCCAGATCCAGGCAACCACACTTCTACTTTCTGTCTCAGTGATTTTGACTTTCCAGCAGTGAATTTGAACCTGTAGGTGACTAAAATCTGGACTTGACCTTTGGTGTTATCACATACCTACTTGCTCACCATTTACGCTTCTGTCGTGGGCTAATCAGCATCGTTTCCGTTATGACCCCCACGAGATGTGGCTGGCGTAAGCTCACAGGTTGGGGCATTCCAAGGCATTGGGTTTCTTTTAGAGGCTTCTCCCCGCTTTGATTGTTCCTATGTCGGGACGGAGTCAGTACGGGCCCAAGTGATTTCCACAAATGATTTCCTCTGTTTTTCTCAAGACTTTCACATGCATTTACGTGTCTTCCCAGCAGATACACTGAATTCTTTTTATGGCCAGATGCTTCTACTATTCAGAGAAAGAAAACTAATTCCAGAATATAACTTTCCTCTACCAGATATGCTCTTATGCTTAGAATCTCAGGTGTCGGCTTGACATGTGCTCACACTTTTCTTTTTCTGCCTTCATTGTGCCCAGCTTATTTCTTGCTGTACTTTGGGTTTTCCTATCAAATAGAGTGTTCACTTTATACTGCCTCTTATTAGGAAACGTGAAATGTAGAAATATTCTACAGCGTGAACGCCATGTTTACCACGAGGCTTATTTTTAGCCTAAGTGAAGCCACAGATTTAGTACTTACATGTACATCCAAAGAGAGATTTTTCACTGAAAAAGTATAAAAATCACTGAAAAGTATAATTCTGATCAAATGAATGCCAAATTAGTTTATATTATGCAAACATGAGCAAAACTGTTGTGTGTTATAGTACAGATAACTATTTTAATATGTGCATTTATTTCTTTATTTTGAGAGAGGGATAGCATATGGGGATGGGCAGAGAGAGAGGGAAACGGAGAATCCCAAGCAGGCTCTGAACTGTTAGCACAAAGTCCGACATGGAGCTTGATCCCATGAACCGTGAGATCATTATCTGAGCCAAAAATCAATGGTTGTATGCTCAACCGACTGAGCCACCCAGATACCCCAGTGCAGATAACTTTTTTTTAAATGTTTATTTATTTTTGAGAGGGAGAGACAGAGTGAGAGTGGAGGAGGGGCAGAGAGAGAGGGAGACACGGAATCTGAAGCAGGCTCCAGCCTGCAAGCTGTCAGCACAGAGCCTGATGTGGGGCTCGAACCCACGAACCACGAGATCATGACCTGAGCCGAAGTTGGATGCTCAGTCGACTGAGCCACCCAGGTGCCCCAGTGCAGACAACGTTTTAAAGGAACAGCTCTGCGGAACAGTCAGTAGACACACAGTCGACTAAAATGGAAAATGATTTTGTGACGTTAGGCACGTTCTGTGGTCCCAGCATGTGTCACATTCACACCCTCCCAGAGCTCCAGACCCAGAGCAGAGGCATTTCTTGTCAGTCCCTCCGCAGGCACTTCCTCTTCTCCTCCAGCTCCCACAGACCCTCATTTGATCTTTCACCTCCATGGGGAAGGGACCCCAGCTCTCCAGGTTCCCTTCCTATTCTCCCAGTGGACCACTTACCTCCACACATAGAGGCCCAGAGACTTGGCCAACCTTGTCATTCTTTCTGTCTGCCTTTATTTATTTATTTTTAATGTTTATTTATTTTTGAGAGACACAGAGACAGAGCCTGAGCAGTGGAAGGGCAGAGAGAGAGAGGGAGACACAGACTCTGAAGCAGGCTCCAGGCTCTGATGAGCCGTCAGCACAGAGCCCGACGTGGGGCTCGAACTCACAGACCGTGAGATCATGACCTGAGCCGAAGTCGGCCACTCAACCGACTGAGCCCCCCAGGTGCCCCTCTGTCTGCCTTTAAGCAAGTATTTATTAGGCACCTGTGAAGTCCAAGGGTTTCTTTATTGTACTACTCTCCCTCCAGCACTTCTTCCATAGTCTCTACATCCCATCTTGGGGCCCTATTGGAGGGCCAGAGTGGGTGGGCAGTGGTCAGAAGTCATCTGGGAGCACGCCTACCACCAGTGAATTTGACTTTGCCTCCTGTTCTTCACGTGGAAAATACAGTAACGTTTGCCCTGTTCTTTCAGGCGCACATGCTTGGCCATCAAGAGTATTCTTCCTCACCGCTGTTCCAGGTGCCAAGGACTTCAGGTAGGGAGCCCTCCGCTCCTCCTGGGAACCTCCCACACAGGGGGTTGCAGGGCGCGGGGCTGGCTTATGCCACCAGCTCCACCGAAGACCTCCAGCCCGGCCACTCCTCAGCTTCTCTCATCAAAGCGATCCGCGAGGAGCTCCTCCGGCTTTCCCAGAAACAGACCGCCGTGCAGAACTTCCACAGCTGATCCGCCTCGCCTTGCAGATTTGCCAAGTATCTGCTTCCCGTGGAAGCAAGACTAAATGGAGATCAACCGAGTGGGTGTTTGGGAGAGGACGTGCATCTCCTGGGCTAGGCGCCCGTGTAAGGGAGCAAGTTGCAATTTTAGAAGATACCCGAAGTCACGTGACAGCTCATGATGCTTTTGATAAGTTGGCAGTTTTTTGACCACTTGGGTTCGGTCGAAATTTATGTACTTTTGGCCAAAAGCCAGCAGCACTTCATGAAGACAGACCCTAAGACTAGGCTAACAGAAATCACTAAATTAGTCTCCTTTTTAAAGGTAAAAGATGAAAATGTGTAGACGGTGTAGGGATTAATGGAGTCCAGTGTTTCCGTGGGAAGGTGTGATTCAGACTGGTTTGTACGATGAACTTGCTGCTTTGTTTTCTGAGAAAAGAGATTTGAAGACATTTTATTAACAGCTTGATTTTCCTCTTTTTCTCCATAGGAACTTATTTTAATAGTCATATTAACAACAGAATTACTAAGACTGTTTGGGGATTTAAAAAGCTACTAGTGAGAAACCAAATGATAGACGGTAGAGCCTGATGATCCGAATGAAGCCATCATTTGCATTTCCCCTTCTACTTCTGGTGCTACAGCTCCGAGGGCCCCTTCACCTTCATGTCTGTGAAATGCAAACTTTGGCTTTTTCAATGGAAGGATATGTTGGGATTTCATTTTGTCCTAGGGAGGGAAAAAAAAAAAACCACAAAAAAACCTCCCAGCACGGGGAGGGGTAAGGTTAATTTTCATTTGGTGGTTCAAAATACATATCGAGGTTTAGATTTACATTCTTAATTGTGTTTGCTGTTTAATTAATTGGGGGCGCATGTGGCTACCAATAGCATCCCATGTCAGCGCATGCCATGATTGAGGGCAGTGCCAGAGAACGGGGCTCTCAGGCGGGCGTCGCTAATCCTTGCAACTTGGCTGATGAGTTGCTCGCGAATCACGTTTGAATGAGAAATCTCCCATGAGGGAAAAATTATTGATAAAAACTCCGAGGGCCAACGGATTGTTATTCCCGAGTGCATTTCTGGTAATCACGTTCTCTGTGTCCAAGACCTGGAAATGAAACGGAGTTCGGTCCAGCCTCTCTGTAGGAAATCAAGAAATGTGAAGAGGAGCTTTGAGGGACCACAAGGGAAAGAAAGGAGTTGCTCCCGGCTTCCGATGTTACGTGCACGACCACTGAGTGACTGTTAAAACCATCTTAGTACTTGGGGCCTGACAGAGGGTGTCCCCTCTCTTGAGATTCTCTCCTCAAGTAAACATTTCCCTGCTTCCCAGATTAGAGTAAGGGACATAATAACAAGGGTCGTTCTGTTTTCTGGTCCTTGAGTGAAGCTCAGCAGAAAAACAGATAACCGATTTCCACTCTGAATCCTTTTTAGATTAGATCTACCACTACTTTTAACTGACCTCAAATAAACAGGCAGAATCCAGGACTCTGAGGAATCAAAATTTAAGAACCCCGAAGCAGCTGAAATAGGTTTCCAGAGTGTAATCCCTGGGGCCCAGAATCATGTTTCAGCGCTTCCTCCCTGAAGCCTGCCAGACAGTCTTAGGATACAGGAAATGTGGCTTCTGGGAAGTTAAATGTAGCCATTTCGTCTCTGCCCCTCTGGAAGAGGAGGGGTGCAGGCGAGGAAGTCTCTCAAGGATGGTAAAGGAGTGGAAACTCCTTTTCAGGCAGTCCTCAAAGGCTCGAAGGAGTGGGGGAGAGAAGACCCCCGCCGGGCTTGATTTCGTACCTCTCAGTCTTGGTCCAATACCAGACTCTTCCCAAAATGGAGGATTATCTTTGCACGTTACTCAGAAATACCAGGTTTCCTGAATATGTTAAGAATTTCAGATATCCAAGCAGAATTTTATGCGGGACACCTTACAAATCGTGTGACAGCAAATGGAATAAACACAGGCCCCCTTCTCCTGTTCTGCTCAGTGTCGTGTTTGCACACAGCATTCTAAGAATTGTTACCTCCTGTGTCCATCACAGAACCAGGTGTCTGTTCTCTAGGGGGCTGCAGTAGCGATCTTGATGCCTTTTAGATGAGCACGAGAGGATTCTATCTGTGTTGTTATGCTTAGAATTGATACAGTTTTAAACGAACGTCAAGACCAAAGATGACATGACAACCGGCGGTGTGTGGTGTGGTGTGAGCAGGTCCGTGGAATCACAGCGCTCATGAGTTGGTCGGAAAGCACACTGAGTCTGCGCTTGTGCTCTCTAAACACCTCCGGCAGTTTCCGTGTCGCCAAACTCAGGACAGACTAACCGTTGTGGGGAGCACCACACCCAATGGATCTCCAGATGCTCAGTTAACATGATCTACTTAAAAGAAAGGTCCTCGTGTCGATCGTGTGTGGTCTTGGAGTTCTAAAATGAAAAGTTAAATTTTGTGTCTATTCTCTTTTCTTAGTTTGAGAGTTCTAGTGGTAATAATGCAAGCTATAAAGTTGAGTCACAGGTTTAGGGTTGGAGAAATGATCGTTTTCAGAGTCTACTTTGTCACCAGCTTGCCATGTCAGGTCCCTTCCTGGGCCTCATTCTCCTCATCAGCCGAACGACAACAGACCTCCTCTGCCCACCTCCCAGAATTTCTGATTTTGAGATTCACATGTGAACATGTGTGCAAACAGCCTTTGAGGAGGGAACACAAAGCTTGGTGAAATGTGAGCTGTTATCTGTATGATTGCACTGGGATTGGATGGTCTGATACGCTGTCATCTACCAGTGAATGAGTTCACACGGAGGTAACCAGAGCAAAACTAAGGGCTCCGTGTGACTCTTCTTCTCTCCCAATTTGCTTTAAATTCACTTTCCTTTGCCATTAAGTTCAAAACAGTGTTTATCAAACATCTTTCTGCTCCTGATTTTTTGCTGTTTGTGGCACCATAAAAGTCAACATGAGCCCTGCATTCTGAGATCTTAAGAGTCTTAAGTCAGATAGCACAGATGGGTATAAAAGACAGAAGAAACAGGTACCTAATGTGGTATGAACGTCGGGAAGATTCACTGAAAATACACAAGTGTGTTGGGTACTCAGGAGAAGGGAAGTTGCGTGTTTGGAAACCATGGGATTCTGGGGAGAAGCCCACTTGAGAAGCTACTGTAATGAAGACGGGGAAGCTGGTGAGAAGGCAAGGGAAGAACTGAGAGTAGGCCTGAGGAAGGACATAGAAAGTGGGTGAAGCTGTCATTGAACTTGAACTTCATCTGCTGCAGTATGAGGACAGGATCCCTAACGGCACCGTGTAGGGAGTTTTACTAAAAGAGGAGGAAGCAATGGGGTGGTGAGACCGTGTTTGCAGTAATACAGCAAGAAAATGGCTAGGTCTGCTAAGAAGGTCTGCACGGCAAGAGATCCAGTCTGGAGAAGAGAAGAGAAAGATACCAAGAACTGCTGGAGGAAGCAATTATAAAGTACGAAAATATTTTAAGAATTCCGCCAAGGTTTATGGCTTAGAGCAGATCTCAGTGGTCAGCCCTAAAACCACATTAAATCCTTTGTGGAGCATAGCAGGTTATAAATGAATACATTCCACTTCTTTGTAGCTACCTACACAGTTTTCTCCAGATTTTATTTAATTTCAGAATATGTCTTGATTTTGGTGGCACAGGGCTTTTGACAAAGCAGCAGACTAAGCAGGTTTTGCCAACCAGATTTTTTCAGGGCGTGAGGCCTATGATGCAAAGCACAGGTGAAAGGGGCACCCGAAGGCTTGGGGCCGAAACAGGTAATTCTGTGCTTCATGAGCCTCCCATTTAACTGCGTACAGGGTCAGTGTTTACTGTATTCGCATTCTCAGTGCTCCGGTGGCCAAAGCAGTCACTCGGGCACCGATCTGCATTTGCAGTAATGCACACGTTAATCATTAAATAAATGTCCCATCCCCTTTCCTACTGGGTTCTTAGACATGAATGGATTTTCTGGTTGAAAGGAAAGCTGGTTGAGGTTCTGGGGGTTTCCAGTCTTAAGTACCACACTAACCTCAGCTCGAGGTGAGCTGTAGCCATTCCATTTCTACCTCCAAAGCCAGTCTCCAGAGCCTGCTTGTCCACATCTGTCCCCGATGGGAGGGCAAGGGAGTCCGCGTCTGTACCTGCACACTGACCATTTGATCACAAAACGCATTTTTATGGGATGGTAACTTGAACTTCATTTTGACATTGAATCCAGCGCGTTAATGGATATCCCGGTAACAGTTGAGAGGGGTTTCCAAGAGCAACTGCTGTAACATACTCATAAAATGTAATAGGTTCACATTTGCTACCTAATGAATAAGGGGTGTGTATTTTCAGGTTTCTTTTGATATTTTTGGAGGTGACTTTCGGTGTTTAGGACTCCTCTCTCTAGTATTAAAAACACTTGAAAACTGAAACTTCACGGTACGATCCTAATTCCATGCTTGTGTGTGTTAACAGTACATTTGAAAATTTATCTTAAGAACACACTGCAGCATTGAAATTTAGGAAACGCATTTTAAATGCCTTTGGAAACATGAATCGAAGTTAGGAACCTGCAAGCAAGTGAGAGAAGGAAGGAATGTCTTAAGCTGAGGTGGTGGAGTCCAAATTAGTTTCCCACAGGGTAGTTATGCAGGCTTCTTGCTTTGCCTTTCTTCCTCTGGGTTTTTCTGCCCTGGGGCCACTTCACATTTAAAGAAAGAGTGAATAATAGAAGGGACAGAGATAAGAATCGGAGGGATTTGAGTCACTCGGTCCCTGATTCCACCGGAACTTTCTGGACAACTTGGAGCATCCATTGTGAAGGGTCTCATGCCCCCGATTGAAGCATTCATGACTTGACTCCCTAAGTGTGCAAGTTAGGAAGAGCACAGGGCCAGGTTCAAGCCAGACACCCTGTACTGTTCCTCTTGTTCATGGGGGGAAAGAAGGAGGCTTTCACCAATTAATGCACTTGTTCTAAGCACCAGAGGCCTCATTTCAGGAAAGGGGGTATACACTTGGCTTAGCCCTCCTCCAGAGCATCTTCGCGGAGCACGGAGATGGGCTCTTTACCCGTGGCAGGAACGGCGGCCGAGCTGAGTCGCTCTGGGATGCCTGCTTGTCTCCTCCTACTTTGTCAAGGTCCACGTTCCTCTGACTCTTCCTGCACTCTCCTTCCTGGATTGTGAGTGATAATGTACGAAAATATGCAGAGTAAATTGAGGCCACTTGTGGCATCAGTACTGCAACTTGAACTTGACAATCATGGTTTGCTGGTCTCAAACGGGCACTTAAATTTCAGTGTGGGTATATGATTTAGTAATCAAACCTTCCCTTCTCTTTGTCGGTTATGTTTCTACCCTTCAATTAGCTGCACTGTTTTCTAATGTGCTGTAGAGTTTTTGAAATAATTTATGCAAGTGTTTGGTTTCCATGTTTACAATTTATACTGCTTTCCTAGCATTTTAAACGGAAATGTCAATAAATGCTATGAATTGGTGTCAAATGATATTTTTCTGTTTATTTCCTTTGTAACATCATTTTTCTCATTTGTGAGATGCCATAGTCGAAGGAGATAGTCTTTTCCTCTAATTTTTGTGTCCCTGGTAAGAATACCTACGACTTTGATTTTCTAAGGAATTGAGTGGAAAATAGTCTCGGCAGCCTGTGGAATTCACAGAATCGTTTTCACTCCCCTGGGCTGGTGCCACCTCCTTCTACTGCCTGTGTTTTGTCCTAATCAAATTGATGCTTGCAGATTCATTTAGGAATTAAAAGATTAGGACTCTACAATCTAGAAGATCTAGAAGATCCAAGTCGGCACAGGCTCGAAAGGTAATCGGGTCAACCTGGAGCTGTTGATGAAACCCGAGACAATAACGCCTTGAAACGGAGGAAAGCAAAGGGAACAAAATGCCGTAGAACATAACAACGAGATGAAATGTGGAAACCTGGATGGGATCCTGGAGCAGCAAGAGCAATAACACATGACATTAGAGGAAAAGAACCGGCGGAATCCAAATAAAGTGCCTAGGCTACTCAGCCGTATTGTGCAAAGGTTAATTTGTTGCTTTTGGTAACTTTACTAGGATTACTAAGCCTTCTTTTAATAATGTCAGTAAAAGACATGCAGAAATACTCTATGTTTATAGCGTCTCTCGAAATCTAAAATCATTTAAAAATTCTAAAACAACCTGGGTACAGATCAAGCCCCTCGTCCCCGTGCAGAGGCTCACGTGAGCCTTCCGTGGGCACCCACAGCCGAGCGCCTGCTCAGGGCAGCCTGCCGCGACTGAGGTGGGAACCGAGGTTAACAGCTGCAAGCCTTGGTCGAAAATAAACCACGAAGGAAAAGTCGTAGGAGCGACCAAAGGAGAGTTTGGACATAAAAAATCAGAAAAAAATAGACCAGTATGAAAGAGACAAATGTTTTAAATGATTAAGAGGTTTAATGTTAAAGAGAGAAGAAAGCCTAGTAAGCAACAGAACAGGGTGTTATGAAAGTTTAAGCACATTTGACAAAACCAAATACTAATCCTTGAAGGAAAAAATAAAGGAATTTTAGAACACACACCTGCACGCACAACGGCCAGATGCTGTGGTGTTGTCGACATAGCTGAAGAAGCAATCATTGTGGTCGTTTTGATTAATAAATCCTTATACTTTAATAAACACAGCTTTAGATTAAAAACAAAAAGCAAAACAGAGTGTAGACTAACTGGCACAGCTCGTTCCCCTAAGATGTTTTATATGTTCTGCATGCAAATGGGTTCAAAACTATAGAAGAACAAGAAGTTACTAGAAGTACCTAAGGCTTAGAAGAAAGGTCAGGCTGGTCCCAAGCCCAGCTCCTCAACACTGAGTTGACATGAATATGAATTTAAACTATAATTGGCATTTCTTTTCCCTCTGTCTCCTCTTCCACCTTGCACCTGCCAAGCGTAGCTTAAGGTAAAAAAAAAAAAAAAGCAAATTGTAGCAATACCAAGAGAGAGCCTCTGGCCCAGTGTCTGAGTGAGATAATCAAATTAATGAAATGTTTCTATTGTTGTTGGACCATGTGCTGTTTGTGTAGTAACTTTTTTCCTCTAAAGATCTCCTGAACATTCCTGGCTACACCCTCCTGAGGAATAAATGAGACTGGTGTATGCTTGATTTTGCCTGTGTTGAGGACTTGAAAAATTACAGCCCCAAGTCCGGGTAACTTACCCTCATTTGTGTAGTGAAATGAATTTTTTGTTGTACGTGTGCAGAAGGATACCACACAGAAGCGTAAAACAGAACCTATCTGGAAAACCTCCTATGAACTTGTTTTAGAGTGGCTAGGTCGTGGATGGTTGTATCAATGTCTTAAAAACTTACAGTAGTGTAAACACTTAGGGTTTGATTCTGTGAAATGATCTGCCTTAAATCAGTGGTTTTCTTTCACTCAGCATTTTAAAATTCTGAGAGTGTCCTTTTAAAAATTTTTTTTAAAAAATATTTACTTATTTTTGAGACAGAGCGGGAGAGAGCGCACAGGCCCGAGAGTGACACAGAGAGAGGGAGACACAGAATCCAAAGCAGGCTCTAAGCTGTCAGTGCAGAGCCCAGTGTGGGGCTTGACCTCACAAACCTGAGATCATGACCTGAGCTGAAGTTGGATGCTTAACCAACTGAGCCACCCAGGTGCTCCACAATTCTGAGATTGTTCTCAAGGAAACAGTACAAAGAGTTAAGAGAGGGAGAGAGAGAATGGCTTAAAAGCTGAAATGGGGTTGCTGCATTTCAGTACAAATGAATATTGGTCTTTTTTTTCAATAGTTGTGTACTGTGGTTGCTTTTGAAGAGCAGCCAGAATGTTCTACTTTGAGCAGAATCCAGAAGTAGCTATTCCCCCTTAGATCCTCCTTCAGCTGTGAGAGACAGCAGTCCTCCCTGCCTGGGTTTGAAGTCCAAGAACCCGTATCTTTTTAGATTGCTGTTTTACATTTCTCCAAATACTGTTCTTTCCGGATTCCTTGTGAGACAAATTTTATATACAGATTAGGAGTAAAGTTTGTTTTTAAAAAGGACATAATTAACCAAATTTAAATCAGGACATCCTGTTACTTTGTGTAGCCCTTTAACCCTAACCTTTTTTGTTCTACCTTTCCTAGTCAAAATGCAGATTAGCAAAAAAGAAGGAAATAAAAATAACTCCTCCATAAGAAATACTGTAATCAAGATTTTGGTAAATGTTGGTCTTTAAAAAAAAAAATCTCTGCCAATTTAATCATGTTTGGTGATTGGGATTGATCAGGATGATTTGCTCTCTAGTTGATTTTAAAATCTATTGATTTGGATTCCAAAGCACAGGAGTGCAGGGGGGGAGGGTGGGGTGGAAGGCTAACGGGTTAGAATTGGTGCTGGAGGTAATCTGGAAAGAAGGGGGTCTTCAGCAACAGTTTTCTAACTGCTGGAGGAAAATGGCACCATGACCTTGAGAGGCCCAACTCGTGCCTAATTCTGCACACCAGTGGAGGGCTCTGCCCGACAGATCCCTTGACACAATACGTGGAATTTTGTAGGGGCTTCATGCCTGGTGTTGGTAGCTGAGATAGAGGACTTCATAGATAGACAGAAAGCATTATTCTGGTCCAGAAAGCGATATTCTGTTTCTGGCCCTTGGCCTTAATGCTAATACTTTAGAGGCTTCAGCACACAAATGACTTTTGGGGGACCCATGTAAAAAGTGTGTGCATTGATGTCTTTTCCTTGATGGTGAGGCTTCTCCTTAACTGGCAAATTAGGTGTACGCATCACCTCTGCACAATGCATTTCCTGCCTTGGTTGGCCCTTCACATACCCTCCGCCACACACGTACCCACTGACTGCATGGAGGAGGAAGAAAGAATAGCACCTCAGCTCTATCTGTGCAGGGTCCATAACCTATGGTTTATGACAAACTCCTCTGTGCCTCAACCCTTTTCCAGATAACTAAGGTTTCACCTTCTGAGATTACTGGCCCCTGGACCTCAGAAATTAGAGTTTGTATGGTCTTCACATCTGTGGGTTCGGAGTGACTTACTAAATGTTATATGCTTCAAAATTTAGAAGGATGACATTGTGATGGGTGGCAATCAGAAACACAGGCCAAAAAATAAATAAAAATTTCATTTATTCCTACTAAGTTTAAAGTCCTACTTCTAGGATTAAAAAATCTAATATATATATTAGATATAGATTAGATATATATATATTTATATATATAAATTAATATATATTTGTATATAACATATATAATATATAGATATATAATAAAGGGAATATGGTCTAATAGGACTTTATAGGAAAAAATTTGAGGATGTTAATGGACATGTTAGGAGCGCTGGGGGTATTTGAAAGATCACCCCAGCCTCAGACACTATAAATAGAAATATATTGACCCAGCGAGGGGATGTAAGAATTTCTACCTCCCCAGCTGGTTACTTGAAGAATATAGGTGCCATATTTTGAAAGGGATGTTTATGAATTGGATGGAGAGACTGGGAGAAGAGGAGCCAGAATGGCAAGATTGGAATCCATGTCATTTGAGGAAGAGTTGAAGAACGTAGGTGTTTATCATGAGCAGAGAAGGCTTGGTAGGAAGCAAAGCTGTCTTCAAATATCCAAAGAGTTGTCTTGAGAAGGGAGATTGATTTGCTTTATGGTATTTTGGAAGACAGAACTAACAACTCGTAGTAAGTCTTGGCCCAGTTAAAAGAAAGAACTTAACAATTAATAGGTCAACACAGAAAAGCCAATCTCTAGACGTCCTTCCCATTGGGCACCGGTGAGGACCAGTCTTCCCATGGCCCTGAACTTATCCATCATGTGGCCTCCAGCAGAAGAGAGGCATGTCTGGGCCCTGAGACCTTCCAGTTCGCCCAGTCCTTTTCTAAGACTATCAGGAACAGATAGGGTGGAAGGTGAAGATAAGACACCTGGAGGAGAGATGGTGCTGTGAGGGGGACTGAACAAAACCAGCTCAGGCTCTCCCCAGAGTTAGTACAATGGGGAAATACTCCAATCGCCCACACCCGTGGGGGGAGAATATTGTTTAGTATGTCTTGGAAACATAACTATGAATAGGGTTTAATGGTTTATAAATCTTCTTCTACAGTTAGAACTTGGTATGTTACTTGTGCATAAGAGCAAACAATCTCAGTTCCAGGGTTAAGAATGTCATGGAACAGCAAATACATTCCTTGAACTAGACTAGTCTGTATGGAAATACTACTGGCACATGAATGCATCCACAAATAGTTTTCGAATGCAATCTATGTGCTAGATACTGTCGTAAGCACCAGGAATTTATAATACACTGGGGAATAAGAGAGATAAATCCCCTGCTCCAGTTGGGAGAGGGGGGCTGCAGATACATGACACAGAGGTCATTAGGACCTTGACGGGAGCAGTCTGTGTGGAGTCCTGGAGAGGGAAGTGAGGTTGGAGGGGGAATGAAGGAAGACTAAGAGATGGGAATGGAGAGAATAGTGAATTTTGACAATTCTTTTCAGATGTTCTGCTGAGAAATGGGGTGGGTTGTTACTGAAAGGTAGGGATGTAGGGTAAATAACATAGGGATTGCTAAATAAAATACAGAGAAACCAGTTAAGATGAATTACAGATAAACAAGAAATACTTTTTTTTAAATTTTAGGTATGTCTTAAATATTGCATGCGCACACCTACTAAAATATTGTTGCTTATCTGACATTCAATTTACTCGTGTATTTTTATTTGCTAACTGGAAACCTCAAGATGACAGGTAGCAGATGTGTTGTGTGCTGATGGGAATGATCCACGGGGGTGGGGGAGGTTGTTACTGACAATGTAGAAGACAGAGAAGAAAGGGAGACATGCTGGAATTCGGAGCACAATGGGGAGATTAGCTTTCCAAAGAGCAGGGATATTATTCCATTGCACAAAGGAGAGAAAACAGAGCACAGAACACATTCAACTCAGTGAATTTTTGATTCTGAGAAAAAGAAAATTCCAAGTGAATATGCTACCATTTCTTTATAAGCTCAGGGATTTTGTTTTAGTAGGTAGCAAAAACATTATTTTATTTCACATTAAATTGTCTAATTTTGTGCTCGCTTAAAGATGAACTTCGGTTCGTTTTCAGTGGCTGGTAAGATATATTCAGGTTATTAGTATCTGTTATTTGGGGTAACATCATGACTGAGTGACATAGTGGTATTGATTCTTTTAAATTTGTGAAGGTGTGTTTTATGGTCCAGAATATAGTCTATTTTGGTGAATATTACATGTAGGCTTGAGAAGAATGTATCGTCTGCTGTTGTTGGATGGAGTAGTCTGTAAATGTCAATTAAATCCAGTTGATTGATGGTGCTGTTCAGTTCAGCTATGTTTTTACTGATTTTCTGCCTGCTGGGTCTGTCAGTTACGGATAGAGCGGTGTTGAAGACTCCAAATGTAATGGTAGATTCATCTGTTTCTTCTTGTGATCCTATCAGTATTTGCCTCACACATTTTGTTGCTCTATTGTTAAGAGTTTTCACATTACAGATTGTTATGTCTTCTTGGAAAATTTGCCCCTTTATCATTCTGTAATTCTCCTCTTTATCTCTGATCAGTTTTCTTGCTCTGAAGTCTGCTCTGTCTAAAATTAGTGT
The DNA here is from genome assembly GCA_030068075.1 of Paguma larvata. Lineage (NCBI taxonomy): Eukaryota > Metazoa > Chordata > Mammalia > Carnivora > Viverridae > Paguma > Paguma larvata. The sequence continues at coordinate 88,460,934 of CM057834.1, read as the reverse complement.
AGTTACTGCAGCTTTCTTTTGATTAGTGTTAGCATGGTATATTTTTCTCCATCCCCTTAATTTTATCTATGTCTTTATATTTAAAGGGAGTTTCTTGTAGACAACATATAGCTGGGTCTTATTTTTTTAATCCATTCTGATAGTCTTTATCTTTTATTTGGTGTATTTAGACCATTCATATTTAAAGTGATTATTACTATATTTTTTACTATTTTCATCTACTGACCTTGTTCATTGTTTTTGTTTTCTTGTCTTCCATTCTTTTTCTGCCTCCTCTGGTGTTTTGAGCATTTAACATCATTCCATTTCTCTCCTCTCTTAGCATTTCAATTTTTGCTGCTTTAACCAGTTGCCCTAGAATTTGTAATATACATTTATGACTAATCCAAGTTCGTTTGCAGATAACACGATACTCCTTTACAAGTAGTGTAAGGATCTTATTACAGAGTTCTGTTGGACTAAACTTACATGTTGGACTAAAACTTGGAAGACATGGTGTATCTAATTCACACACACATATACGCACCTACCACTCAGATACACGCATTTCCTCATCGTGTTGCTCCAGATTAGTATGCAGTTTACTCAAACAGCCCTCAACGTGTAGATGAAATTTCTTACAGGCTCTTTCCTATGCCTTTTCTTTTACCTAGTACAGGGACATGGTATAATATATAATGTTCTATCCTGTTTTCATTCTTTATTTCTATTTAATTTTTGATGTTTGTTTATTTTTGAGAGAGAGAGAGAGAGGGAGATACAGAATCCAAAGCAGGCTCCAGGCTTCGTGCTGACAGCTCAGAGCCTGATGCAGGGCTTGAACCCACGAACTGTGAGATCATGATCTGAGCTGAAGTCAGACACTTAACTGACTGAACCACCCAGGTGCCCCCTGTTTTCCTTCTTTAGCATTATAAACATTATCTTGTGTCATTAAAGGTTCATTTTTGTCCATCATTTTCTGTCTATATAGACATATTTTCCCCAAATTCTTGTGTAATTTATTATTTGTTTATCTTACAGCTTCCATGTATTCTTTCATTTCTTTACTAAAAACCTTTTTACTTTGGCAACTTGATTGATTACACCTGTTTCTTTTAAAATTTTCGTGGTTGGCACTCCAGTTTCCTTTAACATCTTTTTCTTTACAAAAAATTTTTTAATGTTTATTTATTTTTGACAGAGAGACAGAATGTCATCAGGGGAGAGAGAGACACACACACAAAATCTGAAGCAGGGTCCAGGCTCTGAGCTTTCAGCACAGAGCCTGACCTAGAGTTCAAACCCACGAACTGTGTGATCATGATCTGAGCCAAAGTCAGATGCCCACCCAACTGAGCCACCCAGGCGCCCCTCCTTTAACATTTCAATAAAGGAATTGCTGATTTGTTCATCATTCTTGTCTAAATATGAAGTGCATAATTCTGGAGGTGAAAGTTGGAGATCACGGTATCAGCTTGGTAGGGTGAATGTCCTCTGTCTGCTGAGTTACAGACTCCTTATTGTATCTTCACATGGTAGAAGGGGCTAGATATTTTTTTCCTGCATAATATTTTTTTCTATGGATCTACCATAATTTGTCCATTTCTTTCATGTTGATGTTTATTTTTTCTCATGTTTTGCTATTATAAATAATGGTGGGCTAAATACCTTTTGTGTATAAGTTGGCTGATTTTCAGATTACTTCCTTGGAATAAATTCCCAGAAGTAGAATTACTGAGGTGAATGATTTGAGTAGATTTAAAGGGACTCCTTTGTATTTCCAATTATTTTTCAGAATTCCTGGGCCAGTTGAGATCCCAAGTGTCCTCTTTGAGAATACATGTCATTGTCCTCTTACCAACATTGAGAAAACAAAACTATATATTTATTTTATAAAAACTTTTTTAAAATGTTTATTTATTTTGAGAGAGAGAGAGAGAGAAAGACAGCATGAGTCCGGGAGTGGCAGAGAGAGAGAATCCCAAGTAGGCTCTGCACTGTCAGCGAGGAGTTGGATGTGGGGCTCGATCCCATGAACCGCAAGATCACGACCTGAGCTGAAATCAAGAGTCAGATGCTTACCTGACTGAGCCACCTAGGTGCCCCTTTATTTATAGTCTTAATATTTTACAATTGACCAACAAGGAAGTTTCCACATGGTTCTCATGGTTATCGTTTTACATCTATCCATCCCATAGTATTAGCTCACCTTAACCCTGTTCTTTGTCAGCAGTCTTTTTCCAATATGTTACATTATCTATTTTCTAGCCTTGTTTTCCTTTGAATTTTATTTTCTCTCAGGCAAATTATCAGCAATAGGTCATAAGTTCTGGACATTTTCATTATATATGGACTTTGAGGGGCTCTCTCGCAGTGTGACGAATATCATTTACTGGAGGTCATGAGCATCCTTCTTGAAGTGTGGTAAAGTGTGTGTGTGTGTGTGTGAGAGAGAGAGAGAGAGAGAGAGAGAGAGGAGAAAAAAAGAGGGGAGAGAATGGGGGAGGGGAGAGAAGGGAGAGACAGGAGGAGAAGGGAGAAGAAAGAGGGCGGGGAGGGGAGGAGGAGAGAGATGAGAGATGGAACCCATTGGCCTCTAAGGTCGCATCCAACTCTGATTTTGAGACTCACTATATCATCTTAGTATTCAAGGCAGTCTTGCGGATGAGAGTTTAAAGAATTCCAATGTGACTTTGGCCAATTCACATGATCTCCTTGGGTTTCATTGAAACCCATAGATGCACATAAAGATAATTTATGTAAATCACATTAAATGCTAAGTTAAATAGCTCAGGGTTAAAAAAAAAAAACGTTATCACCCTTAGACTATCATGGAGATCTGATTTGCCTTACATGCAAATTCCTTCCACCCCCCAGATTTTGTCCACCTGGCTCCTTGCTACTCCTGACCGCCCCCCCCCTCCACTCTAGGGTTCTTCAAAGGGAATTACCCTTGGGAAGCTGGAGGTGAGAGGTTTGTTTGCTCCTCTTGAGCTGGCTGCCTTCCACATGGCTTTACCCAGGATGGCTTGGAAAGTTGCCATCTCTGAATGCAAATTGGAGATGATGGTTGTCCAACGGGAGGTTCATTGTATCCTGGAGAGTTTAACTCTTGCAATAGAATGTCAAGTCTGTGAAAATTCGTTTAAAATACTAAAAATAATTTTTAAAAATTACACTGGAGTGTTTTACAGAATAACACTGCACCTTGGGGCACCTGGCTGGCTCAGTCAGTAGAGCATGAGACTCTTGATCTTGGGGTTGAGTTCATTCGATCCCCACGTTAGGTGTAGAGATTACTTAAAAATAAAATCTTTAGTGGCGCCTGGGTGGCTCAGTCAGTTAAGAGTTTGACCAGTTCATGTCATGATCTCATGGTTTGCAAGTTTGAGCCCCATGTCAGGCTCTCTGTTGTCAGCACAAAGCCTGCTTTGGATCCTCTGTCCACCTTTCTGTCTGCTAAGTTAAATATCTCAGGGTTTAAAAAAAAAAAAAGTCATCACCCTTAGACCATCATGAAGATCTGATTTGCCTTACATTCAAATTCCCCTCCTCCGGTTGTGAGCTCTCTTTCTCTCTCTCAAAAATAAATAAACATTAAGAAATAATAATAAAATCTTTAAAACAAAACAAAACAATGGACCCAAGTATCCTCCATACAAGCCTCATAGGTCGGGGTGTCTGAAATTTTCTCGGCATCTTAACACAAAAACCGGGATGTTATTTAGCCTCATGATAAGCTCTATTGTTTGTTCTGCAGACTTGCAGAACTGTGCAGCCTTGTGCACATTTTCATTCATTTCTGAGAAAAACACACTGTATCCTCACTCACAGTCCCCAAAAAGCCAACTGCCTAATTGCTCTCCTGAACAAAACAGTTTCTTCACATTCTCCCAAACCTGGCACGATCCTGGCAGATCTGAGGGCAAGAAGGCTGTGCGGGACCCCGGAATCTGATTCGAGGGCCATCAATTTTATTTTTAATCAGCCAAAATGCATACTTGCCTAGAATTTACAGCCAACTTTTAAAAATCTCACATTAAAAGAAAAAATGCTAACTCGGATACAAATCAATAACAATTCTGTCTTCAGCTTCAAAACAAAATTGAATTCAATAAACCGAATTCAATATCTAACAATGGGAACGCTGTGCATGTTATTTTGGGGGAAGGTATGGACATGATTGCTGTCTATCCCAAACACGCAGATAGAAATAGTAAGAAGTCGATTTCGATTTCTGAGGCAATTGAATGAAATATCTATGTGTGGACTTAAAAAGCATGTTATCCTATACCATTTACTTAAATTAAGAATGTGTTTCTTCTGTGACCCAGCATTACTGCATCTGGCAATATTTCTCAAGGAAATACATTCACAGGCCCATAAAGGGAGCATGTGGGGATTTTCATGGTGGCGCAGTGTGGAAGTGGGGCTTGAGCCCAGTAGAATCCTGTGTGGCAGCTAGAGGCTTGGGACATAGGGACGGACATAGTCTAAATAGATCTTACAAACATTACTATTGCGTGAGCAAAGAGGAGTCAGGATGGGATCTAGTTTAGGTAAATTCAAAATACCCAAACTTGGGGCGCCTGGGTGGCTCAGTCGGTTAAGCAGCCGACTTCGGCTCAGGTCAAGACCTCATGGTTTGTGAGTTCGAGCCCCGCATCAGGCTCTGTGCTAACAGCTCAGAGCCTGGAGCCTGCTTCAGATTCTGTGTCTCCCTCTCTCTCTCTGCCCTTCCCCTGCTCACGCTCTGTCTCTATGTCTCTCAAAAATAAATAAAACGTTAAAAAAAAGTTCAAAATACTCGAACTTATAATAAGTGTTCACATTTTGTAAGAGCACAGATAGGGATCCATGTGGTTGCCTTCTGGAATGGGAGCAGGAAACTGAGGGAGGATTGGGGATGAAAGTGAATAAAGAGTAAAAATGCATGGGACCTTCCAGAGGCCAATGACAACAGAATGACAACAATACCCTCTGCGCAGACACCCAGAAAAGTGGAGGAAAGTACAAGCTATGAATGAATAAAACTTTATGTGGAGGAAGGCTGGGTCTGATACTGGGAATGCAGCATACTCTTTCCCAAAATAAGTAAATAAATGAGTTCTGTCCTCTTAAGAATAAATGGGTACTTACAATTTTAATTTATTCAGCGATCCCAAGAATGGATTTGGAGAGCTAATTTGGCATTAAAGTTTGATGTTAGTGCATGTGACAGAAGGTGTCCATCCATTAATAGTCTTTTGTTGAAGATTTTAAACAGATATATTTATCTTGATGCATGAATTACCACCTTTCTCTGGAGTAATAAGATTCTCCCAGATACTCGTAAACTGTTTTTTCAAAAAATAGATTCTTTCCATTTATCTTTTTCTCTCCCACTAACCACTGATCCATTCACTGTCTCCATAGTTTTGCCTTTTCCAGAATGTCATACATATGGTTGGAATCAAATGGTATGGATGGAGCCCTCTCAGATTGGCTTCTTTCACTTCCTAATACACATTTAAGGTTCCAGCATGTCTTTTCATGCCTTGGTAGCTTATAAATCAGTTTTCAGAAGAACATTTGATCTGAGTATCTTCAAAGTATAATAAGTAAGTATCCTCTGTACTTAATATATTTCTTATAACAATACAAAATTTGGGAAATTTGTACCAAACAAGTCTGTAATTGAAGCCAAGTGTTACATCTTATCTGTCATTTTTTCCCCCTCTTAGGTTTTGGTGGCCCCTAGGACACCTCTCTGCAAGTTAAAAAAGGTGCCCATTCCTCAAGAAAAACTGTATAAGTGCACATGAACAACATGAGCTAACCTAGAAGGGCTTTCCAGATGCCAATGGGCAGCAGCCTTGATGCCTTCAATTGCTCTCCTGCTTATGTGCACCCTGGACTCCAGGGCTCCCTGTGTTGGCTTCTCAAACCCTCCATGTTCCTTCCTTGCTGCCATCCAGAGTCGGGCAAGGGACTCTGGTTCACCACTGTCAAGGGGCAGGTAGGTGAGGGAAGCAAGTTCAGAGGCCCCAGAGCAGGCCTGGGACAAGGTGCGGGCGTGCATGTGGGCTCTGCAAGTATGTGCACAGCTATGTGTACAGTGAAGGCTGAATAGAGGAACTTACCAGAAGAAGACTTCCTGCTGCCCCAGGGCTTGTACAAGAAGCCTGAAATGTACATTCTCCACCCACTTCTGCCCCCAGCTGTCACATAGCTAAGTCTGGATGGAATGGTGACTTTGTGGGGAGCACAGGATGTGTGTGACCCCGAGACTGGCATCCATCACCTCAAGTAGCATCTCCCAAGGAGAGTCTCCACCCTCTTAACCTGTTCTTGGGCACGTAACGTGTGGTGTGGGGGAGGAGAGGCATGATGGGGCACAGGGAGGGGCAGGAAGGCCGTCTGGAGAGGTGAATCACTGTACACTCTCATGGCTTGAAGCTCCCTGGGTACTGCATCTTGCCCATTTATCTACTTGCTTACATTTCTGTGGTCTGCACTTGGCAAGCCTTTGAGCACAAGGCTGTACTTGGTTTCAGGTTGAAACTACTCTTTTCAAAAACTCATGCTCTGTATTAGTTTGCTTGTGTTGCTATAACAAAGGACCACAAACTGGGTGGCTAAGACCAACAGAGATGTGTTGTCTCACTGTTCAGAGGCTGGAAGTCTGAGAACAACATGTCAGCAGGGCTGGCTCTTTCTGAAGGCCGGTGGGGAGGGGGGTAGAGTGTGTTCCAGGCCTCTCCCTAGTGTCTGGTGGTTTGCTGGCGATCTTTGGGATTCCTTGGCTGGTGGATGTGTCACTCTGATCTCTGCCCTCAGCATGTGTTGTTCTTCCCATGTGCAGGTTTGTGTCCAAATCTCCCTTTTATATAAAAACACACTGGATTAGGGGCCCACCCGAATTCAACATAAGAATCTGCAGGGGATGCAATTCAGCCCTTAATACTCCCTCACTCCCAGTAGTTTCTTTCATTTGACCCAGTAACAGGAATCTCTCAGGTAAAAACATCTTGAAGGTGCAAAGAGTAGGACACATTTTTCAACAAAGAGTTCAACATATAATCACTATGGAAATAAATGAGGACCGCTCACATGAGAAGCCAAAACTATTCATTCAGAGCTTGCTCTCGTAAGGGAGTCAGCCACCATCACTTCCATTTGGCAGACACTCAGAGGCAGGCGGGGGAGGGGGAAAGATTTACCGAGAAAATAGAGAAGTGTCTGGATCTCCCCTGTGCCCCGACTGTAGGCTGTTGGCATGGGTCAGCCGTAGGTGGGCTCACGAGGAGTGGGGTATGCTGTGTGCTTGGTTGAAGGTACACATTTGGCTTTCCCTGGATGGTCCTAATTTGGAAATGGGGGCAAAAATTAAATCACGGAAGCTGTCTGTTATTAACCAGATCCTGGATGTTTGGGCCAGTTGCCCAAACAATGGGGGTTGTTTGACTTCCTGATTTGGGGGCTGCAGATAGTAGTTTGACTTCCTAGACTGGTTGACTTCCTAGACAGGTAGTGGGTTGGCTTCCCAGACTGGTTGCTGCAGATTGTGAGTCAAAGTTCTGTTTTTATATATGATCTGGCCCCTTGTCCGTTTGTCTCTCATCGCCGGATTCACTGTTGGGTAGACCTGCCAGTTACTCCTTTCCACCAATGACTTAAGTATGCATTATTATAAACTTATGGAAATAATAATTTAAATGTTTTCCAACCTTGAGACCCCAAGTTTTCCCAAGAGCCTCCTCCTCTCTCATTATAGCTGTACAGCTTCACTGTGGTTGTTAGCACAGGCCATGTTCTTGGGTCTCCTCTGATTCACTAAACCATCAAATGTTTACTAAGTGTGTGCTGCACCTGTAGGCCTTGGGTAGATGGAAGGAATCAGAGGTTACAGACACAGTCCTTGCCTTCAGAGGGACCAGTGAGAAAGACAAGCAGGTAGACAGTATAGTCCAACAGGCTCGGTTTGTCAAAGATAAAAAAAAAAAAAAGCCAGACACTGAAGAGGTGAATGACAGATTTTAATTGTAATGTATTATTACAGTAAGGAAGTAGGTCTAGCATGAACTCAACTTCAATTATACAGAGGTGATTGGGTGTGTTACAGGAAATGAGGGGTGGGGGGTGGGCTGGGGCTCAGTAGAGTTGGCGAAGTGAGAAATTACAAAGAGTTGGTCATTATAAATGCTGATTAGGCCAGCTGTGTCTGCCCGCTGTCAATCATCAAAGTTAGGATTCTGTCCTCCCAGAGACTGGGAGACAGAGGCCCTGTCCTTCCCGATGATTACGTTGTAAAGGATAGCTTTCGAGTCCTGGTTGTAGCAGATAGATAGATGGATAGAGATAGACAGACAGATGTGTAGAGGTAGAAATAGATATATACATCTCAAAGGGACAGAGGAAGAATTCACAATTGTGAGCCCCTTTTAGTAAATACTCTGAGAAAGGACGGTCAGGTGCCTATTGTCAGACTTTGGTTAGAATAGGTAATTCTTTTGTCAGTCTTGAGCTTTCTCAGGCAAGCACTGTGGAGGAGGGGTGGGGTCATCCCAGGCATGTGGCCTTGAGCTGTCAGAATCTGTTAGTGTTTAAGTCTCTGAGTATGTGGGGAGAAAGTGGACAACATGGTTCGGGTTGTGAGTGCGTCGTTTTTCTAGGCCAGGGTTGAGGCCCTTTTGCAAAGAGGGCTCAGAGGACCGTGGCTGGAGTTTGGTCAAGGAGAGTCTTTGTCACAGGCCCTTGAGATGGAGGTGTGTGCACCTGTGTGTGTCCATCCATCCAGGGATGAGGGGCCCCGCTGGACTGGAAAGGGCAATCCCAGTAAAGGAGAAGAATCCTATCAGAAGAGGGAATGGGGGGGGGAAGAGCAAGGTTCAGGTTTATGGGGCCTAACACATATACAACTAAAAGATCCTCTTTAAAAAAATACAGAATTAGGAATACAAAATTAGGTAGTGGGCTGGGGTGGGGGAGCAGGCAGCTAAGGTGACCTGAAGTGTAAGCTTCTCTTACTTCACGAGAAATCTACCTCTTGGGAAGGGTGTGTTTCAGGCCTGTGAATGGCAAGAACAAAGATTGTGGTGTGTTTAGGCACTGAAATAATTCAGAACTGGGTTTGCATGAAGGATATGTTAAGACCTTAAGCTAGAGAAACACCTGGGGATCTAATTACAGAAGGCCTTAGGGGTCATCCTGAAAGGACGGATTTTACTCTGTCAGCTCTGGGGAGTCACAGGAGGATTAACAGGCAGAGGAGCGCCTTGATCACTTATTTATGTATTAGAAAGGAAGATCACTCTGGAAGGAAGTATGGAGGAAGTGCCGGACCAGGAAAGGCTGGAAGGAGATGCCAGGTAGAGGTTGTGTACAAGGCACTCCTACCACGTGCCAAGGAAGACCTATGGAGGCACAGCGTGTTATGTATAAATGACCTCAGATTAGATCCCAGGGTGCAGACAGAGACAGCTGCTTTTCATCAAGGACATTTCCAGGGGCCCCTGGGGGCTCAGTCGGTTAAACATGCTACTCTTGATTTTGACTTGGGTCATGATCCTGTGGTTTGTGAGTTCGAGCCCTGCATCGGGCTCTATGCTGACAGTGCAGAGCCTGCTTGGGATTCTCTCTCTTCCCTCTCTCTCTGCCCCTACCCTGCTCATGCTCGCTCTCTCTCTCTCTCCCTCAAAATAAATAAACTTTAAAAAAAATTTTTAAATAAACATTTCTAGATTATTATTTCTCTAAGTTTAAAAGTAAATTTATGGGGTGCCTGGGTGGCTCAGTCAGTTGAGCACCGACTTCAGGTCGGGTCATGATCTCACAGTTTGTGAGTTTGAGCCCCGTGTCAGGCTCTGTGCTGACAGCTCAGAGCCTGGAGCCTGCTTCAGATTCTGTGTCTCCCTCTTTCTCTGCCCCTCCCCTGCTCACACTCTGTCTCTCTGTCAAAAGTAAATAAACATTTAAAAAAAAAAGGAAATTTGCATATATTTTTTATGGAAAAGAGGCCCAGGCTAGCCTAAGGCTTGTGGATGAATCTCGCATATATCATGTCACATTTTATTTTTAATACAAAATTATATGATTTATTTGCCCTCGAGTTTCATACATATAAAAAGGAATAGATTTTAAAACGATGATTTTTTAAAAGTCAGATAATTGTGCCACACCTTAGTGTTTAATATTCTCTTTCTACACCTTACACTTGGGTACAGAAAATGCCTTGGGCAGTGCGGGCTCTGTATCACACAGCCTGCGATGGTGCTGAGGGCGACATCATTCCTCAAAGCAAAAATCTTAAACGAACGGCACATTTACTGCCAGGCAGATCCTGCTGCTTTCTACCAGGGCGCTCTTAGATCCCTGAAAGGGGATACTTGGTTCTCCCCTCCAGGTTTTCCTTTTTAATTTATTGACGAACGTTTGTTTTAATAGAATAAAGAGATTCCATGCCGAGGGAAGATCTGAGATAAAGCATCTGGAAAGCATAACTGTCAAATTATATAACTGTCTTTCTAGTCTCAAAGAGAAGAGCGGTTCTTAGCGTTTGGTCTGTCCTTCCTCTTGCACAGATGAAAGGAGGGCGATTGATTCACAACACGCCTAACTCTGAATTTGGCAGTGGCAGCCGCGTTCACTTGAATTCGCTTGGATGTAGTCTAAGAATGTACACGTGGTCCAGACTGGAGAGGATGTCAGGCACCGACCGGTGTTCTGGATTTCTCCCTCTTAAAGCAGCAAATGAAATCTTACTGTGGAGGTCTGGTATCTTCGGGGTAAGAGCCGTGCTGCTCTGCTTCAGGAACGGGCCTTATGCCCACCTCCTTCCATGCAGCCCTCCAGGCTTTTCCACTGAGTTTGTAACCACTGATGTCCAATTCCTACATTTTCCACTTAGAAAACTGACACTCTGGGGTGCCTGGGTGGCTCGGTTGGTTGAGCGTCCAACTCTCGATTTCCGCTTGGGTCATGATCTCATGGTTTGTGAGACTGAGCCCCACTTCTGCTCTGTGTTGACAGCGCGAAGCCTGCTGGTGATTCTTCCTGTCCCTCTCTCTCTGCCTCCCCTTCATTCTCTGTCTCTCTGTCTCTCTCTCAAAAATAACATTTAGGGGCGCCTGGGTGGCTCAGTTGGTTAAGCAGCCGACTTCGGCTCAGGTCATGATCTCTCAGTCTGTGAGTTCAAGCCCCGCGTCGGGCTCTGTGCTGACAGCTCAGAGCCTGGAGCCTGCTTCAGATTCTGTATCTCCCTCTTTCTCTGCCCTTCCCCTGCTCATACTCTGTCACTATGTCTCTCAAAAATAAATAAACATTAAAAAAAATTAAAAAAAAATTTAAAAAGAAAAGAAAAAACCCCAACACTCTCTAAGGCAAAGTGACTTGTGTCTTTTCACATGGTCTACAAATGAATCTTAATTTCCCTTCTTTCTATTGCTTTATGGAGTCCGTGCTCTCACCATGATGTCACACTGTTTTATTTCAAAAATGCTTGCAGTTGTTAAATCGAAGTGTGGGACTTACTGAATCTCTAAGGAATTCAACCATCACGGATTGTGGAAACCCTTTCCTCCGTTGTCTCAAAAAGCAGAACATGCTCATGTATGTTCACACCATTGCATCATGCAGACACTTCTGTTCACGTGTTTATTTAACAAGTGGGAGCAGTAAATCCACCCATTTTATTGATTAAACAACTGAGATTCTGAAACTACCTGGCTCTTGAGAAAATAGCAGACTGAGCCAGGCAATCCCTTCAGTGCCCATTGTCAGGGAAATGTACTGAGATTTTCTTGTTTTAAACGTTTATTTTTGAGGGAGAGCATAAGCAGGGGAGGGGCAGAGAGAGAGGGCGACAGAGGATCCGAAACAGGCTCTGTGCTGACAGCATAGAGCCTGATGCAGAGCTCGAGCTCACAAACCGTGAGATTATGACCTGAGCTGAAATCAAGAGTCAGACGCTTAACCCATTGAGTCACCCAGGTGGCCCATATTGAGATTTTCTTTTTCTTTTTTAAAGAATTTTTAATGTTTGTTTATTTTGAGAAAGACAGAGCATGAGCAGGGAGGGGGGCAATCAGAGAGGGAGACAGAATCTGAAGCAGGCTTCAGGCTCTGAGCTGTCAGCACCAAGCCCGGCGTGGGGCTCAAATCCATGAACTGCGAGATCATGACCTGAGCTGAAGTCCGACGCTCAGCTGACTGAGCCACCCAAGCGCCCCTGTACTAAGGTTTTCTAAAAGAGCAGGTGGTCAGCTTTGAATCACCTGCCATCTTAGGAAATGCTTTTTCCTACTTCACAGGCCTCTCTCCCTTTTCCATATTATGATTATTTGGTTTCTCCAATCTAAATACACATTCCCTCACTAAGGGCAGAAATCGTCTCCCGAAGAATCATTTTGTCCTTTTTTCCTTCTGGTGAACCCACCCCCTGTCCTCCTGACCCCGCTGGAAATGTCACGAGGACCAGCAGCATCCTCGTGCAGGATGAGCAGAAACCAAACCAACTGGCTTTTTTGGAGACTGGTTATTCCACCATTTACAGAAAAACGGAAGTGCTGTATGCGGAGTGATAATCCTAAGTTCATCTAGGGCAAGGACTTATTCTTTCATCCACTCATTCATTGGAGGAGCGTTACGGAGAGCTTTCTATCCCCAGGAGCGAGAGGAAGTAGACACAGACTGTATATTCATGGGGGCTGCACTTCGGGGCGGAGCAGATACGCCCCGAAGAGCACCAGCTCTGGGTCTCCCACCACCCTCAGGGAAGGCTACAGGCAGAGCAGACTTGGACTTTGAGAGATGGCCTCCAATAGGAGTTGGAAGGCAGCGCCGGAGCAGAGAAGTGGAAGACGTGGGGATGAGGACCGGGCCATCAGAGCCCTGGCCCTGAATGTGTGGGGAGATAGACCTGGGAAGGTGGTCGGACTCCCGCCAAGAGCTGAGGGCCAGCCTGAGGTTCTGTGTTCGGTGTGACTGAAGGTCATGCTCACGGCTGCCCTGGGGAGCAGCCAGTGGGGAGGAAGTTCCTGCCGGCAGTGAGAACTAACCGGAATGTGCCTGCAACAATGTAGGAAGGCCAGAACCGGGGCGCCGGTGGGGAGAGTGGGGCGGGGTGGCCCTGGCAGATACGTTGAAGAAAGAACAAGAACTGGAGAAGCAAAGCACACGGCGATGAGGACATAGGGTGGGTCAGTGGTGATTCTTCCATTTTGAACTGCGACAGCGATACCCTGGACTGAAGTAAGGGATGGAAGACAATGACCTTTTTGGTGAAAAGGCTCTGAGTTTAGTTCCGCATACCTGGACAAGAGGCTAGGTTGCATGTTGCTTGTGCTTCCAGAAGGAGGCAATGAAGAAAAGAGAGGCAGTCCCCATAGACTGAGAAAGGAGATTGTCAGCGCTCAGAAGGCACGACTGCCTTGTGAATTTAGGTGTGAAGTGGCACTGGCCTTCCTTACTTGGATTACCCTTCCCACCTTCCTTCCCTTTTAAAAGTAATCGAAGCATAAGGGTGACAAGTGACTGTAACATGGTAGAAACCACATCGGCAGCCCTCCCCTCCCACTGTTACCCACAGTTTGGTGGTGACGGACATTCTTGGAACTACGGCTCTAAGCCTCAGGCTTGCAAATCCTTGGGCTCCTCTGGAGTGAGCTTCATCAGTTTATCCACGCAGAGCAGGATGAGGGTGAGGAACCACAGACTCCAGCCAACCGCGGCCGCGATCCAGCCATATTCATCCACTCCAGCGTGGCAGCACCGGGCTGCCTGCGGGCAGAAGTCCACGTCTAGTGGGGAAGGGAGGGCAAGAACAACAGGTGCATCACACCAGCCCACCCAGCTCCTTCCCCAATGTCTGTAAGAACAAGCAAGGAAGACTACAGCAGCTAACATTGCCAAAGCATGTGAATGCACTAATACATGCCTCTCACATGTTCCCTTATTTATTCCTGACAGAGTGATAGGTCCAGTTACTATTCCCATTCTACACGAACAAGCTGAGGCTGTAACTCACCCAAGGTCACCAGATAGCAGAACAGGAGCTCCAACCCAAGTCTATAGGAGTCCAAAGCCATGTGCTTAACTTCTGTCTTATTGCCTATTACCCTCCTTCATAAGTGCCCATAAGTAAACACATTTGGTCATTCAGTGAAGGCAGCATAAAGGGAGCCAGACATAGAATAAAGCAAAACTTTCTAGTAACTGGACACGAATAACAGTGGTTGCTGCCTTATGAAGTACTGGCCTCCTTGCCATTGGGAATATTCAAGAAGAGGATGGACAGAAATATGCAAAGGGTACAAAACAAAGCTCCTGCATAGGACAGAAGTTGGACTGGTGGATTTTTATGGTTTTTTCCTCTTCTAAGTTTCCAAGGTGTCTTTGGCTGCTGTGCTGTGGATGGGTCATTAAAGCCACCTATACCAAATATCATGAGCATAGATCGGGGCCAAGGCTGAGATAGCTTTTTAGATGTGCTGGAGGCCATGAACAAACCACACCAGTGCACAGGAAGGTCAGGCAGACACTCAGCCAGTGGACACCAATCAACAGAAAGCAAGAAGGCTTAAGATTCCCTCCAGATCCAGCGCCAGCTCTGGGGTTAAGGAAGTTGCCAGGAGAAGCTTACTGGGACACTGCTCCAGGGTTCCAGGGTCTGGGTGGTGGGTGGTCAAGGTTGAGTTGATGTTGTTCCTTGCTTCTGGAAGAAAAGATAGAAGATGGTCTCAGGCAGTAGGAAAAGCCATTCCCAGGTATAGAGTTTGAAATCTGTTTTCTGAATCAGTAGTGATACTATGAGATTATTATAGATGTTCCAGTCTAGGTATGTTAAGACTTCATGCAACAAAGCGAACCTCTCTGTGATGGACTGAACTGTCTCCTCCCCCACAAAGTTCATTGAAGTCCTAACACACAGGAGTGACTGTTATTTGGAAAAAAAAAAAGGCCTTTAAAGAGCTAGTCAAGGTTAAATGGAGTCCTATGGATGTGTCCTCATCCAATATGACTGGTGTCCTTGTGGGAAGAGGAAGACACACCAGGGAGGCACTGGCACAGAGAAAAGACTGGGTGAGGCCACAGAAGATGGCCATCTGCAAACCAAGGAGAGAGGACTCGGGAGAAAACAAACCTGGTGACACCTGAAGTCTTCAGAAGTGTCAGAGAATAAATTTCTGTTGTGGAAGCCACCCAGTCTGTGGTATGTTGTTATGACAGTAAATGAATACACTCCCCTTTTCCTTTTACTGTTATCATCCAGAGAGGTTTTATCTGCATTTCTCATTGACTCATTCCTTCATACCTCATCTCCTTCATATCTCATCTTTTCAGTGGCCAAGGGCCTGTTGTATACAACTTTCCACTCTATTTTAGCCTTTTTCTATGCAAATAGATATGTCTGTAAATGTTTTTTCTAGTGTATATTAAAGCAATCACTTAAAAATCTAGAATGTCTTTCTATAATTCTTCAACTCCCTTTAAAAACTTGAACAAATACATGTTGAAATCTGACTTTTATTCTGGGCATTTGATGATTATGCTGGTATTACTCAGGCAGATGGTTATCAAAAAAATGAAACCCTCTACCAACAAGTCCAGAGGTTGCTAGAATATGCAGCCATTGGAATTGGCTCTTGTTCAATAACTAAGGAGCTCAAAGATAAAAAGAACTCTAGCAGGAATTCTCAAAGTTCTATCCGTTTGGGTGTGAGGTGGGGCTACGGAGATGAACATAAAGATCTCAGGCAAGGAAAGCCATTGTCCATGTTCCCTCTCATACTGAGAATGAACAGATAGATGATCTAAGTCCGCTTTGTCCAGTATGGCAGCTACTCGTGGCTATAAAAAATTTAACTTCCTGGTCATATTAGCCACATTTCAAGAGCTCAGTTACCGCAATGGATCACCACATTTCAACATGATACCGTATTGGAAGCACAGCATGGATTTGGAACATTTCCGTAGAGGCCACTTTGAAGCAATGGACTTGAGCACTAGCAACTTGAGGAAGACAAAAGGGCTAACAGTGACCGCAGAGCTGAACACAAACAGGCTCATCAAGTGACCCACCTTGAAATAGCCAGAGGCCCTAAGTGACCAATTATAACCAGGCACAGTTCCTAAGATTACCAAAAAAGAGAAAAAATTCCGTACATTCCCACACTCCCTCATTCCACCCTATAACTATAGCCCCTCACCACCGCCCTGTGGCAGACGGTCTCTCCTTTGCTGTCCTGCCTGCTGCTCTCTTGCAAAACTTCTATCTCCTTTTTTCTGCCCTAGGTGAATTCTTTCACTGCCTGTACTGCTGGCCCCCACCCAGTTGGGATGCCCTGCAACTTTCATCATCAAAAAAAAATTTTATTAGATAGTGTTAATCTATGTAGATCAAAACCAAGAGATCAATTTTAAAGAAATTTTCTGGAAATTATAGTGCTCTTCTGCTTCCTTGAGGATGCCAAAAAAAAAAAAAAAAAAAAAGTGGCTTGGAAACTTTCAAGGCTCCATTGACTCCAGGTCAGCATGTCCTTCAAAGGAGCTTGTTGTCATGTAGCAGGACAAGTCAGGAGGAAACTTCTTGTTTAGCCAAAGCCATGAAATTGCTGCTCAGACTAATTTTATGCCACTCACCCACCCAGGCCACTCCAGTGTCCTGCCTAAAGTATAGTAATTACCTTGATGCAATCTGATTGTTACTGTAAATTATTTACAACTAAATGACTTAGAACTCAGTCTTTATTTGTTTTGGAGAAATTGATTCCTCAACATTTAATTTCCCTTTTAACCCAAATGACTTCCATGGCCTTGACTTTCATCTCCCCTCTGTCCTAGAATGGAAGTGGTCTGCATCTAGAGCAAGTGAGTGGAAAAAAACCTAGTTAATCAGATGTTGGCATTAGGTTAAACCATTTGAAATTGCCATTTCGATAAGTCAAAAAATTGTTCATTATCAGTAATTTTATATGGTCAGACTGAATAGCTTAGTTATTAATTTCTAAGAATTTAAACCTCATCCTCCTTCCTCATAAGCACAGCCGGTCAGAGACTGGTCCCAGTTGGGGTCACTTCAAAATCACAGGGTTTGGGGAAGACCCAACAATTCAGTGCAGTTAAATTTGTCAAGGTTTTTGAGAGCCTATCATAAGCAAGTCTCTGTGAGGGTAAATAAAAGAAATAAAGCAGCCTTACTTGGGAAGGGATATTAGAAAATAAATCTGCTAACAGTCATTGAATGTTTATCATGTGCTAATTTATTAAAAGTTCTTTACATGCAGTGGTCTCATTTCATCTTTATGACAACCCATATATAAGCACTACGATTATCCCCATGGTATAAATGAGAAAACTGGGGCACAGAGAGGTTACGTAATTTACTTAAGGTCACCCAGCTGGTAAGTTCTGGAAGCCAGAGTTGAGTTGAGGTTGAGTGGCTAGAACTCACACTCTGAACCTCCAAAGAAGAGGTGGTGAGGTGGAGACAGATAGATACTGCCCTGAGGGGGACACTGAAGGGTTGGCTTTGAGAGATGGAAATCTGTCAAGGATGGGGCAGAAGCTGTGGAGCAAGATCAAGACTGGAGGGACCCAGGAGCCTGAGAGGATAAGGGAGGTCTCTCTGCATGGGTTGCAGAGCCCAGCCTGTGAAAGCAAGACAGGTGCTGCCACTCAACCCCTCCAGCCTCCGTGAGAAGACAGGGCAATAACTCAACATCTCCCATACCCGGAGAAGGTAGGAGGATGGTAGGCAGCCTTTGGCAGCTTTCATGCATTAAGGTTTTGTGAAAGTTGCAGAGGAAGTGCAGGATCAAGGGAGAGAGGGAGGACCTTAGGTGAGGATCAGGAGTACAAAGAGGGGATTGCAAACCACAGTAGCCAAGGGCACTGAGAAGGAAGGAGTCTTTGAGAAACAGCAACCCAAAACATGTCATTTTAGTCCAGTTTGGTCCCTTGATGGGAGAGACTCTCAGCACATACGCTTTTTTCTCTTTGTGGCAAAGGCCAATTGAGGTGGCTGCTCCTGTCCTAAGTAAGAAGTTGAGTATTTGATCATGGTCTTAGGTAAATGTAAGAGACCCCCAACCCAACCCACCACCTCCTGCCTAATCGTTCAGATGAGAAAGAACTGTTCGCTCTTTTCTTTGTGTAGGACCAACCCTAGCCAAAGAATCCTCCTCTCCCCCTCCCTCCCTCCCTCCTTCCTTTCTTCCCTCCCTCCCTCCGTCCGTCCTTCCCTCCTCTCCCTCCCCCTTCCCAGCGTGGCCAAGAATAAAGTTCACAGTTCTACCTGCCAAGCAAGCCAAGTGGAAGGAGGCAAAGACCAGGCTGAGGGCCAGGGCGGCCTGGGGTGCATGGGTGAGGTGCTTCATGCTGAGAGGAAGGCGTCTGTCTGCATTATCTCCACCGAGGAGTGCCGAGTGCTGCATGCCATGGGTCCTGTACACACCGTGTCCTGCAGGAGCTTGAAAGCAGTGTTGTCAGAGGTGAATTTCTGCTCTGTGTTTGGGGGAAAAGAGAGGGGGTGGAGCAAAAGAAACCAGCTGTCACAACTTGCTCTTAGCTCTCTAGAAGGAAAGCTGAACTTTGTTGGCTGGAGAGGGCTTGGGTGGGGTAGGGGGGAGGAAGGGAGGGGCAATTTATGCAATTCTTCCTTGAGTTCACATTTTATCCCTACTGATAAAAAAAGGGGACAGGAGAGGAGTTTTGTGCTCTGCTGATTCCTTGAAGTTGAGCTGGCTGCCTCTTCCATTTGAGGTGGAGAACTGGATTCCTTCTTCTATTTAATCCAGCTTTTACTGAAACGTACTATGTGCGCCACACTATGCTAAAGTCTGGGAACACCTGCCCTCAAAATGCTTAAATTAAAATACACATCTTTGAAGCACAGAATAATGTTTCAGGAATGACTCCGGAAGGACAAAGTACTTTGGTTCTTAGCAGCAAGAAGCCACATCTGCTGATAGGATGCTTCATGAAAAACATAGCATTGGCTTTGGGCCTTAAAGGATGAATGGAATTTTGACAGGCAAAGAGTAGAGGAGGGCGCTGTAGGCAGGAGGGACAAAAGAGTAAAGGCCCAGAGGTCAGAGGTGTTTGGGAGTCCACTGTGGCTAGAGTGCAGATAAGGGAAGAGATCAGAGGAGGGTGAGGTGAATGGAGAGCCATGAGACTAGCAGACCGGAGTGCCAGGCTGGGGAGTTTGAAAGAATCAGGAGGCAAAAAAAGGCTTTGTAAAGATTTTGAACCAAGTAATAAATGTTGATTGAATTCCCACCATTTACAGGGAAGGCATCATCCTAGGTGTTTGGGATTCAATGATGCCTGACATGAACCTACTCTTGATACTACTCATGATCCAGCAGTGAGACCAAGCAGTAAAGACTTGTGATGCAGTATGATAAGACTCAAATATAGGTATCCTCAGCAGTTGTGGAAATACACAAGAGAGAGTGATTAAATCTGCCTGAGAGGTACAGGGGAAGCATTCACAGGGGAAGTGACATTTGGGCTGGGTATTAAAGTTTGCATACACAGATGGGAGTTGATGGCCTTTCAAATAAATGGAATAGCATATACAAGGGAAAGAGAATTATCTGTGTGTATGCAGGCCTGCCATGTATAGATATATGCACTGTCTTCTTGCATAAGAACTGGCCCGGTCAAGAGAGTGAGAGATAAGGTCTAGCTCATTCAAAGCTGTGTAGGAGAATATGTAAGCTATGTGTAAGCTCAGAGTAAAGGTGTCTTATTGGAATACATCAGCCCAGAGGAAGCATTGTCTTCTAATTTGCCTAAGGTACAAATTTTAGTGGTGGCCCTATATTCTTGAGCTTGAGAGTTGGTGGCAGAAGTGCTTTAAAGGAGGCTAATCTGCAGGTGATGTACACAAATCTCATTTAGAAATACCACTTGGTTGAACATTCAGTTGCTGAGTAGCTGCTATGTGCTGGCCTTTACTATGGGAGAGGAGACTGAAGTGGGTAAGGCAACACAGCCCCTGTCCTCAAGGAGTCCAGTGTCCACTGAGAGAGATAGACAAATAAATGACAACAGAATGAAATAAGTATGGTGAGGAAGTCTACAAAGAATGGGAAAATCATGGAGGAGGGTTGGGGACTAGGGGATTCAGTGAACATTTCACAATAAAGATAGCATTTTGACCTGAAACTTGAAAGCTCTTTAGTCCACCAGGTAAAGGAGAAGGAAGCAGTGTTTGCAGGACCTCTGAGACATGAATGTATGCCCCTTGTCCGGGGAGTAATTACCATCTTGGGAGCATGGGGTGGAGTCGCAATGTGTTTGATTTGGCTAAGTACAAATTGTAAATGGTCTTGAATGCCAGAGAAAGCAAACTGGACTCTATTTTACAACTGGGGCACCTTGTAAGGAACTTGTACATGTGGATACCATTATGTTTCAGAAACATGGAGTATATATCCACACAGGGCCGACCTGGATTCAGAAGATCCTCTAAGAAGGAAAAAATCCCAGCCAGATGGGGTGTCTGGCTGGCTCAGTTGGTCGAGCATGGAACTCTTGATCTTGGCATTGTGAGTTTCAGCCCCATGTTGAGTGTAGAGCTTACTTAAAATAAAAAAAAAAATCCCAGCCAGAGATCAAAAGAGCCCTGAAATAAAAAGTTGGACTAAGGATAGAGAAGAGGAGATCAGAGTCAAGGTGCATTTAGCTGGCTAATTCAACAGAAGGGAACCCAGGGAGTAGCATCTTGAGTGAAGGCACAGTTTCCAGCTGGGGTTCCTGGGTGGCCATGAGGCCAGCCTTGGGTGGACTTCCAGCCTGACTCCTCTTGGCCTAGTGGCCCTGGCAAGTTACTTCATACATCCAAGCCTCAGGGTCTTTATCTGAAAAGGAAGAGGATGTGTCTCATGACTTGCTTTGATGACTTAATGAAGTAATCCATGTGAAGTGCTTCACACCATGCTGCTGACCAATGGTAGTAAGTACTCAGTAAATGTAACTATCCTTTTGATGGAAGGGTCATTGTAATTAGAAAATATAGGACAAAAGCAGTTTTAGGGGGAAAAATAATGCTATTTTTGGATGTATTGATTTATTTATATGTATTGATTTATTTATATCTTGCCTTGGTCTAAAAAAGGCTTAAGGAAGCATACATAGGATTAATTAAGCTAGATAAAATAAATTTAAAATGAGTGGGAAGAAATCAGGCAAAGAGAAGGTTAGAATAGGAAATATAAGATGGGTCTATGAGTGTGTTTAGAGCCCAAAATGGCATGCATGTTTTCTAAGCTTTGTAATGGCCAGTGGGAAGAGGGTAACATGGTTACGTGCATGATTCATGGGCTCATAAGATGAAAAACAACAGTGTGAATACACCTGCTCTTGATACCAGACTAGAGAGACATTTTCTCCTTGGGTTCTCACAGAGGTGACATTCTCTAGTGGGATGGACACTATTTATCCCACACTAAGTTTCATAGATGAGGGCTGATTTATCTAGTGGGCACTAGAGTGGGCAGTGTGTGAGATCAACAAGATTTTCAGGGGTCTCAAAAATGGTGGAGACATGAAAAGAGGTTCTCAGCCAAAATATGAACAACAACGACAGCCTGTGCATTCAAAAGGAAAAGGTTTGTTTTCGAAAGCAAATTTTATTTTATTATTTTATTATTTTTTAATATAATTTATTGTCACATTGGTTTCCATACAACCCCCAGTGCTCATCCCAAGTGCCCTCCTCAATGCCTATCACTCACTTTCCCCTCTCTCCCATCCCGCATCAACCCTCTGTATTTAAGAGTCTCTAATGGTTTGCCTCCCTTCCTCTCTGTGACTGTTTTTTCCCCTTCCGCTCTCCCATGGTCTTCTGTTAAGTTTCTCAAAATCCACCCATGCGTGAAAACATATGGTATCTGTCTTTCTCTGCCTGACGTATTTCACTTAGCATAATACCCTCCGGTTCCATCCACATTGCTACAAATGGCCAGATTTCATTCTTTCTCATTGTCAAGTAGTATTCCATTGTATATATAAACCACATCTTCTTTATCCTTTCGTCAGTTGGTAGACATTTAGGCTCTTTCCATGATTTGGCTATCTTTGAAAGTGCTGCTATAACCACCGGGGTACACGTGCCCCTATGCATCAGCACTCCTGTATCCTTTGGGTAAATTTCCGACAGTGTCAAAAGCGAATTTTATATAATTCATTTTAAATATTGAACAGAAACAATTTAATGTAGGATGTTGGGTGCATCTTATATGTTTGATGTGAGCAGAGCGTGCCCCTTCAAATGCAAAGATTTAAAACAGCCCTGCCTAGGGTGTTTTAGGTGGTGACAGCGGTTTGAGTAACACCCACTGATTTAAGCTGACAGAATCATGTCAAATCGTGCCAATGAAAGTAATTCTGGATTCTAGTGGATGAAGAGAGCAAGAACAATAATCTGTTCCCTTTCTCCTTTTTAACACACTGTTGTTTGTGGACTGTTTTAAATGTTTCAAGTCAACTGAAAGACAAACATTCTTTTAGCAGATGAAAGGATTTTATTATCCTAAAATAGGATGGGCTCGACTGGTGTCTGCTAACTCATTAATTCCCAAAGGAAGGGCTGCATAGTAACTATTTTTATAAATGTCACCACCATTAGCTGTTTTTTGAAAAAACAGGTCTGTAATAACTTAATGCAGCTGGTTACCTCACCTAGCAACTTCTCCTATACATAAGGTTTGCTTTGGAGAGCGTATAGGGAAGTTGATTGCTCAAAGCTAGACATTCTGTGGGAACTTCCTCAAGATTTTTTTTTTTTAATAGTTGATATAGGTGTTTGGTTACACATACTTTTAAAAAAGTCCAGGCTAAAATGTCTGTGGCCAGACTCCATGGTGGTGGTTGGGATGAAATTGGTCAGGGGGGTGGGGATTCCATGGCCCTCAGTGCCTCTGATTCTATCCATTTTCTCTGATAAAATTGCATTTAAAAAAGAAAAGAAGGGGGCACAGTGTTCTCTGTGCTAAAAGACTGAAAACCAGCATTCCATGGCCTGGAATGGCCTCCTATGGGCAGGATATTTTATGTGAAAGAAGCTTCCCTTGTGATTCTGATAGGCCCCTTTCCCATCCCTTCCATTTCTGGGAAGAGACCACTGGCTTTGAACTTGGGGCTTTCATTTCCAACTAACCCGTCCTGAAGAGAATCTTGGCCCTAAACACATCTATGCCTGCTATATTCTAGCTTGTGACCAGAGATAGGTCCATGGTTCTTCTCGCAGAGGGCTTTGTTAGGACGTGTTTGCACAAAATGATGCCAATCTCTGTTTGCTCACAGAACTGAAACACGTAACTTAACCTGAGCAGGATCTGGTTAACCACACTGACTGCTGCTCTGTTATGGGTCTATAATTTGGAGAGACTGTGGAGGATCCTTTTAAGAAAAAAGAAGTCCAATCTTGAGATCACGCCATAGAGCTGATCAAAGTGACAAAGTGAACAATGTCTACAGCCCTCCATTCGGAACCACTTCTGAACGCTTCCTGGGACAATTCATTCAACTACCGCACTAGTGCCAGCAGCGGTGCCAGACAGAAGTGGGGTTAACAGAAGGATGGGATTTCCTCTTGGCTCAGGCCATCTTCCATGAGAGCCCTGGGTCTCATCCCTTATCCCCCCTCCTCCGCCCCCATTTGCTTAGATTGCACTGCAATATGTGAACATACTTTCACGATTTCTATGTTTTGCTATTCATTAAGAACCATCGTATGGCCATTTTTTGGTAAATATTTGGCAGTGATTGAAAAGAATGTGTCATGTAGTTGTGATGTTCAATGTTCTGTGTATGTCCATTAGAGCAGGAGTGCTAATTTTGTGGTTCACATCGTCTGTATTTGCCCTGTTTTTAAATATCTGGTCAGCTTATTCTGTTGAGTACTGAGATAGCTGATTGTGGGTTTCTCTCTTTTCTTTGTAGTTTTATCTGTTTTTGCACTAAATATTTGAGGCTGTAATTAGGCTTCATGCGAATATAGAATTGACATCCCAGTGAACTGAACCTTCTTTAAAAAGTAATTTTGAAATATCCCTCGTTATCCCTCGTAATGCTTTGTGCCATTAAGTTTACTTTGTCTGATGTTACTATACTACCTTTCTTTTGCTTAGTTTTGCACGGTGGATCTTTTTCCATCATGTCTTTCAGTGTTTCTAAAGTATTATGTTCGAGAAGTGTACCTTATAAAAACATAGCGTAGGACTAAAAAACAACCCAGTCGTATAATCTTTGTCTTTAATTTGGCCACTTAATCTGTTTACATTGACATATGTTTGCTGATCGGTTTAGATTTGAAGTTTTACCTTACCAAGAGTTCTCTGGTTTTCCCATTCATTTTATATCCCTTTTCTCGTTTTTCTCTCTCACCACTTTTGTATTGAGTTTTTTATTCCACTTGTTAGAGATTACTACATGTATTCTTGTCTTTATCAAAGTCTAATATTAATTGATGCTTTTACCATCTTCCCAAATAATGGGAAGACCTTGGAACTTTAATTCTACCTGTCAACTCCTGATTTTTCTATCATTACACTCTTGTATTTTAACTATATACATATCTTTTTAAGTTGATAACTCATTTTTAACTTTTTTATTCAGTGAATGGTTACATAAATTTATCCACGTATATACCAGTGTATTGTTCTGGATTCATTTCTGCATGTCTGGTTCCATCTCTAGTACTTCTTCTCAAGTTTTCCCTCAGTGGAGTGATTAATGCTCTCAGTTTTTGTTTGTCAGGTTATGTTTCTCTTCTTCCTTTATTCTTGAGAGTTATTTTCATTAAGTGTAGAGTTCTAGGTTGACACATACTTTCTTTCAGTGCTTTACAAATATGATTCTGTTTCTTTTGACTCCCATTGTTTATATTGAGAACTGTCCACCTAAGCATGCTCCCTTGTAAGTAATTTGTCTCTCTTAGCTTTGGTTGTTTGTAAAATTTTTGCTTTGTCTTTGGTTTTCAGAAATTTTATTACAATGTGTTCAAGTATGGATTTCTTTTTAATAGTCTTGCTTGAGGTTTGTAGACAATTGAATATGGAGTTTGATATCTTTCATCAGTACTGAGAAATTGTCGGCCATCAAATACTACTGTCTTGTTCTTTTCTTTCCACTGCAGACTCTAATTCTCTTACCCTCTTCTTTATTCTTTGTTTTCATGGGCTTTCTTCTGAATATTTTCTTCTTCCCTATCTTTTTCTTTTTTAAATTTTTTTAATGTTTATTCATTTTTGACAAAGACAGAGCATGAGCAGAGAGGGGCAGAGAGAGAGGGAGACACAGAACCTGAAGGACACTCCAGGCTCTGAGCTGTCAGCACAGAGCCTGACATGGGGCTCAAACCCACAAACCGTGAGATCATGACCTGAGCTGAAGTCAGATGCTCAACTGAGTCACCTATCTTTTATTAAAACTCTTATCATCCATGTCTAATTGATTTTTATAACTACCCATTGGGTTCTTAATTTCAGTTATTTTAGTTTTAAAATTTCCATTTTGTCCACTATTGAATAACTTTTTGCTATACAGTCTCATTTTTCATATTTGTGAACAGAGTGACCATAATTTAAAAAAATCTGTTTTATAACTTTAATACTAGTTCACCCTATTGATCTGTTTCTCTTGTCTATTATTTCTGCTGGTTTTCATCCATGTTGCTATGTTTTCTTATGTACCTGGTTATTTTTATCGTGTGCATAATTGCAATTACACCTAATTGTAAAAATAGGTAGGATGAGTCATGTTTTTTTTTTTTTTTTTTTGGTTTGGTTGCCTTAGTCAGGTACTTGGGGTCAACAACAATGTGTCACCATATGTCTAGTCTCCAATACTGGGCCATTTATAGCTAAGTTGTAGACTTTGTAAGGGTTAATTTATTTTGGTCACCTTTCTTTCTATATGGAGCTCATTGGAAATTTCCCCCCAGGGAAATAATTAGAGATGAGCATAAAAATGTATATCCAAGAATCTTCAAGATTCTCTACCTTGGCATTACAATATTTGTGAAAATGAAAGTTCAGAAACACATTTTAATGGAATAAAAGATAACTTTTATTTATTTAAAAATGTTTTTTAACATTTATTTATTTTTGAGAGACAGAGTGCAAGCAAGGGAGGGACAGAGAGAGGGAGATACAGGATCTGAAGCAGGCTCCAGCCTCTGAGCCATTAGCACAGAGCCCGACGTGGGGCTCGAGCTCGTGAACCGCGAGATCATGACCTGACCTGAAGTCGGATGCTTAACCGACTGAGCCACCCAGGTGCCCAAAGATAGCTTTTAAATTGATGTTTTAGAATGATATATATTTTTTCCATTGATATTTAATCATTTGGAAAAACACTTGCTATAGAATACAAAGCAGAAAAAGCAGGATGTGAGACTATATATTCAGTGGGATTCCAATTGTTTAATACACATGCACAGGCAAAGAAAAAGCTTGGAAAGCATCCTATCAAGATGTCAGCAATGGTCCTATCTAGAATTAACACTTTGGGACAACTTTTATTTTCTTCTTTACACTTTTCTGTAATGAGTGCATATTAACCTAATAATCAGGCAATAAAATCAAATTAATACATTTTCTTTATTTATCCATTTATTTTAAAGATTTTATTTTTAAGTAATCTCTACCCCCTATGTGGGGGCTCAAACTCACAACCTTAACATCAAGAGTTGCATGCTCTACTAACTGAGCCAGTCAGGCACCCCTCAAATTAATACATTTAAAAAAAGAATATTTCACAGGAAAGCAATATAGTCACAACAGAGCAGATAGACTACACTTAACAGTACCCATCTGGTTGTGTGGGAAAATTTTCGATGTCCAGAAATCTTCTGTTCCATTCAAAAAAAAAATCTTAATCAAATTTCAAGCTGCACATCGTGCAGAGAACTACTGCTTATTGACAGCCTGTTTTCGGGGTGCCCAAGGTATACAACAGACTGTACAGACACATTCTGGAATATTCAGGACACAAAGAAGACTAGAAATAAGACACAGAAAAAAAACCCCATAGACTCTCAGTGTTGGAAAGGAATCTAGAGGCCGTCTGGCCCAGTTCTTAACCTAGTAGGAATGCTCTCCTACAATGAAGATAGAAGTTAGAGAGTTTGGTATGGCTGCATTTGACCTTTCCTGTCTCTCAAGGTTGTTACTTGGACTTCAGCTAAAATGCCTCAAGTAGCAGACTTCTTACTGATTTTAAGGCAGCCGGTTCCACTGTGGGATAGCTCTACCTGTGAGAAAAGTTAGTAAGTTACTAGCATCAAACAGGTAAGGGCATTTTAAGGTGAAGTTAATAATTAGTGGGAGGGGAGGTCCTGTTCAGCTCTGCAACCCTACGAGTGGCTATTTCTGGCTCCTTCGTTCCCAGCCTTACCATTTGTACAAAATATTTCTGTTGACACAACAGTGCTTGTGGTCAGATTCACTTTGTGTTTAATAAACAGAGATTGTGTTCTCAAAGAGTAATTTTGAGCTAAGGTTTTGGGGAAATAAACCACATGTTTGTGATAAACACTCAGCCAGTTTTTCTTTTCCAGTTTCTCCATGTGAAATTAAAAAGGACCCGAGAGTGGAGTCAGAGATTGTTGGCCTTTCTTCCCAGCATCCGGCTGCTTCTCTCCGGCTGTGTCTTCTGGCCTCTTCTGTAACCTTCCTTCACTGTCTGTCTCTTGTCCAGGCTACCTGTAGCCTGGCAAACCAACCCTGTGTCATGAGTCCTGGATTCCCTTTTTATGTTGTCCTCCTCCGTGTGACCTCCTCCGTGTGACCTCCGTGGGAAAGTCATATAACCTTGGTGACGATGCTTCCCAAGAGACGTGGTGGGGTTCTCTGGGAGGGAGTCCCGTGGAGAAAAATCCAGGGAAATGTTGCCTTCAATCCTTTGTGAGAAAATCTTTGTCTGAGGTCCCCAGGTCTCTCCAGAGGGGATAAATTGGTTCTGTACATACCAGTGTATCAGTGCCTGATACAAAGGAATGTTATGTCTGGGAGAAACAACCAGGACAGCTGTGAAGAGACTGTGAGAATCAGGAGCCCATATTCCACATCAGGCTCTGCCACTAATTCGCTGCAGGACTTAGGCACATCCCTTCACGTCCTGGGGTTGTTTCCTCACCCCTAAATCAAGGGAATTGGACTAGAGGATCTCTAAGTTTTCCTCCAATGGTACAATTCTGTGACTCTGTGCTCCACACAGTATATACATGGGGAAGAAAGTAGAGGTGGAAATTGTGCTGAAAAGAGTCTCACCAGTGGAGTTTGGGGAAAGTATTGTTACAGAAAAATAACTGGGAAGGCCCTCCTGAGTGACACACTCGGAGATCTGATAGGTGAAATGCATCCATGACAAACTTTGAGGCGTTCCGTTCTCTTCATGTTGAAATTTTATTTTCCAGTCAGTCTGTGATGTGGCAAGTGAAGACGGGAATGAAAGGGGCGTAAAGCGGCTTTGCTTGCTCTGGAGAGGAGAGGCAGAGAGACCACCATGTTGAGATATGTAGAGATGGAGAAAAAGGAAGCTGGAGGGTTCCATGACGGAGGGTCTTCTTCTGAAGAATGAGGTGGCCATGCACTGAGGGGAAGGAGATGAGATGGGATGGAGGGGAGAGGAGAATGTGCTAGTCAGTGAGAGATGCTTGGAGGGCTCTTTCTTTTTTAGGGCATGATCTGGGGGACAGAAAGGTGTAGAACAACCATGAAGGCCCAACTGATGTTGGATGGCACCATTGAATGTTCTGATACTCACTGGAGATAGTCCACTGCCACGAGGGACTGGGGATGTACACGGCAGGAGAGGATTCTGGTTTCAGCACAGAGAACACTGACTTCAGTGCGCTGATGAATGACCTCCTGGACATGCCTGTCAACAAATTGCATTTGTGTGTGTGTGCACGCGCGCGCGCGTGTGTGTGTGTAAGTTGAATGTCATTCCCTCTCTTTTTAGCAACCTCAAATCTGTCTCTAGTACTTTCTCTCTATTAATGCATATTGTGAAGGCTTGTGGATGCTGGGATCAGTGCTTTGGAGAATCAGGTTGTTACTTTTGTAGCTAAAATTTTTATTTTTGGATTAAATTCCTTGCATGCATTGTAGCTTGCTCTCCATTTGCCCCTTTTCATTCTTTTAAATTATAATGATCTCCTGAAAGTTGATCTTGTACTGCTGAACATGTGGTGGTGCATAGCACCTTCCTAATCCCCAGTATAGGGATACAGGAACAAAGGAGGCCCTTTGTTTAAAGGAATGTCCACTTTGAAGGGATGTAAGGGGAGAGCTCACCTCTTTAGCTGGTCAAGAGCCATTTTATAGAATGTCCTCGGGCACAAAAGTGCCTCACCCGAGACCTGTCCAGACAAGTGTAAAGTGGCCCAAACCAGCATTGTGCCCCAGGCTCGTCTTAAGAACAGGAGCAGTGGTACTAAACGCTAAATGGCAAAAACAGTACTCTTCTTGGGGGAATATAGGGGATTGATTCCGTTCTAAGGAGGTTGTTTGTGTCAAGATCTAGTGCCAAATTCAAGTGTCATTTTCCTTTCAAGTATTGGGTTGAGGGGCACCTGGGTTGTTCAGTCGGTTAAGTATTTGATTCTTGATCTCGGCTCAAGTTATGATCTCATGATTTGTGAGTTTCAGCACCGTGTGGGGCTCTGCACTTGGAGTGGGGAGCCTGCTTGGGATTCTCTGTCTCCCTCTCTCTCTGCCCCTCCCCTGCTCACACATGTCCATGCATGTGTGCTCTCCCTCTCTCTCTCAAAATAAATAAACATTAAAATTATTTTTGAAGTATTGTGTTGCAACTTTTGAGGATTCGCTAAAAAATGTACTTAATGATTAGTAGGAGAATTCCTTGCTTTTAAAAATAGTCAGCAAGGAGTGCCTGCATGGCTCAGTCGGTTAGGCATCGGACAGACTTTCGGTTTTGGCTCAGGTCATGGTCTCATGGTTTCAGGAGTTTGAGCCCTGTGCTGTCAGCGTGGAGCCTGCTTGGGATTCTCTCTCTCCCTCTCTTTCTGCCCCTCCCACTGCTGGCTCTCTTTCTCAAAATAAATAAATAAATAAACTAAAAAAAAAACTTTAAGTAAGTAAATAAATAAATAGCTAAAAATAGCGACACAAGTAAAGAAATGAGAGTGTACTGCCTGGCTTCAGGTAAGTTATTTAGCCTGCTTGTGCCTCCACTCTGGTGAGTGGTCAGGACTCAATCTTGGTCTCTTTTCTGCCCATCACCGGAAACCCTCTTGAGGGTCATAACTGCAAAGGGTTCTCTTCTCCCCTTTCCTCTCCTTCCTCCGCTGTTGAGATCACAGTAGAGAATTTGGGAAGCTTACTTTGATTCTAGACCACCTGGACTTTGGTTGCTCACACTTCAGTTGTTCTGACCTTGCATGAGCCAGTGGTGCTATGAAATGCTGCGTGTAAAATACTGAGCTCAGTCAGGACACTTCCAGAGAAATATAAAAGGCTTTGTGTGATTCAAGGTGATTGTATCACAAGCACCTAAAAGGTAAGGAAAAGTAGAAGTTGCCAGTTTCTACGTGTGCTGGGTCCCTTGAGCTCACAGAATTGTCTTGGATTATCAACTGTCTCTTCCTTGAAAAAAATAAGTGAAATCTTCCCACGAGGCTGATTTTCTCCTCAGTTCCTGCCCGGCTCCCTCCTTCCTTTTCACAGCCTGGTATTTCGAAAGAGCTGTCTGTATCATCTTTCTTCACCAGCCAATGACTTCCTAATTCCCCAGTCTCTGAATTCAGCCTCCTTCTTGCCTCTGAAGTAGGGTCCATCAGGGTCACCAGGCTCTTCCAGATGCTTCTCAGCCCTCCTGTTATGGGAGCACTCCACGATTCTTGAGACACTTCTCTTGAATTCTCTTTCTTTAGACCCTCCTCCTCGATTTCCGTTCCTGGCCCGTCTCCTCTGTCCTGCCTTGGAAACGTTGAGCTCTCCCACACTCAGGCCTGAGTTCATTGCTTCCCCCTTGTCATGGACTGAATTGCGTCCTCCACCCCCCATTAATATGTTGAAGTCCTAACCCCAACACCTCAGAATATGACCCTATTTGGAAGTAGGGTCTTTGTAGGGGTAATTAGTGAAGATGAAGTCATACTCGTACTGGAGTAGTCTGGGCCCCTGCCCACAACCAATATCTCCTTATTAAAAGAAGAGATTTGGACACAGACACACACATGTGAAGAGGAAGACAGATTCCAGAGGCTTCTCTAGCTAAGGAACCCCAGAGATCACCAGTGAACCACCAGCAGCTAGGTCAGAGGCATAGAACAGCTTCTTCCGCATAGGCTCAGAAGGAATCATAATGCCCCTTGATCTTTGACGTCTACCTCCAGAACTCCTAGATGATGAATTCTGTTGTTTACTCAGTTTACCCAGTTTGCGGTGTACTAAGTGAAGGCAGTCCTAGTGAGCTGATAAACCCCAGGCCAGTGGTGGACCAATGTTTTGGTCTAGGAGCCCCTTCACTCTTAAACATTATTGAGAACCCCAAAGAGCTTTGGCTTATGTGGATTCTATCTACTGATATTTCCCACACTAGAAATTAAAACTGAGAAATTTAAAAATGCTTCTATATTAACTCATTTAAATTAATATGAACCTATTATATATGTTAGTCTAAATGCCTATTTTCATGAAAATACTGTATTTTTCCAAAATAATTTCGTGAAAAGTAGCATTGATTGCTTTATTTTGCAGCTCTCTTTAATGTCTGACTAATAGAAGACAGCTGGGTGTCTTTTGCATATCTATTTTTATGTTTAACTCGTTGCTATATGTTATTTTTGTTGAAGTATATGATGAAAATCTGGCTCCACATAAATATGTAGTTTTTAAAAAGGGAAAATGCTTTTTTAAAATTTTATTTAAATCCAAGTTAGTTAACATATAGTGTAATAACTAACACTGCGACATTAGTAGTACTACAGTAGAATTCACTACTAATTCTAGAGTAGAATTTAGTGATTCATCACAGGAAAAATGTTTTACTACCCTTTTCAGTAGTTGTGGACATTTTTCTCTGATACTATACCAAAACTTAACAAGTAGTGCTTTTTAAAATAATGTTGTTAATGTTTATTTATTGTTGAGAGAGAGACAGCATGTGAGCAGGGAAAGGGCAGAGAGAGAGGGAGACACAGAATTCGAAGCAGGTTCCACACTCCGAGCTGTCAGCACGGAGCCCCACACAGGGCTCAAACTCAGGAACTGTGAGATCATGACCGGAGCTGAAGTCAGACACTTAACTGACTGAGCTGCCCACGTGCCCCAACATCTAGTACTTTTAAAAAGCTTAGTTGCAGTGTAGACTCTGGAACCAAATCAATGACCTTTTCATTAAGAGCCCTTGGTTAATCATGTACTTTTCAATGGATCATTTGCCCAAGCGTGACTTTATAACATCATGCATTGGGCATTTGGGAAACATTGGTTCATTGAGTTTTGCAGATCTGCCGAATGCTGTCCCATTTCATTATACAATAACTTTTTAAAATCACACTCATAAATATCCGCGCAGAAATATCCTCATCAGAGAAGTCGTGAGCATCGAGAGGCTGTCACGTTCATGTTGGCGCATAAAAGTTTTCCAAAATGTTAATTGTTGTTTGAAAGTTAGCACTTCATCATTGGCAACAAACAATGGCGGTTGTTTTCCTTTGAAGTGACAGAATCATTGGGATCATTTCTGAGAGAGCGCCTGCCAAATGCTGTGTCTGAATAACCACAGTGTGTCAGCTGTTCTTTTCAAGTAAAAATGGTGTTGGGTGAAAATAGCAGCTAATTCAGCTCGCGAGTCAAATCATCACTTTTCTTACTTCGTTATGCCATAAAAGGGCTTATGTGTGCTTACCGTTTTGTCACGCGGGATATTAAAAATGAAACAACATTTCATCTTTTCCCCCGGGGCCAAGTGCTGGCCTCAGAACTGCTCTGCCTGCTGCTGGTCTTGCCTCCCCTTGCGTCTGCTCTGCAATTAGTAACATGTTTTCTGGGGCGCCTGGGTGGCTCAGTCGGTTGAGCATCAGACTCTTGATTTTGGCTCAGGTCATGATCTCATGGTTTGTGGGTTCAAGCCCCTTGTCAGGCTCTGCAGTGACAATGTAGAGCTTCCTTGGAATTCTCTCTGTCTCTCTCTGCCCCTCCCTTGTGCTCTCTCTCTCTCTCAAAATAAATAACCTTAAAAAAAAAAAAAGAAAGAAAAACGTTTTCCACGTTGTGCCATTTACCCCTATCCCACCTGCTTCTGCCCTCAGGGGCCTCAGATGCTCTTGTGATAAAGGTACAGCCCTTAATACAGCCTGTGGGTCATGGATGTCCTCAGCCTGCCCGCTTTCTCCCCACCCCCTCATTCTCTTTGCCCTGTTTATATTGCCTTCTTTCCCCAAGAAAGAGTCGAGTCACGTGGCTTGGAGAGCTGTGTTCTCTCCTTCAGTGTACCCATCTTAGTTCTGACACATTTGTCCCTCTGGTTATTTAATAATTTGATTCCTGAGACGAGAATGTCCCAGCTCTGGCGCCACACTACCTGGGTTCGAGTCCCCACTCTGCCACTTACTAGCTGAGCAACCTCGAATGCGCCACCCATCTCAGATTGCTAATCTGTCAACCAGACAAACAATAACAATGAGGATTTTAATAATACCTATTTCTTAGGGTTTTGTCTTAAATTAGCCCATAGTAGGCATCGTGTGTGTATTAGCCATTGATATTAGGATTATTATTTTAGCCTGCCCTGCTAGACTTTACCAGAACAGGCACTGTTTTGCCCACTTTGTACCTTAAGCTCCTAGTGCCTTGCGTGGCACTTTATAGTTGCTCAATCAATATTTTTGAGCTTATTTTCTTTTGTTGTCAATGAAAATTCGGTTTTAATTAAATGTTTCATTTTCTTCAAATTAATCGATGGATACAAACGTTAAAAATCAAGTCGTACAAAGGGTTTGAAAGAGCCACGCTGAAGTCTCCCAGTCTGCTCCGTCTGCGGTTTTGTTCGACTAATTTGTTCTTTTTGTGGTTACTTTCAAAATCTCCAAATAATATGCTCACATTGCTGTTCTCGATTTATCAGCTTTAGACTTTATCTCTTGACTCGTATACCTATTTCTTTGTGGCCTCTCCCACCTCCACTAAAACGTAAGCGCCATAAAAGCAGTGACCTAGTGACTTGGTTGTGTTTCCTGCTGCGTCTGCAGAGCCTAAAACAGAGCCTGACGCATCGTAGATGCTCTGTAAATAAGCCCCGGATGGGTAAGTGACGACTTCAAGACCTGCTTCACGAGCATCTGTAGATACTTAGCGTTGCACTTGGCATCCGAGAGGCACTCAGCGAGCTCCAGTCATGCTCAATGGAAATGAAATCGGTGCTATTTCTATCCTGACTCTTGTATGACAGTTACCTTCTGTCTCTTCTTTTGCCTGACCTGTCTCCAGATCCATGTTATTGCTTACGCAGTTGTGAGTATGAGGCCCGCTCCAACTGACGTTCTGTTTTGTAACATGGTATCACCAAGGGCTTAAAGTTTCCCCCCAAAAGTGTCTTGTATTGTTTTTGTCTTTATAGACCATCCTCTGTTCTTTGCAATCCAGAAATCCATAAAGCTCTGAAAGCAAAGATGTTTTCATGCCCTTGGCAGCACAGTCTGACCTGATTTAACATGAGAGGCATGTGTAATTTTTACTGCTTCTTTATAGTGAGAATGTGCATATTGAAGTACAGAAGGATTAACATGCTTTGATTACAGTGTGCTGCCCACAGGCCCATGGGGTGTTATATAATATAGAGTATACACCTGACTTACCTTTCTGAACTAGGCAACATTCTGAAACCCAAAAGCCTTCTCACTCCAAAGCTGAAGACCTGTAATACACGAGCTTTATGTGTTTGATACAGAAATATCAGAGAATAAAGAGAAGGACAAAGCACATAAATCTAAATCCAAATCCTATCCACCAAGATGACTTCAGTATAGTTCCTTCCACATCTTTCTGTATTGATTACACATGTTTAAAAAAGTTCAATCATGCTGTTTCATAAAATACTTGTTATCAACAATGTTCTGAGAACATTTTTCCTTGTCTATAGAATGCTTCTCGTGCTATTTTAATGGCCGCACTGTATCCTATCACACAGATGTGTCATAGTTTGCCATCGCGATCCCTTACTTCTTCCTCAAAGTGGCCCCTGAAGAGGGTTTTCAAAATCTCCAGGGTTCTGTGCGCCAGTTTGAAAACCCCCGATCTGGCTCAGTACCTTCCTTTTCCAGTGAAAGAACTGAGTCTCCTCGTGGGGAATGGTCTTTCCCCAGGGCCGCTCAAATCTCCTGGGCTAGTTTGATTTAGAACACATATCTCCAGAGATTTGTGCTTTTTTACAGAAAGTTGCAAACAGTACAGGGAGGTCTCGTGTGTCCTTCGAGCAGTTTTCCCCATTGGTTATTTCCATGGGGAAACTGACAATGGTAGAAAGCCCGTATATGGTTCTATGTCATTTTATCACATGTCCAGATTCCCAGCACCAGCACCGTAATCAAGCTGTAGAAATCTTCTGTCACCATGAAGATTTCCCTCATGTTGCTCTTTCACAGACACACACACACACCCACCACCATGACCATTCCCGATGCCTAATGACCACTGATTTCTTCACCACCAACTTCTTCTCCATCTCTATAATTTTTGTCATTTAGAAAATGTTGTCCACTTGGAGTCATACAGTGTGTGATTTTTTCAGATTGTGTTTTTTTTTTTTCACTTAACATAATTTCCTTGAGATTTATACAAGTCGTGTGTTTATCAGTAGTTTATTGCTCTTAGTGCCGAGTGGTATTCTCAGGTTGGATATACCATAAGTAGGTTGTTGGTTGTTTTCAGTTTTGGGCTATTATGAATGAAGCTGCTATGATTGATGTATAGATATTTTAGGGGTGAACATAAGTTTCCATTTCTCTGGGATAAATGGCATGAGTGTGATTTCTGGGTCCTAAGGAAAATGCATATTTAGTTTGTTTAAACAAGCTGCCCAACAGGGGCTCCTGGGTGGCTCGGTCGGTTAAGTATCCGACTTCAGTTCAGGTTATGATCTTGTGGCTCGTAGGTTCGAGCCTGATGTCGGGCTCTGTGCTGGAGGCTCAGAGCCTGGAGCCTGCTTCGGATTCTGTGTCTCCCTCTCTCTCTGCCCCTCCCCCTCTCATGCTCTTTCTCACTCTCACAAAAATAAATAAACATTAAAAACAAATATTTTTTTAAAAAACTGCCAGTTTTCTAGAGTGTACCATTTTACATTTCCACTGGCAACGCATGATAGAGCCAGTCTTTCCACATTTTTGCCACTGTTTGAAATTGTCACTATTTATTGTTTGAGCCGATCTGATAGGTCTATACTGATATTTTATCATGGTGTTAATTTGTATTTCCGTAATGGCTAATAATGTTGAACATCTCTTCCTGTGCTTGGTGGCCATCTGTACATCTTTTTAGGTAAAATGTCTCTTTAGGGCTTTGGCCCATTTTCCAATTGAATTCTTTGCTTTTTTACTGTTGAAGTTTGAAAACTTGATAAATTCAAAGTATGAGTCCTTTACCAGATACGTGACTTGCGTATATTTTCTTCCAGTCTTGAGCTTGTCTTTTTATCCTTTTTTTTAGGATCTTTTGCACAGCAAATTTTTGAATCCATTTTTTTTTTTTTTTTTTTGCAGATAACAATTTATCTGTTTTATAGAGGAACTCTTCACCAAACCCTCGGTCCTGAAAATGCTCTACTGTGTTTCTGCTCAGATTTTTATAGTTTTATGTTTGAAATTTATCTATGATCCATTCTGAGTTAATTTTTGTAGAAGATGCGAGGACTGTTAGGTCTTGGTTCCATTTTTGGCCTGTAGATGTCCATTTGCTCTAGCACCATTTCCTGAGGAGGTGATCTTTCCTCTACTGAAATGCTTTCCACCTTTGTCAAAGATCAGTTGGCCTGACTGGTGTTGTGGGTCTGTTTCTGAATTCTCTGTTTTCTCGCGTTCACCTATGTGTCCGTCTTTCCCCCAGTACCACAATCTTGATCACCGTAGCTCTACTGTAAGTCTTCAAATCAACTAGAGTGGTTTCTCCTACTTTATTCTTCTATTCATTATACCTCTCCTGATAGGACCCTGGTTAGGAGGAGAGGAATGCCTGGTTATTGCTCCCACATGACGTCCAATGCCCCAGTGAGGGGGTGACCTCATTGTCAGTGGCCGTCGGGAAATTCTCATTAGATCTCTTCTAACATCCCCCAACAGGGTTAATAAAGTGTGTCTTGTTATCGAAGGATGATCTGGGAGTTCAGACTCCACACTTGGCCTTCTCTGACACGATACTGGAGGGTGTCGCTTTGGTACACCTGGGCGAGGGTCAAAGACTGGGCTCTCCACTTGGGCTTTGCTGACACGGGTGGGCAGGGGATCCTAGTTTTTTCTGTGGTGTTTGGCTGGATTAGAGTGATTACTATCTGAACGTCTTCTTTCTTGCTAGGCTGCCCCTTTCCTG
Organism: Paguma larvata; assembly: GCA_030068075.1. Taxonomy (NCBI): domain Eukaryota; kingdom Metazoa; phylum Chordata; class Mammalia; order Carnivora; family Viverridae; genus Paguma; species Paguma larvata. The sequence continues at coordinate 88,423,408 of CM057834.1, read as the reverse complement.
ACGCCTTGGCTAGAAAGAGCAGGCTCTCTTTGGGAGTTTTTCTACCTGCATATCTTGCTGGCTTCTGCAGCTCTATGCCTAGAATATAACAGGCAAAAGAAACCCCAGAGAATTCACCTCTGTCATTCCTCACACCCTGAGGTTCCTACATGGTCTGCCTTTTCTCTACCTCTCAGAGTCTTCTAATATTTGTTGTACGTATAATGTTCGGGGTTTTCAATTTTACTTATTGGGAAGAAAAAGTATTTCTGCTCCATCTTTCCAGAAGCAGAAGTCTAAGTAGTTTTTTAAAAATGTAAGTCAGTTGGGGAACCTGGGTAGCTCAGTTGGTTAAATGGCTGACTCGATTTCGGCTCAGGTCATGATCTCACGATTCATGAGTTCGAGTCCGCATCGGGCTGTGTGCTCTCATGGTAGAGTCTGCTTTAGATCCTCTGTCTCCCTCTCTCTGCCCCACCCACACTCATGCGCATGCACGCGTGCTCTCTCTTTCCCACTCTCTCTCAAAAATAAATGTTAAAAAAATTTTTAAAAACGTGAATCAATTAAGTAATGTCATTCCTCAGCTTCAAAATTTCCAAGGGTGTCCTGGTATGATTATAATAAAATCAAAATTTCTTCAAAAAAAAAAAGAATAAAACCCAATATCTTATTGACCCATCACAACTTCTGTGGCTCCCTGTTTCCACTGTGACATGCTTCATACTACCTTTCCCCACCCTTCTCATGCTCCAGCCACATTGGCCTTCTCTCTGTTTCTTGAACGTGTTGAGCCTTCTTAGACCATGAAACAATATCATGCATAGTTGTAAACAAGGACTCTGGTGTTAGATCACTTGCCCTGAATGACTGTGTGACCTTGGGCCACTTTCTTAGCCTTTTCGCCCCTCTGTTTCCTCCTATGTGACTTGAGAATAAGAATTGCCAGCCCCCTACGGTTATTGCAAAGATTAAATGGATTGGCCCATGTGAAGTAACTCAATGTGCTCTAAAGTCCAGGGACAATACCCAGCACGGGGGAAGCATTCAATAGACCCATTAGCTGCAGGGATGATGTTACATCCCCCTGCTCTTGCATGGCTCTTTCTGCTGCCTGGCATACCTTTCCCTGGCTTATTTTTGCAAGACTGACTCACTTAAATCCTCCAAGCCTCAGCCTAAATGGCCTTATCTGCTTATCTAAAGTAGCCTCTCTTCCTTTCTCTAAAGCCTATCTTTCTATAATTGCACTTTCATAATCTGTGATATCTGGCTAATTTATTACTAATTTCCTATTTGTCTCTTGCCATGTGGACAGAAGCTTCGTGAGGGCAAGGACTCTTGTCTCTTCTTTACTGCCTTAAGTTCCAAACCCCGAACAGAGCAGCCATATAGTAGACTCTCAATAAATATTTATCGAATGGATGAAAGAATTCAGGTCATTTATGGTCACACACTATGACAAATAACGCTGCAATAGGCATTATTATAGTTAAATTTTGGTCTACCACCTTCAAATTTTTCATAGGATGAACTTTCTAAAGTGGGGTTAAGGATATGCAAAAGGCTTTTCAGACAGACTATATTAATTTATTGTCCTGCCAGTGAACTGTGAGTGTGCTGCCCTTTCCACCTAGAGCTTTAGGAGGAAAAAAGAACCAAACCTTGAAATATCTTCTCCCTCCTCTCCTTCTCCATTCAGAATAATTATCTAATAATCTATTATACTTTGCAGATAAGGATTCTGGGAAACTGGGGTTAAATAAGCTTCCCCAGGATCAATGGCAGAGCTGGGATCCTGGCTTAGGTCGTTTGGTTCGAAACTCTGCTCCTAACCATCAAGGTGTGCTCTTCCTCTGTATTTTTCCTCAGTGATTCCTGGGCACTGGGACATCTGAGGACGGCTGCACCACCCACTGACCGGGAGACCAGCAAACCCCAGCTGGAGTGAAGAGCAGAATGAGAGGTGGGCAGGGGAGGGAGCACGAGGAGGGAGGCACCAGTCGAGGCAGGGGTTCCTCTTGCCTCGAGCTCATCTGGCGAGAGAGGTAGAATCAGTGTCGGTCATTCTCTTTGCAGTTGCCAGTTCTAATCCTTCCGCTCTGTTTTGTGGGTCCTGAGTTCAGCCTTCAGAAGTTTGCCCAGGTGAGGCTGGACTCGGGCAAGTCTGCCATGTTTGGGTGGGTGGCTGTGGTCAGGCTCTGTGTCTGAAGAAACCCAAGCATTACTTTTCCTACAGGCCTTGATGCAGGCTACCTGCTCCCCCAGAGGCCCTGCCCTCCGTAGCCCCAGGTTCAAGCTGCCCCTTCTCAGCTGATCTTCCCAAACTGCCTTCACCCTGCTGCCTCCCAAGGTAAAGTTAGATTTTCCACCCTCTGTCTCACAAGCAATAGTTCTGATTTGACGACACACAAGGATCACCTGAGGGGCTTATTACAAAGACCTCAGACACCCTCGGACATTTGAATATTGATGCGATATTTGATATTAAGGAATTACTATTGAATTTTAGGTGTGACCATGGTATTACATATGTGCGTATTATATATATAATATATATGAATATGCATCTTTTAGATTATTGTATGTATTGTATATAATATGTATCTGCATATGTATCTTTTAGAGATACACAGTGAAATATTTTGAAAGAAATAATATGTGTGAGATTAGCTTCAACATAGCCTGGGGTGGGTAGGAGAAGTGGGTGAAGAAACCGATGACACAAAATTCACCAGTTGATGCTGAGCGGTCTGCGTATGGGGGTTCCTTATACTGTTCTCTGTGCTTTTACAGTTGCTTTAATTTTTCCTTAATAAAAAGTAACAAAAACGAGCACCCTTTTTGTTCTAGGGTACGTGTGTCAGTCAGCCCAGGTGGGATCTGCCCCCTGAGGAAAGCCGCTGTGCCGAGCTCATTAACGTGAATGCAGGCGGCCACTACAGAGTAACCCCCAACCAAGAGACATGGTGTAATTGCTTTACTGCTCTGCTCCTTGCCCCCGCTCCACCAAATGAGTTGATCAAGACAACAATTCTTGGCAAAAGGCTAAATGGTCATGTCTGGCCCTGTCTCTTTACCTGGGCCACGTTGGGAGCTGAATCTATTGAGTGTGTATCTATCTCTTCTCTGTTGAAAGCAAAGTGTTTTTAGGATAGTTGTTGATAAGATAGTGAGCATGATTTGTTTTTCATTTCCCAAACGATTTCACTTCATAGTGACAAGGAGTGTTTGGTGTGCTTAGTAGATACACTGGAAGGTTGTCTCTAGGGCCCTTCTAAGTCCTCTAGAAACCTTTCCCCAAATTCTGCTCACTGAGGGGTAAGTTACTTTTCTTACAGAAGAAAGTTGCTGCTTCCTGATAGGGCTCCAAGGTCCTGGCCCTGGGCGCAGGTGGCTGGGGAAGGGAGGGGGTTTGAGCAGGGCTGGCCGGTGAGGCAGGTTTGTCCTCACCCACAGGCAGGTGTTGATACAACAGAGCTGCCTCTGGGCTCTGGAGGCACCTGAGGGAGGAGACGCACCGGGAGGGGCTAGTTGCCTTAGGGAAGCCACCTGAGGAATCCCCAAGCCAAGCTGGTTCCAGGCCTGCCACTCACAGGCCCTGACCAAACACAACTCCTGCTGGGGGCTCTCTGCTTGGGGGGTTGGGCTGAGGGAGTACCAGAGAGCTGCAGCCCCTGCCCTACTGCAGATCCCTGTCTAGGACCTGCTAGGACAAAGCCAGGGTAAGAAGGCTCTTTACACTGTGTTCTTTGTCTGCTTGATGCCAATGTCTTGTGTCTCTCTTCTATGAAAACATTGCCTTACTTATCAGAGAGGGTAGTATGGAAAATTTTGATTCTTCTAGGTGTCAAAAGGCAAAAAATGCAGGACCAGGCCATGCATGCTGGAGGGAGGAATGATATTTGATTTCTAGTCAATAAATTGGGAAATAACTTTTGGGAACCTGGTTTGTGCCTGGGCTACCCTGGTGATAGAATGGAAAACATGACATAGTTCTAACCTCATGGAATTTACTGGCTAGTGGGGAACACAAACATTAAATAAGTAATTGCCAATGATTTTTATGCTGAGAGTACTTCTTTCATCTGGTGGTGGTGGTGATGGTCTGAAAGGGCTTATGGAGGAAGAGGATCTTTACACTGAGGCTCTAATGACAGGATTATGTGGGTGCATGGGAACCCTGGGGGAGAAGAAGAGGAAGAAAGTGAGGTTCCAAATCTAGGGGAAAGCATGGACAAAGGTCCTGAGGCAGGAAGGAGCTGCGGGAGAAATTCCGTGTGTCTGGAGAGCAATGTGAAAGGAAATGAAGCTGGAGGGGAAGGGAAAGGTCAGAAATGCAGACTTTTGTTGGCCAAATCAAGGGCTTTAGACTTTATTCTATGAGAAATAGAAAGAAAAGAATAATTAAAATAGAGAAGGGATAAACCCAGTGTCTGGCAAACAGTAGCCACTGTATATATTATAAAAAGAAATGAGAAAAAGGGGCCCATTCTGGAGGTGTGATAGTTATTCCAGAAGGTTGGTCTTTGGGGAAAATGATTTGGCTTGGCAGGGGTAGAGCAGTCAGAGTATCTTTGAGGGGAATGGGTTCTATATGAATACCCCTTTTCCTTATAGAGGACATACAGATTTATTTCATTCCTGCTGACTGCACAGGGTTCTGTGAGTCAGTTTAATCAGGGTCCTGTTGATGGATATCTGGGTTAGATCCATTTATTATAATTATTATATATAATGTTGTCCGGAACATCCTTGTGTGTACTTTTCCCTATACATTTCCAAGTTTGCCCGGATAAAGAGCTGTGGAAATCCTGGGTCATGGATATGAGTAATACAAAATTTGATAGACACTGACAAATTGCTCTCTGAAAAAGCTGTACGAATATACCCTTCAAAGACTACAGTACAGTATATGAAAATGCCCGTCTCTCATTATGGTTGACAACATGGGTCTTTAATCATATTTTTAATCTCTTATCAGTCTGATAGGTGTTGAAAAGTGCTATCTTGTTTTTGTTTATATTTTTAGAATTAAGAGTCATTCCTGTTGGATTTTTTCCTGTTGGATATTAATATAATGCAAGTTTTCATTGCACTTATTTCCTTCAATAACTTTGTCTCCTGCAGACCAAGGCTGTGTCAAGATGGCGTCCGTGTTTCGCAGCGAGGAGATGTGTTTGTCCCAACTGTTTCTCCAGGTGGAGGCTGCATATTGCTGTGTGGCTGAGCTTGGGGAGCTTGGATTGGTTCAGTTCAAAGATGTAGGTGCCACATTCTTGGGAGACCAGAGGAAGGTGGGGTGGGAGTAGACATCTCTTTCACACCAACTTCTTGGTAGTGAACTAAGTTCAGGGAGTAGAGCCCTGAGCTGGGATAGATGGAATTCCACGTGGTTCTAGTTGTTCATGCTAAGATTTGTGTTAACATTGAGCGAGTGACTTGCAAACATGTTCTCCTTTCCTCCAGATGTGCCTCCTCTATAGGAATGTTTTGAAGCTTTCATGTGGTCACTACATGTTAGATGGCATTACACTTTATTTCCTAAGTAGTACCTTCAAAGAATTATATGTCTCCAATGGGCATGTGGATTGCTGAACCTTGTTCCAAAGACAGAAACCAATTGTTCCTAACTAGTCGGTCTGAGGACAAAGTACACAGACTCCCTAGAGTGACATTCTAGGGCTGGACAGTCTTGAGTGTAATGTTGGGGTATCATTTCTCAGAGGTGGTTTGGATCCTTACCAAGCTTTTTTGCACTCAGTTCTTTACTCCTTTACTTCCTCACCAAGATCACAGGCAAAACTAAGCTCCTGCAGGGAAGGATCATGTCTTGTTCTTTGTGTCCTTAGTTTCTAGTACAGGACTTGACGTGAGGCAGTTCCTCAATAACATTTATTGGGCTGAGTTGAAGGTCATCATCACTAGGATGCTGAATTTTTGTTGATGATTGGGATAACGTTGCATAGTGCTGTGTGATTTCAAGATCCTGTCGTATAATTCATGACTCCATTGAGGATTTCAAGGCTCATTTGGATGTAAATGCAGCTAAAAGCAAGGAAACCTTAGCTGTGAGAGGACTTTCTCTTAGAAGTGTAGGAAGACCAGAGCTGAAGCATTTGGGAGATTGTGTATAAGAACATCAAGGTGTGTTTTGCCTATAACTTACCTGTCTCATGCATGGAAATACCTATTCCTAAGATGATTCCAGCAACCTTCCCTAGCAATAATAATAATAATAATAAAAACCAAAGGGAATACATTGGCATCTGTTGCTACTAATGTGTGACTTCTGATTTCCCCCCACTCTAGTTAAATGTGAACGTGAACAGCTTCCAAAGGAAATTTGTGAATGAAGTCAGAAGGTGTGAGTCACTGGAGAGAATCCTCCGTAAGCCAATTTTCTGTTTACTGTCTGAATGCGAACTGGTTGGGCGCTAAATGGTTTGCAGGACTAGATTATAACAATCATGTACCTATTTGTATACCTTTTGAGGTGATTCTAGAGATATAGTGGGGAAATTAGGGTCGGAATGCTGGTGGCACGGCGGGTCCTGGGGGAAATTCAGGCATTGGGCTGGCTGTAAGGTCCCTGTCCGTTTGGACCCACTCCTTAAGTGAGAAAACACAATCACCTTGAGCTCTCTGGTGGGGTTTCATCCCACAGGTTTTCTGGAAGATGAGATGCAAAATGAGATCGCAGTTCAATTGCCAGAGAAAGCCCCACCAACTCCTCTCCCACGGGAAATGATTACCCTGGAGGTAGGTTCTTTTCTACTTTGCTAATGACAGTTAGGGAGCCTGTCCCCTGAGGAGCTCAAAAAAACCACTCATGGATCTTTACCCAGTCGCAGAAGGTGTAGAGACGGATTCATGTGACTGTCCACTTTTCAATGTTACTTCCCCAGGAAAATGCCAGTGTAAACTTTTAATTTTTATTTTAAATGTTTATTTTGAGAGAGAGAGAGAGAGAGAGAGAGAGAGAGAGAGAGTTTGTGACCCAGGAAGGGACAGAGAGGGATACAGAATCCCAAGCAAGCTCGGTGCTGTCAGTCCAGAGCCCAACATGGGGTTCGACCCTGCCAACCATGAGATCATGACCTAAGTTGAAACCAAGTGGGAAGCTTAAGCCACTGAGCCACCCAGGTGCGCCCCCGCCTGCCCACTGTACATTTTTGAGAGTCACTTATTCTGATTGGGGAGAGAGCTCTTTTTTTCTCTTACTGTAGCCTGAGGGGAACTCACCCCACTTTGAGAAGTGGTTTCCTTGGTGGACGTTAAATTCATTTTTAAAAAATGTTTTATTTATTTTTGAGAGAGCACAAGCAGTGGAGGGCCAAAAGAGAGGGAGAAAGGATCCAAAGTGCACCCAGCTCTCAAAGCAGTGAAACTGATACAGGGCTCAAACTTACAAACTGCAAGATCATGACCTGAGCCAAAGTCGGACACTTAACTGAGCCACCCAGGACATAAAATTCTTAGAAGCAGCGAAGTCTTGTCTATATGGTGCTACTGAACAAGACTTATGCTGGCATAATGGGATCTTCTTTTTCTTGTCTTGTCTTCCTTCTTTCCTTACCCATTGTCACCATCTGTACATTATAGCCTAAGGATTTACTTATCTTAGAGCTGGAAGACCACCTTCACCCATTTCATACCCTTGAGCCCCCATAACCACCAGTCTGTTCTCTGTATCTGTGAGTTCAACTTTTCTTTTCTTTTCCTTTGCTTTCCTTTGCTTTCCTTTCCCTTCCCTTCCTTTCCTTTCCTTTCCTTTCCTTTCCTTTCCTTTCCTTTCCTTTCCTTTCCTTTCCCTTCCTTTCCTTCCTTCCTTCCTTCCTTCCTTCCTTCCTTCCTTCCTTCCTTCCTTCCTTCCTTCCTTCCTTTCTTTCTTTCTTTCTTTCTTTCTTTCTTTCTTTCTTTCTTTCTTTCTTTCTTTCTTTCTCCCTTCCTTCCTTCCTTCCTTCCTTCCTTCCTCCCTTCCTCCCTTCCTTCCTTCCTTCCTTCCTTCCTTCCTTCCTTCCTTCCCTTCCTTCCTTCCTTTCTTTCTTTCTTTCGATTCCCTATTTAAGTGACATCATAAAGTATTTGTCTTTCTCTGCCTGACTTATCTTATTTAGTATACACTCAAGGTCCATCCATGTCATTGTTCTAGCAGGATTTCCTTCTTATTATGGCTGAGTAATATTTCCCCGTAGACATCTTTATACATTCATCTCTTGATGAACACTTAGGTTGTTTCTATGTCTTGACTATTGTAAATAATGGTGCAATGAACATGGGACTGCAGGTATCTTTTTGAGACAGTGATTTTGTTTCCTTTGGATAAATACTCAGAAGTGAAATTGCTGGATCCAATGCATTGTTACCTAATCATCTTTCTGGTGGTAAATAGCTGATGCTTTGAATCTACTCTAGACTGAGGCCTCTCCTCAGATTGGCTTCTGGGATCAGCTGTGCCAAGGTCAGCTGTTTTCTTTAATCAAGGACATTATACCTGAAGGGATTACCCCTTTCTTTCCCTCTCTACTTCCTTTTGTAAAACACTGAGTGCCTGCCATGCACAAGGTAACTTCGAGAGAAACAAGACATGACCATGCCCATTGGGAGCTTGTAGAGCAGATAGTGGTGAAAGGAGGGAGGGGTGAGGCAGTGGGAAAGAATGTCAAAAGGTAGGCAGAACCAGATCCTGGAAGGCCCTGTAGGTCTTGATTAAAGTATTGGATATTTCATGCTCAGAAAAGGAAGGGCCCATTAAACGAAGCAGGAAGGTTGGGGAACTTCATTGAGCTGAGCCTTATCTCTGGCTGGGTTGGTTTGGCGTTTTTCCGCTTTAAAGATAAATTAAAATTCTTGAAATTTTTGAAGCCATTAGTAGTATAAATAAAGGTATTCTAACAGAGATATGGACTGGCAACTCCCCTGGAAAATATTTTGGATCTGACCATACTAAAACCTAGATATTTTGGAAGAAATTGAGTTGGTTATATGTTTCAGATGGTACTTAAAAAAAAGTTATTGCATCCAAATGAGGTAGGCATTGACCAACTGGTTGGTTTTGAAACTCTGCACTTTCCTACATTTCTTACTTTGAAGTGTAAATTTCTTACATTGCTTACATTTCTTACTTATTTCTGATAACCAGTTAGATAATAGTCCAATGTGTACCAACAGCCCTTACTCAGTATTTTTCTTCTGGATATTATTTATTGTAAAGAGGAAATTAGAAAGGTATGAGCTTACACATAGAAATATTTGTCTAACCATTGACCAAGGGAGCATACCGATTCAACTGTCTGGCAGTTAGTTGAGTGTTCCTCCAACATTCCTATGAAGGGGAACCCTTCAAGATTGTGCAAGAGTACACAAATGGCTTTGGGCCCTTGCCTTGCAGAATTTCTAAAGAGTCTTTCGTAACAATCCTAGAGGAAACAGTAATTCTACTCACAAATCTACTCACAAATCCACCATCTCAGAAGAAACTGCCTTAACTTTTCAGTGTTTAGGTTTTATCCTTATCAGCTGTATTTTTATGTAACCCCATGTCCATTGTCTACATTATAATTTTCTACTTTTTGCATTTAACTATCACTCTGTAAACTATATTTTAAATAATGCATTGTTGTCCAAAATATTTTTAAAGGCAGCGTTATTAAAAAAATTTTTTTAATGTTTATTATTTATTTTTGAAAGAGAGAGAGAGGGAGAGAGAGAGATGGATTGTGAATGGGGGAGAGTTAAGAGAGGAAGACACAGAATTTGAAGCAGGCTCCAGTCTCTGAGCTGTCAGCACAGAGCCCGATGTGGGGATCAAACTCACAAACCATGAGATCATGACCTGAGCCAAAGTTGGATGCCCAACTCACTGAGCCACCCAGGCATCCCACCATTATTTTTAATGGAATCATTAAGTGCATAGAGCAAATGATTAAGAAGCAGTTAAGAAAAAATTTCATTCCCCCCCGCAACTTTGTGCCACTGTAGTTAGTATTCCGAGTTTAGGGTAGTGATTATCCCTGGGGTGGAGGGGATGGGAGGCAGCTGAAGCTGGGTGATGTGCGTGTGGGACCCATGGTGGAGTTCTGTCCACCTAACATGTGTGTGAAATTTTCCATCATAAAAATATTAAAAATTCAGTTTCATCTGTTATTAATATGCTTTTTGGGGGAGGGAGGGGAGCTAACATTTGCAGGGATATTTTTGTTTTATTGTTTATTTTCTCATCTCTTTGGTAAGCGTGTCTCTTAGGTAGATTAAAAAAACATTAGCATGATCTTCTCTGTCTTTTAATAGGTGACCTTAATCCACTTTCATGTATTGAGGTTGCTGATTCACTGACCATTGTTTTCGTTAAATATTGAATTGATACAGTAGAATTTTTAGAAAATACGTGTAAGGTATAAAGAATGATATTAGTCAACACTGAGTACCATCACTCTGAATGAGATGAAAGGTGACCACAGTGATGGTGTTAAAGCCGTCCGTGTGCCCTCCACTCCCCCCTCTCCCCTCTACTCTCCTCCCCACTCCCCTCTGCACCCTTCCCCCCTTGGAGATAATCACTGTCCTGAATTTTGTATTTTTCTTTTCTTTGTTTCTTCAAAGTTTTCCTTTCACTTAACCAACTGAGCCAGCCAGGCACCTTGAGCTTTCAAAATTTTGAATTATTTGCCAAATCTCAGTAGTGCTTTCACAAATTGTGTCCCATAGAGAGTTGATCCCCACCTATTAGGTTTTGGATTTCAGTACCTATATTTTACCTTTTCAAGATTTCTTTTTTTTTTTAAAGTTTATTTCTTTATTTTGAGAGAGAGAGTGAGTGCAAGCAGGGGAAAGGCAGAGAGAGTGGGAGAGAGAGAATCTCAAGCACTAACAGTGCAGAGCCCAACTCAGGGCTTGAACCCATGAACGGGCAGATCATGATGAGCCAAAATCAAGAGTTGGATGCTTAACTGACTCAGCTACCCAGGTGCTCCACATTTCCAAGGTTTTTTTTAATGATTCCCCTTTTATATTTACCTGCTTTTTCATTTTAGGACGTTTGTTTAATAATTTAATGGTGTGTGTGCATGTGTGTGTGTGTGTGTGTGTGTGTATAAGTCATGGTTTTTGAGCATTCTAAAAAAAACTTAAATTCTTTTTCAGACTATTCCATCAAAATAATTGCACCCAATGTGAATTTGTGTACTGACCATCGATTTTGTTGGTGATTTTTCTTATCACTAGATTTCTTCTTGAGACTTTCTTGTTTTATACGCTCATTTTGGAAGGAAGATTGTTTTTTATTTTTTGTTTTTGTCTTCTTGCCTATCATGCTCCCGTTTCTCTATGTAGCCTTTTGCACTCGCTTGTACCTGGTTCTCCAGACTCCAACCCACAGCTAGTGATTTCTGTTTTTATATTTGGTCATTACAGTGTGTTTGAGGAGGAAGGAATTCTCAACATGTAAATTCACCTTAGCTTCCCTTTTAAGTGTTTGAAATGGGGGAGAGACACGCCATTTGCTGAAATGCCTTGACTTCTTCAGGAAGCTAATTTCTATTCACCCCAAAGTGTTTTCTAATCCTCCCCATTTGGTGAAAATAGATCTAGCTTGTAGCTCTGCAATCACATTGAGTTGCACTGAACAGGACACTCAGCTTCAGGCTACCTTATGATACACTGAATTCTTTCTGATATTTAGTTATTTGTAGTGGTAAATGTAGTGCAAATGTCATGGGACTTTCTGCCTGCATTAGCAGAAAAGAACCTTCTTTTTCCATTCTGCATAGACTCTTCTAGAAAAACTGGAAGGAGAGTTACAGGAAGCCAACCAGAACCAGCAGGCTTTGAAGAAAAGCTTCCTAGAACTGACTGAACTCAAACATCTCCTGAAGAAAACCCAGGACTTCTTCGAGGTTGTTATCTGGGGACTATTTATTAAAGGGACCTTTCCCCCAGGACTTCAAGTTTCCATTTGAAAAACTGACTGGCTTGGAATATGCAAAAATCACTCTACTTCTGTCCCATAATTAGGTCATTAGTGAGGCAGAGGGTATTCTGGGTGAAATATAGTGCCAATTTGCACTAATCGCAAAAATATCATAGTGCTCATTAAAAAGTATGCGCCCTAAGCACAGAGATAGAAGGGGAAGTCAGAACGAAGCACTTAGATTGGACGGATTTGGAATTTAGGTAGTAAAAGACTGGGGAAGTTTTTAATCTGGCAAGGAGCACTCCACTTTTTGGATTCTATTAACTATTTGTGGAAAATTAAAGTTTCATTAAACATGGACAAACCCTGGAGATGTAGGGAGATTTTAAGGTAGTGTAAATACATGTGAAAGGAAATAAGTGTTTCTTTGACTTTCAGACCGAAACCAATCTAGCTGATGATTTCTTCACGGAAGATACTTCTGGCCTCCTGGAGTTGAGAGCTGCACCTGCATACGTGACTGGAAAGCTGGGGTTAGTGTAACTCTGCTCTGAAAGTTACGTGTAGATGGGTTTCTGGTCCACGGCTCAGTGCCTGGCCAGTGTTGGATTTCCCTGAGTGTTTGAGCGAGCGAGTCAGTGAATGAATGAACGACTGAACTAGCCACTAGAATGACGACTATTTCAATGACTATAAGGCCTCCACACAGTAATAAACCCGAGTAACCTTTTCAGGTTGGTGCAGTGGGAGGGAGTGATACCTTCTTGTTAGTGGTGAAACTAACATTCTGGAGCCTGAAGAGTACAATGTTTGTGTTGTCCCCACACGCAAGGGCAAGAATGTGGCAAGAATTGGTTAGACGGGTTTTCTCAACTGTTCCCCGCTTCCTTATCTTTGAAATACTGCTTTGATAATGACATAGATCTGGAGTTGACATTTGAAGTGTGATTAGAAATGAGGTAATTATGCGATCACGTCATCCATAAGAAGCAGTAATGTGATACGATGATTCTCACCAAAATGTGTCATGATTCAAAATGGTGGGATTTCATTCAGTGTCCAAGTAAAATGGATGAATACGTATTGAAAATATTTGATCAGAAGGTAGTATAGGATCAGCATAGGTTTAACTAATAGATCAGTGAAAGTAAGCATTTTGAAATTAGTATAAAGTTTCTGTCAGAAATGATCTAGACATCTGGATGGTTTTAAAAGTAGAGCTGAATGGAAATCGGTATGTATGTTTCACTTTTATTTTTTGAACTACAAACAAAAAGTTTATTTCTTTTGAGAGAGAGAGAGAAGGAGAGAGAGAACGAGTGGGGGAGGGAAGCAGAGAGAGAGGGAGAGAGAGAGAGGATCCTAAGCAGGCTCCACGTTCAGCATGGAGCCTGATCTGGGGCTCAATCTCACCACTGAAAGGGCATGGCCTGTGTGGGAATCAGGAGTCAGAGGCTTAACTCACTGAGCCACCCAGGCTCCCCTGTATACTTCACTTTCAGTACACTATTTGTAAACGTACACAGAGCCCATTGTTGAGCAGTTGGGACAGTTCCTTTCTTTAGCTCCGATGCCATAATTGAATGGTCTGTCGTATTTCTAATTGCAGATAAGTGAATATGTAGTATTGGGGTGATTAGGGAAACCTCAACATGTGAGAAGAAATAGGAGGCCAAACGGGACTTGGTGGGGTTGAGGCCTTGATGCAGGGTGGCCTCCTTACCCCTGCCGTCTGGGGTTGAGTCGTTGCCTCCCGCTCAGAGGGAAGCAGGCCTCCATCTCCTGGCGGCACATTCTCACGTCCTGCAGGGTCTTCTCCCTGCAGCCCACCCTCTGTGCCTCAGCAATGTCTCCCCTGTCTGACTGCCCAGGTTCACGGCCGGTGTGATCAACAGGGAGAGGATGGCTTCCTTTGAGAGGCTGCTGTGGCGAGTCTGCCGAGGAAACATCTACCTGAAGTTCAGCGAGATGGACGCAACTCTGGAGGACCCTGTCACGGTGGGTGCCTCAGGCTGCAGAGAACTCTCTCCTTAGCTTCTTGGGGCCTTGGGCCCAAGGGGCAGGGGTGGGGCTTCTCTGAAACAGTGAGTCCAGTAATTCTTTGAAGCTAATATCCGCTTCCTTTCTTTTCTCTCTCCCTCCCCCCCATTTTTTCATGGTTTATTTTATTTTTGAAAATTTAAATTCAAGTTAGTTAACATATAGTGTAGTAATGGTTTCAGGAATAGAATTTCGTGATTCATTACTTACGTATAACACCCAGTGCTCATCCCAACAAGTGCCCTCCTTAATGCCCATCACCCATTTAGCCCATCCCCCTACCCAGCTCTCCTCCAGCTACCCTCAGTTTGTTCTCTGTATTTCAGAGTCTCTAATGGTTTGCTTCCCTCTCTGTTTTTATCTTATTTTTCCTCCCTTTCCCTATGTTAATCTGTTTTGTTTCTTAAATTCCATATATGACCGAAATAATATATTTGTCTTTCTCTGATTTATTTTGCTTTGCATAATACATTCTAGTTCCATCCACATTGTTGCAAATGGCAAGATTTGATTCTTCCTGATCGCTAATATTCTATTGTATATATATTCATGGTCTATTTTATTTTTTAAATTTTTTAAAGTTTATTTAAAAAAAATTTTTTAATCTTTATTTTTGAGAGAGAGAGACAGAGTGCAAGTAGCAAGGGGTAGAGAGAGAGGGAGACACAGAATCTGAAGCAGGCTCGAGGCTCTGAGCTGTCAGCACAAAGCCTGATGTGGGGCTTGAACTCATGAACTGGGAGATCATGACCTGAGCTGAAGTCAGATGCTTAACTGACTGAGCTACCCAGGCACCCCTATTTATTTATTTTTTAACATTTGTTTGTTTGTTTATTATTATTTATTTTTTAATTTACCTCCAAGTTAGTTAGCATATAGTGCAGCAATGATTTCAGGAGTAGATTCCTTAATGTCCCCTTACCCATTTAGCCCATTCCCCCTCCCACAATCCCTCCAGCAACACTCTGTTTGTTCTCTATATTTAAGAGTCTCTTATGTTTTGTCCCCCTTCCTTTTTTTATATTCTTTTTGCTTCCCTCCCCTTATGTTCCTCTGTTTTGTATCTTAAAGTCCTCATATGAGTGAAGTCATATATTTGTCTTTCTCTGACTGACTAATTTCACTTAGCATAGTACCCTCTAGTTCTATGCACGTAGTTGCAGTTGGCAAGATTTCATTATTTTTGATTGTGTGTGTGTGTGTGTGTATACCACATCTTCTTTATCCATTCATCTCTCAGTGGACATTTGGGCTCTTTCCATACTTTGGCTATTGTGGATAGCACTGCTATAAACATCAGGGTGCATGTGACCCTTCAAAACAACATACCTGTATCCCTTGGATAAATACCTAGTAGATCAATTGCTGGGTGATAGGGTAGTTCTATTTTTAATTTTTTGAGTAGCTCTCATACTGTTCTCCAAAGCGGCTACACCCATTTGCATTCCCTCCAGCAGTGCAAAAGAGATCCTCTTTCTCTGCATCCTCGCCAACATCTGTTGTTGCCTGAGTTGTTAATGTTAGCCTTTGTGACAGGTGTGAGGTGGTATCTCATTGTGGTTTTGATTTTCCTGATGATGAGTGATATTGAGCATTTTTTCATGTGTCGGTTGGCCATCTGGATGTCTTCTTTGGAGAAGTGTCTATTCAGTCTTTTGTCCATTTCTTCACTGAATTATTTTTGTTTTGGGTGTTGAGTTTGAGAAGTTCTTTATAGATTTTGATACTAACCCTTCATCTGATATGTTGTTTGCAAATATCTTCTCTCGTTCTGCCATTGCCTTTTAGTTTTGCTGATTGTTTGCTTTGCTGTGCAGAAGCTTTTTATTTTGATGAGTTCTCAGTAGTTCATTTCTGTTTTTATTTCCCTTGCCTCTGGAGACATGTTGAGTAAGAAGTTGCTACGGTCAAGGGCAAAGAGGTTTTTGCCTGCTTTCTCCTCTAGGATTTTGATGGCTTCCTCTCTTACATTTAGGTCTTTCATCTATTTTGAGTTTATTTTTGTGTATGGTGTAAGAAAGTGGTCCCAGTTCATTTTGCTGCATGTCACTGTCCAGTTTTCCCAGCACCATTTGCTGAAGAGACTGTCTTTATTCCAATGGCTATTCTTTCCTGCTTTGTCAAAGATTAGTTGGTCATATGTTTATGCGTCCATTTCTGGGTTCTCTATTCTGTTCCATTGATCTGAGTGTCTGTTTTTGTGCCAGGATCTGCCCCCCTTTCTAAAAAAGAATCTACAAAAGTCAGTTCAAGGACCGATTGTTGGTAACACCTCCAAGACACAACTCTATCAGTTCCTGGAAATTTAGCTAAGAACTGATTTCAGTCAGTGCGGCCCAAGCTTCAGTGTGCACGTGCACATGAATGACCCTGGGCTCTAGTTACAAGGCAGATTCTGATTCAGTGTGGTGGGGGTGGGGCCTCAGATTCTGCAGTGTTTTAGAGGATTTTTTTAAGTTTATTTATTTTGAGGTGGGGAGGTGCAAGTGGAGGGGGGGCAGAGAGAGAGAGAAGCAGGCTCTGCACTGTCGGTATAGAGCCATGAAGTGTGAGATCATGACCTGAGCCAAGACCAAGAGTCAGATGCTTAACTGACTGAGCCACTCAGGTGCCACCAGATTCTGCATTTTTAACAAGCATACCGATGTTGGTAGTCAGTGGACTGGATGCTTCAAACAAGCTTGTTGAGAGGGCTCTTCACTGAGTGCCTCACACTTCCTGCTATTAATTCCATAGGGTTTGCTTCCTCTGCCCTTCCGGTTAGTATATAAATCCCCTTACTTAAAAAGTTGTTTTTAATGTTTATTTATTTTAGAGAGAGAGAGAGAGACAGAGCACAGTCAGGAGAGGGGCAGAGAGAGGGAGGGAGACACAGAATCCAAAGCAGGCTCCAGGTTCTGAGCTGTCAGCACAGAGCCTGACACGGAGCTCGAACCCATGGACCTCAAGAGCATGACCTGAGCCGAAGTCTGATGCTTAACCAACTGAGCCACCAGGCGCCCCTGAGTCCCCTTACTTTTTAATTCCAAGTTAGGCTTATTTCTGAGTGTCATCATCTTTTCCAGGATAGAGGTGAAAAAAATTAATTTTAGGTTTTATTTCATGGAAAACAATTTCATAGTTCAATGAAATTTAAAATAGGAAGAAAGCTTACTTTTCTCTTGTGCCATTTTTTTCTTGTTCATAAGCCGTAGACAGGTTGTAGTCTTAAACACGGAATCATTTTTTTTTTTTTGCCTTCTGTTGATCTTAGCTAATACAAATTTCCCCTATAACACTATGTGTTCCTTTCACATATTATTTCAGAAAGTGACATTGAATCATTACTTTAACAACCATGTTTTGACATGTAATAGTCATGGTGGTAGAAAGAGTTTTTTTAAAGTCCGCATCTGGAAAAAGATGACCTTAGTCTGTTGACATTGAAGGACACTGATCAGATCAGAGGCGATCAGAGTAGCTTCCTGGTTCTGGTCGATTATGGGACAAGAGCAATTGAGAGATTCAGAAAAGCACCAGTGTTTCTTGGACAAAGGAACCTTTGGAAATAATACAAAGCAAGAAGCTCCTCAAATCTTAAATACCCCTCCCCTGCTGCCAAAGAGACGATTCAATTTTATCTTCTTTTCAATTGTAGCCTAGGATTTCCAGTGAGTTGATGTGACATTAACTATCTACTTATGGACTTTATTTCCAGTTTGTCTTCAGAATATTGACACTATCATGAGCATCTTCGTGCATGTGGATTTTTGTTTTCTTTTATTATTTGGAATTATTTCCATGATATAAATTCAAGGAACTAGAATGCCTTTAAAGGATGTGGGCATTTTCATGACACTTTGATGGGTCCTGACAAATGGGTTTTCATTGGGGCCGTACGTGATTCCAGTGCCCCGAGCGGTATGTGGTTGTAACTTCCAACAATGGCTTTCATAATTTTACTTTTACGCCCCTCCATCCCAAACTACATAAGAGCAAAACAGCTCATTTCTTTGTTTGAACATTTTCATATATGCTTGTGAAATATACAGTCTCTCTTTCTGTGAAGTGTCAAACTTGGGCTTTCGATACGCATTTTAATCAGTGTTCTTATGGGCATACAGTGAGTCAAAAATTAGACATGGCTTTACCTTCGTTAAACACCAAACACCCACACACCTCTGAAATGTACCAGTTGTATATGAGTTGGCATGGCTAAGTTGGTTAAGTATTCGGCTTCAGCCTAGGTCATGATCTCACCATTCCCAAATTCGAGCCCCGCGTTGGGCTCTGTGTTGACAGCTTGGAGTCTGGAGCCTGTTTCAGATTCTGTGTCTCCCTCTCTATATATATTCCTCCATCACTCATGCTCTGTCCCTCTCTCTCTCTCTCTCTCAAAAATAAATAAACACTAAAAAAAAAAAGAAAGAAGTTGTGTATGAGTTAACTTTAGTGAGCTAGGTCAGCTTTTTTGATTTTAAGCTTTACAATATCTTGGTTTCTCTCTTCTAAATGGTTTCTTGTTTATCAACCCATCTCTTAAGTATAGGGTTAGAGCTGAAAACAGCTCTAGCTGTGGTCCAGCTAGTGTAGCCAGTTGATGGTTGTTGCTTTAAGGCTGCCTTGGCCTGTCTCAGGGGCCTTGCCTTCAACCGCAAAGAATAACAAATTTAGACCAACTGGGAGAAAGTGACGTTTTCCGTTTCTAAATTAATTAATTAATTTATGAAAGAGGGAGGGTGCAAGTGAACAAGGGACAGAGAGAGAGGGAGAGAGAGAATCCTACACAAGCTCTGCACAGTCAGTGCAGAGCCGGAAGCAAAGCTTGAGCTCAGCCAATGTGGACGCGGAGTGTGAACTCAGGAAACCGTGAGATCATGACCTGAGCCAAAGTCAGATGCTTTGCCGACCGAGCCACCCAGGCACCCCCAATTTATAATTTTTTTAAAATCTGAAAACAGGATTTTACATTTCTATTACATTATAATCACAGGGGGAAAAATTGTACATATAGAGTTTTTATTCTGATTTTTGATTTTCCAGAAAGAAGAAATTAAAAAGAATATTTTCATTATATTTTATCAAGGAGAGCAACTCAGACAGAAAATCAAGAAGATCTGTGATGGGTAAGAGACTGCTCATGGCTCTTTCATCAGTGATTTGGGTCACGATTAGGTGAAGAGGGATGGGAGACAAAATAGTCTTGACTGGGCCTTCTCTGAGATCTCTTGGGATTTTAGAACAATTTTCTGACGTTTGACCAGGTAATGTTAAACATACAACTGATTTTTATGGGGCGCCTGGGTGGCTCAGTCAGTTAAGCATCTGACTTCGGCACAGGTCATGATCTCATGGTCTGAGTTCGAGCCCCGCGTCGGGCTCTGTGCTGACAGCTCAGAGCCTGGAGCCTGCTTCTGATTCTGGTCTCCCGTTCTATCTGCCCCTCCCCCCACTCGCACTGTCTCTCTTTCTCAAAAATAAATAAACTTTAAAAAAAATTTTTTTAAAGGTAAGTAATTTTTAAGAGCTGCGGGAATAGAAGCAGAGAGGACTCGAATCAGTAAAACTCAAGGTAACCTAAAAGTAGACATTGTAATCAGGTAAATGTATTCCTCCTCACAGTCTTTATCAGCTGCTAACGAGCAAGCAAACTGCATGCTGAATTGTTTCTGATTTTGCAGAATCGTTTTATTCCAGCAGAAATTATTCAGTAGGGAAGGACGTTATTACATTAATATATTCTGGGGAGAAGAAGAGACAAGTCAAGCTGTTAGTCTTATTTACATAACAGCCCCGAGATTCTTTGGTTTGAATGAAGCTCATTCATATAATAGGACCATAGCTTTAATTCAAATAGTGTTGTGATTCATCGGGAACCCTTAGAACTGGGTTTCCTTTTTCAGAGTGCCAAAGGGACAGTTATTCTAGAAAAAGATGGTCATCTAACCAAGGCCAGTGAGGGCTTGGCAGAAGAGGACACGTGGAATGTTCTCAGCAGTAACCCCCCCTTGTGACCTTTGGAATGTATGGAACACAGGTTTCGAGCCATCATATATCCCTGCCCGGAGCCTGCAGCGGAGCGCAGAGAGATGCTAGCCGGCATCAATGTGAAGCTGGAAGATTTAATCACCGTGAGTGAGGCGCTGAGGCGCGTGACCTACCTCCGCCATTTCCATATAAGTCCTGAGTCCCAGGCCCCTCGCTCCAGGCTGGCTGGAATGTTAGCTATGCTCTTCCAGCTCCCACTGCTGGAGGTTTCGCAAGCAGAAAACAGTGTTCCGTAAGCTGGAGGTGGTGATTCTGAGTGTCACTACTGCTCTGCTTGGGCTTAGAACTGACCGCAGCCCCAGGCAGCTTTTGGGTGGCCAGCCCAGTGTGATAAAAGGAGCCTTTTATTGCCAGCCCTGCAGAGGCCACATCTGTGGTATAACTAACTAGCCGATTCGGTGGAACAACCAGTCTGACTGATTCTTTTTCCATGGACTCACCCACTTGTGTGAGCCGGCCAATTACTTCTGTAAAAACAGGGAGTGAGTTCCGTTTCACCATGGGAACACACCTCAAATTCAGATCCTTTTGTAAAGTCAGTTGTCACCCAGAGTGGCACTTGACACTTCTGTGATTAGAACACTTGCTTCAATAAGCTTTGAAAGTAATCTGGGAAAGCAGCTGGGCCTACATCAAATTGTTTATTGTAGATGAGTGCATTCCGACAGAACTTGCTGTGGACATGTGATCTAACTTGCGGTGCCGTGGCCATGAGCTCTACGTAACCTCTGAACCCTTGACACATGGCTAGGGCAACTGAGGAACTGAATTTTTATTTTCAATTCATTTAAATTAAGTTTAAAATTTTACTGGCTGCTTGTGGCTGCTGTATTGGTTGTTAGCACGGTTCTGGATCCCCCATGAGTATCTTTAGAAATTAGGTGTGTGTGTGTGTGTGTGTGTGTGTGTGTGTGTGTGTGTTTCAAAACTCTTAGGATAACAAACATATCCAGCTTCCCAGAAAAATCTGTGCTTAATTTCTTTAATCCCCTCTCTTCCTTCTTTCTCGCTTGTCAAAAAGACTACGCTTCCCTAAAGCAATTACCCTTGAACCCCTTTCCCCGAACGCCCCCTACTAGATTTTATGAAAACCTCATGAAGAAAAGAAGTTATGCCAAACTTATGCTCCTATTTAGTATGACCTGGGAAGCCACCTGAGAAGGTTGCTGAGAAGGGTACTGTCTTGTAGCACTGAACAAAACTGAATCCCATTAAGTCCATTCTCTGTGGGCAAAATTGTCCATTCCCTCCTTCATTAATTCACTTGTTGTCTTTTGAGGACATTAGATATGGAAAACATTTTGATAGATGCATTAATTTCCTCGGGCTGCTATAACAAATTATCATGAACTGGGTGGTTTAAAACAACAGAGACTTATTCTCTCATAGTTCTGGAGGCTGGAAATCTGAGGTCTAGGTGTCAACAGGGCTGTGCTTCCTCTGAAGGCTCTAGGAAGTGGTCAGAAAAGGTGTTGCTCCCACCTCTAAACTCATAGGTTGAAAACCTAATGCCCAAGGCAAAGGTATTAGGAGGTGGGCCCTTGGGAGGTGATTAGGTCATGAGGAGGGAGCCCCCGTGAATGGGATTAGTGCCCTGATGAAGGAGGCCCGAGAGAACTCACTTGTCCCTTCTACCATGAGGGTAGAATTTGAAGTCTGCAGCCCAGAAGAGGGTCCTCACCTGACCTTGATGGTGTATGTGTTGATCTCAGACCGAAAGCTTCCAGGACTGCAAACATTTATTTTTTTTGTTTATAAGCCACCCTGTATGGTATTGTATTATAGCAGCCCCAATAGGTTGTTGTCACCAATCTTTGCTGTTCCTTGGTTTGCAGATACCTCATTCCAGTCTCTGCCTGAATCACACAAGGGCATTCTTCCCTCTGCCTAGATATCCAAATTCCTTATAAGGACACGGATGATATTAGTTAGGGCCCATCCCATCCGGTATGACCCTGTTTCCAAACAAGGTCACATTGACAGGTATGAGGGGTTAGGAGTCAACATATCTTTTTTGGGAACACAATTCAGCGTATGACAATGGTGGTATAAGGAATTTAGAAGAAAAGGAAGATACAATCTTTGCCCAAGGGTTTTAACTTCTACAAGGGAAGATACACTGCTCACGAGGGTTGAAGGCAGGTGAGGGCTGCAGGCCAGAGCGGGGAGCCCAGAGTAGAAGAAGCCTTTATGACTGATGAGTTTCCATTCTGCCACATTGCCAGAACTCCTTGTGAGTGTTCCTTGTTTCTGTGTGTGTTGTGTCTTGCCCAGGTCATAACACAAACGGAGTCTCACCGTCAGCGCCTCCTACAAGAAGCAGCTGCCAACTGGCACTCCTGGGTCATTAAAGTGCAGAAGATGAAAGCTATTTACCACATCCTGAACATGTGCAACATTGATGTCACCCAGCAGTGTGTCATCGCTGAAATCTGGTTCCCGGTGGCAGATACCGGGCGCATCAAGAGGGCATTAGAGCAAGGCATGGTGAGTGGCAGATAGAGCAGGAGGGAGGGGGGTAGGAGTCACGTCCAGCCTCCACAGCCTCTCTGTCAGACACTCAGAGGTTGTCAGCCTCCTAAGTCACACATGAACTTTGTAAGTGACGTGCTGGTGACAAGTGACAAGTCTCCTTCATCTTTGTATCTTCAGTTCTTTTTTTTTTTTCATTTTTTAATGTTTCTTTATTTTTGAGAGAGAGAGAGAACACGTGCACACAAGTTGGGGAGGGGCAGAGGACAGGGGGCAGGGGATCTGAAGTGGGCTCTGTGCTGGCAGCAGAGAGCCCAACGCGGGGCTCGAACTCATAGGTTGTGAGATCATGACTTCAGCCGAAGTCAGATGCTTAACTGACTGAGCCACCCAGGCGCCCTGTATCTTCAGTTCTTAATCCAGTGCTGGGCATCTATCAGAAACTCCTTGTTGTCCTCAGTGATTGACAGATAGCCAAGCTTCCTTCGATCTTCCACAAGCGCATGTTGAGCACTGATGTGCTAGTCACTCTGCTAGACGTGACTGTAGATCCCACATCTGGTGTGACTGTAGGTCCCTCCTTTCCCTCGTGAGGGTCACAGTATGGCCGGAAAGACAAACAACCAGACACCAACCAGACACCTGTGCTCACTGTGTGCCCACAGCTGTGCTCAGCACTCTGTACCTTAGTTAATCTTACAGCCTTCATCATTCCCCTCTCCAGATGGTCACCGTGCCCCAAGAACAGATCCAGGGCTACGCAGGCAGTACGAGGCCCTGCTCTGACAGACTTTCTAGAAAGGAAGACAGATAGTAGACATGTCCATAACTAATGTGATTTCAGGCAGCGATGTAAGGTGGCAAGTGGTGGAGGGGGAAGAAAGGAAACTGCCCTAAATGGTACAAGATGGTCAAACATGCAACACTGGCCACCGGACACATGAAACTGGCAATGGTTGATTAGTCACCTATGCTTATAGCTCAGGGCATGAGGACCCCCCCCCCCCCACCAAGGGCCACGTGGAGGTTCTACTTGGGGCTTGCACTTGGGGGCAGAATGAGGCAGCCAGGCTACGGGAGGCAGCCTCCCACAAGAGCCTCCCTGGTTTCCATGGGAGGACATGAGTAGCTTGTTTGAATACCTTTCTGGGTGGGAGGTGGGTGAGACCCGTTAGGTCAAAGACTCGGCAGTGTGCAGCTGGTCTGGCCTACAGGAGAGCTAGCTGGGTGGGGAGTCCTTTCTCCTCTGTGGGAGGCAAATCTGATGAGAGCAGAGGAACTCATGGCTTGGCCTTTCGGGCCCTGTGAGACTCAAAGACATCAAGGTGGCACTTGGGATTTTAGGTCTTACCGTACTGTGATAGGGCTGTTGCCCTCAGAAGGCCCCTCTGAGTAGGTGGCTTGAAGCAGGAGCAGGTGACAGGATAGGAGGGAGAGCTTTCAGATTTAAAGGATCTGAAAGTAAAGGCCTTGAGGTGGGCTTAGATTAGGAGGCAGGAACCATCTTGGATTAGGAGGCGGGAGCCATCTTTATTCCCTTTGTATATATGAGGAAA
Source organism: Paguma larvata (assembly GCA_030068075.1). Classification (NCBI taxonomy): domain Eukaryota; kingdom Metazoa; phylum Chordata; class Mammalia; order Carnivora; family Viverridae; genus Paguma; species Paguma larvata. Next base: position 88,399,420 of record CM057834.1, on the reverse strand, counting down.
CTGAGGCACACAAAGTAGAAGTGACTTCACCATGGTCCTGAAACCAGGAGGCTGGATTTGAATGTCCCCATATGGCAGTCCAAAACGACTCAAATGGGGCACCTGAAAAGAGCATTTCACCAGCTGGGGAAGGGCAGGGGTGCTTCCTGGAGGAAGTGATGCCTGAGCTGAACCTTGGGAAGGGTCATCAGTGAGCAGGTGGATGGAGGTGGGGAGGAGCGTGTGGTGCAGGCTCACCTGATTGGAGTGAAGGTGTGGCAAGTTGAAAGAATGGGGAGAAGATCAGGGAGAGGCTGCCGGGCAGGTCCCGAAGGACTTGACAGTGGTGTAAGGGGTCTGATTTTATTCCCATACTGGAGCGGCACAATCCAGTTTGCATTTTAGAAACATTTCCATGCAATATGGACAAGATGCCAGGGCCACTGGGGAGGTGTCCTGATGAACTCAACAGGGTCATCCTGTAGTCACGTATGGGTCAAACTTCTACAAGTCCACTTCGGATTATTTCTACAGTGTCTTCAGGCCTATCTTTCCCAGATAGGAGTAGAAGTCTCTACTACCCCTTCTAGGAGTAGAAGGGGTAGGAAGTGAGAAGAGAAGTGTAATAGGGTAACCTTCATTATCATCATCACAAACAAACAAAGTCTACTTACTCAAAGCCAGGCATTATGTCAGCTACTGGGGCACATGTTAAGAACAAAATGAACCACATAATTCTTGCCCTTAGGGAGATCTTAATCACATGTGAAAAGGTATATCACAAGAGAATAAAGAACTCCACCACTTGCGGTGTGACCTAGGGGAAGTTACTTAACCTCTCTGGACCTTTGTTTCTTCATCTGTAAAGTAGGGTTCGATAAGTAGGTGATACAGACCTCAATGCATTTTAGGAGGATTGATGAGCAGTCATTAGCCAGTGCTAAGTCCCCCTAAGTATGCAGGTGGCAAGTACTGTTAGACTTTGGAATGACCAAAAAGTTCCTGGGGGGTGAGCCTGGGGAATGGTTCATACCTGGGTAAGTGAAGAAGAGAGATGGCTAGTGTGAAGTCACCTGGTTTCCATGCAGAAGTAGTGGGGGTGAAGGGGCGAAGGGAGTAAGAGTCAATATTGGAAAGAAGTCTTGATAACAAAATAGAAGAGTTTTGATTCCATTCTTTAGGTAATAGGAAGCCTTTGAAGATTTTTGAGTAGGGGAATAACATGATGGAAGCAGTACTTGTTTTATTTTATGAAAGAAGGATTGTACAGGCTAAATGGAAGGGAAAGATATGGACGAGTACGGGGAGGCTCGGGACTGGCTGGTGGTTATGGGAGCAAGAAGAAGAAGGACTTTAAAGAGACAATTAGCAAGATTTGGTGATTGATTGATTGAACCAGGAGAAGGAACACATCTGATGATTCCCAAGGTTCAGGGATCTGGAGAACAGAGTCTGCTGAAGGAGGAGGAAGGCCAAGGGAGAACCTGGCTTTGGGGCACGTCGATGAGTTTGATTTTAGGCTCCTGGATTTCGTGGGGTTGCTGAGACGTGAGAGTTCGAAAGCTTGGGCAAGCAATTAAAACAGAATTGAAACTGGAAGGAAGTCAGGGCCATTTGGAAGAAAAGGGAAGAATTAGGAAAGTGGACGAACTCTTTAGGAAGTGAGTAGAGAGAAAGGAAGAGGAGAGGACCCAGAACTGGGCATAACAGGTGCATTGTCAGGAGCAGGAGAATGGAAATGGCCAGAACTCCACTCTCTTGATGACTCTTCTGTGAGATAAATTAGATATTAGGAAGGTGTTTTACAGATGTAGTCATGCGTATCAGAGAAGTCAAGAAATTGTCCCAAGTTCACCTATAAGGGGTGGCAGGAATTGGACTGGGATCCACGTGCTGACACTCAGCCCAAAGCTCTCTTCCTTACATTTTTGTCCTTTTTTTTTTGTAGGAATTAAGTGGCTCCTCCATTGTCCCCATCCTGACTGCAGTACAATCTAAAACATCTCCTCCCACATTTAACAGGACCAATAAATTCACAGCTGGTTTCCAGAATATTGTAGATGCATATGGTGTGGGCAGTTACCGGGAAATAAACCCAGGTAAAGGGTCTGATGCATTGTATAATGGGGCAACTTGAAAATGAAAACTAGGTAAGATTTACGGATTGGGTGGCCTAGGACATGAATTGCTTAAAACTGGGTCATTCCTAAAATTTTGTTTGGCTTCCTAATGTCCTGCATTGTCTTGCCTAAATGGTGATTAGTGAAAGATTTATTCTTTGTCAGGATTTCACCTATTCTCCCTTAAATCATGGCTTTATAGGCAGTCAAATTCAGTTCTTGTTTCCTTAACGATTCAGTGGGTTCATCTCTCAACATCTTCACAGAGCTGTAGCTGTTTTGTGGGTGAGATGGGAACACACAGCTGGCTTCCAGGACTTGGAGTCGGAAGACTGGATTCTTAGTGACATAAGCTGTGTGGTATTGGTAGTCTGGTTTGTAAAATAAAAGGGCTAGACCAGATGCCTTTCAGCCACGTAGTAGTCTATAGTGCTGTTCTTCTCCAGCCAGAGTCCTAATCTTGTGACCTGCAATGCAGGGCCCCCTTAGGTTGGGTATCCTATGAGTAACCACTGGAAGTGCGTGATGCATGTGAATGGTGGTGGAGGAGTATACAAAACACTCAGAGATGGGAAACTGGTTTTAAATCCCATTGCATTTTGTGATCTTAGGCAAGTCTCTTAACTGATTCCGAACTCAGCTCATCTGTAAACAGGGCATAATAATGCTGACTTATTGATGAGCTAATGTATGTGCGAGCTAAGCAAATTTTGGGGATGGGGAGGGAAGATAGAATCAGAAAGATACAAGGGAACGAACTTGTGGGTCATGGATCATGCTAGACAGATCTTTGATGGGGACCCAATGGCTGTGGGATGATCTCAGGCTGTTGTGAGTCTCCCTTCTCCAGCTCCCTATACCATCATCACGTTCCCCTTCCTGTTCGCCGTGATGTTTGGAGACTGTGGTCATGGGATTATCATGCTACTGGCAGCCCTTTGGATGGTTCTTAATGAGAGACGCTTGCTCTCCCAGAAGACCAACAACGAGGTGGGTGTCCATCGAATATCTTGTCTCAATTCCCCGAGGTTATGAAGAATGTGAATATGAAAAATGTGTATGTTATTTTCACCATAGGAACAACCTGTTTTATGAAAAACAAAGGATAGAAAGTAAAAAAAGGGCCAAAATTCAACCTAGAAATTTCTTTCCAAAGGTCAATGCTTTGGATGGTGTGGTGCAATTTCTTTCAGTTTTTTGTTTTTGTACATTGCTTGACAAGGCATTAATCTTTTTTTTTATAACTTTTTTCCTCCTAGCATGAATTTTTTCTTTAATCATAAAAACAATTTATCTTTATTTTTTAAATTGGGAAAAATACAACTTAACTGCCTAGAAAAAAATCACAACTAATATTTGTATGTATTCTCCCATTTTTTTCTGGGCTTATAGACAAATTTTTTTAAAAATTTAAAGAGTAGGGATCAAATAGTGCATATTAATTTGTGGCCTTCTTTTTTTTCACTTAAAATATCACAAATATTTTTTCATGGTAACGCCCTTCTCCCACAATCAGCCCATGATCAGTGTTCTTATGAACTCTGCATTCACTCGAATACATTTTGGAAGGCAGCTATGCTCACCACTATACCACCAACGCCCGAATATATTTTGTAAGCTGGAAACATGCCGTTGGCTGTGTTCTGAATTTTAAGAATATCTGCAAACTTTTATTACAAGTTGTCTTAAGTAGAGCTAGTTTAGTGATGTTACAGTGGGTTAATCGTAAGCGAGATTAGTGGCAAACTCCACCGCAGGCCAATATAGTTTTGTGTGAGCAACATTTTAGCAGCTGTAGCTTCGTAGAATAAATAACAGAAATCTCAAAGCTACACTTTGGCGAGTCTGCGAATGATTGACACCCACCATCCAGTATTATAGGAAGCACTTGACTCTTCTTAGAGGATGTGCTTAGACAAGACTTGATTTTATGACAGGACCCAAAATACGAATAGATTTCACTTGCCATGAAATTTAGCCGCCAGATGCATCCAGCTCAGTGCTCATCTCCTAGGAGCGCTTGAAACAGTGGCTGCCCACTTTCATGTCCCTCCCTAACGTGTAAGGCCTCAACTTCTGCTTCAGTTACATTTTCTAACCAGTGATGATTTAAAAGATATGAGGCTTATATGGTTTTGTTTCCACAGTAATAACTACCGGTCTAGGACTTTTTTGATTCACGTATGTAGGCTCAGGAAAATCATGGTGTGTGTACTTTGATGTTGCCCTGTGCTGTGGCCCCTCCGTGTGGGGCCTGTGTGCCTTGCCGTGGCTGTTCCAGTGGTGCTGGAGACATCCTGTAACACCCTCCCCAACCCTGGGCTCTGGTGCTGAACCTACTAATGGTCATCCTCTCTGTCTTCCTGAGACCAGATCTGGAATACCTTCTTCCATGGACGCTATCTGATTCTCCTTATGGGCATCTTCTCTATCTACACGGGCTTGATTTACAATGACTGCTTCTCCAAGTCTTTCAACATCTTCGGCTCTTCTTGGAGTGTCCGATCAATGTTCAGAAATGGCACGTGGAAGTAAGTTTACAGAGAGAGGTGGGTGACTTGCTGGCTGTCCAGGTGGCCTCAAGGGCAGTTTTCACAGTCAAGAAGTCTATGCCTGGCTCTGCTCAGAGGTGTGCCCACAAATTCAGTGAACGATTCCATTTTACCTACTGAGTGAGCGATCTCAAACCAGTCCCGCAGTAACTGTTCTGGAACCCGTACTGCGTGGAAATAGTTTGTAACATTTCAGTTAAGTATATATCATGGAGAATGTACAATGTGCTGGCACTACTTGAAAACAAATAGTGAAATAGGCATAAAGTGGGCATCTTGGTATCAGTCACAGAAGCAAAGTTCCCTGGAGGAGAGGGTAGCATTTGAAGCTTACCCTGTTCTGGCAGGGGAGAGGAGCGGTGAAATTAGGCATCTGAGCACTGAGGACAGAAGGCTGATGTGGTGCTGAATGATATAAATTACTGGTTTCCAGTGCGCGAGGCCCCAGACTCACCTGAAGGGCATTTTCTTTGATGGTTCAAAGCAGATTCAATGTCAAAAGCAAAGGAGAAGGTGGCTGGTTTTCATAAGCAGCTCTGTGTGTTTGTCTTGTGGGTGATGGAATGAGGAGGGCGTGTAGGGTGGAGTAGCTGGTGAGGAGATGTATTGGCTGCAGAAGAGAAAGCCCTGGAAACTCTCTACATGCCCACAAACCACACCCCTCAGATGGACTGTGATAGTGTGGGCGGCTATGTCACGGAGGGTCGATGCATCCCCCCCTATTTTCTTTGTTGGCCCAACTTCCTTGCAGTAGAGGATAGGACTACTAAACAATAAGGGAAAGAAGGACGGAAGGAAGGAAGGGAAGGAGGGGAAGGAAGGAAGGAAGGAAGGAGGGCGGGAGGGAGGAAGGAAGGCAGAAAATGAAGAATAGAACATCTTCCAGAATTACAGATGGCTGTTTTGCCAAGCCCTCTTGTTTTTGTATTTGCTTTACGATTAGTACCCTGAAGAGATGCCTGAACAAAGCTTTCATAAATTTAAAGACAAATTACTACTTAGTTCTGCTCTTTAGATGTAAACTCTTAAGCGTAACGATGGACTTTGAAACGTGTTAAATCAGCACAATTTCACCAAACTACCAACATGAAATCTCGTTTACCCAGGAAAGTGATTGGAAAAGGTCCGAGTCAACTGGCTTTCTGTCATTCTGCGTATGTGGGCTCAAGTGCTCTTTCATGCCCCTGTGAATGACCTCTGCCCAAATTCAAGGCGCTCGGAGGCCAAGCCCAGTCTGAGGGACATTCAGCCACGTGCCAGGCATCAGTTGTATGAAGTGGGACTTCATTAACAGTGACACGAAAGAAAATTGCAGTTATCCATCACAGTGGCAAAGGACACAACAAGTCGGGTTTGGTCACTAGTGACAATCTAGGTCTTGGGTTTGTTCTCCCCGAGAATTGACTAGGGACACTGTCACAACGTTCTTCAGCCAAAGACCACTGGAAGCATGCCTAGCGTCACCCAGAACTGAGTTTGCTGACTCAGGCAGGTGGTATACCATTGGGGGAGCGTGGGCATCTCAGCAAGAGGGCGTGGGGAAAGGGCCTACAGGGTCAGGCTTCTCAGAGGATGAGGGTGATGTTTGGTCATGTTTGTGGTTTGGGCGTTGCCCTTATTTTGATATGTCCATACTTTAACGTCAGATATGATTGTGGATTGGTCTTGTTTTTATCTGGATCCACCATGGTCACAGGGTGGCTTTGTCTGATGTTGGTGTTCTGTGAATTTGTTTATGTTCGACAGCAGGCATTGTGCCTTAGCTGTGGGCACCGGTTCCCACTCATCGGTTTGTCCATACACAAACAAATCTCTGCTAGTTCAGTGTAACCGTATGCACCGAGGCATGCCATTAGGGTCTGTGTCTGAGACAGTCAGTGAGGTCATCTGTTCCACTGCATCTTAAAGGTCTGGTCAGCGTGATCAGGCTTCCTGATCCCCGTGCTGCTCCCCAACACCCTCTAGAGCTCAGCTGTAGGAGGGAGGGAGTATATTTCTAGGTAGCCAGCCAAAGTTGCCAACACTCATTATTTCAATACCCTCTTGGCCCTTCTATAGATGTGTGCTCTGTTAAACAAACAAACAAACAAGGAAACAAACAAACACCCCCAATATTCTCATCCCCTTAGGGCTTACAAAGATAGTAAGAAATTCCTACCCACTGATGCTCATGCTTCTAGGCAAAATTGGGACACTGATTTAAACACATTCAATGATTTAAACGTACTGACAGTTAAAAAGTTATGAGCGATTGGAGAAATTTGAGCAATGATTACATGTTTGATGATTTTAAGGGATTGCTGGTAATTTTTAAGACGTGATAATAACACTGTGTTAATTTTCTTTCTTAAAGTCTGTGTCATTTAAAATACACGCTAATATATGCGGACGGAATTAGTGATGTCTGTTAATTAGAAATGATTCATTTGGTAGGAGGCAGCATTGGGTAGAGGGCCAGATGGGAAAGACTGGCCATGTATTGATAACTGGGGAATGGGTAGCTATATGGAAGTTTAATATATTATATATTATGCTCTCTACTATTATGTACTTTTGAACTTTTCTATTCTAAAATTTCTTTGTTGTGCATAAAATAAAAACTAAACAAATTAAAAAAAACTTATCTGAGCAAAAAAATAAAACATAAAAATAAAGATATTCAGTGGACTACAACTTTTGAGAGCAAGTTTCACAGAGATTAGGGTCTGTGGGTGAAACCCAATTTGTTCCTCCAGGATGAGCCCATGTGTACCCAGGGGTGATTTCCCAGGCTTGTCCCTGGGCTGGGATTTGTTTTCTATATGCTCCTTCATCCCTGGCCAACTTCTTTTCTGATGTAGTATAACTGCATTTCTTCACAAGACTCCACCAGGCCGAGAGCCCTTGGAGACTCAGATGTCTAACGTCTGGCTCCCGTGAGCCTCTTGGGGGCCAGATGGTAATGCGTGTAGTCTCAGCACCTAGGACAATACTTTGCCCATAGTAGGCATTCAGTGCCCACTCATAGAATGATTGAATGAGCCAAATGATAAGTTGCACCAACAGTGAGGCTTTGATTGGCTTACAAGTTCATGACCAATGGCACTACAGTAGTTTTTTCTACCTCTGGTTAATCATTGGTTTTGTTTTTCTTTTTCCTTTCTCCGTCTACAGTACACATGTGCTGGAAACAAATCCATATTTACAGCTGGACCCAGCCATTCCAGGAGTGTACTCTGGGAATCCCTACCCATTTGGGATTGATCCGGTAAAATGTCTTCTCGGGTTGAATATTTAGTATGTAAAATGCCTTGCTGAGGAGAGCTCTACGTAGAGGAGAAGAAAGTGCCAGAACCTTTGAAATCAACAGACTTACACACCGAGACAGAATCACATGTACGGGAGGTTTTGTGGCACTGCGCAGGACTCAAGTAAATGTCCTACGTGTACCCTTTACCTAGCTGGCGGGTCGTTTTCCATATAGTTGCTCAAACACTTGTCTCGTTTTCCAATAACTTATACCCCTAGTGGTAAATGATTACTTCTTTAAAAGGCCCTTGGTTCCCTGGACAGTATGCATATTAGAAAAGTTAGTTAGCATCCGGATCACGTTCCCTACTTTGACATTTTCTTGCAGTGAGTAACATCTCCCTTTTCTTAGCGAAGTATGGATTTGCTCTTATCTTTGCTTTATTTTACCACATAGAATTGATACAAGTTTAAAAAAAAAGATATGAGTGAACTTTTATGTGTTTGTTAGATCTATCTCGGTTGGATCTGAGCCAAGCAAAACAAAGGTGCTTTCTTGCGCAGCCTTTCAGATCTAAAGGGATTTCCAGAAGGCTCACACGCCTATTCGCTTACACATGATGGCCCCGCACATAACCGCCACTAGGTGGCAGCCTTGTGCTCCAAATGAGCTTGAGACAGCTAGACTCAAACTTGGCAAATGCTATCAGTGAATGTTTCTTCTAAGCTCTTTTTGTGGGAGAGATCCTGAGACCTTAGTTTTAGTTGCTGACCTTTGAGAGTAAACAGTACGAGCCCTAAAACCGTACTCTCCTATCTTACGGGTTGCCTCCTCCTCGGTTAGCCTGAGTCCCCCCACTGCTTGCCGGCCTCCCCTCCCTTACAAAGGCAGAAGACATCACCCGAGATTTGTTTATACTTGCCACTCAGGGACACTTGGGTTCTAAATTTTATCACAGGAGGTAAAAAGTCCTTGAAAGCTGAGCTGTAAGCCGCAAAGGGCTGAAAACAAACGCAAGTTGTTATTTTTGTGGCTTCCAAGGCTTTTTCTGTGGTCCGAGGAATTTCGTGATTAGCGCGTGGGCTGCGGCGGAGGACAGAGGGGGACAATTCCAGGGTCTGGTCGACCTTCCCTTGCTTTGATGTCTTTGGTGCCACTGCCCTCTGTTCCCTTCCAAGCCCACACCTGACTCATCGCCAGATCCTGCCTGCCCAGTTCTGCTCCACAAAGGACGGTGTCGTCCAGAACCCACGGCACCAAAGTATCTACTGTGGCTTTTTTGTCATCTGCCCCACAGTTTAGAGAAGAAAGAAAAAACGTGAGGGATAGAGGAGAAGTGCGATGTTGAGAAGAATCAGCTTTTTTTCCTAGTAACGTTTGCGTTTTTGAACATTTCTGGTCTTTTGATGATAAAATAGGAGTATATATGAGATTAAAAATCCATAGAACAGAAAGTAGTATAAATAAGAAAAGAAAGAGTCTTCTTCCCTCTCTCTGCTGTCCTTGCAATTCTGTTCCCCGCAGAGACCCCCTTAACATTTCTGAGCCTCTATGAGACCCTATTTATAAACGAAGGGCCGGATTTTTACATAATGTAAATTTCTGCAGCTGTATTTATTGACTATGTGCAGCATTTTTTGTGAATCAAATCTTAAGATAGTTGGTAATCAGAGCTAAGAGGTCTTGTTAAAAGTGTTTATAGATGGGACCCTCTTTGGCTCGGTTGGTTGAGTGTCACTTGATTTCAGCTCAGGTCATGATCTGAGCCCTGCGTGGGGCTTTGTGCTTACAGCACAGAGCCTGCTTGGTTCTTTCTCTCTCCCTTTCCCTCTGCCCCTCTCCTGTGTGCTCTCTCTCTTTCTCACACAAATTTTTAAAAAATGTATGTATTTTTTGATAAATGAACATAACCCAATGGTTAAAAGCCTATGCTTTTGGATCAGACAGCCTGTGTATAAATCTTGCCTTTTCTCTTTCCTCAGTATATGATTTTGAGCAAGTTAATACCTCCGTGTCTCTGTTTCCTCATCCGCAAAATGGATATAACAACAGCCCTCACTCACTGGGTTGCTCGGAAGATTAAATGATTTTTATATGTAAAACACCCAGAACAGAGTCTGGTAAATAAATAGGGTCAGTACCCCCTTTGCTGTAGTGTTATTTCTTCCTCGCTGTGTAGACAACTTCATCCCCCTGAGACTGAGATGAATTTCCCTCCTCCGCAAAAACGGGCACATTTACATCTATCTCATAGGGTTTTCGTTAGAATTAAATGAGGTAGTACATGTAAAGAGCTTAGTTTGTGCCTTAATTTATAGTTGATCAGATTTGACTGGGCCTAATCTGTGCTGGGAACCCCTGCCCTAACCATGTTCGGTGATCCCGTAGGGGCCGGCCAAGCAGGCAGGCAAAGGGAAGAGCAGAGGGTGGAGGGCAAGCCTGGTGCAGCTTAGATGCCAAGGCAGATGGAGAGGGAGAGGAGACGCCTCTGGTGTCAGGGCATCTGTTACTGGAGACCCTTTGCCCACCTTCCCAGTGGCCTCCTTGGTGGTAGTCCAGTTGGCTACCTGTGAGGACGCTGTGAAGAACGGGTCAGTGAGGTGCGGTTGCTGCCTGCCTGTGTGCAGGGGCTGGGGGCGCGGGGGCTTTGCCCTGAGGCTGTACCTAGGAGAGCTCTGAGCTCTTACTGAAAGCAGAGTCATTTGGAGGAGGAAGTCTTGTTAGGAGGGAAAATGTGGCATTGTTACCTTTAAGATGTGGTGTAGCAAACCCTTAAGACATATCTACGATTTCTTAAAAATTTTTGCCTCTTTATTTTTTTATTATTTAAAAAAATTTTTTTAAAACATTTTACTTATTTTTGAGAGACAAAGAGAGACAGAGCATGAGCCGGGAAGGGGCAGAGAGAGAGGGAGACACAGAATCCGAAGCAGGCTCCAGGCTCCGAGCTGTCAGCACAGAGCCCGACGCGGGGCTCGAACTCACAAACCGCGAGATCCTGACCTGAACCGAAGTTGATGTTTAACCGACTGAGCCACCCAGGCGCCCCTTGCCTCTTTATTTTTGAGAGAGAGAGAGTGCGCGCGCACACACGAGTGGGGGAGGGGCAGAGAGCGAGGGAGACACAGAATCTGAAGCAGGCTCCAGGCTCTGAGCTGTCAGCACAGAGTCTGACACGGCCCGAGCCCATGAACCAAGAGAACATGACCTGAAGTCAGACACTTAGCAACTGAGCCACCCAGGTGCCCTACCCTTAAGTCATATCTAGCAGGCAGTTTGGGATGTGTCTAAAGTTGAAGAGCGCTCAGGGAGGGGTAAGAGCAAAGACGGAACCATTTACATCAGGGTGGGAGTGGAAACCATGCGGACTTCGGAGATTTGTGTGGGGAAGAAGAATGCCAGTGACTGGAGCCATTAACTAGCGTGGGACCCTGACCAGCCCACTAGCCACTCTGAGCGCTTGCTCTGCGTGTTAGTCCTGGTGGAAGGGCAGGGACGTGTGTCCCTCACTTTTCAAGCCTGACGACTCTGTTTAAAACAGGGACCGTGTAGAAGGCAGGGAGCATGTCTTGCCCATAGTGCCAACAAGTACTGGCCACAAGCGTGGTTTCTTGAGACGGGTCCCGGAAAATGCTTTGCGATGTGAAGCATTACAGAAATGCCGAGTAAAAGGTGGGATTATCAGGAAGGGATTGGAAAATCCTTACAGTACCGCTAAGCGGAAGTTTGAGATCTCTTCCACAATGTTTCAGAATGTCTCTTCCCTTAGAACAGAGGAAAAATCACGCCGGATTTTTTTTTTTCCTTCTAGCCACTTAATATTTTCCTAATGGCACAAATGGTTCTGCCAAATTTGTCATTAGAATTGCATTTAAAAGGGGTTTGGTCCTTTGCCTTTTCTGAGCCTACCATGTACGCACTGAACTGGATCAAAATTTGAAAATCTGGACGGTCCCCAGAGTGACTCCTCAGAGAAGTCCTGCTGTTTCCCTGACGCCAGGAGAACTTCTAGACTCTGATCTCATGTATTCCTCGTTTCCCACCCAGATTTGGAACTTGGCTTCAAACAAGCTAACATTCTTGAACTCTTACAAGATGAAGATGTCAGTCATCCTGGGAATTGTCCAGATGGTTTTCGGGGTTATCCTCAGCCTTTTCAATCACATGTAAGTTTCACGACGCCCTTTCTGCCTGTTGGTCTGACCACGTCATTGATGAGCAGTGACAGAGCTGCCACATTGGTCCTGGTCCCCGTGTGCAAGAGTTTCTTCCTTGCCACGGAGAGTGCTCGGCCACGTCTCTTGGCTTGAGCCGGGACAGACAGGTCTGGCAGAAATGGCGCCTCTGTTTCTCTTGAGCTGGGTCACTCAAATATATGTGCACCTTTCACCTCGGACATATTTGAGGGTTCAGAAAGAGACTGCCAAGCCCATGGCATCTTCGGTCCCCCCAGCCTGAAAGAGTTTGGTCGCTGCTATATCCAAGATTAGCTCCCACCAGTGGGGCAAATGGAGACATAAGAGCATTGGGCCAAAGTGTCCTCAGAGTCTCCATTCCACCTGATGGAATGTCTTCCAAAGGGGCAGCAACCTCTCTCTCACTTGGACTGTTACTGTTGTCTTATCTTTCCTTTCCTTCTATCAACCTGCCTCTCTGAAAAAGTCTCAAACCTATTTTCTAAGGATGTAAATGTATGGAAACTGGTCAATTACACATTGATTCTTAAGCTTCTGCCCCAAAGTGACACAAACCACTTCTGTTCCCATTGGCCAGAGCCAGTCCCATGATGACAGCTGACCTGAAAGCTCCCAGAAGTACAGTTCTACTTAAAATCAGATCGATTTAGTGAGCAGACTAGTGACGACTAGTGACTCGTGACCCCTGGGCTACTGCCCACCTGAAAGGGCCGTGCGGAGTAAATGGGAGATAATCCCAGAATGGATTTTCTGGAGCAGATTATCATTGGTTTCATTGTGTGTCAGGCAGGCCTCTATCTAGAACTTTTGTTTTATTATGGGATCTCCCCTTTCCTTCAGACAACTCTTACAGTTAGCAAAGGGATTGGGGGCCCTTTCTGACATTTTAACTTGGTGGCCTCCAACTTAGCCTTGTGAGACTCTCTCTGTATCTTAGAGCAGGAGTTGGCAAACTTTCTCCGTAAAGAGCCAAAGAGTAATTATTTTAGGGTTTGCAGGCTCGAAGGTCTCTGTTGTAACTACGCAATCCTGGCATTGTAGCATGAACGCTGCCCTAGACAATCTGTAAACGGAGTGTGACTGTGTTCTAATAAAACTTTACTCATGAACCCTGAAATTTGAATTGCATATAATTTTCATGTATCATAAATTCTTCTTCTTCTTCTTCTGATTTTTTTGGCCAACCATTTAAAAATATAAAAACAATTTTTAACTTTGGGCTTTTTAAAAACAGGTGATGGGCTCACTTTGGCCCGAGAGCCTTAGCTTGCCAATCCCTGTCTTAGGAGAAGCGCTTCCTAGTCACCCTTCTAGATCTTTGTGCCTATGCATATGTTCATAGTGGGGCAGGTGAATCTGCGGCCAGATCACCAGCTCTCTCTGCAGACATGCCCTTTGCTTCAGATGCTACTTTCCAGACCCCGGCTCTCTTGAATCCTTCATTTCTCTTCTTCTCCATCCATGCGTAATTGCTACTAGCCAGGGGAGTGAATGCAGTGTGAAAAAACAAACAAACAAACAAACAAAAAAGCATTTTGTGCTTTGGGGAGAATAATTAGTTCCTAATATTCCCTCAGTGTTCCTCAGTGTTCCCACTTTTATGTGTGTGTTTCCCTCCTCCAGATACTTCAGAAGAACCCTCAACATCGTTCTGCAGTTTGTTCCTGAGATGATTTTCATCCTGTGTCTGTTTGGATACTTGGTCTTCATGATCATCTTCAAGTGGTGCCACTTTGATGTCCACGTGTCCTGGCACGCCCCAAGCATCCTCATCCACTTCATCAACATGTTCCTGTTTAACTACGACGACCCTTCCAACGCACCCCTGTACAGACATCAGGTCTTTGTGGCGTTTTCTTCTTTTATGCGTCTGATGGTGTTGCATCTCTCTCATACTCCTGAGCATTGCAGAGTGTAGTCACTTGCAAGACTGGGCCAGCTTAGCACCCCGCCAAGGTCATTAGGTTCTTTCAATTTCAGGAGGTATTTATTAGATTGGATGAGTGTACAGGTGCTGGGGGTGGTGTGGCGGTGCCGCTCCGGCCGCTCCCGTTTGGGTGATGCCCGACAGGAATATCGCCGTGCAGTTGATGATAGGCTTGTACATTGTCTATGAAGAAGGAAAAAAGAAAGATCTTTCAAATTGATTAGCCTGAGCCTGCACATGGTCTACATAGCACCTTAAAGTGTAATAATCTTTGATGCTAAACATAAGCTCTGAGGTTTAAGAGAAAGAAAATGGAAAGAGTCAATAAGAGGAGTCCCTCTGTTGCCATGGGCAGTGGGGCTCTGGAAAACTAGAATCCAGATTCCTGCTCTTCCTGGGAGCTTCCATGGCTAGTTAGAGATGCCTTCTCTCTTCTTCTTCTCTCTCTCTCTCTCTCTCTCTCTCTCCCTCCCTTTTTGATTCTTCTTCCACGAATAGTACCTCCCAACAACTAGACTTCATTGCCATTCTGATTTCTTCCACTTTTAGTAATTTATTATCAACTTAGCAATTCAGCCTCATTATCAACATTTTATTAAAAAAAAAAAGCATAAATTCCATGGGAGCTGGATATAAAAACAACTCAGTACCTCTTGGTTAACACAAATAGTTTTCCTCTGGCCTCTTCCAATGATAATACCGTGCGAAGGTAGGTTTTCACTCAGGAAGGCCGTGCTTGTGTAAGTTCTGATCCCTCTGTAGCGAGCGCCAGGGCTATTTGCCCAATGAGGTGACCCTCTGTTGCTCATGTTGCTTGCCAGTGGTTACTCACCCTTCATGTCCACATTAAACACATGCTTCGCTCCTCCTTTGATTCCTAGGTGTGTCCTCCCCTGTGGGAACAGCAAACCATAAGAAGAGAAAATGCCTTGTGAGGGGGCATTGTTTTATGCAAAATAAGGAATAATTTTGGTTTTTTTCCTTGAGTTTTTAAGTTTACTTATTTATTTTGAGAGAGAGTGAAAGAGAGAGAGAATGAGTAGGCTAGGGGCAGAGAGAGAGAGAGACAGAGAGAGACAATACCAAGCAGGCTCCACACTGTCAACGCAGAGCCTGATGTGGGGCTTGAACTCACGAACTGTAAGATCATGACCTGAGCCAAGATCAAGAGTCCGACGCTTAACCTACTGAGCCACCCAGGCGCCCTGAAAAATGAGGAAAGATTTTAGATAATGATCAAAGAAGACATATACCTCTGAAAACTTTTTAAAGGTCTCACACTCTACTGTGGTAGCGCCTTTTTGTTGTATATCGATGAATGAAGTATAAACCACTCATAGACTGTAAGCACTGAGTGAATATATTTGGAAGGTTCATTGACTCGCTGCTGGAGCCTGACTGAAAGTTTACCTGGGTTTCCCAACCAAGTCTTCCCTTTTAGCCAAAGGACTCAGACTCCCCGAATATTTCATGTGCAACTCCTTCCCTAGAGACCAAAGTCCTTACCTGGTCTGGAGTATACACTGAACTTTGCACAGCGAGTGACTTTTCCAGCCTTTTTCCCATTCAAAACCCTTACTGGGAGTTGGCTGGTTTCTCCATGCCCTCGTATGAAGATGAATTATCCTGACATAGTTTCACGTTTCCATAACATCATTTCGGGATCATGCAGCTGGAAGAGACAGTGTCAATTGATAAATCCAGCCCCTTCCCAACACTGTCCTGGCTGTCTTGGTGCCCTGTTTGGATATCAAAGAAGAAGAGCAACAGATGAATAGAAATCTCTGGTTGCAGTGTTCATCATGAGGTGGGAAAGCCTCACTTTTAGATGGACGAACTGCAGTAAGATAGCTTTGTGCACGGAGAGCTGGAGCCGACAGGCGCAGTGTGTGTTTCTCCGGCCCCCCTCCCCCTCCTGACTCCTTTGGACTGGAGAAGCATAGAAGATTGGGCAGATAAAATGTTCCCACTGTCAGCAGGGTAAATCTTGTTACAACTGGGCTAAGAATCATCCCCTGGCATTCACTGAGAGCTTGGCCATACAGCTGAAGAAAGGGGAAGTCTTCAAGAAACAATTTTCCTTTCCTTCCAACACCCGGTGTCCATTCCTTTCCAGTAACTCTGACCAAACCTCCCCGGGCTGCCTGGTTCTTTTGATAGCTCTGGGTGCCTCCTCAAAACTGGAGACTAGAAGGTGTATATCAAGAGAGGTGGGCGCATGAGGGTGTGACGGGAAGTGTGTAGCAGGATGATAAGGTTAGGATCACTCCTGAGTTTCTGCAGAAGCATAAAGACTGTGGGTGCCTCATCCCAGAGGGAACTGTGAGGGAGACAGCCAGGGAGAGCTCCACGTGGCTACTCCAGGGCCCCACATCAGGTGACTCACCCACAGGGAAAGGGTGCTGGTCAGGGGAGAGCGTGAGGAAGCTTTCTTTTTCTTTCTTTTTTTATTTTGAAAGAGCAAGAGAGCTCAGATAAAATTATCTAGCACTGGAAATATAAAATTACTAATTGCGACAATGTTTGTGACTTAAAGTGACCCAAGGACTTCTGGCTACAACAGAGTGACCAATGAAGTCGTGGGGCCTGTCACACTTCTCATGCAGGGCCAGGGGCTATCCCCATGGGACAAGGGATACATAAAGCTGCCCTTATTAGGTGTCTCATGAGTGCTTCTTGTTCACATATAGTATGGGTAGAGAGCAAGGGGGTACTCAGAGAGGAAGGAATAAGAGTGAGTTTCCATTGCTCACCCTGGATTGACACAGGGCACCACTGGACTGAAATAGGAATACTCCAAGATGTAAAAGTGAATGGATTCATTGAAATGCTTTAGATCTCTCAAAATAAGGTGCAACAAAAATGATCCATGTTTATCATTGTTCTCATATGAAGTATGTTGTGTGATCACCTTAAAATGATGGGATCTTACCATTTTGATCTTACAGCAAGAAGTCCAAAGTTTCTTTGTTATCATGGCTTTGATTGCTGTGCCTTGGATGCTTCTGATTAAGCCGTTTATTCTTAGAGCCAACCATCAAAAATCCCTGGTAAGAGCTGTTCATTCAAAGTCACTCACTGTGGGTAGGAATGCAGGTTCCTTGAAAATAGAAGTCTGGGCTTTGGACAGATTGCTGGACCTCCCAGGGCCTGAAGGACCCGAAGAAACCGGCCCCCGCCCCCGACCAGCCATGTTTCCTTCTGCAAAGCTCCACGTTTCCCTGGGGTCTTATTCCAGAATAATGCTCTATTAAGGGCAAGCATGTTTAAATATTATATTTTACAAACTTCGCTCAGGGTGTGTGTGTGCATCTGTGTGTGTGTGTGTGTGTGTGTGTGCATGTATGTGTGTGCCAAGTCTACTGGTAGTTAATGACTTACAAGAGTCTAAACACGGTTGTTTCATTAGTTGAAAATAAAGGTTTTTACTACAGTTTTACTTTATTAATGAATATTGAAAGTTGTGTTCACTGGATTTTAAAGTTGTGAGTTTTCAGTGTATCCTGTTATAGATTGTGTGAGTGCAGTGCAGGAGTAAACAAATACAAAGAAGCCAGCTTGTATTTGTTTGTGATTTTTCCCTACGGCCAAATGTCAGTTTCAGTCCATTTCCTCCTTTTGTCTGAACTGCTCCTGAGCCTCAGATTGACTCAGGGAGCCAAGAAGAGTTTACTCTCCGTCTAAATCAAATAGGATTTGGGAAGATTGACCTGCTAGGGCACGTCAGAGTCTAGAAATCCACACAAGCACTGTTTCAGATTGTCAGTCCCTGCTTTCTCTATCTGCATCAGTGCAAAAGAGTAAGTGCTGAGATCACATATGTTTTAAGTGGTTGTAGATATTTTCAGATAAATTCTTTTTTTTTTTTTCTTCTTTTCCTAATATCTGTTGGGTATTGACCTGGCCAAGTCAGGGACCTGGAGACGATGAGAATGGAGTTCCAGAGGTTCGTCCCTAGGTGGCGCCCTCTTTCTACATTGCCTGCTTCTCTCCCTATTGTGTCCTGCCAGCCTTGTTCAGTTACGAAACTGTCTGATGAATATGGTTTATATGGGAGATAAATAAATAGAAAGGCAAAGCAAAGAATACTTGTTTATTGTTCAGTTAATTGGTGAGAGACCCAGATAGTCCAGGGTGGCTGAGGCGGAAGGCTGTCTAGAGATTATCAAGTGTTTCAAAGAAGGTGGCAAATAGTTGTTTGCAGACATAGGTGCAACTCTCTTTTCTAACTATTAGGGTCCTCTCCTTTTTGAGAAGTCTGGATAGGGATTTATCAATTTTGATCATTCTTTAAAAAAACACAGCTCTTAGATTCATTGATCTGTTCTACTGTTTTTTTTTTTTTTTTTGGCTTCTATATTGTTTATTTCTGCTCTAATCTTTACTATTTCTCTTCTTCTGCTGACTTTGGGCTTTCTTTGCTGCTGCCTTTCTAGCTTCTGTAGGTGTGAGATTAGGTTGTGTATTTGGGGAACTTTCTTGCTTCTTGAGATAGGCCTGGATTGCTATGTATTTTCCTCTTGGGACTGCCTTTGCTTAATCCCAAAGGGTTTGGACTGTTGTGTTTTCATTTTCATTTGCTTCCATATATTTTAAAATTTCTTCTTTGGTCTCCTGGTTTACCCATTAATTCTTTAGTAGGATATTCTTAACCCTCATGTGTGTGGGGGCTTTCCAAATTTTTTCTAGTGGTTGCTTTCAAGTTCCATAGCGTTATGATCTGAAAATATGCATGGCGTGATCTCAATCCTTTCATGCTTATTGAGGGCTGTTTTGTGACTCAGTATGTGATCTATTGTGGATAATGTTGCATATGCACTCGAAAAGAATGTGTATTCTGCCGCTTTGGATGAAAAGTTCTGAAAATATCTGTTAACTCCATCTGGTCCGCTGCGTCATTGAGAGCTGTTGTTTTCTTATTGATTTTCTGCCTAGATGATCTGTGCATTGCTGTAAGTGGAGTGTTAAAGTCTCCTACAATCATGGTATTAATATCTATACATCTGTTTATGTTTGTGATTGATTTATTTATACATTTGGGTGTTTCACATTGGGGGCATAAACATTTATAATTGTTAGCTCTTCTTGATGGATAGACCCCTTAATTATGATATAATGACCGTTTTCATCTCTTGTTACAGTCTTTGTTTTAAAATCTAGTTCATCTGATATGAATATGGTTACTCTGGCTTTCTGGTACCGTCTAGTAGCATGATAGATGGTTCTCCATCCCCTCACTTTCAATCTGCAGGTGTCCTCAGATCTAAAATGAGGCTCTTGTAGGCAGCATATAGATGAGTCTTGTTTTTTTTTTTTTTTACCTATTCTGATACCCCATGTCTTTTGACTGGGGCATTTAGTTCATTTACATTCAGAGTGGTTATTGAAAATATGGATTTAGTGGCATTGTGTTATCTGTAGGTTTCATGTGTGTCGTCATGTCTCTGGTCCTTGTAGTCTTTGCTGCTTTCCACTCACGGAGTCCCCCTTAGGATCTCCTGTAGGGCTGGGTTAGTGGTCATGAACTCCTTCTGTTTTCGTTTGTCTAGGAAAGTCTTTTTTATCTCCTATTCTGAATGACAGACTTGTTGGATAAAGAATTCTTGGCTGCATATTTTTCCTATTCAGCACCTTGAGTGTATCCTGCCACTGTCTGCCGGCCTGCCAAATTTCAGTGGACAGATCTGCTACTTCCTTTATGTGTCTACCCTTGTAGGTTAAGTCCCATTTGTCCCAGCCGCTTTCAGAATTCTCTCTTTACCTTCGTACTTTGCCAGTTTCACTATCATATGTTGTGGTGTTGGCCTGTTTTTGTTGATTTTGAAAGGAGTTCTCTGTGCCTCTTGGACTTGGGTGTCTGTTTTCCTCTCCAGATTAGGGAATTTTTCAGATAATTTGTTCAAATAAAGTGTCTGTCTCATTCTCTCTTCTTCTTCTGGAACTCCATCTGATATGGATGTTATTTCATTTCATGGAATCACTTAGGTCTCTAATTCTCCCCTCATGTTCTAATAATTCCCTTTGTCTCTTTTTTTCAGTTTCATCATTTTCATAATTTTATCTTCTATTTCATCTATCCTCTCCTCTGCTTCTTCCATCTTCACTGTCGCTGTATCTAGTTTATCTTGCATCTAATTTATAACATTTCTTAATTCATCATGACTATTTTTTAAGTCTTTGATCTGTGCAGCAATAGATTCTCTGCTGTCCTCTCTGATTTTTTTCAAGCCCAGCTATTAGTCTTATGACTGTTATTCTAAATTCTTGTTCAAATATATAGTTTATATCTGTTTGGAGCAACTCTCTGGCTGTCATTTCTCCCTGGATTTTCTTTTGAGGAAAATTCTTCCGTTTTCTCATTTTGGCTATGTTTCTGCCTTTTACGTGTTGTAATAGCTTGTTAAGTGTCCTGCACTGCAAGTACTACTATATTGAAAGGGGGTCATACACCGTCCAGGGCCCGGCACTTCAGGAAATGTTTTTGGAGTGTGTTGTGTGTACGCTGTTGTGTATTTGGCTGTTCTATCCCACTGGCCAGTCCTCTACGAAGCTCCTCCTTGCTCATAGTGGTGGAGTGTTTGGACCTTCCACCAGGTGCGCTTTGATTTTTTTGTTGAAGTAACCCTGGAAAAAAGGAAAGAGCAGGAAGCCTGATCCATACAAAGAGAAAAATGAAAAGGGTGACAAAAAAGACCAAGCAGAGAATCAAATAAACTATAAGGTTAAGGGGGCGCCTGAGTGGCTCAGTTGGTTAAGCGTCTGACTTCGGCTCAGGTCATGATCTCACAGTCTGTGAGTTCGAGCCCCGCGTTGGGCTCTGTGCTGACCACTCAGAGCCTGGAGCCTACTTCAGATTCTGTGTCTCCCTCTCTCTCTGCCCCTCCCCTGCTCATGCTTTGTCTCTCCTGCTCTCAAAAATAAGTAAAACATTAAAAAAAAAACAAAAAAAAAAAAACTATAAGGTTAATCTAGAGAGAGAGAAAAGAAAATAAAGAAGGAGATCTAGAAAGGGTGTAAAAGAACAGAGTAAAAATGCCTGATTAAATAAACAAACAAAACAGAGGGGAAAAAAATATATATAGTAAGAATTAACCAAAAATCAAATTGGTAATTATGAGCCTGATTCCAAAGGAAAAAGCAATAAGGTAGAAAGAAAAAGAGAGAAGAGAAAGGAAGAGAAGAAAAAAAAAAAAGGAAGAAACAGACTAACATACAAACCACAGGTTAGTCGTCTGTTGGTGCCTGGACCGGTGGTTGTGCTGGTCTGGAGGCGGGGCCGTCTGGTTTGGTCAGTGACAGTTCCACTCAGGTAGATAAGCAGTTGCCAGGAGGGGTGAGGTTTGGTGTAAACAGGTCCTGCCTCCACTGGGGGGCACTGTGCTGTTCCCTGAAACCCCACCATGTGGGTGATGGGGAGAAAAATGGTGACACCCCAGTCTCCCCTCCCAGACCATGGGTCCCAAACCACGCTGTGCAGGCAGCCCTCAGAGGGTAACATGGGTGGGCAACTCGCCCTGCTCCACAGTCTCCCTTGCCCTGTAGGTGCTCCACTGGGATTCAACATTCAGTCCGATGTCTTAAAGGGCCCTGCACCGTGCGGACCCTATTCTGGTGTAGCACCTCTCCACCCTGCCCTGTAAAGGTCTTCGTCCATGGGGAGGCAATAAGCCCTCTTCCAGGACTGGAGGAAGGAGACTGTTCTCTCTCGATGCCCTCTGAGATCGCTGCTGCCCCCGGGGCTGGCTCTCCTCCCCCCGAGGCACATGCACACTTCCACTCGGGTCCAGAGAAAGCTGTCCTTTTTGGAAACTCCGATCTTCAGCTCCCGAGGCTGTTTGCAAAGTAGAAACTGACACTCTCCGTATTTCCCGTTTCCCAGCCTACCGTCCAGAGAGGGTTTTCTCTTGTCCTAACACAATACCACAATTCCACAGCCTCTCTTCTCTTTTGTCTCTCCACAGAAGGGGTTCCCTCCTCTCCGTGCCTGCATTGTTTTATCTCATAAATTCCCATACGCGCACCTCTGTCCCACCAAGTGTGGAGATCCCTCTGTCACTCCGCAGATCCGTTTCCTGGGTGTTCCAAGTGTTCTGACCTCGATACGGCTGTGTTTGAGGGACTAGGGAAATCCCGGTCCCCCTATTTCTCTGCCATCTTACCTCCTCTTCCACTCAGTTCTAGTCATTTAAGTTTTACTTCTTCCTCACCAATTCGGATGCCATTTATTTGTTGTCTGATTGCTGTGGCTAGGACTTTCAGTACTATGGTCAATAAAAGTGTCGAGAGATTACGTCCATGTCTTGTTCCTGATCTTGGGGGGGAAAGCTCTCAGTTTTTCACCATAGAGTGTGATGTTTACTGTGGATTTTTCATATATGGCTTTTATTATGTTGAGATATGTTCTGTCTAAACCTACATTGCTGTGGGTTTTTTTTTTTATCATGAATGTATGTTGTACTTTGTCAAATATTTTATGCATCTCTTGAAATGATCATACAGTTTTTATCCTTTCTCTTGCTGATGTGATGTATAATGTTGATATTTCTTCCTGCTTCAATTTTGGTAGGCTGTATGTTTCCAAGAATGTATCCATTTATTTTAGGTTGTCCAATTTGTTGGTATATACTTTTTAAGACTATTCTCTTATAATCCTTTATATTTTGGTGGTGTTGGTTATTATTTCTCCTCTTTCATTTTTTATTTTGGGTCCCTCTCCTCTCTTTCTTCCTCTCTTCCTTCCCCCCTCCCTCCCTCTTCCCTCTCTCCCTATTTCTCTTTCTCCTTTTCTCTCTTTCTCTCCCTTTCTCTCTTTCTCTCTCTCTCTCTCTTTCTTCCTTCTTTCTTTCCTTCCTTCCTTTCTTCCTTCCTTCCTTCCTTCCCTCCTTCCTCCCTCCATCTCTCTCTCTTTCTTTCTTTCTTTCTTTCTTTTTTCTTTCTTTCTTTTTCTTCCGAGTCTAGCTAAAGGTTTATAAATTTTTGTTCATCTTTTCAGAGAACCAGCTCCTGGTTTCATTGCTCTCTTGTATTGTTTTTTTTAGTTTCTGTTTTGTTTATTTCTGCTCTAATCTTTATTATTTCCTTTCTTCTACTAGTTTTAGGTTTTGTTTGTTGTTATTTTTCTAACTCCTTTAGGTGTAAGGCTAGGTTGTTTGATATTTTTCTTGTTTTTTTGATGTAGGCCTGTATTGCTATAAACTTCTCTCTTAACAGCTTTTGCTGCATCCCAAAGACTTTGGATCATTGTATTTTCATTTTCGTTTGTCTCCATATTTTGATTTCCTCTTTGATTTCTTGGTTGACCCATTCATTGAGTAGCCTGTTAATTACCCTCCATATATTTGTTTTCTTTCCAGATTTTTTTCTTGTGGTTTATTTCTAGTTTACAGCATTATGGTTGGAAACGATGCACACTATGACTTCAGTGTTTTTGAATTTGTTAAAACTTGATTTCTGACCTAACATGATCTGTTCTGGGGAATGTTCCATGTGTACTTGAAAATAATGTATGTTTTGCTGTTTGAGAAAGGAATGTTCTGAATATATCTGTTAGAGCCATCTGGTCCAATGTGTCATTCAAAGCCAGTGTTTTTGGAGCACGTGGGTGGCTCAGTTGGTCCAGCATTCACCACAGGTCATGATCTCATGGTTTGTGGGATTGAGCCCCACATTGGGCTCTGCTCTGAGAGTGTGGAGCCTGCTTGGGATTCTCTCTCTCTCTCTCTCTGTCTCTCTCTCTCTCCCCCTTTGTCCCACCTCCACTCACTGCTCTCTCTCTCTCTTAAAATAAATAAATAAACTTTTTAAAAAAGTCTATTTTGAGGGGCGCCTGGGCGGCTCAGTCAGTTGAACATCTGACTTTGGCTCAGGTCACGATCTCCTGGTTCATGAGTTTGAGCCCCACATCAGCCGTTCTGCTGTTAGCATGGAGCCTGCTTTGTATCCTCTGTCCCTCCTTCTCTCTGCACCTTCCCTGCTTGAACTCTCTCTATCTCTCTCAAAAAATAAATAAACATTTAAAAAAAGTCTATTTTGTCCAATATAAGTATTGGTGCCCTGGCTTTCTTTTCACTTCCATTTACATGATAAATATTTTTCCATCCCTTCCCTTTTAATCTGCATGTGGTTTTAGGTCTGCATGTGCTTCTAGGTAGCATAGAGATGGGTCTTGCTTTTTTATCCATCCTTTCACCCTATATCTCTTGATTAGTGTGTTTAGTCCATGTACATTCAAAACAATTATTGATAAGTATGTACTTATTACCATTTTGTTACTTGTTTTGTGGTTGTTTTTGTAGCTCTCTGTTCCTTTCTTCTCTTGTTCTCTTCTCTCACAATTTGGTGGCTTTCTTTAGTGATATACTTGAATTCCCTTTTCTTTACTTTTTGCATATCTAGATTCAAAATACCAATTTTTGATATGTGGTTACCCTTATATTTATATATAACATCTTATGTATATAGTAGTCTATATGAAATTGATGGTCACTGAAGTCTGAACCCATTCTAAAAGCACTAAACTTTCACTCTTCTCCCCTTCTCACATTTTAGGTATCTGGTATCTTACTTTACATCCTTTTACTTACTGAATGTCTTGACTTGTTTTTATAGATGTACTTAATTTTACTGCTTTTGTGCTTCTTTTCTTACTATTGATTATCATCTTTCATTTCCACTCAGAGAGTCCCCTTTAACTTTTGTTTTGTTTTGTTTTTTGTTTTTTTTTAATTTCCTTTTTGAGAGACACAGAGACAGAGTGTGAGCAAGGGAAGGGCAGAGAGAGAGGGAAACACAGAATGTGAAGCAGGCTCCAGGCTCTGAGTTGTCAGCACAGAGCCTGACGCGGGGCTTGAACTGACTGACGGTGAGATCATGACCTGAGCTGAAGTCGGCCGCCTAACCGACTGAGCCACCCAGGCACCCCTCCTTTAACATTTTTTTGTAGGGCTGGTTTAGTAGTGGTGAATTTTCATTTGGGAAACTTTTTATTTCTCCTGTTCTGAATGATAGCCTTGATGGATAGAGTACTCTTGATTTCAGGTTTTTTTTCTTCCAGCACTTTGGGGTTTCCCTTGTTTGCGACTATGTTCTTTTGCTGCTTTTAAAATTCTCTCTTGATCACTACTTTTTGCCATTTTAATTACCATTTGTGATGTGAACTTCCTTGGGTTGATTTTGTTGGGGAACCTTGGTGCCTTCTGGATCTGGATTCTTGTTTCCCTCCCCAGATTCAGGAAATTTCTTCAAGCAAAATTTCTGCCCCCTTTTTCTTTGTTCTTCTTTTCTGGGACCCCTACCATATAAATGTTGTTACACTCAATGGTGTCATTGAATTCCCTTAATCTATTCTCGTTTATTATTATTATTCTTTTTCCTTTCTTTTGTTCTGCTTGATTGCTTTCCAACACTCTGTCCCAGGTCACTGATCTATTCTTCTCCTTCCTCTAGTCTACTATGTATTCCTTCTTGTGTATTTTTAATCTCAGCGATTGCGTTCTTCATCTCCGATTGGTTCTTTTCCTGTTTTCTATCTCCTTGTTGAGAGTCTCACTGATGTCCTCCACTCTTTTCACAACTCCAGTGAGTATCTTTATGACCATTACTTCACATTCACTCTCAGTCGTATTACTTACCTCTGTTTCGCTTAGCTCTCTTGCTGTGATTTTCTTCTGTTTCATTTGGGACATGTTATTCTGTCTCCTCATTTTGTCTAACTCTTTGTGTCTGTTTCTATGTGTTAGGAATGTCAGCTGTGTCTATTGCTCTTGAAAGTGGTGGCCTCATGAAAAAGTGGTTCTGTAGTGCCCTTCAGGGCAACGTCCCCTGTTTTCTAGGACCTAGCACTTCAGGGATGTTTCCTATGTGTATTGTGTTTGCCCTACTGTTGTGGCTGAGCTGTGTTTTTCTTCCAGTCCAGTCATCTGCAATGACTCTCTTTACCTGTTGTGGGAAGGTTTTGGTTCCTGAGGCCAGTCTGGGATCACCTTGGGCTTGAGGTAGGTCAGACCAAGCATTTGCCAGAGATGCAGTAGCACTGAACTGCTGAGCACTTACCTGTGTTGTCTGTGAGAAGCTTTTATTGGTGGGCAGGGCCTGCAGTCAGGCCCCATATCTGCCCCCGGCCCACTGCTGGGCCACAGTTAAACAGGTGTGTGTGGTTGTCTTCCCCTCTCCCCAGGGCAAGAGTCACTTTGGGATGGTGCTGGCCTCTGTAGGGGGCTGCCTGCACACTGCTATGCCTATGGCGCTACTTTAGATGGACTTCTGCCAAGGATGAGTTGGAGGGGGTGGTCAGCAGAAAAGCATGTGGGGGCATTGGTGGGATGGAGGTGCTGTTAACAAGGTACACGGAGAGTGTTCGCTGGCGGCACTGGTTCCTGCAGGTGCCTGTGTATCTAGGCTAGGGGAAGGGGGAGGGAAATGGCTCTGCCAGCTTTTTTGTTCTTGGAGAAGCCTCTTAAATGTCTCCTTCCCTCCAGCACGAGTTCTGAGGTTAGTAAGTAAATCTCCTTCCCTTATATCCCTATTTTTCAAACTGCGGCTTCTTTGTTGTATCTCAGCAGGTCTGTTTGTTCTGCTGTTTCTTTAAGGGTGGGGACTCAGTTTCCTATCACCTCCTGACTTTCCTTGGGCAGAGCCCGCTGTTTTACAGTTCCAAACGTGAAGCCCCGCCATCTGTAAGAACTTGTTACATACGCCCCTCTGGTTTTCAGAGCCAAATGATATGAGGATTTGTCCTCCCAAGTGTGGGTCCCCTGTTCTCGGGGTGCCTAGTGTGGAGTCTGCTCCTCTCCCTTCTCTATTCCTGGGGGTCCCTCCCTCCTGTGGACAGTATCCTAGGTCAGTTTGTTTCCCAACCTTGTCTTTGTCCTTGCTACCTTTTGTTGATGTGGCCTCGTCTTTACTTTTAGTTGTGGTGCATCTGTTCTGCCAGTCTTTGGGTTGTTTTCTGGGTTCTTTACACGGATGTGGGTGTTATTTAGGAGTATCCATGGAAGGAGGTGAGCTTAGGATCCTCCTACTCTGCCATCTTCCCTGCAAGTCCTCGACCTGTTTCTAGTTTTAGTGGCTACAGATAATAGTGCCGTAAATATCCTTGTGCATATCTTTGGACACATGCATTTTTAGAAAGTTGTCAGTAACTAAATTTAAAATTGAGTTGTTGTGCATTTTGTTTCACCGGGCGCCCTGCTCAAACATTGTGGGATATTTAGTCAGTGGGGAAGATAGGCACCAGGATTCACAAAGTCCAGTATCATGTTTCTGTAAAATTATTCATCTTCACTTTAATCAGTTCTAGGATGATAACCAGAAAAGGCTAGAGTTTAGGGGTGGATAGGTTTAGGAGCCTGTTGGCTTGATTTATAACTCTTAAATATGTAAATATATGACATATGGACTTCCATTTTTACCTTTGTCCATGGCTCTGCAAATAGTAGGTGCAGAACCACTAAAGAAAGAAAGGCAAAGACATCTTAATGTCTAATTTGCAATACCCCCCTCTTCCCCCATGAAATCATTAGGAAACACTTTGGACATGAGACATTAAGTTTCACAGTGACTTGAAAGAAATCTATTCAGACATAGGAATAAAACTAGGCCAAATTACATACTGCATCAAAAGCTGCAGCATATTCACTGTGGTGAGGCGCCCCCCTCTTCCTGGTTCTGAGCTGCATTCTCACTGTGTCCTGACATGGTAGAAGGGGTTAGAGTTTTGTGGGGACTCCTTTCTAAGGGCCTAATCTCCATCCTCATGACTTAAGAACCTCCCAGGGCCCCACTTTCAACTACTATCATCTTTGGGGTTTAGGATTTCAACATATGAATTAGGGGGGGGATACAAATATTCAGACCATAGCAGTCACTAATATCTCCTAGTTTTGCCTATAGAAATTTGGCTGTTCCAGTCACAGGGCTATCTCAAAAGTACCAGCTGACAATTTTATGACAATGCATATTTTTTTTAACAATAAAAGATCCTCTTGTGCGTGCACTGGTTTACTGTAAAGAGGATTAATTTGGAACATTCTGGAGCACCATGGAGAAAAGCATATGCTCAGGAATCGGATTGCCTGAGTCTGAGTCCCGGCTCTGCCACTAACTAGCCTTACAAGCTGTGTGATCTTGAGTCCATTTTGTAACCTTCCTGTGCAGTAGTCTCCTTCTCTGTAGAGTGAGGTGATGATTGTGCATATCTGAAAAGATTGTTACAAAGGCTAAATGAAGTCATATATAGAGAGCTTAGAATAGTGTCTGGTACATAGTTAATATTTGACCACAACCTTTATTTTGTGTAGAATTGTTGTAATTCTAATTCTAAGGGTGAATTTAGTGCTTCACTTTCTTGCTTGCTGACAGCTGCAGGCATCCATGATCCAAGAAGATGCCACTGAGGACATTGAAGGTGACAACTCCAGCCCTTCCATGAGCACTGGTCAGAGAGCTTCTGCAGGTGGCCACGGGGCTCAGGATGACCATGAAGAAGAGGTATGTGGGGCTTAACACCCAACAAAGACTTTCCATTTTGTAGATTCTAGATATGGGATTTAATCAAGAGAGATAGTCCAGTATTTAACAGCCAGTCGGGCGTGGGCACCAGCCTATCTGAAAGCACTTAGGCAATAGATCTGGGAGGGTCAGGAGAACCCTCCTGGTGGCAGCACTGTAGTTGCAGAGTCATGGGAAGTTGGGGGGGGTCCCAAAGGAGGGTAAATGCATATAGGATCAGAACAACAGCTACTCACCAATCAATCTAGGAGTGTTTTCATATTTTAACCCAGTTACTGCTGTATCCGTGAGTATGAGGTGAGTATCAGCTTTCAGATTTACTGACAGGAAGTCTCCTCAATGCTAGTGAGTCCTCCCCCTTTTTTTTAAAGTTTATTTATTTTGAGAGCAAGCAAGCAAGTGTGAGTTAGGGGATGAGGGTCAGAGAAAGAGGAAGAGAAAGAATTCCAAGCAGGCCCCACGCTGTCGGCACAGAGCCTGAGGAGGGGCTTGATTCCATGAACTGTGAGATGATGACCTGAGCCAAAATCAAGAGTCAGATGCTTAATCAACTGAGCCACTGGGCGCCCTGCTCCTTGACTCAGATCGTACCCCTGGGAGTCAGCTATGTTTATTATGAGCTGTCCAAACAGTATCCCTCAAATCATGAGAGCAGAGCCTGGATCTAGCCCTATCAAAGAAGGAAAAGGCAGGTTATTTATTCTCAGCCTGCCTCCCTGACATAAGCTTGTCCTTTTTGTTCTCCTGTCTCAACCCAGCCCCTGGCTCTGTTGGGACTTTGCTGAATGGTCTTTGTAACATTATCAGCCTCTCCTGTGAATTTAGGAATTGCTTTGTTCCCTCCTCCCTCCCTGTACATTTCTGTCCAAGAGTAGCCACTCCCCTTCAGGAATGCGCCACATTTTCCCAGATGAAGGCAGGTGGCTGTTTTTATACCACCACCGAAGTATCCCATAAACCTGAACGGGCTGGGGGTTTTAACTGGAGCTCTGTTCTAATCCTGGAGTGGGGACGGGGTTCCTGTGAAGCCTGAGAAATGCTATAAGAAGCTCCATTTGTGGTGTTAATTACTAAAAAAAAATTCATTTAAACGAATGGATGGTCAATTAGAATTAATGAAAAATCTGGATCAAGTTTTTCCAACAAGATTCCAGCTAGAGAAAGTAACCCATATTAGTAGCTATTAATATTACTAAGCCTGTCAGAACTGCGGGGATGTTTTAGAATCCAGCCCACATGTCGTCTGACTCATCTAGTTCCAGCCTATCCAGTACAACCTCTCTCATCTGTTCTTCTCATGCCCTCAATATTTACGCAGTCTACTTTCACCTTGTGCCTCTACCATGAACTGGCTGCTTGTTTGGCCAACTTCAGGCTCCATTCGTAGGTTCCTTCCCCCAAGTGCAATCATATGTAGATCTTCCATTGCCAAGCATACACAGGCTTGTCTCTCTTGTCCCTTTAAGGTCCTCTCTGATCTCCCTCCACATCAGGTGTTGGCCAAACTCTGGGTTAAGGACACAGTTCTCCAGACTGCCAAGTCCGCCCAAGACTTCTGACACTAGCCACAGGTTTGGGGACCCCCAAGACCACACTCTCTTCAGACCAGTCAGTTACAAATCTCTCAGGGTTGATAATTGATAGAACAATTTACAGAATTCAACAAAGTTCGACCTTTACAATTAGGCTTTTATTGTAGCCCATGTATATAGATCAGAAGCAGCCAGAGGAAGAGGCACATAGAATCTGACACTGGGAGGGTTCCAAATTCTAGAATTCTGTGTCCTTAGGTAAGCATTAGTCTCCCAGCATCAACATGTGGCAATGTGCACACAGCATTGCCAGCCCAGGATGCTCACCTGAGCTCCAGCATCCAAAGCTTTTTTGGAGCTTCATTCCATAGGCACACACCTCAGTGATTGTCCTCAATCTCCAGCTCCATCCCTTCCCTGGAAATTGGGCTGGTAACGCTTGGCTCCATGTCTCAACCCTCCAACCACAGGAACAATCAGATGTGGTCCCAGGGGCTCACCATGAATAACACAGACTGTTCTTTCATGTGGGAGATGTCAGGAGTTTAGAGGTTGCCTCCCTGGAGGCAGGACAAAGCCTTCCCTCTCGTTGGGTGCAGTTAATTCTTCACCACACATTCCTCCATTACCTCACCTCTCTCTCCTCTCTCTCTCCTCTCTACCCATCCCTGCCCTTCACTTCCTCCCAGCTGTTTTCATTGCTGATTCAGAGGCATTGATTCCTGTCATCTCTCCAGAGCTCCTGACATGGTTGACCGCGTACTCCATTCCTTCCTCATTTCTCCATCCTTGACCACAGCCCTGTGACTCCTTCTGGTTCTTTGACCTTTTCTGTTCATCATCCATTTCTTTCTTTGTCACCTCCAAATAAGGCTTTTTCCCAGGCTAGGAGCTCTGTGATCTTTCCCTTGTGTCTCTTCCTGGTTCCCTCACCTCCCACAGGTGAGGTCCTAGGTGTTCATCTCCAGTTCAGACTTTTCTTCTGAACCTGTTCTTCCTCTACCACTGTGTGCTGAGAGGTTCTACTCGTGTGGCCAGCTGCCACTTGAAGCACAACACACCTGAACATATTACTAATCTCCTCCAATTTATCCATTTCTGTCAATGCCATTCTTTTAGCTCCTCAGCCTCAAGAACCTCAGAGCCCTGTATGACCCTGGCCCCTGCTGGGTAAAAGGCCCTTTTCTGCATTCCCACAGTACTGCTGATTCTTGATTATTGCACTTTTCCACACTTTTCCATGCACACCATCCCCAGCATATTGTGAGCCACCCGAGGGCCAGGATGGTGCCAGTCAAACTTTTTCCTCACAGCATCAGAGTGAATGAAGGAAACAACACGCTATTGCTGTCTCTGTGCTGTTGCTTCCTCTCCATCTCTGGATTAGTAGCTTATCAACAAACAGGCTCTTTTGCTTATAAGGCTCTGCCTTTGCTGGTCCATTTTGCCACCAGATTAATCATCCTATCAATCTCTCTCTCTTTTTTAATGTTTATTTATTTTTGAGAGAGAGACAGAGTGCGAGGGGGGAGGAGCAGAGAGAGAGGGAGACATAGAATCCGAAGCAGGCTCCAGGCTCTGAGCTGTCAGCACAGAGCCTGATGTGGGGCTCGAACTCATGAACCGTGAGATCATGATCTGAGCTGAAGTTGGACGCTTAACCGACTGAGCCACCCAGGGGCCCCCTTCCAGTGCCTCTTTATGCCCTCCCCGTCCACCACTTCCCATGCAAATACTTTTCATGGTTCCTCATTGACTCCAGCTTATTTTCTCAACTCTGTTTTCTACTGAAACTTCAACACCTGGGCACTCCTTTCTACTCCTCACCAAACAAGCTCCTACTTCTAGCCAAACTGCTTCCCTCCCGGAACTTTGCCTTCCTGATGTTCCCAGCTACCCACCTGTTCCTTACCAGGAGTCATTTCCTTCACCAGCAATGATCTTGCTTATCTTTTACTTCCAGAAGCCTCCCCAGCCTTCACGGCACAGTGCACATCTGTAACAGCTTACCAACCAGTCTCTCTTCTTCTTTGAACTTTTTTCAACTATTTCTGGGAAATGTTACTTCACACATACTGTACCCTGCTTTGTGCTGCTAATTATCTCTCCAGAGTTTATTAATATTTGTTTTCCCCTAGTTCAACTGGAAGTGACTCAACAGCAGAGCCCATGTTTTATTCATCTGTGTATCATTGGTAATACTTTCCATGTAGAAAATAGTTAATGAAACAGAATAAAAAATTCTCTCTTTCAGTTCAACTTTGGAGACATCTTTGTGCATCAAGCCATCCACACGATCGAGTACTGCCTGGGCTGCATTTCGAACACAGCATCTTACCTCCGGCTCTGGGCCCTCAGCCTGGCTCATGCACGTGAGTGAGCTGTCCTTGGGTAACAATCAGATCTCCCACGGGAAGTAGAAGCAAAGTGCTTGTTTGGAAAAAGTGCCTTCTCTGCGTTATTTCTGGCATGTTTGCCAAAAGAATGGCTGGCCTTTCTTAGGAAGAAGTAAATTTTTCAGTAAGTCTGACTTTATATTACTGCGGTGGTTACCCTCTATCAGTTTCCTGTTGCTGCTCTAACAAATTGCCACCATCTTAGCGGCTTAACACAATACAAATTCACTGTCTTACAGTTTCAGAGTTCTAGAACCAAGATGTCAGCAGGTTTGGGTTCCTTCTAGAAGCTCTAGGGGAGAATGGCTTTCCCTGCCATTTCTAGTTTCTAGAGGCCGCCTGCATTTCTTGGCTCTTGGGCTCATCAGTCTGACTCCTGCTTCATTTGTCATGTCTCTATCTTCTCTGGCTCTGACTTCTCTGCCTTCTTTTTCTAAGGACCCCATGGTTATCTTGGGTCTACCTGGATAATTTAGGATGATCTCCTTATCTCAGCACCCCTTCACTTAATCCTGTCTGCTTAATCCATTCTCTTTTTTTTAAGTTTATTTATTTATTGTGAGAGAGAGAGCAAGCACATGACAACATGAGCTGGGGAGGGGCAGAAAACTTGGGGTCGAACTCATGAACTGTGAGATCATGACCTAAGCCGAAATCAAGAGTCAGATGCTTAACTGACTGAGCCATCCAGGTGCCTCTGCTCAATCCATTCTTAATCCCTTTTTTGCAATATAGCATTTTCTTAATTTTAGAACATGGCGATCTTTGGGGGGTTCACTTTGAGAGAAGATCTGCCTTGATTGTGAGCATTGGTGGGAAGTAGGCCAGTTGGCTGCCCTTTGAGCTGCCCCTTGCAGGGGTGCTCACCACCTGGGTCATGCTCAGCCCAATTTTGGTCAGTATTCCATCCCCAGGGCTTACTTAAGTCTGGAATCCTAACTCACCAAGTTACTTTGTAAGATCTCCCTTGATCCCTGCCTGATTCTCCAGTCTGGTCCCTTGGTATCACCCTCAATAGCCCATCAGCCCCCATTTCATGGGCAGTGGCCACAGGACCTGCACCAAGGCTCCTGAAGCTGCCACGCTCTCTGGGCCCCTCTGTGTTGGCCCTGCAACCCCCTTTCCTGAAATATTCCTTTCTTCTTTAACTTTCTTCTCACCCAATATATAATTCCTCCTTCAGAGCTCACTCAAATAAATAGCACCTCCCCTGGGAATCTTCGTCCCTGATCCCTAGTCTGAAACATGTACTTTCCATGGGTTCTTGGAGTGCCCCATCCTAACTCTCATTCCAATTCAGTCCTGATTGGTCTGTTTCCCTACTAGACTGTGAGTTCCTGGATGGCAGGGACCCTGACTTCTATCCCTGCGTTCCCAGCCCTGAGCACAATATGTAGAACAGAGAGACCAGGGCAAAGTGCGTGCTAGTTGGATAGAAACCAAAGCAACGAAAGTGAGCCTGCTTTTTTTTTTTTTTAACGTTTTTATTTTTATTTATTTTTGAGAGACATAGAGACAGAGTGTGAGCAGGGGAGGGGCAGAGAGAGAGGGAGTGAGCCTGCTTCTTGATTTATAGTAGAGATGCAAGTACTCACCATTAGTCTTCACAGCTCAGGCTATGTTCATTTCAACTCCCACACATACATGCATACACTTATCTGCGTGCACACAGATGCTTGGATGCACATATCCAGCCTGAAAGTACCTGCACACAGACACCCACAAGCACCTGCATGTGTTTACTTGTGCGCTGACACACATTCATGTGAGGTGGTTATCCAGGGCCCCAAATTGGACTTCTGAGCTTCATGTGGTCAGTGGTGTTTGATGTCAGCCTTTAGCTCTGATGTCAGATGTGGTTTGGAAGGCTCAGGTTACAAGAGGGCTGAGTCTGGATAGGACAGGAGGGGTCCTCTGGCCAGTCCATGCCCACTGAAAGTGTAATTTGACATCAGAAAATCCATATGGCTTACAGCTGCCTGGCATGGTCCACCCATTGCATCTTTCTGGAACTTCATGAGACATATGGTTCCCATGGAATCCTTCAACTTCATGCTAATAAACTTGCTTGAAGAGGTAGTTTGGTAGAAAACAAATACTGATTTAAGGTCTAGCTAAGGTTTTAGCTCAGTAACTCAGTCAAGCAAGTTAACCTGTGTGTGCCTTGGCTTTCCTGTGTGATTCTGGTAGTTAGCCTGCTGTGTTAGTCAACCTAGGCTAGAATGTGTTGCAGTAACTACTACCCCCAGATTTCAGCAGCTTAAACAATGGAAATTTACTTACTCTATCACATCTTTTCCTGAGTGCCATGCTGGGACCTAAGTTGAGGGAGGCTATATTTGGACACATGCTTCAAAAATCACCCAGATGGGGGTACAAGGAGGAGGTGAGAGTGAAACCCTGGTAATTAACACACTTTTCTGTTGGGTTACTCCAGCAGAATGTCAGAGCTGGGGAACAGGGCACACACAGGTACAGATACTCCCCCTTGTGCTCTCACGTGTGTCTCTTAGCATCATGTCCCTCTGTCCACTTGCAAGTAACAGGCCTTTATCTCTCTGGGCCATGCCATCATGACCTTTTAGATGGGTGACCTCAAGTCGCAACCCAACAATGTAATGATAGTATCCCCCCCGGAGGGAGAGTGTGAGCAAGCTCTCTGGTGTCTCTTCTTATAAGGGCGCTAATCCCATCATGAGGCACCCCTCCTTATGACCGCATCAACCCCTAATCACCTCCCAAAGGCCCCTTCTCCAAATACCATTGCGGTAGTGGGAAGGGATTCAACATGTGAATTCGAGGGTGGGCAAGACAAACATTCAGTCCATATCAAATCATATCCTGTGTATTCTGTTGTGTTTCACTTCTCTGGCATAACATTTTGTTACTCAGAGTTCTTCATGTTGCTGCTGGTAGGTATAGTTAGCTCACTTTCACTGGTGAATAATATGCCTCCGCATATCATTAGCTTCGTCATGACAGAAGCTCCTCTATTGTGATCACTGCCTTAGAGAATCTCGTACAGGTGCCCCAGGGCACATGTGCCTGAGTTTTCCACCTGAGAGCACTGAGCTGGGATCCTAGGGGGTGCAGAGCCAGGAATATGGTATGACAAACCCCTGCACTTGCCACAAAAACCCTGTGGTTGAGAACGTTTCTCTTGCTCTTACAGAACTGTCTGAAGTGCTCTGGACCATGGTGATGAACATTGGCCTTCGTGTGCGAGGCTGGGGGGGACTCATTGGAGTCTTTATCATTTTTGCCATCTTCGCTGTTCTGACGGTAGCCATCCTTCTGATCATGGAGGGCCTCTCTGCGTTCCTGCATGCCCTGCGACTGCACTGGTGAGCATGGCTGCGCTGTGGAAGCTCTGCGTGCTCTAGAGAGAGATGATGGGCCATAGGACCAGCCAGCTGAGGTCGCATCCTGACCTAGTTTGTGTCACCTGTTGGTATGATATTACATGATGATGACCATGATGATGATGTGTGTGTGTGAGTATGCGTATACATATATAAAGGCTGCCCTATGATAAATGTTAGTTTCCATTTACTCGTTCCCTTTTATTTTTATTATTTTTTTAACGTTTTTTATTTTTGAGAGAAAGAGAGAGAGCGAGTGGGGGAGGGGCAGGGAGAGAGGGGGATAGAGGATTCAAAGCAGTAGAGCCCAATTCAGGGCTCAAACTCATGAACTGTGGAGCCAAAGTTAGATGCTTAACTGACTGAGCCACCCAGGGGTCCCTTACGTATTCTCTTTTAAGTGTTTGTTTGTTATATCACCACTAGCTTCAAGATAAGGGTCACCTGCAAGTATTGGTAAGATGACAGATCTGAAATAGGCTCACAGAGGTATACTTAGCCAATCCGGGACCTTGGGCCCTCGGTGCTGAGTGCAGGAATTATACCAGAAGTACAGGCTACTAACCTCTACAAAGTGAAAACAGAAGGAGGGTACCTGGAAGGAGGAAGGCACTCACAGGAGGCACCTGACATTCACAGATGTGGCCGGAGACTATCGGCCCTCACTAAGGTTTACAAATATGAAAACATTTGTTGAAGCTCCTGTGTTTCCAACAAGTCATAACCTTGGCCAGGAATTCTGAGTGTGTGTTCATACCCTTAAACCATACAGACTGTCTTTAGCTTTCGCTGATTCTTTCTACCTCCCTCTGTGTGTGCTGTTCATAAAGAAAAGTACACTCCATGTATCCAGTGGAGAGAATCACAGTGCCCCCTGCCTCAGGTTACGACATCGTCTCTCCCCATGGCATTAAGGAAGTGAACTCTGTAACATAATCAATCATGAACGGTCCTGCATGATATCTGGGTTGTAAGTTACAAGAACGTTAAATCAAGGTTCTAGGTATCGTGAAATAGCGTCAGCCCCGTGGTTAAGCTGAGGATGGAGACGAAAAACCACACGCAACCTTGTGAAGCATTCTCTCATCGCCAGCGTGTGAGGCATGTCTTCACAGCGAGGGTTTCTCTGCTCGTGGGAGCTGTGGGGAGGGTGGTTCTGCCATGGTCTGAGAGGTTGGCAGCAGAGGCCTGGAAGAAGTGGGGTGGGAGAGGAAAGGAAAAGTGTGATTGGAAGACAAGAGAAGGATTCGTAAAAGGCTCAGAGGATCCCTGTAGCGGCCACCAGCCTGAGCGCCTTCCCCGGCACACCTTCCTGACCCTGTGCTTGGTTTTACAAATGCCTGGCTTCTTCCCTTCAGCTCCCAGTCTCTAGCTTACCTGTTTTTATCTCACTTTTTTTTGCCTCTCCCCGCTCCCAAGGGTGGAATTCCAGAACAAGTTCTACGTTGGGGCCGGTTACAAGTTTTCTCCTTTCTCCTTCAATACATCCTGGACGGGACATCAGAGGAGTAGCGGCAGGTGCCACGGCTGTCGCATCTCCTGCCTCAGTCTCTGTGCCCGTGAAAGAAGTTCAGCCTTGTCTTCAATGTCAGCCTGTGCCAGGAGGTCAATGGATGATTGTTCTCAGCTACCTGGAGGCAGGAAGCCGTGTTTATTTCACTTATAAACCTTGGGATTTGGTACGACTTAACCATGTCACAGAGGAACCGACCTCATGTGGGGTCGTCATTTTCAAAAACTAAAATGACTGAGAAATGGGGAGCACTACACTGATGTTTTCTGCAATATTGTAAGTATTATGTAAGCAAATAAACTTCTGGGCCATTCCCTTGTTCTTTAAGATGTCTTTGTCCAAAATAATTCCGTAATATTTAGTATTGATAATTATGGGCCTAAGCTAAACAATAGACTTACACAAACTAATTCAAGAGGATTATGTTTATATCATTCTTTCATTTCCTGGTTCCTCAGACATGTTTTTTCCTTGTCTGGGGCTAAGCGTTGTAAGATTAGGAACTTTCTCATGAGTTTCCACTCCAGGTGGGAAAGAAAGGGTAATGATCTCTGGATGGAGGGCTGGTCCCACGTGGCTTTCTGTGTTGTTAAATCCTGTGGAATGAAGTGTGACAACATGATATCATCAGCAACTGTTTGCTGGATGCACGTTGTGCTGCAGGAACTGGAGAAAGAGATTTGAAGGCTTGAGAAAGTTCTGGAAAACCACCTCCCAGATAGGAGACTGCCAGACATGCCTTCCCCGATACTCTCTGGGTCTGTCAGTCCTCAAGTCATTTCTAAGGCTCCTGGATTGTCAAACTCCTAAGAGCCAGTTCTAGAGTAAGATATGTGTCATCAACTATTTAGACAACTATTTAGTTACTCAGGTTAATCTTAATCTTCATGGTAACTAGACCAGTAGAATTAAGCGTTGTTACCATTAGTATAGTGCTTAACAGTTTACACGGCACTTTTAAAAAAAATATTTTTAAAGTTTATTTATTTTTGAGAGAGACAGAGACAGAGTGTGAGTGGGGAAGGGGCAGAGAGAGAGGTAGACACAGAATCTGAAGCAGGCTCCAGGCTCTAAGCCATCAGCATGGAGCCCGATGTGGGGTTTGAACTCATGGACTGTGAGATCATGACCTGAACTGAAGGTGGATGCTTAACTGACTGAGCCACCCAGGAACCCCACAAGGCACTTTTTAAAAACAATTTATGTATTTATTTATTTTTAATTTTTTAAAATATTTTTTGAAATGTTTACTTTTGAGAGAGAGAGACAGATAGAAAATGTGTGGGGGAAGGGTAGAGACGGGGGAGACACAGACTCTGAAGTGGGCTCCAGGCTCCAGGCTCCAAGCTGTCAACACAGAGCCCGATGTGGCACTCGAACTCACAAACAGTCAGATCATGACCTGAGATGAAAGTCAGATGATTAACTGACTGAACCACCCAGGTGCCCCTAATTTTTTTTAAGTCAACTCTGCCTCCAACAGAGTGGGAATTGAATTCACAACTCCAAGATCCAGAGTCGCATGCTCTTGTGACTGAGCCAGCCACGGGCCCTACTTTCTACATAGCATCTGGTTCTTAAGATTTCAGAGTATTTGACCAAATCCAAAATTGCCTTTTGGACAGATCTCTGTTTTCTTCAGCTCCCTCCTGCCCTTCTATGTAGTGGGGTTGATTGGTGCTCACAGAAGTGTCATTGCTCAGACCCAACAAAGCTTCCATGCCACCTTCTATATCGATGTCATGACTTGTCTAGCACAACTTGAGGCACAATTTTCTGCTCAACAGATATTCAGAGATTGAAGCAGGTTGAACCTCAGAATGATGGTTGACATCTTTGAGTTCCAACTCCAATACTTTATCACATGCGTCCTCACGCAGGAGACCAAGTTGTTCTGCTCGTTGCCAAAGTGGGCATTGTGACCTCCACTTCTCTGGGTCGTGGAAGGGAGGTGTAAAGCACTGGGCCTGGACCAGGTACTTACCCAGTAACATTGCCTGAGGGAAAGAACAGACAAAAGCTGTATGTAAATGTGAGTTTAAGCCCATAAAAGCCAAGGTCACTGGATAATTTCAAGGTTCTCAGGACATCACTACCCTTCTCATCAACTATCTAAAAATATGCTATACATAGGGGCACCTGGGTGGCTCAGTCTGTTAAGCATGCGACTTTGGCTCAGGTCATGATCTCCTGATTCCTGGCTTTGAGCACTGCGTGGAGCTCTGTGCTGACAGCTCAGAGCCTGGAGCCTGCTTTGGATTCTGTGTCGTCTCTCTCTGTTCCTCCCCCATTCATACTTTGTCTCTCTCTCTGTCAACAATAAATAAAAACGTTAAAAAACTTTTTAAAAAATATTCTATGCATAGATAGATCACCAGCCTTTTGCTCTTTAATTCTAAGCAGTGATTGCTGTGAGAAAAGATTTGAAAGGGCAAAGCTTCCTTCTGCCCCTCACCTAGACTGCTGCTCTCCCAGAAGTCCCCATGGCCTTCCTGAGAACTGTTAGTTTCCTCCAAGGTTTGGCAGCCTCCTTCAGTCTCAATGAGAGATGTAATTTCCTGTTTAAAAAGGGATTAAGGGAAGGGCTACAGAAAAGAGGGTGTGACCTGCATGTCACTCACTTGCCCACTAAGCACGGTTGCTCCTTAAAGAATCCATTCACAGAACTGAGCCAAAAGGGGAGGAGAAGACTTGGGATCCGGGCTTCTTAGGCAGGTAAGTCCAGAAGCCCCTCCAGGGGCCACGGATGGTCTAACTGCTGCGTGAGACTTGGCTATGTTAAGAGTGAGCAAAAGAGCCTGAAACTGGAAAGCTTTCCAAGGAATATACAGAGGTAAGAAACTCCAACGGGCAGCATGGAACTGGATTTTCTTTCCCTGCTTTGGCATGGGGGTTGGGGGTGGTAGTAGTACTTGACCATTTGTACTTGGCTGAAGGCATATGGAATATGAAAAGTTGTCCTTGGCTGAAGGCATATGGAATATGAAAAGTTAACTGTTCATACTGATGACATTGCAAAACGAATTACATCATACACACATACAAGCATGTTCAGTTTTAAAGAGCTCTACCATGGCTCAATTATTTCTGGCTAAAAAATTCAGTATAGCAAAATGCAATAGAATAAAAAGTCCATCAGTGCCCTAGAATTTGTTTTAATGAAGCTTAAATCCCACACGAGCCTTCTGAATTTCAGAGTAGATCCACAACGTGTCAGTTTTTACAGATCATTATTTATTTATTTATTATTTATTTAAAGATTTTATTTTCGAGTAATCTCTACACCCATCATGGGTCTCAGAATCACAACTCTGGGATCAAGAGTCGCAGGCTACACAGGGTGAGCCAGGCAGGCACTCCTCTTACAGATTTTTTGAAGCTAAGTCAGGGGTTACTTTCCCATTGTAGTTTTTAAGGAGCTGATGGTGATGAATGGGAAACATTCTTCCCCATGTTCTTCCTTCTCTTCTTGAGTTGGTCCAACTGATTATCTATCCAACACCATCTTTCCATCATCTTCCTAGGGTAGAATGGATTTAGAATGATTTAGGGAAACAACAGAAGATCCCAACTCAGCTTTTCCAACACTTCATTTCAGACTTGAGATTACAAGCTCTGTCTGTAATGTACCTCATATCTATCTCTGTGGAACATTCTGTCCTCTTTTTTCTGAAAACTTTTCTTTATGAAATTTGGCTAAAACTCTGGAGAATACTAGAATATTTGTGACCTATTAAATTTGAGTTAATGTTTGGGTGTCCTCTTAGTGACTTGTATTGTAGGCCCATTTATAATGCGCAGATGGGAATGCCCAAATCCTGATAATCTATCAACACCTCTGCCCTTCCCTCCCCACCACCCAACACGGCCCTACCGAGGACATCCTATTGTTGAAGACCTGTAATAACTAACAGGGCAAGGATGGGAACTTTCTCTGATGCAGGAATTTGTACATTTGTTTCTCCCATTCCTTGGCAACATCCTTTGACATTGGGAACCTACCTGGGCCTTGACCATCTTCAAGGGCTGGGTGTTCAAAAGACCAGTGTTACAGCTGGAGACCATAAACACTACTTCAGTGGCTGGACAAGGGCTAGACTTGCTCCTCTGAATGGAGTGGGAGTGAGTCACACATCACCGATGCCCCTTTCCTCTACACCTGCCTCAGCCCTGCCCCACTAGGTTATTGCAAACTGGAGTTTGGAAGATTTTTTTCTTTCTGTAAAATATACTGATTTCACCGTTTAAAGCAGTGTAGAACAACAGAGTTTTTTTGGTGAAAGTTATCCACTTTGTTGTTCCTTTCATAAGTAAGATGAGGTGACTGCTTTGGATGGGTATTGGTGTTATATATCAGTGGTTGGAGAGGTTTTGAGATCTTATTTTCTAGAAGGTATGTAGCTCATGCGACAGTTTCCTAACACCAGTTATGTTTACCCTTGAAATAAAGTCAATCTGTTTCAGAAAACGAGTAACTTTATTTTTTTTTCCATTTAGGTAGCTTTTCATCCGAGTCCAAGATGTTCTAATGTTAGTGGAATATTAAGCAATAAATGCTGTTGGACACATTTGATAACTCTGAAAATACTTAAAAACTTACTCTGTGTGTATTTGATTTGTGATTATGGAGAAATTTTAGACATTTAGTTGATACTCTTATTCAGAGATAAGAAATAGCACTCCCATGAGTGCTTAGGTTGCAGCAGGCACTGTGCCATATTATACAAACATCGTCACATTTAATCCTTGTAACAATACTGAAGAGGAAGCTTCTCAGTTAAGAATTACACAACACTAGCTGGTCTGAGTGCAGTGGTGTTTGCAAGCCATTGATCACAGCCATCTACAGATTTCTTTGTTCCTTCTCCTCTCCCACTGCTACCCTCAAGTAGCCTAAAAAGAAAATAATTGCACACAACTTCAAGGAATGGAAAAGAGAAATAGCAGTATCTTCAACAGAGAGGGCTTAATTTTTTCCCCATATAGATGTCTACAGGTAAGTTGTTTACAGCTGTAGGAGAAGTTCCAGGCTTTTTCTAGCTTATTATCTGCCAGTCTTGGTCCAAAGTTTCCGTATTTCCATCTTCACATTTGCATCATGACCCAAGATGCTTGATGAAGTGGCAGCCATAATGCAGGAGGGAGGGAGGAGGGGCAGAAGGGCTTCCATCTGCCTGAGGGTGGTGGCCACCCTCATCAGCAAGGTACAAGGGAGGACGTTATTGGGAAGACAGCAAGCTACTTTTCCCACAGGTAGCTAGGTATTATTTTTATTTTCAGAGAGGGAAACTGAGATAGAAGAAACAGAATCCATTCAATCTCATTCTCACTATTGCTATCGATTTCCTTCCTTCTCTTTCTCCCTCCTTCTTCCCTCCTTTCCTCCTCTAATTCTTCTTCCTTTCTTCCTTCCCTCCTCCTTCCTCCCTCCCTTTGTCCTTTCTTCCTTCTTATGTTAATTTAGTAGGTATAAAATGATACCTAAAGTTTTTTTGTGACGCCATTTTGTCAGTTATTACAGAAGATGAACAGTTTCCAGTTTTGCTTCCAATTTATATGTTCTCTTGTGAATTGCTTATTCATATAGTTTGCAATATTTTTCTTGTAATTTGTGGTTTATATGTACTACTGACATTTATCCGTTGAATGCCTACACGCAGGCATGCACACACACACAAACACACATACACACATTTGCAAATGGCTTTTCTTGTTCTTTTAATTTTTGAAATTGTGGTAAAATATGCATAATATAAAATTTACTGTTATGCCAATTTCAAAGTGAACAATTCTGTGGCATTTAGTTGTATAATTTACAATGTTGTGCAACCACCACTTCTATGAAAGAGGGCCTCCTGTGCGGGCCACCTTGGGCACGTCCAGCCAGTCAGTGCGTTGATCGTGTCGGGGTCAAGTGCCTATTGTTGACCCAATAGGTCATAGCTGGTGATGGAGGGCAGTGGGGGCATGTGGCAGGCCTGCCTAAGACAGTGGCCCAGTGAACACCGCAAGCAAGATGTCAACTGTACATTGGTTCACTTTTCCAAAAAGAATATTTATTTGAGATCTTGTAAGAACTAGCCTTTCTAAAAATTCAAACAGATGAGATAAGCATAAAGAAGAAAGAATGGGAAAAAACCCTAACTTCTTCCTGCCCTAGGAAATTCTTTTCTTACCCTCATCCTCACAGCCGGCTCCTGCTCATATTTCAGGCCTCCACTTACAATTGCTTGCAGAAGCCTTCCTAGGTCTGAGGATTCGTTAGAGCAAGGGCCCTCCCCCATGTGCCAGAGCAACCTCCACTTAACCCTGGGACCCACTGTTCCTGCCCGAATCTGTACCTTTTTTCGCCAGGGACTCTTTCATTATTTTCTATGGTCCAGTACATAGTAGTACTCCACAAATATTTGCTGAAAGACAAAACAATTTCAGATAACATCTCTCCTGAAACCTCCATGTAGGTATCTAAGTGAACTATTATAAATTGGGATCAATATGTACATACCCATACATTATGGCTATGTATGCATTATATAGACACATCTTGGAAAATGCTCTCAACACTAAATGGTCTTTCACTAAGAGCTTTTAAGTGGTATTCTGTTTAGGCACTTCTCCACTGGTGGGCATTGAGGTTGTATCCAGTTCTTTTGTTGTTATGAAAACAACAGAGTGGTGACCTTCCTTGTATGTATCTTTGTCAACTTTCGACTACCCCATTAGGATGAATCCTAGGAATGAAATTGCTTAGTCAATATTCTTTCATCTCTGCCTAATTGCCTTCTGCAAAGGTTGTAGCAATGGACATTCCCAGTGATAATTTGAGTGCCAATTTCCATTTCACGGGGTATAATCAATCTTTAAGAGTTTTGCAAATCTGATAAAGGAAATTGATAACTCTTTTTAATTTGAAGGCATGATAACTACTTAGGTTGAACATAATTTCCTTTGCCAGCCACTGTAAATATTCTTTGTGTTAGTCCCTTACATCTCGGCCCCTCCATTGTTTCCTTCCTGACCTCCACAAGCCTTTATGAAACGTGTATGTTGCAGATAGCCTGTGCTTTGTCTGCATTGAATGAATTTTATAATTCTTATATTGAAGTAGAAAATGCATATAGCAACAAATCAAGTCGCTGGATGAGTTTATAACAAATAAACAATCTCCTGACTTGATTTTCCCCATCCCCAGAGAAA
This sequence comes from Paguma larvata, assembly GCA_030068075.1. NCBI lineage: Eukaryota > Metazoa > Chordata > Mammalia > Carnivora > Viverridae > Paguma > Paguma larvata. Next base: position 88,354,909 of record CM057834.1, on the reverse strand, counting down.
TTTCTTTTGTTTTGTTTTTTAAGTTTTTCTGGTAATTATCTTTAGAGTTAAAACAACATAAGCACATTTTATTTCTTAGTTTATCAACTTGAGACAGTATCGATTCATTTTTCACTATAAAAGATGATGATATATGTCATAATTTCCTCTTTCCCATTCTCCTAATATTTTATAAGTATCCTTTAAAAAAACCAATAGCAACTGTTTTTCATGTTATTAAAAACTCTACATAAATATAATTTTATTTATTTGTTTTATTTAATTTTAGAGCGAGAGCACGAGCCAGGGAGAGGGGCAGAGGGAGAGAGAGAGAGAATCCTAAGTAGGTTCCATTCATGCTCAGCATGCAGCCTGATGGGGGCCTTGATCTCATGACCGTTAGATCATGACGTGAACCAATGTCAAGAGTCAGATGCATGATCACCTGAGCCACCCTGGCGCTGCTCTCAATGTAATTCAAAAAATTTTTTAATGTTTATTTCTGAGGGGAGGGAGGGGCAGAGAGAGAGGAAGACAAAGAATCCCAAGCAGGCTCCAGGCTCTGAGTTGTTGGCACAGAGCCCAACGTGGGGCTGAAACTCAAGATCATGACCTGAACTGAAGTCCGATGCTTAACTGACTGAGCCACCCAGGTGCCCCACAATACAATTTTATATGCTGTATATATTATCAGTTTATTATAACCATTCCTCTTGACTACTTAGGTTGTCTCCAATTTTTTGTTATTAAATCAGACTTGGATAAACATTAAAAATTTTTTTTAGATAAACTTCTTCGTGTTGAGAGCATTTTCCATATTTGAGATATTTCCTTGGAACAAATTGCAAGAACTGGGTTTACCAGTTCAGACGAAACTAGTTTTTAAAGCTTTTGATACATTGCCAAATTGAAACAAACTATTTGAAAGGAATAGAATAATGGTTTTCGGGTGGAGGTTAGGTAGGGCTCATAGTAATGATCACTTGGAAAAAATTTTCAAGCCACCCATGTCACTGGTTGACAGTCACTGGTAAGAAAGGAAGGATAAGAGCTTTGAAGTAGTCATGTGTTTAGTGACAAGGTTGGGTTGGGGAAGGGGTTGGTGGCTAGATTTGTAGTGTTTGCCGATTTCCCTGGTGTAAATAGTCTCACCATGGCTGGTTTTGAATGATCCATCTGATGTTACTAGATACAGAGTTGAGGAGATTTGTATACAATCTGCCCTCAGAAGCTAGTGGGAGCTCCTCCAACATAGCGCCGTCACACTCCAATGCCTGGCCTGCACACCCTCCTGTCTATTACGTGTATGTTTATATGTATGATTTTTTTCATTCCCATTCACCCACATCCCAAGCTCTCCTTCCTTTGCCCCGAAGATAGTCATTGTAATGGAATTTTCATGTATCTATGTAAAATATAAAGTGTACCGTTCGGGGTACATATTTTGATGTTAGCTAAGTTATTATATTGTTCTTATTATTTTCCTTCTCTTATTTTTAATTACTCTCTTAGCCGTTTTTTTTTTTTTTTTAATTACTAATAGTATACTTATAGCTCCGGTTCTCATGCTGACTCTTTAGTTGGGCTGTTGGCCCATCACTCCAACTTTCCTCACTGACTTCACCTTTGTCATGAATGATTTTAGTCATTGTTGAGGGCATTAATATTTCCATTCAGTTCTGAAACCACAATCAAGTCTATATATTTTATTCAAATGCTGACTCTAAACCTGAAAATGAACCTTTTTTTTTTAATTATCATATAAATATTGCTCACTTTAGGACCAGGTGTTATATGCAAAGATTTTATTTATTTTTTGAAGTCCAATGTCATGACCACAGGAATTCTCTTTTCTTTATCTCATTGGTAGCCTAAAATAACCCTACACTTTAGTTTCATTTATATCACAGAAACAAAATAATATGAGTCTCCCTTTCAATCAAGAAAGATGTGAAATCATATGGGGTCCCTGGCTGGCTTCGTTGGTAGACTGTGAAACTGTTGACCTCAGGGGTTTAAGTTCGAGCCCCATGTTGGGTGTAGAGATTACTTAAAAATAAAATCTTTAAAAAAATTTATTTGTTTATTGTTTAATTTACCTCCAAGATAGTTAGCATATAGTGCAATAATAATTTCAGGAGTAGATTCCTTAATGCCGCTTACACATTTGGCCCATCCCCCTCCCATGACCCCTCCAGCAACCCTCTATTTGTTTTCTATATTTAAGAGTCTGTTTTTCCCCCTCCCCGTTTTTATATTATTTTTGCATCCTTTCCGTTTTGTTCATCTGTTGTGTATCTTAAAGTCCGCATATGAGTGAAGTCATATGATATTTGTCTTTCTCTGACTAATTTCGCTTAGCATAATACCCTCCAGTTCCTTTCATGTAGTTGCAAATGGCAAGATTTCATTCTTTTTGATTGCCAAGTAATACTCCATTGTATATATTGTGTGTGTATATATATATATATATATATATATATATATACCACATCTTCTTTATCCATTCATCTGTTGATGGACATTTGGGCTCTTCCCATACTTTGGCTATTGTTGATAGCGCTGCTATAAACATTGAGGTGCGTGTGTCCCTTCGAAACAGCACACTTACATCCCTTGGATAAGTACCTAGTAGTGCAATTTCTGGGTTGTAGCATAGTTCTATTTTTAATTTTTTGAGGAATCTCCATACTGTTTTCCAGGACAGCTGCATCAGTTTGCATTCCCACCAGCAGTGCAGAAGAGATCCTCCTTCTCTGCAAAAGGGATCCTCTTTCTCTGCATCCTCGCTTGATTTGTGAGGTTGCTTGAGTTGTTCATGTTAGCCACTCTGACAGGTGTGAGGTGGTATCTCATTGTGGTTTTGATTTGTATTTCTGTGATGACGAGTGGTTGAGCATTTTTTCATGTGTCATTTGGCCTTCTGGATGTCTTCTTTGGAGAAGTGTCTATTCTTTTCTTTTGCCCATTTCTTCACTGGATTATTTGTTTTTTGGGTGTTGAATTTGATAAATTCTTTATAGAGTTTGGATACTTACCCCTTTTCAGATATCTTCTTCATTCTGTTGGTTGCCTTTTAGTTTTGCTGAATATTTTCTTAGCTGTACAGAAGCTTTTTATTTTGATGAGGTCCCAATAGTTCATTTTTGCTTTTGTTTCCCTTGCCTCTGGAGACATGTTGAGTATGAAGTTGCTGTAGAGAAGGTCAAAAAGATTTTTGCCTGCTTTCTCCTCTAGGATTTTGATGGCTTCCTCTCTTACATTTAGGACCTTTATCCATTTGAGTTTATTTTTGTATGGTGTAAGAAAGTGGCCCAGGTTTATTTTTCTGCTTGTCACTGTCCAGTTTTCCTAGTACCATTTGCTGAAGAGACTGTCTTTATTCCATTGGATATTCTTTCTTGCTTTGTCAAAGATTAGTTGGCCATACATTTGTGGGTCCATTTCTGAGTTCTCTATTCTATTCCATTTATTGGAGTGTCTGTTTTTGTGCCAATACCACACTGTCTTGATGATTACAGCTTTGTAATACGTATTGAAGTCCGGGATTGTGATGCCTCCAGCTTCGGTTTTCTTTTTCAAGATGGCTTTGGCTATTTGAGGTCTTTTCTGGTTCCACACACCTTTTAGGATTGTTTGTTCTAGTTCTGTGAAGAATGTTGGTGTTATTTTGATAGAGATTGCATTGAATGTGTATATTGCTTTGGATAATATTGACATTTTAACAATGTTTTTTCTTCCAATCCAGGAGCATGGAATGTTTTTCCATTTTTTGTGTCTTCTTCAATTTCTTTCATAAGCTTTCTGTAGCTTTCAGTGTATAGATTTTTCACCTCTTAGGGTAGGATTATTCCTAAGTAATTTATGGGTTTTGGTGCAATTGTAAATGGGATTGATTCCTTGTTTCTCTTTCTGTTGCTTCATTATTGGTGTATAGAAATGCAACTGATTTCTGTGCATTGATTTTATATCCTGTGACTGCTGAATTCATAGATCAGTTCTAGCAGTTGTTTGGTGGAATCTTTTGGGTTTTCCATCTAGAGTATCATGTCTCTGTGAAGAGTTGAAAGTTTGATTTCCTCCTGGCTGATTTGGATGCCTTTTATTCCTTTGTGTTGTCTAGTTGCTGAAGCTGAGACTTCCAATACTATGAGTGGCAAGAGTGGACATCTCTGTCATGTTCCTGACCTTAGGGAGAAAGCTCTCAAGTTTTTCCCCATTAAGGATGATATTAGTGGTGGGTCTTTCATATATGGCTTTTATGATCTTGAGGAATGATCCTTCTGTGTCTACTTTCTTGAGGATTTTTATCAAGAAAGGATGCTATATTTTGTCAAATGCTTTCTCTGCATCTATTGAGAGGATCATGTGGTTCTTGTCCTTTCTTTTATTGATGTGATGTGTCACATTGATTGTTTTGCAGACATTGAACCAGCCCTGCATCCCAGGTATAAATCCAACCTGGTCGAGGTGAATAATTCTTTTACTGTGTTGTTGGATCTGGTTGGCTAGTATCTTGTTGAGGATTTTTGCATCCATGTTCATCAGGGAAATTTGTCTGTCGTTCTCCATTTACTGGAATCTTTGTCTGATTTTGGAATCATGGTGATACTGGCTTCATAGAATGAGTTTGGAGGTTTTCCTTCCATTTATACAACTTCAAAAGAATAGGTATTAACTCTCCTTTAAATGTTTGGTAGAATTCCCCTGGAAATCTATCTGGCCCTGGACTCTTGTTTTTTGGAAGAGTTTTAATTGCTCATTCGATTTCTTTACTGGTTATAGGTCTGTTCAAATTCTCTGTTTCTTCCTGTTTCAGTTTTAGTACTTTATATGTCTAGGAATTTTTCCAGTGATTCCAGATTGCCCAATTTATTGGCATATAATTGCTCATAATATTCTCTTTTATTATTGTTTGTATTTCTGCAGTGTTGGAATCTGTCCTCTTTCATTCTTGATTTTATTTCTTTGGGTCCTTTCCTTTTTCTTTTTGATCAAACTAGCTAGGGGTTTATCAATTTTGTTAATTCTTTCAAAGAATCAGCTTCTGGTTTCATTGATCTATTCTACCAGGTTTTGGTTTCAATAGCATTGATTTCTGCTCTAATCTTTATTATTTCCCATCTTCTGCTGGTTTGGGCTTTTATTCGCTGTTCTTTTTCCAGCTCTTTGAGGTGTAAGGTCAGGTTATGTATTTGAGACCTTTCTTCCTTTTTTAGGAAGGCCTGAATTGCTATATACTTCCCTCTTATGACTGCCTTTGCTGTGTCCCAGAGGTTTTGGGCCACGGTGTTATCATTTTCATTGGCTTCCATGTACTTTTAAATTTCCTCTTTAACTTCTTGGTTAGCCCATTCATTCTTTAGTAGGATATTGTTTAGTGTCAAATTATTTGTTATCTTTCCACATGTTTTCTTGTGGTTGATTTCGAGTTTCATAGGGTTGTGGTCTGAAAATATACACAGTATGATCTCGATCTTTTTATACTTGTTGAGGGTTGATTTGTGTCCCAGTATGTGAGCTATTCTGGAGAATGTTCCATGTGCACTCAAGAAGAATGTGTATTCTGCTGCTTTAGGATGAAATATTCTGAATATATTAAGTCCATCTGGTCCAGTGTGTCATTCAAAGCCATTGTTTCCTTATTGCTTTTCTGTTAGATGATTTGTCCATTGCTGTAAGTGGGGTGTTGAAATCTCCTATTATTATGGTATTGTTATCAATGAGTTTATGTATGTTTGTGATAAATTGATTTATATATTTGGGTGCCCTCATGTTTGGAGCATAAATATTTATAATTGTTAGGTCTATTTGGTGGATAGACTCCTTAATTATACATAATGCCTGTCTTCATCTCTTTTTATAGTCTTTATTTTAATATCTAGATTGTCTGATATAAGTATGGGTACTATGGCTTTCTTTTGGCAACCATTAGGATGAGAGATGGTTCTACATCCCCTTATTTTCATTCTGAAGGTGTCTTTAGGTCTAAAATAGGTCTCTTGTAAACAAGATATAGATGGATCTTGTTTTCTTATCGATTCTGTTACCCTATGTCTTTTGATTGGAGTGTTTAGACCACTGATGTTTAGAGTGGTCTGAATTTAATGCCATTATGAATGAATGCCATTATGTTGTCTGTAGAGTTGGAGTTACTGGTGGTGTACTCTGGTCCTTTCTAGTCTTTATTGCTGTTGGTATTTTTTTTTCCTTTCCTTCTTTTGTGTTTTCTCCCCTCAGAGAGTCTGCCTTAAAATTTCTTGCAGGTCTGGCTTAGTGGTCATGAACTCCTTTCATTTTTGTTTGTCTGGAAAACTTTTTATCTCTCCTTCTATTTTGAATGACAGCCTTGCTGGATAAAGAATTTTTGGCTGCATATTTTTCCAATTCAGCACATTGACTATATCCTGCCACGCCTTTCTGGCCTGACAAGTTTCTGTGGATAGGTTTGCTGCAAACCTGATCTGTCTTCCCTTGTAGGTTAATGACTTCCCTTGCAGATTTATGCTTTCATAATTCTTTCCTTTCCTGAGTGTTTTGTGAACTTGACTATGATATGCCTTGTTGATTGTCGGTTTTTGTTGAATCTAATGGGAGTTCTCTGTGCTTCCTGGATTTTGATGTCTGTGTCTTTCATCAGGTTAGGAAAATTGTTAGCTATGATTTGCTCACCCATTTTTCTCTCTCTTCATCTTTTGGGATTCCTATGACTCTGATATTATTCCTTTTTAATGAGTCACTGAGTTCTTTAACTCTTATTTCATGCTCTTTTGCTCTTATTTCCCTCTTTTTTTCTGCTTTGTTATTCTCCATAAGTTTGTCCTCTATATCACTGATTTGCTGGCCTGCCTCCTCCATCCTTCCTGCCAACATTCATTTGAGATTGCAGCTCAGTTATAACATTTTTATTTCATCCTGACTAGCTTTTACTTCTTTTATCTCCACATAAAGGGATTCTACTATATTTTCAACCCCAGCTAGTATTCTTATTTTTGTGATTCTAAATTCCGATTCAGACATCTTGTTGTATCTGTGTTGATTAAGTCCCTGGCTGTCATTTCTTCCTGTTCCTTCTTTTTGGGTGAATTCCTTTGTCTCATCATTTTGAAGGAAGAAAAGGAATTAATAAAGTGGGGAAAAAAAGTTAAAAATTAAAACCAACACAAAGAAATCAAAGAAAGGAAGCTAGATCCTAGGTGTGTTTTGGTCTGGTTGTTGAAAGAGGCTTGATAGATTAGAGAGAAAACGGAAAGATAAGAAAAGAACAACAACAAAAAAAGAAAACGTTTGAAAATTTGAAAAAATGAATACAATAGAATAGAATAAAATGAAATGGTGAAAGTAAAATAGAATTTTAAAAATTTACAAAAAAGCAAAAATATATAGAAAAAAATTAAAGACTTCTTAATAAAAATGAAAAATAAAAATAACCTTTTTCTTTTTCTGTACTCAAGAATAAGGAAAGAAAGAAATAAAAAAAATTGAATAAAAATACCAGTGAACAGAAGGAAATATGATGAAATTACACCTGGTTTCCCATAGAAGTCAAGCTATGAAGCACTTTATACTCCGTAAACTAAGCAGGTGGAGAGACTTGTGTTCGTCAGAAGCACTGTTGGCCCAGATGGGCGGGTTTAGTGTAACAGCTCCGTTCTCCACCTGATGCTGCTTATCTTACTGGGGTGGATTGCTGTGGCACGTGTAGGTTTGTAGATGCATGCTTGGGAAGAGTGAAAATGGCGTCACCCAATTACCCAGTTTGTAGTATCGGAACTCTGTGCTCTCCTCAACCCGCCTTCAAGCACCCCTCATTTGTCTCTGGCTTCTGTCCACTCCCCACTTCTACACTATCGGTGACTAAGCTGTCAGGCTGCCCCGCGGCACCTCTCTCCTGAGTTTTAGCTCAGATGCGGCTGTGTTTCCCAACCCCTCACTTCTGAGGAACTGCTGCTTTGACGCACTCAGATCCTCTGGGGGAGGGTCTCCTCGAGGAATGGCCAAGTGCCAGCCTGCCCTCAGGAACATTCGTGAGACCACACTGCTTGGATGCCCAGAGACTGCAGCTGGGTGCCAGCCCGCCCCAGAAAAAGTTCGCGTGATCTTGGAGCAGCAGTGTTTCAGGGATTAGGGTAAATCACAACGCGCATCTGGCGCCAGGCTTCCCCCTTAGCGTCCTTGTTCCAGAACCAATGAATGTGGTTCTTCTCTGGGGTCCACTGTGGCCTGAAGACCCTGAGGATCTTGCTCTCTGCTCCTGGGGATTCACCCTTCCCGCCAGAGCTCCACCAGGTATGAGCTGCGGAGATTCAGACTCTGTGCTCCTCAAGTTTATAGAGTCTCAATGGAATTTAAACCCTCTCCTTTCTCCCTTTTGTGCTCAGACCCTTACGGCTGTTTGCTGTTTTCCTTTTTCTCTCCAGCTACGTTTGGTGGGGGGTGAGAGGGTGCTTTTCCTGTACTCTCCTCTCATCTCCATCCTCTCTGCACAAGCAATAACTGCTCTCTGCCCTCCGCGGCTTCTCTCTCCCCAAGTTCACCTCTCCATGCCAAATACCTGCCAAGTTCTGTGGTTTAGGTGGTGTAGATTGTTGTGTTAATTCTCAAATCAGTTTTCTAAGTGTGCAGGATGGTTTAGTGTTGATCTGGTTGCATTTCAGGAGCGAGAGACAAAAAAAAAAAAGCTTCCATGCTGTTCTGCCATCTTGGCTCCTCCCTAAAAGTAAAATTTTTAAAAAATAAATGAAATCACAGATGTGAATCTCCCTTACTGGGATCATTTTTCATTCAAGAAAGCTGTGATGTAATTATCTTGGACCTTTTGCCAGGTGAGCCCTCTATGATGAATCACTTCTGTTTCCTGATAAGAGAATGAAGGATTCTAGGATATTAAGTACGCCTGGAACGACCTAATCAGGTTAAAACATACGAATTAAGACTTACTCTACTCAGTAATAAACGGCAAATTTCTTGGGTTTCTTTTCTTGCCACTCACTACAAAAAGAATTTCTAGACGTTGTTTTATTACTCTTCTAAAACGTAAGCCTTTGTGATGGTTAAAACTGTAAAACATGTTTTGATTGCTATGAGAAGTTGTAAAACTTGACTGGAGAAGAGATTAAGTGTTGATTCAAGGTTGAAGATTGAGCTAATTGTTAAGCATTTTACTTGCAACTGAACTTAAAATGAACTTAGTGGGATTTAAAAGATTATTTTCCCACTCAATGAAATGGTTTTATTCTCTAAGACTATAAATGGTCAGAATCACTCTTGGTTTTTAAGCCTGCTGCCATGATTTACATTACTAGTTTTTAGAAAAAAATTTATGTAGTTTGTATGCAATAAAACTTACCATTTTAAAGTATATAATTTGGTGAGTTTTAGTACAGTCACAGGTTGTACAATCATCACCATTATGTCATTCTCACTGAATGGTCTCGGTTTCAAATTTTGATTAAGTTAAATCTGTTATTAGTTCATCTTCCAAACTGGAAGTGTGATAGTCAATCATAGCCAATATTTGATGTGCATAGAAGTCCTTTTTATAATCGAAAGAAAGGATTTTTTTTCTGCTAACTACTTCATTATAAACATTGTCAGATAAAGAGCACTTCTCCAAAGGGTGTTTGGACAAAGTCTGGAAAGAGAGCGGTAGTTCCAGAACAGTTTGTCTTCATAATTTGCAGGCTGTTAGATGAGCTGAGAGGAAATTAGTTTTACTTTTTCCACTTGGGGAAAATAACAGCTTTTTTAACTTTTCATGTTCTCCCTTGAGAAAGAGGATTTCATGGACTGACTTCTGAGCATTATTGATCCCTCTCTTGACTGGGAATATTGGTGTGTCTGTGACAGCATTTTAAGAAAACAAATAATAGCTGCATTATTGTATAGTTGTTTTGATGTGCATTTTTGGTGTCCCCACCTAGAATAAGGACTCCTTAGGGCAGAGAACATGTCAGACCTTCCTTCAAAGTCTTCACAGGAGCCTGCACAGTACAGGACACAGAGCTGGCTCTTAGCCAACATAAATGACCTTGGTATGTGCCTATAAACTGTTTTGTGGCTTGTTCTATCTGCTGGGAAAAATACCTTTATTTGAGTTTTGATTCTGCTATTTACTAGTGGTCCGACATTGGAAAAGTTATTTTAAAATCTCAGAATTTCACTTTTGAACTATTTATTTTGAAAAATTTTACACACCTTCAAAAGCAGATATAAAATGAACCCCATTCAATCCATCACCCTCCTTCAGTAATTTTCCACATATGACCATTCTTTATTCTTTTATATGCCCATCTACTACTTATGCACTCCCTTCCACCCTGCCATTGAATTATTTTAAAATGAATCCTGGACATCATATCAGTTTGTCCCTAAATATTTTAGTATGTATCGCTACGATATAAGGATTCTTTCTTTCTGCCATAGCCATAATATCATCGTCACTCCTAATGGTGTCATCAGAAATTCCTTGATATCATCAAACTTTCATGCTTGTTTCCATTTCCCTGATTTTCCTCTCATCTCTTTTTCATCTCATTCTCTTGGTGGTTGCTGTTTTATAGTCAGTTTATTTGAATGAGGATCCAAATAAGATCATTTCATTTATTTGGTTGATTTGTCACTTTTCCTTTAGTCTAATTTCCCCTTTCCTATTTCTAGCTTGCCATTTATTCATTGAAGAAGTTGGGTCATTTGTCTTAGACAACTTCCCACATACTGGAATTGTTCTTATTGCATCCACATGGGATAGTCTACTGAACTTCTTCTTCATCTCCTGTATAAATTGGTAGAGCTAGAGGCTTGATGGTTCAATTTCTTCTTAGGAAAATACATCACAGGTGATGCTGTACACTTCCATCCTATTGCATCTCATCAGGACCACTTGATACCTGTCTTTCAGCAACATTAAGATTTTTCTGTTTTTTTTAAAGTATATTTATTTATTTTGTGTGTGTGAAAGAGAGAGAGCTGAGGAAGGAGGAGGCAGAGAAGGAAGACAGAGAATTGTGGAACCCAATACAGGGCTCCATCTCATGAACAGTGAGATCATGACCTGAGTGGAAATCAAGAGTCCAACGCTCAACCAACTGAGACATCCAGGCACCCCAGAATTAAGATTTTTCCATGGCTACAGGTGTTATCAGTCTTATCCATCTCTTATTCATCTTTTCAACAACCTTTCACCTAACATTTTATCAGCCATTGATCATTGCCTAGATCCATTATTTCATTGAGTTGTAAAATCATGATAATTTTATTCCATCCATCCTTTTTTCTGGATGTATTAGGTGAAATTAAAAAACATTTTTCTTTCACAAACTGGTTATCCTGAAGTACAAACAACTTATACCAGAAAAATAAGATATTTACTAGTTTTCAGAATAATGAGTTGGTTTCTTAGAATCAAAGGTGATCAGTGAGATTTTCATTTTAGTGTTGCTGTGACAATGGATTTTGATACCTTTGATGTGTTTCAATTCTTTGCAGTCATTCTTCTTCTTGATGCTTAAATTGTCCCATCTTTGGCCCATGGGAGTCTTTTCAAGTTGAATCTTGTAATCTTTTGTCACAGCCCCAGGAGTGTTTGATACCTTCCTTGCTATCTAGTATGACAAGATGTTCCAGGCTCAATTTACACATTTCCTGTCCCAGATCCAGAATTAGCCATTTATCTAAGGCACCAGGGTTTCTTTTAACGGGAAATAGGAAAGAAAACAATCAGGGCTCTAGGAGTGCTCATTAGTCATCTTTTCCAAGCTCTTCCAGTGGATATTAGCATATCCATATTATACTAATATCCATATTAGTATATATGAAATACATAGTGAATTCACATTGATATTTCCAATTCAAAGTTAGGATTATAAGGTTTTTATAGAACTTCTTTAATTTTTGTATCTTTTACACTGCAAGTCTTAGTTCCTAATGATATTAATATAATTACCACTTGCTTTATCCTACAATATGCACTAGTATCCAAATAATGATACCAGTGTTATTAGTAACAGTCTAATTACTGAGAACAGGTTAGGATTTCCATTTATCCCGCAAGGGATGTAGAGTTAAATTACCATGTCTTAAAGTCATTCAGAAAAGATTTCATTAAGTTGATACTGAGGGGTTTTTTTGTTTTATATTTCTTTTGATTTTTAGAGTTAAGAATCCTTTGAGCTAAATACGTAAAGGGGGAAGGGGCTGATGAAAAGAAGCGCTCCTGGGTTTTCAGCAGAATGAAATGAAAACGTTACACGGAAAGCATACCATAAACCACAAGATCAGTGGGAAAGTGAAGCACCGGCTACTGTGATTATTTCTCTGTAGCAAAGGCCATCTTCACTCCCAGTTAGAGGATGCGATTTGCCAAATTTCTCAGAGCTCACCTGGCCCTTGACTCAGGGTTGATTACTAGCCACTGGGGCCCAGTCATCTCCTTTGGCCATTTGACCTCTCCATGTCTCAGGCTTCCCATTTGGTGATAAATTAGAATACCTACCTCATAGAGTTTCTGTGAAGATTAAAGGAAAATGTGTATACTCTATTATATATTTTTCTTCTTCCCTCTTCCGCTTCCCTCAGGGAAGCTGTGTGGGAAATTTAGACCATTTAGAACATGGCAGCCAAGCAGACAGAGCCGGTCACCATCATTAGCCTCCGGAAGCTGAGCCTGGAGACCCCAGAGCCACAGGCAAAAGGTAAGTCTCATATCCTGAAGCTGCGGCTTAATTTCCCCCTGTATTTACTAGTTTTTATAATGACTGGTTTCTCAACATCTTCCTCAGTATGTGAGCAATCCTCCACATACATTCCCTTGTTACAGAGGCCATTTCTCTCCCTCTGCCCTTCCTTGTTAGAGTCAAAGACATTCACCGTGGAAGATGCCGTGGAGACCATTGGATTTGGACGTTTCCACATCGCCCTGTTTCTGATCATGGGCAGCACTGGGGTAAGTGCTCCTTGGAGATCATTCGAGTCTCCAAAGCGAACTCATCATTGGACACATATTGTCTTCACTGACCTCCAGCTCTGGAGTGTCCATTCAGGGAAGGGAGTGACAGGGAACAGAACTCTGGGAGGTGATTAATTAAAAAATAATTTTCATCTACCTTTGGCAGATGTTTGGTCATGAGCAAATACATTTCTGTGTCTTTGTGTTCTGGGAATTCAATATTCATTTTTATTTATTTTTGAATGTGCATTTATTTATTTTGAGAGAGACTGGGTGTGTTTTCACTTGGGCATGCATACAAGCACCAGTTGGGGAAGGGCAGAGAGAAGGAGAGAGAGAGAGAGAGAGAGAGAGAGAGAGAGAGAGAATCCCAAGCAGGCTCTGTGCTGTCAGTGCAGAGAAGGGCTCAAACTCATGAACTGTGAGATGATCACTTGAGCCGAAACCAAGAGTGAGACGCTTAACTGATTGAGTCACCCAGATGCCCCTCAATATTCATTTAAAAAAAAATGCTTTAAATCTCTTCCTTCTCTGGGAAGAGAGGAGAAAACTAGTATTATTCTAAGTAAAATTATACACATGGTTCTCTTCTCAAATACTTTGTGGATAAGAATCCCATGGGACATCTGTTGTAATTACAGATTTCCAGAACCTTTAAGCACCACTGACTAAGGTTTGCTATTTACTATCAGCTATCATGAGAAGAGAAGAGTGACCGCTCAGCCCCAGGGCTTTCACTGACAGTGAAACCACTACAGAAAAAACCACTACTGCTTCCTCCCTTTTTTTGTAGGTGCTGTGAAATATGTTAGGAATATGACAGTGGTAATGAGACAGAATGGAAAATCTGAGAGAGGTGATCAACAAGACAATGATTTAAGGTGGAAGATAAAGATAGCCAAGAGACCAGTGAATAAATAATAGCCCTGATCCTCACTCTCAGCTAAATGGTTTGAGAAAAAGAGTGATGTGAGCTGGAGGTGGCACTTGCCACATCCTGAGGCGTCACTCCAGAAGTCCTTGGACCCTCAGGAGGCAGCCCAGTAGAGGAGGAGAGAAAGGCAAGACACATTCTGGCCCTACTTTTATGATAACCAGCAATACAATTTAGGACATTTCTTCATCTATAAAGTATTATTTCATCTAGGCTCCAAAATGTTAGAATTCCATACTTCAAGGCACAAGTGGGTACGAATGGGCAGGGTTTTATCCTAACTTTGCTCTACTTTCAACCAGAACATCTCTACTTCTGTTTTTCATATTTGGTTTCTAGTATGGTTTCATTACATGGTCCCCTTGGCTTAAACACTGTCACACTCTGCGTCTTTGACCTTCAAATATGTTGAGAAAACCGTCTTTTCTTCCATAACAGCAAGTGAAAAGGATATGTGGATTTTTTTTTTTTTTTTTGCCATCCCAGATCAAGCCGTCTGTACAAAGAGAGTACAGTTTTATTGGTTATTATTTGTATTGGAAGGATGGAATTGGTGGTGGGGGGGCACCTGGATGCTCAGTCAGTTAAGCATCCGACCCTTGATTTCGGCTCAGGTCATGATCTCATGGATTGTGAGTTCGAGCCCTGTGTCAGGCTTCAAGCTGATAGTGTGGAGCCTTCTTAGGATTCTCTCTCCCTCTCTCTCTGCCCTCCACTACTTATTCTCTCTCTCAAAATAAAAATAAACTTAAAAAAAAAGATAGGAGCACTTGGTGGCTCAGTTGCTTCAGCATCTGACTTCAACTCAGGTCTGATCTCACTGTTTGTGATTTCAAACCCCACATCGGGCTCTTGTGCTGACAGCTCAGAGCCTGGAGCCTGCTTTGGATTCTGTGTCTCCCTCTCTCTCTGCCCCTCCCCCACTTGTACTCTGTCTGTCTGTCTCTCTCTCAAAATAGAAACATTAAAAAAATGATGCTATTGTACCCCCTTCCCAAAGGATAGTTATCCCCTCTATATAACTAACCCTTGATATTCATATCCAGATACATGTCTATGCAGATTGTATGTCTATTGCATATTTATACTTGATGTCGTTGTGAAATAGCTCCTGGTTTTAAGTGTTTTATAAGCTGCTTCAGTTCTTCCCAACCCATCAAGATTGGAAGGGCTGTTTACCAGGTTTCTTCCTCCCTCTCCCTCTCCCACACCCTCCCCCTCTCCCACACCCTCCCCCTCTCCCACACCCTTTCTCTTTCCCACACCCTATCCTTCTCCCACACCCTCTCCCTTACCTCAGTCTCCCCCTCCCCCCTCCCATACCCTCAGCTTCTCCCTCCCTCTCTCTCTCTCTCTCTCTCTCTCTCTCTCTCTCTCTCACACACACACACACACACACACACACACACACACACACACACACAGAACTGTCTAATTAGGTGTTGTAACCAAATCCCTCCCCTGTTTTGAGGATGGGCTACTTTGGATGGATCTTCTCATCAGAATGGCTGTGTTGACAGTGATGGGGATGGCTCCTCCTGGTCATGGTCTGTTAAAGTTCTTGATCAGAGGCAGTGGGAGTGATAGTTGGGTTTCAGGGCCTCACACGACCAGGGTATATGTAATAGCATCACAGCAGCAGCACAGCCTCAGTCTGTGACCAGGCCTCCTGTATCCCAGTGTCCTCTGAGGTCCCCTAAGATCTTCTTTTTTTTAATGTTTATTTATTTTTGAGAGAGACAGCACGAGTGGGGAAGGGCAGAGAGAGAGGGAAACACCAGAATCTGAAGCAGGCTCCAGGCTCTGAGCTGTCAGCCCAGAGCCAGACATGGGACTCGAACCCATGAACTGTGAGATCATGACCCAAGGCAAAGTTGGATGCATAACTAACTGAGACACCTAGGAGCCTCTAGATCTTCTTATACAGTGCTGCTGCTTGATGACCCCCTCCCAAGATCCCAGCTGGTCCCTCTCCCCTAAGCCTATTATATCAGAGTTGGGGCAGAGCTTTATCCCTTATTGGCTTACTTTCTCCTAAGACCATTTAGAGGAGCGGAGTCCTGATTGATATTGACCCAACTGCTCTATATTACTGAGAGAGATATGTTTAATAAATCAAACATCCTTCCGAGGTTGTCATGCCATCTCTTATTCATTATACTTTTCTTGGGGCTAAGACATACCAGCTATCTGAACTCTAAGCATGACTGTAATACTCTCCAAGAAGAGACAAGCCTTTATGATACCTTTCCAATTCCCATGTAGTAGCCAACACCAGTATACTTTGTTCATCCCAGACCTTCCAGTTATGAATATGCAAATAGACCATAATACATAATCCACATAAATAGCAATTCTTCCCTAGCATCTACTTCTTCCTGTCTCTGGAGATAAACTCACCCTGTAACGGGCTGCAAGAGATGGACAGCAGATGATATTCACACTTCCTATTGAAAGAAATATTTAGTAGCACAGAGTACACTAAGTTTGCTGAATAGACACTCTTTCCTGATGATGAACTCATTGTTCTGTACTTGCTGCTTTATTCTCTTCTAGTTCTCATGAAGCTTGCCTACTATCTCAGCTTCTTGAGTTCAGAGACTATTTCACAAATCCCTCTGTAAGGGCTATGCCCTGAGACTTCCACAATCATGCGTAAGAAGCAGCAAAGTTAGGTGGATGTAGATGCTGGTGGTTAGCTAGGTTCACCCACTAGCTAAGTGACTGCCCCCCTCCCTACCCCAACATCCTCGTAGTGCTGCAGTGCAAATGCATAGGTCAGCAACATTACAAATGATTACGTCACAAATCTCAAATCGTTCGAACCAAAGCTGTTACATCCATGAAAGCCAAAGTTCTACTATACTTCATCCAACTAGCAGTGCCAAGAGGGTTCACAGTAGGTGCTCCCTAAGTGGGGGAGGGGGAAGGAGGAGGTTAGGATTAGAAGGATGGATAGGCAGGGATACATGGGAAGAACTGATGAGAAACCAGCCCTAAGACATGGTATTTTCTCTCCTTCTTGAAGATTGCTGAGGCCATGGAGATCATGTTAATAGCGGTCGTGTCTCCTGTCATCCGCTGTGAATGGCAGCTGGAGAATTGGCAGGTGGCGTTAGTGACTACGGTGAGTGACTGCTCTGAATGAACCAACTGGGAATGAGGGCTTCTGCTCCCTTTCCCCCATCCCACAGGGCTGAGAGCTGGAGGCTCCCTCACTGCTTGGTGTGTTGGCTTCCAAAGCTCATGGGTTGTCAGAATCAAACTACCATTTTAGGTCTTTTTCTTTTTTTTTTTTTTCTCTATTCCTATAGGGAGCATAAACTTGCACTGCTTATTTTCTAACCCCTAGAAAGTGGCTAAAAGAGACAAATGCAAATCAGAGAGAGTAGCCCTTAAGTCACGGATTAGTTATGGTTTGAGTCAGACTGCAAATGAGTTGAACAGTAGTGACTTAGGCAATCATCAAATCACCCTCACTGAAGTGAACTGTGTTATGCATTCAACTTTCCTCAAAGATAATTACGAGTAGCCTTATGAATTGCTCCCCAAATTTTGCTACAGAGGGAATTAAGGATATTCTATATCATTCTTTGAAAAGGTAATAAAGTGCCAGTTGATTGCCAAGCAGGTTGTGTGTGCATGCATGCGTGTTGGAAGGAGTGCAAGCGGTTCCATGTTGAGTCAGGAAGAGAGAGCAATGGGAGACAAGTTTGCAGAGACAGGTGGGGACCAGAAGCATCTTGGAGGCTGTGCCTGGACTCCATTCTGGAGACCGCTGTAGGACCCTGTGCCCCAACTTGGGTCAACATGTGGAAATCCTCCAGGCAAATAATAGTCGGCCTATATGATAGCTTTGCAAATTACTGTTTTATGTAACAAGAATCAGTTTCACTCAAACGCATCATTGACTTCATAGTCATTATGTATTTCTCATTAAATGGATATGAAATTATACTTCCTATCATGCAGTGCTCTGGCAAATATATTTCTTTTTTTAATCTTAAAAGAGGTTCTTCATGCTTAAAAATGTTGGAGATCACACTGTGGATGACAGGGAACCATTCAGGGGTTTGAAGGTAGGACATGGTCAGCTTTCTAAGAGCTCTGAGGAAATAAGTTTGGAAGGTAGATAAGTTAGTGGTGGTAAAGTGACAGAGTGAGTGGAGGTGAGGAAGTGTGTTCTGGAAGTATTTAAGAGGTCACATCAGCCAAAGAGGTGAAAGAAACACAAGGTGAGGAGTGGAGAATTGATTTACTTGGATATCGAAGCTGGTTTTCATGAAGGCAGGACTTAAGAGAAAGACGATGAGGCAGGTGCCAAGATCCTCACTGAAAGGGGAGTGTAGGAGGGAGGAAGGGAGGTGGAGATGGGTACAGGATGCAGAGTCACACGGCAGAGGCCTTGAAAGAGGGTGAGGCTCTGTGAAAGAGTAAGAGTGATGACCTGAAACTGGCCATGGAGAAGGTGGAAGTTTTCCCCAGGCCCTTAGCCTTCTGCGGGTTATGGGCAGAGAGCAGCCTTCACTGCAGAAGGCTTCTGGGGAAGGGGTGTCCCCACCTCTCACTTGGGAATTCGTGACCTGGGAATTCTCATCTCTATGGGGAACTAGGAACCTCTCCCTCACCTCTGGAACTGATCTGAGTTCTCCTCTCAGAGGACATATGTCCAGCCAGTAGTGCTTCTCCCTGTGTCTTGGAGGCCAGGAGATAATGGAGCCCCATCTTGTACTCAATTCCAGCAACAAATGTACAGATCTGCTCATTTTCTTAAATCCATTTCCCTCTTTAGAGTTCCTTTTTAATTTTGTTGCACTTGTTCCTTTTTTTTTTTTTTAATGTTCTAATACTTTTAGAGATCCCCAGGTGGCTTTTTCAGTTGAGCATCTGGCACTCGATCTCAGAATTCGGGTGATCGAGCCCTGCATCGGCTCCATGCTGCTGGTGAGGAGACTGCTTGGAGTCTCTCTCTCCCTCTCTTTCTCTGCCTCTTCCTCACTCATGTGCTCTCTCTCAAAATAAATAAACTTTAAGAAAAGTACTAGAAATTTGTTTAAGTTTATTTATTTTGAGAGAGAGAGAGAGACAGAGAGAGAACCAGCAGGGGAGGGTCAGAGAGAGAGGAGAGAGAGAGAGAATCCCAGGGAGGTTCCACCAACCATGGGATCGTGACCTGAGCTAAAGTCAAGAGTCAGCTGCCTAACTGACTGAGTCACCCAGGTGCCCCCAAAGTTCTACTACTTTTAGAAGAGGGAAGGGGTATAAATAAAAATAGCTAAAGACCTTACCTGGGCTTGTAATTAAGCGACTCAGCCATTTTTCACTTTCTTCTACGTACAAAAGATAGTTGTAATTTTGAGACCATTCCTCGTCAATCTTGTGCCCATAGAGTGACTGCTGTAAGGTTTTGTGTAATTATAACTGCACCACACCCCAGCTGGCTTGTGGCAATGCACGTCCTCCTTCCTGAGGATGCCGGGAGATCCAGCTGTGGTGTCTGCGTCTGTCACTCCCACGAAACTATATTACATGGTTCGCTTTCTATATTTACAACTGGCATTTCATCTTGCATTTATGTTCTTCCTGGTGGCATCTGAGGGGCTCCCTAACATCAGCTGTAACACAACTTCCTTGTTAGGTGGGGCCCGGCTCAGACAACTGTTCTCTAGGGAATTCAAGTCACCCCTGATTGTGACCATTTCTTGCCCAGAGTTCCTAACTGACTACCATTCTTTAGTGTCTGTCACCCTGGCTGTGAGTCCCATCCAACATTGGCAACTGTGCTCTGGGCCCACTGACCCTGTCTTGCTGACAGGAGGGGCCCAGACTGCTTCAATCAAGAGGCTACATTTTCAGCATCTCCTAGGCTCCCCATTCCCCAACCCAACACCACTTTCTGGTCAGCCTGGTCTGAGCGGTTAATTGGAAAACCTTGAGGAATGTGGATGAATTACGGTTCCTCATGTTTTGTGACTGAAGAAACAAAACTTCATGTGGTGCATAAAACAGAAATAGAAGGGTAATTTTTATGCTAAAAATAAGTACCTGTAGAAAAAGCAGACCCTTCAAAGAAAGAGGGAGTGTCAAGGAGAAAGAGTTTTATGTCTTCATGCCTCTGTGTGATATTCCAAACAGGATCAGTGCTCACAAGCTTTAGGGTTCACACAGGCTTTGAGTCAAGGTTTGTGCTCCAGATAATAAACAACTCAGCCTTAGGAAAGTCATAGCAAGCAAGCAAGAAAAAATAAAAACCTGCCACCAATGGGAGAGAACAGAGTAAAGTTTAAATTTAATCTTATTTGACTATTTCCTTCACCTTTATTAAACAGTTACTTAAATTTAATCTGGTTGCAATTTAGTCTATGAACCCAACATAGCATCTCAATAAACAAAAGTGTGTTAAATCCAAAGAGTCACTTTCCTCCCCGCCCTGGGTAGTTTGTGTACGACTTCCTTTTATCCAAGTCTGGTCATGTCTTCTTCCTTCTTGGAGGGAGTTCGATAATTCCATAATAGAAACTGCTTAATTTCAGAAATACCCAAATTTCGAGATTAACCAACTGATAAGATTTTTTTTTTTTTTTTGGTAGGCTTCACATCCAGCACAGAGCCCAGTGCAGGACTTGAACTTAGGACCTGAGATCAAGACCTGAGCTGAGATCAAAGCTTATGCTTAAAAAAAAAAAAAAAAAAAAGAGTTGATGCTTAACTGACTGAGCCACCCAGGTGCCCCACTGATAGGATTTTTTTAAGTTTTCAAAAAATTTTTAAATTTTTCATATTTTTGAGTTGGAGGGAGAGAGAAGGAGGGAGAGAAACCCAAGCAGGCTCCACACTGTCAGCATGGAGCCTGACGCAGGGCTTGAACTCATGAACCATGAGATCATGATCTTAGCTGAAATCAAGAGTCAGATGCTTAACCAGCTGACCCACCCAGGCACCTCTGATAAGATTTTTTAACTGAGTGACTGACATAGGGTTGATATAAAATATATATATACACATATATAATGTTTATATCAAATATTTGGTATATATATATTTGATAATTAAGGTCATTAGACAACAAGAAAGAGGTAAAAATCTTGCCATCAACTACCATCATCTTTCAAAAAAAAAAAGCACACTAGTACCAACAATCAGAAAGAAAATTATTCCAGAACAAAAAAAGCACTTAATATTTAATAAATTTAGATTTATTCAAAATGTATCACCTTACCTTATTTTTACCATTTTTCTGAAGGCCTATTAGATTCCATGACAGGACAGCATCTATCCCAACGCTGCCATTTAGAAAGCACTGACATCTTTCCCCCTTCTCTTCTATCCTGCAAAGTACCGTGCACAGAGGAAAAACATGGCTTTGTGTTCAAGAATAGATATGATTTTTTTAAATAGTTCCCTGTGGAAGAAATATGTTTGAGTCTTCCTTAAGACGAGTAGGGAAGGGAGAAAGAGAAAGCAAAGCAGGGAGAGAGAAACAGCTCTCTTACAGAAAAAGTCTTAGAAATGCAAGCTAACACTTTTCCTTTGATTACCCTAGAGGCAATCAGGCAGAGATCTTACTAGAAAGGAAAGCTAGTGAAGCGTGCAACTGCTTGAAAGAAGAAAAATAAGTAGCCTAAAGGCACAGACATCAGATCACAGCTCAGGCTGAGTTAAAATGCTGGCATCATATCCAGCTTCTTGAATTTTATCAGCATAGGCCAAGCCATTGTGAGAGCAAGTAAGGAAAGAAATAGATTTATATTCGTTTTGAAGAGTATTTCTAAATGAATGATTAGTTTTGGTGTTTGTTTAAAGTTTCTGTTTACCTGTGATCACACAAAGGAAAATTGCTTCTAGAAGTCTCAACTCGTGTGTGGAATAAGGTAGGTCCTGAATGAATAGAGATTTTTTTTTTGTTTTGAATTCTTAAAATGGAAACTCACAATGATACCTCTGAGTAGAATGAGGCAAGTGCCACCATCTTGGATCAGAGGGAAAGCAATGGCCTGTTCCTTCAACTCCTGTTTCCACCTGGACGCAGTGTCTCCTAGTGTGGGGCCAGCCAAGGGGAGGTCAGCCTCTGGAGCCCTGAACATGTTAACCAGAGACAGGAGAGTTTTGTGGACACACATTCTTCACTCTCTACCCCTCATACATTTCCATTCGACTTTTCGTTAAGATGGATGAATGGGAAATGTAGTAATTAGCATTTTATAGATCGCCTGCCTACAGGGTAATTTTTTCTCACTCCCCCTCCAGATGGTGTTTTTTGGCTACATGGTATTCAGCATCCTCTTTGGCCTTCTGGCTGACAAATATGGCCGCTGGAAGGTAGGTTGGCCTTGAAGTATGATTTGTAATTCTCCTGTGGATTCTTTTGTGATGATGCCACCACTGCTTCTCTCTCTTAAAAAAATACATATATATATATTTATTTATTTTGAGAGAAAGAGTGTTGGGGGGTGGGGGAGGACAGAGAGGGAGGGAGAGAGAATCTCAAGAAAGTTCTCCATTATCAGAGCAGAGCCAGACGTGAGGCTTGATCTCATGAATCGCGAGATTATGACCTGAGCCGAAATCAAAATCAAGGGTCTGACGCTTAACCGATGGAGCCACCCAGGCACCCCACCACCGCTTCCCTTTAGTGGACATTTCTTAATAATGAAGATAGAATGTGCGGGAATGTCCTTCTCTGTCACCACATGCCTGAATTCCAGGCTTGTCTTCTTTTTCCTGAGATACTTGTTCTCATACCCGGTTCCCATTGTCCATGTATGGTATTGATGAATGAGCATAGTTAAAAAATATTAGAACATAGAGACTTACACATATAAACATAAGGAGCTTGACATTAGTTAACTTGGTATAGCTTTGAAACTAAGCCACTTTCTCAAGGTCATACACCTACTAACATTAAACAGTATAAACTGTAAGACATAAATGTATATCTTCTGAATTTAACCCTAGGTCTCTCTTTTTTTCTTGTCTGGTTTCTGGTAGGGAAGACCTCTCTAAACATAAGCACAAGGTGGGAGGGTGGAAGTCCCAAAGAAAAATAATTAAAGAATTGGCTGTATGTTTTGAAGTACACAAATAAATAACATAGACATTCATAAATTAATATGAAAACACAAATATCTCAAAAAATGTAAAAAGCACAAGAAGACATTTTCCAAAAAAAAAAAAAAGATATACAAATGGTCAACAAATCTTAAAAATGGGAGTTAGCAAAAGGAAAAATATTAGCAAGGCATAAATTTTTTTTCTCGCCAAATCCATAAGGAATTTTTCTTGTTTCAGAGAAAGTTGCAAGTGTACAGACACCTTCACATACTATTGGTGTAGTTTTTCTGACCATTGGTTTGGCACATGAATCAAGAACCTTGAGAATACCCATTCCCCTAGTATGATCATTTTTTTCCTTTTTTTAAAAATGTTTATTCATTTCTTTTTGAGAGAGACAGAAAGAAAGACAGAGAGAGAGAGCATGTATGCACAACCTGGGAAGGGGCAGAGAGAGAGGGAGAGAGAATCCCAAGCAGGCTCTGGACTGTCAGTGCATAGCCCTTTATTCAAACTCAAAAACTGTGAATTCATGATCTTACCTGAAACCAAGAGTTGGATGCTTAACTGACTGAGCCGCTTAGGCACCCGTGGTCATTTTCATTCCAGAAATCTAGCCTGTTTCGATCACCAGATATCCACAGAGATTTATGCACAGACATTGTCACATCTAATTACAATAGAAAACCTCAGCATTCAACTATAAGGGAAGGGTTTATGCATCCTGTTACATGCACTCGAGTACATCTCTCCACTGGAATATTTTGCAGCCATTAAAAACATGTTTTCCCTTTCA
Source organism: Paguma larvata (assembly GCA_030068075.1). NCBI lineage: Eukaryota > Metazoa > Chordata > Mammalia > Carnivora > Viverridae > Paguma > Paguma larvata. Next base: position 88,331,203 of record CM057834.1, on the reverse strand, counting down.
AGCAGAAAAAATAGGATAAAACATGTTAGTAATTTCTTTGGGTTAGGGAGTCAAGCAAGTCAAGCAAGATTTAAATATTTTGTTTGTCTCTTTTTCTTCCATATTCTCTACTGTGAATTTGTACTATTCTTATAATTAGAGAAAAAGCAAATACCTTGAAGTTTCTCCTCACACCCATTCCAACTTATCGCTTCACTGTGCTCCTAGTGAGGGCAGTGTTTGGCATCCTGATTTACAAGTTTAGACTCCTGTCACCTGTTAGCGTGGATGCAGTTGGGCAGTTTTGACAAATGGTCTAAATTTGACCGCCTGGGCTTTCAGGCAATACAGTGGCACTGATGGCGTTGCCTGAAGACCGGGAGAGATTGGTGATCTCCCTGTAGATGAGCTCCTCAGAGAAGCAAGCATCGGATGGAAATTAAAAATCACCTTCAGAAGTTAAATTTTCTCCCTGTGCCTTCCATTGACGCAGGTCCCTTTTAATTAATTAATAAGTCTCCTTTTATTGCTTCAGATTTTGCTCATCTCGTTCCTGTGGGGAGCCTACTTCTCCTTGCTGACCTCTTTCTCTCCCTCGTACATCTGGTTTGTCTTCCTGCGGACAATGGTGGGCTGTGGCGTGTCTGGCCATGCACAAGGGTAAAGACTTCACCTAGAGGATGCTTGAGAGAAGGATGTGTACACCCCCAGATACTTAGGCATACTCTGTGGTTAATGCATCAATAGCATCAATAAGTTGTAAATGTATAAGACCCCACTTGTGCTAATTATTTTTCAGCTATTGATTGATTGATTGATTGAAGTGATGGCTGCTGCTTTCACTAAGAGCTATTTGCTCATTAAGTGACATTTGATGGTGAGGCCAGCAGAGTGCACTAGACTGAACACGTGTCAACTTTTCTGTCCCTAAGGCTGATCTTTGACTCGTTAGACTAAATGCTAAGCGGAAGTGCCATATGAAGTAGGAAACAAATGCAATCTATTAATTTCTTGACGATTTGCTGCAAGAGTTTAGTTTCATCAGGAGCATCTTGAACATTTAGGAGTCACTGTTTTACAGGTCATTGCCCTGTGACCAAAGACTGTGTCTAGGTGCATTTGCAAAGCTGAGAGAGATTGCTGATGCTTGTCCTTGTCTACCCTGGGATAAGTGCGTGGTATCTCCTTGTGCCTGGGCGTGGGAAAGATGTTCGGCTCAAAGTTCAGCAACTTGGAGCCCGCCTTAAATTAACAGGGCCTCTCAGGCTCCTCTCTCCCAGGTGCCTTGGAGCAAGTTACCCTTAGAATATATTAGGAGATATCAAAGGACCTAATTATTACCTTAATGTGTTGGGGAAAGATTATTCTTCCCTGGGGCATAAATTAAGCCCCACTCTGAGCTTGGGAGTCCTAGAGGAGTAGAACTTAGCTTGACTTTTAAAACATCCCTCAGGAAGCAGCCCAATAAATCTATCGAGAAAGCCCAAACCCTGCTTAATAACCACAACAGAGAAGAGCAATTAGAAAGTTAATGGAATATGATTCTCTTTATTTGTCCATACACAAAAATTAATATGTACTTAATTAGAAACCTGTGCTTTGACGGTCATCATTTGTTGTGAAAACTATTTACTTTGTTTTAGGTGTAATTTAATTTCCCAAGCATGTTTTAGAAAAGGGCATCAGGCTTGGCAAAACGTTTTGCCAACTTTGCAGGGGGGTGGAAGGGGAATGCAAAAAAAAAAAAAATAAGGCTCATCTCTCTTAAATGGTAGAAAGTTTAAAATAATTTTTGGAATAAACATCTACACAGAGGAGCAGCTATAAATTTCGTATTGTTCTCTTGCGTGGATATTAGCTCTGTTAGCAATTATACAGCAAAACGTAATTGAGGAAAACTTGTGTCTTCCTTTACACACTCACACTCAATACTTCTGACACATCTGCACTTCTGACACTAAGTGTGTGGGTTATTTACACACCAACCGGTTCTCCAACAGCAGCCGGGTGGTGTACAGTTCAATTCAATTCTGACCCTAACTGGGTCTGAACCTGACCTCACAAGTTCAGGTCTCAGTCCAACAATGCTGCCACCCAGCTCAGACACCAGTCACAAGTAGTAGGTCCCCAGGTTCTCCACAATTTCTGTCTGAATTGTTACAAATTGGAAGTTGCCATAAATTCCTCCTCGGATGCAATAATTTGTTAGAGAAGCTCGCAGAACCCAGGAAAACCGTTTACTTACTATTGCAGTTTTATTACAAAGGAGATTTTAGAGGAAACAGATGAACAGCCAAATGAAGAGATAGGCACAGGGTAAGGCTTGGAAGGATCTTGAGAGCAGACCTTGTGTCCCTGTGGAGTTTCTGGTACACCCACCTACCCAGCATATAGCTGTGTTCACAGAGTTAACGGCAAGTGCCGTTGCTCTGTGACTGAATACTGTGTCTAAGTGCATTTGCAAAGCAGAGGAAGACCACCGAAAGAGATTGTTATATATATATAACATATATAATTATATATTATATATAAAAATATAAATATATATTTCTTGCCATTTCACAATGATGAAGTCTACATTTTTAAATTCTTTATCTCCGTGACAAAAGTTATGATTTTTTAAAGTTATTTGCTTTTATAAAAACAAAATTTCTGTTTTTCTCCTCCCTTCCTGTTTAGGCTAATCATAAAGACTGAATTTTTGCCTACCAAATATCGAGGCTATATGCTCCCTTTGTCTCAGGTAAGGTAAAATAGAAAATCTTCCTGGTCTTTGGATTCTGAAGGATAGGATTTACATGGTTTTTCTCCTGGCCGATTGATTGTTGATTATTTGATTAGCACACTGCCTATTTCTTGGTATGAACTGGGGAGCGCTAGGAATGCCTGATGCTGGATGTCCTGTTCCAAGGTGTTCTGAGCCCTCCCTGGCTTCTATCATCCAACAGTACCATTCAGAACACACTAGCCCCTTCCGGGAAGCATTTCAGTGACTGGTTTCAGGGGAATGAGAGAAACCCCAGGAATGCATCTGGGATGGACTTTCTCCTCCCACTGAGTCTTCACTGGTGGTCCGGAGGTGGGGGGAGGACACAGCTACCCTTTAATAGGGCATCCCATCTGCCCTCCAGGGTTACTGCAAGGCCGTAATTGGCCCATGTCTGTGGAGACATGCTATAGGTGCCTCGTCCAGCTGGGCCATTTATCCAGGTGAGAAGATTGGGATGCTTCCAAGCCCTCCCCAGGCTCCACTGGCCACTGAGGCCATGTCAGTGAATCCAGGTGCCCTTGTAGCATCTCCAATGCTATCCTTATCCAGAAGCCCTTTCAGGTGGCCCATGTAAGAGACCTATCTTCTCACTGAAACATCTATTTGACAATAAATAAAGCAGCAGTAGGAGAATATTTTAAATTTTATTTTAGGGGCGCTTAGGTGGTTAAATGTCTGACTCTTGATCTCAGCTCATGTCTTGATCTTAGGGTCATGAGTTCAACCTTCGTGTTGGACATTGCACTGGGCATGAAGCCTACTTAAAAAAAATAATATGGGTGCCTGAGTGACTCAGTCAGTTAAGCATCTGACTTCAGCTCAGGTCATGATCTCATGGCCCGTGGGTTCAAGCCCCATCTTGGGCTCTGTGCTGACAGATCAGAGACTGGAACCAGCTTCGGGTTCTGTGTCTCCCTCTCTCTCCTTCTCCCTGCTCGCCCTATTATTTATTAATTAATAAATAATTAATATATTAATATTAATAATATCAATAAATTATTTTAAATAAAAATTAATTTATTAATTTTAATAAATTAAATAAATAAAATAAAATTTATTTCAAAATTTTCCAATACTAAATTTAGGCAACCCAAAATGCAAAAGAATGTAACAAATACAGCTATGCTAAGTCTTTACATTTCTCCCAGCTCTCTTCTGATCTTTGTTAAGGTGGATGCACACACTTTTGATACTTAGCATTTGGATTTTACACTTAACATTATTTAATGGGCATGGTCCTGCTCAAGCTTATCTGTGGACTTTTTCTCTTCCACCTGCCATTCATTCGTTGGCATGCTTGCTGGTTATGTCTTCTCCTTACTAGTCTTATTTTCCTGCTCTCCTTGGGTCATCTAATTAATTCCAATGGTTTTAGCTAAATATATTTGTAAACCCCAAAATCTTTATCTACAAGCAAAAGCATGTCCTTGAACTTCAGATGCATGTAGCTAATAGACTAATTGATAGTTATTTGACTATCATATAGGCTCTGCAAATATAATATGAATAGAACTCACCTCTTCATGTTCCCCTGAAACCTCTTATTTCCATGTTCCCACTATGTTGGGGACAAATTCAAGAGCCGTCCCCAACCCCTCCTGTTCCCTCACCCCCATTCAATATATCACCAAGTCCTGCTGATTCATCCCTTATTGATAGACCCTCAACTGCAGTGTCCTATCAGCAAACCCTGTCACCTTTACCTCTACTATCTGTGCCAAATAATCAGTTTTTAAATTTTTTGCCATTTAGCTACTAAAATCCTTTGCAGTGCCACCTTGCCTGGTATCTGGTCTATGACAGTGGCTTACTCATAGTCTTGCTTGTTGCCTCTTCAGAAAGTTCGTCCCACAGCACTCAAGTCACACTCCATGACATAACTCTTTTTTTTTCATAGTCCTTAGCACTTTCTGAAATACTCTTGTTCATTTTTTATAAAGAAGTCTTCAGTGATAAAATAATCATATCTTAATTAGTCTCCCCCAAAGGACATTTTTTTTTATAATGTCTTCTCTCCATCTCTGTGAGGTGGAGTGGAGTTGTCATTTACTCTCCATCTTCCAATGGGGAGATAATGCTCAGGCTAATACTTGGAACTTTTGTAGTTCCCAAACCCATGGGGCCTGGCCACAATTGGGTGCCATGTTATTTGGTGATGTAAAATGATCTTCAAGATACATTTTTCGGTACAAAAAGCAATATTTATACTATGATACCCTCTGTGAAAAAAGAGAAGAGCTAGATATATCCTTACGAGCTTGTATATGCTTAGGACAACTTTGGAAGGACACAAGAAATTGGTAATATTGGTTCCTTCTGAGAAGAGAACTGAATGGCTGGGAACTCAGAGAGGAAGAGAGTATTTTTAGTGTTTTCCTTTGTACCTTTTGAGTTATGAACCAGTATATCTCTTATTTATTCAACAGGGAAAGCAATGTCACTGTCTCAGGTTTTTAAAATGTTGGTGACATTACTGACCTCCTGTCTACTGAACCTTCCATTTATAGACAAGCAAACTGAGCCATGTTGAAGTGAAGTGATGTTTCCACTTAATCCAGGTCCTGGAGGTCGTGCTGGGAGCAGAACCTGGACCTTAGCTCCTCAAAGACCCTCTTTCCCTCTTCCCTTCTCTCCCTTTCCCCATTTCCCCATTTCCCCCTCTACCTCTCTCATGCTGAAATGCTGGCCAGGGAGGCTCCCGAGACAGATAGTGTTGAGCACACTTGATAGGAGGAATTTTAAAGATATTATTTTCAAGTAATCTCTACACCCAACATGGGACTTGAACTTTCAACCCTAAGATCAAGAGTCACATGCTGAAACGACTGAAACAGCCAGGCGCCCTGATGGGAGGACTATTAATCTTCCATTCTCTCCTCAGGTTTTCTATTCTTTAAAATTTTTTTTTAAATTTTTATTCATTTTTGAGACACAGAGAGAAACAGAGTGCAAGTGAGGGAGGGGCAGAGAGAGAGGGAGACACAGAGTCTGAAGCAGGCTCCAGACTCTGAGCTATCAGTACAGAGCCCCACACAGGTCTCGAACTCGTGAACCATGAGATCGTGACCTGAGCGGAAGTCGAAAGCTTAAATGACTGAGCCACCCAGGTGCCCCATCTCTCCCCAGGTTTTCTGGCTGGTTGGCTCCCTGCTTATCATCGGCCTGGCCTCTGTGGTCATCCCCACCATCGGGTGGCGGTGGCTCATCCGCATCGCCTCTATTCCTGGCATCATCCTCATCTTGGCCTTCAAGGTGAGGACGCTCACAGGCCCCCACTGGTCTTCCCCTCCAGCTGGGCCTGTGTCCCTTCTGCCCCACAAGTACCTTCCTCACATCTTCTTCCCTTTGCTCAAAACTGTCTTGATTTGCTTCATCCCTCCCCTCCTGTATCCGGCCTTATGATTGTTCATTCCTGGACTTTTTGTCTGACAACTCCTCCCTATTTGAGCTGAGTCCTCTCGAAGCTTCAGGGCATGTGGTCGGATGCCTTGGACACATTCTCAGGCCATTGCAGACTGACTGGCTGGTTTGTCCTTCTGCTCTCCCACTAATGTATAGAATCACCATCTTCCTTAAGTTCTCGTAGAATTATGCTCATTGTTCAAAGCCGGGGTTGGCCGCTCATTGGAAATGGGATGTATTTTGTGTGTTTGTCACCTAACACCATGGAATCAAATAGTTTCAGATTTCAGAAGGGTCTTCAGAGGGCATTTATTTCATACCCCAACCCAAAGCACATATCCTGTCTCTGCCAGAATACTTCTGGCTTTGCCAGAACACTTCGGTTTTGGGCATTTTTATTTTTATTTGTTTTTATTTTTTTTTGAGAGAGAATGAGAACACATGCCGGGGAGGCACAGAGAGAGAGAGAGGGAGACATAGAGTCTGAGGCAGGCTCCAGGCTCTGAGTTGCCAGCGCTGAGCCTGATATGGGGCTCAAACTCATGAACTGTGAGATCATGACCTGAATCGGATGCTTAACTGACAGAACCACCTGAGGGATTTTTAGACTTCAGACTTTGTAGACTACTTCCATATGTTCCATCTGTGGGCAGCCCCAGTTCTTAGGAAGTTCTTTCTTCTCTTGAGAGGACCTTACCTCTGAATGAATTACCTGCGGTCTTAGGACTTCTCTCTGAAAAACCAGAGGTCTGTCTTCTACACAATACTTAGGAATCGAGTCCAGTCAAAGCTTTTCTTCTCTGAATTAAACAGTACCATTACTTTCAACCCATACTCATGACACCTGGTTCCAGAGCCCTGTCCATTTTTTCTGGGTGAGCCAGTCGGTCAGTGTGCTGTTTGCAGTGAACTGTTACTTGATGTCCCACACAGACCTGCAGGATTAGCAGGCTTGGTGCCTCATGTGAGCAGCCCATCTGCCTTGCTTGGTGTAGTCTGGCTGTGCTGCTTCTTACCCAGCTGCCTCCCACCGCTGAGTGCCACTGGGCTTAGGACCAACTACAACCCAAGCTCTATTCTATGTGAGTTGTTTCCAAGTCTAGACACCTGAAAACTATAGTTGGACAATTGATATGTTTTATTTCTTTTTTTATTTTTATTTTTTTAATGTTTATTTATTGAGAGAGAGACAGAAATGAGCAGGGGAAGGGCAGAGAGAGAGAGAGAGAGAGAGAGAGAGAGAGAGAGAGAGAAGACAGAAGACAGAATCCGAAGCAGGCTCCAGGCTCTGGGCTGTCAGCACAGAGCTTGACGAAGGGGCTTGAACTCACTAACCAGGAGATCATGACCTGAGCCGAAGTTGGTCGCTTAACCGACTGAGCCTGATATGTTTTCTTAAATCTAAATGTAGGACTCTACTGGTAAACATTTAAATTTCACCTTCCGGTGTCCCATTGTACCCGGGTTTGCCTCTAGAGAGGCAGCATGGTGGACTGGCTCTGAAGCCAGGCTATCCTGGCTGGCTCTACCATTCTTGGCGACTTCTACCCTTTCTTCCTGACGAATAGCGGTGTCCCTTATGGCTGTAGGGAGGACTAAACAAGGTAATGTGTAAAGCTCTCTTCATGAGCTTTGAACGTGAGCAGCATTCAATGTGTGTTAGCTACACAACTATGTTAAAAATTATTTTTAAGAATTATTATTTGGAATCTTGATCTTGTCTTTGGATTGATCACACTCACGTTGAGCATATACCAGGCTCAGCATTAGGTTCCAAGGCTGAAAATAGCCTAAGACAAAGTTCTTGCCACCAAGGAGCTCCAGCATGTCATCGAGCGAGCGAGCAGCGAGAGAGAGAGAGAGAGAGAGAGAGAGAGAGAGAGACAGAGAGAGATGAATGCAAAAGGTGGTAGTACTGGTGAGAGCTGGTAGGTGCCATAACAGCTTTAGTTCTGTGGGTGCACAGCGGAGAGAGTGGTTTGTTCAAGTGAGGTGGTGCTGTTGAATTTGGCCTTGTGGGATGGAATGACCAGCTTTTGGATGACTAGGCAGTGGGGAAAGGGCATTTTGGCGGGACTGCTGGGTCAGCCCATTCATGAAGGTGTGAAATGCAGAACGTGTTTGGGGGAGAGCAGGTAGGCTGGAATGAGGGGTGCTGGTGGCACGCAAGGGGTTGTGTGCTGGGAAGCTGGCTCATGGCTGCATGGAGCCTGGGTGGGAGAAAACACAGAAAAGTCCAGGAAAGCAGTCAGAATATTCCCGGTGGAAGATGAGGAGGAGATGCCCTGCCCACTGGCCACTGGCCACCAGGTGGGGAGCAGGGTGCTGCTGGCGGAGGTGCTTTTCTGAGGAACAACCAGCTGGCCTTGATTGTTTGTGAGACATGAGGGGCAGGGAATGGTCCAAGGTGAATTCAAGGTCCCAGCTTCCATGGAGGGCCATATCGTTTTCTGAGTGTCGCGTTCAAGATATTCAGCAGTCAGTGGTTTGAGGGTCTGGCCAGTCAGGAGCAGTTCTTCCACCTTGTGGGGAATAGCGGACCCTGCTGTAGTCATGCTGTGGGGTGTTGCGTATGGGAGACCGCAGGGCTCCTGGGGAGAGGCTGAGGTGACTGAGCAGTAGAGGGGCCCTGGGGCAGCAGTTATTTCTCAAGTGGATGTAAGAATTTACTCTATGTTAACAAGTAGGTTGAGCTGAATTGCTGCAAATCAGTATTGACCTGCTGTCATCAAGATGGGACTAAAATAAGGAGAACATGACCCGATTTGTTCCGGATCAGCTTGGAATGCCCAGGATGCCTGTTGTATGGTGTGGCTTTGTGTTTGCTAATTCTCCACCTCTGGAAACTGGGGTGACGTGACGTATGCAACAGTAAGAGCCGAGCCCGGGGTCCACAGCAGTTGCATCTCTGATGTTCTTTCCTTCTGCACCAGTTTATTCCTGAGTCTGCTCGCTTCAATGTCTCCACTGGGAACACTCAGGCTGCCTTGGCCACACTGGAGCACATCGCCAAGATGAACCGCTCCGTCATGCCAGAGGGGAAGCTGGTGGAGCCCATTCTGGTAAGTGCCCAGCTACGAAGTCTCCTTCCCCACCAGCCATCTCCTTGATGAAGGGGAGAGGGAAGAGGACCTTCATTCTGTAGCCCTGCCCTGGAGGGACTAGAGAAAAGAGCAGAGTAGACTGAGACTAAATCCAGCTCTACTCAGAGCCAGGCGGCCCTGGCAAGTTCCCTGCCTTCATTTTCCTCTTCAATGAAATGGGACTAGTAACATCTACCTTGCAGACCTAGTCACATGGTTTGGCATCATTGCTTATATCCGTGATTGTTTCATAATTTTATTTTCTTGTACTGGCCTTATAAATGATATAAAATGGTATAACTGATAAGTGGTATCAAACCTATAAACCTCATTAAATGATTTTTAATTAATTTTTTTTAGAAAAAGTATTTGCTTAGTTTTGGGAGAAAGTGGGGAGAGGGGAAGAGAGAGAGGGCAGAGAGAATCCCAAGCAGCCTCTGCACTGCCAGCACAGAGCCTGAGGCAGTGCTTGAACCTGAGCTGAAACCAAGAGGCAGATGCTTAACTGACTGAGCCCCTTTTTTGAATGATTTTTTAAAACACAGTTTTACATTTAAATTCGAATGTTTCCAGGTCAATCTGAAGGAAGGTCAAGGTCAATCTGAAATCATTTCTCACACCAGCCCTGACCACCTACCTGTAGGCAGGTCAATCATAAGCTCTGGGAAGTTTGACCAGTGGCACCTCCCTCACCTGTCCAGCCCACTCTGCCACTCGTCACATAAGATAGAAATTAGCCTCTTAGTTATGGTTGGAATGTGGTTACAGAGTGCTTGGCAAAACTTGCTTCTCAAGTAGTTACACTTAATATTTATTTTGATGTGAGGGGTTGTGGATAATGATGGGGTGTTACGAGAAGTTTTTATAAGTATGATTCAATTTTTGTAAAGGTCAGAATCTACTTTCGTTTAAGATTTTTGATTGAGTCAATTCGGTAATGTATATATTTTAGAAAATTGTCCAGATCATCTAAGTTTTCAAATGTTTTGATGTAAAATAGTTCCCAGTGTTCTCTGATGAGTTTCTGTATGTATTTCCCTCTTTCATTTTTTTTTAATTTTTTAATGTTCATTTAATTTTGAGAGACAGAGAGACAGAGCACAAGTGGGCGAGGGGCAGAGAGAGAGTGGGAGACAGAATCCAAAGCAGGCTCCAGGCTCTGAGCTGTCAGCACAGAGCCCGATGCGGGGCTCGAACCCATGAACTATGAGATCATGACCTGAGCCGAAGTCAGACGCTTAACCGACTGAGTCATCCAGGTGCCCCTCCCTTTCATTTTACTGCTGATTATTTGTGGCTTCTTTCTTTTTTCTTGGTCCTCTTACTAGAGGTTTGTATGTTAACTTCAAAGAACAAGGGTTTTGTTGTTGCTGTTATTCTCTTTATTGATTTTTTTGGTGGTCTCATTAGTTTCTATTCTGTTTTCTTCTTTAGCTTTTTATGGTTTTCTAGCTTCTCAGCTCAGTACTTAGCTCATTTGTTGCCAGTCTTTTGATTTTTAATGAAGCGTTTAGCTACATTTGGCAAGTTTTGTTAGAGAGTAATTTTATTTGTTTCTATTTTGTAAATGCTATGAATTTCTCTTTAACCAGTATGTTATCTGTTAACCCTCTTTTTTATTCTTTGTTTCTGATTTAATTGCATTGGTCAGAGAATGTTATCAATTATTTGGAATTTTGGAGACTTTTCTTTTTCTCTACATAGTGACTTTGCATTGATGCTCCCCGTGTGCTTAAGAAAGAGCGTGTGTTCTCACCGAGTATATATCTTTTGTTATATTTGGTTAATTGTGTCATATAAATATCTGACACTCGTGCTAGATTTTGCTTAGCTGAGCTAACAGTTTGTCAGTAACATGATGGCTTTGTTCATTTTTTTCCTTATAAGCCTGACAGTTTACTTCATGTATTTTGAGAATATCTTGGTACTTCCTAGTATATGATTGACTTAATCTTATCGATAGATTTTATTATGATGTTACTTCTTTATACTGCTTTTGGCCTTACATTTTTTTTCTCTCATATTAATATATTGAAACTAGCTTAGGTTAGCGTTTTTCCTGATGTATCTTTTTTCCAGACTTTCATTTTTAACTTTTCTGTGTTGTTTCGCTTTAAAAGTATTTCTTCTAAATATATAGCTGATCTTACTTTTTTCACTCAATCTGGTATTCTGTGTCTTTTGGCAATGAATTTGATTCAGTTACCTCTATTGTGATTACTCACAGATTTGCACTTAGGCCATTTTATTTTATATTTTCTTTTGACCATGTCTTTCCTTTTCTCCTTTCCTACGTTTTACTAGAGTGATTAAGTTTTCTGGTCTCCTCACTGTGCTTCCTTCTACTACCTTATAATTTATTCACTCTATTCCTCTTATTATAGAGGTAGCTTAATATTATTTAATATTTAATATTTAATCACTTAAATACTGAAAATGTGCTCCCACAATACCTATGTTTTTTAGTATCTGAGCAATCCAAGGGCCTTGCAGATATTAATTCTGATCTGCCCCACTCTCATTTTCCAAATTATCTTTGTCTGATATTTTGGTTTCATGTTGTTTATAAGTTTTCCTAAATTAGACATTACTTTCTAAGCAAGTATCTATTTAGATTTATTAATGTTCGTACTACTGTCTTCAGTGGTTTCAGACTTAACTTTTACACCTGCATTCTTGTATCCTTCTCATTATTTGGTTAATTTGGTTTCATACTTATTATTTACATGTTGGATCTATCTGGGTTTAACTGAATATAAGAAACATGGCACAGGTCTAGCTTTGTCATATCCAAATGGCTAACCATTTGCGCTCATATATATTATATTGAATAATTCATCCTTTGTATATTTGTATCTATTTTTGAATTCTCTATGGTGTTCTAATGATAGATTTGTAGATTCAGGTATATATGGGAACTTACTATATAACAAATAGGGCATATCATGTTTTTGGGAAGAGGATACAGATGAAGTGTTGGTCCAATACGATGCTTTTAATAGCAGTATTTTTCATATGTAGTAGAATAAGTCCCCCTTGTCAAAATTCTTCTTTAGAATTTTCTAAATTATTTTCTAAGTACTATTTTTCTAGAACAACTTTGAAGTCACTTTATTGAGATCTTTTCATAATTTCCCTCCAAAATCTAGGAGAGTTTATTTGGGACCGTGTTGGGGCACATGGGTGGCTGAGTCGGTTAAGCATCTGACTTCGGCTCAGGTCATGATCTCACGGTTCGTGGGTTCGAGCCCAGTGTCAGTCGCTGTGCTGACAGCTCAGAGCCTGGAGCCTGCTTCAGATTCTGTCTCCCTCTCTCTCTCTGCTCCTTCCCTGCTCCCACTCTGTCTCTCTTTCTCAAAAATAAATAAACTTAAAAAAAAAGTTTAATTGGGATGGTGTTGAAATTATTAGTTAATACATATGGAGAATCGATACTTTTATAATATTAAATGTTCTTGTTTTGATAAAAGTAGATGTTCCCACTATTCAAGTCTTTTTGTATTCCTCAGCAACATAAAAAAAAAAAAAAAAGACAAAAAACTCTTACCGGAAGACTGAATTTCCTGAAGGGAGAGTTCTCCTCATATGTTTTTTTATCTGTATTCTTTGTTCTCTTTATTTTTGTTTTTTTTAGAGAGAGAGGGAGAGAGCACACATGCACATGAGCAGGAGAGAGGCAGAGAGAGAGGGAGAGAAAATCTCGAGCAGGCTACATGCCTGGCACAGAGCCTGATGTAGGGCTGGATCTCACAACCCTGAAATCATGACCTGAGCTGAAATCAAGAGTCAGATGCTTAAGTGATTGAGCCACCTAGGTGCCCCTCCCACTTTTTTAATACACTTTTTATTTGATACTTAGAGAAAATCCCTATGAGGTAGGCAAATATTATTACTTTTATTTGTCAAATTAAGACACTGATCTCAGGAAACAAAAGTGAAGAATCCAAGATTCTAAGGTGAGCATAGCTAACTCTTGAACAACACAAGGGTTAGAGATACTTTGCAGTTGAAAATCTATGGGTGGCTGTTGACTTCTCAAAAACTTTACTAATAGCCTGCTATTGACCAGAAGCCTTACCGATAACATAAACAATTCATTAACATAGATTTCATAATGTAATAATTATGTAATATGTATTGTATACTGTGTTCTTAAAGTAAGCTAGAGAAAACAAAATGGAATTAAGTAAATCATAAGGAAGAGATGGGACACCTGAGTGGCTCAGTTGTTTGGGTGTCCGACTCTTGATTTCAGCTCAGGTCATGATCCCAGCGTCGTGGGATCGAGCCCTGCATTGGGGTCTGCACTGAGCATGGAGCCTGCTTGAGATTCTCTCTTTTTCCTCTGCCCCTCTCCCCTGCTCTCTTTCAAAAAAAAAAATCATAAAGAAGAGTAAATACATTTATAGTACTGTGTTGTATTTATTAAAAATAAATCAACATTTAAGTGGACCTGTTTGGTTCAGATCCATGTTGTTCGAGCATCAACTATAGTCTTTTCTTTCCCAGGCAAGCATTTTTAAAAGTTTTACTTCTAGTACAATTAATACACAGTATTATTTTCCTTTTAGATACACAGTACAGTGATTAACAGTTTTATGTGTTGCTCATTTCTCATGAAGATAAGTGCACTCTTAACTTCCTTCACTTGTCTCACCCATCTCCCCACATACCTCCCCTCTGGTAACCATCAGTTTGTTGCCTATAATTAAGAGTTTGTTATTTTGTCTCCTTTTTCTTTGTTCATCTGTTTTGTTTCTTAAACGCCACATATGAGAGAAGTCATGTGGTAATGCCTTTCTCTGACTGACTTATTTCACTTAGCATTATACTTTTCTTTCATTCATTCATTCATTCATTCATTCATTCCAGAAAAGCCTGTGCTCTATAATTTATGAACTCTCCTCTGTGTACCTTGATTTCTTTTTTTTTTTTTAACAATTTTCTTTTTAACAATGTGAGTGGATTGTCAAATTGGTTTCCATACAACATCCAGTACTCATCCCAACAAGTGCCCTCCTCATTGCCTGTCACCCACTCTCCCCCCTCCCATACCCGCCTCAACTCTCAGTTTGTTCTTAGTATTTAAGAGTCTCTTATGTTTTGTCTCCCTCCCTCTCTGTGGCTGTTTCCCCCGCTCTTCTCCTTCCCCATTGTTTTCTGCTAAGTCTCTCAAAATCCACCTATGCGTGGAATCATGGTATCTGTCTTTTAGTGACTGACTTATTTCACTTAGCATAATACCCTCCAGTTCCATCCATGTTGCTACACATGGTCAGATTTCATTCTTTCTCATTGCTGCATAGTATTCCATTGTATATGTATACCACCTCTTCTTTATCCATTCATCAGTTGATGGACACCTAATCTCTTTCCATATTTGGCTATTGTCATAAGTGCTGCTGGAAACATCGAGGTACACGTGCCCCTATGCATCAGCACTCCTGTGTCTATTGGGTAGATTCCTAGCAATGCTATTGCTGAGTCATAGAGTAGTTCTATTTCCATTTTTTTGAGGAACCTCCACACCATTCTCCAGAGCGGCTGCCATCACCACAGAATACACCCTACCCTTTGAGTGTAGCTGGTACTTCAGGTCGCATGCCTTCAGACTGTCATTCATTATTCCTTTTTCTGTTGTGATCTGCTTCCATGTATTATTTGTCAGTACGTTTCTGTGCTTTTTTTCCTGTTTATCTGTCTGTCTGTTTTCCTTTCCAGGAAGACCTCAGGAAACAAACCAAAACATATCTAGCCAAAATGACAAAATGGAAGAATTCTCTTCAAAAGAAATTACAGGAAGTAGTGACAGCTCAAGAATTGGTGAAAACAGATATAAGCAACATACAAGAACATGAATATAGAATGATAAACATAAAAATAATCGCTGGGCTTGAAAAAAGCATAGAAGAAAGCAGGGGGTCCTCACTGCAGAGATAAGGACCTTAAATGTACCCTGTGCATTTGAGAAGAATGTAAATTCCTTTGCTTCTGGATGAAGGACCCTAAAGATGTCAGTCAGGCCTATCTGCTCCAATATGTCATTCAGGGCCGTTGTTTCTGTAGTGATTCTCTGTTTAGTGGATCTATCCAGTGCTGTGAGTGGAATGTTAAGGTCTCCTGCAGTTAGCACATTTTTATTGATAAGATTGCTTATGTTTGCAATTAATTGTTTTACAAATTTGGGTGCCCCCAAATTCAGCACGGAGATATTTATGATTGTTAGCTCTTCCTGCTGCCTAGAGCCTCTAATTTTTATATAATACCCGTCTTCATCTCTTATTACATCCTTTACTTAATGTGTAGTTTGTCTGATATAAGTTTGGCTACTCCAGCTTTCTTCTGACACCCAGTAGCATGGTAGATAGTTCTCCATCCCCTACTTTCAATCTGAAGGTGTCCTCAGGTCTAAAATGAGTCTCTTGATGACAGCAAATAGATGGGTCTTGTTTTTTAATCCATTCTGTTACCCTATGTCTTTTAGTTGGAGCATTTAGTCCATTTACATTCAGTGTTAATATTGAAAAATATGGGTTTAGAGTCACTGTGTTATGTGTAGCTTTCATGCTTGTAAGGATTTCTCTGTTACTTTGTGTTCCATGCAACCTTTCCTTCATAGAGTCCCCCTCAGGATCTCTTGTAAGGCTGGTTTATGTGTCATGAATTCCTTCAGTTTTTGTTTATTTCGGAGAACCTATATCTCTCCTTCCATTTTTAAGGACAGGGTGGACAGATAAAGGATTCTTGACTGCATATCTTTCCTGTTCATCACATGTACCCCAAACCTCTTGTAACTTTTACTGTACAGTATTGTGTCTGACATAGTTCACATTGCAGCCTGAAACAAACATCCATTAATGCTCACCTCACTGTGGCGTTTCCTTCAACTCATTGTAAACCTCCGCACCAACAAGTCTGATCAGCTGTCAATCTCAGTGGTTCTTCTAAAACAATGGCTTTTATATCCTGTCTGTTTCTTTCACACAACCACCTCCTTGCCCCATGCCCCGTGATTTCATCCAGCACGACACTGTCAGACAAATAGTCTTTAAACATCAATACCACTCCTGCTGCTTAGGAGGCTTCACTGCTCCCACCTCCACCCCTCACAGTCTCTGACTATAAGTGAAGCCCAGAATCCTCATCCAAGCATTTAAGGCTTCCCATGACCTTTATCAATCAGTATTTGCATCCTTAGATCCATGGCTAAGTGCAGACTTGGATAGAAGGAGGAAAGACAGAATACAAGGATGCTGGACATAAGACAGAGGGCAAGGCATCACCAGAGAGGTGGGGAATGACACAAAGCAGGGGCACCAGCGGTACAGGAAAAAGTTACGGGTTCTCACCAGGGCTGGCATGGCTGTGGGAGAACATATTCTTTTGTTTTTTCCTCTCCCATCTTTATTGAGCTGTAATTGTGTAAGCTTACGGTGCACAGTGCATCAATTTGATACACTTACATATTGCAAAATGGTAGCTGCCGTAGAGTTAGTTAACACTTCCATCATATCACATAATTACCCTTTCTTTTTTTGTGATGGGAGCGTATAAGAGCTACTCTCTTAACTGTCACATATATTATACAGTATTTTTACTGTGCTAAATTGGGGAGACTCAATTCCCTTAACAACTACCCTCCCTCCTCCATCCCTCTGTAGTCTCCATCTTCTCTCTTCATTCCCTCTTCCTCTTATGTCCTTCTTCTTTCTCCCCCTGCCCCTTCCTTCTGCTTTCCTTCTCTTGCCTTCAGCTTGCAGCTTGCTTCCACATGCCCATCAGAGGGTCTTGTCCATCTCCACAGTTGTCTCTTATGTAAGGCCCGTGGATATAGAGCTATAAGCCACTGACCTTGCCTTCAAGTCCCTTACAATCTGCTTCGTGAGATGAGGCTCACACAGCAAAGAATCACCCACACAACAGCCAGATGTTAGAACCGGGTGAGTGGCACAAGCTACAGGGTATAGGATTGGAGCAGAGAGGTGACCGTGAGCCAGGGCAGACGAGCCCCCTAGAGGGGATAATGGGGCCGAAAGTTGAGCACTGAAAGGGTAGGCAGCCTCAGGGGAGGAAAGAGGAGGAATGGTGTGGGTCATGACCAGAGGCAGGAACGTGCAGTGGGTTTTGTCATGCCGGCTATCGTCAGAATGCCATGCGGAGGAGGCTGGACAAGATGGTATGTGCAGCTTCATGCACAGACACAAGGATGAACAGCTCTGGGGACTGGCTAAGGAAGAGCCACACAATAGGTGAGGTGAATGAGTCCACCAATTTGGGTTGTAGTCAAAGGTTCATGGTCAAATAATTTATTTGAATACAATTTATGATTCATTGTGATTCACTGCAGATTCAGTGTTCTGAACCTCCACTTACACCTGGGGAGGTGAGGGAACCATAGTCACAGGTAAACTCAAGGGGGCATGGCAGAGAGGTAGATGGACAAGACTCAAGACTAGTACTTATAAGACCTGGACAGCAGGCTGGCTCTGCCTCCAGACAGCTTTGTGACCCTGGGCAAGTCTCTTATTGTCTCTGGGCCACATTTTCTGTATTGGAAAATGGGAGGCTAGGACTAGTTCAGAGGTTTTCCAGTGTTAAGTAGCAGAGCCGCAGCGTGTAAAGTAGATGAAAGAGGACTGTCAGTTGTTCCCCTTTGTCCACAGTGACCTCTAGGATCGAGCCTAAAAGTCACTGGTACAGCAGGGTGCCTGGCTGGCTCTTGATCTAGGGGTTGTAAGTTCGAACCCCACATTGGGCGTAGAGATTACTTTTTTATTTTTATTATTATTTTTTTTTTACTTTTATTTTTTAACGTTTATGTATTTTTGAGAGACATAGAGACAGAGTGCGAGCAGGGGAAGGGCAGAGAGAGAGGGAGACACAGAATCTGAAGCAGGCTCCAGGC
The DNA here is from genome assembly GCA_030068075.1 of Paguma larvata. Taxonomy (NCBI): domain Eukaryota; kingdom Metazoa; phylum Chordata; class Mammalia; order Carnivora; family Viverridae; genus Paguma; species Paguma larvata. Next base: position 88,313,064 of record CM057834.1, on the reverse strand, counting down.
TCTGAGCCATCAGCACAGAGCCCGATGCGGGGCTCGAACTCACAGACCGTGAGATCATGACCTGAGCCGAAGTCGGCCGCTTAACCAACTGAGCCACCCAGGCGCCCCAAGATTACTTTTTTAAAAAGTCCCTAGAGCAAGTTCCTTCAAACTAGAACTTTCTATGACAACAAAATCCAGGATGCCTCGTTTACTGCTGGTCTCTCTAGAGGGGGCCTGTGATTTCAGGTCTTTTTGTGAGAAAATAATAGTTGGTTTTCACCAGAGCACTCCTTGAAGCTTTCTTAGCTTAAATAAAAGTCCGCCGCTGCCCAATCTTATATAACCCATCCTTATTTATTTTTATTCAAAATATTCAGTTAGCACTGACTATGGATAAGAACTTTTGCTGATTACCCTAAAGACACAAAAAGAAATCAGACAGTCTATCCTCTTTCCAAATGTATGCCATTTTTTTCTCGCACAATTCTCTTGCTCTTTTTTAAATACTATTTTTCATTTTAATATGAAATTTAAAAGAATCTCCCACTGGGGTTGCCTGAGTGGCTCAGTGGGTTTAGCGTTTGACTCATAATTTCTGCTCAGGTCATGATCTCACAGTTTTGTGAGTTCGAGACCCACGTAGGGCTCTGTACTGACAGCATGGAGCCTGCTTGGGATTCTCTCTTTCTGTGTCTCTTTCTCTCTGCCTCTCTCCTGCTCTTTTTCTCTTTCTCAAAATAAATACATAAACTTATTTTTCTTTAAATTTTTATTGTCAATTGGTTTCTATACAATACCCAGTACTCATCCCAACCCATGCCCTGCTCAGTGTCTGTCACCCACTCTCCCTCCTCCCATATTCCCCTCAATCCTCGGTTTGTTCTTGAATCTCCGATCAGCTTTACAACTATACTTCTCATGTATCCTATTTTCTGTGCTCAGCTCCACAGCTCACTAGCACTGGTGAGAAGAGGAAGAGAAAAAGGGCTAGAGTCTTCAATTAAATGTGTTGGTCCTTGCCAGTGATGATAAAAAGCATGCAGGGGTGCCTGGGTGGCTCAGTTGGTTAAGGGATTATGCATCTGACTTCAGCTCAGGTCATCACCTCACTGTTGGTGAGTTCGAGCCCCACATCAGGCTCTGTGCTGACAGCTCAGAGCCTGGAGCCTTCTTTGGATTCTGTGTCTCCCTCCCTCTCTCTCTCTCTCTGTCTCTCTCTCTCAAAAATAAACACACATTTAAAAGTTAAAAAAAAAAGTATGCAAAGACTGGCTCAGATGAACGTGCGGAAGCAATGATCTGCCAGCCCGGTGAGGTGTGCTCATCGGAGTTGAGTGGTTCTCTCGCCCCACCACGTTCCTGTGCTGTTCTTACTTTCGGTTCTCCAAAGTACTAGAGAAACGTTTGTGAGGCCTTAAGCCACTGAATCTCATCTGTCTGTCCCTTTTCTCTACGCCAGGAAAAAAGAGGAAGATTTGCAGACCTATTGGATGCTAAATATTTACGGACCACGTTACAGATCTGGGTCATATGGTAAGAATGTAATTATTTCAAAATGACTTTTCAATAAACACAAAGCTGATTTAAGTAAATCTACTCTGTGCCACCGGGGAGAAAAACCACAGGCTGACTCCAGCAATGTCTTGTCTTTACGCTACCACTACCAACCTACCAACCAACCAACCAACCAACCAATAAATAATAAGCAAACCAATTTTTTTAAAGGAGAAAGAACTTGTCTATGACCAGTTTTTTATTTTTCGTATGAGCTCATTTCCTAACCTTTTATAGTCTGGTCTTTTTCTTCGCCACATGACAGAAAAGGATCCTTCAAAGCCACCAATAATCAAATTCAATTATGGTGGTTTTCTTTGTACTTCATATCTCTGTAGCCATAACCTTGGGTACACAAAGATTTTCTAAACAAGATACAAAAAGCGCTACCACATTAAATTAGGAACTCTGTGCCATGAGATATGAACAATCTCACTGACTGGACAAAAAAAGTTTCTGAAATATGTACCAAATAAATCCACATATATATTATAAATATGTAAAAGATTACAAGACTACACAAGGAAAAGATACACAACCCAGTAGAGGAAAATGTTACTCTATATTTCAACAAGAGACTTGAATAGGCATTTGACTGAAATTGTACCAAACATAGGAAAATACGCTTAATCTTAAAGTTACCAGGGAAATACAAATTAAAACCAACAACAGGGGCGCCTGGGTGGCTCAGTCGGTTAAGCGACCGACTTCGGCTCAGGTCAGATCTCACGGTCTGTGAGTTCGAGCCCCGCGTCGGGCTCTGTGTTGACGGCTCAGAGCCTGGAGCCTGCTTCAGATTCTATGTCTCCCTCTCTCTGCCCTTTCCCTGCTCACGCTCTGTCTCTATGTTTCTCAAAAATGAATAAACGTTAAAAAATTTAAAAAAAAAAAAAAAAATAAAACCAACAACACTGTTACAAATCCACTGGAATGGCTAAAATTAAACATATTGACTACACAGAGTGTTAGGAAGAAGTAAAGTAAATGGAGCTCTCACACACTGCTGCCTGGAGTTCAAATTAAAACCACTTTGGCAAACTGTCTAGAGGTATTTATCACAGTTGAAAATATGCATAGCCTACAGCTCAGTAATTCCTCTCGTAGGTTTCTACCTAACAGAAATGCATACATATGTTTACCACAATACATTTTTACATGAATGTCTATAGCATTATTTTATTTGTCACAGCCCCCAATTCTAAACAGCCTACATGTTCAGGAACAGTATAATGGATAAATTGTGTTAAATTCATAAGGAAAACTATACAGTAATGGAAAGGAGATAACTAGTTATCTAGTTTCAACATGGCTGAATCTTACAAATGTCATAATGAGTAAAAGAGGCCAGACAAACAGATATGTATTATGTGATTCCATTTATATAAATATAGAAAGCAGGCAAAACCAATCTATAATGTTTCAATCCAGGAAAGTGGTTGTCTGTCTGCTTTTCCCAGATGTAATCATTATTAATAGGTTGGTATGTCATCTCCTAAGATGTCAATTTTTAAAATATTCTTAATATTTGGAAATTGAACTAAAGCTAATTGAATAACAAAGGGAAGTATTGTAATTATTTGTGGGGTGTTCTTGATATTTCATTAGGGAAATTTTCAAATGCACACAAAAGTAGAGGATGCCATGATGACCTGAAACTGACCCATAACCCAGATCTGACAGTCATTGATAGTCATTCCTGTTTGCTTCAGCTGTTGCCCTGTGCTGATGTATTTTCAAGCAAGCCCAGGCTTCATGATATTTCAATCCCACATACTTTATTAAGACTCTCAATTACTTGAGGGTCTTTTCTTAGATGACTCCAATTCTACAACCAACCCATGATGGAGATTAAGAATCATATCATTAATATCAGCCAATACCCAGAACATTCATGATTTCTCCTGGTTGTTGCTATATGTCTTTTACAACTGGTTTTTGCAACCATTTCTATAAAACTGAGACTGAGAGGGGCACAAGGAGAGTTTCCGGGGGGCTGATCTTACTCCTTTTCTTGACTTTGACACATGAACTTTTCTGTATGTTACTCTATATCTCAACAAAAATATTTATTAAAGAATAGACAGAATAAAGACAGTAAGAAAACATAAAGCAAAAGCAAAACCCTTCTGTGCTCCTCTCATGGCCTACTAAAGACAAATGGGGATAGGCAGGATTCTAAAGATGAACCCCCAAAGTTACCAACTTCCATTGATTTAATCACACTGATTTGGGTGCTCATGTGTAGGGACTGCATAGATGTAATTAAGGCTCTGGGCCTTAAAAGATGGAGAATATTCTTGATTAAGTAGGTGGGCCCAATCTAATCACTTGATTTTAATTAATTTTTTAAATTTATATCTAAGTTAGCATTTCGTGGAATAATGATTTCGGGAGTAGACTCCAGTGATTCATACCCTACATATAACATCCAGTGTGCATCCAACAAGTGTCTTCCTGAAGGCCCCTTGCCCATTTAGCCCATCCCCCAACCCCTCTAGCAACCCTCAGTTAGTTCTCTATAGTTAAGAGTCTCTTATGTTTTGTTCCCCTCCATTATATTATTTTTGTTTCCTTTATGTTCATCTGTTTTATATCTTAAAGTCCACATACGAAGGAAGTCATATGATACTTGTCTTTCTCTGACTAATTTCGCTTATCACAGTACCCTTTAGTTCCATCCATGTAGTTGCAAATGGCGAGATTTCATTCCTTTTGATTGTTGAGTAATACTCCTTTGTGTGTATATATATATATATATATATATATATATATATATATATATATATATATATATACCAAATCTTCTTTATCCATTAATCTGTCGATGGACATTTGGGCTCTTTCCATACTTTGGTTATTGTCAGTAGCGCTGCTATAAACGCTGGGGTGTATGTGCCCCTACAAAACAGCACACCTTTATCATTTGGATAAATACCCAGTAGTGCAATTGCTGGGTCTTAGGGTAGCTCCAGTTTTAAATTTATGAGGAACCTCCATACTGTTTTCCAGAGAGGCTATACCCATTTGCATTCCCACCAACAGTGCAAAAGTGCTTCTCTTTCTCTGCATCCTTGCCAACATCTGTTGTTGCCTGAGTTATTAATTTTAGCCATTCTGACAGGTGTGAGGTAGTATCTCATTGTGGTTTTTATTTTATTTCCCCGATGATGAGTGATGTTGAGCATCTTTTCATGTGTCTGTTAGCCATCTGGATGTCTTCTTTGGAAAACTGTTGATGTATTTTGCCCATTTCTTCACTGGATTATTTGTTTTTTGGGTGTTGAGTTTGATAAATTCTTTATAGATTTTGGATACTAACCCTTTATCTGATATTCATTTGCAAATATCTTCTCCTAGTCCATTGGTTGTCTTTTAGTTTTGCTGATTGTTTGCTTCACTGTACAGAAGATTTTTATCTTGATGAGGTCCCTATAGTTCACTTTTGCTTTTGTTTCCCTTGCCTCTGGAGATGTGTTGAGTAAGAAGTTACTGCAGCTGAGGTCAAAAAGGTTTTTGTCAGCTTTCTCCTAGAGGATTTTGATGGCTTCCTGTCTTACGTTAAGGTCTTTCATCTGTTTTGAGTTTATTTTTGTGTATGGTGTAAGAAAGTGGTCCAGGTTCAGTCTTCTACATGTCACTGTCCAGTTTTTCCAATATCATTTGCTAGAGACCATCTTTATTCCATTGGATGGTCTTTCCTGCTTCATCAAAGGTTAGTTGGCCATATGTTTGTGGATCCATTTCTGAATTCTCTATTCTGTTCCACTGATCTAAGTGCCTGTTTTTGTTGTTGTTGTTGTTGTTTTGTTTGTTTGTTTGATTGCCAGTACCATACTATCTTAATGATTACAGCTTTGTAATACATCTTAATGTCTGGAATTGTGATGCCTCCAGCTTCAGTTTTCTTTTTCATGATTCCTTTGGCTATTTGGGATCTTTTCTGGTTCCATGCAAATTTTAGGATTGTTCTAGTTCTGTGAAGAATGCTGGTGTTATTTTGATAGGAATTGCATTGAATATGTAGATCACTTTGGGTAGGATCGACATTTTAACAGTATTTGTTCTTCCAATCCATGAGCATGGAATGTTTTTCCATTTTTTTGTGTCTTCTTCAAATTCTTTCATAAGCTTTCTATAGTTTTCAGCGTATAGATTTTTCACCTCTTTAGTTAGGTTTATCTAGATTTATTCCTATATATTTTATGGGTTTGGTGCAATTATAAATGGGATCAATACTTTGATTTCTCTTTCTTCTACATTATTGGTGTATAGAAATGCAACTGACTCTGTGCATTGATTTTATATTCTGCGAGTTTGCTGAATTCATGGATCAGTTCTAGAAGTTCTTTGGTGGAATCTTTTGGGTTTTCCATATAGAGTATCATGTCATCTACAAAGAGTGAAAGTTTAACAGCTTCCTTGCTGTTTTGGATGCCTTTTATTCCTATGTGTTGCCTGATTGCTGAGGCTAATACCTCCAATACTATGTTGAATAATAGTGGCAAGAGTGGACATCCCTGTCATGTTCCTGACCATAAGGGGAAAGCTCTCAGTTTTTCCCCATTGAGGATGATATTAGCAGTGGGTCTTTCGTATATGGCTTTTATGATATTGAGGTATGTTCCTTCTATCCCTACTTACTTGAGGGTTTTTATTAAGAGAGGATGCTCTATTTTGTCAAATGCTTCCTCTGCATCTATTGAGAGGATCATGTGGTTTTTGTCCTTTCTTTTATTAATGTGGTGTATCACATTGATTGATTTGTGAATTTTGAACCAACCCTGCATTCCAGGTATAAATCCAACCTGGTCGTGGTGAATAATTCTTTTAATGTATTGTTGGATCTGGTTGGCTAGTATCTTGTTGAGGATTTTTGCATCCATGTTCATTAGGGAAATTGGTGTGTAGTTTTCCTTTTTAGTGAGGTCTGCTGGCCTCATCGAATGAGTTTGGAAGTTTTCCTTCCATTTCTACTTTTTGAAACAGCTTCAAAAAAATAGGTGTTAACTGTTCTTTAAATGTTTGCTAGAATTCCCCCAGAAGGCCATTGGCCTCTTTTTTGAGAGATTTTTGATTACTAATTCAATTTCTTTACTGGTTATGAATCTTTTCAAAATCTCTATTTCTTCCTGTATCAGTTTTGGTAGTTTATATGTCTTGGAATTTGTCTATTTCTTCCAGATTGCCCAACTTATTGGTGTATAATTGCTCATAATATTCTCTTATTATTGTTTGTATTTCTGCAGTATTATGGTCTGCCCTCTTTCATTCTTGATTTTATTTTTTTGGGTCCTTTCCTTTTTCTTTTTGATCAAACTGGCTAGAGGTTTATCAGTTTTGTTAATTCTTTCAAAGAACTTGGGGCGCCTGGGTGGCTCAGTCGGTTGAGCATCCGACTTCGGCTCTGGGTCATGATCTCACACTCTGTGAGTTCGAGCCCCGCGTCGGGCTCTGTGCTGACAGCTCGGAGCCTGGAGCCTGCTTCACATTCTGTGTCTCCCCCTCTCTCTGCCCCTCCCCCACTCATGCTCTGTCTCTGTCTCAAAAATAAACAAACATTAAAAAAAAAAAAAGAACTAGCTTCTGGCTTCATTGATCTGTTCTACTGGTTTTTGGTTTCAATAGCATTGATTTCCTCTCTCATCTTTATTATTCCCCATCTTCTGCTGGTTTTGCATTTTATTTGCTGTTCTTTTCCAGCTGTTTAAGGTAAAAGGTTAGGTTGTGTAGCCAAGACCTTTCTTCCTTCTTTAGGAAGGCCTCAATTGCTATATACTTCTCTCTTATGACTGCCTTTGCTGTGTCCCAGAGGTTTTGGGCTGTGGTGTTATCATTTTTATTGGCTTCCATGTCCTTTATAATTTGCTCTTTAACTTCTTGGTTAGCCTGTTCATTCATTAGTAGGATATTCTTTTATCTCCAAGTATTTGTTGCCTTTCCAAATTTTTTTTTGTGGTTGATTTTGAGTTTCATGGCATTGTGGTCTGAAATATGTACAGTATGATCTCAATCTTTTTGTGCTAATTGAGGGGTGATTTCTGTCCCAGTATGTGTTCTATTCTGGAGAATGCTCCATGTGCACTTGAGAATATGTGTATTCTGCTGCTTTAGGGTGAAATGCTCTGAATATATCTGTTAAGTCAATCTGGTCCAGTGTGTTATTCAAAGCCATTGTTTGCTTATTGATTTTCTGCTTAGATGATCTGTCCATTGTTGTAGGTGGGATATTGAAATCCCCTACTATTAGGGTATTATTGTCAATTCTTTATATTTGTGATTAATTGATTCATATGTTTGGTGCTTTCACGTTGGGGGCATAAATATTTACAATCGTTAGCCCTTGGTAGATAGACCCCTTAATTATGATACAATGCCCTTCTTCATCTCTTTTTACAGTCTTTATTTTAAAATCTAGATTGTCTGATATAAGTATGGCTACTCTGGGTTTCTTTTTGTGACCGTTAGCATGATAGATGGTTCTCCATCCCCTTAATTTCAATCTGAAGATGTCTTTAGGTCTAAAATGGGTCTCTTGTAAACAGTATATAGATGGATCTTGTTTTCTTATCGATTCAGTTACCTTATGTCTTTTGATTAGAGTGTTTAATACCATTGATGTTTAGAGTGAGTACTGAAAGATTCGTATTTATTGCCATTATGTGGACTGTAGAGTTGAAGTTTCTGGTGACGTCCTCTGGTCCTTTCTAGTCTTTGTTGCTTTTGGTCTTTTTTGTTTTACTTCACCTTTTCTCCCCTCAGAGAGTTCTCCTTAAAATTTCTTGCAGGGCTGGTTTAGTGGTCACTAACTCCTTTAGTTTTTGTTTATCTTGGAAACAATCTGTCTTTCTATTTTGAATGACAGCCTTTCTGGATAAATAATTCTTGGGTGCATATTTTTTGTTTCAGCACGTTGAATATATTCTGCCACTCCTTTCTGGCCTGCTAAGTTTCTGTGGATAGGTCTGCTGTGAATCTGATCTCTCTTCCCTTTTAAGGACTTTTTTCCCTACTGCTGCTTTCATGATTCTTTCCTTGCCTGATTATTTTGTGAATTTGACTATGATATGCCTTGTAGATGGTCAGTTTTTGTTGAATATCATGGGAATTCTCTGTGCTTCCTGGATTTTGATGTCTGTGTCTTTCATCAGGTTAGGAAAGTTTCCCCTATAATTTGCTCACATAAACCTTCAACCTTTTTTTCTCTCTCTTCATTTTCTGGGATTCCTATGATTTGGAAGTTATTCCTTTTTTTTTTTTTTAAATATTTTATTTATTTTTGAGAGCAGGAGGGACAAAGCATGAGCAGGGGAGGGGCAGAGAGAGAGGGAGACACAGAATCTGAAGCAGGCTTCAGGCTCCGAGCTGTCAGCACAGAGCCTGACGCGGGGCTCAAACCCACAGACTGTGAGATCATGACCCAAGCTGAAGTCGGATGCTTAACCAACTGAGCCACTCGGGCACCCCGATGTTATTCCTTTTTAATGAGTCACTGAGTTCTCTAATTCTTACAACATGCTCTTTTGCCTTAATCTCCCTCTTTTTTCTGCTTCATTATTCTCCATGATAGTGTCTTTTAATCATTGATTCACTGCTTTGCCTCATCCATCCTTGCCACTGTGGCATCTATTCGAGACTGCATTTCAGTTACAGCATTTTTTATTTCATCCTGACTAGATTTTACCTCTTTTATCTCTGCAGAAAGAGATTCTACTTTTTTTTTAACCTCAGCTAGTTATTATCGTGATTCTAAATTCTAGTTCAGATATCTTGGTTATACCTGTGTTGATTAAGTCCCTGGCTGTCATTTCTTCCCATTTATTCTTTTGGCATGAATTCCTTCTTTTCATTATTTTGGAGGAAGGAAAAGAAATAATAAATTAAAAATAAAAATTAAGAACAATACAAAGAGTCAAAAAAAGGAAGCTAGATCCTAGGTGTGTTTTGATCTGGTAGTTGAAAGAAGCTTGATAGAATAGAGGAAAAAAAAAAGGAAAGCAAGAAAAAAAAAGAAAAAAGTAAGAAATTTTTATAACGTAAAAAAATATATAGAATAAAATAGAAATAAGTGAAATGAAGAAAGTAAAATAGATTTTAAAAATTACCCAAAAAATAGTAAAAAGAATTTTTAATTTTATAAAAACAGAAAATAAAAATAAATATTTCTTTTTCTGTATCCAAGAAAGAAAAAAAGAGGAAAAAAAAAAAAGAAAAGATGGACCAGTGAACAGAATGAAATCTGAATGAAATTACATCCAGTTTCCACTAGAAGTCAAACTACGAAGCACTTTATAGTCTGTACACAAAGCAGGTGAAGAGACTTGAGGTCATCCTCTAGGTCTTGGTTGGCACAGTTGAATGGGGTTTGGTGTAACAGCTCCATACTCTCTAAGTGGCACTGCTTAGCTTCTTGTGGTGAATTCCAGTGGTGTGACTGCACGTGTATGCACAGGTGCAGGAGAGGTGAAAATGGCATCATCCCACTTCCCAGTCTCTAGCATCAGAACTCCGTGCTCTACCCAACAGGCCATCAGGTACCCCTCCTATATCTCCAGCTTCCATCCACTTCCTGCTTCCCCACTGTCTGTGACCAAGCCTGCGAGGTGGCACCTCTTTCTCAAATTTTATCTCAGGCGGAGCTCTGTTTCCAAACTCCTCACTTGTGAGGGCCCTGTGGTTTGGGCCCACACTGACCCTCTGAGGGGGGTCTTGCTGAGCAATGAGCAGGTGACAGTTTGACCCCGGGAATGCTTGCACGACTGTGCCACTGCAGAGACCCAGAAACTTTTCTGCCCCAGAAACGGTTTGCATGATCATCTAGCAGCAGCAGTTCAGAGACTATGGCAAATCACATCACACAACTGGTACCAGGCTTCATCACATCCTAGTGTCCTTGTTCCAACACCAGCAAATGTGGCTGTTCTCCAAGGTCCACTAGGACTTTTTCTCATGGGGAGGCCATGTGGCCTCTACCAAATGTCCTCCCAACAGAGGAATTGCTTCTCCCTGTGTGGCCCAGGGACCCCTTGGACCTCACTATCAGCTCCCAGGATTTGCCTTTCCCATCAGAGCACTGCCAGGTATTGGGCTGTGGAATTTCCAATGCTGCTCTGCCCTATTTATAGAGTCCTAATTGTATTGAAACCCTCTTCTTTCTCCTTTCTTCCTTTCTTGTTCAGACCCTTCTGGGTGATTTTACTCTTTCTCTTTCTCTCCATCTGCTTTTTGGGGAAGTGCTTTTCCTGTACTCTCCCTGCCCCCCCTGCTGTCTCTATTCTCTCTCCACAAACTAAAACAGCTCCCTACCCTCTGCATCTTCTTTCTTCCCCCAATTCACCTCTCTGCACTGTGTATCTGCTGAGTTCTGTTCTCAAATTATGCAGATTGTTGTGTTAATCCTCAGATCAGGTTTCTAGGTATGCAAAATGGTTTGTTGCTGATCTAGTTGCATTTCAGGGACAAGAGAAGCTGAGAACTTCCATGCTGCTCTGCCATCTTGGCCCTTGGACCCCCCCACCCCACCCCCAAGATGCTTTAAAAATCACAAATGCCTGCTTTGTAATTTAAGAAAAAGATTTGCTTTGAAAATTTTCTGGAACACCCTACGTATTCTTAAGGATTTTGCGCTTGCAAATCCATTTCCTACCCCGCTTCCCCTGCACACTTCCCCCAGGTTCCATCGGATAGGTGAGCCTTGCCTTCCACACCCTTCCTGCCCTGACTTCTCCCCCCATTCTCTCCCCTTCTCTCTACTTCTGCTGGCACTGCCCCTCCCTCAGGCTGGCTGCAGCCATTCTAATGACTGGCTTCTCTCACTTCCAGGCTGGGAATTTCTTTCGCCTACTATGGGGCCATCCTGGTCAGTGCCGAGCTGCTGGAGCGGGACCTGGTCTGTGGCTCACGGTCTGAGTCCGAGGTGGCAGTGACTGTGGGGGACACAGAGGGGAGTCAGAGCCCCTGCCACTGCCACATGTTTGCCCCCTCCGACTACCAAGCCATGATTATCAGCACCATTGGTGAAATTGCTCGTAAATGTCTATCTCTGTGTATTGGGTTCCTCTCTGTTTGGGGTGGGAGACCCTGTCATGGCTGTGGCTCCTGCCTGGTAGAGCTAAACAAGTCCCCACGTCTTGCTGATATGTCTCCAATGCATATCGGTGAGGGGAGAATTATGGAGGAGTAGAGCTTTGAATATGGTAATATTATATCACTTCTAGGATGCGCGTTTTTCTCCATGTTTTGACATCTCTGAAGTTGAGATGTGTCTTACAGTGGCTTGTTAGGTTTCAATTTGCAGCACTGTTTTTGTTTTAGTAGACATAAAATAATGGTACTCGAAAACAAAAAGTACCTTGAATTTGATGTAAAAGAGTATAAACTATTTAAAATATAAATCTAGCAGGCTTGCAATTAATGATTGACCTACATGTTGTAATAAGCATCTTGGGCATAAGATATCCTTTATATACACACGAGTGCTTGTCATTCTTGGAACTATGAGGAAAAAACATATTGAAGGGGAATCCTGAGTTTGATGATTATATTACTGGGTTTTGGTGGAACATACATGAGGTTTGGATGAAGTTGCCTCTTTCTGAAATGGCAACGAGGAATCCTTGCAATGTTGGTAAACGCATCTTGCCTTCAAGGTTTCAGAAGTTGTTATTGTCATTTGCTTTCTAGTGAATCCTTTCAATATCCTGGGCATTAATTTCCTGGGAAGACGGCTGAGTCTTTGTATCACCATGGGATGTACAGCCTTATTCTTCCTTCTCCTCAACATTTGCACATCAAGGTATGTTCTCTCTGGTTGCTTCAAAACAATCTAGTTTTGTGCAATGGCTTTAAGTTGGAGTTTCCTGACTCATAGTGTTCAGTGGGCACTGGGGAAAGAACCTTTCATGAACAGAATAGTGAATGGGCTACTGGTCTTATTGGAATGGCCTTTCTAGTCCACACCATCCCCGCTTCCCTCTTCCACAGACCTGCCCCCACCTCAGCTATTCCAGGATATAAGTGCTAGTGCTATTCCAGGATGTAAGTGCTAGTGCTGTTGCAATCATTGCAGCCACCAAGATAGTTAGGATCTTGATGAAAAGCTTCCTGGAACCTCAGGACTGTAATTGTTTACCAAATTGTCTGAACCATTATTAAGATAGTTCAGGGAAACAGGTTATATACGTGTGGCATAAAAATTCATTTAGTATTAATTTGCAATCCTAAAATGTTCTCAATTATAATACGTATCATTCTGCAAATTGTATCGGTTTTGGAAGGTGGTGGCAGAGGTGTTCTAATCTGGGGTTGGGGAACAGGCTGGAATTGCCCACTTGGTCGGGCGAGAGGGGAGGACAGGGAGTTGGGTTAAAGGTTGGAGTCAGACATTTACTTGAGGATCCCGCAATCAGGCCAGTTGAGAAGCGGAACCTCCGGGACCTGGTTATCTGTGGGCGTGTGTTAACATCTGTAATGCTCAGTTATGTAATATGAGCACCTTTCAGGGCCTTGGAAAGCCCTCCATACCGCCTTTCCTAACGTCTCCGGCATCTTCTATCCTAGCGCTGGCCTGATTGGCTTACTATTCATGCTGAGGGCTTTGGTGGCGGCCAACTTCAACACCATCTATATTTACACTGCTGAGGTCAGTTGTGGGGAAGGGCTTGGTTACACCTACGCATGCAAGGTGAGCTACTCAGGGTGTCTGTCCATAGACAATGTATCCTAGCTCCTGTTGACTTTGATGATTTTCTAAAAATAGCCCATGAAAATGATACCATGAGGTTTATTTGATAGTTTGCTCCATAAAGTCTAGTACAGGCCAATCTCTAAGAGGAAATTTAAGACCTGCATTTGTTGAGACACCGCATACATGTAAAAAACAACTCACTGTCCTAGCACTATGCTATTTTTCATCCATCTGTTACTGGCAACATGTAGCTTAAGTTCGAGTAAAATAGAAATAGCTTAAAGTTGAATATGATATTCTTTATGAATTTATTGAATTAATACATCTACTGTATGCAAGATACTACCTAAAGAAGCTTGAAAATTTCCTCATAAACACCCATATTGAAGAGTTAGTATTCCTAGAAATAAACAATATCTGAGCAGGAAATTTAACAGTATTTTAACTGGTTTTGTCCTTCAATGAGCTAAAGAAAATGGCACTACAGAGGCTGGCGAAAGCTGTGCTCATTTTCTTTTCTGTCTTTCCAAGTTTTTATTTAAATTCCAGTTAGTTAACATACTGTGTAAAAAATAGTTTCAGGTGTAAATATAGTGATTCAACAGCTCCATAAATCACCAATGCTCATCCCAACAAGTTCGTTCCTTACTCCCTATCACCTGTTTCACCTATCCTCCCCCACCTCCCATCTGTAACCATCAGTTTGTTCTCTATAGTTAAGAGTCTATTTCTTGGTTTGCCTCCCTCTCTTTCTTTCTCTTTGCTCATTTTTTTGTTAAATTCCACATATGAGTGAAATCATATCATATTTGTATTCCTGATTGACTTATTTTGCTTAAGCATAATACCCTGTAGCTCCATCCATGTCATTGCAAATGACAAGATTTCATTCTTTTTATGGCTGAGTAATATCTCATTGTATACATATATACCATGTCTTCTTTATCCATTCTTCAGTCAATGGACATTTAGGCTTTTTCCATAATTTGGCTGCTGTCGATAGCGCTGCTCTAAACATTGGGGCGCATGTACTCGTTTAAATCAATATTTTTGTATCTCTGAATAAGTACCTAGTAGTGCAATTGCTAGATCATAGGGAAGTTCTATTTTTAACTTTTTGAGGAACTTCCATATTTTTTTCCACAGTGGTTACAACAGTTTCCATTCCCACCAACAGTGTAAGAGGATTCCCTTTTCTTCACATCTTTGCCAATACCTGTTTTTCCTGTATTGTTAATTTTGGCCATTCTGACAGCTGTGAGGATTTCTCATTGTAGTTTTGATTTGTATTTCCCTGATAGTGAGTGATGTTGAGCCTCTTTCCATATGTCTGTTGGTCATCTGGATGTCTTCTTTGGAAAAAATGTCTATTCATGTCTTCTGCCCATTTCAAACTGGATTATTAGTTTTTTTTGGGTATGGGGGTGATAATTTCCTATAGATTTTGGATACTAATCCTTTATCAGATCAGTCATTTACAAAATCATCTTTCATTCAGTAGGTTGTCTTTTAGTTGTGTTGGTTGATTGTTTCCTTTATTGTACAGAGGTTTTTATTTTGATGAAATACCAATAGTTTATTTTTGCATTTGTTTCCCTTGCTTCAGGAGATCTATCTAGTAAGAAGTTACTGCAGCTGATGACAAGGAGGTTGATTCTGGGTGCCTGAGTATTTCAACTGGTTAAGTATCTGACTTGATTTTGGCTCAGCTCATGATCTCACAGTTCATAGGTTTGAGCCCCACATCAGGTTGTGCTGGCAGCATGGAGGAGCCTGCTTGGGATTTTTTCTCTCTCTCCCTTTCTTTCTCTCTGTCTCTCTCCCCAGACCTTCTTGGCTCCTTCTTTCTTTCTCTCAAAATAAATAAATATTTAAAAAACAGGAGATTACTGCCTGTGTTCTCTAGGATTTTAATGGTTTTCTCTTTCACATTTAGGTCTTGAATCCATTTTGAATTTATTTTTGTGTATGGTTAAGAAAGTGGTCCAGTTTCATTATTTTGCATTTTATTGTCCAGTTTTCTCAACACAGTTTGTTGAAGAAACAGTAGTTTTTCCACTTGATACTCTTTTCTGCTTTGTCAAAGATTAATTGACCATGTAGTTGTGGGTTCGTTTTTGGGTTTTCTATTCTGTTTTCTGATCTGTGTGTCTGTTTTTGTGCCATTACCATACTATCTTGATCACTTCAGCTTTGTAATAAAACTTCAAGTCCAGAATTGTAAGGCCTCCAGCTTTGCTTTTCTTTTTCAAAATTGTTTTGGCTATTTGGCATCTTTTGTGGCTGCATACAAATTTTAGAATTGTTTGTTCTAGCTCTATGAAAAATGCTCTTAGTATTTTGATAGGGATTGCTTTAAATGTGTATATTGCTTTGGGTAGTATAGACGTTTTAACAGTATTTATTCTTCCAATCCATGCACAGAGTGTTTTTCCATTTCTTTGTGTCATCTTCAATTTCTTTCACCAGTATTTTAGAGTTTTTAGAGTACAGATCTTTAACCTCTTTAGTTGGGTTTATTCCTAGGTATCTAATGGTTTTTGGTGCAGTTGTAAATGGGATTGATTCTTCGATTTCTCTCTTGCTGCTTTGTTATTGGTGTATAGAAATGCAACAGATTTCTTTATATTGATACTGTATTCTGTGATTTTACTGAATTCCTGTATTCTGGTAATTTTTTGGTGGAAAAACTATTCAGGTATTCTATATATAGGATCGTGCCATCTGCAAATAGTAAAAGTTTGACTTTTTCCTTGATGATTTAGATGCTGTTTATTTCTTTTTGTTGTCTGATTGCCATGGTTAGGACTCCCAGTACTATGTTGAACAACAGAGATGAGAATCCCTGTTGTGATTCTGACCGTAGGCAAACAGCTCTCAGTTTTTCCCCATTGAGGATAATATTAGCTGCGTGTTTTTCATATATGGCCTATAATTTGTTGAGGTATGTTCCCTGTAACCCCTATTTTGTTGAGGGTTTTTATCATGAATGGATGCTGTACTTTGACAAATGCTTTTTCTGCATCTACTGAAAGGAGCAAATGGTTCTTTTCTTTTATTAGTGTGGTGTATCACATTGATTGTTTTGCAAATATTGAACCCCCTTGCAACCCAGTAATAAATCCCAATTGATCATGGTAAACGATTGTGTTAATGTACGGTTGGATTCAATTTGTTAGTATTTTATTAAAAAAATTTTCATGCATATTCATTAGGGATATTGGCCTACAGTGTTTTGTTTTGTGTTTTTGTTTGTTTGGTGGAATCTTAATCTTTATCTGGTTTTGGAGTCAGAGTAATGCTGGCCTCATAGAATGAATTTGGAAGTTTTCCTCCCATTTCTTTTTTTGGGAAGGATAGTTTGAGAAGGAGAGGTATTAACTCTTTTTTAAATGTTTGGTAGAATTCCCCTGTGAAGCTATCTGGCCCTGGACTTTTATTTGTTGGGAAATATTTTATTATTGACTAAATTTCTTTACTGATTATTGGTCTGTTCAACTTTTCTATTTTTTCCTATATCAATTATGGTAGTTCATATGTTTCTAGGAATTTATCCATTTCTTCCAGGTTGTCCAACTTGTTGGCATATAGTTTTTCATAATATTCTCTTAAAATCGTTTGTATTTCTGTGGTGTTGCTGGTTATTTCTCTTCTCTAATTTGTGATCTTATTTATTTGGGTCCTTTCACTTTTCGATAAGTCTGGATAAGAGTATATCAGTTTTATTATTAATTTTTTCAAAGAACCAGTTCCTGGTCTCATTGATTTGTTGTATTGTCTTTTTAAAGTTTCTTTATCATTTATTTCTGCTCCATTCTGTGTTATTCCGCTTCTTTTGCTGTTTTTTGGCTTCATTTCTTGTTCTTTTCCTAGCTCCTTTAGGTGGAAGATTAGGTTGTTTGAGATTTTTCTTGCTTCTTGATGTAGCCCTGTATTGCTATGTACTTCACTTCAGTGACCACTTTACTGCATCCCAAAGATTTTGGGCCATTGTGTTTTCATTTTCTTTTGTTGTCATGTATTTTTATTTATTTATTTATTTTTATTTACTGGTGGACCCAATCATTCTTTAGTAGAATGTTGTTTAACCTCCAGGTATTTGTGGTCTTTCCAAATTTCTTCTTCCAGTTTCATAGTGTCGTGATCATAAAATTTGCATGTTATGATCTCAGTCTTTTTGTACTTGTTGAGGCCTGATTTGTGACCTAGTATGTGATCTCTTCTGGAGAATGATCCATGTGCACTTGAAAAGAATGTGTATTGTGCTGCTTTAGGATGAAATATTTTGAATCTGGTCCAGTGTATTATTTAAAGCCATTGTTTCCTTGTTGATTTTCTGCTTAAATGATCTGTCCCTTGATGTAAGTGTGGTGTTAAAGTCCACGACTATTATTGTGTTACTATCAATGTGCTCCTTGATTTTTATTATTGTTTTATATATTTGGGTACTCCCACTTTTGTGGGCATAAATATTTACAACTGTTAGATCTTGTTGGATTGTCCCTTTTTTTATGATATAGTGCCCTTCATCTCTTGTTACAGTCTTTGGTTTACAATCTAGTTAGTCTGAAATAAGTATTGATACTCCAGGTTTCTTTTGACATCCATTTTCATGATAAATGTTTACCCCTCACTTTGAATCTGCAGGTGTCTTGAGGTCTAAAATGAGTCTCTTATAGGAGGCATACAGATGGGTCTTTTTTTTTTTTAATCCATTCTGACAACCTATGTCTTTTGTTAAAGTTTATTTTATTTATTTTTTAGAGAGACTAAGACAGCATGAGTGGGGAAGGGTCAGAGAGAGAGGGCTCCTTGTTGCTGGCACAGAGTCTGGCATGGGGCCTGAACTCAAGAAACCTTGAGATCATTATCTGATCTAAAACCAAGAGTCAGACGCTTAACCAGCTGAGCTATCCAGGCACCACTGACACCCTGTGTCTTTTGATTAGAGTCTTTAGTCCATTTACATTCAGCGGAATTGTTGGGTATGTATTTAGTGCCATTTTATTACTTGTATTGTGGTTGTTTCTGGAGTTTTTCTCTGTTCCTGTCTTGTCTGTCACTTTTGGTCTCTTCTTTCCATTCAAATAGTCCCCTTTAATATTTCCTTCAGGCAGGGCTGATTTAGTGGTCACAAACTCCTTTAGTTTTTGTTTGTCTGGGAAACTTTTATCTTCCTTTCTATTCTGAATAGCCTTGCTGGATGGAGTATTCTTGGCTGCAAATTTTTCCATTAAGCACTTTGAATATATCATGCCACTCTCTGCTGGCTTGCCATGTTTCTATGGAGAGATCTGCAGCTAGCTTTACAGGTCTTCCATTGTAAGTTAGAAACTTCTTTTGTCTTGCTGCTTCTAGGATTTTTTCTTTATCACTCTATTTTGCAAAATTAACCACTGCATGTCTTGGTATTGGCCTACTTTTGTTGTTTTGTTTTTTTTCCCCCCACATCAGACAGATACATAATGTGTTTTATTGAAAGAAACTAAAATCTCAAAATGTTCTCTGAAACACATTGGTTAATCAGTCCCCACCTTTTTGCTGCTTCATGATCAGGAATCCTTCTGTTAATAAAGCTTCTATCTTCTTATGACTGCCTTCACTTTCCTTTTCAACAGGCTTTTCCCCTTCTTGTCTAAACAAAGAATGAATGTGTATATAGTCTTGAAGGGAGAGAGTCAAAGTCAGGATTTTGTCCTGCAGCTCAGAGGAAGCTCCAGGATACTGTGTGTGAGGTCATATGTCATCTAAAATCATGGACATCTAATAATAAAAATGATGATATTGTTGGTTAACATTTATTAAAGTCCTATTATAAGTGGTAAATTAATGTGCATCTTTCTTTCTTTTATCCTTAGTTATCCCTTTATTTACTAACACACCTGGGAACATTTAGTGAACCACCTTAGATAGATGTTTGATTAGATTCATTCATTTATTGATACCTTCTCTTAGCGGGGCAATAACCCATATATTGGGCATGTAGTAGTGAACATAAAATATCCCTATTCTTAAAAATCTTATATTCTAATGAGGTGGGGGACAGATAATAGGCAAATCTATTTGTCAGGTAATAAGTGCCATAAGGGAAAGAAAAACAGAGGGAGAAATGATAGTGACAGAAGCAGAGTAGGAATCATTTAAAAAGTTTATAAAGGTGGTCGGATAGAGGAGAATTACAAATTTTTATTTTGACGATTTGGAATTGTTAAAGTTTTCATTTTCTCGTAGAATAAATTCAGATAATCTAAATCCCTGTAGGGCAGCAATTCCAAAATTTGGACTCTAACTTGCTAAAAAGCTCCCTTTACATGCATTTGCACACCATTAGAGATGTACCTGGAGAAGGCAAATAATCTAAAGAAGCATGAGCATATGACCCTGGAGGTCACCTTGCCCTTAACTTGTAAAACACCATTTGTAGCCAGTCTGATTCACAGATAATTCATCTGTGTTCATACCATTGTTGGTTTCCGTAATTGTTTTTCTCCTCACATTTTATTATTAATTAGTTAATTAATTTTTTAATTTACATCCAAGTTAGCATACAGTGCAACAATGATTTCAGGAGTAGATTCCTTAATGCTCACTACCCATTTTTTAGCCCATTCCCCCCTCCCACAACCCCTCAGGAACCTTCTGTTTGTTCTCCATATTTAAGAGTCTCATATGTTTTGTCCCCCTCCCTGTTTTTACATCATTTTTGCTTCTATTCCCTTATGTTCATGTGTTTTGAATCTTAATGTCCTCATATGAGTGAAGTCATATGATATTTGTCTTTCTCTGACTAATTTCACTTAGCGTAATACCCTCTAATTCCATCCATGTAGCTACAAATGGCAAGATTTCATTCTATTTGGTTGCCGGTTAATACTCCATTGTATACATATACCACATCTTCATCCATTCATCCATCGATGAACATTTGGGTTCTTTGCGTATTTCCGCTATTGTTGATAGTGCTACTATAAACATTGGGGTGCATGTGTCCCTTCAAAACAGCACATATGTATCCCTTGGATAAATACTTAGTAGTGCAATTGCTGGGTTGTAGGGTAGTTCTATTTTTAATTTTTTGAGGAGCCTCCATACTGTTTTCCAGAGTGGCTGCAGTTTGCATCCCCACCAACAGTGCAAGAGGGTGCCTGTTTCTCTACATCTTCACCAGCTTCTATAGTTTCCTGATTGATTGGTTCATTTTGGCCACTCTGACTGGTGTGAGGTGGTATCTCAGTGTGGTTTTGATTCATATTTCCCTGATGATGAGTGACTTTGAGCATCATTTCATGTGTCTATTTGCCATTTGGATGTCTTCTTTGTATGGAACCACAAAAGACCCCAAATAGCCAAAATAATACTGAAGAATAAAACCAAGGCGGGAGGCATCACAATTCCAGACTTTAATCTTTACTACAAAGCAGTAATCATCAAGACAGTATGGTATTGACACAAAAACAGGCACATAGACCAATGGAATAGTATAGAAAACTCAGAAATGGACCTGCAAGTATATGGCCAACTAATCTTTGACAAAGCAGGAAAGAGTATCCAATGGAAAAAAGACAGCCTCTTTAATAAATGGTGCTGGGAGAACTGGACAGCAACATGCAGAAGAATGAAACTAGACCACTTTCTTTCACCATTCACAAAAATAAACTCTAAATGGATGAAGGATCTGAATGTGAGACAGGAAACCATCAAAATCCTAGAGGAGATAGCACGAAAAGACGCACCAATTTCTTACTCGACACATCTCCAAAGGCCAGGGAATTAAAAACAAAAATGAACTACTGGGACCTCATCAAGATCAAAAGCTTCTGCACGGCAAAGGAAACAATCAACAAAACTAATAGACAACCGACGGAATGGGAAAAGATAATCGCAAATGACATATCAGATAAAGGACTAGTATCTAAAATCTATAAAGAACTTATCAAACTCCACAGCCAAAAAATGAATAATCCAGTGACGAAATGGGCGGAAGATATGAATTGATTTTGTATTTGACAGATGGTGCTTAACAGCATGTGACTGAAGAAAGGGGCTATGTGCTTTGCTTTAGTGAATGGAATAAAAACTATTGGTAGTGTAGAGCATCGAGAGAAGATTCTTGAGTTTTGAAAAACCATTCTTAGGTTAAGTATTTGCTCTATAATTTGTTAAATAGCATTTGATTACTTTTGCCAGGTCTTATAAGAATTTGGAATTAATGAAGTCCAGATTAATGAATTTTTATTATAAATGTAAGAAAGTTGCATCAAAAAAGTATATCATGCCATAAGATTCTTTTTTTCTTTTAAGTAGGGTCCATGTCCAACAGGGGGCTTAAACTAAGATCTCTGAGATTAAGTGTTGTGTGCTATACTCATGGGGCCAGCCAGGGGCCCCTATAGTATAAAATTCTGCAACAAGAATGTGATGAAAGAGCCAAAGCTAACTGATGCTTCTTATGCTCCTCTCTCTAGGTCTACCCCACGACGATGCGCGCTTTGGGGATGGGGACCAGCGGCTCCCTGTGTCGCATTGGTGCAATGCTGGCACCATTTATATCCCAGGTACAGTCTAGGAGTCTCTGTAGGGAGGATAAGGCTCAAGTAGATGGGGAAAGATGTATTCCAGGTCCTTCCCATTCAGGGTTTAATCAAGGATTTCTGTTGACTTAATTAGTAATTACTTACTAATGATTTTTCTTGCTGTTTTCCCATTGTTTGGTGATTATCGGTTAGGGAGAGAGGCTAAGTGAAAGCTTCCAGGCTTGTAGTTGGTCAGTAAATTGTATTTCATCTCATGCAGGGTTTGAATTTAGTTGGGCATTGTTGTGGGAAGATAGAAAAGAAATGGAGGACAGGAGGAGTTGGAGCAGTTGAATGATGATGGGTTCGAGCCCCGACCCTATTCTGAGGTACTACTGAAAAACAGAATATAGAAGTGCAGGGAGGCATTCGTGGGCAGTGTAAGTCTAGTGCTAGGGCACACCTGGTAAAGGCTGGGATAAAAATCCAAGGGTGGCCTGGAATCATGGATGGACCCTTGTTTGAGGAAGGAAATAGGGAGATATGGTGACACACATGGTAATGTTTCTTCAGCTAAACAGCTGGCTCTTCTGCACTGGTCCTTCTCTTTTGGCCACAGAAATGGAAATCCACCTGAGCTGACTGCAGCAAAAAGACAGGAGTGAGGTTAGGCCCTGGGACAGTCTGATCCAGGCAGTGGAGGTAACAGGGACTCATGCCCTCTCCCCCTCACATCTGTCTGGGCCCGTTGTCAGTCCTTTGTCTTTCTGAGCATTCAGGATTTACCCGACTCTCCCTGAGGACCAGTGCTAGGCTTGGCTGTGTACATGGCCCATCCCACGAATCTCAAACCTCACCCTTAGATCCAGCCACCAGAAGACACTGATGCACTCTCTCCGCATCCCTAGAAAGGGGCTCTCACCAGCCAGGTCTGGTCAGATGTTCATAGTTGAGGCAAATCAGTTGTGGCCAGGAGTCAAAGGTATCTACAAATACAGCTAGGGAAATGCAGTTTTCAAAGAAAGGGAGTTGTTGTGGGCTGAGCAGACTGCCTTGTGTATTTCCTGTAAAATTGTTTGTGTGTTTTTAGCTATTTTGGGAGTGCTGTTCCCACTCGTCTTAAGGAAAAATGAGGGCAGCTTTTGTCTAGTGGTTTTCAAAGTTCTGTTATACTGACGATTTCACAATTTTCAGAAAAGAACATAGTGTGAAACACAGAAGTGAATTATTAATCCTGTTTCTGGATGGTCAGGCCATCCAGAATAGTTTATTTTCCAAGCTTTCATTAGAAACTTTGTTTTCTAATTTGTTTTTCAGCCACTTGAAAGAGGTTTTCTGGGTATTTGTGGGTATTTACCCTAGAGGCCACACAGCTCTTGGTGGTTTTGTGGACCAAGAAAGATTGCCTACTGGGACCAGGTCTTCTGGGGCCATAAGGCTCTGGTCTGCTTAGTGTCCTGCAGACAGGGAGTCACAACTTTTATGGTTAAGTCACTATATATCCGCCCCCCTCATTTGTAAAATAAAGATCAATAATAGCACCTACCACACAGGTTTGTTCTGAGCGTTAAATGAGGTTAATACATGGAAAGCACTATGACACATAGTCAATAATTACTGTTACTTAACAGTAACAATAATCACTAATAAGGCCAAATGCTAAACACTCAAATAAGTCTTTCTCAGTAACAGAAACACTTTTAAGTCCAGTACTTTAATCACGACGCAATTGGGATGTTTTGCTTTCTTAACAAATCTGGAAAAGGAAGTCATAATCTGCTCCTAGGATATTTGCCTGGGCTTGGGGTGAGGCAAGCCTCTTCAAGTAAGGCATTGGTGTCACTCTCATGAGCTAATAATCTGTCAGCCTTTCCTTGGACGCGGTTCTCAAACTTCAGTGTGTGTCAGAATTACAAGAGTAACTTGATAACAAGATGATTGCTGGATTCCAGCCAGAGATAGATGCTGTCTGTGGGACCACTACAGTAGTTGTAACAAGTCCCCAGAGCAAACCTGATGGAATTGGTCTGTGAACGCCTGCTGAGAGGCATGGCCATCAACCGGAAAATACCAACCAGGAGATAAGCTTTACTTTCACTTAATTCTTCCTCTTCCTCCTTCCCTTCTTCCCTTCTCACTCTTTCCTTCTCTTCCTCCTCTTGTTGTCCGTCATTTAGGAACCTCTTGTAATGATCCATTCAACAAGTTGATGTCAAAATAGTTGTCCGCAAATTCTAGAAACAGTTTGGCAATTAGCAAAAAAAAAAAAAAAAAAAAAAAGACTCAACTAGCTACCATCTGTATCTGACAGAACAGAATTGAGAATTATTTTATTCTAATTCAACACTCAATCAGCATTTACTACACACTTGCTCTGTTCCTGGCATTATTCTAGTTTTATTTATTTGTAGCCTATTTGTAGTCAGTAAGTCAGACAAGTTTCCAGTGGTGGGGCTACAGGTGGCCTGCACTGGCTTGTGAAAGTGAACTGTTCAGTTGTCAGGAAATTTTGCAAGCTGGTTGTGGTCACGTTTACCTTGAAATTACCCATGGTGGTAGTATTTATACCCATGGTGGTAGTGTTGTATGGAAATTAGCAAATGGTAGCAGCGGGACTTTTTTGGGGAAAGCCTCTTGTTTAAACATTTGGCAGCACCCCTACCCCAAGATTCTTGCTTTCAAGAGTCTTCCTTTCAAGTTGGGAATTTACAAATATGAAATAATTATGATAATTTCAGACGATACATGTGCTTTGGAGGTAATATGATAATCAAAGGGGTGACAGGCAAAACCACTCTGGACAGGTGACAATGGAGTTGAAACCTGAAATATGAGAAGTTGGCAACTTACAAAGAGAAACAGTGTTTCAAGTAGGATGCTGGGTGGCTCAAGGGCCTGGAGATGCGGCAGAGACTGGGGTGTTCCAAGAACAGAAAATAGCTGTACTGAGTTAATTGGACAGATGTGCAGGGAGAGAAAGTACCTTATGGGCATATTGAGGAGTTGGGATTTTTTTCCTGAGGAGCAGTGGGAAATAATTGAAGGATTTCAAGCAGATAAGTGACATGATGAGTTTTGCATTAGGTTGAGTTGATTTTTGTGTATGATTTAAGATACTGGCCAGGGGTGCCTGCTTGGGACCTGTCTCTCTCTCTTTCTCTGTCCCTCTCCTGTTCGCCCATGTGTTTTCTCTCTCAAAATAAATAAATAAACATTAAAGAATATGGGTTTAGGTATCAGGGTAATGCTGGCCCCGTAAAGTCAGTTTGGAACTGTTCTCTATTCTGTGTTTTGAAGGAATTTGAGAAGGATTGGTATTAATTCTTTAATTTTTTTTAATTTATTTTTTTTTTTTATTTTTTATTTTTGAGAGCAGGAGAGACAAAGCATGAGTGGGGGAGGGTCAGAGAGAGAGCGAGACACAGAATCTGAAGTAGACTCCAGGCTCTGAGCTGTCAGCACAGAGCCTGACGCGGGGCTTGAACTCACAGGCTGTGAGATGATGACCTAGCTGAAGTCGGATGCTTAACCCGACTGAGCCACCCAGGCGCCCCTTTAATTCTTTAAATGTTTGTTAGAAGTCCCCTTTGCAGTTGTCTGGTCCTGGACTTGAGTTTATTGGGAATTTTTTGATTACTGATTTAATCTCCTTACTAGTAATTTGTTCAGATTTTGTATTTTTTTTCTAAGTTCATTTATTTATATTGAGAGAGAGAGCAGAAGTAGGAGAGGGGCAGAGAGAGAGGGTCCCAAGTAGGCTCCATGCCATCAGCACAGAGCCTGATGTGAGGCTTGATCTCATGAACCGTGAGATCATGTCCTGAGCCAAAATGAAGAGTCAGATGCTTCACTGACTGAGCCACCCAGGCACACCTGGATTTTCTGTTTCTTCATGATTCAGTCTTAGTAGATGGTATATTTCTGGGAATTTATGTATTTCTTATAGATTGTCCAATTTGTTGATGTATAATTGTTCATAGTAGTCTCTTAGGATCCTTTGTATTTCTGTGGTATTAGTTGTAACATGTCTTCTTTCATTTCTGATTTGAGTCTTCTCTCTTACTGGTGAGTCTAACTAAAGGATTGTTTTTTGTTTTTTGTTTTTTACAAAAATAGCTTTTGGTTTTATTGATCTTTTCTAAGATTTCCCCCTGAAATGTCCATTTCATTTACTTCCACTTAATTGTTATTTCCTACATTCTATTTTTTTAATGTTTATTTTTGAGAGAGAGACAGAGCAAGTGGAGAGAAGGAGAGAGAGGGAGACACAGAACCTGAAGACAGCTCCAGGCTCTGAGCTGTCAGCACAGAACTTAGTATGCGGCCTAAACCCACAGGCCGTGAGATCATGACCTTAGTCGCAGTCAGACACTTAACCAACTGAGCCACCCAGAAGCCAAAATTTTCCTACTTTTAATTACCTTTAGGATTCATTTGTTCTTTTTCTAGTACCTTCTGGTATAAAGTTAAGTTTTTTAGTTGAGATCCTTCTTATTCTTGAAATAGGTTTTATCACTATGAACTTCCCTCTTAGAATGGCTTTTTCTGTATCCATAAGGTTTAGTATGTTGTATTTCCATTTTAATTTGTCTCAAGGTATTTCTGTTATTTCTCCTTTGCTCTCCTCTTTGACTTACTGGCTGTTCAGTAACATGTTGTTTAATTTACATATCTGTGAATTTTCTAGTTTCCTCCTTATAATTAATTTCTAGTTTCACACTATTGGGGCAAAGGGTACTTGATAGTCCAGTCTTCTTAAACGTATTAAGACTTGTTTTGTGCTCCAACACATTCTCTCTCCTGGAGAACACCCAATATGTCCTATCCTTGACGAAAATGTGTATTCTGTTTCTTTTGGATAGAATCTGTGTATATGTTGAGTCCATCTGGTCTAACATGTCATTTAAGACCAATGTTTCCTTATTGATTTTCTGTCTGGACAATCTATCCTCAGTGAAAGTGGGGTATTAAAGTCTCCTATTAATGCTGTTTATTTCTCCCTTTGGTGTGTTAGTATTTGCTTTGTATATTTAGGTGCTCCTATGTTGGGTACATAAATATAATTGCTATATTGTTTTTGTTGAATTGATCCCCCCCTTTTTTTGTAATGCCTTTGTCTCTTATAGTCTTTGTCTTAAAGTCTATTTTGTCTGATAAAATATATATACCACAGTTTTCTTTTTGTTTCTATTTGCATGGAACATAATTTTTCATCTCTTTACTTTGAGTCTGTTTGTGTCTTTACATCTGAAGTGAGTCTCCTATACACAACATTTAGATGGATCTTGTTTTTTTATCCATTCAGACACTTTATAAAGTTTTCTGATTAAAGAATTTAGTACTTCTACATTTAAAGTAATTATTGATATGTATGCACTTACTACCATTTTGTCTATTGTGTCTGGCTTTTTTCCTTTCTTCTTATTCTTTTGCTTTCCCTTTGTGATTTTATTATTTTCTGTAGAGGTATGCTTGGGTTCTTAATCTTTTGTGTATCTACTCTAGGTTATTGCTTTGTGGTCCCCAGGAGGCTTATGTAAGACCTTGGATAGTTACAACAGTCTATTTTAAGCTGATGACGATTTAAGTTTGAACTCATTTGTAGGCTCTGCATTTTTTACCCCCCTCCCCATTATATGTTTTTGATGTCAAATTAACATCATTTTATCTTGAGTATCCATTAACAGATTATTGTAGGTTTTTTTTTTTTTTTTTTTTTTACTACTTTTTGGAGTGGGGCAGAGGGAGAGTGTGAAGCCGGTGTCCACTTGTCTGGAGAGCAGTGTAGTCAGCCCCTAAATGCATGTTGAAGTGGAAGCCTGTCCCTTAGACCACACCTTGAAGATAAATGAATAGACCTCATTACAGAAAGACTGGAAGTGTGTTCCAGTTGGTTGTGTCTGCACTGTGCCCTGGGTGGGGTCAGAGGGCAGGCAGCCAGTTTAGAACTGTTTCTGTTCATTGCAGTCCTATGGGACCAATGAATAGAAGTTCTGCCCACCAGAACCAGGTGACCAAGGGGTGCCTCCTGGGTGGCAGCCACCAAAACTGGGGCAGACATATGTTTAAGCTCCTTTCCAGGAGACACTGGTGACCTGGAGTGAGTCAGAGGGAGAAGATAGCACCCACCCTCTGGAGGATCTGGAGAGGATTACAGTGGCCCCTAAATGTGTATGTACTTAGACACCTGCCCCCAGGCTGCAGATGTGAAGATCAGCTAATCGGTCTCTTTTCCAGAAAGACAGAGTTTCTGTGTGTTGCTTCTCCACTGCTGTGTCCTGTAGTGTAGCTGGTGGACCCACGAACATCAGCCCTGCTGGCCGTCAGAGCCGGGTGATCAGCTGTCGTCCCCTGGGCAGTAGCCACAAAAACTAGGGCACCAGACATGTGCACAAGCTCCTTCCTTGGAGATACCAGAGATCTGGAGCAAGGCTGAGGATGTAAAGCTGGCACCTGCTGGCCTCCATCTGAAATACTGAGAGTATTTCAGTAAATTCCTGTTGTGTGTTCAAGCAGATGCTTGGCTATCAGGGTGATGCTTTAAGAGAAGTACATAGGCCTCTTTCACAAAAAGACTGGATGTGTGGGTTGCCTCTGTACACTGGTTTGGGGGTGTGGGAGGGTGGCAGTTGGTGGCGAAGGGAGAGAGGCGGGTAGCCAAGTGAGTTCATGTGAGCCCTTCAAGAACAGTTTCTGAGTTTGCTGTCCTTGTGCGAATCTCATGGATACAAGCTCATTCATTGGCTTTCAAACCTAGATGTTGTGGGGGCTCATCTTGCAGGCACAAGTCTTAAAAGCTGGGGTGCCTGATGCGGGTTTCAAAACCTTAGCTCCTCAGAGAGAAGCCTGGAGTTCTAAGTTCCCTCCTGATTGTGGTGGCTGCACCAGGGGTGAGGTTTACAGCAAGATTGTGTCTCAGCCCCTCCTGTTTCTTGTTTGCTTTACTAGGTAGGAATTGCTTGGCTAGTTTTTGTGTTTGTTTCAGAGGAAATGGTTTCACATTTAGCCGTAGATTCAGTCTGTCCATGGAAGAGGTGAGTTTAGGATCCTCCTGTTCCCATCTTGAATGGGAACTTTTTAGGTTGATAACAACATACCTTTTATAGTCTGCTTTTTGCATGCAACAATACGTTACACACATATTTTCATATGAATAAAAGTCAAGCCCTCGGTCGATGCTGAAAAATAGACCCTTGTATGTATATTCCAAAAGTAACTTTCCAATTACTTTATTAGTTCTGTATTGTTAAAGGTCTACACAATTGGTATTTTTGTATTATAAACAACAGTAATGAGCGTCCTTTTGCTTGCATTTTTGCCTAACTTTGGGATTATCTCTTTGGAATAAATTTCTAGGAATTGGATTGCTAACTAGTCAAGGGGGTCTGCTCATTTTCCATTTTGACATGCTGTGCTAAAACTCCTTGGGAAGGTTGCACTGGTCAGTAAGGTCCTGCTGCTCTCAGATTTGCCAACAGGTTTTCTCAGTCTTTGTCATATTTGCTAATCTCACTGGCAATAAATGATCTCTTTGTTATTATAATTAGTATTTCTTTGATGAGTAACGAAACCTAAAGCTCTTTGCACATTTTAATTGGGTATTTTATCTTTTTTAGCTTGTCCATTCAGAGTCCTTCCCATTTTCCAATTCATTTTTAAATCCTTGATTGGTGAGAGTCCTTCATATATATGAAGGATTTCAATGATTTTTCTGACATATTGTAAATATTTCTCATAATTTTCCGTTTGTTTTTCATTGTTATTTATGTTCTCCTTGCTTTGTACAGAAACTGTAAGTTCATAGACAGGTTTATCAATAGTTTCTTTACAATTTCTGCATTCCGTGATTAGGATTATGAAATACACATCTCTTTGCCAGTGCTATGTGGCCTTCTCATTTTGGAGGAGAGCATTTATAAGCGTTTTATTGAAGTATAGCATACATATAAAAGCGTTCAAATCATAGGTGTACAATTTTAATCCTTATGAAGTGAAAGCATCCCTGATTCTGACCCAGAAATCCCTGACCTGTCCTCTCCCAGACCATGGGATATGGCAGTAGGAGGCCTAATGCAGGAAACAGCTTTAGGATTCCCTAACTGGCATGCCAGTTGTCACTACACACTTGATTTAAAATCCTAGTTTTTACTCCTGGATTAGAAATGTCTATTTGCTTACATTTCCAAAATCACTTGGTCTATTTTTAGCCTAACTATTTTAGTGCATTTATCTGTCTGGTTTCGTCATTGTCATATTCTTCTCATTAGTTGAATGATATTTATAGTACATTTTCAAAACTGGCTGCTAAGCTCCACTTCATCATTCTTTTTTCTCAGATAAGCCTCAGAATCATTTAGTTTCAATGTGCGTCCCTTGCCTGTCCAAATCCTATTAAGATTTTAATGATTCATTAAATGCATCCATTAATTTAGGAAAAATGGACTTTTTTTTCCTTAGTATTCTCTTCCTAAGAGCAGAGTTTGTCTCCATTTGTTCAATGTTCTATGCTTCTTGCTGACATGTTATTGTTTTCTTCAAAGAGCTCCTGCATATCTTGTTAAATTTATTCTTAGGCATTTTAAGATTTTTCATTGTTATTGTGAATAGATGATTTGCTTTCATTATAAATTCTAGTCTTGCATTCTAAGTTGTTTGTATTTGCAAATAGGCTAGCTCACTGAATGCATTCAGGATGGTTTTTCATTTGAGCCTTTTGAGTTTTTCAAGTTTATAATTGCATCTGTATTGTGATTCTAGTCTGTCCCTCCAGGTGGAACTCTTCCAGTCAACATTTTAATTATTTAAACATTTTTTAAATGTTTACTTATAATTGAGAGAGAGAGAGAGAGAGAGAGAGAGAGAGAGAGCATGCGTGCATAAGCGGGGGAGGGGCAGAGAGAGGGAGACAAAATCCAAAGCAGGCGCCAGACTCTGAGCTGTCAGCACAGAGCCTGACATGGGGCTCCAACTCACAAGCCATGAGATCATGACCTGGGCCAAAGTTGGATGCTTAAATGACTGAGTCACCCAGGTGTCCCTCCAGTCAACATTTTAATGTGCTTATGATTCCATAGCTTACAAATGGTAAACTCCCTTCCATTGACTTTCTTTCCTTCTCATTTAGGCCAAACTACTTGAATGGGTTCCTTCCTCTCACTGTCCTCACTTCCTTCCCACACTCACGCTCCCCTGCCTCCCAAACCTGCTGCAGCCATCCCTACTCCACCAAAATGATTCTTGTTGGTGTCCCTGATGACGACCACGTCTATAAATTAAAACCTGGTTTTAATCTCCCATTGCACTTGACTTCTCCCTCTGATGGCCAAGTCCTCACAGCTTCCCTTGGCATCCATTACTGGTACCCTTTGGGTTTTCTCCTGCATCTCCTGCTGTTCCTTCTCAATCTCCTTGTGGTCGGCCTTCCTCTACTCCTTCTCTATTGTTGAGGATTCTTAGCGCTCAATTTTAGACCCTCATCTTTTTATATTTTAGTCTCCATGTAGGTGATTTCACCCACTTTTATGATTTTAGTTACCAATTATTTGCTCCTAAATCTGGACTAGGTCTTTCTTCTGAACTCCAAATTCATGTATGTAATCACCTCATGGGGATTTCCACTTGAATGTCTCAAAATCGTAAATTGAGCATGTTCAAAATCATACTAAGGACATCTTTCCCAAACCCACTCCTCGTCCACAGTCTCTGTCAGTGAATGGTGTCACTATCCAACCTGGAGTTCTTCACCTCTGTCACCCTCCTCATCCTATTCAATTCCCAATCATGTGGATCTAGCCTCGTGGCAGATCCTGCATAATTCACCTCCCCTCCTTTCTCACCACCTGCACCACTCTGCCTCTCACCTCACCGGGCTGCCAAGAGAGCATCTGGACTACTCTCTTTCAGCTTGCACTCCTCCCTCTATCCACGTTGATCTGCATTGTCTTGCCCTTCCTCAAAGATGAAGAGCCAGATCCTCAACTTGGTTTACCAGTGAGGCTCCTCACCTGGTGCTCTTCCCTAGCTATAAGTAATCTGGTTTTTGTAGTTGATTACCAGAGTTACCTCCTTCTGGATTCTCTCACTTGCTATTCCAGTGGACTGGAAACCCTCTCCCTTTCCACCCTGTCTCCACCTCAGTTAGCTATGATCAAGTCTCTGCTCAGAAAAGCCCTCTCTGATGCCTCAAACTAAGTGTGATCTCTCTCCTGCGAGCTTTTATGGCATCTTGAAATTTTCCTTCATATTGATAAGCAGATTTTAATTGCTGATTTGTCTTGCCAGGCTATTCAAAATCTATCTCTTCCAATACTTTAAGTCCTGTGAGGACAACAATAGGGGGATGTTTTACTAACTTTTGTATTTCTAGCTCCTCCACTAGTGGCCTGGCATGTAGTAGGCATCTAAGTATTTTTTGAATTTTTTTTATATATAGAAAATGAATTTATTTTTTAATTATTTAAGTAATCTCCTATACCCAATATGGGGTTTGAACTCATGACCCCCAGGATCAAGAGTCACATGCTCCCCTGAGCCAGCCAGGTGCTCTTGAATTTATTTTTTATATTGATTTGTATCCAACTATTTTACTGAAATAGCTTAGTCCTTGAAAAAGCTGATGCTAACAGAGAATTGCACATGCAAGACATTTGTTGGGAAACACCTGGCAGAGTAAATGAGAGAGGAGCAGGAGTGGATGGGAGAACCTCCACACCATGTTGCAGGGGACAGCAGCGAGGGTCCCGTTAGCCAGTATTTTCTTAGTGAACCACTAGGTTTTATCCACTGGTGTTTATTTACAATTTTTGAATCAGTAGTCACATTTGAGAGGGCAGTGGGGTGTTTGTGTGTATGTATTTTATTTTTGTGAGGTTTTACAGGCATTGTCTTCATGGTTTCATAAAAAAAATTGGAAAGTTTTCTTCTTTCTCTGGACTCTACAGGAAATTTCAAAGAACTCTTCTATGAAAATGAATCCTTGCACTTTTGAGGATGTACTTTTTTGGCCACTATATTTTTCTGGTGGTTTTTGTTTCTCTTGCTTTTATATCTTTTCTAGAGTAAAATCAGGAAACATTTTTATTGAATATTCATTCAAATTTATTAGAACTTTGGGGAGTATTCTCTATGGTTCTTTTCATTTCCTCTGTATTAGTGATTATGTCCTCGTTTACATTCTTAAACCCATGCGTTTATGTATTTCCACTCTAATTCATAATTTATCAAGTCCATTTGTCTCTGATTTGCAATTTATTCACTTAGGCCTTTTTTATGTTTTTTAATAGTTTCTTAGGTACTTCTTGAGTTGGGAGTATAGTTCATTGTTTTTGGTTAACAAAGCTTACAATCCTTCTTAGATATTTCTCTAAATATAAAAAGATGCTTGTTATAAAATTCCAAATACAGATGTATGTAACTGGTAAAGGGAAAATTCTCTTATCACCAGAACCAGCCACTATATATATCTTAATTGTTTGGGGTATATTCTTCCAGATGCTTTTCTATGCATATATTTGTCTTTCTGGCTATCTGTGTACCAGTATTATGTGTGTGTGTGTTATACACAGATGCATGTATGTATGGAGAAACACATACTTCCATAAACATGTGCATTATCTATCTATATGCATGTTAGAGTCACTTGTGGAGACAGAACACCCTCCACCCCCATATTTGGGTTGAATATCAAGTCTGATGACACATAAATACATCGCAAGGCTATAAAAGGTTTTTTTCAGTAATTACATAGGTTGGGGCCCTGGGAGAACAGGATAGCCCTCTCAAGCAGATCCTAAGTGGCTTGAGAGGGCAAGGCAGGGAGACTGGCTGGGGTGAGGGTTCCCATACTGGGTTAGGGGCCTGTGTGGTTTGAAATTCTGGCTGGCACCCAGGCTTTCTTGTCAACTTTTCAGAAGTTGGGGTAGAAGAATAGGAGGGAAGGAGTGAGGCTTAAGGACTGTCAGTAGTCATCAAATGTTGTCTGACTCGTCTTTAGACTGTATATGTACATCTGTGTGAGTACACATGTAGCTAAGCTCGTATATAAACACACATAACTACATATGTATCTACATATTACATATTACAAATTTTTAAACTTTTATGTAGTCAATTTACCAGTATTTTCACTTCAAGAGTTAATGTTTTATGTCATGCTTATTGGCCTTCATCTTTCATGCATCCATTATTTCTAAAAATATTTCCAATATACTACAAGTTTAAATGCTTTTAGTGTTTTCATCTAAAATATTAAATTCTTTGATCTCTTCACAGTTGATTTATGCTTACGGCCTAAGGTAAGAATTCAGCTATAAAAAGCAACAAAACCATGCCTAGCTGGTTGTTCCCAGGCCACTAATCGTCCTTTTTGCTGGCTATTCTCAGTTGACTTACCATGTCTCCATTGTTGGAAACCCCACTTCGATACTGGGTTCTATTTTGGCCCTAGTATCACACTTCTAATGATTAGAACGTATTGCCACTTAGGCTAATAACTTGCCTCAGATTCTCTCACTCCATTTGTTCTCAGAAATTTCCTAATTTTTCTTACATGTTAATTATTTCAAATAAGCCTTAGAGTCAATTTTTTCCCCTAAATTAATTAAAAAACTCCTACTGGGATTTGGATTGAGAATCCATTAGAATTATGGATTACTTTGAGAAGTATACTTCCACAATTTTTCTAAGAGCTAAATAGATTTACTCAGTTTTACATATTCTTTAGTAGTTACAGTTTTCTTCAGATACATCTTACACATTTCTTATTTATTCCTAAGTATTTTATTTTTTTCCTTATTGTATCTCACACATTTAATACTCTGTGTTGTTTTTGAGATTTGACCCATGGATTTAGAAGTGGAGATTTTGCTGTTATTTTTCTGTTATTTCTAGTTTGATACCCTTTTAGTCAGAACACATTCTAGGATTTTAAATCTTTTAGGTTCATTTTATGCCCCAGAACATGGTCTATCTTGGTGAATGTTCCATGGGCACTAGAAAAGAATGTGTACCCTGTTGCTGTTAGGTAAGTTGTCCTATAAGTGTCAATTAGACTCTGTTGGTTGATGGTGTCATAAAGTTCTCCTATATGCCCCATTTTCTGTCTAGTAGTTTTATCAGTTGTTGAGAGACAATAGTCTTGAAGTTTCCAACTATATGTGGATCTATCTAGATCACCTTTCAGTTTTTACTGAATATATTTTCAATTTTTTTGGTATACAAACCTTTGGAATTGTTGTTATCTTATTGACTAAACCTTTTATCACTGTCATGTCCCTCTTTGTCTCTGGTCTGTGCTGGATCTTAGAAGTAGAGATTAAGGGGCGCCTGGGTGGCTCAGTTGGTTGAGTGGCCGACTTCAGCTCAGGTCATGATCTCACGGTCTGTGAGTTTGAGCCCCAGGTCGGGCTCTGTGCTGACAGCTCAGAGCCTGGAGCCTGCTTCAGATTCTGTATCTCCCTCTCTCTCTGCCCCTCCCCTGCTCACGTTCTGTTTCTATGTCTCTCAAAAATAAATAAACGTTAAAAAAAATTAAAAAAAAAAGTAGAGATTAATAGATCTTTCTTTTTGATACAGTACCTTAAGGAGGGGCCTGGAACTCCACATTGTAACACAATTCTCGGATGATTTTTATAATCAGGCATTAGATTTCTTGGTTGCAAAAAAGAGAAATTCACTTTAGGGAGGCAGAAAAGAACTTATTGGAAGACTATGCAGTCATATCTACTAGATGGCTAGAGCCCTGCTAGGAAGCCCGGCATCTCTGGAGGGAAGCCAAAAAAACCAAACCAAAACAAACCAAAAATCCCCAAAACCCAAAACACAGTTGCCCCTGATCCTGGCTAGGAAAGCAGTTAGGTTTTACAACTTCAGGCAGCCCTGGGTTAATGGATGTAGGAGATGGCAGTGTCTGAACTAGCTAGTAACACAGCATGATCTTGACCAAAGGTTGTATATAAATTGGTAGAAATCCATCCTAAATGTGGAAAAATGAACATCAAAGTTTTGATTGTAACACATGAAGCATCATGAACACAGATAAGATACATTATCTTTCCAGACACCACTAGATTACATCTCCAAAACCTTTCTAATTCCATCCCGTCAGAACGGAGGGGTCAAGTGGATGTTTGGCAGAGGGAGTACTGCATACAGTGAACTTGAGGTTGAGCACACTAAACTGGTATGGGAGTGTGGGAAAACCAGATCTACCTTCCCTAGGTACTGCTTTGCCTGGACATGCCTGAGGAGTGGGTCTCACCTGGCCAGTAGATGCTAAGGTCCATCCCCACTCACTGAATCACACAGAATGCTTGCAGTAGCTGGGCCCAAATAAATAACTCACCTGAGGTGTCAGGAAGGCACAATTTATAGAATGTCTGCGGAGAGATGATTTCCCCTTTGGCATAAAAAATGAGCTGACAAGTGACTGGGACACAATAAATGGAGTCATTCCTTGTGATTTGCAGGTTCTTATGAGCACATCCTTCCTGGGGGCCCTGTGTCTTTTCTCATCAGTCTGCGTCGTATGTGCCATTTCTGCATTTACTCTCCCTATTGAGACCAAAGGACGGGCCCTACAGGTAAGTGATCCAGAAATCTCTTAAGTATTCTCAACTACCACCTGTTGGCCAAAGGAAATGAACTTGGAGCATGGAAATTCTTCTTTGAAGTAGATATGACATCCAAGTGTGTACTAACACCACGGCGTTGAGTAAAAACACCTTGGGTATCCAGTAGGCTTGCATGTAACTTTGAGCAGCACTGAAGTAACCAATTATTCACTCCAAACCTTTGCTAAACTCTTCAAAGAGGATACTATGGTATGATTTCCCCTGAATAATGTATTACACTACAATAACAACTATAAAACTACCATTGCTATTACCAGGTACACAAAGGTAAATGCTAGGGTCTTAATTATTATGAGTTTATTAAGAAATCCTCTATTACTAGTTTCTACTGCCTGACAGCAGAGGATGGAGAAAGCTTTCTTTTTATTACATGTATTGATCTACTAAATCACTTCTTATTCCAGCAAATTAAATGAAGACCTGCAAACCAATGTCTACCAGAGAAGAAAAATGCATTTTGCCTTTACAAAAAGCTGTGGCACATTTTTAAAAACCTGGTTTAATTTCTGTATGCTACTGGGTAATTAAGAAACTGATTATGCATTTTTGAAAACTAAGGCACATGAGAATGAGGTGGGTTAATTTTATATTCCTCCTTTTTTGGGAGACTATAGAGAACTTTTATGAAAATATCCTTCAAAGATTGGAAAGGTAGGTCTGTGGGAGATGGGTAAGGGAAAGGTAGCTTTTCTTCTTTCTCATGAAGTCTTTTAAAGTTTCTCAGAGAAAGCGCATATATATAGTTGATATTCTCCCATGAGGTTTATAGCAAAAATTGGACTGAAATTTTGTAGCCTAGGCATGAACTTGGGGTTGTATCATTAAGCCTTTCAAAACAAAATCACCAAAATCACAATAAAAATGAGCATTTAAATTGTGGCCTCCATTTTGATGAAAATTGCTTATTTATAAAATATGCTTAAATGAGTATGACTCTCGTATATAATTAGGAAGAAGCTGGGAATAAACTAATTTTTCCCATTCTATTTGTATTCTAATTTCATTACTTTCTGAGAGAATTTTTGATTCCCATGATGAGATTTAAAAAAATGGGAGTGAAGCAAGGTCTCTGACATCCTATGATATTTGCACTTTGTTGAACAACTGCTTTCAGGCAGGACATCATGCCTGTGCATATCACTTCAGTAGGTTCGGTATGGTGTGGAAAGAAAACAATGAAGGCATTTACATTTGGATTCTTTGACTGCTATTCAAACTTACTGTGGACATCTCTAAAACTGGGAACCCTATGGCTTGGCTTACCTACTCCTCCTATCCCCCTCTTTGCAGCAGAAAAAGAACTCACTGCAACCACAATTAAGTACCACTGTATTAGCAAACTATGTGTATGAGAGGGTTTATACCTCCACTTCAGTAGGGGTCCAAATTACCCCTACAAGAGGCATAGATAGCTTCGAGTCAGCAAACTTTTTCTGTCCAAGGCCAGACAGTATATAAGACCCTGTGAGCTAAACATGGTCTCTGTCACGCACCCCCAACACCCCACTAGCCTTAAAAATTGCAAAGGGGTACAGTTAAGCCTCCAACTTGATTTCAGGTCAGGATCTCACAGTTAGTTAGTTCGAGCCCCGCACTGGGCTCTGCGTCGATGTTATGGAGACTGCTTGGGATTTTCTTTCTCCCTGTCTCTCAAAAATAAGTAAAAACGTTTAAATTTTTTTTTTTTTTAAAGCAAAAAACATTCCTACCTCTCAGACTATTGAAAAGAGAGCCAGAGGTTAAATTTGGCTTAACAGGCCATAGTTGAAATAAGTTTTTAGGCCCAAGATGAAGCAGCTCCCGCCCAGGGTGCCTTATCAGCTAACTGAAACTTAAGTAACTTTCATGTCCCTGTAAATATTCCATTTGGCCAGAAATAGTGTGTTCATCCAGCTGGCGGCCAAGCCAAGTCTGGTCTCTTATTTTCTTCCTTATCTTTTAATCCTATAAAAGTTTCCTGCCTTCTGGCCCAGGTTGCAGGTCTCTGGACTCTTGGGAGTGGACACTGCCTGCATCACCTATATTGTCGTCTTTAATCATTTTTAACGGATTTTGGCAACAAGGATAATCGGAAGGTGACAGCTATTGGCCTGTGGGACAATCAGAAGCACAGGCAAGGAGTCTGCTAAACCCTTTGAGTTCACTATTGCTCTAGTCAAGACTAAAGGCCATGGGTAAGTCACTCTAGGCTTTGAGTGCAACTCTGATCTAAACTATGGGTTTAAAAATATACACTTATATAATCATATATATATGAATATGCATATATTAAAATATAGTTCCCAGAAAGATTCCGGACAATTATAGTGGGAATCTGCAAAGGGCAGCAGCAGTTAGAGAACTCCTAACGCTTGGAGGTATATATCCATTGCATAAACTTCTGGGACATGTGGGGAAATAAGATATTTGAACTTCTAACCAGTGGTAAACAGAACTGAAATAGGCACAAGTTGGACTACTAAAAGCCATTCCTATCAGAAGTTAGGAAGCCAAAGGTGCAAAGTTGGTGGATGTGGGTTAAGCACTTAAAAGATGTTAGACTGAAGTGGCAAGTGTGCCCAGACTCCATGCAAGGATATGTGGGTCGCAGAACAGACACTAAGTCACTTAGCAACCTCAAGAAAAAAACCTCTGTGCAACAAGGCACATAGAAAACACCACAAAACCCCCAACCCTCTGGTACATCCCTCTTAGGTATTAATTTGGCTTGAAGAGACCCAAGGTTTAAAGGAATAAGATGTTCAAGTTTCAAAGAACTGAGTGCGTCACCTTCTAGCACACCTGAATACTTACTTAATGTCTAAGAAGTGAGGTCCTGGAAGTTGTATCTACTGACAAGAAGTGCACTTGAAAGTAAAGGGTTCATCAACAACCAGGATGGGATACCTATTTTAATTGGTATGTAGAAGTCACCAAAATTCCAAAATACCTTCACTGATTCAGTGCAAATGGCTAATGAGAAGTTGAAGAGACACGAGAGTTACCTAAAGACTCCAAGACCATGGGACATCTATCTCCCCCCCCCATAAGACACCCCCTCTATCTTCCTTTACCTCAGTACTCAGCCTCCTAATCCATTACGTGAATTGCCTTTCCACTCTGAAGAGACCGCTGGACCATACACAAAGGTCCTTGAAGTTAGTGGCCTTAAAACTGCAACAGTTTCAAAGCCAGAAACCTAAGGCAACAGCTGGGCCTCCCTCCCTTGTTGCACCCATTCTAGAGGGTCCACCAAAACACAGGACCACAAATTGGTACAATCAACTGTGACACTGGGAAAAAGATTGTCCTTAAAGGTTTTATCAAATCTTAATGTCTCTTTATCTACTCAAAGGAGGGACCTCTGTCCTCCCTACCTCCTCTCACCCCAGGGACTCTTGAGGGATTCTCTTGTAAACTGCTATCAGTTATTCCCTTAAACAGCCAAGGGGAAGCTAAAATTAACAGAAACACTTACCAAATGTGATCCTTGGAAAAGTGGCTGAAGCTGGTGAAGAGTTAATCTTCTGGGGTGTTCAATAATGCCAGGAATATTTACTGTTTGTGCTTGTTGAAATTTGACAAAGTAGTTGAAAGGACTTTTTAAAATGGAACTCCATGGTACTGATGAGGGAGCATAAGGCAGGCTGAAGGCAAAGTACAAGCTACCCCTCTCTACCACCGCCCCCCTCCCCTGCACCCCATTTGGGATACATATGATATTCCTTGGACACTCCTGGCTACCCAAAAATCAGGAAGGGACAAAATAACCAAATGGTTAAACTAACAGGAGTCTCCACCAGTTTATAAGAAAAAGGCAATCCAAGGAACTCCCTACTGTCTTAATGTTGATGCCTTGCTAGAGGGAAAAACAACCCTAGCTTGAGGACAGCTAGGCCTCCAGTAATCTGTGGCTCTTGAGCATATGAAAGTCTCTTTGGAAACTTCCCTTTTGACTTTACCTCCCCCCAGGTCCATTGTATGTAACCAGTCATTCTCCACAACTCCAGTGCAGCTCTTTCTGCCCACAGGTCCTGTCTCTGTGCCATAATAAAATCACCTTTTTGCACCAAAGATGTCTTCAAGGATTCTTTGTTAGCTGTCAGCTCCAAACTCCACCATCAACTCAAAATCTCATCAGTACCCTATGGTTAGAAGTTGAGATGCCTGGCTGGCTTAGTTGGTTAAGCATTGCACTCTTGATTTCAGCTCAGGTCATGATCTTGGTAGTGAGGTAGAAAGAGCCCTGAGGACAAACAGCTCTAAATTGAGAACATAGGAATCTTTTGATTTCTGTTAGTTGCAGATCATCTCCCAGATACAAAAAAGCAAACTGAAGATAAAGTAGTTGGCTAGGTGGGTCAGTTCCTTTAGTACTCAGGATTCAACTCAATTCTTTGAGGAATTATAAAAAACTGTCTTTGTCTTACAAATTGAGTCTTTACAAGAACAGAAAAAGGCCAAACCTCCTTTTTACCAATTCCTAAACCTCCTCTATTCATCTCAAAAGACTTGCTGATTTTGTCAAAATTCTGGTCTTAGGAAACAAAGATTCTCTTAGAGGAACTTGCATTCTTTCTCTGTGCCTTTGAGATGTAAATGTTCTAACTAGTCTTTTCTAGGAAACATCTAGGGCCATCTCTTTGAAATGCAATTCTCGAGAGGTAATTCTTTAAGTCTATTTAGAAATTAGGTAAGTGAAAAATCTTTTAAGCCTTCTCCACAAATACTAGTAAAAAGTTTGAGCCATCTGTTCAGGTAAATTTATTCTATCTGCTAGAAACACAATTTGGACCCAATTATTTATAAATTAGTTAAGATCTGTTTGCATCTGTATGTTTATATATGTGTACATGTATATGCATATACATATATGTCTAAAAATGTTATAGACGTGCTTTTTTTTTCTACCTTCGGATGGTATTGCCAAAATTAATTTGTAAAGAGCTTTAAGTTGCTTAAAAACAAGTGTTTATATAAATCAAGTATACTCTCTGAAATATAGAAACTAACCCAAATGTTTTTCAAGTTCAAACGATCTAGGATAATCTTTGGTTTAAAAAACAAAGCTAATTTAAGTTCATTGGCTTAATTAAAACAGGCAAGTCTTTAGAATTACATAAGACTTGTATTCTACCTTGGTTTACTTAAAGCCAGATAAGCTAATGTTTTCTGTTAGAGAATTTGCCAGCGAGTAAGGTAACAAGGTAATGGTTGGCTGTTTAATGTCTCATGAGTAATCTAAAGAATAAGTACATTAACTGACAAGGAAGCATAAGGCAAACTGAGAGCAAAGTACAAGCTGGAATACCCCCAACTCCCACCCTGCCCAAGGATATGTGTGATATTCCTCAGGTACTCTTGTTTGCTCAAGAAGAAAGGAGAGGGGTGGGGAGGAAACACAGTCACAAAGGACATGAGTCTCCATCAGTTTACAAATGTCTTAGTAAATTACAAGAAAAAGGGTAATCTCCTGAATAGCCTCCTATGGACCTATGGACTCAGTTTTCTGGAGCCCTAATATCACTTTCCTCTCCATAGTGATGTGGCGAACAAAGGCAAGAAAGAAATGGCAGGTAAAATGTCTTTATAACCTGCAGCCCATTGACAAATATTTGAGGCAGGATGAGTAGAACATTTCTCCAGGAACTCCCTACTGTCTTAATGTTAATGCTTTGCTTAGCTTGACAATAGTTAAGCCTCTGTTATCCTGTGAGTCTTCTTTAGCATATGAAAATCCCTTTGGAAACTTCCTTTGCCTTATGCTCCCTCATCATTAACTAGATATGGAAGTTTACAAACTTCTATATTATATATAAACATATATGTTGTATAAATTACACCAGTAATTATGGTTTATAGTATATCTCCTTAAGCATTGTTTTCAGGGGTACGTGGGTGGCACAACTGGTTAAGCATCCAGTTTGGCTCAGGTCATGATCTTAAGGTTCATGTGTTTGAGCCCCACATCATATTCTGTGTCTCCCTCTCTCCCTGCCCCTCCCCTACTCTCTCTCTCTCTCAAAAATAAACATTAAATAAAATTTTTCCAAATTTTTTTTTGTGACAGAAGACTTTAAAGTTATACTGAGGTAAATTAAATGGTGGATATTCACTGAATATTTAGATCATTTACAAGTAAGATAAAATAAGACTGAATGTGGGTTTATCCAAATATGGTTTTCTTTTACAGAAGAAATAAAAATATTTGGGTCTATTAGTAAACATGTTTTGTGCCACACTGAAAAATTTCCTGTGAGGAATATACTGCTAGAAATTGCAGAATGTATCTATACATTTGACAATCCACAAAGTGTTAGCATAAGAGATAGTCGACACATGCTTCTTGTTAAAGAATTGATGATTCTGAGGGGGTTAATGATTCTAAATAGTTTATGTGAATAAAGGAAACATCTCTCTGCAATAAGAGTAGGATAGATTTGGGGTAAGAAAAGGCATCAGATATGAAGATGTGTTTTTATTGAAGGAGAAAGAGTAACTTGTTCAAAGGAAAACAATGGATTGTGCCAGAATGAGAGAAAAAAATGGGCAAGTTTTTGAAGGGTTATGGAAAAGGAAGTTTATGTGTGGTTAAGCTAAGATTAGAATGGATTTCTTCTTTGACAATTGAATTTCAGTATAAAAAATACATTGGTACAAAATTAGAATTTGGTTTTCTGTTAAAAGGACAGTTTTCTTAGATTGTTGGTCTGCTCTTAATAAGATATTATAAATAAAAATTTTTGCTTTTTAGGTATGTGGGAGAGTCTCCTCCCTAAATAAAAAGACCCCAAGCTAGGGGAAGGCAACTTGGTTAGTGTGCGTACATAACCTCCCTCACGACCCTGTAATGTGAGACCACGCAATCAAACTGTATGCCTACACATTACCCACACTTGGGAGGCAACGAAGTAGAATATGTGTAAAAGCCTATGCCATGTGGCGTTGAGGGCTCAGTTGTTTGGGT
Source organism: Paguma larvata (assembly GCA_030068075.1). Lineage (NCBI taxonomy): Eukaryota > Metazoa > Chordata > Mammalia > Carnivora > Viverridae > Paguma > Paguma larvata. The sequence continues at coordinate 88,269,756 of CM057834.1, read as the reverse complement.
ATGAACCCAACTGAGCACGTGCTGGCACAAAATTGCTTCCTGGAAAGAAAAGCTTTGGTGTCACAACTCTCTGCTACAGGTGGATTACTTACCAGAATTTGTATCTTACCAAAGTAACTTACTGTGCTTCATGTTGTCTTTAGCAGGTCTTCGATTATTTAACCCAGTCTTCTCAACATTAACAGAGCTAAGGTTTCTAAAGTTTTTACTTTAGAGAGAGCGCACATGCACATGTAAGTCGGAAAGGGGCAGAGGGAGAGGAGGAGAATCTCAAGCAGGCTCCAGGCTCAGCGTAGAGCCTGACATGGGGCTGGATCCCACAATGCTGGGATCACGGCCTGAGCTGAAATCAAAAGGATGCTTAACCAACTGAGCCACCCAGGTGCCCCTAAAAGAGCTACAGTTTAAAAAAGAACATGTATATTTCTGTATTTGCCTTTGAAGTCACTTTAATGGTTATCTTTGACAAAATTCCCTCAAATTCTAAACAAAGTCTTTTTGACATTGAACTGAAACTTTCTACAGAAAAATGTTAAATTATAGAGGAAGGCTTGTCAAAGAAGTGATGTTTAACCTTCTCAGGCTCTATCTGTATATGTTATCAATGTAAATATTTCAGAAATTAAATTCCTAAAAATCTGACATGTGGTGGTATATTAATCACAATTCCAGTAATTATCTTAAAAATGTTCTCTTACGGAAATAGCATTTGCCGATCAATTCCATTATAATGAATAATCATTACATCTTTAACCATGGGCATTTTCAAGTCTTCTGTCATTAACAGAGTGTTGTGGTTTTACTCTGGTATTTTTGCAAAAGTGAGATTCACAGAAAGGGCCCTACCAAGTACTCCTGTCCACAGACAATGCCCCCAAATTTTAAGTTGTTAACCCTTGGGTACATATTTCACAACTAAGGAAGGTTCCATTTGGCATCTGGTCCTACGTAAACACTGGACACTCAAAATCACATTGACTAGGAAGAGAAGCAGACATTGAGATTAAGTGTTCCCTCCCATGGCACCACACCAAGAATGATTCCTCCTTCCTTCTCTCCATCATTTTCCTAATTGTTACACCATGAAGGTCTTTATGATTCTTTTGTCCACCTTATGCTTTGACCTGGCCTGCAAAAAAGAATCTATTACACAGATGTCTCAGGTCATTACAAAGGATGGTCATCAAACCTACCAACTCAACTACTGGATCTCCTGTGATGCTGGAGATTCTGTGGATCTTTGTACTTGTCACAAACTTCTCCCTGCTTTCCAATGCCTCAGTGTCTCTGAAAACAGAGCAGTGGGTAAACACTTCTGGGGAACTAGACAATTACATGAACTACATAAGCAGGCCAACTGGTTTAAAGAAACATCCCTCTCTTTGAGAATTTCTTTTCAAGTTTTTTAAAAAATGTTTGAGAGAGAAAGTGAGCATGTGTGCAAGGAGGGATGGGGCAGAAAGGAGAGAGAGAATCCCAAGCAAGCTGCATGCCGTCAGCAGAGAGCCCAATGTGGGGCTCAATCATGACTTTAGCAGAAAGCATTTTTTGATTTCTATTTGGTTTGCGACATAGTGATGAGGGATAGAAGCAGAAATGTTCGCCTTTAGTGCAGAAGACTGACTGATAGCCTGCTGCATAGTTTTGATAAGGATCAAATACGTACTGCTTACTACATTCTTAAAAGGTCTTATGTCTGCCTGCACATCTCACTGATAGTTAATACTGAGCTGGATGATAAACAACAGAGAAATCTTGTGAAAGTGGTTTTACGAAGAGAAAACCAGAGACACTTATGACGTAATACTCCCTGCATGTCCCTTCCCCCTTAAGCATGAAGCATTTAACCCAGCTTCATACAGCAAAAGAGCAGCTTTTTCTGCCCATGTGTCCTGTCCCTGCGCCACAATAAAGCACCTTTTTGCACCAAAAACATCTCAAGAATTCTTTCTGGACTGTTTGCTCACTGCCCTACATCAATAGGAAGCCTGACCCAGAAGCACTCTCCCAACTCCAGGCATTATTTTGATGCCAAGAATTAGTGTCACCCTAACATGATGCGTTCTCTCAGAAGCTTTAAATGCATGTGGGTAGCTACTGACTAGCTATCCAACTGGAACAAAAGAGAATGGAAGAACATAACCAGCCCCAAGAACGCGTGCCAGACATCTTTTCTGAATACTACACTGAGAGCTGAAGAGCCAACGGTAACTGAGTCACAGTATTTTTGATCAAACTTCTTGAATGGTCAAAGAGATGATCAAAAGTGAGGCAGGGGGACTACTCTAACAAATTTCTAGGTCCAAGATGGAACCACTCTGCATCAACAAACCAAAACTTAAATAACATACATGTCCCTGTAAATGTCCCACTTGGCCAGAAACACGATATACCGGGTCATCCAATCCCCAAATGCCAAGCCGACTCTTAGCTCTGTACTTACCTTCCTTGTCCCTTATTCTTTATCCTATGAAAGCTTCTGCCTTCTACTCCATTTTGCAGTTCTCTTGACCCTTAAGAATGGAGACTGCCCACTTCACAAAGCGTTTGTTTGAATCACCTAAATTGCTTTCTTTAATCATTTTTAAAAATGTGCAAACTCTCCTTGGTCTAGTTATCAAAAATTTTAAGCCCAACTATTTTTGAGGTAAAGACATCTTGGCTACATATGTAAGGTTAGCCCAACAACCCACCACCAGTCACAACTGAAAATCCTGAAGCTGATGTTAGCAGCAACTTATTATAACCGAAGAACAGTAGTGATTCACAACCATAGTCGACAATGACAAAGCTGATGCTCAAGCACCTGCCCAAGAATTTCAGGAATTTTCAGTACCTGTGGAGATATCAAAGCTTAAGGAACTTTACAATGTTGTCCACCACTGTCTAGTACCCAGGTGTCCTAGAAGATACTAAATTCGTCAAGAGCAAATTTTATTAACATGATTTTAATTGAATACAAAATTTGAGAAATCCTTTATAAACTCATCTGTGTTGCTTACCCTCATTACTAGTATTAGTCAGTAGTAAAAATGCAAGTCAACAAATTTTAAGTCACTTACCTGTCACATAACTGCAATCTCTGTACAAAGAATATTTTACTTGGTGCAGTATGATAGAGGTTGAATTTGTTTGAACCTAATTTCTTTAAGATTTTAAATAATCTCAACACCCAACATGGGGCTCAACTTCACAACCTTGAGATCAAGAGTCCATTGCATGCTCCACTAAGCCAGCCAGGCACCCTGAACCTAATGGTTTTACATATAGAAGAGAAATTGATTTAAGTCTCTTTAAGCATAGGCTACAATGGCAAAAAATCATTCTGTAATATGAATGCCAAAACCTTTAGTTTCTGTATGTTGGGCTTTCTTAACATACACCCTCCTTATTATTAAATCCCTAAAATCAATTGGATTAGAGAACCAGCATTACTGTCAAAGCATGGTGCCTCATTCTTGGTGCCATTCTTCCTCTTTCCTATTAAGAACATCCTGATTTTCTTTAGAAAATTGCCACTTCTCAGGTCCACACATTCCCATTCCAAAGGTGAGAAGAAGTGTTTAACCTTGGTCGATCCATATATTCTATCCTCTCCCCCTAAACAGTAACTGGGCTCTAATCATCAGTAACAGATTCCTGACTAGATTTTCTGGCTCACTTGTCTTAGGTTTCAAAGGCACTAGAGAGCATGGGTAAGGAATTCACTCAAGTCTCCTGATACATGGCTGAGGACACTAAAATAGTCTTTTTTCTACATCACATTTGAAAATATGGGAAAGAGAATTTTATGAAACGTTTAACTTGTAATTTTTAGGTAAGGGCTTTTTTTAGGACTCAAATTAGGACTTAATTATTCAACTTAAAAACTCAAGAATCAGTCTATTCCTACCCTTATCATTTAAAAGAAAGATCTACTTAATATCCAATAGTGAGTTTTAGAAACAGTTCTAATTTCAGAGACTCAAAACTTTCTATAGTTTATAGCTGAAATTAACTTAGGTAAACTTTCAAAGTGCCCTAGAAAGTTCCCACTCTGTCTTCCCTTCCTCTTCCAACAGGCTTTAGATAACAGGCTTTAGAATTTTTCAAGGCATGTTTGGTTTTCCTACTTTGAGGGGAGTGGGAATCAGTGATTAAAGATACCATACCATTTCTGTTTGTAAAATTATTTTTTGCTTATATTTCAAGGCTGGCGAAATGCCTTTGTTAGAATTTTTGAAAAAGTTTTCTTATTTATAGACTAGTATCTCATCCCTAGATATATCAGTTTTATAGGGGAACACACAAAGGTAGTAATGAAGAGAGACTCAAACTAGACAAAGTTCTACTGAATGACATACAGTAATTTTTCTATTAAAATTCCTTGTGGTAAAACATTCACAGTAAAAATCCATCAAAGCTAATTTTTATTAAAAAATCAAAGCACCAGTTGCCCACCCCCCCCCAAATTAAAAAACAAAGACCAAACAACAACAAAGACTACTGCCTCAGATGTCCTTCATGAAAAGCAAATTGTGGGGAAAGAAATAGGTGGTCTGATTGGCTAGCATTATTCTCACTCAGGAACACGAGCTATCACCATGTGAATTATGACTTACTAAGTACACACCCAAGATGAAAGGGCAATATATGTAAAAAGATATCAACTATTAATTTACATGAGGTTATAAAATACTTCTAAAAATATGTACATATTATTTAAAAGGAGGACCTCTGTAAGAAATTAGATGGTTGAACTCATCGTCATGTCCATAATAATACCAATCAGATCACTCAATTTCTCTTATTCATAACAGAAAATAAGCACATCTTCTATTTACATCTAAAAACATTTTGCTCACAGGTAGCAACTTTAGGGATTCACATTAATTTATGGATCAGACTTCACCAAAGGAGGAGTTCCTCCTTTCATTGTCTAACTAGTCTGTCCATAGAACCCAAATTTACAAGTTAAGCACTGTCACAGCATAGGAATTTGAAATGCAAATTCATAAATGGAGCAATCAGCTGGACTCACCCTTCTGACTGTGTGGAGTGAATCTTCATGAAAGCATCCCTAAATCATACTGCATTTATATTACAGTGTAGGAGTAAAACATGGTGTCTATTCTTCAGCTTAGAAAAGCAAGTCAAACCACCAAGGAAAGAAGACATTTTCCTTTTAGCACAGCCAACATCTTACCCCTCCATTCAGAAAAGACAAGTGAGGCCTGTTAATTCAAAGGACAAAATAATTGCGTTGCCAGATGCTCATGTACAAATATATTCTACATATGTTATAATTGCCGTATGCCAAAAAGATCAGATGCTTGACACATGGGAAAGCTCTTGGTGAGGTGGACTTAGGTAAATCCCAGCTCCCACATGGTCTCTTCATTCACAAGCCTTGGCCAAAGGTGTGGTCATGTTATCCCATTTAGCATTAGGGGTTCTTGCAGCTAGGACACTGGGCTCTGGTTGTAAATTCAGAGGGAACTCTCTTGGAGTTTTTGATCAGAGGTACATACTGTAGTGTTTTAAGTTTAGGTCAAGGCTGCTTCAATCACACTGAACTTTTGGGAGCTGGTTCTCTAAATGAGCTATTTAGGCTCACCTTATACCTTACTTCATTTAGAATTTCAGGACTATTTTGCTGGGATCCACCTGGGCACACAAGTGCTTGTTAATTTAAAGTCACAGGACTTTAATCTTAAAGACCATTACAAAAAGGCTGTTCGGAGAGACAAACACCTAGGTTTAATGTAATTTATACTATGTATGACTACAGGAAAGACGGTTCTTAACTGCCTTTCCATCAGTAAAAACGAATGGTAAAGGTAAAATACTGCTTTTAAAAGATTAATATGACTGAATTTAACAGTGAAAGTTTTGGGCACATTAGAAGTTCTAGCTCAGATGCTAGAATTTAAGAAATTTTATTTTCTCCCTTAAGAGCTACTTCCTTTTGTGATCCTCCTCAAAATTTATCTGTATTGCTCAGTTTTACCTCATGAAACAAGTATGGAAGAACAAACAGTCAGAAGAACAGTACTCTAAGATGCCAACAATAAACTTATTTGCAAAACCTCCAGAGCTGCTGTGTTAAAAATGCTGAAGCAAAAAAAAAAAGACAAAAGGTATATGCACTGTTATCAAAATTTGTTCAGGCTTTGGAGACTAAATGTCAAATCTATCTTCACAACAATACAACAACTATTCTGAAACACACATTTGGAAAAGTGATTAAGACTTTGTAAGTGACATATTATGGACAAGACTGATGTCTTGAGAAGCTAACACAACTAAATTATTTTCTCATATTTTATCTTTAGCAATACCTGAAAACCCAATAAATTAGCCACAGAATATTTTCGAATTGTCCATTTTAAGAAGTCTTGTGGAAAAAGCAAGTCTTCTAGGTCTAATACATGGGAGATGATACCATCCAAAGACCAAGGTTCTTTCAGTTCAGCTATATTTTTATTCTGTTGGCCTAAAGAGAAAGATTTCCTCAGTCAATTAATGTTTTATAAAGGTTACTTTGAAAAAATTCATGTGTAAATATTTTGCAAATGTGAGAAGAAAAATATTGTGCCATTTGCCAGTCTATCTTAATTTAGTTTCCTTCTTTGACACTGAACAAGCAAAAGGAATAAATGGATTATTGGTGCAACTAGTCAGGTCTGGCCCATTAGGAATATGGTTGGTCTCAGAAGATTGGTCTTTTGTATCTATCAGGAGAATGAACATGAAATTCAGAATGAAGTCAGGTAAAAGATTCAATTTGAGGTTCTGAATTTTTAAAAACAGAAATAGAAGCTTTAGAAAAAAAATTACATTTTCCTTATAGTTCCTTTCAACTGCCCACTCCCAAATTCCACAACACATTTTTATTCCAAATTATAAAGATGAAAATCACCAAACTAGTCCCTTTCAGCGGAACTTATATTTAATGCAATAGGGTATATGTTGAAGAATCCTCACATCAAATATGGCACACACTGCGGTATTTCATGTTTAGGGTAGTTCCACTAACAGTCATACTGCTAACAGTGAGTCTTGTTATAAAAGGATCACCTGTACAGTTAAAAAGCCAACAACAAACTACACAGAGACACACAGCAAACCAAACATGTGTACACTTACTTCCTCAGTGGAAGAAGTTATATTTAGAAATGTACGAAAAATGGCTTTGAACACTTGCTATACCAAACACATCTACAGACAAAAAAAAAAACAAAACAAAAATCAAACATTTGTTTTCCTGCTTTTTCTTTAATACAGTTGCCATCTTACATGATATACTGTTAGGTGCCTTCTTAATAGCATCTAATCTACTTCTTCGTTGCACCAGTCAGCATCCTAAGATAGAACTCTTATTACCGTTCACGTTCACGGAGTACCGTTCTTAAGTACAGTACACCTACTTCACGGTTGGGCCACAATTAATGGATAGTGGTATTTTCTAAAAATGGATTAATGCACACATCCAAACCACATTAAATTTCAACTTAAGAGTTCATACATAGTCTATTTCCTTTCTATAGTTGCTATCACTCCAAATTGTAGTTTTGAAATTCAAAAAGTGGGAAGAATGTCTTTTTGTTGTTGATGCTTCTTTCTTTCTTCCTTCCTTTCTCCTTCCTCCCTCCTTTTCATTCCTTTCCTTCATCTCTTTTTTTCTTTCTTAATAAGATTAAAAGAAATGGTTTATTAGGGAAATCAAAATCTAGTAAACATCAAAAACTTACAGATCAGAGTGGTCACAAACTCTTTTTGTAATGATGTTAAAATTACTGACAAAATGTTTTTTAAAAACAAAAACAAAAAAATCTAAAAACCCGCACACGCCAGGGGTGTTGCTTATTTAAGCAACTGGCGTTCCTCTATGCTTTTGAGGCGTTTCTTCCGGGGCTGTACAAAGTCATCATCTGAGTCATCACTAAATTTATTATCTTCTGATTCATTCCTGAATTCTAGTTTAGGAAACTTTTTTTCTGGATAAAGGTTCTTTAGAAGTTCTTCAAAATAGCTTTCGAGTTTTATACCAGCATTGGCTACTTCTGAATCAGGCTGTTGGATAAAAATAAAAACATGAATTAAAAACAAACATCAGTATTTTCGCAGTCAACAGTCAATAAAATAAGTAAATTTCTCACATTTTTGCTCCCTTTTAACTCAAGTTTTGGGAAAGTGTTTATGCATCATTACTGATAGAAAGTATATAATAGCCTGGGGCTAGACACAGTCTAGAGAAGGTCAGATAAGAAGTAAATAAAAGGCTTGGACTCATCTGAATTATTCTATAAAGAAGTGGTAACGATTTGTTTTCTAAATTGTTTTCAAGTTGTCAGCTATAATTTGCATTTCCACTTACCATATAATAAACCTCTGGATAAGAATGTAGATAAAGTCTTCCTAATTACCTTTTATTCCCTGACAAACCTGAACTTTCAGAAATTTATACTATCAAAGATAGATACTCATCTCTTTTGTTGATGAAGTGTTTGGTTTAGTATTACTTTCCCATTGCTGTTGTTTTTTGATTTTTCCTCTTACCTCATTGAATTCGGCACAGTTTTGAAAGATCAACCTAAAGTCAGCTACAAAATCTTCAGGCTTTGTGTACATGGAATAATCTTCTTGTAGTCTCTTCTTGATGGTTGACAAGTCCATTGGATTTTTAATTATTCTGTAATAATCAGGCACCTTTCAAAATAAATAAGATGATATAATAAAAATGACTAAATTCTACCTGTCCTAAATAAATTCTACAAGCAGGAACCTTTTAGAGGCAATGGTACACACACACAAACTGGCACATACCCTTTCCTGTACTGTTAAAGTCTACTTAGTACTTGAAATCTGGGCCTGTATAAATCAAAATATGTACAAAGAATTTTGGGGGTCTTTACCTCAAATGAATAGTTTTTTCCTCTAGCTTAGGATATACGGCTAAGCCTCTTGAGAAAATAACAGAAATCAATCCAGAGGGGTGCCTGGCTGGGTCAGTTGGGAGAGCACGCAACACTTGATCTCAGCGTCATGAGTTTGAACCCCATGTCGGGTAGAGAGATTACCTTCAAAACATAAAATCTTAGAGGAGCGTCTGACTTTGGCTCAGGTCATGATCTTGCGGTTTGGGGGTTTGAGCCCTACATCGGGCTCTGTGTTGACACCTTGGACCCTGAAGCCTGTTTTGGATTCTATCCCTAACCCTTTCTTTGCCCCACCACTGCTCATGCTCTATCTCTCTCTGTCACTCAAAAATAAATGTTAAAAAAAAAAATTTAAAAAAAAGAAAGAAAAGAAAATCTTAAAAAAAATCATTCCAGAGAATAGTAGGCAAGATACAGGAGATGAGAATATATGAGAAATGAATACAAGTTTTGGACCAATTTGTGAACATTAAAGTGTATTCAAGATAAAAGCATTCTGCTTGTATTCATAAAGTCGTAAGATTTGGGGTTAGATATAGGAAACTGACTACACATTCTCATAAATCAAGTTTCAAAAAAACCATCCTGTGTAAAAATGCCCAAAATGTTATTAATACTTACAGTTAGAGGAACTGGATCTTGAAAAGCCAGGCTCATTTCATGGCAATAAAGAAATAAAAGTAGGCGTTCACACTTCTAAGCAAAAAAATAAAATGAAAAAGTATAATAAAATAATGAAATAACAGCTTATTTTTAATAAAAATGTCATGGGTCTCAAAATACTAGAATAAAAATTAAAGCCAGATAAATACAAGAAAAACACTGACAGAGTTTTCATCTCTTCAATCACTTACTGACTGTACACTATTTAACAGTCTGGGGTGTATGTGATAACAGGAGAGCAGTTATAATTATAGGAACAAAAAGTATCATGAGAAACCTATTTGAACCTCTTTAAAAATGTTTCCACTTAACTCTCCAATTTGTATATTGGATTATTATTTTACATTTTATTTTATTTTTTAATTTATTATTCTTTAAAATAATTTATTGTCAAATTGGCTAACATACAGGGTGTATGGTGTGCTCTTGGTTTTGGGGTAGATTCCCATGATTCATCGCTTACAAACAACACTGTATATTGGATTATTATTAATAATCAATAAGAAGAGCAGATGTATATAATAGATCCAGAAGTGGAGCCCTTTCTATGGGGTGTCCAGTCCTAAGGCTGCCTCTCTGAATGCAGACGGTCCCATGTGAACCCTCGGCTACTTTTCCCTGCTTAGGGGTTTATCCCAGTAGACAAGTGTAGTGCTGGTAGCGTGTGTTTGGGCCCCCTCTTGCACGGTGACTTTCATATTGATTATTTTACTTAATAATTTAGCAAAGGAACTTCTTTAGCACTAAAGAAGTGTTGATGCAGAAGCTAAATGTTAATTACAGTTAACGATACTAGCTGGCTTTGAGTTATAAACCCAGTACCACTGGGTAAAAGAATGGAATTATTTCTTGGAAGAATAAATAGGAAAATTCATCTCTATGGTGCCAATTCTCAACACATTAGGAAGAAAACTTATCTATAGAAGAAATAAAACAAATTTACTGAAGGTACCCTAAATTTAAAACTCTAGTCCACATAGAGGATACATGTTTTACCTTGTTCAAGAACAGTCTTTTAAGCTTATAAAAAATGTATAGGCAGTATTGTAATTTTTTTTTAACCAGGAAAAGCCACAAGTTATATCACTTAAGATTCTTAAAAAAAAAAAAAAAAAAAAAAAAAGATTCTTATACTCTTGTGATAAAACTAAAGAAAAAAGAGGTCAGTATAAAATTTTGACTGAATATACTTCTTTGATGAAAGGCACACCTGTATTACAATAATCCGTCTAAACAAAAAAACTGTTTAGCTAACAGTGTAGGTCAGAAATGTTAAAAAAAAAACAAAAACTTACCCTTTTATCTATTGGTGTTAATTTAACAAGGCCTTCAGTTTTCTTTTTCTCTGAGTTGTGACTAGGAGCATCACAATCATATTCAACTTCTGGTTTAGATAAGTCTCGGCAGAAGGTGCAAATCCACTCTCCACTGTTGGGGGATAAAGTATTTCTGAATTCCCTTTTTTTTTTTTTGCAGTTTATTTTTATTTATCTTGAGAGAGATATAGAGAGCAAGTGGGGGAGGGACAAAGAGAGAGGGAGATAGAATACCAGACAGGCTCCGTGCTATCAACGCAGAGCCTGATGCAGGGCCTGAACTCACGAACTGTGAGATCATGACCTGAGCGGAAATCAAGAGTCAGATACTTAACTGACTGAACCCCCCAGGTGCCTCTGGAATTTCTGGATTCCTCATGCATCATTTCTCCCTTCACCATCTCACTTCCCCACCTCCTCCACATCATCTATGATACAGATTTATTTATTTGGCATGAATTTTAATCCCTGAGAATTTACTGCATATCTATTATGTACACAGCACCGTGCTGAGAGCTTAACAGCAGACATACAATGTGAGGGCCTAAGTGTAAATGTTAGTCAAGGAAGTATGAAACACTTACAGAAAAGAAACACTTAAAAAATAAACACACACATTAATTTATGGCTGACGTGAGGTACAACTGTTACTTTCCCTAAAATGATTCATGAAAAAGAAATGTTCTTGGTACTCTCCTGCACTTAAGTGTGGAATTAAATTTTAAGAAGTACGGCTTCTGAAGAACTAGAGAGATCACGCAGTGGCTGCTGTTCCCTGTCAGCAGCAGCAGGGGCAGGATCTCAGGGCTGGTGTGAAGATGTACTTGGGATACTTATAAATGATACAGCTCAATGCTTGGCAGAAAGATGCAATAACTGTGGCAATTACTGTGCATAAGGATCACTGTTTTTTAGGGTAACTATCTGTACTAATTTAAAGGACTGGTTTTTCCCTGCTCTTCTTTATAGACGAGGTTTTTGAGAGAAGCACACAAAATGGCAAGCAGAGTATCGAAGCCTCGATGTTGAAGTATGTATTTGTGTGAAGTGGGTTTTCACTCAAGTTTTTACAAAGGTTTTCTGTTACAATGAGCATCAATTATTATTTCTAGTGAAATGGTGTGGGAAAGGGAAGGAAGTACCATCTTACCTTGGAAAATTTGCCAACGTGGGCACATGACAAGAAAGATGAAACACTTTGGGACACTTCTCACAGCACAGAAGCTCCCCTCCGTTCTGACAAACCGCACACCAGTCCTCGTTGGGGTCGTCCTCTTTCCTGGTCTCTCCAACATGAACCGGTGACTTCTGGGAGGCATCCAGCCATTCTGCCTTTCCATTGGAAGAATTTTCCTGGTGAAGTCCAGGTTGATCTCCTGTGCTATCAGGAGCATCTGACCTTAGCACAGACTCCTCAGAGGTAGAGCTCTGACTACTATTCAAGAGCAGGGAGGTGAGTATGCTCCTTGGATAGTTGGCCTGCAATGGAAAGAAGTTAAGAGTATTTGTGTATTTCTCAAAATTGGCATTCTTTATTTAGCACTGCTACAATTGGGGACTATAGACCGCTCTCTCTCATAGGCACCTGGTTACTGAAAAAGCAGAAGAGGTTTACTCTAATAGAGTTCCCCAAAGGTAAAGAAGACCTGAATCTCTACTAAAAACTATCAACAAAATAGAGGATCAGGGGCGCCTGGGTGGCTCAGTCAGTTAAGCGTCCGACTTCGGCTCAGGTCATGATCTCGCGGTCTGTGAGTTCGAGCCCCGCGTCGGGCTCTGTGCTGATAGCTCAGAGCCTGGAGCCTGCTTTGGATTCTGTGTCTCCCTCTCTCTCTGCCCCTCCCCCGCTCATGCTCTGTCTCTGTCTCAAAAATAAACAAACATTAAAAAAAAAAAAATAGAAGATCAGCGGGATGCCTGGGTGGATCAGTTGGTTAAGTATCAGACTCAAGGTTTGGCTCATGAGATCGAGCCCCGCACTGGGCTCTGGGCTGATAGTGCAGATCCTGCTTGGGATTCTCTCGCTCCTTCTCTTCTGCCCCTCCTGTGCTCTTTCTCTCTCTCTCAAAATAAATAAATATTAAAAAAAAAACATTATACCCAGACTCAAAATATGCCTACTGTTGATTATTTGTCATTCATAGAAAGTATCGTGCTTTAATTCTTAGAAATAATTTCATTTCTGCAAAAGCTGTTAATAACTTAAAGATGAATCTAAATTTTATGTTGGGGCCTGGGATGGTAACATTTTTAGGTCAATAACAAAATCTATCATCTCCTTAAAACTTTAATATTTCAAAGTAATAAATGCAGATTTAGTTAAAAGCATGATTACATAATCTCATTCCTTAGAGGCAATTATTTTCAAATTATTTAGCTTTTTCTTTTGCTATTTATTTTTAAATAACTCGCTTATATTGTAATTTCTCAGATTTTCAATTTTAAACATATTTTCAGTTTTAAATGTAGGTATATATATTTTCTTTATGATGGAAGATTAGATTTTTCCTTCCTGCCTCTCCATCTACTCCTTACACACATACACGCCACTCATGCCACTTTCGTAACACTTTATGAAGTATGTATGAATGTATGTATGTATGTATTTATTAGGTACCACTATAACTTTATGGCCAACATCTATTCCAACTGGTCATTATCATTGCTGCACTGGTTAAGTATTCTGAAAAATCAATTTCTGGTTAAATGTATATTCAGGTTATATCCTGATTATATCTAGTTTTTAGTTAAATTTGTATAATACAGGTGTTTGTTTATATCTTTTTAAGTATAAATATTGTTCATCACATAACCACAGAATGCACTATGACTACACTTCCTTTTTTTTGTCTTTTTGTTTTTACTATGATTCAATTCTTCCTTCCTCCTTTCCTCTCTCTCTCCTGCCATTTTCTTTCATCTGCTTATTATTCTAGATCCTATCTCTCAGTCATTCTCACAGCCTCCAGTAGGGCTATAAAATGCCTCCTAATACTGGCGAACATTCTTTTGTTCGTACATATACGCCTATGGAGTCTCCCATTCTCCCTGCTGCAGGATGCACCAGGGGAGCTGCTGTACTGGGAAGTACTTTCTTCCTTGTCTCTCTTCTGTGTTAGATCCCATTTCTGGGATCTTATGCCTTTTTTCTTGGTTCATTCTGTTTTTGATGAAGCATACTTTCAAATATCTTCTGGAGAATGAGTACACGAGAATTAAAACTTCTGAAACCTCGCATGCATTTCTAAAAATCTTTATTTAATCTTTATACATGATTGAGAATTTGTCTGGGTGTAGAGTTCTGGCTATGAAATATTTTTTATCACAATTTTGGTATTTCTCAATTGTCTTTCAGATTCAAGCACCCATTTTGAGGACTTGGTGCCATTATGGTGTCTGATTCTTTGCATAAAGTGTTTTTTCCATCTAGAAGCTTTTAGAATCCTGGTATCCTGAAAGTGATGATAATATAACTTGAGTCCTGTTTTCATTTAATGTTCTGATATTTGGGCCCTTTCAATTCAGGTGCTCATGCTTTTTCAGTTACAGTAAATTTCCTTGTATTATTTTTTTTGGCAATTACCTTCCATGTGTTTTACTCAAATGCCCAACCTCAAATGTCTCTGATTTTTCAAACTCTGCTTCCTATTTTCCATCCATTTTTTCTTTTAATTTACTGAGAGATTTCCTCAAATTTTTCAACCTTTAAGTTGATTATTTCCCTGTTTTTAAATATAACTTTGTTTTTAAGTTCATTTATTTATTTTGAGAGAGAGAGCACCAGCGGGGGAGGGACAGAGAGAAAGAGAGAGAGAATCCCAACCAGTCTTCATGCTGAGCACAGAGCCCAACATGGGACTCAATCCCAAGGGTCAGGCACTTAAGTGACTGAAGCACTCAGGCACCCCTCAGCATAACGTTTTTAACCTCCTATTTGCTAGTTAAAAGTTTCTTTCCTCCTATCCCCCAAACTGATATAATTACATTTTGAGGCCTAGATTCTTCATCTGATTCCTGTTTCACTATGACAACAGGAAAATCGTAATTTTCAGGTGGTCCGCTGTTTTCCTGTTTTATTCGGATTGGCTCCAACATGACCACTGGACTTTGTGTGTAGAATCAGCTCCTGCTGGTTTGCTAGAAGAGCCAGAGCTATAAGAAAGAAAGGGAGAAAAAACAAAAACAAAAACATCAAAGAATGCTGCCTTAAGGATCTCGAAACAAAGCCTAACAGCAGCTTCTAGAAGGAATGCTATGTATTTTCACAGCGATGGTCTCTATGTCCCGTTATCACAACACACGATAAATGATACATGAGTGAAATGCCACCTCGGCCTGCACACAGCTTCATGTATAAAAAATGTTTCACATGTTAACTTATGTAATTAGTTACACTATACTGCTGGAAAGATATTTAAATACATTTAAATAAAACCCGAATTAAAAGAAAACAGACTTGAATACTCTGAAGCTCTACAACTGGGCAGCCAAGTTTTAGTATCTTAGAGCTAGCATCTTTTTTTAAGGCTTTCCCACTTTCTTCTCTAGATAGTGACAAAGAACACTCTGGGCTCACATTAATGATTTACTGTCACCAAGTGTGAAGACAATCAACTAGAGACAGAAGTTACTGGTGTTTAGCTATTTTAAAAAAAAGGCAGTGGGACAAAAACCCTTTACAGATACCCACAATGTTCTCATAGGATTAAAGGCGACATTTTTCTCTTGAGAGAATGCATCTTCCATATGATTAGCCAAGTAAGAACTGGGTTCACTATCTAGGGGAAATCTATGAGCATAAGTAGACGAGCAAAGCAGTAAGTGGAGATAGAATTTCAGCAACTGTGAATCTGTTTATTTTAAAGCAGACTTAATGTTTGGGCATTAAAAAAGTCAGAGAACACTGAAGTTAGTATAAAGTAACTGTTTGTTTTCCCCCTAAGATTGCATTTGTACATATCTCTATATAGTGTAGTACGTTATACCTATTTCATTTAAATTTTTTCCTTGCTATTAGGCTCAAAACAAACATATTTTCTTATTTTCAACATATCCCCCCCAATTTTTATATCTTTAAAGACAAAATTATACTTTATTTACTTAACCCATTATTTATTAAATTATAATCATTAAATTTTTGATTTAGAGTTAAAAATAAATGAAGTTGTTCAAGATGTATTGAGTACCAAGAGCATGTTGAGTCCTGGCAAGAGAAATCTAATCAGAGATTTTATATACTAGAGGATAAGGTGAAGTCAGTTTACCTTCCTCGGCTCCCAACACTGGAGGCACTAGGTGAACGTATTGGTGGGTGTACACTAGTCATAGTAACAGGTCCTGAAGAAGAGGAAATCATTCACACTCATAACGTGAGTTAATTATGGATGTAATTCCTACTGAATATGTTCACTTAGTACTACACATCGAAACTGGAACACAGTGAAATTAGATAAAACGATAAACAGTTGCTGGACTCTCAGTGAAGTCTAACCCGCTTAGATTACCACAATTCAACCTGAGTACTACTGGTATTTTGGGCCAGATAATTCTTCGCTGTGGGGATCTCCGTGCACCGTGGATATTTAGCAGTATCTCTGGCCTCTAGTTATTAGGTGTCAGTAGCACCTCTCCACATTTCCCACCCAGGGATGTGACAATCAAAAATTGTCTCCAGGGGCGCCTGGGTGGCTCAGTTGGGTAAGCATCTGACTTCAGCTCAGATCATGATCTCACGGTTTGTGAGCTGGAGCCCCGTATCAGATTTTCTACTGTCAGCACAGAGCCTACTTTGGATCCTCTGTCCCCCTCTCTCTCTGCCCCTCCTCTACTTGTTTTCTCTGTCTCTCCCTTTCTCTGCCTCAAAATAAAATGAAATAAAATAAAAAACAAAAAACAAAACAAAACAAAACAAACCTTAAAAAAAAAGGTCTCCAAACATAGTCAAATGTAAAGCACAGTAAAATCTCAGTGAGGACACTAGGACTAGTGAAAGCTACAGAAGACAATGAAAAGTAGTACGTGCTGATATAAAAGCAGTCCAAGACAGAAAGTCACAGAGATCAATTAATGAAGACACTGGAACAACTATTCTAGTAGCAATGCATTTAAGATACTTTGTCCAATGCCTAGCACAGAGTCAGTTATGCATAAATGTTAGTGTTCGTAATATTGTCAATATGGTACCCAGAAATGTTCTGCCAAGTCAGACTCCCACCAGCTATGTATCAGGGTACTTCTCTTATCACATTCTTATCAATGAGTATTTTCACTATTTAAGTCTTTGCTAATTTAACAGTTAGAAATTAGATCTTACTTTGATAGTTATAATGACTACTAGTGAGACTGAAAGCCCCAAGTTACTCGCTATTTGTATTTCCTCTTTAGGGAATTATCTACTTAAGTCCTTTGGCAATGTGAGTACTTTCCTTATTTATTTACACGAACTTGTTGTATAATTAAACAGTTTCTATGCATATTTGTCAACAGCTTATATGTTTGTACATGTTTTAAATGAGTATCTCCTTTTAAATGGTTTAACTGCCTTATTATGTTTGTGTGACTGGGGAACCTTAAGAAATTTTCTTCTCTCTATATTTTGTCCTAAGGTACCTATTTTGCCAACCTCTGTGAGTAGTATTAGATAGAGTGCTTCTCTCTTAAAGAAAAGGAGTAGATATGTTAAAAATCCTTAAACATCAATTAAACACCAAAAACAAAACAAAACAAAACAAAAAACAACAACCCACCAAAGAAGCGACTGACACTGATAAATCCTGACCCCAGGCAACTTACATCCAGAAAGAGACCACATCACAAGAAAAGTTATCAACAAGAGAAAGTGTAATACTAATTCCCTCCTGAGAATGCTTTAATGCCTAGAAGTTTTGCTGAAATTAAAAAGGTATAGAGGTTTAACTTTTGCTTCCCACCTTCAAAGTATACTAAATTTAAATAGTGCCCAAAATTCAGACTCGTTTTAGTCATCCAACAAAAAGGTAGGGGGTGGGGGCAGGGGAGGAGGGTAATTACAAGTACAGTAAAAAAAAAAAAAAAAAAAAAAAAAAAGGAAAACGCCCCAGAGTCAAAAGCAGCCCACTTTACCGGCAAGGCCTGGCGATGGTACTGATGAATTAGGTGACTGGACAGTTCTGTTTGAGGGCGGTCTTGGTTGGCCGTGGTCTACACCAGGATCTTTCCTCACGATATTGTCCAGCATAATAGTACTTGAACAGTCAATCTTATAAGAGAGAAATTATTTCACAACATCCTGACTTTGCAAGTTAAAATCTACTTTAAATTAAAAAAGAAACTAATAGTTTAATTACTATCAAGTAATAAAGTACATAACTATCATATTTAAGGAATTCTGATGCATATTTTCCCTATCAACAATCTTGAAAAAAACTTTTATTCTTCTTAATGTTCCAACTCAGTAAAGATTCTAAAGACATAATATTTCCGAAGTAATGAAGAAGGTGAAAGGAGTATCATGTGTCATTCACACCCTTAAAAACTAAAACAAAAAAATATTTAACTTATTTAAAAATAACAAAAAGTAATTCCCCACCTCCCCAAAAAAAGCACCGTTTTGCATTTTTGCGAATTTCTTAAGTGTCTGGCTTAATTAACAGCCGACTGGATTCTTGTATCTGCTTCTGTACTCAGTCTGTTGTGATGTGTGGTTTTGGTTGAAGAAAATGAAGGAAGTCTGGCCTTAGAGGAAGGACCTTGTGTAGCCTCCGAAAGGGTAGTCGTTAGCTCACACTCTGAGGACTGCTGCTCTGGTACGCACTACATAGATGAAGGAGCCCACACACAGCATATTTCTAGAACACTAGCCTCACCGAAGTACGTTACTATTATCTAATAAGAAAAATGGATCCTTTAAAGATTCTTGCTTTTGGGGCGCCTGGGTGGCTCAGTCGGTTGAGCAGCCGACTTCGGCTCAGGTCATGGTCTCGCGGTCTGTGAGTTCGAGCCCTGCGTCAGGCTCTGTGCTGACAGCTCAGAGACTGGAGCCTGCTTCAGATTCTGTGTCTCCCTCTCTCTCTCTGCCCTTCCCATGCTCTCTCTGTCTCAAAAATAAATAAAACGTTAAAAAAAAAAAGATTCTTGCTTTAATACAGGTAACACTTCTTTCCCAACTGACCACTCAGCTAAAATAATGCTAAATTTCTACTCAATAAGACTTTAATTCTTTAGATGCAAATACTTTTCATGCTTAAATAGGCCATTTGTTTCCCAAAAATGTCTTTGTGCTTAAAATCTCTAACACAGTTCCAGCCTTTCTCAACTAGGATTCTACAAGAGACTTCAGTCCTACTGTAAGGCACAAATTGTTTATGATGAATCTACTTTTCACTCTCCATCTAGAATGGTGCTAATTATGAACCATCTTTAGGGGGACTGAGAAAATGGTCACTCAAATCAGCTTCTTTATTCTATGGTTCAGTTGAAGAATTTCAGTTGAGCAAGGCTGGTAGACAAAGGATCACCTGTATCTGAGGACTGCAGAGAAAAAGTCAGAAGGATACCTGTGCTTTTTGTGGGTCCCGTCAGGGGACCCAGGGACCCAGTACACAGGGTCATTTATGTTTAATAATCTTTTTGCAATACCTTGGCCAGTACTTTTTGGAGTGTAAAACGTAGTGGAATGTGAGTGGATCTATTGGATCTTAATGTAAGGTATTTACATTGTTAGGTAATCCTAAAAGCTAAAATAAAATTATAGGAATGAGACAAAATTAGGTTTCCTATGTATCATCTGTGAATGAAAAATACATGTACTTTACCCATTTAAAGTATATGCAATCATTTAAAAAATGAAATAACTCTGGTAAGGTTAATGATGCAACTATTAGAAAATATTAATGGATCTCAGTAACTTGAAAATCCAATGAAATAATGAAAATAAAAAATTATTTTACAATCTGACCAGATATTTCTTAAAAGTTTTTAATGGCTGTGTCATAATTCTATAACTTTGTAGGATAAGAAAAGGTAAAACAAGTACCAACTTATATGGAGATCTATCTACGGGATCTAAAGAAGAAAAAGAACTTCTGAAACCCAACACACGCCCTATAATCTGACTAACTCAAGCCTTTTACCAGGTAAGTTTGCTTAAAATTTTTGAAACGTTCTTAGTATAAATGTCGTGTATACTTACATCTGGCAGAGAAGGAAGATTGTAAGAGCCTCCCACTGGTGAGCTCAGATCAATCATAGGCGAACCGAAAGCCTTTGCATCATATCCTGCCGCGCTTGTAATGGTAGGACTGGAAGGAGTAGAGGACGTGCTGCTGGCTGTTGAGGGGGCAGCCTGCCCGCTGCTGATCTGCCACTACAGTAGCGAGAGAGGAGAAAGGCTGTGTACCAGCAGGCCAAAACAGAAAACGTCCTACCAATGCCTGTTCCTCTGTTACAAAACAAAGTAGAAGACGCGTTCTGCGATCTGAATTCAAATGTAATTTGAATGGAGAGCGCGGAGGGACAGGTATATTTTCATTAATCCTGTCCAAAAATAAAAAAAATAATTTTTTTTTTTTAACCAGAAAACAGTTAGCATGTATCAGAAAACCACAATACCCAATCCTGGAAAGCTAATACATATTGGAAAAGAAACAAAAGCACAGAGCAACTTCGAGGTAAAGATGAAGGGCTAAAAAGATACATTTTCTTCTGTCCCCACCTGAGACACCTGAAACTAAAATAACAGTTAAGGGGAGATTTTGCACATATTGCACAACTCCTAAGAGCTTGGAAATTAAAAGCATGAGAGGTGAAGCTGGGGCCGAAAACAGGATGATCTGCTGAGCGTTTAAGAAGCAGTGAAGCTCATGTTCCTTTCCCACTTTACTGTAGTTACCCCAAGATACTATGGACTTCCTCCATCGCCACAGAGGAAGCCTGGACATTTATTCTCTAAAATAGAGAAAACCGTGTCTTTGGAGTGAAGGGCACCAGGTTCAGCTGAAGGCAGAGAAGTACTGCCCTGAAAATGAGGATTAAGACACCATACTCAAACTGAATGCTGAGCTTCC
The DNA here is from genome assembly GCA_030068075.1 of Paguma larvata. Lineage (NCBI taxonomy): Eukaryota > Metazoa > Chordata > Mammalia > Carnivora > Viverridae > Paguma > Paguma larvata. The sequence continues at coordinate 88,248,813 of CM057834.1, read as the reverse complement.
CTCCCCCGTCGCTCTGCCACTGGCCCCTACCAATGTGCTCACCCAAGCTGGCTTCAAGGAGCAGCCAGGCCCTGAATTTTAGGCAAAGGACAGAAAGATGCTTTGGGAATTGGACCAGTCTAAGAAGTACGACTTAAAGATGGTGACGCTAAGAATTTTCCAAATAAATCTGCCTCATAGCTTTAAAACTAGAGTGAAACATCAAACATCAGCTCTAGACTCAGGCTTGGAGGTTTTTTTGTTTTTGTTTTTAAACTCACTTCTTATATACAAATAGGTAATTAAACATAAACAACTGAGGAGACTGTCATTTACGTTCAAGGCTGAGATAAACACACTAACCAAGATAATACCAGAATACTAGAAATTTGAGGTACAGAGATGAACCCTGCTGCTCTCTACAATTTACTTCAAAGCCTATTGAAAAATAAGAACACTTGATTGATAGATGGAAGAATAAATGGCTATATGGATATAAGAGAGAAGGCAAATTGAGCAATTTGTCCCTGACACAACTCCCAGCTGTTGTATTTGAAAATTTTCATAATAAAATATAGGGGAAAAGGAAAGTAACTGAGAGGCAGCTCATGACTATACAAGGGGGAAAAAATTCCCAAACACAACAATATATGGACTACGCTATACAGACTGGTAGTGTGAGAGGCATTCCAATTTTCAAAAATCTAATTTGTATTCCTCACTGAAAACACTGTGTAAAGAAACTTGTGAATGTCATCTTTACCACCTACCCACCCCTCATGTCTGTCCGTCCATCATCCATCCATCCATCCATCCATCTTCTTTTTCCCTGGACCCTCTCCCAACTTCCCTCCTCCAGAATAAATCACAGTTACAGAGGATATGTATCTTTCCAGGGTTTATTTTTTAAAAAACACATATATGAGACAAAACACAGACATACACACAAAACCATAAAAATGAGTGAATAGCCCACAAAAATTCTATAATTTTTTCTACATAACATAATCATCTATAGATTACTGCATTTTCTCAATAGCTGAACATATTCCCACTGTGTCAGTGTACTATAATTTGTTAATTTGATCAATTAAAAAAAACCACTTCCCCACTATATTATCTCCTATTCATTTACTCATTCATGTTTAGATTTTTGACCAGGAAACATTTAAAAAACATCCATAGAGTGTGTATCTACACACGAAAAATAACACCGGGGAAGAGGGAAGGTACATATCTGTGCACACAGAATGTGCTAGGTGCTTCTGTATACATTAGCAGTCTCAGCACAACTCTGCAAGGGACTCAATATATAGTTGGGGCAAATGAGATTTAAAAGATTAAGTCTGCACAAGGTCACAAAACTGTTAGGAAAGTAAGCAGGATTTAAGGAGAAATGCAGCTTGGGCCCTTTTTACCTCCCTCTACCAATGAAATACATACATACATACATATATATACATATATGTATATGTAAAATACATATATATAAAACATACTATATATATTTTAAAATATTTAAGAAAATTCTGTGATATTAGAGCAAAGGCAAGCTAATTATAACCACAAACATACAGCACGTGTACTTTTAGAATAGAATTTTCACACCATTTGATTAAACGAATGTCACAGAAGTATATAAATTCGCATCATATTCCTTATTTCAGTCTCAGCAAAAACATCACACTGCAATCAGCCTACAAGTATTAGTTGGAAAGACTGCTGACACAAGTCCTTGAAGACCAAGAGGGAACTCTGTCAAATATTACAAAAGAATGTCCTATCTAGAAAATATTTTTACCTGAAGACCTTAAGAATATAAATATTAAATCTTACTGGATTTAATATAGAACCTTAAACATTCGATTCCATCAGATTATAGGTATTCCATACTAAAACTATCAGTTTGTTTCTAAGTCTTCTTGAAAAAGTTTAAAGATTCATTTATATTCTTTTGCAGAATATAACCAATGTATTTGTCAAAATTCCTCTGTCTTAGGAAATTTAATGAACTCAGCTAAAAGCTACACCTCTGAGTATTGTCAAAATTCATACCTATGACTCACTGATTATTCTGGGCCTTTAATCCAACATAAGTGGCTTGATTTCTCTTGTTAATTACAAATCAGGACCCATTCCCTTAGCTTTGTCTCTATGGGTCTGTCTGTAATAAACTTTGTAACTCACATTTATTAAAAACAAAAAACCATAAAAACTTGCTCTTGCTCTTCATAACCATTGCTTTATTTATAAATTCAACATGATCTGAAAGCAGAGAAGCAGAACAAGAAGCTGAAGAAAGTAAATATATATACCTGCTTTATAGCTTGTTGAGCCAAAAACGCCATCTGTAGCGGGTTGGGCTTTATTGCTTGTCGCGGCATGTTCTGGTTCGGTGGATATCTCAGCTGCTGAGGATGTGGAGGAAGAACTGGTCCATTGGGTTTGGGGCTGTGATTCTGAAAATTTATCAAACGTGGAGGGGGTTGCTGGAAAAAATAAATTAAACCATTTTAGCGACAGTCATCTCCTAAAAGACAAATTACAGAGAAGTCTGTAACTTTCACAGAAAGACAACAACTCTGTCACAGACGAATAACTTACTAATACTACAACAAGGGCACGGGGGAAGGAGGCAGCCTTCCAGAATGTGTGTAAGTTATGTGAAAAGGAGTTTCATTAGCAAAGAGCCATGGGACAGGGGTTTCCAACTTTAAGTAGGTTATAAAAGGACTGGACATAGGCCATGTTTGGAAGAAGGGAAATTTTGTGTTTGGTGTCCTTCTAAGTCCCTGATGATTATATTTTGCAAAGAATTAGCCTCTTGAGACATCCTAAAATATACGGTGGTTGGATACTAATTGCTAACATTTACTGAGCAGTCATTACATGCCAGGCACTGCTTTTAGGGCTTTATATGAGTGAACTCATTTAATCTTCACAACAATCCTATGAGGGTAGGGACTCTCTTTATTTTATCAAAAAGGAAACCAAGATATAGAGAATTTAGATAACCTATTTAAGATTCACAAAGGTAGTAAAAGATGAAGTTGGAACTTGAACTTAAGCACTTTGGCTCCAAGGTCTGCACTCTTAACTGACAAATCATGAATAATGAAAATTGTTGATATTAACAACATTCAAAAATTGGGACGCATGGGTGGCTCAGTCAGTTAAGTGTCCGACTTTGGCTCAGGTCATGGTCTCCCGTTTCGTGGGTTCGAGCCCCGCGTCAAGCTCTGTGCTGACGGCTCAGAGCCTAGAGCCTGCTTCGGATTCTGTGTCTCCCTCCCCCTCTGCCCCTCCCTTACTCGCGCTCTGTCTGTCTCAAAAATAAACATTAAAAAAAAATAACGAGTTTTAGGTCTGAGGTCAAACCATATGCCATGCATTGTGATTACCATTTTACATGTGTTACTTCATTATTACCCTGCCCTCATTTTACAAACGAGGACACGAAACATTAGAAAGCTTAGGTGGCCTGAAAACAGTCACATGGCTAGTGAAAGGCAGCGCTAGAGCTTTAATCCAAACCTAGTCTGCCCCATCATTACCAAAAATGCATTCTGGTGTATAGCTGGGGTTGATTAAGGTACAGCTGAGAGGATGAATTTCCCTAAAAGAAAATAGATTTCAAATGGAAATCCTTCAAGGACAACACTGGATGCTCAAAGGACAGGGCAAGGGCTGGGAAGACAAGCCTACTTTGTGCATAAATGCTAGCCCTGGAAATTGAGATCTGTGTTCTAGAAAAAGGTAACCTTATATGCCAGTATCAGTCTCACTGTGAGCCAATCCTATGGTTGGCAACTTATTGCGAAGCAAATACTTTTAGGCCCCCTAAACTGTATATAATTAGAAATTAGGGAATTTCTCAGAAAAGGAAGTATTAACTTCCATATTCACAAGGGGAGAGACAAATATGAAATTTATAAGGCTGAAATAGCAGCACCTTAACTTTTGGTCCTGTGAAGACAGCTCTGAAGTGTAGCCCTGCCTTCTTTTTTAGCTTTTCCTCTCTCATTTTTGGAATTTATTCTCCTTGCCTGGGTAAACTGCTTCTCTCTCCCCTCTCTTACAAATTAGTTGGCACTGGGTTCACCCTCAGTAACTCTCAAGAGTAGCCAGCAATTAAAGACCCAATGAAAAACAGATTTAGATACTGTTTCAAGACCAAAGAAATTCTGTGGGTGAAGAAGAGAAAAATATTAGAGAAAATATCAGAACTGTAGAGAAGCATAAGCCTGAAGCCATAGCAGTTCTTTCTAATTCTTAAAGTTTTGTGACTTGAAGGGTTTTATCATCAGAGAAATACTAACAGAAAACAGTTGGGCAACTACAGTGGAAATAGTACAAAACTAAATTTATCTAAGAGATAATTTTTTATAAAGTGAAAAAGCACCTAAAATGGTCCTTAAGGAGAGTGAAGGTAATAGAAGTCTTTTGCTGCCCTACTCTCACAGCCCCAGCCAGACTGAGGTTTATATACTGATACAGTGCAGAAATGACACTTGATGTCAGAGTAAGGAACTCTGGGAGAAGTCAGTGTGGGAAGGGATGTAAACCCTGCCGTCGAGGAGCTCACGGTTTGTGAGACGTGAGGTGCTTCCCCCAGCCCCTCCTAAACTGTTACAGTTAATCACACTAGACAGGGAAGGCAACTTCGAGGAATAAGATTAGAAACTAGTTATGAGCATAAAATAAAAAACAAAACCAGTGCTACTTTAATTAAGTGGAATTAACTAATTTCCAAGAAAGATACCGAAGGAAAAAAACAGAGGGAATAGGGAAATAAAGAGCACTTGAGCAAACTAACATATAATCATCATTACTCTCATCCTCACTCTAAGTACCTTCGTTTTTATAGGGTTTGATTGTATTCTAGGTCAGCAGAACTGACTGTGCATAACCACAAAGGATAGCAGATGTCCTTCTAACATCCACTGTTCAGGAAAATTAATGTTTACATATGAACGAGAGCATCTCCACAGCAGTAAATCTGACTCAGGAGTAAGAATCATTGCTGTGAATTATGTGTACAACAACATACATAATCACACTCCCAACAAACTGTGATCTGCCTGGAGTATAAAGGAGTATATTGTATATTGTTAAATAAATAGAGATACACAGTCTATCGAGTTTGTACCAATTAGTCATAGAAATGTGCATTCTTCCTCTGTATCACCCAAGTCTTTAACCACACAGATTATATGGTTAATATTCAGAAGAAGAAGAAATAAGGAATCTCAAGAAAGCAATTTTTGGAACTAGTCCTCTGAATTTACCTGGGCCCTAGAGACAGATGTCGAGCACTATGTGAGTACGGCCACACAGCCAGAGGCACACACGCACCTCCTCTTAGGCAGATATTTCCCTACGCTTAACATCCAAATAAACTGGTGAAAACTAAGTATGTAGCTGAGCAGGGCAAGCTTATGGAGGAGGACAAATTGGTGACTGAAACATGTGTGAATGAGTATTTGACAGAGAACACATAAAAATGAGGGCTGAGAAGACAGAAAAACAACAGCATGTGAGGTAATGACCAAATGATAACGAAAGTTACTTTATTTCTAAGTGGGAAAATTAGGTTGCATAACAGAGATTGTGCATTATATAGATTATACAGCAGTAAATCCTAGATAGGAAAAATAGATCAAATGCAAATTTCTGAGATAAGCAGGCTAAATAAAGGCTCAGAGGTCACTTCTGTTTGTCACTACTTATATAAATAACAATGAGTGACCAAGTCACACAGTATCTACTAACTGTCTCAGTTTCTCGCTTCTTAGTGAAAAGATAATTGACACAAACAATGGATTTATCCTTTCTTTTTGCAATAATAAACTATTAAATAAAATTGCTTTTCTGTCTCCCACTTTAGATAAATACTAATCATGCAAATGCTTAGCACTAAGCACTCAGCAAGTAATTTTCTCTCTTCACATTCATCTTTAGAAATATTCTGGTACTCTTTCAAGTCTACCTGCAGTATGTCACTGCGGATATAATGACAAAATTAGTCCTCAATTTTCTTAAAATTTCAACTCTGCTAGTTGAAACTCCTGGTATGTACAGTGTGCAACTCTTTTCTCATGGAACACTCACCAAAGACTTCTAAAATTCTGTTAATTACTTCTGTGAACACATGGGTTAAAGTTCTAGAGGAATAATCAATTTGGCATATTAAGTTAGGCATATTAATACACCCCTGGATTTGACAAGCCCTCTTAATCAAATTATTAGAAAGCTATAAACCTCAAATAAATCATCTCAGCCCTTCACAGAAGCAATTTAACAGAATCACAATCTCCATATGCCCACAACTTTATTCAGGGTTGACTAAGAGCCCTATGAAGACTGATTCTATGTTTTGCAAAGTTGCTACAAAAAAACCATTATGCCATTTAAAATCGCTTTTTCATAAAGAACCACATTATATATTCCTCTTAGTGCTAGTAAAATACAAGTAAAAAGTTTCTTCTCAATTAACTGGCATTTTTTCCTTTTCACCAAATAATACAGATATTATTCCTGTTTCTTATTTTCTTCAGTTGAGAGAAAAATTCTGAGCTGAGTCGTGTTCTCAAGTAAAATGAGAATTCTTAGCCTAGTCCTGCACACTTTCTTATTAAACCCTGTTCTACTTCATTTGTGTCATTACTGTGTACCACTTCCAATCCTTCTCAGAAATAGGAGAAGAATTGTATTGTAATTAATAGTTACATTAATAAATAATGTAACTGTAGGGGCAACTGGGTGGCTCAGTCGGTTGAGCATCCAACTTCAGCTCAGATCATGATCACATAGTCTGAGCCCGAGACTCGCATCGGGCTCTGTGCTGACAGTGCAGAGCCTGCTTGGGATTCTCTGTCCCCACCCTGCTCACTGCCCCTTCCCCACCTGCACACTCTCTTTCTCTCCCTCTCAAAAACAAACGTAACTGTAAATAATAATTTGTATGATTTGATTAGACCTAATTTTCCTTGGTAAACTTTTATTAAGTATCCCCAGATCTAACTTGAGCAGGATGGTTAAACTACTTAAGAGTCGATAAACTTATCTTCAAAATCTTTAAAAGTACACAGAATACTTCATATCTAGTAAAAATAAGAATGGTTCATGGAGTACCTGCTCAGAAATAAAGTTGGAAAAAGGTAGCTTTCTAATGAACCATTCTCTCACCCTTTTCTATTTCATTTGACCCTAGTTTCTAAGATGCAATGTGGTTCTTCTAAACACTGCCTCCCCACAAAGAACAGATAACTGAAGTATTTACCATTCTGAAGCACTAATACAGGAATTATGAGTTACAGATTTACAAATTTCCCGATCAGTCATAGGCATGGGTTATTTAGGAATGCAGTCATTTATTCTCTGTTATAATTTGAAGACAACAAAGGGTAGATGGAAACAGATGTACCAGCTAAATAAACAATTAATTCCTTTTCAAGAAGGACTAAAAACTAGGAGCTAAATCAAAGATACTTAATGTGATAAATTTTTATAAATTCATATATGTAAATCATAGATGACAGATGTTTTGGTTATTTTAAGAGATGCTGAATACAAGTGTACTATAATTATCTAAGTTAGGACAGGCCTGCTTCCAAATTTACCTGATGAGAGATGGAAGGTTGCTGGATGGGCCCCTGCATTCTAGGGTTTGGTAAACCCACAGGTGCTGGCCTCCGTTGCACCTGTTGCCTCTGAGCCATTACCTGTTGCTGCATATGCTGGAGTCGTAATTGAGCTAGGCTGATCTGTGTTGGAAACTTGGATAACTGGTTTGAAGATAAAGCACCTGGTGGCTGTGAATTCTGTTCTGCGACAGGACTCTGCTTAGGCATTTGTGGCTGGCTCTCTTTATCTTCGATTACTAAAGAACCTAATTAAAGAGAAAAAGTTAAGTTCTAAAATTTTTCTAAGAGTGAAATACCCTATTTCATAAGGCTATTTTTGCTAAGCTTCAAATTGCCAAGAACACTTCACGAACACTTCACACTCTTAGAAACCAAATGGCAAAAGAGCTTTTATTTAAGTTCTATCTATAAAATTTTAATATTTTAGAAACTATCAAAAACATTTTTTACTTATGCATTTAAAAATAACAAGCCCACAATAACATATTTTTATGAAAAAATAACTTCAAAATATTAGTGAAGATTGACATTGTTTTGATTTTTAAAAATCTCTCTACATGTCTGGTCTAAGAGATGACCTCTCTAACTTGTTTCTGTATTGTCTGTCAATATATATTGTTTCAGTTGAAATTTATGAAGAAAACTCAGTCACAGATGGACATGGAGCTGGAACAAGTCCCCTAAAGCAGTTTCACACCATACTTTGAAAACTGCTGTTGTCTATCAAAACAAAACAAGTCAACCTGACGTTGGTTCTAAAAATCCCTCAATGTATTTCTGATTCCTTAGAACGAACAATTTGTAATCTCTCAAGTTCCTTATACCTTCACAGTGCATACTACATTGGTTCTCTGATAGAGAATACTTTAGCTTACAACTACACTTTTTAGAGTTTGAAGGTGCCTCCAGTAGGTCTGATTAAAGCATAAGCAAAAGCTTGACTTCTTCAACAGAGACTCAATTTCTGATTTAGTAAGCATAAACATTCTAAAAAATATGGTCATCGTTCATTAAAGACTCACTGTATGTTAGGTAATATGGTAGTAGGTCTATGTATAGTCTTTTTAAAGTCCTTTTTATAGATAAGGGATCTCGGGCTCAGAGAGATTGAGCAACTTACCCAAACTCGCCAAGACATTAATTGAATGTTGACATAGGTCAATATTTTCCCTCTGTACTCTTCTAGAAAACATTTCTCAGAAGCCATGGGTAAACAACTTTGGGAAACTTGTCTCCTTCTTAGAATATTTAAAATGTAAATCTCATTATAAATGATAATTTACACAGCTATAAACGATAACTCTGAGAAGTCTTACCATAAAGGATACTGTTTAACCTTATTATAGGAATTTCACAAATAGGAGATGCTGTTTTTATTTTGTTTTTGCTGATGTAGACTTACCTAAAACTATGAACATTTATGTATGCAGTTACACATATATTCTTAATTTTACCTATGTCTACATCATGTGGTTTATACTGTAAGGGATATACCTGTAAGTACATGGATTTCTAGACAAGACTACATGTGTAGATATAGAACTTGTGATACACAACTTCTGTATCCCTGAATCTGTGGTGGTTTCGTGCGGTAGGTAAGACATAGTTACTTATAAACACACTTTGTATTAAGATGTTGCCTTTTAGTAATACAGGTGAGAGTGTGTGTGATTCCAGCTGCCCGCTACCTATTAATAAGTACATTGCTGCATGCACTTCAAAACTGAGCTACAGGGCTTCGCTTATCACCATCGTTTTTGTTCTTCTTCGGTATGGATGAGACCTGTGTAAGCTTTTTGCTTCTTTTCTTGATGTGTTAGGAGAACACTGGCTCTCTCCAGCCATTTCTAGGGTATGAGAGACCAACCACCTTTGAGGATTTTGAAACATAGTCAATGAGCCCAAAAAACTGTCATCAAAGGGAATATATTGGTGGCTGATGAAGAATGTACAGGGAATTCTTAAATTTCTGTTTCTATAGTTTCCATGTGAGAAATTAAGAAAAGAGGCAAAAAGTGAAGACTTTTTCTACTATTTGAGTTCCTAATCTCACTAAAATGATAGTCTCCCTCTGTGATAATTCAGTGGGCTCTAATACTAAAAACTAGGGCACTCTTCTGTGTGCATGTTACACTTCAATTAGAAGTTTAGAAATATATAGTTATTACATAAAAGGCAGAATAAAAAATGAGAAGTCTTCCCTAGCAAGATAGAGCAAATGAAACTTTAGACGCTTCACGACTGGGTATAAGAAGTAAGCCAATGAGAAATACTATTTTAACAGAACACATTCCACATAACGAAAATCCTATATCAATGGCAGTTATGAGTCAAAAGTTTTATTACCCTATTGTGATAAACCTATAGTTAACACTACAAGCAAGATTCTATGGAAAAAAGAACTTCTAAATCCGAAAGCCTAGACATCCTGTGAGTTAATATAAAGGATGTTTCATATCATCCATTTATTTATATCGTCAGGCATGTGTCATACATATACATATGTTAATAAAATACTGGCAAAAATTCCATGTCTTTAAAGCAAGCTAATAAAAACACTTTGGGGGTGGAAGGAAATATACTTTCTTTTTTTTTTTAATTTATTTTTTAAATTTACATCTAAGTTAGTTAGCATATAGTGCAACAATAATTTCAGGAGTAGATTCCTAAATGCCCCTTACCCTTTTAGCCCATCCCCACAATCCCTCCAGTAACCCTGTTTGTTCTCTATATTTAAAGAGTCTCTTATGTTTTGTTCCCCTCCCTGTTTTTGCATTATTTTTGCTTCCCTTCCCTTATGTTCATCTATTTTGTATCTTAAAGTCCTCATATGAGTGAAGTCATATGATATTTGTCTTTCTCTGATTAATTTCTTAGCGTAACACCCTCTAGTTCCATCCACGTAGTTGTGAATGGCAAGACTGCATTCTTTTTGATTGTTGAGTAATACTCCATTGTGTATATATACCACATCTTCTATGTCCGGGAATACACTTTTGATCATAATCATTAAGAGCTCCAGAAACAAATGGCACTTTGAGAAAATGGACATAATGGCCTACCTAAATTGATAATATTTTGAGCCCAGAAACTAGGATCACAGTGAAACTGGATGGTATTGTTGGTCACTGGGGAAGCATCACACCTTGCTCGAAGGAGGTGCCGTAACCGGTATGTAATCTAGGAAAAAGGAGAGACAACTAAACATCAGTATCTTTAATCGGGCAAATAATTTATTAAGTTCCCAGAAAATACACAAAAAATGGTCTCTGGTATGTATGCTAATACAAAATAGGTAATCATACAGAAGTTATAAAATGTGGATATACAACACGATTTTCTTTCTAAAACATGTTAAAAGTTTTGAGGTATAATTCAGATACCTATATTGTTGAATACAAAACTGAAAAGTATCTTCAAGTAATAGTGGTAAAGTCAGTTTTTTGAATTAATAAAACTTTAGAGAAGTACCAACTAAATATTTGTAAAATAAACTTCAACATATTTTGCTCTTTTATTTATTTTACTTATTTTTTAAAGGAAGTTTCAGGATTTGGATTAAGGGGCTAATGAGTTACAGAAAATACAGATTAATCTCTGCTCAGGAGATGGAAGCACAGCTCATAGCTAGGCCTGCTAGTGGGATGGTGCCTCTTGCTCCTATGTTTTGCATTTCATGTCATCACACCACACCACTCACCCTCTTCCAAACTGCAGTCCTCAGTGAACACTTGGTCATTCTCTCTCAGCCCTTGAAGAATTTAGCTCCTGGCTCACTATCACCATCTCCAACATTATTTGTCATAATTCTTAATGATTTTAATATCCAACCAGCTGATCCTTCTTTCTAGCTGACTTCCTCTGGTGCCCAAGTACCAATAATCTTATAAACCTTAAAGCCCCTATAAGCCTTTGCTTTTATAATTTTTCCATGTCCTTCGATCTCACATTACCATTATCCTTACCCAGTTTAACCCAGGGTCGAGCACCATAATCATCTCCTTGCATATACCCTCAATATCTTTTTTTCTCACATACTCCATCATATATATTAGCTTCCCTCTCCTCAACCTTTTCCACCAAATAAAACAAAATAAACAACCCTGGTTAAATCCAACTGTTGCCTAAATATAACTGAACTGATAAAGGGAATGATCACACTAACACATGAGAATTTACTTCAGGCAGGCCCCTATGGTTGACTGGCTAGCACACGACATTCTTCTGGTACTTTACTTCTCGACTCTCCTAAGTAACTGTTCAGCTTTTCTCCTCAAATCTCTAGCATCTCCTTCCTCCCCCATTCTCAATCTCAGCTGATGATTTTGCTTCCGATTTTACAATCAGGGACCTGCTACAAACTGCCACCACTTGTCAGTATCAGTGTTCCCTCCAGGTGCAGTGCTTCTAGAGCAGGCCTTCCGCTTGCGTACCAGCACCCAATCCTTCTTGCCTACGCACAGACACGGCCCAGCAACTTTCTTCCCTCTCCTGTATCACCTAGGCTTCCCTTTTACTGGATCACTCCCATCCACATAGAAACGTTTTAACTTTTCCCTGCTAAAACAAAACTCTTGGCTCTTTTTGTCTTGCCATCAACTGCCCCATTTTCCTGCTCTTTTTTTACAGCCAACTTTTAAAAAACTCATCTATTTTTACTGTCCCCTGTTCCTCCCCTCCCATTCTTTTCTGAAACCACTCCTTCACTTGGCTTTCAGTACACTATACTCTCAAGGTTTTATCTTTATTTTACCAGCTACTGCTTTTTGGGGCCTCTGAGAATAGGTTTGGGTTCCAGGGCACCATCGAAGCCTCTACTGTTGGTTCTTTCAACAGAGACCCAACTGCTCTCGTTTCTCCTAAACCCACAGTTTCAGTGATCTCATATGGTCTCATAGTTTAAATAACTTCTTAATTTGTATCTCAAGTCTAGATCTCTCTTTTGAACTTGCATTTCCAATTAGTTATTCCACATCTCCACCTGGTTGTCTAATAGGCACCTCAAATTTAATCTGTATAAAAGGGAACTTGTGATCTTTCTCCTCAAGTCTACTTGTCTTATAATCTTCCCCTTGTCCATTACTGGCAGCACTATTTTTCCTACTGCTTAGTCCTTGGTTCCTTTCTTTTTCTCATGCCCTACATTCAACCTGTCAGCAAAATCCTACTGGTTCTAGCCTTAAAAGATATGGATAACCCTACCCATCAACTCTATTATTATTATTATTATTATTTTAGTTTATTTATTTTGAGAGAGAGAGGGAGAGAGAGAGGGAGAGAGAGAGGGAGAGAGAGAGGGAGAGAGAGGAAGAGAGGGACAAGAGAGAGAGAGAGAGAGAGGGAGAGAGAGAGAGAGAGAGAGAGAGAATCCCAAGCAGGCTACACACTGTCAGGGCAGAGCCAGATGCAGGACTCAAACCCAAGAACCGTGAGATAATGACCTGAGCCGAAATCAAGAGTCAGACACATAAGTGACTGAGATACACAGGCCTCCCTCTCATCAACTCTATTAATTCTCCTTTTATCACCTTGCAAAATCCAGCTTATTGCAGTAAGGTTCTAACTGGTCTCCCTTATATCTCCCTTGCCCTCAACTACCTATAGTCTGTTCTCAATAGCTACAGTGATTGCTAAAATATAAATCATATTCTGTCTTCCTTCTCCTCAAACCCCTCCCCCAAGTAGTTCCTCATCTCACTCAGATTAAAAACCAAAGTCCTCATAATGAACTACAAGGCTTGTGCTATCTGACTGTACAGCTTCTCTGGCCTTACTTACTTACTACTTTCTGCTCCTTCACTCTGTTCCAGCCCCTCATGCCTCCTTGTGTCCATATCATAAAAACCACTGCCTCCATCTTTGTACCTTCTGTGTGTTTTGCCAGAGGAGACTTCCCCCAAATATTTGTAGGGCTTGCTTCCTCACTTTTCTTTAGTATTTGGTCAATTATCACCCCCTTTAGGTAGACTTGTTCTAAAATTACAACCTGCACCCCAATGTTCCCAGACTCCTTTCCTTAATTTAATTTTCTCTAGAGCACTTAATACCACATAATAGTATATCTATTTTACTTATGTTGGTACTGTGTTTCTCCACTAAATGTGACTCCGTAAGGGCAAAGATTTTATTTTGTTCTTGGTTCTCCCAGTGCTTAGAACGCGACCTGATATATAGCAGGTATTCAGTAAGTAATTGTTGAATACATAGTTTGCTTTCATTGTTAAATTATTTTCAACAGCTCTAATAAATTCTGAGTAAAAAAACCATCAACTTATTTTGGGAGTATGTGGAATACATGGCACAGTGTGTAGCTAACAGCACTCAACACAATATTCTTCTCCCTAAGTTTTTCTGTCCGAATTTTTTATGTCCTCTAACAGTTCTCACTGTAAAAGATGTTCCTACAAAGCTGACTGAAACAATCATTCCAACAACTTTCCTTTGGAAATATACTCCTGTTTTATTATTTCTAAAAATTTATTCATTTTGAAATACTTTTTAAATTGTACACAAGTGAAAAGAACCCTTCATCCACATTTCACAACTGTTGCTGCGTTAACACATTTGTTCCAGCACCACCCAGCTGCTTCTGCACACACGCTGTTGTTACTAGCTCGTCTTTTTCTGAGCCTTGTGACCACAAGTTACAGACATCAGGTTCTGTCTACCCTCAATACTCCAGTGAGTGCACCTTGAAACAAAGATCCTCTAACATAAAGAGCAAATTCCAAATTCAGAAAGCAAGTCTGACAACACTGACATCCAATCCAAAGACTCGTTCAAATGCCAACTCTCCCAACACTGTCGCTCTCCAGGATGCTGTCAAGGAATTACAGGTGGCATTTAGTTGCCTTGTCCCTTCAGTTCCTTAGTCTTTCCCTGTCATTTATGTCCTTGATGGCTTTAAAGAGTTTAGACCTTATATTCGGTAAGATTACCTTCAACCTGGGTCTGAGTGCAATTCCTCCTGCCCAGACTTAGTAAAAGCGTTCTTTTCAGGAATTTCACACAAAGGACAACGTGCACTTCCTAGCGTATCAGATGGGGAAGCTCAGGATGGCAGCCAGTCCCACAAGTGCTGATACGAATCTTTATCGCCTGGCAATTCTGCTGCCAGTTTCCCCACCTTAAATTCATTGGATTTCCCCCTTTGTAAATGATTAGTATTTTGCAAAGAGGTATTCTAGGGTCACGCTGAAATCCTGTTCTATCAGTTCTCTACCCAGCAGATCAGCATACACTGATGACTCCTTCATTACCTCTAGGACAGTGACCAAATGTGCTTTTTATGTACTATTCTTTCCACAGTTACTGATTTACACTGTGACATAAACTTTTCTTTACCATTTACTTAGATAAAATGGCTAAATGAGAAACGTGAACACTTTCTTGAAAGAAAATCAGCTCTAATAGAAGGAACTGTGAGGTAAATAGTTGGATATACTTTTTTCTTCCCTTGAGATACTATGCTGTAGATGAGTAGCTAAAAGACACAATTTATTTACAACTCAAATAGCTAGTATCTACTTACTATTAATTTGTGCCAAGGTCTGAAAGTATTATCAAACTTGGCCCGACTCTGTTCCTTAAGTGACATTTTTTTCCTGATGTATTTTACTGTCATTCAATGTAAAAATAAGAGCTCTTTTACTGTCAAATTATTTTATTGCCTATCTAAAATGTAAACCTTGTCAAAACTCCTGACACATGTTTTAGTTATTTCTGAGAAGTGATAAGGCATGGCTGGGGTAGAGGATAATGGTTCACTAAATATACATACTTGTGAATCCCTTCGGATGTATCTGAACTTAAACGAACTCAGGTTTCACACTGAAAACTTAGCTACTGTTCAAAAGGCAAAAGACAAAAAATTTTTTTTAAATATGAAAGAGATCAAAACAGCTTTCAAGACAGCAATACTATATACTGCCTCCTTTCTAATGAAGTTAAAATAAACTTAAAGAAGAAATATAGTATGTGATTTTCCAATCCTATAAAAATTAACGGGCACTTTTGTCTAAGAGCTTCAGAAAGACATTATCTGGTACCTGTGTTTTTGTTTTGTTTTGTTTTGTTTTTTTAAACCATCAATCTTTCATTGAGTTCCTATGCATCAAGCACTGAGTAACACAAAATTCCTACTTTAAGAAGTATAGAGTCTAATGAGATTCATAGAAACATATGCAAATATAACAGGAGATAAAAACCAGTAATAGTATGATGGTCATATGCATAAAGGGTTTGTAAACACAACAAAGAGAAATCCAACCCAGTCTTGGTCACGAAAGGCTGACAAGAGGAAAGGAAGACAAACCTAACCTGAAGTAGGTAGTCTTTAAAAAGATAGACATTATTCAGGAGCAAGAAGAGGCAGGAAAGGGTACTGGTACCCAGGCAAGAGAGTATCATATCCTGTGAGCACCAAGGATTAGCAATAAGGAGTTGGCAATGCGACATTCAGGAATACATAAAGAAGCTCTGGTGAAGATTAGATGGGAGGAAGGAAAAAAGGAGAAAAAAAATTGTAGAATTCCTTTTTACTACTTATAACTTAATAGTTACCTAATTGCTAGTATTATAGAAATATTTACAGACACTAAAAAGAATGATAGTGTTTTACTCTCCTGGCCTTTCCTCTGTCAATGTTGCTTGCCTTCCTTCTAAATTATAAAGGATAAATTCAGTGCTAACAGGTTGACAGAAGAATCCTGAGGAAATACTGTGAAAATGTTTCAAAATATATTTAACACTAGACTTCTGACAAGATTCTGCTATGCCATTGGGTTTTGTCTTTTATTGACCACAATTCCTATAGCAAAAAGTAAACTAAGAATTGCAAGCCAAGCTTGAAATTTCAGACCTGCAAGGCATTTCTTCTTATTTTTTAAGCACATGAAAGCTATCATTTAAAGAGTAACTTGAGTAAACATGACTACAATGCACCATGCATAAGAACTATGAAGAATAGAGTTGCAGAATATAGTAATTTTCAACTTTTTAAGGTTGGATATCCTTACAAGTGTTTACAAATAAGTATAAGCCTCAGCTCTGTGTGTATGACAGGCAAATTATTTTATTAACTACGTGTGCTACTAGTAATGCCTCAAGACCCACTTGGGTTCCATAGACTTTTAAAAATCAGAAAAGAAATGATTTGGTCAATCAGGAGTGCTTAGTAATACTGGTTCCTTGTAATTTCCTGCACCCATTCTCTCCTATATATAATGTAAATGACATTCTCTCTTTCTCCTATGTCAAGAGATCATTGTGCCGATTAAGTAATCCCATCTTCTATTTTTATTGTTTTCTCTTATTATTATTGCAAACAAAATCATGAAATAAAATTAGAGGAACTTTTAGACAGACAAGATTGAGTAAATATCTGACTGTATGAATATGCTTTCTTATACCACACAAATATTCAATATTCATAACTTTTCATCCATAATTGAAAAAAGATAATTGTCTCATTTTCTACTCATATTCTACTTTTATTCTTTTCCTGTTTGACATTCAGAAAAATGTCCAGGAAAACAAAAAAAATATGTACTATCTAGAAGCTATTTTTCCTAACACCAATAAAGCAGTTTAAAGAAAGCAATAAAAGAGAGGATTCAGGGCGCCTGGGTGGCTCAGTTGGTTAAGCGGCCGACTTCGGCTCAGGTCATGATCTCACGGTCTGTGGGTTCGAGCCCCGCATCGGGCTCTGTGCTGACAGCTCAGAGCCTGGAGCCTGCTTCAGATTCTGTGTCTCCCTCTCTCTCTGCCCTTCCCCTGCTCATACTCTGTCTCTATGTCTCTCAAAAATAAATAAATGTTAAAAAAAAAAAAAGAAAAGAGGGGATTCAAAAAAAAAATATATCATTGAAATATTATGAAAGAAAAAAAACTGCAAGAGTTGAACACAATTCATTATCAGGAAGTTTCAGAAATAGTTATAAATCAATTTTTTTAACAAGTTTTCAACTCGACTTTTGAACCTAGTTTATAAAAGTTTATCCAGAAGTACATTTCCTTATTTCAAAATGGTCATAGAAAAATTTTGCTATTTGATTCCAAAAACGGAATAGGTGAACAGAAAATTGATTTGGATGTACTAATGCGATTTCAAAGGGTAACTCTGTAAATAATCTTTTTGTTTAAAAAAATTTTTTTTATGTTTATTCATTTCCTGAGAGAGAGAGAGAGAGAGAGAGAGAGAGAGAGTGAGTGCAAGAGCGCAAGCAGGGGAAGGGCAAAGAGAGAGGGAGACACAGAGTGCAAAAACAAGCTCTAAGCTCTGAGCTGTCAGTGCAGAGCCCGACGTGGGGCTCGGACCCACAAACTGTGAGATCATGACCTGAGCTGAAGTTGGACGCTTAATTGACTGAGTCACCCACGTGCCCTCCTTTTTTTAAAAAATGTTTATTTTTGAGAGAGAGAGAGCGCGAGTGAGCAAGAGCGCGCACACGCATGCAAGTTGGGGAGGGGCAGAAGGAGGAGGAGAGAGGATCCAAAATGGGCTCTGTGCTGACAGCAGCAAGCCCAATGCAGGGCTTGAACTCATAAACCCTGAGACTATGACCTGAGCCCAAGCTGCACACTTAACCTACTGAGCCACCCATGTGCCCTTCTGTGAAATCTTTAATAAAATGAAGGTAACACAGCAATTTTTAAGAATGCAGACCAGTGGCACCAGCATCTCCTGGGAGCTTGTAAGAAATACAAAATCTAGCTCTACTCCATAACTATTAAACCAGAATCCTCAGGTGATTAGTTGTGTGCAGTGATGAAATATTTTCAGTAACAAGGTTTCTAGTCAACTATCATAATTGTTCATCAAATCACACAGCCACTTTTCTGCAGCAAGTGGGGTTGAACTATCCACCATTTATGGCTGCCAGAGTTAACAACGTACTGCCAACAATGTACTGGCAACGTACGTGCCAACGTAGTGTGCCAACGCACTGCCACAACTTCTAAGCTTAGTGTCCCAGACGGAATTCTGGCTTATACCTCTGCGTGACCTCAGGAATGTTACTTAACTTTGTGCCCTCAGCATCCATGCAAAAAGGATGGAGAGGTATACCTATCTTATAAAAATGATGCCTAAGTTTAAGTGAACTATTACATAGAAAATACTTAGAATTAGTGCCTGGCACACTATAGGTGACCAGGAAATATTTACTATTATCATTATTGTTAGTGTTAAGTTCAATTGCCACGGAGGGAAAACCTGGAAAAGAACCAGACAGGAAGGACCGTGTCAGATTAGATTACACCTACACCATGGCAGTTAAAAATATTTTTAAAACCAAAATATTTTGATCACTTAAAATTAGAAATAGGTAAAGGCACTTAAGGACCAACAGACTAATGAACATTTCTGAATCTTAAGTGTTCCAGTAACTCTACTGTTTCTCTGTTTTTGATGGAAAGGTCAACGCCACACTTGGTCTATCTCACCAGTCGCTTGCTGTAGAGTAACGCTGTGCTGCTGCCACTGGAGACTGCCCACTTAGAAAAGTGCATGACATGTTCCAGTTGTTTAGAAAGTCCAGCCACTTCCTGTTGTTGTTGCATAAGTTTCATGCGATGGTCCTTTGCAAGGCTCTGAAATGAAGAAAATTTCAACATTAGTCCTGCATAGAACATATTTTAATGATCATTTTCAGATTACCGAATTAGAATAACTGAGAAGCCAAGTGATAGAAACTTAAAATACTCTGAGTGTTTCTTTCTCTTAGTATAAGGATCACTCTCACTGCCACAAAAACTGTGCCCCAAACACTGCAGCCTCTGCTGTTGCCACGACTGCCTCTGTATCGCCTACTCCCCCACCCCAGGCTCTTGGTCTAGTTTTACCTATTCTGGAATTTAGGTCTGTGTTCATGCATCTTCCAATACCCAAAAATGGGCAAAAACCATGGATTGGTTATAATATAGTCAATGCCTATTAAACTCAATACTCACAAATACAACACGATAAAATAAAAATAAAATGCACTAATCTAATAAAGTTATCAGATCACATGATTTGTGCAATCACATGATTTCACATTTTAGGTATTCTAGTCCTGATTGCAACCAATCTGTGCCCAGTCATGCCATGTGGTATACAACACTTAAGGTTTTTGTGTGTGTTTTTTGTTTTTTGAGAGAGACGGGAGAGCGCATGCACATAGGGGAGGGGCAGAGAGACAGGGAGAGAAAGAATCCCAGGCAGACTCCTCCGGCGGCACAGAGCCCAGTGTGGGGCTCGATCTTACAAACTGGGAGATCATGACCTGAGCGGAAATCAAGAGTTGGACCCTTAACTGACTGAGCCATCCAGGCACTACTTTATCTTCATGTTTTGAAAAACTCTCCAAGAGATTCTGATTTAGAGTGGAGTCTGGAGAGAGCCACAGCAATGCAGGCACTACTAATCTCTGAGAAAGCCAATCTAAGTAATATTTGATTTTAAACAGAGCTTGGAAAATGTTTTAAATTCCTTAAATGTTCCTAGTAAAAAAGAAAAAAAAAAAGGGGGGGTGGCGCCTGAGTGGCTCAGTCAGTTGAGTGTTCGACTTCAGCTCTGGTCATTATCTTACGATTCGTGAGTTCGAGCCACCTGTGGGGCTCTGTGCTGACAGCTCAGAGCCTGGGCTGTGTCTCCCTCTCTCTAGCTCTCTCCCCTGCTCACACTCTGTCTCTCTCTCAAAAAGAAATAAACCTTAAAAAAAAAACCGGAAAAAAAAAGAATTGAAGATTCTTGAAAAAAATATTGTAAATGAGGTCTCCTAGACAAAATACTTCTTCACTAAATAAGACAAGTCTTTAGGCTTTGTGTCCTGAATGGCTGATAAGCCACAGGAATGACCATGCTTTCCCAGAAGGGGTAGGTCTCTCTGATAAAGACCTTATAATTTTGTCAACTACAAAATAAAGAGGTTGAACCAAATTATTTCTAGTTTTTTTTTTTTTAATTCTTAAACATCAGAATTCTTTTATTTTCTTTTCATTCTAAATTGCTTCTTTAATGTGAATTCTTTCTGCATCAATATAGTAAAAGAATACTAAAATACCATGCAATTAATATTATGTTACTACACAAGGAGAAGTTGTAATCTATTATTTGGAGGCAAACAATACTTTAGATTTTGACCTTCATGAGTATAAAAACCTCATAAAGACCATAATATTTTTCTCACGGCAGTGAGAAACGACTATCCTAAATGCCCTGAGTATCCCTCCCTACGTACTGCTTCCAAAGAGGATTAAGACTGTAAAATGTTGAGACTGGAAGGCACATCCTTTTACTTAACTTCTCATATGATTAAATGTTTATGCTTGAAAACAAAATACAGCTTAGTTACCTTTCTAAATCTTTTTTGCTCAACTGTATCCATTTGGTGACCCAAAGTTGTCACTTAAATGAATCTAAAATGATTAATCTCTTCACCATTTACAGAGCTCCTTCAAGCAAGGCACTGTGCTTTGCGCTATCAAGGAAACAGTAAGCTTTAAACTGTCAGTTACAATGTAGAACATGGCAAAAGAAAACTTAGGAATGGAGAATAAGTATTATTCAATCACAAATGGATGAAAAAGTCTGTGATTTCAAATTCACAAATACATGAGAAACGACCATATTAAATCACGATGAACATACTGTCCCATTAACAGCAACTTACCTCAAGCTGATGCAGTAGGGCTTTTCCTTTTTTATTTATTTCTACCATCAACGTAAATATAGCAACTTTAATATCCTGTTCCACCTGTTTTTGATTTTGATTTACTTCAATTATCCTGAAAATTAAATAAAAAGGGGCAAAATCTAAAATTTAAGGCAATAGATTTTATAACATTTAAAATTGATTTTCTAATGTGTAAATGAGGCCAAAATGTTTTCAACTCTTAAAAGCTCAGCTGTTTCTAAGGATCCATCGGTCTAAATTGACTTTCTTGACGATGACAGCGCAGAAATGTAATTCTTCTCAAAACACAGTCACTTAATTCAATCTTAAAATCAAAAGTATAAAATTGCAAGAGAATGAACGCATTTTAAGAAAATATGATTTGGAAAGATCATGATGAAAATCATCCAAGAAAATCAATACTTGACCTAAAAGGGTAGACCAAAAAAAAAAAAGGACTCATAAGCAAGAAAACCATGACTCTGAACATGTTCGATTGTATCCGCTGTGACCAGGAAGTAGTAAAGTGTTGGCGTGTCACTCTCAGGCATCTGAACTGCTACGGTAGTCATCACATCTGCACGGAAGCAAGGACAATAGCAGTGTGCTACCGTAAGAACACATCTGTCTTCAAATAAGCAGCTCGATACTACTTTATGTTTCATCAACTATCATGTACAGTTTTTCCCTTGATTAGAGAAGATGAGAAGGCCATTGTCATGGAGATCGAGATAGACAGAAAAAAAATACACAGCATCGTGCCAGAATATCTTACAAAAGCAGAAGAGAATAAAAGGATACCCACGAAACATTATGAGAGAAATTAAAAGTTTCATTTCTCAAGTTTGCTTCTCCAACACTTATCCTCCAAAACTTAAAACCAATAGGGCAGAGTTTTTATTCTCTGTTGCAATTTAAGATAATCATTTGACACTAATATTGGCTATTAAGAGCAAGAAACCTGGATAGATCTGGGAAGAAAACCACTCTCTAAAACAAAGCAAAACCAAAACTAATTCAGAATTTAAGTCCTCATCATGGTTGAAGAGGATGAAAACAGGATATGCAGTGCCATGTCTGCACGTACATAAAAATGAATTAATACCAAAGTAAGTCAGCCTAGTAAATGTAATCCTTTTATGATAGTCTATTCAGATATGAGCAATTAGCACCTAATCCAGAGATTCTTTAATTCTTACCACAATTCAAAACCCCAAATCCTTTCATGCAATAATGTATGACTTTGTAAAAACAGCATAAGCTGCTAACAGAAAGGTCAAAGAACAAACCTGGAGAATTCACTCTGATTTGAAGACTAACTATAAAAAGCTACAGTTGTGAAGAAAACGGGGTATCGTCAAAAAAGAAAAATACAATGGGACAGAATAGAGAGTTTACAAATAACCTTAAAATGGTAAACGGATTTCCTACAAAGGTGACAAGGCAATTAAATAACAATTTAGTCTTTTTTAAACAAATGGTATTGGAACAAATGGACATCCATAGGTTATAAAAAAGTAAACTTTGGCCCATAGCTTATACCATATACATAATGAAAGAGTAAGAAGAAAGAGTAAATTTCATCAAGGGTGCACTTTTCACATAAAATTAGTTATTTTACAACTGCTACCATTTGCCACTTAGATAGTAGAAACACCTATAACTATCTCTCTTCATCATTCCGTAAATATCCCTTATAAATTTTCAACTATTCAGATAACCTTTTAAACCCATCACTTACTCTATGTGGCAAAAATAGTATAATGATTAGAATACAGCAAATGAAACAGTATTTGGTTAATATAGTTGTTTTGTGAAAGAGAAAGGTAAAATGAAATGAGAGCTGATAAGAAAGAATAACAAAAACAAAAGACACACAATAGAACTGTTATTATCACAATGAATAAAAATGGACGTAATAATAGAAAAAGGTTAATGATAAAAACAACAGGTTATGATGATTGGTCTTAAGGAAGATGAACCACAAAAGACTTTTTCTCTTATGAATCCCCAGTGAAGCCTCTCTTATTCAGGCTCTTTCTAAAAAGGATTTCTTGATTTATTCTGACAGTGTTATGTTACTTTTGTATGCAAAATAACAAAAGGGAGACAGGCATGGGATTTCATAGGTGTTGTCAAGGCTGTGCTATGTCAACGTGGGTTCCAAATGGGATAAAAAAAGGCAGGGGAGCTAGAAAACTCCCTCTTCCACGTGGACGTGAGTGTTTGCTCCCCCAATCACTGACTTGTGAGATGTGAGACTTTGGACAGTTGAGAATTCCTCCTTTAGAAAACAAAAAGTATAACGGGTAATATGTAGAAACTGTGTAAGTATTGTATAAGGAGTTAGAGGTGTGAGAAACCGCTGAATGATCCCAGCCTCCTGGTGTCCTAAGACCTCCACCTTACTGTAGTTAGAAAATGACAGCCAAGAGAAGGCATCTCAAAGTTGACCAATGCTTAAAAAAGCAGTTATGTATATATAAAAAAGTGTTAAAATATTTTACAACAGTGCAAAAATAGTTGATTTTGTTTTTAAATACTGGCATTTCTTTAAAATTTGAAACATCAGATAATTATGAACTATCGATGCCTGCCAGATAAATGAGCCATTACTCAATGCAGTTTATTACCTCAACAGTTTTGAAATTTCATGGCCGAAAAGAATGCTTTCTAGTCCAGTTTCCAGAAACCCAAAGTATCTAGAAAAGTCTTACGACCTATGTATTATTGGACCCATCTGACAGCTTAGATCTACTTCACCACGAGCTAAGTAAAATACCTGTTCTAAAAGTGAATATACTTAACATGTTATATAAACATAATTTATTATAACACCACGAATGTAAATTTACCTGTTTTGGATCTGATTTCCTGTAAATTTTATGTATTTTGTTTTTTCCATCAGTTTGGTGATTAGTGTATCTATGATCACTTTCTGATTCTGAAAAGCTTCTTCTATAAATTGGTATCTGAAAAGACAAGTAAACAAGTCAATTATTTCATGCTAATATATCAAAAATGAGGAAGGCCCCCAAATAGAAAACTATTTAAGATAACAAGAGTTTAAAAGATATAAAAAATAAATACTAAATATATCCCTAGAAAGCAGGTTTCCTGCACTCTCTAAAGTGTCCCTAAGAAAGGAGGAGTCTACAGATATTACTCATGGATACTCTAAATTATTTTGGAAATGTGGGGAAGATACACATTTATCACTCATAGTTTGAAAGACTCAAAGAACTCACCTGGCAGACCTGGCAAAAAGTAACCACTCTTTAAGTAGATTTACTTACTACTTTGCAATTTTCAAATTATTAAAGTTTGATGCTGTAAATAAACATTTTGATGATCACTTTTTTAATGTTTATTTGAGAATGTGCATGCACATACACGCGCGCGCGCACACACACGAGCGGGGGAGGGATAGAGAGAGAGAGAGGAAGAGAGAGGATACTAAGCAGGCTCCATACTGTCAGTGCAGAGACCGACACAAGGCTCCATCTCATGAACCATGAGATCATGACCTGAGCCAGAATCAAGAGCCACCCAGGCACTGGTTGAAGAGCACTACTGAACATTAGGTAGTTGTGTGTCATAAAAGTCACAAACATATCCTTTGGGGAAAATGGTGGGAAGAGGAAAAACTCTTGATGCTATGCCTTGCGTGTAACAAAGCTTCAAGCAACATAAAATACAGCACTTTAAACAATTTAACTTGGAAATGAACATGATAATCTTCGAAAAACTACGTATGACGACTCGAGAGAGTAGCTCCAGGAACACAGTAATGTAGAAGATAACCAGTTTTATTAGTTTTTCATAAAATGCATAAAATACAGTAT
This sequence comes from Paguma larvata, assembly GCA_030068075.1. NCBI lineage: Eukaryota > Metazoa > Chordata > Mammalia > Carnivora > Viverridae > Paguma > Paguma larvata. The sequence continues at coordinate 88,223,685 of CM057834.1, read as the reverse complement.
TTTACATAATGTGATTTAAAAGTGCAAGTGTACTTAAATCAGTATTATAGTGTTGCCAGCACTAGTAAAAAAGGAGAATATAGTTAATATTAATCTGTTCGATTTTCTCTGTATAGAATGCAGTCTTTGGGACCCTAGTACAGTGTTCTGTTAGATGAAATGGTCAAAATGGTCATTGTTATCTCGTTCCTAAATTCAATTTAAAAACTTTCAATATTCTGTTATGATGTTTTCTGGTTCACTTTATAGATAATCTTTATCAGGTTTAGGAAATTTCCTTTTATTCCTAGTTTGCTAAGATTTTATATCATTGGTGCATATTTTTGACAGAATGTTTCTCCTGTCACTATTGAAATGATTATGTAATTTTTCCTCTATTCTCTTAATGTGCATTACATGACGGATTTTCAAATGGTACATGAACTCTATATACCCAAAACAAGGCCAACTTGGTTGCAATTATATTGTCTAAAAATCACAATACTACTAGACTTGGTTTCCTACTTTATTTCTTAGAAATTTCACATTCATTTCATGGGTGAGCCTAGCCTGTAATTTCCTATTTTTATTCCTCATAAAACAAGTTGGAAAGGATTCATTCTTTTATTGTCCTCTGGATGAGACTGTATGTATTTAAAAGGTGTTATTTTTCCTATTTTGTTGACTCATCAATGAAGTCATCCGGGCCTGAAGTTTCTCTTGTGACAAAGTTAAAAATAACAAATATAGATTAAATCAAAGGACTATTCTGATTTTCTATCTTACCTTGTGCTAGTTTTGGTAGGCTGTATTTTCTTTTATTTTTTATTTTATGTATTTTCTCAGAGAGAATGAGTGAGCAGGGGAGGGGTAGAAAGAGGGAGACAGAGAATCCCAAGCAGGCTCAGCACTGTCTCACAAACCGTGAGACCATGACCTAAGCTGAAATCAAGAGTTGGAGGCTTAACCAAGTGAGCCATCCAGGCGCTCCTGGTAAGCTCTATTTTCTAAGAATTGTCCTATTTCATGCAAAAATTTCCAAATCCATTGACAGATATCCCTTTCATAATTCTAAATGCTTTTAGAAAATGTGGTGATGCCCCCTTTTCACTCCTGGCATTGGTTGGGCCTGCTCTCTTAATCACTCGTAAAGGAATTTGTCAATTTACTAGTCTTTTGAAAGATTTGATTTTTGGCTTTATCGACTTCACTAATGTCGGCATTTAGCCCCCTTGTGTCTTTTTCCCTACTTAGTTTAGGTTTAATTTACTGATTTTCCGAACTTGAGATGTTTAGTGTATTTACTTTTTATCTATCCAATATATACATTTAATACTATCTATTTCCCTCTCATCATGGCCTTAAACAGTGTATTTCAAGGATATTATTTCCAAGATCATTCAGATAAAAATATTTTCCTATGTTCATGGGATTTCTTCTTTGATGTTTTATTTAAATTTAGTCAAACTGCTTATTTTGAAATAATTTCAGTTAAATCTGAAATAGTACAGAGATCTCCTATACCTTTATACAGCTTATTTTTCAAATATTAACTCATCATAGCTCTTTAATGCCTTAATAATCAGTATGCATTTACTAAAAGTAAGGATACTGCTATGTAATCACAGTGTAATGATTAAATATAAAACTGACACTGGGGCTCTTGGTGGCTCAGTCGGTTAAATGTCCAATTTCAACTCAGGTCATGATTTCATGGTTCTTGGGTTCGAGCTCACTTTGGGCTCTAGCTCACTTGGGGCTCTATGCTGACAGAGCCTGGAGCTGGCTTCCAATTCTGTGTCTCCCCCTCTCTGTCCCACTCCTACTCGCGTTCTGTCTCTGTCTCTCAAAAATAAACATTGAAAAAGATTAAAAAAAAAAAAGAAAACTGACACTAAGATAATACTCTCATTTAAACTAGAGACCATATTCCAATAATGCCATTTATTTCAATAATATCCTCTAAGGGGTGCCTGGTTGGCTCAGTCGGTTAAGCATATCATGATCACCTCAGGTCATGATCTCACAGTTTGTGGGCTAGAGTTCCACACTGGGTTGGGTGCTGGCAGAGCCTGCTTGAGATTCTCTCTCCCTCTCTCTCTGCCCTCCCCCCACTCAGTCTCTCTCGCTCTCTTTCTCTCAAAATAAATTTAAAAAAATAACAATGTCCTCTAACTAATTTTTCTCCTTCTAGTCCAAGATACAACACAGGATCATGCATCACTGCATTTACTTTTCATATGAATTTCATGTCTTCATTTTCAAATATACGGAGATTTTTATCATCTATTATTTTCTACATTAACTGCATTGAGTTTTTACACAAGAACTTTATATAATTTTAATCCTCTGAAATTTAAGGTTGCCCTGACATATGGTTAATTAAATGGTTTATGTTTGTAAAGAATGCATATTGTTGGGTGCAGTGTTCCTTAATGTCCACAGGTCATTTGCTAATTAGATTATTTGAATCTTACTGAAATATACTGTTTTCATTTGCTTGTTATGTCAATTATTGAGAAAATATGTTGAAATTTCCCACTCTATAGATTTGTCTATTTGTTCTAAGTTCTGTCATTTTTTGTTATGTATTTTAAAGCTATGGGCATATAGATTTAGAACTGTTAAATCTTTTAAATGAAGAGAGCCTTTTATCATATAAAGCTTCCCTCTTTATCTCAAACAATACACTTTCATATAACAGCCTGCCTTTGGTTAGTGTTTGTGTAATACATCTTTTCCCATCATTCTTAACTATATACTTAGGGTTTTAGTTGTTTCTCTTCTAAAAAGCAAATAGCAGATTTTCTATTTTCCTTCTTATCCAGCTTGAAATCTTTTAATTTGGGACATTTTATCCATTTACACTTATTATAATTACAAATCTATTTATAGATTTACACTTGCCAAGTCCTTATTAAATCCTGTCTGTTCTTTTTCTTCTTTGGCCTGTCTTTAGACTGATTAATTATTCCACTTCCCCTCTATGTTACTTTGATAACCAGACACACTTTTATATTCTTTTAGTGATTACCCTAGACATTACAAAATGCAGATCTGGACTTATCTAATACTGATTTGTATTTTTCTTACCATCTTCCCAAACTGTGCATAAGCCTTAGAACACAGACTCCATATCCTCCTAACATGTCTGTTGTGTAATATACAGAACACACACGACACATTCCATAAGACGTTTTTATTGTTTCATCAGTTGATATTTATTTAGATTTACTCGTACTTACCATTTTAATTGCTTTTCATTCCATCATCCATTAACATCATTACTCTTTTGCCTAAGGTATACTTTAGTGAGGGTTTACTGGAGATATATTATCCCAGTTTATTTGGTCTGAAAATATCTTTAATCTTCATTTTAAAGAATATGTTCACTGGCTATATAATTTTAGCTCTCTATTTTCTTTTTGCACTTAAAAAATACTTTTTTTTTTTTTTAAGTCTCCTGGGCATTTATAAGACTTCCTAAATATGGGTTAGATATCTTTCTTCAGTATTACCACATTCCAAGCCATTATATTCTGTCCTTACATGTTGCCTCCTTCTCATTCCCTTTCTCTTCTCCCTTGGGCCCCAGTTGCACCCTGTATTAATTCTTCTCCATCTCTACTTTCCATCCTGGGTATTTTCTTACTTTTCTTCTAGTTCATTAATTCTCATTTCCTGCTATGTTAAATCTGTTATAGCCTCTAATGAGTTAATTTCAGTTCTGGTAATTTTCCATTCTGGATATCCCATCTCGTTCTTTTTTATAGTTTTCAGTTCTCTATCCAAAATTTCCATTTTGTCCCTGATCTTCAATGTGGTAAGATGTAGCCCTAAGGGTCTTTTTATATTATTTGTTGTATCTGGTAGGTTCTGTTCACATTGTCTAATCACCTAGTATATTTAATTACTTATAATTATGTGTTGGACCAATTTGCAAAATTCATTACTGAATAAATTTGAGGCCTAGGATGATGTTTTCTCTCTTCCAGGAGCATTTTCATTTGAGTCTACCAGGTACCCTGGGGCCTCAGCAACAGGATTTCAATTTATTCCATATTTGGGTATGGAAAAATTCTGATGCTTAGGCTTCAGTCCCAGTCAGGAACTATTTACTAGCTAGTTCATCTTTACTAGAAGAGTACAGACTTTCACGGTTCCAAATCAAGGCAAGGAAAAGCCTTCAAACCCTGTAACTCCTGAACTCCAATTGCTGTCTTCCCAGCCTTGTGGCCTATTAAAAGCGCTCCTTGATTTTCTGGTAAAATGCCTTAAAGGGAAAAAAACACTCCTCTCATTCTCTGTCCCCACTCCAACCTGGTCTAGTAAATCTTTAGTACTAAATTTTTTTTATCACTGACTTCTGTATTTTATCCAGGTTTTCTAGTTATCCTCCCTAGTATGGTTTGGTCCAAACTGCCTAGCCTGCCATTATTAGGAGCCTAGATAATTTTTTTTCTTGTTTTTTTTTTTTTTTTTAGGTTTTATTTAAATTCCAGTTAGATAACATACAGTGTAATATTAGTTTCAGGTGTACAATTTAAGGACTCAACACTTACACAAAATATGTGAAACTCATCCTAAGTGCACTCCTTAATCCCTATCACCTTTTCAAACCCACTCACCTCCCCTCTGGTAACCCACCAGTTTTTGAGCCTCGACCATTTTAAGCAATTTTATTTGTACTAATCAGAATCTTACTGCTTAAATAAATCAGTGGTTGCTAACTCAAATGCCTATGAACATCAGATTTAGAAATAATCTTCTGTAGGAACTATGATGAACTGTGAAAGGGATGCCTCATTCCACAGAACACTGAAGTGAATTCCACCCAAACGCTGACATGAAAGTGTATGAGGCCCATGCCTACAACAGGTTCCATTCTCTCAAAAACCCAAAGATCTAGATTATTTTTTTTAATGTAAAATCTCCTCATTTTACAACAATGGAAACTAATTCCATTTATTTTTAAATAGTGTATAAGCCAGTGGTTCTCAACTCAGGGTGATTTTGTTCTGTTGGGCATTTGGCAACATCTGGAGACATTTCTGGTCATCACAACTGGGAGGATGCCACTGGCATCTGGTGAATACAGGTCAAAGAGGCAGCTGAACACCATACAATGAATCAGACAGCACCCCCACAAGTAACTGCAGTGGCCAAGTTGAAAAATTCTGGAACAGGCCAACATACTGTTGGCCAAACAAAACTTTTCTTGCCGACTGCCATTTGGCCGGGGAGCCAGCAGTCCTCCAGTCCTCATACATGTGTGAACATAATTAAAGATGACAGTACCTATGCTCTTTATGTTCTAATAACTGGCAGTCCCGACATGTCAGTTTGTCACACGTTTCACAGTAAAGCTTCAGCTGCTCCTTCTTATGAAAAGGACAAAATACTGGTCGCTGACTGGTCACACCAACTGCCTCTGTAGAAACAACAAGAGGCAAAAAGAAGAAAATTAAGTGAATACTACATAATTCTTAGGTTGTTGATTTACATTTCAACCCACTGAGATATAAAAGAGCTATAAATAGTTTCGCTGACGCTGTCACTACTACTAGGTTTGTTGTATGGGGACAGATGGTAGTAGTGCTTGTGGTGCACAATGTAGAGCATAATGTAGAGACTTGTCCAATCACTTTGTTGTACACCTGAACTTAATGTAACATTGTGTGTCAGCTAGACTTCAATTAAAAAAAAGAAAAATAAACAAAATGTTAGGTATTCTCAGCATTTTAGAAAGAAAAGATAAATAAGCTTTTCATTCCAGAAATTCAAATTAACTCAGGAGAAAAATAAAGTATATAGTTTAAAATGTGCTTTATGGAATTAAAAAGTCTTAAGAAAATAAGCCAGGTAAGTGAGTGACCCAACTGGATGTTTTCTACTCCAAATATGGGAGAAGACTGTTTTAAATGGAATTCAGAAAATCTAAAAAAAATGTCTACAGAACGTGATGAAAAAAGTTATGTACCCACTTTTGCAAAAATCCTTACAGAGGGTACCCATTAACACAGAAATAATCATAAAGTTTACACTACATACTACAGTCCTCCATGTGACTTCTTAATAGTTATCCAGAGTGAGGATAATACTGAGCGATGCTTATGTATAATGTTAAAAAAATCAGAATACAATAAATATAATAATTGATTCAACTGTAAACATCAGTTATCTCACTAATAATTAAAGGTAAAATTCAAACATATCAGAAATAATCCCACTTATAGAAATAACCACTATTAATAACCTAGTATATGTTCTTATGGTTGTTTTTCTTGGTATATAACTGCATACGCTAGTACGTATTTAGTTTAAAAAAATTGTTTTTGAAAAAAGCATTACACATACTGTCTTTTAAGATTTTTTTCACTTAACTCTTAGATACCTTTCTGTGTTAGTAAATACATCGACTAACTTATTAACTGCATAGTATTCCATCAAATGAATGCAACACCTGCAGTTGACATTTGAATGTTTCTCATTTTTGATACTGTATGATAATGCTGTAATGAACATATGAAATGTCTAAGTCACTGAATACTTCCACGGGTAAATTCCTAGTAGCAAGACTGTTGGGTCAAAGAGTGATTCATACAAACATAACTAAATGATCTTCCAAAAACAATTGTACCAATTTCTACTCTTACCAGTGCAGAGTGGCTATTACCTACATTCCTAACAGTGTTTTCTCAATATTTTTAATCTTTGCCAATCTCATAGTAAAAACAAAAAAACAAAAAAACAAAAAAAAAGATTTCACTATCTGTGGATGTATTATTTCTTCAGTAACTGAGATTGAACAACTTTTCATAATCATCAACCATTTATATTTCTTTAAATAATTGTCTGTTTATAACCTCTGTTTTTTGTCCAATTGTCTTTCTTACCAATTTGTAAACACATTTGATATGCTGCCTGCCAAAGATTTTAGAAGTATTTTCTCCAGTCTGACTTGGTTTATGGTATTTTTTTCCAAGTAGATTCTTAAGATATTATATAGAAGAATTTATGTTTTTATTTTTTATGGCATTAGTTTTTGAGAACTATTTCTAGAAAGGCTTTTTCCTTTCTCACTATAAAAATGTTTACTCTTTTTTTCTGACTGACCTTTTATGATTTCCCTTTTTATAATTTATTTTCATATACAGTTGGCCTTTGAAAAACATGAGTTTTAAGTGCACAGGTCCACTTACACATGATTTTTCTTGATAAATAAAGGGACTATCATTGTATTTTCTCTTCCTTATGATTTTCTTAACATTTTCTGTAGCTTACTTTGGAAGAACACAGTAAATAATACATACAGATTTCTTACAAAATGTTACTGTTAATAGCAAGGCTTCTGGGCAACGGTATGCTATTAGTAGTTAAGTTCTGGGGAGTTAAAGGTTTGTGTGGATTTTCAACTGTGCAAGTGTCCTAAGCCCCATGTTATTCAAGGGGCCTGAATGAATGAATACTGTACTGCCAATATTTACAAAAATCTATGCGTATGCCAGCACGTAGAATGAGTTCACAGACTCACATTTTCTAATCATAATTATAAAGTTGAAAACAAAAACAAAAAAATCCAAGTAATGGGAACATTTTCCTTTTCGTTTTAATGAATTCTTGCATTCATAATAACCACACTGTTCAGCAACTTGCTTTTTGCATTTATTTTACATCATGGCCTTCTTTTCATATCATTATTTATAATCTATGAAAGTAGAAAACAACGAACATAAAAATTCTTAAATCCTGATATTCATATCAAGCTTTAAACATTTATAATTCTACAAAAAATAAAAATAAGCATCAAGTATTTATGTCAAAGAAGTAATAAAACTTTAAAATAAAACTAAGGTAAACTGGGAGAAATTAAAGATAAACATAATGAACTTAAAAATAAAGGATAATTAGATACATAAATTTCAGAGCCCTTTCTGTGGATATAAAACAAAAAGATAACCTACTATCTAGTCAGTTCATAAAGTAGGCAAAAATGCATAAAATTCATATCAAAGAAGGAAAACTAGAGAAAGTTACCAATATATTAAGAGTATGAAAAGCACATCAAGACCAAATGGAATTAATACTAGCAATGCAAAAATGGTTCAGTAGTATTAATAATGTGAATATCCTCGTAGCTTCCTGTACCCTTCTCCTTGATGTTCATGTCGTCTAGGCCTCACAGTTAATAGAATGACCATACATCTTTAGTTGGCCTAGGACATTCTGGTCTGTGCCAAAGTACAGAGCTTCTGACTTAGACAATTAGAACATCATGTCATCCATTTATAGACTTCCTTTACTTATCAGAGAATTTAGATCCTAACTCAGTCATCTTCCTAGTCCTCAGTGTCACCATCACTCTGGATGAGTTAGAAGTTTACACAGATTGCCACATAAAAACAAGGCTCTCAGACTTTCTCATCTCCAGAGACCTCTACTCCATTTTAGCTCATTACATCTGGGTCCCACCCTAGACTTTTGATTGTTCCTAATTGGTTCATTTCCCTTATCATAGATTCAAACATCTACTCTAATAACTTTTACTTTCTAACCTTTCAGTTTTTAGTTAACTGCTCTCACCGTGCCTCATTGACCTCTAGTTCCTAACGGTTTCTTTCACCTCATCAACTGACACTACTATCAACTTCTATTCCTTTATAGAGTTAAAAAAAATTCCTTCGTTTCAATAAATGCCACTATTTGTACCTCTCCTTCTACTGAACTTCTGGAACACCTGTCCACCTAAACCCCAGTCCTAGATGAGTTCAATTCTTCTCTATACCCATCCCCACACTGTTGAGGCTTGATGTAGGAAGTTTTAAGGCCTATACCTCAAAAGTAACCTCAATGTTACCAACAATCTCTGTTTCTGAAGTTGGAGCTCTCTTCCAGCTAGAGTTATTTCAAATATCCCTCACATTCCTTACCTTTAAATCCTATTTCCTCTGCTCTGGTTTTCAATAGATGACTGAATTCACAGAAAAAGAAGTCTTTCTAGCATTAATCTGTTCAACCTATCTGAACCTGTACCTGGCCTCTTTTATCTTTTCCTCATCAGTAGCCTCAGAAGTTATATTCCCTTTTCCTAGGTCACCAGACCCCTAACTTCATCTCTTATTCTTCCTCCTCCTCTTGCATCTTACATTCAACTCCAGCTACGTTCAACTGTCCCCCTCTGGAAATTTGTACATGTACTTTTAGTTTTCCCCACCCTCTCCTTCATGTGATGAACTTCTTTTCATCTGTCAAGCCCAATTTGACCTCCAACCTAAATCCCCAAATCTGAGTCTGGTGCTCTTTTGATATGCTCCCACAGAATTATGAGACTAAACTATAATTGCTAATTTGTTTGTAGTCTTTATCATTCTAATAACTCCTGTGGGGTAACAGTGTCTGTGGTATTTACCTTTTCATCTCTAGTACCAGCAAAATTCCTGGAATATAGAATAGACATACAAATACTGGTTGACTTGAATTAAAACCAATAAAATAATTTGTAAACAAAAATATATTAATAAGCCATAAAAATTAATGAAGTTTGATAAATGCCACGACATGGATAAACCCAGAAAATACTGTGGCAAGTGAAATAAGCCAGACACCAAAGGACCAATACTGTATGATCTCACTTGTAGAAATAAGCAAATTCGTAGAGACAGATAGTAGATTAGAGTTTAGCAGGGGTGGAGGAAAGAGGAGAATGAGCATCATTACTTACTGGGACTCTTTCTTTCTGGGGTCATGAAAAAACTTTGGAAACAGACAGTGGTGATGGTTACATAACACTGTGAATGTAATTAATGCTACGGGATTGTACACGTAAAAATAGTTTGAATGGCAAGTTGTAAGTTACATATATTTTACTACAATAAAAGAATATATTAGCAATCTTTACACTATAAGCAATACAATAAAAACTGAGAAGCCATAAATCACATAAAAAACAGAGCTTCTTCAGTTATCTACATATCAAATATCACAAAACTAGTTTCCCACAACAATATCGGAGGGAAAAGAGTTATGACTTTTGTTCACTCCACCTCTTGTCACACCTTAGAAATAAGAGAAATGATGAGAGCAGTTTGAAAATCAACTTTTTTTCATTTGCTGTACATTCACACCAAATTAAGGCATTTATACAAAGAGGAGGGTCAGGAGTATGAACATAAGGCAGAAGGAATCTGTATCTATTCATATTTAACAGCATTTACATATAAATCTTCAAATTTCAATTACAATATATACCTCCTCGTATTAAAAAAACAGGAGTTATTACAAGTATATCAAAACAAAGTCAGTACAGGAAGAAGAAAAGGGTGGGAAGGATAGAGAAAAAAAGAGATTAAAAGAACCAATTTATTACCTGGAGATACTTCCTCCTTCTGTCTCACAGTGTGGTCTTTTGTGAACTTCACTCTTTGATGAGCTCTGATGCATGTCTTGCAGAGCCACTCCACGCACTCTACACAAAACCCATTAGCTTCCGCATTATCCTCACAGCTTGTACACACCTAATAAGACAAACATGTCATATCAATTTTTAAGAAAAATGAAAAGGTGATCAAGCAACTGGTCACATAAAAATGATACACCAACCATACTTGGCCTCTATCGGTTTCTTAACAGTGCTTGTAAATTTAAATTTATAAGCATATGAAGTGGAAATATGACACTGCCCTTCATTCAATATATCATATATTCCAGGCACTGTGCTAATAAGTGCTGAGGACAGAACAATGTGGAAAAGCCAACATGATTCCTGACCTGTGATAATGAGTGTCCTAGATGGGAGTGTGGATTCACATCCCAGTTCCTCACTCATCAGCTGAGTAGTCTCGGGCAGGTTACTTAGAATGCTCTTTAAAATGAGGTTAATAACAGATTTTCTGAGGCACACAAACTACTGGAAGGCTCACACCAATATACAATTACACACTGAGAAGTGCCATAAAGGAAAAGTATGAGAAGCTAGAAGAGTGTATGATAGAGGAAATTGATCTCATGTTAGTAGGGCTGGAGTATCGGAGAAAGCGAGAGATTACCCAGGCAAGGCTTTCTATAAGGAGATCATATTAACATGACGATATGGAAGTTGACTCATCAATTATTAATGAAAAGCCTTCTAGGCAGAGAGAATAGCACGTACAATAGCCTCCAGGCAAGAAGAGTACAGCAGGTTCAAAGAACTGACACGAAGTAGGACTGAAGTGGAGAGATCAAGGGGAAAGACTGGCAAGAGAAGCAGCAAGGATCAAGGCAGGCAAGGGTCAGATCAAGCAGGATCATATGACAATTTTGGTCCTTGTCCAAGGGAAATCTCCTAAAAGCTTTTAAGTAAGTGACATGGCTAGATTTGCAATTTTAAAAATCGCTGTCACTACAAGGTAGAGAATAGATTACAAAAGGGGCAAGTGTTTTCTGCACAGACAGGTAAGAGGGTTTTTTCAATGTTTTAGGTGAGAGCGGGTGGAAGTGGGAATGAATGAATGAGGGAGACTGGGAGTGAAACTGACTGGTCCAGAGGAAGCACTGGATACAGGAGGTGAAGAAAGGAAAGCTCCTTTGTTTCCAGCTTGTGTACGTGTACCTGGTGGCACTATTCCCTGGGAAAAGATATTAAAGTTATAGAGAAGCAGTCCTTATGTTATCTTCTGTGACTGGGAAAAGCACTCAGTTAGTGCTTAAGTTTGCTAAATTACAAATACCTGGACAACATTTTCATTCATCCAAACCTGCCTTTTCTTCGGCTCTTAACTTTAACCTTTCTAACATCATTAAAGCCACTGACTCCTACTTCCTGGAAATCATTTGGATTCCTTGAGACCTCTAGATCCTCTTATCTCCCTGATTGCCCTCTGGATGCAACCCCTACTCTTCCTCCTCTGATTCTGTAGATTTTTGTTAGATCCGGGAATTGTCTCATCCTTACTGCCTTAGCTTCAATTATCAGGTCTTTGAAGATATAACCTAAAATTTAATCTCTATGCTACACTATGCTACAAAAAAGAATGAGGGATCTCCAGGACACGAAGTAAAATAAAAAAGCAAAGTGGAAAACTAAATCATGCTACTGCTTATCTAAGAAAGATGGGGATGAGTGAAATGACATTTGCTATTTTTAAAATAACATAAAATTACTTAAAATTACATATAAAGTAATATTTTAAATGGAAAAATAAAGGAAATTAAATGGCTATCTACAGGGTAGATTAAACAGTTAGAGTCTAAATTCTCTCAACATTCTGTGTTTCATAGATTTTACTTTAGAACTATAGGAATATTTTATATACAGTCATACAAACTTAAATTAAAAAAATTAAATGCCTGGGGCACTTGGGTGGCTTAGTTGGTTAACTTCGCCTCAGGTCATGATCTCGATGGTTCGAGTCCGAGCCCGCCTCGGGCTCTGTGCTGACAGCTTGGAGCCTGGAGCCTGCTTCTGATTCTGTGTCTCCCTCTCTCTCTGCCCCTCCCCCACTCATGCACACGCATGTGCTCTCTCTCAAAAATAAACATTAAAAAAAAATTAAATGCCTAAAAATCAAAAGCAAATTAAACTATCAAGTGGGTGGCTTAACTACAGAGAGAATTATTTATTTAAAGTAACTTTAAAATATTACACTGTATGGTAACTGGTGTTTAAATAAAAACTTGAAAAAAAAGTATGATTTCACTGACTATCTCCAGTGCATATATGGAGTAATTGCTGTGTTCTTTGCTATTTTGACAGAAAGAACTCTGTAATTTCTACTTTCAGCACTATCTCTGTGCTGCAAATCTTACTCTGCAAACTAGATTTATGCTTTATGAGTTGGTTCCACATTAGATTCTAACAACAGAGGGAGCTGGAGGGAGACTGCAAAGCCAGAGGAAGAAGCACTTGATCATCTTAGTTGTCTTTTTATCTGTTTGCATTCTCTGTGAACATCATGCCCATCAATAAATACTACCTCCCCACCCCTGGCAGCAGCAGGGGGCAGGCGGGGGCGGGGGTGTTCCCTCCCCCTCAAGCAGCACTTAGCACCAGGTTATAGTTTCTCCAGTCCTCACGGAAACAGCTTTGGAGACACGGACACCAGAGGCCTATACTCCTGCTCCTCTGAGGTCTGCAATCCCAAGAAAAGGCTCAGACACCAACATGAGACGTGGCCTCTTCAGAGGTCTGAACTGACGTTCCACAAGACCCTTCCTCTGACTTTGATTAATTCCAATCTTTTCTCTTTGTTCCCTCAGTTGCTTCCTTATGGTTGCTATCTCTATGAGACATTTTTTAATTTATCCTTTCAGTAAACAAGTTTTATATCTAGTTAACAATTCTTAAGCATTAAGATGGTTCCTGATTGTACCAAAATTGATACAATATATCCTATAATGTATATTATATATATTCGGAGAAAATAAATGACTTTGTCAGTGTAATTAGGAACCAAGATTTCCAATACTTGGTAAGTGAGATAAATGTAAAATCAAAAAAGTAAAACCTACAAATCTAAATTGGACTTATAAATATCAATATATATCCTTGTGGCGTATTTTCCCTTTTTTTTTCCTAGACAGTTGCTGCTTGTATGTTTTCAAATATCAGGCACCCATTACCTCATAAGGAAGCACACTTTATTTTTGGAGAGTGGACTACTGAGCCAAATGAAATGCATTTCTCTTAAGGTCTTCCAGTTATGAGAATCTTAGAGACAGACGTTCTATCTTCCCTCAGTAACTTCTCATGAGCCTCAAATCAGGCTGTTCGTCTGCTTAGGAGTGGAATACGTTCATAGTAATCACAGACTTTATTCCCTCTGCTGAAAGTGAATTTGCAGCAGTCTTCTTGGTGCTGTTCACATGACCCTTCCATGGCAGTCAGGGTAGGGAAGGGAAACAGGGAGCTTTCTGTGATCCTCAGCAGGGTCAAGGTAGAACCTCAAAGAATGGCTGCACTAGAGATGATCCCGCTTATCTGATGGGACGGCCCAGAGGCATGGCTACAACCCTTATTTTTCACATACTCTGCATGACACCAGGTCAAACTACTAGTCAGTTCTGCAGAAAAATAACAGCAACAAAATCATGACAGACATTTGGTATCATATAGAACAAATATCTGTACACTGGAGTTTTATATTATTATCTGACAGTTTTGGTATTAAGGGGATGCAGTTTTAGTTTTTTTCATGCAGAGAAGACTCACTTGCTGTTTGAACCTCTGGAGTCATTTCTCACATTTTTGCTCCAGAAATTTGTTCATTTGGTAAGTATATTTTGACCACTAAGACTAAACTTGCTTTTCTGTAAAAAATTTGCACTTTTCTCAAATCTTAGCTGTCTTAATAATGCTGGTTTCCTTATTAAGGTTTACAGTTTTCTATCATCTAATACTCACTTTGTATTCTGTTTATCCTTTTCCCTGACACTTAATAAACATTTCAGAAACGCTACTACAGTTCTTTCCAAAATTCCCTGTGTTTGAGGATCCTTTGCCTATGCCCCAGGAGATACTATGTGGCCTAAATTCAAGACCAAGCCAGATGGACTTGTTTATTCTTTTTTATTGAAGTATAATTAACACACTGTTATATCAGTTTCAGGTGTACAATTTTAGGATTCATAATTCTATATATCAGTCAGTACTCAACACTATAAGTGTTGTCACGTCTCTTTTTTAAAGTGAGTACCCCCGGCACCCATATTGTGGTCTCCAGATGCCATTTTTGACTAAAAGAAAACAAAGATCGTCACAAAATCTTGTCAAAATAGAAAGTAGAAAAGACACAAGGACTACTGTGATTCTATCAGAATGACTCAGGAATCAATGTGAGGCTCCTATTGCCAACATGGCACAATTTCAGCATCAATAAGAACAACTACTACAACACATTTCATGTTAAAAATCCCTGAGTTCATTATGATACAAACATACACACACACCACTCATTAGTGACCTCCAAAGAAGGCCAAGAAACTAAGTCACTACTCTAAAAATTAGCAATTAAAGGAAAAGAATCAAATATTTAACCTATAACTTATTCCCTTCCTTCCTGTATTGCCACTAGGCTAGTTCAGCTCTCAACCTTTTGCCTAGGCCTTTCTAGCTCCAATTCACCCCACCTTATTACCCCTCCAGTCTTCATTCCCAAAATATCCCTATCAAGTACCCTAATTCCTGAACCAGGTTTAACACTGTCTCAGCCTCACTTACCTACACTGAAGATGTCAATTTGGACTCTATTTCTAGTTTAACTGATTATAACTTCTTCCTATTATGTTTCTACAACCAAAACAGAGTAAATAAACTTGCTAAAAACTAATTGATTATACAGAGGCATAAAGTAGCCTCTTAAATTTGTCTTTTAGATTAGAATATTTTCAATTCTCATCTCTTATCATTGTCAGTTTGTATCAGACCATTACTCCATCCTTTATTTATGCTACTTTACTTCTGAATTTTCTAGATTAAGCATTCACATGTACTACTAGAGTTCACCTGATGAAGTTTAACTGGTGAGAGATATGACTAACAAAGTTTATCTAGTGTAAATATAATCATATATGAAACAAAGTGACATGACACTCTAGAAGACAAAAGAATCATTAGTATTCACAGGGAAACATTCAGAAGAGTTAAGTACATGACACTGTAGCTCACGTAAGTAACTACCTTTCTATTCTTTAAAGCTGATTTCACAACAATTAGAAAGTTTATTCTCTGCATTAAGCCCTGTTTTGATCTTTGATGAACTTTGGATACTTTAATTTTTTTTAACATTTATTTATTTTTGAGAGAAAGAGAAACAGAGGATGAGCTGGAGAAGGGCAGAGAGAGGGGGAGACACTGAATCTGAACCAGGCTCCAGGCTCCACAGAGCCCAATGTGGGGCTCAAACTCACGAACTGTGAGATCATGACCTTAGTTGAAGTCGGACGCTTAATGGGCTGGGTCACCCAGGCACCCCTGAACTGTGGATACTTTTGAAACAAAAGGGGTATTTTTGTTAGTAACAGATGTATTTATTTAAAGTGAGTCCTAAATTCCCATATCCACCAAGAAACAAACAAAAAAAGCTAAAAATGAAAAGTACAGAAACTTAACTATGTGATTATTGAAGTGTCTTAAACATTTAGATTTTTACATTTTAGATTAATAATCATTTTTTTTCAGATTCAATTCCTTCACAGATCTAGTGCTCCAAATTAAACAAACTGCCTAGAGAAATCATCAATCAATCATAATTCAAAAGTAGACTAATATACTACACTTAGTGTATACTTCAGAATTAGTCGCAGCTCACCTCCGCTAGAGAACTACAGTTCGTCTACCAGGGACGGGACATTTAGATCTAAGGAATCTTAGAAATGTTCTACATGTGGGTTATGGAAGTGGGAAAAAGAGAAAAACACCACTGGGTCTCTAAGTGCAATACCCTGGATAATGCTACCGAATAAGGCTTTCAAAGAAATACCACGCAGAAAAGAAAATTTCCTTAAAATGTGGACACCGTACTAATCAAAGACATGGAATTTTTCATTCACATCATTATAGAGTTCATCATTAAAACAGAAAAAAAAATGAAAAAAGGGGTCTTAAATTAAAAAAAAATCTGTCTATAGTAAAATTCCAAAAAAATGAAATACATATAGTAAAATTTAAAAAAAAAAGAAATACTATAAAACGCAGAATAAGGAGGGGGTACAAGCAGCTTCTGTATTGGCACTGTTTTAATCCTTAAGATGAATTATTCATTACTCTTTATATTCCTTTTAAACCATTACGTAATTTGATAGACATAATGGTCAAGAGGGGGTCAGACACCTTTTATTTTAGAGTCCTTCAGCAATTTAGGCTGCCTCATTAAGAGGAGGCAAAATAGGGGTGCCTGGGTGGCTTAGTAGGTTAGGCGACTTCAGCTTAGGTCATGACCTCTTGAATTCCAGCCCCGCGTCGGACTCTGTACTGACAGCTCAGATCCTGGAACCTACTTCGGATTCTGTGTCTCCCTCTCTCTCCGCCCCTAACCAACTCGCATTCTGCCTCTGTCTCTCTCAAAAATAAATAAACACTAAAAAAAAAAAAAAAAAAAAAAAAGAGGAGGCAAAACATTTTAAGACTTAATACACTTACCTGATTAGACTTTTCTACTGTACTGCTGGGAACCTCAGTAGTGTCCTTCACGAAAAAATTATCTATGATGTGTCTCTCTGCACATTCTTGGCTGCAAACTGGACATCGAATGACTCCAACTGGGAAAGACAAAATTGCGTTCTAAGTTTTTTTGGCTTCTATAGCATAATGATTTGACTGTTTGTATAGAACTGCAAAATGATCACCACGATAAGTTAACATCTGTCACCATGCAGATTTACACAAATTTTTGTGTGGGAAGAATTTTCAAAACACTCTCTAGCTACTTTCACATATGCAATACAGTATTGTTAACTACAGTCACCATGCTATACATTACAACCCTATGACTTATTCCTTTTATAGCTGGGAATTTGTACCTTTTGACTCCTTTCATTCATTTCACCCACCCATGATCCTTTACATCTCAGGCAACCGCCAATCTGCTCTCTATATTCATGAGCTCTCATTGTAAAGTTTTAATACAAATATATGAAGCACTAAATGAGCACATCTCACTTAAAGTGTAACTGGGTTCTTTTACAATGTCCAGTCTCTTCAAACGCATATCTCCCATTACTTAACACAAAGCAGTTCAGTTTATGAATTGTATATGAATATATATATATATGTATGCATGTATGTATGCATAAATATATCCCATACCTACTTTATTTGCTAATGAATAAAACTTCATTATTTTAAATGAGATTTCCACCCCCACTCCCCCCGAAATAAGCATCCCCATGGGCTGCCCTTTTTATTCTTTAGCAATTTCTCTTAGCATGGTTTTCAAATATACATGTGCAGAACCACATGGGAGATTTTTAAAAGAAAAGAGTTCTAGGGGAACCTGGGTGGCTCTGTCAGTTGAGTGCCAGACTCCTGATTTCAGTTGAGGTCATAATCTCATTATCTGTGGGATAGAGTCTTGAGTGGGGCTCATGCTGAGAGTACAGAGTCTGCTTGGGATTCTCTCTCTGCCCCTCCCTCATTCACACTTTCTTTCCCTAAATGAATGAAAGTGAATAAATGGATATATAGTTCTGATTTTCTCTGGACCTACTGAACCAGGATATTTGAAAGGGGAGCACAAGCATACTTGCTTTGCTTAAAATCTCCATGGGAAATTATTAAGAAACACTATTTAGTTTCCTTTAACAAGTGCAAATAGTGTTCTTTTGCGGGGGTTTGGAGGGAATCATCTTTCATAGTACTTGGTAAAACAGTAAATGATAATTATGAGTTAATTAAAATCTAAATTTTTGACTAAAATTTAAAAAATCTAATATTCACTTGATGTTGTAATTTGTACCAAGGAGACTGCAATAAGGTTCCCAGGTACATTTTATTTGGAAAATGAAATGCATATGAATGAATACAAAGTAATCCAAAGGTCATTTTCATTTGTATATACAACCACTATTTTTTTAATTAAAAAGAACCTATTTTACTTAACGACAGCAACAAAAATATACTAAGTACTCAGAAATAATTGTTTTAAATATATAAGGTCATTGTGGAGAAAAATGGTAATCTACATTTAGAAATCTTAAAAAATATTTAAGAGTGGTACATATATACAATGGACTACTATGTGGCAATGAGAAAAAATGAAATCTGGCCATGTGTAGCAACATGGATGGAACTGGAGGGTATTATGCTGCGTGAAATAAGTCAGTCAGAAAGAGACAGATACCCTATGTTTCCATGCATAGGTGGACTTTGTGAGACTAAGCAAAAACCTGGGAGAGGGGAAGAGGGGAAAGGAAAAAAAGACACAGAAAAGGAGGGAGCTAAAACATAAGAGACTCTCAAAGACTAAGAACAAACTGAGGGTGAGGGGAGTGAGGGAGGGGGGGAGGGGGGAGAGGGGGTGACGGGCATTAAAGAGGGCACGTGTTGGGATGAACACTGGGTGTTATATGGAAACCAATTTGAAAATAAACTATTATAAAAAAAAATCTAAGAAAAAATCATGTTCATGATGGTAAAGATACCAATTCTCCCCAAACACAACTATACATTCAATGCAGTTTTAATAATCCCAGTAGGAATTTCAACAGAATTTTGATAAGCTGGGAGACATTGTCTATCAAATAACAAGACTTACTCTAAAGCTATAGTAATTAAAATGGTGTGAAATTTATGTGAGGATAAAAAAAATGGAACAGAATACACATAGAAGGCTCACACAGTACATCTTATACACGATAATATGGCACTAGAAATCAATGGGAAAAGAGATGAACTTTTCATGGTGCTATAGTTCTCTAACATGGGAGGGGGATGAATTACATCACTACTCAGTTAAAAACAATTCTTTTAAAAGATTAAGAAGTTTAAAACTTTCACAAGGAAATATAAGAGAGCATCTCTGTAACCTTAGGGCAGGAATAAAATTCTCAAGCAAGAAACGAAAAGCAAGAGATTAAGGGAAAGCTTAATGAATTCACTTTCACTCAAGACTTACAGCTAGTCAAAAGATTACCATGAAGAAAGTGAGAAGACAAGCCCCAAACTGGAAAAAGATACACCCGACACATGCTACTGACAATTAATAATAAAAATCCACAAATTAGGTGACAATGCATTTCTCAAAAGAGAAAGTTGAGTAAACATATTTTTCCTTATTCTTCCAGGTAAGTACAGCTTAAAAACTCTAGGCATTCTATATGAAACAATCATAGTAACACTGAAAGGTAAAGAGAAGGCGGCAGACTAGTTACAGACTTCCGAACCCAAAGAATAACAGTGGTAAGTTCAGTGGATTTTCTTTTAGCTCCATGTATTCCAAAGTGGGTGTTCATAAAGTCACCACCCCTAGGAACATCAACAGGTATAAACAAAAAACTATCTCACAGAAACCTTCAGTACAAGGAGAGTCTAGGAG
Organism: Paguma larvata; assembly: GCA_030068075.1. Lineage (NCBI taxonomy): Eukaryota > Metazoa > Chordata > Mammalia > Carnivora > Viverridae > Paguma > Paguma larvata. The sequence goes on along the minus strand of CM057834.1, from coordinate 88,203,697 downwards.
AGAAGCAGGCTACCAAGACAAAATTTTTAGACAATAACTGCTTTACTCTAGCGAAACACCACAGATAAAACTGTGCACCCTTTCCCACCATCAAAGGTCCAGTGGGAAGCCTAGACTTCCACCAAGCAGAAATCAAGTACCCCCACCATATGCTGCTGTGTGTGTCAGAGAAGCCTGGTGGGGAGCTGGGGCTTTCATCCTGCAGTGTCAGTGGAGACCACATGAAGAGTCTGAATTTTACACCCTCAGGACAGTAATGAGGTACTCCTCTACCTCTATGCTGGGTTGGAGTTAGAAAAGGCCTATTGGGACACTCAGAATGTTTACTACTGTCTACAAGTAACCTCTTGTCCCTCTGTCCCCACTCCTTATGTGTTCTTTATTGACACATCTGAGAAGCAGTAAATAGATACCCATATTCCCCTATCGACCAGGGAGGTATCAAGAGACTTCCACACCATCTACCAGTAAGGAGGAGGCCCTCCCCTTCCAGATGTCAAGGGAGGCAGAGTAAGGAACACAGACTTTAATTTCCTCCTCCTAAGAGGCAGAAAAGAATAAATATAAAAGCAGAGACCAATGGAATTGAAGATGGAAAAGGCATTGAAACAAAAAGCTGGTTATTTGAAAAGGCCAATAAAATTAACAAACCTTCACCAAGACTGAAGATGACCAAGGAGAAGATACAATTTAGCAAACATAAAGAATGAAAAAGGGAATATAACTACAGATCATGCGGACATCTAAAGGATAAGAGAGGAATACTAAACACTAGTCAGAGAAATTTAACAATGTAAGTGAAACAAATTCTTCAAAGAGTGCAAACTACTATGACTTACCCAATATAAAATAATTTGAATAGTCCTGTAACTATTTGGAAATTGGCTCTAAACAAACCCAAGTACTTAGGTGTAAACCTAACATGTATTGGACTTATATGTTGAAAACTACAAAATGCTGAGGAGAGAAATCAAAGAAGATCTAAATAAATGGAGAGACACAGAGTGTTCATGGATAGGGATAATCAGTGTAGTAAAGATGTCAATTCTCCTTAATGTGAGCTGTGGGTTTAACACAACTCCTAATATACTAGCCAAATTTTATTTGTAGATAGAGACAAGATTATTTTAAAATTTATATAGAAAGGCAGATATACAATAATAGGTAAATCAATATTGAAAATAAGAATAGAGGGACTGTTCTATTCGATTTCAAGACTGTATAGCTACTGTAATCAAGAATGTCTGTTACTGACCAGATGAATAAAACAGAATAAAGAACTGAAATAGATCCACACAAGTAGAGTCACCTCATTTTTGACAAATGCATAAAAGCAGCTTAATGCTGAAGGTACAAAATGCTGATGAGAGATATACTGTGCTCACAGATTGGAGGACTCATTTCAGTAAAGATGTTGATTCCCTTCAAATTGATCTACAGACCAATAAATTCCTATCAAAATCCTAAACAAGATTTTTTTTTAATAAGTATAGACAAAGTTAATCCAAGATTTATGTGGATAAGGAAAGGAACTAAAAGAGCTAAAGCAATTTTGAAAAAGAGAAAATGAGAGGAACCACTACCCAATTTTAAGACTTACACAGAACAGTTGAGACAGGGTGGTAATGGCAGAAGGACAGACACGTAGATGAAAGGAACAGAATAGAGCATCCAGAAACACACCCACACAAGTAAGCCCACCTGATTTTTGATAGAAGTGTGAAAATAATTCAGTGAAAGGAAATACTTCTCAACAAATTGCACTGGAGTAACTGGGTATTCATAGGCAAGAAATTGAGCCTCAACCTAAACTTCACATTTTATATAAGTAGGTCAGATTTAAATACCAAACACAAAACTATAAAAACTTTAGATGAGAACAGGAGAAAATCTTAAGGACCTAGGACTTGGAGAGTTCTTAGACATATCAAAAACATTAAACCCATTAAAGAACATGGATGAATTTGATTTCATCAAAATTAAAAACTTTGCTCTTCAAAATACTCGTGCAGATGGAAAAAAAAAAACCCACTATCCACAGGGAGAAAATATTTACAAAGCACAGATCTGACAAAGGATACATATCTACAATATATAAAGAACTCTCAAAACCCAAAGAAGAAACAAACATCCCAATTAGAAAATGAGCAAAACACATGAAGAGATATTTCACCAGTGGGAATATACACATGGCAAATACGCACAAGAGAGGATGTTCCACATCACTGGCCATCAGGTAAACACAAATTAAGATCATGACAAGATACAAATACGTAAGTATTATCACTACTTTTATTCTGGATCTCTCATACATTCCCAGTGGGAATGTGAAATGGTAGAGCCACTCTGTAAAATAGTTTGGCAGCTTCTTAAAAAATTAAGCATAGCATTAATCTTATGAATTAACGTTCTCACTCTTGGACATTTATTTGGTGTTCTCCTTGTATGTACTGCTTTATCTTCATAAAGATGAGTAAACAGAGATCAGAAAATCTGGTTAACCTGATAAAGGCCACAGAGCAGTGAGCTATGATCTGAATTCAGTGCTGACTGACCCAACTACAGTTTACAGTCTACACTTTACAAAAATGTTTTAGAAAACATGGGTTAATAGATCACATCATTTTGACAGATAAGATATTAGTCCATGAATTAACAATCCTATTTGGCTCTCTTTTCCTGCCTGGCTGCTTAAAGCTCAGTTGCCATCATGAGCAACACAGTAAACGTCGGGACCAGGAAATTCATGAACTGATTACTTCAGCAGAAACAGATGGTCACTGATGTTCTTCATCAGAAACACAACAGTACCTAAGACAGAAATTGGGGGAAAACTAGACATAATGTACAAGACCACCAAGATGTCATCTTCATATTTAGATTCAGAATCCACTTTGGTAGCAGCAAGACAATTGGCTTTGGTGTCATTTGTGATTCCTTGGATTATGCAAAGAAAAATGAATCCAAGCATAGACTTGCAAGACATGTCCTATACAAGAAGAAAAAGATGTCAAGAACACAGCGAAAGAACTCAAGAACAGAAAGAAGAAAGTCAAGGGGACTGCAAAAGCCAATGTTGGTGCTGACAAAAAGAAAGAGTAAAGATCCTGCAGTGACTTCATCTGTGGTGTTTGCAGATTTTTCATGAGAGGATTAATAAACTAAAACCTTAAAAAAAAATCTCATTTGTGTAAGGCGCTAAATTTGACTTACCTGAATTTAAAATCCAAATAAATGCTAATTTAACAGTATCTTTTTAACCATAAAGTTAATGGGGAAATTAAAAAAAAATTGTTTTAATGTTTATTTTCAAGAAAGACAGAGCACAAGTTGGGGAAGGGCAGAGAGAGAGGAGGAGACACAGAATCCAAAGCAGGTTCCAGGCTCTGCACTGTCAGTATAGAGCCCGACATGGGGCTGGAACTCACAAACGGTGAGATCATGGCCTTAGCCTAAGTCCACACTTAATCTACTGAACCACCCAGGCACCAATAATTTTTTTAAAGATTTTATTTTATTTTATTAAAGTAAGCTGCACATCCAATGTGGGGCTCGAACTCACAACCCCAAAATCAAGAGTCTCATGCTTTACCAACTGAACTGGCCAGGTGTCCCAGAAAATATAATTTCTATTCAACCAAGTGTGAGTACATTTATAGCTCCTCTGCACATATTGGTAGAGATTAGCATCTAGAATATATCCTTCCAGAAACTGGAAGGATTAAAATCTGAGTAACTCAAGAAAAATAATTCTCTAAGAAGTGTTGAGATTTTTATTTTAATCATTCATCACTATGTGTTTAATGGCCATGGTTGCTTTTTCTTACTAGGTTGAAAAAAAATTTTTTTTAATGTTTATTTATTTTTGAGAGAGGGAGAGAGGGAGAGAGGGAGAGTGAGCAAGCAGGGGAAGGGCAGAGAGAGGGAGACACAGAATCTGAAGCTGGCTCCAGGCTCTGCGCTGTCACTCCAGAGCCTGATGCAGTGCTCGAATTCATGAACTGTGTGTGAGATCACGACCTGAGCCAAAATCGGATGCTTAACCAACTGAACCACCCAGGTGCCCCTAGGTTGAAAAAATTTTAAGTGGTACGCAACTTCCATTAAGTCTGTTTTCAAATGTTACCTTTAATGATGCCCACAATCCCACCTAACTTCCCGTACAAATGATCACCTTATCTTATTCTAATTCTTCCCCCCCCCACATTTATCCTTTTATTTCATTTATTTATGTTATTTATGGTCTAGCAATCCCAAATAGAATATAAATCCCATGAGGGCAGATTTTAGTCTGTTTTGTTCACCAATATTCCTAAGCAACTAAAAATGTACCTGGCACAGTGCTCCATAAATATTTGGTGAATGATGAATAAACTCCCTTAGTAACACACATACTGTACGGTTCACAATTCCAACATGGAGAAACTCTTATACTTTAGCATCAGGAGACATGCTCAAGAATGTTCACTGCAGCATTTTTCATAAAAGCCCATAACTGGAAACAATACAAATGTCCATCAACAGTAGAAACAAAATCCAGAGTTATATTTAATAAAATACTTCACAGCAATGAAATCAATGCACTTAAATGTTATCAACATGACTAAACCCCCCAAATTATTTTGAGTAAAGAAAGGAAGTCCTAGCAGAATATACATATCATTTAAGTTCAAAAATCCAAATAAAATATTTTATAGGAAAGCGTGCATAGCTGATGCACTATGAAGAAAAGCAAAGGACTGATGAGCACACAAGTCTGGACAGTGGCCAGCCCTAGCAAAGAGGAAAGAAGCAGCAGTTCCTCTCTAGTACTAACTTCAACCCAACTATTGTTCCTGAACTAAACTCCTTCCAAGACCTAAAAGCATGAGGAGATGGATGTTGCAAATGAGACCTCAGACCCAGTCAAAGATCTGCAAGCTTTTGTCAGAGCTCTCTTCTAACTCAAGACCAGTTACTAGGAGACTAATAACCTTCAGAGCAACCCAGCTCTGGTGAATTAATTAAGTATAATCCCCATTTTACAGGTTAAAGAACTGATCACCATCACTTGCCCATGGTCATACAAGTACTAAGCAGCACATCTGGGATTTGAATCCTGTCTAATGACACATCTTGTATACATTCTACATGGAATATATTTAAATAAAAAAGATAAAACATGAACCTTAAAACCATGTAGACCTAGGTTATTCCTTTTCATTGATTGCTCTATAACCCCTCAATCTTTCGAGCCTCTCTTTCCTCTTCTGCAAAACAACAGTCAATCATCATCATGATGATAATCGCTACATATTGAGAGCTTGCTGTGTTCCAGTTACTGTGCTAAACATTTCACATTCGTTAGAACAAATTTGAGGTAGGATTATTATAAGGATTATATGAACAAATGTATAAAAAAGGCCTAACGATGTCAGGCTGGTACCTGGTAAACCTGTGCATTATGAACTTTGTGCCTTCCAATTAAAATTAGATTAACAGTTGACTCCTTCTGAAAGGACCAGCATGACCTCATCTACCTGATTCCCTCCAAGTAGGATCTACTAACATTACAAATGAATTTGGAGTCACAGATGCACTTCTACTGAGATGTAACAATGAGACTAAATGTTGGTATATCTTAAATTTGTGTCTCTTCCTAAACTTCATTCTAAGTCTAAGATTTATCAGTATAAGGAAAATCAGACACTACATATTATACACTAAACAACTGAACGCTTGTATGAAGAAAGTGATTCTTTTGACACACTATCCTGGGAAGACCGAGAATACTGTGGAGACACAATCCAACTCTCATTTTTGAAAAGGGAAAAGTTGAAATACAAAAGGAAAGCAGAGAGTCAACTTTAAAGAAAAACAGTAAAGCAAATGGATCTCACAAATGCTATAAACTGCTTCTGTTAGCTGATACCAAAGATAAAAAGAATACAGAGTATATGTTGGGAAGAAGCTGAACAAGGAAATCACCTGTTCATGGAAACAACACTTCAGTATTTTTTTTCATTTTATTTTTTTAAATGTTTGTTTATTTTTGAGAGAGAGAGAGTGAGAGGCGGTGGATGGCACAGAGAAGGAAACATAGAAACTGAAGCAGGCTCCAGGCTCTGAGCTGTTAGCACAGAGCCCAACGCGGCTCAAACCCAGGAACCATGAGATCATGACCTGAGCCGAAGATGGACACTTAGCCAACTGAGCCACTCTGGTGCCCCTAATTTTTCTGCATTTTAAAGGAAAAGGACTGTTGAAGTTATAAGTTCATTACCCATCTAAATGTAAGTTTCTGTGTTTGTGAAATGAAATCATGAAACATGTTTAGATAACTGTAAGGTCATAAAACATGACTGATGTAGAAAATGACACATCATAAATTATACACTTCTAAAAACAAATGGACTTAAAATGAACTTACTATGATTTGGTTTTATATTTTTTTAATTTTTTTAACGTTTTTATTTATTTTTGAGAGAACAGAGACACAGCGTGAGCAGGGGAAGGGCAGAGAGAGAGAGGGAGACACAGAATCCGAAGCAGGCTGCAGGCTCTGAGCCATCAGCACAGAGTCCGATGCGGGGCTCGAACTCACAGACCATAAGATCAGGCCTGAGCTGAAGTTGGCCGCTTAACCAACTGAGCCACTCAGGCGCCCTGGTTTTATTCTTTTTTCTACAAATTAAATGTTTACAGCTTTTGAGTTTAGAGATAATATTATTTTCTATTTCTTTTTTGTGAAGTCTTAGTTTCTAGACCTAAGCATAATGCACAGTTTATGCTTCCACATTAAGTACTGGGAATGACTGGCAACTCTTTGACTACTCATCTCCAGAAAAGAAACATATGTGTTTCTTGTTAAACACTGTGGATCACAGACCTAAGTGAATTCAATGATAGGACCATGAGATGGATCATCACCAGTCAGGAAACTATATTCTAACATCCATGGGAGTTTTTTTTAAAACAGTAGAGGATCTATGTAGTGCAAAGTAATGCTCTGTCTATGGTCCCATCAGTACCATTGATGGCTTCCTATTTAAATATATATACATGTGAATATAACGAAAGACCTAATTAAAATTTTTTTAATGTTTATTTATTTTTGAGAGACACAGAGCATGAGTGGGAGAGGGGCAGAGAGAAAAGTAGACAGAATCTGAAGGAAGCTCCAGGCTCCAAATTATCAGCACAGAGCCCAAAGGGGGGTGGGGGGGGCTCAAACTCATGAATCTTGAGATCATGACCTGAGCTGAAGTCAGATGCTTAACTGACTGAGCCACCCAGATGCCCCTCAAAAGACTTAATTAAATACTACCTACGAGAAACCGAATTAAATACACATACAGGTTAAAAAAAAATGAAAGAATGCAAACAGATACACAGTCAACAATAAGTCTATAAAACCTGGGCAATTTTATAATAATACCAGACAAAGGAGACAACAGAACAAGAACCTTTACCAGATATAAATTGGGGACAATGTATAATGATAAAGGAGTCAATTCCTTACAAAGACATATAATCCTAAATGGAAACGCACTTAATTAACAAAGCTTCGTAACACAATGTAAAAATTGAAACAGCTGAAAAGAGAACAGACAAATCCACACAACAGATTTCAACTTTCCTCTCAGTAATCAATAGAGTAGTAGACTATAAAAGTAAGTAATGATATAGAAGACGTGAACAAAAGAATCAAACAACTTGATGCAACTGATGTTTAAAGAATATGCAAAGTTAGGGGTGTCTGAGCAGCTCAGAAGGTTAAGTGTCTGACTTTAAATCAGGTCATGATCTTGCAGAGCCTGGAGCTCTGAGCCTGGAGCCTCCTTCAGATTCTGAGTCTCCTTCTCTCTCTGCCCCGTCCCCACTCATGCTCTGTCTCTGTCTCTCAAAAATGAATAATGTTAAAAAAAAAAAAAAAAGAGAATACCCAGAGTTAGCAGAATACATATTCTTTAAGTGTGAATGGAATATTTATCAAGATATACCATATGCTGGGCAACAAAGCAAGTAAAATAAAAGAACTAAAAACACACAAAATATGTTCCATGACCAAACTTATAAATCAGAAACAGGAAGAACTGGAAAACCCCCAAATATGGAGAAATTGAAGAAAGGCATAAAATCAATGACCTAGGAAGTTTCCATGTCAAAAAGCTAGAAAAAGAATTAAAAATTTAATCCAAGGACAGAAGGAAGGAAATAATAAGGAGCAGAAACTACTGAATTAAAAAAAAAGAAGAAGGAAGACAAAAGGAAGACAAAGACGAAGACAAAGACAAAGAAAGTGGGAATAAAGAGGTGAAAAAAGCAATGTAACCAAAGCCAGTTCAGGAAGGCGGTAGGGGGGTTTGCGGGGGGTGGTTGTTAAAATTAATACTTTAGCTAGACCGATCAAAAAACTATTAATGAAAAAATAGAGGTCATTCTACAGAGTTTGAGGACCTTATAAAACTAGTATGGGAATATTTTGATCGACATGATTAAATGTATTGATTTTCTGAAAGACACAATTATCAAAATCTACAAAAAAACAGAAAATCTGGGGCACCTGGGCGGCTCAGTTGGTTAAGTATCTGACTGTTGATTTCATGATCTTATGGTTAATGAGTTCAGGTTATGATCTTATGGTTAATGAGTTAGAGCACCGGGCTGGGCTCCATACTGACAGTCACATGCATACTTGGGATTCTCTCTCTCCCTCTCTCTCTCTCTCTCTCTCTCTCTCTCTCTGCCCCTCCCATGCTTGCACAGTCTCTGTCTCAAAATAAATAAACTTGAAAAAAAAAATAGAAAACCTGAATAACCCTATATCAACGAAAGAAACTCAATTTGTACTTAAAAGCCTTCCCACAAAGAAAAGTGAAGATCTAGAGGAAACCAGTGGTGAATTCCCTCAAACTTCTAAAGAAGATAATACCAACTTTTCTAAACAACTCGTAGAAAACAGAAAAGGAAGGGACACTTCTCATCTCATTTTATATGATCAGTAATGCCTTGATACTAAAATCAGAGGCAATCGTTACAAGGACAACAAAGTACAGATCAATACCTCTCATGAACAAAGATTAACAAAATCATTAACAAAATATGAGATGATCAAATGCAGAAAAAGATACAAAGGAAAATACATCATGGTTAAGGACAGTTTACTACAGAAAAGTAAGGCTTTCAAATCAATTAAAGTAATTCAATATATTAATAAAATAATTATAAATTAAAATAATTAGTATGCTGAATTACTGAAGTTGAGCTTTCAAATCAATTAAAGTAATTCAGTATATTAATAAAATAAAGGAGAAAAGCCATATGATCATCCTTGAAAAATTCAACACCCATGCCAGATAAACTTTCAATATCCTAGGAATAGAAGGAACCTTCCTCAACCTGCTTAAAGCCATGTGTGAAAATCTTACACCTAACATAGTATTTAGAAATACTAAAGAGTTTTCGGGTGCAACTGGGAAGAAAACAAGGACTTTCATTCACAACTTCTATTCCAAGCTATTTCAGTTCGTATAAAGAGGCAAGATAAAGAAAGGGGAAACATGCTGGAAAGAGAGAAGTAAAACTGATATCACAGGAAACATAATCACCTATGTAAAAAATTGTAAAGCATACACATACACACATAAAAGCCACATGAAATAATTAGTAATACTTATACAGTTCTTCATATAACTTGTTAAAATAAAAACTAAGAAACAAAAATTGAAGATGACCCTTAAAAGAGACATTAAACATATTCCTGGATTAGAACACCCAATATGGTTAGGTTTTTCCTTCTTCTCCAAACTAAGCTAAAGATTCATTGCAATTTCAATTAAAATCCCAGCAGGCTTTTTGTAGAAACTGACAAACATGCTAAAATTTATGTGAAAATGCGAAGGACCAAGAATAGCAACAACGATTTGAAAAATAACAAATTTGGAAGACTTATGCTATCTGATTTCAATACTTACTACAGAGCTACAGTAATCAAGACAGGATGGTATTTATGTAAGGAAAGAAATACAAACAATTAAATACAACAGACTCCAGAAATAGACATATACATATAGAATATAAAACAATATTTAATCATTGTTGCAAAAAGGATGGATTGAAAGCACATCTAAGAATTTTGCAAAAGTGAAGTGATAAATCCTACAAAGAGAAAAATCTTAAAAGCAAAGGAAAAAAAGATCACTAAGACGAAAGTAAGACTGGTCACCTATTTCTCATGAGCAACAATGGAAATCAGAAGACAGTAGAAAAACACCTTCCAAGTGATAGAATATAATAATAATTGCCTAGCCAGACCTCCAAACCCAGTAGAATTATCTTTAAAGATCAATTAAGATGTACTACTTGAAAGTTAAACAACTTTATAATATATGATCTGGCCAGTCCACCTCAATATACTATTCTATATCCAAATCTGACATTATTTTCTTCCTGATGTGATGTGATCTGAATATAGTATCTTCTACGGAGTATTATTACCCAACAAGGTTCAACCTGAATTTAATCACCTAAAACTTCTAGTTGAGAGGAAACACTTAAAAAGCTTATGCGGAAACATCACAGAAATCCAGAATGCAAAATACTTTACAATCCAACTGACCCGTTCTTTCCGCCAAGTCCAAATAATAGAAACATGGATAGGAGAAGAAACTGTTCTAGATTAAGAAAGAGTTAAGAAATAAAATACCAAATGTAGTTAATCCTTGACTCCATTCTGGTTTGAACAATACAACCGTAAAGGACATTTTGAGGACAAGATGTGAAAATGTGTACTAATCTTAGAATATTAGAAAATGATAGCTATTTTAGTTACCCACAATATCCAATAATGCGATTATCATGGTGACTTGTTATTTTGGTAGATGCAAGTGAAAGTACTTAAGGATCAAATGCCAAATCTGTGATTTACTTTAAAAAAGCAGTACAAGTGGCAGCAGAGGATGTCAAAAAAATTGCAGCTTCAGGGGTTGGTCGCTTTCTTTAAACATTAAGCTAGAAAAAAAAACTATAAGAATCCACAATTTCGAAACTCTGGAGCTCACTCATACATTTACAGCAAGCAGAGAAGTGCTTAATGGAGAGTCTGCTGACTTTTGGTAAAAGAGCTGCTTGGGTGAACCACTTGTATACAATGCCCCCTTCCTTCATCCTGTTGCAATGTGGGGAGAGCAGCCTGCATTCCTCAAGTGGCTGGTAGTTTCAGGGTGGACAGTAAGATGTTCCTGATCTAAAATTTTGGAGTTTTGTGATTTGAGTACTATGATTGATTATGAGGTTCCTCCAGGATACAGTGGCTTCTTTGGTGGCATCTATCAGAACATCTAGAGAGGTTGGGGCATCTGGGTAGCTCAGTCGGTTAAGCATCCGATTCTTGATTTCAGCTCAGGTCATGATCTCACGATTTGTCAGTTCAAGCGCCACGTGGGGCTCTGTGCTGACACTGTAGAGCCTTCTTGGGATTCTCTCTGCCCCTCCCCCACCAGTGTACACACTCTCTTTCTCAAAATAAATAAACTTAAAAAAATAAAAAAAGAACATCTAAAGAGGACTATACACTTAAAAAAAAAAAACACCACACATTAAAAATATCCTCTAAGATGTCACAGGCTGAGTGCCAAGATTACGGGTCAATAATACACATAACAAAGGCTTTTCAAAAACAGTTTAGAAAAGTACCTATACAAATAGGCCACTGAAGACCTCAACAAGCAATAAAATCAAATCCTGAAGAGGAGAACCTGATTTCCAGAGTTATCATAATTTAGTACTCAAAATGTCCAGTTTTCAACTAAAAATTACAAAGCATTCCAAGAAGCCAGGAAATATAATTCATCCATAAGAAACAGGAATTTGACAGAAATGGCAGATTTGAAAAGGTAGAAAGGAAAAAATACACAAAAGAAATAATCGGCAAACCTGAGGGTAAGTCAGATGAAATTATCCAGACTGAGGAATGAAAATGATGATGAAGAAAACTGAACAGAACCTGAGGGACCTGTGGGACAATTTGAAAAAATAATGGTTGAAAACCTCCTAAATTTGATGAAAGACATGAATCTACATACTTAAGAGGGGGAGAGGGAAGGGAAGGAGTAGAGATGGGGACACTTCAAACAAATTAAACACAAAGAGATCTGATTATGGTAACTCTAGAATTCTAATTGTCCACTCCTCACAGACTGCTGATTTTTGCTTGTAGATGGAGGGAATATCCTATTTGTGACTTTTCCAAACTATTTTGCAAAGTATATATGTATTCCTTGTTGAGTGTAGTCACTGAAGTTTCTGTTCCATGCTGTCTGGTGGCCAGCCAGTAACCTGACAAAGATATCCTTACCTTGTCTGGCTCCAAAGGGGAAGGACATATACTATCATTTAAAATTTCAGCAAACATCAATGTCCAGTCCTCAGGATCTGTCAAACTAATCAAAATACAGAACTGTGAAGAATAAGCTTAGGAATTCTCTGAGCTTGCCCATGGGTTAACAAGGCATAAATAACTAGAAAGCCACAGGAGGAACACACCCAAGTGTGGGTGAACAAGATTAGGTAAACAGAGAGTACAGGACAAAGGTATAGGACTAGGAAATCTCAGGATGAAAACATCCAAGATTAGGTAAACAATACTAGGTATGCAGGCAGAAGTGCCCTTCAATTACTACAATAGCAGAAAGCTGCTTTCACTGGAAGGACAAAAGCAAGTAAACAGGGCTCTTAGATGGCAGCAGGGCAAAGTTGCCCTGAGCAGAGCTAATTAGCAAAAGAAAGGTGCCTTGTTGACCCTGAGGTAGCATGCTGTGTCCTTCTTCTCACCTAGGACAAGTTTAGGTAAACAGAGGCCTCATGTCTGCTGTAAACAACCTTAAGCCCAGCACCAGAATTTTGTTTTGTATTGACCCAAATCACTAAAACCGTGTATCTTCACAAATCCCTTTCCCCCACACCCATGAGTTAATGTTCACAGTTTCATTGTCTCTTTGTGCACGCCCATCATGCTTGTAAGCCTTCTGATCCTAATAAAAATGGAGCAAGGACCCTTACCGGGACTCTTGTCTCCTCCCAGACATTAGCCTCTCTCCCATTTGAATTCTGCATCTGCTCTCTTGCTGGACAAGAGAGAACTCCAGACTCAGAGTCTACAACAGGAAACCCCAAATTTTTGTAGCCCTCTGCTAAAGAGCACCAGCCTCTCCCTTCTTCAAGCACTCTCCTGCTTCTTTTAAGAGTCTGTCCAAGGTCCAGAGTCTGAAATAGATTCTAGTCATTTTCTCCAGTTTATTCGTTGTTTCGGTGAAGAAACTGAACACTACAAAGTCCTACTTTGTGATTAAGTATGATTGTCACTCTGACTTAATTAGAATGTAAAAGTATTGTACATCTAACAGCACTATTAAGGTGAAAAGACAACACACAGGAAGAAAAATATTTGCAAATCACATTTAATAAGGTTTTAATATCTAGAATCTATAAACAATCCCTACAACCCAATAAAAACAAAAATTCAGAACCAGGCAAAGGACTTGAACAGACATATCTCAAAAAAAGAAACACCAACAGCAAATAAGCATATGAAATATTCTCATCCTTAGTCTTTAGGGAAATGTTAAAAACCACAGTAAGATACCACTTCACACTCAAAAGAATGGCTATTATGGGGGTGGGGAGTGGGGGGATGGAATATAAGGGTTATGCAGAGGATGTGGAGAAATTAGGCCCTCATACATGGCTAAAGGGAAACAGCAGATAAAGGTGCAGCCAATGCAGAAAACGGTTTAGTAGTTCCTCAAAGAGTTAGACACACACTAGTCATATGATCGAGCAATTCCACCCCTACTAGATACATGCTCCACCGAACTGAAAACAAGACTCAAACATATACTTGTACACCACTGTCCACAGCAGCATCATTCACAACAGTGAAATGGTGTCTGTGTCCATCACTGATGAATGAATAAATAAAATGTGCTGTATTTGTAAAATAGAGTATTATTTGGCTATTAAAAGGAATAAAATTCTGATACATGCTACAACATTGATAATTTTTGAAAATACTAAATAAAGCAGATAAGAAAAAAGACAAATGCTATATAATTCTACTTATATGAGGTATCTATAAGGAAAATTCAGAAGGACATAAAGTGAAATACAGGTTACCAGGGGCAGGGAGGAGAAAACGCATTATTGTTTAATGAGAACAGATTGTCTATTTAGGATGATGAAAAACGTTCTGGAACTAGTGGTGATAGTTACACAACATTGTAAATGTACCTAATGCCATGAATCTGTATGCTTAAAAATGGTTAAATTGGTAAATTATACATTATGTATATTTTACCACAATAAAAAAATACTCAAAGAGTTGGTAAGGCATAGTAAACCCAAAGGCATTACAAGAAAATCAATTAAACTGCCTCACTTTCTCAAGTGAAACAGAAAACCTGAAAGGTCTTATTATAGATAAAACTTTAAGAAAACTGAATCAGGAGTCAAAAGTCTTCCCGCAAAGAAAAGCGCAAAGCACTGATTACTATTCTATTTTCAAGAAAGAATTCCAATCTTACATAAATTCTTTCAGAGAACTGAAAAGGGTGACACTTTTATAAAGGGTGACTTTTTATAAAGCTCACATAACTCTATAGGAAAACCTCATAATAGTAGTATAAAAAAAGGAAAATCACAAAGGAGCAAAAGGAAGATGGCACTGGAGTAGGAGGATCCTAGGCTCGCCTTGTCCCACAAACACAACTAGCTAACTACCAAATCAACCTGAATACCCCAGGAACTGACCTGAAGACAGACAGAACTCTACAGCTAAAGTTGAGAGAAGAGGCCACGTTGAAAAAGGTAGGAAGCGCAGAGATACAGTTCAGGGGAGAAAAGATCATGGCTGCTGTGGAGGGGAGAGAGCTGTGGTCACAAAGAAAGGCAAGAGAAAGAGAGAGGAGCACACAGGGGAACACAAAGGAGAACTTTTCTGCCAAGCCACTGGCTTAGAACACAAGGACTGAGTTTCATGAGTTTTTGCAACCAGTGGCGTTTAAAGTCTGGAGTTTTAAAGGTCAGCAGGCATGGCTGTGATAGAGCCCCAATGGCACTGCACTGCTCCTGGAGAGAAGACAGGCAAACAACCTAGGAGCATACAGTGTGGAAACAGCGATCTATCTTAAGAGTGCCTGGGGCACAGAGTGGGCAGATTTAATTTGCTTTTTTCAGAGAGCATCCCTGAAAAGCAATGTACAGAGACACCTCTCGGGGAACAAGGCAGCTGGATGGTGCCATTTCCCTCCCCCACCCATCAGCAGAAACACAAAGCCACTTGCAGGGAAGCTGCAAAGTACCAACACTGGGTGCCTAACTTGTTTACCACCCCCCTGCACTCTGGTGGAAGAACCCTTCTCAGTCATATTTGCCTTAGTCTCAAAGCACAGAACCAGCACAGACCCCTGCCCACACCACTTCTCCTGACCAGAGTTTGGCAGGGCCTCAGTTATGGTGGAGGTAGTGACAGGTCTCATTTCAAAAGCAGATGAAACCACGCCTAGCTAAAACTTGCCACACTCAGGCCAGGGCCCACACACTGCCCATATCAGGCAAGGAGAGCCTTTGCAGGCAGTAGGCCTGAAGGATACAGCAGCCACAACACAACAGCGGAATGCATGCAGCACACACACCTGAGGCATTCCCTGAAGCATTAGGTTCTGCGCACTACATGACCTCTTCTTCATAAAGCCATTACTTTAAGGACCAGAAGACATAACTGCCTTTTCTAACACGGAGAAGGAGGCCGAGACTTATACAAACTATGAAGACAGAGGAATTTATCCCAAATGAAAGAACAAGATAAAGCCCCAGGCAGAAATCTAAGTGAAATAGATATAAGAAACATGCCTGATGGAAAATTTAAAGCAATGATCCTAAGGATACTCACTGGGGTTGAGAAAAGAGTGGAAGACATCAATGAGATCCTTACCACAGAGATAAAACAGTTATAAAAGAATTAAAGATGAAGAGTGTAATAAACGAGATTAGAAACATGCTTGATGCAATGAACAGCAGGCTGGAAGAAGCAGCAGAGGAACAAATTAATGACTTCAAAAACAAAGTAATGGAAATTAATCAAGCTGAGCAAAAGAGAGAATTATGGAACACAAGAACAAACTTAGAGAACTCAGTGACACCATCAATGTAGTAACATTCCTCTTATAGGAGTCCCGGAAGAAGAGAGAGAAAAGGGTGCAGAAAACTTATTTCAAGAAATAATAGCTGAAAATTTCCTTAATCTGGGAAAGGAAACAGACATCCACATCCAGAAGGCACAGAGAATGCCCCTCAAAACCAACAACAGCAGGCCAACACCAACACATAGTGTAACTGAATTTGCAAAATACAGTGACAAAGAGAATAATCTTAAAAGCAGCAAGACAAAAGAAGTCCTTAACTTACAAGGGAAGACCCATAATGCTAGCTGGAGATTTCTCAACAGAAACTTGGCAAGCCAAAAGGGAGTGGCTTGGTATATACAAAGTGCTGAATGGGAAAAATCTGCAGCCAAGAATACTCTATCCGGCAAGGCTGTCATTCAGAAGAGGAGAGATAAAGCATCTGACAGAGAAACAAAAACTAAGAGTTTGTAACCACTAAACCAGCCCTGCAAGAAATATTAAAGGGGACTCTGTGAGAGGAAAGGAGAGACCAAAAGTGACAGTATAAAAGGCAGGAAACACAAAAGCAGTAACAATGAGTTTTCTGTAAAGGTCACTCAAGGAACTGAGACTGAAAAAAAGGGGTATATAGTAACATACACCTAAAATGTGGGGAGAAGAGGAGAAAGCAATGGACTCAAATGAGAACAATCATCAACCTAATACCGAAAGCTATTTGCAGAAGAGGTTTTATACAAACCTAATGGCAACATATATCAAAACTCACTAATAAACAAGCAAAAAAAAAAAAAGGGAGAGAGAATGCCATATTTATTACTAAAGAAAATCAAAACACAAAAGACAAGCAAGACCAGAGAAAATTTCCAGAAACCACAAAACAAGTAATAAAATGACACTAAATTCATGTCTATCATTAATTACTTTGAATGCCAGTGGACTAAAGACTCCAATCGAAACACATGGGGTGAAAGAGTGGATTAAACAAACAAACATAAAATCTACATACTACCTACAAGAGACTCATTTTAGATACCTGCAGATTCAAAGTGAGGGGATGGAGAAACATTTATCATGCAAATGAGTGTCAAAAGAAAGCCAGAGTAGCAATACTTACATTGACAAACTAGACCTTAAAAACAAAGACTGTAACAAGAGACAAAGAAGGGCACTATATAATAATAAGGAAGACAATCCAACAGGAAGATATAATAATTTTAAATATTTATGCAGCCAACCCGGGAGAACCCAAATATATAAAAAACTAGTAACAAATATAAAAGAATTCAATGATGATAATACAATAAAAATAGGGGACTTTAACACCCCACTTATATCAATAAACAGATCATCTAAAGAGAAAATAAAAAGGGAAAGAGTGGCTTTTAATAACACACTAGGCCAGATGGACTTAGATATATTTAGAACATTCTATCCTAAAACAGCAGAATACACATTTTTATCCAGGTGCACATGGGACATTCTCCAGAACAGATCACATCTTAGGTCAGAAAACAGGCCTTAAGGAATACAGAAGACTGAAGTCATTACCATTCACCTTTTCTGGCCACAATACTGTGAAACTGGAAGTCAACCACAAGAAAAAATCTGCAAAGACCACGAATACACAGACATTAAAAACATGCTAAACAAAAAAGATATATGGAAATGAATGAAAATGAAAACACAATGGTCCAAAATCTTTGGGATGCAGCAAAAGCAGTCCTAAAAGGGAAGTATACAGCAATATACGTATGCCTCGAGAAGCAAGAAAAATCTCAAACAACCTAACCTTGCATCTGAAGGAACTAGAACAAGAACCACAAATGAAGCCTGAAGTCAGCAAAAGGAAGGATATAATAAAGATTAGAGCAGAAATAAATGATATAGAAACTAAATATACAATAGAACAGATCATGATACCAGGAGCTGGTTCTTTGAAAAAATTAATAAAATTGATCAACCTCTAGCCAGATTGATGAAAAAGAAGAGAAAGGATCCAAATAAATAATATCACAATGAAAGATGTGAAGTAACAACCAACGGCACAGAAATACAATATAAGAGAATCTTATGAAAAATTATATGCAAACAAGCTGGACAACCAAGAAGAAATGGATCAATTCCTAGAAACATAAATTACCAAAAGTGAAACAGGAAGAAACAGAAAACTCAAACAGACTGATAACCACCAAAAAACTTAATCAAAAATCTAAAAACTCCCAACAAACAAAACTCCGGGACCAGAGAGTTTCATAGGTGAATTCTACTGAACATTTAAAGAGTTAACACCTATTCTCAAACTATTCCAAAAAATAGAATAGGAAGTAGAAAAGGAAAATCACAGTCTACATAACTCATAACTATAGAAGCAAAAATCACAAAATATGGGCAAACCAAATTCTGCAACATGTAAAAAGGATAAAATACCATCACTAAATAGTCCTCTGTGAAGGAATGCAAGATTATTTTATGAGAAAATCATCGCTTAGAATTCACCATCCAATAGATAAAAGGGAAAAATTATCTTTTTTTTTTTTAAAATCTATTCAGGATTAAAAAAAAAAAGAAAAGCTTTTCTGTAATAAGTGGGGTAGAAGAAGGCCTAAAAGGCTTAATACTATCTGCTGCCTCAATTCTGGTAAACTTGGAACATCCTTGAAAAGCCTAACCACAAGTCCCCCTCCATACTCTACTCATAAAGATAAGGCCCCCTAACAAAACATGCCTCCTGTATCACAGGGACCAGGCACAATTTCTGCTTATCATTGAATATTGAGTTTTTCAATTCCCTGCCAGCTTGCAGAATAATTCAAACAAGCCAATCACATCCTACTTTGGGAACCAGCAGACATCCCAATTTTCTAATAGTATATACTTAGCCTGCCTCCCACAGTACCTGGCTTTTCACATTGCCCCCAAATACAACCCCCGTGTGGCCTTACATGGCTTGCAGTGTCTTCTGCCCAAGGCTGTGAGTACATGTGACTAATCAACTGCCGTCAATCTCATCTGCCCAGTGCTGTGTGCTGTGTGTTGTGTGTTGTGTGTTGTGTGGTGGGCCATTCCAATAACCTTAGGGCAGGACTGGTAAATAGTATGGTATTAAAATAATAGACTGTATGTTTTACATATTAAAACAACACCTATAATTTTATAGAAGATATACTAGAGATTTTAGGCATCACAGTAAAGCAAGAAAGAAGAAAGGTTTAAGGATTGGAAATGCAAGAAAAAATGTTATTGACAGATGATATAATTACATACAGATGATATGACTATAAATGTTGAAAAGCCCAACAAGCGAAAGAGAAATTACCAGCATTATTAAGATTCAACAAAGCTAGGGGTGCCTGGGTGGCTCAATCGGTTAAGCGTCCACTTTGGCTCAGGTCATGATCTTGCGGTTCATGAGTTCGAGCCATGTGTCAGGCTCTGTGCCGACAGCTTGGAGCTAGAGCCTGCTTTGGATTCTAGGTCTCCCTCTCTCTCTACTCCTTGCCTGCTCATTCATTCTCTCAAAAATAAACATTAAAAAAAATTAAAATTAAAAAGATTCGACAAAGCTACTGAAAAGAAATACTTAAAACACATTTGTATTTTTATTTACCAGGAACAAAAAGGTAAGAATGAAGTTAAAATAGAACACCATTTATAAGAGCATCACAAACTATCAGGTTTCCAGGAAAAATCTTAAGAGAATAGGTGCAAAGTTCCCATGGGAATAATTATATATGTTTAATGAGTCACTAAAGAAAACATAATAAGAGATATGGCATAGCTGGGGATTAGAAAACTCACTATCACAAACATATAAATTCTACCCACATTGATCTAACATTTTCCCACAATCCTGTCAAATTTTTTGTGGAATTTGAAAATGGATTCCAAAATTTATATAACTTAAACAGCTAAAAATAATCAAAAGACATTTCTGAAGAATAATAACAAGTGGTAGCCAGAGTTTACATAAGGACCTGTTTTACCAGTTATCAAAATCTATGGTAAAGACATAGTGATTGAGAGAGAGTAGCATTGGTTCAGAGAGTGACAAATAGACCAACAGAGGAGAACTGGCTGAGAAACAGAGCAAGGGCTGAGAAACAGACTCACTCATACATAAATACCTAATAAGTGATAAGAATAGCAGTGTATTAGGAAAAGAATGGTACTTTCAGTAACGGTGTTAGGACAGTTAGTAAAAAATGAAACTTGATTGAACCTCTTGCTACACACACGCACACACACACACACCACACATAAATCAAATGCATTTGAAACAAAAATTTGAAGGTAAAGGGCAAAACTATAGAGCTTTTAAAAGAGAGTAGAGAAAGGTAAGTTCATTACTTTAGGGTATGAAAAGATTCTTGAAACTAATGCACTAACCACACAATTAGATTCATAAAATTAATTGATTCAAAGACTATAAAAAAAAGACAAACAGAATTAGAAAAGATACATAGAATATTAAAGAACTCCTATTAAAATGAAAATAAACCCAAAAAACAGATGGAAAAGACCTGAGCAAGCCCTTCACAATAGCTGAAATCCAAATGGTCAATATACCTATGAAAGATGCTCAACCTAACTGGTACTTGGCAAAAGCATATGAGATTCAAAGACATTAACAAGAAACTCAGCCCATCAGATGAGTAACACCAAATGCTGTGAGCATCCACAGGATAGTCCATAGGAATGCATATTAACTGCTAATAGGTATATGAAAGTTGATAAAAGTTGAAGATTCTAGTTTTCAGTCAAAAACTCAGTACTCATATACACCAATAGCAGGATACGTCAACAAGAATGTTAATAATTGCACTATTTTATTTTATTTTTTTTTTCATTATAATAGTTTATTTTCAAATTGGTTTACATATAACACCCAGTGTTCATCCCAACACGTGCCCTCTTTAATATCCGTCACCCTCTCTCCCCCCTCCCTCACCTCCCTCACTTCCCTCACCCTCAGATTGTTCTCAGTCTTTGAGAGTCTCTTATGTTTTATCTCCCTCCCTCTCTGTGTCTTTTTTTCCTTTCCCCTCTTCCCCTCCCCCTGGTTTTTGCTTAGTCTCACAAAGTCCACCTATTCGTGGAAACATATGGTATCTGTCTTTTTCTGACTGACTTATTTCACTTAACATAATACCCTCCAGTTCCATCCATGTTGCTACACATGGCCAGATTTCATTTTTTCTCATTGCCATGTAGTAGTCCATTGTATATATGTGCCACAACTTCTTTATCCATTCGTCAGTTGATGGGCACTTGGTTTGCTTCCACGATTTGGCTATTGTCGAAAGTAATTGCACTATTTTAAAAAGCCAAAAGCAAGCAACATTTCAAATACCCAGCAACAAAAAAAATTGTGATATATTTATATGATATACTATGGTACAGTATTAAAAATGAATGAACTACAGCTGTATGCAATAACATGGATGATCCCTGATTCCTTCCAAAGGTAAATGAAAACAGCAAGAAATGAAATGAAATGTACCCAGTATTATTCCTTTTACATAAAGTCCCCCAAAAGGCAAAACTAACTTACATTATTTACCATAGGTAAGTGAAGAGAATAATTAACAGTTACTGGACAAATGGTTATCATCTATGCGAGAGGGAAGAAGTGATGAAAAAGAAACACACAGAACTTCTGGGGTACTGGCAATATTCATTTCTTGACCTAGGTGGTGGTGGTTACAAGTGTTCACTTACAACTATGAACTGTATATGTACTTCCTTCATAGATTTTACAAAATTTAAAGGTCTTAGTTTTTGAGGGGGGAAAAAAAAAACTCTTCAACAAAGGAAGAAGAGATATGAAGTAGCTATAATGACCCTAAGAAGTAAAAAACGGGCTGAACTAAGAAGAAAAGGGAACAGATTTCTGACAAAGGCAGAAAGGAGAAGTGACAGAATTTGTTGCTTTACAAAATCAAGGATTAAGCTTTAACTTTTGCTTAGTACTTTTAAACCCATGTTGAATATATCGGAAAAGAGAGAGCATGTAAATAATTAAATTCTCCACAGTTAAGTATTACTTAAATAGGTTGAGCTTTACTAAAATACTACCAAAGATATGATTTTAAGAAACTTTCTCCACTTTCAAAATAATTTTCTCTAATATATTAATCAAGATACTTCAGTTTTCTTTTTTAATTTTACTAATACACATGCTTTCTTTTTAAATTGTAGCATTATTAGTGTTGTTACAAAACCAGCAGTCCCTTGTCCAACTGTACAATGGAAGATGGTGCTATCCTAAATATTTCCCTCTTCATCCTAACATTCATTTCCATTAGTTTTCCATTAAATCAACCATTTATGAACATTTAATAGCATTCACAACTGAGTCACAGAGCATTTGACAGTTATATTTCCTTTCTCAATTTTGTTGTTAGTAATGAAAAACTCCTGCATTTTTAAATTTACTACGTTTATAAGTAATCACCACTAAATTTGTTGGAAAAAATTTCCAAAAGAACTGCAAATCCCTTTCAATATGTTCAACTATATCAAGTAATCTATGAAGTTTACTTTTATTCCTTCAGATGTATCCTTCTCAAAATCTCAAGTCCTTCCTCCAGTTCCAATCTTTCCCAAGCCTATTGCAAGCTGCCATCCTGGGATTTTTCTTTCATCATTATCCTGGGAATTCTTTTGGCTAATGACATGAACATAATTATCTATTTGCTTTATGCCACATGAAATCTAAATAGTTTCAAAGTAATCATACCAACATAACCACTAAAAATAGGCCCCTGAATGAAAATACAAGGTTTTTTGTGTTTAGAATACAGCATGCTGAGAGAGACACAATTAATATTGTGATTTAAAATCAGCTGAAAAAATTCTTTACTATGTTAGTAAAACTTTATACCTGGTTGAATACATGTAATGTTCATTTGTTTCAGATTGTTTTTTTTTTTGGGGGCGGGGGGCGGGGGGGAGCGGTGAGCAGGGTTACTACTTTAGCTTTTAGTTGTTATGTAACACATTTATATTGTTCCAAAATCAATACTTCAATACAAGTGATATTTACACAAGTCTAGTTTTTCATCCCTAATCCCTTCCCTGTTCTCTCCTGCCTCCCTTGATAGTCATTTTTAGTTTTTATTGTTTCTTTTCAGAATATACACATATGTTCTCTTTTTTGTTACTGAGGTATAGTTGCTTTTAGGCCCTTAGAGTGGTCAAAGCTAAGAAACACCCACACACGTACAATATCACTCCATTTTCCACACAAATTGGCACTTAATATATACTTTTCAGCACCTCTCTATTTTTTACTCAATAGTACATCTTGAGGCCAACAGACATATGAAACGATGCTCAGTGTCACTCATCATCAGGAAAATACAAATCAAAACCACACTGAGACACCACCTCACACTGGTCAGGATGGCTAAAATTAACAACTCAGGAAACAATAGATGTTGGTGAGGATGTGAAGAAAGGGAACCCGCTTGCACTGTTGGTGGGAATGCAAACCGGTACAGCCGCTCTGGAAAATCATATGGAGGTTCCTCAAAAAATTAAAAACAGAATTATACTATGACCCGCCACCAATAGCAGTACTAGAAATTTATCCAAAAGATACAGGAGTGCTGATTCATAGGGGCACATGCACCCCAGTGTTTACGGCAGCACTATCAACAAAGCCAAATTATGGAAAGAGACCAAATGTCCATCAACTGATGAGTGAATAAAGAAGATGTGGTTTATATATACAATAGAATACCACTTGGCCATGAGAAAGAATAAAATCTGGCCATTTGCAGCAACGTGGATAGAACTGCAGGGTATTATGCTAAGTGAAATACGTCAGTCAGAGAAAGACAGATACCATATGTTTTCACTATGTGGAATTTGGGAAACTTAACAGAAGACCATGGGGGAAGGGTAGGGGAAAAAGTAGTTTCAAACAGAGAGGGAGCAAATCCGTAAGAGACTCTTAAACACAGAGAAGTGAGAGTTGGTGGGGGTTTAGCGGGTAAGAGAGATGGGAAAATGGATGATGGGCACCGAGGAGGGCACTTGTTGGGATGAGCACTAGATGTTGTATGTAAGCGATGAATCATGGAAATCTACTTCTGAAGCACACTACATATACTGCATGTTAGCTAACTTGACAATAAATTATATTTAAAAAAAAAAGTACATCCTAGAATTCACTCCACAGCAGTCTATAGAGAACTTCCTCATCCCTCTTCTACATCTATACAGTAATGTACCATAGTTTATTCCCCTAATTAGCTGTTGCTAGTCACTCCAATCCTTCGTTATTGTAAACAATGCTACAACAAGTCTGCATATATCTCATTTTATACTTTCGCAATTCTAACTTCAGGATGTATTTCTAAAAGTGAAGATTGCTGGGTCAATGAGGAATGCATTTGTAATTTGGCTAAATGTTGCCAAATTCCATTCCACTGGAGTTTTAACCTTCTGCATTCCCACTGACAATATTGCTGAGCGCCTTACTTTCCCCACAGTTTCACCCAGAAAGTATAATGCCAAACTTACTTTTTTGGTTTGTTTTTGCAATTTGAAAATAGGACTTTTCATCATAGTTTTAATTTGTAGTTCACCTGCTAGAAATACATGGTCATGTTTAAGGATCATTTGCACTTATTTTTCATGGGCTTGTGACTAAGTTTACCCTTTTTCTGTGAGGTTGTGAGGTTTTTTCTTCACAATTTTTAGCAACACTTTTAATATTAAGAGGATAAGCTCTCTGGATAGAAGTTGGGAATATTTCTCTTAGTTTACCATTCGTCTTTTGCTTATGGCATTTATTATATTGTAAATGTTTTCTATTTCAAATATTCAAATTTGTCAAATTTTCCCTCATGGTTTCTAGACTTGAGAGGATAGTTGGGAAAATTTCCCCTATTCCCAGGAATCCATTGTTGTTTTCTTCCAGTATTTCATTTTCTACATCTTAAACCTCTGATCAATTTGGAATTTATTCTGGTACTCTGCAGAGTTGGATCAAATATTATTTTTCCAGATGACTAAGCAACTGTCCCAGTAATAGTCATTAAAAGTATTTTTTTCTCCCTGTGATTTGAAATACCACCTTTATCATATACTAAATTTTGATATACATTAAGTCTGCTTTTGGATTTTCTCTCATCCTTCTTACATCTGTCTACTCCCTCACCAGTACTGTGCTATTTTCATTACATACCTTTTATATACTTTAATATTTCATCCTTCTTATTAAAGACAAGGAATCCCTTTTCATTTGGCTCAAATCTGCTTCTAAGCCTCTCACAAGTGTCTGTTTTCTTCATGTGGATTATACACAGGTTAGATTTCCAGACTTTATTTAAATTCTTAAAATTGCAGTGTCATCTTCTCTTTTATTATACCACCTGAAAGGTTACTGTTGATATACGTGAAGGCCACTGACTTCTCTACAATTTCATATCCTGCAACTTAATTCTACCCTTGATTTTATAGGTAAAGACTCTAGAGTTTCTCCCATTAAAATGCTGGCTTTTGAGAAAAACTACATTTGATTTAAGAAATTCTTTTTCAATGTTTATGTTTTTGAGAAAGTGAGAGAGACAGAGTACAAACGGGGTAGGAGCAGAGGGAGACAGAATCCAAAGCAGGCTCCAGGCTCTGAGCTGTCAGCACAGAGCCTGACATGAAGCTCGGAACTGTGAGATCATGTTCTGAGCCAAAGTTGGTTGTTTAACTGACTAAGCCACCCAGGTGCCCCTATATTTGATTTTTTAAAGTACCTATCAATTCCTATTTTACTAATTTTTCTTAACATGAAGGAGAGCTGAATTTTGCCAAATAACTTTTATTTTTTAAAGTATGGAGACAATTATATGATTCTTCTCCTTGGCTCTAATATCCAAATACTGACTACTACATTCCTAGAACAAATCTTTGTCAGGATGAAACAGGTCTGCTTAAAATGCTTCTCTCTTCTAATGTCAATTGGGATAAATTGTTTTCCTGTATAATCCTTTTCATCAATAATTTTCAAATCTATTTGCATACATTTTCATAACGTTGTCATGAGTATTTAAATTTCATGTTTTGATGCTTCCTTTCCCACTTAAAGTTTCTTCTCCTTTTTAAAAATTTAGTTGGCTAAGTTGTCTATTTGACAAAAAAAAAAACTTCAAAGAACCAAAATTTTGATTTATCAGTTCTACTATTATTCCATTATCTAAAACTATTACTTTTATAGTATTACATCTTGCCTTCTCCATTCTTTTCATTTATTTTGTTGTTTTTCTACCTTTTTGAGTATTTCATGTATTTTTATTTTCACTGATGTAAGCCCTTGATATTCAGAATTTTCTTACAGTAATTGCTTTGGCTTTGACAACCGAGGTTAGCAAATATGGTCCATGAACCATATCTGGCCTTACCCCTATTTTGTTAAATAAAGTTTTATTGGAATACAGCCATGTCAACTTTATATATTTGCTCTGACTGCTTTCTGCTACGACAGAAAAGTTGGAAAGTTAAAAGAAACCACATGGTTCACCAACTCTAAAATGTTTACTATTCATCCCTCTAAACCCTGGCTGTAACCTATTGATTCTGATGTGTTGTGTCATGAAATCTAGCAATTTTGTTTGCATTTTCAGTTTAAGCCAAGAGTTGTTTGGCAGGGTGTTATTTGGTAGTTTTTAGGTAGAGGGCCTTTCTGACTTTTTAAAGAACTTTTTGTAGTTAAAAAAAAAAAGGCTATATATTTTGGAGAGAAATTTGACGTTTTCTTTACATGTCAACAAATACAGGAGTCCCCCTACCCCATTCCTTATCCATGGGGGATATGTTCCAAGACTCTCACTGGATTCCTGAAACGATGGACAGTACTGAACTCTATATATGTTTTTTCCTATACATACATACCTATGATAAAGTTCAGCTTATAAATTAGACACACTAAGAGATTAACAATAGCTAATAATAAAATAGAACAATCACAACAATATAATAAATGTTATGTTACTGTGGTCTCTCTCAAAATATCTTCTTGTACTGTACTCACCTTTCTTCTGATGACGTGAGATGATAAAATGCCTCTGTGAGGAGATGAAGTGAATGAGGCAGGCACTGTGCCATAGTGTTAGGCTACTACTGACCTTCTGACAATATGTCCAAAGGTGGGTCATTTCCTTGTGGATGCACTGGATTGTGGGTGACTGAAACCATGGAAAGCCAAACCACATATGACGGGTAATTACCGCAATCATTTTTAATCAGAGTTTCATATGCATTTGCAAAAAAGGTATACTCCCTCACATGTAATATACAACCGCTATCTTTAATGGCCTTATAAAAATTTTGTCTGCTTGATCTATCTACAATTAAAATAGATTTTAAGTCTTCTATTATTAATCTGTTTCTAATTCTTAGGGACTCTTCTGAAACCTTCGAACTTGTCATTACCTGTGTATCTAACAATCCATCTTCATCGAGACTTGGAGCTTGCAACCCTGTAATGTGTCCCACCTCTTTAATGATTTCTGGCCTGAGTTCTACCTTGTGCAACATCAAAATAGGGACCTCTGTTTTCTTTTTATTTGATTTGTATGATACATCTTTGCCTAACTTCTTAGCCTTAACATTTCCGAGTCTTTTGGTTTTGTGGCTATATGCATAGAAGACAGAATTGGATTTTGCTATGTTAGTTAACCTGAAAATATTTTTTCTTTCCTCTTAAGAAACCAATTAAGCCCATTGACTGATATGGTCTCAATTCTTTTAGAGAAAATATACAAATTATTTCACTGTGCATGTTTCATTTTTTTCTCCTTCATATTTCTTTTGACATCTATCTAGAAAGGTGTGAGTGTATGTCCTAGTGGTTATCTTTGCACCTTTATAATAACTTTAGTCCTCTATTTATTAGCTACTATTGATTCCCTCGTATGAGAAATATAGAAATTAGCTCTTTTTTTCCCCCTTCTATCATCTCCACATTATATCCCCCAGCATCTATTTGAAGTAATAATATTCTTTAATGCCCTGGTGAATTTCTATAAGACAACCAATGAACCTATTAAACTATTTCTTCATTATCTGAAATTTAGTATCTAATAGCTTCCTCAGGAGATTCATATGAACTATATTCTGTAAGTTCTTCAATAACTGCAATAGATCTTCCGTGTCAAAGCATATAACAAGTACATACTACTTTGTCACTCCCTATCCCCATCACTGAATTAAGTTCTACGATTATGCATAAGAATTCCCTGCAGAGGATGATGGGAAGATAGACGAGTTAAGGCCCCTAAGCTTGCCTCAATCCGCAGATACAACTAGCCAACACTCTTTTATCAGCATTAATAACCCAGAAGACAACATGAAGACTGACACAACAAACTCCATGACTAAAGGTAGAAAAAAGGCCACATCAAAGAAGGTAAGAAGGGTGAAGACATGGTCTGAGAGTGAAATGGACCATGGCCAACCCTGTAGGGAGGATGCTGTGGCATGGAAAAGGGCAAAAAATACACTATCACACCAAGGAGCCTGCACAGGGAAAATGTATCCCCATTAACATTTGACTTTGAAAGTAAGAGGGACTGAATCTTATGAGTTCTTACAAGCAGAAGGACTTAAAGCCTGAAAATTTAAATATTGGCAATGGTCTCTGCTCTAGAATACTCCAGAGGGTATTATGTTAAAAAGCAGATTTCCCACATTTAAAAAAACAGCATGATGAGGAGCCAGCCAAGATACAGTGTGGAAGCAGCAGTTTGAAAAACACCAGGGGCAGATGGGAGGGAGAGTATTTACTCATCTCAGAGCATGGCCCAGAGAAGCGGGGATCCTGGGGAGACCCCTCCAGGAACAAAGGAGCTGGCAGGTGCCATTTTCCTCACCCACAACCAAAAATAAACACATGGCCACCTGCAGGAACCTGCAGGGCACCAATGCTGGCTACTCAAGTTGCTTATACCAAGCTATCTCTCCCACCTCTGCACTTTGGTAGAACTGCTCTTCACAGTGATGCTTGCCTGTGTCCTGGGCCTACAGGCCACCTCCCCCACAAAAGTGGCACCAATTCCACCAACACCTTGTCTCCTGACCTGAGCATTTTGCCGAACCTCAGTTCTAGTAGCAGCAAGTCTCATTTCCTTAGCAGAAGAGTGTACACCTTATTAAAACATGTCCCATATATGTAAACCAATTTGAAAATAAACTATTATAAAATTAAAAAAAAAAAAATCCTAAAGCAGTATTAAAAAAAAAACAAAAACAAAAATAAACAAACAAACATGTCCCACTCAGCCAGGGGACTGCCCACAACAGGCAAAAAGAGCCTCTGCAGACAATTGGATTGAAGTAAAAATCAACCAGGACTCAACAGCAGGCCATACACAATTCACACAGGAGACACTCCCTGAAGTGCAAGGTCCTGGGGAACAGGGCACACTGCAATACTGGGCACCAGACGACCTCTTCTTCATAAACCCTTTTCCTTCCACAGCAGGTGACATAGTTGACATTCCTAACACACAGTAACAGACACAGAGAGTTAGACAAAATGATTAGACAGGGGAACATGTCCCAAATGAAAGGGCAAAACTACAGGAAGAAACCTAAGGGAAATGGATGTAAGTACTATGCCAGATACAGAGTTTAAGTAATGATCATAAAGATACCCGCTGGACTTGAGAAAAGAATGGAAGACATCAATAACACCTTAAACAGATAAAAAAATACATATATATGAGATGAAGAACACAAAAAAGGAAATTAGAAGATGATGGGTGGATGAATACGAAGAGGAATCAGAGAAAAAATTAATGACCTAAAAGACAAAGTAGTGGAAATTAATCAACCCGAGCAAAAGAAAGAATAATTATGGAACACAAGAATAGATTTAGGGAACTCAGTGACTCCATCTAACATAACAGCATTCCTACCATAGGAGTCCTAGATGAAGATGAGAGAGAAAAGGGGGCAGAAAATTTATTTCAAGAAATAATAGCTGAAAACTTCCTTAATCAGGAAAGGAATCAGACATCCACATCCAGAAGACACAGAGAACGCCCCCTCAGAACCAACAGCAGGCCAACACCAAGATATACTGTAACTGAATTTGCAAAATATAGTGACAAAGAGAAAAATCTTAAAAGCATCAAGACGAAAGAAGTCCTTAACTTATAAGGGAAGACCCATAATGCTGGCTGGAGATTTCTCAACAGAAACTTGGCAAGCCAGAAGGGAGTGACCTGGAATATACAAAGTGCTAAATGGGAAAAATCTGCAGCCAAGAATACTCTATCTGAAAAGACTATCATCCGGAAGAGAAGGAGAGATAAAGTGTTTGTCAGACAAACAAAAACTAAGAGTTTGTGACCACTAAACCAGCCCTTCAAGAAATATTAAAGGGGACTCTGAGTAGAAAGAAGAGACCAAAAGTGACAGTATGAAGGCAGGAAACACAAAAGCAGTAACTATGAAAATTTTTGTAAAAATCAGTCAAGAACTCGGACCAAAAAAAGGGTATAAAATATAGTAACATATACCTAAATCATCAGGGGGAGAGGAGAAAAGAATGGGCTCAAATTTGAAGAACCATCAACATAAATTAGAGACTTCAATTTGCATAAGGTTTGTTATATACAAACCTAATGGCAACCATATATCGAAACCCATTAATAAACATGAGAAGAATAAAGAGAAAAAAAATGATAAATAGGTGTCTCGGTGGTTCAGTAGGGTACGTAACTGACTCTTGATTTTGGTTCAGGTAATGATCTCACAGTTCTGATACTGAACAGAACCCCACAGGGGGCCTCTGTTGGCTTACGGTTCTCTCTCTCTCCTATTTAATATTGTCTCTCCCTTTCCTTCTGCCCCTCCCCCGTTCACATGTTCTTTCAGAGGGGGGAGGGGAAGGATGTCAAATACATCACTGAAGAGAGTCAGCAAAACACAAAAGAGGTAAGAAAGGATCAGAGAAAATCACCAGAATCAATAATTACTTTGAATGTCAATGGACTATACACTCCAATCAAAACACATAGGGTGACAGAGTGGATTAAACAAACAAAAAAATCATCTACATACTACCTATAAGAGGTTTATTTTAGACACCTGCGGATTCAAAGTGAGGGGATGGAGAAACATTTATCATGCAAATGAGTGTCAAAAGAAAGCCAGAGTAGCAACACTTACATTGACAAACTTACATTGACAAAGAAGGGCACTATATAATAATAAGGAAGACAATCCAACAAGATATGACAATTGTAAATATTCATGAGCCAACACAGGAGAACCCAAATATATAAAAAACTAATAACAAACATAAAAGAATTCCCTGATGATAATACAATAAAAGTAGGGGACTTTAACACCCCGCTTACATCAATAAACAGATCATCTAAAGAGAAAATAAACAGGGAAACAGTGGCTTTTAATGACACACTGAGACAGATGGACTTAGATATATTTAGAACATTCTATCCTAAAACAGCAGAATACACATTTTTTTCCAGGTGCACATGGGACATTCTCCAGAACAGATCACATCTTAGGTCAGAAAACAGGCCTCAAGGAATACAAAAGACTGAAGTCATACCATGCACCTTTTCTGGCCACAATACTGTAAAACTGGAAGTCAACCCCAAGAAAAAATCTGCAAAGACCACAAATACATGGAAGTTAAACATGCTACTAAACAATGAGTGGGTCCACCAGGAAATCAAAGAAAATAAAAATACATAGAAATGAATAAAAATGAAAACACAATTATCCAAAATCTTTGCGATGCAACAGAAGTGGTCCTAAAAGGTAAGTATACAGCAATACAGGCGTACCTTAAGAACCAAGAAAAACCTCAAACAATCTAACCTTACACCTAAAGGAACTAGAACAAGAACAACAAATGAAGCCTAAAGTCAGCAGGAGGAAGGATATAATAAAGATTAGAGCAGAAATAAATGATATAGAAACTAAAAAAAACAATAGAACAGATCAAAGATACCAAGAGCTTGTTCTTTGAAAAAATTAATAAAATTGATCAACCGCTAACTACACTGATGAAAAAGAAGAGAAAGGATCCAAATATCACAAATGAGAGAAAAGTAACAACCAACAGCACAGAAAGATAAACAATTATAAGAGAATCTTATGAAAAATTATATGCCAACAAGCTGGACAACCTAGAAGAAATGGATCAATTCCTAGAAACATAAATTACCAAAAGTGAAACAGAAAGAAATAAAATACTTGTAACAGACTGGTAAGTACCAAAAAAATTTATCAGTAATCAAAAAACTCCCAACAAACAAAAGTCTAGGACTGACCTTGCAGGTGATTTCTCCCCATCACTTAAAGAGTTAGTACATATTCTTTTCCAACTATTCCAAAAAAAGAAGAGGACGGAAAGCTTTCAAATTTATTCTATGAAGACAGCATTATCCTGAGAGTAAAACCAGATAAAGACACTAAACAAAAAAGAGAATTACAGGGCAGTATCTCTGATGGACATAAATGCAAAAATCTTCAACAAAATATTAGCAAACTGAATCCAACAATACTTAAAAAAAAAGTCATTCACCTCAATCAAGTGGGAATTATTCCTAGGATGCAAGGAGGGTTCAGTATTTGCCAGTCAGTCAACATGATACATCACATCACTAGGAGAAAGGATAAAAACCATATAATCATTTCAATAGATGCAGAAAAAGCATTACACAAAGTACAACATCCATTCATGATAAAAACCTTCAACAAACTAAGTCTATAGGGAATATACCTCAACATAATAAAGGCCATATATGAAAAACTAGTATCAGTCGCAATGGGGAAAAACTGAGAGCTTTTCCTTTATGGTTACAAACAAGACAGGCATGTCCACTCTCACCACTGTTATTTAACAGAGTACTAGAAGTTCTAGCCTCAGCAGTCAGAAAACAAAAGGAATAAAAGGCATCCAAATTGGTGAGGAAGAAGTCAAACTTTCAGTATTTGCAGATGACATGATACTATATCGACAAAACCTGAAAGACTCCACCACAAAACTACTAGAACTGATAAATTCAATAAAGCTCCAAGATACAAAATCTAAGGTACAGAAATTTGTTGTGTTTCTATACACTAATAATGAAGTAACTGGGTAGATGAAATTAAGAAAACAATCCCATTTACAACTGCGCCAAAAGTAATACCTAGGAATAAACTTAATGAACGAGGTGATAGACCAGTACTCTGAAAACTATAAAACACTGATGAAAGAAACTGATTATGACACAAAGAAATGGGAAGACATTCTATGCTCATGGATTGGAAGAATACATACTGTTAAATACTCATACTATCAAAAGCAATCTATAGACTTAATGCAATTCCTATCAAAGTACCAAAAATATGAGCATTTTTCACAGCACTAGAATGAACAATTATAAAATTTGTATGGAATCAGAAAAGACCCACAACAGCCAAAGCAATCCTGAAAAAGAAGTAACTGGAGGTATCACAATTCCAGACTTCAAGTTATATTACAAAGCTATAGTAATCAAAATAGTATGGTCCTGGAACAAAAACAGACACAGAGATCCATGGAACAGAAGAGAATACCCAGAAATAAACCCACAACTATATGGTCAATCAATCTTCAACAAAGCAGGAATGAATATCCAATAGGAAAAAGAAAATCTCTTCAACAAATGGTATTGAAAAAAGTAGATAGTTACCTGCAAAAGAATGAATCTGGCCCGCTTTGTTATACCGTACATAAAAACAAACTCAAAATGGATTTAAGACCTAAATGTGAGACCTGAAACCATAAAAATCCTAGAAGAGGGCACAGGCAGGAATTTTTCTGACATAGGCAGCACTTTACTAGATATGTCTCCTGAGGTAAGGGAAATAAAAAGCAAAAATAAACTACTGGAACTAGTAAAAAAAAAAACTTCTGCACAGCAAAGGAAACAATCAACAAACTGAAAGGCAACCTACGGAATGGGAGAAGATAATTGTAAATGACATATCTAATAAAGGATTAGTAGCCAAAATATAATAAAGAACTCATAAAACTCAATACCCAAAAACAAAATCAGTTTAAAAATGGGCAAAAGACATGAACACATTTCTCCAAAGAAGACCTGCATGCAGCCAACAGACATGTGAAGATGTTCAACATCATTCATCATTAGGAAAATGCAAATCAAACCCAAAATGAGATATCACCTCACACTTGTCAGAATGGCTAAAACAAAAAACACAAGTGTTGTTAAGAAAAAGGAACACTCATGCTCTGCTGGTAGGAATGGAACCTGGTGTAGCCACTGTGGAACACAGTATGAAGCTTCCTGGAAAATTTAAAAACAGAACTATCTTATGATCCATTAATTTTACCAGATATTTACCCAAAGAATACAAAAACACTAATCTGAAAGATAAATGCAACCCTATGTTGGCATTATTTACAATAGCCAAATTATGGAAGTAGCCCAGGTATCCATCGATGGATGAATGAATAAAGAAGAGGTAGCATGCACGCGCGTGTGCGCGCGCGCACGCGCACACACACACACACACACACACAGAGGAATATTACTTAACCATAAAAAAGAATGAATACTTGCCATTTGCAACAACATGGATGAATCTGGAGAGTATAATGCTAAGTGAAAGAAGTCAGACAAAGACAAATACCGTATGATTTCATTCATGTGAAATTTAAAAAATAAAACAAGCAAAGAAAAACCAAAAAATATACTCTTAACTATAGAGAACAAACAGAAGGGAGTGAGGGATGGGTGAAATAGGGGATGGGGATTACAGAGCACACTTATCATGATCAACACTCAGTAATGTATAGATATGTTGAATCCCTCACTGTATTGTACACCTGAAAATAATATAGTATGTTAACTGTACTGGAATTAAAATAAAAAACTTATTATTTTGAGATATAACACATCACACATGAGCAAGAGAAGGGGAGAGGGGGAGAGAGAATCCTATGCAGGCCCTATGCCCAGTGCACTCCTCAGGGCTTGATCTCATGAAATCTCATAACCTGAACCAAAATAGAAGAGTCGGATGCTTAACTAAGTCACCCAGGTGTCCCTCAAAAACTTCATTTAAAAAAATAAAAAGAATTCCCTGCAGAACATCTTGTCTATTGTCTTCTTGCCAAAAGATTTCTTGGCATTAATACAAAGACTCAACGGCATGGTACTGTGTAAAATCAAATTGATCAATGGAACAGTGAGTCCAAAAATGAACCAAGACATACATGAAGAACTGATACTTGACCAAGACAATGTTGTAAGAGAAAGGATGACTTTTTCAACAGCGGTGGTGGAAAATTAAATATCCACATGTAAAACAAACTTGGATCCATACCTTATATCACGTATACAAATGAACTCAAAATGGATCACAGACCTAAACGTAAAACTTAAAACTACGAAACTTCAAGGGTAAAACATTTGTGTTAAATAAAGATTTCTTAGATACAAAAGAAAAATTCATAACAGATAAACTGGACATCATTAAAAGTAACTGAGGCTCCTTGGCGAAATAACCAAGCTGGTACCAAAAACTACACGATGAACTGAGAAACTCTTTGGTTTGCCAGAAAGTAAGACATGCTAAAAAATCAATAGAGGCATGTCAAAGGCTAAGATTTCAACCTGAAGGCGTTTCTACTGCCAAAATTGGAACAATTTGGTTATCAAAATAAATAATGAAAGCAATGGTTTATAACATATTAAAATTTAAAAATTTCACAAGCTCACAGTCATGAGTAAATGCAAAAGGAAAATCTCATCCATACAATAGAATATCAACGAATAAGGATAGAATGACAGAAGAATCCCTGTTTTTGCAACATCACAGTGGTAACTGATGAAGGCAAGAATCATTAGTGGATGCTAATCTATGGTTTTTAGAAAGAGAACACTCACACAGACCCCAAAGTATCTCACAGGAGGTTACTTATTAAATACAAAGGGGGAAAAAGATATTTATGAAGTGTAGAAATCTGGCCATTTGAAGTAGTGATCAAAGTCAGACACCAATAATAATGAGACAGAACAGTTTCCTAATGTAAAGCACTGAAGAACATGTCACTTTAGCCAAAAATGATGCATCAGGGTAGATACAATAAGGAGAGAGAAATCAAACATTAAGTTTGAAAAAAAACAAAGTTAGACAAAAGTAATTATTAACTACCCCAAGGAACTGGGATAAAAAGGACTGGCTAGTAAGAAGTTGAGACAATGCTAGTGCGCCTAGGTGCTCAGTCAGTTAAGCGTTGGACTTTGGCTCAGGCCATAATCTCACAGTTCATGGGTTCGAGCCCCACATCGGGCTCTGTGCTGACAGCTCAGATTCTGTCTCTCCCTCTCTCTGCCCCTCCTGCACTTGCACTGTCTCAGTCTCTCTCCCTCAAAAATAAATACACATTAAAAAATTTTTAATAAAAAAACTTTTTAAAAGTTGGGACAATGCTAAAGAATATTAAGTATTATAGCAGATATAATAAATATATGATATATAATAGCCACTACCTCTAAGGTTAGGACAGATTGTGAGAAAAGATACAGCCATCGCTCACTTTGGTGCTGCATCAGTGGAATTTGTTGGAAATTCACTCTCTGGAACTTGTTCACAAATGTACTCTACGGTATATACTGGCAATCTGTGTCCTGGATTTCTCCCACCACCAAAAGAAAAAGAAAATCTGCTGTGAAGGACATTATTCCAACAACTGACAAAATTAATATAGATTATTTACTAGATAATATCAAATTTCTGAATTTGGTAATTACACTGTGAGTATATGAGATTATCCTTGAATATATCAAACCTTATCAACTTGTAGATTTTAAATTTGTGCAGCTTACTGTACGTTAATATCATCTCAGTAAAGCTAAAAACACTTTTAAAAAAGAGAATCTATAGTTGGGAGAACAGACATGTTTGGGGATCAAGCAAGGGTGATGTCTGCAATTTATTCCCATATAAGTCAAAAAAGATAACCTTAAGTATACCAAAATGAGAAATAAAGAAAATGAAGCAAAATCTAGTATCCTTAGGAAGGGCTCACAGGACTTACTGCTAAGTTCTCACATGTGGTCTTTACGCTGAATCATCAGTTGGCTGGGTATGTGTCTCAATTCAAATTTTTTTTCCGTGAAAATCTTAAAAATCTTTACTCCAGGTTCCCCTGGGCTCAAGTGCTAATGTTGTAAAGTCTAATGATAATCTGACATTCTTTCCATCGTAAGTGATGTAATCTTTTTGTACAGATGCCGAAAGTATTATTTTCTTTTTCTTTAAAAACCCTAGAACAAGTTTCAGTGATGGCTGTTGTCTCAATTTTCCTAGGCACTTCGTGAATCCTTTTAATACAGATGTTCATCTTTGTTTTAACAATATGTTCTTCATTTTTGTTTTCTGTTTATTTGTTCAGGTAGTCTTCAAGTACTATTACTAATGTTCATATATTTATGGGTATATGTATGCAAAATCTTTTCACCTTATGAATTTCTTTGATCTCTTTACTTGATTTGTCTTCACTTGTTCTTTTCTATCATTTCTTTCTTTTATGGCTCTTTCTGGAGTATTTAGTCATTCAAGAACTTTCGGGTTCATCTTCATTTCTAAAATCTTTCTAATTCATTCCCCAACCCGGTCGATTTTTCTTTTCATGACCTCCTACAGAATAGGAGCTCATTTCTAAACTTTCCTAAATATAGCTTATGCTGGTTTTTTTTTTTTTCATAACCTACTGTTTTATCTTCCCAGCTCATTTTATACAAATAGGTTTCATTATCTCTCTGCTTTTCTTACCTCCTACTTTCCTGTGGCAAACTGTCTCATTTCAGACCCTTTTAACAATTTGTGGACCACAATTTGAATAGTACTACTCTGAGATACTCTCTTCTTCAGAGAGTTGCTGGGTGGCTTTCTAAGAAGGTGGACAGGAACCACTGTAAATGTGGTGGGCCTCAACATGATCTGCAATCCTACTACACTTTACTGGAAAATACAATCCACTCTGAGGACACATAGACAAACTCTATTTATTCCTGCCTTCACTCCTGTTTATAACAAAACGTCTCTCCTTCTATGCCTTGGATTAATCCTATCCTGCCTGTCAGAACCCTCATACACTCACTTAGAAATCTCTTTAGCATATTCAATAGCTCACTTGATTGAACTCTTCTACTTTCATATAAACATGTTTAAAGCCTTTCCTATTTACAAAAAAAAAGGCAATAAACAAGAAACCCTTAACTCCATTTTTTTCTCCCCAAGTATTGTCTTATCCCTTTAAACTTCTCTACAGAGTTGTCTAAACTTTCTATCTATGTCTCTTTACTTCCCATCCATTGTATAACCCACCCCAATATGGCTTCCCCTTCTACTTCACCACCAAAATGTGCTTTTGCATGAGTGCCATGTTTCTAACACTAAAAATGTTCTGGGCCTCTCTTACCCGAACTTGGAGGAATAGGTCACTACGAAACACCACTGCTTTGTTAATACTTTCTTTCCTTGGCTTCCATGACACTCCATATTCCTCGTTTTCTGCTACCTCTTCTCACTCTCCTTTGTACATTTCCATCCTGACTTCCTGAAGCCTTGTCCTAGGTGATCTCCTCACTCTAATCTCCAGAGGAGAAGGGAAAGGAACAAAGGAAGGACAACAGGAGACTAAAAAGGATGGATCAGAGAAGTGGGAGGAAACCTTAATACCAAAAGATGGGTGGGAAAGCGAGCCAAGATTAGTAAAAACAAGTTAAGGCACAGAACACACAAGTCAAGTCTAGAAGACTGATGAGGACTGGAAGAAAACATAAATCAACATGCACCAGTGCAAAGAGACAGATACTGGGAATCTTGTTGTGCTACAGGCTATTCCTGGTTATCCTTAATGCTTAATATAGACAGCCAATAGATTCCAGAAAGACTATTCATTCACAATCAAGGTAAAATAAAGATCTTCTGGTAGTTATGATTCTGAATTACTATATACACTTTTCTTTTAAATTTATTGTATCATGACAAGAGTACCTATGGACTATGTACATTAGAAGAAATCAGAACAAAGTTCTTTGAGTAGTGTATTTTTACAACTTAGAAGAGAATTTGAAAACCCTTTTGAAAGACAAGATAAACATGGAAAAAAAACTGTCAATTCAGCTGATAGTTCTGTTCACATATTGCTTTAAACAAATATTTGAACACACATCCTATATATATTATGTATTTAATACTGCAGATAAAGATAACTGCAGATACTGCAGTTTATAGATAAACTACACTACTAGTATACCTTGTACATAATAAATCACATAAACATTTTTAAATACACAATTCTACTTATTTATGTCTGAAAGAAAAAGAGAAAGCACAAGCATGAGTGGGGTAGAGGCAGAAAGAGAGGGAGTCACACAGTCCCAAGGAGAATCCATGCTGCCAGCACAGAACCCAATGTGGGGTTTGAACTCACGAAATTGAGAGATCATGACCTGAGCTGAAACCAAGACTTGAATGCTGAACCAACTAA
Organism: Paguma larvata; assembly: GCA_030068075.1. Taxonomy (NCBI): domain Eukaryota; kingdom Metazoa; phylum Chordata; class Mammalia; order Carnivora; family Viverridae; genus Paguma; species Paguma larvata. The sequence goes on along the minus strand of CM057834.1, from coordinate 88,163,998 downwards.
GCCAGCCAGGTGCCCATGGAGAGAATCTTAAGCAGGCTCCATGCTCAGCACAGAGCCTGACATGGGGCTCCATCTCACCACCCTGGGATCATGACCTGAGCTGAAATCGAGTCAGATGGTTAACCAACTGAGCCACACAGGTGTCCCAAACATAAAACATTTTTAAATATTTACTTTGAGAGAGAAAGAGAGAACAAGCATGAGTGGGGGAGGGGCAGAGAGGGAGAGAGAGAATCCCAAGCAGAGTCCACACTATCAGTGCAGAGCCTGACTCAAGGCTCAAACCCACAAACCCCAAGATCATGACCTAAGCTATAATCGAGAGTCAAATGCTTAACTGAGTCACCCAGGAACCCCAAAACATTAAAAAATAATTTTTTTTAAGTTTACTTCTGAGATGGGGGGGCAGAACATGAGCAGGGGAGGGGCAGAAAGAGAAGGAGACACAGAATCTGAAGCAGACTCCAGGCTCTGAGCTGTCAGCACAGAGCCCAACACTGGGCCTGAAGCCACGTTGCGAGACCATGACCTGAGCCGAAACTGGACGCTCAACCGACCAAGCTACCCAGGCACCTACCCCCACAAAAAAAAAATTTTTTAAGAATAAAATCAGAGGCAAATATTTTTAAATGTCTTGCTAATCATGATACTTCATACTATTATCCTCTAATGGTCCAAGATGTGATATACACTTAAGGCATAGTCCATGGTTAATACAGAGGATGTCCATCAATTTCAAAGAGTCTTCTTGGTAATTCTGAAACTTTTAGGTCCAATTGTTAAATGTGGTTAGAAAATCACTTATGTTCATTGCACAATAAGACTAATAAGATCCTATGAAGTATCAGTTCTGCCACTGTAATGCTGATATACTTACGAATTTATCAGAGCTCAAAATGAGACTTCAAAGATTCAAATAATTTAGGGCTGGTGGAAAATCACAAATTCATCAACTCCATACACCGGATAAAATGGAAAACAAAATGGAACAGCAACAATTACAGCTTTCTATAGAATACAGATTTCCTTGCCAGCTAATCCACCACTGGCTGCATATTCAGATGCCAGGAAATGACAAGCATCTATCCCTCTATTTAACACTGAAGAAGTCATCAAAGGTGAGGAGCCCTGATGAACCTTCTGTATTTTCTTTAACTGGGAAGGAGCCAGGCTATCAGCACCTAACCTTGATTACAGACTTAAAATGTAATGCTCTACACTATTAATATTGGCATTGGGGATCACTTTTTATGGCTATTACACATGTACCCTACATGTTATAAATTGCAAACTCTCCAGGCTGCTGAAACTGACGGGGTTTTGTGAGTGGGAAGTCCAATATGGACTGAGATTACAGGATTTTATGTCACGGTCCTAATAGTGGCCTACCATGATCTTCAATTTTTTGACAGTCATGTTGGTTACAAACAAGGTTACAATCCATAAACGAAGTTACCCAAGAACATGTAAATTGTATTACTATTTGTGTGTGTGCACTAGGGGTGGGGTGAGGGAACACATCAGGGTCTGTGGTACAGAAATCCTGTCAGTTCTAGGGTAGCCGTGTACAGCTGGACAGATTGGACAGCACAAGGGACTACTTAATTTAAGAGAGCTCTACTTTCTGACTAATGCAGAGGTACCCTTTGGCCTTGCAGCAGCCCCAATTCCTTCCCTCAGGATACTCGGTATACTCTATGTGAAATGTAGACATTTGACAGTCTTGCTCATGTGACCATGATACTCTACTTATCAAGTATTTTAAAGGTTAACTTATGCATACAAGTTCTAATGTTTTCCCTCAACTCAATAAATTATATGTTCACCTCATGATGTGATACACATCCCATTTTGGAGACTACTGGTCTAGAATTACTTGCAAATGAAGGGGTAAATTTGAGAAAAGGATCAACGTTATAGGAAAAAATGCAAGACTGACAAAGCGGGCGTGCCAAAGGAGCCGCAGCAAGCCAGCGAACTAGGGGAGGCCCATGCACCCAGGTCAACAGCACCCTCTGCTTGGGGAGAGGAGCTAGTGCCATTAGCCCACGCGGCAGCATCTGCGCCGTGGCATCCCTAATTGCCCCAGGCACCTTCCTCAGGACCTGGCTGCTCCCTGCCTTGCCCTCTGCAATCCACTTCTCTTGCCCTCCTTCCCAATCCTGCCTGTCTCTACCTCGAACCCCAAGAGTCAGCCTGAGCCCAGGCCAATGCTGTTGCCCGTGTGGTTGCCTCACCTCCTGTCTTGGTGCTCTTCTGGGAGCACCCCCAATGAGCCAGTACGTGATTCGGATTGGGAGGGAGGCGGCGCTCAGCCGGCTGCCTGCCTCCTCTTCCTGCTGCCTCCATGGTTCCGTGCACACCCCACAGCCCCGCCAGCCCGGCCTCAGGGGAGACCTAGGAAATAAACCAATACACCTAGCCAAAATGATGAATTAGAAGAACTCTCCTCAAAAGAATGTACAAGAAATAGTGACAGCACAAGAACTGATGAACGCAGACATAAGCAACTTAACAGAATAAGAATATAGAATGATAGACATAAAAATACTCGCTGGGCTTAAAAAAGCATTAAAGAAAGCAAGGGTCCCCTCGCTGCAGGTATCAAAGACCTTAAAAACATTCCGGAGGAATTAAAAAGTGCTTTAAATGAGGTGCAAAACAAATTGGAGGTGGCCACAGCACGGATTGAAGAGGTAGAAGAGAGAATGGGTGAATTAGAAGACAAAATTATGGAAAAAGAGGAAGCAGAGAAAAAGAGAGAGAAACTGATTCAGGAACAGGAAAGGAGAATTCAAGAGCTGAGCGATGCAATCAAATGGAACAATATCCGTATTAATTATAAGAATTCCAGAGGAAGAGGAGAGAGAGAAAGGAATCGAAGGGGTACTTGAACTTATCACTGCTGAGAACTTCCCCAACATGAAGAAGGAAACGGGCATGGAAGTCCAAGAGGCACAGAGAACTCCCCTCAGATGTAACCTGAAGAGACCCTCATCACAACACATCATAGTGAAGCTGGGAAAATACAAAGACAAAGAGAGAATTCTGAAAGCAGCTAGGGAAAAACGGGCCTTGACATACAAAGGCAGACACATTAGGGTAGTAGCAGACTTATCTATAGAAACATGGCAAGCCAGAAAGGAATGGCAGGAAATCTTCAATGTGATGGACAGAAAGGATATGCAGCCAAGAATCCTTTATCCGGCTAGCCTGTCATTCAGAATGGAAGGAGAGATAAAGATCTTCCCAAACAAACAAAAACTCAAGGAATACATCACAAATAAACCAGCATTACAAGAGATCCTGAGGGGGACTCTATGAAGGAAAGATCACAAGGAATACAGAGTACAGGAGACAACCTTACAAGCATAAAACCTACATATAACACAGTAACTCTAAACCCATATTTTTCAGTATTAACACTGAATGTAAATGGACTAAATGCTCCAATTAAAAGATACAGGGTAACAGAACAGATTAAAAAACAAGACACATCTATCTGCTGTCTTCAACAGACCCGTTTTAGACCTGAGGACACCTTCAGATTGAAAGTGAGGGGGTGCAGGACTATCTAAAATGCTACAGGAAGTCAGAAGAAAGCTGATCTAGTCACATTTATATCAGGCAAACTAGATCTTAAAGTAAAAGATGTAATAAGAGATGAAGAAGGGCATTATATATAATAATACATAATAATCACAGGGACTATCCAGCAGGAAGAGCTAACAATTATAACTAACTACGCACTGAATTCTGGGGCACCCAAATTTGTAAAGCAACTAATTACAAACATAAGCAATCTTATCAACGAAAATGTGCTAATTGCAGGGGACCTTAATACCCCACTCACAGTGCTGGATAGATCCACTAAACAGAGAAGGCCATAGAAAAAACGGCCCTGAACGACACGTTGGAACAGATGGGCCTGACTGACATCTTCAGGGCCCTTCATCCAGAAGCAAAGGAATTTATATTCTTCTCAAATGCACACGGTATGTTTTCCAAGATAGACCATATTTTGGGGCACAAGGAAGCGCTGAAGAAATATTAAAAAAATGAATATCATACCATGCACACTTTCAGACCACAATGCTTTGAAACTTGAAATCAACCACAGGAAAGAGTCTGGAAAACCCCCAAAAACATGAAGGCTAAAGAACAACCTACTAAAAGATGAATGGGTCACCCAAGCAATCAGAGAAGAAATTTAAAAATACATGGAAACAAATGAAAATGAAAATACAACAATCCAAACGCTTTGGGATGCGGCAAAGGCAGTCCTGAGAGGGAAATATATGGCAATCCAGGCTAGTCTCAAGAACAAGAAAAATCAATAACACAAATCCTAACAGCACGCCTAAAGGAACTAGAAGCAGAACAGCAAACCCAGAAAAAAGAGAGAAATAACAAAGATCAGGGCAGAAATTAATAACATGGAAACCGAAAAAGTAGTGGAACAGATTGATGAAACCAAGAGCTGGTTGGTTGAAAAAATAAACAAAATTGACAAACCGCTAGCCAGGCTTCTCAAAAAGAAAAGAGAGACAACCTGAATAGATAAAATCACGAACAAAAAAGGAGTGATTACAATCAGAAATACAATTATCAGAGAATACTATGAAAAACTATATGCCGTCAAATTTGGACAACTTGGAAGAAATGGACAAATTCCTAAACAGCCGCACACTACCAAAACTCAAACGGGAAGAAATAGAAAACTTGAACAGACCCATAACTAGTGAAGAAGTTGAAACAGTTATCAAAAATCTCCCAACAAATAAAAGTCCTGGACCAGATGGCTTCCTTGGGGAATTTATCCAGACATTTAAAACAGAGTTAATACCTATCCTCCTCAAGCTGTTCCCCAAAAACTGAGATGGAACAGAAACTCCCAGACTCATTCTAAGAAGCCAGCATCACTTTGATTCCCAAACCAGATAAAGACCCAGCAAAAAAAAAGAGAATTACAGGCCAATATCCTTGGCCAATATCCTTGATGAATATGGATGCAAAAATTCTTAAGATATTAGCAAATCAAATTCAACAGCATATAAGAAGAATTATTCACCATGATCGAGTAGGATTCATCCCTGGGTTGCAAGGCTGGTTCAATATTCGCAAATCAATAAACGTGATACATCACATTAACAAAAGAAAAGATAAGAAACATATGATCATGTCAATAGGTGCAGAGAAAGCATTTGACAAAATACAGCATCCGTTCCTAATAAAAACTCTCGAGAAAGTCGGGATGAAGGAACATACTTAGGCATCATAAAAGCCATATATGAAAAGGCCACAGCTAATATCCTCAATGGGGAAAAACTGAGAGCCTTCCCCCTGAGATCAGGAACACGACCGGGATGTCCACTCTCACCACTGCTATTTAACATAGTGTTGGAGGTCCTAGCATCAGCAATCAGACAACAAAGCAAAATAAAAGGCATCAGGATAGGCAAGGATGAAGTCAAACTTTCACTTTTTACAGACGACATGATACTTTACATGGAAAACCCGACAGAATCCACCAAAAGCCTGCTAGAACTGATCCATGAATTTGGCAAAGTTGCAGTGTACAAAATCAATGTACAGAAATCGGTGGCATTCCTTTACACCAACAATGAAGCAATTGAAAAGAGAAATAGAGAAGTGAATCCCATTCACGATTGCACCAAAAGCCATAAAATACCTAGGAAATAGGTTCCCTCACCCCACCCCTAGTGCCCACACACACAACCTAACCAAAGATGTAAACGATCTCTACGCTGAAAACTATAAAACACTTACGAAGGAAACTGAGGAAGACACAAAGAAATGGAAAAACATCCCATGCTCATTGATTGGAAGAATAAATGCCGTTAAAATGGCAATACTACCCAAAGCAATCTACACATTCGATGCAATCCCAATCAAAATTGCACCAGCATTCTTCTCAAAGCTAGAGCAAACAATCCTAAAATTTGCATGGAACCACAAAAGACCCGGAATAGCCAAAGTAATACTGAAGAATAAAACCAATGTGGGAGGCAGGACAATCCCAGACTTTAACCTCTACTACAAAGCCGTAATCATCAAGACAGTATGGTATTCACACAAGAACAGACACATAGACCAATGGAATAGAATAGAGAACCCAGAAATGGACCCACGAGCATATGGCCAACTAATCTTTGACAAAGCAGGAAAGAGTATCCAGTGGAAAAAAGACAGCCCCTTTAACTAATGGTGCTGGGAGAACTGGACAGCAACATGCAGAAGAATAAAACTAGACCACTTTCTTTCACCACTCACAAAAATAAACTCAAAATGGATGAAGGACCTGAATGTGAGACACGAAACCATCAAAATCCTAGAGGAGAAAGCAGGAAAAAAACCTTTTTGACCTGAGCCACAGCAATTTCCTACTCGACACATCTCCAAAGGTGAGGGAATTAAAAGCAAAAATGAACTATTGGGACCTCATCAAGATAAAAAGCTTCTGCACGGCAAAGGAAACAACCAACAAAACTAATAGACAATCGACGGAATGGGAAAGGATCATTGCAAAAGGCATATCGGATAAAGGACTAGTATCTAAAATCTATAAAGAATTTACCAAACTCCACACTCAAAAAACAAATAATCCAGCAAAGAAATGATATGATTTCTTTGAATAGACACTTCTCCAAAGAGGACATTCAGATGGCCAACAGACACATGAAATGATGCTCAATGTCACTCATCATCAGGGAAATACAAATCAAAACTACACTGAGATACCACCTCACACTGGTTAGAGTGGTTAAAATGAATAAATCAGGAAACTATAGATGCTGGCGGGGATGTGGAGAAGCAGGCACCCTCCTACACTGTTGGTGGGAATGCAAACTGGTGCAGCCGCTCTGGAAAACGGCGTGGAGGTTCCTCAAAAAAATGAAAATAGAGCTACCCTATGACCCAGCAATATCACTGCTAGCAATCTACCCAAAAGACACAGGAGTGCTGATGCATAGAGGCACGTGTACCCTAATGTTCACAGCAGCACTTTCAACAATAGCCAAATCATAGAAAAAGACTAAGTGTCCATCAACTGACGAATGGATAAAAAAGATGTGGTATATATATATACAATGGACTACTACGTGGGAGTGAGAAAGAATGAAATCTGGCCATGTGTAGCAACATGCATGGAACTGGAGGGTATTATGCTAAGTGAAATAAGTCAGGCAGAGAAAGACAGATACCATATGTTTCCACGCATAAGTGGATTTTGAGAGACTTAGCAGAAAACCATGGGGGAGGGTTAGAGGGGAAAGAAAAAAAGCCACAGAGAAGGAGGGAGACAAAACAGTAAGAGACTCTGAAAGACTAAGAACAAACTGAAGCGTGAGGGGGGTGTGGGAGGGGGGAGAGTGGGTGATGGGCACAGAGGAGGGCACTTGTTGGGATGTGCACTGGGTGTTGTATGGAAACTAATTTGACAATACGTTATTAATAATAATAAACATAGAAATGCAAGATTTGTGCATCTAGGCTGATAGCCTAATTTGGAAAGATCTCTAAGAGAAATTAAAAAGACAAATCTAGAGATGTAAGAACCCAAGTTAGCATATTACTCACATCTAAGTTTATTGAAAAGGTGCAATGCAATTTAAACATGGTAATTTGGGGTGCCTGGATGGCTCGGTCGGTTAAGCATCCAACTGTTGATTTTGGCTCAGGTCATAATCTCACAGTCATGAGACTGAGCCAGGGATTTTCTCTCTCTGGCTCTCTGCCCCTCCACCACTCACACATGTACGTGCTCTCTCGAAAATAAATAGTTTTTCTAATGGTATTTTGGGGCACCTGGGTAGTTCAGTCTGTTAAGCATCCAACTTCAGCTCAGGTTATAATCTTGAGGTTCCTGAGTTCGAGCCCCACATCAGGCTCTCTGCGGTCAGCACAGAGACCACTTTGTTTTTGTTTTTTTTTTAATGTTTATTTATTTTTGAGGGACACAGAGACAGAGCATGAGAAGGGAAAGGGCAGAGAGAGAGAGAGGCAGACACAGAATCCGAAGCAGGCTCCAGGCTCTGAGCCATCAGAACAGAGCCTGACGTGGGGCTCGAACTCACAGACGGTGAGATCATGACCTGAGCCGAAGTCAGACGCCCAACCGACTGAGCCACCCAGGCGCCCCCAGAGACCACTTTGATCCTTGGTCCCCCTACCTGCTCCCACTCTCTCTCAAAAAAAAAAAAAAAAACCATAAAAAAAATAAAAAATGGTTATTCTGACATCAACTTTCCACCAGGACAGAGTAACCAGTACCAAGACAAGTTTGCCTGCCATGAAAAACTGGATGTAACTGGGAAGAATATACGAAGCAACTGTCTTCAGGCATTAGACAATAAGCAAGTGAAGACTGTGATCCCTGAAAAAAGGGAAATTCAGCCTCAAAAAAGTGTCCTGATTCTCTGCCTGAGGACTCTTTCCCAACCACAGTGCAGGGAACTAGAGCCTAAGTAGAACATAGCTAAGAGCCAGAGAAGAACGTGGGGCTGTGAAACTAATCAAACAGTGGAAGAAGAGAGCTGCAGAGAGTAAGGATGCCAGTGGTCTCTGTCGGGTTTCTCCAAGTCCTTGGCTGAAGGCTACCACGAATGTGCACATCAAGACTTTGGGAAACTTACCAGAGAGCAGTTGCTAAGGGATTGAGAAAAGTAAAGATACTAGAGACCCAACAGGAACAAAGAGAAAACAAATTTTTAAAAAGTAGTCTTAAACTCAACCATACTAATAATTACTTAAAATGTAAACGGTCAAACCACCCATCAGTCACAGAAGAAATCACAAGGGAAAAAATTTTTTATTGTTTGTTTATTTTTGAGAGAGACACGGTGCAAGCAGGGGAGGGGCAGAGAGTGAGGGAGACACAGAATCCGAAACAGGTTCCAGGCTCTAAGCTGTCAGCACAGAGCCTGACATGGAGCTTGAACTTACAAACTGCGAGATCATGACCTGAGCTGAAATGGGAGGCTTAATCAACTGAGTCACCCAGACACCCCCAAAAGAGAAATTTTTAAATATTTTAATAGGATGTTAATAAAAACACAATACAAAATTTGTTTGAGGTGGCTAACACACACTTAGAAAATTATGCCTCTAAAGCAGAGACAAACAATAAATAAAATAAAGCCCAAAGTTAGGTGATAAGCCCTTGGTAAATAGCAAGCAAGAAAATGACTGAATATTACAAACAGAAACAAAAGAGGAGACATCATTCAACCCCCAAAAAACATTAAAAGGGTAAGGAAATACTGTGAATATATGTCAAAAATGTACCGATTAGATAAAAGAAAATTTTCTTCAAACAATTTACCAAAATGGATTCATGAAGAAATATAAAATCTGAATGCCCCTGTATAAAGTAACGACACTGAATTCCTAATCAAAAACCTTCTCATAAAGAAAACCCAGGGCCCTTATGGATTCACAGAATTCTGTCAAATATTTAAAGAATATTAATTTTACAAAATCTCTTTCAGAAAATTTGAGATGGGATGTACACTATATACATTGAGGCCAGTATTACCTTGATACCCAAATCAGATAAAGATATAAAAAAAACTCTATCAACAATATTCCTCAACAACATAAAAAAGTCCTTAAAATATTAGCAAATCAAATCCAGAAGTACACCAAAAGGATAATACATCATGATCAAGTAGCGCATATCCCAAGAATACAAGATAGGTTTAACATCTGAAAATCACCGTAATTCACCACAGTAACAGAAAAAAAAAGAGAACTTCACTATCATTTTGATGCAGAAAATGCAATCAACAAAATTCATCATCCACTCATGATTAAAATCCTCAGCACTCTAGGAAGAGAAGGAAACTTCTGAAGTTTGGTCATGAATACCTGTAAAAAGCTAATAGATGCAACATATTAATTGTGAACAGCTAATGTTATCCTCCTAAGATCAGGAATAAGGATGTCATCTCTCATTTAATAGTGAAATTAAACTTTATTGAATATTGCAATAAGGGAAGAAAATAACAAATTATTAGGAATGGAAATAAAGAAGTAAAACTATCTACCTGTAAGCAATGGCAGCCTACACAGCAAATCTTAAGGAATTTACAAAGAAAGTATTAGATTTAATAATTGAATTTAGCAAGATAATGGGATATATTCAATATACAAAAGTCAACTATATTTAAACTAGCAACAATTAGGAATAATATTTTCTTTTTTTAATTTTTCCGTGTTTATTTTTGAAAGAAGAAAGAGAACATAAGCAGCAGAGGAGTAGAGAGAAAGGGAGACAGAGGATCTGAAGTGGGCTCTGTGTGTACAAAGATCCCAACTCGGGGTTTCAACCCACAAACCATGAGATCATGACCTGAGCTTAACCGACTGAGCCACCCAGGCACCCCTAGAAATGATATTTTCAAAAACGCCATTATTATTAAACAACATTACCATAAAAAATTTTTGGAATAAACTTCACAAATATTGTGCAAGCCTTCTATGAGAAAATAGACTGAGAGAAATTAAAGATCTAAATAAATGGGAGACAAAACATGTTTAGAGATAGAAATAGTCAATATTGTTAGATCGTTCTCCCCAAAGTAGTATCTGGATTTAATGCAATTTTAATCAAAATCATAGCAGGCTTTCATGTAGAAATTAACAAGCTGACTCTAAAATTTATGAAGAAATGCAAATGACTTTAAACAGCCAAACAATTTTGAAAAAGAACAAAACTGCCCAATTCAAAATTTGCTTTGAAAGCTACAGTAACAAAAAAACATTGTTAGTACTGAATGGATAGATCAACGGAACAGAAAATACAGAAATAGAACCATACATATATGTTCAATTGATTTTTTACAAAAACGCCAAAGTAATATAATGGGAAAGTACTCTTTTAATTAAATGGTGCTTTAACACATGGTTGAAAACATGAACCTCAACCTTTACCTCATATAAAAATTGCTCAAAATAGATTATAGTCTAAATAGAAAAACTAAAACTACTGCAAGATGGAATAAAATCTTAGTAAATTTAGGGTAGGCACAGAAGTATTAGAACACAAAAATCACTAATCATAAAAGAAAAAAAATGGATAAATCAGACTTAATCAAAGTTTAAAACTTCAGCTCTTCAAAAGATACCATCAGGAAAATGAACAGGCAAGCTATAGGAATGAAAGAAAATACACGCAATGCCCGTTTTAACAAAGGCCCAGGATACAGAATATATATAAAGACGATTTAGTTTTCTGGGGCACCTGAGTGGCTCAGTCAGTTAAGTGTTTGGCTTGATTTTGGCTCAGGTCATGAATTCAGGGTCGTGAGGTCAAGCCCTGTGCTGGGCTCAGTGCTGAGCATGGAGCCTGCTTGAGATTCTCTCTCCCCTTCTATTCATCTCCCCCCCCAAAAAAAATAAACATTAAGAAAATAATATATACTTTTCAACAATATATCCAATTACCTAATTTAAAAAATCTGCAAAAGACAAACTGAAATTTTACCAAGAAGCTCTAATAGCCAGTAACCACAGGAAAGATGCTCATTATTATTCATTGGGGAAATGAAAATTAAAACCATGAGACAATCCTTTGCACATACTAAAATGACTAAAATTAAAGACTAACAACACTTAAATTGGCAACGATGTGAACCAAATGGAACTCTTGTACGTTGCTGGAGGGAATGCAAATCAGTACAACCAGTGTAAATATACATTTATGATGCAAACAAGGAATTCCAATTCTAAGTATTTACCCAAGGAAATGAAAACATATCCACATAAAGACTTCTCTAAAAATTTTTCTAACACTCTTATTCATAACAGCCCCAAATTGAAAATAGTATAATTTCCATTAATAGGTCAATATTGAATATAAAACTTTGTATAAAACTGGTAGACAATATGGAACAAAAATACTATTAATTCTTTATCATCATATCTTGTACTCACAAGGTGATTTATACTTCTCACCAAGAACCCAAGGAAATCAGATCCCAGAATTGAGTTACGTGTCTTTTAGACTGCCTCCTGGTAAAGAAGTCTAGGAAAATTGGTAGATTCTTTTATTTTACTCTCCAGGGACAAATAATGTGACCCCCTTCAAAACTATGCTCAGTATTCTTGTAAAAACAAAAAAAGAGTTTGCCACTCTTTTGCTGACACCACATCAACACCACAAAATATTACACAATGTTGTAACGTTTCTCCAGGATCAGTTTGCCTTCTGATTTCCTGCACCTGTAACGTACCTAAAGAAAAACTGTTTTCTAAGCTCTTCCCTCTTACCTAGATATAACTGCACACTAAGAAAATGACAGTCACACCTGAGGTAGTCATCCGACTTTAACATGTGGCCACTCGTCTTCATTCCTTCCAACTAGCAGCCTTATAAAAGGACAGTTTCAACCCATGTTCTCAATAGTGTAACTGTGTCTGAGCATTTATAAATTATAATACTTTTTTGTTATTATAAATTAGCTTTATTTCTTTTTCATAAAAATTATCTTAGGAAGGATTTCTTTTCCATAAATTTCATTTAGGATAATAGGGAGCACCAAAAAGTATTTAATAGAAAAATTAGGTCTGATAATGTTGAAATCTATTACTCTATACCTTGAACTTTGGTCTTAATTTCCTCAGGAATCCTCTTATGATCAATTTTATTTTAAAATATAATACTGCTTGAGCTAAAGAAACACTAGGGTTTAATATTATACTCCAGAATTCTAAAACTATGCCAAATTGGGCACTCTGAGGGGATGGGCCTAGAAATCTAAAATTTTAATGTAAATTTTAAACCAGTGAGGGGCGCCAGGGTGGCTCAGTGGGTTGACCTTCCAACTTTGGCTCAGGTCATGACCTTGCAGTTCCTGAGTTCAAGCCCTGCATAAGGTCTGATGCTGTCAGCACAGAACCCACTTCGGATCCTCTGTCTCTCTCTCCCTGCGCCTCCCCCACTTACATTCTCTTAAAAATAAATACAACATTTAAAAATTTATTTAATAAAAAATAAAATTTTAACCAGTGATTCCAGTAGAGCTAAAATTTGAAAACCACTATCTAAATCTAAAAGGGAAGCATTTAATTGCAACATAATTGTGGCCTCAACAAAACTTGTTTTGTCTGGCCTACAGAATGGGCTTGTGTGCAATATATGTATTTTTTCATTGACTTGCCAATATCTAATATTAGAGAAAGGTTACACAAAACTCCAGGCTTCAGACTTCTCATTAAAAGAAATATATACATAAATGTCCTTCAATACTGGCCCTGCCCTCTCCTGTCTGACCATCTGCTGGAACTGAGTTTGTTCCCCTTCCTTTTCACTCTCCACCATTCCCTATTATTTTACCCAGATGCCTGGCTTAGCTCCTGCAGGTATTATAATTTGACACTGATGACAGGACTGACAAGTTCATTAGGAGAATGAAGAACAGATGATCAAATGAACCCTATTTATTTAGTTATGATATGTACTGGCTAAAGTTTTACTCCAGCTAATATTAAAATAAGTTTGCAATAAAAGAGGAATGGAGAACATAAGTCAGTAAGATTCAGGATAGATAGTATTTTTAATTTACTAAAGATAATCCTAACTTTTTTAGAGTGCATTTAAAAGTGTCATTTGTTAGAGACTTTCTTTCTTAGTACAAAAACAAAAACATTAGCTTCCAATTTTAAATGCTTTCTTGAATTGCTTACAATACAAACACCAAGATAAAATAGAGATAAGAGTTACATAGAACATTTTGAGAAATCTGGAATTGCGAATTTGTCTCAGAGTTGAGTTTCAGAGTTGTCATTACCCATGTTCTCATTCATTCTGATCTCAATGTCACTGCTAGGCACAGGATAAATCTTAATTCTAGAATTACGCAAAATTCAGATCCCGACTACTAGCCTGTTTAACCACTTAAAATATAAAAGAAACTTTAAAAATGTGTTCTGCAATTAAGACTTAAGTTTCACCTATACTACACTAAATTTCCAACAGGTGAGCCCCATCAGAAAAAAACAAGCATGAAAGACCCGAGACTTTGCAAGCTAGCTTACCAGGGTAGAAGATACAAAGACTCGGAGGTGAGAGATAAGGGTTTATTAGTTACAATAACATAAGCCAAAGCATCAACACTTTTACACTGGTTCCCAGAGCCCCACCCAGTTCCCACCAGGCAATATGAAAATGGCCAGCTGACACCTGTACAGGCAATGGGTTGTGTTACACAAGAGGAAACCTAAGCTTAGGGAACACCAATTTTTTATCACACGCAATAAGCACGCCTGCCTTTTACTCCAGTAAACATTTATTATAATGGACCATACTCATGCCTGCTCTTTGCTCTGATGGAAGACACTATCTCTATCTTCCAAGGCTGTTCCTTATATAAACATCTTTTAAAAACAGCAACAAAGGGCAGTCAGTACCTTCCTGGCAAGACCTGCGGAAACTTAGAAATCCGCGGAAAATTGTCTCCCTCAACTAGATACTGTTTCTAACATATACTCAAAAGAGGAGTCTAATACTGCAATCTATTTATAGCATCCATTTCATATACACCTTGACGGGCTCAATTACTTCATCAGCATTTCATCTCAAATTAAATCAACTAGAAACTCTGAAAAGGAAGTACGTATTAAAAAGGGAATTATTCCCTCTTTCCAGTTGCTTTCCATTTTTAAAAAGGAGATGCTCCAATATTTGCAATATTAAAATTTTAAATCCTCAAGCATTCCACTAGAAATGATTACTGTGCTTACTTTAACTAACTTTAAATGTTTCAAACCTGTTAACGTTAGCAATAGGCACTACCTGTCAAAAGTCTCGTTATACAGTAACACACACGACAAAGAGAACAGTAACTTCGGTATTTCCAGCTGTTGTCTACAAAATGCAAGAAAATCCTGCACCTCAAATCACTTTGTTCTATTTCTCTTTACCATTTACCGTCTCAAAATAAAATCTTCGAATGAGAAAGACAACAAAATACCGTCTCTTTGGGTTCCTTTGTCCCTAGCAGAAGGGAGAAAATCGGGGACTCGTTAAGCTAAAGAACCTGAAACATGTATGATAGAAAATAGACGGCATCTGATCTGTAATCAATCACGAGAGAAAGTCCCCATCACTTCTTCATCCCTCCCTCCCCCCCTCAAGCTCAGATAACGTGGGTATATACGAGATGATTAGGATCATATGTACCCGGACAAAGCTCCAGGGAGGCAGAGGGTAGCAGTCTGCAAAGAATCCGAGATACACACTACAGCCGAGACTCCAACGGAGGTTTTCAAAAGTGCGGGTCGCACGGGCCACCCAACCCTGGAGGAGAATGCTGAGTGGCAGCAGGAGCAGCAGCGGCGCCGCCAAGTCCTCGGCGCCCGTGGAAGTTGCTCGCGGGGCGCACGGCACGCCGCAGAGCGCGCGGGCCCTCCATGTCACCGCCGCCAACACAGACCCTCCTCCTCGCCCCTCCCCCGCCGCGCACCCCGGGCGGCGACGACATGACAGCGGGTCGCGCCGCACAAGGGCGCTCGCCTCCCCGAGACCCTCCCCGGCCTCTCCCGCACCCACAGCCGGCTCTCACCTTGGGTGGCGAACGGCGAGGAGCCGCTGACCGGCGAGCCGGGGGCGGGGACGGGCGGCGGGGTCTCGGCCGAGCCCAGCATGGGCGCGGGCAGCATGAGGTAGCGCTGGGGCGCGGGTAGGCAGCGCTGGCAGAAGGAGTGCAGGCAGGGCAGCAGCTTGGGCGCCCGGCTCTGGATGTTCTGGTGGCATACGGCGCAAGTGTCCAACAGGTTGAGCCGGGCCGCCTCGCCTCCGCGCTCCGAGTCGGGGCCCTGCCGACTCTCGGCCTCGTTCTCCCCGCTTGGCGCCGCCGAGGGCCCCCCGGCGGCCGCCGCCGAAGCCGCCGCGGCCGCCGTCGCCGCCTTCTCCACAGCCACCTCCATTGTCCTGCCCCCGCCGCCGCCGCCGCTGCCGGGGAAGGGGGAGCGCGGTCTCCGCCTGCCGCCGCCCCCGACGACCTCCTCCTCCTCCTCCTCACAGGCCGTTCGGGTGACCGGCGGGAGAGGGAGGGAGAGCGGGACGGGCTGAGGAAGGCTCCTCAGGCCCCGGGGATCCGCCTCCCGGGTGGCGCGGCCGGAAGAAGGGGATCTGTCAGCGGGAACCGTTCCTCGCACCGGGAAGGCTGCGCCCCGTCCGCTTCGCCAACCGCCGCGGCGCTCGTCGAATCCGCCCAGCCCGCCCTCGTCTCCCCGCCTTTCTCTCTGGGCCCCCGGCCCATCTCAGGCCCCGCCCCCGCCCTCCCTCTCCCAGCAACTGAGGCGACGGCGAGGAACGTGCCGCCCAATAGCCGCAGCGCCTTGCCAGGGGGCGGGGCCTGCCCAAGCCCGCGAGGCTCCGACGGCCTCGGCGGGAGGCTGGGAGGTGGGAGGGCGCTTGCCCAGCCCCGCCCCCCGAACTCCTAGAGCCGCGGCTTCTGATTGGGCCTTTGTGAGGGTTTCGCTCCCCTGAAAAGATTAAGGGATCATTTGTGAACGACAGACCGACTAATTCGGTCCGCCTGTGATAGCTCCTCCTATGGGGCGGAGCTCCTCCGTGTGTACTCAATGCCGTTAATTAACTGCTTCGAAGAAAACTCTTCGTTTTATTGCTGAAGACGGGGGGTCCTATAGGAGGAGTAAATATGGTGGGAGGGTCAAAGGATGACGAAGTAGAGATTGTGAAGAGCAAACGAGGAAAGAATTTTACAAAAGCAGAAATGTGTAAAGAAAGATGTGGAGGCAGCATGGATTTGCCACCTGAATTTGCTCTTCTGTATTATGAATGATGGAGCGTGAAGAATGGGGGGGGGGGTGCGGCGGAAGGTTCTCTTGGAAGTCAGAAAATTTTTTAAGGATTTTGCCAGTGAAAACGATGAAAGGTGAAATCAATTTTTAAAGTCAAGGATTTGCTTTTCAAATAAATAAAAATGGTTCTTCAAGGACTTACTATATAAAGATTGTTTGAAAATGTCTTTATTGTATACAGTTGGCACCAATTCAAGAAATAAAAATAAATCTCGGCACTGATGTCCAAATAATTCCTTCAATATTTTTTTCCTTCTGATCCCCAAAACACGTGGTTATGTCAGAAGGTACACACATTTTCGGTCAAAACAGAGCCAAGCTTTGGGGCACCTGGCTGGCTCAATCCATAGAGCATTCAGCACTTGATCTCCCAGCTGCGAGTTCAAGCCCCATGTTGGGCATGGGACCTACTTAAAAAAAATAACCAAGCTTTTAAGGAGCTGGAAGTATAGAAATGGAGTGAGGAAAACAAAACTTCTGTACACACTGTTGTGCCCAAATTCTGGATCCCAAGAAGACCACCGGGGAGCGGAACTGGTATAAACACAAAGGGTCTTTATTTGAAGCTGGAGCTCGGAGTCTTGCACCTCCCGAGGCAGCGGTGCAGTAGCAAGAGCACCGAGCCAGGTTTACACAGGCTTTTTATCAGGGTTCGGGTATACTTTTCTGGCGGGAATGGGGGTCCTTTGAATTGATTGATTAGCATTCTCGCAGGCTAGTTTTAGCATAATCTGATTATTTCATATTTGGCGGCGTGGGCTAACTATGGATTGGCTTAGCTTGGGGGTCGCATATCATTGATTGGCTAATTCAAAGGGTTGGCGTGTGCGGACTAAACACTGATTAGCTCTACTAAGGGCTATTCTAGGAATCTGACCTCCTGTGGTTTTCCCTGGAACTCAAGGTGGAGGCAGGGTCTGCTAATCAGGGTCCAGCCCCTTGGCTACTCTGTTTACTGGAACCCGGGGCAGAGTCCAGGGTGACTTGTTTTCCTGGAACTCGGGGCCCAGAACTACTCTAAGATGGAACTTAAACTAAAATGGAGTGGCCTTAGCCCTCACAGCACTATACTTTCGCCATCACAACATAGCAACTCTCTAGCACAGCAAACAGGGTTCACAGTAACCACAGTAATCACAGCAAACGGGCCAGGAGTCTAGTGCATTCCTAAGTCTAGCGCACACCGTAAGTCTCTAAATCTAATACATAACAAGATTTAACACACAGCAACTTAGTCTAATACATAGCAAACTAAACAGGTCTCACAGCACCCCAAGAAAAGTTTCACAGTGTTCACAGCAAACAGCAATCAAAACAGAATTCTCAGCAATCATAACCCTTAACAAGGTTCACAGTGAGCAGAAGTCTGGGGGACACTATCTCTAACACAGTACCCCTCAACGTCTACTACTTAGCAGAAAAGAGAACTGGCTTCAAACTAATGCAGGGCTGTCACTTGGGACAGGAAACTTAAAAACGCTCTCTTCACACACATGTAAAAGGATTGTATGGAAGTGCCATTTTTAAGTATAAGTGATGTAGTGCCGGACCTTTGAGGAAAGTGGAATGGGGTCAGAAAAGGCCTTGTTAAAACTGAAATGATCCCAGAAGAACAAATGGCAGCGAGAGAGGTCAAATTCTAGGCACCCTGGCCCTCCGTTACCTTTCCCAAGTTATTCCTCCCCTACCAGCCTCTTTCTCAAACAGATTGTAAATCCAATCGCTATAGGCCTCCAAGAGTGAAGTTCTCCTTCTCAAAGGCATTCAGGAGCTGGCTATTTGCTTTGTATAGCAGTAGTTTTTTGAACCTTAGTTTGCATAAGAATCACCTGGCAAGCTTACTTAAAAGCTGGTTCTTGGGCTCATCTCCACGTTCAATTTTAGGAGCATCTGGTGATTGTGATCAAGCTGAAGTTCCCTGTAGGCTCATACCTCATGGTTCAGCAATTTTAATACCTCCTACTTTGCACATTCTGTTCCCTTTGTTTTAGAATGCTTTTCCCCTCAAAATTCAGGCTTACCTATTTCCCCCTAAAAGACCACATATGCAGTTCATCACTCTTTCCCCCATACTCATTCTGTACTCCATCTTTTGGTAGATGCACCCTGAAAATCTTCATATACTAGGAAAGCAAATTATAAATTAATAATTTAATATGCTAATATCCATTACAAAGATGGTATATAGGATTCAAGCAGACCAAAGACAAGTGTCTTTTGTTTTATTTTTTATTTTTTTAACTTTTTTCTTTTTTTTGAGAGACATAGAGACAGAGCATGAGCAAAGGAAGGGCAGAGAGAGAGAGAGACACAGAATCTGAAGCAGGCTCCAGGCCCTGAGCCATCAGCACAGAGCCCGACGCGGGGCTCCAACTCACGAACTGTGAGATCATGACCTGAGCCGAAGTCGGCCACCTAACCGACTGAGCCACCAGGCGCCCCGACAAGTGTCTTTTATTCCCTTGGATGACGGTGGTGAAGGAAAGAAAAAGCAGTATATGGTGGAGGCTTGTTTTTGGAGAATTCCGTGCAATTTGATAACAACCCTCTAGTTTCTCAAATCCACGGATAATCAGTTTTACAGAAAATTATCTTCCATATTCTTAGGCTTCCTAGTCTCATATACTTAAAACAATTGTATGTTTTACTTTGTTCAAATATAGATGGCTTCTGGTTTTATTTAATTCCAGAAAATGAATTTGTTTTAGGTTTTCTTTGATCATGAGATTTTCTTATCTATATATTGTCGTCTCAAGTGTGTTGCAAAAATATTTCACAGAGATCCGCACTATGATAGCTGATTCTTCCTTAATTATAGCTCTCGTCTGTCTCCCTCTTTTGTTCTATAATGTCTATGGCTCCTTACTTCGTCCAAGGCTCTCCATAATTTCATCCCTATCCCTGCCTGATCATACTGCTTTCCCATATCCATTTTATGCTTCACCCTAAAGGCTTGCCATTTTCTAAACTGTATCAACACCGCCTCTACCATCCCTCTGAGAGTGGGGGTAAGATTTGTTTATGTCGGAAGAAAAGGCAGTTTGCAAGGAGAGCAAGAGAATTTGATGCTAGTGAGAATTTTGCATGCCCACCTCTCACATGGTCATAATGGATGGAAATTCTAGATCTTCCAGGAAAGTTTAACAAAACCATTTTTGAGTAGAACTCTGAGAAATTATAATGCATGTCTAGGCAAGGAAAGTGTGAGATAACCCCTTTATCCAATCTTCTATAGCCTGTAGAGAAAAGATAGGGGAAAGATTTCCATACCTTCAGTAGTAGCTGAGAGATTTGGGTAACTTGCAACCTCGTTGTTAACACAAGGAGAATGCGGTGTGCAGGGACCAAAGACTGTCTTGTTATCTCCGTGAATTCTGCAGAGATGCCCGCAGTCAAGAACCAAAGGAAGCAAGGCACATTCTGTGTACTCCATCACGAACCGATGTCCCAGGACTCAGTGTCTCCCTCACGTATACCATGGCTCTGTTAAACTCTTGGATCTTCAAACTGGCCCTAGATAGAAAGGAGAGTGAATATTGTATTGATGGATTTAAAACCCAAAATGATGGCCAAAACCAGAATGGAAACAGAACCTAAAATAACTGAGAATATGACTAGATTACTTTTTCTGCCTTCAGGAAGATAAAACGTTAAGCTATAAAAAAAAAAAGTTTATAGCCTACACACTATTTGGAGTACAATAAAGGGTTAGCTCAGTGAACATGGGTTACTCAAACCCTGCATATTCCAAAGAAAGAACTGGTCCTTAACTCACTGTTGGGAGATGACCTCTGAATCTTTACCCTACCTGATAAGGGTATTGCTATATGCCTGAGGCTTTGGCCTCACACCCATCAGTGACCAGATAGTTTACAATGTGATTTATGGCTCACACTGTTTTTTTGTATATTTGAGGCTCTGAGCCAGTCTAACCTCTGGAAGGCAGGAGACTGTGTGGCTGAGGTCAGTTACCTGGGTACTTACTCCATGCTCTGTGACTGACCCCCAATTGAGAACCCGGATACCAAGGCTTGGGTGAATTTCCCTCACTGGCAACACTTTTCACATGTTGTTACACGTTGTAGCTAGAGAATTAAGCCTATTGGTGGGACTCCTCTGGCCAAGAACAACTGGAAGCTCTCACTCCTGGTTTCTCCTGGGCTTTGCCTATGCACCTTTTTCCTTTACTGATTTTAATCTGTATCCTTTTGTTGTAATGAATTATAATGGGTTATAAAAGCTTTTTCTTTTTTTTAATTTTTTTTTTTTTTTTGAGAGACAGAGAGAGACTGAACATGAGTGAGGGAGGGGCAGAGAGAAAGGGAGACAGAATCCAAAGCAGGTTCCAGGCTCTGATCTATCACCACAGAGCCTGATGCGGGGCTCGAACTCATGGACCTTGAGATCATGACCTGAGCCAAAGTCGGACACTTAACCTACTGAGCCATCCAGGCGCCCCTATAAAAGATTTTTCTGAATCTTATGAATCCTTCTAGCAAATCATTGAAACTGAAAGTGGTTTTGGGGACAGCCAACACAAAGGGCATGCCATTTTTGCTACTAGAAATTCTATTTGTAATTCCTCGAGGCTAAGAACCATCTCTTCTGTATCGCTTTAATATTGCACCAACCGCATGAAAGCAAAAAATCTAGAACTTGCTTCCTCCTGCTTTATTCCTTTCACCCTTTGCTTCATTCCAAGTATTTGCCTCAATTATAGCTCATTTCTCCAATTATCTATCGCCTAACTATCATCTATCTATCTATCTATCTGTCTATCTATCTACCTACCTATCTATCTATCTATCTTTGCTTCTTGTGAGCCATTTGCTGAAGAGGAAGGTCCAGGAGAAATAATTGCAGTGATTTCCCTTTTCCCTCATTACCTCCCTTCCACATCGTTTTTTTCTTCTAGGTAAACATTGTTTTTAGAAGATGAAATGTGGAGGAAAAGAAGTCACGAAAGGGCTGGAGAGTGACAGGAGAAAGGGCATGTGTATTCCCTTATACGAAGGACAGGAACAATGAAGTGAGCTGTAAACTGAATATGCCCCTGAATATGTCATGAGGCTTTATGGACAGAGATCTTCATGGACGGCTGGAGCCAAGTCAACTTAAGTATTGGGAACAATACCTGTGCAGACTGTTCTGGGAATACCTAAGGGCAGAGAGAAGCCCCATATTCCCTGCTCTGTGGAAGCAATTTTATTGAGCTTTATTACGAGATGGGGAGGTGCAGAGGAGAAAAAGAAGAAGCAACGGAAAACCTGAGGATCCAGAGTAAGTCCATCAGAAGACCAAGAGGAAAAAAAAATGAAAAGGAAAGAGGGTGAGAGAACAAGGAAGATAATAAGGGAATGAGTGAAAGCAAACAAATGGAATAAAAGGAAAAAGGACTAACACAGATAACAGGAGAGGGAAAAGTGGAGTCGCTAGGAGCTAGAAGGAGAATGAGGAGTTTCATGACGCTCTGTGGTGAAGGAGATAAGTGAGAAACGAGTGGGTGAACCAAAGTGGGACTTCGAAGGACTCTGAAAATGATGACATGGTTTATTCTGAGACATAACTTGTAAGAAATTTATCCACAACTCAACATAAAACACAGCCAGAGCAGAAGCCATTTCTACTTTCCAAGAAATATTTCACTTGATAGTAGAATTCCTTGTACATATTTGTGCTTTCGAAAAGTGTCATTCTTTTGTTTTTTTTCCCCCTAGCATTTACACTATATGAAAGAAATATTCATTTGTTATGTAGCTTTTGTTTGTTTTCATGATGGTGATTTATATCAAGCACTACTTTTAGCTATGCCTGCCCTTCTGTTCTATAACTTGTTCTTAATTTAGCCCAAAGATGCCTGACATAGCCTCCTTAAACTCCATGTACAGAGTTTATTGCTACTGGGGAGCATGTTTTCAGAATCTGTGTAAACATATCCTATACATATATACCCACACATATATAATTTGACATAACTGCAATCACAATATACAGAATTTTAGTAATTTTTTGAAATTAATGCTGGGAACTGAATTGTGTTCTTCTTCAAATTCACATGTCGAACCCCCAATCCTATATGTAATTGTATTTGAAGATAGGGTCTTTAGGAGTTAATTAAGATTAAATGAGGTCATAAGAGTAGAGACCTAGTCTGATAGGATTGGTGTCCTTATGAGAGTAGGGAGAGAGATGAGAGTGCATTCCCTCTCCTCCCAGCCCCCAGACCCTCTCACTTTTCTCTCTCCTAAAGCACAGGCACCACGGCACAGGGAAAGGGCATGCGAAGGCCAAGCAAGGTGGTCATCTGTAACCCAGGAAGAGAGCTCTCACCAGAAACTGAATTGGCTAGAGCCTTGATCTTGAACTTCCTACCTCTTGAACTATGAGAGGTAAGTTTTTGCTGTTTAAATCCTCCAGTCTGTGGCATTTTGTTACAGCAATTCAAGAAGACTAAAAAAAAAAAAAAAAAAACCTCTAAAATACATGTAGACATCTATAGCCTTATGAAATCACTTTTAATGATTGCTTATGATTCCATGATAACAAAATTTATGTTAAAAAAAACTATATTGACAGACATTTAAACCTGTATTAATCAAGTAATAGGCTAAGCTAGTATGACAATTCCAGTGGCTCAAACCACATCGAGTTTATTTTTCTTTAATATAACATGTCCCAGTGTGAGTCCACAGCTCTGTTTCTCAATCATGCAAAGCAACAGTTTCTTCTAGCTTGTTTTGTTCTGTCATCCCTTAAAATGTTGTCTTTGGTGACCAGGGCCGATCGGACCCACAAGAACTATGTTTTCACCTGAGAGGAGAGAGGAATTGGCAACTCACATCGAGTAACAGAAGTTGGGCATTAACTTCCACTCACATTATGTTGTCACAGGACCACATCTAGCTTCAAGATAAGCCAGGAAATGTCCTTTTCAGTGGAGTAACCATGAATCCTAAAACTCAGCAGAAGTGGGCATTCTGTTAGTAAAGGGATAAGGGAAAATTGGATGGGGCAGATGTGGGCAGAAATTAGTAATCTCGTGTACAATTATTTTCAGCATTTCACTGATCTCTGTGACCTTGCATTGAATTCCTAGAAATGAAATTCTTAGAACAAGGGTTGCACAAGTAATGTTTTTATATTTATTGCCACACTGCACTTCAGAAAGAATTTGTATTACACTCCCACCAATGTTGTACGTAAATATGAAGTTCCCCTACCTCTTTGCCATTATTCTACTTAATCTTTGCTAATCTGAATGTCTAAAACAGGTAACTCAGTATTGATTTTATTTTCATTCTTTGATTAGTGCTGGGACAGAACATATCTTCATATATTTAGGGACATTTGTATCTTTTTTCATTTGTGATCATCTGATCATGGCCTTGGCCTTTTTTCTTATTCATTTGAAAGGGATTTTTGTTTTTTACATACTGTATCTTGCAAAAATTTTTTTCCTGTGTGTCATTGGTCTTTTAATCTTACAGATTTCTTTTTCTGCCAGGCAAAACTGTTAACTTTTTATGCAGTCATATTTATCTTTGTTTTGTTTTCTGGCTTTCGATTTTGTGGCATATTCAGAAATGCCTTTTGTCAAGAGATTATACAAGTATTCACTCGTATTGTCTTCTAAGAAATATTTTTTCTTTTCTTTTTTTAAGTTTATGTATTTATTTTGAGAGAAAGAGACAAAGAATGAGTGGGGAAAGGGGAGAGAAAGAGAGACAGAGAGAAAGAGAATCCAAGAAGGCCCCTCTCTGTTAGCACAGAGCCCAATGTGGGGCTCCATCCAAAGAAACCATGAGATCATAACCTGAGCTGAGATCAAGAGTTGCACCCTTAACCAACTGAGCCACCCAGGCACCCCCTAAGAAATATATTGTAATAGGTAACACATTTGTATGTTTTTTTCTTTTCCAATTTTTATTTAAATTCTAGTTAGTCAACATATAGTGCAATATTGGTTTCAGGAATACAATTCAGTGATTCATCACTCACATACAACACCCCGTGCTCATCATAGCCAGTGCTCTTCTTAATACCCATCACCCATCTAGCCCATCCCCCACCCGCCTCCCTCCATCAACCCTCAGTGTGTTCTCTATCTTTAAGAGTCTATTATGGTTTGTTTTCCTCTCTATTTTTCCCCCTTCCATATGTTTGTCTCTTTTGTTTCTTAAATCCCACATATGAGTGAAATCATATGGTATTTGTCTTTCTCTAACTTATTTTGCTTAGCGTAATACGTTCTGGTTCCATCCATGTCATTGAAAATGGCAAGATTTCATTCTTTTTGATGGCCGAATAACTATTCCATTGTGTGTATATACCACATCTTCTTTATTCATCAGTCGATGGGCATTTGGGCTCTCTCCATAGTTTGACTATTGTTGATAGTGCTGCTATAAACAGCGGGGTGTATGTGCCCCTTTGAATCAGTATTTTTGTATCCTTTGGGTAAATATCTAGTAGTGCAATTGCTGGATTATAGGGTAGATCTATTTTTAACTTTCTGAGGAACCTCCATACTGTTTTCCAGAGCGGCTGCACCATTGCATTCCCACCGACAGTGCAAGAGGGTTTCCCTTTCTCTGCATCCTCGCCGACACCTGTTGTTTCTTGTATTGTTAATTTTAGCCTTTCCGACAGGTGTGGGGTGGTATCTCAGCATGGTTTTGATTTGTATTGCCCTGATGATGAGTGATGTTGAGCATCTTTCCATGTGTGGTATGGTTTAAAAATAAAAATACAAAACTACACACCGAAAATTCTTGCTGCTACGTTTGTCCTTTTTGATCTCTTAACCACATGACCCTCCTCCTCCTCTGGCAAATCTGCTGTAAACTGATGAGAGCAAAAAATGAAAGTAATATATTAGTATTGTTTTTAAAGATAGTTTTGGGGGCACCTGGGTGGCTCAGTCGGTTAAGCAGCCGACTTCAGCTCAGGTCATGATCTCACGGTCTGTGAGTTCGAGCCCCACGTTGGGCTCTGTGCTGACGGCTCAGAGCCTGGAGCCTGCTTCGGATTCTGTGTCTCCCTCTCTCTCTGCCCTTCCCCCACTCATACTCTGTCTCTATGTCTCTCAAAAATAAATAAATGTTAAAAAAAATAGTTTTGACCTCCTAGATCCCATGAAAGGGCATCAGAAACTTTCGGGAACTCTCAAACCACATTCAAAAACCACTGAGCCAGCCCATTACTAGCAAATAGAAGACTTCATAAAAGCTAGCCAAACAGATTCATTTATTAAGTAATCACATACTTCACGATTTATAATTTTTACAGCCCTTTCCATGTGACATTTTCACTGTATTATTTCTTTTTGAATTAAGCTATTATGGAAGTTTGGAAAAAAGATTAATAATATACTCCTGGGGTGCCCGGGGGGCTCAGTTGGTTAAGTGTCCAACTCTTCATTGCAGCTCAGGTCATGATCTCACAATTTGTGGGTGTGAGCCCTCCATAGGGCTCTGCACTGGCAGCATAGAGCCTGCTTGGGATTCTTTCTCTCCCTCGCTCTGCCCCTATCCTGCTCTCTCTCTCTCTCTCAAAATAAATGAACTTAAAAAAAAAAAAAGACTAATATGCTCCCACATATACCCTACCCCACTCTGACACTCCTCCTTATGGTCACCATGGTAGCAGTTTGTTGCATATACCTCCAGACCCTTTTTTTCTGTATGTATGTATTCATATATACACTGTATTCATATATATGTGTGTATTGGGAGCTTCGGGTTTGTCACACACATACCCACACACTCACACACAAACACACGTAAACGAGATTGTGCTATATGTATTGTCTCTTTAACTTGCTCTTTTGACTTTATAGTCTAAATATAGTTTCATGTTTTTGCACATAAATGTACTTCATTCTTTTTAACAACCATGTAATACAGTAACAGCTCTGTGACATAAACATTTGTTGTTTAGAAGGAGAAGGGGAAAGAAAACCAAATTTATTTTTGTTTCCATATGGATGACCAGTGGTACCAACTACATTCATTAAATGGTTCATCTATTTCTTCCTACTTTGAAATGCTACCTATAGCTGATACCAGATTTCCATATATGCATGGGTCTGCTTCAGATACTATTTCATTGATTGATTTGTCTATTCCTGAATACCATCTTTTTAAAAAGTGTTTATTTTTGAGAGAGAAAGGTGAGAGAAAATCCCAAGTGGGCTCTGCACTGTCAGCTGTGGGCTCAATCTCATGAGAGGACGCTTAACTTATATCTCT
The DNA here is from genome assembly GCA_030068075.1 of Paguma larvata. Classification (NCBI taxonomy): domain Eukaryota; kingdom Metazoa; phylum Chordata; class Mammalia; order Carnivora; family Viverridae; genus Paguma; species Paguma larvata. The sequence continues at coordinate 88,136,897 of CM057834.1, read as the reverse complement.
ATAATATGTATTGCTATCTAAGAGAGTAAGTCCACCTTCCTTTTTATTTCTCTATTCAAATTGTTTAGACTGTTCTTGTATGTTTACTATTCCATATACATTTTTTCCAACAAGAAAACAAAGCATCTTTATTATCTTCCACAATATATTTGGAGTTTTGCTTCTCAGAAGAAATTTAATAGGAATACAAATACATTTTTTATGCAATCATATATATTCTAGTCAAGGTGTATAATTAATCAGGGAAATACCACATCACTATCCATATACATTTTATAATCAGGTTATAAAGTCCTATAAAGAATCTAATTGTGATTTTTTTAATGAAATTATGTATTTCGAATAGGAAATACATGGGTCTGATGCAAAATTCAAAGTGTATAAGAGTGTATGTGTGCACACCAGAGAGCAGTCAAAGCAGATAGCACATAGATACTAATGGCTAGTAGAAAATTGCTTTATGATCCTTATATTCTTAGTGTGTCATAACCATCAATTCTGTCTCTGTTTTGTACCCCTATTTTTCTCTTATTTTTATTACAGTTAATGGTATATATAATTGTATCTCTTTACCCAACAGAAGTGTGAACTTCCCAGGGACAGTGTTTATTTTCACTTCTCTTTGCAGTCTAGCACCAAGAACACAGCCCAAGGTTTTGGGATACCATTAAAGAGAGAGAAAAATTTGATTTTGATATATAAGAAAGTGAACTATATTAAGACTGGGATCCAGCAGGAGTAGACACTGAAAGTTGAAAATAATCATCATTTAATATATAAACAAGGGTGTCTGGGTGGCTCAGTCAGTTAAGCATCCGACTCTGGCTCAGGTCATGATCTCACAGTCTATGATTTTGAGCCCCGCATCAGGCTCTGTGCTAACAGCTCAGAGCCTGGATCCTGCTTCGGATTCTGTGTCTCCTTCTCTCACTTCCCCTCACTCAAACTCTTTTTTTCTCTCTCTCAAAAGTAAATAAATATTTTAAAAAGATAGTAAAATAAAATAAAATATATAAACAAGCATCTGCCTCCTTAGAGAGACTTGATATACGTTGAGGCAAACCATCCCTGAGTTCCAGGGAAACCTTCTAATTTTCTTTTAGTTGTGCAAATGCAAAGTAAAGAGCTTTTTGGAATGCAGCTGTGGCCTAGGAACTAAAATGCTCTTCATAATTCCATGATATTTGTCTTCATACTGGAAAGAATTGTGTATCTGAATACGATGTTTCTTTTAGATTCTCATTTAGAAATATTTGCCTTCTAGATTCCAATGGTCCTATGTAATTACTTCTGCATATTCTTGGGCCATATCTGTAGTTACACCATGCATACTATTAGTTACCCACAGGAAATCAAAAAGACCCTAAAGACTACTGAAATAATATACAAGCCTGGTCATCGCTTCAAGCTGGAGGAAAATTGATCAGGGAACTATGCTGATCTTGGGGCTGTTTGATATAGACCTAGACCATTGATAACACATGGTTTTATTCAAGATGGAATCCCAGACTCCTGTAACACTACTGATATTGGGTTACCATATTCTTATATATCTAGCATGCTGAAAACACGTGAACTATCCTTGGATAGACTAAATAAAATATGTCTGGAGGGATAAAAAAGCAAGACCACATCTGTAGCTGAGGATGGGGATTCCTTTGAATGTAATATGATTTCTAGTCTGCTGGGAAGAAGTCTACCTAGGGAGAAGAAATAAGAATATTTGAAATAGGAATGTAGATGAAGGAAACTGAATTCTACTCTGAACTGCAAATAATTTAATGTCTACACTCTAGGCATAGGTTACTAGAGCTGGATTGTTGTGTTGTGCTGGTTCTCAGCTGGTAAAAACTGATTGCCAAGTTTTTGAGAATCTTGCAAGTTGGTTGTTAGCCTGTTTAGTAGCTTAAAATTAGCTCTGGTGGGAGTATTTATACTATGGAAATCTATCAGATGGAAGCAAACACCAAAATGGGTTTTCTCTAGCAGGTAAAAGCAAACACTGAGATGGGCTTCTCTCCCCCTAGAGAGCCTGTTGTTAAACATCTATTGGCACATTATTGATTCCAGGTAAAAGAAATGGACTGAAGGTACAGTGGCCACACATCCCTCATTTGCCTGGGACAATCTCATTGCACTGCAATTTTCCTGATGTAAGCATTAATAACTCCCCTTTCACTGCTGAAAGCTTCTAGTTTACACAATAAGTATTTGGTCATTCCAGCTCAAGGGAACTCCTCTTTTTTTAAAAAAAATTTTCTTTATTAACGTTTTTTTATTTATTTTTGAGAGACATAGAGACAGAGCGTGAGCAGGGGAAGGGCAGAGAGAGAGGGAGACACAGAATCCGAAGCAGGCTCCAGGCTCCGAGCTGTCAGCCCAGAGCCCGACGCGGGGCTCGAACTCACAGACCGTGAGATATTGACCTGAGTTGAAGTCGGCCGCTTAACCAACTGAGCCACCCAGGCGCCCCTCAAGGGAACTCCTCTTATGGAGTAGTAAGTCGACCCTGCAGTCTGGCTTGTGTCCAGGCTTAGGGACTCCTAGTTTAAGACCCCAGTTGGGACCCAGATGTATAGAGTTTGAGAAACAGCATATACAACTACTCTCTTGTTTAACATCTTTCATATGAGGAGGTGTGTGGCCTGGTGTAGACAGGTCCCACCTCCACTGCTGGGTGTGGAGTCCTAGGGTTTGGCTTTGTGGGGAATGCGTGACCACAATGGCACCCTCCCAGCACCCTCTTCATGGACCCACAGTCTCAGATCATTCCTCAGTTTCTGTTCTCAACTCTATCCAGGTTACCAGCACAGTTCAGTTTGCTGGGCGGTCAGGCGCCCTATGCTCATCTGAGTTCCTTTAACTCACTCCGACCACCATGCCTTATGTAAATTGGGTCTCTGACTCAGCACCGGTACGGCCACAATGGTGTCCCCCCAGCCTCCTCTTATGGACCCAGAGTCTCAAAATACTCCTCTTTCCATCCTCAACTCTGTCCGAGTTGCATGTGGTGCAGTGCAATTTGCTGGGTGGTCGGGCGCCCCACACTCATCTGAGTTCCTGTAACTCACTCAGGCTGCTGCACCTTATGTACGTTGAGTCTCTGACTCAGCACCAGCACGACCACAATGGCGTCCCCCTAGCCTCTCTTCATGGACCCAGAGTCTCAGAACACTCCTCTGTGTCTGTCCTCGACTAGGTCTGGGGTTGCAGGGGCAGTACGACCTGCTGGGTGGTCGCAAGCTCCTTGCACACCCGGTATTCCCTATGTAAATTGTGTCCCTGACCTATCACCAATCCAGTGATGGCACGGCGCCTCTCTATGTCATGGGCTGGGACAGCGTCGCTGGCTCTGGAGTGAAGAAATCTCTGCCAGCTCCACCGTGAGCAACGGACCTTCTCTCCAAAAAGCGTCACAGATAGGTACTGGATGATAACCTCCCTCTCCGCCCTAGTCCGAGGTACTTTCCCTGCTGCTCTTTCTCTTCCCCTTGTCTTTTGAAGGAAGGGGCCCAGGGCCCAGGGCCCGGTCCCCGCAATCTGCACTTCCGCAGATGTCTTTCTTTCTCCCAAATTCCCTTTCTTTCTCTTTCTTTCTCCCTGTTAGCCTCCAACTCCTCTTTCTGGATTGAAAGTCGCTCGATTTCAGTCCTTTTTAGTTTGAAAGACACTGGAGAGCAGCGGATTCTCCTACTCCTCCACCATGTTGGCCCTCCCCCCTTGTTTAATATCTTTAATTCATTCCCTTAAATATTGTTGCTAATTAAAAATACATTTTCAAAGGAATAGTTTTCATTAAATTTTTAAATCTTTAAATCATTTATTTATTTATTTATTTATTTATTTTTATTTTAGAGAGAGAGAAAGAGAGAACACGTGTAAGTAGGGGATAGGGGCAGAGAGAGAGAAAGAGGATCCCAAGCAGGCTCTATGCTCAGCACAGAGCCAGACGTAGGGCTTGACCCCATGACCCTGGCATCATGAGCTGAGGTGAAATCAAGAGTTGGATACTCAACCAACTGAGCCACCCAGGTGCTCCTATTTTTCATTAATTTTAAAGGAAAAAATTATGATGTCTTAAATCCTAGCCCAAGAGCCTATGTAATTTTTGGAGAAACATATAATGAATAAATAATACAAATAAATTTGCAGAAGTAACAAATGACAATTTGAAAAATAAGAACATGATTTATATTAAATAATGTTTACATTCATAATGTAGTGAAAGTTTAGTGTACTTGCCAAAAGATGAATTAAAAACCTGCTGTTAGGTTGAGGCAGAGGAACCAAGGGAATCTAAAGACTTTCAGACAGACATTCAAGATCAGAGCGAGATGCTCTTGATAATAATTTTCTATTTCTTGAGACTACAGCTAGAAGCAGCTTCTTTTGTGATCACGATCAATTGCCCAGATGTTCTTTATTTTCTCATAATTTGCAAAAATTCTATATGCAATATGGTGAGCTCTCCCTAAAAATATGCAAGTATTTTATTCTTTCTCCCTTTTCATTCTGCTTATCACACCCACCTTTTTTCAATGGTTAGGTTTCTCATTCTTTTGTTCGTCTTTCTGTACCATTTCATTTCCACCAATATTTGAACCCTTTGGAGACTCAAACTGCTTTGTATCCGAGATGCTTTCATAAAAATAAAGTTAGAAGGGAGCCAACATGGCGGAGGAGTAGGGGGACCCAGTATTCCCCATGTCGTTCAAACTAAAAAGGACCAAAACCAAAGGACTCTCGACCCCAAGAGTCTGAGAGGAAAGGTGTGGCGGTCTACAAGGAATGGAATGTGAAACCCAGAAAGCGCCCCAGGAAGCGTGAGTGTAATCTGGGGCAGATAAAACAAACTTCGAGGGTACGGAGTGGAGGGGAGGGAGAGGCTTCTTCAGGAAGACAAAGGGAAGAAAATCTGGGAAAGTGCGAAGTGGGCCACATCTGAATGAGAGAAAAACCGGACAGAGAGGGAGAGACCACCATCCTGTCCCTCACCACAGGGTTTTTGAAGAGAAGTTCCGTACTAACAGCAGAACTCTCAGCAAAACTCTCCTTGCGCTGAGGCCAGCAGTGGTGGCCCAGTCAGCCCGCATCAGGCAGAGACACGGAGCCACCTCTTCATCGCTTCTACCCGAAGGACACAATTTACAGCGAAACCGGGTGTAGCAGGTGAAGAATGTCAAAATCACAGATAAACATGGGGCCCACAACTGCCCAACAAACTTCACTATGCCGGCATCCCAGGCAGAACGAGGACGGAAACAAAGGGGCAATTTGAGACCCAGGTCCAGGAAATAGGGACTGGAGGGATGCCATGGTTGTCTCGCAAACCCACAGAAACTGGCCATAGGAATCCATCCACCTGGCAGTGGAGGCAAGACCCGCCTACACCAAACCACATCCCTCCTCATAGGAGAGACACCTTTCTGTTGGAGATAGATGCAGAGATCAGACTGCTGCCTGGAGTAACTCCAGGTCAATTATTCTTTTTTAAATATATGCTACTCTTTCTTCTTCTTACCGATCCCCACCACTGAGCTGACCATCCGGGGTACTGGCTGGCTTAAACAGACATTTAACCAACTTTCTCAAAGCATGTTCTACACCTCCCTCTGTACTTTCCTATCTCTCTCTATGGAATAACCAGGCCATATATATCATCTGGGTAACATCTATCTTCCTTTCTTTTTCCTAGCATCCATCCTTATTCTGATTTCTCTCTTTCTGAGTTAAGCCCTTCAGTCTCTCTACCTGGTCAAGGTTCATTTTCTTCTTTCCCCACACCTGTCATTACTCTCTCTGTATATGCTCTGCACAGTGCACACCTTGTCCTTAACATGTAGCTGGTACTTGAGGTCACACGTCCTCAGAGTGTCGTTTGTTATTCTTTTTTCTGTTGTGACCCGCTTGTCTGTATCATTTGTTGGTACATTTGAGTGGTTTTGTTTTCTGTTTGTCTGTCTTTCTGTTTTCCTTTCCAGGGCAACCTCAGAAAACAAACCAAAACACACCTAGCCAAAATGACAAAATGGAAGAATTCTCCTCAAAAGAAATTACAGGAAGTAGTGACTACTCAAGAATTGATGAAAACAGATATAAGCATTATAACAGAACATGAATACAGAAAGATAAACATAAAAATACTCGCTGGGCTTGAAAAAAGCATTGAAGAAAGCAGGGGGTCCCTCGCTGCAGATATCAAGGACTTTAAAAACAGTCATGAGGAATTAAAAAATGCTTTAAATGAGGTGCAAAACAAATTGGAGGAGGCCACAGCACAGATTGAAGAGGTAGAAGAAAGAATAGGTGAATTAGAAGATAAAATTATGGAAAAAGAGGAAGCAGAGAAAAAGATAGAGAAGCTGATTCAGGAACAGAAAAGGAGAATTTGAGAGCTGAGCGATGCAATCAAATGGAACAATATCCATATTATAGGAATTCCAGAGAAGAAGAGAGAGAGAAAAGAGTCGAAGGGGCACTGGAACAAATCATTGCTGAGAACTTCCCCAACATGAAGAAGGAAATGGGCATGGAAATCCAAGAGGCACAGAGAACTGCCTTCAGATGTAACTTGAATACACCTTCTGCATGACACATCATAGTGAAACTGGCAACATACAAGGACAGAGAGAGAATTCTGAAAGCAGCTAGGGAAAAATGGACCTTAACATACAAAGGTAAACACATAAGGATTATAGCAGACTTATCTACAGAAACATGGCAAGCCAGAAAGGAATGGCAGGAAATCTTCAATGTGATGAACAGGAAGTATATGCAACCAAGAATCCTTTATCTGGCCAGCCTGTCATTCAGAATGGAAGGAGAGATAAGGGTTTTCCCCAACAAACAAAAACTCAAGGAACACATCACAAATAAACCACCATTACAAGAGATCCTGAGGGGGACTCTATGAAGGAAAGGTTGCAAGGAACACAAAATACCAGAGACATCCTTACAAGCAGAAAACCTACAGATAACACAGTGACTCTAAACCCTTATTTTTCAATATTAACACTGAATGTAAATTGACCAATCAAAAGAGCGCTACAAGAGATCCTGAGGGGCAATCTATGAACGAAAGGTTGCAAAGAACACAAACTGCCAGAGACAGCCTTACAAACATGAAACTTACAGATAATACAGTGACTGTAAGCCCATATTTTTCAATATTAACACTGAATGTAAATGGACTAAGTGCACCAATCAAAAGACACGGGGTAACAGAATGGATTAAAAAACAAGACCCATTTATTTGCTGTCTTCAAGAGACTCATTTTAGACCTGAGGACACCTTCAGATTGAAAGTGAGGGGATACATAACTATCTACCACGCTACTGGGAGTCAGAAGATAGCTGGAGTAGCCACACTTATATCAGACAAACGAGACTTTAAAGTAAACGATGTAATAAGAGATGAAGACAGGCATTATATAATAATCACAGGGACTACCCAGCAGGAAGAGCTAACAATTGTAAATATCTATGCGCTGAATTCTGGGGCACCCAAATTTGTACAACAATTATTTACAAACATAAGCAACCTTATCGATAAAAGTGTCCTAATTGTAGGGGCCTTAACACTCCACTATCAGCATTGGATAGATCCACTAAACAGAGAATTACTATCGAAACAAATGGCCCTGAACGATACATTGGAACAGACGGGCCTGACTGACATTTTCAGGGCCCTTCATCCAGAAACAAAGGAATTTACATTCTTCTCAAATGCACACGGTACATTTTCCAAGATAGACCACATTCTGAGGCATAAGAAAATCTTAATAAATATATAAGAATTGAGATCATACCATGCACACTTTCAGACCACAAAGCTTTGAAACTTGAAATCAACCACAGGAAAAAGTCTGGAAAATCCCCAAAAACATGGAGGCTAAAGAAAAACGCTAAAAAAGGAATGAGTTAACCAAGCAATCAGAGGAGAAATTAAAAAATACATGGAAACAAATGAAAATGAAAATACAACAATCTAAACTCTTTGGAATGTGGCAAAGGCAGTCCTGAGAGGGAAATATACTGCAATCCAGGCCTATCTGAAGAAACAAGAAAAAACACTAACACAAATTCTAACAGCAGGCCTAAAGTAACTAGAAGCACAGCAGCTAAGACACCCCAAACCCAGCAGAAAGAAAGAAATAACAAAGACCAGGGCATAAATTAATAACGTGGAAACTTAAAAAGTAGTGGAACAGATCAATGAAACCACGAGTTGGTTCTTTGAAAAAATAAACAAAATTGATACCCCTCTAGCCAGGCTTCTCAAAAGAAAAGAGAGAGAACCCAAATAGAGAAAATCATGAACGAAAAGGAAGTGATTATAACCAATCCCTCAGAAATACAAGCAATTGTCAGAGAATACTATTAAAAATTATGTGCTACTATACTCAACAGCCTGGAAGAAATGGACAAATTCCTAAATAGCCACACGCTACTGAAACTCAAATGGGAAGAAATAGAAAACTTGAACAGACCTATAACTAGTGAAGAAATTTAATCAGTTACCAAATATCTCCCAACAAATAAAAGCCCTGGACCAGATGGCTTCCTGGGGAATTATACCAGACTTTTAAAACAGAGTTAATATCTATCCTCCTCAAGCTGTTCCAAAAAATTGAGAAGAAAGGAAACTTCAAGAATCCTTCTATGAAGCCAGCATCACTTTAATTCCCAAACCAGATAAAGACCCAGGAAAAAAAAGAATTACAGGCCAATATCCTTGATGAATGTAGATGCAAAAATCCTCAACAAGATACTAGCAAATCGAATCCAACAGCATATAAAAAGAATTATTCACCATGATCAAGTAGGATTCATCCCTGGGTTGCAGGGCTGGTTCAATATTCGCAAATCAATAAATGTGATACATCACATTAACAAAAGAAAAGATAAGAAACATATGATCCTGTCAATAGATGCAGAAAAAGCATTTGACAAAATACAGCACCCCTTCCTAATAAAAACCCTCGAGAAAGTCGAGGTAGAAGGAACATACTTAAACATCATAAAAGCCATATATTAAAAGCCCACAGTTAATATTATCCTCAATGGGGAAAAACTGAAAGCCTTCCCCCTGAGATCAGAAACACGACAGGGGTGTCCACTCACCACTGCTACTTATCATAGTGTTGGAGGTCCTAGCATCAGCAATCCGACAACAAAGCAAAATAAAAGGCATCAGGATAGGCAAGGATGAAGTCAAACTTTCACTTTTTGCAGACGACATGATACTTTACATGGAAAACCTGCCAAAAGAATCCACCAAAATCCTGCTAAAACTGATCCATGAATTCGGCAAAGTTGCAGGATACAAAATCAATGTACAGAAATCGGTGGCACTTCTATGCACCAACAATGAAGCAGCAGAAAGAGAAATAAAGAAGCGAAGCCCATTCACAATTGCACCAAAAACCATCAAATACCTAGGAATAAACCTAACCAAAGATGTAAATGATCTCTACACTGAAAACTATAAAAAACTTACGAAGGAAATTGAGGAAGACACAAGGAAATGGAAAAACATGCCATGCTCGTGGACTGGAAGAATTAATATCTTTAAAGTGGCAATACTACCCAAAGCAATCTACACATTCAATGCAATTCCAATCAAAATTGCACCAGCATTCTTCTCAAAGCTAGAGCAAACAATCCTAAAATTTGCATGGAACCACAAAAGACCCCGAATAGCCAAAGTAATCTTGAAGAAGAAAACCAATGTGGGAGGCATGACAATCCCAGACTTTAACCTCTACTACAAAGCGGTAATCATCAAGACAGTCTGGTATTGGCACAAGAACAGACACATAGACCAATGGAATAGAATAGAAACCTCAGAAATGGACCCGCAAGTATATGGCCAACTAACCTTTGACAAAGCAGGAAAGAATATCCAATGGAAAAAAGACAGCTTCTTTAACAAATGGTGCTCTGCTAACTGGACAGCAACATGCAGAAGAATAAAACTAGACCACTTTCTTTCACCACTCACAAAAATAAACTCAAAATGGATGAAGGACCTGAATGTGAGACACGAAACCATCCAAATCCTAGAGGAGAAAGCAGGAAAAAACCTTTTTGACCTGAGCCACACGAATTTCTTACATGACACATCTCCAAAGGCAAGGGAATTAAAAGCAAAAATGAACTACTGGAACCTCAACAAGGTAAAAAGCTTCTGCATGGCAAAGGAAACAACCAATAAAACTAATAGGTAACCGACGGAATTGGAAAGGATAATTGGAAATGACATATCGGATAAAGGACTAGTATCTAAAATCTATAAAGAACTTACCAAACTCCACAGCTGAAAAATGAATAATCCAGTGAAGAAATGGGTGAAAGTTATGAATAGACACTTCTCCAAAGAAGACATCCAGATGGCCAACAGACACATGAAACGATGCTCAACGTCACTCATCATCAGGGAAATACAAATCAAAACCAAACTGAAATACCACCTCACACCAGTTAGAGTGGCTAAAATGAATAAATCAGGAAACTATAGATGCTGGCGAGGATGTATAGAAACAGGCACCCTCTCGCACTGTTGGTGAGAATGCAAAGTGGTACAACCACTCTAGAGAACTGTGTGAAAGTTCTTCAAAAAAAATGCAAATAAAACTACCCTATGACCCAGCAATATCAGTGCTAGGAATCTACTCAAGAAATACAGGAGTGCTGATGCATAGGGACACGTGTACACCAATGTTTCCAGCAGCAATTTCGACAATAGCCAAATCATGGAAAGAGACTAAGTGTCCATCAACTTACAAATGGATAAAGAAGAGGTGGTATATATTTACAATGGAATGCTATGCAGCAGTGAGAATGAAATCTGGCCATGTGTGTCAACATGGATGGAACTGAGTGAAATAAGTCAGTCAGAGAAAGACATATACCATATGTTTCCATGCATAGGGGGACTTTGCAAGACTTAGCAGAAAACCAGGAGGGAGGGGAAGAGGGGAAGGAAAAAAAGACACAGAGAGGGAGGGAGAAAAAACATAAGAGACTCTTAAATACTAAGAACAAACTCAGGGTTGATGGGGGTATGGGAAGGGGGAGAATGGGTGACAGGCACTGAGCAGGGCAAGGGTTGGGATGAACACTGTTGTATGGAAACCAATTTGACAATGAAACAAACAAACAAACAAACAAACAAATAGATAGATAAATAAATAAAGTTATGAGACAAAAAAAATACCCTTTAGGACGTTTAAGGCTAAACAGAAAAGCACTTCAAAACAGACTGAAGAATCCCTCTCACTTAATGCACGTGAAAAACATACCATATAAGTCAAACACATCACACAATTCAGATTTGTTCCACATGATACTCTTTAACTAGAGATTGTTATGTCAAGTGAATTGGTGAGTGAGTCTTTGTTTGAAACGATAATGTCAAAATACTACTGCTTGTAGATATTCGTCAATGCGTTTTTGTGAAAATATGCCATATTAGAAAAATAAGCTGCTAGACAAGTTGCATTAGTGCTACTGTGGCGAAAAGTTGTATATCGAATGGTCACTATGGGTTAAGATGATAAATACCAAAAATTTATCCTGATGTGTTGAAATTCCATTCTGAAATCTTTAAGCATTTAGGAAAGTCTTGTTAAATGTTCCAGCCAAGTCTTAGCTATCACCACTGGGAATGAATGAACTGTGCATGCTCACACTTGAAATGGAGGAACAAGAGAGAAGGGGACTACTTAGAACACAAGGGACTAGACATCCTAAAATCTTCTAAAGAGAAGACAAAATAGGTCATATATAAAGGACTAAGAGTCAGATGGAATCGAACTTCTCAACAGCCACACGGGAAGCTGGAAGATAACGAGGAAAAGCCTTTAGATTTATACCGAGCCTGAACATTCTAGATTATACACTTGAATTTTAAAAGGATAACATCAGTTTGTAGCTTTATGATTATATGTATTCCTAACTCCTCACAAGGCTGAAAAGTAATCTCGTGGTACAATGTGTCTACCCTCTTTTTAATGTTACAGTCATAGTAAAGCGTTGCCTATTACAGACTTCATGACTGGATGCCCTAGAAAGTTCTGAGGTCTTCCTTGAGCAGCCCCGCCCCTTCTCATACCTGCCTTTCAAGGAGAATTCATTCTTCTGTTCAGAACTTCAATGTCACTTATTATGTATTATGATGAATTATCTCTTCATTAGATTGTGAGGGTCAGAAGCTCAGCTTAATCATCTTACCACACCCCCTTGTCCAGCATAGGACCTTGAACATCGTAGGTGCTCAATAGTTATTGAATGCACTGACACCTGGAGTAATTTTTTATCTTTAGAAATCTATTTAGAAACTATTCCATTATTTTAGACTTCCTCCCCAATACCACTCCTATCTCACAAAAAAAGAGAAAAAGTTTTCTCAAAACCATGATTTCCTACAGTTTGTTGCATAAGAAAAAAACTTCTTATTGAAATCCTGATGTCCAATAACACTTCATCCTCTGATGATATTTTCCTTCTTTCATGTAAGTATCAAACGTTAAGAGAAATAATTATTTATTATACTTGATTCATTATTCATTGCTCATAAATATTTAAATTGAATCACTCCAAATAAAATAAAATATGCAATTTGAAGTGTTGCTTTCTATTGGAATAGTTGATTTCAGTACTTTTCGAGTTTCAAGTGAACTTTTTTCTAAATTGTATGATGAATGAATCCAGTCCGACTCTCACACTGGAGAGCATCGATTCCTTGGAAATGGGAAAAGTAAATCCATTTAGCTTCTCTAGACCACATGACCAGAAGGTGTTATCTGGCATTTTTTTTTTTAAATAAAAGCATATCCTATAATAGTATGAGTGCATTAGTGAGAATATAAATCAGTTCAAGTTGAAATATGTAGCAATATTCTTAATTGCATTTATACATTTGATCCCAAAATTCTACTCTTAAGACTTTATTTTATGGAAAATTATGCATAAACTCAAATAATTGCATATGTACATTTTTTAAAAAATCATAGCAGTAGCAGGGTGCCTGCGTGGTTCAGTTGGTTAAATGCTCCACTTCAGCGTGGGTCATGATCTCACAGTTCATGAGTTCAGGCCCCATGTTGGGTTCTGTACTGACAGCTCAGAGCCTGGATCTTGCTTCAGATTCTGAGTCTCACTCTCTCTCTGCCCTACCCTCACCCCTCCTGCATATTCTGTCTCTGTCTCTCTCGAAAATGAATAAACATTAAAAAAATAATTAAAGACAAAGATCGAAATCAAAGCAGTAGTTATGATAGTCAAAAAAGTAGAAATAACCCATAAACCAGTACTAAGTTTGCTTAAATAAATTGTATTTTAATCCTATAATGAAATGCTATGTACCCTTTAAAGATTCTTTTGTCAATACGTGGAAAACTTAGTTTCAAAAGACAGGAAGTAAAAGAGGAAGAAGGAAAGAAGGAAGGAAGGAAAGACCAGGAAGTCTATTCGGCAGAGGGCTATATTTCAGTGGTCTTTTCCTGGGTGAGAGCATAGGCAATTTTTATTATCTTCCAGATGTTTTTCTGCTTTTCCAAAATGTTAGACAATAATAGTTTTTTTTAAGTTTATTTTTTATATTTTGAGAGACAGAGAAAGAGAGAGAGAGAGAGAGCATGCATGCAAGCAGGGGAGGAGCAGAGAGAGAGGGAGACAGAGCTCTGAAGTGGGTTCTGTGCTGACAGCAAAGAGCCTGATGTGGGTCCTGAACTCACAAACCAGGAGATCATGACCTGGGCCAAAATTGGGCGCATAATCGACTGAGCCACCGAGGGCCACCCCCCCCCTTTTTTTTTAATCAGGCCACAGGTGTGCCTGGCTGGCTCAGTTGGAAGAGCATGTGACTCTTGATCTCAGGGTCATGAGTTCAGGTCCCACATGGGGTGTAGAGATTACTTAACTAAATAAAATAAAAAAAAATCAAGCAACAGATTTTCATAAATAAAAATTCAAAACAACCAAGAGTGTACCTTAACGTAAACTGTGGACTTTGGGTGATGATGCTGTGTCATTATAGGTTCATCGGTTATAACAAATGTACCACTCTGGTAGGGAAACCTATGCATATGTGAATGTAGAGGGTGTATGGGAAACGTCTATACCTTCCACCCAATTTTGCTGTGAACGTAAGACTGGTCTAAAAATGCTAGTTTATTAAAATAAATAAAACTAGGTGTCTGAGTGGCTCATTCATGATCTCATGGTTCATGGGATCGAGACCTGATATGGGTTCTGTGCTGTCAGTGTGGAGCTTGCTTGTCTCACTCCCCTCCCTTGCTCACATGTATGTGTGCTCTCTCTCTCAAAATAAATGAACATCTAAAAACAAACAAACAAATAAATTAATAAAGCTAAGTAAATAAAAAGGAAATAAAGGGGATGAAGTCAAAGCATTAGCACCAGTGTTGGGTAAACTAATAGATTCGGTAATCTCCTAATTTTGTTAACCATCTCTATCCTGCTTTTCTCTTCTTACTCTCTAAATTACATGTGTAATTAACACATGGTATCTTATTAGTTTCAGGTGTGCCTCATGGTGATTCGATAATTTTATACATTCTGAATGATCCCCACAAGAAGCCTAGTTACCACGCATACAAAGTTATTACGGTATTTTTGACTCTATTTCCTATGTAACAAATATTTATTGTTGCCAGTATCAGGCAGGTCAGCACTCCGAAACTAGATCACTAGAAGCTGAAGGGAAACAGAATAGAAGCACAGTAATAGCCTAGTTCGATTTACAAAAGAAAAGGCCAAGAAAGAGTGAGCTTCAGCAAGAAATGAAAAACCACTTCTCCACAATCAAAGCAACCAGATTCTCTTCCAAATGTTAGCACAGTAATTCCAAGAAGAGTCTGTTAGATACTGGCGAGTTTGAAGCCGAAGCAAGGGAAGAATGAAAACAACTTGGAAGACCTTCAAACTGAGTTAATCAGGGTTGAAAAGATTAAGTAATTGAGACGAGGAGAGAGAGGAGAAGGGGTGGTACAAGGGTCCTAAATCCTCATTTGTCACTGCTGAAGTCAATAAGTAATGTCAGAAAATTGATCAATGACAAAACAATGGTATAATGGAAACACTAATAGTCACCCGGTATTAAGTATTCATGTGCCGAGCATAGTCCTAAGTTCTTGACATATAATAATTCATTTACTCTCAATAAGGCTATGAACTAGAAATTATTATATCTCCTTAAACATGTCATTTAAAAATCAACAAAGGTAGGTAGTAAGAGAAAGAGCTTACAGTTAAAATGTGGTTCCCTCTGAAAATGAAATTAAGAGGTAGAGAAGAGTGGGGCAAGATTCAATTGTTTCTCATTAAAACTTTTCTGACTAAGGGTTGATGGGGGGAAGGGGAGAGGGGAAAATGGGTGATGGGCATTGAGGAGGGCACTTGTTGGGATAAGCACTAGGTGCTATATGTAAGCGATGAATCACAGGAATCTACCTCCCCAAAATCAAAAGCACGCCGTATACACTGTATGTTAGCCAACATGACAAAAAATTATATTAAAACAAAAAATAAAAACTTTTCTGTACTGGGGGCACCTGGCTGGCTCAGTTGGTAAAGTATGTGACTCTTGATCTCAGGGTTGTGAATTCAAGCCCCGTGTGGGTTGTAAGGCTTACTTTAAAAAACACACACACACACACACACATAGCTTTTCTGTACTATGTAATATTTAAAAATTACTCCAGTAATACATTTTCTTGAAAAAATGTTAACCTTTCAGATAAGGCTGAAGGCTAAAATCTGCTATAATACCCCCCACCAGCTGCAGTAACTATTTTAGCAGTTCGATGTGTATTTTTCTAAATATTTTCATCCATGTTTACATATTTACATATGGACTTGTGAAAGTATATGTTATTGTTCTTCGTGTATCTGTTTCCATATGCGATATATATATTTATGGATTGAATTGCATCCCCCCAAAAGATAAGTTGAACTCCTAGGGACACCTGGGTGCCTCAATCAGTTAAGCATCCAACCCTCGATTTCTGCTCAGGTCATGATCTCCCGGTTCGTGAGTTCAAGTCCAGCTTGGGGCTCCATGATGACTGTGCTGCAGCCTATGTTGGGATTCTCTCTCTCCCCCTCTGCCCCTCCCCACCCTCAAAATTAATTAATTAATTTAAAAAAAAAAAGAAAAGTTCAACTCCTAGCTCCCAGTACCTCAGAATGTGACCTTATTTGGAAATAGGATCTTTACAGGTAGGTAATCCGATATGACTGGTGTCCTTATAAGAAGGGAAATTTGGACATGGAGACAGATACATACAGAGGGAAAATGATGTAAAGACTCAGAGAAGATGTCACATGAAGACGGAGGATAGGAGTCATGCTGCCATAGGCAAAAGAACACCTGGGCCACGGAAAGCTGGGAAGAGTATTCCTCTAGGAGGAGGAAGGATTCCCTTAGAGCTTTCAAAAGGAGCATGGCTCTGCTCATGCTTTGATTTTGAACTTTTAGCCTTCAGAACTATGAGACAATACATTTCTGCTATTTTAAGCCCCCCAGTTTGTTGTGAAACTGATATACTACTCTGTGTGTTTTTAGGTTTCCGTTTTTTTTTTCCCCCATCCAAAAATAGGTTGGAGATCTATCCAATGGGGTATTTTTGAGCATGAAAGAGAACAAGTATAAACTGAGGGTCTCCTGGGTAAACTGGGATGAATGTCACCTTGTGTATATAAAACTACCTACTATTTATCTATTTATTTATTTACTATTTTTTCCACAGTTTTATTTAATTCGAGTAAGTTAACATATAGGATATAGTGTAGTATTGGTTTCAGCAGTAAAATTTAGTGATTCATCACTTACATAAAACACTCAGTGCTCATCCCAACAAGTGCCCTCCTTAATGCCCATCACCCATTTAGCCCATCCCCCCACCCACCTCCCCTGCAGCAACTCTCTATAGTTAAGAGTCTCTTATGGTTTGCCTCCCTCTCTGTTTTTATCTTATTTTATTTTTCCTTCCCCTCCTCTATGTTTATCTGTTTTGTTGCTTAAATTCCACATGAGTGAAATCACATGGTATTTGTCTTTCTCTGACTGACTTATTTTGCTTAGCGTAATACACTCCATCCATATCATTGTAAATGGGAAGATTCATTCTTTTTGATGGCTGAGTAATATTCCATTGTATAGGTATGTATGTATATGTGTATATACACACACACCACATCTTCTTTATTCATTCACCAGCCTGTGGACATTTGGACTCCTTCCATAATTTGGTTATTGTTGATAGAGTTGCTATAAACATTGGGGAGCATGTGCCCCTTTGAATCAGTATTTTTGTATTTTGGATTAAAATTTTAACTAAGTAGCAGTGCAATTGCTGGATTGTAGGGTGGTTTTATTTTTAACTTCGTGAGGAAACTTCATACTGTTTTCCAGCGTAGCTGCACCAGTTGGCATTCCCACCAACAGCATAAGAGGGTTCCCCTTTCTCTGGATCCTCAGCAAACATCTGCTGTTGTTTGAGTCATTAATTTTACCCATTCCGAGAGGTATGAGGTGGTATCTCATTCTGGTTTTGATTTCTATTTCCCTGATGATGTGTGATAATGAGATTTTTTCCCCTACGTCTGTTAGCCGTTTGTATGTCTTCTTTGGAGAAATGTCTGTTCATGTCCTCTGCCCATTTCTTAACTGGATTATTTATTTTTTGGGTATTGACTTTGGTAAGTTCTTTATGGATTTTGGATACTAGGCCTTTATCTGGTATGTCATTTATAAATGTCTTCTCCCATTCCGTAGGCTGCCTTTTTAGTTTTGTTGATTGTTTCCTTGGTTGTGCAGAAAATTTTACCTTGATGAAGTCCCAAAAGTTCATTTTTGCTTTTGTTTCCTTTGCCTCTGGAGATGTGTTTAGTAAGAAGTTTGCTCTAGGGGGCGCTTGGGTGGCTCAGTTGGTTGAGCGTCTGACCTCTGCTCAGGTCATGATCTCGCAGTTCGTGAGCACAGAGCCTGAAGCTTAATTCAGATTCTGCGTCTCTCTCTCTGTCCTTCCTCTGCTTGTGCTCTCTCTGTCTCTCTGTGTGTCAAAAGTAAATAAACATTTAAAATAATGAAAAAAAAAAAGAAAAAAAGAAGTTGCTCCAGCCAAGGTCAAAGAGGTTGCTGCCTGTGTTCTTCTCTAGGATTTTGATGGTTTCCTCTTTCACATTTAGGTCTTTCATCCATTTTGAATTTAATTTTGTGCATGGCATAAGAAAGTCGTCCAGTTTCATTCTTCTGCATGTTGCTGCCCAGTTTTCCCAATATCATTTGTTGCAGAGACTGTCTTTTTTCCATTGGATATTCTTTCCCTGCTTTTTTGCAGATTAGTTGGCCATAGAGTTGCGGGTCCATTTCTGGGTTCTTTATTCTGTTCTTTTGATCTATGTGTCTGTTTCTGTGCCAGTACCATATTGTCTTGATGATTATAGCTTTGTAATACAGCTTAAAGTTCAAAATTGTTATGCTTCCCACTTTGCCTTTCTTTTTCAACATTTCTTTGGCTATTTGGGGTCTTTTCTCGTTCAAAACTATCTCCTTTTTTAAAGCTGCATTATGTTGCATAATCTAGCTACGGTTTATTTAGTCATTCTTCATCCAGCAGAGAAGTTGCTTGCTTCTAATGGTTCATTGTAAAACTGATGCAATGTTGCCTTTTTATGGGCTTTCCTGCGTATGTGTGTTCACACTTCTCTAGCATGGATACATAAAAGTGGAACTACTGGGTCTTAAGGTAGAGAGATTTTCAAATTACCCTCAAAGTTGTTTGACCAATTTAATCTTTACCAGCAATGTGGGCGGACACCCATTTTCCTACAACTTCACCAAACCTGATATAGCCATGTGGTCAACTTCGTAATGTCTCAACATTTATTTCCCTGATTACCAGTGTGGTTTACCTTTTTCTCATATGTTTATTGACTATTTGTATTTTGTCTCCTATGAATTGTTTGTTCATACCATTAGCTTATTTTCTATTAAGTCATTTGTCTTTTTCCTATTAATGTAAAGGAATATATATATTCGTATAAACATATTGTATATACACACCTATATGAATATATATTCTAGCTTATAAACCTCTGCTGGTTATATACCATGCAAACATTCTCTCTCAGTCAGTCCATTTCTTTAACTTTGTTTATGGTATTTTTTTTTTTTATTGTCCAGAAATTCAAAAATTTTAGTGTTGTGCAATTTCTCAATATATCACCTTTTTGTCCTTAGCTTTTTATATCTTATTTAGGAAGAACATCTTTCTTACTTTAAGGCTATCAACAAATTATTCTGTATATTTCCTCCATTATTTTTATCATTTTGGTTTCCATTTGGTTTTTCAACTGTGTGGCTGCATTACATTAATACAAATTTTAAACTTATACGCATACAAATTTAAAAACACATAGGATTTTGAACTAGTCAGAAAGATGTGGGCTGTGATCCAATTCTACCACTTTCCAGTCACGTGACCTTGGGTAGATAACCACTTACAACCTCACGGGGGTTTTGGAAAATGAATGAAATAAGTATATATGGAAGGAGTTCAATAAATGGTATCTCTACTATTTTTTTAAAAGCTAATCAGTGATGGCTGTACAACATTGTGAATGTACTTACTGCCCCTGAGTTGTATACTTAAAAATGAATGAAATGGGAAGTCTTATGTGTGTTCTACCATGATTTTTTGGGCAATTTACCAAAATTAACTCAAAGTTAATCAAAGACTCTATGAATTTAGGTCTGACTTTTAAAAAGAAAATTGCATGACTTAAAATAGAAAATAATGTATGACCTTAGCCTTTGAAAGCTTGTGATGATAAAGAAATATTTGGAAAGAGAAAAGGAGGGAAAATGGGTAAATATTTAATATGAACCAGCTGATCCAAAATTTTAACTAGCCTAAAGAAAATCTTATCAATAGTAAATGGCTATGGAGGGAAAGGTCATTTAAAAATAATATCAATATAAAATCCCAAAGCTTACTTTAGAGTCATTATGACAAGAGTTTTTTGTCTTCACTAGAGAAAATGCTAATGGAAGAGAACTGGGCCCTTCCTTATCTTACAACTTACAGAAAAAATCAACCCAGGATGGGTTAAAGACTTATGCATAAAACTCCTAAGAGAAAACACAGAGAAAAGGCTTCTTGACAACAGCTGTGGCCATGGTTTCTGGATATGCCACCAATAGCACAGGCAACAAAAGCAAAAACAAATGAAGTGGAATGACATCAAACTAAAACAATTCTGCATGGCCAAGGAAACAATACAAAGAAAAAAACCCCTTCAGAACAGGAGAAAATATGTGCAAATCATATATATCGTAAAAAATTAATATCCAAAATATAGCAAAAACAAAACAAAACAAAATAATTTTTAAATGGACAAAGGAATTGAATAGATATTCCTCCAAGGAAGACATAGAGATGGCCAAATATTCTCAACATCACTAATTATCAGGGAAATGCAAATCAAAACCACAATGAGATACATATCACCTCACGTGTTGGGATGGCTGTTATCAAAAAAAAAAAAGATGACAGGTGTTTTTGCGAATGTGGAGAAAACGGAATCCCTGTACAGTGTTGGTAGGAATGTCAGTGGATGCAGCCTCTATGGAAAAGAGTTTAGAATTTCCTCATAACAAATCAAAAATAAAAAACCAGCGATGGAAGACAGGTACAGTTGCACTCTGTAATGGGTATAGAAGCACATGGTACATTTGAAGGTATGTATAGCAGAACCCTTAGGGGGAAGCCTGCAGGTTGAAAGTGACAACAAAGCTTGGTTTGGCAACAAAGTTGCCAATATGGAGAAGCAAAGACTTTCCTGCATTAGAGTTCCTTCTGCATAAAGAAGTTTCAAGTGCAAAAGATTACACAAAAAGATTTAGGATCCCGAAAACAACAACAGCAACAAAACCACAGCAAGGTATCCAAGGCTCTTAATTTAACAAGAATAATGAAAAGAGGAAAATATGATAAAACATAGCCAGATAGATATTTCTTTTTTCTTTTCTCTCTCTCTCTCTCTCTCTCTCTTCCTTTCTTTCTTTCTTTCTTTTGGGTTTAAATACAGTTTATTGTCAAGTTACCTAACTTACAGTGTATACAGTGTGCTCTTGGCTTTGGGAGTAGGTTCCCATGATTCATCACTTACATACAACACCCAGTGCTCAAGAAAAATCCCAAATAGAGAACCTAACCTCACACCTAAAGGAACTAGAAGCAGAGCAGCAAAGAAATCCTAAAGCCAGCAGAAGAATAGAAATAATAAAAATTAGAGCAGAAATAAACAATATAGAATCAGAAAACAACAACAACAACAACAACAGAAGAACAGATCAATGAATCTAAGGGCTAGTTTTTTGAAAGAATAAACAAAATTGATAATACCTTGGAAAGTAAGGAGAACCTAAATAGATAAAATCACGAATGAAAGAGGAGAGATCACAACCAACACCACAGAAATACAAACAATTATTAGAGAATACTATGAAAAATTATATGTCAACAAACTGGACAATCTGGAAGAAATGGGCAAATTCCTACACTCACACATACTACCAAAATTCAAAAGGGAAGAAATAGAAAATTTGAACAGACCCAGAAACAGTGAAGAAATTGAATTGATTATCAAAAATCTCCCAACAAATAAAGAGTCCTGGACCAGATGGCTTCCCAGGGGAATTCTACCAGATATTTAAAGCAGAGTTAATACCTATTCTTCTCAAGCTGTTCCAAAAAATAGAAACAGAATAAAAGCTTCCAGACTCATTCTATGAAGCCAGCATTACCTTGATTCTCAAACCAGACAAAGACCTCACTAAAAAGGAGAATTATAGGCCAATATCCCTGATGAACATGGATGCAAAAGTTCTCAACAAGATACTAGCAAATAAAATTCAACAGTATATTAAAAGAATTATTCACCATGATCAAGCGGGATGCATCCCTGGGTTGCAGGGCTGGTTTAATATTCACAAATCAATCAACGTGATACATCACATTAATAAAAGAAATGATAAGAACCATATGATCCTGTCAATGGATACAGAAAAAAATCATTTGACAAAATACAGTACCCTTTCTTAATAAAAACCCTCAAGAAAGTCAGGATAGAAGGAATATACCTTAACATCATAAAACCATATACGAAAAGCCCACAGCTAATATCTCCTCAATGGGAAAAACTGAAAGCCTCCCCCTGAGATCAGGAACACGACAGGGATGTCCACTCTCACTACTGTTGGTCAACATAGTGTTGGAAGTCCTAGCCTCACCAATTAGACGACAAATTGAAATAAAAGGCAAAGAAGTCAAACTTTCACTTTTCGCAGAAGACCTGCTACTCTACATAGGAAACCTGAAATACTCCAGCAAATAAACATTTCTAAGTATTTCAGTCCCATGAACATTCTGGAAACACCCTAAGGAAAGACATTATAATGATAAATAATAAAAATGATTCACTTTGAAGTTTTTTCACCATCTCTATGAAGACTCTGAAAAACCATCAAGGGTTTTTGACCACATAACATGGCAAAATTTAAGTTTTAAGATATGTTTGATTTGGAGCTTCAGCTTCCCACATTTTGACTTGAAAACTAGCATTACCCCCAAAGAAAAGCATATCTTTGGTTATAAGAATGATTGAAGGGTTTAAAAATATTCATCTGAGATAGTAACACAGAATGAAACCCTAGAATAACTAGGGTATATGTATATATACACACACACAATGAGATATTATTCAACCATAAAAAAAGAAAGAAATCTTGCTGTTTGTGACAACGTGGAGGAACTTTGAGGGCATTATCCTAAGTGAGTGAATCAGATGGAGAAAGACAAATACCATACGATCTTATTGATATGTAAAATCTAAACAAACTAGCTGAAAAACAAAAACTGAAGTCATAGGTACGGAGAACAGATTTGCAGCTGCCAGAGGTGAAGGGTGGGGGTGTAAGGGGTGGGTGAAATGGGTGAAGGGGTCAAAAGTTAAAAAATAAGTCACGGGGCTATAATGTGCTGTATGGTGACTATAGTTAATAATGTCATACACAGCGCGTTGTATTGCATATTTGAAAGATGCTAGCAGAGTAGATCCCAAAAGTTGTCATTATAAGAAAAAAAATTTGTAGCTATCTATGGTAATGGTGGTTAACTAGACTTATTGTGGTGATCTTTTTGCAATATACACAAATGCCAAATAAAAAATTGTCAAAGAAAAAAGAATTGACTTAAAAAGAGATGTCTTGTCAGGTGACAAGAGGTATACAGAAAGATGTCCAGGCACTACTTAATTGAATATATTTAGAACCAACTCCCTATCCCCAGGATCATGGGATCAAGCCCCGCATTGGGCTCCACAATGAGGGTGGGGCCTGCTTGAGATTCTCTCACTCTTCCTCTGCCCCTCTGCCTGGCTCACACTCTCTCTCTTTAAAAAATGAAATAAAATAAAATAAAAATACTGCATTTTATATTTAATTTAGAGTATGAAAGAAAGAGTTGCTCTTTGTTAAAGCAATTAGATGAATAACCATTAAAATTAGAGTTAGTTTATGGACTGAAAAGCCTCAAAATATTGAGCAGTTATAAAGTTTTTATAGCTGATGAATAATTAGTAAGGGCTTTACTTCAGTAAGAAATAAAAAATGGCTAAATCTTTTCATTCGTAGCTCTGAAAGAATGCAGAATACAGCACATATAATTTATTATACATAATAATCTCATGGACAGCTGGGAAACACAAAACTCATCTAAAAGGGATTGCATTTTTATTCACGTACATGCAATTTACTCAAGAGTGGATTATTTTTTAATTGTATGTGTTTGAAGGAATTTCGTTATATCAAAAGAGATGAAACAATAACATATGCCTAGCTCTGCAAGCTTTTAAAAAATACAGCAGACAATAAGTACTGCCTTGTCGGCTTACCAGTTCTCTTTTTTTTAATGTCCCACAACCATCTGTCCCGTATTTTCTAGGACAGACCTGGTTTCAATATCCTTTCCAATCATCTCCATAAACTTGTACAATTCTCTGGGAATTCAAATATTTTGAATATTTTGGCAAGTGGGAAATGAATAAATCACATTAGTATCCGTTGAAACAAAAGCATACGCATAACAACAAGAAAAGGCAGGAAGTCACAAGTGACAGAGAATGACAGGCTTTAGAAACACCTTGATTGTTTACAGGAGCTCATGCGTGCCTGTTAAGTGTCTGCATATGGCATCATCATAGATCCGGGGGGTTATGGAGAATGAGTACAGATCCTATTCAGCACCCCAAATCTCAGGACACACTTTTCTCAAATAAACATGGCTCTACCTCTGTTAGTTGCTCTGTTTCCGCCCATCTGTTCTGGTAATTGCTTTTCCTTCCTCATTGTAGTTTCCAGTGTCTGGACAGGCTTATCCTGTTTCCTCCGGATGGTGTTTTTGTTTGGAGTCAGTTCCTGATTCTTCTTCCTGTTCCCTTTTATACACTCTTGTTTGGCCTCTCATGGGCACTGTAGACTACTTATACAGAACATGCTAAGGGAGATTCCAACAACCATCCTGACATTTTGGTAGGATGGCTATTCTGGATGTTCAGGATGAATATTCTGGCACTTATTTGACTTTAATATCATAGTTTTTTTTGTACACACGTACCCACACCCCTACCTTCAGGAAATTGAGAAGAACACGGTGGATGGGAGGAGTGGCTAGTGCTTTAAAAATATTATGGTACTTAAGTTGTGTGGTTATATACAGACAACAACAACTGACAAAATTCTACTTAAAAAGCTACAATACAGGAGACAGCATTTGGTTCTGTGTTGGTGTTGGGGCAATAGGGTGGGTAGGACATATTTCTCTGAAATGCCAGTTCTAAAACTGTGAACTAGAAGAGAAGGAATCAAAGCTGGAGGAAGTCATTAGCAAAAATCCAATTCACTCACAGGAAAAAGAGGACTCATTTATAGCTATGGGGATGAATGGGAGGAATCACCGTAAAAGATCAAGTCCAATAGGATATGTTGAGAGACAATTCTCCAAGAGTTTATGCATTTCTGTACAACTTGCAACAAAGGCACTGATTGCCTTTTGTTCTGAGCTGTTCTGTGTTTTCAGTGATGTTTATTTAATCTACCTTGGAAGATAGAGATAGTGTCCCCTTCAGAGCAAAGGACAAGTTGGCTTACCGTCTAGTGTAGTAAAAATAATTTTTACTACTAGAGCAAAGGACAGCTTACAATCTTATAGTGCCTTGTAAAAAAAAAAAAAAAAAGTTCTTGTCTCCTAGTCTCAAGGTATTTTTCCTATAAAAGAAACTACTGCACGCACAGGTGTAAACTGACCCTTGTGTCACTCTATGGGAATTGGAACATGGGGAAATGGTACAAAAATGCTATTATTGTGGCTACTGCACTAGCCATAAGTAGTAAACTATCCTTTATTTCCTACCCGGGAGTCTCATATCTTCTACCAGTATCCATGAAACTGTGGCAAGCTAAGTAGATATCATGTTGGGTAAAATCTCAGATCCTTTAAAGTTCTCGATAGGAGCTCAAGCCCAAGTATTAAGATTATACGGGCATCTGATCCAAGGGAATCGAGGTGTGGGGTGAAAATGCCAGGTATGGAGCCAGAAGATTTCAGAGTTTTCATTTCAAGCCAAAGAAAAATAGTCCTTAAGTCCAATCCCTCATGAAATGGAACCACAAAGCTCTAGGCAAGTGCCAGTTTTCTAAGTGAGAATTGACAGTGGCATGTGGTCTTATGGTAACTATGTTGAGAAATCCTAGGTACCCAGGAAAGCTGGGTTCAAGAGGTCAGGCAGCTTTTCAGGCTTCCCCGTGGAGAATTCACAGGTGTTGCTGTCCTACAGCACATTCTTGGTACTCCAGTTGGGGATTCTTCTGGTGTATGGCTGAAGGCTCTACACGAGTCCTTCATGGTTTCTTAGGAGGAGTGTAGAGCAAACTGTAGATTTCTGAGTGCTCATTTTGAATAGCAAGTACGAAATGAGAGCTTAGACAGTAGAGTGGGAGTTGGCAAACTTTTCTTAAAGTAAATATTTTAGTCTTTGTGAGCCATATGATCTCTGTAGAGAGAATAGAATTCTGCTATTGTAGAGCAAAAGCAGCCATAGACAATACCAATGGGCGTGGCTATATTCTAACACAACTTCACTTACAGAGATAGGGAGCAGTTGGATTTAGGATGTGGGTACTAGTTTAATGACTCTTAATGACTCTTACACTGGAGGACTGTTATATATCGGCTGACTTCATCAGTGTGCATCCTTGATAGTTTTTGGTTTGATGCTCTGCTGTCACTGCCTTAAAATTCTTAATAATTTTTAAACAAAGGTCTTCACATTTTCATTTTGCAGTGAGCCCAAAGATTATATAGCTGGTACTGGTTTTATACAATCTTTCTTGCTATCATATCACTGCAGCCTGCACAAAACCAAATGAATCTGACATTCAGAATGTAAAATGATGAAATGAGGTCAGATGTACGATATCAGATGTGTGCCAGAGGTGTCTTAGAGATGAAATGTTTCCCAGTGCAGAAGCAAGTAAAGTAAAACATGTCTCTTATCTTATCAATAATACTGGCATATATAAAGAAGGGATGGGTCTGTTTGAAGAATAGCTACTTAGTGATCCATTAGGCAATGTAAGAATTCAACATGCAGTAGGAGTCTGTTACTGAAATATTGAGACTAATGCCAACAGGTCCCAAAACCATACCTCTTCTTGCCCTGATTCTAAGTGCCATCATTTCAATCATGATAGTTTCCTCACACATTTCTCTCTAAGAATTCAGTGTTGAGCTGGTCAGAATAGTCAGTCCTTTTGCGAGTTAAATTTCTCATTGTAGCTAAATACATTGGTACTGTTATTTACATTTCTTGTGTTACTTTAGTGAGCCTGAACTTTGGGCAATTGACAAAATTAATTCAAATGAAGACCCGCCATGGAAGTGATGACTGTAGCAAGGCAAATAGCATCTTGACAAGCCAACTACTAATCCACATCCTCTTCTTCACCACATACCTTCTTTCCATTTTCACAGTGGTCTTTATCCAGGCACTGATAGTCCATTAAACAAATTTACACAGGCAAATACTATGACTGATTCTTGATCTGGTGATAGTTTGAAAGAAGGGATGGATGGAGACCGACTAGTGGAGTGGGGTGAGAAAGGAAAGTAAGAAGAGAAGTGAGAAAGGGATGATCAAAAACATTCCATTATACATATGAGTTGGCCTTTCTACTCAACCAAATGATTGAGGGTAGAATTACCTCTCATGGACCCTCATTTCACCAAATGATCAGTGGAAAGACAGGATGAAAGATAATCTTTTTCATATGTGGTGGGTTTGCCCAAGGACAGTTAAGAGTTAGAACAGCACATTTTAATTATGAGGAATGTTTGCTTAAGGATATTTGATTACTATTAAATACATTCCATAAGATCATTGTTTAAGTTTAAAAAGAAAGTTTGCTTTCGATTTTAATAGCTGTAAAATTCTGCTAAAGGCATCAGAAAAATCTACTCAAATCTGAGATTGAGTAAATGAGATATTGAAAGACAAGATACAAGAAAGACATACCATAAATGAAAACACATTTGCAATTTAAGTATGTCATTTTTTTTTGGAATGTAGGATGACTTTGATAAAAAATCAAAAATTCAAAGGCAATTTAAAAATAAGGTATAAAAACCAAACGGTGATTTATAAACAGTGCTATAGCATAGAGTGAAAGGAGCTGTAAATACCTAGAACAAAATAGTTGGTAAAGATACTTATGTAAAGCAACCTTCAATACATCCTTTTTTGTTACTAAAAAATGTTTTATAATAGAAGGGTCTAAAAATTGCTTATTGATTACCTACACTGTGTAAAGGACTATTTTAGGGGAATTAAAGCATCCATATTTTTTTATGACATAGTCTTTCCCTCAAGCTTGGAATCTATGGAAGGGAGAAAATGCACACATAAAAACATAATGAATTTTATACATACCAGACAAATAAAAGTCATAAAAACCAGTGTTGATGAAAAGTTAGTTCTTAAAACATTTTTATGCAAGTAAAACTAAATAGAAACAAATTTGAAAAAACACAAGAGACTGTCTGAAAGGAAAAACTTTTCCTCTACCCTCTTATTTCTGGAACTCTACAAATTAAGTTAACAGAAGACAGATTAATAGGTGTAAAGGTCCATAATTTTTATTAATATTTACATGCACAGGAGTTCACAGGAAAGAAGTGAAACTCAATGAAGTGGTTAGACTCATTAAATCCTATACCCTTTTGACCAAAGAAAGAGGTTTTGGGTTTCAAGGGATGATAAATGGTGGGAAAATGACTAGAAAATAAATGGTGGAACTAGTGGAATAAAAGACCTATTTAGTAAGTTCTGTTTATGTAAACTCATCGTGATATTCACTTCCTGTCTTCAATAGCAAGAGTTTCCTTGATGAAGGTTGAGGCCACCTTCCTCAAAGGGAAATTTATGTACTGCTTTCAGGCAGGGAAGGAGAGGCTAGAGAACTCTTCCTCCACCTGTTGATTCTTGTTTACTCTCAGTTCAAAATAATCCTAGGGCAAAGTGACTTTTATTTTGAGGTGACTCCTTCAAGTCAAGACAGCCCGCACCGATGGTCAGGTTTAATATTGTGATAGGAATATTGAGAGGACAGATTGCTCTCTGGGCTTCACAGATACAGAAAACTTCCTTGGGAAGCCATGACAATTTCTACTATCTCCTATTACGAAACTGTGAAATAACTTTATATGTTTTTACTGATTACAAAATAATACATACTGCTCAAAATGGAAAATCAGGAAAATTTAGAAAGAACAACTCCATGATCCAGAGATACCATCACTATGAACATTTTCCCACATTACTTTCTTTTTTTTAAATTTATTTTTGAGAGAGAGAGAGAGAGGGAGAGCTTGAGAGGGGGAGGGGCAGAGAGAGAGGGAGACACAGAATCTGAAGCAGCCTCCAGGCTCTGAGCTGTCAGCACAGAGCCCGATATGGGGCTTGAACCCACGAACTGTCATATCATGACCTGAGCCGAAGTCGGAAGCTTAATCGACCAAGCCACCCAGGCACCCGTCTCACATTACTTTCTAACCATTTTTTTAAAGTATATAGAGAACCTGTAGCTGGGACATCAAAAAAAATGTTCCTTTTATACATCAAGTCAAATTAGTAGGTATTGGAGCATGGAATGGAGAAGGCTACTAAAGCTAGGTCCAGTCTGTGTTTCTTCATGACAAAAAATTGCATAAAATTCATTAATTCTCAACGTCCTGTTTTAGATATTTGCAGAGAGGAGAGTGACAATTTTTCCATTCTTTGTTAGAAATGTCTCATTTATATTTTAAACAGCTTTATTCAGATATAATTCACATACTATACAATTGACCCACTTAAAATATACCAATTCAGGGGTTTAGTATTTTTATGGAGTTGTGGCACCCTCATCACAGTCCGTAGGTATAGAGCACTTTTACAAAGCAACAAAGAAATGTGGTATGTTTGAACAGCCACCAGCCACTTGCCCCCAATCCTACCAGACCCACACAATTACTAATCTACTTTCTGTCTCTATGGGCTTGCCTATTCTGGACCTGTCATACAACTAGAATCATACATTACGTGGTCTCTTGTAACGGGCTTTTTTTACTTAGCATGATGTTTTCTAAGTTCATTCACATTGTAGCTATACTTCATTCCTTCTTATTGAAGAACGATAATCCATTGTATGGATGTACCATATTTTCCTTATCCTTTCCTCGACTGATACAAATTTGGTGGTTTCCATTTTTTTTGGCTATTAAGAATAATGCCACTATGAACACTTGTGGATAAGTTTTTGTGTGGACATATATTTTCATTTATCTTGTAGACACCTAAGAGTGAAATTGCTGGGTCATATGGTAACTCTGTGTTTAACATTTTGAGGAACCGCAGACTGTTGTCCAAAGGAATTGGGCCGTTTTACATTTACACCAACAATGTATGAAGGATTCAGCTTCTCCACATCCTTGTCAAAACCTCTTACTATCTCTTATTTTTGTTATGGCCATCCTAGTGGGTGTATATGGTTTTGATTCACACTTCCCTAGTGGGTAATGATGCTGGGCATCTTTTCAGGTGCTTATTGGTCATTTGTATATGTCCTTTGGAAAAAAAAGTCTCTAAGATATTTTGCCCATTTTTAGTTGAATTACTTGTCTTTCATTTAGTCATTAAAGTTTTCTTTTATATTCTGGATATAAGCCTTTATCTGATATATGATTTACAAATATTTTCTCCCATTCTGTGAGTTGTCTTTTCCCTTTTTTGATGTGTCCATTGTAGGACAAATTTTTCTTTTTTTTTAAAATTTTTTAATGTTTATTTTTTGATAGGGAGAGAGAGTGGGGAAGGGCAGAGAGAGAGGGAGACACAAGATCCAAAGCAATCTCCAGGCACTGAGCTGTCAGCACAGAGCCCGACATGGGGCTTGAACTCACGAACCATGAGATCATGACCTGAACTGAAGTCAGACGCTTAACCAACTGAGTCATCCAGGCGCCCAGCACAAATTTTTTCTGGTTTTAATGAATTTACCTATTACTTTGTTGTTGTTGTTGCTGGCAATTTTGGTGTCCTATCTAAACAGGCTAAAATACCTTCTTGGATGCGACCTTTTCTCTACTTTTTGTTGTGGAGTTTGTTCTGCCAATCTTATGGTCTTTCCTGGGTTATTTACACTGATAGGAGTGTTATCTAGTTGTATCCATGGAAGGAGGCAAGCTTGGTGTCCTCCTACTCTGTCATTTTCTCACCCTCTCTCTATGTCATTTTACAGTTCTTCGTACATATTGTCAAATTGCCTATACATATGGTGTAACAAATATATATCACTGCTACCTAATGTGCGTAAATTACTATTTAAAACAAAATCTCCAGGGTGCCTGGGTGGCTGAGTCAGTTGAGCATCCAACTTTGGCTCAGGTCATGATTTCATGGTTCTTGAGTTTGAGCTCCACTTTGGAGCTGACAGCTCAGAGCCTGGATCCTGCTTCAGATTCTGTGTCTCCCTCTCTTGTCCCCCTCCCCGACTCACCCTCTGTCTCTGTCTCTGTCTCTTTCTCAAAACATTAAAATAAAAATTTTTTTAAACAAAATCTCCAGCATGGAATATTATTAAACATAACTTATGTAGCCTTGCAATAATTATAAATAACTTCCAAGTATTTCAATTTGTATTTATTTGATTTCTAATAAAATAGGGTATTTTAAAATATATGTTTTAAAATATATATTTTGCATTTTAGTTATTGGAGTGTTTTTTATTATGTTTCTGTTATACTTGTGTTTTATGATATTCTTCTAATTCCTCTTGTTGGCTATAAATTCTTTATGGTTAGTGTGATACACTACAATATTTATTTGCTCAAAGTGATTAATGATTTAGGTAGGAAAATTCGTATTCATTATGGAGGTGGAATCAATTAAATATAATCAAAATGAAGAAAAAATTTTAAATAGTTCTATGACTTAGATAACATCCACTTATTTAAGATGTTTATATTTCTTCACATTCAATGTCTATTTCATCATGTGCTTAAATATTGTCTATTATTTACTAAATAAATCACTTTTATAGTTCGAAAAAAAAATAAACAGCTAAAAAGCCTTCGCCTAATCTGAGATCACAAAAATTTATCCCTAGGTTTTCTTCTAACAGTTTTATAATTTTAGCTCTTATATTTAGGCTGACAATCAAGGTGGTGTGGTGTGGTACTGCTATAAGGATAGACATATATATAAATGGAATAGAACTGAGAGTCCAGAAATAAATTTGTAAATTGATGATCAGTTAATTTTCAAAAAAGGTGTCAAAATAATCCATTTAGAAAACATAGATTTTTCAATAAATGGTGCTGGGACAACTGGACATTCACATACAATAAAATGAACTTGAACTTCTTTCTCATACCATATAAAAAACTAACACAAAATGAATTATACGCCATTAAAAATTTTTCTATATTTTTATATGGAAGTGTGTTACAATTCCTTATCATAGACACATTTTTACAACAATAAGTAGAAAGTATAAGTTTTTACTACAATAAGTAAAGATCTTGTTACATAAATCTTTGCTTCGCATTCATTTCTGATTGTTTCTTTGAGGTATATTTCTCAAAATAGGATCGTTGGGTGAAGCAATTTATTTATTTTTAATGTACATTTATAAATTAGTAAATCAATTTCAGTGATTGCATAATAGACTCAATCATTTACCACAATGCATCTACGTGATTATTTCCATACATAGCATTTCCCAATACACAATAAATACTAAAGAAATATATTTTGTTGAGAAAATGAATTTCACTCCTGTGGAACATTTTAATTGCTTCCAATTTTTCCCTATGTTTTTATAAATAGCTTGAAACGCATATTCTTGTACATCAATCTTTTTGACACCTCTCTTTTTTTTTTTTAAGGATAGATTTCTAGCACTGGAATTTTTTGTAAAAGAGCACATGAGTCTCTTCTCATGTAATCCTTTCTGAACGACTTCTATTTTAACTAAAGAATGCTGGAGACATTAAGTTTAGTATTTTTCCCTTTTCCTTCAAATTATAAGCATTTGGATTTATCAACTTTTTTGTTACCTTAATTTTTTAACTCTTAATCTTATTCTTTTTATCTTTATTTGATCCTTTGACCTACTTTAGGTTTGCTTTCGTTAATTTTTTTTGATATTTTAGTTATATATACCTATGAAACTTTTATTTACATTTGCCTTAAAAGAGGTCACCTAAATCTACCAAAGATTTACTCTTAGTAGTGAGAGCCTATAAGAAAAGAGAATGGTTAAATAGCCATCAAATCATCCTTAGATTAGATAAGAGAAAAAAAGAATGCTTAGATAAGGATCATCAGAATATTAATTTATATTAATATCAACTGATTGGATGAATACTTGGTTTCTCAGAAGATGTCTTTAATTCCATTAGGTTTATTAGACTTAGTTAAACCTAATTTCTTCCTTGAAGATTTATAGAGTAGATCTGGCCTGGACAGCTTTGGGAAATTTTTTCTTCATCTCTTTACACTAATAACAAAGTAGCAGAAAGAGAAATTAAGAAAACAATCCCATTTGCAGTTGCATCAACAAGAATAAGATACCTAGGTATAAATTTAACTAAGGAGGTAAAAGACCTCTAGTCTGAAAACTGTAAGACATTGATCGAAGAGATTAAAGACAACAAAAACCAATGGAAAGATATACCATGCTCATGGATGGAAAGAATTAATATTCTTAAAATGTCCATGCTTCTCAAAGCAATCCTTAGACTCAATGCATTCCCTATCAAAATACCAATAGTATTTTTCACAGAACTAGAACAAACAATCCTAAAATTTGTGTAGCACCACAAAAAACCCTGAATAGCCAAAGCAATCTTTTGGAAGAACAAAGCCGGACTTAATGTTTTTTCTATATTCCCAACTAAATCACTCAAAAGAGGAAAAAAAATTCTACATGTAGCCAAGCAGAAGAAACCACGTTATAAGGAAATCCATCAGACTGGACTGAGATTTCTCAAGTAACATTTGAAAACATAAAAATTCCAAAAAAAGATTTCCTTTCTGCTCAGTAGTTATTTACTGTAAAAACAATAGGAAGACCTTCTTTTATGTGGAAGTTCTCTGGCAAGATCCTTAGAACCTCTCCTAAAGAAAACAAACAACATAAACCCAAACATGTTGTAGGGAAATAAAATTAAATAACATATATATAATTTTATATTTATAAATATTTATTTCTATTTATTATATAACCAATTTAAAGTAATTTTCCCTCTGCCCTTCTGAGTTCTTGGCAGAGAACTCCTGTAATAAAAGATAGATTAAGAAGAAAAAAATGAATAGAAGTTTAATAACATATATACTTTACATGATTGATACCCCCCAAAAACTGAATAACTCCCCAAGTTGGCCCCAAAACACCACCTTAAATGTTATCTCCAGATAAAAATGAAAAGAAAGGTTTTGGGGAAGGAGGGAGGACAGTTTTAGGAGGTTATGAGGCAAAGTACAGTAAAGAAGGATAAGGCTGGCTGTGGGGACTTAAGTAGTTCCTTCCTTATTCACAACATTCTCTTGTGACTTAGAGTAGACTTTCTTCTCCTAGGAGAGAGGGAAACACTTACAAATGGAGATTTCATTTATAAATGTACATTTCCTTTACAAAAGGGTAACTTCTACTCTCTTTTCAGAGTTTCCTCTGTGTCTGCAGTTTCTCAAAATATTTAGCTCAAAATAGTCCTTATGCCAAAGAAGCACATTTTGAAGTGGCTTATCTTGCTACTCTTCCATACAAACTAACTAAATGACATAGCCCCAAAACTGGGTGAAGAATCAAAAAGAAAAACAACAGCACATGAATGAGGAAACAGTTATAGGATATGAAGGGCCATGTGTAATTAAGGCACTTATCTATAGAACTTGCCTAAATAACTATGAAACAGAAAGGGTTCTGATTTTGAAAGAAATATAAAATGGGTGAGTTCAGGGATTCTCATAGATTTGGTCTACAGTTGTAGCCTAAAAAAACATAGTTAATCGCCAGTAAATATTTGTTAAAACAATGAAAAAATACTACCCTGTATGGTGTAATGGTATATTATTGTAATGAACCGGAAAAAAATTTAGAGCTTACTAGCCAAGAAAATGGAAGTGATACGAATATGTGTATTATTTTTATTATAGGGAATTGATATAGTGTTTTCTATAGTTTGTTGATTGAAAGGCTTTTAGGCAGAAATGGGCTTTTTCCTTCAACAGTGGGGCAGAGTTATCTCCCCTGATAAAAAGGATTAGGGGGAGCCTGGGTGTCTTAGTCGGTTGAGCATCCAACTCTTGATTTCAGCTCAGGTCATGATCCCAGGGTTGTGGGACTGAGCCCCATCAGTGCTAGATCTCTGCTTGAGGGTCTCTCTCTCTCTCCCTCTGCCTTTTCCCCCTGTTTGTGCTTTCTCTCTCTCTAATATATATATATATATATTATATGTTCTAATATATATATATTATATGTTTTCTCTCTCTTATATATATGTATATATACATATATATACATATATATATGTTAAAAGAGATTAGAATTCTGATATTAAAAAAATTTCCAGTCTCGTCCACATATGCCCAAATGCCCCAACTTCCTGACTCAGGATCTCCCTCATTCCCCTTCAATGCCCTTGATTAGTGGAAAGATCCAGAGATGTAACTATTCATGGAAGCATTTTAGTTCTCTATATGTGTTCTTTGTAGCCTATGCATAGCTTTTCATTTCTCTGTTTTCCTGCATCAAAAGATGCCAAGCAAGTCGCTGCTGTCAACACAGAGCCTGCTTTGGATCCTCTGTCCTCCTTTCTCTCTGCCCCTCCCCTGCTCATGCTCTCTCTGTCATAAAATAAATAAAAACATTTAAAAAAGAAAGATGCCAAGCGACTCCACTATCTTTATGATCATTATTGTCTTCATAATGACTAAGTACCCAAGTTACTGAATTTCCCAATATCTTCCCCTTCACCTGGATTCGTCTTGTTAAAAGATAAACCTGGACATATTAAGATTTTTTAAAAATGTATTTAAACAAAACTGAGAGGCACCTGGGTGGCTCAGTTGGTTAAGCGGCCAACTTCAGCTCAGGTCATGATCTCACGGTCTGTGAGTTCAAGCCCCGCGTCGGGCTCTGTGCCAATGGCTAAGAGCCTGGAGCCTGCTTCGGATTCTGTGTCTGCCTCTCTCTCTGCCCTTCCCCTGCTCACACTCTGTCTCTCAAAAATAAATAAACGTTAAAAAAAATTGATTGGAAGCAGACAATGCCAAAACAGAGGTAAGTAAAAGTTCACTGCACACAGGCACCAGAGGAAAGACTCCTATAAAGAAAATGTGGAAGCAAAGAAGGGAAATTATTTGATTGGTCATAGTTTAAAGCCTACTTGCCTATTTGTGATTGGTTGCCCTTAGTGTTTTGATTTCACAGCGTTGAGGTATTTATGGGTTTAGATTTTGATTTGCTGATGAAAGCCGGTATGGGGTTAGAACCACCTCAGTCTAATGGCTTTCTTGTTTAATTAACCCTAAGCTACCACTGATGATAATTTGAGTCATTTTGATACCACAGCATGCAATGAGTTACCTGGGTTTTATGCCTGCCATCCCCCACTCTTCTCCATATTAGGGATGGGATTAGGGGGAAGCTTATGTGACATTTAGGGCGATTCAAAATCGGCCTGATCCTAAGAGTGAGCATCTCCTCAAGTTTTGTATGCCAGGTGCTCCATTCTAGTCCTAGCCCCACCCTCTCCTCCCCACAGCAAGAAGGTTATCCTTAAATACATGAGTGAACATCATCAGGAATTCTATTTTCAGGATATATTTTCTGGGGTCACTCCCAGCACCAATTAATTCTGTCACTCAGAGTCCCAGGAGGAAACAGATGTCACACTCAAATTAGGATAATTTGAGAAGGATTTATAAATGGACTCTGCAAATGTGAGGACAAAGTGGAGAGAAACTACAATACCCTGGGAGTCCTGTTACCATCGAGACCTAACCCTGGTGAAGGGAGGGAGTGGTTACTGGGAGCTAAAGACATAGAGGGTGGAGTAGAGAGGACACCTGACAGGATCTTGAGCTCCGATCAAGAGCTCGTGGGAAGGGGCCCAGGGCAATCAATGCACTGGCGACAGCTTGTTCTCTGTTCTCATTTACTGTCAGTTTCCTCACGGGCCAGTCAGTGTTGCTCAGCCTCCTGAAGCAGGTGCAGAAAGGAGAAGAGTCGGAGAGCATGGTATCTAACTCTATACGAAGTAAAAAATATACAAAGTGACCTAAGGAACAGAGAGGTTGTTGTATTCATATCAAATAAAGTTTCTAATTTGCAAAAAGCCACACATAACCTCCATGAATTTTTTTTTTGCATCTAATAACATAGCTATAAAACTATGAAAACACAGAGTTGCAAGAAATCTAAAGAGAATTCACAGATGGGATATAGTGAGAAGCTTTAATGTTTGGTTTAGAAAAATAAGCTGAGAGAGCTGGATACAATATTAACAAGAAAAGGTGAGAAACTTCTCTCACTCTGATTAACTATAAAACTGGAAAACATATCACAGAATACGAGTTGGAGATGTCCATGGAAGAGATACAATAAAAATGTGATCAGACTTAAAAGCGGGAATCCAGGCATTGATCTGGAGAAGTCATGGTATTGCAGCTTTAAATCGAGATACTTGTTGATTAGAATTCACGGCAGCTCCAGGAAACAGAAAAATCCCAAACCAACATATTTTTAATATTTTTCTTTCTTTCTTTCTTTCTTTTTTTTTTTTTTTTGAGTATGGTTGACACACAGCATTAGATAAGTTTCAGGTATACAATATAGTGATTTAACATCTCTATATGGTGAGCCACCATCTGTCACCATACAATGCCATTATGACATCATTGACTGTATTCCTGGTAGGGAAAAATCTGTTATGGCTGACAGGACTGATAAGGGAACTCCAGTCCCTGCCTGAAGACTCTCATTCCGGGTTTTCCTTCCCACCCGCACTGGCCGTGCAAACAGAGTATAAATTGACCCCTCGGCTTCCACTCTGGGCTCAGACCTGTGGAGAATGAGCTCCTCTGAGCCCACAGGTGTAAATAAACCTCCTGCCTTCCAAGATCCCCGAGTGCCGCTTGGTTCTTCGACCTGGTGATCCAGACCAGATTCTGGAACATATGGTTCCCTGATGGGGAAACCCAACCGCGCTGGCCCATTGTTGCCATTGTTGCGGTTTGGGAAAACGTCAAGGCAGTGATGGAATGAGGAATCGCAAAGGAGAAGGCGCGCCCTGCCTGAATTTTGGCAGCCTCCTGCTCCGTGGCTTCGGGCGGCCCTACTCCGCAAAGACTCGAGGAGACTTGGCTAGTGAGGGGCTGGAACCGACGTTGGAAACTGGTAAGACCTGGGCCCTAAATATGTCCTGTCCTGTCCTGTTCTGTCCTGTCTTGCCCACCCATAGGGGTGAAAGGGGGACCTGACCCCTCCCCGGAGAACTCAGTGGTCTCATCAGTAGACATTCTGCCAGAGGGAATGTCATAATCTCTGGTGCCTACGTGAGTGTGACTCGGTCTGGCTTGCCTGCCGAGTTTGATTCTGTGGCTCCACGGGTGGGCACCCTTAAGGTCCCCAAAAGCCTACGGAGTCTGAGTGGGTCTGTCTGCGATCCCGTGGTGAATGGCATATAGTCTATGGTGGCATCGGAATAGTTTCCCATCGTAAGTCACAAAGCTGAGACCGCTACGGCTAAGAGTCACTCAAGTTCCTTCGGGACACGGCCAGACCGGCATCTGACTGGTCTCCTCATTAGAGGGGGCACCCCTACCCCTCGGTCTGTCTTTGGGCCACCGCCTCACAGGGCATTATGGGGTTGGGACAGTGCAAACCCACAGTTCTTAAAACCATGGTCGAAAACTTTGAGAAGGGGTTTTCGGGAGACTATGGAATTAAGATAACCCCCAGCCGGTTAAGGGCCCAATGTGATTTAGAATGGCCCACATTTGGTGTAGGATGGCCCTTGGAGGGAACCTTAGGTGTCCCAACTGTCTACTGCGTCTGGCATGGTGTCGCCAGAGA
This sequence comes from Paguma larvata, assembly GCA_030068075.1. Lineage (NCBI taxonomy): Eukaryota > Metazoa > Chordata > Mammalia > Carnivora > Viverridae > Paguma > Paguma larvata. Next base: position 88,098,130 of record CM057834.1, on the reverse strand, counting down.
CCCAGGTTACTCTGATCAGTTTCCGTATATCTACTCCTGGTTAGAAACTGCCCAAACCCTTCCCCCTTGGGTGTGATTTTCCTGCGACAAACAGGGACAGGCTAGGGTTTTAGTCGCCTCAACAAAGTAGCCCAAGGAAGGTGAACAGAAGTCCCGACCTCCACAAATTCTCTCCGGTGATCCAGAGGAAGATGAACCCCCTGGTTCCTGGTTTGGTCTCCCCAGCACCTCCAGACTCAGCAGATCCTCTTTCCCCCATAGGAGAGGCCAGACTGCGCCCTCACCCAGGCACAGGCGCTCTCCAGATGCCGGTCCACAGCCCCTGGTACCAACAGGCTCTCCTCCAGGGGATCCGAGCAGGAGCTAAGAAGCCCATGAGTACGCCCAGCAGCAAGGGGAATTCCCCTGGGGATTATTATGAGAGGCTTTGGAAGGCTTATGCCCTGTTCGATCCCAAGCACAAGAGAGCCACAACAGAAGGCTAGGAAAGTCCAGCTGCCAAAAGCAGGAAGGCCCAGAACCTCCTTAGCAAGGGGTCAATGAGTGTACTGCAAGGACAAATGACATTAAAAGAAAAAATGTCCCAACCAGGGAACGTCCCAGAAACACAGCCAATAGGCACAAGAACCCTGCAAAAAAGACCTCATAGGCCTAGCAGGAATATATTCAGATTGAGGGGAACCAGGCTCACCTCTTCCAGGCCCCCATGAGCCCATAGTCAAAATAAAAGTAGGGGGCCCAACTATGACTTTTATGCGAACTTGGGGGCCACACGGTCTTAAGCTGGATATAGTCTTAAAGCTGGGGACCCAAGTAACCTTTGTGCCAATGGGATGCACCAGCCCCAACTGGATCCAAGTGGAGGCTATTCTGTGTCCAAGTACAACCAAGTGACCCACCTGAATTCAGGATTGCCTTCCCCACTGTATGGGCCGAGGACAACCCCCCAGACTTGCCCACAACTGGGCCCCCATCATTATTGAGTTAATCCCAGGGGCTCAACCACAGAGATAGTGGCAATGCCCCCTCCCACAAGAGGCAAGGGCAGGCATTCAAGAAAGCAGGCATTCTGGTTGAATGCCAATCACCCTGGAACGCCCTGCTCTTGCCAGTCAAGAAGCTGGGAGGAGGGTACCAACCAGTTCAAGGTTCGGAACCCTGTAGTTCCGAACCTGTACACCCTCCTCAGCCAGATCCTAGGCTCTGCCAGCTGTTTTACCTGCCTAGACTTAAAGGATGCCTTCTTCTGCCTCCACTTGGCCCCCCAAGAGCCAACCCTTGTGTGCCTTTGAATGAACTGAACCAGACACAGGGCATCAGAAAAAATTCGCCTGCCCTATTTGGGGTGGCACTGGCTGGAGACCTCCCTGGCTTTTCAAGGGAGGCCACACACTACACCATTCTCTCGTATGTGGATGACCTCCTCCTTGCCAGCAGTACCCGAGAGAATTGTACAGAGGGCACAAGGGCCCTCCTCCTGTCGTACTCAAGGTATCAGGTCTCATGAAAAAAGGCACAGATCTGCCAACAGCAAGTCCGATACTTAGGCTTCCTCCTCACCCAAGGAAAGAGAGTACTAGGGCCGGATTGAGAACCCCCTGTCTGGAAGGAGAAGGCTGAAGCTGCCTTCTTAGAGATAAAGGCCGCCTTGGGGCAGGCACCAGCCTTTGGCCTGCCAAATATAGAAAAGTCTTTTAATCTCTTTGTGCATGAGAAAGGAAAGATCACCCTTGGGGTTCTCACACAGACTTGGCCCTTGGCAACGGCCAGTAGCACACCTGTCAAAAAGACTGGACCTTGTGGTGGCAGGATGGCCTCCATGTCTTATGGCACTAGCAGCCACAGTTTTCCTTATTAAGGAGGCAGATAAGCTCACCCTGGGACAAGAACTGAGTGTCAAGTTCCCTCATGCTGCTATATGCCTCTCCAACTTTCGGCTAGCATAATATCAGAGGCTCCTCTGTGAGAATCCACAGGTCACTCTTAAAACAGTGGGGACACTGAACCCTGCAGCTTTCCTATCTTCTGAGGAAGGGAAACCAGATCATGATTGTTCTGAGGTGACTTGATAGAGTATTTGCAAGCCACTCATATCTGCATGACCAGGCCCTACAGAACCCAGACCTCACGTTGTTCAGTGATGGTAGCAGTTTCATCACAGAGGGCGTTCAAAAGGCAGGGTATGCAGTGACATGCCTTAATCCGAGCTCTCACCATTAGCGAGGACAAGCGAGTCAACCGACTCCCAGTTCGCCTTTGCTACACATACATGGGGCAATCTACAAGGAGGAAATCCTAAAGCTGCTAGAGGCTGTCTGGCTTCCAGAAGTTACAGTTCTACGCTGCAAAGGACACCAGAAGGGAGACAACCATACAGCGTGGGGAAATCGTCTAGCAGACAAAGCAGCCAAGATAGCAGCTAATAAGGAGGTAGACATAGCTCCCTCTCTTATCTGTGCCAAGACCCCCACCAGGAATTCAAAGAAGAAATTGTTCCCTGGTTCAGCTTACCAGCCACAACCTACAGCGATAACAGGCCTGTGTTCCTGGTGGACAGCTTATAGGCCTCAAAGCTCAGGAAAAGTAGAGCAAATGAATTGCATCCTCAAGGGAACCTTAGCCAAGTTCTGTCAGGAAACAGACCTCCCATGCCTGAACCTGTTGCCTCTGGCCCTCCTGCATGTCTGTTGCAACCAGGAACTCAAGGTTTCTCCCCTCTTGAGAGGGCCTCAATCTCTTTAGGATCCCCTGTACACTCTGTCTCACCAGGGAATCAGTCTAGGTCAAAGACTGGAAAAGGACCCTCTCAAACCACAGTGGACTGATGGACCAGATACAGTGGGTCCACCACTCCGAAGTCAAGAGGGCCAATCCTGAGGAGGCCCACACTTGGAAGACTGACCCAGTCTGGATCTTCAGCCCTGCTCCAGCCACACTCTGGAAGCTGGCTGGTCTATACACGGCAGAAGGTTGAGGACTCACCGGTCCAATAAGATAAATAGATTCCTTAGTCCTTGGCACTGGATTGGCAGAGGTTGCCCCAGAAAGCTGGGGAAACAGAGGTTCTTGTTCACACTCCCCTTCCTCTTCTGGAAAGGATGTTCCATTGGTATTGGTTGTCTCTAATCTGGGCCCCTTTTGTAAGAGCAAGACACCTTCAGTGGAAGAAGCTAAAGGGTTTAAAAGCTTAAATGTGGTGTAACCTATTTCGGTCTATTGGGTTGCCTGCCAGTAAGGTTACTAATGTCATTTTAGGGAAGTGTTTGCACTGATGTATGTGCCTCAAACTTCAAGAAAAAGAGATTAAATAATTCTCAGGATAAAAATTGGTGCTTAGATTAACCTTCAGCCTTAAGGTTCAGGCTAAACGAGCAGTATTGCTACCTGCACTTGTAGGGGCAGAAATAGCCATGGGGACAGGGACTGGCATAGGAGGCATAGGCTCTTCTGTGACACTAACCAGTGGCTGACTCTCTAGTGTTCCTACAGAGCCAAATAATTTCCCTGGCAGGAGTTGCCTTCCAGAACAGAGGGGCACTTGACTTCCTCACTGCCTAGAAAAGGGGCACCTGCATCTTCCTTGGAGAAGAATGCTGTTACTTTGTAAACCAGTCAGGAATAGTCACAACCAAAGTCAGGGAATTAAGGGAAAGAACCAGCCCATAAAAAATAAAGATGTTGCCCTTTAATAGAGACTAAATCTGTTTAAAGGGGCATCAAAGAGGGGGAATGATAGGGAAAAATCTGTGATAATATGGCTGACAGGACTGATAAGGGAATTCCAGTCCCTGCCCAAATACTCCCATTCCAGGTTTTCCTTCTCACCACCGCTTGCATGGGAACAGGCTATAAATTGTTGCCTCTGCTTGCCCTGGGCTCAGACTTGAGGAGAATGTGCTCCTCTGAGCCCACAGGTATAAATAAACCTCCTGCATTCCAAGATCTCAGAGGACTGCTTGGTTCTTCTGCCAGGTGATCCAGACCAGCTTCTGTAACATTCCTTATACTGTATCTTTTATTTCCATGATGTATTCAATCCATAACTGGAGACCTGGATCTCCCTCTTCCCTTCACCTGTTCTGACCATCCCATCACTCTTCTTCCCTCCAGCAATCATCTGTTTGTTCTCTATATTTAGTGGCCTGATTTTGCTTCTGTTTTTTCATTTGTTTTTTAGAGTCCATGTATGAAATCATATGGGTTTGGTTCTCTAAGTATGACTTATTTTCCTGAGCGTGATACTCTCTAGGTCCATCCGTGTTGTCACAAATGGAAGACCTCATACTTTTTCATAGCTGTGTGATATTTCATTGTGTGTATCTATCTGTCTGTCTATCTATCTATCTATCTATCTATCTATCTATCTATCTAATATCTTTGTGTGTGTGTGTATTTAAATTCCAGTTAGTGAACATACATACACTGTAATATTATTTTCAGGTGTACAATTTAGTGATTCAACATTTACATACAAAACACCTGGTGCTCATCACAACAAATGCCCTCCTTAATCCCCATCACCTATTTCATCCATCCCTCCACCCACCTCCCCTCTGGTAACCTTCATTTTGTTTTGTTCTCTGTAGTTAAGAGTCTGGTTCTTGGTTTGTCTCTATCTTTTTCCCCCTATGATCATTTGTTTGGTTTCTTAAATTCCACATAGTGAAATCATATGGTATGTATCATTCTCTGACTTATTTTGTTTAGCATAATACTCTCTAATTCCATTCACATCATTGCAAATGGTAAGATTTCATTATTTTTGAGGGCTGAGTAATATTCCATTGTGTGTATGTGTATACACTATATATATATACACTATACTATATACTATAGTATACTATACTGTATATAGTGTATATATACACTATATATATATATATATATACACATACCATTGTGTGTATCTATCTATCTAATATCTTTGTGTGTGTGTATTATAGTACACTATATACTATATATACATTATATATATATATATACATACCATTGTGTGTATCTATCTATCTAATATCTTTGTGTGTGTGTATATATAGTACACTATATACTATATATATATATACATACTATACTATATATAGTATATAGTATAGTGTATATACATAGTGTATATATATATAGTATAGTATGTAATATATATATATATATATATACACTATACTATCTATAGTATATGTAGTATACTATCTATAGTATATGTAGTATAGTGTAGTATAGTATATAGTATATAGTATAGTGTATATATATATAGTGTATATATATATATAGTATAGTATGTACTAGATATATATCCACTATACTATCTATACTATACTATAGTATAGTGGATACATAGTATAGTATAGATAGTATAGTGGATATATATCTAGTATAGTATGTAGTATAGTGTAGTATAGTATATAGTATAGTGTATAGTGTATATATATATAGTATATATATATATGATATATAGTATACTATAGTATATAGTGTACATATATGCCACATCTTCCTTATCCATTCATTAGTTGATAGACATTTGGACTCTTTCCATAACTTGGCTATTGTAGATAATGCTGCTATAAACATCGGGTGCATGTATCCTTTTGAATTAGTATTTTTGTATACTTTGGATAAATACCTAGTAGTTCAATTGCTGGGTAGTAGGGTGGTTCTATTTTTAACTTTGTGAGGAACCTCCACACTGTTTTCCAGAGTGGCTGCACCCGTTTGCATTCTCATCAGCAGTGTAGCAGAGTTTGCTTGTCTCCATGTCTTCACCAACACCTGTTGTTTTCCGTATTGTTAATTTTAGCCCTTCTGACTGGTGTGAGGTCATCTATCTTTGATCTGTATTTCCCTAATGATGAGTGATGTTGAGCTTCTTTTCATGTGTGTGTGTGTGTGGGCCATCTGTATGTTTTCGTTGGAAAAATGTCTATTCGTGTCATGTCCATTTTTTTTAAAGTAGGCTCCACGCCCAGCATGGAGCCCAAAACAGGGCTCCAAATCATGACCCTGAGATCCAGACCTGAGCTGAGATCAAGAGTCAGATGCTCAATCAGCATACACTATATGCTGAGCCACCCAGGCACCCCTCTTCTGTACATTTTTTAACTGGATTCTTTGTATTTAAGGTGATGAGTTTTATAAGTTCTTTATATATTTTGGATATGAACCCTTTATCAGATATGTCATTTGCAAATATCTTCTCCCATTCCATCGGTTGTGTTTTAGTTTTGTTGACTATTTTCTTTGCCATGCAGAAGCTTTTTATTTTGATGAAGTCCCAATAGTTTAGTTTTGCTTTTGTTTCCCATGCCTCAGGAGACATATCTAGTAAGAAGTTGCTATGGCCAATCAATGTTAAAGAGGTAACTGCCCGTGTACTCATCTAGGATTTTGATGGTTTCTGGCCTCATATTTAGGTCTTTCATCCATTTTGTGTTTATTTTTTTTGTATGGTATAAGAAAGTAGTCCAGTTTCATTCTTTTGCATGTAGTTGTCCAGTTTTCCCCAAACCATTTATCGATGAGACTATATTTTTTCTGTTGGATAGTCTTAACTGCGTTGTTGAAGATTAATTGATTATATAGTTGTGAGCCCATTTCTGGGATATCTGTTATGTTCTACTGAAGTATGTGTCTAAGTTTTATTATTTATTTTGACAGAGAGAGGGAGAGAGAGAGAGAGAAGGAGAGAGAGAGAGAGAAGGAGGAGAAGGAGGAGGAGGGACAGAAAGACAGGGAGAGAGAGATGGAATCCCAAGCAGTCTCCACACTGCCAGTACAGAGTTCCAAATGAGGTTTGCACCCACAAACCATGAGATCATGACCTGAGGTGAAATCTAGAATCTGGTGGTTAACCGACTGAGCCGCCCAGGACCTCATACTGTCAATTACTGATCAAGTACCATAACTGTCTTGATCACTACAGCTTTGTAATATAATTTGAAGTCCAGAACTGTGATGCCTTCAGCTTTGCTTTTCTTTTTCAAGGTTACTTTGACTATTTGGGGTCTTTTGTGGTTCCATGCAAATTTTAGGATTGTTTGTTCTAGCTCTGTGAAAAATTCTGGTGGTATTTTGATATAGGGATTACATTAAATGTGTAGATTTCTTTGGATAATATAGATATTTTAATAATATTTGTTTTTCCAATCCATGAGTATGGAAAGTTATTCTATTTCTTTGTGTCATCTTCAGTTTCTTTCATCAGCGTTTTAAAGTTTTCAGAGTGCAAATTTTTTACTTCTTTGGTTAGAGTTATTCCTAGGTATGTTACAGTTTTTGGTGAAATTGTAAGTGGGATTGATTCCTTGATTTTTCTTTGTGCTGCTTCATTATTCGTATGTAGAAATGCAACAGATCTCTGTACATTAATTTTGTATCCTGCCACTTTACTGAATTTGTGTATCGGTTCTATCAGTTTTTTAGTGGAGTCTTTTGTATTTTCTATGTAAAATCATGTCATCTGCAAATGATTTTTTCCTTGCTGATTTGGATGCCTTTTATTTCTTCTTGTGGTCTGATTGCTGAGGCTAGGACTTCCAGTACTATGCTAAATAATAGCAGTGAAGTGGACATCTCTGTTGTGTTCCTGTCCGTAGAGGAAAAGTTATCAATTTTTCCCCATTAAGGCTGATACTAGCTGTGGGTTTTTCATATTTGGACTTTATGATGTTGAGGTATGTTCCCGCTATCTCTACGGTGTTGAGGGTTTTTATTAAGAATTTATTTGTACTTTGTCAAATGCTTTTCTGAATCTATTGAGAGAATCATATAATTCTTATCCTTTCTTTTATTAATATGGTGTATCACATTGATTCGCAAATATCGAACCACTCTTGCAGCCCTGGAATAAATTCCACTGGATTGTGATGAATAATTCTTTTAAAGATGTTCATAAATTTTTGAAGTTTCCTGCTACTGGCCTCACTCCTGATCCAAGGCTTGACCCATTTTCTGCCTTCAAAAATGTCTTTTATTTTTATTATTTCAGATCCTTGACTTTTCTCTCACTGAAAAAGAAATGAAGGACATTGAGGCCTTAAATAAAAATGTCAATTTTGTGGAGATGCTCATGTGAGCCCAGTGGTTTGGATTGTCCTAGGTTCATAGAAGTCACGAGGGTAGGAGCTCCTAGTTCGCTCAGTTGGTGAAGCAGCTGACTCTTGGCTCAGGTCATGAACTCACGGTTTGTGGGATTGAGCCCCGCACTGGGCTCCACACTGACCCTGGAGTCTGCTTGCGATTCTCTATCCTTCTCCCTCTGCCTTTTCCTGACTTGTGTGCATGCTCTCTTTTTCTCTTAAAACAAAAATGAAAAAGAAAAATAAAAAAAGAAAAAAGGAAAAGAAAAACAAATCACAAGAGTAAAGGTCAGTTTTTCCACATTGAGGCTGATATTAGTTGCAGGCTTTTCTTGTGGCCTTTATTATGTGAGGTATGTTCCCTCTATTCCTACTTTGTGAAAGGTTTTTATCATGAATGGATGTTGGACTCTGACAAATGCTTTTTCTACATCTACTGAAAGGATCATATGGTTCTTATCCTTTCTTTTATTGTTGTGGTGTGTCATGTTGATTGATTTGCAAATATTGAACCACACTTGCAGCCCAGGAATAAATCCCACTCAAACATGGTAAATAATTCTTTTAATGTACTATTGGATTTGATTTGCTAGTATTTTATTGAGGATTTTTGCATCCATGTTTATTAGGGATATTGGCCTGCAGTTCTTTTTTTTTAGTGTAGTCTTTATCTGGTTTTGCAATCAGAATAATGCTGACCTCATAGAATGAATTTGAAAGTATTCCTTTCATTTCTGATTTTTGGAATAGTTTGAGAATAAGAGGTGTTAACTCTTCTTTAAATGTTTGGTAAAATTCCCCTGTGAAGCCATCCAGCCCCAGACTTTTGTTTGTTGGGAGATTTTAGATTACTGATTGAATTTCTTTGCTGTTGAGAAATCTCCAGCTAGTCATGGGTCTTCCCTTATAAATTAGGAACTTTTTGTCTTGCTGCTTTTAAGATTTTTTTCTTTATTACTATATTTTGCAAATTTAAATACAATATATCTTGGTGTTGGCCTGCTGTTGTTGATTTTGATGGGTGTTCTCTGTGCCTCATGGATGTGGATGTCTGTTCCCTTCCCCAGATCAGGAAGTTTTCAGTTATTATTTCTTCAAATAAATGTTCTTCCCCCTTTTCTCTCTCTTCTTCTAGGACTCCTATAATATAAATGTTATTGCATTTGTTGGAGTCACTGATTTTCTTAGTCTATCCTCAAGTTCCATAATTCTTTTTTCTCTCTTTTGTTCGATTTCATTATTTACCATTATTTTGTCCTCTATAGCACTTATTCATTCCTCTGCTTCTTCCAGTCTTGTGTCCATTGTATCAAGTCTGTTTCCAATTTTAGTAATTGTATTTTTCATTTTGACTGTCTTTTCTTTAACTCTTTTATCTCTATAGTAAGGGCCTCATGAAGTCTTCCCTTCTTTTCTCAAGCCCAGTGAGTATCCTTAGATTATTGCTTTAAAATCTCCATCAGGCATGTTTCACTTACATCTCTGGCCATGACCTTATCTTATTCTTTCATTTGGAATGAATTCCTCCATCCTGGCATTTTGTATGTGTCTCTGTCTTCTGAGTGTTAGAAAATCCTGTTGTGTTTCCTGCTCCTGACAGAAATGGCTTTATGAAGAAGAGATCATAAAGTGTCCAGGGCCTTGTGCTTCAGGGAGTGTCTCTGGTGTGTGCTGTGTGCAGTCTGCTGTTGTGTTTTGGCTGCTCTATACTCAGGCCAGTCATCTGCAGAAGCTCTATTTGCCTGTAGTGTTTGGTCCTTGGCAGAATGTATATCACCACATCTTTTTTTATCAATTCGTCTATCGATGGACATTTAGGTTGCTTCCAAATCTTGGCTATTATAAATAACACTGCAATACAGAGGTGCATATATCTTTTTCTATTAGTGTTTTCATTCTCTTTAAAAAAATACCAAGTAGTGGAATTATTGGATCATATGGTATTACATATTTAATTTTTTGAGGAGCCTACATACTGTTTTCCATAGTAGCTGTACCAAGTTTATACATATATTTTTATTTCATTATCCAAAGGAAGGCAGTCTAATGCTGGTATGGTGACTCTACACAAAATCCTCTGGAACCCAAGTTACTTCCATCTTTCTGCCCCACTGTATCTAAGTGGTCTTAAACTCATGGTCAAGGAAATGGAGACTGTCAATCCATTTGTATTCTAGGCAGCAGGATAGAAGAAGAGAGGAAGAATGGACAAAGCAGAAGTGCTAATTATCCTTTAAGAAAAGCTTTTGTGAGTTGCTATGCAATACTTCTGCTTAAATCCCAGTAGCTAAAACTTAGCCACATTGCCAACATCTAGCTGAAAAACTAAACAAGAAAAATGCAGAATTCTTTTTCATATTCTGGTTGGCTATTTGGCCAGATGAAAATCTCTGATCAAGAAAGAAAACGAAAGCAGATACTGAAAGGCAACCTGCTGTCAGTCTCAGCCATAGCTGGCATTTCATACACTTCCTGGGACACAGTAGAACCTCAGTATTTGTGGAAGAAAAGTTGACTTTGTTTATGGGTACATAGACACAAAAAGTTCAAAATGGGAAATTTTGGAGTTGTATCTTCAAGTTCCATTTTCAATTTGAACCCATCAGGTTGGAAAAGCACATGGTTAAGACAGTCTAAGACCTAAGCCTACATTCTCTTTTTCTCTTGTTGAAGTAACTGCCCCTCACAGAGTAACATCAGATGATGTATGTGAGAGTGGTTATGCAGTGGGTAACCCAGCTAAAGACTGAGTGCTTTGTTTTTGTTCCTCTTCTTTATTGGGATTGTGCCAGAAACCACTTTGGACTCACTGGAGACAACCTCTCTTAACTATCAATTAGCTTTCCTTATCATTTGCCTAAACAATAAAAATAACTTTATTTGAAATAGGAATAACTCATGGCTCCAGTGTACTAGTCAAGAGACCAGTGATTCTTAAGCTTTTGTGTGCATAAGAACCAGCTAGAACACTTGTTAAAATTTCTTTTTCCTGGACTCCACTACCCAGACATTCTTATTCAATAGATATGGGATTGGATCTGTAATCTACATTTTAGCAAGTTTTTCAGATAATTTTGATAGATCTGTTTAGAATAGCACTATCCAACGCAGCTCTATGTAATTTAAAATTTTCTAGTAGTCACTTTAAAAAAAATGAAAAGAAATTGGTAAAATTAACGTTGATGATAATGTATTATTTAACCCAGTATATTAAAAAAATTACCATTTCAACATTCAATCAAAATAAAACTTGTTATCAGATATTTTACTTTTTTTTGGTACAAAGTCCTCAGGGTATAGTGTGTATTTTACAATGTTGTATACCTCAATTTGGACCTGCCACATTTCAAATGCTTGATGGCCACATCCAGCCATGGTTATTATATTGGATAGGGCAGGTTTAGAGGATTAGACAGCACTAGATTAAAACTATAGAGGTCAGAGACTGAATTTCACTCATGTATTTGTAAAGCCTAACAGAGTGCCCAGAATGTAGGAAGTGTTCAAGAAATTCTGGTTGGTTGGTTAGTCCTGTTAAAGATTGGGCTGCAATCACACGAAGCCATGTGCTGCGACTGTGGCTTGGAAAGGAGCCCCAGGTTTTTCTGGGGAGTTCAGAAATCTGCTAGGGGCAGTTAATAGATAATCTTTACTTTTCTATTCAGAATAACTTCAAAGGCTGGAAGGAAGGAGAAATTATCTTCAAAGGCTTTAAGAGAGAAAAACAGCGTAAGTTAGTAAAGCTGGTTGCTAGGACAACCTTCTCAGGATTGATAGAGGACAATCATACATTGTGGACATAGGCTTGGTATGACTGTGATCTCTTCTTTGTAATATATTCTCCATTTGCTTGGCTCTAAGAAAGAAAAGGTTTTAAATGGATATTTAAGAGTATAATTTGGAACCAGAGGGTCATGTAGCTCTAAAGTGTTTAAATGCAAACAGCAAGAAAATGGGCTGAATGTTGTTTGGAAAGGGCCACCTGAAGTACGGCACAATCACTTAAAAGACTCCTATTCCTATTGAAATGTGCAGTTCAAGAACTTTTAACTTCCAGGTGCAGATAGATCTCACTTATTGGAATCAAGAATGGGGATCAAAGTAAGTTTTTTTCCCTTGGGCCTAGACTATCCTTAGATTAAGCAGTTTAAGATCATTAAGAAAGTAATTATTGGTACTTAGGTGATTTTATTTTATATTTATACAGATATTAATTGGTAATTAATCTTTTAAAAATTTTTTTAAATGTTTATTTTATATTTGGTGGGGAGGGTGGGAGCAGAGAGACAGAGACAGAATCTGAAGCAGGCTCCAGGCTCCCAGCTGCAAGTGTCAGCACAGAGCCTGAGGTGGACTTGACCCACAAGCAGTGAGATCATGACCTGAGCTGAAGTCAGAGACTTAACCAATTGAGCCACCCAGGTACCCCTAATTGGTAATTAATCTTTAAGTTTTTAAATAAATTCTAAATAGCAAACTCTTGTTGAACAAGTACTGTATTTGTGGCACTCTGCTAAAGGTCTTCCATGTTTTTAATTCCCAGGGAAAAACAGTTTGATCTACATGTTACATGAAATTTAGAGATATAAATAACTTGTTCAAAAATTTCTTCTGTAGGAACAGTATAACTAGGGATCACTTTTATATTGTACTTTGCATTTTTAAAAGGATTGTGAATATTTTTCCTCATCGTAGCCTTAATTAAGAGGTAAAATTCAAATTTATAACATAATGGGGGGGTGTCTGGGTGGTCAGTCAATTAAGCGTCCAACTTTTGAATTTGGCTCAGGTCATGATCCTGGCATTGTGGGACTAAGCCCCATGTTGGACTCTGTGCTGAGCATAACCCTGCTTCAGACTCTCTCTCTCTTTCTCTGCTCCACCCCCAATCATACTCTCTCTTTCTCTCTCTCTCTAACAAACAAAGAAACAAACAAACAAAACACATGATGGTAAATGCATAGGGCCTTTAAAAATCTAAAGATTACAATGGTAGCTTCATGTAATGAAAGTGACATTTGAGGCACAAAGTGCACTAATATTAGGAGAGATTGGAATATGCAGAAATTGAAGGCAAATGCAGTGATTAGAAATAAGTTGTCAGAATCCCAGCAGGAGGGAAGGGGACCTGTAGAAAGGTATTTCTCCACTCACAAAGGAAGGCAGTGCTGGTAATCTTTGGTAACTGATCTTACTTATCTTTTTTATTTCCTATAGATCTTGTATTCTAGAAGAATTATGACTATTCTACTCCCTCCATTGCCACCTTGGCATTAAATACTGATTGTTTTTCAGCAGGATATGCATTCCTTGAACTCTGTTGAGAAGGAATAACTGGGCAAAGAACAGATTGATTCCACCCCCTTTTCCTAAATATGAAAGTAATTGACTCATTTTAGAAGATAGTGCAGAAAATATTCATAATGCAAGGATGGGAGTCAGGGGGATTTTTCAAAAGAATTTTTTTTTAAGTTTTTTAACGTTTATTTATTCTTAAGAGACACAGAGACAGAGCGTGAGCAGGAGAAGGGCAGAGAGAGAGGGAGACACAGAATCTGAAGCAGGCTCCAGGCTCTGATGAGCCATCAGCACAGAGCCCGACGTGGGGCTCGAACCCACAGACTGTGAGATCATGACCTGAGCTGAAGTTGGATGCTTAACCGACTAAGCCACCCAGGCGCCCCAAGAATATTTTTTTTAACTTAATATTAAGCCACAAACAGAAGTTACCTGTACTTGTTCCACAACCCTCCTTGGTAAAGGTTTGTTTTTGTTTTTTAATTCAAAAATTCTAATAGTGAAGACAACTCATTACCTTTCCTGCCCCCACACCCCTGCTCTCTTCTAAGGAAAGACAGGTAAATAATCAAATTACAAATTTAAGACACTTCCTACTCTGACTCCCTCTGTTGAACTAAATGACAGTGATATCCTTTGTGATAGTTAGCTATTCCTGCCATAATGAAAGGAAATGGAAAGTCCAGAAATTTGGGAATTTGCAGGGTTAGAAAGCCCAATCCACAATATAAAATTCAGAGAAACTTTGTGTGAGCAATGCCAATAAGAATTTGTCCTCTTGGCAAGGATTAAATCAACAGTGTGACCATGTATCCCTTCCTAAAACCTTTTAATGGATTAAGGTAAAGGCAGGTAAATCCTTTTAGTTAGACAAATGGCCTAGAGTGGTAGTGGGTGTGTGTTTTGAGTGGGTAAGGGTAGGGATATTAAGACTGTGGTTCTCCCATTGGAGCTTGATAAACTTAAGATGCTCAGTTAAGCCCAGCAAATCATGGGACAAGAAAGCCAAAAAATACAGAAAGCTCAAGAAGTATAGCTAGAAGTATGGGATGGGATTATTGGTGTTTTCATTTAATTGGAACCAAAGAACTAAGAAATTGACTACAGTAGGTGCCAAAAAACTACCATTTTAGACTAAAAGATAAGATAGGTCAAGACATAAAATTATACTTAGCCTTCAACCTTCTATCAGCAGGAAACAGTTTAAGAAAGAAATTTAGTCTCCAAGGAAGGCATAGGCCAATGATCTTTTCAACTATAGCTGAGGAGCAAAATAGAAAAGGAAGGAAATTCTAAAGGGTGGAACCAAGTGTCGTAGTAAATCATAGACTATAGAACCTTTTTGAGGAGCTACTTGAGGCTAAAATGGACCAGTGTCTGCAGTATATCTCCTTCCCATTCCCTTTTCAAATGGGAACATTTCGTGTGTATCTTGTGCCTGTTCACCATTGTATGTTGTGTTTCTAAGGGAGAGGCATTTTATACTTTCAATTTATAAGTATGATGAATTAGATTCTTATTCATCAAATAATTGTTCCTCTTCAACTTTCCCTTGTGGGAGTGTATATTTTCCTGTCCCAATGACTTTAAACATGGCCTTGCTTTGTGTCTTCTGAACATGTGAACATGTGACTTGCTTTGGCCAATGGAATGTAAATGTATGTAATACATGTAAAGGCTTAAAATGTTGTGCCTTTGGCTTGCGCTCCTCTGCTCCTATAAACTGTCACAGAATGAGCTCGTCTCTTGGACCAAGAAAATGTGGAGACACCTGGAACAGAACTGGAGTGAAAACAGAAATGTTTGTTGCTTTAAGCTACTGAGTGTAGGAGTGATTTGTCACATGTCATTATTACATTAATAGCTGACTAATACACTAATTCTTTAGATGGAGAGAAGCTACATCCAGATATGATATAGAGAATCCAGATACTATTATAGATGTAGGGTCTATTATGATTTGAGCTTGATAATATAATTAGATGAGACTTTTGGGTTATTAATTTGGGGATGTGGTCAATGTGCGAGAGGAAGAGAGAACTAAGTACTTAGTACACAATGGAGTCATTGCCACTGTAGTAATATAGTGCTATTCACTCTACATTGTTCCCCCCCCTTCCAGGCATGGGCTAGAATTGTATTTGCTGGCCCCTTGTGATTATGTGGGGTCAAGTAATTAGTACTGACAAATGAATTGTGAGCAGAAATGACATGTAATTGCTAATACAAGAACCTTAAGAGCTTTCTTTTCATTTTTGCACAGTGACTGGTATTCCAGGTAATGGCTGCTCTATCAGCCTGTGTCCTGAGCGAGGACATTGTTGACATCAAGCAGAGCCTACAAACATGCAATGGAAGTGTAGATAAATATCAATGTTTGTTGTGTTAAGCTCACTAGGATTCTGTAGTGGTGTAGGGGTGGTAAAATCATCTTTCCCATCTATTTTTGGATTAGGTGTCTGGATGTGGGATAGCTTGGTTGATATTTTTCTAATATACTCAAACTGGTTTTATGACAGCCTATTCACATTCTGCTTGTTCAGTACCCATACTCTGTCGGTTACTAAATTTTGAATATCATCCCTGTGGCTGGCCAAAAATAATGGAAAGTACACAGTGCACTATTCATTTATTTTTTTTTAATTCTTGGATTACATTATTGTTATAGTATCCCAAGAGGAGGCACATGGGGTCACATCACCATAATACTAAGTAGTGTAGATAAAACCTGGTCTGAGACTACATGAGCTCTATCATAAGAGCCTATCAAATCAGGAATATTTGATGTGAAGATTGAAATCCAAGCATTTCCCTTTGGCAAACAGTACTGGGAGCAGACATATCCTCCATTCTCCAAGTTAAACAGTTCTGAGACTCAATACCCTTTCTGTTCCCAATCTAAACAGTTTCAGGATAAGGAATACACTCATCTCCTTGCTAACTAATACTGAAGACAAATAAAAACAACTTAGCTGCTTGCTCCAGGACATACCTTATGAATCAACAAATAAGTGTTTCTTAAGACTAAAATATACAAATCAAGACTCCCTTGCCTCACTGTATCCACCAGTCCAAAGTTATGCAATAAACTATGCCCAGTCTTCAACAGTTCCCCATCTTGTAAAGACCTACATTAAACATCACCCGAGCCAGGCACTAAAACCTTAGAAATAGAATTCTGAGACACTGCTGAGATTCTGGCAAGGTCATGTTCTGCCTCACTGCAGTAAGTCTAATAAAATTATTTCCCCTTTATCCAGTAGGGTTTTCTGACTGTTTTCTTAAGGAGTAAACTGACCAAACTGCTTTGTAAATGCAAAGTTTCACTAGCATGCCTGAGTATGATGAAATTTTTTTATCAAGGCTAGCATTAAATATTATTATATTGGGAAATCTTTGCTTATGAGAGGGAAAAGTAGTATTTTATTGTTTTAATTTTAAACTCAGATTACTCTTAGGTTTGAACACATTTCAAGCTTTCAGTATTCCATCTATCTAATGTGGACCTAAACGTATGGTCCAGCATCATGTGCTGCCTTGAAATCTGGTGAAATCAGGAGGGCTTTCCATGGACAAAGTGCAAGTTTCTCCATTCCATTCTGCTCTCAAGATTAGGTCATCTAGCTGAGCAAACCCTCCTTATCAGAGGAACTAGGTACAGTTCCTGCTTATCCCTGAGTAGTGGGCTTCAGTTTCCTGCCAGTGAGTGGAATTATTCAGAGAAACCAATCACATCCTCTCACAAGGGAGACATGTTGCCCTCTTGATATCACAAAGCCTGCCTTCCTTAGCATCTGGTTGTTCACTGTTCCCAAGTTCAAGCCCCCTGTAGTCCTTGCTTTGTGTTTCTTACTTCTCCAGGCAAGGAAGACATTAGGAAACTGCTGTCAATTTCACCTGTCCAAGGTCAAGAGTTATGTCTTCAGCCAGATTCATGACCCTGGGGGCAGGAATCTCTTCCCCACCAACTGATGAAGAGGACATGACTAATACGTCACTGTTTCTTGTGTTCTTACAATGTGTCAAGCAGTATGCCAGTTGTGAGGTCACCATAGTGAACAAAACAGACTTACTCTGCCTTCACAGACCTTATAGGTTTGTAAGACAGCCACTAAACAAATAGTTGCATAATAATGTATAATTAAAATTGTGCTAAATACTACGAAGGAAAATGTAAGGGTGCTTTTGTGAATCGTTTATGTCTTTTGAGCATTTACTTGTTGGGTTCTTAGAGTTTGTCATGTTAATTTATTTGAGCTAATAGTATAGTTAAGATAAAAACCTTTTTGTCAAATTTCTTGTGTATAGTTTTCTTTGCAGCTTTATTATTTTACTATATTTTAAAATATAGATGATTTTAATTTTGTGTTGTCAAATTGGTCAATCTCTTTCCTCCTGATTGTTTCTGTTGCTTTTACTCTGAGTTCTTCCGCTTTAGAAATTTGATGACTATTTATTTATTTAATTTCATTTGTAAATATTTTTTATTTGAAAAGAAATACATGCATATGTGTTATATTCCCATCAAGAAAAATGTCAAATAGTACAAAAGAAAATAGAATGAAAAGTAAGGTTCATTTCCAACCCAGATCCTCAGACACATCAATGGGTCTCAAGTATTCTTTTAGAATTTTCTACACATATGTGGGTACATATCCTTTAAGCAATGCCAGCCTATTACAAACTGTCTTCTGCCTCTTGTTACTTTTACTTAATGTTATACCTAGGACCTTTCTAAATTAGCATGTGTACTTGTAGTCCATTTTTAAAAATAGATGTACAGTTTTCCCCTGAACATCTCAGTCTACTATGTTACATACAAGGCTGCAGTGAACGGTTTTATAAATATGTCTTTGTATATGTATGTAAGAACATCAATGGTTAAATTTTCAAAACTGGAAATGCTGGTCAAAGCAGTTGTTTATTAAGAACTCTCTCTATATTAAGAAAATCAGTACTTCGCCAAATAATGTCATAATTATTCCTTCCTGGTTTGTCATTAAAGTTCATTTGGGTTACTTTGGCTGTACTGAAAATATAAGTGTTTATAAAGTCAAATTTAATCAATTTTTTCCTTTATAGTTTCTGGGATTTGTATCTTGTTTAGATATGTCTCAAGATTAATTAATGTTTTTTTCTACTACTTTTAAGATTTCATTTTTACATTTAAAGTTTTGATTCATGTAAAGCTTATTTTGGCAAAAAGAATGAGATGAGGAGCCAAGTTAATTTTTTTCCAGATGGCTTCTCTGCATCTCAACACCATTATTACAAATCAATTTCACCCTACTATTAGATATGTTGCCTTTATCCTATACTAAATTCCCATATATATTTAGATCTATTTCTATAGCTTATATTTTGCTCTATTGATCTGTTGGTTTATTCATGCAATGAGACCAAATCTTTTAAATTGCGGTTCTTTATAAAACATCCTATGCATTACTGTTTTATTCCATCTGGAATCAATTTTGGTAATGATGTCATGTGAGAATCTAAATGCCAAATAAAGTCACGCTGTAGACAGAAAGAAAGAAAGTTAAATAAAATGGAGGTAGTATACATCTCTCAGCTTGTTTGTAAAATTAGTTCATGAAAGGTGGGAAAGAGAAAGAATAGCTTATGGCTGTAGCATTTTGTCACTTTATTATGAAAAATTATTATGGCATTTATTATTATTAACAGTATAGTAACTGAATATCGTTGTTACTATATGGTCATTTTGATCACTTTTTCTGTCCCTAGAACTCTTTCAAATTTTTGATACTAAATTTTGCTCTCTGAATAAATTATGGAAGACTCTATCCTGTCAATTACACTTCTCGCTTTATACTTCTATCTTTCTCGTTTTTATGATTTTTGTTTAAAAAAAGATTTAAATGCGAGACGAAATGTTTGAATTTGCCACAGGTCTCCAAGGAGAAGCAGTGCACCGTGATGTAACAGAAATATGTGGAGCTGAGCCCAGAATCTTTGACCAACAGATTCAACTTGGCTATAAGTATGAGCATTAGCTTCCTTTCAGTGAAGTACATAATGAACCACAGCTCTAGAGTAAACAGAAGCTTTAAGCATTGGTGGAGTTTAAAAGGAAGACTACAAAACATATCAAATCCTCAGCGTGATGGTGTTAGAAGATATTGGTGAGGTGATTAGGTCAGGAGGGTACACTCCCGTGAATGAGATTAGTGCCATTGTAAAAGAGACCGCAGAGATCCATATTGTTCCTTTTGCCCCATGAAGACACAATAGGAAGACAGCCATCTGCAGTGGGCTCTCAGGAGACACCAAATCCACCAGTGCCATGATGGAATTCCCAGGCTCCACAACTGGGAGAAGTAAATGTTAAGGCCACCCATTGTATGGCATTTCTGCTATAACCGTCCGAGCAGACTAAGACAGGGAGAGATGTGGCTGAAACCACCTTGGAGGTGAGGTGCAGGGGCACAGGAGCATCTGGCTCTGGAGTTCCTAAACAGACCAGGTTTGGCCACTCACTTCTGACAAAATCCAAAGGCAGAGAGAGACTAGCAGTGGTGACACAAGAAAGGAATTCATCTCAGTGAGCCATCACCTGGAAGACAGGGGACTAGCATCTCAGACTGTCTCCAAAATGCTAAAAATACTTTCAAGTGTATATAAGGAAAACGTGGGGCAAAAGTTGGTGAGTGTGTGCAGGTGGGCAGTGAAGATCAAGTCGATCACGGTCTTGGGGTCCATCATGTGGGGTCTTGCAGGCTCAGGGCTGTCCTTAATGCTTAAGCGGGTAATTTCAGTTGCCATCACAGGATACTTGGCCCACAGGGTCTTTTGCCTGAGTTAAGAGGCAAGCTAGAAATAAGAACCCAGCTAGAAAGTCTGAGGTCCACATGTAGGCAGCTGAAGTCCTCTTTCAGGAAGAATTCAGTGTGAAGACCCTAGTTGCATGATATAAGTGATCAATTCTCTTGAAATTATCTGATGAAAAGTTAAGAAGATTCACAGAGCTAAAAAACAATTTCCAGAAATGCTCTGTTCTTGCCACTCATTTTCTATCAGATGGAGAATGAAACAAAATTCTTTTGAGTGTTTTTTTTGAACTGTTTCAAGTTTAAAAAGCTCTTCATCCCCAAATTATACTAGAAATTTGCCTGATTTTTTTGCATTTTATAGTTTTATTGGGTATTTTTTTTGTTTAACATTTTAATCTAACCAGAATTAACTTTTGATTATAGTGTTATGATGAGAGAGAGAGACAGAGAGAGGAGGGAGAGATCAAACTTTGTTATTCTAGTAGAAGGACATTGTCCCCAACTGTAGATTGAGTAATTTATCTTTTCTCCATTTATTCGAGCTGTCACCATTTATCACCTAATTATCATATACACGAGTATTTACATATGCATGGATATGTATCTACTCATTTGTATACTCAGTTATCATATAAAGTAGGCTGTTTCTGGATTTTCACTATGTTGCCACAATGTAAATACTTAGTTCCATGCCTCTATGATACTGTGTTAGCTACAGGACCTTTGAACTCAGTTTTCAGAAGTTAATGTCTTGTGCCTATTTCTTTCATGTGGGATCTGCCCAGCTTCTTTCATCTGTTTGCCAAACTTGGGAAGTTTTTGGCCACTATTTCTTTGACTATTTTCTTAGCCCCTCATTTCTTCTCTTTTTTGGGGATCCAGCAGTTTGATCTTTTGTTATTGGTGCACGAGAGCCCCTCAGGCTCTATCTAGTCCCCCCTCCCAGTCTTTTTTCTTTCTGTTGCTCAGTAAGTAAATTCTATTAGCTGCTCTTCTGATTCTGTCTTCTGTCATTTCTCCTCTACTGCTGAGCCCACTCACTGAGTTTTCATTTCAGTCATTGTATTTTTTTAGTTTTATAATTTCCCTTTTTATTTATTTTTATGATTTCCATTTTTAAAACATATTTCTTTGTTGATATTTTCTACTTTGTTGTTCCGTGAAAATTTGTAATGGCCTCTAGGAGCATTTTTTATTATGGCTGCTTTAAATCTTCGTCAGATAATTCCAATATTTGATTCATCTCAGGATTGGCAATTGATTGTCTTTTCTCATCCAATTCTTGATTTTCCTGGTTCTTGGTATGATGAGTGCTTTCTGTTTTATCCTAGGCATTTAGGGTATTGTTAGGAGGCCTGTTTAAATCTTATATTTTAGCAGGCAATTAAGATGCAGGTCTTGGCTTACTTTTGTGGGCTGTGGTTCCAATGACAATTTAATTTCTAGAGCCCTTACAATGCTATTCTAGTCTGCTTAGTTCACTTGAGGCTTCTGGGACTCCTGCTGTACCTGCTGGGGCCAAAAACCCTTCTCGGGTCCTGGTGCTGCTAGGCAGGCAGGAGAGACACCAGCTGGCCTCCAGAGGGAGAGCAGTCCCTGGTCTGTCTGGTGCTGGCAGAGTTCCTGCTCAGTTCCTGCCGGTGCCTCACACAGGGGTGAGAGGTGCCTCCCTGGGCCTACCAGTGCTTCTAACCTGGAGGTAGAGGATGCTGGGGGCCCGTAGAAGGGAGAGTGTTTT
The DNA here is from genome assembly GCA_030068075.1 of Paguma larvata. Classification (NCBI taxonomy): domain Eukaryota; kingdom Metazoa; phylum Chordata; class Mammalia; order Carnivora; family Viverridae; genus Paguma; species Paguma larvata. The sequence goes on along the minus strand of CM057834.1, from coordinate 88,076,231 downwards.
CGTACCTCTGCTCTCTGGCCTGCTGGCTGTTGGTGGGCTTCCCACCTGATCTCTGTTGGTGCCCAGGGCAAGGAAGAGACTACCTGATTTACCTCATGCTCTAGGGATAGAGGGAAAGCCAAACTACTCTACCCATCTTAGTTTTAACTGGGACTCTTTAACAAAGGACAGATTGGGGCGCCTGGTTGGCTCAGTCGGGTAAGTGTCCAGCTCTTGGTTTCAGCTCAGGTCATGATCTCAAGGTTTGTGATATCGAGCCCTTCATTGGGCTCCACGCTGGCAGTGCAGAGCCTGCTTGGGATTCTCTCTCTCCCTCTCTCTCTCTGCCCTTCTCCGGCTTGCACTCTCTGTCTCTCTCAAAATAAATAAATATTTTAAAAAAAGACAGATTTATCAGAGTAAAGTGGTTTATTAACACATGCATTGCACATCAAGGTGGGAAAAACGTAATCCAAAAGGAAGTTAAAATGGCAGCTTAGAATTTGAGCTTCTCTAGCATCTTCAACAAAGCATGCATTTGTAGAGAAGGGATAAAGGGGAGCAGATAAGGTGTTCCAAGGGTGGCAGGCGGTGGGAAGGTACATGTATGGGAGGAACTAGTGGAGTGAGGTTTGTTTGCATATTCTGCTGCTTCATTTCTGGGCTGACAGGAGTCTGTCTTCAGTGAAGGAATTAAATCTCCTTTAGGCAGAAGAGGGGGAGACTTCACTGCCTTTGCTGCTTCTTTAGAGCCTTCAGCTCCAAACAATTTTTATCTCAAAAAGGCATATTGTGGGGTGACATATTGTGGTTTCCTTCAGGGGAAAAGGGGCTATGAAATACCACACTTGGGTTGTCTTCTGCCCAACATGGGGGAGCAGGGAGGTGCTGGGCTGCCAGTTGGTCTGGAATGATGGGCAAAGTCTCTGCCAGGTGTCTGCAGGACTGCCCTTCTTGGGTACATAGACCACAGGGAGTGAAACAGGGAGACTGAGGGACTTCATGTTTTGTTCTTTGCCCTTTTTGTTCTTGCTAGGACCTGTACCCCTGCCTTCTACATGCCTTAATGTAGGTCCCCCTTGTAAAGGTCAAGGAGTTAATGTCTTTGGAGTCTTCTGGCACAAGAGATAACATCTGAGGAGTGTCTAGGTGAGGTCCTGGGAACGTATTTCATGACCCTTGACTCCAAATACCTGGACGTCGAGACCCCCGGCTCCAGGGCACAAGTGAGTTAGGGAGGATGCCTGAGCCCTCATCCTTGTTCTGCCAGGTCTCGGGTGCCTGGAAGGACACGTGGACCAGACCATAATTGCCAATAAAACTCCCAGACCCCAAGCAAGGGGGAGTCTTCCTCCTTCCCTGCAGAGTCCCCAGATGCTCCGTTTGTATCTCTCAGTGTATCTCTACCAATACTCTGGTATTGGCAATAAAACTCTGCTTTCACCTTCGGCTGGCTCACATTTGATTTCCATCCTATGAAGTCCAACGACCCTCTCAGCTCATCCCTCAGGACCCCTTCCAGGTCCTTGGACTTGGCCTGCCTGCATCAGAAGCATGGTGTTCCTGGGGGTTCTTTTTGGTCAATGCCTGTTGGCAATTCTAGATTGTAGTTCTTTCCTGTTCTTAGTTTGAGATGTAGGGGAGACAACAGAAAATCCAGGGAACTCATGGCCTTGTTCTTCTTCCAGTCCTAAGGTCTGTCGGTAATTTGTCTTACTTTTTTCATCTTTCAGAATCCACACTAACAGACTTGACCAAGCTCTGCATGGCTTCCAGCAGACCAAAGCCTTGTCCTTGGGACAACACAGCCCCAAGTTCCAGCCTGGAAAAACTCAAGGCTGCCAAAAGAATGAACTGTTTCTCCCAGGCAAACTCTGGTGATAGGAACCTGTTTTTCCTCTCCATAGAGCATTTGTTTTAGAAAACTCGCTATTATAAATCTTTTCTCTGTCTCTTTGTGATGTATATTTTCCATCTACAACACAGCAATTTCTTTCTCAAAGACTCAGGAGAAATTATTTTATTTTATGTTTTGAAATGTAATCATTGAGGAGGGTAAGGCTGGTTAGCAGAGTGAGGTGTCTGATTCACACCCCTTGACATCCTTCAGTACCTTTCCTTTGGCACCTTTCCTTTGTTTTTTTTGTGGGTGAGGCATACAGGAGGGCTCCCTGGGCAGGTCTGGATTGGGGTCCCTCATGAGGTTCCCATTAGACAGTTACTGGAGCTGGGATAGCAGAGGACTAGAGCGGCTGGGGTCTGGCCGGGCAACTCCCTCACTTCCTGTTGTCCTGGGGGTCTCACTCTGTGATCTCTCCCTGGGGCTGGCCTTGGCCTGAAGACAGTTGGACTCTTTACATGGCAGCTGCAGGCTTCAAGGGCGAGTATTCCAGGGAGCAGGGCAGAGGCCACAATGCCTTTTCTGATCTAGCCTTGAAAGTCAAGGGGCACCCCTTCCATCAAATTCTAAATATAATGTTACAAATGTTCCAATTGAGTCACATGTCTGCCCAGAGTAAGGGGGAGGAAAAGCAGACTCATTTCATGATGGGAACAGTGTCAAGGTCACATTGTAGATGAGTCTGAGGAATGGGAGATAATGCTATGGCCATTTCGGGGAAATGCAATTTGCTGCAATTATCTACTTTTCAGGCATTCTGATTTAACATGCTATAGTCTTTTCTGTCTACAAATAGAAAGGATTCTTTGCCCCTACATTTTCTATGGGAACTTCAGATTCTCTCCCTTATTCGTGAGAGTTTACAAAATGGTAGGCATTTGTCCAGGGCCTATAAAGCAAGGAGAAATAGGCCTTATAAACACAGTTAGAAATCTGTGAGTCTGAGACCTTTTTTTATCCAATTGATACTGTGGACAATAGCAACTGCCAGAGCACCTGTATTATTAGTTCTTCATTCAAACCCAGGGACTCCAGCCTCCTGAATATTTTTTTCCATTTTAAAAATAAAGCAATAAAAATTGGTAGTGAGATATAAAAATTAATACCATTAATTTTCCTGTCTTTTAAAGTAATTCCTGTCTTTTAAAGTAACTACGTACTCACTGAAGAAAGTTGAGAAAATAGAGATAAGTTAAAAAGAAGAAAATAAAATCAATGGTGCTGAGTTTGAACTTCAAAAAGCTTTAATTACGAATCACAACAATTTCTTGATAACAGACAGCATTTTTTCCCCTTTGTAAGGCTATTTAGGGAAAGACGATAATATGCAAAGGTCAGGGTTTTGTTGTTGTTTTTTTTAATATTTTGAAAATCCGTACCTTCTCCTGCCTTTAATTACCTAGAAAATATCAACAAAGAGAGATAAAGATATTTTCCCCCACGGAGATAAATTGCAAGTCCAAGTGTGGATGACTTTCAGGGACTCCTAAGGAGCGTAGCATACCAGGAAGGATGTTAGCACAGAAAATGAGGGAAAGGTAGTTTGTGAAGTAGCCCCACTTTGTAGGGACCAGAATGTTGAGATGCTTGAATTTTTTTCCCCCTTCGTAACTGGGCTTGATTTACATCTGATGTGATGGACAGAAGGCTAGGCTACTGGGTGCAGCCGTTGGATCCTCACGTAGGATGGAAACCCTGTCTTTGTCCATCTCCTTCTGTTTGTGCCACACCCTGGACTCCTTTCATTTGAGTTTCAACTTGGCACTGCAGTTAGTTTTCTTTTTCAGTACTTACTTCTAGACTCAGGTTTAAGTTTTTGGCAAGCGTATTTTTTTTTTTCAAATCCTTTTAGTATAGTCTGTGACAGAACTAAATTTATACTGTATGTAATCTCTGTATTTTGACTGACACAGTTTTCTTCTTTGATTTTAACAGTCAATAACCCAAATTTATAAACAGTCTTTGTACAGTTATTTATTACCCAGAGATGCAGTCCCAGTAGAATCCTGAGGATACAAGATTTGAGACCTTCAGAGATTAAAGAACTTTTCCCCAAATAATTTTCTACTACAATACTCAACTCCATCTACAAATATAATCACTATGGACATTGGGTGTATATTTTTTTCAATCATTTATTTCTCTGTGATGTTCTTTTCAGATAAACGGGATTATGTCAAAAATACTACTTTGTAACCTTCCCTTTTCCATGTTTTCCAAGTCCATGTGTATAGACTTCTATACTTTTTAATGGCTCAATAATAATCCATTATGAGAAACTACAGTTTACTTCATTAATTAATTTACTAGTAGACATTTTGGTAATGTCCAGTTTCTCCTATTATCAAAAATAATGGGAGGAAAATATTTTTTAAAAAAGGTTTTACACAGGGATGCCTGGGTAGCTCAGTCGGTTAAGCGTCCAACTTTGGCTCAGGTCTTGATCTCTCAATTCGTGAGTTTGAGCCCGACGTTGGGTTCTGTGCTGACAGCTCAGAGCCAGGAGCCTGCTTCAGATTCTGTGTTTCCCTCTCTCTCTGCTCCTCCCCTACTCACACTCTGTCTCTTTTTCTCTCTCTTGAAAATAAATAAACATTGAAACAAAGGTTTTGCACAGCCATTATGCTTTCCTAAAATAATGTAGAATTTCTGGGTCAAAGAGCATGCAAAAATTTAAATTTAAATTTGATTTGTATAGCCAAATGGCCCTCTAAAAAGCTTACATTATTTGATTTCTCCCATTGATTTCCCCATGTGTCAACAGTATTACATGTTAGTTAAAAAACAAAACAAAACAAACAAAAAAACCTGTGAGTTTGATAGAGAAAAATGCACCCAAATAAAATCGAGGTCTTGTATGGTTGCAAGAACTTGCAGGGTTCTGTGTCTTGCATGTTCAAATAATCTTGCGTGTCTGTATCTACCTCTTCCATTCCATCTTATTCCCTTGGCCACCCTGCTCACAGTGCACCAGCTCTTTTCTGCTTTAGGTCTTCTCATATCTTTGCTTCTCTTCTACATTGAATATTGAATGCTCATGTCCCATCTTTGAAGTCTCATTTTTACCTTCTTCTGATCTCTTTAAGTTTGATGGGAAGGATGGATTGGATGGGGGTTAATTTTCATCTATTATAGCAGAAAATCAATAAATTATAATTAAAAGTAAATCAGGAAATTTGGCTCCTGTCTGCTCCACATGGACTCCATTTACCAAAAGTCTAGTCTGAGTCCACCCTGTGAACTCAAGATTCTGAAGAGTTGCAAGAGCGGGTAAGCCCCAAAGCACATGTGGTTTTCAAATCTCTGCTTGCATCCCATTGGTAGTGGCCCATTGGCCAAACCACCAATATGGCCAAGCCTAGATTCAGGGAAGGAAATATAGCCTCTGCCTCTCAATAGGAAGACCCCCAAAGTCATCTTGCAAAGAAGAGTGAAAACAGAGATCTGAGAACTTATTGTGGCTGATTTGCAAAACATTGTCATTGTGCAAATAATCTCACACACTACTTTCCTTCCTCTCCTCTTCCTTTTTTCCTCCTTGCCTTTCTCTTCTTCCTTTCCCTCCTTCTTTCATTTGCCTCTGGGTATTTTTTTTTTTTTTTAATTAAGAGCTAGAAGGTTTTGTCTTAATGTGAAATAGTCAGGAGTAGTCTGTCAATAGCCTGCTGGTAGGAATTATGGGAAAAACGTATTAGAGCTACTTAAAACAAAACATCAGAAGTTCTTTAGGAGACTGAAAGTCTATTTATAAATTTACAGAGCCCCTTCTGCCATTTCTGTCTGTTTGGTGGCTAAAATTAAACTTTGAGTAGGGATGAAGTTGAAGTGGTCTCTTTCTGTGAAGACCTCAGATATTCATTTAAATTATGAGAGTAAACAAGGAGTAGCCATCAAGCAACACTGATCTTTAACTGGAAAACATTAAATTTTCCATAGATTTGTTCTGAAGTCATCATTAGTAGGTTCTTGTGGGTTACGTTATGGATATATTTGCCTAGGAATTTTTCCATTTTAATGTAGTCAGCTATTTCTAAATTAGCATTTCTTAAAACATATTCAGGACAAAACTAAATATATAATCTTTTTTGCTGCTTTTGGTAAAAGTCAGTAAGTCTTGGAAAGGTCATATAAAACATGACCCATGTGAAGATTCATGAGTCTTCTTTAATATTCCACATTAAAGTTTTGAGAAGTCATGTTGTAAATACACCTATTTAACTCTGCTTAACTCAGTGTCTCCCAAACTTATCTGACCATGGAAATTTTTATTTTTCAAGTCACACCTGACAATATTTTTCAGAATACAATTTAGCATTTACTTCCATAGAAGAATGGCTCTTGGACACACAGTATTCCTTCTGCAATGTTTAAGAATAGATATGTAATTATGTCATTGCTTATCTGAGGATTGAGATCTTTAGAAATATTAGTCATCAGAGTTTGGGACACCTACAAGTGAGGAAAAGAATATCTTAATCAGTGTACTGCTTGACAAGACGTATTTATTTAATGGAGTATTACCTTATCCTTTACTAACAAACCAAATAAAGACGTAAAGGAACAGGTCTTATTGGTGAAGCATGGAAAAATTAAAAAAAAAAATTCCCCTGAACTAAAAGAGAAAAACGTTTGATTCTTGTTTTCTTCTAACCATATTTTTTCTCCATGCAGTTAGAAAAATAAAAGAACTAAAGATTCAGAAATAAATGAATTGATATTCTAAAAACCTAGGTCCCTTAAAGCAGATATTCTCAAGGCTTATGAGGTTGAGATCTTTTCATTTAGAATCCTATGCTGTCACATTCCAGAAAAGGAATTCTAATCTGGAAAAGTGTAGCCATATGCATTATGTAGTTCATTGCCATATGCTGCTTGGGTGATACCAACGTGATTGAATGGGATTGGTTCATCAGAGTTAGACAGTCTGCAGTCAAACAGCAGCTTCTGAAATGTTCTTTGGGGATGAATTGGGCGAGGAAGATGGGACAGTCATGGGAGAACTTAGTTCATCCAAAGAGGTTTTCTCCAAGGGAGAAGGTGAGGAGGGGCCAGCGTAGCAGGCAATGAGAGCAGCATAGCTCTCATGAGATAGGGTAAAAAGTAAATTGAAATAAAATAAGAACAATTTCTATCCATTTAAGGAGAGACTTCAAGATTCATTTTCTAGTGGTGCAGGTAATGAATTAATTCTTCTTGGCCTTGTGTACTTTTTGCAGTCTTTGTATATTAATTGTCTTCCAAATCTTTCCTTTTGTTTATTCTCTTATGGCATTTAGATGCATGACTTCAGTGGCTATATTCTGAACTACTTATTGTATCAGCAAGAGCTATTGGCATATTCCTCCTCCAGTGTATGAATGATGTCAAAACAAACATCAATTTTTAATGTCTTGAGTATATTTAATATACATTGACTGCAAAGTATGGGACCCATCAATTTTAGATGATGTGTTTTTCATAGAGGGACTGAATGGTTCATGATGTGAACACCATTCTACAGTAAAGCTTCACAGTCACTGCAGAAGTCTTATTGTTCTAATAGTTGTTTCCTTTGGTTATTTCTGTCTCTGTCTCTGTCTCTGTCTCTGTCTCTCTCTCTCTCTCTCTGTGTGTGTGTGTGTGTGTGTGTGTGTGTGAAGTGAAATCATGTTGATAATAAAAGGGTATTGTTTCTCTGAGTCCTTCCTTATTTCCAGAATACTAAGAACTATTTCAAATTCTCTACAACTGTTCAGGAATTCTCCAGGGGGTGCCTACTGTGTACTGTGAACGCAGCCATCCAAGGTGCCATTTCCTGCAATATATCCTCAGAGACAAATTCTCTCAGTTCTAATATGGTACCCTCCATTTGGTATCCTCTTTCCTTGTTTTCTAGCTGCTGTGGTGATATTCCCTGTTGGTATTTCTTAACTCAAAACTTAGACTCTTCTGGCTCATTGTTCATATAAAAGTTATGTTCTACACTCCAATATGTTTACAGTACTGAATAGGAGTATGGTCAGTTAAAGATGATCTCACATTTCTTTGGTCTCCTCCCATTGAGTACTAGAGTCTAATTCCCCTACCCTTGAATCTGGGTCAGATCTAGTGACTTGTTGGACCAATAAAACATGACAGAAAGGACATTCCGGGATTTCTGAATGTATGTCAAAAGAAGCTTTGCAGTTTCCAAATGGACATCTTGAAATAATTTCTCTGAGATAAGCCAGCTATTGCAGAAGTCCATCCTAACTGTAACTACTATGCTTTGTGATAGCCCAAGCCAGTCATATGGAGAGGTTGCATGGAAAGAGATTTCTGTGCCCCTACTGTCCCATCCATACCAGCTCAGTCACTAGACATGAACGAAGAAGCCATCCTGGTCATTCATCTCCAGCAGACATAACATGAAGAGGAACTGAGGAATCAACTAACAGTCAAAACTGAAGCCCCAGACATGTGACCCCATCTCAACTCTCCCTGGCCGTTTGAGTCCCCTGTTGACTCAGTTACTGTGGTGCAGAGGCAGGCTATTCCCACTCGCTCTGTTCAATTCCTGATCTACAAAATCATGAGCATGATAAAATGATCGTTGCTGTATGTCACTAAGTTTCAGGTGATTTATTTCTATGTTGGTCCATTCAGGCTGCTCAAAAAAAAGAAGTCATAAAATGGGTGGGTGGGTGGATTATGAACAATAGAAATTTTTTCCTCACAATTCTGGAGACTCGGAAGTCCAAGATCATAGGGTTAGCAGATTCAGTGCCTGGTGAGAGTCCACTTCCTGGATCGTAGACAGTATTTTTTCAATGTAACCACACATGGTGGAAGAGGGCAAGGGAGATTCCTCTTTTTTATAAAGGCCCCAGTGCCATGCATGAGGGGACTAAATCTCATGACAAGTATCTCTCAAAGGCCCCACTTCCTGATACCATCCCCTCAAGGGTTAGAATTTCAACACATAAATTTGGGGGGGAGACACAAACATTCAATCTATAAATGTTACACAGCAAAAGATGACTGGAACAGGAAGAACATTCTCTTGCCTCCACTTATGCCATCCAATGTTACCAGGCTAATAAGTAGGTTCCTTGTACTCTCATTGCTATTAGAAGACTTTTGGGGAAACAGCTGTCCCCTGACCTCTGGCACGAGTCCCTGAACTGAAGACCAAGAGAAATTTGAGAAGGTATGAGCAGCACACTTCCTGTTAGAGTCAAAATTGTTCAACTAGAAAAACAACCCAAATAATAAGGAGAACAAGGAACAGAAACTCAAGAGAGAAAAAAACAAATCACTTACAAAGAAATGGGAATTAAAATGTCATCAGACTTTTCAGCACCACCATCGAAAGCTTAAGGATAATAGAATACCTACAAAATTCTGAGTGAAAATAATTTGCAATTAGAATTTTACATACTCCGAACTATCACAATATCAAAATTTTCTATTAAGATAGAAAAATCTAAAAAAAAGTATCTCCTATATAAACTTTTCTAAGAAAATACCAAAAAACGCTCTAGAAAAACCAAGGAAAAAACAAGATGCAAGAGTCAGGGCAGAAGTCTTAAGATTTTAGCTATGCTACACACCTAAACAACACCAGTCTAGATTTGAGCTCCAGCTCTGGGTTTTTAAAAAAAGGTGGGCTGTTAACCGCATAAAAAATGTTCTGTACTTTACAGAACTATGGGAAATTGTAAGAAGATTTAGACATTCAAAGAAAATTAGCAAATTAATTCCAGATGAAATAGGAAATTGTAGAAGACAGAAAATAAACTTTTAATATACCTCTGACTCACCAGGGAACAGTATGCGTATAGTCACAGTCATAAGAGGGAAAAAATTAAAATGGGGATAAAAGTTATAAAGCGAGGGCGCTTGGGTGGCTCAGTCGTTTAATCATCTGACTTCGGCTCAGGTCGTGATCTCACCATTGGTGAGTTTGACTCCTGCATCCGGTGAACTTGTGCCCAGCTTCCATTGAGCTCATGCCCCGCTTCTGTTGAACTTGTGCCTCACATTGGGTGAGTTAGAGACCTCCTTCTGGTGTGCTTGAGCCCCACTTAAGGTGAGCCTGCTTCTCTCCCTCTCTCTCTCTCTGCCCCTTGCTCACTTGCACCCTCTTGCTCTCAAAAAAATATTGTAAAGAGAGGAGGTAAGAGAGGAAAGGGAAATTGGGAAGGAGTTAAATTTTTATCTATTATAACGTAATGTCATGGATATTGCTTAAAATGGATAACACAAGAGGTTATATGTCTTTTATTTAGAAATATGGACATAAATACCAGAAGGAACAGTTAATTGAATTGAAATCTTGTTCTATGGAGTGGGATTAATGGAGAAAAGCAGAGGGGAACAAGGAAATGCTGGATTATATATGAACCTTTTAGCAAGATTTGAATTTTACTTACATGTAACACTTTTATAAATGTAAAAATATTTGCCCTAAACCCATGGTATAGATATTAAAAATAAGATTAGAAATTCTTTTTTTAAATGTTTATTTATTTTGAGAGAGAGAGAGAGTGCATACAAGCAAGGGGAGGGACAGAGAGTGAGAGAGAATCCCAAGCAGGCTCTGCACTGTCAGTGGGGAGCCCACGTGGGGCTCGATGTGGGGCTCAGTCTTACAAACCTCAAGATCATGATCCGAACTGAAATCAAGAGTCAGATACTTAACTAACTGAGCTGCCCAGGCACCCCAAGATTAGATGTTCTTAGGAATGAAAATATATACTTTTTTTCTCTCATTAGAAAGGTAGTACATTTGTTAACAAAATAAAAAATACAAAAATGCCCAATGAAGAAAATTATTATCACGTAGAGATGATTACTGTTAATGTATCCTTGTATTCTTTTATTTTTTTCTGTATGTGTAAGATTTGGGGAACTAATTTATTGAAGAGTGTGAATCTTTTGGAGTGAAAATCCTGGCTATGCTATGTCCCTTAGTAATACCCTGAAAAGCTCTATAATTTTCCTTTCAATTTCAGTTATTAAATTAATTCTAGTGCAGGTAGAAACTTCCATCTCATCTTTCATTTAAAACAGTATCTTCTTCGGCCTGGCTTTGGTTTGAGGGAATCTAGAGAGTGGAGCCAGTATGATCTTCTTTCTCTCTTTGTCTCCTTCCATGTTTCAGTTCTTTCTCCTCCACCATTGGGAGGGGGAGGAACTCAGGGGAAAGCACAAAGGGCAGGTGTCCAACTGGGTGTGTGATGCACTGCCTTTTCCCTAACTTCACTGTACCTTAATCAACAGCTGATACATGACAGCTAGCAGAACACTTGGCTCTCCTGTGGCAAAAAAAAAAAAAAAAAAAAAAAAAAAATCCTGCATGCTTTATATATTGGTATTTTGAGATAGAACATTTACGTTACTTTTTTAAAAATTGCATATCCAGGGCAAGAGCCTGGGTGGCTCAGTCTGTTGAGCATCTGACTTTGGCTCAGGTCATGGTATCACAGCTCAGCGCTTGAATTTGAGCCCTACATCCAGTTCTGCTGACAGCTCAGAGCCTGGAGCCTGCTTCAGATTCTGTCTCCGTCTCTCTCTGTCCCTCCCCTGCTCATGCTTTCTCTCTCTCTCTCTCTCTCTCTATCATTCTGTCTTGAATATAAAGAAATATTAAAAAAAACTTTTAAAGAACCGCCTGGGTGGCTCAGTTGGTTAAGCATCCAACTTCAGCTCAAGTCATGATCTCATGGTGTGTGAGTTAAAGCCCCACATCAGGCTCTGTGCTGACAGCCCAGAGCCTGGAGCCTGTTTCAGATTCTGTGTGTCTCTCTCTCTCTGCCCCTCCCTGGCTTGTGCTCTGTTTCTCTCTGTTTCTCAAAAATAAATAAATGTTCAAAAAAAAGTTTAAAAAATTTTTAATAAGAGTAGGTTCAGCATGCACCCTATTCCTATTTTTCATCTTTCTCAAAATAAACACTGAGAAAATGTGATTACATACATATGTAGATGAAATGGAAGGAGTTTTGTTATAGCAATGCCAATCAACTCTTTGGATGCTTTCTGAGTTGTTTTCGAAAAATCATATAGTTATCTTCGCTGAAAATTATTTTTGATAAGGTATCAACTGGCAACTCAATTAAATCCTCCAATTTTGTTAACGAATAATTGGAAATCTTCTGACTTGCAAAAAGATTGATCTACTTACTGAAGGCATTCATTTATTCAATTACTATAGAAAGCTTATCAAAATCACCTTCCTGAGAGTCATCAGTGACTATTTACCTATGTGATGTTACTAACTTAGAGATGCCTAGCTTTGATGAGTTGAAAGGAAGGGAAAGAAATGGTTAAAATACTGAAAAATGACCATTTTAGTTTTTTTCCCTCTAATAATAAATTAATAAATCCAGGTTAATAAATCCAGGTCAAATTAAATAATTTTTTGGTTGTCTAAAATGGTTTCATTCTACAAAATGATACCTTTTTGGACACTTGAAAATTATATTACTATCTATAATAAACATTCATATGTCCATCATGGATTTAATAATTACTAATTTTTGGCCATATTTGCTTAATTTTTTGAAGTATTTTATGGTAAAATAGAGACATCAAATCATTTCTCCTCCATGTATTTCTTTAGATATCTCTAAGAAAAGAACATTTCCTGCATAATCACAATAACACTGTCACGCCTACAAACTAACAATAACTTCTTAATATATTATAGATAGTGCACAGAATCATATCTTGAGTTGATGCCTGTGTTAAACAATGCACATTGCCTTCACTATTTCTTACTGCATTGTCTTTGTTCTCAACTTCCTCTCTCTGGGAAATGACACATTTGACAAAATCATAGTTGGAGGAAGGAAAAGGCAAGGTCATTAAACAAATATCAAAGTTATTCCTAGCATTCTCTTTTGCAATATATCTGATTTCAGAGTACAGGGGAGGGAAAAATCTCTTCCTCTACCCATCGTGAGTCCTCCAGCTGGTTCCCTGTATGTTGGACTGACAGAGAAGAGAAAAACAAGCAGAAGTTTATAAACGTGTGTCACATATGTAAGACATGGAAGTCCCTTGTTTGGTTAGAACTTGAATTTATGTTACTTCTTAGCAAAGGAACAATCAATGTCTAGACAAGGGACAAGAACAAAAGAAAAGAGCCTTGAGTCTCTGAGGACAAACTATGAAGGCAAATATATGGGAAACTAAAGGTAGATTAAGGCTTGTCTCTAAAGTTGTGTCCTGGGATTAACTTTTATCTTTCCTGCTAGATGGGGATGGATGGTGGAGTGACACCTTTATAAATAGATGTCCTGCTTTTATTTAAATGAGGGAAGACAGAGAGCTTTTCTTACATTTACTACTTCTTAATTGCCTTTAGCTCAAAATAATTCTTAAGTCAAATAAGTGTATTTTCGGGTGGCATATTCTGTTTTTTTCAAAAGCACCCCAACTTGGGCCAAAATACCCCATTTCTAACACCATTTTTCTGCCTTACCAGATATATTTATAAGACCAGAAAAGATAAGAAGCCCTAACATGGATTCATCATGTTGTTGTTTATTTTTTAACGTTTATTTATTTTTGAGAGAGAGCGTGCATGCACATGAGAGTGGGGAAGAGGCAGAGAGAGAGAAGGATGGAGGATCCAAAGTGGGCTCTGTGCTGACAGTGGATGCGGGACTCGAACTCAGGAACTACAAGAACATGACCTGATCCTAAGCCAGACGCTTAACCAACTGAGCCAGCCAGGTGCCCCCATCATGCCTATATTTAAGGAGGTTTTGCCACTGCTAGTATTACAAATTGTGCCTTTTCTAGGCATTCTATAGGTTTCTACGCTGAAGTGTATCATACCGGAGTCAGATTCAGGTAAGCCTTTTTTTGTAAAGTTGGAGAAGGCAAATGGTGAAAAGGAAAGACTTGCCTGTGGGTACTTTCTCAGGTATACATCAGTTTTAGGAAGTAGTGCCCAGGGAAGCTGAGGGTTTGGAAGCCAATTCTGTCATCTGCAAAAAGTGAAAGTTTGACTTCCTCCTTGCCTATCTTGATGCCTTTTATTTTGTTTTGTTGTCTGATTGCTGATGCTAAGACTTCCAACACTATGTTGAATAGCAGTGGCGAGAGTGGACACCCCTGTCGTGTTCCTGATCTCAGGGGGAAGGCTTTCAGTTTTTCCCCATTGAGGATGATATTAGCTGTGGGCTTTTCATATATGGCTTTTATGATGTTTAAGTATGTTCCTTCTATCCCGACTTTCTCGAGCGTTTTTATTAAGAAAGGGTGCTGTATTTTGTCAAATGCTTTTTCTGCATCTATTGACAGGATCATATGGTTCTTATCTTTTCTTTTGTTGATGTGATGTATCACGTTGATTGATTTGCGAATATTGAACCAGCCCTGCAACCCAGGGATGAATCCTACTTGATCATGGTGGATAATTCTCTTTATATGTTGTTGGATTCGATTTGCTAGTATCTTATTGAAAATTTTTGCATCCATATTCATCAGGGATATTGGCCTGTAATTCTCCTTCTTTGCTGGATCTCTATCTGGTTTGGGAATCAAAGTGATGCTGGCTTCATAGAATGAGTCCGGGAGTTTTCCTTCCGTTTCAATTTTTCGGAACAGCTTGAGGAGGATAGGAATTAACTCTGTTTTAAATGTCTGGTAAAATTCCGCAGGAAAGCCGTCTGGTCCAGGGCTTTTATTTGCTGGGAGATTTTTGATAACTGATTCTATTTTCACTAGTTATGGTCTGTTCAATTTTTCTATTTCTTCCCGTTTGAGTTTTGGTAGCGTGTGGCTATTTAGGAAGCTGTCCATTTCTTCCAGATTGCCAAGTTTGGTGGCATATAATTTTTCATAGTATTCTCTGATGATTGTTTGTATCTCTGAGGGATTGGTTGTAATTTCTCCCTTTTCATTCACGATTTTATCTATTTGAGTTCTCTCTCTTTTCTTTTTGAGAAGCCTGGCTAGAGGTTTGTCTATTTTGTTTATTTTTTCAAAGAACCAGCTTTTGGTTTCATTGATCTGTTCCACTACCTTTTCTGTCTCCATATGGTTAATTTGAGCTCTGATCTTAGTTATTTCTCTCTTTCTGCTGGGTTTGGGTTGTTTTATTTGTTTTGCTTCTAGTTCCTTTAGGCGTGCTGTTAGAATTTGTGTTATTGATTTTTCTTGTTTCTTGAGATGGGCCTGGATTGCAATATATTTCCCTCTCAGGACTGCCTTTGCTGGGTCCCAGAGCGTTTGGATTGTTGTATTTTCATTTTCATTTGTTTCCATGTATTTTTTAATTTCTTCTCTGATGGCTTAGTTGACCCAGTCATCTTTTAGTAGGTTATTTCTTAGCCGCCATGTTCTTGGATATTTTCCAGGCTTTCTCCTGTGGTTGATTTCAAGTTTCAAAGCATTGTGGTCTGACAGTGTACATGGTATGATCTCAATTCTTTTATATTTATTCAGAGTGGAAGCCAATTCTGTAGGAGTTTACTATATTCTCAATAATATACTTGTCTCTTCTAAAGACACGTTCTGTAGGAAGGTAACTACTGATGTCTGGTGGGACTACCAAATATCTGCCTGTTTAAGGTTGATGTTTCTCCTTTATGATGTGTGTGAATCACCAGTCCTAAGGCAGATAGCCATACCCACTTGTGGCTCCCTCATAATTCTGGAAAGTGGTTTCTATGAGCTATCACATCCTTTCAGTATATTTTTTGTATAAATATGCCTGACAGAAAAGAAAAACAAAAAAACAAAACACACACATAGTTTCACTAGGTGGTTTCTGCACAGACCAAAATCCCTGTCAATTTGCTGACTGCATGTTTCCTGTTTACAGTGTTTATTTTCTAAAATCCAGTTGTTTCATTTACTGTAACACATATATTTTTCATGATCAAAGTAATTCTTTCTAACGTGAAATGCTTGATTCATACCTTACCACTGTAGTTTCTCATGTCATTTTTAAGATGGAAACTTATACATTCCCCTCAAATTATTGGCCTCATTAAATTGTAGAAATATCTTTAAAATATCATACTAATCTTTCTCAATAAGTCAGGAAATTCAGCCTCGAAATCATACATTTAGGATAAGACCAAGAAAGTACGCCATACTGGGGGTAAGAGCAGGTACTTTGAGAGACAGATGTTTATTTAAATACCACTTCTACCGCTAAATAGCTCTGTGAATGCGGATAAGTGACATAAGCTTTGTGAATCTGAGTTTTATCAGCTGTAATGTGTAGCTAATCACACATACATTACTTGTTTGCTTCAAGGTTTAGATGAGTACTTAGCATGTAAAATGCCTAGCACAGTACCTGATGAATACTCAACACTCATTAGTTCGTAGATAATAATTATATAACATTGCAGATTCTTGCTCTACTATACTTTACCTCACTAATAAAATGATTAAGAACAGGTCATTTCATAACACTCTTAGGTCTCTTTTTACTCTCTGATTCCAGTAATAGGAACTTCCTGTTGAACGAAGTTGTACAAGCACAAGTAAAATGAAATCCGTTAATATCTAAATACTTTTGCCAAAATAAAAATATGTTTCTAACAGGTTTTCACTAGACATTCACATTCTTGGTTGTGGAAACGGGATTGTGTTCTATCTATCATAATAGCAGAGCCAGTTCTAGAACTCAGTTCTCTTCATTTCTCTTTCTATGCTCATTCTGCTATACTTCACTATCTTTCAGAATGGAACAACAAGATGAAATCCTTACCATAAAGGAAATGTATTAAAAAATAAAGTTGCAAAGACTCAAGGAGAAAAGTAGGGTAAATTGTCCCTCCTGCCCGTGGTTACCATTTTATCTTCAGCTCTGTTGCCACAGATATTTTTCTAAAATATCGATTTGGCCACTTTCCTATTTAAAAGCCTTTGATGACCCTTCTGTGCCTGCAGGAGAAAGTCAACTCCCTGGGAAGACTCCAAGGCCTTTCACATGCCAGCCTTCTTCTTCAGACTCTACCCAACTTCTGAAGCATTGCTTCCGAGAATTCTGGACCTCATGAAAAAGTATATATTCAAAATTTGGGAAATGGCACCAGACTCATACTTAATACGCCCAACCCTGCTGCTTTTCAGGCATCAGATCCCCTTTCTGTCTATCCTGATATTTTCTCAGCCTTTAGATCATTTGATACATGATGGTATAAAGTATGAAGGAGACAAACTTATTTCGGAATCTGACCTGAGCCTGAAAACTTTCTTCCGAAATTCAGACCTGTCATTGCCTCTCTTACTAATTACTAAATCCGAAGGTGCTTCCATAGTTTTCTTGCAATTAATCTTTTATTATCCCTATATCCAATAAAAGGGAAATGATGAAAGGACAGATATGTGCAGTTTGCTGGTTTGGTAAATAAAAATTACAATCTGTGGACTTAGAAAACATACCCTCAAATGTCTTTGCTCTCTCATGGAGCCTGTGCGTTTGCTCATGCAGTACTATTTTCCTGGAAAGCCTTCTCCCCTCTTTTCCTATAGAAATCCTGACAATCTTTCAAATCCTATTCAAATATAATCTCTTTCACAATAGTATCTTGATAGTAATCATCTTCTATCTGTGTGCAATTGATCACAACTTTTGTTTTCTCACAGTACTCTGATGATACCTCTATTATATAATTCCACACAACTTGTGGAATTAGCTTTCTGGCCCTGGTCTCATCCATTGCACTAAACAGGAGCTTCTTGAGGGCAAGGACAATGTTTTTTTCGTCTCTGTTCCTAAGAGAATTGTTTCTCAGTGCATCTCAGTAGGCAACAATGGATGTTGTGAAGACGTTATTTCTAGAGGCTGTGGAAGAAAACTGTACACTTAGCTCATGTTACATTGTCTGCCACTTAAGAAGGATATGTCAGGAAAGTACACAAAGCCATATTGTTCATGTGCCAAGGCTGTTCATTAGATAAACCGCTGAAGCAAGAAAGCCAGGTTTATCCAGATATGAGCTATAATCTGTACTTGAACATCAGCTATGGAACAAACAACTTTTCAGACATCTGCAACCACTGGGACAGCCCGGCCTACCATATCTCTCTCCAAGAGCTCACTAATCCCCAGAAGAGAGCCCAGGGTCCAGGCAAATGACTGTATGAGGCAGAAAAAGACAGTGAAGACTTTGCAGAGGGAGTGGATCCCTTTCTCCCTGCACTGTGCCAACATTTGCATCTGTGAGATTGGGTGTGTGGTCACTCTTTTGCTCGAGGAACTGGGACAATTTGCAGTACTTGGCAGAATAATTGCTGAATTCTCAAGCATTACCACTGGACACATCTGTTTAAAGTCCTCTCTTGTCACTATCACATTCATTTTTGTAACCCTTCATAATATAAGTATGTGCACCACAGGAGAAGTTTTTTTTTTTAATATTGAAGGAAAAAGAGGAAACATAACTGTTGTGCATTAAGGTTCTCCAGAGAAATAGAAACAATAGGATGTGTATACATGAGAGAGAGATTCATTATAACGAATTGGCTCACCCGATTATGGAGGCCGGCAAGTCCAAATCTGCAGTGTGGGCCAGCAGCCCGGAGATTTAAAAGATGGTACAGTTCTGGTCTGAAGGAATCCTGCTGAAGAATTCCCTCTTCCTTGGAAAGGCTGGTCTTTTTGTTTTATTTAGGCCTTCAACTGATTGGATAAAGTCCATCCACCTTATGGAGAACAAGATACCGCCTCAAAGTTCATTGATTTAAATGTTAATCTCATCCAAAAGCACCCTCCAAGCTGACATAAAATTGACTGCCACATGTTGAGTACTTATCATGTGAAAGACCCTTCTAGATTTTTGTCATTGCATTTGATTTTCATGACGCTATGAAATACGTATCTTACTCTCATTTCATCAGTGAGAAAATGGAGGCTTACATGACTTAACTCTCTTATTGAAGAAATAACTACAAGTGTATTCGAGGCTTCATTTATCTGCTTAAAGAGACCTGTATTTCCCCCCACAGTGATAATAAGTACAAATCTTAACATCCTGACACTTTTTACTATAGGAAAAATATCCTCATTCTTTTACTTTTTGTGGGGAGAAGGGGATTCCCTGTACTTTGTTTTTTCTCTCCAGAAACCAGGTTGTGGGAAGCAGCAGATTTGCAATCTCCCATCCTCACCATTATATACTATATGCATTTCTGGATTAAATATTGGGATTATTGTATTATTTAGCTGACAATTATCCTAAAGTGGTTTAAAAAATAGAGCGCATTATGGGCAATGTTTTTCTCTTCTGCTTGGGTAGGATTCACTGAGCAATTATACAAAGGTTCACAGGCTGGAGATGGGGCAATCCTGAAAATCACAGCAATTAAGTATAATCTACACTTACATGACTCCATTGTATAATTGTTTGGTTATACCTTGGCCTTTAGTTTTATGCAAAATCTTACATTACCTTGGGGTGACTGAGTGGCTCAGTCAGTTAAGTATCTGAGTTCAGCTCAGGTCATGATCTCATGGTCTGTGGGTTTGAGCCCCACCTCGGATTCTGTGCTGACAGCTCAGAGCCTGGAGCCTGCTTAGGACTCTATGTCTCCCTCTTTCTCTTCCCTTCCCCTACTCCCCTGCTCATGTGCTCTCTCTCTCTCTCTCAAAAATAAATAAATGAAAAAAATATCTTCCATTACCTTTAGTTTATTGTAGGCTACTAAGGCCAGTGCCATGTATTCCAAATGGATCAGACTGTTAGAACTACAGTGGCATGATATTGGCAGCTCAAACTAATGAAAGATTGCCAAGGAGAGGGTAAATCTAAGAGGCTGAGTAGAAGTTCATGGCATAATTGCACCAAACCACATTAAGGATCAACTTTCACTACCCTATTTGGAAGGTTTTCATTTTCTTTTAGAAAGATGGCAGATTTATTATATGTTTAATATTTTTATCCACCTGTTTTACTATAGCCTGGGAAATAAAAATCCTACCTTTCTGTTCTCGTATCATATTATTGGTTTCAAAAAAATGGTCAATGATAGCCTTCCAGGGAAGAGGGCAGAATAGGAGAATCTTAAGTTCACCTCATCCTGTGTACACCTAGATAACACCTACATCAGTGTAAATAACCCAGAAAATGATCTGAAGACTGGCAGAACAGACTCCACAGCTAAATGTAGAGATGAGACCACATTGAAGAGGTTAGGAAGTGTAGAGACGTGGTTGGGAACTAAACCGACTTGCAGGGGCGTCCATGGAAGGAAGGGAAGTTTGGGGCACAGAGAAGGGAAAGAAACACACCGACTTTGAAAACCAGAAGGGCATAATTTTGTGAGTTGTCACAATTGGTGGGACTTAACACTTGGAAATTTAAAACTCAGTGGTCTCAGTTCTGGGAACCAGAGGGTGAAACTGAATCCCTGTCCTTAAAGAGACACCATAACAAACAGTCCTGCTGAGATGCGGCATAGAAGTAGCAGTTTGAAAACATCTGCAGTATGCTGGAGGGGGGTTTGTTTACTAATCTCAGCAAGTGCTGGAGGGGAAGAGGTCTTGGAAGACTTCTCCATGAACAAAGATGCTAGTGGGCATCATTTCCCTTCCCCATCCTCCAGCCTAGATAGGGGACAACTATGGGAGCCAGCACAGTGCCAGGCAGTAGGCAATACTTGCTACCTAACTTGCTAACAGTATGCCCCACCAACACATTCTCCTTCAGACAACACATCCCCTCCAACTAGGCCTCAGCTCCAGGTCTCCTCGCACAGACTATGCAAACCTTGCAAACACCATGAATTCTGCCCCCATACTCTTCTGTAGATCCATCCCCTACAACCTCCATCCTTGTCAGGAGCGTTGGGTGGCTGCAGGCCCCATCTTGCAGCAGACTGGCCCAGACCTTGCTGTCACCATGCATCTCACCCCATGTTCTCCTGTGGACCCAGCTTCTTTAACACATCCTTGGCTGGATTCCATCCAAAGTGGTGTGACAAGGCTGGCAGAGTGCAAGCAGCCCCAACAGGGTCTAGCACCATTCCAAAGTCACTCCTGCTCTGGGGACAGTAGAAGATATCCACACACACCAGTTTGACTGTGGCCTCAGCAGTGGGCTGAAAGCAGACATCTTCTCTAAATGCAGGCGCCACCTGCCAATGAAACTTTTTCAGGGGATAACACAGGGAAAGTGCAATGCAGTTTGGTGTTACTGCAACTCTGGAAAATGCCTGGCCTGGTCCACCTCAAGACCAAGGTAGCTTCAAACTGGCCCACTAACAACACAGGAACCAAACTGCCCACAACAGGCAAAGACAGCCATTGCAGATAAATGGACTGAAGGCAAAAATGGTTTAGCCACAGCAGTAGGGTGCATGCAACACACATAGGAGACACCCCCGAAGTGTCAGGTACTGATGAACAAAGGACATTAGGCACTACAGGACCTCTTTTTCATAAGGCCACTACTTTTAAGTGTATAAGATATAGCTGACTTTCCTAACACATAAAAACAGACACAGAGAGTTTAGACAAAATGAGGAGACAGAGGAATATGTCCCAAATGAAAGAATAGGACAAAAATCACAGCAAGAGAGCTAAACAAAATAGAGATAAGTAATATGCCTCCTAGAGAATTTAAAGTAATGGTCATAAAGATGCCCACTGGACTTGAGAAATGAGTAGAGGACCTCAGTGAGACCCTAACCAAAGATAGAAGACATAAAAAGTCAATCAGAGATGAAGAACTCAATCACTGAAATTAAAAATAAATAAACTAGAGGGAATAAATAGCAGACTAGAGGAAGCAGAACAATCAATGACCTGGAGGAGAGAGTAATGAAAAACAATCAAGATGAACAGAAAAGAGGAAAAAAAAAATAATAATAAATGAAAAGAGACTTAGGGAACTCAGCAATACCACCAAGCATGATAACATTCACATTATAGGGAATGAGTCCCAGGAGGTCCACACCAAGACACATAGTAATAAAAATGACAAAAAGTAATGATAAAGAGAATGTTAAAAGCAGCAAGTAGAAAGAAAATAGTTACATACAAAGGAAACCTCATAAGGCTACCAGCAAATTTCTCAGTAGAAACTTTGCAGGGCCAAAGGGAATGGTATGAGATACAGCGCTGAAAGGGAAAGATCTGCTAAGAATACTCTATCCAGCAACTCTGTTTAGAATAGAATGCGAAATAAAGAATCTCTATGTCTCTATTTAGAATAGAAGGAGAGATCAAGAATTTCCCCAAACGAAATTTAAAGAAATTCATCACAACAAAACCAGCCCTACAAGAAATGCTAAAGGTGACACTGAGTGGAATGGAAAGATCACAATAAGTAAGAGTAAGAAATGAAGGAAGCACAAAGCCAGTAAAATTAAGTATGTATGTAAAAATGGTCAATACCCCTTGAAATTAGCCGGGACTTATAGGAATGATAGAATAGATAGCAATAGTTTCTACCTCAGATTTGGTTTTTAACTTGTTTTCCTCTTCCTTATATAATTCTAATTACCAACAGTAGCCTTAGGGTCACTTTTAATTCACATCATTAGAATATCATTAGATTTGTGAAAACAAAGTCATGCACAGACATAAAAAATTTGCATCATCATTCCATTGTCTTTTAAATACCTAAAAATGTTCTCTTAACAGATAGAAATGACATGAAAAATCATTCAGAATGGAGTAAAATATTAGAGTAGGTTAGTTCAATCCAAACAAGTTTACATTAGCAATCTTGGTGGAAGCTACAGACAAATCTGACCTTGTGGTGAGGTAATGCAAGTACGTGAATCTTCAGGCCAGGGCTGTAGATTACCCCAACCACATGACATATGTTTAAGTCTGTTGACCTAAATGGGGTTCCTGGGTATCTCAGCTCATTGGGCGTCTGACTCTTAATTTTGGCTCAGGTCATGATCCCAGGGTCATGGGATTGATTTCTGTGTCAGGCTCCATACTCAGCATGGAGCCTGCTTAAGATTCTCTTTCTCCCCCTCTGCTGCTCATGTTCTTTCCCTCTCTCTCTCTCAAAACTAAAAATTACATTTAAAAAAAGTCTCTCTTTATTTAGAGACTGTAGGAAAGGATTCAAAGGGTCAGTCTAGAATGTGGGAAAATTTCCCCAATATTTGCAGCTTTGCATCTCATGTTCCAGTTAAATATCTGATTGATATACAGTCTCAGCCAGGCATGATGGTAATACCAATTGTATGTCTTATAAGTGTGTATAGACTTGCCCATTTATATTTAGAATTAAATACAGAAAACCAATACAATTAATATTTTTGTTTTAAGTTTAGAAATTATCTTTGTATATGCAGTATTTTAATAACTTATTTGACATTTTAGAGAGTAATTTGGCATAGTAGCCTTGGGGTTACCACTTAAAATGTGTAAATGAAAAAAAAGAGAGAGGCAAACTAGAAAACTCAAGAGTTAAAAACTATAACTTAAAGTTTAATTATATAGTTTGTTCTCTGTTAACTATAGAGAACAAATAGGATTGCTGGAGGGGAGATGGGTGGGGGGATGTGTGAAATAGGTGAT
Organism: Paguma larvata; assembly: GCA_030068075.1. Taxonomy (NCBI): domain Eukaryota; kingdom Metazoa; phylum Chordata; class Mammalia; order Carnivora; family Viverridae; genus Paguma; species Paguma larvata. Next base: position 88,052,877 of record CM057834.1, on the reverse strand, counting down.
AGGGATTAAGAAGGGCACTTGGATTGACACTGAATGTTGTATGGAAGTGATAAATCACTAAATTCTACACCTGAAACTAATATTACACTGTATGTGAACTAAATGGAATTTAAATAACAACTGGTAAAAGAAAGAATAAAGAAAATGTGTTAAATGAGCAATTTCTTAGTATATTTAATATAGCTTAAAGATTCACATTTCAAATATATAAAAATTTACAGTATTGGATTTATAGATTATAGACATGTTTGGGAAGGCTTGTTTTTATTAGACAATTAAAATACTTAAAATGAAAATGGAATATACTGAATGTATGAAAACAGCTTAAATGTTTACAATATTAACTAAGTACTTAAAATGTCTTAATTGTTGAAATTTGTGGATTTATAAATAGCATAATAAGACTTAAAAGTTTAAGTCTAAGAAAGAGGTAAATTTCAAATTTGCAAATTTAATAAAATAAATAATTAAAAGCCAAAGTGACCCCTGGAATAGTCTTTTCACAAGAAGCTACCTTCAAGGACACCAAAAAACTCACACTGACTTTTTATTAGATATATTAGTCTCATCTTTTCATAGAACACATTGTCAGTTTCCCTAACACGTTGTTAGGATGATGAAAGTTAAGATTATCTTTTTCTCTCTCCTTTATTTTGAAACCTGACCTTCGGTTTCCTTCAAAATCTCTATTTCTGGGCTTTGGGTATGAACATGGCTACTTAAATCACATACTCACCCTTTTAATACTAAAAATAACACAAAAACAATGGGAGAATAAAACTAACACTGCAAATTCCATTTTCAGTAAAACCCCGAGACATAAAAAAATCTGCATACTCCAAAATACAAGTAAAGCTTTCAAAATCAATTGAGTTTGGCAGTAGCCTCAGGAAACAAAATGAAGAAATGGAATGAATTTCAAAACAGCCCAGTGGGGGCAGACCTTAAATGTTCCAGCAATAACACTGTTCTGTTGCTGAGAGGCCCACACTGAAGTACAAATACTGCATCCTTCTTCTTCAGCAATGAATGAAGCAACTGGGATGAATATGTCTAGTGGTAGAAAGCTTTCCTGGAACCAGGCCCATTAGGGAGCAGAATAGGTGAGAGTCAATAGCCACCATATGTGTATCGAGCAATGTGTCTCTGAGGTTACAGTGGAACGGTGAATTGAGTTATCAGTAGTCAACACAGTAAGTTATTGGGGTAGCATCTTCAAGGTAATATGGCAAGAAAGCATGTAAAACAAAGATTCTAAATCCAATCGTATTGTTTTTCAAACCTAAAAGCAGAAGATGGCTTAACATGCAATAATTCAAGAAATGTTATGGCTGTCGAACTGTCCTAGGGAAACTGTCAGCGGGTAAATTTTAATTTAATCCAAAATGTGATTGAGGAAAATGTTACAAGTGAACTTGTAAGGAACATTGAATACATTCAACTCTAGGACTGAAGCTAAAAGAAGTACGAAGGTTAGAATTGTAGATAAGAATGTAAATAGCATACACTCTGAAGATATAGTTATAAAAAATAGGTGGGGAAGGGAAGGGGCAGAATAAATTCCATGGTAGAGTAAGTGAAGTAATTGCCTTATCTATGTTCACTAGGAGTCAGTGCATATATCGGGACACCTGGGTGGCTTAGTTGGTTAAGTGTCTGACTTTGGCTCAGGTCATGGTCTCATAGTTCATGAGTTCAAGCCCTGTGTTGGGCTCTGTGCTGATAGCTCAGAGCCCAGAGCCTGCTTTGGATTCTGTGTGTGTGTCTCTCTCTGACCCTTCCCCACTCATGCTCTGTCTCTCTCTCTCTCAAAATAAATAAACATTAAAAAAAGTTAGAAATCAGGGCATACAATTTAAGACTGATAAATCAAGTAATAAAATTATAGGCATTTTAAATAGTCGATATGCTAAAAAGATAACATCGACTAGTATCCAAAGTAGAGAAGAGATGGGAAAGAAAAAAGAAAAAAAAACAAGAGTAAAGTCATTATTCCTCATTTTAGTACACTAATTGAACAAGAAAAAGCAACTATGATACATACTCAAAACTAAAAGGCTAAGCTAAATATTTAAAGTGAGATAATATAAATAAGTGGTCAGCTTCATTACTTACGAGAGAAATGCAAATTTAAATCATTATGCAATGCAACTGCATATTCACAAGAATGGATGAAATGAAAGAGGGAGGCAACACTTAAAACGCGTGAGGATGTAGGGTGATTAGAACTCTCTTCATTATTGATGGGAATGTAAACTGGCACAGCCGCTTTGTTCACATAAGTGCCTCCATGATTTAACATTTGCACGCCTGGATACATATACCCAAGAGAAATGCAAGCTCTGTTCCCCAGATGAAACCTGCAAGAATATTTATAGCAGCGCTATTCAAGACCAGACCTGGAAACTATTCAAACATTCATGACTAATACAAAGGTTATATGGCATATTCCCTTCAACACCAAACTATACAGCAACTAGAATGAACAAGTTACAAGTAGACACAACAATGACAAATATTATAGGGATAAGTTTGGGCCAAGGAAGTCCCAATAAAAAAGTGCAAACTATATTTTTCTATTTATATGCAATATAAAATAAGCAAAACTCATTTATGAACTTAAAGGGATAATCTTAACAGAGCGGTAACTGCAAAAGGACAAACCGGGAACTTCTAGGGTGTCGCTCATGTTGGCTTAGGATTTTGTACTTTTTCTGTATATGTATGTTATGCTTCATTAACAACTATAACAACAAAATAGAAGGAATTTAATGCAGTAAATTGATTATGCACGTGATAGAAGAGTTAAAAATCTCATCAAACTCTGGCAACTCAGAGATCAGCAAAAACATAAAGCAACTACCCCCTCCCCCCAAGGCTGAAGGAACATAGGAGATAGTTTTGGAGTCCAGTTATGAACGTCAGTCCCCTTCCCATGTCTGACCAGCTGAATCCAGTTTTATCAAGAATCCTATCATGTCAGTTCAGTAAGACTCCCCCCACCCTTGATATCTGATCAAATTCCTCATGCCTCACCCTTGATATCTAAGTCCTTGGTCTGACTTTAACAAAAATCCTGTTAGTCCAGTTGAACAAGAATTCCCCCTGCCCTTGATCCTAATCAAGTTCCTTTTAGTACTTTTCCATTCACTGACCCCTTCACTCTGCTTGTTGACTAAATGTCCAGCGATCTTTGCCATATTTGGAGTTGAGCTCAGTTTTATGGTGAAGTCTCTCTCCCCTACTGCAGTAGCTTGAATAAAATGTGTCCTGCTATTTTATACACATGTCTGGGGCATAATTTTTCTTTTATTCTGTGGACTAGAGTCATCCTATAGAAGTAGAAATGGTAGCAGCCATCTTTGGAGACTCAGAAGAAATGAAGCTACTGCCAGGGCTGCTGTAGTAGAGAGAGCTGTAGGAGAGAAACAAAGGTCTTTCTCCTATCCATCTTAGGTTTTCCAACTGTGCCTCTCACCTTTTTAAGGACTTTATTTTATTTTATTTAAATTTTTTAACGTTTATTTATTTTTGAGAGACAGAGCGTGAGCAGGGGAAGGGCAGAGAGAGAGAGGCAGACGCATAATCCGAAGCAGGCTCCGGCTCTGAGCTGTCAGCACAGAGCCCGAACTCACAGACCATGAGATCATGACCTGAGCTGAAGTTGGCCGCTTAACCAACTGAGCCACCCAGGCGCCCCAAGGATTTTATTTTTAAGTAATCTGTGTGCCCAACAGGGGCCTAGAAATTCAAGATGAACGATCAAGAGTCGAATGTTCTACCGACTTAGCCAGCAAGGGACCCCCAGATGGAGCCTTTTAAGTTAGACTGGCCAGGGGTGCCTGGGTGGTTCAGTTGGTTAATCATCTGACTTTGGCTCAGGTCGTGATCTCACAGTTCATGGGTTCCAGTTCAAGCCCTGCATCGGGCTCTGTGCTGACAGCTCAGAGCCCCAAGCCTGCTTCAGATTCTATGTCTCCTCTCTCTGCCCCTCCCCCATTCGCACTGTCTTTTTCTCTCAAAAATGAATAAACATTAAAAAAAATAAATAAATAGTACCACCAAAAGAAAAGGAAATTTGGTTTTCTGGGTAGGGGAGAAAAGTTATGGGAAGGTGACCATGGTAAAGTGTTATTTATTAAGATATTTTATGCAGATTTAAGTCCCCACCTTCTTCACTGATAAGACTTGGTGTGAGCTCTCTTGTTCCTGGTGTGGAAGAAGAGACATCCTTACAAATGGAAAAACCACTTAATAAATGTAAATTTCCTTTAAAAAGAAAAGCTTGTGCCTTGTTTTTAGGGCTTTTCTTGTGTTTGCTGGTTTCCAATGGCCTTTAACTCAAGATAACTCATATGCCAGAGAGTCGGCATGTCTGGACTAATCTGCTGCTGCTCGGGGCATATAGGTCAGCCTGCCTGTGCCCCAGTTGTGGACTAGGGGCTGGGACAGCTGGGGCTTTGGTATAGTTGCTGCTACAGGCTAATCTGATTTTGCGGTGCTCTGGTTGTGGAGGAGTGTGAGTGCCTGTGGGACTTTGCTCCTGCTGCTGTAAACAGATTGGACCACCTGCTGGTGCCTAATTGTAGAGCAGGGGCAGGCGTGTTTGGGGCTTTGTTACTATTGGTCTGGGCTGAGTGGACGACCCACCAGTATCTTGATGCTGGAGTAGGGGATGGGGATCCCCACTAAGTGTCTGTTGGGCCTTGCCTTTCCTGATCCTTTGGAGCTCTTTTGGGACAATGTCCATTGCTGCTTCTGGATTTTAGGTCTCTCTGATACTTAGTCTGGGGAATATGTGAGATTAAAACAATAATGCAGTGAATTTACTATGTTGTCATCCTTCAAGTCCCGAGGTACTCTTGTTGAGGTTTTGGAGTGATGGTGGGGTTCATGGGGTTTGGAGCTGACTGCCAAGAAAGAATTGTTGAAGATATCTTTGGTGCAAAAAAGGTAATTTATTAAAGTGCAGGGACAGGACCCATGTGCAGGAAGAGCTGCACTGCAAGTATGGAGGGTGACAGTTTTATGGAGCCTAGGGAGATAAAATCAAGAGGGAGTTTCCAAAGAGACTTTTCACATGCTAAAGACTTACTGGAGGGCTAGCAATTGTCAAGCAAAGTTGTTTTTCCCTCTAGCGAAACATTAACATTAAGACAGTAGGGAGTTCCTGGAGAAATGTTACACTCCGTATGTGCCTCAAGTATTTGTCAATGGACTGCAAGTTATAAGGAAATTTAATTTTACCTGCCATTTCCTTCTTGCTTTTGTTCCCCATATCACTATGGAGGGGTGATGTTGGGGCTCTAAGAAACAGAGTCTATAAATTTCTGGAGATTAGGCTATAGATAAGATTGCCTTTTTCTTGTAATTTAAAGGTATTTGTAAACTGATGGAGACTCTATCAGTTTGGCCATTGGTTTTCTGTCCTTTCCTTTGTCCTTGGGCAGTCAGGAGTGTCTGAGGAATATCACCCATAACGCAGCTGGTGGGGGCTGGATGTGTGTGTGTGCGCTAGCTCGTATTTTGCCCTCAGTCTGCCCCATACTCTGCTCCCTCATCACTCCTTATCCAGTCTACTTCTACAAAGCTTTCAGTGTTTTAATCATTGTATAATTTCCAGGTAATTAATTAGATGTATTTAAAAAAGAGCAAAAGCGAATCTACACCATCTTGTTCTGGAATCGGAAACACAAATCTTATTTTGACCATATATGGAAGTATTTTAAACAAAATATTAGATCAAATCCAGCAATATACAAATTATATATTAGGTATAATCCCAAGAATATACCATTATTTTAATATTAGAAAATTAATTGATGTAATTCACTTTTTAAAAAATTCAAGGAGAAAAATCATGATCTTATCAATATAGCAGATTTGATAAAATGTAACAATCTTTCAGTATAAAAATAGTTATCGAGCTAGAACTTACTTATTCTGAAAAAATCTATTAAAGAATCTACAACAATCACATTTAATAAATGCATTGAAAAATTTCCTTTTGAAGTCAAGACAAAACAAAGAAGCATACTATCAGTACTTTTATTAAATACTAATAGTTCTAGTCTGCAAAATGGGCAAGAAAAAGGAGTAGGAAGCATAGCGATAAGAGATTAAGATAGAAGATTATTACTTGAAGATAGTCTAATTGAATACATGGAAAGTTTTTTAAATCTACAAAGAAAATATTAGGACTAATTGTTGCAGGGTGATGTCGAAAAGACCACCAAATGCCGAATAGAAGTCAGGCAAGATTTTATGTACGGCCGGGCCAAACCTGATCTCCTGATCTTAGGGAAATGCAGAGAATGGCCCCGAACAAAGACAGCAGTGGGCTTATATGGATTTTATCAAGTCAGAGTACATCATCATTCAGTTAACCAATTACAATTTTACAGCATCTCATGGTTGCCACTTATTTTGTGATGCTCAGACTTTAGGTTTGGTGGGAACCTATCAATTTTAAAGTTCTATGTCCTAAGGGGGTTTAAAAATGACCAATCATAGTTAGGCACCTGAGATACCAGAGGGAAATGAGTACGTGACTTTTTACATGTCAGTCTTGCCTAGGCCAAATGTTGGTAGAAAGGGGTGGGGAAACATTTCGCACCCTGTTGTCTAATTAGCAAGCAGGCAAAGTTACAGAAGTGAGATAGGGTGGATGGTAATTTGACCTGTTATATAACAGGATTTATCAATAAGGCTGAATACAAAATCAATAAGCAAAAATTAAGTATATTTCTGTATAATAAGAAAACTCAGAAAACAAAATTTAAAAAAGGATACCTTAAAATATAAAAGCATCACAATATATCATGAGCCTGGGGAAAAAATCTAACAAAAGATGTGGAAGAACTCCATGGGTGTAATTATAAAATTTTATTGAAGGACGTTAAAGAAATCCATTTGAATGAAGTAATGTGTCATGTTCATGATTTAAAATAATATTGCAAAAAGTTCAATTTTTCCAAAATTGATCTACAGATTCAATGCAATGGGTGTATATAAATGTTCATGATTTAAAAATACTTAATATTGCAAAAAGCTCTATTTTTTCCCAAATTGAACTATATACTCAATGTAATGGGTGTATGTACTGACAGTGTAAACTTGGAAGGGATAAGAACACCTAAGGCTATTTTGGAGAGTAACTAAAATTGGAAGTCTTATTCTGTCATCAGATATCATTACTTATTATAAAACTATGGTCATTGTGATAGTGTGGTGTTACCGCAATGGTAGAGAACTTGAACAATGAGATAGAATTGCAAACCCAGAAGCAGGGGTGGCTTCAGCCGGTTAAGCGTCTGACTTTGGCTCAGGTCACCGTCTCATGGTTCACGAGTTCTAGCCCCGGCATTGGTCTCGGTGCTGACAGCTCAGAGCCTGGAACCTGCTTTGGATTCTGTGTTTCCCTCTCTCTCTGTCCATCCCGTGCCAGCACTCTGTCTCTCTCTCTCTCAAAAATAAATAAACATTTAAAAAAAAAAAAAAAAGGAAAAGAAAACTCAGAAGCAGATTCCTGCATATATAAACACTTGATTTATGAGAAACTTGGCACTGCAGAATTGGTCTGTTAAATAAATAGTACTGAGACAATTGGATGTCCATAAAAAAATGAAATAAAATTGAATCCCTACATGGCACCATACCAAAATATAATTGTAGAAGGATTATCGACCCAAATATAACAAGCAAACTGGAAAGCTTTTAGAAGGTTATATAAAAGCAAATCTTCATGACCTCAGCATTGGGAAAGTTTTCTTAAACAGGAAACACTAATCATTAATGTTAAATTGATAAATTAAGCTACAATAAAATGAAGACCTTCTGATCATCAAAAACACTATAAAGGTGGTAAAAAAAAAAAGAGAGAGAGAATTAGGTAAAATATTTGAAGACTTATAACTGGCAAAAAATTGTACCTTGAAGGTATAATGGCTGCCTATGAATTAACAAGGAAAAAACAAGTTGGTTAAAAATGAGTTCAATATTTGGACAATTCCTTTACAAAAAAGAAATGCAAATATAATCAATGAACACATGAAAAGATGTTGTCTCGTTATTAGAAAAGCACAAGTTAAAAACACAAAGAGATACTGTTGTATATACACTAGACTGAAAACAGAAAATGTGGCAATAATATGTTGACTGAGAAAGTGGAGCAATTAGAACCTTCATATACTATTGATGGGAATGTAATTTCAAATAACCACTTTGGAAAACTGATTTGCATTACCTAGTCAAGTTAAGGTGCACATATCCATTGACTCAGCAATTTTGCTCTTGCATATATCCCCTCGAGAAATGTGTGCACATGTGTACTAGTATACATAAATAACAATGTTCATAATAGTAGAGAACATAATGACCTGTAAACTGGAAACAACCCAAATGCTTATTCATTGTATATTCATACAATTAAAGTGAATTACAGTCACAGGAAATGTGGGTGAATCTTATAAACATAATGCTGAGCAAAAGAAGCAAGACACAACTGAATACAAAGGGACTGTTTCCATTTAAGTAAAGTTCAAAATCAGTTAACACTAAACTATGGATGTTGGGATGGTTACTGCAGTAGGCATTAACGTCCCCTTCCCCCCAAATTGTTCACAATCTAATCTCAGAATCTGTGAATATGTTACTTTATATGGAAAACGGACTATGCCGAAGTTATTAAGATTACAGACCTTGAAATTCAGATTATTCTGAATTATCCTGGTGGACTCAATGTAATCAGGAGTGTCCTTTACAGCAAGAATTAAGAGTGAGAGAAGATGTGATACGGAAGAAGGGTCGGAGAGATGCGACATTGCTCATTTTGAAGAAGGAGGAAGGAAGTCACAGCCAAGGAATTTGGGCAGCTTCTAGAAGCTGGAAAAAAAACAAGGAAATGAATTCTCCCTTAGAAACTCCAGAAAGAAACACAGCCCTGCTGACACCTTGATTTTAGCCTGGCAAGACTGGTGTTGGACTTGTAACTTACAGAACGCTAAAATAATAAATGTGTATTGTTTCAAGCTCCCAAGTTTGAACAGTAGTAATAGGAAATTAATGCAGGTATATACACGGTAAAATTATAAATAAAGATAAGAAAATGGCTGTCATAAGTCATGATAGAGATCACCTCTGAGAGGGTTGTTGAAAGGGTGATGTGAATAGGAAAGGGCCCATGGAAGATGGGGTGAGGGTGCTGGCAATGTTGTCTTTCTTACCCTGAGTTGTTAGTTGCCTTGGACTTTGCTTTCTAACTATTCTTAATACTTTATACATTTATATTTTGTGCCGTTTTAGATCCTTGGGTTATATATCACTTTTTTGTTTGTTTGTTTTGTTTTGTATTTTTAGAAAAGGCAAAAAATGTTCTCTGTCTTCACAGGCAAGAGATAAACTACTTTAAAAAAGAAAATGATTTCTGATGTGGAAAATCTTAAGGATACTTCCTGGGGGACAACTGGGAAACCAGTTGGAAACAACTGAGAAATTATTATCATTCCCTATGCTCCTAGGGAAGAGGGCAAATGAAGGCCATCAGTTGGTTTACCCAAATGGGCTTCTAGGCTTCTTGGATATCGATTTACTGCTCAGTGTTTCTTGTTCTGTAAATCCTCTGGCTAGTATTTCAGCATATATAGGGTTGATGCCACCATCTGGCTGAACATAGCTCAGAATGGTCCTATTTCTACTTCTTTAAATAGGGTTTTGGCTGGTCCTTGTGATTGCAACCCATTTTCTCTTTAAACAGATTCCAGTTTGCTTGATGCTTAGTTTACATAATGGTCTGCATCAGTAGTTAAAATTCACTCATTCACTCCAAAAATCTTTCCTTTGGTATCCTCTGTGTTCCAGGTATCATGCTAAGCTCTGGGCTATAGAGACAAATAAATTATAGTACTTTCCTCATGAGAATTCTTCAGTTATAGGGAAAGGTGTAAGTAGATAAATGGTCATGTGAAAATTACCCCATGAGCAAGACCCTATGGGAACACAGGAAGAAATGACTAGTGTTACCAGGAAGATTAAGAAAGCCTTCCTGTAGGAGATAAATGGAATTAAAGAGTCAATGTGGTTTGAGTAAGGAAACTTAGTAGGGAAGAAGTTGTCTCAGGCAAAGAGACAAATCAGTGATGTAAGAAGGATCATGGCCCATTTGGGGACCTGCTTTAATTCTGTTGGCCATCTGGGACTGAAAGGCCTGGAGGAGACCAAAGAATACAGGTACAGAGTCTGGACATCAGGTTAGAAATCAAGGTGTCAGTGCCAGAACACTAGCCACTAGGGCAAACTGGTTAGAAGGAAAATCTGGGAACATGTTATCAGAATCTAAAGTCAACAGTCAAGATGTTGCCAAGTAGAATATATATAAATATCAGAGTCAGATAACTGGTTAGACATAGAGCCTTTTCCTCAGTGGTGATTTTCTAGCTATTTATGTAACTCCCTTTACTTTTCCTTAGTTTATTCACTCAACAAATATTGATTGAATGCTCCGTATACGTTAGGCAGTAGGCAGTGGGTATATAGTGGTGAACGAAGCATTGAAAGTGTACTATTGGACCTTGCTTTTCATTTTGTACAGCTGTGGGAGTTGCCACACAGCAGAAAAAACTGGTGATGGGTTTGAGCCCTGCGGATGGGATAGGTGTGCCAACTCTGCTACTTCTCTGGTCCAGACCATACCATTTCTTGTTTGACTGCTATTCTCTCTGCTTCTCCTCTTGTCTGGCCCTCTAACAAGAGTAATTTTCTTTCAACCATTGAGTCAAGTCCCTTTATTTCTCTGCTCAACACCCTCATTATGGTGGTCTCACAAGGTCTTACATAAATTTAGAACCCCCTCACTTTTCTGATTTCATCAGTTGCTTGCTTCAGTGGTGAGCAACTTCCTAGCTGCAGCTCAGATCCCATCATTTTCTTGCTTGCAGTTTTCGATTACTTACTATGACACACTATGAGTCAGCTTGGGCTGCCATAGCGAAGTACCATAGACTGGGTGGCTTAAACAGCAGAAATTTATTTTCTCACCATTCTGGAGGCTAGAATTCCCCAATCAAGGTGCTGGTTGATTCAGTTTTTGGTCAAAGCTCTCTTCTTGGCTTTCAGATGGCTGCTTTCCTGCCAAGTCTTCACATGGCCTTTCCTCTGCAGAGTGGAGAGGAAGGAGAGGCAGAGGGAGAGATCTCTTTCTGTTCTTAGAAGACCAGCAGTCCTATTGGATTAGGTCTCCACCCTTAGACCTCATTTACTCTTACTTGCTTCCTAATGACTCTAGCTCCAAAGACAGTCATGTTGAGGATTAGAGTTTTGACATGTGATTTTGGAGGGGGACACAATTCAGTCCCTAGCATGTGCAGAATAAAATCGACCCTTGAAGCCTGGGAGCCTTGCACAATCTGGCTCCTGCTTGCATCTCCAATCCCATCTCTTGTCTCCCCCTCACTGTTACACAGGGGTAGAATACTAGGTATATAGGAGCAATCCATAGCACACTCTAGAACTGACACCAAAAAGATGCTGTACGCATTTATTCAATTCAGATCTTCCTCTGAAGGAGCTCCACTCACTGTGATTAGCATCTGATGCCTCCAGTCACACTTGAAGACCACCCTGTCCTCAGACACAGGCTGAACCTGTTATGGCATGGTGGTGCTTTCTGTCCTTGGCAGCTATTCCTGCTAAACGTACAAATAAGCCAGCGAATGCCTGGCCAACAGAAGGGTCTCCCAGGAATGACAAATAATTTCAACAGTGCCCTATATTCCAGTAGAGATTACATATCAAGAGCCATAAAAATATTCATGCACTCTGACCCACTTTAGTAATTCCACAATTGGAGTTTCGTCTCAGAGGAGTGATTTAAAATATGAAGAAAGAGCTATATGTATGAAGATGTTGATAGCACACAATTTGAAACTGCCAAAAAATGAAACAGTGTTAAACTATAAATACCCTAATTTTAAGGAATAGAGATATACATACAATTTATAAAATATTAATATGTTGGAATGTTTTAGTTATTAGAAACGTGATTGTCATGGAATGCATGGAAAATGCTTTGAAACAAGTTTAGATTAATAAAAAAACCCTCAAAATTAACCTACATTATAATTCAACTGTATAGACATTCAAAATAGTAATAATTGGTACTAGCTGCATTTTCTTGAGTGTTTTTTTACGAGATACTATTCTAAGCACCTTACCTCATCTTTTCTCCCTCCAAAAATCTTTCAAAATAAATGTTACTGTCTCTCAAAAACAAGCAATAGGCTACGAGAACTGAGTTTAATTTAATAAGCAAGTAGGAGAATAGATTTTGAATCCTGATTTGTCTGACTTAAAATCATATGCATTTTCCCCTCCCCAAAGGTACTTTTCCAAAGTTGGAAAGGACAAACAAGGAAAAACAAAAACATGAAGAATCTTGTCATATAAAGGTAGCATGATTAAAAGACAAAATTTTATTTTTATATTTTATCATATTTTTATTATATTTTGAAATTGATTTAATTCTTTTGGTGAAAGAAACCCAATAGGCAGTCTGGGTCCTCACTCAAAACAGTAAGAGTGATATGTACGAATTGCCTGAAACATGCCAGTTTCAATGTGTGTTTTCATCAGGTCCATTTATATTTGAATTCACATACCAACCAGTGACCAAGAGTAACAAGTTATAGGAATTATTGTAGGAGTACAAACCTTCTTCTGAAGACAAACCAGACTATAGCTCTAAGTTCTGTCATGCAAACTTTCAACAGAGACATTCTCTGAGGATCTTTTCCTACATACTAAGCCAGAAGAAGGAAGGGTTACTCACCCCACTTCAGACCAACAGAAGAGGGCTTCAGCAGGATTATTAGGAAAGATTAGGGATCTCTACAAGAACAGGAAAAGGACATTTCCCTCCTCTGCTGGATGACTAATGAGCTGCAAATGGACTCATCCTGATGAAACCTGGTGTACAGATTGGTGAGAAAGTTCTTGGGAGAGCTTGGTATGTGTCCCCTGGAATCTGTGAGCATCCTTGAGCCTAGAAACTGGTTCTTCCTTCTCTACTAGACAACAAAAGGTAATGGGGTACTGCCTACATATCTACCATCTTGCACTGCAAGTTTACATTTGTTTCCCTTAGGTTAAATGGACATCAAGAATGATGACTGGATTCGTGGTGATCTTATAAGTAGCCTGTCCCAGAGGGAAGCCTGATATGGTGAAGGGAACCTGTGAGTCCCACAACCATGGGCAATTCCTGAGGGGGATTGGCATTGAAAGAGTATAAGCAGACATTGCCTATATGTTGCCCATTTCAGGGTCTGAGCAGAGTCTCTTAAAGAATTCATAACTTGCATCCTAACAAGAGAGACAGTATTTAGGATACACAACCAGCCAAATTACAATAGCACCAATTAGGTAAGTTATTAGTCCCATCTTCTTTAATTCTTCCTCATCTAACTTGACTCTGAAGAGGTCAGAGGCAGCAAAGGAAATTAAGTGGATATATGACTGGCTCAAGGTCTCTCAGGATGTTTCAGTCTAGATGTTGGTTGGGACAGCAGTCATCTGAAGGCTTGACTGGGGCTGGAGAATCTACTTCCTAAGTGACTCACTCGTGTGCCTGATGAGTTGGTGCCGGCTGTTGGTAGGAGGCCTCAGTTCTTCACCATGTGGAACTCTCCATAATTCTGTGTGAGAGTATTTAAGACATGACTGCTGGCATCTGCAGAGAAAGAAAATCAAGAGAGAGCATGTCAGAAGCCAAAATATCTTCTACAACCCAGCCTTGAAAGTCACATGTCATCATATATACAATATCCTTATAAAAGTCAGCTGTATTTTATGTGGTAGGGGATTGCACATGTGTGTGCATACCAGGAGATGACAATCATTAAAGGGAGAGGTAGTGTCAAGACAGAGCTAAAATCGAAAGAGGAGAGAGGGTTTGGATAGGACATATGATTCAACATGTATTTAGACCACACTGGGCTTTTTAATACCCAAAAGTGAGCATACTTATGAAAATGGACTTATAACTGGAAAAATTATGGGAAGAACTGCAGCTTGCATTAGGTCATTTTCTAAGACTAGATGTACTAGCACTTTGACATTTGCCTCTTGAATATGTGTGGAATCTCCCCCAGGTATCACAGTAACTTTATCTAACATATAAATGACATGGTAATACTGTATAATATTTGTGACCAAATTATGCAATTTAGAATGTTTCTAGGCTTCATATGTGATGTGGCTACAGTCCTCTAAAGTTCAGCACCAGTAAATAACAAGAGAATACAGACTCTTCTTGTCTGGATTGGGACCTTATGGAGATCTCTCTATCATGTGATGATTGCCTGGATGGGCAGTGTGGGGTAGTCAGGAGAAGGAGGCCGTGTGAGCCCTAAGAACTAGTTAAAAAAAAAAAAAGAAAAAGAAAAGAAAAGAAAGGAAGGACCATCCCAAAGCCAAGAATTAGCAGCAAAGTAGGAAGTTAAGAGTTCGAAATAAAACAAACAAACAAACAAACAAACAAACAAATAAATAAATAAGGGAGTGCCTGGGTGGCTCAGTCGGTTAAGCACCAACTTTGGCTCACGTCATGATCTCACGGTTTGTGAGTTCAAGCCCCGCATCAGGCTCTGTGCTGACAGCTCAGGGCCTGGAGCCTCCTTCAGATTCTGTGTGTCCCTCTTTCTTTGCCCCTCCCCTGCTCACCCTCTGTCTCTCTGTCAAAGTAAATAAACATTAAGAAAAAAAAAGTTCAGTTGGTGAAGCCTATCGTAGATTTTCACCTGTAGGCTAGATGATTCCTTAGCTCCCAGCTTGTGCTTGTGATTATACTTCTTTTGGAACTTTGAGCCTTTTTTCTGGAAGACTCAGCAACATGTGCACACCAAGGAAATAGTCTTTTACATTATTAAACATTTAACATAACTAACCAAAGGAGAAAGTAGGGATATTTGCCTTACATTTGTGTAACTATAGGAAATACATCAGCAAATATATTTGGCTCCACCCCAGAGTTAAATCAAGATTCTACACTTCTTGTCTTTCTTGGGCTCCCATTTTGTGTAAGCTACCATTTTCCCTCAAGGACTTCTGGGATGGGTATGGCAGCTTCCTTTTTTGTCTTCAGAGTCTAATCTCTACACAAATCCAGAGAGCTCCTTTTAAAACACATCCAGATCAAGTCACCACATTGCTCAAAACCTTCCAATGGATTTCCTTCTTCCTTGGTAAAATTTTATCTTTAACGTAACATTATTTGATCCAGAAATCCATATACTGAAAAGATTTGAAATTAAAACAAATATTTATACATCCATGTTCATAGAAGCCTTATTTATAATAGCCAAAAGGTAGAAGCAACCAAGTATTCATTGGCATATAAATGGATAAATAAAATGTACTATACACGTATAACAAAACATTATTTAGCCTTAAAAAGAAGGGAAATAGGGGCGCCTGGGTAGCTCAGTCGGTAGAGCGTCCGACTTCGGCTCAGGTCATGATATCGCATTCTGTGAGTTTGAGCCCTGCGTCGGGCTCTGTGCTGACAGCTCAGAGCCTGGAGCCTGCTTCACATTCTGTGCCTCCCTCTCTCTCTGCCCCTCCTCCACTCATGCTCTGTCTCTCTGTCTCAAAAATAAATAAACATTAAAAAAAAAAAAGAAGGGAAATAAAAAAAAATCCAAGGCATGGTGCCTGGGTGGTTCAATTTGTTAAGCATCCAATTCTTGATTTTGACTCAGGTCATGATCTCATGGTTTGTGAGATCAAGCCCCTATTGGGCTCTGTGGTGACAATGCAGAGCCTGCTTGGGATTCTCTTTCTCCCTCTCTCCCTGCCCTCCCCTACTCATGTACATACACACTGTCTCTCAAAATAAATAAATAAACTTAAAAGAAGGAAAGTCTGATATATGCTAAGTGAAATAAACTAGTCAAAAAAGGAAAACAAATAACCATTCTCTAGCCAGAAAAAAAAGTTCCTTTTTACCAAGTACCTCACTACCTAAGCATCTGTCAACAGCTTCCAAGAAGCCAACTGTTTGAAGAAAACATTTTGTTAACGTGGCTTATATGGTTGCAATGCCTCTCCAATGTTCGGAAATATCTAAAACTTGGAAATTGGGCAGAAAGCTGTTTGCATGGCATTTTAATGTCCGACAAGCCCGCTGAAGGGTCCTCAGGCTCTGAGAATATAATGCAGATTGACTTGGAACATCTTTTTATAATTCTATCAAGTTACAGGTTAATTTATAGAAAACTGATGAGGCGAAATGTTCTTCTTCGTGTTCACAGAAAAGATTACCCTATAGGTTTGGGTTTATTGCCTTGTAGTTGCTTTAATCAATTTCATATCCAATTTGACAATCTTATGTTTATACGTCCTTTTTTCACTTATTAATCCACTTTCTATATCCTCCCAGAACCTACATTGTTATCTAGCTGATTCCCTCATTAATGACTTGATTAAAACATTGATATGGGTTTATTATTTATATGAAAGTGTGTTTATAACATTTTTTCTACTATATAAATTTTTATTTCATATTTATTAAAAGAGCTATCTTAGATTTCTTTAGGCATAACTTTTTATTAAATATCACAAAGGGAAATACAAGTGAAAGCAATGAGTTAAGGAATTTCCAGATCCTCTTTCTAGTCACAGGCTAATTCTTCTAAAACATTTTCCAACTTGGAGTCATCAATGTTTGCGTTTTCCCACAGGTAGTGGTGATGCAACATTCCTTTTTTTTTTTTAATGTTATTTATTTATTTATTTAATTTGAGAGAGAGAGAGTGACAGAGTGAGAGGGAGCATGGAGAGAGGGGCAGAGAGAGAGGGAGAGAGAGAGAGAACCCCAAGCAGCTTCCACACTGACATGGGACTCAAACCCACGAACCATGAGATCATGACCTGAGCCAAAATCAAGAGTCAGATGCTTAACTGATTGAGTCACCCAGGCACCTCTCCTTTTTTTTAAATGGTGTGTGTGTGTGTGTGTGTGTGTGTGAGACAGTGGTGCTGTAACATTTCTTTTTTTGTTTGTTTTGTTTTATTTATTTTTGAAAGAGAGAGAGAGAGAGAGAGTGTTTGAGTGGGTGAGGGGCAGAGAGAGAGGGAGACACAGAATCTGAAGCTGGCTCCAGGCTCTGAGCTGTCAGCACAGAGTCTAACGCAGGGCTCGAACTCAGGAGCTGTTAGATTGTGACCTGAGCGAAGTCAGACGCTTAACCGACTGAGCCACCCAGGTGCTCTGGTGATGTAACATTTCTTTTTTCTTTTTTTTTTGTAACATTTCTTAAAATTGTGCGCCTGAATTCAGTCATCTCCAAAATACTGCAATTTGGCAAGTTTTGATGCTTGCATTTTTGGAGTTTGCATATGATTAGTAATTCTTCTTCAAATAGTTTATTAATGAATTATAATATAGTTTTTTCTACAAGATCTTTTCTTGGGTCTTATAAGACATCATATTATTGCTTTGCTGGACAATGTGGAATTGTGGTCATTTTGTTTATTTCTCCAAGGAAAATATTTACTTTATTCCCATTGAATTTATGTCCTCTTCTTTCATTTTTGTGCTTTTCTCCATATGCATTAACTTTGAGCATCTAATAGCTTTGTTGGAGTTTAATTAACATACACAAACCCCCATATGTTTAAATTGTAAAATTTGGAAAGATTTGACCATATGTATACACCCATGAAACCATCACCAGAATCAAGATAATGAATGTAGGGGAGCCTGGGTAGCTGATGTATTTATCACATTTTAAGCATTACATTTTGACACTTATACGAAGAAGCTTTCAATGTAAATTGTAAATAAATGATGAGTAAACTGTAAAAGAAATTTCCTAACTATAGTCTTAAAGAGGGAAGAAGGATCTTGTATTAGTTTCCTTGTTGCTACTGTAACAAATTAACACTAACTTAATGACTTAAAACAACAGAACTTATTTTCTTACAGTCTGGAAGTCAGACGTTCAAAATCAGTTTCGCTAACCTAAGGTCGAGGTGTTGGCAGAGCTGTTGGAGCCTCTGAGGGGAGAATCTCTTTCCTTGCCTTTGCCAGTTCTAGTGACTATCTATATTCCTTGGCTTGTCCTTTCCTCACCTCCACAATCTCTTCTTCTACCATGATGTCACTTTCTCTCTGATTCTGTCTTTCTTGCCTCCTTCCTATAAGGAAAACTGTGATTATATCGGACCTACACCTATAATTCAGAATAATCTTCCTAATTCAAGATCTTGAATACAATCACATCTGCTAAGTCCTTTTTATAATGTAAGATAATGTTCTCCGGTTCTGGGGTAATCCAAGTATGCGGAAATCTTTTGGGGATGGGTGCATTATTCAGTTTACCACAGATCTCCAGAAGCTAGTTGAGTACATCTGTATCCCCTACCATCCATACCACGTGTAGGAACACCCCGTCAACATTCCACTCTCCGACCAGACTCCCATTGGGCTTATGGAACCCTAGATAGTCTCCAAGAGTGCAAGAGACAGTGAGGCAAAGCCTCTCTGTCCCATTGGGGATGTTCCAGTTGATGACTAGTTCTGGAGGTATAAATGTTGAGGGCAAGAAGTTTCTTCCCCAACAAAAGACTCAACTCTACCTCTGGGTGAAGAGCTGGTAATGCGAACATGTGTCCTTGTAGTGTTGTTTCTCTTGGCATGCACCTGATCACTCCATTAACTCTCTTTTCTCTTCTTCATCCACTTCTCTCTATCCCCTCCCCACCCCATCAACTGTAAGTCCTGTAGGGTGCTGCCCACTCGTTCTTTGTTCTTAAGATAAAAACCTCCTTGCACTTTTTTTCTTTCTTAATCTCAGGAAGAGCCTAAAACTTTAGCATAGAAAATAGATTTCCTTTTCTTTAAGGGCAGGGAAGGGAAAGAAAGGGCAAAGAAGATTCTACCAATTTGTATAATCCATCCAAGAGAAGAACAGATATTTCCCTTCCATCCTGGAGAACAGTTCTGAAAGATTCAATTAAAGAAAACAAAAAAGCAAAGCAAATATTTTGCATACTTAAGAACAATGGAACAATTATAAGTGCAGTCTTGAAAACTCAAACATGAGGTAACATAATGAAAGATGCTTTCTGGTGACTCTTAAGTGATGTTAAAAATAGAAATGCAGAGGGGGCAATTCCACTGGTGTGTTTCCAACATTTGAATAGCATCAGATGAGGATGGGCCCCAACTTTACTTCCAGAGCTCTGGTCCTACATATCCAACACCTTAGGGAGCATTTCCACTTGTATTCATTGTAAGAGTTAATTTTTTTTCTTTTTTCTTTTTTCCTTTTTTGAGGAGGGAAGCAGCTGTCACCCCACTCTCCCCTCTTTGGAGTGTCTCCTTGAAAACATAATAAGCTCCATGAGAGGCCCTTATCTTTGGGATTTATAATGCAAGATTAGGGCCTTGTGATATTTGGAGCTGTAGGTAGGTGTCTCCAAAATTGATTCAGAAAACTCTCAGGAGGGAAAAGGAGACAATCACAGGCACACCCATCTATCTCCTAAGGAGATAAGACACTTTTTCATTGTTCTTTCTTCTTCTGTGCTGTATAAAATTGTGTGATATTCAAACCAGACTATAGTCATGAAAATTATAGTCATTTTCATGTTACCTTCCATGTGCATAAATCTGATCATGCTTACTCAGTGATCAACTGCTTCTCTGTCTCTTATTTCTTGGTACCATTAAAGTAAAAAGATTGGGCCCAAGGTGGAGTCACTCATGCTAAGCCCCATGTCAGCAAACCAAAATTTGACTAAGTTTCTATGTTGGCTTTCCCAGAAATGGAAGGCCCAAATTAACCCATCAGCATGTGCCTGCTCAACACAAGTTACCTGACCAGGTTCTAAAGGCCTTCCCGTTGCTTCGTATGAGGAGAGTAACCCTGCTTTAGTCAATCAGCAAACTCCCAGTGATACTTCCTTGTTCCTGTTCACTTTGGTCTATAAAAATCTCTTGCTTTGTATAGCTCTTCAGAGTCCCTTTTTATTTGCTAGGTTGAATGCTGTTCAACTCATGAATGCTGAATAGAGCCAATAAAATCTTTAAAATTTATTCAGTAGAAATATGTCTTTAACAGTATAGAGAGCTGTTTGTTAGTAGGTGTTGAGGAGAATTTTTTTTTTCTCTATTCTTTTAGGTTCTGGTTCTTTTGGTTGGTCTATAAATTAAGTTGACATAAGACAGATTAATAGGAGAAAAACAAATTTAATTATATATGCCAGCCATTCTGAGCTAAAGAGAAGGGGGCAGGGGTCTGTGGCTCCAAAGGGGATAAACAGCCCACAGGAAGATGGGAAGAGCAAATGTTTGATAAACAAATGTTTACCATGCCCTGCACAGGCAATGGGACACAGAGAAGAGTTTGGTCTCCAGATCTGCTGAGCTTCCCCCCAGCTTTCCACACCAGACCTATATTCTTTGTAGTTATCTCTGGTAATAGCTTTATTCCTGGACCAGGCCTTTATCTGAATTCTTTGAAGCAATTAAGCAGGAGGTAAAAAGAGTCTCTTGGTCTTTGATTGACTTCAACTAAAAGTCAAAGTGGCACATTTTGGGGTAGCTCAGTCTGAACCCGTTCACAGGATGGTTCTATTTCCTCAAACAGTGTTGTCAAACATCTCAAACTCAATGTGCTCAAACTAGAATTTACCAATTTCCCACTTCCTCTGCCCCAAACTTCTTCTTAACTCAGACTTCCTCTTAGGCCTAAAAATAACACGGTCTGATAGAGGTTTTAAAATACTTCCTGAGTCTCCTCGCACTGAAGCCAGCGGTCTTTCGGTCTTTCGGTGCTTTCTTCCTCTTCCTCCACCACCTCTTCTCTTTCTCTTCCTTCTATTCCTTCTTAATGAAGAGAATTAACCTGATTGTTCTGCTTGTAAAAATGCCATGTACTTATTGTGACAAATTCAAACGGAATGGACAAAACTTTTTTTAGTAGGTTGTTCTTTAGCCTCCATGTTTTTGGGGGTTTTCCAGACTTTTTCCTGTGGTTGATTGCAAGTTGCAAAGCATTGTGGTCTGAAAGTGTGCATGGCATGATTTCCATCTTTTTATATTTATTCAGCGCTTCCTTGTGCCCCAAAATATGGTCTATCTTGCAAAATATACCGTGTGCATTTGAGAAGAATGTAAATTCTTTGCTTCTGGATGAAGGGCCCTGAAGATGTCAGTCAGGCCCATCTGTTCTAACGTGTCGTTCAGGGCCATTGTTTCTATGGTAATTCTCTGTTTAGTGGATCTATCCAGCACTGTGAGTGGGGTATTAAGGTCCCTTGCAATTAGCACATTTTTATCGATTAGATTGCTTACGTTTGTAATTAGTTGCTTTATAAATTTGGGTGCCCCAGAATTCGGCGGGTAGATAGTTATAATTCTTAGCTCTTCCTGCTGGATAATCCCTGTGATTATTATATATTGCCCTTCTTCATACTCATTATATCTTTTACTTTAAAGTCTAGTTTGTCTGATATAAATGTGGCTACTCAAGCTTTCTTCTGACTTCCAGTAGCATGGTAGATAGTTCTCCGTCCCCTCACTTTCAATCTGAAGGTGTTCTCAGCTCTAAAATGGGTCTCTTGAAGACAGCAATTAGATGTGTCTTGTTTTTTAATCCATTCTGTTACCCTGTGTCTTTAACTGGCATTTAGTCCGTTTACATTCAGTGTTAATATTGAAAAATATGGGTTTAGAGTCACTGTGTTATCTGTAGGTTTGATGCTTGTAAGGATGTCTCTGGTACTCTGTGTTCCTTGAGACCTTTCCTTCATAGAGTCCCCCTCAGGATCTCTTGTAATGCTGGTTTATTTGTGATGTATTTCTTCAGTTTTTGTTTGTTTGGGAAGACCTTTATCTCTCCTTCCATTCTGAATGACAGGCTGGCTGGATAAAGGATTCTTGGCTGCATATCCTTCCTGTTCATCACATTGAAGATTTTCTGCCATTCCTTTCTGGCTTGCCAAGTTTCTGTAGATAAGTCTGCTACTACCCTAATGTGTCTGCCTTTGTGTGACAAGGCCTCTTTATCCTTAGCCGCTTTCAGAATTCTCTCTTTGTCTTTGTATTTTCCCAGCTTCACAATGATGTGTTGTGCTGAAGGTCTCTTCAGGTAACATCTGAGGGGAGTTCTCTGTGCCTCTTGGATTTCCATGCCCGTTTCCTTCTTCACGTTGGGGAAGTTCTCAGCAATGATTTGTTTGAGTACCCCTTCGACTTCTTTCTCTCTCTCTTCTTCCTCTGGAATTCCTATAATACGGATATTGTTCCGTTTGATTGCATCACTCATCTCTCGAATTCTCCTTTCCTGTTCCTGAATCAGCTTCTCTCTCTTTTTCTCTGCTTCCTCTTTTCCATAATTTTATCTTCTAATTCACGTATTCTCTCTTCTGCCTCTTCAGTCCATGCTGTGGCTGCCTCCAATTTGTTTTGCACCTCATTTAAAGCATTTTTTAATTCCTCCTGACCATTTTTTAGGACCTTGATCTCTGCCTCGAGGGCCCCCTTGCTTTCTTCAATGCTTTTTTCAAGCCCAGCGAGTATTTTTATGTTTATCATTCTATATTCTTGTTCTGTTAAGTTGCTTATGTCTGCTTTCATCAGTTCTTGCACTGTCACTATTTCCTGTACATTCTTTTGAGGAGAGTTCTTCCGTTTTGTCATTTTGACTAGGTGTGTATTGATTTATTTCCTAGGTCTCCTCTGTCCCCCAGGATTTTCTGGATTTTGTGTTCTCTTCCTGTAGCCTCCAACACCTCTTCCTGCAGATCTCTGGGATTGAAAGCCCTTCTTAGTTTGAAAGACACGGAAGAGCACCGGGTCCCCCTCCTCCACCATGTTGGCCCCTCCCCTCGACAAAACTTTTTTAAAGTAAAACTTGAGTGACATCTCCTGGGTAACATTTTCATACATCTTACTGATACTTAGGTAAATACAGAGAAGGTTCCCAGAGTATAAATCTACTTGCTTTACTCCTTGAATTGAAGCCTTTTAATACCTCTTCATTTCTCTTTCAAAGTTCACACCCTCTCCATTGAGCTGTTGCCCTTCTCTACTTCTCCATTCTGGTCTCTTGCAAGACACCCAGTGCCCCATTGTCCCTACCCGGCTAAGACTTCCCCATAACCACCCACCTCTACCTCTACACCCTCCCTCTACACCTTCCTCAATCTTCCTAATATCCAAGCTTCCTTGTGAACTGAGAACTAGAAGGTAGGCAGAGGGTCTTCCTTTCCTTGGTATCCTAGTACCTAGCCCACAGCAAGGTATGTAAGAGGCACAATCAATATTTTTGAATGAATGCATGAGAGAGCTTTGATTCTAGATAACCCATTCGAGAGACATTTAAGTGTCAACTGGATGGCAGATTCCATCTTGTTATTATAAAGATAACAGATCTATAAGACAAGGCTCTTCTCCTCAAGGTATTCATAGTCTCCTGCTGGTCTTTCAGACAGAAATGTCTCTAAACTAGAGAATGACAGTTCTTCGGGCTGTGTCAGCTTGATACCAATATCCTTTAAAGATATTACTTGAAGCTATAATTCTGGAACTTAAACACTCTTATGACCTGTTATTTTGTCTACTATCCATTTCAAGATAAATTAGTGCAATAAGGTTATCCTCCTCTTTCTATTTTATCGTGGTAAAATACATAGAACATACCACCTTTAACCACTTTAAGTGTATAATTTAGTGACATTAATTACATTCTCAGTGTTGTGCAACCACAACCACCATCTATTTCCAAAACTTTTTCATCAGTGCAAACAGAAACTCTGCATCAGTTAAGCAAGAACTCCCCACTCTCCTTCCCTTCAGCCCCAGGTAACCTCTAATCCACTTTTTATCTTTGTGAATTTGTCTGTTTTAGCAATTTTACATAAGTGGAATCATACAATATTTGTCCTTTGCTGTCTGGCTTAGTTCAATCAGCATAATGTTTTCAAGGTAGCAATGAGCCTTTTTATTTTCGTTTTTACTCTTTTTTTTTAAATATGGCATGAAATGTTTGGTCTGCTACCCATTTAGAAATAAATCAGAGAAACAATGTTTTCTATTTTCATTTTTGCTTGGATATCTTTCATAACAAGGAATAAAAGCTTATAGACCCTGTTCATTTTCTCCCCTCCTTCCTTTGGAGAAAATGTAATTGGTTTTTGGCTCACACATTTATGGTATATTCTTTCTTCAGGAGCCTTATTCTAGCCCCCATTCCTACTCCACAATTTCCCCCTGCTCCTGTGATGTTTGCTGACACTAACTAGAGTAACAAGGGTTCTTCACCCTAGGCTGATGGAACAGATGCCACTATTCTTTAAGTATCTTGTTCCTTCTCCCAAATCTAGGAAAGGAATATTTTGAAGTTGGGGCTAAGGGAAAATTTTGGATTGCCTGTTGTTCGTTGCCCTCCAGTTACATTTCATGTTCAGTCATAATTTTTCCATCAATGGCCAAATCCAAGATTTGACCATCTCTTCAGATCCTTCAGTTCTTTATAAATGCTTTATTATCAGCTTTCTTAAGCATGGCCAGAGCTGGCTATCATAGAAATGCCTAAGATTCTTCTGCTCTTTCTTCTTAGCAGGCTTACATTGGCCTCTGCTCTAACTCTTTATCTCTTTTGGTAACATCAACAAAATAATAATGCTGATACTTGTATAAGAGAGGAAAAATACTGTACTCTTCATTGTTTTTGACTGAGGTCTTCCCATCTTGTACTAAAGGATGGATTAACAAGAGAAAAACAAACACATTTAATAATATATATATCGTAAAACCTTGGTTCTCAAGCATAATTCATTCCAGAAGCAAGCTCATAATCCAAAGAGTTTGTATATCAAAGTGTATTTCCCCATAAGAAATAATGGAACCTCAGATGATTTGTTCCACAGTCCAAAAATATTAATATAAAGATGATTACAATAGTGAAATATAAGACAAAGTAATAAGTAAAATACAAAATACAAAGAAAAACAAACAAATTAACCTGTGCTTGCCTTTGAAAACCTTCATGGCTGGTGTGAGGGAGATAAGAGAGAGAAGGGTTACTATGTAGGACAATGTACTCTATCACTTACGGAATCACTGCTGTCTATTGTTTCAATGGAATCTTTTTCTTTTCCTTCAACTTTAACAAGGAACCTATCCAATGACACTTGCTTTTGCCTCCTTTTGAGGATTTTGCAGAAATGTGACATTGCATTGTTGTTAAACAGATTCATCGCTCTCACTGCTACAGTCTTATTCAGGTGGTGCCTTTCCAGAAAATTTTGCACTGTTTCCCACATTTTACACATCTCCCCAGTCTCATTTGAAGTGAGGGTTTCCTCTGCTTTTTTCTCCTCCTCATCTGCAGACGAGACTGCAGATATATGCAGATATAGACTTCTTATAAAATCTCTCAATTTCCACCACTCTTGTACCTTGTTCATACTTCTCGATAATTTCCTTCTTAACTTCCATGGTAATCATTTCCTTCTTCTTACCGCTTTCTTTTCAACCTTTTCTACAAACCTTTTTCTTCATTGTATATGCTCGCACCAATGTTGGCTACAGGACAATATTAATAAACTCTTGTCGTATACTGTATTTAATGTAACTGGCAATAAGGCAGCAGAGGAAGAGGTCTCTGTCTGCAGGAAGCCTGATCTAGAATGAAGCAAACAAAGCATTCCTAAGTTTACTCTTCTATGGAAAAGCAAAAGACTGTCCATAGGTGCTTTGATGTGACAAAAAGTATATGAGTGCCAGTTGTGAGCACCTTTCAATGTTCTGAAAATCACTGATTTCTGCCAAATACTGTGGCCTAAGACCAAGCATTTGAACATAGAAGAGAATCATCCACAAGCCTTCAGCGAGAGAGAGAGGGTGAGAGAGAAAGAAAGAGAGAATGAGAGCCATTGGCTCATTTGTTATCATGTGATATTCAGTGTCACGTACTACTCGTATTTTAAGACATTGCTTGTTTATCGAGTTAAAATGTATTAGAAATATTTTCTTGGCTTACAGAATACTCACAGAACAAGTTACTCACAATCCAAGGTTTTACTGTTTATATGGGAGATACCTAGGAAAACTAAGTAAGGGTTCCTACAATGGCCCAAGCCACCACCTTAAATACCATCTTCAGCTGAAGACAAAAGAAAGATATTGAGGAGGGTGGGAATCTAGTTATGGGAAATTTCCAGGAAAGCACAGTGAAAAAAGCCTAAAGAGTTGTGCATATTTAAGTGGATGCCTCTTCCATTGAAAGGATTCTCATGTTATTTAGAATCATCCTTCTTTTCCTGGTACAAAGAGACATGTACAAAGAGAGATTTCCTTTATAAATTTTCCTTAAAAAAGGGTAATTTTTACTATTTTTGGATTCTCCTCTGTCTGCCTTTGCTCAAAAATAATCAGCTCAAAATAATCCATATGCCTAAGAGGCCTATTTTGGGGTCTTTACCCTTAATTTGACTGTATAATGTTTTACATTTTCAATGTGATTTCCTATGAAGATGGGGAGGAAAAATATTTCCATCTACCC
Source organism: Paguma larvata (assembly GCA_030068075.1). Classification (NCBI taxonomy): domain Eukaryota; kingdom Metazoa; phylum Chordata; class Mammalia; order Carnivora; family Viverridae; genus Paguma; species Paguma larvata. Next base: position 88,026,307 of record CM057834.1, on the reverse strand, counting down.
TTTTAGGTTCTGTAGCCAGGGCACAGGGGTGAACGAGCACCTATCTCTGGAGATCCCAAACAAACTAAGTTCAGCTGCTGCCACTGACAAAATCCAAATGCAGAGACATGAGGGGTGATGAATCAAGGAATTTATTTCAGCGAGGCCAAAAACGAGAAGAAAATGGACTAGTGTTTCAAAGACTGCTTCCAAAGTACTGAAAATACTTCAAGGTTTATACAGAAAAAAATATAGCAAAGGTGGTTGTGTCCATGTAGGTGGGCAGTGAAAGTCAAATCGGTCATTGTCTTAGAGTCAACCATGGGCCAAGTCTTGCTGGCTCAGGGAAATCCTTAGACTTGAGGGGGTAGTTTCAGTTCCTATGGGTGGGTGGGGGGAATGCTTTGCCCTCAGGGTCTTCTGCCTGATCCAAGAGACAACTAGAAAGAAGAGCACAACTAGAAAATTTGAGGCCAAAATGATGACAATGAAAGTCCTCTTTCAGTTCTGTGATTACTCTAAGAACTAAATTGACATTAAACAGGACAGATTACAAAGGAGAAAAAAACCAATTAAAATTTTTTATTAAGTTTATTTATTTATTTTGAGAGAGATAGATAGGGTGTGAGTGGGAGCAAAAGGCAGAGAGAGAGGGAGAATCTCAAGCAGGCTCCCCCCTGTCAGCACAGAGCCTGATGTCGTGGGGCTCAAACTCATGAAACTGTGAGATCATGACCCAAGCCAGAATCAGGAGTTGGATGTTCAACCAAATGAGCCCCCCAGGCATCGCCAAAACCCAATTTTAATCATGTACATACACACTGGAGCCTCACAAAGCTAAGCCACCACCATAGGTGCCCAGGTGATGGAGACTTAAATATACACACCATCCTGAACTAAGAAAAGGAATAGAAGTTTGGAGCTTGTAGTTGGGGGAAGCAATTCACAGGAAAGTGAGAGGAGAAAATGTATGGTAAAAGAAGTATGTCCTGTCATGTAGGTAAGTCTCATAGGTGAAAAAGTTATTTCTGCTAATACCTCTCTTCCTGGTACCCAGAGAATGACACCTTTACAAATGGAGATTTCCTTTACAAATATAAACTTCCTTTACAAATGGTAGCTTCTACTCTGTTTTCAGAGCTTCTCCCATGTCTGGTTTTTTTCCCTCCAAAATAGTTAGCTCAAAATAATCCTTATGACAAAGAGGCATATTTTGGGGTGGTATAGTCTGGTACTCTTCGATATGTATCTATTTTATACTGAAAACAGTCTCAGAAAGCAGGTAGGGGTGGGATTTCTCTTTCTCCCTTTACAAATGAAGAGACTTAAAATATAGAGAATTTAGGTTGATCTGCACCAATGCATGCAGCTAGTAAGTGCTAGAGCATAAATGGCAACCATGATTTGTGATTGGCTTTAGAGGCCCCATCTCGGTTAGACAAAGAGACCACTCAATAAATATTTGTTGAATGAATGAATGATATTCTTGCGTTTGCTCTTGCTTGACTAACCGTGCTGTTGGCAGACTGTACAAAAAGCCAGGTGTTTCTTAGAGTGAGCAGAGCTTTCCCGCCCTGACTTTCTTTCTTCCCATGGTCTCAGTAATGCTGTTATTCAGACACACTTTTAAATGAATAGTTTACCTTTCCAAGCAGCAGAATATCTATAATTTATAAAAATTCTGCGGAAATTGTTATAGAATAACTTGTGACAAAGTGGGCAACTTGGCTCACGATTCATTCATGAAACACTTATAATTAAAAACATATACCCGACACATTAGACCAGGAAGGAGGAGAGGGGCTAAGGGAGTTGAGTTTGGGCCAAAAGAGAAAAATATTTTCATAATTAAATGGAACAAGCCTACTCATGGATCTATGAGTGTCAGTGAATTATAAACTGAAAAATATGATAAACTTTGCACCTAAGATCCAACAAGAAAAAAAACATCTTATATATTGCTTTCACTCTTCTCCCGCATGCAGTAATGGAGGGGAAACAAAAAACAAAAAAATTAAGCCCATCTAAAGAGAAGTTGTTTTTGAATTTCACTTTTATTTATTTATTTATTTATTTTTAATTTTAATTTTTTTTTGTAATGGAGGGCTTTACTTGAAAGGTTGGCAATCACTTTTATTTTGTAAGTAGCATCCTCTTGGAGAAGTGCAATCTCTAAAGAGAGAATTCCTTACAGAGCTGCTGTCCTAAAATGCAAGCCATTTCTGCCAGTTGCTCACAGATCTTTTCTGCCACCTGGGGAGTTGCTCTCAATTGTATTGACTTTCTGTGACCTTCCTTTATCATGCAAACCAAGGCTGTCTAATTGACTGAGCTGGGTCCTCCCCAGTCCCCAGCAGATGGTCATTACTCATAGCAAGTGAATGGTAGGATTACTGTGGGGGTCTGGTTCTCCCTACCACTCTGAAAACCAGTAAACAGGTTCAAGGTCCCCAGCTTAGACTGATATTTGCAATGGCTGATATTCTGTCATTCTTTCTGGAATGGATTTCTATTTTGAAAGCTTTAAATTTTCCAAATCACAGGTGAAGACTGATCCAAAATATTATATAGGACTTGGTCTGAATTCTTAAATCATTTACATGTAATGGTAAAGACAAAATGCTATTTCAATATTAGTCATGAAAGAAAATAGAAACCAAAAAGAACTTATTTTGAACACTTTTATGAAAAACTATTTTTAATACAGATAACATGTTTTCAAATTCTAAGATACTGGAAAAAATGGGAAAACAGAAATCACAGTAAAAAAAAAATCTGTTTGAGAATCACAATAGCCAGAGATAAGATAAATAACCCTTCATTGAATTGTATTTCTTTCCAGTTTCTTGTCTTTACTCTTGTACTTTTACTAAATTGGAGCTTACTAAATATTCATTTTTTATTTTTGGTTTATTTCACTGAATATTGTAAATCATTAGGATTTTCATATTACAAATAGCTTCACTGGACTGTTTTTGAGTACTGCTTTATGGTTTATCATGCGGATATGGCATTAAAAATAATCAAGTTATTAAGTGTTAAAATTTCCCACAGACAATGTACTTATACAGTAGGCTTTTGTTCAGTGTTTCGTGAACGGACTGCATCTAATCTAGCAGATAGAAAGGAGGCACAAGAGCTGCACAAGGCAAGAGATTTTTTTTTTAAGTTTATTTATTTTGAGAGAGAGAGAACATGAATGTGAATGGGGAAGGGTCAGAGAGAGGTAGACAGAGAATACGAAGCAGGGTCCATGCTCAGTGGAGAGCTTGAGGCAGGGCTTGATCCTGCAACCATGAGACATTGACCTGAACTGAAATTAAGAGTCAGCAGCTCAATGCACTGAGCCACCCAGGTGCCCCGGCAAGAGCTTTTTACAACCCGAAGTGAACAGGAATAAGGGATATTTCTGGATACTGTGAAGGACTTTTTTTTTTTTTTTTTTTTTTTCTGAGACAGAGCACAAGTGTAGGAGGGGCAGAGAGAGAGAGAGGGAGACATAGAATCTGAAGTAGGCTCCAGGCTCTGAGCTATCGAAACAGTACCTGATATGGAACTCCAACTCACAAACTGTGAGATCATGACCTGAGGTGAAGTTGAATGCTTAATCAACTGAGTCACCCACGTGCCCCTGGATACTGTTAAGAACTTTACGTGGAGTTTGATGATGGTACATGTCGATTTGGTTTAACTTCAATTAGACACTTACAGTTTTGGTTTTCATTCTTTTATTGATTTTTTAAAACTAGATAGAAGTACCGTGAGAAGTAAATGAGATGATTCTCTTTTGGCTATTTTCAGAAATACCAAATAAAAGCTGTGCTGTCTAGTTAACAACAGTTTTACAACCTATTGGAAATATGTACGAACCCGCCACGATGGAGTCCTAAACCCTTAGACACTTCATTTCTTGGTTCTTCTTCTCCTCTCCATTTTATGGGCTTATTTTTCACAGGCTTTGCAATGAGTATGTACCAAAGAACTAAACTCTCTGCGTCACCTCAAGGAATGGACATTTGTTCCATTCAGACTACTTGTTGCCTTACATGAACACAGGTGACTTCCAGATAAGGCTGTAACCTCTGGAGTGTCAGTCAATGAGAAATCAGGGGAGGGACTTCATGCTAGGAGATATATTGCCTGTTGTAACTGCCCCGTGTGCTTGCCCATGAGACACCGGCTCTTGCAAAAATGTTGATTAAAGCCTCACTTCACTGTGCTCTGAGTCTTCATGTCCCTCCTTTGATTGGGACAGTGGGATTATTTCTCACAAGTACAGAGAACCATATAACCAATGTCTTTGTATCCATTACTCAGAATTAACCAATGTTAACCTGTCATTTTTCTCCAAAAATTTTAATGAAAGAAATGGGTTGTTACAGATAGTTGAATTCTACTTTATTTTCCCCACATCTCCTCATTAGAAATCTGATGTAGAGTCAGTACATGTTTTTACACTTTCTGTAGGTATATATTTTATGATTGAAAAATTATATAATTGTTTGGATACCTGAGCGGCACAGTTGGTTGAGATTCCGACTTTAGCTCAGGTGATGATCTCAGAGTTTGTGGGTTCGAGCCCCACATTGGGCTCACTGATGTCAGCCTCTCGGCACAGAGCTTGCTTTGGATCCTCTGTCCCCGTCTATCTGCCCCTCCCCCAGTTGCAGTCTCTCAAAAATAAATATTTGAAAAATTATATAATTGTATCATACTACGCATGTGATTCTGCAACCTGGATCTATTGCTCAGCATTATCTTTTGAAATCTACTGATAGCACATAGGTCGTTTCATTGAAATGGGAATCGATATACTATTCAACTCTATAAATATGCACAATATATATATATCCATCTTCCAACTGAGAGAAAATAAGTTGCCTGAAAATTGTTTTCCTTGTTGTGAATAATAGAGCATATATAAGTCTCCTTGTATGCATGTGCTAGCGATAATAAAAAGGTAAAATTCCCAGACCGTAGGGTATGCTAATTTCAATTTAATAACTATTGCTACAGTAATTTTTAAAAACAGGTCCTAGTAATTTGTGAGTTTCCCATTCTTCACATCCTTGTAAACACTTGATATTATAAGACTTTGTAATTTTTGTCAATCTAATAGATATAAAATATCACTGTATGTTTCATTTTGTACATCCCAAATTACTAACAAGGTTAAAGATCTTTCTATATGTTTATCCTAAAAAAAAAAAAACCCCACAAGACTTATAATGTTGACTGTGTCTTTTATGTTTTCATTGATTTGTTCTTTTTGTATTTTGAGGACTAATCCTTTGTGGCTTATCTTGTAAACAATGCTTATGACATTAATTTTGTTTGGGAGTTTCGATCTTGATGTATCAAAATTTATACATGTTTTTCTCTATGATTTATCTTTTATTATTTTATTATTTTATTTTATTTTTTGAGAGAGAGAATGGGGGGCAGGGCAGAAAGTGAGAAAGAGAGAGAATCCCAAGCAGGCTCCACACTGTCAGCACAGAGCCTAATACAGGGCACAAACTCAGGAACCTTGAGATCATGACCTGAGCCAAAATCCAGAGTTGGATGCTTAACCGACTGAGCCACCCTGGTATTGCCATGATCTTTGGGTTTTTTGTTTTGTTTCGTTTTTAATTTTTTAATGTTTATTTATTTACTTTTGACAGAGAGAGAGAGCACAAGTGAGGGAAAGACAGAGATAGAGCGAGACACAGAATCTGAAGCAGGCTCCATGCTCTAAGGTATCAGCACAGAGCCTGATGTGGGACTCAGACTCACAAACTGTGAGATCATGACCTGAGCTGAAGTTGGATGCTTAACTGACTGAGCCACCCGGGTGCCCTCTCTGTTTCTTAAAACTTTATTTTGTTGTTAAGAAATTCTTTATTATTCCAAAGCTATGAACATATTCTATGTTTTTTTTTGAAATTATTTAATAATTATTTTTACAATTAAGGCCATAATTCTTTTGGAGTTCTTATCCTCCTGATGGTATGAGGGAAAATCTTTTAATGTTCCCCATACGGTAATCCAGTTGACTCAGTAACATTTGTTGATCATTCCATTATTTTTTTTGTTATTTGTATTGGTATCTCTTTAGCATATGAAGGCCTCATATGTGATTGGTCTTTTATATATTTTATATATTTATTGCTCCCTATATGATGCTATCTTTATTTATAAGACTCTACAGTAGTCTTTTAGTTTCCAGGATTATTTTGGACTCTTATTCTTGCATATGAATTTATGAAACCACTGATACTGCCTTCTATTCCTACTTTGCTGAGCTTTTATCATGAAGGAAGATGGAGTTTTACTGAGTGCTTTCATCTCAAACTATCAAAAAGATTAAATTGACTTTTTCATTTTTAAATCTAATATGGTAAATTACATCGATAGTTTAATATTGACCATCATTACCTTGATGATACTTTACCGGAATATGATACATTGTTTTGTACATGCACACACCATATTTATATTATATATACATCAGTTCTCATTATTCATTGTAGTTATGGCCTGTAAAGTTGCTATAGACACTGAATAAGTGAATATTGAATCATCGTTCTTAGAGGAAATACACAGGTTCCTGCCAGACCCTGGACACATTTTAGTCAACCCATCAATGAATAATCTTGTTTTATATGTGTTTTTGTCTAAAGAAGCCTTATTTAATATATATTATTGATTCATTAGCACTGAATACATAGCCAATACTACTATAACTCAGGCCCACGTAAAGCTTATCTAGCACATCTATTTCCTCTGTAGGGCACATCACAAGCTTTTGTGCCAACGGCACTAGGTAGTACATTAGCGCTAGGCTCAGGAGCCATTTTAAGCAGCAAAATCATCAGCAAAAGTCACAGAAATATGAAAAATGTGACACTAAATAGACCACAAAAAGTATACTTGTTTACTGCAAAAGAGCTAAAACAGAAGGCAAAATATTACCTTGCTTAACCTGAGCCGAGAAACTGTGAGTCATACAACTTAAATTTTTTTGTAACTCTGCCCATTTCTGTGAATGATCATGAAAGCACTTTGAGGATTGATTTGGGGATTACAAATAGATTTTGACAAGTAAGCGAGTTCAAAACAATGGAATCTGCAAATAATACGGATTGAGTATGCTACAGAATTTGATGTTATTTGCAAGGTAAATTGAATTTGGTGAATTTTCCACTTTATATTCTCTGACACCTTAAAACATTTTTTAAAATTTATTTATTTATTTTGAGAGAGAGAGAGAGGGGGGGGAGGGGCAGAGAGAGAGAATCCCAAGCAGGTTCTGTGCTGTTCATGTCAGTCTCATGAACCATGAAATCATGACCTGAGCTGAAACCAAGAGTCAGACTTTTAGCTGACTGAGCCACCCAGACACCCCTCTCTGAAGCATTTTATGTGAAATAGGGATTATGTATTTTTCTTGATAAAACACACATTTTCGTCTTGAAAAATAGTTTTTTGGAACAAAGAGGGGAAATTTTGACAACTTTTCAACTTCTTAATGTTTATTAGTTCATCGATCTTTTAATTTGTTTTCAATCAAATTTGTTAACTTGTATTTTTTTGTTGGTGTTTTAGGAAGTTGTCCATTGCATCTAAGGTTTAAAATGTATTGCTTAAAATTTTTTTAAATATTATTTTTGTATATCTCTAAAATACCTATAAACATGTCATAATTTAATTCAATTGTTTTATTCATACCTCTTTCCTTTTAATCTTGCTCAGATTATTTAGAGTATTATCTATTATATTCATGCTTTTCATGACTTTGCTTTGGGCTGCATTGTTTATCTCTCCTTTGTTGTTATCTATTTAATTAATTTTCTTGCTTATTTTTATTCTCTTATTCTCTACTTTTTTTTGTTTTCTAGTTAGTTAGGTTTGTTTTTTAGATTTCAGTAGAAAATACTTCTTTTTTTTTAATTAAAAAAATTTTAAGGCTTATTTATTTTTGAGAGAGAGAGAGACAGAGTGAGAATGGGGGAGTGATAGAGAGAGAGGAAGACACAGGGTCCAAAGCAGGCTCCACGTTCCAAGCTGTGCGCCCAGAGCCCAACACGAGGTATGAACTCACGAGCTGAGTGATTATGACCTGTGCCAGAGCTGGATGCTTAACCAACTGAGCCACCCCCGCGTCCCTGATTTTCTTTTCAAATCATGGTTTATGTATGTGTTTTTTGTCACAAAATATGTGTAATTATCTTTTTTTTTGAGGTTGAATTCTACCACACTATGAATGAATTTGGTCGATTTTTAGAAGTATTTCATAATAGGCTAAAAATATTGGTAACTAAATGCAATACCTACCCCTAAACTGAATGCTGTGCTAGAGGGGAAAAAATTTTATAAAGGATATTATTAGGTCAACTGACAAAAAATTGAATATAGACAATAGATTAGAGTATCAATATAAGAATTTATAAAGTTGGATAAGCGTATGGTAGTAATATAATAGAATATTCTTATTTTTAGGAAATACATATTGAGATATTTAAGGGTTAATGACCACAATGGATGTAACTTACATTCAAATCATTCAGGAAAAAATTTACACACACCTACACACAGAAAATGAGAAAACAAATGGGTGAAATGTTAATAGTAGGTGACTCTGTGTAAAGGCTATACACATGTTCTTTAAAATATTTCTATTGTCTAAATAAGAAGTGTTTTAAGATTCTCAAAAATAATGTACGTTTTCTGTTTTTTGGGTGCAGTATTTTATATGTATTAGATTGAATCCTCTTAGCTCCATCTCTCACATCCATACCCTTAATAGTAGTCCTCTTGGTGTGCTTCCTCCATCAAATTCAGGGAATTTAAAAAAAGAAGAAGGAGGAGGAGAAGAAGGAGAAGAAGAATCTCAATAGCTCCCAATAGGAGAAGTGTGGGGCAAGCTGAGGGCAAAATACAGGCAGGCACACCCCGCCCTGGTGGAATATGTGTGATATTCTTTGGACACTCCTGGCTACCCAAGACCAAAGGAAAGGAGTTTAAGTGCTTGCCATGGTGATTTGGGAAACTAAGGAAAATGAAAAATTAAACCCCCTTACCACTCTAAATTCCCATTGACGACTTCTTGAAACTGCAGAGGTCCTCCCTCCAGAAGCTCAGCTGGATGATGACACTGCTAGGGGCAAAAGAGAATCTTGGCCTAACGATATCCCAACCTCAAAGATCTTCTAAGTCTACTTTATCTCAGCTGCCCCAAGATACAAGCTGATGCCTCCCCCCCCCACACACACCATGTACATCTGAAGGGTCTCATGACTGAGGTTTTATTAAATGGTAATAAATGGTATTCCCTAGCAAGTGCTGGCCCCTCAAGGTACTAGAAAACTTGATTCCAAAATTCCTTAGAGAATTACTCTATCCCAGACCCCCTCCCAACCTGAGGATCACGACCCCATGCAGCTTCCTGCCCATGGGTCCTGTCCCCATGCTTTGATGAAATCACCTTTTTTGCACCAAAGACATCTTCAGGAATTGTTTCTTGGCCGTTGGCTCTGGACCTCCACCATCACCCCAAAAGTTCATCATTGCTAGGAATGTCATTGTTCTCTTTTCAACTCTTGTGTAATTTCACCTACTCTAAAAACAAACAAAAAACAAGTAACATCCACTGGCCAAATCTGGGATAAGTTGTACAGCAAAGTAAATAATGATAACAATACAAAATAACTTTAATAAAGTAAGAATCCATGAGTCCCTGCCAATGTAGATAAATAATCAAATAAATAAATAGGGGAGAAAGGAAAGGTCATCTTCACATTAGAATGTCAATTAATAAATGTAGAACAAATGATTCAATTAGAAAATGGTCATTTGGCAGTCACCACAAAACAATTATTTTAGGGAAGAATCATTAAAACTAAAGGGAATGGGTGAGTTTAATAACAAACAGGATATTTACATAATCTCAAAGAATTTCTCTATAAGTATGTATTAATTACAAAGGGATGTAGTAACTTCTTAGTGGAGAGACAGGCACTGTCTTGACCATATGATCACATTAAATTCATTAGAAATGGGATAAATCAGGGGCACCTGGGTGGTTCAGTCGGTTGAGCAACCAACTTCGTCTCAGGTCATGATCTCATGGTTTGTAGATTCGAGCCCTGCATTCGGCTCCTTGCAGACAGCTCAGAACCTGGAGCCTGCTTCAGATTCTTTGTCTCCCTTTCTCTCTGCCCCTCTCCTTCTTGTACTCTGTGTCTCTCTCTCAGAAATAAATAATCATGGAAAAAAATCAAAAAAAAAAAAAAAAAGAAATGGGACAAATCAGTATTTCGCCATCCAGATCATGAAAAATATCTCCAATTTATACTTGGATGGGCATATCCATTACATGATATTTTCCCATGGGTTATGCCCATAAATCCATAAATTCCTGGTTTGTTTACCATAAGCAATCCAACCAACCAGATTCATCCTGTTAAAAGCATTCCAAAGATAAGGCCTTCCCTGTTAACTCTTTTTCTGGAAGGTATTCATTAGCATTTTCACAAAGAGATTAGGCCTAGACATCTGCCTGACTTCTGCTCCCACCCTCTTTTCCCCTAATAAAAAGGAGAAGAAAAAACTATAGACTTTCTGTTTCACCCTTTTCTTGCCATAGACAACACAAATATATACACATTTTCTCCTCTGTAATTTCACTCCTGGTGTCCCTCATTGGCTAGAAACCCTTGGTCTGGATAGAATTGGTGTTCATCAATACTTTGCTCTATGGTTTGTATTTCCGAACTGTTTATGAAATTGCTCCCCAGCTCAGGTTGCAAAGATATTTTCCTTTATATTCTTCTTTCAAGTTTATTGGATAATGTTTCTAAATCTTCATTTCAGAGTTGAAGCAGCCCTCCCAATCTAGCTTACCGCACCCGTCACTGGTCCAGCTCCTGTGCACAGGATGTGGGCTGCCCTCTCCTTCCTGAGCAGGTGTTCTCCCTCTAGGCCCAGCATTTAAGGTTCTACAGGCTCCAAGAATTCTGCGAACCATTTCGGCTTCAGTGTCCTCATGCTGCTTAGACTTCAAGTTCACTTTCTTTTTGGCTCTTTAGATTTTTGCTTTTAACTTGGCTATGTTTTTCTCCTTTCTCTATTTTTTTTTAAGTAAAATTGTTGCGGCATTTCTATGTTTGCAGCCTTGGTGATGGGCAATCTTTCCACATAACCCTTGACTTCTATATTGATTAAGCTGTTAATCATTTTTTCCCCTTGTAACATCATAGGAAAGAAAACAGAATACCTCCAGGGGTAAAGAAACTTTGGGGGCAAATAACAGATATCTAAGGAATTTTAGCAATGTGATTTGTGATGTGACTTTTCCTCAATGCATCTCCCCCAATATTCAGGAAAATGTTCTCATTTCTTCAATGTCTTTCATCAATCGCCTGAACTTGGATTTGGGTAGGAACAGAAGCTGTTCATAGAACTCACTCGGGTTATAATTTGAGGTTCAAATTTCATTTTTTTAAGAATTTAAGTTTATTTATTTATTTTGAGAAGGAGAGAGAGAGAGACGGAGAGGGAGAGAAAGAGAGTGGGGGAGGAGCAGAGAGCGAGGAGAGAGAGAATCTCAAGCAGACTCCATACTGTCAGTTCAGAGCTGGATGCCAGGCTCGAATTCATGAACTGTGAGATCATGACCTGAACTGAAATCTAGAGTTGGATGCCTAACTGACTGAGCCACCCAGGTGCCCTCCACTTCTTTTTGTAGCTGTGTGACCTTGGTCAAATTATGTAACTTCTCAGAGTCTCAATTTCCTTATCTCTCTCATCAGGATAATAATATGCACCTCACAAGATTTTTGAGTTAAATGAAAAAGCTCACTTACATGACCTTCTCCCCCATCACCCCCCAACTGAAGAAAAGCAGAAGAATAAGGTGGAAAATTTCAGGGAGAGTCTGATTTGTTACTAACTCACATCGCAGTATTATAAGCCTCAACCTACCAGTTTCACCGTATAGAAAATAGACTCTTAAGATTTTTTCCAAATTAAAAAGTCTATGAGTTAAGGTTTTACTATTATATTTAAGATATCATTGTATTTAAGCCAAGTCTCCTGTGTAGTTCGTTTTTCATTTGCAAATATTTATTTATATTCATAAATTTACTAAAATGAGAGAAGTGATTTGATTTATGAGTTAAATATCTCACAAGGTAGCATAGAGTATTTAAGTTCTCTGCTTTATCCCTACGCACAGGGATGTTGTAAGAGGTTTGTCAAGTAATTTGTTCCTAAAATTATGAAATGAAGTGATAAGTACAACGGGAGGGAAAAATAAAGGCAGGAAGAGGGGGGATCAGAAATGCTGAAGAGTTGTTTGGGTGGGCACGGGGGCATCGACTAAAATCTGCTTTTACTTTGTTTGGAAGTTTATTTAAACATTTAGTCCGTAAAAAAAACATCAAGACTAATTAATATCTTCTGGTTTTAATTTGCCCAATTTGATGATCACATGAAAGTTCTGGTCACCAGGAGGAACCATTTTTTCCTTCTAGCTCCAAATGACAAAGAACCGAGTGAGATACAATGGAGGGAGTCTCTGTCTCTGTGTATTTTTACTCTTTTACGAGTCATCAATCTTCAGTGAGATTTGTCTTCCTACAGGCAATCTAAATTGATCCATGGTGATTGGAAAATAACAGGCTATTCTTAAATAACTGTGAACAGGAGGCTCAAAAGTAGCTCCTGTTGGAAACACTTGCAGAATGTTCAAGAAATATGCCCATGCACACACACAAAGAGGCCTCGCCCAGCAACGGAGGAGCAGCTAGATCACATCGCTGTAGAAGGCCATTGATCACATTTATTACACTGCAGACAGCAGCAATTTTGAATGAGGCTGGGTTTCCCGAATGAATTCCAATAATTCAAGTTATGATTCCTAAACTGTGTGTCAGACTAATTCAATATTACTTGTGTGCCCCCCCCCCAAAAAGTTAAAATTATTAGTCTTTATAATATGGGTCAAAGAATTGGATCTTATTACCTTAATCATTAATAAAGACATTACAAATCCTTTGGTGATTCTTAAGGAATAAAAGAATGAGAGAAATTGTGCAAACCGCAGGAACTGCATCCTGATGGCATAAATGGTCAAATGTTTTTTGTTTGACATCGGGAACAGATTTACTTTGAAGTATACTTCGAAGTTTAAAGAACTTTTTTTTTTAGTTTTTCACTTTTTTTTCAAAGTGGAAATGATTTATTGTTTTGTGGATTATAAAAGTAACTCACGGTCATGAAAAAGAAAAGAATACAAGGTATATTGGCAGGAGGTAGGGGGGGATGGGCTAGATGGGTGATGTGGATTAAAGAAGGCACTTGTGTTGGGCACTCAGTCACTAAATTCTACTCGTGAATCCAATATTAGTCTATATGTTAACTAAGTAGAATTTAAATAAGAATTTGGAAGAAAAAATTAAATGGTAAAAAAAAAAAAAAGGATACAAGGTGCATAAAGTGAAATTTTCCCCAGGTAACACCTTTTCTGGATATGTCATTTTCTTTCAAAAAGGTGTATACTTTCCAGATTTTTAATACAGAGCTTTTTGCCCATCCATCCATCCATCCATCCATCCATCTATCCATTGATGCATCTTTCCACATTGAAAAGTAGAGAGGTGGGGAGAAGGTGGGACAGAGGGGTTCCCGTTCCCATGGAGTGGAAGACTTACTCTTCTCACATAATCAGGGCACCTCTCAGGATCCCCTGTGAGCAAAGAAAGGCAGCCCTACTGTGGGGTGTACAGAGCTGTGTGCTGGGAGTTTGGGTTTCTATGTCCTCATTTCCGTTTAGTTTCTAACTAGTGTGCAGCCTCATTGTAAAATGTATGTTCTATGCATGTTAGTCCACCTTCAGTTAGATACTGCTTTATAAGTGTTTTGAGAAAATGGTTATTAATTTTTAAAAATTTTGTATTTCATGACACCCAACATGGGGCTTGAACTCACTGTCCCTCAGATCAAGAGTCATATGCTCTAATGATCGAGCCAGCCAGGCACCTTGGGATCATTAATTTTTTTAAATAATTTTTTAATTAAAAATATTTATTTATTTATTTATTTATTTATTTAATTTATTTATTTAAGTAATTTCTGACCCAACATGGGGTTTGAACTCACAACCCTAAGATTAAGAGTCACGCACTCTCTGACTGAGCTAGCCAGGCATCCCTCATTAATTTTTAATGAAAGGTGATTTTTATTTACAGGATTGTCCAATTGGTGGGTGCTCTGAAATATTCTAACCAATTAAAGGAAAAATCCTCATAATGATCACTCCATTAGCCTCTTTCAAGCTAAGCTTAAAACACTTGCTGTTTTTAAGGAATAGAGGTGAAACAGATGCTTCTGTAGGTTCTGAGAAAATGCTTCAAAAAATTGATCATGTCCTGTCATTGATAAGATGATAGTGGCATTAGGATTAGTAACACAGACAAAGGTTTGGGAGTGGTTGTCTATGCAGGCTGAATTTCAAAGATGTGGTTCTCAGGAATACAGGGGGTTTTGTATAGAGCTGAATGAACCTTCCACAGTCTGAAAGCCCATCTTTGGGAAACAAATATCTGGTTGCCATGGAGACACTCAAGGTGGATGAAGGATGGATTAATCAAAATACAGTAAATCTTTTTTACGAGCTTCCTAAGAAATCTAGTGTGACGTGAACCCTCTGGTCTGTCTCATCCTGTTCTTCCCTCCATCACGCAGGAAATCCACTATGGACGTAAAATGACACACATTTATTGTGCTGAGGGTGAATGACACCCTCTCCCGCTTGAAAGGCATCACCATACAAGCACAAGTGTTTCTCAAACATTTATATTTTAAAACAGTTTTTGAAATTTAAGGAATAAAATTTATCTGATTCTCTCTACAACAAAAAGAAGAAACTGGTTAGAAACAGCCTCTGAAGATTGTGATTATTTATGAACTGCACTGTGTTCTCTGGGGAATAAAGAATATGAAGTCATTTGTATTGAGAAAGGAGCAGCATTCAGCTTGAGTCTAAAAAGACCCTAATCTGATCATTTCAACCATTAAATTTAGCTCAAAGCAAGCCATCTCAATCTAAATATTAGTTAAATAAATGAATGAATGTAAATAAATTATTAAGTTGAACAAATGAAGTGAATATATTAATTAAGTGGCTATTCCCTTTCTTCCCAACAAACTGATGGGTCAAATTAATCAAAATAGTTAATCCAGTTGTGGGAGACATTTCTAGGAGCCTGCAGTAAATCATTCTTGGGCAGCCAATTCGATTTTAACCCCTGGTCTTGAATAGCCACTGCATCAAGTAGATTGGGTGAGCTAGCGCACAGAATCAAGCTGATGTAAGTAGGATTTGGACACCCTCCAAGAACAGAAAAAGGCTCACAGGGAGGATGTCAGTTACTGCAGGCACAGGGCCTACAGGAAGTCCAGAGGGACCCAGTAGAGTGTACCAGCAGGGAGGTTTTCCACATCAGCACACTGGTCTGATGACTCTGTGTGTTCTCACAGACCAAAAGGCAGACAAGGGGATGCACTGGACTTGGAATTTCAGGACCTGGATCTTGATCTAAGCCTTACTATTTATTATTACTTATAACATGGCAACCTTTTTGAGGCCCGTTTATTTAATCTGTTAAATGGTTGTAGTAATATCAACCTATCTTCTAGTACAGAGATAGGAGACATGAAAGCATGGAATAACAGAGCCAGTGTTCAAGAAATAATGGCTGGAAACAAACAAACCAGTTTATCTTATCATTATTATTATTATTATTATTATTATGTTAAGTTTGTTTATTTTGAGAGAGGCAGAGAGGGAACAAGTGTTGGAGAGACAGAGAGAGAGGCAAAGAGAGAATCCCAAGCAGGCTCTGCACTGACGATGCCGAGCTTGAACCCACAAACCGTGAGACATGACCTGAGTTGAAATCAAGAGTTGGATGCTCAACTGACTGAGCCACCCAGGCGCCCCTATTATTATTAATTTTAATTTTAATTTAATTTAATTTATTTTGAGGAAGGCTAGTCAGTTTTGATCAATGGTGACAAAAAGAAAAAAATATTTAAAATTCATTATTTATTTATTTTTTAAATGTATTGTCAAATTGGTTTCCATATATCACCCAGTGCTCATCCCAACAAGTGTCTTCCTCTATGACGGTCACCCACTCTCCTCCCTCCCACACCCCCCTAACCCCTCAGTTTGTTCTTAGTCTTTGAGAGTCTCTTATGTTTTGTCTCCCTCCCTCTCTGTTTATTTTTTCTTTTTCCCTCTTCCCCTCCCCCATAGTTTTCTGCTAGGTCTCTCAAAATCCACCTACGCGTGGAAACATATGGTATCTGTCTTTCTGTGACTGACTTATTTCACTTAGCATAATACCCTCCAGTTCCATCCATGTTGCTACACATGGCCAGATTTCATTCTTTCTCATTGCCACGTAGAATTCCATTGTATATATATATCACTTCTTCTTTACCCATTTGTCAGTTGGTGGACACTTAGTCTCTTTTCATGATTCGGCTATTGTCGAAAGTGCTGCTATGAACATCGGGGTACACGTGCCCCTATGCATCAGCAGTCCTGTGTCTCTTGGGTAGATTCCTAGCAGTGCTATTGCTGGGTCATAGGTTAGCTCTGTTTTCATGTTTTCACCATTTTCCAGAGCGGCTGCACCAGTTTGCATTCCCACCAACAGTGTAGGAGGGTGCCTACTTCTCCACATCCTCACCAGCATCTATAGTTTCCTGATTTATTCATTTTAGCCACTCTAACCAGTGTGAGATGGTATCTCAGTGTGGTTTTGATTTGTATTTCCCTGATGATGAGTGACATTGAGCATCGTTTCATGTGTCTGTTGGCCATCTGGATGTCTTCTTTGGAGAAGTGTCTATTCATATCTTCTGCCTATTTCTTCACTGAATTATTTGTTTTTTGGGTGTGGAGTTAGGTAAGTTCTTTATAGATTTGAGATACTAGTCCTTTATCCAATATGTCATTTGCAATTGTCCTTTCTCATTCCATTGGTTGTCTATTAGTTTTGTTGGTTGTTTCCTTTGCCGTGCAGAAGCTTTTTATCTTGATGAGGTCCCAATAGTTCATTTTAGCTTTTAATTCCCTCACCTTTGGAGATGCGTCACATAGGAAATTACTGCAACTTAGGTCAAAAAGGTTTTTTCCTGCTTTGTCCTCTAGGATTTTGATGGTTTCCTGTCTCACATTCAGATCCTTCATCCATTTTGAGTTTATTTTTGTGAGTGGTGTAAGGAAGTGGTCTAGTTTCATTCTTCTGCATGTTGCTGTCCAGTTCTCCCAGCACCATTTATTAAATAGGCTGTCTTTTTTCCATTGGGTACTCTTTCCCGCTTTGTCAAAGATTAGTTGGCCATATGCTCGTGGGTCCATTTCTGGCTTCTCTCTTCTATTCCATTGGTCTATGTGTCTGTTCTTGTGCCAATACCATACTGTCTTGATGATTACCGCTTTGTAGTAGAGGTTAAAGTCTGGGATTGTCATGCCTCCCGCTTTGGTTTTATTCTTCAGAATTACTTTGGCTATTCGAGGTCTTTTGTGGTTCCATATAAATTTTAGGATTGTTTGCTCTAGCTTTGCGAAGAATGCTGGTGCAATTTTGATTGGGATTGCATTGAATGTGTAGATTGCTTTGGGTAGTATTGCCATTTTAACAGTATTTATTCTTGCAATCCATGAGCATGGGATGTTTTTCCATTTCCTTGCGTCTTCCTCAATTTCCTTTTTAAGCTTTTTATAGTTTTCAGCGTAGAGATCTTTTACATCTTTGGTTAGGTTTATTCCTAGGTATTTGATGGTTTTTGGTGCAATTGTGAATGGGATTCGCTCCTTTATTTCTCTTTCTATTGCTTCATTGTTGGTGTAAAGGAATGCCACCGATTTCTGTACATTGATTTTGTATCCTGCAATTTTGCCAAATTCATGGATCAGTTCTAGCAGGCTTTTGGTGGATTCCGTCGGGTTTTCCATGTAAAGTATCATGTCGTCTGCAAAAAGTGAAAGTTTGACTTCATCCTTGCCTATCCTGATGCCTTTTATTTTGCTTTGTTTGATTGCTGGTGCTAGGACCTCCAACACTATGTTAAGTAGCAGTGGTGAGAGTGGACATCCCTGTCGTGTTCCTGATCTCAGGGGGAAGGCTCTCAGTTTTTCCCCATTGAGGATGATATTAGCTGTGGGCTTTTCATATATGGCTTTTATGATGCCTAAGTATGTTCCTTCTATCCCGACTTTCTCGAGAGTTTTTACTAAGAAGGGATGATGTATTTCATCAAATGCTTTCTCTGCACCTATTGATAGGATCATATGGTTCTTATCTTTTCTTTTGTTAATGTGTTGTATCACGTTGATTTATTTGCGAATACTGAACCAGCCCTGCAACCCAGGGATGAATCCTACTTGATTGTGGTGAATAATTCTTTTTATATGCTCTTGGATTTGATTTGCTAATATCTTGTTAAGAATTTTTGCGTCCATAGTCATCAAGGATATTGACCTGTAGTTGTCTTTTTTTGCTGGGTCTCTATCTGGTTTGGGAATCAAGGTGATGCTGGCTTCATAGAATGAGTCCAGGAGTTTTCCTTCAGTTTTGATTTTTTGGAACAGCTTGAGGAGGATAGGTATTAACTCTGTTTTAAATGTCTGGTAAAATGCCCCAGGGAAGCCATCTGGTCCTGGACTTGAATTTCCTGGAGATTTTTGATAACTCATTCAATTTCTTCACTAGTTATGGGTCTGTCCAAGTTTTCTATTCCTTCCCATTTGAGTTTTGGTAGCGTGTGGCTGTTTAAGAATTTGTCTATTTCTTCAAGGTTGTTCAATTTGACGGCATATAGAGTTTCATAAAATTATCTGATTATTGCTTGTATTTCTGAGGGATTGGTTGTAATCACTCTCTTTTCGTTCGTGATTTTCTTTATTTGGGTTCTCTCTCTTTTCTTTTTGAGGAGCCTGGCTAGAGGCTTATAACTTTTGTTAATTTTTTCAAAGAACCAGCTCTTGGTTCTATTGATCTGTTCCACTACTTTTCCTGTTTCCATATGATTAATTTTTGCCCTGATCTTTGATATTTCTCTCTTTCTTAGCTGTTCTGCTTCTAGGTCCTTTAGGCATGCTGTTAGAATTTGTGTTAGTAATTTTTCTTGTTTCTTGAGATGAGCCTGGATTGCAATATATTTCCCTCTCAGGACTGCCTTTGCCACATCTCAAAGCGTTTGGATTGTTATATTTTCATTTTCATTTGTTTCCATGTATTTTTTAATTTCTTCTCAGATTTCTTGGGTGACCCATTCGTCTTTTAGTAGGTAGTTCTTTAGCCTCCATATTTTTAGGGGTTTTCCAGACTTTTTCCTGTGGTTGATTTCAAGTTTCAAAGCATTGTGGTCTGAAAGTGTGCTTGGTATGATCTCCATTTTTTTAATATTTATTAAGATTTTCTTATGCCCCAAAAATATGGTCTGTCTTGGAAAATGTACTGTGTGCATTTGAGAAGAATGTAAATTCTTTTGCTTCTGGATGAAGGGCCCTGAAGATGTCAGTCAGGCCCGTCAGTTCCAACGTGTCATTCAGGGCCATTGTTTCTATAGTGATTCTCTGTTTAGTGGATCTATCCAGCACTGTGAGTGGGGTATTAAGGTCCCCTGCAATTAGCACATTTTTATCGATAAGATTGTTTATGTTTGTAATTAGTTGCTTTATAAAATTGGGCTCCCCAGAATTAGGCACATAGATATTTATAACTGTTAGCTCTTCCTCCTGGATAGTCTCTGTGATTATTATATAATGCCCTTCTTCATCTCTCATTATATCTTTTACTTTAAAGTCTAGTTTGTCCGATATGAGTGTGGCTACTCCAGCTTTCTTCTGACTTCCGGTAGCATTTTAGATAATTCTGCACCCCCTCACTTTCAATTTGAAGGTGTCCTCAGCTCTAAAATGGGTCTCTTGCAGACAGCAGATAGATGTGTCTTGTTTTTTAATCCATTCTGTTACCCTGTGTCTTTTAATAGG
The DNA here is from genome assembly GCA_030068075.1 of Paguma larvata. Lineage (NCBI taxonomy): Eukaryota > Metazoa > Chordata > Mammalia > Carnivora > Viverridae > Paguma > Paguma larvata. The sequence goes on along the minus strand of CM057834.1, from coordinate 88,006,272 downwards.
AGCATTTAGTCCATTTACATTCAGTGTTGATATTGAAAAATATGGGTTTATGGTCACTGTGTTATCTGTAGGTTTCATGCTTGTAAGGATGTCTCTGGCACTCTGTGTTCCTTGTGACCTTTCCTTCATAGAGTCTCCCTCAGGATCTCTTGTAATGGTGGTTTATTTGTGATGTATTCCTTCGGTTTTTGTTTGTTTGGGGAGACCTTTATCTCTCCTTCTATTCTGAATGACAGGCTGGCTGGATAAAGGATTCTTGGCTGCATATCCTTTCTGTTCATTACATTGTAGATTTCCTTCCATTCCTTTCTGGCTTGCCAAGTTTCTGTAGATAACTCTGCTATTACACTAGTGCGTCTGTCTTTGTATTTCAAGGCCCCTTTATCCTTAGCTTCTTTCAGAATTCTCTCTTTGTCTTTGTATTTTCCCAGCTTCACTATGATGTGTTGTGCTGAAGGTCTCTTCAGGTTACATCTGAGAGGAGTTCTCTGTGCCTCTTGGATTTCCATGCCCGTTTCCTTCTTCATGTTGGGGAAGTTCTCAGTAATGATTTGTTCCAGTACCCCTTCGACTCCTTTCTCTCTCTCTCTTCTTCCTCTGGAATTCCTATAATATGGATATTATTCTATTTGATTGCATTGTTCAGCTCTCGAATTCTCCTTTCCTGTTCCTGAATCAGTTTCTCTTTTTCTCTGCTTCCTCTTTTTCCATAATTTTATCTTCTAATTCGCCTATTCTCTCTTCTGCCTCTTCAATCCGTGCTGTAGCTGCCTCCAATTTGTTTTGCACCTCATTTAAAGCATTTTTAATTCCTTCTGACCAGTTTTTAGGAGCTTGATCTCTGCTTTGAGGGCCCCCCTGCTTTCTTCAATGCTTTTTTCAAGCTCAGCGAGTATTTTTATGTTTATCATTCTATATTCTTGTTCTGTTAAGTTGCTTATGTCTGCTTTCATCAGTTCTTGCACTGTCACTATTTCCTGTACATTCTTTTGAGGGGAGTTCTTCCGTTTTGTCATTTTGGCTAGGTGTGTGTTGGTTTATTTCCTAGTCCTCCCTGGAAAGGAAAAGGATCAGGCCGACAAACAGGAAACACAAACTCACGACCGTACTGACCAATAATATGACAAACAAATCACAACATAAAAAAGATTAACAAACAACACTCTGGAGACATGCGACCTGACGTACCAGCTACACGTTAATGATAGGGTGTGCACTCTGCTGATGGCAGGAGAGATAGGAAGGAGAAGAGGGAGAATATGTTTAAAATAGAAGAATTGACCTAGAATTAATCCAGGCAATGCTGCAGTTTTTGTGTCTCCGCGACTATCACTCCTGCAGAAGGGATCTCCTGTATGATTAGGGGTGTGGCCTGGTGTAGGCGGGTCCTACCTCCACCACTGGGTTTGGAGTCCTAGGGTTTGGCTTTGTGGGAATGCGTGACCACAATGGCGCCCTCCCAGCCTCCACTTCACGGACCCAGAGTCTCAGATCACTCCTCAGTTTCTGTCCTAAACTCTGGGTTGCTGGCACAGTTCAGTTTGCTAGGCAGTCGTGCGCCCCATGCTCATCTGAGTTCCTATAACTCTCTCAGACTGCTGTGCCTTATGTACATTGAGTCTCTGACTCAGCACCGGTGCAACCACAATGTCGTCACCCCAGCCTCCTCTTCACGGACCCGGAGTCTTAGAACACTCCTCTGTTTCAGTCCTCAACTCGGTCTGGGTTGCAGGCACAGTACGATCTGCTGGGTGGTCACGTGCCCCTTGCACGCCCGGTTTTCCCTGTGTAAATTGTGTCCCTTACTCAGCACCGATCCAGTGATGGCATGGCGCCTCTCCATGTTGCAGGCTGGGACAGCGTCGCTGGCTCCAGAGTGAAGAAACTTCTGCCAGCTCCACCGTGAGCAACGGACCTTCTCTCTAAAAGCCTCGCAGTTAGTGACTTGATGAAAAGCTCTCTCTCCACCCCGGTCCGAGATACTTTTCCTGCTGCTCTTTCTCTTCCCCTTACCTTTCTGCGGAAGGGGCCTAGGGCCTGGGGCCCGCTCCCCACAGTCAGCACCTCCGCGTCTCTCTTTCTTTCTCCCAAATTGTACTCACTCAGTCTCCCAGGATTTTCTGGATTTCGCGTTCTCTTCCCCGTAGCCTCCAACTCCTCCTTCCTGCAGATCTCTGCGATTGAGAGTCCCTCAGTTTCAGTCCTTCTTAGTTTGAAAGACACTGGAGAGCTCTAGTTTCCCCTACTCCTCTGCCATATTGGCCCCTCTTCCTCTTCCCAGATGTCTTTAATTTTTTATTTTGAATCTTAATGTTTTATAGGGGAGGAAAAAGTTTTCTTCAACCCTTTTAGGGTCTCTGGCTTGGTCTGAAAATTAAACTGACATAAAACAGAATAACGGGAGAAACACACATACATTTCATTGAATTTTTCCAGGTACAGGGGAGCCTTCACAAGATATTGAAGACCCAAAGCAGTGACTAGAGTAGGGAGCTTTAAAACTTTCAGACAAAGAAATTGGCAAGACAGAGAGGCTTGGGCTAGGGATGGTCAATGGTGAAGAAGTAACTAGAAAGATAAGGGTTAGTTTAAGATGGTTTATTTATCACATTTCTCAGGACCTCAGTTCTCTGTCTCTAGTGATAAGAATGTCTTCCTCTGTTCTGGTACTGGGAGGGGACTTTTCACATGGGAGATTTATGACCTGTTTCAGTGAAAAGGGGGGGAAAGGGGAGGTCACTGTGACCTTCTTGCTTCTGCTGCCTTTTCAGACTTGTTCAGTGTAAGATATCCAATATGACAAGGTGCCATATTTTGGGGTGGCATTTCTTGAACCCTATCGGCATGAAATGCCTTTTTTTTTTTTTTTTTTTTTTTTTGCTTCGAGGCTGCAACACTGCAGGAGGATGAATTTCTTTGCACTAGGAGAAAGAAAGATAGGGAACATACATGTCGGAGGGTCGGTGGGAAAGCTGGATAGGAGCGCAGGGTGCAGGATTTCCTGGGATCTCAAAAAAGATGATTTGCTATGGAGATGTGTTGTAAGCCTCTCCACCATCTTGCAGCTAAATCATGGGCGAAGTCTTCTTTACTCCTTTGTGATTTGTGGGTTAGAATTTGTTTGTTTCTTTTTCTCTTTTTTTTTTTTTTGTTAGATATGTATTATCGGGGCTGAATTCTGCCTCAGTGTGAATATATAGGGCTGTAACTAGTCCATGTTAAGAAAAATTATCCCGGGGGTGCATGGGTGGCTCAGCTGGTTAAGAGACCCACTTCAGCTCAGGTCATGATCTTGCAGTTCATGTGTTCCAGTTCTGCATCCAGCCCTGTGCTGATAGCTCAGACCCTGGATCCTGGTTCAGAATCTGTGTCTCCCTCTCTCTCCACCCCTCCTTTGCTCGCATTCTCTCGTCAAAAATAAATAAACATTAAAAAATGTTTTAAAAATTAAAAAAAAATATATATATAAAAGAAAATTATCCCAAACTTGGAAATAAGTGAAAAGGTGATAATGTCAGGCTAAGAACATTTTTAAACAAGCCCACCTAAGGATCATCTGACTCTGGAAACTTACGCTTGTTCATACAATTCGTTACAACCCAGAGATTTTATAATTCTGAACGCTGATTTGGGACCATGATTTTCTTTTTTGTTTAGTAAAAAGGATAAATTCAAAGGTTATGGTTTTATCACCCTGTAGGATTTTAACCACTAAATACCTTGTCTAAATAAGCAATTTTATTTCAGCATGACTTTTCTCCCGATTTATTGTAAAAACCCCAGTTTCTTAAATTCTCCTCTGAACTGTTTTTGTCATCCTGCTGGTTCCTTTATTAATAGGTTTAATAAATCCTTGATATGGACTTTTTAATCTGTTTCTGTAAGAATTATGTTTTTAACATTTTGAGACCATGCTTTGGTACCCATATGCAGCCTTTGTATGAATTAGGAAAAAAGTGTCCCTTCCTTCAAGACAGTTAGTTTTATTTTCCTCAAGTATAATTTTTAGAAGATAGTATGTTATTTTTTTTAATAATAAAATTAAAAGCAAGCCTGAGGTCATTCTACATAAATTTTACAAATTAAATTATTGAACACACAATAAAGGAAGTACAAATTTTTAATCATAATAATAACTCACTAGAATACTTAAGAAATCAGTAGGATTTAATCATTAGCAATAAAATAGTTTTACATCTTACTTTCACAGAGATAAAATTCTTTATGACAGTTTCACTGCCTATTGGCTTTAGTGTCTTGTTTTCTAAAGAAATGAACAGTTTTTCTCATGACATTGTATACCTTTAATAAATTTTCTTTTCACCAAGCAATAAAATTGTCCATTGGCAATTGCTACTGCAAGGTGAAATTTATCCTGGGAGCTACAGAACATTATTAGAAATGTGTCGTGTCAATCACTGTTGCAAATGTTGTGATTCTTCGAATGGAATATTCTAAGTGTAGATATTAGAAATCAACTTAGGATTTTAGTTCCCTCTACATGGAATTCCCATCAGTATCATTTCCCTTCCAGGCAATTTCAACCATTAGTCAATAGCTCCTGTTCATTGCAATTCTTTGAGTTACACACACCATCTGTAACACTGAGAGGCCATTATATTCTTTTATCATTTTAAGACTTTCCTTTGAAGACGATAGTTTTATAGCTAGTTTAGAAAAAAGAAAATTGAATTTAGAATTGAGTTTTGGATCCTAGATGGGATTCTAAGTTGAGTTGACACTTTCTTCTCTCTTAAAGGTACTGCCTATGCTGGGAGAGTTGCCGTCAATGTCAAGAGATTCTGCCGTTTGTTCAGTATCAATATATTTTTCACAAACGTGATTGCTTTGACTTCAAAAAATGTATAATTCCTTGATACTTTCAAGTGCATCGTGTACATCGAATTTTTTTCCTATGTCATTTTGGATTTAACATCAATTTTTATTCGGGCTATTATGCCACATTGGTATTGAGTAAATAAATGTAAAACTGGTTATTTTCAAGACCAACTTCTACGTGTGTTGCAGGAATATGTAACAATTAATGTTACAAGAATTTCTAACAGAGCATGGCCTTCTTTCCTGAAGTGAGTTTCTAGTGTCATGATAGCTTCAGCTTGACTTTCTCAACATTTTTTTCAAAAATGGCTCCAAATTTCTCCTTCCTAAAATTATTTTTAATAAACTTCAACACGACAACAAAAAGGGTTTGCACGTTTTCTATCAAGTTTAAACGAAGCAAGGAATATAGAATATTTTATAATTTTTTTTTTAGGATTTACTGCTGCAATCTCTTATGTTTTCCAGTGTATTTATGGCATTGTCATATCCCCTAGTCATTCGAATAATTTTATCTAGATTCAGTTTTTGTAGACATTGTACTGAGAATTGATATTATCTGTGTCAACATAACTGTTTTTCTCCAAGAAATTCTAGCTCAGGAAGATAAGATTACAACCCAATAAATAACTAACTTTATCATGTGCTTCAGGAAATCCTGCAAACTAATTTATCAAGGCAAACAGTTGCTTCATTGTGGCAAACAGCTAGTCTTATCAAAAAAAAAAAACTGTGTGCTCACCTGCACAAACACCTTGCTTATCAGGACAAGAGTTTATTTATCCATAAGACTTGTTTTAAGACCTACTGTGTCCACCAATCCTAAAGTACTACATCACAAACTTTGACCAATCTTCACCTGTTCCCTGCCTTGAAGGACTTGCCTTAAATTACTTGAGCCCAGACCCCAAAATTTTCCCCTGCTGAGACACCAAGACTCTGTGATGATGGTGGTCTCCATTGCTGCTTTAAGCCTAACACACTTGACTTTGCTTGACCAACAGGTTATTCTGGAAGTTTTTGTAGAGAGTCAGCAGTCAACATGAGTCAAAATATATACAGTCTTTTCTACTCATGTCATTACTGAATAAATGCCCACAAAATATTCACCTACAGACATGTTTGTCTTTTTGGGATTTGAAAATCTGGTAATAATTATAATCTGTTCTACATAGACTATATTAGGAGTTGTATCTAAGATAGGTGAGAAAGGGGCCCCTGGGTGGCTCAGTCTGTTAAATGTCCGACTTCAATTCGTGTCTGTCTTCGGCTCAGGTCATGATCTCACACTCGTGGATTTAAGCCCCATATGGGGCTCTGTGCTGACAGCTCAGAGCCCGGAGCCTGCTTCGGATTCTGTGTCTCTCTCTCTCTCTCAGCCCCTCCTCCCACTCACCCTCTCTCTCTCTCTCTCTCTCTCTCTCTCTCAAAAATAAATAAACATTAAAAAAATTTTAATAAGTGAGAAATATTTAGTACTTCTTACCTAATTCAAATAACACAAGACGTGCTGCTGCTGTTTGTATTCTAAGAAAATGTTCTACCTTCAATGTTATTATTTGTTGTGGTTCCTACCAGATGAAGAAAATTCCATTATTATGCTGATAAAGTTCTTGGATGATCTGAATACTAGCATTGCTGTGCAAAAGATGAATCATCTCATTTTCATGAAAATGGCACTGAAGCCCTTGACCCTTCCAAAACCCAACCTAAAGCAAAGCTTTGAAGGCCAAGAAAGTGGTGCTGAAAGGCATCCAGTCACAAACACAGAAAACATCCATAAGTTACCTATCTTCCAACTGCACAAGGCACTGAATCTTTGAAGGCAGCCCAAATATCCTCAATTAGCACCCCCAGGAGAATCAAGCTTGACCACTATGCCATAGTCAGATCCACCGCTACCCCCCCCCACCCCAACTCCTGAGTCAGCCATGAATAAAATAGAAGACAAAAACACACTTGTGTCTATTGTGGACACCAAGCCCAACAAGCACCAGATCAAATAGATTGTGAAGAAGATCAGTGATGTTGATGAGGGCCAAGTCAACACCCAGATCAGTCCAGATGGAGAGGAGAAGGCATATGCTTAACTGGCTCCTGACTATGATGCTTTGGATTTTGCCAACAAAATTGGGATCACCTAACTGAATCCAGCTGGCTAAATCGAAATATAATTTTTCACCATAAGAAAAAGAATCAGCTATATTGTGTTTAACAATGGCACATGATATTTGATCTTACTTTCCAATAGTTTGTCCTGTAGTGTTAATAATTATAGCTATATTTTAGAATCAGAGTTCAATTTTAAATGCTTAACACTGTTGTTGATATACATTTAATTTTCTTCATGTTTACTAAGAGCATGTGATAAATGGTGCTAATCGTCCTGTTGTCAATCTCCAGTTGATTTTTTTCCTCCCCCAAAGACAAAATAAAATTCCTTCGAAGTAAAAAGGTTTAGCACTATTTTTTTTGTCACTTGGAAGAATTTGTGTGTAACATTCCTCAGAACTTGTTATCTGTAACTTGAGGTGGATAATTATCAACTAGTTCTCTGGATATTGAAGTTATATGGGCATGTACTTGCATTCATAGAAAGTACATTAAGTTTAATAGAGTCTTTGGGTTTTTTTTCTTTTCTAGTTTAAGTGGAAATTCATTTCTTATGATTGACACAAAGATAGGAAGTACATTCATATCCTGCCCAATTGGTGACGTTTCAGTGCTACGTTGTGCTGTAACTATTAGCTCTGGGTCTCTTCCGTCTTTCCTCCCGCATCTCATCTATTTTCTCCAAAAATTTGTTCAATTATACAAATAAATTTCTTTCATTTTCTCTATGTATTTCTATTTTCTTATTATTGGTGATTAAAAAATATTTTTGACACCTGGAAAGAAGTTACGAATAGTTTAATATTTTATCTTAGAGTGTGAAACATTAAAAAATAATAGATTTGGGGAAAATATGATTTTATAGTTTAGAAGCCTGGAAGACGACCTCAACTGAGTGGTGGAAGTTAATATCCCAGTAATGAGACATAAGCTTCATGTGCCTCTTGACATGATGTACTGAGAAGGGCTCAACATCACTTCTCTGGTAATCTTACAAAAAATCATAACCTAAATTTATCATGAGGAGATGTCACATAGCCCTGCATGTCATTCTCTAAGACCAATTTTGTGACACTAGCTGTGTGTCTTACAGTTCAATTCAATCTTGACACTAACTACCTGCACTTAGTGTACATCCCATAGGTTAAGGGGCTCAGTCCCATGAGGCTGTCCCCACTTCAAATACCAGCTGAAATTTATGGATGTCCCCAAAGGGACTTGTCTGGCCAACCACAAATTTGGGGCTTCCCACAACCTTCCCCCAAATTTGATAATTCTCTAGAATGGCTCATGTAACTCAGGAAAGTACTGTACTTAGCAATTACAGTTTTATATAAAGGATCCAACTCAAGAAGAGCCAAGCAGAAGAGATGTATGGGAAAAATAGTCAGGGAATAGGGGCGGGAGGAGTGTGGAACTTCCATGCCCTCTCCAGGGCCAGAGTCCCAGCACATTGATCAGTTCACCAACCCAGAAGGTCCCCAAACCTTGGTATTTAAAAGATTTTTGTCAAGGCTTCATTATGTAGGCATGATTAATTAAATCATTGGCTATTGGTGATAAAACTCAATCTCCAGACCCTGTCCTCTCCACAGGGGCTGAAAGTTCTAACCCTCTAATCACATGGTTAGTTTTAGATTTCGTTTTTTGTTTTATTTTCCTTTGGCAATAAGACCCATCCCAGGGTTGAGTAACCACATTAACATAACAAAGACATGCTTCCACTCAAGAAATCCAAGAGTTTTAGGAGCTCAGTGGCAGGAACTGGGGATAAAGAGCAAATGTATATTTTTTATTACAACACAACCCCAAATTCTGGTACGTTCCACCAAGTAAATGGCTTGTGCTCTTCAGAATTGTCAAAGTCACAGAAAAAATAAAAACACCAGATAACAATGCAAAACAAAACTGTTCTGTATTAGAAGAGACTAAGGAGTCATGATAACCAAATGTAATGTGGGACCCCAGTTTTGATCTTTTCTTCTGGACCAGGAAAACACATTAGTAGGATAATCGGTAATATTTGAATAAGGTCTTTGATTAGTTAATAGTATCGTATCAATGTTAGTTTCCTGTTTTTGATCATTTCTGATGGTTATGTAAGATATTAATATTAGGGAAAGGTGGTGAAGTGTATACAGAAAAATTTTATGCCACTTAAATAGTATAAATGCCATTTACTTAAAAATAAAAATAAATTTAAAATAATATCCCTATTATATACTCTAAATTTTAATAGCAGTTATTTTTATACTGATGAATTTCCATAATAGACACTTTCTATAAAATATACAGTGTGTAATGATTTAGTGACTTCTAATTTATGTCTATGAAATACTGCCTTGTGAATTTTTAGTGGCAAGTGAATATTAGTTACTCCATAATGATTTATGTCACAATGAAAGAACTTAGACATTGTTGAAAAAACAAAATTCAACTGAGTAAATTTAAAAATCTTATTGGTTTTATTCAATGATTTATGAATTGGGCAGCATTCCATTCAGCAGATAGAAACAAGCCCCCAGGAGCTGTAGAAAATGGAAGACTTATAGGCAAGAGAAGCAGGACAAGAAAGTTACCAACAAAGAATGGATGGTTTCAGGCAAGGTCACCTTCCTTTAGGGGACAGTAGGGATCTATCAATGGGTTACCTCAATAGTGCTGACCAGGAAATTCCAGACTGATGGTTAAGATTACATTCCTGGGAGAGGCTGAAACTACAGTTAGGTGATGTGGGCCTTAGCACAAGTGACTCTATTTGGGGCCTTTCCCTGATGTTAATATGTTGTCTTTTCTTTTTTTTAACAAGATCTAAATTAGAAACTCAACAATGACTTTCTAGTATAATAAGCAAATAGCTGATGATATGAACTACAGTATGAATTGTCAACTTTAGCCAGTGTCCTAGCACCAGTGTGGATTTGTGGTTTGAATTTGATTATACTTCCCAATCAATATATTAGTTGGTAAAGTATATTCAAACTGTACTCTGTAACAGTCAATTCAAACAATTTTAGCCTTTAAAATTTTTTTGCAGGCCTGGATTACAAACAGGAAATCATCAAAGAACAAAGAAATGTCCTTTGATAATCAATTATAATCATTTCACCTGAATTTTCTATTTCTGCCATGGCAAATTTAGGCCATCACTTTCTATGTATTATTTTTCAACCAGAGGGTCTAATGCAGTTTTTCGATCACCAAGTCTGTGTACTTTTTCCCCAAGGGCAAACTTGTCCTTTAAATTAATATTCCAGTAGACCTGGGACACTAGATTTTCCAGACAGCTCTTTGGTGAGGCACCTGGGTTTGGGGATAGGCTAGGCTGGGAGGTTGAGGTGTGGTCTTTGAGGATGTATGGCTGTGATGTAAAAGCTTATTGGGAAGTGTTGGGGACTGAGGTTAAAGGTTAATGTGACTGGAAGACTTGTAACCTCTCCTTAGAGCAGCTTGGAGAGGTTTATGTCCAGGATTTCCACTGACGACAGCCAGAGGATTTCCATCTCCTTGTGCAAAAACATCTCCGCTGGGCTTGCTCTTCCTCACACTTGTGAACCAACACTCTGGATTCAAGGTCCCCTGGGCTACAGCTTTTTGCCAGTGACACACTTCCTCTCAGCATGGCCTGTGTTCTCGGGCAGCTGGTGGAAATGGGAGCCTGGGTTGGGAAATCAGGCCGTTCAACAGGTTCTGTTTCTCAGGGGCAGGCACTATTACTGGCAAAAACTAAAGTGAAATATCCACACTCAGATATTTCAGAGTGAGCATGAGGGAACATGAGGAAAATGTACCCTAACATCAGAACCACAATGGAACAGGAATCACTCCAAACTGAAAACAACACAAATATCCATCCTGAATAGGACATAAAAACTGAGGTATATTTACATATAATGAAGGACCATATATTAAAGAAAATGAATGACTTCAGACAGAAGCAAATTTAAGATTAAGACAGCATCACAAGATTAGTCAGTAAATAGCATTGAGAAGTCTTTTTAAAAAATTATAATCCATGGGTACCTGGGTGGGTCAGTTGGTTAGGCTTCTGACTTTAGCTCAGGTCATGATCTCGTGGTTCTTGAGTTCAAGCCCTGCATTGGGCTCTGTGCTGACAGCTCAGAGCCTGGAGCCTGCTTTGAATTCAGTGTCTCCCCCTCTCTCTGCCCTGCCCTCACAGGTGGGTGTGCTCTCTCTCAAATAAATATTAAAAAATTTTAATAAAGAATTATAATCCATATATCTAATAAAAATTCCATGTTATACACACTGAAGCCCAAGATACTGAAAGAAGACACAGTTGTCACCTTAACTACATGTATTTTGACCTCAGTTTGTACTTTCTAACTAAGTTCTTTCCAGTTCATCTCTTAACTCACAAAAGACCCTATAGGCAAACCATCCCGTTATGGGAACCGAAACTACCCTCTGATGCAATAAGGACAACCCTGAGCCTGCAAGACCCTGAGTGATTGACCCCAAGATAATGATCAACCTGACCTGTACTGCCCACCTGCACATACCTGCCAACCTTTGCCCCACATTCTCCTTACACAAACCTGGAAGTATTTTCAGCACTTTGGAGACAATCTTTGAGACACTAGTCTGCCGTCTTCCCTGTGTTGGCCTCACAGAAATAAAATCCTTTCTTGTTTCACGACTGCTTGTCTCCCTGCCTTTGGATTTTGTCAGCGGCGAGGGGCCAATCCTGGTCTGTTTGGGACCCCTAGAGCCAGGTGCTTGTGCCCCCCTGTGCCCCAGCCACACTGAAACATAGATTAAGTGACAGATGAAGGGAAAAAGCAAAGACACTCAGGACTAGAAGTAAAAGACTTTGGTTCTCTTTCTGGATGTCCCATTTAAGGGACAACTGGCAATTGGTAGATAGCTTAATCTCCCTGAGGCTTTGTTTCTCCCTCTGTCAAATGGGGTCAATAATACAATCATTTTCATGAGAATCACCGAGATTGTATGTGGAATGAACAGTTAGACCAATACCTGCAAAGGATTTCACTCATATTGGCATTTTCTATCTCAAGGCAACTTTAAAGATCGGAAAAACAAAAGACCTCTTTTCAGAAAGTTAACACAAACAGACCATTTATAATTACTGCAGGAGAGCGTGATTTACCACATTTTCCAGATTCCAAACTGAGAGGTCAGCAATGGTTTCTGGGGCATTTCTACAACACATCCAACCCCCACAGATATGCTATTAGATTCACATGTCTCCCTTGTTGGAGAGAAAACCACAGACCCAAAATGAAGTCCCTTATGCTAAGCCATGACACCAAACTGGAGCTTAATTCCTAACCCAATTACAGTTTCAGCCTCCCTCAAAAATGCAGTTTTAACTGGTCGGTCAGGAACTTTCTGGTCAGCACCAGTAAGGTAATCTGTAACATGGGCTCTCTCCCTCTCCCAAAGCAAGATGAGGTAATCCACCAGGTAAGACCGTTCTGTCCCAGCTGGAAGGACCTCACACAAAATGATGCTTTTTGTTTATTTGTTTGTTTGTTTGTTTATGGCTTTCTTCTGCCTTTAAAACCTTTTTCCTTTTGGTAGTCCTTAAGAGCTCCCCTCTAATGACTATATGGGATCTTGCCCAACTCACAAATCAGGGACATAATAAGCACTAATTCTGCACAGGCTGATAGCCACTATAGGTTGTTGGATTCACCTGTGGGACCACAGTCTAGGTTTCGGACTGGGCACAAACTTTGGTCTCATCTCGGAAGCAGAGACCAATGATACATTGGTTATGTGCGACCCCTGACGAAAGATGGAAAAAGTTCCTTAAGTGTCCTGGTACAGGTGAGCACAATTTTCTCAGGGAATATATGTCCGGCCATAGATTTGGGTCACTACATGGATCTCCATTTTTTTTTTTTTTTAATCTTTTGACTCTACTAGTTAAATGTAAAGACCTGGGCGTGATTTTGTTGGGCTTTTAACACTGAATTAAATAAGTAAATGACGGGCACCTGAATGGCTCAGTCAGTTAAGTGTGTGACTTTGGCTCAGGTCATGATGTGGGTTTGAGCCCCACATCAGGCTCTGTGCTAACGGCATGGGGCCTGCTTAGGATTTTCTCTCTCCCTCTCTTTCTGCCCCTCCCCCACTTGCATGCACACTCTCTCTCTCAAAAATAAATACACTTAAAAAGAAATAAGTAGAAGAAAGGTTAAATTTTCTTCCTTTAAAGCCACGAAGACACAGGAAGAGGATTGAGATCCAGGGGAGTTGATGGGACAGAGGGCAAAGTGTCGGGAACACTGGGAAAGCAGACTCGAAACTTGGTGCTCACATGGTTCTATAGCCCAGCCAGTGTGATGTGGGACTTGCCACCTCGTCTCTCTACACCTGTTTCCTCATCACCAAGCTCCCTTCCCACCTAAAATACTATGACTGAGAGCAAGGTAACTAATAGCAATTTTTATCTCCTTAAACTTCATTCTAAACATATTTTAACAATTGACCGTTCTTGTTAGAATTTTAAAATGTTTTCCATGGGTGCAGCTGGTGTGCTCCTTGGGTGTGGTCCTCATTCCTGTTTTGTGAAATGGTTGAGGGGCGCTTGCCACAGCCCAGGAAAAACCCAACAAAGGAGAAGAATAGTGATCATATTAATTTGAAAGTGACAGGCTGCTGCAGGAGGTCGTTGAGAGGACATGACCACCGGGTGACCTGCGAGCTGGACCCGGGGGATCAGAGGCTCTTCCCTGTCCCCTGTCCTTGGAATGTGGGAGCCATTTTCAAGGACTTAAGTCCCCATGAGAGTGCAAGATATTCCTGAGGCCTGGTCTGAACTTGTGACTGAGCCCCATTAAGGCCTCTGTATAAACTTTGTGGTCCTGTCGAGTGGGTATGGAGATCAACTCTTGCGGTGCCCAGGACAAGCCTCAAAAGTGGGTTCCCTTGGGGTGCTCCACCTCTTTGGTCTCTCCTCATGCTGCCAGTTTGTGGCCCAATAGAGGACAGGGCAGTTCTGTGGTACCATCCGAAATTAAGAGGCATATAACGTGAATAAGCTAGTGTGATATTGCGATTTAGAATAAGAAACATATATTTGATCTTTGTCCCTATCTCTGCCAGAAAAAGCCCCAAACCCTAGGATTTTCTAGATGAGCTCTATAAAGGTGTCTTTGTTATGTTAATGAGGCAACTCTGGGAAAGCTCCCAGGTCACCCGGGCTGGGGGCTGGTTGCCAAGGGAACCAACCATGTGATTAGAGGGTTGGCTTTTTCAGCCCAATCACCTGACTTCTGGGGAGGGGAGAGGGGATAGAGATAACGTTTGATTACCAATGGACTGTAACTTAATCAATCATGCTTATGTAAGGAAGCCTCCACGAAAATACAAAAACATGGGGTTCAGAGAGCTTCCGGTTTGGTGAACACAAGGAATTACGGGAGTTTGGTACACCCTGAGGGCTTGGAAGCTCTGTTCTCTTTGTGCATACAGTGTCTTATACATCTTTTTCATCTGGCTGTTCCTGATTTATATGCTTTTATAGTAAACCGGTAATCTAGTAAGTAAACTGGTTTCCTGAATTCCGTGAGCCACTCTAGCACATTAATCGAACCCAAAGAGAGGTCATTGGAACGAATCTCTGATCTAGCCAGTCTGTCAGAAGTACAAGTGACAGCCTGGACTTGGAATTGGCGTCTGAAGTGAAGTGCAGCGTCCTGTAGGGCTGACTCCTTAACCTGTGGAGTCTGAAGCCAACTCCAGTATACAGTGTCAGAATCGAGTTGAATTATAGGACTCCTAGTTGGTGTCAGAGAATTGCTCAATGGCATAGAAACCTCCCCCCAACTCTCCTCAAAACACACACACACACACACACACACACACACACACACACACACACAGAGGAACTGGATGCAGAAGCATTAACTAGTTAACAGGCATTGAGAATGACAGAGGTTGTCACTGAGACAGATTGATGGGAACAATCCGTATAAAGGACTCACTTGACCCATTGAAAACAATGGATATTAAGAAGCTTTGTCCCACAAGAGGCATGTGTTAGAGAGAGTGCTTTCTAACTCTAGACTGTGCTTCCTCAGGTTACATGCACTTATCTCCCTATAGCATCCTGACTACTCCCAACTCATTTTCTTTAGTTGTTCATCCTTCTTCTCCCGATTCCTTTAATATACAGACAGAAACTGGTGTATGGACACAGGCACAGTGCTTCCTCCTCCTGTTCCCCCTGACTTTTTAACTAAATGCCCAATGGTAGGCTTTTACCAAATGGAGATGTGTAGGAAAACACCTGGACATTAAAACCAAAATACCCCCAATACCCTGCTTTGTCTATTAGTGCTATCTCATTTAACATTCTCCTTTATATTCCAATGAACTGTTATGTAATCACTGTTTATCTTTTATTTTTAATCACTGCTTATCAAAACAATGCTAGCAACAATCCTTGGGAACCTAGTTTGAGTGAAAATTTAAATATTTTTTATTGATTACTATAAAACCAAGGACAATATTACTAATTTCTTTTGGTATTTAGCTTCTGTATGCCAAGGAATCTGCCTTTGAAGGAGGGAAAGATTGGGGCACCTAGGTGGCTCAGTTGGTTAAGTGTCTGACATCTGCTCAGGTCTTGATCTCACTGCTCATGAGATGGAGCCCTTTGTCAGGCTCTGTGCTGACAGCTCAGAGCCTGCTTCAGATTCTCTGTCTATTTGTCTTTCTCTCTCTGCTCCTCCTTCACTCATTCTCTCTCTCTCCCTCTCTCTCAAACGTAGATAAATAAATAAACATTTAAAGGAGGGAAAGATTACTGTAAAAGAAAGGGACATTTCTACATACATTTCTGTTTAGATGAATTGTGTTAATTACACATCTTATCTAAAAAAATTCTGATACAAAAACAATTAAAGTGTGAATTGATGGTATTAAACCTAAACTTTTCCTAAGCTTGTTTTGTTAGTTGCTCCAAGAAAGATGTCAATTTTCGTGGTTTGATATTTGAATAGGAAGAATACCCAATTCATCTCACTCAGTTAACCCCTAACAGATTCCTGATTGCCACCCTGTCACATCCAAAATCTTTCTCCTGAGGCCCCTTCAAAGCAACAAATCTAAGAAGAAATAAATAACTTTTGTGTGTTAGTTACAAATCCAATCTGTGGCTGCAGAGCTACTGGGTCAAGTTCGGTGCATCCGATTTGCTAATTTTCTGATTTTGACCTCGATTTGCCAATTTTTAGGAGCTAAATCCTTGTAAGTTTTGGCATCAAAGATTTGTAGTATTGCCACATGCAGTGGTTCGGTCCAGAAGTACAATTCATTTTCATGAATCATCTTTGATATAATTTTGAAGTTAAAATTTATGTGTTTATTGAGGAATTATGATAGGTTGAGGAAAAAATGGCAATGTATCTTTAGTATTAACCTTAAGTTCTAGTCTAAAATTTTTGTTCAAAACACAGTTAAATTATTCTGAAGCAAGATTTTTAAAAAGCAAGGTTTTCTTTTGGTACAATTAGGCTCTATTAATTACCGTTCCATTCTATGTTTAGAATGGAAAGGTGGGCGTCATTACTCAAGTGCAGATGGAGTGTCAATAACGCTAGGCCTACAAAGCAAGAGGGGAGGGGGATTTGTCTTAGCCTTTTTAGGATCACTTGGGTTTTGTAAGTAGGCTGACCAGACCCTCCTGAACCTTGGTGGTATCTCTGAGAAATAAATATTCTGTGGCTCTGAAAACCTTTCTAAGGTGGATCAAGCATGACCTAATCATTACACCATGGATTCCTTTTGTGAACACTAGGAGAAAACACTCCATGCTAAAATGAATGCCTTGTACTATTTACTCCTGTTTAAATTTGAAAAGCTGAGAAATTCACTCTCCAGCATGTATGACTCACCCATAACCAAAATAGCATGAAGCACATGCTGGTTCCAGCCAAGGTCTTTCCATTCATCTTCAGGAAAGCTCTCAGAAACAGTCTGCCTTTGGGATTTTTCTATGTATATTGTTTAACAATCATCAAAGCAGGTATTTTGGACACTGTCTTTAGCTATTTCCTTTTTCTCTTTTACCTATTCCTTTTCCTTCTTCTTCCTCCCTTTCCTCCTCCTTCCCTCAGAAGTTTCCAGTTCAAACAGGTTGCTGCATTCAGTGCAATCTAAGACTATCTAGCCATGAAATAATGGGAAGAACATTATTGTAAAATTTAGAATGCCTGGGTTGGTCCTGGTTTTTTAAGAGTCTGTACCTGAATTGGAACTCAGGTTTTTCCAATTTCATACCCTGTAATCTTTCAGTTACACTATTATTTCTTCTATGCTTATGGTGGGATCTTTGTATCATTTGCACATCAAACCCAGCAGGTAACTACTAAGCACTGTGGGTTCCCACTCGGAGGAACTAGGTTAGCCCAACGGAGTGGACAATTTCCTGGGACAGATGGGTTGGGGCATATCTGGAAGAGCTATTTCCTGAAGCAGTTATATTACTGTGAAAAGCCTAGTTTGGCTTCTGAGAACCAGGGGCTTCTGTGGGAAAGTCTGCAATAAAAGAGAAAGAAAATAACTTTAGAATAAACAGCATGATTAGGTGGGAAGGTACTGTGGATGGATGGAATTGTATCTCCCCAATAGATATGTTCAACTCCTAACCCTGGTACCTTTGAAAGTCATCTTATTTGGAAATAGAGCCTGCAGGTGGAAACACTCTCAAATGAGGTCATACTGAATTCAGGTGGGCCCAATGACTGGTGTCCTTATATTGAGAGGGAAATTTAGACATAGAGAGAGACACACAGAGAGAACGCCATGTGCAGATGAAGGTAGAGATTGGCATTACAAGCCAAGGAGTGTGGGCAACTACCAGAAACTACTAGGACACAAGGAAAGATCCTTCTTTAGAGCCTTGCTGACACCTTGATTTAGTTAATAGCCTCCTAGTCTGTGAGACAATATATGTCTATTGTTTTAAGCTACCCATTTTGTAATACTTAGTTATAGCACCTAGGGAACTAGTACAGAGAGTGTAGAATGAAAAAAAATCCACAGAAGGGATTGAATTAAGAGATTAAGAACTGTGGAAGAATGAGGCTTTGTGTCATGTTTATATTTGGATCTGTTACATATGTTTCTTTTCTTTTTTTTTTTTTTTAGCTTTTTCGAGATATAATTACTATGACATTGTGTAAGTTTAAGGTGTACAATTGATGATTTGATATATGTATATATTGCAAAATGATCACCATAGGTTACCATAGGTTAACACATCTATCACTTCGCATAGTTACCATTTGTTTATGTGTGTTGAGAACTTTAAAGATCTATTCTCTTAGCAATTTTCAAACATACAAAACAGTATTGTTAAAAAAAAAAAAGGTATTGAAAACTATAGTTACCACACTGTACATTAGATTCCCAGAACTTCTTCATCTATAACTGAAAATTTATACTCTTTGATAACCAATACCCATTTCTTCCACCCCTTTCCCCCACTCTAGAAAGTACATTTCTTTATGGACTTATGTCTTCCAAACCACCTACGTCAGGGATCTGGGATTTTCTGATAGCAAGAAAATCTCCCTTCTCCATAACTATCAGCAAACATAGGGAGCGAAATTTGTATCTAAGGGAACAAGAACATGCAAATATTAATCTTTAAAAAGTATTTTTTTATCACTCAATTTTTAAATCTTTTAATGAAACATGGTCATTCTTAGCATTATTTCTACTCTATCCCTAATTTCCGTTCTTTAGAGGAAGGCATTTTCAATTCATTCAATTGTTGTTTAATATTGTTTCCACATTTTAAAATAACAGGTAATAAGGCTATTTCCTGACTTAGGATTTTGACATATGATTTATTGACCTCCTGTTTGGAAGAGCCCTTGGAACCCTTCCACCTTTGTACTCCACATGTCTTCTTTGTCAGAAGAATGGATCTTCTCTTGGGGTGCCTGGGTGGCTCAGTCGGTTGAATGTTCAACTTCAGCTCAGATCATGATTCATGGTTCATGAGCAGGAGCTCCAACTGGACTCACTGCTGTCATTGTGGAGTCTGCTTCAGATCCTCTGTCCTCTTCTCTCTCTGCCCCTCCCTGTTCTCTCTCTCTCAGAAATAAACATTAAAAAAAAAAGAAGAATAGATCTTCTCTCAATACAGACACACACACAAAAGTCAATGAGAAAAAAGTAATGAGATCAAAAGAAGGGTAAAAGACATGAGAAGTGATTTCACAGAAAAGAAATATAAATGTGAAAAGGTTTATGAAAAGATATTAAATCTCATTTATAGTTAAATGCAAACTAAAGCTGAATATACCATTTCCACTTCTCAGATCAGCAAAAATCTAAAAGTTGCAATGCATGCTGTTGGCAAAGCTGTGGGGAAACAAACACTTTCAGACATCGTTGGTGTGATTCAAAGTGTTAAAATCTCTATGCGGGGCAATTTGGCAATGTCTATCAACATCACAGATGCATTTATTCTCTGACCCGGAACTCCTACTCATAAGAATTTATCCTGGAGATACAGATAGTGAGAAATAAATAAAATTACTAGTGCTATAAAGGAATATTGAAAGGACACGTGAGAAACTAATAAAAATAGTTATGTATGTGAACGAGTGGTCAAGTGGATGAATTCATGTATTTTTTTTTGGAGTCATATGAATGTGCTACCCATTATAATTCATAAAAATACAATACAAATACAGAGCTTATCCTTTAAAATAAAACTTGATAAATATCAATTAGCTTACCATTTCTCTTTCTCTTGCCATTGCTCTGTCTCCAACCATCCATCCTTCCATCCATACATCCAACTACCCACCCAGTCATCCATTCGTCTGTACATCCAGTTGGAAACATTGCAGGTGTTTTCCCAAATATGCCATTTTCCTCCCTCTTTCTCCATTCTGCGTGGCTTATTTTCTAGCTCATCTCATATTTATTTTAGGAGGTCTCCTCCTCCTCACTTTCACAATTTCCGTGGTCTCTCTTCTGGACTGGATTTTCTGCTTATGAAGCCCTAAGTCTTATTTTCTGTAGTATTCTCTGTTTGGATGGATTTTTCTAGTCACTTTGAGATTTGGCATGTAAAAATAGTTTATTTTTTAATTTTAATTTATTATTATTATTATTATTATTATTTTAAAGTTTACTTATTTGTTTTTTTGAGAGAGATAGAGTAAGTGGAAGAGATACATCTGCTGTCAGTGCAGAGACCAACGTGGGGCTTAAACTCACCAACAGTGAGATTATGACCTGAGCTGAAATCAAGAGTCAGACACTGAACCGACTGAGCCACCCACGTGGCTTTTACCTTTTATTACCTTTTAGTGTCACACCCAGCATGGAGCCTAACGTGGGGCTTGAATTCACGGCCCTGAAATCAAGACCTGAGCTGAGACCCAAAGTCAACTGCCCAACCGACTGAGCCACTCAGGCAACCCAAAAATGTTTTTATACTATCTTTATTCTTAATAGTTTTTGGCACTCATGGGTTGCAGATTATTTCTCCTAAGAATTTCTGAAATCATTGCTTCATTGTTTTCTGGCTTTCAGTGTTCGTATTCAAGTCCAATGCCATTGTGATTCCTGATCTTTTGTATTTGAGATTTTTTTCCCCCCTTTCTCTGGAAGCTTTAGGATTTTCCTTTTATCCTTGGTATTCTGAAATGTCATGGCAATGATCCTTTGTGCGATTTTTAAAATCCCTCCCCACAGCTCATCGTGCCGGTTTCTAGGAGGTCCCTTTCAAGCTAGAACCTGACTCTCTTTAGTTGGAAGAAAATTTGCTGTTATTTTAATATCACTTCCTCATGTTAAAATTTAGCTTCCTTTCTCTGGAATTCCTATTACTTGCTCACCTGCTTGGAGACATTGAATATTTTTTGTTTGTTCTGTTTTTCGTCTCTACCTTTTGCTGTATCTTAGGGAGATTTCCTTGGCATTACATTTCAATCTTTCTGTTGAAATATTATTTCCACTATCATATATATATTTTTAAAAGGTTTTTGAAAAAAAAATTTAAGTGTTTATTTTTTAGAGAGATAGAGAGAGAGTGAGCAAGCACAAGTGGGGGAGGGGCAGAGAAAGAGGGAGACACAGAATCCCAAGAAGGCTCCAGGCTCTGAGCTGTCATCACAGAGCCCGTGACTGAAGCCCATGAGCCGTGGGATCATGACCTGAGCCGAAGTCAGATGCTTAAACCGACTGAACCACCCAGGCACCCCTCCACTATCATATTTTTAATTTCCAAGATTTTCTGAATGTTTCTTTTTATACCATCTGGGAAGGAAAAGGGTTAGCAGCTGGTCTGTTAGTTATCCAACCTTCCTTAGGAATGCCAGAGGAGAGGGGGAAAAAATGACCACATCACAGCTTCTTGTGAACAAGATGATGGAATGGTATCGACAAGCAGAAAGAGTGATCATTTCTGGAATGCCTTTTACCAGGATGTACCTGGCCTGGCTAGGTTGCTTTTGGTAAGAAAATCTGGAATATGTGGATATATGGGGGCATAGCCTGCTTGAAAATGTCAGCGTCTGCTATGAAATTGTCAGCATACAAAAAAGAGATTTTTTTTTTTTGTGAATAAAAAATAGCATTTTGTGTGAGTAACTGATGCTGTGTATATACAACTTGAGAACTTACATGTTAAATGTGGGTGGAGCATGTGCTCACGGCGGAAGAAGGACCCGAGGACCTGCCCTGGCCATTTCACACTTTTCATGTTTTGCCTGGATGTCAAAATTAGCTGCATCTTTTGAACCACCTGTAAATTTTGATATTGTCTAAGATCTGTGATTCATTCAAGATCCTAAGATCTCTGGTTTGATAAGCCAATCCTTTGTGTTATTCAGCATCCCATTTCATAGATTCAATATTTTATTTCTTTGAGGATATCAATCATGTTTGTTTCAAAGGAAATTTTACCAGTTCATTGTCCCCATTTCCTTCAAATTCCTCCTTTCTGTGTATTTGTTAGAATCTTTTTCCTGTGAAAAGCTTTCCCCAACGGTCTAGTGATCCTTATTTATCCATTTATATTCGGATTCAGGTTCTGCATGACTGAGCGCAGCATGTAGGATGATCAAGCAAGGCCCTTGGCTATTTTTCAGGAGACTCCAAAATATCAGTAAGTATAAGAATTTCCTCTCGGACTGGTCAGTTTTTCAAGAGAAGACGTCTACACTTTCTTGAAAGGGAACTAGATTTCTATAGCTGCTGTAACAAATTTCCTCAAATGTCTGTCTTGAAACAATATATATTTCCATCTTACAATTCTGGAGGTCAGAAGCCTGACGAGGGTCTCCCTGGGTTAAAATCAAGGTTCAGCAAGGCTGGGTTCCTTTCTGGAGGCTCTAGGGAAGAATGTGTTTTCTCGCTTTTTCTAGCGTCTTCTAAAGGTTGCCCCCCATTCCTTGGGTGTGGTCCTCTTCCATCTTCAAAGACACATTGATGTCTCCTTCACTTATTAGGACTCTTCTGATTACATTGGTTCCATCCAAATAATCCAGGTTTATTAATACCTTATGAGTTTTCCCTTACCATGTAACATAACTTCTTTACAGGTTCTGTGGATTAGGAGGTAGGCATCTTTGGAGGGCCATTATTCTGCTGTTACAGGGGCATATTTCTGGTTACTCTTAGCTGTTTGGGAAGTAGAGCAGAAAAGTGGGGTGTAGAACATTAGTTTCCCTTACTCTCTACTGCCCTCAGCTCTGTTTGTTGTCCTGAGTCCAGATTTCAAAGCAAAATCTCTAGAGAGTAAATTTCCTATCTTCTGCCAGGATGGAGGAGGGATGATGTCCTACCTTTGTGTTTACGTGGGGGATGGGGGACGTGTAGAGAGACCCAAATACTTTTTCACTTTCATCTATTCAAAATATTTAAAGATTTTCTTGACATTTCCCTTTTGACCTATTTGTTATTTAGGGGTGTGTTGTTTCATGCCTAAATATTTTGGGAATTTGCAGCTACTTTTCATTATTGATTTCTAGTTTAATTTCATTGTCGTCCGAGAGCATACTTTGTATGGTTTCTATTTTAAATTTGTTGAAGTGTGTTTTATGGCCCAGAATGCAGTCATTATTGGTGACTATTCAACGTGAGCTTGAGAAAAATGTGTTGTCTGCTGTTGGTGAATGAAGGAGTCTATAAATGTCAATTAGGTCCCGTTGATTGATGGTGCTGTTACTTCGGCTACATTCTCATTGACTTTCTGTCAATTCCTGATAAAGTTGTGTCGAAGTCTCCAACTATGATAGTGGATTTGTCTGTTTCTCCTTGTAGCTCTCTCAGGTTTTGTCTCATATATTTAGATGCTCTGTTGTTAGCTATCTACACACAAAGGATTACCATCTCTTCTTGGAGAACTGACCCCTTTGTCATCAGGTAATGCCTTTCCGTATCCCTAATGATTTCTCTTATTCTAAAATCTGCTTTGTCTGAAATTAATATAGCTATTCCAGCTTTATTTTGATTGGTGTTAGCAAGGTGTATCTTTTCCTTTCATTTTAATCTCTTTGTGTCTCTATATTTGAAGTGGGTTCTTGTTTACTACAACATATGATTGGGTCTCATTTTTTTATCTACTTTATCTGTATATTTAGACTCTTCACATTTAAATTTTTTTTAATGTTTATTTATTTTTGAGAGACATAGAGACAGAGTATGAGCAGAGGAAGGGCAGAGAGAGAGAGAGATACAGAATCTGAAGCAGGCTCCAGGCTCTGAGCCTTCAGCACAAAGCCTGACACGGGGCTCGAACTCACAGACTGTGAGATCATGACCTAAGCCGAAGTCGGCCGCTTAACCAACTGAGCCACCCAGGCGCCCCTAGACTCTTCACATTTAAAGTAGTTAATGAAATAGTTGGATTAACATTTACCGTATTTATAACTGTTTTGCATTCATTGAACTTTTTCTTTTATTTCTTTTTGTCTTCCTCTCTTTTTCTGTTGTCTCTGGTTTTAACTGATCATTTAATATGATTCCATTTCTCTCCTTTCTTAGCAAATCAATTTTACTTCTTTTCAAAAAATTTTTGGAGGTCACCCTGGAATTTACGCTATACATTTACAACTAATCTAAGTCCACTTTCAGATAACACTATACCACTTCGTAAATGATGTATGTATCACTTTCTCCTTCCTCTCTCTTATAACATTGCTGTTATTCTTTTTACTTTTCCATATACTATTACCACCTAATACATTGTTCCCGTTATTATTTTATTTATCTTAAAAAAGTGGTTACTATTTATTAATTTTTTTAAGTTTATTTATTTATTTTGAGAGAGAGCTTGAGTGGAGAAGGGGGAGAGAGAGAGGAACAGAGATAGAGAGAGAATCCCGAGCATGCTCCATGCAGTGTGGAGCCTGATGCAGGGCTTGAACTCACAAATTGTGAGATCATGACCTGAGCCAAAGTCAGATGCTTAACCAACTGAAGCAATCAGGTGACCCTGTTGCTCTTATTATTTTAAATGAACAGTGATCTATTAGATTACTAAGAATAAGAAAAAGAAGATTTTATTTTCTCTTCATTTATCCCATCTCTATTGTTCTTCCTTTCTTTATGAAAATCTGAGTTTATGACATAAATAATACTCCTTTCCTGTGAAGAATTCCTTTTAACATTGTTTGAAAGGCTGGTCTACAGGCAACAAATTCTGTTTTTGTTTGAGAAAATCTTTATTTCTCCTTCACTTTTGAAAGATAATTTTGCTGGATATGGAACTGTAGGCTGTTGGTGGTTTTTGTTTTTGTTTTTGTTTTGTTGTTGTTGTTCTTTCATCACTTTAAATATTTCATTCTACTCTCTTCTCACCTGCATGGTTTCTGGGGAGAAGTTGATCTACTTCTTATCCTTGTTTCCCTATAGAGAAGTGTTTTTTTTTTGTCATTTCTTTCAAGATTTTTTTAAAATTTTTCTTGTTTTCTGTAGTTCAAGTGATATGCTTCAGTGTAGATTTTTGGTATTTATCCTGCTTGGTATTCACTGAAATTTCTGGATCTGTAGTTTGGTAATTGTCAATTTTTTTTTTTAAATTTCAGACATTATTTCTTCAAATAGTTCTTCTACTCCTTTCTCTCTTTCTTCTTCTGGTAGTTCCATTTTGCATATGCTACACCTTTTGTAATTGTTCTGCATGTCTTGGATTTTCTGTTCTATTTTTTCCCCTATTTTTTTCTCTTTGCATTTTTAGTTTTGGAAATTTGTATCGACCTCTTCAAGCTTACCTTCCTTGGCTTGGCTGTGTCCAATCAACCAGTGAGTTCATCAAAGGCAATCTTCATTTGTCTTATAGTTAAAAAATTTTTTTCAAATATGGCTTTTTGATTTTTTTTTTAGAGGTTCCATTTCTCTGCTTACATTATCCTTCTTGTATGTTGTTCACTTTTTCCATTATGGCATATGAGTCCTAAGTATTGTAAATTTCTGCCTAGTTACTCCAAAATATCTACCATATCTAAGTCTGGTTCTAATGCTTGCTTTGTCTCTTTAGACTGTATTTTCTTGCCTTTAGCCTGCCTTGTAATTTTTTGTTGAAAACTGGACATGATGTATTGGGTAACAGGAACTGAGATAAATGGGTCTTTAGTGTGAGTTTTATGTTTATCTGGCTACGAGTTAGGTTGTGTTTAATGCCTGCTGTCACTGTAGATGTCAGAGACTTCAATTTTCTCTAGTGTCCTTGTTTCTGTCTACCTTGTTGCATTTGAGCTTTCCTAGAAACTCTTTCTTAATTAGGTAGAGGCTGCTTTTGTAGCTCTCTCATTTGTAATTCACTATTGTTACACTGGAATTGTGTTGAGATGGTGGTAAGGTATTGTGGAAGGAAAGAATTTCATAATCTTATAATTGAATCTTGGGTTCTTTTTTTTTTCTTAATTTTAGAGAGAGAGTGAGTGTGAGTGGGGGAGATGTGCAGAAGGGGAGAGAGAGAGGATCTTAAGTAACTTCCACACTCAGTATGGAGCCCAATGTGGGGCTTGTTCTCACAACCCTGCGATCATAGCCTGAGTCAAACTCAAGAGTCAGATGCTCAACTGACTGAGTCACCCAGACACCCCAAATCTCAGGTTTTTAAAAGTGGGACTGAGTCCCTGGGTTCTGATCTTCAGAAGTTTTTTTTGTTTATTTGTTTTGTTTTTTAGCCTTTCCCCCTCCTTTCATGTGAGACAGGAAAGCTAGAGGGGGCTGTTTTGTCGAACTGCCCTCCCCCTAAGTCACATTAGGCTGTGGTAAAATACTTTCTCTGAAGGCAGGTTCTTTTATGGAGAACAGAGCTCACTGGGTACATTTCACAGTAGTTACTTTTCTCCTTCCTCTGCCCTAGGCATGAGAAGGGTTTTCTATGATTTTTGTCATAAGAACCTGATGAACTCATAAAGGTATCAGGGGCCATCCTAGGACTGGGACCCAGGAATTCATAACTCTCATACTAGTCCTTGTTCAAAAGTCAGTAACATTTTAAGTGTTCTTACAGGCTTCACCTCCAGTGGCTTCTGCTCTATGTATACTGTGATCCACCTCTCTCTCCATTTTTAGAGTTGGAATTTGCCCTGTGACCTCAATTTTGTGATGGTTCTAAGAAGAATTACTGATTTTGTACAGTCTTTGTCTTGTCCTGAGTATGGGAGATATGACTTCCAAGCTTGTTATGTATTGGAATGGAAACCAGCTAGTCTTGTACGTTTTTTTGTTTGTTTGTTTTGTTTTGTTTTGTTTTCTTTTTTGGACCTAAAATCTTCCTGTCAATTTTCTTCTGAGGTCACCATTTGCAGGACTTGGGCTCAGAGAGCACCTACAGGTGGTTTTCTAAGACTCTATTATTCACAAATAGCTCGAAGTAGGAATTTAGGGCTCTTTCCATCTCCAGGTGTCTCTCTGGCAGAGAGTAGGTATCTCCCAGGTAGCTGCAAGCCATGGCTGCATTGCAGCTTACAACCAAGGCAAACTCCACACATAGTAGCCTGCTGTGTAGGATGCTACCTCACTTTGGGCTCTCATGCTTTTCCCCAACTACTTTTATTTGTTTATTAATTTAAAAACATTGTTTTCCCCGAACTACTTTTAATACAGACTTTCAACTGATCCTCCTGTTTTTAGACACACCTAAAGTGGGGTGGGGGGTCTTGTGCCACAAATCCCTGGGACTTTCTGGGCTTCAGCATTGTGACTCAGCGTGCTTATTAGTTTCCTCTCTATTTCCATCTAAGCACATGCATTCCTTTTTGGCCCTTTGATTTTGGTGCTCTTCGGTTTGGTAAGCCAATTGCTAATCTTTCATCTTCATTCCACCTCCCAAGGTTTGGTTAGCACCCCATCCCCTTTCCTATTCTCCTTGCCCTTTTGAGTTTATGACTTCTACCACTTCACTATTACTTTCAATGACATTTCTGGATGAACAGAGGCAAGCATGTATTCAATTTAGGTATTCAGTTGGAAATGTTTTTCCCCTATCTAGTGTCAAAGGAAAAATGATTCATGGTACATGTGTTGAAAGATAAACTGAGGCATATCGAATTTTTTACAGTTGATTTGGACAAAAATCCATTAGATTCAGGCAATGCGAAAACCGAAGTTGTCAGGAGCATTCCAACAACAGGAGCTGGGAAAAGCTTTACATCGGGGAGAAATGGAAGCAAAGCAAGGACATAATCTGATTGACTATAGCTTAAGTGTTTATTTGGAAAAGATTAGTTGGCTGTTTGTGACTGTTTGTTCTTAAGTTTTGATGTCTTAACCTTCAGGCATTTTAGGCTCAGGTTTGGGTTTGCTTTTTGTTGAGTGCTGATAACACACATTCTATCTTTGGCCCTCCATCCTGTTCATGCCTGCGCAATGACTTCCCCAGGAACTGCGTGTTCCAGGCCCTGGGGAGGTTAATGTATGACCTGACCAGAATGAGCAAGGGCTGATCTTCCCTAAAGTGGTGCACTGAAGGTTCCACTTTATTTATTTTTAAGCTTATTTATTTATTTTGAGAGAGAGAGAGAGAGAGAGAGAGAGAGAGAGAATCCCAAGCAGGCTTCATTGAGCATGGAGCCCAATGCGGGGTTCGAACTTACCAACTGTGAGATCACAACCATAGCTGAAAGGAAGAGTCGGGTGCTTAACTGACTGAGCCACCCAGGAAACCCTGAAGGCACCACTTTAGATCATTAGTAGAGTTGGTTGGTACACAGAAGGCCCCACTTTAGGTAACTGGTAAAGATAACTGGTACACAGGTAGTGCCACTTTAGATAACTACCTGTGACCTCACCACAATGCCCCTCCTTCCATCAAAGCTGTGGCTTGAAGTCTGGACTGGATGGAGAAGAGTGCTGGAGAATAGCTGTGTAGCTCTGGATTGTCTGTCTTCCCCATCTTCCAGTCAGTAAGTTCCCCTGAATAAAACTTGGTTGGAAGTGGTATGGAGTGGCTTGCCTCCTCTGTCAGTCTTAAAATGCCTTCTCAGGCTGGAGGATATATTACTGATCCTCTTTTGCCTTCTAACACTTATGTAAGCTACCAAGCCATTACAACTGTAACTGAGCTAATGTGAGTTCACTCCTTGGCAAGTTACAGATAGAAACTACTCTAGGTGGAATTGTCACACCCAAAAACATCATTTGCAGCAAATAAGGAGATAAGGAGGAATAGCTTCCAAAGCCATGACTCCTTGAACGAGGGTAAATGGGTTCCTTTTATTTAGGGTTAGGATGAATATTTAGACAGGGGAGCCTTGTCATGGTACGTAGAGGTGGACAGAAGGTGGTGTATGCACCTTAAGGAAACTTGCCTATATGCACATTGCATGCTATGGTAATGAAACTTGTGCTCTAGTTTGAGCAGATTTTAGTATTATAGTGAGGTAAAGGTAACTATTGGTCACTTCATGGTCCCTTTGCATAGGAATGAGCTGGGATTTGAGCTCAAACTGGTTTGGGCCACAAGAGGTTTTCATCAGGGCAATCATCATTGCTTGTAGGGTCATTTTGGTTTTCATCACAGGATGATATGACTATCTAGTCTTTTGCCTGAATTAAGAGATCAGCTGGAAGAACGAGTTTAAGGAAAAATGTAGGACAAAGGTGAGTGAGTAGAAGCAGATTGAGAGTAAAGTTCAGGTCTTGGGGTCTAACTGGTGACAAAATAACTTCAGTCTAATGGCCTCCTTGTTAACCTAATGTAGTATTTGTTACAGACACCGAGGTAGATTTTATTCAGGACCATCATGATAAGTATTATCATGGGGTTTTGCTGTAGGAAGAGAGCTTTGGCTCAGGCCTGAATATGACCAGGAAAAAAGGGGTTTTATATACAAGAAAAAGGATGGGGTGGGGGTGGGGGGGTCTATTGATTGAAAATTACTAACAGAGAGGGTAATTCACCCCTGAACTGACCTAATAGGATTCTTGCTGAAGGCAGGTTAGGGTGATAAGACAGTCAGTCACCTGGGGGTTGGCGGGGAGGAATTTGATCAGATTCAGAGAGTGATAAGAGATCAAGGGTGTGGGATTCTGCCTGAACTGACTTTACAGGATTCTTTCTAGAATTAGGCAATTCAAAAACAGACAAATAAGTTTAAAGTTAGCAGGTGCAGTTGAACAGAGGGCTCAGAGAAGCCTCACTAGACTTTTGTCAGGGAAGGAATTTTTGTTTTTCCCTTCCCCTCCTTCCCCCTCCTCCCCCTCCTCCCCCTCCTCCCCTCCTCCCCCTCCTCCCCCTCCTCCCCCTCCTCCCCCTCCTTCCCCTCCTCCCCCTCCTCTGCCCTCTCTCCTCCCTCGTCTTCCCCCTCTCCTCCCCTTTTCCTCCCCCTCCTCCTCCTTCTCCTTGATTATCACCAGAAGGTAAATAGATTTAGCCAACTCTTTCTCATTTAGAATGTACTGCCAATTCAGCATTTCAGATTTTATCAATCTTCTTATTAAATGTGACTTATATCTATCATTATTATTAGTCTAAGATATTCAAAGCTAATAGTTTCTAATTTCTGATCTCTGTCATTATCTGGTATTTCCTGAGGCCTAAAGCTCTCCTTTTATAAAATATTTGATGGTTGTGTGTGAGGTAAGCAGGAGAGTTTTCAGGTAAAGGTATCTCTTTTATTAGGTACTAGATGAAGGGGCTAAGGAACTTCATAAATTCTTCAGCAGAAACCTGCAGGCTGAGTCCCTGCTGCCTTTGTTTGAAATTTAAAACTATTCCCAAGGTATGTGTGAGCATTGCTCTCTGTTCACAACCCCTCCCCCATGACATGGTGATCTCTCCATTCCATTATCTGTTTGCTTTTGATAGAATTGTGTGTGTGTGTGTGTGTGTGTGTGTGTGTATTATTACTTGGATTTTGCTTCTGCTCTATTTGTTCTGATTTCTTTGGTTACTGCTTGCTTTTCTTTTACCTTTATCATCCCTTTATTTTATCTATTTTATTTCAGCTGCTGTATGTTTTGTTGTATTATTTTTCTTATGAAAGTCTGTTCTGGTTTAATAAAAGAAAGCAATGCTTTGCTTTACCTTAACTGAGAATAAACTGCATATATCTTATTAAGAAATCTTATGCTTTATGAAGGAACTCCATTGGAGGTGGAGTCGCATGAGATTTTTCACATGAGCCTTTGTTATCTTGCTCTTCCATTGCTTGTAATACTGTGTTAGTTTTGTTTGTAGCACTATGTGAATTTGCTTTTCACCCTATGCTTTTATTTGTTTATTTGTGGTGAAATTATCTACATTTTTTTTTCCCTGGGAGAGAGGAAGTGCTGGTGACTTAAAGCTTGTTTGACCATAGAATCATCCAGAGACAATATTAGAAAAAACTTGGCACTGAAATTTTTGCTTTTAGGTTTCCATTCCTGTGGAGCTCTCCTCTCTCTAAAAGTAGAGGTGAGATTATTGTAAGGAGCGCCTCCTCTGTGTCTTCTATAGGAGTAGTGCCCATTCAGTATTTCTTAGTTCCCTTTGTAGATGCAAATTATCAGTTCAAATCATCTAAGCAAAGAAAAAAAGACCTCTTCAAGTCTAATCTGAGAAGAAAATCTCCTTGGGAGTGAAGTCCCAGACCAGAGAACAAAGGAAGAATAGACCAGAGGCTTATTTACCTTTCATTGGTTCAGGGATTCAGAGGCCAGCAAGCATACAGATGCAAAAGAAAGCTTAGGGCTAGACATTCTTTTTTGACTCTTTCTTTCTTTTGTGAGAGGCAAGAGGCAGACCTGCCCTGAGGCAAAGGAGCTAAAGGAGTTTCTAAACCTGAGCTGAGGGCAATGTGATGCTAGTACTGCAAAGGCCTTTGTTATTGGTTAAGGTCAAGGGGACGGTAAAATATAGAACGCAGAGAAGAATCTCATGGGAATGCAGTCTATGAAAGTGGGGCTTGGGAAAATGACAGCAGTTTTCCTTCCTGGGAGGATTAATGGAGTGGAGAGATCTTTTCTTTAGGATTTCTGATTATTGAAACTTGGGGAGGATCCGGAGAGGATGTGTCCCCAACATCCCACCTTCTCTCGAGAGTCTTGGACTATATTGAGAGGAGGGTGTTGTTTATAAGACAAAAGAGGACTTGAGCTTCCTGGTGATCTCCAGGGCTTAAAAAGATGTCTTCTTAAAGGCAGGTGATAAGGCTTATCTTCTGTAATGGCTGAGATACTTGTGTTGCCTTAAGTCGGACTGGGAAATGGAAAAAAAATCCCTGAAAAGTCGTCATGAGAAAAATGAGAATTTGTGATTAGATCATCTTTACATTTACTTTGGAGGGGTGAAAGGGTTAGGGACAGGTCTCCCCAAAATATGTCACTTTGGCAAAGGTAATTTTGAATTAAAAACAATAAAAACCCAATAGATTCAGGAAAAGCTCTTTACATCTCCTTTATCTGCCTAAATTTACCTTGGAAAGCAGGGCCTCTACTAGGAAGACAGCTATTGCCAGATGGTCTTTTTTACATAAGAAGTGTACCTGCCTAACAGGGTAATTGTTGTTTCTAAACATCTCCTCTCCTTTCCATGAATGGATCTTCCTCCCATTTGTATCCCCAGACCCCTACACCTTTTCATAAACTTTATTTTGCCTTGCTTTTGCATCTTTCATGTTTATGTGGATTACCCATAATAGGTAATGAAGATTTTGTTGGATTTTTTTTCCTGTTAATCTGTCTCATGTCAATTTAATTAAAACAGCCAGAAGAACCTTGAAAGGTAAGAGAAAAAATTTTCCTCCCCAACACTAGTCTGTCGAGTCCTAGTTGGTTTTATTCTTTTCTTAGGAATGATTGCTTGACATCTGAAGATCCCTAACCGAGAAAACACATCCCGGGGTGGCAGGTTAGTATTTGAAATTTTCAAATACTGAAATTTTCAGAAGTCACATTTCAGAGGGGTTATGTTATGGCTTCAGCCATTTTTATCTTAAATTCATCTCAGGGGCTTTGTTAATTCGCATAATGAAGTTAGAAAGGATTTCTCGTTGGTGAAATGAGTTTCAATGTACGTGGGTTGGGGAAAAAAATGTTTTAGGGATAATCTTACCCTTGCAAAAAAGAGGCTAAAAAAAAATTAAGCCAGACTAACAGTTTAAACACTTTGAAGTATCTCTCCACGTTTGAGACGCTGTAATGTGTCTAAGGCTGTAATGGGAAGACTTTTGACTCTGACTTGAGAATTAGCTCTGTTATGTAAACTAGTCCGGATGACCTGGCGGAAGAACCAAGCGGCACTCGGCACTCGAAGATCTTGGAAGGCAGGAGGCTTATTTTACACTAGTGGGCTCAGATAAGATCCCTCTCCAAAGGCCTGAGTCCAGAGCATAAGCAGAGGGAACAATTTATAGTCTGTTACTTCCGCATTCCTCGTTAATGCCCACAGAGAGGCAGGGTAGGAAGAAGAACCCAGAAGTGGAAGCGGGGAGTTCTTGATCAAGGATAGGAATTTCCTTATCAGTCCTGTCAGCCGTCTGATAACAGATTTTTCCCTATCAGCTCAGGCCTGCCCCAAAGCTGGAACATTGTGCTTCCTGTCTCTAATGCCTGTAGAGTGCATTTGGAGCATTTTAAGGCCAGAAAGCTAAGACTTCATTAAGCTCACTAAAGTGGTTAGAGGACTGTTTGTGGTCCTGATTATTAAATATTTATATATGTGTCAGAATGAGATCTGAGATTGCTTTCATTATAACATACTGTCTGGAAGTGAGGACCCTGTATTTGTCCCCTGCCTCTAAATATTAGAAGCCATGTGTGTCTATCAAAAAGCAACTAATCACTGCACATGAGGAAACTGGCTTAGGTACTTTCAAACAGCACTGCAGCTCCTTTGTTATATAGCTCTTGGTGTTTAGCCACAAATGCATGCAAGTAATCAGATGAATATTTGTTATATTTGCATTTGTTTTAGTATATGTGCTGCCTAAGCGAGCACCATTTGCATTTGTTTTAAAGATAATTTCTTCGTTCTCAGATTATTCCTTCATAGTACCAACTAGAGTTTATTTTATTTTTTTTTTAATTTTTTTTAACGTTTATTTATTTTTGAGAGACATGGAGACAGAGCGTGAACAGGGGAAGGGCAGAGAGAGAGGGAGATACAGAATCCGAAGCAGGCTCCAGGCTCTGAGCTGTCAGCACAGAGCCCGACGCGGGGCTTGAACTCACAGACCGTGAGATCATGACCTGAGCTGAAGTCAGCCGCCCAACCGACTGAGCCACCCAGGTGCCCCCCAACTAGAGTTTAAATATATGAATCAGGTTAATGGTATCTGGTAGAATTAGCAGAGAAAGAAAAAAATCCAGAGAAGATCTAATAAAATAATAATAATTATTATGATGAGGATAGTCAAGGGGAGGGTTTCAGTGGCTCCTGAGATTAACAGGAGAAAAAAACCAAAAAACCTAAGTACGTATGTATACTTAAGAGCCACACAAAGATATGAGACTTTAAAAGTGGCCAGAAGGTTGATACTTTTATATCATCCTTAGCTAAGGAAAGGGATAAGAGTTTGGGGCTGAAAATAGTGTGAAATTCATAGGAAGGTAAGAGAAAGAAATGTCTGGTAAAAAAAGTTTACCCTGTTCTATAGTTCAGTCTTTCAGGTGAAAAAATTTATTTCTGGTGGAAGCTTTTTTTCTGGTACAAGTTCTCTTTCAAATGGAAGTTTCCTTTATTAATGTATATTTCCCCCATGAATGGGAAAAATTATATTTTTTGGGTAATCAGGGGGGAGGTAAGAGCTTTTTCTGAGTCACGCTGAATTTTGATTGCCTTTAGCTCAAAATAATCCACTTGCCAAAGTGTCATATTTTGGTATGGCATGTTCCGAACCCCTTCAACAGTAATAATAGCTTTTTCCTTACTGCAAAATTAACTCTGCCTCTCAGCATATACAAAAATACATTCTCCGTGTATTGAATAAACAATTTTAAAAAATCATACAAGAGACTGGTAGTATTTTAGTAGTCTTAGGGGCAGGGAAGCCTTCTAAAATAGGATACAAAACCTAGAATGAAAAAAAAAAAAACCAAACCAAAAACCCAGAAGATCGAGAGACTTAATTAAATAAAAGCAAAACACTGAGGTATGACAAAAGAGATCAGGAAAAATGTTAAAAAGCATCAATCTGACAGAAAATATTTGCAACATGTAAAAAAAAATCCAAAAATAATTAATTACTTGTAATTGCACTAATTAAATGATGACAGAGATGATGGTTCTTAATCACTGGGAGGGCGTGTCTCTCTGCCATCTATTTCAATATCATAATTTTTCCTCACTTAATGACATAATTTGAATATATTTCCATATTATTAAGTATACTTCTAGAACATAATTGTTAACGGCCCAGCAGAATTCCACGGTGCTGTGTGAGGTATAAAAGTTGCAGTTACTGCAATAGTATTGCTCTGGAGGAGACTAAGTTGAACACCCTTTTTTTCTTCGTGTTTTTAAAGTATGTTTATTATTATTTTTTTAATGTTTATTTTTGAGAGAGAGACAGAACACGAGTCGGGGAGGGGCAGAGAGAGAGGCAGACACAGAATCTGAGGCAGGCTCCAGGCTCTAAGCTGTCAGCATAGAGCCTGACATAGAGCTCAAACTCACAGGCAGTGAGATCATGACCTCAGCTGAAGTCAGACGTGTAACAGACTGAGCCACCCAGCACCCCGGAACACTTTCATCCTCCATTCTTCTCCCAGTCAGTGACACACACAGCCTCCTTTAGCTAAATGCTGGACATATATTTATAAAGCGGGGCTAAATTATTAGCCTGCATGGTGTGCCAGTGTCTCATGTTCCAGTACTGTCTACCTCTCATGGTTCAGATTCATCAAAATCTTTCTTCTTTTTCTTCTTTTTAAGCAGAAGGTGAAAAAACATGCAATAGCATGAAACCAGTAAATGTGTGAAACCTCCATGACTAACTTTCTCAAATTATAAGCAGATTTCTCAATAAATATAGACACCATCTCTCGTCAATAGATATTTTCATAAAATAACAGGAAACTGAGTTTCACATATAATCAAATGTAATAATTCTCTTCTGATACTGCAAATAACACAGAGAGATATCAGGAAAGAATCCTCTTAAGAGTATTTATACATTTTTATGTATAGATTTTGAAAATGTTTTCTTTTTTTCTATTACAGAAAACGTAATATAGTTTAATGAAAATGAATTAAAATCTTGTTAGGAAAGTTCAAATGATTTTTTTCAAAATGTTAAAAGCTTTACATTTGACATGTTACATTCATGTAGCAAGTTAAATAAAAACGGTGAGATTGCTTTAATGAAATTAAACTGTATTCTAAAGCACAATATTTTAATGTTTTTACGTTTATGATATAGTAATAAATTCTCCTGATTAAAGTAAATTCTCCTGATTAAAAGGTAGAAAATGCATAATTGTGGAAAAGAGAGAAAAATCCATTCAAAATCTCCCAGCTGTTAATATTTACTCTGTTTCTTTTAAGTCATTTTCTAAGCAGATATCCCTCTCCTCTATCCCTTATGAATATTATTACATTACATATACAATGCAAATTCTTCATTTTTCATGTGACATAACATAATACATTTTTAATAGAACTTTAATTCTATGAGAAGGATCTTTCATCCAGATAATGCACATTTGAGATATGGCCCCTCTACCTAACAGCCAGAAAGAACACCATGCTAAAATAAATGTGTCCATAAATGAGTCTTTATTTGGTACAGACCCTTTTTGGAATTTATGAAAGATACTGGTATAACATTACTCATTTCAGCTTTCTTCCCAATGGGAAAAGAGAATGGCTTTTGGCAGCTCGGCTTGTGATATACTGCCAATCGCCAGAGGCAATGCCTGACAATTAACTTAGAAAATCTCATTGCTTTTAACTGATAGAAAAGGAAAGGGATAGTTTCCAATTGATAAATATTTGGTTTATTATTACATGGTAGACAGGAAACACATTTTGTGAAAAGATACTATTTATGTCAAATATCCGCCTTCAGTAGGTTGACAAACAGACATCTTCTGCTTAGAGATCAGTGATAGTTATAGCAGGCATCCCTTAGGTACAGGCAGCTCTGAGGGTCATTGTACCTACAACCTTTCAAGCATTGAACTGGGCATTTACATTTGTTCTTAACCTTGGTCCAGAGAAGAGACACTCACTCCATTATGCATTTCCCTTCAGTGAAGTCCAGCCTCCCTAAAGAAAGCCTGCTGTGGAAGGCGTGGTCTTCTCAAACATCACTCACATAAACTATTGTATGTAGAGGAAATAAATAATGCACAGAAAATAAAATTAATGCAACTGACCCGAGGTATTTTATCTATCTCTGACAGGAATTCCCATCCTAGAAGTAGAAACCCTGACCGCATGAAGAATGAAAAGCACATAGTACAACCATTTCAAAGCAAAACCCCCAGTGTGCACAAAACACTGCTTTGGATAAAAGATGGCAGCTGCAGAGCTGGAATGGTAGCTGGTTGCCATGGTTACCAAGGCTCCGATTCAGCCACCATATGCCACCTGGTGTTCTTAGCCTGAAAAAGCAGGTCCATAGTGTCCTAGATTGGAGATGGAGCTATGAGGGCCATAGTTCTTGAGAGAAACAATACTGGCCTGGTGTTTGTTCTATTTTACCCATTGACAGAAGATTAGAGGGCTACAGAATTAACATTTAAGGCAGGGGTCGGTTGGGAAAAATACACGCCCTTTAAAAAAAATCATTTTCTTGTGGAAACACTGCTATATACATGTACCTTCATTCTCAAAGATCGATCTTTGTCCTCTTTTCTGAGCAAATTTGCTATCCAAATCTGCTAGGTCATACAATATTGCAATAGCAACAAACTCAAAATGTTGGATACAATGATTGCCAAATATTAGGTCATACCAATTCTCAGGCATCCAGAATCTTTAATACCCTTATCTCCTTCTAAATGTGCTGTATGGCAAAGGATAGTTGTTTGACTTTATTTTAATGTTGAATTGTGTCCAAATTTTATTTATACAGGACATGTGATTTTATATACTCATTGTTTTATATACTGTATTTTGGCATATAAATATAAATTTACATAAATTATAATACATTAATTATTACATAAAATACATAATTTTTAGTTGATCCACAGTAGAAGATAGAGATTCTGGGCACTTGTCTTGAGATTCCTTGAGAATATTCACAGTCATTAGGTTGTTTTTATGCAACAGAAGAAAATAATACTTAAGTGTATTAAACAGTGTAAGTTTGGGGGACTTCATGTTTGATTTTTATATTTGTAATAAAGACACCAAGTAGATTTAGATTTTGCTAGCGATTCAACTTTGAAATAAATATTTCAGGTTACCTTTCTTTCCAGTTTCGAGAGCTATTAAAAAGTGATTACTGATTTCACATTAACAATTTAAGCATTCAAAATTATATGTTATTTTGCTGTCATCTTTACCAGTGCTGAGGAAGGAATTATCAATAAATAAGATTGTTAAAACATAAGAAAAAATAACTTACATTTTATAACTTTTCCTGTATTATGTCAAGATTTTTAATATCCTAATTAAAAACAAAAGAAATTTTGTCTAGAGATTGCTATAACATTTAGTATTTTTAAATTTTGGTATTCATCTAAACTGCCTCACTGTTTTAATTAATTGACTTTATAGTAAGTAAATATTATAAATTTGAATTTGTAAACTGCATTATGTCAATTGAAAATAGCTTTTATTCTGCTTAAAAATTGGGATTCCAAATACAGTTTTTCCCCCCAAATGGAATGCCTCTAAAGACAAATCTGAAAAATCACTAGAATTGATCATGGCAGGGCCACAGTCAGAAACTTTTTCCAGGAGAATTGAACTAGTCTCAGTAGACAAACGAATTGAGGGAATTTCGGGGAATTTAACTTCTCTTCTGGTCCAGATAGAAGTGCTAGTCATTCTAATCATCCCCAAAAGAAACACCATTAGTTGTCACTCCCCTTTTCCTCCCGAATCTCCCAACCCTAGGCAATCACTAATCTATTTTCTGTTTTTATGGATTTGTCTATTTGGTACATTTCCTATAAATGAAATTATATAATAAATGGTCTTTAGTGCCTAGATTATTCACACAATGTTTCCCATGTCCATGTTCTAGCATGAATCAATACTTCATTCATTTTCATGGCTGCATTATATTCCATTGTGTGGATAGACTGCATTTGTTTAGTCATTAATCTGTTGATGGATACTTAGGTTGTGTGATGGTAGGTTGTGTGTGTGATGGTCAATTGTGTGAGGTTTCTCTGAGGAAGAAAAATTCTGCCTGGTATTGCAGCCTTAGCTCCTGCCTGAAAGTTCCTAGCCTGTCCTTCATTACAGCCTCCCTAATGGTTTTGTATTTTCCTGAACAACACCATCATTGAGTAAGCCAATTGCTTGCCATAAATCTCTTTGTAAACATACGTGTGTACATCCTGGTTGTTTCTCTGGTGGCATTCTGACTTATACAGATTTTACCCCACTTTTTGGCTATTATAATGGTTGCTATGAGTTTTTCTGTGGACACATGTTTTCATTTCTCTTGTGTGTATACCTAAGAAGAGAAATTCTGGGTCATATAGTAAGTCTATGTTTGACATTTTTGTTTGTTCGTTTATTAGAAGTCTTAGCAGATTTTATTGACTGATTGATTTTTAATTTACATCCAAGTTAGTTAGCATATGCTTCAATAATTATTTCAGGAGTAGATTCCAGTGATTCATCCCCTATGTATAACACCAGTGCTCATCCCAACAGGATCTTCCTTAATGCCCTATACCCATTTAGCCCAACCCCCCACAGCCCCTCCAGCAACCCTCAGTGTGTTCTCTGTATTTAAGAGTCTTTTATGGGGGCGCCTGGGTGGCTCAGTTGGTTAAGCACCGACTTCAGCTCAGGTTAGGATCTCACGGTTTGTGAGTTCGAGCCCCACGTCAGGCTCTGTGCTGACAGTTCAGAGCCTGGAGCCTGTTTTGGATTCTCTGTCTCCCTCTTTCTCTGCCCCTCACCTGCTCACACTCTGTCTCTCCGTCAAAAGTAAATAAACATTAAAAAAAAAGTCTCTTATGTTTTGTCCCCCTCCCTGTTTTTATATTATTTTTGTTTCCTTTCTCTTAGGTTCATCTGTTTTATATCTTAAATTCCACATATGAGTGGAGTCATATGATATTTATCTTTGACTGACTAATTTCGCTTAGCATAATACCCTCTAGTTCCATCCACATAGCTGCAAATGGCAAGATTTCATTCTTTTTGATTGCTGAGTAATACTCCATTATGTATATATATATATCACATTTTCTCCTCTTCTTCCTCCTCCTCTTTATTCTTCTTCTTTTTTTTTTTTTTTTTTAGAGAGAGACAGAGAGAGCACACAAGCAGGGGAAAGGTGCACCGGGGGTGGAGAGAGAGAGAGAGAGAGAGAGAGAGAGAGAGAGAGAGAGAGAATCTTAAGCAGGCTCCACACTGAGCATGGAGCCTGAGGCAGGGCTCAATCCCATGACCCTGGGATCATGACATGAGCCATAATTAAGAGTTGGATGCTCAACTGACTGAGATACCCAGATGCTCCCCATATCTTTGTCCATTCATCAGTTAATGGACGTTTGGGTTCTTTCCATAATTTGGCTATTATTGATAGAGCTGCCATAAATATTGGGGTGCATGTACCCCTTTGAATCAGCATTTTTGTATCCTCTGGATAAACGCCTAGTTGTGCAACTGCTCAATCATAGGGTATTTCTATTTTTAATTTTTTGAGGTACCTCCATACTGTTTTCCAGAATGGTTGTACCAGTTTGCATTCCCACCAACAGTGCAAAAGAGTTCCCCTTTCTCCACATTCTCACCAACATCTGTTGATTCCTTAGGTGTTAGCCAGTCTGGCAGGTGTGAGGTGGTATCTCATTGTGGTTTTGATTTGTATTTTTCTAATGATGAGTGATGTTGATGGTGTAAAAAAGTAGTCCAGTTTCATTCTTCTGCATGTTGCTCTCCTGTTTTCCCAGCACCATATGCTGAAGAGATTGTGTTTTTTCCATTGGATACTCTTTCCTTCTTTGTCGATGATTAGTTGGCCATATATTTGTGGTCCACTTCTGGGTTCTCTATTCTGTTCCACTGATCTATGTATCTGTTTTTGTGCCAGTACCATATGGTCTTGATGATTACAGCTTTGTAATACAGCTTAAAGTCCAGAATTATGATGCCTCCAGCTTTTTTTTTTTTTCAACTTCACTTTGGCTATTCAGGGTCTTTTCTGGTTCCATAGAAATTTTATGATTGTTTTTTCTAGCTCTGTGAAGAATTCTGGTGGTGTTTTCATAGGGATTGCATTGTATGTGTAGATTGCTTTGGGTAGTATATACATTTGAGCATGGAATGTCTTTAAATTTCTTTGTGTCTTCAATTTCTTTCATAAGTTTTCTCTAGTTTTCAGTGTACAGATTTTTTTTTAAATTTTTTAACGTTTATTAATATTAATTTTTTTGAGAGAGAGACAGAGTATGAGCAGGGGAGGGACAGAGAGAGAGAGGGAGACACAGAATCTAAAGTAGTCTCCAGGCTCTGTACTGTCAGCACAGAGCCCCAACACAGGGCTTCAACTTGCAAACTGCAAGATCATGACCTGAGCTGAAGTCGGCTGCTTAACTGACTGAGCCACCCAGGGGCCCCCAGTGTACAGATCTTTTACTTCTTTGGCTAGGTTTATTCCTAAGTATCTTACAGTTTTTGGTGCAGTTATAAGTGGAATCACCTCCTTGATTTCTCTTTCTTCTGCTTCATTATCAGTGTATAGAAAGGCAACTGACTTCTGTTAAGTTGATTTTTATATCCTTCAAGTTTGCTCAATTCACTTATCTGTTCTAGCAGTTTTTTGGTGAAATATTTTGGGTTTTCCATGTAGAGTATCATGTCATCTGCAAAGAGTGGAAGTTTGCCTTTTCTTTGCCAATTTGTATACCTTTTATTTCTTTTTGTTGTATGATCGCTGAGGCTAGGACTTCCAGTACCATGTTGAACAACATTGGTGAGAGTGGACATCCCTGTCCTGACTTTAGGGGGGAAGCTCTCAGTTTTTCCCCATTGAGGATGATGTTAGCTGTGAGTCTCTCATATATGGCCTTTATGATGTTGAAGGATGTTCCTTCTATCCCTACTTTCTTGAGGGTTTTAATAAGAAGGGATTCTTATTTCTACAAATGCTTTATCAAATGCTTTTCCCGCATTGATTGAGAGAATCATATGATTCTTTTCCTTTGTTTTATTAACGTGATGTATCATGTTGATTGATTTGTGAATATTGAACCAGCCCTGTACCCTAGGAATGAATCCCACTTGATCATGGTGAATAATTCTTTTAATATACTGTTGAATTCGATTTGCCAGTATCTTGTTGAGAATTTTTGCATCAAAGTTCATCAGGGATATTGGCCTATACTTCTGCTTTTTAGTGGAGTCTTTGTCTCGTTTGGGAATCAAGGTAATGCTGACTTTATAGAAAGAGTTTGGAAGCTTTCCTTCCATTTCTATTTTTTTGGAACAGTTTGAGGAGAATAGGTATTAACTCTGAATGTTTGGAATTCCTCTGGAAAGTCATCTGGCCCAGAACTCTTTTTTGTTGGGAGATTTTGATAATTTATTGAATTCCTTTGCTGGTTATGGGCCTGTCCAAATTTTCTATTTCTTCCTGGTTCAGTTTTGGTACTGTGTGGGTTTCTAGGAATTCGTCTATTTCTTCCAGATCGCCCAGTTTGTTGGCATATAATTTTTCATAATATTCTCTTATAATTGTTTGTATTTCTGTATTGTTGGTTGTAATCTCTCCTCTTTCATTTGTGATTTTATCTATTTGGGTCCCTTCTCTTTTGATAAGTTTGGCTAGGGGTTTATCAATTTTGTTCATTCTTTCAAAAAACCAGCTTTTAGTTTCATTCATCTGTTCTATTGGTGTTTTTGTTTGTTTCTATATAGTTTATTTCTGCTTTAATCTTTATTATTTCCCTTCTTCCGCTGTCTTTAGGATTTATTTACTGCTTATTTTCTACCTCCTTTAGTTGTAAGGTTAGGTTGTATAGCTGGAACCTTTCTTGCTGCTTGAGATAGGCCTGAATTGCAATGTACTTACCTCTCAGGACTGCCTTTGCTCCATCCCATAGCGTTTGGGCTGTTGTGTTTTCATTTTCATTTGCTTCCATGTAGTTCTTAATTTCTTCCTTAATTTCCTGGTTAACCTGTTCATTCTTTAGTAGGATGTTCTTTAACCTCCATATATTTGAGGGTTTTCCCAATTCTTTCTTGTGGTTGAATGCAAGTTTCATAGTGTCGTGATCTGAAAATATGCATGTATGATCTCAGTCTTTTTGTACCTGTTGAGGGCTGATTTGTGCCCAGTATGTGATCTATTTTGAAAAGAATATTCCATATGCACTTGGGCAGAGTGTATATTCTATTGCTTTAGGGTGAAATGTTCTGAATATATCTATTAAGTCTATCCAGTCCAGTGTACCATTCAAAGCCACTGTTTCCTTGTTGATTTTCTGCTTAGATAATCTGTCCATTGCTACAAGTGGGGCATTAGAGTCTTCTACTGTTATGGTGTTATCAATGAGTTTCTTTATGTTTGTGATTAATTAGTTTATATATTTGGGTGCTTTCAAGTTGGAGGCTTAATTACTTAGATTTACAATTGTTAGATCTTTATGTATAGACCCCTTAATTATGACATAATGCCCTTATTCATCTCTTGTTACAGTCTTTGTTTTAAAATCTAATTTGTCTGATATAAGTATGGAGCCATTCCAGCTTTCTTTTGACTTTCATTGGCATGATAGATAGTTATTCATCCCCTCACTTTCAATCTGCAGGTGTCTTTAGGTATAAAATAAGT
Organism: Paguma larvata; assembly: GCA_030068075.1. Lineage (NCBI taxonomy): Eukaryota > Metazoa > Chordata > Mammalia > Carnivora > Viverridae > Paguma > Paguma larvata. Next base: position 87,962,947 of record CM057834.1, on the reverse strand, counting down.
ATCTTGGAAGTAGCATATAGATGGATCTAATTTTTTTTTTATCCATTCTGAACCACCCCCCCACTCCCCGTGTCTTTTGACTGGAGCACTTAGTCCATTTATATTCAAAGTGATTATTGAAAGATAAGAATTTAGTACCATTGTGTTACCTGTAGATTTGGTGTTTCTGGTGACTTTCTCTGGTCCTTTGTAGTCTTTGTTGCTTTGGCCTTCTTTTTTTTCCCTCCCTCCATTCAGAGAGTCCCCTTAAAATTTCTTGCAGGGCTGGTTTAATGGTCATGAATTCCTTTAGTTTTTGTTTGTCTGGGAAAGCCTTTATCACTCCTTATATTCTGAATGACAACCTTGCTGGATAAAGGATTGTTGGCTGCATATTTTTCTTATTCAACACTTTGAATATTTCCCGCCACTGCCTTCTGGCCTGCTAAGTTTCAGTGGACAAGCCAGCTACTAACCTTATGTGTCTATCCTTGTAGGTTATGGGCCTTTTGTCCCTAGCCACTTTCAGAATTCTCTTTTATCTTTATATTTTGTAAGTTACAGTTTGACATATTGTGGTGTTGGCCTGTTTTTGTTGATTTTTGAAGGGATTTCTCTGTGCCTCTTGGACTTGTATGCCTTTTTCCTTCTCTAGATTAGGGAAATTCTCAGCTAGAATTTGTTCAAATAACCCTCTGCCCCTTTTCCTGTTCTCTTCTAGGACTCGTATGATGCAGATATTGTTTTGTTTCATGGAATCACTCAGTTCTCTAAGTCTCCCCTTGTGATCTAGTAATTTCCTTTCTTCTTTTTTTCAGCTTCATTATCTTCAATAATTTTATTTTGTATGTCACCTATTCTCTCCTCTGCTTCTTGAATCCTTGTAGTCACTGTATCCAGTTTGCTTTGCATCTCCATTACAGCATTTAAAAATTCATCCTGACTAGTTCTTAGGTCTATAATCTCTGCAGCAAGGGTTTCTCTGGTGTCTCCTATGCTTTTTTCAAGCCTACCTAGTAGCCTTAAGACCGTTTTTCTAAATTCTTTTTCAGATATATATATATATATATATATGTATATATATATATATATCTTTTTCATATATATATATATATATATATGTTTCATGAGTTCCTGCCTATGATTTCTTCTTAACCTTTCTTTTGGGGAGAATTCCTTCATCTTGTCATTTTGGCGAAGTGTATGTCTTTTGCATGTTTTAAAGGCTTTTAGGTTTCCTGCACCTGAGAAAACTGCTATACTAAAATGGGGTCATACATAGTCCAGGGTCTGGCGCTTCAGGAAGTATTTCTGGTGTGTGCTGTGTGCACTCTGCTGTCGTGTTTTGGCTGCTCTTTCCCACTCATTAGTCCTCTGCAGAGTTCCTCCTTGTTTGTAGTGGCGGAGTGTTTGGAACTTTAACTAGCTGTGCTTTGATTTGTTTGTTGAAGTAATCCTGGGGGGAAAAACCTGATCCCAAAAAAAGAAAAGGAAAGAGAACAAAAAAAAAACAACAATAAAAAAAAAAATAAGGCTGATTCCAAAGAAAAAGAAAAAAAAAAGATATAAGAAAAAAGGAAAAATAATTTAAAAAGCTTGATGTAAAAAAAAGAGAAAAAGAAATGAAAGAGAAAAAACAAGAAACTATGACCCTGAATCAAAAAGAAAAAAAGAGGAGGCACCTAGGTGGCTCAGTTGGTTAAGCGTCCAACTCTTGGTTTCTGGCTCAGGTCATGATCTCACAGTTTGTGAGTTTGAGGCCTATGTCAGGCTCTGCAGTGACAGTGCAGAGCCTGCTTGGGATTTTCTCTCTCTGCCCTCCCCCTGCTTGTGCTGTATATTTCTCAAAATAAATAAACATTAAAAAAAGAAAGAAAGAAAAAGAAAAAAGAGAAAGGAAGGAAAAGAGAAAACATAGCTGTTTGTTGGTGCGTGGAGTTGCTGGCTGTGCTGATCTGGAGGAGCGGCCGGCTGCATTGGCTCAGAGTCAGTCCCGCCCCAGTAAATAAGCAGTTGTCTGGCATGGAGGGGCAGGATTTGGTGTAAGAGGGTCTTGCCTACACTGGGGGCCACTGTATTGTTCTCCGAAGGCCCATAATGTTGGCATTGGGGGGAATATGGCCCCACCCCAATCTCTTGTCCCTGGATCATGGATCTCAACCCCTGTAGTTCAGTGAGGGCAGTCAGCTCACCCTGCACCACAACTCTCCTGCATTTTTTCTTTGGTGCACAGCTGGAACTCAAAACTCAATCCCTTGAAAGACCTGGCATGACATGGATCCACGCCTCTCCTGTGGAGTACAGACTCTCCACCCTACTGATGCAAGGCCTTTGGTTGGCACTTGCAGGGTCTTTTGTCCTTCGGGAGGCAATAAGCCCTCTTCCAAAAGTACTCCAGGAAGGGGACGGTTCTCTCCCAGTGTACGCTGGAGATCTCTATACCATGCTATGCACTCCGTGACCAGCTCCCTCCTCCCCAGGAGCATGTGCTGCAACTCTGCTCTGGGGAGAGTCGTCTACTTCCAAAACCTCAAGAGTTTGAGCTCCAAAAGCTCTGGCAAAAAAGAACTGGGACACTCAGTACTTCACACTCCCTAGTCTGTTGTCGATGCTGCACTTTCTCAGACCCTCCCTCTTTTCTTTCCCTTTTGTCCCTCCACAGAAAGGGTTCCCTCCCCTCCATAGCACCACCTTCTTTTTCTTTCCCAGTTTAATTCCACACACCTGGTACCTGCCAAGCTGTCTCCCTCCAACTGTGGATATCCTTTGCAGATCAATTTCCTGGGTGTTTCAAGTAATCTGACATCAATACAGCTGGGTTTGAGGGGTAAGGAAAGCCCAGGGTCCCACTACTTCTCCACCATCTTAATTCTCCCTTCTACAACATTTTAATGTTCACTAGCAGTATATGAGGATTCTAATTTCTCCACATCTTTGTCAACCCTTGTTATTTTTAATCTTTTGGAGGGTAGCCCTTTTAGTGGATATAAAGTGGTATCTTGTGGTTTTGATTTGCATTTCCCTGACTATTGGTGTTGAGAATCTTTTCATGAACTTCTTGGCAACTTGTATATCCCTTTTGGAGAAATGTTTATTCAGATAATTTATCCATTAAAAATTGGAATATTTGTCTTTTTTTATTACTGAGTTATGGTAGTTCTTTCCATGTTCTAAATACAAGTCTCTTATCAGATATGATTTGCAAAGTTTTCCTCCCATTCTGTAGGTTATCTTTTCACTTTCTTGATGGTATCTTTTGAAGCACAATAGCTTTTAATTAAAAAATATATTTTTTAATGTTTATTTATTTCTGAGAGTGAGAGGGAGAGAGAGAGAAGGCAAGAAGCGGAGGGGTAGAGAGAGAAGGAGACAGAATCGAAGCAGGCTCCAGGCTCTGAGCTGTCAGTGCAAAGCCCGATGTGGGGCTCGAACCCACAAACTGTGGGATCATGACCTGAGCTGAAATCAGATGCTTACTGACCTAGCCACCCAGGTGCCCCACAGTAGTTTTTAATTTTGATGATATCCAACTTATTGATCTTTTATTGCTTGTGCCTTAGGTTTCATATCTAAAAAAACATTGCCTTTCTGATGACCTGCCCTGTGGATTTTGGACATGTATAGCCAGTCTCCACAATCCAAGCCAACCCTTAATACAAGGTAATGAAGATTTATGCCTGTGTTTTTTACTATGTGTTTAATAGACTTTCTTCTCACATTTAGGTCTTTGATACATTTTGAATTAATTTTTGTGGATGGTGTGAGGTAGGGGTCCAGATTCATTCTTCTGCAGGTGAATATTCAGTTGTCTTAGCATTGTGTTGAAAAGACATTTTCCACTATTGAATTGTCTTGACATCTTGTAGAAAATCAATTGACCATTGATATGTAGGTTTCTTTCCTGATTCTCAATTCTATCAAATTGATTTGCTTATCTATCTTTATGCCAGTACTACACTCCTCTTGATTATTGTAGCTTTGCAGTAAGTTTTGAAATCAGGAATCATGAGCCCTCCAACTTTGTTCTTCTTTTTCAAGATTGTTTTTGCTATTCTGCGTCCTATGAATTTTAAAATCAGCTTGCTAATTTCAAGGAAACTACCATAAAATTTTTAAACAGGTATTTACCGAGTCTCCATGTATTTGAATTTTCCTGATTCTGTTTAACACCTCTGGGAATGTATTTTGATAGAAAAGCATGAATAATACAGATAAATTGACAGTTTTTGCTTTGTACAGCTCTGAAATGAACAAATTTTATTTACCACAGTTGAGCTAGCACCAGCGCCCCCAACAACATGGTCCAAATTTCAGTTACCACAATATACTAACGGTGAATGATTGCATAAAATACAAACTTCATTGCTAGTTCTTCAGTCCACAAATAACTATGTAGATAACAGATGAGCATCGTAATCAATAATTGATCATTATCCGTCAGTCAGTGATGGGTCATTGTCCATGTGTTTTCCCATCACACACAGCCATCAAAACATGTAGTTGTATTGCCTCCTTGCTTCCCAGTGATAAACACATGCATCATTTACAAAATTAGAAAATTAAAATAGGGAGCTGGCCAACAAAGATGAGTGTAGAAAATAAACCAACAACCAAGCAGAAAATGATAATGTAGAAGTGAAGTTTGAATCAAACGTAAGTGGATATATAGAAGAGATCACTGTCCATGGGAATGTTGCCACTCTCAACATACGAGAGCTTCTAGACCTGCAGCTGGAGAATCTTAGTGAAGGCAAATTTATTGACACAAATCTGGAAAGTGGTTTGTGAGGAAAAGGCTGAAGATATCCCAGAAGAAGTGACACCAGCGAAAAATATTCCCATTGAAGGAATTCTAAGAGATATCTCATGACGTTGAAATCCCAAAGAATAGAATGTTGGTATCTGATCCAAACTTAAAAAATAATTGGCAATTTGACAAAGTACAGAAAAGATGTTTGCTTTGTATAAGTTAGGTGTGAAAACTGTTGGTTAATAAGTTAGATAACACCTGTTCAAACGACTCTTGATAAGTTTTTCACAAAGAAATGAAACACTTTAATACTAAAAGTTTCTAAAATCTTAAATTACAGTGTAGTAAACAAATATTAGTTCTTTTAAAAATTTCATTACACCTTTATAATCAAGAATAAGATACTTTTCAGTGTTTTGACAAAAATTACAAACATCACAGTCAGTTGTAAGTTTTTTGTTGTTGTTTATTAAGATTGCTATGCAGTTTCAGCTTACATGGTCTGTTGTAATATTGTTTATTGGTCTAAATTTTGTATCTTATGGAAAATAATGTAAAATTATCACTGCTCTTCTACATTAAACATCAACCTTCTCTATTGTGCCTGGCTCATAGAAGTTGCTCAATTTTACATATAGATAAATATTTTTTTCCTGAATACCTTATTAAGTTTATATTTGTTTATGTTTCTTTCTGGATACAACATTTACTTTATGTATTGGTGAACTAAATGCTTGAAAATTTTCTGATTTTTAAACAAGATTGTGCATTCTGCTCACCTGTGTGTATAAAATAGAAATAGTTTGACTCTGAATTATTTTTTTCTGCTCACTCTGAAAGAAAAGCAATTACCTATCATCTTCTGATAATTGAAAATTCATTATATTCAAAGATTTAAAAATACTCTACGTATAAAAAGATCATTTAGACTGGTGTCTGTATATACAGCAGTCAGAAATCAAAGACTTATTTCTAATAATATCCCTGTTAGAAATGGAAATTAGGAAAAAATTTACAGTAGCAACAAATCCATAAATTACTCAGAAATAAATTAAACAAGAAAGGTGAGACCCTTACCTGAGGCAAACTACACAGTTTCATGAAAGACCAAAAAAAGAGCTGATCACAGAGATATACCATGTTTCTGGATGGAAAAATTTAATATAATAAAACTGCTGATGTTTGTCATATATAAATAATACATATATTCATGCAATCCCAAACAGAATAATTACCAAGAAATTGCGGAAAAAAGAATAATAGTGAGGGAGGACCTAACATCCTAAAATATATTATAAGGCAACAGTAATTAGTAGATTTGCTAGAGAAATAAACAAATAGATCAGAGGAATAAAAAAGAACCCAGAAATAGACTCAGGCACATAAGGAAGTTAAGTATATGATAAATGAGGCATTTTAAATCAGAGAGGAAGGAATGGCTTCTTGGATAAATGACATTGAGACAGCTGGATTCCCATTAAAAAATTTATAATTTTATTACATAGAAAATGCAAAACTATTTTGAAGTGAAATAAAGATCTAAAGGTAAAAACAAAAAATCCAACTAGAAATGATTAAAAAATAGAGATAATTTACATAATTTTAGCATAGGTTAAAAAAGTCAGAATATCTGAAGGAAAATACTGATAGTTTTGATTATATAACATTTTATTATATGTATTATAATTTTTTAAAGAGAGAGGACACAATCAGGGGAGAGGGGCAGGTAGAGAGAGACAGAAAGACAGAGAGAAAATCTTAACTAGGCTTCATAGCCAGTGCAGAGCCTGATAAGGGGCTCAATCTCACAACGCTGGGATCATGACCTGAGCTGAAATCAAGAGTCAGATGTGCAACCAACTGAGCCACCCAGGCGCCACTATTATACATATATTAGTTGTACTCGATGTACAAGGGATTGAGTTAAACATATGCTTGCATTTATGACATATTATTATTAGCTTGGGTGAGGCTCCTCTTTTTTTAATATATGTACATTTATATTTATGTATTGTCACTTATCTCTTTTTATCATCTGACTCCTTCACACATATAAGCAACCATTCTAATATTTTAAATCCGTGTTTATTTGTTTGTATTGCTTTAAGTGGGTAATATTGTTTAGGGTTCATGTCTCTATGCAAACTGTATCATGCCATAGATCTCATTCTTTTTCTTTTTTTTCTCTCCCTTAGCACTATGTTTTAAAGATCTATATTGCATGTTTATAATTAGCCTGTTGATTTTTCTGTTTGTATAGTACTCCATGGGGTGCATTTACCATATTTTATTTATCCTCTCCAGTCATGGGCACTCAGATTACTTCTAACATGCAACTAACAACAAACAAGGCTTCTGTGAATATCCTTGTGCATATGTATATATGTACAAGGATATATATATATATATATTTATATTTATATATATAGTGGAGGAGGGCACAAAAGTCTGAGGACAACCATTAAATATTTAGAGAAAATTGGAAACCTAAGGTTTGGCAAGAAAAGTAGCTTCCCTGAGTTTAAATAAGCTGTTCTTTTGTGTGTCTTAATGGAATAGCTTAACTTTTATTTGGCTCATCATCAGAAATAAATTATGGATCACGCATTCTGGTTTTTGAAACTTCTCATCAGCATATAATCTTTGTAGAAATCAGTGAAATCTAGTGTCTTAAATCCTTTTTGATAAGTTTTGGTATCAGGCTTTGTTTTAAATACTTCAGAAGGCTGAAAATTAATTTAATAACTGGAAATTGATTGTGGTGCCCACACTAAAAAAGGAAGGAAAGAAGTAAGGAGAGAGAGTTGAGATAATGAATAAAACCTAAGCTCAAATGTGACTCTTGTATTCTGATTATGAATTGTGATTTGAAGACCTCAGCAGGATGCTGCCTTCTTGATTCGCATATTCTTGAATTACAGAATTCACAGGAAGCTGTCTCCTTTGGTGGTGGTCTGCTTCTGGTGCCTTTTTGTTGGGCTCAAGGTCACGTCTCTGGCCAGTTTGTATGGCCAGGTTATACAATCTTAAGCATTTCACTTTCCTTCTCCTTTCTGTGGTATATGTAACATGAAATTTATCATTTTAACCATTTTTTTACATGTACGGTTCAGTGGCATTAAGGAAAGTCACATGGTTGTGCAACCATCGCCACTATTCATCTCCGAAACTTCTTCATCTTTCCATACTGAACTCCATGCCCATTAAGCATGAACTCCCCATTCCCCAATTCCTCTCCTGCCCTTCTCAGCCACCATTCTACTTTCTGTTTCTGTGAATTTGACTACTCTAGGAACCTCCTATAAGAGAAATCATATAGTATTTGTCTTTTTGACTGGCTTATTTCACTTGGCATAATGTCCTCAAGGTTCATCCAAGCTGTAGTTCTTCTGAGCCTAGCTAGTCTGGAGGGGTGAATTGCTGGCATCCCTTTTGGATATGTGACTTGTACCTGCTGTGTATGATTAACTACAAAAATAAGTTAGATAATAATACTCAGATCAAGAGATCTAAGGTGCCTTTTTCTTCTTAGAGCTTTGGGGATAATGTAGACTTTTCAGTCTAACATGAGTACTTTGCATACATTTTTAAAAATGTTAGCTATAAATAAGTTTTCATTATTATTGATTATTGAAGATATTTCCAGGCAGGAAAACAAAATCCACTAAGTTTTTTATCAGCATGTGAGTCATTTGGCAATTGACTACTTCAATTCAACCAGAACATTTATTTGTAAATAATGATTAAGATGTATATCAAAGCTTGAAACAATAAAATGAAATTATTTGTGAATGTTCAAATGGTTCTTTAGGTAGGTTTTGGTTCTTGCTTATAGCTGCAGTTTTTTAGGGGTTTATAAAAATTATGAATAAGGAAAGATTCTGTCAATAATTGAGCAAGGTTTTTCTTCCCTTCCAGAATATAGATTAAATAACTGCCTTTCTATTGATTATAAAGCTTTAATCTCTGTTTGGTGCAAATTAGTAAGAGTCAAATAATAAACTTTATTCACTGGTTTTAAGCTTAATAAAGAGGATTTTTTTGGGAATTGTGGATTATCTTCAATAATTTTATTGGACTTCACAGAGAAGTTGGGAAAATCCTTTATTTTCATTGAGTCACAACTTCATCTACAATTTTGAAGGCATAATATATATTATTAAGTATAGATGTTAATTCTTTTTTTTTATTATAATAGTTTATTTTCAAATTGGTTTACATATAACACCCAGTGTTCATCCCAACACGTGCCCTCTTTAATATCCGTCACCCCCTCTCCCCCCTCCCTCACCTCCCTCACCTCCCTCACCCTCAGATTGTTCTTAGTCTTTGAGAGTCTCTTATGTTTTATCTCCCTCCCTCTCTGTGTCTTTTTTTCCTTTCCCCTCTTCCCCTCCCCCTGATTTTTGCTTAGTCTCACAAAGTCCACCTATTCGTGGAAACATATGGTATCTGTCTTTTTCTGACTGACTTATTTCACTTAACATAATACCCTCCAGTTCCATCCATGTTGCTACACATGGCCAGATTTCATTTTTTCTCATTGCCATGTAGTAGTCCATTGTATATATGTGCCACAACTTCTTTATCCATTCGTCAGTTGATGGGCACTTGGTTTGCTTCCATGATTTGGCTATTGTCGAAAGTGCTGCTATGAACTTTGGGGTACACATACCCCTATGCATCAGCATTTTCTGTGTCTCTTGGGTAGATTGCTAGCAGTGCTATTGCTGGGTCATAGGTTAGCTCTGTTTTCATTTTTTTGAGGAACCTCCACACCGTTTTCCAGAGCGGCTGCTCCAGTTTGCATTCCCACCAACAGTGTAGGAGGGTGCCTGCTTCTCCACATCCCCGCCAGCATCTATAGTTTCCTGATTTATTCATTTTAGCCACTCGAACCGGTGTAAGGTGGTATCTCAGTGTGGTTTTGATTTTGATTTGTGTTTCCCTGATGATGAGTGACTTTGAGCATCGTTTCATGTGTCTGTTGGCCATCTGAATGTCCTCTTTGGAGAAGTGTCTATTCATATCGTCCGCCCACTTTTTCACTGGATTATTTGTTTTTCGGGTGTGGAGTTTGGTAAGTTCTTTATAGATTTTAGATACTAGTCCTTTATCTGATATGTCATTTGCGATTATCCTTTCCCATTCCGTCAGTTGTCTATTAGTTTTGTTGGTTGTTTCCTTTGCTGTGCAGAAGCTTTTTATCTTGATGAGGTCCCAATAGTTCATTTTTGCTTTCAATTCCCTCGCCTCTGGAGATGTGTCGCATAGAAAATTGCTGCGGCTCAGGTCAAAGAGGTTTTTTCCTGCTTTCTCCTCTAGGATTTTGATGGTTTCCTGTCTCACATTCAGATCCTTCATCCATTTAGAGTTTATTTTTGTGAGTGGTGTAAGGAAGTGGTCTAGTTTCATTCTTCTGCATGTTGCTGTCCAGTTCTCCCAGCACCATTTGTTAAAGAGGCTGCCTTTTTTCCATTGGATACTCTTTCCTGCTTGGTCAAAGATTAGATGGCCATATGCTTGTGGGTCCATCTCTGGGTTCTCTATTCTATTCCATTGGTCTATGTGTCTGTTCTTGTGCCAGTACCATGTTGTCTTGATGACTACCACTTTGTAGTAGAGGTTAAAATCTGGGATTGTGACGCCTCCCGCTTTGGTTTTATTCTTCAGAATTACTTTGGCTATTCGGGGTCTTTTGTGGTTCCATACAAATTTTAGGATTGTTTGCTCTAGCTTTGAGAAGTATGCTGGTGCAATTTTGATTGGGATTGCATTGAGTGTGTAGATTGCTTTAGGTAGTATTGCCATTTTAACGATATTTATTCTTCCGATCCATGAGCATGGGATGTTTTTCCATTTCCTTGTGTCTTCCTCAATTTCCTTCATAAGTTTTTTATAGTTTTCCACGTAAAGGTCTTTTACATCTTTGGCTAGGTTTATTCCTAGGTATTTGATGGTTTTTGGTGCAATTGTGAATGGGATTCGCTTCTTTATTTCTCTTTCTATTGCTTCATTGTTGGTGTAAAGGAAAGCAACCGATTTCTGTACGTTGATTTTGTATCCTGCAACTTTGCCAAATTCATGGATCAGTTCTAGTAGGCTTTCGGTGGATTCTTTTGGGTTTTCCATGTAAAGTATCATGTCGTCTGCAAAAAGTGAAAGTTTGACTTCGTCCTTGCCTATCCTGATGCCTTTTATTTTGCTTTCTTGTCTGATTGCTGATGCTAGGACCTCCAACACTATGTTAAATAGCAGTGGTGAGAGTGGACATCCCTGTCGTGTTCCTGATCTCAGGGGAAGGCTCTCAGTTTTTCCCCATTGAGGATGATATGAGCTGTGGGCTTTTCATATATGGCTTTTATGATGTCTAAGTATGTTCCTTCTATCCCGACTTTCTCGAGAGTTTTGATTAAGAAGGGATGCTGTATTTTGTCAAATGCTTTTTCTGCATCAATCGACAGGATCATATGGTTCTTATCTTTTCTTTTGTTAATGTGATGTATCACGTTGATTGATTTACGAATGTTGAACCATCCCTGCAACCCAGGGATGAATCCTACTTGATCGTGGTGGATAATTCTTTTTATATGCTGTTGGATTCTATTTGCTAATATCTTGTTAAGAATTTTTGCATCCATGTTCATCAAGGATATTGGCCTGTAGTTCTCTTTTTTTGCTGGGTCTCTATCTGGTTTGGGAATCAAAGTGATGCTGGCTTCATAGAATGAGTCCGGGAGTTTTCTTTCCGTCTCAATTTTTTGGAACAGCTTGAGGAGGATAGGTATTAACTCTGTTTTAAATGTCTGGTAAAATTCCTCAGGGAAGCCATCTGGGCCTGGACTTTTATTTACTGGGAGATTTTTGATAACTGATTCAATTTCTTCACTAGTTATGGGTCTGTTCAAGTTTTCTATTTCTTCCCGTTTGAGTTTTGGTAGCATGTGGCTGTTTAGGAATTTGTCTATTTCTTCCAGGTTGCTCAATTTGACGGCATAGAGGTTTTCATAATATTCTCTGATTATTGCTTGTATTTCTGAGGGATTGGTTGTAATCACTCCATTTTCGTTCATGATTTTATTGATTTGGTTTCTCTCTCTTTTCTTTTTGAGGAGCCTGGCTAGAGGTTTATCAATTTTGTTTATTTTTTCAAAGAACCAGCTCTTGGTTTCATTGATCTGTTCCACTACTTTTTCTGTTTCCATATGGTTAATTTGTGCCCTAACCTTTGTTATTTCTCTCTTTCTGCTAGGTTTGGGCTGTCTTAGCTGTTCTGCTTCTAGTTCCTTTAGGCGTGCTGTTAGAATTTGTGTTAGGAATTTTTCTTGTTTCTTGAGATGGGCCTGGATTGCAATATATTTCCCTCTCAGGACTGCCTTTGCTGCATCCCAAAGTGTTTGGATTGTCGTATTTTCATTTTCATTTGTTTCCATGTATTTTTTAATTTCTTCTCTGATTGCTTGGTTGACCCATTCGTCTTTTAGTAGGTTGTTCTTTAGCCTCCATGTTTGTGGGGGCTTCCCAGACTTTTTCCTGTGGTTGATTTCAAGTTTCAAAGCATTGTGGTCTGAAATTGTGCATGGTATGATCTCAATTTTTTATACTTATTCAGCGCTTCCTTGTGCCCCAAAATATGGTCTATCTTGGAAAATGTACCATGTGCATTTGAGAAGAATGTAAATTCCTTTGCTTCTGGATGAAGGGCCCTGAAGATATCTGTCAGGCCCATCTGTTCCAACGTGTCGTTCAGGTCCATTGTTTCCATGCTGATTCTCTGTTTAGTGGATCTATCCAGCGCTGTGAGTGGGGTATTAAGGTCTCCTGCAACTAGCACATTTTTATCAATAAGATGGCTTACGTTTGTAATTAGTTGCTTGACAAATTTGGGTGCTCCAGAATTCGGCGCGTAGATATTTATAATTGTTAGCTCTTCCTGCTGGATAGTCCCTGTGATTATTATATAATGCCCTTCTTCATCTCTTATTACATCTTTTACTTTAAAGTCCAGTTTATCTGATATAAGTGTGGCTACTCCAGCTTTCTTCTGAGTTCCTGTAGCATGGTAGATAGTTCTCCATCCCCTCACTTTCAGTCCGAAGGTGTCCTCAGGTTTAAAATGTGTCTCTTGAGGACAGCAGATAGATGGGTCTTGTTTTCTAATCCATTCCGTTACCCTGTGTCTTTTAATTGGAGCGTTTAGTCCGTTTACATTCAGTGTTAATATTGAAAAATGTGGGTTTAGAGTCAAGGTGTTGTCTGTAGGTTTCATGTTTGTAAGGATGTCTCTGGTGCTCTGTGTTCCTTGCAACCTTTCCTTCATAGAGTCCCCCTCAGGATCTCTTGTAAGATTGGTTTATTTGTGATGTATTCCTTCAGTTTTTGTTTGTTTGGGAAGACCTTTATTTCTCCATCCATTTTGAATGACAGGTTGGCTGGATAAAGGATTCTTGGCTGCATGTCCTTCCTGTTCATCACATTGAAGATTTCCTGCCATTCCTTTCTGGCTTGCCAAGTTTCTGTGGATAAGTCCACTACTACCCTAATGTGTCTGCCTTTGTAAGTCAAGGCCCATTTATCCAGAGCTGCTTTTAGGATTCTCTCTTTATCTTTGTATTTTCCCAGCTTCACTATGATGTGTCTTGCTGAAGGCCTATTTGGGTTACGTCTGAGGGGAGTTCTCTGTGCCTCTTGGACTTCAATGCCCATTTCTTTCTTCATGTTGGGGAAGTTCTCATTGATGATTTGTTCAAATACCCCTTCGATTCCTTTCTCTCTCTCTTTTTCCTCTGGAATTCCTATAATACGGATGTTATTCCGTTTGATTGCATCGCTCAGCTCTCGAATTCTCCTTTCCTGTTCCTGAATCAATTTCTCTCTCTTTTTCTCTGCTTCATCCTTTTCTGTAATTTTGTCTTCTAATTCCCCTATTCTATCTTCTGCCTCTGCAATCCGCGCTATGGCCGCCTCCAATTTGTTTTGCCCCTCATTTAAATCATTTTTTAATTCCTGTACATCTTTTTTTAGGACCTTGATCTCTGCCTCTAGGGACCCCCTGATTTTTTCTATGTTTTTTTCAAGCCCTGCGAGTATTTTTATATTTATCATTTTGTATTCTTTTTCTGTTAAGTTGCTTATGTCTGCTTTCATCATTTCTTGTGCTGTCACTATTTCCTGTACAGTCTTCTGAGGGGAGTTCTTCCGTTTGGTCATTTTGGCAATGTGTGTATTGGTTTATTTCCTATTTCTCCTCAGTGTCCCCAGATGCTCTGGTTTTGGCGTTCTCTTTCCTGTAGGTTCCAACTCCTCTTCCTGCAGATCCCTGCGATTGAGAGTTTCTCGGTCTCAGTCTCTCTCAGATTGAGTCGCCAGAGACCAGCAGCGGGTATTAGTTCTTTTCCGCCATCTTGAACCTCCTAGATGTTAATTCTTAAACCTCTGATAATGTGGCATGTTTGGGTATCAGGTAACTGTATCTGAACACAAGTGTTTATGAATAGCGAAAGAGGCTTAGTGTCGTTAGAAATTGCCAGAGATTGAAGGCTGCTGTAATATCTGTTAAGAAAGGCAAAGACCTATTTTGAATCTGGTTTCCAAGAGAGGGCTTTTGAGATCTTCATTTGTAGCAACCAACTTTTGTATCCTTCCCACAGAGAAGATTAAAAGGCAGACAAGTAAGAACTGTCTAGTTATGTCTTTCCATGAGTACTAATTATCTGTCATCTTATCAAATTTATCTTGGCAAAAATAGACAGGATTATCATTTAAAGGCATTTCATCCTTTAATCTGCTAATTGATGACCATTCTACAGTTTTTGAAAATAAGAGAGAAGGGCAAATTCAAATGATGTTTAGTGACCAATGTGTTGAACTTTATCTTAAGTTAAAAAAAGTTCAACTGGGTTAAATTTAAAGATTTTATTGGCTTTATTCAACTAGTCATGAAGTAGGCAGCATCCAATCCAGCAGGTAGAAAGGAGCACCAAGTAGCTGCAAAAAATAAAAAACTTTTATAGGCAGACGAAAACGGGAACAGGGAAGTTGTACGAGGCAAAAAAGTGGATTGGTTGTGGAAAAGTTACTTTCCTTTAGGGGATGGCAGGGGTCTATGGGATGGATTACCTAACTAGTGCCGATCAGATGATTCCTGATTGATGGGTTTAAGATTTGATTTCTTTTTTTCCTTTTTTTTTTTATAATAGTTTATTTTCAAATTGGTTTACATATAACACCCAGTGTTCATCCCAACACGTGCCCTCTTTAATGTCTGTCACCCCCTCTCCCCCCTCCCTCACCTCCATCACCTCCCTCACCCTCCGATTATTCTTAGTCTTTGAGAGTCTCTTATGTTTTATCTCCCTCCCTCTCTGTGTCTTTTTTTCCTTTCCCCTCTCCCTGTTTTTTGCTTAGTCTCACAAAGTCCACCTATTCATGGAAACATATGGTATCTGTCTTTTTCTGACTGACTTATTTCACTTAACATAATACCCTCCAGTTCCATCCATGTTGCTACACATGGCCAGATTTCATTTTTTCTCATAAGATTTGATTTCTGAGAGAACTGAGACTATAATTAAGTCTTGGGTTGGTGAGGTGAGGCTTGACATCAGAGACTCCACTTTGGGCCTGTCGTCTTGTTTTTAACACTTACCTAGAAAATTTCTGGGTATTCAAAGATAATTCAATAATTAATTTAATATTAGTTTAAAGTTTTACAAGTAAGGATTTGAATATTACAGTGTATGTTGGCATATTAAGTCTATATGATTTATAGCATTGTAAGGATGCCCTTTGTAAAGAACTACTAGTATAATTTAATTTAGTTTGACCCATAATTTTAATATTTTATAATCTTACATGAATTAGCTGATTTGACCTTTAAAATCAGTAGAGGAAATTGAGAAAACTCAAATTCATTGACTTTTTTATTAGAAAAGAGATCCAAGAAAATATGCTAAATAATTTTATGGTGGTAAAATCAGAGGAAAGATAGGTATTTCTGAGGCAAAAGTATTAAACCAGTATAATTTATCCAAGGAATCATCTTGATTATTATAGGAAACTTTTTCCTGTATAACTCTGTGTCAGATATTAAAAGTAAGTTGTTTAAAAAGAATTTTTGCTTTTGACGTGTTTCCAAGTCACCAACTAAACTCATACTTAAACTTTTTAAAAAATGTTTTTCTGCCACCACTTTATCGAAACATTTGTTTCTTAGACTCTGTTCACTTAAAGCATTAAAAAGAAAATACCCTGGAAATCTTTGAGTTTCTCTCAACACCTCAATTAATATTTGATATATTAATATCATTTCTATTGGGTAATTATAATAAGAACTTGCTTCATTAAATTTTTAATAAATCTTATAATTGGATTTATTTTTCTTAGAGGTAGGTAAGATAAGTGTTTGCTTGAAAAAAATTAAATGGATACAATGGGAGTTTTTATCAACTCTTGTGCATGTTAGAGTTGCACTGGTGATAACGTAGCAAAATGAAAACAGATGGTGGTATTTATAAGAATATTGATCCATTAAAGAAACAAAGACACATGACTATATATCAGCAGGACCCTCAGGGAAAAATTATTTTTGAAATCTGAGTAATTTTATGAGTTTCTTCTGAACATAGCAGCATAATCTCTCCTTTTTTCAGTCTCTGTGTCCCTTAGGATAAAGACATCTCCTTTCTTTAGTGTCTCATGTAGGACACCACCAAAACCAAAGGGTGCAGATAATTGTAGCATGAAAAATGGCCCCTCCTATTGCTGCAGAGCCACTGCTATGCTTCTGCCGAGCCACTATGTAGCCCACAGCTGTGCTTGAGAAGATGAGACAGAAAGCCTCATGCCTCATCAGAACCTGGGAGGACATGAGAAACTGCCTTATTGCAGCCTCCTTGGTAGATACAGAAGTGAGTGAGAAATGGCTCTATAACAGTTCATTACAAACCTCCTATGTGCTCATGTTTGGGGAGGCTCCAGGATGTCTGGCCAAGACTCGGATCACCTGTAGTTCAAGCCTGGTCTATGTGGCTTATGTGGATACATGAAAGATCATTAAGTATCCGCACAGGGCTGCTCTTTGACATCAACAGTAAATACTTGGTATATAAAGCATTCCAAAGGGATCTCACCATCAGGTTGGAATGCAGTTTTCCTGCTTAAGTAGCACAGAAATAAGAGGTGGAAACTGATGGTGCTAATAGTTAAGTACAGCTGTGACACCTGTGATAAGGGGAGTCCCTTTCAGGACACACAGCTCTGAAGAATGCTCCTAGAATTCTGGATGTCGCCTGTGCATTTGGAGCCTCTAGTGATTTGGTCAGACTCCAAGGCTCTCAGTCACCCAAGTCCATTGTAGGGAAAACCTTGTTGCTGTTTTCCTTGCAGTCGGCTGGTATAATCTATATGCCGTTCTTGTTTTTTAGCCTTCTATAGTGGGTCCTGGTGTTTGCATTTTCTTTCAGAGGATCCTTGCCCAGATGGCCAGTGGAGTTGGCAAGAAGAGATGTGGTTCATGCTTTCAATGGTGACTGCTCATGTATTCGGCTTCTTTGCCTCTCCCAGAGAGATGTTAGAAGGATAATATGAGTTCTTAAGTGACGTAGTCATGTATGGGAAGAAAAAGCTCTTCCTCTACACAGCTTAGAGTCTCTGGCTGGGCATGTAAGTTTGACGGACAAAAGACAGATTAACAAGAGAAAAATGAGCAGAAGTTTTTTCAAGTGTATCTGCATGTAACGCAAGGGTTACATAGAGATGAGTATCACAAAGGTTGGGTTAGAATTTGGGCTTATGTTATTTCTTTGCAAAGGAACAATACATTTTCAAAGAGGAGCCAAAGCAAAGGAAAAGAGTCTTGAGTCTCTGGGGGCAGCAAATTGTGGAATGGCAAATATGTGGGAGACTAACGGAAGGTAAGAGCTAGTTAGTAAGGTGTTACATGGAATCCTGTGTTCCCATATCCAGGCTGGTAAGGGTCTAAAGTTGTCTCCAGCGATTAACTTTTGTCTTTCTGGGTAGAGAGGAAGGATACCTTTGCACATTATGTCCACCTTTTAGGCAAATAAGGGAGAGCAGAGAATTTTTCTCGTATCTGTTTCTTCTCAATTGCTTCAGCTCAAAATAATTCATCGTCAAAGTGGCATATTTTGGGCACACATTCTGGTGTCCTTCAATCATAATACACTGGCCCTTAACAGAGCCATGGGACCCTTGTAATCTTGAATATGTCCCCCTGTTTCCTCTGTGTATTGTCACGTCTCCTCTCCTGCTCTACTCCATAGCTTTATCCTGGAAGTAAATGCCAGAATCGACTCTGTGCTTTTCTTTTTAAAAATCCTGTCTATTGTGTGGTTCTTTGAAGTTACCCCAGGCTGTGATCCATTTCTCTCTCCAGTCTCAATATTATGTTATACCCTGCTCTCTTCTGGAATGGTATTCACTTTGATTAGAAAGAAGTGGGTTTCTGCTGAAGAACAAACATAGCTGTTGGAAGCTCCTCAGAACCATGTGTATGGAGGGAACAGCTCTGAGGGAACGTGAGGTCATTGGAACTTCTACTATTTTCTTTTCCAATTGATTCTAAATTTGAAGCATATCTGAAATTGCTGTGATTTCTGCTGCAGCTGCTTCATGCAAGTACTTTGGATGTTTTCTAGCTTTAGTTCTTTGTCGATTCAATTACTTATGTTTTCAATCCTTAAGGCTTTTTCATTCACTGGTGGTACTCTCTTTATTCTAGAGACACTATGGATTTGGTCTATCTAACTGACTCTCTGCTTAGTTATTTCAAGAAATTTGGGGCAGGAAGGAAATGAGATTACTGGCTTAATCTAATCTTTCAGATTGCTTCTATTTTTTAATGGCAGTCTGTTATACAGCAGAGCAATTTTCTCTTGACTCATACTATGGGAATAATTTATAGTTTCTGTTTCCTGCATTAACTCATTTTCATGGCAACTCACTTGCCTGTGTGCTTTAAACTCAAATAGTAAGGGCATGAAGCCCGTTATCCAGTTTAACAGTCTGAGAAAAGGAAAAATGCAAAAGAAAAGACATAGATGAATTATAAAGCATCATTGGTTTACCTTAAGCACTCTAAAAAATGAGTCTAAATGGATTATTTTTAATTTATATACAATAAGCTGATATTATGGCGTTAGGAATAAGCACATGCTAATATCCAGCAAGATCTTGTGTTAGCAGGGTTCCTCGACCTTGGCACTACTGACATTTTAGCCAACGTAACTCTTTGTTGTGGGTGCTGTCAGCATCCTTAGGCGCCACCCACTAAATAGTTAACCCCTCCCCTCACCTCCTACAGTTATGACAACCAAAAATGTCTCCAGATATTGCCAGATGTTCCCTAGGGGAGGATGGGATGAAACTGCCTCCAGTTATGAACCGCTGTATGAAAGAAAGAACCACTACTCAAAATAGCTTTTCTAAAACTAGATACTAAAAACGTGTAACACAGGATTGAATGTCCATTATATCTAACTCAATACTTTAAAATAGAATGTACCTTGTCACAATCCCATGAAATATTTAAAACATTGATTGATGATGTCTTAGCTCAGCATGATTAAAAGTGGAATATAAAAGCTAGGGGGAGAAAGCTCTAACACTAGAAATTAAAATAAGACAGGATCTCTTGTAAACAGCAATAAATCAAAGAGGAAAGCAAAAACAAAATTCAGAATGCTAGAAAAATAACAAAATTGATATATCAAATCTTAACTAAAGCAGTGCTCAGACTAAAATTCATTATATATAAAGTTTATATTACTAACCAAGATAATTAAAAAAAATAAACAAAACCCAATGAAATAGATATTCAATGCAAGAAGTACAAGTCTATGGACAAGCTAAGAAAAACAGACAAGAGATCAGTAATAGAAAACAAGGTATTAACGAATTAGGAAACAGAAAAACAATCGAGCTAATCAACGGATTTTGTTTTTCCTTTGGGAAACTTGCTCTAAGTGAAATCCAGAAGAAAACAAAAATAACTTGATAAGCCACTAATTAGTTAATAGGAAAAAAACAAAAACAGGCATACAAAATAAGAATGGTAAGAGGGAAGTGAGCACAGATTTCAGAAAATTAATGGGATTGGAAGAGTCCAAGGGTCCTAAGGACAGAGAGCTGAGGGAATTTTGTTTTGTTTACTGACGCATCTCCACTACCTAGGATAATGCTCAGTAAAGTGGCACACAAAAACATTTATTGACCGAATGAACAAATATATTTACGTTTGCTAAATTATATGACATTGGTAAATTTTGAGAAGATGAACTTCCAAAATCGATCCTAGAAGAAGTAGAAAATGTGCAGTCTTCTTATTGACAGAGATGAAATTCTCAGGTAAATTACCACCAACACTTGAGGAACAAATAATTTTTTTAATTTTAATTTTTAAAGTTTTATTTTAATTCCAGTTAGGTAACGCACAGGGTTATCTTAGTTTCATGCGTACAATATAGTGATTGAACAATTCCATATATCACCCAGTGCTCATCACAAGTGCGGTCCTTAATCCTCATTATCTAATCCCGTCTCCCCTCTGGTAACCATCAGTTTGTTCTCTATAGTTAAAGAGTCTGTTTCTTGGTTTGTCCCTATCTCTTTTTTTTTTTCTCTTTACTCTTTTATTTTGTTTCTTAAATTCCACATATGAATGAAATCATATGGTATTTGTTTTTCTTATACTTATTTCACGTATATCTCATTGTATTTTTTATTGGTATTTCTCTGATGATAAGTGATGTTGAACCTCTTTTCATGTTTCTATTAGCCATCTGTATGTCTTCTTTGGAAAAATTTCAAATCATGTCTTCTGCCCATTTCTTTTTTTTAAATGTTTATTATTTATTATTTGAGAGAGAGAGAGAGAGAGAGAGAGAGAGAGAGAGAACAAGCAGGGGAGGGTTAGAGAGAAAGGGAGACACAGAATCTGAAGCAAGCTTCAGGCTCTGAGCTGTCAGTCCAAAGTCCAGTGTGGGGCTTGAACCCACGTACTGCGAGATCTTGACCTGAGCTGAAGTCAGACGCTTAACCAACTGGACCACCCAGGTGCCCCTCTTCTGCCCAGTTCTTACCTGGATTATTTGCTTTTTTGGGTGTTGAGTTTGATAAGTTCTTTATAGATTTTGGATATTAACCCTTGATCAGACATGTCATTTGCAAGTATCTTCTCCCATTTTGTTGGTTGCCTTTTAGTTTTGTTGAATGTTTCCTTTGCTGTGCAGAAGCTTTTTATTTTGATCAAGTCCCAGTAGTTTATTTTTGCTTTTGTTTCCCTTGCCTCCAGAAATGTGTCTAGTAAGAAGTTGCTGTGGTTTATGTCAAAGGGGTTACTGCCTGTATTCTCCTCTAGGATTTTGATGGTTTTCTGTCTCACACGTAGGTGTTTCATCCAATTTGAATTCACTTTCATGTATGGTGTCAGAAAGTGGTCCAGTTTGATTTTTCTGTATGTTACTGCCCAGGTTTCCCAACACCATTTGTTGAAGAGACTGTCTTTTTTTCCACTGGATATTCTTTCCTGTTTTGATAGATTAGTTGACCATACAGTGTGAGTCCTTTTCTGGGTTTTCTGTTCTGTTCCATTGGTGTATATGTCTGTTTTTGTGCCAGTACTATACTGTCTTAATTACTACAGCTTTGTAATATAGCTCTTGAAGTCCAGAAATGTGATGCCTCCAGCTTTGCTTTTCTTTTTTAAAATTGCTTTGGCTATTCAGGCTCTTTTGTAGTTCGGCAAATTTTAGGATTGTTTGTTCTAGCTCTATGAAAAATGCTAATGGTATTTTGATAGGGATTGCATTGAATGTGTAGATTGCTTTGGGTGACATAGGCATCTCAACAATATTTGTTCTTCTATTCCATTAGCATGGAATGTTTTTCCATTTTTTTGTGTACTCCTCCATCTCTTTTATCAGTGGTTTAGAGATTTCAGAACATAGATCTTTTACCTCTCTGGTTAGGTTTTTTTCTAGGTATCATAGTTCTTGGTGTAATGCTAAAGGGGATCAATTCCTTGATTTCTCTTTGTGCTGCTTCATTATTGGTGTATATAAATGCAACAGATTCCTGTATGTTGATTTTGTGTCCTGCAACTTTACTGAATTTGTGTATCAGTTCTAGCAATTTTTTGGTGGAGTCCTTTGGTTTTCTATATAGTGCATCATATCATCTGCAAATAGTGAAAATTTGACTTCTTCCTTGCTGGTTCAGATGCCTTTTATTTCTTTTTGCTGACTGCTGAAGCTAGGCCTTCCAGTACTGTGTTAAATAAAAGTGGTGAGAGTGGACATAACTGTCATGTTCCTGACCATAGAGGAACAGTTGTCAATTTTTCCTTATTAAGGATGATGTTAGCTGTGGGTTATTTCATATATGGCCTTTATGATGCCGAGGTATGTTCCCTCTAACCCGTACTTTGTTGAGGGTTTTTTATCAAGAATGGATGCTGTACTTTGTCAAATGCTTTTCTGCGTCTATTGAGAGGAACATATGGTTCTTTTATTAATGTGATGTACCACATTGATTGATTTGCAAATATTGAACCATGCTTGCAGCCCAGAAATAAATCCCACTTGATCATGGTGAATGATTCTCATAGGGTACTGTTGGATTCAATTTATCAGATCTTGTTGAGAATTTTTGTATCCATATGCTTCAGGGATAATGGCCTGGATTTCTCTTTTACTAGAGTCTTTGTCTGGTTTTAGAATCAGGGTAATACTGGCTTCAAAGAATGAGTTTCGAAGTATTACATCCATTTCTATATTTTGAAATATTTGAGAAGAAGAGGTATTAACTCTTCTTTAAATGTTTGGTAGAATTCCTCCGTGAAGCCATCTGGCCGTGGACTTCTTTTTGTTGGGCATTTTGTGATTACTGATTCAATTTCTTTGCTGGTTATCAGTCTGTTCATGGTTTCTGTTTCTTTCTGTTTCAGTTTTGGTAGTTTATATGTTTCTAGAAATTTATCCATTGCTTTCAGGTTGTCCAATTTGTTGGCATACAGTTTTTCATAATATTCTCTTATAATTGTTTGTACTTCTGTGGATTTGGCAGTTATTTCTTCTCTCTCATTTGCAATTTTATTTATTTGGATCCTTTGTTTTTCTTTTTGATAAGTCTTACTAAATAGGAGTTTATCAATTTTATTAATTTTTTTCAAAGAACTAGCTTTTAGTTTCATTGATTGGTTCTACTGTTTTGTTGTTGTCGTTGATGCTGGTTCTATCATTTATTTCTGCTTTAATATTTATTATTTCCCTCTTCTACTGGGTTTAGGCTTCATTTTTTCTTTTTCTATCTCCTGTAGGTGTAGTTTATATTATTTATTTGAGATTTTTCTTGCCTCTTGAGGCAGGCTTGTATTGCTATATACTTCTCTCTTATGAGAGCTTTTGCTGCATCCTAAAGGTTTGGGATTGTCATGTTTGCATTTTCATTTGTTTCCATGTATTTTTTTTAATATTGTCTTTATTTTCTGGTTGACCCATTCATGTTCTTTAGCCTCCCTCTTGAGTGAGAGATGGTGTATTTGTTTGACAGGGCTGCTATATGAAGTGTCACAAACCAAGTGGTTTAAACAACAGAAATATATAATCTCACAGTTTGGGAGGCCAGAAGTCAGATCAAGGTGACACCAGGGTTAGTTCCTTGGGGAGGAAGGGCTGTGAGGGAGAATCTGTTCCACACCTCTCTCCTGACTTCGTGGTTTTCTGGAAAGGTTTGGGGTTCTTTTACTTGGAAAAGCATCACCCTGATCTCTACTTGATCCATACATAGTGTTTTCCCTATATGTTGTCTGTGTCCACATTTCCCTTTTTATAAGGCACCAGTCATATTGGATTAGGGGCCACCCTACTCTGTTATGACCGTATCTTAACAAATTACATATGCAATGATGCTATTTCCAAATAAGGTCACATTCTGAGGTGCTAGGGGCTAGGACTTTAAGCTTTGAATTTTGGGGGGAGGAGTGGGGACATAATTCATCCCAAAATAGATGGGAAGCTTGAGAGGGGTGAGAGCATACGCAGAGGTGACATGCAGAAACTCATATCAGACTGTCACTCTTTCCTGACCTTCCTGTTTTTGTCTCCAACTCTTTTCCTTTCATCTCTGTTATAACTAAGTTGAGTTCCACTCCTCTAATTTTAAGACATATTTTTTTTTCTCCTGAGAAGTGGTAGGACTCTTTCTCAATGCCTGTCTTTTATAAATTGTTTGTCAGGTATGGTCCCTCCTTCAAACCAGCCTCCCAAAATATTTTTAAGAAGTTTGATAATAGGGAACAGGGCTTAAGTTTCTGTTTTTGCACTGATACCTCTCTTTCTTCCTTCCTCCCAGTGCTAAATGTCCAGTAAGAACTTAGTCAAAGGTCTTTTAATTAAATTGAATTCAGATGATTTTTTCCCTCCCCCTGCCTTTAGGAACAAAATGGAGATTCATGAGGTAAAATAAATCATCACATTTTATTTATTTATTTATTTATGTAACATTTATTCATTTTTGAGAGACAGAGAGAAACAGAGTGTGAGTGGGGGAGGAGCAGAGAGAGAGAGGGAGACACAGAATCCAAAGCAGGCTCCAGGCTCCGAGCTGTCAGCACAGAGCCTGATGCTAGGCTCGAATTCATTGACTGCAAGATCATGACCTGACCTGAAGCTGGATGCCTGACTGACTGAGCAACCTAGGTGCCCCACTCATCACATTTTATTATTTCTTGTAAACAAAATACTTTCCAGAGGACAACATTATATTAGAATCAGTGAAAACAGTGAGTAGAGATATAATTTTCTTGATAATTTCTCAGAAATGTATGTTTTCAGGTCCCTGATGATTAAAATTGGTCATGGAAAGACATAATTTTTGAAGAACTCTCTTGGCTTGTGAGAGTGACTTCATATGAATAAAAAAAAGACATTTCTCTAGTTGAATGGAATATCAGTACATCTCTATTGCAGAATTCTAATAATTTTCTCACTCAAATATTAAAAATTTACATATAGTATAATTAACAGTGTTCTTCTGAGCTTACTAGTTTCTTGAAATTCTGTTATCCCAATAACAGTTTCAAAGTCCTAAGTATAATAATCTTTTTATAGTTTATTTATTTTGAGAGAGGGGGGGGAGAGAGAGAGCAAAAGTGGGGTAGGGATAGAGAAAGGGAGGGAGAATTCCGAGCAGGCTCCATGCTGTAAGCACAGAGCCCAATGTGGGGCTCAAACCCATGAACTGTGAGATCATGACCCAAACTGAGATCAAGAGTCGGATGCTTAACCGACTGAACCACCCAGTCACCCCTAAGTATAATACTTTTATGAACCCCCCTTTTAAATTTTAATTTAATTTAATTTAAAGATTTTATTTTTAAGTAATCTCTACACCCAATGTGGGACTTGAACTCACAATCCCGAAATCAAGAGCACACATTCCACTGACTGAGCCATCCAGGCACTCCTAAAGTGTCCTTTTAAAATGTCTTCTTTTAAAATAATCATCTTTGGATTATTTTATGACTCAGGATTTTATTTGTGTATGTTGGTTGTCTCAAGTCACTTCACATAATGATAGTTGTATGATGAGTAGAGCAAGAGTGATAGGCAGTGTAAGTAGGGATCACTAGTTACACTCACACACAGGCCCTTGAAAGCGTGCAAGAGAGAACAAGCAATTATCCATCCCTCAAGCTGGGTAAAAGCTAAACTAACCACCACTAGGTAGAAACAAACAACAACCAAATCATCCTGTCTTTGCTGACCACTGTGGTGTTTAATTAGCTCTATTTTAAGACTTTTCTACACTTAACCATTTCTCTTTATACAAGGTGTAGCAAATCACTTCTTTGTTAATAATGTATGTGTGGATCTTATCTTGGCTGTGTTTATATTATTGTCAATGGCCCAAATCATCAAAGTCACTGCCAGCCTTGGCTTGTGCCAGCTCTCCACCCTCTTTGTTGCGCTGTTAACTGCTAAGGTCAGGAATTCGGACTCCCAATGGGAGTAATCAGTTTCGTGAGTTATTTATCATCATCTATTTCTCTGAAGTGTCTTCTAAAGGCTAATGTCTTTCTATCTGGAACCCAGAAGGCCTCGATCTAATAAACTATTAGCTTATAGTTTCCAATTATTTCAACAGATTTAAACTATATTTTTCTTTACATATCTAATCCAAAGTTACTAACTCTGCACAAAACTTGAGAGTATTAACATCACCACTTCACTTAAGGAGAATAAAACCTTTTCATTTCTACATCTAGGGGAACCACCCACTCCAAGGTTCTGGCATGCAAGGAGGGGGGCGGGAATCCGTTCAAGGGCACTCTGAAGTCAGTATTCGTCATGAAACGGGTATTCGGGATGATCACACCACCTGTCAAAACAATTCCGCAAAGAAAAAGTTCACTGCAAATGTTGCACAGCTGTATCTGTTACTAGCATCCCTTGACAGTTTCACAGACCCCTCCCTCTCTCCCTAACTCATTCCCTCTGTTTCTTACCCAATCTCCTCTTTTCCCTTGATCTTTTACTGAAGCCCTGGATAGCACCCTGCTCTGTGTGTGTGTGTGTGTGTGTGTGTGTGTGTGTGTGTGCGCGCGCCTCTTCTCAACTCCTTCCTCCCTTCTGCTGTTTTGACACAGGCTGCCTTCTATTCCAATGATCTACATAAGTATTTCTCCTCAATATTCTATTACCCATCAGTATGACTCTCATCTTAGTGTTTTTACCTGCTTTTCTCACTAGACCTTCTGAGAATTGAAAGTTTGAGGTCTACTAAAGTGATCATTGAAGTAAATTTGTACAATAATGAATGTATCCCTTAAATAACAATGATGGACAGTCAATTAAAAAAAGACTGGCATGTATATGTACCTGCCATAGGCCATGTCTAAGATTCAATTCTCTGCAAGTACTGTGAGCTTCATTTTTCTATTTTATTTTACTTTTTTTAAGTAGGCTTCATGCCCAGCACAGATCCCAACATAGGGCCTGAAATATGACTGTGAGATCAAGACCTGAGCAGAGGTCGAGTCGGACACTTAACCGACTAAGCCACCCAGGTGCTCCAAGTCCTATGAGCTTTAAATTAAAATATTAATGCCAATGTCAAATCAAAGATCAAATGGATGAAAAACAGATAAGAATCATGGCCTAGCATCCCTAAATGCTACATTTTTATGATCAATGAAGCCTAAAGTTTGTTTCTCCTTGCTGATTTTTCTAGTTATTTCCTGATGAGTTATTTCCCCGGTATAGCTGGAATTGGGTATTAAATATGTCAAACGTCAAACTAAATAATGTCACCAACTAACTGTAAAAAAAAAAAAGACAGTGCAGTGTATTGACTGTCTCTTACTATCTCTTCTTAATTTAATGATATTTATTCAATAGAAATAGTTTAAGAGCTATTAATGA
The DNA here is from genome assembly GCA_030068075.1 of Paguma larvata. NCBI lineage: Eukaryota > Metazoa > Chordata > Mammalia > Carnivora > Viverridae > Paguma > Paguma larvata. The sequence continues at coordinate 87,935,776 of CM057834.1, read as the reverse complement.
ACTTATAAGTCTTTGTTAGGTCTATGTTTGTGTTTACTACTTTGTTCCCAAGGTTAGGTGGTATTTTTTGATGTTTAATAATGTTTTACCCTGGAAATTTCACATTAGGAGGCTGTAGTATTAATTTAGAAATCAGTTCAAAAATGTGTCATTAGCATAGTTGGTGCACTTTCTGACTCACAAAAAATAGTGGAACCAATAAGATAAGTGCTCAAACTATATGAACTATCTTAATGAGTATTTTCTACAAGCTCACTTAGATTCTAGATTATTATCCAGGTGATTTCAAAAACTGCAAATCCTAATGAATAAAAAGAAAAAATGTGTGTATATAAACATATGTATGGGTATATATAGATGAACTATATATGTATGAACTATATTGTTTTGTTATTTAAAGGGCCTAAACTATTTAGAGAATAAAGAGCTTCTTCAGTTGATTAGCTGAATTTAGCAACATTTTGAAGGAGTGTAGGATTTTGCTTGTGGGAAATCAGCTAATAGGTGGAGTTCCAAGCTCCAGATGTTACAGTCAGCCATTTCACTAAGACCCTAGGTTTTTAGTTTCTAACTGGTACACTTTCTACTGTATTATTCTGTTTCTTTCTTTTTTGTTGATAAATTGCTCTAAATTGTGTATCATTTGATATTTAGGAAAAAATAAGTAGGTTTGAATATTCGTGTTGCTGTTGTATTAATGTATATACAATAAATGACTTAATTCTCTTCAAGGTATTTAGCCTGCTATGCCTTAACCTAAGTCATGGGATGGCATAAATGCCAGAAATCTTTTAAATAAAACTGTATATTTGTAGGAAGTTCCTAGAGGGAATGTAATTTACCCAGACCTATTTAGTATTCATAACATGCTGCCCACTGGCCTTTACCCTTGTGATTTCTATAGACCCAGAACAATCTAAAACCATTGGGCGGTACTTGATGGATGGTCCCCCTGAACTCACATGAGCATCTCCACGAAGCGGACATTTTTATTCAAGGCCTCGATGTCTTTCATTTCTTCTTCAGTGAGAGAAAAGTCAAAGATCTGAAATAACAGAAATAAAAGGCATTTGGGAAGGTAGAAAAATGGGTCAAGCCTGGGATCAGGGAATGGGGCCAGCAATGAGAGCTCTTCAAAACTTTATGAACATCTTTAAAAGAATTATTCACCATGATCAAGTGGGATTTATTCCTGGGCTGCAAGGGTGGTTCAATATTTGCAAATCAATCAATACGACACACCACATTAATAAAACAAATGGTATGAATTTTATGATCCTCTCAATAGATGCAGAAAAAGCATTTGACAAACTATAACATCCATTCATGATAAAAAACCTCAACCAAGTAGGGTTAGAGGGAACATACCTCAACATCATAAAAGCTGTATACAAAAAACCCACAGCTAATATTATCCTCAAAGGGGAAAAATTGAGAGCTTCTCCCCTATAGTCAGACAAGGATGTCCACTCTCACCACTGTTATTTAACATAGTATGGAAGTCTGAGCCTCAGCAATCAGACAATGAAAAGAAACAGAAATCATCCAAATCAGTAGGAAAAGAGTCAAACTTTCACTCTTCACAGATGACACGATACTCTACATAGAAAACAAAAATGTCTTCCCAAAAATTGCTAACACTGATACGTGAATTTAGTAAAGTCACAGGATTCAAAATCAATGGACAGAAATCTGTTGCATTTATAAATATCAATAATGAAGGAGCACAAAGAGAAATCAGGGAATCAGTCCTATTTACAGTTGTACCCCAAATCATAAGATACTTAGGAATAAACCTACCCAAAGAGGTAAAGATCTGTACTCTGAAAAATGATAAAACACTGATGAAAGAAACTGATGGAGACACAAAGAAATGAAAAAACATTCCATGCTAATGGATTAGAAGAACAAGTATCATTAAAATACCAGTATCACCCAAAGCAATCTACACATTCAATGCAATTTCTATCAAAATACCATCAGCATTTTTCATAGAACTAGAACAAACAATCCTAAAATTTGTATGGAACCACAAAAGACACTGAAATAGACAAAGCAATTTTGAAAAAGAAAAGCAAAGCTGGAGGCATCACAATTCTGGACTTTAAAAGCTATATTGCAGGGGCGCCTGGGTGGCTCAGTCAGTTAAGCTTCTGACTCTTGTTTTTGGTTCAAGTCATGATCTCGCAGCTCGTAGGTTCAAGTCCTGGGTCAGGTTCTGAGCTGACAGTTTAGAGACTGCTTGGGATTTCTCTCTCCTCTCTCTCTCTCTCTCTCTCTCTCTGACCCTTCTGCTCTCTCCCTCTCAAAATAAATAAATTTTAAAAAACCAGCTATATTGCAAAGCTGTAGTCATCAAGACAGTATAGTACTGGCATAAAAGCAGGCGTGTAGATCAATGGAACAGAATAGAAAACCCAGAAATGACCTGCACTATATGGGCAACTAATCTGACAAAACAGGAAATAATATCCAATAGAAAAAAGACAGTCTTTTCAACAAATGGTATTAGGAAAACTGGACAACAACATGGAGAAGAATAAAACTGGACCGCTTGACAGTATCCACAAAAGTAAATTCAGAATTGATGAAAGACCTACATGTGAGATAGGAAACCATCCAAATCCTGGAGGAGAACACAGACAGTAAACCCTTTGACATGGGCCATAGCAACTTCTAACTAGACACATCTCTAGAGGCAAGGTAAACAAAAGCAAAAGTAAACTATTGGGACTTCATCAAGATAAAACGCTTCTGCACAGCAAAGGAAACAATCAACAAAACTAAATGCAACCGAGAGAATAGGAGAAGATATTTGCAAATGACATATCTGAAAAAGGGCTAGTATCCAAAATCTATAAAGAATTTATCAAACTCACATCCCCCAAAAACTAATAATCCAGTTAAGAAATGGGCAGAAGACATGATATGACATTTTTCCAAAGAAGACATAGATGGCTAATGGGCACATGGAAACATGCTCAACATTACTCATCATCAGGGAAATACAAATCAAAACCACAGTGAGATACTACTTCGCACCTGTCAGAATGACTAAAGTTAACAACGTGGGAAACAACAGATGTTGGTAAAGATGAGGAGAAGGGGGAACCCTCTTGCACTGCTGGTGGGAATGCAAACTGGTGCAGCCACTCTGGAGAACAGTATGGAGGTTCCTCAAAAAATTACAAATAGAAGTACCGTACGACCCAGCAATTGCACTACTAGGTGTTTATGCAAAGGATAAAAACATAGTGATTCAAAGGGGCACATGCACCTTGATGTTTATAACAGCATTATTAATAAAAAGCCAAAAAAAACCCTCCAAAAAACAAAAAAACCCTAAAAAAAAACCCCAAAAACAAAAGATGCGAGCTATATATAATGGAATATTACTCAGCCATCAAAAAGAATGAAATCTTGCCATTTGCAATGATGCGGATGGAGGTATAGAGTATTATGCTAAGTGAAATAAGTCAGAGAAAGATATATACCATATGTCACTCATATGTGAAATTTAAGAAAGAAAACAGCAAAACAGATGAACTTGGGTGGCGGAATCAGGAAACAGACTCTTAACTATAGAGAACAAACTGAGGGTTGATGGACGGAGGTGTATGGGGGATGGGCTAGATGAGTGATAGGGATTTAGGAGGGCACTTGTTGGGATGCACACTGGGTGTTGTGTGTAAGTGAGGAATCCCTAAATTTTACTTCTGAAACCAATGTTACACTGCATGTTACACTACTAACTAGAATGTAAATTTAAAAGTCGATACAAAATTGTTAATTTGTTTCAGTTCTGTCAGGTGTTTCAGTTCTTCATTTCTGTTGAAACTCTGTTATTTAGTGACAAACACATGAAAGATTTTCTTAAAGGTTTGTTTTGTTTTGTTTTTGAGAGGAGGGGAGAGCAGAGAGAGAGAATCCCAAGCAGGCTCTCCGATGTCAGCTCAGGGCCCAGTAAGGAGCTCAGTCTCATGAATGTGAGATCATGATCTGAGCCAAAATCAAGAGTGGGACACTTAACCAACTGAGTGCCCCAGGCACTCCAAAAGATTTTTATGTCAAACAGAAATTTATGACCATCTGCAAATGAGAGAGAAGTTGGGCTGGTGCTGAGGGTGGCCGCGCCCAACATGGGGTTCTATTCTTCTCTTTGTCTTAGAAATACCCCTGCTGCGGGCATCTTACAGGACATTCCAAATGCTCTGCAACAACATATGTTCAGGGCATGTCTTATAATTCCAAGAGTGAAGAATTTATTATTTCTGTATATGATGATGAACTTCCTATTCTGGACTATGGCCTCTGTGAATATTCCCTAGTCTCTAAATTTGCTTGTGTATTTTTTTAACTTCTAATTTGCTTTGTTTGGGGCACCTGGGTGGCGTTTGAGCCTCCTACTTTGGCTCAGGTCATGATTTCACAGTTGGTGGGTTGGAGCCCCACGTTGGGCTCTGTGCTGATAGCTCAGAGCCTGGAGTCTGCTTCGGATTCTGTGTTTCCCTCTCTGCCACTCTCCTGCTCATGCTCTGTCTCTCTCTCTTTCTCAAAAATGAATAAACATTAAAAGACATTTTAATTTGCTTTGTTTTAGACTCTTAATCATTTCTCTCATCATTTTTAAATGTCCTCTTCTGACTTTTAAATATATTACATTTTCATGGTTTTATTTTATCTTAGCTTGTATATTTTATGCTCTGGTTTTAAAATTGTCCTTTATTAAGATTTTAATATTTCATTTTAGCTTATTTACATTTTTAACATTTGTTTTGATTATAATTATCTTCTCCTACGTTATTGTTTTATCTTGCTAGCCCTTAACTTTTGTTTTAGTAATATACATTTATAAGTTTTAATTATATAATACATAAATATATGCTTTTTTGCGAAAATTAAAACACTACAGAAGTATATGGACATGTACGAAATAAATGAAAGGTCCTTTTGTTACCTACCACCCAGTCCAATTCTTCATCTCAGATATTCCTTCCAAACACTCATCACACTAAGAGCAAAATGCAGTAATTGTACCATATTTTTTGCAGAATAATGCAACTTTCATTCATATATATGTCTGGGTCATCTTTTCTGTCAAAATACATAGATTGACTTTAATGTGACCACTCCATCAATTATAGACATAACACGATTTACCTAATCATTCCTCCATGGATTACTTCCAAGTGCTCTTTTCAGCAATGCTTTTCTTTGATTATTTATCATCCAAGTACTGAGTTTATGAGATTGTGTAAGGAATCAACATAGAAACAGTCATGAATGGACCAATCACTTACAAAATAAATCCTTACTCAACCTTCCTTTTTGCTTAACATTAGGCCTACTTTTTAAGTGTTGGTAAGTCATTTTCTGACTCCAGTGAATATATCATGTAAAGTAAAGTCACAAATCTTGCCAAAGATGCAGGATTTCATGAAGTCAATCAAAGTGATCTTGGAAGTTTGCTCTAATTATAGGCAAAATCTTTTCAAATAGGAATTTGATGCAGTTAAAAACTACTTCAGTAGATACATCAAAAGAGTGCGATTTGAAAGTAAAAGTCAAAGGATTAATAATCTCTTTCATATGAAGCTCTGAAATTTTAGCAGGATTATTCTCTATATGATCACTTGGCAAAAACCTTAGCGAAGAATGTCCAGAATGTCACCTTCCATTATCATGTAATTTTGTTAAGCATATTTAAAAAAATTTTTTTTAAGTTTTATTCATTTTTGAGAGACCGAGCACGAGCAGGAGAGGAGGAGAGAGAGAGGGATATACAGAATCTGAAACAGGTTCCAGGCTCTGAGCTGTCAGCACAGAACCCGAACATGGGGCTCGAACTCACAAACCGTGAGATCATGACCTGAGCCGAAGTTGGACGCTTAACCAACTGTGCCACCCAGGCGCCCCTGTCAAGCACATTTTTAAAAAGCAACACCGATTCAGTTTCTCCTAACATTTAGTACACATATGCAATTGTAACATAAATTTTATTGAATATAAAATAACTAAATTACTTTCATTAATTTCATTTTTAAAGATTTTTAAAAATTTTTTTAACATTTATTTATTTTTGAGAGACAGAGAGACAGAGTATGAGCAGGGGAAGGGCAGAGAGAGAGAGGCAGACACAGAATCCGAAACAGGCTCCAGGCTCTGAGCTGTCAGCACAGAGCCCGATGCGGGGCTCGAACTCACAGACCGTAAGATCATGACCCAAGCTGAAGTCGGCTGCTTAACCGACTGAGCCACCCAGGCACCCCTCATTTTTAATTTTAAGATAAACTTCCAAATTCCTCCTCCTTCCATTATTTCTCTGCAATGTTTTTCTTTATTTTATGTGGATTTATTTGCATTTTTTTTCATGGTACAAATTATCCTAAGTTACTCACTTATTTAGGATCTCATATTATAAAACTGAGTGGCTAATATTCCTACCCCTTCCCTTTGCTTCTCTGATAATACAGGTTTCAAGAAGGAGAAAGTGTTGATTTTATTAAATATTGTTGAAAGATCTTGGACAAGGACAGAAAAATGATTATAGGATCTGGCAATGTGGAGGTCATTGGTGACCTTGACAGGCTGTCTCAGTGGAATGGTCAGGGTCAAAGCTTGGTTTCAATGGGCTCAAGGGTGTGTGGGGGGAAAGGGACTTGAAGGCTGTGATAATAGAATTCTCTTTTAAAGGGTTTGCTGTAAATAGGAAGAAAGAAAAGGATAATGGATGGAGAGGAAATGAGTCTAGATTGGATTTTACCTTTTAAGACTGGAGGTCACAGCATGTTGGTATATTGATGGGAGTCATGCAGTAGAGAGAGAGTGCAGGAGAAAGAGGGGAATGTTTGAGGAATATGGAAGAGTTATTAGGTACTAGTACAGTGGGAGTTAGTGGTTGAAATATATGGGACAAGACATTGTGGGAGAGGAGGTTAAGAACTAAGGCAGGATTATTGGAAGGACCATCCAATTGTATGTCAAATTCCTGAAGGATTCTGACACAAGGAATGTTGGAGAGAAGAGATAAAACCTTCAAGGAATGGGGCTCAGGGGATGATGGCAACAAGGGTGGAGAGTGAGCGGTATAATTTGATTTTTTGTTTTAATGTTAAAAATATCCTGCGTTTTTATTTTCTTCACTCTTATCTTTAATTTTATATAGTTTTTGTTTTTAAGTTTATTGTTTAACTTAATTTTTTATTACATAACTTTTATTTCTATGATTTTTCTTCTTTTATTATAAACATATTTAAGTTTCCCTTTACCCTTTATGTTTTGTGGATATTTCCCATTCTTATACAATATTTTTAAAAGCTTATTTTACCTCAGTTTCTTCTAACATTTAGTATGCATATGCAATTGTAACATAAATTGTATTGAATATAAAATAACTAAAATTATTCTTAGTCTAAAGGTTTTAATCTTCCATCATACAGACTACTAGTAACCACTCTCAATTTATGAACGGTAAAATTTTGAATCCATGAAAACATTTGTTTCTGGTGCATCAAAACTTGTTTTAATTTTTGATGAACCAATACATTAGCCATTCAGATATCCTATTCTTTTAAGATGACTGAAAACAGTGTCAACTCCTTTTAGTAAGACGTATTTTGGCAAGTGTTAAAATACTGTCAATAGTGGTATAACTGTTTATCAGTTTTGCCCTCTTTGCTAATAACGGAATCCTTTTTTTCTTTTTACAAACATCTCTTCTACCACCTTGTAGAGCTGTTTTTCACATGAACCCATTTCCAGTACAGGAATAGGGATGTAGCTCAGGAGGGCAACCGAAGTGTCTTACTCACTGGATACAGTGATTAATATGGGAGTAGCACATTGCCCAGAAAGGGACAATCAGGGGTGGAGACTCCCACAGAAGACTTTACATGTGATCATGTTCACTGAGTATGAGTAACAGACTAGCGGGGAGATGTCAGGGACTGTTTGTGCCACCATGTGGAGATGGAGAAGGAAGGGGTGGGGGGGAGTACAGAGGAAAGGAGAGAACTCAGTCCTTTCATAAATCATTTGAATACCTATGCCCAGTCATGTCTGATTCACCCATGGAATCTACAGTTAAGTGCCCCAATAAATCATGTCTCTTTTTCTTTGGTAAGTTTGAGTTGCATTCTGTCATGTGGTAGCAAAAGATCTCTGAAGATAAATTGTCTAATATTATGACTATCTTCCCATGGCAGTACTTATATTTTCACTCTATTACTTAAAACTGGCTATATAATATTTCATTATACAAACACATTACAATTTGTTTTACAAGATTCTACTGGAGATTGTTTCCAGGTTTTTAAAATGATAAATCATGCTATAGTAAACAGTCATGTTTGTGTGCATGTATGTGTAAATATGGGATCAAGATTATTGGGTCAGAGGGATGCGTGGGTTTGAATTTTGATGGAGCTGAAAGAGTGACTTGTTGTCCTCCAAATCTTAAACCAACTAATGTTTCCAACAGGAGTATATGAAAGTGCTTGTTTTCCCATGTATTCAATATTCTGATTATTTTCCTATCCAAGGGCATAAATACTGTCTCATTTTTATCTTTAATTATGAACAAGACAGAAGAACTCACTTTCTGAAGTAATTAACTGATAGGTAACTAATTTTGTGTGGTACTTTTCTATAGCTGTATTTACCTAGCAGTTTAGTCTTGAGTAGTAGCAGAGTAAACTAATCATTCCTTTGTCTAGTGGCCTCTTTTCTTACCTGTACGTCACCATGCTGATCATAGATTATTTACAGAGGAAATAAAGGCAAGTGACATTCATGAAGCCTAATGATCCTCTTCAGTCATTTCCAAATTTGTTCCTAACTTTTTTTTTTTTTTTTAGCGTTTTTATTTTACTTTTGAGAGACAGAGAGACAGAGCGTGAGCAAGGGAAGGGCAGAGAGAGAGGGAGATACAGAATCTGAAGCAGGCTCCAGGCTCTGAGCCGTCAGCACAGAGCCCGACAGCGGGGCTCAAACTCACAGACCATGAGATCATGACCTGAGCGGAAGTCGGCCGCTTAACCGACTGAGCCACCCAGGCACCCCAAATTTGTTCCAAACTTTTACCAGAGCCATTAAGAAGGTGGAAAGTTTACTATTAGGAATTTCAAATTCAATACCATCTATTATTGCTGTGCTGGTGGAGAAGTGAGTAGGTAGTGCCAAAACTTCAACAGGTAAGGAAATAGAAGATCTAAGAGAGCTAGGTAATGTACGAGTGGCATGGAAGTCCTCAAAGTACTAGGGACTATCTCAAATTCAGCTACAGTTCAATTCAAATCTAGAGAGTGTGGATTGGGGAGCAGGTATAAAAGAAAATATGAAGGCATTATAACTAACTAAATTAACAGAAAGTTCTCTAAAAAAAAATCCCAAACCCTAAAACAAAACAAAAAAATCTCTATTTTTTACATTTACTGAAGCAGTTCTCTTACTTGAAAGTTTTCTTTGATCCTTTCAGCGTTAAAGCTTTTAGGAATAACAACCACTCCTCTCTGGATGTTGAAACGCAAAACAACTTGAGCTGCTGTCTTCTTGTATTTTTTCCCCAATGCGTTTAGAACTTCATCCTTTAACAAAGGTGGGGATGATACATTCACCCTTGGAAAAAAAAATCAAAACGTGCATCATATTTAGCTCGAGTCATGACAGTGGTTAGTCCATTGCCCTCCTCCATCTCCCTAACCACCGGTTCACCTACCAGGATACTTCAGCTCACCTGTAACCAATTTTTGAAGTGCAGAGTGCTCAGTGAAGAGTTGCTTTTTTTTTTTTTAGGTTTATTTATTTTGAGAGTGAGAGCATGAGCATGGGAGAGGTAGAGAGAGAGGGAGAGAGAGAGAGACTCGGGAGCATGCTCCACACCATCAGTGTGGAGCCCAACACGGAGCACAATCTCACATAATCTCACTGTGAGATCATGACCTGAGCCAAAATCAAGAGTTGGAGGCTTAACCAACTGAGCCACCCAGGTGCCCTAAAGAGTTGTTTTTCACAGGAAAAGATCAAGAGGTAAATTTATAGAGCTGCCTCTTTCAGAGGGTATATAGTGCTTCTTTGGTGAGTCTTACAGAGAGAACTGGGTTGGAAGTAGGCATACAGGGGAAGGCAGGACAACTGAATTGGAATAAAAAGAGGCACAACTCTTGGAATCATCTTCGAGGGGAAAAATTTCTACTTAAGTCTCTTGAACACATCACACACAGCACAAGTGCTGCCACTGAACACAGAGATCAAACAATTCTCTGGGGCACCTGGGCAGCTCAGTTGGTTAAGTGTCCAACTCTTGGTCTTAGCTCAGGTCTTGATCTCAGAATTGTGATTCAAACCCTGGGTTGGGTGTGAAACCTACTTAAAAAGAAAAATAAATCTAGGGGGCACCTGGGTGGCTCAGTGGGTTAAGCATCTGACTTTGGCTCAGGTCATGACTTGTGGTTCGTGAGTTCGAGCCTCATGTCTGGCTCTGTACTGACAGCTCGAAGCCTGGAGCCTTCTTCAGATTCTGCCCCTTCCCTGCTTGTGCTTGCTCTCCCTCTCTCAAAAATAAACATTAAAAAAAAAAAGGAGAAAAGAAATCTAAAATTTCAGGATCTGGTCATGGAGAATCTTTGTCAGATAATACCTAAACTAACATTTATTGAGTATTTCCTATGTTTCAGGCACTGTTAGGTAATTTTATACATACAGTATAATCAATTCTTACACCACCTTTGTCAGGAAGATTTTATTAGCTCCAATATGTATATATAGAAAATGGCTCAAAGAGGGTTAAGTTACTTTCTTAAAATCACAGAGCCAAATAGTCATGTCAATCAAGTAACTCACATTAGTCTCACATTCTACACCAAAACAAACACTCCTGAGCAGACATACACCACTACTTACCAGCTTGGATTCCTCGAGGTCCCCAAAGGGCTATATGCGATCATGACAATGTCATGTTGTTGGCAAAATTTCAGGAGTTTGGGCTGGGTAAAATACGGATGGCACTCAACCTGCATGGTTGCATTGGAGAGCAGAGCACAAAATTAAAGCTTGCAGTGAATGCAGTTTTGCACAGTTTTTTAAAAGTTTTTCAATAAAACCCATCTAGAAGTATTATGGATAATGAGGCAAATGCTAAATATTGTTCCTAACAAGGAAGTTTATGTCGTTTATTGGTGAGATTAATTAAAACATGGTTAGTGGGGGCGTGCCTGGGTGGCTCAGTCGGTTGGGCGGCCAGACTTCGGCTGAGATGATCTCGCGGTCTGTGAGTTCGGGCCCCGCATCGGGCTCTGGGCTGATGGCTCGGAGCCTGGAGCCTGCTTCAGATTCTGTATCTCCCTCTCTCTCTGCCCTTCCCCTGCTCGCGCTCTGTCTCTATGTCTCTCAAAAATAAAATAAACACGTTAAAAAATTGAAAAAAAAAACATGGTTAGTGGGGTCACCACCTGTGGGTTAATTCTAAAATAATTGGGGAGCAAACTCAATTTCATATAGCTATCATAGTTTAAAACTTTAACCGAACAGACTTAATTATTTATAGTGACCATTCCAGCACATACAATTTTCTACAACAAAAATATAGTCTCAAGGTTCAGATTACAGTCTTGGTAAGTAGAAGTGGCATGTTGCTGAAACCCTCCCTCTGTAGCTATCAAGCATCTAAGAATATTTTCACAAGAGGTAGAGCATGTATAAAATGAAATTTAAAGATGTACTTTGTCTTCTTGGCTGAGAGTTCTTTACACCACCTATTGCAGGCCTACATTCATCTTTAGTATCCTATTGGCAAGAGCCGTGCACTAAAAATGTTTGTGTCACAAAGTCCTTTGCAAAGTTTCTTTCTTTTCTTTTCCTTTTTGCATAATGATATCTTTTATTTTTTATTTTTTTAATCCAATAATTTATTTATTTTTTGTAATTTACATCCAAGTTAGTTAGGATGTGGTGCAACAATGATTTCAGGAGTAGATCACTTAGGCCCCTGACCCATTTAGCCCATCCCGCCTCCCACAACCCCTCCAGCGACACTCAGTTTCTTCTCTATATTTAAGAGTCTCTTATGTTTTGTCCCCCTCCCTGTTTTTATACTATTTTTGCTTCCCTTCCCTTATGTTCATCTCTTTTGTATCTTAAAGCCCTCATATGAGTGAAGTCATATGATATTTGTCTTTCTCTGACTAATTTCGCTTAGCATAATACCCTCCAGTTCCATCCATGTAGTTAGTTGCAAATGGCAAGATTGCATTATTTTTGATTGCCAAGTAATACTCCATTGTGTGTGTGTGTGTGTGTGTGTGTGTGTGTGTGTGTGTGTGTGTGTATATACACTTCTTTATCAATTCATCCATCAAAGGAAATTTGGGCTCTTTCCATACTTTGCCTATTGTTGACAGTGCTGCTATAAACATTGGGGTGCATGTGCCCCTTCAAAACAGCACACCTGTATCCCTTTGATAAATACCTAGTAGTGCAATTGCTGGGTTATAGGATATTTCTATTTTTAATTTTTTGAGGAACCTCCATACTATTTTCCAGAGTGGCTGCACCAGTTTGCATTCCCACACAAAGTTTCTTTTAACCACTATGGTAATTTTGGGCCAATGCTTTTTTTTTCTGTTTAAATTAAAATCAATAAATGCTGAATTAAAATACTTGAAGTATATAATTATTATTTTCACTATCTGGATTGTTGAGTATTTGATGAATGATATTTCTAGAAGGCACAAGGAGATGCTACCTATGAAGCTGCAAAGGTGAATCCTCTTAGTGGTGGGTCTTCTTTCCATTCTCTAATTTGATATCCTTTTTTTTCCCCCTGACATAATCTTGTTCCCTTATCCTAAGGAACACTTGTGGGTTTTCTCTCCTTTGGAACATTTCTTAAACGATTCTAAAAAGTAACACAGAAACTAAAGTAAGGCAGGAATCACACTTCTCAGTGTTTCCTTCCAACATCACTTGATGCTTTTTCATTTCCAATTGTGTCTGTTATTGGTAGACCAGTCTCCTCAAAATATGCATTTCATGATGTCACTCACTGCTTAGAAACTAAATATGAATTCTTTAATTTAATGCCCACCTGCTCACTCCAAACACAATAGTTCATTCTCCCCAGAAGGACTCCTTTTTAATCAGATTGGAGTGCTGTGGCCTGTCTCTAGCCTATTAATGTAGAAGCATGTATGTATTTACCTGTATATATATATGTGCGTGTGTGTGTATGTTTACATATACATCGAGTGGTTTTATAACCTACCCTTTGAAGTAAGATTTCATATGATTTGTGGCAAAAAGATACACATAATGAGACAATTAGAGTTAGAAATAGAACAAATAGATAGGTGCATATCGAATCTATGACTGAACTGAATCTGTGAATGGCAATTTGGGATGTTAGCAGGTTTCACTAAGTAACATACTAGAAATATCTACTCAACAAAAACTTGGAGTTAATATATACACTCAAATTACATAACCTAATTTAATATAAATGTTTGCATAGACAGTCTCTTTTTAAAATTTTTCAATATTTATTTTTTGAGGGGGGGAGGGGCAGAGAGAGGGAGACACAGAACCCTAAGCAGGTTCCAGAATCCAAGCTGTCAGCACAGAACCCAATGTGGGGCTTGAACCCATGAACTGTGAGATCATGACCTGAGCTGATGTCTAATGGTTAACTGATTGAGCTACCCAGGCGCCCCTGCATAGCCAGTTCTTAGGTAAAAAATTCTAGGGCATATCACTAATGGGGCACCCAGTGAGGGAAATTTGGGGGGTAGGCATGGATAAGCTATTAAGATCCAAGTGCATATGAACACAGAGAACTATATTCCTTTTTTTCAGAGCACTTATCTCAGTTTCTAATTATCAATAACTTTTGTGATCGTTTGATTAATGTCTGTTCCATACTAGACAGCTAGTGCCCCGAGAGGAAGGGCTGTATCTGTCTTTGGCTACTCATGCATGCCTAGAAACTAGCAAAGTGCCTGGTATAAGGCAGGTGCTCAGTGGCTGCTGAATGAATGAAAATGGTTACCTATACAGAGAGGACCAAGCCAGAATCTTAGGAAGAAGATTACTGGTGCTGCAGACCTTTACAGAGGGGCTTCATCAGGGCTGCAGTGTGGTGGGGTCATTTCAGGCCAGCAACTGCTCCTTGTGGAGTGTGCTCACCAGATGCTCAGTTTAAGGTAGAGGGAAGTAATGGTTTCTGACGTCACAGGACCTTGTCAGCATTGCCCTGGAACTTCCTCATTTCTAAGGAGAAGTATAACTAAGCACACTTGCTTCCTTCTTTGCTAGGGACTGGTTATGGCCCTTTGTGGATAGGCCAGTGGAGATGCGGTCTTTACTTCTTGTTGACTATGTAAAACTGATGTCACTTCTCAGTGACTTGTCTTGCCATGTCACTCAGTGTCTTGACATGTCTAAGGCTTTTTTTTCAACACTATTTGGTAGTGCAGGACTTTAGATAGCAAAATCTCACAAGGTGAAGTTGAGCTGGACAGAACTTGTGAAGGAAGACATTAACCCCATCCTCTATCTTTCCGTAAAAAAAAAAGCTGTTGAATTTTCCTTTCATTAATTAAGTCACTCAAAAAATATTTATTGATTCCTAAGTCAGATATCTGTGACTTAGGCGTAGAGAATAGGATTAGAAGAATTTGGGAGACCTTTCATTTCTCCCCATCTCCCTCCTTCATTTGTTAGTATTAGGTGTATGAAAGTAAATGACCTGAGCTAAGTCCACGGTTTCCTTTGAATTGGCCTAGGAAAACACTGCATGACAAATTGCCCACCAGGAAGACTTTCAGAGAGACTAATCCAGGGATGGAGACTGGGAGACACATTTCTTTAGACAGACATCCTAGATAGTACCAGGGAAGCTTGGAATGCTCAGATTCTGAGAATGAGTATAGAGTAAGGTCATATTCTATGTGACTTTGTTCATAAAGTTCATGGAAAAATAGAAAAATCTGTAAATTATGCCTTAGATTTATTCTAATAGAAAAATTAGTTTTTAAATATGTTAATTTTGACTTACGAGGTCTGTAGGTATGTATCCCTCATATATAAAATGTGTCCACTCTGAATAATGCCCACAATATGCTCATTGTGATCCTGAACTGAAAGCTGCTCTTTTTTGTGTCTCTAGGGTAGAGGTGGTCCTACTCAGTGCACAGGTCCTACTCAGTGCACAGGGTAATGGCTGGTGGCCCGTAGACCTGCACTTTGATCGGTGCCATCTCTCTAGCATTGATATACTTTGCCTTCGAACACCATGAAACATATGGTGGGCTCAGGCTTTGATCTTCCAACATGTCTTGTTTCCCTTGCAGGGTAATATTTGTGAAGCTGTTCGAGATTCTTGTACCAGCACATCAGTGTATTTGCTCTTTGTCATGAGGAGACACATAGTCAAATTCTTCATTTTCCTTTCTGAGGAAGGGAAATCACCATCTTTCTTTGTATACTTGTAAGAAGAAATGTGTGTGTCATTTCAGTCATTTATTTATTTATTTATTTAACAGAGGTTCTACTATTCACTTTATTCCTAGTACGTCTTTTTTTTTTTTTTTTAATGTTTTATTTTTGAGAGAGAATCCAAAGCTGGCTCTGTACTGAAGCAGTAAGCCCACGTGGGACTCGAACTCACAAATGGCAAGATTGTGACTTGAGCCGAAGTCAGACACTCAACCGACTGAGCCACCCAGGTGCCCCATTCCAGCCTTTTATAACAAAATATTGTTTTGAGGGTGCAAGAAGGAGATGTGCTGGTGAGGGGTAGGAATTAAGGATATGATTCCCCTTTTCTATTACATTTAAAAGTGTAATTATCCATTTTGGTTTGCTCTTTTTTTCCTAATATTTTTAGAGTTTAACATTTTTATACTATTAAATATGTCAGCTTCTTTTATAATTTTCCCATGGCTACATTCTCTATATGTAGCTTCAGAAAACTAAAATTGTTTTGGAGTATTCACAAATGACTTCCTCTTTCTTCTTTAACTGCTGATCAAAGAGATACTAGGAGTATGACATGAGGCAAAGATCTATATTTGTTTCTACATAACTAGCCATTTTCCCCACACTATTTATTGACAAATTCATCCCTTAGCCATAAGTTTGTGGGGTTTTTTTAATATTTCATTTTAATTATACTCTGGCCTGTTTCTAAGGTATTTCTTATTTTCCATTCATTTGTATGTTGGTTCTTGTACAAATCTTACATTATTTTAAGTATTCTGTTTATCTTAGTATCTGGCAGATCTAGTTTCTCCTCATTACTTTTCATCAAAAATTTTTTTTGGGTTATCTTTGCCTGGATTTGAACTTTAAAATCTTTTTATAAGAGATAAATATTGAAAAAAGTCAAAAGACTTGCTCAGGGTCGTTTGATGAGATACATGTAGAGAGACCACAGGATTTCTGACTTCTAGTTGAGAGTTCTTCCTGTTAAGTAAATATTGGGAACTCTCCCTACCCTTACACCACCCCCCCCTCACCTCCCACTGTCCTGTCCAACTGTACCTGGTTGCTGACTGGCTTATGTTTGAGTCCCGGTTTGTTCAAGATGAGTTCCAGCTGCCTGCGGTTAAAATTGGATACTCCGAGGGATTTCACCAAGCCAGCATCTTTGCAAGCTTCCAAAGCCTGTTGAATAAAGGACAGTGGGTCATGAAAAAAAGCCTCACAACAAATGAGATGTTTATTAGGGTGACTATGAATTCTTTAAGAAAGAAAGTCCCTGGGTATGATAATAGACATTGTGTGAAGAAGAAAATAAAAGTGGGAGAGACAGGTAGGAATTATGTTTGGGAAATATCATATACCATATCTTCCCCTTGCATTTTCACAGTGTATACCAGTGCATTAAGAAAGATCTTATTTCTTGAAACCTGTTGAGGTTTGCTTTATGGCATGGTACCTGATCCATTTTTGTAAATGTCTGGTGTATGTGAAAATGTATATTCTCCTATTATTATTATTAAATCTCTTTCTCCTATTGCTCTGTGTGTGTCTCTGTCACATACACACACACACACACACACACACACACACACACACACACACATTTTATAGAAAATTAGGTCTAGTTTTTCCTGGCTTCTCAATAACTTAAAGGAATATGTTAGAAATCTCCCACTGTATTAGAAGAATTTATCAATGGCTTCTTACAGTTTATCAACCTTTGCTTTGTATATTTTGAAGATTTTAAATGTATATATGTGTTTAAAATCAGTATATCTTCTTGGTAAATTGAATCTTTTATCATTATGCTATTTGCACTTTCCTATAGATTTTAGAATCAGCTTTTCAGTTTCTTTTGGGATTTTGACTGGGATTGCATTGAATCTTTCAATCAATTTGGGGAAAATTAACATCTTAATATAGTCAGGTTTTCTTTTTTCAATCTTTTTAAAAAATGTTTATTTTTGAGAGAGAGAGAGAATGTGCGCATGGGTGGGGGAGGGTGGCAGAAAAAAAGGGGGATAGAGGATCAGAAGTGGGCTCTGTGCTGACAGCAGAGAGAACAGAGAGCCTGCTGTGGGACTTGAACTTACTAATTGTGAGATAATGACCTGAGCCGAAGTCAGATGCTTAGCCAACTGTACCACCCAGGGATCCCTATGGTCAGTCTTTCTATCAAAGAACATGATATATCTCTTAACTTATTTAGAATTTTAAAAATTGCTCTCAGTAGTGGGCCTGGCTGTGTCAGTTGGTAGAGAATGTGACTCTTGTTCTTGAGGTTGTGAGTTCAAGTCCCACGCTGGGTATAGAGATTACTTATAAAACAGCTGCTCAGTAATGCATTATAGTTTTTACTATTTAAGTCTTGCACTGATTTTGTTAAATTTATCTCTGAATACTTAATATTTTTATATTTACTTAATTATTAAATAATAATTAAATTTTTAAAAATTTATTTTCCAGTTATACATTGCTAACATATATAGATACAGATTTTATTTTTTGTAGATTATTAACATGTATGCCTCTTAGTTTCAAAACATTTGATGATATTTCGGATATATTTTTGTTATTGACTTCAAATTTAATTCCAATTTTATCAGATTAGCCTACTTTGCATAAAGAATATTATTAAATGTATTGATATTTGTATTATGTCTCAGATAATGGATTATTTTGTTAAATGTTCCATGTGCACTTGAAAAATAGCATTTTGTTATATTTTGGTGAAGTACTCTACAATTGTCAACTGGGTCAAGCTGGTTGATAATATTTAAACCTCCTCTAGTCTATAGATTTTCTGTGTACTTACTATCTCAATTATTGAGAGAGAGGTTTTGAAATCTTTGACTATAATTGTAGGTTATTCTCTTTCTCTTTTTAGTTCTCTCAGTTTATGCTTCATGTATTTTGGAGTCCTGTTATTAGGTGCATTGATGTTTAGGATTGATCCCCTCATTATTATAAAACAAACTTCTTTATCTGTGGTAATATTTTTTCCTCTGAAATCTTTGTTGATATTAGAATAACTACTCCAGGTTTCTTTTGAACACCATTAACCTAGTATATCTTTTTCTATCCTTTTCATTTTTTTTCTTAACCTTTTACTTTTAACCTAATTGTGTCTTTTTATTTAAAATGGGTTTCTTAGGGGTGTCTGAGTGGCTCAGTTGGTTAGGCATCTTACTCTTGATTTTGGCTCAGGTCATGATCTCACAGTCATGGGATCGAGCACTCCTTTGGATTCTGTACTCATATTGGAGACTGCTTAGGATTGTCTGTCTGTCTCTCCTCTCTCTCTCTCCCTCCCTCTCTCTCTTCCTTGCGTCTCTCTTTCTCTCTCTCTCAAAAAAAAAATAAAATGGGTTTCTCATATATAATATATAGTACGGTTTTGCTTTTTATCCATTCTGACAACCTCTGCCTTGTTACTGAGTTGTTTAGACAATTTACATATATTGTGATTAATACAACGGAGTTTAAATCTCCTATCTTGCTCTTTGTTTTTTATTTTTTCCTATCTATTCATTTTCCCTCTTCTTTCCCTGTCTTCTCCTCAATTTCTTCCTTTCTTTCTTTCTTTCTTTCTTTCTTTCTTTCTTTCTTTCTTTCTTTCTTTCTTTCTTTCTTTCTTTCTTTCTTTCTTTCTTTCATCTCCCCCTTTTTTTTAATTGGCTTCTTTGCTATACTCTGGAGATTTTAACATTTTCTCTTAATGTTTAATATTCTGAAATTTCACTGTAATGTATCTTTTCTTTTCTCTTCGGTAATCCATGTCCTTTTTCTCTTTTTATTTCTTCCAATATTACCTCTTTCTTTTTCTTCTTTCTTTATTTTTCTGAGACTCCTATTGTGTGGATACTGGAAATTAAAATTTTATCCTTTATATCTCTTACCTTTTCTTTCATATTTAAAATTTTTTCTTGTTCTTTTCTTATTCATGTTGGGGATTTCCTTATTCTGAGATTTCAATCTGATCATTTTTTCCTCTACATCCATTCTATTTCCATCCTATCAATTGCATTATTTTTTACTTTTCTAATTATTATTTTTGCTTGTTTTTTTAAAAAAGGTATTCTTGGTCCTGTATCATATTACTGACATCTTTTCCTATCTCCTTGAATATTTATATATAATTTGGCTAATTAAAATTTCTTGGTCCTCTGTTCTGTATATGTTGGGATCTCTGAGATATGTTGCTTCTTTGTGAAATAAATGCCTTGTAATATGAGGCTGTGAGCACATTTTTTCCTGAGGATACTGGCTATGGTATTATACATTCCCTTGGAGGAGAATACCAGACTTTACACCGAGTCATCTACAATGAGGTTGGGAAAGATATATGGTCTCTTGCACGAAGAAAACATCAGAAAACCCAATCAATGCTTCCTCACTCCTCTAAACAACTCCACAATTCACATCTTCAGCTCTTACCTACAGGGGGAAGTCTATTAGAAAGAGATACTCGTTAGAGTGTAATTTCCCAGCCTTTGGGGTTTGGAATGGGTGAGGTAGCAAAACAACTGCCAGAGGTCAGATAGTAACTTAGGTTTTTCTCAGCTTCTCACAAGTGCAGGATTTCAGTACTACTCTGATTTGATTCCTGAAGACATCTGAACATGAATCTTAAGATTCTGCATGTGTGGAGCAGATAATATTTGTCCCAAGACTACAGCAGGAAAGAATAGAGAACAAAAAGAACTCTAAGGTCCTCTGCTATGTAATCCTCTTAATGTTTGTTGGGTTGCCTTCTGCTCTAGGTGAAAGCTGCCATATTACCTCATAAACAAACCAATTCAAAATATCAGCAACTTCCTCCCACCCCCAACATGAATCCACACAGATTTTCTCATTACTTTCCCCTAGGTTTCCTATTCTTATGATCTTGAGGAAGGAGCCAACAGCTTGCTGAGAAATGGAACCAGAATTATTTTTCAGTTTTTCATATATCATTGTAAGTTTACTTCTTTTAAACATCTTATTATTGATTTTTATAAATTCAGTTTGAGAAACTTAAAAAACTTGTGGATTTATCTCATGTCTATATTTTCAGGTACTTATTTCCTTTACTTTCTTTTTTCCTTCTACACTTCTCTCTTCCTTCTTTGCATTCTTCTTTTCCATCAAAACAAAATCAAGAATTTTTCAGTGCACAGAAGTAGAAATTTTACACATCTTTGCTTATGGTTAAAATGCCTGTTCTTTTTTTAAAAATTTTTTTCAATGTTTTTATTTTTGAGAGACAGAGTGAGTGGGGGAGGGGCGGAGAAAGAGAGGGAGACATAAAATCTGAAGTAGACTCCAGGCTCCGAGCTGTCAGCACAGAGCCCAATGTTGGGCTCAAACTCATGAACTGTGAGATCATGACTTGAGCCAAAGTAGGACACTTAACCAACTGAGCCACCCAGGGGTTCCCAAAATGCCTGTTCTTTTACTTTCCATTGAGAGTAAAGGCTGTATCCCTCCATAAACTGAACAGAAATAGTCAGATCACAGTTTAAAAATGTAGTCTTTTAAGATAAGAGGCCCATTTGAACTTACCTCCCAAGTGGCACACAGATTTGACTTGTGATATAACCATTTGCCATTCTCATCTTTAGGATAGATTTCATCTCCAGGCTACAGAAAAAGAACAAGCATAATTTATTTTATTTATATCTGGAATTAAAATTATGGAATTCGAATTGTCAGTATACCACTATACCCTGGCCCTGGGAAAACAATTCAATTTTAATTATTTATATACTTATAAATATGACACATTAGTCTCATCTCACAATGGTATTCATTTTTCCTTTATTTATTGACAGATTATTATTGTTCTTAAACCATGAAATTTTGTCTCTTTTTTTTAAATGTTTTTATTTTTGAGAGAGAGCAGGTATGTGTGCATGAATGGGGGAGGGGCAGAGAGAGAAGGGGATAGAGGATCTGAAGCAGGCTCTGTGCTGACAGCAGAGAGCCAGACACAGGGCTTAAACCTATTAACTGTGAGCTCATGACCTGAGCTGAAGTTGGACACTTAACCAACTGAGTCACCCAGGTGCCCCATGAAAATCTCTCTTAATAATAAAATTACTCATAAATAAAAAGTAGAAGCTGAGAATTAGGACTTTTAGGTTTACTCTTTTGACCTACCCTAACCCTTGCCAAAGTTGAGAACAGCAAATTTCTTACTCTGATAAGAAGCCAAAGATCATCGTTAAGGGTGAGAGGTAATTCTTTATCTAAGAAACATGTAGATGATGAATGGAATGCTTCCTAAGTATAAGGAAAACCTCAGCATGTTACTTCTCAGTTATGATAACCTGCCCAGTGGTTCTCTTCTTTCCCTTTCTGGGCCCTCCAGGAGTTTAGCATCTGTTTTCTACCTCACAGATTATCTCAGTATCAAACCCAGTTTTTGGGTGATCCCTTCCCAACTAAGACTACCTTTTTTTTTGAGATTTTTTTCTTTTTCACTGATATCTAAAAATGGGACACATCTGTTATGGGCTTGGAAATGGGATTGAGAGAAATGAAAGATGATTTCTAGGCTCCTCGGTTGGCTGGTGGTGATCATATCCTGAGGTTAGGCTAGCAATCAGGAGTTTTGTTTTGGATACTTTGTGTTTGAAATGTCAATGAGATATTGAGTGGGTATTTGAGGAGGCAAATAAACAGAGAGAAGTTGGCTGCAGACAGATTTGGGAGTCCTCAGTATATAAAGTGGTATTCAATCCATGAAACTGATCACCTTTAGAGAAAATGTAGCTCAGTAAGACAATATGAAGGATACAGTACTGGGCATAATGACATTTGGAGGTTGGCAGAGAAGAAGCTATCAAAGCATCTTAAGAGGGTAAGAAAGAACCATGAGCTGAAAATGTTTAAAGAAAAAGGTAGTAGTCACCTGTGTTGAAAGTGATCAAATAATATGGGAACAAAGTGTCTTTTGGATTTGGATGACAGCATGGAAGCCTATAGACCTTGATAATAAGAATTCTTTTGTTGAAAATCAAGCTATTGGACAAAATTCATTATATTCTTAAATATTTAAAAATTTTTTCCTGGGGCACCTAGGTGGCTCAGTCTGTTGAGCGTCCGACTTCGGCTCAGGTCATGATCTCGCGGTCCATGAATTCGAGCCCTGCGTCGGGATCTGTGCTGACAGCTCGGAGCCTGGGGCCTGCTTCGGATTCTGTGTCCCCCTCTCTCTCTCTGCCCCTTACCCGCTCATGCTCTGTCTCTCTCTGTCTCAAAAATGAATAAACTTTAAAAAAATAATAAAAATAAAAATAAAAACTTTTTTCCTTCTATTACCTCACCTGAATGAAACCTCCCATGGCAATAATATTTCCTCCCTTTGTCCTCTGTAGTGAAGACCATTTCTTCTTATTTCCTCCTGTCTCACTGAGAACAGGAAAAGGGCTTCTTTCTCCTCCATGCCCCATAATCGTTCATGTTAATTACCCTTTCTATTCTGATTTAAGCTCTTTGACCTTTTCAACACTTAAGACTCATATTTTCATTTCAGTCTCTCTCTTATTTGTTGGCCTTTTGCATCTCCGAATTTTACATCTGTTCTGAAATGGCTTTACGCCTCTATTATGAACTCTGTTAAATAATATTTACTTCCCCAGATTTTAATTAAGCCCTTATCAAGCCTGCACCCATGTTAAATATTTCTATGATGCCTCCCTGAAGCTTCTACTGTCTCTACCTTACTAATCCATTCATCTAGATAAACCCTTTGTCTTTGTTTTCTACTCCTGCTCCTTAGTGTAAGGCATTGCTGGAAGAATAATTCAACCTTCTAAAAACCTATGCTATTGACTCTCATTCCCATTCAGCAATAACTTCATTCATCTTTTTGAAATGTCTTATCGTGAGTTTTTGCATTTTGTGGTTCTAAAATTGTGTCTGCTTGTAAATTTGACATTTAAAAAAATAATAACGTGCTAAAATATTTTAGCAAGAAAATTTCTTGTTAAAAATCATGAGATTCAAAAAGCATGTGATATTTTGGTTTTGAAGATTGATTTCTCAAAAATGGAGATTGATTTCTCAATTATAGTTTCATTTGGGAGGTAATGTCAAGATACTGTGTCACTTCTAACTGTTAAAAGTTTTACCTTCTCTCTGTATCTTTGAGACTTGATCCCATCTAAGAATAGGAATAGAAATTCTCTATTTCCTTTGCCAAAAAGATTTTAAAATCATTGGTCAGCCACTGAGAAGTAAATTTCATTTTCTCACTTTTAGATACGGGCTCTTTCCAAATCTTAGCCATTTGAACAAGAGTAAAGTTAGTTGTGTGAGGATGAGGGCTGAGGTTATAACTTCCAAGAACCTGAAATTTAAAAAATCACTGTGGTCCACAGGGTGTTGGGATTGTTAGGTTTGTGAGGACAAGGCAGGGGCAGTGTCATATAGGGGAACAAGTATGAGGTTGGCATGAGAGGATTGACCATCTGGTACCTATTCTAATGGACTTTATTTTTTTTTATCATTATTATTACTATTTCTCTCTAATGGGCTTTAAACCTGAGTTAGTTACTTACTTGTTTGGGGCCTCAACTTCTTCTGTGAAATGAAGTTATCAGGATCTTATTACTAAGGTTCTTTTCCACATCAACATTTCAGAATATTATCTTTCATTTATTATCAAGAAAATGTCAGACATTGTGCCACTAATTTCACACATATACTTTTAATGACTCCTCACAACATTTGTGGAGTTACTATTGTCGCCATTTTACTGATGATGAAACTGAAGTTCAGAAAGAACCAGAAAGAAAGAAAGAAAGAAAGAAAGAAAGAAAGAAAGAAAGAGGAAAAAAAGAAAGATCAAAGTGACTACTACTAGTAAGTAATAAGGCTGAGAGTCAGTCCCTCTTCTGCGTGACTCCAAAGCCCATATAGACTTTTTCCACTGCACCATGTATAGGTGATGTGAAACAGATCAGGTAATAACTTGACCAAGTCATCTGCCTTGTGACACAGCTGACATTCAAACTAGGCAGCCCATGCTCCTTACCACTATGCTAAGTGACCTCTAATTAAGGATTAATTTCTACAAGTTCAGTAGAAATCTGTTGTTTTGCCATACCTACACTATCTTCTCTGGAGGAGTTCATTTCATGTTGTTTGGGTGAGCTGAATCAGCTCTCACTCTTAGCCATAGAGGTCAATCAGTCACTCATTTGGCCCTTAGATCAAAGATTAGTCAGTAATGGGTAAATGGCCCAAGCAAGGCCACTCAGTGTTTCCCCATGAGGTTTAATGTGTGGTTTCTCTTTCTCTGAATTTTCAAGTGGTGTTGACAATGTAGGCTTGGCATGTCAATGGTCATTCTACCATCACATAGAGAGGGATTTTTGAGAGTGAAGCCAACAAAAACACAGAGATAGAGAAAGAGCCATATACATAGTCTGAACTTCTGGAACCAGCTGTACCTGAATTAGATATCCTTTGTAATTTTTAGCTCCTTTTTACCTAACACTAATTTTAGTTGGATCTGAGCTCTGACTAATATGAAGATGTTGGGGTTTGACAAGTAATGGGCCATAAATGTGAAATTAGCTAGGTCAATATGGGATTGTGCAGTGGGAAGTCTCCCACCTTCAGATGAGAATTGGCAATCCTTGCTCTGCAATAGCATGGAATCAGTTAAATTGTTGTCTTTGTGCTTGAGATTCAGACAAATGGGTCTACTAAGGCTGGAGATTTAGGGGACTTAGTAGAAAAACACTGGGTATTAGAGTTTGTTGGCCATTTTGCAACCTTAAGATAGTTCTTAAAGAAAGATGTGTTTATTGCTACTGGGTTTGTAAGATAAGATGTAAGATGATACCTTGCTAAAATGAGTACTTCCTGTTTCTGGATGTCACCCAAGATGACAGAAGTTCAGCAAAGTGTTTCCAGAAAACAGAATAGGGGCAGCCAAATTGGCTGCATAAAGGAATTCTGGCCACTGTAATAGCAGAGTCTTTATTCTTCCTAATGAGCAACAGGATCTGATTTACCTTGTGGACAAATGGCCAATTTTGATTTTCAGTCTTTCCTGCCCTCAGTGAAATTTTAAAGCAATGACTGCTCTCTTTAGCAGTCCATATACAGTGTGTCATTGTTGGTTAAATTGACAAGTCCATAGATTGAGAAAGTTCAAAGAAGGAGTGAATTTGAAATATGGGAATAGATATCACACAGATACCCTGACCTTGGCTCTGGCTTCAAAAACCTGACTATTCTTTGGGTTATTTCTTTTTGGAGGGGGTGGAGGGTGAGTAAGTTTTCAGTTATATATATTATTTTGCATTATGTTATGCAGAGAGATTTTCACGACTGTGTGAAGAGTAAGAAGGGTGTGTCTCAATGCCAGGTGACTAAAAGGTGGAGTACGGTTAGGGGACTACATGTTGGTTTGATGGAGAGAGTTTAAACTATAGTTGGAAAGACAAGATAGAATAGGAAGTGCATTAGATTATGAATCAAGAAACTTGGATCCAGGCCTGAGCCTGTTACACAAAACCTTTGTAGGCATTTGTTTGGGTTGGTCAGTACTATCTGATCTATAGTAACAAAACACCTTAACACACAGCTGCTGACTCCTGGTGGCCAAAGAGCAGAGAACTAACCTTTAGGCATCTGAACTCACCTTGAAAGCCATGGGCACTTCAATGATGTAAAGATCCACATAATCTAGCTGGAGGACATTAAGTGTCTTCTCCAGGGTTGGACGGACCAACTTGGGGTCATGCCTGGTAGCCCACAGCTGAAAGGGTAAAAAGATAATAGTTAGCTCACATCCACACTTTTTTTTTTTTACAGCAATGCAGCCCTTTATCCAAAACACTCATATATATCATTCATTCATTTATTTATTTATTTATTTCATTTTATAAAAATATGTTTATGCTGTGATGTCATCTGGGTATAAGATGGGTTCATATAACTCTTGACACCTGGAGTATACTTTATCCAAATACAATACCAGAAACTTGAAGATCCACCTGGACAACAGAGGACATAGTTTGGTGACAAAGTCTTGCCCTGCTCCCTGCTAACTTCTGAACTGACCATCAGCACTGTTGTTTTTCCTCAATGTATAGGTAGGGAACATGTATCTGACTAGCTGTTTGGGCTAAGAGTTTTATTTTCATGGCACCCTGATAAAAGGTGTGCTTTAGTTGAGCAAGAAATATGGTTATGGGAGTGACTTCACTGGATCTTTCACATTGTGACAGGTGGTATGGAAGCTGGTGAAACCTTAATTAATTAATTAATTAATTAATTGGGAGAGAGAGAAACAGCATGTACATGAGTGGGGGAGGAGCAGAAAGAGAGGAGAAAGAGAATCCCAAGCAGGCTCCACACTGTCAATGCAACCTGGCCTCACTCGGGGCTCAATCTCATGAACTGTGAGAATAGGACCTGAGCCAAAATCAAGAGTCACGTGCTTACCAGATCAACCTACCCAGGTGCCCCCAAACTTTAAATTATTGCAACTGTTTAGATTTCTTATTTCTCCTCCTTTGTTCTCATTTGGTCCTACATAGACCCCAGGGAAATTCTGCCAATTCCTACTAAGAAATTACTGGCCCTCTGGCTAAACTGATAAGATCACCAAAATGGTGGTATTGGAGACCCCAGCCTTGTTCTCCAATAAAAGTAAATAATTAGACAGCCATCTGCAGATGAAAAGGAGGAGATGTCGATCAAACAGTACCAACTTCCAGATGTAAGATGAATAAATCCTGGGGATCTAATGTAAAGCATAGTGATTGTAGTTAATACTACTGTATTGTATACTTGAAAGTTGCTAAGAGTATAGATCTTAAATGTCCTCACCACAAAAAGGAAATGGTAATTATGTGGTATGATGGAGGTATTAGCTAACACTATGGTAGCAATCATTTCACAATACATAAGTGTATCAAATCAATATACACCTTAAGTTTACAAAATGTTATATGTCAATTATCTCAATAAAGCTTGAAAAAAGTAAAATAAACTTAACAAAAAGAAAGAAAGAAAGAAAATGAAATTACTCAGTCTCTATTAGGTAATGAAAGAATCAGGCTTTGGTTATCAAACTGGAGCATGTGTACTCTTGAGGTCTGTAAAACATAGGGGTGCTGAGGGGTCCTCAGAGCCTTGGGATAAATTAATACATCTTCTTGGAGCCTCAAATTTGTTCAGTGTTTTTGGGAAAATTTTTTTTAAATTCCTTTACCCTTCTTGTCACAAGTAAGGGCAAACAAAATTGGTAATATTTGATTTTTCTCTCCATTGAACAATACTTTTTTTCTTGCCTTAAATGCATAAAGAAGAGAAAACAATGTGGAAAGAGTAGTGGAAAAATGCGCTTTGGTCATTACCCTGAGACCCTTTGGTGTGTTATCACTGCCATCCCATCTAACTGAATATTCTGTTTTACACATTTTAATTTATTTTTAGTCAATAAACACATAAAGTCCTAGCACTGTGCCAGGTACTGTTTAAGTGCTTTGTAAATGTTAACTCACAGCAACTTTATGAAATAGATGACTTAATTTGGTTCAGTTTTTCTAACACAATAGATATGGCAGCTGCTTTAACTGTTCACCAAGG
Source organism: Paguma larvata (assembly GCA_030068075.1). NCBI lineage: Eukaryota > Metazoa > Chordata > Mammalia > Carnivora > Viverridae > Paguma > Paguma larvata. The sequence goes on along the minus strand of CM057834.1, from coordinate 87,907,705 downwards.
AGATAAGAAGAAAAGTTTTTTGGTTTACTTTTCTTGGTGGTAACTTGAAACCTCATTTTTACACTGAAACAAAATGAAACAAATAGGAAAATATTGTGGGGGAAAATGCAAAAGTCTAAAAATGAATATAGGATAAGACACAAATCTTCAAAAATACTTCTGCCTTTGGGCAGGTTGCTTTGGCCCAAGTTCTCAGGATATGAGTTCAAGATTATCCTTCCTCAAAAACACTTTGGAAGCACCAGGTTCAGGTCCGATGATTACTTTAATGAGAGACTGTGTAATAACAAAATCTTAAGGAATCAAAATTATAAAGCTATAATAAAGTGTAAAGCTTCAGGCTGATCTTTTAAAACAGTGGCTATATGTAGCCCCTTGGACTCATAATACCTAAGTGGCAGGGGATTTGGGGAGCCACAAACTCCCAAAAAGCTTGGCAAGAAGCCTGAGTGGGGAGCTGGGAGGAGGGGGTGTCTGGGGAGTGGATGAAGTCAGAAGCAGCATCGTGTTCTCTTTTAGAACACTCAGGAGAATTGCATTACATGATCTCTGAAGTTGTACAGCTTTATTCCTGCAAAGTTGCCTGAAAATACACTTCCTACATTTCTACTGGCTTTCATTTGAATCATGATGCTTTATCTTTCGGATTGCTCTTTGGTGAATAGTGATTTCTAACATCGGAAATTTCAAATGCTCGAAAGGTAGTGGTGATATAAACAAAATGTCATATATCCACACAATAGAGTATTATTTGACCATAAAAAAGAAATGAAATTCTCACTTGATCTTAGCCAATAGGCCAAGAAGGGACAGAAATGGAATTCTCATACAGGCTATGAACAAACCTAGAAAATGTTATACTAAGTGAAAGAAGCTAGACACAAAAGGCCACATAGCATATGATTCAATTTATATGAAATGTCTACAATAGGAAAACTATAAAGACAGAAAGTATATCAGTGGTTGCCAGGGACTGGGAAGAGAGGGAAAAATGGGGGGCGCCTATTGGTGGGTATGGGACTCTTTTGGAGTGATGAAAATATTCTGGAATTAGGTAGTAGTGATGGTTATGCAACTTTGTAAATACACTAAAAGCCACTGATTTAACTTGGTGAACTCGATGGTACATGAATTATTGCTCAATAAACAAATTATTGATCTAAGGACAAATAGGCATACACGAAAGCAAAAGAAGGCTACCCTTTTAAAGAAAGGTGTGGCAAATGATTATTTAATATGAACCACCTCCCCTCATCCCTCTATTCCCCAATTTTTCTGCTTTGTAGATTTGGCTCTTCCCATGTTGTCTTAAATCATGCCCATGTATGAAGAAGGAGCTTTGCCCTAAATTTTAAGGGGTAATTAGTCAGTCTCTACTTCTGGGCAAGAACAAGCAATTTGGGAGTGGAGAACACACTCCTCTTGTTGAGCCCAGCATTCTTTAACAGAGAGAAGTGACACCAAATCAGCTATTAATATAAGCAGTTTAAGGGTGAACCTCACCTTTCCGCAGTAGAAAATATCCTCCCTCTGCACCTTTCCTTCGGCTATCTTCTCCCTGATGGCCTTCCCTACTTCGTGTTCATTCTGATAGATGTAGGCTCCGTCAATGTGCCGGTACCCTGTGTCAATGGCAATCTTCACTGACTTCTCACAGGTTCCCTTAGGAGTCTAAAATGACAAGTGGGTTAGAGGGGGGAAAAAGAGCAATGGATCTTTTCTTTAATCGTTCTTAATCAGGACACTGTACACAGAGATGTTATTTTACAACAAAAATGACAAATTCCCAATTACATGCTGTTGGGATTGGAAGATGGTGTCTGGAGATTGATGGAACTGACCTCACAGGGAGCTTCCTTCCCACCGTCATTGGGGTAATTCCTTCATCCCAAGTCTGTCCTAGTTTTGTGGTCTCAGAAAAGTAATTGATCAGTTTTACCAGTGACAAGGGATTTGATGATAGCTATGTTATAGGAGGCCGCAAGTTCATTGAAGAAGGCTAAATTACAAATCAAAGTTTTGGGTAAACCAGGTGAGAATATATCAACAGAATGGAATTTCACTCAATAATAAAAAGTAATGAAGTATTGATACAGCAACATGGAAAAATATAACAATTATATTAAGTGAAAGAAGCCAGACAAAAAAATAAATACATTATGATTCCATTTATATAAAATGCCAGCAAATGAGAACTAATGTATAGTTCAGATATAGATCAGTGATTATCTGGGGTGGGAGATGGAGGGCAGGCATGGGTGGCAGGGATAGATCACAAAAGAACACAGGAAACTTTTGTGGTGATGGATATATTCACCATCTTGATTGTAGTCAAGGCTTCATGCGTGTACACATGAGTCACACTCAGCAAATTGTATACCTTATATATGTACAGTTTATCGGATATCAATTATTCCTCAATCAAGTGGGGAAAAAAAGAGTTTGGGTGGGTGTTAGTTTTTTTTCAAGATATATTTTTATCAGGGGCGCCTGGGTGGCTCAGTCGGTTGGGCGGCCGACTTCGGCTCAGGTCATGATCTCGCGGTCTGTGAGTTCAAGCACTGCGTCAGGCTCTGTGCTGACGGCTCAGAGCCTGGAGCCTGTTTCCAGTTCTGTGTCTCCCTCTCTCTCTGCCCTTCCCCTGTTCACGCTGTGCCTCTATGTCTCTCAAAAATAAATAAACATTAAAAAAAATTTAAAAAAAGATATATTTTTATCAAATTTGGTAGCCAACCCTTTGTTCGTTTTATTAACTTGCACGAAGCATAAGAATAAGAATATCCCATCCCCTGAACGTTGACAGAACCAAAAGACCTAACAAACTCCTGACAATGGAAGTAAAAGTTACCCATTTTTCAGATTGCACATAAATCACTATTCTTTAGTTAAGGTGACATTTTAAGTTTTTAAATGTTTTATTTATTTTTGAGAGAGAGAGCATGCACATGCATGTGTAGGGGAGGGGCAGAAAGAGAGGGAGACACAGAATCTGAAGCAGGCTCCAGGCTCTGAGCTGTCAGCCCAAATCCCGAAGTGGGGCTCGAACCCATGGACCATGAGATCATGACCTGAGCCGAAGTTGGAGCTTAACCGACTGAACCACCCAGACGCCCCAAGTTATGACGGCATTTTAAAAATGTGTTTCATTGCAGTTCAGTTTTTTTCTTAAGGAGAAATGGAAGCGGTTTGATGGATATTTCCATCAAGACTATCATCTAGTCTCATTGAATACAATTTTCAAATCATCTTTTAGATTATTTGTGGAGGAGAGATTTAATCCTATTTGTAGATTTGTATTGACCTCATATTCACGTGGTGATTATTCTGATTTCACAAATGTCAAGAACTACTTGTCCTTGCTTCTATATCTTCAGTGTTCTAACCAAATGCTTGACAAATCTCAACAGACCTGTGAATTCTGGCCCACAGAATTGTATTTATTAAGAATGAGTGAAACAAGAAATATCGTGTATTTCTAGTGACTTTATAGTCCTGGGCTGTAAATAAAAAGCACTGGAACCATAAATTGTATTTTCTTTCTCTACTTTAGTTGAAAATCATCACTACTGAGAGAATAAGAGGATATGAAAAATGAACAAATTGCCTACACAGATGGTATTAGAAAATAAGATTCATAGTCACAAATATCGAATAGCTGGGAAAAGAGACACACATTCCAGGAATACGAGAAATACCTCTTTGGTTAATTAACTGGCAACATGATTAATAAGGCTTGAATATAAATTGAGGCAAGAAAAACTCATCTGCAAAACACCCCATAAAATGAGATATTATGGATAACGGCAAGTGTAACAACAAAAAGTATAGTGGAAGAGGAGGTTTGGGGTAGAATTCAGAAATTCAAGGGAAAAAATAAAAAATACTGCTTCCATTATCAGGTATGTACATAGTATAAAAGAATAAAGTTTAATATGAGATGATAAATATAAACTCAGAAATAGCACTGAGATTTTGTGGCTGGAACTGATAAATGTAAGCTTAGAACCCAAAAAGATTTACTACAAAGGGAACAAAAACCCCAAACAATGCATATTAAAGTATAAATTTATATTTTAAAACAGGGGTTAAACAGGGAGAGCATTCAGGATAAAGAAAATGAGAATGACGAGGACTAAGTTAGGAGTGTGGTACTTACTGACCGTTAGCCTGAAGTAATATACAAATGATGCTTTATTTCATAAAGACATGGCACAGAAGCAAGTTATAGTAGTGAGACTTCAATTATTCAGCTACCATTAAAGTGCCTTTTCTAAAAGCTGAATATCTGTTGTGGGAAATCAAATAGCTATATCCTGAGTTAGGAGATTGTAGAGAACGCATTGCAAAGCAGGACACTGCTTTCTGGCATTGCTGAAAACAGCGGGCCGGTGGTATTTGTTTAATGTATATCTAGAGGTTGAGTCCTGTCTGTGCTCATAAATTCCTTGGACACTGTTATCTATGGAATATCTTATCTTGTTCTCCACCCTGTTTTCTGCTCTTTTGTAGTCTTGGAAATTCCTTGTTTTTCTGGATGCTTTCTATACATTCTTACTAGTCTAATGACTACTGCACAATGTTTCCCTGAAAGTATGCTTAATAAATCCAGGAGTTTGAGAACAGCTTGGAGAGACTTCACTTAGCCCCCTCTCTCCTCTCTTGACTTGTGGAGTCTTGAGTAATTCTTTCTGCCATCCTTAGCTTTGCAGGACAAAGCCAAGAGCCAAACTCACAATCTGGCATAATCTTTGCTTGCTAAAAATATTGTCCTTCAGGCAGCAGAAGCAGCAATGAGGTGAATTACTATTTTGGACTCGATTCTAATCAATATGGAGGAACTAGTTAGAAATGTGGATGTGAGAAAAATGCTTCCTTCTAATTCTTAAGTGTAGCATAAGAAACTGTATGTACATTCCAATAGATTTCTTACGAAAATTCACTTTAGGGAAAACTCAGATCAAAATCAATACCATATTTGGAGACTCAAATGATATGCTAGGAGAATCTAAAATGCAAAATTTTAACTCTACAATTAAGGACAATAACAGTGAAATAAAGAATTCTTTCCTAAAATGGCCAATAGCACCATTCCTCCATTTAAGAAAGGAGAGTCCTGTAGAGACGGAGTGCCATCTTCCAAGATGTAACATATACCCTAGGTCAACATCCGTAACATGGTGTTGTGTTCCCAATAAGTAGAATACATGAGTCCAAAAACACAGTAGGAGTGATTCAGCTTAGCATTACCCGCTTCAACTCACTTAGAAAATGTGTACTTCTCATCTCTGAATTTTAGGCTCAGTGGATCCTAGTTCCTAGTCCTAGTTCCCAGGGCAACCCAGCCTCCTTATTTCAAGAGTTCAGCAGTTGAGAAAAATGCCATACTGGTAATGGTAAGTGACCTTATCACAGGAGGAGGTTAGGGGTCCTTCACTGTTACTTGACGAGCCAGGGAGGAAAATGTCAGGCACCTAGGCCATCCAAGGACATATCCCTTCCCAAATTTTATAGTTAATCAATAAGACCAGTGGCCATAATCTAGGTTGAGCATGGACTCAGACAACTCAGAGGTGAGGATCTGGGTTATAACATCTCGTAAGCCACCTACACCAGAAGAGATGTTAGTTAAGGATGTGAAAAATCTAGAATGGGTAGTCCAGGAAAGAGAGGAGATAACTGCAACTTTAAGTCTGCTTTTGTGGCACGAGATATTTCATCCTGCCACTCTACCTCTTTAAAAACTTTTTCCAGGAGAGAGATGAAACACGAGTCTGGAAGAGCTTTTCCCAGGAGTGAGCGGAGCCTACAAAGTCAGTAGGTTCAACTGGCACTGGGGGTAGACTGTAGTGGCTGTCATGGTGTACCACAGGAGAGAAGAACTCATTTGCTGTGCTGCTGGCAGTGTTGGCAGCTAGTTATTCACATCTGATTCCTACCACGAATAATACAAGGTATAAACGACTGGCTCTCTCCCCTCAACTTAGCACAACTTTGTAGCACCATTCCAGACCTCCATGTGGGACTAATCCCAGTTCTGACTGGGTCACAGTGTGACTCTCCGCATTGCACAGGTCTGATTTTCTCACTCCCCTACAGGTCTGATTCCTGAAAACACTCCCCACTAAGCCCCCTGCATGCAAGTCTCCTTCTCAGAGGCTGTTCTCCAGGGTGTCCAACTTAAGATATTAGGATACAAAAGGATTTCTTAAGCTACAAAGAGTACTAATGGTACATGAAGAGTGATAAATGTGACACCATTAAAATCGAGAAACTGCTCATCAAGATACCATTAAAAGTAAAAAGACAAATGGGAAGGGATATTTTCATAGAGATGTAACCGACAAAGGACTCATATCCAGATATTTTACAAATCCACTATCAACAAGAGAAGAGAAATCCAATCACAAAAAATGCATAGAAGGCACAGCCACTTTGCAAAATATATCAAAATGTTTCATAAAAATATGAAAAACTGGCCAATTTCATCTAGAGTAAAGGAAATGGAAATTAAACCACAATGGAGATTATCCCACACTTAATAGAACTGCATAAATTAAAAAGACACCAAATATTGGAGAGAATGTGAAGCAGAGGTATCCTCATACATTGCTGGAGGGAGTGCAAAATATATAATTACCTTGGAAGTTATCTACATTGACATCAGGCCCTTCTAGCTGAGGGGCAGAATGGACTCGATGTTTCAGGCTCTTCCTTGGTCCTCATCAAGGGCTTGAACTTTACCTCTCCTTTGTCCAGGTGCAAAGCCTTTGGCTCACTCTCCAGACTGTGAAAACTGCTTGCAGCTATAGAAATCTCAACCAGGGCCACCCAGGAAGGAATACTGGATCAGTTAGACCCCCAATCTACTTCATAGACCACTCCTTCCCTATAACTTGATGATTCTTGATATACCCCCTAACTGGATTTGCTCATTGCTACTTTACCTTCGAACAAATGTTCTTTCTCTTTTTTAAAAATTTTTTTTTAACGTTTATTTATTTTTGAGAGACATAGAGACAGTGTATGAGCAGGGGAAGGGCAGAGAGAGAGGGAGATACAGAATCAGAAGCAGGCTCAAGGCTCTGAGCTGTCAGCACAGAGCCTGACGCGGGGCTCGAACCTACAGACTGTGAGATCATGACCTGAGCCAAAGTCGGCCGCCCAACCAATTGAGCCACCCAGGCACCCCTGAACAAGTGTTCTCTCTCTTAAAGCACTTCATCTTTTCCTTACGTTTTAGTTATATGTGTGTTTTTTTCTGTCCTCAGTCACTCCATTTACTGATCTCTTTGTTTCTATCTCATTGTTTCAATCCCTGTGTTACCTAGGAAAATGTCTTGCATATGGAAGTCACACAATAAATACTTATAGAACTAAATTATCGTGTATTTTCCAAAATATGTACTATTCATCCTGGATTTGTGTCATTTGCACATTTGGTAACACTCTTGAGTTTTACTTGAATATTTTGATAAATATTGGCTGTTAACTCCATGAGCTGATGTTCATAAAAGCAGAATTAATTTCTATCAAAGCTAAAAAAAAGAGTTTAAGACCCAAATTCTCACCTATGAGACCTTCCCAGGTGGAGCTGTAGGGAAATCTGTTGGGAGGCTGTTACAGACTATTTCATTCATTTATGAAAGCATACTGGGAAGCTTTCAAAAGCAAAAGCCACATGAATAATTTGCACATTTTAGTTTTCATTAGTGGTCATCAGGTGGGGTCATGCACAGAGGGCCTGGTGCTACTAAGTGTTGGTTCTATCTCAAATTCCCTGAATCCACAGGCATGGAATACCTTTACAAGACTTTTGGACACATTAAGAGAAAAAAAATCTCTGGAAGTCAGGAGAAGCTGGATTGGGGCCCCTCACACATCTTCATAGTTTTGTCCCTCCAAGTTACTTTCTGAGTTCCTGTGTCCACATATATTCTAGTGAAATCTAAACAGAGCAGAGGTCAGGGGAGAGAGTGTTAGCATTCCTTACTTTAGCCTTCCGTGTCTGCTTCCACCATCGCCCCCTGAAGACATGTCTAGATCTTTCCCTGACACACTCCTGCCCTCTCACTTCTGTGTTAAGAGTGAACAGGATTCCAGGGAAGAAAAGACGCTGACTGACTTGACCACACACACAGAACACAAATGAATTTCGATTAAAGAGTTACCTCAGACTGGCATTTGGCTTCTACTTCTTGTTATGAATGAAGGGTTTGAAAAGAATCTCAGGCATGCCAAGTAGAGAAGACTAAATTTTGGCATCCAACTTTGCCTTTAGGACTAAGACTGATTCTGAAGGTAAATGTGATTGAGGACTTTTGTGGATGATCAGGGAATTACCAGTTGCATAGTTGAATAGGAAGCCATGACTCTGCTTTATCTGAGATACTCCATTCTTCCCACTCCTCATCTCCTCCTGCAGCCTGAACAAACCTTCCAGATAAATGTGGTGTATTTTTCTTCACATTAGAGTTTCTGATTTTGTGAGATCTATCATTAACTCCATCTATTACTTGTTTACAACTGGTAATATTTCTGATCACAAATGTAGTTGGTGCATGCATGATCTTCATTTCTCAGTATCCTTCTTATGTCCTAGTGTCTAATCAGTGTATGTCTTATTTTCTGAAGTGAAAGATAACTCTTTTTGGGAAAACAACATATGACTGCTTTTGAATACCCATAACCTATAGCAGTTAATATTACTAGACACAAAGTGGGTACTTGATTGTACTTATTTATAGCCACAGCACCTTCAGCCCCACTGAATTTCAGGAGAGAGAAGGGGATAGAGAGAGAGAGAGAGAGAGAGAGAGAAAGAAAGATAGATATCCATCCTATACACACTCACACACATCCTATATACTTTCAGGATATATATTCCTAGATACTTTCATAAATAGAAATAGATATAGAAACTTATATTTAGACAGGCATTTGGGTGGCTCAGTTAGTTAAGCATCTCACTCTTGATTTTGTTTTGGGTCATGATTTCATGGTTTGTGAGATTGAGCCCCGCATTGGGCTCTGAGCTGACAACATGGGGCCTGCTTGGGATTCTCTCTCTCCCTCTCTCTCTGCCCCTCTTCTGCTTGTGCTCTCTCTCTCTCAAAATAAACATAAAAAAAAGAAAGTCATAGGAATATGCAGTTTCATTGATATAAGATATATTCTTAACAGACAACATAGTATAGGGATTAGACATAGGATCTGGACCTAAAGTATGTTGGTTAAAATCCAAGCTCTGTTCCCTAGCATTGTAAGTTTGGAGCAATTTTTTATCTCTCTATACCTCAGTTTTATCATCTATAAATGAGGTTAAATGGTGTATATTTTTAAGGTTTTGAATATTAAGCTAGAAAATGCATGTGTTTTTAAGTGTTTAAAGCAGTTAAAATAGTTCCTGGCACATGTTAAGTGACCAGAAAACTTTAACTATTATTATTGTATCCATTTATATCGCCATACCCTCTGATGCTAACAAACATAGACACCCCTTTTTACAAACACACTCATTAATCTGAAAGCATCGGCTGAATACTCGTTACATACTAGATAATATTCTGGAAATAGCTGAACAAGACATTCTCTCTTTTGTAATGAATTTCACAATCTTTTGGGGAAGATTACAGAAAAACAATGATTACAATATAGTGTGATAAGAGCTACAATAGAGTCAAGTAAAAGGGGCTATGTGGACACACAAGAGGGGTAAGTTGTGGTGGCTGAGAGATGGGATCCTGAGGAGCAGAGTCCTCAACCTGAGTCTTGAAGGTTTAGTAGAAGTTTAGCCAGCTAGCTGAGCAAACCAGAAGAAAGGGTATTCCAGATAGAAGGCAGCATGCTCACAGGCACAGAGATGGGAGAGTTGGTCAAGGAATTTAGGTAGTTATGTATTACACACGGAAGAAGAGGTGGAAGACTAGTGATAGATTCTGCTGGACAGATGGATCTTGACTGAACCATAAAAGCTCAGCATGCAAGGTAAGGAATGTGGATTCTACCCTATAATTGATAGAGAGTCAATGAAATAATTAAGCAGAGGAGTGACATGATCAGATTTGGGTCTGAGGAAGATTCTGACAGCCCCAGTTTGAATAATTAATTGGAGGGGACAAAATTGGAAGAATAGCCTAACCATAAATTAAGAGCCCAAACTAAGGCAGTGACAAAGGAGATAGAGGAGAGTGTGAATTGAACGAATATTTCTGAGATAAATTCAATGGCAATCATTTGGAAGTAATGTGGACAAAGGGAGAAACAAGGATAGAGGGCAGAATGAAGGAATATACTCAGATTTCTGGCTTGGGTGGCTCAGAGTGGTAGTGTTATTTTCTAGGAGGGGAAGTATTTTGGGGGGAGGGAGAGATGGATAGTGTAGTTTTGTTATATTGAGTTAGAGGTGTCTATGGAAGACGGAGTACATGCTTAACTATACAACAGAATTATCCAAGGAGCTTGTGAAATGCAGATATTCAGCCTCTACCCTTAAAGAACCAGATTCAGTAGACTAGAGGTTAGGACTAAGGATCAGTATTCCTTAAAAAAAAAAAAAAATCCCCAAGTGGTTCTGATGTAGCCAGTCCGCGGCTGTTTGGGGATATATAACAACAACAACAACAAAAACAACAACAACAAAATAGGAAATATAAATATAGTTTTAGGAGTCTCTGCATATATGTGATTGGAGCCAAGATTATGAATGAGATCATATACAGACAATGGGCAAAGTAAGAAGAGGAAGGGGCCAATGACTAAGACTCTTATCATTGTCCCAATAGTGATTTTCCTTTACATTACCACAAACAGTAGAACTGGGCAGTTGCAGTGGATACAAGTATTAACTACTCTTGGTACATCTAGTTCATTTTTCTTTCTCTGCCTTCCATTCTCCATGCTGCTCCAGAGTTATCTTTCTTTCTTTTTTTTTTTTTAAAGCACTGATCTCATGATGCTTTTCCTCTGTTTCTAAACTTCACATAATTTCTCCTTTAATACAGTGAAGTTTCAAATCCTTGGCATGGTATGCAAGGTCCTTTGTAATCTGGTCTCAGCCTGCACTTCCAGAAATAGCTACCATTGTCTCCACCATCAATTCCATGTGCCAGCCACTATGGGCTTGGCCTCTCCTGGACATGTTATATCTTTGTGCCTCTGTACTTCTCCTTCTGCCTAAAATGTGCTGCCTCAGTTCTGACTCTCTGCCTCCTAACTCATGGTTAGCTTTACAGAGGTCATTCACACATGATCACACAAACTCAGTGGCATTTCTATACATACCACTGGTTCATTCTGGTAATCAGCATTACATTTGAATTGCAATGAAGAAAGCAGAAATATTTTTCTTCTAAGTAGAAACTGTGTTTTCATGGAAACCTACTCAATCTTGAAGGCCAAATTTACTCCCTTTTTTGTGTGTGTTTTCGGAGAGATACTGTTTATAGTTCTGGGGTAAAATTTACTCTTATCTTCATTGTTCTACAATTTACTATCAAAGAGTCAGCCTCCTCTATTTGATTTTTAATTCCTAGGCAGCACAGACACTGTTGTCTTCATATTTGAAGCTTCTATAGCCTAGTGCTTCATAGGTTTTCACTAAATGCTTATTAGACTGAACTAGAAATCCTCAAATATAAGTTTTAAAAACCCCATGAGTAATAAACTCAGAAATATCACCTGCCTCAGTTCAGTCTAATAGTCAGAATTCAGCTAAATTTAACCAAGGAAGCAGAAAAGTCCCATTCTCTAATTCAAGATAACTTTAAATTATAAACTGATATAGTTTAAACCTCTGGCTCAGAACTCAGGACACCAGTAGTACTCCTTGGAGGTGACTTTCGTTATTATAAAACGTAAATCAATGAGTTCCATTCAAAATGAATTAAAGATTACACTCTAGGGAAATTTCAAAACGATAAAAATAAAAAAGAGAGAGATTTACCAGTTGCGGTTCTGAGTAGGTGCCAAGACCGATGATAGGAATGCTGTTTCCATCACTTAGAGGTATACGGTGACTTGCAGCACTGAAGTTCATCCTGGAGACAGTTTGGGTTTCACGCTTTTCGGAGTAATTCTGGACACTATTGGGAAAGTCTTTTCCAAAGGATATTTTAGGGCCTATTTAATAAAAGAAAGAAGAGTCAGAGGGAGGAGCAGTGGGAGGGAAGAGAGATTAGCAGATCTATTTCTCAACCTGTTTTTTTTTTTCCCCAGGTTGTTTTGAAAATGTGGAGATTGTCCTTTGAACTTTATCAGAGGCATGTAAATAACATAACCCATTGAGAGCTAATGCTTACTTCTCTACAAAGAAAAGAGGGAAAAACCGAAAAAAAACAAATCTAGTGGGGTTCTACTAGTTAGGATGATTTTGTGGGCAAGTGACAGGCCTATCTCAAATTCTCCTAAACTGTAAAGGACATTTATCGGTTTATATTTCTGAAAGCTTCAACATTAGGGCTAGATGGAGGTGAGACTACAGCAGTTTCCCAGGACTTGCCTAGAAATTCTGATGCAGCAGGACTTGGAAGGGGTTTAAGATTATATCACCTAGTTAAGTTTGGGGAACACTGGGACAGAGGAACAACAGGTCTTTTAACCAGTCTATCTCTCTGTCTCTTCATTCTCTCAGAAGACTCTCCCCTTATTATTAAAAGATGGCGACCCTCTCTTGGAGTGACGTGGTTCCAGATACAGACTCAACAAAAAAGAAATTTTTACTTACGTCATCATTCACATAGTAACCTAGTAAAGGTCTTTTTGGTCTCCACTACCTGTCTTGCTTCATGGATCTATCACTAAACTAATTATGATGGTCAAAGAAAAGGAAATAAAAGTTTGATCACCTTCAGATAATTGGAAGCCATTTCTTTCTTTCTTTATTTTAAAGTTTATTTATTTATTTTGAGAAAGAGAGTGAGACAAGAGAGAGAGAGAGAGAGGGAGAATCCCAAGCAGGCTCCATGGGGTCAGCACAGAGCCTGATGCAGGGATTGATCCCATGAACTGTGACATCATGACCTGAGCTGAACTCAAGAGTGGAATGCTTAACCAACGGACCCACCCAGCCGCCCCAGAAGTCATTTCTGAATTTAGAGTTGGAGTTAGTCTCACCCGGGCAGAATCTGGAGATTGTTAAGAAAAAAGAAAGAAGTAGCCATTAGAGAAACAACTAACGAATGTTTATTATAGTTTTCCTCCAAAGGATTGTGCTGTGTATAAAATGTGAGCTTTGGTGGTTTCAAAGATAACCAACTGTGCTCAGGATGGTGAAAGTGTGCTGAAGTTTGCCCATAATGCATTTGCCCTCTCTCTCGGACTTCCATTCTTGCTTACATACACATGGTCAGCCAGTGGATTTCAAGTAGGTTGGGGCAGCATGGAACACGGGTGATCTTGGTCTTCAATATCATTTGTAAATTGATCCATTAAACACTTATTGTACACCTTTGTGTGCTAAGATGTTGGTTAGCATATATTGCTCTATATTTATTATTACTGACTTTTTTGGTCTTTAGCCCAATGAACATCTTGGATATTTAAATTCATGATTTTCATCAAATTTGGGACATTCAGGGGCATTATTTTTTCAAATATTCTTTTAGTTTCTTCCTCTCCTCTCTTTCAGGGCCTCCTGTTATGTATATGTTGGTATACTTGATGGTATCTCATAGGCGTCTTGAGCTTGGTTTATTTATTTATTTTTTCATTCTTTTCTCTTTTTTCTTCTTAAACTGGATGATCTATCTTCGGTGGGTCTATTTTCAGGTGCCATGACTCTTCTGCCTGCTCAAATCTACAGTTGAAACACTTCAGTTATTTTTCATTTCAGTTATTGCGCTTTTTAATCTCTAGAGTTTCTGTTTGGTTCATTTTTACGATTTCTATTTCTTTACTGATGTTCTGTATGTGGTGAGATGTTGTTCTCCTGGTTCCTTTGGTTCTTTCCCCGTGATTTTCTTTAGCTCTTTGAGCATATTTAAGAGAGTTGAGTTAATGTCTTTTTCTAGTAAGTCCAATGCTCCAGTGTCCTCATGGACACTCATAATTCCTTTTTTCCCCTGTGAGGAAGCCATATTTTCTTGTTCTTTGCATGCTCTGTAATTTTTTTGTTGAAAACTGGGGGTGTTGAATATTAAACTGTGACAGTTCTGGAAATCAGATACTTCCCCCTTCTCCAGGTTGGTTGGTGCTGCTTGCTTGTGAGTTGTTAATGTTTGCTTATTTACTGACTTCCCTCAGCTGTTTTTGTTGAGTCTGTACTGTTTGTTATGTGAAAGATGTGTTCAACTAATTTAACAGTCATGGCCACTTGGTGTTTTGACAGTTTTCTTCACTCTTGGAGCAAAAAACCAAAAAGGTCTTTCTGTCTTCATAGGTCGGCTCCTTCGGGGCACCACTTCACTGCTTACCCATGCTGCTTACAATGCCTCCAGAGTCTTTGTTTCCAGCTTGCACAGAGCCTGAAGGCCAGTCAGAGGTGAAAACTGAAGGTCTTCTAAGGCCTTTTTGACCATGTGACCAACCTTGACAGTGTGTGTGGCCTTCTTGATTAAAGTACTCCTATTCCTCACCCTTACATATCTCCTTTTTCAACTTCTTCTTTGCCAGGCTTTTCAGTCAATTGGTTGTCCCAACTAACCCTAGGCTGCCACAGCCAAAACTTCTGTGTTAAAATGCACACAGCAAAAACCTCCTGAGCAGCCATCTTTGCCCTAGGAATGCTTTGAGTTCAGCGAAATAAAGGCAAACCTTTGTATGTTCTTTCAGGGAGCCACCACACGGTATGGGACCACAGTGACAATTCTTTGTGAATAACATCTCCATTGCTCCCTGTGGCACCAGCATCCTGCACCAGGAGTGTGGGTGTAGTCCTCATGGCTCAGACGTGCCATGGCTCAGATGGGTCAGACGTGTGGGGGATGGTGGGCAGGCCATTGAAACCACCACAGTCCTCTCTCTTACTGCCAAAGCAACAGCTTCTTTCTTCAATAAGCTTTCTCCTGGTTGTTTTAAGTTCTTGATTGGACTCCAGAGTTCTGCAAAAAATGAGGCCGATCATTTTTTGCCAGCTTATTAGTTGTTTTTATAAAAGGACAGAGACCTGGAGTCCCCTACTCTGCTATATTCTTCTTTTCACTTTTAAAAAATGTTTATTTATTTTTGAGAGAGAAGGTGACTGGGGGAGGGGTAGAGAGAGAGGGGGACAGAAGATGCGAATCTGTGATGACAGCAGTGAGCCTGATGTGGGGCTTGAGCTCACAAATCATGAGACCATGACCTGAGTTGAGGTCAGATGTACAGCAAACTGAGCCACCGAGGTGCCCCACCTCTTTTCATTAAAAAAAAAATTTATTTGTTTTGTGATTATATTATTTCTACTGACTTACATTCAGGTTCACTAACTTTTTCCTCTGTCTTCTTTCCTCCATTCTGCTACTGAGTGCATCCAGTGAGTTCTTTGTTCTTTTTTCTTAGACTTTATTTTTAAGGGACGTTTTAGGTTCACAGTAAAATTGAACAGTATGTACAGAGAGTTCCCATCCCCCACCCTCACACATGCCCTGACTTCCCCCACTATCAACACCCCCCACCAGAGTGGTACATTTGTTACAATTGATGTACTTGTTTGACCTTTTAGTTTCCACCAAAATCCATAGTTTGCATTAGGGTCACTGTTCACAGCATATATTCTATGGATTTTGAATGATGTACAATGTCATATATCCACCATACTAGTATTTTCCAGTATAGTTTGACTGCCCTAAAAATCCTGTGTTCTGCTTTCTTATTCCTCTCTGCCTCCTAGTTCCTAGCAACTACTGATCTTTTTACTGTCTCCAGAGTTTTGTCTTTTTTCAGACAGAATATCATATAGGTAGATTCATACAGATTTTCAGATTGGCTTTTTTCACTTAGAGCACATAATGTTGCTCTATGCCTTTCCATGACTTGGTAGTTTTTTTGTTTTGTTTTGTTTTGTTTGTTTGTTTTTAGTGGTGAATTATATTCCATTGTCTGGATGTATCACAGTTCTCTCTGTCTGCACCCTGGTGTCCACTTTCTGATTTTCTGATTGGTGTGGTGGGAGGGAGTGTGAATACTAAGAGACCCTAATAGTACATGAGTTCTGCTCTTCTTTCCCCATCTACCTGCTACTGTTTATTTTTCAGGCTCCTGAAATAACTTTCTTATACATATATTTCATGTTTTATAGTTGTATTCACTGGGAGAGGCATCTTACCTGGAACTAGAACCCTCACATATTTCTTAAAATAATTTTAAATTTATTACACAGCTTGATGAAATTGAGGTGAATTTCAATTTTAGATTGCTTTTTTTGTGGAGAAATGGCTAAAGTTAGTCTTTATATATTGATGTTTTCAAAATAAATTGACCTAACCTAAAACAATAAAGATACAGATGAGGATAATGACTAATAGTATGACTTAGAAACACAAACACAGGGGCACCTGGGTGGCTCAGTCAGCTGAGCATCCAACTTCGGCTCAGGTCATGATCTCGCTCATGGGTTCCAGCTCCCTCTCTCTCTCTCTCTCTCAAAATAAATAAGTGCCACAAAAAAAATTAAAAAATAAAAAAGAAACATGAACACAAAAGAACTCCAAGCCCCAAATGGAGCAAACTAAAAGTATCAGAAAACATAGAGTTAAATCATCCTGGGGAAAAATGTCAATGTCCCTTTAGGGTCTTGGCCAATGTAAGTAGCTAAGTGGTTTCTAACTCCACCTGCTGTAAAGTATTTATCCATATGCTGCAAAAGGTGTTAGCTGTTGTACAGACATCTCCTTGCTCAGCTAAAAGATAATTAAGGGCTATCTTATCACCCAGAACAAGTCTGGCCAGACTATTATTGCCTTAGCAACAGATTCTTCAATAATTTCAAGAAATAGAGAGATGTTGTTGCTTATAGCCTTATTTTAACCAGGGATGTAGGGACTTGCCAAAGGAGTGAATCCTGAATCATGACCACCTCCTGTTAGGTCCTTTCTAGCTCAACAGTGTAAATTCAGGGAGGAGAGTTGACCAATGAGATCTCTTATTTTGCTTTTGAAAAGTTAGGGGCACAATTAGATTTTTCTCGTAACCTGAAATAATGGGTTGTTCTAAATGCCAAAGGTCACCACCTGTTAGCAATGACCTGGGAGAGAATGTGAGGGTGTTATCTTTACAGGCCAATGCCAGAGAAAAGGAAAGAAAAAGAAAGAGAAAGGCTTTCATGTTTAAAGCATGGAGACTTGATCCATCATCTTGGGCAGAAGCAGTCTACCTCGAAGTCAGCTACTTCTCTTTCTGGTCAGTTTGATTTGGAGGTCTCCAGCACCTGCACAGGACCAAGTGTGAGGTGGAGACATTTTCAGCCATGAGATACCTACCCAAGGCTCAATACCTTCTAGTTTTGCATCAGTGTCAGTGGTCAGGAGCACTTGATAAAGTCCCTTCCAATGGGGGTCTAGGGCTGTCTTCCCCTGATGACGTTTCTAAAATACCCAGCTACCAGGCTCTAGACTGTGACCGACAGGATCCTTTGAATTGCGATCTGGAAAGGCTTTTTTACACGTCGATCATACACTTGAGCATAAGACATTAGAGACTTAAGAGTAGCTGGTCATACTAGTACAAGACAACATGGGGTCAGCAGAAGGTTGTATGCTGATAGAATTCCAAGAGGTTTGCAAGCTTTTGTTATGGTTCATATGATTTGCCTAGTGAAGTTGGAGTCTTGATCACTGGAGATCATGGAAGGTAAATCCCAAATGGGAAACACATTCTCTAACAGTTTTTTGCCTCCATGAGAACATCAGCTTGCAGCCCGGGAAAGCTTCGACCCTTCAATCCGTCCAGAAAACATACAAACAACAAGAACATCTTGATAACAAACACTAAGTGGCAGTTGTAGTCCAGCTGCAAGGTGTTCAAAGGGTTCAGAGGGAGGAGATCTAAGGCTTCTGGGAATAAAAATAGCTTTTCCAGAATTGTGGAATGTTGGATTCCAAGATTAGGACCAGTCTGACAGGTCAGACATTGCTGGTAGACTGTCCTTGCAATGTTATAAGAGTCCTCCATCAAGGTCCGTTGATAACCTGAGTCACCTGAAATGCACCGTTGTGGGTGATGGAACACAAAAACTAAAAAATGGGGTTTGTCAGTGATCCAGGAAGACCCAAGTGGCAATCTTGGTTTCCCACAGCCCCCGATGTTCTTTCATTGTTTACCCATCTTAATTTCTTATTCAGAAGCAGACCATTGCCACATTACAAGGATATCTGGATGGCAAAAGTCTGGCAATGAGGGGTTATTTTTTGCAGAAGCAAAATGTGGACCTTATCCACATGTCCCACAGTCTTGCAAATACAATATAAAGAAGGCTTAGTATTACTTATTTGACAATGCAGCCCATGTAATTTACACATCAAATAAGCCTAATTACTTTAACAAGTCCTCTACAATATTCCAGGTAAAAAAGACTTCATTTAGAATTCAATTTTGGGAAGTTTGTCAAAAATATCAGAAAGTCTGGACCATTTGGTTAAAATAGGATCACAAAAAATGGCAAAAGAATAATTATCTATTTAACTGAAATAACAAAAAGGTTTCAAGAACAAATGTAGATTACACCTGCAAAAACCTTAATCTTGGCTTGATTATACCTAAAATTATTTTCCTAGGATTCCTTTTTCCACAAACCTTCTACAGTGTTTTTTTTTTTTTTTAACATTACGATTTTGTCCTATGTTTTTTCTCTTTAAACAACCAGCCTCACTTTAGGACAATATTTTTTTCTTTTCCCTCCACAAAAAAAATATTATCTCCATTTCTCAGACCTTCTCTTACTAGAAACATAACTTATTTTCCTGGCATACAGAGATGTTGCCCTTCTTATTTCTAGTAGCTTTAATTACATATATTAATTAGACTTCATAATCCTTAGAAACCTTAATTTATAGTAAAAAGTAAGAAGCAGGGGCGCCTGGGTGGCTCAGTTGGTTAAGCGTCCAACTTCGGCTCAGGTCATGATATCACAGTTTGTGAGTTCGAGCCCCGCATCGGGCTCTGTGCTGACAGCTCAGAGCCTGGAGCCTCCTTCAGATTCTGTGTCTCCCTCTCTCTCTGCCCCTCCCATGCTCATGTTCTGTCTCTCTCTGTCTCTCAATAATAAATAAAAAAAAAAAATGTAAAAAAAAAAAAAGTAAGAAGCAGTAGGAAACTGTCTCTTATACCATTATTCTTTAGATATGAAAACTTGCGAATATATTTCCTAATTTCTAGAAGCATTGCCTTTTTCAAATTTCCAATGTGGCACAAACACATCCAAATATCTCTTCTCTGTAATACAAAGCCAAAAGTAGGTAAACCTATGAGTAATAATGTATTTTGTCCTGTTTAGAGAATGATCCAGGTATTTATTGAAATTCCATTATTTAACTTACCAAAGCTCTAAGGTTTTAAGTTACAGAAAAGATTTGGAAGACTATTTAAAAATTTATCTAAGTGACCAGTAGGGACATACCTATAAACAAATGAAGTTAGTTTTATAAGCTTTCTACAACAAGAAGACTGCAGTCTGTGTGGAGGCATGGGATGCCTTGTTAAGAGAGAGAGAAGGGTGCCTGGGTGGCTCACTCTGTTAAGCTGACTTCAGCTCAGTTCAAGCCCTGCATTGGGCTCTGTGCTGACAGCTTGGAGCCTGGTGCCTGCTTCAGATTCTGTGTCTCCCTCTCTCTCTGCGCCCCCCCCACTCTCAAAAATAAATAAACATTAAAAAAGAAAAAAATTGGAGGCGTCTGGTTGCCTCAGTCGGTTGAGTGTCTGACTCTTGATTTTGGCTCAGGTCATGATCTCAGGGCTTCAGGTTCAAGTCCTACATCAGGCTCTGCTCTAGCAGCGAAGAGTCTGCTTGGGATTCTCTCTCTCCCTCTCTCTCTGCCCCTCCCCCACGTGCACCATCTCTGTCTCTCTCAAAATAAGTAAAATTCTTTAAAAAAATAAAATAAAAAAATATTTTAAAGTGGGAGAGAGAGAGACGGCTTATAGTAGAAATCAGGCTTATGTTAGGTGATCTGGTGGAAGGTTTGAGGATGCAGGTATTTGTGTGTATGTCTACCTCCATAAAGCAGGAGCGATACTGTGATTGGGGTATTGTAATAATTTTTAGCTAGGAGCCAGAAGGAACAGAGCATGGTTAGAGTTCCTATTAAAAGAAAAGTAACAGTCACTCATGTAAGCTCTAATAAGAAGCTATGTTGTGCAAATCTTCACCTTCTGGAAGAGGTGATATGAGCAAGGAAGACAAATCTGTACCAAATACCCATTTCATAGTCAGTTTTGATATCTGGAAGTATAAATCTTCCTAGTTTGTTCTTCTTTTCCTAGGTTGTTTTGGCTATTCACTGTTTCTTGTAATTTCATATGCATGTGGTGTCTGTATCATTTGTTGAAAAGGCTTGCCTTTGGCCATTGATTTGCCTTTGCTCCTTCATCAAAGATCAACTGACCATGTCTGTGCAGGTATATTTCTGGGCTATATATTCTGTTCTATTGATCTATTGTCTCATCAGTATCACACAGTTTACTTATAGATTAATTTAAGTATACATAGATTTTTTTTTTTTTTTGTAATTCTTGAATGAGTTAATACACAGTGTAGTCTTAGCTTCAGGAGTAGAACCCAGTGATTCATCACTTCCATATAACACCCAGGGCTCATCCCAACAAGTGCCCTTCTTAATATCCATCACCCATTTACCTCACCCCCACCCTCATTAACCCCCAGTTCTCTGTATTTTAGAGTCTCTTTTGGTTTGCCACCCTCTCTGTTTTTATCTTACTTTTCCTTCCCTTCCCCTATATTCATCTGTTAAGTTTCCCAAATTCCACGTATGAGTGAAGTCATATAATATCTCTCTTTCTCTGACTGATTAGTTCGCTTAGCCATCCCTATTCCATCCACGTTGTTGCAAATGGCAAGATTTCATTCTTTTACATTGCTGAGTAGTATTCTCTTGTATATTTATATATCACTTCTTAATCCATTCATCAGTTAATGGACATTTGGGCTTTTCCATAAATTGGCTATTGTTGATGGTGCTGCTATAAACGTTGGGGTGCATATGTCCCTTAAAATCAGCATTTTTTTTATCCTTTGGATAAATCCCTAGTAGTGCAATTGCTGGATCATAAGGTAGTTCTATTTTTAATTTTCTGAGCAACCTCCACGCTGTTTTCCAGAGTGGCTGCACCACTTTGCATTCCTACTAACAGTGCAAGAAGGTTCCCTTTTCTCCATATCCTCACCAAATCTGTTGTTTCCTGAGGTGTTAATTTTAGCCATTCTGACCGGTGTGAGGTGGTATCTCATTGGGGTTTTGATTTGTATTTCCCTGATGATAAGCGATGCTGAGCATATTTTCATGTTACTGTTTGCCATCTGGATGTTTTCTTTGAAAGAGTGTCTACTCATGTCTTCTGCCCATTTCTTCACTGGACTATTTATTTTTTGGGTGTCGAGTTTGGTAAGAATTAACTCTGCCTTTGATTTTTAAAATATATAGGTAGTTTATAAGATCAGAGAAAAATTGTAGCATGAATTAGTAAAATTTTATAAACATTTAAAAATGTTCAGGTTAAGTGACTACAACCTTTTCAATTAACAGACTATTTTTAGAGCAGTTTTATGTTCACATAAAAATGAGCATAAAGTACAGATTTCCCATGTACTCCCCTAAAACCTCTGCCCCCAGTTTTCCCAATGCAATTTGTTACAATTGAGCCAATATTGATACATTATTATTAACTAAAGTCCATAGTTTACATTCGGGTTCACTCTGAGTTGTATATTCTATGGATTTTGACCAATGCATGATCACATGTATTCACCATTGCAGTATTCAACAGATTAGTTTCACTGCCCTAAAAATCCTCTGTGCTCCAACTATGTTCATTCCCTCTTCTGCTCTCTGTGTGAACTCCTAGTAACTACTCATCTTTTACTGACTTTTTTACTGTTGCTATAGTTTTTCCATTTACAAAATTCTGTATTGCTGGAATCATACAGAACATAGGCTTTTCCAGTTGACTTTATTAGCTGTGGGGAAGAAGCTTAAGAATTCCCTGAGCTCGCATGGATGGGTTAACAAGGAGGCATAAAGAATTGGAAAGCCACAGGATGTTCACAGTCAAGTTCTGGGTAAACAAGACTGGGTAAATAAGATAACATAAGGCAGGACAAAGCCCCCAGTACAAGTAAGGAGGGGGCAAAGATCCCAGTATAGGATAAAGGAATATGAGGTAAATAAGATTAGGTATTCGGGGCAGAAACACCCCCCAACTTGGGGGATTAATATCTGCCATGTTTATTACTGTTTTCTGTTTGTTATTCTTTTTTTTTAAATGTTTATTTATTTTTAAGAGAGAGAGAGCATGAGCAGGGGAGGGGCAGAGAGAGAGGGAGACACAGAATCCAAAGCAGGCTCCAGGCTCCGAGCTGTCAGCACAGAGCCTGACACGGGGCTCAAACTCATGAGATATAAGATCATGACCTGAGCTGAAGTTGGACGCTTAACCAGCTGAGCCGCCCAGGTGCCCCTGTGTTTGTTATTCTTATTCTTGTTCTTTGTTGGTTCTTTTTTCAAATCTTCACTTATTTTTCTGCCTAGTATGGTTTTAATAGAGCATTTTATATAATTTCATTTTCTCTCTTTTATTAGCTTGTCAAAATTCTCCTTTTTAAAAACTTTTTTATTGGTTGCCTTTCATTTTGCAGGATAAATTCATCACTGATTCAAGTCCTCTGTCAAATAACACTATACCACTTCAGGGGCAATGAAAATATCTTATAACAAAGTATTTCCAATTTCACCCTTCCAACCTTATAATATTGCTGCCATTCAGTTCACTTGTTTATAAGCCATAATCACCAAATACACTGGGGCTGTTATCATTTTGAATAGCATCAAGAAGAATAAGAAAAATAAAATATCTTCTTTTACTTTCATTTATTCCTTTTCAACTTTTCTTTCTTATATAGATCTGAGTTTCTGACCTCTATCATTTTTTTGAAGAATTTCTTTTTATTTTATTATATTTTTTATTAATTTTTTTTTAATTTGAGTATAGTTGACTCAATGTTACATTAGTTTCAGGTGTACATCATAGTGATTCAGCATCTCTATATGTTATGCTTTAAGAATTTCTTTTAACTTTTAAAACAGGTCTACTGGTAACAAATTTCATCAATTTTTGTTTGTATGATAAAGTCTTTAATTTTCCTTTATTTTTGAAGGACAGTTTCTCAGGTTACAGATTTCAAGGTTGGTGTTTTTTTCTTTCAAACTTTTAACATTTCGATTCACTCTTTTCTTGCTTATTTGATTTCTGAAGAGAAGTCCAGGGTAATTGTTATCCTTGCCTCTCTATAGGTAAGTTTTCCCTCTTTCCCATGCCCTGTGGCTTCTTTCAAGATTTTCTGTCTGTCTTTGATATTCTGCAATTTGAATATGATATTCCTAAATTCAGTATTTTTCTCTGAGCTTCCTAGATCTGTGATTTGTTGTCTGTCATTAACTTTGGAAAATTCTCAGTCATTGTTGCTTCGAATATTTCTGTTTCTTATCTCTTCTCCATCTGGTATTTTCTTCACACATGTGTTCTACTTCTTATAATTGTCTCACACATCTTGGATATTCTGTTCTTTCTTTCACTTTGTATTTTAATTTGGGAAGCTTCTACTGACACTTCTTCATGCTACCTGATTTTTTTTCTTTGCATGTGTCCAATCTATTGATGACCCCATGAAAGGCAGTCTTCATTTCTGTCACAGTGTTTTTGAGTTCTAGCATTTCCTTTGATTCCTTTCTACAGTTTCCATATGTTGTGACTTGGCTAAATTAACATATGTTAAATAGAGCTCCCAGGTGTTAAATAGTGAGTCATAGTTCAAAAGAAGACCACAAGGAAAGTGAAATAGAGTTTAATACTCACAGGTCCCAGAGGAGGAACATAGCATGCCTTGAGGGGCTACCCAGGGAAGTCAAGGCAGGCCACAGGCAGAGAAGTGCAGGACCTGGGTCATTTGCCTTTATTAAAGTCAATGGGTGAAGTGGTTTGTGGTTCCTAGGTTAAGACTAGATTGGTCAGTTCGAACCCCAAAAAGTGAGATTTTGGCCAGCTTCACAGGGGCCTTCTCTAAGAGGCACACAGGGAAGGTCCTGAGAAGTGGAGAGAATGCTCATTACCAGGGTGGTTGGGAGGTGATCTCAGGAGCTTACATTTACTTGTGCCTCTCAGGTTTGTTATCTAGGGCATGTACTTGCAGTAGTGGCTAGTGTCAGTTCAAGACCCCTGTAGGCCTTCTGGCCACACAAAATAGACAGCAAGGCAGCAATATCATGGAGTAGTTTAGTTAAACTCTCAACACTATCTCTCTGCTTACATTACTGATCTGTTCTTCATCTTTCCATTTTTAGAGCCCTTAGCATGTTAGTTAACCATAGTTAACTATGTTATGGTTAGTTAACCATAAATTCTTGCTTTGATGATTCCAATATCTCTACCATATCTAGGTTGGGTTCTGATGCTTGCTCTGTCACTTAAAAGTGTGTTTTTTGTCTTCAGTATGCCTTTGTCATTATTTGTTGAAAGTTGGACATGATTTACAGGGTTAAATGAATGGAAGAAATAGGCTTTGGAGTGAGGTTTTAGGTTTATCTGACAAGGAGTTACGCTATATTTGCTGTTTGTTGTACCTGTAGGTGTTAGATGCTAAAATTTCCCTGGTGTCTGGTTTTTGTCTTGCCTGCCATTTTTGGGGGTTCCCTAGATTTTTTTTTCTTAAATAAAGTCTGAGATTTGTGGTTCTTTCTGTTGTAATGCAATTATTATACAAGAACACTACTGATATGGTAAGACACAGAGGAGGGGAAGTGGTCTTTAGTCTCTTGATTAGGTCTCAGTCTTAGTAAGCCTGTGTCCATGGGATGTGACCTTTACAAGTACTTCTCAATCTCCCCCACCCTCCTTTAGGTAGAACAGGAAGGCTAGAGGGGGATAGAATTGTATTTACCTCCCTCCCTCAAGGTCAATTAGGCTCTGGTGAAATGGCTTCTTCTGAAGTCAAGGCTTACTAAGAAGACCATGATACTTTTCCCCTCTCTATACCAGAAGCATGGGAAAATATTTTGCTGATCTTCACTGTGAGAACTTGATTGAGCTCCTGGATGTTGGGCTCACAAAAAAGTGGGGGTCTCCCCTAAGACTACCCCTGCTCCAAGTTCTTAATTCTCAAATTGTCCACAGTGAGCCTCTAGCAATTCATTAGTTACAGTTCAGGTTTTCCTACCCCAGCACTGGTTCCTGTGTAAAGCTTTTACTCTAATAATTTGTGGTTGTCTGTATCTGCCTGTCTCCTCAATTTTGGGTTTGCCTGTTACCTCAGTTCTCTGATGGATCTAAGAAGAGATTGACTTTCAATTTGTTCATTTTTTTCTTGTGTGGATGAGAATGATACTTTTAAGCTTCTTACAGACTGGAAAGCAGAAGTCTCTGTAATTTTTTACTATGGTGGAGCATTCTGTAAGGTTAATCTTGAATAGATGAAAAGTCTTCTTCATGAACCAGGAAACAGGAATATTTGTGAGAGTATATACATAATAGGAAAAAAAACCCAATGAACAACCAAATGCATTGACAGCAGGATAAATGATTTGTGGCATGTTCACACAATGGAACAGTATACTTCAGTGAAAATGAGAGAAAAATAGCTACAGAGAACAACATGCACAAATCTCATAATAGAATACTGAGGGACAAAAAGAGTTCTACAAAACAACAAATAGTAGCATATATTTTCTGTGAAGTTCAGAAGCCTTCAGAACTTAAATGTATATTTCTTGGCACAGATACTCTATATTTAATTGATTATAAGATCCAAACTGAGGAAAACTTTTTGAAAGAGAAACTCTGGAATGAAAAACTAGAAACGAATAAAAATAATTCCCTCCAGTGGAGATGGTGGTAGTTTGGAGTCCTGGTGAAAGGCTTTGGAATAGAACAAATCTGTAAGTACACATATTTTTACATAACTTCCACCTTAAAGGCATGTATTTTTCATGTTAAAAAAACTAGATCATAAAAGAAATAATAGTAGCCTTAAAATAAAGAAAAGGAAATGAACCTTATTGTGTTTTTGATAACATAATCTCAGAGAAAAAAGAATTATTCCAAGTGACCTTTGAACACACAACTCTGTACATCTTTTTTAAAAAAATTTTAAAGTTTATTCATCTATTTTGAGGGGGGAGGGGTAGAGAGAGGGAAAGAGAGAATCTTAAGCAGCTTCCATGCTCAGTGGGGCTCGATCCTGCAATCATAAGTATATGACCTGAGCTGAAATCAAGAGCCAGCTGCTTAACTGACTGAGCCACACAGGTGCCCCTAGAACTCTGTACATTTTTAGTGAGACATAGATTAAGGATTTAAAAAAAAAAGAATAATTGTGAAAGTGAGGGAACTGCAGATAAACCAGATAAACCTTGTGAGAGTATATACATAATAGGAAAAAAAAACCCATGAACAACCAAATGCATTGACAGGAGGATAGTTTCGTCAATAGTTTTATTTTTAGTAGTAATATTCATTGTAATTGTGAAAGTATTTTATGTTTATTTTAAGATAAAACAAGATTTTCAGTGTCAGAGAGTGATGAATATAAAATCATGCCACATTATGTTAAATCTGAATTGGGTATACCAACATAAATTCAAGTTAAAAATATATACATATATTCTGCATACTGAAATGATCTAAAAGCAATGACATTCTAGCAGTGAGACAAGCTAGAGCTTAGACCTGGGTATCTACATACTTTTCCTCACTCTAGGGACTTAAGGCTCTTCAGAGATATGGTTGAATGTGACTGGGGCTGGGAAAGGACGAGGTCATTTTTGGATGTGTCAAAGAGAAGGAAATATCAAAGAGATGACATCAAAAGGACAGAAATCAGTTTTCTGGAGCTGCCACTGGTAAAATTTGGGACAATTTGATTATCAAAATACTGGTGGTTATGTAAACTTTAAATAAATACAACTTCACGAGCCCAAAGTTATTTAAAAAAAAAGAGCAGGAAAAAAAGTCATGGAGGACAGTTGCAGATAATTGTTATACAAGATATAATAAAAATTGGTAGTTACATAAAAATAATTAAACTTTTCTTCTGCTTTTGGGAAGGAACAACAGTTCATCTCCACTTGGTGAGAGATGATCCTTATTTACTAAAGTTTGCAGGCGATTCATGTAAAAATTACAATATCAGCATTTTGTAACTTCCATTAAATAAGTTAGGGGGATATCACAGTGGTTGTGAAATTTCTACTTTCAAGTATATTGGGCAACAAGATAATTTGCACTGTGGCAAAATATTACCCCAGAGAGAAAACATATCTTTGTGTTAGTGTGATCTAGAAACTACCATCTTGATGAAATAACCAAACTCGCCATGTACAAAGAATACCTGCTATTATTTGCTTAATGTTATGATTATGAATAACTCATTATCAGTCTTTTGGGCAGTTTTGCCCAGTATTTTTAACTTGGATCTAACCAAGCCTCTGGACTCACTTTCCAATGTACATAATTTTAAATTACTAAGAAAAAAAAAAAGCATATAAATCTCAAATATGTATGATTCTTTAAGGTGACTGGCCTTGTCTCTTCATAAAGTCAATGCCATAAAACAAGAAAAGATAGGAAAAATATTCTAGATTAAAAGAGATTAAAAAGAAATAACTAATAAATATAATGTGTCAATCTTGACTGGATCCTGACTTAAAAAAAAGAAAGAGGACTTAAGATGGTTGGAGGAGTAGGGGGACCTTAAGCTTGCCTCATCCGTTGAACATAGCTAGATACATATCCAATCATTTCGAACACCCAAGAAATTGATCTGAGGACTGAGAGGTATAAAAATGGCCACATTGTGGAAGTTAGGAGTTGTGGAGAGTTGATCTGGGAGAGAAAAGAACTGTGGGGAGAGAGCCCTGATCATGGAGAGAGGAGTTAGAAACAAAGAAAGAGTGGAAGTGGCATGCAGGGAATTGCAGAAGAAAAACTCTACCCCCAAACTACTGACTGGGAAAAGGGGAGGGGCTGACTATCACGTTTTTATAATCAGTGGAGCTCCAAGTCTGCAGTTTTAGAAGTCTGAGCTAGTGCCAGGGTTGTGCCTGGCAGGCTTAGCTGTGCTCCTTTGGAGAAGGAGGGTGGAGGCCTGGAGTGCGCAGTGTGGTCTGAAGACCCACTGGGTCATATGGGGAGAAATAGTTCCCCTTCCTGGAGTGCATTTGGAAGTGGTAGCATGGCCTATCTAGAGACAAAAGAGCTGGCAGAAGACAGCGTGCTGCCCTGTTCACTAACAGAGAAACGGAGACACTTGTTGAGGCGTGGAACCATTGGTGGGGGCTTTTTGCTGCTTTTTACCATAAACTCTGAACTGCTATGTGGTCATAAGGCTGCTTTTCTGGGAAAAACTGGAACTGGCCGTAGAGTGGTGAGACCCTTCCCCAGAGGATCAGTGTGGGTCCATGCCCCATATGTCCCTAAAATTTGGAGTTTTGAAACCCAGCTATGCGCCTGAGATAAAACACAGGAGTACTGTGCCACCTGGCAGGCAAATGGCTCAGACACAGGGTGAAAACAGGGATCTGACAGAAGCTGGGGACACAAGAAGGGAGATTGTTTGCCTTTCTGTGAGGGCTTCCTGAAGAGTGGTGGGTGCAAACTCCCTGCTCCTAGGAGGCGAGAGTGACACCCCTGTCCATCATCACTGACTGACTTCAGTGAGCAACACAGTGCCCCTCAGTGGAGGCTGGAGCTACTTACACCAAGCACCACCCCCCTCTGCCCTGTGTTTCCATTAGGACAAGTCCACCTAAGAATTAGTGCAGCAGGCCCTTCCCCCATCACAAACCCCTCATGTACGACAAGTCTAATGATCATAGAGTGCTGGAAAGCTTCAGCTCCAGAGGAAATAGGATCTAGCTTCTTTTAACACGAAGACCAAAACATACCTAATTAAAACTTGCCACACAGTGCACAATGTCCAAACACCACCTCCACCCCCACTACCCCCACCCCCAGCAAGAAGAAACTCTGCAGAGGACTGAGATCAGGGTAGGAGCAGCCAAAACACAACAGCAGAGTGCATACTCTGAAACACTTCCTGAAGCACCGGGCCCAAGAGAGTATAGGACTTCTTTTTATATAGCCATTACTCCCAGGAGCAGGAATATAATAGGCTTTTCTAACAATCATACAAAAAAAACAAAAAACAAAAAACAAAAAACAAAAAACCAAAACAAAAACAAAAAAAAAGTGACCTAGACAAAATGATAAGACAGAGGAATTCACCCCCAAAAAAAAGAACAGGAAGAAGTAACAGCCAGGGAGTTAATCAATACAGATATAAATAAGATGCCTGAACCAGAAAAACAACAATCATAAGGCTACTAGCCAGGCTTGAGAAAAGCACAGAAGAGGCTAGACAATGCCTCACTGTAGAGATAAAAGAACTAAAAACTAGTCAGTCTGAAATAAAAAACTTTATAACCAAGATGCAAAACCATCTGGATGCAAAATGACAATGAGGATGGACAAGGTAGAGGAATGAATCAGTGATATAGAAGACAGAATTATGGAAAATGATGAAGCTGAAAAGAAGAGGGAAAGAAAGGTATTGTATCATGAATGTAGACTTTTAGGAAACTGAGCAACTCCAAGCATAAAAATATTTGTAACAGAGGAGTCCCAGAAGAAGAAGAGACACAAAAAGAGGCAAGTTTATTTGAGCAAATTATAGCTGAACACTTCCCTAATCTGAGGAAGAAAACAGACATTGAAATCCAAGAAGCACAGAGAACGCCCATTAAATTGAACAAATGCTAGCCATCACCAAGCCATATTATAGTCAAATCCCAAAATACACAGATAAGGAAAGAATCCTGAAAGCAACAGAAGAAAAAAGTCCTTAAGTTACAAGAGAAGACAAAGCAAGTTAACAGCAGATCTGTACACAGAAACTTGGGAGGCCAGAAGGGAAGGGCAGGATATATTCAGTGTGCTTAATGGGAAAAATATACAGCCAAGAATACTTTATCCAGCAAGCCTGTCATTCAGAATAGAAGGAGAGATAATGAGTTTCCCAGACAAACGAAAACTAAAGGAGTTCATGACCACTAAACCAGCCCTGCAGAAAATATTAAGGGGACTCTTTGAGTGGGGAAAAAAAGACCAAAAGCAAAAAAGACTAGAAAGGAACAGAAAACATCACCAGAAACACCAAGTCTACAGGTAACACAATGGCACTAAATGCATATCTCTCAATGATCACTCTGAATGTAAATGGACTAAATGCTCCAATCAAAAGACATAGGTTATAAGAATGGATAAAACAACAAGATCCATCTATATGCTGCCTACAAGAGATGCATTTTAGATGTAAAGACACCTGCAGGTTGAAAGTAAGGGAATAGAGAACCACCTATCATGCTAATGGATGTCAAAGGAAAGCCAGATGGACCATACTTATATCAGACAAACTAAATTTTAAATCAAAGACTATAACAAGAGATGAAAAAGGGCATTATATCTTTCATAAAGGGTCTATCCATCAAGAAGATCTAACAATTGTAGGGGCACCTAGGTGGCTCAGTCAGTTAAGTGTCTGACTCTTGGTTTTGGTTCAGGTCATGGTCTCACAGTTTGTGAGTTGGAGCCCTACACTGGGATTTCTCTCTCCCCTTCTCTCTCTTTGCCCCTCCCAGGCTTTCTCTGTCTCTCTCTCTCTCTCTCAATAAATAAACAAACAAACCTTAAAAAAAAGATTTAATAATTATAAAAATTTATACCTCCAACCTAGAAGAACCCAAGTATATAAATCAATTAATAACAAACATAAACTCATTGATAATAATACAATATTAGTACCGGACTTTAACACCCCACTTATATCAATGGGCAGATCATCTAAGCAGAAAATCACTAAGAAAACAATGGCTTTGGGGGTGCCTGGGTGGCTCTGTCGATTAAGCGTCCGACTTCAGCTCAAGTCATGATCTCACAGTTTGTGGGTTCGAGCCTCGCGTCGGGTTCTGTGCTGACAGCTCAGAGCCTAGAGTCTGCTTCGATTCTGTGTCTCCCTCTTTCTCTGCCCCTCTCCTGCTCCTGCTCTGTCTCTCTCTCAAAAATAAATATACATTAAAAAATTTAAAAAAAAAAAAAAAGAAAAAGAAAACAATGGCTTTGAATGACACACTGGACCAGATGGATTTAACAGATATATTCAGAACATTCCATCCTCAAGCAGCAGAATATACATTCTTTTCAAGTGCACATGGGAGATTCTCCAGAATAAATCATATACTAGATCACAACCAGGCCTCAACAAGTTAAAAAAGATTGAGAGTATATCATGCGTCTTTTCTGACCGCAATGCTGTGAAACCGGAAGTAAACCACAAGAATAAATTTGGAAAGACCACGAATACATGGAGGTTAAAGTCAATGCTACTAAAGAATGAATAGGTCAACCAGGAAATCAAAGAAAACATAAAAAAATACATGGAACGAAATGAAAACGAAGATACCACAGTCTGAAACCTTTGGGATGCAGCAAAAGTGGCCATAAGAGGGAAATACATAGATACAGGCTTACCTCCAGAAGCAAAAAAACTCAAATAAACAACCTAACTTTACATCTAAAGAAGCTAGAAAAAGAACAACAAATGAAGCCTAAAGCCAGCAGAAGAAGGAAAATAATAAAGATTAGAGCAGAAATAAACGATATAGAAACAAACAAAAAACCAGTAGAGCAGATCACTGAAACCAGGAACAGATTATTCGAAAAAAATAATAAAATTGATAAACTTCCCAGCCAAATTTCTCAAAAAGAAAGGAGAAAATACCCAAATAAATGAAATCACAAATGAGAGAGGAAAAATAACCACCAATACCAGAGAAGTACAAACAATAAGAGAATATTATGAAAAACTATATGCCAACAAATTGGACAGCCAGTAAGAAATGAACAAACTCCTAGAAACATATAAACTACCAAAACCGAAACAGGAAGAAATATAAAACTTAAACAGATTGATAACCAGCAAAGCAATAGAATCAGTAATAAAAATTCTTCCAACAAACAAAAGACCAGGGCCAGATGGCTTCACAGGGGAATTCTAACAAACACTTAGAGTTAATACTTCTTTTTCTCAAATCATTAAAAAAGATAGAAATGGAAGAAAAACTTCCAAACTTATTCTATGAGGCCAGAATTACACTGATTCTAAAACCAGATAAAAACTCCACTCAAAAAGAGAACTGCAGGTCAGTATCCCTGATGAACATGAATACAAAAATTCTCAACAAAATACTAACACATTGAATCCAACACTACATTAAAAGAATCATTCACCAAGATCGAGTGGGATTTATTTTGGGACTGCAAGAGTGGTTCGATGTTCACAAATCAGTCAATGTGATATACTACATTAATAAAAGAAAGGATAGGAATCATATGATGCTCCCAATAATGCAGAAAAAAAAACATTTAATAAAGTATAATACCCATTTATGATAAAAATCCTCAACAAAGTAGGATTGGAGGGAACATACCTCAACATCATAAAGACCATATATGAAAACCTTACAGCTAATATGCTCATTGGGAAAAAATTGAGAGCTTTTCCTCTAAGGTCAGGAACAAGTGAGGGATTTCCACTCTGACCACTGTTATTTAACATAGCCCTGGAAGTGCTAGCCTCAGCAATCAGACAACAAAAAGAAATAAAAGGCATACAAATCAGCAAGGAAGAAGTCAAACTTTGACTATTTGTAGTTGACATGATACTCTATATAGAAAATGAAAAGACTCTGCCCCCAAATTGCTATAACCTATACACAAATTTGTAAAGTCACAGGATACAAAATCAACATACAGAAATCTGTTGCATTTCTATACACCAATAATGAAGCGGCACAAAGAGAAATCAAGGAATTGATCTCATTTACAACTGCACCAAAAGTCATAAGATACCTAGGAATAAACCAAACCAAAGAAGTAAAAGATCTGTATGTTGAAAACTATAAAACAATGATGAAAGAAATTAAAGATGACACAAAGAAATGGAAAAAAAAAAACATTCCATGCTCATGGATTGAAGAACAAATATTGTTAAAATGTCTATACCACTCAAAACAATCTACAGGTTCAATGCAATTCCTATCAAAATACCACCAGCATATTTCAGAGACCTAGAACAAACAATCCTCAAATTTGTATGGAATCACAAAAGACCCAAAATAGCCAAAGCAATCTTGAAAAATAAAAGCAAAGCTGGAGACAGCACAATTCCAGACTTCAAGTTGTATTACAAAGCCGAAGTGATCAAGACAGTACGGTACTGGCACAAAAACAGACATATAGATCAGTGGAAAAGAACAGAAACCCCAGAAATGAACCCACAATTATACAGTCAACCAATCTTTGACAAAGAGTTGGAAAGAGTATCCAATGGAAAAATGACAGTGTCTTCAACAAATAGTGTTAGGAAAACTGGGCAGCAACATGTAAAAGAATGAAACAGGACCATTTCTTACACTATACACAAAAATAAATTCAAAACGTATTTAAGACACCAGTGTGGGACAGGAAACCATTAAAATCCTAGAGGAGAACACAGGCAGCAACCTTTTTGACCTCAGCCAGAGCAACTTGATTTTTTTTTCTTCTAATATTTATTTTTAATTTACATCCAAGTTAGTTAGCATATAGTGCGAATAATGATTTCAGGAGTAGAATCCAGTGATTCATCACCCACATATAACACCCAGTGCTAATCCCAACAAGTGCCGTCCTGCCCCTTGCCCATTTAGCCCATTCCCCCCACCCACAACCCCTCCAGCAACCCTCAGTTTCTTCTCTGTATTGAAGAGTCTCTTATGTTTTGTCCCCCTCCCTGTTTTTATATGATTTTTGCTTTCCTTCTCCTATATTCTTGTTTTATATCTTAAATTCTCCATATGAGTGAAGTCATATGATATTTGTCTTTCTCTGACTGACTAATTTCACTTAGCATAATACCCTCTAGTTCTATCCATGCTGTTATACATGGCAAGATTTCATTCTTTTTGATTGCTGAGTAACACTCCATTGTATTTATATATCACATCTTCTTTATCCATTCATCCATTGATGGACGTTTGGGCTCTTTCCACACTTTGGCTATTGTCGATAGTGCTGCTGTAAACAATGGGGTGCATGTGTCCCTTCGAAACAGCACACCTGTATCCTTTGGATAAATACCTGGGTAGTTCTATTTTTAATTTTTTGAGGAACCACCATACTGTTTTCCAGAGTTAGCTGGAGCAACTTCTTACTTTACATGTCTACAGAGGCAAGGGAAACAAAAAGGAAAATGAACTATTGGGACCTCATCAAGATTCAAATCTTCACAGCAAAGGAAACAATCAACAAAACTGAAAGGCAGCCTATGGAATGGGAGAAGATATTTGCAAATGATGTATCTGATAAAGGGTTAGTACCCAAAATCTATAAAGAATTTACAAAACTCCCAAGAAACAAATAATCCAGTGAAGAAATGGGCAGAAGACATGAATAGACACTTTTCAAAGAAGACATTCAGATGGCTAACAGGAACATGAAAAGATGCTCAACATTGCTCATCATTTAGTCAGAATGGCTAAAATTAACAACTCAGGAAACAACAGAGGTTGGTGAGGATGTGGAGAAATGAGAACCCTTTTGCTTAGTTGGTGGGAATGCAAACTGTGCAGCCACTCTGGAAAATATGACAGAGGCTCCTCAAAAAGTTAAAAACAGAACTACCCTATGATCTAGCAATTGCACTACTAGGTATTTACCCAAAGGATACAAAAATATAGGTTTGAAGGGATACATGCACCCCAGTGTTTACAGCTGCATTATCAACAAAAGCCAAACTATGGAAAGAGCCCAAATTTTCATCAACTGAGGAATGAATAAAGAATATGTGATGTGTGTGTACACGTACACACAATGAAATATTACTCAGCCATCAAAAAGAATGAAATCTTGCCATTTGCAATCATGTGGATAGAGCTAGTGTGTATTGTGCCAAGCGAAGTAAGTAAGAAAAAGGCAAATACCATATGATTTTACTCATATATGGGATTAAGATACAAAACATATGAACATATGGGTTGGAAAAAAAAGAGGGAGGGAAGAAAACCATAAGAAACTCTTTTCTTAAAAAATTTGTTTATTCATTTTAAGAGAGAGAGAGAGGAAACAGCAGAGAGAAGGAGAGGCAGAATCCCAAGCAGTTTCCGTGATGTCAGTGCAGAGCTGACGCAGGGCTCAAACTCATGAACCATGAGATCATGACCTGAGCCAGGATCAGGACTTGGATGCTTAATGGATTAAGCCACCTTGTGCCCTACCATAAAAAATATCTTCATGATAGAGAACAAACTGAGGGTTGATGGAGAGAGGTGGGTGGGGGATGGGCTAAATTGGTGATGAGATTAAGAAGGGTACTTGTTACATATAACACTAGGTGTCATATGTAAATGATGAATCACTAAATTCAACTCCTGAAAACAATATTACGTTATATGTTAACTAACTAGAATTCAAATAAAAATTTGAAAATAAAAAAAATAAAGAAGTCAGCTTCAAAAAAAAAAGAACTACAAAAGATAGTTAGGGACAGCTGCAAACAGTTGAATATTAATTGGATATTTAGGAATTATTGTTAATTTTCTTAGATAGCAATGCAGTTCCACTGGTTTGTGGCAGTAGAAAAAGAAACTTCTGTGTATAAAAATATAATTTTTAAATTCAGGTTAACAATTCATAATATTGACATAATTCTAATATATGAATAAATTATTTTTTATTCAAAAGAGAAATATAGCATTTCACATTATTTCTCTCAGGAATCACCGTCTTTCCTTGACTAACACCCAGTGTCTTAAAAACTGTTTCCATATATTTTGTCTGGATTGTTAGTTTGTTTCAGGAAGGAGGTTAAATATAGTCTCTGTTACTCCATCTTGGGCAGAAGCAGAAGTCCAAGCATTGACGGTAGAAATAAAAACAGAGATTCTATTTCAGAAAACAAGCTGATAAGATCTATGAAAATGAAAACTGCAGGTATTCACTGGAAAATGCTCCTCTCCTCTTCTGGGGACATATTCCATAGATAAGCTATACAAATATATATGCACAAGTATATATATATACCACATAATGTATCCTATGCACAAGTGTATATATATATCACATAATGTATGCTATGTATAATAATTGTTACATATAATAAACAGCAGTAATAATAACAAAACACTACAAAATAAAAACTAGAAGTAAGAGAATTTTCATAAATAGTGGAATAGTTGGATGCATTTTAGTACAAGGAATATTATTCAGTCATTAATGTAGATAAATGGAAATTTTACCAAATGACCCGGACGGATTTCTCCATAGCATTGTTAAGCAAGGATAATAAGGGAGAAGTTGTATAATATAATCCCATCTTTTCAGAGAAAAAAAGACCCCATATATACATGTGTGCATATATGAGTGTGTGTGCATGTGTGTGTGCGTTTATATTGTGTTTGGGTAAGCGAGCATGAATTTGAATAAAGAAATTTACACAGCAGGTTATTAATAAAGATACCCAACAGACAAGAAAAGATGATGTTAGTGAGTGAGGAGAAGAAAGAAAGAAGAAAAAGATGTATTTTCTTAAAAAGTATAAAATTCTATTACACAAGCTAAACCAAATCTCTAAATGAATGAGATCATGGCATTAACAACTCAGGAAACTGACTGTTTTAAAGTTTTAAAATTTAATTTTTATACAATGTTACATTAATAGAGGCATGGAATATATACAAGACTCAAATAAGATTTCTACACATGAAAACTACAATGTCTCAGATGAAGAATTCACTGGATGAAATTAACATGGATTAGAAATTTCAGAAGAAAAAGTTAGTAAACTTGAAGCAATAAATGTAGAAACTATTGAACATGAAACACAGGGGGAAAAAAAGAATTTTAAAAAGACCATCAGTGAGCTATGGGACATCAATCAACCTAATATATGGGGATTGGATTCCTTCAAACTGAAAATCAATAATTAAAAGATACTCAGAAAATTCCAACATATTTGGAAATGAAGAAACACACTTCTAAGTAACCTATAGGTCAAAGGAAAGTTTACAACGGATGTTAGAACGGATTTGAGCTAAACAATGAATACAAAACATACCAAAATATATAAGATGCAGCTAAAGCGATATTAAGAGGAAAATGTATAGCTTTAATACATTTATTAAAAACAAGAAAGATTTAAAATTAATGATGCAGGTTTTTATTCAAGAAGAAGAGTCTTTCAGTACTTGAGAAATTGGATGTCTGTATGGAAAAAAAAATCAGCCTTGATCTACCTCACATCATATCGAAAATCTATTTTGAGATGACTTATAGACCTAAATGTGGAAGGTAGAATTATAAAGCTTTTAGGAAAAATAGGAGAATGACTTCATTACCTAGGAGTAAGCAAAGCATTCTTAGGACACAAAAAGGACTAATAAATTAACTGAAATTTAGAACTTTCACTCCCCACAAGTCACCATTAAGTAAATGGAAAGGGAAACCACACACTGGGAGAAAATGGTCACGTTACTTGTTACAATACATGTATTTGACAAAGGATTTATATGCAGAATATAAGGACTCTTGTATATTAATTATAAGAAAGATAAACATCTCAATTAAAAATAGACAAAATAACTTGAAAAGGGACTTCATAAAGAAATATATACAGATGGTTAATACATGTATAAAAAGGTGTGCAGCATCATTAATCACTGGGGAAATACAAATGAAAACCACCAGTCGACAGCCACCAGAACAAATACAATTAAAAACATCGTCAGTGGAAGGTGTCAATGAATGTGTGAAACAAGTAAAACTCTCATATTGCTGATAAGAGTATAAAATGGTAAATCATTTTGCAAAACGATTTGAAAGTTTCTAATAAAGATGAACATGCATATTTCTCTCCAAGAGAAATATGTGCACATCTTCACAAAATAGCTTCTACAAGAACGTTTATAGAACCTTACTTCATAGGAAACAACTCCAAATTCCATCTACAGGTGAATGGATAAACAAATAGTGCTATATACACACAATGGACTATTACTCAGCAATAAAGAAGAACAGAGTATAAATACAATTGATCATTGTTAGTTGTGGATTCTGTAATTCAGAACTTTCCTATTTGCTAAAATGTATGTGTAAGCCTAAACTAAATATGGCATTCAAGGTCATTCATGAACATACACAGAGTGGTGAAAACTTTGACTTGCCTGGCATGCATGTTTCCAGTGAGGATGAAATAATGCCAAGTTCTCTATCTTTCTATTTCAGCCCTCATACAGTAAACATGCCTTATTTTTGGTCTATTCTGTGTTTTTCATTTTTTTATGGTGATTTCACTGTTCAAAATGGCCCAAGTGTAGTGCTGAACTACTAAGCATTTCTAAGTGCAAGAAGGCTATGATGTGCCTTACAGAGAAAGTACGCATGTATGCTTGTTTCAGGCATGTAGCTCATGTAGCGCTGTTGGCAGTGAGTTCAAAGCTAATGGGTCAACAATATATATTAAGCAAGGCATATTTAAATAGAAATACACATAAAACAGTATTTGTTTTGATTTTGCTTGTTTACATGTATTAATCAGATGATATATGTTTATATATATTGGTATGTTTGTTTATATGTATTGATGAGGTGATGAAATTGTTAAGACTGAAACTCACAGGAACCTACACCTATATTTCCCCTAGAAGCAATGATCCAGTGTTCACTAACCCAGTGTTTATGGAGAATT
Organism: Paguma larvata; assembly: GCA_030068075.1. NCBI lineage: Eukaryota > Metazoa > Chordata > Mammalia > Carnivora > Viverridae > Paguma > Paguma larvata. The sequence continues at coordinate 87,868,734 of CM057834.1, read as the reverse complement.
TAGAGAACACCGCTACTGGTAATTGGCTACATGCAACAACATGGTTGAAACTCATAGACACTGTGAACCTGCACAAAAGGGGATGTACTGTAGGATTCCATATATCATGCCTAAAATGGAGGTTGCAAAAATGATGAAGGAGAAGCACCAATTGGAAGTAGCATATGGACACTCTTTGGGTTGATGGACATGTTTATACCTTGACCAGGGAGGTACAAATTAAGATAGAACATGAGAACTGGTTCTATGTAATGACTACTCAGCTTTTCCAGCCCATCACTACAGGTTTGTCAGCTGCATTGTTCTATAAGGCCACATGGTGGCAGTGTTGTAGAAATGACCAAAATACTGGCTGAAACTTAAGTTCCTGTTTTTTCCAGTTCAAATCTTTAGTTTCAGGTTGTCTACCATCCTCCTTTAAGCAATCTACGGCCTCACTGTGACACAGTATGAACAATATCCTAGGGTGAGGACCCTACATTGGTCAGAGGCAAAACTGTGGCATGGCAAAGAACATAGTTGAAGCCTGTGTCCCTTCCCTGGTCCTTCATGCCACTTCAACTCCCTACTCCCTCCTAAGTTCCACTCCTGGACCCCCGTCCCCACTCCTTGGACACCTGGTGCTTAGGCTATCAAATTCAACAACCCGAGCGTAATCTTCAATACTGCGAGGTCACTTACAGGACTTTACAAAACAGAAAAGCATATCATCCCCTGTCATAGAATTGATGTTTTTAGCAGTAAAATTTGGAAATGGCATAAATGCTTGTCAACTGGGGAATAGAAAATGCTTCAGGGTGTTAAAAACAGGACAAAATGAAGTTGTTTATGCTAAGCCCCACATCAACGAACCAAGATTCCATTCGATTACAGTTTGAGCACTTCCAGAAATGGAATCTTAAACCAGCCAATCAAGAATCACCTGACAAGCACTAGTTAGGTAATTTGTCTAGGATAGACCCCTGCATCTCCCAAAGGTTAGTAACCTTGCATAACTTAACCTGCTTTTTTTGCCACATGCAACTTCCTTGTTCCTGTTCCCTCTTGCCTATGAAAGTCTTTTATTTTGTACAGCTTCTTGGAGTCCCTTTCTATTTGCCAGATTGAATGCTGCCAGATTTAATCAGTTTTTGTTCAAATAAACTCTTAAAATGTTTAATATGTCTCATTTTACCTTTTAATGGTCCTTTTTCAGTCAGTCGTTAACAAGAATGTACTTGATCCATATCGGAGGACTCAGTGGGGGTACGGTGGGGCTCAAGCTCTATTGTTTTTTTTTTAAATTATATATATATTTTTTATTTTATAATAGTTTATTTTCAAATTGGTTTACATATAACACCCAGTGGTCATCCCAACATGTGCCCTCTTTAATGCCCGTCACCCCCTCTCCCCCCTCCCTCATCCCCCTCACCCTGAGTTTGTTCTTAGTCTTTGAGAGTCTCTTATGTTTTATCTCCCTCCCTCTCTGTCTTTTTTTCCTTTCCCCTCTTCCCCTCCCCCTGGTTTTTGCTTAGTCTCACAAAGTCCACCTATTCGTGGAAACATATGGTATCTGTCTTTTTCTGACTGACTTATTTCACTTAACATAATACCCTCCAGTTCCATCCATGTTGCTACACATGGCCAGATTTCATTTTTTCTCATTGCCACGTAGTAGTCCATTGTATATATGTACCACATCTTCTTTATCCACTCGTCAGTTGATGGGCACTTGGTCTCTTTCCATGATTTGGCTATTGTCGAAAGTGCTGCTATGAACATTGGGGTACACGTGCTCCTATGCATCAGCATTCCTGGGTCTCTTGGGTAGATTCCTAGCAGTGCTATTGCTGGGTCAAAGGGTAGCTCTATTTTCATTTTTTTGAGGAACCTCCACACCGTTTTCCAGAGTGGCTGCACCAGTTTGCATTCCCACCAACAGTGTAGGAGGGTGCCTGTCAAGCTCTATTGTTAAGTGAGAAAAGCAAAACGCAGGGAAGCATGCATAATACAACAATGACGGAGCACCCCTGTATGTGTATCTGTATAGCATTATATAGACATAAAGAAAAGTGTGGAAGGGTACATACCAGGCTGTTAACACTATTTACTTGGGATGGGCTGGGAATACCAGGAAAAACAGTTCAAAAAGAGCTTCACTAAAAAGGATTCAGGTTAACAACAGCATGGATAATATTTTTAATTCCATTTACTTAAATTATATATCCTGTATGTATTCTATGTATAAATAAATCTAGTTTTTCTATATATTTTCTGCCTTTTATATTAGGCCTAGACCTTGCTCATACTAAAATTATAAAAATATTTTGTCGCTTTTTCCTCTGGACAGTTTAATTTTATTTTATATTTGTGTCCTTAGTCCATCTGAGATTTATTTCCATAGAAGTCATAAGGTAGGAGTTGAATAAAATTTTATTTTCAAAAATAAACTAGTTGACTGAGAAAATATCCTCTAACATTCTCAAAGGAGCTGTCTGTATTGGCAGGCTCAGTCATAGTGGCAAAGCAGTGAGAGTATGGCTTCAGAATGTGACGATGAAGTTGCCTTGTGGCACTGGAAGGGTGGGGATCAGGATCTCTGGGGACAGGAATGGTAGAGAAGGGCCAGTGCCGTGTGACTACAGCTGCTCATACTTGTGCAACTCCTCTTTTTCATTGTGGCTCCTGCCATCCCTGATCTTGTCAAGATGGGAAGAGGTTATAGATTTTCTATTAGATTTTCAAAGGGTATCCTGCTCTCTAGGCTTTCATAGTTCCCTTTCTCAGAAATTGAGAGACAGAGACGTGTAACCTTGGGTTCAGGTAGAGTGGCCCCATCTAGGACCCACTTCAGGGGCTGTTCTCTATCAGCAAGCAGTCAAATCTGTAGCCAAGGCCCTTGTGATTTCTTGCCTCTTCCAGCTCATTGTCTACTCAGGGCACACTTCTCAGACATTGTAAGCAGTAACCTTCACCTCCTCCTTTCGTTGGATTCTTTATCTAAGTGCTGAGAATTCTCATTACCATTTATTTCAGGACCCCTCAGAGCTAACAGGACTCCTAAGCCTACCGTGTAACTCTCAATCTCCCTGGTAGAGACTGCAGATTCTCTCAGACATTTTCTCTCCTCTCTGCTCTACATGCAAGAAAGAAAAATGACAGTGAAATAGAAAGACACCATTTCTAGTTAAGTAAGGATAATTGAAAAATTCCTTAAAGCTGGGAATTTTCTTTGTTATACTGAAGACATAACAAAAAGAATTAAAAAGAAGGCATGTCAAGTAATATTAAAGGTTGGATTCCATTCCAAACTAGAATCAAAGGATAGAACGTGTTAAAACAGAAAGAAAACTCTCAAATAATGGTAGAAAGCCAAGAGTTTAATAGAACAAAATAGGTGAATCTTTAGAATCTATTAAAACAATGATGAGACGAGATAGGTAGGATCACAAGGTTGGTTATAATAAAAGGGAAAACTGCTCGAGAGGAATGAGAAATTCTCAAGAAGTGAAAAATCTGCTCATGTAATCACAAATGGTTCAATACAGAAGGGAAGAGGGCTGTGCCTGGAGAACTCGGTTTTTTTGTTGGGAGCTCTCAAATGGACATGTATGAAGAGAAGATAGAAGAGTAGCATGGCATACACCTTGAAGAATAGTGACAGGGAAGCTAAATTCTAAATGTAATAAAGTCTGTTTTTTCTTTTTAAGGCTCTGATGGTTTTGCCAAAGAATCAAAGACATATTTTAGGGAGATAATCAACAAAGAGATGTGCTTGCACCCGGAACTCATAGGGTAATGTTGATTGATGGCGGCTTGACAGGTGTTATGGGATGAATTAAGTCCCTCCAAAATATATGTCAAAGTCCTTCCTAAACACCAGTACTTTAGAATGAGACCCAATTTGGAAATATGATCATTGCAGATCTAATTAATTAAGGTCAGACTACAGTAGTGTGGGCTCTTAATGCGATATGATTAGTGTTCTTAAAAGAAGAGGAGGGAGAGAGACACACAGGTAGGAGAATTCCACGTGAAGACACAGACACATGAATGGAGGGTGCCATGTGATGATGGAAACAAGGATAAGAATGATACGGCTGCAAGCCAAGGGTTATCAAGGTTGGACCTGAAGCCAACACCTGAAGCTAAGAGGAGGCAAGGAAGGATTCTGTATAGACTCCCAGAAGAAGCATGGCCCTGCTGGCACCTTGATTTCAGACCTTTGGCCTCTAGATCTGAGACAATTAATTTCTGTTGCTTTAAGCCACATGGTTTGTGATACTTTGTTATGGCAACACTGGGTGACTAAGACTTAGGCATCTTTTTGTGATGGCATCCTTTCTTACCTGCCCCTCCTCTTCACACAGTTTTCATCATTGATGGGGGAGACCTTTGTAAGCCTGCTGCTGTCCAGGCTCACATGTGTTCTTTTAGACACAATTTCAATTGGGAAGACCAAGTTTTCAAAGCTCATGTTAAGTATCAGTGTCAGGATATGACTCTAGAGATATTTTTGCTCATTGTTCCACACAGCTTTTTCATGTAGGCTTAGGCAGATTTTTCTTCTCAGCAAGAAAGACAACAGGCCTGCCACTGAACTCTTTCTCCAATTCATGAGAAATGGAGGAAAGATCACAGTTTAGGACAGAGAACCAAGATAAGCATATCTTTCTTTCGCCAACTTCAATTTCCTTAGGTGCTGTGATATTTACTTACTGGCTAAAGCTTGAGGTCAAAGGTAATTTCCAACTCCAGGAAAGCTTGAGAAATGCCAGACTGGAACACATCTGACTATGCCATCGAATTCTACATCTTCGTACTTGACTGAATATGGGCTTTTCATCCCCTAACCATTAGTCTAGGAAAAGTGTGAGTGGCAAGATTCCATGTCTTTTTTTGAGAAAGTTTTATACCTGGAAAATATGGACACATTATGTCTAGAATTCAACAGGTACTTAGCAAATTCTCATGGATAAACTGAAGAAATTATAAGACATAATCAAATATATAAGACAAAATCAATAGATTAATATTTATTGAGTACTCAGATTGAAAGCATGTGGATACATTGGGCCATGCCATCCTGAAAGGAGGATTTTATTTTCATGAGTGGAAATCTGTCGAGTGCCCAATTCTGGATATAATTTGTCTTAATAATTAGGATGAAGGTATAGAAAACATGTAGAGCAAATTTGTAAACAGATCAGCAAATTTGGAAATGTAGCAAATAATACCACAAAAAATCAGGAAAATATCTTCTTGGCTTATGGAGTTGATTTTTTTAATGTTTATGTATTTATTTTGAGAAAGAGTGAGAGAGAGTGAGAGTATGCATGAGCAGGGGAGGGGAAGAGAGAGAGAGAGAGAGGGAGAGAGAATCTCAACCAGGCTCCATGCTGTCAGCACAGAGCCCAACGTGCGACTTGATCCCACCAACCGTGAGATCACGACCCGAGTCGAAATCAAGAGTTGGATGCTTAACTGACTAAGCCACCCAGGTGCCCTGTACTTGATTTTGGCTTGGGGAAAATATGACTTCCAGTCGTTCAGGTGCATTTATCTCTCAAAAACAGAGAGGAGGTTCTGATTCAAGATGGCAATGTAAGGCAACCCTGAACTCATGTCCTCTCATGGAACTACTGAATCTACATACGGAATAATCTCTTCTGACAGAAACCCCCAAAGTAGCTGAGTGATTCCTTTTTTTTATTCATTTAACTTTATTTTAATCTTCCTTTTCTTTATTTATTGTTTTAATTTTATTTAAATCCAAGTTAGTTAATATATAGTGTAATAATGGTCTCAGGAGTAGAATTTAGTTATTCATCACTTACATATAACACCCAGTGCTCATCCCAACAACTGCCCTCCTTAATGCCCATCACCGATTTATATCATGTCCCCACCCAATTCCCCTCCAGCAACCCTTAGTTTCTTCTTTATATTTAAGAGTCTTTTATGGTTTGCTTCCCTCTCTGTTTTTGTTTTATTTTTCTTTCCCCTCCATGTTCATCTGTTTTGTTTCTAAATTCCACACATGGGTGAAATCATATGATATTTATCTTTCTGTGGCTGACTTACCTCGCTTAGAATAATACACTCTAGTTCGATCATGTTGTTGCAAATGGCAAAATTTCTTTCTTTTTGATGGCTGAGTAATATTCCATTGTGTTTATATACCACATCTTCATTATCCATTCATCAGTTGTTGGACATTTGGACTCTTTCCATATCTTGGCTATTGTAGATAATGCCCTGTAGTACATGTACCCTTCAGATCAGTATTTTTGTATCCTTTGGATAAATACCTAGTAGTGCAATTGCTTAGCCATAGGACAGCTCTATTTTTAGAAACCTCCATACTGTTCCCTAGAGTGGCTGCACCAGTTTGCATTCCCACCTAGCTGAGTGACTCCTATACATTAGGGAAATGAGAAAAAAAAACCTACATCGAAATGGGTAGATAAACAGTAAATGGCTACATTAAAACAAACAAGAAAAATCTCAACTAAACAACCTAACTTTATACCTCAAAGAATTAGAAAAAGCCCAAAGTTAAATGAAGAAAGGAAGTAACAAAGATCACAGTGGAAATAAATGAAATGGAGATTAAAAAGACAATAGAAAAAATTCAATAAAACTAAGAACTCTATTTTTAAAGATAAAAAGACTGGAATGCCTGGGTGGCTCAGTTGGTTAAGCGTCTGATGCTTGATTTTTGGCTCAGGTCATAATCTCACAGTTTGTGAGCTGGAGCTCCACATTACGCTCTGTGCCGACAGCATGCTTAGGATTCTCTCTCTCTGCCTCCCTTCCTCTCTCTCTCAAAATAAATAAATAAATTTCAAAACAAAAACCCAAAAACCAACAACAACCTAACAAACCTTTACCTGGACTCACCAAGAAAGAGAAAGAAAACTCAAATAAAAATCAATCAGAGATTAAATAGGAAATGTTACCACAGGAATACAAAGGATCATGAGACTGCTATGAACAGTTATATGCCAATAAATTGGACAACCTAGAAGAAATGGATAAGTTCATAGAAACATACAACCTACCAAGACTGAATCATGAAGAAAGAAAATCTGAACAAATTACAGGTAAAGTGATTGAATCAGTTATCAAAAAACTCCCAACAAACAAAAGTCCAGGACTAGATGGCTTCATTGCTGGATTCTACCAAACATTTAAAGAAAAATTAGTACCAACTCTTCCCAGACTTTTCCAAAAAAAATAGAAGAGGAGGGAATACTTATAAACTCATCTTATGAAGCCAGCATTACCTTGATTCCAAAACCAGATAAGGACACCATTAAAAAAAAGGCCCATATCCCTTATAAATGTAGACGCAAAAATCTTCAACAAAATATTAGCAAACCAAATCCAACAATACATTAAAAGGATGATACACAATAATTAGGTAGCATTTATCCCAGGGTTGCAAAGATGGTTATATCCACAAATTAATGCAATATGGCATATTAACAAAATGAAGGATAAAAATCATATGATCATCTCAATAGATGAAGAAAAAGCATTTGCTAAAATTCAATGTCCATTTATAATAAAAACTCTCCACAAAGTAGGTATAAAGGGAACATACCTCAACATAATAAAGTCTATATATGACAGGCCCACAGCCAACATCATACTCAATGGGGAAAAGCTGAAAGCTTTTCCTCTATGATCAGGAACAAAATAAGGAAATCCACTCTTACCACTTTTATCCAAACAGTACTGGAAGTCCTCGCCAGAACAATTAGGCAAGAAAAGTAAATAACACACATCCAGATAAGAAAGGAAGAAGTAATACTATCACCATTTGTACATGACACAATATTATATATATAAAACCCTAAAGACGTCACCAAAAAACTGTTAGAACTAATAAAAAAAAATTCAATATAGCTGCAGGATACAAAAATTCACATAAAAATTTTTGTTGCATTTTTATACACTAATAATAAGAGAAATTAAAAAAAAACAATTTCATTTACAATTGCATCAAGCAGAATGAACTATCTAGCAATAAATTTAACCAAGGTGAAAGACCTATAATTGAAAACTATAAGACACTGATGAAAGAAATTAATGAAAATACAAATAAATGGAAAGACATTTCTCGATTCATGACTGGAAGAATTAATATTGTTAAAATGTCCACATTATCCAAAGTTGTCTACAGATTCAATGTAATCCCTGTCAAAATTCTAATGACACTTTTCACAGAAACAGAACAAACAATCCCAAAATAGGCAAAGCATTTTCAAGAAAATAGAACAACCGGGAGGCATCATGCTTCCCAATTTCAAAGTGTATTACAAAGCTATAGTAATCTGTTGGGAGCCGTTTTGGGCTCGCAGGTTGAGACCCCTCTCTGTGTGGAAAAGGTTGAAGCAAAGCTCCTGTCAGCCAAACTGACACCTAATCTTACCTCCTTCTAAATAATCTTTCAGGCCTGGATTTCTTGAACTGCTCTCATTGGCCCTAGGGATATAATGCTCTTTGGGTTTTATGGCAAAGGGGACCTGGACTGCAATGTCTTGATGGATAAAATCTGAATGAGCGTAACCTGGCCAGAAGTAACCTCAGGGTTGTCTCTTGGGGATAGGTTACACAAATTGATCATATAGAATAGCAGTTATGAGTTGGCTAGAAATTAGCAGATGTTAGGCCCCAAGACTCCTTGAAGCAAACTAGATTTTCCCTGCAGGTATTGCATTGTGTTAATCATCCCCTCAACCCCACCATAAAACCTCAAGGCACATCTCTGTAAAGCTTCTCTCAGTATTTGATTAACAGACTGATAGGAAAGACTGTAAAGAGACTTAGGACCTTCTCAGGAGGTTAGTTTAGCCCAAAAGTTAGAAGCACTGTTTACAGATAAGGTACAAACAATAGCCAAACAAAAGTAGCTACACATATCTTCACTGATCAACAACAAATATTGAGTATCTTCCTGAGGTTAACATTTCACGAATCCTTTTTCCCATCCCCACACTCCTTTATAATAAAAAGGCAATAACGAAATACTTTTACAGAAACTGTTGTTTGTGTAAAGAACAGATAAACATGAGCCCTTACGATATAGGCTCACTCACTCATAAAGGGAAAGAACTTAGACAAGTATTAGAGATCATGTCTCTACCAAGCAAATAATACCTCCTCCATTATGGTTAAAGATTATGGATAGAATGTCTCCTAATTTATCTACAGAAAATTAACATAGGCAGGCCTAGGTAACTTCCTGTCCTCTCCCCCAGCCTTAAATTTATATGCTAACTAACTTGAAAACAACTTGCAAGATTGGGGAAATCCTCGCTTTACTGATAAAACACATTATTGTTCAAACTATGCTTACTGATGGGCTGTCACTCATTGCTGTAATGTAACTCACTACCTTTAAATAAAGACACTGAGGCCGGCAGGGCAGAGATGCCAGAATTACCAGGGCTGCCTGCTTGGTCATTAGACTCCATCTCTCATGGCTCTCTCACTTCATTTCACCTGACCGTCCGTCCTTCGTGGACCCCTAGTTTTACCAGAACAAGGACCCTGGCAGTAATCAAAAGAGTATGGGTATTGGCATAAAAACAGACAGATAGATCAGTGGAATGAAATAGAGACCCCAGAAAGAAATCCATGCATATATAGTCAATTAATTTATAACAAAGGAAGCAAAAATATACAAAGGGAAATGACGGTCTCTTGGATAAATGATGATGTGAAAACTGGGCAGCCACATGCAAAAGACTGAAACAAAACCACTATCTTTTTTTTTTTTTTAATGTTTATTCATTTTTGAGAGAGAGAGAGAGACAGCGCGTGTGCACGGGAGAGGGGCAGAGAGGAGGGAGACACAGAACCGGAAGCAGGCTCACACAGAGCTCCATGTGGGGCTCGAACCCACAAACTGCAAGATGATGACCTGAGCCAAAGTGGATACTTAACCAACTGAGCCACCCAAGCAACCCAAAACAAAACCACTATCTTAAACCATACCCAAGAATTAAAAGGGAATAAAAACTTGAATGTAAGACCTGAAACCTGAAAAATCCTAGAAGAAAGCTGGGTAAGCTCCTTGACACTGGGATTGGCAATATTTTTTTGGATTTGACACCAGAAGCAAAGGCAATGAAAGCAAAAATAATAAATAAGTGGGACTATATCACACCAAAAGGCTTCTGTTCAGCAAAGGAAATCATCCTTGAAATGAAAAGGCAACCTACCAAATGGTATTAAATATTTGCAAATCATATATCTGATATGGAGTTAATATCCAAAATACATCAGGAACTCATATAACTCAATAGCATAACAACAAATAATCCAACTAAAAAATGGGCAGAGGATCTGAACAAAGATTTTTCCAAAGACATCCAGATGGTCAACAACCATATAAAATGTGTTCAATATCACTAGTCACCAGGGAAAACGAAGAAGGGCAAACGAAAACCACTATAAGATATCATCTCACCCATGTTAGGATGGCTATTATAAAAAAGACAAGAAATAGCAAGTGTTGGTGAGGATACGCAGAAGTGGGAACACTTGCGTAGTGTTGGTGGGAACGTAAACTGGGGCAGCCACTACTGAAAACAGTATGTACGTTTCTCAAAAAATTAAAAAATATACCTATCATATGGCCCAGCAATTCTACTTCTGAGCATTCATCTGAAGGACACAAAACCACCAACTAGAAAAGATATGTGTACCCCATGTTCATTGTAGTATTATGTACAATAGCCAAGACACAGAAGCAACCTAAGTGTCCATCAGTGGATGAATGAATTTAGAAAATGAATTTAGAAAATGAATGAATTTATAATACACAATGGAAAATTATTTATCCATTAAAAAGGGAATCTTGCCACTTACAGCAATGTAGATGGTCTTTGAGGGCATTATGTTCAGTGAAGTAAGTCAGGAAGAAAGACAAATCTGTATGATCTCACTTATATGTGGGATATAAAAACAAAAACAAAAAAACTTAATGTATAGATACAGAGAACAGATTGGTGGCTATTGCAGGAGATGGGAGGTGGGGCAGAATGGATGAAGTGGGTCAAAGGTATAAATTCCTCGCTTATAAAATAAATAAGTCCTGGGAATATAATGTACATCGTGTTGACTGTAACTTCACATTGTGGTGATCTTTTTGCAATATGTACAAATATTGAGTCATTATGTTGTGTACCTGAAACTAATGAACAAATGTAATGTTTTATATCAATTCTCTCTCAAAAAAAAAAGAAAAGAAAAGAAAAGACACAGGAGTAACTGCTGCTACTTTTTAAGGATGCCAGAGAAACGGGGGAGGGGGGGAGAAAAAGTCAACTGAATTGCTAAATCCTAAGAATGAGAGGGAAAGGGACAGACACAAGACTCAAGTGTAGAACAAGAAATATGCTGGTGAGAAGTCTTGTGTACATTGAATGGGAGAAGGAAACATGAAACAAGGAAGGCTGAAAAAAGTCACCATTAAGGATTGTGACATTATTTTTGGAGTCCAGGTAAATTTCATCACAACATTTCGGGTACCAACTACTAACTTATTTTATGAAGAAAAATATAGTGGCTTAAAAACAACATATATGTATTACCTTTTGTGTCCGTGGGTCGGAAATCTGCAGCTTAGCTGAGTCCTCTGGTTCAGGGTCTCTCACAATGCTGTAGTCATCTCCAGGTTCATTGTGGGGGAGGATTTGCTCCCCAAGTCACTCGTATGGTTATTAGCAGGATGCGGTTGCTCAAGAGTTAGTGGACTCAGAGATTCAGTTCCTCGTGGGCTCCTCCACAGGGCAGCTCACAGAATGCAGCTGGCTTTCCTTGGAGCAAGCTAGCAAGAGAGGAAGAGAGAGCAAACAAGTGGGGGAGCCAGAATCTTTCTTGGCAGCCATTACTTTTGCCATATTCTATTTGTTTGAAGGAAGTCCAATTCACATTCAAGGGCAAGGAATTACAGAAAGTTATAAATACCAAGAAGAAGAATAATTGGAACCAAGAAGCTGCCTGTCACATGGGGCATAACCAAGGGCTGCCTCTGTCACAAGTAGAAGTATTTGTATTCTTCCATTAAGGAGGATGTATGTGTTTCCTTCTTACTCATGTTGAGTGTTATGCTAAAAGGATGTGGTGAAGGAGGTAGCAGATTTAAAAATGAAAATCAAGGACTAAGAGAAAAATGAGAAAACTATTACACAAAGAAGGTGTATGCCCATAAACTAGAATTTCTATTCAAGTATTAAAATATTCTCAAAAGTCCCAGGAGATAGGACCCAACAAATGGAATAGTTTACATGATAATCTACTGTTTAAAGATAACACAGAGTTCCAAAACCTTTGACTGACCCCACTCACCAAGAAATACTTGCAAAGGAGAGGAAGTAATATCTAATACCTGAATGTGCCATTGTAAGAAACTTCTAGAGACACTTGGCAGACTCCTTTATATTTAAAATGAGAAAACTAATTAAAAATACCAAAAGCGAAATGAACAAACTATATTTTCAATGACTTTATTTCCTTAAAAGGAGGAGTCTAAAAAAAGGAAGAAAAATCACAGTGTTGGTGTTGTGTCCAAATTCTGCATCCCAGGAAGACCACCGGGGAGCCGGGACTGATGCAAATGCAAAGGGTCTTTATTCAAAGCTCCAGCTCGGACTCTTGCACCTCCCGACGCAGCGGTGCAGTGGCAAGAGCCCTGAGCCAGGTTTATACAGGCTTTTTATCAGGGTTCAGTACACTTTTTGGGCGGGAATGGGGATCCTTTGAATTGATTGATTGGCATTCTCGTGGGCTAGGTTCTGACTGAGTATTTCATATTTGGCGGGCGCGGGCTAGCTATTGATTGGCTTAGCTTGGGGGTCCCACGCTGATTCAAAGGGTCAGCGCCGTGGACTGAACATGGATTAGCTTTGCTAGGGGCTATTCTAGGAATCTGACCTCCTGTAGTTTTCCTGGAACTCAAGGTGGAGGCAGGGTCTGCTAATCAGGGTCCAGTCCCACCCGGGGTGGTGACAGGGTCTGCTAATCTGGGTCCGGCCTCTTGGCTACTCTGTTTACTGGAACTCGGGGCAGAGTCCAGGGTGACTTGTTTTCCTGGAACTCGGGGCCCAGAACTACTCTAAGATGAAACCTAAACCAAAATGGAGTGGCCTTAGCCCTCACAGCACTATACTTTCACAACATGGCAATTTTCTAACACAGCAAACAGGGTTCACAGCAATCACAGCAAATGGGCCAGGAGTCTAGTGCATTCCTAAGTCTCTAAATCTAATACCTAACAAGATTTAACACACAGTAACTTAGTCTAATACATAGCAAACTGAACAGGCCTCATAGCACCCCAAGAAAAGTTTCACAGTGTTCACAGCAAACAGCAATCAAAACAGAATTCTCAGGAATCATAACCCTTAACGAGGTTCATAGTAAACAGAAGTCTGGGGCACACTATCTCTAACACAGTACCCCTCTGTGTTTAGCAGAAAAGACAACTTGCTTCAAACTAATGCAGGGTTGTCACTTGGGACAAGAAACTTAAAAAAACGCTCTCTTCAGTTGGGGGAAAAAACTTTAGAATAGGCTCTCTCTTCCCTAATGTAGGCAGGCTAGTGATGTAGTCCCTGCCCATTTCTCAGGCCTCCTCTCCCATCACTCACTGAGGGAAATCTTGCCACAGTAACTGGCCTTCCTGTCAGTCAGCAAAACACCAGCTCCTCCTCAAACCATTTTTCATTCAGGTCTGTGCTCAAATGTCACTTTCGCAGAAAGAACTTTGACTGCTATCTAAAATAGCATCGAACTGCCCCATCCTCTTACCTTGCTTTTATTTTTCTTTATAGCAGTTACTACTCTCTGAAATTACATTATGGCTTTATTTCTTTATCTGCTTTTTTGCCTGACTCTTTCACGGAGATAAAAAAGCTCTATGAATTCAAGGTCTTTAGCTCATTGCTCTTCAGGACTTGGAAAAGCAAGCCATTGGCTCTTATCAATAGTGTCTGTAGGGTGAATTGAAAGCAAAACATAAGCGAAGCCCCTAAAAAAAAAATGTCAGGAGAAGAGCATAGCAGAAAAGGGTCGGAAAATGTGAAGAACAGGCGATGGCAACTTTCTAGAACTGTGCTAATACAAACTCGTGCACAACGGGGAATATTTATATTGTGTATAACATATGTAACTCATTTTTTAAAAAATCCCGAAAGACTCAAATGAGCTAATCTATATTAAGAAAGTATTTAAGACCGCATATAGATATTTAAGACAGCATATAAAATATTTAAGACAATATATAAACCGGCCCACACACCAGCTCTTTGCAGAAGCGCGCGCTAACTTTACGGTATTCTAAGCGAAGGTACTGAGTTCGCCCGCCCTCTTTTGTAAAATGTATTCTTGTCGCTATTTGATTGGCTGTCTCTCCCAGACTCCCTTTTGTCATTAGCTACAATGCCAGTCCATCACTTCCAGATTCAAGCACCCCATTGGTCCGCTGCCTTAGAGAGCTGTGGCTGGTTGAGCTCTGGCAGAAGGAGTTCCCCGGTGACGTCAAAGGCGCTCCCCGCCCACATTCCAAAGCCTGGGCAGAGACATCCCACTGCTCAGCCTTAGAGGCGGGACAGGGAGGAAAGCCAGACTTCTGATTGGATAGGGTGGATGAAGTGAGTATCCGATTGGTCACTACTCTAGGGGGAGGTGGAGTCAGATCTGGATCCTGGAGCAGAACTGAGAAGCTCTGAGGAGTCTCAAAGTTTGTATCTAGAGCAGTAGTGGAAAGTGGGCTTATTGTGAAGGGATTTTCTTAGGATGAGAGCTGGTCTCCTGCCTTTATTTTGGATGCGCGCCCAGCTTTAACCCCTTTAGCCTTCAGCCAGATCCCTGGACAGCCTGTCTCTCCCCGGCATTCTCAGATTTCCGAGGACACCGGACGGGAACCCTTGGCAGTTTTCTCTCAGGCAGAGCAGAGAACGTTTTCCTTTCCAAGTGCATAAGCCACACGCGCACAGGCGCAAAGGCGCACACACGCACACACGCGCACGCCCCCCGCGGAGCCGGACCTCACCCTCGCGGCAGCCCTGCCCGCTCCCCTCCTGCCCTCAGCATCCTCGGCCCAGCGTCCCTCGGACCAGCATGGAGGTGCTGGAGAGCGGGGAGCAGAGCGTCCTGCAGTGGGACCGCAAGCTGAGCGAGCTGTCAGAGCCCGGGGAAACCGAGGCTCTCATGTACCACACGGTGAGGACTCGGCGGGGCGGGGAAGGGGCGCCTTGCGAGGGTGAGGTGTGGTCATCAAAGCAACAGCTGGCGACAGGGACCTGGGAAGGAAGTATTTGGGAAGAGGCAGGCATGCCCAGAGTGAAGAGATCTAGAGAGAGGTGTGGTTTTTCTGTCTGGACAGATAGGCGCGGGCAACTGGCCCTTTTAAAGTTTTAATAATGGTAATGACAGTTTGTGTTTCTTTAGCAATTTGTACTTTTTTACCCCGAGCCTTTTTCACGTCTGAAATGTCATTTGTTCTCGCTGTAGGTACTGTAAGGAAGAAGGGAGAGGTATCGGAGAATAATATGCCACTGTTTAGTTTGCTACTAATTTTGTGGGAAGGTTTTTAAAAACTAAACAAAGTGACATTCTCTTTCGCTGTTACATTCTCTCTCTTTACTTTCTTGGTTATATTTCAGTAAGTACACGGGTGTGTGTGTGTGTGTGTGTGTGCGCGCGTGTGTGTATTGGCAAGGCCTCTTTGACATTAGGAGGGAGACTACTTTATTTGGTTTTTTTAACTGTACAGCCAAGAAATCTGCTTCCTCTCTCTTCAGAGGAAAGATCAGCAGAGTATGGAAAATCTGAGGCAGTTGCATATTTCAGAAAAGCGTTGGAGAAGGTGGGACAGCTCACCAGTTCTTTGTTCAGTTTTATGCCTCCAGGACCCCTTTGGGGATGGAAACTTCCCAGAACACTGCACGTTTCTCTTAAAGTTTCCATTTCAAATTTTTGGTTCTTAAATTTGCCAAAGGAAATTCAGTTTCCCACAGCCAGCCATGTTAATATGATTTTATGTGAGGCCTCTTTGTTTTCTGTGTTGTATAAATGCAGAAGTTTGTAATGAGAGCGAGAGAGCCAGAGAGACAGAACACTAATGAGAAATTGAGAAGCTTGGCTGTTTCCCCTTCGTGATTCTTTTAAGGAGGTCGGTGCCAGGATATTTGAAACTTTTGCAAAATGGCCCGCAAGCTCCACCTCCTTGGCCTTTGCCTCTGGCTGACGTTATTTTGGGAAAAGGGATGAGGGCCACCCTGTGATTCCCACCAAAGCATTTGTGGTGGCGGAGAATGGCTCCTTGGAAAAAATGCAGAGTGCCGGGCTGCGAGGGAGTGGCAGTTCATGCTGGGGCAAAAGCCAGATGTGTAGCGTGATCTGGGTCTTGCACACTGAGCCTTTTCCCTGAGGAGACCACGTGGGCTGCGTTTGGATTGGTGGCCCAGATGTGCTTCCTGTTGTCAGTGCAAAACGCCTCGAGCACGCTGGCCTTCGAGCGCCGTCTGATAATTGGGTGCTCCAGGTGTTAGCCATTTGCGGAGAGGCCTTTCTTGCCTTTTGTTCTTCAACCTACTGTGAGCGTGTCTCATCCAGCAGCTGTGATGCCACAGTTTTGGGGGGTGTCTTTCAGCGGGCGGGATGAATTATGTCCAGGCGAACGCGTTCCCTTTCAGCCGGTGACTTGGCGTTTGTGAGATCACAGGCCTGGATTTGAGATGCTACCTGGGACTCCACGTGAACTCCAGACGGGACAGTTTGGACCGGCTCTAATTAAGATCTTTATGTGCAATTTCAGGGGTAGAGACCTTAACATTCCTTTTGGTATTAAGGGCTTAGCTTTTCTATGTCATGGTTTTGAAGCAGTGATGTGTGACTATTTTTCTTCTAATTTTATTTTTTTTTAAAGACTTTTAGCTCTACCCCTTAGGGATGTATGTCTCTTCTGGGCAGCTGACTCATATAAAATGCCACTCTTCGTTGCTACAAGTCCTTGCCACCGTGTATATGAATTAGTGTTGAAAGAGGTATTGGATTTAGTAGCACAGACGACTGGATTATATTCCTTCTAAACTAAGGGGAGTTTGGCAGAGATTTGAAAATAGATAACTTTCCCATCTGTTTCTTGAACTCTGTTGGGTATCCAATTGCAGAACTGGTTATTACTGCTATTCGTCCAAAATGTGGAATGGCCTGACCTCCAGGTCTAAATAGAGATTTAGTTACCACATGCATGATTGCTAATGCCCTGTTTTAGCAAATCTGTCACCTACCTGATTTTAAAAACATAGAAGGTTCAAATTGCCTGAGGCTGGGATTGTAACGTCTCTAGTGCTTTCTGTGAGCCATCAGGAGCAATGTTTTTCTCATTTGGTTATTGTAAAGAAGACTTCTCGGTTCAGAAGGACAAAGGCTTGGAGGGGGACAGATTCAAAGTCTACAAAATAATGAAGTGCATGGGTAGAAGGAATATGGACTTGCTCATTCAATCCTGAGTTATTATAGCTTTGGGTTTCCTCTTGCAGCGTAAAAAATAGTTCCCCTACAGATGACAAAGTATTATTTTGAATCAGTGACTAGTGCTTTTATGAACACTGTTTCTTCTAGAGTGTGTACAGGCCAAAAGTGGGCTTAGAAAAGATGGCGGCTTTAAAAGATGAGGAGTGTGTCTTTTACGGTTTAAAATCATTGTGAGAAAACTCGTTCCTTCCCCCAGATCTGCCTGCATGTTGGGCATTTCTAATACATACGTTGTGTTCCTCTAACATTCTTTGCAGATTACATTTCTGCAAATTCATTGTGGGATGTTGTAATTCAAGGAGGAAAACAGGCTGTAAACTTTATTTATATTATATGTATGCAGTTTATATTCAGAAGGATGCTCAAGAAATGGATTAAGGTTTCTGGCAAGGGGACCTGGGAACGAGAGGTCAAGAGAGGGAACAGCGGAGAGGGAGTTACTTACATACTATTCCTTTTGTACTGTTCTAACTTTTACCTCCTGAATGTATTTAGAAAATGAAGAACTAAAGCTTATAGGCACCATGTAAAACTGGACTAGAGGTAACTGTAGCCTGAGTCTCCCTAGGATCGGAGGGGATCTGATGCTCCATTAAAGCTCAATGCCTCTCAAGTCAGTGGAGGCCTCCCGTGAAGAGGGGAGGAGGTAGGAGTTCTTGGTGGAAAGGGAATCTCAGGGTGGAGGATGAATGGTGGGTTTGGGTATGATAAATTTTATGATCTTGGTGACTTTCTTTTTTTTTTATTATTATAATAGTTTATTTTCAAATTGGTTTACATATAACACCCAGTGTTCATCCCAACACGTGCCCTCTTTAATATCCGTCACCCCCTCTCCCCCCTCCCTCACCTCCCTCACCCTCAGATTGTTCTTAGTCTTTGAGAGTCTCTTATGTTTTATCTCCCTCCCTCTCTGTGTCTTTTTTTCCTTTCCCCTCTAGCCCTCCCCCTGGTTTTGGCTTAGTCTCACAAAGTCCACCTATTCGTGGAAACATATGGTATCTGTCTTTTTCTGACTGACTTATTTCACTTAACATAATACCCTCCAGTTCCATCCATGTTGCTACACATGGCCAGATTTCATTTTTTCTCATTGCCATGTAGTAGTCCATTGTATATATGTGCCACAACTTCTTTATCCATTTGTCAGTTGATGGGCACTTGGTCTGCTTCCATGATTTGGCTATTGTCGAAAGTGCTGCTATGAACATTGGGGTACACGTGCCCCTATGCATCAGCATTCCAGTGTCTCTTGGGTAGATTCCTAGCAGTGCTATTGCTGGGTCATAGGGTAGCTCTATTTTCATTTTTTTGAGGAAACTCCACACCGTTTTCCAGAGCGGCTGCACCAGTTTGCATTCCCACCAACAGTGTAGGAGGGTGCCTGCTTCTCCACATCCCCGCCAGCATCTATAGTTTCCTGATTTATTCATTTTAGCCACTCGAACCGGTGTAAGGTAGTATCTCAGTGTGGTTTTGATTTGTGTCTCCCTGATGATGAGTGACTTTGAGCATCGTTTCATGTGTCTGTTGGCCATCTGAATGTCCTCTTTGGAGAAGTGTCTATTCATATCTTCTGCCCACTTTTTCACTGGATTATTTGTTTTTCGGGTGTGGAGTTTGGTAAGTTCTTTATAGATTTTAGATACTAGTCCTTTATCTGATATGTCATTTGCGATTATCCTTTCCCATTCCGTCGGTTGTCTATTAGTTTTGTTGGTTGTTTCCTTTGCCGTGCAGAAGCTTTTTATCTTGATGAGGTCCCAATAGTTCATTTTTGCTTTCAATTCCCTCGCCTCTGGAGATGAGTCGCATAGAAAATTGCTGTGGCTCAGGTCAAAGAGGTTTTTTCCTGCTTTCTCCTCTAGGATTTTGATGGTTTCCTGTCTCACATTCAGATCCTTCATCCATTTAGAGTTTATTTTTGTGAGTGGTGTAAGGAAGTGGTCTAGTTTCATTCTTCTGCATGTTGCTGTATGACTTTCTTATATCTCAGTTTAACAATCTGGAAACTAGGGATTTTTTTTTTTTTTCAATTTTTGCAATGATTTTTAGTCTTCGTAAAAAACGATACAATGGGAACTACGAAGTCTTGGCAAAGGTAATGGCAGACATTTTGCTTGTTTTTAATGCTATTCACGTAAATCCAGTACCTTGTAAGGTTCTTTAGTGGTTATAGACTAAAATTTTACATCCGTTGATTCTTAAAATGAAACTACTGATTCCAGACAGTGGGAGATAGAGAGTTAAGGGGATGTTCAAGCTGCCTGTGTCCGGATGTGAAGGCCATCTGGCTTCCACATCTATCACTGAGTGCCGGGATGGAGTTAGCCGATCTCACAGGCTGGTGGTTTCCCCTTCCTCCTGGCTGGCCCAGCAACTGATGTGGCTCCAATGGGATATTGAAGCTTTTGGGCTGATGTTTCACCTTGGAGATAACTCCTGTGGTTGGCCTCTGGCCAGGTCCTGAGGGGAATCTGGGTCCTTGTGGCTTGAGAATATCATTCTTTACTTATCACCTGATCTCCACAAACTGAAAGATGAGTAATGAGTTCACGTAGAATTGCAAAGCAAACATACTTTGTCTTCAGTGCCCTTACTTCACCTTCTTCACCTTCGTTTTCGGCTTTCCCTCCCTTCTTAGACCCCAAGCACTCACTGTAATGGTGTTCTCTTTCTAACCCTTCCTCTTAAATTTCGCTCTCATGAAAGATTTGATGAACTTACACTAAAAATTTAAATATTAATGAGGCTTAACATATGACCTCCTAAATGGGCATTTATATTTAACAATAATTACTTCAGCTCAAAATGGTGAATCTCTAAATAGGGAACTTAAGGTGATATCCAGGTTGTAGAGGAGGAATATTTGGGGAGCAGAGGGAACTCTCACTACTCTTCCACTGTTCCGTATATGTGACGGTTCTTCATTAGGCAACCAGGTACACGAGTTGCTAATTTATTTATGATTTAAAGGATTTTTATTGGCTTGGTGAAATTTCTTTGACCCATTATATTATTGTCTCAGAAATTGTTCTGGGTGGTGATAACACAGGTTGAGGATGGGGGATTCAGGCAAAGCCCTGAAGGATGAGATGGCGAGACTGAGTTTTGTACTTGCCCTCTTTCTTGAAAGACCCCGGAGTAATAATATTCTATGGAAGCAAGGAAGTCTGATGTGAAGTTGCTCTTCCAAAAGAAATGAGACATTGTATCTAGATTAATAAAGGAATTAAATTATAAAGTTTGCAGCTGTAAGGAACTGAAAACCGATTCAGATTGCTTATACAATAAGTCCATTATTACGTCATGTTGTAAGAGTCCTAGAAGTTTGGCCCCTCGTTTGGCTCATTCAGCGACTCCTCGGTGTCATTGTGGTCCTAGGTGGCATCCATCTATGCGCAGATTTCATCTTCAGGTTGGATGCAACCAGGAAGCAACTCGTTCCCCTATGAGTTTTGGGTGTTTGATTCAAAATGACAATATCCGGAGGAAAAAGAGAGGTTGTGTTTTCCCATGTCCCTTTTTTAGGATGGAAGAATCTTTTATTAGACCTACCAGCTGATTTGACTTTGCGCTTCATTGGCAAGGATTGGGTCACCTGACCATCTTAAAACCAGTGGCTGGAAAGGGATTTACATGATTGGCTCGGATTAGCCATTTGGGGATTGAGGAGCAATCGGACCCTCAATCAGCATGACCATCATAATGATCCTTAGGAAAATAGTCTGAGTTGGCAGTCCTTTCTTTGGTGTGTTTGTTTGACCAATGGCCACAGAGATGGGCTAGCAAATGGAAAATGTTTTAAAATCCACAATAATTAGCCTTGGGAATAAAAGACCAAACCAAGGACTGTGCCACTTACAAAGCTTTAAGAATGTTATTTAGCTCTGCTAATAGCACCCAATGAAGGAAGACTATAGAGACAGGAATAGTCTCTCCGAAATATGCACAGAGGATATCTGGGAGAGTGTGGTGCTGTGTCCCAACTCACTAACTAGAATTAACGATATTATCTGAACTGCCTGCCTCAGGGTCAAATATCAGGACTGGAGGTAACTAAGTCTGTGATCATGCTTATCATGCAAGACAAGAAGGGCTTGTTTCGTTCGAGGTCCACGTAACCTCCACTCAGCAGGTGGAAAGCTGAATGTCGGTGTTCAAAGAAGCTGTATTCTCAGTTGTTTATGGATATTCAGATATTGACAAGCCCATGTGTGCCTGCTGGCATCTTGAACTGCCTACCTCAGCCAGGCATGGCTCTGACCTGTCTGCTGACTGTCTTGGGGCAAATGGCCCTAGACCATGTTTGGGCCCTCACTAGGGTTTTGGGCCTACTGCTATAGGATATCTGAATTGTGCAAGTGAGTGATTTTACGAGTGAGGGGAGTGTTCATGTTCCCTGCCCCTGCAGAGTCAGGATTGAGAGAAAATGACGAGACCCATGATCTTTGGGTCAACCTTGAACCTATTCCTCTTCCTCCCTGCTCATCGCATGCTCTTCATCTCTTCCAAATTAAGTTCTAAGTGACCTCGATTTTCCATGAATTGAATCACATATGTCATCTGTGAGGCACATAGGCAATGGCCTGTTTTGTCTACAGAGAATCTGAGGCCACGAGCACTAAAGAGATTTGCTCAGCTAAAACACAAGCTCCTTGAGGACAGGGGACAGGACTTTGGCTCTTCTGTCTTCCCATGATGCTTAGCTGAGTACAGGATACTCAGAGATACATAATTAGGTAGGGTGAGGCAATCTCAGAGAACAGATAAGCTTGGTGGCCTTGACATCTTTTGTTAATATATTTTTAAAACTCTGAATTCTCGTAAATGCTTCTGCAAATCTGAAAATTTAGTGTGAAAGCGACATGGGTCATTCATCGTCAATATCTTTTCTTGCAGAGTTTAGACAACAATGTGGGAGTGTGGATGGTTGTATAACAGTCCCAGTTTCCACTAGAGTGGCATTGAAAGCAGCTTTGTAGAAAGGGTGGGCTTTTGAGCCAGGCAGTTTTGGTGTCGAGGGCCACTGGTTCTCTAGTGACCTTGGGCAAATTACCTCACCTCTTTGGTTCACAGTTTCTTCCCATGTCACTGCCTGGCCCTAATAGATAGGCTTTTCCACCCTCTCCCCTAAGTTAAAGGTCTTCTCTATGGGGAAGAGAGGTCCTTACCTCAGTAGTCTGATATCACTCAGGAAGCTCAGGGGCCTGTAATTATTTTCTCTCACATATCTTCATTTCCTTTCCTTCTACCTTCTGTGGTAAACATAGGTCTCTGCCTTGAACACATGTTTGCCAGATGCTGTTGCTCCTTCGTGCTCTTTTTTTCCTCTCTTGTTTACTACCAGGTTTTCTCAAACAAGTGGGCAATAGCTACCATCTCCAGTTCCTTACTTTCTACTTACTTCCGCACCCTGTCAGTTCTGGTTTCTACTGTTGCTAGAAGGCCCTCCAACTTCTCTCTAGCCGCTAAATCCAATCTTTTCTTTTTCTGAAAATAATTTTTAATGTTTATTTATTTTTGAGAGAGACAGAGAGACAGACCATGAGTGAGGGAGGGGCAGAGAGAGAGGGAGACACAGAATCTGAAGCAGGCTCCAGGTTCTGAGCTGTCAGCACAGGGCCCAATGCAGAGCTTGAACTCATGAACTGTGAGATCATGACCTGAGCTGAAGTGGGACGCTTAACCGACTGAGCCACCCAGGCACCCCTAAATGCTGTCTTTTCTCTGACTTTACCTGCTTGGCCTCATGGAAGTAACTCGGCAGCATTGACCACAAGGTGATCTCGTAACTCATTCTTGCTTTGGCTTCCATGACAGTCTGGTGGGCTTAGCTTTTCTTTCTTCACTGGCTTCCTTACTACTTGTTAAATGGGAGCAGTTGGTACTTGGCCTTCTGTTCTTTCTGTACACTCCCCTGGGCTCCTCTATCACCTTCAATACAGCTGGTTCTCAGATTTTTATATCTATTATTTCTCTCTGGATGGAAAGTGAGGGCTCTTTCGTATAACCCAAGATTCTTCTAGGCCCTCATTAGCTGTGGAAGAGCTCTGTCTGGGTAATCGTTGAGTCTTCATGATGCATTATTCTAAGAAGAGTTGGGGACACTTTGAACCCCCTTATCACTGCATCCCATTTATCTCAGGGAATGCTTACTGACTCAGCTCTCCTGTGGTATAGACTGCAGTGAGAAGCTCACAGGTCATTACTGGGACACAGTTGTTTCTAGAGCCAGTGTTACCCGTCACATGCTGGCTGTGTTTTGGCTGGGTTCATGCTTATTCTTCAGATCGGGAAACACTTTGTGGTGTTCTAGGGTGGTATGTCTAATTTTTTCTAGGACTGTGTGTGGAAGGTCAGCACAGAAATCAGACATAACCTCTTAGAATCATGTACCATATACTCCTCTGTTGTATAGAGCTGCTGTCTATCTCAGTTACAATTGCCTCATGTTGAACTGCCTGCTTTTGAATCTCTCCGTTCTGGAGTAATTTATTTACATAAATTGTGCTGACATTACTGAAAAGCTTTGCGGTGTTATTTATTTATTTTTTATTTATATTTTTTGGAAAATTTTTAATGTTTATTCATTTTTGAGAGAGAGAGAGAACAGAGCGTGAGTGGGGGAGGGGCAGAGAGAGAGGGAGACAGAATCCGAAGCAGGCTCCAGGCTCTGAGCTGTCAGCACAGAGCGTGATGTGGGGCTTGAACTCACTGAGCGTGAGAGCATGACCTGAGCCGAAGTCAGACACTCAACCGACTGAGCCACCCAGGTGCCCCCCGCCTTTTTTAAAATTGTTGAGTAGGGTTACTCTGAGCCACCCAAATTTCTATGCCTGCTTCTTCTAGGAAGTATTAATGGTGGCCCTTGGAAGAGAATTTTTCTTTGGCACATAGGGCATTTTGTTGTGTGAACACATTGGTTCTCAACAAGTTAGTTGACATCCTGGGTCTCAGTTTATCCAGCTGTAAAATGCTGCATTTGTATTGCATGGTCTCAGGGGGTTTTTTTAAACCCCATAGTTCTATGCTGGATATCACGTCCCTACTCTTGCAAGGCTCTCAGCTTTAAAAGATGATTTTAAACACCAATAAGTAGATTTAGTTGATTCCTTGTATGATTGGGGCAGCTAATTGGCAGATGTCATGTTGTATTTTGTAGCCTCTGTTTTCTGTCTTAAAACCTTGCTTCAGTAAAACCCAGACAAAATAAAGAATGGAAAAACAGAGAGGCACAGAGGTAGGAAACATTTTTTTAACATCAGGAAAAAAAAAACCTCTTCAGACTTCTTGGCAAAGAAGCGGAGTCTGGGGGAAAAAAATCCATAAACAGTTTCCTAGTTGTCTGAGTGGAAAATCCTGGTTTTTAACATTTCATATCTTGGAAATGTCTGAATAGTTTTTGTTTAAAGGGAAATTCCTTTTGGCTGAGAAAGAGGCTGCAGGATTCAAACTGATAGGGTAATGTTTTTAGAAAACTTGGAGGAAATAAGGATTTGTGATGAAAATGCTTTCTCACTGGCCAATTGTGTGAAGCAGAAATTTAAATCCAAGGTTACCAATCATAACATTGTAAAGGTTCAAATATTAACTCCGTCCTTCCAATGCCTTCCTGTCCGTGCATCCTGGGGAAACATCTCTCACAGCCAGCCCTTCCTCCAATTTGAGGAACTTAATGAACTGCTTTTCTAAACCTGTACGTGTTCTAGGCAGGAGAATATTACATTCTTGACCTTGTGGCTCTCCCAGTAGAGTGGGAAGGAAGATATATAAACAAGTCATTAAATATCAGGCATACATTTTGCGTTAGAGCTGTATTCAAAATCTTTCTGGAGCACGGCACAGGAGACGAAGCGTTTGGGGACACCTCACAGAGCAGGTGATATTGACAGCGGGTTCTGACGTATAAAGCAGGAGTTCTCTAGGCAGTGGGAACAGCCAGTATAGAGCAGGAATCTGCAAAATGTCATGGTTGATTCTAGGAATCCCAAGTAGTTTTGCGTACTTTGAGAGTAGGGTGCTTTATGGGGAGTACTGGGAACTATGACAAGATCATAAAAGGTCTACGTGCCTGGTAAAGCATTTGGACATTCTTTTGTGGACAGTAAGGTGGGAGGCTTTTAGGGCTTTTAACAAGAGAGGGACAGGAACACAAGTGTGTTTTAGAAAAGAAACTCTAGTGGTTATGAAGGAAGGGTCAGAGAGTAGAATTAATGGTGGTGAGATGATCTGTGGTTGCCTCTTTCATCTGTGAGGTCGAACAAGACACCATGAGGGCCTTGGACTCGACAGGGAGGAGCACATGAATGCAAGCAAGGGCTGGAGGCCGACCAGGAGACATGGGGACCGTGAGCGACTGTGAAGAGGATACGGGAGATCTCCTGTTTTCTTAAGTGGCAGACTGAGTTGGCAGGGCTTCCAGTGACCTGGAAAGGGGATATTTAGAGGAGGAATGAGTTTGGTGGGGAAAAAAATGAGTTCACTTTCAGACACAGTGATTCTGATGTGTCCATGGAACATTCAGAAAAGGCCTTTGGGAACTTGGATTTGGAGTTGTGGAGAAAGGTCTGGCCTGAAGGTGTAGACTTGGATGTTGCAAGTCTAGTGGGGATCATTGAGGCCAATAGCCCGCAGAAGCTGGTCCAGGGAGGTCAGGTGAGAGTGAAGAGTAAGAGAAAAGAAAAAGAGTAAGAGAAAAGCTGAGGATGGAGCCCCAGAGGCCCTAGAAGGGTTGACTGGGGAAGAGGAATCTACAGATGGTGCTCAGAACCAATAGGAAAATGTGGAGAAAATCCAGGAAAATCCCATCACAGGACCCAAGAGAAGAGAGAATTGCTAGAATGGTTCAGATAAATGAAGACCGAGCGTGCACTGCAGCTGGCTCCAAGGACTGTGTGCACGGCAGCTGAGCACAATACCTGTGTCTCAGGGCCATGGTGGCCTCCCTCTGGTCTGAGCCCATGGCGTGCTATGTGGCATTGTGATTAGGGGGTGGAGGCCTGCTTTGCAGGCAAGAGTGGATGGCAGATGGACAGGAACTAGGAGTAGATATGCATGGTGGGTAATATATGCAAGACTGCCTCTTTCTTTCCTTTGTTTTTGTAGAAGCCTAAAAGCAATCCTTAAAATTGGCCTTGGAGGACTGTCACAGTGCCCATGCACTTTTATGAGAGTACTGTCTTCATTCTTTTCTCCAGGCTGAGTCCAACTGTCCCTGGATGTCCTAATGGCTGGCAGCCAGGAATTTGTGCGTGTGTCCTTTGTGCATATGTCATTTATGGCCTTGGAGCATGCAGAAGGCTGGTCTCTTAATACCTGTGTGAGAGTGTTAGGATTTACCAAATCCTGTAAGATGTGAGGCTTCTCTTTATTTCTTCTGATTCTTCCCACGAAGGAAGTATAGGGTAGACCCCACTGATTGCCAAAGATGGGTTCGATTACAGATAACATCGACGCTATTCAACAAGCAAAAAACCTAATTGGCCCCATTTTTGTATGATATGATAGTAGGTGGGGACAAATGGTTTTGCTAGAAGTATATGAGCCTCAGGGTTTGCCAGTGGACCACGGAACAGTAAAATAAATGATGCAGCTTCAAAGACAATGTGCAGCTACAAGCAGTTCCTGGGTTTCAGGACCTACACAGGGGACTGTGGCAGGACACCCTGCGGCCTTCTCCATGCCACCTGCATGTCCCCTGTGTGCTGCTTCTACCTCTGTTCTCTGCTGTGCTTCCGTGGCCCTCAGCCTCCTGGGAGATGAGCAAGAGGCATGGGAGGAGGACCTGGGAAGCCCGGACGAGAGGAGGAGGGGATGGGAAGGAGGGAGAATCCCACTTCCTCCAGGGAGGAAGCAGGCGGCCCTTCTCAGCCCTGAGCAGAGCAGACACCTGCGAGCAAGCTTAGGCACCACCCCAAGTTTCAGCTGCACTGTGGGTTGAGTGGTCTCTTGGCTGCCTGGGAAACAGCTGACTTTTTATCCCGTTATTTCAGTAACAAAATATTCAGTGAAGAACCTTCGTTACAAATTTAAAAACCATAGACTTAAGGGGCTCCTGGGTGCCTCAGTCAGTTAAGCGTCCACCTCTTGATTTTTTTTTGCTCAGGTCATGATCTCGGGGTTCATGAGTTCAAGTCCCAAGTGGGGCTCTATGCTGCCTTTGTGGAACGTGCTTGGGATATTCTCTCTCCCTCCCTTTTGACCCTCTTTGACTAATGAGTGTGCGTGCTCTCTCTCTCAAAATAAATAATCTTAAAAAAAAAAACAATAGACTTAATTTTTTAGAATAGGTTTAGGTTCACAGTAAAATTGAGTGGAAGTACAGAGAGTTCCCGCACACCCCCTACCCTCCCCACACCACGCACAGCCTCTCCCACGCTGTCAGCATCCCGCTGCTACAAAGTTTGGAATAGGGATTCACGATTCATCAGCTGGGGTTACCTGGGGCAGCTTTTGATTCTACCTTTTTTTTTTTTTTTTTAATTAGTCACAGAGAGTCTTTCTTTTCAGTGCAAGAAGAAGCCAAATAGCTCACAAAAGCCTTAAATATGTATGTGTAGGGGGGTAGGTTTTTGTTTTGTTTTAATAAAAACTTCAATTTAGGAGCAGACCTATAGATTTCAGTAGAATACAGTTTAAAAAGTTAAAGTATGGTATGTCCCCTCCCCCAACTTTCCATTTACAAGCGGCGTAGGCACTGGACACCATCCTTTGGAAAGGAGTTGGGATCACGTGGGGGAAATACCATATTTTTTTGTGACCAAAGCGCCCACATCCCATCTTTGTAGCTATGACTTTTGACTTCCTACCCTGAGATGGTATTCATTTCTGAGGCACTGCCAGCAGTTGTTTTTCTGGTTCTGCTCCGGATTTGCAAGTTTTCTTTCCAGGGCTCTCTGCAGCCCATGACCCACATTTGGAAACAGCTGGAAGGCCTGGGAAGGTGGAGGAGGCCAGGACCGAACCCAGATGCAGACAAACCTGCGCCCCGCTTGGGCTCCAGGACATCGTGTTCTAGCTGAAGGTGCCCACCAACCCCAGCAGTCTTTAACGTGGACATTTTCATGTGTGATGAGAAAGAGAAGCAGAAAAAGAGCAGCCAGAAAGCCATTTGGTGTTTCAGCTGTGTTTACATAGTAGGAACATGAGGTAGGTCGAAACCCAGTGTTTCCTTTTGATTTAAATATACACTTACAGGAGGAAACTGAAATTCAGCCTGGCCCAGCAGAGAGGTGCGATGGCTCAGTAGACAGAGCTTGACGAACGTGCAGCTTTCTTACTCCTACCCTTCCTGTGGCTGCTGTGGCATTCTGCACATCCACTTGTCTGCTGATGGCTCAGCAGCTGGGCAAGGGGTCAGGAGAAAAGGCAGAGATACAGAGTCAGCACAAACTTCGCCAGTAAGCAATTATTTATTCAGTGCTTCCAAGCCTTGTTGGCATGGCACTCGTAGACAGTGATGTTTTCTGCCGGGTGCACTGAAGCAGTGGGTGAGGCCGATTACAGCCGGGGACTGTGTCAGCTCCAGTCTCTGCTTGAGGCACTCCTTAGGCCCACTCGTTGGAAAGCTACCAGAACAGTGCTGAGCACAGCATAGGTATTCAATAAAATATGCGCTGACTAGGGGCACCTGGGTGGCTCAGTTGGTTAAGCCTCTGACTTCGGCTCAGGTCATGATCTTGCTGTGCCCGAGTTCAAGCCCCGCGTCAGACTCTGTGCTGGCAACTCAGAGCCTGTTTCGGATTCTCTCTCTTTCTTTCTCTCTGCCCCCCTCTCCCCCGCGCGCTCTCTCTCTCTCTCTTTTTCAAAAATAAACATTAAGAAAAAGATAAAAAAAAATTGTCTAACTTCTGCTCAGGTCAGGATCTCGGGTTCATGGGTTCGAGCCCCACATTGGGCTCTGTGCTGATAGCTCGGAACCTGGAGCCTGCTTCAGATTCTGTGTCTCCCTCTCTCTGCCCGTCTGCTCATGCTCTGTGTCTCTCTGTCTCTCGACAATAAATAAATGTTAAAAAATAAACTTGCTGATTGAATGGACGAATCAGTGGCTCTGGGCTTACAGTGTGGTGCTAGCATTCCCCACTCTGGGTACCCTTCTGAGGCTATTTCACAAGGCCATGAAAGAGGATGAGTGACATGATGCAAGTAAAATGTCTGTCCCTCTGGGTGGTGCGTGGCCACTGCTTAGGAGATAATAGAGTTCTGTGCTCTGATTTTGTTTTGTTTTGTTTTGTTTTTGACTCCAGGAATTTCAAGGATTCATAGGAAGAAAAACCCTTGCTGAATTCTAAACTTCAGGGGGAAAAGTTAGTAGACAGAATAAAGCCTCTTGGATGTGACCTAATTGTTTTATTTATTTTTTTACTTATATATTTATTTTCTCCAGGTGTGTTGAGATACAATTAACGTACAACATTGTCTTGTGTAAGTTTAAGTGTATAGCATATTGATTTGATATGTGTATGTGTTGCAAAGTGATCACCACGATAAGTTTAATTCACACTTACCACCTCACAGAGTTACAAATTCTTTTCTTTGTGATGAGAACTTTTAAGATCTGCTCTCTTAGCAACTTTTAAACATGTCTTATAATATTGTTAATTATGCTCCTCATGTTGTGTGTTACATCCCCAGAACTTAATTTATCTTACAACTGAAATTCTAAGACCGCCTTCACTCTAATGTGGCCTGATTGTGACCAGACATTTAGTGGGGAATAAAACCTTAAAGTTTTGTTTTTTATTTTTTGTTTTTTTGGTTTTTTTTTTTTTTTTAAGTTCCTACCTGAATATTTTTAGGCTTAACTACTGGCATTGATTTGCATGACTAAATTCACACTTCGATTTTTCAGACACCTGCTTCTGCAGAACTGAAATTCTTTGGAGGTTTTGAGGAGTGGGTTGAGAGCAGGTGTTAACATTCTTCAAGTCACAGGAATGAAGCAAGAGAGAGCTGGCCCATTCCCTGTCCCTGCCACCCCCAAATCCACTGTCTGTGGCTGGACACTGAGATCATTTACATTGCTTTTCTTTTTTTTTTTTTTTTTTAAATTTTTTTTTTTAATGTTTATTTATTTTTGAGAGACATAGAGGCACAGCGTGAACAGGGGAAGGGTAGAGAGAGAGAGGGAGACACAGAATCGGAAGCAGGCTCCAGTCTCTGGGCCGGCAGCACAGAGCCTGACGCGGGGCTCGAACTCACAGACCACGAGATCATGACCTGAGCTGAAGTCGGCCACCCAACCGACTGAGCCACCCAGGCACCCCTACATTGCTTTTCTAATACGAATAATGTTTCTGGGGCTGATTGTGAGATGCTGAGGAATCCATTAACGCAGAGTGGAAGAGAACAGTAAGCATGGCATGGAGCAGCCCTGTGGGGCCCTGCCGTCGCATCGAGGAGAAGCCTGAAGGGCTCTGCTTGTCCCCCGGGTCTTCCCAGCAGAGCAACTTTGAATGCTGTTGATAAGCTGTAGCAACTGGCATTTAAGCCACAGGCTGTCTTCCTGACCCACAGCCTGACTGCATTCAGCCTTTGACCTGCCAAAGTAATTGGCGTAAGGAGAGTTGAGCTAGAGAACCTTCCTTGAGTCTGCCTTCTTGGGAAGCAGGTTTCCAAGTTGGTCGTCTCTGCCCTCCTTTGATCTGGACCAGCCAGCATTTTATCCAACGGGAGTTCCTCAGAGATTGTGCCATGTGAAGGGACCCGCTCCCATAATGCCTTGTTATTATTTTGGCAATTTCAGTAGGGCTTTGAGAGGAAGCCCCTAGAAACCTGTGCCTCTCTGGAACCTCCACCCTCTCTGGAAGTCATACATTTTTATTTTAAACAACAACAACAACAACAACAAATTGCTGGTCATGGGGCTAAATGCCAATGAGAGCAAATCCTTAGCTATAGAAGCTAAGAAATTTGAACGAGTTACCTGATGGTTCTTCTCCAAGGAGCCACATTACTGTGAAGCAGCTGGCAGATCAGGAAACTGGTTAGTCTTTCACTGGTTTTTCATGAAATGCCGGCAGGTTTCATGACAAGTTTGTTCTTTGGTGTTTGCCAACCAAAAGAAAAATATCCTGGTAGGTCAATTTTATTTTTCCTCGTTGCCCTTTGAGAAATTATTACCTGGCTTCTAGAAAAAAAAATAAACACAAGAACAAAAGTTTCAAGGTTGGATCCATATATGTCACTTGGCTTCAAAATACACTAATTTAACCATGTCATGGTCTACTTAGCTTTATGAACCATGAAGTCCCGAGCTAGTCTGTCCAGGACTCGTGTCATGGTCGCCCAGTGCCAGTGGGTACCAGGATGGTCTCACCTATTCAGTCTGCCATCTTTCACAGGTAGACCTTTGCCCTCATGAGCATTGCCTCATGACTGCAAGATGACTGTATTATCTCCAGCGTACCATCAGCCTCCCCGACAGGACGAAAGTGAGAGGGCAAAGCAGAAGGGGGTAGTACCTATATTAGAAAAAGTCAAGGGCTGCTCCGAAGTACCAGCAGAATTCCTGTTAGGTTTCACGGGCCATCCCTCACTGCTAGAGAGAGTTCTGGAAGGAGAGTGGTTTAGCCGATACCTGGCTCCTGTCAACAAGTCTGGCGTGTCTGATGGTGAGGGGGGAGGGCAGGATGAATATTGAGTGGCCACGCAGCAGTGTCTGCCTCATTACAAAATAACCTTTTCCCAAAACTTATAGGATCATAGATCTCATAGGGACCTTCGATATGCCTGAGTGCAATCCCTTCATGACACAGATAAGGGAACCACTTATTTCCTTATGTTTATGCTCCCTATGCCACAAACCCCCACTGCGCTTTTGCGCACTCCTGGGCCGAGCTGCTTACCCCCGATGCATAAACTGTGCCCAGAATGTGACTGGGCTGTGAAGTCCCTTTCACCAGGGAGGAGAGTGGCAGGGACACAGGTGGCTTGTGTATGGGAATCAAAAGGTCTGATTATGCTTTCTCGGGAAAAGCAGCTGGCCAACAGAAATTACTGGGTGCCTCGGAGTACAGAACCTGGAATCTGGCCTCCTGGAGTGATCACAAGAAAATAGAAGCCTCAGCCCTGCGGTGAGGAGCGGAGCCCAGCAAGGCCGCCAGAACAATCACATGTGTGAGATGAAGCAGAGACTCATGTTAACAATGAAGGAAATCCATGGCTGGCGGAGTAGCCAGGCCAGAAAGGCAGCTTTGGAGGAGCTGGCCCTGAGCAGGGATCTGTAAAGATCTATTATTTGCTGGAGAGCAATGATCTATAAAAACAGTTGTTTGAGAGTAAGCAGCTTTGCCTGGCTGGAGCCATTTAATAATGGAAGCCTGAAGCCTGGTGTATTTTCTTTAGAAGAAAGAAAGAAACGGCCATGAGGCTGTTTATGGATTCCTCGCAGAGGCAGTGTGAAGTTAGCCAGATTGACTGGGACGTGTCTAAAAGACCACTAGCTCTGTATCAGCTTTCCCTTTGAATTTTCCACTCCAGTCCTCTTCTTCCCTTCCCCCGTCTCCTAGGACTGCCTGGCAGCCCTGACATTTCATTTCTGCCCTTACTTCTCCTGTGCCCGGAATGTGAGGGGGCTGTGAAGAGGCCCACTTCTCTGGGGGCCCAGCCGGTCTCCTCAGTGCTCGACCTGTGTGCCTGGTAGTGCTCTGGAGGCCATTCTCCACCCTTATATTAGGGCCATGTGGCAGAAGAGGCAAAAATGAGGGGACTGGTGTGTCGGGCTCTTTATGCCCCAAGGTGGAACAGGTGGATGGTGTTTGGCATTGAGAGTACTAGGTGTGTTAGCTTGAGTTGGTATCACAAAATACTATAGACGGGGTGGCTCGAACAATGGACATTTGTTTCTCACTAGTTTGGAGGCTGGGAAGACCAAGATCAATGGATCAGCAAATTCTTCCCAGTGGGGGCCCTCTTCCTGGCTTTCTTCCCATTGTGCCCTCTCATGGTGGAGACAGAGCTCTGGTGTCTCTTCCTCAAAGAACATTAATCCCGTCATGAGAATCCCATGCTTATGACCTCATCTAACCCAAATTACTCCCAAAAGGCCCTGCCTCCAAATACTATCACATTGGGGGTTAGGACATCAGCATAGGAATTTTGGGGCGACACATTCAGTCCATAGCACTGGGGGTTCACTGGAGTTTCATGAGGCTCCCAAGTGACAACTGATGGTGATCTGACCAGGGCAGTGTGCTTCCTGCTGGAAGAAGCCTGTGAGATGTGAACCCCTATGGAGTGCATTTCTTAAGCTGGGTGGGTCTGGGAACCTCCTGAAATGGTCTCCAGGATATTGAGGTGTGGTGCAAATGTGCATTTTTTACCACATTTTCTGAAGTTGTTTTTAATCCTGAAAATGTGAAGAGCTAGTGTCCTGGATATTACACTTCTAAACTGGAGGCTGGGAGGGATCAGGCCTGTGCACAGCAGTGCCCACCGCCGGCATCCTGGAGGCATGGCCCAGAACTGCTGCCGTGCTGCCATCCATCCCCCAGAATGTTCCAGGGAAGCCCTGCTCCTTCTTGCTGCTGTGCACTAATCAGACCCTGACCACTGTCAGGTGAGCTTACTCCCCAAGCACTAAAGAAAGCTTCACCTGCAATCAGCACTTTGTCTCCAGAAACCTAACTTTTTGTCTTTGTCTTCTTGGGAATAAACTCCACCTGCATCCACCCCCCATCCCCCACACTGCTCCAACTTTTTTTTTGGAGAATGCATTAAAAAATGAGCAGTTTACATCATACGCCCCCGAAAAAGTCTTACTTATTAAAAACATTTTGTAGTACTCCCAAGATACTGACTTAATGCAGACAAAAGTTGAAGCTGTCTTTTCTGATCATATATGGAGGGCTCTGGCCCACATTCTCATTCATAACACCCAGTGCTGAAGCCAGCTTGCCCTTACGTTTTTCTCTTCTACTTCCTGGTCCTCCCACACCACGACTTCTTCTTTACATCCATTTCGAATTTTAATTGACCTAATACTGTATGTTTCTTTTAAGCCATTGAAATCACTTTTGAACACGGTAAACACAAGAAATTTTAAAAACACAGAGCTTCCTAGAATCTGGGCTTAGCCTAGGGCTGGCTCACTCCTGACCTGGGCACAGTCCCTGAAGGTGTGGAGACATTTTCCTGGGTTCCATCTCCCCTTTTCCCACCCAGGCCTCTCCTTCTTGTCTCCTTCTGTCTCTCTTTTTCCAATCTTGTGTCCTTTACTCTCCTCCTTTCTTTCTCTCACCTAGGCCCTTCCCTCTTTTGACTGTGCTCTGACTCTGCCCCTATTTCTAGAGCTTTGCTCAGTCCTGATTATGTGAGGACCCGAACTCGGAGTTTGGAATCTGTTCTTAGATTCTCCTGCCTCGTTGCAAGGACTTGTGGGCCTCAGCTGATGATGACGTTTTGGAAGTGGTCACAATAATGCTATGCATTGTTAAGAGTCTTTGCGCGGGGGAGGGGGCTTAGAGACTGCAGAAAACTCTTTCCAAATGTATGGATTGGGTAGGGACTCAGGAGGGATCACATTGTGGAGTAGCTGGGCCAATGTATAAAGAGCAGGGGTAGCTACAGGAAGAGTTAGTCACTCTTACATATCAATGAGGAATTGTTTTGGTGAATAGTCAAAAACTTCTTCCCTATTTTGTCTTTCTTGGCTCCCTCCCCCACAACTGAAATACTGGGGACTTCCAGCCTATACCTCTATCAGCTCTGGAGCAAACATCAAGGGAGCCAGATATATATTTTAGGAGCCTGGTTCACTAATTGGGAATCTGGATCTAGGTTTGCTCTTTACAGGTGTCTGTGATGCTTGGGGTAAGCCCTGGGCACTGGCAAACCTTCCCACCCCTTTCCCCAGCTGTGTTTGGGCCTAGGAGTGTGACCCATCAGGCTGAGACCTTCGTAACTAGGCCTCTGATCACCTCTGTGGCTGATCCCAACCCCGAGTTGCAACCCCGAGTTGCTTCAGGCCAGATGAACACCTTGGAACTATGAGGCACAACTGTGAATTGTGACGATCACATGTCCTAGAGCAATGGTTTTTGATTTTGGCTACATGTTATAATTACCTGACAGCTTAAAAAATATTGATGTGTGGATCCCAGCCAAAGAGATTCGGATGCAGTTGGTTCTCAGATGAGGTTTGGGCAGCAGGAAATTTTAATAGCTTCCCTAGTGATTCCAAAATGAAACGAAGGTTGAGAACTGGTGGCCTGGAGCTTTGCTACTCCAAGCGTGGTCCATGGACCAGCAGTATGAGCATCACCAGGGAGTTTGTCACTGAGTCTCAGCTCCTGCTCCAGACTTTCTGGATGATAATCAGCTCCTCATCTGATTCCCATGCACGTTATAGTTTGAGAACCACTGGCAAGGTGTCCTGCTGCCCTTCCTGTGAGGCTGATGGACCCCAGTCCTGCCGCAGTGCACCCAGTGCTGATGCCAGGTCAAGCTAGATAGAGCCGAAGAAACTGCCTTGTCTTGGCCTCCCATGAAGCCCTCAGGGGTCAGCTCTGCATCTGGGTGCAGGGGTCTGGGCAGCAATCCTATTCTGAAATTAAGGTTCAGTGGGATGGGCTGCAACTCATGCTTTGGGATGTGTTGGCCTGATGACTTGAGCTCGCGGCATGTTGCCTAGTCTACCTGGCAGAGTTTGCCCTGTCCTAACCCTGGGGTAGAAGTAGGGGAGTAAAACTAAAAGCTAAGGTTTCACAATAATGAATAAAACACCCTAGAGCTGGGATGACTGGATCAGAGATGATGGGTACACAGCACCGTGGTGCCCTTCCCCCCTCCTCACCTGCAGCAGACACCTGCTTTTGAGCCCTCATCTTCTCCCTTCTGAGCTCACACTTGACCCTAGCTCTTCTCAATAGGGCATTCCCACGCAGACATTGCCAGTTCCTCAGATTTTGCACTTGAGACACAACTGTTTTGATTTTCTTTCTTCCCAGAGTAGCATCAGTTACTCCTCGTATTGTGACTCTTAAGTTTCGTCGCATGACTTCCGAGTTCTCGATAACCTCCGAGATGCCACCAGCACCTTTCCCCTCACTTTTCTGCTCTTTTTAGGCCCTCACAGGCAATTGGTCAAATGAATGCACATGTCTCTGAAATTGTCATCCATGTCTGCATTCCGCATATCTTTCTCGAGCAGCATTCTGTGCCCAGCATTGCAATGGGCCAGGATTTGGGGAAGCACAGACTACTGGGGACCCAGCCCCCACCTCAGCTGTATCACCTCTGCTACCCTCCTTCAATAGCCTCATCTCCTGTCATTCCTGGTCATTTGGTGGGAATAGCAGTGGATTGGATCCTTCAACTTCTTGGTCCCCAGTGTCAAGGCCTGACCAGTGTCTTACATTCTTTGCCTCTTCCCTGCATTCGAAAACAACATGACCTGACTTACTAACCTTCATATAGCATCAGGGATGACCATTAGCTCCTTCCTGGACCATCAGCCTTCATGTTGACTTGAGCTCAGGGGCCAGGGGGGTAGACAGTGAAGCTGTCAGGAAGTGAAGCTGGTCAGGGTGGGAGTGGGTCTTAGGGAGCAAGAGGAAGGGGAAAGACTGGGAGACCTCAGGACCTACTCACAGGAAGCAGCAGTTACTCAACCCCAACAGGCTGTTGCTGCACAGGAATTTGGACCCAGAGTTGGCAGGTACCTGGCTTTAAAAGAAGCCAGAAATACAGATTTTTGTGTGAATCTGTTGTGTTTTAAAAATTGCTCCCCCATGTCCTGCCAATAAATGAAAGCAAAAAACATAGAGTAGGTATCTTTTAGTTTTTGAGATCTGCTTGGCTTTCGTAAGCAATTTGTGAATCAAGCAGCATTCCCTAGCAAATTGATGCTCCCAAAGTAGATGTCTGTATAGGCTATTCAGAGATAAATCGTAGACTCTGCTCAAGTCCACAGAAATACAACAAAGGCTTCAACCCACATCAGCTAGGCCGAGAT
The DNA here is from genome assembly GCA_030068075.1 of Paguma larvata. Lineage (NCBI taxonomy): Eukaryota > Metazoa > Chordata > Mammalia > Carnivora > Viverridae > Paguma > Paguma larvata. The sequence goes on along the minus strand of CM057834.1, from coordinate 87,831,236 downwards.
TGTCCAGAGCCAGGTACGGCCCTCCCGGGCTCTGGTTTATCGCAGTTCATTAAAAGAGTCCTGTTTCTGTACCCATCTGAAATGCTGCTGGAATTAGAACCAGAAATGGCATCAGGATATTTTATTTGCTTTGTCCTGACTGCTTTTCAAGCTCATCTTTTCCATTGCTCAGTCTGTTTTAAGAAAGATTATTATATCTGACCTTGATTTCAGTTTTTCTGTGAAGTGCTTTCATATTACAAAAATGTGGCTAGAAGTCAGGTAATTACATTCTGGGTTCGTGGAGCTCAGTAGTCTCTGATTTAATTTTGTTTATCTTGGCCACATTTGCTTTGTTTGTAAAGTGGAATGATAATACCCATTGATTTCACAGGGTTGGTATGAGGATTAAATGATATTTTTTTATGTGGAATCAATTTAGAAAATGTTAAGAGTGCTCTCTGATTGTTAAGTATTACGTGCAAATTAAAAGGCACTACAGGGTACTGCTTCTGGATTTCTTAAACAACAAGGTTTATCAGTCTTGCTGCATATGATTGATTTATCTGCCTATCTATTTGTTGTCTTCGACGTGAAATTAATATCCAGGCTTTTCTGAAATTGCTACTAATTATTTGATTGGATGCCTTGTGGGTTATACCAAGATTCTTCTCATAATCACTATTTGTCATTGCTTTTTCTGAACTCTTGTAGGTATTATTTGTCCCCACAGTTTTTTTTTTAAGTTTATTTGTTTACTTTGAGAGAACAAGAGCAGGAAAGGGGCAGAGAGAGCAAGAGAGAGAGAGAATTCTAAGAAGGCTGTGAACTGTCAATGCAGAGGCTTGCAATGCGGGGCTTGAACTCAGGAATCCCAAGATTGTGACCTCAGCCAAAAATCAAGAGTCAGTCACTTAACGGACTGAGTCACTCAGGTGCCTCTGTCATCACAGTTTTATCTCGAAATTGTTGCATTGCTGCATAACCACCTCATATGTATGCTCTGGGTCTTCAGCCCGAACAGGGGATGTTGCTGCTTCAGTAGCTGCTGCCACCAAAGCATTCTCCTTCTGGATTGTCTGGACTGAGAAACCTAGGCAGAGTTTTTGCTAATATGCTTCTTCTTTTTGCTAGATTTTGAGAAGACATGCAACTCTATAGCCTTCTGCTGTAGATAGGAGGCAGTGTAAGGAGGAGATGAAAACTGGCAAGGATGGAGGGAGGCACCTGGGCAGGGTGATGTACCGATGTGTAAGCCAGCTCAGGGAGTGCCTTTAGACCCAAATTCTCCCCCTCCCTCCCCTGCACTCCACCTCCTGTGCTGCTTTGGGTCTAAGGGAATAAAGACAAATCTTTCCAACCCCTACTTCTGCATCTTTTGCCCTTTGTGTTTGTTGTATGTGTTGGTGTGTGCATATAGGAAAACTGAGTACTACAAGCTGCATAGCTTGTGGAATAATTTTGTCCTCACCCTCTAGCCTGTCCCACTCCCACTGGTCAGGGATCATGGGAAGTGATACATTTTTGCCTATCTCTTTGCCTACCTATTTGAATTACCTGGGGAGATTTTTGAAAAATATAGATGCTTTAGCCCCACTCAAGACTGAGTCAGATTTTTTGAAAGTAGGGCATAGGAGTTTTTTAAACAGCCCCCAGATCAGATCTGTATTTACACTGAGATCTCCAATTTATTATATAACATGTAAAAAATAAAGTGGGGTGATGAATGGATAGATTGGTGGATAGATTTGTGGTAAGGCAAGAACAATAAAATGTTAATGGTAGAATCTAAGTGTTATGCATGTAGTATTCATTACAGAATTCTTTCAACTGTGCTCTGATTGACATTTTTCAAATTAGAATGTTGAAGAAAAAAACACCTCTCACACTTTTCCAGATGATTAATTTGGAGTCGATGCCACCTAAGGCCTGATGTTTGAGATGGGTAGAGAGAGACTGCATCTGTTCTGTGGAAAAGAGTGTTGGGTCAGCAGGTCTGAGCACAGGCCTGGTGCCTGGGTGACCATTGTGTGCTTAGGAAAGGGACCCTAAGAAAGGCCCAGAGAAAATAGGTGAGAGCAAACTCCTGGCTGATAAAATATCCATGTTGAACCCAAACTTGATTAATTGAAATTCTGAGCGCCATTAATTCACATAGTAGCAGAGAAAAACAAGATGTTTTTTTTTGAAAGATGCTGATTCTTTTATAGGAACATCTGGTTCTTATATGGGGAGCAGAGTCTTGGAGCTGAGAAGCAGTGAGGGTCATCTGGTCCAGCCTCCCACTCTGTCTTTCTCAATGGCCTCCACTGAATTGCATTTGATTTGTGCAGCTGGACAGAGAGATTCTAAGGTCACTGTTTTGGGGATTAAATCACTTTTAATTCTAGCAAATAGATATGGCTTAGAACCGTTTTCCTAAGAGAAAAATAAAAGCAGTTTTGTGCAAGGCTTGATTGCCCCCTCTCTTTCCTGCTACTTTACAATTGGGCGTTGAGGCAACGGGAGATGAACAGTGCCTCGAGGAGAGTGTGCTGTGTGGTGCTTGTGTTTTCCTTCCCACTGAGTCATGGGTCCCGGTCCTCCCAGAAATGTGCAGAATGAAATCTCTTTCTCACTTTCCTGCTCCCCAAACTTCGTGCTGCTTCTAAGGAGTGCAGAAGCAAAGGCCCTTCTGTCCTGCCTGTGGGGTTGGGGAGCAAACAACAAAGACCCTTTAAGGGAGGGAGATGGGGCAAGAATCCTGCAGATGTGAGGTTACAGTGTGTCAGCCAGCCCCTTGGGAGCTGCAGCCAGCTTGTTGCAGAGGCCAAAGTATGGGACTCATTTGTGGGTTCCCAAAAAGAAATACCCTGGCGATTATGAGTCACTCTCAGCCCCCTTCACAGAGCCTCTGGGGCTCCCAGAGAACTCAGTCTGTTCTCCTGGACTTTGTGAAACTTTGATATGGATTAAACTCCTTCCCAGTCTGTCTACACAACTAATGGCCGTGTTGATCCTGAGCTGTAACTTCTCTTTGAGTTTCCACAGAGAAACTGCGGACAGAGTTTTAACTCTGTGTACAGAGAAATATTAATCTCTAAGCCCTTTCAGTTTTTATAGTATCTACTTTTTATAATGCTTTATGGTTTATAAAATACATTCATATACCTTATCTCCTTTGAGTTTGAGAATCTCAGGGCGCAATGCCCCAATGTCGTCTCTTCTCCCTCCTGTAACGTTTCCTTGAGCAACTTCTATTGTTTCAATTACCACCTACACTACAATAGACCTATAATTTCTGTCTTTAGCCTGGATCTCTCTCTAAGACCTGATTATCCAGTTGCTAGCTTGTCTCTCCTTTGGGCCATTCCTCAACATTAAACCTGTGCTTCTTACTTCCCCTGGCTCTACCTAAACCTATTCCTTATCTTTATGAAGGGTGCAGTCACTCACCCACTTAGGCAGGCCAGGTACCTACAAGCCAGCCCTGACATCCTCTCCCTAAACCTTCATGTTCACTCTGTCACTCAGTCTCCTGTGTACCTTTCCTCCTAAATGTCTTGACTGCATCCACTTCTTCCCATCTCCTTGGCTGCCTCGTTAGGGCAAAGCTACCCCCATCTGTTACCAAGACTATTGCAGTAACCTGTTAACCACTCTCCCCACATCTGTTTTGTCTTCTCCTTCCCATGATCTCCAAATTTAGGAGAAATGTTTTGAAAGGCAAATCTTACTCGGTCACTGTCATTCCTTAAACTTAAAAATGGCTCTATATTGCTGTTATGATTAAAAAGGAAATCCTAAGAAGGTCTATGTCTTCCTTCTGTGGCTTGATGTCTGTATAGCTTTTCCCTGGCAATCTGTGCTCCAGCCCTCAAAATCCATTCTCTTTGTAAGTTTTTAAAATATATTTCTTTCTGCCACAGGGCCTTTACACATACTTTTCCCTCTGTCTGGAAGACTCTTCTCTTCTCTCCTTTGCCCACCTAACTGCTCCTTATCTGTTGGATTGAGCTTGAGCCTCTGGAAACGCTCCCTGCTCTTGGAGGTTTGGCTGCCTTTATTTCAGAGGGATTATAACATTTTATATTCTCTGTTCATTATTTCAATTGATGGACATCTTCTCACCCATTAGTGTAAGTTCCAGTAGAGCAAGGATCTGTTTGCTTCTCATCCCCATTGTATTCCAGTACTGAGCACGCAGAAATCTTTGTTCAGTGGGTGAACTCAATTGGTTAGATAGGACAGGTCTTTTTATATACTTTTTTTTCTTTTACACAAGGGCATTGTTTTTTTAAAAGGCAGGTGCTTGGCATTTTACTTTTCTTTCTAATTATTTCTATTTCTATTATTTCTTTTATTGCTAATTTTATAATACGGGTATTTCCACTTCTCATTGGGTCCTTCTGCTATCATTTCTCATTCCCAGCTGATTCTAGCTTCGTCCCAGCAGAGTCCATGATAAGCAATCATTGGCCTTCAGAACCTACACTGCCGACTCATAAAATGTTTTTAGATCACTAGTAATCTTGTGAAAACGTGCATTATGAACTACTGGAGGATATAACTGTGAATATAGATGGGAGAGTCATTAATTAGAAGCTCTCCATGGATAATTAAACAATGAAGGTGAGTTTCTAAGGGGAGGGTTTTGAGACTGAATTATAAAGCCCCAGCTGACTGAGACCCCTCTTCCCTTTCTCACTTTTTGTCTGCATGACATTAGGAAAAATAACCTGTCCCTTATGATGTCCCAGATATAACATACTGAGTCTCTGGGCATAATAATGCACCTGGTGCCAGACGTGTCCCCTGCTACTACTTTCTTGGCTATAAGGGATCTCCCATTACCTTTCTCTGCTTACTCCCTCTGAGGAACACTGTAGACTAACTTGCCCTAGCTGTGTTCTTCTGGCTTTCAAGGGCCATGTGACTCTCCACTGTGCTCAAGGAGAATGGGCACCTGTGGGCCACTGGCTAGAAAACTGTGTTGTGTGTTCCTTGCTGTAGAACTAAGCTGATTTGGTAAAAGCTTATCAACTTAGAGCACACACCCACTGTGAGCTTGTAGAACTCACAGAACACCCAGGGTCTCTACCCCTGAGACCCAAGTCTTGTACACAAGGCAAAAAATGGGAATAGGGCTGTCTGTGACTAAGTCCATCATTAGCTGAGGAATTTCAAAGTATGTTAGTCTTTCATACTAGGTTATTTCTTCAATTTTCTGGAAGGTGTGTGTATATGCATATGCATGCCCACGTGAGCATACGTTTTCTCATACATAAATAATTCTTGCAGAGGCCCAAAAGCATCTATCCCTGTGTTGGCAACTGGGGACTCTACCCAAAGGTAACAGGAGAACTTTGTTGCCAGGGTGGGAACAAAACCATGGGAATTTGCTGGTGTGAAAATACTCCCTGTGTTGGTTGACATAAATGTGTTTATTGAATGTAATTGAATGTTATGGAGCATACCTTGGTGTTTAATTCCCTTAGATAAATATTGAATTCATAATCAGAAATCTGCCCTTATTACAGATTGATTCTTTTCCTTTTTTTAAAATCAAGAATAACTGTTAGCGGTGCCTGAATGGCTCAGTTGGTTAAGCATCCAACTCTCTATTTTGGCTCAGGTCTTGATCTCACAGTTTGTGAGACAGAGCCCTGCATTGGGCTCTGTGCTGACTGCGTCGAGCCTACTTGGGATTCTCTCTCTCCCTCCTCACCCATTCATTCTCTCTCAAAAATAAATAAATAAACACTTAAAAATATATACATACACATAAAGAATTACTGTTATTATTATTTATTACAAAAAGGATATTACCCCATGATAGAAACTGAAAAATAAAAAGACATCTCTCAAAAACTCATTATATCTCCCTAAAACTGGTGTAAATTTCTGTTGCATTAGCATTCAGACATTTTTCTGTCAATATTTCTTTTATATAGCTATAATTAATTTTTCATTTAACTTTTATGTCATACTCTTACATCTGGTGATAGACATTTTTCTTATTTTAATACTTACTATTACTTTTTTATTTCAGTCTAATTAATACACAGTGTTATGTTAGTTTCAGGTGTACAAGACAGTGGTTCAACAATTCTCTAAATTACTCAGTGCTCATCATGATAAATGTACTTTTTTTTATAAATTTTTTTAAAAAATTTTTAACATATATTTATTTTTGAGAGACTGAGACAGAGCATGAGCGGGGGAAGAGCAGAGAGAGAGGGAGACACAGAATCCAAAGCAGGCCCCAGTCTCTGAGCTGTCAGCACAGAGCCCAATGTGGGGCTTGAACTCGCGGACTATGAGATCATGACCTGAGCAGAAGTCGGATGCTTAACTGTCTGAGCCACCCAGGCGCCCCGATAAATGTACTCTTTTTTTTTTTTTTTTACTTTTTAACGTTTATTTATTTTTGAGAGACATAGAAACAGAGTGTGAGCAGGGGAAGGGCAGAGAGAGAGGGAGACACAGAATCCGAAGCAGGCTCCAGGCTCTGAGCCATCAACACAGAGCCTGATGCAGGTCTCGAACTCACAGACCGCGAAATCATGACCCGAGCCGAAGCTGGCCGCTTAACCGACTGAGCCACCCATGCGCCCCCCGATAAATGTACTCTTAATCCCCTTTACCTATCTGCCTACCCACCTCCCTTCTGGCAACCACCAGTTTGTTCTCTTTATCCTTACTTATCACTTCTTATTTTTTTTTTAAAGTTTATTTATTTCAAGAGAGACAGGGAGAGAGCACGAGCATGATAGGGGCAGAGAGAGAGAATCCCAAGCAAGCTCTGCACGGTCAGCACAGAGCCTGATGCAGGGCTCAAACTCATCCACTATGAGATCGTGACCTGAGCAGAAACCCAAGAGTCCATCGCTTAACCGACTGTGACACCCAGTGCCCCCCCCCCCGTCACTTTTTAATGGCTATGTAGTATTCATTGTATGTTTTGTATTTCTCAGCTAATATTCAAGTATTGGAATTTTGATGTTTCCTCCCCTTGCGTTCCCCTGTTTTAAATATGTTTGCTTAATTTTTAATTAATAATCTTGGAAAGGTGAGAAGAGCCAGAATATGGATTATAAAGGTCCCAGTGCTTTTTGTGACTATCTGGAAAAGTCCATGATCAAGGTCAGAAGAACCTATGATAAGGTGGTTTGCAGCGGGAAAGGGGACCCAGGGTCTTCTGACTGCATAGCATCAGGCCTTGAGTTCCGTGTGCACTCACATGTCACAGCATTGCCCCAGAGGGAGTGGCTTCGCCCTGTATAACAACTTCTATGTCTCCTAAAACTCTTTTGTTAATATAGAACTCAAATTCTTCGAATAGACAGGCAACCGTAGGCTCTGTGTAGACCGAATTGTTTTCTTTTAAATTTGTGCGTGTTTCAATATTCCTGCTAACTTAATTGAGGGAGTCCGTTCCTCCCGATGTTAGAAGCATGTCGTATCCTAGGCCTGTACAAAATATGGCTATTCTGCAGTGTCTCACACTGAGGCACACAGTTTGAAAGTAAGTGCAGTATAGGTGGATGTCCGCTGAATAACAGTTCTTCTGTAAGTTGGAGAAATGGCCAGAGGAGAAATCTGTTCTTAGAACAAGGCACATGCTGTTGGTTCCAGACATTCTTGCTGGAGGATACAAAAGTGGTGTTTAACGGCTGCTGGCCCCACGCCCACTCTCCAGCCCCAAGGAATGTGCTGTGTCTGGGCCGCACTCAGTCATCAGGGCAGTCACTGTGGGGAGGGGAGAAGCCAGCCCTCCAGGTCCTCGGCCTGAGTCCGAGCGGTTCCTGCCAAAAGAAGGGATCCGTTTTGACTCTGGGCTTCCCACCTAGCCCCCGCCCCGGCTCCGTGAACTGCCCTGTTTGCAGAAGGAGGCTCATTTTTCTTTCGTACAATTGCTGTTTCTTCGCTGCAAGTGCTTTACCCTGAATGTAAAGTTAAAAACAGCGTCTGTAGGAAGCTTTGTTTGCTAGAGAGGCGTCACCCTGCTCTCCTATTACAGATGTGATTCGTGGATCCGTTCCAATATCTGTGGTTTTTGGCACATGCCGCGTTTCTGAAATTGCTTCTCGGTGTTTTACAGGAGGAAGAGAGAAAAAAAAATTCTAAAATGCAATAGTCAGCCTGTCCTCTGGGATTCTATCTGGGGAGTTTAAGTGGGGGTAGTGTCATTTTGTCTCTTTTCATATCGATAATGTAATAGTAACTTTAATGGATTATCTCATTTAACCTCCCATAATCAACCCCTTGGGTTGGATATTATTTTTGGCCCCATTTTACAGGTGAGGAAACTGAGGTTCAAAGAGGTTGAGGAACTTGTTTTGCTCATCGGTGACAGATGGCGTCTCTGCACAGGTAGCCTGAATCCAGGGCTGGATGTGCCCATAACCCCATGTAATAGTACCTTCAGCGTCATTGGGAGGAACTTTTTGGGTAAAGGGAAATGTCCTGAAGCTTATGGAAGTTTTGCTTCTTAGGTTGGGGCTAATTTGTATTTTTTTCCCCTACCCTTTTGTTATTATTTTATTTTATTTATTTAAGTTTATTTATTTTGAAAGAGACAGAGAGAGTGAGCAGGGGAGGGGCAGAGAGAAAGGGAGGGAGAGAATCCCAGGCAGGCTCCGTGCTATCAATGCAGAGCCCGATGCGGGGCTCGATCTCACGAGCTGGACACCACCGACTGAGCCACCCAGGTGCCCCTCCCTACTTGTTTTTATGTTGAAAAACTTTAGACCTGAGAAAAGTTGTGAAAATAGTATGAGGAAGATCTATATCCTTCAACTAAATTCACCAATTGTGAACATTTTACCATATTAGCGTCTCTTTCTTTCTTTGTGTGTGTTTTGTTTGTGTTGTTGCTCACCCGTTAACCGTTCGTTAGTTGAACCATTATGACATTTCGTCCTAGGTACTTTAGCAGGTGTCTTTGAAGAACAAAGACACGATCCTGAACGGCTTCATATGATTCAAAACCATTCAACATCAATGCCCTGCTCTTTTCTAATAAACCCATGTTCACATTGCCCCGGGTGTCCCTCGAATGCCTTTTATAGCTGGAGTTTTTTCTTATCCAGCATCTGATGAAAGATCAAACATCGCTTTTGTAATTCCTGATATCATGCACACTCTCTTCTCAGACTACAAACAGTTTGCTTTGGCTGAACTCGGAAGACCAGGATCGTGCTACAGTTCCGGATTCTCTGTCTCTCCTGACGAAGCAGCCACGCAAATGTCCTCACTTGACATGTGCTGTTTTACTGGGCACCGTGTCTTCTTTCTTCTTTCTTCCTTCTCTCTCTTCTGCTCTATCTTTTAAATTCTTTCTTCTCCTTCCTTTCCCTTTTTCATTCCTCATTTTCTTTATTCCCTTCCTCTCCTTTCTCCCTCCCTTCCTCCCCTCGCCCCTCATTCTTATGCACTGCAGTGACTTTATCCTTCAGTTTGGAAATTGGTGGTGTGGCAGGGGAAGCTACCACTTATAAGTGAGTAACCTCACTTACAGGTTGAGACAGAGATGGGGGGCGATGGGGTTAAGGAGATGTACGGGGGTGGGTGCTGACCTAGCTGTGGACCCTGTTGGAGGAGGCTGGGATGGCACTGCCTGCAGCTAAGAGGATGGATATCAGAGTGGGCAGCTCCAGTCCAGGCAAGTATCAGCACTGAACATAGGGAAAGGATGGGGTGCACCAAGATAGAGTGGAAATGGTACTATGGCATAATAGGAAGAATAGGACTTTGAAGCCAAGCAGACAGGTTAAAATACTGACTGGATGTATGATTTTGATAAGATTATTTAACTCTTGTTTTTATTATTTATTTGTTTGTTTTTATTTGAGTATGATTGAATTATTTAACTTTTTAAGTCTCATGTTTTTCACCCACAAATGGGAAGAGTCGTATCTACCTTGCAGAGTTGTGTTGAGGTTTCGGCATAAACGCATGCTAAGTAAAAATCCTTTGCTTTGACACAGTTGGTGCTCAGTCAACGGTAGCTATTAGGTGTTGACGTGGTGTTGCAACAAATGGATGGAAGACTGCAGTGACGGGAACTGTGGCTTGGTGATGGCTGCAAGTTCATGCAGGTGGCCAGCATGCGGCCGATCTGTCGGTGGATGCAGGTCCTTGGGAAAGGAATTCAGGCAGGACTCCTGTTACTGGGAACTGTAGGCAGGTGACAGTGATCACCAGCCAAACTCTAGTCGGAAGCCATGGCATTGGGTTCTGGAAGAGAATCCGAGTGCCAGAAGCAAACTGTCCCATCAGGTTCATTTGAATAGCAAGGGTGACTTGCTGCTGAGCCATGTGAGGCATCACTTGTTTGAGATTAGCATTAGGGAGGAACTGGGGGCAGGAAGTGGACCCACACTGGGAGGAGAACCAGGACTCAAACCAAGTCTGGCATTTATTCTGTCTTAGATTTGCTGTTGGTGTGATGGCATTATTATATTAAAGAGACTCTTTTCCTGGGTACCTGGCCTGAAGTTAGATAAATTGTCACTAGGTAGATGAGGCTTCCTTGATTATGAGTTCAGAGCCCCAAATTGCTGGGATGACCTACATTCACTCCCTTCTGACTTAGCTCGATTTGCTGTAACAGAAAGCATAGGCTGGATGGCTTAAACAACAGAAACTCATTTCTTCCAATTCGGCTGGGAGGAGGGGAGGACAGAGAGAGAGAGAGAGACAGAGAGAGGGAGGGAGGGAGAGGGAAAGGGAGGAGGAGACAGAAAGGGAGGTGGGGGGGAGAGGGAGAAAGGGAAAGAGAGACAGAGAGAGAGAAAGACCAAAGAGGAGGGAGGAAGAGAGAGAGGGAGGGAAAGAGAGAGAGGGAGAGAAAGGAAGTGAGGGAGAGAGAGGAGGAGAGAGAGAGCACCTGCTTGCAAGCAAGTACCAGTAAGCAGCTCTCTGGTCTCATCAGGGCACTAATCCCATCAAGAGGGTGTGTCATGACCTCATCTTAACCTAATTGCTCCCCAAAGGCCCCACCTCCAAATACATCACATTGTGAGTTGGGGCTTCAACATATGAATTTTAGGGGGGTTCAGGTCTCCGGTCCATAGTACCCTCTTTCCACGCCCCCGTTCCCAGACACTGAGAGTCTGTATGTTAGGAGAGGTGTCGTCTCAAGGAAGGTGCTGCTCACAGGCAGAATCTGGAAGCAGGAAAGTGACCCAGAACCACAGTTCTTGTAGCTTGTTAATAAAAAACTTTTTCAGGGAAGCTCTAATTAACTCTCATATTCCATAGGTTCTTCCTGTTTATGTCCAATATTTTTTTAATTTCCTAATTTATTATTATTTTTCACTCTAGAGGCATGAAACTGAGGCAAAATATGTTCTTGCTGGCTCTTTGTGCAATCTCCACATTGAACTTTCTGCAGTTAGAAGTGAGACATTCTCAGGGTGCCTGGGTGGCTCAGTTGGTTAAGTGTCCGACTTCAGCTCAGGTCATGATCTCGTGGTTGGTGAGTTTGAGCCCCATGACAGCTCAGAGCCTGCAGCCTGCTTCAGATTCTGTCTCCCTATCTCTCTGCCCCTCCGCTGCTTACCTCTGTCTCTCTCTCTCTCTCTCTCATAAATAAACATAAAAAAAAAAAAAGGGAGACATCCTCCATCTTCTCTCCAAAAGATTAGTTTGTTCCAAGCTTTCTCTTCTTTGTCTGAAGAATCAACACACACCTCCTAAATATTCACTTTCAGCACCCCTCTTTTCTCCTGAGCACAGATGGGTCAATATTATTTCCAGTTCTTTTATATTACAATGTAAGCTTATTAGAACATGGTTTTCTGTGTGTGTGTGTGTGTGTGTGTGTGTGTGTGTTTTTGAAGTATTTAGACAAGATCTGATCTACAATGAAAGTAACATATATTTAACAAATTTTAAGGTAATATGGATTAGAATGTAACTTAAGAAGATGCAGTTAGCCCTATGTTTTCACTTTCTGGAAGAATTTCCTGGCTGTCCCTTTCTGTGGTCTGTGTCTTCTTTGGCTTCTTTGCCTTGGTTGGCTGGCACCCTTCCCAACCCCAGCTCCCAAATTCCCCTGTCCCATCAGTGAATATCACGTCCCTTCCCTGGAGAGGAGTGGTTTTTAACATCTGCTCAATGGACAGCAACAGCATCTGACAATTGGTTGGAAATGCATATTTCTGGGCCCCACCCCAGACCTACTGAATTAGAAACTCCAGGGGTGAGCCCCTGGCATCTGGGTCTTAATCGACCCCCCAGGTGATTCTGACATATGCTTGCAATGGACTGAATGTTTACATCTGCCCAAAATTCGCATGCGAGAATGCTGACCCCTACTGTAATGATATTTGGAGGTGGGGCCTTCAGGAGGTGAATACGATTTAGCACCTGTATATCTCTCACCAGAGAGATCCCTAGCCCCTTCTGCCACGTAAGGACACAGTGAGAAGTTGCAGTCTCTGAGAAAGAGGGCCCTCACCAGGTACTGATTCTGCTGGCACCTTGATCTTGGACTTCTCAGTCTCTGGGATATGAGAAATAAATTTCCGTGATTTGTAAACCAGCCAGTCTGCGGTATTTTGTTATGGTGACCCGAAGAGACTGAGTGCAGAATTTCTGCCCTAGGCTAGACGGCTAGATTCGGTGGACTTATCTCCCAATTGCTGATTTTGGCAGAGATAACAGCACTTTATTTTTTGCTCCTCTTCAGATGTAGACTCAGATGGGGTGAGGTGGAGTGAGACTTTAGAGGCTGTCCTGATTCCTCCACCACAGAAGAGAGCTTGTGACCTGGGCCAAAACTCTGCAGACAGTGCCTCTTTCTGGTGGGAACCTGGGCTTCCTGTTCTGGGCTGTTTGCTCCTGACATGGGCCATGTTCCTTCTCTAAACATAGTTTAGTCAGTGCTCTCTGAGAATCTGATTCTTTGTAAGGTGACCCGAGGAAGTAATTCTGGAAGAACAACTCGAATCGGCCTTATCACTTGTGGGTTCTCTTAATATTAAAAAAAAAAAAACACATTTATTTTTGAGAGAGAGAGAAAGAGAGAGAGACAGTGTGTGAGTGGAGGAGGGGCAGAGAGAGGAGACACAGAATCCAAAGCAGGATCCAGGGTCTTAGCTGTCAGCACAGAGCCCGATGTGGGGCTTGAACTCATGGACCGCGAGATCGTGACCTGAGCCGAAATTGGACGCTTAACCGACTGAGCCACCCAGGAACTCCTCTCTTAATATTTTCATATGAATAATATTCTAATATTTCATGGGTGGACTCAAAGCCTCAGAATCCAGTAGCTTCTGTCACTGATTTCGTTTAATTATTCTATAGGAAAAAAACCCAAATGCTTATACTAGCAGAATTCAATGTTTTTCTGTCTTTTATGGCTTTTGTTCACCTATAAGGAATGTAAATGTATCTGTGTGCTCTGTGTGTACGATGTGTGTTGAGCGAGGAGGAGATCGAGAAACTTCTATTTATAGGTAAATGGTGAGTTATCTGCAGAGGGTGTGCTTGGGGGAGTCAGCAGTAGTCGGAGCTACTGGGGGGCACCGTCCACAGCAGTGTCCCCTTACCTGCCTCTGGTGTTATAGACAGTTGATTCCAGTGTCTTTACAAAGGCAGTCACCTCACCTGTCTCTTTTCCACTTTTGGATAATCTCTGTAGCAGAACTAGATTTTACTCACTACTGGTTTGTGAATCTCTATAATCTGGAAGAAAGCATAGCATTGGACAAATCTGGAAGAAGTCAGAGCACCTGGGTGACTCAGTCAGTTAAGCATCTGACTTCGGCTCAGGTCATGACCTCATGGTTCCTGAGTTCAAGCCCTGCATTGGGCTCTGTGCTGACAGCTCAGAGCCTGGAGCCTGTTTTTGATTGTGTCTCCCTCTCTCTCTGTCCCTCCCCTGCTGTGTCTCTCTCCCTCTCAAAAATAAACATTAAAAAAAAGAAGAAGAAGAATTTGGAAGCGGTCAGTTTATCCAGATAATTCAGTGTCTGACTGCCTTGCTTATCGCAGCTGTCCCCCTCCTTCCCTCTACTCGAATGATCTGGTTTTTCTGGATGGCTTAGAATTCTTGTATTTGTTGAGTCTATAGCCTCAGGTGCTCCCATGTCTGCTCTGAGTGCGTGGGAAGAATAAACACCTGAGGCAAAGGTGCCCCTGTCAAAATACATGATGGATTTGGTTGTGACCAGTGCCTTGGGAGCCTGGGTATACAGGCTGGACAGGAGATTAAATGAGGGTTTCTTTAACATGGGAAAGAAACTTAAAGGGGATAAGGAGACATTTAGACGTTCTAGGGATTTGTTTCAACTGAAAGCAGATTGTGATAAATTCTTACGTAGGTGCTCCTATCCTTTGTTCACATTTATTTTTTCTTTCTTCCACGGATATGCCACACATAGAGCAAAATATGCTAAAAAAAAAACCAAACAAACAAACAAAAAAACCCCACCAGAACTGAGAGGGGAATGACCATTTCTATTTTAAGGGGTCCAGGACATAAGGACCTGTGGGCCAGAAATTTAGGGAGGAGGATTTCAAAAGATCCAGGGAAAAAATTAGGTAAGCTCCATGACCACAGAGTCTACTATAAATATAGTTGATGAAGTTAGAAGAAAATTTAAATCCAACCTATGAAAGTACATGAACAATGAAGCAATGTATCCGGAAGACAGGAGGGTTCGTGTTTATTGGAGGCCACATATAGAAGTTGCATAGACTGTTAGAAACCAGTATAAAGATTACCAAAATGAACCATGGGTCACAAGAAAACTAGAGAGAAATTAGTACAGTATAGATTTTTGAAAAGTGAAAAGCTTGGCATTAATTTCTGGAAAGCATCTGTGGTTGAGTATGACACAGCTCCTTTGTGAACAGGGAGAGAGCAGTGCTGGCCTGGCCATAGCGTGGGTTTGCTAAGAGGTAGTCAACAGAATGTAGATTCTGGCTTAAAGTCAAAGAAAAGAGGAGTCTTGGATTGTCTCTGTTCATCTTTCTTATCAGCAAATCAGAAGATGACATAGGCCATGTGCTTATCCAGGCTTTTAGTTGGGGTAGAAGGTTCTGGATTGAGAAGGGGAGGAAAAGAAGAGACTGGTGTAAGGAAGGGAAGGAAGGTTGGGGAGATGGAGGGCTCAAGATCCAAGGGACTCAAAGCTGGGAGGGATTGCTCACCAGTCAGAATCCAAGTTCAAAATCACCCTGTGAGTAGGACATGCAGGCCAGCGTGTGCTTGATGGCAATGGTGAGCATGGAAGGGGTGGGAATCCGTTTATTGAATAAATATTCATGGAGCACTTACTCTGTACTGTATTCTGGGCAGGGGCGATGCTGCAGGGAGTCAAGCAGACAAGGGTCCGGGCCTCACGGGGCTGCCTTGCTAGTAAGGGAGGTAGGAAGCAAACACATCTGTAATTTCTCAGGAGGTGATAGTGTTATGGGGAATAAAACAGGTGGGGTGGGTCGTTTACCTGGGGTGGTCAGGGAAGGCCTCTCTGATATTTGTGGCATTTGAGCCTGAAGGAAGTGAGGGTGAAGGAGCACTCAACCCAGAGAAAGTGGGGAAAGTGGTTCCCAAAGGTGTGTGTTGGGGCTGGAGCAGCCTTGAGGAGGCCAGGGGTACCCGGAGCGGAGTGAGTAAGGGGAAGTGAGGGCAAGTGATGGTAGAAGAAGATGGAGGCTGGAAGGCAGACAAAAGAGAGCCTGGGAGCCAGCTGTTCATCCGAGTGTCAAGATCTGAGAATAAATACTCAGAGTCCTTTATGACAGTCTTCGAATAAGTTCCAAAGCCCAAACCATAACCATCCAGCAGAAGTTACAGAGGAGGCAGCTTTTAGTTCAGCATATGACAGCCTAGCGCTTGACGCTGCCTAGCTGTGGTGTGTGCCACGCGGTAAGGTCTTTATCTTCACAAGTGCTGTTCAGGCAGTGTCCCTGCATTGAGCCGGGTTTTAAATGTAAAAACCTCCCATGCCCCTTTCAGTGTGAACATTCTGCAGCGTCCCCCTGGAGAACAAGAGTCTCCTGATTTTGGCCCTGATTTTCAGTGGAATGGCACATGGGGAAGCAGAAGGGGGAGGTGGTGGTGAGTGGGGGTAACGGGAAGGAGAAATGGAGGACTGGAGACAGGTTCATGGAGACACGGTGGGGGGGGGAGCAGTTGGAATCCATAGGAAAGTACCCAGAAAAGTAAGGGAATCTGGTCTCAGGAGATGGGCGGCTGGCCTTGGCAGCCTCAGGAGGGTGTCATCCTAAGATCAAGCAACAGAGACCTGGACGTTGTGCTGGCGGCTCAGTCATGGGGGCGGGGGGGGGGGGCTTTCATGAAATGGTGAAGGATGGGCCTGAGAATTTCCAGGGACAGAGGGTAGAGATAGCCATCAAGGTGACAATCCAGAGGCTCCAAGGTGTGCTCCTGGGCAAGAAAAGAAAAAGCTTCCCTTCTCCGGGGACCAGCTTACCAGAGAGAAAGGCAGGGCCCCTAGTGGAGAAATGGGGAGGGGAAGGAGTGACTGAAACACCATAGCCACAGTTGAGGCCCAGCAGCTGGGTTCACAGAAGTATCTGAATGTCCTCGTACAGCCCAGGTGGGAAGAAAGCACCTCCTCCAGAGAGGGCAAGGTAGGGAAAGGCTGAGAGACCCCCAGTCCTAGGGCCCTGAGGTGTAGGGAGTGACTGTTGACCCAACCAGACAGAATCTGATTCTGCTTTGCTTTGGCAAAAAAATGGTGGTGTTCTTTCCCCAGTTTTGATTCATGAGACTTAACGTACTTTCCCCTATCATTACATGCTTAATTATATGCTGTTCGGATCTCAGGACACTGGACAGATTAATTTAAATGAAGACAGTTACGGGCAGTTGAAAATTTTAAATTCTCATCTCTCTGTAGTAGTTTATAAATAATTCGGAAGAAGGAAATGAAATTCATGAAGAGCATAAAGATTTCATTTGAAAATATAAGTTTCAGGACTCCTGTGTGGCTCAGTCGGTTAAGCATCCGACTTCAGCTCAGGTCATGATCTTGCTGCTCGTGAGTTCAAACCCCGCGTCGGACTCTGTGCTGACAGCTCAGAGCGCGGAGCCTACTTCTGATTCTGTGTCTCCCTCTCTACCCCTCTTCTGCTCATGCTCTGTCTCTTTCTCTCAAAAGTAAATAAACATTAAAAAAAAAAAAAAGAAAATGTAAGTTTCTTGTGACAACAGTAGGTTTACTTTTTAAGGCTACATTTCTCCTTTAAATAAAAGTCAAATACTAGTTTACTTTTAAGTTTAAAATAATTGATGAATAAGATTATATTTCTTTGTTAAATAAAACCCGTGTTTGACTTTAGTAGTGGTTGTGTTATGGCAAAACTTCTCACAGATATACACAACTAACTAGTTGTGTTTCTGTGAATTTTAGTGGTTCCCCTACTGATGTCTTCACAAGTGTATGCTTTGGGTTCAGAGATAATTGGTCCAGTGATGTCTTTTATTAGATAATTAGATAACAAGTTAATTTTAACGACCTTATATTTTTATTGCCTTCTGTCTCTATGTAAGTCTCAGAAAGGCTTTGGCCAAAGTCAATAAAGTTTGGCAGCATTGCATTTGGAACAGCTACAACTCTTTCTCTCTCCCCCCTATATATGTATGTGTGTGTGTCTATCTATATATGTATAAATATATTTATTTTTGCATTTATTTATAGTCACTCTATTTTAAGCCTGCATTGTCATGAGACGTCTATGTTATGAGCTCAGCACTTACTATTCCGTAGAGGTTGTGTTACATAATGGAAAATTCATGAGCTGTGAAATCACACAGATGGTAGTTTAAATCCTGGCTCCAGCACAGCTAAAGCATGTGACTGTGGCAAGTTACTTAACTTCTCTGAGCCTTGGTTTACTGCTCTATAAAATGGGTCTAACCATACTCACCTAATGGAGTGGTTGTGAACATTCACATATAAGCAGAAGTTACTGCTGTTATGTTGTTTTGTTAGAGGACTACAAAGGGGACACAAAGTAATGGGAATTGTGAAAATTAGGACTCTGGAACACAGATGGGTCGACTTCTGAGAAAGGCAAGGGGGTGGAAGTGATTGAGGTATTTTATCATCCCATTTTCTGCTACGTTGGTAAGCCCGATCATAACATTACTTTAAATCTTCTAAATACTGTCACTCACTTCCCTCATGGAGTGGTAAAGGATGAAATTTACCTAGGATAGTTTTATTTGGTCTTTACAACTTTTATTTACATCATAGTTTCACTCACCCTCATTTGTGGAATATTTGGGAAATCATTGGTCTCATTTCCCATCTTCAAGCTGTTGAATGCCATTTGGACATGTGAGTATCTCTTTCAGAAAGTTTTTGGGAATGGTGTTTGGGTTTTTGCTGCCTAACAGATTAGTGACTTAAAGCACACAACCATTTATTTAGCTTAGGATTCTGTGGACCAACGATTTAGACTTGGCTCACATAGATCGTTCCTCTGCTGACCTCAGCTGGGCTCACTCATGAATCTGTGGTCAGCTAGTAGCTTCTGAGGGTGGCTGGCGATCAGCTGGAGCGAAAGAGGAAGGGGATGGCGGGGGTGAGGGTCTTGGTTCTCTCATCCTCCAACAGGCCAGCCCTGGCGTATGCCCACGGCAGCCCATTTACGTGAGGGAGATTGGGACGGCCAAAGACTCTTAGGTCAAGTTGTGCCCAGCTTCAAAACTTGAGCAGTGTCACTTCCACCACAGTCTGTTGGCCAAAACAACTCCAAAGGCCATTCCGGGGGGAGCCTGGGTGGCCTAGTCAGTTGAGTGTCCAACTTTGGTTCAGGTCATGATCTTGCAGTTTGTGGACTCAAGCCCCGCATCGGGCTTGCTGCTGTCAGTGCAAAGCCTGCTTTGGATCCTCTGTCTCTCCCCGCCCCCCACCACCTCTCTGTCCGTCCCCACTCCCCCACTCTCTCTCTCTCAAAAATAAATAAAACATTAAAAAAAAAAAAAGGCCATTCCAGAATCAACAAGCAGAGAAACAGAGATCACCTTTTAATGAGAGGAATGCACCATATGGAGAACATTTTTTCAACCCTCCCAGATGAGGACTCTATGATCCTCAATGATAGGTCAGTTCTAGTTCCTTGGAGTCAACAGATTCTTTCTCTTCTGCTTTAACTTGCACCTTTTTTGTTTTGTTTTGTTTTGTTTTTGTAGTTGGATATTTTCAAGACTGAAAAGAGATACTTAAGTTATTACTTCCTTTATATTTTGACCAGAGCTCAGGTTGTAAACCTGATCCTGGCCCCCTGGGCCCTTCCTTGGATTTCTTCCCTGACCAGATCCACTCACCCAGATGCAGGCAGTGGGCAGGCAGAGTAGGGACAGGGCAGCTGGATGACCTGCTGGAGGCTGCTCAAGGGGCCTGGCTCAAGAGCAGTTCCTTCATTGTCTTCTGTTGCAGAAGGTCTGACATGGGAAAAAGAGCAGGAGCCCCCCCCTCCCCCACTTAATTGGCTGCATCTCTTGGAGCATTTAGACATTGCGTTGCAGCAAATGCTAGGCAGATAAGGTAGTTCCTTAAATAAAGTTGTTTTGAACTCTTTTTAATCCATCAGATGATCTCAAGTGGCTAGGTTTGTTTTAAGTAGCTAAGGATTTATTTTCTGATTATTTCGAGCGAGTGGAAATTCTAATCATCTTCCACAGACACTGGAGATCTTAGTGGTTTGTCTCTAAATCCCAGACCCAATGGGATCCTTTTTTAAAAAACATGAATGTTCTTCTCACTTGTTTTAGACTATAAAGTCTGTAACACGTCTGTTACATTACCCTATATGCCTTGGGTAATGTAAGCTTTCTGAATTGTCTTCTGGTCTATAAATTCTAAACTCAACTGTATTGCCACCTACTCCAGAGAATTGCATGATCAAGGAAGAAAGAAGAAGGGCCCAGGAGCTGCCTGCTTCTCAGTGACCATGGAAGTTCGGCACGGCGAGGACCTGGATTTAGGAGAAAACTGGGAAGGGATTGGTTTGGTTTATAGCTCAAGACGTCAGTGGGGCAGACCTACTGCAGAGCATGCCAGACATGATGCTTTCACCTTCCAGGAGGAGATGCTGTATGCTGATAATTATTCTATCCTATGTTAGAGCAAAACTTAGTAATAGCTCATTTGAAATGTTTTTACCTTGGCAGGGGAAAGAGGTAGAGGTCATTGCATTTATCATTCTTTTTTTATACCTAATTATCTTTCTTCAGGCAGGTTCTTTCTTTTTTTTATTTAAAATGTTTTTAAAAATTTTGAGAGAGAGACAGAGTGTGAGCAGGGAAGGGGCAGAGAGAGAGAGGGAGACACAGAATCTGAAGCAGACTCCAGGCTCTCAGCTGTCAGCACAGAGCCTGACTCAGGGCTCAAACCCACAAACGGTGAGATCTTGACCTGAGTCGAAGTCGATGCTTAACCGACTGAGCCCCCCGCCCCAGCGCCCCCAGGCATGTTCTTTCAAGAGAACTCAGGAAGTGGGTAAACTGAAAGGAGGGAGTAGAAATTCTTTAGATTATCAGAATATCCTAAACTTCCTAAAAATAAAGAAAAATGAACTGTCCTCTCTGGAGTTTAAGCTTCTTGATTAGGTGAGGGAATGGGCTGGTTGTTTACCTGCCTGGCGGGGGAGGTAGTCAGGGCTGAATTGAAATTTCGGTGGGAAGGGTGACTCTGTAGAGCGGTTGCACTGGGTTAGGAGTCCAGGAAGTGGGGAGGGAGGGAGGTGGAATTCTGGCTGCACCTTGTGTGCAAAGGCAGGGAGGAGTAGTGGTCCCTGCATGTCTGGGGAAATCTAGGTCCTTGCGTTTGGCCGGAACAGAGCAGGGGCCATGTGAGTGCACAGGCAGGAAGAAAGGCAAACATTCTGAGAATTTTAATGCACCTCAGGGGGACATTAGATGAAATTCACACACGCTGGTGTTTAGAAAGTCCTCTAATTTACAAAAGGAAACCCGTTCTTCTCTAAAAGCAGCTCTTCAACTGCTTGGTTAATTGAATTTTGCCACTTTTCCTGCAGATCGCTTTTCCTAGAAAAGGGTGACTAGGTTCATCTAGCCCCGGGTCGTGTTGTTTCACCTTCTTGAATGGTCAGGCGAAGCATTGCGCTGTAGATACTGATCCTGACATTTAGGACCTGGCCTGAGAAATACAAATTAAAATCACCGTCATTATTTGGTGCTGTTTCAGTATGGCATTTCTGGGCTTTGGCTTCTCGAAAACTACTCAGCATGGCACGCCGATGGATTGTCAAGGCCCCAAAGGTGGAAAGCATGGAGTGAGGTGACAGTCGGAAAGGGGCCGAGACAGACTGGAGAGCTTTTCATGAATATGAGGGAACTCAGTTTTGATTTGATGTTTTACGATTGAAAATGTTCAATTACATCAAAATTGTGCACTTCTAGTTATATCTTATTCACGTCACACAATTAGTGCTTTTTTATTTCATTTCCACTTACTTCCAAGGAGGAAGCAACTGTTTCTAAATAATTTTTAGACCTTCCCCCCCGCCCCCCCCCCGACTTGAAGAGAGTCTCCCAATTCCTGGGAGAATTGACTCTTCTCTAAACATGTGGCATCTACTAGCGCTTAGTGGTAGCAAATGTGAGTCCTGGAATCAAGTGCTTTAGTTAGTGTGTTTTTGAAGCATCGGATTAAGGATGATTTTCAGCAGACTGAAAGGTACCCAAGGAGAGAAGATAAATTTTACTTGGAACGAGGAAGACTAAGATTTGAAAGGTCTTATAGATGCTCCCTGTGGGGCTTTGAGAAATTGTTTCATCTTTCTGAGCTTCAGTTGTCATTTCCTTGTGGTATGTGTCTCTTTGAGTTTTATCTGTAACATTTCAATTCTTTTTTTCTTCTAGAGAGTGTGGGCACAAGTGGGGGAGAGGGGCAGAGGGAGGGAGAGAGAATCTTAACCAGGCTCCATGCTCAGTGCAGAGCCTGATGCAGAGCTTGATTCCACGACTCTGGAATCATGACCTAGGCTGAAATCAAGATTTGGATGCCCTGAGGTGCCTGTGTGGTTTAGTAGGTTAAGTGTCCAACTCGACTTCAGCGTAGGTCATGATCTCACGGTTTGTGAGTTCGAGTCCCACATCGGGCTCTGTGCTTATGGTGCAGAGCCTGCTTCAGATTCTTTCTCTCTCCCTCTCTCTCTGCCCCTCCTTTGTTTGTGCTCTCTCTCTCACACACACAATAAATAAATAAACTTAAAAAGGAAAAAAGAGTTGGACACTCAGTCTAGCTACTCGGGCGTCCCCAGTTCTTTTTTTGAAAGTCTGAGACTAACATTGCAATTTACATTTTAAAAGTCTAGGTAGTGGGTTTCAGGGCGTCTGCCTCATTGTTTTCTGAATATCTTTTTTTTTCCAAATTATTTCCTAATTAGAATAAAAATTATAATCACAAATTATAAGAGAAAGCACATGGGTGCTCTCTCATATTTTAAGTTCTGTAAGAATTTTGGACCCTGATGTTTATGTTGGCTTGAGGGGACAGTCCAGAAGAAGGAATTCTGAAATTGCCACTGTCACACTTATCCTGTGGCTCTTAGCAAAGTAGCATGTGACTTGATTCTATCCATCAGACTCTTGCTGCTTACTTCTTAAAGGAAATGTCTGGAATGCCTGCTTTTACTTTTTTCTTATTTTAATTTTTTTAAATAATTTATTGTCAAATTGGTTTCCATGCAACACTCAGTGCTCATCCCAACAAGTTATTTTAATGTTTTAATTTATTTTTGAGAGAAAGAGAGAGAGAGAGAGAAGCAGTGAAGAGGCAGAGAGCAAGGGAGACACAGAATCTGAAACATGCTCTAGGTTCCAGCTGTTAGCACAAGCCTGACTCAGGGCTCTAACTTGTGAACTGCGGGATCAAGACCTGAGCTGAAGTCAGACGTTCAACCGGCTGAGCCACCCAGGTGCCCCTGGAACCCTGCTCTTTCTGTTTGATGGCTTCCTCCTCAATGAAAATGGAAAGCGATCAAGGGTTTCTAATGATGGAGTGGTTGTGAGTGTAGTAACCACTTACAAAAGGCTCACCTGGTAAGAATTACAGGTCAAGAAAGTAACTGGTTTACCACGGCCTTCCCTTATTTACCTCTGAGTGTAGGGTGCAAGGGGTGGGGGACTGGTGTCTCTGTCAGTGGCTGTCGGAGGAGTGCCGTACTGCAGAGTTTATTTGGTATCCAAGAGGAACCCAGGCTCTCCGTGTGAGGGTCAGTGTGGGGAAGCTCCAGGAGACGGTGGCTCACTGCAGTTTTAGAGCAGGGACACGCAGAGCAGAGTTTCCTGAGTCTGGATTCTTTGTGACTCAGGGTGTTGAATGACTAAGTGTGCCTCTGCTTAGGCAATGTCTGCAGTTTTCTTTCTACCCCTTTGAAGGTTGAGCAACGGTCCCAGTTTGCCTGGGACTGAGGAGTTTCCAAGATTCAGGATTTGCAGTGCTAAAACCGGGGAAGTCAGGAGCAGACTGGGGTGGTTGGTCCCCCTCCCTCCATCCCCCCCCGCCTGTCTCTCTCTGTTGCTTCCTCTCACTGCTACAGTAAACAGCAAGCATCCCAAACACCTTTGTGCAGCATTCCAGATGAACTCTACACATGATCGGCCTGGGGAACCGGGCAACACAGAACACTTGTTATTTAAATAGAGGTACTCTTAAGTAGTTCAGACTTAAGTATGACTGGCTGTATCACAGGTGATACCACCCAGTGTCCTGATGATTTCTTTGCATTGCTTTTGGTTTGGCTGAACGTTTGTGAAAATGGAGGGACTGGGGCCATGTGCAGGAGCATACAGCACCTCTGAGGTGACCCCTCCCCATTCCACTCCTGGGTGCTACTGGCTATCTCCACCTGGAGAGCAGGTGCAACTGTGAGTGGTGGATGGGGTCCCTGGGATTTTTTCCTCAGGAAAGTAATATTCAATTGGAGCAAATTAAGTAAACACTGAAATCCTCTGTGTTTGTTTCCCGGAAGTTGTTCAGTGCTACAGGCCATTTCCCAATTTTGGTTGTCATTTTAGCCATCCTTCATGCATGAGCAGAACACGTACAACCTTTATCTCAAGATCAAAGGGCAGAATTCTCATTATGCTCCTGGAATTTCAGAATCCCAGACAGAAGCCTGTGCAGGGGCCTCTTGAGATTTTGATCTTCTTTCCATTAAGAGTGACTGGATTTTTTTCTTCCTATGATTCATCAAGAAAGTTCCATTTATTCTTCCATGGTTGCTCCTGCTCACTAACCCCTGCTTCTTTTCCCTCCTGGTGAAGTTCCATGCCTGTGTGACGTTACTGGGCTACGTGAAAATCCAGGATCTTACTGAGCGTCAGGCAGTTGCCTAGAAACCAACATGAAAACAGGATTAGGTAAAGCATTTTTTCTATATTACAGCTGCTTTCCGATTAAGACTTGATGTTACAAATAGCTCAGTGTATATACCCCCTTCACAGCCTTAAAAAACATATAAGTGAAAAAAGAATTTTTCAACAGAGATAAAATAATTTTTCCATAGTCACATTTCAAGGTGCTCGCCACCAACCCAAACCTCTCCCTCCTCCACAACCCCACACACACCTCCCTTTCAGGAGGGTCACATGTTGGGGATTGTTGGCCCTGTTAGAACAACATTAACATAAACCAACAGCAAGTCTCAGACACTATTATCCTTCCATCAGTCCCTCAACCTCAGCCAGACTGGCCTGTGTGTAGAGAAGTCAGAAGGCTTTCCAGTAATTTAGTTATGAAGAAGGAATGTGTTATGTGGAGTGGCAATTAATCAGCTAAGTGATAAGCACGTTTTCACCAGAACACCACAGAGGGCTAATCCCACTTTAAATCGACTGCACTGAATGAGAACTAAATCTCTAACTCTGGACCCTGCTGCGTCTCAGGAAATTAGTCGGGAAGGGGTCAAGGGATATGGAGGAATGTCCATTGAAAGGACTTATTAAATGATTGACATATTCCTAAACTGGAATAAGATAGATAGGTAAATAAATAATGACTGCCGGTTTGGGGTCAAAGGAGAAGAAGGAATCAGGAAAACCCAAGACTCAGTAAGTCAGCAAATATTTATTGATCGTCTCCTATCTGCCACTTGGCCCTTCTAGGTGTGGTGGGGATGGCGTGGGGTGAGGTGGCTGTGAACGATGAGCCACACAGATGATATATCTAGGGAGGGGGCAGGGGTCGGGCAATAAAAGCTTGAACAGATAAATAAATAAGATAATCTGAGATAATGGGAAATACCGTGAAGATGATAAAACAGGGTCTGTGACTACAGTTGGAGACACAGGCACAGCGTTTCTGGGCTGACATTTGAGGTGAGGGGCTGAGAATCTGAGGCCTTGGAACAATGTCATATCAGCAATGGGGAAGTAAGGCAGGAGGCTGGATGTATGGTAGGGATAGAAATCAAAACACGAAGACAGCTTTCAATATTGCTGGACGGGAAGTCCGATCCATATTGGAAGGTCATTTTTAAGTTTCTCAGAAAAGTAAATCAAACCTCACCATTTCTCCAGATGGTTTTAATTATGTTTGGAAGTGTTGCCTAATACTGGATTAGTCATAGAATTGATAGTAAGGACTTTTGTATTTTTCTCACCGATATTAAATGGTGGGAATAATTTTGCATTGAAACTTTTATTTTTTTAATGAAAAAATTTTTTAAATGTTTATTTTTGAGAAAGGGAGAGGCAGAGTACAAGTGGGGGAGGGGCAGAGAGAAAGAGAGAGAGATGCAGAATCTGAAGCAGGCTCCAAGCTCTGAACTGTCAGCACAGAGCCCAAAGTGGGGCTTGAACTCACAAATCATGAGATCATGACCTGAACCGAAGTCTTATGCTTAACTAACAGAGTCACCTAGGTGCCCCTAAACTTTAATTTTTAAGCCATGTAGATAGCATTAGTGAAATTGAAGAAATAAGAACAAATCTATAATTCTGCTAACCTGGAGGCACTATTACCTACTTTGTATATCCCCTCCCAGTCTTTTTCATGATTTTGATAGAATATATGGTTTTAGATAGTTAACATGTAGCTCTTTAAATGCACAGCACACATTTTCCCATACTTCCTCAAATTTATATTCTGTCCTTACAAATTTTAATAACTAAATATAGTCCCTTCTTGTTTTGGGAGTAGTTATGTCCTATAAAGTTGCTGTGAACACTGAATCAACAAGCACTAAATCACTGCTCCTAGGGGAAATATAGGGTTAGGTTCCTATGAGCTTCTGGTCACAATATTTTCATTAATCGATTAATACATAACCTTGTGTTTCTGTATAAAGATGCCTTATTTAATATATTGAAAGAGTTCATTAGCATCGAACTCATGCCAGCAGCCCTGTAACTCATGACTGAACGAAGCTTACCCTGACACACATTTTTTCTATAAAGCACTTCATGGCTTTCTTATGCTTAGAAACACTAGCCAGCACATCAGCACTGCGCTTGGATGCCATTTTAAACAGCAAAATCACCAGCAAAGAGCACAAAAATGTGAGAAATGTGCACTAAATAGACCATGTAAAGGACACTTGCTTACAGTATGAGATCTGGAACAAGAAGGCGGAGCTTGAAGCCCAGCTGAGATTGTGAACTTAGGAAACTCAAAATGATGCCACTCTGTGCATAGCTGGGAATGACTGAAAACACCACAAGTGTGGATTTGGGGGTTACAAATAAATCTGGGCAACTAGGCGAGTCTCCAAGTAGGGATTCTGCCTAGAACGAGATTGGCTGTGTATGCTATTGTGCTGACTGGCTGTGCCATTACTAACTGAGCCACAAATGACTCACTTTGGAAGGGTACCAACACACTGCTCTGTTTGTGGAGCCTTTATAATCCTTCCTTACTCCTCACCCCAAGCAAACCAAATCCTGGAAAAAACACTACTAGGGAGTACTCTCAGAACCTCTTCTGAGAAGAGATGTCATTCCACCTTCTGTTTGTGTGGGCTGTCAGCATTTGCAAAGTTCTTTGATGTGGTCTTTGTAGTTTGATCTTTACAACGATCCAGGGAGGGACATGGAATTGTTACCTTCATTTTCCTAGAAAAAGGAGAATGTGAGTTGATGGTAGGATACCCTACCTTACCTATCTTTTGAAATGACTCTCCGGTGTTTTGCCCTCAGCAGAGGTCCAGAGAGTAAGTCTTGGTCCTTTCTGTGACCACTGCCTGCTTGGTGAGAGTAGATCTACCCACTGGAAAATGCAGTGCCTGTCCTACAGTCCCCAAATATATGACAACATCCACCCGCATTTTCACCATGGAGGATCAAGGGGTATAGTGGAAAGAATATGGTTTTCACAGTCAGAGGAACTGATTTTGATTTCCTGGACTGCCCCTTCCTCAGCTGTGCAACTTGGGCCAAGTTGCAGAACCCCTTTGAGCTTGCATTTTTTTCATTGGTAAAATGGGGGTGAAGATACCACTTGACTCATATGTTTGTTGTGAAGATTTAATAAAATAATACATTTAGCTACTTTCTTCATTAGTCCTCTGATGATGAGAATTATGTCGACAAGGAAATAGATGCTTAGAGGAGATCAGTAGGTAATCTTGACAGTGACCTTTGCTTCCTGGTGTCTCTGCCTGGAGATTACCTCCTTCAACAGCACCATTATTAAATAAACAGTGTACATTGGCTTCTGCGTCAGTAAATGTCTGAGATCACATCATTGTTTAGTTTTAACCTTCTGTGACACATTACTCTCCCCTACTATTAGAAATGTAAATGTTTTGACATAAACATTAATGAAGTCCTACCTTAGGTTTTTTTTTCTTAATCTTGACTGGGATATTGACAAGCTTGATGTATGCGTTAGCTGTTGAATGAAGCGATGGAAGGGGCTTGCCAATATCACACACCCAGGCCAAATAAATGGTGTGGGAAGAGGTTAGTGCGACACAGGCACCCATTTCATTGATGAGAAGAGTGAAATATAAAGAAGTGACTTGCACAATGAGATCCCCAAACTAGATAAAGCGTTCCCAAGCAGCCAACATTTGAGTCAACTTTCCTAGGGTTGAGGGGAAGTATAAAAAGATTCCCCTTATCCTGATAATTTTGCAATTACATGAGAATATGTGGGTCCTTAATGAAATGTTTTGAGATCTAGTTTACACTGATACAGTATAGGTGTATGTTTCTGGCATTATTGTTCTAACTTCTCTATGACATTAGCAGAAGAGGAACCCCAACTGCTAGAGTAGTCTCATAAGGTCACTGTAAAACTCAACAGTGGCGGGGCTGATTGGGTCAGCAATCTGAATGTTAAACTCCAGGTCCAAGTGGCTCTTTCTTTCTGAACTTTGATAGCAGGTATCTCCCTAAGAGAAAACATTTGTTTTTGCTGGCTTAGCCTTTGAGATTACCCTGAAACTAGTGATCTTTGGACGCTGATGTGAGCTATTGACTCGTTTCTCAACTACATAGAGGGTACCTTCATGTATAACTTATTTTGGAATTTTCCCATTCTTCTGCGAATGTCCCATTAGATTTCCGATGACTCATACATAGCCATGCTTAAGTCTGGGACAGAGTAACAAAGCTGACATGGGCAATTTCCAGGGATCATGCTGGTTTTCATTGGCATCACTAGAACTCATACGAATGGCCATTTCCTCATCATGTTGTGCAGGTCACAGAACAAAGACAACAAAATACATTTGATACATCTTCTAGGAGGTGGCAGTCTAAGATAAATACATCGATGGTAAATGGTCAGCTTATTTTCATGAAGTTATTTTTCAGTAATATGCTAATATTCGTGCCTGTGGATTCAATAGGAAAATTCAAACTAAGGAATTCTTGTGTTGAGCCCAGCACATATTTGAATAGTCAAGAGAATCCTCTTAGAGGTAATATTTACCTCTACTGATTCATGTTACCACAAGGCAAGTCGGTCGGTATTCTGTTTTCTTCTGTTACTGGCAATGGGCATCTACAAGTAGCACTTGTAGACACTGAAATCCTATTACATTTGTTTGTTTGTTTTTTTCCTAATTTTATAATGTGTAGGAGGTAGACAAGCTGCAGGTAAGTTTTGGTCACCACTGTACTGCTTTTCTGGCTACTAACAAGATGAAGCTCAGGCATTAGCTGAGAAAAATAGGTTAACTGTGAATAGAATTTTGGCATAATATAGCACCAGGCTCAGTCGTGGACTACTGAGTATGTTTTAGGCAGTTCTCGTGGGCCTTGAGCTGCATGACAGTATTTCTGTATCTCCAGAATTCAGCACAGTTGCCTGACACAGTGAATTCTTAATATATCTCAGTGGAGTTACAGCTGAAGAAGTCAGAGAAAAGGGTAAGACATATGAGCAAAGAGCCCTAAAGACCATGACTGACCCGAAAGTGTTATCTTGTAGGATCGCCAGTATGAGGCCTAGGGGAGGAATTGTTGAAGTTGTATGGGGAGGTACCTGGTTCATCCATGGAGCCAGGAACTAGAATGGGACAACCTGGGAGGGAAGCTGCAGAGTGGAAGGGCCCCAGAGCTGGTTAAGTTGCCAGCTTAAGTGCAAGTTGGGCCAGATGGAAACTGGAACAGTTGTAAACCTCCTGCAAGGACAGGGCCAGGGAGGGAAGTGGATGCAGAGATGAATATTCCAGAAGCCAAAACAGCCAACCTGGGCTGGGACTAGCCTTCAGTTAACTTAGAGCAAGAAATAGGTCCTAAGTAAATGTGTCTCCTTTTTTTTTATTTCAAAAATTCCTTCTCCTTCTTCCTCAAGGTTTTTCTTGTAAAAGTTTCTTTAAAGGAAAAAAGTTAAAGGGCACCTCGGTGGCTCAGTTGATTAAGCTCTGACCTCAGCTCATGCCTAGTTAGTTTGAGCCCCTCATTGGGCTCTGTGCTGACAACTCAGAGCCTGGAGCCTGCTTCAGATTTGGTGTCTCCCTCTTTCTCTGCCTCTCCCCCACTTGTGCTCTGTATCCCTCTCTCTCAAAAGTAAACTTTAAGAAAAAAATCAACTTTGACTTGGGCAGGAGAAAGAGACTTATCCAAACCTAGATCTGTAGTCTAAGAGGCTAGGTATGAAGTCATAGCCGCCATCTTGGCCTGACTTCCCAGAAGGAATGAAGAGACAAAAGTGAGGCAAAACATCGGTTCAAGAGCCAGGGGTGGAGCACCTTGGACAAGAAAGGGGCAAGGCCACACTCTTCAGTTTGAGGCTGACTACAAGGCTCACAGAGTCTCCAGCCCCCACATTTGTCCTTAGGATTTGTTTTTCCTCCACGTGATCATCTTCAAAAGTATGGACAAGAAGAGTAGTAGGTAACGGAGTGGACAGACACAAGGCCAATCGGTGGGTGTAGTAGTTTTCTATTGCTACATAACAAATCACCACCAGCTTACTGGCTTAAATCAACAGGTATTTTTCGTGGTTTCCTGAAGTCGGGAGTCTGGGCCCAATTTAGCTGGGTCCCCTGCTCAAGGTCTCACCAACCTGTAGTCGGTATGAATTGGGACTGCAGTTTCCTCTGAGCTTGGGGTCTTCTTTCAGGCTCATGTGGTTGTTGGCAGAATTCAGTTTCTTGCATCTGTAGGCCTCTTGACTGCCTGCTGCTTTCAGGCAAGCAGGAGAATCTCTTTCTGACTTCTAGAACTTCCTTAAAAGGGCTTCCCCGATTAGATCAGACCCATTCAGGATAATCTCTCTTTTGATAAACTCAAAGTTAATTGAATTGGGACCTTAATTGTATCTGCAAAATTGCCTTCACCATGATGTAGCCTGGCTCTCATAGGAGTGCCATCATATTCTTAGGTCATACAGGCCACGCTCAAGGGAAGGTGTTCGTACAGGGTGCATACACCAGGGAGCAGGAATCTTGAGATCCTCTCAGAAATGAGCCACCCACGGTGGGTGAGAGAGAGTGAGTGGCCATTGCTGGTCTGTTCTCTTCACGTAGCAGACCATAATTTGGGAAGGGGAACGGGGATAGAGAGCAAGGATCAAAGATCTTATTTTGAGTATTTATGGCTGGTGGCCCTAATTCATGAGAGAACAGAAACTACCACTAAATACAATCTAAGGATAAAAGCTTAATTATAGTGGCTCGGAGCAGAAATTCTGATTTATAAAAGTGTTATTGTTGGGCCATGGTTGGGAGATGTCCCAGGGCCCATCCTGGTGGTGAATAAAGGGGAACTCATTTCCAGCATTTGCGATTCGGTTGCACACAGAGTACCCCCTTGATACTGTTTTTGAAAACAAACCCCTCATGTTCACTTGCAGGTAGCTGTGTTTGTTGGAGAAAGGCCCAGTTGTGGGGCCTGATTGCCCTCACTGTGGAGGACAAAATTGAAGAGATTTCTGTTTAACATTTAAAGTGCCGGCGGGAAAAACTCCCAGTGCTGTGTGCTGGGGTATTATTGTCCTACAGAACCTGTGATGCCTGGGCCTCCCAATGGGTTATTTTTTTTCTTATCAGGAACGAAATATAGAAACTCTGCCTTTGGGGCAGAAAATGCTGTCTCTAGTCAACTCTCCTTACTGTTCTTTGTTCCCTGAGGACTATTTGATCCAGGTCTCACTTAATTTGATTAAATGGAGTCTGTTTTTAAAAAACGAATGCTTTCTCCTCATCATAAACTCATAGATTTTGGGGCACCTCAGTTGGTTGAACATCTGACTCTTGGTTTCAGCTCATGTCATGATCCCATGATCATGGGATCCAGTCCCATGTCAGGCTCTGCACTGAGCATGGAGCCTGCTTGGGATTCTCAATCTCTCTCTCTCTCCCTTCTGCCTCCCTCCCCCGCTCATGTTCTCTTTTTCTCTTTCTCTATCTCAAATAAAAAAATACAAAATAAAAAAATGAAATAAACTCATAGATTTTCGGCATAGAAAATATAAATAGGAATAAAAAAACACATCTGTTACACTATGTGACTAGTTACGCATCTGTTCCCGAGCAGAAATCTGTCAACATTTTGTCAGATCTCTCTCCATACATTATAGCAGTTGTAGCTGATTCTCTATAATTGAAAAATAAAGGGAATTCGGTTTTGGTAATATGTTTTCTCTTTGATATATATTTTCTGAACTTTAATGTATTCACAAACAGCTTTCTACAATAGCATTTTATTTTTTTAATTTTTTACAATAGCATTTTAAACATCTACTTACTTGTATCCCTACGTACCTTAATGTATTGAAACAATCACATGTGGGCTCTTTTACATTTTGGATAGATGATAAATACCGAATCAGTGTTATCTACTTTCGATGAGTAAATCCTTCTTAGATTTTTTTTTTAATGTTTCATTTTTGAGAGAGAGACAGCATACAAGCCGGGGAGGGGCAGAGAGAGAGGGAGACACAGAATCCAAAGCAGGCTCCAGGCTCTGAGCTGTCAGCACAGAGCCCCACACAAGGCTCAAACTCACAAACATTGAGATCCTGACCTGAGCTGAAGTCCGACACTTAACTGACTGAGCCACCCAGGTGCCCCAGTAACTCTTTCTTAGTGGTCGTGACCCTGCTGTGCTCACCCAGTGCTTCTTCACTTATCTTTGTGTGTTAGGTGTTCTGCTGTTGTTGATAGAGGACCTGCTGCTTGCAAAGGCAAAATTTGTGTTTTATGTTTACTTTTCCCCTAGTCCATCCCCAAGGTTACTTGTACAGTTTTTAAATACCTCTTTTGTGAGCAAGAAGCCCTCATAAACAAACCACTTTGTTGAGACTGGCGTATTAGCCCTGGCACAATTTGCTAATTTTACTGCATGTTGCAGACATCACGAGTCCGTGAGGTGCCCCAGTGGCACCTTCATTCCACACACAGACTCTGTGTGCAGCTTTGTGAGTGGCTATTTTTCTTTCCCTTTCTCTTATAAATGAGCTGCTGGTGGCAAAAAGTCTGTTTAAACAAATGTGAGGAAAGGATCAGACTTTAAAGTTTAGGGTTTTAGCCTATTAGAAAACTGAGCTTTGCAAATGTTCAGAGTGTTAGGATTCATGGGGAGAGGGGCCCTCAGATACTGGTGGATCATGAGGCCATGGAGAGAAAACAATGCAATGACCTAGACAGCCATCAAGGGAACTTTTTGACATAGGCCTGCATTTCCCGTGAATCATGAAAACAGACCCATGGAAGAACCGGAATGAACATAAACATTCTTCGTCACCCTGCTGGGTCTACATTGGAAATTCCCTTCTTTGGCTTTTAGAAACACATGGTAGATTTTTGGTTGTCATCGTGCTGGGGAGTGAGAACCTACCAGTATTTAGCTTCCAGGGGCCCTGTAACATGCAGGACAATTTCAATCTCTGAAGAATCTTTTTACCTAGAATACCAACACAGTCTGGTTGAGAACTTCTAGCCACTGAAGTGGCTTCTAAGGAATGGAGCAGAAGACATGATACTCTGGCCATGAGTTTTTCTGGGGCTTCCTAGAAATTGTCTAGTCCTTTCTTTCTTCCCCATTTCCCATCGTGGTTCAGTACAGCTAGACTGCAAGGATATTGTTCTGTGGGCCAGAAGAAAGCAGTACCACACTTTTTAGGTTGGGTATTTCTCTCCATCTATACTTGGCCTGCAAAAGTTGAGTCATTTTTTCTGATAAAATCCTGTCTGGTTGTTTGTGTCCTAGGCCAGCTGTTCAAAGGTAGAAATTAGCCAAGTACCGTCCAGCTGTTAGCTCAGTCATCCTCAGAGGTACGAATTCTTTGCCAAAAGAGCCTCAGAAAAGGCCAGAGAGAAGGAGTTGCAGGGAACACTGACTCAGGCTTAAGATTTGTTTTCAGGCTATTTTATTCCCCTTGGTGAGGCGAAGTGGAGGCCGCCTACATCATAACTGATCTCAGAATGTCAGAGCTGCAGGGGCCTGGGAGAGCAGCTGGTTCTACTCTGCTGTTTTGTATTCTAAGAAAAGAGACCCAGAGAGGTTAAATGACTTGCCCGAAATCACAGAGCTGGATTGTGACAGAGCTACGTCTAAATCGAGACCTTTTTAATTCCAAGTAGAACAGTCCTTTTACTATACCAGCAGCTGCCCTTTTGACTTCTTATTTTATTTGTTAATGAAACTTTGCTGAATTTCTTTCCAAAATATTCCCCACCCCCACTAAAGCATTGCATCGTTATTACATTCAAACCTTATGTCATTTCTGAGACCACTGGCTTCAGTGTGTAACGAAAAACACCTTTTATGACGAGAGAGTGAATGTTCCCTATTCGTGACTCAGTAAGCAAGTATCCACCGCTGTTGAATAATGAAAAAACCTGGAGAAGCATTGCTCTACATTCTCTTTTGAGAGAAAAATGCACACTTAAGCTGTTTAAGTTTTCACATGTGGTGTTTGCACGTTGTTTCCCAGAGGGACCACAAAATATCTTTAATTTGTTTATTCTCCTAACAACTCTGAGATCGCCACATTCCATTCATGGTCTTTCTTAGAAAGAGAACACTAGCTCTCTTTTTTCACCTTCCTTAGACATTCTCCAAGTCTCCCAAGATCAAATGAAGAGAAAGGGCAGGGTCGTAGCTATAGGACAGAGAATATCAGTTTGGTGGCCAAAGCACGTAGACAGATCCCTTTTGGAGCGCATGGACTCTACTTCTAGAACAAGACTTGAAAACCTGGAAATATCCATCTTGGGGAAGCTTTGGCTGGCTGCTGTTTATAATCAGGGCCAAGTACCTTTGAGCATTTCCAGGACATTTTTTCACAACCAAGATGCCTTATTAGTCTCACTTTCTGCTAGCTCTGTCATGGATTCTCAGTTGCCCACTGGGTGATGATCTCTTTCTTCTCACTGGCTTATTTTGGGTTTTCTGGGTCTTTTTTGTCAGGTGTGCCAACAAGTGAGCACTAGATAATCCAGTTTGGCTGTGACCAATTATCTTACAAAAGTTTGAGTGAGGAACTTCCATGAAAATTATAATTGCCAGATAAAATGAGAAGGCACAGAAGAAACATAGATGTAATCAGAGTGTGATCTATGGAGGAATATCAGGATTTTAGACTGGAGATACAGGGGAAGAGGAAGACATATCAATTAGGAATTGATGAACTAAACACTGAGCCTCTTGGTAAGTGAATGAACAAACTAGAATCTAGTATGAGATCACCTCTAGTATGAGGAATCAGTGAGCCTCACGATCTTTTATAGTGTTAATAGGCTGATAGATCAGAGAAATGCTTAATTATTTGTCCCACTTTCTGCAAAGTTTGTAGGAATGATAACAATAAAACAGCCAGCATTTACTGAGCCCTTATTAGTGAGAGAAACTGTTCTACGTGAATAGACATCGTGTTTTGCTTCATTGGAGGATGGACCTCAGCATCTCTTACTTTTAGTTTCTTCATTTAAAATTATGGAGCTTGCCTTTCCAGTGTCTCTCCAGTCTCACCAGTTAGCAGAGAGGTAACTGGTGGTTCTTCACTCCTCACTGTCCCAAGATTTCTGTCCTGACCAAGTTGCTGAGCTCCTGGATTCTAAAAGCATTCGGAGTTAGAAGGGGGTTCATGACCTCGGCTGGTTGGGTTTGGTAAGAGGAAGGAACGTGGAGGAGCAGATGTCCAGCAGGTGCCATGCTCCCAATATTTGCACTTGTTAACTGACTAGTTAAGAGGAGGGAAGACATAACTATCTACATGAGTGACTATAGCTTTCATGTTCATAGCCCGTTAATGGTTCTCTGCCAATTTTTATTTACCGTAGTACCATGGTATATCCAGATCAGACTATCTATGAATTCATTTTATCTTTATGACAATTTTGAAAGGCAGATTGTAATTTTCCTAGTTTCAGATGGAGTAGAAAGTGTGAGCGAGTTGCTCAAGGTTACTGCTAAAAATTACAGAGGTGACCTAGAATATATGTGGTCAGACTAATGATTCCAGTGGATGGAACACTCCTTCACAGGTTTAGGAGCCTCTGGTACATTTCAGCAGGCCAGAAAGCCAGGGAGGTGAAGCATGCATGTGAGATCTGACAGAGGCAAAAGTCTAAGTGGCTTTAAGCCAGAACCTGTCTGGGTCTCTCAGTGTGGCAACCTATGGAATTCCTGTTGCTCTTATCTGGGGGTGAAGGGGTAACATCTGGCAGTGAGTCACTCCCTGTGCATTTGGACAACAAGGCAGATAGTACCTTGTACTCTTGAAGCCCTTTCCCTTTTCCCTAGTGTAGCACTTCAGAGACGAGATGACCTAGGTAATTTGATGGCATATCTGGCTCATAAATAAATAGGGCTCAAGGGAGTATGCCAATTTTTTCCAAGAAAACTTTATGGGTCCTTTAATGGATGTCCAACCTGACATCCTTGATGTTGGCTCTTGGGACAGAATTGTCCCGTTGCAAAAAATATGTCCTCTTCGAAGAATTCCATGAAGGAAGTCTGTGGGACTCCTCAGTCTTTCATTTGGTGATCCTATGGCAGTCTCCGTCTCTCTGGTTACAGAATCAAGAGTGTAAAGATTTCACAGATCATCCCAAACCTCCCGAACCTCAGCTTCCTCAAATTTAAATGACCAGGTAGGCCCATATGATTTCCAGTATTTCCTCAAGTTTCATCAGCCTATGATCTGGAACCTGTTACCACAGTCAGAAACTTTTCTGGAATGGCAAAAATACCAGAGTTTAGTTATTTTAGGGTAGGACCCAAGAGAATACAAACAATGAATATCCTAGCTTATGGCTTCTTTGAAGTTAGAGGCCCTGAGGGAATGCCCTGGGTGTTTCCTGGTTAAGACTGGAAGGTGTGTGATGGGGCAGAGAGAGGGAGTTGTTTTCTGGAGTGGAAAGTACCTGAGAAGAGAAGGAGGTTACATCTGTAGAGGAGGTGGGAGGCACGGTCAGAAGAGACTGATCAAAACAAGCCTCCCAGCTGGCTTATATCATAAAAACATAAAAGGGTAAAAACTACAAATTAAAAGTAAAGTGGAGAAAGAGGAGTATCAGCAAGGGTTATAAAATACCAATTAGGAGGAAACTCTTCAGGGAATTTGGGAGATGGTGAAAAAGAAATTTAAATCTACTTTGCCTCTATCGGGAACGTGGACTTAGATTGAATTATGTTGAGGATTTTTAGTGTGGGCAGGTTAAAAGCAAACCTGTTGACTTTGCATGTGGCGTAGCTCTGGCAGAAAGCCCTGGTGGGTCTCCAGTGCTCCCACTGATGATATGGAGGCAGGATCTGGACTGCAGGGACTGAGTAAGGGAAGAAATGGTTGTCAAGACCACCTGTGGTCTTTGTGGCCCCAGCGCCCATGGAGAGAACAGAATGGCAAGTTCTGTACTGCCTCCATCTTGGATGGTTGGTTTGATCATGATTTTGAAGAGCTTTTATTTGTGGAGGAGGTTCACCTGTCTGTTGTAGCAGACTGGAAGATACAAGAGAAGGACTCCAGGGGATGGTTTGAGTTCTTTAAATCAAAGAGGACTGCTCCATGTGATAATAGATTATGTGTTGTTTCTGGAATAGCTCCGCCTGCTCTAGAAGGACCCTAAGAATTTCCTCTCACAACATGAGGAGATGTCCTAATCTCAAACTCAAATTACAATTCAAAAAGTATTTGACAGTTAGGAATCCGGTTGCTGAGTTCTCTGTATTGGTGACAGGGATGTAGCATGCGATGCTGAAAGTAAATGGGAATGGACTTGGAAACCTCCA
This sequence comes from Paguma larvata, assembly GCA_030068075.1. NCBI lineage: Eukaryota > Metazoa > Chordata > Mammalia > Carnivora > Viverridae > Paguma > Paguma larvata. The sequence goes on along the minus strand of CM057834.1, from coordinate 87,793,627 downwards.
TAGTCCCCATGCCAACCTTCTAGATTATTCTTAATCTTGCCCAGGTCAGATCCAGTAATGATGAGCAAGTGTTTTGTCACGTGTAAAGCACTAAGCATTCAATGTGGCTTATTTTTGTCATTATTATGTTTTCTTATTTTTATTCCTCGTCAGATTCTGTAAAGCCATAGAAGAGAGGCCTTCCACTAGGCTAAGGCTAGTTTGGGTTTGTAATATCCGGATGTTCTAACAAATATATTTTGGGGCATTTGCAACTATATATATATGAATGAACTGAGAAGTAGGCAGATTGGATTTCTTTGTGCCAGTTAATTCTGAATTTCTGAGCCTCTCCTTGCCAGCAGGAGCCACCCACAGAGTGTTTCTCCCTTTATTTCATTAAGATTTGTTTGTATAAAGTGAAACAATGAATTTTTTCACCTCCAATGTTAAACAAGAAGGCCCGCTATAGACCGTTCGGAATTGGATTGCATTTGGAGAAAATGCATCATTACTTGCTTTAATGATGAAAAATTATGCAGTTTAAAAGGGATTAGTATTTGATGCATCTCCCTGGAAACAAATATCTCATAAAAATTCATGTTTACATGATAAATAAATTAGGGGTGACTCTTTTTACAAAAAAATAGAATATACCCTACCAATGGATTCATAATAGGCTTCCTTTATACAAGCATCTCCAAAGCCTTTACAATTTGACTAATCTATTTCAAATGCTTTTATTTATTTATTTTTTTTTTACAAAGAAAGGCACATGTGGGTACTACAAACCAGTGATTGTGTGTTCAGGAACAGGGTTCTTTGAAAAAGAATTTCTGCTACTGCTTGTGAAATTTGAGTAAAGCGTTTACCAAAACACAACCCCACCTCCAACCCCCGCCTTCCAAACTGCTTGTTTGATAAGGAGTTCTTTTTTTTTTAATCTTTTTTTTTTTTTAAGATTTATTTATTATTGACAGACAGAGAGAGACAGGGCATGAGCTTAGGAGGGGCAGAGAGAGGGGAAGACACAGAATTTGAATCAGGTTCCAGGCTCTGAGTTGTCAGCACAGAGCCTGACGCACGGGGCTCGAACCCACAAACCACGAGATCATGACCTGAGCCGAAGTCGGACTGAGGCTTAACCGACTGAGCCACCCAGGCGCCCCTGATAAGGAGTTCTAAAGCTCAACTCCAAGTTTCTTAATTTAGAGAAATATGTATTATACCTAAATATTAGTACCGGAAAAAAATTGAGAACCCTTGAAATTTCACTCTATTAGCATTTGACTTATGATTCATTTTTTTCCCCTTGTGATTTTGACAGAAGAGTCTTTTTCTCTCCTGTTAGGCCATTTTCTGTGTGGTTTGTGCCCAGGGCACGTTTATAGGGCAAGATCCACTCAGGTCTAGGGAGCAGTCTCCTTGAAGCCGGCCCCTCAAGAGTGGAGAGGGGAGGGCACCTCTTCCCTCTTCTCCCTCTTCTCCCTCACCTCCCTCCTCCCTTCTGCGTCCTCCCTCCCTCCCTCTCCTCCTGTCCAATACTGGCCAATTATACTGGCCAACTATGTGTTTTGCTAGAGGGAAACCTTGGTTTCTAAGGCAAATTGGAGGCGTGCCCTCTGAATTATTTCTTTGCATTTCTTTGAGGCTTTGGGAGTTGTCAGCCTGCCCCTACCACGTCCTCTACATGTGGGGCTCCAAGTCTTTGAAGCATCCTGTGCTCTGGGCAAGTCTTCTAGCTGCAATTTTTCACTAAAAACCCTCCTTCCCCTGCCTGAGAGTGAACCTTCAGCCAGATGCGGCAGCAAAGGCAGCCCCATTCCAGGCATAGGCTTGGAGAATAGAATCTTTGTTGGGCGCGTTCACTGGAGCCCAGGGCAGGCCTTGGGGCCCTGCCTCTTGCAGGGAGCTGCTGGGTGCTGCTATCCCATGGTTACCTCCTGTACCTCCCCAGGTAACAGCACTAGGCAAGGTAACAGCAGGGTAATTTGGGGGAGGGGGCGCCAGACAAACCCAAGAAGCAGAAAGAGGGCCTTTCTTTCCCTTTCTTAAGCTGAAAAGCTTTTGCCTTTTGTATTGCTTGCAACATTTTAGAAAATTATAGGGTATTAGAGGTGAATAGGTTGGCAGCAATGACCTATAACTATTTGTGTGTTGTTAGTATTATCTCTACTGGTGGTTTTTAGCTGGAGATCCGTGGACTCCCCCTCTCCTGTTCTTGGACAGGCTCAAGGACGTGGGGAGCCACTGGGAATCTGTGCTTGTGGGTATGTTTCTGTAGGAAGCTTTCATTAGATTCCTGAAAGGGTCCAAAGATCAGAGAAGGTGGGAAACTACTGATTCAGTCCAAAGTGCAGTTACTCACGGTCCCCACCCCCAATACACACACACACACACACACACACACACACACACACACACACACAGTTTACCAACAAGAAACTGAATCCAAAAGAGGTGGTATGCCAGAAGTCCAGGGCTGGGACTGGCCTTCCTCTGTTAGCTCGAGCACAAGAGATGCCTGTCGGCCCCACCTCTGGAGGGTAAAACTGCTTTGACCATGTTCTCTGAGTACACTGGCCCGTAAGAGCACAGGACATCCATTTCAAGTAACTCATATTTCACCTCAGAACACTCATCTTTCTATAAGACGACCCTTAGTCATCTTTCTGCCCACCGTCTCAGTCAGTGCAGTGCCTTGTTCAGAGTAGCTACTGACTATATTTGTTGAAAGAGAGAAAATTTAGTGGTGAACCATACAAGGAAGACAGCTCAGTAGCTCTATGTGACCAGTTATTTGAGCTCAAGAATTATGAATCCTGGGGCGCCTGGGTGGCTCAGTTGGTTAAGTGTCTGACTCTTGATTTCGGTTCAGGTCATGATCTCACAGTTCTTGAGTTCAAGCCCCACATCAGGCTCTGCACTGGCAGCATGAAACCTGCTTGGGATTCTGTCTCCCTCTCTGCCCCTCCTCTGCTTTCTCTCTCTCTCTCTCTCAAATAAAAAATAAACTTAAAAAGGAAAAGAATTATGAATCTATTATTCTCCTGGTCCCTTTTCCTCACCCCTGTGACCTCAGTTCTTGGGGCAATTGTTAGCAGCGGGAAGCAGCCCAGATTGTAAACCACTCTTTCCTTGCATACCCCTTTGACAACTGGCTAACCATCTACAAATACAATGTCAGTGCCTCAGAAATGTGGTATTTTTTTTTTTATAAAGTAAGTAATTTATGTAAGGTTAAGATTTTCTCTTAATTTATCTGATTTGTAAACATGGGTATATGTTTTAAACGTTTGATAGCAGTTATTTATAATTGTAGGGAGGCCTCAGGTTTTCATTGAGATTTGTTTACTGTCTGGCTGGGATATTGTAGAATGATAATAAATTGAGACAAGAGACGGTTGTTGAATGCACATGACCTATGGGCTGTACTAGGCTTGGCGGGTGGCTGGGTAAAAATGTTTGCGTCTTGGTTCTGGAGTTTATAAGACCTCAAAGGTAAAGGATTTAAGTTACTTGGCAATGAGAGGGACATCAAAGATGAGTAAAAATGTGTCAAATTAAGAGATACTTATTCCAAAAGGCTGAAGTTGGTCAGAGAAACAAAAAATCTATTGAAGCTATGTCTGTCTAGGATGACGGTAGAAGGAACACATTTATTCTTTTTTTTAAAGGTAGTTTCCTAATGGATAGGAAAATGAAAAGATATTCTGGAAAGAACACTGTGGGAAGCCAGTGTGCAAGTACAAATGCCAACATTTTATTGTTTTAATTTTGATAGTTTTTTTTCCGTAAAGAGCTTTTTAAAAAATGGATTGCTGTGTCAGTGGAGTGTTGGGTGTATCACATGCATTATTTAACTCAATCCTCATGACAGGAAGCTGATACTGTTGTTATACTTGCTTTACAGGGGTTGCAAACTGAAATTTAGAGAACTGAAGTCATCTCGCTCAGGCCCATACATCTAGGAGCCAGAATTCAAATACAGAGCTGTCTGGCTCTAGAGCGGCATTGCCCAATGTCCTAAGGAAACGATTAGGGTTGGAATGAACGTATCACAGGTTAGAATAAAGGGAGACAAAACTTTACAGGATGGCTGGGGCCAGGCTGGAGGATATTCAATGCCAGGTCTTAGATAATGAGGAGACGAAACCTTGACACGGGTTCTTTAAGTTGCCGAGGGTCTTCACTAAAGTGGGTGAGGAACATTCCTGTCATGAGGCAGGGGTTCAACCCTTTCAAGGAGGTTTCTTCCAACTCAGAAATTCTGTGATGGGACTGTGAACCCTTTTGCAGAACCGTGCACTAAGGGTAAGTACATGTCTTCATCATCATTACTGCTGGTGTCCCACAGAAGTAATGCCGGGAGCCTCCCCAACTAACAATCCCGTGACACGTTTCTACACTGAATGTGGAAGATTGTGTCTGTGGTGGATGAGAGGACAGGCTGTTGGTGAAATCTATATAAATGTTTTTTAATCTCCAGCCCCCGCTACGTGTTAGCTTTGGAGGCAGACTTAAATGAGGCAGCATTCTATAGTAGAAAGTGCAGAAAGAACCCACAGCCCCAACCCTGGGCAATGTACCTAACTGCCCTGAGCCCCCAGTTTTTCATTTGTGAAAGGGCATGTGTCTGCCCTACAGGAGAGCACCTTGCTCACTTTCTGAGTGTCTAATATGTGAAGGGCTTCACTACCACGTGACCTGGCACCTGGTCCTATCAGCAGCAGCAGCAGTGATCATCAGCAGTGTCATGGTTTCATACTTGCATGCACTTCTACATGCACTTGGATCTGAAGCTCAAACCCCTCTTTCCTGGGAAAAAACACTATGGAGGAAAGTTCAGTCAGTTTGAAATAAGAAGGAGGCCCCGTTTGTGGTTAGTCAGTTATGTGGCCAACTCTTGAATTTGGCTCAGGTCATGATCTCACGGTCATGAGATCAAGCTCCATGTCAGGCTCTGTGCTGAGTGTGGAACCCACTTGCGATTCTCTCTCCCTCTCCCTCTGCCCCTCCCCCACTCATGTGCACACTCTCTCTCAAAATGAAAAAATTAAAAAAAAAAAGAGGACCGTAATTCAAGGTCTAGCTCAAGCAGCAGATGACTGAGGTCATGTGAGCATTGATTGATGGGAATGCTATGAAAGTGCCTTGTAACCTCAGAAAGCTTGACTAGGCTATTAGAACAGTAAAATGCTATTATGCCATGTCTTTGAAAAAAAAATTCAACTTAAAATTTCAAAACTCTTGGATTCAAATGCATAGTCCTTTGCTAAAGTGTTAGCAGGATCCAAGAAGCCTCCCTCTTTGAGGAGACTCACTTTGCCTCTTTGGCTTTTGGTCTCTGAGACCATATGCCCCTCTCTTACTGGCTGCCATTAATGGTGGGCCGATTCTGGCCTTTTTCCTGCACTAGCACTGGGATGTTGACCTGTCTGCTGAGTGCCTCAGCCCACAGCTGCCAAGGACACCCAGCTGGAGCTGATTTGCTATGAGCTGAGTCACAGCATCTGGTTGGGACAAGTTGGGACAATATCTTTTTCAATCACAAATATCCCGCCTCCCCCTACCCGCCCCCCCCGCCCCCAGACCTACTCAGTGCTCATGGCTTTGCCAAGCTCCTAGGTGTGGGTGGAGCTTAGGTACAGTTGGTCTCTTCTTCTGAGGGGTTCTTTTTCTAGAGAGGAGGTTATCATAATGCATTTGGGAACAACTGTGAGTTCTTTGGGACTGCCTATCATTTAGGGCTATGTTGTTTGGCAACATGATAATTGCCATGAAACCCAAAGTAGGGGGAGTTAAGGGATGGTTAGAGTTAGAGAAGGTTTATTATTGGTTATCTGGGGGATGTTGATGAAAACATTCATTAGTGCTTCTCAGGAGAAAGAAAACGGTGTCAGCAGAGTAGCCCAACCTGGCAGCTTCCCTGGGAAAGCCCGGCAATCAAAGAGAGCCTTGCGTCAAGGTAGAGCAGGATTCCAGAAGGTTAGCAGGGTCAGCACGGCTGGCCAGAGTAGACATTGCCACTCAGGGGACAGAACTGTGGCTTGGAAATGTAGGGACTGTGAGTCCAGCTCTTGTGTTTGCCTTATAAGTTTGTGTTATTTATTTCTCTTTTTGTTACCTTAATTTTGGTCTTGAAAGGAACTCTGTCAGATATGTACAGAATATTCACCAGCAGACAACCAGTAAATTTGTCTTTGGAGACCTGCTTAGGCAGGCAGACCCTGACTTCAGATTATCTTACAGTCTGGAAACCTGGGTAGTAATCTTAGCCTTGCAGGTGTTCTGCTCCTTGTATGCAAAGTGTGGTCAGGAAAGGCATAGGTCTTTTCTATTTTCTTATTTCTTATTTTGTATTCCACTATCTGTTTAAGGTTTAACACATGGAGCTGCAAAATCCATGAATCTTCCTCTAACTTGGGTATATCTCAACTTCTAGGGACATTGGAAGCTTCTAGGGAAGTAATTGTAAAGTGGAGCATGTGGAAGGGTGTGGGAGAGGTGAGTGGGGATGGGGTTGACCTTCAGGGGTTGAAAAACTAAAGTAAGCAAAAGCAACCACAGGTGGTAGTGGTGGATTTAATATGGATGCTTTCGAACAACTCAAAATCTCTAAAGGTGGGTCACAGGATTTGTATTTTTTTTTAATTTCCCATCATGTTTAAGAATGTTTATTACAGTTATCACTTATAATAATAAAATATTTAGAGCACCTGGGTGGCTCAGTTGGTTAAGCATCCAACTCTTGATTTTGGCTCAGGTCATGATCTCAGGGTCATGAGATTGAACCCCGTGTAGGCTCCATGCTAGGTGTGGAGCCTGCTTCAGATTCTCTCTCTCTCCCTTACAGAGCTAGAACAAACAATACTAAAATTTGTATGGAACCAGAAAAGACCTTAAAAAGTCAAAGTAATGTTAGAAAAGAAAACCGAAGTTGGAGGCATCACAATTCTGGACTTCAACCTGTATTACAAAGCTGTAATCATGAAGACATGTGGTACTGATACGAAAACAGACACATAGGGGACGCCTGGGTGACTCAGTTGGTTGAGCATCTGACTTCAGCTTAGGTCATGATCTTGTGGTTCACAAGTTCGAGCCCCGCATTGGGCTCTGTGCTGACAGCTCAGAGCCTGGAGCCTGCTTCCAATTCTGTGTCTCCCTCTCTCTCTGCCCCTCCCCAGCTCATACTGTGTCTCTCTTTCTCCCTCTCTCTCCCTCTCTCTCTTTCTCAAAAATAAACATTAAAAAAAAAAAAAAACAGACACATAGATCAAATGAACAGAATAGAGAACCCAGAAATGGACCCAGAAATGTATGGTCAACTAATCTTGGACAAAGCAGGAAAGAATATCCAACGGAAAAAAGACAGTCTTTTTAGCAAATGGTGCTGGGATAACTGGACAGCAACATGCAGAAGAATGAAACTGGAGCAATTTCTTACACCATACACAAAAATAAACTCAAAATGGATGAAACACCTAAATGTAAGCCAGGAAGCCATCAAAATCCTAGAGGAGAAACCAGGAAACAAACTCTTCGATCTTGGTTGCAGCAACTTCTTACTAGATGTGTCTCCGTAGGCAAGGGAAATAAAAGCAAAAATGAACTATTGTGATCTCATCAAGATAAAAAACTTCTGCACAGCAAGGGACACAATCAGCAAAACTAAAAGCCATCCTATGGAATGGGAGAAGATATTTGCAAATGACATATCTAATCAAGGGTTATTATCCAAAATCTACAAAGAACTTACCAAACTCAACGCCCAAAAAATGAATAATCCAGGGAAGAAATGGACAGAAGACATGAATAGACATTTTTCTAAAGAAGACATCTATATGGTTAATAGACACATGAAAAGATGGTCAACATCACTCATCATCAGAGAAATACTAAAGAAAACCACAATGACTTACCACCTCACACCTGTCAGAATAGCTAAAATTAACAGCTCAGGAAACAACAGATGTTGGCAAGAACGCAGAGAAAGGGCAACAGTTTTGCACTGTTGGTGGGAATGCAAACTGGAGCAGCCACTCTAGAGAAGAGTATGGAGGTTTCTCAAAAAATTACAAAAAGAGCTACCCTAGGACCCAGCAATTGCACTACTAGGTATTTATCCAAAGGATATGAAAATGCTGATTTGAAGAGGCATATCCAATGTTTATAGCAGCGCTATCTACAATAGCCAAATTATGGAAAGAGCCCAAATGTCCATTGACTGATGAATGGATAAAGAAGGTATGGTGTATATATATATACACCATACAATGGAATATTACTCAGCCAGGAAAAAGAATTAAATCTTGCCATTGCAACAACATGGAGTATTATGGCTAAGCAAAATAAGCCAGTCAGAGAAAAACAAAAATATCATGTGATTTCACTCACATATGGAATTTAACAAGACAAAGAGCAAAGAGAAAAAGAGAGAGAAAGAGGCAAACCAAGAAAGAGATTCTTAACTATAGAGAACAAACTGATGGTTACAGACAGGAGGTGGGTGGGGGGAATTGGTAAAATAGGTGATAGAGATTAAGAAATGTCTATCGGCTGATGAATGGATAAAGAAGCTGTGTATATATAAATATACAATGAAATATTACTCAGCAATCAAAAAGAATTAAATCTTGCCATTTGCAAAGAAACAAAACAGATGAATGTAGGGGAAGGGAAGGAAAGAGATAAAAACAGAGAGGGAGATCGACCATAAGAGACTCTTAAATACAGAGAGCAAACAGAGAGTCGCTGGAGGGGTGTTGGTGGGGGATGGGCTAAATGGGTGACAGAGGTTAAGGAGGGCACTTGTTAGAATGAGCACTGGGTGTTGTATGTAAGTGCTAAATCACTGGGTTCTACTCCTGAAGCCAATGCTAACTTTAATTTAAATAAGTAAATTATGTAAAATAAATAAATAAATAAATAAGTAAATAAATGAATAAAAAATACTATAAAGGAAAACAAGTTTATATAATGCATAATTCAAGAACAGCTTATATATACAATTACCTAAAAGTAAATGCAATACAAAAGTATATAAAACCGATTTTCAGAAATAAAATACTTAGTCCTCACAGGAAAAAAAAAAGATTCTTTTTCCCTCTTCCCATGCCTCTCCCCTCACCCCGATTGGGTGCATGTTCTCTATAAGTAAATAAATAAATGAATAAATAAAATCTTTAAATGTTCCTCCAGAAGAAATAGATAAATACAATTGGATACAACCCAGAAGTTCAGGTGAATGTAATAGAGCTGCATGTATGAATATTAATAAATCTAAAAAATAGTTTTGGAGACAATAAACTTGCAGAGAGATGTATGAGGTATGGCACCATTTATTTAAAGTTTAGAAAGTTCATATGTATATAATGTAAACATATATATGTAATAAGAATGTACAGACCTGAATGGGGATTATAACCAAGTTCAAGGTCGTGGTAACTTTAGGAGGGAGGAAGGGAAATGCTTGGGGGCTTTAATAAGTCTCTTCATGTATGTTTCTTTAAAAAGAAAGAGTAAAGAAAAACAGGTTGCAGCAGCAAACATGGAAAAATAAGATTTTTTTCCCAAAAGAATGAATATATAAGTATTCATGGTACTCTTTTCTATAATTTTTCTGAGTGTTTAAAATATGTCATTAAAAATGACAAAAACGAAACTCTCCTGGTAATTGTGTTGCAGGCAGTTGGCCTTTGGGAATTCTTGCCTAGATGCTGCCAAGGACTTTTCAGTTCTAAATGTGTTTGTGTGCAGAGAACTCTCCCCCAAGCACCTCTCTTATTCTTATAGATGACCAATGCCTATCAGTCTGTGCCCAAGACCCATGGCCTCCCTGTATTCTGTCCCAGTGAGAGGCAGCCATTTCTCATGTTGGTGATGTTAGCGAAATCCACCAATATAATTCTACTTTGAGGACCTAGCCTCCAAGGGCCTTTTGCCTGATGTCTCTTTCTTGCCTTTATTAAAGGAGGTGTTCTGTCCTACAAGCACCATAATCTTAGAGCTCTAACCTCCCACCTTCCTGTCCCCAAACTGCATTCATTTCAGAACACCTTCTCTGACCATTGAGTGGTAGGATTTAGAATCCCTGGGGACCCCAAGAGTTTTCATTGCCTACCCCAAGCATCACCGTTTGCAATCAGTTCTCATACTGCTGTATCTGGTTTTGTAACTTCCTTTCTATACCAGAAGTGTCCCTAAAATTTAATCAGTAAGTGGCGCGGGGAATGTGAGGAAGGAAGAAGTGGCTCTAGCAGCGGGTGCCAAAAGAACTTTGAAATTTAATTTAATTTTGTTTTAGTATTTTTAAAGTTTACTTTTAGAGATATTCTTTTTCAATGTTTATTTTTGAGAGAGGGAGAGAGCAAGCGAGCATGCCCATAAGTGAGCAGGGGAGAGGCAGAGAGGGAGAAAGAATCTGAAGCAGGCTCTGTGCTATCAGGGCAAAGTAGGACTAGAATCCACAAACTGTGAGTTAAAGTCGGATGCTCAACTGACTGAACCAGCCAGGTGCCCCAAGTTTATTTATTTATTTTGAGAGAAAGAGAGAGGCAGGGAGAGAGGGAAGGGAGAATCCCAAGCAGGCTCCATGCTGTCAGCTCGGCGGATTCCAATACAGAACTCGATCCCACAACTGTGAGATCATGATTTGAGCCGAAATCAAGAGTCAGACACTTAACTGACTGAGCTCCCCAGGTGCCCCTAATTTTGTTATTATTTTTAATGTAGTCTGTAGTGGTAGTTCTAAACCAAGGATGATTCTCCCTGCTCCTAACAGGGACATTTGGCAGTGTCTGGAGACATTTCCGGCTTTTAAAACTAGGGGAGTGCTAGTAGCACTGAGTCAGTAGAGGCTAGGGATGCTGCTAAACACCAGTAATACACAGAAAATCCCCACCCCCATGATAATTATCCAGTCCAAAATATCAGTAGTGCCAAGATTGAAAAACCTCTGTTCTCAGATCCTCGTACATGAATATCCCCCTATCAGTGAGGGCGAGTAGATGGGGCTGCGGCTCCGTTAGAGTGGGGAGCGTGGAACAAAGGATGCAGGAGTCCCTGTGAATATGTGTATAGACCATTCCTGTATCATCTTCACAGCGTGGTGTAGGTTAAGGAGTCAATGGTGTTGGAGACGGAGGATGAGAAGAGATCAAGGAGATTAAAGAAAAACTAGAGAGGAACAGAGAGCCAGGTGGTTGAGAGAGCAGAGGAAAGCTGCCTCTGATGTCTTTGAACTTGGCCCCTTGCTATAAATAGCACCCTCGTGCTATAGAAATAGAAGATATAGTGTATTTTAAAATATTCTCAATGAAAAATGAGGGTGATGGCCCTCGGTGGGTTGTGCTGTCCTCCGCCCACACTTGTTTCTGTTGTGATTTTGCCATTCCTCTTGTCGAGAGGTGGAGTCTGTTTTTCCATCCCATGTGTCTGGGCTGGACTTATCACTTGCCTTGACCAAAAGAATGTGGAGGGAGTGATGATGTGTGACTTCTGAGGCCATTCAGGTTTGGTTTTCTCCCTGTTAGAATATCTCTACCGTCATGTGAGGAATCTCGACCTGACACAGTCTCTGAGGAAAGGGTCCAGCCATTCAGCTGGCCTTGCCCCGCTTAGCTCCCAGCCAACCGTCCGGCACAGTGGACTCAGATTAAATCAGCTTGTCTGCCCAGCCAACCCATGGAGTAGTGAAGAATAATGAACGGTAGTTATTTTAAGCCACTAAACTTTGGACTAGAGTTTGCTACAGAGCAGTAGATTACTGGACACTCTATATAAATGACTTCATTTGAAGCAGTAGATGATATATTTGCCTTAGGATGTTGTGTAAATGTCAGATATCATGGTTCAGAGAAACTGAGTTCTTCCTCCTTTGTGTCTCGCAGCACTTCTCAGAACTTCTGGATGAGTTTTCCCAGAACGTCTTGGGTCAGCTCCTTAATGACCCTTTCCTCACCGAGAAGAGCGTGTCGATGGAGGTGGAGCCGTCCCCAACATCCCCGGCACCTCTCATCCAGGCTGAGCACAGCTACTCCCTGTGTGAGGAGCCTCGGGCCCAGTCACCGTTCACCCACGTGACCGCCGGTGACAGCTTCAATGACGGTAACCTCAGGGCAGGGGAAACCCCTGGTATCACGGAACCTTTGTCCCTGAGCTCCTTGGGGGTGCAGCATGTGTGTTACACTGTTGTCAGCACTCACTTTAGCCTTATACCTACTCCACGGAAAGCCTAGGGCTTGGGCTGTCGGGGAATGCAGAGTCATGGGACCCTTTCCCCACCCCCGCTGTGTGCTCTGGGAACTTGCTGTAAGTGAATGGTAGTAGTTGCTTTCTTTGGTCCTGTGGGTTGGGCAGCAGAGCATCCTTTTTCAAATCAAGGTTGGCCCATTTGGTTGATAATTCCAGTAACTCCAGTGGTTTAAAGGATCATGTCATTGTTTTCTGAGAAAGAATTTTTATGACCACTCTTCTCCACAGAAGCTTCTTGGGCATCCTCTTAACTCATATTCAGCACGTTCTCTTGACCACATGTATAGGAGATATTGGTGAGCATTCCGAGGCCACCTAGCATTCCTGGTGACTGTTTCATGCCCATCATCAGTGCCATCATTATGGTATTTGCTGAAGATCTAGTTTTCTTGGCTTAAGAGCGTTAAGCTGTTTGACTATGTGTCTGTAAAGTGACTTTCTTTCAGGTCTGAACTCCTTTATCACGTATTATCAGTACCTTAAATTGTAGCCATTGATTCACCTAGCGATTCTTGAGTTCACACACTAGACATTGAAGGAAATATAAATTTAAAAATGTGTACATTGTTCTCATAGAACCTATCACATGGAGAAACATTAGAAATGTGTACAACTGACTTTAAAAATGTAGAACATATGCTAAGAGTGGTGGTTAAGTTTACGTGCTCTGTGGTCAGACCTCAGTTTAGGTTCTATTTCAGTGACTACTTGTGGGCCAAATATTTAACTTCTTCATGTGTAAAAGTAGGATAAAAACAGCATCTATTTCATGTCTTATAAAGATTAAACATCAGAGTATATGCCAGCGCCTAGCCAAGGATGTTGTTCTTAGCTGCTCACAGTAAGGATATTGTTCTTAGCTGCTGTTGCAATCATTATTATTTCAAACCAGGAACTGTAAGAGAATGGCAGGGCCTTAGGTGATCAGGAAGGTTTTGGGGAGGATTTCTCAACTTCCCAAGCTCCGATCTACAGTGAAATGTGATATTGGGTTTCTAGTCATCAATATTCACTTTTGTTCATATTCATTCCCTGTTGCAAAATCTCAGATAGTCCTCCATTGTTCTATAGAACGAAGCTGACCTCACAGCATAGCTTTCAAAGCCCTTTGTGGGCTGATCCTACCTCCCTTCTCACCTTGTCCCATCTCTCCCTGTCTGTGTGGCTCTGGCACTGACTTTTCCGCCCCATGACTTTTCTTACACTGTTTCTTTATTCTGGGTTCCCATTACCTTTGTAAGCTCTGCCAGTCAAATTCCCACCTACCCCTCAAGACCCAACTCAGTGTCACCCACTGTCTGACTCTCCCAGCTGGAAGTTGTCACCCTTTATGTTTTCACAGCGCTTTTCTGTTTGTTTGTTTTAGTTTTGCCATTTGCGTAGAGGCTGTTACATTTGTCCTTATATTCCAGCCATTATTTATTTTTCTCTTCTCTTCTCTGTTTTGAGCTGGCTTGTGAGCAAGTAGGATTATGTGTTCCTGGTACCTAGCATTGTGCTTGGCACTTTGATGGTATCTGATAAACAGTTATTTTGTTGAAATAATTGTGCAGTAAGTTGTTAAGGGGGAAGGTATAGAAGACTGAAGCACGTTCCCAGCCTCTGGGGATGGCATCAGGGAAGACACCCGCTCTTCTGTCCCATGCACTGCTTGCTCTCTAACTATGCGGATACACTGAGCTGCGTGCATTTGATCAGGTCATATTTCTTGGCCTTTCACAGCTGTCTTGTACAGGAGCAAACACAATGCCAAGTAGAAGTAGATATTTTATAAATGCTTTATGATTCACTCTTCAAATTCACCTCATAGCAATTTATTGAGTACCTACCTTGTACTTAACCTGCCAGCCACTGTTCTAAGCACTGAGGGTAAAAAGTGAGCACAATTAACAAAGGTCTCTGCCTTTGTGGAGTTTACATTCTAGGAGATAGGGGTGACGTGGAAAATAAGAAGAAGAAAAAAGTAAAATATATGGTTAATTAGATGGTGATCGGCGATACACAGAAAAAGAAATGAGAAAAATGGATAGGGAATTGCTGGAGGAAGTGGGCGGGCATCTTAGTCTATTCAGGCTGCTCTAACAAAAATACCACACATGGTTTATAAACAATAAAAAAAATACTTTCTTATGGTTCTGGACCCTGGAAGTCCCAGATTAAGGTACCAGCATGGGTAGATAAGAGCCCTCCCCAGTTACAGACTTCCTGTTGTATGTTTACAGAGTGGAAGGGGCGAGGGAGCTCTGAGGGGTCTCTTTAATAAAGGCACTATTTCCGTTCATGAGAGCTCTGCCCTCAGATAACTTAAGTACCTCCCCAAAGCTCCCCTCCTGATACCATCACATTGGGCAGTAGGATTTCAACATGAGAATTTGGGGGAGACACAAGCATTCACACCATAACAGGGGAGGAAAAATTGAAATCTTAAATTGGATAGACCGAGAAGATCTCTCTTTGAAGGTAGTGTTTGAGCAAAGATCAGCAGGAGATGAGGAAAAGAACTAGATGTCTCAGGAAGAGGCTTCTAGGCAGAGGAAACAGCAGGTGCAGAGGGAAGAGGCTGTGTGGCCGGAGTGATAACAATAGAGCCACATTATATTATATTCAGATGATTATGTAATTGTGGGGTGGTCAGCCATTCTGAGCCTTGCTGTTCCAGAGTATGCAGATTAGAGAAGGCCTAAATAATCTAGGCAGACTCACTTTCTGCTTCAATTCCACATACGTTTGCTGAACACCCGCTGTGTGTCAGACGCTGTCCCAGATACTTGCAGTACACGATAGTGAAACTTAGATCTCGCCTATAATAGCTCAGAGTCTAGTGAAAATGCCATGTACCCCAGTTCTTCACCAGACAGAATAGAAATGTCCCAAGAGGAATATGAACTGTAGAAGTTCAAAGCAAAGAGAGCAGGCCCAAGGAAGATCATAGGAGATGTTGCATGAATGAGACAGAGTTTATTTGGGCCTTGAGGCATTGAGTAGAGTTGGAACGGTGGCTGGAGGGAAGCAGATGGAGACCTGAGGGCTAGGACATTGATTCTTCTAAAACAAGATCTCCAGTGAAATGACTGCAAATAAGCAGGTTTCCAAAAACTCCAAGTCTCTTTCTCTTCCATGATGAAACTATTTCTTTGTATTTTAATTGTAATCAATATAAATACAACACAGGGAAATGAAATCTGGCCATGTGTAGCAACATGGATGGAACTGGAGGGTATTATGTTAAGTGAAATAAGTCAGTCAGAGAAAGATAGATACCATATGTTTCCACGCATAGGTGGACTTTGTGAGACTAAGCAAAAACCAGGGGGAGGGGAAGAGAGGAAAGAAAAGAAAGACACAGAGAGGGAGGGAGATAAAACATAAGAGACTCTCAAAGACTAAGAACAAACTGAGGGTGAGGGGGATGAGGGAGGGGGGAGAGGGGGTGATGGGCATTAAAAAGGGCACATGTTGGGATGAACACTGGGTGTTATATGTAAACCAATTTGAAAATAAACTATTATAAAATTAAAAAAAATAATAAAAAATAAAGAGCAGCTTCACCCACTGAAAAAAATAAATAAATACAACACAGGGAAACTCATGAGGTGGGGGGTGGGGGGGCACCTGTGCTAATAGTTTGTGTTAGGGAAAAAGAATCAGTGAATCTTTTCCGGGAAGGCTTTCTTATCATTAGACCAAAGCACACTTCCTTACCTCTTGCCTTTGTCTATGTATAGATCCTGTGCTGCTATAGGCTTTGCTGGTAACTTGCTGAGAATGGGTATAGTGGGTCAGATATATTTTGCAAAGGGTTTCTGGTCCACCGTTCATGCTCAAGTATTGGTATTTCTCTGGGTTAAAACCACCTTCCTATGCCAGCAAAAGCACTTGTGTAAGTAGGGGGTAAGGGTAGCCATTTGGGCTGTGTGAAATCAGGGTTAGACAGTGTACATGAGTAGATGGGGCACTTTCCTGGGAAAGCTTTGTCTAGGTCTTACCTCCCAGTATTTTTCTGAGTTTTGTGTAGACAGACGTTTGGGAACAGGATTATTTCATTCATTTGAAGCCCCGTTTGCATCCACCTTGAGGGAGGATCAGCCCCAAGGATCCTTCTTACACTACGTCTTCTGTCAAACCTAGCCTCTTCCTGTTGGAGAATGCTGGTGGTTCTTTAGGCAGTGCGTAAGTAGGCGGCATTTAAAAGTTGCTCTTCACATTAAATTTAATATTCTCTTTCTCTCGCTTTGGGAAGACAGCTTAAGCAAAGCTAGGAGTCCTTGTTTCTAGTGATGGATAGTCAATTATTTCATTATACCTGGAAAAGCCAGTGATTCAGATCTCCTTGTCCAATTTTACTTAGATTAAGTGGAATTCGTCTGTAGTTGCTTCTAAGCCTAAAAGAAAATGGTGAACGGTTGGAGTAGACTGTCTCCTACTTTATTAGGATTTTTCTCTTTCTTTTCCTCCATCTTTCTCCCCTTTACCCTCTCTTCTTTCTTTTTCTTTGTCCTTCCTAGTTCTCTCCCTGCTAACTCTTTCTTCTCCTTCTCCCTCCCTCGTTAAACCCCAGACCAATTACGTAGGGCATAATAGATGCACTCATCCTCCTAACTTATGGACCCGGATGGACTGTAGACCCCTAAAATGATATACAACATTTTGGGCCATCTACATTTATCTTTTTTTTTTTTTTTTGGCTGAGAGCATCTGTGACTTTTTTTTTAGATCTTCGAAAGAGTCTGTGATGGCCACCCTCCCACCCCCCTCCCCCGCTCCCCCTATAAAGAGAGGTTGAGAAGCACTGGTCTAAGATTACATAGGAGTCATCTGTCTTCAGGAGTGGATATGACTGTAGACTTCTCTAAAACACTGGAGCTAAAGAACTTCATGTGGGCTCAGCAACCACAGGAGCCAGTTGTCAGAATGTGGGCTCGGCCTTCAAAACCACCAGAAACACATTCTGCCTCCAGCTCATTCATTTCTCCCAGTGATTAAGGCTGTTAACCAGAGGCCGGGCAGGGTTTTCTGTTCTACAGAAACAGAGAGACAGGGAAAGAGAGAGAGGAAGAGAGGGTTATAAAAAGATAAGCAGAAACATCCAAGTAAAATGCCTGTGGATATTTTTATACTGGGATTGAGGGGAAAAACCTTATATTTGAATGACCAAGTCTTGTGCCTCACCACATGGAAGGCATCTTCACGAGTTGCTCTATTTTAGTCCTGTTCCTTTGTAATTAACTCAAGAAGCTATGTATTCATTTGCTTTGTTCTTTAATTTCAGTCTTTTTCCTGAAGAAGAAACTTAGTAGTGCTGGAGTGAAGCTGTCAGGGAGAGCTAGACAAGTCCACTACCCTCCCAGATGATAGGGGAACAAAATTAGAACACACATAAAGTATCAACAGACTCAGCATAAAATGTACTAGTACGGGAGTGATCTAATACAATATTTACACCATGCACAAGCCAAGAAAACTTTATCTTGGGTGGAGTAAGGGATTGTAACTGTGGCTGTTCCAGGTTCTAGAGGGGGTGGGACTAGGAACGTAAATAATAATCATCTTCCTTCTGATTAAGCCATTTGGGCTTTAGGGCTAGCAGGGGCAAAGGATGGCTGGGTACGCTGGCTTAGTATGGATACCCTACATTTACGGAGCTGTTTTCACAGGTGGGAATGAAGACAATAGTCTGTGAGCTAAAGATGAGCAGTGCTGCTGGTGAATGGGAAGCCTGGTGGAAGCCAAGGCTCGGGGTTTTGGGGAGACACAGATTTTTAGGAAAGTGGGGTAGTGTTCGGGGGAAGACTAGAAGAAGAAAATAATGTCTCATGGCCGATGATGCCAGAGCATGCCGGTGCGCCCGCACATGGGTCAGTAATGCAGGGAGAGAAGGAAGGGCACGTAACATGCATGGCAGAGAAATCATGGATTTTGAAATAATTAGATGAAGCCCAGAGCAGGATTAATACACGGTCCAGTATGTGGCGTAAAGGGGAGAGAGGAGTCGTAGGTGACTTGGGTTTCTAGTTGGTACTGTTGCAGATATCTTGATGTCGAAAGGCTCCGAGGAGGTGAGACGGGAAAGAAAGTCACAGAAAGACAATGAACAGCTGCATCTTTATCACATTTAGTGTGAGCTACAGACAAGAGCATCAGCTGTCAGAGCCGCCATCATAGAGGATGTAGATTCCGGGGTAGAAAAGGAAGACGTGTTGCTCATCTACCCGCAGAGAGTAACTGGGGCCTCTGAGGTGGGCGGGCTAGGGACTCAGCGGTGGGGCTGGTCGAGGAGAGCAGCAGTCACCCTCTCTGAGTCCAACACCTGAGCTTATGGTGTATGCTTTTTGGTCATTCATCACCTTTTTTGGCATCACCTTTACTTTCTTTTTCTCACAGGCAAGAAGGATAATGATGCTTCCCCCTCCCCCCACACCTTTAAAAAATTTTTTTTAACATTTATTTATTATTTTTGAGAGACAGAGACAGAGCATGAGCAGGGGAGCGGCAGAGAGAGAGGAAGACACAGAATCCGAAGCAGGCTCCAGGCTCTGAGCTGTCAGCACAGAGCCTGACGCAGGGCTCAGACTCACACATCACAAGATCATGACCTGAGCTCAACCAACTAAGCCACCTAGATGCCTCACAGAGGTCCTTCTAATACATGAAAACGTTTAGAACAGTGCCTGGCATGTAGTGAATACTCAAAACATTTTAGCTATTATTCATTGGTCTTAAACTGGGAATCTTTACCTCAGGAACACTGGATTCAAATTTTATATAAACCTAGGTGAGAATATAGCAAGAACCAATATTGTACCTTTTGTAGTGGTTAATTATGGGCTCAAAACACATTAAGGGAATAATAATCACTTTTGACTGGAGACCTGTTTAATCGATCTGTTGAAAAGCAATATCCTAGAGTAGCGAGGAGAACAGCCTGTGAATCTCAGGTCTGACGCACACCTGCTGGGTAAATTTAGGTGACTTATTTAATCCCTTAGCTTCCTTGTCTATAAAATGTGGGTAGAGTAGTGCATGCCTTATATGGTTACTTCTTAGGATTAATACATGTAAAGCTCTTAGAACAATACTTAGCACATAGTAATCATTCACAGTTAAGTGTTTGCTATTTTTACTATTTTCAACACCTCATCATGTCACTCAGGACTGATGGTTTTTCAGGGTTAAGGCTGTCAGAGGGGACGGACCATGAGCAGACAGGCAGCTAACTTTCATTCAAACATACGGTGGGCTGTATAGTTTAACATGATTCTGGGGGCATCTGGGTGGCTCAGTCGGTTAAGCTGGGTGTCCCACTTCAGCTCAGGTCAGAATCTCACTGTTTGTGGTTCAAGCCCCGCGTCAGGCTCTGTGCTGACAGCTCAGAGCCTGGAACCTGCTTCTGATTCCGTGTCTCTCTCTCTTTTTGCCCCTCCCCTGCTCACGCTCTGTGTGTCTCTCTCTCTCTTTCAAAAATAAAGACATTCACATGATTCTGACACATTTGACTGAATTCTTGCCTTTCTCCCAGCCTCCAGAACCCAGCCCTAGCATTTTCTTCTTTAAGAGACTTTTACATCAAAACTCAGTCAAGATTTGCCAGCTCCTTTGAAAAATTTCGAAGAGCAAACACAGTTATCAAATGCTGAAAGATTGACATGAGGCATACTTTAATTTCCAAAAATTTCCTTTTCAATGTTAGTCATGTTGTATCCATAGCAAATGGATATATATAAACATATATACGTGCAGTTTGCCCCATGCGATTTCTCTTTTTAAGAATATATGTGCACACACACTATATACACATGTGTGTATATATATGTGTGTGTACATATGTGTATATAGTGTGTATGCATATATATAAATATATATGTAACATATTTATAAGGATACTGCTATTCCTAATTTAGAGTTTAATCTTTTTTTTCCCCCTTCCCAGGGAATCAATATCTAATCAATACTGTTATTTATGCAGTACATATGGAAGTGTTTGAGGATGTACATTGTGGTGTTGCCTCTATGTTGGCTTCAATTTTGTTTCTTTTCTGGCCCCTCCATACACCCTGCTGTGGGTACTCTTAGAGTCTAGCCCCATTTCCCAAAGCTCCTTTCATCCTTGGATGGGAAGGACTTGTTGACCACCAGCAGATGGTGGCTTATTTTTATTTTCTTGCTGATATCTAAGTGCTGATGCTGAGGAATCTTGCCAAACGAGTTTGATCTTTGACAGGAATCCATTTAAATAAAATCAGATGATATGGGGGCTATTGGTCTTATTCCCCAAGCATGCACTGCTGATCTTATTGGGTGATATTTTCCTTGTGAAATGAAACTTAAAAGGCATGTAAACACAGTTTAGGAAAAAACATTTTTCTCACCCAATATCTGAGCTTCAGGTGTTAGAAATTAGAGAGTGCCAAGTGTACTGACTTTCGTTATTTTAGTTTAGCCAATAACTCAAACATCTAAGGATAATTCCAGTTCTAAGCCACAGTGGCTCTACCGATCTTTTTGCCCATAAAATAAAACTATAAATATAAGGTAATATGGAAAAATTGCAAAACATGTTCTCTTCACTCCCTTTCACTCTATCCTTTATTAACCCTCTACCTCATAGGTTATATTTGTCATTTTGTTTTCTCTGATTTGACATTTATTTCCAGCGAAGAGCAGAGTATAAGCCAACACTTAGTCATTTAGGATGAAAACTCTTTTCTCTAATGTCAACTACCAACCACTGGAATGCTATTCTCACCAAACTTCTTACTGGCTGACTTTCTTCATAAGAAGTCACTTATTTTATGGTGTAACTGGTAGATCTAATCATTTGGTCTACAAATGTATTGATATGGTTCACAAATGATGGTTTAGAGGAATTATTATAGCAGGTAAGGATAGCTATTTTGTTGCAAGAGGTTCTGATATAATGGGTTTAATTTCTTGCATATACATTCAGGTATATTGTATCAGCCAGCTATACTGCTGCATAACAAACCACCCCAAGAATCATTAGCTTTAACAACAGTCATTTATTATTATAGCTCATATGTTTGTGCCTTGGCTGGTAGTTGGCTGCTTTAGGTGGGGGACAGTTGAGTGATTTTGCTAGTTTCAGCCAGATTCCCTCACATATTTAAGGCTGGGTGTTGGCTGATCTTGGTCAGGCTCATTTGGGGGGCAAACTCTGTTTCACATGTCTGTCCCCCTTCTCCTTTAGTCGGGACGTTGTCCTACCACATCCTTTTCATTAGGATGGCAGTAGTACAAGCATATAAATGCATATAAATACAATTGTGCAAGTGCGTTTCAAGACTCTACTCATGTTACGAAGCTAACATCCCTCTGGCCAAAGCAAGTCATTTGGCTAGTCCAAGGTGAGGATGAGTCCACAGTGTGAAGGCACTGCAAAATTACATGGCAATGGAGAGATGAGTGAAGAGTTGAAGCCAATTATGCAATTTATAACATATATGAAATTGACCCTTGTTAAGTCAAGGGACTCTGAATGGATGCCTTGAGCCACTGGGGCTTCTGTCTAATAATTATCATCACCAGGCATAAAGCTGAACAGGTAGAAGCAGGCCATGTCCATGTGTGACTATCCAGGCACAGGACATTCCAATGTAGAAAATTTAGAAATAGTAAAACCATCCATTCATGTTCTGAATTATTCTCCAAAGAGAATTTTACTATTTTGACACATTTCCTTTCAGTCTTTTTTTTTCTATCCCTTTCTTCATTAATAGTATATAAATTATATACAGATTTTAAAAAACATTCTATAATAAATCTTTCTTTGCCTTGTCATTAAAAAGAGTTTATATGTATGATATTACTGGACACATAAATGCTCCATGTATGGTGGCATCATAATTCATTCACCTTGCCCTTGTTCTTTACTGTTTTGGTTATTTTCAGTGTTTTATGAGTATAAATAATGCTACAATAATCATATCTGTGCACAGGATTTTATTTACATTTTTAGTTGTTTCTTTAACTCCTGGTTGGGAGTGCAGAGACCTGGGTTCTGCCACTAATTTGCTGTGTGTTCTAGACCTGTGTGTTAAGTTTCTCATTATAAAGTGATGTATCTGAGCTTGATGGCCTCAAACTTCTTTCCATTTCAAAAACCATCCTTAATTTAGAAAAATAAATTCTTTGTTAAGTGAAAGCATGAAGGCAACACCAGTGTTTTGTCCTCAAGAAAGCTTGTGGGAAGAGAGGCAGCTTCCTTGGGCTTCTCACTTGAAAGAGTACAGTTGTCTTTGAGAGAGGAGGTTTTGCTTCGTGGTTCAAGTATCATTATTCATCCTGTAGTCTCTATTCTGACACAGCAATGATTTTAGATAGATGATAGATAGATAGATAGATAGATAGATAGATAGATAGATAGATAGATAGATAAAATTTTTTAAAAGGGGTGCAGGACACCGAGCATTAAAAATATCAACTTGTGCCTAGGTGACTCAGGTGGTTGACCATCTGACTCGTGATTTCGTCTCAGGTCATGATCTTGCATTTCATGAATTTAAGCCCCACATCAGGCTCTGTGCAGAGCCTGCTTGGGATTCTTTCTCTGCCTTCCCCAATTTTTGCATGCTCACTCTCTCTCTCTCAAAAGAAATAAACAAACATTAAAAAAAATTATATCAACTATCTTGGGTTGCCTGGATGGCTCAGTCGGTTGAGTGCCCAACTCTTGATTTCAGCTCAGGTCATGATCCCAGGATCATGGGATTGTGCCCTGCATTAGGCTCTGAACTGAGTATGGAGCCTGGTTAATATTCTCTCTCTTTCCCCCTCTGCCCCTCCCCCCTGCTCACATGCTCTCTCGAAAAATAAAAAAATAAAATTTAATAATAAAAATAGATAAACCCTGTTGTATTACCTGTCTTCATTTTCTCTTATTAGAGTTTTGTGCTTGCTTTTTGTTTTTATTTTTGCCTTTTCTTTTTTTTTTTGCCTTGTGAATTACTCTTCATCACATAGTGGTCGTAAGCACATGGAGGTAGGTCTGGCCTTGTCTTACAATTCCCTGGTGTGACCTTTTCTCAGGGACACCTCCTTGCTGTTAATTTTAATATGCACTGAGGCTGTATTTCATCTTACTATCTCTCTTTCAGCCTCCCTGCCAGGGATAAATACTGCTCAGTGTGGACAGGCTGTAAGTGTTGACTTCAGAAAGCAAAGGCATCCATATGCCATTCCTGAATAGAGAAAGTGTGATCTGTGCACTCCGTCTCTCCAACTCTTCCCTAAATCTGTCCTGAGTGTGTCTTCCTTGATGGTGACAGAAGTTTCTAGTTCTTAAACTCATTCTGGGAGAGGCATTAGAATCTTCTTTTGGCTCTTCATCCAGTTGCTTCTCTAAGTTGAGCTGGGCGCCCATCTGGCCAGCAGAATTCTGTGTCAGTTTACAGTGTGGTCTCTCTCCTCTGGCGGCCATCAAAAGGCCCTTTGTTTCCTACCCCTCCCCCTCAGCCAGGATGTGGTGCGCACCCTGCAAAGGATGGAAATTCTCCCATCACACTATTGCATTCAACAGCTTTATAGTACGAGTTCCAAAAGCAAAATGTCTTCAACCAACAGAAGCCTTGCCCATCTTTACTTTGCCTCAAGAAATAAATCGGGGCTAGGATAGTTAATGAAGTCAATTATAAATTGGATTGGGGGGAGGGGATCATTTTCCTTTGTAAATGTCAATCTAGCTTTCTCTTGGGTTTCAAGGAAGTTGCTTATGAAATACAATTTTAATAATTATGATCTTTAGTTTTTAGCTTCTATGCCTGCTCTTTCCCCACCTCGACCAGGTCTGAATGATTTTCATGTAACTTCTCTTAAGAAAACTTGAGTCCTAATGGGAACAACTTCGCTCTTCTGTACAGTAATGGTTCACTAAGCGCGCCGCGCGCGTGTGCGTGTGTGTGTGTGTCTGGGTCTGTGTGTGTTTAAACATTTTTGCAAAGCAAGGAATGTGTCTTTGCTTCATTTTGGCCTCATTTTAGTAAAAATTGTATCAGGTAAGGAATGCTGACTTTGGGAATCCCTGACTTGTTTTTTCTTGTTCTGAACCTGTTTGCAATCTCCTTGTCTTTTCTCTTCCTGGCCATATCCTTCTTTTCCAGGACTGTGCTCAGTTAGTAGCGCTGAAGTAATTTGGTAGGAAATAGGTGGATATAAGTGCCTAGCAGAATGTCTGTTAAGGGACGAGGTGCTTCTGTCTGTTCTTAATGCTTTGTTGTGATCCCCGGGCCTGTGATAACCATGAAAGCCAGTAGCAAGCCAAGATCCACACTTGCCAAAATCTAACCCTTTTCTCTAGATATTTGATCCATTTCAGCAAAGGCTAATGTTTATTATAAACTCTGGAGTTTTGCAGAGGGCTAAGTGAAGTTCTGGAATTCTAGGCCAGGCTTAAGGTATAAGTGGGGTCATAGGGAAACAGAAGGACAAAAACAGGGAGTGATAAGAAAAAAAAGAGAACGAATAACTGTCCCCTGAGAGAAGAATAGAGCCCACCTATCCATGGTCCCCAGTCATCTCTCCTGAGACTCTGGTTTCAAACCATTTGTTTCTTCATTTTATATGTACTTCTATATTCGTGAATAGCTCAAACATTCACTTAGTTTGAAAAACCAAATAGTGTAAAACATCGCACATAGAGATTCTTCCTCCCGTCTTGTTCCCCATCCATCTGGTCTCCTTCGTGCCTTGACCAGGAAGGCAAGTTTATTTCTTTTACGTATATCCTTGTAGTTTATTTCAGCAAACTTACACACAAGCAAATGCAGGTTCTTACTTTGCCATTCATTTCTTTATCTATTTCTCTCCTTTCACACCTCACTTTATTTCCTCTTATTGTACTCTTTATTGTTGGAGCTGTGTTTTGAGGAGCAAGGTCAGTGGTCATTCGTTTTACTGATGTCTGATAACCTGAACGAATTTGTAATGTGTGCTTATCTTTTTCCCACAGATGAAGTGGAAAGCGAGAAATGGTATCTGTCTACAGACTTTCCCTCCACAACCATCAAGACAGAGCCCATTACAGAGGAGCCGCCCCCAGGACTTGTTCCCTCTGTCACTCTGACCATCACGGCCATCTCCACCCCTTTTGAAAAGGAGGAACCCCCCCTGGAACTGAATACTGGGGTATACTCAATTTTCTTTTATACACACACACTGGATCAAAAGATATGGATCCTCGTTCTCCAATAAGGCATTTAACCTTTTTAGAGCTAGGGGCTGTGTGTGTTTAAGGATATGTAATTGCATATGCATGTATGTGTATTTCAATACATATTGGAGTCAGTGTTGATTATACCACTTCCTTTAAAGACATTGTTCAGAAAAAGTGGTAGCAAGTCTGATTTCATTTTTATGATGATTGCTATTACAAAAAAAATAGATGGATATCTATAGTTTAAAAAAAAACTCTCCAGTTTTAAGCCAGTGGAAAGAGAGGGGCTAAATGATGCAATCCAAAGCTTGCATCTGGTGGCTAACTGGAATGTTGGTTCCTGTGTAACATTTTACCTTCCTAGTGCAATGCGGAGTTGCCCTGACCCATTTCAGGGATCTCCAACTTACCAATGTTTATTATATTACCCATGGAAAACATACAAAATCAATGATTTCTTCCTTGTTCACTTCCATGCCTACAGCAAGTAGGATTTAGTTTGCTCCACCTTCTCTGCAGAAATTTCCGGTATCTCGTGATAGACCAGAATCACATGTCTTCTTCTAGATGTTGGAAGCCATCCCTACATTTCCTAAAGTTCAAAGCCAAGGGTTACAAACAGTGACTCCATTGATGTTCTTTAAGTCAGATCTCCTCTGAGCAAGGTGTGATATCTACCCGTACCTGTTCAGGAAGAGGTTACACAGAAGAGTAGAGCCGCCATATTTGTTCGTAGTGCTCTTGACAACCCATCTCGGAAGAGATGAGAGACTGAACAGAGCACCTCTGCAGTGCCCTCTAGAGTTCCTTCCTCACTCGCTGCCTGAGTCTGTTCATTGCACTGAGTTTCTAGAGCGTGTATTAGTCTCCTTGCTTCATGAGACGTTCATTTAGTTGATGTTTTAGTATGTAACTAAGAAAGGTCAGGGTCATGGTCTTGCTCCACTCATGTGCCAGAGACCGTGTTTCTCCTTTCTGTACTGAGTGTTTCATGGTTAGATGATGTCAGTCATGAGGAAGCCTCGAGGAAATAGCTGCAGCTTGGTTCATGCAGTTCCTCACGTAGTTCTTTTTGTAGGACAAACTGGTGGAGGCCTGTGGCCCTTTACAAATTCACCAGAGTATTTCATGATAAAATGCCTTTATGTTACCATAAAAACAACAGGAAGAACCACAGATGGATCCACCCTGGTTTTTTAATTTTGGAATTCCGAGGGTTCCGTGAGCTGTAGCGCCAGATTTGGCAGTGAGAGAACGGTTAAGAAGGAAGCCGCCTCCCTGTCGAGGAGTCTGCGCTTAGGCAGGTTTCTGCCGGTGCAGAGAAGCATGGCTGCCTGGAGAGGAAGACCCAGACGACAGCTAGCTAGCTTCCCTGGTGATCCTACGAGGTCGTTTACCGGTTTTTGAAACCTGTGTTTGAAATTCTCCCTTCAGGTTGATTCTTCGTGCCAGACAATTATTCCTAAGATTAAGCTGGAGCCTCATGAAGTGGATCAGTTCTTAAACTTCTCTCCTAAAGGTGTGTCTACTCTCCCTGCCTTCCTTCGGGGTTACCAGATGTCGGAGCACGGTCTAAAGAGAGAGGGAATGTGGGAGACAGCACTGGGATTAATTGGTACCGCAGGCGTAGCTTGCTTTCTGAAATAGCTCTGTGCTTTAAAACCTTGATTCTAAAAACACACATTGAAAGCTAAAATTTAATTTCCCATATATGTATATACTTAAATCTTTTACTTAATTGTGTGTATATGCTTGAATCTTTGATGCTAAATCTTTTCATTTACTTTCACTTCTAGCAGGGGTGTTTTTTCAAAGCCTTAGTAGTCAGCTATGACTTGGGTGCTGATGACCAAACCAAGTGCTGCCATTTTGGATGAGAATGTGTGAATCAAGCCCAGTTCTCTGTGCTGCCTCAGTGATTAGTAGAGGCAAATAAACAAACATCCACAAAGGCACCCTGCCTGTTTAAAACAACTCGAGTTTAAACCCTTTGTAAAGTTAATTGACAATTTGTCTGATCATGCGGTGTTTTTTAATGTTGACTTGAGGGGTGCCCGGGTGGCTTAGTCAATTAAATGTCCAAGACTCTTGATTTTGGCTCAGGTCATGATCTCATGGTTTGTGGGTTCAAGCCCTGCATCAGGCTCTGTGCTGGAGCTTGCTTGGGATTCTCTCTTCCCCTTCTCTCTTGCCCCTACCCAGCTCTCTCTCACTCTCTCTCTCTCTCTCTCTCTCTCTCAAAATAAATACACTTAAAACATTTTTTAAATAAAAAATAAATGTTGGCTTTATATGACAATATTTGCAAACTTTGCAACAATAGTTGCAAAGAGCCTCTTCCCTATTCCTAAATTAGTTCCTGCATCTCACTGGGCGTCTTGCCATCCATTTGGAACAGAATAATGTCAGACTTGAAGTCCTCATACTTTTCCTTTTTTTTTTTCTCTGTGTCGGTTTCTTTCTGACTTCTCCATCTTGTCCTCATTTGAAGCCCGTAGTTAGGAATCCTGAACACTGACCTACAAGTGTCATAGAGTAGAAGCAAGCTTTCTTTGCCTTTTTTATTGAGATACCCTTGCATGGGTCCCGCATTTCTTAATTCTGTGCCTTTGGACCTGCCATCATCTTCCTTCTTACTTGTCTCTTCGGTACATGGTTAAAAGGAAAATTCATTAGTATGATCAACAGATAAGAAATTCGTGTCTGTGTTTGCCATAGAAAAGGTCTCTGTGTTATGGTGTGTACTTAGCGTGTGGGTGTTACGTATGAACACTTCTCATGAAGCCAGCAGCACTTCATTGCACTGGAGACTAACTCAGGATTTTATTTGTGACCGTCTAATCAGGGTTGGCATTTGCCTTTATTATCAGTAAGAAATGATTACACTTTTAAAATTAGTAATATCGGCTAGCATCCCGATAGAGACAGTGTTTCTTTCCACTGGGTGTTATCCAGTAGCGCCTTTCAGCCTTATATCCTGTTCTAAAGTAATTCTTTTCATTTTCATGAAAGCTATCAAATGCATCTTGCTCTTTTAGTTTATGTTGCAATATGCTTCAGAAAGTGTCCTCACTGTAACAACGAATCCCGGAGTGGCTTCACTGGAAGGAGCTCGCTGGAGGAGAAAGGTTTCTAGGGTAAAGTAAGTGGCAGGCAGTCCTTCCTCATTATCCTAGATAAACAAAGAGAAGGAAATTCAATATCCTTGTATGCATGGAGTTTCTAGGCACAGTAGCTCGCTGTCCCCAGGCCTCGCAAGTAATCTGAGAACGGCATTTCAAATGATATTTAGAAATCTGATATCAAGGCACCGATAGCCAGGTCAGTGGCTCTTAATAAGTAAGAAAGAGGAGATTCATGTTTCCTTCACTTTTCATGTCCTGCCGTTTCACTTTTGTGTGGAGTACCTTCGGCTTGGAAAGGAGAAGAGCATTAGAATAATTTGGACTGTGCTTAAGTGACAGGGACAAGTAAGAACTTGGCTAGTTCTCCAGAATGTAACAGCCCAGTGTGACAGACGATGGGAACTCCTAGTGGCTTTTGCTCCCGGGCTTGGGGATCTTTTCGAACATTGCTAGAAGATAAACTGAGGCATATTAAAAATTTTAGGAGTTTGGTTTTTTTTTGTTTTTTTTTTTTAAACGATTTATTGTCAAATTGGTTTCCATATAACACCCAGTGCTCATCGCAACAGGTGCCCTCCTGTGTGCCCATCACCCACTCTCCCCCCTCCCACACCACCCTCACCCCTCAGTGTGTTCTTCGTCTTTGAGAGTCTCTTATGTTTTGTCTCCCTCTCTCTCTGTGTCTTTTTTCTTTTCCACTCTTCCCCTCCCCCATGGTTTTCTGCTAAGTCTCTCAAAATCCACCTGTGCGTGGAAACATATGGCATCTGTCTTTCTCTGCTTGACTTATTTCACTCAGCATAATACCCTCCACTTCCATCCACGTTGCTACACATGGCCAGATTTCATTCTTCCTCACTGCCGCATAGTATTCCATTGGCTACTGTCGAAAGTGCTGCTATGAATAGCCAAATCATGGAAAGAGACTAAGTGTCCATCAACTGATGAATGGATAAAGAAGATGTGGTATATATATACAGTGGAATACTATGCAGCAATGAGAAAGAATGAAATCTGGCCATGTGTGGCAACGTGGAAGGAACTGGAGGATATTATGCTGAGTGAAATAAGTCAGGCAGAGAAAGACAGATGCCATATGTTCCCACACATAGGTAGGCTTTGGGAGACCTAGCAGAAAACCAGGGGGGAGGGGAAGAGGGGAAGGGGGGAGAAAAAAAGCCACAGAGAGGAAGGAAGACATGACATGAGAGACTCTCAAAGAATAAGAAAGAACTGAGGGGAGAGATGGGTGTGGGAGGGGGGAGAGTGGGTGGTGGCACAGAGGAGGGCACTTGTTGGATTGAGCACTGGGTGTTGTATAGAAACCAATTTGACAATAAACTATTAAAAAAAATAAAAGTAAAAGTAAAAAAAAAAGTGCTGCTATGAACATTGGGGTACATGTGCCCCTATGCATCAGCACTTTAGGAGTTTATTTGAACAAAAATGTATTCAAATTGACAGTGCTGAACCAGAAGTGGTTTAGGAGCATTCCATCAATGGGAGCTCAGGGAGAGACTTACAATTGGCGGAAGCAAAGTAAGGAAATTATTGATTAGCTATAGTTTAAAGCCTAGTTGGCTCTTTGTGAATTGGTTGTCCTTAGGTTTCAATTTGGTAACCTTGCAGCATAGACAGGCACAGAGTTTGGGTTGGCTCACATAGGCCAGGACGTCAAAGCCACCTCAGTCTAATGGCCTCCTCGTTTAAGTCCCTCCACACGTTCGTTAACTCTCTCAGGACTCCTTTCTAGGTGGGCACATATTTCCGGCACCTGGAACTGTTGGCAGGAGTGTTGGCACTAGAGATATATTTTAGAATATTCTTTAGCTTGAGGCGCCTGGGTGGCTCAGTCGGTTAAACGTATGACTTCAGCTCAGGCCACGATCTCACAGTCTGTGAGTTCAAGCCCTACTTCGGGCTCTGTCTATGCTGACAGCTCAGAGCCTGGAGCCTGCTTCCGATTCTGTGTCTCCCTCTCTCTCTCTGCCCTTCCCCTGCTTGCACACACTGTCTCTGTCTCTCTCAAAAATAAACAATCCTGAGAAAAAAATTACAAAAAAAAGAATATTCTTTTGCTTTAAGAATACCCATAGACATTAAAAACCCAGGGAGCTCTTTGGCAAGACTTTGGCAGAGAAAAAGGGACACAGCTAGTGAAAGATAGTTATGTTAGAAAATGAGAAAAGCAAGGTCACAAGTTAGAGAGAGAGAGAGGGAGGTGCCTGGGTGGCTCAGTCGGTTAAGCGTCCGACTTCAGGTCAGGTCATGATCTCATAGTTCATGGGTTTGAGCCCTGCGTCGGGCTCTGCACTGACAGTGTGGATCCTGCATGGGACTCTCTCTCTCTTTCTCTCCATCTGTCTCTGCTCCTCCCCTGCTCACACTTCTGCTGTTTCTCTCAGAAATAAATATTTATAAAAAAATAAAGGAAATAAATAAAAAAGAAGTTAAAAAATAGAGAATGAGACAGAGAGAAGAAAGAAATGTGTGGTGTGAGGAGTAGGGAGTGTGGTAGGAAGGGTGGCCGAGAGGGACACTACCTGTTACCTGGGATATTCAGGTGTTTTAAGAGCGAGAGCCAACTGGTTCTTGTTTGTCACCTCCAGAGGCAGCTGTGCGTGGGATTGATTTTCTTAGGTCAGTTGTGCCTCAGAAGGCCCTTCCCACTTTCTGCACCTCAGGCAGCCTCTAGTTATGAGAGAGAAGAGAAGCCTAAGGCCTTTCTGTGGCCCCAAGTGGGTTCTTTGGCCCAGCCATGGTGTTAAGGCTCTGCTGTCCTGGGGGCCCCGGAGGGGTATGGGGTGAAAGGCTTACCCAGGCTTATGCCCCTTGGCTCACTAACAGTGGCTGGCTCTCGAGGTATTTCAGCACAGCGAGAATGTCCACAGGTCGCAGAAAGGAGAGCTCTTTTGTCAAAAAGGTTGAACCCAGAGTGGATTCTTCCTTCGGGAACACCTCCCTGCTGCCCTGGAGGTGTGCGTATAATAACACCAACGGAGGCTCGCAGGCTCCTGCAGCCGGTGTGTCCGTGACTCCCTGAGGAGAGGCGAGGGATGGACTTTCAGATGCTAGGGGACCGTGGACCAGAAAGATCCCCAACACACGTTTAGTTTCCAGTGCCCACCTGTCTGTCGACAGCTGGATTTCATATTCTATGAAGGAAAAATGGCTAGGATTCTGCCTGCAGCCCCTGCCCTGCACATTCCTTCAGAAACATGAGCTTTTATCAAAGCAGCTACTGGACACCCTCCTGGGCCCAAGTGTTGCTAAATTTTTTTTTAAAGATTTTTTTTTTAAGTACCTAATAGGCTAACAAGGTTTGCAAGTCAAGCTATATACACGGTGTAAAGTGATACAGGGAGGAGCTGTGCCAGCCCTGTCACTGTCTATCCTCATTTCCTGCTGCCCCCTCGAGGCCATAATTTTACTGGTTTCTGACACATTTTCCAGTTTCTTGTTGCAGAGACAAGCTAATGTGAGTGTATTCCCCTTCTCTCCTTTGTCATACGAAAGGAGGGCCACTTGATACACTGTTCTGCACCTTGATTTTCCCCTTCCCCCAGCAGTCTATGTTGGAGATCTTTCCATATCAGCACCTGCAGAATCCTCAGCCTTTGGTTCAGCTCCCCCGAGTCGGGCTGATCGGATGTACAGGTGTTTAATCCCCACCCCACCCCCAGTCCTGCCTCATTGCTGTCTGACGGATGCAATTGCTTTCTTTTCTTCAGCCTCCGTGGAGCACCTGCACTTACCTCCCACCCCCCCCAGCAGCCACAGCAGTGACTCGGAGGGCAGCCTGAGCCCCAACCCCCGCCTGCACCCCTTCGGCCTGCCTCAGACCCACAGCCCCGCCAGAGCCGCGGCTCGGGCCCCCTCGGCCCTGTCCAGCTCACCTCTCCTCACAGCGCCTCACGTGAGTACTCCGCCGGTGTCTCTGGACGCCAGCGCTTCTCCTGCCGTCACTTGGAGCTCCGCTAGGGTGCCCTTCAAGGCCACTTGATGTTTGTTCTTGGAAGGAAATTGTAGGTTTAATTTGCTAAAACAGGGCGACAACCATCTTAAATGTTTTTTAAGACCTGCCTATAACCCGGCCGTGTTAACACAATTCTCTTCCTTTCCCTGTGCGCCTCCAGTTACTACTCATGTGCCTGTTTTATGCAGCTCCAAGCACAAGGGATAAAACCATTGTGCTGTCTTCTCCTCAAAATCATGTCACAAATACTTATATCACTTTAGATCATCCTGTGGCCTACAAGAGGACATAACTTATTTTTCAAATAAACCATCTTTGATGAACTTAAAAGTTTGTCTGAGATTAAACGTTTTGATGTCTAAAGCTTAAAATATAGCTTAATGCTTTTTTTGTGTGTAGTACAACTCTCTCTCTTTTCTTTAATGTTTATTTATTTGTTTTGAGAGAGAGAGAGAGAGAGAGACAGAACGTGTACATGAGCTGGGGAATGGCAGAGAGAGAGAGAGAAGAGAGAGAGAGAGAGAGAATCCCAAGCAGGCCTCATGCTCAGTGTGGAGCCCGACACAGGGCTTGAACCCATGAACTCTGAGATCGTGACCTGCGCCAAAATCAAGAGTCAGAGGCTCAACAGACTGAGCCACCCAGGCGCCCCTGTGTGGTACAGTTCTTACTCCAGAGACTCAGGTTAGAAAGCACGAGTCATCATTCATCCGTAAAATATGTAACGGCACATTTTCCCCAATAAAAATAGGACTAGATATTAACTTTTTACTGTTCTGAAGACTGCATTGATATCTATGAAATCTGAAAAATTATAAACTTACAAGCAACCTTATGGAGTTTATATCACATTGAATTCATAACACAGAGAAAATTTGAATGGGATGAGATATTGAAAAATTCTGTAAGAACCATCAGTCAATTAACATAATTTTGAAAATTTTAATTAAGTGTGTTCCAGAAAGTTCTAGATTTGCCGCCACATTAGTTTCTTTCGCTGTTACCAAGGACGAGGGAATTAACTTTTCCCACTCTATCTTTACCAGCTCTAACTCAACTCCTCACCCCTTTGGTAGCTAGAATAGCTTTCATCCTATGTATCTGTTTGCCTTCCTACAGTCAATCCAGGCTACATATTTCTGGAGGGTTAGCTTCCCAGTGCCTCACCCCCAGAGCCTGTTGTGTTTCTCTATTAGGTCTTGGTTTCAAGCCCTAATACCTCTAGTCTGTACTAGATGCCCTGACCCTTTGCTGCTTCAAGAACTTATCCATTCCAGAGTAGCATCTTCAATCACTTCGCAAAATACTGCCTTTTGCTTGTAATGCCCTCCTCTCTCTGTGCACATCATCCTGTCCCTTTCAGAAGGCACGATTCATTCAAGTCTCATCTCCTACCCAAAGCCTTTCCTTATCACACAAACTCATAGAAGTGTCTCTTTCCCCAGATTTTGAATGCCCCTTGGGCTGCTATTACAGTGTAACATTTAATCACCCTCACCCTTCCGTGGCTTACTTCAGTCTCAGTCTTGAGCACAAGCTCCCACTTGAGAGACCCAGTTTGTGTTGGGTGTTCCACGGCATGTAACGTGGGGCTCATACAGAGTCAGCACTCAGCTCATTTGGCCCGTTATAAACACGTCATTCGCGTATGGGCTCGATGAGATGAGCTACAGTCCTCATTTTCACTGATGGCGGACAATCTGGGGCTCTGCTGAAGCCAGAGCCTTGCACGGGATGTGCCTGCAGGTGCGTTTCTGGCCCTGTAGCTGTCCGTGAGGGACAAGGAGCGACCCCCCTGGTGTATGAAGAGCATCTTGCAAAACCGCATTGTCAGGAGAACAAAACCTGTTTCACAAACAGAACTCCAGGTGAATCCTCCATCACTGCAAGGCCACGAAATCTCGAGAAACGAACCTTGTTGTTTTCCTTTTGAGGTTTTCACCAGCGGGGCGCTTTCTGGGAGCTGATGGGTGGAAGTTTCTTTACCGTCTCCCTTGAGTGGTAATCCTTGGGTTGTCATAGGGCACGTGACAGTGTGTTCTCCATCTTTGCTTCCGCCCCAATCCTCGTTTATCACCCAAAGTCCACGGGCATCTTTTTCTCTCAGACGTCTGCGCGTTTCTTCAGTGTGCCCGGTTGTGATGCTTTGACCCTCTTCTGCCCCCTCGAACTTCACAGAAACTTCAAGGATCAGGCCCACTCGTCCTGACAGAAGAGGAGAAGAGGACCCTGATTGCCGAGGGCTATCCCATCCCCACCAAATTGCCTCTCACAAAATCGGAGGAGAAGGCTCTGAAGAAAATTCGGAGGAAAATCAAGAACAAGGTGAGCCCTTCAAATCTAAGTGCTTCTTTTCTTTTTTAAGTTTACTTATGGATTTGAGAGAGAGAGAAGGGGAGAGGCAGAGAGAGAGAGGGAGAGGGAATCCTCCCTCCAACCACAAACCGCAAGATCATGACCTGAGCTGAAATCAAGAGCCGGGATTCAGCGACTGAGCCACCCAGGTGCCCCAGATGTAAGTGCTTCAACGAGCAGAGGTTGTGACCAGAAGTGAGCCTGCATGCTCCTACTCCCCTCTTTCCAGTGACTAACTGTGGTCTGTCCCGTGGAGGGGGACAAAACTCAGCCCTGCCTTTCCCCTCAGTGGCGAGCAGGAACACAGTCACCACTCACTCTTGTGTTCTTCCAGCCCCTCCACCCATCCTCTGGGTTAGTGGATCCCAGATTGGGTGTGCATACTCCTGGGTGCCCCGGGTGTGATCCTTTCACGGATGAGAAGAAAATATTAGAACTCCCATTAATTTTTTTTTTATCTCAGCCTTTTAAGTTTCTGTTTTATTATTATGTACACAATATTCCCCTCTTGTAGGCATGAATATAATTTATAAATAAATATAAATACATTATGGGTGTTTTTTTAATTTCTTTCTTTACTGGGTTTTTGATTAAAAAAATTCTGTAGTCCACCGTTCTGGAGTCTCCTAGCCCTAAGCCCCTACGGTACAAACCGGGGCTGGTGAGGCCCAGGGGCATGACTAGGGCACAAGTGGGGCAGGAGGGAGGAGGCAAAGAAAGGAAAAAAGAAAGAGTTTGGTTATGACTCCTAGTCCACGTGCAGAACCAATAGCGGGTTCGGTATGACCAAACCCAACTCTCTTAGTTTCTGTGTTATAGTTGAGCCAAATGAGGTTCACAGAGTTGAAATCATTTATCCAAGATCATACCAATGGTCTGTGACCCACATGTTCTGTTCTGACTCAGGCCCGCCATGCTTCCCACTTGGGGCCTAGTTTGGTGAGAACATGGGCTGGTCGAAACCAGAGTGGTCAGAAGAGATGATTCACAGATGAGTCAGCAGGTTAAATAAGTGAAGAGTGGCAACAACAGTGAGCAGGACTCTGGTGGTTTCTGTGCTAATGGACTCCTCTCTTCCGTTTACACAAAATTGATTTACTGATATAACAGGAAGTGAATCCTTTTTTCTCCCCTTATATCTCAGATTTCTGCCCAGGAAAGTAGGAGAAAGAAGAAAGAATACATGGACAGCTTGGAGAAAAAGTAAGCCTCCTGCGAAACCGGGTGTGTTTATGGGGTGATATACACGGGGAGACGGAAGGGAGTGTGCAAAGCATCAGGTTTTCCATGAGAAGCAAAGTTTCTTCTGGCCGCCATTTAAAGCTCATTAGTTCATCGGCTGTGTTTTGCCTGCCACCTAGTGGTTTTTAGAGGGCAAGCTTTATAAGCTAGCCTGGAAGAAAACATACACTCAATCTCAATAGGCATTTGTACCACACTGTACCACACTGTTCTAACCAAAGTTCCTTAAGTCCTTGAAGGTTTTCTTGCAAACAAGTATAAATAGTAACATTCTCTCAAATTTCTGGAACTCTCCATGGAGGAGAAACACTGTTTCAGCAGAAAGGGGCAGTGCTAATTAATCAGTTCCTTGGCCACTTCCCTCACACCGTAGAGAAACACGCAGGCAGCGCGGTAGGTCGGGCTGGCGTTCTTTATTTTCTGTCCACTATAATTCATGCTACAGGCTAGTGACTTCTCACAAAAACACCTGAAGGCATCTTTTAACCTTCTGAATAGCTCCAAATATCAAGAAGACTCTTAGGAAAATGGCAACTTTGTATTAGTCTTTGATACAGGCTTAAAACACAACTTTGTATTAGCCTTAGACATAGTTCTCCAGCTGACAAACACGTATCATTTTAAGATGCAAATGAGGCCCCTGACCCAGAAAGGAATCTTCCCGTGTGTCTGGGGAAAGGAATGGATCCTTGGCTGGTTCTTGAAGTTCCTACTGAATGTTAGTGTTTCTTCGTCCTGGTTTAGGTGTTGGTAGTTTGGCATCGAGTAGTTCCATTCTTTTCCAGTATTTTCTGTAGGCACCCAGGGTCAAGGTGGTCTTTATTGCCTCTACAGGGCGGGCATATACTCCTGCGTCGGGATTCCTTGTCCTGAGGTGCTGGGTTTTTGTTCTGTCCTCTCAGCCTGTCCCAAACGCCTTGGCTTCCTATCAGTCCTCCTGCCCAAGGGTGCAGCTGGCAGCCTCCAAGCCCTTGTAGTATGAGGGAGACGGATGACAGGGTGTTGAGAGCAACAGGGACGAGGTGAGAGGAAGCAAGGCTGGAACATACCAGAAGGAGTCTACATTTTGTACCATTGCTATTCGTTTTCCCTTACTGAGGCACTTGTCAGTAACCAGTAACCATCTCTCTCTCTCTCTCTCTCTCTCTCTCTCTCTCTCCTTTTTTTTGTCTTCTTACCCTTCTTCCCAACTCAGGCTAGTCAGACTCTCCCTCACCTCCCTAGAGTAGCTGCTCCACACCTACTTCTCTGAACCCCACCTGCCTCCACCCCAGCTCCTGGCTTCACATTTGCTCTGCTGATACAGCTAACTGTCTTCCTTGTCTCTCCTTTGTAGGGTGGAGTCTTGTTCAACTGAGAACTTGGAGCTTCGGAAGAAGGTCGAGGTTCTGGAGAACACCAATAGGTGAGTGTTGCTGGAGTAAGGAGCTATTCAAAAGCTGGGGGGCGGAGGGGGGGGCACGGAAAGAGGGGCAGAGCAGGAGGGGATCACACTGAAAGTATAGTTGTGCCAACGTGTCTGGGACGGCCATACTCCACCCACCTGTTCCTACCACACACGTGCACTTGGACGCTCACATACACACACATGTGTGTTCTTTACTTTTCCTAAAATATATGGGATTGATGAAGAGGCCACTTCTGACAGGGGTTCTGATGAGGGTCTTAAGGAAGAAGCTTGGAGGAGAATAAGGTTGGATAAGTTTGATTCTTCTAAAAATGACATTAAACATTAGAGGTGGCCAGGGAGGGACTGGCCACTTCATCGTCACTCAGTCTTAGTAACAAATGGTGTTTTTTAGTGAAAAGAAAAGAGAAAACCAAGTTTGTTTTTTTAATTACTGCTCATAAAAATTCATTCATTCATTCATTCGTTATATTTCAAACCCATTTTATTTTTTATCTTTTTAAAGAAGTGATTGGCTTTTTTTTTTTTTTAAGTTTTCTAATTTATTTTGAGAGAGAGAGAGAACACACGCGTGCACTGGGGAGGGCCAGAAAGAGAGGGAGAGAGAATCCCAAGCAGGCTCCTTGCTGACAGTGCAGAGCCTGACCTGGGGCTTGATCTCATGAACCATGAGATCATGACCTGAGCCAAAATCGAGTCGGAGGCTTAACCAACTGAGCCACCCAGGTGCCCCTCAAAGTCATTTTAAAAAGTACAGAGTGCATTCTTCTAGCACTTTCTTGCCAGGTATTCTTTTCAGTGTGTCACAGATATTAACTCATTGAACCTTCCAATAACCCTATCAGGCGGTCCTATTAATATCCCCATTATATAGAGGAGATCACCGAGACTCAGAATGGTTAAGTCACTTTCCCAAGGTCACACAGTAAACACGAGAGCTGCATTTAACTGCAGTCAATCTGGCTCTGGAGCCTCAATACAGGAGAAGCATATTGAGCATTCTTCTAGGTCATAAGCAAGAGAAAGGGGTTGGGGTGTAGGGTCAGGGTTGGGGAGTTTAATCCAGAATGCGTGTGTTTCTGTGTGGACACAACACCTACTTACGCTTTAAAAATTAAAGCATTCATTAGTCAGGGGGTCCTGTAGCCCTTAATTGTTATCAACAATCCAAGCGGAGAAAAATAGACTTTTAGGTAAGAAAAATGTTACTTAATCATTTTAAGGCTTAGCATAAATGCCTCATGACGATTTTGCCGTCGTTAAGGGATCAGGTACTATCTTTTAGCACGTCATTTGATGATAACCTTAAATATGGCTCCCGTCCTCGTGGTTTGACGCTCGACCAGCAGGCTTATTTGCTCAGAAGTTAAAATACCGTCATTGGGAACATCGGACACTGTAACCCCACTGGGCTGCCCTCTGCGTTTCTGGGAACGTGCGCTCAAATAGCAGATCAAGGGCAGTGACCTCAAATGCTCTGTAGACAGATGGCAGAAGTAAGTAAATGTCACCAGCTCTGTGTGCTATCGCCTTGATTCCCTCGAGGCAAAGGGGACGGTTTCCAATGCCACTTTAGGATTCTGGTTTCATGGTTGCCTTTGGCCATTAGTCTCCTGAGGCTTCACCTCTTCCTGTCTCCATCTTCACCCCTGACACGCAGATCTCTGGGTCCTGAACCCCCACCAGAGTCCATATCCTACCGGTTAGCATCCTGAGCAGATAGTGTTCCCATGCCCACCCTGGCACTTGCTGCTGCAGAAACCCCGTGTCCCTGAATGGGACAGATCCACGCCCTAAACCGGTGAAAAGGGAAAGAGGAACTTATCCAAGATCACCTTGCACTGCGGTCCAGGTGCCTTCTTGTCTAGAGGATCCGCGTGTCAAGTCTTCTCACAACCACAAGGGGGCAGTAGGGTGCTTCTGGTAAGAAGGGTTCCATCGTCCCCCTTTCCTGGGAAAGGCCTCCGCAGCCCTCTCCAGGCTGACCCTGCTATACTATATTTTTTAAACTTAAAAAAAAAAAAAACCACACACACACGTGCTATATTCCCACTGTAGAAAAAAATCAGAAACTACAGTTAAAAAACAAAAAAAAAAATTACAATCTTTTCACCCAGAGATATGTTTATATTTTGCAATATTCTATATATATGTGTATTTATACATATATGCATCCTATCTTGTTAAGAAGCTTTTTCCATTTAACAGAATACACTGGACACATCTTCATATCAGGAAATATATTTCTATGGAATCCTTATTTCTGTCAGATTTTGGTCAAGAGCCGTCATGTGAGGAACACTGACATAAGGCACATGTGATTCTGTGTGACAACAATCTGTATTTTGCCAATTGTTTTTATCTTTTTAAATAATGGCCGTAGCGATTTTAATCCGATGTTAGTTATGATAGGATATGGGTTATGGGAACATGTGGCTTATGTCAGCGTATCTCATGGTCTTCAAGGGTGAGAGTCAGTCAGTGATGGTTTTCCTCTTTTCTTCTTTACTAACTGTGTGGAAATGTTTTCCAGTCATTTATTGGAATGCCGCTGAGAAAGAGCAACCTGCCTCATGATATTGGTGCCCTGCTCTGTCCCACGACTGCCCTCTCTGTGTTCTCCCTCTTCGAAACTTTCTTCTCCTTGTGGACAACCCTTCTTTTATGGTGGTCATGGCTGACACTTGACTAATCTATAGTCTTTAGACTATAATAATATCTTTAGACATTTTTTTTTTGACGTTTGTTTATTTTTGAGAGAGAGAGACAGAGCGCAAGCAGGGAAGGGGCAGAGAGAGAAGGAAACACAGAATCTGAAGCGGGCTCCAGGCTCTGAGCAGTCAGTGCAGAGCCCGATGTGGGGCTTGACGTGAAATCATGACCTGAGCTGAAGTTAGGTGCTTAACCAATGGAGCCACCGAGTGCCCCTTCCCACAGATTATCTCATCATGGGTTTTAGCCTGAGAGGTCAAGAAATAAAGGCAGTGCTGCTTTTGTTGAGACAGGAGAAGTGGGCCTGCATTCCCTCCAGCTTCTTCTCCCTTCTCTTTCTGTTCCCTGGCAAGGGCCTGACCTTGCTCAGAGGACACTGCACCGGTCACACGGACTATAATGTAAACCCTGCCAGTCTCCTGCCCTACACCAGTCATAAGGAGTTGGTGTTTTGGGCGTGTGGTAAGGGGAGACTTTTGGTCCCTTTGCTCACATAACACTGCATAAGTGACCCAGTGTTTGAAGTAAGTACAAGGGTGGGCCTGATGAACACACACCTGTGTTTGTGTTCCTGGCCATGCTTCTTGTATTATTATCCTTTGGAGGGAGCCGGACAGAGGTGGACCAGCTCTACATGAACAGGATCCTGGGTGACTCCCTGTAGGACTGGAGACCTTGGGTGCCATGTTCTCACGTGGCAGGACATGGCAGGAAAGGTGACTAGATGTTTCCTCTTTGACCAGATTGAAGGAAGATTATCTTTACACTTTGCCACTTCTGTGTTACGCTCCACCAGGGACTTTTCCGTCTCTCTAGGTAAAAAGGAGTGCCCAGATTATGAGTCAATCCTGAATCTTTCTGTTTATACTGGACTCAGCAGCAACCACCTAGTACATCGTTGGCTTCTAGGTGTAGAGACCCTTCTATGTGAGCTCGGGAGACTGGAAGAGCACGAAGACAGGAGAGAAAATGAAGAAGTGCTCTTAACACTTCTGCAGCCTTCCCTCGGAGGCTCTCGGAGCAGAGCCGCGCAGTGTGAAAGCACCTTCACACTTGCTCTGCTGAGGTGATCCTCTAATTGCATGCCATCAGGAAATGTGTGACATGAGAGAGAGACGGTTTCCCAGGGGGCCTGTCTTCCTGCGCGCCCGACCAGCAAATACATTTTCATTTGCCAAGTCCAGGCGAGGTCCGTGTGTGTGGCTGCTGGGTGATCGCGCTGGCTTTCCTGTGCTCATGATCCACGCTTCTAAGCTGCAGGGTCTCCGGATGGCCCTGCCCCTGTCCCACTCCAGAGATACCCCGGGCAGGTGACACACACACACTGCCCAGTAGTAGGCGTTGATGGCTCAGTTTGCTCCTCTCATTTTGTATTTGGCTCTGTTGCCTCTCGGGGGCTGTGAGCCACAGGTCTTCTCCTCCACCCTCATGTGGGGAGCTGTGGGAGCTTAGAGTCGAATTGCACATTAGCAGAGACCATCTGATGTGACTCGTAGTCACATCATATTTTTTTTAATTTTTTTTGACGTTTATTTAATTTTGACAGACAGAGAGACAGGGCATGAGCAGGGGAAGGGCAGAGAGAGAGGGAGACACAGAATCCGAAGCAGGCTCCAGGCTCTGAGCCGTCAGCACAGAGCCTGACGCGGGGCTCGAACCCACAGGCTGTGAGATCATGACCTGAGCCAAAGTCAGCCGCTCAACTGACTGAGCCACCCAGGTACCCCTCATCATTTTATAGAAGGGGAAACTGAAGCCCAACGAGGTTCAGGTCATTCAAACATCTAGAGGTAGAAGGGGGAGACTAGACCTCAGCCATTTGATTTTTAGATTGGCGCACACCTTCATTTCTCTTGTGTTGCACCCCTTTCTCTTTCAAAGACCACTGCCTTTCCTAGTGCAGGGCTACCTTCAACCTAAAGAAGACAACTTCGCTTTGGACCTGTGCTTTTGAGGACCCCGCTCTGACTCAGCTCTAGCCACATGCCTCTCCACTTAAAGGGTAGTCAGCAGGACCAGGGCGCTGCTGCCACGTGGGGGTCTCACCCTGCCCCTTCAGACCCTATCCTGGTACCTAGGATTCTGGAATTCCTGCCCAAAGGCCTTGGCCCATCTCCAAGGCCTTTGTGGATCTCTGCCCCAAGTCTGTTCTCTGAAGGGTAGACTGGCTACTCTGATGGAGTATGTAAGGAGTTTGAACCTTGGCTGGTGTTTGCCTGAAGTCCTCCATGGTCTGTGAGGTTGTCTTAGCTATAATCCTCCCGTCCAACTCTGCCTCTCTTTGTTCTTTTTTTTCTTTAATGGTTATTTATTTTTGAGAGAGAGAGACAGAGACAGAGCATGAGCGGGGAAGGAGCAGAGAGAGGGGGTGACACAGAATCTGAAACGGACTTTAGGCTCCAACACAGAGCCAGACATGGGCTTGAGCCCATGAACCAGGAGATTATGACCTGAGCCGAAGGGGGACGCTTAACTGACTGAGCCACCCAGGTGTCCCTCTTGTTCTTTGAATCTGTATACAGTCCCTGGAAGAGGTCTTTCCCCCTAAGTGCACTGGGCTTTCCTGCTGTTCTGCCTCTCCTCATTTGTTTACTTAGCCCATACACTTGTGCCTGTTTGCCCCACACACTATTACCCTCTTCCCTGGTTCACCTTTTTTTGTCCACTGACTGTAACCGCAAATCCCCTCCGCTCCCGTACACAAAGAGGCCAGCGGAGAACTGGCCAATGGCACCACTTACCCTCTGCAGACCTTGATTTTGCTTTAATTCACTGTCATTTCTCCATTCTCTATAACTTCTGGTTGTGTGACGTGTATAAGCCTTTTTTCAGGTGAAAATATTTCAAACTTCAGCAGATCGTTAGGTACTAGACAGAGTTCCCCAGAGAGACGGGAAAGGCATTTTAGTACAATTTTGTGGTAAAATTAGCCATGCCACAGCCCCAGAAAACATTCTCGAGCCCTCTTGTTCTTGTTCCTGAGCAAGTAGGTAGTAGAATATTTCAGAAGTGTCCTCTGGTCCCTGCAAAACAAACTCTTTTTGATACAGAAATTATACAGAAAGAGGAAGGAGAAATTCATCCTTCTCTCCCCACCTACCATTTAGGCCAAAGCC
Source organism: Paguma larvata (assembly GCA_030068075.1). Lineage (NCBI taxonomy): Eukaryota > Metazoa > Chordata > Mammalia > Carnivora > Viverridae > Paguma > Paguma larvata. The sequence continues at coordinate 87,750,291 of CM057834.1, read as the reverse complement.
CCATGAACAACCCTCAAAGCTTAAGTAAGAGATCATAAAGAAGTATTTATTCAAAGTTTAGGGTTTTAGCCCACTGGGACTGTCATTTATTTGTGTATGTTACACTTTAGTATTTGTAAGTCTTGGAGATGGTTCATAAGTCTCTTTATATACTATTGTGCAGCATGTGGAACTCTGAATTGTCTTCCATTGTATCCCACTACGTCCCCACCCCCACTCCAGGACTTGGAGGTAAATGTTTTAGCTTTTGGACACCTTCCTCCTAACCCTCAGAAATTTAGAGACATTAAGTCTTAAAGACTGGTGTGGGGGTAGGGCAGGGAGGAATTCAGGTGGGATTTCTCTTCGTCTTCTTTTTTTCATTATGTATTTTATTTTATTTTTTTATTGCTCAAATCATTTGTATTTATTTTTATCTTTTAATATAATTTATCATCAGATTGGCTTATATACAACATCCAGTGCTCATCCTAACAAGAGCCCTCCTCAGTGCCCGTCACCCATTTTTCCTCTCCCCGACCTCCCATCCACCCTCCGTTTGTTCTCTGTATTTAATAGACTCTTACGTTTGCCTCCCTCCCTCTCTGTCTGTATCTATTTTTTTTCCCCTTCCCTTCCCCCATAGTCTTCTGTTAAGTTTCTCAAGATCCATATGAGAGTGAAAACATATGATATCTGTCCTTCTCTGACTGACTTATTTCACTCAGCATAATACCCTCCAGTTCCATCTGCGTTGCTGCAAATGGCAGGATTTCATTCTTTTTCATTTCCAAGTAGTATTCCATTGTATAAATAAACCACATCTTTATCCATTCATCAGTTGGTGGACATTTAGGCTCGTTCCGTTCTTTGGCTATTGTTGAAAGAGCTGCTGTAAACATTGGGTACACGTACCCCTATGCATCAGCACTCCTGTGTCCCTCGGGTAGATTCCTACTAGTGCTAGTGCTGGGTTGTAGGGTAGCTCTAGTTGTAATTTTTTGAGGAACCTTCACACTGGTTTCCAGAGCGGCTGCGCCAGTTTGCGTTCTCAGGTGGGATTTTTCTTCAGAAGGACGTGGATGCTTAGGTCTTCCATCTTGAAGCCATCTGATATTCACCCATGTGTAATTATTTTGCATCTGTGCACACATGCGAAATAATTATATATGGGTGAGTATAGATTTGTGTGAATAATATACATGTGAATAGATCACTGCACTTAGGCTTGCTTTTTTATTGTGACCATTTTGCATTTTATGTCGTGACCTAGACCGCCACAGGAACATAATACATCATAACTGCATAACTAATATGAATGCTTCACAAGTGAATGCGTGTTTACTCTGTGTGATATCCTCCAATACCATGTGTTCTATTTGATTGTTTCCTTAAAAAATGCAGCAGTGACAACCCAAGTGTTTTCACAACCCCCTCATGGCTCATGATTTGGGATTTGGAAAATACTATCTGTTATTTCTATAAAGATGTGAAAAATGTTCTTGCATCTCTATAGGCTTGTCCACAGAGTGGTGTATGTGCACCACGCACACACCGTAGCCCAGTTGGTCCATTTTTCAGGAAGATGTGTTATGAGATATGATAGAAAGTATGTCTACTATTGAGAGTCCTAGTTTGGAGCTTCTGGCACAGGAAGTATCTGGGAACCACCAATGTATTCTTTTTCCTGGGTTTTGGTTTCTCACTCTGGTGAGAAATTAGGTACCTGAATGTTCAAAGCATAATGTGCAATAACTATATGACCATTCTCTTTCTCCTTCCTGCCCTGTCTCTCACGAATAAAGGAAATTGTAGAATACAAAATTAAATGAAATACAAAGAGAATGCATGAGGCTGATGATGTATTTCCCTTTTTATAAGAGTATGTCTTGCACTCCTGGCCACTTTTGAAAGTTTTGCCCAGTTTCCCTTGATATGCCTCCCAAGATACAGGGTGATACTTTATTTTGGGCAAGGCTGACAGCTGCCTTCGACTGCTCGCTCGCAAAGAACTGTATGAGGACAGCCACTCAGTTTATTTTTATATCTCACCACAGGACAAAATCCACATTTTCAATCAAGAGCTGGACACTCCCAATTTAACAAGTGGTGAAAAATCTCTTGGCCCAGATAAATGTTTGCTAAGAGTACTCCGTTCTCTAAATTGAGACCTTGCTCCCCAAAGCCTGAGACTTCATTAAGCCATAATTAGCCACGGTCACCGATGATTTAAAATACAGTAATAAAGGAAAAGTTTATACTGAGCTTTGAATGCCCTGTCGGGTCTGTCCTATGGTTAGCTTTAGTTTTAAAATAATTCTTCCATTTCATCCGACGGCTGCCTTTTCTTCAACTGGCCCTTCATACAAGCAGGCTAACAGCTGTCATCCATGCTCCCAGTCCTGCGGGTCGTGGCATCTCTTCCCGTGACATCAGGGAGAATCCCACTTCATCATAGACCAATGTTTCAATTAGGAAGGGCTTCCCTGTAAACAGGGCAGGCTTCAGTTGTCATCAGTGGAAAGGGACAGCAAGCACTCTTTAAAGGTGTATTTGCTTCAAGAAATCCAGAGTACTCCAGGAAGGGGGTTTCTCTCATTATTTGCTAGCTGATGAGGTCAAAGGAATTGACTTTGATTAGCCGCCTAAACCCAGAACTGGAATAATTTGATTAAAGGTATGCAGCCATGGTACCCAGATCTAAACTCAGCCAATCCCCTGTTCAAGGGTAGACATACCAGCTTCTCAATCCTAAAGCCATCTCATCAGCTCTTTCTATGTCTCACAGAGGGACAGGTCTTGTAGTTTCCATTTTCCTAAACAAAACCCTTGACTTCTAGACACCTGATGTAGGGCAAGGATCACCCTTCATCCTTTTATCTATCACTTGGCATTTGATTTTTGGCTTATCTGGAGATGTGCCATGAAATGTCCATTTGCCCTTATTGTTTCATTTGTATCATTATCATGAAACTTTGTTGTGTATGTATCTCATTGCCATTGGACTGATTTTTATGATGGCTCTTCCATCTGTGGGTTGGTCCCTGTTGATAGTAAACTTTTCTTATCTAACAGTAGACATATCTCTTCATTGGGCTGTTGTTCATATGATGTTAATGTCACTGGGTTTGAGAAAAGTCTACTTAACAAAGAAGTATTTTGGTTACAGATTTTATTAGGTAGTAAACTAGGGTACCCATGTTGCAGTGCATTGGAACATACATGAACTACAGCATCAGGTTTTAGTTTACATATTAGGTTTTCAGCTTAATGAGTCACATGTCTTTCAGACAGTTATTTCGTATCTCCAGATATGGAGTTCCTAGAACTCAATCAGTGATTGCTCAGTCACTGTTAATTTCCTTTCCTTATGACAAAAATGAGTGTTTCTGTTGTACAAATGAATATATATGAATCTCCCAGACTTGATTGGATCATAGAAATCTGTTTAGATTTGGGGATAGAAGAGCTAAATCTCTTTCCTTGGGTGAATCACTCAGAGTTGCTGACTGATGGGCTTCAGAGCGGTGACCATTTCTACTGTCAGTTCAGTTCACCCCACTGATCCGGGTAAGAGAAGCAGCAGCAAATAACACATTATCAATCACTGTTGCTTTCCACCAAAATTTCAAGCTAAAAAAAACAAAAATACATTTTAAAACTACATGTTTGTTCATCTTAAAGAGTTGGATTATAAGCTGTTAGAAATCAGGGACCATTAAACCACTATTTTCATTTGCAGTGGATTCAGAATATCATTATCTTGAGTTTGGGGAAGATCGGCTGCTGAGTGCCCAGTGAAATGCCATGTACACCTGGAGAACGTGAAGCCTTCCCTGCTCACCCAGCCAGACTCACATGGCCCTTCTTCCAAACTTGTAGCACTTTGCCCCTGTAGCTGGGGGTCCCAACTCGAGGCTAAGACATTCTACCATTGGTGTCGAGGCGTGTTTGGTCTGTTAGAGCTCTATTTTCAGGGGGAGCAACGGAGCCTCCTTGGGAGACTCTTCATCCTAGGGAAATGGCACCGGGCCTAGCGATCTCAATCAGAAATTTGGAGGGAGGAGTGATTCCAAGTAATTTGTGGAATTGGTTTTCTTGGTGTTTCGTGCTCCAAGGACTGGGAAGGAGCAGGAAACGGGCAGGGAGGCAGTGTGGGATGGTTGTGGGTGAATAGGGATGGCTGGGAAAAGATGGAAACGGTTTCACTTTAAAATCATCTCGTCACTTGGGAGCAAGAGGAAATGGGTCTGGGAACACCTGGGATGCTGCTGTCTAACTAAAGCCTGGATGGAGAAATGCACAGAGCACAGCTGAACTTGAGTGCCTCAGGCTGTCAGCTCAGAGAGCAGGTGGGTCCCGTGGGAATTGAAGTGCGCCCCCCCCATGGAGTGGCCCCCACCACTTCAAGACCACTTCAGCAGCAAGTCAGGAGACCAGGAGGCTCCTTTCTGTAGTTTAGCAGGCAACAAAACATTAATCCGGGACCACAGGAGGAGGCCAGAATATGAGAGAAAAGGGTTTGTGACCTCTGGCCAAATACAGGTCTCATCTGTGGGCTCACCTATATATCCTGCCCCAGGAATCCCAAAATACAGCAGGGAGAACCCAGCGAGGGTTTGGGGGCCGGCATCACAGGTGGTGGCCAATACAAGGTAGGCTCCTACCAGCCACATCTCAGCTCTGCAAGAACGAACCCTCATCCAGCAAGGAGGTATGCAGCAGGCCACTTAGCGCCCGGCTTTGGAAAGGCAGCTGTGCTAGTGCATAAGAATGGAGTGCTCTGGGTGCCTGGGTGGCTCAATCGGCTAAGCATCTGACACCTGATTTCGGTTCAGATCATGGTCTCATAGTTCGTGGGTTCAAGCCCTACATGAGGCTCTATGCTGACAGCATGGAACCTGCTTGGGATTCTCTCTCTCCCTTCTCTGCCCCTGCCCACCCCCTCTCTCTCAAAATAAATAAATAAACTTATAATAATAATAATAATAATAATAATAATAATAATAATAAAAAGAATGGAGTGCTCTTAGGAAGTGCTGGGATAAGAGAGCAAATTCGATGAGGAAAAAACTTGCTGCATTATATGATCATTCAGTTGCAAACTCTTACTTTTTTTCCCCTTTCTCCACTTCATTGAGGTATAGTTGACAAAACCATTAGATACTTAAAGTGTCCATGATGAGTAGATATACGCACGCATTGTGGAATATTTCACGCAGCGAGTTAATTAACACATCCATCACCTCACAAATTTACCTTTTGGTTTTTGTTTTTAATTTTTGTTGCATGCATTAAAGTTCAACTCTCTTAGCAAATTTCAATGATCCAGTACAGTGTTATAGACTACAGTCATGTTCTGTGTTAGATGCTCAGACATTCTTCATCTTACAGCCGAAAGTTTGTTCCCTTTTACCAGTCTCTCCTCAATTCCCCTAACCTCCAGCTGTTGACGACTAGTTTTCTACTGTCTCTAAGTTCAACTTTAAAAAAAAAATTTTTTTTTTAAAGTTCCATGTATCAGTCATACCATGTGGTATTTTTCTTTCTCTCTTTGATTGATTTCACTTATTGTAATGCCAGGTTAATCATCCGTATTGTCAGCCTCTCTTTAAGTAGGACTTAGGGGTGCCTGGGTGGCTCAGTTCGTTGAGCGGCCGACTTTGGCTCAGGTCATGATCTCACAGTCTGTGAGTTTGAGCCCCGCGTCGGGCTCTGTGCTGACAGCTCAGAGCCTGGACCCTACTTCAGATTCCGTGTCTCCCTCTCTCTCTGCCCTTCCCCTGCTCATACTCTGTCTCTATGTCTCTCAAAAATAAATAAACGTTAAAAAAAAAAGACTTTAAGTAGGACTTAAAATAACCATACTATCAGTGTTTATAAGCCTTCAGTAACATAGAGACCAGTTTTATAATTTTTTTTAATTTTTTAACGTTTATTTATTTTTGAGAGACAGAGAGACAGAGCATGAGCAGGGAAGGGGCAGAGAGAGAGGGAGACACAGAATCTCAAGCAGGTTCCAGGCTCTGAGCTGTCAGCATAGAACCCGATGCGGGGCTCAAACCCATGAACCATGAGATCATGACCTGAGATGGAGTTGGATGCTTGACCCACTGAGCCACCCAGGTGCCCCGAGGATACTTTTAAAGAACATGTTGCCTGAATATATATAAACCAGATCGAAACTACGTGTGATTATATTTCTAGATAACCATAAAACAAAAAGTGTTCAACAAAGAACTAAAAAGAGCTCCATATTAATAGAATTGAAATTAATGATAGTGATGGGGCACTTGTCAGGGTAAATGTTGCAAACTCTGGAACACCATCTTGTCCTTCAAGTACTTGAAAGCTATTCAGGAGACAGACCGCGGTGAGAGGCAAGTCCTCTGTGAGAGCCCAGAATTCTGCAAACGAGAGATTTGCTGAGGTTTCCCAATGAACTTGTCTGGCTTTCTGATGTGACATCATGGCCTGAATTTTTTGAAAATTTCTAAGACTCAAGAAAAACCATCTGCTTATACGATCTTACCACTTTGCCATGTGCGTTGAGCTTGGGGAAGGGGGCGAGGCAGGGAGGAGCTTCAGGTCTCCGCTGCTCAGACGGACGCATCCCAGAGGCTCTGATTCAGGAGGCCATGCTGTCAGATCCTTGTCTATGGCTCGCGGTGTTCAAAATTCATGAAGGATTTCACCATCTGCTCTTTCTGTGACCTGATGTCACACAGACCAGAATATAGTATTCTCATACCCATTTAAGGGTAGGCACAGTTGTCCATTTTTAGGGAGAGAACTCTTTTTTGCTCCTGCTGCCTGTCTCCTCGTGGAGAAGGATCAGAGTCCGTATGGGAGGATGGTCTCCGAGATCCCTGGCTCTGAGCATGTGTCTAGTTGAGCAGGCTGTCATATTTTGGCTTCGTTTCTGACTCCGGAGATGCCCTGAGCTTTCAAGAACCATGGGCTCGAGGTGCCTCTGGCTGTTGCCTCCCTGCCATTCTTATGTTTCCTCTCTTTCTCCTCAACTTTGCTGTCTGAGTGACTGATGCTCACTGATACTGCTGCCATTTGCCACGACAGCCACCACCTCCAGCCACTCCTACAGTTGTTCTCCGCTGGGCATTTTCCTCTTCTCTTTGCTTTTTCTCTGTCCTTGCATCTTTTTCACTGTTTCTCCTCTCTTGGGTAAATGAATTGGCCTTGTATCACCATCACCCACCCATCAAAATGTTCTTTTGGCTTTTTTTTTCCTTTTTTTTGGTCAATGGCTGACAGACAAGGCCTGGCATGTCAGGGGTAATTTGGAGCATTCACCTCTTACTCAGAGCAGCACAAGACCTGGACAGGCTGTTCAGGTGGGCTCCTCCCGGGCTCTGGGAAGCTCTACAGCGCTGGTGCTAGAAGGCACCGGTGTCGGTATCTTCCTCCAGGTGAAACTCTGCCTTGACGCCGGGTGCAAGTTCAGGCACAGAGCTACAGCAGCTTCCCCGCAGCATGGGGGCAGAGGTCAGCTGAGAGCACTCCCTTCTGTCCCAGACCCCCTTCATGGCTTTGACTTGTTGCATTTGCAGAACTCTCCTGCAGCAGCTACAGAAGCTTCAGACATTGGTGATGGGCAAGGTTTCGCGCACCTGCAAGTTGGCGGGCACGCAGACCGGCACGTGCCTCATGGTGAGTTTCCCAAAGAGACAGCACCCCAGGTGCCCCAGCCCACACCCCGCCTCCAGTGTCTCCCCACCTTGCCAAGTCCAGGTGCAGTGGGGGGAACCATGCAGCTCGCTCAGGAGCAGGTGCTTTGCTGTGACGTGACAGTGGGTGGCTTGATGGTGCATTCTGGTGGCCTGATGAAGGAGAGTCTGTCTCCCTGGACTTCCCAGGTGGTGCAGGGCTCAAGTTTTGCGCTGTGGACCTTGGAAGTGACAGGTCCTGTGTTCTCTCCTCCCCGCAGGTGGTCGTGCTGTGCTTTGCGGTTGCATTTGGCAGCTTCTTTCAGGGCTACGGGCCCTATCCGTCTGCCACCAAGATGGCTCTGCCCAGCCAGCATTCCGTGCAGGAGCCGTATACAGCCTCTGTCGGTAAGACAGCAGTCAGCAACTTGTAAAGGATCTTGTTTAATTTCTCTGGAGCTCGTTGAAAGTTCGACGTTCTGAAGAGAGTCTTATGAGAACGCCTAATTTTTAAAAAGTGGTAAACGTGTAGCTTCTCTGCTGAGGGAGGGAAGGGAGACGCGGGGGTCTGGCGCCTGGGCCGCTGGGTCTCGCCTTGTGTCCCTCACCCACTGGGCTGAGGCACCACTGCGAATTCTCTAGAGCTTGACAGAGCCAGTTTGCAAACTATTGCCATAGGCTATGTTCCCTGGGAAATTCTGAGGTCTCCTTTTTGAGCTCTGTTAAGGGGGTGGGATGTGGATTTGGGGGAGAGGGGATAGATGAGGGGAGCATTAAGCTTTCCATTACATTTTAAAGGAACTCCTGTGTTTCTCCTTCAATTCAGTGGAAACGTATGTTACCATAGTGAGAATCTGAGAAATGAATCAGTCTGTCTTACAAAACATTACGGCCGAGATTGAGAGAATTTAGTGAGTTGGGTGTTAGAGAAGTGTGTGGTAGCCTCACCTAGATCACCGATCCCTTTTAAGTATGTAGACAATAACGAAGTGGTCTGTAGGGATCATAACACATGTCCCAATATGTATATACACTAATAAGAGCAAGTGCGATGGAACTGGAGGTACTGGATCTGAGGGAGGCACCGTTGTGCAGTTCTGAAAGGTCTCTGGTCTTCACCAGGTAGTTGTATCTCTGCCAGGGGTATGACAGAAGTGCTAGCATTTCAACCAGATAATTTCAGTGATCTCTTGGGGAGTTCGTTTGTCCCTAAGGGAATGTATCTGTAAATTTAAACGGAAGCCAATGGGAGCAGAGTTTCTATGTTGCAGAGCTCCAGAGCCACCTAGCTATGCAACTATCGCATAAAACAAAGAATCTGTCTCCGTGGTTTGATTTATGGCTTTGGCTTTGTGTCTCCTCTCGGGTTGCTAAATGAAAATGCAGCTTTCTGCCCTTGTACCTTCTCTCCGTGCAAGACCGACTCATTGGAAATCTTTCTTATTTTAGCTGGTCTGGACCTCTCCAAGTATTTGACTCCCATTCTTCATGAATTGTTTCCCCCAGATGGTTATGGGTGGGCAAGGAGGGGAGTTTTATTTTCAAAGCAGTGGGGGTGGAAGTTTGCTTCATGTTTATTTGCTTTTCTTTTGTTCTTCCAGCACTGTATAATTGGTATAATTTTTCAATGCGCAAAACTCTGAAACCCCGAAGCCTTTATGGAAAGCCAGCTCCAGCTGGCACCTTCGGTTCTGGGCAACAAGAACCCGCAAATTGGAATCTGCTCCCAGCCCTGGGCAGTGAGCGAGGGGATGTGGCAAACGGCTGTGGTCTTTCCCTAACACCTGTTACTTTGCTCTGTCCTCAGTGAGATCCAGGAATCTGCTCATCTACGAGGAGCATTCTCCCCTGGAGGAGCCATCCAGCCCGGCCTCGGCTGGGGAACTTGGGCCTTGGGACAGAGGCTCCTCCCTGCTCAGGGCGTCAGGGTTGGATCCCAGACCGGAAGTGGATCTTCCGCATTTCATTCTCTCAAATGAGACCAGCCTGGAGAAATCCGTGCTCCTGGAGTTACAGCAGCACTTGTGAGTCAAGTACACGCAGGTGCACTGACGATGGGTTGTGAGTCAGCAACCTGGAATGCGGGGTGTAGACTTTCCCGTAGGCGCGCGGTGCAGCCCCTGGGCTCTTTCGGGATCTATTTCCGGGACCCGGGACTCTGGAGAGTTTACTACTTGCCAACAGCTGCCCTTAGCGGAGACTGGGGAAAAGGCCTGGGATGAGCTGTCCCCGTGTCTCCTCTGTCACTGGGGAACTAGCGGTGGTGGCTCCAAGAGGCGAGGAAAGGGCTTGACTCCCTTCCACCTCCCCTCAAAGCCTCACAAGTACACACACAACCCCGCCTTAGCAGGGTGCTTACCGTGGGAATGCAGCCTTAGGACACCTCCCCTACCTTCCTTCCAGCTAGAGACCCGTATATGTCAGGCTGTATGTCAATATATTTTTATGCTTTAGAAGTAAATAAGCATGTATGAATTAAAATTATATTATATTGACGGACATCATTTGAGAGGCACTGTGCATATACGTGACTCCATATTGAAAATAACATATTGGGCTCCAATTCTCCTTGAGTTGTTTCTTTTCGATAGTTATGGAGAACAGTCTTTTTGTAAACATAAAGGCACATAGGATGGCCAGCTGTTGTTATCGCGCGGGGGTAGGTTCCGGAAAATGCCATACAGCACAGGAAGGAGGGTCTGCATGCACCCTCCTGGGCATGCCTGGTGTGATTGGTGATCTTGCTGCCCTGACCCCTGTGCTTCCCAAAAAGTATGCTCGTCCAGTGCGAGTGCTCCCACTTGAAGATTCTATTTCCAGTTCCTCAGCTTCCCCCCACCCCCAGCCAAAAGCTGTGTGGCAAGGTTCATAATTATATGTACTTTTATATGTTTACATTATACACGCATACTTAACATTTACTAGCACTTACTATTTTAAGTGCTATGCAAATGTGATATATAAATCCTTTTAAATACTTTAAGAGGCTAGGCATTATTATTATTTCCATTATAGAAAATTTGCAGAGGAGCCCCTGGGAGCTGTAGAAGACTCAACTGCTTGATTATGTGGCTCATGACACAAGTCTTCTCCCCTCTTGGCCCAACTGTTCAGGGCCCCATTGAAACCTCACTTGTTCTGGGATGTCTCCCTGATACCAAAGCCCCCGGAGCCCTGCTCTGAATGCCCAGAGACTTTCTAGGCTGTTATACAATTCAATAACATTTATTTTCTGTTATGTATTTAGTGTTATTTCAAGTTAGCTTTTTCTTTTTAATTTATCTGAATTATTATTCTAGAAAAGGAATCAGACTTTATCCTTTAATTTTCTTCTTTCTAGAGTCTAGCATAGGGCAAACCACCCAATAAATAAATACATGACCTTAAAGCAATTTATGACAAATCAGCATCAAACCTCCACGTTTTTCCTCTGGGTTGGGACATCTCCTCTTGGGTGGCGATAAAGGTAAGAATGTAAGCAAGTGGAGGGGCTGGTGGCTGGAAAGTTGGGGAACAGAGGATTGTCATTAGGTGGGAAAACAGTAGGGACCCGCTTGGGCTAGCCCCCCAAGTTAGTCATGGAACAATTGTACGATCCTACCAAGCATGAGAATCACAGTGGTCCGCTGGTGGCTCAGACTCTTTTTCCTCTCTGTATCTTCCAGGGTCAGCACCAAACTGGAGGGGAATGAGACTCTAAAAGTTGTAGAGCTCGACAGAAGAGTGAACGCCACCTTCTAAAGAGGCCGTCTCCACCTCCCTCTTTCTTTTCACTCTCTTATGTCCCCCAACCTCCTTTGTCATAAGCTTTTCCTTTTTGCCTTTGATCTGGACGAAGACATGGGCGAGCGGTCGTGGCTTTGGATGGGAGGACAGCTTGGGATTTCCACCTGCGGTGAGAAAGCAACTTCCCCTCCCTTCCTCTTAAAGAAGGGAGCCCTGGCGTCCCTCCCTCCCTCCCTCTTGCTTGCTGCCATAGGAAATTATTTTAGGTCCGGGGCTGAGACAAGCAGGCTTGTTTCTACCAATAGTGCCAAAAAGAGATGGCCTGTTTCTCACTGTGGGGCATGACCACCTCTCTGAAGAAGAAATGACGCTTGTTCGTTTGAGACCCCAGACTCTAGCCACAAAAATACCAAGATGCCTGTTGGGATCTGGCAAAGCACTGACTGATGTCCTGCCTTCCTCAGCCTCGGTTGACGGAGCATCCACCCCCGAGGGCCTCGGAGGTGCCTAGGCCTTCAGTGAGCACCCCTGCCACTCTGCCCCGTCTGAGCCCGCACACATCGTCCTCCCCGCACTGGAGCGAGGGTGCTCCCTCCCGCCCCCTCACCCCCCATTCTCAGGCCGCAAGTGCAATGCCTGAAGGAATCAGGCTTTTCTACTCCAGGCAAACCTGCCCCGTCTTGTTGCTTCTAGGACTTCCCCACATTCCCGTAGGTCGGCCTCCCTGGCTTCTCCTCCCCATTTGTAAATAGTATTTATTAGCTCACTGAGGCTTCCCGTTAGCAACCACACTGAAGAGATCCAATGCCTCCCTCCAAATGGGCAGTCTTCTGTTGGCCTTTGGAGCTAGGAGGGGACCCTAAGCTCTGGGACCCCAACCCTCCAGGTGGTGGCTTTTATTTTTATTTTTTTCATTTTCTTCTTCTATTTGATCCCCTTCCCCTTTTTCCTCCTCTTCCATCTTCCTCTTCCTCTCTTCCTCCTCCTCCTTCTTCACCTGGAGGCCTGTCGTTATACTTGGGAAATCCCCTTAAGCTTGTGTCCTCCCACAGAACGAAGTCAGAGGGAAAGACAGAGCAACACCTTCACCTGCTTCTCCTACCCTGTTCCCCTCACAGGAGGGAATCCCTGTCCCTGACATCAGGCGTTGTGACAGCCTTGCTGGCTTGCCTCTCCACACCTGCGCCCAGCCCCCTCCTCCCCACCTCCCCCAACTCTTCTGCTGTACCCCCCCTCTTCTGCCTCAACACAGAGGGTGGGCCTGAGGCCTGGGGCTGGAGTATGTGACATTCGTGTATCCACAGTCTTACCTTTCATAGTCAGGTTTGGCTACTTTGCAGCTCACCCAAAGAGATACAACCTAATCCCCCCAACCTACTTTTATTATTTTTTTTTAATGATTAAAAGTAACTTTTGTAGTTTAAAATTTTCTTTCCTCTTTCATACAGTTAAGAAATGGAAATTGCCTTTTTATTGTATAATGTAGAAGATTCCCCTTAAGTGTTTTCCCCTAGCTTGTGAAAGATTTTGTATAAGAAATTTGCTTACATTTTATATTTTATTTTTAGTAGTAGCTGAAGGGCCTTTAGCTTTGCCTCCTCTCTTTCTCTATCGCTCTCTTGTCTACACTGTCATTGGAACCTGCACTTACGAGGGATTAAGCCCACACCTGGGCCTTCTGTTCCATATCAGAAGCAGGCTTTGGTGTCATTAGCATTCCCCGTCATACCTCATAAGCAGATCCCTGCTTTGTCTGCCGAGGTACATCTGGGGCTCCCTGGGAGTGATTCCTCTCTCTCTCTCTCTCTCTCTCTGCTGTGGAGGAGAGAGTTAAAGACTGGGAGATGCCAAGTGTGTCTTTTTGGCCGCGTGTGGAAGCCGGATCAGGGCTGCTCTCTGCAGTCTCACGGTCCCTCACGTTGGCCAGGGAGAGCAGAGGCCGTCTGAGTTTGCGGGAAGAGGGGTTGCTAACATGCCCCCTGCCCCTGCTTCTCTCCTCTCCCTTCCCTCCCTCTCTTCTGCTCTCGATCTTCCTGGGCCTGTCTGGTGTCGGTTACAGCCCCAGGCTGCTGCGGTCCATCCCTTTCTTTAAAATGCCGTGTAATTATCTGGCACAGGTAGCCTGCGGGGGCCTGAGGAGGTAACAGAGAATGAACTCCAGTAGTATTTGGTGGATGAGAAAGGAAGGGTTTTGCATTTAAGGGCAGAAGTGTGAGAATGAGTCAGCCTGCCCACCTGCTGCAGTGGAACTAGCTCCTGGAGTCGCCGGGGTGGAACCCTTGTTCTCCTGAATGAGGCGGGAGACGGGAAGGGCCAGGAAACTCCCCGTCCCTGCCCTAAGCACCTTGCGGATTTTATCTTCTCCCCTACCTGCCTTTGCTTCTCATCCGCCTCTCCACACCTCTGAATAGCAGGCTGTTCTCTCTGGGAAGCTGTTCTTCTAGTACAGAGTCTGTATCTAGAGACCTGAGACCTCAGCTTGGGCACTCAAATGGCCACGTGAAGGGGGTTCCAAGAACCAGCCCTGCTGTTGTTTTGAGAAAAGCCTCTGCCCTTCACTTCCCACGTGGGCAAGTAAAGGGAACAGAATAGTCATCCCTTTGGGAGGATCCCAGGGCATCGAGAGGACACAGAAGAACCGAATAATGCCAAATAATTCACAGATGTGTGCTCGTTTTCTGTCCTGGGGTTAGGCCCAGACATCGGTGGATTTGTTTCCCCGTATGGAGTGGTCCCATAGTCTAGGCAGTAATACCTGGTTAGCCTGCTAATTTCAAGCAGTGGTAGACGTTGGCTTCCAAACTTCGGTTTTGAAAACTCTGACACTGTTGGCATAACTCTAAGCCATAAATAATAAACATGTTACTCATAAACACGTTAATTCTGTTTTTCATCAGGTAAGCAAGGGTTTCCTCTTCCCTTTCTTTGATTACCCTGGTGAATGAGATGGCTTGCACACATTCAGAGAACAAGCAGTTTTTCATTGGATGAGACCTGAGTAATCCAGCCCCCCCCCATCCCCCCCCCCCCCCCCCCCCCCCCCGGCTTGGCCCTTTCCACAGAGCTCTTGACTTTGTGCTTGGAAACGATGCTGGAAAGTGTAAGAAAGAATTCCTGTGAAGTGTTAGGACTCTGGAGCCTCGGTCACATAAAGAGAGTATTATGTAAAAATTCTGACAGCTGAACAAGGTTGTTCCTTTTGCGTGGGGGTGGGGGCAAGCTTTGACACTGGTGTAGGCAAAATTAGATCACCTTTTTCACTAATAGAAATGATTTTGACTCGGAGAACTCGTTTGTCGATTGTGGAAGCAGCTTTTAGCTCAACGTATTTACAAACCAACTATAATTACCATGTTATTCTTCCTCTCAGCTTAGCCTGAATGCCAAAAGAGAGTGGTGACTCTCACGCGCCCATAGAGCAGGGGTGTTGAATTGATTCATCTTTATGCTGGCATTGAGGCAGTGTCCAGGATTTCGGTCCCATGTGTTTTATTAAAAATTTTCGGCACTTCATGACTCCTTTCTTCCATGTCCTCAGACCAAGCAAAACCACAGGGAGAGAACCAGAGGCCTCTTGGGGCCAGCTCGCTGAACACATGTCGTATGGGGTGTGTACATGAGCACAGGGCACAAACGAAGCCATCCCGCCCTTTGCTGAGGAAATGGGCCATGTGTGCTGGCCTCGATGACGTGGAGAGATAGGAGATGGAGGTGAAAGCTCTGAGCCTCCCCTCTGTCTACATGAATCAATATTTTGGTTCCGTTGAATCCGGTCTTTGCAAAACCCTTATTGAAGACGCTGGCTCTCCTGCTTGTGGTGGTGCTGGTAGGACATGAAGCCATTAGCAGGTAGTGCTCTAGTGAGAGCCATTTCGTGTGAATGCTTCTCAGCTGAGACAGTTAGGAGACATGTGATGGCATGAGCCCCTCTGGGAGGGCAGTTACCAGAGGGAGTGGGAGGCTGCAAAGGAGCCGGAGACAGAGTTCAGGCTTCCCATTCAGCCAGTCAGTCACTTACTCACTCCTAGGACTTTTCAGTGTTACTGAGGCCAAGTGCTGTCTGGAGCTAGGCAGTGTTGGGGAGGAAGGGCGCTGAAGCAATTTTGTCAATCAGTAGCTATTCAAAAAACAAAAGCACTGGGTCTCTCTCTCCCTCTTTCTGACACACTCACCAATTTCTCCCTCGTCTCAAACACTGGTTTGTGCCTTCAATGTGCCTTATATATATGCTCCAGGGTGACCGAGGACTCCTTTGTCCCTGGGAGACTTTACAGATAGCCTTATCATGTTAGATTGGAATGTGGGGAAAGACCTTTTTCCAAAGGCTCAAAAATGCTTTCCTAGAGGGGCGCCATGATCAGATGCGCACATCCGGAGATAAGAAATAGAGGGTTTTATCCATTAGGAAAATCCCATTTTGTAGGATTGCAATCACATCAAAAAATGGCCAGCCAGGATTAAAGTTATTATAAATCCTCACATCAGAACATTTTCTCGGGGCCAAGGAACCTGGCCCACGGGAGGATTAACGCTCTATCCCTCTGTGGCCAAAGAGCCCGCACTTAGCACAGGAAAAATCTAGGTATTGTTTTATTTTGTGATTTTGGGCCACATGATTCAGGAATGCTTTATTTTTGTCTCGGTTTTGAGAACAAGGGGAAATAACATTTCTTGAGCACTTATTAAGTGCTGGCTAGGTACTGCGCTCAATAAATTTTGGCTTTTAATTTTCGAAATAAAGAAAACAGGGCGACCAGTTACTAGGAGAGAGATGAACAATTAAGTGATAGGGGAAGTACAGTTGGCGGATTCAGTCGGGCAGATTCCTTTCTGTGAACTTTTAAGGTTTTCTGGGCAGGAGCCCCAGTGTCTGCTCCCCGCACTGGCCCCACCGTGCAACGTTCTGCTCTTCGCCTCATGCTGGAGATATCCACCAGCTGTGTACCTGCTGTCTTGTTCACCCGGTCCTCTGTGAATTCCAGCTAGCAGGCTCTGTATCCTGGAAAAGAAAACCACGGGGGTGTTAGCTCCATTCCTCTGCCCCCGTCCTTGGCTCACCAGCTAGGTGAGAACCTGAACGTTTTGCACCATGGACCCAGGTCCTAAACTTCCTAGAACCTCTCCCTTGCAGATAAAACAGTTTAGGAGTCTGTGGAAAGCACCAGCACTCCATGACAAATCATGAGGGACCCTATTTAAACAACACTGAGCAGACCCTAGACTATAATCAACCATTAGCTTTACTGTCTGTGCTGACAGGCTGGACTTCACCTCTCTTTTGTAATAATTCTAAAGACCAGCAGTGTGTAAGTCTAAATAGATTGTGAGTCTTTTATCTGTCATATTGTGCTTTTTTTTTATGGCTTTTTATTCTTCATCATAGCTAAGTAAATACCAAAAAATAAAAACGCTTTGTAGGATACTTGTACTTAGTTTGGGGGAAAAAAATAAATTGAAATTGTTATGCTTTTGTATTTCCATTTCTTGCGAATAAAAATATTTTTCTTAAATAGTAAAATGTTGTCTAGTCTTTAAAATCCTGGTAATCTCGTCTTAAAAGCATTTTGCTTTTCTGATGAGCATGACTTCGTACATGTGCGCCTAACCATTCTTTTCCGATTATCTAGTTGAACTGACAGAAGAGCCTCTAACCGGCAATTTGTATGTGATCTAGTACTGAAATCCAAGCCTCTGTTGGAGGAATACTGAGAAATGTAATTGTTTTTTCAATCAGTCACAAGAAGAAAAACTGCACTCTCTAGAGATTTTTGCCGCCTGACTGCAATTTTCGTTGTCTCCTGCAACTGTTGGCTAAGTAGATTTCAGAGTTCTTTGGATTTGATTCTGCCTTCCCTACCTCGGGATGCTGGAGACCGATGGTCTGGGCTCGAGCCAGGAGAGAAGCTTCCACCTTCAGACGGACAGTCGCAGAGGCTGCCTGACACAGTGTCGTGCTCCAGAAATTCTGATGAAATGGTTGATAAAGGTCAATGCTCTCAAGCAGAATAATTATCATTCCACTGCAATGCCAGCGTTCAAATTTAATTTTCTCCACTCAGAGAGAACAAGGCTTCATTAGCCTCAGAAAGAGTACCCAGGATGTTAAGAGATGGAGGCCTTGGACTGGACTTACCTGCAAAAACCTTTTTTTTTTTTTTTTTTAAGCAGCATGCCTAGCTCTGCTTTGGGCTCCGGGGTGTATTAGTCTCCTGTTGCCTTTCCTCTCAGAGCACCTTGACCTTCCAATCCTACACAAGGGGCCTTTCCCTGTGAAAGCTTTTAGTAATGGATCCCTCTCTCTTTTTCTTATATTGGAAGCCTAGGATGAAGGTCTCCTCCTCAACCTGCTGATGTCTGTCCAATGATAACTGGAGGGGCAAATCCTCACTGATCTGAGAACAGTCTGTATTAATCGTGTATATTTCAAACACTTCGGCAGAGGGAGCCTTGCAGGCCTAGGAGGCACTGCCCCTCCCAGGGCTTCCCAATTCCTAGAGACCCTAAAGGATTTGGCCATGAGCGCAATTTTCATAAGCAAACCAATTGATCCAGAGCCCATACCCGACCATCGACAGTGCTGGATGCCCTTTGCTTCAGTCATCCCAGTGACCCCAATGTGTCATGACCCCTGGTACCAGGGTCAGGTACCAGAGAACCAGAGACAGTCCATATACGCAGACCCCAAAGAGATTATTCAAACTAGCCGATCCTAAGCTTGCTTACCTTGCATTACTTCTTCCTTCCTGGGAAAACTACAATAAAGGTTCTTGCCAACTTTTCCTCACTCTGCCTCCTGACTGCCCATGGCGCTTCCCTACCTGGCCTCTGTGGCATGACATGAGACCTGTGAGTAACAAACTGTCTTCTCAATGGCAATCATCTCTTCATCTGTTAGCCTCACCATGTCTGAATAAATAATTACCTCCTTTTAAAAACACATTCCTTAGGCAGTGGAATGTCAAATTATAGGCTGACCCCAGTCCCATGGGCATTCTGGGTTTCATGGATGGCCCCGTGATGATTGAAGGCAATATAACACAGGTTCGTTGTCCCATTTCACCCTGGTTGTCACTTTTGTTCCACAAAAGTGGGTGGTTGGTTCTTGTTCCTGGGGAAAAAGGTAACTTAGAAAGCAGGCATCTAGGGGTGCCTGGGTGGCTCAGTCGGTTAAGCATCCCACTTCTGCTCAAGTCATGATTTCATGGTTCATGAGTTTGAGCCCCACGTTGGGCTCTGGATTGACAGCTTGGAGCCTGGAGCTTGCTTTGGATTCTGTGTCTCCCTCTCTCTCTGCTCCTCCCCTGCTCATGCTCTGTCTCTCTCTCTTAAAAATAAATAAACATTAAAAAATTTAAAAAACAAAAAAGCAGGTGTCTAAAGTCCTAATCCTATGCTCAGGTTGCAGGGTAAAACATACAGTATATCTCTGAAAATGAGAGCTCTAGAGCAAGGAAACAGTGGGGAATACAGTGGGGGAAAGAACTGACTGGATAAAAGTGTATGGATTCTTGCATAGTTAATATGGTTAATTTGTGAGCCATGAGGGAAAAGGAGTCACTTACTGACTGCCTATTATGCACCAGGTGCTTTGCATACATTATCTACGATCTTATTTATTTTCTATAAAAACTTTATGAAGACTGTATAATTACCCCCTTTCGCCATTGAGGAAACTGAGATTCAAAATGGTAAGAAGCTTACTCAACGTCATACAGTAAGTTAACTGCAGATGAGAGATTTGAGCCCTGATCTTTGCTAACTCCAAGCACAGTCTTCGAACCACACTGTGGTGATTTTTAGGACCTGAGGATTTGTACTTGTCAAAAGATAGGAGTTAGCCTAGATCAGAGACCGCAAACATTGAGCTTGTGCATAAATATTTCTGGTTTGGTTCAAGGATGTTTCAAACATTTAAAAAATTATTGGTTAATCTTTCAACATTCAAAGATTTCTCTGTAACACCAGATTTCCATCTTCTCTTCAAAGACTGGAGGACCCAGTAACTTCCGGAGCTGAGTAATGGTGGCCCCTTAGATGGCGCGGGCCATCCATGGGTGGCCACATGTCTCCATGCTGAGGCTGGTTCACTCATGTATGTTGCTTCCCTGGTCCTTGTCATCTGAGCTAACAAGAAAGAGAATAAAGGATAAGATTTTGGATTGGTGATGGGATTAGGAGGTGGGGAGGGGTGGGTCAGTTTTGCCCTGAATTACAGGAATTGAGAGGTTCAAGCAGGAAGGCAGACAGCTATGAGTGGTAGAGGCTGCATGCTGACTGCCCTTTGCACTGCCTGAAAAAATTTGCATTCGGGTCTGCTCATCTTAGTCCAAGAGATAAACCTTCATCCATCTCAAAAATTGTATCAAAAACTCTTTTTAGGGATCCCCTTTATATAAGAACTTGTGCTTTACCTAAAGCTCTTTCACATGCCATTTAATATACTTGCAGATCATCCATTAGGAAGGTGAAGAAGTCATTGTCCTGTTGCTCAGTTGAGGAAATGAGGGCTGTGGAGACATGAATGGTTCTACATTAAGTTATACAGTGAATGCAGAGCAGAATCACGAATTAGCCGTCCTGATTTCCATTCTAGTACCAGTCCCATTAGCCAGGTCTCATCTGGGCAGGTGACACTGTAGCTGTCTAAGTCATCCATGACCCCTCCAATGGCATTGCTTTTCAAGAAGCACCTCCATATTCTTTTCCCTGGAATTCTCAAGGAGACTTAGCTCAGATACATATCTATCTATCTATTCCCCAAAGGCTCCTGTCTCTCCAGAGAAGGGAGGCCATGGGGGAAGAAGATGGCTCATCTCATCCCCATTTGAGAGGCTGGTTACCCTTGACCCCCTCATTATTTGATGAGCTCAGGCCGGTCGCACAATTTGACGTTGTCTTCTGTTGGCCACAGCTGCTGTTGCATCTTTGGGCAACTTTAAAGAAGAGTTCTGGCCCCCCGAGGAGCGTGTGTTCTCCTCCTCCCCCTGTGCTGTTGTTTTTAGACGGAAGAACAAAAATAACCATTGAGGAATACCATGAAAGCTGCCAGAAAGGCTGTTGTGCTCTTCTCCAAGAGTCTGTTTCAAAATGTTTTATGTTTCTTAAGTGAAAAGTATTTGGAGATTGGGGCTGCCAGAGTGTTCATCAGTAATGCCCTCCCCAGTATTCCTGCTAAACAGATGGCAAGCCGAGTTTCCCGGTGCGTGCCTGAGAGGATCTGTGTGCTTGGGCTGGTTCAAAGAAAAACCCTTCCCCAAGGAAAAATTCAGTTACACAACCACCTACATACTTAGAGGGCAAAAAGGTGTCCTCAATCCCCAACATGTTTCCTTTCTCAACTTAGTTATCATTTAAATGCTTTCCACGGTTGATACGGCTTTTTATCATGGTTTGAGATAGTTGAAATTGTAAGTAAAGGCAGCAAAGAACATATAGTTGAAATGGTATGTGCAATATTGCACACATAATTCCATAGAACCATCCCCCCCGCCCCCGCAGGGGCAGTACTTGACGAGGGATATAAGTTGAACTAGGATGGATGCTATAGGGAAAGTCAGAGTTAGGGACTGCATTATGGCATAACGGGGATATAAGGAAGAGGTAGAAAAAAATGCTATTGGAACCAGCAGCAAAATTTTCCTACAATACAATTAAATTTAAAAATATGGCAGTTGTGTTGCACATAGCTAAAAAAATTAAGGTACTAAAAAGCTTTTATGGAAAAGGAGCAGTCCATTTTTCTCTATCTTTTCTATCCAGCAGTCCTACTTCTTGAAAATAACCGATTTCAATTTTTTTCTCACATTTCCCTCTTTATTTCCAAATAATGGGTTTATGCTGTTGATACTGGATATATCCATTTTAGAAATTTACTATTAGTTATTCTTATAGTTATAAGAATTTTACCACCTCCAACACACACACGTACTTCTCTCCCTATTTTCTTCCCATTTGGTCTCTCTTTCATACTATCAGCCTTCCTCAAAGATCTGAATGACCATTGGCCATGCATATGCATTACGATGTACAATGAGGAATTATTCTAAGTTTGAGAGTTAGGGGAAGGGAATATTCGTTTTCCTTTAGCCTAGTGTCCTTCAAACTGAGGGTGGAGGGGTTGGGAAATCAATTTAGTGTGTTTTGACCAACATTTAAAAAAAAAGAAACAGAGTGGAATGGAATAGAATGAAATGAGATGGAACGGAATGAGATGGAAAGAACTGCACAGAGTAAAGTAGAAAATATCAGAATGCGTCTAGTGGAGGTTACCACTCTTTCATGTAACTTTAATTTCAGTCATGTGTATGTAGATGTGAGTATTGTTTTGGGTCACAACTTAAAAATTCTTTCTTTTTGAGGGTCACAATAAAAAAGTTCTCAATTCTCAAAAAAAAGCATTAAGAATTACCTGATTATTAAAGAATTAAAGAATTCTCTGTACAGAGATAAGGTGACAAGTTAGCCTTTTTTGTTACGGTTCCCAAAGGGCCACATATGAATGTCTGGCACCATTCAAGTCTCTCAAGAGGGGAACGTTTCAGTCTTGACTGGGGACTGTAACTTTGTGGAGGTATCCTGGGATCAGTGTGGGGAACAGCACCAGGGAGAGTTAAGTTATTCAGTACATAGTTTACTTAATCCTCCTGTTTGGGCCCCATGCTTCTCTTCTGCTTTCTTTTGTCTCTGGTGGCTTAAGTCTGTTTTATTTGGATCATCTCAAAGAACCTCCAAGAATTTTCTAGATGACTCAGCACTTGCTGTCACCTCTTGCCTAACTGATGTAGTAAAGGGCTAGCACCAAGGATTTAGCAATGAGTGAGTCTTCCTGTCCCCTGCCCCAACCTCATCTCCCCCTGCCATTGCTAAGCCTTTAGTGGTCTCTCATGCTGTCTTCAGTGCTCTACAGGTGCCTGAGTTTTTGCACAAACAACGGCAGAATAGCTCTGCGTGTCTACAAGAGAAAATGTTATTAATGCTGAAGAGCTAGAACTTTTGGCAAAAATTTTAAAACAATTTGCAAGTTGGGATCAAAAACGGATCCTGAACGGGTCCTGCCTGAAATGGGAGGAAGAAGATCATTTGGCAAAAGGGGACCTCCCACCAGGACTGCACGGCATTTCACACATTCTTGTAAGCTTTATTCTCTTTTCCTTTCTTGGACACCGATTGCAGCAGCTATGCAGCCAGAACGAAGAGGTGAAGTGGGTGGCAGCAGATAGGAGCAGATCCCTTGGTGATGGAAAATCTATTTTTAGGGCCCAAACTTTGCCTTTCCGAGAATAGGTTCAGGAAGCGCTGGCTTTGCCATGTAGCTCAAAGTTTCTGTCGTACATTAGGATGTGACTGTCATGAAGTGAGTGCAGTTAGAACTCACTTCCAGTCAAAGGAAGCAAGAGTCCACTCTGCCCTAGTCGATTCACATGTGTGATAATCCAGGCAGTTCTGGCTACCACATTTTAAAACCACGTATCATAAACCTTCTTAGGTACTGACAAATTGTTATCAAAAATGTTATATCCGTTTATTCTTGCATCGGCAATACGTGTTTTCCTGCTTCCCAGGTACTCGCCTCGGTGCTTGACTTTTTTAATTTTAATTTTTGTCAGCGTGATGGGGATACAAAAGACATGTTGTGGTTGTTATTGTTTGAAGTAGAATACGTTGTTTTTTTTTCAAGCACCCTGTTTTCATTCTTTTCCTGCACATTTTAACTTAAACATTTGAAATTAGTCAGTGTGTTTACTCTTCTCTTGAGCAACCTCCAGACCTTGGCATGCCTTCATTCTGAGCAGCATTTCTGTTTTCATGCAATTTCTGTGCAATATTTTAGTTGTACAGTCGACCCTCATTATTCACAGAGAGCTTGTTTGTGAATTTGCCTACTTGTTAAAATTTACTCGTAACCCCAAAATCAATACTCACAGCACTTTCATGATAATTCATGGACTTGCCCAGGACAGCAAAAAAAATCTGAGTCGCCTCATGTACCTGTTCCCAGTGAAGGTCAAACAAGGTGATATTCTGCCTTTTTTGTTTCAGCTCTCAAGTCGTCAACAACTTTTGTGTTTTTGTTGGCCATCTTGCTGTTTAAACGTCCCCCAAGCATAGAGCTGAAGTTCCGGCTAGCGTTCCTAAGCGTAAAAACGCAGGGACGTGCCTTACGGCGAGAGTATGTATTAGATAAGCTTAATTCAGGCAGGAGTTACGGTACTGTTGGCCATAAATTCAGGGCTAATAAATCAACAATACAGTATATCCAGAAAAAGGAAGAGGAAATCCTGATCTGGGTGCAAGTCTACTCTGAAAAGTGCTAACGTAACATCTGTAATGAGTAGCGATGCTCATCGCTCAGTCACTGGATACGGGCTGTTCCAGGGACCTTGGGAAAGGTAGCTGTTGGCACCTGAGGCAAACTCTGAAGACGCTGACTGCTGGAGGCGGTCTGGTGAGCACGTATTTTGCAGTTGGACAAGCCCTTCCTTGAAGGGGAATCTTGATGGCACACTGCGAGTCCACCACACGTGTCATCTGGCTGTTTCATTTCTATTTTCAATTATTCTTTTTTCCTGAAACTCTATTTTTTTGTTTTTGTTTTTGTTTTGGAAAATGATCAGTTCTTTTGATTGTCATTTGTTCTTATATCACACATTCAATAGCTTCTTTTATTTTTCAATGTATGAAACTTAATTATTTTATATTTTTATATTCTGTTTTTATATTTCTCAGATCTGAATTTTTTTTTTGCAGCATGACTGTGCTGTTTGTTTTCTGTGGTCTCTTCCTCATGGTACCTTGCCTCTTTATGCCTTTTTAATATTTGATTGAGAACTCATCTTTTTCAAAACTTCATCAATGGACATTCTTTGAGGCCTAGATTTGAACTGTGTCCCTCTAAAGAAAATCTGCTTTTGTTTCACAGGCGCCATGATTCTACCTACCTGGTATTGATACTTTAAGTTTTCAGTTTGTCTTCATATAATTACCTGTGTCATGTATTTAGTATGAATTCTAACCCCGAATTGACACAGATATCATGAAAAATTTCCTGAAAATATTTTTTTCTTATTTCACCTTTTCTTCTCCTTCTACTTTCTTTCCCTTCTTCTTCTTATCCCTCTTCCTCTGCTTCCTCCTCTACCACACCTACCTCCTCCTTCTCCTCCTCCTCCTCTCTTCTTCTTCTTCTCCTCCTCCTCCTCCTCCTCCCCTTCTTCTTCTTCTTCTTCTTCTTCTTCTTCTTCTTCTTCTTCTTCTCCTCCTCCTCCTCCTCCTCCTCCTCCTTCTCCTCCTCCTCCTCCTCCTCCTCCTCCTCCTCCTCTTCCTTCTTCTCTGTCTCTTCCTCCTCCTTTTCCTCCTTTGGATACTTTTTTTCTTATTTCATCTTTTCCTCTCCTACCACCTTTTTCCTCTTCCTCTTTCCCTTCCCCTTTCTCTCTTCCTCCTCTTCCTCCTCCTTCTTTTCCGTCTCCTCCTCCTCCTCCTCTTTCCTCCTCCTCCTTTTCCTCCTCCTCCTCCTCCTCCTCCATCTCCTCCTCTTCCTTCTTCTCTGTCTCTTCCTCCTCCTTTTCCTCCTTTGGATACTTTTTTCTTATTTCATCTTTTCCTCTCCTACCACCTTTTTCCTCTTCCTCTTTCCCTTCCCCTTTCTCTCTTCCTCCTCTTCCTCCTCCTTCTTTTCCGTCTCCTCCTCCTCCTCCTCTTTCCTCCTCCTCCTTTTCCTCCTCCTCCTCCTCCTCCTCCATCTCCTCCTCCTTTCCTTCCTCTTCCTCCTCCTCCTTCTCTTCCTCCTTCTGCTGCTGCTGCTGCTGCTGCAGCTACTTCTTCTTCTTCTTTCCTCCACTGCCACTGCTGTTGGTTCTCCTTCATCTCCTCCTCCTTCTCTTCTTTCCTCCTCTTTCTTATCTTCCACTTACTTTATTGAATTTTGTTGCTCACCAAGGATCCATATTGCACTCAACCCTACCTACTTCCTCTGTAATGTGGTTCCTGCCCCCCCCCCACACCCAGATCTTCCACTGTGGATGCAATACATTGGGATCTTGGCTATGCGTGGGTCTTCAGTCCAACTTATCACCCTGTTTAGGCTTTATCTTCTATCTTCCAACTCCATAGTCCATTAAACATCCACTCCTAGTTAACAAGGAATCAGCTTAATGAGAGAATCATACATTTATTTTATAAATATGTTCTATATTTTATCCAGGGTTATAGGTAGTCCATACCAAGGGAAATGTCTTTGGACAGCTAGTCCACCTTATTGCCAAGAATGAAGGTAATTAGCCGTGGAGCCTTGGAAATCTGCCAAACATTTTAATCCTCAGTTATGCCATGTTTAAAAGCAAGAATAACACTGTTTGAAAAATGAGGCCTTTCCAGCCATAACACCCTATAATCCTAAACATATGAATTCTTCATTATATGACAGAGTTTTTCTCAAAAGGCAAAATTAGAACCCGTAAACAGAGATGAAAAAGAGGAAATGCTTAGCTTGGTTTAAGGAATCATATGTGAACTCATTGGTTCTATAATGGGATTATGCTCAAGAGATATACCTACTATCTTACAGTTACATAAGACACAGATCATGGAGCCAGACATGCCGGGTTCAAAGTACTTACCCTGCAGTGCACTGCCTTCATTATCCTGGGAAAATCTTACACTCTCTGCTTCAGTGCCTTCACGTGTAAAATGGGATTGAAAATATCACCTACCTTTCAGGTAATTGTGAATATAGAGTGAGTTAATACAAGTAATATGTTAGTAATTGTTACACAGTATTCATTGCATGTGTTAGCTATAACTATTATTATCATGTATGTAAGATTTCTAGATAGAGATTCCTCATTGTGTAGAAGTAGAACTATACCTATAATTTTAAACCTTCTACAAATCATTGCAGATGCCACAAAACTTTCTTTAATGACTCTTTCCACCCCAGAAATCTCCCCTCTCTGGAAACAGCTATAATAACCATTGGTTTTGCTGCAAGGGCCTTCGAAAACCATGCCAGTTTACTAGATACTAACATTCACATCATGTCAAGTGCCCAGATGGTCACACCCAGAAGAAACCAACCAGTTCCAGATCAATGGTTCTGAAACCTGGTTATCCATAAGAATCACTTGGGAAGTTTTTCTCAAAATGCCAATGCCTAGGTTCCATTCCAATAGAGTGTGAATGATTTGGTCTGGGACGAAGTTCAATGATCAAGAGAGCAAGCAAAGTTACATGCTTTCATTGAGACACTCATACTTCAAAACATGTAAACATTCCTGTCTAGCTTAATGGCTATACATATGCCAAAGAATGGGCAGGCAGGGGAGAGGAAAGACTTTTTTTGCTGTTTTTTTTTTTTTTTCTTGAAAAAACGAGAGTGAAATGGATGGGTAAGTGGCACATATCAAGCACCAGGAAATGAAAATTGGCCTGTGAAATTGTGGGTGGAGCAGAGAATGAGATTAAGCCAGTAAATGAACCAGGGGTTCAAAGAATTCCTCAAAACCATTGTAACGTTTCCCCGGCATTTTCTCAAGCTTTAGGTTAAATTAATGCCCTGGAAGACTGGAGGGATATGATGACTTGAGTGTAGATTTCAGACTCCCTGACCTTTCTGCTTTTTGCATGGGCAACTCAGCCACTGAAGTACCTGTGGCCAAACATTGGACCTTGGTGGACGGTCCATATAGGATGATTCCTCAAATCAGGAGCCTGATGAACAGCCCAAGTGGCTATACCAGATGGGATTATCTCCAGACCAGAAAGCTGCAAAGGAGGCTTGCAATCTTCTGAGGTACCTTGGGCAGCCAGCTGACTGAATGGGCCATCTTGGAGCAGAGGCTAAAGAAGTTTCCTGGCTGGAAAGGAAGCTGCCTTTCCCTGCTTTTTCTGGCAAGAACTCTCAGCATCAGAGGGGCATTTAGTGTTCCCTTCTTGACCAGCCTTTTTGCTGCAAGCCCTCTGGAGAGGGAAATGACACCCTCAATTACCTTTCACTTCCTGACTATCCACTTCTGTCTGAGCGGTCCAACAGCTTGATTGCACTGTTGTTGAGGATTGCTACACACTGGCTGGAACAAGCAGGCAAAGAAACATCACCAGCCATTTAAGGAGACACAGATATTTGAAAAAGGGAGTTCAGGCTGAATAATCAGATTAAGTACTTTCTATGGAAGAAGTGAAGACAATGTTAATAAAAATGTAATGAGAGCTCTTCAGGATATTTGCTTAAAGCACAAATTGGAGTTTCTGGAATCAAAAGAAACTCTGAACTTAAAAATTTATTAGAGAAACACAAAATGTTTATTTTCCTTTGCTTTGTCCCCTGCCACTTCTATGGACATTCCCACAAAATAGTAATTGTTGGCCAATAACTTTATCCTTTTCAAACTCAAAAAACATTTCCTATTCATTTTCCTTTTTCTATTTTTTTTTTTTTTGGGTGGTGGTGGTCTTTATTACTTGCACTGAACTATTTTAATGCCTCCATACCTTCTTCTAAAGAGTGGTGACAATTTAACCAGCCCGGTGGAGTTATTATAGGCAGTGTGATTACATATCCCTACAGGAAGGCAGAAGCTTCTACCTCATCAACTGTTGGAGTAACATTCTAAAAAACCAGTCAGCATTTACAGATTCAAAGCAAATGACCATTTGGCACCTCCAGGGTTGTGAGGAACAAACTCTTGTTTGAGTTACAACTTTCTGCATACTGCGTTCTTCCCTCTTTCTTTCTATTTCCTTCCATCTCAAAGAACTTATCCAGAGTGGTTTTAATAGTATCATTTCTGTTATTGTTATTTAATGTTTATTGAGTAATGGAGCAGGAAACCCATCAGGGAACTCTTGGACTTTAGTCATCCATTAGCTTTGATGAAGCAATCTTTTGGAAATAGTTCAATGTTCAGATTGGCAAACACGCTCATGAAATTACTTTATGAGACAGAAAAACATCGAAAGGATCCATATCTATCCCTCAGAGAAAGAGAACACATTGGTATCTTTAAGAAGTTTCTGTGGCGTTCTCAATGCCATTTTCCATTCTTCTCTGATGATGATCACCAAGGGAGGAATAAGAGAGAGGGAGAAATAGAGAGAAGGGGAGAGATGTGAGAGAAAAACAGAACGATTGAGTAGTAAGGGTATCATTCAGGCTGCTGTAGGACAACAAAATATGTGCCAAGATGGCAGTCTACCTCAGCTCTCCAACTTCGACTTCATTCACAGGTCTTGGATTCTCGAGGTGAGAAAGAATCTTAAAGAAATTCTATTTCAACTCTTTCATTTTATAAAGAAGAGAACTAATTATTATAGAAGTCGAGTGACTTGCCTGAGGTTACACAACTACTTGGTGATAAAGGTGGAACAGACAGGATGTGGCTTTCTTATCCAGCATCCTTTCCATGACAAAGTCCTTCTGAGACAGGGCTTTGACTAGGGAAGGTGTGATTATAGGTTTTCCCAGACTTACCCTATTTCACTTATTTATTTATTTTTAAAGAGGGCGTATACCATACTTCTTTTTTTATTTCCTTTTTAACGTTTATTTATTGTTGAGAGAGAGAGAGAGAGAGATACAGAGAGACAGAGCATGAGCTGGAGAGGGGCAGAGAGAGAGAGGGAGACACAGAGTCTGAAGCAGGCTCCAGGTTTGAGCCGTCAGCACAGAGCCCAGTGAGGGGCTCGAACTGACAAGAGAGATCATGACCTGAGCCGAAGCCCAATGTGCTTAACTGACTGAGCCACCCAGGCACTCAGACGTACCCTGTTTTAAATCTGGTCCCCACTTTCCAGCTAAGGGTTCTAGTTGAATGAAAGTCAGGAAGTGTGAGTGCTCAGGTGTCATGGTCTGAATGCAGGTGGTAAATGGACCAGTACATGTGGTGAGTCAAACAGAATTGAACCCATTTCCTGGGCTCAGTAGCAAGAATAAGAATATCTTCTTTTTTTTTTTTTTGACGTTTATTTATTTTTGAGACAGAGCATGAGCAGGGGAAGGGCAGAGAGAGAGGGAGACACAGAATCTGAAGCAGGCTCCAGGCTCCGAGCCATCAGCACAGAGCCCGACGCGGGCCTGAACTCACAGACCGTGAGATCATGACCTGAGCCGAAGTCAGCCGCCTAACCAATTGAGCCACCCAGGCGCCCCAAGAATATCTTCTTTAACCCAGTGAATTAACTGGTGCAGATTCCAAAGCAGTAAATACTCAGGAAACCTTCATCAGTTCAGCAACCTTGGAGCAAGGAAACAATTGGTCAATTATAATTGGTGTCAGTGGGTGTAGTTTTAAGGGGGCAGGGAGAAGTCATAGAACCAAAGGACTTACTGCCCTCAAGTTCCTGACACTCTAGGCAGACAGAGATAAATAGGAAACAATGAAACACTTTCTTAGGTATTAAGTAGATGCTAAGGGAGGTGTGATATAAAGTAATTACGTTCCTCAACTGATTCCAAGGACCTAGAGCTTCTGTTATTTCTCTTCAAAATTAAAAAAATTGCTTTTATTTATGTGGTTATCTAAAAAATTAATATAGTATATGTCAACTCTGCTTGACCTAGATTATGTCTCAATACTAAAAGACCTGTGAATTCAGGAACCCCATTACACTGATCACTTAGCACTATTTTGCAACTGTGGGCTAATGGACAAAGAATAGAGATGGAATTATTATGCAGATGATGCCTTTGTGCTAAGTAAGGCCAAATGGCCTCAGGACAGGCTGTATGAGAAAAGGCTTCACAGTAATTGTAATATAGAAATATGACCAGAGGGTTTAATATGCTCGAAGCCCTCATCTCAGAAAAACTTGCTCCAGAGTCAACGGGGCCGTATTTTTGTCGAAGGTGGTGATTCAGTTTCAGGAAAACAACATTACCCACCATATATTAATACTGTGATATTTGAATATTTGGGTTGTGTACTTTTGTATTATATTTCTTTATTGAGTAATGGATTTGGAGTTTATTGTCCTGTAACTAATGTAAGGACTTTAGGCCTTGTTTGGTCACACAATTCAAATGATAATTGGAAGAATGTAAATGAACCTGTAAGAGTCTGTAGAATTTTTTTTTTTTCCTTTGAGAGCGTTCAGGATAGGAGCGAAGCTTGAGAAACAGTCGTCTCATGAGAAACAGTTGTCTAAACTATCAGTCGAATAAAAAGTTCAAATAAATGTAATAGGAAGTGCCTTCAAGTCCCTTGGACGGCAGAAGCAATGTTGGACTAAGAAGGTTAAATTACTGCAATTCAATTAAAGACCGGACTCCCTTGAAACAGGAGGGGAGATGCCGCCCGCTAAGGGTGGATGGAACTGCCCGAGTTTTGCTAACTGCACTCCGCTCACCAGAGGGGCTGCGATAAGAAGAACAAAAGCAGTGCGCCCAACTCTCTGTTGGCGCAGGCAAGTAAACTCCGATCCTAAGAGCCGGAGCATTTGTCCTCAGGGGACTTTGCCTGCTCCGATCAGTATCATCTCAGAGTGGCGGAAAATGGAAAGCGCCTTGGCAAGTAATTGCACCCTGTAATCCTGTATTACCTTTGACTAATGAAGATGGAAGAGCGAGCCGCTCCAGCACGCCGAAATCTGGCGCGGGGCTGGGCCCGGCAGCTCGCACGGCTCCGTCAAGAAATCGTTTCCTGCCGCGCCCTGCCACTGCCCACGCCGGACTTCTATTCATTTGGGCAGGTCTTCTTAGGAGAATTTATTTTCCTCGCTCATGGTCTGAGACTTAAAAGTCAGACGAATAATTTGCGGCCTCGGCATAAATTCATTTTTTTGTGTTTTTTCCCCCCGAAACACAGTTTTTTTTTTTTTAAACCTTTGTTTCAGAGGACTTCCACAAGTTCGTTTTTTAATTTTTATTGCAGTAAAAATGTATAACATAGCATTTGCTGGCTTAATCTTTCTTTCTTTCTTTCTTTCTTTCTTTTCTTTCTTTCTTTCTTTCTTTCTCTCTCTCTCTCTCTCTCTCTCTCTTCTCTCTCTCTCTCTCTCTTTCTTTTCCTTTTTTTCTTTCTTTTTCTTTCTTTGTTTCCTTTTTCTTTCAGAAGCAGCTCCTGTGGGCCAATTAAAAAATTTTTTTTAATTATTTATAAACATTTGAGAAAGAGAGAGAGTGTGTGAGCAGGGGAGAGTCAGAGAGAGAGAGAGAGAGAGAGAGATGGAGACAGAATATGAAGTAGGCTCTAAGCTCTGAGCTATCAGCATAGAGCCTGATGTGGGGCTCGACTTGGGCCGAAGTCAGATGCGCTCAAACGACCGAGCCAGCCAGGTGCCCCTGGGCCAGTTTTTAAAATATTGTTTATTTCTTTATTTTTGAGAGAGACAGAAAGTATAAGCAAGGGAGGGGCAGAGAGAGAGAGGGAGGGAGAGAGAGGGAGACACAATCTGAAGCAGGCTTCAGGCTCCGAGCCATCAGCTCAGAGCCCAACGCAGAGCTTGAACCCATGAGATCATTATCTGAGCCTAAGTTGGACACTCAACCGACTGAGCCACCCGGGTGCTCCTGGGCTTAATTTTTCTAAGCGTACAGCTCCATAGTGATTAAGTATATTCATGTTGTTGTGCAAGCAACCTCTAGAACTCTTTGATCTTGCAAAACAGAAACTTTGTAACCCATTAAATAACAACTCCTCATTTCTTCCAACCCCCAGCCTCTGGCAATCCCGTCTACTTTCTGTTTCTATGAATTTGAGTACTTTAGATATATCATTTAAGTCAAATTGTACACTACGTGTCTTTTTGTAACTGGCTTATTTTGCTTCGCCGAATGTCCTGAAGGTTCATCTGTTTTGTGGCATGTGTCACAATTTCCTTCCTTTTCAGGGCCGAATAATATTCCATTGCATGGATGGGCCACATTTTGTTTAGTTATTCATCCATCGGTGGACGTGTGGTGGACATGTAGGTGCTTCTACCTCTTAGCGCTTGTGAATGTTGTCTCTGCTACGAACATGGGTTTGGAAATATCTCTCTGAGGTCTTGCTTTCAGTTCTTCTGAATATATATCCAAAAGTGGAATTGCTGGGTCCTATGATAATTTTATTTTTGATTTTTTGAGGAACCGCCACACTGTTTTCCATCCTGTGTGTGCTGTTTTATTTTCCCAGCAACAGTGGACATGTGTTCCAATTCGTCCACATCCTCACCAACTCTTATTATATCCTGGTATTTTGGTTTGCTTGTGTTGCTTTTTTGATAGTAGCCATCCTAATGGGTGTGAAGTGATACCTCATTGTGGTTTTGATTTGCATTTCCCTAATGATTAGTGACGTTGAGTAGATTTTCATATGCTTGTTAGCTATTTACATATCCAGCTGTCAATTTTCTTACCTTTGTTGCTTGTATGTTGATATTGTAGCTAGAAAATCATGTCTAGAAAATCAAATGTCATTAAGCTTTCTCTCTCTGTTTTCTTCTAAGAATTTAATAGTTTTATGCCTTATGTTTCAGTATTTGATCCACTTGAGTTAAGTTTTGTATATGGTGTAAGGTGAGTGTTACCAATGGAACAGGTTCTCCCTAAGTTCGTACGCTGAAGTCCTAAACACCAATGTGATGGTATTAGGAGGTGAGACTTTTGGAAGCCAATTGAGTTTAGATGATGTCATGAGGACAGAGCCCTCATGATTGGATTAGTGCCCTCCTTATAAGACACAAAGACACCAGAGCTTCTTCTCTCCACCATGTGAGAATACAGATAGAACGAGGCTATCTGCAAACTAGGAGGGCCCCCACCAAGAACTGAATTGCTAGCACCTTGATCTTGGATTTCAGCCTCCAGTACTATGAGAAATAAATGTCTGTTATGTCATCCAGTCTACCATATTTTGTGCTAGCAACTTGAGTTGACTACAGGAGTAAAGGTCCAAATTCTTTTTTGCATATGGATATCCTATTTTCCCAATACCATTTATTTAAAAGACGATCCTTTCTCTATCAAATGATATTAGCACCCTTGCTGAAAGTCATTTGACCATATGCATGTAAGTTTATTTCTGAGTTCTTTTTTTCTGTTCTGTTGTCTCTTGACACTGGTATTTCACAGTTTTGATTACTGTAGCTTTATAATAAATTTTGAAATCAGGAAGTGTGAGACCTCAACTTGGTTCTTCTCTTTGAAGATTATTTTGACTATTCAGGGTCCTTTGGGAATCTAAAATGTTTTAAGATGGGCTTTTCTATTTCAGCAAAAAATGCCTTTGGATTTTGATAGGGATTTCATTAAATCTGTAGATTGCCTTGGGTAGTATTGAAATCTTAATAATACTAAGTCTTTCAGTTCATGAACGCAAGATATCTTTCCATTTATTTGGGTCTTCTCTAATTTCTTTCAGCAAGTTTTGTAGTTCTCAGTATACAGGTCTTTCCCCTCCTTGGTTAAGTTTATTGCTAAGTAGTATTGTATGCTTTCTGATACTATTACTAATGGAATTGTTTTCTTACTTTTTTTTTCTGGTTGTTCATTGTTAGTGTATGGAAACAACTGATTTTTGCGTGCTGATTTTGTATTGTAAATTTTTGCTGAATTCCTTTATTTAATTCTGAGAATGTGTGTGTGTGTGTGTGTGTGTGTGTGTGTGTAATCCAGGGATTTTCTACACATAAGATAATGTCATCTGTGAACAGAGATAATTTTACTTCTTCCTTTTCAATTGGGAAACCTCTTATTTCTCTTTCTTGCTTATTGCTCTGGCCAGGACTTGGCCATCTTTGTCTAGTACTTATCTTAAAGGAAAAACTTTCAGACTTTGACCAATAAGTGTAATGTTGGCCGTGGGGTTTTTACATGTGACTTTTATCACATCGAGGTAGTTTCCTTCTACCTCTAGTTTGTTAAGTATTTTTTTTCTTATCATAAAAAAGTGTTGGATTTTATCAAATGACTTCTACATCAAATCAATAACCATTTGGTTATGTGTTTAAAAAATTTTTTTATTCTATTATTATGATGTGTTACATCGATTGGTTTTCATATGTTGTACCATTCTTGCATTCTGGGAATAAGTCCCACTTGGTCATGGAGTATAATTCTTTCAATATGTTGTTGAATTCTGTTTGCTATTGTTTTGTTGAGAATTTTGCATCAATATTCATCAAGAGTATTGGTCTGTAGTTTTCTTATGGTGTCTTTGTCTGGTTTGGGGCTCAGGATAATGCTGGCCTTGTAGAGTAAGTCTGCAAGTATTTCCTCATCTTCAGCTTTTTGGAAGAGTTTGAGGAGGTTTGGTATTCTTCTATAAATGTTTAGTAGAATTCACCAGTGAAGCCATCTAGTCCTGGACTTTTCTTTGTTGAGGGTATTCTGATTACCAATGTAACTTCATTGGTAGATAGGTCTGCTCAGATTTTCTTTTTCTTCATGATTGTGTCTTGTTAAATAGGACCATTATTTTTTATTTGAACTGTCCCTTGCATAATTCATGTTTGATTATCAGGCATTTGGTATACTAGAAATAGAAGTTTTGAGCATGTATTTATGATATATAGTTAAGACTATGTTAAATTTACTAGGTTCTTTGTGTTATTAGAGTCTGTCTAGAGTTCTAGAACAAATTGTTGGATTCAGCGTTGATTCTACCATTTTCCTCATTCTCTATAATTAATCCATTAAATACCTTTAGTTCTATCTCTGTAATATCTCTCAAATATTTCAGCTATATGTATTTCCCTTCCTAGCCACTGCCTTAGTTCAAGCCCTTGGTATTTCTTGCACAGATTATTTCAATAACCTCATAACTTGTTTTCCTGATTCTTCCTGTTCAGCTTTGTCCTCCATGCCTTGATAGCTTTCTAAAACTTATATTTAATTGTAGCATTTTCCATGCCTAGAAACAATCCGTGCTTTTTGTCTGCCTCTTTCACAAAGTTCAAAATACTCGAGTAGAATAGAAGGACTCCTTAAAATCTCTAACTTGCCTCCTTTACCTCTACTTCTCCCTTGCTCCTTCAGTCCAAGTCTGTGCCACAGCAAAGTATTTGGTATTCCACAGCATAACTGGTTCTTTCATTTTTCTGCGCTTTTGAAATGTGTTGTTTTGGATGGTGAAATTCCACTCAAACCTTCAGAGACAAGGCAAAAACCACTTCTTCCCTGGAACTCCTCAGATACAAATTGTTAAGTCTTCCAAGTCATGTTCTACTAAGGTACTTGGAATCTAGTAGAACATAAGCACTTAGGTCAATATGTCTTATAATTATTATACTATTGCTTACTCCATAAGACTCTGATCCTGGAAGAGTAGTATGTATGTTTCCTTAACTTTGAATACAGTGCTTGATATTGTCCAGTACATAGTAGTACAGAGTAGCTACCTAATAAAAACTTACTCAATGAAGAATTGTTTATTCTGGGGGATGAGTAACATGAAAGAAGGCCTGGACTATAGTCCTTCACTAACTATGTATGTGACCTTCAGGGAGTCATTCAACTTTTCTAGGTGTTAGTTTCTTCACCTGTGAAATGAAAGGCGGGCACAGATAATCTCTCAAATCCTTCCCATCCCAGACATCGTATTATTGCAGGCTTTATTTGTGCAAAGGCTGATCTAATCATTTACATAATTTTATTGTCGTGACATGCAAAGAAGACATAAACCCAAATCAAATTCTTTAACTCATTTGATTCCCCATTTCATATTCATTCTTGAGAGGAGGAACCATTCTAATCCTAATGACTTTTCCTGATATTCCAAATATTCACAACTTCACAGAATTAAAATCTTTTATGTCTATTTATTGAAATGAAATATATAGCTCTGTTTATATTTCCAGGAACTCGAAGCTAAGAGTTTATGATACCTCTATCTTTGGTAGTGGTAAAAAAAGTATTTTTGAAAGAACATGGTATTTAATAAAAAAATATTTATCTTTAAAATGTCTTATAATTGGGGGCGCCTGGGTGGCTCAGTCAGCTAAGCATCTGACTTTGGCTCAGGTCATGATCTCGTGGTTTGTGGGTTTGAGCCCCATGTCAGGCTCTGTGCTGAGCGCTCAGAGCCTGGAGCCTGCTTTGGATTCTGTGTCTCCTTCTCTCTCCACCCCTCCCTCTCTCTCTCTCTCTCAAACAAATAAACATTAAAAATGTTTTTAATGTCTAATGATGGTAATATAATAACCATATAAATAAGTTTGAAAAAATTAAAAATAATCTGAAAGCCAACTATTTTTCTATTTGTGCATTCCTTTTCTGTCTTATATACTCCTACTTCATCTAATTTCCATGATGATGTCATTCAACTTTATATCCTACTGTTTTCACTTAGCATATCATCAGCAGTTTGTATTGTTTCTACATTGACTCATAGTTATTATTTTAGCAATCTGCATAACATTCCTTCCATGGACATTGGAAATTATTGTCCTATTGTTGATTTGTAGATCACTTCCTCATCAATATAAACAATCCTACAACAAATATTTTCCTCTACTCGGGATCTGCTTACTAGGGGTTTTTGCTCAAGATCCATTTCCAGAAATGGAATTATTTGATTCAAAAGAATAATATTGTTAACTTCATAGTTAACTTTGGAAATTATTTGGAAAAGTGCAGTTTGGGGCGGATTTAGCCCAACTATAAAATTTGATTTAGGTTATTATAATATTTCAACCAACACATTATTTCTTTTTTCTGGCTTCATTTGTGCCAGCTGAAAGTTATGAATGCCTTTGGCTGCAAGCAAATGAAAAAATGAATCCAGTCAACAGTGGCTTAAACAGATTGGATTTTAATTTTTTCTTGTAATGAAAAGTCTAGTGGTAGGCGAGCTGTCCTAGGCTGACAACTGCTCAAGGAAGTCATTGAGGACCAAGGACCGTTACATCCGACTTTTCCATCCTTAGTAAATGGTTTTTTGTCTTCATGGTTGCAAGATGGCTATTACACCTCTAGGCATTGAATTGAAGGAAGAAGAGGGTAAAGGACTAAAGGGGCATATTATCTTTCTGTACTAATGAAACCCTTTCCCAGAAGCCCCATCTGGTTATTTTGGCTTTGATCTCATTGTTCAGAACCAGGTCACATAGTCACACTTCGCTGCAGGGCAGTTTGGGAAAGAGAGTATTTTATCTTTTATATCTTTGTCGTCTAGGAAGACGAGGGAGAAAGGGGATATGAAAGGTTTTGAGTAAAAAGATCATGGTTTCTGCCACATTATTTTTATTACTTTCAGTGAAAAAGAAAAAAAAATGTTTTTCATTTGTTACCATTAAATGGTTACTTTGTTCAGGGCATTTGCTGAATCCGTTTTCGAATCCTTAGCATTAGCGTAGTTTTCATATGGAAGAGGCTCAAGAAATGTTTGTAGGGGCGCCTGGGTGGCTCAGGTCATGATCTCACAGTCTGTGAGTTCGAGCCCCTTGTCAGGCTCTGTGCTGACGGCTCAGAGCCTGGAACCTGCTTCAGATTCTGTGTCTCCCTCTCTCTCTGCCCTTCCCCTGCTCATACTCTGTCTCTATGTCTCTCAAAAATAAATAAATGTTAAAAAATTTTTTTAAAAATGTTTGTAATGTGTTGAAAAATAAAGATATCCCTGGAAATGAAAATAGGTTCATTAAAATGTCATTTTGGGTTATCCTCATTGTCTTTCCTATGGTTTCTGGTCTCATATTTTGGGGAAATGTGTAGAAATAAAGTATTGGACATAGTCCCTCAGCCTAACTCAGGGAAATGTGGATTCTGTAAAAGTCCGCCTTGATGTCTTAATTTGGATTTCAATAACTATTCACCAAAGTTACTGATTGGAGCACTAGGATGTATGGCACCAAGAGAGAAGAGTCTTTAGGTTTTCCTTGGTGAACCGCAGAGTGCCTGGAATGGTGTGTATCACGTGCAGACAATTTGTAACTGCCTGTAAAACAAATGACTACTAGCCTAGAGTGAGGTTCCTGGAATACACCACGTGTTCCCAACCTTACACTTTTTGGGATGTTTATAGGTGAATTCACAGTACACTGCAGATCAGATTTGCTCCTGATCGGGAACCAAGAGAGATTGTGAATGTGATGTAGGATGGACATCAGACACCGAAGGATTTTAGAAGGCCAGTGACGGTCAGATCACGGCAAGAGGAACTTTAATGGGAATAAATGTTAATTCCTTCAATTTAACTTCCAAACAAGATGCTCAGGAATAGGAACATCATAAATTATACTATTTGGGGGGAAGTGTACCAACAATTAGGATAAGGAATAATAATTTAAAAATGGTGCGTATTGTATGAAATAGCCTGTCGAAAAGGACTGTGTTGACTGCTTCGTAACTTCAATTGTTCAAGGTAAAAATGGGTCACGTGAAGGGATGTTGTGGGAGCACCACACAGAGGTGGAAGGCTGGATCGAATGCCCTACAGACTCCTTCCTTCCTGGAGCTATAATTTTGTTTTAATTTTTTAACATTTTGGTTTCTTTTTGAGAGACAGAGAGAGACAGAGCGTGAGCTGGGGAGGGACCGAGAGAGAGGAGACACAGAATCTGAAGCAGGCTCCAGGCTCCGAGCTGTCAGCCCAGAGCCCATTGCGGGACTTGAACCTACAGACTGCGAGATCATGACCTGAGTTGAAGTGGGACGCTTAACTGACTGAGTCACCCAGGCACCCCTAATAGCTCTCCTTTTCTTTTTAACGTTTATTTATTTTTGAGGGGAGAGAGAGAGAGACAGAGCATGAGCAGGGGAGGGGCAGAGACAGAGGGAGACAGAATCTGAAACAGGCTCCAGGCTCTGAGCTGTCAGCACAGAGCCCAAAGCGGGGATCAAATTCACAAACCATGAGATCATGATCTGAGCCAAAGTCGGATGCAGTTTAACTAACTGAGCCACCGGGCGGCCCTGATAGCTCTATTTTTATTTAATTGTAGCTCTGAGATCGATGTACTAGTAAATTTCTACCAATTCCTGTCTGTAGAACCTTAAAGACCCTTCTTCATTCTGATTCATCAGGCTTCTGCTGCAGCTTCATATTTTGTATGGCAACGGCGTGAGCCATCCTGGGATTTAACACACATTCCTCATGGAGATCCCTTCTTCCCTTATTGCCTGGTAAATTTACGATCCCAGAACCTTCCTGGTTGGTTCTCTGCTTTTTCTGCTAGGCAGATGAATGTTGGATAACATTTATTCATTCATTCAGTAAACATTTATTATGTGCCTACTATGTGCCTAGTACAGTTTTGTTGAACACGTTTAACTAAGATAGAGCTCATGTTCTTAACTTTTTAAAATGTTTATTAATTTTTGAGAGACAGAGAGAGATAGAGCATGAGTCGGGGAGGGGCAGAGAGAGAGGGAGACACAGAATCTGAAGCAGGCTCCAGGCTCTGAGCTGTCAGCCCAGAGCCTGACACGGGGCTCAAACTCATGAACTCTGAGCTCATGACCTGAGCTGAAGTTGGACGCTTAACCGACTGAGCCACCCAGGTGCCCCAAGCTCATGTTCTAGTAAGAGGAGAGAGACAGAAGTAAATAGATAACACAATTCAGACAATGGGATGTGCTATGAGGAAAATAAAACAAAATCGTATGTCAGCTATGGCCGAGAACGGCATTTTAGGGAGTGTCAGAGATGCTTCCCTGAAAAGGCAATGTGTAGAGTAAGACCGGCATGATGAGAAGAGGCAGAGTGTATAGGGCCCAGTTTCTAGGACCTCTCCAGAATGGCGTGGCCCCACCTGTCCTCCTACCCCATCGTTCATTCTTTTGTCTAACAGTCCCTTCCATTGACGTTGACATTGCCTCCTCTCCTCCCTCTGCCAGCTTTCTCAGCCTCTCCCAAGGAGGGATGAACTCTGGCCCAAGCTCCACTGATATGGCAGGAGACTCAATAGCTTGGTGCACAGGCCCAATCAGTCTCTATCCTTAGAGTTTCCTCCCATCACTTCCAGAAAGAGATGAGGAGTCATGCTGTGGGGGGATGAGTTCTGGGTTCCCAAACAATTGCCATAATGAGCCAGTATCACAACCTGCAAGTTCCTAGAGGGACAAACGTCAAGCAGTGAGAGACAGGGCCCAAGAAGAAAGGGCCTAAAATCCCTCTTTCTCCTGCAGACAGAGTGTTGCCAGCAGCAGCGGTGATGTAAAGCCTGCCCAGAAGAAGTTCTGGTGACCAAGCAACAATCCATGTTTATTTGTGAGGATGCAGCCATCTCATAATTCACCATCTTGAATTTATTTTCTCTCTTTTTCTGCCTCCTTCTCGTTTCCTTTCACAAAGTCCTGGTTTATAATTCCCCATAAAGCCTTGGCTTGTGAGATTTACATCAGGATCTCTCTTTAGAGGACCCACACCAAAACAAACACCATGGAGGGGTGCCCAAGTGGCTCAGTCAGTTGGGTGTCTGACTTTGGCTTGGGTCATGATGTCACTGTTGTGGGTTCAAGCCCCAAGTTGGGCTCTGTGCTAACAGCTCAGAGCCTAGAGCCTGCTTCTGACTCTGCATCT
The DNA here is from genome assembly GCA_030068075.1 of Paguma larvata. Lineage (NCBI taxonomy): Eukaryota > Metazoa > Chordata > Mammalia > Carnivora > Viverridae > Paguma > Paguma larvata. The sequence goes on along the minus strand of CM057834.1, from coordinate 87,709,490 downwards.
CCTCTCTCTCTGTTCCTCCTTTGCTTGCACCCTCTCTCTCAAGAATAAATAAACATATCAAAAAATTCACAAAAAAACCCAAACACCATGGAAAAATTTGCGGGTAAACCTACTGCTCTAAACTCTGCACAGAGGTGCTCAGGTTTCTGTAGTGAATTTACAGGGGCATTGCAGAATATTTTAAATGTTCAAGGGAAACACAGCGACACTCAACATCTGTTGGAAGCCATGCAAACTACTAGCTCAAGGTAGTTGACAGTTTCAACACTGGATCCACACTCCTTTCTTTCCATGACATCATTATCTTGGCAGAGCTGGGTTTTCAGTGCTTGCTCTGATAAAAAGCACTCCAAGGTACAGGGAATGAGAGTGGTGGTATCTAATAGGATCCCAAGGTTTGAGAAGTTGTGCCACATCCATACATCCCTCTGAGGAGCGTTGTGGCTATTTAAGAATGAGATACAAATATCATTATTCCTTTTCAATGTACGTGTACTATTTTTTAAACAACTGCTAAAGTCCTTGAGACACAACTGCTTAATAAATTGTTAGCACCTAATTCCCTAATAAACAAAAATGTTAGCTCCTTCTTTTGGCTTCGTTTCCAGGAAAGTTACTTACTGAGATACTAAGGGTTCTACGAAGTGAGAAAGTTTGGGAACCTCTGAAATAGAACATTCCAGGCAACACAAATAGCAAGGGTAAAGATCAGAAAGCAAGAATAAGCCAATACACATCGGCTCAACTTGGCTTTTTTTCCTTTAGTGACAGTAGTTTCAAAAACTGAATTATCTTTAGGTTGGTCTATACATAACTGAGATCTTAAATGTGTGTGTGTGCACGCGCATGCGCGTGTGTGTGGTTTATGTGTGTTACTTGCATTTTAAAAATACATGATTCTATGTTATTTCCTGAAAATTCCCAATCACTACCAACATTTGAAAAAATTTTAGCGATAATGCTTTCTTTATACTGGCCTTGCAGTCTCTTCTAAACTCTAAAAAAAAAAAAATTGTCCTTTCTTTAAAATTCCATGCTTGAAGACTTTTTGAACGGCTGGCATTTGGAGACTCAAGTTTGGTATTGAAGACAGGACTGATCCCTGTTTTAGAAGAGTAACTGATAATAGAAGGTGAAGCAAGGAGCTTTAGATCCAGTGATGGAGTTACTGTCTAGGTAAGGTCTAGGATCGGAAGTGGATGATTCAACATACCCAGAGAAGCTCATTTTCTTGTTTATGTACTTTGTTACTCAACATACAAGATGAATTTTTAAATCTGAATGTCGATTTCCTTTCCTGTGATTGGAATGCTTTTGACCCATTTCTAAGGATTCCACTTTTTAGAGTCAAGGTAACCGAGAAGTTGAATGAATAATTACAAGGTTGCCTAGTGACCGTTGAAAAACAAAGAGGAAAATAAATTGTCTAAAAGAATAATTGATATTTTAAGAAATTTCTTAGAAAACCACCTAGAGCAAGAATTCATTTGTTTTGTGCCGGAATTATTTGTACCTCTTAGGTGAAGGGTTTCTCTCTTTCTCTCTATGAAATTTGGGTGCAAGTTCAATGTCCATTTTCTTAACCCTATTTTACTTTGTTTAGCTGCCCATCTGTGTTGATACACTCTTTATACATGCAAATAGACAGCTTATTGGTCCAACCGGTTTTCCTACTAGCCTGGGAGACATTCTGTCTTCTGTTGGCATGTATCAATTTAATCGGGTAAAACTCAAGGTTCTGCTACTAGGGCCATTTTAGTCTGAGTATCCCTGTTTTCTTATATATCTTCCCTGAAATACTATATCTATAGCTATCCTTGTTTCTGCAAAGGATAGTACACTAAGTACTCTGAACCCTGTTTTTCTTTTTTGAGTTAACATTTCTGGGATTGTTCTATATCAATATGTATCAATTGACTGCCGAGAATTCCACTGTTTGGATGAATAATAATTTAGGTAATTAGGCCTATATTAACAAACATTTAAGTTGTTTCAGTCTTAAATTTTTGGTGCACGCCTACAAGGATATCAGAGAACAAATTCCTAGAAGTGGACTTGCTAGGTTAATTAGGTTGTGCATTTCATATATTGATAGATATTAGCAAATATCCCATCAAAATACTGCATCAAACTACGCCGACAATTTGAGAAATGTTGGTTTTCCTAACCCCTCATCAATACTGTCTATTATAAAACTGTTCTAAAAAATGCCATCTTATAGTTTAAAATTGAATTTATTTTATAAGGAGTGAATTTGAGCATATGTTTGTATGTTGAAAACCTCTTCTCTTTCTTTTCTAAGTCAATAAACGCTTCATGACAGCCTATCACACGGTTGTTATGCTCATTACTGGAGATATGGTGATAACACACAGCCTCCACAAACATATGTGAGAGACAGACAAGTGACCAACAGTTACAGTGGTCAAAGTTTAGTATAATGGTGCCTTGGGAACCTATTGGAGGCATACCCCTCACAGTCCGGAAGGAGATCGATGGAGCTTCTAGAGGGAAGAGACATGTAAACTCAAACCGAATGGAGGTGCAGTGCTTAGCTAGGTGAAGACTAGGGATGGGAGGGATGTGGAAAAGGAAGCAGCAGACCTATGTGTGCAAAGAGGGGAACAGGGGGTATCTGAGACTTGTACATAGTCTAGCTCAGGGTGGCACTATCAGAACAGTAAGAAGAGGAGGTGGTCAGTGCTGGCACACCACCCACTAACGTGGCCTTGAAAATCAGTTCAGGGATTGTTTGAACTTTGCCCTAAGACACTGTGGCATAATTGGAAGATTTTCAAATAGAGGATAACGTATCAGAAATATCTTAGGAGTTGAGCTAGAGAATTGATGGGGGAAGGTATGGTGAGCAGTTAGGAGGCTGTCTAGTAATTCAGATAAGATGATGTTTTTAAGATCATTTGGTTTTAACAATACACTATATATTCATATATCTCATTTAATGTTACTATTGAAGAACCTAATTCTCCCAGTCCCCTCTGAAGATGAGGCCGACTGCACAGGGGGTGAAAAGCAACCCGCTGCAACCAGACAGCCTGGGTATGATTCCGGGCTCTGCCAACGTCTAGTTGCATGAGCAGTGGGGGGAGTTACTAATATTTGAGGAGTGCTGTGAAAATGTAGATATAGGCACTGAAGTGCTTAGCACAACACTTGTCATATAAAAATGAAGGCTTAATAACCACTAGCCGTGTTTAATCATTTTTATTATTACCTTTCCTCATTCCACTCTGGAAATGTCCCGACCTTTAGCTTACCATAATGTGCATATGGAGAGAATTACACAATGTGGAATTTCAGACAGATTTGAGATCTCTCATTCAATCTCTTAATTCCAGTTGTGAGGAAATAAAGGGAAAGAAATCAAGCAATCTGTTTGGGGTCCCACAGTGCCCACCTGAAATTCCTCACTGGTCTGATTCTTTTACCACAGGTACATGTAGGTATGTATTTTGGCTACTACACATAACCTTAAGTATGGATCTTTCTCCTATTTGTTAACAGCTGCGATTTCTTGGGTGGAAACCCTTAATTTGGAAAACAACCTGTCTTACACGCTTCTTTTTTTTTTTTTTTAAACTTTTTTTTAACGTTTATTTATTTTTGAGAGACATAGAGACAGAGTGTGAGCAGGGGAAGGGGAGAGAGAGAGGGAGATACAGAATCTGAAGCAGGCTCCAGGCTCTGAACCATCAGCACAGAGCCCGACGCGGGCCTCGAACTCACAGACCGTGAGATCATGACCTGAGCTGAAGTCGGCCCTTTAACCGGCTGAGCCACCCAGGCGCCCCTCTTATACGCTTCTTAGCGCATCATTCAAACCCCATAGAGTTTGGGGTCATCTTAGAAACAAAAACTCGGGGTGAGGTGGATGACTAAATCTATAGAGACTGCAAGCTTGGGGTGTTTTTTAGCAGTGGGATCTGACGTGGCACGAAGCCCCTCCTTGGGCGAGCTCCTCCTCTCCTGGTTGGACCCGGGGCAGGCGCTCCCACCCTCACTTTTGCCTCCCGGATTCTCAAAGTCTTTCCGTTTCCCTGGGGGCCCTCCGATCCTGTTCAATCGAATTAGCAGCTGTTTAGGAAGAGCTTGCTCTGTGTAGAGAAGACGCTGGGCTGGTTGGGCGATTCAGGGATGAAGGGGTCCCAGCCCTTATCCAGAGCAAGGAGGGAGGCGCTTCGCCTGTGTCTTAAACTTGACCTACCCCTCACCGGTTACTCTACACTGCGCGCGACTTCTCCCCCGGTTCGCACTGAACTCGCTGCTCCGTCGCCCTAAGGTTGCCAGCGCAGGGCGCCTTCTGCCCGGCTCGAGCTCAGCCCGAGCGGAGCGCGGGGACGGAGAGAACGCCGCCCCAGGCGCCGGGCGCCGGGCATCAGGGCACTCCCTGGGACCCAGGTGGGCGCTACCGCTCAAGGGCTGACTGCCCGGGCAGGGCACCTCGCGCGGCCGGGTCCCAGCCTTCTCGCGTATTAACCGGGGCGCGGCACGCTTTCCTCTGAGTTTCCCTCCGGGGCTCTCCTCTCCGGACGCCTGGGTTCGCGCCCAGCGCCCGGCGGCTCCTGGTCCCCTCCCTCCGTCCCCCTCTCCGCAGCCCCCGACGCCTCGGGGCAGACTTCAGGGTCGGCTCCGGCCGGTGCCCCCGATTTAGGAAAAGGCCAGGGTGGGGGCGGGTGGGGCGGGGACGGAGGGCGCGGGTTGGCAGCGGGGAGGCAGAGGGTGGGGGCGGAGGGAGGTGGCCTCTGATTGGTCGGGGAGGGGGAGTGGAGGCACGGAGTTTCCCACAATGCCCCGGTGCGGTGCAGCCGCGGATGGATGCTGCGGGAAGGGGCTGCCATTTGCTGCCCCCGCCAGCGGCGCGCGGACCTGCTCGCTCTCCTGCCGCGGCGGCCGCCGCCCGCGCCGTCAGCCGGCCCGGCCTCTGCAGCGCCGCCGCCTCGGCTCCCCCCGCGGCCGCCGGAGCGGTCGCCATGAACCCCAGCTCCTCGGCGGGAGAGGAGAAGGGGGCGACGGGCGGCGGCGGCGGCGGCGGCGCCGGGAGTTGCTGCCTGGGCGCGGAGGGCGGCGCGGACCCGCGGGGCGCGGGAGCAGCGGCGGCGGCGGCGGCGGGGGCCGCTGCCCTGGAAGAGCCCGCGGCCGCCGGCGCGAAGGAGAAGGACGAGGCGCTGGAGGAGAAGCTGAGGAACTTAACTTTCCGGAAGCAGGTCTCTTACAGGTAGGCGCGCGAGCCCGGGCGAGCGGGAGGCAGGTGCCGCCGCGGGGCTGCGACCCGCTCTGCTTCCTCGCACAGGCGCCGCCACAGAGTTGGGGGCACCTGGCTCGCTGGCGCTCTCTCTGTTTCTCTCTCTCTCTCTGTATGTGTTTCTCTTTCTCTCTCCCCCTTGTGGGGAGACGTATTCTCTTCTCATCCCATCGTTCTGGGCTGGAGGGGAGCTGGGTGCGCCCGGTGTCCCTCCGGAACAGGACAGAAGACTGGGTCCCTGAGATCAGAACAACAGAAATGCGTGCGTGCGCGGGAAGGGGGGTTGTGTGCAGACGCAGAGATGCCTAGTTTTCTTAAGAGAAGTCCTCAAAGTTGTCCCTGAGCCGGTGTCGCCTATAACCACTCCCTCCCTACCTTCCAGATTTCCTTGGATAAGCCTTTGGCACTAGCTTGATAGTTGAGATCACTGTGCAGGCAGGAAAGGACAGCGCTGTCCTGAAGAGACATCCTTGTGGAAGTCGGACCTGCATGGAAATCTCCCATTAAGGAGGTGTCGATGTGGTTCTAAGTCTGTAGATACACAACTGGTTAGGGGGTGACATGTACCTGTGCTCTCTCCCTCTTTCTTGGGTGTGCCCAGCAGGAGGAGGTGGGGAGCCCGCTGGCAAGCCATGGATGAGTGAGAGAACGGGACCATGCTTGCCCCTGAGGATGGATGTATTTCTGAGACAAGGACAGTGTAGGATAAATGGCCATCAAGTTATAATGAAAGATTATCCCACGTTGTCTCAGGATCCAAAAAAAAAAAAAAAAAAAAAAAACAAAAAAACGAGAAATGAGGATTCCTTAGGTTCTCTGCTCCACCTCCCAACCCCAACCCCAGACAAGAATAAAAATTTCCAGAGACTCACAGAGTTTCAGAGACCACTCTTACTGCTTTGTTAGTTTTAAAGTTGAGGTCATAAGTAAGCACAGCATTACAAAAATTTGCACTTGCTAGGTGTTGGAGTATTTCTTGAAAAGGGGTCAGAAAAAACATTAGGGTGACCCTCACCTTTGAATTAGCAGTCCTTTCCAGAAACCCCTATAAAGTATTAAGCCTGTCACACCGTGCGCTGTTATGTAAGCAGAAGCAGAGGACAGAGGTGTGTGGGTTTGTGAGGGTGTGTGTTGTATTGACGGGGGCGTGTGTGTGAATCATTGGGGTCCCCACAGGCATCGCCTGGACCGGAGGCCCCAGCCACTAGGGCATGTGCTCTGTGTCGGAGTGTTGGCTTCTGATGACTCTGAGACGGTCTTCCTGGTGAGGTTGTTGTTTCCGCATCCCTTGCGTGCGTTTGGTTCGCTGTGCATTGAGGGAGTTTCCCACTCGACTTGCTCTTTTAGTTACTCGCATAGATCAGGATCAGATGAATCTTTCTCTTTATATTTTTTGGTTTCTAAAAATAGGCAAGCGGTGGAGAGTGGGGTAGCTCTAGGGAGGTATGCTAGGACACAGGCAGCTCTACTTCCTCGTAATGATGGCCTGCCTGGCCCTTAGGGGAACAGAGACTACATTCAGCCTAATTTAGGAACCGTGAGTTGGAGGGGGTTGATTATATTAGGCACATGGTGGGTCTGGGCTCCCGAGCTGAGAAACTGTCCTGTGTTACTGGTCTTCATCAGACTCCTCACTAGGTAGGGCTCCAAAGGCAGAGTTTGCAAGGGAAATCATTTCGGCTTGCCTCTTGGCAGGGGTCATTCTCTGAGCTTCCCTCCTGGACGTGGGTACTGTGTGGGGACATGGCTTTCTGGGTGGCAAGCATGTGTAAGTGTGTGTCCCCACAAACATAGACGTGAACACAACATTTTTCCGTAAAGGAATAATAATCCCGTATTTGCCTTACAATCCATAGAGCTTGATCCTCCTTTGTGAACATCCCCTTCCAAATAAAGCTTCGCGATCTCCAATTCGGGGAATCGCCTGCATCAGCATCACCTCAGGTGGCTGGTTCCAAATGCCGGCCACCCCAGACTTAGAAAATCAAACAGTCTGTGGGTGAGAAGTTTTAACAGGCTCCTCAGGGCAATGCTTAAGCACACCAATATCTGACGACTGCTGCCCTATTTTTGCCCAAAGGCTATACAGTTGATCTTTGAGCTCATAAACAGTGCCTGGCCAAACAAGGCCAGGCAGTCCCAAAGTCAGAGGAAAGACAGCAGGAAAAGAGAGTTGATTTCACCTGGCACATGTTTGTCCTGGGTAACCTGGAGGGCGTCTCCATGTTGATTACCATTATTAGTTTTTTAGAGTCATGGCGGATGGTCTACCGTTCACCATGGCAGCCATTCCTGCTCTAGTCAGACATAGCTGGGACTGACCGTTTTGCCGGTGGGTCAATAAATGGTCTGTACACCTCGGGCTGGAGTGGGGCATTGGCTCCTCACTGGGGACCACGCCACCTCACTTCTGGGGGCACTCGAGGACAGCGACTGGTGGGAGTTCATGGAGAGAGGTTGGGAATACCTCACAGGATGGAGTCTGAGTCAAAGAATTCGGTTGGTGAATGAAGTATGGCTGCTTGTGTAAGGGTGGGGGGAGTCATTTGAGGTGGAAAAGAGGAGATTTGCAGGTAGGTAAAAAATATCTTTTGAAGAACATGGGTATTTGCAGAATGACACTTGACAGGAAAGAAGAAGGGGGCTTTGGGAGAGGGTGTGCGTGTGCGTGTGTGTAGGGGGGTCTCATCTGCTCCTTCTGTTGCTAAGGAACATATAAGCTAGATTTTAAAAATAAATGAGGAGTGGGTGGGCATATGCAGTGACTCCTGTCTTTTTAGGAACTGGAGCCCTTTACAAAAAGCCTTTAAATAACCATTTCTGGAGGCAGATTATTCATTTTGCTTGACTTTTACTTTGTTAAGTAAAATAAACTCCTTTATATACCCCTAGATTTCCCCTCATTATCTTTTCTTTCTTGGCTTTTTTTGGGAACCATTTTTCCCATGAGAAATTTTCCTTTATTGCAGATTCTGCTCCCCTAGAGCGAACAGTCTCTGTAGACCGTAAAGCTAAAGGTTTTACGAGGCAGTGCAAGTGAGCTGGTACTTTTCTCTTAAAATTACTACTTCCTTTTTCTTTGCAAATTATGGTGCTGCAACAGATACATATGTGCCAATGACTATATAATGTGTAGGAACTGTTTTTTTTTTTTTTTAACTGCTGTAAGAATTCCCTTTTAAGTTAGTAAAAAAAAAAAAAAAAAAAAAGAAGTCTTTCAGAAATGCTCCGGGGAGGGGAAGGAGAAGGTAGCTGATGCTTACTGTCTTCTGTGTACCAGGCCCCGCAGTAAGTAGTGTTGTGTATTCCATCGTATTTAGTCTTCACGACTGTCCTACGGTATGATCACGGTTATCTCTATTTCATTGAAAATGAACTTGAGGTATAGAGCCTGGGTAGGAGGAAAAATCGAAACCCAGATCTGACTCTAAAGGACTCTCTCCTTAGACCACATTCTGCTTCTCTAAATATTCATTTCAGGTTGGAAGTCTCTCCATGTGTATGTCAGTGTACACGTGCGTGTGTGCGTGTGTGTGTGTACAGTGCGAGCTGTTCTTTCACCTCCTCTGTGATACGTAAACAGATCATTATATATTATCTCTTGTACACTTTGGACCATATCCCTTTGGCTGTATAATTTTAAGGATTTTCTCTTACTATTTCAGAAAGAAAAATGAGTATAAATCCATGATCACCGAAGCATATATTGCTTCATAGAACAAAACCACCTACATGACACCTGCCATCATTATGGATCCCCATGTTAGAGTTTTAGACGCTTTTGAATAAAATGACACAGATGTTGTGTAGGTGAACCTAGATCCAGTGGAAGAACTGGCCTGTGTATACCCCTTTGAGCAGTCCGAAGAAACGACGAGGTGTGATTTCGTTTATAAGAAGGCCTAGGCGAGTACCGGTACTTATAAAATGTTGCTGATGTGGTTTAGCTTCTCTACTTATACACCAGAATAGTAGTACCAGACCCTCTCCTTAAAGGGAGATTTTGGTACGAGATAGACATAGCAGCAGGGACTATTAAAATACTTAGGTTAGACAACTAGGTAAAAATTTTTTTATTATTCTTTACAGGTTGGTGATAAGAACATAGTATCTCTGTTTTTGTTTTGTCCTGCAAAGCAAGATTATAGGATTCTAAGAAAGACAAGTGGAGCGTAAGAAAGGCAAACAGGACACCGTGGGCATTTCTTCTCCTTGCATGAGAATCAGTCCTGGGGGGAGGGGGGGGTTCTTCTTCTGAATACCAGAATGCAATATCCTCCTTTGTAAATCAGTTTTATTTATTTTACATTTTTGTCTGTGCTTTCTACATTTGTTCACTATTTAGAGCCTTTCGGGTCGGATGAAAACTTTGGTTCTGATTTAATGTTTCCTTCCTCAGTAATCACTTAGGACTTGGCTAAATGTAGACTTCCTCAATCCGGACACAAACTGGGCAAGATTGCACTCGAACCATTGTCCGCAGTACTTAATCTGTCCGAGTTGATCTTTGAGAGCCTTGGTTTTTACATAGACGTGGGATGGCTTTGGACCCTGTGGATCAGGGGGTGGAGAAGTTGAAAGGAGTTTTGCCGGTGTTCATTTTCGCTGTGGCAATGACAGCATTGCCTCATGGGGTCAAATCAGAGTAGAGCCAGCTCTTTGAAACATTTCGCTCTCTAATAAGAGAAAATGAGGACTCCCATTGAGGGCCCAGGCTGGTTGCAACTTCCATATCCTTCTGGACTGGGCTCTGGGATACACACCCTTTAGGCAACACTGAGCTTTTAAAGTGGGCTGAGAGGCACTTTGAAACTGGAGGCATCTGGAAGGACCATTGCCTAGATGTTGATGTGATGTTTGTTTTCTTACTTGAGTTTATGTCGGTGACACCGATCCAAATTTTTTTTTCTGAGACCTTGTAATTTTAGCTTCAGGACAGTAGCTACTCCACATTAATGGTGGATAACTGAGCAAAGAAGGTAAGGAGTGAAACAAAGTCTTAGCTGAAAGGTTTCTTTTTTTTTTCTTTGAAATTTAATTTGCATGAAATAACTATAAAAATGGACTAATTTCGAATTGTTTGAACTGGCTGGAACCATTGCACTTTGGAATTGTCTGAACCGGTTGGAATGTTATGCCTGCTGCAAGGCCTCACGAACTGATGCAGTGTAGAGGAAGATTAAAGAAATTAAAAAGGCACGTTAGGTCTGCTTGAACAGGCTGCCCCCATAATTCCTCTCTGACCTGTTCACCAGGCAGACTCCTCTTAGGATCACTCGACAGTGTCTGCTTTCTGTGGTAGGTGGTGGGTCTTCCCATTTCTCACGTGGCACTCGCCAAAAACTGTGTGAGGACTCAACTATAATTTTCTGGTGTGGGAATTTGACTAGGATTTAAACCTGGAACCTTCTGGCTGATCTTGGACATGTTATGTAATCCCTTTCGGGCTCAGCATCCTCATCTCTGAAATGGGGGGAATCATAACACCTACCTTAGAAGTTTCTTATGAGGATTGAATGAGTTACTTTATGCCAAGGGCTCAACACGGTGCCTTGCACAGAGCTAACTTTTCTGATTATTATTATTCCCTGCTAAGTCGTTAGCTCCTTGGAAGACAGAAATTGCACCTTATCATTTGAATCTTGGAATCCTGTTCTTATTACTCAGTAGGTGTTGGATAAATATTTATTGGATGAATGAATTTAATTGCCTTCTTTAAATAAACTCCGGCTTTTACCATTCCCTGTCCATCTCGGGTTGTGATTTTTCTTTCTCCTAAAAGAAACGTTTGCCTTTTTCCTCATTTACACTTTGTCCAACAGCCCAGAACAGTGTTTCTGTTTACGACTTCCTGTGTGACTACCTGCATCAGCCGTTCAACCAGCTGTTGGAGGCTGGAGAGGGGTGGCAGAGCTCTTACTTAACCAGCTATTTGCAGCTTGTCAAAGAAAAGGCCTTAATTTGCCTTCTGAGTAGCACTAATTAGCTCTCTGGCTCTCTTTCTGTCTGTCTCATCCCTTTCCAAGGGGGCATCATTGATTTCCTCCTCGGGGAATTTTCTGTTGACTTTTTCCCCCTGTGATTAGAACTTAGAAAGGCAGAAAGATGGCTGCCCCACTGTCCTGGAATCCGTCCTGACCGCTGTCCAGCCAACTGGAGGTTTTTACTCCCTCGGCGGTCTCTGCTCTGTATTACTTTGCTCTCTCCTTACAGTTCACCTGATTGACTTTGGTGGAAAAGTTATTTTGGGAAGAATTCCTTTGTCCACTTCGTAACTCTAAGCTTTCGTTTTGTTTTTACCTCGCTTAACGACAAATTCTTCAAAAAAGGGCCAGCTACTTTTTATTCACATATATTTATAGCACTTAAAGGATGGCTGAGAGGGTAGTGTTCAAAGAGAGGTGGCGGGAACACAGCTCTGTTCTTTTAGAGAAAACCAGATCATCAGGTGTGGGTGCACTGGCTGACGGAGGGGGCTGTGGTTGGGTAGAGGTGGGAAGAAAGGTCTTCGCAGATGAATTTCAATGTTCTTTCCTTCTAGCCCTGAGATTTTGTGAGCCTTTGAAATGGAGCAAATACTGTTTTTTAAAGGCAACAGCTTTCTGACAGGGACTTGTGTAGTCCTTAACCTCACACATTTTGCTTAAGTGGAGATTTGCCATAGATTTTCACATTCATAGACAGTGCTCTGATAAGAGCCAATTCTGATTTAACCGATAACATTAATGGTCTGACTTGCTGGATGCAGGCGGGGGGTGGGGGTGGGGGAAGGAATCAAAACTTAAAACAGCAAGGAAGAATTAAACTGCAACCAAATCTCATTCTTCTTACTCTTCAATGTCATGAGAGGCAGGTAGAATGATGTTAAGAGCCTGACTCTAGTGCCCTGCCACGGGGGCTCAGTTTTGTCTCTATCTCTGCCTGCCATGTGACCTTGGGCACATTGCTTAATCTCTCTGTGCCTTCATTTCCGCTTCTATAAAATGGTAGTGATAGTGGTACTCTCCTTGTAGGATGGTTTGAAGGCTGATAGTCATCATGTTCCCTGTCACAAAGTTAAGTGCTGTGTTTATTCCCATGGTATCATCCGTTCTTAAGTCCAGTTAAAGAGATTTATTTATTATTCTTCAAAATGTTGACCATTAGTCAGATGTCAGTGGCCAGTGATAAGATTATTCAGATAATAGGAAAATAAGATAGCTGTACACTTGAGAAATTAAGTTTACAGGTTTTGGCATTCTTCGAGGTATGAATATGTACGTCTCCTTTCACAGTTTGTTAAAAATTAGTTGAGTCCCACTAGAGGGTATGAAGAGGATCAGGCTGCCTTGAGTGCTCTGGAAATCGGAGGAGGTGGGATGCCAAGGTGAAAGAAGATGGGCACAGTCACCATGCACAGGAATCAGGGAGCAGCGGCTCACACCCCCAAACCGGTCGTCCGGGAGCAGGAAGCGTAGTATTGGGTAACAGGGTCTCGGCGCTTCGAGTGTCGGGAACAGATAAGTAGATAAAGACAGAGGTACTAGAAATAGAGTTGCCACCAGGGACTCCAGAACAGAGGTTATTTCTCTTCTGGCCTGGCTCAGTGCTGTCTGCTTTGTGTGTCCAGACAATGGCCAGCTGCCGTGTCCTGGCAATCAGAGAAAAAGCTTCCAGATGCTACCTGTCCTGGATTATTTCAGAAATCGAAGGCTCAGCCTTCTGGGATGTTCTGTCAGTTTTCTCAACCAGGCCAAACAACAGAATTTACTTTTTAAAATTATAGGTGATTATTAAATATTTGTTGAACAAATAAAAGGGGCTCAGGACTGTGAAATAAGTACTGAAGAAGTAAATTCTTTTATTTTTTTTTTCCTATAAAAGACAAAGGAAAGACAGTTCGGTGTCTCTTGTGTATCATGTAGATTTTCAGGGAATAGCCAGAAAATAGACTCCTTGAAAACTCCAAAATACATTTCTAAAATGTGTCATGCCTTTGTATATCAGAAAGATATCAAAAGTTCTATGGAAGAATACATTTTTGTTTTAAAAACACTTGAAAGAAATTTGTTTAAAGATGAAAGGGGTTTTATATAAGCTTATGTAGACACAGCTGGAAAGGGTTCCATGTATCGCTTTGAGACAAACTTCTGGAGCATTCTTCAAACTGAAAGGATAGTGTTCTCCTCACTGTCCTTATGTATGTAACCGGGTTTGAGGCAATCTCTCTCTGAGACAGAGAGCATTCCCTGTAGGGGTTTTTTGAGAAAAGAGCCTGATTTAAAATGGGTTCTTCCTTTTAAATCGGCCTCCTCTCAATGCAAAGACTAAACTCTAGCATATTTTTGTCTCTCTCCCATTGAAGCCCTGTCCTCAGCATCTAAAGGGAGATGGAAGTAGGGAGACCTTGAACTCCAGAAGCCTCAGAGCATGATCTTCCCTGGTAGAGTGGACACCCTTGGGGTTGCTGCACCCTCCCGACCTATCCTGCCTTTTCTCACAGTGGCCAGAAAACAGCAGTCGCCACTGTCCTTGTCCTTCCCAGTGGCCTCTGACAGACCGTTCCCTGAGGCAGCACAGACAGCCCACGTACTTCCCAAGTTTTCGGGCAGTGCAGCTAAGAGAAGAAAAATGCTCTTCTTGGTTCAGATTTGGGCTGCAAGTGTTAATTTACTTAATTCAATACTTCTGAATATTAATCAATATAAGATACTAACTTTATGAAATGTTTCCTCTGTGCCAAGAGCTGCAAAACATTTTATATATAGCATTTCAATTAATTAAGTAGGGACTGGTACGATTTCCATTTTACAGATAAGGATATTGAGGCTTAGAGTCGAAGCAACTTGCGTGAGGTCATAAGGCTAGTTAAATGGCAGAGTTCAGATCCGTGCCCGTATTTGCCAGTTGCTTCCCTAAGCAGCTTTTTACTCTGGTTCTTTAACCATTTCCCATGGTCTGTGTGCAAATAGCCATATTTTCACCATCTAGTGGTTTATTAGACCCAAATCCCCTGAGAGGAGAGACCCGTGGGCCCGTCATTTTGGCCACCCCCGCCTCCGGTTCTAACACAGGACATAGACAGAGGTTGACTGGCTGAGAGACCAAAAGTTCCATTCCTGCCCAAGCATGGACTCTGTTCTGTGAATAGCTCTATGCTACTGGCAATTGTAGGTGGGCCAAGATTGAGCTCTCCTTTCTAAAACTATATGATTTTTTCCCCATTGCCTGAGATGGGGGAATAAATGCAGTTTCCTGCGGCCAGGGAGTGATTTGCAGGGTTTATATAGTTCAGTCCACGTCCACTCCTTCAAATTCTGTCTCTAGTACAGGGCCTTGTGATATGTTGTAAGCAGAGTGGAACTTGAGGGAATGGTGCTTAATGGTACAATGGCTTGGGGTCCAGTGAAGAAGTTAGCACTGATTTGTGTTACTTTATGTGGTTGAAACGACACAGTAAGCACCATCTGATTTTTTTTTTTTTTTTTTGAAGTATTCTTAGGAGAGTGAAGTGTTCACCTTTAATTGGAGGGCCTATTCAGGCTGTAAGCACATTCAGTATAAGTTTTTTCATAACAACACCCTTCAGAATTCATAAGTATATGTGTGTGTGCTGTCAGAGTCACCTAGAAAGTTCCAAAGGACGATTTTAAAAACCTGAGTCATTTTTTCCTATTTGAAGAAAACCTTCAGAATTTCTTAGCAAAATAAATCTCTAGTTCAAAAATAAACGACAAAGCTATTTAAAGATTAAAACAGAAGCTTTCTATGAGCCAGTGTGGAATTATAACAAAATCTAAGGGATTTTTTTTTTTAAGACAGATTTCTGGAGATTTCTTACACTGCTAATACCGACTAAATTTAAGTACTTCTAATAAAAACGTGTGTGGCACTTTTAGGGCTTTGCCATTTTTAAACGGCTTTCACGTGCTTGATCTAAGTTTACTCTCAAAACAGTCTGAGGCAGCAGGTAGAGCAGGTATTGTTTTTGCGGCCGTTGTACATTTCAGGAAACAGGTGTAACTGTTAAGTGACTACCCCCAAGCCACACGCCAGTAAGGGACACTGCCAGGCTTTAGGCTAGTTTTTGGATTTGAAGTCCCGTGTTCTTTTCACTTCATTCCACTGCTTCCGTGCACCGCTCTACGGAAAGGCAGATAGCAACCTTTCCCTTTCATTAATTTGATTTACTTGACTTTATCTCAGTTGTTAATCACAATGGACAGAGTTGGGATCAGCCACTGGCTGGCCTACCAAACCCGTAACGCACCGATTAGGAGGATGACGTCATTGTCATCCCCATTACTCTTTCTGTGTATTCAAAACCATGAAACCACCAGCAGGATGGTATATGTTTAATACTCCTGTTGGGGAGAAAAAAAGAAAAACATTCAGGCTCTTCCTTTGCATTAGTTGCTAAGCAGCAGCCATTTCATTGTAAAGGAGATGCAGTTCAAGTAATGACATAGGTATTCCAAGAATAGCATTTCATTTTTACAGCAACTGCATTTCACGTCTCCGTATAGCACATGCTTCTGTGGCTCGGTGATTTTAGGGGGAGAAGGGGGCACCTCAACACATTTGTCGAATATGTGGAGAAAATTCAATATAGCTGATCACCTAATAAGCAAACTCTCATGTCTGTGACTAAGATTGTGCAGCAAGCATGGGCTGCTCGCACTTTTAAGGATTTGGAAGTGTCTCCAAAAAATACGACCGCCAAACAGGTGTGTTTTTGAGGCCACATTTGACATTAACCGAGAACATCTCAGTGGAATACTCTGGATAATTTAGAATTCTAAGGGTTTTTTTTTTATTAAACATTTTTAAAATATTTATTTACTTATTTTGAGAGAGAGCGCGCGAGCGAGCAGGGAAGGGGTATAGAGGGAGGTTGAGAGAGGAATCCCAAGCAGGCAGTGAGCCCAACGCGGCCAAAATCAAGAGTTGTACACTTAACCGACTGAGCCACCCAGGTACCCCTAGAATTTTAAGATTTCGAAGTGATATGACACAGAATATAATTTGGTTGCAGCGAGGAACTGGTTTGTGGGCAAGACTTCATTGTATTGAGATGTGGCTGGCCACTGAAGGCTCTTAAAAATGAAGATAAAAGCAAATACTGTGTAAGCCTGGCGTAAGTCTAGGAGTTCAGTTTGAGCAGCCAGCAGGGGATGAGACTGGAGGAAGACATGTATGTAAGACGTGTGCGTGTGTGTAATGCTTCTGTAGGTGTGTGTGTGAAAGGGGAGACTGTCAAATCACAGAGCTAGCAGGGGATGCATTTCTCTGACTGCACTCTCATTAATTTTGAAGGCTGCATGATCTGTGTGGCCCATAGCCCCGCTTCTCAAGGCATTTCTCTCATCTCTGTTCTAGCTTATACTGGCTATTGTGAAACTTCCGTGTATCTAGACAAATATATTTTCTTTAGCGAACTGCTTCATGGGAATTGTTACAAGAGCAAACTTTGTTGTTTTCTAGGAGTGCGCAGCACACCACCACCCCCCGCCCCACCCCCGCGCCCCCTCCCAAAGCCATTTGAGAGAAAATACCTCTTTCCGGGAGCAGATGGGATGCTTGGAAGCTGGTCTTTAACTTCCAGTAAATTGACCTCCCATTTATGGCAAAGTACTTCTTCCAGGAACTAAAAGTAATGTTCAGAAGAAATAATACATGGATGAATCCACAAATGGCGAACAGTTATTCCCACCGTGGTGTGGGTTCATTAGTAGTTGTTTTTAGCGTCTCTCCAGCAATTAGTGCTTCTCATATATTTCATTGTGGGCTTGTCACAATTAGTCAAAACGGCTTTGGTGAAGCAGTTGCGGTGTTATAGGAAACCATTATCTACATGGAGAAATCAAGTCAAGAGGGCTGGGAAGGAGAGGTCTGGAATCGTTGACTCTCCTCCTGGCATGAAACCATAGAGGAGTAAGAGCCTAAGTGTCTTTCAGGAAAAGCACTTCTGAGAGGTGCTCAGTGGTGTACCCTCAGCATTAGTAATAGTAATATTACTAATCGCAGCAATAACATTTATTGAGGTCTTATTATAGGTGCCAGGAACTGTGCTTAGCGATTAACATACTTTATTCCAGTTAATTCTTACAACAACTTTATGAGGTAGGGACTCTTTACAGTTTTACAGAAGAGGAAACTGAGGCACAGGGTAATGAGGTACCATCTCAGGATCTCACAGCTAGCAAGCAATGGAGCCAGGATTTGACTGTCAGGAGAACTCGTTGGCCAGGGCACTCAGACATTGCTGTTTGCTGTATCCCAGCATAAATGTGGAGATATACCCCGCTTTCCTATTGGGAATCACCTCTCCCCTGTTGTGTGCCATCTTGTGAGACAGAACATCAAGATACCTGGCTCTGTGCCATGCAGGCCAGTGAGTTCTTTGGAAGTTGTCACAGATGGCTTCCTCTTACTGCACTGAGACGACCCTAGGGCATATGACCTGAGCCTGGACATTCAGACTCTTTTGCATCTGACCTCTTCAAGGCTATCAAAGGGTGTGCCCGTTTGTTCATATCCATTAGCAGCGCCCCGGTAGGACGGTTCCTGCTGCCCTCTTAGCTGTCTGTTCCAAACGTGGATCCCCAGCTTTTCCATTACATTGTGACCTATCCAACATCTTCCCAATGACCTTCCTTTTTTTTTAAATTTTTAAACGTTTATTTATTTTTGAGAGACATAGAGACAGAGCGTGAGCAGGGGAAGGGCAGAGAGAGAGGGAGACACAGAATCCGAAGCAGGCTCCAGGCTCTGATGAGCCGTCAGCACAGAGCCCGATGTGGGGCTCGAACTCACAGACAGTGAGATCATGACCTGAGCCGAAGTCGGCCTGCTTAACCAACTGAGCCACCCAGGTGCCCCTTTGTTTAAGTAAACAAAACAAAACAATACAAACAAAACAAAACAAAACAAAAACACACAAAAACCCCCCATAAAAAAAACGACAAAACAAAACAAATCAAAACAAAAAAACTCCAACCTAATTGATCAGATATCATTGGCAAATGGTCCACCAGCAGAGGCTGGTGAATGTCTGCCACGATAGGAGTTCTTGGCTGCCTTAGGGAGGGTGTTAGACCATTGGTTAGATCTAATTGTTGGAAAGCTTCTGTTATAGGGAAAATTAGGTTATTACCATTTAATGAATATCTAACATGACTTAGGTACTTTGTGCCTCCTGTTTTGTTATTCTCCTATTTAATTATCACAACAACTGTCTAAATTAGTTATTTCTATTTTACAAACGAGGACCTTGAACCTTACAGAGGGAAACAATTTGCTTAAACTCAGAGGCATTAGTTGATGGGGTCAGAATTGAGATTCAGTTCTAAGTCACCCAAGGCTTGCATTTTCCCCATGATCCCGTGCTGCTTGCATGTTGAGGCTAAACCCAACTCCTTTATTTCTTGCTTATTGGCATTTACAGTTGCACTTCCAGGGGATATTCAGGTTAACCCTCCCCTTTTTACTGTATGGTAGGTCTTCAAATATTCGAAGTCAGATATCACATTTCTCTTCAGGCCTCTTTTCTTAAACTAAACCATCTCCACTTTTATTCTCTCGTTACCCCTTATCTAAAGGAGATTGCAAAGCCACTGTTCTGCCTGTCCTGAATTTGACAGTGTACTGGTTTATACATGGCTTTCTTCATAAGAGTTCAGCAGTAAGCTAAAAGCGTGGCTGTGGTCTACAACTAGCACATGTGGAGTTAGAATTTGAATTAGAAACAGGTTCTAAGTCTAAGTGGACAAGTTAACAAAAATCCTCCCTTACGCCTGAGCTCTGTCAACCCTGGAGCCAGGATCTAGCACGTGGTGAGTGGCACTTAGGGTGAGCTTCATTCTCCCCCCTCATCTGGGTGTCCTAGAGGACACAACCTGCATATATATATATATGTACGGCTTTAGGGACTTAGTTCCCTTGCTGTGGTCATTGGCTGCCTTGAGTATATGGATGAGCATGGGTTCAGGCCAATTGCTGTAAAATTCATTCCTTAAACCAAATTTCTAGATTGCCAATTCAACAAATTACTGATGACATTTCCAACGTCTTGCTTAGACTGCAGCCATTTCACTTAAGGTTTGTCATTTCAGTTTGGCCAAATGTTTATTTGGCATGTTTTGTATTTATTTCAGACATCAAGCACCTCTAGCATATTCAGGATTCTTTTTCCTTTTCCTTCTCCCTCTCTTTCTCCCTCCCTCCCTTTCTCTCTTCTTTCCTAAATAAGAAATGTCAAGCTCTCTCTTAAGAACTATTTACTGTTATCTCTATTTTTCAGACTTATGCCTGCATTGCCCTCCCCTTGACCCTGCTGCTGGTGGAGAAATGCCTGTGGTCAACCCTTCTAAAACTGGCTTAAGCTATTTGAGAGGTTTTGGTGAACTTTCTTTTAGTGAGTTGACACAGAGCTTATAAAGAAATCCATCTGTACGTCGACTGAATCTATATTTGGTGGCCAGGGAGATTACTTATTTTGTCCAGAGGATAGCCATTCTACTGTTTCAGATATGAGGGCTGCCCAATACGGTAGACAGTGGCCACATGTGCCTATCAAAAGTAACTGAATACGTTAAATTCAAATCCAGTTCCTCAGTCGCACTAGCCACACATTAAGTGCTTCATAGCCACGGTGACTGGTAGCCACCATATTGAGCAGTATAAACCATTTGTATCACTGAAGACAGGTCTATTGAACAGTGCTTCTGAGAGATTAGTGTCAAGACATTATCAAACCTCTAGAAACCTCTAGCCAGTCATTCTTAAATGACAACCTTGAAAGATACAGTTCTTGAATTAAGAAGTCTAGTTCTCTAATTAAAAAGTTATACTTCAGAGGTATAATAGGAAGAAGAGAGCGTTGGAGACAGGGGCAAGTCATTGTTGGTGCTCTCATTCATTTCGCTTGTCGTGCGGTCCTCCTCACTACAGTGGTGACTGATTTCCATAAGGGTAAGGACAGGAAATTTGTCCTCTCTTTTCTTTGTAAGCTTCAGTTTCCTCTAAATTGCCAGACATACAGAGCTCTGTGTAGGAAGGAACAAGTTCTATAGCTTTGGGGTAGACTGGCTGTTTTGCCATCAGAAACACTTAGTTTGTAGTAGTTGTATTTGGGGGTAGAGTGAAGGGTGGGGGAAGAGCATTGCTGCGTCTCTTTCAGGAGATTCCTGAAATTTGGCAAAGGCATGGTCCAGGATGCAGGGTTTGAAATTGGAGTATGAATGTGTAGCTTCAGGTTCTACGTCACAGACATTGCTTATTATGCTCCCTGTTTTGTTCTTACATTAGTTCCCATCAATAAATATTTAGTGTAAATTCACCAGGGAGGCAAGGAAGTAAATGCATGGACTTGAACCTTTAAAGTGGCTCACCTGGTTCTTATGGGAAAGACCATAGGAGCCTGTGAAAAGGGCTTCAAGGACAAAGCAAAAGCCCCAGGAGAATCCTTGTGTTTGTGTGGATTCTCTGGTGCTTTGAACTGCTAATATTGCACACAAGGGTGTTCTAAAAATAACCTGACTAATGTGCCTCCTCAGCTGAAGGGAGTGAGATAATTTGTGAGGATGATGAGAAATTGAAAAGGAGAGAAGCTTTAGAACATGAGAAATGAAATACATGAATCTCCCTGGTCTCTGAGGCTCTCCCACGCATCAAGTGCTTTCTTTGAAGTCTTGATATTGAAAGTCAGGAAAAAAGTACTAAAAAAAAGCATCAAGGGGAGAATCATTGCGTTTTTCTCACCTATGTTTTATAACATGAGCAGTTCCCTGGATAAAAACTTACCAGTTTTATAGGAATAGTTGTGGAATACTCACGCGCCCTATGTGCAAAGCACATTTCGAGCCCTTGCTGCGGAATCCAAAGTTGAATAATATGATTCCTACCTTAAAGTTGTTCAAACTGATTATAACTTATTGGAGAAACAACAACAACAAAAAACAAAAACAAACAAACAAAAAACATGTTGAGTGCTTACTGTGAGCCAAATACTATGCTAAGTGCCACAAATAAAAGATAAATAAGAAGCTCTGTTATCAAGAAGTTTGGTCTAGTGAGTTACAGAACTGATCCGTAACAATACAGAGTGATAAGTTCAAAGATGGAGGGATGGATGGGGGCCCCAGAGGAAGGGTACCTACATCAGATGGAACAGTGGAAAAATATCTTTTAGAGCAGATAATGGTTAAACGTGCTTTCGAGAAGGAAGATGGATGGCTGGTTGGAGATGGCTAAGTGGATTTGTTGATGTCACTGCTTCAATGGAGGAAACATACCCTAAGTTCCAAATGCCAAACTAGAAACAGAATTGTGGAACACATTACATTTGCTTCTTCTCTCTTTTCAACAGCCCCTGAAATCAACCATTTGAATTTTTTTTGGAGTGGAAGCTTTAAACAGGTTCCACTACCTAGAAATCCACACACGAAGGGCCTTTACTAAGTGTAGTATCTTCTCTATACCTCGTAGACAGCACAAGCTTGAGCAAATGTAAACAGCAGGCATAAAGTAATGCACATGATCATTTCTGGGTTGTAGAAACACCAAAGAAGGGGAGAGAAGTTAGTTCTGCTTGGAGGTTTTCTTGGGACATTGGCTTTGAAGAATTGGTAGGATTCCAACAAGAAGAGATGACACAGAGAGGGGAGGTATGAAAAACAATCTAGGCAGAGGAATTGTATGAGAAAGGACTTGGTGGATGGAAATGAATAAGGTGCTGGGGCAGCCATGTGAACTGGGAGATAATTTTGTTTTGAGCATGGAGATATGTAGTGAAAAGTCAGGCAAGAGAGGGAACTTAAATACTCTTTATAGAAAGCCTTGAACGCCATCGGAGGAATTTGAATTTTGTAGTTAACAGAGAGCCATTGGAGGTTTTAGGGGAAGAGAGGTGGTGCTCTCTACCCACATGTGAGAAAGTCTTTGTTCTTGCTGGGTCCACTGCTAATTCGTCTTTCTGGAAACACTGTTATTACTGCAGAAGCCATTGCTGAAAAGTGACACCTCCACCCTGCCCTGCCATGAAACATTCCAGAGTGGACAAGAGCTTCCCTGCCTCCCTCAGGGCATGAAGAGGGAAGGGAGATCCCTGTGCTGTCTGCAGCGGCCATGTGACCTAAAGCCACGTTCCTTTCATGCATCTGGGACAATAGGAAGGAGAAAGGAGGACACGAGGAAGGAGGGTGAATCTCAAATCCATGAGAATCTGGGAAAGACTGAGTAAGGAGAATGTGAGATATCCTCAGAACCTAAACATGAAACTCATTTTTACATGAAGTAGTGTAATAAATGGTTAGATCTGGTGTCACTAATTAATACTGTAGCTAGACAACATTATCCTAAGTTCTAACCTGGTAACTGTAGAGAAAATTGGGGAATTTATGTTGCCTTAGAGCTGGGAGCTTTTTCTAATCTGTTTAGAGAAACTCCCAAATCACATCATTGAACTTTTGTTAATGAAGTGGAAAGTTTTTTCCTGATTCCAGTACCTAGAAATCACTGAACAAATTAATAGAGAAATGTGTGTTCCGAATGTATTAGACAATAGTAGTCAAGCAGCTTAAACGTTGTTCACTCTCAGACGGCTGTGTTACTAACACTATTACATGAGTAGGGATTGGCTGGACCAGTTAGTAGAAATACAGATAATTTTGCAGCTAGGAAAGGTTTGCTTTCAGCTGCAAACTGCACCTTCTGTTCAGACCTAATCTTCAGCAAATGGAGTGCAGCATGGCAGTGGAAAGTCAGTATGACCAATTCTGTCCCCTGGCTTTCACGCCTGCTCCTGAAGGATTAGGGCGATCCCCAGCTTATTCTCTGCATTATGTACATTGGATTGCAAGGCTTGAGAGCTGGCCCACACTCTACAGTTTGGAAAGTCATTTTTCCCGTATAAGTGGAAAATAGAGAAAATTGGGTAGAAGAGAGAGCAACTTTGAGATCAAAGTAATATTAATATGCAAGAGGGAAGAGGAGCTTGGTTCAGGGCCCCCCAGAGTGATGAGTAGTCTTGGGCCCACAGGCACACATGACCCGTCTGACATGAGGATGCAGCCTGCAAATGAATTTCAGAATTAAGATTAGAAAACTCTTTGTCCACCTTGCAACAAACCCAGTTATAAATGATGGAGAGACTATCACTACCAAGCAATGTCATAATTCAGTTTGCTAACAGTAAACTCTAAAATGCAAACCTTTGTATTCCTTTCCATGTTACTCAACGAAACCACTTTTGTTTTAAATAAAAAAAATATTAAATGCCCCTCAATTTTTTTCCTGATGGTTTTCTTTCTAAAGTGTTTATTCCTCACTATCCTAGATCAACAGAGGCATAAATAAAATTAGCAAATAAGTCTGTTAATGTGTTGTTGTTTACCCCTGTTGCCGTGTGTGTGTGCGCGCGCATGCGCACGCTCGCAAATGGAGTTGGCTTGTTTGTCTGTCACCTGTTAATCCTCAAGTAGGTCTCACTCTCTCTGAAGTCCAGTGTCCTCATCTGAAAAATGAGGCTGGTGATACTAATTGCACAGCATGGTTATCAAGGCTGCACGGAATGATGTATGCACTTGGTAAATTATAACCCTATTGAAATGCAAGCTATTGCTGCCCTGCCACCATGCTAAATCATGTGTGTGCCTTCTTCCGAGGATAAATGTGAAGACCTTGTGAGCGTCCGGGTTAATTACATTTCTTCATGACAGCTCTCGAGGGCAGGTTTGCCAATGGTACACATCAGTTTGGAGATGTGCTGATGCAGGTAGTGAGGATTAGCCAACTTTTTGCTTCAGTTTTTGTTTCGTTTTGAGCATAATATTTATTTAAATCAAAGTAGAACACAAGTATAGCTTAATGCACAGTTCATAGTTAGCTACCACAGGCTGAGAACAAAACCATGATTCCCTTCTCTGTGTTTCTCCCATATTCCCATTTCCCCACAGCTGCTCTGACGTGCTAGCTGTTTCTTCTGAATTCGACGTTTCTATTTATAAATAACATGTTTTGTAATCTCTCTCAACTGTTTCCTATAGAAGGTGAGGCTATCATTCTCTTTTGTCCCGTCTGGTTGTATCCCTTCTTTCATCTCTCCAGTATGCTCAAATCACGGTTTTATTTAAATCGTTCATAAATGCTTCTATTATTGACTTTGTAAATCTTATGTATGTCTGGGCCACCCAGTGTGCTGCTGAAGACATTTCCTTCCTTGTATTATTGGTCTCATTTAAAAAGATATTTTTATGTGGACTTGTTTCTGATTCTTCCACAAACTTTTATTTTTTTTTATAATTCGTTCTTTTTGGTTTTTGTTTTTAAAGCTTATTTATTTTGAGAGAAAGCACGAGTGGGGGAAGGGCTGAGAGATGGGGAAAGAGAAAATCCCAAGCAGGCTCTGCACTGCCACAGAGCCAGACGTAGGGCTCGATGCCACAAACCGTGAGGTCGCGACCTGAGCCAAAATGAAGAGTCAAATGCTTAATGGACTGAGCCACTCAGGTGCCCCTTCCACAAACTTTTAAAAGAATCATACAACATCTATGGCATTTAAACATATCCAATAATGTATCAGTTTCCTTTTTTTTTTTTTTTTTTTTTTGAGTAGCCAATGCTCCCAGTTCCCTCACATCTCCCCCTTTCTGGGCTGGTCGGGAACCACAGCTCTCTTTTTTCCTCAATTTCTAGATTTCCTAGACTTCTTCTTTGGTTTGTGCCTCGTTTGGTGGACCATATAACAATTTCAAGAGTAACGGTACCCACCACATTCTTGGTTGGGTTTTTTTCCCCATCATATTTTTATTTATTTTTTTTATCTTTTATTTTTTTTTCCCATCATATTTTTAGATGACCGAGTGGAAAAAGTTTCCCAAGAGGTAGCTTCCTTGGACAGGGTGCATAGGAGGTAGATATTTTGAGTCCTTTCATGTCCAAGAATATCTTTTTTTTTTTTTTTTTCCTGACCTCACTCTTGATCGAGAGGTTTTCAGGGTATGGAGTTCTAGACCGGAAATACTTTTACCTCAGAGTGACGAGGGTGTTTCTGGGTTGCTGCTCTGCTTCCAAAAGTTGCAGTCAAGAAGTCCAAATTCATTTGGTTCTCAATAACGTTGTTGTTTTTTTTCATTCTCTGCGGACTTAATTTTTTTTCTCTTTCTAGTTAAAGAGAATATATGTCTTATTCATGGTGTGCAAACTGTTTAGATCTCTTCAATCTGAAAACTTTTAGTTCTAGGCAATTTTCTGGTGTTATTTTCTGGGGATGAGGGGAGAATACCTTCTCCTTCTCCATTTTATCTATTGGTTTTCTCTGGAATTTATATTATATAGTTACTTGTGTCAACTGGACTATTCCTCTAATTTTTCTTTCCTAATAAAAGTTCTCTTTTCCTTTTATCTGCCCTCTGGGGAATTTCCTCATTTATTTTCCGTACTTTTATTGAATTTTTAATTTCTTCTGATCCTACTTTTAATTTCTAAGAGTTCTCTCTTAATTTCTAGAGTTCTTTTTTATAGTACTGCATTCTTTTCCATGGCCTTAATATCTTCTTTTATTTCTCTAAGGATATTAATGATAATTTTTGAATGTTTTGTTTGGCTTATATTAACTTTTCTTTTTTATTTTTTTAAATTTTTTATGTTAGTACCTTCTTTTAATGTTGGAGTTTATCCATTCATATTTAAGAGAGCGGCCCAAAAACGCTGAATGGAAGCTCCATGTGTACATGTATGTGACTCGTGAAGCCACTAATCTTCATTACGGAGTGATTGGTGGGGGACATGGTTTGTTTTATTGGGAAAACCCTAAACATTAATATTTTCTGTACAGTTCGCTGAGGAGAATGCTCTACTTTTCTTTTAAGAGGTTGATACCTGTTGTTTCTCTGAGACTGGAACTTTTACTATTCGGTGTGTAGATTTTTGGTTGACCTCTCCGCTTTCAGTGGAAGGACTCAGACTCAAACCCTAGATGGGATTGGTGTTTCTGGTTCTCTCCACTTTGGTCTCTTTAGGAACTAAATCTCCAGCTTCCTGGCCTTGTGCAGCCGAGTAACCACCAGCCCTCTCAGGTGGGGATCCAAATAGTCTCTGTAAAATCCTTCTCCCACCATCACATTCAGCTGTACCTGGCACCTCCAGTCCAGAGCTTTCCTGGGGCCCTGCAGGGGAACCCACCTCCCATTTGCTTCTCCTGCCTCTGCCCTGCCTGCATTCAATCGCCTCTACTCAGTTCACTGTCCTACTTCCAAAAATCTTGTTGTCATCCCTTTTCCGTTCTTGTTAAATCATGTCTCTTGTTTCCTTTACTTTCATTTTAGTGGGAGTTTCCAGAGGGAGTTGCGATAAAGATATGCATGCAACTCACCATGGTGAACTGGAAGTTGCTCACTCCATTTTTCCTCAATAAGAACAATCGGAAATATGAAATATCAGTGTATTTCTTTAGAATTTTTGAATAGACAACAATGTTTTTAGTTCATCTAAAAATTTCAGTAGGCATTTTGTGCTACCTCTCTGTGATG
This sequence comes from Paguma larvata, assembly GCA_030068075.1. Classification (NCBI taxonomy): domain Eukaryota; kingdom Metazoa; phylum Chordata; class Mammalia; order Carnivora; family Viverridae; genus Paguma; species Paguma larvata. The sequence goes on along the minus strand of CM057834.1, from coordinate 87,682,721 downwards.
GGGGAAAGGGTGGGTAATTTTACATCATTTTTCAAGCATCCAAATAGATAAGACACTTCCTGTCTCATTCCTCAGGCATTTTGCCACAGTCCACTCGCATTCGTTCAGCTCACCATTCACCTTGCAGCCATCGACTTGAGTTTCAAAATATCCCTTTGATTTCTAGTACCTCCTAACCTTGAGCCACTGGGTCTCTGCCAGTCACAATGTTCTCTGTCTTCTGTCGGTAGCCCATGCTCTCCTAATTTTCTGGGAAGCCCTCAGACTTGTCATTCTAGCAGCTCAGATGCCATTCTCCCCAAACACCAAGCTTTCATTTAGCACCAAGGTGGTGCTCAGTCTGGAATTTCTGAGGGACTGTCACTGGGGAGAGGCTGTTGCTAATGAGGTGCAAATTGGCAGTAGCTGGGGAGGGTCTGCTCTCTCTGGGCTAGACCCCATGGGAGGGGTGGATTGCTATGACACTTTCAGAGGAGGCTGGCTGTGGGCTGGAAAGACCGATTCCTGGCAACGGGAGGCCCTCGCACAATGCTGGGGGATTGGTCTGGGCTCATACAGCCACACCCCTGGAGCCACTGCCAGCTGGCTCATCTCTTGGCTAGTTTTCTTGGCTGGCTTTTCTTGCAAGTAGGAGAGGCCATGCTCAGTCATGGGGCTTTCCCAGACAACGGAGAGACAGCCAGAAAGACCCAGAGTCCCCAGAGACTGTCCTTGGGGCTGGTACGCTAGAAGGTTAGGACGTTGGGGTTTGGTAGTGGAATAGTGGTTCCAGAAGCAACTGATGGGAGAAGGGAGTGTATCTATTCTTCTTGAGCATTTGCCCTCCAGTCTTGCATGGAAGACTCCTATTCAGGAAGCCACTCACCTGAGTACCCTCTTCAGCTGCTCTTCTAGGGCCCTGGAAGTTTCAGCCTTCCGACAGCCATTTTCACGTGCAAGCATTCCCACCAGGGCTATGGCAGGGCTGTGGGTGGAAACTATGCTCAGAACCAGAAACTATGTTCTGATAGAGAGGAAATGGATGGAAATGGATGATGTGGGATGTCGGATGGTGGTGAAGTGACTTCGTGCCTCCTGGGCTGTATGACAGAGTGTGACTGATTAGAGTCCCTGGATGTGGAATCCGTGTCTTTATTTGGATGATCTTGAGCACATCTCTTAAATTCTCTGATTTTAGCCTCCTCTGCTTTTTCTTCTATTTCTCTTTATCTCATTTACTCTGACTTTATAAAGAACTCACTGGATGCTAGTCTACACACAAAGATGACAGAAATGAATGAAATATAGTCCCTATCTTCAAGGAACTCACCTTCCACTGGCAGAAGACAGATACACAAATAACATAGATTCACACATGATGAGAAAGGCGCTATGTCAGAGGCATGTAAAAAGCATCATGGATGATGGAGGAAGGGGGCAATAATGCTCTCTGAAAGGGTGTGAGAATGCTTTACAGCAGTGGGAATGTTCAAACAGATTGTTAAAGCTCCATTCTGTACAGGGACAAGGAATGAAAGCGTGCTCTAGAGAAGTCAGAGCATAGTCACAGTGGTTTGAAAAAGCATGGTATATTCTAGGAAAGTCAAGTCGTTTGTTGATTCTGGGGTGCAGGTGCAAAGTGCCTGGCAATTGTGGGTCAGGAAATAGATAGGGTCAGATGATGGAGGGTGCTGCTCGCTGAAAGAGTTTGGACCTCACCTTATTGGTGATAGGGTACTGCGGTGGTTTGCAGAGAACTGAGATAACTTGCTAAATGAGAAGGCAGGGCTTGATTAAGATCCCTTGTAGTCTGAAATTCTTGGATTCTCTGTGTGGGTACAAAGATGTGGGTCTGGGAACACAGCTTTGTTGAAGAGTGTTATCTGGTGTAACGTCTGTGAGTAGGTGTTTAAATGTGGGCTGGACTCAATAGCTATATTAAGAGGTAACATCAAGTGGGGTGTGGAGCTCCAGGTTTTGAGTTAAGCTAGAGTTTACATATCTAAGTCTTGCTTTATTGATCGTGATTTTGACCCTGGCTAAAGGAATTGACCTGTCTGTGCCTCAGGATGGCCATATGTGAAATGGCACTTCTGTACAGTTGGAAGGGTTTTTTTTTTTTTCATTTGTTTGTTTTGGTTTTTGTTTTGGAATAGTTGTATTTGATAATGCCTTTGCTGTGGTTTAGGTCATTTGAGGGAAGAAAGTTATTTAAAAATTTAGCATTATTTCTAATTGTATTACTAGTAATCAGTAAGCATAGAAATAAAAGCTATCTGTGCATGAATTTTGTGTAAGACACTTGTGATGAGTTTCTCTTGGGTTTTGGTTCATATTTAGAGTAAGAATCCATTGGGAGTTAGGGTAAGGAGATGGGAATATGTTGAAAAACCAGCACTGCAGGCACTAACTTAGTGAACCATACAGACACACAAAGCTTTAGCTGAGTGTTCCAGCTGGGCCATTTTAGGAATGTACTTGTGTGGCTGATGACACATTCCTGGACTCCTAAGTGTTAGTTTATGCTTGTTGAACTTTAAACCCCAGGGGATTATTATTTTCTGAAACCACATGACGAATACTTTGGGCTAATTCCAGAGCAGTTCCCAATCTCCAAGTTGCCTGTTTGCTTTTGAGTTGGGTGTATTTTCTTCAATTTTGCCTTCAGAGTTTTTTGGTCACTATCCTGTGCATTTTCTCAAATTACTCTCCAGTTAGCTCATCTTTGTAAATAAAGGGATAAATGGTTTCTCTGTGGTTTCATCCTCATGCTCTGAGACAATGTCACTGATGATCTGACAGCCAAATATGGGTATAACTGAGAAGGATGTTCAAAATATGGAACAACCAGTGAAGTGTGGGCATGGACACTGGTTGTGGACAAGTAATACCTTCACACCAGCATACGCCGTCTGATGTTTGCCCTGCTCTGGCTCGAGAGGTGTGGGACACACATACAGGAATAAAACTTAGTAGATGTTATATCGCAAAGAGATAGGGCATCAGAAGATAATTTTTGGCACTGGCCTAATTCAGACACACAGCTTGGGTCCCCCATATTCTTACGGTTCTTAGCATTGAAATAATTTGCTGGTATCTGCAGGTTTAGCTTTGCAGAGGGAGTGATAGTATGAACCTCAAACATCCTCACATCTGGCCGGTGAGGCCTTTATTGATCACTAGTGAAATTACGACCACAGTCTGTGACTGTAAGAGTATGTTGGGGGATGGAGGGAGTCACAATTTAACAGCATACGGTATTTATTTTGTTCTATGCAAATGAGTAAATAGTGGAAAGTAATTTTCTCGAATCTGAACTCTAATAACACTTTGTTGTTACTTCTCTTACGTCGCATTTTATTTTTTGTATTATTCGAGAGTTTTATCAGCATTTATCTTGTTAGCCTCTAAGTGATTGTAGTATCCTTGAGGGCACAGCAATTAATTCACTCGACAAACATTTATTAAGCACCAAGGATGTGTCAAGAACCCAGTGTGTTTTAGGTCTCAAGCATAAATTAATAAGATCCATTTCCAGACCAAACCTATATATTTAAGTGACCGAGATATGCACATGGAATTAGAAAATGCGATACTTTATTAAAGGATGAGGAAGAGTTATTCAGTCGAAGAGTGTGGGAAGGGTCTTCCACAGAGGCCAAGAGGTCAACACAAGCAAAGACATGGCTTAGAAATGATTATATGATTGTATAGAAAATTAAAAGTGAGTTGATAATCCAGGAATATAAAGTGATGGCTTGGGTCAATACATGAGACCAGATGGTAACAATGTTGTCATTTAAATCGTCATATCATTGTTATTCAATGAGGTTTATCTTGCCACAATCCTGGGGATGCTACTGGGATCTGTGGTTGGAGGCCAGGGACACTGGTAAACATCCTACAATGCATAAGACAGTCCCTCATAAAAAAGAATTATCTGGTTCAAAATGTCAGTAATGCTAAGGTTGAGCAGCCCTGCTCTTGACCTTTTAATGTCTGGCTTTTATCATTCAAGTCTTAGCCTCAAAGACTTCTCCTTTGAGCCTTAGCACTGAGCCCAGAGTCTTCTGAGTTTTTGAGTCTTAGCTCAAGGCCACTTCTTTGGCGCTGCCTTGCCACTCCACCTGTCACAGAAAAGTTTGCCTCTTCTTCTCTGTCACTGTCTATCATCCCTATTTTCTTTTCTTGCTACCTTTTGGTACCATAATATCTGATATTATATGATGTGTTTATTTATTTTCATTATCTGCCTCCCTCCCCACTAAAATATAAACAACATGAGCCCTTTGACTCTTTTGCTGCTATATCCCTCAAACCTAGAATAGTGTGGGGCACATAAGCAAATGCATGGAAAAGTTTGGTATCTGTAGGTTCTGAGTGGAAACATGCAGCAAGTTAGATGCAGATTCTGTGGTGCTGGAATAATAACAGTGGTTAGCATTTATTTTTACTATAGATATACACCAGGCACGATTCTAAGCGTTTATGTATATTAACTAATTTATTTCCCAAAACAACCCTTGGGAGTAGACATTATAATTATTCCCATTCCACATATGAGAAAACTGAGAAAGATAATGAAGTAGCAGTGCTAGGGAGGAATAACACCTCATGTGATCATTGTGTATTTGCCCAAGCTCTTTATGGCTATTAGTCTGAGTATGCTGTGTGGGAGGGTGAGGGGTGGGTAGGGGCTTGTGAATTGGTTCTGAGGAGTTTTAAATAATGTGCCTCAAAACAGTGATGCCAGGTCAGATAGAAATGAGAGGGGTGAGTGGTTGGTGAACGTAGATTAAATAATGAAAAGATTCGTGCCTTGCTAAGGATGGAGTATGCTACCCTAGTGAGGGTGTTTGATGACCAGACAGGTCAAAGCTGTTGACTAGAGTACTCTTATTTAAAGGAATACTTTGGTTAGGAGGGCAGATACTATGAGCTTTGGCCTCCATGACAGTCCTGGTGTTGGGAAAAAAAAACATGTCTTAAGCAGTGGCATAATGCTGAGCAATACTTCTGACATATGCCCATCAGAAGCTTCTACAGATAATTTTCAATGTCAGAATGAGCTACAGAGAGAACTAGGATGACAGCTTGGCTCAGAGGCAACCTCTGGAAGAGTCTCTGTGGCTAGGTAGCAGAGGATGCTTCTCATCATTGTGAGATCGCTCACTGCTTGCATCTACACAGTTACTGTCCTGGTGGCTCTGGAGTTTTCAGAACTAAGGACACAGCTGGTTCATTTCATTCTAATTCCTGTGTAAGCACCCCAGCCTGTGTTTTGCAGGAGGCCATGAATCTGACCTACACAGATAACATTGCCAGACTAGTGTGGCACTGCTGGGATGGCAGGTGGTTACTGCTGTCAATCACCTGGAAACAAGGGAAGAAGATGACAGCCATGTTTCCTTCCCCTCCCCCTATGTCTTCCTCTCCAACCCCCTTCCTCTCCTCCTCTTCCTCCTCCTCCTCCTTTTTCTTCTTCTTTCCTTTTGGTCAATGGTGGGACTACAAGTGGGAGCTCAGTGAATGCTGGTGTATATACATTTTATGGAGAACAGGTTGGGGGGGATTTCTGGGTCTTTAGTACATTTCACCACTAGCTGTTGGGGTTAATGGGGCTGAGCATATTGAGTTTAGAGTTCCCACCTTCTTCACGTGCAGTTAGACCTCCTGACACTGGAGGGCACTATTAGGTTATGAGGAGGGGCTAAAGAGGGAGGTGGCTGTACCTGCACCAGTGGGGGATGCTGGTATTCGAATATGAAGAGCTTGGGGCTCTGCTGTCGAAAGCTCCAATCTCCTCTATGTCCAGTGGAGAATAGTTTAACTTGGACAATAGGTAGATGTAGGTGATAGTGGTGAGCTAGGACCATCGTGCTAGGCCTGAACCTAGAAAGGGATTTGATGTTTTTCCTGCATCATAGTTTTTCCTCTTGTCTAAGTTGTATCCCCAGAAACTGGAGCTGTTATGAGACTGGCTGGAACCAATGTGTAGCAGTAGAACACGCAGCAAGGGAGACTTCCAGTCTGAGTTATAGGTATAGCTATGTCTGGATGTAAGGGCTTAAGTCAAACTGAGTTTGTAAAACAGAAAGTTTGGAAGAATAGAGTTGGGAGGTGAAGGTTGGAAAAATTCTTGAGAGAAAATTATGCAGAGGGAGAGGCCCTTCATGAGAATTCCTGGGCCCTGGAGGCTGATGCGAGGAACAGTGAGCCAGTACTAATAATGGAGGATATGTTGCTTTTTTACAGCTGGTATGGGTGGCTGTACATAGCCAAAGGCTGGTAGAGAGAGGTTTTAGATAAAGGAGTGAATCTTTCAGATTCGTCTTTCAGTTAGATTATTCAAATTCCTGCGCAGAGGATGGGTCAGTAGAGAATCTTGTGCCTGTGTAGGTGAAGAGAAATGGGGCAAGGACAGAGCTAGAAGATGGAGGGTATGGAGGAAGTGTTCAGAATTTAAAATGAAGAGAACTTACTGATTAAGTGAGTGAGATTTATTGGGGATGAAGGAGGAATCAAAGGTGACTTCCATGTTTCCCTTGTGGTTGGTTAGTGGAGCTAACACTTCAGATAAGATTAGAGGATGATGAATTGCACTGGATGGAGAAAAAGAGGATGGACAAACTGTCAGGCATGCGAGGTACCTGTGTGCCAACAGGATGAGGAAGTCCAGTGTGTAAGGGAATCTGACATTCAAGAGAACAGTCAAGTCTGGATGTGTAGATTTTGCAGTGGGAGCTGAAATTACAAGAATGAACATGATTATCTAGGAATAGTCTATCGCATGAGTAGAAAGAGGACATGGGAGCACCCTAAAGTCACATCAACATAAAAGAGCCTGTAAGGAGCCCATACAGGAAACAGAAAGAGCAGAAGAGTCATATCAGTCTGGAGTCTCTCCTCTTTATTGTAGAATTAATTTTTCCTCGCTTTGTTCTACCATCGTATTTTTTATTTACAGTAGGATAAGTGATATTATAGAGGCTTTAGACAATAGTCAGTGTCAGGAGTTTTATGCATGCTGCCTATAAGCTTCTTTAGGCCTAGATCCTCAATGTTATCCATGTCCCTAGTATGAACTTGAGTGGCTCATGGGTGATAGTAGGCTTTCAATAAATACATGAATTAGAAAATGTTTCATGAGAGAATGAATGTATCATTTTAGAGAATTTGTTTTTAACCCACATCAGAAGGATAAATTTATAGACCAATTAGGTGTTTTTTCCCTCAATTTCACAATGAAATCAACCTCCAGTTGAGCAAACCAGTTAGCTAGTATTTGAAATTAGCTAAATCAGTACTATAGTTTAGATCAGTACTATAGACTTTGGCAGAAGCTGGACCAGCAACTCAAAAAAATATGATTCTCAAAAGGGATCAGGTGTGCTGGTTTCACATATGGAGGAGAAGGCTTTCACATTATTCTAACTCTCAGGTGCATACACCATTGTCTTTTCTTCGGTTGCTGCAGGGCAAAAGAGGCAGATGGCTTTTTAAAGATTTAGGGGAAAGAATGCAGATTCTGTAAGTATTCAAGAAAAGTGATGATAAAACAAGTAATTCTACTCGTATGAACCAAAAGCCAATGTTATTTAGTGCTGTTTATTACTGGGAGGCAAAACGAGAACAGATCTTCTGGGTAATTATTGGTATTTCCATGTTTGCAGCGGGATTCAGACTAGCAAAGGAGAAGCTTATTTTCCATTGTCCAAACTTAGAGAAGTCTTAAGTAATCCAGTAATTGGAGAAACTGTTGCCCAAGGAATTATTTTATTTTAGTGCATATGCTTATTTTACCTAAAACCAGCATACCATTTGTTTTTAAATATAAATGATACACCTACATAGTTTGTTCTGCCTCTGGAATGTTTGTAGGCTCAGATTTCTTTCTATACTTGTTCTCTAGGGAGGCTTGTACTATCTAATAGTCTTATCTATCTAGACTATCTTATACTTAGTCTAGGGCACTTCTTAGTCTAGTTCCAAGCCTCAACTTGTGTGCCGGGTGGCTTGGAACAGCTGAAATCCCTGTAGTCAGAGAAGCTAGATGCTGTCAAGTGTTCAAGAGTGCAAGAGACCCCCCCCCTTCTAAGAGTGATGAAGTCGATGATGGAATTTTAACCCATTTCCCCACTTTGTACACCCATTCTGCAGTGTTCCATTCCAGTGCTGAGAAGTTTTTCTTAACTCTTAAACTGAAAGCCCTGATATTAGTAAAGGCCTCATGAAGGCTTTTGTGAGTGGGGGCCATCATGCTTCACTGGCGGCTTCTTCTCTGCATTCCTCCCCTCCGACCTTCGCGTACCTCCACACCCACCCCTCCATCCCACTACGGAGAGCCTTTGAAATCTGAGAATTGAAAGAACAAACCGTTGGTCAAAAGAGGCAGCAAAGCCGCCCTTTGGGGTTTAATAATGTGTCCTGCACTATTTTTGTATTTAGCAAAAATCAATTTGGCCTCATTATAAATGTGTTTTCCCTTGGGCTTTCATTTCTGAGATTATTTCAAGGGAAATTATATCCATATACTAGTCTCATTTGTCCATATCTCACTCAATAACTATTAGAGTTATTAAATATCTTGAACTAGGAAGTTGTATTTTGCCAGCATTAAATGCAGCTTGAAATTCTGAGATTCAATTTGGAGAAAAATCACTACATTTGAGTGGGTTAGAATATTGCCAAAAATGCATTTTCCATCTGTCTCATGGTAAGAACTGTTTTAGCATTTGAAATTTATAGCTAAGGACTTTCTGCCATCTTTGCAAAGTGGTCTGGAACTGGAGAGTGTGATAAAGATTGTAGGTCCTGGAGAGCTGTCCTCATGATGGAGGACAAAGTGAAGTGAAGAGGTCAGTTCCTTTCTGCTTTAGTTCCTTAAATGGTAGATGTCTTTGATGTCTAACACTGTCAAGTCATCACCAGCATGTTCAACACCCAAGAGCGTGGTTCCCAGAGCATTTGTGCCCAGAGCCCTGCGTATTCCCACATGACATAACCCACAGCGATGATCGTGGTTACTTCTCATGACCTGAGCTGAGTATGCCCTGGAAATATTAGCACTGGACTCATCCTTACTCACCTACTTGAACACATGCAAAGAAGACGTTAAGTTTGCCAAAGCCAAATAAGAAATCAAAGGCCAAGTCGGGAACTGTTTTCAGCCTCTTCACTAATGTGGGCTCATATGCAGTTGTTCTTTATTGTCAGGTGCTGTCCCTGAGAATCTCTTTGTTTGTCTTAGGAATGCTGATGATAGCATCGTCATCATGGGCACTGTAGCTGGTTCCCCGAAGTCTGTTCTCGTGTGGATGGATCCTGCCTCTTAGCATTATCATTGGTTTACTTACCTGGCTTAAAAAGGAACGCTCCCTTCCTTTTGAGTGTGTGTCAAGTTATGTCCCTGCCACACCTCACAGTGTCATCGTTTGGGCTCTGCTGTGTTGAATTCATGATCATTTCTACTGTTCTCACAACTTATGCTTCACTTCATCCTGCGACAACAACTTAAGAAACTGCAGTCTTTTGTTTTACACAACATTTCACAAAGTGTATTATTATTGCCTCAAATATTATTATACACCTAGTCAATATTACTTAGAGGCAGCCTGGAAGAGTGAGTAGAACATGGGCTTTCTGGAATTAGAATTGACTCTACCACTTTTTAGGTGTATGGAGTTGGAGAAGTTATTTAAGTGCTCTCGGCCTCAATTTTCCTCATCTACAAAATGGGGGCTATTAACAGAATCTGCCACAGAAGGTTATTGTGAGTGAGGATTAAATGAATTAGTACATGCCAATGGCTTTGTATAGTATCTTTCAGACATCAAGATATCAAATTTTAGAAGAGCAGGATTTCTTCATTAGTCATTTTGCCCTGACACTTTACTGTTTATTGACTCCAGGAAAATATATGTAAAACTGCTTAAGAGGTTTGGTATAACCTTTGCTATAGTTAAATGCCTTTCCCCTTCATAGTACGTGGAACCTAGATGATGATGATGATGATAATGATGATGATGATAGCCAACATTTATAGAACTCTTATAATGTACCAGGCCCATCCTACACATTATATATAATCTTATTTATTCTTCATAAAAACCACATGGTGGGAAGCTTGTCTCCACTTTACCATTGAGGAAGCTGCTACTCAAAGGCTTGGGGCTGGGTTCGTAGCCAGGTCAATTCTGCCCAAAGTCTATTAACCATTACTATAAACTACCTCTTTAACAACAGTAGACTGGTTCTCTTTCAAAGAAGAAGCCTGGGGAAAACGGAAGAGAAGAGGTTCTTTCTGGGATCTACTGCTCAGGAGCTATTGGATCTTGAGGAAGGCACTCAACCTCCCTGAAGTTCAAAGTCTTCATCTGTGTACTGAAGAAGACAATCACTGTACAGGTTGCACGAGAGATATAGAACAGAGTAAATACATAACAAAGCAAGAATAGGTAGGTAATTCAAGAGTTGCCCCCTACCTGGTTTTGTCAGAGCAGTCAGAAATTATGAAGATTTCATTTTATATACCCGTTTAATGCATATGATGAAGGCCGGGCATTTGTCTCCACAGTAAAACCAGAGCTTAATTGCCATTAAGCAGTGTGACTTGGGGAATGATTTTGGCCCAAACTGGGTGCACTTGTTATAGTTGTCCTACAGTCTGGTTGATCTGGGAGGGTGTGACACAGCCCTACTCAGTCTTGGTCTTTATCAACATCAAGGAATTTACATGACAGATTTCAGTTCTGTCTGATAGGCTTTGCAAAAAATGCTGGCACTTCTCAGTGTTTCTAACAGAGTATCTTATGATCATTTCCTTCTGAGATTGGTCAGGAAGTTATTTTGGGGGGAAGCTGGCTTTTGTGGGCTGTAATTTTGGGTGATGGTGATGGGAGGGGGTGTATTAAATCCTTTTTGTCAGTTCTTGGTCAGAGTGGAGCTTAGAATGGATTTCGCCATTTGTGAAACCCATAACACTTTTCGGTGTAATACCATTAAAGAGACTCCTGGTACCAGTAGGTAAGGAGTAGCTCAGGGGTGTTACTGTTTAATGACTTCAAGCTCAATTTCATGTGTTATTATAGATCTATCCCCTTCTTTATCATTTCATCTTTGGATAGTACAGCATTGCTTCAGAAGCAGAAATGCGGCAACAGTTTTAGTTTATCTGTTGACTATGAACATGTTATATTGTCTGATCAAGGCTGATGCATGAGCTTGATCTTTGAGGTCATGATTAGGGCCGACTCTGACACATGTCTGTGGTACTCGTTGATGCTGTTTCCTAAATAATTTGTCTCTCTACACTCTGGGAGCATTGTACATTGTACTTCCTGGCTTTTTTATATTCGGGTGGGGTCATGTCAGTAATTCTGGACAATATGTTGTGACTGTACACCATTCAGTAGTGATGTACTCCTTCCAGAGATGGAATGTTTTTCTGCCAACATGCCTATCCAAGGATCTCCTTTCCTTCTGCCATAGTTACAGGCAACATTCTCGATTCTCACCTTGGTTCCAGAGAGCACCGCCAACCCTTTGTAAAGAGGCGGCCCTGCCTGTTGTTATTTTGACGAGCGAGACACTGGTTATATGCCTGCAGGAGATCCTACTCCTCTCAGTTAATGCAGTGATCCACAGTCAAGCGCTTGCACTTTTGGGGGACAGTCAAGATATAACCTGATTGAATTTGTTTTCTCTGTTTTACCTTACCATAAAATCCATCTAGCGGTCTGAGAAAATGTAACACCTTGATAATAAATGTTTTAGGGGCAATCAAACTTGCTTCATAATATAATTTTTTTCTTTTTCTTTAAAAAATTTTTTCCTGTATTTCCTTGTCCCAGTCCCTAATATTTTGCCTGGCACATAGTAGCCACTTAGTAAATAAATGATGAATGAACTTGTACAAAAATCTATTAATTTGAAGAGAACTTGCCATTAGCATTATATAAGTTTTTGACTCTTTCTGAACTTACTGTCGCCAATTATCCTGTTATTAATCCAACTGTAAGTCATACTATTTTCCATTTTCAAGGCTCTCCCAATGACAGGAACCCTGCTCTGGCTCATCAGTTGCTGCAGTGGCCTCTCTTGAGAGAGCAGCATAGAGCATCTCCAGTTTCCAAGCTCAGCAAACCCAGGAAATATATGGGACTCTAGTTCATGCAGGCAGGCAAATTCCTTGCTCTGGCACCATTTTTGGTCAAGGACACAGCACCCAAACTGCTGCTGGCTCTGGAAGAATTTTCACCTTTTTTACTTTCAAATTTGTGTAGTTTCAATGCTGACCCTAGAGAGCCATGTCTCTAAACTTCTTCCCATTAGGACACACCTGAGATGTCTTTCATACATGCTGAGAAGAAGAGGAACGGGTTAGGACAGCCCAAGACTTCAATCTGATACCTGGGGACAAAATACCAATCGTTTTAACATTAAGCACATATCTTCCCCAATTACAGATCTCTCTTGAAGCAATTCCTTCTCTCCATCTCTTCTGACATCACTTCAGATCAGGCTCTCAAATCTGTTGATTGCACTATTAAATCAGAACAGTGCCTGGAACACCAATAAGTACAAGCTATTATTATCTGTATTATTGCTATTTCGGCAGCCTCATGTTTCCACGTTTTCTACATTCCGATCCATACTTTGCATCTTTTAAAAATAGACCCGATTCTGTCATTTCCCCATTCTAAAGCCCTCTGGTCTCCAGTGCCGAGGGGATAAAGCCCACAATCCTCAGCACATCGTACTTCTTCGGCGGGGCCTGCGTCACCCACGGCAGCCATATTGGAATCACTAAGGGAGCTTGTTAAACTCTCCATTCCCCAACTCTACTTTTCGGGAGCCTCTGATGAACTTATGGGTGATGTGGAAGGCAGACACATTCCTGGGGTGGGGATGTGCAGTTTGAGAGAGGTTCCACACCTTGCACCCCCCACCTCCCCAGAGAGAACCACTGCCCCCCCTCCCCGCTTCCCCCACCCCTCTTCTTCACCCTCCCTCCCCCCATGCTGCCATGTGCAGTGTGAGTTCCAAGCTTTGGGCGCCTCCTCAACCTTCCCATGCTCTGTCATACTTCTTGCTCTGCATATGCATTACCATTTCCTTTTATGCTCTTCTTCCCTTCTCTGCTTGGGCCCATGTTTTTTTTTTGTTTTTTTTTTAACATTTAGTTTAAATGTCAGTTCTTAGGCCTTTCCTAGTGTTATCGGACGGCCGTCTCTCTGTGCCACTGTGCGTCGACTTGCATTATCATACTTGTCAAAGTGCAGCCTCATTATTCGTGTTTGCAACTGCCTAGAGAGCAGAATAATGTCTTGTTCTGTGATCTTCTACCAGATTTTAACCGAGTTTTGGCACCTGGCAGGCACTTAATGAGAGGCAGTGCTCTATGGAAGTGTGAGTTTTGGAGTTTTCCCTCCTAGGGCCCTGTGACAATTAAATGAGATAGCATACAAGACAGCCCAGTGCTTGATTCTTAGTAAATGCTCAGTAAATGACACCTATCATTTTGGGAAATAAATGTTTAGCAGTCAGTATATATATAATTCTCTCATTCATATGCCGAATTGTCTGCATCTTAATACCCATACCAGGAGGCATGTTTTTCTCATCCAGATAGTATATCAGCTCCCAAGAATTTATTTAGCAAATATCGGTTGCTGTGGAAAATATATTCTACATCATCTCTGCTTTCAAAGAGATACAACTAAACACCACCAACTCCAACACAAACACATGAAAAATAGCAGCGAGACAATCCTAGGCAAAGAGCTTAACTGTCTGCGTAACACGGCCTGGGCTGTAACTGCAACGGGAATGGAACGGAAATCATCGAGGCCTGAGAGACAAGATTCACCGTTTTGGGAGCTACGTTTGCATACACATACCCATATTCACCCCTTAGGAAAAATGGTGGCAAGAGGGGGGTACGGCTTGATGAGTAGAGGAAATACGGTAGAGTGGACGGGTAGGCGGGTGAAAGTCGGCTGCACTGGGTAGGTATGATGCCCCTTTCGAAGGGTGCCCATTCAGGGCGGCATCGTCTTCATCTGGGAGCCTGCTAGAAGTGCAGGGTTTCAGGCCTGCCTCTCCCCTCCCCTGCCACCGGCCTGCCCAGTTGGAAACTACATTTTAAAAGCATCTCCAGATGATTCCTGAGCACCTGAAAGTTGGAGAAGCAATGACCTACAGATGCTCAGGAATTTGACTTTATTGGCGGCTCATTTAGGGCCCTCCTGCGAGCTGCTGGAGCATTATAGGGGGTCCGCAAATCCATCTGCACTTCCGATGCAGTCTGAAGACTGCAGACTGTGTAGCTCGGGTATAAATGTAATATTTCTTTGTTCCCAATGTACCTAGATGCTATTATGACAAAATGCAAAATTCATTTGGAAGCGTAACTGGTTCCTAGTAGCTTTTCATCATTATGTCGTTTCTTAGGCATCCAAATCTAAAAGAAAACGGCTCTTGAGTGGAGGTTTTTGAAACAATTTATATTAAAAAGAAGTTTCAGTATTTGAAAGCCAGTATTTGGAAACGGATATACATTCAGTGCTGCATCATGCACAATATTTTGAGTCTTCGCAGACAGACGTGGGAATCAAAAGTGAAATGCATCCCTTCATGAAAGAGAACAAATCACCTAACACACAGCCGGTTGTTCCCATGACTCTAGACTTAGGGGTTCGTACAGTTTTTACATTTGTGCCTTGTACTGTATGAGCTTTTCCTAGGGCTCTCGGGTTAGGAGAAGCAAGTACCTGTGTGGTCCAATTCCTTCCTTTCCCGGTGCCCTCTGTCAGTGAGGCTGGTGGTGATTAGTGTGTGGGAGTGGACATTCAGGGATTTTATACAATGCACATTCCACTTCTTGGCTTTGGCTGAGTTACTTGGACGATGCTTCCTCACCAAGCTTGGACGGTGTCATGCTTGGTGAGGAAGAGAGCTTAAGAGAACTTGGCTCTGTTAGTCATCTCAGTCCTGAGCATAGTGTTAGCAGATGTAAAGTATTAGCACCTGGTTCTTCCCAGGCCCGTGCAGCCCTGACTTTGACATCAGCTAGTCCTATCATCAAAACCTGTCTCCATCACTTTGGGCCAGTTACTTAACCTCTCTCAGACTCACCATCTTCATTTGTAAACTAGGGGTAACAAATCTGGTTCAGAGAGCTCTTCTAAAAAATGAAATGCAAGTTGCAAGTCATTTGGCATATTCTCACCTTCAGTAAGAGCCCCTACTATTGCTATATTCACTATTACCTTTTGCTCTGTCTTATAAAGACATCCCTTCACCTGTCTTTCCAGTAGGGACCCTCATGTGGTAAATCAGAATGCTAAAGAAGAATGGGCAGGTGGAAAAGGGAGGCTGAGCAATTATTTTGCTCACAAGTGATTCACAGATTCAAGAGGCCCAGAAGAGGGAATGAAATCCCCTGTCCCCTGGCTCTCAGTCAGCTCGAACCCGGCCTGTATGATCACTTAGTATCACAGAAATGATCTTCTCATGCTTTGTTTAGTTCACCCCAACTCAGGGCCACAGCGCTGACGTTGGCTTAGCCTTGACTGACCTGTCTGGACTCAAACAATTTCCTTCACCTTCCTTAGCCTCAGTTTCCTTATCTTTAAAATGAGAGCATGGACCTTTGTGATCTCAAAGGTACTTCCAATTATACGATTCTAAGAGATTACGCCCATCTGAGAGCAAGTGGAATTAATGCGATGAAGGGGAGCCCTCCAGGGGGAAATGCTGGAGATGAGAACAAGAATAGATGTGAATCATCTCAGTTTTGGGGCTCACAAAAGCTTATGGCAGGTTTTTGTATTCGTCTGCCTGGTTGCATACTTATGCACTGCCCTTGTTTGGCCTTGAAGAACATGGTTTTTTTCCATTGTTTCTAGTGGGGACAATACTGTATTGTCACAAATCATTGTGTCACGTCTGCTTGGGAAAGCAACCACGCTGCTTCTCTTTGGATCCTTGTCCAGGAAGTTCTCAAGCCAGCAGATTGCCTCAACAATTCATGATGACTCCTGGTGGCTCCTCTCTGGCCAGAGACCTGTTCTCCCCACTGCCGGGGACACCAGAGGGGATGGTAGGTGTTTGCTCTCCATTTACTCCCTCACCAGGAACGGCACTGGGGATTGTCAGGCAGGTAAGGAAAATGCTGTTGTGCTCAATAGAGATGTCAGACCAGACGTGAGTCAGCGTTAGCTTCCCCCAAGCACAGCTGAGAGACAAAGAAATGGATTTACTGGAGATGTACACAAACCAGAACCTATTATGTTAAAAAGCATAAATAAAATGAAGGAAAAGGCATACAGAATGAAATTATCTTTTTAAAGCATCTTGGCAAAATAGTGCTGAAGACACATCAGTACAATGGTGGAGTCATCCGTGTGTGTCAACCTGTAGTTTTTAATGACAGGGATGTATAAACAAGTAGGTAATATACAGCCCAGCTGCTCATGGGGTTTTTCTTCACTTGCTCCCTTGAAGAATGAGTTGGTGGAAACACAGCTGAAAGCACAGACTTAGCAAATGAGTAATTTAAGTTCAACATAGAAAAGGAGACGTGGATGAAGATTTAGAAAGAATATCTATTCAACTCCATAAGCCTACAAAGTACGATTAGGCTAAATAGAAATTTTACTCTGCTCTCAAAAGATAAATATCATTTTCCATTTCTTTTGGTGGATAGGCAAAGCTATGTCGTGAGTAATTTTTTTAATGCAGGATTCTTCATGCAAAGAAAAATATACCCCATTTTTTCTCCTTCCTGGTGTCCGCTCAGGCTCTTAGCGAAGGAACCCACCGTATTTTCTCCTAGCCTGTACCATGCTAACACCCGGCACAGAAACACCGAAAAAGTTTAGATCTTTTAGTTTTTTCTGCACCTTTGTTCTTACAGATAATTTGAGATAGCAGATGTGTTTTTATTTATGTTCAGCGAATGTGTAGGGGACCAAAGAGACTCATGGAGGGTAAAATGAGAAAGGGACTTCTCTTTCAGAGAGGAAACAGGGCAAAGAACCAATAATGAAGTCTTATTAAATCTTATTAAAGCAGTTAAAACTTGCTTTTATTTATATGCCTAGAACATTCCAGAGACTTTTCTTATAGGATCTCTTTACAGTAACTTTAAAGTGGTAATTTTCTTCACTTTTGAAGAGGAAACTGATGCGCTGAGGAGGTAACTGGTCAAGCTCCCATATCCCACAGGGAGGCGGGTAGAGAGGAAGTTCGAGGCCAGTGCCTCAAAGTGCAACAAGTTCAAAATTAGGGATTAGGCACCTACTGTATGCCAGACCTTTTGATGGGAACTGGAAATGTGAAGAGAAATAGAACCAAATATTTATCGTTGAGTGCTTCACAAAGCATTTATTGAGTGCTTGCTGTTTCGTTAGGTACTGCCACAAAGGGGATACTGTAGTCAAGCGTCACAGTAGACGATTGTGCAAAGTGCACATACTTATTAGCTTATTTTTTAGATCGTGAAAAGCGCATGCTCAGACCATTTGCCTCACACAGCTAAGATCATACAGGGCATAAGTATTAGAACTGAGGTCTAGACTCAGCCCTGTCTAGCCCTCAACTTTTGCTCTTTTCCAAGATACGTTTAATGCTTATTGAGTTCTCTAAAATATTTGACATGGACTTGGTATGTTACCTCTGCAGAAATATTTGTATTTTAATAGGAGATCCTGCAGGTGAAACTGTGTTTGTAATTCACAGGTGGTTAAGTGGGGGAAATCACTTCGCTCAGGGAAAAATGTTAAGACTCTTCAAAATGACAGTCGATGTTAACTGTATTAGACAAAGACACCTAAATGTGAAAGTCGGATTATCTTAGGTGGTAACCACATAGAAACAAATGACATCAAAAAGAAATAAAATAATGTACAAATAAATTCTTTTTTTAATGTTTATTTATTTGGAGAGAGAGAGGGAGAGAGCGAGCGAGAGCGAGCATGCACCCACGAGAGTGAGCAAGGGGCAGAGAGAGGAAGAGAGAGAATCCCAAGCAGGCTCTGTGCTGGCAGCGTAGAGCCTCATGCGGGGCTCAAACCCACCAACTGTGTGAGGTTGTGACCTGAGCCAAAATCAAGAGTCAGATGCTTAAGTGACTGAGCCATCCAGGCACCCAATGCTGATATAAATAGTATACATAACTCTCAAAAAAATTCGAAGTCAGTAAGGAGGATTTCTCTGAGGATCTATTTAATATACTCACTGATATTACAATCATAAAATACAGCTCCAGTCTCGGTACTTCCTTGTATGAATACCTTATCCAGCTATTATAAAAATCTCATCTCCTCACCATAATTTGAATTTTGTTGTCTTGCTTCCCTTCCTCTTTGGTTAGGACCCTTCCATCTTTTCTCTCCAAACATGGAAACATTTTAAACACCCACTTATGTCTCCAGGATGACTTGGCTGATATTTCCTTACTGCTGCCTTTCCTTTGGACTCCTGTTTGAAGAGTTGATACTCACCTAGTGATCCTTATTTGCTTTGCTTTGTGTTAATTGCTTTTAGTATTCATTTTGCTTAACCTCCTGAACTATAAAAAGTTTCTTGAGGGCTTTTCTCATCTCTTTTTATTCTTTGTAGCGTCTGGCACAGGGTCTCACATGTTGTGGTAATGAGTATCTGTAGGTATTAGTTAAATGAAACCCAATTAAATAAGGGCCAGAGTAAAATGTGCAGGCAGAACAGCCATGCGTCAGACTTTCTCTGACTTGTGGATAATCTGCTTTCCAGCAAGGGGAGAAGTTGAGGAGAGAGGAAGACAGGAGAGGAAGGACCCTCAGTAATTTGACACTGACATGAAACTTACAATGGAAAACCAGCAGGTCTCCATAAACCACCTTCACTCTTCTCATGAGGGAGAATATCTCCTCATTAGGCAGGAGCTTGCACAACTCAGTGGGAAACTCTCATAACACCCTAAAGCCGTAACCCTATTGATGACAGCACATGTGGTTACATAGCAACAATTATGGTATCAAAATAGAGTATTATTATGATCTCAAGTGCGAAAACAACTGCAACAGAGGATTAAAGTTAGCAACGAAGGAGAGAGATGTAGTAAATTTAGAACTAGAACAGAGTTCTTTCCAAAAACACATTTTGCATAAAGTTTCCCACATTTTGCACTGACTAGGGGCACCTCTGAAAGTTAAAGCTTTTCCTATAAAGGGAGAGCTGAGGCCTGCGGTTTTTCCAGATAGCATATTTCCCAGCCACAAACCCATATTTATTTCTTCCAGAACATGTACTAATTCTCTTCCTCCTGCCCTCACCCCAGTGCGTGCATGTAAACAAACACACTCCATTCTTTACCATTCAGGATTAGGAATCATATACATCATCAAAGAGAATGGCCTTTGCTTGATTCATAGAATGGCTGTGAGGACTCAAATCACACTGCACAGTGGGTGGCTGAAAGGGTGATAGCGTTGCTCACTATATAGTCAGTCATAATAATTATCCATTTTGTGGTTGGTGAAACTGAGAGCTGAAACCTACAGTTTGACTTTTTAAAAAATCAAATAGTTGGGAACTGGAGGGTCAAAGCTTTCTGGTCTTAGGACAAATAGGCTCATGTTTTTGTTGTTATCGCTGTTTGTTTTTGCCATAATTTTTACAGCTATAATGTTGCAAAGGACATCGTTGTTTATTTTTTTGATGTCCAGTCGCCTGTGCTTCTTCTAATCTTGATTCCCCCCCTCCCCTAAATTATGAGATCCAGAAAAGCTGATCCCATTTCCAACTCCAGGGAGTAGGAAATAGGTGAGTCCAGGTGGGCATGGGGAGAGGTGGTAGTTTCCGTCCTTCTCTAGCTATTTGTCCATCCATTTACAATTGTTCTTTTTCTTCCTTTCCTTTTCTTCTTTTTTAAATTTATTTTTGCCTTCTTTCTTGTATGTTCGAAACAGCATCAAGAATATCTTTGCAGGTTAAGGAGAAGAAATCTCCGTGTGAGTGGGAGACTATGAGTTCATAGAGAAGGAAGCTGGATGTTGACTTGAAAGTTAGCAGGGCATTTGACCCTGCAGCTTTTTAAGCACCATCTGGTACTTCCTTCTCTTCTCTCCCTGATCCATGAGTCATGCCTCATCAAAAGTTTCCCAGACCCCTGAAGTAAAAATGACATATCAGTGAGTATGAGTGATGGGAGGAGAGTATAAGATTTCATTAGATGGAGTAGAGTGAAACACTGCAAAATGAAGAATTGTAAAGAGTACTGACCCTTGTACTACAGAAAGGGCATCAGCACTTAGCTGCCAAACAGCATGCATTGTAGGAGGAAACCCTTGAAACTGAATATTATCTAAGGTGAGGCAGCAATTCTTTGCTCCAAGTTACATAAAATTCTTGCTTTAGAATCTGATGTATATAATTATTGAGGACCAACTGGCAGACACTTGATTAGGCATCATGAGCATTGGATGGGGGCAGAATATTTAAAGATAGTGCGAGATATCAAAGAATGTACAATTCCGAAATAAGACTTGAATATCAATAAGCTTTAAGCCAGAAGCCTGAAATGAATCTCTGCTCTTACATTCTTGTCCAGGTCTAGATTTATACTCGTTAAAAATGAGCGCCAAACTTTTATTCCTTTCCTGAAACCAGTGAGAAGTCACCTGGACAGTGTCTCACTAACTTGTCCTAAGGAGGTAGTAAATATTTGTCAGTTCTGTTGAGCAACAACCTCACACCCTCTCCTGCCACATTCTCCAATGGAGAAACTGGCACCCTCCTGTCTCCTGGGCACCCGAGATTTCTCATTCCTCTTATGAAAGTCCTGGAATTATTTATCTAAAACAACCACGTCCTGTATTCCTGCTGTCTCTGGTACTTTCTTCCTGCTTTATTCCCAGCAGTCATCTGGAGATAAGCATACTGAACAGTTGAAATAAGTTATTTCTAATGTCACTGAATACTAAAATTTAGTAAGGAACTGATCGCTGCAGAGGGGAGTTTCAAAAAAATAAAACACATGGTTCATAATCACAGTGAGTTTAAAAATCTAGTTAAAGATTCAAAATTGGTGCATCTGATGGAAGAGTAAGCAGGACTTATGTTGTATGGGAGGTATTGGAACTAATTTCTCATTTGGTCGTTCTTTATTTCAAGCATCCCTTGACTGAGACAGATGAGGCTGATTGCCTTACTATTTCATATTGGACTTTCGTGTTCTGGGTTTAATTCTTGGAGGTTTCAAAATGTATTTTGATCATTTTTTCTTAGGAAGATAGGTGATCAACTTCCTAACCAGTCTAGCCCAAAACTAATGAACCATAATGTCAAAGTGATTACTTTTAAAGTAATAAATTATGGGCACAATAACTGAACTCAATCTGTTCTTCTGAGGAATTTGGCTGGTTTTTTTTTTTATAACAGCTTTATTGAAATACAATTTACATACCATAAAATTTACCCTTTTCAAGTATAAACTTCAGTAGATTTTTAGTACTGTATATTCACAGAGTTGGGCAATCATCCATATTATTTATTTTTGGAACATTTTAATCATCCCCCAAAGAGACTCTGTACTCATTAGTAGTCACTCTCCATATCCCTATTTCCTGCAGCTTTTGGCAACTGCTAATCTACTGTCTGTCTATGTATTGCCTATTCTGGACATTTGGAATAAATGGAATCATGCAATATATGGTATTCTGTGGCTTGCTGTCTTTCACTTAGCATAATGGTTTCAAGGTTCTGCCATGTTGTAGCACGTATGAGACTTGCTTCCTTATAATTGTCAGATAATACTCCATTGAATGGATATTCTGCGTTTTGTTTGGTTATAGTGAATAATGCTGCTATGAACATTAATGAAAACGTCTTCATGTGGACTTATGATTTCATTTCTCTTGGGTTTAAACCTAGGAGCGATATTGCTGGATCTCATTTTAAGAACTGCCAAACTGTTTTGTTTTGTTTTGTTTTGTTTTAAATTTTTTTAAGGTTTATTTATTTTTGAGAGAGAGAGAGAGAGAGTGAGCATGAGTGGGGGAAGGGCAGAGAGAGAGGGAGACACAGAGTCCGAAGTAGGCTCCAGGCTTTGAGCTGTCAGCACAGAGCCCGATGCGGGGCTCGAATCCACACACCGTGAGATCATGACCTGAGCTGAAGTCGGGCGCTCAACCGACTGAGCCACCCAGGCGCCCTCCAAACTGTTTTCTAAAGTGCTGCATCATTTTATAATCCCTCCAGTGATGAATGAAGGTTCTATTCCTCTACATCCTTGACAATCCATGTATCTGTGTATATTTCCATCTGTATATCTGTATATCTCCTATTGGCTCTGTTTCTCTGGAGAACCATGACTAATACACAGGGCAATACTGGCCACATGAAATAAGCTGGAAGGAGCTTCTTAGTCTTCTAGTTTTTGCAAGAGTTTTTGAAAGACTGGTGTTAACTCTTCTTTAAATGTTTGGTAGATTTCACCAATGAAGCCATCTGGGGCTAGTGATTTTTTTGTGTGTGTGAGAAATTTTTAAATTACTAATTCAATCTCTTTACTTGTTATAGGTCTATTTAGATTTTCTGCTTTTTTCTTGAGTCTTTTTCAGCAGTTTGTTTCTTTCTAGGAATTTTTCTATTTCATCTAGATTATATATAATTAGCATAGGGTTGTCTATAATATTCCCTATACTTCTGTAAGATTAATGATAATGTTGTTCTTTTATTCCTACTTTTTACAATTTCCTTCTTTTCTCTTGGTCAGCCTGACTGGGGGGTTTTCAGTTTTATTAATCTTTTCAAAAAAACCAACATTTGATTTTGCAGGTTTTCTCCATTATTTGACTAGATCCTATTGCATTTATTTCTGCTCTCAACTTTATTGTGTCTTTCCCTCTCCTTGCTTTGGGTTTATGTTTATTTTCCCCCCTACTTTATTAAGGTGGGAAGATAAATTATTGATTTGAGACCCTTCTGTATATATCTTTTGTTCTCGTATTTCTTCATTACGACCTTCTTTTGCGTTAAATATATATTTCTTAGTGTACCATTTTAATTACCTCCCGTTTTAATGATATATATTTTACTTTCTTAATGGTTGCTCTGGGGATTACAGTTAAATATTTTCTTATGAAATCTAGTTCAGATTAATACCAATTCAATTACAATAGTACACAAAAACTTTGCTCCTGTGTAGTAGCTCTGTTTCCCCCTTCTCCTTTGTGCAATTATCATCATACAAATAACCTCCTTATAAATTATAGTCACACAACACCACCTTGGAATTATTGATTTATGTAGTTCCCATTTAAATCTGTTTAAAAAAGGAGTTATGAATTAAGATACATTAGTACTATCTTTTGTATTTACCAATGTGGTTACTTTCACTGGTGGTCTTTATTTCTTCATGTGTATTCAAGTTACTGTGTAACATCCTGTTATTTCAGCCAGAAGGACTCTCTTTAGTATTTCTTACAGGGCAGGTCGGCTTGTGATGCATTCTCTCAGTATGCAGTTTTCTGGGAATGTCTTCATTTCTCCTTCAAATTGCAGGATAATTTCGCTGAATTCGGTATTCTTGTTGAGAACTCTTTTAATAACAGGCCATCCTATTGACTTCGGCCTCTATGTTTTCTGATGAGAAGTCGACTCTTCATGTTATTCAAGATTGCTTGCATGTGATGGGTCAATTTTCTTTTAAGATTTCAAGTTTCCTTTTGTTTTTTGCTTTTGCAGTTTGTGAATCTCTAGATGTGGGTCTCTGAGTTTATCCTACTTGGAGTTCCCTGAGTTTCTCGAAAGTGTACATTACTGCTTCTGTCATTTGGGACATTTTTAGCTATTATTTTCTTCAACTACCCTCTATTTCCTTCTCCCTCCTTTCCTTCTGGGACTCCCATTTTGCATATGCTGGTGTGATGTTCATGTCCCAGTCACCGAGGCTCTGTTTGTTTCTATTTATTATGTTCTTTCTGTTCCTCAATTGACCTGTCTTTAAGTTTGTTAATTCTTTCTTTTCCCCACTCACTTGGGCTGTTGGTCCTCTCCAGTTAGCTTTTCACTTATGCGATTGTATTTTTGAACTCTAAAATGTCTATTTGACTCTTTCTTAATTTCTCTTTGTTAATATTGTCTATTTGGTGAATTAGCATTCTCATATTTTCCTTTAATTCTTTAGGCAAGATTTCCTTTAGTTCTTGGAACATCCTTATAATAGTTCATTTACAACTTTGTGTAGAAGCTCCAACAACTGAGCTTTTCAGGAGTAGTTTCTATTGATTTTTTTCCTATTTATGGGCCAGACTCCCCTATTTCATTATGTGGGTCTTATTTTTTGTTTGTTTTTTGTTTTTGTTTTTGTTTTTTTTTTTGGTTACTGAAACTGGGCTTTTATAATAATTTAATGGGGCATCTCTAGGAGTCAGATTATCTCCATGCCCCCATATCCAATTTGTTTTGTTGCTGCATGTAGTAGTAGCAATTATTGTTATCAGGGCTATTTGTTTGATTAGTGACTTTATTAATTTTTAAAGTCTATATTTGTTGTTGTTCTATGCAGACCTCTGTTTAATAAGCTTAGAGGTCAGCTCTTGAGTGGACATATATTTTCTTAAATTCCTTTAACTAGTAAGTTCCCACCCTTTTGCAACAAATATATATGTGTGAATTGGGGTATGCCTTCAATGTTCTGGAAGTTTGCAACTCTGCCTTAGCCTTTACCTCCTGCATGGCCAGCCATAGGTGAGAGATTAGGGCCTTCTCAGGCCTTTCCCAAAAATATGCACATCTCTCCATATACATACTGCTTTCTAGATTGCCAGGAATATGTCAGAGCTTTCCAAAGCCCTCTATGGACATCTCATATCCTAGATATTTATTTTAAGTTTTTTTTGGGTCAGCTTCCTGTTTGCCTCAACTGGTTTCAACATCTCAAGCTACTGCAATGCTAAATAATTCTTGATTCTTTTGGAAAAACACTCTGAAGATAGGGATTTTCTCACTTAATAATATATGAGTTAGGTCGACTAAAGGTTAATCCTGTGGATGGGACTTTCCAGGGAGCTGCCAGACAATAGTGATAATTCTCCAAAGATGGGGCTTTTGGGGGAGCTCGAGACCTATTCCACTCTCTTAAATGGGTGGTAGGCCACTGTTTTTCACAGCCACCATGTTTGTAAAGCTGCTGGTTTTCAAGGCTACTGTAATGCTGGGGAGAGGGAGATGGGAAAAGAGCAAGTGTAAATGCCACACAGCTCACTGTTCTTCTACAGAAACAGCCATTTTTCTTTCTATCCTTTGGTTAAGTCATAGAATTCTGAAAATGTTTATTTTGACTATTTTGCCACTGCTCTCATTGCTTTGATGGAGCACCATTCTTGAAGTGTTTTTCTTCCTGAGTGACCTTGATATCAGGGCTGCTTTTGAGACATAGATTTCAGACCTGAAAGTTGTTTGGTGAGTACAGAGCCAGAAAAATGGAAATGGGTGAACTAGAAGGGTACAGGTGGATGATTAAATCTGGTTCTTGTTTCCAGTCTGGGGAGATTGATATTTATGTCTCCAGGGAAATGTTGTACCTCATCTTTCTGTGTACAAGAGCTACCATGATGAGATATTTCCCGTAAGCCTTGAGATCACCAAAGAAGAGGAGGGACCCTTGCTGCTGATAACACAGTCTGAGTGGAAGTCTCAGCTGGGAACCCTAATAAGGCCAGCAGAACAGAATTGTGGCAGTGAGGCTTTGGAACTGATGGGCTGATCGTGAACCGTTGACTGGGGACCCTTGAGATGTGCCTGCTGTTGATTTGCTACTTGACATGTAGCTCAGCAACCACAGCGTCAGCACCACCTGAGAGCTTGTTGGAAATGGAGACTCTCAAATCCCACTCTGGTCTTGCTGAATCAGAATCTGCATTTTAATGAGGCAATCTGTGTACACAGTTAAGTTTGAGAAGTACACGCCTATAGCATATTTACATCTTTATGTGGTTGTCCTGGAAAGATTCCTGTATTTGGGGAGCCAATCGATCTCATGGTGATTTTTATCAACCTAAATCTCTGACGTATGTTATCCACTTTCCTAAAACTTCAAAGAATACCAGTCTTCGCACAGTCTTGTCCTTGTAGTTTTTTATAGTGAAGATAAATAGTGAACTTCAAGATCTCAGAGAAGCAGAATGTGTGTGAGCTGGAGTGGTCCAGGAAGGCATTATTTGAGTTGGACTTTGAGGAAAGGAAGGTGAGGAGGTGAGTGTATATCAAGGAGATGACAGAATATGGGCCAGCCTACAGAGGTGGGAATTATCTACATAGGTAGTATGCAAAATAGTTGAGGGTGTAGGTTATGTCTTGTTCATATATGTGTCCTCAGGGACTAGCATAAAGTAGGCATTCTCTAAATTCTTTATGAACTAAACAGTGGGAAGATTAGACTCACCAGTGGTGAAAATTTATATAAGAATTATGGGAACTGATACAAATTGCTTAGGATATGACCAGGTGATGGGACCTCGAAAGCTTGGTAGGAATTTGCATTTATGTTTGTTGGATAATTTTCAATAAGGCATGTGGAAATGGAAGGAGGCTTATTTGGGGCTTATTAGAAAAATGATTACAAAATTAAAAAAAAAAACTATGTTCAAACTGCAGAAAATAAAGTCTTCTAAAATCTTGGGTCTTCTAGATTTGCATATATTTGAGTGAGAACGTACTATGGGAATCACACATTTAGGAGAAAGAAAATTGGAGAAAAAATGATAGACAGTAGCAGCGCATTTCAATTTTTTGTATGTTGTAAGATCTTAGGCAGAGGAATGACATGTGAAAAAATGAGTTTGACAGTGATTAAATTGCAGCCTAATGCTCAATGGTTTGGAATGGGAAGAGAATGGAGTCAAATAGACCGACGGGGGGTGGGGTGGGGTGGGCGGGTAATTGTTTTCAGAAACTAGAGATGAAGGCGGGTGGATGTAGACCCAGGTCTGCAGGGCAGAGGATAGTTGCTGCTGGAAGTTCCTGGTATTATAAAAGAGAGAACTCTTATCAAGCAGTTGGGTCTTATATTAAAGAGAAAGAAGAATGGAAAAAGGAGAGAACCCCCCTGATGCGATAGGTATAACAATCACTTTTCTTTACCATTCTTATAAGGCAATGGTAAGAATCAAATGAGCTAATTCTTGTAAGTTGCCTGGGTAAATGCCTGGTTCAGGGTAAGTGTTCGGTGTAAAATTTAGCTCTTACCTATTGTTTCCTGAGAGAAGGGACCACCTGGTGCTGTTAAGTAGCACATCTGTTCTACAAAATCAGCACCCAGCTCAGTGCTTCTTTGTAATAGATGCGTAATAAATATTTGATGAATGGGAAATAAAATATCTATCAACACAGGGACTAAATATATTGATTCTAAATAAAATCGCATTTTACTGTTTATCTATTATAAGATATTATGCCCCAGTGTAGGTTTGGGGGAAGGTGTTTATTTACCTTTCATCTTCTGCTCTCCAAACCAACTTTTTCTCTCTCTTTCTCTGTCTACACCCATTCTAATGGTTCCTATCATAATTCCCTTAACTTCTGGAAGCCAGCTTTCCCTGTCTGTCGGTGTTTTACAGTAGGTTCCCGGTAAATATTTGTGTTACTTGGTAAACCAATGTTTCTAGCCCTCTGGCGCACACCTCAAAGCATTGCTATCAATGAGAAAGATACCCTCGTTTCTTCGCCATATGCAATCCAGCCCTTTTAAATAGTTTGTCTTCCGTGATCACTAAAATGTTTGGTACAACCAATTTAATGAGTTGTAACTAAAGTCCTCTATTTCCTGGGGCTGAAATATGTTGAACTGCACATTTGTGCATGAGCCTGAATCTCTAGAAGTTTCATGATTACTTGACAGAATAATTGAAGCAAGAGGGAAAGTATTGAGTGGTTCATTTTCGCATATATTTTTTCACCTGCCACAAAAATAAAATATTCTCTTGAGCAAAAGTCAGGAACTTTTCCCACCCCTATTACTGTATGATGGCAAGTTGGAGAACAGAATTAAAATAGAGTTACCTAGCATCTTTTCCCAAGAAGCTAAAAGTTCTTTTTATGCATTGTCAGAGAATCTCCATGTTAAAAAAGAGGTTTCCACGTGTGGTCATGGCTGATTTTCATCCTTGAGGAATGTTATAGGGTCTTACAGCTTTGAAGGGACTTAGTTCCATTTGGAAAGTCTACAAAAACCTGAAGTCCAGCTCTTCTGATTTCTTTGGATCCATTTAAAGTCGGCTTTTGCATTTTGCCATTAAACAAGCTTCTTCTTTCGTGCTTAACAATGGTGAGCTTTTTGGGAGAGAACTGCTGCAGAGATTTTTGCACATGGGTGGAGCATCTATATCAGGGAAGCTGACTCACCAAAAAAGATTAAGCAGGTGCACTGAAGAAAGAGCACCCTAATTTAGGTTATTTGAGAGAGAATGTGAAATCATTAAATAACTATACTTTCTATCATGTCCAGTTGAGAATGGTGAGGCAGAAAACATAGGGGAAGAAATAGAAAGGGTTAGAAGAAGGAAAAGAACAGAGGGAAACATGCACTCAGAAGCAGACAGAGGCGCATAGTTACAGAGAGGGTCAGTGAAAATGGAGGGGCTCTGTGAGTTCTGAGGTAAGATGCTTGTCCCGTATTGTTGCTCACTTGGACTGTTTCTATGCTAATAAGTTGTTTAAACATTGTTTATATCTCCTTGTACTGCAGTTTGCCAGGAGAAAAAAAAGGTATTTGGACTGTGGCAACGTTGACCCAAGTGCTGTGTCTCTGAGAGAACAAATGAAATTAAGCCAAGAGCTGGCAGTTTGTCTGCTCTCTTGAAGGGAATGCAACTAACACAGTTGAATCCTTATTCTGTAGCACGTGTTCTCCATAGGTTATCTCATTTAATCCTCAGTGAGTCCAGCAACAGGCACCGTTATGCCCATTCTACAGATGATAAGGGAATGCAACTAACACAGTTGAATCCTTATTCTGTAGCACCTCCATACGTTATCTCATTTAATCCTCAGTGAGTCCAGCAACAGGCACCATTACGTCACCCATTCTACAGATGATAAGACAGTCATGCAGGGATTTGGCAGGTAACAGAACTACTTGAGGAAGGAGACGAAATCCATTACCATCCGTCTCCTGAGTCCTGTACTTTCTGTTTTACCAGCTGCATCCAAGTCTCTTTCTAGAACTTAAAGGAACTTCAGAGAATCATCCAGATTTGCAAATTGGTTGAAATTGCTCCCGGCTTCAGACTGATAATAATTTGCGTTATTGAATAGAGATGCATCACTGGGCCCCATGCCAGCTGGTCGGGCTTCTTATCCATTTAAAGTAGAACAGCATCCAGTTGGTTGTAGGGAGTATTGTACCTACCCTTCTCTGACAGATGGCTTTCTATCTGGCTTTTGAAATTTTTCTGGGAGGGAAGTTCACAGTTTCTCACGGTAGCTTCTTGCACTCGTTTCCAGAATCAGTGTTAGGATCATCAGTACGACTCTCCCTTGTTCCTCCCTTTGAGTGCTGCACACTGTGTGGGGGCCTGGCTTTCCTGCTGGGCGACGGTGTTTCCCGGATACACAGGCACTGTGAATTTACAAGGAACACGTGTGAATAAGGAGTCAGCGAACGATCACCCTTGGGCTTGATCTGACTGGCCGTTTTTGCAAATAAAGTTTTATTGGAACACACTGTGCTTATTCATTTGTGTGTCGTCTGTGGTTGCTTTTGTGCTTCAACAGCGCGGTGTAGCTTAAGTGGTGACAGAGATCGTATGACCTGCAAATTCTAAAATACGTATTACTGCCTTTAAAGAGCAAATCTGTGACCCCTGCTGTCGATTGCAAGTCACCTAGAAAACTTTTGAAGGGAAAAGGGGGAACATGGATGTTACCTACGCTACAGTGCAAAGAGAGTCTGCTACGGACAATGTTTTGCAAGTGCCCCTCTTTGTTTGGGGGAATCCAAAAGGGAGAGGTCTCTTGGCCTGGCCCTCATAATAAGGATTGAGGGTCCCCAGTAGAAATGTTACTTGCACGACAAAATACGGGATTGTGCTGTTCTGTTCTGTGGTTCTTGTCCAGGCAAGTTTGGAAACTGTGACTCCTTGAAACCATGTAGGAAGCCAAGTATTCCAGCTGATGTTTTGTGATTTTCCCCCCTTTGTTTAAAAATAAACTTTGTAGAATCTTTTTTTTTCTTTTTTCTTTTTCACGGCTCTCTAAATATTCTGTTTTGAAACATTTAATTACCCAGGTTATTTATATGGAAAGGTCTGATAATGTTTCTATGGGAGTCTGTTATTTATTTCTTTTGCTAAATTTTATCTTATATTAGGGGAAGGGCTGAGGTTGGTTACTATGACAACGTTCTCAAAACTGCAACAGTCCTATTATGGATGCTAAAACTATAGTCATTCTGGTGGGAAGGCAGCATGGGTAGTGGGTGGTAGTCTTTTTATTTTTATTTTATATTTTTTTAAGAAAACCTCTCCCACTTCCAACTCTTTTGCATTCATTTATTTTAAGCTTTGCTGTGTAGGGTACTGGAATGAGAAATGAACAGGGAAAAAAAGGCTGTCCTGTCTGTCTCCATTAAATTTCTGTAGTCTTTATCTGCTCCATTTGTAAGGATACCCTGCTTTCTATCTGATCTTTTATTCATTTATGCCTTCATTTACTCACCACTCTTATACTGAGGCCTACTCTGGGGTAGATATGAATAAGACAGAATCTCTTCTCATTTCTTCTTTTAAATTACAAATTCCTTGAAGTCATTAATTCACTTCACTTTAATTCAGTTAAATAAATATTTATGAGGACATACTCCAAACCAAGCATTATGCTGGCATATTAAAAAAAGGGGGGGGTTTGGTCAAAGAAAGTTGTTTTGTTTTGTTGGGCAGCACGAGGAAGGGCGAACCATTAGGGACTGAGGTAATTAAAATGAAATTTGATCAATGCCAACACAGAAGTATGTAATCCACTTACCTCTCCAGCCTCTAGATCAAAGGAAAGATTTTGCAAGGGAGGTAACATTTGGGCTGATTCAAAGACAAATGGGCATTTTTCAGTCAGAGCCCTGGGGATGGGTAGGGCATTCCAAGCAACTCTGGACCAGCAAGAATGGGAGTGTGCTGGTGAGGGAGCTGTTGGTGGTGTGCAGGAGAGGTTTAAAAACATGTCTAGAATAGTCTGGAGGTAGAGGTTAGACCCATCAAGAGATGTTATGCCTGGGAAGTTGGATGTTAGAGATTGGGAGCCATTGAAAAATTCAGATGAGAATAGCAAATTGAGTGTTGTGGTTTAGAAAGATCTTTTTGTTAGTGGTGGGCGGGATGGTAGATAATGAAGAGAAAGGAGCAAATTGGGTTGGATAGAACATGGAAATTTGAAAAGATGGAGGGTTTCCTCTTGGGACATAGTGTGCTTCAGATGAGCCCCACCAAATTGGACTGTCTAGTAAGCAGTTGGAAATATGGGTCCAAGAGTGAAGGAAATGTGAGTGGGAGCCAGAGACCTGGGTATTATCAGAGACTTGTGGGTGGGAGGGAAGCAACCGGAACAGGAGCTGCTCACAGTGCCTCACTCGGTGTCTTACTTTGAGGAAAAGATTAATAATTTGAAAAAAAAATTCTGAAGGATTGATGTGACCAGAAGAAGAAGAGTCATTAGGTTCACAATTCTTCAAGATTCACTTGGGATTTCTAAACTCAACATATGAGATATAACCATAAAACAGGTTGGCTTTCTTCTTCCATTCATTCTTTAAACCTGCATGGTGGGGCATGTCCTTCCCTGCCTCGGCTGGCCACTCTTAGGAAACAGGAAACCTTTCCATTGCAAAACCCTGAACTCATTCAATAACTAAAACTTCCAGAGCTGGGGAAAAATAAAAACTCTAGACTTGGCTTAGAATTGAGGTTTCTTCCCTCCCCTAACATGAGCCTGCACAGGACTGCTGCAGTCAGGGGGACAAGAGAGCATGGTCAGCTTCTTCTTTCCTTTCCCACGATGCCTTTTCACCTTCGTCTCCTATTTGCACACCCCTCTCTAGCTGAAGCTGTGCTGGCAGAGAGGAGGAGGGAGGAAACAGTTAAGTTCCTACTTGGCTAGTGATGAATTGTCCCCGTACTGTCAGTGCTGTCTGAATCTCACAGATTCATAAGTTGATTTTTTTCCCTTTGGAGTTCTTCTGCAGAGGCTTTACAGTCTCCCCTCCGTCATTGCTGAGGATCTCGTATTTGCAGTTTCCCAAGACAAGGCGATACGCTGCTCTCCTGGCTACAGTTTTCTCAACCCTTAGGATCCTGATAGCACTACTAGCTAAACTCTGCTATGGTGTTTTAGATAGTGTCTAAGCCAATCTTGAGATGTTTCTAGCACAGAGCTCACACCTTGCTCCATGGGACACCCTCAAGCATCCTCTTTTAGAATGTATTATCTATTTTTTTCTTGATGCCTCAGAGAGAATTTCATCAAAACATCTTGTTGCATATATATAACTACTCTCTGCTTGTTTCCTTTAAACTTTTTCCACAAGACTGTGGAGACAGTCTTGTTACACAGAGGTAGGATTGGTTGCTTCTGTGGTG
Source organism: Paguma larvata (assembly GCA_030068075.1). Lineage (NCBI taxonomy): Eukaryota > Metazoa > Chordata > Mammalia > Carnivora > Viverridae > Paguma > Paguma larvata. Next base: position 87,650,127 of record CM057834.1, on the reverse strand, counting down.
GGTTTGGTAGATGGTAAGTTTGGAACCAGGTCGTCATTGTGGGGATTGCGTGCATGCCTTCCCTGTAGACAGGGCATCCTTAGACGAGAAGCTGTGCATCTAATAGGAATGCAGCTTACAAGACTGATTTCCTCCTCTCTGCTAATGAGTCCCAATCTCTTTGCAACCCAGAACTCTTCCTGAGATGTAGACCCATTTATCCGACAGCTTACTGGGCTTCTCTCATCAAAATGTTATAGATTTAACTCACGTCATTACTATGAACCCCACTCTTTATCCTGAGTACCCATTCATCTTCATGTAATTTCTCTTTAGTCTTAATAAATAGCACCTAGAAAACTCACTTAATTGCTCAAATCAGAAACCCAGAAATGATCTATAAGTCTTAGGCTCTTATGCACCATGGGCGCCTCCTTTTACCATCTAGTGCGATCTGTGGACACCTTTTGAAATCATGTTTCTAAATATAGAGAACCATTATTAAAACCAGTGACATGAAAATACAGTTCTATTGTGGATGACTTGGAATCTGTGAATTTCCTCTTTTCTTTTACCTCTCACATGGATTTAGTTTCAGCCACCAGTCACCTGGGTAGCAGTTAGACTCATTCCATCTTGTCTCACTTTACTGCTACTTTCTTCATTCAGGCCTTCATCATCTCTCACTTGAATTGCTGTGGTTAAATTTTTAAAAGAATTTATACTGGAAAATTTCAAATGTGTACAAAGTAGTATAATGAACCCCCATATAACCAGCATCTAGTTTTGACAGTTATTAACATAACGCTTCAGACCATTTTCCACTTCCTACTTGATGATGGTGTTGATGATTTTATAAGCTTTTTTTTGTTTGTTTGTTTGTTTTTAGACACAGAGTGAGAGAGAGTGTGAGCAGGGGAGGTACAGAGAGAAGAAAGGGAGAGAGAATCTTAAGCAGGTTCTACACTCAGTACCTAGCTTGTCCATCTCATGACTAGGAGATCATGACCTGAGCCGAAGTCAAGAGTTGGATGCTTCACTGACTGAGCCACACAGGTGCCTGTTTTGTTTTGTTTGTTTGTTTTTTTGAGTAAAATTTATAAATGTTGAAGGGAATAAGTTTTAGATGTACAATTTGGATACATGAATCCACAACTCCTCCTTCATAGCATAAAACCCACACTTCTTTGAAGAGACATCTTCCCAGAAAGTTCCGTCTTCCCTTCCTAGTCCCTTTCCAGGCAAGCTTTGCCCTTCAGAGGCAAACACTCTGATTTTTTTTTTTAAATCTTAGTTTAGTTGTGTCTGTTCTAGAATTTTGTATAAATGGAATACAGTATATATTCTTTTGTATTCAACATCTTTCACTCAGCACCGTGTATGTGAGATTCATTTATATTGCTGCCTGTATTAGTAGTTCATCTTTATTATTTCTAAATAGTGTTCCATTTTATGAATAAACTACAATTTGCTTGTGAATCTTGTATTGATGGACATTTAAAAATTTTTGTATATTATGGCACTTAGGTGGCTCAGTTAGTTAAGTGTCTGGCTCTTGATTTTTACTCAGGTCATGATCTCAAGGCTCGTGAGATTGAGCCCTGCTCTGTGCTGACAGCATGGAGCCTGCTTGGGATTCTCTCTCTCCCTCTATCTGCCCCTCCCCCACCCGCATTTTCTCTCTCTCTTTCTCTCTCTTTGTATATTGCATTCTTGAACATTCTTGAGGTCTTTTTGTGTGGATATGTGTTCATTTCCACCCAACAGTGGAATTTGGGAGTGGAATAAAATGTTGACTTTATTTAAAAAATGCTAGATCTTTTCCAAAGGTACCATTTAGCTTCCCACTGGCAAGGTATGAGAATTCTAGTTTTTCCACATTCTCACCAATATTAGTTGTCAGTCTTTAAATCTAGCCATTTTGGTGGGTGCATATGGCATCTCATTGTGGCTTTATTTTGCATTTCACTGGTGACAAATGATATAAAGCATTATTTCTAATTGAACATTCACATAATTTCTTTTGTGAAGCATTTTTTGCCTATTTTTAATCGCATAAAAAATTTTTATTAGTGAGTTTTAGGGTCTTTAAAAATTCTATATGTAAATCACTTATCAGATATGTATTTGGTGAATATTTTCTCCCAGTTTGATACATACCTATTGATTTTCCTAATATTAATTTTCTTTTAACTTTATCTATTTATTTTGAGAGAAAGAGAGAGAGAGAGAGAGAGAGAGAATGCATGTACATGGGGGAGAAGCAGAAAGAGAGAGGGAGTGAGAGAATACCAAGCAGGTTCTACACTGTCAGCCTGGAACCCAATGTGGGGTTCAAAACTATGGACCATGAGATCATGACCTAAATTGAAATCAAGAGTCTGACACAACCAGCTGAGCCACCCAGGTGCTCCCTGACATTATTTTTAATAAGCAGATAATTTTAATTTTTCTTTTATGGTATTGCATTTTTTTCCCTTTCTTTCTATATTTTCTCTGAGAAAACTTTACCTTATCTTCAGATCATGACGATATGCTCCTATGTTTTCTTCTAGAGGTTTTGTTTATAAGCTTTCATATTTTGATCTGTGATCTACCTTGAATTAATTTTTGTGCATAGTATGAGATAGCAGTTGATTGTTTTTATCCAGCTAATTTGTTTTGGTTTCAAAGTTTTCCATCTTTGTTCTTTCTTCAAGATTGTCTTACTGTTGTAGATTCTTTACATCTATATTTTTTTAAGTGTATTTGTTTATTTTGAGAGAGAGAGAGAGAGAGCTAGAGAGGAGTGAAGTAGAGGGGGAGAGATAGAGAATCCCAAGCAGGCTCTGCGCTGTCAGTGCAGAGCCCTCTGTGGGGTTTGAACTCAGGAACCATGAGATTATGACCTGAGCCGACAACAAGAGTTGACCCTTAACCAACTGAGCCACCCAGGTGCCCCATTTTATATTATAAATTAGATTTTAGAAGTAGCATGTCAATTTTTATTTCAAAAGGCCCTGGTAGGGAAGAAATAAAAAAATAAAATAAAATGCTGATGGGATTATGACTGGTGTTGTATTGATTCAACAGGTTAATTCGCATGCATAATTATGGGGGAATTTTATTCGGAGATTTTTGGGCACACTCCCTTTGACTTCCTCCCTTCCAACATTTCCTCCTAACGTGCTGACAGTTCTGCCTTCCCTGAAATCATCTGACATCTCAGTCAAGTAAGGAAGTTGTGGTTTTCTGCAGACCCATCTTTGTGTGGATTGGGAGTGCCCTCAAGCAAGAGTTTGCAAATTTGCACATTTATCCATTGCACTTTGCCTTTCAATGGTTATCTCTGCTCCAGTTTTTGCCTGACCCTGGTCACTTTTCAGCACTTTTGAGTAATATTTTTTTAATTGTCCAAATTTTGTCATTGTTGTCGGTGGAACAGCTGTTGTGCCCAAGGTGCTGTGCGACTAGCAGGAGATGAGCCCCTTCAACTGCCCTATGGTAGTTTTCTTGGCTCCTCTTTCACCTCCACTAATCCAGTTGTCCATGGGCTCCAGAGTGATCTCTCAAAAATACAAACCCAAACAAACCATTCCCATCAATGACTCTTCATTGCTTTCATTGTTCTTCATTGTTTCCCATCTTTTTTTTTTTTTAAGTTATTTATTTTGAGAGAGAAAGAGCATAATTTGGGGAGAGGCAAAGAGAGAGGGAGAGAGAGAATCCCAAGCAGTTTCTGTGCTGATGAGGGGCTCCATCTCATGAACTGTGAGACTGTGACCTAAGCGGAAATCAAGAGTTTACAGCTTAACTGACTGAGCCACCCAGGCACCCTTCCCCTCTTCTTTTTCTAGATTCGTCCATATTTATTCCATGTGCTTTCTGACTTTATGGAACCATTTGGCATTCCTTAGACACATCCATCCTACCCTTAAAAATCTTCCCTCCTTTGTACATGTTATGGTCCTGGACTGAAAGGCCTCTACCTTCTTCATAACGTGACTAACTCCCAAGATCCTTTAAAAGTCAGCTCGAAGTATCAACCCTTAAGAAAAACTCCAAACTGGGTTACTCATGCTTTCTTACATTCTCATTGTTCTTGTTAAATTTTAGTATCACAAAGCTTGTCAACGTGTATTTAATTGTTTAATCACTTATTTGTTACCTCAACTAGCAAGGCTGTGAGGTCTTTGAGAGTAGGGTCTTGCTTACACTTGATTATCCATCGCCTAGCATTCATGTGAAGGAAAGACAGGAGAATGGATGGACTCAATAGTTAAATTATGGTTGCGTTATAAATTGTAGGTAACTGACCATCCCAAAATATTTCCCTCAGTCCTTTTGCTCATGGGTTTGTATATTTAGATGCCAATAAGATATTAAGAAGTTAAAGTTAGAACTACAGAAATAGGGGCGCCTGGGTGGCTCAGTCGGTAAGTGGCCGACTTCGGCTCAGGTCATGATCTCACAGTCTGTGAGTTCGAGCCCCGCGTCGGGCTCTGTGCTAACAGCTCAGAGCCTGGAGCCTGCTTCAGATTCTGTGTCTCCCTCTCTCTCTCTACCCTTCCCCTGCTCACTCTCTGTCTCTATGTCTCTCAAAAAGAAATAAACATTAAAAAAATTAAAAAAAAAAAAAGAACTACAGAAATACAGTAAAACCTGGGTTTGCTAGCAAAATTTGTTCCAGAAACATGCTTATAATCCAAAGCACTTGTAAATCAAAGTTAATTTCCCCATAAGATATCACAGAAACTCAGGTGATTCATTCTACAACCCAAAAATATTCATATAAAAATTATTAAAGTACTGTAATAGAATACAAAATAATAAGGAAAATACAAAATATAAAGAAAAATAAACAAATTAACTTGCACTTACCTTTGAAAATCTTCATGGCTGGTGTGAGGGAGACAAGAGAGAGGGGGGATTTTGTGTAGGACAGCTTTCACCATCACTGCTATGGAATCACTGCTATCTGTTAGCTCGATGGAATCTTTTTCTGCATAGGGGCCATTGTATACGCTCACATGGATGTTGACTACAGTACACTATTATTAAGCACAGTGTATTGAGTGCAGTCATAAACTGTATTTAATGTAACCAGCAATAAGGCAGCAGAGGAAAGGGTCTATATCTGCAGGCAGCCCGACCTAGAATGAAGCAAAGCATTCCTAAGCTTACTCCTGTATGGAAAATAAAGGACTGTCCATAGGTGCTTGGAAGTGACAAAAAATATACTAGTGCTGGTTGTGGGCACTTTCCAGTATTCTGAGAAATCATTGATTTCTGCCAAACACTGTGACCTGAGATGGAGATTCTGAGCATGGGAGACAATGACCCACAATCCTGCAATTGGAGAGACAGAAACAGACAGACAGACAAAGAAAAACCATAGGCTCAGTTGTGATCACGTGATGTTCAGTGTCATGTACTCCGCGTATTGCAAGACATCCCTTGTTTATCAAGTTAAAATTTATTAGAAATATTTGCTCATCTTGTGGGTCGCTTACAGAGCAAGTTACTTGGAATCCAAGGTTTTGCTGTACCTCAATTATCCAGTGTGTGTGTGTGTGTGTGTGTGTGTGTGTGTGTGTACACATTTCCAGAGCAATATATATATCCAGAGGGAAAAAATATATAAAAATACATACAGTTGGGGTGCCTGGTTGACTGTCAGTTAAGCATCTGCCTTCAGCTCAGGTCATGATCTCAGGGTTCATGAGTTTGAGCCCCATGTTGGGCTCTCTGCTATCAGCATGAGGCCTGCTTTGGATCCTCTGTCCTTCTCTCTCTGCTTCTTCCTGTTGGCACTCTCTCTCTCAAAAATAAATAAATAAACTTAAAAAAATACATACAGTTGATTGCACATTTGCAAGTGTGTATGGGGTTTGTACTCTTTTTTTTTTAGCTTTAATTACAAAACAATAAATATATAATAATAATATATATAATACTATATTGTATATAGTATATAAGAAGATATTATATCACAATTATATATAATTATATGTTTATAAATATATACTTAAAGAGAATAATGGACATCTATGAGTAAAAAGCAGTGACAAATTAAAGAGCCAGTGATGCAAAATATTTCACCTGTTGAAATATGATTTAAACCATTGTGGACACAAAGAAAAAGGCTGATAATGATTTCAGAAATAAAACAGCTCTTGAAGCTTTAATCTACATGGCCAGTTATGTGATGCAGGGGACACTGACAGAAGCTTAACCATAGCTGACACTCTTGTGGGACACACGGAGTCTCACACATTTACTTGGCCTTCTTAATCTTTGTCCTTTCCTTTCCTTTCCTTCCCTTCCCTTCCCTTCCCTTCTCTTCCCTTCCTTTCCCTTCCCTTCCCTTCCCTTCCCTTCCCTTCCCTTCCCTTCCCTTCCCTTCCCTTCCCTTCTCTTCCCTTCCCTTTCCTTTCCTTTCCTCTTTCTTTTTGTACTGCTACATAATCACTTAGGCATTATTTACTTTTAATATTTTTCAATGGTTTTATTTTTGAGGTAGATAGAGACAGAGCATGAGTGGGAAAGGGGCAGAGAGAGAGGGCAACATAGAATCTGAAGCAGGCTCCAGGCTCTGAGCTGTCAGCACAGAGCCTGATGTGGAGCTTGAACTTGTGAACCACGAGATCATGACCTGGGCCAAAGTTGGACACTCAACCGACTGAGCCTCCCAGGCTCCTGGGCATCACTTACTTTTAAATGGATTCTTTCTTGGTGGAATCCCAATTTAAAAATACTGCTTTCATGAGGCGTCTGGGTGGCTCAGTTGGTTGAGTGTCTGAATCTTGTTTTAGGCTCAGGTCATGACCCAGGGTTGTGGGATTGAGCCCCATGATGGGATCTGTGCGGAGTGTGGAGCCTGTTTGAGATTGTCTCTCTCTCTCCCTCTGTTCCTCTCCCACCATGCAGGGACCTTCTCTCTCTCTAAAATAATAATAAAAATTCTGCTTTCATATAAGTCATTTTTGGTGGGTGGTGACTTCTCCACTTAAAAATTTTTTATTCTTGTGATGCCACAGTCTTCCATATCACCATCTTGTGCGTCAATGAACTTGGGAACTTCTCCCAGTTTTTCAAAGGCCTTTCCTTGCAATTAAATATTATCTCATAATCCCCCGCCTTTTTTTTTTTTTTTGCATTTTTTCCTTTCTTCTCCCCTTAGATTAATCTATGAAAGTTACCTTTTTATGTTTATTCCACTTTTCCCTCAAGCCTCCCCACAGTACGCCTGGACCTTCAGGCGACCCTTCTTTCACCGAGTTTTACCACACTGATGCGCCACTTTCTCCATCACCTGTATTGATCATAAGTTGTTGATCGCCTGTTTCTAAGTGTGTATGGGATTTATGCTCTTTAAAAAAAACTTATAATCACATAAACAACAAATTTATTATTCATATAGAATAGAAAATATAGATTAAAAATGGAAAATTTCTCCTGCCCCAATATATCTCTCCCCCTACCCCCAGGGGAAACTGCATTACCATTTGATGTGTTGTGTGTCTTTCCATGTTTTTTTCCTAAGCATCTATGAATGCACACATGTGCTTACATATAGGAAGATAATGATGAAAATATTTGCCCACTGGCATGGTAATATAAATAAATATATTTAATTCAACACTTAAAAATATGTTCTCTTCTATTCTCTAAGTAACTACATATAAACTGTATATGACTGTCAAGAGTTATAAGTTAGAGGGAAAATCATTCATCAAATCATCATGGTGATTCCAAAGCATTTCTTGATTTTTAGTAAGTGTGCTGCAGCTTCTGTAGCTAAGTGATAGGGCTCTGTGAACCATGATTTGAAACAGGGAAGCACGTGGATCTATTCCACAATTTACTTATTGCTTTGATTAGTTTCAGGTTACTGAGCCCAGAGTTTTCTGATAGCCAGGAGGGGGCTGGGCATGAGCCTGAATACAGGGACATGTGGAGCTGGTGTCTTAGCCCCAGTGGAGTGCCATCCTGGACGCTGCCTGCTCCACTGTCTCTCCAGTGCTGGTCTCTGGGCCCTGGCCCAGTCACCCGCCTCTGTGGCCACGGCCGGACAGTGTCATTGAGTGATCTGTGAACTCAGTAAGCATAGGATTCTGTTTCCAAATTGACATGAAGTATTAAATAACTGAACTGGTATGGTTCTACCAGTGTATATAATCTGTATATCAACCTCGTGTATATTCTACATGTATTAAATTCTGTGTGTATGTGTGTGTGTGTCCACAAGCTTTTCTGCATCCACAGACCCCCAAATCAGGGGCACAGCCAGGTAAGCAAGAAATAGGAATGGCAAAGGTACCTGTGCAGAAGGTAAGGGAGAAGAAGGACCGCAGGTGCAGAGAAGTGTCAGTATTTACCTGCCTGGAATGGGTGTCTGTCTGGGAAACTTTGGGAAAATTTCTTGAGTGTTATTGTTGTGTTTGTCATTGCCTTTCCAAGGATACTCTTCTTTTTTTTTTTTTTCCCTGAGCATCGAAGATCACAAACTGCTCTCCTTGATTTCTCTACTGGTTTTCCTCCCTTATGTGAGAAGAAGTAATCCTCAGCAAAGCATACATGTTCAGGAGTCAAGGAGTTAAAAAAAAAAAAAAAGAGAGAGAAGTGAGTCAGAGAGCTGCTGCCTGTGTGTCTGAGTCAGCTTAGTGTGTTGAAGAAAAAGAAAAAAAAAAAAAAGAAGCTGTGCGCCGAGACCTGCCTGGAAAAACTGCTGAATGGAAAGACTTGAGCATAGCTTATAGACTCTGATGGTGAATTTTGATGTCTTTTCAGAAATGGTTAGCCGCCACTAATAATGCTCCATGACATCACAGAAATCTTGACGCTTGCTTGTCCTTCTCATGCTCTTATTAAGCCCATCCCACTTCCTTTTCATATAGGATTTCAGCTCAAGGGGGTCAGGGAGAGAAGAGGAGGGAAAAAGGAGGGGGAGCTGCTGTCCAACCTGACAGCCCAGGTTTCCTCACAAATCAGGTGGTTTTTATCTCGGAGGCCATGCCATTTGGTAAAAGTGACCTGTGAGTACGCGGTAACTACCAGCAACTCAGACATGTGGGACCGTTGGAAAGAAAAACACCCCTGGATGGGGGGAAGGTTGAGTTCAATTTTATGTCTTATTGTGTGTGTGTGTGGGGGGGGGAAGGGCAAGGGTAAGAGTATCTGCTGCAGACGCTTGAACCCGCAGCGGGGTGGTGGATGCGACCTTATTATATTCGTGCATGTAAAAGTGAACGTTTGAGGGGTGCCTGGGTGGCTCAGTCGGTTGAGCGTCCGACTTCGGCTCAGGTCATGATCTCGCTGTCCGTGAGTTCGAGCCCTGCTTCGGGCTCTGTGCTGACAGCTCGGAGCCTGGAGAGCTGCTTCAGATTCTGTGTCTTCCTCTCTCTCTGCCCCTCCCCCACTCATGCTCTGTCTCTCTCTGTCTCAAAAATAGATAAACATTAAAAAAAAACTTAAAAAAAAGTGAACGTTTGAATTTTACTTACAGTAGAGGAAAAAACCCTTCAGAGTTGAAGATTTGGGGACATGGAAATCACATTGAAGCTCCGGTTTCGCTCTGTTTTCACTCACCTGTAACTTTCTGACAAAAATGTCCATTTGACTGACCTGTTTCAAAGCTGGATTTTTAAAAAAGCAGTTTGGCAAATTAATTCCTCCTTTTAAAATGGTGAAATGCTTTCAGCGTGCTTTTCATGGTGCCCAAATTATGACCATCGTTTCTTTCTGATTCGATATGAAGTCGGTGGGAGAGTTTAAAGACAGCCCACATACAGGCCTCCGTTACATGCTATGTGCTTCATGATTTTGTTTTTGTGAGAAGTGGAATTTGTCTGGTTTGAATTGGTGATTACTGTCCCCCACAATGTCAGCCAACGCGCCAGCATAGTGTGCTGGGTCAGGGTCTGGGTCGCCCCTCGTTAGCTTGTCTTTAAGGGGTAGGTGAGTGTGCGTTACCACCTGTCCCGTTAAATGACATGCAGAGGCGCCGGCCAAGGGCACGGATGCACCAGAAGAGTTAATCACATGTGTTCTTCTTATTAAACGCTCTGTCAAGCAAAGTTCACTTTTTTTTTAGAACTAAAATTGCAGCTGAATGTCAAAGATCCTCTAACCGGAATCTAGCAGAACTTTAAAACATTGGCCCAAATTAGTCACTCAGGAGGTATTATTAGGCACTCAATTAAGAAAGTAAGTTTCAGTGACTGAAAGCTGTTTGGTAGAGTTTTGTGGAGGCACACTTGCTTACTTGTTTATAAACCTCAGAGATATTACCATATAGAATGTCTGTGCGCGTAGGTATGTGATTTTCTCACCTTCTAGACGTCTGCCTTGCCATGACAGAAAGAACATGGATTTAGTGTCTGCCAGTCTTGGATCTGAGTCACTATTACTTCTGTAGCCCTGTAGGCCTGTTTCCTCATCTATAAAATGAAAATGATGTCTATAGGCTGGTATGGGGGTGAGGGTTATATTAAGCATCGGTTCTACCATGTTTTCTAGTTCCTTGGCTGTCATTATTTGTTTGTCTTTTTTGAGTCTTGAATTTCTTCTCCAATTTAGGTAGAAGGTGATTTTCTTACAGTATTGAAATCCGGATTCTGCTAACAGAGTCTTTTTGAACTGGTTTCTTGTCTTCTCTCAACGAATAGCCACCCATTCAGCCCAACTCTCTGATCGGTATCTAGTTTCACAGTTCCTGTGTGTCGCACTGGATCCATGGAGGCACCGCTATGGAGGTGTCCCTCCGGGTCACCATTTCAGGGCTCTGGCATTTCCTGGGGGTCTGGTCACCTTACCAGGCTGACTCTGTAAAGCAGTAATCTGTTTCTCTGGCAAAGAGCCTAATAGCATCTTCTCTGCAAGTTAATCATATTTATTCGCTCTGATCAGAGTGAGGATTTCCCCAAATTGTCATGTCTTTGCAGAGTGTTTCCTACCATTATGTGCTATAAATGTGGCATCATTTCATGTCCCTACTTGCTTTTGCTAATATTGAAGAAACCCCATTATAAATAATTCGAAGGGATTTTGCAGATTATTTTACTGGTTCAAAATAAGAGACCCGTTCCCTGGAATCTGGGGCTGGCGTGGTAGAGAGTTTTCGGATGTAAAACGGGGTACAGTGTGATCGCCCTGTGGGTTCCATCTTGTACAGAATGGCCCCTGCTGGGAGAAAGGAAAAAGGGGAGCAGATCTGTGCATCTGGCCGTTCTCCTCCTGCACCATTAACTCCAAGCTCTTTATCCCATTATGACACTGACTCACCCTTTCTCTCCACCCCCATTGTTTAGTTCTGATGCGCTGTGTCCCCACTAATTCTAGGGTTGCAGTGACTTATGCCTTCTGCATCCTGAGAGGGGAAAAGCTGGTCTTTACTAATAAAAGTATGAAAACAGAAATGCCACCACTTCTGATGTGAACAATATATGTTTGTTGAATGCATGAATACAACAACTTGGAAGAACTGCCAGCAGTGTTTCCAAATATTTTGGGCCTATTTAAGTAAAGAGACATGAATAATTTGAAACTGGCATCCCTTTCTTCTTCGTCTTCCTCCTCCTCCTCCTTTTCTCCTCTTTTTCCTCCTCCTCCTCCTTCTCCTTCTTCTTCTTTTGCATTAGCAATAAATATAATGAAACCTTAAAGATAAATTCTCCCAGTTAGGAATGTCTGCCTCCAGGGGTGCCTGGGTTGCTCAGTCTGTTAAGCGTTCGACTTTGGCCAGGTCATGATCTCCCAGTTAATGAGTTGGAGCCCTGCGTTGGGCTCTGTGCTGACAGCTCAGAGCCTGGAGCCTGCTTCAGATTCTGTGTCTCCCTCTCTTTCTCTGCCCCTCCCCTACTCACACTCTGTCTCTCTCTCAAAAATAAAAACATTAAGAAAAAAAGGGATGGTTGCCTTTGGGGACTAAGACAGGGAGCAGGTGTGGGGACTTAGGCTGTTCATGATAAACCATTCTGCATGCTTTCTCGATCACATGTTTGTATTGCCTTTTTTTTTTTTTTTTTTTTGATACCTCCCTTAAGTAGCCTCAGTTCATTTAATGTAAAGTCTATTGGGTGCCTATGCCAGACATTGTGCTGGTCTTCTGAACCTAAAGATGAATAAGGAATACCTCTTGCTTTTGAGTTCACGTTCTAGTTGGAGAGACAGAACAGACCAGAGGCACATTTAAATAAACAGGATTCTGGCTGAGAGAGCGGTTAACCATGAAGTTAAGTAGCTTCCTCCCAGACGTTGTATTCATGCTTTAAAAAATTCTGTTTTCATGATGCATGTATCTCAACAGTGATGTAATGATCACCATTTTGGTTTCAGTGGAAAAAAAAAAATAGATGGGATCTTACCTTCATTTCCCCAATATGGAAGATTCCAGAATGAGGTGGCACACTGCAAAGAGAGAGGGATAAAACCCGTCACAACTTTATTTTGCTGCTTTCTCTCTGGGCGTAAGTGCACAGTAGTGTAGAGCAGCCCTAAATCACAATTCGGAATAAGACTGTGTGAGCACCAGGACATTCTTTATTTCCTGAAGCACACAGCTGCCGATTCCTGATTCCTGTGTCCACACCCGGGGGTGCTTCTCAGTGATTCTGGGGCACCCAGGATCAATGGCATCTTATTATGAGAAAGTGTTTCCATCCTGAGTTGAAGGCAAGCTGAGCAGCTGTGTTAGGTGCTGAGCACTTGTGGTTTTCCCGACAAAACCTCCAGACTTACCCAGGGTCTGTTGGACCCATTTAATTCAATCTAGCAGAGTGTTCAGGAGTTAGAACAAAGATCAGAGCAACATCACTCTCTCTATCATCAGAGCGTACCAAGTCATTTTGATTTTTAAAATATCACTGAAATATATCATTAAAGTGTCATTCAAATAAGGATTCATGTTTTGTGGTGTCTATCCCTCTGTCTTGTTCAAGAGAAACTTACTTAATTTTGTATAAAAAAGCTTTTTGGCTGACTTAGTTTTATGGGTTTGTGATTTCTACAAAACTAAAAATACCCGCGATGTGTCGGATGCGGTAGGACTCTTGTTTCCACTAACTGGTGGGTAAAGGCTTTGTTAGAGGTTTAAGAAAGAGTTTGACTTGCACAAAAATAAACGAATTGATTTCATTACTTTCAAAAATAAAACATAAGTTCAGATTGAGAATAGAGAGCAGAATTGTATCAAAATGCAAGTTAATGATCATATGGATTCAACCATTACTTATTTCATTCAAGGTTTGCCTTAACATCACAAGTGCAGTAGGTAACTATCTGTGTTTTATCAACTCCAAGATTGTATGATACCAAATTTATTTTAAATAAATAAACTTTAAAAACTCCTATCACACAGAGGCGCCTGTGTGGCTCAGTTAGTTAAGCATCCCACCTCCGCTCAGGTCATGATCTCTCAGTTCTTGGGTTCGAGCCCCGTGTCGGGCTCTGTGCTGACAGCTCGGAGCCTGGAGGCTGCTTCAGATTCTGTGTTTACCTCTCTCTGCCCCTCTCTCCTCATGCTCTGACAGTCAAAAAGAAACATTAAAAAAATTAAAAACAAAATAAAACTCCTAGCATACTTTATTAAAATCCACCTGGGTAAAATTTATTACTTTTAAAATCTAATATTTAATTGTTACTAGGCAGTGGAGAGGACTGGCCTTATCCTCCATAATTAGAACAACTGGACACAGTTCATTTTAAACCCATTTTTTTTGGTTGCAATAATTTTCGTTCCAAAATTTCGGGTACATTTGGGGTCAAAATCTTATTTTTTTTGCAGAATGTTGCCTTCAGCTGCCGGAGCTGGATTCTATCTCAGCCAAAGTTAATCTAATCATATTTCATGTGCTCTGGCTTCTCCGTGCTTGCTCTACATTTCTCCCTTGCAAGTGGCAGAAGCAGAAAGTGTGATTATTATCATGTTGTTGTGCCCCATAATCAGAATGAATAATCCCTCTGCATAAATGCTCTCATTTCTCAGAATTTCCTGACCCATTTTTCATTTTTTTTAGAAGACAAAACTGTCTTTCTTGCCCTCCTGACTTCTTCAGAAATCTCTTATATTAACTTGTGTTTTCATCAGGTGGCACCTCAACTATTACAATGTGCTTCTCAGAATACAGAGTGCCCACATGTTATCTTATAAAAGAAATACTTTTTCTGCAAGAGTTGGTTTCTCTGATGAAACCACCATATGGACCATTTAATAGAAAACTCAAAAGACTTGAGAGCTCGATTGAAGAGCCATTCAATCAAGCTGCGGCAATTTTTTTTGTCCCTTAGTGTGAAGGAGGCATCCAGGGAAGGTTTGGTTTAAGAGGTGGAAGGCCAGAACACAAGAGTGGTTCCTGAGTAGGGAGGGGAAAGTCAAGGCACTGTGGTTCCCTAGGGCACAGCATGGTTCTCCCAGGGGGGCTGTGCACCAAGTCCGGACCCTCCTTTTTCCCTGGAAACATTCCCTTTGCTTACTTTTTGTTTGGAGCAGCTGGAAAGATATTTTTTTTGCTCTGAGTCAGTCAGTGCTTAGCTTTTGAAGAAGTCGCTTCTTCAAAGTCGTCTATTGTCATCCCTCTGGGTTTCGGCTCAGTGTGATATGGTTACTTAAATATGTGTGTGTGTTTAAATGGTTATGAAAATAAACTCTTTGTATCAATCGTGCTTATCCCCTCCCCACAATTGAGTCTCGCTCTCCCTGGCAGCAGCTTTCAGTTCTGGCTTTCCATTCCGGTATTCATGTACCTCTACGTTTCTGGATACTGTGTGTGTTACTGTTACCTCATCTGCCAGTTATAGATGGTCTATACTGTCTTCCTCCTTGGAATGATGAGGTTTCAGAAAAACATCCCTGCAAGTCATCTGACCACCTTTCTCTCCCTCTCTTCCTCATATATGTGCATCAAAGTGTTGGGTTAAAAATTGGTGATTATATTATTTGTACTGTGATATTATATAACATTTGAAATCCTGGCTAATGTTTATTGGGCACTTCCTAGGTGCTTTAGATGCATATGAACTTACTGTTACAACAACAGTATCAAGTAGGCACTATTGTTTTTTTTTCCATTTTGCAGACTGGACATTGAGACGTAGATTAAATAACTCTTTTGAAGTCCTACAGGTAGTAGTTGGTGGAGGCAGACTTCAAAGAGAAGTAAATCTGGCTCTAGAATCTGCTTTCAAGTGCTGTACTCTTTAAATTACTAAGTTTTTATAAATATGAATCATAGAGGAGCCATCTATATACTTTGTAAAAATTTTTATTTAATTTATTATTGCTTCATGTTTTTTAACTATCACTTCTTTTTTTTTCTTTTTTCTTCCTTTTTGGACTCCTAGTGCTAGAAGTTGTGTGTCTTCAATTAATCCTCTCATATTCCAACCTTTTGCATCTTCAATATCTTTTGCCCTATATTTTGGGAGATTGCCTAAACTTTGTCTTTTAACTTGTCTGTTGGCTTTTCATCCTGTGATATTTTTAAATCCCAAGTTTCTTTTTGGCATGTTCCTTTATTTTTCTTGTCCTTCCCCCTGACTTTGTATTTTGGTCCTGCCCTCTCTACTAGTGGTTTTCCTCCAACGTCAGGAGATCTGTGGCCATCAGTTCACATGGACGAATGAGGCTTTAAGCAGCTGAAGGGATATACTCTGAGGGTGGCCTGGGCTTATCGGCCAGTTGGCCTCACTGCCAAGTGAACTAGAATCACGTCTGTTCAGTCGGAGAATCCCCAGTTGTCATCTGGAAGCTTTTCTCATGGGCAGGTTGGACTATCCAGAATAGAATCTTCCAGACTTGTTCCTGGGAACACGCTCCTGGTGCAGGTGTTGTGGGACCAAGTTGGGGACAGGTGCTGACTTTCACTCACTTCTCCCTTTTCAGGCTCACATTTACCCCTGCACCCCACTCTAACCACCATGCAAGCCCTCCCCATTGGTGTCCCTGGTTCCTAAGGACTGCCTTTTCAGTTTCTGTAGAAAGAAAATCCGTCCTCTCCTGCACCCATAGGGAAGGCCTGGTCACATGCTGAGTGGGGAGCAAGAGGGGGTCAGGAGGATTCTTTGCACCTTGCAGGGATAACTTCATGGCATAACTTCTAATTCCACAGTCCTTCAAGGACCTGTGTGAACTGGCTTGCCTTTCTGACAACTCTCTTGGAGAGTTTTAGCTTTCTTTGTTCTAATAGGTAAGTCATGCCTTGTTTATTCAATTTCCATCTTCTAGAAGACTGTTGACATGTCTTTCTTACTGTGTCCACCTTACACTTTCCACTTTTCTCTTTGTCCTTGTGGAGCCTTTTTCAAAAAAAATTTTTTTTAACGTTTATTCAATTTTGAGAGAGACAGAGCAGGAGTGGGGGAGGGGCAGGAGACTGGGAGACACAGAATCTGAAGCAGGATGCAGGCTCCGAGCTGTCAGCACAGAGTCTGACGTGGGGCTCAAACCCATGAACTGTGGGATCATGACCTGAGCTGAAGTTGGATGCTCAACCGACTGAGCCACCCAGGCGCCCCATGGAGCATTTTTAATTTAATCGCTTTCCTTACATTGTTTGAGAAATTTTTTTCATTAGGCTGGAGACCCCCCACAGTAATTGTTTCAGGACAATGGGGTGGGTTTGCTTTTCTTCCTTCCTGGTTGAGTTTTCCTAATATATACATGTGCCTTTCTTCCTTTTCTCTCAGGACTGTAAATCCTGTATGATCTCTTAGCTCTTTTCCCTAACGATCTTCATCTGTACATGAAGCGAACTCAGCGTCAGGTTTCGGGAACCAGATCCAACATTCAGGGAAACTTGGGCCACAGGACTCTCTTGGTTTTTTCCTTTCAAGGACCTGCTCCGAAAACGTTTCCCTATCATACCGAGGTACAAATAAATGTCAGCTATCAGCTTAAGGTAGAAGTGTAACTTCTTTTGGGAATGTGGATAAGGCCCTGGGGATAAAACTCCAATAATGAATTTTTCTCTCTTAGCCAGCTGGAAGGCCGGACTGCTTTGGGACCTCCGGGCCTTCTTGGAAAATAAGTGAATTATTCAATGGTGTGATTCGGCTCCATCATTTCTAGGAAGAGTCCGTGTCACATCTCATTGCAGAAAGCTAGGAAGAGATTGGCTCTAACCTTTGACAAGAAAGCGCTTTCTTTTTTTAAAAAAATTTTTTTAACGTTTATTTATTTTTGAGAGACATAGAGACAGAGTATGAGCAGGGGAGAGAGGGAGACACAGAATCTGAAGCAGGCTCCAGGCTCTCAGCTGTCAGCACAGAGCCTGACGCGGGGCTCGAACTCACAGACCGTGAGATCATGACCTGAGCCGAAGTCGGACGCTTAACCAACTGAGCCACCCAGGCGCCCCAAGAAAGCGCTTTCTACAGGAATGTTCCTTGGAAGCCTGATAGCACAGATGAGATGAGGAATGTCATCGGTAAAATCATTTTGAGATTTCTCGTTCTTGGGCTTATGCTCAGCCGTAACTTTACCAGCAGGCTGGAAGGAGACACTAGAGGTGTGTTCATGAAACCCGTAACAGAGTTGGAAAGAAGGGCCAATGTAGTCGATAACAAAAATATGTCTCAAAATGATCTGGATATGCTGGAAGGCTGGATTAAAAATAACAAGATGACATTTCAAAGAGATGAATGTAAAATCTTATTTGGAAGTTAGAAAAAATCAATGGTAATGACGAGAGAGAAAAAACCTACTGGCAGTAGTTCTGGGAGACTAAAGACATTTAGGTTTTGTTTGACTGAAGGCTCAGTATAAGCTGCTAAATCTGATGAGGCAACTGAAAAGCTGCATTAATGGAACCATAATGTATTGATCTCAGGAAGAAACACCTCCTTCAATGGTTAGACGGCACCTGGAGACTTGTTTTTGCTGATACCTTTGATGAGACAGAGCGAGTAAGAATTTGTGGAGAAGAGCAATTAGCAGAGAGCCTGAGGGTCTGGAATCAGAGTCTCAGGAGAAACCACGGACGGAACTGGATATACACAGATGGATAAGAAAACTGCCTACTTCTTATGAGCTGTGAAACTTCAGGCAAATCGCTGCCTGTGCCTCAGTCGCCTTGTGTGTGAAAGGGGGAAGGGAGTGCATTTCTGTGTCGTAGGAGTAGGGGGTGCGTGGAGGGACTGCCTGAGTGAGACTGGAGAGGTAGGAGGTGGGGGTGGGATTGTGAACATCGTTCTTCCTCAGGAAGAGGGATTTAAAGTTTATCCTGTGCTGTAAGTAAATTATAAGGTCACCCCATCTATTATGGACATTAAAAGTCCCATTGAAAGGGGGGGCTTCTTTAAGTTTTGAATACACCAGATATAAAATGCTACTGGCAACTGTCAAAGGCACCCCTGGCAAACCGGGAGGAAAGGCCATCCAGGTAATGGGCGCTATTGGGAGGAGAAAAGTGCCTTTTGGGATGTGAATGCGCTGCGTTCAGAGGCATTAAGCAGAGCAGAGGAATAGGTGTTGTAGAGCCCCACTTCTTTACGTGGGGATGAATGAAATGAACTTAAGATCCTTTGTAACTACTGCTACAAGGGATGCTCAGCTGGGGGTGCACGAGGCACGTTAGACTGAAACCATCCTGCCCCCAATTTTTCTAAATGTGTGTATTGGGCAAAAAGAGGGCAGACAGTCTGTTCTGAACTACGAAGCTAAAATGTCAGAGTCTGTTGACCTGAACAATCATTCTAGCGTCCTTCAGGGAGCTCCTTAAAAACACTCATTCCCAGGGCACCTCCCTGGACTCACGGAGTCAGAGTAGGGGTGGGTCACGTTTGGAAGCAACACCTGTTCTAGAGTGACCCCATTCCCATCTGGGATGAGCAGCAAAACATATTTATTAAATATTATTGCTAGATCTGTGGTGGGATTTGACCAAAGTCAGCCCAGGAGCCATCACTTGGCACCTTTACAGGCTTAAAATAAATATTATGATGAGCTGCAAACCCTGAGCAAATGCCAGAGCAGGTGGACACCCTGTCACTCACTCAGCGCTCTGGTCCATAGGCCCAGACTGCTGTGTCCTTACCGGTTAGAGGTAGGACGGCATGCTTTTATCATCGTTACCAGACAGTGAAGATTGCTCCACGAAGGAGGGGGAGGGCTCCTGGGGACCGGGAGCAGGCCGGCCTGTGGTGGTGGCAGATCACACACTGCAGAGCAGCTCCTCTCACACCGCCAGGGACCCCTGTGCTGCCCTGATAGGAGCATCCAAGCAGGTCAGTGAGGAACCCTTGTCTTCTTACCACTTCTCTCCCGTCGAGCCTTTAAGTCACTACCGTGTCCAAGAATCGGACGGTGAACCTTGTAGAAGGCGGGGTTCCCTCAGTCCAAGAGATCCTATGTCATCTTCTCTTGGCTTTCATTTTCACATGGGAAAGTGACTTTTCTGGAGGCCGAAGAGGTCTGCCCTTGAGAATGGGTGACACTGGACCTGAGAATTCTACGCCTTCTAGTTTTTCAAATAGGAGGATTTTATCTCAAAACCTAGAAAGGAGTGTGAAGGGAAATTAGAGAAAAAGGTCAAATTTGCTGGAGAAAAAAAAAAATTCTCTGTGAAAGGCAAATCAAAATTCCCAGACTAATTATAATACAGTTCCTATTTCAGAAGGTTAAAAAAAAAGTGGTAATTTTTTTTCTTGAAACTTGAATATACCTCAGCAACCACAGACATGTAGAAAGGTTTAAGAACTAAGGGTCCATCCAGGTAATGGCTGACAAGCTGACTTCTGGGAGGACTCCTGTTCCTTCCTGTAGCTCACACGTCAGCGGCTCCAGCCTGACTTCGCCTCATTAAGAAGTAAGGTCATTGAAGCCCGGGGCACCCGAGTAAGAGCTAATATACATTTCAGCTATTTTTGTATCTAAAAACTGAGACAGGAATTGAAAGCTAAGAAAGGCTTGAGCATTTCCATCACAGACCCTGCTTAGGATGCCTTTGGATACGGATGGATCAGTGTTTCGAGGATGCACAGCTGAGGCGACGGCACCTGATGAAATAAGAGCTCAGGACGCAGGATCAGCCTGCCAACCCAGGAACGACACGCATTCACCTGCTCTTTAAACTCTCGGCTTGTGGCTGTATCTGAGAGCTCTTCACAGGGTCTGAGTCTGACAGTCTCCTTCTGCCATTGCTTAGCTCCACCCTAGGTAGTCTGTGTTGGTCTTTTTTTTGTTTGTTTGTTTGCTTTATTTTGCTACGGAGGATGCCAGTGATGCAAGAGGGCTTACCTTATTCTTAGACGTTCATTGTGAACCTCACAGCAAATGTATTAGAAAGTTAAGATCTACGGGTGAGTTATGTCCAGCAGTTCTTTCGAGGAAGTCCTGCCATGCCGTGCTTGATTAGTTTAATTCTTCCTGTCATTTGACTCCTGACATTATTTAGTACCCTTCACATCAGGAATTACATGCCAAAAATTACTCACGTGGCTTGAAGAAAGCCTGGTGGCAGTTGCGGCAGCAGACACTTGTTTCTAGGAGCCTTTGTACAGACGTCTTAAAGCTATCTCCGAAGATAGCGTTAGTGTTCTCCTTATTTTGAGAATGAAGAAGTTGAGACTCATAGGGGTTAATTGTCTTGCCCATGGGTTCAAGGCCACACAGCGATGAAGCTTTGATTCTTATTTTTGGTCTTTCTGACTCCACTCCTTCCTCCCTCTCTCTCTCTCTCTCTCTCTCTCTCTCTCTCTCTCTCTTTCTGTGTGTGTGTGTGTGTGTGTGTGTGTGTAGTTACACTACTCTGCTTGGGAAAATCAACGGATGATGGATTTGCCTAACGCTATGAAGTAACCATAGAAGAAAACTAGCCCTAGTCCTTTTTCTCAGACCCTCCCCGGATGAGCTACATGATTCAAGCCTGTTGGCTTGGATGAATTACATTCTAGGTAATGCAGGGAAGCTATTGAATTTCTGTTTAGAATCTTTGGAGAATCATGGATTATAAATGGAACAGGCACTGGAAAACTGAGATAGGTAAACATTTCTTGGTTTTCAAAAATGAGAGGACTGTATTGAGAGAGTCTGGCATCATTTCCATAAAGCATTCTTGAACAGGGTATGAAACAGACAGTTTGTAAATACTTGGATGGGAAGAGAGTAAACCTAAATGCAAATACTGACTCACAGAGAACTTCTTGTCCAGGTTGCACAATTCCTTTTTAAGAAATTTAAGGTTGCAAAGCCTACATAGAGTTAAAAACAATAGATATGGTATATGTGGGGCGCGCCAAGGCATTTGACAGTGTCTGTGTCAGGTCATTTCACACCCAAAGCTTTCTGGACAAGATCGATGGGTATGAGGTGTATGAAAGGACAGTCAGATATATCATCCCCATTGGAATGACTTCTCCGGGGTCCTTGCCTTCAGCACCTCACTGACACACAGAAATTTCTTAGGTGGATTCTGTGCGTTGGGTCCCCATTTGAACCTTTATAATCATAACTGAAATGAAAATAAAGAGAACATGATACCAAAATTTTAGGCGGTCTGAAGTTGCAGGGAATACTTTTGATGAGCTGATTAGGCTTCAAACAGATATGAACGATTGAGACAATGGAGCTAAATCCTCCTGAGATCATTCTTTGTCACGTACTCATCAATATTAAGTTCTCTGGTTGCTAATAATTGGACTAGAACCTGGGGTTAGGAAATACGCAGTTCTTGGGGCTGTGGCTGGCTGACCCTGCGTGGCTTAGTCGATTGAGACTCCGATTCTTGATTTTGGCTCAGGTCGTGATCCCAGGGTTGTGGGATCAAGCCCTGCATAGGGTTCCACACTGAACATGGAGGCTGCTTAAGACTCTCTCTCCCTCTGTCCCTCTCCCCTGCTGTCTCTCTCAAAAAGAGAAGAAAGGACAGAAATACACGGTTATAGCAGGGAGAACTAGATACAGACAGGATCCTGTAACGGTGCTTTGGTGGAGGTAGACCCAGGATTCTGGAAGAGCGCAGATGCAGTGAGCCCCATGAAGCTCCTCAACCAAGCAAGTCCTCTTGGAGAAGGTGGTATCACAGCAGTTTTGAAGAATGAGGAGCTGTTGGCTGTGGAATCAATGTGGGAATGAGTGTGTTCCACATTCAGGGAGCAGGATGTATAATGGTATAGTGACCAGGAGCAGTAGGGACTGGGTATGAGACAACATGCAAAACAAGTTTACAAAGGTCATCAATGGCAGGGGTGCCTGGGTGGCTCAGTTGGTTGAGTGTCTGACTTTGGCTCAGGTCATGATCTCACAGTTCATGGATTCAAGCCCCACGTCGGGCTCTGTGCTGACAGCTCAAGCTTGGAGCCTGCTTCGGATTTTGTGTCTCCCTCTCTATCTCTGCACCTCCCCAGCTCATGCTCTGTCTCTCTTTCTCTAAAATAAATAAACATTAAAAAATGTTAAATAAAACAAAAACAAAGGTCGTCAATGGCAGGGATCCAGAACGGAAAGATGTGTTACGTAGTTTCTTCGCTGTTTTGTTGTAGGAGTGTAGAATGCGTTGATGATTTTTTTTAGTGCTTCCTATCAGTGCACACTGTTCTGATCGTTTTACATGTGTTGCCTCATGTAATCATCACAATAACCCACGGAGGGAGGTACTGTTATTACCTCAGTAGTATAGGAGGAAACTGAGGCAATAGAAAGGTTACATACTTTGGCTAAAATCACCCAGCTAGGGGCGCCTGGGTGGCTCAGTCGGTTGAGCGGCCAACTTCGGCTCATGATCAGGTCATGATCTCGCGGTCCGTGAGTTCGAGCCCCGCGTCGGGCTCTGTGCTGTCAGCTCAGAGCCTGGAGCCTGCTTCAGATTCTGTGTCTCCCTCTCTCTCTGCCCCTTTCCCACTCATGCTCTGTCTCTCTCTGTCTCAAAAATAAATAAAGATTAAAATCACCCAGCTAATAAACAGTAGGATCAAGATTGGAACGTAAGTAAAAGGGCTCGAGGGGCCTATCTGTTAACACCACTCCCTCCACCTGTTAGGGAGCGCAGCAGCTAGGAGGCTAAGAAGTGTCCACTGAATTTAACAACGGTGAAGTTCCTCATAACTGGGCTCGGCCATGGCGCTGGCACGCCATGTTGATGCAAAACAAGGGAGTAGATACGAGGAAAGGAAGATGAGCAGGCTTTACTGAGAGGGTAATGGGGTCAAAGCGGATTCTGTTTTAAGATGGGAAATGGTGTTTACATGCTGCGGGGGAAGAATCAGTAGAAGGAAATTGGTTTATGATTCAGGAGCCTGAGACATTTTGGTTGGATTCGATCCTAAGTGTTCTTACCACTCAAATGAACCAACAAAAAGCAAAACAAAACAAAAGAAAGAGAGAAAAAAAGGAAGGAAGGAAGAAGGAAAGACAAGGGTAACTATGTGAAATGAGAAATACGTTAATTAGCTTGATTGTGGGGATTATTTCACAGTATACACATATCTATATTGAGTCTTAAATATATATATGTCTTAAATACATAGAGTTTTTAATGTTTCTCAGTAAAGCTAGAAAACAAAACAAAAAAAAACTCTCTAGGGAAACGGGAGGTAACAGAATCCAGAGCATCCTGAAAGGGCATTGCTCTGGACTACAGGAGGGAATATCACCCTGTAGGCTGGCGGAAGGAGGGCTGTAATGGGATGGTGTGAAGAGGTGGTTTCTGTAGAATAGGATTCAAGGTCTTGCTCCGAGGGGAGCTCACTGGGTAGAGTGGCATGACCGGACCTCAGTAGGCTAAGCGTATAACTTTTCTAGATGTCAGCCTCTTTTTGCCAACCAAAATAGTTCTCACTGGACTTGCCCCTTCTTGCTCCTTTTTCTCCTTTTTTTCCTTCTGTTTCTAGAGCTTGTGTAGAACCTTCATTTCCAATCACTGGTTGTTTCTGACATGAGTGGCACTTTTCCACTTAGGAATATAACAGAAAACTCTCCTGATAAGATCTGGTAGACTGACTGAAGGGGTGGGAAGGGAAAAGTGATGACTGTGTTTTCTTTTTATCCCCCAGGAAAGGAAGGACATGAGGATGGGGAGGGAGGGAAGCAATGAAGGACAAGGAGGTGGGGGTAACCAGGAGGTGGGTTGGAGTGAAGGCAGCTTGTTCTACAAGCAAAGCAGATAAAGATTAGAGTAACCATGACAACAGCCTTCTGGCTGAGGCACTCAGGAATTGGGGAAGGAGGGAGGTGGAGGGGAGGTGGAAGTTGTTGGCTGGGTATAAGCCTAGAGTTTTGGAAAATGCCATTTCTTCCCTCAGGGCCCTTGGCAGTTACAGAAATCACCGTTGTCACCAACAGTGACTGGTAGGGAGGAAAAGAGGGCCGTGAGGAAAGATCAGCAGATGCGATCGTTCCAAATGATTCAAAGAAAGGGAGTAACCCCCGTGGACTAAGGGGGTTCCTGATAGAAGGTACAGAAGAGGATTAGGGGTGGTCAGTATTTAATGCCTCAGTCTACCCCTGTGTCTTCCAGGCACAGGTGCACTATCCCGTCACATTTCATCACTTACACTGTGGTAGCAAAGGTGGCACAGACCAAAATGCCTTTTGCTTTTAGCTTCTCAGGAGATCACATGTTCCACTTCTAAACAAATGAAGTATAGGCCTCTCAAGACTCTTTCCTGAGGCTGCTCGAAGTCTATGTGTGTGTGAGTGCGGGCGTACACATGTGCACATGCGTGTGTGTAAGTTCATATTTTTTACACATGAGTTTCGGGTGTACGACTTAGCGATGCGACAAGCTATACATTCTCCTGTGCTCACAGGTGTAGCTACCGTCAGTCCTGTACAGCACTATTACAGTACCATTGACTACACGCCCCATGCTGTGCCTTTTATTCCCTGCCTTAGTCAGTCCTGTGAGTTCCTATTAACGCAGGCTCTCCATGCAGCCCAGGCCTGTAATTATCTAAGAACTTCTTGGAAGTCTTTTATCCCTGCTCTGTTGCCAAACACTTCTATAGCTGCTGGAGAATCTCTATCAATATAGAATGTAGATACTTTAAAATACGTGAATGCAGTTCCTTTCTGAGTAAGCTCGAAGCGCCTGAATGGGAAATCTAAGAAATTGCCATGATCCCAAACAAAGGATGCTTTTACCTTAAGTATCTCCGCATCGCACCTCAGTGAGATCTCACCCCAAAGAGTACCGGTAGCGCTGTTGAAGACAGACATGGCCGACTTACTCTTAGCACATTTAAAGTGATTTGCAAACATGGCCTCGATAGTCCACTGCCTTCCTCCCTTTCCAACCAAGTCTTTCCCTACAGAAATAAAAGCTGGACCCACCATGGAATGGGCCATGGCCTGAGGTACAGAGTGGACCTCTGGGGAGCCCATGCCTCTGCTAGGGGCTCTTAGAACCACGTTAGGGAGGTGGGTGTAGGTGTCACAGATGTCATTTCCAACACTGTGCACTTTTAACAGGGAAGGCGGTGATAAAGTGGATTCATATCCATTTCCCGATCTCTTTCCCTCCAAATGAGCATATATAGCCCAAGCCATTGGAAAGAGAAGGTTCTTTTGCACCAAGGGAAGTTAAAACAAGAGACATGGGACTTGAGCTCTTTGTTCCAAGCTGTCACAAATAGCTGTGAGAAGAGAAAACAGAGAGAAGACTGATTTCCCGAGGGTGCAGAGATCTTTCACAAAGCTGGAAAGAGTATGCACGATTCCCCAGTTTTGCTATAAGCCTAAAGCTACCCCCCCCTACCCTGACTTCTGCCAGGTAGATACAGTCATCTTCTTCTTGGCTACATTATAACTTGTAAATGTGTGGAGATCTGTTCAGCAGTGATGCAAAGACTTCCCAGCACCCTAGGGAACAGGCTCTACATTGAGATTTCAGTGGGTCAGAGGGACTTCGAGAACGAGTGACTTCAGTCTGGCCTCATGTGGTCGGTACTGGTCAAGGGAAATAGGGCCACATACAGTGGGAGGTAACTGGCAAAGTGCTCCCAGTTGAGGGAAAACAAAGCAAGGCACGGTTATAAAACGATACAAGGTGATCCCTTTTGGGCAGGAACCGCATTAGAAAAATTCAGGAGGATTTGGGGAGGGAATCGGAGAAATGGTTCCACAGTAGAGTCTGAAGCGCATTGATTTTCTGACACTGTCTCCCCTTGCAAATAAATCCTCCCATCGTGTAGACATTCATGCACGCACAAACTCACACACACGTCTGCACGCACGAACACCTGCATGTAAATCCAGAGGCCAACGAGAAATTCAGTTTTGCTCGTTTCATTTGCTAAGTCATTAATTCACCCCACAAGCGTTTGCTGGACGTTATCTATGGGCAGATCCTGAGCTAGACCAAGAGAAAGAACACAATGATGCGTGGGACACTGTTTCTGCTCGCGGGAGTTGAGAGTTAGTAGGTGAGAAGCAACCGCAAACATGTAGTTTTATCACAGGATGGGGGATGCTATAATAGACGGGTAGTTGTACAAGCTACAGAAAAGCATGATCGGCTCTCTAGGGTGAGAAAGAGAGGGATTAAGCGAGGCATATTAGACCGCTCTGGATACCGTGACAAAATACTACACACTGGGTGGATTAAACAGCACACATTTGTTTTCTCACAGTTCTGGAGGTTGGAAAACCCAAGATTAAGATTCCAGCAGCGTTTGGTTTCTGATAAGAGCTCTCTTCCTGGCTTGCAGACAGCCACCTTCCTGCTATGTCCTCACATGGCCCTTTCTCAAAGCATGCATGTTGGAGGGAGGGAGACAGGGAGAGAGGGTTCCCTTCTGTCTCTTCTTATAAGGACCCTAATCCTTTGGGATTGTGGCCCTACCCTTACAACCTCATTTAACCTTAATGACTTCCTTAAAGGCCCCACCTCCAAAAGCAGGCACATTGGGGGTTAAGACTTCAACATGTGAAGTGGGCGGGGGAGGGGATACAAATGTTCAGTGCATAACAGAAGGCTTCATGGAGCAGATGACAATTGAAATACATTTTTAAAAGTTACCCATGCGAAGGATGCATTCCTCCCCCTGAAAAAGAACAGACAGGAAGGAATGGTATGACTTTATGCATTTGGGGGCTGTAAATAATTTAAGGTAGCTGGAAGCTAGAAAGGGTAAGGGCATATCGAAGGGCTCACATTTACCTTGTAGTTGATACGGGGCCACTAATTCATCTTGAGGTGGGAGCAGCATGTATAGCCTCACTGGACGCAGAGAGACGGGTGGGAAGGGACGACAGCCTAGGTAGCTTGGCAGCAGCAGAGGAGAGGGGGGACTGGCTGGGTTTGGTGCCCGGATGTGAGGGATGAAGAAGAGGGTTACACCGATTAAGCTGCTGTCCTGGCTTGAGCTATTTGTCCTCATAGGGGAGTACGGAGGGGGCGGCGCACAGGTGTGGAGGGGCAGAGAATGGGTATAGTTTTAGACATCTTGGCTGTGAACTGTTCACAGATGGCTGGTCAGGAGGGAGGTGTCAGCAATGGAATGTCGGGGCCCCTGGGCATAGGGGAGTAGCCAGAGCATGAGGACAGAAATGATGCCCAGGAGACAGGAGGGTTGCGCAGCACAGCTGAGGAAGGAAAAAGAGAGGCCTGGGAAGGAGAAGGGGTAGGAAAATCAGGACTGCATCATGCCCGTCCGTGAGCCAAAGGAGGATATTGTGGTCAGGAGGAGGACTTGGTTCCCAGGGTTGGTAGCTGGAGATGGGACCGAGAAGCATCAATAGAATCCAGCCCCTGGGGCAGAACTGATGGCTCTGATGAGAAGTTTCCCCCCAGCAGGGCGGGGGAGGGGAGTCCGAGGACCTTGTATGAAGGAGTGAATCCAATGGTAAATGTAGCAGGGGAGACTGCGGGTACCCAGGAAAGCAGAGTTTGAAGTGTGAACGGTCAGCTTTCCTTTGTTTTAAAAGGGGAGCCTAGAGAATGTTTGTTGATATGATTTAGACGAGAAACAAATACAAAAGGGAAATATAAAAAACAGATTTATGCAGAACTATATTCAAAATATGGTGCCCACGTGGTTGAGAAAGATAGAAGGTAAGTAGACCTTCGGGGCGAAAGGAGCTGAAAACTGAAGACGGTGGCAGGTCTTCGGGAAGGGAAGAGAAGGGCAGGGGGAAGGGAAGGAGCTGAGGAGTCGGCTTTGTGAACACTGTACTAATCAACTCTTAAATCTACTCAATATAATCTCTGAGGCAAGTTTATTTTAAAATTGGAATTTAAATAAAAAAAAAACTCCACAAGTCTAAATACTTAGTCTTTTAGATCCTAGAGATGGATGAAGTTAAATAGCTCTTTTAAGAACAGCGCTGCATGGAAAATAACTAGGTTTACCCAGCTAAGTTTAGCATATAAAGCTCTTTACTGAATGGCTTCTTTGTCAACCTCAGGCTGGAGGAGTTCAATTCCTTTTTATTTGGTGAATTCCTTAATTGGATTTTGTTTGCCGATCTTACTTTCTCACATTGTAAGATTTTAATAAATCATTATAATCATTCCCTTATGTCTTGCAAAAATAACCTTTCTGACGGTTCCCGAATGATTTTTTTTTTCCCCTGTGTTTGCATCATGGGATTATTAGTGTAGCTTACAAATGAATCAGAAAAGGCTGTGCAGCCAAGGGTGTATTTCCATCCTTTCCTAGGTGTGAACTGGGGCCATGATGACCAGGAGCCCCTGAGGTCATGCTTGGCTGGGAGGACACAGCAGGTCTTGGCATATTATCTCCTGTCTGGATTATTGATGAGACGCTCTGCTTGGAAACAGGGGAGAGATCTCCTATCTGCTTGGTTATTAAGGCCTCTGCAGGAAACAGGTGTATTAGTGATATATGTACACTAATGTTTCTACTGTGTTTTCAGCTCCAATTCCTCCCTCTCACTTGTGGTTGCTAACAGGTTTAAGGAAGGACTTTTTATTTTGTTTAACTGATGTGTTTGATGAATGTCTGGCTTGAAGCGTACCTTTCCTAAGACCCTTGCATGACGGATCTCGTTTGCTAGGAGGAGTTCAGGGGCGTTCTCGGTCACCCATTTAGGAAGTGAACCGTGAACCCAAGGCTTTTCCTTTGAATTTCCAGTGTATTCCAATTTGCTGCTTTGTTGGTAGACCCCGACACTTAGAATTTATGTAGTTAACATCAGTGATCCTGACATGAAATGATCTTTACACAGACTGAGGTTGGTTGTCCCTCTATAATTTCTGTCCATCCTTCTTCCTTGCCCACTGTTCTATTCAAGACAGACCTGAAGTGGGCACAAGAGAGGGTCACCTTCTCAAGGCATGCACAACTTTCACCGCCTCCTCCTTGTGGGTAGAGCTTTGGGGAAGCTGGGGTGACTTTAGGGGGTGAGATTTTCCAGACCAGACCTGATTATTTGGCAACTCAATGCCCTCAAAGAATTAAAAGGCTTCGGATCGATTTGTTTCCAGTTTGTTCCGTAGGGTAGTAACCAAGCCAAAGATCTCAGTCTTGACATAGAAGTAATTTTTAAGTCTGAAAAGTTTTGTTCACTTGTCTCTGTTCTCTGTTGCTCCCCCTCCGTCTCTCTCCCTCAAATTAAAGGCTCCCATCTTGAGGCCATCTGAGGGGGGGAAAAATAAAAGGCTTGGTTGGGAAGGTGACACCTTCATCTAATCTTTACCCCCTGGACTGTTTGGTGATGAGCTTGTAGTAGGAGGTATTGAGAAAGGCCTTGCATCCTGATAATTTGTTCCATTTATATTTCAATTTTGAATGGGTTTTTGGTGCTTGTAACACAAGGATTCTTGAGGAATGCTTCAGGAGGCTGGAGGCTTTATTTTTCCTCTTTTATCTGTAGCATCTAACATGTGCCTCATTTATAGTCCCCCCGGGTACTGATTATGTATTTTTTTTTAAGTTTTTTTAAATGTTTTATTTATTTTTGAGAGAGAAAGAGACAGAGTGCAAGTGGGGAAGGGGAGAGAGAGAGGGAGACACAGAATCTGAAGCAGGCTCCAGACCCTGAGCTGTCAGCACAGAACCCAATGCGGGGCTTGAACTCACAAACCTTGAGATAATGACCTGAGCCGAAGTCCGACGCTTAACTGACTGAGTCACCCAGGCGCTCCACGACTATGTATTTGTTTGCTTGTGTGAATGTATATACGCCCTTGAGAGCCAAATATAGAAATAAAGTGCCTAAAACACACAAAAAAAGAGAAAGAAAAGAGAATATGGGAGGAAGAAGGCAAACGTTTTAAAACATGTGTTGTTTGAGCTTTCTACTGCATCTGTCAAACAAGCCTACAAGTTCCCGCACGTGTGGTATTTTTAATTTGCTCCCAAATGGGGAGAAGCATCGTCTCCCCAGCCCTCTGCTGTTAACTGAAGCGACTCAGCAGGGCTGCGGTTGCCAGAGTGAAGCCGGCTCCCCCAAGGACCCAGGGGGAAGCTGCTGTTTCTGCTCCTGCCATTCTTTGCTCAAAAGTTGGCAAATGCTGGTCATGTCGTGGGTCTATTTATAGTAGGCACACGTCTAACCACCTTGTTCTTTTCTTAGCATCAGCTTGACATGCTATCAATTATCCATGAGGTGAATGACAACACCAGGAAAGTTATTTGAGGCAGGTGCCCTGAGGTGAGAGAGAGAGAGGGGGCGGGGGTCACGCGGGGACAGCTCCAGATGAAAAGGGTAAAATAGATATTCCTTGCTGTATCTACGCCAGTGAATGGTTCCAGACAGCTGGGGGTGGGGGGCGGACATCCTGAGCGGATTGCGCAGCTGACTCTTACTCTGCCCTTCTTACCTGTGTCTGCTTGCATCTGAAAAGCCCCTTTGAAAAATGCAAGGAGCGGGAGGTGAGCATGGTGATCTCCTTCCAGAGGTCATTTTGTTACACTCTCCAGTCCCCAGAGGGGTGGAGGCAAGGCCCCAGCTAGGCAGCTCGGGGCGGGGTGAGGAGTGGGTCAGGCAGGGGCTGGACCACCTCCCTTCCTCTGGAGGGTTTCTGGTGAGAGGCAGCAGCCCAGGACAGAAGCAGGAGTGCCTGGGGCTGCTCTCTGCACTGCCAGACTGGCCCACAGTGGCTCCCCACCTCCCTCCCATACCCTCCCTTTGACCTCTTGAATTCTAGACTAGGTTTTGTTTTTTGGTTTGTTTTTGTTCTTGTTCTTGCTGCTCTTGTTTTGTTTCTCCTCACTGACAATTTAGATTACGTTTTTGGAAACAATTTCTCTTCCTCCTCCTCCTCCTTAAAAAAAAAAAATATTGTATCAGAGTGTGGTTCAGTTGGTTAAGTGTCTGACTTCGGCTCAGGTCAGGATCTCACAGTTTGTGAGTTCAAGCCCCGAGTGGGGCTCTGTGCTGACAGCTCAGAGCCTGGAGCCTGCTTCAGATTCTGTGTCTCCCTCTCTCTCTGCTCCTCCCTCACCGGTGCTCTGTCTCTCATATATAAATAAACATTAAAGAAATATTGCAGCAGAAACATCGATTGCCCCATTTCAGTGGGACTGGCTGGTCTCATCTTCTTACTCACCTGCCCTTCATTTGGGCTGTGCTGTCGGAGCACGTGGAATGTGCGATCAGAGCTGTTCTGACGGTGCTGACGTCATTGCTTTAGCTGGGGGGAATTGAGTTGCTCCCAGACATGCTGGGAGAGGGTCTTCTTTTCTATAACCCCTCACTATCAGCCTTCTAGTCCCTGCTCTCTGCCTGCCTCAGACTTTGAATCTGATTGGAGAGAAAGACTGAGTTGGAGTCCAAGAGAATGGGAAGGGAATTTGCAGAGTATTCTATCAGCCTTGACTTCAGGTATAAAGTGACTCGGATTTTACAGCCCGTTCTTCTTTAAATTTTCGTAATTTTTCTTCTTCCGCTTCCCTACCATTTCTTTTGACCTTGAGGGATTAAACTGTCCCCTTGATGTGTGCTCGCTGACTCCCGGGTCCTGAAAGGCCTTGGAAGCCTTGCGAGGTTCCTAACTCTATGTGGTGGGCACTGTGATGGCCACTGGCAGCCTCTCCCAGGGATCCCGGCTCCGACTCTGTTACCATCTGCCCAGCTAATCCACTTTGCAGGCTGGTGTCTAGCGCCAGAGAGAGTCTGTGAGTATCCTGGTGCCATTTAAACTGACTCCAGCTTCCTGGGGATCAGTTTGCAGCCTTTGTTATCTTTTGGCAGAGCTGCCCTATCTTTTCTTTCTCCTCCTCTTGGGAGTTAAACCACTCAAATTAAACTTGGTTTATTATTTAGGGACTTCATGGGGAGGAGTTGAGACAATCGCTCTGAGCACAGAGCACTAAGCTTCCAGGCAGATACTGTGTGTGCATGTGAGTGTGTGCATGAGCCTGTGTACACTTGTGCCTGAGTAGCACACCCAGGAGACCGTGAGTGCTCCTGACTGTTTTGGAAAGATGAGTCCAGGATGGATGGATCTTTTTTGCAGAAGCTGCAGGAATCAAGACAGGTGCACAACACCAGTGCCAGAGGGCTCAGATGGCCGGTAAGTAAAGAGGAACTTCCTCCTTTTTGTTTTTTGTTCTAGGTGATAACAAACAATTTAGTTGACAAATATTAGGTCTTCCTGTTTCCTCTTCACAGACTGAAGTTTGTGAACCAGAACCCCCTATTTATGCTTCTGCGTGATTGTATGATCTGCATTTTCTTTTCCTTTTTTTTTTTTATTGGTTGATTATGTTATTCTTGAGTGATGGGAGTTCACCCACAGTTTGCATTGTTTTTATTTATCCAACTTTTCTCCATTGTTTCCCCCAGCTTTTACTATCCAGGGGGAAATCTATTTGAAGATTTCTGGCTAGGGGAGGTTTGTTCTGGGATAGGTTTTGGAAATAGCTAGATGTTTAGTGTGAAGGTAATTGTGGCAGGGCTTACGATTTTGCAACATTTTGATAAATTGTATGGAGCTAAGTATGTAAATCCATAGTCAACCATAGATACGTTGTAGTAAAATACAGTGGGATGATTGGCTAGTGCCTAGACATAATCAATAAACTGAGAGAGGTTGCTTTTCAGTTTCTGTTGTTGTTTTGTTATTGTCTCTTTTCTTAACTTGCTCATTAAGAATCCATAATGGATCGAATCTTTCTTGTTGAGATTGGTAAAATGATAATAAATGGTTCTGATACTTGATTTTTTGTTCCAAGATTTAATTTAGGAGTTGGAAAACTGTAGCCCACAGTCAATCTGGCTCACTGCTTGTTTTTATAAATAAAGTTTTATTGAAACATGGGCAGACTCATATATATGTAAATATACTATCTGTGGTTGTTTTTGTGTGACAACTGCAGAGTTAAGTGGTTGTGACAGAGACTCTTTGGGCCCCTAAAATATTTCATATTTGACCCATGCTCTATGTTTGATTTCTTCTTTTACATACTTTCAACAGATCTACAGTGATATTAAATGGGGGTGTCTTTAATTGAAGAATGAACACTGGTTGTACTCAAGGAGATTTTAAGCCAATCAAAATAGGAGGAAAGATGTACCTGAAACATGTACAGGAACAAGAATAATAAAAATATATGAAAAGCTACTCAGCAGATATTTATAGGACTGATCAAGCACAAATAACCAGTCAGGAGCTAGGAGAGATACCCAAGTGAACAGAATACAGTCCAATTCTCAGAGTTAACTGTTCGGTAGGAGAGATCTGCTAACATAACTAGAGTGTCTGACAGGCTCTACTGGTGGCTATAGAAAAAGACACAATTGTAATGGGATTCAGAGGAGGTCAATGGCTTTTATAGCCCAGTCTAGTAAGTAGGTAGAAACCTTGGAAGGGAAATTTAGAAACGATAGTGATGATTGCTTCTTCTAACAGCAAAGGAGACCTTCGTCTGTAGCCTCTTGCTGTTTGCCGAAGGAGACTTTTGCCTCTCTAGTTTTGGGAGTCCTGTTTTTCCCAAAGAAAGGATAGGAGGAATCTTAGTTATTTGGTATGAGATTCACAGTTATAACAGACTCAGAGATGCCTCATTTTAGGGCATAGACAGGAACAAAAATATGATTAAAACCAAAGTTAGCCTGGACCAGGAAGTGATCTGTAGAGACCATCTACTAATACACCACTCCTTTTTCAGCTAAAGAAACTGAGGCTAGGAGATCTAGTTAGCTGTACAAAATGGTCTCCAGAGCCTAGGATTTCTGACGTCTAGGTCTTTACTAAATGTCACTGTAGTTTTCTTTCCAGTTTTGAAGCCAGATTCTCTGTGGATGTGGAGAATATCTCAGAATTATCTGCATGAAGTTTTTATGGCCTTCAAGACCTTCTTTAACCTGCCAGTTCTTTTTTTGGTCCTCCTGAATCCCCAAATCAAATATGGAGGGGTAAAGTATTGACAAAGCCCCTTAGGACTCTACCTGCTCCCAGCTGCCCTGTGGGATTGCTTACGGGGCAGACCTTTCCAGGCTGGGCTGGGTGTTCTGCTCTGGCAGGCTGCCCTCTTTTTTATACTGCTGCTGATTGGACCACCCACATCAGGGTTTATAATGGAGGAGGAGGATAGGAGTGGGTAGATGAGAAAAATGACCCACAGGTAATAACGGGGAAGGGCTTGATCTTTCATTAACTGCTGGTTAGTGTTCATTGTTTATTTATTTGACAAGTACTCATTAAGCACCTACTTTATTTCAGGCTCTGTTCTAGGCACTTGGGATACAACAGTGGTCTAAACAGACAAAGACCTTCCCTTTGTGGGTCTCACATTCAAGGGTGCTTCACAATGGGAGAATATTTTTCATGGGGCTACAACTTGGCATGTGGATAGGTTGAGGTGCTGAACTTGAGGTAGGAAGGCCTGGGTCTGAGGACAGCATCACCTCTTTGCCATCTGCCTAACTCGGTGCATCTCTTACTCCTCATCTCATTTCCCTGTTGCTAAGTGTCTGTCTCCATAATACCTTTACCCCGTTCCTCTGGTAATGTCGCCTCCCTGCCTTCTTTCCTGGTTCTACTAATTCTGCTTGCCCTTGGGTTCTCCTGTTAGGTTCTCCCCTGTCATCTTTTGCTACAGGTCCTGATGTCGGTCGTGCGTCCTTGTGCTGGCCTTCGTGATGCTGTGCTCTCTCCAGTTTTCCAGCACTGACCCAACCCCATAAACATGTTGGGCTCTAAATCCAGGGTCCCACCCAAAGGTCAGCTCACCACAGGGAACAGCTCCATCCCTAGCTGTCTGTAATCAGGACTTTCATCACGTTGCTTCCCCTTCTGTGATGGTATCTATTCACTGTGTGGTAGTTCGCTCATTTAACATTGTTTATCGGACACAATTCTAGGCAGGGACACATGGCGAAGGTCAAATCCCTCTTCTCGTAGATCTCATATTTGTAGATGACGAATCAGGGTCGAATTTGGTTAAGTTCAGGGACTCATTCCTTACATGCAAAATGATGAGTTTGGAGCTGATAAACATCCTTTTTAGCTCAAACATCCATCCTTTTGAGCTCAAAGATGTCTCCTTTTCCGTCACTCACCCTCTCTCTCTCACTTCCCTTTCTCTTACTTCCTCTGCCTACAGCTGATTGATTATTATATTCAGTTAATGTTATGAAAATGACTAGGATTTTTAAAGGTGACCTAAATGAAGTGAAAGAGAAAGAGAGAGAAAAACAAGAATTCTCTAGGTCTTGGATAAGATGGGCAGCATTTGGATGGCAGAGTCGGGATGATAGCCCTTTGACACCTGTGAGCTGGAGTTCGCCATTGGTTTGAGTGGGACCTCTGCCTGGGGAAAGTTAACAGTGTCCACAGAAACAATGGAGGGTGTATAGCTGAGGGGAAGAGTGTAGGAGGGCAGGGAGCTGCATGGCCCTCGCCTTATTTTAGTGTTCCGCTCTAGTACATTTTGCAAATGGAGACCACCCAAACAGTGCGTGTTTTAGGGTTAGAGCCTGGAAAGGGAAGACAGAGGAGCTGTTGGAGTTTATCTTAGGTGAAGTCAAGAATCTCGTTTTACTGGTTTGTTGATAATAGAATGGCTAGAGCTGGAAAAGATGATTAAATTAATAAATATTCGATGATCATTCTGGATCCAGCAACCACGCACGCCAATTTCAAATAATATATTCTATTGTCTCCATAAATAATCCTGTCGTCATAACCTGCATGTCAATATTTGGTTCAGAAAATATAATCACTGGTTGCTATTGTTGTCTACAAGGCATGATACTAAATTATCTTGTCATCCGATTCAATTTTTATCATTATCTCTTTGGCAATTTTGTTGGAAGAAACTAGTAACTTGTAAATCATAAAAGGCTCATAATCCCAGGCATAATTTCCTTCCTTTACCAGGTGCTTTTAAGACACCTTCTATCAATTCTGACTACTCTTTTTCTAAAAGTTTTTAAGGAACTGGATTGTGATTTATATAGTGAGATTAGGTTGGGAATCGTGGGTTGTAAATTAATTTCTGATAGTGTGTAAAGAGTATATTCCTTTGAGAAAATTGAAACCACAGAAAAATATACAGAGGAAAAGAAAATTTCCCCATGGCTTGCCCTTTCCCAAGAAATAATATTGGAAACTAAGAGGACATGAGGAGGAGGTATTGCCTGTCTTATGCTCTGTTTCTGAGCCAAGAAGTGCTTGGCACATAGCAGACATGCAGTAAATATTTGTGGAACGAATAAATGACTGTTTTGTGTATTTCCTTCAAGTCTTTTTTCTATATACATATGTATGAAGGTTATGTAACAATGATTACATTTATGCCTTTGAATCATATTCTGTATTTTAGCTTTGTATCTCCCTTTTTTCTTCCCAATCATGGGGGCATTTATATTCAGGAGTTCTTTATGGGATCAGAAGAAAATACGCTGAAAACAGCATTACATATGGAATGATTTAAGAATGTTTTGTTTATATTTCGACTCTTGGTGATTAAGAAATCTGAAGTCGGTGCTTTCCTTTTGGGTTCACTTCACATCTCTGCAACTGTGTTTGTAGAATCCTTCCTTAGGTGTAGATAGTCACCGTTCCGTGATGATGGTGAGCTGGTGATGTATAGGCAAAGTTAAGAGCTCAGATTCTGGAGTCAGAAAAACCTAAATTTGAAATTTTTCTCTCCTACAGGACTAGATTATGTGACCTTGGACAAGTGTCTTGCAATTTATAAATCTTATTCCCTCTTCCATAACATGGGTTAGCCTTTGTTAGACGGGCTAGCTAGAGTATGTTGCCGTAAAAAAATAACTCCTGGAATCGAATCAGTTTAGGACAATGAGAGTATTTTTCGCTCACACAAGTCTGAGTCAGGTCTGGGCAGGTGGTGGGGAGAGGGAGGTGGAACGCTCTCCTCTTCTGAATGACTCAGGATCCAGGTTACCTGCTTCTTGTGAGGCTGCCTGCCCATCTCCGCATGTGACCTTTAATGTCTCTGCAGCAAAGGAGGAGAAAGCCTGGTGATGGCACCCAGCTCTTAGCTGCCTTGACATCAAAGTTCCACATTCGATATCATCTCCGCTCACATGTCATTGTGTAGATCTAGGCATAGAGCCGCCCTCAAGTCCAGGCACTGGAAGTAAACGTTTCAGATACCGAGGAAGAGAAGGAGACCCAGGCACGGGTGAGCACTAGCAGGTTTTTTGCAACAGAACCTAACAGCTGTACCTTCAACAGATGTTGGGATAATCCAAACCTTTACCAGCCTGTGATTGAAAAAGAAGATTACGCTTTGTTTTTTAATCTTAAATTACTACGACAAGGAACTTCACTGGCCAAATTGCTAGAAATGAACCCCCCTCAAAATACCTTTCAGTGATTTTGAGGTTTTCTCAGGGTCCTGCTCCTGGATATTTTCTTTTCTTTTTTTTAATGTTTATTTATTTTTGAGAGAGAGAGAGAGAGAGAGTGTGTGTGTGTGTGAATGAGGGAGGGGCAGAGAGAGGGAGACACAGAATCTGAAGCAGTTTCCAGGCTCCGAGCTGTCAGTACAGAACCTGACGCAGGGCTCGAACTTGTGAACAGCAAGATCATGACCTGAGCCGAAGTCAGACACCTAACCGACTGAGCCACCCAGATGCTCCAATATTTTCTAAGAGGTCTTTTAGATTTCCCCATCCTGGCGCCTCCCCTTACCCTTTGGCTAGTTCTGGTGTTATTGAGAGGACTATGCTTGCTTGTCTGTCCTCCACTGGTGACCGCCACTAAATC
This sequence comes from Paguma larvata, assembly GCA_030068075.1. Classification (NCBI taxonomy): domain Eukaryota; kingdom Metazoa; phylum Chordata; class Mammalia; order Carnivora; family Viverridae; genus Paguma; species Paguma larvata. The sequence goes on along the minus strand of CM057834.1, from coordinate 87,612,082 downwards.
TTCTTCTCATATCCTCCCTGGCTCCCTTCAGGACAACCACCATGAGGCTCAGTTCACAGGAGCATACTGAAGCCTTGAGGACAAAACAGGCAAGACCCAGAGAGTAGTTTGTACTCATTACCAGACGTGTTTGGATTCATGGAGCTTCTGACCTAAACCGAACTTCAGAATCTCCTCTTCTGCTAATTCGGGGCTCACCTCCATCTCTCCCCCACTACGGGGACTAGTTCAAGCCTCTACATGCTGGCAAGTCAGACCCTTAGTGGCCTGGAGAGAGAACCAAATCAATAGACTTCCCTGCCCTATTTCAAGGCATTACAACAAAACCAAACTATCAACAATAACGAAAAACTATTCTTCCCAGGATGACTGCCAGTGAGAAGCTTATTTCCTTTCAGGGTTGGTTTCACAGTGTGGCTTGCCCCCCATGTCCCTGGACACATAATGCAATAATTCACAGCGCACGAGCATAAGTCCTCCAAATGTGGGTTGTTTGCACTTGAATCTCGTCACTGTCCAGGTTGTGCTTGGTTAAGTCTGTATTACCTTCCCATGGCTTTTCCTCCAGGGGCCAGAGGAGGGAAGATGGGGCCTTATCTCCCTCTCCATGTCCTAACTTCAGCTCCATCTCCTGAAAGCAGATACCTGGACGATACAAGCATGGTATCTCAAGAACAAACCAGAATTTCGAGGATTGATCAGTTCTAAATCAAACTGGGGGAAAACAAAACCAAAAACAATTCTATGTTTACAGACACAGTTCTGTTAATACAGCCAGTTTCCCATTGTTGAAGAGATGCCTAGCGGTGCCTGGGTGGCTCAGTCGGTTGGGCGGGCGACTTCAGCTCAGGTCATGATCTCACGGTCTGTGAGTTCGAGCCCCGCGTCGGGCTCTGTGCTGACAGCCCAGAGCCTGGAGCCTGCTTCTGATTCTGTGTCTCCTTCTCTCTCTGCCCTTCCCCTGTTCACGCTGTGCCTCTATGTCTCTCAAAAATAAATAAACATTAAAAAAAATTAAAAAAAAAAAAAGAGTTGCCTAAGATGTTGGTCTGAAGTTTTCACCCTGCATTTCTTGTTTGGATTCAGGCTTTCCCAAGAATGGGAAGGTGCTTGCCTAACATCTGTGTCTATGAAAGCCCCACCAAAGCAATCCTTCCTATAACAAAGACTAATGCTGCCCAAAAGATTAAAACAAAACAAAACAAAACATTCTTCACTTTCTAAGGGAGAACCCCACAAATGGGCGTTTTTACAGCTTCATGTCAATTTTAGTCTCGGCGCCAGAACTCCCTTCCATGAGGTATTATGATTATAATGAAATAGGTTTACATTTTCCTTTCTTTGTGTTTCCCTGCATCACTCTATTTAATAAACTCTATTATACAGAGCATTTTAGTCTTGCTAGTGGTTACTTCTGGGGTCAAGCCCCTTTTGCTCACTCATACACTTAATTTTTCCTTCTCCACCCCAGTTTTTTCTTAGTAACTTATTCTCCGTCTTGTGGTAATATCGAGTAAAACATAGGCTATTCATATCCCGGGGTCTTCATTCCATGAGCATTATGTTTGTGGTAATGCTCTCAATCTTGTCACGTGGGCCAGCCTGTCTCTGCACCCGGGCGTGTGTGTCTCTGGGGCAGGGCGGAGGCGGTGGAGAGCTCCCATGGACGTGCCCGTGCGCGTCTGGCCACGGTGCTGGGTCCCAGGCTGGCTGGCCGGCACTTGTCTCATTGAAGCTCTGTTTCTGCCCAGAGCGACTCTCAGGTTCACTGCCGCTGCTCCCAGTGCAAGGAGACCCTAACTAAGAAGGATTTTAAAGTTCTATTTCTTTCTGCTTTTTTTTCCCCTCCTTTTGGAGGTAACAGCTCACCCACCGCTGCCAGAGCTGACAGAATTGGAATGGCAGTAGGTGGGTGAGGGGGGTGGGGGTAGCAAGAGGAACGGCAGCCATCAGGTTGGGAACAATGTCTGAGCCAAAGAACTGCCTTTGGCATGTAAGAACAATATGAGAGAGTTTGTCTCTGCCTTCTTGGAAGGGGCTAGGCTATAAATCCAACTCAAGCTAGGAACAATTTATGGGAGATCATTATTAAAGAACATATACCTGGTTTTTCAATGAGCGCGGGCTGGGTGAGGTTACAAGTTGGGACACTAAGAACTTCTCGTTCACTGATAACTTTCTCCAGCTATCCATACAAATCGAAATTCTCAACCGGAATCTTTTCCTGAGAATCAAGGTTATGTTTATGTATTGCATTAGGAGATGTAAAAACACTAGCAAAGATAGAGCTTCGTCGTTTGATAGCAGCCCTGTGTTTTCCAGCATCGCTAGAATAAAGGTTTTATTTGTGTTAACTATTGACTGTGTTTTCCCGAGTCACCCCATGTTGCAAATTCATGAAATCAGAATGAGCATCCAAATTTGTCAAGAGAGTTAGAGTAACTCGATTCAACCCCTGAGCCCCTAGGGCCTGTCATTCTCAGTGATTCAAATGGATGTTTGGGTACAGGTGGTCATGTGTGGCAAGCAGGTGCCATGCAGTTCCTGCACCTGTGGTTTGTTTGGTCTTATCAGGCAGGCACAGATGCCTTTTGGAGCACCGCAGCGTGCTTGCGGATGGAATCTTTCTGCGGAAGCCACGACCTCTCTGTGATCCTAACAAGAAGGAGTCAGTGTACACAGGGGTGTGGCATATTAAGAATCAGAAGCTGGGATAAGTCAGAAGGAACTGTGTGGAATTAACTCTCTTCTTTAAGTTGGGTAATGTTTTTTACATACCCTCTTTTCATACTTCAGCATTTCCCTTGTCCATCTGCATTTTTCTCTAACTATGGCAAATGTCAGGTTTGTGTGAAGAGGCATCTGTAAAGCCGTTGGCGTGAATAATACCCCTAATATTTCTGTGCAGGAGAGAGTGCCTGTGGCTGGCTGACTTTCACACACTTACTATCTTTTACTAATGAGAACCAGGAAGATTAAAAGGTCTTAGTGCACAACACCTGCCGAATTGGTTTTCTCCTTTTTGGTGTTTCTTTTTTTAAAAAATTTTAAATTGTTTTTATTATTCATTTTGAGAGAAATACAGAGTGTGAGTGGGCGAGGGGAAGTAAAAGAAGGAGACACAGAATCCGAAGCAGGCTCCAGGCTCGGAGCTGTCAGCACAGAGCCTGATGTAGGGCTGAAACCCACGAACCATGAGATCATGACCTGAGCCAAAGTTGGATGCTCAGTCGATTGAGCCACCCAGGCACCCCTTCCTTTTTGGTATTTCTGATTAGGTGGGAGGCAAGATTGCTGAATGTATTGCAGCAGGCTGCAGTGGTGATGTCATATTGCTCTGGGACAGACTCTTCCCTGGTCTGCTGAAGTGTATTTTTCTATCTCAAAATAACATTTCAAGTGAGAAATTTACTGGCCCTTTTTGTATGTGAGGAAATTGAGGCTCAGAGAGGTTAATTTACCCAATGACACAGAATGTGATAGACTAGAATTTGGACCCAGAGCCACTTCTGAAGCCCATTCTATTTATTTTTTTACTTTTTATATGTTTATTTCTTTATTTTGAGAGAGAGAGAGAGAGAGAGAGAGAGTGCATGCAAGCTGTGGAGGGGCAGAGGAAGAGGGAGAGAGAGAGAGAATCGGAAGCAGGCTCCTGTCAATGCAGAGCCTCATGTGGGGCTTGATCACATGAAACATGAGACTGTGACCTGAGCCAAAATCAAGAGTCAGATACTTAACTGACTGAGCCCCCCCAGGCACCCCCGGAAGCCCATTCTGCTTCCAGGATCATAGCTGCCTTACAAACAGAGTATGGCAGGGCAATCCAGTCAGCTTTTGCAGGAGAGAAGCCTCACTCTATGTGGATTGAGTGTATTTTGGATAGTTATTTAAAATTACAGTCATCGGTTGAGCATTACAATACCAGCAAGTCACAGAAGCTTTCCAGAGATGTTTCCTTGGTTAAATATTTGCACAACTTCTGAAAACGCTGAGCAACCACGCCTGGGGCTGATTGTTGTGTAGGTGGAGAAGGACTGGGGTGGTCAAGATAATTGCTAGTCTCCATTTCTTACGGTGAGACATTCTCTGATTCTCTAGTTTTGGGGCGGGGAGGAGTGTTTGCGGTGAATCCCAGGAGACAGCGTGATGGATGTTCCCTCTACACCTGCCGTGGCTGAACTGCTTTGCTGGGGGCTGAAGTGGAGACACAGGGCGGCCAGGCTGATGCCCCTGGGGAGTTTCCTAAGCAGCCTGACCTCGGGCATCCTCCCCATTGTGAATTCCTCACATCAGACATCTTGCATACATGCCAAGCAGTACTGATTCAGTCTCCCTTTCCGCCCCCAGAATAATGCGAATAAAATCAGAAGCAGGGGATAGAAGAAGCTGGTCTTTCCTCCAGAACTAATAAACCAAACAAATAAATTTGTTTCCCAAGAATGTAGATTTCTATGGCGTGTCTCTCAGGCTGCATAAACAGAGTCATTCTTCAATTTCTCAGAGTCCTTAATTTCTAAATTGCCTCGTGGGACTTTAAGTAGAGGAGATCGCCAGATTTAACTTGCTGTGCAGTACCATGGGGGGATTGCTCTTTGACTTTTATCCCACAGCAAGCGATTCGAGGATGTTGTCTGTTGCAGCGAGATGCTTGTTTTTCCCTTGGCCAACCTCGGAAGTTGTGTTGGAGTGGAGCCACTGGGCAATAATTCAAAACTAGAGTAGTTAGTTCTCAGTAACCAGAGAGAGACCTCAGTGTTGCCTTCTCTGGACTGCCAGTTACGTTCTGCAAGTCGCAAAGATGGACTAGAAAGCGGATGTCCACTCTTGTATGTTCGATGGGCAAATAGGAAAAATAGGGAAGAAGGGGCTTGGGAGTCATGTGACCCAAACTAACTTCCTCTGGACAGTCTGAAGAATAAAAGCAGCCAGGAGGACCTAGTATGCATATTCCTATAAAAACACAGCACTGTAGGGACGCCTGGGTGGCTTAATGGGTTAAGTGTCCAACTTCAGCTCAGGTCATCATCTCACGGTCCATGTGTTCGAGCTCCGTGTCGGGCTCCGCGCTGACAGCTCAGAGCCTGAAGCCTGCTTGGGATTCTGTGTCTCCCTCCCTCTCTCTCCTCCGCTGCTCATGCTCTGTCCCTTATAAATAAATAAACATTAAAAAAAGTTAAAAAAAAAAAAAAAACTCCATAGCACTATTTACATGTGCCCAGAACCTTCGTATCCACCTCTCATTGGCCATTCTGACTCTGTCTGTTTTATCAGCAAGAGGGATGAAAGCTGAAGGCAGCCCCTTGGGAAATGAGCAGGAAAACCAGCGATCAGGCCCCAGAGAAGTCCTGCATGAGGTCCCACAGGAAGTCTCTGTGATCTCCAATTCCAGCTGCTTTATTTTTTTTTTTCTCTTAAATCATGCTGCAACTCTGAAAAATCCAGGGAAGACTAAGCTTTGCTGATTTAGAGTTTTAAACATGGAAGGGGGCTTAGAACTTATTTTGTTCATCTTTTCATTTTAGAGATGAGGAAAATGAGACCCAGGGAGTTGTGACTTTTACAGGGTTGAACAAGGCTGAGGTCCCAGCTAGTCTATAAAATACCTGGTGTGAATTTACAAAAGTGCACCACGGGAGAGCACAGCTCTTCATGGCGCGTGGCTGGGCAAGCTGAGGTGTCTTTGTGCAAAGGAAAAGATGCCCTCCTTTCAGGCGGACACAGAGTCAGGCGGGGCGCGTGGCTCCGATGGCTGAGCAATGGGACAGATGTCAGCTCCCGATCCCCAATTTGAGTTGCACTAACTGCACACTATCTGAAGTGGCTTCGCATGGTTTTCCCAGTTCCTTTAAAACAGATTTGGATGGACAACAATACTGAGTGAGGGAGCAAGCTTTCCATTAGGTCGATGGGGGTGTCCATATGTCTACTAATGACCTTCGGTTGGTCTAAATCAATCAGACCTGGGACACAAGGGGTGAATCTTTCTTTCTTTGCAGTTAGAGGCATGAAAAATTAGGATGAAACGAGACCTGCATGTGCTGGTTTGACTGACGATCGACGTTTTCAAATCGTAGCAAAGAAAAGAGACTTAATGAAAGTCTGGCAAACTTCACAATGAATATCTAGTGAATTGGATATGAAAAGGAAAGGAAAAATCTCTCACCTTTTCAGTGTATTAAAAAAGAGCCTTCATGCAAGACAGGGCTGGTCAGTTTGAAGAACTATTTTCCAAGTTGCTAGCAACACAAGGGAATGCTCCCTGGGGGCCGTAATTTGAATGGACAGTCAGGTTGGTGTCAGGGGTTAATGATGAAAGCTTATAAACATAACTCCCCTCCACCCACATTACTACAAATATATTTTACTGATATGACATTTTATATTGGAAGGCAAATGTCACTATAACATTTACAAGTAGTGAATAATTCTTTGGAGGTAAAAATAGCCCCACATAAGAATGACTAGACCCTTCTCGTAAACTATCTTTGAGTAGCCCAAAGTTCCCTTTTGTATAACTCATTACTCTCACAATGTCAACAGTTGTGTATAGGGATGCATTTAATGTGTGTCTCTCACAACAGCTTGGAAAGGCAGCAGAGCACAGTGGTTAAGGGTTCAGGCTTTGAGGTCTGGTTTCAAATCCACTTTTGTCTCTTAGCAGCTGTGTGACACTAGTTAAGTTCCTTAATCTCTCTGTGCTTCATACTGCACCTACAAAATGGTAATCATCATAGGACATATTTCATAGGACTGTATCCTGGGTATACTAAATGAGGTCGTCACGTGACTGCTTGTGGCCAGAACATGGAGTCCTAGATAGAAGTATTGGCCGCTACTGTTGATGGAACTGTAAGGGAGTGGTTCTGTCTTATCCCCTCTGTTATTCCCAGAGAGTGGGGCACATAGATAAACATTTTGTTGAATAAATTAATGGTCTCATTTCTTCATAGCTCCAGTGCAGCGAAGCCTCAGATTGCCAACAATGTTATGTGTGAAATTAGCTCCCATGTGGCTGGGCCTTTGCCGCGGTTGGTGTATCTATTCTGTCACACTTCATTTAACTCCAGATTGATCTGCCCTCACATAAAGACAGTAATCTATAGGGGGCTTGAGCTCTGGTTCTTAGTTTCTTAAAAATTGACAGTTGTTGTTTAGAGATATCTCAAAATACAGTATCCAAATAATATGCAGGGAAATAGGAGGTACATTTTGGGCTGATAAGTGCTTGAGAAAGGACCAAATCGGGGATTCTGGGTTGGAGTCCCAAGATCATCAGAGATTTCACGTCACCTGTTTAAATATAACCTTATTTTTTTTATTTTAAAACTTTTTAAAATGTATTTATTTTGAGAGAGAGAGAGAGAGAGAGTGCTAGCAGGAGAAGGCCAGAGAAAGGGAGGCAGAGAATCCCAAGCAGACTCCATGTTGTCAGTGCAGAGCCCAGTATGGGGCTCGAATTCATGAACTGTGAGATCATGACCTGAGCCAAAAATCGAGAGTTGGACACTTAGCCATCCAGGCGCCCCAAACATACTTTTATTTTTTTTAACAAAGGATTAACCTGTATGAATCTTAAGGTCTTTTCCTGTTTTTATATTTTATGATACTAAGGTTTTAGTTATTTTTGTTAATTCCTTAAATGCACTGATACAGATACAACTTTAAATAACAGATAGAATGCAGACTCAGTTTCTGCAAATAGTGTTTTTTTGTATTCTGAGGAATCCTTCCATGAATATTTCCTGTAAATCAAGAATCTTTTCAATGTGAATAGTTTTCTTTTAATGCCTCTGCTTTGAAAATTTATGTGTATTGGGTTTTTTTTTTCCTCTTAAAATAAGGCCATCTAAATATTTTCAACTAAATCTCACACCGCTTAGTGAGCGTACACATGACTAGGGTAGGAAACTAAGTATTTGGGAGTTTACATTTTTTAAAAATACTGTCACATTGCCTGCCATCCCGTCCTGTTCCTACTCCGCATGGAGCTTCCTGTCCAAGCCTTTTGAGTCTCTAGTTTTTGGAGTTGGTTCAACTTCATGTTCACCCTGACTCATAAGAGATAACAAATAAAGATTATTTAAAACCACTATTATTAATGAGGTGAGGGCAGGTATTAGAAAAAACTGCACAGGGTGCTTATCACTTCCTAGGGTCCACGTGACCTCTGATGAATTTAATCACACCTCTGCATCTAATGTCCAGGGCCTGACACAAGGTCTTGATTGACAAAATCTATTTCCTCCTCAGATTCATTCAGTCCCCTTGGAAGCTAGAGACTTCTGATTAAATTAAGGTTTTTTTTTTTAAAGTTTATTTAGTTATTTTGAGAGAGAGCAAGAGAGCGAGTGCCCGAAAGGGGAGGGGGCAGAGAGGGAGAGGGAGAAACACAGTCCCAAGCAGGCTCCGCTGTCAGCACAGAGCCTGGTGCTGGGCTCGATCCCACAAACCAGGAGATCATGACCTGAGCCGAAATCAAGAGCTGGATGCTTAATCAACTGAGCCACCCAGTCTCTGAAATAAGCTATTTTTATAACCCGCAGAAGATCCCATATGGTCAGTCTCAAGTTCCCTCTGCTTCCAGGATTTGTCCCAGTTGTTTGTTTTGCTAAGGACAAGCAGGATGCTCTTTGTGGTTTGTTGTTTGACCTTCTCATATGAAATGGTTTTATGTGTTCTCTCTTTCCGTTGACTATGTTGAAAGTTAAATTTATTGACTGCCAAGCTCTTTGGTGTATTCTCTCCTCTCTTCTTTACAGCAGCCTGATGAGGTAAGGACTCCTATTAATCCCATTTTACCTTTTCAAAAATAAGCTGCAGAAGAACTAAATCGTTTTCCCACTGTCAAGCAGCTAGTAAGAGCTTGGGCGAGACTTGAAATTCGGGTTCATTTGTCTCCAAAACCCTTGCTTAAGCCTTAAGATAGACTGCCTCTTCCAGAAACCTAGCTTGACAGAGATCGCATGCTGGAAATATTCTGTTTTAATATTGGAAATGGTTTATTGATGTTCCCGGCATTAATATTGGTCAGGCTGCAAAATCTGTTTGGACATTTATTAAGAGAGTGAAGCCAAATTAATGATGTCTTCTCTGAATTTTCCTTTGGCTTATCTTGGGAGAAGTTAGAATGAGCCAAGCATGGACGAAGAGGGAGGGGTGTGTGTGTGTGTGTGTGTGTGTGTGTGTGTGTGTGTGTGTCAAGGGATTAAACAAATACCGTGTTCCCCAGTGTTGACTGGCTCCACACACAGCATATATGATCTGTGTGCAGAGCCCTGTGTTGTGTGGTCAGACATCGTCGTGCTTTCTTTTTAGCCATTGCTCCATGGCGTGATTGCCGTGCCAGAGGCAGGGTCCAGGAGAGCGTCCAGCATCACTGACATGGTGTCCTGCAGCCACAGGTGTTCAGCATGTCACTAGTTTGGGCTCCTACTCCCTTCACTTTTCAGGAATTGTTTCCCTTCCTGTTGCTGGGCTTGGAAGGACCCATTTAGTCTGTTGCGACTAGTGTCCTTAGTGTCAAACTTGGAGGACCAGGGGTTAGGGTTTTGCTTCCTTCCTTCCTGGAATTCCTTTGGGCTTCATGTACAATTTGGTCCACTTTCTTCATAGGGACCAGTTTTACATACTGGCACTTGTTAATCCCAAGAAAATGGCTTGCTATTCAATTGACATTTCAATACCTAAGACTTGGCTTTGTGCCACCAAGCAGATATAATTTCTTTTAAAGAAAAAGTTTAAGGAAGAACCCTTCTACCTTATAGATACTATAAGTGTATAGCAGCGAACGCTGGAACACAGGTATATCAGGGTCCCAGGAGAGCTCAGAAAGGACCGCCTGACTGAATCTGGAGGATTCAGAAGGAGCTTTCTGGAAGGATGGCTCCTGATCTGGTCTTGAAGAATGAATAAGATTAAACAAGGTAGAAAAAGATAGAAAGAGTTTTCAGGTAAAAGCACAGCATGAACAAAGAAGAGGAGGAATGAACTGATGTAAAGCAAAATCAAAACAGATTAACATCACTAAAGCACAAAACATGCGGTAGACAACGGCAGATGGCTTCGAACGCATTGTTATCAGTCCCGATATGGAGCCCTAAAATGCAATGCCAATGAGACTGAAGTTTATTTTAGGCAATTGGGCACCCCTGAAGAGTTTCCAGTGGGACAGATGTGTTTTTCATGTTGATAATTCTAATGGCAGTGTAAAAGATGGATTTCAGGGACAGTAGCTAGAATAGAGGTAGGAAGACTTAGTTAAGAGATAGATAAGAAAGGACACACCCAAGTACTGGCAATGGGGATGCAGAAGATGTTCAGATTATGTAGAAAGGCTAATTGACAGGCCTTGATGATTGAATGGGGTGTGTAAAGGAGAGATAGTTATAGCCATTTAGTTATTGACCTTCTACTTTGTGCCAAGCATTTTGAAGTTCTTGGCATGTAGAAGTCTGGAATTCTAAAAATCTGGAGAATGGTTGCAACATCTCCCCTTATGGATGAGTTCTCTATTCCTTCATAAGAAACAACTCCATGCATGGCAGAGTACGGTCATTAAACCCTCAGCTTTCTGGCCAGTTAACTGGAAAGGGAAATCCCATATAACCAGAAAATAGTAAGGAAACAATGGAAAGGCAGAAGTTAAAAAAAAAAACAACAAAACAGCACTGTCAAGTTGTTTGTGAACTCCCAGGCTCACCCCCAAGCTATGAATGAAGGCGTCTGACCCTAGTCAGCACACCCAAGTCTTTGAGAACCAAATTCACAGACAGAACACCATTCAAGTGTCAGAGTAGCCATTGGGTGGCCCACACTTGAGGCAGGTCTAACTAGTGCCGCAAACATTTTGAGAACTGAACTAACCGAACTAACATTGAATCATATTACATAGAAGACACAAGCTTGTGGTATGAATCTAATCAGGTTGCTTGCCCATTAAACGTGGTTATGTTCCACAGGATTCAAATAAGAAACAAAATCTCATAACATAATATTCAGAGGGTCTAAGTTAAAAAAAATTACTCCAAAACATCGTGACTGGAAAAAATCTATTTGTGGGTCAGGAATCCAGGAATGGCTTAGCTGGGGATCTCTGTCTCAGTGTTTCCCATGAGGTTGTAGTTAGCCTGTTGGCTGGGCTAAAGTCATCTCAGAGCTTAACTGGATCTGGAGAATCTGCTTCCAGATCACTCAGGTAGCTAATGGCAGACCACAGTGCCTTGTCTCAGGGGCCTTCCGATAGAGCTGCCTCAGAACTTGACAGCTAGGTCTCCAATAGTGGAAGCAATTGAGAGATGTGAGAAACAGTGCCCAAGTCAGAAACTATAATCTCGGAAATGACATCCTGTCACTTCTGCTGTATTCTGTTTGTTACAAGGACGTCCCTAAGTCCAGCTCACACATAAACAAAGAGAATTGCACAAATGAATGCCAGGAGATAAGAATCCTTGGGGGCCATCTAAAGGACTGCCCGTCACACCTGTATGACTGAGTGGAAGGCAACACATTAACATGATCAGAAACACATTGAAAGAGTAGATTTTAGGGGGCGAATGAGTTCTGTTTCATAAGTAAACTATTGCCTATTCAAGCGGACATGTGCAGCAACGTTAGTACTGGAGATGTAGACTGGGGAGGAAGTAATAATTATGATAGAGGTGGCAACTGAAACTATCAAAGTGGTGACCACCGTACCTTCTTCAAATCATTGCTCAGAGGACACCCTTTCAATGATGTCTCTCTTGACTGATCAGGTTAAAATTGTAGTCCTTCTTTTTCACTTTCAATAGCCCACCTCACTTATTATGTTCTATCATGTTAGTGGTTAATTATTTCTTTTTTGTCTTTTTCCCCCACCTGGAATGCAAGCTCCATGAAAGCAGAATTCTTTTTGTACACTGATATATCCTTAGTGCTCAGGAGAGTACCTGATGTATAGTTGACAACAGTTCTGGAAGGAGGGATAAACTTTTCCACAGATACAATATCCTAGCCAAAAGGTGGAAGCAATCCAGGTATCCACTGATGGATGAATGGATAAACAGAATGTAGTACCTACATTCAGTGGAATTTCATTCAGTCTTAGAAAGGAAGAAACTTCTGACACTTGCTGTAGTGAGGATGAGCCTCGAAGATACTGTGCTAAGTGAAAATAAGCTACTCACAAAAAGGACAGATATTAGATGATTCTAGTTATCTGAGGTACCTAGGGTAATTAAATTCACAGAGACAGAAAATAGAATGAGGATTGCCCAGGGCTGAGGGTAAGGAGGAATGAGGAGTTAATGTTTAATGGGTAAGAGAGTTTCATTTGGGGAAAATGAGAAGTTCTGGAGATGGACGGTGGTGATGGTTGCACAAATAATGTGAATGTACTAAATACCACAGAACTATCCACTTAAAAATGGTTAAATGGTACATTTTATGTGTATTTTGACACAAAAATGTTCAGAGATAAAGGTACTAAATAAGATAAGGACCAAGGATGCCTATTGGATTTGCCAACACAGAGACCATTGGTGACCTTGGTGAGAACAGGCTCCGTGGGTGCTCAGAGTAGAGGCTAGTTTGCAGTGGGTTGAGGAGTGGTTGAGAAGCTGGGGGATGCAAGCTGCAGGAGCCTTCTTACAAAGGATGAGCAAGATTCGAGAATGTTTTCAGCCTGGGAGAGTAGTGGCAATGGTGTGTGTGTGTGTGTGTGTGTGTGTGTGTGTGCGCGCGCACGTGTGTGTGATGGAGAGAATCAATGAAGGGTTGGAAGGCCACTTGGAGATATAGCTACTAAATCATTAATGAATAATAGTATAAAAGGTGGGTCAGAGAAAGTGAGGAAGGATACTGAAGCAACCTCTTGTGTCCACCCTTCTGTCAAACAATGTCCAAGCTTTCCAAATAGCTAAAGATGTGGGACATGGGAAGGTTTGAAGCAAATACTACAGTGACCTCGGATGAGTCACACAGTCTGCATAACTCAGACTGGTGTCTGTCAGATCCCAGGAACTTCTTTTAAGACTAATCTGGAATACACTGTGGAAAGAGGTCATTGGTTTAGGGCAGTTAGGACCACAGGTTCTAGGGCAGTTACCTTGTGAAAGCCATTGATAGAAGTGAATAAAGTATTGCTCATTCTACTAGCGTATGGTATTTGTGAGAACCTCTGCATTAGAATATTTTACCATAACAGATACGTTGTATGCAAAGTACTCAGGCATTGCAAATCAGGCAAGCTTTAAAATGACTCAGGATTATGTACCTACCACACAAATTGTGCAACATGACCAAGCTCAATTTAAAACATCTTTATTGAAAAGCTATAAGGCTCCATGATATGAAAGGCAGAAAAATGTGTATTTACAAGTATCTATTGAAAAGCAATTATAAATACTATTGTGAGACTAGATCACTCTTTGGCCTACCTAGCTAGTATTTACGTAACTAGCATTAGCTTAGCAGTGGCCGTGTAGGCAAATGCATTGGAAGTACAAATAGTAAAACTACAGGTTTTTCAAGAACCGTGAGTAGGTTTTTAAAGTATTGTTGTTGAAAAATGGAAACTTTTACTAAGAAATATTTAACGTTGAATCAAAGATTGTTTTGTAAACCTGTTCATTTAGAGTTCTATGGTCCGACTAGAGCACGAGCAGTTAGTTGTAGGGAAGGCCTGATCAACCTGAGTTTATAATAGAGATATGGTCTGAGTTCTTATTGGGGGACCAGCAACCTTGGGGTTAATTTCAGCAGATTCTGGAGGGGCAGATGGGCCAGACTCCATGCAGAAGGTCTGTAGTTTATTCAGCGGCCAGACTGAGGAAGCTGAGAAAGGAAACATCATGGGAACAACTAGTTCCAGAAATCAAGGTGAGGTAAGGTCAAGGACTTGAGGAGAACATGTAAGTGGAGATAATGGCATTGACTTCAGAATACAGATGTTGGCCTGAATTTGGGAGGAAAGGAACTGGCCCACAGTTTATTTTAGAGTTGGCGGCTTAGCTGATAGGGCTGTGCTGGGGCACGTCTGAGGATGACCGTGGTGTTCACCACATTACTGGTAACATCCGATAACATTTCTTGGGTCTGTTGCATGTGCTAGGCACTGCAGTTCAACAAATGTTTTTAGTCTGTGCCTAGTGCTGAAGAAACAATAAATAGACAAAGTTCTTGTTCTCATGAATATTGATATCAATATTAACTAATATTAATTAATTAATTATTAATATATTATTATCTAATTTATAATATAATATAATCCTTAGTGCTCAGGAGAGTATATATAATAATATATAGTGATATAATTATGTATTATATATTATATAATTATAATATTATAATTATTAATATTAATTAATATTAATTGGAGAAAGACAATAAATACATAGGCAAATATATAGGAAATTGGAGAGTTACAGGCACTTTGGAAACCAGATGAAGTGGGGCGAACAGAACAGGGCTGGGGAAGGGGGAATAATCTCATGAAGGGTACTGACGAAAAGCCTGGCGTTTTGAACAAAGGTATAATATTAGTATGGGGACAAGCATGTTTTGAACAGAGGGAAGAACAGGCATTAGGCCCCTACAGTAGGGAATTGCTGACAAATATAAGGAACTGTGATGAGGTGAAGCAATAGGAAATGAGGACGGAGCCTTTCTTGTGGTCGTTTAAGGGCTCTGTCTTTAATGAAATGGGAAGCCATTGGAGGCTTCTCTAAGCCTTCTGAAACTTTAGCTATCTTATCCTCCCCACACTTGCGTGAGATAGGTAATATTATTATCCCCTTTTTACTTTAAAGAGGAAGCTGAGACGTAGGGAATCTAAGTGACTTGCCAAAACAGCTTTGAAGTTTTGGAATGAGGATGTTAACACAGGCGGTCTGATCTTAGAGCACATACAGGTTGCCTAGGAGGGATTACAAAGAGATGGAAGGGAAATTTGAAGGGTGATGAATATGTTTATTATCTCAATTGTGGTGATAGTTTCATGCATGTAGATGTATGTTAACACTCATCAAAGTGTCCACTTCCAGTATGTGATGTTTATTGTGAATCAGTTGTACCTCAGTAAAGTTGTAAAGAAAAATCTTTTTAAAATGGGGGAGAGGCCCTCAAGGGTTTTAAAGTGAAGGAGTCACATTCATATTTTGTGAAGGAAGGATTGGAAGTCAGTGAGAGAGCCACCACAAATTGAGGACTTGAACCAAGGTAACGTAGAGAGGAAGAGGAGGGGAGCTTGACTGTAAAGTTGACAAGACCTGGAGACTCTTTGGAATGAGGGGAGGGAGAAAGAAGTCATCTGGGATGACTGCCAATGTGGGTGGGGGCTTGGTCAGAAGTGAACTGTGATGCCATTAACCGCAATGTAAAACTCTGGATGTTCTGAAGAAAGATGGCGGTTGTAGACATGCTGAAATTGGGGTGTCTATTGTCTATCCAGGCCAAAGATGGTTTATTTTGGGGAGATGTCTAACTTAGAGATTTGGGCGTCACCGTTTGAGGTTATTGAAACCATAGACAGAAATGACGTGGTTCTGAGATGAGAAGGAAACCGAGGGTAAAACTCTGAGGGATATCCATACTTAAAATGAGATTTAAAAAAAATATTTGGCATGCATTTTGCTCTATACCTTTTTTCACGCTCATGGGAAACTCTGCTTATCAATCACAACAGTCTGTCCTTTAGAAATCTGTCAGCAGGGTGTTCTTAGAACCAGTGCATTTGATCAGTGCCAGGAAGGAAGATGAGTACTCTTTCCATCCCTGGTTTAAGCAGTGAGTGTGAAACCATGAAGGGAGATGAAGGAGTGTGTCCTGGAAGCTGAGAAAATTTCGAGGAATAGGAAGTCATCAGCATAGACCTTAATACTATAAAAACTGAAATGTATTCATTGGATTTAGCCATTAGAAGGGTAATAACCATGTTGAGAGCCGTTTCAGGGGCATGCGAGGGCAGAGGCCAAATTCAAATGGAAGGGGACATGAAAGTAAGGACTGTTCCTCCCAGAAGCTCAGCACTGAAAGGAAGTAAGCATTTTATTGAAATGGCCTATGTTAATTTTGTAAATTTCTTCCCGAAGAGTTCAATTAGGTTTTGTAGATTATCCCATTTATTTCCTAAATCTAGGATGATCCTTGGAATCTCTTTGTTAGGAGATTTGGGAGCACAAGACAGGTGCCCTTCTATCTGGGCAACATCCTGCCCTATGGTCTGGGAGGAGACTGAGTGTTAGAGCCACTAGAATGGCTTCCAAATGCTGGTCTGCCAGCCTGCACCCCACCCAGACCATACTGGAACAAAAAGAGCTGCTCATGGTGCAAAGAAAAGGAAGAAAACCAGGGGCCCCACCAGATTCTGAGATTGACTTTTCTCCTGTATTCGGATTAAAATATCTTTACTTAATATTGATAGATGATATTTTGTTTTATTTATTTATTTATTTATTTATTTATTTATTTATTTATTTATTTATTTATTTATTTAATGTTTTGAATGCTTATTTATTTTGAGGGAGAGGCAAGGCACAAGCAGAGAAGGGGCAGAGAGAGAGAGAGGAAGAGGGAGAATCCCAAGCAGGCTCCGTGCTGCTAGCCCAGAGCGTAAGTGGGGCTCCATCTCATGAACTGTGAGATCATGGCCTGAGCCTAAAAACCAAGAGTCAGAAACTTAATGGACTGAGCCACCCAGGTGCCCCACTGATTTTTTTGTTGTTTTAAATGCTATTATTTAGCAAAATAAACAAGTTGGCAACTCTTGATAGGTCATCTTACTCTTGTCCTCAGTGATTTAAATTTAGTGTATATAGCCATCTTTTAAAAAATATTTGTCTTTTCTGGGCCAGAATTAATTTGGACAAAGTAAACTAGCTAGAATAATGAAATCATTAGTCCTAGAGAGGTACTGACATGTAGCGAAACTCCCAAGACCTTCAAAATAAAGGATATGAGATTACCCATGGAAATTGGATTTCAAAAGCTGTAGGAATAGAGAAATACACAAAGTTCACTTAAAGATTCAGAATGGTTCCCTTGCCAGCCAGACTTTAATTGATTAAAACTGTTAGTATGTCTAATGGAAGAATGTTTGATGAGCAATGAGGCTGATTGGCCAAGGGAACATAGAGAAGCCACTGGGGCGAAATTGGTGGCGCCTGTCTGAACACTGAGTAGACAACAAGGAGACTTGGCAAAGCATGTCTTTGAGGACGGATTACACTGGCAGAGACCAGGTGGGTGCTTTGGGTCAGAGACCTGGGCTGTGTAAGCCTGATGTCAACCCTCACAGTAATTGCTTCTAACTGGCCTTCATCTATTTCTACCCTCTTTTTTCTAGTGTTCCAAGTAGAAAGAGAATGTTATGGTGCTGGGGAGTGACATATTGCTTCTCTAACAGACTGACAATTCAAGGCCCTGTGTGGATCTTTTCTCAATAGAAATAAACTGGCATTCTGGATATATCCCTCAGTCTCACCCGTGGGAAAAGGATTCTTTAATGTGCTGACAAAGTCTGGTTCCTGAGCCTGTGGGTGTGAGACTCTGATGACATTAGCCAACAGGATTCTGAGCTGTAACTCTCCCCAGGTGGGAACAAACTCTGGTGTCACCACTGTTATTTTTTTTTTTCTTCTCTCAACTATATTGAGGAAAATTGACAAATGCAATTGTATGTATTTAATATGTTCAGTGTGATGATTTGGTATACATACACGTTGTGGAAAGATGGCCAAGATCAAGATAATTAACATAGCCATCACACAGTTAACTCGTGGGTGTACTGAGAATGTGAGATATACCCTCAGCAACTTTCAAGTATACAATAGTGTATTAACTGCAGTCACCATGCTGTACATTAGATCCTCAAAATTATTGTTCTTAGAACTGAAAACATATACCCTTTGACCTATATCTCTCCATTTTCCCCTTCCTCTAGTCTCTGGCAACCAGCACTCTATTCTCTGTTTCTTTGAAATTGACTTTTTGTTCTTGATCCCACATATTAAGTGATCCTATAGACAGTATTTGTCTTTTTCTGGCTTATTTCACTTGAATTATGTTCTCCAGGCTCATCCATGTAGTCACATATGGCAAGATTTCCATATGTGGAAATAATGTGGCTGAATAATATTGCATTGTATATATATATATATATATATATATATATATATATATCTATCTCACATTTTCTTTACCCCATGCATCCATGCATCTGTCAAAGGACACTTAGCTTATTTCCATGTCTTGTCTAATGTGAATAATGCTGTAATGAACGTGGGGTTGCAGATATCTCTTCAAGAAAGTGATGAAGGGAACCCTTATACACTGTTGGGGGGAATGTAAAATGCCATTATGGAAGACAGTCTACTCCTGAGTATATATCTGAAGGAAACATTGCCAGTGTTTTGGACTACATTGTGACTTGCCGTAATTTTTCTTTTGAAGTTTCTCCAAATTTACCATATTGAGGAAAATGCCAAATTAATAGAATGTTTATTGACCAGGCATTCTGCAGAAAATTGTGTTAAAGAATAACATTTGCCATTTTTTATCGGGCAGTTTGCAGCCAAAAATGTTTTTTGTTGTTTCTTATAGAGAATAGCTTCAAACTTTTGTAAGTTTTTTATGCACATAATTTTATTCATGTGATTTTGGATTGTCCTGTGATGATAACCCCAAGCTGGTTCGTCTTCTTTGTCCCTAATTCTGATGGATTATTCATCTTCCAGATCTTGAAGAAGGTGGATAGAGAAGGATATAATCATAACAAGATTATTCTTAGACACCCAATTCTTATCACAAACAAAATGTTTCATATTTTTGCTATAAAAATTATATGCACTTTTTCCTCATGGTTTGCAAACTATCTCACTCCTGAGGCTCAAGACTGTTGACATGACAGGAACATTTGGGGAGAAATTTTTTTTTAAAATATAGTTATTTGAGTGTTTGATGTACATTTGGAAAAGTTCACACACTTGTAAACATTCTGCTTTGAGTTATTTGAGTTCTTTCCCTATTTTCTTTATCTCCTCATTTGTCATTATGTAAGTAGAGCCCTTCAGAGAAGGAGAGAGGGAAGTAATTCTTTGCCCAAATATCCTCTAACCCCCCCCTTTTTTTTTTGCATTTGATCAGAATGCCCTCTGTGCTTGATTCTGGGTGGTACATGATGGGTATGGAGAGCTTTGCAGAGGAGCAGTGGGGTTAAGCCTGGGCCCTATGGTTGTTACCTAACTGAGCAGTTTTGAACAAAATCTTTTCTGACTGACAAGCTTTTTGTCATTTTCATATAATGTAATTAGAAATGAAAATAAGATGACATTCGAACTTGCCGAAGTCTGCTCTTCTCCTGGATGAGGGTCATATAGGAAAGATTGGCTAGTAATTTTGTCCCGTTTTCTCCATTTTGTATGACTTTAGACACCTGATTATTAATGTCATCTCTGGTAAGGATAAAAGTCGCGTTTCCATGGAAATGGCATTAGGAAGGAGCTTTGGGAGTTAAACGTCTCCTCTTCATGAGATAGTGTTTTGTTTTGCACATCTTGAAAACAACAGTACCTTTAACTAGCAATATGCATAAATAGATGCTTTGACACATAAAATAGAAATATATAAAAACTATTTGATCAGAGTTTATATCAGATATGTAATAACAAAGTAACAAGGTCATTTAGGAATGAGGAATGGACTCCCAGGTGAGGTCATAAAAGCTTTACCAGTATGCTTAAGGTAAGAGTTGTTCGAGGAAATTAAAACAGGAAGTGATATACCATCATCATCTTTCTTAAATCTGTATGGTCAATGATAGAGGTCAATAACAATATAGCAACAATTATTAAACCTTAAAAGATATTTTTAAAGGGATAAAATTTTAGAAACCAGCTTGCTTTTAGCTCACTTCTTTGAGAAGTAAGAGTTGTTGATAATTCTGCCTGATATTTGTATCTTTGACCCTCCATCCAAGAGCTCACAGTTAGAAGAAGAAAGCTCATCTCCGTATCATGTGTGAATTACTAAATTAGAATCTGCATTTTTTTCAGATTTGTGGAATTCTCAGATCTTTTTAGCAATTAACATTGTAAAACAGTATCATTATATTTTGACGAATGATTTCGGTCTGGCAGAGTCGTTTATGGTAACCAGGGTATTAACTTTCTTGATTTGATTTCTCAGAATGGTGTCCATGAGACCATTTTTTGGAGACTGGACTCAGACTGAGAGAGGAAAGTATAGAAGAGGAGAGACCAGTTAGAAAGTTCTAGTAATCTGGATGAGGATGGCATGGATAGGTGGGGGGTGGGAAGAGGAAACGTAGGGAATGGAGAGCTTCAAGACCTATCGTGGAGGTAGAATTGCCTGGATTTAGTGATAATTGTTTGTGGAGGTTGAGTGTGCTAGAGTCCTCCAGGAGGATTCCCAGCAATTGAGCAAATGAAAGAGGGGAAGGGCCAAAAGTTGGGGCATGATAGGTATGGAGGATCTTCAAAGTGACCCACAGAGCACACAGTGGAAACTGAGTTGGAGCTTAAAGATCTATGGGACCACTGATATGGCATGTCACAACAGCTGACATTCAGTGAGGATTTGAGTATTCTATTTAATAACTAATTTTAGGTACTATGTGACAGTTATAAAAATAAGAGATGAAATACTTGATAATACCCTCCTCCCCACCAAAAAAAAAAAAAAAAAAAAGGCAAACACATTAGATCAGGTCCAGTAAAAACAGGTCAGGTGGACTTGAGAATAAGAGAGTTAGGCTCAAGGAGAAATTTAAAACTTTCCATTTTGTTCTCTTTTGGTTTGATTTACATAGAAATTCATACTTGAATGGAAAATAGAGGCTGTTATCAGAAGTCAGGAGACAAAAGCAGAGGAAGAGAAAGTAAACAGATTGCTTTACCACCAGTTTTGTTTTGCTAAGATTAATTAAATCTATTTATGTTTTATAATGAGGAAAATGCAACAAAAGTTATTTTTTTTAATGACACAACCATTTTTTAAGTTATTTGAATAGAAATACGTCTGTTAGAGTCTCTTTTTTTAGCTGCGAGGAGGTTTCTCAGCAAGCCTCAAGAACTTGGATGGTATCCTGTGATGTCACCAGGTCACCTCAGGGACATAGTGATATAATAGGAAAAACCAAAGGGAGGATGTTATAGGGCAGAAAATTTAATGAATCAGGGGAAGATTTATTGGAATAGGGAAAATATGGTTATTTCGGCTATTTACCAAGGTGGTCCTGCTTATATCTCTGCTCAGAACCACATATGTCAAATATCTTGAGCTGTAGACTTCTTTTTTTAATTTTTTTAATTAAAAAGTTTTTTTTAATGCTTATTCACTTTTGAGAGAGAGAGAGAGAGAAAGAGCCTGTGGGGGGAAGGGGCAGAAAGAGAGGGAGACACAGAATCTGAAGCAGGCTGTGGGCTGTCAGTAGGAGCCCGGTGTGGGACTGGAACCCACCAACCATGAGATCATGACCTGAGCCAAAGTCCAATGCTCAATCGACTGAGCCCTCAAGTACCCCTTGAGCTATAGACTACTTACACACAAAACAAAACAAAACAAAACCAAACCAAGAGCAACAATCCCACTGATTTATCATTTCTCCTCTAGGTTGAGTATTTTTTGACCAGCTCTCTTCTTGGCTGTGGTGTGTGCATGTTTGTGTGCGTGCGCGTGCACACACACACACACACACACACACACACACACACACACACACATTTGGCGCAGCAAAAATGGAGAGAGGGAAGAAGTATATGGAGTACACACCAAAGAGAAGCCACAGGCTATGGAAGGAGTGGGATGAATGAGCAGAGAGGCAAGCAGTGGTACTAGCTGAATACCCATGGTGAGGTTGTCCAGGAGTCCTTTCCATACCTTCGCACCTCTCACTTGCTTCTTACCTTCGTAAATACTAATGCTTTTTTATCACTCTGATTTTCTTCCTCCATCGCTGGCTGCTCCTTTTAGCTTCTTTTGCTAGAACAGTCTTGCCTTTGCAACTTATAATTGTTCAGAGCCCCAGGAGTGGTATTAGGACTTCTGTTCCTCTCTGTCCTCAGATGCTCCCCCCAGGACCTCACCTGGCCCAGTGACTTTACCATTATATGCTGAGGACAATGGGATGTTTGTCTCCAGTCCTTACCTGCCTCCTGAACTGCAGACTACCTACTGGACATCTTTGTTTATGTGTTTTACAGGCCTCTGAGACTTCATTTGTACAAAGCCAAATGCTTGATTTCCATGTCTCCAACTTGGTCTTCCTTCAGTGTCCCCATCTCAGTAAATGTACTACGATTTGTCTGAAACCTTGAGTTATCCTTGGCTTCTTCTTTTTGTTTGTTTGTTTTTTTTATTCATAATCCACCTTCAGTCCATTAGCAGACAGCTCTGTTTTCAAGATATACCCTGAATCTTAACTTCTTTTACCACCAGTACTGTTACCATTCTAATCCATGTCACCTTCGTCTGGACTATTGCAGTAGCCTCCTACATGGTCTCTCTGACTATACCTGTTCCCTCCCACACACATTCAGGTTTATTTTCTACACACCAGCAAATATGGTTCTTTAAAACATAATTCTGTACATATCACTCCCTGGCTCAAAAATCTTTAATGGTTCCTTTACACACTTAGAAAATCCAAGGTCTTCGTCATGGCCTAGGAAGCTCTATGCATTCTGGCCCCAGATGCTGCCTCAGTGTCCTCCTGTTGCTCTTCCTCACTTGCTGAGGGCTAGCTTCACTGACGTACTTGAACAGAACAAAAATCTGAGGTGCTTTGTCCCTGAAGTTATGTCTGTCTGTCTGGCATTCTGTTAGCTCTCTCTCGCTTCATCTAAGGGTCTGCTCATGTGTCTCCTCTGAGAGGACTTTGCTTGCATCGTGTCTAGAACAGCATTTCTTACTCCACTCGTATCGTCGTTTGCTACTGCTGGTGTTAGAATTTGTGTGTTTCTGTTGTCTGACTCTCCACCCAGTGGTGAGCTCTCTGAGCCTGGGGCTTGGTCGGGCTTTCCTATTTCATGTCTCATATTCAAAAGACTGCCTCCACATGAGGCATAAATATTAGCTTTATAAATATTAGCTGACTGAATAGCAAAATCAATAACCAGGGAGATGGGATTTGATGTGTGTGACTTCCTATTTTGGCAGCCCCTGGGAAAGATAGTCTTCCCAGTGCTTGCAAGCGTCTAGCATGGTGCCTGGGGCAGAGTTTGCACATATAAATACGTGTTGAGTAAGTGAATGAATGATTAAGTGAGTGGATGAAGTCACGTTGGTAAGTTACTTATCAGTACATCTTCATCTGCTCTTTAGATCCATTCATTGTGGCAGGGTTAGTATAGCAAAGGAATCTCACCTCGCCTAAAGGGTCCGTGAAGACCTCTCTAAGGAGAGTATATAATAGCAATCTTAACCTATCACGTACTGAGTGCTTACTCTGAGCCTTCTGCTGTGCTTAGTGTCTTATGTGCACTAATCAGTTTAATCCACACAATGAGCCTGTGAGGTTGATACTATAATCAGTCCTATTTTACAGATGGGGAAAATAAAGCACAGAGAAGTAGATTAATTTATTCAAGATCTATAGGTAGTAACTGATAGAGGCAGACCCAGGCTGTCTACTTCTAGAGACTGTGGTCTTTACCATGGTGCTGTATGTCTAAGCTGAGGACAGAATAGAGAAGTATCTTGCTAGAAGGAGGGTTGCGATTAGGTAGGAGTTAGTGTTCTGGTCAAATGGAATCATATGTACCAAGGGTCAGACCATGACCAATTCCAGTAAGTACGTAACAGAGACATATGAGAAGATAAGAGATGAACTTTGTTATTAAGCAAGGACGAGGCTGTGGAGGCCCACTAGGCTGTGGAAGGCATTTAGACTTACCTTTGGCAAAGAGAAATATTAAGTGATTTCAAGCAGAAATGTTAAGTGTATAGATTTACAGTTTTAAATAGTCACACGGGTGGCTCTGTAGAGGAGAGGCTGGAAGGCAGGCAGATGGAAGGCATGGAGACTAGTTGGAAAGGAGTTGCAATGGTTCTAGAAGGGAGTCATCAATACCTGGTCAAGTAAGGTGGTGGAGACAATGAAAAGGTACTAAAAGTTTGAGGTTGAACCAACATGGCTCAGTGATAGCGTGAGAATAGAGGTAGATAGTGTCATTTAGAGGAACAAGTTAATCACTTCATTTCTAGAGCTTTATTCTACACATGGACTAGTTATTGGTACATGTACACAGGCCATATTTGCATCCTGTGGACATTCATTGTAGGACTGTTTGTAATAGAATTAGACACAATGACACTGCAGGGCCTTGCATGACTCCAAGGACTGCCATTCACAGAGGAGACAATGTGGAGGGCTCCCTGAATTGGTACAACTGGCAAATTAATTACTGAGTTACAGTACATCCCAACAATGAAATATGATGCAGTAGTTAAAAAGAAAGGATGCAAGTGTTTATGTATTGATGAATAATGGTCTGCAAGAGAATATTGTTAAGTTAAAAAAAAAGTTCAGAACAATGAATAGTTTGCTATGATTTATATTATAAAAATCTGTACACATACAAGTATATACTTATAAATGCATAATGTTCTGGAAAGATACATAAAATCTTTTAATGTAAAGTTTATATAAAATTCTAAAGGTATTAGAGGATAATAGTAGTTAGGAAATTTACTTCTTTGTGCTTTTTTAAGTTGTTTAAAAATTTTTATCTATTTTTTTTAAGTTTATTTATTTTGAGAGAGAGAGAGAAGAGAGAAAGCATGAGCAGGGAAGAGGCAGAGAGAGAGAGAGAGAGGGAGAGAGAATATCCCAAGTAGATTCTGCGCTGTCAGTGTAGAGCCTGACATGGGGCTTTATCCCAGACACCATGAGATCATGACCCGAGCTGAAATCAAGTGTTAGATGCTCAACCAACTGAGCTACCCAGGTGTCCCTTTGCACTTTTTAGAATTTGTAGGTATTAACTATTAAAAGAAGAAATTTAAAAATAAGAGACGATAATACAGTGACAAATGATTAAGCAAATGGGAATAAAGTAAACATTATACTAGCTGATAACCACTTTTCTACTAAAACACCTCTGACACAATTCAAATTTAAACCTTGATTCTAAATTTCAAGGCAAAATTAAATATGGTTGTAATAAATATGGGATTTGAAATAGTGCGGGGAGAAGGGCAGCATGTGAAATTCTTAAGTACATAATAAACAAATTATAACAAAAAATATAGATATAAAATGTTTGTTACAGCATGTGAATATAATTAATTGACCTTAAGGATGAAGGTGCACACAGCACTAACATTGGAAAGAAAAGAGCTGGAGTTAGAAATACCATCACAGAAACTTTAAGTATCTAATAATTTTACCAGAGAGCCCACTTTGTGAATTACTGTAGAGACTTGAGGTTCTTGTAAGTGTGAGGATACTTAATATAGATGAATTTTTGATTATATCTTCAGTTCTAAGATAATATTAGCTCCTTGGAGGGTGTGTGGAGCTCAGCGTCCTGCACTGAGTGTAGAGCTGCTGTCGGAGCTTTGAGGATTTGCTCTGTTGGCCAAGGCGTGTGGGAACCTTCTGCAAGATGGATGTGCACTGCAAGCAAGAAGAATAATGGGCGCAGGCCCAGAGCACTAGACCAAGTTTGCCATTCTGGACTTCTTTATATTCTCATCCTGTAAATGATTGTGGTCTTTCTGAAACTTCACCAGCCCTCCTTCTCTGTGCATCCACAAAAATGCTTTAGGACCACGTTGGTGACTTTTTTCAGAACTTACCCAGGTTCTGGGTGAACTTGGAATTGGAAAACTTTATGGTGGCAGTAATAAAATTCACTATTGTCATTATGTGGATGTCAGAAAACCTTAACATTAGTTTTGAGTAGAAGGAATGACTAGTTAAAGGCAAATTCCCATTAGAAAATACTTTTTCTCCTCAAACTCAAACAATTGAAAATATGATATATATGTGTGTATACATATATATTTATGAAAATAATAAAAATAAATATATGTGTCTGAGTATCATTTGTCTCTAATCACCTTTTCAGAGACAAAAGTCCTAACGTTGTGATAGCCTTGTCAGAGTTATCGGCACAATTGTCTCTTGAAGACAGTGTTGGCTTATGCCATTTTAAATGCAGAGAGAAGCAGGAATGAAGCTGAGGGTCCTCCCTTGTGTCCTGACAATGAGTCCACATAGAATGCACAAACTTCTAAGTTTCTATCTTTAGCTTCTCACTAGAGATTCTTCTCTCTTGAGGTCTCTTGGTTGGTCTTTCTCTTGCTACTTGTTGTCATAATCAGTGAGAACAGTGATGGTGGGTGGCATGAAATAAAAGGTGGTGGGGCACTTGGTGTACCCGAGTGGAAAAACTGAGAAAATGCTGGGCCAGGGTCTGCCTGTTTCCTGCGAAGGCCAAACAAACAGACCTTTGGATATTTAAGTAACTCAAAAACATAAAATGCAATAATCTCGAAGGGTATAAGCTATTTAAGTTGTCCCTCAATTTTGAGAAATTATTTATTTTTGAAAGAGGGGGCAACCCGGGGGAGGGTGCAGAGAGAGAGGAGGACAGAGGATCTGAAGCACACTCTGTGCTAACGTGGGGCTTGAACCGATCGTGTAGCTCAAGCCACGAACCGTGAGATCATGATCTGAGTCGAAGTCAGACGCCCAACCAATTGAGCCACTCAGGCATCCAAGTTATCCCCAAATTTCAACTCCAGGGCACCCTTTTGGGTCTGTCTTCAACCTGTCTGTGGAGTTTGCTCTTCTTGCGAACCCATGCTCTGTGGGAGAAAGTGCTCAGCTTTGGGGATTATGTAGACAAATCGGGTCCAAATGGTATTTGTGGGTTATTGGATATATGAACTTGGGCATGTTCCAAAACTAATGTGAACCTCAGTTTCTGTGTGAGTATGATGGGGTTAATAATACTGTCCATGTCAGAGAGCAGGTCTGAGGGTTGAGTGAGCAGATGGGTATCTATCAGTATATAGAAGTACTCCGATATAATAGGCATTCAGTAAATGTTCATTCTTTCTTTTGGCCACCTCCTTTCCCCCACTCGGGCAGTGTGTTTTTTAGATGTGGTTTATGGATATCTGGCATCAGAACCCCCGAAGCATTTATTGGAAATGTCAGTTTGTGGACATCTCCCAACCAAACCACTGGGCCAGAATTCCCCCTAGGAACTTGGAGTTTTGGGTTAACAAGCTCTCTTGGTAATTCTGATGGAAATAGTTTGGGGACCTTGGTGCTAAGGTGGTGATGCCTTCCCAACCAGCCTCAGATGAATCCTCATTTGCCCACCTTCTTTCTATGGTACCATTCCATTTTGGGGCATCTGGAGGAGCGAGCTCCCCTGGAAAACCCTGGAGAACTCAACTCATAAAGTGAAAGATTCATGTTCAGGGGGAAAGGAAGACATACAACTCTTAAACTCTGTGATATATCGATCAGGTTCAGCAGGGCTCACCAAGAAAATCATCTGGCTTTAAGACATAATCCTGGCAGAGTTGAGACAGTTGTAACTGATCCTAGGCTGGGGAGGCTGCTGTGAGACATTTGCTGTGGGACGAGCTCCCTGAGGGGAGGAGCCACCGTGTCCCCACTGCACCCCTTGCAGCTCTAAGTCCATCAAGGGATCTGACAACACGTACATTTTGATAGACAGTGTTCACTGCCAAGGTTCCTAGTTGGGCATCAAACAGTAGGCAGGTGCCTTTCAGGGCACATTTGGTGTGGATTCAGGTTTTATGCCCTGTTTAAAGTTCAGTGGCATCTAGTAAAGGTGGGTAACTGGATGCAGGAAATCTAGTTATCTAAGACGTTAAAATATTATGCGCTGAGACCAAGAACCCTCTGCTGACCAAAAAAATACTGACAAAGTAAAAGTCCATGTCTCTTGTGTATTTTATACACAAGAAATCCATCCCGGTGAAAAATCTGTCCCTTTCATATTGTGATCACACTTGTTACAAGTCCCTCCAAGAGGAACAGTTTTATGTCACCGGCTCTGTGCTCTTAGAGTCACTGGTACCTCTGGTAGAAGCTTCTTTGCTTCTTCATTGCTTATGGCTGGGGGGACCACTACCAGAGTCCTAAAGACCACGGTTCTCACTTGGAGAAATTATGAGCTTCCTGAAACCGTGGCTTATCCCATGTTTTCTATCATTCTCCCCGGACACCCTGGATTTTCAGAGGATTTCCCCTCCATGTCTGCCAGGGGGTGGGGTTGGTGGGGAAGTCTGGCCTCAAGCAAGTCTTCTGTTCTCTTGAGGCTGTGACTCTATGACTGGAGCCATGTGGGTTGGAACCTTGTGTGTTTTACAGAGAAAGCTCTCAAGTCCCTCAGACTGTCCTGAGTCAGAAAGAATGCCCTCGCATTTTTAGTCGCGTCGTTACAGTGCCTCTTCCTCACTGACCTTGGTTCCTTTCTCAGCAACTGCTGCCAACATTCGTACCTCTGGGCAAGGTGGCATGTCTTCTCCAAGACGCTGTCCTTTGGGTTTGAATCTCCATTCCATTGTTTATTAACTTGCTAAGTTATGTCACCTCCCTGGGCATCATCATATTTATCCAGAAAGCCGCTCCAGCAATAATGATACTGTTTTCTAGTGTCTGACAGAAAGTAGATGCTCCTCATCTGTATCTGTTGTCTGATAGAAGAGAGATGATCAACCGCTCATCATCATTCTCCTCACAAGGCTAGGAGCCATCCGGTCCAGTTGGTTATTGTTGTTTTTTTTTAAAGTTTATTTATATCTTATCAAAAGCTATCCCTGTCTCACATTTTCTACAAGTACAGGGAGTTTTCTTTCTTTCTTTTTTTTAATGTTTATTTTCGAGAGAGGGAGACACAGAATCTGAAGCAGGCTCCGGGCTCCGAGCCATCAGCACAGAGCCTGATGTGGGGCTCGAACTCAGGAACCCTGAGATCATGACCTGAGCTGAAGTTGGGCACTCAACCAAGTGAGCCACCCAGGCGCCCCTCGATTTTATTAAGTTGACGCGCCCTGAGTGGGCAGCAGCACGTGGCTGAGTCCTCACTCCTCCTTCTGGATGGGGCTGCACTCTGAGCATGTTCTCAGAAGGCAGCCTCTGAGAAGTACTTCTGTCCTGGTGGAAGGGAGTTAAACTCACGATTTCTCAGTCCACTGACGGGTTGCATAATTTACAAGGATGTCAAGGGAAAGTTGAAAGCAATCAGAAGCGGTATATATGGAAACAGTTTGACAAGTATGTGCTGAGATATTTTTCAGTCAGGAATGGCCACAGGACTGCAGTCTTTATGTGAGACAGTTTCATGAGGCATGAAGGGAAGTGTGACCCCCGTTTATCACAGTCCCTTGTCAGAATTTCCTCTTTTCCTCCTGCCTGCCTCATCTCCACCCCACATAATATTTCTCTTCTCCCTAATTTTCATGTAAACTTAATTTAACACTTCCAAATATCTATGTAAAAATAAAAAAAATAAAAATAAGGAAATAAAGAATATTTCTGTATGACCGTGTATACACACACACACGCATGTGTGCACGCGCCGCACGTGCACACACACAATGTGGCTGTTACTCAGTGGTACCCATGCTTGATAATAAATGAGCAACTTTAAGCCTTGCAGAGGCTCCATGGCATTGTCTAAAATGCTGATGTCACCTGAAATATGCTTGTCTGCTCTTTGATTTTATTTCATTTTTTGTTTTCCTGAGAATTCTTCCCTGCAGCCAAAATGCCAAGTACTCATTTTAAATAGAGTTCTGGTTTCTTCTTGTAAATTACAGAGAGGGGAAATATATATATATACATTTACATCGTTACAGTGCCTCCGTATATATATATATATATATATATATATGTGTGTGTGTGTGTGTGTATATATATATATATATATGATTTTTCTTTTCTTTCTTCTTCTTGAGAGCCCAAACAGCATGTCTGAGCCATTTCTGCCCATGATTTAGTAATAGGGCCTCCACATCCCACAGGCTCTAAACCACCACGTGGAAGAGGCATCCCTGTTGGAGTTCCACTGTGTGCAAGGAAAACTTCTTCCTATAGTTCCACTCACATTCACTAATATTGCCCACCTACTATTTGCTGCTCACTTCAAGTCCTCGAATGAGACGACCCTGTCCCCAGGTATTCTATAGTCTAATAAGAAAGGTTAGAAAAAGTGAACTGAACTTATAGTATTAGTGGAATAGCATGAGTTCCGCAAGAAAAGGTAAGAGCCAGTCTTGAAGGAGAGAGTCAAGTTAGCAGTGAGTAAAGAATGTTGACATAACTTTCTGCAAGAGGCAGGCAGAAATGGAATAAAAACATGAGTGGAAAATTTTGCTTAAGCTGGGAGATAGAGCTGGTGGGTTTTTTTGTGTGTTTGTTTATTGTTTTCTGTTTTTTTTTTTTTTTTTTTTTTGTTTTTTTTTTGTTTTTTGCTTTTTCAGAGGGAGAGACAAAACAATAGGTCAGTAATGGCGCTGAGGCATATTTAAAGTTGAGGAGGGAAAGATTAGGGAGGCATCCACTTGACCTTTGGGAATTTGTGCAGAGCCTTTTTTGCAGGGGGTGGAGATGAAGTTTGGGACTTGAAGAGAGAACCTTTCTTGGTTAGCGATAAAATGTTCACTCTCAGCGTCGCCTTCAGTTTTCCAACACATGCTGTATGTATTCAAGAGTCTACATTATCATGTGCTTTTAAAGTTCATTAAGAGAACAGTGATTTCATTTTTAATTACCTCCCTGCTGAGTTTTCCTCCACTGGTGTCTTGTGCTTTATGTTTGAGTTAACCTGTTCTGGATCCAGCTGTCTTTGGGTTACTGGTGTAAAGCAGAAATGAGTGGCAGGTTGTTATAGCAACTGAATGTGATAGCAGTTGGGGATACCTGTGGGGATTGATCATGAGTGTATGAGCTTTACTTAGGAAATTTTACAGTCATTTAAAGTCCTTTCTTGCAGCTTTTATTCTGACAACGAACCTTTTCATGGATGTTCGGATTGTCTGAAGATATTGCAAAATTACACTAAGGCAGTTGTAAGAATGTTCCATGATCCCCAGGAAAGTATAACATTGAACATCCTCTTGTGGTTCCATTGAAGTTATGTTAATAAGAACGATTTGGCAGAGACCAGAGTGATAATGTGTTCTCATATGTGAGAGTTTTGGTGATTCCCATTGCCTGTGACCTCCTTAGTGGGCCATTCAAGGCTTCACTCTCTCGCCCTCATCCATGCAACTTTATGCTGTTTCTTTCCTTCATATTCCCTACATGTGAGCCACAGTGACTCTTTGTACCAGCACAAGACATGCATGGTCACAGGTCTGGGTCTTCGCTATGCCTTCCCCTCTTCATAGCAAACTTTGAACCCAATTCTTCATCTGGTGAAATTCTTCTCAGGCTGAGCTCAAATGCCACCTCATCCCTGAAGCCTTTCCTACTTCCTTTTTCAGCAGATTTCACTCCCTCTTCCATGCTCCTCGAAGACTCACCATACTGTAAAAAGTCGGGATTGTGTCATACTTATGTGGTTCATCTTTAGAAAGTAGAGAGTGTTTCTGGGTAACGTATGTTTTTTCTAGTTACTTTGCTTACTCCTCTTCTTCTTTTTGTATTATTTTTTTTTTAGTTTATTTATTTTGAGAGAGAGAGAGAGAGAGAGAGAGAGAGAGAGAGAGAGAATGAGTGGGGTAGGGGCAGAGAGAGAGGGAGACAGAGAATCCCAAGCAGGCTCTATGCTGTCATCGCAGAGCCCAACTCTGGGCTTGAACTCATGAACCGTGAGATAATGACCTGAGCCGATATCAAGATCAAGAGTTAATCACCTGAGCCACGCAGACCCCCCTACTCCTCTTCTTTTGCAGAAAACAGGGCACTTTTTGCATGTGCCCACACTTGCTTATTCTGTTGAGCGTATGTCATAGTACCACCTTAAATGAAGCTTGGCCTTAAAAATTTATTATTATTTATTTATTTTTTTGAGAAAGAGAGAGAGAGTACAAGCAAGGGTAATGCAGAGAGAGAGAGGGAAACACAGAATCTGAAGTAGGGTCCAGGCTCTGAGCCATCAGCACAGAGCCTGGCTTGAGGCTTGAACCCACAAGCTGTGAGATCATGACCTGAGCTGAAGTCGGATGCTTAACTGACTGAGCCACCCATTCACCTCTATCTGGGCCTTTAATAATGACCCGAGAGGGCACCATATAATACCCACATGTTTTGGAAGATGTTGAAAGGGCAATATATCTGGACTTTCAAAATGAGACGGAAGAGGTCAGTGAGCCTCATAATCTTCTACCCTTCTTCATCATGGGACCAGCATATTGTTTTGGCCTAGGTTTCTCAGTTTAGGCTTGGTAAGAACTGTTTAATAATACAAATACCTAGGCCGCAGAGCTTCTAATTTGGTAGGTCTATGGATGACTCCTAATTAAGAGCATGTTTCCAACGCTTGACTAGAGACTCTGCACAGCTGGACTGGGGAGCATTGATCCCACAGTGACTTTTATCCCTGATTGTACATTAGATCCCCACAGGGAGGTTTTCCAAATATCAAGGCGCAGGTCCTACCCACACCATTTAAATTAGAATCTTTAAAACCAAATCACTGATCTAACATTTAGTTTTTATTTATTTTTTTATTAAAAAGTTTCCTAATGTTTATTTATTTTTGAGAGAAAGAGAAAGAGAAAGAGAGCATGAGCAGGGGAGGGCCAGAGAGAGAGGGAGACACAGAATCCAAAGCAGGCCCCAGGCTCCAAACTGTCAGCATAGAGCCTAACGCAGGGCTTGAACCCACAAACCATGAGATCATGACCTGAGCCGAAGTCAGATGCTTAACTGACCGAGCCACCCAGGTGCTCCTTAGTTTTAAAGGTCCTCCTTTCCACCAAGAAAGAAGGTATGAAAAAGAGCATAGCAGTAAACAGACAGGAGTGATTTTATTACAGGAAACAGAGAAGGCTTATTCTTAGTAGTTTTTATGGTGGTTATTTTAATTTTTGTTTTCTGTAAGAAGGAGAAATGGAGGATGACAATATGAAGAGCAAGAAGGTAAGGGTAAGGCCATGTCAGGTGGCAAAATTAGTATTTGTGAAGGCATGGAAATGAGCAATTTACCTCAGCTGATGGAAGGACTAAATATGTGACCCTTGTATGAGTGGATGCAGGGATGCAGTGGGCGGGGAAACTCAAAGTCTGGGTTGAGGATGTGGATTTAATGTTGGAGTTACTTTGCTTGTAAGCAGGGAGCAATTTTACATATAGCATTTCATTTCAACAAGATATCTTATTGCTATGGTTAGGGTGTGTCTTAGCTCATGCTGCATAAAAAGATACCATAGACTGGGTGGCTTAAATAAAAGAAATTTATTTCTCATACTTCTGGAGGTTGGGAAGTCCAAGGTCAAGGTGCTCCTTGATTCATTCTTGATAAGGGTACTCTTCCTGGCTTGCAGATGGCTTTCTCTTGTGTCACAGTGTCCTCACCAGGGCAGGAGGTGGAGAGGGAGAGAAAACTCTGGTCTCTTCCTCTTTTTATAAGGACACTAATGCCATCATGGGACCTTATCTCACCTCCCAAAGGCCCCACCTTCAAATACTATAACATTGGGAATTAGAACTTCAGCATATGAATTTTGGAGGCGACACAAACTTTTGGTCCATACCACGGTGAACTGAAATAAATGGTAATATAAAAGGTTTTGGTCCAGGACCAACTTGTGTGGTGGTTGAGGGATGCTGGCCGCTTCCTAGGTTGCATGCCCAAAGATGAACCAAGCTCTACCATGGAATTTGGGCAACCCATGTCACTTTTGTCTTGTCACATCCCTACTTTTCTTGACTGTCCCACTTTCTTGTCTCCATTTCTATGTTAAATATGTTGTTGTCCTTTCTCTAGGTTGAATGTCTAAATGTCAGTGCAAAGAAATAGAGGAAAAATTAAAAAGCAATTGTGAACTCAGACATTTTTAAGATGAAAATTGCCTTAGGGCAGTCGGTATTGTTTCAAATATATATTTAAAAGCAAGTATGTTGGATATTTTTTAACATTTAGTACCCTTGAAAGAATCCTAAATTCTAAGGAAAATAATATTAGTAGTTTAGATCTATAATGGACATGAATTTTTGTCCAGTATTGCTTCAGATAATTCCATTAGGGAGAATTATCTTAAAACTGGAAGAAAGGAATAAATATTAGTTATATGGAAAACCCAAGATCAGAAAGAATGTATTTCAAAATAATCTATCATTTTCAAGAGAGAAGCTTTCCACAGTCAAATAAATTATATCACAGATAGTGAGAGATCTTACAAATTTGATCATAGGACCATGGACCAATAATGTCTGAGAAATATTGAAAATGGTAGAGTTTCTGGAATACTGGTGATAGGAAAGTAGTCTTATTGGCAAAATTGGGCAGGTGAATTGGTAACTTAATAAGATGAACAGCACCCACTACAAAATTCCTCTGAGTCCTTATACGAATGTTTTATGTAGACTTAGAATGGAAAAATCATAATGAACCAGGCATGAGTTCTCTAAAAGAAATATGTGTGGGCAGCCTCATTTCGTTTACTGGATAAGATTATTCTAGTGATAGATTTGGGAAATTCCATAGATAAATTATATCTATTTTAGCAACGCATCAGATAGTTCTTCATGATTTCCCTATGGACAAGGTGGAAACCATCCCCATGAACATTATTGATTCCAAACTGGAAGCAGGATTCTATTTGAGCAGGAGTTCTACACTTGGTCATATCCTGGTTGCTACTTTCATTAATGACTTCGGTGAATCATACAGGCATGCTTATCAACTTGTTGCCTTGTACTTATTCTCCTCTGGGAACTAGCGCTAATGCACATGATAATGGAAATCATATTTAGATATTTACAAACTGGAATGATGGACCAATAGTAACCCACAACATATAACAAAAGATGATAAATTTAGAAAATGTGGCAATTAGATTGATCGGTAAGTATTCGTGCTCATTACCACTGGTGTTCTAGGGTATTTTGTTGTAGTTTGTGTTACTTGCAAATTCCAAACTGAAGCTGGCTAGCCATTTGTCAGGATTCTTGGCAGAACCAGTTCCTGAGTTGGGAGGGAAGTTGGATTAGATTACTTTGCTCTCCCTGAAAGTCTATTATTCTTTGGAATTACTTTGAGAAACTGTTTTATGAAACACATTGTCACCTCACTTATCTATTATAGAACTAAATCTCCCATCTCATCCATCAAACTTGATTTCAAGTAGCTTGTTGCTGTTTGACTCAAATAAAATCTATCCTCAAAGGATAAGGACTGTCACCAGTGAGAATGTTCAGAAGAACGGCCGCAGGTTCAGAAGGCATTTCCAAAAAGGGAGGAATCTCTAAAGTTGTGAACGAGATACCAGAATCTCTGGACAATACCTTGTGTTATTGAGAGGAATTTTGTATTTTCTAGGGTGGCAACTTTGAGTGGATAGTAGTAACCTGACCGTATAAGGACTCTCATGTACCCTTTCTGCTTCTAATTTTATAAGGTTTAAAAATATTTTTATTGGGGTGCCTGATTAAGTGTCCACCTTTAGCTCAGGTCATAATCTTGTGGTTCATGAGTTCAAGCCCTGCTTCAGGCTCTGTGCTGATAGCTTAGAGTTTGGAACCTGCTTCGGATTCTGTGTCTTCCTCTCTCTTTGCCCCTCCCCTGCTCGTTCTTTGTCTCTCTCTCAAAAATAAACATTAGACATGTTTTAAAAAATGTTTTTTATTGGATAGAACGTAAAATATAACAAAATATGTATAAAATGTAAATTATGAGGAATAATAACCAATAAATACTTGAATATTCATTATCCATTTTGATAACACAGGGCACTACCATGACCTCTGAAGCCCTCATAGATATCTTCATTAGTCCATCCCTCAGCCTCCTCTAATTGGCCTGAAATTTTTACTTATTCCCTTGTTTTTCATTATTTTTTTCACCACATATTTATAACTTAAATAATGATGGAAGCGTAAAACCTTAATATAGTGTTTTGTTTGTTCCAGACACTCCTAAGTGCTCTGTTCTCACTTAACCCTGTAGCAATCCTCACAGGTAATGAGATTAGTATTCTCATTTTACAGATGAGGAAATGGATGTATAGAGAGGTTAAATAACTGTCCAGTCATATAGTTAGTAAGTGTGGTAACCAGAATTCCAACTCAGGCAGTCTACCTGTGGATTTCGTTCTCTTAACCTCTGTCATGCCACCCTTCAAGAATTTCTTGCAGTCAGATAAGAAATAGGAATAAAAGACATCCAGACTGAAAAGTAAGAATGAATCAAAACGAAAGCAAGCAAGCAAGAAACCATAGTTATTCACAGATGATGTAATTATGTAGAAAATCTGTAGGAATCTCCAAATAAGCTACTAGAACTAATAAGTGAGTTGATCAAGGCTGCAGTATACAAAGCAGTTGTATGAACATCAATTGTATTTCTTTATGCTAGCAATGAACAATTACAAGTTGATATTTAAAAGATCAGCAACATTTACAGTAGCATGAAAAATATTAAGTACTTAGAAATGATGGCAAAAATGTGAAAGAACTGCATACTGAAAACTATAAAATACTGCTATGATAAGTTAAAGAAGATCTAAATAAATGGTAATATATATGTATATACCTTGTTCATGGGTCAGGAGACTCAGTATTGTTAAGATATCATATTTCAGAAATACAGATTTAACATAGATTCAATACAATCCCAATCAAAATCCTAGCAGGTTAGAGTGTGTGTGTGTGTGTGTGTGTGTGTGCGCGCGCGCGCACGCGCGCTTGTGTGTGTAAGTTGAGAAGCTGATTCTAGAATTTCTGTAGAACTGTATAATACCTACAATAGTCAAAATAACTCAGCAAAAGATTAACAAATTTGGAAGACGAACATTATTTGACTTCAGGAATTCCGAAGTTACAGTCATCAAGACAGTGTGTTTTTACATTAAAATATACAATAAATCAATGATAAAGAATTTGTATCCTGAATATATAAAGGACATTCAAAGTTCAACAATAAGAAAACAAAGAATCCAACTGGAAGGCAGAGAAAAGACATGGACAGGTATTTTATTGAAGAGAACATATAGCTGGAAATAAGAACATGGAAAGATGTTCAACATCATTAGACATAGGGAAATGCAAGTCAAAACCACAGTATCAACATCACTGCACACCTATTAGAATAGTTAAAATAAAAAGTTAGTGATAACACCAAATTCTGGCACTGATGCCGAGAAACTGGATCTCTCACACATTGCTGGTGGTAATGTATAATGTCTCAGCCGACCTGAAAAATAGTTTGCGTTTTTTATAAAAGGAAACATGCAGTTACCATACGATTTAGTAATTTCGTTCTTGAGCATTTATTCCAGGGAAATGAATTTATGTTCATACAAAAACCTGTATGGAAATGTTAATAGCAGCTTCATTTGAAATAGTCCCCAAGCAGAAATTACCCAAATGTCCATCGGAGGGTGAATGGTTAAATAAACCGTGATACATCTGTCCCATGGAATACTACAAAACAGTACGAAGGAACAAATTGTTGACACACAGTGACCTGGATGAATCTCAAAGGAATTATGTCAAGTGAGTGAAGCCATTACCAAAAGATTGCATACTGTATGGTTCCATTTACATAACATTCTTGAAACACCGAAATTTTAGAAATGGAGAACAGATTAGTGGTTGTCAGGAATTAGGAATTGGAGTAGGATGAAGGGAAGTGAATCTGTAAGAGGAGAGCGCGAAGGATCTTCATGGTGATTGGACAGTTCTGTCGCCTGACCGTTGCTGAGTGTGTGGACCTATGTGTGTGATAAAATTGTATAGAACTAAATACACATATACACCCATTCATGCATACAGGTAAAAACAAAACAAAAGAAACCACATTGTAGTTCTATTTGCATTTTTAAATGTCACGTAAATGAAATACGACTGTAGTATTCTGTAATTGGCATTTCTCAATCACTACTGTTCTGGAATTTCATCTATGTTGTTCTGTGGGCCTCCAGTTCATTCGTTTTCATTGCCATAGAGTATTATTTATTGTATGAATATACTGTAATGTATTTATCCATTCTGCTTTCATTGGACATTCGGGCAGTTTCCATATTTTTCTGTAATAAACGGTGCAGATATGATGTTTTTGACACCATTTTGACACCATTGTGTCATTTGACACCATGTGTGCCAGATATATCTACTATCTGTAACTTGGAGCGTAATTGGCAATTCTTCGGCTGTGCATACCTTTAGCATTCCTATGTAACACCAGTTTGTTTTCTAAATTGTGCCGTGCTGTACCCCTTCTAAAAGTATAAAAGTTCCACATCATTCCAAGTGTTAATATTGTTGCACTTTTAATTTTTGTCAGTCTGTTGGTTTTGAAGTAGTAGAGACAGGAATGGGGTGGAGGAGGTGGAAAAGGAGTTAAATTTCCATTTCTCTGATTACTAATGAATTTGATCATGTTTTCCGCCCTGCCCTTCTTCTTTTTTTCCTATGTGGGTTTCCCCTTCTGTAAAATTCCTATTAAAATCTTTGGTCCATTTTTTGGGAGAGGGATTCTTTTTCTTTTGTTTATTGATTTCTACTAATTTTTTGTCAGTTATATTTGTGGAAAATAACTTCTTGTATTTTGTCTATTATTCTATTTTGCCTTGTCTTTTTACTTTCTTCATAATGTTTTGATAAACAGAATTATTTAATTGAATTGAATTTATAACTCCTTTTAGGATATCTGCATTTTGTGTGTGTTTATTTATTAAATGTTTCCTTCCATTTTTATAAAAAAAAAGATACTTTCTTGTATTGTCTTCTAAAAGTTACATAGGTTTTAATTTCACTTTTCCATATTTAATCTCCCTTGGATCAATTTTTATGTATTATTTGAGGTACGCTCAATTTCATAAGCGTACTTTTTTTCTATAAGGATAAGCTATTTTTCTGGTACCATTTATTGAAAAATGTATCTTTCCTCACTATTCTACAGTGCCAGTTCTGTCATAAATCAAGTTTTCATATGTATTTTTTGGTTTGTTACTGTTTTCTTTTTTTTTTTTTATCCCCCCCGTTGGTCAGTTTGTCTCTTATTGTCTCCATACTACAGCGTATTGTTAGCACTTTATAACAAGTCTTGATATCTGTTAATGCAAGTCCTGCTTGCGACTTTTGGTTCTCCAGCAGTCTTGGCTACTCTTGTTCTTTGCTCTTTTATGTACGTCATACAGTTAGCCTGTCAAGCTCTCCTAAAAGCCTATGGGTATTTCGATTGGAATTTTATGAATCCATAGATCATTCAGTGGAGAACTGACATCTTTACAATATTGTCTTCCGCAACATGCACAGAGCTCTCCCTTTATTGGGGTGCTTTTAATGGCTTCCTAGTATGTTTTTAAATATTGCCTCTGCTCAGTTCTTCCTTTTCTCTTTCCGAAGCTCTAACAGACATGTGTTAGATTTACTTTCTCACCACTCCCTATGTTTCCTAACTTTCCTTTTATATTTTCTATTTCTGTTACACATTCCGGATCATTTCTTCTTCTTTTTTTAATGTTTATTTACTTTTGAGAGAGAGAAAGAAAGAGAGAGAGAGAGAGAGCACGTGCGTGAGTAGGGGAGAGGCAGAGAGAGAGGGAGACCAGGATCTGAAGCAGGCTTCCTGCTGACAGCAGCTAGCCCTATGCAGGGCTCGAACTCATAAGCCATGAGATCATGACCTGAGACAAAGTAGGATGCTTAACTTACTGAGCCCCTCAGGCGCCCCCTTGGGTCATTTCTTTAGATCTGCATTGTAGTTTGCTCATTTTTCTTTTCTTTTTCTTCTATATGCCATCTACCTATTTATTATTTTCTTTTAATTATAGTTTTATTTATTGAAAGTTATTTTTATGCCTTAATAGTTATTAATAGTCTCTTGTTCTTTAATTTTAATTTTACCTCCATCTTTTATTCCTTTAAAGCCATCAAACATAATTATTTTATATTCTATTTATGACAGTTTTAGTATTCTAGAGTCTGTTGTTTTTGCTGGTTGGTACTCATTGAGTCCTTTTTATTTTCCTGTGTTTGGATTTTTTACAAAGATTTCCCATGTTCTTGGTACTTTTTTGGAATTCTCTAAGACCTGGTTTGCAATTTGGTTTCTCTAGAGAGAATTTGTATTTGCTTCTTAAGCACTCAGGAGGGCGTTTATTAAACCATAGCCACTTTATACAAAATATTGGGACTGAAGTTTTTTGGGCAGCTCAGGACCAAACTCATGTAAAGGCTATCTTGTAGTTAAAATCTTTATTTTCTTCCACCACATAGTGCCAATATTCAGGACAGAATTTTTTTATTGTAGACCCCATGAAACTTTACAAATAAATATTTCTATTTTATTAGGTAGTTTATAGTCTTATGTTCTGTAAGGTACTGTCTGCTCTTTTACAGTTGAGGAAAAGAAAGCTCAGAGCAGTTACATGGCTTCCTCAGAGTTACAATGTTAATAAATGTTGAATCTGGTTGTTTTGTTTTTGTTTTGTTTTTTGTCCAATTTACCCTCCACTTCCAATGCTAATCCTCTATTTAATCATAGTAGTTGCCTTTTAAAAACCTTTACTGTTCTAGGAAAGTAATAGGAGAAAGGTGCCTTTACTATTCTTACTTAATTGAATCTTCACAACAATCCCATGTGGTAAAAATTATTCTTCCTGTTTCACAGATGAGGAAGTTGAGACATTAAGTAATGGATCATGCGTGTATTACGCGAGAGACTGAGGCTTCCAGTCCAGGTGACTTTAAACCCTGTTTCTGTTGCCTGCTGAGCGTTGCCAGTCCTAGTCTCTGTAATTCCCATTTTCTACCACTTCCTCCTGTTGTGCTCTTCACAGTAGTTATGTCTATCCGCCATAGGTCATGTGTTTACTTATTTACCTATTGTCTGTCTTCTCTGTCAGGATCATAAGCCCAACAAGAAGAGGGATGACTTGTGTTTTATTTACTTCTGCACAACCAGCAATTCGTTTAGAGCCTAAAAGTGTAGTAGGCATTGAATAAAAATATTGAATGCCTGAAAGTCTGATTCTGAAACTCATTTTATGTTTGCTAAATACACTGCCTCCTCATTTCTTAAAAACTCCTTTTTTTTAATGTTTTTATTTTATTTTTGAGAGACATAGAGACAGAGCGTGAGTAAGGGAAGGGCAGAGAGAGAGGGAGACACAGAATCTGAAGCAGGCTCCAGGCCCTGAGCTGTCAGCACAGAGCCTGATGCGGGGCTCAAACTCACAGACCGTGAGATCATGACCTGAGCTGAAGTCGGCCACTTAACCGACTGAGACACCCAGGCGCCCCTTAAAAACTCTTATTGATTAGAGTTTTTCCCGTTATCTTGGAATTATAGCCAAGTCCCAAAGCTGAAGAGCATAAACATACTAAGTATCCCACATTCTAAGTTTAGAGAGTTGCCGGTGGCTATGGCCACACACCTGTTGCGAAGACGAGACCAGAAAATCATTCCACAGAGCCTTCGCCTCCACTCTCGTAAACCAAGTGTAATATAAAGGGAGGGTGAAAGAGAAGATGTCGCTCTATCTGGAATAGGGTGTTCGTGAGGAAAGTTTGTTTGCTTCCCACCCTCTGTAGCTTCCCCTCAGGGTAAAAGCAGAAACCTCAAAGAGAATAATCATACAATTTAGGGGTGGCTGCTGGAAGATACTATAGAGATTTCAACTCCCCTTAGGGCATATGCTTAGCTCGTGGGACTTGGCCGCCTAGCGATCCAGTAGAAGAAAACAAATGGTAAAGAGATGTCTTGGTGGGATACTCCCAGGCACAAAAGAAGCACAAGCTGGGGTTCTCTCAAGTTCTTCGTTACCGCACATTTTGGAAGATTGATCCCACCCACGCTTTAAGGCCCAAGTAATAGAAACTTTGATTTGGAGAAGAGGGGAATCTAATCTTGTTCGTATCATCACAATTTTGAGTGAGTTGGAGGCAAACCCAACAACAACAAACCTTATGCATCCCTGATGCTACTACTGTCTTGGCCTCAGCAGGAAGACGTGACAAGGTCTTGGTCTGGAGAGTCAGAGCTGAGGGAGCTGTATGGGGGCAGGCGCTTGGTCAGAGGAGCTTATTGAAGCTGCTGCCAGTCCAGGGCCGTGAGCTCAGCCTGTCCTGTGGCTTGCTGAGACCCGGCTGCTGCCAACCTCTTCCTCTCAAATGGTCATTTCCAGAGTTCTGAAAAAAATAATTTTCGCAATTTTTGCCAGTGTTCTTACTGCTTTTATGAAAGAACATCTTTTCAGAAGTCCTGCCACAGGAATGGGAATGGCAGAGTGAGTAGTAATATTTTTTGATACGTCTTTTGATAAGTAGGTTTTTTATTTTTTATGAAGTTCAGTTTATCAGTTTCTTCTTTTATGGTTAGAACTCTCTGCATCCTGTCTAAAAACAGTGCTTACTCCAATGCATGAAGTTATTTTCTTACTGTTTTCTTCTAGAAGCTTTATAGTTTTAGATTTTCAGTTTGTATCTGTGATCTGTCCTGAAGCATTATTTGTATATAGTGTGAGTTAGGGGTCAGGATTAATTTTTTCCCAATATGAATTACCAGTTTTTCCAGTATCATCTGTTAAAAGGATATTAGGATATTTTTTTCTCCAGCGATTTGTTTCAGCGTCTCTTTTCAAGCTGTATACATGTGGATCTGTTTCTCGAATCTCTCTTTTCTATTGACCTGTCAATTCTTTCTTCGATATCATATACTCAATCTATTTGTCTTTATAGTAAGTCTTGAAATTGGGTAATGAAAGTTCTCCAACTTGTTTTTCAAGATGATTTGACTATTTTATGTTATTTTCATTTCTATAAAATTTCAAAATCAACTGGGTTGCGACAGGGATTGTGTTGTATCTATGTATAATTTTGGAAAAATTTGATATCTTAACAGTATCGAGTCCTTAGATACACAAATATACTTTTATTCATTTACAACTTCTCTAGTTTTTCTCAGTAATGTTTTCTAGCTTTTAGTGTAAGGTCTTATACCTATTTTATTAAATTTATCCCTTAATATTTCATGTTCTTGAATGCCATTGTTAATGATATTTTGAAAATTTTATTTTCAGTTTGTAGTTACTTATGATAAGAATACAGTTGAATTTTGAATAGAGCTTCCTTATACTATGACTGTAAAGTCACGTGTTAATTCTGGTAGATTTTTGTAGATTACTAGAATTTTACATGGTTATATCATCTAAAAATGAAGAGAGTTTTACTTTTGTATTCCCAGTCTATATGCTTTTTTTTTTTTTCTTCTACCTTTTTTCCCCTCTCTTGCTACACTGGCTAGGACTTCCAGTGCAATGCAGAACTGAGTGGAATGAGCAGACATCCTGTCTCTGTTTCAGTCTTAGGGAGAAAGTGTTTGGTCTATAACTATCATGTTTGATGTTATGTGTAGATTTTTCATACATACCTTCATCACACTGAGGACATTATTTTTTATCTTTGGCTTGTTGAAAGTTTTTATTATAATTTCTTTTCTTTTTTCCTTTCTTCCCTTCCTACCTTCCTCTCTCTCTCTCTGTCCCTCTCCCTCCACTTCCCTCCTTCCTTCCTTCCCTCCTTCTTTCCTTCCTTCCTTCCTTCCTTCCATAATTCTGCAGGATACATATGAAACATGAAGATCTCGGTAGTGGTGAGTTAGTTGCTAGGGGGGCAGGGAAATGAAAAGGACATGTATGCCTGTAGGCCATACTGAATGGGATGGACAAAAGCCATACGATGAGAATATAACCAAACTGGGCTGGGTGAAGAGGTCGGATTTCTATTCCTGGCTCTGCCACCAACTAGCTATTTGACTTCAAATACAGCACTTAGCTCTCTACCTAGCACTCAGAGTACAGCTGAGAGTCAAGTTGATCTGAGAGAGAATTTAGTAGAGTTGAAAATGTGACTAAAAGATTTGAAAAATAAGAAATATTAGAACAGATGCCTGTGCCTGGTCTTCTGTTGTCTGCTAAAGAGAAGGCTAAAATTTGGATTAGTTTTATACTAATTCCGGTTTACTGCACCAAGACAACCATTCACCTATTCTCTGGTTTCATGATACCTTGATATCCCTTTTCTCCTTTAGCTTTGTTGTAGGTTTTGAGATTAGGTAGTGGTTTGATCCCTAATTCTACCTTTAGAACTTGCTTTATTAAAGTCTCTTCATTGGAACAACCTGAGGTGAATTATTTTCTTTTTTTTGCCAAGACACTTCTCTCACTGATACAAGTTAGAAATGTCTTCTCAACATATAGGTATGTTTTTGGGTCTCTCTGTAAACCTAGCCATTATGCCTCAGTCTGACCTCAAAGTAGGTAGATAGGTCTCTGCTTGTAACCCTAACAACCCTCACATACCTCATCTGTGTTTACAGTACTCTGGATTGTGCCTTAGGAAAATTATTTTAACTACTTTGAATGTCATTGGACTCCATTCTTTTGGGTCATGCAAGTTTTTGCATTTTTGTGAGTCCATTTTGAGAATGCAGATAGCCTTGTGAGGGACATATCCTAAACTGCCTTCAGTTGACAAAATTGTGTTGCATGATCTGTTCAGTAATACTGCCAGTTGAGCAAGATTGTGGTTGAGACAGCGCAGGTGTGAG
Source organism: Paguma larvata (assembly GCA_030068075.1). Lineage (NCBI taxonomy): Eukaryota > Metazoa > Chordata > Mammalia > Carnivora > Viverridae > Paguma > Paguma larvata. The sequence goes on along the minus strand of CM057834.1, from coordinate 87,567,374 downwards.
GGTGATGGAAATCCAAGGGGATGGGGAACGGCGTGCTAGCATGCAAATGGAGAGAGAGGCTCTAATGTTAAACTTTTCCTGTTGCTAGTTTTACTGGGAAGAACCCTATGGAAATCCAAATCTTTTCCCCTAAAATTGCTGTGAATTCCCAGAGGGCTTATGTTCTTCATGTTATTTCTGTTCTCAGGCTCGGGCGTTTTCTAAATTTGTTCAGTTTTGGATTATCTTTCTATTCTAGTAGGCAATGTCTATTCTATATTCATTGACCTAGATGTAAAATTCAGCTGCTTCAATTTCCACATTCATAAAACTCCACTGCCTTTAAGGCAAGGAGTAGACTTCCCTGAAGAGTTAGGTGCAGGTAGAAAATATGGAGGAGGAGACAAAGAAAGCATTTCCATCACAGCATACGCCAACTTTCAACTGCATGTTAGACAGTATTCTTAAGATGTCCTTCAGCCGTGCCAACCCAGGGCATCTCACGGTCCATTTCAGTCCATTGCACGCCCAGGCCTTGTGCTGTCTCTGGATCCTTCTCTTCTCTCTCTCCCTTTCAGAGGGAATGCAGAGTGATGGAGACTTTGCAGCCAGACATCTGGGCTCCAGGCTTGGCCTTATTACTTATTAGCTGTATGGCTTATATAAGTTATTCAAACTATGTAATGTCAGTTTTTCCATTAGCATAATGGGCATGATAAAATTACCCATTTCATAAGTGTGTCATGAGTATTAGAATGTCAGGGCGCCTGGGTGGCTCCGTCAGTTAAGTGCTCAACTTCAGCTCAGGTCATGATCTCATGGTTTGTGAGTTCAAGCCCCGTGTCAGGCTCTCTGCTGACAGCTTGGAGCCTGAAACCTGTTTCAGATTCTGTGTCTTCCTCTCTCTCTGTCCCTCTCTCGCTCATTCTCTGTCTCTCAAAAATAAATAAACGTTAATAAAAAAATATTAAAAAAAAACTTTGTCAGATGGTCACTATCTATTTGTATGAGAATGTTGTTTTTAACAGTGGTTTTTCATAGGAAATGTGTTTGTTTATTATTAGTTTTTGAAGCATAGTACTATGATAGGAAGGTACCCAGAGTTCCATGGGGGCAACTGGAAAAGGGAAGTCAACATTTTTGAGTTAGCCAAACCCTATCATACTATATCCAAACTTTGGGTCTAGTCTTGAAGTATGTGTATTTGCCATGGTTGCTGTAATGAAGTACCACACATTAAGTGACTTAAACAACAGAAATTTAAGAGCACCTGGCTGACTCAGTCGGTTGAGCATCTGACTCTTGGTTTTGGCTCAGGTCATGATCTCAAGGTTTTAGGTTCGAGCCCTGTGTTGGGCTTTGCACTGACAGTGTGGAGCTTGCTCAGGATTCTCTCTCTTCTTCTCTTTCTGCCACTCCCTTGCTCACGCATGTGCTTTCTCTCTCTCAGTCTCTCTCTCTCTCTCTCTCTTTCTCTCTCTCTGGAAACAAACAAATAAATAAACTTAAGGAAAAAAAACCCCAGAACTATATCGTCTCATAGTTTGGAGACTACAGGTCTGAGATGAAGGTCCTGAGAGAGTTGGTTCCTTCTGGAATCTGTGAGGGAGAATCTGTTTGGGACCTCTCTCCTGGAGCTGCTGCTGGTTGACTGGCAACCTCTGGTCTTCCTTGGCTTGTAGACACATCACCCTGGTCTCTGTCCTCATCATTACATGGTGTTCTCCCCGTGTGAGTGTCTGTGTCCAAATTTCCCCTTTTTATAAAGATATCAGTCATATTGAATTAGAACCTGCCCTCATGGCCTCATTTTAACTTGAGGTCTCCAAATAAGGTCACGGTTCACCCCGTAACAGTATGATTCCTTTTTTCCATGCCCAAGGTTTACTTTTTCCCCCTCAACTGGTACCTTCAGAAGAATGCCATTCACTCCTGATGAATCCCAGTTGAGAAATCTCTCTCCCTATTTGAAAATGAGGTTTATTAAAAAAAAAAAAAAGAGGTTTATTGCCACATCTCATGACAAGCCCATGCTGGAATTGCTTTAGGAATGTAGTTTTGATGAATTAGGCTTGGGAAATAAATCCTGTTTAATAGATGAGTTCCCAGGTTCTCAGGGGCATTTAGCAGCCAGTGTGTTTTAGAGATTCAATCACGCACACAAAAATGCCTTTTTTTGGTATTGCATTCGTTTACATGAATATAATTAAAGAAATAATTTCAGTGGCATTTAAAAAATATGTTGGTAAATCTGTCTTAGGGGAGAGCGTGGTGCTTTTTAATTTTGCAGTGGGCAGGTAGGCAAGTTGGGGGGGAAGAACGATTCCTCTGGCAAGCGTGGAATTACTTACCAGGACTAGAAGAAGAACCTTCTGTTTAAATAACCCCTTCGAACTATCTGACATATAACGGAAGCTTGTTAAATGTTTATCGAATGAACAGAAGTGTCCGGGATACTTGGAATATTTGAGAGGAATCAAATAAAAAGCCCATATTTATTCAGAGATTTACCATCTACCTAGCTTTGGCTAGATGCTGTGGGGCTGCCAGTATGTGTGAGGGAATAATAATAGCAGTGACTATTTTTTGTGCTTACCGTGTGCCAAGCATCCTGAACACTGCTTTTTTTTTTATTTCAAGTTAGTTAACATACAGTGTAGTATTGGTTTCTGGAGTAGAATGTAGTGATTCATCACTTACATATGACACCCAGTGCTCATTTCGACAGGTGCCCTCCTTAATGCCCATCCCCCATTTAGCCCATCCCCGCCCCCCCCCCGCCCCCGCCACCAGGTCCCCTCCAGCAACCTTTAATTTGTTCTCTGTATTTAAAGAGTCTGTTATGGTTTGCCTCCCTCTGTATTTTTATTTTCCTTCCCTTTCTGCTATGTGCCAAGCATCCTGCAAAGTGCTTTTTAAAACTATCTCAGCTACTCTCTGAGTTGGGTAGTACTGTTTTTATTTTACATATAAGGATACCAAGGCTAAGAGAGTTCAAGCAACTTGACTACATAGCTAGCGATTGGTAAGGTAAAGTGTGTTCTTATTCTGTACATTGAATCCTCCCAGACCGGCCTCTTCCAAGGAGGAGCTTATGTTCTTGTGTAGATGGGATGTTTATAAGTGAGGCAATTGGAGATTTGGCATAGTAAGAGCCTAGCCGATTGTCTGTTTCTTTTGCTATGTATGTGTGTGCTGTCAAAATTTCATAGAAGTATGAGCTGTGTCATAATTAAGTATGTGCGATCTGGATTCAGATGCCTGGATTCATAATTTTTTAAATGTTTATTTATTTTTGAGAGAGAGAGAGAGAGTGCACACGAGCAGGGGAGGGGCAGAGAGAGAGGGGGACAGAGGATTCAGAGCAGGTTCTTCACTGTCAGCAGTAGGGTTTGAATCCATGAACCACTAGGTCACCAGCTGAGCCAAGTCGCTCAATCGACTGAGCCACCCAGGCACCCCTAGATGCCTGGATTCAAATCCTACTGGGACTTCTTTCTGTCTGTGTGATTTGGGGCATACAGCTCACCCATTCTGTGCTATCATTTTTATTTTAATTATAAAATAGGGTATAATAAAACTACCTTGCTCAGTGTTGTGAGGAATACATAAGGTATGTAACATGATTCTCTCCCTGGCAAAACGTATTTCCTGCTAGGATGTAAGCTTCACAAAGGCAGCCATGTATGCCTGTTTTATTCATTCATGCATCTTACGCATCTAGAATAGTGCTTGTTCTATAAAATAGACTTTCAGTAAATACGTTGTTGAGCGCATGAATATACTTCAATGTGTAAATGCCAGCGCTTAGTCACATTTGCAGACGTAACGAAGTAGTCACATGCTTGCACATTTATGTGGAACAGTGTTTCTCAGCCCAGGGTACTCGTTAGAACTACCTGGAAGGCTTTTAAATAGACTGATGCCAAGCTCCCCCACAGGCAAAGATTGAACTCCGCTCTTGGAGAATCACCGTGAAAGTAACTGTTATAAACATAAAGTGATACAGGCGTACTGTGTGGAAGATTCAATACCAGAAGCATTTTTTTTAAATGACTTAGAACCCTTAGGAAATGAGAAAGAACCTCTGTTTCAATAAGTAATTACATTCTTGAAAACTTCAATGCACATTAAAATTGTCAACAACTACTTTGAGTTCGTATGCAATCTGGATTAGGATTTAAGCTCCAATAATTACACAAGGTTTTCTCCCCTAAATAAATCTCTGGTGGGATATTTGGAGTTTGTGTGGGGCTGGGGACAATTTTCTTTCTCTCATGTGGACTATCCTTAACATTGCAGGCAGCTTGTCTAGATCAACCAAGAAACACTGTGGGCTGCTTTGAATATAAACAAAGTTAGTGCCAAAATAGCATATGGGAAAAAGCACACCAACACATACACAATGATTAAGATCCCTCTTGGGGCACTTGGGGAATTAAACCAAGGTGCAGAGTACAGAGTACCTCTAGTTTGCTTTTTCTGAAACAAAGAGATGAGTTCGCCAATGTCTAATGTGTCAATTGCTTATCTTAGGGGACTTCCTGGCTAAGGGAACCTCTTGATTCTCTGGTGCTTCTCTGCTCAGCAGGAAGGGGTTCTTATTCTATTCTATTCATAGAATCACTCAGAAAGGGAGTGGGCAAATTGAGGATGGATTGAATACGGGAGCCATATAAACTTGGAATCAGAGCAAATTGAGAGAAAATTGCAAAATGGATAATTAGAGGGTATCGTGACTGAATAACCACCTGCACGTTTCCCTATAAATTAAAAAAATAATTCTCTTTACCAAGAGTCTATGCTGCACGTTTCATTCAATGAATACATTATAAAAATATTAACACTCTCCTATGCCCTTTACAAATGTTACAACAATAGGATTTTATTTTACATTGATCACAAAGCCGTTTTGAGGTCTCTTAGGCTTCTTAACCCTGAGTTCTACCTCTTTTGCCTTTTTCTTTAAAGAGCTGCTTTGAAGGGTTTCTGGTCCTCTCCAGAAAATATATCACTGAAACGCACAGGCTGGGCTATAATTCAAATCTTCCTAATCAGATTTCTCAAACCTTGATCTAATCAGCAAGCTGTTTTGCTTAGCTTTTTGGTCAAGTTCATTCATTAACTCAGAAAGCATTTATTGAATATATGCTGGGTCTACCCCTGGGCTAGCACGTAATAAGATTAGTAGATGAATTGAGCCCTGTCCTTTGGGGGCTCAAAAGTTTGTAATCTTATCGAATGAAGTAGAAGAAATAATAGAATGCTATTTAAAATGTATGATGGCTTTTATATTTTAAATATGTTAGCGGTCTTTCATGGCAGGTAATTGACATTAACTGTGACTTTGTGCACCTGAAACTGCATTATAGAATATTTTCTTTTCGTATCTATTTCACAGTTAATATCGCCGTTCTCCTTTTCAAAGATTCTTTTGCCATCATAGTCATCTCAACGAAGTGTTACAAAGTTAATAGGAAGGATTGCTGGCATTTCACTGTTTCACTGACTGGTTTTGGGAGGATTCTGGGCAGGGGGAAAGAATGAGAAGTTGAAACCCCATTGATATTTTTGTTTTTTTTACTGGAGCATATTGCAACATAGAACCCCTGCCACTTCAGTACACCCCAAATGCTACCACTCTGAAATGTCATTTTCCACAACCGAGATGAACCCATATAGAAAAATAACGTACGCTAATTTTATTTGAGTTCTGAGAAATAATGAAATTGTTTTCGTATTTTGGAGCAAAATGTGTATATATATAGATGAACTATGAGAGAAAAGGATTTTCTCACGTGGCTGTTTAGAAAGATGGAAAAAGCTATAACCGGAAGTTACTTCCCACTCTGCTTTAGTACCTATGGATATTTTTCCTATTCTTCTTATGTAATATCCTCTCGTAAGGCCCACTGACAGTTATAAACCTGCAGCCATTTTGATGTTTTTTACTTACTTTCCTTCTAATAAGTGTTTATATGTGTCATAGGTATACAATTTTCCTCTATTAATGTTACAGAAAACCAACCTTAAATTTGCATCCACAATGAGGAATAAATAACCAGCAAAAGCCCTTATTTAATCGTTTCTATTCATGGGCTGGGAAAGAGTGTCATTTGACTGTGATTTCATGCAGGACTTAGTTGGGTTGAAGGCTTGTATGTGTTCTTATTGCCACATTGCTCGTCTAGAGACACACGAGTCCCTTGCACCCTAATTTAGTTATTTTAGCAGTTTGTCCCTCCTGGCTGTTTTAATTAGGAATCCAGGTTTCGGCAGTCAGTCAGAGTCTACAACTTCTGGTGAGTTAAACTCGTTTGTCCTGTGGTTTCTACTGTGCGAGTAGAATTTTATTCCCTTTCTTCTTTTTTATTCCGATCACAGCTCTCTGTGACTGTCCATGAAAAGATGAAAGACTTGTATTTTTCTCATTTACCCAAGATTTAGGAATTCTTCAGCTCTTCCAAGGCCTTGAGCATAGGCACTGTTTGTTATTTTTTGTTAGAACACTTAAATTTAGGTTGCGTTTTAAGGAATCAAAGGTGGAACCTGTAGATTCTGACTCCACACAGATCTCATTTTCTCGTGATGAAAGCCATGACTTAGAATCACATACTGGCTCCTTCAAAGGCAGAGAAAAGTCTTAAAGAAAAATGTTACAGAAATTCTTTGAACTCAGGTGGAGAAAAATGCATGGGCCATGAAGGATCATGGTATAAGAATCTTTAGTGTTCTGTCCCTATTGTTCAGTGGAATGATAAATACTTTGGGGTGAAGAGTCTGATGCTAGCTCTGGGTAGATAGTGTCAGAATTGAGTTGAATTCTTGGACACTGGTGTCTGAGAATTTTTTGATGTTGGGGGAACCCCAACCATTCCCACTCTCCCTCCCTACCCCCCACCCATGTGCCAACTTGGTGGGAACCCTGGGAACCCAAAAGAGTTGGTGTCAGAGAAGAGGTCAAAACTGATGTTAATTATTTGACTTGATGAAAGGGAGGAAAGAGAATATTGTGTCATCAGAGTGTGTTCATTAAAGGTCCACATACTTGTAATGACTCTTGGGGGGTTACATAAGGCAACTCCATTGCGTGCTCCTCAGGGGGAGCTTCTGAAAGTAGGCTACAGACAAGCTTCATGTGATCCTTTCCGACTACTGAAGACCTTTACATTATTTCTTAGACTTTCTGTGTGGGAATATAAGAGAGGGGGAACAAAGGCCTGGGCACTTGCCGAGCTCTTAGACATACTTGGCCATTTATCAGTGTCTGCAAGATCTTGATTTCTTTTCTAGATTCTACCAAGACTTTCTTTGGGTTTTGAGGCTACTGTTGATCTTGGTCAACTACAAATTCCATTTCCGAGTGGAGTTTGCAGAAATCAGTGAACAGAACAGAGATATCATCTGTCTTCTAGATTCTAACGTAGCTTTTACATTTTACTCTTACTCCTCTCCCCTTCCTAGGCAAGTTTCTTTCCCTTCACTGCTCAGTCATTATGGGATTCACCCTCCATAGGACCATCACTGCCTTCCTTTTCCCCGTCTCCCTATCTGTAGCCTTGTTCCTCTGTATAGAGAGATGGGTGAAGGAGTCTGAGTATCTGGACCTCCCCGGGGTCCCCATGTGTCTACAGCTCCAGTTTCCAAGATGGCAGATTCTTACTACAATGTTCATGTCCCGTGAGATAGGATGCTGAGAGCTAATGGGGGTAAAGTGCATAATAAAGTTGCGATGCTTTTCCTCAGGGCTCCCCCTCAACGGGCCAGGGTAAGGTAGGTCTCCCCCACCTGCACAAATGTACTTACTCTTGTCAACTTAAATAAAGAGGTAAACCAAGGCAAGTTTGAATTACCATAAATTGAGTTTATTTGGGAATAGGAGAGGCATTGCGATTCAGGACATGAAAACTGTAGCAAACTACAGGTGAGTTCATTAACAGTTTGGAGTAGGCTGTTTTTATGGCCAGGAGTGCAAAGAGCAGGGAGTCTAGCCTGAGTCCAAGCAGCAGGTTCATTGGCTTGAGGATGGGGAGACAATCTTGGTGGATGTTCATTGGTTGAAGGATAAGTTTTCAGTTTTCAAGAAATCAGTCTCTAAGTTCTTAAGTTTCACTTTCCTGAGGGTGCATGTGGGAGATTCTCCATTTCATATCCTCTTTAGATTAAAGCCCTTCCTCATTCCCATAGAGCAATTTGAAAACATTAGCTCACAGAAGGAAGCACATGGGCAGTGTGTGTAAGTGCAGATTCCTGGGTCTTACCTTTAGACCTATTCGGGACTCAGGTGCAGGGTCACAAGACCCACCTGCTTCTAGTTCAGGTAATTCTTAAAGCATATGTGGACACTCCCATAGAGGAAAAACTCTCCTTTCCAGGAAGCCACTTGGTTAATTCATAAATCAGCACTTATATTTCAGTCTGAGACCCTTGTCTGTCATTTTTCATGGAGCTGTTCAGAAATTTAACTTACATTATTAATGATGATACCACAAGATCTCGCTGCTTTCTTCCTTTGTCTTGCTGTTCGCATTCCCTCCACCAGGCACTCAACTACTCTCCCTTGCCTTCGCCCTAAAGCTAAAGCAACTCATATTTCTTATCTTTGCAGACCAAGGTCATGGCTGACTTTCTCAGCCTCTCCCAATTCATTCCCTCCTTTCTGACCTGCACTCTGTTATGTTCCACTCGGCAAACCTAATGTAAGCAACATATTTTGATTTTATCTTTCCATGGGCCTTGGTAAGATATTGGTCTTTCAGAGTGTGCCATTTATTGCCAGATACAAATCAGTCTTTTCCCATTTGGAGCCTCAAGCTATCTGCAGAAGTCCTCTGCAAGGATGAGGGAGGATGTTCTTAAGAGGAGCAAGACTGAATTTGGAGCTGTGACCAGATTGGAGAGCACTTTGTTGGGAAATGGAAGAATTTCAATAGAAGACTCCCTGAGCCTACTTTTCTTGCCTTTAGTCTCTGGCAGCTTTAAAATTGTCCAAGTGCTGTGATGATCCAAGCCCTAAATCCTTTTCTGTAAACACAGAGATCTGCATTCTGCCCTCCACTCTGAATAGGGGCATCTAGAAATTCCATTTCTGGTCCTGAAGCAACGCTGCCCCCCAAATGGTCCCCTCAACCTCCCTGTCTTTTGAGACTTGCCACCCTCTGTCTTCACCACACACTTCAGAGACATACTCCAATACATTTGCAGAGGTATTTGCGGAAGACTAACTCAGGCATTGTTTTTACCCCAGGGGAAATCTTTCGCTCTGTTTACCTTCTGATGTTGGTTTTCCTTTGTGTTTTTTCTTCTGGCTGCAGGAAAGCAATCTCCCGGGCAGGCCTGCAGCACCTGGCTCCTGCACATCCCCTCAGCCTTCCTGTGGCAAATGGTCCAGCGAAGGAGCCCAGAGCGACTCTGGACTGGAGTGTAGGTGTTGGCTTTTTCATTTAAACATAATTTAATTGCATGCATGTCTCTCTCATTCTTAGGATCCCTGTGGCTACAAAGCAAGACTTAATAATTTTCAATATTGCTCACTGACCAGTCTTCAGATACCTAAGCCATAGCTCCATTCTCAAACTCCCAGCAACATAGTTCCTTTATATGATATCGGATGTATTTCAGACTAAAATAAAAACTTCATGAATCATTTGAAGCACTACAGCCTGGGTTTGCAGCTGGCTGATGAAAAGTACCTCTGTGCACATGCTTTATTGGTTCTTGCCAAGTTGACGATGAATAGAGCGTCCCCTTAGCAACATCCTGGAATCTGAGCTTGATTTCCTTAGATCAAGCTACCTTCTTTTCTTTTTTGGTGCTTTTTTTTTTTCCTCCTGACAAAAGCTGACTTCATTTTACATTTTAGGCACTTCATGCCCTCCTGTCTGATATACTCCTTCCCCTAACACAAAGGTAGATTGGTCTGATCAAAGTGGTTTGGGTATAGTAGTCAATTTTAACAGAAAGACATCCACAAAAACTATTAACTTGAGCTGAAGGTTGCATTCTGCAATTCTTAAGTTAATTAGACTACATTTAGTGAGGGTCTTCCATGAGTCAAGTTCTTGGTGAAAGACATCTATAACTGTGGACTGAAATGCTTTGTCCCTTCCTCAACGAATGAGTATAGGGAACAGCATGAAGGTAGAGGAGGGCTGCCCTGAGATTCTGCCAGTCCGGTCTTGACGGTGATTTTTGTTTGGCAATTTTTAGTTGAGTTCAACAATGGGGATGATTCACGTTCTCCCATATGAAAGAGCATGGTAGGAGGGAGGAAAAGGAAAAGGGTTGTTTTTCATTCGTTTAATTTTTTTTAGCCCCTATGTCATGATTTAATGTCCTTTTATATTAAAACAATTCTTCCTCTCTCCCAAGAACACACTTTTTGACATTCTTATTTTACATTCTGGACACATGCCAGTGTAGGCTGCCTACATTTATGAAGTACCAGACAGAAGACTGGACTTAATTGAGATGCAGCTTCTTCCTTGATAGAGTCCTGAGAATGCTCAACATCACCTGGGCATGCTGCATGGTACTCAGGAGGAATGTTCTTTTCCTGGAATTTCCCTTTATTCTAGGATAATTATTTAATAAGCTGTTAAACCATAATAAAGTATAGAATATATTGATACCAGTGTTTATAAAATTAAAAATGATTAAATGTATAAAAAAGTAGATAAATAAGATCGAAGAGCAACATTCCTGGACTAATGTTGAGAATGTTATGAATCAGGGACCCAAATCACTTAGTTTCACATTTATGATGCCTAAGCAGGATCCGATCTGAGAGGCAAGATTCTAATGAGGGAGAGTTTAAATCATTTAGGTAGCAAAAGTCATTAAATCCTTTGCCTCTCATGTGACCTCAGTCAAGTCACTGGATTTCTTTGGGCCTCAGCATCCTCACCTACAGATGGGGACAATTGTGGCCCCTCCCTAAGGGGGACTTCCTGGGTGCTATCAGGATCAGGTGTGGAAGTAAGTATGCAAGTTCTTTGTAAACCACGCAGCCTGCAGTTTTATTTAATCAGAAAAAAAATAATTGATGAATTCATTAACTCATCACCCAGTTGAGCCCCTGCTTTGTGCCAGAGCCTCTGTTGCTTCCTGGGGATTCTGAGGTGGGAAGATGCGTTTCTGTCTCAAGAAGTTTAGGACGCATCAGCAGAGAAGAAACCAACAGCAGAAATACCTAGAAGAGAGGAGCCCAGCGTCAGACAGTGCCAGGAAGGATGCTCCATCCCTATTTGATGGTGGAAATAGTTACCAGAAAAGGCTTTTGACAAGAAGTGTCCTGCTTGAGCCAGAGCTTGGCAAGACGGTATTATTTTCTGATTCCTGTAGAGATGTATGCACTCTAATATTTCATCAAAATGGTATTTTGAGCTAGTGGTGGGAGGCTGCACTACATAGCAGGGGAAGAGCAAGTAAGAATTGGGTTCTTTCTTCCTCCCTCTCCTTTGATTGTGGGCGCCCTGTCATGGCGCCCTGGCGAGACCATGGCCTGGCAGGAAACACTTGGGGGATGTTTAACAACGGAGGGAGCACTGAAAGCCTCCTCTTCAGACGCTCCATCTGAGGGCATATTTGAAGACCTGACACGTAAGGAGCTAGAAAGATGTGACTCTGAAAAAAAATAATGAACTGTGGGCTGTTATTGCTATTAGTGAACCGAAGCCAAACAGTGATCAACGCTACAGTTCCTTATTATGATCGTGTAGAACAGTTTTCTCGGAAGAGAGAAAGAAGAAGAAGCAGACTGTTAAAAACATTTTAGACACTTTTTTTTTTTTTTTTTTTTGCTAAGCCTTGCCCTTGCTTCACAATTTTTGGCTTTTCCTGACAAATATGCTTTTCACCACTTTAATTTATGTCCCCTTAGTGTGCTGGTCTGTTCTAGCTGCTGAGCCAGGATTTTCTTTGTTCTGCTGAAAGTAGAACCCCGGGCCACTGGCTTGAGCAGTCTCTGCCATTCCCTCATTCCACCCCCAGGCCTGGCTCCCTATGGAGAAGCAGCATGATTGTCTGGCCCGTCTAGCAGCCCACTCTTCTGGACTAAAGGCATTGGAATGATCAATTTTCACTTATTCACTGTTACTATTTACTGAACTCTGCTTTGGCTTGCAGCCTTGTATGAATTCCCAAATGAGGAGGCAAGTTTAGGGGGACGAGGGTCATCTCAAAGCCTATAGGATCATGACCTCCTGACTTAGGCCACCTTCCTTCTCTGCATTTCACCAGTGAGAAAACAGATACAAAAGCTGCTCACGGAGCATCAGAAGTTGCAAGAGAAATCAGGGTGAATTAAAAGCTGGAATTAAAAGCTTAGTCCCTCCGTTTTCTACCTATTGTAGAATCCCTAAGGGGCCCTTGTTTTGACTCCCAGTATATGTGCCAAAGTCTTCAGAAGGGGCACAGCTCTTTCCTAAAGGTTTTTGTGCAAAGCGCTTTGAAGAACAGCCTGCTTGCAGGGGTGCCTGACACTGGCTTGGTGAACCCAGACTGTAGGCACCTGTGCACTTCAGCTAGCCATATACTGTTGCAGGAGACGGTTTTACGTGTTGGGTACACAAACGTAATAGTTTCTGTCAAGTATTCATATTCTCATTTCCCTACTTAGTGATATATGTTATCTCTCTCTTATTTTTAGCTGTTCCTCAAAGTCCTAAAACTTCTCTCTTGCTGTGATTTACTCAAAGAGTTTTACTTCTAGGATTCCCTGTCTCACATGATCTCATTTTGTTGGTGACCCTTCATCAACATTCACTCCATGCACGTCAGGGATAGAGCCCTGAATGGTGACGTGTGCGGAGTAGTCCAGCCAGTCTTCAGTATGGCGCCCGAGCCTTCTATTGACATGTGGAAATTGCTCTTTCCTGTAGAGATTTCCTCTCTCACTCTGTGCCGGGTTATGCTCGTCTTTTCAATTGTACTAATTCTGTTTATTTTATTCACATTTGGCTTTGTTTCCTCACAATACCTCTATACAAGGTGCATTGTCTTACAAATCCTAGAACCAAATTGGTGGTTTTTAGTTGCTTTTTTAATACTAGGTCCTCAGTTTGATTTCAGGCTCCTTGAAGGGAGGGGCAGTGTTTTCTGCTTGTTTTTTCTTCTTCACAGTGGAGAGGACAACATCATAGTCCTGCCCACTCTCTGGCTACTGATGTTAGGGGACAAATTGATTGTTGCTTTTCTGTTCAGACAGTTAGAAGGGGACATCTCCCTGGGAGTTGACTGGTACTCAGATAATCCCCAGTTCCCGAAAGGCCTGGTATCCGAGAGTCCAAAGCCTGCTTGAAAAAGAAATAGATTTTTGCTATTTGAATCCCAGGTAACTCTTTTAATATTTCCTTCCTAGTACAGTGCGTTGGGTTAAGTCTTAAGACCACAACAGCGGTCTGATCTCATTCCTCCCAATTTATCCCCTTTTCATATTCACGATGACAGCCTGCGGGGGCTGCTCCCATGAACACCGTGCCATGTGTGTCAGTGAAGCCACTTTTCAGGGAAAATAAGCTAAATTGCCAGAAAGGGAGTAATGCTCAAAAAGAAAAAAAAATTTCATCTCCAGGGCTGGAACCCAAGTTTCTGGTTTAGAGTGAGTTAGCCCCTTTAGAAGTGTGTCTGTTGCATAGATAATGTGTGCCTTCTCTTAAATGTCACGTGCTTTTTTCACAATGGAAACTTAATTTGGACTTAGAGATTTCTTCCTTGTTTTTAGTTTAATAGCAGGGAGCATAGGAGGTAGGTCTTACTCGTCTCCACTGTTGAATAATTTGTTTTTGCCCACTACACTGCCGAAAACAACTTTCAGATCTGGTGGAAAAGCCACCCAGATCTTTCTTAAAGGGTGTATATAGGTTTTAACATCGGTTTTAATTTCAGTTCATTTTTTTTCTCCCTCTTTTGAAAATTTCCTCCAATTCTGAGGGCTATGGAAAATAGCTTCAACACAAACAAAGCCAGATTCTAAATCCAGACCACATTTTCTTTCCTCTAGTTGATGAAGCTAAGAAAATAAGCGCTTTCTTCTAGGCAGGTAGAAACATAACACAGTTATACACCACCTCGCCGTTTGGTTCAGGGACAAGATTAGGGAAACAGAGTCTTCATGCGGGATTGGTTTAAACTGGGTTATGAAACTAGGTCATCTTATCTTTAGAAACCTTGAATGAAGAGCCAGGAGGAGGCAGGTGTGTATGCGCGTGCATGTTCTCATTTCAGTCTTATTTCAGGTGGCACGTCCTAACAGACCTAGTGCCTTCAGGCCTTCGCTCTTGTACCTTCAGTTTTGGGTGTTGTCCCTCATAGGGACTCTCACCTCAATGTTTTCCCCACTCTCATCTCCATTTCAAAAACTGTTAAGTCAGGTTAATCAAGGTATCAGATGGCTGAGAGGTCATGAGGAGCTAACCACCTATAAATTTTACCTATAAATCAGTGAAGATCTTGGCCCTGGTCAGCCCTGTTAGTAGTGGCACAGATCTAGCATGATTTCATACACCCACACTCATCTTTTATTTCCCCAATTGTGAGAATTTTAAATTAAGTCACACTGGCTCCTGGGGGATATCATTGAATTCCATAATCTCACAGGTCACAGTGAAACACCTGAGTCTAAACTTCTGTCTCTAAGTAAGTGATTATCTAAACTAACACTGCCCAATAGAAATACATATGAGCTGTAAAGTAATTCTAAATTTTCTAGTAGTCGCATTTAAAAAAGGTAAAAATAAATTTAATTTGAGTACCATATTTTGTTTAAGCAATAAATCAAAAATATTACCATCTCCACATGTAATCAATTTAAAAAATATCAGTGAGATGGTTTGCATTCTTTTTTTCACAGGGAGTATTTAAAGTCTGCTGTGAATTTTACAGTGACAGCACATCTCAGTTAGTGTTAACCACATTTCAACTTCTCCAGAGCCATATGCTTATTGGACAGCACAGATCTAAACCATCCTAGACAAATTCTACCTATTATTATCTTGAAGACTTTCAGGGAGAGACAGTCCAGATTTTTTGTTCCTTTCTGAATTTGCAAGGACATTTACATGGGATACATATTTATGACTTTCTTACTATTTCAAAATATTTTTATGAGCAAATGTCTTCCTTTTGTGTAGATTATTTGCTTCTAGTGTCACTGCACTCTATCTGTGTTATTCAGTCTATAAACTCCTCCCTACCAATACATACATTTTTATCTTTGCACCTATAACCGTTACTAGGACTCCAGTAGAACTTGAGAACAGTGACATCAGGCATCAGACAAGATGCTTCATCATTGTTTCACGGGACTTTTTTAAAAAAGGCTTTTCTTCCCTTTGTGATTTTACAAGACTGTCATGTTTCTATTAAGCACCCATGTTTACTTCTCACAGTTTATGACTCCACACTAATGGACAGATAAACATAATGATAACTTTCTACTTTTTGGAGTTGCATATAACAAAAATGTGCATTCATTCATTTATTCATTGATTCTGAATCTTTCATCTTTTCAATTTCCAAAATTTATTTGTCATCTACTGTTTTCCAGGCACTAAGTCAAATGCTGGACAGACAATGTTCACATGGAGCTTATAATCTAGTATATGAGGAAACAGTAATCAAATAATCATGCCAATGAATAGATAGTTGCCAACAGAGATAAATTATGGAAAGGGAACATGGTTTTATGAGAGAAAATAACAAAATAACTTGACTTAGACTCTGGGGTCAGTGATGGCTGCTTGGAGGTAGTAACACTTGATCTGATGACCAGAAAGTGAACAGAAATAAACCACAGAGAATCAGAATGGAGAGAAATAAACAATTTGGATATAATAAACATCATATTCAATGAATGGCCTTTGATGAGGGGCTATTGGGACATTCCAAGCCAAAGATTCTGGAGGACCCAGTGGTAACAGTGGAAGTGGTAAGTAATTGAGTTTCATATCCCCTTTGAAACTGGAGTCAGTAACATTAGCTAATGGATAGGAGTGGGAAAGAGAGATTTAGAATGACCCCAATGTTTTTAGCAAATATTTGCAGCTGTAAGAATGGAAATACCATTTGCTGAAAATTTAGGGAGAAGATTAGAGTAAGAGCAGATTTAAGGAGTATATCACAAACTGAGTTTTGAGACTAAAATTTTTAGATGCTTATTAGTTTTTAGTGGAGATATTGAGAGTGCAGCTTTTTTTTTTGTGAATCTGAAGTTCAAAGAAAGATTTGTAGTGTATGAATAATTTGGGGGGCAACAATTAATAGATGGAATCTAAAACCATGAGAACTAAATGCAATAACCTAAGGACTGGGTATGGATGGAGAAAAATAAAGATCTGAGAACGAGCTGTGGAATGCTTGAATATTTAGAGTTTGGGAATATAGGAAAGATCCAAGAATGAAGACTGTGGTGGAGTGGCCATATGAGGCGCAACAAAAATGAAAGGAGTATAGTGTTTCCAGGAAGCAAGTATCCCTAAAGGAAGAGAATACTTGATCTTCTGTGTCAAAAGCCATTAATTAAGATAAAGATTGAGAATTAGCCATTAGATTTAGCCATGTGAAGTCACTGATGATCTTGACAAAAGTAGTTACAGTGGAATGAGAGAAGAAAGAAAGCCTGATGGCATTGGGTTCAAGAAATAATGAGTGGAAAGGAAGTAGAGGCAGCAAATAAAGAAAACTCTTTCTTGAACTTTTCCAGTAAAGGAAAACAACAAGTAGAAATAACAAAAAGGAATGTGTGGGGCCAGAAATCAAACTACAAATATAATTTTCTCAGCTCTAACTTGTATGTAGAGTTGTGATCATAATATACGGGTAGTTTTGAATTTTATTTTTATTTAACTTTACAACATACAGTTTTTCATATGGCCAGTCTTTATAATTGTACTTCTTGAGATTTTATAATATTCCATATCGTGTATTATTCTGCTACACATTCTTTTCCACTGGGCATTTGTATGTTTCCAATTTTTGATTATTGCAATGTGGAAATAAACCTCTTAATGTAAATAGTATTTTCTTCCTGTTAGGATTATTTCCTTAGGGTACATTCCTAAAGTGAGATTATTGGGTAAGCGTATGAACATTTTATTTTGTTGCTTCTTTAAAGTCTTGTGGATTGAAGGCTTTTCCCTTGTCCCCAGAATCTATCTTGTTGACTTTGAGCCTTCTCAGTATGTATCTATAGTTTCATGTCTCTTTGCTTAAAATCTCTCTGGAATATCTTATGCCTCATCTCTCTTCTCTTACCTTTTTTCTCTGGTGACTTATAGAAGGACATAAAAGTATCAAGTCTAAGAGATCAGTCATAGACACATATTAGAATCTATTATTTAATAACTTGAAGGGGTAGGATAGGGCCTGCTGGATTACGGGGTCTCAGACTTTATGCACATGAGTCACTTCAGAACTTTGAAAACTTATGATGTCCAGGTTTTACTTCATGTTAGGTAAAATAGACTCTCTGGGGCTGGTGCCCACATATTCTTAAAAACTCACCAGGTCATTTTAATGAGCAGTCAAATTTGAGAACTAGCAGATCAGAACCACTGTGGCAGGAAGTCTCTTGTCTTTTTTTCCCTCTTCCCTTACAAAGGACAGTCTTTCTAATCAGATCTCCGCTCCAGAGTGAGGTGAGCTAATCCTAGTGGCCCTGCTGTGCCTGACTCTGAGTCAAGGTTTATCAGCAAGGCTCTGAGTTCCTGCTGGTGGTACGTATGCAGGTGGCACATAGCCCCTGGCCCAGGGGAAGCCTACCAGCCCAGTGAGTTAGTGGGGTACTTGCAAATCTGAGTTCCCTGGGTCTTCGCTGTTCCTGCTTGCTGTACTTGACCTACCAGAAGTTAATTTCTGGCCGGCCTAGTTTTTGGTATTTATTACCAATGACTTTTGACCATATGACCCACTGCAACATTTTATTCGTCACTTTCTAAAACTTTTGGCAAGATTTTAGCATTTTTGGTTTCCCTAACATTTCATGCTCTAATTACGTGTTTAGTTTTCATGTTCTCTGGTAGACTTTACTCCACGGGTTACCACACTAACCCAATGCCTGGCACCAGTGGTATGGAATAAATGTTTATTGAATGAATTAAAGAACAAAAGAATGAGAAGGGATTTTATTCTATAAATGGCTAAAACTAAAGTTGGATATTAAATTCCCAGTAGTAGATTATTTTAGATTGTGGGGATAGATTTCTTTAGGATAAATACAAAGATGGGCCATATATACCTATATATACGTATATATATACACATGTATACACATATGCATATATACGTATATATGTATATGTAAACGTATATGTATATACACATATACACATTGTATGTACATATATGTATGTATACACATATATACATATATATGTATGTATAATATAAATAAATATATATACTGTCCTTATCCATTCCTATGTGAAATTTTTTAGTGTCTAAACCTATAGCTGTTCTTTTTTTCCTTCTGTTGTTTTTCTACAAGATTGACTATGAAGGGAATCCCATTTTCCCATTGACTTCCATAAAAAAAGATGAACATAACTTTCTACAGGAAAAAATAATCAATAGAGAAGAAAAAGTTTTGGTGAAAAGATGGTCAGTCACCCTTGGACATGGAGGGTGATGATTCTCATTAGCATTGTTTTCTTTTTTGGGATGGTTTTGAGGCACTCTGAGACATACAGGGCAACCCCCGTCCCCCCCCACCCTACCCCAAGAGTTTCCTTGTCTGTTGTTCGTGATCTCTCAATATCTGTAGAACTTGTGAATTTCTCCTGACCCTCACTTTCCCTGAGACTTCTGAGAGCTGATGTCACCTTTCCTGGATTGCGAAGCATCTATAACCTTTGGTTATTCTTGCCTGAAAATCATTTGAGCCTATAGGATCTGAAAGGAAAGGTATTGAATTGGAATCTGAATAAATATATTTAAAAATAGATGTCCCTTTGTTAGTATTTTTTTTTTTTAGTTTATCCTTGGTATGTGTTTCTGCTACTTTGTGTTCAGCTTTGGGATTCAGACGGTAGTCATGCGGACATTTCTGGAGTCAGTTACTATAAAGATGACTCACATATAAGATGCACTTGTAAATTGCTTGGTTTTTCTATAAAGCTCCTTACTGAAGTCATTTAACAAAACCTCATAGACTGGGTGGCTTAAGCAACAGGAATTTATTTCTCACAGCTCTGGAGGCTGGGAAGTCCAAGATCAAGTCACTGGTAGATTCAGTGCCTGATCAGAACCCACTTCCTGGCTTCTAGACGGCTGCCTTACTGTGTCTTCGCATGACCTTTCCCCAGTGTATGTGTGGAGAGAGAAAGATCCCTCTCATGTCACTTCTTATAAGGGCACTCTAATCCTGATCATGAGGGCTCCATCCTCATGACCCGATTACCTCCCAAAGGCCTCATCTTCACATACCATCACACTGCGGAGTAGGGGTCCAACATATGAATGTGAGAGGAAACACAGTTCAGTCTGCAGCATCTCCCATGGAAACTGATTACATGCCCTGCTGATGAACCAGATAAAAACAAGAGCAGTTTTCCTGTAAGCTCAGTAGACTTCATCTCTTTATGGTACAGTGCTTTCTTTAATAGCTCAGGGTCCTTTCCAACCAAATGAACAAAATACACAATTGGTACATAAACCCATCACGTTTCTAAGGTAGGGTGTCAGGAGAAGGAATATGGAATCCTATTCGTCATCCTGTGTAAGAAATATTCCACCCCCCTCACTCCCACCCCCAATGAAACAGCGTGCGTTCCTGAACATCAGATTGTGACGTTGGTGTTGCCCAGCACAGCACCTCTGTTTGTTATCAGAAGTATATGACTGTTTTGAGAAGCAGGGAAATCATTCAATTAGAGAAATCTAGAATTATATGGGTGAAGGCCCTACTGTAGTAGGAAAAGTGTGAATTAGTAGGAATTTATTATGCTTTGAGTAAATAATGACTTATTTTAAGTTTTAAGAAGCCTCTGTCTTAGAATATAGTTTATCCATTACTGATATACATGGAAATGTGTCTTCAGTCTTTAAAGTACTTTAATACTACCTACTATCCTTCTTCATAGCTAATTTGCTAAGTAAAGGCAACTTTTAATAGGACGTTAGTCTCAATTGTCACGGAATCCACACGGTTGGGCCTAGATAAATATGGCCTTACATTGAACAATTTGAGGGATTTTTCTTCATTTGTTTAATATATGTTTCACATCCCCGAAGAAAGCATTTATAGGCCTAATGTCTATTTTAGATATGGCTCAGATAAAGTTTTCCCAAACACCTTATTCGGTTTCTAGAATTTAGGTAGGATCAATGCCAATGGTACCTTCAGGGGTAAAATGAGAGGTGTTTAAACTGTGTGGGTTCACTTACTTTTTTGCATCCAGAATGTAAGTTACAGATCTCCCCCTTTTCGTACCTGAAAAGAAAACTGAAGTCAGGTGGGTCTTTCCCTTCCAGGAGAATGCCGTGAATGGAGAGCACCTGTGGCTGGAGACCAACGTCTCAGGAGACCTGTGTTACCTGGGAGAGGAGAACTGCCAAGTCAGATTTGCAGTGAGTGTGCTCCTTGGATCTCTGGGTTCTGACCTTCCCTGGGGAAGGCCTCCAAGTTGAGTCTGACAGCAGCACAGAGGCCACCATGCCTGAATTTCCAAGGAGAGTTTTGAAAGAACCTGTCCCTTGTGAGACAGTCGACAGTTAATATGGCTTTCAAGGGGTCAGTTTTAATGGCTTGAGGGCTTGGCTATGAAGGTTGAACTTTGGTACAATGTGCTACTTTATGATGATTCCCAGGGTTGGTTTTTATTTGTGTGTTGGAGGTAAGGGAGAGGGTAAATGTGCACGAGTGTTGGCTTCTGGAGGGGGTGTCTGTGTGGGGAGAGGTCTGAGTGTGGAGGAGTGAATCTGTGGCGGACCGACTCTCTCACAGAGGAGCGTGTATAGTGGGGGTTATTACTGGTCCGTGAGAATGGAGATGGTGAAACACCTGTTTGGTGCTGGGTTAGGCTAGCAAATACAGGCATACTTTGTTTTCTTGTGCTTTGCTTTATGGGGCTTCAGAGACCCTGGGCTTTTGTTGTTGTTGTTGTTGTTGTGTTGTTTTGTTTTTTACAAATTAAAGATCTGTGGCAGCCCTGCTGGGGTGCCATTTTTCCAACAGCATTTGCTCACTTGGTGGTAATTGTCACAAGATTGCTGACTACTTCCTTGTTATATTTGTTATGGTCATCTGTGATTAGTGAATATGACCCACCAAAAGCCGAGATAATGGTTAGCATTTGTAGCAATGAAGTAATTTTTAATTGCTGGTATGCACGTGTTTTTAGACACCATGGTATTGCACACTTACTAGACTGCAGTATAGTGTAAATAGGAACTTTTATATGCACTGGAAAGCAAAATATTCATTTGACTCACTTTATTGTAATATTCGCTTCATTGCAGTGGTCTGGAACCAAACCCACAATATCTGAGGTATGCCGGCAATTCTGATCAAGTCATGGGGGATAAAATTCTAGAAACTAGACAATTAATAAATACATTAGAATATCCCTTGCTTTTTGTTTATTTATTTTAATGTTTATTTTATTTATTTTGAGAGAGTGTGAGTGAGTGGGAGAGGGACAGAATCCCAAGCGGGCTCAAACCCATGAACCATGATTTCATCACCTGAGCCAAAACCAAGAGTCAGACGCTTAACCCACCAAGTCATCCAGGCACCTCTCCCTTGCTTTTTAAAATTTGCTTTGTATCCTTATTTAGAACCACCAGTTTAAATGTTAAAATTGTCTTTATGTTCTGTGAAAAGAGCATGGTTGCCAGGCATTAAGTTGTGAGGAACTAAAATTTTATTGTTGAGAGAGTGAACTTAAAATTTTTGTGTAATTCAAAATTATTGGCTTGAAAAGAGTAATGGGAAACCTAGAATAGTAAAGAAGAAAGAAGTGTTCTTTCTTGCTTGGGGAAATGAACATTGTAAATGACATAATGCATTTTCTTTTCTTTTTCATTATGTTTGCTTATTACGTGAAAGAAAGGTTTGGGGTAAAATGCAAGACTTTGGAATTACAAGTGGATATTTTTCTATTAATAACTAATAAGGAAGAAATTGAGTTTCCACTAAGGCTTACAGAAGAATATAGCCCTCAGGGCCTTTTATCCAGCTGCTGGAATTGCAAAGCTCGTGGAACAAAACTTTAAAAATTGCATTAGCTATTTTGACAACTGGTTTATAGATTTTGTTTGGAAAATTTCATGAGAGTTTAGAGGACCAGGGTGTGTCCGAGTGAATTTAGGAGTAAATATCAGTGAACGGCCCAGCTGTACAAGGTCTCAGTTTGAATCTCACTGTTAACCACTAACTGATATTGAGAACTCCTGTCTCTTGGGCACTGGCTACCTTCTTTGAAAAAGAGAGTAGGATGAAATTATTTTAAATTATGTTTCCAATTCAGATCTGTACTTAGCTGTTTGCATTTCTCTTAATCTTGTAAATTCATTTGACTTAAATATCAGGATTTCAACTTGATGCATAACTTGATGTATTTTTAATTAAAGTATAATTGCATAAAATTTGATTAAATTAACCAAAGACCAAGAAATGCTCAGCTGTTTGGACTAAAATGCTATAAATAATGAATTAACATTAGGATCTTAGTTAATTGCATAAACACTGGTCTTAGAATATCAGATAATATAAAATGGAAAAAATTAAAGCCAATTTTACTTCCATATATGCTTGTGAACTATTTCTACTGATACCGCTGTCATCTGATGGACTGTAATTTGTTATGGAGTTCTGCATTATTCCCAAATTACTCCCTTTGATCCTTATCCAGTAGTCTTTTACTGTCAGTCACATATTATTTCTCTTGGCAAATATATATACAGATACATACACTGTCCTTAAACCTTGTATCAGCAAATAGCATTGCTCTCTACTAAGTGATTATAACTTGGTCACTATTAGGTGTAGGCAGGGAAAAACAACAAAGAATAAGGGAAATTTATAAATAGGAGGCAAAGAGTTGTGATAATCCCCGGTGCTCTTCTGAATTTTTTTTCCCAATTTTATCCCCAATACTTGGCTCTATTAAATCACTTTACAAAGTGTCTGGAAGATGAGGAGCTGTCCTCCAAAAAAATGTTGATGAAAGAAGGGATGAATCAGTGAGGAAGCAGAGACCTGTGTTTGCTCATTATAGGCCCCCGAAGAAGGCTCGGTGTCTTCACCCATGAAGTGGGGAAAGTGTTGGGAGCATTAGATGAGATAATGCAGTGAAAGAATTTACTTCCCACAGCAACTGACACAATGAATTAAAAGAGAAAAACCAACCAACTCAGAAAAGGCAGAAGCAGACCATTCATGAAAGGGCCACCAATGGCCAATATATATCTGAAAAATATTTTAATGTTTATTTATTTTTGAGAGCGAGTCAGAGTGCAAGCGGGAAAGTCAGAGAGAGAGGGAGACCCAGAATCTGAAGCAGGTGAAAAATATTTTAAAAATGCACCCAAAATAAAACAACCACGAGGAGTCAACATTATGTGTCCATTAAAATAGCAAAGATTTACAAAATGATAATACCAGCCAGTTAGTTTAAGCCTAAATGGTATTCTTATTGTCAGCTGGTAGGAGTGTAAATTCATGCACGGTTGACCCTTGAACAACATAGGTTTGAGCCATGCAGGTCCACTTATATGTGGAATTTTTCTGGTAAAAATAGTACTATGGATATATTTTGTTTTATGATTTTTTAGTATTTTCTTTTTTATAGAGTACTGTATTATAAGCATATAGTATATAATATAGCATACAAAATAAGTGTTAATCAACTGTTTATGTTACCAGTAAGGCCCCATAAGTCAGTTTTGGGGAGTAGGCTATAGTAGTTAATTTTGCAGAGTCAAACTTATATGTGAATTTTCAACTGCACAGGGGGTCAATGTCCCCTAACACCCACATTGTCCAAGGGTCAATTGTCAGTATGTAGTAAAGCATTACAAATCTAGCTGTCTGTCTCTAATTTGTGCGTCACTTTTGGGCGGGGCGGAGACATTGGCAAGCAGGAGAGAATGGGGAGAAGTGTGCTCAACTTGATTCAGGGTAGTAGGGGAAGAGTGAAATAACCTGGATTGAAAAAGAATATTGATGAAGTATAGAGAACTGACATCTTCCAGTGTTGAAAGAACTGTCTTGAGGAAAAGGAAGGGTCTTGTTCTCCATAGTTAGGAAGGTAGAACTAAGTTCGAGGTATAGAATCCACCAACTCTAGCATTGAATCTTACATGTACAATAAACATCACCTGGAAAACCTGTTAACGATGTAGATTACTATTTCTTTCCTTGCTCCAAATGCTGATTCAATATGCCAGAGCTGGACTCGGGAATCTGTGATTTTAGCATGCACCTCAAATAACTATGGTACAGATGGTCCACAGACTTAACTTTGAGAAATGCTCTTTTAAAAGGAAGAACTTTAATAACCAGAGCTGTCCAGCAAGAGATCAAGGTATCTGGAGAGATGGACATAAAAGATGTGTTTGCCAACAAGCTGGATGGCCATCTTTCAAGGATGCTCTGGGGGGGGGTGCACATCTACTTTGGGTAACAGGTTAGGCAGGTTAATCTCCAAGAGAGTCTCCAGTTTAAATGCTCTTTTTGCAGCTTTCTTCGAATTGAACAACAGTTTTGTAAGAAAAAAGCATGTGCAAATGGATTATGCATTATTTTCTCCTTTCTTTTAATGAAGTGCCTTTGAAGATAGCCAACCTGTTGAGATGACCAAATTACCATCACCAGGCACTGCCTGCAGGCTTCTAAACAATATGCAGACAAGGCATTTGGAGGAGGAGTGAATCCATCACCAAAGATATGCCTTTCACTTCTTACCTTATTTTAGCAAAGTAAATGTCATGGGTATAAGTTAAGAGAAGGGAGAAATCAGTGTGGGTTGAGGTAGACAGAGGCAACTTCATGGTGGTGGGGCTTGAGCACAGTTTGAAAGATGGGGAAGATTTACATAAGTGGAGTGGGGCAAGAGAACATTTCAGCAAGGAAGAGGAACATTAGCAAACTCAGAGTCAGGAGCACACTTTGAACGAGGGAGGAGGCATTCATCAGGCATGCAGGAGCACACCAAAGGGCAGGTGTTAGGTAAGAATGGAAATAAGGACAAAGGTAGTCCATGTCTTCTGAACAGAAACTTGGAGTGCATGTTATGAATGTCTGTGTGCTCATGAAGCAAGGCCGTATAATAAATTTTCTCAAGCAAGACAGTTTTGAGGGTGAAAGGCTGCTGGTAGGACTAGTGCTGTGACAGTAAGTGCAAACCAACCTGCATCGGGGACACTGAGACAGTCACCCTAACTTAGAGGGACTCTGCAATAGTCTGTTGAAAACCAAAACAAACCTACACCTCCAGGACTTCCTGCTGCCATGTGGACTGATACTTGAGGCTCCTATTGGAAGAGATTGAAAGCAAGGCAGTGACATCATAGGACGCGAAGAGATTACTAGGAGAGTTTGCTAACCCTAACCTTTAAAATCCTTCATCTTCTGCATTTCTCTGGTGGCAGTGTTAATACTGTAGAATGTCTGTGAGCAGAAATTTAATGGGATTAAAGTTGTCCCTAAATCAGCAACAGTCCCCAAGTTAGTCACGTTTCTTTTCCTGGTCTAGAGAGGCGAAAGGGGTGCAGCAGTAATGAAACTGGAGCAGAAGGGTCACCATTTCTCGACATGATTATGGGGAGAAAAACTGAAATAAAATTCCAACTAGGACCACTCTCATTTGGTGCTGTTTACTGAGGCAGAGATTACTTCATTCTTTTATTCTGTGTTTACGGGCTGAGTGCCCTATACCAGAAACTGTAGACAGTGTGGAGAGTGACAATTAATTGGAAATGACTCAGTAACTTAAATAGAGAGTTATTGAGTTATAACATTGAGTTATAACACAGTTTGGTAGGTGCGCTCTACGGAAACCCTTTTCATGCTTTCTTGATAGTTTATGCAAAGATGCTGAGCCAGAAATTTGCTTCTCAAGATACTCATGCCTCCGTTAATAATCAGTAGAGCGCATACCGGTGCACACCTTTGTACGCTGAAATGACACTTGTCTATGTTGATATATTGATGTTCACGACAACCGTGGTCATTGTCTGAAACCTGCCTTAAGATGTGTAGACAGAGATAGGCCACGTGGAGAGTGGAAAGAAATGGATTTTGTGAGACTGACCTGAGTTTGAAAGTCTGCTGTTTGATCTGTGTACTGAGCGAACTTTGGGCAAATTTCACCTATTTTGCCTCCATTTTCTCATTTAAAGTATTGTCATTAAAATCGGCCTCAGTGGTTCTTATTTCTGGATGAGTATTGTGAACCTAGAACATTTTACTTTTTAATTGTTTTTTTGTGGAGTATTTGGGCCCAGCCTGGATCTGCCACATCAGAATCTCTGTTGAGTGGCACCAGGTATGAATATGTTAAAAAAAAAAAAAAAGACCCAGAACTCTACAGATGACTCTCTGGTGTCACACGTAGGTAGAGAAGGTCACTGTTCTACGTCATAAAGGGTGTCAGGATCCAGTGAAGTGGACTGGTCTCAGTGCATGGTGGATAGTGGCTGTCATAGGTTGAATTTTGTACTCCCCAAAAGATGCCGGGGCCTTAAACACCAGTCCCTCAGGATATGGCATTATTTGGAGATAGGGTTGTTTCAGATATGATTGCTTAAGATAAGGTTATACTGGAGTGGGATGGACCTTACTCCGATATGACAAGTGGACTTCTAGGAAGAGGAGGACACACAGGTACACAGGGAAGGAGGCAGAGACTGGAGCGATGGAGCTGTAAGCCAGGGACTGCCAAGGACCATGGGCTGTCATCAGAAGCTGAGAGAGAGACACAGACAGATTCTCCCTCAGAGCGGTATCAACTCTGTTGATACCTTGATATCTGACGTCGAGCCCCCAGAACTGTGAGGAAATACATTTCTGTTGTTTAAAACTACCCACTTTCGGGTACGTTGTTAGGGCAGCCCTGGGAGACCAATGCAGTCGCGTCCTATTAGGTGAGTTATCTCATCGTGGCACATGGGTACCTCTGCAAGGCTCACAGAAGCACATACACCCAGAGGTATATTTGAAACAGCCCTGATTGAGGATTTCATTGAGACATTTGTGCCTTTCTGGATAAGTGAGCAGACAGGCAGGGAGGCGCCCGCAGCTGAGAAATGTGGGGAAAGGAGTAGCTAGATGGTTAGGTGAGTGAGAACGTGTAGGTTGGGTGAGAGAAAAAAGGAACCGTCAGACTTCAGAGTGCTGTTACCAGATATCTTTTCTATTTCTAAATGTGCTTATATCACCTTGTTTGTGTGGGTAGGCTAATGGGTACTGTTTTCCTTACGTTATTGTTTCATTCATGTGTTTTGCTTTCATCTTTTCCTTGGGGGTAAGGTTTGGCAAAAATGGCCACCCACCTGACCTTACTTCTGAGGTATCTTCCAATATTGCTTGCAGCTTAACAAATCTAGTTTTATTGAGTGAGTGAATGAATTGCACGAGGGAAGCCATGTGATATGGGGGTAGGCAGTGTAGAGAGTGAGAAACCATGCAGATCTAGAGACAAAAAGATCTGGATAAAACTCCTAGCTCTGCCCGGCTTCTCTGAGCCTCAGGTCCTTCTGTGAAATAGTGATGATTGTATCTGCCTCTCGGAATTGGTAGAAGGATTAAATTAGTTGACAAGCATTAATATCCTTTCTTCTTTTCTCCTGTTCCTAACTTCTACTTCAGTGTCATTAAGCTGAATGAGCTAATTAGTAGTTTGCTTGGACCTTGCTTTCAATAAGACCTATGTTTGGGATTCTTCTGCTAACCCCAACACTGATACTTAAACTTTTACCCATCATTTTACTGCTGTGTGTAATATCCATCGTCTACTAGGTCATGGGTGGGACCAACTGAGTGTAGCAAATTGAAGTAACCTGTTCTAGGAAGCATCTTATAGGCTGTATCTTCTTATTGGTGGGTCAGAAGCCTCATTGCTCAATCACATCTTCTCTGCTCACAAGGAGGCTGGCCACATCATCACTGGATCTTGGAAGAACCTTGTTAGAGTACAAGGGCAGTAGCTCTCTCTCTGCCCTATTTGAAAAAAAAATGTTCGGCTTTCTGTTGTTTAAAAGAAAAAACAAGATGCAGAACCTGGTCACACATTGTTTGTTTCACCTCTGGAATATGGACGCCCTGGACAGCAGCCTGCGTGGATGCTGCTTCGCGTGTATTTCTCCGCTGTGGGCGGACAGGCAAGTCAGTGCCCTGCACACATTGCTGGGGACTTCGTGCCCATCTGTCCACGAGGGTCTCGCAGGTGTGTGCCGCAGAGCACCAACATTGGACTCGAGCCTCAGAATGCATCAGGACTGGCTGCTTGCTGATCCCTCGAATGCCAGTTGTCCGGCATGGCAGACTGATGGGCCGCACCCCAGATGGCAACTTGGCTGAGTAAGGTGTGGGCTGTCAGAGGGAACGATGAGTGTGGCAGTAAAGCCCCAGAGGCTAAGCCAGCTTTCTGTCGTTTGGGTGCCAGCCTTGAAGACGCCATCTCCAGAGAGGTGCCAAAGCTGCGCTCTGCCAGAGGTCTCTCCCACCATTAGGGTATTAAATAGCTAATGAATCAAGATGACTCAGGGAGGGCAGAGCCATCAACAAAAATTTGCATAGACAGATTCTCTTCTCCCGAACCCCCACTCAGCGGATGTGAGTGGAGGAAGGGACTGGGGTGTTGCCGTGGGTGCACGTGATGGTGCTCCGTATGTGTCTGGCCAGGTGGTTGGGGATTTGCATGAGGTCATCCAGGTGCACACTCAGAACTGTGTCTGGCATGTGGCAGGCCCTCAGCAAATGGTAGCCATTGCTACTGTTACAGCTGTTGTTGTTGTCGGGAGCGTGAGTGCTGGTGTAGAGTGCTGTCCATACACTTGCGGGGAGTTTAATACCGATTCTGCCCACTTCATGCAGCAGAGCTAGTGATGGGTCATGGAGCCGAGGGAGCTTGAGGATTCTATACTCCTAGGTGACTCTGGATCAACAGTGTCACTGGCTTTCTGCACAGTCTACTTAAAAAAAAAATCATGTTCTGGAGAGCACTAACCATATAGGGTATTGCTCATTAAAGTGGTGTCATAACCAAATAAGTTTAGAAAACACTGACCACCTTTAATGTACAAATATGGGTAACGAAGCTGTAAGGAAGATGTAAGGCATGCAGGATTTCCTAGTTTTTTCCTCGGGAAGGGATGATTGTTGAATCCATTATTATTCCCACAGAACATCTATTGCCATCTTGTGGGATCTCAGTATTCAGTGGAAAACTGAGAAATGCTCACATAATGTCATTTGCCTAGGCCTTGTCAAGTCGGTAACAGCAAGAGGCAGTTTCCTCCCACCTAAAGGTAAAGGAATGTCAGAGAGGCTTAATCACCATCCAGAGTTTCACACCTTGTCTTTAACTAAGCTTTCATTAAGCCAAATTGTGTGCGCGTGCCTGTGCACACACATGTATTTTATTCTTAGAATTTGAGCTTCTGAGAATAGTTGTTATCCCTTCTGCAGTGATAATTTTAGATTGGTGTTTGTGTATTTGTATGTAGGTATATGTTTGTGTGGAGGTTTGGTTGTTAATATTGGCATAGTCCTGTTACTTAATGAAAATAATTTGCATCTGATTGAACACAGGGTTTACATCTCACCTAGGCAATGCCCAGGTATACAGAAATGCGTTCCCTTTTCCCAGTGTTCCCCATGCAGAGATCCAGAACAAGAGAATTTAACCAATACTCTTGCTGCTCCGAGGTCCCGTCCTGGCTGAAGCATTATTTGCATTAGCAGTTACCCAGAACTACTACCAATCCCTAAGTGAACATTATCTCTGTTAGGATCTTGATGTTGTTTCTGGTTCCTCCCTCACACACGAGGCAGACAGAGATTTTTAAAGGGTGATGCCATTAAAACACAAGGAAATGGAAAAACCTGCTTTGATGCCTTTATTCGAGGAGGCATGTTGGCTTTGGAATCAAAAAGTGACCTGGCTTTGAATCCAAGCTCTGGGATTTTCTAATTGTGTGATGTTGGTCATTGTTCTCACCTGTTGTAGCCTCACTTTCCCATCTTTAAAGTGTGGGCAATTCTTGCGTCTTAATGTTGTTGTGAAACTCAGATGAGATACTGTATATACAGCAATTAACAGCATGGCAAGTCCCAAACACGTGATAAAATCATCCTCTACAGCAGATGTTCCTCCTTCAGGGGGAAGTGACTGCAATGGATTGCCAGAAACTGATCCCCAAAAGGCAGCCCCAGAGTACAAACCTTGGAGGACCTTCTAACCAGCACCCTTCTCTCAGTGAATAAGAGAGAGGATGGGTCTCATGGAGTGAAACAAGTAGCTCAGCTCACAGGCTGTCCCTCAACTCTGTGGCCCTTCTCCATTCAAGAGAGCACGTATCACTTTCTATTATTAAAAAAAATTGCTCACCTACTTGTCTGTGGCTTCACCACCAGAACATGAGTTCCATTTAGTTCAGGGACTGTGCCTGTGTTGTCCTGTCCTAGGTCCTCAGCGCTGAGCACATTGACTGCAGGGAGGAGTTATCCTGCCATTTTTCAGGGAATGAATGAATGAGTTCAGTGATGTGACTGTTGAGAGGGACACACAGACACACATGGACACCTGTCACCGGATCAAACTCTGCCATTTATTTAAGTATCATTGTACTTAGCATCCAGGACGTTTGAATTCCTGCCTTTTCAGGCTCTTCACAGGGTGGTTCAACACTCACTGCTATAGTAGGCTCTGGTGAGGTTTTAAGCCTTAGTGAGCCAGTGTCATGCCTACTGCGGCCCATCTTATTGATTCTCTTGGAGGATAGAGACTGCTGTTTACCATTCTTGGCACAGGAGGTCATGAAATGGTTGTAGTCCATCGCCATGGGCTCTTATGAGAATGGATCATCTGAAGCCATCATGTGAATTAGGTTTATCTCCATCGGTCTCTTCCCCTAATCCTTCACTAGTAAGGAAAGTGAGAGGGGAATAGTAAGTTGTAATAGAAAGAGATAATTTTGAGTCAGAAAGACCTGGGTTTCACTCCTAGCTAATCTCTCTTGGGCGAGTTGCTCAATCTTATAGGGTCTCAGCTCCTTGACTGTAAAATGGGTGAAGAACCCGCATCGTATGGCTGAAGTGAGCTGTATTTATAGTATGTATAATACGTATATCATACTACCAGCCATACTGGCAAATGCTGTCTGTGGTAGTGATGTCCTCACTGAAAATGGGACGGGTAGGTGTGTGTATGTGAGTGCCAACTGGGGATACAGTGTTGGGTGAACCGTGACTGAAATGGTGGTTTTCCTGGGCTAGACTGGCTGGAAGACTTTCTCTTAGTTATGTCACCAAGAGCTTGGGATGTAGGAAATGGCAACGAAAGAACAGCTCATTTACCACAGCTTGATATGGCTTCTTAAGCAAGTCAGAATTCCATATTACAGCCAATGTATTTAAATTATTTTTTTAGAAACCTCAAACTGTGAACTTAAAAACAGCAACAACAAATTGCTCTATTTCTATAAAGTAAACTGATAATGAGGGCATGTTAGGATTCATGCTTCAGGTTAGGGAGCGTCTATGGTGCCATCACACCAGCAAGGACTGAAAGGCAAGCTTTGGTGTTTTCTAGTTTATATTGAGCCTCGGTTCTCTACACACTTGATATACTACCTCAGCATTAGAGCCATTAAGATAACATAGATAAACCTTTTCCTGTTAATTTATTTTTATTATGACTTTTGTAGTATATCCAGCCCATTTTCATATCTATCTGCTTGAAATTCATAAATGTACATCTCTTTGTGTATGTAGGCATCTAATTGTGTGAATTACGCTAAGTAGCATCTGTATACTTATAATCCTATTTATGTACATTTTTTGCACATACAGTAACACTTCAGTTAATCTATAAGATACATGGAAACTTTGGCCTGAGATCACTTGAAAAGAGTATAAAATTCAATAGGCAGCAGCCATAAAATCATCTGGAAAGAACCAAAGATAGGAAGATAGCACACAATAAAGTTAAACCCTTTGACAGGCCATGGTCATATAAGCAGGACCTGCTGGCATCTAAGCCGAGAAGCATAGAGGAAATGAATGGGACAGAAAGATACCAGAGAAAAGACAAGCAGGAAGAAGGAAATAAAAAGGAAAAACAAGAGATGAGGGCTACAAAGCAGAGAAAGTAAAATAGCCACCAAGAGTAAGAAATAAAATTAAGGATTTTCAAAGCATTCTTCTAGTTCATTAGGCTGAAATTCTTTTTTAAAAAAATGTTTTAGAGAGAGTGAGCATGCATGCAGGGAAGGGACAAAGAGAGGGAGAGAGGGAGAGAGAGAGAGAGAGAGAGAGAGAGAGAGGGAGAGAATGAATCCCGATCAGGCTTCATGCTGACAGTGTGGAGCCCGATGCGGGGCTAAATCCCGCCAACTGTGAGATCATGACCCGGTACGAGATCAAGAATCAAGAGTCAGACTCTCAACTAACTGAGCCACCCCCAGGCACCTCTGAAATCCCTTCTTAGTGCATCAGGACCATGAAGGAGGTGGCAGAAGGAACGCCTAAGCAGCATAGCAGTCAACAGACGCACACACTCAGTATCCCACAGTCCCGTGGTCTCCCAGAGCTGCTCTGTATTGGTATCTTTCCACCAGACTTGTGTACATTTCTCAGGCCACACGCTATACTTTCATAAGTGACAGCTGCAATATATATTTGTGTCACCTCTCAATAACTATACCTGACTTTTACATAGATTAATGAAAGATAGTAGTGGTGTGCACTAAACTCAATTGAATTCCAACATGTAGACTCCACCTAAGATTTTCGTGTAGCTTTCTATTGGAACCCATCAGTACCTATTGATTTTTCTTCACTAGAGAACAATACCTTAAATTCACTAACATAAGCCACTCTTAGAAGAATTTGGTACAAATTTTATTGTAAGTGTGAACTATTGAGACAGAGGCAAATATCTTCTCCTTTGCTCCCACACTTAAAATGAATCCTGTGCCATTCTGACCATAGTTTTTACCAATCTTGATATAGTGTTCAAAAAATGACAAGGTACCACTGTTTGGAACCAACCATCAACTTTAGCTTTGAATTAACACGGTTTCTGGCAATTTGGTTTTTACAAAATTGTTTCTTCTGTGAGCCCCGATTGCCTGTCTCACAGGAGGAGAAGAGGTTTTTGTAAGATATTTCTGGTCTCCAGGCTTGCAAAGTCTGTTCCCTTCCATTAGTTTTCTGCTCTAAGGTTCAGGCTTGCTTTCTCTTCAGATGAAAAATATACACCGACTGTTGAGGAAATACAGAACTTTTATTGGTGTAGAAACAGTCATGAGAAGGCACTTTTCTCCTTTATGTGTCTCCAGGGCAGCTGTGGAAGCAACACGTCTGCGCTGTAGCTCAGGTGGCTTCTGTTTACCCTCTGGATTCACAGGCATAGCCAAGCTTACTCAGGGGACGGTGTCTCTAGAAATGTAAACACTTCGTGTACACATTGCTTCACATAAACTTGTTCTTTAGAACACAACAAAATATGCTATTTGAAAAGCATATGAGGTAAGTTTTCTTGGAGGACTTTAGGAGCGATCTCAACCGTAACCGAGTATGAGATTGTAGTATGTGTAGTCAGCCAGTACGCACCAGCCGCAAGCTGGCCAAAGTGTAGGTGTGGGAGCCGTCCTGGGCTACCAATTATGCCATTAGAAGGCCCAGGTAGAAGACATGCGTGTTAAGCTTAATGGAGGTCTGGGTGTGACTGGGCAGGGGTCTGCTCTATCACTTAATCACTCGTGCGTCTCAGCCTTCTCTCTTGTTTTACTTTCACCACTCTCATTCAGGCCCGAATTGCCTAATACGTGAGTTAACGCCGGGGACTCTGATTACTTATTCTCTTTCAGAAAAAGCGTGTGTCTTAACCATGATTCGCAAGACCCCGTATGATCTGGCCTGCTGGTAGTGTCTGGCCTCATCTCTACCTAGTTTACTCCAACAACACTGGCCCGTCTGTCACTTTTTAAACATCCCAGGGCCCTTGTGCCCCTGGGCTTCGCACTTGCTCCTGATCCCTTTGCCCAGAATGCTTTCCCCGCAGATATCCATATGACAGACTCCTACACTTCCTTCTGGCGTTTCTCAGAATGTATCTTCCTGTGGGGACCTTTCCTGGCCAAATTCCCTCGACTCTTGGTATCTCTCCTATTCCTTATTCTCTCTTTAATTTTTCTCTTTAGGACTTATTTCTGTCAACACGATATATATACTTATTGTCTGTCTCTACTAGGATTCAGTAATCTCCGTGAGATTAAAAATTTTTTTGTTAATATTTTGTTCACTACTGTATCCCTAGTGCCTGGCACCTACTAGGTGCTTGGTATTTACCGATTGACTGAGGTAATAAATTACTTAGCTCATTTCCTTTTGCCTGCCTTCCGCTTTCAGATAGTGCTACATAGTGCCACCAGATTAAATCACGATTTGGGGCCACATTAGTCTCAACAACCCTGTCAGTGTTCCATTGCCTATTAGATCAAATTTTGTATTTTTTCAGCCTAGATTTAAGAACTTCAGCAGTCTTTTCCTGGTTCACCTTTCTAGCCTGATCTGCATCACCTAACCGGGACTTCTATTTGGGAAGACTGGCCTACTTGCTGGCCCCAATTTTGTCTGGTATGTTTCCTTCCCACCCCCACTTACCCAAGTACAGATTCCAGTTTAACTAGCCTGTAGATATAGGTAGAACGACGTGAGCAGCGATAACATAGACTTTCTTTCTCTACCCACTGACATGAGACCTCAGTCGTCTTCACTGTAGCCTTCCCATCCAGTGTCCCCAAGGCTCCCAGAAGGCATCTCATTTGTGACCCAAAAAGCAGTACAGCTGTAATCACCAGGAAGCCTCTGTGCTGTTTTCCCTCTCTGTGCAAGGTCTTCTGTTCCTCAAACACCTGTAAGGTAGCTCATGAATTTTTGGGGCTGCCTATTGTGAGAATGCCTATGTCCTGCTGGATGTTTTGTCTCATAATCCCAAAACCACCAGTTCTCCAGACTGGGGCTGGGGGAGGGGGGCGACTTGAAAGGGAGAAAGCCCTTTACTGCAAATCCCTCTTCTTTCTCCCTCTCTTCCTTCTGGCATGTCTACTGGGCTCCTACAGTGTTTGACTGGGACCTCTTGGGAATAGTTCTTTGCCATTTGTCTTACAGCCCCTCATGACACAGCTCCTCTGGCTTCTTAACGCAGCCAGTGTCCCCACTGCTTACCTCTGTGGATGCCCTACTCATCTGACGCTCCACCTGGGCACACTCAGAAGCCTCCACACTCCAGCTTCCAACCTGGCATCCAAGAACTCATGCCAGCAGACACCTGTGAGCCCAGTGACTCTGCACCCCATCGGGCATGCCAAAGCCAGTCTCTGTTCCTTTAGGAGACATCAGAGTGTGCTACATAATGAGATTTTGGTTTGCTCTCTGCTGGAGTCTCCTCGATTTTTGAAATGTATATATCTTTCAAGGCCCAGTTCAAGAATTTGCTTTTCTGTTAGGTCCTTTTTACTGACTCAGCCTCTGAGATCTTACCCTCCTCTAAGTGATGGTTTTCATGTGTGAGCTGTTCATTTAGCATTTAGCTATGTGTGGCCTTCTCCTTTAATGACCTTTTTTTTTTTTTCCGGTCCTTCCTGTCTCCTCAAGTGGCTTGCCAGCTTTTCCTAGGAAGGGCAGAAGCTCCTTCCTTTTTATTTCCTGCACTGCATGTAGCATTTTCATACCTTCAGAGGCATGGTTAAAATTATTTATTGACTAAATGTTCATAAATATGCTTTAGAAAAGTCAGGGGTTAACAGATTGTTTCAGCCGCATGGAAAACTCATTTATGTAGGGCATCTCACACCATCGTGACTCCAGAGGACAAGCTCATGCAGGTTTAGGTGTACTTTAGCATAGCACGAGTATTTTTGTGCACTCATTTACATGAGTCCTCCGCCCAACCTCCTGTTGTTCCTGCTCTGTTTCTTTCAGATATTCTGAGGTACAGCTGGTGTGTGGAATGGAGAGTGTTGATGGTGAAGAGCAGCTATCTCAGAGGGATTCAGCCCTCACTGAGACACAGGGCACAGACACATAGGACCTTGGCAAATGAAGGTCTTGACCTTCCAACATGGGCCAACAGTCTTCATGCCGAGGGCTGGCCCCTTTAACACAAAGCAACATCTCCTTGCAGTGGACTCGATGAGGCAGCTTTGAGATTACCCTTGAGCCACAGGCTCCTCAAGATGTCTGGCATTTTTGCTCCTTGGGCTGGGATTTTTGAAATCTTGTTGTCATAGACTTACTGATGTAATGAGGAACTACAATAGGGGTGCACTGGGACTTCAGCTGAGCTGCCCTCCTGATTTGTCCGAAATGTTCTGTATTCTGTTTGAGGAAAAGAGAAGCCAGCATGAGTGACAATGGAGGCTGCACTTGGCTCTGAAATCATTAATGGAACTTTGAGATATCGTCATTCTTCATTTTTCCTAATACCAATTTACAGATTGCATCCCAGGCTCCCTGGAGAAGCAGAACTTGCCAAGTATGCTTGTCATTTCTTCTAATTAGGTTTTTAAATAAATCAAAGAACTCTTGTTTTCATTTACCTTGGATTATACAACGACAGTGTTCTTGTTCCTGTTGCCCATAGAGGCATTCCCCACTGAAAGGACACCAAATTCCTGACACTCCAGAAGCTTAGGAGCTCCTTCCCTCCTCTCTACTGAGCACTTTGTTCTCCCACTCTTGGAGAGGAAATGGCCTTACCCAAGCGCTGTTGCCTCTCCTGTTTCCCCCTCCCACCAAAGTGCCCCATAGACTGAGCTCTGTGTCTGAATGGGAGCAAGAAGGGAGGGTATAATTCTTCTTGCCTTATTTGCTCCTCCCCCTTTCCCTGATTTTCAGCCCTTCCTTGTTTCTATTCCTTTTGGCATGATTCTTTGGATCTGGGATAAGCGAAGGAGCTAAGTAATCACTGAGAAGAAGATAGCTAGGTCAGAGCCCATTCCCCTGCTCCCCCACCTCACATCTTTTTCTGGTTCTTTGCTCCATCCTGTCCGTTCCCCAGAGTGCCTTCTCTGCCCCCTTCCCTGTTCTCAGTATGATTAGGTTTCTGCCTGGAGGAACTCTTCCCTGGCCATTCAGCCTTTTAACACTGTGGCCTCATTGTAGAGGTGGAGCTAAAGGGAGCAGTGATTCCTTGCATTAGGTCTGTCTGGGAACTCTGGAGAGAGATTCTGTGAGCCTGAACTTTGGCCAGCAGCAGTTCTGGTCTCTAAGCCCTCCTGAAACAGGGAGACCAAGACAGGGTTGCCATGCCAGCTTTGAGGACTCTTGGCTTATTTCCTCCTACTTCTCTACTTCTCTGGTAGTTAAACCTGCGGACGTGCATGCGGGTGTGAGTAGTGGGGTGGAGCCTTAAGAATACAGGAGGAGAGAGGTCAGCAGGCAGGTTAATTTGCTCCACTTCAGGGAGAAAGAGGTTTGGTGTAAGTCTTATTGGGAAGGGGCACAGCCAGCTTGGTTGTACATACTTCTTGAGGTCAAAGTTCAGATTGCTGGGGGTGACAATTCAATTGCCTTAGACACCAAGAAGCCCCAGCCCTTTTATAAATCATAGGCCTGTACAACTGGGTTTCCTTCCCTTCCCTCCTCCTCCTTCCCTCCCCGCGTCTCTTTTCTTTCTATCAAACCTTGTTAACTACCACCAGAGAGTCATTGCTACTTAGAGAAAATCACATCTCTGGCTCAGAGGAAGAAAATACAGCTTTCTTGGTGGTGTATGTGGATCAGGGACTTAGGACCAAAGGTGGTGGGTGGGATAGTGTTAGATCTTAAACTCTTTGTCAGGAACAATTGCATGCTTTCTACCACTGCTTGCTTTGGATCTTCGTGTCCCAGGCACAGCTCCAGCGGTCTCGGGCTGCAATAGCTTTACTCCTGTGCTGATATGAGCTGAAGTTGGGTAAGGAGGTGTCACTGTTTTGAATGCCAGAGTGCTTGCAGCATGGGGAAACATGTAGGGCCAAGTCAGAACTTAGAGTGTTTTGTCTTACAGTCACTGTCAGGCTGCTAGTTGGATTGTGTCCACCGTTGGGAAGTACAGCATATCATTGTGTTAGGATTATTTAGATAGATGTTGGTCATGATTCGATAAGATATAGTCTGTATTATATCCTATATTGTCTTAATTCTCACAGACGTTACATGCGTGAGCACACACAAAATTTAAAACCTAATGGATTTCCTTTCAATACTAACGCTGACAAAATCTGAAAACCTGTGGTAAGAGCACTGAAGTGACTTTACTTGATCTTTAAAGCATTGTCCTTTAAATTAACTGAAGAGAGTGATTTTTAAATTTTAAAAATTTAAATTTGAAACTTGTGGAGAGACTTAATGACTTTTTAAAAGTTTATTTTGAAACACACACAGAGAGAGAGAGAGAGAGAGAGAGCATGTGCAAGAGTGGGACAGGGGAAGAGAGAAGGAGAGAGAAAAATCCCAAGCAGGCCTCAACCTGGCAGTGCAGAGCCAGACAGGGGGCTCAATCCCACCGTCTGTGAGATCATGGCCTGAGAAGAAATTAAGAGTCAAGACACTCAGCTGGCTAAGCCACGTAGGTGCCCTTTAATGACTTTTTTTTTTTTTTTGACTTAACACTTTTCATAGTGAATGAAACATCAGTTTAAATAAGATTTTTTTTAAGAAAAGTAAAACTTAGAGTCTATATTCTGACATTTTAACTTTACATTTAGTTTAAATCTCTCAAATAAAAACTAACATAACCAAGCACAAAAATTATATCTGTTCTAAGCAATGAATAACTTTGACCAATTGAAACAGTCATAAACCAAGAAGTCGGCAGTTAAAATCTCTGATTCACTGGAACAATTTTTATTAGTTGAGGCACTAAAATCCATGTATATTTTATTACTATGGAAAAGACCTTAGGCCATCATTCAGAATTTACTTAATTTTGCATATGATTATAAACCTTAATTACGTGATTTCTCAGATTATAAACTATTTAGAAACTGTCCTTTAAGAAATTGAGGACAACAAAAGATAAGCACAATGACACTGAAAGAATCTGTGGTCTGTTAGAAAAATGACTTTGTAGTCAAATGCATCATGTTGATTCAAGGAACAACAGATGTTGGCGCAGTTGCAGAGAAAGAGGAACCCTCTTGCACTGCTGGTGGGAAAGCAAACTGGTGCACCCGCTCTGGAAAATAGTATGGAGGTTCCTCAAAAAACTAAAAATAGAACTAAAAATAGTGCAAATGACCCAGCAATTGCACTACTAGGTATTTACCCAAGGGATACAGGTATGCTGCGTTGAAGGGGCACGTGTACCCCGATGTTTATAGCAGCACTATCAACAATAGCCAAAGTATGGAAAAAGCCCAAATGTCCATCGACAGATGAATGGATAAAGAAGATATATATATACACACACATGCATACAATGGAGTATT
Source organism: Paguma larvata (assembly GCA_030068075.1). Taxonomy (NCBI): domain Eukaryota; kingdom Metazoa; phylum Chordata; class Mammalia; order Carnivora; family Viverridae; genus Paguma; species Paguma larvata. The sequence continues at coordinate 87,527,753 of CM057834.1, read as the reverse complement.
ACTCAGCAATAAAAAAGAATGAAATCTTGCCACTTGTGACAACGTGGATGGACCTAGAGTGTATTATGCTAAGCGAAATTAGAGAAAGACAAATATCATAGGACTTCACTCATGTGGAATTTAAGATACAAAAGGGATGAACATAAGGGAAGGGAAGCAAAAATACTCTAAAAAAAAGGAGGGGGACAAAACATAAGAGACTCAAATACAGAGAACATTATTATTGCACTATATGCTAACTAGAATGTAAATTAAAAAATAAATAAAAATGCATTGTGTTGTAGTGTTTATGAAGAAAAATTCAGATTATGGTCTATATGTTCTGGCTCTAAAGGCATGAAAGTATGTATTTTCTGATGGTCTCTTAAAATTCAGTATTGTTTAAATAAAGTTGGTTTTATAACTAAAGCACTTGACTTCATACATTATCATTTGGAGAAAATTACATATTGAACTATTCATATGAATGATGTTGGTATATTTACATGCTATCTCAGAAAGCTGAGAGAGGACATGTCTTAACCTTGTGATTGTCAAACTCTTACTATTAGCCCACCTTCCTTTTTCAAAAGGGATTATGATTTAGAATCCTGGCATGGAACCTCCACACAGTTCTCCAGAGCGGCTGCACCATTTTGCATTCCCACCAACAGTGTAAGAGGGTGCCTGTTTCTCTACATCCCCGCCAGCATCTATAGTTTCCTGATTTGTTCATTTTAGCCACTCTGACTGGTGTGAGGTGGTATCTCAGTGTGGTTTTGACTTGTGTTTCCCCATGATGAGTGACATTAAGCATCATTTCGTGTGTCTGTTGGCCATCTGGATGTCTTCTTTGGAAAGACATCCCTATGACCCAGCAACAGTACTGCTGGGAATTTACCCAAGAGGTACAGGACTGCTGATGCATAGAGGCACATGTATGCCGATGTTTATAGCAGCACTTTCAACAGTAGCCAAATCATAGAAAGAGACTAAGTGTCCGTCAACTGACGAATGGACAAAGAAGATGTGGTGTATACACACACACATACTAGAATACTACGCAACGATGAGGAAGAATGAAATCTAGCCATGCGTAGCAACGTGGATGGAACTGGAGGGGATTATGCTAAGTGAAATAAGTCAGGCAGAGAAAGACAGATGCCATATGTTTCCACGCATAGGTGGATTTTGAGAGACCTAGCAGAAAACCATGGGTGGGGGGAGTCACAGAGAGGGAGGGAGACAAAACATAAGAGACTCGTAAATACTAAGAAACTGAGGGTTGAGGGGGATATGGCAGGGTGGAGAGAGGGTGACGGGCACAGAGGAGGGCACTTGTTGGGATGAGCACTGGATGTTGTATGGAAACCAATTTGACAATTGATTTAAAAAAAAAATCCTGGTATGGAAAACAAGGAGAGGAAGAGGTATTCTGGTTTCCCTGAGTGTGCACGGGCCCCTCCGCCTGCTTGGTGCTTTTCCTACAATCCTCAGTGACTTCTTAGCAGCCTCTTAGAGTCCCTGGATGTCTACAGGGGCAAAGCCAGATCGGAACAGGAATTATTGGTAAGGAAGGAGGCTTTTCAGGAGTCCTCAAATCATACCCATCAGTGATGACCTCCCATGAGTGGCAGTGCTGTTTGTCTGCAGCGTGATCCCCGGGGGTTTCGTGAATAGTGAGTGGACTGGAATCCAGTTTCCTTAGCATCACTGCAACACTGCTTAGTGGTAGGACTCAAGCGCCCCATGCATTTTCTGCAGGTGGTGCCATATTGGCGATCTGTACCAGAGATCTAAAGGAAACAGGAAAGCAACACGAATTTGCTTACGGGCAATCAGCTTGTGAAAATTTGCAAACTAGAATTTTATTATTGTTGCCTTGAGTGGTGCTGCTGCTTTCACTACCACTTGTTCACCCCCCTCCCGCACCCTCTCCCTTCCTCTCCCTCCTCTCCCTCCTCTCCCTCCTCTCTTTCTCGTAGTAGAGCTGAGACACTTGCCAGTAGTGTAACTAGATGCCCGGGTTTCCCTTCTCTTTTGTTATTTGAAAAAAATCAGTGGGTTGTCGAACTTATTTAATGTTCCAGACTGTTCCCTCCTGAGGCAGAGGAGAGCCGTCCGCAAGCAGGTACCTTACCCCCCGCCGGCAGGGAGAGACTGCAGCTTGAGTTGCTGCGGTCCTGCACATTCTAGGCACTTTGCAGGAGGCAGACACCATCGTGCATACCCCACGTTGAGGGAGTGAGGCATCCGAGAGGCGGGAGGGTCCAGTTGTGTTCCTGATACTGTTCCAGGGTGGTCGTTGGCAGTCCCTTCTTGTCTTCTTTGGTAGCAGTAATACCTCAGGTTTTGCTCAGAAGTGATTATCTCAGCAAGGGAAGCCACACATCAGAAGAGGGCAGCTTGCCAGCAATCTATACTAGCACCTTTCCCAAGAAAGGAAGGCCTTTCACACTCGAGTGCTTTGATTCACTATTTTACAGATTAGCTTTGTTATAATAAGCTTCTTTCAGTGCTCAAACCCCACAGTTATTCCCGCAGACCTACCTTCTCGCCCGTGCTTTGCAGGGAGGCCTGAGCATTCCTAGCTTGGATTTCCATGGCACCGGCCGTATTGAGATTCCGCCTGTTCCTCTTTGACCCTGCTGCTCGTTTTCTATTGTTAGACAAAAGATATACCTCAGAAAGTATTTTTATCGTTCATTGAAACTGGGAGTGCCTGTCAGAGAGACCAAATTGTGCGATGCTCACAATTGTGTGAGCTCAGAGCTAGACTCCTCGGCTCTGCTGTGTCCTAATTACGAGACCTTAGGAACATCGCTTGCTGTGCCACGGCTTTCTCATCTGTAAAATGGGAGTAAAAATACTACCTCTTTCTTAGGGTTGTGGAGGTTGAATGAATGAGTTACGATTTGTGGAGTGCTTCTAAGAGTGCCTGACTCATAACGAGTACTACACTCACGTTAGCTGCCGCTGCTGTTATTATCACCACTTATTGTTATTATCAGGTGTAAGAGTTACATTTTCTCATTAGTTTCTCAAAGATTTGGGCAAAGACCCAAGTAGCTTAGTGTAGATTTGTGGCTGGGATAAAGCCTGAAGCGACTGGCCTTTTGAAATGTCAACTCTTAGCAGTCGGGAAAGAATGCCTGTTTTGAACTTAGCCCTAATTCTGGCTGTTGGTCCTATGGCTTAACTACTAGAGTAGAAATGTAAAAAAAAAACAAGAACAAAAAACAGAATACTAATGTCTGTGTCGTTAGGTCCTAAAACTTAGAAATGACAGAATAAAGAGCCTGGTTCATAGTCTGTGTTCTACTACTTCTATATAGAAGCTATTATATTTATTATATTCTGGAGAGAAAATCTAGGATGCCCTGACTCATGGTGGTATGAAGGTAGTAGGTGGGTCACGAAGGACTATTGAAGTCTGCCCTATTATCGAATGCTTAAGATGACATTTTAAATTTGCTTACATTTGCTTTATTTATGTATACTCTCCTTACTACCACGGAACTCTTCAGAACAGACTGTTAATGTTTCTTCTTGTATTTTGAATTGAATGTTGTAGAAATCGGCCCTCAGGAGGAAGTGTGCGGTCTGTAAAATCGTCGTCCACACCGCCTGCATCGAACAGCTAGAAAAGGTGAGACACCGCCACCTGCTGTAGTGTTGGCTACATTGCAAGTATTTGGACTTCCGAGACCAGGTGTCCTTTCCTATTTCCAACTTTTTCAAAGGAGTGCCCTTTTACAAAACTGGAAGACCAACATTATTACCGGATTAGTAATGGAAAAGCAGTGCTTAAGGTTAATTCGCTCTCTTGCTTCCTGAAGGATAACTTGGTATCATTTGATGTTGCCTCTTGGGAGGAAGAATGGTAAGGTTAGAGAGAAAAGCCTGGTACACACTAATTTTCTTTACAATGACAAACATCGTTATTCACCCAGAGGCTATTCCACTAGATTTTTCAAGAAAAAAAAAATCCATAAGCTCTTTAAAATCATTGTTTAGAGTCGTCTGATGTTTGTGAGTTTCTTCTTCCTAAAGAGGCTGCAAGGAAGACAGTCACGCCGGAGGCCAGCTCCCCTTCCTTTCTGGGGGCAGTGTTCTGCTTGCGCAGCACGAACGGGTGGGTGGGCAGGAGGTGACATCCCCATGGCGTCTTGCCTCCGGAAGAAGTAGATTCTGCAGAGAGCATTTAGTGGTCATTTCCAGGAAAGGGAAGGCTCTAGTCATGAGCCGATGGCTGCCCTCTTTCATGCCTCTCCTCTATTGCCATGTGTGGGTCTCTGTGTTATCTATGTTCTTGAGCTGTCATGTGTAAATGTGTTGAAATATTTTAATCCCCTGAGACATCCATTCTTTCACAAACGCATTACCAATTGTTGCCAACTGCTTTTTTGTGGGGATGACCACTAACATTTTCTCTCTATCTACCTGTAGTTTGTTCGAGTTTTTTGTGTGTTTGTTTTCTGCTCTTCCAACCTCATTTACTTATCTCCTCCTTCATTTCTGTATTCTTTCCCCTTATCAAGTAGCTAAAGAAGATGTCCATGTTTCCAGAAGGCCTTCCCACCTAAAAGAAAGGCGGTACTGCAGACTTAAAGAAAACTTTGTGTGTGTGAATCATCATCATCATATTAAAAATTTCTCAAATTTATGTTGCCCTGCTTTTAAAATCTGCAGTATAGCTGGGTGATTTCAGCTGACTTATATGTTTTTTTCTTCCTCTTTATCTCTTGTCCCCAAATTTACGATGTAAAAGCATTATTATTTTAAGATATGTTGCTTTCCTCAACGAGAATGAAGAGATGTGGACTGGAGATACAGGATCACTTGGAATCTCTATAGATTATGTGGGGTGATAACTTCAAGTGGTAAACTGTGTTCCTTATTCTTTGGGGCTTTTGTTTTGTAGTCTCACTATGTGTATCATTGTTGATTTGTTCAAGTAAGTCAGTCTAGTCTGATGCTTAACCCTAACATAATACACTTTTCTTTTTAAATGACAGATTAATTTCAGATGTAAACCAACATTTCGAGAAGGCGGCTCAAGATCGCCAAGAGAAGTGAGTGTTTCAAGAGCTCGACCTCATATACCACCTTTTGTTTCCCCGTTGATTCACTGGGTTAACAGATATTCACCTGGATTCAGAACTAGTCTAGCTGTCTCCATTACACATCAGTTTCTTATGAATACATCCATAAATGTCATCAGTAGAATCTCCCAGTCTCTTCAGCATGTGTATACTGCCCTTTAGTATTCTCATGAAATGAACTGGAGATTAAATTTTTAGTGAGCCGGTAGGGGACAGTGGTAGAATTGAAGAGATAAGAAATAAATAGCATTTTATTGTGTTATGGTCCACTTTAATTTCATTGTTTTCAAATTCGAGTGGGTAGAAACTAGTTAGGATGGGTAGCATAGTAACTGAATTTTCCCATGAACACTGAAGCCGGACTGGTTTCCATAATCATTTCACCTAATCTTTCTGAATTGCAATGTTCCATCTGTTAAGTAAGCAAGTAGGTAGGTATATAGGTAGATAGATCCATGGAAGGACTACATTCAATGCTCAGTCCTTGACTTCATGCCCAATAGTGATGACAGAGAGATGAATGGGAAATCATAATGAAGAGCAGTTGCGCTGTTAGTGGTAAGGAGAGGTGGGGATAGGAGAAGAGCTGCATTTAGATATATTTGTTCATTTAGTTTCTTCTTTGAAGAGACTGAGTACATGTTGAAAAGTTAGAGAAGGTGAGACAGCTGCAGAGGTTCCCAGCCCTCCTGTGTTATCCTGGATAGTCTAGCTCCCGGCCCCAAATTGCACTCTCAAATTGGCAAAACAAAAGACTGCAATGAACCCATCCTCCCTGGAATTGAGTTTAGCTTTCTATGTGTTCCCATTATATATGGTGCTTTCAGTAAGAGAAAGTGGAGTATATGTCATTTTTGTAAAATATACTTCCTCCATTTCACTTACCTTCCTGGTGAGATTATTTTCAGTTCTAAATATAGGTTTCCCCCCCACCCCACCCCGGGAAACCTTCTCAGCTGGTATACTCCTTGAACTAGCTCTATGCACTGATGAATGGGTGAGAGAGGTTAAGACACCAGAGGAAGGGCTTCCTGGAAGAGGTGGCAAGTAAACTGAGACCCAGAGGAGTTATCTAAGTGAAGGTGTGGGTAGAGGGAAGATAAGTAAGATGTGAGTGACAGCCTCCTAGACAGAGCACATGCTCACAAGCACAGAAGTGAGAGAAAGTAACAAGTAAGATATGAAATCCAAGAGATAAGCAGGGGCTAAGCCCTGAAGGTCCTTGCGAGTCACATTAAAAGTTGAGTAAACATTTTATCATCATGGTAATTTGGGGGGAGGCATTAGACTGTTTTAAACAGAATATATTATTTTGGCTGCAGTGTGGAGGGAATACCATATAGTTCAAGAGCAGCCATATTAGAGGCATGGAAAGAATTTAAGGAGCTATTCTGGTGGCGATCCAAATTATGACTAATCCTGAGGGTGAAGAAAATTAGTAGATAGGAGTTTGAAGGAAATAAAATTGACAGGATGTAATAATTGACTGGATTAAGGACACAAAGGCGAGTCCAGGGTAAACTCGCCTTCTACCCTGGGAAACCTAGGAGATGTTGGAAAATGAGTTGATTCGAGAATGGGGTGGGGAGGTGATGAGCTTAGTTGTAGAATTTTCAAGTGCACGTGTCCTTGAGGCCCCATTTGGAGACACCCAGTAGACAGCTGAGTGGGTATGTGAGTTTGGAGCTTAAGAAGAAGATTGGGTTAGAGGTAAGATCGTTGTGAATTGTCAGCACATAGTAACTAAACCTGTGAGAATGGAGGGATGTGTAGCAAAGGAAAAAAAGCCCTGTGAATACAGAGAGGGTCACTGACGTCTTATTGACAAATAATGAACAAGACCCTGTGAAAAAAGACTGATCTCATTGTTACTAATACAGGAAGGTTGGGAGAAAACTTGAAATGGAGTACGTTGGGAGAGAGGTTTCAGAGAGAGGAAAAATAATTACCCCATCCCTTGCCCTCTCCCACTGTGTTAAGCCATTATATCAGCAATAGGAAGCTTACGGGTCATACATAAGGTGAGGCAAATGCAAGAAAAATGATAGGCTTGTGGATACCCTTGATGCCACCCGAATGCACTATAACATTGGCCAGAAGATAACTCAGCCTTCTAATGAAGGAGAAAATTCCTTTAGGACAGTAGAAGGAATAGTTTTATGTTTTTAAGATGAACTGAGTGAATTTCCAATCAGGGGATCCATATATCCACTCTTAGCTTCCCTGTCCTTCAATTTCTCTTTCTCTAGATAGATAGTTGTAATTGTTATGCACCATTTTCTACTGCAAGGGGTTATATATTGTTTTAAATTTTAGTATCGGTATCATTTCTCTTTGATGAAGCCAGACCTTCCTTCATAACCCTCTTTTGTCTATATAGCACGGGCTTGATATTTCTTCCATTCCTAAATTTTCAACGCTTTCACCCCTCCCTTAGATTATTCCCATCATGTTAACATGCTCTGACATCTTAAAAAATAAACGAATGAAATATTCCTTAACCACCAACTGTGTCTTAACTGCTGTTCAATTCTCATTTTTGCATTCACTGCTAAACGTCCAGATAGTGTTGTCTATATAATTGTTTTCATTATATCACCTCCTCGTCATTTTAACCTGTTCCGATCTGGTTTCCACTCTCTCTCTTCACTGAAAGTGCTTTTTTCAACATCTCCTAGGTACCAAATCCATTAGATATTTTTCTGTCCTCTTCTTATTTAATCTTTCAAATATATTCAAATTATTCAATATTCCATCCTTCTCAAAATTCTCTCCTGCCATGACACCTTTCCGAATTTATTCTTACTTCGTTAGATAGTCCTCCCCACTATCTTTCATTGTTTAATCGCCCTGATTTCTGTGTATTTCTCTGGGCTCAATATTTGGCCATTTTTTGTCTCAGCCCACTCTTGTTGGGAGAGCTCATTCAATTTCATGGCTTTAGCAATCATGTCTGAGGTGACAACTCCTAACTTACTTCTTATAGTTCCAGCCCATAGTTCTTGTAGTTCTATTTGACATGTCCATTGAATATATCATGGTCATCTCAAATATAACACATTAAAACTAAACTATTCACATCAGCATAAAAACTATTTTTTTCTACAATCCTTTTACAGCTCAGAAAATGAGATGGCTGTTGATCCAGCTCCTCGGTCGAAAAGACTAAGAGATCATCGATTCCTTCTCTCATGTATTCCACACATCTAATTCATTTGCCAGCCTATCAATTTATTTAGAAAAAACAGATTTCAAACCATCTCCTCATCTTCGTTTCTGTTTTGAGCACCCTAGACTAAGACACTATGATCTCTCTTGACTACGGTAGTAGCTTCTTCATGATTCCTTGATTTTCCCCTTCAATCCATCCAAATTTAGGAGAGTGATTTTTAAAATGGAAATTGGACCGTGTGATTTTTCCACTAGTTTTCACAACAGTTTGAATCAAGCCCGACTCTTTGTCTTGTCATGAAAAGGCCTGCATAGTCTTGCCCCAGCGCACCTCTTCAAACCCATCCAGCTGCCACATGGACTTTCTTTTAGTTCTTGAGACATGGACCCAGGTATTCCCGCCTTCAGATACTTATGTATTTCACTGTTGTACTAGGAGTCTCTTTATGGCTAACCATTTCTTAGAGCCAGGCCTCAGCTCAAATACCCTCTCCTCTGAGGTCTTCCTTAATGATCTTCTTTAAATAGATAGCACATTGTTCTTCATCAAAGTACCTTGTTCTGCCCCTTCAGAGTACTTTGCATGTAATTATTTATGGATATTATTCTTTTGCTTGTTTGTCATCCCCCCTGAAGTGTAAGCCTTGGGAGGTCATTCATGGAATTTGTCCCAAACTCGTTGTACCAGGACACAGAGGATGTGATCTGTTGACTGTCTGTTGACTAAAAGCATTTATAAAGGAGTTAATTTCTCCCCAAATGCCTAAGAACTCTTATTCTAAGAGGACAGTTTGAAGATGAAACTTACGGTAGGCATGACTCATTTGAAATTCTTTTTTTTTAAGTTCTTAAATTTTTTTTTAGCATTTTTATTTTATTTTTGAGAGACAGAGAGACAGAGAGTGAGCAAGGGAAGGGCAGAGAGAGAGAGGAAGATAGAGAATCCGAAGCAGGCTCCAGGCTCTGAGCCGTCAGCACAGAGCCCGACCCCGGGGCTCGAACTCACAAACCGTGAGATCATGACCTGAGCTGAAGTCGGCCGCTCAACCGACTGAGCCACCCAGGCGCCCCTGAAATTCTTAATTTTAAGAGACATTAGGTAGTTTACTGAATGTAAATGAAAGAACAGTCACCTTAGAAATAGTTTGGCTTGGGTTCAAATGATATTTCTGCTTCTTTCCACTCTGGGTATCTCTAGTGCAGGGATCCGGAGCAGGGATTGTTATCACAGTACCTTACGCTTTCTGGAATGTCTGACCCATGGGAGTTTGTTAATGAATGTTGGTCAAACTCCTCTAAGATAAATCTTTCTGTACCTCCATTTTCTAAGACATAAACTATCTGGATTTCTGGATTATGTTATAATTTCTAAGATTCTTTCAAGCTCACTATGAATAATATTAGGAATGGAACTTGTTTGAAAAATAAGTGAGCAATTGTGTTAGGTATGTCTGCTAATGATACTGAATATAAACTCTGAAATAATGTATCACAGATTTTAACACCTGTAAGTAACAGTCCTTTCCTTGCCCAGTACTTGAAGATAGTACATGAATAATTCAGATTATTGACGAATAATAAAAAGATGTCATGTGTTAGAAGCCTTGCTTTGCTATATCAACAGCAGTGTGTCAACACTCGTATTTGTAGTATAAGATCCTGAGTCTAATTTCAGTTCCATAATTTAGGAGCTGTGAATAATAGCCAAAAGGAAATAGTGTGAAAAATGAAGGTGCTTGGTAATGAGGGCTAGAAAACAGCAGTGATTCCATAGAAACTGTTTTTTCTCCCTCCCCCCCACCCCGATTGATTGGTAATTTATGACCCTTTGAAGTGGCAACTACACGATTTCATCATCAAAAAGTTAGGTTGAGAATTCTAGTCTACTCAATACATATTTTTGGATGTTTGTTTAAACTCTATTAAAGCAGTAATACAAGAACTTTCTATTAGGCCTATGAAGACCTGTTAATAAAAGGTTGTTTAACCTCTCAAATCAGAGCTATGGGTGGGAGACAGTTATTCAGTTTCTTCTAAAGTAGCAATTTTGTTTAAGTTACTTTATCTGTGCCTTACTTTGGAACCTATTTTCTAGAAAAAAATTATGTTCAAAATATGTCACAACTTTCTGAGTCATATATTAATATTTAAATAAACAATTTAAAAATATTCCTTTTTATTCCCTAAGTAGGTTAAACTACATCATATTATAAATCTGCGTACCAAATGACACATGTTGCAACCATCAATGATTCATTAAGTCAGTCTTATAATTTCTAAATAATTGTTGATTTCTGGAAATTGTTGGCTTAATCTTTTGATTAGAGCTGTCACTAGCTAAATAACCCCATGAGTCAGCCATGATTTTATAGGCAATTGCATCACATTCTTCCAACATTTCCCTCCTTAAATTGATAGTCATTAGGTGCTGTATAATCTCCGTAAGTAGAAAATTTCTCCACCATCAATGACATTGTTCAATTTCCCACGGCTCTTGCTAAACTAACAGCAATTACAGTAAATTTTTCTCTCTTATGCTACTGTTTGACATTTTTGTATATGCACTATTTCTACTACTGACTGTCACTGAAGTCATTTACTGAAGGAGCGTGGTCCTGAGCTTTCAGACCAGGGGAAAGTCACCACAACGTGGCAGTTAAGAGTATAGGCTACTTTGCCAGCTTGCCTGGGTTTGAATCCCTGCTCTTACCTTTACATCTGAAGTATCCACTCAATACCTTAGTTTTGTAATTTGTAAAAGGAGGATGGTAATGATAATTCAGGTAAAAACCTCTGATAATGTGCTCTACAATGTTTTGAGATAGGGTACAGTTGGCAACTGGCCTGGTCCTCCCCAGCCCTATTCTTAAGTGGTGGGCTAGGGGTCCAGCAGGGTCCAGCAACTTCAACCCCAGTAGGGGTATGGATGCTGATAACTGGGCAGATTTCTGACTTGCTGCCACTGTCCCGAAAGCCACAGCCAGCCTTGGGCCCCAGCATTGTTTGTATGATATCGAAGCTCATACAGTTGAGCACAGCCCAGTATTCTGAGTTTGCTGGGGGAACCCAGCGGCATTGCTCAGGCAACATTTGTTTTCAAAAGAATGCTCATTGGAGGGGGATCCTGGAGACCTTTCATGCCAAAAATTAACAGTCTAGTTGGTTAATAGTGAGGGGGTAGAGGTAGAGAAATGGCTTCCAGTGTTGAGAGGGCGGAGTGAGGTGCGTGGCAGTCGGGGAGGAGCCAGGAGGATGGTAGGGGAACTAAACTAATTTATCAACCAATATAGGAATATTTCAGTATTTTCATAACAAATGGGATTTTTCTGGTACATATCGATTGAATAGCACCTCTACTGATAGAAATTCTCATGAAAATTGAAATAATTATTACCTTTAAAGCATTTTAAAAGTGCCAGGCACACAGTTAGTACTCAAGAATATTATTATTAGCTCCTTTCTGAGAACAATAGGAGAATTGTGTCCTTGTTTTATTAAATTGCCTCAGTGGGAAAAGCAAGATAAAAATTAGACTAATTAGTGGAACCATTATGCTTCTTTATATCTTATTACATTTAAAAGACCATTATTCCTCCAGGCTCTTTGTTTAAGCTTTAGCTTGAATTGATTTGACATTATGAAGAGAAATAGAGGTGGCATTTTAGAACTGATAATGCTAATGTTTGTTAGAGGTATTTTTGTCTCTCTGGATTTCATGTGTTGATATAACATTTGTTTTTCTTAACACGGGTCTATTTCCTGTATACCTGTATACTCAAAACAGTGCCTGCCAGGTAGTAGGCAACTAGTTTGGTATTTGCTGAATGACTGGGTATATATTAAGGGGCCTTTTAAAGGGAAAACATGGGCTGTGGCCTGATGATAGACATGTTAATGTAAGGGAAAGTGTGTTTTCTCAGAAAAGGACAGGAGGAAAAAAGAAATATTTTAAGTGTATTGATCTAAGAAGGATGAGTCGTATGTAAGTTTATTGATACTATTGAGCCTGAAGACAACTTTCTCTCCTATAACGTATCCTAACAGCAGTGGTAATGGGTCTTCTTGACTCCCTGCCCAAGGAGTGATTGTCTATTTGGGAGGAAAAGGGCTTTCTTTGTTTCCTAGGGCCCAAGATAAGAATAGACCTTGAAAGCTGATCTTGTTTAGAGAACCCAAGGACAGTTTAAACACAATGTCACTACAAAAGCATCTCAATGGGCCCACATCTCTTGCCATCTTTGTCATCTTTCTCCTTCATCGTTTCTTTTCCTTCACTTTTGCTAGTGAAAAATTCTCATCCTCCGTGTCCTGGACCAGGAGGTCTATTTCTTTCTGAGTACTTAATTTCTTAAATTTCTTCCCGGCATGGATGTTTAATACAGTGCCTGCCTGGCATATATAAAACATTTGCTATGTATGTGTTTTTAAAAATGGAGAGTGTTTTATCCTCTCTCCTTCACCTTTTCACTTCTCCGAGGGCATTTCAGTTATTTCCCACATCTGGACAGCATTTTATTAGGAAGGAAGCGGAGTAAGAGCCTCACCATGTGGCCACAAGAAACACGTGGAGGGAGGACACGATTCATGATTTCTTCAAATATAGAAGATCACTGGGCGTGGGCGTAGCTTCGGGTTTCCAAGTGCATTCATATTTATTGTTAAACAAATCGTACATACACGTATTTGGTATGGGCTTAGATTGTAGTTTACAGAAATCTGTATGCTGAAATATTTAAAAAACTAATAACGGGCTTAAATTGCAAGTTTAAACATACTCTTTTACTTCTGTTTTCCCACAGAACTTTGTGCGTCATCACTGGGTGCACAGGCGTCGGCAGGAGGGAAAATGTAAGCAGTGTGGTAAGGTAAGGGGCCCGGCACCCCATGGCCACCGTAGGAGGCTCCCCAGGCCTTCACAAACGCCCAAGGTAGATAAATCCTGTCACCCGAATCCAGTGCTCAGTACATCTCTTCATTTCTGAAAGGCCTTATTTCTCCAGGTCCCTTTCCCTAAGAGGTGTTTTAGTTGTAGAACTCACTACAAGAGTCAGGGGTCTTAATCCGGTATTAGCACATTTTAAGAGAGATGGATACATTTTCACAACCAATTTCCTTGTGGATGGCTAAAAAATATAACACTTCCTACTTTGTGAAACCCCCCTCTTGAGGACTGCTGGCCCATCTCACTCATTGCTCAGCAGCAGAAAGTCAGTGGGTTGTTGAGCAACACTATTTTTGTTGACACATTACTGTGTTGAACAGAATTCAACAGAAGCAAGAAATGTATTCTAGTTCCTGGAAAGAGATGGCCTCATTCGTGGCTGTTTCTGTCTACTCTCTTTCTTGGCGTGACTGGTGAAAGGCATCTTGGGATTCAGGGCTGCTGGGAAAAGGAAGGTGGGGGAAAGGGTGGGTCCCAAGGCTACCGGCTGTGAAACGCTCTAGATGCCGTGTGTTATTGACCCCAGCAGATTTGGGTTATGGCATTTTTCATGTACAGAGATCTACTTTAGGAATAAAAGGACCCTCTGGTAAGGTTAAACTGGTGGTGAATCACACTACAAAGATTTTTAAAAATGTTTATTAATTTATTGTGTGTGAGAGAGAGAGAATGCGAATGGTGGGGAGGGGCAGAGGGAGAGAAAGAGAATCCCAAGCAGGCTTCACACTGTCACCACAGAGCCCATCACGGGACTGGAACTCAAGAATCATGAGATCATAACAGCCAAAATCAAAGTCGGACACTTAACCAACTGAGCCACCCAGGCGCCCCAAAGATTGTTTTTAATCGAAAGTAAGCTGAACTTAGTAAAGGGAACTTCTGCTTTGGTAAAGTAAAATAATTTGGGGGAATATATTCCTCATCAATTAATTTCTAATCTGTTTATTTATTCATATGACATTTTGGACCAAGTGCTAGGATGAACTGACCAGTAGAGCATTTTGGCATCGGGATACAAGGAAATATTGCCTATCTGAGGTAGGGGTTTTGAGGGTGAGTGAGACCTGGAAAAAGATTAATTTTGCTGTTTTGCCTAGTGCTGAAAGAAAATATCATACTGTAGTCTCAGTTACCAAGTTTTTCTTTAGAAGTCTATACACCTTTGCTTCAAGGATATGGCCTTCCATTATAATTGGACTATCTCCTCAGTTCACAGTGACTTGTAGCTGGCTCCTTTCTGGCCTGTAAAGAGGCCAGATGAAATAGGTTGAAAACGGAAGGACGTAAAAGGAAGAGGAGGAGGCAGAGGAGGAGGAAGAGGAAGTAGAATGATTCTTATTCTTAGCCATTTTACGTAGTTGGCAGAAGCAGGTTAATCCTCTGTTCTTACGTGACCTTCCTTCATTGGCTCCATCTACCCTACCCTTTCTGGTATTGCCTCAGGACTTGTGGACTTTCTCTTACTTGGTGGATTGTAGACTGTCTACAACTTGAGAGAGAGAGAGAGAAAGGGAGAGAGAGAGAAAGAGAGAGAGAGAGAAGAAACAGGTAGACAGGCACAGCCAAGTTTGAGGTTAGAGATGTGAAAGGTAGGAAGGATCTGGATGAACAAGCTTTTTGCCTTGCAAACATATCTTCACTGGACATTCTAGTAGCTGGCACCACCCCAATAACTTTCAGGCCATAGTAGAGTTGGAGGAATTATATTAAAAGAAAATCAATAAACATCATATTTTGTGACAGGTATTCCCTAGTGTCACATTATGCTCCATTTTCTGGCCATATGTTCTGTTGGCACGGTCAACCAAATGGGGAAGACTGGACTCCCCGTACCCTGGACTGCTGTGGCCATGTCTCCTTTCTGCCTTTGTTCTCAGGCAGCAGTCTTGGAGTACTCAAAGCTCTCTGCACATCATAGCTATTAGCTGAGAAGTCGGCGATCCCAACTCTTCACGTAATGTTCCCATAATAATGTACTACTGTATTCATCCCCTGTGTATAATCCAGCTACTCACAAATTCTCAGAAACTCAAGCAGTGATGGGATGGGGCGGCATGGTCTTAGACCTGTGTGTCTCTTGCTGGACAGTAAATAATCCTTCTTTGGATCCTGGCTTGTAGTCTGAATTAGAGGAAAGCTAGTAGATCTATTTCCATTTACAGATTAAGTGATTAGAAATTCATTTCAAACTCTGGTGCAATGCCTAATTTTCATAAGTAGGGTTGTACAGTCTTACATGTCCAGGGATTCCAAACCATCACAGACACCCTCAATACACACATCCACACGTGCTCCTTGCACATTATGCATTATTTATCCATTGGGATGGGGTAAAAAATAATCACTTCAGTTAGCAAAACTTTTTCTTTGTTCCCAGCTGGTGGTTTGTCAAGTTTTGGGGTTGTTAGGGAGTGTTTATAGTTAAAGAGTGTCCGTGGTTTCAGTTTCTACTTTAAAAAATCAGAATAAAGTAAATATTTGGGCTGCCTTTTTCTTGAGCCTTGAATAGGTGTTGGGCTGAATGTGTGTGGCACTTAATGGATATCAGATGAGAGAGCCCATGATTCATTTGCTCAGTGCTTTAACAGCTGCTGACTGGCTGCCTTGTTTATGGACATTGTATAATTTCACATTGTTTTCATTCATAGTCTTGTGTTACATAAGAGTTAGGGTTCAGGCAGAAAAGAGATGGCACACTGAACCTTAAATCATGTAATCTGATGAGCGTTTAATAGGGAGAATATTTAATAAGCGTGAGCAGAGTGTAGAAAAACCACAAGGGATAGTGAAAACTCAGCAGGGAGCCATGGTCAAGTCAAGTCTGAAGAGGTGAGGAGATGGAGAGAACCCCTTCACATGAGCTGTAACCTTTAGTCACAAGACTTAGCCAGCTCAGGTGACCCACCAGCTGGGGGAAATAAATAACCCAACTCCACTTACCTTCAATATATCTCCAGTGGCCAAATCCAATAGAAACCAGAGCACAAGGGACCCTGTCGAAGCAATCCATAAAAATCAACTTTTTACGATGAGACATGAGATGAAGAAAGATACTGGATCTGGAGAGGCAGTGGGATTGATCTAGCACATATTGTTTAATGTAAACTATATCCATTCAGTGATTAAAAGAAGGATGCATACTTACTCAGCAAAGCTATCTCTTACTGATCTTCACCGCGTCTATACATTTCATTCAATCGAAGCTCGCTTAGTACTTTAAAAAACTGACCTGCAAAGAAAAAATATACTCACAATTTTGGCTAATTGGACCTTTCATTTTTGAAGGAACCAAGCATCCAAACCCAGCAGTGTGGCAATTGTGAAAATCGGCTTGTAATTTATAATTTGAGACCTTATCTTTTGTTTTTTTCATTTAGAGACATATGAAAGTTATAAAAATAAATGAGCTAACTTCTCGAAACTCAGAATTCTGAACTTTAATACATCAGATATTGAAAGCAATTGTTGATACACCAATATCTACTTAAACTTTGGTCTGCATTTTTGATACCTTCCAGTTTGCTGACCAAAGATGCCACATAATTATGGATTATTTGTCTGTAAAACTTGTATACTATCATCTATAATTTGTTTAAGTAAATTAAAGAGGATAGCATTAATTAAATGAGAAAATGTCAAAACTGCTCTTTAATGTTAATATGATGGTTAAAACCATTCCACGGGGTATGGTTGAGATATTATGTGAATAGTGAAAGGGATTAGAGAAAAATAATGGTGATAAAATAAAAGTAATGGAGAAAACTGACCTGGGACTATGGGAGGTGTTCCCTTACCATCTTAAAGCACCATTCTCCACTAATCTGAAAACGTGTGTGCCCTCGGGTCAGCTATCAAGAGACCCTACAAGGTTAGGAACAAGGAATGGAAGTTCAAGAGTAAGGATCTACATACTGGTTAGGCAATGTGTGTTTGCTATAACAGTGGAATCTTCTGCCCTTAGCTTTGGGAGGATCAATGAGGAAGTATGGAGTGAGTAATACACCCAGGGCAAAGAAATCAAGCCTCTCCATGGTGCCCCTGACAAGAGAGCTGCTGAAATCCTGGCTTTTCTTTTTGTCCTTGGCTGGGTATCAAGAAAAGAGACAAGCACAATCAGCATTCTGTTCTCTGCTTCTTTGTGTTTGACTGTTTTTAGTTCCTCATATAAGTGGTATTATATAGTATTTGTCTTTCTGTGTCTGGCTTATTTCACTGAGCATTAATGTCCTCCAGATTCATCTGAGGAAGGGAAATGGGGAAGTAATGGTCGAAAGGAACAAAGTTTTAGTTATGCGAGATGAATGAATCCTTGAGATCTGTACAACATAGTTCCTGTAGAGAACAACACAGTATTGTAGACTTAAAGTTTTGCTAAAGGGTTAGATATTACGTTAAGTGTTCTTATCACAAAAAATAACTACTAATGGGGTCAGGAGGAAACTTTTGAAGGTGATGGCTGTGTTTATGGCATAGAGTGTGGTAATGGTTTCATAAGTGTACACTTATCTCTAGACTCACTGAGTTCTGCACATTAAATATGTACAGCTTTTTATATGTCAATCATACCTCAACAAAGTTGTTAAAAAAGGGGTGGGGTGAGAGGCTGAGGACTCAGAAGTGATGCACTGCAGGCCCCAGTGGTTAAGTCACTCAGTGTCTCATCTGTGGGGACATTTTGCTACTGCCACTGTTCCCTGGTCTTTCACATGGACAGTGTCCTGGTAGTTACAGCTAATGTGGTGCTTGGTCTCTCTGGTCCCTATTGCTCTTTCTTCAGAAGTGCCTTCACTGTCAAGGCACTAGGATTGTGCCGAGGGAGGAATTGAACGGAACAAAGCATTCCCCAGTGGGTAATCTTGGTGCCAGATACATTCTTTTTGCCTGTATTGTTACATAACAACTATACCTCCACTAAACGATAAAGATCAGTTATTCCTGCCAAGATTGTGACTCCTTCCTGTGCCTGCTACTCTCTTGACACAAAGATCTCAGAATAACTAGCTGCAGTGGTAGTTTAAGGTTTAAGGTTCTATTATGTCCTATGGTGGAGATGCTCCCATATGGGATTCAGACCCTCGGAGATCAGAGTTCTGGGCATGGGAAACAAAAATTCCCCAAGCAGGCCAATGGGGCGATGGTAGGCATGGCTGCTCCTATTCTTACTCCTTGGGTTCTGCATCTGTATATTTTACCCTGGAAACAATAGCACCATGAAATGATCCTGGATTTAGTGAGTATGCTGAAACAGGAGGATGGTGCTCATAGGGTGTCCTCTGAAAGCTACTGTCTGTTAACACCTTCAAAAGCCATTCCATCTCACAGTTAGGCCCGCAGCTCCTGGATGGTGTGGGATGGTTAGGCCAGTGTATTTCATGGCTGTATGCTCACCCCTGCGCCTCCATTGTGGAAAATAGTTTCTCCAGTCTGATACAGTGTTATGCAGCAGGAGCCAGTGTTGGTGGGTCACACACTCTATAAGCCTTTATATGGTGGTGCCAGCCAAAGTCCAGTCAAGAGCTACTCTACAGCAAAATGATCACACTAAATCCTTTCCACTGTGGAAGGGGCAGCAACTTATCTTGACTGGAATCAACACACATTCTGGGTATGGGCTTACCTTTCCCCTCTACTGGGCCAACCGAAGCCTATCCCCTTTGATGGGTGGTGCCATATTTGGTGTTCACCCTCGGAATCTTTTGATGGCAGGTTAGACATTCAGCAGGGGTGGTAGCCATCTCAGTTTTTGGTGAGTAGAATCCCTTGGTGTTGGATCCAAACAACATTCATCACTGGTGTCATGGTGGCACATGGACAGAAGTTCATTGTGCCATGGATGGCTCATGAGAGTGTGTGGTCCAAATTACTATGTCGGAGTTTTTAGTTGTTATAAACTGAGCGCTCCCTGGTGGGCACTAATATGTAATACAGTGATCTTCACTCCTTGTACTTACTTTCATATGTTCATCCACATGCCTCTTCCCCACACCTCCCTGTTTCCTTCCACGTCTTTGATCAACTAGTGCGGCCATTCACCATTGCCTGTAAGTGATTATATATTCGTATATCAGGTTACCTATCTTTTCACACAAAGTGGGTGACTAGATGCTCTACCTGAAGTTGTGTTCATTGGGAGGATTTCTTCCTACTTATATTTCTCCGGGCCATTCCTGAGTAGGTTTTAGTGAAGCAGTAATACATATTTGACCTGGACTCATATGCCAAGTTGACCCATCTACAAACCAATTTCAGGTTTTTCCTTTCTCTTTCAGATGGTCATTAGGGACCTCCTCATTTCCATAGGTGTGAGTTAGATGAGAGGTGTGGGAGGCGCCTGCTGGCTCAGTCAGGCTGAGTGTCCCACTCTTAGTTTCGGCTTAGGTCATGATCTCATGGTTCATGAACTCTAGCCCGCTTCCGGCTCTGCGCTGGCATCCCAGAGCCTGCTTGGGATCCTTTCTCACCCTCTCTCCCTGACCCTCCCATTCTCACTCACTCTGTCTCTCTCAAAATAAATAAACTTTTTTTTTTTTAAGAGGCCTAGTACGATCTATAAGAGTGGATGATAAATGGAGAGTCTGAGTTACCTACCCATACATGGCACTTGTGCTCTTTCAAACTGCTTATGCCGGATCCCAGATGGTCCCAGTTAAATGAATGATGAATTGCAGCTGGGCCCACCCAACCTTATGGCTTAGTGATCTGTCAGGGCCCCGGTCATGACCTTCTGGTGATTTGTAGTCAGGCATTCTTCCAGCACAGCATCGGAGTATAGGAGCAGTGTTTTGAAAGATATATGGCTCTCTTCTGCAGATGGCACAACCTTGTTTCACAGTCCAATCTGTGTTGTGATTCTCCCATTGGTGTTTGCCCTAAACTCCAGAGGGCATCTCCTCGCCTGCCTAATACCTCTGGTAGCACAGTCTTCTTGGTTGTATGGCCCAAGTGATAGGCCTACTCTTTTTGCAGACTGCACCTGGTGCAGAGTTGTTTTCTGCTCTGGGTTCCACTCTAAGCTGGAAGCATTTAATGTCATACAGCAAATGGATCAGGACAGTATTCCTCAGTGTAGAGTACGCTGCCTCCATAACCCAGAGGCCTACAAAGTTCTGTGTTTCACTGCCAGTAGTCAAAATTGTGAAAGGCAATAGTCTTTCCTTTAGATTGGATAGGATATTCTAGCATGCTCTTGAATGCTAACCCTAGAAGCTTCACTGATGTGTGGGACCTCTGATTTCTCATATGGCTTATCTCCCCACCTTCTGTCTTATTTAAAATTTTTTTAAATGTTTATTTATTTTTGAGAAAGAGAGAAACACACACACACACACATAGCATGAGCAGGGGAAGGGCAGAAAGACAGAGAGAGAGACACAATCTGAAGTAGGCTTCAGTCTCCGAGCTGTCAGCACAGAGAGCCCGATGTGGGGCTCAAACTCATGAACTGTGAGATTATGGCTTGAGCCGAAGTCGGACACTTAACCAACTGAGGCACTCAGGAGCCCCACCCTCTGTCTTATTAAGACCTCTGGTTACTTGCCATTTCTTGCTCATCCATTTTGACATAATGTCATTGATACAGTGAATCAAGTGGTGTTCTGCAGAATGTTCATGTGGTTCAGGTCCCTTTGTACTACATCTGGATAGGATTCAGATGGTTAAAAGCCCTTTTAACTCTACCAAATGAATGTAAACAATTTTTGATTCTCTTTCCAGAAAGGGATGGAAAAAATTCATTTGTCAAATTAGTGGCCATATGTCATACACTCAAGACCAAAAGATCCCCAATTTGGTACAGTAGCTGCATTTAGTTACACTGGGTTGAATTTCTGGTAGTCCAGCATTATCGTTCAGTATAATGTCTGATTTTGTAGGAGCTCAACACACGAATTAAATGGAGATATTTTAGGGAATACCACCAGTGCTTCCTTTAGTCTCAAAGGTGGCATGTAAAAAGATAATAACTTTAAAAACATACACACGATACTATTATTATCACTTAAAAATTAATCATTTAATATCATCTAATACCTAGTACTTTCTAGAATGTAACACTGGTTTTGATTTAGATATGACTGGGAGGATGGCGTAGCGTTTCATGTGGGCTTCCTCTCTGTGCTGGCTCTTACACAACAGTCTAGGCAACCAGTAAGTGGAGTTCTGCCAAATATACGAGATATGTTCACTCCAATTACACAATTAGGGACCAGGGAAATTGACTCTGGTGGATTTGTGGACCCGTAGACTCTCTGTGAACCAGTCTGGTCCAGCACTTTATTCTTTTTTTAATCGGCCTTGTACATCTGTACTCCAACAGGGGACCAAGATGTTGCTTCATACCTAGGTCATTAGGTACACGTATCAACTTGGACTCTTGTCCGATAGTCTTTAGAATACTTGGATAGTTCTGTCCAGTGTACATCTACCCAAAAAAATACCTATAGATCCTTTTTGTTAGAGGCTGGGGAAATGTTGCCATAGACCATTGCTGTGATGTTGCAGAATTTTTCTCCTGCAGACCTGTTTTCTCTAATCAGCAAGTTTTACCTTTGAAAACTGGTGTAAGCCCAGAAATGAGGCAAAAGATTATGACTCGTTATGGGAGCATTTGTCCTCCTATCTCTTGATCCTCCATTCTTGATTTCTTTGGATTGCATCGGTTGAGCAATACCCACTTTATCTGATAATCCATCTTGCCTCTAGAGAGGTCATGCTGTATTAACCATTTGATAGCTCTCTGTATGTCAAGCCCCTTGGCAACAACTTCAGTGTGGCAGTGATGGTACCCACCTTGCTTCAATTAATGGTTAAGTGCTACCATATGGTCTCTATCATCTTGAGATTCTGTAATCCCAGTTTCTGTCAGAGTCCTCATCCTGTTAGCCATTTCCCACCATTAGACACAACCTACAGAGGAGAGCTGGTGTTCTCTTACCAGTTTTTCATTGCTTTTATGAGGGGAATATCCTTTGCATCCTCTCGCAAAACAGAGTCAACTAACGGATTTTCTAGCTGTACCTAATATAGCAACTCTATCGTGCCTATTTCTGTGAGTTTTTTATCACTTCCTCTATCACAGTCATTCTGGCATTTCTATTTCACTTAACATAAATCTGTCTTTATCCAAGTTTCTAGAATGCCATCAAGTGTCAGTAGCGTGATCTTCTGAGGTTCCTGATAATGTGTTAAATGCTGTCTTGTACTTGTGAGTACTCCCACACTGAGAGACTCCTTTATCCAACTTGATGTCCTGCCCCCTTTTATTCTGAATTGTCAGAATGCAGTCCTATACACACCTTCCCATTCCAGGTGGTACATAGAGGTGAGGTCCCACAGCTAGATCTTTGGAGATGAAGTCTGTTCTTTCTTAGTGCCTATACACCTCTCTGGCTGAGCATGCTGGTGTGAAAGATTATTAAGTCATCTGTAGTACTACCAGGAAGAGTAATGTAACACTGTATGGTGTTTGAAAACTTGAACAAAAACCAAAACCAGAACAAACAAAGCAAAACAAAACAAACAAAAACAGTCCACGTTAAGTGGAGTAGAAATGCCAGAATTGCTGTAATAGAAGAAAAAGCAATCAAAATCTTACAGAAATAGTTGATGTATTAAGTATAGCTGGAAAATCAATGAGTTGACTATTAAACTCTTATAAAATGAAGTCAAAACTATTTCTAGTATTTCTAGACAGCAGAATACTTTCTTTCTCTTAGCATACAGCATATGGTAATATTACTTTGACATACATTCATGAAACCAGGGACCGGGACACAATCTGAGTGATTTTGGCAAAATTCATAAGTCTCTTTCTCAGCTGTCTGGGAGCTGTTATAGCAAAATAGCCTAAATTTACACAAAAACAAAACATAGTTAGTTCTGCCAGCAGAAGACCATTTTCCTCTTTTAGTTAAGGGTAAAAGTATAATCACTTATTTCTTGGAATGTCATACTGTCACAAGATTATAGATTATATGACTTCCCTGAAAAGCTGCAATGATTTGTACTAGCAACTGTAGTAACATCAATCCCATCTTTAGGAAAAGTCGTTTTTGAATAAAACAACCTGCTTATTGAATATTATCAGTGTTATAATTTTATTGGTAAGTATTTCAATTATGGGACCATCAGGTGAAATTAATTTTCACAGATGCTCATCATCATAATTAGCTGCTTGAATCATTAGTACTTTCATGTAAGGAACTTCCTTGTATTCTAGGACTAAGACATAAAAACAATGGGTAACATTTTATATGCCATTTGGGTCATACTGAGTATAACACTAAGTATCTGTATAAAGTATTTTTTTGCTAGAATCAGGATAGTAATAAAAATATAAAGTATAAATATCACAGTTAAGATAGTTACCCTGTAAGTCAGTTGCCATTGTTATAGGCTTAATTCTAATTACTCCTTAATTACAAGGTCCTGAGGTAAGCTGTCGGCTTTCATGAAGTCATCTGTCTCTGAAATGACTAAGTTCTGGAAATCAAGTCTTGGGCTCTTCACACAATCTGACAAGCTCATGGTAACGTTAACTTTACTAAGAAGACTGTGCTCCAAATTTTGCCTCCACCCCACTCAGGATATTCAATTTATGATCTGCAGTTTATTTATTTTTTTAATATTTATTTAATTTGACAGAGAGAGTATGTGCACGTGTGCGCGAGCAGGGGAGGGACAGAGAGGGAGGGTAGAGAGAATGCCAACCAGGCTTGGCGCTCAGTGCAGAGCCCAACACAGGGTTCAATGTCATGATTGAGAGTTCATGACCTGAGCTGAAATTAAGAGTCAGACACTTAACCCACTTAACCACCCAGGCAGCCCTGATCTGTAGTTTATAGCAGGGGCCTTCAGTTAAATTAATGGAAAAAGCAGAAACTATGAGGATGATGAGACTGACTGACTCTGATTCATGTGTTATAATTACTAGCAACAATAGAATGGAAGGACACAGAATGTTTTATTGAAAAATAATGAAGTGTCAATCTTTGTGTAAGTCAGCAATTACCCTGGAGCGAGAGCATATTATGGACAATAAGGGCATTGATAAAATTTCAGAACCTTTAAATAATGCTGATATAATAAACCCAATAGACAAGAATTTAAGATTTTTCAAAGATAATTATAATAAAGCCACTGTAGATTCCTAATTTGCAGCACTGTCAGAAGTTATAAAGACATCACTTACTTTATAAGGTAAAGTAATTTATATTTACATTGATAAAGTACTTTATTATAATTTAATTTAGATGACCACATGTGTTTACATTATGAAAATATTGAATATTCATACAACTTTTAGCTTAAGACTAGTAAAATCAGCATAGGAGATTTAGGAAGTTCAGGTAAATTAGATTTTCTCTGAGTAAATAAACTATTGTTGCATAAGCTAGAATATGAATGATGCCTTTTTAACGTATTTTTTGTTTTCTTATTAGAGTACAGTTCACACAGGGTTATATTTGTTTCAAGTATAACATAGTGATTGGACAAGTCTATATGCTGGGCTCATCACAAGTGTGGCTACCATCTGTTACCATACAACACTGTTACAAACCATTGACTAGATTCCCTATGCTGTCCCTTTTATTCCTGTGACTGACTTATTTCATAACTAGAAGCCTGTACCTCCCACTCCCCTTGACCTATTTTGCCCATCCACCCGCATCTCCATTCTTTGGCAACCACTTCTTCTCTGTTTATGGGTATGTCTTTTCCCCCATTCATTTGTCTTTTTAGATTCCTCATGTAAGTGAAATTATATAGTATTTGTCATTCTCTGACTTACTTCACTTAGCATACTACACTGTATTCTATCCATGTTATGTCAGTGGCAATTTCTCATTATTTTTTATGGCTGAGTAATAGTCCATGGTGCACGTGCATGCATGCGTGTATGTGTGTGTATGCATGTTCTTTATCCATTCATCCATCGATGGACACTTAGGTTACTTCCATATCTTGGCTATTATAAAGCTGCACTAACCATAAGGGTGTGTATATCATTGCTACCAAATTCTTGCTGTGAGAAGAGCAAGGAAAAAGGCACATTGTAGAACTAGCCTAACGTCCACCGATTCACATTGTCAAGCAAGGGTAAACGTATCAGTGAAAGACTGGAATGAATAGTTCATTGAGGGGGAATATGTTAACAACATCTACGCACTAGGAAAGGGATTGGCTTACGGTGGTTTTTTAATTAAAAATTAAAGGTTGTTGTACGTAAGTGATGACTCACAGGAATCTGCCCCCGGGACCAAGAGCACACTGTGTACACTATATATTAGCTAACTTGACAATAAATTATATTAAAAAAATTAAAGGTTGTACTCTGGATAAGGCAGTATTAGTCCGTGAGCCTGTAGATAGTTGGTTAAAACAGGTGTCGTTTTTTATTAGTCAGAAAAAAGTTTTTAGGTTGGTTAGATTAGATTGGTGTGAGTCTGTGCCTGGGTCACTCTAAGGTCAAACAAGTACCATTTTTTTATTGGCTAAAAAGATGTTTTCAATTAGGTTGGTGTGGCTTCACTCTGGAGTCACTCAAAGGTCTTAGTTATTTATCAGCTTCAGCTGGTGGTGCTCGTGTGTCACGGTTGTTTGTGAGCCTAAGCTGGTTAAAAGCAGTTGCAGTGACACCGCACCACGAGTTTGAGATCTTCAGCGAGGTGCTGCTCTGATTGGAAATGTTTCCTTTTTTATTGTATTAAATCGCCGTGGCATTTATGTCCCATTGGATGAGTTTACTAGAGTGGAATAATAGTTGTATTTTAAAATTTCTCTTGTATTTTCTAGAAATAATGAACTTTCATCTAACTTCTGTACATTTTAGATATTAAATCTAGAAAGCATAAAAGCATACATATTTTTCAAAAATTATAGAAAGTACTTGAGCAAAAATGCTTCAAGTTCTGTTTTGAGATAAGTATTGACTTATTCATACCATTCCCTTGGGTTTGCCTTTTGCAATACTTTATGAATCTTGGACATGGGAGTGGTACAGGGTCTGGTTTATTTTTGTTGTTTAAAGGTTTGGAGGCAAAGGCAGTATCAACAATTCTGTTGGATCAAATGAAGTCAAACAGAGAATCAGATAATGGTCAGAAGATCCCCTTATCCAAGCCTCAGTTAAATACATAACCAGTAAAATAATTTCAGTTCATTTCAAATAAAGCCCCTTTTTTATTTTGATTTAAGCCACGGCTGTGGAACTGACTGCCACTGGGTATATTCCCTAGATTGCAGGAGAAAAAGAGATAGCAAAGTTTTAGCTGCTCAGAATGAATGTTATTTAAACTTAATTCCAAAGGACTCGATTCCATTAGAAAACTCAACCAAAAAAAAAAAAAAATGTTGATGGCATTTATAATTCTGAAGTCCATTAGACCTGAAGCGTCTGACCTTCATATCCCTATTTTCCTTTTTGATAGCGATGAACAAAATAGTCCTTAAAAATTCTAGGCAGTAGAAATTGAGTAAGGGCATAATATTAGATTTGGGCTAACATTTTAAAATGGGTAATTAGGAATCTGGCTCTTTTGGCTGTGCTCAGATCTCGGCCAAAATCTCCTCACTGCAGGTGGTCTGTGGGAACTTGGGGCATGAAGGCTTTGATGTGATTCTATTTAAGTCTCTATGTTAGACAATAATCATGAAGCCATCGCTGCTGTGACTCTGCCAGACTAGCATCCAAAACAAAGAACAGACCTCGTTTCCAAGGGACCCACTACTGTTCTGTATGAGCAGAGTGCCCAGAGCCCTAGTTGTTTGTTTCTGGTATCATCCTGGTTGTTGGGATTACAGTGGACTGTGTCTGTTTCTCCCTGAAGCCGGAAGGCCAATATTCACTAGAGGGGTGGGCTAATACACATACTCTGTACCATCAAATAGAGTATCGCTAGTCCACTTAGTCTTTGGAGGACTTCATCAGCAAGGTGGTGGGAGACGTTCAGGTTGATAGATCTTAGCAATAAAAGTATTCTTTCATTTATATTTACTGTGTTAGAAAGATATTTCAGGTACATTGCCTTATTTGATACTTAAAACTATTTTCATAGTATAGGAGAAGTTTGTATTTTTCTTTTCTTTTTTTTTTTTTTTAAGTTTTAACGTTTATTTATTTTTGAGACATAGAGACAGAGCGTGAGCAGGAGAAGGGCAGAGAGAGAGGGAGACACAGAATCCGAAGCACCTCGAGGCTCTGAGCTGTCAGCACAGAGCCTGACGTGGGGCTCGAACTCACAGACTGCGAGATCATGACCTGAACCGAAGTCGGCCACTTAACCGACTGAGCCATCCAGGCGCCCCTGTATTTTTATTATCATTTTCAGGTGAAGGGAGAAACTGGAAGTGTTAAGTGATTTGCCTAAGATCACCAGGCCAATAATTAGAAGATCCAAGAATTATTCTTAGCTCACCATCTCTCCATCAGCTTCTATTTGATATACAATCATCTGTTGTATGAATTAATAGAATAGTGGCTGGGTAATAGCGTTTAAGACTCCATCCACCAATACATTTGGCACAGACATTCCGACTTCTAGTTGTGGCTACTGCTATTATGTCACCAATTCTACCATACTGGTTTTCAGCCATGCAACATGTCAATGTCACAGACTTAAGAAATGAAAATTAAAATCCTTGTATGCCTCCCATGCCTACAGGAATTGAAGAAGGTGCAGTACGGGGCACATTTTCAGGTGGTTTGGGTTAGGTTTTTAAGGTCTGGATAGCATAAAATTCATAATTGGATCATGACATGGTAGCAGAGACTTTCTTCTTCCGCTAAAAAATATACCATGCTTACAATTTTCAAAGAACTATGCTGAATTGTAGAGATCTGTCAAGAAATATTATAAGAGCTTCTCCCAAAGAGTTTATAATTCCATTGGAGAGATTACTCATGTGCATATAAAATAACCAGCAACTTAGGACAGCAGTTCATCAATGCCAGGTGAGGGCCTGGTGGAAAGGTTTATAATCTTGGAGGAGCCATAGCTCAGGCTCAGGTCATGATCTCGTGGTCTGTGAGTTCGAGCCCCTCGTCGGGCTTGGATTTCTGGGGCACCTGGGTGACTCAGTCGGTTGAGCGTCCGACTTCGGCTCAGGTCATGATCTCGTGGTCTGTGAGTTCGAGCCCCGTGTCGGGCTCTGTGCTGACAGCTCAGAGCCTGGAGCCTGCTTCACATTCTGTGTCTCCCTCTCTCTCTGCCTCTCGCCACTCATGCTCTGTCTCTCTCTGTCTCAAAAATAAATAAACGTTAAAAAAAATTAAAAAAAAAGAAGGCTTGGATTTCTGTAGTGCAAGTAAAGTTCAGATGCTGTACCTGAAATAGTGGTAGGAATTTATAATAGTGAGGCATGAGAGATGGGTGTAGAAAAATTGGGAAGATCATGAGTGGATCTAGATGCCAGTATGAATAGTTGATCTTGTAATCTCGAGGAAAGAAGTAGTTTTTGAGTATTTTGATATAGACACTGATATGTAAGAAGCAGCATTTTCCCTGGGTGTTCTGCCCAGGATAGAATGAGAAATATGGGGGAAAACAGACCATCCCAGGAGAAACAAATTCAAAAATGGAGTAGACATCCAGATGTGGAGTGCCCAATCTGTAGAGTCTGATGGCTGCTGGACATGAGGTGCAGGATAGAAGGACCGAGCTGCATGGCCAAGACTGGCCTCAGGAGCCCCTGCACAGGCACTGTGCCAGCATCAGTAGACTTGCTCTTGGCTCCTAGCTTCCTTGTTCCCGCAGTCACAAAGTTGTTTCTATGGCTCCAAAGAGAAGTTTTATTCATCTCTCTTTTGCCCACTCCATCAAGAGTTCCTTGAAAGATGATGAGGAACTTGGCAAACACCTCCCATGTAAATTCATTCCTTCAGATTTGGTGCCATCATATATCACATTGGCTCCTCTTGAATGGAATTCTATCCCATTGACTGAAAGGACCTGCATACCTAAACCCTTTGGCCCCCAGATTTTGTGTCCTCTCTGTCACGACTTCTGTCAGGCAGCTTCTGACAGGCAGCTTCTGAAGCGGCTTCTGTCAGGCAGTTCTAAGTCTCAGTGCTGGGGGCTGTGTGAGTTGTTGCTGGCCACACAGAACTAATCACCACACCTGTCCTAATAATTCAGTCCGCGTGTGTTTTACAAACAGTGCATCATTTCCTGGGGAAATGATAGTCTTGACAGAAAGAAGCATTGTTTGGGGGCGGGGTGAGTGTGTCAGGGTCCCTAAGAACACCTGTTTTGAAGATTCATTAGGGTTACTCCTAGGACTTAGTATGTATTACAGCTGTGATTATCACAGTGAAAGAATCAAAAGCAAAATCAGCAAAGAAAAAGGCCTATGGGGCAAAATCTGGAGGAAACTGTGTGCAAGCTTCTGAAAGTCGTTTCCTAACAGAGCCACACAGGGTGTGCTTAATTCCTCCCATATGAGTTCTGACAACACTTGTGAAATATTGTCACCAGTCTCATTAGAGGCTCAGTGCACAGAGTTTTTACTGGGGGCTGGTTACATAAGCACCTTCTGCACGGCACATACCCACGTCCCAGAGTCTCAAGAGGAAAGCAGGTGTTCAGCATAGACCACATTGTTTATACCAACATTTTAGGTGCAGTGAGCTACTCTTAACTGTTTGGGGCAATGGGGGACTCCTGTGGAAATCCAAGTTTCTAGATGCCAGTTAAGAGCCAGCCTTGCCAGCAGCTCTGCCAGGAGACTGGTCACCACCCTGCTGTGTTCACTCCTCTGCACTTGGAATGATTGTTATCACTTAAGTTGCTGAGAAAGGGATATGGATGGAGAGATTTTTCAAAATCCAGGAGAGTCTGATGTTAAGTCATGTTTCTAGAAGTGAGATTTGAGTTTGGGGCAAAAGAAAAGGATTTAAGGAGGAATCAGAGAGAACAGAGGACTGAAAGCAGTCCTGGTCTTAAATCGTGTGCAGGAGACCAGAGGAGCAGGTGGGGAACGTGAATGTGTTTTAGGAGCCCAAGAGCAGGGAGAGGCTCAAAATGGAGGAGACTCTCCACAGTATATAAAATGCTACAGATAGGTAGGAATTCTGGGGACTGCACAAAATGCCATTGAGAATTCTTTTAATAATGTGTAAATTGATTTTTTTTCTTAAAAGTATCTGTACACATTAAAGCAAGACTTTTTCAGCCAGCGTCTTAATAGCTTCCCTGCCTATCATATCTTAGTGTTTTCTTTTGATCACTTTACAAAATCCCTTTTACAATTTTTTTGGTCATTGCTTGGCATTAGTTTATTCGAGTTTAGATGTCACAGGCAGATAGAAGTGGAAGAGCTTTGGGAAGACTAAACAAAATTCTTTGAGCATCACTGCCTACTTACTTCTCTCTGATAATTCTTTAAGGATAGCAACAGCCAAAAAGTGCCTCTTCCGTTCTTGATGGAAAAGTACTTCTGTTTGTTCGTTTAAAAGGATTGTGTTCGCCATTCCATTAATCTCATTGCTGCTTGCTGGTGAGGAAGAAAAATTGAAAGCTGCTTGTTTTGAGTCCCGAGGGGGATGTTTGCAAGTGTTTGAAAATCCTCCTACACATTTGGTCTGTTCCCAGACCCCTGCTTCTAGGTCCTAACTCTGATACGTAATTTCTCTCTCTGTGGGTTTTCAGATCTTAAGGTTGTACAGAACCTCTGAGATGGATGTCTATCATTAAAAAGAACTATGTGGACTAATAGTGGCTTTTCTTTTGTCTATAATAAAACCCTATCCACACCACATTTATTTGAGGAAAACAAACAACTTTTTGTGGCTGACTTGAGTACTTTGTGGCGTAGCAAATATTGGTGCCTCCTCTCCCACTCCAGATGATTCAGGAGTGGAAACTCTTACATGGCAGAGGGTGGAGGATGTAAGTGCTGAATGTGGCATTGGCAGTCCCAGTCACCTTGAGTGGCGGGGACACTTCTGGCCTTCCTCGCTTCATTGGACTTCAGGAGGGCAAATGTGTGCTGTGATCGAAGTGGTTTTAAATTCTCTATCTCTTGTCCTAACCTCCCAGGGCTTCCAGCAAAAATTCTCCTTCCACAGTAAAGAGATTGTGGCTATCAGCTGTTCCTGGTGCAAACAGGCGGTAAGTTTGGGAACGAAATGAAACAAAGTGGGCTCATGTTTTATCAAAATGAACTTATGTCATGCTGTCTGTAAGTGGAAGGTCATCCTAATTTATGTATTATTTCTCTCACGTAAGATCCTTGAGGGATTAGATTAAACTATAGGGCTAATGCCTCTGAGAAATGGGAGAAACTAGAGATCAAGTAACCCTTTAATTTATACACGCTGAAGCCTAGGATCAGACTGGGAAATCCTCCCCCGTTCCTACCCTGGGTCCAGAATCGAGGACTTCTCACCCGCTAGTGTGTATTTCTTCCATTGCGCTAGGTTGTTGACAACTCCTCTCTGGTTGCAAGTCACAACATTGGATAATCCCTCTAATCCCGGAATCCAGCCATGTTGCTTCTTCTGTTTTTGATGTGGGTGCCTTTTTTATGGGGTTGTCTTGGGGTAAGGAGTGGTCTCGTGTCCTTCTTTAGGCTTGGATATTGTTCTGTTTGTATGCCCATTGACATGTGACTCTTCCTTACTTTTGAACGTATATATTCATTAAGGTCCACTGGTGTTTTCCCTCTTTTCCTCTTTTATCTATCCTTCTGACATTTTTTAAACACCCTTTTCCAACCAGAGGGTTCATTATCTTATTTGCCTACATACGTGTTCTTTATTTTTAACCAGACAAATGCTAACTTGTGGATTGGCCAGCTATGGCCCATAGACTAAATCTGACTGCTGTCTGTTCTTACAAATAACATTTTATTGGAACACAGCCATGCCATCCATTTATGTATTGTCCATGGCTACTTTCATGCTACAATAGCAGAGTTGGTAGTTGCCATAGAGACAGCATGGCCCCATAAAGCTCAACTATTTACTATCTGGGCCTTTTATAGAAAAAGTTTGCAGACCCCTGCTCTAATCTCTCAGTTCAACCTGCTTTATTGCATGACTGTATAATTGGGACACAGAGTCTGCTCATTGCACAGACAACCTGAAAAGACAGGGCTGAGGTATTTCAGCTAAGGGTTTGCAGGACAACTTCAGCCCTCTACACGCATCAGATTTAACTAGCCAAACAAGCCCACAGGGCCGGAGCAGATAAATTTAGTTGAAACACATAAAGTTGACATTTTCGTAGGTCAACTACTTTTGAACTTAGGGAATTTTGTAAAGTTTGACCCAATCTCTGTAGCATAATTTCCCTAGGCCCCCACATATCAGGAGAAGCTATTGTCAGTAGGTAGGGATGCACTAGTCTGGAAAGCTCAGTGCTTGCTGTGTCCCTATCCTGCCACGTTTTCTAGGCATATCCATCTCCTTTCAGTTCATTTTTAGACAAATAATCTTTGTTCAAGAACATGCTCACAAATATAAGGTCATCCTAGTTTTTAAATGAAACTATACTATACCATCAAGGCAGTTTTGCCACTTAGAGAGAAAGAAGCTGATTCAGGTTTCAGGTGTCCCTAACAATATCAATGCTGCTGATTTCCCTGCTCTGTTGAGACCCCACTCAGGGGAGAGCATTGGCAGCGTGGGCACCTCTACGCTGCATCCGCTCCGCTCCTGGAGCTATGAGGCTGTGGTGAGATGGTTACCCGGGCCCATTAATTTGGGAATTCAGTCCTACTTCACTTGGAGCACATGTTTTATCTTTTCCTTAATTCATAGTCCAATTGAATCACATTGTAGCTGATTTTGCAAGAACTAAAGATATAAAAATTTAAGGCAAATTACATTGGTGATCTATTTCAGCTCTACAGGTAATTCCTTCTACGATATCTAATGTCAAATAAGTACCCTCTGTAGGCACTTTCAGCAGCAGGAAAAAACAAACAAACAAACAAACAAACTGGATTTGAGAGCTGGGCTTTTGAGTTTAGGCTGCAACTCAACCTTGTAAAAGTTATGCACTTTTGGACATAGCTCTCTGTCTAGATTGGAGATGACACAGGTATAAATTGAGAGTTGAAACAGGCTGTCTTGGAGATCCTGACCATTTTAGAAATGCAATGAAAATGGGCAGACATTTATTTTTTTATTATTTATTTTTGAGAGAGAGAGAGAGTGACAGACAGACAGACAGAGCATGAGTGGGGTAGGGGCAGAGAGAGAGGGAGACACAGAATCCAAAGCAAACTCCAGGCTCTGAGATGTCAGCACAGAGCCCCGTGTGGGGCTCAACCCACAAACCATGAGATCGTGACCTGAGCCGAAGTTAGACGCTCAACCGACTGGGCCACCCAGGCGCCCCAGAAAATGAATTTCTAAAGATGGTATTCAAATACTATTTCTCTAGTGTATCATAGTTTGCAGATCACAAATAACTGATTAGGGGAAATTACTAATTTATTTTGTATTTATGCTTAGAAATTTTCTACTGGATCCCATCAGACCTCGCAGATAGGCAGAAATGAAGACAAATTCCCTCTGTGACATGATTGGGGTGGCCATATTTACCAGTTTTCCCGAGACGATCCTAATATATGTCTGTTGTTCCAACATAATTATTATTAGTGCTCCCTTTCGTTCTTAAAATTGTTCCAGTTAAGATGACAAATTATGGTTCCATTAAGTAGAATACAGTAGAAACCGATGTTAAGGTTTTTAAAAAATCCCTGATTAAAACTTTAAGGCCCATAATTATTGTATAATGTGAATTTTGTTTATTAGGAAAATATTACCACCCATCATAATCCTTTTACACTGAAAGATGATCGAAAATGTGATTGGTCTTTGGTCATTTAGTCTGTTGGTACAGAGTTTAACCACTAACCCTGAAGTATTGTTTTGGTCATCAGTCTACATTTACTTTCTTCCTATCAAAAACAGGAAGCACTTTAGATTTGCCAAGTGTGATAGGCTCATTGTGTTTTTCAGCAGCCCCAGACAAACCCCGCAGCGGCCATCTCTTTGTTACCTCTTGAATTAAGAACTCTCTAGAAGAGACTTCTTGCTGCTTTCCTGGGTTTCCTAAACTGGAAAAACTACTTGGGATGGATTTACATCTATGATTAGCAAAAAGAGAGGCAGATGAGAGAAACCGCCCTTCTGCTTGCCTTTATTTCCTCCTCAGCATTGTTTTCCATCAAGTCCGTGACTGGCACAAGTCAAGTGCAACAAAATTATAAGCAGGGTTAGGAATAATAGAACTGTCCGAGACCTCGTTATGTAAATATCCTGTTACACGCTTGTGAAGTTTTAGCTGGCCTTGACCTATAAGATTGATTTCTTTATCTGTCTGTAAAGTGGACCGAATTCAAAATCTGCTCAACCCCGGGGCTGTTTGGGTAGTGATAAGGGGCGCGCGTCCCCAGTGTCTGCACGTGTGGGTGAGCGCGCACAGGCGCGTGCCTTTATTCCTTGTGCGCATGTACAATTCCTGGAATTGTTAATTGGCCTGTTTTTCTCCTCAGTTTCATAATAAGGTGACCTGCTTCATGCTGCATCACATTGAGGAACCCTGCTCCCTCGGGGCTCATGCTGCTGTTATTGTCCCGCCCACCTGGATCATTAAGGTGAAGAAACCTCAGGTAACTTCTGGGACCCTGGTGCTGCTGGGCCTGTGCAGAGAAAACAAAACCGCTGCTTCTTGCTTTTCTTGCCCTGACGTTTTATATTTTTTTTGGGGGGGTGGGTCCTAAAAATTTCTGCTCACTCATCCCCACAGCCCCATGCTCAGCTCCCCCAGTTCATTCCATTAGCCCATCACTTTACTGCAGTTGGGCTCTCTCATGGAACCAGCCTCCTTTTCCTAAAGAAATCAAAGCTCCACAGCAGGAATGTTTCCTTCCCATTCATGTGCTAATGATATTCTCTTTGGGTGTTCTCCTGAGTTCATGAAATACAAGTGGTGGGGGCGGCTAATTTCTTACACAACTCTCTTCTCTTCCAGCCTGGGCATCCCCAGGGAGTGAATGTGAGGGCAAACTGTGCAGGCTTCCGTGTTTGGTTGAGATTACCACCACTTCCAACCTGACCGGCAGACTGTGGGTCATGACCTTCCTAAATACACAAGGCCTGCTCAGAGAGCAACACTCTTTTCTTAAGGCAAAGTAGAATTTATCCTCTTCATACCTAATCTCATTCTGTATTCAATTCTTGTTGTACATTCTGTCCTAGAGCGTCTCTGCAATATTCTGGGAAACCTTAGTGGTTTCTCAACAAGGTCGTAATCTTTGGTAGCAAAATTTCTACGTTTGTACTAGACATCTTAGACCATTAGCTTCAAGGTATGGGATGGCAGACTTTTAATGTGACGGGGGTGGGGGGGGGAAGATGGTACCTCTCCTGCGGATGCAGCTACCTTAGGATGTCCTACTGATTGTAATATCTTAAAAACCATGGTAGTCCTACTTTACATGGTCTTCAGAATCATTGTGCATTTTATCCTCACTGACTCAGTTTTATTTTAAAAACTGGTGGATAATGGACACTGTTTCTCTTTGTGTGTTTTTATATAAAATTCAGCTTCTGTTGATAAGTTACACTTAGCAATAATCTTTCCACGTTACAATCCACGAAAGCCCTTGGGAAATCTTTTCCAGAGTCAAGTGCAATATCTGTACATTAAAAAATGGGAGCCTTAGGTTTTTCATCTTACGTTTTAGAGCCAAATGATAAGAGCTGTTAAATGAGTTGCTCAAGGTGATAGCAACTGTAGTACTGTGTTTGAAATTCAAGTGTACCAAAGTCCAATTTAGTGTTAATTTAAAAAAATCTAACCTATTTACTTCTTACTACCCTTTGGTTCCCCAACCCCTAAAATTCAGTAATCTCTCCAACAGCTTTATATTAAATTTTCGGTTCAGTCGATATGTTTTCCCTAAGACCTTGATAGTTCCAGGAAAGCTAGTAGGCATTGTGATGTAATATGTCGTGACCCTTGCTCTGAAGAACGATGTAGTTCTCTTAAGGAAAGATCAGGAGAGAGCCTCATGAAGGAGGTGGGTTTTATTTTACTTCTTTAAAGATGGGTAGGATTTAGATAGATGGAGAAGAGAGGAAATAGCAGGCAGGAGAATGATACCAGCAAGGGTGCTGTGTCCAAAATTATACTCATGAAGCTGTGAGACTAGTTTGCACTACATGGGTGGTGGTGTATTTCTGTGGTGTTGCTTTCAAAAGAACAGAATATGAGATTGTTCACTCATAGCTCTAAGATTGATCAGTGAGTTCTGGAGCTATCCTTTTAAGCCATCTATTATAAAGTTGTCCATCAGCTTTTCATCTGTTTTCTCCATTAAAGGTTATTACCTAACTATTATTTTATTAGAGGTTACCGAGATGTGGTTTTTCTAATTTTTACTCTCCTTTATTTTTCTGCTGGTAATAAGGGAACTAAAAAATAAAGCTAATATATGACAAACTCTTGAGTATTTACTTTTATTTGTAAAATTTCAGAATAATTACTTGATACCTTAGTAACTTTATTAGTTGGCTAAGGGTGGCGGTGGTGGTTTTTGGAGTATTTTTATGAATTATTAACTTACCTCGTGATATATATAAAATATATGATGTTTCAATCCATTGGCATCATTTTTTTTATATCCGTACTGTTTTATCTTTTACCAGTAGGAACCCGTTACAATCGTTCTTATTTCCATTTTTCATAAGCCATGATGTTTTTGATGCCTTCCTTTGTTTCATGAATCACACCATGTTCCAGAATCATCTTATGCATTTCCTGTCCATACCTGCCAGCAGCCATTTCTCTAAGGAATCTTGGTTACTTTTAATGGAGGATGGTATATACAGTTCACCGTCTGGATGCTAAAGTCCAGATTGTTTTCATCATGCACGTTTTTATTGTCCTTCTATGATTCAGAACAGTGTAATAATAAGAACAAGGAAAGCTAACACTTATGAATGCCTTTATATGTATTAGGAAGTATTTTAAGAACTTTATATTCAATATCTTGTTTTACCATCATAGAACCCTATGAGGCAGGTATCCTAATCCCATGTTGTAGCTGAGAAAAGTGAGGAATTGAAGTCAACGCAATTATCTGGGGCCATCTAGTTACTAACTAGTTTGAGGTAATATTCAAACCCAGAAATTCTGATTCTGGAAACTAAGCTCACTTGCTGCCTCACCGTCTTACAGTAGCAATCCTTGCTGAGTCACTTATCTTTAAAAATTTTGGTATCCCTCCTCCTATGAGCCCCGAAAAAGAAGTAATCAATTAATTAAATTCTATTTGAAAGCCAGTATATGATGAGCTTGGGGGGCGGCGGAGGGGGGGCAATACAGTAGTGCTTAAGAGTTCTAGCTTATGAGCCAGACTGCCTAGATTCATAAGCTTGCTCTGCTATTTAATAACTTATACATCCTCAAATAATTAAAACTCTTCAACTTTTCATCTGTAAAGTGTAAATAATACTACTACCTAATTCATAGGGTTTTCATGAGGTCTAATGAGCTAAAAAAATAAAAAAATAAAGCACATCGAACTGCACCTAGCTCACTGTTAAACTCAATAAATGTTAGCTCTTGTTATTTTCCTTGTTGAGTGTAGGATATCAAATAAAGTTCTACATCAACAGATGAGAACAGTCACACAGGGGTCAGGACAGAAGTTATTGTTCCCTGACTCATCTGTATTACAGTGAGAGAAAATGGGAAAAGAAGGAGTCTCTTGGGGAGAGATATAGTGGAGGGGCCACAGCCTGGTGCCTGGTGTGCCTTTGAGTGCCCCTTGAAATGCCCCTGTAACTTTTGTATTATATACTGCAATGGGATCATGTGTTCAGTAGCATGATTTGTACCCATGGGAGAGAGTCAAGAGCTATTCATTTACTGAACCAAAGAACTGAAGCAGTCTGCGTGAGCATCTACAACCAGAAAGTGAAAGGAGGAAGAGAATCCTACAAAACAGGGAGAGAACTATGAGAGCACAGAGTTTCATTATTAAAAAGGGAAAGAAAAAGAGGGTAATCATCCATGTTAAATTCTGAAGACATTAAAAAATCATGGATTGAGAAAAGTCTTTGTGTTTGGGACTAGATTATTGATGACCATTGATACTATAGTTTGTGGAATGTGAGTGGCAAACTCTGAGTGATGGTGTGGAAGCAAGGAGTTTAAAGAATTCGTTGGAGACATTGAGAAATTATTTTTAAACGAATTTGGAAGGTAGATGGAGAACAGCAGACAAAATGTTTTTCCTACTTGTAGAATTTATGTATGTTTTTTCGGCGTATTTCTATATTGGAGGCTACTGCTTAAAAACAAGAAGATATTCTTAACTGATTGAAGTAGATACTTAAGTACATTCACAAATGCCATTATATGCAGTGGGAGGTCCAGAGATGAATCAGATATTCATCTGATGTCCACAAAGGATGCACTTAGAAGAGTGAACTAAATCATTAGGCAGAGAATTTGTGGATTCTGGAAGAGGAATTCAGCCACATGTAAATCCTTAATAAAAAGAGTGGTCTTCACATAACTGGAAGGTTCGCCTCTGTCATCAGTGTGCACCTTTTAGGAGAGATCCACAAAGAGTGGTGACGGGAAGAGGTCCCACAGGTTGGTTGAGCCAGCCATGGTCTGTGAGAGGCCACACAGGGAGTGGCAAGTGTGACCTGAGATGTAGGAATGAGACGGAAACATGAAATAGACTTGAGGTTGTGGGGATCATTGTGGGTTAAACAGAAAATGTTATTTGTGCTTAGTCTTGAAGGGTCCTTACTGGGAAGAGGGATGAGGAAGGACAACATAGGTTTTTAGAACATACTGAGAACAGTTAAGATGGATCACCAAATAAAGCCAGACTTACTTGTCATGTTTATGACTAAACAAATGACTCTAGAGAGGAAGACACCTACTATGGCTGTATAATGGTCAGGGAAAGCAGGTTGTAAAGAGGTGGAATTAAGCCATGTATTTTCCTTATCTGTTACAAGACGGCTGCTGCTTAGCAGATCATCTCTCTGTGACCAGCTGTATGAAGCTTGCTGGTAAGGGGAATGAAGGCTGGTCTGGACGATTTACTGGGTTTCATCACCAACTTATTTGGAGGGACCTAGAAAATAAAAGATGATGGATTTAGATGACAGTAAAGAATTAAAAGAAAATCAAATTTTAAGAACCAAGCACCAATCTGTTCATACATTTAATAAAGTCAAAGTTACACTTCATGTTACAGATGTCAATGTTTCTCCTTTGGACAGAAAGTGTTAGAGGATAATATTTTGAGCAGATAAACAAATTAAAGATGTTGAACTAGTAGTGCAAGCACTTGAAGCTGATGGAGAAAGACCTGTGTTATGAATTTTTTGTGGGGTCAAGTTATAGGAGACTAGAGGTATGTATTTTTAATAAATGACATTTTCTGTATATAATGCTTTAAAACTGGTCTTTCCTCATTAAAAAAAATCTTGAGGAAAAGTCTGTACGTCTAGATTTAGCTTCTTTTTAAACTGCTCTATATATTCCATACTGTGAATGTATTGCAGTTTATTTAACCAACTCCCTAATGATGGATATTTGTATTATTTCTAGTGGTCTGCTTACAAAAAATGCTGCAGTCTGCTCCTTCCTAACCTGTATGGACTTTCTTCATGTTTCTTCATGTCCTTGTTCCTTATGATTGGATAATGCTGAAGTGCTGGAGACCGAGACCCAGGACATGTAATAGCTATGACCAACTGTATCTATCAGAATTTCTTGAGGCATTTGCTTTGGTCAGTTCTAAAGGTTAGGTAATACTTGCCGTGATTTAACCAAGTATGCCTGAAAAATGGCTGAGACCCTGTCCTTATCTTTGGAATTAGTTTTCTTTATTTCTCTGCTTGCCTATCCTCAGAACAATTTCTGTCCCAGTGTCACAGCTGGAGCACGGCAGAATAAAAACACTCTCTAATAGATGAAGTCCGTGCCTCTCCTATAATCCATCAGAGTTTTGTCTGGTGTATGATGGAAGAAGACTTCATTTGGAATGATGAAGTGTGAGATATCTCCTCTTTAGATCTCTTGTTAAAACCAGTCCTTTGTGATTCCCATAACCTGGGAAAATCTCTGAAGAGTAATAACAACAGGTAGTTAAGTTTTTTCACTGTTGAGTAATTTACCCATAGGCATTTTTCAACAGCCCAAGAAGGGGTCCTAACTATGATAGAGACTTTGTTGGTAGCATTATTTCTGTAGCAAAATAATACTGCCTGAATACCTGGTAAAAACAACAACAACAACA
Source organism: Paguma larvata (assembly GCA_030068075.1). Taxonomy (NCBI): domain Eukaryota; kingdom Metazoa; phylum Chordata; class Mammalia; order Carnivora; family Viverridae; genus Paguma; species Paguma larvata. The sequence continues at coordinate 87,487,271 of CM057834.1, read as the reverse complement.
ACAAAAGGCCTTTATCTATTCTTAGGACTTGAACAAACGAGTGGGCACGTAACATGCAGCAGGCAGATGGGGTTAGAAGCTGAAGAATGCAAAAATCCACACGAGGGTACAACATTTCACTGGATGGTATTGAACTTGCTAAGTGAACCCTTTGTATCACTAAGTTAGCTGCCCTTGATGACAGGGATGCTTTGTTTTAGAACACAGTACAAGCACCGATGGTTTCTTGAATAATAGCACCAACAATTCTACAAAATAACTTCTTGGCATAATTTTTATGTTCTTGAAAAGCATGCTATTTTAACTCTCACCACAAGACTGACCCAGGCAGGATGAGCAATGTCTTAGATTAGCAAGACTAGGTGATTTATCTTGTCATGGCTGAAAAACAACCCAAATCTGCTTTCACATCCATCTGTTCCTCATTGGATGATGATACTCTCTAAAAGAAGTTCTATGTTGAGACCGAGATGCATATTTACACATGAACAGAAGGAAGCTTCGAGAATTTTAAGGTGTGCTGTGAAATTCCATACTGCTTATCTTTTGCTATTTGACTACCCATAGGGCTGTAAGCTTAACTCAGAGCTCACATAGAAGCATCCAAGTACTGTAAGTCAACCACTGTGCTTTTTCTTGGCTCCCTTCTCGTTCTGTGAGATAAAGAGGACCTCTTATGTGTTTGGCTCCGGGAGACCCAGAAGCATTCGTATTTGCTACATCTGTGTTAAAAAATCCATTTCCTATGCCTGTTCTCTATTAGAATCGAGTTCCTCGCCTGCTCTGTTTTCAGACATCAAGTCTTCTTTTGCTGTGTTTTGCTAACTCTGTTTCCCAAACATGCTTGATCAGCAGAGTCACCTGAAGAACTGTGATTTCTGTGATGAGGCAAGTGTGGGAAACAATTTTAGCCTAATCCACTAGATTTATCTCTTAGAGTTTAGTTACTGACTCATGCCAGGAACCAAGGCCTATGGTGTGCTCCTGAAAGCACTTGGCTCCCTATGTTGCTCTGGGCAATAAATGAACTAAAACAACAAAGAAGTTAGGAGACAACCATTCACTTCCGGAGGATCCTTTCCAATATCAGGGAAGACTCAGTAAGTGTTGGGACTTATAATACGGATTCATTTCGACAATGATTTGAGTGCATACTATGTGCCATGCATTTGTGCTCAGTGCTGGGGATATACAGCTGTGAATGACGCCACATTCATGGCAGTGCTTATCATGAGATGATACCAAGCTAACTGCTTCGCATACCTTTTCTCCTTTAAACTTCACAACTGTCCTGCGAGGTAGGTATTACTACCTTCGTTTTAAAATTAAGAGACTGTCATTTCAAAAGCTTGACTCACTTGGTCAAGGTCACAGATCTTGTAACTGGATAGACCCAGAACTAACATCCAGCATGTCAGATTCCCCAGCTCACGCTCCTTATCCCGTTGGTATTGTGCTTCAGTGCAGTATGTATTGTCTCCTCACTTTTCCCTTTGACTTCAGAGGTTCTCAGCTTGGCTACACGCTAGAGTTGCCTGGGGAACTTTTATAAAGTTTCTTTGCCTGGGCTTCACCCCAGACAAAAGACTATTTGGAGGTCCACGTATCAGTATTTTTAAAAGAACTCTGGATGAGGCCAATGTGCAGTGATTGGTTGAGAACCACATAGTATCGTTAATTGCCATCCTAACAAGTCTTTAGGATTCTTCTTGGGACATTTGGCCAATTAAGTATTTTAAATTTCCAGATGGTTTTTCTTCCGTTTTAAACAAAGTAGTTAAAATATGGGAAATACTTGAATAGTGCAAATGTTTTTCCGAAGTGGTACATGATAGTAGACCAATTTAAAGAGGAATTCAGAAACTTGGAGTCTACAGTGAGTGGTGAGCAATAACCTTTGGTCTAAAGCACCCATGAACTTCTGGATCTCTCTCTTATGGTGAGACTCAGAACCTGAAGACTCTTTTAATCTGACGGGGGAAGAAAACTTTGGGACAAATGGTGGTTCAAGAAAATTTCCTTCATCTCTGATGAGCATCACCTACAGAACAGCATATTTCTTTATGGTCCATATGAAAGTAAAATAAAAGTTAAATAGTTTCAATCTTCCTAATTTGAATGTGTTCATATGTGTACTCTAGAGTAAGGCTTATTTTGAATGCTCTAAGAAAAAAATACCCCGCAAAGTAAAAGAGTAGATATCTAAGTTTCTCGAAGCTGTTTGAAAATCTTTAACTGCTCAAGCCATGCGTGTGTATATGCTTATATAACCTTTTAAGTTAAGAATTCTGTGTTTCAGGCTTTCAACACTTGTTAAACATCTATGATGTCATAGTAACATCTTGCCTTTGTGAAGATGGCAATCTAATTAATTATTGACTCTCCACTAATTAAACCAGTGAGTTGTGACTGTCCCCTAAGAGAGGTTGTTTCCGAAGCATCTGTGTCATATATTAAGAGTTTGCTGAAGTAATCACAAAGTTGTGGTCCATAAAATTCCTAGAAATAGAAAAACAAGGAAAGTAAATTTGGGGTCACTGTATTTCAACAAGTTGAAGGTATTTCTATGAGAAGAACAAATCAAGGCTACCAGGGGAGAGAAGACTTTTGAAACCAATAGGTCTTTAGAGAAAGAGAGCACTGACTGTCACTCTACTAATAGAAGTAACTTATGGTGAGTCTTACCTCTGCATTTTAAAACTTAGCCATCAGTGCTGATGGGATAGTTGGAGCATTAGGGTTCAATCACTAAATGACTATTACTAAAAGGTCATTACCAAAAAAACTAAACAGAAAAAAAAAAAGAAAAGAAAATAGAAAAACATGAAAAATGGCCTCCTTTTTTACATTTCCACATAGGTGATCTCCATACCAGGAGATGAACTTGAACTTGGTTGGGCGGGAGACGGACCTGGTTGGGCGGGAGACTGGAGCCCCTCAGAGAATTTGGGATTCTTCCATTTTTACTGGGAGGGTTGGCAGGTATAACATGTGTTGTTATGTGAGTCCATGAGAGCCTCCAGGGTTCTACCTCCCTGCCTCTCCGTGTGGTGGGGAGTCAGTCGCTCACTCTGAAGCACTCGACTGGTTTCTGTCTGTGGCTTACCCATGAACAGTGGCTTGGAAGTGTCAAAGCATGAGAAGCATGCGTGGAACAGCATGTGCTGCCCTCATCTCCTACATGGTTCTGCATGGGAAGGTCCTGGTCTGTGTGCCTCTGAACTCAATTGTTTCCTTCCTTCCCTACAGAACTCGCTGAAGGCTTCAAATCGGAAGAAGAAGAGGACAAGCTTTAAAAGAAAAGTCAGTAAAAGAGGAACTGAAGTAAGTGTTTCAGGATTTGTCCCAGTGAACTACATCCTCCTTACTGTAGCCACCTCTGTCTGACGTGATCTGGCCAAAGCTTATTTTTCTGATCAGTTTTCTACCCTTCTTCCCTCCTTCTCTGCACTCTGACCACACTGGAATTCTCCCTATTTCTTTAAAATATCTGTCTCTATGTAACCTCCTGCTACTTCAGAATCAGAGCATTTGCACTTGTCCATGGAAGTATTATCCCAAAGATGCTGAAGATGAAGATGAAGAGCTAACATTTCTAGAATGCTTAGAGTATACAGAATCAAATCAAAAGCACGCTTTCTCCTCAAGGGAAAATTATGGCTTGAGATCGTTTTTCTAAGCATTATATGGACTGTCTTTTTAAGACTAAGCCCTGTGAGACAAGATGTAGCTTTTTTATTTGTGGGGAGCAAGAGTTAGGGCTGCTGTGGGTGCTGGTAATTCCCTTCCATTGCTTCAAGACCACTTGCCCAAGTCATGGATGGACATCTCAATAGTGTTGCTTTCTTCCTTCAGCAGGAAAACAAAGGTCGACCTTTTGTGATAAAACCTATCTCTTCTCCTCTCATGAAACCCTTGCTTGTGTTTGTGAACCCCAAGAGTGGAGGCAACCAGGTGAGTCATTTTCATGAGTTTGACTTGGAAGCTTCAGTGCTCTCTTGAAAATAGTTCTTTTTTTTTAAATTTTTTAATGTTTATTTATTTTTGAGATATATAGAGACAGAGTATGAGCAGGGGAAGGGCAGAGAGAGAGGGAGACACAGAATCTGAAGCAGGCTCCAGGCTCTGAGCCATCAGCACAGAGCCCGACTTGGGGCTCGAACTCACAGACTGTGAGATCATGACCTGAGCCGAAGTCGGCCGCTTAACCAACTGAGCCACCCAGGCGCCCCTGAAAATAGTTCTTAATACCAATTAAAATAGCACCACCTAGAACAAGCATTGGAAGACAGCAAGTTTCTCAGAGACACGGTTATTGTTGTTGCGGTAGGGGGCAGCCATCCACATTTCAGGGTTAGGTAGAACCTAGAGGTTCTATGATTTATCCCTCAACTTCCAAGTAAGACTATACCAGAGGCACTCCAAAAACCTAACTGCTCACTTTTCCCTTAGAGATTTTCAAAAAAAGTCATTCCAAAGTCTCTTGGTTAATATGTCAGGGTTTCTTAACTCTTACAGTTAGGAAGCTCTTAACCAACTTCTCTTTATTGCTTCTCGTTGTAAGTTAGACATGACCCCTTTTGTCCTTATCCTCAGAGGAAAGCGAGAACAGTGACTTATCATTCCTAGTGATCATTAACAACAAACACCACCGATCCTATCAAAAATATCGCCTTCTAAAGGTTTCATTTGGTCTCTACCCAAATCTTGTAGCATAATTGCACAATTAATAACAATCTCATTCGAGGACAAAGAAATAGCCTAAGAACACTTATGTGTAATGACATATCTGAAGTAACGCAAATCTTTAAAGGACAGAATTTGTTCTAGAATCTAGGTCTTTGTCTTCTCATATACTTTTCTTCCTACTCTAAGGCTTCTTATCAAGACTCTTCATTGGCTCTGATTTTTTTGTAGTTTCATGTGAGATTGAATGATAAGTATTTTCTCTGTCATGTAAGTGGACATTTTACATTTTGATGTGAGATTCCTTGAAGTTTCACATTTAACAAGTAAAGATTTGAAACTGTTTGGTTACCCCACGTAAAGAGGAGATCCTGTAAGGGGATCCCGTGTGAGGGGATTCACCCAATACTCCAGGATAATGTTCTAATTACAAAGGATACTGGGCATTTTCCAGAATGGATTAGTTACAAGAAAGCTTCTCTTAGGAGAGCTCATGATATAAAGACAATATTTTTCCTCCCTTTGTTTCTTTCCTTTAAAATTCTTGATAACTTGTTCCTTTAAAAATCTTTGAACATTGTAGAGAACAGAGCAGTGTGTTGTAAGTAGATACCTATTTTCAACATCCTGCTTTTTTTAAGCTGGTGCGTGATGATCTTCATAGAGTAATGACGGTGATCCTAAGACTGGATCTAATCGCTTAGATTAGAGGTTATCAGGAGTGAGGTTCATTTTGCCCGGAACGATAGTCACTCCTTAGGTGTGGTCTCCCCAAAGTCTAATGAGGGATGGGGGTTTGTTTGGAGACCATGGAACAGGGCAAAGCTAATGTAATGGACTCTGTGATTTTGCCATTTGAGCACCACATGCAAATTCTCAATATATATTTTATCATGAGAGTCATTCTAGACGAAGTGCTCACTAAACCAAAAGTCTTTTTCCTAGGGCATTTAGAAGCTTGTAGGTGATCCTGCCCTTCAGGAGCAGACAGTTCGGTAAAGATAGAGCCCATTCCCTCTTGGAATCTCTGTATAAATTGGTAATGCCACAGAGTTCAGAGATGATCTGATGTTGCTTCCTATTTCACTGAATAGAAAACAGCCTAAGAAAGCTTAAGTAAATTTTCTAAGGACATCTTGTTAATGACACCAAAGGGGCAAATGGGAAAAATAATTCAAGCAACATTAACTATATATGAGTTTTAAATTGAGCGGATCAAACTGAGAGTGGAATTTCTCTGGGATTTCAGAGGCAAAGAGTGACTTGGAAGTGGTAAGGAAATGGTGTCATTGAAATGGCTGAATTAAAGATGGACTACTTAGTTATGCAGAGAGAGAAAGCTGGAGTAATGCCCCTTTCCTTCTCTCTGGGCGACAAATTCCTGTTCATCCTTTAAGGCTTGGTAGCATCTTTATGAACCATTTCTCAAAATTAATCACCCTGTCCGCTGTGCTCCCATAACCCTTGGAACAAACTTGTATTTTGTGAATTGCAGCATAAGTGTTCTGTTAAGATACAGGCTCTATACTGCCTGGGGCTGCACATTTCAACCTGTGACTTCTAGCATGTGGCATATAGAAGCGAACAAATAATTGTGTAATAAGCAATCAAGGTCTTATAGCACATTATCAGGACAGAGGCTCTGTTATTGATGAGTATTCAGGAAAGGGAAGAATTATTTCGGAGAAGAAGTTGCGATGTGTTTGAGGAACTACAAGTGACAGCGACATATTCAAAAAAAAATGCCCAGTTATTAGAGACAAAAGACTGCAACAACTTGCTTTCATTTTGTGCTCTTTGACTTATGAGGTTACTTCTAGATTATCTAGGATAATGGCTAACCAATATCTATGGCTAACCAAATCAGAATGAATATTAAATAACTTGACATTTCTATAGAGTTTCTTCATAAAATAGAATTCTGTAGTAAGCCCAATTAGTGTAAGGAGCATCGTTTCTAAGTGCAGTGTGACACGTTGAGAAAGCTTTAAAGAAATCCAAATATCTATGGGCAATTAGAAAGAATCATTGAAACTGATCTCTGTCTTGAGTCTTAGGAAGGCACAGCTTAATTCTCAGTTGGAGTGAGTAGGGAAGGGCCATGGTCATAGATGATCCAACTCCCCTGTTAGGGCTGGCCTTTTCCTGTGCTGTGCCTTAACATTGCCGCTGAGGGTACATTTAGCCATATGTAATAGGGAGTCAGCAGGTGAACAGTGAACCAGTTTCTCAATTTTTGACTCCCTTGAACCTTGTTTCCTCCATTTTCGGCCTCCTCCACACCACCTTAGTTGAGACTAAAAGATCAAAAGAGAACTGAGGATGGCAGTGAAAACAGGGCAAGCGGACCCCAGGAAGGTGGCCCTAAGATTCTGCTTTTCTAACAAGTCCCAGGTGACTGTTGCTGCTACTCAGAGACCACACTCTGATTAGCTAGGATTAGTTACTGCCATCAGCAGAGAAATATTTCATTGTTGTTGTTGTTAAGTCCTGGGGTGTTTTTTTGTTTTTGGTTTTAGTTTTTTGATAACTTATTTATTTTGCTGATCTCTTTGTAGATGAGGTACTCTGTCTCAGAAACTTCAAACCTTTTTTTTAAATTTGCTCGGGCTTCTCTTAAGTAAATGACTAGACTATATCGCCATCTTCTGGCAAGAAAGATACATACAGCTTTTAAAAAATACAGTATTTTTGGTGTGTACAGAAATTCTCTAACACTTTGCCAGGAATATATTGAGATGAACACATTTGAGACTGCTTCCATTCTTTTGAGACAATAGTTTGTTTTAAACAGATATTTTACAAGTATTGTCTCTGTTTTTCCAACACTTAAAGGTAGAGATGATACTGGGTGTTTCAGAAGTTTTTGAGGTTGGCAGCGCTATTATGGGTGGGAGCTGAACCGTTTGGGGGAACGGGAACTGGAATCAGGGGCCACAGCATTATGTTTGAGTGTCTCCTCCTGTGAAGAAGACATAATACCTGGGAGACAAAGTTTACTCCAGCAAGTCCCCTCCTCTGCAAGGAAACCCGAGGACTCAAGCAATAGGCCCCCTTCCTTACACTTACCTCTGCCCTAACTTCAGAACTTAGTGTTTGTCTTAGATGTCCCTGACTCATTAACATCTTTTCTCTGAGTCTTGTAGACATTTCTGACATCTCTTGATGTTTTCTGCTTTCACACAGTGTCTCCGTCTCGGGATGTCATTTCCGGTGACTTAGGTTATAGGTTCGGGGTTAGACAGGTGTGTTCCAGTCACTGGAGTGATTCTCCTTAGTTAATCTTGTGACAGTCAAGGGAGTCCAGACCCTGGCTTCTCAGACTGTTCAGTGTGAAATCTCAGGGTTGAGGGGTGGCATGGGTCGAGTACCTGGTTTGGATTCCTAGGGACCTTGTCACTGGGTGACAAGAGGAAGGGAGAATCCAGTTTGGGGGCAGGCTCATGCTGAGCTCACGCCATCACCTCAGGATAGGCCACCTCAGTCCAGGGCCACCCCTCCCAGGTCAGGCTCAAGTCAACCTTGGTGGGAGAAGGAGACAAAAAGTCAGTATTAAACTGTTTAAGTCCCCAAACTTTCTCAATACTTGGCCAAACAACCTTAATTATTTTCTGTGACATTCAACCTAGGGATAAGTCAAGAATCATGATGTTTACACAAAATTTTAGGCTCCTAGTGCTTAGAATAGGCTAGGAGGAGGGCAGAAGGGTGGTCAGTAGACGATCACACATGTCAAAATCTTCTTGTCAAGCCAGCCTCAACTGATGGAATTAAAACGACTAAACAATAAATCTGTGGAAAGTCCCTTTTCTAAGTCACAGTACTGGTGGGAGTGTGAGGGTAGCTGTCTTAGTCTCCCCAGGCTGCTATAACTGAATCCCATAGGCTTAGTGGCTTAAATAACAGGAAGTACTTTCTTAAACACTTCTGGGGGCTGCTGCAAAGTCTCTGATTAAGGCATCGGCAGATACTGTAGCTGCTAAGGTTCCACTTCCTGGTTGGGAGGGTCATGCCCTCACCGTGTCTCTTGCTGTGTCTTCACACCTGGAGAAGCAAAGAGAGACCTCTTTGGGTCCCTTTTATAAGGGTGCTAATCCCACTCACGAGGGCTCCTCTTCCCCAAGGCCCCACCTCCTTTCATATGGGTAAGACCCGCCTGGATGCTACATCCTTTAAGGACGTGAGTTTGGTTCTGCAGATTAAAACATCTGTGACGCTTCTTGCCTATAAAACAGAGCCCAAGCCTCTTAGCAACGCAATCTACAACTCACATGGGCAGTTTCCTCCCACCACGCCTGCCTCATGGCGCAGAGACTGAACAGAGTGTAGCGTCCCCATGGCATGTCTTGTGTTTTGCACATCATGTCCCTTTATCGTTGTCTCCACATATAAAGAAATGGTTAACTCGTCTTCCAAGAAATAGTTCAGATATCATAATACGATGCTTTTGTCTAATCTGCGAATTTGGTCTTAGAGTGTCTGCGCTGGCCGCTCCTACTTCTCAGCAGGCGTCTCTACCATAGCATTAGCCACCTTCCGTGGACTAATTTATTTTGTATTGGTCTCCTTCTGAGCCTCCTGAGTGTACACCTGTGCACAGAGTAGGAGCCTAATATGTGTTTAAATAAATTAGCTATTCCTTTGGGATTGTTTGAAGCCGGTTTAAAATAATGATACCTGGATCTCTCCCTTCTGCTAGCTTTTACTTTCCTCAGGACTTACTAACTGGGCAGCTTTCGCCATGATCTAGATAAACCAAGGTATGCTTAATAACCTACCAGAATGTTTCGGGCTAAGGAGAGTTATAGTGCTTCTATGAAGACTGATAAGCTGTTTGAGCTGATTCAGTCTTAATAGACTCTCCATACCCCCAAGTCCATTATCATATTTTCTTTTATGAATAACACATGGAACTTCCTCTGGAGAGCAAGATCTTTGTTTTGTCCATTTCTCTCTCTCCTGACTTAAGATTGTACCTGGCACCTCGTAGGTGAGTAGATGAAACCTGTTTATCTCACTTTAGAACTACCTACCTATTTTCTGGGAAGTTGTTTTCTCCTGTCTCAGCCTCTTCCCTAACACCTGGAGCCAGAAAGAATAGATTCATCACTTCATAAGAATACCCAGTCTCCCAATATCTTTTTTTTTTTAATTTTTTTTACCGTTTATTTATTTTTGAGAGATATAGAGACAGAACGTGAGCAGGGGAGGGGCAGAGAGAGAGAGGGAGACACAGAATCTGAAGCCGGCTCCAGGCTCTGAGCTGTCAGCACAGAGCCCGACGCGGGGCTCGAACTCACAGACCGCGAGATCATGACCTGAGCCGAAGTCGGCCGCTTAACCAACTGAGCCACCCAGGCGCCCCCCAGTCTCCCAATATCTTAACAGGCTCTGTAGTTAATGAGATGCTGTATGTACAACTGTGCGTTTGAGAACCTCCCACAGTGGGCTGCGATTGATGTGCAAGCTATTTTTTTCATTTAGAGAGATGTATAATACTCTTGCAGAAAGCTGCAGCTTTTTAAAAGAATAAAACAAAAGAAATGAATGAAAAACCCTGAATAACCAGTATCTGAAGCTTATAGGGGCCCAAGCCTGAAAGTTATAGCCCATGAACCCTAACCCTCCTTTCCCACTCACTAATTATATGACGTTAACATGAAGCAACAGAGGACTCTGTGTTCAGTGTTCGCGCACATTGTGTCTTTCCTCCTAGATTTGGATGAACTTCAGGGCAGTCTTATGTTTATTTCTGTAGTCCTGGGGTTTAACATAGGGACGTGCTCTTTCCGTGAGGTAGCGGGAGTGCAGGCAAGGAGGAGAGGCAGGTATATGAGAAGGGGGAAGGGCAGGAAAAACAAACTGGCATGATAGGTTGCCAAGAATGAAACTAAAGTTGCAGCTTTTGCATTTGTCACGCAGCCTCCGCGCATGTTTGGGACTCACTGGCGAATGGCAGGTGTGTCCATGACTGGTGGGTTTAATCCTGTCAGCGAGAAAGAAATTACTCCTTTCTTGGCGAATTGGCATTTGTCACACCATTCGGTTCCATTGAATTGAATAAATTCCCTAAGCCCAAAAGCGGCTCATCCCAGAGGTAACCGGAGGGACTTAAATGTGTTAGACCTTTTCTGTCTCCACCCACCACGCCACGACTGATTTAAAACAATGCAGTCCTTTTCAGATGCTTACTGTTCTTGCTAATGAATAGATTTTAGAAAGACTACTTTTAAAAGAAGTAATTGTGTCACCTCTGAATATAAACTCCGATGGGGTCGCCAGGTACGGTTACGCACGCACGTTATCGCTACCCTGTGCCAGAGCACGTTCTCGGAGTAGGCTGCAGCATCACTGGCGCCTCCGAGAGGTGTCAGTTCAGAACTTGCCAGCCTCCATCCCCCTTCCTCAAAAGGCTAGCTGTAGATTATTAGGTGTCCTAACAAACACAGACTGCAAATGAGCAAAGACAAGATTGTGCGGTCACCCAAACCTTTTAGAGAAGTCGAAGTTGAAGACAAACCACCTCTTAATGCCTTTTGTTTTACTCCTGAAAGGTGTGAATGACCTGGTATTGTATGCGTCATAGAAGCCCACCTTGAGGGGCACCTGAGTGGCTCGGTTGGTTAAGCAGCCGACTTCAGCTCAGGTCATGATCTCATGGTCTGTGACTTCGAGCCCCACATCAGGCTCTGTGCTGCTGGCTCATCACAGCCTGGAGCCTGCTTCAGTTTCTGTGTCTCCCTCTCTCTCTGCCCCTCCCCTGCTCACACTCTGTCTCTATGTCTCTCAAAAATAAATAAACGTTAAAAAATTAAAAAAAAAAAAAAAAGCCCACCTTGAGCCCAGCGCTCTGCCTTCGCCAGAAGTGCAAAGGAGTAACTAACATTAACCAGTCACATCGCTCTAGGAATTTAAAACTGAAAAATTAATTTTCTAGCAAGTCAGGGGGAAATTTCTTATAAATTGGTCATTAAAGTGGCCCTGGTGTTACCTGTTAAACATAAAAGATTGCTCAAGATAGTCCCCAGCCGACGTGCTGGCAAGACCCAGCATGGGTAGAAAGAAAACAATCCAGTGTTTCGTTAGTATTCTGTATCTCCATCTGTGTCTGAATTTTATGGGAGGCAAAATGTGTCATTTGGTGAAACTGAAGGATCAGTTGTAATAATTAAGGATAGAATGTTGTTCCTAAATTTATAGCAAGCGCATGATAAAGCAGAACTTTTAAATTACAGGTTTGGATGAAATGTGGAACAAAAGACCTGCATTGGCCCCTGTAACAACGGGCGTAACAATGTGATAATTATAAGCTATACTTTAGCCCTCACACCCTCAAGTGCAATTTAATGAATAGATTAACGAGGAGCAACAAAGAAAGGGGCTAACCTTTACGAAGGCCTATTTTGTGCCACATACTGTGTTAGATCCATAACTATTACTGATTCATTTAATTCTCATTATCCCCCAGGAACGGAGATGTTTCCCTCCTATTTAATATGCAGCATTTCTGCAGGGTTTTAAATGCTCACGCTCACCTAATGAGAACACCCAAGCTATTACAGATGCAAAAACCGTGCTATTTCTGCTAAACTAGAATGACTCTCAAATACAGCATAGTAGGTGTACAAACTTGGGAATATTTTAAGGAAGAGCAATCATATCTAATAAAGGAACTGTAATTATAAGCAAGAAGCGCTGCCCAGTGGATCAAATGTTATCTGCTATGGCTGGTAATGACCTAAAATGAGGCTCCCTACTCAGTTTTCATGCTCTTATGATGCTGCTTAATACAAAACTCCTTTCAGTTTTTCTTTGCTCAATTCACTGTTAAGAAGTGATCTCCTGAGGGGCCCCTGGGTGACTCAGTAAGTTGAGTATCAGACTCTTGATTTCAGCTCAGGTCATGATCCCAGGGTCCTGGGATAGAGCTCTGCATCTGAGCATGGAGCCTGCTTGGGATTCATTCATTCTCTCTCTCTCTCTTTCTTTCCCCCACCCCTTCTCTCCCCCTCCCTCTGTCCCTCTCCCCTGTGCTCTCTTTCTCTCTAAAAGGAAAAAAAAAAAAAAGGTCTCTGGAACCACCTTGTGTTTTCCATGGTGATCATTCCTATAAATGTCAATTACAAATTACTTAATCATTCAAAAATCTTCATGTGAGAACTGTTGGCCTTAGACAGTAGGGACACGAAAATTGGAACATGTCAAAGTAAGATACAACTAAGGATGTTAAATATATCCATGTCCTAAATAATGAGGAGCCGGTGTTCTTTTTCTTCAGTTTAGAAAAATCATTTCAATAAAATCATACTTTGCTGACACTGACTGTATTCACATTACGCAAAGATAAAAGTAAGCTGTGCAATGAAGTAAAAATTAATGTTAAATTACATGGACTGACTAATAACTTCCCTACATGGATTTTTATGTTGAGTGATGGTAACACCAATAGATACTATTCATTAAGCAATTAATCGATGTGCCTCTCAAATGTCACTGCATTTAATCCTTGCAACAAGTATGTGAACTCGGCCTTCTTGTCTCCACATTAAAGAGAAGGAAGCTGGGGCGCCTGGGTGGCTCAGTCGGTTAAGCGTCCAACTCTTGATTTCAGCCCACGTCATGATCTCATGGTTTTGAGTTAGAGCCCCACGTCAGGGTCCACACTGAGAGAGCAGAGCCTGCTTGGGATTCTCTCTTTCCCTTTCTCTCTCTGTCCCTCCTCTGTGCACATGTGGTCTCTCTCTTGCCCTCAAAATAAGTAAATAAACTTTAAAAAAACTCATGAAAAGAAGGAAACTAAGCTTAATGAAATTGAGGAACTTGGCTAGAGTAACACAGGTTGGACAGAAGTCCCATTTGGACATTCAACCTATACATTGATGGCCAAACCCCTGATTTTAACTACTCCTTTATGCTGTTTATGATTAGGCGGTGTTTTAGATAAGAGGATTTATTTTTATTTTTTTCAATTTACTACAAAAATTTCTTTTAATGTTTATTTATTTTTGAGAGAGAGAGAGAGAGAGAGAGAGAGAGAGAGAAAGAGAGAGAAAGACAGAGCATGAGTGGGGAATGGGCAGAGAGAGACGGAGACACAGAATCTGAAGTGGACTCTAGGCTCTGGGCTGTCAGCACAGGGCCTGACAGAGAGCTCGAACTCACAGACCATGAGATCATCATCTGAGCCGAAGTCGGACTCTTAAGTGACTGAGCCACCCAACCTCTTTTAAATGTTTTTAAATTTTTTATTTTTTAAATGATTAGCTCATATTTGGAAATTTCTGCCTATTTTTTTTTTTTTTCTTACAGGGAACCAAAGTCCTACAGATGTTCATGTGGTACCTGAACCCACGGCAGGTCTTTGATCTTTCTCAGGAAGGACCAAAAGATGCGTAAGTCTGGAAGTAACCCAACCGTGATCCATACTGTTTTGGGCAAGCAAGAAGGACTTCTGCTATGGAGTTAAACTTCATTATTAGATTACCTTGTGAAATATTTTCTGACCATCCCTCATTTACTTTCTCACCTGTATTCACCTCCCTTAAAACTTCATCTGACATTTCACCTCCTACTCTTCATTGGGCTCATTCCCTTTAAAACCAGCTACTTCGTTGTTAACTCAGGGCATACTTCCAGTGTGTTTGCTGCTTATGCACATGTACCTGTAGATTATTTACAAGTCTGTACTGAGAAAAGATTTATCATTTTTGTATTTATGCACGTACAGCTTTGGAGATGTATGTTAGTACGAATTTACATGTATCTTTGGAGAGTGGCCATATTTGTGTATGAATATGTTTGTGCATTTAAATTAGAGGTTGTGCGTGTGCATCCGTGTCTATTTGAGAGAGATTACTTGATATGCCTATGGATTCCACACCAGAGTGGGAAGATGTTGCAATTCCTGCTCAATCCCTTTTCTAAGCTTCTCAGAAATTTCATTCTGTTTTTGTTAGAAGCTTTGAAAATAAAGTTTAGCCATAGGTAACTTCCCTTATGATGGTGATGGGGTACATGGTGGGAAAGAGCAGGGCTTTTTCTGCTACTATTTGATTCCCTTTTTAAAACCCATCTATTGGGGTCCTTGAGTGCCTCAGTCAGTTAAGCCTCCGACTTCAGCTCAGGGCATGATCTTGCAGTTCATGAGTTTGAGGCCCACCTTGGGCTCTGTGCTGACAGCTCAAAGCCTGGAGCCTTCTTCAGATTCTGTGTCTCCCTCTCACTCTGCCCTTCCCCTCCTTGTGCTCTGTCTCTCTCTCAAATAAACATTAAAAAAAAAAAAGGAAAAAAAATACCCCGTGTATTAAGATAGTATGAATGTCATCTGATAAACATTAGAACTTGAGGGATACTAATTATTTTTGAATAAGTAACAATATCAGTGGCAAAGAAACATCAACTCAGATAATTTCTAGAGAAATAATATTCCTGTGTAAAATGGAAAAATCGTATATTTGAAGCATTTAGGAGAACGTTACTTACAACAATTAATTTCTGCTGTCATTCTTTTAATATATGAACTTCTTTGCCACTAGAGTTCGCTATAAAACTTCTGTATTTTTTTTCTGTATTTGGATGGACTACGGCAAATCTGCTACCCTGGCTTTTGCCAGGAATGTTAAGAATCTTAAAATCTTATCACTTTGGTTAGACTTCAGGTAGAGACTTCATAGATCATGATGAAGAATGTGACCAGATAGGAGATAATTTCAGAAAAAAATATATTGATTTAAAAGGTGATGTCTTCTAGAACAGAGACATTAACAGCTTCACTTAAGCAAATATTTTAGCAGGGGGTGTTCTAATTGTATTTTCTCAAGAGCCAACATGAAAAATGATCTAATTTTAAGCAGACAGATTTTAAATAAAGAAAAACCAGTAAGTCTTCCTTCTTTGGGCTGAGGAGCATAAATTTGGTTGAGTGTTAGTGCCTGAAGAGAGAGCTGGGATTATAGGTGTGGTGGTATTCCTAGTGGGTATCCTCTCACCCCCCTGTCTCTCTGAAAAGGTTTATTGGGATTCAGAATAGAAAGTAGAAGTATGAAAAATAATCCAGGAAAAGCTGATAAAATATGAGGAGGAGGCGTATAAGCACTATTGACTACTGATTCATGATGATTTCCTTTGAGAAAGGAAGGAAGGGTATGATGGGAAAAGAAAAGAAAGTTGAAACTAATTAGGAAAATAATGTGAGTTGATGCATTAATAAGAATTATGGGAAATAAAACCCTGGGACATCCTGAAATCCCATTCCAATGTCAGCCATTTAAAAATGATTTTTGCTGCCAGCCTCTGATCCAGGCTTTGGGGTCCATTCCCTCGTGATGACTTGGTAACCAGTTTTGATGACGTTACATTGATTAGACATTTCCTCCAGTGGACTTCCCGTACCCCTCTTTTGCCTTGTTTTCTCTCTGCGATGGCCGGTGACGTGCTCATGTTTACATTGTCTTCTCTCTCCCCTGTAGGCTTGAGTTGTATAGGAAAGTACCAAATCTGCGAATCCTGGCCTGTGGTGGGGATGGAACGGTAGGTCTTTGAAATAGAATCCAGTTGTCTCCCTTATTTCTTCCATCTTTCTTTTGTTTTCCTTATGACAATTGTCCTTATTTATTCCCACCTTTCCTCTTTCCAATCCCCTAAAACATAGGGCTCTGTTACGTGAATCACAGCACATAAAGGATTACAAGAGACTTGATTATTGTTCTCATGGATTCATACTTGGTCTTCCTAAATTATGTTTTATCCCCTCAGCTATACTGTAGCCTTTCCTATTCCACAAGGTAAAGGTGTGGTCATAAAAATAGAATGAAGATTATAGATGACTAACTTCTTAAAAAAACAAGCAAACAACAACCTTTATTTCCTTTGTTCTAAATTGGTCACAATTATTAAGGAGAAGTTTATGGACAAAATTATTGTCTTCTTTCTTTTACAAGTAGAAATAAAACCAAGAATGCTGACATTGGTTTGCCTTAAATTTCATTGAGTGGTATCCTTTGTATTCATTTTTGAAGAAAAGATGGAACCGGGCTCAAGTTTAATATTGTCACATTTCCCTCTATTTGTCTCATCTGTTTCTCCATTTGTTCTCTACTTATGTTGGTCTATTTAACAAAGGCAAAGAATTGGGACCATGACATTTAGACACTGCTGCCCAATTCTGTATTTGGAGTCTGCTCTCCCAGGATCTAAAATTTTACTGTGAACTCTCTTTGGCTTTTCTCTAATCTCCCCAATTAGAATGTTTTCTTCTCAAAGATATCAACAAAATCTTCTAACTCTTTCTCATAGCAAGTGAGCACTTAATGTAGCACTGGATACATGTTATATACCAGAATATGCAACTGAGAAAAAAAAATAGAAATGTTTCCACCGGTCCCTTAAGTTACTCCATGGAGAGGAAAACATTTTGCAATTGGGAAAATAGTTTTTACTGTTTGTTAAGATTCACAGTACATATTAATAGCTTTTAAAATTCAACATAAAGTCTTTAGCTGAGAAGCCAAACCTATTTGCACTTTGTCCAAAATTATTTGACCAGGGAATTTTTTTCTGCCACAATACCAATTAAATTTCAATCATTTGCAGTGTTCTAGGGAAATATACTTAGGGATAGGCTGCTGTGAAATTTTCCCAACCTTTTTGAGTAGAATTACATCCAAACAAATCCTCTGGGGAGACATATATATATATTGTGTGTGTGTGTGTGTGTGTGTGTGTACATATATACATATGCATATATACATATATATCATATCATATATATGATATACATTAATTAATGTGCCTAATATAATATATATTAGATACATATATAGTGTGTATTTATATATATATATATTTATTTAATTTATTATGGTTCACATACATACACACACATTGTGTTCTTCTTAGCTCAGTATGTATTACATATATATAATAAATATATATTATGTTTAACATACATGCACATACATTCCTAGCTTAGCTGTCCCCAGATTAATTATCTTAATTAAAGTATAAACTTATTGTGACCCTTTACTACAGTTCTCCTCCTTGTTTTAGAACCTCCTTATCTTCCCATATGACTTTGGCATTTGCACCCATCTTTTCTCCTTCTGTAAATCTCAATGACAGCAGCAGATGAGTTGAGGGTACGCCTGCTGTCCTGAATTCATGGTTCCTACCCTTTCTTAACCTAAGTGTCCATGACCTCAAATCCACATCTGCTTCCTATTCCATCTCTACATGTTGAAGTTCACCATTTATTGAGTGCCAGACCTTCCAAACTTCTCCCATCATCACCGAGCCTTGTAGCAGCTTGCTCTCGCTTCTCCTTTCTCCATTCTGCTATTCAGAGGGTATCTGTAGGAAGCACATTCTAGGTTATATGGTTTTGAAGCATTCTCTGCAATTAGAGAAGTGTTTGGAAACCTGGGTTTTTTTTTTTTAATGTTTTTTAATTTAATTTTTGAGAGACAGAGCATGAGCAGGGGAGGAGCAGAGAGAGAGGGAGACAGAATCCGAAGCAGGGTCCAGGCTCTGAGCTGTCCGCACAGAGCCCGACGCGGGGCCCGAACCCACGAACTGTGAGATCATGACCCGAGCTGAAGTCGGAGGCTCAACCGACTGAGCCACCCAGGTGCCCTGAAACCTGGGTTTTAAAGGCTAAAGGACAAGGACAAGAGAGCCAAGTCCAGACACTTGCGAGAGACTTGCAACTTGGGAGTCTGGGCCAAAGTTCAAAAGGAAAATGGAAAAAATAGACTTAGAAAGGACCACCCGTAGTTTATTCTGTCAAGAAAAAACAAAACAGAACAAAACACAAAGGAGTTTCAAGAAAGAGGCGGTGGTTATATCCTGGAGGAGACTGCAGAATTGTCATTGAATTTGGAGACTACGATGTAACTGGTAGTTTTCAAGAAGCTTGTCTGGGACAAAACCAGAATGATGAGCAAGTGAGACTTGGGAGATTGCTAATGGATCCTGAAGACCAGACCCAATTACAGTGTTGAATATCTGTGAATACGCCCCGGTGCCATTAATAACCCCTTTTGACATGAAGACTGCCTCGTTCTCCTACTTAGCCTGTCTTTTCCAGCATCCTTTCTTTAAATACACCATAATTAATAGGTACTTCACAAGGCTAGATATTACTTTTATGTTCTAGGTAGGTTTTCCTCTTAGGGACCACATCTATGTTCCCAATTTCAGTTTTCACATCCTTCCACGTAACTCACAAATGCACTAGACCTTTACACTCGGTCCCTTGCAACAGGCGTGCCAGGGAGAGTAGTGAGTTTACCTTAGAGTTGGTGCATGCTTTCGTGCTAATTATTTTCTCAATAGTAACCTCTGTAGTTTAATCACTCAGGATCAAAACTTGGTGTATCTTGTACTTTGCGTAAGACCAAGTTTTATTTTATTTTACTTTAGTTGGTTAAAATGGATGTTTTGTGAAAGATGCACGGACTTTATGAAATATTTTTCTAGGTCAGTGATCAATATTTTTAATTTTATTAGTTTAGAGTATGAAACTTTTAATTTTGAGTGGGGGTAGAGTTTATATAAAGACGAGGCCTCTTGATGGCTTTATGAAGAAAGATTGTTGGCTTTAGGCAAGTGAAGAATAATTCCTTAGAGTGTCAAGTATACATTTGACATAAGGCACTCAGCCTTTACTTGGTGAGCATATATATCACCATAAGTCACCAGAATTCTGTCAGTACAGTGACAAGGATCCAGGGAGAATCAGGAATGGAATCTCTTTTGACTGATTAGGAGAGGAATACATTAACCCTTAACTGCATGAGTTTTGCACAAAGTATTATTTAATGTATAGATGTCTTGCATTCATTTGGAAACAAGTTCCTTTTTTTATTAAAATTTTTTTAATGTTTATTTGTTTTTGAGAGACAGAGAGAGACAGAGCATGGGTAAAGGAGGGCCAGAGAAGGAGACACAGAATTGGAAGCAGGCTCTTGGCTCTGAGCTGTCAGCACAGAGCCTGATGTGGGGCTCTAACTCACGAACCAATGAGATCATGACCTGAGCTGAAGTCGAAGGCTTAACTGACTGAGCCACCCAGGCGCCCCAATTTGGAAACAAGTTCTTAGGCTTCAGTACTAGTTTTGTGTTGCTCTGCCTCCTTGCACTTGTAAATAACCCATCTCTCAGCATTGCACTTGAAGGCAGAAGAGCTGGTTGGGTGCCTGTATTTCTGTGACTTTTGGCAGGTTCCTTACCCTCCTTTGAGACCTTCTAAATCTGCGAAGGGATACATTTGCCTCCCTATGGGTCTTCATAGCTGTAGCATTATAATAGTATAGACCATTGCTGTTCATTGCTGTATAATAGTATAGACCATTGCTGTTAAGTTTTCTAGAAGGCACTCAAGTCAGAAGTAGGTGAAATTAATTTTATAATATATTTTATTTAATCTAATATATCCAAAATATTATCATTTTCAACATGCAATCATACATAGAAAAATCTCTAATGAGGTATTTTATGTTCTATTTGTGCCGTCTTCAAAATCCAGCATATATTTTTACTTAGACCACCTCCAGTTTGTATTGGCCACATTCTAGTGCTCAGTTGCCACATGTGGCCAGTGGATACTGCAGTGGACAGCACAGGTGTCATCTCTCCGTAACTGGTCACCATAATCCTATGACTGTCACACAGTTGTCACGTCTTTGATCTCCAGGCCCTAAGAAAACACCCCTAACTCAAGAATGATCTCAGACCCTCATGTTTGTAAACCAGCTGCTTTTGGGCTATATGGTAAATTTGTATTCTGTTCCTTCCTTGGACACATCTCTGTCCAGCTCCCCATAGCTGTCACCCTACTTGAATATTGAAGGGCCTGTGAACCAAGAACCTAGAGGTGCATGTACCCTCCCCTCCTATGACTCCTTCAGGTGTAATGTGGTCCCTACCTGTCTGGCCCTTGACCTTGATATCTGGACTGGAACAGCAGGTCCATCTTTAACTATGTTAACCTCTTTCTAAAGGCCTGGAGTTAAACTATTTAGCCAGCTACTTCATGCTTCTTTCTTGATCAGTTGGCTTCTCTAGATGAGGGGACACCCTAAACAAAAGGCATCTCCGGGCTGGACTTACTACAGCCACAGCAGCTAATTCCCTTTAATTGACACTGGTCAGCACATTATTCCAAACCCCTTTCTCCCAAAGCATCAGCCTAGCTATATCGTTCCCCCACCCATTTCTCTCACCTTCTGTCTTGATTTCTTTAGGGCTAATTTTACACAATTCTTTTTATTTATTTTTATTTATTTTTTTATTTAAAAAAATTTGTGTTTATTCATTTTTTTTTTGAGAGAGAGAGAGTGAGCACACAAGTGGGGAGGGGCACGGAGGAAAAGGACAGACAGAATCCCAAGCAGGCTCTGCACAATCAGAGCAGAGCCTGATGCAGGGCTCGAACTCATGAACTGTGAGATCATGACTTGAGTTGAGATCAAAAGTCAGACCCTCAACGGACTGTGCCACCCAGGTGCTCCTTAAACAGTTCTTTTTAACACACGATGACTTGTAAACTATTAAATACAAATATAAATTAAAATTTTAAAAGAATCATAATGGACATATTAGAAAGGGACCCCCAGTCATTAAATGCTGTCTCGATCTTTCAGTTCAGAAATGTTGTACTTGTTTTCTTTTCATATCTCAACTTGCACATCCAGCCTATGAGGAACTACAGCATGTATCTGCCTGGTTCAAAAAAAATGTCGATTTGCTGTTCTTCCCACCCCTCAGCTGCTCTGATGTTAGTACCTTGCAGAATGAAAATATTGCTCAAAATGCACTGGGGAAACATTTGTGACAGGTAAAGCCCAGTGTGGACAGGGGGTGGCAGCATTGGCCAGCTGTGGAGACAGTACTCTGGGGCTGATCAGGGACAAAGCTCAGGACCCTGGTGTAGCCCTGCTCTCCCTACCACAGAGGCAGGAAAGAACTTTGCAGACTGGGAAATGATTTCACCCAATCTGGATGGTTTTCTTCAACTGTGGTGGAAAATATGCCAAGGGCTGTGTTTTGCAATTAATTAAATTTAACTGAAGGAGTGCTGGACGAGCTGGTGGAGATGATTTGGGGGAAATGTGAAAGCCTGGCAAACACAATCCCTGCTCTGAACCTGAAGCCTGGACTTCCAGAAGGAACAGGTTGCTGGTAAGGGAGAGGCCCCAAGAACAGCTTTGGGCCTAAAGATCTTTTGTATAGTTCTGCTTTTATAAGGACAGATTCAGATTATTACCCAAGGTCTTTTCCATCTCCTGCTATTGTAGTTGTTTTTGTTTACATTCTCTCTCTCTCTCTCTCTCCCTCTCTCCCTCTCTCCCTCCCTCCCTCCCTCCTTCCCATCTCCTCCTCTTTTGTAGCACCTCTTTGCTTCAGTACAGCTTGGTTTATCTATTTTTGATAGTATGTAAAAGACTTTGTGATTGACAGCAGTCAAAGGCAGAATTGATTTGTGAACTTGAGGTTCAACGTTAAATGGAAAAAAAGGAAGAGGGCATTTTGCTTCTAGGAATCTGGACCTTCATAGAGGAAGTGAACAGGAAGAAAACTAAAGCCTAATCATAGCAGCTAATGTTAATTAAGCATCTCCTATTTGCCAGGCGCATGCTAAGAAATGTCTATGTGTTATTTAACTGGTAACATACCTCTAAGAGGCTTGAGGGACAGATGAGAGAACTTGGAGCGATTGAGTTGCTTGCCTGAGCTCACCCAGCCCATGTGTGATGAAGCGGGGCTCACCGAGCTCTGTCTCCCTCCACCCTATGTTCTCTTGCCTTTTGGGGAAGCTGGTGTCGGGTAGTGTAGCTCTTGGATGAGAAACACTACTGAAGACCATGCAAAGGAAAGATACAGACCCTCCTCTGCTAAAGAACTATTAGTCTAACCCTAGTGGCACTTGAGAGAACTTCATGACAAATCTTGGTTATGAAAGGCAGATGACATTTGATGACCCCAGGGTTTGGTAAGAATGGATTACTAAACCTACCTGGTTGTATTCAGAAGAAAATTAAATATTTGGCTCTTGGTAAAGAAAGTAGAATATATTGATGCAATTCTTGATGAAGGGAGATAAGTAAGTAGCTGCCCATCTCTCTTTTTAAATAATGTTTATTTAATTTTGAGAGAGGGAGAGAGCATGCAAGCCAAGGAAAGGCAGTGAGAGAGAGGGGGCAGGTAGATCCATAGCAGGATCTGTGCTGACAGCAGCAACCCCAGTGTGGGCCTCGAACTCATGAACTTTAAGATCATGACCTGAGCCAAAGTCAGAAGCTTAACCAACTGAGCCACCAAGGGGAAGATCCTTTAATTCAAATCACTTCTACATTTTCCTTTTCTGTTTAGGCTAGGTGTGAGAGAAAATGAGATGATTGGGTCCTGAGGGCTCATACCATTCTGAGGAACCATATTACAGTCTCACATGAATTCTTGGCAACTTTTTTTGAGAAAACAGGAACAGTTTAAGAAGGTTTGAATGAAGGCTGTTATACCAATTAAAGAATTATTAGAAGATAACCCCATCAGGGGTGCCTGGGTGGCTCAGTCAGTTCAGTGTCCAACTCTTGGTTTTGGCTCAGGTCCTGACCCCATGGTTCATGAGATCGAGACCTGTGTTAGGCTTTGGGCTGTTGGTTCTGGGCTCGCTTGGAATTCTCTCTCTCTCTCTCTCTCTCTCTCTACCTCTCCCACAGCCTGTGCACTCTCTCTCTCTCTCCCTGTCTCTTTCTCTCTCTCTCAAATAAATCAACATCAAAAAATTCTTTAAGAAGATACTCCATCAATTCATGGACACTAGAGGAAACTTATTTCAGTTATTTGACAAGTATTTGTATTTTACACACTGTTGATTGATCCCTCATCTTCCCATCCATCTTGGTATTAGCGTTCTTCCTGCAATTTATGATTTTTCTTTGCAGGCTGCTCTTCAGAGGAAGTTACTTGGTTGTGTTTGGCCTTTCCCTTTTCTTTCTCTGCATCCTGTCACTATCCCTCCCTAGTTCTCTGCATGGTTTCCAGGACTCTGAGACTCAAGTGGGTTTTCCATAGGTGACTAAGGCAACCATCCTGGGGAGGCGTTGGATGTTTGAGGTATGTCAGCGAGCCAGTGGGAAAATGAGCCCACTGCTGGAGGCTTTCTCCCTCCAGTCTCAATGGGTCTCCACTGTCTTTGGGTAATGGCCTCAGGCAAGGGTTCTCACACTCTTCTCCAGCCTCTCTTCTGCTGGCCAGGAGGGAGCCTCATTCATACATGGCTGCCTGTCAGGAGGGGTGAACTTCTGCTCCCTGTTATCAGACAGAAGCCCAACTCCTGGATTCATCTCCTTGCCATTTTGTGTTTGGTTTGCTTCTGGTCCCTGAGGTTTTATTTTTTCTTATTGTTGTGTCTAGAATGCAATGGGTATTGGAAATGTGAACACATGACATTATCTTTACCAAGAAAAGAGACACCTGCTTCAACTAAGCATAAGAAAATAATTTTGAATTTAAATCTATCTGAGAGAAAGTAGACGGATTTGTGAGTGCAATTCATAAGATGGGAAGACAGAGTAATCATCTCTTGGAAAAGTTGTAAAGAGAATACATTCTTTTTTTAATTAAAATTGTTTTTTTTAACATTTATTTATTTTTGAGACACATAGAGACAGCGCATGAGCAGGGGAAGGGCAGAGGGAGAGGGAGACACAGAATCCGAAGCAGGCTCCAGGCTCTTATGAGCCGTCAGCACAGAGCCCTATGTGGGGCTTGAACTCACAGACTGTGAGATCATGACCTGAGGTGAAGTCAGCCGCTCAACCGACTGAGCCACCCAGGCGCCCCGAGAATGCCTTCTTTACATGGGATGCCGAGTTCAAATTTCCAGAGTTCCATTTCATTTCTGAGAGTCTCTGGTTCTCCTCGGGGCTACTTGCATCTGTAGTCAGTGACCCCTGGTCGTTGGGATTTCTGAGTGTTCATGTCCTGTTGTAGTTTATTAGAGGGATCTACTTCTGTGTGTAGTTTGTGCATAGGTAGCAGGGCAAGAATACTATCTAGCACAGTCATCAGATCTACTTTAGCATCTGACTCCTTTTCCCTTTACAATTCAACAACAAGCTGTGTTTGTACTGTGTGTCAGAAAACTAAGAAAGTGTTGGGTCAGAATCTAAGAAGTTGTCTGGGAGGGGATTGCCCGGTTTGAGGGAGTGGAGGGATTTTCAGACACTTCTTTATATCTGGAGTTTTAGTTCATCATATTGGGTGGACATGGTGGTATGCCTTTCTAGAAGGTATACACAATTTGAGGTTTCTTGAGGGACAGGCAAGTTTTACATCCTGGAAGAAATACTGTGTAGCAGAAAGGATTTTAGATGGAGTCAAGAGACTTGATAAAATCCTGACGCTGACACTCTTAATTATCTAGTCTTGAGCAAATTACATGACCTCTTTGCACCGTAGTTAATAAACTGCAAATTAACTGAATTGGATTGAGCAATTTCTAAGGTTTCTCCAACCTTCCAGAGATTCCAAAAGTACACATCTCTGTCTTCAGCATGGTTAGGCCCTGTCCAGAATGGGGTTTAGGACTTTATTTAAAGGCTCTCTGCACCAGAGTGGCTAAGAGGTTAGTCTTGGTGTTGAGCATACCTAATTTCGAATGCCATCCGTACTACATAAATGGTATGATATTAAGGAGGTCATTGAATCTTCCAAGTTTTGGCCTTCTTACCTATTAAAGGGAGATGAGAATTATACCTACCTTATAGAGTCATTTTGTTTAATAATAAGAGAAGTTTGCTCAGGAACCAACACATAAAAGCAGTGATTGGCTCTCTCGTTCCTGGTGAGCTCCGTGAGAGTAGGCATCCTGCTTACTTATCTTATCCTAGCTCATTCATCTTATTTCAGTTGCTTAGTTCTTTATTTTATATGTAGTGTGCAATACGTGTACTGTTAAAGTACAATTAAAAAAATTAAAATAGGACTCATACAAATGTAGAATGAATGCATATCACATTTATTTACCTCTTAAATGAAGGAATCAGCAAGATGCTAAAGTTGACCTTTTGGAGAAGTAGAGGGAAAGGATTATGTAGTTTATCCCAAAATAATTTTCCTAAATGTGAGATAAAATTGATTTATGGCCGTATGGGGGAATAAAACCATAACCTTTAACATAATCTTCTATTCTCAACATTTGTATATCCACAGGATGAAATCTTCCAGCTAACCTATAGTTATAAAGTTCTTAGGCCGGTAAAATGCTACTTTAGTAGTACAGCATGAGGATATGCAAGTTTCTTTTTGCCATTTCCAAGTTTTGGGTAATTATCCTAAATAGTTACAAGACCAAACCTAAAGTATTATTTATCTTAGAAAAAGATTAAATGGCAATATGATTCTAGTATATAAGTATCTATTTTCTGCCTGAACTTTTAATAAGGACTAGGACCATCCATAATTATGTTTTCATAATGTTTCATTACAGAGAATATGGGGATATTTAGGAAAATGCTACCAATTTCTAAGATGGTGTTATGGAGGTTAGCCATTTAATGAGTGCTTACATGGGCCATATTAAGGGCTTTATATACATTTTAGTTTAATCTGTAAACAGCCTTGTGAGGTAGGCATTATCTCCATTTTGAAAATCAGGTAAATAAATCTCAGTGAGGTTAAATAATTTAATCAAGATTATGTAGCCAATATGAGCCAAAATTGAAATTCAGTCTGATTGTGAGTCTGTATTGTCTCCAATGCCTATGTTATAAACTACCCCAAATTTTAAACTGTTCTAAATTTGAAGGTAGATCTCAAGTTAAACATACAGATGAGTGGGTCCAGTTTTGCTTACATGTCAGCATAAACAAAATGGTCCTTCTCTCTTTAGGGACTCACCATTTTGAAACTGTTTGAGATAAGTGGTCTGTTTCCTGGCCACCATGTTAAATCACACATGTTTTAAAGAAAAATCAAACTATTTCATTTGTTTTTTAAAGCTTCCTTCTTTCAAGTTGTCTTTGTCACTTACCTATCTTTCTCATATCTCTTCTGGCCCCCGAAATGTCTGTAGGTGGGCTGGATCCTTTCTATTCTGGATGAACTACAGTTGAGCCCTCAGCCTCCCGTCGGGGTCCTTCCACTGGGGACTGGGAACGACCTGGCTCGAACTCTCAACTGGGGAGGGGTAAGAACTGCTCTTTGGGGCCGGCCATGCTATCAAGCAGAAGGGTCCCTGAATCCACAGATGTTCTAATGGGAGGGGAATATCCTACTGTTGTCCAAAGAATAAGTTAGAATGGAGAATTAGGGTGCCCTTGCATCATGGTTTTATCTGGAAACTTTTTCATTTTAAACTTAGAATCATCTAGAGAAGAAAGTATGGTATAAAAAATGGGGATTAGTACATAGGCCTGGGCTTCTTGAGGTATCCATTGAAAGGCAGTGGGTGGGTTGGCCTCAAGTCTTTATGTAAAACACACACATGGCCCTGAATTGATCTTGACCCTCGGTCTTGACCAGAATAGCAAATATGGTTCAGATTACAGTCCATACTTTAGGAGAGTTATGGGTTTTTTTGAGCATTTTGTTTTTCTGCTTGGTGTCATCATGGCTTTGTTATACAGGAAGCCACTGTCCTTTCTAACATAGAGCCAAGTTCAGGCAAGCTTAGTGGAAGAAGTTTACCTGTCACTAACCAGCTATTTTGTACACATTTTTTACAGTGTTAAGATAGGAAGAAGACACAATATGCTAACATATGCAGCCCCACCAGCTTTTTATCTGCTCGTGTGAGAGATTGGACTGGGCTCCATGAAAATTATCTTCAGATATTAGCCGATATTAATTCGATCTTTGGGTGAATTAACCTCCCTTAGGTGATAATTATCTTCAGATATTAATATGGCATTGGGTGAATTGACCTCCTACAGGTCTTTTTGTTTGTTTGTTTTTAAGTGAGCAGAGTATAAATGATAATAAATTAGTCGCTTCATATAAATATTTTTAGCACTGTTAACGCCTCTCATCGAAATCAGTGACTTGACAATCCTTAATAATCATGCTGCCAATAATACATGCTCAAGGAGTAAATGGTTGCCTAATAGGGCTGTGCCTCAGACAGACTTGCCTTCGGTCATGGAAAGGATGGTGTCCCACTGCAAGGTGAGGGAGATGAAGTGGAATGTTAATTGAAAAAGTTGTCCATCGTATCCCACCTTGATTCTTTCCCTCCTTTTCCACATTCTTGTCCTGCGTGCCTCTCAAATTCCTCTAGTAGGAGACCTGGGGAGTCCTATTTTCACTCTGACGGAAGCAGCCATCCAGAATGGCCCTCAAATGTCTACCAGTGACTCCTGGTTCTTGGTGCTGGCAAAGATTACTCAGCTCAAACCAGTGAAAGCAGTATTTCCATGCACATTGCCTGTGACTGTTGTCTTAGCTTCTGAGTACTTCAGAGAAAACAGTTTGCTTTCCCAGCCTTGCTCGTTGCAAAATAAACAGACGGCTATAGCAGTGCTCTTGCTTGCATGAAATACCTTTGGCAGTACTGTTCTCTGCTCCAGGCGGCAATGGATATATTCTTTGATCCCTTAGGGCTACACCGATGAACCTGTTTCGAAGATCCTTTGTCAAGTAGAGGATGGGACAATTGTACAGCTGGATCGCTGGAACCTCCATGTGGAAAGAAACCCAGACTTGCCGCCAGAAGAACTTGAAGATGGTGTATGTAAGGTGAGAGAGTTCTTCCTTCAGCAGAAAGGGCCCCTGGAGCATGTGCCTGAGTGACAGGAAATACACTCCTGGCTGGAGAAACATATGCTGCTTCTTTTCTGTGAGATAGCAGGATAATGTTTGAGTTTATGGCCACTGGGGTAGGAATATAACTCTACTCCATGCTTCTGCTTCATAGACTTCTAAAGACTGAGATTTCCTACCTGCTTCCGGAGCTCAGGAAGCTGTTCCCTGTCCTCATCTTCCACACCAGAAAGGCTTGTATTCATTTTCCAATCTCCCAAGCACTGCAAAACTCATAACCCATGAGAAGGTGAAAAAATGTGGATATTCTGAAGCATTAGACATATGGTTTTTCTGATGGAAAGATCACCTCCTGAGATTTCTAGTCTGACACTAAATATCTCTTACGTTTCGAAAGTATTAACTAAGCCAGTTTCATCACTCGGTTGGGAAATGTTTTGACTTCGTATTTTTCCTTTAGCGATGAAGCTTTCATTTCTGTCCAAGACAAACGAAGAGACACAGTTGTACATATGTTAGTGCAGAGTTTCAGTGGGAAATTTGGTTCTAAGTTCCATCCTCAATTTCATATAAATTTGACAGGTTGCCAAGTAGCCACTTCTTGCATATTACTTCCCACTGTTCTTCTGTGATAGTGTTTACAAAGTTTTTCATGCGTAAGAACCTCCACACATGTCTGTGAAAAATGCAAATGAGGGGGCCCAGTCTCCATCGATTCTGATGAAGTAAATGCAAGTCGAAGGCCCAGGATCTGTACATTAAATGACATCCCTGCTTTATTGGATTATGCCATTGATTGAGGTCAAGATTGTCTTGGGTGTTCCTTTTCTTTCTTTCTTTTTTTTTTTTTTTTTTTTAACGTTTATTGTCATGGGCATTTCTGCTTTAAAATAAATTGAGCCAGATATCCTTTTGAACCTAACCAAAACCTATTTATTCATCAACACCATGATCCTGACCAATTGTGATAAACACTCAAGTTTCTTATTTGGCTAAAATAAGTTAAAATATGTTTTGTCTCGTCTTCATGTTTTTTTCCCCTAAACCATGATCCAGAAATTATAAGGTTTCTAGTAGATACCATGACTGCTTTGTTGATTTGCATTCATAAGGTCACAATGTTGCTTAAACTGCAGGTACCATCTTGGAATATGATGCTTTCTAATGTATTCAACCTACAGAAATTGGGTAAAACTAGCCAAAGCGAAAAGAATTTTATGGAAATTTTGAGGTCCTTTCCCCACCAATCTTAGAATGCTTAGGCCCTCAAGAGAAATCTCTGTTTGAATCTCTTCCTGACAGCATAAGAAATGGAAAGACCCCCTTGTGCAGCCAGGGAACATTAATCCAGATAATTAAAGGGCTTTGAAAAATTGGATTTTTTAGATGTGTAGGAAATTGAGACAATTTTTCCTGGAAAATATGAATAAGAATTTAATAAAAGACTAAATTGGGATATTTTTCAGGGGATGGTGACCAGATGTTCTCCTGAGTTATTGGTGAATGCTAAGACATGGGTTAGAATTGTAGCCAAGAAAACATAAATGGTAGAGATGAATGTATCTTTGCTTTTGGCAAGATCACCAACCCTTGCTGTCATTACAAAGGCTTGGTATTTCGTTTTAGTGCAAGAACTGGACATTCTCAAGTAGGAAGCCAGAAGAGTGAGACATGATTTTGGCACTGCTCTGTGTTCGTTTTCTCCCCTCTTCTCCAGGCAGTTGTAGCCATTCTAAGGGGGCTGATTTGACCTCTGAGTCATTATAAGCTCTGATTCAGGACCTCCCATTGGGGGCGGGGAGTGTTCATCTTTTTTTCCATTGAAGGCCAAGGCTATCTGTTTGGGGGTTTTGTTTTGTTTTGCTTTGTTTTGTTTTGTTCTGTATTAATATCTCTTTCTGTTTCTCTCCCTTTCATTTCATGTATTTCTTAATGGGACAAGGTCCACATTCTAGTCAAACAATCTTGCTGATCAAGGGGCGTATAAAAACAGTGTAATAAACTTACTTGTGGGACCTTGAGGGTTAAACACTTACTTCTAACAGAAGAGAAGTATATTTCTATCTGGAGACTAAACCTGATAATTATCTGGAAACATTATCCAAGCTGAGATAAAATTGCCTCTCTATTTAGTTTAACATTTAGCTTCCACTCTGAGCTGCTGAAGGAAAAGTAGAAGAACCACAATTTCCTTTCTAGTATTTTCCACATGCTTTTATAATTGTTCTGACATTGGAGTCTTAAAAGCGTATGAATTTTGCAGTTTTGATGAATGATTTTAGGTTGTATAGTCCTCTCCTTTGTGAAGCTGGCAGTGCTTACAGTCCCAGAGGACGCTAGGAAGGCCTGTGTATGTCCCTGCATCTGTATCTGCATATTAAAGATCTAAGGTCTGATAGACTGAATAGAAATCTGAATGATACTGACAAATGTGTATACACATGTATATTTCTTTCCCCATAGACCAAGGATAGTTGAATGTTTCCCACAGCATAATTTTTTATGACTTATGTCAAAAATAGATTTAAAAAACCCAAAGGGTAAGCATATTAAATATTATTCATTTTAAGTTGCAGTATTAATATGCTGGACATAAATTCTCAAAAAGTATATCCACTGAGTAAGTAGCTTGCACGTGATCCTTCCAATTGAATTAACTCTGTTTGCTTAGTGGATCATTCCTTGTAACTATTGCACATGTGTTTCCCTCAGCTGAATTGGGCTCTCCTACTAATATTGCAAGAATAGTTCTCAGTTAATAATGTGTATTTGTGTCACTAGTTTCCTATACTATTTAACATCCTTGGGAGTGTTATTTGATTTGAACTTGCACTAATGAATTCAAAAATCCCCCATTCCTTCTATGCAAACACCTTCTACCTCGAGTTGTGACTTCTCTCTCTCCCAGGGATTGTTGCAGAGACACATGTCTGGAATTAGGCTTTACTTGACTCCTCCTGCTTGGTTACACACCACTTCACCTCTACTTTGTTCATCATTGCAGCTTCCTCTGAATGTTTTCAATAATTACTTCAGCCTTGGATTTGATGCCCACGTCACACTGGAGTTCCATGAATCCAGAGGTGAGGACAACGTCCCATTTCCATCTCCCAGGGAGGAAGTTGCCAGCAGGTGTTTTGCATGTTCCCTTCTGTTTGCATATCGCTTAGGGGTTGACAGTGGGCTTCAGTGTTGCTTTGTTGTAATTTTCACGGCGACCTTGGGAACCAGGCAAGATAGGAACTTACTTCAGATAGGACCCTGAGACCCAGTTGTTTAGAGTCTCAACGATGGTAAAGGACAGCACTGGACATATGTTCCAGGTGTCAGACTGCTAATTTTGAAGTTAGACTAGAAACTTTGAAGTTAGTGAACTACTAGGAAGTGATAAAGATTCTTTCACTAGAGTTATTAGGATATTGACAGCTTCTGGAAGCACCAGTTGTTAAAGTCCAACACTTCATATAAACCAGAGTCATTGAAATCTGGCAGCAAAAACACTAAAGTCCTCCCTGTGTGCGTAAGAGAGACAAAAGGCATCTTAGAACAATAGGGAAACTGATAGGTGGTCTGGGTTGAAAGAAACGATACGGTGGTAATTGGATTGGTTGCAGAGGTGCTGGGAATACCCATTGGGCAAGAAAGAGGAGTGAATGAGACTCAGTAGTAGTTTCAAGGGCTAAAAGAGACAGAGTCACAGCTAGGGAACAAAATCATTTTAGAAAGAGATGAGATGAAATAATGGCATATAGTTCAATACTCCCTTAAAAATTTCTAATGCCATTCAGAGTTGAGAAAGTTTAGGATTCGAGCTTATGTTTTGAATCTCAAATCTTCTGTGCTCACACTCACTCATATAGTATCTCTTCATCTCTCTCTCTCTTAAAATCTCTTCTTATTAATGTAACTATGTTCATCTGTGTCTTTGCCTGGATCTACATCTGTACCTCGTCCCTTTGAATATGTTAATATATAACCAAAATAGTGCCCGCCTGCAGGTTAGTAAATGCATTGTGACATAAAAGGCATAAATGAGAGGATCATTATACTTCTTTTTTTCCAGATTCTTCGGAGCAGAAGTGGTTTTAGCTCCTAAAATTTGAAATCCAGAGACCTTACGGCTAGAATTCGAATGTGCAGATTCTAGTGTTAACCCAGAGAAAATTCTGATAACACTCTTATGCACTAACAGTCAAGAGTGAAGTTGTAGAATTAAAGGTGTTAGAATACAAAATTTAAGTCAAGTCCAAACTTGTAATTCTCAAACTGAATTTAGCAATTTTGGTAGGCTTTGCGTTCCCGCTTTCATGAAGCTTTGAGGGTCAAATGCTGTGTCAAATAAAAGCAATACCGATCAAAGAGAGAGCCATAGTTCGACTTTTCTTTCTGAAAGGTTGGTCGATTACAGAACCACAAATATCAAATATCCAGGTCGGGAACACCACCACCCTCCCATCACCCTGGCATTTTTGGAGATAGATATGCAGAGAGTCCTGTGTTAGGGCCCACATTTATGGTCTGTCAGTCTCCCTATATTTAAGGAGACTTAATTTGGGGGAGTAAATGGAGATTACATTCCTCATTTCTTAAACCAGTTTTTTCCTCATATTCTTCAAGAGACTCTGGATCTGGGCTTCCTAATAAAATCCTTAAGTTTCTTAATAATACTTGTAATATAATTATCACCAAGGCATGAATCTTCAAAATAGACATTCTGGCATGAAAAAAGGTCTAAATGAGTAAGTGGCAGACAATGAGCTCATTCCAGGGAGCCTAATATTTTGTCTAATTCATCTGACAATCTCCTAATGATACATCTCCTTGTACTATGGTGAAACTTCTGTGTCTCAGAGTGAAAAAAGCAGAAAGAAACGTCAAGGTGGAAAGACCAGGCTTAGAAGAGACTTCTTAAAGGAAAGTGATTTTTTTTTTTTTGTAAGCTACGGTACTATTTCATTTGAGAGAGGAATATGTGGCATATGTGTATATTCATAGTTTAATATGCATGTGATTATAAAACAATTGGTTAAAAGATGCCAAGCATTGGTCTTCAAATAGTTTACTGTTGAGGCTTAGCATAGTGCTTTCATGCAGTATGAAATGGAACCACAGTCATTTGCTCTGCACGTATCAGGCCCTTAAACCAACAACCGAAGAGCTGGTAGGGAGAACTGATGTTGACTGAGACCAATCGCTGCAATATTCATGAAGATGATATAGAGGCAAATATTCACAAAATGTTGGAACCAGATTTGCTGGTTGATATGCCTAGACCAGAGGTGTGGACTTCTTAATATCTCATGATACATTCATTTTGCATTAATTCATGACGAAGAGTATAATTACCCAAGCTTATTATTATTATTATTATTATTATTATTATTATTGCTTTTTACTCTTTTCTGTTTGCATTTTCCCCATATTTTTTACCTGGATAGTCAAGAAATCTCAAGCTTAATTGCAGAAGGAAAAGATACTCTGACCACATTTTCAATAGGGGCCGACTTACTAATTTCATTGGTTATTCTCTTGGCTGTTCACAAGCCAAGAACACTAATAGTCGAGACTTGCGACTGTTCTCAAATGCAGACACTCACAGTTTGAGAGGTCATAACAAAACTTGTATCATTTGCCATGAAATACTTGGAAAGTGACTCAAAGCCTCACAAGATCCATTATAAAAAATGAGCTGGGATAGAATAACCTATTAGGTATTAGTAAAAAAAAAAATACACACACACACAGACAGTGAGAGAATTATTTTACTTTTTCTCCAGGTGTGTGTGCGTGTGTGTGTATTTGGGAATTATACTAATTTATCTATATGAAACGGGTCACAAATACAGATCTCACTAAGGCAGAGTCTTTAAAAATGTAATTGCCAAAACAATTTTTGGCATAAACGTAAAATAGCTCATCAAATAGAGAGGATAATTAAAGACATTTGAGATAGTTTCTTGGTGGCATTACTGTGTAAATGCTTTAAGAATTACTGGTAAAGGGAATAAAGACAGTCTTAACATTTTGATTGAGTTTGTACATAAGGAATGCAAACATTTGAATAATTAGGGTTTCTATATTTGATCAGAAGGTAGGTTTAGTTCATTTAATTGGAAAATAGAGATGGCTTCTTATTTAAGTGCCTATACCATGCATGGTTGAACTGTTGCTTGCATATCAGCAAGTGCAGTCATTTGGAACAGGATTTGGAGACATAATAGACTTGGTCATTTAACTGTCAGTTGGAGTCTTGCCCAGAACTTTAATAATTACTGCATTATAACAGTGCTTGAAGAAGTACATTGAAAATATTCCCATCTATTAACGTATAGCCATGTTAACAATGATTATGGTTATCAGGTGGCAAAGTTAGGTCTCACTTTGCCAGCTAAATGAATTAGATTGTCATTTTTTTTTTTTTTTGGACATGAAGGATATTAAGCACCTCAAACTTTTAACCTGAGATTGGATGCTTAAATTTTACTGCCTCACTGAAATTACCTATTCAGCGGAGTTGAACCTTATCCTACAATGTCAGGGAAATACAGTTACGATGCTAGAGGAGGCAGTATTTAAATTTGACTTAAGATTTACTATTTTCACTGAATATACAGAGACATGTAGACCAGCATGTTTCCAAGGATTATGAATGTTTCATAAATGAACAGATTTCTTTAAAAAGTTATTTCAGTGGCTTGCTAAATTTCACCATCGCTGCAAAGGACATACGACCGGTCTCATGTGTGGGTGCTGAGATTCGAGCACAATTTGCCCTGGAGAAACGCTCATTGTCCAAGGTTCTCTATAATCTTTTCCATTTTGAACATCTATATGGCACCTACTTTTCATTCGAGATTCAAGTGTACCTGCCTCTGGAACCCTTTTTTTGATCATTCCCATTACGTGGGACTCTCACTTCATCTGACGTAGGCATCTTTGTACAGCATATAAAATGGGATGTTTTACTTTGATTTGCAAACCTATCACCTCCACTCTAAACTCATAAGGGCACAAGACCTGTATCTTCTTACGTTCCCTATGCCAAGTCCATGGCCATGTCAGTGTTTGTTACAATAATGGAAAGTATAATTGGGAGATAGGCCCCATATATAACATAAAAGATAACAGTAGATAGGAGTATATAGTAGGGACAAGATTAGTTGTATAGATCGTAAATAATACAGGAGTTTACCAGAAAAAAAGATAGCGGGGTAGAATTTCTGGAAAGGGTAGGAGGGAGCTGAGAGATAAAGGAGGAGTGTGATGCATGTAGAAAAGAAGGAAAGTTGGTGAGGGCATTTCAGACTGCATAGGGACAAATGAGCTTGTGATAAGGATGGGTTAGATGACCAATTAATACATAACGAAAGATTTTTGCAATGGTGTTAAAAAATGGATAATGTTGGTAAAGTATTTGTCCTTAATGGGAGATGACGTTGGAATAAAAGATCTTTTTGGATGTCTACAATTTGAATTCAAGGTGGCATTGTGACTGTGGGTATAGATTTTGGGAACATTTATGTATACCCAGCTGAAGTCTTAAGATTAGGTACACATCTAGTACAGAGAATATGGAAACTGTGAGTTCTTTGGAGTTTAAGTTGCTTATTGATTTTTTTTAAATAATTTATTGTCAAATTGGTTTCCTTACAACACCCAGTGCTCATCCCAACAAATGCCCTTCTATGTGCCCGTCACCCACTCTCCCCGGCTCCCACACTCCCCTCACCCATCAGTTTGTTCTTAGTCTTTGAGAGTCTCTTAGGTTTTGTCTCCCTCCCTCTCTGTGTCTTTTTTCCTTTCCCCTCTTCCCCTCCTTTGCTTATAGATTTTTATAAACATAGAGTTTAACTCATATTTATGAATATCTCCTTTAATATGCCAGACCAATTACAGACAAAAGTAGGGTTTAGGATCCTATTCTGATGGCACAGATGTTACTGTGTTGTACATAAAGATAAGATTAATATATTAAATCAGTGGAATGGATTATATCCAGAGCCTGATTATCTTTATAACTGGCTTATATCTAAAGCCAAATCATTTAGGTGATTTAGATGATAAGATTTGAGAAGTTTGAGCTAATAAGGTTTAGGTGAGAGTTTTGGATTTTGATTTGATGCCCTAATGGGGATGAGACCTTTGGGGACCTTAGAGTGAATGAATGTTTTTCATATGAGAAGGATGTGAATCATGGCGGCCTGATGGTGGATGATGGTAGGTAGAATTTGGCTTCTGCAACCCTTACCATTAGGTGTCATACTTGTTGGTTAGGTTATTTTACATGGCAAAAAGACTTTCTAATGTTACTGAGGTTAATAATTAGCTGACTTTAAGATGGGAAGATAATTTTGGATTATCAGAGTGGGCTCAACATAATACCATGAGCCCTTAAAAGGATAAGCGGAAAGTTGAGCAGGAAGTTAGAGAGATGTGGCAGAATTGGATAGATCGGAAATGTGAGAAGGACTTGGTGTGCCACTGCTGGCTTTGATGGTGGAGGGGATCCCAAGCCAAGGTCTGCAGGAGGGCTCTCGAAGTTGGGAATGAACTCCAGCCAACGACCTGCAAGGAAAAAGAACTTCATTCCTTCAACCATAAGGAAGTAGGTTTTGCCAACTACTGAATAAGCTTCGAAGTGAATCCTTTTTAGAATCTCCAGAGAAGAACCCTGCTCGACACGTCGATTTTTGCCTTGTAAGACCCGAGAGAGGACACAGGAGAGCCCAGTCCAGATTTTGGCCTGGAGAATAAGAAAATAAATGGATATTTTAAGCTGTCAAGTTTTCAGGAATAGAAAATGAATACAATTAATGTTGGTGTCCAATCAGATTATAAATAGGTTAATGGCGTAGACATACACAGTGAGTGCTTAGATCTCACTTGGCTACACTCTATTCTTGTGGAAGAGGAAGATGGTCAATCAACAAACTGCAGCACTAAGCCGTAGGTAACTTCATGTACCCATGATAAATTGCATAGCAACAAAAATTCTCATTTTGCCTCTGGTTCCATAAAAGCAAGAAAGAGTTAATGTAACTGAAAATGGTACCCAGCCAAATCTGGGTTAAGAAAGGTTAAAAAAAAACACACAAAAAACCAATGTTACTCAGCAGCCAAATTTATCCTAAAGGCCCAGACTGTAAAAAATGGTGAACTCTGGGTCCACAAATGGGGACCAGGGAGACAGAGCAGTTTAGGACCACATTTATCTTTTTTTTTCATTTAGGATAACCTGCAAATTAACCTTTAATTTTTTTTATTTTGTTTCTAGGGTGTAGAGCACTTAATTCAGTAGAACAGAGTAAATATTTAAGGAAAGATGTAAGATACAGAAACATAAATGTACAAAAACTCTCAAGAGCCAATTTACAAAATACGACCTTTTTTTTTAAAGTTTGCAAGATTTCACCTGTTTCCATGTCATGTGCTAATCATATATTCTAATAATCATGAAAATAACCTAATGTAGCTCTGTCTAAAGTTGTGCCCTGAGATCATGTAGGTCTTATTCTGTCCAATCTTAGCGAGTAAGCTCTTCGCTACCTTTCCTCATCTGGACAGTTGTTGAGCTTTGCCATTCAAACACAGGTCCAGGGTTTGAACAGTTTAAGCTAGGCAGCCAGCCGCCTGATGAGAAACAATTTGAAGAGAGACCTTGACCTAAGAAGACATTAATGAGCATATGGGATAAAATAGCAGAATGAAAAACATTCTTTGGAATGTCTTGGAAATCTACTAGAAAGAATGTCAGGAAATAATATTTCACTTAGGGATTTTATAATCCCTTGAATTCATGTGAACATTCTCTGATGCAGAATCTTGTTTAACCTTTTTGTAGTCTTCAACTTATGTAACAAAAAGGATCAAACCCAAAATTAAACCACTTTTCAGCCAGACCCTTTGCTCTTCTATGTCTGAGTCCAGTTAACAGTTCACCTGCATATATGTGTATTTATATATCTCCAGTAAATCGGATAATTTTTCAAAGCCTGTTACCAACAAGAGCACAGATGGTAGTTTGGAGTTTTAGTAAAATGTTAAAGCAAATTCTCCATTACAATATTTTCCCAAAATTTCCATATTTAATTACATTTGGAAACTACATGCATAGTTTATAGAAGACATGCCCTATGGAAGTCAAAGCAAATAATCATCCCTCATCACCCTCCCTTTGTCCTTTCACCTCTGTCCTGTGTGTCCCTGCCAACCCTCTATTCTGAATAGAGTCTAGAGTGTCTCAACTTAAAAAAAAAATTACTTGAGAGAGAGACAGAGAGAGAGACAGAGAGAGAGAGAGAGAGGACACCAGCATGGGAGGAGCAGAGAGAGAAAGAAAGAGAGAAACTAAAGCAGGCGCAACACTGTCAACACAGAGCCTGGCATGGGGCTCCACCCCACCAACTGTGAGGTCAGGACCCGAACTGAAATCAAGAGTTGGACGCTTAACAGACTGAGCCATCCAGGCACCCTAGAGTGTCTCAGATTTTAATGTACATGCAGATCAACTGGAGAACTTGTTAAATCATGATTCCTAGACACCGCCCCCTAAGCATTATAATTCAGTAGGTCTGGGGCGGAGTCTAATAACTTGCATTTCTAACAAGCTTCCGATTGATGCTGACACTGCCATTTGGGGGCCATACTTTTGTAGCACTGGACAACTTTACTAACTGGCCTGTAACCAAGGGAAAGATAAGACTGTTGAGTCTGATGGATCTGAGGGGTGGGGACGGAGGGGGAGAAAGGAAGAGTGCTAACAGAAGCCACTACCTTTAATGAGGTCTTATAACAAACTACCTTTCTTCTTTTACAGAAGCAAATCCAGAGAAGTTCAACAGTCGTTTTCGAAATAAAATGTTTTATGCAGGGGTAAGTATACAGTACATTTATAATTATTACATATTATTTAATACTAATTTATCATTGGTATTAAGGATACTAACTATATTAAAAATAATTACACATCTCAGATGTTTACGAGTCCATCTGTATTATGGTTAAGGTTTAATGTCTTGGTTTAAAAGTAAATATACTTAAGCTGGTAGAAAGAGAGCTGGTGTTCATCATCTTTGAATTTTAAAGCCTTAGAGCTTCGTGTTGTACTGAGGAGAGGACATGCAAGGATGATGTGCAAAACATCAAAGCCAGTTTAGAGAATGGGAGAGTTAGGCAGACTGAACGATGTATGGAAAGTCTGGGGCAGGAATGTGGTTTGCAGAGCGGTACGTTTGCATCAGTGTTTGGAGGAGAAATTGACGGAGGATGCAGTGTCCCATGAAATCTTATATATGAGTGAAGGGTTTTTTTTTCCTTGCTTCTCAGGATCATCCCTGGGGTCGAATGGCTAGGAAGAGGGGAGGTGGAGAGGCCTCCAAAATACTGCTTTGACAGAAAACGTAGTTAATATATACCACTGGATAGAGGGCATTGAAATAAAAAGGGAGAGAGTGAGGCTAGA
The DNA here is from genome assembly GCA_030068075.1 of Paguma larvata. Lineage (NCBI taxonomy): Eukaryota > Metazoa > Chordata > Mammalia > Carnivora > Viverridae > Paguma > Paguma larvata. The sequence continues at coordinate 87,447,364 of CM057834.1, read as the reverse complement.
TGTTCTTAGTGGCAAGTGAAAGGTGATTTCAGCAGTCTATAGTCAAGTAAGAGGTCAAGAAAAGTTGTCAATAGAAACCTTCAAATGAACCCTTGGAATTAGCTACTTTTTCACTCTTCTACCATGTTCTTAAATTTTATTATAGGTTGTAGTTTGAAAACAAAGAAAGTTTTCATCTCGACAGCCACTGCATTTTGTTTTGGATTCAGCAAAAAAAAAAAAAAAGGAACTTTTTTTATGGTTTTAAATAATTTAGGAGCATTAGGAACTATCTATAATACATAAGCAAGGATTCGGCATAACCATGTGATTAAATTTGTGTTTTTTCCCCTCTTTTTCTCCTTGTTGTGTAGGCAGCTTTTTCTGATTTCCTACAGAGAAGCTCTAGAGATCTATCCAAACATGTTAAAGTTGTTGTAAGTACTGAACATATTGACTCATTTCATTTGGTTTTTCATTGTTGTTGTTGTTTTATAATTTATTTATTTAAATTCAAGTTAGTTAACATCTAGTGTAGTATTGGTTTCAGGAGTAGAATCCAGTGATTCATCACTTACGTATAACACCCAGTGCTCATCCCAACAAGTGCCCTCCTTAATGCCCATCACCCATTTAGCCCATCTCCCTACCCACCTCCACTCTAGCAACCCTCAGTTCTCTGTATTTAAGAGTCTCTTTTGGTTTGCCTCCCTCTCTTTTTGTCTTACTTTTCCTTTATTTCATTTGAATATAAATATGTATACTATAAAAAATGTACTCCAAATACCAATGGGCTGCATTAATTTCAGAGATGATTTAATGTAGTTGATTCAACCAACATTTCTGAGAATTTAGCTCTGTGTTGGGAAATGTCTTAGTTTAGTGGATGGATGGACAGCTAGTTTCACTCTTGAAGAAACTCATAGTTCAGTTGCAGAAAAGCGCATATAAGTCATTGCATAATACTGTTTAATTAATGTTGTTGACTATGTATGCAATGTGGTGGTGGCATAAAGAAGGAAATGGAAACTGACCATGGTAGGTTCAGAAAACTTTCATCAAAGAAGTGATGTTGAGCTGAGTCTCGATGTAGAAATAGATGCTCACCAAACAAATATCTTTATTCCAGTGCTATTTGAGGAGTCTCCATTTTAGAAAAATGCATTTATTTTATTATTTTGTAATGATTCCCTCTGTAGCCTATAGTCTGGCCAAGGTTCTTAACCACTGAATGGTTAGTTGGTTTGTTTTTAGTGCTATTTCTTCCTGGGTTTCTATCTCATGTTTTAGACACACTCCTTGGAGGCATGAGAGAGGGAAAGTTACCTTTTAAAGGAGCTATATTTTATTTATTTCCCTTTTTTATTAATATTAAAAAAATTACATACAAGTTAGCATACAGTGGAACAATGATTTCAAGAGTAGATTCTTTAATGTCTCTTACCCATTCAACCCATCCCTCCTCCCAAAAGCCCTCCCGTAACTCTCTGTTTGTTCTCCATATTTAAGAGTCTCTTACGTTTTTGTCCACCTCTCTGTTTTTATTTTTGCTTCCCTTCCTTTACGTTCATCTGCTTGGTATCTTAAAGTCCTCATATGAGTGAAGTCATATGGTATTTGTCTTCTCTGACTAACTTATTTTGCTTAGCATGATACTCTCTAGTTCCATCCACGTAGTTACAAATGGCAAGATTTCGTTCTTTTTGATTGCCGAGTAACACTCTACTGTATATATATATACCACATCTTCTTTATTCATTCATCCATTGATGGACGTTTGGACTCTTTCCATACTTTGGCTATTGTTGATAATGCTCCTATAAACATTGGGGGTGCATGTGTCCCTTTGAAACAGCACACCTGTATCCCTTGGATAAATACCTAGTAGTGCAATTGCTGGGTCATAAGGTAGTTCTAGTTTTAATTTTTTGAGGAAACTCATACTGTTTTCCAGAGTGGCTGCACCAGTTTGCCTTCCCACCAGCAGTGTAAAAGAGATTATAGGAGCTATATTTTAAAATAGCATATTATTAGTTATTAAGACATAAAATGTTTCCTTATAACCAAATTAAAAAAGGAGCAAATGTGACTTTGTTGTACATAATTGTCTAAGGAAAAAGAAATGAGAAAGAAGTGGGATATAGCACTGCTTGAATTTATCATAGCATAGATAAATTTGAGAATATGTGAAGAGAGGGGACAAAATAACAGAAACACATTAGAATAGAGAAAAATATATATGGGTGTGTAGAGGAGCGGGAGAGGGATATAAATTAAAATTTGTAATCACGATGCAGCAAAAACAGTTCTAAGAGGAAGTTTATACCAATACAGATCTATCTCAAAAAGCAAGAAAAATATCAAGCAACCTAGCTTGGCATCTAAAGGAGCTAGAAGAAGAACAACAAAGCCCAAAGCCATTAGAAGGAAGGAAATAATAAAGCTTAGAACAGAGATAAATGAAATAGAGACTAAAAAGGGGATAGAAAAGAGATCAATAAAATGAGGAGCTAGTTCTTTGAAAAGATAAACAAAATCGATAAACCTTTAGCAAACCTCCTTAAGACAAAAAAAGAGAGAGAACTCAAATAAACAAAGTCAGAAATGATGGAGGAGGAATAACAACCAACACCACAGAAATACAAAGGATTTTAAGAGAGTATTATGAAAAATTATACGCCAACAAATTGGACAAATCAGTTGAAAGAAGAGACAGAGGCCATTACCACTGCTGTCCACGACCCTTGGCATCACTTTCAGGTAATTCAGTTCTTGTGCAATTGCAGTGAAAACAAGCATCTTTTAGTTGTAGAGACTCTTGAAAATCGAGGTACTACCTTCTTAAAGCTAGAGCAAGAAAGGCAGAGGTCCACTGAGTTATGAAGCTCTTTTATTGATAAAATTATGGTTATAAAATTTAAATAGCTTAAAAATTAAGCAACCTCCCATCAGACTTCCCCTGTTTCTTCAGCCACTGGCAACCCCATCAAAAATAAACTTGCCCTGTTTTTCCAGTATTTTTCACGTTGAGAGGAACGGTGGTGGCATGTGCCCAGGGACAGTGGCCATATTGAATGGCATTGACTGTTGAAGTCAGCTACAGTGAAATTAACCTCTAAACACTCCCTAACCACTAGACAGTTTGTTTCCCACATCTAACAGATCCCTGGATGATGAATGTCTCACTCCTAGGTGGCTTACACAGCAGGAATTAGAGGAAGTTTGCAAAGAAGTCAGAATGGCGGCCAAGTAAATAGGAAACATTTGATATCAGCCAGTACAGGAAAAATTCTAGGTGAATTTGCTAGTGTAATCCTGTCTTCATTGTGCGTGAGGAGAAAAAATATTACAAACAAGATTTATATGTTTGAGATTCAGTCCTAGATCTACCTTTATGAGGTATAGGACTTTGGGGGGAATCATGTAATCTTTCAGAAGAGTTTACTTTCCTTGTTTAAAACAGGCATTAAAAAAAAAAAGCCACAGAGAAGGAGGAAGACATAACATAAGAGACTCAAAGACTAAGAACAAACTGATGGGAAAGGGGGGTGTTGGAGGGCGGAGAGTGAGTGTTGGGCACAGAGGAGGGCACTTGCTGGTTTGAACCCTGGGTGTTGTGTGGAAACCAATTTCACAATAAATTATTTTAAAAATAAAATAAAATAAAATAAAATAAAACAGGCATAGTAAGACATGTCTTTGAAACAGCAATTACTGACCAGTGTGATATGTCACACAGGAACCGAGGATATTTCTATGAAGACATCACTGTATGTTTTCTTGAGTGAGAGATGGAAAGGATAGAAGATTAGCTAGAGTGATTCGTTATATAAATAACAACAGACATTTCATTTTTGCCACAGGGTAAAGTCATCGTTAATCTTTCACATACATGTAAAGTGTTCATATGAATACTACATCAAAAAAAAAAGCATAAGACAATAACAAAATCCCACATACACCATTCTCTGTTCTCATGATTTATCAATACGTGAGCTTCTGTACAGGAACCTATTTTATATGCAGATATTTTCCTTGGTGTGTTTGAAGTAGGAGAAAAGTTGAAAGCTGCTGTTCTAAAGAGACACAAAATTTAAAGGTAGTAATACATAAGAAAACTTGATCAAGCATGATACATTGCAAGTTACCCATCTTTATGTAATTTGATGAATTCCCAGAGTCACTGATACGTTTCCCAGGAAGAAAAAGTAGAAAATTAAAAAAAGATTTTTATTCTAAATACAATAGTTTTATAGTTTCTTTCTGGAAGGCAAACAATACTGCTTTATATGCTTTAATGTATCGCCTCATATTTTTTAAAGAAATTTTAAATGTATATTTATTTTTGAGAGAGAGAGAGAGAGAACGAGTTGGGGAGGGACAGAGAGAGAGGGAGACACAGAACCTGAAGCAGGCTCCAGGCTCTGAGCTGTCAGCATGGAGCCCGATGCGGGGCTTGAACTCACAAACTGTGAGATCACGACTCAGCACAAGTCAGATTCTTAACTGACTGAGCAACCCAGGTGCCCCCATCACATCCTATTTTAAGTTTTAGTTACTTATAACGCTCAATTTTGATAATTTAAAATATCTTCCTTGGTATAGTCATCTGTCAACTCACTTCAAGTCCTTAAATTGGGAGACTTCATATTTTCTTAGTACCTGAGAATATTGAAAAAACACCTTCAGTTAATACCTAGAATTTGATTCCTTTCTAAGTAACATTTTAAAATGCATTGTTTATTTAGGGCTAAATATTTCCTGGAAACAATTTTTGGAGCATGCTCATGAAAACCGGGCCGTATTACATCAGCGGGGAAAAGAATGAGACAAGAATGCTAGGAGAATTGTTGCTCTTAGATTGAAAACTCTTTTTAAAGAAATCTTTAAAAATTCGCAGGGAGCTTGGGAGTACATTACTCTACACTCCAAAGGAGAAGAAAACGGGGAATTCTGTGATGAGGATGTGGGGAAAGCAAGTACAAAAGTACCCCTTTGACATTGAGAAGTCTGTAGTGGTGACTAGAGCTTTCTTCTTTTGACTTTTGTCACTTGTGGGAAATGGGAGAGGGAATGAAAGTCTTTTCTTTGATTAGTCAGAGGATACTCAAGGAAGTGCTAACCAGCGAGGGAAACTCTGTACAGAGGTATTGAGGCCAGGTCAGCCTGAGGCCCTGGAGACACCCAGGTCATGTCCAGATCCAGGAAAGCAATTTATCTTAGAAGACCAGTCAAGTCTGTAAGACATTAAATGTATAAGAGCAAATCCCTAATGGAGATACCACTAATTTATAATAGTTTTTTGAAAGCTTGCAATATATATTCCTCTTAAAAAGTTTTCAAAACATTAATGTTTAACATTTTCAAAATAAAAATCGAGCTCAGAAAGCAAATAAAATAAATGATTATATTCATCCCAGTCGTTTGGGTCAGATAGCTATGGGAGAGACCACCACTGCCTGAACTTGAGGCTTCCTTTTTATTTCCTTAAGGGTTCATAAATCTTTTAATGTTGATACTACAATTCAAAATACCTAATAATCCAAGGTGAAGAACGATGGCAGTTCCTTTGTTTGTGAGACCAGAAAAAAAATTATTTTGGTCAAATGGCAGCTTTGTTTCTACATCAAAACAAAATCATTCTGTAAACTCTGGGTCTGCTGAAGTTAGAATCAGAATACATTTTCAGTCAGGGTAGTGGACATCCACTTAAGCAGCGGTGGGGGCAGGAGAAGACCGTGACATATGCCATTGTGTCCACCTAGTTCTCTTTTGATAAAGTTTCTAGACTTGTGACCACTTCAAACCCCCTTTTCTGCTTTGATTGTTGCAGTGTGATGGGACAGATCTCACTCCAAAGATTCAGGAACTGAAGTTCCAGTGTATAGTATTTTTAAATATACCCAGGTAAGCTCCGGTCATACTTTTTCTTCGGTTTTATGTGAAACTCTGTTTAACTCGAGTTTATCAGTTTTCATTACAGAAAATTTCCAGGTACAAACCATGAAAGTAAGTTATCCTACTGGCTTATTAGGGGTTTCTAGGTCTGATAAATTTGTTTTACTTGGCTTGTTTAGTGTTCTCTGTGGTAGGTTTTTCTTTTCTTTTCTTTTCTTTTTTAATGTGATGTGGCATGCACGGTATACACATCCATCGTTAAGAAACCCAGACGCCCCTATTTCCTGGAACATTTTAATGTAATTCTCAATTACTGATTCCCTCTGCCTCCCAAGAATAATAGGCTTGAATAAATCCCTGTTCTCAGTTTCCCAAAAGCTGTTAGGAAACCATCCAGCCTGATTTTAGTATGGAACACATTCAAAATTGTTGCTAGATGATTGCTTTGAAAAAAAAAATAGGATCAATTAGAGTAGCATTTTCTAGCCAGGATGTCAACTCTCTTTGGTGCTATTATATACCTCAGGAGAAAGGGATATTTAAGATTAACTAGACTCAAAATAAGCACATTATCTCAGTGGTACAAAATTAGAGTCTAGGCTCCCGAGCCAAGAGTTTGGAAGGGATGGATCTATGACCCTTTGTTATTCACAAACCACACAACTCAAGACAGAAAATCTGCAGATAAGTTCTATTTAGGCTGAATTTAATTGAAATGAGAGTTGTATGTAAATCTCTGGCTAGGGAAACATATTACAGCCTCCTGATTATTTTTGGCAGGGCTCAGTATAGTTACCTACAATCCTATTCCAGGAGGATTTTCATCTTCATCACTTAAGATGAAAGCACCTGAGTGGCTCATCATTTTAGATGGGGCACCTGAGTGGCTCAGTGGGTTGAGCATCCCACTGTTGATTTCAGCTCAGGTCATGATCCAAGGGTTGTGGGATCCAGCCCTATGTGAGGGTCCATGCTGAGCTCAGAGCCTGCTTGAGATTCTCTCTCTACCCCGTGACCCTCTCCCTAGCTCATGCTCTTTCTCTCTAAAATAAATTAAAAAGTTAAGTAAAAGATCGAGGTTCTCAGGAAACATTGTTTATTAGGTTTCTTTAATTTTTCTCTTTTTTTCTTCTTGCTTTCTCTCTCTCTTTTCTTCTTCTTCTACTTTTCTCATTTCCTTTATTTCTCCTTCTTTTTCTTCATCTTCTGTCTTTTCCACGTACCGTTCTCACTCTTCTTCAGTTACCTTTCTCTGCTTACCTTCCCAGCGGTTATTCACTATCTTAGTTCTGCACGTAATAACCAATGCTTACCCGCCACGGTTTCTTTTCCCTTTCCTGCTGGCATGCAGTGTCTTCCTCCAAGACCAAATTCTGGAACTCACAGCATATCATAGAAAAGAGACGTAATGGATCACTGAGTGAGAAATGTTAATGAATAACGGGTTGGGAGAAAGTTAGGCACCATGAGATGCCTTCATTATAAAATTGTGGTCCATTTTCACAGATGAATATTTGGAAATGATAAATCCATTTTCTTTTCTATTGGAAGGTGTGCCCCAAGAACAGAAAACTAGTCTTAGGTGAGATACACGTTGGATCTCACTGTAAGGTAATACCTAATAACAATCATGAGAGGAATGGAATAAATTTATTTTTTTTTAATCTTATCTTGCAGATATTGTGCTGGCACAATGCCCTGGGGGAACCCAGGAGATCACCATGATTTTGAACCTCAGCGTCATGATGATGGTTATATTGAAGTAATTGGATTCACTATGGCCTCTTTGGTGAGCAATACGATATTTTATTGAAATGAAATACATTTCCATCACAGAGTTTATTCATTTCATAGATTTTTGGTTTTCACTCTTTAATGGTCTCTCCTGCCTTACCAATTTATAAACTTTATGGAATACAGAATTGCTTGGGTAAAACAAGAACAAAACAACCAATTGTTTTATGTCACTAAGAAAACTGTGCACACGTGTATGAACTTCAGAAATAACTATTATTTGTTAATTGTCCTGGTTGATTTTCTACCAGGATGAAACATAGAGTGCTTATGGAAATTCAAAAACCTTATGCCACAGACATATTCCAGCATTAACACGGAAACCTTGTCATTTGATACCTTTTTGTTTCACGAAGGACTAGAGCATTAAGGTAGAAAGGAAGGTGGTTATTTGCATTTATCTTTATCTTGCCTGCTTAAGTAAAAAGTGGACATCTCCATTAACACAAAATACCTGAATAAAGAAACACATCATTATTGTGACATTAATGAATATTCATTTGCTACAGTATTGAGATTACCTTTACATTTTAATTTTGTTTGGATGCATCAAATTGTGAATTATGGCATAAGGGCAGTTTCCAGCAGGTTTTAACTGTGTATTTCAACCTATTATTGAATGATGTGGAAACCAGTTAAAAATTATGTCTATCACCTTATGTGGTGTAAATCAGGCTGCACTATCAGTTTATAAAGTGAATTAAAAAATTTAAAGCTTCTTGCGGCCCATGGTTAGCACTTGGTGTGTGCTAGGCCTGGAGCCTGCAGGTAAGAATGTTGTATTTCTCGTTCTAAATAAGCCAAAGCAACTCTTGATGCATCTCATCTTATGGATGTCTACTAACTTTTCCTCAACCCCTTCAGGTTGCTGAGATCTAACAGAATAGCGTTTAGGGGTGTGGCAAGAACGCCCAGCCCCTGATATGGTGATATTGCTCATTAAGTCTGCCAGCTCTGGGATGAAATGATTGTTAAGTGTGGAAGATTGGTCTGGATGGATCTGATTTTCAGGGTCATAGCTCATACACAGCTCTTTCTCTCCAAAGGCCTTTATGCTAATTACAGGCAAAAATTCAGCCAAGGGCAAATATAGGAATCAATTTGAGAAGCACGTGTGCAAGGTAAAATTCTTGGAGGTGACCAAAAAAGCCTTAAACCTGGCCACGTGTGTTTCACTCATTCATTTATTTGTGGATTCAGCGAACGTTTACTGAGCGTTTACCAATGTGCCAGAGCTTCCTAGTGGTGACTGTGTGGCAGAAGGCTGTCAGGGAATGTGTAAGAGAAGATGTCCTTCACATAGGCTAAAGAGGGCACGAAGAATATTAGATACCTCCCCATCACGCTCAGGATCAAAATCTAAATGTAGGCCTGCAAAATGGAGTTTCTCTCTCATTCTCCAGCCTTTCCCATTGCCTCCTTTGCTTTCTAGCTCAAGTAGCCTCTCAAGTCAAGATTAGCTTTGAACACCTCTTGTTGCTTTTCCACCACAGGGCCATTGGCTATGCCATTTCTCTCTAAAATGTCCTTTAGCCGTCCATCTTCTATAACTTCTCAGTCCATATCTATGTCAGATCATTTTTATAGCCTTACTCGGATTTTTTCGTTTACAATTGTATCGTGATTGGATAGGAAAGAGATAGCAGACTGAGACTGGGTAATTAGAGGAGAGTTTATGGATGGACTCTACAAACAGTGAAGTAGGTTTCCGAGAAGGAACAATGGATGGTGGTGTTTTCCTGAGCTGAAGGTGTAAAGGTAAGGAAGCAGTCAGCTGTACCCGAAGGAGAACTATTTGGGAAGGACCAAAGAGTGTTTGTTAAGCAGCCAGGGGACAAGCCAGCCACTAATACAGTGAGGCTCACAAGTGAGTAAGTAAGTGAGTTAGGCTCACAAGACAAGAAGGGGGGCAGGAAAGGGTGGAGTGCCAGCCAGGAGTGGTAATGGTGGATATCCATCACTCCAGTATGTGTCTGCCACAAGCAGAGAGCCTAACACCCAGAGTTGGCATGAGCAAATGTGGCAGAGTGAACGAATTTTGCCAGGAGAAGAGGAGTGGGATTTGGCATTCTTTAGAAAGAGAGGGGCGCCTGGGTGGCTCAGTTGGTTAAGCGGCCAGCTTCAGCTCAGGTCATGATCTCGTGGTCTGTGAGTTCGAGCCCCACATCGGGCTCTGTGCTGATGGCTCATCAGAGCCTGGAGCCTGCTTCAGTTTCTGTATCTCCTTCTCTCTGCCCTTCCCCTGCTCACGTTCTGTCTCTATGTCTCTCAAAAACTAAATAAACATTAAAAAAAAAAAGAAAGAAAGAGAAATTCATATACACTTGCAGGTATGAGGGATCCTAGTCCTCTGTGGGGACTATAATTCATTTTATGAAATAAAAAGTGCGAGTAGTAGTTGATGCTAGAGAGATAGGTGGGGGCCAGATCATGAGTGATTATAGGATTTATCTAGAGATTTTGACTTTATTCCAAGGTCACTGGGAAATTAGTGAAGTGCATTTTTAAATAAGTATTTATTATGAGTAGAGTCCAATATAAAAATAAATAAATAATATATTGAACCCACCTAGCTTCTATAAAGTTCAACCGATAGGCAGTCTTCTATCTGTCCCCACCTGCTTTATATTAATGTGAAGCATATCTCAACATTATATCACTTACTTACAAATACTTCTGAACGTGCTTTTAAAAGATAACACTTTGTTTTATGAACATGACTACACACCTTATATCTGAAAAAAATAAGACTGTAGCATCTATCACTATTTACTAAGTGGTTAAGTTTCTAGATGCCTTGCAAATATCTTCTCTTTCTTTATGCTTCATGAGTTTGAACCAGGATCCCAGTTAAAATTTATTTGTCATGATTGATCAATGTGACTCTTAAGTATCTATGGGTTTCTGTCCATCTCATTATCTTCTTCATTTATTTATTGGAAAAAAAAAATGGGCTGTTTGTCCTGTAAAGTTTCCTTGAGTCTGAATTGTGCTAATAATATCCCTTAGGTATTAATTAACATGTTCTTCTGTCTTGCTGTTTCCTTTAAGTTGATAGTTGGATGTAGATGCATCACTTCCATCCCCCCTGCTCACCAAATCTACCTTGTGGGTAGTGTTTTCTTCTTCCAAAAGATGCTAGGTACTATCTGGTGTCCCTCAGTTTTGGTTAATAGTCCTTGATGATCATCGTCTGGACCCAACAATCATTAGAGCTTGGCAGAGCAGTGGTATTCCAATTCTATCCTTCTTCATTAATTAACTGGAATATTTTTATAAAGAGTAATTTCACCTACTGTTTTGTTATTTGGTTACATAGTTTGTGTAGGAAAAGCAGGATAATTGATTCTTTTTCTTTATTTATACATTTTCAAAATAAGTAATTCACTAGCATCTTCTGATGGTGGCTGGTTTTTAAATGGATTCTAATTTTTTGGACACTTACCCATTACACGTTTGGGTCTATGCACCATTCCCTGGAATCTGGGCGGGCTTACAAATATCTGGCAAATCAGGTACAGTGGAAGTAACACTAGGTAACTTGGATGCTGGATCATGAATGGCCATACAGCATATGGGGAAATACAGGCAATACTGGTGGTCTCTAATTAATAAGAATTTTATAAATTCTAGTAATATTTGTTATGAAAAATATCTCCCTGCTTTCACACATTTAATGTCAGTCATAAGTATTTATTGTAAATTTATTGATTCCACATATACTCATTGAATTCATAAATGACACCCTGCTATGTAAAGTGATTATGAAATGGACCAAAAGACAAGCCCTGTCCTCAGGGTACCCACAGTTCAATGTCATGGGGGGAACATGAAAAACCCAAGCAATTGCCATCTGGCAAAATAAATTCCAGGAGAAAGGTACATGTAAAGCTAGGAAGAAGAATTGAAAGTGTTTTATAACAGTGTTTATAAAAGGGGAAAATCAGCAAAAATTGCACAGAGGAGACAAGAGTGTCTGTGGATGAGATTGCAAGTATCTGTTGCATGGAGATGAGCCTAAGAGAGCTTGATATTCTAGAGCTCCCATGGTGGCTCAGTGATGACACGTAGTGAAGAAAGACACCAATGTGGAGAAAGATAGGACAGAAAGGTTTTGTTTTGTTTTACTTTTGGACCAGTTAAATGGGGGAGGTTGAGAGAGATGTAATGAGACAGAATCAGATTTGTGGTTTAGAAAGATTACATGGATGTCTGGGTGGAAGGTGACCAGAATCTCTACAGCTAGAGGCAGATAGACAGAGCAAGATGTCGGTACCAAAGTCCAGGTGAAGAAATGAGGAAGCCTGGAAGCCTGCTGTAGGAAAGTGGTAATGAAGATGGGGGGATTAGCAACTTCAAGATTATTCAGACATGTTGACTTATTGTGAGGGGTGGAAAAGGAGTATGCATGATTCCCGGCTAGGTAGCATAGGCCATTAGGTAACCAATGACTACATTAGAGATGTAGGGAAGATACAAGAAAGATAATACTGCCAAAAACTGAATTGCTTTTTTTTTTTTTTACCATATTTCAAACTTGTATTTTAATTCCAGTCTACTTGACTTACAGTGTTAAATTAGTTTCAGGTGTACAATATAGTGATTTAACAGTTCTGTATATTACCCAACGCTCAGTTGTGTTTTATGTAAGTTAAATTCGAAACCCCTGTAAGACATTTAAAGAAATAGAGGCAATTTGAAATACATATTTAGAGATCAGAGGATCCCTCCAGGTTGTGAGAGATGGGTTTGGGAGTCTTTCAGATCTGTTTCTCTTCCATCCTATCATTGGTAGGAAAAGGAGAAAAATAATAGTTGATGAGAGTTGGTGAAGAGCAAATGAACGCTAAAATTATGCCCATTATTCTTTCTCTTTATACAGTACACATCACATAAAAATGCATACTACTATCATCAAATGTGTGATTGGAGCTCATATTCTAGTGACTTGAGATTGCTCCAAAGATTAAAAAGAAATTCCCCTGGAAAAAAAGCAGAGTTAAATGTAGTTTATACTGTACAGTTTTGAACACCCCATGCTCTCTAAAGAATATGGGCATATGTGCCTCTATTTTCAAACACATTTTACCTGACAGCTCATATAACAGTACACCATTGTTCAAGAAGAAAGGATTTAACTTTCAGGACTTTAGTTTCACATTTCTTGAAGCTATTATACTGATTATGTTTCTAAGAACATAAATTATTTGAAAATTACATGTGTGTAAGCTGATTGTATAAACAGAAGAGTGTGGTTATTTGGGTATATGGGTGTATTTTTGTGTATTTTAAAATATTCACAGTGGCACTTGACTAGAAGAAAGATTCAAATAGAATTACAAGATGGGAATAGACGTCGTTTCCCTTAGACTCTTTATCTTCCAATTGCAAATTTCAAAGCTTAAGTCTTCAATTCATTTTCCTGGTTGAAACGCATTCTAACAAATTAAGATGATTCTTCATTGGGTGCTTGGTAACCCGATTACCTTTTTGGGTTCTACACAGACCATAATCAGACATCGTGATTTGTATTTCTTTCCACAACAGTTTTTTGCCTTTATGGTTTTGAAGGTCTTTTCATGTTGAGTCTGTTTCTAAGTAATCTAAAACTCTTTAAGACACTTCAAAGCATTATTCGGATTGAGGAATTGGTAGCTTGATTTGCTGCGCAGTGTGAAAGCTGAAGATTTCAGTCTTCTAAACTTTAAATAAATATAGCCAGTGTTCTTTTTGTTCATTGAAATTAGATTATGTAATCCCTTTTATATTTATGAATTAGAAATGCAGAAGGTTATTCGATGAAAAAAATTATGTGGAGAAAATCTCAGGGCTAAAGTTTTACACATATTAGATAGTGTAATCTTTACTTTTTATGAAAAAGCATTAAATGTTTGCTTATTTTGAAAATATACATAAGTATGAGAACTGAAAGTAAAAATATTAGTCATAATTACATGATCTGTAACTATTTACATTTTCACGTGTTTTCTTCCAGTTGCTTTATTTCTGTTTTTAAATATATAAGAAATCATGTTATTATAAGTAAAACCCGTAGTACAAATGGTTGACTACTCTTTCACATATAAATACCTCAATTTATATGATAATTATTCCTTTATGAAAAGCTCCCTTTATGAAATGTTTAAGTTTCTGCATGTTTGGTGGTATAAATAATCCTGTAATTAACATAATTATTCATAGACCTCTGTTCTTATTTCAGAATACTGTCTTATGACATATCCCCACAAAAGAAATTATTGAGTCCATGACATAAATATTTTAAAACCTCTAATAACGGTTATAAAACTGCTTTCTAGAAATGTTGTACTGTTTACTGGCCCAATAGCAATGTGGGACATTGGTAAGTAGTAATATCCCACAGGTGCTGGAAATGTGTTAACAGAAACAAAAAGCTATTAGAATATTGCACTTGAGGAAGCCAAAGGAGAAATGAGAATAAAATTACATCCCTAGAAAGAAACAAAGAAATCATGTATGTTTTGTAGAGTCCATTAAGTCCTCTTAAACAGCAAAACAATGAGAGTAAGGACACATTGTTGTTCAACTTTATTGTTACCCTGCGTGATTTTTCAAAGTGTGGTAGTACTTTGCATATTTTAGTAGGCTGTTTGTCTTTTATTATTGAATTGCAGGAGTTATTTATGTTTTTTGAATTATATATATATACATATATATATTTGACTGACAGTTATATTTAGTGCAAATAGATTTTCCATCTATTCTTTTTATTTTCTTAATGTTTGTTTTGATGAGCAGAAGCTCTTCTGAATTCCAGTTTTATGAGGTAGGCTTATATCATGTTAGACCCTTTTGTGTCCTTTTTAAGAAATCTTGCTTATTCCAAGAAAGGTTGGGAAGATATTCTCCTATGTTTTCTTTTTGAAGATTTATAGTTTTAGCTTTTATGTATAAGTAGGTAATTCAGCTCAAATTAATTTATGTGGATTGTGTAAGTAATTCAAGATGCATTTTTTAAAAAGACACTTGTTCCAGCATTCTTTGTTGATTAGACTCATCTGTAGAATTACCTTGGTTACCTTTGCCCTTCGATTGTCTGTGGTTCTATTTCTGACTTTATCCTGTCCCGTTGATTTATTTCTGTATGCTTACGGTAGTACCACGCTATTTTGATTATTACAGGTTTATAGTAAGTCTTCAAACCGGTAACTTTGCAACTTCTAAGCATGTTTTGGTTTTTCTGTCTTTTTTATTTGTAAATAAATTTTAGAATCAGTTTCACTGTGTTTGAAAAGAAAAACCTGCTGAGATTTTAATTGGGATTGCTTCGAATCTATAGATTAGGGAGAACTGACATTTTAACAGTATTGAGTGTTCCAATCTACAAACATGATATCTTTCTCCATTTATTTAACTGTTGTTTAATTTCTCTTAGCAAAGTTTTATAGTTTCCTAGTTTCAGTGCAGTTTTCAGGTTCTTACATACCTACCCTTTATGAAATTTGTTCCTAAGTATTTTATGTTTTCTTCTCTGCCCCGTCAACCCAAGATTGTCCATGATTTTCATCTGTCAGCAAGTAGAATAAGGGCTTGAGTAGTAAGAAAGAGGATGAGGCTTCTGGGGGAAGATGGAGGCATGTATTATGGGGAGAAGTATAGTGTGGAGAGACCGAAAGCCTCAAGCCATACCTGCGGCATGAAGGAAGGTTATGGTCTGGGCACCTGGGCATAGATGGCAGTGGATGTACTTGGTTCGGGGGCTTTCTTTGTTTTCCTATCAGGTCTTATTCTATCAGAAAGGCATATTTGAAGTTTTTACAAGAGTAATATATGCTGGATTGAACAGATAATTGAATGTCTGTCATTAATAAACCACTGTATTATTAGCAGTAAATAATTCTCTCTAGCAAATTATGGGGATATTTGTGGTTAAGCCTAGACTATTCTTAGTGGTGAAAAATAACTATTTCTTTTTTTTTAATTTTTAAGTTTATTTTGAGAGAGAGACAGCATGAGTGGGGGAGGGACAGTGAGAGAAAGAGAGAGAGAGAGAGAGAGAGAGAGAGTGAGAGAGAGAATCTATGCTGCCAGCACAAGAGCCTGATGTGTGGCTCAAACCCACAAAGCCATGAGATCATGACCTGAGCCGAAACTAAGAGACATTTAACCAACTGAGCCACTCAGGCACCCCAAAAAGTAACTATTTCTAATAAGTATTTAAAATACTACCTTTATTCTAACTCGTTCCAAAAATAACGTGGGTGTGCTAACAATAATAGAACTGTTTTTATCCCGAAAAGCTCTTTACTGTAATTCCTCTTGTGCCTGTACAGTGATCTTGGATTGATCCTGAAATACCAACAGGATTGCCATTGACAGCTATTTATATGTATGCAGTATTGCTGCTGTTCTAGTTTTGAGGCTGAGAAGATGACTTAAAAGTGCTCTACAGTACTGTGTACGCCTTCTAAATACCAAGGGGTTGGGAAGTATTTAAAACAGTTTTCAATTCCGTGAAACTCAGAGGACTAAGTTCTTACGTGGCAGGTTCTGCATTTTTGTTGGTCATTAGGCTTAGTCAAGGTAGGGGGTGGGGGGAGGGTAGAGAGAAGAAGAAAGTGGTGTTTCCAGAACAGTGGATGAAGGGATACATTCTCAACTGAGAAGTACTTGAAGGCAAGGGGAATATATTGGAAAAGTTCTGGAGATGAGATAGTGGCTCTAATCCATTGACTTAAGTGGAACATTTGAGTTCAGCCAAGAAAAACTTTCAGCTGGATAACAAAGGATTGGGTAATAGGCCAAAATGAATTTTTGCAAATTCTCACTGCATTCTCCTCTGCTTTTCTAGTTTTCTCAACCAATTTGATAAAATTATATGTAGAAAACATTGGAATGCTTTTAACATTAAAAGTGATCAATAAGAACTCCTTCTCGGTCTTTATTCTATTTTCTTTCTGTCCTTTTGTCCCTTTGTGCTTCTTTTCTCTTTGCATTTATAGATAATCAGGTTTCAGTTGTTCAAATTAATGCAAATGCGAAAAAAGAAATTCAAAGCATCAGGTAAATACAAATATCTGGCAACCAAATAGGGGAAGTTGGCATCACAAGTCTCATCTCAGTCTCACAAAGTTTATCCCGCATTCACAGAAAAGAGACATATGGAAACAAGTTGATAGTATGTATGTTTTAATCTTTTAGGTTTTGAGCAAGTCAGCATTAAACCACTTTTTTATCTTTATTATAAACTAATTGATAACTCAAAAGGCGTAATATAACCTTATTGGAAAATTAGTTAGCAGTATCTGCCAAAGTTAATTATACATCTAAACTTAATAGCATAGCTATTCTTCTCAGTGTATGTACCCTAGAGAATATGTATCAACCAAGAGATACATACAGGAAAGTTTACATCAACAATAGCTACAAACTGGACACAACCAAATGTTTATCAGCAAAAGAGTAAATAAATACATTTTGCTATATATTACTCAAAAATAATGATGAGCAAAAGATGTCAGACACAAAAGAGTCATCTAGTATGGTTTATACGAAGTTCAATTTCAAACAAATTGAATCTATGATGATAGAAATCAGAGTACTGGTTACTAACTAGTTGGTCGGAAAAGTATAAAAAGATTGAGAAAGAGCTCATGGGAACTTGTAAATTATCTAAAGCTTGATCTGCATGGAGATTCATATGTTTATAAAAGTATTCATCAAGTTGTATAATTTGTGTATTCTTTTATAACCAAACATGTATTATTTTCATTCATCCCTAAAAGTAAAGGATACTAAATATGTAATAAGATATATAATGTAAAAATATATAATACACACCCACTCACATTTGAATGAATGGAGGAAAGCTATATTAATTTGTTGTTCTTAACAACAGGCTTTTAATGTTGGATTGAATTTCCATTCTGTGACCACCATGGTGAACTGAACTCTGATTTTGATCCTCAAACCTGCTATACTTTTCACAATGCTTTTAATTGCGTAATTAATCTTATTTTGCATTTTATAGATCTTATACAGACTAAAGATAGCTTAAGTAGGTTTTAGGTAAAAATAAAAAGCCCGCCCAAGTTTGCAAATTAACCAAGGATGGGATGAATATTTAAATATGAATATATTTAATATATATATGTTGTTACACCTTATAGCATGTATTTATATGCCTGTTATACATACATATATATGTTATGTAACTATATTATGTATTTATATTTAAATAATATCTATTATATAATATACACTTATATTTAAACTAGTATAAAAGCTGTCTTAAACTGTGCTTTATCTCTTTTCTTTTTTTCTTCTTATATTGGTTATTCAGTAGGACTGACTAGATAACACAAATAACAACTTTTGTATTAAAGCAATGTGATTAAATTAAGACTGAAAATTGGCTATTGATAAAAATTTACGTTCAAATTCATCGAAAGTTGAGAAATTTTAGTTTATTTTGGTGAAGGTGATTTATCCACAGTTTCCCATTCTACTCCTGGCTAGCAATTTTCAACATGTTTTTCAAAAGCCTTTTGGTTATATATAGTGGACTTTGGGGTTTCTAGCTTTCCTGATTCTTAAGAACTGACTTCTAGCTTCCTTTTGACTCTTGAATTTACAGGCTGCCCTGCAAGTTGGGGGCCATGGGGAAAGGCTCCACCAGTGTCGGGAGGTCATGCTGCTCACTTACAAATCCATTCCCATGCAAGTGGATGGGGAGCCCTGTAGGTTGGCCCCAGCTATGATTCGGATCTCCTTGAGGAATCAAGCCAACATGGTACAGAAGAGCAAGAGGAGAACATCCATGCCTTTACTCAATGAGTGAGTTTGCCCCTTGCCTACCTTTGTGGACACAAGGATGATAGAGAGAACGCCAGGCATGTGCATGGTCTAGGGGCCTTACTGTGTTGAGAAAGGAACGAAGTCCAAGCAACAGCAGTTCCTTGGTTTCTCTCACGTACTTTTCTTCATGTTTATTACACAGTGACTACACTCTTCTTTTAGAACTAATTGCCTCATTGCTGTTTTGCATAGATAGATCACTCTTCTTCATTGACCACTTTGCTCTATAGTTATTGGGAACAGCAGAAAAACATTAAGAGTGATTCTAGGGTCATAAAATGCATCAAGATAAACATGCTTCATTTTGTTTTAAGAAGGCATGCTATTGGCCTCCTCTTTACTCAGGTCACTTGGAGAGTGTTGGGTTCCCCAATAGCAGGAGGTTGGCAGAGCTGGATTTTTGGAGCTCACCTCTCTCCGCATTGCATCTCCTTCTGCCTGTTAGTGAGTTATCACTTTCCTGATGCCCCCATTTTGGGGTCCTGTGTCCCTCTGGTGCTTCAACTCAATTTTGCTGTTTTGAGGGCATCCTATTGTCTAAATATAATGGAATTCACTATGCAGCACCTAAATAAACTGTATGCCTCTTGGACCCTTTCTTTCCTTAGGTGTGTTGATGAACTGATTTGAGATAAGGTGATAATAACTAGATATTTTGAGTATATTCATTTTATAGCACCCTTTAATTTTTTAATGGCGATGTCTGTCTGGTGTTGGAGAAGGGGATGGAGGAGGATGGGGATTTGGGGCCTCTTTTTGAGTGTCTTCTCTATATAATCCCCATATGCCTACTCTAACTCAAGGTGAGGCTGTTTTCAGACTCAGCCTTGGGTCATTACTCTGTCACAGGGAGGGACCCTCCAGGGTGTGACTCCGGTTTGTGGCCTATGATGCATGGTTACCTACTTGAACTGAATGGCTGGCTTCTTGCAGTGCCTGTGAAGCAAGGGCATGCTTTGCCACGTATTTATGGAATCACTATGACTGTCTTCAGAAGTGCCGAGAATAAACCAATAACACAGGTGCCATAGCTCACTGCCAGAACCCGACTTCGCTTCTCTCTCTCAGATGGCTTATGTTGAGGAATAGCGTTAGACAGGTCTCCTAAAGTGTTTGCAGTTTTGGTATCCGCTTGGAAGTCTGAGCCTGGAATGAGAGCTCCTCTCTCCTCTGCTTCCTCCTTTCCCAGAGTCACTCTGAACATCAGAGTCACTCAGCACTTTGCTCAGATCATTATCCAGACAACTTGTTCAGTTGTACTCCTTATTTCATTTACATTTTGCAGCTGGTGAACCCCCTTGCTCACTCCCAATGGCTTTGTCTTCTCCCTGCCTTTACCTTCAATTAGGTTGAACATTCAACTGGCAAGTATGTATGTTAAAAAGGTAGGATGTCAGCAGTGATATACGGTTGACCGTGCTGTCTCTGGGAATGTTAGAGTTCATCCATGAACCATTTGCCTGGGGGAAAGCTCTGAAATACTAAATGAAAAACCATCTCAGAGGGAGTATGGCCCCTCAGATTGTTTTGAGTCACTTGTACATAGTTAAGATATAATAAAACTAAAAGTTCCTAATATCTACAGGCAAGGGCCTCCCATTCTCATGCCTGGCCGTGCTATATTTAATAACCTTATCAAACATGAAATTGTCTCCAGGTGCTTAGTTTTAAGTAGCTCTTGCCCTTAAGCTGAGAAAGAATTTGTATTTGCTCAGCAACTGTATTGTTAAGAATTCATTTGGGCTTTATTCACATATAAAAACAGATATGAATAGTTGTTTTCTTTTTGTAGTTAGAGTACATATGGAAGATGATGTGACAGCCTAGATTTAGCTGCGAGGGTGTTCAAGAAACAGCCTCAACTCAAAAATAACGACTTCCCACCAGGGGGCAGTGGTGTGTCCATCTAAGCAGCCTCGGGGCTCCGGAAATACCTATGTGAAATGGCTATCGCATGCTTTTCAGTTCCAAAAGGAATACTTGTAAAACTTAACAAAGGTATTTGTTACTACTTATGATAAATAACTATCAGAACACTCTATTCTTTAGAAAATCGATCCAGATAGCACATTTTCAAAGGAAAACCAGCACCTAGTCATCATGTCACACTTGTTCTCCAAAGCCTCCAGTCCTTCTTCCTCACTGCTCTTGCTCCCCCTCTGAGTTAGATTTCTTGTGCCTGTTTTACTGGAAATCCTTGTTTTCAAATCTGACTTCTGCTGGATTTCCAAGGAGTTTCCATTGTGAGGGTTGTCTGGCCATTAAGACCTTTCTACAACTTTTCTTCAACCTTCTGAGTCCTGCAGACTTTTCTGTTTTGGTCACGGTTGTGCCAAGTTCACTTTTGCAGCCGAGGCAGAGAGAGGTTTATTTCCTCCCCTACCCCCTCCCTCCTTCTCTGCCTCCTTCTCTCCCTCCTTCTCTTTCACTCCTTTCTTTTTCTTTCTTTCTTTCTTTCTTTCTTTCTTTCTTTCTTTCTTTCTTTCTTTCTTTCTTTCTTTCTCTCTTTCTCTCTTTCTCTCTTTCTCTCTTTCTCCTTTTCTCATTGTTTACTAAGATTATCTGTTTCTTCTGTTCCATTTGCCCATCTTCTTTCAGAAGAAAGAAAACTGGTTTAAAATGTCTAGAGAACTTGTTTAGAAACCTCTGTGTGTGATGGGGTAGGGAGTTAACTAAATATATGACAAGGAGACATTGTGGTTCCCTAAACAACAGGGTCCCTTTTCCACCTGAACAGTGGTGTGCCTCACAGGTTTGCCTGTCTCTGGGAGATCACATCGGTATCCCAGATTTTATCTATGACCGGTGAGTGAATAATTCTCACATCTGTGTCTTCTGTCCAGGCATTTCTTTAGAAGCAAAGACTCGCACCCAGATATCTTAGCTGACATCTTTACCTGGGTATCTGCTAGCAACCTCAGACTACAGGCTAAAAATGGGCACATAAATCTGCTCCGTTTGCTTTCTCTGATCATCAGCCAATGAGCCCTTGTTATCCACATTTGTCTACATGGAACCATCTCATTATTTCCCATGTGTCTGCCCTGGAGTCCTCACCATCACCTGTGCTGTTACATGCCCTATGTGGCCTTAGACATCTACCTTCTATTTATTTCCATGTCTTTAACTCACACCACCTACCCCCTCTGCTAGTAATATGGCCTTTGTTCAAAGGTCGTATAAGCTACTTCTCCACAGCATCACTAAACTCTGCTCATAATTCCTTGTTTCCAGTGTCCCTGCCCTTCACACAATACCTTTTCCAATAGACTAATTGGAAGGACCTTTCTAGAAATGTTAAACTTATATTCCTTAACTTTGCATGCCCTTGTGATCATTGCCTTCACCATTCTCTTCCTGTGCTCCAGAGATCATTGCCGTTCTGGAGCAGTGGCCTGCCTCACGCGTCATCATACTTTTGCAGTTCTGATGCTTTTCTTGCAGTGCCTTCCTTCCCACCTTTTTGTCTGTTAACTCTTGCTCAAGTTCGAGACTCCACTGAAGTATAACTTGCCCTAAGAATCCTTTTCTATCTACTTCTAGCCATTAGATTCTCCTGTTCTGTGTTACATTCATCACACCATTTATCAATAATAGTATAGTCCTTGGTCGACTTATCTCTTAACCCTTCTTAGAGTTTTCCTCTTAGGGTCCTCAGTGCCTACCAGTATGTCTGAGACATGTTTTCCTGTTGAATAGTGGCTTGCACATGGATCAGTTCTATAATGCTGTATCTGTTAACATTTCTCCAAGATTGTTTCTAAAACAACATAAATATAAAATCCATGAATATAAAAGTAATAGAGATAATGTCTTGATAACATTTGATGTTAAGAAATGGAAGATACATACTTAAGAATTTTAAGACCCGGTTCGCATGGATAGGTGGGGGAATTCCCATGAGAAATGACTAAATAATAGGTCCTCATGATGCCATTAGATCTTCACTTATGCAAAAAAAAATACCCCCCCCCAAATACTTCTTGGTCTATAATCCAGTTTGCTATTGCTACATAGAAACTGAGGGGCAAGACCTATTGTGTTCAGTCAACCCCCCACCCCACTGGTATGGTAGCATATCTCAACTGATAGTCCTTTGAGAAAAACAAGGAGTTGAGTCATGGTGACTCTCTATGAGAATTTGCATACCTAGCAGAAAACAGGGATCAGGGAAGTTACAGTGAAGCTCTTCGAATCATCTAAGAAAGTAGAGAGAATAACTATGTCAAGGTGACAACAAATTTTTGATTTAGTTTCTTCAAATTTCATCAAATGTCATCAAATGCTTCATCTTTTCCAATAGCAACCAAAGGTTCTCTCTTTTATTAAAGAAGAAAGAAAAGGAAGATGTCAGTGGTTTCACTCTTCTATGAAGAGTAGAGTGGAATTATGGCATCACCATGATGACTTAGGCTTTCTTGGTGTTACCTTCAGAGTCGAAGTTTCTGTTAAGCTACTCTTTTCAAGATGGTTGTATTTCAACACAGATTTACTACAGAGGTTTGGAATCATGAGGATGATGTTAAAGGATTAAATTGACCTCAATTCCCCTCAAAGATGAGTTTACTATGCCAGCCTACCGCCCCTCTAGTGTGTGTGTGTGTGTGTGTGTGTGTGTGTGTGTGTGTGTATACTTGCACACATGTGTGCATCCTCTCCTTGGATGTCTCGAATGACCTAGAGCAAGAGAGGACCACGATGATGCCTCCTGCCCGTAGCCCTGCCCAGTGTCCACGCTCCCGTTGCATCTGCCCGCGCCCTGCCCTGCGCTCCAGTCTGTGGCTTGCCGTAGAGCCAGCCCTTGCCCTGTGTCCTGTTGGCTTCATTGCTCTCACCGGCTTTTTGGATTACGTCCGTGCCTGGCTGGATTTTCCTTTCCTTTTCATTCACTGTTTGGTGACGCGCTCATTTAATTTTTGTTTAAATTTTGTGTGTCTCTCTTTCTCTCTCCTGGCTTGTTCCCTGTCTGTCCACGCTGTTGTGCTGACTGTCTTCGCTGCTCATTCCCTGCTGCCTCTAGTATCCATCAGGTGCCAGCTGCCGACCTGCGGAGAGTATCTGCTCCCCCCGGCTCCTTCACCACGTGAGTACAAAGCCGGTCCGTTTCTACACTTTGTCTAGCACCCTCATCTCCTCCTCAGGGTTAGACCACCCACCTCCTTTTCCCTCACAGGTCTGCTACTCAGACAAGGACCCGCCAGCCCTAATTGCCTTCTTTACCCCTCTGTGATTTGAGATGGAGACGTCCAGTTCTTTGTGTTCTATTTGTCTCAGTCCGCTAAGGGTTCAGGTTTAGAGTTTTGATGAGATAAGCGAGGGCCCATAATTGCATGAAGTTGTGGAAAATGCCATCCTCAGCATTGGTTTTTATGGAAAGTTGGTAAGAACAACAGACCATCCTGTTACCTATAGCTCAGGGATGATGTTGAAGATGATGCTGAAGGTTTGCCTGCTGCCGTGATTTGTGAATGGACCCCTAAGGTTCTGTGTGGCGTTTTAAGTGCATGCATGCATCTGGGCATGATTTGGGTTGAGAATCCATGGTTGAAATCAAAGAGCAATGACCCAAAAGCCACCGAGTTAGCAAAACACAGTTTATCCATAGTTAGTAATTCGTACTTAACGTATTCTATGCTTTTATTTTTTTCTGGGGAAAAATGGTTTTTTATCAATTCAGGCCTTCTTTTTACATTGTTGCCTCTGTCTTCCCCTTTTCTTTTCTTTATCATATAAATACTTAGCTTTTGTTATGGTTCCGGTACTGTTACAGGTGCTTTACATTAACTGCTTAACTAATTACTCCCCCAACAGCCCTCTGCCACGCGGTATTATCTCCATCTGTGGCCACTCAGGGCATGTCAAGTTAATTTAAATAAGAGGTGCCTAGGTGACTTAGTCGGTTAAGCGTCTGACTGCAGCTCAGGTCATGATCTCATGGTTTGTGACTTCAAGCGCCGGGTTGGGCTCTATGCTGACAGCTCAGAGCCCGGAGCCTGCTTCAGATTCTGTGTCTCCCTTTCTCTCTGCCCCTCGCCTCCTCACGCTCTATCTCTTTCTCTCAAAAATCAGTAAACATTAAAATATTAAGAAAAAACAAATAGAATACTTCACTGTACATCTTGGGCACGTAGCTTAATGAATTATTAGAGCAATACCTCAGTTGAAAAATTCTTTATAATTAAGTGACTTCATAGTAAAGTCCTCACTGAAGGGCACGTATACACACTGAATTTTATAAATCATGAGCATTCATGCTCAATACTCCAACTACTAGCTTCTGTTCAGTTAATGCCAGAACGCAAAGGTTTGTACTTGTAAAATGTAAAGCTTTTATCCTTCAGTAACTTCTTATTAAATTCCATTTTATGCCTGTTCTTCTCCACCAAAATGAAATAATGTAAACCATTTATACCTAATTTGGTCAACTTTTCATCTTTCAAAAAGTATCGAGTGCTTTCTTTCAATACCAGAAGTTCTGTGGGATACTGGAGATACAGAGATTGTGAAGCTAGGGTTTCTGTCCTAGAGAAATGGACATGCCAGGGATAGATGTAGTTTGTTGCTTACAATACAATTACAATTCCATGTGACAAGCATTCAAGTACAGATTCTGGTTGCATTTCCATGTGAATAACTGAGTATTTATTACATTTTTTTTAGTGTTTAAAATTAATGTGCATTAAAATAGACTTTTTGGTATACAGCT
The DNA here is from genome assembly GCA_030068075.1 of Paguma larvata. Lineage (NCBI taxonomy): Eukaryota > Metazoa > Chordata > Mammalia > Carnivora > Viverridae > Paguma > Paguma larvata. The sequence goes on along the minus strand of CM057834.1, from coordinate 87,422,151 downwards.
GGGAGTTTTAAGACATGCATAGATTCATACAACCAGCACCCTAATCAGGATACAGAACCTTTCTACCACCCCAGAAATCTGCGTGACCCTCGCTTCTCCCATCTCAACCTCTGGCCACCACTAACCACTATAGTTGTGTTTTTTTGAGATTACCACATAAATGGGATCATACAGTGTGTGACCCTTTGCAGTTGGCTTCTTTCAACATAATACCTTGGAGATTTATCAAAATTTTTGCATATATTAATCACGTGTTTCTTTTTATTACTGAGTAGTATTCCATTGTATGGATGTTTCCATTTATTTCCCCGTCTATTTGTTGAAGGACATCTGGGTCTTTTTCAGTTTTAGGCAGTTGTGAATAAAGCTGCTACAAGCATTGATGAACAAGTTTTGTGTAAATATAAATTTTCGTTTCTCTAGGTTAAACACCTAGGAAGGGAATTCCTGGGTCGTATGGTAAGTGTATGCTTAACTTCGTAAGGAACTGACCCACTATTTTCTAGAGTGCAAATTTTGCATTTCTACCAGCAGTGTATGAGAGAGAGTTCCAGTTCGTCTCCATCCCTGCCAGCCCTTGGTATGGCCAGCACTTCAAAATTTTAATTCATTTAATCATTCTAATGATTGTCTTTTCATTATTTGCCATCTATTTTATGCTCTTTGATGACACATCTGCTCAAGTCCTTTGCCTATTTTTAAATTGGGCTGTGCTTGTTTTTCTTTTTCTTTTGACTTTTGAGATTTTGCCCCTTATTCTGGATCAAGTCCTTTATTAAAGTCATTTGCAAATGTTTTCTCCAGGTACATATCTTGTCTTTTCATTCTCTTTACAGAGTCCAAATTCTCAAAGTTTTCTTCATATGGCTGTATTTTTGGTGTTATGTTCAAGAACTCTTGGTTTAATCCCAGGCCCATAAATATTTTCTCCTTTGCTTTCTTCTAGAAGTTTTGCAGTTTTACATTTTGGATTCAGTTCTATGATTTGAGTTCATTTTTGTATAAGATGTGAGATTTAGGATAGTGTTTTATTTTGTTTTTATATATAAATACTCAATGGGTCAGCACGATCTTTTGAAAAGACAATTTTTTTCATTGAATTGCCTTCACATCTTTATCAAAACTCAATCAGATGTATATATGGGGGATTATGGATATATAGAAATGGATAAATACCAATTTCTGTACTCTATTCTGTTCCATCGATCTATATATTTGTGCCTTTGTCAATGCCATATTCTTTTGATTATTGTATCTTTATGTTAGATCTTAAAATCAAGTTGTGCTATTTTTCCACTTTATTCTTTATTTTAAAAGTCTTGGGTATTCAAGTTTCCTTACCTTGCCATATAAATTTTAGAATAAGCTTGCCTATTGTGTGGAATCCATAGATCAACTTGCGGAATATAGACATCTTTACCAGGATGAGACTTCCAATCCATGAATACTCTGTGTCTCTCCATTTATTTATTTTGTGCATCATTGTTTTGTAGCTTAAAACATACAGATCTGTATGTATTTCGTTAGATATGTGCCCAGGTTAGATATGTGTTGGTTTGCAATTATTATTGCTAGTATATGAAACTACAATGGATTTTCATGTGTTGACCTGGTATCCTGTGACCTTACTAAAGTCACATTTAGTGAAGGAGTTGGGTTACATCCTCGGGTTTTTCTGCATAGTCACACTTGTCATCTGTGAATAGGAGTGGTTTTCTTTCATCCCAATCCATCTGCCATTTATTTATTTATTTACAATGAATATAATAAATAAATAAAAATCTAATAAATGAATAAGTAGCATTAGCTATTATTTCTAGTATGATACTGAATACAAATGGTTAGAGTGGATATCTTTGCTTTGCTTCTAATATGAGGGGGAAATCATTCCGTTTTTCACCGTGAAGTATGATTCTTTGTTGTAGATTTATTTGTTAAAGTACCTTTACTAGGACATCTGGAAAGATTAGAGAGAAATGGACTTATTTATCCTCTACGTGTATGTTAGAGTTTGCCAAGAAACCATCTGATCCTCATGGTTTCTTTTTGCCCTTTTTAACTATAAGTTCAATTACTCTAGGAGTTACAGGACTTAGTTGGGTTATCTGTTTCATTGCAGGTGAGTTTTAGTGGGTTTTTTTTTTTTTGTAGTTTTTTGAAGTTTTTCGGGAGTTCCCCATTTCATTCCAGTTGTTAAGATAGGTAGAATTATTGGTAGTATTTCTTTATCTTTTTAATATCCTTGGGATCTGCGTTGATAGTTCCCTTTCATTCCTGATACAGGTAATTTGTATCTTTTCTCCTTGTCATTCTTAGTAAAGGATCCATCTTACTAATTCTTTTTTTTTTAAAAAATCAGCTTTTGGGGGCATCCGGGTGGCTCAGTCAGTTGAGTGTCCGACTTCGGCTCAGGTCATGATCTCACACCTCGCACAGCCTCACACCAGGCTCGATTCTGTCAGCACAGAGCTAACTTCCAATCCTCCGTCCCCCTTTCTCTATGCCCCTCCCCTGCTCATTTTCTCTCTCTCTCTCCCTCTCTCTCTCAAAAATAAAACATTTTTAAAATATCAGCTTTTGTTTTTGTTGATTTATCACACTTGTTTTTCTATTTGCAATTTCATTGATTTTTGTCCCTATATATATATTTTTTCGTTTATGTTGGGCCAGTTTTGTTCTCCACCCCCACTCCCCTCTGGCAAGTTCTTTAAAGAAGAAGCTTAATTATTTAAGTAGTCAATTGACTCAATTGAGTTCAGGCTGCAAGTTCTGACTCACCTTCTGAGAGTTGTGGCTACAGTGTTGATTCTGTTTTCAAAGCCCTTGCAGTGCTGTTCATATCTCTGTCTGGGGTGTATGTATTTGCAAGTTACCAGCATGGGACCTTGATTGTAGGATCTCTTCAGTAGTGTGGTTCCTAAAGTCTTTGGTATAGATGCTGAGGGCCAGATTCACCCATTTGCAGCCTAGAGATGAACCTGAGAGTTCATGAACATCTTTATGGAGCTGTTTTCCTGAGCCCCTCCTTCTCCTTTGTCATCCCAGTACTTTCCTGTTCTCTGGGGCTCCCTCTTTTGGTCTTAAGGGTTTAGCTACCATGTTCTATTGCATACTTGCTGCAACTGTGTTAATGTCCAGGGCCAAGCAATGATATGGCAGTAAGAGGGGGAATAAAATCAATTGGTTTATCCCATGCTCTTGGGATCATTGCTCCTTTTGTCAGAGAGGGAAGCTCTCTTCCATTACAGTGTTAAGCACCTGAAGGCTTTGTTGATGCTGCTGCCCGTGTGAATATTGGTGTGTAGGAAAATGGTGAGAGGGAGCGATCTCTGAATTTTTCTGGGCATTCAGAGTCCCTTTTCCTTAAGCCAGAACTCAAGGGCTCTCCTAGAGCTTCCCCTACCTGAATTTGGTGTTCATGTCAGGCTTTGTGCTGCCTGGAGTCCACACCAGGGTTTATTGGAGGGAAAAAGAAGGAAGAGCTTATCACCATTGGATAGTATTTTAAATGCAGGTCTTCTTCTTTAATCTGCTGCTATCATTTACTTTTAAGATCCTCAAATAGCTGCTTTATGAATCCTGGCTGGATTTTATAGCTGCATTCATTGGGGTAGGAGGGGGCGGGGAGTGGACAAAGAATCGTGTGTGCTTTTCACATTACCCAGAACCAGATGTCCTCCACTGCAGAGAGCTATGATTCTGTCTCCCTTTCTCTCCCACTGCAGCTTAGTACCAAAACGAAACTCAGCAAAACAAATCTGCAGAGAAACCACTGTATTTTGAACTACAATCAACATATGTTAAATGCAATATGCCATCTTGCACAACACTTAAAATTTAAATATAAACAAGATACTTCCCACTGCTAAGTTGTGTGGCTTTGCATGTTACCTTGGGGAAGGCGGATTGGACACAAGATTCATGAGAAAAGCATGAACTGTCATGTTTGACTACAAGCGAATATGATTCGGCATTCTAAAATTGGTTTCAGTAAAGGAGGTCTTCATGGTAAAGGCTGAAAGTAAATTGATTTTTGTTCCAAGGAGAGAGGAAGTTCTACGAAGAGAAAGAGAAATATTTTTGATATGCCTGTTTTTTTATGGTTCTCTTTTGAGTTGAGTTTAAGAATTTTATTACAGGATAGAGCCAAGAATCTTCAGTCTTCATGACTGATGAAAACACAAACTGGTCATAGGTGGTTTAACAGGTGCTTTGCCAGCAAAGCGAACCAGCTGATTTTTTGACATGCTTTCTAAAAATGCTGCAATAATATTCTCCCAACTAGTCACCTCAACTTTTTTTAACATGTTTATGAATTTGTGTAATGTACTGTCTAATGTGTTTGTTTTGTTTATGTAATATTGGACCTTTAATTAGAAAATAAGACGTGACCTGCTTTATTCAGACCCTCTCTCTTTTCCTTTGTTCTTTCCATAAACTCCACTCTACTACATGCTAGACTCTATCAGGGAGTAGCAAAAACATTGCTAAGTAGAAATGTACATATACGGCCCTCTAAATTGTGAGGGTTACGTCTCAGGTGCCAAGATGATCGATTATACATACTTTGCCTGAGAATGAATTCAGCTGATGGTGGCTAACACACACATCTTCCTGAGAACCTCAGGATGAAAAGCACTCCTAGACAACTTGAACTTCACGAACAGTGTCTGGGCAGAAATCTGTCCAGATTCTGCTTGCATAGAATATAATTTTTAGGTCATGGTTTCTGGACCCCAAAACCAATTGCAAGGATTCCAAACAGACCAAAGCACTCAAGAAATTATGAATATGTTTGTTGTTAATGCTTTTATTGTTATGTATCTTGGGGTGATTATCTTGAGTGACAAGATTATACATAATATTTTACTGGCTTTCTGTATTTTCAGATTGGTTTCAGTGAATATGCATTACTTCTAAAAGGGAGAAGAATTGGGGCACCTGGGTGGCTCAGTCCACTAAACATCTAACTTTGGCTCAGGTCATGATCTCACGGTTGATGAGTTTGAGCCCCGCACTGACAGCTCAAAGCCTGGAGCCTGCTTGGGACTCTGTGTCTCCTTCTCTCTCTGCCCCTCCCCTGCTCATCCTCTCTCTCTCTCTCTCTCTCTCTCTCAAAGATAAAAAAACATGTAAAAATATTTTTGAAAATAAAAGGGAGAAAAATTAAAAGTATATTTTAATTAATTAATTAATTTTGAAAGAGAGAGAGTGTGTGCCGTGGTAGGGGGGGGGCGCACCTGAGCAGGAGAGGGGCAGAGGGAGAGGGAGAGAATCTTAAGCAGCTTCCACACCCAGTGGGGGTTCAGTCTCATTACCATGAGATCATGACCCGAGCCAAAATCAGGAGTCAGATGGTTAACCTACTGAGCCACCCAGGCATCCCAAAAGTTCATATTTTAAAAAGGATAGAAAAGAATTGCTACATCCACAGAACAGGAAAAAAAAAGCCTGCCATTTGCTGAATCTCAGAGTCAGAAAGGGAAGCAAGAGAGTTAGCTTCAGGCTTTCTGGAATGCAAAGCTATTTGCTCTCTGAACCGCTGAGCAGAGGAAACCACTAACGTCTTTCGTCTCTCGCTCCCACTCTCACATCTTCTGGGTTATCTTCCTCGTGATTTCGCTTTCCACGGTCCATTTTCTTGTCCTTCAATAATGTCAAAATATCATGTTTCCCTTTCTTTTTCTGATACTTTCTCTGCTGGTTGCATAAAACAGATCAACCAATTTGAGAATTCCAAAGAAAGATAGGTAAGGGTTTCTTGAGCTTCCCCTCCTATCATTTTTCAAACTTGAGCCCAGGCTGCAGTTTGGATGACGGTGGCTTTCCTCCTTACGCTCTGCAACTTTCCCCCAAGACTTTCCCCACCCCACCTGAGGTTTTGTTCCCACTCAGATGGCCAGAGTGGCCTAGTGCCTTAAAGAAAAGGAGCAACAGGACCACACATAGGTCTCTAACTGGAGCATCTTCCTCTTTATTTTGTAGCACCCCCATGGTACCATCCTGCTGTTTCGAGTGTCGGGGGAAGCTCTCCTTTTGTGGTATGACATTGCCCAAGTGTTACTTTTGCAATCTACTTTTTCAAATATTAAAAAAAGAGATGCAGTTTCTTCTGGATTTCTATCAGCTCTGAAGTTCTGTTATGCTAAAATTCAGGGCATGACCCTAGATTATATGAAAATCTGCCCCAAAGGGGTCTAAGACTTGAAGTAGGCAAGACTTAACCATGAGACATGACAGCGTCATCCTTTATGCTAAGACTGATCAGGAGGCCCGGTTCTGTGCTGTTTTGGTACATTTAAGAGATGTTTTACCTTTCTCTCAGCAAGAACCCAAGCGTGTTTTTTCGTTTAGCCAGAAAGGTACCATGTATCTGATACTATGCTAATAAGCACCTTGGCTTGTGATCCGGTTTAACATCTTGATAACTGTTTGTGATGACAGTGGCCATTATTCCCATTCCATAGATGGCAAGATTGAGAATAGGAAGTTTTAGGAAACTTGGCTAAGACTGTATGCCAGGAAGTGAGAAAGTTAACTCCCAGGGCTTTCTGCTTTGGAGACAGCATTTGAGACCCTAAACTCTACTGTTGATACAACCTCTGGTCATTTTCTTGCATGTGTGTTTATTTTCATAGATATGATTTATATATTTTATTCCATCATACTGTGCAAATTTCTTCTCTGAAAAAAGAAAACTTGGAAATGAGTGATAACTTACAATGCAATTTCGAGTGTTTCAAATGTGTGACTCTCAGTATTACAGGTTTGCAGTTCAAGTGTTATTATAAGAAAAACATCAGAATGACAGGCCTCGGTTAAAAATAAGTTCTAGTACAGCCAAAGAGCCCAGAGAGTCTTTTAGAACTGTTAGTGATGGTGTTCGGTCTGTGAACATGGCTCAGGAGGGGTCATGCCCGCATCTGTGGTGGATGGATGGGGCCTGTGTTCTTCTCTTAGCAAAGGTAAACACAGACGGCAGCATCCGGTACAGTTATGTAAGGCGTAACACATTTAGGACTCCCTCAACACTTAAAATTATATTTCGTTGCTTTTAAAATTTATTTTCGGAGATGAATTATTCATGTCTGCGTAGGTGTAGAAACAGTCTTACACTTACGAGTCAGCACTTCTCGTAAAGTAAAAGGTCACTTCAGAACTGAAAGGAATTTTCTCTCAGGTGGTGGTGGCTTGAGGTGCAGGGCCTACCTAAGGAGACTTGAGGGGCAAGGGAAGAGTCTGCAGGAAGGTTCGGGTACGGCGTGTGCTCCAAGCCCATTGGGCAGGACAAAGGAGGAGGGAAGTGTATGAATTCCTTTGTTTATTTAATCAAAATAAACTTTAAGAAATCAAAATAAAAAAATGGCCTTAGCAGTAACTTTAGTTCAATAAACACAACAACAACAAAATATACATATATTTTTTTGTTTTGTTTTGTGTTTTAGATTATTCTGTGCACCTTGACTTTTAGGAGAAGGAGAAATTAAGGTCTGAATATCCTAAAGAGGGATATCAAACCTGGTTGGAAATTTGGAAAGGGAAAAATGATATGCCTCTTATTCTTTCACTTATGTTACCTTCTTATAATCAGTAGCTATAGGATTAAAATAAAATGTGTTCATTCTCCTAGTGATTCTCTTTAGTAGGCGTTCATGTAGTTTGCTTGGGCCGCCATAACAAAGTACCACAGACTGAGTGGTTTAAATCACCGAAATTTATGTCTTCACAGGCTGGAGGCTAGAAGTTTGAAATTACGGTGTTAGCAGCATTTGTTTCTCCTGAGGTCTCTTTCCTGGACTTAACAGCTAGAGGGCGTCTTCCTGTGTCTTCCATGGTCTTCCCTCTGCGTGTGTCTGTCCTCCTCTCGTTTCATAAGGACACCAGTCAGATTGGATTAGGGTCCACCCATATTACCTTGTTTTAGCTTAATTCCTCCATAAGGACCTCTCTTCACTGTGTGAATGAAGATTGGACTTTGTGTACATGACTTGTATTGATGGTTTAGTTCCTTAAAATCTTTTGTATTAAATGGTATAAGAAGGGCTACAGAACATTGCTCTTTTATTTATAGCAGGTTGTTGGTATTAACTATATGGGTACGACAAAGTTGTTGACCTCTCTGAACCCAAATTCAATGTCCCTAAAATAAGGTGGTCAAACAATAGGACCTTTAAATTTTTGTTCATATGTGAATTTCTAAGGCATTCTTGTAATAAAAGCGACTATAGAAATACAGACTATAAATGGAAAGAGAGGGAGTAATTTTGCTAGTCTTTGTGAGAGAAAGATTTACTTACACATGTAGGAAAAAAACATGAATACTTCTGGAAAGTAGTTTTTATTTATATCGTAGATAAACCACAGTCTGTAGTTATTAATGGATTTACTGCTTTCAGAGAGAAAAAGAAACCTTTCAGTGTTTACTCCAGTATTAGAATAATAGCTGATATTATATTCCACCATAGAGTAGGAAGAACATATCAACAACGAAGAAATCTAGACATTTGTTTTGAGCATTCGAAGAGGGTGTTTCTTTTAGCTTGTTTTGCTGAGGTAGTAATAAACTGCATTGCACATTTCATTTGGCGAATTTTAACGTAATTATACCAATGTGATTGGGTTTCCTAGCCTGTCATAATACCCTGAAACACTAGCAGGAAATGAAAAGAGAATACACTATTAAAGGGAGAGAGAGAGAAATCCCTGTTGCTGCTACACTTGATTAATCCCCAGAACTCATCACATTTTGTGTCAGAAGATGAAATTCTAAAAATGAGTTCAGCAAGTTTCAAAGTTGTAGCTAAGATATTTGACTAAAATGAAAGTGGCGCTAGAAGAATTATAAATGGAACAAAAAGGCCAAAGTTTTCAGCTTCCTAATAGAGAGAACTGTAATTAGTTTCTTTTTCTTCATCATTTAGACTCTCCTGCTCTCCAGAGAGCTGATTTACGTTCTCTAATTGGGACATAAATCTTTTGGTCTGATGATATTTTGTTGCTCAGGCAAAGTAAAACAATTACATGTTTCCCTGATGAGAGGTTCTTGGCTTATGAAATGTTAAAATACTGCCTTTGGTAGAGACTTGATCTGTAATATGGTAAGTGAAAAGAGAGAAAGAAGTGGACCCAAGCAAAAGCACCCCAAATTATTTTCATATTCTGTCATGCAAAGTTATTTATTAGTGTTGGACTAAAAGTGTATCTTAAGGGACTTCTTCTTCTCAAGTCTATTATCACATTTTACAAAGTTATTTTTGTAAAATTATTAGCAGTTGCAGTGATAGAATTACATGATTTTTACCAGTCCTGTTCTGGCAAGGTTTCTTTGTTCTGTCCATTTTGACACCGATAAGATGAGTGATGTAAAAAGTTAAAAAAAATTCCTCTGGTCATTGGATTAGGGTGTAGAGAATGGTGATGACATTTTCTGCCTAATTGGCTACATTTATTGAGTTGGAAAGGGGAGGTGGATTTAGGGGACTCGATTTGTTCGTGGATCTCTGACAAGGAAACAGGAGGGGGCAGGAGCACATCTGTGCTGTGAGCGGGGGACTCAGCTTTCCCCCGGTTGTGAGTGAGTGACTGGGACAGAAGTGGTGTCCTCTCCTCTCCAGAGGGACATGGAGCATTACCGAGTATTCCAGACCTTGGCAAGCCATCGTCAACCTAAAGGGAAAAAGGAGTCAAGAGGTAACACGGTAAAATAACAATGACCAATATGAAAAATAGTTTTGTGAATTTTCCTAAGTACCCAGATCTTAAGAAAGTACGTGTGTCCTTTCTGTTTTTGTAGAGAGCTGAAGCCATTTAAGGCAGTGTTTCTTACGTAATGCCATTTATCCTTAGGCCAATACTTGTTTATTTTCTTGATCTAAACCCAATACGGACTCTTCTGCTTCCCGAGCCTGTTCCCTGGGGATGCAGATTTACTTCCACATAATTTGCACATGAACTTTTCAGTAGGAACACATCTGGTAATTCATGTGTTCAGTGTTTTCTCAAGTTAAGTGAGGTTACATTTCTCTGTTTTAATAAGACAGCCTTGTTTATTTTCACACCATTATTGCCTTATGCATTTCTGGATTCTCCTTCGTTGGTTATTTTTACTTAAAAAATGACCACTTTTAATTTTTTCCTCTAGATTCGTAGGTGAAATATGTGTTAAAAAATTTTTAAATTTACATGGAATCTAGGGTGTTTTTTTAAAATAAAAGTACTGTTTTCATGGTACTACTTGATTCATCAAAGTGCATAGGGTTATTAGAAGATGAGCAAATATACTAGTAGTTGTAGCCTAATTTAGTCCTTCATGATATTTGTGAAGGGTGGCAAGTGTTTCCTTTTGTGAAATGATACTTTTTTTTAATGTTTATTTTATTTTTGAGAGAGAGAGAGACAGAGAGTGACCTGGGGAGGAGCAGAGAGAGAGGGAGACAGAGTCTGAAGCAGGCTCCAGGCTCCGAGCTGTCAGCCCAGAGTCTGATGCAGGGCTCGAACCATAAGAGCATGACCTGAGCCAAAGTCAGACACTCAGCCAACTGAGCCACCCAGGTGCTCCTGAAATGACACATTTTAAAACTATACAAATCCCTATACTTACTCCACACCCCTTTCCAGCAAAGAATGTCAGTTTATCGGTTGCAAATAAGAACAGGATCTTATAACAGCTTGTGACTGCAAACCCAAGGGAAGATTTTAGCATTTAAATAGCAAATAAATGTAAGATTTTTCCGTTTGTTTGATACATAGAAATTGAAACCTGAAATAAAAAAAAAATGTCTCCCTTTCTGAGCACATGAGATCTGAAGCCATTTAGATGGCTTGAGAGTAACATTATCCTATTATATCTCATTGGGTCAGGCCCAGTGGTTCCTTACTCCATTGGAGATAGTAATTAATGGACTTCTGTACAATCACAGTAGCAAAAGCATTCTCCAAGCCACTGCAGGCTATGCTAGTAAAAGTAGCCTATGTTAGTATCTTATGATAGAATCTTTAGTCCTTTCTAATAGCCAGGAAACCACCATTAAATGAACTTCTCTCATGAAGTGGAAATGATTCTCGCCCAGTGTGATGAAAGACTGGCCTTGACTCCTTGTTCCCATTCCAGCTGTTCTTAACTCTTCTTCATTTAGCAATTTGAATTTGCAGATTTCTTCAAAAATGCATGTTCCACCTCTAGTTTCATTCCCTCTGTATTTCCTGGGGTATTTGCTTCCTTTGCCTTTCATTGTGATATTTGTCCAACTCCTATACTCTTTAAACATAAAACAGTATAAAAAAAGAATATAAGTGGGAACTTCAGGTCTGAAACTCCTATAAAGTTTTCTGAAAGAGTGTCATCTCTAGTTGCCAAATGAGTGAATATTAGGGCAGGAGATTCTCAGGAGATTTAAATCTGTAGATGGTATCTAATTAACAAGTAGAAATTTCTCTCCACTTGCGTTAACCAGAGGTAACCCAGAGAATCAACCCCAGGTGTGAGGGTAGCATGAGCACTGGGATTATGTTTTGTTTGTTGGTTTAGTAATGGGAATAGATTTTTCCCTTGAATCATATTCTGTTTACCTAGCCAATGGTGCAGTTACATAGCACACATGATTAGGTGGGATGAAGGGGTGCCTGGGTGGCTCAATCGGTTGAGTGTCCAACGTCAGCTCAGGTCATGATCTCCCAGTTTGTGAATTTATGAGATGGAGCCCCACATCAGGCTCGCTGCTGTCAGCACAGAGCCGACTTCAGATCCTCTGTCTTCCTCTCTCTCACCCCTCCCCAGCTCATTCTCTCTCTTTCTCTCTCTCTCACTCTTTTTCTGTCTCAAAAATAAATAAACATTAAAAAAAATTAGGTGGAATGAAGAATGTAGTTGTCAGGAAAAATAGTTTTTCTCATTTCAAAGTTACTTAGTCCATATGGGAACTCAACAAAGATAGATTTAGCTGGGCATCCTGTGCTTGAAGAGCTCACGATTTAATGGGGGAGCAAAATCACCACGTCACGATCGCACTTACATTTCACACTGACTGCTCAGTCTGCAGCAATGGGTCTAGGTGTAAGATGATAGTAGCTTGGTCTGCAGGGGTTTTACTGGAGGGCGTAGAGAAGCACACATATTTGAAGCCTAGTTAGAGGAGAAGGAATTGCAGGGGAGAGAAAGATGGAGCAGATAGAAATTTAGTTGGGAAATCAGAAGTATTTTGAACTGAAATCCAGAGAAAAGGAGCGGGGAGTTAACCAGAGTGTGGAATGCCCGTGAAGGGGGACTGGAGTGAGGACTGAGAAGTGGGTTTAGTGAGCAGGAAGAAAGAGAAAGGAGAAGGGGAAGAGACAAGGTGATCTTCTGCAGAGGGAAGTTGGAGGGTCAATGACTTAAAAAATAAATCTGTGGCTCTGGTGCCCAGCAGTCGTGATGTTCTGTGTGTGGGGGGCGGTTCCACATAGAAGTCTCCGAGCTGGTGGCCGAATTAGTAACAGCGATGACATTCACTATCAAAAAAGAAAGTGGATGGACAGGAGAATTTGAAATATAGAGCAAGGTTATTGGCCTGTTTCTTTCCCTTTTTTTAAGGTTTGTTTATTTTTGAGAGAGACAGAGTGCCAGCAGAGGAGGGGCAGAGAGAGAGGAAGACACAGAGGTGTGGACTTCTTCATATGTGTTAATCTATTCATTTTGCATTAATTCAAAGTCATTAATGCATGATGAAAAGTATAATTATCCAAGCTTATTATTATTCTTGCTTTTTACCATTTTCTGTTTATTTGGATTTTCCCCATATTTTTTACCTGGCTACTCAAGGATCTCAAGCTCACTTGCAGAAGGAAAAGATTATCTGGCCATATTTTCAACAGGGGCAGACTTAGTTCTTTCATTAGTTATTCTGTCAGTGCAGAGCCCGACGAGGGGCTCAAACGCATGAACTGCAAGATCATGACCTGAGCCGAAGTTGGACGCTTGACCGCCTGAGCCCCCCAGGCACCTCTCATTTCCTTTAGAGCAGTAATGAAACTCCCATACTTGTGGAGCTGCTTCACACTGCCACCACGTGAAGCCACTACTAGTGCTCTGTCTTTGCCTCTCCTTTGAATGCCGGGAACCTGATGCCCAGCAGCAGAAGAAACCGTCTAGAATAACCACACGCTGATTTCACTCTGCTGCGTGTTCATTTATTACAATCTCAAAATCATAACTATTTCAATAGAGAGCATGAAAATGTGCATTTCGATGTGCATTTGCAGATCTCAAGAAAACAGAAAAATTTTTTATTTCAACCAATGGAGTAAAAGCTCTCCGGTACTTGGTCCTTAAAACCCATTTTTTAATCTGTTAGCCATTAAGTCAGCAAATGGTTTCTTTGATATGTGTCTGGCTCTGGTGCTTAACGCCTACATTCTTTTGCCATTAGTGTCTGGTTGATCATCTCAGTGACTTAAAACCCAATTCTGACCCAAATAGTAGAAGAAAAGCCCATAAACTCAGAGAGAGAGAGAGATTGATTCATTCCTTAGGCACAATTTACAAACGCTTAGAGTCATCTAGACAAGGAATAAGGCACGTCTATCCTCACCTTCCACACCTGATGAAGGTCAAGGAGAGACCGAGCGGCCATTTGAAGATGCAGTCCTGACCGAATAACAATCAGAGGGAATAGCAAATAGTGAACTAGTGAACGTCCAAGTTTTCTTCCAACTCTATAGTGATTTAATCGCATGATCATGTTGGAGGTGTGAAGGTGTCTCGAGTAATTTGTAACTATGACATATCATATTAACCACCTCACAAATGGATATCTTAAGTCCAGAACTTATTCAGCTTCTTTTGAAAAAGAATTAACAACCTTTACAGGTACTTTCTCTATTTTGAAAGGGAAAAAAAAAAAAGTACTTTCTATAGAAAAACATGTTGGACAGTGGGAGCTCGTGATTGTTGCTAATGTGGTTTATCCTTGGTCCCAAATTCAAAAACTCCTTTACAGTTTTGTTTTGTTTTGTTTTGTTTTGTTTTCACATTTCTGAGTCATTGTTCTCTACTCCAGGCAGAAGACAACTGAATTATTAGATTTCTATTTGAACTGAGCAGGTGTCCAAAATCCATTTTAAATCTCTGTTCAATTTGATTTTACTGCTCCATGCAAAGAGGCCCACTTGAATGTGTTTTTGGATACGTTATTGTCAGTGGCAGCTTGAAAATGTCCCAGGGTAAATTGCAGCAATTTCTAGGAAGTCGCTGAAGGAAGCTATTGAGTATAATTATATCTAAAGAAGGCCCAGCTTGCTATCTGATGTGAGAAGGAGTGTGGTAGATGTTTCTTGTTCACTGTTATTTAATTGAAGAGCAGGTGGTCCTGAAGTGGTTTACATACTTTTCTGGTACGGACATCTACCAATTGTATGTTCTTTTCTTTCTATTTGTGCAGATCCCCCTAGAGATAAGATGTGAAGGAACGTAATCCAGCATGGGTTTCCTCCAGATCTCAGAGAGCTGGATGGAAAAAGGACAGAAATGGACAGCCCAATCAGGGTTTGCCTTCAGGCTCACAAAGAGAAAAACCGCTATGGAGTAGCTCAGAGCTGCTCTCTTGTCAAACTGTGCTAAGCTGTAGGGCCATGTGTAGTCCCAGAGGAATTCCGCTTTCTTGTGTTTCATTCATTCGTTTTAAACCTTTATTATGAACAACATAGGGCAGACTCATTTTTGGTGTAGGGGCTGTCACAACGATGACTAGTCTTTTGTGCCATGAATTCACATCAGTCCCATTCATAAAACATGGGCCAGTTCAAATGAATCCTATTAAAGATTACTTAGAAATATGCTTTATTATATCTTAGGTTTTGATTGGGTAGAATCTCACATTTGCATTGCTTGCAAGAAATTAAAGCAATGTATCACGATTAAATATGCCTTGCAAAGGAAAACTAACTATATAGAGGTAGTGAATTCCTGGTCAAATTACAGTTCGTCGTAAAAATCAATGAGTCTACATAATGAGTGTTTTTTTAAGTTTATTTATTTATTTTGTGTGAGAGAGAAAGAGCAGGGAATTGGGGGGTGGAGGGGTGCAGGGAGAGAGAGAATCCAAGCAGGCTCCACGCTGTCAGCACAGAGCCCAATGTGGAGCTTGAACCATGAATCCTGAGAACTCAGCCAAAATCCAGAGTCAGACACTTAACTGACTAAACCACCCAGGCACACCCTAATAAATGGTTTAAGGGGCAAGTCTTACACTGAACTATGGAAGGATGTTCATGAAAATTGGACATTAACAAAGCACAAAATGTAGAGTAGTTATATAACGTTGAGTCTCCTGTAATATGAATGAGGATTTATATTCTCAGTATTATTTTTTTAAAGATTTTATTTTATAAAAACATTTTTTAATGTTTATTTGTTTTGGAGAGAGAGACAGAGTGTGAGCAGAGGAAGCAAAGAGAGAGAGGGAGACACAGAATCTTAAGCAATCTCCAGGTTTTGTGCTGTTAGCACAGAGCCCAATGTGGGACTCGAACTCACAGACTGTGAGATTATGACCTGAGCCATAGTTGGACACTTAACCAACAGAGCCACCCAGGCAGCTCTAAAGATTTTATTTTTAAGTAATCTCTACACAGTGTGGGGCTTGAATTTAGAACCCAGAGATCAAGAGTGGCACACTCTTCTGGCTGAGCCAGCCGGGCGCCCCCATATTCTTAGTATCTTTAAGATGTCTTGCAAACATTCACAGTCCCCACTTGGATTCTCATCCAACAGACTATAGATGGCTATGTAACTCTTAATTTTTGTGTCCCTGCCTTTTGTCATCAAACTGTCATTCTGCTAAGGTTTGGTATCTGCTAACTCCTACTTAGATCTGTTACCCTGGCTTCTGCTATGACATTATCTATGACTAAATTTAAAAATTGTTTTTAATGTTTATTACTCCCAAAGCATGAGTGGGGGAGGGGCAGAGAGAGAGGGGAAGACATAGAATCTGAAGCAGTTTCCAGCTCTGAGCTGTCAGCACAGAGCCTGATACGGGGCTCAACTCACAAACCATGAGATCATGACCTGCACCCAAGTCAAATGCTTAACAGACTGAGTCACCCAGGTACCCCTCTCTAGGATTAAAATTTTTTAAAAAGGTTTGTGGAAGTTGAAGCATCAGGGTATTAAAAAATACAACAAC
Source organism: Paguma larvata (assembly GCA_030068075.1). NCBI lineage: Eukaryota > Metazoa > Chordata > Mammalia > Carnivora > Viverridae > Paguma > Paguma larvata. The sequence goes on along the minus strand of CM057834.1, from coordinate 87,405,991 downwards.
AATATATTTAATGCTTATTCTTTACTAGGGATGTGCTAACTGCCTTACCTGTCTTTTCTCATTCAGTGCTCACTATATTCCTATTATCAGTTCCATTTTCTGGTCAGAAAATTGTTTGGCCAAGGTAACTTCAGAGTTCTCAGTGTCAAACATGTATTAACTGACAGAGTTCAGATTGGAACTAAGATTTTTCTGAGTTTACGTCTTGCTTTGCACACTGGCTATAGTGTCTTAATATTAAAGGATATGATTTCCAGATTATCCATGTTTCCAATGAGAAGAAGGAATTATGTTGCTGGTCTGGAAATGACCCTGGGGAACAAAAGTACCCAAATCATTCTCTTTGTCCAGAAGGGGTATCCATGTGAGAAGATTGGAATGAGGGAGTCTGTTAGCAGACTGAGAGAGACATGTGTAGTAATGAAACTGAAAGAATGAAGATTGAAGACAGAGGAATGAGAACTGGGTGTAAGTTGAATGGCAGTGAGTATTCTGGGAGTTGTCTCGATTGCACTTCCACGTCCCGCCCCCAGCATCTCAGTGTAACAGGTGTGCATAATGTGGATATGAGAAGGTGTGGTCTGGAGCCCAAGGGAGTGAATTCATTGCTTTTGTTGTAGTTCTTGAGGGAGTCGTCAGGGGGGACATTTGGGAGTTCCGTTGTGAGCCACGCACTTCTAACAGGCACACAAAATTCCATCTTGACATTTCACAGGAAATTTGTGAGAAGATGATTGGTCGAGGTCACTGTCTGGAGTTCAGAGAGAATTCAAAGATTGCTGAGTCCCTTTTAGGAACCTTGAGTGACTCCATGGAAATCTGGTTTAGAGCCTCCCCCCCCACCCCTATACGGAGCCAAAGTCAGGATGGGAAGAGTTTGTGGTAATGTTGGTGTGGAGGCAAATTTAGTTTAACCGAGATGTTCATCTCTTCTCTGCTCCACTAACTTTCTTGGAAAAATTTAATTTTAGAAAACTAATGGCACTGCTATTCCCCAGACTCCAAGGAACAGCTTTGTCATTGTCCGCCTCCACTCAGCCATTAATGGGACATTAATATATATTGACATAAAGGGACACAATTGAATTACTTGGCTTTCATTTAATATCTGTGTATTTTGTCTTTCCCCTGTTCTCATTGTCTGTTTTCGTGTTATCGGTTGGCCTGCAAAATACCTGTGGGGGAAGATCCGGGAGAATGATGACGTTATCGGAGGCTGGACAGTTTCCCCAGCAGCTTGTCGCAGGTGCCTAGGGAGGTTCCTGCATATGCCCTAAACCTCTTCCATGACCTGGCAGCAGCTGCTGCTGCTTATTAGCAGAACCTTATGTAGGGGAGTGGTTTTCAGAATAATAGTTATGCTGGTAATAGCTAGTATCTCCTGAGCACTCACAACATGCCAGACGTGTCCTCCGCATATCACCTGTACTGACTCATTTAATCCTCAGAGTATCTGGATGAGGTGGATCCTTTTAGTATCTCCATGTTACCTTCAAGGAAGCTGAAGCCCAGGGTTACCTGATTAACCAGTAATTAATTGGAGGAGCTTTACTTCACTTGCAGGCAGTCTGACTCAGGGTCTGGGCTCTTACACTTTGCTGAGCTGCCTGCTGTTCATGCCAGGATCCAAAATAATTCTAAGGAGATTTCCACCATGGATCCCATCGTTGGCCTACAATTTGCTGGTGGGCCTCAACATTTGATAGCAGGCCAAACCCCAGGTCCCCTAGTCAGAAGAGTGGGTTTGAACAAGCTGCTGCTGGTGGGAACATGGGACGCATTGTAAGTCCTCAGGAACAAATGGGAACTGACAGCAAGAGAGAGGGGGTGTATATGAAGGTGGGATAGGGGAGAGTGGCAAGCAGCGAGTCTCCATTTTCTTCTCTCCTGCCTAGCTGATCACTCTGGAGATGGAGTGAGATAATATATGAATTCATTTGGTTTCTGGAAAATTCCATTCAAAAGACAGTTCATGTTGCACAAGCATGGTGTGCCACCCGTAAGTCCAGGCTGTGGCTCAGGAGACAGCAGTGTGTGGCTGGAATTGGTGGGCGCAGATGCAAAGCTGGGAGGTAGAAGCAGGTGGCCAGGGAGTGGGCACCGATGGACTGGGAGAAAGGTGGTACATACTGGTTATCTAGTGGGGAGGCCCTGGGAGAAGGCCGTATAGTGACTGGTCTGTAATCATTCCCTCAACCCTCTTTTCCGCTTTAGAGCTACTGCTGGAGCCAGGTCTTAGTCCTGACATCTCCAGCCCGCTGGAGAAGAATAGACCTCACTGTCATTAGACCTACTATAATCTTGAAATTTATGGAAGTAGAGCTCTTTCAAGTTCCGTCCTTCCCCATCTCCCCCTAGAGGGTATGGTGGGTCACTGCATTCTGTGCTTCCGGCTTTCCTCTTACCTGATGTACTTGTGGGGAAATATTTGCTAAGTACAGTCTTCGCAGGTCACTAGGGTGAACTTGAAAATAAAAAGATCAGACTCCTCTTGATTTGGGGGTAAGCATTTTGATGCACAGTATGGTCACTCTGTTAATCGCTTAAGTTCTTTCCTATCTACTTATATCTAATACCTAACACTCTTTGCTGTAACTCTTATTTTTACTTTGGTTCTGAGTTATCATTTATTTACTTATTGATGTAATTTTAAAATCTTTTCCTAAAAAGGATGATACTCAGTGTGAAATAGTCCCTAAATCCCATCATGTAGAGGTAACTGCTTGGGATAGCTTACTGAACATTTTCTCCAGACACCTGTGTACCTTTACAGATGCCAAAGTTCCACAGTTTACATCAAGGAGATTATTCCACATACAATTTTCTATAACTTTTTTTCCACTTCACGTGTTGTAGTCGAACTTCCCTCCAAACAAATGCAGATCTACACACTCATTTGTACTGTTTGCCCAGTGTCCTCTTGTTTCAGTGTACCACAGTTTACTTAACTGTCCCTCCATTGATTGCTTATTGATAAGAGTCTGAACACCACTTAGAGATCATTTGACTTTGTTAATTCACCCTCTATGGTTTTGCCATGAGAAATCCATGGTATTCTTGGCATACAATAAATAAAGCATGAAACCTATGAGTGAGGAGTCTAAGACTCTGTGCCCAGCTCTGCCACTTAAGCTATGTGACCGTAACATCACTTTACCTTTCTGAATCTCAGCTTCCCTATCTGGAAATGATAGTATGATTTGCATGATATTTAAGGCACGTTCTAGTTTACAAACATGCCCTCATATTTCCCATAATTACTTATGCCAGTTTTATTTATGAAAGCCTATTCCATGTCCAGCACGATGCCCATTACAACATGGACACCCAACAGACGCACTTTGAATGGACCCATCTATGGATTTGTCTTCTCAAAACTTCCCCTCAGAAATATCCATCTTGTCATTTTGTATTGGCTTGGTTTTTAACCCAGTGAACCTCAGACATTTTTATGTGTCCACCATCTCTCTTTAGAATTTATGCATTTCTATCTAAATATCTTTGTGGGGGGTGGGGAGGAAGGGAACTATCTATGAGTATGCACATATGTATCCGTACTTGGATGTGTATGATGTTTTAAGGTATTAGAGTGGGAGGCTACCTGGAGGGAGTTACTATACTTTGCCCTACGATGAGGCATTAGACAAGATAATGAGGTTGAATTATTTCCCCCTCCTTTTTCCAGAGTTGCAGTGAAATTCCATGCATGCGTGTGTTTGAGGTGGGGGGGTTGCAGGATCCAGGCTATTTAATCACTCCCTCCTTCTATCTGTCTTTTTCTTCTTCCTTCTCTCTTTTTCTTCTCTTTTTTCCCTTCTTTCCCTTTTCCATTCCTTCCTTTCTTTACTAAAATGAAGAGTAATGCTATTGTTTCTCCTTGGGCCAATGATGACTTTTATCCCCTAATACAAGAAAGGAGAAAAAAATCCTCCATTTGCTAAAATTATCTGAACCAATGAAATCTAAGTATAAGGTGATGGTGAAGGACAAGTGGAGATTGTGATATATTAATCTGTTGAAGAAATATTTTGATCCATAGGAGTGCTGGTGAAAATTAAATTGTTTCGCTCAACTAATGCCAGTGATTAAACTAACCTGAAAATATTACTTAATATTACTTAAGCCTGTGGGTCAACAGGAAACTTCAGAAAGCTCAGCCCCACCCCGTTTTGTTTAACATGTATCTTGAATCCTGTTAAAGCGAATTACAACTTCATTTCCTTTCTAAAGAAAGTACATTAGGCATATTTTATTTTTTTTCCTTCATTTTGGGGCACTCAGAGTCCCCATCACAAGCATCATTTATCATCATAAGCTTTGACCGAAAGGTGCTGTTAGACTATTGGACTTATTTTGAGCTCAGTCCTGTGTTTTCTCAATTCTTCATCTGCTCTTTATAGTTTTTGTTTTGTATTTGTTTTTGTCTTGTTTCTTCTGAGGGTCAAACTGCCGTAATAGGCTGATACAGGCATATTTGTTTCCAGCGGTTTTTTACAGCTCGACACCACTTCTCACTATTTCAGGTTAGCCGTGTCTAATTTAGCATGGAACTAAACACGTGATATTATTAGAATTTTTAACAAGTTAAAAGAAAATAGGATAGGAGTAGCTTCCAGAAGGTTTTTCCAATTATTTCCTGGTTCTTACCTAAATTCCAGAAACATCTGGAGATGTATTCTCCAGATAATGGCTGTATTCTGGTAAAGACCCTAAAGTTGCGGTGTGAATGAGAACTTTTTCTTCCAAGCATAAAGAGATTTTTTTTTTGTTTTTTTTGTGTTTTTTTTTTGCCTGTAGTCCTTCCAGGTGCATGTGGCTCTCACTTCCACCCTCTCATTTATGTCTGACTACTTGGTTCTTGTTTTGCAGTCCCCAGTCTGTCCCAGACCGCCTGAGGATCCGGGTGAACAAAATCAGTTTACAGGACTATGAAGGATTCCACTATGATAAAGAGAAGCTTCGGGAAGCTTGTAAGTTGGAAGCGCCTTGTCGATTTCATATGATCAGCCTGTCTTCAGCTTCTTGATTCTCCTTGGTTGGATGGATAGATTCATCTTGTGTCGGAAAACAATGGTTAGAGAAATGAAGAGAAGTGTAGTAATATGTGAATGCCAAGTGGTGATTTATGGGCTGAAGGAGATGGAACTGGAGAAAGGAAAGCAGCAGAATAAAATTATTATGTGGAAGATGCCAAGTTAGGATCTCTTGTTTCATTAACCGCTTTAGTCTCAAGTTTACCTAAAATGAGAAAGCAGAAGGTTGGCAAATGTCCTGTGGTGTAGTAACATGCAGAAAACTCTTGAGACAGCACGAGTCTCTTCCTGGAGCCTATATTACCAAATATTATCCTCATTCTTTATGCGGATGTGACAATGTTATCCGTAAAGACGTGTCTAACACTTCCAGCTATTATGTGGTTGCATAACGTAAAAGGCCCACAAAATACTCCATGTCGTGATAAAGTAATTCATGGATGGTGAGGTGCTGTCATTCCTGAAATCTTAAATTGACTCAACATATGAATACTTCTCAATGTTCATATTTTCCATATGCTTCTTTAAACGGATAACTGGTTTTTAATTCATCTTGTCTATCGTTCAGTGTTTATTGGGCACTTTTTATATTCCAGTCACTATTTTCGATCCCTGTCTGTATTGTGATATATAAGGTAACCAGGTAAAGTAGGCCAGAAGATGTTAAGACCACTGGTGTGTTAGATAGTAGCGTTCTTGACTCCACCATAATTGTAGGGGACAATAGTCAAGTACAGTAAATTCGGAGAATATCAGGACTTGTATCCAAGGGCGCAGACAGGGATGCCAACAGAAAGGAAGGAGTTTGATACAGAACCAGAGGTTTATAAACTAAAACTCCAAACTAGCTCTAAGCACGGACCTACCTAGAGTTATAGAAGACACAAATAGCTAAATAGACTCCACTAGAATAGAGTAGGGACACATTCCTGGGATAATGACTTCTAAGCTCTGATTTCTGAACTTGTGATCCTGAAGTGGGGTTTAGTGAATGGAATCTTGAAATCCAGGTCAATATAAGGTGTAGGTAGGTGCAGGGACTTTCCAATCTGGAAGTGGCATTGAACGAGGATCCATTTCCCTTGTAGTCCATCCAGTCACTGAGACTCCCAGAGAATTCTGTGTGAGATTTCTCCTTTCTCAATTCTCTCCACCCCTTTAGCTTCCTTAACCCTTCTGGTTCTTTTCCTTAAACATCAGTACCTCTAGCTTCTCCTCAGCCTTCCCTTCAACATCTGTTCTTCACTTTCATTTCCTTTGATGGGAAAGTTTTTTTTTTTTTATGTTTACTTACTTTTGAGAGAGAGTACACAAGTGAGGGAGCAGCAGAGAGAGAGAGATGGAGGATCTGAAGCAGGGTTCCGTGCTGACAGCAGAGACCCCCATGTGGGGCTTGGAAGCATGAACTGTGAGATCATGACCTGAGCCGAAGTCGGACACTTAACCGACCGACTGAGCCACCAAGTGCTCCATGATGGACAAGTCTGAAGTGGAGAAGGAGCAATTCCCTGAACTTCTGCATTTCTCTCTTCCATAAATGACAGATTATGTTTTCTAATATAAATGAGATTATAAATAACAAACTAGCACCAATCTAATGTAACCCATAACATGATAGGCATACATGTTTGCTTTGGGAGGTGTACCTCACAGTGTAAGTTACACTGACTTTCAGAGGCTGCTAATTATAAAGAAGAGTGTTTTATATTCTTTCTCATTTCAAACTTGTAGGCAAATAGCATATAATTTTTGAAAAATTTAAAAAAAGAATGGATCTCGAGTCAGTGATATTTTTCAGTTTACCATCAACTCTCAAGAAAGCCTGTTGGGAGTGAAAAAGCATTTGAAATTTGAGGCTGAAATGAGATTTGAGGCTTATCTCTGGATTTCAATTATCTGTTCTATCTTTTCGTGGCATTATCTGTCCACCATTTCCAGAAGTAATTGTGATTTGAGTTTTTACAAGAAGTTGACATTTCCTGGCAAGTGCTTTACTCATCATATCTTATGTGATAAAATTCTGTAAGGAAACTTCTTATATCAAATTGGAGGGAGGTAACTTGATAGAAGTATAAATCCAGTAAATTCAGTGGTGTGTTTTGGTCACAGAAGGACAAAGAAACATTCCAAGAGGGAATCAAGAAGTTACCTAATTCTAAATATTTGAGTTTGAAGGAAACAATATATTAATTAGAAGTAAAGATGACCAACTCAAGCATCCCACGTTTAATAAGTAGTTATGATGCATCTAAAATGTGGTTGCCCAGGGAAGTCTGTCCTTTGGGGTTAAATATTTGATTCTTACCCTCACTGTCCCGCCTGATTCCAATTTGTAACCAACTACAGGTTCATCAGAAGGCTGGCAGAGCTCAAATCGAGTATAAAGAAAAAAACCAGTTCAGGTCCATATGTGATATACAATGCCCAAATAGATCAGTTATTTCAGAAGCATTGTTAAACAAAATGCCAACATCTAGATAAAAAGGATTGGAGGACTGCAGTCTGACCTGTATCCCAAAGGAAGTGAATCCTCTTAGACCATTTATTTATTGTCAACATACAAAGCCTAAACTAGGGCAATACTGCATTACCAGGTTTAAAAAATTAGTCTCCTTTCTTGATGACACACCGAGTGATTCATCCAGGCAGCAGGTGGCTGTTTGCCATCACTGTTTAAAAAATCTTGCTCATGTGTCTGGATTATTATTTGTATTAGATTACAACTCCAGTGTTTGTTGTCTAATGAAGCCCCACTTCCGTCCATAAGGCAGGTCTCCTTGGTAATTAGAGATGGCAGCTCTTTTAATTACCTTGCTTATTTTAGCATAGAGAAAGATGACTACATTATTTGAAAGATTTTTCATCTCCTTTCCATTTAGTCCCAACGCATCTGGGGGCATTCCCCCTAAAATAATAGCACAAAGAGGGTTAGTCTGTGCCAGTCCCTTCCTCGGCTCTTGCTGGTAAATTTCAGACCTACATAAAAATAATTAGAATCTCATTACTGGATTTACGAATTATTAACCGTCAAGATAATGGTTATGGTCCAAGAGAAAGGCTTATTCAGCTCAAAAGGTAGAACATAAAGTGGTCATGTTAAAAAAAATCCTTATCATAAATCCATAATCTGAATGAAGTATATTATGTGAGTCCTTAATAAAGCATATAATTATGTAGTCTAGGAAAAGGATGATTAGTTTTTGAAAATCTGTTATATTTCTAACTCCAAAGGAGTTTCACTGATGCAACATACATTTATATCTAGGATAACTTGGTACTAGCCAAGATTTAACTCTATCTCATGTAAACTGGCTAAATTTGACTTCTGGCATTAGCTTCTCTGCACTTCTGGCATTAGCTTCTCTGCACTCTGATAATTCATACAAGTCTAGGCCCTAAAACACCAGCAAAAACCAGTTTGGAACTTATGGAAAGTAGGTGTAGCCTATAAAGGTAGGAGAGGACTACCATTTGTTGTATACTAGGTATAGTGTTCAGTAACCCCTTTACATTTTTTCAGTGTAATGGAAATTATATGGATGCTTATGAGTTTATATACAATATCTCAGTATATTATTCTCTGGCAAACATTAATGATATTAGGATTGTAGCTTAGACAGTTGTTTTAATGAAATTCCCTTGTCTTTTGTTTACTGATTTAGTGGAAGAGTCAGAAATGTTTGTGTTCGAATCACAATTGCAACCTTGACCAAGTAATTAATCTCTCTGATGATCATATCTCTCCTCTCTAAAATCCAAACAGAATTGCAGGAGGAATGAGAGGATAAAATGTAATCTTGCAGATGAAACCCGGTGCAAAGGATGGCGGCATGTAGCATTCTTTTCCAAAATGGTAGCCATGATTGTTGTGGTTGCTATTGCCCAGAAGGCACTCCAGGCCCACTGGCTGCCCCTCAGCAGGTCCAGAGGCCAGCTGACCTCTTCCACACATGGCTCTCACTTCAAAGCGCACATGCTTCCAACTCACTTTCTCACTTTCAAAAACAGCATTGGAAACACTGATAGATATCACAGAAAGATAATGGCAAGAGAATATAAATAATCATTTGATGTACATTTATTGTGTCTGCTAGTACAAGAGTGCTCTGATGGCTGGATGTCTAAACATATAAGACATGTAAACACTGAATGCCTGTATTTGGCAATCTGGCCAGATATCTGCACACTTCAAAAACAATTTTTGTTTTTAATTTTAGAGAGCAAGAGAGGGAGGATTGGAGAGAGAATCTTAAGCAAGCTCCATGCTCAGTGCAGAACCCAATGCAGGGTTCAATACCATGACTTGAGCTAAAATCAAGAGTTGGATGCTCAACTGACTGAGCCAGTCAGGAGCCCTGCATACTTCTTTCTTTAAAGTCCTAAGACAGTTTCATGTGTGCATCATTTGATATCTAGCACTGGTTAAAAAAAATTATTTTGGAATAATTTTAGATTTCTAAAAATGTTTCAAAAACACTACTGGGAGTTCCTTTATACCTTTTATCCTTTTGTTTTCCCTATTATTGAATATTTTATATTACTGTGGTCCCTTTGTCAAAGAAACTCATATTGGCTTCAGTATTATTAACTTAACTCTGGACTTTCTATTCTAGGATCCAATCCACAATATCACCTTGCATTGGGTTGACTTGGCATGTCTTCCCAGCCTCCTTTGGTCTGTTTCTCAAGTTTCTCAGTCTTTTTTTTTTTTTCCCCCATGATGGTCTTGAGAAATACTGGCCAGGTATCCTATAGAATATCTCTCAACCTGGCGTTGTCTATTGTTTTATTCATAACTAGCCTAGAGTTGTGGGTTCTTGAAAAACAAATACTGCAGAGGTGAAGTCTCCTTTTTGTCCCATTCTATGAGGGGTACATGATATCCATATGACATCCATGATGATGTAAACTTATCATTTGGTTAAGGTTATATTTGTTATATTTCTCCACTGTAAAGTTACTCATTTTTTCCCCTCTCTCCCTATCCTATTTTCTGTGAGTCACTAAGGTTAACCTATCCTCAAACTTGGGGAAGGTGGATCCCTGAACTTTCAGGGAAAGTTCCTTTCAGGGAAAGTTCTTTCATTCTTTCCAGTTTCCTTATATGACCTCAAATGAATGTAATGCATTTGTCAAAATGGTGGAGCCATTCAGTCAAGATGCATTCATGCTTCCAGAAACTATATATTTGCAACAAGTATATGCCAGATGCCAAATTAGATGCCAAGCATTGGGAGATGAAACTGGGACATTGAACATTAGAGTATCATTTTTTCAATACATATATGTTGAGTGCTTACTCTAAGCAAACCGTGGTGGGGAAAAAACAAAACAAAACAGAAATAGTCCCTGATTCACTGGAATTTTTTTCTCTTGCAATGAGAATTGCAGTAAGACTATGGAAACACTAGGTACCAATTTTCCTAGCAAACATCACTTAAATAACTAAAGAAAGGGATGGGAATATATAAGAAAGAATGAGAAAAGCCAATTTAAGCACTAATTAGTTGTATGACCCTGGGCAATATATTTATCCTCTTCAGGCTTTAGGTGTTTTATCTGCAAAATGCAGTGGTTAAACTAGGTGTTTCCTGAGAACATACTGTATTATAAGAAATGCTTAGCCCTATAGAAATTACATAGGATTTAATATTTTTCCTCCTGACATGTTTCCTAAGTTTTTAAAGCATGGGCATCACTCATAATGAACGTGAACATTAGAAAATAGTGTGTGTGCATTTTGCTTCATGAATTTGCTATAAATACTGATTTTTTTTTTCTGTTGATTACTTCATCTAAAATTGAATCTTTCCCTCTCATTTAACAAGTTGACAACTGGGCTATTCAGTAGAGATAAAGCCCCCATTTGGTGGCGGTAGGTGTTCCATTTTGAAATCTGTCTCTGGAGTTAAATGGTATCAGTCTGTTCTCTGAAGGGCACCGTCCATCGCTTTATGAGTGTTTGTCTTTTCCTATTTTCATGAGTTGGCATTTACCCAAAGTGCTTATTTTCTCCTCTTGTTCTTCCCCATCTCTTGTCTGTATCTTATATTTATCTTTTAATTTAAAATGTAATAATAAGTAAAAATAATAGTGAACCCGTAGTGTACTATCCATATGAGCAAGAAATGTCTTAACATTTCTACTCCTATCATATAATTTAATTTTCCCCCAAACCTCTGAGGTTTTGGGCTGAGCAACTTGGTAAATAGAGGTAGGGGAGATGTAGACGACCCACAGCAACCAAGAAACAGCACATGGTGAACTAGGAAAACAAACAAACAAACAAAAACCCAGCTTGTTGATTGCAAGCCAAGAGAAGAAAAATGTTTTATGAAGGGACACTGAGAGAACTCTGTCAAATGCCCCAGAGTCAGAGAGGTGGAGGAAGTATTGTACGCTAAGAGCTGGTCTTTGGATTTGGGCAGAGGGTGGTTATTAGTCACTTCTCGAGACGGTGAAGAGTGAAGAGGTGAGTAGAGTGGGTACATGTGCACACAGGAGGGAAGGAGGTGAGTCTGCACAGGTTGCTCTTGTTAGATATTTAGCTGTAAAGGAAGGAGAGAATGGGCTGGTGGCCGGAAGGGGGTGGGGCATTCAGGGAGGACTTGTCAGATAGTGCAGCTGTCTCTGCTGATTGGGCGCCTTTACTGGAGAGAGAGAACTTGATTGAGTAGAGAAGGTCAACTGCAGGGGGAATGTCTCTGGGTGGGTGGGGATGGGATCTTGTGCCCAGTGAGGGCTGGAGGCAGGCTCTGCAGAGTACAGAGCAGGAAGACAGAGGCATGATACATGGGCAGGTAAGTTGGAGGTTTGGGTACTAGGGAGAAGAAATTCAGTTCTGATGACTTTTACTTTGTCAGTGAAATAAGAAGCAAGGCTACTAGCTAATGGTTGGGACAGGAGGTTATCATGTTCAGAAAAAGCAGAGAAAGTTGAAATAATCAATTTGAAGAGCAACATGATGAATGGACCAGGCAGGATTGCTGAGCAGCACTTTAGATATAGATCATTTAATTCATTGGCTTTTCATAAGTGCATGTAGAGGCCAGACTTGTCAGTTCCTAGGGGTCTTGACTTAAAAATGAGTGCATTCTCAGGGGCACCTGGGTGGCTCAGTCGGTTGAACATCCAACTTCTGCTCAGGTCATGATCTCACGGTTTGTGGGTTCGAGCCCGTGTCAGGCTGTGTACTGGTAGATCAGAACCTGGAGCCTGCTTCAGATTCTGGGTCTCCCTCTCTCCCAAACCCTCCCCTGCTTGCGCTCTGTCTCTTTCTCTCTCAAAAATAAACAAACCTTTAAAAAAATTAAAAAAACAAACAAAAATGAGTTCACTCTCTTTCCAACTTCAAAGATTCAGATGCCAGGAGACTATTAGACTAGGAAATGATGATCTTATTTTTAATATAAATCCCTTTGTAACCAATTTCCATTTATGACCCAAAGCATTGCTTTGTTTACAAGAAAAGATCCACTTCCAGGGCTGCAGTGAATTCAGTGGTGATGACCTTAAGTCTCAGACTAGGAAATCAGCCTAAAGTGTTGATAATTGATCCTTCTTTCATTGTTGAAACTTAGCATTTGGTAATGAGAACCATCAACTCCAGATATATTCTCAAGTCTCTGCCCGAAGGAATATTTTTCATTTTCATTAGTTTATTCTGTGTGCACACACAAAATAATGACCAATGCTTACTGGTCACACACCATCCTCGTTCATTTTGTTGGGACCTTCCTGGGTGGACAACTCTAGGGTATCAGCTCAGATGGCAGTTCGGTTTCTCTTAAAAGACTTCCTTCTAAGAGCCTTGTATAAAATTGTTGCTTTTTTATTCATCATGTTAACACGTGAGTGATGTGAGGTCAGCTGCTGCATTCATGGCATCATGTTTAATAATAAAAACACCTAGTGTTTGCACACTGCTTCATGGTTAACAGAGGGCTTCTATATATGTTGTGTGCATTGTTATCCTGGGGACACATAGATTCCTCACACGGGGTCACCAAGTTGTGATAGGACTTTAATAAGAATTTACATGTCTCTCCTAATCCTCCTAATCCAGTATACTTTTCTTTTTTTTTTTAATTTAAAGTTTATTTATTTGTGAGAGACAGAGAGCACAAGCAGGAGAAGAGCAGAGACAGAGGGGGGACAGAGAATCTGAAGTGGGCTCCATGCTGACAGCAGAGAGCCCGATGTGGGGCTTGAACTCTTGAACAGTGAGATCATGACCTGAGCTGAAGTCAGACGCTTAACCGACTGAGCCACCCAGGCGCCCCCAGTATACTTTCCTAATATACACTCTTACTTCTTTGTAAAGACATAGCTGTCACTTCTAGAAATGTGTTTTAAAAAAGAGTCTGGGATCATAGTGTTTGTTACTGGTTGAGTTTCCTCAGAAACAGACTCTGAGGCTTTGAGTTTTACATGTAGGAGGTTTATTGACGATTCTCCAAGAGAGAACAGCACTTGGGAAAAGGGAGGGAAGTAGCGTCAGGCAGAGGAGGAAGTTGAGCTGTAATAATTGCTGGGATGGCCATTTAGGGTTGTCCCAGTTGAAACAAGGATTGTTTTCTTGGAGGAAGAAAACCCTGAGTATGATAGCTTCTTTCCTGGAGAGGGACTCAGCTGTGAGCTATCAGTAGAGCCAACAGCCAACACTTCGGCAGCTGAAGGAATGAGTGCCTCAGCCCCATCATGGATCCGCGTGGGGCACTTCAGTTCTGAAAGCATCATCTTGTTTATGTAACTGAGCACTTGATCTTTAAACTAAGGCCAGGAAGGAACCATCCACACACTAGAAATCCTTGAGTCTGTTCATTTATTCTTCATTAACAACTATTTATTGAATACCTTCCATGTACCAAGCACTGTTCTAGGTGCTAGGGATTAGACTCATATGACCACTAGCCTCCAAAGTTTTCTTTGTATTTTTCGACCCTACCATTCCAAATTCAGGGAATTGGAATGTAAGTTACCTTCTTTAGGTGTGTCAGGATTAGCTACAAGAAACACAAAATGTTAATGATGACCTTTTCTTCAAAGTTATTTTTTGGCATGAACTATTATTAAGCTACATATTCTCCATTTGGAATTTGAGTGATTAAAATTGGAAACCTCAATGCAAGGCAATCTAAATTTCAGGCTATTTCTCGCCTGACACTGGAGTCAGAGTTAACTCCAGAGTTTGATATTCAACAGGATGGACATTTCTTCTCTGTATTCTTCCAGTTTCTTGGTAAAACTATTGAACTGGATAGAACCAAGGTCAGAAGTGTGTGCTAATCTGAAAATAACCTCTTTGCAGATTGACTCAGCACAACAAATGTATGTGCTACTAACATAGGTCAAAGATGTAGGCTTTTCATAGTTCATACTGGGGGAAGCACTCTTTCTTAATAGTACTTAGTGGTTTTCCTGGATCACTGATCCATGGGACTGTTCTGGAGTCACTGATAAATAGAATTAGAGAGTCTCCTGGGTTGTCAGATTCTAAGGATGTGTTTGCTTAAATCTGCCCCATTTCACATCTCTTCGTGTCTGCTGTCTCCTTGTAATTAGTTTATTGTTTTTTACTTCCAGAAAGAGATTTAAGCCTCTTCAGTAGATTTTAGGAAATCTGTCATCAGTTCTGCACATGTATCCAATGAACTCAGCAATTCAGAGCTGCATGACTGAATGTGCCCTCAGTATCTAACTGTTGGTGACCTGGCCCCTCACCATACAGTGTAATGGACAGTATGAGATGCCAAAAAAAAAAAAAAAAAGTGAAAAATATTTGAACTTGTGTCTCTAACCATAATTTCGAGTATTTCAGTTTTGGGAACAGTTAGGAATCTTTGCTTTTGGATACTTAATTTTTCATTTGACTTTTGTATTTATTTGGCTGGCCAGAGCACATAACCGAGATTCCAACGTCATAACTGTGTGTTTGTTAACTCCTAAATACTAGAGCATTGGCTCTAGTAAATGATCAGTGGTGGTTCTTCCCTCTATCTAGGAATTTTGCAAATACTGCCTTACTGATAAATGTACCTGGGGAAAAATTATATTGTTTCCTAGTGCATATTGGCAAGTACATTCTAGAGCTCACCATTAAAAGCCGCTATTACATTTCACACTGGGAGTGTGTCCCAAGGAATTTTATAACGCATTTTGTCGTTGTAGAATTTGACTAGAATTTTGTTGTGTGTGACATGAGGAGTTTTCATTGAAATTGAGTTCTTTCCATCAAAAATAGAAATTTACATCATTGTTGGTAAACTTCCATATTAAGTTGGAAGATTATAACATTTCATAGAATTGTTTCATCTGAACCTTTGGTTTCTATTATTATGGGAGTACTGGGCCTTCACTCATACTTTCCCCTAGGTTATCACTGGTAACACATGAACCAAATTCATCAAAGTAGAGAAAAAAGAAAACTTGTGCAATTTTAAACATATTAGCCATGATTGGGTTGCATTCTCCATCTGACTTCTTCTATTTTTGTTCAGAAGACTGTTTTAACTTTTTTTTTTTTCTGAATTTCTCTCTCACTTCTGCTTTTCCATTTATTGTGCCCTGTATGCTGGTGATTACAAAGAGGAAAAGAAAAAGCTCTATTCCTAATTCCTATTTCCTGAGGAACGGTAGTATAGGCTTTGGATGGATGTCTGGGGAGGTTCGGACGTTGTCTTTCTTCCTTCTTCCTTCCTCTACTCTTGGTTCTCCAGGCTTGAGAATATTTAAGAAAAAATTTTTTAATGTTTATTTATTTTTGAAAGAGAGATAAAGAGAGAAAGAGACAGACCATTGATAAGATAGGAGCAGAGATAGAGGGAGACACAGAACCTGAAGCAGGCTCTAGGCTCTGGGCTGTCAGCACAGAACCCAAAGCGGGGCTCGAACTCGTGAACTGTGAGATCATGACCTGAGCTGAAGTCAGATGCTTAAGTGATTGAGTCACCCAGCTTCCCCTATTCTTGAGAAGATTCTGAAGTCTGCCTGTAATAACATTCTAACTCAGAAACCCCTTTCAGATAGTTTAGATGTTATCAACTGCCTTTGAAGCATTTGTAAGTGGTCTTTGTCATCCATCATTACAAAAGACACTTTTGTATTGTTTTCATAACCCATCCACCCATCTCTCCCTCTCTCTGTCTCTCTTAATGTCCCTCCTCCAGCCTCTCCCATCCCTCATCTCCCCTTCTTTGTTGACTCCACTCTTTCAGGAGCTCAACAGGCAACAGTCCACTATGGCATTAGGGTGGGTCACAAGGAGGTTATAGTTGCCATGGCCACTCTAAACAAGCTTGAGTCACCCTGTGTCTTTTTCTTCTCACTCTCCAATTGTTCATAGAGTTGATTCCTTGACTTTAATCTCTCCCTGACATGTCTCTTCTTTCTTACCTTTGCTGCCACTCCTCTCTTCTGGGCTTCGCCCTTGCTCCTCCTCTTTACTGCTAACGCTCTTCCTAAGTCACCTTCCTGCCACTCACCTTGTCTTCCGCATCTCTGCCAGTGATTTTTCTAAAATGTCAAAGAAAGATTTCCCTGGAACAATTAAACAGGCTAGGAAGAATTTATTCAAGACTATTGCAATAGAGAGCAGAGAATCAACTCTGCTGTGACAAAAGGCAGGAGAATTTTTAAGCACTGGAGTAAATGGGTAGAAAAGTAGTAGAGGACATTAGCAGGAAGCTAGTCAGTGTGATTAGGCTATCTGTGTTTGCTACTGATTAGCAGCAGTTGGTTAGGCTCCTACCCACCCATGGAGTCTCAAATATCAGAACACGATCTTCCTCGAAGGCATCAGCGAGATGTCTCCCAGGTCTTTGAGAAAGACATGCTAGGGCTGCAAAAGTCTGAGAAGCTCAAGAAGATTGACATCTTCAAAAGACAGAGAAATAATTTACAATGGAAAGACTTCTAAATAAGAACTGAGAGGTCAGGCGCTGTGTCAAGTATAGTCAAGGTGAGGGTCACATTAAAGATTCTAGGTTGATGTAAATCTGAAACCTTTATCATCTGTCACAAACCCTATCGTATCTGCCATCCTTGTGAGAATAAAGGCTCCACCACTTAGCATAAAAAACCCACAAGCTTCTTGCCTTGACCTCACCCCCTTGTACTCTGCACCCACTTATTTATGTAAGTCCTGAACATTTTATGCTTTTCATGCCTTGGTTTCTTAGAATCTAAGGATGGTCTAAGACTAAGAATTTCCTGGGCTTGAGAAACTCCCGTCTCTGTTGCCAGACTCCCTTATTGTCTTCATTTCGGTTAACTCTTTGTGAAGTGTGTCCTGACCTAGGAAATGTGCAGCTTCTCTGCATCCTAAACACACTAGATTCTCATCTGTCAGAACTGCATTCACAAGGTATATAATTGAGAGGATGTGTTTAACATCCCTCTTCTTTTCCCAGTCTATAACACCTTGAGGGCAGGTACTGAGTCTTCCTCAGTGTTTCCCCTCACCTCCTAACACTACAGTTGTCTCTAGCAGAAGAAAATCCTTGAAACTTATGTGCTGATTGATGAAGTGGAGGACTTGTACACCTGAAAAATACTTTCGTATGATATCTGGTACACGATTGCCTAGTGAAGTGAATACCAGGAGTTGTTATTTGAGATAAAAAGTGAGTTGGAGGTCCCTTGGGTTGCCTTCTCAGGTAGTTTACTATTAAGTAGAAGCAGAGTTTGATCTGTAGTTTGAAATCCAGATTTGTAGAGAAACTGTTACTCTGTAGAAAGCACACCCCTCAAAATACTGTCCTCACATTGAATGCAGTGAAAACTACGTAGTTTACTTTTATCTTGTGGATGACACGTAGAACTAACTGTGGAAAGGTTAAGCTTAAGCTATGGAGTCCAAACTCTAGGATCTCTTTTAATCACAGGTACCAGGTGTCATGAAACCTTTTACAGAGCTCAGCTATGCCATAGTGAAGCATAAAGTTCTTAGGATGTTGTGTTTTCTTTTGAATGCTAATATGCCTATTAATTTTCCCTGTTGGTTCCATTTGAGCTGTGGCAGTTAATGATGAGAAGTTGTTGTAAAACAGACCTGTGGCACCCAGGGGGGAAAATTGAATTGAAACATTGCCAACTCATTCTCTTTAATTATTGTCAGCCATCAAGTTCGATCTTTAGTTCCCTGATAATCCTGACACATTCAAGACTAATGAGAACCATAGGAAGATTCCACTCATACCCTCCCATCCTCCCTTAGGGCTTTTCTTCATTTCTCTAGAGTCCCTTGCCTCCCCTCCTAGATTTTTACTTCTAGTCCCTTCTTCCTATCAACTTGTGACTTCTTGAATAGTGTTAAAACTACGGCCAAGAAAGTAGATAACATTTGTTTTACTGTGTGTGTCGTTAACTCTGGGTCTAAAGTTCTCTCCTGTCTAGCAAGAGAGTGGGAGGCAGGATTAAAAAAATAGAGAGATGGCTAATATCCAGGGAAAAAGCCCTGAATAAGGGTCCTTGTCCTGTATTTATTAAGATCAGAAGGCTTATAAACGTGATGGATGTGCACAAAGAGACAAAGAAACTGTGAGCATTAACCTGGGGATGTGAAGGAAAAGGGAGGTGTTGAGGGCATACAGTGTTTGGGGTGTGGGTCAATATAAAACAAAATCCTGCGCCCAGCAGATGGGCTGATGATTGCTAACAGCAGACAGGAGGTACCGTGTCTGTTTATCTTAGCTAGCCTAGGGGATGAGACAGATAGGGGAAATAACCTTAGGGTTAACAAGGCATCTTTTCTCTTGTTAACCATCTCTGCTCTGGGCTGCTTTGCCTGCAGCCCAGTGGTCTATCGTCCAATTTACTTGTTTTGCCTAACTTGGTCCTTGTCTCCTATGAAAGCAGCTTTTCTGCTATAGTACTAAATTGGGGGACATTTTTGCCCTGCACGTCTAATCTTGCTTATACGTTCATGTTGGGACCCTTTGTGCCCATTTCTATTTAAGGGCCTTTGTCTTTCCCTCTGTATTCTTGAGTCTCCGCATCCCCCTATTCTTGGGGTGCCTTTGCACCATCCTATTCTCGGGATGCCAATAATGTTTATCCAAACATGTGAGAATCCTATGGCTTTGTATTTCTTTATGCCTTGTTAATCCATTGGTGTAATCCCGGGGAATTCCTAAACTTATTCCCTACAAGTATGTAAGTAGCTTCTCTGATATTAGCAAAGTATCTATCTATAGGAAACTCAGAGTTATTTTTTCTTTTCTCTTATGTTTCTGTTTTGTTTTGTTTTGTTTTTATTAATAGGCTTTATTTTTTAGAACAGTTTAACATTTGCAAAAAATTAAGTGGAAAGTACACAGAGTCCCATATATTCCCTCACTGCACATCCTCCACCCCTCCACATAGTCTCTCCTATTATTAACATCTTGCTTTAGTATGGTGCATTTGTTGTTAGAATTGACGAGCCCGTATTAATGCATTATTACTAACTAAAGTCCATACTCCACGTTAGGATTTAATGCTTGTGCTCTGTACTACAGTTTTATGGGTTTTCACAGATGTGTGACGTGTATTCACTAGGACAGTATCATTCAGAGTAGTTTCACTACATGAAGTACCGCCTGGGCAGTATCTATCATCCATCCCTTTCCTGTAACACTTAGCGACCACTGTTTTCTTTTTTTTAACTCTCCATAGTTTTGCCTTTTCCAGAATACCATGTAATTGGAATCATGAAGCACGCAACCTTTCAGACTGTCTTCTTTTACTTAGCAGTATGCATTTAAGCTTCCTCTGTTGTCTTTTGTGGCTTGAAAACTCATCTCTTCCTTGCTGAATAACATCCCATTGTATGATAATGAGTTCATTTGTTCATTCACCAATCAAAGAACGTGTTTGTTGCTTACAAGTTTTGGCAGTTATGAATAAAGCTGCTGTAAACATTCATGTGCAAATTTTTGTGGGGACATAATTTTCAGCTAGTAAGAATTTGTTTAGTTTCATAAGAAACTGCCAAGCTGTCTTCCAAAGTGGGTGCACCATGTTGCATTCCCATCTGCGATGGTGAAAGTTCCTGTTGCTCCACATTTTCCCTAGCATTTGGTGGTGTCAGATTTTTTTTTTCAATTTTAGCTAAGATAATAGATCTATAACAATATCTCATTGTTTTAATTTCCAATTCCCTAATGGCATATGATGTTGAGCACCTTTTTCATGTGTTTATTTGCCATTTATTTGTCTTCTTTGGTAAGGAGTCTGTTCAGATCCTTCCCTACTTTTTAATTGACTGTTACTGTTTTAAGAGTTCTTTGCATATGTTGAATACCAGTCTTTTATCAGATATATGTTTTGCAAAGATTCCTCCCGCCCTCCCCCCGCCCCGATCTGTTTGGTCTTTTCACTTTTTTAATAGTATCTTTGACAGAGCAGAAGTTTTAATTAAATAAATTCCGACTTATCACTTTTATCTTTCACAGATCATGCTTTTGGTGTTGTATCTCAACTGTCTTTGCCAAAACCGAGCTTGCCTAGCTTTTCTCCTGTGTTATTTTCTAGGGAACAGTTTCTTTTTCAGACTATTGGTTTCTCAAGACTGAGTATAAGTTGATAGGAAGAGAGAAAGTAGTGGAAATGAACTGATAGATTATGTCAGTAAATCTAAAATTGATGCTTAAGGAAATGTCAAGTTTTAAAAACAGTATTTCTGAAGAGCATTAACAAAAAATAAATGCATTCTAAGATTATCTGTATTTTTGATGATTTACCACATTGTTCAAAATACTTCCCTATTTTATGAATTTTTAACTCTGTGATTTATTCTTTTTAGGACATGACTGTGTTTTTCTTTAGCCTAAGACTCTGCAGTTCTAATATTTTTATATGTATTTAGGGCTTATAACTCAATCTTTGCAAATCCTCCCATTTTCTGAGAAGCTTTTCTCTAAGGTCTCATACCTTCTTTTAATGATCCCATTGGAGATAGTTTTGTTTGTGTTTTGAATAGGTTAATAGCCCCATTCCACTGCAATTCTGTTCTAACAGGGATTACACTGTAACAGATAGAGATAGAGAGAGACAGACTGACCAACTTAAACCTCACCATGTAAGGAAAAGATGATGATTTCACTTATAGATGAAGACTCTCAAGAGAGATAAAAAGAGTCTTTGCATCAATGTCTGTCTTCAACTTCCCTGAGAGTGCACTTGAGCCCATTCGAAGAGGATTTAGGAGACAAGGTAATGATCCAATTCTGAGAAACATTGGTGAGGGTGTTAAGGTGCACTCTAGGTATCAAGCAGAAATATGGTTAGAGGGAATGATTTTTGAATTCTTCTGCTCCACCGTAATTTAACTCTTGCTCTCAAAAACAGGTTAGGGTAGAGTATATCTGGGATGATGTAGTGGTGTGTGTGTGTGTGTGTATGTGTATACATTTATATATATATATAAAACAAACTGGTTCACACTCGCCTGGGCTCTATCCTTGAGTTGAAAACTAACTTCGAGGATTACAAAAATCTTAATGATGACAGCTGTCCACATAGCAGTCTCTTGAGTCACAGTGCTCCAGTATTATTGTTTGGCAGCCCAATGTGTTTGTCATCCTGGGCTTGTCCAGCGCCCCCTAGGAGGGTTACCTTTCTCTTCTTCTTTGTTGTATTCCCGTGTGTTACATTGCATGCATTTCTCATCCTTTTGCAAACTCAAACTTTTGTTAGAGGAAGTACTGCTGTAGCTTCTTGAAAAAGAATGTTTCCTTCATTCAATCTTTGGACTTGTTTGATAGCTTGGATCATGTGTAAAAGCCTAAAATGTTGAAGAAATTGATTGCCTGCATGACCATGCAGTTGCCTGTGTAGTTTAAGACCATCTAATCCCTGATCCTTTATATGCCATCTGGTTATTACTCTCTGGAAATTCATAGATGCTTCTTTGTCCCCAATATTCTTAAATTTTAAAATAAAATGTCTTTCTCTTGTTTTATTGTTATCATGCTGGGCACCTGTCGAGTCATTTTAGTTTGAAGCTAATGTTCTTCAGTTCTAAGAAAATTTTTTTTATTTTGTTTATTTTTGGTAATTACTCCTTTCCCTTTTCTCTGGTTTTTGGAACTCCTATTATTTGAATGTTGGGCCCCTGGCTGAGTCTTATTTTTCTTAGCTTTTCGCTTATATTTTATGCCTCTTTGTATTTTTGTTCTACCTTTATGGAGATTTCCTCAACTTTGTCTTCTATTATTTCTATTAAACTCTTTTTATTCTATCAATTTTCTATTTTCAAAATTTTTAATTCTCTGAATGATGTTCCTTCTCTTATATCTTCCTCCTTTCCTTATTTTATTTTTAAATATTTTTTAAACTGTTTATTTTTGAGAGAGAGAGAGAGAGCATGAGTCAGGGAGGGGCAGAGAGAGAGGGAGACACAGAATCCAAAGCAGGGTCCAGTCTCAGAGTTGTCAGCACAGAGCCCGATGCGAGACTCAAACTCATGAACTGTGAGATCATGACCTGAGCCAAAGTTGGACACTTAACCTACTGAGTCATCAGGTACTGCCTCCCATTCTTTATCTTCTTTTAAATGATCTGTTTATATTTCATAGATGAAATATTTTCTTTTAACTGAGGATTCCCCAAGAAGAGGCTTCAGATTTCTTTCCAAAAAGGCAGGATTCTGGCTACTAGCTTTTGGAGAGCCTCATAAGGGAAGAAATCTGGGGATTTGTATTCTGCAGATAGTCAGTAAATCCCCACTGTCTGTAAAGTAATTGTACCTGCTAAGAGTGGCTGGAGGAATCTAGTGATCTATTTTAGCTGCCCCTTCCATCCTCAGTTCCTGAGGCACCTGATGCTGTCAGTTTGCAAGACTTCTCAGGGTTTTATTGTAAAAATCATGTCATCATTCCCATCCATGGTTTAGGACTGGACTCTATAGAGGCTGTGGGTCATTTACCAATTTTCCATCTGCTTCATCTGTTACTATCTTCTCACTGTTTCACCTTTTTTTTCTTGGTTTATATCTTTAAAAAACCTATTTACTGTAATTTAGTAGTATTTCAGACAAGAGAAAAGAAAGTGTTAAATCTGCTGTCTGAATTGAAAAACCAGCTTGGTTTTTATTGCTTAAAATGTATAAATTCCATTTGATCCCTGCAATAAAAGTTCCATCATGTAGACTGAGTATTGGTTGTTGCTTATTGGCGTCAAATAAAACCTCTAGGGCCAAAATAAGATGAATCGTCAGGATTGGCGATAATGATGCTAATCCTCAAATGATAACCACTTTCATTGCTCCCAATTAATATGAAAGAAACTTTAGTGAAGCATAGTTAGTTGTCAATATTGTAAAAGGAAGGTGATAAATTTCCACAAATTTCCTCTTTTGCCACCATGTCAAGCCCCAGATGGAATTATCAGATTACAATATTTTTAAACTACAGTTATTTTTCTCATTACAGAAAGAGTAGAAGTTAGTTTTAAGAAAACAGGAATATATCTTACGGAAATACCAGCTAATCCTGATCCACTGAAAGATATATGATTATATGTATTCATTTTCTAGCTACCGTTCTTCTAAAGATAGTAAAGGGAGTACTGGAGAAAGAACATTGATGTTTTGATTATTCATTTTTAAATAGAGTGTTGCATTTAATCTTCATAAAATCCTAGAAGATACCTATCCTAAATACCATAGTCTTCACTTTAAGGATCAGGGGAATTACATAACTTGCAGGACCAAAGAGCTAATGTGAGTAATTCCGTAAGATTAAAGCAGTACTGGGATTTGAATTCAAGAGAGAATGACTATAAATCCTTTCTACTGCAAGCTGCTCCTTTTATAGGATAAATTTGACAGAAATTGTCAGTAACTATGGTATGAAATTGTGGCAGAGAATGCCTTTTTTTTTTAAGCCTAATTAATAGCTAACATCAATCAAAAGCACTCTTTGTCTTATTGACTTCTTAAGGAATAATGCAAAGTAGCTGGTTTTATACTTAAGAGTAGAAATGAATGACAGATATTTGAAAACTTTTTCCTAGCTCTACCTTCTTCATTCTAGGTCTGGAATACCTACTATCTAATTGTAGTTTAAAATATCAGCTACTGAGTACATGGAATGTATGACCAGTTTAACTCCAGGCATTGATAATAGAAGGAAATCAGAGATGTTAACAAGATTCCTGCATTTCTATAAAATGTGTCTCCTAATTTAAGTAAATAGATAATATTGATCAAATTTTATTTATCTACAGTGGCACGTTTGTAATTAAGAGAAAACACCATTGAACAAAATTCTAACATGGGCTATATCGTGTTACAGCTGTATTTTATATCCACAACATTTGACTGACTTCTAGGCAAAAATTCTAGAATTTTCCTCCTCATTCCTCAAGTGTTAGAAATCTTTATTCTCTCCTTACTTCAGTAGGCAACCTTTTGTAGACTAGCTGAGGGTGATTATTTTAATCAGTATTTTTAGGAAACTTTTCACTGAATTTCCCTTCCATTTCTTTTAAAGATGCATAATTACCATACTAATGACTTCTATGATGTTTCTGTTTATATTCAAAGAGAAGAGAAAATGTATTTTTTCAGATTGTTATTTTGTCTAAACACGTGACACTTACAGGGCTCCTCACGCTTTTGCTTACTGACTCCCTTGCTTAGCTTCTAGAAGAATAGGTAAAGGCAAGCCCCAATCCAATGCATGCTCTTTCTCCTGCTCCAAACCTTTTGTTTCTTTGCCTCCCATGGAAATCTGACTTAGCCCTGAAAGACATACTTTCTCTTTCACACTTTAACACACTCTAAGCCCTTCTCCCTCTTTTTACAAACTTCTTTTGAATATCTACCATCGCTCTACTAGATATTATGGTCGTGAAGGCAAATGAGCATTCTTGATGAGAGAGTCCATACTTCTTCACATGCTTACATAGTTCTACAGATGCTTTCAAGCTTTATGTATGCGGGACTTTGGTTTCCACTGGAGAGATCACTACCACACCCTGTTCCTTCAGTTTGCCAATCTAGGAGATAATATTGAGAAACAAGTGATTTATCTCTAGACTACCTTTGCTTCTCTGACTAAAAGAGCCGATGGGGATTCATATCTTACAGAGAGCCTAAAACTACCCTTAGGCAAGAATTAGACCCTCTGTCCTACAGTTTTCAAATGACTAAGCTCATACTTTTATATACCCTATTACAGTTAGTATTTTTTGTTTATATGTATGTCTTCTCTACTACTTTGTGAGTTCCTCAAGATTTTTCCATACATTTTAAATGTATTTTATTTCTGTATTACTAATTTTTAAATGCCCTAGCATTTTGCATTTTCAGACCCATTTATTGATGATGAGGCTTTAAAAAGTCAATGAGTGAAAGATTTTAGGAAATCTTCAGTGAACACCACTGTCATGTCATGGGCTTGCTATGCTAGTCTCTAGTTGCTTAATTTGAAATTTTGAAGGGGTTTTTTTTTTTGGTTATATTATAGATTTAATAGTGTAACTGTACTTTTAAAATTAGAAATAGGCAATGCATTTTTGGAAGTTTTGGGAAGGAGATTATTTTTCAGTATTGCAGGAATCGTATGGTTATATCTGAAGTGGGAAGTTCGATCCATTAAAGTCCTTGTATAACATTGACCACCTCCTAAATATATCGGGTATTTAAGAGCTTTTCCTGTTTTCTGAAGCCCTATTGCTACCATGTTTACACTGACTGTCTTTAAAATCAGTTGGTCTTTTAAGCTGTAAACCTTCTAGGAGCTTTATTGTTTTTTTTAAACACTTTATGCCTATTTAAACACCAGGCAGCAGTGCCTCGGGTAGGTAGAGTCTCTTGAATAGGGAACTATTGCAAACTGACAGAAAGAATAAGCCCCCTGCATTCATGAGGGAAAGGGGTAAGTGTCCAGAATCATGATTTTTAACTTCCTCTCTGCTGGTAGATTGACTGTTGAAAATGCAGGCATAAGTTATTAGCTGGCTGTGAGCACCTTCCTGGTACTGCCAGTCCACTGTGTCCATGACATTACCCTTGTAAATGAGGGCCACTGAGACAAAAGGAAGGGCCACTGAGACCAAAGGAAGGCTGGCCAGGTGGCCAAGGACAGCACAGATCATGCAAGGAAAGGTAGGACAACTGGAGAAATAAAGAGACTAGGTCACAAGGGAGATTTAAGGAGAATTTTTGATATTGAAATGTCCAAAACACTACTTCTATTCATAAGATACTTTTTTAACCATAAGAGACACATTTATGCCAATCTAGAAAAAATAAAATATGTTATTTTAGACTTTTCTCTTTCCTTTACCCTTAGCTATCCCTCTGGGTATTCTAGTTGTGCGTGGAGACTGTGATTTGGAGACATGCCGTATGTACATAGATCGCCTACAGGAGGTGAGTTTCTTTAGCCAATTATTTATTCTCGGTTTCCCATTTCTGTAAGCATTTACCAGCCATATACGTTTACTTCTGAAATGATGCATTTGAGGAGGAAATGGAAATGTGGTGTCCTTGTCTTTTAAGCATCGACCACATCGTCTGTCTCCCGGCCCCAACTGCTTTTTTTTTTTTCTCTCTTCAGGTGGTTGAAATGGGAAAGGAGGTTGCTCTAGGGTGACGCAAAACTATAACTTGGAACTTCTTGTCTTCTTGCCAGACTGCATACCTGTATTTTCTGAACTATATTGAATTTCAAAGAGGCCTGATAAATCATGAAGGAAAACAGAGAGTTCGGTGGTTTAATGTTTTGTATCTAGCACAGACTTCTGTCAGAGATTGCTACATTTTTTAAAAATATAACTCCTACAGGAAAGAAAAGCCTTCTATACCTCATAGAAATTTGTGTCAGAACACAGAGGAATACTCGATTCTTTCCCTCAGTCTGGCTTACCAGAGAGAAAGACAAGGAAGGAGACCTCATAAATGGTGTTCTCATGAATTTAAATGGCATCAGCAAACCCCGGGACCCAGAGGCATCACTGCAGTGGTCAATGATTGGTTTGCAAAACTCTGAGGGGCAGTACTCCCTGTCTTAATCCTATAAATGGCAAAAAACATAAACAATCACTTCTTTCATTGTTTTGTGATGAAAAATGCACATTGAATCATTTATTTTCTGGATTTGGTCTAGACATGTGTATTTTTAAAGCTGTTGGGTAATTATGATAGATACCACAAGATGAACAACTCCCTTCTAGACAACACATTCTACATAAGTAAATATCAGAAATAAAGAAGATATTTGTTATAGAAATTAAAATCCCTTTAAATTGTAGTCACTTAACTTTGAACATTCGATTGTATTTCTCCTGGTGGAAATAAATTCAGGTAGAAGGCATAAAGTAAGGTGAAAAATTATGAATTCTTTTTCTTCACCATTTTTAAGGATAGAGATGAAATTTTGAATACAATATATTTTGATATACATACCAAATTTTGAATACTGATATTGGCGAGAGAAGAAAAGTCAACAAATTTGACCCTTGTGGTTTCATTCAGCTATTTTTACCAAGGATAACTTTAACTTGTTAAAATCTGTGGACTTTGTAGTGTGTGACTCAGACCCAAATCAGCATTCCTGGAACACACAGTGTCTCATTTTTCAGAATAATGGTTTTATATTATTGTGAAACTTCACTCAAAAAACCCTGCAAAAAATGGCAAATCATAAATGATACCAAACCCTTTTTTTTTTTTTTAAGTCATAGGTAATTTAAGATTTCAGAGTAGCAAACTACAGGACTGATGGATTGACTTTGTTGAAAACTAACTTATTAGCATGCTTATAATATCAATATTCAGCTAAAAGTAAGATTAAAAAAAAAGAATGAATGAACTCAAAGAGGAATTTTAAAACTAAGTTGGGCACAGAGAGGAAGTTGGTAAAGCTCCGTGGGCAGCAGGTATGGGGACAAAGGAACCCAGCGTTGCTGACATCTGTAAATAGAATCACTATACTCATTACCAAGGAAACCTTCGGGACATGACCACGGTGACAACTTAGTTATAAAACTTTGAAAAGGGAGTCAGACTCTCAGAATCTGCCAGCAAAACCTCATTAATTTCAACCCTATTAATTTGCACTTCGTGATAATGCCGAGGTGGCCAGCGATTTTCTCTTCGCTGTCCACGAAAACTCATGTTTGCCATGTACTTCTGGGTATAAACACAATTACTGTGACAGTTTGTATTTGGTCTAAGATAAATAAATTCTAAGTACTTTAAGGGATTTTAAAGGCTTTCTTTAAAAGCCAAAAGATCAGGTGCAAGTTAAATATGACCTCCTTTTATTAAAACTGCCATTTTTTTTTTTACTTTTGTTCTTCTTGATCCTTGGTATTATATCACTCGCCTCTAAACACTGTTTAAAAGTTAAAGATTTCAGTAGCTAAATGGTCTTTCTTCTCGCAGTCCAGCTTGGTATGCTTTTGTTACTGGGGGATTATCTTCTTTGTTTAACCTTAATGAATTTGAAAGAGTTAGATACTTTCTAGCTTAGTTTAATAATATTAAATTGGGCATTCAGTTGATAGAGTGGTAGAGGCACCTTGTTCAAACTAATCTTAATGGATGGATTTTTTTGTTGTTGTTGTTTCCATTTTCTCTTTAGGACCTGCAGTCAGTTTCTTCTGGCTCCCAGCGAGTTCATTACCAGGTAACACATAACTGAACCCCCTTGTTGTTGTTTTTTTACCTCCTCACCCTCCTAAAAAAGAAGGTCTATCTTTCAATCAATGTTTCATTTGGATTAGAAGCCACATTTTCCCTAGGGATAGAGTTTACTCTAAGAACCAAATGAAGTGAACATTCTGATTCTTTTACATTTTCCTGGTTTTGGACAATCCTAGTATAGCACAAATTTGGATTGTGAACTTTCTCCCAGATCATTTAGAAAAGATTATAAAGCGAAGTACTTGAAATGACAAATATTAGAAACTTAATTCACACTAGCCTGACGGGGAAAGTCTACTGGTTCACATCAGCAATAAAGTTCAGATCAAGGGTGGATTTAATGTACCGTTTGGCTCTGCTTCATGCTCCATTTTTCTGCTGGTCTTTCTGCTCTGTTCTCTTCTTTCTGTCAATTTCACCTCTGAACTAGATGTTTCCGTGTCCAAGATGGCTGCCATTAGCAACCAGGGCTGCATGTGTCTTCTTCACATCCAGGAAAGTGAGTTCTCTGTTTCCCACAACCGTCAAGCAAATGTTCTAAAATGCAGTCTGACTGGTGCATCCTGGTCTTTTGGACAGGATCTAAGAAACCCAGCCTGCCTGTCTCTGGTGATCCACACCAAGTCCACAGGAGAACACTCAGATATCCTTTGCCCAACAATCTCTGGGAGGGCGGTTACCTCCCCCCCTTCCCTGCCCCTGCTCTGCTGTACAGGCCTCCCCAGCCATCCCCTTACAAATTAGATTTCTCAGGCACGGTTCAGATCCCAGTGTGCGGTATACCCTGGACTACAGGGGGCAAACTCGAAGTTCTGAGTGGTCCCAGTGAAGTCCTTTTCTCTGAGAGGCCAATCCCCTTCCCTGTGGGTGGATGTGTGGGAGTCAGAGCATGCCAAGACTCCCTCCAAATACCTTGTCCTAGATGCTTTCCTACCTCCCTGTAGGGGACAGGTGTTTAAAGATGTCTAAATCTGTGAATCCTGGTTTAGCACCTCACATTTCTTTTCGGTTTCTTTTATGCTACACCTGAATTTTGCACCTGAACATCTTTTTGTATAAACAACAATTTTTAAAAACTTTCTACCTTGTAATGTCTAGGTAGCTTCTCCGCCTGGTAGTAGATATACCCTCAGTTAAGGCAGCCTAATTTTCCTGATGCTTAATGACAGAAATATCCTTGGTGTTCTTGTTTGTTTGTGAGTTTAAGTTTCAAACAAAGTACTCTACTATTCAAGAGTCCTTTTTTCCATCTGGCTGCAATAAAAGGGATAGGAATTCACTTATGGTGTGTTTACATTGAGAAAATAAACTCTAGTTCTGAGACTGTTTTTTATCAACCATGAAAGGGCAAATTTCCACTTTATTTTTAGATAGAGCACAACATTCCTCCCGCTAGCTACTTGCATATTTACCTAAAGCCACTATTTCAGTTTCATTTTATTTTTAGAAGTTGAGTACTTTTAGAGGTTAGGGCTGATCTCTACTCTTTAAAAATTGACCTGTTACTCATAAGATTTTTTGAGTCTGTTTGCTTGTGTTTTTAAAGAGTTTGTATTCTTTTCTCATGGATGTTTTGCATCTTTGCATTTTTATTAAGACATTTCAGATATTTGTTATAACTAGTTTTATGAAACCAATACTATTTATTTTTCTAGCTTATTTGATAAAGTTATTTTGTTGTGAGAGTTTTGATGGTTGGATATTTTGTACTGTGTTTTCTCTACACCATGTTTGTATGTGTTTGTGCAGATCAGGAGATGATTGGGGCCATACAATATGAGAAGGAAATTTGTCTCATTTATTATTGGGTAACAGAAACATGTAGAAGAATTAATGGTATTTATTGACTATCAAAAGCTTGCTGTGTTTTTGTTTATTTGCAGTCAGGTCAAAGTTGGGTGTCAAAACTGTTGCATTATAAATGTCACTTCAGAAGGTTTTATGTACTGACCATATAGGCTAGCCAATGCAGTGACCAAACACAAGTGTCTAGAGTGTGTTACATGCCCACACCCCTCTTTGCAGAATTATATAAAAGGCCTTTGGGGATTAAGGGAGTAGTGGAAAAAAGAGATCTAGGGAAGCCCAAGATCTGCCCACTGGACAGGAGGTTTAACCAAGGAAGATTGTTTGAATTAACACGGCCAGGGAGCAGAGAGAGGGTGGTGAGGAAATTTCCTGAGTGGAGCAAAGGAGAGCTGGTCGAGGTAAGGAGTTGGGGGAAGATAAATGTTCATGTTTGGTTGGAATCTTCGGCAGTTAGGAGGAGGAGGAGTGAGTGAGAGGGGTGGTAAATACAGAGTTCTGTTATAACCTCACTAATTTTGTTATGCCTATTAGATCCAAGAGGTTTTGGTGTGTAGAAAATTAGTTATATGAATGTTAAAGCTCGAAAAATTCAGGCCTGGAGATAGAAATTTGCACGTCATTGGGAAACGGATGGTATTTAAACTATGAGGCTGGAGGACATCACCCAGAGTTTAGACAAAGAAGAGGGCTCAAAGTCATAACACCTTGTACGAATGTGTCAGGAAGAGCACAAATTAAAGAGAACCACCAGTCAGGCAGAGTTGTGGAAATTGAGATGAACAGCAGGAGAGCCAGAGATCAAGGAGAAGATGGTATCATGAAAGCCAAGAGGGAAATGTGTTTCAGAGAAAGAGGAAGCGGTGAATTGTGTCATTGCTATTGAGAGGCTGAGAGGAAGGAGACTGAATTCTAAAGTATTCTGAGGATGTATAGAAAAACCATGGGATGGAGGTGCCGTTAGCTTTTTAAAAAATGTTTATGTATTTATTTTGAGGGAGAGAGAAAGTACAAGTGGGAGAAGGGCAGAGAGAGAATTCTAAGCAGGATCCAGACTGTCAGCTCAGAGCCCTTTTTGGGACTCGATCCCATGACCATGAGATCACAACCTGAGCTGAAATCAAGACATTCTGACACTCAACCAACTGAGCCACCCAGGCACCCCGAGGTGCTACTAGTTTCAAGAAGAAAGGGACCAAACCAACTGGCAGGAAATTATTAAACTGGAAGGTAATATTAAATCATTATTTCCTTTTCTTTAAATTTTTTTTAAGTTGATTTTGAGAAAGACAGAGACAGTGAAAGTGGGAGGGGGCGGAGAGTGAGGGAGACACAGAATCCCAAGCAGGCTCCATGCTGCCAGCCCAGAACCCAATGTGGGGCTTGAACTCACAAAACCATGAGATCATGACCTGAGCTGAAACCATGAGTTTGACGCTTAACCAACTAAGGTGCCCAGGCACCCCTAAATCCTTGTTTCCTAATGCAGAAACTGATAATCTCGGACTCTGTAGTCTGTCTTGGTGTGGGGGCGATGTAAGAGAAAGACCTGTCAGAATCACTGACAACGAAATGTCTTAAATGCTTCGAAATGGACTTTCTTGTGTATGAGATGGCACGAGATAAACTTGGAGAATTAATTGTGATGGAAAGAATAAATACAAGTAAGTTAAATACAAAACAACTTCAGAAATTCCTATCGGCTCACTAATTGGCAGTTGGCATTTTAGCTGTTTTCTAAGGCTAGGAAAAACTCAAGAGAAAACAGAGCACTTAGAAAGGTGTATGAGTGCCCAAGTCACCTTATTAGTGAGCCATATGGCAGTTCCTAGCCATTTAAGCATGTCTTCGCTTTGGTTTCTTCCTTTACTAAATTCAGAGCGAATTGCCAACAAAGCACTAAGGCTCAAAAATGACACCTTGTATTAACCTAACAAGGCATTATGGGTTATACAAGGATGTGTTGGATATTTATAGCCTGCTGAAAATTCCTGCCTGCACTGTCTCTGAGGTCCAAATACAAAGGCCCCTCCATCTTAATGGCATCTCTTGTAACCTGCAACTCATAAGTTAGACAAGCAAAGTGCATAGTGCTGGCAGATTCAGGATATCCCTGAGCTTCCAGATAAAGTAGAAGTCAGAGAGAAATTGAACTCTGCCTACCTATTTGATAGAAGGGCCCCTTGAGGCCACCTGACTATGAGCTAATATCTTCTCTGCTACCTCTCTGGTCTTCATGTATCCCATTTTAAGCCCAAGTTATTAAGTTAAGGAGTAGAAGTAGATACAATTGTTCTAGTGATTCTCAACAAGGGGGAGATTTTGCTCCTTTCTGTGGGACTTTTGGCAGTTTGGAAATTTTTGTATGTCACAACTAGGAGAGGTAGTGCTGCTGGGATCTAGTAGAGGCCAGGGATGCTGCTAAGCATGTCACAATGCACAGGACAGCCCTCCCCACAGCAAGGAGTTATCTATCCCCCTATGGTCAACACTGAGGGCCTTGAGATGCCCTGAGTCATTCTGATGGCTCTCAGGACGTGACCAGGGACCACAGGTGGATGTAGGTCCTAGGTGAGGAGAGGAAAAGAAAAAGGAGCAGGAAGAGAAAAAATAGTGCAGGAAAACAGGAATCTGTGGATATGGAAGAGAAGAATAAACAGAGAAGCATGGGTAATGGAACCAGGAACAGTTAGGGGTTTTTATAGACACTTAGTTTCCCATTTCCCCTAGGTTGTGCTCCATGAGGTATTGATGTAGTTGGCACAGATGAGTGTGCATTCCAGAATATTATGAGCTAGCAATTTGAGCTGTAAAAATTCCAATAGAATTCAATAGCAGCTGTAAGAAAGGAATCCATCCAGGTGATTCTTCTTAAGAATTAATTACGTAGGGTTAGTTGGGTGGCTCAGTAGGTTAAACACCCAACTTCTGCTCAGGTCATGATCTCAGGGTTCCAGAGTTCGAGCCCTGCATCAGGCTCCACGCTAATGGCTCAGAGATTGTAGCCTACTTCAGATTCTGTGTCTCCCTTTCTCTCTGCCCCTCCCCTGCTTTCTCTCTCTCTCTCTCTCTCTCTCTCTCTCTCTCTCGCTCTCTCTCTCAAGAATAAATAAACATTAAAAAATGATCTAAAATATTTTTTAAAAGAATTAGTTTCCTTAAAACTAACATTAGAATGACTGGAATATTTCAAAATAGATGTAACATTTGCAGAAAGTTCTTTCATCCTTTAGAAATGTCTTTCACTTCCATAAGAAAAAACTCTTGGTCAGATCTGAGTCTGTATCAATTCATTCATCCTCTGATCCTTTTCTTCCACTTTACATAACTACCTGATCTTCTGGGGGATAGAGCTATATATGCCATCAGAGCACTGTCCGAGATAAACAGCCTCTGCCCGCAAATGCTTGATCTGTTTCTCCTCTCTTCATATTGACTATCCTTATTCATCTCTCTCCTTTCTCTGAAGCCTCTTTCTCCTTAATTTGTTTTCTGGATTTTAGAAGTCTGTCAATGGATGGGTTAAAACAAGTTTAAGGGTGTCATCCTGGGAATTAATTTATCCTGTCTTAGAGAAGGACAGGGGTTAGTATTGTTCCTTCAAGCCAGATCAAAGCTGTCAGAAATGGATCAGATGAGGAATTAAAGTAAGACTTGCCCGGGGCCAGGTTTGTTGCAAGTAAAGACAATACTGCTAATCACACACGCACAAGTGGTTGTGGTGAATAGAGGACTTTCTCACACAAAAGGGCTCTTAAAAATGTTTGAATATCTCTCATTTTCATCTTCTACTATACTATCCTTATTTCTTCATTTTTCAAAGCTGCTTTTGGAAATGGGCAGCCCATTCCTATTTCTGCTGCTGTAGGACTTATATTAAGGTAGGTTTGAGGAGAAAGAGTTGCTTATTTTTTAATTTTTTTGAAACTTATTTTGAGAGAGAGCATGAGTGGGGGAGGGGCAGAGAGAGAGGGGGAGAGAGAATTCTCTGTGCAATCGGCATAGAGCCCAAAGCGGGGCTCTCACCCACAAAACATGAGATCATGACGTGAGTTTAAATCGAGTCGAATGCTTAACTGACTAAGCCACTCAGGAGCCCTGAGGAGGAAGATTTTTGAAAGATAAAAATAATAGTAGCAAGTCTATTAATTGGGATTATAGTTGGACAGAGATGTGTAAACATATCTTTCTAACCAACCCTCATGGATCCGTTCACCAAGGACAAAGATAGATGTTTATACAACTTGGTGATGAGTGGAGAAAAAAAAAAATGAATAGATCGGTTGGGCAGGAAGATGATCAATTTAAAGGTAAAGTGGTTATTGATTGGACATTATTGAATAAAAAGCAGGGATTCCCAACCCAAAGGGACTTCTGTTTTGCCTCTTTTCCTTTTACATCTTCCCTACGTTTTATGAAAGGAAAAAAAATTTCATTCACATCGAAAGTATAGTTAAATGCTAGGTGAACACTGCTTAATTGAATTACCTACTGGAGTGTGTAATGGGACTGCCTTCATTAAATTTTGTGTGCATCAGCTATGAGTAATTGAATGTGAATTAAGGGCAAGTTTGGCATATGTGTGCCAAATAGTGGTTCAAATAACTTCCTTATAAATTACATATAATTGATGCCAGTTGACTTTCATATACATATATATGTATATATATATGTATTTATGTATATATGTATATATATGTATATATGTATGAAACAAGTTTGCTTTTGTGCATGTGGCTATATTTTTAGCATGAGAAACTGGTTTTCCATTAGCATATATTTAAAAAAATTCATATTATCAGGGTTTTTTGAAATGAATCTATTAATATCATTCATTTAAGGAGCATGTAATTTTAGAAGATTATTACACTGAAAATGGAGACATGCTCCAAGGATACATGATTTAGCCTTCATTACAAGACAAGGACAGTTGTATTCCTCTAAATCACATCACTTATATGAAGAAAAATAACAGAACACAAAATGGGCAAATATCTTATCTCTCTGATGAATCGCAGATTTGATTATGTCATCTGAAAGGACTCAGGAGACTAGCAGCCCTGAATTAGCACCAAAAGCATCAGCGTCATTGTTAGTGGCACAGCACAGTTAATTATGTGAGTCTCTCCTGCAGTGTAGCTGCCTTTACACAGTTGCATTTCTCCAGTATTACAGCCAGATAGATTGCTTTTGAAAGGCGCATATTTTTAAGCTCGTTTTTGTTTCTGTCAGAAATTAAGTCTTTTTACATTTATTTTCATGTGCAATAGTCACAAAGAAAACATATTCCTGGCTACTCTTGTTGGGTGATGTGGATGTTGCTGTGTCTACCCTAGACGGTCCATGGAGCTAAGGTCTGCCCTTGGGGCCAATATTCGCCCTTCTGTGAGGGGCTGT
The DNA here is from genome assembly GCA_030068075.1 of Paguma larvata. Taxonomy (NCBI): domain Eukaryota; kingdom Metazoa; phylum Chordata; class Mammalia; order Carnivora; family Viverridae; genus Paguma; species Paguma larvata. The sequence goes on along the minus strand of CM057834.1, from coordinate 87,370,117 downwards.
TTTGTTTTTCTCACTTCCCCTTTTCAGCTCCAGTCTGACTCATAGTCTGCACTGCACTTTTGGCCACCTTCCTACCACCCTAAATCCAGGATTCCCTAATGCCAGGGCCGCCCGCTCGACCCGTGGGCCAGGTCCAATGTGAGGATACAGTGAACTGTTGACCTGATATGAGGTACAGCACCTGCAATGTGTTAGCAATGCCAGTTATTTCAAACAAAATTTTCAAATTCAATATTACCTCTATACTATCACTTGTATTTTGATTCTTTTTTGTTTTTTGAGTAGGAGAGAAAGGGGTGTAGATAGACAAGATGTAGGAATTACTTGAATCCTGATCACCTAGTCTCCTATGTGGTCCATCAGTAGTTAAGAACGGCAGTATAGGAAGAAGTTTATGGACGCTGGCGTTAAGTCACTGAATCTTTTCCAATATTATTCCTGCTCCAATTTTAATCCGTCCACATAGATATTGGTCTTTGATACTAATGTCCTCAAGGTATTTCTCTTGGTTTCCATTAGCTACTTGAGTAGTGAAGTCTGACAGATTTTATGATCTTGGCTTATCTTAATTTTCCAGTCGTATATAATTCTAGACTTCTCTTTGGTTTTTAAGTCTCCACTCAAAGTGGACCTTAGGACCACACCTTTCTAGGTGTACCTTTTGGTACCTTTCTGCAAATTTATACAAACTTAGACACGCAGATTTACATGGATATTTGGTTTTTTCTTTTTGATAAAAATAGACTTGCATTCTTTGTACTTATTTTTAATAGTAAGATACCATGGAGATTATGTTTTGCTAGTAAGTGAAGCTCTAACTTAGTTTAGTGGCCAGGGAACCCTAAGACCAATATCGAGGAAAGAAAATCATAACTAAAATAGCCATGTCTTGAAAACAAGATGTTGGAATCTGGCGATTCAGATATATAGCTAATCCAAAAATTGAAATGAGAAGGTAACTTGGGGGCATCCAGGCTGGTTCTCAGGGCAGTGGACACATCAGGGAGAAATGGCTCGTGCTTTGTTTGTCTTTGTGACCCTCAAATCACATGCCTTGCACTTCCTTAGCTTTAATAAATACAAATGGGAAAGATCAAATATAATCGTGTCAAAGGACTAAGAGTAACATGTAGCCGTGTGACCCCTGACACTCCAAATCAGCAAATGAAAGATAACAATTTTGGTGAAACTAAGTGACTATCAGACACAGTCACTGTTGAATGGGGAATATTACTGAATGGGGAGGGGGCAGAAAAGTGGAGTGTTCTGAAAAATATTGCTGTTGTTGGCAGAAGACATTCAGGGTAGAAGATGTGTATTTAAGAGAATTTATAGCTTCTAATACTGTGAAAAGAGGTGCTGGGTCCCTGATGAATAAAAGCCCTGCAAGGAGCAAACCAAAATGGCATGATTTCAGCCCTGGTGTGATGTCGTTCTTTTTTGTGTGTCCAGTCATACAAATCTGTCCCATTTCTGTTCTTGACATTCTGTTCTTCTCTCTCGACATTCCGAGCACAAAGACGTTTATGGATAAAACAGTTTTGTGCTGGTGTAGCGTCATCTGCATGATCTGGTCTGAAACGCAGTCTCTGTTCCATGAGCCCCAAAGGCGACTAAAGCTCAGAATTGTTTCTTAAGTTAAAAAAAGAAATCCCAGCTGCCCCAGTATTACTTCTGTAGCGTAATAATATCAGCCTATCGGTATGTGCCAGCCAGCCGGTTTAGCATTTCACACATCCTTTCACCTATTTCTCAGAACTCTCTGCAATAGATACTTGGGTAGCCATTTTCCAAATGAGGTGTCCAGGTTCAGAGTAGATAGGAAATCTCATAGATAGCAGGTGGTGAAGTCCCAGGATTGCAGTTTGCACAGACTGGTGCTCTTGGCCACCAGACTTCCTCTGCCTCTGGGCTGGCTTTTGAGGCTGGATCGTGTGCCATTGATTACACTATTATTCCCTTCTCAACCACAGATCTGCCTTTCCTGAACACCTCCAAGGCAGAAACACTCTTGTCGCCTCACTTCTCAGTCTGATGATGTCATCCTACAAAAATGACGGTTTTCCACCCCACCGCGATGCCGGTTGACTTCGCTTTTCAATACTAAGAATTTATAGTGTGGTTATCTACTGCTGTCTTTCGGATTCTATTGCTAAAGGGTGACCAGTGAAAAATCCCTGGTCCTCTATGGTTGAGATTCAGCGTAAGGAGTTTCCTTACCTGAGGTACCTCTCCCTCCTGTATACCACTTACAAAATTTTCACAGGGAGCCACCATGGGTGGGGCAGCAGTGACATAATTCACAAGGTCAGATAAACAGGGACCTGTTGGGGAAAACAATTTCCATTAAATCTAAAAGTAATGTAATCGCACAATAAGCAGTCTTGTAATGGTTGAAACCCCAGGTCTGAAAAACTCCTCCTCGAATACCAAATCTGGCTCGCTGCCTGTTCTTCTTTTGTACAGCCTGTGAGCTAAGAATGATTTTTAGACATTTAAATGCCTGGAAAAACCCAAAAGAATATTTTATGACTCGTACAAATGCACAGAAATTAAATTTCAGTGTCCACAAGTAAACTTGTATCAGAACACACACGTACACACAAGATCAGTTTTCCGTAGCAGACTTTCTCACTAAAAGTAGCTTTTTGCTCAGTTTTTCAACTCAAGTGGAATACAACCACCTCAGCCACCACCAGATTTCCTGTCCCCAGCCTACTCTTGACCTCCTGTCTTCCCTCCCGTCTTTAAGGTGTCCTAGTGCTCAGTTGTGCTGAGTAGCCGGAATTCTTTGTTTTCTGGATTGTTGGTATTGTTTGTGGGTATGCTTTAATTTTGTTCATCTGCCACATGGAAGCATCATTTTGACACTGATTTCAGGTAATCTCCAACTTTTAGGTTGTAATCAGTGAGATCCTTTTATCTGTATCTATGCGTGTGGGCTACCTTAGATCCGAAGGGAAAATTTTGTTGAGACTTGATGGCTTTTATGTATCTTTTTGACATGTAAAATTTTGAAATAAGTAGTTTAATTGCATTGCGTTATAAATCCTTCCCAGATTGAGGTACATAATAATTGCATTTTTACTTTGAAATTCAAATGGCTTTTAACATAGGGTTTCATTATATTAATAATTCTCTCTCTTTAAGAGCTCACGATTTTTTTTTTCTTTTATGAACAAAGTTGAAAGAGCTTTGTAAAAGGAGGAAGAGGATGCAAACCTAGTTCAGGGGAGCTATGTCAGAGAAGTTAGGGCTCTCCTGCACACCTCTAACCTAAGGCTGCCGTTTAATCTGCAGGTAACCAAGAAAGTATCCAATTATTTTTCAGTGACATATTTTTCATGAGACTCTTGGGATTCCAGATCACTTTGATTATCTATAGAGAACAGTGAAAAATGTACATACACATAGACACACTGAGTTTAGCATAAAATTTCAGGGAGTTAAGGATGGTGGAATTTACTTGAAGATCCAGTTGAACCTATTTAAAGTATTTCAGAGATCCCTATCCTATGACAGCCAATGTGTTTTCACATGGCCAAGTGGTAACATTGTCTTTAAATAAAATCTCTTTAAGGAATTTGAGTTGTAGCAAATGCTTGTGAATCTAGGTGTACAGAAAAGAAATGAAGAGAAAATACACAGAATAGTTAAGGGCACATCTAAAACTCTCAACACACAGACGTTCCTACCTAAAAAGTGCACAATTATTACAATATGACTTCACCAGCGTGTGGAAGCTGGTCACATGGTTGAGGCAATATATCAATCTGCATTTTAGTAACCTAGACTAAATAATATCTGCTCTTCTCTAGTTGGAATACTCTAGCAATAACGTTACCCATCTTTAGGTTTTTAACATGATAAATCAAGCATTTCTGTATTCTTTCAGAGTAGATTTTTACCGAGGAAAGTGTAATTGTGTGTGTGTTGCTCCCTGTAACACATTTGACATCCAATTTCAGAAACCGTCCTTGGTGTCTAAACCGTGTTTATTTCTAGAGAAGACAGCCATGCTTCTGTTTAACATCTTTGCCTAGTAGCTTTCATAGTTGTCGCTAAATATTTCAAACCACATTTAAATTTCATGTCACACCAAACCGACATGTTGGTAACCTTACATGTTCTATAAAAATATATTAAGAACTTTAAGTTTCTTTAAAACAATATATCACATGTGTCAAAATGTAATTCTCAAAATGTTAAACATAATTCTCGTATAAATAGGTACTGAGCACATGTCAAGATTTCATTTGAAGCAATCAGCAGGATGGCAAAGCCAGTCAGAGAAGAGATAATATCTCCGTATCCATAGCTACATATATTTCCCTAGAGATATATATTTATCTCTGTATCCATAGCTATATCAATTCTCTACACATAAATATAAATTTTGGTACTACACCTGAGACCAGTTTTTTCTTTATCAAGTATTAATTTAATTTGCAGAATCCTTTCATATTAAAAATTCCATATACCCAGGGTTTCTAACAATAAAATGGATCCCTCTTGTCAGGCCCTTGCTTTTAAACCTTTAGCATATGTCAGTTTCACCTGGAGGGTTGCCGGCTTCCGCTCCCAGGGTTTCTGTAACTGTAGGTGGTGCCAGGGAATTTGTGTTTCTAACAAGTTTCCAGTGGGTGCCGCTGTTCCACAGTTCACACTGAGGACCACTGATTTAAGCATAGGCTTTGCCTGTGCATCAAGTGCGGCCTTGGGGACTACTGGTCAAAACCCCAAGGAAATCAGTGCAACCTCTGATTGGTTCTCTTACTGTTGCTCTTAGGTTATTCCTATTTCCTTCTTCTGTCCTGCTCTGTGCACACAAGATCATCCACACCCAGCTGCACCCCAGGGATGCTCCCTATATCTGAACATCTCAAATCCTAATGCGGGTCAAACTCCCCATGCCTTCCCCACACAGATCTAGCCTCCCTCCTCATTTGTCCTATTTCTGTCAGTGATTTCAATTTCATGATGAGCCTGGGATAGAAAGCTCCCTATCATGTATTATAAACTAGAATGTGCTTTTTATTTTTAAATCATCATTGACAGAGTTTCTCTTACGGGAAGTTTTTAGTGTTTGAAAGTTTGGAATCATAAAGAGATAATCCATTCTGCTTTCGACCTGCCGGTTCCCTAGTCTATTCCTCTGTGATGTGGCCTTAATTCCTCATAAGAAATAAAAGCTTCAGAGATTTCCGGGAAGCTTGGGAACTGACAGTAGTATTAAGTCAGGAAGGACGCTAGCCCTGGTGATCTCTTGGAAGGACAACTTTTGAAGGACTCATCAGAAGCGAGCCTTCTAGAGGTTGGGGCAAAATGGTTAAGGGGTAGTTGGAGGCAGGAGAAACTAAAGGCATGAGTCAGTTTGGCAGGGCAAGGAAGGAAAGATTAATTTTCATAAGATGTAACAGGATCAGTTAAGGGGGATTTGTTTTGGAGAGGGGGAACCATTGAAAGCTGAAAAATTAATGAATTTCTTGGTAGGGGAGAGGGTTTCAGTAAGAATACAGAAATACAGTTTGAAAGGAAAGAGGAAGGTAATATGGAAATTAGATGAAGTGGTTAGCTTTGAACAGGAAAGAATCTTTTTATCTAAACCTAGAGGAAAGAATGTGGAGGTTATCAGATGGCCTTGAGGTCACACATGAGAGGGGAGGGAGGACCAGGCATCTTAGAAGCGAGAAAGCTAGAGAATGCTAAGGTGGATGAGTGTATCGCTGACTAAGTCAGTGTTGGACAGATGATCTTGTCATCAGCCAGCCTGGTGGAACTTTCTTCCTCCTTGTCCACTGCTCTGCAGTCAGATTCAGTGGGATAAGGCTGAGGTATTAATGGCCTCAACATATGAGGTTGATTTTCTTTGCTTTCATGCGGGCAAATTGTCCTGTATAATAGATGCTACTCTAGTTCCTAGGAGATTTGATACTGCATATGGATGGTCTTGTGTTTCTTAGATGCTACAAGTCCATTCTGGCCAGTAGATGAGGCTCAATTCTTTCCCATTTTGCGCTAGTGCCTTATACTTCCACGCATAACCCAAGTGTAAGTGGCAGCCAGCTGCCACTAGTTCCTCAGCTTCACAAAGGGAAAGAAATTCCCTAAAGGAGGCAAATGTCTCCAGTTATGTCATTTATGGATGCTTAACAGAACAGTTGAAAACTTCCTGCATGTTTTTTTTTTAATTTTTTGATATTTATTTTTGAGAGAGAGAGACAGAGACAGAGACAGAGTGTGAGTGGGGGAGAGGCAGAGAGAGAGAGGGAGACACAAAGCAGTCTCCTGGCTCCAAGCTGCTAGTACAGAGCCCGACGTGGGGCTCAAACGCACGAACCATGAGATCGTGACCTGAGCTGAAGTTGGACACTTAGCCAACTGAGCCACCCAGCTGCCCCTTTCTGGATGTTTTGTGTGGGAGTTGTTTTAAAAGTTTCTATGTGAAGTAATTTATTTCAAAGCAGAACCTCTCCTTCTAGTAAAAATATGATTTGGTCTCTCACCAGTACTTGATTTAGGAAAGGGTGCTCACTCTTACATGTAGTTGATATGATACAGTGAGGTTAAATCCCTCAGATCATTCAAATGGAGTCAGGAGGATGTATGTGTCTCTTTCCAGGACCATGAAACCTCCTTCCCCAGGGCGCTCTCAGCTCAGAGACTCTCTCCGCGGTGGTGCTTTCTAGATGGTGAGTGTTTCTATATTTCATGGCGTGGTGGGATTGTGGAAACAGCAGGACGATGCATTGATAGATGGAGTGGATGGACCCTGGTTTTCCAAGGGATTATTCAGAAACGCTTCACGTGGCTCTACAGGATTGGCATTGGCATCCTAAACTATGTGGACTTGCTGATGTTGCCACTCCAGCTTTCCTGGAGTCATTCTTCACAAAGAAAGTTGGTCAACTTGGGCTGAACTTTACAGCATCAAATTTCCCTTTCAGTGCACCACACCCCCCGCCCTTTCCTAAAATGTGTTGAGTGCTTATCTTAAATTCAGGCCAGTAGATGGATCTAGTATATAGGGGATAGGTACTAATTCCTCTGTTGTTTGCTTATTGTGGAGCTTATATATAAGTTCATATATTTTCATTAGCCATCATTTCAGTAAGATGTATACATTTTTACAAAAATGTAGAAATTCTCAGTTGCATTCACATCTGTGCCTCTGAGCATGACCCATTGAATGCATAATATTTTAGTTATTTTCTGATCAGTTAATGGGTCCATTTTCCATCGCAAGCGTAACTTCTTCCCTAGATGCTGCTTAATCCTGTTTTTCTATCCAGTTACCCATATGACAATATACTCCTATTTACAGTGTATCTACTACCCTGTTTCTCTCTGGTCTATGTGGATGTGGTTTTCACTGTAGACGTTTCTTTAGTTGATCTGTGTTTGCATCTGAGAGGATATAAATGTAGACAAGAGTGTGACAGGATGTGTGAGTGTGTAAACAGCACGAATAAGATGAGCACTTGTATTCATGTCAAGTGTAACCTGTGAATCGTGACATAGGTTTTCGTTAATAGCTAGTCAGCTGCCCCCGAAGATAATTTATACTACTTTTCCTCCAGCTCCTTTTTTCACTTATGATGAGAAGCACAATCATTTGCTTTTCCTGAATCCACAGAGAAACAACTTATATTTGAGAAAGTTTTGAAAATGTATATGAATTGTTCTATATGCAGTCTATCCCATATATGTTCTTAGATAAAATTACAAGTGTGGGAGAAAGTGTTAATCCAGTTATTAGTTAAACTCTGTAGATAAAAATCCTTTAAAAAGTGATTGTACTTATGGTTATAAAGAACAAAGTAGAGTAAGTCCTTCTCAGATAGATTTTACTCCCTTGTTGCTTGCAGGGGGCAGGGACCATGATTGTCTTGTTTCTTAGCTCATTTCCTTTGGAGAGAAGCTACTCATTAAATATTTATGATTTTTGAATGATTATTTGCCTTTTGAGTTGTTCCCTCTAGTACTATGTACTTTGTAGAAAATCTATTTATAATATTTAGAATCTGTTAGATAGATTTAGGTGAGGAGGAACAGAATTCTTTTGAGTATTACGAATAATCAGAATAGTTTCTAGAAACCCAAAGTCTGCACATTTTTTCCCTCAAACCACAGATGTAGCCCAGTCCCTTTTAGGAATGGTTAAATAATTATTTTTACTGTTTTGGCTTTATTTAGACATGGCTTAGGGACTCAGTCTTGAAGTGAAATGAATCCTTTAATACCAGATGTGGTCCCTGGCTCAACATCTTCAAGCTCCTTTTCAAAATGAAAATCACTTCCTTGGGAAGTCTGGCTACCTAACAATTTTTCCCCCTAACTTCATTTATCTAATAAATACATACTGAGTCTCAGCTCTGTTTAAGGTCTTGTGCTAATGTCTGGAGACATAAAACAGTCAATGAAACACAGACTTTTAAAGAGGTAGATCTCTCACAGTTATTTGTGAAGATAGTTTCTGTAAGAAGTATAAACAAAATGTAAATATGGATAAAGGCGAGAGCAAAGAATTCTGTCTGGGGCAGGGAGGATGGGATTGATGAATGTTTCACAGAAGAGGCAGCACTTAAATTGGTCCTTAAGAGACAAGTAAGATTGGGGGGGGGGGGAAGATGTAATGGGGAAGGGCTTTCTAAGCAGGGGCATAGCAGTAGCAGAGAGATGGAAATTCTGAGTTTTTCTAAATAGATTTAAGAACTGGCTGGTGGTCCGGCATAGCTGGAATGTAAAGATTTTGAGTGGCCTAAGAGGAGAGAAGGTTGTCCACCTGATACCAGGTCACAGGACACTGAATTCTGTATACATTTTTCCCCCTAGCAACTTCTGCTGATCGCTTTTACCGAATAGACAGATCTCAGGTAAGCTTTCTTGAGCCTATTTGTGAAAGGGAAAAAGTCCCAAATAAATCTAGTTTATTGGTGGCTAACATAATTTTTTTCTAATGTAAATACTAAAACATTTACAAATTCTGGAATGGTACTCACAGACTGAGCTGTGAGCTTTTTCTTTGTCTTCACACGTTTTGTGATTTGTGGACTCGCGATGATGTTGCTTGACCTTGCACACGAGAACAGAAAATAACTAGGCTTGTAGATATTATCACCAGCCTGCCCTCCAAATTTTCGCTCACACTGCTGCTTTTACTACTGCCTATCCCAATTTTATGTCTTTTTACATTTATCTTGGTTAGCAAGTTTGACACCTTAAGAGTATATCCATGCTACCTAGTTGCAGCTCATCACTTCCCAGAGTTCCATAATGAGGGAAAAAATGATTAAGCCCAATGATAGTAAGTGTTCCCACTGTCCAAATTCCCCTGAAAAAATAAAAGAAGAAGAAAATACGGTATGGAATCCAGTGATGAAATCAGTTGTTAATCATGCCACTTGGCTTTGGCCAGGTCCTGGGGATCCAAGTCCAGCTTAATTTACAACTCATGCTGGACTGAGCTGCTTGTGTGGGGTGTTGCTTCTTTGACGATATTTGGGAAGAAGAAGCAAGACCATCTTTGGTTACACCTTGCAGGATCTTGGTCAAGTAGGAACCCCAAACCAAGAGGGATTCACCTCTTCCTCTCACCAGCCTCTTGCTACATTATTGCTTCAGGGATGGATGTCCACTGACTGGGCCTCTGAAATTACACTGTGGTCATTTGATATGTCATAGATTTTGATTATCCCTCAAGACCAAGGATGCTTTGTTATCAGATGGTAGATTTGAGCATCCTGTCAATCATCTGACAGACTTCTTTTTCTTGCCTAGGAACACTTGCACTTTGTGATGGAGATTTCCCAAGATGAGATTTTCATTCTGGACCCAGATATGGTATTGTCCCAGCAGGCGGGGACACCTCCCGGAATGCCTGACCTAGTGGTGGAGCAAGCCTCAGGGTGAGTGTGCTTCTTTGGCGACATGGTGGTGAGGTGAAGCTGGCCACAGGGTGGCATCCATGTCTGACTTGGCTTTGCCCTTGACATTTCTAATGGCCTCACACTATTTTAAAATACAAATTTCATTAGAGTGTAGCATAGCTGGTTCCATTATATGTGTGTATTATGGATAGCCGGGCAGAACTACTCTTGCCCACCACAATTTGCACCATGTTTGAGCCTCCTTTATTCACCACATCCACACTTCTTACCAAACTATGAAGGGCTAGTATTTGCGTTTGTGTGTGTACATTTGTAATGCTTGTATCATCCAAATAAAAATGGACACACAGGTGGTTTAACTGTTATTTGTCTCCTCCACCACTTCCTCCTCCTCCCTTTTGTGGCTATATCCAAGCAGCCTGAGACATACAGATTGTATAACTATAACTATGATGTATCAAGCACTTACTATGAGCCACATGCTATCTTGAACGCCTTTCTTATATCCCTGCCACCACTTTATAGTGACCTAATCATCAGAAGGACTCTGGGCTTATTTCCCGATCTGTAAAATGGAAATAAAACCTGTTCATAGAATATTGTTTGAGAATTAAATGAATTGACACATGTGAAATATCTAGGATAGTTCTTGAAACTTGGCACACACTCATTAAGTGTGTTATTGAAACGATCACTGTCACCATCATGTCAAATGCCCTGCAGATCTGGTACTACTATTATCCTAAATCCATAGATAACAAAATTGAGCCTTAGAGGGTTTTGTAACTATGCCAGTATTGCACAGAAAAGAAGTGGCAAAATTGAGATTTGGCGGCAGGTTTTATGCTAAAGCACATGCATTTAATCACTACCTTGAACCACCAAAATATTATTAATATTTCTAGGTTATTTCAGCAATTCCAAAATATTTATTTATAGAGCTCTTTATGTGCCAGGTACTGGTGTAAGCACCTAGGAAACAACAGTGCAGAAATAAAACTTTGAATATCTCTGCCCTTGCAAAGTCTAATGAACTTCAACACCTTGCTAGTACATGGAGGCCAAATAGTTAAAATAAGGATTTCCCTGGAGAGCACATACATATGCACTCAAATAGCATTTGCATGTTGTGTACACACACACACACACACACACACACGAGCAGACAACTTACTCCTCTGCACTAATTAATTTGACTATTGCTGTTATTTCTGAGTATATTCCACTCTGCCAGGGTCAGCTGATATGAGTAGGTTGTATCAAGTCAAGAGAAGACAGAAGTGGCAGGAGAGGGCAGGTGTATAGCCATGTTTAGGAAGCCAGAACTAGTGATATCAGATAAACATCCCTGGGCGCCCATCTTCACAGTGCATGTACTGTAAATTCAGCCTGTCAGCTATGGGGAAAGCACGTGATGAGATGCTGGGTCCTTCTGCAGTAGTAGTGGGCACTAGAGTCTAGGTATCCTCTCCTCCATCAATCCTGACCTAGGTTGCAATCTTAAGTCTGGTAAAGAGTGGACCACTTCTGCCATGCCCACCCGGGTCTTTGCCCTCTAAGTCATTCTCTCAATGTCAAATAATGGCCAAAAGAAATGGCTTAGTCCTGGGCTGGACTTGTCTGTTAGCCTTAGCTCTAAAAACAAAGTAGCCTGAAAATCCACCAGAACTTGAATGAGTGTTGCACCTCTGGAAACGAATTAGGACTGGAAAGCCATGAACGAGGGTGGGCTCTGCTATTTCCTAATTTGCATTGCTCCATCAGGCTCCATTATTCCTTACTTTACATCACATTTAAAATTCCTTATTCTTGAAATGCAATTTTCTCATCTGTAAAGAGGGTAGAAACACACAGAATAGTTCTGACAGTTGAGAAAAGTAAATAATAAATGTGAAGAAGTAACTAGTAAATACCAAATCAAGATGAATCTCCCATCTCCTGTTTCGAGGAGAATCATCTTGAGAAAGAGCAGAGCGAATCCTGTGGCTGACTTTGAATGCCTAAATGCCTGGTGCCCTTCTTTCTCCCAGAATGGCAGACTGGTGGAACCCTGCCCTACGGAAACGCATGCTGAGCGACAGCGGGCTGGGAATGATAACTCCACATTATGAAGACTCAGATTTGAGGGACCTCAGCCACTCCCGTGTGCTACAGTAAGGGCCCTCTCTCCTTTCTTTCCCTGTACGCCCCTGTCCTTGCTGGGAGGGATTGCCGGCTGTCTCGGCAGTGGCAAGGATTCTCTTGTCATTGGTGTTCCTCCCGTCCCCTGTGTCCACCTGTGCTTCCACCTTGAGTCATTTTGCTGACTTTTCCCACCCCACGCTCCCGATGGAGTTTCACTTTCCGTTTCTGTAGCTCCTGAGCCACACTGAGACCTGGCATGTGTTTGCGTAAATACTTTGAACCTCACTGGTGTTTGCTTTACTGCAATCCAGTGTTTACTAGATGTCCCTATGCTTGCCACATCACGAAGACATGCATGAGAGAGATCATGAATAGATTAGAAGTGATGTATACTTTTTTCATTTATGTGGACATTTCCACTTGCTGTCATAACTCTCATTTGTTTGTCTCCAGTCCTGAGCCTCTGGAGGCGTGCCGTGTGTAGGATAGCCAGGTGGTTGAGTTGGCCGACGTGGGGCTGTCCAAGGTTGTGGTTTCAGAGTCTCTGGGCCAACGATGCAGCATTTGTTCATAGATGAGAGACGTAGGTGTGCTTTCTTCTAGGGTCTGATTATGGTCACAAAGTAGAGTGACTGTTGGAGTTTTGCAACAGTGTCGGCATACTTATGGCTGATGAATCTTTCCTCCCTGTTTTACCTCCTTGCAGGAAGAGATCAATGGACACCATCTTTCACCCTTCAGGCCAGTCACCCCACCTCAGAGTTTATGCGAGTTTGTTGCAGTTCGTGATTAGGCTGGTTTCCAGTCCAATCCAAGGTCCTAACTGAATAGGAACAGTGGCCTTGTTACCATGTAGTCTTACAAACATTTTTACAAAACAAAGAGAGTAAGATTCTTAGAAGCCTATGGTTAACCGAAGAGGAATTGTTTCTGAAGGAAGACTGCAGCCATTTTAGTATGACATGGGGAGAAAAGTGAGAAATCTGGAACTAATTACTTCATTGGTGAAGGTTCTACTCACATATCCCAGGGGCAAAAGGCGACTTGATTTTCATTGCTTCTCTGTACTACCTCTTTTGTTGTGTGAAGAGTAACGGAAAATGAATTACTATGGATTTTCCTTTTTAATCAAACTATGTAGTTAGGTTTTGATCGCATTTTAATTACTTAGAACTCAGGGTGTTTTTCCATTTCTTTTTTATATGGAATTGAGGCTTGCGAACCACAATGAGTCAGTTACCCATTGATGGCAAAACACGTGGCCATCTAGCTGCGGGCAGATTTATTTGAAAATTAGAGGTTATTTAGCCACAGAAATAGAAACTATGCCTCAACAAACCAGATGAATATTGTAGTTGTTCTTTTATTCAGGCTGTTTCCAAAAAAGTAGAGTATGAGCTCATTCTGGTTTCCTATTCCCTGATTTTTCCATGTGAATTATATTGAACTATGTATCTTGATATGTGAAGTGATTGTTTCTAAGACAGTAAATATTCTTCCCAAATCACAAATAAACGTGCCACTTTACATAATAGCCAAGTTCTTAAAACCCTATATAAAAGTCAACTCTTATTCTTTATTTGGGTTATATTACCCTTTCAGAGATTTCTCTTAATTTTTTATTGATCTTCACTTGGCCACTGTCATTTGTCCTGGTCATTTATACGACCTTAGCTCTCCAGTGCACTAGAGCACTTAACTCTTTTTAAAATTTTTTTCTGCCGAATCACTCGGAAAACAAAGGAATATTGAAACACTCACCCCTAGCCTTTGAGTCTGTCTAGCTGAACCTCTAGACACAGAGACAAGTCACTCCTGGGTTCCATCTGAATCTCTGACTCATAGAATATAGCAGCGTAACAAAACAGTTGTTTTAAATCACTACAAACAAAAAAGTAAATACGGTACCTTACCCAATTTTGCCTATCCATTCTTTAAATTTTTTGTTATTATTGTGTCCATTAATTCCTTAGGAAGAACATCTCTTTATTTCCTTCATAGATCATCTCTGATGCAAAGAAGTAAAATTGCAGTTATGGAATAATTCAGTTATACAATACATAGATATTATATACCATGTTAGTAATAGCTGGTATTGATCGAATGTTCCTGCTTTGTGCCATATATAAATTATCTTAAATTCTTTTTTTTTAAGTTTATTTATTTATTTTGAGAGAGAGAGAGAGAGAGAGAGAGAGCAAGCAAGCACTGGGGAGGGGCAGAGAGAGAATCCCAAGCAGGCTCTATGCTGTCAGCCCAGAGCCCACTGCGGGGCTCTATCTCACAGACCCTGAGATTGTGATCTGAGCCAAAATCGAAGTCAGATGCTCAAGGACTAAGCCACTCAGAGGCCCCAATCTTTAGTTCTTTTAATGACTTTTACATCTTGCCATTGCTTAACAGATAAGTAAATTGAGGCTTATGGCGATTAAAATATTCATCTTGATGGGGCCCCTGGGTGGCTCCGTCTTTTGAGTGTGGAAATTGAATGGAAATTCTGGTTTCAGTCAGGTTGGCTTGACTTCTGACTTGATGGTTTTTCTGAGCATACTACACTATCTTCCACAAGGGTTGGTGCACAAGCATTGTGCCCAGAGACCCTTGGCCCAAGAAAGGTTTATTTTGGTTTCATTTTATATGTATTATTATGTATTATTATATATATTTAGCTGAAATTAACCCAGAAGTAGATATGGTTGAGAATGAATTTTAAAGCAGTTTTATTGCTTTTATTTATTTATTTATTTAATATAAGGATATTCTTTTTAAAAAAATTTTTGTAAGTATTTATTTTCGAGAGACAGAGAGACCGAGCACAAGCAGGGGGGAGGGGCAGAGAGAGAGAGAAACACAGAATCTGAAGCAGGCTCCAGGCTTTGAGCTATCAGCAGAGACCAACACAGGGCTCTAATTCATGAGTGGTGAAGATTATGACCTGAGCCAAAGTCAGATGCTTAACTGACTGAGCCAGCCACACACCCCAGTTTTATTGGTCTTAAAAAATATTGAAATTTTAAAAAAATGACAGAGTTATATTTTAAAAATAATTAAATATATATTACATTTGCCTCAATCTAAAAATGTATAAAAATTATATGAAAGGTATTCATGTGCCAAACAGCCTGAAATATTACATTGTTGTCTGTTATTATTTTTATTAGGTCTCTCAGTCCACACACAATATACAGTAACGTTAAGACATATATTGTTTTATGGACTTTTTCTTTGTGTTATCTTTTCACTTTTCATTACCTATATTTTATAATACCTACACTTTTCACACTTGCCATTTCATTCAATATCCTACTTATAAAATTTATTCATATTGATGTATACGGTTTTTAATTAACTCTCTTTAGTGTAGAATATTGCATCATGAATATGCTGTAACTTATTTCTTCATTTTGATAGTGATTTCTTTTTATTATTTAAACAATGTAGTGAATATACTTCTGCATGTGTCCTGTGTTGCAGGGTATATGTGTATATGCATTTCAACTTGGCTTGATGTTCCCATGAGGAATATTAAAAATAAGTATGTAAAAAAAGGCCCGAGGAAGTATTGTAATATTTTGGGTACAACTGACATCTGTTGCTTTCACCTTTGAAGCCCCAGTCAGCTCAGAGCTAAGAAAAATTCAAATTTAACATCGTGTTCACAGTAGTAAATAACCCACTGTACCAAAAAATCAAAAGGGAAATTTTAAATACTGAGAATACTATCTATCAAGAGTTTGCAGGAACAACTTAAGCCTTAGTCACAGAATGATTTATGACTCTAAATTCACTTATCAAAGGAAAAATGATTCATACAAATAAAGCATTCAGTTTGATAAACTGGAATAGGAATCCCAGAATAGAAAACAAAGAAACAAGAGGGAAGAATAATAATAAAGACAAAAATTGATGACAAGGAGAGTAAAACAAAGAAATTATTAACTAAGACTAAAATGTTAAAATATTGATTCTCTAAAAAGGTACAGAAGAGACAAACTTCTGAGAAGATTGACTTTAAAAATCATAAACATGGGAAATTGGAAGGAATGTAATTACAGGGCTTTCCCAGCTCATTCTTTGTCAGGGGCACCCGGTCCACACCTGCTCAAGGTGACCCTTGCCTCTCCACCCTCCAAATGACCCAACCCCCCTGGGTCTCCTTAGGGTTGTCTCATCGTTTTAACTTTGGTTTCTAAGATCCTTCAACCTCCCTCTTAGTTCAGGGAGAGCGAGATGGAATGGAAAAATAGAATGAACTATATTTTTATTATTACTGAAACTGGTTACATTTATGTTATAACTGTATTTATAAACACCTTATAAATTTTTAAAGAAGGTGTGTGTATGTGCATGTGTGTGTGCATGTTTGTGTGTGTGTGTGTGTGTGTGTGTGTGTGTGTGTAGTCTACTTATACACAGGTCCCTTAGGAGAGACTATAATTCCAAACAAGTATGTATAACACATATAGGGTCTTCAAAACCTACAAGTATAGTACAAAACAATCTTTAAGAACCAATTTTGAGAGAAATTGGTGAGAGGTGGTTGACCCACATTATTATTTCTTGAACCATAATGAATTCGTCTTTAAGTTCACAAAATGTTTTCAGTGTCTAAGAAAGTTCTACTTAAAATAACATGATTCTGGAAATACTTTTGCTCTCATCATTAATTATACCACCAAAATTAGTGACAGGGCTGTATTTCATTTTGGCACAAGATTTGTAAGGAAGGAATTAACTGAAATTTTAGCAAACAGAATCTCAGTCCTAAGGAACACTTTTCCTAACTTCAGGATCTATGAGACTTAAAAACAAAACAAAACAAAACAACAACAACAAAGACACACTGAATGAAAACTCTAGTATATTCTCAACAAGTTATTTTTTGAGAAGGACAGACTTAACCTGAGCCAGATGGGTTAAGGGGAAATAGGTAAATGGCTTGGGAGGTATTTAGTTTCTGAATGAGAATAACCTTTTCCAGGGGCACCGGGTAGCTCAGTTGGTTGAGCATCCTTGATTTGGGCTCAGATCATGATCTCACAGTTGGTCAGGTGGACCCTACATTGGGCTCTCTTCCTTTCTCTCTCTCTGCCCCTTCCCCCCCTCGCACACACTCTCTCTCAAAATAAATAAACTTTAAAAAAAGACTTATTTTTTTTAGTTCTTATATTTATTTTGGTTTATGTGAAACTCCTCAAATTGACTGAAAGAGAAGCACTTTTTCTTAGTATCTCCAAATCCTAAATCTGAAAGAACTAAGATAAAGGTCATGTGGGTAAAAATAGACTATCTTGCCACAGGGCTAACACAAGTCGGAGACAGTATAGTGAACCACCTTAAGGCAGAGATTCAATCCAGTCCTCTGTGTCTAGGCAGGTATCTGTTACCTGATCAGCTAAGCAAGGCTAATGGATTTTTATGAGGGACAATATATTTCTATTTCTAACAAGAGATAATGTTATCAAAAATGGAACTTTGATGTATCTGGCCTGATTACTTGATTTTCGTTGGGATTCTAAGAAACAGGTTGGGTCATTTAGTTAGTCATTCATTTATTGAGCAAATAAATACTGAGCACCTTGTAGGTAGAAACTGAATATATAGTATATGTATATATACACACACTCATACACACCTAGGCACTGAAGGTATAAAACTAAATTCAAAATTATTGCCTTTGAAGAGCTTATATTCAAAAGGGAAATATTACACAAACCGATTATTATAGTTCCCTCTGCTAAGTGCTGTATGGATATATGCATAAAGTGTTCTGGAAACAAGAGGAATAGAATCTGCTGCTCCTTCCAGATTTTGCCTTTTTATTTTTATATGAAAAGAATGAATATTTAAATAATTAAAATGTTAGCCTCAAAGGAAAGACACTTTTTTAGAGGGCTCCATGCTTATTTTCTTCAACCTTTGTATATGAGCAGATAAGTATCTGCTTTTCATCATTACATAACCAGAAATTCTCCTCAAGTAATTGAATGTACTCAGTGATAGTTTAGCATCATTCTACCTGACGTGTGCTTAAAGAAGTTTGTACAACTAGCAAATTATTTGGGGATATCTGAAACACCTATTAATACTTTAAAAATTACCTCTTTCATGTGGTCTAAAATTGGGAAATGCTGTATCAAGAAGATAACCCTGAAATGTCCCCCTTCCAAAAACTCAAAAGTTCTTGGCTGAAGATAGGAGTAAGAACTTCATTCCCCTCTCGTCTTCAACTATTTTCTTTACCAAGTTTCTTTGGGAACATTAAGTGATGGCCTGACTCTAATAAAAAGGATAATTGTGCTCATTGTCACAGCTCCACGTTCTCCACAGGGGGACAGACCATTGGGCAGTGATTGAGTTGAAAATATTCTTTCAGCATCACAATCAGATAAGAGGGAGAAAATTAATCTTCTTAGTGGGATGTGGGTTTGACTGGAATCTATCTTAGAGATGAAATCAGTGCTATCTGGATGGAGACACAGTCCCTTGCATCTGTTTCACTAAGATAGTTGGTTTCCATCCTACTTAGCTTTGACTGGTCTAAATCTTGTTCTCCCTGCCTAATCACTGAGGTTGGAAAAACTACAGTTTATTTGACATTTATCTTCCTTTCTTCTTTTTTCTCCTTGCCTTACCTCCAGTTGTTAACCTCCCTATTTAGCCAAGTACATAGTATTCTGTTCCTCTGTGTGTACAAAATATTTAATAAGAAATTTTTCTCTGTTCTTTCTAGGATTGCTCCTCAAACAGTTATGCATATGGAGGACCCAAATCTTTTGTCAGATAGGGAGTTCTATTTTCAAGTTCAGTTAGTGGCAGAATCAGAATAGAATTCTTTCTACGTCAGATTTTATTTTGAACAATATTGTAGAAAAAAAAACTTGCCGATGTAAACAAGCTCTAATATTAAAAATCCACTTTATGTAAAATGATGTCAGGAAATTCTACCCTTCCATTTCGAGTTGAAGTTTGATCAGTGATTGCAACATGAAGAAATTCTACTTTAAGTGGCTCTCCCTTTTCATTTGTAAAAGAAGTGGTGGCTTTAACTCCTCACACTTGAGGAACATGGTGCATGAGGGGAAATTGATCAGATCCTTTTTTAAAGCATGTGAGTTCCTTGGATGGAGAAACGGTATTACTTGCTCTGTGTCTACAGCACTTTGCACCGTACTTGATAAGGCAGGCTCGGCGGACGAGTGTATGAATGTGGGATGTTAGAGAGAAGGTAGTCTATCAAACCTCAATACAGATCTCTCTTTATAATACTGCAGCAAGTCTGCTTCTAAACACCTATAAGAAAATGATACATTAAATGTAAAACATTTTTGTTAGGCTGTGGAATCCATTTATATATTTCAAACTTTAATATAAATGTTTGACCCAAGGAATTTATGTTAAAATAATAAAGACATATTGAATCCCTGAGTCAGAGAGAGGTTACTGTTCTACAAGTGAGAAAGGCAGTGACGGTGTATGTAGAGAATTGTAGGCCCTGTTGATGAGCGCAAAGGTGAGATGGGGGAGAGGATGGAGGGGAAGAATCCTATCTAGAACTCTGTGCGTTGAGATGCCAGCTTGTCCCCCATGTCTCATCTCTGGATGTTTTGGATTATACCAGTAAAGTTGAATGCTTGAAGAGGTTTCGGATGTTCTTTGGATGCAGGGGAAGAAAGTTGGCGAGTGGGAAACCATAAACCATTGAAATTTCATGAATGGAAGAGGATTCTGGGATTTCCTAAGGATTTCCAACCAAAAGAGACAAGACAAAGCCAGAGCATGAGGAAATAGGCAGGCAGTATGTACTAAGGAAAGCACTTTTCTTGAGTTCCCTTAACAAGCAGGAAGCAGTAGAAAGGGCCTCTCAGGAAATTATCAGTCTTCTTTAAAAACGAAACAAAGGAGATTTCTCTCTCCTTCTAACAACACATTCTGCTTTAGGGCATGAAGGAAAGCTAGGCCAAGGTGACAGAGTCTCTTGTGACAGAAGCGCTTAGGTGCCATTCTAAAACTGGGAAAATAACTCCATCTCCCTCTGTGCTCAGAAGTGAGGGCAGGTATTGTTAAGCCACTAGAGGAATGGGAATTTTTCTTGTTTTCAGAGGATGTGCCAGCAATGGAGACTTGGGTGCACCAGGGATCTCCTCTCATTCCTGTCTTGTGTTCCCTGGGAGTAGCCATGGCGGGTGGCTGGCTCACTATGCAGGCCATTTTTGCACGTTTTTGTTTTGGTCTTCTCTCGTTTGAGCCAGTCACTGGATCTTCTTTAAGGGTTTGACCTTGAAATGTCATCAGTTTGGTAGAGTAGGGTTTTAGGGTATGTCGAATGGATCCAAGCTAAAAAAAAAAGAGGGGGGGGGTTTAGGGGATGTTAGCTGTTAGTCCTATAAAATGATGGCATGTCTCTCCTTGAAGGCCCAGGTTTTCTAAGCATCAGGATTAAAATTTAGTCAAGAGTGATAAGAATCATCTTACACAGCCTACCGGGAAATGTCCATGCTGTCAGGCAATTGTGCAGTTTCTACGGACTCTATCAATGACCTTTCCTTCCTTCCAGAAAGGTGCAAAATCCAGAGTTGGGTCGTCTGTCACATCATTGTTCCTGGGGACATGCGCCATGTCCTTGCGCATCTATAGCAGGTTTTGGCAAGAGGAGGGAAGGTGGAGGCAGCTTCTCTTTCCCACAGATTATCACTTTATAAGTAAGGGTGCCTAACAGGGTCTGGGCTGAATATTTGGGTTTAATTTTAACAGTCAAAGCAGAGAGAAGAGGCCATAGTTTTTCCTGAATATGGTCTTGGTAGACTTCCCTGGATCATGAAATAGTTCTGCACCTAAGTCCTCTTTCCTGACCACGGGTCCTGGGACTCAGCCTTCAAAGGCTGCCCTCATCCCCACTCAGAAGGTCACTGAGAAATCAGCTCAGTACTGGCTGCCTTCTCCCTCCTTCTCACCTGCACACAGAAGGGCAGAACCCTCAGAGAACACAGATGAAGAGGTGCTGCAGAGAGCAGGGCAGTCCTTGCGAGCCTCCGGTCCTGCCTTTCCATTCCTCATCCCATCGGTCCTGCTGCTTCTATGGCCAGGGCTTTCAGTGTTCATGAGCCTGTTCAAAGGTTTCAACTGCCTCCTCTTGACTTACCTCCAAAATACCTGTTCATCCTTTTGCTTCTTTCTCAAACCGCCACCAAAACTCTTCTTTTCTCAGTGCATCTGCCTTAGATGAGTGTTTGATTAAATCGGTTTAAAGTATGAGTGATAAATTTGAAATCCTTCCAAAAATATGTGCCCATGAACCTCATGTTGGGGGGCCATTGATACTAGTCATTGCTCCATACGTCCAGGCATGGGGCCAGGTGGGAAGGGACGTCTTTATTGCCTTTAGAAATGCGAGGGTTGGTATAGGGTGTGGAACTTCTGTTAGAAACATCTGGGGACCCCTGAACCCACAATCCTGGTGATACCAGCACAAGAAAAACCTCTCTGACATGGAGAAACTACTTGCTTGTAATTCAGGGAGACAGCAATCACATTTTCCCATTTCCCAACTTCTCCTGCTCTTGTGCTAATCACCAAGCATAAGAACACTAACAACAAATATTGCTTTACAGTTTTCTCCAATTCTCTTTTTGACTTTAGTCTTGCTCCACAAACCCCCTTAGAGCCTCCTTAAAAGTGGGATAAAATGATGTAAGTTCTGTATCTCTGACACTTCCTGGAATAGAGTTTAGTTTGTAGCAGTGCTTGATATTTACACATGGAATTAATTATTCTCCAAGACACAGTCTGTGGAGCCCACTTTCACTTCTTGTTCTCAGTCTTACTGTAATTATTTGTATTCATTTATCATTTTCTCATAGAGTTCACTTATGATTTTTGGTTGTTTCTAATAGATAACTTAGAAACTGTCCTGCCCTTGGCACACAGAAGCGGGTGGAGCAGACAGATACTTCTCAGATTCTGTCTCCCATGCTGGTGTCTTGGACATGAATCCCGTCTTCTGAGAAGGGGATGAGGTGGGAGATGTTGGTAGGGGAGCTTCTGGAATGTATTATCGTTATCTTCTGGAGAAGTGCCAAAGCAGTGTCCAACTCCCACCTCTTTTTTTTTTCTTCCATTTTCTAAAGCTGAATTCAAAAGTCCTTACATTTTTTAAAGTCTAGTGATTTATTTTGAGAGAGTGAGAGAGTGCATGGGAGGGGCACAGAAAAAGAGAGAGAGAGAGAGAGAGAGAGAGAGAGAGAGAGAGAGAATGAATCCAGAGCAGGCTCTGCACTCTTAGTGTGGAGCCCACTGCAGGACTCAGACTCACAAACTGTGAGATCACGACCTGAGCCAAAATCAAGAGTTAGATGCTTAACCAACTGAGCCACCCAGACACCCCCAGAAGTCCTTACTTAATAAAAATAAAATTAGTTGTGGGTAAGCCTTTTCTCAATTACCATGGCCCCACAAGGTAGATATTACATATCCTAAATATTATATGTGAGATGGCCTTTTGTATATGTTTCCTGTGTTAGCACTAATTGTAGCACTCACGTGATTTGCCTTCAGAGCCAGAACTTCCTTTCAATTTACACTTTTAAAAAAGTCCACATTCACAAAACTCCTGATTGAACGTGCCTCAACAGGACTCACTGGTCACCATTTCCCAAGTCAAGGAGTTTCTCCCTGCTGAGACTCCCTGTTGGCTCTCTGCAAGTGTAACTCCCTTGGTTTGATTTCAGAATAACATTCCTTTTCTATTCCTTTACTCCCCCTCCTCATTTTTTTAGGAATTAACTGGGCAACTATATTGCAAAAACTGATTTCTAATGTGAAGTATCACATCTTTTGTAACTGCACAGCTGCACTGCGTCCATTACACCATTAGTTTCATGTCTTCAAAACACTAAAATGCTTCCCAGGAATGTTCATAGTTTAGGGAATAAAAAGGGCGATGGTTAAGTTTTCATGTTGAATGAACTTGGTCAGTATTGGTTTCAACATCATCTCTTTCCTTTATCTATTTCTTCCCTTTGTCCACTGCCCACTTTTGCCCATTTGTCTTCATCTTTACCAGTGGACTTCAGAAACACCTTTCCCCTCATTTTGTTGCAGTTCTTAGGGATGAACATGAGGTGGCAGTATAATTTCAAGCTCGAAGGGTACTTAAGTCTTCCAGCTCAGCAAACTGATTGTGGAGGGTGGATAAGAGAAATCAAATTGTACAAGCCAGTGGTAAAACAGTGGTATTTTTGCCGACTAAATACAGGAGGTTAAAAAAAAAAACAGAAGGGATTTCAAGAACTGTTCATGTGCGGATCATCAGGTATATAGTTGGGTAGGAGAGTCTCAAAGAATAAGAAATTAGGAGACTGAAGGGAATTAAGGAAATTTACATCAAATGAAGAACTTACCAAACAGCCTTTATTACTTAAGTTCTGAGTCTTATTTCCTTACCTCCACACAATTATCCACCTCTCTCTACTTCCTTGGATTTTGCTCTTTTCCTCAGCCCTTCCCTCTGTGGTGAATGTTACCTTTGAGGCTATTTGGCATTCCCTGAATGGGTTTGTGACCACTTGAATAGAGAACGCATTTGTCTTTCTCATCTCAATGCCACTTTGTATGGTTGCTGTAACTTTCATCTCTCTGGCTCCCATTCTCTGTAGCTGTTTTTTACTGTATGTGCTTTGTTCATTGTCTTAATTGCAATATTCATAATTAGAGGAAAGAAAAGCAAACAAAGAGAGATTGTATGGTTGATGGAGATTCTCAGTGCTAAGGGATTTCTGGTTCTGTTTTACCTAGTTAGGGATGTTTGGTGCTAGAGCAGTGGCCATGAAGTGGTCACCTAGATTTGTGACCTTACTATTTCTCCCTCAAGCTCTCAAAATGATGTTACAGGCCTGGACACAAGATTCCTTTAGGCAGGGCACGTCCTCGAGGGAATCTCAAGGGAGAAAAGCTATTGCCAGAGATGATAATCTATAGCCATGCTTTCAAATCATGTTAAATCATCCCTTGGCTTACTTAAATGAAAATTCTTTGTCTACCAATAGTGTCAGGAAATAAACTGAAATTTGTGTATCATCATTACTTCAAGGTGAAACAAAGGAAAACTAAAATGGTGTTTCTACAGTAGTGGTGTAGACTCTTGAAATGTGCCTGGAATGGGATGTCCAGCTGGGAAACCAGCTTCCATTTGGGCTACTTCTTGGGACTTTTTAACAGACGTATAGCAGTAATAGTTTAGGCAGGGAACAGCATCCCATGCAGGGAACTTCGCCCACACCTGAATGCTGCCGATGTTCTGTGCTTGGAACAATAGCATTAATTAGCACACAATGGGAGACTCTGTCAAAGAGAGATGGGATTCTACCTGCGGAGACTGTCCTGAGGGAGGCCAGCTCCTGCTTCAGGAATTCCGGCTGGTCCAGGGTTCCCTGCGTGAGGGTTGGTCTAGGACAAACGACGCGGAGTCAGTCTCGTATCAGGACTGCCCAATGTTTATTATTCTCTTAGGGTTTTAATAATTTTTTCTAAGCACAGCAAGTATACGTTTTGTAAAGATAGACAGGATGAGATCATTCCAACTTCTCAAGGTTCCCAGTAAAAAAAACTGACTAAAATGACCTTCATACTTCTTAGGACTACAAAGGATACTTGTTTTTTAGATTACATAGAATGTTTAAACAATCAGTATATGAGGGAAAAAATAGCTCACATGTAGTCAAAGCATAACTAGTGGACACATTTTGGTAAATATTATGGGTTGAAAGAATAAGAACAAAGTATACAGATATCAATTAAAGGCTCTGACTACAGTTGAAAGATTATGTGAAAAACATGTTTTCTCTAAAGTTACTCCCTAAGATTTTTTATTATCTACTGACCATTAATAGTATCTTAACCCAAAGTCTGCAGCAATTACCACATTCCTGAGGGTTGGGTTGCACTCTTGAATATAGTGAGAAAAGATTAAGAATTATATTTTATGTTGTTCCTATTGAATGATTTTCTTTTTATTTCTACAGTAATCAACACTATATGTCTCTAAAGCTTATAACACTAAATAAATAAGTCAGAACCTATTCCGGCTGGGGGGGTGGGCACTGGAGCCCTTTTGCTTCACCCTGCAGCTACCACAGCAGGGGCTTTTCTTGAGAGTTCTTCTTAGACCCAGGTTAATGATATTTCTTGGGCCCTGCACAGATTTTCCTGCTAGCCCCATAGCGACTGTGCCTGTCTTAGGTTGTCCTCCCTCTGAAGGATCTTACCCGTCACTGACTAACCAGCCATCCTCTGGGGTCAAACAGGGCAACTTGGATTGGAAACCATAGCTCCATGGCTTCCCTGCACAGCACCGGGCTGTAGACACCCTTGCCTTCCAGCAGGATCCAGGCTCTGGGCAAATGGCCTTCGAACCTTAGGTCTTTATCTTGGGCATCGCCATCAGGGCTATTGTCTTCTGGTCCCCGGCATCTACCAAAGTGTGAGGAAGGTGGATGAGATAAGCCCCGGAATGGTCAGTACTGTGGTAAGCAGAGGAAAGAGAAATAAAAGTAAAATGATGAAAGAGAGAGGGCAAGAACATCCAGAATTGATATAAATAGCTATAGACCAGAGTCTTCTATTTTCTCTTCCTCTTCCTGAGTAGGATGGATAGTCACCTTTGCTTAATGAAAGTGGTAGTTTTGCGGTGGCCCTCCTATCTAAAGCTGGAGGGTATAGAAGTTAGGAAGACAGAAAAAGGAACATTGATAAAATACTTGTAGAGAGACTTGCTTTCAGTATGTGGACGTGGGCTGCCTTCCTCATGAGGACTTCACAGTCGAGGAATGGATTCTTTATTCGCAGCACAACAAGTAGACGGTAGAGGTAGCATAGCTTCTGGCTCACCTTACCCCCTCATTTGCTTTCTATTATAATTCCATGCTAGTAACCAGGAGATAAAGTGGCCTTGATTCTTCTGGCCAGTTCTAAGAGTTGGTATGAGTATTTCAGGTTTTCCCTCTCTCATCCACAATTAGAGAAATATTTTATTGCTGAGTATTTTCAGAATATGAATCTTCACTTCTGTGTCTATTCAGCCTTGGTTCTTACACCTGTCCTATATGCTTTTTTTGTGTGTGTGTGTGTGTTTTTTTTTGCATTTTTATTTATTCATTTTTGAGAGACATAGAGACAAAGCATGAGCAAGGGAAGGGCAGAGAGAGAGACACACAGAATCTGAAGCAGGCTCCAGGCTCTGAGCCGTCAGCACAGAGCCTGATGCAGGGCTTGAACTCACAGACCGTGAGATCATGACCTGAGCTGAAGTCGGCCGCTCAACTGACTGAGCCACCCAGGCGCCCCAGACCTGTCCTATATGTTTATTCCAACTTCATCTCTATGTAGTAACCCCTTCCCTTGGCCTAGCCTCTATCAGGTGATGGTTTAGAAATTCTATATAGAGAGTTTATGGTTTGGGGCCATTGGGAAGGGAAACTGACATGGATTTGCAAATGATTCTCTCCAAAAAGTAATGGACCCATGTGGATGGGTCCCCAGTATTCATCCAATGTCTTTAAGAAAAACTTTATCTAAACTGGACCATCTATTGAACTCCTACCCTCCTCCTAGGAGGAAATGATACATTCTAAGGAAGGGTCAAATAGGAAAGTCATGGATGCTATTGAATTAAAGCCATGAGATGAAAAGAAAACAAAATACTGTATAGAGGCTCAAAAAACTAGAGTCAAGACAGTATTATTCAAATAAAAAGATCTAGTGTTAGGATGAGCTTGCAGGTTTAGAGCATTTCATGAAGGTTGCCGAGAAAATGCATTCCTCTAAGATGTCTTGCAAAGCATCATACCGTTTCTTACAGGCTGAAACAGTCATGATGTTCATCATCTCCGTTCCGGGTTTATTAATTAATAACAGTAAAACTTCACAAGAGAAGTGTAGTACTTCTTAAAGACTTTTGCCTTGATAAATATATTACTCTGGCTCTTATGTGTTACGTTGCTGGTTGAAGACTGCACATTTTTCAATGTCTTTAAGCCTCGTAATTGATCTACTTGAAAGATTAGAGGTCTTAAAGGGAAACTTGCTGATGGAAAGAAATCTAAATTACTTTCTTTGATTTTCTTAGAGATTCTTGTGTCTTAGTGACTGACAACAGGGTCTTTAAGCTGTGCTGTTCAATACAGTAGCAACTAGCCAATGTGTGCCTGATATCTCATTCCTTCAGGTTCTTGATATGTACATACACTGCTCTGTTAAAATTATTTATTCCAAAATGTTATAGCTGTGTATGTTTTCAGGATTTTACTTGGAAACACTCCTATTCTGAAGGAGAACAAACTCACCCCATTGTGGCCTTGGAGATAGTACCTGAGGCTGACTGCCACAAACACAGACTGTTTTTTAAAGTTTATTGTTTTATTTTACAAAGTCAAGTGACCTTTGTTTTGGGGGTTCATAATATGTCAGTTCTGGTTTCAATAGAAAATAGTATTTTAATTTTTTACCAGTTAAATTGCATAATCCCCCATCTAAATATAGCATGTTGCTTTGCCTGGGACTTCCCTTATTTTCAAGTTCCCATGTATATCCTAGTTTGAGAAGTATCGCCTTCATTTAAAAGGAGAGAAAAGTATGAATATTCTACTTAGGGTTAACATTGGGAAGAGAACTTTTACCAGCAAGTCCTCAAATCAAAATTCATAGGAAAGTAGATATAATTCTGGGAATTTAGCCATGGAGTAGGAGGATCCTAGGCTCACCTTGTCCCATGAATACAAGTAGGTAAATATCAGATATCCTAAATACCCCAGAAATCGACCTGAAGAATGGCAGAACAAAGTCCAAAACTAAAGGTAGAGAAGAGGCCACATCGAAGAAGATGGGAAGTACAGAGATGTGGTTTGGGAGATAAATGTGTGGCTGCAGTGGAAAGGAGGGAGCCACAGCCATGGAGAAGGGTGAGAGACAGAGTAATACACAGGGGAGCACATGGGGAAAACAAATTCCTGTAGCAATTGACTTGGGAAGCAAGGGGAACCAAATTTCATGAGTTCTTGCAACCAGCAAGTCTTAAAACCTGGAGTTTTAAAGTTTCATCAGACTTGGCTGGGATAGAGCCTGGAGAGCATTGCACTGCTCTTGGAGAAAAGGCAGAACAAGCAGCCCACAGACATACAGCATGGAAACAGCAATCAGAAGACTGCCTGGGGCACACAATGGGGAGTTATTCGCTCATCTTGGAACATGTTCCAGAGGGCCAGCATTCATGGAGAGATACCTCTGGGAACAAAAGAACTGTCCATTCCCATTTCCTTCCCCCTCCCCTCAGTGTAAGTGCAGGGCCACCTGCAGGAACAAGTACAGGGCTGCACTCACTACTTAACTTGCTTATTACATCAAGCCCCACCTGCTGGTGGAACCACCCCTTCCAGTCACACTTACCTCAGTGCCAGCCCAGGGGGGCCCCCTCCCTGAGAAACCTAAGCCCCTATTCACACTCTGTCTCCCAACATTTTACAGAGCCTCATTTTTGGCAACAGTAGTGACAGTTCTCATTTCATAAACAGATCAGAGCAAACCTAGTTAAAACACGGCACATTCAGGCCAGGGACCAAACACTGCTCACAATAGGCATAGAGAGCCTCTGCAGATGACTGGTCTGAAGGTTGAAGGGACCAGGACAAAACAGCAGAGCACATGCAGCACACAGTAGAGATACTCCTAGAAGCTCCAGGCCCTGGGGAACAGGGAACACTACATGACAGGGTACTACAGGACCTCTTCCTTATAAGACCATTACCCTCGAGAATAGAAGATGTAGCTGGCTTTCCTAATACAGAGAAACAGGCACAGAGACTTAGACAAAAGAAGACAGAGAAATTTATCCCAAATGAAAGAACAGGACAAAGCCACAGCCAGGCATCGAGGTGAAGTAAGTATAAGTGACATGCCTGATGGAGTATTTAAAGTACTGATCATAAAGATGCTCTCTGGATTTGAGAAAAGAGTGGAAGATATGAGTGAGACCCATAACACAGAGATAAGGAATAACATAACAGAGATGAAGTGCTCAATAAATGAAATGAGAAACATGCTTGATGGAATGAACAGCAGGCTGGAAGAATAAGAGGAATGAATTAATGGCTTAGAAGACAAGTAATGGAAAGCAATCAAGCTGAACAAAGAGAGAACAAAGAATTATGCACAACGAGAATAGTCTTAGGGAACTCAGTGACTCCCATCAAACATAATAACATTCACATTATAGGAGTCCCAGAAGAGCAAGAGAGAAAGGGGGCCAGAAAATATATTTGAAGAAATAATAGCTGAAAATGTCCATGAATCTGGGGAAGGAAACAGATATCCAGATCCAGGAGGCACAGAGAACTTGCACCAGAATTAACAAAAGCAGATAGACATCAAGACAGATTGTAATTGGCAAAATATAATGATACAGAAAAAATTTTTAAAGCAGGAATACAAAAGAAGACAGTAACTTACAAGGGGAAACACATAAGCTAGCAATGGATTTTTTGGCAGAAACTTTCCAAGTCAGAAGGGAGTGGCATGATATGTTCATAGTGCTGAATGAGAAAAATCTGCAGCCAAGACGACTGTATTCTGCAAGGCTATATTATTCAGAATAGATAGAGAAATAAAGTGTTTCCTAGGTAAAGGTAGGAAACTGACAGAGTAAAAATGAATATTTCTGTAAAAAATCAGTCAAGGAACTTACAAAATAAAAGGGTGTAAAATATAACAACACATACCTAAAACATGGGGAGGAGAATGGGTTCAAACTTAAAGTACCATCAACTTAATATAAACTTAATAAAAACAATATAAACTGCTATATGCAGAGGAGATTGTGTATAAACCAATGGTAACCATATACTAATAAATGTGCAAAGAATAAAGAGAAAGAATTCCAAATATATCACTAAAGAAAGTCAGCAAAACATGAAAGACAAGAAACGATAAGAGAAAATCTTCAGAAACAACCACACAACAAATAATAAAATGACAATAAATACATAGCTGTCAATAATTACTTTGAATGTAAATGAACTAAATGCTCCAATCAAAAGACATAGGGTGTCAGAATGGATTAAAAAACAAGACCCATCTATATGGTGCTTACAAGAGACTCATTTTAAAACCTAAAGACACCTGCAGATTGAAAGTGAGGGGATGGAGAAAATCTGTCATGCAAATAGAGGTCAAAGGAAAGCTGGAGTAGCAATACTTACATTGGACAAAACAGACTTTAAAACAATGACTACAACAAGAGAAAAGAAGGACACTATATAATAATAAAAAAGAAAAATCCGACAAGAAGTTATAACAATTGTAAATATTTGTGCACCCAACAAAGATGCACCCAAATACATAGAACAGTTAATAACAAACACAAAGGAACTAATTGATAATAATACAATAATAGTACGAGACTTTAACGCCCCACTTACATCATTGTACAGATCATCTAAACAAAATAAACAAGGAAACAATGACTTTTTTTAAAAGCTTATTTGTTTATTCATTTTCAGAGAGAGGGAGAAAGAGAGAGAGAATCCCAAGCAGGCTCTGCACTGTCAGTGCAGAGCCCATTGTTGGGCTCAAACTCACGATCCATGAGATAATGACCTAAGCCAAAATCATGAGTCAGGCACTTGACCAACTGAGCCACCCAGGTGCCCCAGGAAACAATGGTTTTGAAGGACATACTGTTCCAGATGGATTTAACAGATATATTCTGAACGTTCCATCCTAAAACAGAATGCACATTCTTTTAAAGTGTACATGGGACATTCTTCAGAATAGATCACATATTAGCCCATAAAATAAGCCTCAACAAATTCAAGATCAGAGTCATACCGTGCATCTTTTCTGACCACACTATGAAACTAGAAGTCAACCACAAGAACAAAAAATCTGGAAAGACCTCAAATACATGGAGATCAGACAACATGCCACTAAACAATGAATAGGTCAACCAGGAAATAAAAGGAGAAATTTAAAAATACATGGAAACAAGTGAAAATGAAAACACAAGGGTCCAAAACTTTCTGATGCAGGAAAAGCAGTTCTAAGAGGGAAGCTCTAAGAGTTCTAAGCAGTTCTAAGAGGCAGCAGTCTGAGCCTACCTCAAGAAGCAAGAAAAATCTCAAACAACCTAACCTTATACCTAAAGAAGCTAAAACAACAACAACAAACAAAATCTAATACCAACAGGAGGAAGGAAATAATAAAGATTAAAGCAGAATTAAATGATACAGAAGCTAAAAAATAATAAAATAGATTAATAAAACCAGGAGCTGTTTCCTTGAAAAAAAAATCAGTAAATTGATAAAAATATCTAGCCAGACTTATCAAGAAAAAAAGACAAAGGAGTCAAATAAATAAAATCACAAATTAGAGAGGAGAGAAAACAACTAACACCACAAAAATACCACTTTAAGAGAATATTATGATAAACTATATGCCAACAAATTGGACAACTTAGAAGGAATGGATAAATTCCTACAAACATATTAACTACCAAAACTGAAGCAGGGAGAAATAAAAAATTCAACCAGATCGATAACCAGCAAAAAAATTGAATTAGTAATCAAAAAGCTCCCAACAAACACAAGTCCAAAGCCAGATGGGTTCATAGGCTAATTCTGCTGAACATTTAAATAGGAGTTAATACCCATTCTTCTAAAACTATTCCAAAAAATAGAAGAGGAAGGAAAACTTCCAAATTTATTATATGAGGCCATCATTACCCTGATATCCAAACTAAATAAAGACACACTAAAAAAGAAAACTACAGGCCAGTATCCCTGATGAATGTAGATGCAACGCTCCTCAACAAAATACTAGCAAATATAATCCAACAATACATTAAAAAAAAACATCCATCATGATCAACTGGGATTTATTCCTGGGTTGCCAGCATGGTTCAATATTCACAAATCAATCAACATGATACATCACATAAATAAGAGAAAGGATAAAAACCATATGATCATTTCAATAGATGCAGAAAAAAAACATTTGACAAAGTACAATATCCATTCACAATAGAAGACTTCAACAAAGTAGGTTTAGAGGGAACATCCCTCAACATCATAAAGGCCATATATGAAAAACCCATAGCTAACATCATCATTAATAGGGACAAATGAAGAGTTTTTCCCCTAAGGTCAGGAATAAAACAAATTTGCCCATTCTCACCACTTTTATTGAACATAGTACTGGAAGTCCTAGACACAGCAGTCAGACAGCAAAAAGAAATAAAAGGCATCCAAACTGGCAAGGAAGAAGTAAAACTTTCACTATTTGCAGATGACACAATACTATATTTAAAAAACTTGAAAGACTCCACCAAAAAATTGCTAGAACTGAAGCAAATTAAAGTTGCAGGATACAAAATCAATGTACAGAATTCTATTGCATTTCTGTACATCAATAATGAAGAGCAGAAAGAGAATTTATGGAAATAACCCTATTTACAATTGCACCAAAAACAATAAGATACATAGAAATAAACCTACCAAGGAGGTGAAAGACCTATAGTCCAAAAACTATAAAACACTGATGAAAGAAACTAAAGATGATGCAAAGAAATGGAAAGACATTCCAAGCTCAAGGACTGGAAGAACGGATATTGTTAAAATGTCTATACTACTCAAAGCAATCTACAGATTTAATGCAGTCCCTATCAAAATACCAATAGCATTTTTTTCACAGAGTTATAACAAATAGTTGTAAAATTTGTTTGGAACCACAAAAGACCTTGAATGGCCAAAGCAATCTTGACCAAGAAAAACAATGCTGGAGACATCACAATTCCATACTTTGATATATTCCAAAGCTGTAGTAATCAAAACAGTATGGTACTGGCATAAAAGTAGACACATAGATCAGTGAAACAGAATAGAAAACCCAGAAATAAACCCACAACTATACTGTCAAATAATCTTCAACAAAGCAGGAAAGAATATTCAATGGGATAAAGGCAATCTCTTCAACAAATGATGTTTGGAAAACTGGACAGCAACCTGCAAAAGAAAGAAACTGGACCACTTTCTTACGCCATACACAAAAGTAAATTCAAAATGGATTAAGGACCTAAATGTGAGACTTGATACCATAAAAATCCTAGAAAAGAGCACAGGCAGTTACTTCTCTGACATTGGCTGTAGCAACTTTTTTTCTAGATAGTTCTCCTGAGCAAGGGAAACAAAAGCAAAAATAACCTATTGGGACTACATCAAAATAAAAATCTTCTGCACAGAGAAGGAATCACTCAACAAAATTAAAAAGCAAACTACTGAATGGAAGAAGATATTTGCAAATGACATTCCGATAAAGGGTTAGTTTTACAAAATGTATAAAGAACTTACACAACTCAACACCTGAAAAATAGAAAGCAGACATTTCTCCAGTGAAGACCTACAGAGGGCCAACAGACAGATGAAAAGATGTTTATCATCACTTAACATCAATTATGGTGCAAATCATAACTATAATAAGATATCACCTCACACCTGTCAGAATGGCTAAAATCAACAACACAAGAAACAACAGTTGTTGGCAAGGATGTAGAGAAAAAGGAACCCTCATGCATTGTTGGGAATGCAAACCAGTGCAGCCACTGTGGAAAATAGGTTGGAGTTTCCTCAAAAAGTTAAAAATAGAACTATCCTACAATTCAGCAATCACACTACTGGATATTTACCCAAAGACCACAAAAACATTCATTCAGAAGGATTTACGTACCTCTATGTTTATTGCGGCATTATTTATAATAGCCAAACTTTGGAAGCTGCTTGTGTCCATCAATTGATCAACGGATAAAGAAGATGTAATACAACGGAATATTGTTCAGTCATAAAAAAGGATGACATCTTGCCATTTGTAATGACATGGATGGAACTAGAGACAATAGTGCTAAGCAAAATAAGCGAGCCAGAGAAAGACAAATCCCACATGATTTCAGTCATGTGGAAGTTAAGAAACAAGCAAAGAGAAAATAAAAGGGAGAGAGAAAGTGACATATCAAGAAACAGACTTCTAACTATAGAGAACAAACTGATGGTTACCAGAGTGGAGGTGGGTGGGGGGATGGGTGAAATAGGTGATCGGTATTATGGAGGGCAATTGTTATGATGAGCATAGTGTATTGTACGGAAGTGTCAAATCACTATATTGTACACCTGAAACTAATATAACACCATATGTTAACTAACTGAAATTGAAAAAAAAACTTAAAAAGCTAGAAAAAATGTACAGAAAAGTAAATCAAAGTGAAAAACAGCAAGACACTTCCACAAAGCAGATATTTGAAATGGGTGAATAATGAATGGATTATATCTTAATATATTTTTAGTTATTATTCACCTTTCAACCTCCTTTTAATATTCTTTTCCCAGTGCAGTGGCAGCACAATGGAAAGAATCCTCAAGCCCTTTCTATAATTTACTAGTTCAAAAACTCTGGACCAACTTTTGCTCTTTTCCTCTGCTTGTGGTACTGGGACTATTTTGTAATTATTGTATTTCTTCTTTATGTTTCTGTTTGCAGAAATGCTATTCCGTCCTTTATTCCTTCCTTCCTCCCTCCTTCCTTCCCTTTTCCTAATTCTGAATTTCATAGAAATCTGTTAACAGTTTGCACCTGCCCACCCCCTCTCCCTTCGCCCCCCGGATCCACCATTATCTTTTTAGGGTACTCTCACCTTAAGTTCTCTTTGTCAGCAGATACTTACCCTGCTTTCTTCTTGGAGTATTTTCGTGTGGATATCATGCTGGTTCCTTTTTCTTTATTACTCATAGTTGTATTGGAGGAGTTCTTTTTGGAACCACTAGTTTGGAACAGACAATTAGGGATAGTGGGTTGGTGTGTTTCTGGAAGCTTGACTTTGGGTCTGTTTTCAGGTTCTTTTTTTGCAAGATTACCGTATGGGGTTTGATTCTACTTTTAGCTAGCAGGGCACCTGGCTCAGAGCAGAGGGCTTTCTGCCAAGTTTTGTGGTGCATGGTATAACTTACATCGTTTAAATTGTCTGCGATCAAAATACTCTCTCCCTGTCTCCCTGAAACTTGGTCCAATTTTTTCTGTACTTGGTAGCTCTTCTTAATAGATGATTTTGGTTTACAGGCATCTTCTAGTTTAGTCAAGGATAATGTTTCCTCTTGTTTCTCCTTCTCCCTGATATTTTTCAAGAATTTCAAAGAGAATAGAAGTTTTCACTAATAGTTTTTAACTTGTCTTCTGCCTTTATTCTTACTTTTTCATTCTGCTCTGCACACCCTGCCTGGTCAGAAGCACAAACGAGAATGTGTGACTTCTCTGCTTCAGAACTTCATTTCATTTAGCTTAGAAGGTTAAATCACCAACACTTCAAAATGGGCCATCAGACCCTGTACGAAATGGCCCCTGTCCTTTCTTTCTCTAGTCCCAACCAATGACTTCTTTACATTTTAGCAGCACTGAGTTGTTTGTCTGTCTGATAACATACTATGAAATTTCCTGTCCAGATTCCTTGTCATATGCCTGTTGCTTCTGCCTAGGATTCTTTTCCTTCCTTCCTTACCTCACAAGCTTCTGCTTTTCCTTCCAGCCTGGCTTACATGGTCCTTGCTTTCTGAAGTCTTCTTTCTCTCTTTCGGAACAGAACGGGTCTCTCTCCCATGCTTCCTCTTTACTTCATACATGTTTTGATGATCATACTGTTTTCACTGTAATCATGTGTGTATAAATTTTTCTCCTTCACTAGATTGAATTCCTTGAAGTGGGTATCTTGTTCATCTTTGTATCCCTGTCACAAGGCAGAGGCCATGGTACCTAATAGGACCTCAAATAATAACTATCATTTAGGTTTGAGTCCTCATAAATAGAAAGATTGAAAATAGGAGGGAGATTTTAAAGTCCAGGGCTTGAGTTTTGTTTTTATTATTTTACTTTGCTGAATTTGAAAGAAATATAAATAAAAATGTAAAAAAAAAGAAAACCTTCACAAAACAAATAAAACTAAGCGAAATCAAGTGTAGATACTCTGTGGACCGTAATAAAAGACTAGTACTAAGGAAAGAGGTGAGGAAGACCCTTAAATCCTGGAGTTATTTGAATGCCAGTCATAGTTTGCATTATAAGAGAAGATGCTATCTCTAGGATAAAGTATATATGGAGGGGAAATAAACAGTCTGGAACAGAACACAAGTCTTGCAGGTGTAGTGGGAGGAATACGCAGTGAGCTTTCCTGCATTCCTCAGTTGTCAGGTTGAGGAAGATTATCTGTTCCTGGGGTTCAACCTCTCTGTTTTAAAAATAACCACTTACATTGCTGATTTCATGAATTTTCCTCTCTCCTGAGCTAAGTTCTATAAAACTTTTTATGCCCATTTCCAGCAATAATGGATGATGTGCATGTCTCAGTAGTATAATTTAGTGACTCGTTAAGAGCGAAAGGTGAAATACTGAGTGAGGATTGAAATACTCCATATGTCTTAAAATTCCACAAATCCAGGCATGTGGGAGACATTCCGCCCAGAAAACTCAACATGACTAATCCTTAGAAAACACTCTGAAATTGATAGTTCTTCCCCACTGCCTGGACGTACCGCAGAATGCCTCCCCTTGGGACTTGAACGAAGCCATCTGGAATTTTTCAGACTTAATATTAGTGCTTTGCCTTCACAGAAAGGCATCAAAAGCTCTGCTTTGCAAGCCTTCCGCCTGAGGCATTCAGTCGTCTGTTGGCATGGAGTTTTCTTTGTTCCTATAGCTCTGTAAGAAATTAATTGCAAACAATCCAAGATGTGTTTTTGCTTAATTCCCGTCACAGAACACCAGGGCTGAAGGTGCTACCTTGTTGCTGACTCTTTTTGATGCCCTAGGCATCTTAAGAAATTATCTTGTTTCAAACATAGGCCTCTTGGTAGACTCCTCCTCCAATTTCATTCACCTCTATTCAACATTCTCTCCCCGCCATTGTTTTTCTTAATTGTTAAGGCAGATTGTGGGTCTCTCTTGCTGGGGGCATTGGATGTCTTTCGGCCCCAAGAGTGCTCATGTTATCCCCCATTCCCGAGCTTGGAGCTTGTGTCTTCCGTAGGCCCTTCCCTCATGGCCAGCCTAGGAGCTGGCAAACCTGTCCAGCAGGTAGTTTGAAGGTGACATGAGGATTTTTGGAGGAGCTGCAGAATGTGTCTGAGTCTAAACACCAGTGTAGTGGTGCTGACATTAATTTAATTCAACAAATTTCAGTCAGGGGCCCATTCTATATTAAGTAAGACATGGTCCTATTTTTCTGTTTGCTCACAACTCAGTGAGGAAGACTAGCATGTGGATGGTATAAAATAGGAGACTTCCAAGGAGAGCATAGATCGGCTTCACCTGGGGAGGCCAGTGGCATTTCTCAGGCAGCTGACTCTGGGGGTGGGGGGGCAGAGGAGGGTGCCTAGCCTGTGGTAGGTTCCATTTCAGTGCTTCCTGTGTCCACAACCCAGACGTCAGGTTTTCCCCCTACCGAATCTAGGGACTCTTTGTTGTTTTCACATGCAAAGGTTTACTTGACAAGACATGTGAGGTTGAAATGGTTTGACACTTTGCCACTAACAGAAATGCAAGGCTTTCCCACCTTTACTGCTGTGTCTTTATACTTTACTGATCACTCACATAATGGACAAAAATATTACCAATCAGTAGATCAAGTAAAGCATTATCGAGTTTCCCAAAGTAGCCGAAATCTTCCTTCAACCTCTGCACCCCCACCGCATCATTCTTGCCCCAACATCTGTCTAGTTACTAGTTATATTAACAGGTAGATTACCGAACTCTTGCGCTACCCTTTGGTCACATCCCTGCTATGGACTCCAGCAGGCTGATCATTTAGAAGAGAGGACACTTCCCAGCTTGTTTCCGGCATTTCCCCTCAAAATTCTGTGCATGCAGAATTGTACATCTCACTTTATCCCAAGAAAAGAATGAGCTGGTGGAGTCGAGACTGCGTCTTTCAAGCTTGAGGGGAATTCATCTTCAGGGTTGTGTCTGTACTGTTCAGAGTAACTCAATGAGCAGTCAGCTGAGGAAGAAAGAAAAGTCTTTATTATGAAGGGTTTGATAAGATGCTTCATTGGTGCCTTCCTAACATAATTGTGGCTGAGCCCCAAATGCTATGAAAAAGTCATAAAAGTCATTGATTTATAAAAGTTCTATGAAACCCCAGTGGTTGCCCTTTTGCCTCAAACTGGTTCTTACAGGTTTAGAACTATGAGTCCATCACATGGAGGGTCTAAGTCATGCTCACTTAAACATTCAATTCCACAAAGAATGGAAACAAAAACGGATAATGATAAGGGTACATGCCATTTATTTTACTTCTGTCTCATTTTTTACCATCCAAGATTTCTTTTTACTTACACTCAGTCTGGTGCTTATTTTCATCACTGGCATTTTCTCTGGAAACCTGGCCTTGGGCATTTGGTGACATCATGGGATTCCATCCGTTACCACATTTATCTGACTTTTCTCTTTGTGTGTGGTAAATGCAGACTTTACTAAGTTTGTTGCAGTCCTATAACACCATGCAGTAGACTGAAATTATATGAACCCCAATCACCCAACCAATCCAGGTAAGCTTTGGGAGTTATTGATTAGAATAAACTATGCAACCAACAAATTAATTACACTGTCTACTATATTGACTTTCTATTTAGCTGAATTTGGGGGACATTATTTCTAGGGAGATTATTCTTGGTTGTTATTGCATTTATAATTATAAGTGTCATTTACAAAACGTTTATCATGCTTATTATCTCGTTTTAGGTCACCAGTCTCCTCAGAAGATCACGGTAAGAATTTGTCTTCTTTATACTAATTCAGGAATAAAAGTTGAGCTCCATTCTTGATTTCACTGGCAGAGGCAAGAGTTATTTGAGAAAATGTTTCTAAGACATTGGCCTTGTGTATTTTCTGTATGTGGAATGTCAAGCACTATTAAAAACTCAATGCATTCTAGCTAAATGTGATACCTTGTAGTATCTTCAAATCTGCATATGGTCATTTTGGTGGACAAATATTACAAAGCTTAATTTATTTGCCTGATTTCAGTGCCATCACTGGATCCTTTTTGTGACTTGGGGCTGGCTGTGTAACATCTCTGAATCACAGATTTTTATCTTTAAAATGAGGGTTTATTTCCAAAAGTCCCTTCAAAGTTGGACAGTAGAATTTGCTAAGGGTGTTATGAGTCCGAAATGAACCTAACTGGTAGTGGTATGAATTATTACCCAGCTGAGGTGAGTTATTTGCATTTATGACAGAGTTACTTCATTCAAAGGATAAAGCGTATCGTTTCATCACATTTAACTTT
The DNA here is from genome assembly GCA_030068075.1 of Paguma larvata. Lineage (NCBI taxonomy): Eukaryota > Metazoa > Chordata > Mammalia > Carnivora > Viverridae > Paguma > Paguma larvata. The sequence goes on along the minus strand of CM057834.1, from coordinate 87,330,742 downwards.
CAGAGTTGTTCATTTATTCATTCAGTCATTCAAAAATGTTCACTGAGTGTCTACAGTGAGTCCATTATGCTACATCATCATGTTATACAATATGCTATTGGGGGCTATATACAGAGACAACGTGGTATGTGACAGAATTTTCCCCCCAGGAAACTTTACGAGTCTTGTGGCAAAAGGGGTGGTAGAATGGCACACACCTTCTGCAATATAAAGTGATATGTGATGAATCTTATAAAAGAGAAATACGCCAGGACTCTGAGTACTACTGGCATTCCTCCTCCTGCCATCCCCAGTTTAACTAAGGGCACCATTATTCCCTCAGCCAGCTAAGTAAAGCACATGAAAGCGCTGTAAATTTCCCTCTTCATCCCCTCATTCTGTGTGGTCACTAAATTGTATTACCTCTGGTTTTTATATTTATCTCTATTCTCTTTTGCATCCCCATGGCTATAGCTTGGGGTCTCTCCATGTCTTTCTTGGACTTTTAGAATTGTCTTATGTGGGAACCTGGGTGGCTCAGTCAGTTGAGCGTCTGACTTCGGTTCAGGACATTATCTCACAGTTCGTGAGTTCGAGCCCCGTGTTGGGCTCTGTGCTGACAGCTCAGAGCCTGGAGCCTGCTTCAGATTCTGTGTCTCTCTCTCTCTCTGCCTCTCCCACTCCCCCTGCATGAGCAGGGGAAGGGCACAGACAGGGAGACACAGAATCCGAAACAGGCTCCAGACTCTGAGCTGTCAGCACAGAGCCCGATGCGGGGCTCGAACTCACAGACCGTGAGATCATGACCTGAGCCGAAGCCGGCCGCTTAACCAACTGAGCCACCCAGGCGCCCCCTTCCTGTCTATTAGAACTTCTCCCCTATTCCACAAAAAAAGGGGTGTGTGGGGGGACTTCTGAATTGCAATTCTCTGGTTTGTTAGGAATTCTTAAGGGGTTATGAGCTGTTCTTGAGCATTTGGTAGCAACCTTGGAAGTCTTTGGAAAATGATTACTACCAGAAGGACTTGCTCAGTGTGAATAGTGCTTCAGAATTGATCATTTTAAGAACTAGCATAACTAGTTCTTAACTAGTATAACTAGTTCTTAACTAGTATTAAGTACTTAACTACTACTAGCAGAACTAATAATAGTTAAAGAAATATTATCCAGGGGCACCTGGGTGGCTCAGTTGGTTAAGCGGCCGACTTCGGCTCGGGTCATGATCTCACGGTCTGTGAGTTCGAGCCCTGAGTCGGGCTCTGTGCTGACGGCTCGGAGTCTGGAGCCTACTTTGGATTCTGTGTCTCCCTCTCTCTCTGCCCTTCCCCTGCTCATACTCTGTCTCTATGTCTCTCAAAAATAAGTAAACGTTAAAAAAAGAAATATTATCCAAATTAGAGGGCTTTTTTATTTTCATGGTTTCAAAAAACTTATTATAAGACCATCCCTATTAGTTTGATTCTGCAACTTCCAAAAATCTCTGTGAATATGTAATTTGAAATTACAGTGCTGATTTATCTAATCTTATTAATTTCCCATCATCTTCTAGCTCATGTAACCTTGGAAAAATATTCTTGTCCTTTATCATCAAGATTTTCTACTAGCACTTAAAATATGTTTTCTCATGTTTATACATTTTAGGTGTTCGTATTTTCCATGGTTAGCATTAAACCTGAATATTCTGTCATCAAGCTTACATTTGGACACGTAATGACATTGACTGAGGCTTATTGGGCAAATGGATTATGAAATTGGAATATAAAGCACCATGCCTCTTGACTTTCTATTTTGTTAGCTTACTACCAATGACCTTACTTTTCTCTTCAGTAACAGGTTCCTCTGGCTATCTGTGAAACAGACTTTGATCTTGAGAAAATCTGATTTTCTGAAGTCCAATATCCCCAGCATTCTCAATTCCCACAGGTGTCCTTTCATAGAAAATAAGCTTGAATATCATGGCTCTTCATTTACCCTCTATTAGTTTCCACCTCCTGATCTGTGTGGTGAGCTAATCAGGTCTACCCTGCCTACCTTATGGAATTATGAGTTCAAGTGGGAGATCACGTGTGAAATCACTTTGCAGCTTATTGAAAGCACCGCCACCACCATGCTCTTTTTGTCCAGGTAGTCAATGAGGAAGTGTGAGTTTATTACTGTTGATACTCAGCATTGCATACTGCCTTTGTTAAGTTAAAAGAGGGGTGCCTGGGTGGCTCAGTCCGTTAAGCGTCCAACTCTTGGTTTTGGCTCAGTTCATAACCTCACAGTTTGTGGGTTGAGGCCTGCATCAGGCTCTGCACAGTGCAGAGTCTGCTTGGGATTCTCTGTCTTTCCCTTTCTCTCTGTCCCTCCCATGATCGTGCGTGCTCTCTCACTCTCAAAAATAAATAAACTTAAAAAACTAGAGAAGTTGAAAGATATACTGGGGGTGGAAGAGGGGCAGAAATCTGTTTCCTTCAACATTATTATTAAATATTGAATTTACATTGGAAATCTTTTTATATCAGGATGAGGAAGAAGGAAATGGTTTATACAAAATGGAGCTTGTAGTGGCAAAGTAAAGTTCATTATTAGATGTGGGGTCGCAAAGAAAACTGACCATACGAGGCATCAATGAAATGTAAAATGTTTCTATTTATATAATATGGAATCAGAGTCATTAAGAATAAAGGCTAAAATTTATTGAGCCCTCTTTGTGCAGAGGCATTGTGCTAAGGTGCTTCAACTATATGACTTCGTTTCATCACACAGTAGATGTGTCATCTTCAATATTTTAGTGGGGGAAACAGGCTCACGGTGCCTAACTAACTTGCTTAAGATCACACAGCTAGTCAGTGGTAGAGATAATTTTCACACCCAGTTCTAACACCCTGCTCTTGCTCATATATGTCCCGTCTCTGGAAAACAAAAGAAATGATTGTCAGCGGTTAAGGTGAATTGATAGAATTATAGAGGAAAAGAAAAAACTCCCTCTAACAACAGTTTATTTACTACTGTGTGAGTAATCTCTTTTTAATGACAAAACAAAACAGAACAAAAATAACAACCTGTCTCTCCTGCTGGGAATGATCTGTCCCTGTAGAAAAAGTAAATACCAATGTCACATTCTCTCATAATTAGTTAACTGAGTAAAACCAAAGCTTCAGGGAAACCTGCCACGCTAAATCCCAGTGGAAACATTACGTTTTAATGTTACAGCTGCAAGCTGGAGTCCTCCCCCTTGTCAGAAGATAAGCTTGGCAGTGATTGATCGCCCTGTCCTCAGAGTTGCCTTTGCATTTAGTGCCTATCACCTCATCGCTTAAATTGCTCTGGGAGCCAACTCCTGTGCCCAGGCCGCTTGGCCTAAGCTCTCAGATTCTGTTCTTTCTTCTTAGCCTGCTTATGTTACGGGTCTCTCAAAATGCCTCTCTCCTGGTGTCTACGCCGGTGCACAGCACAGTCATCTTCCAACTAATGTCGGGTCACTTAAAAATACAAAACAGTAGGGTCACTTGTGTGGCTCAGGTCATGATCTCACGGTCTGTGGGTTCAAGCCCTGTGCCGAGCTCTGTGCTGACAGCTCAGAGCCTGGAACCTGCTTTGGATTCTCTGTCTCCATCTCTGTCTGTCTGTCTTTCTCCGTCTATCTCTCTCTCGAAAATAAATAAACGAAAAAGAAACTATAGGACAATAGTTGACTCTTTTTTTTAATTTAATTTTTTAAATGTATATGTTTATTTTGAGAGAGAAAAAGAGAGAGAGAATGAGGGTGGGGAAAGGACAAAGAGAGATGGAGAAAGAGAGAATCCCAAGCAGGCTCCATGCTGCCAGCCGAGGCAGCGGAGTAGCGGGAGTAGCGGGTATTTGGAAATAAAAGTTTAACAACAATCTCTAGTTAAGTGCCCAACCATGCGTCCACTATCAGGCTTGGAGGCGATTTTCGTTTGTAGCAGGTTGTGCAAAAAAAAAAACACATTGTGGGGTGCCCTAAAGCTCTTTAATATATCAATAGCTGTCTTTTGGCTCAAATATCATAGATTCATTTTTTCTCTAATATAAACATAGGTGCGTATACAGTTTTACTGACATAAATAATCATAAAAATGAACAAAAGTTATCAACTCCATTAAATGATATCCAAAAGGAACCACTGCCTGCCCAGCCCCCAGCCTAAGAAATAAAACATTTGTAGTAATCTAGAACCTTCATGTTTGCCTTTCGGTTTACTTTCTCTTCCCTCTCCTGCAGAGATAATTCTATTCTGCGTTTTTTGTTAAGAATTTCCTTGTTTCTTTTGATCATTTTACTACATATACGCATATTCCACATAGGAATATGTGTGCGTATATATGTATTTCGGATATATGTATGTCTTGTATATAGATAGGCTTATTTTGAAGTATTATGAAATGAATCCTATTGTAAACTCTTCTGTGATTTGCTTCTGTTGTTCAGGATGTTTTTGCGATGCATCCTTACTGAGTGCCATATTCATTTTATTAATTTTTCATGTTGTATAGCATTCTATTGTATGAATATATAGCAATTTATATATCTAAATTCTGATGAATGCTTATGTAGACTCCGGGGGTTTGGGTTTGGTTTTTTGTTTTTTGCTATTGTGAGCAATATCATTATGAACATTCTTTTTCATAACTCCTCTTGCTTCCAGATGTAAGAATTTTTCTGGGGTTTAAACCTGGGGATGGTATAGTTAGGTGGCAGGTTATATACCTACTTAAGTTTTCGCGTAATGACAAGTTGCTTTCCAAAGTAATTATTCTAATTTACTCTCCCAACCACAGTCGAGAAGAGTTCCCATTGATTCACGTCCTTGCCAACACTTGATAGTAACTAATGGAAAATATTTTGCCAATTTGGTGGGAGTATCAAATGGTTCTTGGGGTTTTAATTTATGTTAAATGGTTACACATCAGATTAAGCAGTTTTCATATATTTATAAGCCATTTGTATTTACTTTTCTATGAAATATCACTTTATGTCTTTTGTCCACTTCACCCCCACCCCCCCGCACTGGGCTTTTACTTAATGGTTTATAAACATCTCTATGACTTCTAGGTAAAGGTTTTTATCGACTAAGCATGTCACAAATTTATTCCAATTTGTTGTTTATCTTTCTAAACTCTTTTTGAGGAATTACATATTCTTTAATTTAATGTAATCAAATTGTTAATATTTTCTCTCTGGTTTATACCTTTGCTATGTTTTTTAAGAAATCCTTTCCTACCACAATCCTATGGATATTCTTCCATTACCTCTTCTGCCATTTTTATATTGTTAGCCTTCATTTGTCTTTATTATCGCAGAGATGATTTTGCGGTTTGATGGGAGGTGAAAGTCCAGTTGCATTTTGATTTTTTTTCATGTATATTACCAATCGTTATTATTTATTTCCTTCTCTGACTTGCAAAGCCTGTTCTGTCTTTTCAAATATGTAGGTTTCTAAATTCTCTTTTCTGTTTTATTGATCCATAGATCTGTTCTTGTACAGTGCACATTGTTTTAATTGCTCTAATTTTGGTATAAATCTTACTATCTGGGAGAGCACATATTCTAAAATTTGTTCTTCAGTGTCTCAATTGTACTTGGACCTTTGCTCCTTCCTATAAGTTCTAGAATCACTTTATCAAGTTTTGTTTTGCAATTTTCATGGAAATTAAATGAATTGATAAATCAGTGTAAAGGGAATTGATATTATAACAATAAGCCTTTCCATTTCAAACCATATCTCTTTACACTTAATTGGTTTTTGTTTTTTTTTTTAAGACTAATTGTCTTCTTGAAACAACTGTCAGGAATTTTCTTCATGAAGGGTTTGGCCATCTGTTGTTCAGTGTATTCCCAGGTACTTTACACTTTTTAAAAAAATTATATTTCATATTTTAAAAATTGTATTTTCTAGATGATCATTGTTGGCAGAGTAAAATTAAATTGACTTAGAGCCTTGTTTCAAGGTTCTGGTTTCAAAGTCTTGAATCAAGGGACACCTGGGCGGCTCAGTAGGTTGAGCATCTGACTCTTGATTTCAGCCCAGGTCATGATCCCAGGGTCATCAGGGTCATGGGATTGCGCCCACATTGAGTGTGGAGGCTGCTTAAGATTCCCTTTCCTTCTTCCTCTCTAAATCTCTCCTTCTTCCTCACTCTCTTTCTCTCCCTCTGCCTTTCTCTCCCTCCCACCCTCCCTCTCCCTCTATCCCTCTCTGCCTCTCTCCTCAGCTTGAGTGCTCTCTCTCTCTCTCTCTAAAAATTGATAGGTAGGTAGGTAGGTATATAGATAGATAGAAGATAGATAGATAGATAGATAGATAGATAAGACAAAATCTTGAAGCAATATTCCTGCTATGCTTTTAAATTCACAAATTTTACTTGAAGGGTCTTTTGTCAGGAAGGAATTCTGCAGAGGCATCTGCAGGAACGAGAATTTTGTTTCATTCTTTCCAATGATTATGCCTTGTTATATATGTTTCTGGTCCTTTCCGTGCTGATTAGAACCTCAGTACACGATTGGACGGAAGTAGAGATAGCATGGTCCATTTGTTCCTGATCTCAAAGTGGACGCCGTTCACAAGTCACCAATCAGTGTGAAGTTCACTGACCGGAACAGCGCCGGGCGTGTTGGTTGTTTGCAGATAGCCTCTTAAGGATTTTCCCTTTCACCCAAATGTGTTAAGTTCAACAGGTATTAGAGTTTTACCGAATACTTTTTCCTTTATCTTTTGATAATGATTTTTCTTCTTTGGTGTTATGGTGTACTTCATTTCCTAGAAGAAACCAATGTTATATGCGTGAGATAAATTCAGATTAGTTATATTTATCTCCTTTACATATTCTTAGATTCAGTGTGCTCATATTCTATTTAGCACTTTTTTGCATCCATGTCCATCTGTGTGATTGGTCTCTCATTTTCCTTCCTGCTGTACAGAACATGTGTGATATTCCTAGCTTCATCAAAGGAATTAGAAAGTATTTCCTTGTTTTCTAATCTCTGGAAGACTTAGGATAACATTTGACTTATCAATCTCTGGAATATCTTAGAAGATCCCATTAGTAAAACTATCTGGGGTTGTCAATTCCCTGGTGGGAAAATTGCAGTCACAGATTAATATTATTTGTTTATAGGGCTAGTCAGAGTCTCTATTTCTTCTTGAATCAGTATTGATAGCTGGTTTTTGTTTTTGCTTTTGTGTTTTTCTTTTTTAGGAATTCATCTATTAATATTTTTTCATTTTTTGGTATGACTTTTTTATATCTTGTTATCCGTGTAATTTCTGTGAGATTGGAGTTTCCATCTGTCCTTTTCTCAATATTTTTTATATTTTTGTATTTTTAATATTGTTTGTGCCTCCTGCTCTCTTTGGTGTCTCTCCTCCCAACCCCCTCAAAGCCTTAGAACTATCATTATTTTATTGTTTTTTTTTTCAAGAAACTGTTTTTTATGTTCATTGGTCCTATTTGTTTTGATTTCAATAGCTTCTTTAGAATTTCCTTTATTCTAATCATTTGGCTTATTTTTATTATTTTTTCTACTTTTTTCTAACATAGTTTAAGTATAGACCTTACCTGAACGCATTCTCTTCTCCTTCTCTCTCCTGGAATCTGTTTAGATGCAGTGTAGACCTTTTCATGCTGTCCTCTAAGTGTTCCACTCTCTTTCATATGTTACTTCTTCTCGTGTCTCTGGAGTGCATCTTGGACTATTTCAAAGTCATTTTCTTATTTTTGACTAATTTTATTTTTCATTTCTTTTTATGTTTATTTCTTATTTTTAAGAGAGAGACAGAGACAGACAGAGAGAGAGAGAGAGAGAGAGAGAGAGAGAGAGAGACGGAGCACAAGTTGGGGAGGGGTAGAGAGATAGGGAGACACAGAATCTGAAGCAGGCTCCAGGCTCTTGAGCTGTTAGCACAAAGCCCGACACGGGGCTTGAACCCATGGACTGTGAGATCATGACCTGAGTCGAAGTCGGACGCTCAACCGACTGAGCCTCCCAGGTGCTCCATTTTTTACTAGTTTTTATTTCTGTGTTTTAGATTATTCTTTAAGCCACTCATTTCCTTGGGCCTTTTTGCATGAGAATTCTTTACGGCCTGCAGAGAGGTTTATCAGTCACCAAAGAAAACTACCAAAGTTGATTAATTTAAATTATCCTTGATGAGTTTGTGTGTGTGTGCGTCTTGTTTAAGATACGTGGGGAACACGGAGACATTAATTCAGAGTGCACGGTATTTAATTGATGGCAATAGATGGACATAAGAGTTTTCTTTGTTTTTGTTTTTAAGTCCACGCAGCATCAAGTTTTCTTGTTAACTCCTTTGTATGCTTTGTTTATTATGCTTTCTATCCTGAGGTAGCTCTTCAGGGGCACAAATTTACATGTGGGGTGTCTATTTGGGCAGGTTCTGGTCTTTACCTTCTGTCTCCCATGCCTCACACGGCCTTCAAAGAGTGGCTCAGAATCCTCAGGGTTTGGCAGAAACCTTCAGAAAGTCAGGTAGTTTGGGCGCCTGTTCACCAGCTAGGGTCAGTGAGTTTACTTTGTTTAATGGATTTATAAATTCCTAACTGTCTTTCTTAACAGTAGGGAGTGTGTGTGTATGGTGAGTTTTTACAGGTTACTTTATTTTTGTTGTAAAATAAACACAATTTATAACTTAGCACATTATTATCATGGCAACACCCTCACACCCATCACCCAGGCCAAAAAATGCAATTCCTTCCCAGTGCCCTCATCCAAGAGCCTCTAAAAGACCACTGTCTTGACTTCTATAGTATTTTTTTTTTGCATATCTATAAAATGTTATCACTCTACTTTAACTAGCACACTATAGATACTATAGTTTAATCTTACCCCATTAAAAAAATATATAGTATGTCTTTTATGTCTATTTCAAGGACACCTTCTCCATCTATCCCTTTCTTTTACTTGGAGTTTATTTTTGAAATGGACAGCCCATTTGAACTACAGACTTTCACACAGGCTGGGTTTCGTTGAGGGTGCACTGCTGCAAGGAGGCGGGATCAAACTCAGATCTGATCTCTTTGGCAAGTCTATTGGTTATCATGTGTTCTTTTCTTCGGGGACAAACGATGCCTCGATTTCACCATTTTGTTGATATCTGATACCGAGATTTAGTAATTAGGGTTGTAAAATAGTGCTGTTCTAATTCTAGCATTGGAGTTTTTCTAATTCCATCATTTTATAAAGAGACATGGGATCTCTTCTACTATTTGGTTGTTCAGTGAAACAGTGCCATGTAGGGAAACAGAATAAATGGTCAAGTCTATCCTTTTATTTATCTGGTTATCAAGATAATTCATTGATTCCTTATCACGATAAAAATCAGCATTTCCAAAAATCTTTTTTTTTAATTTTTATTTATTTTTGAGAGAGAGAGAGCATGCACGAGTGGGGGATAAGCAGAGAGAGAGAGAGAGACATAGAATCTAAAGCAGGCTCCAGGCTCTGAGCTGTCAGCACAGAGCCCAATGTGGGGCTCAAACTCATGAACTGTGAGATCATGACCTGAGCTGAAGTTGGATGCTTAACCCGCTAAGCCACCCAAGCACCTAGACGGTTAATCTTTTATCTTACTCCTACACAATTAGGATTACAGAAAAGAATTAAAACATATTTCCTTGCATTTTTATTGATTTATGATACAGTGATATTAAGATCATACAGTCACTGAATACTGTAATTTCCTCCTTTAATATTCATTTTTGACTTAGTTGCAAAAGTAACTAACTAATGTTCATCATGAATCATTATGTGGAAGTTTCTCTACTTATTTTAATTGTCTGAACCACATTTTCTGCTAGATCCCTTAGGAAAAAATCTCTTGAAAACAGTATTTTTTAGAGTTGTTTCATGTAATATCTTGTCTGGGCCTTTTACCCTAAAAAATTAGTTGTGCTTCATACAAACTCATTGTGTCATATGTTCTTTCCTTGATATTCTGATTTTTCCATTTCCTCCTGGCATAAAGCATTGCTGTTAAAGGCTAATGATATTCTCCTTATTGTCTAATATTGTCTAATACTGTCAGTATTTTTCTTTAATGTACTATACCTTAATGAAAATACACTTAGATGTAGATCGTTTTGACATTAATGTGCTCAGGTACATGATACGTTTAAACGTGTGGTTCATTTCTTAAATTTCAGAACAGTATTCTTTTTCTTAACATTTTATTTTTTAAGTTTATTTATTCATTTTGGGAGAGAGTGAGCACAAGTAGGGAAGGAGCAGAGAGAGAGAGAGAGAGAGAGAGAGAATCCCAGGCAGGCTCTGTGTTGTCGGCATGGAGCCCAAGGTGGGGCTCGAACTCATGAACCATGAGATCATGACCTGAGCTGAAACCAAGATCTTGACACTTAACCAACTGAGTCATCCAGGCCCCCTCAGAACAGTGTTCTTGAATTAAGTGTTTATGTTTGTTCTATTCTCTTGTTAGGTTTTCTTCTTCAGGAACTCATTTTACCTGTTTCTTCTTCACCTATCTATAACATTTGCCATTTTGGCTCACATTCTTTTTACCCCTTTCCTTATTTTTTAAGTTTTTTTTATTTGTATCTTCTACTTTGCTTAAAGCTTTATTGGTCGAATTTACGTGTTCTTGTGTTTCTTTTAGTGTGTCTTAATTGGAAAATGATTTTTTTCTTTTATTTCTAGTTCTTTGTTATCATCTCTTTTCTGAATTATTGTAATCATGACTCATGCTATTCTTAATATTGTGTGTCACATTACTAATGCCTTTAAGCTTATTTGAAATAGCATGCTACTCTTCGTAGGAGGTTTTTGTGGTACACTTTTATCGCCTATAGGAATGTTATTCTGTTCTGTATTCTTTTCTTTCCTAACATAATTTCATATGAGATTTTTACCTTATTCTTTGCTATTTTTATATGAAATTTACTTTTTCTGAATTTTAGAAAGAAAAATAAGTTCAGTTAGCTATTCTCCCTTCAGTGGGGTCTTTCTTCTGTTAGTTTTGCACGCCGTTGAAAATGTGGTAGCTTGCTTTCTCAGACTTCGTGGCTTTGATCGGTATCCTTATTTTTATCCAGACCTCTTCCTTTACTCCTCTTAGCCCTGCTCAGCTCAGTGTGCATTGTACTCAGAAAGTCATCCTCAGATTGGGTCCTGTCTTGAAGGGGTGTCATGGGTAGTTAGCATTAAGGGTTAATAGAAGCAACAACACTCTAGGTATTTCACTTTTTACTGGGGGGCTCTTGCACTAATTCGCCAAGGGAATGAGAAAAACTTGGGAGGCTGTTCTCATACTGAAAGCCTGTGCTTTTCAGTGACCACCTGTTGGCTCTTCGCATTCCTGCCATCGGGCGCACCAGCCACCCACTGCTTCCCTGTACTCTCCTGTGCAGACAGTCGTAGAAGGCAGGTCTTTTGCTGTCAATGGCCTCTTCCCATCCATTTATCTCTCACAGGAGATTCAAATATGTATAAAGGAGGGTATTTGTGATGAGCACTGTGCTTTGAATGTAAGTGATGAATCACTAAATTCTACACCTGAAACTAATATTATATTGTATGTTAACTCAGTGGAATTTAAATAAAAACTTGGGGGGGACCCAAAACAAGAAAGAAGCATTCAAAAAGTGTGCTGCAACTATTACCATCTTCCCATATTTCCAGATTTTTAAAAATCCAGTATTCTAGCTTAAATTGTTAGGGAAGGTTAGTGTCTGTGATTCTCCTTATTGTCAAAAAGAGAACGCTTTATTCATCTTTATTCAAATGAAAGTTAAATATCTGGAAAGTTCTATCTATTTTTACATTTCTACTATCTCCTGAAACTGAAAAATTAAAATGAGAATAATTGATTTTTGAGAAACTAAGGATGGAGGGATTAATGGTTTGGGTCCTTGCATTTTAGCAAAATAATTTCAACTACTCCTTTGGAATTATTTGGAATAATATATTCTTATATGTACTTAAAACCTTAAAAAGGTCAGTGTTTATTAAAACTTAATCAGTGCCCGGCATTGTCCTATGGTGTGTTCTGTTGAGACTCAGAGAAGTTAAATAGTCTCATTAAGGTCACACCACACTATTATATACTGAACCAACTGCTGTAGATGGTTTACACATATTTAATCTATGAAACAATCCTAGTAATACCACTAGTCCTCCCTTTCACAGGTGAGGAAACTAAGGCACAAACCTTTTAGCTGACTTGTCCAAGGTCCCATGCGCAGCTGGCAAGGGTTAGAATTTGGATTTACACTCAGGTAATCTAGATCCAGATCCCACTCTTAGCCTTCATACAGTCCCTCAGGAGCATCACTAAGGGTTGAACTCATGTACCAGGAAATCTTGATTCTTTTGGTTGAACGGCGATCTCCTAATTATTGGGCAGTAATTCATCATTAAAAATGAGGTATATGTATATATTTTCATATCAATGACCAGTACCCTTGACACAGAACAATTCAAAGATGTGTTCTTGATCCACTTCTCCTATCCTCATACTTTCATCATCAAGGAAACAGGGATCTCATTTCCTGTCAGTAGCATCCATTTTTTAAAAAAAGATAGAATACTTGATAGGTAGCTATTCCCTTAAGTAAATATCACAATAAGTAGATAATAAGACGACCAGAATGGTAGAGTAGATTAAGTAAGTTAGATGTTTTTCCCTTTTATTTTCTATAAGCTGTTAATTAGTAAAATGTGATGAGTACACTCGGCTGACGATCCAGATGGAAACCTCACAGATCTTTAATTGCCTCACTGGGAAGAGTTTGCAAGATTGGCCCTCACAGTATGCCACTTTGCGATGACTTTGGACTAGCTAACCCAAAGTGGCTAGAGTGTTGTTTTTTGCCCCATATTCTGTTTCTGACTATGGAAACCCCCATCGGCTTTTTAATTGGATTCAAACATTTTAGCGCTCACTTTTGAGGCCCTTTCTTAGCCTGGTTTAGCTCATGTTGCTTCAGTGAATTATTTCTACTCCCCAGTTGTGGGCCCCTCTCCAGGTTCATCTCCTTTGTATTCACCCAGCCATATGGCCTGTATCACCTCCTACCCTCTCTCTGACAGACCACCTTCATTGTCTCTCATTCAAGTCCCTCCTTGGTGCTCATTAATTCTCCCGTGTTGGAACCACCTCCATAGATTCTCAGGACAAACAATGATGAATTTTCCTGACAACTCACAAGCTCACGATTTCTTCTCCCCTATTCACTTACTGTTTTTTTGAGTGAATTCCAAATTTTTTTCCCCATGGGTGGTGTTGCCCTTCTTATTTGACTATGAACCCAGTGAATAGAGATGTTGCCCCGTTCTATGCTGTTCTCTGGCACAGAATCGATTTTCTCTGTACAAGTCTCACTGTTACATTTGCTGCAGTATGTGGTGTTGGCAAACAGAGACTTTCAATACACCTCTTTGAATTCCATTGTAGCCTCATTAACATTGTTCCTGTTAGTCCTGGAAGATAGGTTAGTCCTGGTCCTTTTCCAGAGAAACTCAGTTGGTAATGTGCTGAAGAAATGGCCTTTTATGGTGGTCTCACTGGGTGCTCCCTGAGGACTGTGTGAAAGGAAAGGAATAAAAATGACCGCATGCTTTTCTTTGGCGAGCCTTCTTTCACATTTCATAGGAAAACAGACCATCACTGCTGATTAAAAAACAAAATAAAACAGAACAAGCAAACAAAACAGAACAAAACCCCCTGGGCTTTCCAAAATCAAGTTATATCCCTTTCTATGTGTCCTGACCTTGCTCTCCTCTCTCCACCCCCTTTGTGAAATCTCACTATTGATTGTAACCATATCATCCTTTGATCCTTTTGGTTTGTTTGGAATGCTTTGTTGGGGATCATTATCTAATTATCTTTTGGAGCCTTATTATAGCTGAGTGTATGTTGAGAGGGTAGGGTGCTCTTTACTGAGATTCGCTTACAACGTGGCTTGACGTCCTCTGGCCTCAGAGAATATTTTAAGTATTTAAAATATTGACAAATAAGAAAGTAACAAGAGGAGTGCCTTTGTGGCTCTGTCGGTTAAACACCTGACTCTTCATTTTGGCTCAGGTCACGATCTCATGATCTCATTGTTTGTGAGTTCGAGCCCTGCATCGGGCTTTGTGCTGACAGCAGAGAGGAAGAGGCTGCTTGGGATTCTCTCTCACTCTCACTCCACCCTTCACCCACTTTCTCTCTCTCTCTTTTTCTCTCTCTCTTTCTCTTTCTCTCTCTCTCAAAATAAATAAATAAATAAGAAAGTAACAAGAAAGGAGAGAGTTAGGAAGGGAGAAGGCTAACCTGGTTTGCTGGTAAGTGGATGGGTCAGAGGTCATCGAAGAAAGTTATGTGTCACGGCTCCTCTGGCAGCAGGTGAAGCCATCACAGATTTCGTTCCTGAGATCAGTCACTTATCCTACAGGTACGGGTGTGAAAGGGAGTGGGAAGCTCCAGGCTTGGTCTCTGTGTCATCACCTATAAGAGCAGAAATGAAAAATCAAATTGTGCTAACTTTTTAAAGTTTACCGTGTTGATTTATGCTTTTTACTGTATGAAATGATCGGATCTGAGCTGTATTACCACCCATGTCTCCAAGGGGCCAGGCAGGTACACTGATAGTTACTATGGTCCTCATTTGAAGATCATTGTTACTCCATTTGTGCCGGGGTCCAGTTCCGGCAAATCTAGGGGTCCCCGAAGGATGGACAGTCAGGCGAAAGGAAATGAGAGAGCCATGAGAGAGATGTAGTCTGATGACCAAGCAGGCAGCCCGGGCAATTCTGGCATCTCCGCCCTGCTGGTCTCAGTGTCTTTATTTTTAAAGGTAGTGAGTGACATACATCAATGAGTGACATTCCATAGTTTGATCTCTTTAAAAATAATGCGGTTTTTACCAGCAAGGTGGCAACTTCCTTAATCCTGTATGTTGGTTTCAGGATAATTAACATGTAAATTTAGGGTTGGGGGAGAGAACAGCGTGTTTCCTTAAGGCCTTAATGTTAATTATCTGTAAACAGGCCAGGAGTCATTCTGCCTATTCTTCCAACTACAATGGGGGAGAAGCAACCCATCCCCAAGATGCAACTTTAAGGTTACTTCTGGCCAGGCTACTCTCATTCAGATGTAATCCATCAGAGCACCATGCTCCAGGTCCTTCCCTTTTATCTAAATGCCATTAAACAAAAGAACATTACATTCCTTGAGGCCAAGGAGACTAGCTAAAGAAATCCAAGCCTGAAAAATTATTTAGAAAGAGATAAGACTAGGCGCCATTTTGGCCAGCGGGAACTTTGCTTCAACCTTTTCCACACAGGGAGGGGTCTCAACCTGTGAGCCCCAAATGGCTCCCAACACATTTGTCTGTCTTCTACTTGACTAAAAATCCCAATATCCGATGAATGCTCATTCCCCAGTAAGCTCCACCTAAAGGTTATTTTTCCTTTTGATGAATTCCTCCTGCAAATAACTAGGTGGGTGCTGGTGACTGGTTTCTCTTAATGAAGGTCTTGGCGTAAGCACCTCTTCTCATGATTACCAGTTACAAAATCCTAGAACGCATTGTCACTTTTTCAGTTGGTTTCTGGAAGACTAGCCCTGGATATTTTTACATTATGTTCCATACTGGAATGTTCCAGTTGGAAGCATTTTTTTTTTCCTGTGTGAATTTCTGTCTGTCCAGCCTGTCTATTATAGTTCCTCAAGCCTGTGCCGTCCTGCATAGAGCTGTGGAAATGGCCACCAGTCCAGCTCGTTTTCAAGATAATGAAGTCAACTAATGCTGCCTTATTTCACCAGCCTTCCGTATCAGTCCTCACGTTCTGGGTCCACTTCGGGGGCCCTGCAAGTCAGGGTATGACTTTTTTAGCCCCATGCAGCTTGCCTTCTTCCATCACCATAACTGCACATGGAGTCTCCGAGTGGTTCATAACTACCTACTTCCTTCCGCTACCGCTGCAACTCTCCTTTCTGTAGCCTCCCTCATCAGAGCCAGAGAAGCACAGGGGCACGAAGACCCTTAAACTGCAATCCTCCTGGCTGCCCCAGGGAGGTGATGGGAAAAGAAGACCTTGTTTTACCACCTGAAAACTGAGGGAGGCAGTGTAGTGCCCTGTCCCACCAATCAGTCTTTCCCCTGCCACATTTCCTTCCCGGCCTTGCTGCATATTAGCCATGTGGCCTCCAGCCAGTGACTTAACTTCACGAAGTTTTTCATCCTTAAACACAGATGAAGACAGTAACAGTACCTATGTAGTACATGTACACTGAGGATTAAATTAGATAATATTTAGCTCTATGCCTAGCATACAGCCCAGGAGGCAGAGAGTGACTTGTATTGCTCGTCCACTTGAGCATGGGTGGTAGCATTGGATGAGGACGGGAGCCTCATCTCAGAGTGGGGAGAACCGGGCCTGGCCCTGGCTCCACTCTCCACTGGGTGGGGACCCTTAGACAGATCATTGCCTTTAGGCCTTGGTCTCTTCAGAGAGCAGGCTGGGCTGGCCAATATCTAAGGCTTCCTCCCTTCTGTAGACTCAGGCCTCTGAGCCAGGGAAGAATACTGGGCAATGAGATCACACGAGGAAAAACCCAAAAGGTCACCTTCAGTTTTGGAAGGGTATTTAGGAGCCACCTATGTCCTGCTTCCCACGGGGCGTGGGTATGGATTCCTGCAGATGAGTGCCGGTCTGTTAACACTCCTGCTTGTGACGACAAACGGCACGGCTGTTTCCACACCTCCCCAGGTACCCTCCTTCTAAAAAGGAAGAAAATCAACTTTGCAAGTGCATAAATGCTGTAGGCAGCTTTCACACTGGTAGCTTTGTTTAACAAGGTAACAAAATACATTACTATTTAATTATGCAGTTTCCAGCTTTTCTCCTGACAAAGCAGTGCCCCAGTGCTTATTGAAAATGGGATTTGTCATCAGCCAAAACCCACTCAGTTTTGCTCAGTCTCATGGCTTTTACGTCCCCTCTTGCACCCTACTAAGTAAAGGCAATTTTTCAGCTGTTGCCAAAAAGTTAGAGGTGGTGTTTTATAAGACCACAAAAAAAGTCATTGAAGCCATAGTCTTTGTGTAGCTGTTTGTTCCATTCCTCTGACCATGTGCCTCTCTGGGCCCCATAGCTTCCCTAATGAACTCTGTGGGCTGCTTCTCGTTCTCAGAAAGCATCGCTCACCTAGAGATGTCCCTTGGACATCTGATTTCGCAACGATCTTTCTAGTTAAGCTCCTTTTGTATTTGAGGAAGAGAGTGATAGTCTCAGCCAAACTTGTATTCTGAAAATGGAGTTGGTGAGTGATTTTCTGTAACATTAAAAAAAAAAAAAGTTTTTGGAATCACATTACTCTCTGCGTCTTGGAAACCTTCCTTTTGGAATGCTCTTTTCGCTCCCTTCCTGACTCCTTGCCCCCCACCCCCATTTCAGACATCCTACTTTATCAAGTGAGGCTGCCTGTTGCTTGTTCCCCCCAGGCCTCTGCACCAGCGGGTCTGCTCCATAGAAAACTCCCCACCCAGATTTTCTGTCAATGCAGAGCCTTCCTTTTTGGACAATTTCTTACAACCTCCCCAGGAAACCGTGCCATACACCACTCTCTTTCCCTAGCAGTTAGGGGCCACGTGTGGACGTGGAAGGACACACGTGTTACTTTATAGATACTCTTCCCTTCCTTCAGAATATGTGATTTCCTAAGAAGAATGAAGGTTTTGTTTTTATTTCTCTTCACCACAACTGGACAGTCAAATCTGCCCTTGAGTGAATATCCTTGAAGATTTGCTCATATATTAAAGCCTGTTCTATTTTGTATCTTCCGGGCAAGCGTCAGCACTAACAATTTTCTTTAGAATTCTTCTAAGCCGTGATCCTGCCTTAGTCAACTCAACACAATGCTGAAGTGAAAGTTAAAACTCATTTCATTTCTCTGAAATAAAATGCTTAATTTTTCTATGCTTTCAATTAATATCTGTTCTATGCCAATATGGGAAGATTCAAAATAAGCATTTTATTATAATTTAGTCACAAGTACAAATTTTCTGTATTTATGCATACAAGTGAGAACAGGCTTGAGAGACTGTCTTTTTAAAAAAATTGTACACTTTTGCTTTGCGTGCATTTTGTTGCTGTACGTCCCTGAAAGTGACCTTTGCTGTGTTAACTCCTCCCTGGTTTTACTTGAGCTTCAGTGAAGGGGGGGGTTGGCTAAACCCGCTCTTCTTAGTTCAAAAGGCTTTCGTCGTACAGAGTGGTCAGTGTGCTGCGAGGCATTGATAAGGTACTTACTGACCATCCTGATGGCTGGATGACCCATAAACCCATCATCTTTATGAACTCTGGAACACACTTGGACCCTGGCCTTAAACACCATTTCCCATATGCAGTCTTGATGTTTGGTTAAAGCCAGCAACCATCCATCACTTGTAGGCCACGTCACATGTGCTTGCGGCTAGTGCTGAATGAAATATGAAGGCAGCTAAGTTCCTCTCAGAGATCCTGAAGGACACAGCTAAAATACATCACATGAGCTCTAGGAGACCTATCACAGGAGGAAGGGGGCCCCACACTGAGAGGTGGGATGAAGCCACGGTTCTGAGGCTCTCTCTGAGGTCCTCGGTGAAGGTCATTATGAGACAGGTCCAGCTGCAATGCCACTTCTACTTAGCACCTTCCTCTCACCTGTGAGGTGAAAAAAGCCCTTATTTATTGTCCTTCCATTTCTCATAGTCTCTTAGGATGATAACTTTACCATCCAGATGCAGGGAAAGCAAAAATAAAGTTCATCATTCTAAGTCCAATTCTCTGGACATTCTAGAGATAGAGGACTTTTAGTATTTGGAGAATACTAAAACAGTTCTAAAGTACTAAGAATTTTAATATGTATTACTTTATTCAAATGTTAAGAAGGAAAAACAGTGTTATTGTGTACTATGAGTTTTTGAGGTTCATGAATTTAGTAGGGTGTAACCAGATTAAAACCCTTTATATATGTATGAAAAACCTTCCCTGTTGGTGGCGGCTTAATATTTATCGAACAAAAATAGTTGATGGGATTCTGTAATAGTAATACTAAAAAGGAATTTCTATTTTTCTAGTTTTGAGGGAATAGTTGGATATTACTTTAGAAGGTGGTACTATATATTTTTCTAAATGCTTACTAATTTTTGAGAGAGAGAGAGCATGAGTGGGAAGGGGCAGAGAAAGAGAATCCCAAGCAGCCTCCGTGCTGCCAGCACAGAGCCTGATGTGGGGTTTCATCTCATGAAGAGATCATGAAGAAAGATCATCTCATGAAGAGATCTTCATCTCTGAGAGAGATCAGGACTTGAGCCAAAATCAAGAGTCAGATGCTCAAGCAACTGAGCCACCCAGGCTCGCTGGTCCTCTGTTTTTTAAGGTATTGGCCACTATATCCAAACATAGTAATCTTGATATATTATCACTAGGGAAGATATTAATTTTGAGTTGCATAGATTCTTAGAAAGATATTTTCAGGAACCTCTCTCATTCCCCCTGGGACTGTGGCACATAACATATGATGTTGTGGAAGGCTAAGGATGATCTATGAACTTGTCTTCTCTAACCCAGGACTCAAAACAAATTAACCCATGAAATTCCTCTTAACACTGATCTAAGGTTTACCACTGATGTTCTAGGAAATAATTATTGCTTAGTAGGCGGCTCTGATTTGACCCATAATATAAATATTTATGGTTTATTGAGATACTTACAATCTTGTTTCGCTGCATCTAATAAACACTAATCTAAAAGAAATTAGATTAGATTAGATTAGGTGCCTAAAAAGATATGAAAATACTTTCAACTCCAAAACCAAGTGTAGCAGGGGCCGGTAAAGTGGGCTTTCCTCCATTTCTTATGATGTCCTCCTTGATTCAGAGTTTGAAGAAGATCGAATGATAGCTAGCTCAATCACCAGAGCACAAGTATCATCCAAGTATTTATTAAGCCTTCATATATTTCTCGTGCTATAGTTTTTACTGAAAGGCAGGATATAGATAAAATAAAAAGGAGCAAAGTTACAATGCAGTCCCTGTGCTCGTGGCTTAAGTGCAGAGATGAGGCTTTCACACATGAAACAACCAGAGAACAATTTCAGAACCACAGGTAAACAAATAGAGTTTTTGGGAGAGACATCTGGTCCCCACACTGTTTATTGCCAATTCCAGGGGGAAATAAGAGAAATGGAACGAACTGCTTCTAAAGGGAGCACGTCCTGGTCCTCTGGCAGCAAGGTGGAAGTTATCTGCCAGGAGGGAACACTGGATAGGGGGCTGTTTGTTTTTTCTCCAAACAGGAAACTCCTTCCATGCCAATAGTAGCTTCAAAAGGATTGCTGTAGCAGATGGAAAGAACCCATATGCATTCATGCATTCAATTAGCAGGGACTAATTCAATTTGAGGATTAACTCTGTCATTAGAGAGAAACAAAACCTATTTAGGTCTCCCATCTCTGGTTATACAATCTGAGCGCCATTGGCACAGGTGGTGGTTGAATATTAGACCACTGTAGCATTTATTGGCCTTCCAATGCTGCGGATGGAGGACTCCCACTGATGAGGAGATAGCTTAAGTGCGTGCGCTCTGAGCCCTCCACTCCATATTTCGGCAATGGAGGAGAAGCTGATAGAGAGGTGGATTGGGTGTGAGGGATACGGGACTAGAGTTTTAGTGAGTGATTGCTTGCTTGGCTGGAGGAGAAAGAGGAGGAGGAACAGTGTTTTTTCGTACATCTGATTATTAAAGAGAAGTTCAGGGTAAAGATTACCTTAGATAGAATTCTTAATTCAACTCAACAAACATGTGTTGCCTGCATCATCTTCTACTTGCCTTTCTTCCTCCTGCTCTAAAAACCTGATCCTTCAAATAAGCAGTTGTCAGCCTTTTGTATTTTTCACGGACATTGTATTCAAAATACACTCCCATGGGTGATCCAGGTAACAAAAGCTGTTGCTCCTGTCCACTTCACAATGCTAACTAAAAGTCGCATCAACCCTCTCTCTCAAAGCATGTCACAATGCAAGTGTACGATGGGACAGACTGTATTTTCCAGAAACAGCCACAGTATTAGCTCCCATCCCACGCTTTCTTCTTGCGATAGGACTTTGACACTCTTTTCATTGAGGTGTGGGGTCTGTGTTTTCTTGATTTTGGACAAACTTTGGACTGCAGCAGCAGAAGTGACTGCGTATGATTTCCAAGACAAGATGACTTCCGCTAGGCTTTCTTGGGATGATTGCTTCTGAAACCTAGTCATCATTTCAGAAGGAAGCTCAAACAGCCACAGAATGTCATGCACAAGGAACTAAAGCTCCCAGCCTAAGCCAGCACCCAGTTACCAGTCCCGTGCAGTTGTCTTGAAAGTGGATCTTCGAGTTCTCTGTGGAGCTGCCCCACCTGATGCCGGCTGGAGGGGAGACCAACTTTAGGCTGACCCTGACCCAAATTGCAGATTTTTGAACAAAACAAATAATTGATCTGTTTGAGGCCACTATGTTTTGGGATGGTTTGCTGTGCAAATCACATTTGTGCATCCTTCTAAGAATAATCTTGAATTTGTTCCAGTTTATGAAAAACCTTCAGCATTTTAGCTGTTAACAAAGAACTTGGCACATAGCTGATTATCAATTGTCAAAACCTCCTCTAGGCTTATATTAAAATGCAGAGGTCTTTCGAAACATCTAATAACTCCTTTCTCTCACCTCATCTTGTTCAGTATGACTATGTAAAATAAGACTAATTAGAGTCATTCTCATGAGCTGTTTCTCACTTATGCCTAATTAGTATAATTCCCAGTAGTTATCCATACCATTAAATAAATGTTAGCTACCTTTGCTGTATTTGATGATTATACTAAATTCCATTTGGGGGAGTAAGCCTTCACAGTTTGTTACTCATGTACCATGACTGACTGCTTACGAAGTAGAAAAATTGGACAGAATACTTTGGAATGAGGAAAATATGGGAAAAGCTCTGCAGAAATATGTATCTCAAAGAAACAGGCTCTTGGGCAGCTGACAGTGCAGCCTCTCTGGTGGCTCAGCAGTAAGTAACTTTGAATAAAGGAGAAGTGGGAAGATGCCCATCATGATCCAATCAACAGAAGGATGAACGCAGCATCTGCTATGGGTGCACTCATTATTCAGTGTCTCCCTCAGCATAAGAAGAGTTGGACCTTAAGGCCATAAATTGACTTCATTTTCTATGTGATGCATTCATGAAACTTTTACTGGAGGTGGTTTCCTTTTTTGCCCCCCTTCCTCCAGGGTAAAGGGGAAAAAGCATGGCGGAAGGAATCCTAACATGGATCAGACACAATAACGTTAAAGAAAATATAAAAGAAACAAAGAAAAAAAAATAAGAGTCCCTCTGTCAGCTGAACTGCCAACTATCTGTGTGACCTTGGAAAAGTGCATTTACCTCGCAAGTCCCAGTTTTCTCATCTGTGAAATGAGAGGGTTAAGTGTGGGGCCCCAAATAGCTCTGGAATGTAGAATATGTCCATTTCCAAAGTAGAACTAGTTCCAAAGCTAGGGCTATCATATGCTATTTGCTTTGCAGATGAAATATTTAGGGTAAAAAGTGTGCAGAACTTGGCAAAACCAGACATATGTGTATGCTTTCAGTGAGTGCATCAACTGGTTTCTCCCCAACCCTGGGACAAGCTATTCTTTGTTAAACATCTGTTGTTTGTACTTTTAATTTTTTTCTTCGACAGTCTTTTAAAAACAGATTTAAGTGACTGCTATCATTAGTAGGTGACAAACAGTCTGGCAATAGAATATTAATTTAAGAACTGAGAAATAACATGAAAGATTAAGTTTTTTAAATAGACATAAGTATTCAGAGTTGAAACTATATGATGTAGTTATTTGATTTATTGAGAACTACATACTCATGGCTTTGCCAAGTCCTGCATGCTTTTTATTAAATATTTTCATTGGCATAGCAAGAACTACAACCTTAACCTGTCCCTTTGGAAGTAGTCATATGGCAAAGTCTACAGTTATAACTGGCCTTAATCTAACCTTCTCCTTTCATGGGTGAGAAACGGTTCTTTTTCTGTGTATTGAGGTCAGAAACATCAGTATTCCGTGGTGTTCTACAAAGAAGACCATAATAGTCTGATCCTCTGTTCCTTGAGCTTATTTGCAAGGCAGAGTCTCAAAAAGAACTGATTTTACTTCATTTTTTTCTAATGAGAAAACTGAAGTTTGGTAAACTGTAACTTGCCCAAGTTTACACTAGTTAATTGTGCTCACAGGGCTTAAACTCAGGCATTCTGACTCAGTCCCCATGTGTCCCTTCCTAACTGGGACTTCTTGCCAAAACATCAGTTCCTGGCAAGGGTTGGAGTTTGCTCTGTGCAGTGGTATCCCCAGAACCTCAAACAGGGCGTGGCACCACAGGAAAGGTGGCCAGCCAGTGACCCCAAGGATTGTTCTCTACCTATCCGGATTCCAGCGGATAGCTTCCCTCCTTCCATGCACAGATTTCTGAGGATATCCGGGCTTGAGAATTGAGGCCCAAGACGGAGAAAGAAGATGGGAATTCCTTCCTGGCAGTCCTGACTTGTCACTTCCAGCTTTCTGTCTTATGGTGTTTACTGGATGGCAGTTTACTGGAAGGCATAGCACTGAAGGGAAAAGCAACCATTTCACATGAATTAATGATGCAGCTTCTAAGCTCTAAAAATGACAAACTTCTCAGGTCTCTACTCCCTTACTCTCCTGTGTAACTATGTAAGTTTGTGTGATTTAATTGTCCAGGAAACTTACTACCCATCTACCCAATAACCTTTACCTCCCCTTAGCAATTTGACTTCTTTTCTTTGCATTTGGAAGTGCGATTTCCCCAACTGGAAAGAGTTTTGGAAAAGGCAGGAAGGCAAGCTTGGAGACTGAGAAATAATAAAGAATAACACTATAATCATAACAACTCATTATTTGTTTTCTTTAAGCTTGATCTTTCAGAAGGTTACAGTCTGGAGTTGAATACTAATAGATGCAAGCTCTCTGTGTGCAGAAGAAACCTTAAACAATAGTATTCATGGGAAAGGACATTAATCAGGAGAGAGAAGTGAGCCTTGAACCTAATAATGTTTGCATAATAGCTACCCTTGGGTGTATTGCTTGACTTAAAAATAAACATCCATGCTTTCCATCTCCAGTACAATTAGAAATTATTTGTGGTTATGATTCTGTTACACGATCCTCTACCTGGTCATGGGGACTTTAAACCAGGAAGCTGCTGGAAAGCAACAAACATCGCAGTGCTTGTGAATGAGTCTGGGGTAGACATTTAAAGAGCCTATAATATGGGCAATATGGAGAAAGTGAGCAGAGAGCAAGTCATAACTCTTTCCAGCAGGGCTAGGGTAGGATCAAACTGGCATGGTTGACATTTATATGCTTCCCTGGTTTACTTTGAACTCTGCAATAGTTTCTCATCACCTGCAGGATAAACTCCAAGTGCCTTATCTTGACAGAAGAGGTGCTTGCTATGGGCAGGGGTGGGGGGGATCCCTCAGACTCTGCAGCATCTTATCTGAGACCACTCCTCACCTCACGGAAGATAATATACAGTGTTTTGCAGCTTCCCTTAGAATCACGACTTAACTAGGATAATATACAGCATTTTGCTGCTTCGCTTAGAATCACGACTTAACTTCCATGTCTTTGTTCAGATCCTACCTTCATCTTGCCTGGATTTTTCAAATCCTCTTTGCTAATTAATTCCACTTACCATGAAGAGTTGGCTTAAACTTCACCTCCTCCAAGAAATCTTTGAACTCCACAGCTAGTCAGTAAGTTTTCCCCCAGCTTCTAATATTTTTCTCTCATCTTTTTTTCCTCTCTCTTCCTTTTCTTTCTTTCCTTCTGGGTTCTTAAATAGACTTTTTCCTGAGGAATTCCTTTATCGTCTTGATTTATTGCTTATATGCACCAAACGTTATTACACAAGTGCTTTAAGTCAGTGAATTCATTTTTCTTCTTTTCTGTTTTCTCTACTGTTCTTTCCTTTTTCTTTTGATTTCTGGGAAATGTTTCAATATAATCTTGAAAAAATCAGCTTGATACTGTTTCGAAGTTCTGTGTTATTTCAAGTCCTGCATTAACTGTCCCTTCAGGCCCTTTCCCTAACTTTATTCCTTTCCTAATATGGATATTCTGCTTCAGTCAAGAGAACATCCTACAGTATAAAGATCTGAACTGATTTGTTCTTGCAGACTTGTGATTGGCCAATATTTTCTCCTGCTTCTCCCTCCCCTTTCTCTGATGTAGGGTTTACATCGTAGGGTTAAGCCCCTTCCATTGACTCCTTCATCCGTGCCTCTCATCTCATGGGTGCTGTATTAACATGATATGTCTGCTTGACTTTTACCCTTCCTTCTAGGCTCCTCTGCAGTGTCTCTCCCTATGTCTTGAGGTACTTAAGTACAGTCACAAAATTACTAAAAATGACCCCTTCTGTTGATATGTCTACTTATAAAGCTTTTGTTTGTTTGTGTTATTCTTACTATAGATAGGTGAGCAGCTATTACTTTTATTTTACAAATAAAATTGGTTCGCAATCATTGACTTGTTAAGCTTACATATCTGCTGAGTTAAGTTTAGAATTAGACGCCAATCCAGTGCCCTTTCACAACACTATAAAGGTTTGATAATCTATAAAGACTACTTTCTTTGCTTTTCTCCAGCCCTCACAGAGCCTGGTGGAGCTCTGCCTGGGGAGCTCCCAGAGGGCACTGGGCAGAGGCCTGGACTGGACCCAGGAACCCGCATTATGGCAGTGATTGGGCCACTACTGGCTCTGTGTCCTGAGACAGTCACTTTACTCTGAACTCCAGTGTCCTCATCTATAGTAAGAAGAGTGAGGCACATGTTTTCTTGGGATTCTTTTGACATTTAACCTTTTATTAATTCCCTTTCTGTTTCTATCTCTTTCCCATCTGGCTCCTTTTCTCTCCCTGCCTTTGGTCAGGACCAAATCAGCTAATCATCGCACATTGATGCCTTACAGAGCACGTCCTGCTAGGAACTCTGGGGAGATGCATGCAGCTGTTATGCAAACGAAACATTATTTCCTCTTTCCTGTTCTCTTCGTTTTTCTGTCCTTCTTTCTGTCTGTGTCCTCCTCGAGTGCTCCAGCGGCCCTCCTTATTTCCAGGGGTTTTCATGGTTTCTACTGTGGCTAAGAGCAGGGCCCTCTCAGCCCTGGGCCAGTGAATGGGTTTAACCTGCCTGTGGTGCATCCGATCACTCAGGGCTGGTAACTACTCAGTATGAAAACCCTGAGGGCTGTGTCAGGGTTCTGTGCATTTGGATGCACAACATGGCATTTTTGGCCAAGTCTATGTGAGAGTAAATGAGAATAAAATGCCACTTTGAGAAATTTAATATTTAAGTTACTTTCTTCTAAAATTCTATGCCATTCAAGCCTTAAATAATCTATTCTTTTGAATAGTTCTAGAATCAAGGTATTTATTTTTCTAAAGGGACCATTTCCAACCTAAGACTCATGTTCCCTTGGGAAACCATTGCTGTCATTAGATGCTTACATATTCTTGCCCTTGATCATCAGTCATCTCTTCTCATTCCCCTTCTACCTCCCACATGACCTGTATGTACATGCACTTCTAGTTTTGCCCCTAAAGCTACATGTTTTTACAACTAGTTTAGGTTTACTAAGTCTCTCAGAGTTCTTTCCATATGAATTGCCAATGGGTGAGATGCTGACCACCTGATCATTTTCTTTGGAACATAATTAAAGTATCCATGTCCCCTCTCTACTACTTTTAGCCTTCTCGATTTCCAGAGAAGTAGGTATTTGTTTCTCATTACATAACAAAATTACTAGTAATTTTTGGAACTCCAAGGGGCCACAGTAGAAGGAACTGGAAAGAAGGGGGCAAAAAAAAAATCATAGTTAGGTACCTAGCCTGCCTCAGTAGATGAGTTGGGAACATTCATATGGTTTAATCAATCATTTCAGTAATTCTGTAAGATTTAGACTTGACGTTAATGTGGAAACCGGGCTCAGGGGGGTTCCATGATTCACCATTTGTTCCACAGCTTGTGTCAGAACTAAGATTTGAACCTAATCTCTGTGACTCCAAATTTCATGAAGGGGTGTTCAGGTAGACTGTAGAGTGACAGACGGAATGGGTGCCCTGGTAGGGAAGGGATGAAGAGAAGGCTTTAGCCTGATGCAAGACTCTTGGCATGCTTCTTGTTCCCTGATTTCTGCCCCGAATGTAGCCCTATTTCTACAAAATATGGATCGAGCCCTTTGTGGTGTTTTGATGAGTGGGTCTTCTACTAATGGGACATCTCTCTTTTGTCTTTCACAGCAATTTTGCAGGCAGTAATAGCTGGTGATCTTATGAAGGTAAGATATCTTCCTACCAAAGTTTTTGGTGATTCTTTCAGAACTTTAACCTCATTTCTCACCAAATTTTCACGATCTCTCGTATGTCATCTATCATCCCCCTGCTGTGCTAGTTGACTTGAAAGGGGGAGGCTGCTCTTTTGAGAACTGGGAAGAGAGGGCCAGAGGAGTCTTCACAGCATCTCCACATTTCCTAACAGCAAGAGATGTGGGCAGGGGTACTGTGCTGGCTGCCTCCACCTGTAACGTGGACTGCGTGTTCCCAGACGCAGGGCTCATGGTGTCCAAATTCCCGCTCTCTAGGAGCTGATATTTAAGGTTTCTTTTTAGACAGGTCTTGAAGCTAATGCATTATCTGGACAATACCCAGGAATGTACTCTCCAGACCAGAGCCTGCAGCTTCCAACATTATTAGAGTTTTGTCCTTCAGGGATCACAGTTAACCAAAAGAAGATGCTCGGTCTGATCTCCTTTGAATATTTTCATTTATGCGGATGTGTTCTTAGTTCAGAGAGAAGGAAGTGGTCACTGCTGCCTCTGGAGTGAATACAGATTCGGGAGTCAGACTGCCCCGGTTCGCATCTTGGCTCTGCCATTTGTTGTATGTGTGATTTTCTTAAATCCTCTCTGTGCCTCAGTTTCTTCATCTATAAAATTGGATAATGTTGCCACTATCCTTTGTTGTGAGGATCGAATGTAACAATACATGTAAAGCTGCTAAGACTATTTTTATTACATAGAAGCGACTCTGAAATGCCAGCTAGTAGTGTTCGTCTGTGTCTTTTTAATAAACATAGTGGAGATGCAAATATTTGTTATAAAGTATAGTATAGTCCATGAGTATTCTAAAAGTCGTATTTAGTTTCATGTCATTTTCAGGCATTGGGGCTGATGACTACTTGTATATCTGTTTATAACCCACATGGGCTTGATCTGGTCTGTAATATTGGCAACTGCGGGAGACAGAGGCTCTACTAACTCTCCAGCCTGTGGAGAATGGTGCTGCTGCAGATTGAGAAACCGAAAGCCTTAAAACAAAGCTGAGAAGCACTGACCTTGCATGCAACTTCTTTTGAAGCACATCTATTGAATAAACAGAGAACCCCGTGTGCTACAATATTAACAGGTTACTAATAGGAAACAAAGAGTGAGAAAGTCACAAGCATGCTGATACGCTGCCGTCTGTAGACACATAACCCTGGCACTGATGCCTGTGCCACTGTCTGGATCATAATGTCACCAGTCATTGTCACCCACAGGAGAAAAGTGCTCTCTGTGTGGTGTACCTAGGAATTTGACACTGTTGCCCAGCAGTGGATTGAACCAATATTATCCCATACTCCCTGCAAAGCCTTTTGGAGATGCTGTGGGAAATAAGACATGAATCCTGTCCTCAAAGAGCTTCTAAGCCAAAAAAATTTGCAAACTACTATATATTTGAAATCTCTTTTTATTTTGCCTATGCTTTTAGCCTAGGCAATGTATTTTTCAGGTCCTTGGATATATAGCCACACTTTTTTCCTACTTAGTAGAGAACCATTTGAAATATGGGAAATTATGATATTCAGTTGGTTGTCTTATTTCATTATTCTCTGTTATAATCATTTCCTAAGTGTCTGAGAAGTTACTTAACGTTATCGAGAGATGAAATATAGTGACTGACGGTGATTCTCATTCTTTTACCTTCTTTCCTTCCCAAGTATTTTTCTTCCCCTTTTCTTTCTTCTTCCCCATCTTCTTCTATTTCTCTATTCCATGTAGAAAGCACAATACACGTTAACTATTAACCTGTGTGTGTAAGAGAGAGAGTGCACACCAAACAGCAGAGAACAGAAGAACCCAGGAGTCAGTGTGATGGCTATTGGGAGTAACCGAAGGTCCACAGTGTCCAAAAATATCACAGGAAGGCACAATCCAGGAAGCTGATGGATGGATCTGTGCTTCTCTGTTGAGCCCAAATCCTTTGTGCATCTGTCTACAGAGAAAGGGAGTATCATTGTTGAGCAGTACTGGATATGCTTGGATGTTTTGTGGAAATCTGTTAACTCCTTCTTGCTGTCCTGTAGCCTTATAGTTTAGGGATAAAAGTTTAGGGATATGTTCTTTACTTCCATTCCACTATTCCTTTTTGATCTATTTTCTAGAAAGTCTTCTGTGACTCTTCTTTATTCCTTGATAACCTCCTCATGTCTTCTCCACTCCTGTGTCTGTCTCTGCACATCTGTCTCCCCCCATGAACTGCGAGGTCTTGAGGCCAGTGACTGAGTCCTGTGTATATTTGTTTCCCTGGCAACTGGCACATGGTGGTTCTGTGGTTGGCTAGGACTGAAATCATGAACTATGAGTTTACTCTCTTTGACCTTATGAGATGTTCGATTTTTTTTTAATAATGTGCCATCTAATTCTTGGTGATAGGTACATTCCTTTTGTTTCGTACCTCGTGGGTAATTTTATTCTTATTTGTCCTAAAACTTCCCTTTATAAGCTTGGGAAAGATTCTTTTGTTCTGCTCTACTACAGTTTGGAGAACAGACACCCATTTACACTTTCTGTGATGGTCAGTATCTCATGAAATTAGACCATATCATTACTTCACCTCATTATTCTCAAGCTGCAAGATCCGTGGGTGTATTTTAATCTGTCATCGCCGGTGTCTTAGGTTTCTACTACTACTTTCTCTGAATCCCTTTTGTTCTCACTCTGTGGATCATCTGTAGCCTCATTGGGTATGGGTTGGATGGTTAACAGAAGGCGTGAGGCTGGGCTGCTGTTTGGGATGAAGAAGGGGGCCGTACAGACGTGTGCTCGAGCCTGCCATGTGCACGTGTGCCGTGATCTCCTGCAGGAAAATGGGAAGCAGCTTCTGGATTTGGTAGCTGAGTTCATTAGAGGTTGAAGAAAAACTATGGGCGAGGAAAGGGGCCTAGCTACCAGACACCACGCTATTTCTGTCTACAGCCTTAATTATCCTTTCACCCGGGAGAAAGCTCAGCCAACATAGGAAAACGTTTATTCTCTTCACTTCCCTTCACTCCCTTGGGGCAGAGACCAGTGCCCAGAAAAGAAAAAAACATAAAACAGAAAAGAAATAAGTAACTCAGCATGTTTCGGTGTCCTTAGGCTGTTCCGTGCCCACACACAGTCTCCGGAGTCAGGTGAGACTCGGGCCATCTATTTGAGTGGTAACGCAGACCAGGAATGTTACCTCATCCCCTTGACTTTTCTGTGTCCTCTGAGGCTAGAAACATTTGTGGTTTGCTCCATTACTCTTATTTTATCACTGGTTAGCTCTTTTCCTTGTTCCGGACTCTGCCTGAGCTTCTTTTCATATGTCTCTTTTTCAGCTAATAGAAAGCTATAAAAATGGAGGCAGTCTGCTAATTCAGGGACCAGACCACTGTTCACTCCTTCACCATGCAGCTAAAACCGGCAACGGGGAGATTGTGAAATATATCCTTGACCACGGTGAGTAGGCACAGTGAACCAAGGATCATTTCTCCGTGAAATAATTGCATTTTCTACGTTGACTTTCTTCCAGGCTGTGTTCAGAAAGTTACAAATGCTCTCCAAATTTTAGCTGACTCCCTTTGCTTATTTGAGGCAGACAGAATTGTAGACCACTGACACGTGTCAGTCACCATAGCCAAACATTTCATAGAAATAATTTTCATATCGAGGTCTTTAAAAGATATTTCTGAGCTGACTAATTAAAAAATAAAAGACAAAAACAAATGCAACCTGACATAATATGCTGTACTGTTTTGGGAAGAGCTTTAAGTTGACTGGTTGGGAGAAGGTACCAAATCCTTGTTCATAGCCATTCATTCTGAGGATTAATGAGCATGTTTTTTTTTCGGCTTCTCTTTCTCTCTCTCTCTCTCTCTCTCTCTCTCTCTCTCTCTCTCTCTCTCCCTCTCTCTTTTACTGTTTGAATCTCATTCATCTTTTCCAATTAAGACACATTTCATTTTCTTTGCAAACATCTGGTACTCTCATGTCTTCTACGGTTAGATGGTTACTACATGTAGCTTGTACATTAGTGTCTTCCTCTAATGGCCCCTTAAAGGCATAAAAACATGGATGGACACCAAATCTTGACCATTACTTTCAGCTTCCCATGTTTATAGTGTTTCTAGGAAAAAAGAATAGGAGTAAAGGAAAAAAATATGCCTGGCTTGGCTGTTTTTGAGGAAGAAGGAGTGGAGTAGCCTCTAGCTCTGCTAGATACAGGTTCACAGAGACCCTGGAAGATTTTCTGTGTGCCCTGGCAGTGACACCATGGCATCCAAATTCAGGCTGTAAATAGTAAGCATGTTAGTAGACATGACATTACTTTTTACTCCTCTTTTTATTCATTTCAATACACATCTTATTCCTCTCACTCATTCCACAAATATTTGTGGAGTGCCTAACAGGAACTGGACCAGTGTACACACACTGTTATAGACCAGTGTACACACACACACACACACACACACACACACACACACACACACAATATAGTCACTATTTTCAGGCAAATTCTGGTGAAAAAATATAATTATATGCAGAAATAAATTGAAAACAGTTCTATATAGATGGTTTAGTCCTATTGCAAAGCCACAGGTAGATAACATAGCTACCATTTGTCACACATTTCTTATATTTCAGATGCTTATAAGAAACCCATCCTGTGTCAGGATGTGACGCCTCAAATGTCAGTTACATTTGACTCACCTTGTTTTGTCTTCAGTTCCTTCTCATCATGAAGAGTTTACCTGAACTCTGGGCCCAAGTTATGGTGGAAAGGATGGTTCAGGAAAAAAGAAAAGGTGTTCAAGTAGAATGGTGGTCATTTGACCATTTCTTTCCCCCCGTAGGCTGGGCCGGACATTCCCAAGCCAGCCTGCCTTGGAAAACCTAGGTGGGAGGCTGTGTTCTTGGGACTGTGTCTGTGGTGTGTGTCTTTTCATCTCCTATTCCCCTGCCCATTCTGCCCCCTGCAATGAAAGCATTTGTCTTTGGGCAAGACTCACAAAGCAATGGTGACATCATGTCTGCTTGCCTCCTTCACACACACACACACACACACACACACACACACACACACACAATCATAGGTGTTTTCTCTTTCCCATAGTGACTTATCCCAAAGCTGGTGAGAGGCAAACGCAAATGTTAGAACCCAGCCCCACAGGCAGTGAAGCACAGAGATTCTATGATTATTTTTCTCTTAATAGAAAAGATCTCAGGTTTTCTACTGCACAAAATGCAGATGTGCTTTAGATGTACATACGGTCAGTTTATTTGTCTTTAACTCAAGTGCAAGAACTCCTGGTTGCTATCTTCTTGTCCATTCTCAGTCCTTTCTTCCTAGTTTGTCCTTTACCCAATGGGATTGAATGCCCGCTCCCAGACCTTAAGCTGTTCAATACCCACATCCTCTCTCTGGAGTCAGGTGAGACACTGGCCACCTATTTGAATGCTAACACAATTTCAGATCTCTCTCTCTCTGTCTCTCTCTCTCTCTCTCTGTCTCTCTCTCTCTCTCTCTGTCTCTCTCTCTCTCTCTCTCTCTGTCTATCTGTCTCTCTTCTTCTGCCTCTCCTGAAGAGCTAGAATTCTCCTCCCCCCACTTCTGGAAACCTCTCTCTATCAGTTAGCTGCTGGTATCTCACTTGGTCTCACTCATGAGGCTGCAGGGAGTTGCACTTGTGACTGAGTCCGTATTGGAGATGGACTCCCCGACATGTTCCGGGTTCTCAGCAGAGATGGCTGGAATGCCCGGGACACCTGGAGCCTTTCTCTATACCTGTTCTTTTATCCCAAGCTTCTTAATGGCATGACGGCCCTAGGGCTCCAGGAGGATGGAAGCTTCCAGATGTCCTGCGGCCAGGCTGGAAAGTTCACTAAAACAGTCACAGAGCTGGCTCTGACTCAAGGGGGAGGGGAAATGGCCCCCACTGCTCCATGACAGGAGCTGCAAATAATTTATGGCCAGATTTAACCTACCACCTCCCTCACTCTCTGTCTTCTTCAGCTGACAATGGTGAGCCGACCTTCTCAGTATCCCGAACTTCTCTGTCACCCGGAATCCCCCTGGACTTCTGCTTTTATATGTTCCTCTGGTTCTCAGTCCCAAGGTGGACTAGCAACAATAATTCCTGGAATTTGCAAGTTTACAACAACCATTTCCCCTCTTTTTAGCATAAGCATGACCCATGTAATATTTGGGACAGACTTATACTAAAAACAACCCAGACCCCTCTCCTTGGTTGCATGTCCCCAGGGGCATGAGATGATATTGGTCTGGAACCATGGATTTTCACTCCCCCAATACTTGTTCCGCTTCCTGAAATAAGAGGGCCTCTAAGAGCCTGCTGTTTCTAACCCCGTCTGGGGACTGGCGCACACGAGTTTGTCCGGCATGAAATCAAGCTGGTACATGAGTCTCTTCATGCTGTAACCAAAGCCTGAACTTTCGGTACTCAGCTTGTTTCTCTTCCACCCCCAGCCACTCTTGCAAAGCGCGAGTCACACAATACAGCTCTCTCTGTCAAAATGGAAGGACACAAAGCAATCTGTTAATTTGGGGGGAGGGGGATGTTTATTTTTCCCGGGTTTTTGTTGTTGTTGTTGTTGTTAGATTTTATCAGTTGATTGGTTTAATAATTATGCTAATAAGAAAAAAAAAAAAAAACCCTGAGTTTCCAAACACCTCTTCTTGCCTCAAAGCCATTCCCAAGATCAGGGGTGGCGTCGGATCCCCTCTCCACCTCACCAGTATCTCTCGTTGGCCAGTACATACCTGAGAGAGAGACTGGAGAAACGAAGCACAATCCGTCTTTCTGTTTGGAAATAAAATCTCCCTATGCTCTCTAGTCCAAGAATCACTGCAGTTTTGAGGAGATGGTGATTTTTAACCGTTTAGTATTATTAATCAAATAATAGAAACCAAAATGCAGTAGATTTTTATTGAAATTAGTACTTATCCACCTGGTAGGCACTGTCAGTTCCATTCCTAACATGGATCTCATCTTTTCTCTTTGTTCAGGAATACGCGTGCAAAACCTTTTGGCACAGCCCACCTAACGCAGCATGTTCCTTAAGAGCTAAGCGCTTCAGCTCAACTGTTTTTATTGTGGCTGTTCGTGAACTATCTTTAGTTGCTGATATAATTTAATTAGCCTGTGCCTTTTGAAAATTCATCTCTTTTAAGTTATAGAAATCTCTGGAAATTACAGTGTTCTCGAAGTCAGGGACAAGCACATGGGGAACTTGGCCCTTTCTCTTCTCTGCATCCATCACGTTAATGTGGTCTCTGCTCAGTGAAATAGTCTCTCCTAATTTAATATGATGGTGACTCTAGCATCCCCCTGGTGTGACAAGGAAAATAGCCTTTTCTAAGAGGTTTTAGGGAGGCTGGGGTTCAGGATGCATACCAGACTGTGGCATTGTATTTATAAACCAGCATCGGTTTTGCAATAGACCAGTCTGATCGATATGAATTCATGTAAATGGGAAAAAAAGGAAATTTTACCCTGTGCCAAAGACGGACAGGAACGTTCCTCCTCATCTCTCGAATGTTGCAAATCTTTTGAAGTTTTAGTTTTTTCTTTTCTTCTTTTTTTTTAAATTTGGTTTTTAAGTCTTTCCTGTGGCTTGATATGATTTAAATCCTAAAACCTGTCCAAAGACCTGACTATAAAGACGTGCTAATTACAGGGTTCTGGAGAAATCGGTGGGCACTTTGCAGGGTGCCTGAGAGTGTACTGGCTGGTTTGCTGACCTGCCTCCTTGCTCAGGCAGGAGCCCCTCTCCCCTCCGCTTTGCCCACCTCTTCACTGGTTATTGGTGGTGAGCACTGGAGTCCACAGTCTGGAGGGCGCCCCCTGAACAGGAGTCGTGAGAGATTAGTTGTTCCCCCACACACCACAGTAAACAACATATTTCTCTCCCAAGTGCTCTTTGGAAACCAGGCTGGGGGGCTGGGGGCCGGAGATGCGTGTTGGGTTCTGAAAAGCCATAGGAGACTTGAATTGTTCTCTGTCCTCCACCTTCTTTGGGACTTTTTTATCTCAAACACACGACCTGCTGTTTTCCTTTCTGAAAAACTGGAATTTGGGCTTTCGGAGGGCTGCAGAGAGAATGGAGGAGGAAGACAGAGAGCAATCCCACAGGGCCAGGGTGGAGAGGGAAGGACGCAAGGGGCTCCATTCCCGGCCCCCCAGTGGCTCCCGCTTTTCAGCTCCTTTCAACCATATTTTCTCCCTGCTCCTTCCTCTCTCCTTGAACCCCTCCGAGGGACTTTTGTGTTGTTTGGGGCTTTTACCACCCCCGCACATCTCGCCCCTTTGTTTCTATCCCCCCCACTCCCACCCCTTTGCCCCCCTACCGTGTGTCCCGATAGAAATCTCACTCATGCATTTCCTTTTTGATTTCAATGGCGTATTTTGTCTTCCCTCCTTTTCTGTCTTCGGTCTTTCTTTTCTTTTCTTTTTTTTTTTTTACCCCCCTTTTTCTGCCTCTGGTCCCCGAGAGAAAGGACCACCGTCCTGCTGGGACAGGATGACGGTGCGGTTCGAGTTCCCAGTGCCAGCTCTCCCCACATCTGTGCAGCTTTTGTCCTGGGGCAGAGGAGGGTTTGGAATGGGCTGCTGGCAGCGTCAGGGAGACTAATGGGAAATGAGGTCTGCGTACCGAGAGGCCACAGAGAGGTGGAAGGAATAGCAAGGGGGATTTGGATGCCTTGGTGTGGGAAGCAAATTAAAGGATGCGTATGACAAAGGACACATCATATATAATACAAGCACAATATTGATGATAGGATTGTAGCAGCGAGAGCTGGGGCATCCAACGGAAGAGCCGACGAAATGAGCCCCGGGTGGCAAACTTGCCATCTGGAAGACTTGACTACTTAACCTCGCTGTTCACTTTCTCACGTTGGGAGATTTGTGAAGTTTTGCTTCCTTTCGCCTTCCCCAGCTTTCACTCGAATACTGATGCCTGCATCTTCTCAATCCGTTCTTTCCCCCACTTAATTTTCAGGCCATTTCCCATATAGCACAGTCTTTTGAATCCATGTTACATTTATGGATCTTTCTCTGAGAAAATAATATGATGCTGGCTGGGATCCACATTGATTTTTAAATGGCTTTCATTCATTCATTCAATAAAACAATGAATTCCGTCCCTTGAACTTTTGAGAAAAAATATTAGAGTAATCGTCACTGCCAACTTTTATTGTTCTAAGTGCTTTGTATGTATTAATGTATTTAATTCTTAAAACAATCGTACGTAGGGAGTTCTCTTCTTTCCATCTGACAGGTGGTGAAACCTGAAGCATCGTGAGGTCAGGTTACTTGCCAAGACTCGTTCGTAGTAGCTGGTCTCTACCCTCCGTATTTCTACACCCAGTGAGGGAGCTGAAGCACAGCCACCATGCAGGGTAGTTTGATATAAGCGTTACGTGTAGGGTTCCAGTGACAGCTAGTGCAGGGCTCCGAAGGGCCAGCGATTGTTGGCCTTGGAAAATTTGATGGAGAAATTTGCACCTGTGACCGTTGAGTCAGGAGTTAAGAGTTGTTTTCTGGTAGAGTCTAGCTGTGGGATTGAGTGTGGACACTGCAGTAAACTCTAGGAGGGAATGGTGACCTAAGACTTGGTTTTATATTCAGGGAAGACTTGTGAGTTCATTGCTAACAATATAATGGCACTCCTTCAAATTCCGTAAGAGACATGGCATGATGTTCACAGTGTATATCTAAAATATAAAATAATGTGTATTACAATATAAAATAAGCTCTAGACCCAAATAATTACCATCGATATAAATAGAAAGAATTCCATCATCTTTTATTTCTCGTGTTCTCTCCCTTCTTAGTGAGACTCAAATTAACTTTCCAAAAAAAAATCATAGATGCTATTTTATTTTTTATTTGTCTATTATTATTATTTTTAGTTTTACTTATTTCTGAGACAGAGAGAGCACTAGCAGGGGGCGAGCAGAGAGAGGGGGGGACAGAGGATCCCAAGTGGGCTTGGCACTGACAGCAGAGAGCCCGATGTGGGGTTCAAACTCACAAACCGTGAGATCATGACCTGAGCCGAAATTGGACACTCAACTAACTAAGCCACCCAAGTGCCCCGATGCTATTTTAAAAATACTTTTTCCTTTAAAGAAAATGTTTTGCGGTCTGTGTAGATAATTTTTGTTTCTCTGGCCGTGCCCCTTTCTGCAGACCTTCCACGGGGCACTAGTAAAGAGCGTGGAATACTACTGCAGGGCTCCCAGCAGGTCAATGCAAGCAGCATAGAGAGGGAACTCCAGCATCTTCTTAGGCTGTAGCTGGCACTCAGCTTCTTCTGGCTTCCTCTTCTCCGCCCCCCGCTTCTTGCTAGCGCTATGCCAACACGGTTATTTTAAAGCAGGTTAAAACATTGTTAGGAAATGGACCCGTACTGTTAAAAAAAGCTCCCTACCCCCGTCTGTCATCCTTTCACTGCCTCCCTTCCCTCTGCATTGGGGATTCACCTGCCGGCGTTCAAACTCTTCTGCTCTTTTGTGATTATCTGTACGGATGGAAAGAGGAGGAAAGTGTGGGTTAATTACGTCCATCATTCCAGAGCCCATTTCATTCCAGAAACCTGTAATTGGAGTTTCAACAGATTTTAATTGAGCAAAAGTATCTTGTTTTAGGATCAGCGCCCCTTCCCTTCCCCCCTGTCGGCTGCAGTAGGTTAAAAGGAGAACAGGGGGAAGGGCTCAGCAGCTACAGGCTTCCCTGACTCATAAATTGGAGAATCAGCTCTGGAATTGTTCTGCTTTGGCTGCGTTTATGGTGATTCTTGTCAGAAATTTGAGGAACAAGGTCCTTTCTCTTCCTTGTCCCCACTTTCAGAGTGTCAAACAATTGCCATCGTAGCAGAGACTGAGTTGGTTCCACAGCCTCTCGCTTCCACAGCGCAGGAAGTCAGTGGACCCCCCCACCATGGGCGGAGCCCTGAGTACAGAAAGAAGGGGGAGAGGAGGCGGGGCCTCTGGTGCCTAAATAAGCATGCACTTAGCAGTAATGGTGGGAACTGAGCTGCCGGTGGTGGGGCTGGTTGCTGGTATCCGTGGAATTCCTTTCCAAATGGATGACTCCAGAGGTTTGCTGAAGAGGGCAGGCGCTCTCTCTGAGGATCATTGGCACTGTAAGCCTTCTTGTTCCTGCCCTTGCAGACATTGCCCTGCTCGCAAATGAGGAGGTCTGGAGTATTGATTCCCAGGACATCGGATTTGAATCAACAAGAGGCTTCCAAAATCAATGGAAGGAAATGCAGAGTCCAGTACATTTCCTTCCTTTGCTCATGCACCACATCTCGATCTAGCATAACCTCCTGGAGGTTGCCAGAGAAAGGACCCTTAACATCCAATCTTCAGGCACGTAGTGTGCCAGCTTCCATTTTAAGCACATAACCTGTATTAACTTATGAAACCTTACAACAATCTTATGAGGTAAATATTAGCCATCCTTCTTTACATATGTGGCAGCGAGGGACTGAGAGATTAAATGAACTTGCCCAAAGTCCAGCAAGTGGTAGGTAGAGCCAGAATTTTGAAGCAAGGAGGTTCAGCTCTAGGACCCATCCCTGCGCCGTACCGCTTTGCGCTTCTTTGGGTGTTTGTTGCGGGAATTATTTGTTTGTTGTGGGAATTATTGTTCATATTTCCTTAGAAAAATATTCCTAGTTTGTTGAGGAACAAAAATAAATGAGTTAAGTCTTTGTTAAATCTTTAATGTAGGATAGATGCTAGAGGGCTGTGAAAGATAGTAAATATTCTTACACTGCGGGGATTGAGAAGAATTCAGTTGGGGAGACAAGGCATATGAATGAAAATCAAAAACATGGCACAGGGGTGGAGCCACGTAAGTATTATGGGAGTTCAGAGAAGGGATAGATTCCTTCCTCAAGGCTGGTCTTTTCAGAAGACCTCGTCACAGACTGGGCTTTACAGAATGGGTAAGACTTAGGTCTGTGTCTAGAAAAGGGAAGGCTGTTCTCGATTGGGAGAGTGGAAGGAACAAGCCCAGCGAGCCGGGAGGGCCTGAGGAGTGGGTGGGTGGTGGTGCACTTACCAGATTAGCTAACATGAGAATTGGAGGCTGGGAACAAATTGAGGAAGGGCAGTTCCAGGTGAAAGCAAGACTGTGACCATCATGCTTAAAATGCTTCGGAGTAAGTAGACAATATGCTGAATTGGAAACCTGAAAATATGAATACTATGAACCTTTTCACCTTTCTTACTGTTTCTGCAAGCTAATTATACTTCAGGCAGAGACCTACTAGGAAGCCTATGTGTCAAATAGGACAAAGAGGAAAGACACATAGGGCAGATTGTGCAAGGGAAGATCCACCTGGCCTTGATGGCCGGTATCTGAGAAAGAGGAGGCAAAGGTGATGAGGCAGCTCTTGGATGACCAGGAGGATTCTGAAGGTCCCATAACATCTCAGCCATCTTCTTGGCCAGTGACTTTCATGGCTGGGAAGTTCTAACCCCTTCCCTTTCTTTCTTGTATGTAGTAAGTAATCACTTAAGCACATTTTCAATGATCATGATATCCAGTAGTAAAGAGAGCTGATCAACAGGATTGTATTTCTAAAGACTAAAATACTCCATTCCTAGAACTGTGTTTGGCACATCTAAGCCTGCTTATTAATTCACCCCAAGATTTAAGCATCTTCTTGGTCCTAGGTTCAATACCAGGCACCAAGGAAAGATACAGTGGTGGATGAGGCATAGGCCATGACATCAAGGGGTTTATCAGAGTCTAGTGGAGGGAGACAAATCAGCAGGTGGTTTTATTATGGTTTAAAATCTTGATCAATAGGCGATTGTTTATCCCCTCATATGTAGTATAGTCTTATTTTGGATGATGAATTATATTTCCCTCCCAATTATAGGACATAGGCTTAGTGCACAAAGTGAGGGTGCATGTAAGCAGGACACTTAACCCTGGAGTGGGGTCACGCAGGATTTGATGGAAATGCAGTCTCAGCGGATACCTGCAGGCCGATTAGAGTAAGGGAGGGTTGGGGAGGAAAGGCAGTGGTGCAGAAGGTGGGAAGGTGGCCATTCCAAGCATTGTTTGCAGATTGAAAGAACTAATTGGTGAACAAATAAAACATCATGAGTGCACAGACTCACCAAACATCTCAGTTGCTAACAAGGTATTTATAATCACTTGGTGTTTATACATAACATTTCTTTCAGCTCTTGGAAAGGAAATTTTTTTGAAAACGATAATTTTACTCTGTTTCTAACATACAGATGGTAGACTGGATGATCTCTGCGGTATTTTATAGTTTTAAAAGTCTACTGTATAAAACCCCATCTCAAACAACCTGCCAGTACAGAATGATAAATAATCCTTAAAGCCCACTGAACGGTCCCCTTTCTCCCAAGGTAACCACTTGGTTATTTCTCACTTATTCTATTCCAATTAATTTTATTCCTTCAGAGTTGACAGAAAGCTGCTTACAGGCAGAGAGGGTATCGTTCTTACGCGGCTCCTATTTCACACATATTGGCTGGTAACTGTTGGGAGGTTGGTGACGGAGAATAGAGAAGTCCTTTCTTTTCAGGGGGCAAGGGAGGCAGTCTTATTATCCCTGTCACCAAATGACTCTTCTTTATTCAGCTTTCCAAGGCATTATAATTCTGTGATTACAGATTTTTTCGTTGTTGTTAATGGTTATTTTTTTTCAACTTCTTTTTGATGGACATCTTGCTTTCCTCTCATTTAGGACCTTCTGAGTTATTGGATATGGCAGACAGCGAAACGTGAGTGTTGCCTTTCATTACACAGTCTATATTATTTACTTTAGAACATA
Source organism: Paguma larvata (assembly GCA_030068075.1). NCBI lineage: Eukaryota > Metazoa > Chordata > Mammalia > Carnivora > Viverridae > Paguma > Paguma larvata. The sequence goes on along the minus strand of CM057834.1, from coordinate 87,289,507 downwards.
CCTAGGAGAAGAATGTAGTCTGTAGGGCATACAACAGATCATTTAAAGGTCAGTGATAAGAGTTCACTTTCTTTTTTTTTAATGTTTCCTTACTTTTGAGAGAGGGGTGGGGAGAGGCAGAGAGAGAGAGAGAGAGAGGGAGACACCGAATCTGAGGCAGGGTCCAGGCTCCAAGCTGTCATCATACAGTCCCAACGGGAGCTTGAACTCATGAACCATCAGATCATGACCTGAGCCAAAGTCAGATGCTTCACCGGCTGAGCCACCCAGACACCCTAAGAGTTCACTTTCAATAGTCCATATAACTGTGCAGGGCTAATCTCCTAAGTCAAAAATTACACAATAAAAATTGATGACAAGAATCCTGATGATTACACGCACAGTATTGTTATTCATTCTTTAGAGCTTCCTACAGGCCAGGAAGCTCTGCACTGGTGCCTCTTGGACTCCTGAGAGTCTAAATAAATACATTTACCTTTTTTATTTACTCTCTCTCAAGTGGGGTTTGTGAGAAAGTGAAGTCCTAATACCCCACGACATCCTTTGTTTGTAATGAAACCTCTACGCTGAGTCTAGAAATGGAAGAAGTTACGTACAACCATTGGAGAATTAAGAATATGGGAATTCTAATCATTGTTATATGGTCTGTGATTCAGATGAGACACCCTGGTTGAGAAATCATCCACTTTGGGGTGGTCCCCAAACTGATAGTGTTTGTTTTCAGCTTGTTGTTGTTGTTGTTATTTCCTCAGGCAGCAACAATAGCTACTGCTCCCCAAATAGGAACTAAGAAAGCCTAAATATCTAACTCTGAAAGCCATACAGCAGCGCTGTAAAACTTTATAGAAATTTGAAGAGAGACAAAGACGGATGGGGAGTAGCTAAGTAGGTCTGGAGGAAGAAAAGTAGGAATGAATAGAGCAGAAGATGAATGGGAAGGGGCTTGTTACGTAGTTGTGAGTTACGAGACATGGAAGAAACTGTTGTTGCAAAGAGTCTGTCCACATACCACATCCTCTTGACAAGATTGTCACCCAGTTGTCTTGTCTGAGGATTGCATTTGATTTTCTGTGATTAGCTTTGGCATTGAACATCTTTTCCATTTTGGACTCAGAATTGAAATAGCTTTTTCCCTATACTGCCTATGTGAGGGGGCAGAAATAGCTACGTGGCCTCGCCCTTTTCCTAGACTGAGCGGCTGACCTCAGGCCTGCTGCCAACAGGGGAGGCCTCGTGTCCCCACCTCTCCCAGGTATCCTCTGTGACTGCCCACACCTTCCCACCCGAGAGTCACGTGAAATCAGTAGGTAGGGAAGCTTGTGTTGACCTGGTCCTTCGAAGTTGAGTCCCCAGGAGACACTCCCCTGAGGGCCCCGGAGCGGTCTGCCAGGCACTGTGCGACGTGACTGAAGGCCCTGTGGTTTTCCATCATTGTTCCGTGTGTACTGAATCCGGCACCCCCGCGTTCTGCCCAAATAGATCCACAGAGAAAATTGTTCCACAGTGCCCAGACACGACGGTACACATCAGTCTGTTTAATAGTGCCATTGAGTATTGCCTAAATCAAGCATTAGCGGTTGAAAACAAAATCACTCAGCCTAGTTCACACTCTTTAGAGAAGAGACTGGAGTCAGGTATTACGGTCAGTTGATGACTAACTGAAGATGTTTTTAGAAACCCCGACATCCACCTCCTCAGAATGTGCCTGGCAGCCACCGTCTCAGCCGCACACAGCGAAGGAGGCCGGGGAGCACAGAACACGGGCAGCTCGGATCGGAGGCCACCCTCACCCCCTCCCTGCTGCCTCCACCCCCACTCCCACCCCTCCCCCAACCCCTTTATGGGTGGTTTCCCATTTCATCTTTGATTTAGGGGTGAGACCGCACTGCACAAGGCTGCCTGCCAGCGGAACCGGGCTGTGTGCCAGCTTCTGGTGGATGCGGGAGCATCCCTGAGAAAGACGGACTCCAAGGTAACTTGATGAGTGAGTGCAAACATCCTCCCACTGGGCAAGACCACCGGCACCAATGCCTTCACTTGTGCCCATAGCAAAGGCATCCTTTCTGTGCTTATGGAAGTGCCTGGGGCTTTGGAAAAAGGAGGAAAAAATAAAGTGCTTCCTTTAGAGAAACTGTAGTTTAAATGTATAAGCACAAAGGGAAGGGTGTGTACTTGCTTATGGGACTTCATAAACCCCATTCAGGGCTGGCCTTGGGACTTTGGGGGTTGTCCCGCTGAAGGCCGGCAGCCAAGTTGCGGGGAGGTGAAGTTCGAACCCTACGAGAGGGGTAAAGGACAGTGGCCCGCCACCGAGAGCCCCTTCTTCTTCAGCTGCTTTATCTAGTGTAGCTTAAAAGCTATGATTTATGTGGCCCCGCACATGAGGCCCCAAGTGGTTAGCGGTCACAATGGTCAGCCCTGACTTCGAAAGGGTTATAATCTTAAACCTGGCTTTTTATTTTTAACAGTTTCTTCCTATTTATTTTCTTATATTTTCCCCCAAAAATTAACTCCTGAAGTCAGGGTGGGAATTACTAATTACTCTCAATGATAACAAAAGTGAAACCAAAAGAAAGTTCTGTGCCCTTCGACCAGTAGCTGAGCCCAAATCCAGTTTCAGCTCTTTCGACACCCAGCTCAGTGCTGTTTGAGCAGATCAGTCCTTCTCGTTTGGTGACAGAATACCCCCCACTGGATCGGACAGAACAAGTGTGACAACATAGTAACAAAGTTGGGGTTTTTTTCCCTATGGTTTGTATAATGTTTTATTGCCTTATAGTGATAGCTATGGCATGGTGGCTTGAAATGTGGTTAGCTTCCCTGCAGCAAAAGTCCTGTAAATCTGGAGTCAAAGTGTGTTAATGTCTTAAGAGAGGGTAGTGAGGCCAGAAATTGATAGCGAGACATGTCTGCCAAGCTTCATCAGAAAAACGCCAACACGTGGAGGTGAGGAGGAGACACTCAGTCGGGGAGAACTGACTTCAGGCTGCACCGTGAGTTGTTCATTTACAGAGAGCACCACAAAAAAGGGCTGAAAGCTAGAGCGAGGGAGGAGGTGTAGCTCGGTAGCACTGACCTGACTGCAGCCCAGGAGACAGGGAGATACTTAATATAGATCAGTGTCACAGAGGAGCCTGATGAGGTCTGAGAAAACACCCTGGGAAACCCTCAGAAAGGATGAACCATTTAACCATAGAGGGTTGCAGAGAAGAATTTTAATATGGAGATAAGGATTTCATTACACAGGCACTGAATAAATAGCCTACGTTTTGGGCCTGTGAATATAGCCAAGGAACACAGACATATTACTTACATGACTTGAGCCCCATTAGATTTATTTAAGTGACTAGCAACTGCTTATATTCAGTTTGCCTCCTGGGGTTTCCTCAAACCACAGTGAACACTACGAAATAACTTTCTCCTGTGTGGACCTCTTTTTCCGCCCCGAGCCAGTTCTGAGCCAGTTGCATGGCGTGATTCTCTGTTCCCCTCAGCAGCCCACCAGATTCTTGCTCTCTGCCTGAGGTCCCCAGCCACCTCTGTTCCTTCTTAGGCTTTCAAACATGTTATGCTCTGTCTGGGTTTCTAGCGGGTCTGTTACCCCTCTGGTTAGCTGAGTGGGTATAGGATTTCAAATGGATTGCTCAGTGTCATATTCTTCCCAGGTGATATTTGCACTGAAAGTCTTTGTTACAGAACCCAATTGAAAAACACACACCAGGTAGGCGAGATCAATGGAGGCTGTGATTTCAATGGTTGGCCTTGCTGGGGTCACTCACACTACAGAGTGGCAATTGCCTGTTTACCACACAAAAGACTGTCTTACACTCATCTCAGAATATAAAAAGAAAGCGAGGACAACATGAAATAGACAAAAGACTGGGCAGGAGACCTGGCCCCTGAGCAGACTGCTCTTTTTTTTTTTTTTTTTTTTAATCTTTCTCAGTTTCTGACTCCAATAAATGAGCCAAACATTCCTTGAGGTTTCTTCCTATTTTGGGTTATGTATAGGCATGCTTTTTTTTTTTTTCAACGCAGCCTCATTATTTTTATGATTATAAGTAGAGTGCATTCTTACATAGAAAACTCGAGCAATGCAAAAAATATATAAAAAGATGAAAGTCACTAGAAATCCCACACTGTAGACCTACGTACTATGAGATCTTTAATGATCCCGCTTCACATGTAGGTACGCCTGTTTTTCTCTCTCATTTATTTTAGTAGGTGAAGTCACACTCTTCACGGTATCCTAGAGCGCAAGTTTTCACCCAACGTTATGTTCTGGAGGCCTACCAGAGGAAGTAGTATATGAGTCATCCTTTTGGGGGATCTGTTAATTTTCCATTTTGTAATTTTATGCTAAGCAAAAGCAGAACATGATAATTATGACTGGATCGTCTAGAATTTTTTTTTTTATTTGGAGAGAAGCGTATCTTGAGAGTTTCTCTTGATACAGAATGTTTCCTTTAAAATCAACTCAAGGGCCACCCCCATCCGCCTCTCTGAATATTTAGGAGCTAGTAATTCCAACCTCATTAATACTGAGGTAAAGACCAGATAGTCTACTAATAGTGTAAACAAGTTGGGAAAAATTATTATAGGGACTTCAAGCTGGTGGTTAAGTATTAAATCCCAGCTAAATAAGTGAAATTTTAGAAAGAATCCAGAGCCCCTGCTACTTTCCTTTTATCCTCTGCCCACATACCCGTGTAGGCTGCTGGGAGCAGGCTTGCTTAAACTTGACACTCTCCGTTGCAGTGACTCAGATGGAGGCTGAGAAGTCTTCCATCATTTTTGTAACATTCATGTGCATCGATACCTGTGGAGCTGTTTCTTTTTTACAATGATCGTGTCTACCTTTTCCCTAGAACTTAATATCACTTATTAAATAGCTAAAACCATATCATTGAACAAAAATTAGAAGTTTCAAGGAGCATTAAGTAATACCTGTAAACATTCAAAAGAATAGAGACGCTCCTTCCTTCTGCTGAATTCTATTCATTGACCTGATCCCAAAAATATCATGTGTGTGTATAAACACACAGTATTATAGTAGGCTGCCAGAACTGCTACAATCATTTAAGATCACTGACGGACAGAAAATGTTTGATATATTAGGTGAAAAAGCTTGTGATAGAAGAGAACATACACGGAGTATGGTTTTATTTTTATAAAAATAATTATGTGTAGAGACACAGGAAAAGACAGAACTGTCACTCTGTGGAATGTTAACAGTGGCTATCTTCGTGTAGTATAGGAATTATTGGTGATTTTTATTTTCTTTTTTACGCTTTTGTACTTTTCCAAGTTTGTTTTTAATCAACATCCGTCACTTTTATAGTCAGAAATTAACTCACTTTTTGGAGAGATGAGATAGTTCTGAATTGGGGAGACCTTAACTGAAGACTTTAAAACCAGCAAGGAAACATCTTTGGATCATTTACGTCCATCCATGCCATCATTTTCTGCTTGCTGCTTCCCAGAGCTTAGTATAATAGGAAGAATCCCAAATCTGATATCTGAATGCCTCTTCTCTTGCTCTTCTATTCAGTGATATCTAACCCCTTCTCCCCAGAAGCATCTGGGTTCCAAAACTCACTGTTCCACACTGTTTCCTGCTGTGGACTCAGTTACCCCGAATCTCCGTTTCCTCAGATATAAGCCCCACCTGTCGAGTGATAGTCTCTTTCTCTTAAACTTACCGGTCTCACATGTTTAATGTGATAATAGATTTGAAAGTGTCTTGTGAACTCTACGACCATCAGCATGAAAAAATCCTTTAGTGAGTTGTCTTTGAATACCTCTGTTTTTGCATTTTTTAAAATCTCATTCCAAGTATCTGTGTCTCCTTCCTTCCCACCATTACCTATAGGGTAAGACACCTCAAGAGAGAGCACAGCAAGCTGGAGACCCAGATTTGGCTGCTTACCTAGAAAGCCGCCAGAACTATAAGATCATTGGCCATGAGGACCTGGAAACTGCTGTTTGACCCTGGTAGATCACAGAGAGAACCTGAGCGAGGAGATCACCTGTGCCCTCCCAGCGATCGGGCTGCTCCCCTGGAAGAAGCTGATGGAATCCATAAATCTGTCTCTCTCCTGCAAGAATCAATCTGATACCATGTCACCAGTTGTTAAGGGCTACCAGGACGTCCAACAGAACATGATAGCCCACTGAGGAAGAGGCAGGATACCTGGAGATTCGTGGAATACAAGTTCCACAAAATTTGATCCTTATTGCTTCCAGCAAGTAGCATGAACTTCTGTGTTCACCTGTATAATTTATTTTCAAGATTCAAAGGATGTTCATATACATGGCACTACTCCCGCCTCCCCCTGTGCATTCATGACTCCCCTGTACCACACAATTCTACTCTAACTACTCACCATTCGAAAAATATGATCTGTTCTCTTTACATTCAGTCTTTGAAGACCACCAGACTGTCAGACGGTCTTTGAAAACCCTCTGGATGTCCTGCAGAAACGCAACTGTAAAGCTGCTTCCATTTCCAAGATGAAATATACCAAGACTATTAGTGACTTTTTGCATGTTTCCCCTCCCCCCCCAATCCCTTGTCATTACGTAGGAGCTGGGATGTGACACATGGATAATGTCAGCTTGTGTGCTCTTATCTCTGAGGTATGGTGAGGTGGCACGGGAGGGAGCCCAGGGGCCGGCCCGGCTTGCGGGGCTGTTGCTGATAGCCACGAGGACTGGTTCAGCTTGGGCTGTTTGCACAGCTCCGTACTGCCTACGTGTAGCCATCTTTGCCTTTTGCTGCAATAGAGACGAGCAAAGGATTAAATGAAGGCCCACGGCTGGTTTGCAGAACCACTGGATTTTTAAGTGCAGTTGAAGTTGCCAAGCAGAAAACCATGTGCAAGAGCTGCGGTAACAGGAAATGGAGCACCGTGACAGCGTTTATGTGTAGACTTTCTTGAGTGATCATGGAAAGCAGGCTAAGTGACTTGAAATAAAACAGCCAGTGCAAAAGTAGCAACATATGTCAAAATAACTCACTTAAGCAAGAAAACGGTCACTGGAATATTGCACAGAGGCTAATAAGTATAGACTCTTAGGCGCTGTGGTAAAAGGGGGCCCACTTTAGCTTTTCCTTCTAAGTGTTTGGTTTTCATTACCCCAAGTAAGTCTTGTCCCAAGGACAAAGCCTTGTTTTATGAGTTCCACTGCCAGTTTTCCAGGATGGCCGGATCTTTCTGATGGATGCCTCACCTTCTACTTGTCTGGTCCCAGGTTATGCCTGATAGCACTACAGCCCCATTTCTTCTGTACAGGGTAGTCTAATATATTCTTTTCTCTGTTGTCCTCTACCGGAAAATTCTTAGTACAAACCGCTGGGGGAGCCTAGCCAGAAATGCGTCTCTGGCATTGGAATTGCAACTTCTAATCCTGCCACAGATCCGTTGGTACATACGGGTCCCTCCACTGGGGACTCTGTGATAACTACTATAGCAAGAGGTAAAAGCCTCCTAACTTTCAGTGAAGAAATCCACTTGACTTGGGTATAAGTCAGAAATGAAAATGGGTGATTAAGGGTTGTTTCAGACTAGAACTGATGTCTTCTGAGCTTTCTTCCGTTTTGCTCTTAGACATGAGCGAAGTGCTTCTCTGGTGTTTCTGCGTGTGAACGTATAAATGATGGTTTTTCTACATTTTCGGGAAAAGTCCAGTGGTGACGCATTGCTTATCTGAATTGCCTCTGGTCGCATATCATTTTGAAAGGACAGACATGAGTAGTGCATTAAGTAGAAATAGCTTCTCGGTGGATGGGGGCGTCGTTTCAAAATCAAATCGTTGGTGTTGTTTCCAGCTGTGGGAGAAGAGGTTGGTTGTGAGTAATCCGTTGCCGTATATCAGTCTTAGTAATGGAATTATCTTTTGGGTTTTATGGTGCAGGGAAGGAGGACTGTGGTAGATTGTTTCCAGAAGCTGGGAAAAAATGTACTCCAGGAAATTTTAATCACTGGGCTTCATCTGGGAGTTTTTTCAGTTGGTGGGGCTGTCGAAGAGATGTTGCGATGACAGAAATATAATCCTTAAAACAGACTGGAGTCTGGCCTTGAACGGTGCCTTCCACTCCCTAGATTTAGCCAAGCAGTTGGCCACACCGTCGGTTACCCAGCTGCCATTTCTGGGATGAAGGACTATTTTCACCAACAACCATCTCATATTTCTTTGTGATGCTTCAGAGCAGCTCAGAGAAAATTTAGGGTATAGATGGCGATGGGCCAATTCAAATAGGTCCAACTGAAGTCACAAGTAAATTTCTGGTGTGAAAGTAGATTAGGTAATGACTACTGTAGGGGTTCTGGAACATTTGAAAATAGTTCCAAGCCAAAAAAAAAAAGAACATAGTTCTATATTATTAATGGGGAAACTATATACAACTAAGGCAAATATTTCTTTGAAAAAGCAAATGCCCTCAGGATTTGGGTTTTCCAAGAAAAGAACATCAAAAATGAGCAGAGAAGTTATATATTTAATGGATTCGATATTAAACCTACCTCCTGTAGCATTTTTTAAAATTGATCTCTGCATGTGACAGTCCTGGGCTTTAGAAAGAGCTAAGGCCTTATGCTCCAGGAGTTTCCAGCTCAGTTTCAGCATATCCTCTCACCTTTAATGGGCCATCGGAAAGCACAGAAGCAAATGGTCTGGCCTTGGCTGCAAACCCACATGCATTTAATTTAAAATACATAAAACTATACACTTAGAGAAATAGCAATTTCTACAAAACCTCCCGAGACAGTACTGGAGAGTGGCTGCCCTAGCTGGCATTCCTCTGTGTCTGGCTCCGAAGAGCCCCTCACGTGGTGGTGCTTTCTGCTTTGGGATTCCATTTTCAGGTGAGGCTGACTGGGAGGGGTATGAGAAATGGGATGTTATTACAAGACAACATCATAGAACCCTGAAAGTAGTCATTTTCGAAGCCGTATGTTCCAGCCGTACTCACCTAATGACATAGAACCCAGCTTCGCTGTGCTTTATCACATTCGAGGACTTGATACAAAACAGAAGCCAAGAAGGAAATAAACACCATGGCTGCGAATTTCACTTTGAGGGTTCTAGTTACCTCTTGTGGAGGCTTTAACCTAAAGCCAGTGCAATTTCTGAAAAAGAGAATTTAGCTGGCAAGTGTACAGTCATGAAGTTAGCAACAGCTGATGGGAAGCCTCGCCCCGTTGCCCCCTACCCCATCATGGTAACTGGCCTTAGCGCTTAGGCAGATCCGTTTGCATTGATACTCAGCAGGTAGCTTTCCTCTGGACCTCAGAACCATTTCTTTGACTAAAGAATTTCTGAAATTTATTCACCAGATTTCTCATAGTATCCATGTTTTACGATATGTGGGGCAGCAGTTTTCTGTTTTGATGTGTCTATTTTATTTAAAATATTTAGATTGTTTAATTTATAGAAGTCGAACATGCTTTTTATAAGAAGCTCTAATAGCACGGATGAGAATCACAGGCAAGGTCAAGGTGGCCCTCTGTGCTGGTGTAGTGTCCTCAGTCCCCTCCCCAGAGAGGAACAGTGTTAATTAACACTTGTAGACATTGTTGCTTGTACGTTATGTCAGAAACACTCTGTGTACCCAAACCCCCACCCACATATAGAGATATATTTATTCGTATACATATGTGCATATCTCTACTATCACACATTATTGCATAGGCTTATAATAGAACATTTTAGAAGCATGCTAATCATCTCTATGTGTATAGTTAACACCAACAGGCAAAAACAAAGTAACAGAAATTTTTCATTTATTCTTCGTTGTGCTTACCATTGCTAACCTTAGTTTTATTACTGCATCACTCCAATTGCACACAGCATTTGCTATTGCCTGTGCTATAAAATCCATGACCAAGAGGTCTTATAACGGCTTATGTTACCTTACATGAAGCATGAAACCTACCTGAGCGCTGAGCATTGTCTGCACTATTTTTGGATCTCAAATGGAGAGTTTCTTTCTCTGTCCTGCTCACTCCGCTTTACAAGGCCGAATCTGCAGGCTAATTGGACTCCATACACTGCCTAATGATATTTAATTAGGGCCAGCTACTGCCAGGAAGGTGTGGTAACTTGAATATGGGCTGGGGTCTGAGGAGCTTGGCTTCCTTCCAGGAGGAGTAGCTAATGAAATCACCGAAAACAGCCTGATCTTTTATTCAGTTATGCTGTTTAAAAATAAAGTAGATCATTGTTGAAATGACTCAGCATAGCCATCAAAATAAAACTAACTGCTCTACTTAAATGGATTATTTTCATTTTAGCTAAGAAAAACGTAGGACATCTATTAAATGAGAGACTTTTCTAACTAATCTTTAGCACTTATTTGTGTAAAATAGTTTTCCGTCCAGGTCTCACTAGACCCTTAATCTCTCTACTTTCTCATTCTCTGAATTCCATATTCAGCTGATTGCTGTAGTTTTTTTCTCTGCTCAGCCTCTCATATGGACTTGGGCCCGCTCCCTTTCTGTGACCAGGTCTTCACTCGTCTCCAATCCCTCCAAATTTCTGGCCATGGCGATAGTCGTCCTGGACTTTCTGCTACTACCTTCAGTAATTTGGTCATACAGATGCCCAGATTTTCCCCAGGTATTATGTGCAAAATGGATCAAAATGAAATTACCCTCTGGGACAAGTATCCATTTTGCCTGAAGGACAAATAGACTTTGATGATCTTACAGAGTGACAGCAAGCCTTGTTCGGAGACGCCATCGGCCACGGAGGTTTAACACACATCTTGTCCTAGTCCTACCATGGGCGTCTTCAATCGTGGCAGTTTCTTCCACCTCCGGTGATGTAAACCACGTGCCCCCCGAAGTTCCCCAGGTGACTGGATTATATACATGTTATACCCCTCCCGGCCACCTGTGCATTTTTAGGCCACCTTCCCACAGTTTAACGAGAAGCCTAAAAATAGGAACAAGGCGAGAAATCGTGCCCTTGGACAGCCCCCTCTCCCCAGACATGTAGCACTGACCTGGTGTCAAAAAGAAAGCAGAAAAAAATAATTCTTAGGCTCTTGAGGCATTGCCTTTTAACGTAGAGATTTGAATAGTGAATAGTATCCTCATGGTAGACAGATTCCGGACTCTATGTATGTATTCAGGCAATCATAACTTCATGAGCCAATCACACTTTGTGTATTTGACCATTTATTTTAAAAATATATCTATCCCTTACTCTGATGCAGGCAATATGCTAAGCATCTAAGAATCAACGCGAGAGCCCAAACTCTTGACTCCATGAAGCTGGCAGCCTAGGAGAAAAGATGGATTCCCATGTGATCATTTGGGTGTGGGGGAAGCCCAGGGTGCCAGGGAAGCACGTGCTGGGGGATCCCTCGGGCCTTTATTGTGCCCGTCACTCTTCAACCAGCAAGGTTTTAGTTGTATGAAATGTGACATGAGAATATGAATATGAAGGAGATAATATTTTGCATTTTCTTTTCCTTCGAGTCTCGGTACTGTTCTTAAAAACGTATTTGTGACCGAGACTTCCAGATGAGACAGAAACACCACTGAAATGAGAGCTAAAACTCATGCTATTTCACAAGGACAGAACTAGAAGCAATAGGCAAAATTTGCAGTGGGTTTTGACCTGCAAAATGAAGTAAAAATTTTTAAACCAACTAAGCATGAATTTAAGAGCTAGTGAGCAGAAAACATACTATGAGGTCTAACTTACTCCAGAATACTTCTGGAAGCATCATGGATTTTGATAAATGTTCTTAGGCATTCTTAAGTCATCTTAGAAATCTGTTTTACTGTCTCTCCAATGTAAAAAAAAAAAGTACCACGATTTGATATTCTTACAATTAAATGTAATCTACTACAACCTCAAAAGAAAATTTTGCCTAAAAGATATTGGAGATCCAGGTAAAGGTACTCAAAAGGCAGTCATGGAAACTCCCCTTGTTTTGTTGCAGGCATGAGAGCTGCAAGCTCTTCCAAGGGAGAGCTCACCCATAGAAACAAGTGACGTTTCTCAGTGTTTCCCAAGGGTGACTATTTCTAGCCAAACGGTATCTGAAAGGGATTCCTTAGTGGTGGGAATGACTAAAACTTTCTCGTTTCTCAACCCTTCGGTGAAACACAGGTAGCTTTCATTAGAAAATAGTTTATACAACTCAAATCTATACTGTTTACTATCAATTATACTGTTTATTATAATTTCAGTAATTTTTAAAAATTTTTGTGTTTTAGCGTTTCAATGCATCCATCACACCTGGGCACCTCGGTGCAAATCCATGAGGTGGCTAATGGAGATAATTCGTGTTAGAGAAATAAACCAAATCTCTATCTTGCGCATTCTCCTTGCACAGATTTTCACAGTAGGTGGTAGAACTAGAGTCAGAACGAAGATCTCTAGACATGACACACTAACACCCCCATGGTAGATATTTACCAAGAGAAGTTTCCCACCATTGCCTTCAGTGCTGTTTTACATTCCAATTTCCAAGATTTAGAAGGTGCCTCCTTGAAAAGATACTGACTCAGCATCACGCAGCAAGAGTTGAGTAGAACTGAGGGAGAATAGGAAGTTAAAAAGTCAGCGTTATTGCTCTCAGAGGCTTCTCAGGTTGGGTAAATGTCAAAGGGGAAAAAAAAAAAAGATCAAATGTTTGGTGCCACGGTGGATTTCATGAAAAAACTAACACTGAGGGTGACTTCCTGGCTTCCTTATGATTCTCAACATTTAAAAATGTTAGTACTATTTTCTCTCTTTGAAGTCACTATTGGGATGATATTTGAGAATTCTGTACCAAAAAGTGTTGGCAATGGGCTTTTCAAGACTCCATTGCTCTAAGTGGTTATGGAAGCCACGTCTGTCATACAGTCTCATACACAGAGGTCTGATACACCTATGGGAAGTTTTGCTGTGCTTGAAGGAGAATGAATAAGCAGGCCTGAGAGAGTCTTCAATTCTGGATCTCATCTTTTACAGGGCACCTCAACAGGCAGATCAGTGCGTACACACAAGACGGCCGTTTGATCTGGAAGGCGAACAAAAGTGAGATTAGGGACAGGAATGTTTGGAGGAGACAGGTGAAGTAGGACTATGAAATTCAAGCTCTGTAGGGCAGATAACTTGTGGAATTAAAGCAAGGACAGAAGAGTTCAGAATAGACATGAAAAGGATGTAGCTTTATTGCTCGTAGAAGGATTTTTTTTCCCCTAAACATATATCTAGAAAAATGGGTCGAGTTTTCTAAAAAACAAAGTGACTTACTACAGCTAGGGTTTCTTCCACTATTTAAGCGAAAATTGAACAGGCAAATCAGTGATCATGAAAAAGCAATTCCTTTACTGTGAGGGAGCTTAGACTAAAAGACTTCTGTGATATTTTTTCGTTTTAGATTTCTCTGATTGTGGACTCAGGCAGCACTGTTAGAACCCCGCCCCCTCTCAGTTCCTGCCACGTAGATGGCAGTTACAGCTTTTTTGTAACACCAGTCAGTGCAAATATATCCCAGATCACTTAGAAGCAGGTATTTCATGACCCTAAAACAATTTGCTTTGCTTATGTACACACATGCACGTGTGCACACGCAGAAACACACACACACACACACGCTGTCCATTGCTAGCCAATTCCCAAATCTCCTGAGCAGTCTCAGGTTCAGGAATTAAAGAGGAAAAAAAAAAGGATCTAGTGTTCATTTTCCTACTTTCTACCCATTTGTTTGGGGTGTGTGGTTGTGACCGGGGCTTAGACAAATGGCGGAAGATGTCTATTTTCTGGTAAAGAGCCACAGAGGCATTTTTTAAATGACTTTTTGTCATGAAGTAGGACTTAACGTTGTATTGCCAGACTACTGTTGCTATAATGTTTGTGGACTATAATTTTAATAGCCCATCCCCCTTCCATAATAAGAAGACCTGAATTCCTGGATTTCAGGTTGGCCCCTTGGGAGTCACTCTTGAGATGGTCTTAAAAAAAAAAAATAGACCCTGACCTGGACTTTTGCTCAGAAAATCCTCCCCCTCCCCCTTCTTCCCCACCCTGTCTTTGTCCCTGGCTTGGGAAGGGAAAGGAAGAGCCGAGTTACAGGAAAGGAGAAAAGATTTTCAAGAGCAGTACAATAATAAGGCTCTAGTCTTCACACAAATTGCCATGGCAACCCCCAAATAAATAATATATACTCTCAGCAAACTTCGATCCTCATGAAAAGCAAATCCAGAAGATGTAGCAAAAGATTGAACTTGTTCGAAGTGGCTTCAAGGGATATCATGAAATTTTCTATCTACGCAGCTTAGAAGAATTATGTGTGGAAGTTAGGGGAGAGACGGTTCTAGAAAGAGCTTTCTAATAGAGCTTTCCTAAGGAGTAGGTTGTTTGTCGAAGGAGTTTCTCTAAGTGCTCATAGGAGGTTATACCTGTCCACAGGTTTGCGATGGTCTATGATAAAATTTGAGAGAAATAAGGACAATTTAGGGTTTTTTTTCAAAAATCTAACTATACTCGATCCTTAAAACTTTAAAGACAAGCTTTTTTTATTTTGGGGTTTACATGTAGCCTTCTTAAAATTATAGAGATAAGAGATGTTTACAAATTGTCTTTACTTATAAAAATAAACTGATGACAGCTCTAAGTTGGTTTACCCTATATTTTCTTTTAAATTAATGAGTAACTCCATGAAATATGTTGGTGAGATGGATCATTTTTAAGATACTATCTAGCTTTGATATTCACTGTACCTCGTATAAGGAATCCAAATGATTCCTGACCTTTTGAATCTTATGAGTGTGAACATTTTTCATTCGCTCCCCTCCATCCCTTCTTGGTTGGACTGAGGCTCTGACCCACATACATAACTTCCAAAACGATTAGAACTCAGATCCGTGCTTGCTCACGTCCCGATTGTGGGCTGCGAAGGGTGGGTTTCTTGCCCTCCTGGGAAACGAGTTTCAGACCTTTCATAGACAAAATATTCTAGCGCCGTAGGAGATTTTGCAAAGCACATCTTTGAAAAGTTATAGTCCAAATTCGTCTCGGTAAAGGTTAGCCGGGCTGGGCTTTTATTTATTTATTTATTACCAAATGGATAAGTAGCAACCGTGATTCTGAATATTATATGGATCTTAACCGATCAAAAGTGGGGGAAACCATTCCTGTCGAGAGTTCAGGAAGAGAGGACAATGTCCGTTCCAAAAGAATGAATATATTTCATTTGATTTGATTTCTGAGTGGGAAAAGATTCTTGGGCATCCAGAGGACCCCTGGCTGTGGGTAGTTCAAAGGCTCCATCTGTGCAAAGAGTTGCAGTCACATTATAAAGGGCTCTTTCATGATTTCCGATTCTGCCCTATCGCATCCCAGAGCCATGCTTTTGCAAAGCTGCCAGCTGGCAGGTGGAATCAAAAAAAAAAAAAAAAAAAAAAAGTAGCAGCTGTGGCAGTAGGTTGATAAAGTTTTATTTCCAGGTGAAGTGGGATCCAGATAATATGAAGTGGAGGGAGGGAGGGTGGGTGGGAAGGGTGGGCTGGGGAAGGGAAGAATGGAGTTTTTTTGTAACAAAGTCATAAAGTATTTTTCCCTAATTTTCTTGCATTTCCTATTTATATAAAGTATCTTGATCACTGTGTTGCTCTACAGAGATTTTCAACGGAATTAATTTGGGAGACTGAACTAATCTCTGAAAAAGAAATTGACTAGTTACAGTTACTTTTTGGACACTTTTTCTGTATTGTGAATTGTGTGGAAATGTACAGAATAAAAATTAAGAAACCTAACTCGTTTCTTTTCTTCTGTTGCTGCCTGCTAGATGTAGTTGGTATGACTACTGTCCTTAATGGTGGTTGAGTTAGAATTTTGATATCAGGAGCTAAGCAAAGAGTTGGCTGTTAGGCAGAAACTATAAGGGATCCCCGATAAGGGAAATTAAAAAAAAAAAAAAAGAGTTCTGCGTTAAAGATGGACTAATAGAGGCTAGATTGACCCTTCCACCTGAATAAAGAATATCTATATAAAAAACAGTGATTGTTAAGACACCAGGCATCAGGCGAAAAAAGACAGTGATCCCTAAGAGATGGACGTCAGCCGCAAGATTACTCCAGTTTACAGACTTCAGAGTTCCCAGGCAGTGGCTCAGGGAAGGGTAGTTCAGGCAGAGCCTGGCAGATATTCTGAGTCGGGGAGACCAAGGCAACTAGAGCTTATAGAGCAGAGAGTATCGGGAAACTGCACAGAGAGAGAACCCCACAGATCTGCAGAGACCCCTACCTAAGTATTCAGTAAAACACTTGTCATTGTATGCATCTGAGGAAACTATGGAGATGTCGGAAACCCGTCCAAAGTGCTTAGAAGGAACGACAACCAGTGCTCGCACATGGCTTGGAATAATACCCTTTGCCACTAGCCACACTGCACCCTCAGCATCTACTCTGCCACGGATTTTATTTCTTAACACAACATCACAGATCTGTTTTCCCATGCTGGTCCCTTTTCCTTCCCACTCTGACCACGGTGACAATCGCCATGATGGTTTGGGCTGAATCTTCACACGTCCCCATCTCTTCTCCCCTCTTCCACTTCTCAACTTCCGTGTCACAGATGGACATTTTATTTGATTTTTTAAAGGTTTTAATTTTAATTCCGGTATAGTTAACACACAGTGTTTTATTAGTTTCAGGTGTACAATATAGTGATTCAGCACTTCTACACATTACTTGGTACTCCTCACGATAAGTGTACTCTTAACCACATGCCCTGTGTCATTCATCCCCCCCACCACCCCTCTGGTAACCACCAGTTTGTTCTCTATACTTAAGAGTATCTTTCTTGTTTTACCTCTCTCTTTTTTTCCTTTGTTTTGTTTCTTAAATTCCACATATGAGGGGCGCCTGGGTGGCTCAGTCGGTTGAGCGTCCAGCTTCGGCTCAGGTCATGATCTCGCGGTCTGTGAGTTCGAGCCCCGCGTCGGGCTCTGTGCTGACAGCTCAGAGCCTGGAGCCTCCTTCAGATTCTGTGTCTCCCTCTCTCTCTGCCCCTCCCCCACTCATGCTCTGTCTCTCTCTGTCTCAAAAATAAATAAACATTAAAAAAAATTCCACATATGAGGGCAATCATATAGTAGTTGTCTTTGGTACTCTCTAGCTCTATCCATCTTGTTGCAAATGGCAAGATTTTATTCTTTTTATTATGGCTGAGTAATATTACATTATATATATATACACGCATACACACACAGACACGCACACACACACACACACACACACACACACTATCTCTTCTTTATCCATTCATCAATTGATGGACACTTGGGTTGCTTCCCTAACTTGTCTATTGTAAATAATGCTGCAGTAAACATAGGGGTGCATATATGCTTTCAAGTTGGTGTTTTTGTATTCTTTGTGTAAATATCCAGAAGTGCAATTACTGGGTCATAGGGTAGTTCTGTTTTTAATTTTTTGAGGAACCTCGTAGTGTTTTCCACAGTGGCTGCACCAGTTTGCATTCCCACCAACAGTGTGTGAAGTTTCCTTTTTCTCCACATTCTCACCAACACTTGTTGTTTCTTGTCTTTTTGATTTCAACCATTCTGACAGGTGTGAGGTGGTATCTCATCGTAGTTTTGATTTACATTTCCCTGATGGTGAGTGATACTGAACCTCTTTTCATGTATCCGTGTGTCTTCTTTGGAGAAATGCCTGTTCACGTCTTCTGCCCATTTTTAATTGGATTTTTTGGGGTTTTTTCTGAGTGTTGAGTTGTATTATTCATATATTTTGGATACTAACCCTTTATTGGATATGTCACTTGCAAATATCTTCTACCATTCAGTAGGTTGTCTTTTATTTTCATTGCTTGTTTCCTTCCCTGTGCCAGAGTTTTTATTTTGATGTAGTCTACAGGTGTACATTTTACATTCAATTCTATACCAAGTTTCCTGTGTTGTTGATTTTTTTAATTCTAAGATTTGAAAGTTAAGCACAAGGAGATTCATTAGCATGGCATGTTAATGTGTACCTCGGAGGCAAATAGTAAGCTGCAATTACAAATTTTCTCTGAAACTTTTCAAGGCAAGGACTCCAATGACAATGAAAGACAATGTTTCTGTTATTCAGATCAAATCATTTTTGTTACCATTTTTTTTTAGATTGGTCTCCATATTGGGACCTTTTGATGTTGGTCATCTTTTTGTTGAAAGATACAACACACACTTATTTTTTTCAGTATGTCTCTAGTATCATTGAGCTCCCTTGTCGTTCTGGAATCCATTTCATTTTTCCTCCTAAAGGCATTCTCAGAGTCTACTGGCTTCCTGTTCTAATTCTGAAGAATTTTTTCCCAGTCAGTCTGGACAATTATCACCTTTGGCTTTTCTTCTTTGGACGTCTGGATTTGTCTTAAAACTTTTGACTCACATATTTCTTAGTTTCTTGATTTTCTGGAGTATAGTCACAAATTACTTGAAAACTAAGCACTAGGAAAATAAATTCTTGAAATGTCTGAAAATGGCTGTTTTGTCCTTTACTTAGAGTTAGTCTTTGGGATTCTGATTCCAACATCATTTTTCATTAGAAATGTGGAGAATCTTAGGAAAAAGAAGGCCCATGTACTTTGTGAGAAGTAGCAATGAATTTGCCAATATGTTAAAATCACAGAGTCATGTGTGGGAGCAAAATGACACTAGAAAGCATGTTGAATGAATTTATTTTGCACAGAAGAAAACCAAAGGTCAAAGAGATTGAAAATATTCCTCAGGATCACACCGCTAACTGGGACAGGGAGACTTCACCAAAGCTGAAGGGCTCCGTGTGTGCAACTTGTATCACAATAACGTGTTTGAATGCTCTAGATGCCACCTGAAGGAGCTACGGGGGTGAAACAAAGAGATGTTTGTAGCAGGAGAGAATACTGGCTTCCAGCCCTGGCTCTGCTCCTCAGGAATTATGCTTCTTGCTCTCCTTAGGCCCAGCTTTCCTGATCTGCAAAACGAGACTGTACACTGATGGTCTCTGGAGGGCCCCTTTCTTCTCTCAAATGGTAGGATTCTCTGAAGGGGATATATATATTTTTTAATTTTTAATTTTTTTATTTTTAAAGTTTGTTTGTTTGTTTACTTTGAGAGAGAGAGAGAGCATGAACCGAGGAGAGTCAGAGAGAGAGGGAATGAGAGACAATCCCAGGCAGTCTCCATGCTATCAGCGCAGAGCCCAATGTGAGGCTCGATCTCATGACCATGAGACCCTGACTTGAACCAAAACCAAGAGTCAGACGTTTAACCAACTGAGCCATCCAGGTGCCCCTGAAGGGTTCTTTTAATAGCAGGTCATTATAAAGATTTAAAAGCTTCAAAATGATCTCTATTCAAGGCCCTCCCTTTGGAAAACTTCACTAAAGTTATTCCCAAAATGTATTGTTTGAACACCCTTCACCATGGCATTCATAATTGGTTGGCATTTTTAAAATCTAAAACAAATTCCTTTTTAAATAAAATATCTATGGCTCCAGCCCTGGAGAATTTCTGTGTGTGCTTGTTTTCAGAGATCGGCACAGTGAGTCACAGGTTGCTAGCTGCCTGACGTCATGGGCTATCACTTCAGAGATGTACAGATAATTAGCTCAGTTTCACACAGATGGAAAGGACCAGAACTTATGTGGAGCCTGGATGCTTAATAACTCTTAGGTATTACGACTACATGGCAGCTGTGGTAATGATAACAAGGAAGGTGGTTTCTCCTTCCCTGACCCATCTAATTAGGTCATGGGATTTCTTTTCTGCTTGCATTGTCTGAATCCACATGGACAGCCCTGGGTCTAGCACGTATGTTACTGATTACAGACGGGGTGAGCTTGGGTATGTAACACTCTCAGCCTCGGTATCCTCATCAGAAATGTAGAAAACAATGCCACCAACCAAATGGAGTTTTTGTGGACATGAAATGAGATATTGGTCGGAAAAATACTTAAACGATTCCCAGCACATAGTAAGTGCTCAATAAATTGTACCTATGAGACTGTTCTGGAGAGGATTACATTGATGGCAGGCTTATCCCATTTCCCACACTTTCCCTGCGCTGCGGGGCAGGGGGCAGGCAAAGAGAGAAGAGCCCATGCATACTCACCTCAGATGACTGAGTTTACTTGATCGTCTTTGTTCTGACATTGAAGTTTCTGACCTAAAGTTTGCCTCAATCATTTTTACTCCCTCTGGCTTATAAAAATGCCTTAAAAATTAAAGATAAACACACTTCGATGGTGCTAAATAGAGCACAATTCTGAAAACTGAAATTGAGAGAATATATGGAATAAATAGACCGAAAAGCTTGAACTAAGAATGGAAAAAAAAAAATCATCAGCTTGGCCGAAGTCTACTTTCACATGATACCAGTCTGGGGACCTTGCTGGTTTGAGAAGACACCACTGTGCTGTCTCTCCTAAT
Source organism: Paguma larvata (assembly GCA_030068075.1). Taxonomy (NCBI): domain Eukaryota; kingdom Metazoa; phylum Chordata; class Mammalia; order Carnivora; family Viverridae; genus Paguma; species Paguma larvata. Next base: position 87,269,088 of record CM057834.1, on the reverse strand, counting down.
TGGGCGTGCACACAGAACCCCAGTTATCAGTTTATTTAAGTCTAGGGATGGTTTTCTTGTTTTCGTTTGCCTGTTTTTAAACCGTCTTCATTCTCCTGAAAATCACCATATTTCCAAACTCAGATGGCCTAGAGCCAAACTTTTGAAGGTTCTTTCATAACATGAAAACCTCTGACAGCTTATAAGCTGTAGTGATATTCTGTACGTTCTCAGATTAGCCGCGCCGTTCATTTCCAGTTTCTGAGTCTCCCATGGCCTGAAGCCTCTCTTTAAATGTCTTCTATCCATAACTTTGACTCTCAACTTTGGAATTACATTTGGTCTGGCTTCTCTGAATTCAGGGTTCTAGGTTTATTTTGTTTTTGTTTTTGTACTCTACAGAAAGGAAAATGCTTCTTCAGCCCAAATCGTAGGTTTGCACTGAAGACCGTGATACAGTTCCATGATTTAGGGCCTTTCATTGTCACGGATGCTGGGTATGAAATACAGGCCTACGAGCTGTTTTTAATTATCTGTATAGAAAACTCAGTGGCAGCCGTTTGCACCAGCTCAGTGAGCGGCTGGCTCATTGCAGGAAGAGATGACAGCTGGTCTGTCTGCCAACGACGCACTCGTTCCTCTGCCAGAGGCCATCAGGAGTGACATCCTCAACTCCGTTAGCAGCAGCCTCTGGTAAAAAGTGCATGCTTAATTACCAAATGTGGAATGGCCATTTAGGTTGTCAAGAGAAGGGTGATACCGACGGAATGGAATTTTCTTGCTCTAACCCACACCCAAGTCATATTTTTCATTCTATTTATCCTGTCCGAAAAGAAGTAGGGAGTAAAGGTTGGATGAGCAACAAATACCAAATATCGTCCTTGTGGTTTGTGCTAGAATAATGTGTTAGTCGTCGTTTGACTGAATAGCTCCACTCAAGAAAAATGGATCTATCAGAAATTTCTTGGTGCTGTTGTAATTTTTATTTTCAAGGAACAAAGCATAGGTTGTGGTGCCTGGATCAGAAGCTGTTCCCGTGTCCTCACAAGTATGCCTTAAACCAGAGATCCCATACTGGTATCTCTGCTCGACTGTTATGTTATGGCTCCAGTGAACACTGCCTCCCGATAATAGTGTCCTGTATAGTCCCGTTCCACACTGACTTTGGGTTTGTCCCTTTTTGGGGGAGTGAAGCAAGTGGTGGTTGGATAGACACTTTCACACTGGGGCTGGTCCCTCCAGTGTGGTCCTTCTTGGGACCTGGCACCATTGTGATGAATCCCAAGTTAGCCACATGGGGAGGCATGCAGAGAGAGAAAGATGTCTAGCCAGCCCCTATCTGTTTCAGCCACCCCCGTGGAGGTATCTATCCAATGTGTGATGGAAAAGAGTATCCTGGATGTTCTGGTCCCAGCGTGGGGCAGTGCAGAGCTGCCCTGACCAGTCCAGTCCAAGCTGCAGAGTCATGAGCAAATAAATGATGGCTGATTTTTAAAGCCACTGAGTTTTGAGTGGTTCATAATAAATCAATGGATAATTGAATCAGAGTCTCAGTATCTGAACAGACATATCAGGATTGGCTTGACCATTTGTGCTCTATTCCCTTCTGTTAGTGAAGACAGGAGAGGGAATAGTTACACGATTTTTTTTTGCCCAACCAGTAACTGAATTTGTGCATTGAAGGGGCCCATACAACACTATAGAATCAGAATCATGGAGTTGGAGAGTCCTCACAAAGTATTTACTTGTATTTTCTTTTTTTTTAAATTTTTTTTAACATTTATTTATTTTTGAGAGACAGAGAGACAGAGCATGAGCAGGGGAAGAACAGAGAGAGAGAGGCAGACACAGAATCCAAAGCAGGCTCCAGGCTCTGATGAGCCGTCAGCACAGAGCCCGATGTGGGGCTCAAACTCACAGACTGCAAGATCATGACCTGAGCCGAAGTCGGACGCTCAACCGACTGAGCCACCCAGGTGCCCCTTTACTTGTATTTTCAAAATCTCTACTTTGAGAATTAAAAAAAAGAAGTTGGAGTCCACAAAAGTTAAACTAGGAATAGAATTCAAGCCTCAGGATTCTCCCAGTATCCATATTATGTCGTTGACTCCGGTGGTTTCCAACACTTTCAAGGACACGGACCACTGTTAACATCAGAACATAGTAAATACTAAATTAACGTGAATTAATTTGTTGGCTTTATTGTACTTTTTCTGCTAATGTTAATCTAAAACTGTGAGATCCATGGTTATATCCAGAGAACATAGTATATGCTGATAATTAGACTCTTTGAGAGGAAAGGCGAGGTGAAGGAACAAGAAACTTACTGATTTGAAAATAGCTTCCAGCCACGTCCTCTCCTCCTAAAGAAAAAGCTATGTCTGCAGTCCCTCCATAATATGGAGTATTTCAGCCTTAATGACCACTAACTTGAGAACTCTGCCGTAAGTCTTGATGGACATTTAAGGAGCTGCAGTCCCATGCTTACGGGACACTTGAATTCATTTGTTTACTTTATTTTTTTTTCTTCCTTTCTTCCTCGCTTCCTTCTTTCCTTCTTTCCTCCTCCTCTCTCTTTCACTCTCTCCCTTCCTACCTTCATCTCTTCTTTGTTATAAAAAAACAAACAAACACGTGATGACATGGAAGAGTTTGGGGCTCCGAATGAAGAGATACGTTAGGTTCTTGGGGAAGATGGTGCACGCCAATCATTTATGAGTTTCTAAATCTCAGGTATGCCAGTCGCTAAGCCTCTAGCTATGGGGTCAAGGAATTTGAGGTTAGATAAGGTGCTAAAAGTTGTTCCACGTCGTAGGCTCTTAATATACATCTTTGAGGTTAAAAAAAAACTGTGACATATTTTTATCAAGTTTACAATTAAGGTAGTTGACCAGTAATATCCTAATTACTCAAGTCTTCGTTATTCAGGTTTCTGTGGTTGCAAATGTGGAGTAGATCAAAAGTTGCATTATATAGAACCATTAGGTTTTGAACACACCACTGGAAAAAATAGTCTCTAACTAAAGAGCCTTGCATTCAACTGTTCAACCAAGATCTTATTGGACAGTCTCTCACTGGTTGTTTGAATGCTGAAATATCTTAACAATACAACATAATACAAGGAAATAAATTATAGGGATAAATCAGCTTTTAAAAGAGAACAATGACAGTGTAGTTTGTGGAAACGAGAATAACTGAAAAGCAGAGAATAAAAGGGAATTTTGGAGAACTGGTGAAAGTTTTACATATTACATTGCAAACATAGTCATGCTTCAGATTTAAAATATGAAATAAGGCATATTATATTGCCATGCAGTTTTTAAGAAAAACAGAAACAAAGTGTGCATTTGATTTATTCATTGCGTTAAGACTTATCATCTAAACTTACTAAATAATATAAATATTTTCATTCTATCCTTCAATATAACAATCCCCATTTACTATGAAATGTTGGCCCCCTATCTAAAAAGATATTTTCCAGGTTCTAATTATCCTCAAATAATGAGCCTCCCTATACTTCTTAATTATATGCATGATTCAGCTTCTAATGCAAAGGACAGAAAGAGATGACCACTTATTGAATGCCTTATATAGTCCATGATCTGCTCTGAGCACACATTACATTTTTTTCTCCTTATTAATCCTCATTACAACTTTCTGGAGTAAATATCAGTAACCCCATTTTATAAATGAGAAAAACCAAGTGTTAATATTTAAGTAGCTTGTATAAAGCCGGATGGGTATTTTGTGAAAGAAAAGGAATCATGACCTCAAGTTTTTTATCAATGACATTCAAGGAGTCAGTAAATAACACACCACATTCCTGTTCAAGTTTCCACCCGATCGAGACGTTAAAAATAAATACAAATGAAACAGGACAAAGCAAACTGGAGCCCCAAATATGCTTTTATTAATGATGAATCTGATATTGGAAGTGGGGTTCATTTGGAAGGACAGGTGGGCTTCCTATTAAGGCTCCTAGAAGGGTACATCCCACAGTACCACGTGTTGTTCCCTCAAGTCTCCTCCCTCCTAGAGGTGGAAAAGAACTCTGAGTTGGAAGATTTGGGGTCTAGAAAACTCATCGAGAGATATGATCTGCTGATCAGGAGAAAGAATCTTTAGAATAAATTCTGCCTTTAATAACATTTGGCCACACACATATCTTTTGTGCCCCTGTTAGAGATAAAATATTTGGCTGAATGAGGCACTAGTATCAGTTATTGAAAGTCTCTCTTACGCTCTAAGTGTCTTCTTATTCTAAACATTGTGACAGAAAAAGTGCATGAAACATGAACCAGTTATCAGCAGATCCTGCTAAGGAGTTCTGAGCTTATATGGTGAGATCGACAAAGAATTCTACAGAGACTGAAATAGAAAATGAAACGTTTAAGGAAAAGAACAGAACTGCTCACAGACTGTTTGCACAGGCAGAAGTAAGTAACTTGATGGAAGTGAAGACTAAAATAACTATTTTTCTTTTTTTTTTTAAAATTTTTTGATGTTTATTTATTTTTGAGAGAGAGAGAGAGACAGAGCACGAGTGGGGGAGCAGCAGAAAGAGATGGAGACACAAAACCGAAGCAGGCTCTAGGCTGTGAGCTGTCAGCACAGAGCCCAATGTGGGGGTGGGGGTGGGAGAGAACCGTGAGATCATGACCTGAGCAGAAGTCAGACGTTTAACCCACTGAACCACCCAGGTGCCCCCAAAGAACTATTTTTCCATGCAACAGCTTTTATTAAGCCTGTGGTGATTAAAACAGGAAATTAAAGTGTTGCTAAAACCTGGTACACAAATAGGAGCTGAAGTCCAGCATTAAAAAACAAAAAAATCACCAAAAACCCAGGTAGGTGCAGGTAACTAACTACATTTGGTCTTTGGGGGAGAGATCATGTGATTACAAATTATTCATCCTACTGAGGGGGGAACCTCTGCCTGTACCATGTAATCGTTGCAGCAGATGTCTGTTTGCTACCCCTTGGCCTTCTTACAACCTCCATCTCCTCTGCCTGCCTCCCATTACGGAAGCTGAAAAAAAATCTCATCTCCAACTTACTCAGTCTTTCTTCCAGGAAAGGTCACATCTGACCTGTCGTGGCTAATAGCATAACAGTAAGGAGGAGTCTTTGGGGGCCTTTGGAAGGATTTATTCTTTCCCTGTGTGAAGAAGATACTCAAGGAGAAAACCTCTGCTGAGCACCGCTCCCAAGATGCCGCCATCTTGTAAGACACAAGGTGCAGGACAACGGCGTGACAGAGACACCAAATGGGCTCTGAAATCTTGGAGACACTGAACCAATGCCAGTGACCACAGACTTCCAGAAGTCTTGTCATGTGAGATTGCGCTAGACAGGTTTTCTGTTATTGGAAGCTAAAAGCATCCCTAACTATTCCTGAAAATGGAGACCACAATTTAGGATAGAACTGTATCTTCTCAGCTGAATTCCATCACAGTTTTTATCTGACAATTTAGTTTTGAAAGGTAAATAATCAAAATGTTTCATTTCCCACAAGTCAAAATGTTATATAATGTGGCCAAAATATACTGAAAAGTCTGGGAAGACGATGACCAAAAAAGGTCAGAGTACCTTCTAGGTCAGACCTGGCTCAAACCTGACTTGACCACCTCATGCTGTATGATTTCATCTGAAAAATAGGGGCGATGAGTCATTTACCTCATGGTGTTCTTGGGAGAATTACATGTGATCTTTATGAATTGCTTACCCCAGTGCCTGGAAGATGGAGATGGTTATGGCCTGTCACCGCATACTCCTTAATTTGCAAAATAAATGTTCAACTTTATAGTCATCTTCTTGATATCAACTTACACTTCTCCAGTCTTTCAGGAAAACTTTATTCTGTATTTACTTCTCAAATATATTCATTTTTCCTTTTTGAGAAAATTCTTATTGGTGCCAAGTTTTTCTTTCTTTCTCTCTTTCTCTCTTTCTTCTTCTTATTTTTTTAATGTTTATTTTTGAGAGAGAGAGACAGAGTGGGAGCAGGGGAGGGTCAAACAGAGGGGGAGACACAGAAAATGAAGCAAGCTCCAGGCTCTGAACTGTCGGCACAGAGACCGACATGGGGCTCGAACTCATGAACCACAAGATCACGACCTCAGCTGAAGTCAGATACCCAACCGACTGAGCCACCCAGGAGCCCCTTATTTTGTTTTTAATGTTTATTTATTTATTTTGAGAGAGAGAGAAATAGAGAGAGAGAGAGCAAGGGAAGTACAGAGAGATTGAGAGAGAGAGAGAGAGAATCTAAAGCAGGCTTCACACTGCCAGTGCAGAGCCCAATGTAGGGCTAGAGCCATGAAATCACAACCTGAGCTGAAATTAAGTCAGATGCTCAACTGACTGAGCCACCTAGGTGCTCCCCAAGTTTTTTCTGAGTAGTCAGTTATTCCAATCCTTTAGATACTATGCACAAGTCAACCATTGCATTGTTCTTACCACCCTCTCCTTGACTCATCCAACTAGGATGGAACGCAAATTAGAGTCAAGTAAGGGAAGTTTGGAGAGCGAGGTGCAAGATGGTGATGGAAAAGTTATTGGAGACAAACACCCAGCCCTATACGTGTAAAAGCAATGCCAAGGCAATGCCAGCTAGCCAAGGTAAGGGAATGGAACTGAAGTTAGGGTGACTCTGATTCTCTCACTTACATACATAAAGAGCCAAACAAAACAACAATAAAACAAGAAAGAAGACTCATAAACACACACAAAACAAAATAAGAAGCAAGTAGGATTTAAGACGTTGAAATCACAGGCCTTGATCAATAGCAAGAATATTAGAATAATTGTTTAAATGGATAAGAGAAGGTTACTGGGGGAGGGAGATGGAGGTGGAAAACAAGGCTTAGTTAAGCTACCAACTTTGTCCCTTGAGTAGCAGATTACCAGATTTTTATTTAAACAAAGAACCACTTCCCTTTCCTCCAATCACCTCCAAAATAATGGTTACTTCCAAGTGGGGGAGAAATGAAAGAATCGGTCATTAGCAAAGTTTCTTCTTTTCACTTTGGACATGGAAGCCCCAGAAAGGTAAATCGAACACCCTCGTTTCAAGGGCAAACTCTAGTTGGGGGAAGATTTTTATTACAGGATTGAGAGCTTCTTGCACAAATTGATTGAGAGAGGCATTCTAGATGGACTAATCAGAGCAAGTGGCCCAGAGTCTTAGATCATGCTTCGAAAGTACATGAAAAGTAAATTTAAAATTGTCCACTTGTGCTGTGGTATATACTTCTTTTAAACCTTGCTTAAATAATACATTCTCCACTTAAATCTCACATAAAACTCCCGACTCAGCGTTTCTAAGGGTGGGCTCGCTCAGTTGTCTAGTCCTGTTCCCTGTCTCAAGGTTGGGCATCACCACCCACAAAGTTCGAATCCTAGGGGTTATTTCTGATCTTTTCATTTTCGTTTTGCCATACATAGCCAGTGTTCTGCTTCTTCTGGTCAATTGTTTTCTCTCTAATCTGCTGTCCCTCCATCATCGTTGCTGACTTCCTTATTCAACCACATGATTTCCAAGCTGGATTCTCTCGACCGGTGTCCCTGCTATTTTCTTCAGTCCTTCTCCATCTACTCAACGCAGCCAGAGAGAGACTTTCAAAATGGAAATCCGATATATGGTTCTTCATGGCTTACCATGGTTCTTCAGCCAGAGCGAGATTTCCAAAACAGAAATCCGATATGGTTCTTCATATCAAGGAATGCCTATAACAATAAAATAAAATCTAACTTCCATACGAATGTTGGCAAGTTTATCCATAGACCTGACCCATGCTCATCTCTTCAGACGTGTTTGCTACAGCCTCCTTCTAAGCATGCGATATGATGGGGGAACAAAATGGCAAATTTATAATAAGTGGTCAGATGTAACGGCTCAGTTTTGATTACTCTTTAACATATATACAGAAATTGAAAGGGATATCCATCTCTATATGTATCTATACTTTGGCTTCTCCCTTTAACCCAACCTTTTATTTTCTTGTCTGGATTCCCACTGAAATTTCTACTAGTCTCAGTCAAAACCGTCCATCCCTTAAATACAACCCTGTTAGTTGCAAGGTCACATGAGTGCTAGGAATTTAATTTCTTACAGCAATTACTATTCATTTACAGTCTGAAAGAGTGCCAAGTCTGAAAACTTTATGCTGGAATACATTATGGCAAGATCTGGAAATGAGAACAGGTTGGGATTAAATAAGGTAGTTCACAATTATTTTAATTTGGAAGATTCTAGGCCTCACTTCACATATATTTAACCCAATTTTTTTTAATTTTTTAACTTTTTAAATTTATTTTTGAGAGACAGAGAGAGAAACAGGGGGCTGGGGGGGCGGGCAGAGAGAGAGGAAGACACAGAATTCAAAGCAGGCTCCAGGCTCTGAGCTGTCAGCACAGAGCCTGATGCGGGGCTTAAACCCACAGACTGTGAGATCATGACCTGATCTGAAGTCAGCAGCTTCACCAACTGAGCCACCCAGACGCCCCTTAACCCAATTCTTAGAAAGTAAGTTTGTTTCCAAACCTTTGAAACTGAAAATGGAGAAGTTACACACCATGAATGCTCTGGTTTCAAGAGAAGGCCTCAGAACACACTGGAGGTGAATGGATGCCGGGAGCCAGCTACTCAGAAAGGAGCTGATTGGGGCACTCGAGTCCCACTAAATAATTCAGAATCCCTAATGGAAACCAGATCCAACGTTTCCCCAGTGGAGGCGCAGCCTTCTTGGTTCCCCGATAGCCAGCCAACTCCTCAAGAGCTTCAGAAAACAACAATAAAGTAAAAGGTAAAAAATATTTTAATGGCATTCATATTCTCCTGGGTGCCTTCTTGGCATGGAGTTCCCAACTTCCTGACAGCTGCTGCCATTGTAGAGAGACAGGGAGAGAGAAACAGAGAAAGAAATCAATATTTAAATCTGAAACAGCCAGAGAGTTCAATGAGGAGTGCCAGTATTAACTGGTTTGTGTATGTGTTCGGCCTTTCAAAAGCCCCCAGTCTTAAGAGGAGAGGAGGTATTCTAAGTAAACAACTCATTAAGAATCACACAGCAACGCATTTAATTTCAGGAAGAATATTCATGTGAGACTTTGTCTAGAAATTTCAATAATAGAATGAACTGTTGCATACAGTAATGTCTCTCTCTCTCTCACACACACTTACTTTCTCTCTGTCTTTCTCACTCTCTCACTCTCTCTCAAAACAGGAAGAGAATATTGATTTCCCAGTCTTGGCCACCAGCCCCACCCCTTCTCACTATAAGCATTGAGATGAATGAGCCGGTGTCTCTAAAAGCACTAAGCAATCTTCAAGAGAGTACCGCTTTATAAATAATAATAAAAAAAAAAGCTTTATTATTATTGGGTAGAAATGTTAGAGAGAAAGTTGGAGCTCTTATCAAAGGCTGTTGGTGCCCCGACATTTGCTGTCAGCTCTGAAAAGGTGGCTGTGATATTCATTGTATCCAATCCTGGTTGGCTTTGGGCCCAGCATACAGTGGGATTTCTGGCCAATGGCCCCGTACAGTGGGATGGCTGGCGCCCAGCCCAGGGATTAGAGAGCTTTCATTTCTTTGTCTCATTGATATTAGTCACAGAATCTCCCTTTTCATGCACAACCCAAGCCCGTGCGGGGGTACGAGGGGGGGAGAGGGCAGAAACAGAAATCGCTGCGGACTCTGAGCTCTGGTACCCCTAGGAGTAAGAAGAAAATTTCCATTTCCAACTCGGCAATCCAGCATCTGTATCTATTTCGTTATGCACATTGAGCAGGAAATAGATAGTCTGGCGTGTCCTTGAAAGGAAAATTGCTGTGTAGACACAAGACACTGCGGGTTAACCTTGGACAAACGAGCTATTCGGTATCTTAAGGCTTCTTTGGCTTTCTCCTCCTCCAATGAACCAATGACTTCTGAAATTCATCTCGAGGAGCAATTTTGGTAAACATAATCTGTGGGCACAATTCATTCCATTCCTAGATACGTGTGTTCCCGCGTACATGCATGCATAGATTTCCTTCGATTCTTCTTTGCATGTGTGTGCAAGATGGTGGCAGAATCCATCGTACCAATGGTCCTGGAGGTACATTATACTCGAATCTCTCAGAAAACGTTCTGCTGAGTTCCAAAGAATAAACTTTGGTCTCAAATAATAATAATCTTGTCTTAAATATTCATATGCAATGGAAACTGAAAGTCATTTCCAAATTAAAACGAGGGCTATGAATTGCTAAACAGCAACTGATCTCAAAATAAACCCACAGAGCCCCAACACATCATAACAAAATGACTCAGGCTCACATCTCTTGGCCTGATTCCCCGAAGGGGAAAAAAAAAAAAACTTGTGATACAAGAAACGAAGTATCGAAGTCTTAAGGAAGATCCAAATTGAGTCCATGTGCATAGGCTAAGCTCCTTTTCCTTATATTACAGAACAGTCATTAGTGAGAAATTAATCTCAGATATAAAATATATATCTTTTCTGGAACCGGCTGAGTGGTAGAAGGAGTGAGTGATAGGTGGGGAGAGAGGGCATATAAATGCCTCTGTGAAGAGCTGTCACCTTCCTCTCTCCTTATTAGTCTATTACGCTTCTGCTTCCCCAGCTATAAAGTGTAATAATGACATCCATTCTTATACGGTTTCTGACGTAGATTAAATGAGAAAATATATGCGGAAGACTTCGTAAAACTTACATTATTTAAAGCGGGTAGCGTTGCATGGCACTTGAAGATGGCAATACTTAAGGAGGGGGGATTTAAAAGAAAGATGGAGGGGCACCAGCATGGCTCAGTCAGTTAAGCATCTCATAGTTCGTGAGTTTGAGCCCCATGTCAAGCTCGGTGCGGACAGCTTGGAGCCTGGAGCCTGCTTCCGATTCTCTGCCTCCATCTCTCTCTGCTGCCCCCTTCTCATTCTCTCTTTTCAAAAATAAACATTTAAAAAAACAAAGGAAAGATGGATTTTGTTCCAGTGAAGTTAGGGCTTTCAAATTCCTAAAATTATAATAAAATGACTAATCCCACACTCAGAGTAGCGGGAATTTTGAAGATTCCTGGTCCTATTATATTTTAAAGAAATTCGAGGTCAAGAGCCCATCAGTAATTTATCCGAAGTCAGAAGCTCCCCAGCAGCAGATGAAGGGAATCTCACTCTGTACTTTTCAACCCCATATTCCTGCATCTGCATTCCTTACACATGACAACTAGCTGGGTTTTGTCGTTGTTGTTTTGATAAATAAATGACCCCCGAGAGAGGTGGTGGTGGTGACGGCGCAGCTCAGAGTGGCTGTGTAGCTCCGGAAAGGCTTCATGGCGTAGGAGGAACTTGACAGAAGGCGAGGGTGGAGGTAAATGCAGAGCAGGGAGGACCTTATCCGTGCAGAACATAGCAAGAACCAATGAGGCATAAAGCAGCACGTTGTACCCAGAGGTCCCTGGGGACAGCTACCTGGCTACCCTAGAAAGAACTCACTGGAAACAATAAGAAATTAAGCGTACTATCAAAGGTCGAATTTTAGATGATGCCCTTCAAATAAATTTTACATGATTCTATAAAAGTTTAGGTTCTTGAATGGGAGATTGACAAGATGACATGTTCTCAATAGATTTTCCTTCATTTAGGCAGCCTCCATGTTTTATACACCAGTCTTCCTAAATATTACCGGCACCGCGTCAGTCTGTTTTAGAAGCTCCCGTGTCTCTGTTGTGTCTACAACAAATGCAAATTCAAGATCCGCCACGTGTGAACCTCACTCCAGCTTAGCATGGCTCTCCGACCTTTGCTTCAGCCCAAACTGTCCATGAACCGTCTCCAGTGTTGCTGAACTTTGGGGACTCCACCCGCCATTCTGACTGTAACAATTGCCATCTCTGACTCTACCCCTCACACTTTGTTAAAGCCATTCTTCAAAAACTAGTATAAATCCTTCCTTTTCTGTTAAGTGGGTTTTTTTCCTAACCTTTGATGTGGATCCTTTTTCCTCTGAACTGAGAAAACAACCTCTTACTATAAACTCATATGCTTTTATCAGGAAGGCCGTACGCTTAACCTCCTTGACGATGGACGCATGCCTTCGGGTGTGACGATGCCTTTTTGTATCCCACGCCACCGATCCTGCCCTATGTGAGCTGGGCCTGAAGCAGAAGCTCCGAGGGTGGGCTGGTTGGACATCGACACACCGCAGACACCCTTCCGGGTTAACTATCCACTGCATGTCTATTAATAACAGCAGTTAGCCATCTACTTTAGGAAATAAGCAAAGAAAAATGATTTCTTAAAATAAAGGAGTTTATGGGGTGCCTGGGTCACTCCATTGGTTAAGCATTTGACTCTTGATTTTGGCTCCGGTCACGATCTCATGGTTCATGGGATCAAGTCCCGCATCAGGCTCTGCGCTGACAACATGGAATCAGCTTGAGATTCTCTCCTTCTCTCTCTGCTTCTCCCTCCCTCTCTCTTTCTCTCAAAATTAAGCAAATAAAAACTTGAAAAAAAATCAAAAACGTTAAAAAAAATAAAGGAGTTTACTTCTGAAAGTCTTAGGATACATCTCGTTTTTACATGCATCTATTCCTAATTTAATGCAGTGTCTGGCCCAGAATTTAGTGAGATTTTAAAGATTCTTTGTTAATATAATGAATGATGATATACTGTTTATTAATTAGCAAGCCATGTTCCCAACGTGTTAAAAGCTCAATTTTCTTAGCAAACTTGTAAGGCAGGCATTGTTATTATCCCCACTTCACAAATGGTAAACCAAGGCATGGAGTGGTCAAGTAACTTACCAAAGGTCACACTGACAGTAACTGAAAGAACTCAGCTTTGAAACCAGGCAATCTGACTGGAGTCCATGCTGTTAAACCCTATGCCATGCTATCTCTTTATTTTATTTTATAAATAAACTTGATTGAGGTACATTTAATAATTTTAGTTATATACAATAAAAAGTACCCAGGTCAGTATACAGTTTGATGATTTCGACGAATGTATATTTCTATGGAACCACCATGTCAGTAGACTGTCTTATGGTTCTACCCAACTCTCCAATCTCAACTTGTACAGGTACAGCTACTGATTTGGGTTTTTTTTTTTTTTTTTTTTGTCAATGTAGACTAGGTGTGCTTTTCCCAGAATGTCATATAATGGAATCACACGGTATGGGCTCACAGGTGTCTGGCTTGTTTGGCTCAGTGTAATGTTTTTGCAGTTAATCCATGCTAGTTGCAGGTATCAACATTTATTCTTTTGTTTCTGACTAATGTCTCATTGAACGGATCTATCAGCTTTTGTCAACACGGTCATCAATTGATGGATTTCCAGTTTCCTTTTTGTAGATAAGGATGCTATACAGACATTTATGTGCGTAAAAGTGTGTGGGACACATATCTGTATTTAACTTGAGCAAATACCCAACAGTGAAAAGCCTAGGTCATACGGGAGACGTATGTTTAGTTATGAGCAGCTGCCAAAATATTTTCCAAAGTGGTAGTGCCATTTTATATTATAGTCTCACCAATACTCGGGAGTGTCAGTCTATTTGGGGGGGGGGGTTAGGGGGAGGGAGAGAGAAAGAGCATGAAAGGGGGAAAGGGCAGAGAGAAAGAGGGAGAGAGAGAATCTCAAGGAGTCTCCATGCCCAGCATGGAGTCTGACACAGGGCTCAATCTCCTGAATGGTGAGATCATGAGCAGAGCTGAAATCAAGAGTCGGACATTTCACTGACGGAGCCACCTAGGCTTACCAGGATTGTCTGTCGTTTTTCATTTTAGCTCTTTCAGTAGGTATGTGGTGGTATCACTTGAGGTTTTGGTTTGCATTTCCTCGACAAGGAAAATGATGTCAAGCATTTGTTCATATGCCTGTTGGGATTTACGTATTTTCTTCTGTGAAGTCTCTGTGGAGATCTTTTGACCAGAGAGAGAGAGGGAGACACAGAATCTGGAGCAGGCTCCAGGCTCTGAGCTGTCAGCACAGAGCTCAATGCAGGGCTCGAACTCACAAGCCGTGAGATCATATTCTGAGCCGAAGTCAGACGCTTAACCAACTGAGTCACCCAGGCGCCCCTTGACCATTGTTAAAAATTGCATTGACTTCTGATTATACAGTTATATGAAATCATTAATATCCTGGATCACAACTTTGTCAGATATGTGTTTGAGAATATTTATCTGCACTCACCGGATTGCCTTCCTATTATTTTCAATGGTAGCTTTCAAAGAACAGAATGTTAATTTTTATGAAATTCAATTTCTCAGCATCTTAATAACAGTTTGTGCTTTTTACATTTTATCTAAGAAACCTTTTCCTACCCAAGGTAAGGAAGATGCTCTCCTATTATTTTCTCCCAAAACTGTATAGCATTTGCTTTTACACTTCGGTCCACAATCCATTTGGAGTTTATTTTTCTCTCGAGTGTAGAAATTTATTTTTTCCACATGAATATTCAGTTCCTTGGGACCATTTGTTGGAATGACGATCCTTTCCCCATGAAATATGTTCGAGTCTATTTGTGAATTGATGGTTTGGTCTCCATTGATCTAGAAGTCTATCTTTATGCCAGGATTGCACAATAAGCTTGATTATTTTAGCCTTCTTCTGGGAAGCAATATCAAGCAGCGCGAGTCCTCCAACTTTGTTCTTTATTTTAAAAATGTTCCGCCTATTTGAGATACTTTGTTCTGCCATAGAAACTTTGGTACCGGTTGGTCAGTTTCAATCAGAAAATCTATTGGGATTCAGTTTGGTTTACATCGAATCTGTAGATAACGATGGACAGAGTTTACATCTTAAGAGTCTTAAAAATGTCTCCCATTTATTTCTGTGTTCTATAATTTCCATCAGAAATGTTTGGTGTCTTTCAGCGTCGAAGCCTTGGACACATTTTGCTAAATTTATCTCCCTAGTAGTTTACGCTTCTGAGATACATGTGTTAACATTTACTTTTCCACTGATTAATTGCTAGGATTTAGAAATCAAATTGATTTTTATAATTTTGAACTTGTATCTAGCCAAGGGCACTTACTAGTTCTAGATGCTTTTATATGGATTACTGACAATTGTCTATAGATATACACTCATGCCATATTAGAAGAAAGACAATCGTACCTCCTTCCATTATTTTTACTTCTTTTTTTTCTGACCTTATTTTGCTGGCTAAGATCTCCAGCACAACATCACAAAAAAGTGGTGGGCATGGTAATTTTTGCCTTGTTCTGAATCTTTGATGCAAAGCATTCACTTTCACGAGAAAGTGTCACATTGGCTAAGGGACTTTCTGCACACATGTCTTACCAGAACACAGATGTTCAGGTATATTCTTAAGTTGCTGAGAATTTTTATCACGAATGGACGTAGGCTTTTTTCTAATGCTTTTCCCTACGTATGTAAATGTGTTCTTTTTGTTCCTCTAATTATTCTGTTAATATCGTGAATTATGCCATTTGATTGTCACGTGTAAAACCAAACTTGCGTTCCAGGTATAAACATCCGATGGGACTTACCGTATTCTGTTTTCCTACACATCACGGGCGTTGATTTGATATGTGTTAAGGGCGTCTGCATTTACGTTCCTGAGGGATATTGGTCCGTAGATTAATATTTTCTTGTAATGGGCACTCAAACTCTTTTGGGTGTTTCAGTCTCGATTTTCTGGGTGAGTGTGGTTGAGACCCAAGGCCTGTTCCTCAGCTTTGCCACTTTAGAACCTTGATATTTTAGCAGCTCTTGATTTGAGAGAGGCAAGACTGAGGGGTTGAGATTCATAACCCTTAGATTCAGAGCAGCCTGACCGATCAAGTATAAATTCGCAAAATTTACAAGCATTGTTGGTTGCTTTCCAAATCTGTCCTACCTCTTCTTTTCGCTGGTGTGATCTGTGTGGCCACGTGACCGGGGTCCACTGGGGCTTTAGGCTTCCTTTCTTTAGCCCAGATCTGCCTGTAACTCCTTGAAACCATATTGAAAAGCCTTGGTTCACAAATTGAAGGCGCAGAGTCAAAAGCTGATGACACCTGGCCCTCAAAGGCTTTGAAGCCCTGACTTTACCTCCCCATCACATTTGAGATAAAGTCCCAAAATATTTAAGCCATTTTAGTTGATTTTTCTGTGTTTTCTTAAATCAAAAAAAAAATAATAATCCTTACAAAAATTATCAAATAGAGAAGTAAGTTGTAATCTAGTCACAGTGATAAAAAAAAAATAAAGTTTTTTAAGAATTACTTTTGGAATAGTCAGAGACAGGAAGAGAAGTGTACTAATGGGCCTTCCATCACGCCGTGCGGCCCGATGCACTGTCTTTCGGCCCGGAACGGTAATCGAGAATCTAAACATCTAAGCATCCTGCCGAGTAGGCGATCCAGGAGACACTTTGACAAATTTTTCATCAGGTCCCTTCACATTTTTTCACTTCAGGCTGATCACGCTTCTCCTTGTATTTGTCACGGCGACATCAGTGGCCTCGTTTCCCCAACGCCCTTAGGACATGTTATAATTTCTATGGCTTTAGATTGGCCAGCATTGGCTAGAGCTTAGCCTGGTGGCATTCATGCAGGGGCCCATTAATTACACCTAGAGAGGCGGGGCCCTGGCAGGGAAGGTGAGCCTTAGCCTTAGCTCACCCCTGGGGAGTTTCTGGGGGCAGAGAAGGTGTGAAAGGGTGTTAGCAATCAGTCATTCTTCAGAAGAGACAGGGAGAAGTTCAACTGCCGTGGCCTCCTCTCTGGGATCCCTGCTTCCATCCTTACCCGCCTGCAGTCTATTCACCACATACCATGGTGAATCAATCAGAGTTTGTCACTCTCAGTGACTTCCCACCTCACCGAGAGCAAAAGTAGAATTTCTTACGTTAGACAAAGGTCATGCATGAGCTGACCCATTTCTTGCCTGGCCTGAATGCCTATCTCCACCCACCATGTTCCTGCCACAGTGGCCTCTTCCTGCTCCTCTAATACATGGGGCAAGGTTGGACCCCAGGGCCTTTGCACTGACTGATCCCTTTGGTGATTCTCCTCTCGAATATTCATTTGGCTAACTCCCTCAATTCTTTTAAGTCTTTTCTCAGATTTCACCCTGGGGAGCCTTTCCTCTCCCAAGTTGGCAATTTTTTATCTTCCTTTACTGTTTTATTTTTTCCATGGCATTTCTCACATCTGTTTAAAATTTAATTAAAATTAAAGTTTGTTTATATAAACAAATATTTAATTAAAATAAGTTTGTTTATATAAAAATTTTAAGCTATAGCATAGTAGGAATTTTCATTTGTTTCTAAATTTAAATTTTTTTTAGGGTTTTTATTTTATTTTTTTTTTTGAGAGACAAAGGGACAGAGTGCATTTGTTTCTGTTCATAGCTCTATTCACTCAAACACTTGAATTTTCAAGAGGCACCTGGATGGCTCAGTCAGTTGAGCATCTGATTTCAGCTCAGGTTATGATCTTGAAGTTCATGAGTTCGAGCCCTGTCAGCTGTGCTGACAGCTCAGAGCCTGGAGCCTTTCGGATTCTGTGTCTCCCTCTCTCTCTGCCCCTCCTCTGCTCATGCTCTCTTTTTCTCTCTCTTAAAAATAAATAAACATTTAAAAAAATGGAAAAAAAAACCCAACTTGAGTCTTCGAAGAATGTCGACGAAAAGAACAGAATGACTTGAAATCTGGAATCAGTAGACCCGACTGATGCGGCAGGTCGTGTGTGGAGTGAACACTTCAGAGTGCATTTGAAAAATATCTTCTCCTTGAACTTTGGTGTAAGTGCTGGGCTGACGTCAATTATGATTAGTCTCAACCTCAGAGATTGCTATTTCTTAAAAAAAAATACCCCATTAATATTCCATTATATTTAAAAAAACACAGTGGTTAGTAATTTAGATAGGGTTTCTTAATCTCAGTGCAATTAACATCATGGGACAAATAATTCTCTGCTGTGGGGACTGTTCTGTGTACCACAGGGTAACTAGCAGCAGCCCTGGCCTCCGTTTACCAGACACCTGTTGCAACCCCCTCTCCTGAGCTGTGACAACCAAAAATGTCAGATGTCCCCCGGAGGGCAACACTGTTCCTGGTTGAGAACCACTGATATCAATAATTTTTATATATTCAGAAAAGAGCTTCAGAGAAAAATAAAAACAATAAATAACATTTGTGCATTCCTCCACAATTTACGCAGACACCACACTAAAGCCAACATTGCTACATCACTGGGGACATGGAGTCACAAAAGGCAAAGGGGCCACATGAAATCTGTGTGTCGAGGGAAGACAGCTCCTTATTAATTTATTTTGCTTTAGGACGGTGCGTGGCACATGCATGAAGAGTTTGGTTTTAGGATAGACTGGAGGCTTGCTTACATGTGAATTTTTGATGCCTCCCTTTTTGAAAAAAAAAAATGGTTGATTAAAAGGTCTGCTTGTAGAGATGCCTCTTTGTCCCTAGCTGGCCCCTTCATGGAACACTTGTCCAGGTAGCAGTCAACATAAGAGCCCAACCTTTCTAAGAACTACTTGCCACAACACGATGCTTCTAATTTAGGGGATTGGGATGGTCGCAAGCAAACGTCCATGTTAAGAGTTATATAAGGCGTGTAATAGATATCTATCGGGTAGAAGGGATGTAACCTCAGAATGTGGAAAATGGAAGTATATTGTGCAACCGTTTGGGGGAGGATGCCATCGAATAATGGGCTGAAAGGAAGTAACAGGAGGAAGACTAACAGCGGGCAAGAAGTGATGAGTACCAGACAATCACGAAAATTACTTTTTGAAACGTTGGGAGAAATTTGTCATATACTTCGTAATTACCTATGCAATACTTTTGTCATACCTGTATCATAAACATCCATCTATGTGTTGTTCCAACAACCCTAGCTGTATTAACTTAGCATCGATTCTCAATGAACAGTCATGGAAATCCAGAAAGCCACGCAGCCCAGCCTCTGAGTTTTATTTACTAAGCCCAGAATTTGAGCTACATTAAGCCCCCCAAACTCTTGGGTGTCAAAGATATGTCACTAAATAGGTCACTGAAGACACCAAGGAAGCCCAAAAAGGAAAAAAAAAAAAAAAAAGCCCCGTAAAGGAAAGTGGAATTTAATTGGGAACCTTCAGACATCCGTCACTCTTTGTGACAAGCCAAGAAAGGACTTTTCACATTCGTGACGCGCAGGTGGGACAGGACTGACAGCCGAAGAAACGGGAGCTGGGTGCCGGGGAGGGTTTTTGAGCGTGGAGAGGAATGAGAGTCTCCTTTTGAAGATTGGGCTTTTTCATCCCGAATCTCGTTAAAAAAAAAAAAAAAAAAAAAGGTCTGGGGCCACATTTGTATCCTCCAGCGCTATCAGCTGTCCCCTTCAGCGGTCCTTGCGGGGCCGGGGCGCGCACCCACCTAAAGCACAGGTCAGGCACAAAGTTTGGGAAAGCAGGGTCGTGCGGGCCCCCGCTAAAAACAAAACACCGCGTCACCCCCCCGGTTCGAACCCGTGCGCTCGCCCCTGCAGGGAGAGCGCGGCCCCGGAGACTCCAGCCTTTAACGAGCTTCCCAATCAGCTCGCGAGGGAAAGGCGCGCTCCCTCCCTCGCCCAGCCTGCGTCCTCGCCCTGCCCGCTCCGCTCATCCCTCCCCTTCTCCATTTCCCTTCCGTTCCCTCCCCGGCAGGGCGCGGCGCAGGCCGAGGCAGCACCGCGTTCCCCGCGCGCGCGCGCCCCAGACCCCGCCGAGGGAGCCGCCGAGCGCAGGCCGAGCCGACGCGGGGAGACGGCGGCGCGACCCCCGGGGGGGAGTCCGCGTCCGGGAGCGAGGGCGCAGCAGCGGCGCGCGGGCAGCGGCCAGCCGGCACCGGACCGAGCGCACAGCCTCGCCCCGTTCAACAAAGGCGGCCCGAGCGCGTGTGGCGTTTGCAACTCCAAGTAAGTGCGGAGCCGCGCGGTTGCCCGGGGCCGGCCGCCGGGGGCGCGGGGAGCGGGCGGGAGGCTGCCCCGCGTCTGTCTAGAGGGCAGCCTCCCGGAGGGCTTGGCTCCGGAGGACGCCCACGGGGGCCCATCTGGGGAGGAGGCAGCCGGGTCTGGGAGTCGGGGGGTGCCCGGGGGTGAGCGGGAGGGTGCGTGCGTCTGCCCCGCGTGCCCGCTTCCAGCCGGAGGCCGTGCGGGCTCCGCGCTCCGTGAAACCTGCCTGGGGAGGTGTGTCCGCGGCTGCGGGAGGAGGACGGGGAATGGGGGCGCCCCACCGAGCGGTCTCCGCTCGCACCTGGGCCGGCCGGCTGCGGATGCTCGGCGGCTCGGGCGCGTACCGGGCGGGGGGCCGCCGCTCCCAGCCCGGGGACCTGCTCTCCGCGCAGCGACGCCGCTCGTGCTGCGCGCCGGCCCTGGAAACGGTCAAGTCCGAAGTTTAAAAGGCACACCTGACGGCCGTCTCTGATTGGAATGCCGACTCTAATAACTGCCCCGTGTACGGCCGCTGGAACTTTGTAGCTCACTGCTGTAAAGCTAGGGTGTATTTTCTACTAATTTCCCGGGTCCGTCCTTTTCGAGTTGATGTTTCTAATTAGCGTTTGGAAAGCAAGAAATGTATTCAACTGCTTCTCCACTTAACATACAGAACATAAAACTTCCTCTCTTGAACACACACAGCGACACACATCTTTCTCCTTAACAACGAAACACACACATACACACAGAACACACGCCTCCATACACACTTTGCTGTGAACAGCTGCTCTTTAGGTTTGGGGATGCATTGAAAAAACAGGAGCGGCAAGGGCCTGGGAGAGGTGGCCGGAGACCGGAGAATGGACAGTGGGCTGGTTATCAGCTTCCCTTTTAGCGTCCTTCATCTGGGCAGGCGTTTTGAGTTAGCAGCTTGGGCAAGGCGCTGTGTGACTGCCTGTGTGTGCTGGCCTGGGAGGAGACTCAGGAACTACCAAGAAGAGCTTCTCAACGGTGAACATAATGAAGCAATTGCGTGATCCCAGGCAAAGGCGAAGTTGATTCAACAGGAGAGCCCATTTAGCCTAATTGATAGGTGGAGCGCTATGGCAAGGTATGCGCAGGGAAACAAAAGAAGTGTCTCCCAACACAGAAAGTAAAGCCTGTATCTTTCCATCTCCCTTGTGTCTTTTTAAGTAAATTATACACTTTAAAGCCCAAAGCATTAAAAACCACTGGCGGTCCAGTGACATTCAAAGGAAATTAGAGTGGATATTAGCTTTCTACCTCTTTTTGGGATATAATCTACTTCAGAATGGCAATACTTGGACTTTCTCGTGGGAACTAGAAGATGAGATTTTTTTTCTTATCTTAAAAACCACCCTATTATTTTAAGATATTATTAACTATTTTAATAACCACCATTATTCTGTGCTATAAGCAACTTACATGCTGTGAGTTCTCTAATAGTACTTGGTATCTTCAGAAGACCAACTTTCCTCCCCTACTGTTTCCACGCCGGTTTAGGACAGTTTCCTTCTCATTAGCGAAACCTGGGAGGAACGCCCACCTCACGCCCTAGGGGACCCTGGTAGGTGCTCTATTTCAGCTGGTCACTTGTGGATACAACCAAGTTTTCGAAACCAGGGCTGTGTTAATGCCCAGTTGACATCCTGTTACTGTATAACTTGTATTACCTGACATTTAAATGAGGTATTAGATCGAATGAAAACAATTTAACAGTATGTAGAGTGTAACATATATATTACATAATAATATGTAGTTCTGTGGTTTCCTCGACCTCTTTCCATGATATTTGGGTAATACATTTACAAATTTATTCAGAGTTTCCAGGTACCTTTTTTGGTCTTTACATATAGCAATATAGCAGGATACTTTTTCTTCTTCTTCTTCATCTTTTTTTTTTTTTGGAGAGTGCAAGTCAGGGAGAGGCAGAGAGAGGGGGGTAAAGGGTCTGAAGCAGGTTCTGGGCGCAGACAGCCTGACAGCACAGAGCCTGATATGGGGCTCCAACTCAGGAACCATGAGATCATGACCCCCCCCCCCAGGTGCCCCATACTACTTTTTTTTAATGCACTTTTTTTTTTTAACTCTAGTAAAGCCAATGACCTTGTTTGAATTTCCATGAAACTTGATCATTGGAAATAACCTGAGAGAAATAGGTCCCCAAATAGTTTAATGGCTTTTATTACTAAAATCAGTCTTAGAAATGAACTATTCTAAGTTTAAATCCTTTTTTTCCCTCCCTTTGAAGATACTCTTGCTTTCTCTTTTAAATGACCTCCCACATGGATTCTGATCCTATTCCTATCTGACATGTGGTTTTTTTCTGTTGCTCTTAAACATGTTCTCAGGAGACTGAGTTTTTAGTTGGCTTGTTCAGCATGGCGTATGTGGTAAGCTAACGGCGTATCGAGGGCCAGAAGTCAGAATTCAGACTATACATTCAAGTTCTCCAAAGGCTCATGCTTTTTATATGGCAGCGGGGAGATATTTTAATAGGGATACGGGGAGATGTCCTTGACTTCTCTCCTGAAGGTAATGTCCAAACTGAGAGCACCCAAGGGGACCAGAGAGCAAGCATGGTCTACATCTGAGCGCAGCTCAGTCTAGTTTAAGGCGCGGCTTACTCTGGAGCCTCGGTAGAGTCTGGGCTGTTCCATTGCTTGAATGCTGAATGGGGCTTCTCTAAAAAGTTACGGAATATTGTCTCCTTTGACTACGCTTCTAGTGAATTGTCAGAAGAATTTTTGTGTTCTCTTGGCACGAGGCCATGCCATTGCCCTGAGATAAAATAATACTCAGATATGAATCTTCTCTTCCTGAGCTGGGCCGGCATTTTTCTCTCCAGAGTCAACTGGCCTGAGTAGAATTTGGACCACAGCCTTCCTTCGGGAAGTTGTTTTTTGTTCTTGATGTTGATGGAGAATTCAAGTTTCCATCCATCGGGCCATTTTTCCATGGACCTTGTGCCATTCTTGTATGTGTCATAGCTTTTGCAGTGTCATACGATCTTTCTAGAATGTCCAATATAACAAGTCTTTTGTTCCTCTCAGTTTTAGTATTTGATAAAAAAAAAAAAAGTTAACATTTCTGTGGTTTAAAAGAGTAGCTATAATGTAACATTATCAGAGGACATTGTATATATTTATGGTAACATTGTAGATTTGGTTATGTAGCTCACATTTACCACAAATCCAATTTTTTTTCTTTTTGAGAGAGAGAGGGAGCATGAGTGAGGGAGGGCAGAGAGGAGACAGAATCTGAAGTGGGCACTGTGCTAACCACAGAGCCCAATGTGGGGCTTGAACTCACCAACAGGAGACCTCAGCCAAAGCAGTCGGTTGCTTAACTGACTGAGCCACACAGGCACCCCCACAAATCCCATTCTTAAGCGTAGGCAAGGAATACAGTGAATAGTTCGTGCTTGACATATTTTGAGAAATAAAATTTAATTTCTTCTCCTGGGATTTACTAGCCATTTCTTCACAGTGGGTTTGGGTAAAGTGACATTGCAAAAAAAAAAAAAAAAAAAAAAAATCCTCATAATGTGTTTCCTGAAAGCAGAACTCTTAGATTCCTAAACTTCGTATTTAGTATAAAAAAAAAAGTTGCATATTAATCTTCAAAGAAGTAAGTCATCGGAACTGACACTGTGCTCTTAATTCTAAGAACCATGTTTACTACAAACTGAAATGTTACTTAGAAGACAAATAGAATGCCGTATTCCTAACCTCTGGTTTCTGCTGCTTCCACCTTTAGCCCTTCCCGTCCCTCCCGCGCTGGCTCTCACTTCGCCCTCTCATGGATCCAGGTGCCATCATTTCCCATGCTACAAGTCCCGTGATGTCTTGCTCAATTCCTTTGCCGTATCTGCGGTGGCATATACCCACTTAGGTACCTGTGAATCAGGAAGGGTTGCCCATATCTAGGGAGGCATGGAAAAGCTGGGTGTCTCTAGATGAAATTTTTATGTTTTTCTGATCCGATTCCTTCAACATCGTTTTCCGGTCCATGTGCTCTCTTGTGGACTCCCCTGGGTTGTTTCCGTTTTGACTGGGACCCTCGCTAGGATCAGTGTATGCTTTTGTCACTACCAGAGGTGTTGGCCGCATTCTCCTCTCAGCTTCTCAACTTCAGTGGGGTTACGATTCCTCGCCTCCATCCACCTGGGTCCTGCCTCAACAATGCACTGTTTCTTGCTTCAAGGGCGGGTCAACTTAACCATCATAAACAATGTTTATTATATATAGGCTAGGTGTCTAATCCTGTGCTAGACAATGTAAAATAAAGAAACACAACACAGAGGTTTTTTTTTTTTTTTAATGTTTTATTTATTTTTTGAGAGAGCATCAGCAGGGAGGAGCAGAAAGGGGGACAGAGGCTCTGGGGCAGGTTTCGCATTGGCAGGCTGACAGCAGTAACCCCGATGCGTGGAAAGGACCCCACAAACCAAACCTGAGATCATGACCTGAGTTGAAGTCAGAGGCTCCACTGACCGAGTCACTCGGGTGCCCCTCCAGAGCTTCTTCGGGGCTTACAGTTTTATAATGCCAAACATTTTGCGTCTGGAAATGGTCGAAATGGATGAAATCCTGTCTCACAAATTCATTTAAAAGAGATGCCAAACAGTGAAAATCTATTATCCTCCCACCCCCCAACTCTGCATCTCTGAAAAAAAAAAACCACTTTAAAAGTCACCGGTCATTTCATCCAACAAATGGTTTTTTGCATTTCTTCCTTTTCCTTACCTTCCTTTTGCTTGTCCACATGGGCTTCTTACGATTATCTTCGACAGAAACCTCCTTGACAGTTTGTCTTAATTCCCCCCCCAACTTCCTTGGCCCCCCCTCTCAGGTTTGATTTTGCTTTGTTCACTTCTTTTCCCTCAACTTCCAAAGGCGGGCATACTTTTCCAAATACTCAGGTCCCTCTCTCCCCCTCCCTCTCCCTCTCTAATTCCCCCCCCCAACTTCCTTGGCCCCCCCTCTGAGGTTTGATTTTGCTTTGTTCACTTCTTTTCCCTCAACTTCCAAAGGCGGGCATACTTTTCCAAATACTCAGGTCCCTCTCTCCCCCTCCCCCTCCCCCTCCCTTCAGTATTGATCATGCCCCTTTGAGTTTCTCCTCCAACTTTCAGGAGAAAACTCTCAAATCTCTCCCTTCTCTTCTGAGTCTTGGTGTCACGTTTTAATTTTTTTTTTTAAATGAATACCGAAGGGGATGCTTTGAGCACAATCCTACTTGGGGAAAGAGACTGAAGTAAAGGACTTACTGTTATTTTATTCGTAACCCTAACAGACTTCTATAGATGTTGGCTGTCCCATTATATCTCAGGGTTATATAATTCTGTAAGCTTCAAACAGCTTATGGGCTACTCAGTGTATGTGTGAATATCATTAAAATTAGTACACAACACAAGCTAGAGTAAGAGATGTACCACAAATTACTACAGCACAAGTTAGAATAAGATACGTACGTAAAAAATTATCGCCCTAGATGGTTCCAGCAACCAAGTGATTTAAAAAACAAACTATTATGAGAAAGAGGGAAGTGTGACTCACAAAAGGCTAAATGGAGAAGGTGATAATATTTATTGCAAAATCATCACTGTCTTTTGCTTACTTTGACGTCATTTATTCTGGAAGAGAAGTCGAACTCTCGATTGCTTTGTGTTTTCGTTTCACGTTTGCCGCATAATAGAGCAGAAAGGAAGTGACTGAAAGTGACATCTTAGAATTCGGTCTGAGTTACGTAGACTAAATATACTATTAAAGATTTGACACATCACCCTAGGTGTTCTCCTTAGGAAGATGTATACCAGACAGGAGATGAGTGTCCTTCAGTGGAAATATACACATGGAGGAAAAGAAAGCAAATCCTCCAACTTCGGCTGTGGACTCTGGGTGAAACTTGGAGTTTGGAGGTCAAAGGCGCCCAGAGGAGGTTTCCCAGGCAAATCTGCCCTCTAGATGGAGCTCTGTTTCTCCCCTGCTCTATTCTCCTCCACCTCCTCATCCCCCCTTCCAGCGACTTTACCACTTGCTTTTCCCAGTTGACCATGGAAGAGCTCATCTTGTCATAACTGCTCACCGTTACCGCCAGCTCCACCCCACCCCCACCGCCACCCCCACCCAGCACCCTTGAAGGCAGGGACCCTCATTCATCTCAAGAACCCTAGAATATCTAGCCCAGGACCATTGAGAATGACCAGCAATGTCTGGCAAATGAGTGAGGAAATAAACAAATGACTCTGAATGCCATTCTCTCCACCTCTCTTGCTCCAATGACCTTGGCAGTCTGTCCTCTATATGTAAGGCCTCTAAACATCCCCTGGTGCCAACTGCCTATTGAAACCTGAGCGCCCCCATTCTCAGCCTCGATCCTCCACAAGAAGCCTCTCCATCTCTCATTTCTTTACCTCCTTCATTCTAAAAGTCATACAGGCCTGCCAGTTCTCTGGAATGTCTTCTTTATCCTCTTCTCCCTCGTCCACTTTATGCCCAAGCCTTGCATGGTCTCGGACTCATAGCTACCTCCGTAACAGAGGGAGAAGTCGGACTTACCTCTTCTTTAACCATATAATTCAAAGCTACAAGACTGATCACTTGAAGTATTATTTTCATCATAACCTCAATGTGGCTATAAAACATTTGCTATTCAGAACTTTATACTTTTATTTTTTTTTCATACATTTGTAACAATTCTACTTAGGCTGAGCAGGTTTTTTTTTTTTTTTTTTTTTAAATACAGGTTAAGCTTGGAGAGGTTAAAGTGGCCCCATTAAAAGCCATACAAGTATTAAAACAAAGGTCTTAAAATTCTCAGTTTGGGAATTTTTTTCTTCTCTGTGATATAATGCCATTTCTTCCTTTGGCTGGTCCGTTTTATGTCCCAGATCCCTCCGATATCAAACCTAAAACTCCCATGTATGTACAGTAAGGGGCCCGATAACCTAGGGAGTGGTTCCCTGTCTTCAGTGTTTATCAGAATGACTAGAGTCACGTCTTAGCATCCAGATGCCTGTGGCCCATCCCCATGGATTCTGACCTGAGAGCTGGAACCAAGGAACCTGGGCATGTGACAGGTCATCTGGATGGAGGTGATGCATTGGAAACATGAGCCCTAACACTCCAGTATTTGAGCTCTAGGGTCTAGGAAATCAGGGTGGAAACCACAGCTACACTCATTGCTCGATATGTGATCGTCAGCAAATACCGTGGTTTCTCTCCAATTGCCTTCTATCTCACTTTAATGAGAGCACTAGTACTTACCTTATAGGACTGACATGAGTATTAATCTAGAAAATGAATGTGAAGGACTGAACCCAGAGTCTGATGGGCACAGAGAGTTTAATGAAGATGACGAAGGTGCTGATGACTGTGACGGAGCACCCAATGACCTTGCACTCTCCTGCTGCTTTTGTTTCTCAGACCCAGTAGGGTTCTCAAACATAGACAGAAACCTGGGTGAGACCCTCTGCTTCTTGAAATTTTTCTCCTGTCCACACTGTCCAGTCATTCTCTATAAATGCAGCTACCAAACCCCTTTCCTCTGGAAAGAAACACACAGACCATGTGGTCATGCCTAAGGTCCGGGGTCTCCAGATCAGTCTGTTGACCTTGACTTTTCTTACAGTGTCTAGGAGAACACTGTGCATACAGTCCCCAGTCCAGGTGCGGCCACCCCATTGTCGATGCTGGTGATGCCCATAATCATGTCCTCCCTGACTCCTCCTGCCAGCCAGAAGACATCAGCTCCGAAGAAGGAGTCAAGGTTAAGATGTAGAAGCAAGCCCACATCGTTGCGTTGCAGTTTTGCTTGTTGTTGGGTATGGGATGGTGCATATGACACCGAATCTCCTAGAACCTCAGAATTGTTTTCGCCGTCAGATCGCAGCGATGATGGTGATGATATTACCCGCTTTGCCTACCTCATAGGTTGGCGATAAAGGTAAATTGTGACAATCCAGCGTTTCCCCACTGTAAACCTTTATGCTAAATGTGAGCTATTAGTGATAAAACCAGTGAAGCCAGTTCTGTATTTCTCTTTCCCCAATTCTGCTGCTCGTCATTGTCATTTTCTGAGGACACCTAGAGATTGTTTAAGATGCCAGAAGGTAAGTGTGACCCGATGAAGTGAGTAAGAGGAGAGATGTGTGAAGAGTGTGAAGAAAAGAAAATCAGAGTCATATTAGAAACAAAAGGCAAGAAGACAATCCTAAGAAGGGCTAACCTAAAATGGTCTTGCCTCCTTATACTAACTGTTTTAGTTGTTCCTAAACATCGTAAAGGAGATATACTGACTTTTTCAGTGATTCTCACTAAATTTCGGTCTTTGTGGTTGAGTAGCAACAGTGCGCTTATGGGGTAGCAGGTGCTTCTCATACTTGAACGTGCATTTCAGTCACCTGGAGATCTTGCAAAATTGCAGCTTTGGATGTGGTAGGCCTCCAGGAGACTCTTAGAGCCTGCCCTTCTCAAGAGCTCCCCAGCCATAGTGGTGCCCCTGGGCTGGGGACCTCACTTGGAGTGACCAGCCACCACTGTCAAGTTCACCAAACTTGAGAGAAAAGGAGAGGGATCAGAACTCCCCAGTCATGACATCCATTACTTAATACAAATGTTGAGGGTCATTGGCCATAACCCTTCTTGCTATGTGCGGAAGCTGCTGGCACCCACGCTTCATGTGTGCAGTGTTTGATTGTTTGTAAAAGAAACTCGAAATCACCATCTGAACTACACTCGCCTCAAGGGAAGGCTTATAGGATTAAGAGGCCTCCTGCCAGGTGTGTACTAGGACCTCGTTGCCAGTGCTTTCCCTGGAGAAGGGAGAAATGATCTAAATGCTGCCTTCTTAATTTGCCTTAAAAGCTAGTGGGAAGTGTTTAGGAAACTTCATTCTTAATGTGAAGAGGGTTTAATATAATTTGTTTTCTTCGTGCTAGAATATTCTCTTCCGTAGGTGTCGTACATGTATTATTGTCTTTGATCATCCCTTCCATACTTTGTTGGAAGTTGAGCAGGTGCCATCCATCCGTGTGACTTTGAAGAAGACCCTGGGCTTCCCAGAGAAGGAGCCAGAGATTTTTGCCTCAGAGCCCAGGTTTAATCACGAAGGATGTTCATGTGTCAGTAACATTCTTAGGTAACAGAAACACTTCGCTCAACCTAAAAACTTGAGAATTTTTTTTGAGCTAAAAACAGAATTGTGAAACAGTGTTCTTGTACTAGGCCTTGCTTATTTGCTGATAATACAACATCTTCTAAACCTAGCCCTGAGACGATCGCTTCCAATAGCAGAAAACCATCCCTGAGGTTTTGACATCCAGTGATCTTCATTTCTGATTGTAAGAACACTGGAGGGGCTCCATGGGCCTCTGACAGCTGGTCGTATGGGGTGTCCATGGTAAGCCGGAGTATGATCTTTGGCTTAACAGAAATACCCAGCAGCTCTGGAGAACAGTATGCAAGAATCAGTTCTGTTCTTCAAAAAATATGTTCTACAAAAAAAAAAAAAGTTGCTTTGGGTGTGCAATGTATTTCTTGAGGTATGGTCAAGGGGTGTAACCAAGGAGCCTAAAGCTGCTCTAGGAAGGAAAGCAGGTAATTTATTAGATTATGTTAACAGGATTAGGTACTTGAATTTGGAAACAAAAGGTCGTCTTCCTATCCTCTTATCTTATTTACAATATACATTGAACTATTAAATTGAACGTCTTCAGGGGCGCCTGGGTGGCTCAGTCGGTTGGGCGGCCAACTTCAGCTCAGGTCATGATCTCGCGGTCTGTGGGTTCGAGCCCCGCGTCGGGCTCTGTGCTGACGGCTCAGGGGCCTGGAGCCTGCTTCTGACTCTGTGTCTGCCTCTGCCCTTCCCCTGTTCACGCTGTGCCTCTATGTCTCTCAAAAATAAATAAACATTAAAAAAAAATTTTTTTTTAAATTGAACGTCTTCAGCAGTATTCAGAATCTCAAATACAGCCCCATACATGTCAAACATGTGAAAAGATTGATTAATTTTAATTCTGTGAAAAGTAATGAAAAGTGCTTTTCATTATTATATTCATTATTAGAAAAAGAGAAATAGATACCTGAAAAAAACACATTACTGTTCTCATTCTAGAAAAATATATGTTCAGGGTATAAGATAATCAAATTTTTAAAAGTTATTAAAAATACTCATAGCCTTCTCAAAATAGATACTGCTGTTAAAAGTCTGAATGTAGAGTTGTACTGAAGTAGGTTTAAAAATAGTTGTATGATTAATTGTGTATCCTGCTTTTTAAAATCAACATAATACACGTTATATATATTTTGTTAACAATTTTTTTAATCTTTATTTTTGAGAGAGAGAGAACTCACAGCAGGGAAGCGCAGAGAGAGGGAAACACAGAATCCGAGGCAGGCTCCAGGCTCCGAGCTGTCAGCACAGAACCCCATGTGGGGCTAAAACCCACAAACTGGGAGATCATGCCCAGAGTGGAAGTCAAATGCTCAGCCAACTGAGCCACCCAGGTACCCCCCATGCTGTATTTTTTAATAGCTTTACACATGTTAATATGCATTTGTTTTTACTAAATAGGTCAATTAAGGTGGAAATTTGGCTCCATCTGGGTAAATTTGAATCCTCAAAACAGCTTAGTACTAACTAGAATTAAATGTAAAAAAAATAATAAAAAGCATAGTAGATTGCTATTACAGACTCTCATAAAAAAGTTGGAAGTAGAAAATTGAAAACAAACGAACATAATCCCTTGAAGCAAACAAAAAACTCTTTGTTCCAGCATAGGATGTGCTGTTGAGACGGGAACAAGTAATCCTGTGGAACTTGGTGCGTGCCAATGGAGGGTCAAACTAAGTAAACAGTGTCTTCCATTCTTACCCTTGAGGACCCTTCCAGATCCATATCTGGGGGGAAAAGGCTCCCCAGGGAAGCCACAGCTGCCTGATCCCACCCAGGTACACTCTAACCCTAAAAGCAGCGCCCCCCTGCCCCCCAGGAGGCAGGGGGAACTCTGGGTCTTGCTGGGGCTGAGAGACTGGGCCTAAGGCACCGTAGGTGGGCAACATACTGGGCAGCAAACCTTTTGATGCCTATGGCTCTTTGATGCATTGGCACCCAATAGGGAGTTGTTTATTTGCCCTGTTGTTAGTGGGAATGACTGATGTACAGATTGGCTTTAGTTGAAAGGGAGTCAGATCAAATTTGGGTTTGACAGCCGCATTCCTGTTTATAGAGGACATGCGATAGTTAAGCGCTTTGATTGTCTATGCCGGTATTGGGATTCCCACCGACTTGAGCCTGAAATGATTTTTTAACCTTTTAAAAATAGTGGTTTTCATTCCCACAGCTAGGGATCACAGAGCTTGCCCTCTGATAGGTGATATCTGGGGATTCGAAGATGTACTTCAAGGCTGTCGTAAACGAATTTGGTTCGGAGAAATAGATCAAAAGCAATTCAGCAGGAGTTAAGTGGGTGGCGGTGGGTTTCTGACCAATTTCTCTCAAAATAGATCCACATTTCCTAAAAGCAGCCTGACTCTGGGTTTCTAACTTCTAACCCAGGGATGTTTTCTTGCAAGAGGTTAAGATGAGAGTGCTTAACTTCAAAGGCAGCAGAACCAACAGACAAAAGAAATGGCAGTGGGACTTGATCGGAAACCTTCGGGAAAATGTCCAAAAATACAATAGTTGGAAGCCTTGCGCTTGGGGAGAGGAACTTCAGGCTTCCCAGAAAATTCTCGTAGTTACAGTTGAAGTTTCCTCCACTGTGGAGGAACCACGGGTCCCATCTGGCTCTGGTGGGGTTTGTTAGATTTCTCTGGGCTGGATTTGTCTTGTTTCCTTTTCCAGCCCCCTGGGTTCTAGGTGCCTCTTGGTAAAATAATGCCACGAAGTCAGTCTGGCTCTGTGGAGCAACCCTGTCCCCTCCTCGTTCTCCTCAGAGAAGCTTTCGAATAAAAAACAGTAGCAGCTCTTCCAGTGAAGAGTTCTTACCTCAAATAGGACCAGGGCAATCCTGGATGCAAGATGGTGAGGTAGACCATTTGGTCACCGGAACCAACTCTTGCATAAAACTGCACATCTCTGACCCACCCTTTCTATCCATTTCTTCTCCCCCCTCAAGGGGGATCGTGAAAGGGGATCAAGGAGGAGATAGAGAGGCTCGCTTCATGGGCTGGAGCACCGCAGGGTCTTCCGGGCCCAGGGCTTAGCACACACATGCCAAGTAGCTTCCCAGGCTGGGTTTCTCCCTTGCTTTCCTTTTACCAACTATAATGTGTAATGTTAAGTATCTTTTTTAAATCAGAAAAAAATTGAGGTGTGGCCCTTTCTATGAAAACAGTCCAATTTTATTTCGAAGGACAAATTATTATCCCCTTGTCATCTTCCCATCTCAAATCGACATCTTCCTTATCTGATTTCCAAGTCCATGGCTAGGTCTAGCCAGGTTTATTATCATCCATTAGAATGTGAGCTGCCTTTGAAAACAAGTACAGAATGAGGCAAGGAGGAGGTGACTCTTCTTAGGGTAATTTCAATGCATCTTTGGTGAGGAAGATCAGCCTAAGTCTTAGAAGCTCTTTTTCTCAAAAGGAAATGAATTTCATTGCTCATCTGGTGTGACAAGCCATTGCTTGCCTCTATTCTTGGCGCAATGTAAGCAAAGTCACACTCTGTTCCTTGAGAGTGTTCAATATTTGTATCTATAGTGACTCATAGTGCTGCCGTGAGTTTGGGGTGTCCTTTGGACCTGTAGAGAGGCCAGGAACCCCTGAATGGGAAGAGGTGACCAATGTGACAGTGAGTTGCAGACCAACTAGGAAGGCTTTAAGGAGCCACTAATAACACTCTATCAGCAGGTGGAAATGGAGAAACTAAGAGACAGTGGCTTATCCGGTAAGTTTGGCTTATTTACTAAAATAAGGATGACTAAATACCCAGTGAGGAGCACCACGTGAATTGAGGGACATTTGAGGAACATACAAGAAAGGATAAGATGTTGACCGGTATTTCCCCAAGCACGTCTGTCCATCTTACGACTTGTTCCGCAAGATGACATCTGACTGATAACCATTTCCATTTGTAGGTCTCCGTATGAAGACACTTCAGTTGTTAAATCATTTTGGATTATTAGTTCCTTGTATTGAAAGGAAATTGTTATATTCTGATTGTCCGTGGTCATGTGTTAGCTCACTGAATCTCATTGTTCTAGACTCTACTTCTAGGTAATCGTTTCTAGATCTTTCTCTTTATCAGTGTCCAAACAGCACAGAGCAGGTACTCAATTCACTCTTGTTGTTGGATAGAATTAGGATAACATTTTACCTAGTTTCTGCCCTCCGCATCCCCACCGCCATCTCTCCACCAACCCTGGCAAGATTTAATATTACTGGCTGCCCTAGCCAAAAATTGTGACATGAGTGATTGTTTTGTTCAGCATCTCCAGCTTTTCTTTTCTGCTCTATCCTTCATATTCAGGGTGATTTCCGTTATCAGTGTTCAGGCACCCAGCGGCCTGCCTTCTGCTATTATATGCAGACATGTTGTATCCAGGCTTCATGCTGGACATTGGCATTCCTAGCTTCCCTTGATGTGCTCTAGGGGCACATTACGATCAGTCAAGGTCAGGACCTGCCAGCACCTCTGAGGTGCTATTTCTAGGAACTTCCAAGGCCAGACTTTGTCCCTTATCATCAGCTACTTCTAGAAGCTTCAGACCTTGTTTTCTCGTTTAGTGTTATTTCCTCTCATTTTTCCTTTCTGAGCACAATCCACTAACTTGAATACTAATACCTAATGTTTGTTGGGTACTTTCTACATGATGGATGCATTGCTAGAACTTTACACCCACTTCCAGATTAAAAGCTCCCAACAACCCTGTAGGAGAAAGACTATTTTCCTTCTTAGTTGAAAAGTGAGGAACCCGAGTCTCACAATGGTTAAGTAACTTGTTAAAGATCACAAGCTAGTGAAAGCGAGAATTGATATCGTAGTCCAAATATTTCTAACTACAAAGCTCTTAAGCACCGTGCTCTTCTACCTCTTTCCCTCTGTTGTATGACAAGGGGCCAGTGAGGATCTGAACAGGTTCTGGTTCAATATTCCCTCTTTCCCCTAGCCAGAGCCCAGAAATGTGCCCTTGTCCTGTGTAATTTATTTCTACCTCACTGCAATCAGGAGAATCCCCTCTCTTGGGACAAAGAATTGTGTCATTAGGCTAGACCTCTTTGACTGCGTTTGATTGTGTATTGGTTCATTCTCCATTGTTTCCTCAAGCGTCACTTTGCCTGGTTTGGTGGCTTCACTGGCTTGTGCTGAGGAAGGGGACAGGGCAACGTAGGCAGGAGGGTGTCTGGGAGTTCCTGCGGCGTGCTGTCACCTGACTAAATTGTTGGTTGGACTGCTGTGTTCCAGCCCCAGGGGAGGCCACAATGGCGTGTTTGTTTGTGTATGAGAGCCTCTGGCTTTGATTAGCAGCTAGCTCCAGTGCAGCTGAACACACAATAGGGACCAAAGGATGGGAAAAAAAATCCTGCGACAGTTTCCCATTGGAAAGCATTCACTATCAGACTTGGACATCCAACAGTGGGGCGCAGATGGACGGAGGCTGGGAAAGGTTAGGTGGTGGATTCTCCATGCCCCGCAGCCTGTTGTGTGCGATGAAGTCACTCCTTTACGTGGGGCGTTGAGCCCTACTCCTCTGGATGTCTTTTACGATTAAGGTTGGAGACTGGTATTGATGTGGTTTGACGAGGGGCAAAGCCTGGGAGGCTGAAGAGTGTGAAGGAGCCCCATAGTTACCAGTCCTGGGAGAAAAGCAGTGGAAAGGATACACCTTCTTAAAGGGCTAGTCACACACTAAGGAAAAAAAAAGTCAATACCTTGGCTACGTGAAAGAGGTAAAAATTACTGTGACTCTAATTTTCTCAATGAAAGAGAGAAGTGGGAAGTGTTTTATTTCCTAACATACGCAGAGTTAGTGATTTTGTAACATAGGCAAACTGATAATAGAATTTTATTTCTTCTTATTAAATTAAACCTTCCATCATAAGCACCCTATTCACTGGTAGCTGAATCGTAAGATGTCTGCCCGAATTATAGGCCCCTTTTAAATCCTTAGAGGAGTATTAATTGAGTGAGAATTTTTAGCCAGTAGAATGTTCATCTGAGACCCTGTGTGTGTTACCGAGGACACCGTCCGTTACCTTAGCCTGTAGGTACCTCTTTTGGGTCCTCATAAGAGGGACAAAGCAGGCTTGTAGTAAGAAAGCCATACGGTATGGCATAAGTGAATCGGGAAAAGAGTGTTTCCATCAAGTCATCGAGAGGAAGATGGCCTTATGAGCGGGAGTGGCAGAGGGAGGCTGCATGAGGCAGTAGGATTTGCAAAGCCAAGGTGCTGTTGTATGTGGCAAACCGGCAGGGCGAAGCATTCCAGGTGAGGAGTGGGAACAGGGGACAGCCAAGGCGATGCCAAAATCAGGATAAGGGGGAAAAGACTGCACGTGGGTCTCATTCGTGCACACAGTAGGTGACAGAAAGAAGCATTCGGTAACAATACCAAGATGCCTAAATGCAGGCTAACCTGCTTGAATTCTCCTGGGTTAGAGAGTAAGGAATCACTGAAGGTTCTCCACAAGCAAGCAAGGAAAAAAGCGGTAGAGTATAAGAAAGATTTTTCTTAGAGAAGTAATAGATCGGAGGCGGAGAAAATCAGTTAGGTTTTGAAAAGTAATCCTCTGTGTTCTACCCCTCAAGCCCCTGATCTTTTCAAATGCTGGAAATCCTGTTCACGCTTGAGCATTTTGCTTCAATACCAGCTCCTCCATGAAAACTGTCTTTATTCCCCCAGCTGAATACTTCTTTTTCTGTGCTACAACTTTCTATGATTTCTCTCTTACAGTTTTCATTCATTCATTCATAATTATCCAATGAAAACAATGTGCTGAACTCTATGTTAAGTACTAGGAATACAGAGATGAATCCGACCCGTTCTCTGTCTCCACATCGCACAGTTTGGTCGGGGGGTAGGCTTGTAAATCAGTGCGTGTCAGTGCGGCGATCTAGTTACGCAAGTCTGAAAGTCCATAGGAGAGACACCTAATTCAGCTGGGGGCCGATTCAAAGCAGGCTTCCGGGAGATGGTTTCTCCCGACTTGTGTTTAAAACCTAAAGAAGACCAGGGAGAAACAGAGTGTTTTAGGCAGAGACAATAGTGTAAATCCTGACTTTGTATTTAACAGTTACTTTAAATTTTTTTTTAACGTTTATTTATTTTTGAGAGACACAGAGACAGAGTATGAATAGGGGAAGGGCAGAGAGAGAGGGAGACACAGATTCTGAAGCAGGCTCCAGGCTCTGAGCCGTCAGCACAGAGCCCGACGTGGGGCTCGAACTCACAGACCGTGAGATCATGACCTGAGCCGAAGTTGGCCGCTTAACCAACTGAGCCACCCAGGTGCCCCTTAACAGTTACTTTAAATGACTGTCTTTTCCCTACTTAACTCTGGATCTCATTGGTCAATGCTTGGGCACAATACCAGATGAATGAATGAATGAATTAATGCATGCATGCCTTGATATAACTAGGTACTTAAGAGGGATCCTTTCTGGAGACACTAGGAAGGAAAAGAAAAGCCATCTGAAGTCTAGACGTTAGGATAGTAGGTGGGTACCTGAAGGGTGATTGGAGAATGGGATTTTGAAGCTAAGCAGTTTGGGAGAATTCTAGTGCCATGGATAGGATGAAGACATCGAGGGTAAGAGCCGATTTCGGAGAAAAGGCGGATGTCCTGGGCCTGCAGAAACTGTGGTGAGACGGGATTACCCCCAGGACTGAGCATGAGCTGAGTGTCCCAGGTCTCTCTGAACTTTGCGGGCACCCCCTGCATCTGGGGAGGCCGTTTGATGAGCACGAGCCCCAGGTGTGTCACCTGGGGTCCACGGTAACCAGGCTCCTTCCCGTTCCTTCTATTGCAGGAGATCTTGCAACATACTCTACCTACAGTGAGGTAAGACCGCGGTAGCAATTTTATTTTCTGGAGAGTCTTTTTGATTACTTGGCTTTTTGTTTTAAATTTTCCATGGATGTGTCGTTTTTTTTCTAGAAAGCTCTGCCGTCAGCTCTAGGCATTTCACGTGGAATGGTTTGAAGCTGATCTTCTCACAGAGATCACTTGGCCTCCGAGAGGCTTCTGTAACTCGAGTAACTGCGTGTGCGGTGCACACCAATCACTCGCGCCGAGATGCCTGCCCTTTCCCTGAAACTGCTCGTTTTCCTTTCCTCCAATGAACGATCGTGTGCCAGTCGTGGGTAGAGTCATTACTGTGCAGCCAGTGGAAAAAGGTAGTCACTCATGAAACGCAACACCAGAGTGACAGTGAAAGCCAGATTGTTAGGGCTGCGCACATTTGGAGGAGAACATAGGGAGAAACACCAGAGCTGGGCCCTCAGAGGGAGAAGGGTTCTTTGTTGAAAGGGCTCCTTCTTGGGAGGATGTTTTGCAGGACGATGGCTTCTCTGCTGTCCACAGTCAGCACTTCTTCCTCCACGCACCCTGCGGGGACATGGACACTCTCCCTTCCTTTCTGGCATTTTCTTTACCCAACCCCGGGGATCCTCTTCAGCAGAGTGGAGGTAAATGGATCGCTTTCTTTTTTCTGCTTGAAAAACTATTTTTTCAGCTTTGCTAAAGGAAAAGAAAGCTCAGGAAGTCACGATTGTCTGGTTTCCAATCCAATTTGAGTCAGAAGAGGCAGGAAATGTCCTGGGGATAGAGATTAGACCAGATATTTTCTAAGAAGGCCATTTAGCCCGGCACATATTATATTTAAAATCGTTCCAGACTAGAGGTTCTTCTGCAGATTCTGGCCCGGGGAATCTGGGGCTTCTGAGGGCGAAGTCTTGTGACTTCACGGAGGTTTTGCCTCCTCTGCCCCCTTGATCAGTAAGCTCCGCCAGGTCGAGTCTCCTAGAATACAATTAAGGATCTTTTATCTCCAGATTCCCTGCTCGATATTAAAAAAATCATATTCTTTAGGCCTCTCTCTAATGGACCCAACCACTAACATCTAGGTAATATAAAAGCAAATTGCTTTCTTAGATCCTATCTCTTTCTGTCCTCAAAATAGTTGTAGGAGATCAGGTTTAATATTCTTACCCCTTATACAGATGAGGAAAACGAGGCTCCAGGAAAAGGGAGACTTGGAGAAGGAAGAATTGGAGTTCTCTCAGCCACCTCATTGGGGAGCTGGGAGGAGTCTTCATACTTGGTGGAAGTGCTTTGTAAAATAATTCAAGGCAACTTGGTATTCTTTTCCTTCCCGTGTGTAGATTCTGTGGTCGAAAACATTGGCTTGCACGATGCTCTTTGAAGAATAGTTCACGTGCGTTTGAATCTCATGAGGTTGCAATCTCATAGTACCTCCTCCTCCATCTTCAAGGTCAGAACCTTGAGGGTGAGGGCTTAGGAATGGGAGTTTTTAACCCGGTCAGTTCGTCTTCAGCAGAGTTGGAGAAAGTGTGTGCGCGCGTGTGTGAGATTTCTCACCATATGTCTTTTGAGAATAGAGTCTATTATGATGCTGGCTCTCTTCCAGAAATCATTGGAGATAGATTCTAGATTCTGGACCAGCTCTAAGAGTGGCTAACTTTGTGTTGTGATTAAATTACTTGAATTTTGCCAGGCTCCCATAGCCTTCCATCCCTTATCCTTAAATAAGGGGCCTCAACGAAAAGATCGTAAGATACCCTGCAGCACGTGGACTCCGTGTCTGTGCTCTTGCCAGATTTTGGTTCCTGAGTCCTTCCTCTCTTCCCCATGGAAAAGCCTTCTGATTGTGTTTAAGTCAGCAGTTCTTTAAACTGGGGTTCCTCACAGGTGCCTCGGGGGCTCAGTCAGTTGAGTGTCTGACTCTTTTCTTATTATTTTTTTATTTTAGTTTTTTAGTTTTTTTTTTTTTTTTGAGAGACATAGAGACAGAGCATGAGCAAGAGAAGGGCAGAGAGAGAGGGAGACACAGAATCCGAAGCAGGCTCCAGGCTCTGAGCCATCAGCACAGAGCCCGACGTGAGGCTTGAACTCACAGACCGTGAGATCATGACCTGAGCTGAAGTCGGTCGCTTAACCGACTGAGCCACCCAGGTGCCCCTGACTCTTGATTTCAGTTCAGGTCATGATCTCCCAGCCGTGAGATGGAGCCCTGAGTATAGGGCTCCACTCTAACAGCACAGAGCCTGCTTGGGATTCTCTCTCCCTCTCCCTCTCATGTATGCATGCTCTCTCTCTCAAAGTAAATAAACTTAAAACATGAAATACGATTTATTTGAAAAATTGGGGCTCTTCATTTGCAGCACCAGGTTCACCTGGGAGCTTGCGAAACACGTTCTCAGGTACCAACTCAGTCTTCCTAACTCGGGCACTCTGAGGGCGGGGTCAGCAGGCCGTGTTTTCAGAAGCCCTCCGGGTGGTGATGACAGATGAGTCAGGTTTGAGAGCCACCGGATGAAGCATTTCTGACCCTGGCCAGTAAATGCAAAGCTGTAACTTCGTAATTACAACATTTGGTTTCCCTAGACCGAGGCTGTGACAGCAAATGTTTGCCAGGAAAAGACATTAAGCAAAGTATAACTTCTCTGTTTATAATCCATGACTTCTGAGAGTAAACACCCAGTTTTCCATGTTTCTAAAGTAGCTTCTCCCATGCATACAGGTACGTAGAGGTCATAGGAATACCTGGCAGAGGGATGGGATTGTCCATTAGAGGCACTTGTTACTTGATGGTTGCAATATGCAAGAATTTTGCGTACTACAGGTTAGTTAATTAACGCTAATCTCCCAATAACATGGTTTAAATTTTAGTACATTAACCATCAGTAACTGTATACAGTACAGCTTTCACTCTAGCTACCCAGTCCACAAGTCACTACATAAGTAAGAGATTCGGTCACCAACCACATCACCTCTTTGATCGTTCGTCCAGGTTGTCACCTTGCCTCTGGTATTCATGTTATGCAAGACAGCAGAGAGGGGAGTCTTCTAGCCTTCCTGTTCCCAGTGTCAACCCACATGACATTTTTCAAGAATGATAATTAGGGGGCACCTGGGTGGTTCAGTCAGTTAAGCGTCTCACTTTGGCTCAGGCCATGATCTCCTGTTTGGTGGGTTCGAGCCCCCCTGGTGGTCTCTGGGCTGACAGGTGGGAGCCTGGAGCCTGCTTTGGATTCTGTGTCTCCCTCCCTCCCTCCCTCCCTCCCTCTCTCTCTCTCTCTCTCTCTCTCTCCTCTCTCTCTCTCTCTCTCTCTCTCTCTCTCTCTCTCTCTCTCTCTCTCTCTCTCCCCCCTCCCTCCCTCTCTCTCTCTCTCTCTCTCTCTCTCTCTTCTCTCTCTCTCTCTCAATGCCCCTTCCCTGCTCATGCTCTCTCTCTGTCTTTCAAAAATTAGTAATTGTTAAAAAAAAAAACAATCTGTAAATAGAACCTTAGCTCAAAACTATAATTTTTCTTTCATAACTTAAGTGTTCAACAATATTTTATTTTTCTGATTACCTATCTTTAAATCTAGGATCCTATGTTTGGATTCCAAAGGCTATGGCTGAACTTCAAGTAAGAAGGGAATAATAGTGTTAGGACAAGAAGAGGAAGTCATATTCTGATGTCCCTAAGAAAAAAAAAGAGCCTCTGAAGCTTTAGTCAATATCTAGCAAAGAGAATATCATGATAGAGAAATGATCAATTCACATATTTAATATCTTTTATCACCTGTCTTCTAAGAACTTGGCATCAGTGGTAAAACATTATTGATGACAGGAGAAGTATTACCACTGTTGCCATATGAAGATATATATATAGAGAAAATATATCTATAGAGAGAACATATATAGAGAGAATATGTAGAGATAAAATATCCTGAGAATATATATGTATTTTACATATATTAGAGAGACAAAGAGGAATCGATATAAAAAAGGTATATAAACGTATTTGGCTAAGGACTGTTTTGAAGCCAAACAAATTCAAGCCATATTTGGATTAAAGGATTTTCTTTTTAGAAAACAGACATGTCTTTGATCCTTAGCCAAGCCGCGAGCAGGTATAAAGCCTGCCCCGAGGCCGGCTGGATGAGCGGTGTGAACCCGGGAGCGGGATGGGGAGAGACCGTGGGCAGGGCCCTTCTCGGCAGGGTGAGCTGCGCACAGGTCCTGTAATTCGGCACCGGCCACGGCTCGGACACAAGGTTGGCGATAGTAAGGGACACCCACCAGCTGTGGGATTGTTGCCTTACCCGTCCATTAGCTTGGATCCTCTGAGCGGGACACCTGTGGACACAAAGCGCCTTGCCAGAGACTCATTACAGAGCCACAGCACACGCCTGTGAAAAGTCCAGCCAGAAGTTAAAGCACAGAGGGGCCTCTGAAGAGCAGTAACGAGGTCTCCCGTGGGCCAGGTTGGCAATAGGCTGCAGGAACAGAGAAGCCGGGGTGCTGCTTTGTGGAGGGCTATTGCTCTTAGAATCAGGTTCACTTGACAAGCTCATGTCAGGAATCCAGACAAAGTGTATAATGCACACTTGAAAAAAAGCCGCAGTGTTAGAAAAGTTTCCTTTTCTCTCTTCAGTGCCCAGCCTTATATAGGAGTCCTCATTCCCACGTTAGCTCTTTATCCCATTTAAACATCTTCCAGAGATATTTCCCCCCTGTCTTTCTCTACGACAGCTTGAAGTTTGAGATGGAATATGTATGTTCATACTCGTTGTAATAAATACATATTAATGCAGAGACGGGTATTAAACTCCGAGGAAAACAGCAGTACGGAATTTCCGAGAATGTGTGAAATGATCCCGTTGATAATTGATTGCAGAGGATGGGATGGTTAGAAAATACAGTCCACTGTTTCCATTTTACTCTAAAATGTTCGAGAAAGATTTTACACACCAACGTGTGGCCCATAATTTTCTCTCAGGCAAGTGAGCGAGCATGAGGAAGGGCGTCGGGGTGCAAGGGTGAATGGCAGCGAACCATGAGTAGGACAAGAAAAAATAAGACTCTTTTATTTCTGCATGGCAGGAAATAACAAGGGCAGCTACAATAATAAAGTTGGGATGCTCAAACGTTGTCATGAAATAAGAATAGATATGTTCGCATCTTCCAAGTGTGCAAGCACATTTTGAATACATGTATGTCGATCGTGTGCAAGGGCGTTTCGGAGCCAGAAAGAGGGAACAATTTGTTTTCTGCCTCTTAGAGTGTTAGGGGCACAGGGGCATGGGCACAGGGGATTTATTTTAAGTTTGTTTATTTTGAGAGAGACAGAGCAAGTGGGGGAGGGGCAGAGAGAGAGAGAGGGAGAGAGAATCCCAAGTAGGCTCCACACCGACAGCGCAGCGCCTGATGAAGGCCTCAGACTCCCAAACCATGAGATCATGACCTAAACCAAGCCAAGAGTTGGATGCTCAACTGACTGAGCCACCCAGGTGCACCAATGTGTGGATTTTTCATTGGTGGAATGTGTATTCATGGAGCCTGTCAAGGAAGTCAGTAGTAGTGAGTAGAGACTGAAAAAAAATGGCTCAGACCATCTTGGCAGCCCTTTTGACCTTTTGAGGTCATGTAAGTCCTACTCTACGTGTAGAAAAACACATGTCAAGGAGCCCTGGCAAATCTGGCGAGGCTGGAGGGCGGCAGCATGCCCTGCCCACTTCAAGGTAGCACAGGCCTTGTGCCCAGCCTCTGGGCCCTGGAGTCTGGGAGGCTTGTTCTTCCCCTCATCTGTGCAGGACTGAATACCTTTTGTGGATGCCCAGAGACAGTCTGAGATCTCATTCAGATTCTGATAAAATGGCAAACAAAACCCTACAGGGGAGATATCCTGAGTTTTCCATTTCAGTGACTACGGAGGAAGCTGAAGAGCCAAAAAAAGAACTGTGAGCTGTGTGAGGAGAGCCACTGCTGTCTTGGTGAAATGACAAAGAGATGTTTGCTTTCAGTCCCTTGGAGTGCCTTGCTTCAATGTCAAGTTTAAGAAGGTATTCAAGAAAGAGCTCTCAGGTTATAGGTATTCAAGTCACACCCTCTTTCGAGGCTTAAGCTTCCAAGGAAGTGGAAGGGAGGAAAAGCTAACCATTGTAATATCTAACATTTTTCTTTATTTTCTTTAAATGTTTATTTATTTTGAGAGAGTAAGTGTGCATGTGAGGGGGAGGGGACAGAGAAGGAGAGGAGGAGACAATCCCATGCAGGCTCCCTGCTTTTAGCACAGTGCCCAAAGCAGGGCTCTATCCCGTGAACTGCGAGGAGAACATGACCTGAATTGAAACCAAGAGTCAGAGGCTCAACTGACTGAGCTCCCCAGGCGCCCCATCATAATAGCTAACATTTTCAATCCAGGGACTCTAATAAATCCTTTATGTATATGACTTCAGTTAATCCTCACAATAATTCTGTAAGGGGGGGACTATTTAATCCCATTTCACAGATGAGAAAGTTGAGGCTGAGAGCTCCTGAGTAAGATGCTGCATGGTCTTTGGGTTAGTAGGTGAGGTGATCGCAAGCGTGTGTGTGCATGGTTCCAGAACTCGAGTTGTCAGTCTCAAAATAGCCCTACAATACGTGGCTTAGATATTAGCGGGGTGAGCTGAGGTAGAGAAAGGGGTAGGTGGAGCAGAAGGATCTCTGTTCGGTCATGTGAAAGAGAGAGACAAATGACGCCAGTCTCTAACGTGCTGGAGAATAAGCGAGGAGACGTGGGTGCTGGGGGAGGGAGGTAAATGCTATGCGTCGAGTGTCATGCTTCTTTTTCTCACAGACGTTGTGAGGTGTTGTCATCCCAGGTCATCAGTAAGGAAAATGAGGTCTCAGGGTCATTCGATTTCTCAGTCCTCAGCCGTATTTAAGCAAAGGCGAGATTTGAACTCCTGTTGTCTGACTCCAAAACCCACGCCCTGTTTCGAGCCTCCCGGTGAATGAAGGC
Source organism: Paguma larvata (assembly GCA_030068075.1). Lineage (NCBI taxonomy): Eukaryota > Metazoa > Chordata > Mammalia > Carnivora > Viverridae > Paguma > Paguma larvata. The sequence continues at coordinate 87,225,191 of CM057834.1, read as the reverse complement.
AAACACCCTGAAAGGTAGCTGAGGAGCATCGTGCCTTCCAGAAAAGCCTGTGGCCATTTGTCCATTGACTTACTTGTTCAGAGAACACACGTCTGTGTGTTGGGTCTCTGGAGAGGAACACAAAGTTAACTGGAGCATAGAGCCTATTATTTGTTGTCTTAAAATGATATATGATGAGCCCAACGTATATAAGAATTAATATTTAATGCGGAGTCACAGATGATCAAGTACTATAGAGAAGAATCTGTAGAATGCCCCCTGACTTCCGTATTCTTCAAACTGTGTGGAGTTCCAGAAGTTACGATCAGGCCAGCGTGGGACCAATGAGATGGTGAAGTTCTTGGCCCGTTGCAGACCTTCATCTCCAGTGGACTCTCTGCCACTACATGACTCCTTGTGGAGAAAAGGTCAAGTCCACGTTATCCACCATGTCCTCTTTAAACCCTCCAGCCAATCTGACCATCCATTCCTCGAGCTCCAACTGTACTTAACCATGTCAACCCTTCTCTGCACGCGCTATGTCGCTCACTTTCTCATTTGACACATCTTCTCCCTGCAAAGACTGTAAACCATATGCCTATTTAAAAAATCTCACTGTAGCACATACCCTACGAGGCATCACTACGAACATACTGAGTGCTCTACGTGCAGTTACTTCACCGTAGTTAATGAAGGTATCCGCCACGTATTCTGGCTCTGTAAAATCCAGAGATAGGAAGAAAGGAAACATGGTTATCACTGCATTTGTTGATGGCGGTCTGGAACCTCGTAAAGTTTCTAGGTGGAATGAAAAGGAAGCTCGTGCGTTCTGAAGTCTAGAAGCTTTCCCAAAGTTGGGATCTCCATGCGTATGTCGCATGGTCAGGAGTTTTGGGACATACGGGTTGGCATGTTGGGTCCCTCCGGGATTCCCCTCATACCCTTTACCCACATCCTCACACTCACTGCTCAGTTAGAAAGTATGAAGAAGAAATTATGATTTCGGAGGTGCTTGGACATTTATAATCCTTGGTTTTTAAATTTAACCCTCCATAACCACACGGGAAGAAACCTAAAAATCACGTTCTGACCCAGGGCCAGGAGGAGAGGGCCGGAGTCCGAGTCTGCCTTCCCGCCTTTCTGCTCGCCTCACACTCTGCCAGGGGCTCTTTTCATCAAACCTGCCCTCCCAAGTGATGGATTCACTCACACAGCATCAAAAAAAGCTCTAGGTGACTGATGTGATTTCTGTTGAAGGTTGCTATGCATGCGAGGAAATAAGAAAGAGAGAGGAAAAATGGGGAGAGAGAGAGAGACACCGACCACCAACCTGAGAGGAACCCCACGTCCAACAGAGAGGCAGACTTGATGACAGACAATGCAGTTAATTGTGAGCAGTTCCACACAGGGGCCTGGGAAACTCCAGCGCAGAGGGGCGGCTGTGACCCATTTGGCACAGGCCGTGCTGGCCTTGCATGTTTCGGCGGCCTCCACAATCAAACACCTGGGTCACCTCATGAGTGCAGCCCTGTTCTTCGAGATTCATGATGTTTGCTAAATCTGGCAGCTGGCTAATTTGTGGGAAAGGTAATGCTCTGGGAACCCAGTGTCAACCCAGTGCTCCCCAGGAGGGCTCCAGCCTCCTGCTTACTGTTCTTGCTGAATTGCTGGCCAGTTTCTACAGCAAAGAAAGTGTTTTCCTCTCTCCTTTGGGCTCTCTCTTTCCTCCGGCACCTGCCATTGGTCATGTTTGAAATTAGCCCCCTCTTGGTTGAAAGACACGAGGCCCCTGTGATTAACGTGAGGTGGCCGTGGCTTGTCTTTATGACGTTTTCTTCCACCGCGTTACTTGACGTATGGAATTGTGGAAAATGCCTCACTCTGAGTTTCTCAGCAACGCTACTTGTTTGTGCTCCTGAGGGATTTTCTTTTGTAATTTGTGTTCCCTTGCTGTGGGGCAGGCCTTCAAGATGGGAATTCCAGGCACAGAAAGCAGAGGGGAAGTACCTTGTTCCAAGTGGACAGAAAAAGGGCGCAGGGAGGCTGAGGCTATTTGAGTTCGGAGCCTTGAGAATTTTCACTTTGATCCAGCCTCCTGGTGCTGTGATGTTGTTGGTCCGAGGGCCTCGCTTTAAGAACAGATACTTTAGACATGAAGAGAGAAATCTCTGAAATTGGTTACCTGTAGGGCAAGAAGGGAAGGGTGTGAAGAGATGATTTTGTTCCGAAGTTGATTCTATTCAGTAGAACCCTAGGGTTCTGAAGACGTGCCTCATGTTAGCTGCAGTCAGCAAGGCGAGGTTGCCATGTTTTGGTACAAGAGAAAATCAGAGCAGCTGGTTTTGACGTGTTATGTATTGGAGTTTGCTGGATGATTTTACGGCTGGCAACAAGAGTGAAACTACCATCTAGGCTGATATTTTCTTTCCAATATGAAAATGCCGGAATGGAGGCCGAGACTTAGTTCAGATCACAGAACCACAGAATGGGCTTACTTAAGATCGTGGGTCTCTGTGGTGCGTACGGCTGCCTCCCATACCCTGGACGGCGGGGCTGCGAGTGGGTTCTGGATACAACACTCTTGTCTCCCAGCTCCACACCTACCCTTCTACACTCTCCCCTAGGACATGGCAGACCACATTTCCGTTGTGCCACTTGACTACATGTTAAACTGTCAATGAGGGGTGCTAAAGGGAAACTCAAGAGGAACTCGGAGGTTCAAGAGCCTGAGTTTTAGCAGAGCCCAGTAGATGTCCCCTTTCAAAATTTCGGGAAATCTACTCCACAATGTCCTGACTTGCACATGAGAAAATCGGTAAAGTTGTAACTTAAACAGAATTTGTCATTCTGTAACACACACACACACACACACACACACACACACACACACATGCTTAGGCATTGTGCTTGATTTTCAGGGATAGCAGCCCAGAGTTTACAAGAGATCACAGCTTCTTCTAGGACTGTCACTGTGCTTTGTGATAAGAATTGAGACTTGAGCTTGTCCCATCTTTCTGTAATCTCTCCCGAGAACTCAGAAGAATCCAGCCCACACCACAATCCACGTAGCTGTCATCAGCGACGTAATAGTCAAGGACGGCAGTCTTTGGGGCTCTCAAGATACTTTCTCCAGTAGGCACTTGGTCACAATCAACCACAGGTGTTCATCTGATTAGCTGTGATGCCACTGTATTGCACAATTGTTAGCATGGTCCTTGTCCATTGGCATGGAGCCATCAAACCCAAGGACACAACCAAACCAGTCCTAAATGCCATCTTTGAGGATCTAATTCCTGATCTCATGCCTGCTATCAATATCTGTATCAATTGGGATCAGCCAAGAGGTAAACCAGACCAATTTTTTTAACAGAACGAATAGAACTATTAGCTAACTATGTGAGTGAATTAGCTAAATAAAGTGAGTAACTAGGTAATTGAAAATAAAACACTAAGGAATCAGAGCATCACAAATCAGAAAAAAAAAAAAGGCTGGTTTTGGCTTAACTGATAAAAATAGGCATAATGTGTATTGTATATTTGTATATGTAATTGCCCTTGACTTCTAAGCCTATTAAATCTCCTGAAATAGAGTCTATCATCTTACAATACTTCCCAAATGCTAACTTGGCTTTGTGCTATAAATATCTTTTTACATGTCTGTCTTTCATTAACAGTGGGTACCTCAATGGTAACTCTTATCTATGGAAGTGGAATAGAATAGGTCAATACATGTAAAGAAGAATAGTGGACCGTCATACTACTGACCTTTGGTTTAGTTAATGGATGCTATTCCAGAGAGCATATTAGGTTTCTATCTTTCAGGATATTATATAGCCTTCTGAAAGTATTGGCTTCCAGCTATGTTGTATAGCCGGAAGATAACCTTCAATGAGTCCAAAGTAGATACATTTTTCTGCCTTCATAGTGTGATCTCCCAGCCCCTGCTCATCCCCCAGCAGCTGATTAAAGAGACTGAATAACAAATCTACCCAGAGCCCAGGCCAGGAAGACCGGGCATGATGAACATTCGGAGTGCTGAGGAGAGTTATACCCCAGGAGGGTAGAGGTTATCTGAGGAGCCTCCATACTGTTTTCCATAGTGGCTGCACTAATTCACATTCCCACCAACAGCGTACAAGAGTTCTCCATTATCTTCCCCAACACTTGTTATTTCTTGTCTTTCTGATAATAGCCATTCTGACAGGGGTGAGGTCACATCTCAGTGGGGTTTTGGTTGGCATCCCCTTGATGATGAGTGACGTTCAGCATCTTTTCATGTTCTTATTGGCCATCTGGATGTCTTCTTTGGAAAAATGTTTATTCCAGGTCTCTGCCCATTTATTAATCAGGTTGTGGGTGTTTTTTTTTCTTTTTGATATTAAGTTGTGTAACTACGTGGTATGTTTTTTGGATATCATCCACTTATTGGATCTATCATTTGCAAATATCTACTTGTATTCGGTAGGTTGCTTTTTCGTCTTGTTGATGTTTCCCTTCACTGTGCAAAAGCTTTTTAGTTTGACGCAATCCCATTTGTTCATTTTAACTTGTTTTGCCATTGTCTGAGAAGACTAATTCGAAAAAGTATTGCTAAGACCAATGTCAAATTGCTTACAGCCTGTCTTCTCCTGAGAGTTTTATTGTTTCAGGCCTTCAATGCATTTGTTTTTTAGTATGAGTCTGTTTAAAGTTCAGTATTTAAAAATTTTGTGAAAATTTAGTAGAGTTTTCTAGGCCTTTCCTAGTCCTATTTTTTGCCCCCCCCCACACTTCCCCCCACACCAGATATTGAAAATCTCTCTGTTAATAGCTTATATTTTTCATTAGGTGGAGTGATTTTTTAAAGCAAATTAAATTGAAAAAAAACCTTTCAAAAGGTAGGTAGGTATTGAAACTGCATTCGAAAGCTGAGGTAAAGAGTGTGGCTCAGAAAGGGCCAAGATTAAAGCTAAGCATCAGGGAAAGGAAGCCAGTGCACAACGCAAACCAAACATAATGTCAAACCAGGCAACATTTGTCTTCCAGCATCTTCCATTTCTCATGTGAGTAGGCCTCCCGCTGCCTCATTCCGTCATTTACCCTGCTGTCTGTCACTGGTAGCAAAGCAAGTAAAGAACCTTCAGGTAAACTCTCCTAAGAAGCGTACACTGCAGAGACTCCCCGAAGAGAAGGGGTTGGATTCATTTAGCTGCCTCATTGCTCTACACCTTCATCTAGATTCATTTTCCCTGGAGAATGATCACAACAGTATAATTTAAAAATTGGCTTTGAAAACTGCTGGCACCAAAAAGAGACAATAAACCATCCTTCAAATTGGAAGACGTAGCACTCCTCCCCTGTTGGCAACGTCTGGTAGGTTTTAGAGATTTCTTAGAGCTTCAGAATTGCTACCCTTATCTTAAAACCAGGTCCATCTGCTTTTGTATGACCTGGCCAATCAATGATGCAAACTGGTTTTCTCCGGCATCCCAACCATCCATTCATTTCTCCAAGAGAAATTGTATCCAACACTCATTCTTCACTTTAGGATGCATTTCAGGGTCTACTTTGCATCCCATCATCTACCTTCTCTTCCATTCCCGGATTCCTGTAACCATTTGAATTGATAGAATGAATCAACGTCTCAGGTCTAGACATAACTTAATTTCCAGGGGAGCCTGTTAGATGGCAAAATACCAATCTCAGACAATTAAGGGTAGTCCAGTAGACATAGGGTTGTCCAATCGATTCATACCTTCATGCTCTTCCCTAATCTTTATAACTCCCAGAACAGTGTCTAAGTTCAAGGAAACTTGTGGAAGGCCTATGTGCCAGAGAGAGATGGCGAGATGGCATTTCAATCAGGAGTATCTTATCCTTGGCCATTCTGTTTGCTGCAAAGATTTTAGTCCTCGCCTATCTTAGCACGTAAACTGTGATCGTGACCCAGTCACCCCAATGGAGTTCTTATCAAGTGATATCTTTAACAAATGCTGCCTTACCAAACTCTGAGCCCAAGAACTCATGAACGGATTCACGTAACCTACCATGAAAAGAAATGAGGCAGATGGCTAATCTCTTTAGAGGTTTCAGTAGGCTTTGGTCAGCTCATTTGAGAATCTAATCACCACTGGTAGGATATATGAGTGAACATAAGTATGTATGTATTTCCGTGAAGTAATGTGAAATAGAAGAATTAGTTCTGTGCTGATTTTTTTCCCTACTTGTAAATCCAATTTTCTTTTATCCCTTCTTGTGAGCAGCTACACAAAACCACAAGGCAATCCTCAAGAGAAAATGGTTATAGCAGATCGTAAGAAGAGCACATTTTATGACTTTTGAATAGTAATCAACTTGGGGCTTTCAAAGCCATGGGGGACTCAGGGCATAAAAGTTATAACAATAACCTGGTTCAGTAAGAGATAGGTCTTCTTCCGCTTGAATTAGATAAAGATTTTACAGGCTATAAGAAAAGCAAGTGTGTGGGGGTGGGGTTGCTAAGACGTAGGTGCATCTCTCAGTAGGGATTTTGTAACTTGAGGGAAAGAGGGCAGAAAATACAGTTTAGAGATTCCATGAACAGAGGAAGCTATTCCTCACTTCCAAAGAACACAGCCAACCTTGAATAAGGTTGTCCCCATGGAATAAGAGCAGGAGTACAAGGCTGTGCAGGGTATTTTGGAAGGGTGAGCAGTGTCACAGATATATTCTGGCCCTGCCTCTGTCCTTCATTGGCCAATTACTCAGTATCCCTTTCTCTAGGGCAGTATTATTGATATTACCCGGTGGGATGGTGTGCGTTAAAGCACGCTGCGAATGGCAATCTCAGTTTATCAATTCTAAATCATATTACACACAGAAAACACCAAAATGGATGACCCATATTAAATACATATTTTAAATATATATTAAATCAGTATATATTTGTACATTGAGTATATATACACCATATATAGAACATATATTCAAATAAGAGAAACTTAGAATCAGGAACCCGATAGAAAAACAATTGGCTTAGGTATCCTGAAATACAGGTTGTGATTTTAACCCCACCACAAGCCATACATCTGATTGTATGATTTTGAGCAAGAAATATATCTCCTCTCTCTTAGTCTTGTATCTCTGGAAAAAAAAAATGGGGTAGACCAGATGGTCTCAATAATATGTTCCATCTCTTCATCACTGTGATTTTGACAGCGTATGCTTGTATGTTGAGTCTGAATTCTTAATCAGGCAACTAATTTTAATCAGTTGGTCAGAAATAAAGATTAGGAAAAGTGGATTGTTGGAAAGAAAAGACAGTTTGAATAAGTCAGCCCTCAACCCAGTTAGAGGTTTCCTTAAAAACATTTAAGTAGCTTTTCCATACATACACTTGGGTGACTGAGTGACTTCCAAGTGCCAGGTTTGGGAATCCAGACAGCTTTCCTGTCCTGCCCTGAAAAGGAACTTACATTGTCAGTAATCAAGTAGCTTTCAGATGCTGTACCTCAGTGGATGCAGTGGAACGCCTTGTCGGTGGGTTGGGAACGGAATAGGAATGCACTTGCATGGAGGCTGAGACTATCCGTAGAGAAGGTAAAATGTCCACATCAAAGCCCACCAAAGCCCCAGTTTAAAATCTGATATTCAAAGTAAGTGACAGGTACGCCATTGATATCTGGATTGAATTTCAGTTGTTCATCTGAGTGCTGACAGCTCGTGGCCTGTATGGAAACTGAGTATCATAGATCAGGTGGTGCTCGTTGCCAGTGTACGTCAATCCCATTATTTTTTGCGTGTGGAATCTGAGACCTTGGCAAGTGAGGTGATTGCCCGAGATGGCGTGCCAGTGAATGGAGGAGCCAGAACAAAAGGCTGACATCCCTCTTCCCTGGACTTGTGTTGTCCCCACCACAGTTAGCTTTCCTCTCTGACCAACGACTTACTATCATGGCCTCCTAACATAAGCATGACTTTCCTAACACACAAGTCAGATTTTGTTTTGAGGACGTATTTAGATATCCGAACATCTCAGGAGTTGTCATACTTAGCGATGCCAAAGTAAAGACCAGTGAACACTAGTAAGGAGGTAAAGATACGCAGAGGACGTTTCCAAATCTGTTGAAAGATGAAAACTCAGCTGTTTTTGTTTTTCTTGGTCCAGGTTTTTCGTTTTCTATTAAAAAAATTTGTGAGTTAAGCTGTAGAACCATTGGTTTTGGCATTTTTTCAAAGGGTTTCTTTCATTTTGCAGAAGACCTCATTTATTCCTGGTTCTCCCTTCTCCCCGGGGGTTGGAAACTCAGCCAGGGCATCTGATTTATATAATTAGCCTTTCGTGAGTATGGATGGCCTCTCACTCCAGCCTGAAGTGAGGTGAATTTGAGGAAAAACACTCTCCCTTTATCCTCCTCCTCACCCTCCCTCCCAATTCTAGCTCTCATTTGTAACCCGATGTACCAGGGGGAGCCATGATTCTCCAATCTGATGTGATCTCACCCTGTCAGAGCTTTCAGCCAGAAAGACTTAGAGCCCATCAATTTCATCATAATGGGTGTATAATGGCGGTCCCTTTGGTATTGCTCTCACCCAAATCCCTATTTAGAGACCGCGACTGGAAGGACAAAGGCTAGTGTTTCAGGAAGGGCAGATTTAGGGTAGATCAGCCATGGAAATCAGCATTGGCTCACATGTCCAGGACCTAATGAGAATCTGGCAGAGGCCCAAAAGGAATTGAATCCACTTTGTCTCTGCATTCGAGTCCCCGTTTCAGTGCTTTTCATGAGAATCTGCAGAATTGTAAGCGGAGGAGGTGAGGGAACAGCCCAGGGAGGGGTCGCCTCCACAGTACTTGGGGCAGGTTACTCTCTGTCTGCCTTCGTCCAGCGACTGTGCACAGAGACTCTGGATGTATCTTCAATGAAGGATTTTCCCAAATCCCATTTCGTGACTTCTGGGGATGCCTGGGGTCCCTGCCCTTCGCAGTGCTAAGTTCGTGGACTTGAAATGCACGAGCGTTCACTTGATTTGAGCTCGTGTGAATCTGCCACTTTTACTTTCAGCCTCATCCTTCTTGTTTCCCCATTGCAATACTTCACCTCCTTCATGCATATTCTCGTGCTTCAAACTCTGACGGGGCTGGAAACGTAGACAGAAAAGTGTCACTAGCGATAAAAATAAAGGCGGCGGGGGGAGTGCAAACAGTTATTCAGGATTAGGGCCAAGTTCTCTGGCAAAATAGTTTCAGAATTCTATTTGAAAGTAGCTGGAATATGCCAGCGAGGAAGTTGGGAGACTGGTTCCTGCAAATTCAGTTCGTATCGAGCCATGACGGTATGACTAATGTCCCTTGGGTGGAGGCGGAATGAACTGAGGGGTGATGGAAACATCTTCTTGCCCCAATACTGCATGTGATGCACATAAAATGAAAGTCTGGGGTGGGGGGGTACTGATCTCAGAAGTAGCACTCACGTGAGAAAAACAAAACAGCTTTTCAGATAGATGATTAATAGATTAAGAAATGTTTACATCTTCTGGGTGGGGGAGAGATAGGGTGAGTGCTGCAGAATTATCATACTCTCTCTTGAGATTATCTTGAGACTGACCTGAGTTTCATACTGATTAAACACATCGAACATTCTTATGTTGAGAGGAAATGCTCTTTGTTTGGCGACCTCTGTGTTGTTACCACGTTGGTTGATGGAGAGCCATTGGCCAGTCTGGCTTGGGTCTCTCTCTCTCTTATGTTGCAGTTTGACCTTGGCGCATCCAACTGCTCAGGGAAGATTGTTGAAATAAAGGCTGACCGCACGCATGAGCCAAAGAATACATCAGCTGTAACTTGCTTCCTGCCACGTAAAAACTTTTCCTCTGAATCAACGTGGGTTGTCGGGGGGCTCTTGGTTCCGCACTCTCTGGGCAGGTGTTCTCCTTCCGCATTGCCCAGATGGTGCCACCACGGTGCTTACAGAAGGTAGAGACTCTGTACCTTCTCCTTTTGGTGCTCCCTGGGGTGCCTCTTTGGTTGTAAGAAGGCGCGATGCAAGGGACAGGCACTTGGGGAGCAGCGGGCCCCTCATGGCTATCCTGGTTTGGGGAAGTGTGCAACTCTGCTATTCATCCTTGGGGTTTTTAATTTTGAGAGCTCATAGCCTGCAGTGCACGCTGGTTCCTTATTCCTCTCTATTTCTTTCCTGGAACCCCTCCTTTTGTGCCCTCCCTGTTTTCTTAGCTCGCTTTTCAGCCAATAAGGCTTTCTTCTTCATCTCCTGCTTATTGATGAATGAGTTTCATTCATCTCTCTCTCTCTCACTCTCTCTCTCTCTGTCTCTCTTTTTTTGAGGGGGGGGCGTGGGGGAACGGGGTGATCTGTGAATAGCTATAGACTTTGCCTGCTCCCATTTTTCCACTTGGCTGTTCAGTTCCATGGCGACAGAAAATGGAGGGGAGCAGCAGGGTGGGAGGCACCAGGGTCAGAGATCAAGAGTGGTCACCTTTTGAATTAAAGCTTCTGATTTCTACTGGGGATAACATATCGTAACCCAAAGTAACGGCAAGCCCTTGGCTGTCAGAAGGCTCAAAGCAAAGGGAGGGAGGAGAAAAAAAAGGAGGAAAAGATCAGAGAGAAGCGGAGGAATGCAGACCCTGGGGTCAGTTAACATTATTTGCAGTGTTTTTGAAGATAGCGTTTGGTGACCCCACACAGAGGTATTCTGCTTTGTGCCCACTCTGCAGATCTCCTCAAGGGTAGGACCTGGCATATATGGTGCAGTCTATGTACGGACGATGACAGTCTCCTACCTTATAGACGACTTTATTCAACACTGTTTAATTAGGTAGTAAACTCTTGTGCTACATCAAAGCTTTTTGGGAGGTGGGGGTTTATGCGACATATTAAATCGTCACTTTTTAGACCCTTTGCAAGACCAGCACTCAAGAGGCCATTTGTATCCATCCTGTTGGGTATATACACACCTGTTTTAGTGTCTTAGGGATGTCTCATAGCTAAACTGCAAGAAATTTTATAGAAGTAGTTGAGTGAGATTTGCTTGGTTTCTCACTCACGGGTGCTGTTGAACATTCCACGGTTAATTTTGATGAGAATTGGATTAACATCAAAATCAAGCCGTGATTTTCCCACCGACATTTTAAGGGCTTGGTCTCCATTCTGTTTGTCTTTAAGATCATAGTACAGATCTCTACAGCGTTCAGTAATTGTGTGTGGAACGAATAAATGATAGAGGGTTTAAGAATTTTCAGACGTCAGAAACATTTTTTGTAAGTTAGGACATTACTTGGTCTATAGCAAATGGTCCTAGTACAAACTGAGAGTCACGCTGAGGGAAGTTTTGTCTGGGGGAAAGGTTTTCATTCTGATAATACAATAATAATCAGATAGAATCCTCAAAATACAGTGATTCAACCGAAATCTACAACAAAATAAAAGAGTGTTCCATGGAACAGTCATTTCAAAATGTGACAAGTCATCAGAGTCACTTGGGGGAATGTAAAAATTCTTCCTGGGCTCTGTCACTTGTGATCCAGTGTGTGACTTGTTTTGTCAACTGCTATCCCAGCACAGGGAAAGTAAAGAGGGAATGAGTCTTGCAAATAAACTCTCCAAGTCTGAAGCCTTTAGTAGAATTGTGAGCCGTATATGACAAATCCCGTTACAACTACAACAACAAATACAAAGAGAATCTTATAAAACAAAGCTATTTCCATGTCTCATGCAGCTGGCCCATAGAAACAGTGCCTTATTGATATGATTACAATAAATACTATACAATGAATAAACATGAATACCAGGTGCTTGCTTTTTGAGGCCATTTAAGTAATAGCTATTGTTTCATGAAGGAACTTAATTGTATACTACATCGACAGAGGGGAGAGTAGAGCTGAACCGATACACTTTTTGAGATGTTTCAATGCTATATATTCTAACCACCTACCAAGACATTAAAATGAGATCATTCAAGTAGAAACACCTTAAAATATTACTAGCCCCAAATAAGGAGAAGCCGAAGTCCACTATCGCCTTCCTCTTGACACCATTTCATTTCAGTAAGAGCAACAGCAATGTTGGCGACCTCTTGGAATTCCTATCATCCAATGTCAGTTTGCTGAACGAACCCGGAAGTGCTTAGAGGGAGCGGGTGCCGTGGCCCAGAACTGGTGGCAAATTCATCTCCTTGGTCTCCATTTCTGATTTTCATTCTTCTTCGCCTTATCGAGTCTAGCCTTCTGAATTCTTTCACTGAATTTCACCTGTTTGCCAGAACTGTTTATTTTCATTTTACAAGCAACCCAAATTTTCCTCTTACCGAAAACTGCATTGCAACGTGGACGGCATTCAAGCCGTTCGGGTAACTAAGAACCAGGAGACGTGGTTTGCTCCCTCTGCCGTGTTTCTAGCTAAGCTGTGTCAACTGCTTCGCGTTACTTAGAATTGCCCTGCTTGCTTCACAAAATGGTCGAGATCAAATAAAAAAAATGTGCCCAGCATTCTTTGTAAACCATAAATTGATAAATGCGGGGACTTTTTTGGCTTTATTTTATTTCTGTGTTTATTTAAATCTCTGAATAATTTTTATTTTACACAGAAAAAAGTTATAATACTTATTTATAAAACGAATGCCTTTAGGACTTTCTATTTAAAAAATAAAACAAGCAATAGCAAAAATAAAAAATTACTGAACCCTTAAGGGACATTGTTATTAATCATTATTTAATAAGCATATTAATGTTGTCATTCTTACCCTGGATTTTTGACAATCCAGAATAAAGCATTTAGGGGTTCATTCTACTTTGTTAGGTCTTGGTCTTCAAATGCCACGATAGGTTTTTAAAATTATGACATTAATTCAAAAAACCAAACAAGGACAGGGGCGCCTGGGTGGCTCAGTCGGTTAAGTGTCTGACTTCTGCTCAGGTCGTGATCTCACTGTTCATGAGTTCGAGCCCCACTTCGGGCTCTGTGCTGACAGCTCAGAGCCTGCAGCCTGCTTCGAATTCTGTGTCTCCTTCTCTCTCTACCACTCCTCGGCTCGTGCTCTGTCTCTTTTTATCTCTCAAAAATAAATAAACATTAAAAAAAAAAAACAAATCAAAACCAAAACAAAACAAGGACAAACATACTCCCAATGAGTTCAAAGAACAAAACACACGGTTTGCGTATCTGTTTGTATCTGAGTTCCTGGAGGTCTCCTGATTTTGCAGCTGTCAGGGAGCTCAGCGGCACGTTTCCACAGGAATCCAAAATTTAAACTTGTGTGACACGTGACGCTCTGCCTCCGCGTGGGCTTGCTGTTCACTTCCGTTGACTCTAGGTATGTAATTCTCGGCTGCTCTTGGCATCCTACAGAGAAACTGGAGCCTTCCATTTACTACTTACTTATCTGGTTGACCAATAGATTCACTGTTCCTCTCTCTTTTTAAACATCAGCCCGGCTTTTATGCAAGCCGGTTCACCTGCAGCTCTGTGGCCACTCAGTGCTGTCCCTCCTGGAGGGTCCGCCCTGCTGGCGTTGGCGGTGCGGGTCCCGTGGGCAGCCTGCCCCAGCACCCCCTCTGCAGGTTCCTCACCCTAACCGAGGGCTTTCCCCTTCCTGTTCTCTTTCCCAGGTCTGTCTTCGGTGACAGGCATGCTTCAGTGTCACACCCCAGCCCTCCTCCCCACATTATCTTGGTTCATTTCTCTCCACGGCTCGTCTTCTCCATCTTTAGGATATTGTGTAGGAAACTCGAGTCATGTCAGGCTGTGGATCGCAGGAGCCACGTTTCTGGCAAATACGGTACCATACCCTTTATCATTTTTCTGTGTGGAACATGGGCCTGGCTCCTTTGTAATTATCCAGGCCTCCTGGAAGAGCTTGTTTGCACAGCATTAAAACTGGGGAACAAGCAAGAAGTCCATTAAACGTGCAGGTGGAAGGATTGCATTATAAAAGGTCTAATCCGTAATAGTGTGGAAGGAATAGGCTGCACAAACTTTGTACTGTTTTCAGAGTAGGATTTTGAAAACGGAACCATCAGCTGGGCCAGGTAGTGCTCAGCATCTCAGTTATCTCCTGGGGCTGAAGTGGGATGAATTCAGGGGAAAATCAAAGCCCCGTGAGGATAACCTGACACACGGAGAATGTCTGCTGTCAGGCTCCCCGTGAAACACTCTTCTCTCCAGCCTCCCCTGGTCCTTCCTTATTAGGAGCCCCACTGTGCCGAGTAGGCCGGCCAGGCCTTATTGCTTCTGCCTTTAGGTTAGCTAGTACTAACGCCTGCTCATTCCTTCCAGCGGCAGCCAGCCTTTACTCTCCCTGAAACACCTGCTCTAAGTCACCCTGGCCTCCCAAGGAAGACTTAGGTCCTGGCTCTTCTCGGTTTCCATAATGCCCTGATCCCCTCTCTCTGTTTGTTGGCTTCTTTGTCTGCTCAACCAGGTTGTAATCTCCGTGAGCACAGGTACCGCGCTGTGATCTGGGCTGTGCCGCTGTTCTCCAGCACAGTGGCTGACATCTGTGAAGCACTCAGTAATGAATGAACGCATGAAGAGATGCATTGTTAAGTTCATTTGAAACAGCTCATGCGTTTGTATGCTTGTCCAGTTAGACTGCTGGGATCAGTTGCCTGTGTCTCTGGCCCCGAGGCCATTCTCATGATCACAAAACTCTGGGTCAAATGGGGTGAAAGATAGAAAAGCATTTAAACAGTAACTTTTTATGTGGTATCAGTGTTCATTTGTTCCTTCTATCTGTCTGTCTATCCATTGATCTAGAAAGAGCATTCAAGTTTTAGAGAAAAAGTGACACCTCACCTGAGATCTCTAGTCCCCCCACTGCCTCCACCATAAGACGTAAGGTAAAAGGACATGGTCTCTCCAGGAAAGGGTTTTAAGCTTAGATCTAGTGAAGGGGACTTTGAGGATGTGGGTAGAAGGTGGGGCTTCCCTGGCCTTTTAAATAATGAGCACCTTTCATTTGGAGGCCGCTATGATTCTAGGGCCAGGACAGGGTCTCTGGCAACAGAGTCAGAGGATTAGTTATTTAGGGCTGATTTTGAGACAGAGAAATTAAAAACAGAAGAGTAATGTTTCTTGACATCTGACCCTTCGCAAGGGGAGGAACAGGGATGAGGAATCAGCTCAGATTGTCTAAGGTTAGAGGTTAGTTGATGGGAGTGTGTCTTCTCTACCAGAGCATGATTTTCATGCTGATATTAATAATTTCTGCCTCCTCCGTATTTGGTGGTCTCCCCAGGAATGCTTACTCGGGGCTGCACGCTGCTGTTATGTGACCCTCCGAGGGCCCTCAGAGGTGACTGGCGACGGCGCACTTTGCGCTGGCTGGTACAGCACTTCTTAGTTTGAGTCCTAGCTCTGTTCCTTAAGGAGCTTGCCAGACGACTTGCCATATAAACTCTGCTTTCTCGTTTGTGAAATAGGGTTAATGGAGATGACTAATGGGTTGTGGTAAGGACCGATGAGATAAGAACCCGCACAGCATCTAGTATTGCGCCCAGAACCAAAAAGAAAAAAAGGAACAATAATAATAACAAAGAACAGTGAATGTTGACTACTAGAGCTAGAAGCAGCCCCATCCAAGCTCCAGGACGCCTGAATAATGTGACCTCGGAAGCTACCACAGGTTGGATGTAGGGCGAGACGCACTGAAAGCTAGTAGAATTCTGGCTGCGGATGCCCCCCGGTGAGTAGCATGAGCCCATAGACGAAGCAGGTACAAAGTCTCAGTGCAACTTTTTTGCTAAATCCCGAGAGGCAGCGGACAGTCTCTTGCTCTTCCTTCTTCGTAAGAACTCTCTAGAGTTCCCCCAATGGTTTCTGATGAGTCAGAGGCTCCCTGAGCGTCACCTGGAACTGATTCCCACGATGAATCTGGAAAAAAGCAGGGCTGCTGTCTTGGCACTCACTCGGTGTGATTAACCAGGCCTGGAGCCATGTCGTTTCTCTAAATCCCTGGATATATTACAGATCTTGCTCCATTTCTTTGCTCACAAGCTAAGTTCTCGGTAAGAAACCAAAACTGAGTTAGCTTTTTTTTTGAAATTCTTGGCAGTGAACCCTAACCCCTGTGGAGAGGTGATGCCATGAGCAAAGTGGGTTGAAAGAGCTGGATGCTTCCTGCTATTTTGGGCAGGAAGGCAGGAAATAGTCCTGCTTCTACAATAATTACAGGCACCAGGGCTGGGAATAAAGCAGGGCTTCTATTAAAACAGTCTGTTCTTAATACGGCGTGTGTGCCGAGCCCCCGAGAGCATGCACAGAACTTTCACTGGGTCTCGTAGGGCCTCACTGCCTTGCCACCCAGTGACCATGTATTAATTAACATGAATGATAATAAGAGGCCTGTAACTCTTTAATTACCAACATTGTTAGGTTAAAACCCGTAGAAGGATCAGAAAATTTGGTAAAAAAAAAAAAAAATTCTCCTAAAAGAATCCTCTGTGTTAAATGACGAGGATACTTTTCTCTGTTTGATATCTACTCAGTAATATCACACTCAGTAAGCTTTTAGACAGTTCAGATCAATATCTGGCCAAGTCAGGGAAAAGAAAATCCAAAGAATATTTACTTAGCTAATGAATACAGAGTTTAGAATGAGTTCAGTCAAAATTTAATCAAAATTTGGATTAACCCAAATCTCAGGATTATAGAAAGCTCAAGATGGGAAGCAATAATGTTCTTATATCTAAGAATTCTTCTTGTATTCCTCAAGTTGCACGTGGACTTATTTCTTGTCATTCTGGGTCCTTAATCCTTGATGTAAGTATTTCATTTCGAACGCCCATAGAGTAGCTGCCTGTACCATTTCCTTGTTGCCCGTAGCATGAGCTACCTGTGTCTCGTGGACAGTAGGGGACGGATACGGGGCAAGCTTGAGATGGACTTGGGTAGACAGGAAACATACATTTCCCTCATTCCCGCCCGCCATAGGGAAGCTTCTAGCCCCATGATATCCTCTTGCTCTAACTCATCAGCTCTCTAGGATATGTTCCATCTGCCCTCCATGTCCTCTCTCCAATCTTCTCTGTTCTCCTCTAAATACCAGGGGGCCGACCTTCATGGAAAACCAGATTCCTCTGCCATCTGGCTTTGGTGGGCTTTGACCAACAGAGGCCCTGTCAAGGGCTCATAAAAAGGGAAAAGAATGAGTCCAGGCTTTTTATTTCTCTCCCTCCTTCTCTGCTCATTTGTGAGTTTCTAGAGGCTGGTCGACTTTGCCCTCTCCTGCAGTTCTAGCTCACTTGAGGCTCTGACAATTATCCCTTCTCCTTTCTGTCTAGACCTCATGGTGGTAAACCTTTCTTGTTGTTGGTCATCCCAGTATGTTTCAGTATCTCCCTTGGTTTTGCTGAACTCTCCTTGCATCATTTTGAATAATGAATTCATTAAACTCTGCTCATAGACTCTACTTGGACCTGTCATCTGCGTCCTGCTGGGACTGTCTTCTCTGTGCCATGACATACAACCTTCATTCCTTCTGACGGAGGAATGAATTTGCCCACCATTTCTTAAGCACCCTCTCTGTGGCCTTCCCACCTCCACGTGTGTGGTGTCCCATGCCTTCTCATGCCACAAAACCACTCTAGACCCAAGCTTAACTGTGCCCTCTAGCTGGCCATCGCAGAGGAAAGCGGTGGTACAGATTCTTTGGAAAAAATGATTACATACTGTTTTATAATATGGTCTATTTAAAAAATAATACTCAACATTATCTTTTCATGTCTTTTGGAAGCTGCTTTACGACAAGTCAGTTTCTTTCAATTCCATAGTTTCCCCATGATATCAGCCTCTTTGTCATACACACTGGAAAATGTATTACTGAATTAAATCAGCTCCGATTTGGAATACTTTTTGAATCTATTGTGCAGGCAGGTGGGCATAAAACAGTTCAGGGTTTTTTTTTTTTTTTAAGCTTTCCAGACTGCAAGAAGCCCAGCCAAAGTAGGATTTCTGAAGGGGTTGGATCTGCCTTGATTTTTAGGGTTTGATGGAGACCAGGAATGTTGGGACCAGCTCAGACGCCAGGAAAAATAATCACATGTCTGTGTTTCACTCGTGTGCAATTACGGACTAAGTGGTGTGGTGCCTGGCGCTGCTTAGCCTGAGGCTGGACAAAGTGGTCTCTGTTTCAGCAAGCATCATCTTACACAGTGCAAAACCACAGGCCAACTGCCCACCTTCGTGGCTGCACAGCTACTCATGCCCTTGACCACAGTATAACTAGGGTGAGCTTGTTTCGTTTTAATCAGTAGTATAGAAGACTTTTCATTCGAAATCCAAGTAATATCAAAGTGATCTCTTAGAATTGGGCATTGGATACAGATGTGAGCTCTGAAGCCAAATTGTCCCCAACTCTGTGACCTGTTTCCACTCAAGGTCCTCACCTCTTTAACTCCCCTCTTCTCTCATTAACCTTACTACCAAAATACTAGTATTTGAGTATTTGTATTTGAATTTTTGTTGTTTTTGGAATTTTCCCAAAATTAAGGTATTTTAATCTTCCGTATCTCAAAAATTTTTCTTGATTGCTTATGGAAGTATTTGTTATGATTATTATAAGTGACAATAATGGCATTATGGTATGATTTATTGGGTGATTTCCATGCATTTCTCTCACTGGCTACAATTCTATCTGAATTAGAACTGATTTTTAAAATATGTCTACCTAAAGAGCTGGAAGTCCTTGAAGATCTCTTGGTTTGCTCTTGGTTTTACAGTAACCAAGAGCTCCGAGACCAAAGGAATCAGTTTTCTAATAAAAGACAGCTACCTCTTGGTTGCCTCATGCTGCCTTCATTAATCGTTCCAGGTACAAGTGATCCTCAAACAGAAAAGAAGGGAAAACTGAGGCAGCTTATAGCCCCCTAGTTAGGGTCAAATTCCTCTATCAGTGGTTTCTCCACTCCTTGGGCGGGCGAAAGCTCCATTTGGAATGGTTATTTGCACTGGCGGAGTGGAAAAAAAAATCAGTATAAAGAAGTGCTCGCCGATACAAATATTACATAAGTGGCGCCTAGGTGGCTTAGTGGGTTAAGCATCTGACCCTTGATTTTAGCTCAGGTCGTGATCCCAGGGTCATGAGATCGTGCCCCACATTGGGCTCCATGCTAAATGTGGAGCCTGCTTAGGATTCTCTCTCTCCCTCTGTTCCTCCCCTACTCACGCTCTCTCGAAAAACAGAAACAAATACTACGTGAGCCACCTAGGTCATCTCGATTTTTCTTGTAATCCCATTTTTTAAAAAGTGAAAAAAGGTAAGATTAATTCTCATAATCCCTTTTATCTAATCCACTATTTACAAAATATTATCATTTAATCCTGTCATCAGTATGAAATCTGAAAGAAATACTTGATGTTCATTTTTTCATACTGTCTTTGAAATCCAATGTGTGCACATCAAACTTCAGGCTAGTTACATTTCAAGTGTTCACTCGGGCCGAGTGGCTCTTCCCTTGCACAGTGAGCAATGGCACCTTTCCCGGGTAGCTGGTGGTAATGCACTCGTGGCCACATGTGTGTTGTTGACAGAGCAGCGCGACTACAGTGGCGTTTGCTTTGAGAATATCAGAAGTGTAGTCACAGTATTCATGAGAATAGCCAACCAGTAAGAGAAGAAATTCTTTAATATCCTCTCTAGCCTTGAAGCATCATAAAGGGCTTGTCTTCTTTCTTGCTCTATTTTCAATGACTTGTATGGTGCCCGACTCTTAAATAAATGAAGGAACTACAGCTGAAATGAACGAGATCACCACAGTTCTTCTACAGATCAAGTCTTCAACTTCTCACTCGCATTTCACACTGACAGCACCAAGTCTCACTTCAGACTGCCCACACTCCGTGTGCCCAGCAGCCACCTGTGGCGAGAGGCTCCGGGGCTCGAGAGGGTAGGTATATGTTGTTGGGATATAGGACTGACTCTGTCACCAATAAGTCACCAGATGTATGACCCGGGGCAAGTTCTTTTCTGTCTTTGGCGGCTCTCTAGAAGCATGAATTTCAACTTAAAACTCCAAGTCTCCTTATAAAAGAGGAAACAGAGATACCAGACTCCCACACTCACTTAACCAAAGGAACTACTATTACTTTCGTTAACAATCCAAATAATTCGGCTAATGAAGACGGCATACGTCTTAATTTGCCCTCCTCACCTTCTTTAAAATGCATGCGTGGGCAGTGCCACCAGGGCACGTAACTCGAAGCATTGAAGGCGATGCTAAGACCCAATAGATAACAGGCTTTTCAGTAGCTACAACTTGGCCTGTTTTCTGGTGGCCAGGGTGGATGGCAGAGGAACTTGCAAACAGGCCAGACTCTCGGTGGTGTGTGAGATGTCCCGGTAGGGAGCAAGTGATCCTAATTTGGCTTGTGACTAGATACTTGGCTGCCAAGCAAGGCGGCCAGAGACTAAGTTAAAAAACAAAACAAAATAAATAACAACAAAAACCCTCCTAAGTGTTCAGGATTGTTCCACATCCTGCGACATGATGGAAAATTGTACTCTGCACGAGGGTGCCCAGCTCGGGGAGAGTGGGTAGGAAAATGCATATCCAGTGTTTCCTGGGGCAGGGGGGCTTATACTCACCTGGAGGAAGTGGTACATTATTAAATTTTGTGCAAGGACACTTAATGGGCCATCAGCAGCCCACTCTAGGACCTAAGTCATCACGTTCAAGACTCAAGCTATGGGGAGAAGGAAGAGTTCCCTTCTGCTAAAGCTGTAAAGAAAAAAACAAGGGTAACGACAAAACAGTTTGTAGCTAAAATACAGAAGCCATAATATACCTGAAATTAGTCTAAATACTACTGAATGTTATTTCTTCCTAGGAAATAAAAGGAAACAAAAAGAACACAATGAAACTCTATAGGGACATTAATACAAAGAACAGATGCAAGGTATACATATAATACTGTCAACATTTTTGCTTTTGGTGTGCCCAAATTTCCTTTTCCTTAAGTATTTTAAAGCAAATCCTAGGGATGTCTGTGTACCTCAGTCAGTCAAGCGACAGACTCTTGATTTCCACTCAGGTCATGATCTCACGGTCCGTGAAATCGAGCCCCCTGTGGGGCTCTGTGTTGACAGTGCGGAGTCTGCTTGGATTCTCTCTCTCTCTCTCTCTCTCTCTCTCTCTCTCTCTGCACCTCCCCTGCTTGGGCTCTCTCTCTCCCTCAAAACAAATAAACTTAAAAAAAGTAAAGCAAACCCTAGACATTTTATGATTTCATCTGAAATTGCCAAATAAAGCTTTTTAAAAATCATAAGCACAATACTATTATCACACCTGATAAAAAAAATAACACTTAAGGCTCCTCGTTCTCCCTTTTCTTCCCATGACGTCTGTTTCCATATCAAATCGTTCAGTTCAGAAAGTAAGGTCGGAACATCACTTTGCCGTGTTCACAGTGCCGTGCGAAGTAGAACCATCCAGAGCTTTACTTCCTGAGAGAAAATATTTCTGTCTTCGGCTGGCACCCTGCAGAGTGAATCGCACCCTTAATTGCTAGCATGTCAAACGCGCTAGCCCACACACTTTATCAATTGCATGATGAATGGCTTGTAAATATATTTAGGAGAGCTTGCGTTTTGCTTTTACCCCAGCGAAAAGTTGTGCTGCCCGGGAGGTGGGAGAATGCCGGGCCCACATCAGCACAGACCCGTTTCAGTTACTTATTTCTGGTCCCGTGAGTCACGAAGGAAGGTTCCACACCATCTATTTATGGATTCTGGTCTTGCTGTCTCTTACCTCCTGACTTTGCTGTTAAGCAGTTGTAGGTGCAGCTTAGGTGAACCCGTTTGGGAGACCAGGAATAGCTCAGGAGACCGGAGTGGCCCTGGGGGTAGCGTGGGCGGGAGCTAGTCAGAGAGGAGAGGGCTGCATGCACGGGCTTCGCGCCCTGATGTCCAGGCGAGAGTCTTCATACTTGGTGCCACGGGGAAGAGCGACCAGCATGTCGGACTGTGGTACGTCTACTTGGTAGGAATTATGCAGCCATTACAAAGGGAATTCCGGATATTACAGAGAAGCAGGGAGAGAATTTTATAGCTTGTTAGCTTTTGAGAACCAGGTAAAATTGTGAGTATCCTGAGACTGGCAGGTGTGTGAGAGTAACTATGGAGGTGAATGAGTTATTAATGAGAATGAAAAATGAAAATAATTTGGGTAGGCTCTTAGGACAAAGGATTCAGGTTTCAATTTTTTTCACATTTAAAAATACTCTTTTATTCCACATTTTGACTATTTCTCTTTCCTGTTTTGAAGATGACCCTACCGAGATACCAAACTCACCCCCTTGGCCCTCAGCGGAATAGTTTCCAGGGGCAGCAGTAGATGGAAACCTTTTAGGTTCATGTACATTTTCATCGGTTTGGAGCTGGCTGAACAGGTCTTCATGCTTTGGTCAAATTGTAGTGTTGTTCTTCAGACACAAAGGAACACAGGAGGTGAATGACGTTAGGGCATTAGAGGAAGGCACCAGAGGCCGTGGTACCATTGCGAGTGGGTGGTTGAAATCCTGGCAAAGTTACACCTACTTTTTTAAGTGTGTCGAAAGAGCTTGTTGTCATTTTTATCCCATTGCCTTTGGCTACACATTTATAGGTTTCGGCAACTCTGATCGAAGCTCCATTTAAAGAGTCTGGCATGTCACAGCCCATGAAGGAGAGAGCAAAGAAAATTCCCCTCAACTTACCTCAGTTGGAAACTTGAGGAAATGGAGTCTGGAGGAGGAGTTCCCACAGGCTCACTGTCTCGCTCAGGGCTCTTAGCCATGTTGACTGGATCTTTCTACTCAGTCAACACCGGTGGCCATGCACACAGCTGTAGATGCTGAGTGTGGGGCGTATAGGACACACCCAGCTACGCTCATGGGAACCAAGTGAGCTGTTAAAGATGAAAGCCAAACTCCGTATTTACTTCGGAGCCTTCACATAGATTCTCGGATAGTTTGTGATAAGCTTGTTGCTTTGACACAACTAGACACAAGGTTTCAATCAAATTATTTTGTAAAATGAAAAGGACTTCAGGTTTTTTTTTGAGGTGATAAAAATACACTATAAAATGCAGTGCTCATAAGAAATGTAGAAAATCTAGAAAAGGATTAAAATGCCCCCATTCCACAGATGACCTCTGTCGAGATGTTTGTATCAGCGTGGGAGTGTGTGCCTGTGTGGTTTTGTTTTGTTTTGCTTTTTTGTTTTTTGTTTGTTTTTCACAAAATAGTAGTAGAGTGTACAAAAGGAAATGACAACTTCTCATGGAAATCAATATATATCATTTTTCGGGTGGATACTTATAGACTGCATTTTAATGGAAACATCGAATTCCATTTTATAGACACATTTAATGAATTCCATATTGGCTACTGAAAACTTTCCATGGTCATACAGCTTTAATCATTTTGAAGCTTAGCTCAGACTTTTATAAAATCAGTTGAATGTGTTTTTTTAAACAGTCAAAAAAATTTTTAACATAAAAATAGATGTTTAAAAAATGTTCTTTAGGGGCGCCTGGGTGGCTCAGTCGGTTAAGTGGCCGACTTCAGCTCAGGAGGAATAATAATTATTATTTGTCTGTTCCACTGAGTTAGAATAAGGCTCAAATGGGGGTGCCTGGGTGGCTCAGTCAGTTAAGCGGCCGACTTCAGCTTAGGTCATGATCTCATGGTCTGTGAGTTCGAGCCCCGCATCCGGCTCTGTGCTGGCGGCTCAGAGCCTGGCGCCTGCTTCGGATTCTGTGTCTCCCTCTCTCTCTGCCCTTCCCATGCTCATTCTCTGTCTCTATGTCTCTCAAAAATAAAATAAAAACGCTAAAAAAAAATGTTCTTTATTAGCCCGCATTGTGTGAAGGGTAGGAAATTTGATGTGGGAAGAAAAGCAATTAATCCAAATATAAAATTATCCAATTGTTCTTCTATTTCTTGAAATAAATGAATAGGACTCCTTTGTTTTGCCAAAATATTTCCATCAGTCCTGAGAATAAAACGTGGTTTTGGGAGAACTCAGAAGACCCCGATTGTCACCTATTGGCCACCACATTGCGCCCCCAAATTCTTGTGGTTGATCTTAGTCACTTGCCTCTTCTACACACTCATTTCTTTTGCTATAAGGAGGAATAATAATAATTATTTGTCTGTTCCACTGAGTTAGAATAAGGCTCAAATGGGGGTGCCTGGGTGGCTCAGTCAGTTAAGCGGCCGACTTCAGCTCAGGTCATGATCTCATGGTCTGTGAGTTTGAGCCCCGCATCAGGCTCTGTGCTGATGGCTCCTCAGAGCCTGGAGCCTGCTTCAGATTCTGTGTCTCCCTCTCTCTCTGCCCTTCCCCTGCTCACACTCTGTCTCTATGTCTCTCAAAAAGAAATAAATGTTAAAAAAAAAAAAAAGGAATAAGGCTCAAATGATACAATGAATGTGGAAGTACACTGACAGTCCAAAGCGTTATTTCCATATTATTATTAATATTGTTACTACTACTATTGTTATTTATAAGTTCCCATGATGAGATGTGAGGAATTTGATGGCCCTGCAGTTTATGTATGCACCAGTGCTGTTTTCTTGCAAATGTGTTTGTAGAAAATTGATTACAGTACTTCTATAGGTAAGGCAAGCTTATTTGCAAACTAATCAGAAGTGCTCATTGAAGTTCTAATCACAGGTTAACACTCCAGCGTTTATAAAAGTGTTTAGCCCTTTGTTCCTGTTTTCCATTGCCATGTGACAAATTAGTATAAACTTTGTGGTTTTAAACAACACTCATTATTTAGCCCATAATCCGAAGACGTGATGTGGTTGAGTTCTCTGGTCAGGGTCTTGAGGCTGAAATCAAGGTATTGGTTGGGCGGGGTTTATTTTGGGGGATCCTTGGGAAGGAATCTGCTTCCAAATTTAATCAGATTGTTAGCTTTCTTCAGTTCCTTGCAGTTACAGGACTGAGTCCCTCCCTTTCCTTGGTGGCTCTCCACAGGGGGCCACTGTCAGCTCCTAGAAGCCATCTCCTTTTTGGCCACATGACTCTTAAAGCCAGAAGGAGAATGTACCTTGTGCCGAATCCTTGTCACACTTTCTCTGTCTCTGACCATGTGGCCCTAATTAAGTGGCCCCCTATGATTAGGTCAGGCCCACCCAAGTCGATTGATTTGGGACCTGTTTGCATCTGTGAGATCCCTTTACAGTAACATTTTTATTATTTGCTTGAATAACCAGAAGAAGGTTTGTGTGTTCCAGGG
Source organism: Paguma larvata (assembly GCA_030068075.1). Classification (NCBI taxonomy): domain Eukaryota; kingdom Metazoa; phylum Chordata; class Mammalia; order Carnivora; family Viverridae; genus Paguma; species Paguma larvata. The sequence goes on along the minus strand of CM057834.1, from coordinate 87,200,012 downwards.
GCTGGGGGGCATCTCAGTATTCTACCTACCACACTCTCAAAATCCAGGGTTTTTCTCTTCCAGTGATTCAAAGGACTGCTCTTGTTCTCTGAACGGAGACCCTCCAGTGCAAAAGTCATTAGGAGGTCTAAGTTCTAGAAAGCCAGGAGATGATAGTTCATTACTGAGGTTCTAAATTCATGATGACAGTCATGCGAACCTCCTCTTAACAGGCCCAAGAGAACATGCTCAGAAATCAGATGTACAGGGGTGCCTGGATGACTCGGTTAAGTGTCTGCCTCTTGGTTTTGGCTCGGGTCAGGATCTCACAGTTCAGAACTTCCAGCCCCGTGTCAGGCTCTGCACTGACAGTGTGGAGCCTACTTGGGATTCTATCTCCATTCTCTCTGCCCCTCCCCTGCTCATTTTCTAGCTCTCTCTTTCAAAAATAAATAAACATAAAAAAAAAAAGATGTACAAAGTTCAAAGCGTATTTCTACCACGACCTGTACGTGTTGGGTAGCATGTGTAACCTTTTCGATTCTCTTGTTTTTCTACCTATAAAATGGTAAATGCTACCTGTTTTGCAAGGGCATTGCATCTATGAAATAAGAATGCATTCATAAAAGGCTTTAATACAGCACCTGCATTTAAGCACAGAGTGAATAATAATCTCAATGTTGCTTCAGTGGGGAGGAAAACAAAGAAAATGCAGACTCGGGTTATTTTCTTCTCTCGGACTTTTTAAATTAAAGCCACCATCCAGCAGAAGGGCTGATTCTGCCTTTTTAGTGCTTTTACTGAAAGTGATATCCCATAATAATATCATTTTTAATGAATATATCATTTGTATTTTTAGCTTTCTTGAGGAACCGTAGGTCCAAACTTTGTAAAGTCCAAATGAAGATCCTGTTTTTCCCAGATAAATGATCTTTCCACCTCTCTGCAAAAATAAAGAAACACAACACTGAATTAAAGACTGAAAAATAATTTTTGGCTTTCGATAACATGAAGTATACTTGATAATGTGCTATTTTCATCAGAGGCGCGTGGAATGTGGTTAAATATCTTTTAAAGTATAAACAATAATGACAAGTCAAATTTTACATATACATAAGATGGGAAGTGAGGAAAAAATACAATGCTCCCATTGTATTCCATTTCCCTGGGAAATGGGAAGACAGGGCTATGAAACCAAATCATAACCTTGTTGCCTTGTCAAATTCCTGAAAGCTAATATATCCAAATACACACTGTACTCATCTGAGCAAATTGCTCTCCTATTAGAACAAAAAGATTGCTCTCCTGGGTAACCAGTTTGCTTATTAAACAACTGTTCACTTACCAAGACTCCCTCAATCCTGGCCAATCCCCTGCCTTAAAAGTTTCAGCTTCGACCAATTGAGACCAGACCCTAAAGCCCCACAAATACCCTCCTGGACTCACTCTTCTTAAGACACTGAGGCAAGTTAAGGCTGCGTTCTTCCTTACCCTCGTAGGTTTAGTGACGTTAGCTTTGCTTAGTCAGTAGCTCTTTCTGGTTGGTCTTCTGCGGGGAGGAAGTCCACAGTTGATCATAACTATCATATCCAGTTTTTATAATTTAGAAAAGTTTTCTTAATGAAGTCATCTAATAGATCTCCCTGGCTGCCCAGTGGATTGTGCTATAAACATTTTGAGAAACACATGCAGTATAAGCTTTTAATTCTATGGGACGTCTTAGAATATCGAGCAAAGGAGCTACACTGAAATTTTTATGAAAACCTTCAAGTCTTCGTTTAAGTTCTTTATGGCTAAGGGCCACATATTTATTTTTGTGTCCACAGGGTCTTGCATATTTCAGCATTAAATAAATTGTCCTTGATGGATTAGTAGCCGAAAGATCAATTTAAGGTCACTGCTCTTTCTAAAATTCTCTGGAAAAAAAAATTACACATTTTATTTGTCCTTAGATCACATCCTCAAGGACCTCAGGTAGAAAAGAACTCTATGGCATTCCCAAAATAGCTGACAAGCTTTACATATGCATAGTAATGGGGCCTGGTAATTCATAAGCTACTTTTTATAAGCACTCTGGAAGCCTTAGTTATTTAAAAGAAGCACCAGAAGCAGAGATTACAGTGAATTCGTTCACAGATTGTGCATGTGGAGTGCCGAGAGGAGAAAGAAAAACTTGACTAGCGAAACAGCAAATAATCCACCATTTGGGGAACAAGCCTTGTTTGTTCAATACACTGTATCGTAAACCTAACGCCAGAGTGAGATTTCAGTCTATGAAATGGGACAGCTAATGATTTCCTCTCATAAAACATGAATGACACTTATTACATAATAAATAGAATAATTCATTAGGATTCAAATCAAGTTAACTTCTTATCTGGCTTCACCACTGACTGGCTGTGTGGTTTGGGGTGCACTAGGCAATCTATAAAATCTTCAATTTCATAGTCTATCAACTGCAGATCAACAATGCCTGCCGTTGTTTATTTCATAGTGATTTTGTGGAATTGGACAAGATAGGATCATATCATTTTGGGGTTGAAAAGTAGTTAATGGTTAGTCTGATTAGAGCTTTAAAAGGAAAGATGCTTTAAAGAAAAAAAAATTAATACCATATATGGTATTTTAAACTTACCACACCTTCTGATTTTTAACTCATTCTGAGCTGTCCCTCCAATTATTTATGCGTGTGTTTTCCCATCAGAGTTGTCTTTTTTTTTTTTTTTTAATTTTTATTTCTTTTTGAGAGACAGAGAGAGGCTGGAGGAGGAGTATAGTCAGGGAGACAGGATCTGAAGCAGGCTCTGCATTGACAGCAGAGAGCCTGATGCGGGGCTCGAGCTCACGAACCACGAGATCATGACCTGTGCTGAAGTCAGGTGCTTAACCTACTGAGCCACCCAGGCGCCCCCAGAGTTGTCTTATCTCTCTATCCCATCACCCAGCCCGGTGCCTGGCATTTGGTACACCCCTGCATCATTAATTCATCCAGTCTAAAATCTTTACCTTTAAGGAGTAGACCAGCCTCCTTTTCTCCTGATTTACTTCTTTTGTGTTACTTTGGCTTGCATATGCATAAGTTGCACATAAGGTCCTCATTCTACCACTCTGAGCTATTATGATAATTGAGGTGAAAATAGGAATTGCTGGAAGATAATACCAGTAGTTGCTAGGGAGGTTTTCGAGAAGTGTAATGAAACCGAAGCCATCAAAATCTCCGACGAAGTGAGCAACCACAAAAAGTGGAGTCTGGAGAATTTTTAGCAAGTCCAGGGTTTATGCCTTTACGTACTTTTTCAACTGATTAAGTTTGTAGGTATAGTCTTGTAAAGTTGTTTTGTGCATACTTTGCTATATTGCTGATTGGCTCACGTCTTATAAATATAAATGTACCTTGATGATCTCAACTGTCTTACAGATACCAGTACTGTGAGGTCTCAGGGAAAACTGGGTTATTGGGGGTTATTTCACTCTACCCAAAATGACTCCTCTGTGCGTATGAATTTTTAAAAATGAATTTTCCTTTGTTTTTATGCCGATACCAATATACTTGATGATAACCTTTGTTTTTCCTCCTTCTGATTGACTATAGGCCTGAAAACTATTAGCCAAGGCTGCAGAATTTTATGTAGAATTCAGAAGATAGTGATTAATACCCTATGGGAATCCACCACCTTCTATTGTTTCCTTAGGTTTGGCTTGTCAGCCTTTTAAATTCTATTCATTCATTCGTTTAGTACATAATTACCAAGTACTTAGGTACTTTAGTAAGCATGGGAGTAGAAAGACATATAGGATGTAATATTTTTGAAAAATGAAATACCTGGATTTATATGCCAATAAAACAAGCTGTTATTGTATGTTTTTTTAAGGAAATAAATGTGATCCAAGTTAGCAACTACTTGATATCTAGTTAAAATTTGCATCTGGAAAGTAATCTCTAATCTATGTGAGAACCCTCCCCTGCTGTCATGGTCACATTTAGACATATTATAATCAGAGTTAATGTTGTATTCTTTTGTCTATGTGTAAGTTACCAGGAATTCAACCTTATTCCTCTTGGAGCAAAAGGCAATGAAATTGACAGTGAATAGATCCCAGCTCCATACAAGGAAGAACTTTCTAACAATCGGAGCTTCTCAAAAATGGAATGTACTGATTTGCTCACTAGCTTCATTTTTCCACCCATATTTACGACTTAAATATAGTAATTTCAACATAATTAAATGTGGTTCAGTAAAAACCTTCATGGTGTCCCATGAACCACTGTGAGCCAAGTTACCCATGGTTGCTTAAGTTATTGATTTAGATACATTCGAATGCAGTACTTCATAGTTTTCACTGTTACGTTTCAATTAATTTATTTCAAGTCAATACTGTGGTCCATTGAGAATATAATCTTGATTTCTGTCAACATAATTTCACATTTGCTCAAATTTAAAGCAGGTTACACATTTAACTAGAATCCTTTTCATGTTTTTATTTTATTTATTCATACAATGTTTTACAGACAAGCTTCTGTGTGTACTATAGGCACCTCTCCAAGTTGATTTCTTGAGAGTGGTAGTTACCTAAAACAGTGTATCCACCTTATAACATTACTGTCCAATTTGAACTTCATTATCTTACTTAAAGGTATGTTCTCAGAATATGTGTCACTTATTGCCTGAAGCCAAGATCTCTGTGGCCATGAGATCACTGTTATTAGCCACTTTCTCACACAACTAAATAAGATTTATTTGGCATGACCGAACCATTTTGATCTCTTAGTTGGTTACTCTTTTTTATAAATTGCAATGGTAGTCTTATCCCTTAGGCTAATTATTTCTAGGAAGCAGGGGCTTTCAATGAGTGGGCCATTTGATGCTCCCAAAGAAAGGAAGGGAAAAAACAACCTCCTTCTTTGGTGTAGAAACCACGCGGGAACCCTTCAGAGGATCTCTGAAGGGGAAGGAGGCAGCGGATCCTCATACGCCGCTATGGGATCTGATGCTCACGTTCTCATCCATTTCCACATCGTGTCCAGAGAATCCTCAGGCACAAGGAAAATGAGTGGGGCTGTGTGTGTGAGAGAGAAGGGTGGTGGAAAGGAGGTCAAACGACTATGCAAGTAGAAAAAGAAAGTGGGCTTTTAGCGGACAAAGTGAGCAAGCAGAATCACAATCCCTGATTTTTTGTGTTTCTCATTTCTGTGGGTTTTTTTTTTTTTTAATGTTTCTTTTTGAGAGAGAGAGAACATAATCCAGGGGAGGGCAGAGAAAGAGAGAGGGACAGAATCCCAAGCAGGCTTGCACTGTCAACATAGAACCCCGTTCCAGGGCTTGAACTCACGAACCATGGGATCATGACCTGAGCTGAAATCAAGAGTCGGACCCTTAACCAGTTGAGCCACCCAGGTGCCCCTAGTGTTGCTAATTTCTAGTAAGTCGCATTTCTTTCAGCTTATTACTCAATAGCGAACTTTTCACCATTGATAAAAGTATGATGAACAACACAATGATCCAGACAGAATGAGTGGGGATGGGGTATCCCTACAAAACTACAAGGTCATTTGATGTTTTAAACTAACCTGATGTAATGTTCTCGTTTTAGAAGATGTCAGTAGGTCCCTAATGAAGTGAGTTTGCCAGCCTTCTAACAAGATTTTCCCCTTTCCCAAAGCAACACTCTGCATAATCAATTAAGCTTTTCCTTGATTTCTTTTCTTGTGTGTAGTTTTTTTTTTTTTTTCCGTTCTTCTTTATTTTTTTAGTCAATGAGCTCAGCCCCAAATGAAAGCTGGAGTTGTATGAACTGAATTGGCTGGAACTAGTAGCTGAAAGGCGTGCAAATCAAAGCTGGCAAGTTTCAGCTCTTCCGTTCTTGAAGGAGAGGCTAACTTCAATCCAAATGGCTTCCTGGGCAATTGTTCGATTATCCTAGGGCTTTGTTCATGCTATGGAAGCAGACGTTAATAACCCAGCATTCTCAAGCTAAACCAAGAGAGTACACATCACATCTTTACCTTGCAGTGCCTTAGTACCCATGTGGACACTTGTAGTAGTGTGGGAACTGCGTAGGAAGGGATTTGACTTCACTCATGGGGTGGCAGGGGAGGATGGGTAGGTTTCACGTTCTTTGGTATTTCTGGTTCCATCCCAGCTTACCACAAGCCCTAAACTACAGGCAGAGGAGAAAGGAGATCTGGAAATCAGGCAGCTCCATTTATTTTGGTACCCTCACTAAGGGCAGGGAATTCTAATACCTTCTTCACAGGATATATATGTATTCACAGGACATACATATTCATAGGAATACACACACACACACACACACACACATATATATATAGTATAGAATAGAACATGTAATAAATATATGTGTATATTTTTCTCCATATAAACACATTTTGGGGAAAGGGGCAAAATGTTTTCTAATTTTGCTTTAGAAAATTATTTACTTGCAAGACTAAATATATCCAAGAATTCCTACAGAGTGTGAAAATCCAATCTAAAGATGGTTTCCAAGTATAGAGAATTTTTTCTAAATATTATACTTTATGAAATTGACATAATGCTTTATTTTGTAGCCATTATTAAACACTAATGTCAGTTTTTGCTATTTTCTTGTTTTAGAGACACTTTTTTTTTTAAATCTTGAACATATTTGAAGACGTCCAAAAAGCCTGTGGTGCTAGACTCTCTGATGAGGGGATAAAATGGCCACGCATGAGAGGGATTTGTTCCTGACCCTGTATTCTGCTTCTTTTCTGCTGCTTGCCACCACCTCATTTTCTAGTTCAGAATAATGAATATCAGTCATCCATTTAAAGGCTGTACAAGATTTTCCCATAATCTTGAAAATTCCTCTAGATATACTTTATATACATATAAGCTAAGAAACAGGACCTTGAATTAGTGTACACTTCGGTTTGTTGAGGTTTTGCATAATTCATTCACATTTTTATAAAGATGTATAGTTCCTCTAAAAAAAAAATAATGCTAGCTCTCTCCTGCCACACAAAGTACATTTCGATGGGGAATTGAATACAGACTCTATGCATGTTGTTCTTATATGGTCTCTTCACATCAGTTTCTAGAAAGTGTAGGGTAAAAAGCAGAGTATATCGTTAGCACCTGGCATATCTTTATATAACAGGCATTTTGTATTTTAATTTCACTCTTCAACTTGGTGGTTAAGAGCACATGTCTAATTTGGTTTTAAAAATGGTCCTGGTCTAGGTCCAACCCTACTTCGCAGACTTTGGGATCTAGGCCAAGTTGTCCGAATTTTCTCACTTCTATTTGTCTCACCTCTATAACTAGAATAATACTGACTGCCTCCTAAAGTTGTGAGGATAAAAGTTAGATAAAGCTCTCAGCACAGGGCAAAGCCTTTAATCCATGGTGTCTATTATCTTTCCCTACCCTGATTTTTTCCCTTTGCCTTTTTCTTTACTTTTTAATCTTTCTAGAATGTATACCTCTTTAAAACCTACCTTAAACTTATTGGAAGAAGCTGGACTATAAATAAATAATGAAATAATTAGTAAACATTCAATGTTTTTATTTCTAAAGAAATTATGGTTTAGAAAGAGGTGTTTATTATAAAGTTCCGTGTATGTAGGATTTCACCTGGGGATCTTCACGTTGTTAAAATGTGGATTCTAGGGGCGCCTGGGTGGCTCAGTCAGTTAAGCCAGGTCCGACTTCAGCTCAGGTCACGATCTCACGGTTCGTGAGTTTGCGCCTCGTGCTGACAGCTCAGAGCCCGGAGCTTGCGTTGGATTCTGTGTCTCCCTTTCTCTTTGCTCTTCTCCACGTGCACTCTGTCTCTCTCTCTCTCTCTCAAAAATAAACATTAAAAAAATATTTTAAAACTGTAGGTTCTAGTTTGGAAGCTGAGGGATGGGGCTTGAGAATCTGCATTTCTAACCTGCTCCCAGGCGAAGCACTAACTGCCTGGCTCTACAGTAGCACTTTGTGTGGTCAGGGTTTCAGGAGAGAGGTATGGATGTCACCTTTAGAGCTGTATCAAAACACGAAGTCTCCAGACCGAGGGCTCCTTCAATCACAACCAAAAGCAATGAGATGGTCTCTTGTTTCTCTTCTTCTTTTATCAGTAAAAGCATCCTGTCTCTAAGCAAAATTACCTGAGCAGGTCCCACCGGATTCTATTTCCAATCAGAGTCATGGTCTTTGCCATCCTTTTGAGTCGTACTGGCCCCTTTTACTAAGGGGGCGTTTTGGTCCCTTGACTCTTGGACAGTCTTTTTCCATTGTATCAGTTCTCAAAGCCTTTTGCTATGTCCCATTGAATATTTATTAGGCTCTTCTAACATAATAACTTGGCAATATTCAACTGGCCAGAAACAGTCTCTAAACTAATGTTGATGTTATCTTAACTTTTTTAACTTCACAGTTATACTGAAACATCTCTCTCTAAGATGACCAGTGACTTCTTACTGCTAATTCCTATGGGCACCTAGCTGTAGAATCTGTCCTTATTCGTCATTTTTTACTTCTTAAAACTCCTCCTTTGCTCAGTTTCCATGATTCGACTCCCTCGGCTTACTCCCGTCACTCTGCCATTAACCCTAATTCACTTAGGTAAAACCCAGAATTCTCACATTTCGCCTCCCTCTTCAGTTCTTTTCTCTGGGTCTTCTTACTCTTTGGTCTCTTTGGACAGTCCCAGGGCTTCCCACTCATTCAAATAGTCTTTGTTGACTCTGCTTGAAGTTTGCTCACCAGACCAGAGCTCTCTTCCACATCTATAACTACGCCTGATTTCAACTCAGATGTCCTGCTGGCATCTCAAACTCAACGTGTCCAAACAGATCACTTAACGTCTCTAAGGCTCAGTTACCGATCTGAAAAATAAGGGTAGTAAAAGAAACTAAATAATCTCATTTGCTGAGAATTACATCGCAAATAATCTGAATACATGTCAGATGCTTAGAATACTGTCCTCAGAATAGATCACAGTATGTATTACTTATGAAGTGGTTTCTGAGCCCCTCTTTTCTATGTTGGCACCTGTCTCCAGATTGAAGGTCAGAATTCAGGAGGTATATCTGAGATTTCTCCATCCATAGTAGATTCAATTAATTTGATAAATCCAATGAGTTTTCTCTTGTATATAACTTTCTTTTTTTCTTATCTCCACTTCTACTCCTTTTCCAGTGTCACAGTTTTCAGTTCTTGTCACCTGGAATAGGTCAGATGACCCTCTCTTAGCCTCCCCGACTCTAGCTCCGTGTCCTCCACTCGCTCTGCTGACCGTCTGCGGGGTGTCGCCAGAAGTGCACAGCTGATCGTGGTCTCATGTGCTCCACGTCCTTCACAGCTCGGTATCTCCTGACATAAGACCCCACTACGGTCCTCATGGGACCCTTACGTACAAGCAAGAAATGGCAAGAAATGTTGCTCCCCTCAGCTCTTCTCCCATTTCTCAACTTTTCTCACCAATGTTCCAGCAGTCTTTCACTAATCGTTGGTTCTTGGAATATGTCACACTCACTCAAATCTGCAGGCTTGTGTCTGCATGTTCTTCCTTCCCTCCCCTCTGCTGTTACCTGGGACTAAGCTCAAAATTAGTTTCCCCTGGAAGCTTTGTTTAAAATCTCTGGACATACTTAGGTCATTGTTTTATGCCCATAAAAAAAAATGATTACAGCAGTTTTTGGATTTTAGCGCATCATAATTTTACACATATAAATAGTGTTGAATTTGATTCAGTTCTTTTACGGCATCTGTTGAAGTTATCCTGTGATTTTTCTTCATTATGCTGGGATCCCATTAATGCAGTGAAATATATTCGCATTCAATTGTTAACACCGCCTTGCATCCTGGAATAAATACCACTGGCGATGATTTGTTAGCTTTTTATTTTTTTAAATGTTTATTTATTTTTGAGAGACATAGAGACAGAGCATGAGCAGAGGAAGGGCAGAGAGAGTGGGAGACACAGAATCTGAAGCAGGCTCCAGGCTCCGAGCGATCAGCACAGAGCCTGATGCAGGGCTCGAACTCACAGACCGCGAGATCATGACCTGAGCCGAAGTCGGCCGCTCAACTAACTGAGTCACCCAGGTGCCCCAATTTGTTAGCTTTGTAAATATTTGATATATAGATGTGATTTGCTAGTATATAAAAATATTTTTTTTTGTTTATACTCATTAGGAGTATTGGTCTATAATTACTTTAACATCCTTGTCAGGTTTTGGTATCAAGTAAAGTGCATTTATACTGGAGTTTTTCTTGTTTATTTCAATTAATCAGAGATTTTTTTAAAACCTCAGATGATGATTCTGGATTGGTCTATTTCTTTCTTTAGTTTTGTCAGTGAGTAATTCATATTTTTTGACATTATACCAAATGGGCTTATACCTAACGAAATTGTATACATATCCCTCTTACTTAATAAATTGTCCCTGTCTTGAAGTCTGTATTGACTAATACAATGATAGACATACCAGCCTTTTTATGATTACTGATTTGGAGGAATATCTTTTCCTGTCTTTTTACTTTCAACCTTTTTTTTTTAAATGTATATTTAAAATGCGTCTCTTGTAGATAGCATACATTTCAGTATTGCTTGTTTATCTAGTTTTACGATCTGTGGGGTTTGGTTCATATATTTAGTGTATTTGCATGTAATGCAGGTATTCATTTGTGTGGGTTTAAACATGCTGTCTTACTACTCCTTTTATTCCATCTGTTCTTTGCTTCTTCATTTCTCTTTTCCTGATTGTTTTGGGTTAATCAAAATATGTAATCTTTGACATACAATTCTCGATTTAAAATGAATGTTCTATCACTTTATGTAAAATGCAAAAATCCTTAAAACCATATAATTGCAGTTTCCCCAATTTTACTTAATTGTAGTTATACATTTACTTCTACATGTGCTGTAAAGCCTATAACAATTTATTTACAATATATAATATTTATAATATGTTATATATAAAATAAATATGGACATACTTACATATGACATATATTTTAACATCTATAATACATACACAGCCATAGACTGTTCCCTTAAATTTGAACAACTGCATTTAGAGTTCATTATAAAGAAAATTTGCATCTAATTCTTTCCGGTTTTTTCCAGAAAATGTATTTATTTGCCCTCCATTTTCAAATACATGAATTATAGGTTGTGATTTTTCCTCTTCTGTCAGATGTTATTCCACTGTCGTCTTCTTCCTTTGTTTAAATCAAGGGAAGCCATCCTTGTTCTAGTCTATGTAATGTACCTCTCTCCCCAGTTGCTTGTAAGGTTTTTTGTTTTGTTTGTTTCTTTAAATTTTGTTTTCAACGGTTTGACTATGAAGCACCTATGTGAGGCATAGTTTATTTTTATGAGGCTTGGGGTCGTTGAGCTTGTTGGTTCTTTGGGTTGGTGTTTTAGTCAAACTATAGAAGTTTTTTAATTATCATTTCATCAAATATTTGTGGTGCCACATTCTTTTCCTTCTTTACTTCCAGGACTCCTTAACTGGCGTGTGGTAGACCGTATAATACTGCCTCAAAGGACACTGAAGCACTATTCCTTGTTTTTTAATTTATTCCTCAGTTTTTTTAGTTGAGATCATTTCTTTTGGTCTGTTTTCAAGTTCAGTGAATCTCTCTTCGGCTGTATCTGATCTTTTATTAACTCATCCAGCAAACATTCCATATGTATTTTTTTAGTTCTGTAATGTCTCTTTGATCTTTTTTTACAGTTTTCTTTTTTCTGCTAAGATTCATCACTACTATGGTGATTCCCATAGAATCATTGACAGTATCATATCTGCAGTGTTCTTTTCAGTTAATTCTAACATTTATGTCATCTTGGAATCTCTTTCTGTTGACTACAGTTTCTCTCGTTTATACCCTGCTTCATAATTCTTTGATATGTCCTTTTTAAAGCTTTATTGAATTTAACTGACATATCACAAACTGCACACATTTTTTTTATTTAAAGAATTTATTTTCAAATTGGTTTACATATTACACCCAGTGTTCATCCTGGTGCCCTCTTTAATGCCCGTCACCCCCTCTCTCCCCACCCTCACCCACCTCGCCCTCAGTTTATTCTTAGTCTTTGAGAGTCTCTTATGTTTTATCTCCCTCCCTCTCTGTGTCTTTTTTTTCTTTCCCCTCTTCCCCTCCCCCTGGTTTTTGCTTAGGTTCACAAAGTCCACCTATTCGTGAAAACATATGGTATCTGTCTTTTTCTGACTGACTTATTTCACTTAACATAATACCCTCCAGTTCCATCCATGTTGCTACATATGGCCAGATTTCATTTTTTCTCATTGCCACGTAGTAGTCCGTTGTATATATGTACCACATCTTCTTTATCCATTCATCAGTTAATGGGCACTTGGTCTCTTTCCATGATTTGGCTATTGTCGAAAGTGCTGCTATGAACATTGGGGTACACATGCCCCTATGCATCAGCATTCCTGTGTCTCTTGGGTAGATTCTTAGCAGTGCTATTGCTGGGTCATAGGGTAGCTCTATTTTCATTTTTTTGAGGAACCTCCACACCATTTTCCAGAGTGACTGCACTAGTTTGCATTCCCAACAACAATGTAGGAGGGTGCCTGCTTCTCCACATCTCCGCCAGCATCTATACTTTCCTTATTTATTCATTTTAGCCACTCGAACCGGTGTAAGGTGGTATCTCATTGTGGTTTTGATTTGTGTTTCCCTGATGATGAGTGACTTTGAGCATCATTTCATGTGTCTGTTGGCCATCTGGATGTCCTCTTTGGAGAAGTGTCTATTCATATCTTCCACCCATTTCTTCACTGGATTATTCATTTTTTGGATGTGGAGTGTGGTAAGTTCTTTATAGATTTTAGATACTAGTCCTTTATCTGATATGTCATTTGCAATGATCCTTTCCCATTCCGTCGGTTGTCTATTAGTTTTGTTGGTTCTTCCCTTTGCTGACAAACTGCACAAATTTAATCTGTACATTTGATGATTTTTGATTTATGTATATACTTATGAAACTATCACCACAATAAAGATAATATGTCCATCATTTCCAAAAACTTCCTGGTCCCTCTTTATGATCTTTCTATCATGATCCTCCCAGTGTCCCCAAATCCTATATCTAAGTAATGATCTTTTTTTTGAATTGCATTTTCTAGAATTCTATAAAAAAGTGTTGTACTGTACATAATTAGTTTTTTGAATAACTTAATCAGCACATTTTGAAATTCATGCATGTTGCATATGTCAATTATTTATTTATTTGTTTATGCTTAGTAGGATAACCTGTGGGTGCACCAATTGTTGGTGGACATTTGGGTTGTTTCCAGTTTGGGCTATAATAAACAAAGTAAGCTTTTATGAATATTTGTGTATAAGTCTTGGTGTAGCCCTAAGTTTTTATTTCTCTTGGGAAAATGCTTGATTAGTAGAGTAGTTGGTTTGTATGATAGGTGTATGTTTAAATTCTTAAGAAACTGCCAAAATGGTTGCAGTCAGAAGATTAGGAGAGTTAATTTACTCAACATTTTTCCGGCACTTGCTATGGTCAGTTTTTAAATCACTCGAGTGAGTATGTAGGAGTACCACACTGAGGTTTTCCTGATAGCGTTGAATATCTTTCATGTGCTTATTCGCCATTTGTATCTTCTTTAAAAAGTGTTCCGTTCTTTTGCCCACATTTTTATTGGATTTTCTTATTGAGTTGTAAACATTCTTTATGTATTCTAGATAAAAATCCTTGGATAGGTACTTTGTAAATCTGTAGTTATATCATCGATATTTGTATATTGATCTGGTATCCTGTAACATTAATGAACTCACTTAGTAGTTCTGGTAGGTTTTTGTGGTAATTCCATTGAATCGTGAAAAGAATTTTACTCCTTGCAGGCTCTTTGGTAATTCTAGGTTCTTGAGTCGAGAGACCTGGTACAGCCTCTGGGTAAAGATTTTCTGTCATTTCTTTGTAATCAAAAGTAATAATTGGTTCCTTTTCTGGTCTAGATTTAATAGTCTGCGACAGACTGATCAACAAATTTTGGTCCCTCTTCAAAAGGCTCATTTCCCAGGTTGGGGCACTTGCATTAGGTGTTTGACTTTTGTAGCAAATGTAGAAGAGCTGCTTCTCCGAGTCGGTGCTAAAGGACGCCCTGAGAATTCTCTGTGCCACACAGCCATCCAGTATTTATTCTTTCCCTCCCAGAAATACATGGTAATGTGTGATAATCTTCATTTGCTTAGCAGTATGTTAGTGAACATGAAAACCTGCCCACTGTTTTGTTAATTGCATTTTTAATTGAGTCACTTCATTTGAACCAATAAAGCCACCACTTATTAGAGATCCCATCTGAACCCCATAGTTAATAAAGCTATGCTGACCTGTTTAGAAGCGTGTGAAAAGGTGGTAGGGATATTGATGGAAATACCTTTTTATTTGAAGCTGAGGTTTATACTTTTTTTTTTTTTCTTCTTAATTTGTTATGTGGTTGATGCTTGATTTTTCAACTGTTAAACCCGCCTTGCACTTCGGGGAACAAACCCAGCATGGTAATTCCTGATTGATTTTGGTGGCATTTGGTTTAGGGAGTTTTTCATCTCTGTTCATCAGAAGGGCCTGCTCTTCTACTTCCTCATTTTTCTGGACTAATTTTGACACGATGGTTATACTGCCACATGAGTTAATGAATATTCTTTATTTTCCTTACTCTCTGGGGGAGTCATGTAAGGTTGGAATTAACTGGTCTTTGTGGATATTACTTTTTTTGTTTAACCTAAAGAGACTTTATACTCCTTTATTTATAAAGTAACCTGAAAGTTGAAATAAATTTCTGCATCTGTGTGTGCCCATGAAGCCACTACTCAGATTAGGGTAGAGACCATGTGGTTGCTTGCTGAGCTGGGCTGAATGAGTATGGATTTGTGTTTTCAGTCAACATGGGTCATTTATTTATGACTTGTTAATACTGTTGACTCTTGCTGTGAGAAACGAACTCAGTTTGTCAATACAGATGACTTTCTTTGGATTTTTACTGCCCCAAATTGAAAAATGTCCTTATCACTATTCAGAAGAGATTTTGGAGAGAACATTAGGCACTCTTCTTTTGTCATAAACACATTTGCTTTTGGTTCTAGCATTTTTATATCTCACACAAAATATGGTATATATTTTGTTGCCTTGGTCTCTGTAATGCGTTAGTAATCTTACAGGGTTCATGAGATCAGAAAAAATTCGCATGTGTGTCTCCCTTATAACTTAGCCTATTGTCTTGCATATAGTAAGCGGTCACTAAATATCTGTTGGTAATAACTATGGTTTCAAAGCCCTGCCCACTGTGGCTCCGGCTTGTGTGCACTTTCTTCTTCTTACTACCAAACTACAATTGACTTTCAATTAGTCTCTCGATGTTTTACCTAAGACTTTGGCTAATTCCATTTCTCCCATTGGAATGCTTCTCATTCCAGTTTTACTTATCAAAATCGAAACCATCTTAAAAGGTCATACTGCCACCCTCTCCTTGATAGCCTTTCACAAAG
The DNA here is from genome assembly GCA_030068075.1 of Paguma larvata. Taxonomy (NCBI): domain Eukaryota; kingdom Metazoa; phylum Chordata; class Mammalia; order Carnivora; family Viverridae; genus Paguma; species Paguma larvata. The sequence continues at coordinate 87,184,527 of CM057834.1, read as the reverse complement.
ATACTCTCTCTTCCAGCCCACTATCTTTCTCTAAGAACACAGGAGCTGCCAGTGACGGAGCACCTGAGATGCCAGGCATATTTATCTGTTATCTCATTGTAACCTCCAAACAGATTGTAAGCCTGCGTAGTAAGTTTCCATAAGGGAGAATAAAAGTTTCCATTGAGAATAAAAGATTGAATACTTCGTCCAGATCATAGATATAATAAGTGATGGAGTCAAGGTGGAGGAATTCTTGCTGACCAAAGCCTCTTCTCTTTCCATAGTAGTAAAACAAAAATTTTAATGCCTTATGATTTTCTGTTGTCGTAGCATCCTAATTATGATCATACTTGTTGGACTGTGTGCTTGATCTTTGATAAGAGGATAAAATCATGTCACATTCTTATAAAGTATGGAATAGTTGAAATATATCTTGTAAAATTCCTATTTTTATATATAGGAATTATGTAAATTCCTATTACCACAAGCAAGGTATTTTGGATACTGAAAATACATTTCATATTTTTAAAAATGTTTATTTATTTATGCAGGAGAGATAGATAGAGAGAGAGAGAGAGAGTGAGAGCAGGGGAAGGGGCAGAGAGGAGGGAGAGAATCCCAAGCAGGCCCAGCACTCAGCACAAAGCCCAACGCAGGACTCGATCCCATGAACCGTGAGATCATGACCTGAGCCAAAGTCAAGAGTCAGATGCTTAACTGACTGAATGTTCCTAATGAATATGAACATAAAAATATTTTTAACTAGTAAATCAAATCCAAATATCAAATATTTCATATCTACACCACCAGCCTTGAGACATCTGTCCAGTTCCACTTTGTAAACAAATAGTTTTGTATTATTGTCATATCCCATCTAGTACAGACTTGAGATTGGCTAGAACAGTGACTATTAAATTTATTTTTCATTTTTGACTAATGAAACACAAAAACCAATAAGGAAAGTAGTGAAAGAAGAGCTGCTCTAGCCAGAGCAGAGAAGGTGGTGAAGGACATGGAAGGCTTTCAACAAACCTGCTCAGGACCTCATTGATGCCTTGCCGCAGCCCTCGGTGCCTCTCTACGGAAACTCCAGTGCTCTACAAATCACTGCTGGAGCCCCACTTTGTTTTTCTAATGAAAATCAGAGGGATTTGTGTGGATATGTGTGTATGAAGTCTTTGGGTCTTAGATCTTGTTCTTGACTCCCAATTCTAGTGTCTTTATAATAAACACCCCAACGTGAACCGAAGTCCCTAAAATTTCTGTAAACTGACAAACAACAACAACAAATGGAGCCAAGAGTAATCACGGAAAGAGTATCTGGATGAACTGTTGAGAGCAGTGTCTGACCCCTGGGTGGTGACCTACAGTTTTAGCCACGTTTGTACAACAAGCAACCTTTCCTTCTCTCCATGATCTTCCCTTGCTTGTCTTCTGCAGAAGGATGAATGACTCTGTCTCTCTGCCTTCCTTTCTCACAGCTCCCAGGATGTACTCATTTTCTCGCATCTTCTTTTGTGGTCCATCCATTGCTACTTGCTACCCTATACTCTATATTCTAATTACTTGTTCGCCATCAAATGAATTAAAAACACCTTCACACATTTGCTTGTGTGATTTCTCCTGCCTGAAGTTCCCTTCTTTACCTCTTTTCTTAGGAGACTTCAACTATTTTTTTTTCAAGAAACAGATAAAAATGCCCCAACTCTTCTACCTCATTCTAACTTGCTAAGCAAAATTACCCCTTGGGCACGTGCATTCAGATAACACTGTGGGTATAATTTTTCCATAATACTTACCACAGTGAATCATCACACTTATTTATCTCTCTTTTCTCCCATTAGAGCTCTATGAGGGTAAAGGCTATATCCTGTTCGCTTTTCATTTTCCCGTGTCCAGCATAGACCTGGCCCTTAACAGGTGCTCTACAAATTGGTGAATAGATGTCTAAGAAAAATGTCCTTAAATATCACACTTCTCCAGTAGGTGCCACCATGCCATAAAAATAGTTTGGCCTGACAGTTCCCTGTATTTGAGGCATTGAGTTATACAAAATTAAATGAATGCCCTACTTTATCAACCTAATTGATATGCACTTAGTTGAAATCAAAGGTGGAATGCTGTTGAATTTCTTTCTGTGCTGTGAGCGGAGTACACCTGAGGTTATGCATGCATGTGCTTGGGACACATTCTTTTCAAGGCTGAGTATTTAAATAAGACAGCTTAACAAGGCCAAAATGAAGGGCTGATTTGGTAACAGATTTCATTATAAATATAATGCCTATTCATGTGAGACTTTAGGAATCTGAGGCAGCGATCAAACCATTCGAGAATAAATCAGTGGGATGATTTTAGACTTGAAGAGTTAATGAAAATGAAGAAAAGGAACCTATAAGTAAGGAAAAATAAAATTAAAACTACTGAATTCCCCATAGAAATAAATATCTGTCAAATGTAGGGGACAGAAGAAATCATTAAGTAAATCCATAATGTGGAAAGATAAAATTACAGTGGCGTATTTGTCAAACTGACCTTTTGTCTTTGTAACCTTAGAAGAAAACTGCCTCTATAAATACTCTGCATTTTGTAAGCAAGGCGGAGAAAGTCAACTTAAATTAAAAATAATAAACTACTCCAAAATCAAGGGTCTTTAGCTCTTTAAAAAATACATGAATTAAAATGTATTTTAGTGACCATTACATCTAGATGACACCCAGTGCTCAGCACATCCCCGGGGATGTCTCTGCATTTCTGTCTGCTTTCCCACTCCCAGTCTTCAGTATGATTATTTTTTAATTAAATTCCAGTTAGTTAGCATATAGTGTAATAATGGTTTCAGGAGTAGAATTTAGTGATTCATCACTTACATATAACATCCAGTGCTTATCCCAACAAGTGCCCTCCTTAATGCCTATCACCGACTTTTCCCACCCCCATCAACCCTCACTTTGTTCTCTGTATTTAAGTTTCTTATGGTTTGTCTCCCTCTCTGTTTTTATCTTATTTTTCCTTCCCTTCTCCTAAGTTCATCTGTTATGTTTCTCGGATTCCACATGAGTTAAATCATGTATCTTTTTCTGACTATTTCACTTAGTATAATACCCTCTAATTCCATCCATAATGTTGCAAAAGGCAAGATTTCATTCTTTTTCATCACCCAGTAGTAGTCCATTGTATATGTATATATATATGTACACACACACACACACACACACACCACATCTTCTTTATCCATTCATCAGTCAATGGATATTTGGGTTCTTTCTATAATTTGGCTATTGTCAATAGCACTGCTATAAACATTGGGGTGCATGTGACCCTTTGAATCAGCATTTTTGTATCCTTTAGATAAATACTTAGTAGTTCAGTTGCTGGGCCATACGGTAGTTCTATTTTTAACTTTTTAAGGAACCTCCATACTATATTCCATAGCAGCTGCACCAGTTTGCATTCCCACCAACATTACAAAAGGGTTCCCCTTTCTCCTCATCGTTGCCAACATCTGTTACTTCCTGAGTTGTTAATTTTAGCCATTCTGGCAGGTGTGAGGTGGTGTCTCAGTGTGGTTTCTTTTTTATTTTTATTTTTTAACGTTTATTTTTGAGAGACAGAGTATGAGCAGGGGAAGGGCAGAGAGAGAGGGAGACACAGAATCTGAAGCAGGTTCCAGGCTCTGAGTCATCAGCACAGAGCCCAATGTGGGGCTAGAACTGACAGACCGTGTGATCATGACCTGAGCTGAAGTCGGCTGCTTAGCGAACTGAGCTACCCAGGTGCCCCCTTTGGTGTGGTTTCTAATAGGAGCTCAAAAGGCTCATGGTTTGTATTGTTGGCAGTTTTCCAAAAATGAGAATTTACTTCCTGGCTGGTGTGGGAGCCAGTCAGCTAGCTAGTGAAGAACCTTAGTAACCTCTGTTCACTTCTTAGTGTCTGCGTTTCAGGGCAGTTTTTTATTCTCTACTTGGCTTTGTGCGCTACAATTATAATGCATGTTTTTGTTTTGTTTTCTAAGAAAGAAAGAACTCTAAGAGAGAGTCAGTTGGTAGTAATGGTAACAAAAGAAATCAAAGGGGCCTTAAAAATGATGGTTTCTAGGGGCGCCTGGGTGGCTCAGTCGGTTGAGCGTCCGACTTCAGCTCAGGTCATGATCTCGCGGTCTGTGAGTTCGAGCCCCGCGTCGGGCTCTGTGCTGACAGCTCAGAGCCTGGAGCCTGCTTTGGATTTTGTGTCTCCCTCTCTCTCTGCCCCTCCCCCACTCATGCTCTGTCTCTCTCTCTCTCAAAAATAAATAAACATTAAAAAAAATGATGGTTTCTAAATATAATGGTGTAGCGGGTGCATATTATTTTTTAAGTTTTATATGCTACAGTTTATAGATTGAGTAATATTCCACTACATTCAGTGCTTGTGAATGAGCAGAGTCTATGGAACGGACATAGCACAGTAAGGCCCAAAGTTAAAGAAGATGATGTTGCCTTGACAAAGTCTTCATTGAAGGTGAAATCCCTTATGCTAAGCCTAGGGAGGTGGTAAGAGTTTGTCAGGTAGAGAGATTTGGGGAAGAAGTTCCATCTGCAATGGGATAGCATGAGCAAAAAAAGGTCAGTTGATTGGAACAATGATTCTGAGTTCACAGAGCTGTAAGTTATAAGTACTTCTTTCTGGCTAAAGACACATACTTTTTATGCATAATCTCTAATCTCAAAACATGGTGGGACAGACTTTATACCCATGTCTACAGCTAAAGAAAATGAGTTCCAGAGAAATTAAATGTTTTGCTTCATTACCTAGCCAGGGTTGGGATTCAACCTCAGGTCTGACCTACTGTAAAACTCTTACTTGTTCCTTTGTGTCCAGTCGCAACAGATACAAAAAGAATTAAGAGGAAACAAGAGCTTTCTAAAATTCTAAAAGTCTATCTCCCAGCTACTTTTGATTATAACAGATGAAAGCAGTAAAGGAATAATACAATCAACCTGAGTCCCTTTTGAACTCATGTGGCTCCAAAAACCAATTGAATAAACATACCTTCACTTCACTATCATATTATAAAGGGCATCCAAATGGATTTCCATTGAATACTTTCTTCAGTTGATTTCTTTTTTCCGTTCTCATTCCTGAATGTTTTTGTGTATGCAGATTTGAATTTGCAGTAGAAAGCCATTTTCAAGAAACCTACACATCCTCGTCAAGATGAATAGGAGTCATGAGTAAAAGGGCTGCATGGTTTTAGTAAAACCAGTACTGTATTACCAAGTCAGAACACATGAGAAAAGAAGACTCTGGGATAGCATGTTTAAATTACATAATCAGTGGCCATTATTTTTCTTGGGAAAGGTAAACATTCCTTAAAACTATGATTTGGGGGGCACCTGGGTGGCTCATTTGGTTAAGCATTTGACTTCGGCTCAAGTCATGACCTCGTGGTTCATGAGTTCGAGCCCCGCATGGGGCTCTGTGCTGATAGCTCAGAGCCTGGAGACTGCTTCACATTCTGTCTCCCTCTCTTTCTGCCCATCCCCTGCTGATCATCTGTCTCTCTCAAGAATAAATGAACATTAAAAAAACTTTAAAAAAAAACCATGATTTGGTTTTATTTTTTAAATATGAGATAAGACATCAGTACAGATGATAAGATGTCAGGTTCGACTGGGCTGATTACTAGCAAGTCAATAGGAGTGAGAAATTGTTGGTCGTTGGTCAGAACTTAAGTGGACGCAGAGATTGGAGCAGAGTGGAGAGAACAAGGTGGATCGGGAGGAGTAGACGGCTAATTACTGAATTCCAGAAGAATTAGAAAAACTTGGAGGCAAACATAAGATGATACCATGTCAGAAGACAATAAGGAGTAGTGAAAGTGGTATTTAGGAGGCCTGGAGGCAAAATATATAGCAGTAAGAGATAGCATATTCTTCTGGCTCTTTTTCAGTCATATGGAAGAAGCCGTATGGTAACCGCCCTACCTCTTTAACTCACTCTTTGTCACAGCACCTTTTTATTTTGTTTATCAAATTTACTAGGTCAGAAATTATTTATGAATTTATTTGCTTAGCTCTTTGTTTATGCTATTCTATAACTTTGTCCACTAAATGTAAGCACCGCACACTCAGCACTCTGTCCATGTTGTTTAACTCCTTGTCCCCTCCCCCCCCCCCCCCCCCCCCCGTCCCCCATGGGACAATTTATGCTACAAAGGATGCAACTCTTATATACACAGAGTTTGTGAATAATTGAGTAATTGAATACACCATTTGTGATGTTTCAAATATTTATATTAACATAAGTCAATATTTACAAAGTACTTAAAACAGGTCCTTGCACGTAGTACAATACGTGTTTGTTATCTAAATGAATAGCTTCCTGACTAATAGGAACTGACCAATCTCCCTGAAACTAAATTAAAATCACTTCTGATAAGTAAGATAGACATTGAATTTTATGATTCAAATCATCTGGAACATGATTAATAGTTAATGCTCCTTAACAGAATTTCTGACCATAAGTGGTTTTGTTTGATTTTAGGGAACTTATGGGAAACTAATTCTTTGGCCTTAACTGAATCCGTGTCTTTAGTTTAACTCCCAAGAAAGAGAAATGCAAAATAGTTGTCCTTCCCTTATCCTTCACGACATATTGTAGTTCTTTGTTTTAATGTTTGTTTATTTTGAGAAAGAGAGTGCACACGTGACAGAGAGAGAGGGAGTGAGAATCTCAAGCAGGCTTGGTGCCGTCAGCACAGAGCCCAACCCGGGGCTTGATCTCACAAACCATGGGATTATGACCTGAGCTGAAATTAGGAACCAGATGCTTAACCAGCCGAGCCACCCAGGAACCTCGACATTTTGTAGTTCTTATCAGAACACAGTGAACTGTAATTGGCTGTTTGACAGTGTAAACTTTATCGGAGTGCAGGCTTCAGGAGAACAAGCAAAAACTTCTCACTGGTCATTGTTGTTTCCTGAGATTATAGCTCAATGGCTGGCATAAGGGAGGTGTCCGAAGATGTTTAATGAAATAATGTGCTAATGTGAAGAGGAGGGAGGTATCAGGATACTTTTAGAATCTATCTGAATCCTCCCATAAATTACAAACTACAACCTATGGACAAGGCTTAAAGCAAAACTCAGGACAGGTTTTTATTATTATTATTTCTCACAGCTCTGGAGGCTGGAAGTCCAAGGTCAGGGTGCCAGGACTGGCGGGTGCTGGGTTGCAGACTGCCAGCCTTTCATCACATCCTCACATGACAGCGGAGAGAGAAAGGAAAGTCTCACAGGACAATAATAAGGGCACCGATTCCATCCATGAGGGTTCCATCCTCATGATCTCCTTGGATCCTAAGGCCCCACCTCCTGATACCATCCACGTGAAGAAGGGAAGGGTTTCAACGTGAATTTGCAGGGGACACAAACTGAGTAGGTCCAATTGCCATTAACGTCATAGAAGAGGGAGAAAACAAATATTATGTAGCTCCCAGTAAAACAACACAGTGCCACTCACAGTCTTGCCAAAGGGACAACACCTGGGTCCGAGGAAGCCTCGGCAGCCGGCTGCCAATTTGCAGCTCAACAAAGGAATGTTGAATTTCCTCATGAATCTGCAGTCATCAAAATCCAGAATGTGGAATACTGCTGATGAAAGGGCCCGGTTCTTGTAAAAAGCGAAAAGCAAGAAAAGGAAAAAGGGGCTGGAGGAGAATCCTATAGAATAAAAGCAGTTTAAAAGACATCAGTTTTTAAAATTAGACCTGTCTCAGGAAGCTCGCTTGAATAAAACCCTCGAGAAATGCGAAGACGGAATTACTATACATTAGCATCGGCGGCATGGAGCTGTGGTGGGGATGGGGAACACGGTTAAGCCTGTGGATATGACTGGAAAATTAATTTATCTTCTGATTCTCTGAGTTATATTCTTGCTTTGTGTCATTTTCTATATCTTCTGTTTTATTTTACAATAAAAAGATAAAAGAAATTACAAGAGCAAGGCAAATAGACCACAAAATGTCTAGAAAGGTCTAGTTATACATAATAGGTGGTGCAGAAGCATTACACATCATTCGCTGATTACTTTTCTATGTATGACTCTGCTTTAGATTCTGGCTGTTGTCTCCACCCAACTTCTTCAGTAACTCTCAGATCCCCTGGCTCAGACCGAGGACTGAGAAACCCATTTGGCATGAATATTAAGTCTTCTGTCGGATGCCATGTTTTGGTGATGTTTTTCACCAGCAAAATGTTTACTGAGAGGCTCCCGGGGGCGGGGGCCCTGGCCTAGATGTTTGAGACAAAAAGAGGGGGTTGGAATGGTTTCTCCACACAGAGGGCATATAAAGTACAGTTGCAACGTGAGATTTTTTTCCCCATTTCATACACATTGAATTGCATTGGCATGTTCCCTCATTCTCAACATGGAACCTCTTGACTTCCACGAACTTAAAAAAAAATACTGGGGATAAATGTCCTTAAGTTTATTTTAACCTAAGAAGTCAAAAGGCAGAATGAATTTGTGCCCCAATAATGCTGAACAAGTCTTTAGTTGATATTGATTATATCATATCTGTCTCTTTTTTTTGTTTTGTTTTGCTTTGCTTTCTTTTTTTTTTTTGGTCTTTTGCTTTTGTATAATATTAGATAGTTCGAAGTGATGTCTGTTATTTCTCAATAAACAGAAATAGCATCGTTTTGCAATGTATACAAATAGGGAATCAGTATGTTATATACCTGAAACTGATATAACGCTGTATGTCCATATACCTCAATTTAAAAAGTTAAAGTAAGAGAAGTATTTCCTTGAAGTAAGTAATAAGTATGTAGGGGTGAATTAACTTTATTGAGCAACTAATAATCCAGTTCTTAATGTTTTGGGGCTAGCCGTTTGTCTACATCTGGCATTTGCATGGCAACCCTCTCAAGTAGTTGTTACGATGTTCCAATGGTTGGGATTTGCCCAAGGACATTCCCAAAATTAGGTGGTGGAGCTGAAGGGTGAGCCAAAGCTTCTGCCGCCAGGTCCCACGTTTGTCCTTCCAAACAGATCACTAAGGGTATAGATTCCAGCATCCTTGTCTTGTGTTTACACCAGAAGTTATCACCTTTTAAAATTCTAGATCCTATTAAAATGCTAATGGAGGAGGAGCCCTCTTTTTCATTCTCATCAGCTCTTTCTCTAGGGAAGATATGAGGATTTAGTAAACTAACACTTTTCCTTTGAGTTGGTTTCTTTAACTTTCCTTTCATTTCTGAGCTTTAGACCTATTGGTGATTGAGATGAACTCAACAATTATTTCCAGACACCACTCTCCTCGGCAGTCTTCTTTTGACCGTAAAACCCTATGAAATTAAATCTGTCAGGATAAGTACAAAGAAAGATGGCAGTATGAGGAGGTGAAAATAAGGAAGAGATTCAAAAGAACAGCAGATTTAGCAAGCTGCCTTCTTCCACTGTTTTATTTCCCCCAGTGCAAAAAAAATAAGCCATGATCAATGCCCTTGCCACTGCCCAGCTAGCACCCTGCTGGAGAGTGGACAGGGTTAAACACATGCAGGGAGAATTTCTGCCTTTACTTGATGCTGAGGACAAATAAACAATCAGCTATGCAAATACGACAAGCAGGGGGACTGTTAGCCATACGTGTACTAATTACTCGAGTATTTACTACAGCAGGTGGCAGCATGCTAATTGGGTATTGTTTGGGAACACTTGAATTTGGGGATAATTTTAATCCTCCCTTTTCTAAACCACCTTACTCTCTTAAATAATATTTATTCATTTTCTCTGGCCAGAAAAATCTAAGCTATCAGAATATAGGCTCAAGAAGAATAGTAAGCAAAACAGGAAGAAGGGGGAAGGTGGTGAGAAGAAGAAAGATAGTCTCTAACTCAAATCTAGCACTGATCACATGTTTTACACAGGTGACTTCCTGTACACATGAACCTGTGTGCATCTTTCCTTCCGTGCATCTAAAAAAGCTGAGATTCACCATGTACCCACTTCTTGAGATTCTGAATTGTCCTAAATTAATAGCAGAAGCAGAGAGGGTGCATTTCCATTTTAAGTCTCCAGCTCTCTTCCGGTTCCTAAGTCTCTTTCCTTCTTCTTAGCCAGTAATACAGGTAAGACAACTGAGACCACTTATGACTCAAAACAATCTTATGGTTAGGAAATTCTACTCTGTGTGTAACTTTTTCCCTTGAAATTAAGTGAATTTAACTTGATTAAGAGAAAGCCTTTTGAAAATAAATATAAAAATAAAAACGTAGCAATGTAAAACTAGGAATGCCGAGGTTAAAATTAGCCAGTATCAGCACCTTTCTATTAATAACTGTGTCGGCCTGTGTTATTTATGGAAGGAAGCATCCTTTCTACTTCTGCCAGCTGGCCGTGGTTCTTCAGGGGGCCTAAGGCTCCTGCCCTCCCCTCCCGCAGTGTGTATTACGAGGCTCTACAATGATCCGCCCATTGCGTGGTCAGAAAGTTCGCTCCCGAGCTGTGCTTTCTTGGTGGGAATTTCTGAATTTTCAAATGAGTCTAATTCACAATCTAAATGCTTCAGGTATCTGTAGATCGTCGTTAAACATAAAGGCAAATTCTAACTTGGAAGGAAATACATTAAAAGTTCTGAAGGTAAAAGTTAATTCACCCTTTAAGAAAGGTCCAATGAAAACTCTCTGCCTCGAATGTGGTTAAGTCACTGAGAGCAGGTTCTCCCACAGCCTTTGGAGAAAACAAGAGAAGACCCCCACTTGGTTGACTTTACACCTAATAACTTTACACAATATTCAAATATACGATCATGTATAGCACTATGGATGCACAGGGTAGTCAACTCCGAGAATCCTTGCCAACCAGTAAGTCTAGACTGGCTCCTCTATCATTCGTGTCCAATGAAAGGCACAGGAAAAGTCTCAGAATCAATAGGAACATTTCTGAGTGACCATCAGTGAGATATAATTATAAAAATTTAGCATCAGGAGGATGAGCAAAGCATCCAGTATTACATTTTAGAAAGTGATGAGGATGGTGAGTAGCTAATTAGGAGTTATGAGTCAGTGAAAAGACCCAACTACCAGAACAGAATGATCTCATTCATGTGTGTGTGTGTGGTTTTATTGTTCACACTCAATGTAAAAATCACTCTTCTGGAAAAATAAAAATCCTCAGAGCTAATAACCATGGGTGACCATGTTGACCAGTGGCTGTCACAAGTAACTTTAAGTTCCAGGGGAGTCTTTCTAATGTTATTCTGAAATTTTCGAGTTATAGCAAATGCAGAGAATTTCAAATTATGAGTAGTGTAATCTCTTTATTAAAGCCTAGAGTTTAGGTGATTTTTAGATTTTATGTGAGCTTATAAGTGTTTTTGATATAAATCAAAGCATGCTGGCTCTACTTCTGTCTCATGCTTCACTCTTTGGTGGACTAATGAATAATGGAACAGCGATGATGAAATAATCATGGGAAACCATGAAAAAATCAGAGATCTTGGTCATTATGACACATCTAAAGATAAAGGCAAACCATAGACTGGCACAGATAATCTGTTATTTGTGTCCATTCAAATTATCCACGTGGACTACAACACCATGGTTGTTTCTAGGAATCATCAGTAGTTATGAAGAGGACTACAGTTATTGACATTACCATGTGGCGCTATGGGCAAGATTAACTGCAGGAGTCTGTTTGAAAACATGCCATGAAAATCCTTTGGTTTCCGTAATTCTCGAGTTGTACTTAGCAAATGACTGTGTGTGAAGTTCTTGCATGGAGAACTGTTGTTATTTTTGTCAGTGAATACCTGACTCATTGCAGAAGAACACTTACTTCTGTGGCCGATGGAGAGAAAAGACAGAATTCTGCCCAAGAGCAGTGATAGAAATCTCCCTGAAATCTAACATTCTAGAAATGGAAAATGGAGCCCTTCAATACGGAGTTCAACAAGCCTTCCTCTGTGACTTTGGTTGACACCACCTTCTTCTGTGTCTCTGTTTCTTCCTAGAATGCAGTCCCAACAGTACCTGCAACAGCGTCGAAAATTTGCAGCTGCCTTCCTGGCACTCATTTTCATCCTGGCAGCCGTGGACACTGCTGAAGCAGGCAAGAAAGAGAAACCAGGTAAGCAGTAGGGTTATGAAGGCAAGACTGTTCATGGATTAACGTCCATCTAATCCAACTTCCTAATTTTTGTACTTCTTCCCTCCCTTCCTTCCTCCTCCCTTCCTCCCTCCCTGTTTCTTCCCTGCCCCCCTTTCCTTCCTTCCTTCCTCCTCCCTCCCTCCCTCCCTCCCTCCCTCCCTTCCTTCCTTCTTCTTTCCTTCCAAATATTTAGAGAAACCTAAGTGACAGCCCCCCCCCCCCCACCAATATCGCCTCCACCATAAGTCCTAAAGATCCTATTAGTAGCTACCGTGTACAGAACACTGACCGGCAACTAAGTGTTTTACTTATGTTGCCTCTCTTCCTCAATAAGAGTCCTGCATGGAATTTTTGTTTTATCTTATCCTAATAAAGGCAAAATTGAAGCTCAGAGCGGTATAGTACCTTTCCTATGTCATTTCCGGTGTCATAAGGAGTAGGCTGTAGGGCAGGGAGTCTGTTTATGTGTGATCCACCTCATTTATCTTACGCTCTTCCATCTCTATGACAGAGAAGGGAACATTGACTTGAAAGGAAATGGCTAATCTGAAAGCCAGTACTTCTAATAGCATGTTCCCTTCTTTTTTGTTTCACTGTTTTTGACCTTGTTTTACAGAAGTGTTTGCTTCTAAAAGGAGATGTCATTAGATCACTTGTATAGTCCCTAGCACATGGTAAGAGTTAAATTAATATTCTGTCTCCTTCAGTTTTCCTTCTCCCTTCTGTGGATGATTCATTGATTCAGTCATTCGGGTAACATCTATCTAGTTGCTTCTATTTCCTGGACAGTGAAAGGAGGAGGTAGAAAGCACAGACCTTACGATTAAGGGGACCTGGGATGAACTCTGTTATAGGAATTAGAGTTTTTCAGATCTTGATTGGTTTTCCTTTCTTCCTTCCAGAAAAAAAAGTGAAGAAGTCGGACTGTGGAGAATGGCAGTGGAGTGTGTGCGTGCCCACCAGCGGGGACTGTGGGCTGGGCACCCGGGAGGGCACCCGGACCGGAGCCGAGTGTAAGCAAACCATGAAGACCCAGAGATGTAAGATCCCCTGCAACTGGAAAAAGCAATTTGGAGGTAAGTCCCGCTGCTGGTGTCCTACTGGTTTACTCTTCCTCTCTGAGGTAATGCTTGCATTTTCCCCTGAGATATTTTTTTCTTTGAAGTTTTGAGTACTGTTTATCTTAAATAAGTTGACTTTATCAGATGGAAAATAGCCAGACATGTTGCCTTACCCAGGGTTTCTCAACTTTGGTACTACTACCATTTTGGGCCACGTAATTTTTTGTTGCGGAGGGCATAGTAGAATATTGTTCTGTGCATCATAGAATAGTTAGCAGCCTCTCTGGCTTCTACCCACCAATTTCTAGTAGCACTCCTCACCTCCACCAATTGTGACAACTAAAAATGTCTCCAGGTATTGCCAGATGACCCCTGGGGTCAAAATAGTCCCAGATTGAGAATCAATGCTGTGCCAGTCAGGATATAAACTCTACCTCGGATCCCTCCTAAGTATGCATTGATCTATCTTCTTTCATCGTCTTCGTTTATTTCTCATTTCTTTTTCCTTCTTTCCCCCTTCTCTTGTGTATTCTCCTCCTTCTCTAGACCATTTTCTGTGACTTTCAGCCCCCCTATCCCATTCCATCTTTCCCCATCATCCACACAGGTAGATAGACTTACTTATCAATTCCAGCAGGACTATTTATGGCCACTTTTCATAGGCTTTTTTCTCGCTGACTATTGCCATGCTCCTGCTGGCCTCTTCCGCCTATTTGGGAAGGAGTCCTTCAAGACTTCCAATTTGTTTGTTTGTTTGTTTGTTTGTTTTAGAGAAAGACCATGAGCAGGGGAGAGGGGCAGAAGGAGAGAGAGAGAGAGAGAGAGAGAATGAATGAATGAATCTTAAGCAGACTCCAAGCTCAGCATGGTGCCAAAGCAGGGCTCAATCCCATGACCCTGGGATCATGACCTGAGCCAAAATCAAGAGTCGGCCGCTCCACTGACTGAGGCACCCAGGCGCCCCAACACTTTCAACTTTTAAATCCACTATTGAACATCCAGATTACCTATTTCTTCCACACTCCAGACTTTCTCTTGCCATGGTAATTCACAGTGCCCCAAATGTTCTTACTCTTGAAAGAAATATATTCTGACCCATAAGCCAGTGAAGAGGACAACGAGTATACGCACTATATCTTTTTCTTTGTCTATAACCTTTGGGGCACTTTTTATGAGTGGCGGTAAGTTCTATGAAGGCATGGTGAAATTCAAATACATTTGGTCTTAAGTATACATGGGTCCCCTAAAGACCCTACAGAAAGTTTTTAAAAGTATATCTGACAGAACTTATACCTAGAATTTATAAAGAACTCTCAAAACTGAGAATCCAGTTAGAAAGTGGGTAAAAGATATGAACAAACATTTTACCATAGGCAAAATATAGGCGGCAAATAAAAAGTAAAAAAAGAGTTGGACATCTTTTCCGTGTTAGGGGAGAGGACATGAAGACCAGCGAGATGTCACTGTACACCACACGTCCATCAGAATGACTCAAATCACAACCCCGAAGGCGAGAGAGGATGTAGAGAAACTAGATCATGCATACCTTACTGATGGAAGTGTAAAACGGTATAGCCACATTAAAAAAAAAAAAAAAAGAGTATGGCAGTCTTCTTATAAGACTAAATATCTGTTTACCATACAATGCAGTGGTTTCACTTTTGGCAATTCATCCTAGAAAAATGAAAACTTTCGTACTGTGAAAATCTGTACACGCATAGTAGACAGCCGCTTTATTTGTAGCAGCTAAAATCTGGAAATAACCCAGATTTCCTTCAACTGGTGAGTGGCTAAACCAACCGTAACACATTCCCATCCCACCGTGGAATGCTACTCAGCAATATAGAGAAACTGACTATCTTGGATGGACCTCCAGGAAATTATGCCGAGTGAAAAAAAGCCAGTCTCAAAAGGTTATATACTGTATGATTCTATTTACATAATGTTTGTTGATTCATTCATTTACTTATTTATTTAGAGTGAGAACAGGGCAGAGGGGAGAAGGGAGAGAGAGAAAATTTTAAGCAGGCTCCCCACTCAGAGCACAGCCTGACAGCAGGCTCGAGCCTACAACCCTGGGATCATGACCTGAGCCGAAATCAAGAGTCAGACGGTTAACCAACTGAGCCACCCGGGCGCTCCTACATAACATTCTTAACATGACAAAATTATAGAGATGGAGAATAGATGAGTGATTGCTAGGGGTTAAGGAGATGAGAAGGGAGGAAGGTGCCCAGGCTAAGGCTCTGAAAGGATTCACCTGAAGGACTCTTGTGCTGGAGCTCTTTTGTATGCTAATGGCGTTGGTATTCACTCATGTCTGCATACGTAACCAAGTCGCATGGAACTGAACTCGTGCACACGTGCATATACACAAATGAGTGTGCGTGAAATTGACAGAACCTGAATACCTTCTGAGGAATGTATCCCCGTTTTTTCCTGGTTGTGCTAGTGGGCTCTGGCTCTGTAAGATCATCACAATCGAGGGAAACTGGGTAAAGGATCTAGGAATCTGTGTTCCTGCTTTCGCCTGCAAGGGAAATCTACAATCCTCTCACTACGGCAAGTTAAAAACAAAAGCGTGCCTATTCCTATAGGCCCTCCTAGAGGAACTCAAAGATTTCTTTTTGGTCCTACCCTGTCTTTAGCGGAGTGCAAATACCAGTTCCAGGCCTGGGGAGAATGTGACCTGAATACCGCCTTGAAGACCAGAACCGGAAGTCTGAAGCGAGCCCTCCACAATGCTGACTGCCAGAAGACAGTCACCATCTCCAAGCCCTGTGGCAAACTGACTAAGCCCAAGCCTCAAGGTAGGTCTCTGTCATTACGCCATAGTTGTCGTATGCTCACGCTGATAGACTCGGGCAGGATCCTCAGATGTGGAAACTCAGATTTTCTAGAGGGAGAGCTTAGGCGAGTTACCTTAATAAAGGGACTGAGCATCACGTCAGTGCTTTTCAGCAAGGCAGTTGAGTTCGAATTGGAGTCTCTTGCACAGAAGGGGAGTGGGGGCTGGGATTGGAACAGGCTCTCAGCACAAATAAACAACTTAGCTGAACTGGCCAATTAAGACAGTTGTCATATGGTGACTATATATTCCAAGCCCTAAACTGGGGCTGCATCCTGACAAGTAGGAACACATCTATGAAGATCATGAGGCAGAACATTTAAAATCAGATCTCTCCTAGATTATGCAACATACACAGTTTTCACGAAGTCAGCTACTTTATTTTACATTTTTCCCTTCTCCACTGTATACATTGATAGGTCCTATATTTCTTCTCCTTCTTTCGAGCCTTTATATTTGTTTAGTTAGATTTTTACCAACTACATTTATCACAGAGTTTTTAAATTATGTAGTGCTGTCTTCCTGTTCATTCCCAGAAAGTTACACTCTGCTCTCACGCCGGAGAAAGTAAACGAAAACAAGTATCACGGCTGTGGTTTTGTACAAATAGAATCCCAGCTGAGGGAAGACAAGGAAGTATTAAACTCTGAGTTCACAGGTGTCATGGGCTGAACCGTGCCCCTCTCACTCCAGTTCAAATGTTCAAGTTCTAACCCTCAGTACCTCAGAATGTGACTGTGTTGGCGATAAGGCCTTTAAAGCGGTAAAGTCAAATGGAGTTGTATGAGTGGGCCCCATCCAATCTGGCATATGGAGAGAGGAGACTGGGACGCAGGCACAGGGAAAACCATATGAAGACGTAGGAAAAAGATGGCTGTCTACAGACCAAGGAGACACATCTCAGAATAAATCAATGCTGCTGACAGTTGATCTCAGACTTCTGGCCTCTAGAAGTCTGAGAAAATAAATTTCAGTTGTTGAAGCTACCCACTCCGTGGTGCGAGGCATGGCACCCCTCCCAAATAAACACAGCATGCCTCAGGGAACTGTAAGGTGTCTCCTCGGCCGCTGCCCATACTTGAGCTCTAAATGGACCTGCGAATTCATACTGGCCAGACTAAATATAAGGAGAAACTCAGAAAAATGAACATGAAACCCATAATAAATGAAAATAGGGGGAAAAAATAACCCCAGAAACCAGGATTGACTAGCTTGCTGCTGATAGTCAGAAAGGACTCATTTTACAGGCCTAGCTAGCTCTTTGGTCTCTGATGGGGTTGTCCACGGACATGGTTACCCGCAACTGCTCGGTAGCCAGAATCTAGGATTCAGGGTGCCCTTTCCAGATCATGGAAATCTGCTGGTTGTAGTGAAAGGCATGATGTAGGGCTGGGGTCAGTGTGCCAGTGTGGGTGCCAACTTAATGAGTGTTACCTGTCTGGAGACAACTACACAGATCTAGTGAAAATTAGTGGTCATATCTATCCATGAAGACATTTCCAAAACAGGAAGAGCTCAGAGATACAGTTTTCAAACTAAAGTATTTTTAAGCCAGTCAGAGAGGGGCGCCTGGGTGACTCAGTCAGTTAAGTGTCCCTCTTCAGCTCAGGTCATGATCTCATGGTTCATGAGTTCGAGCCCTGTGTCGGGCTCTGTGCCGACAGATCAGAGCCTGAAGCCTGCTTCAGATTCTGTGTCTCCCTCTCTCTCTGCTCCTCCCTTGCTCGCCCTCTCTCTCTCTCAAAAATAAGCATTAAAAAAAAAGAAACCAGAGAACCAAAATATTCAGCATAAATAGAGAGTGGGAAGGAAAAGGAATTAAAGAAGTCTCCATTGTGTACCACAGTGGTTCTCAGTCTGGGCTGAGCATTAATTAGAATTTTCTATGAGAACATATAAAAATCCCAGTGCCCAGGCATAACCCAGACCAACTAGATAGCATCAATAGCTCTAAAAATTAAGATGTTCCTAAAGAGATTTCATTATCAGCCCCAATCAAGAAATACAGTGGTAGTATGAATATCATAGAGATAATAACCATAGTTTCTCTCACTCACGCATGAACACACATGTACACCATCTGTTCCTGTTCTTTCCTATAGGTGAGAGAAACTGTGGTTTAACAAATAAGGAAGAAAAAATGAGAGAGGGATTCGGTGGTGGGTTGCGAGGGCAGGGCTGGGTAGATATGAAAAATGTTGAAAAGTTTGGAATCAAGAGGACAGAGTAGGGACATGACTCAGACCCTTCGGGATATTTGGTAATACACTAGGTGAGGATGCCTTCTGACTGGTGGATAGCTGACTTTTAAATTTTTACATTCTTCTCATCTAGTAATATGTAATGAAGGTTAAAAGTTTGGCTCAGGCTTTCACCTTGAAAAATGGTGGTAAAAATATTTCAAGTGGGGAAACATTTAATTTGTTTACATATCAGAAATTAAGGTATATAATTAATCGAAAATGGGATTAGCCTGAGTGAGTTGTAGATTTCACAGTATAATGTAAAGCCCCACACCGATGTGCACAGTCACTCCCAAGTGGAAGAAGACACTTTCTAGAGCATGATTTCTTCTTCTTATAATTACCTCCCCACCCCCCCACCCTACAGTTCCCTACAGTTAAGAGTGGTTTTTGGTTTATCTCTTTGTTTTGTTTGTTTTCTTTCTTAAATTCCACATATGAGTGAAATCATAAGGCATTTGTCTTTCTCTGACTTATTTTGCTTGGCATAATACTCTCTAGCTCCATCTTGCAAATGGCAAGATTCCATTCCTTTTTATGGCTGGCTAATAATCCAGCATATATATTTACCACCTCTTGTTTATCCATTCCTTTGTCAATTTGGGCTGCTGCCATATCTTGGCTGTTGTAAGTAATGCTGCAATAAACATAGAGGTGCCTGCATCCCTTGAGGGTTTTTGTGCTCTGGGTAAATGCCCAGCATAGTAGTGTGATTACTGGATCATAGGGTAATCGTATTTTTAATTTTTTGAGGCGTCTCCATACCATTTCCCACAGTGGCTGCACCAGTTTGCATCCCCACCAACAGTGCAAAAGTGTTCCTTTTTCTCCACGTCCTCGCCAACACTTGTTGTTTCTTGTGTTTTTGATTTTAGCCATTCTGACAGGTGTGAGGCGATGATGACTCATTGTGGTGTTGCTTTGCATTTTCCCGAAGATGAGGGATGTTGAGCATCTTTTCCATGTACTGTTGGCCATTTGTATGTCTTCTCTGGAGACATGTCTGTTCATGTCTGCCCATTTTTAATTGGATTATTTGGTTTTTTGGGTGTTGAGTTGAGTAAGTTCCTCATTGGATACTAACCCTTTATTGGACATGTCATTTACAAATATCTTCTGCCATTCAGTGGGTTTTCTTTTAGTCTTTGCTGTGCAAAAACTTTTCATTTTGGTGTTATCTCAGTAGTTTATTTTTGCTTTTGTTTCCCTTGCCCAGGAGACATATCTAGAAAAATGTTATTACAGCTGATGTCAGAGAAATTACTGTCTGTGCTCTCTAGAACATTATTTCGATAACTGTTACTTCTATAACTCTGTGTATCAGAGTATAACTTTCAGGAGGACAGGGACCTGACCTGTTTTGTTCTCTACTGTATCCCTTTTGCCTAGAACAGGAGTAGGACATAGGAGGTGCTGATTAAATATATGTATAACAAATAAATGCTAGAAGGACAAAAGGTTTCACACATTAAATTACAAAGACTGGTGGAAGCAGCAGTAAAGAAGTTATTTAAGTAATATTTTCATAAAGTTATACAATTATAAATTACTTTCTTCCTTTCTTGAGGAGAGAATAACTCATCGGGGCTTCCTGCTGTTTTAACTCAGGACATGAACAGGAAAGAGGGAGGTAGCGAACCCACTAATTTTGAGTCGGGCCTGGCTATAGGCACTTCTCACTTCAGCTTCACAGCAAGTCTGTGCGGTGCATTGCATTTATCCTACGTTAGATCTGAGAAAGCACACAGAAAGGTTAAGCCACTTGTCTAATGTTTCACAGCTTGTAAGTGGTGATTCAAATTGAAAGTCAGACTGACACCAAAGACCCACTGCCTTTTCAACCGCACCATGCTTCCCCTGGATATTAGAAATTCATGAAACTTTGCCCATGTTAGATAAATCCCAGTGTCGAGATTCGTTAGCTTGTCTGTCATCTGATGTAACCCTGATGGGAGAGGTGAGGACACAGAACATCAGCAATTCTTCTAAATCCATCCTGTTGTTTAGGAATAGAATCAGCTCCATGTTTCCTTCTTTTCTGATGCCATTTTCTTCCTTCCCAGTCACTGAGCTCAGAGCCAGAAAGTACCTTTTCCCACCTCCATCCTGATCCTTCTCGTCAAACACATCATTGGGTTCTGGTCTTTTGTCTGCTTTTATTTTTTCATTTTTTAAAAACATTTATTTATTTTTTGAGAGAGACAGAGCGCAAGTGGGGGAGGGACTCCAGGCTCTGAGCAGTCAGCATAGAGCCTAATGCGGGGCTTGAACTCATGATCCATGAGATCATGACCTGAGCCAAAGTCAGACGCTTAACCGACTGAGCCACCCAGGCGCCTTTGTCTGCTTTTTTTTTTTAAATCTGTTTGTTTTATAAAACTTTTTGGTTTGATTTCTGTCCTCTTTTGTTTTGGAAAATTGCGGTGGCTTAATATGCCAACTGTGTGACTTTCAGTGTAGAAAACACGCTCTTTAAATTTCAGAATGGAACAGAAAGATATTGATAAGGCTGTGACTGCCAAGCATTGAATTGAGGGAAGACCGGAGGGTATCGTTATGACTTGATTCCTAATAAGGCCAAAAATTTAGAAGATTTGTTGGGAAGAGAGGGCCCTTAATATCAAGAAGTGGTACCTGAACTCTAGGCAATTACTCAATATCCTACTTGCTTTGGCTGAAAATTGCCTTAAAATTCACCACACTCCAGTCTATTGGATAGAAGTGGTTCTTCCTGTCGCTATGTCAATAGCCTACAAACTCCACACTCTAGCCTTGGGACGATTTCAGTGATACTAGATATCAACTTGGAAACTCTTACCTAAGATTCTCTTGTGTTGGAACCCCACTTAATCCGTGGAGAGGTCTTAGTCATCCACTTCTGTAGTTTATACCCAGAAGGAGAGAGAATATCTATATTCTTACATAGACATAAGAATTGCAAGGTGCAAGACTAGAATATAGCTTTCCTGGGGATGGGGACAGGATTGCTCTGGGGAGGTCACCGACTGAAAGATTATAACTGGAATTTGCTGAATTGCTGCCAAAACCTGCCAGGGATAAATTGGCAAGGAATTGTGCTGGGCGGTTGAGAGTTTAATGTCTTAGCAAAAGAGATTGAGAGTATTAATTACAATTACTAATTTAAGAAACCCGGTATCTGTCAGGGTTTTTAGCTGTAGCAAGATCTCTACTCTAGCTAGTTAAGCAGAAAGGGGGTTATTCAAGGGTATTATATAGCTCACAGAATCTCCAGAAGGGCCAGAGGATTTGAGTTGGATCCAATGATACTGCAGCAGAAGGCAACAGATCTAAGAGAAATGTCTAATCATGCCAAACATGACTGATGTAGCAGCAACCCTGCTGCTAACATTACCCACAGTTCAGCACATATGCTAAGAATTGAACACTGGAAACTCCACCATACCTGTGCCCTCAAAACCAGATACTTCTGCCTCCTTTCTTGCCAAAATACCCAATATCCCCAATTTGGCCTTTTTTTTCTGGTTGCTGATCTCTACCTCTAAGACTCAAAATGTGCCTGCTTGATGGAAACTAGGTCACATATAAAATCCTGCTGCAAGGGACTCTGGGAAATGTCTTTAACTTTCAAAACTCTGCCTATAAATGTGAGAAGAGCAGCTGAAGAGGTCTTGAGTTGGTATTTAGTGAGCAGATGACCAGGGAGTGTGAGGGAATGTTGGGATGTGTTTAAGTCCACGACCGGACCTAACCCCTCCTAGTGATGACATTTCTTGGAGAAGTAGCCAAGAGTATCTTCTATTGGTACAGTTACCCCACTGCAGAGACAGTTGGGTCTCGCCTCGTTGGAACCGCCAGTAGGTTTTTTTGTTGAGTCATTATACTCTTTTCAGCTGGAAAAAATCTGTGGGGATGATTGAGCTGTGGACAAATAAAAAGAAGTAGGAACCATGGCCAGTATTTGCTGACAGTGCTGCATACATGATCAGAGCAGAGAACCCTTCAGAGGGCAAATAACTGGTCTCTAAACCGCAGTGGTTTCTCAGTAGTCCCCTTGGAGGATGTGCTTACTATAGAATTAGAAGATGGCCACCTGGGAGAGAGAGCTGTGGCCCTACAGGCAGACCCATCTGTGTGAGCACCGGCAGCCCAGTGGAGTAGGCTTCTGGTAGTTATCACTGGAGTGCAGAGTCTAAACTGAGGCTGAGTAGGGGCTTGTGCAGAAGGCTTTCATACAAGCTGAGATTTCCCTAGGGACTGCAGCTGATGTGGCCTAGTGATTATCTTAGAACATTCTAGAATCTTGTTGAAATGGAAATTATTAGTTGTTACTATTTAAACAAGATACATCAATAAGGGGTATCGTGGGCTACCTGGGTGGCTCAGTTGGTTAAGCATCCAACTGTTGATTTTGGTCATGATCTTGTGGTTCGTGGGATCGATCCCAGTGTCGGGATCCAAGCCCTGCTTGGGATTCTCTCTTAAAAAAAAAAAAATGAGGTATTGTGAACCTTTTATTTTTATTTATTTTTTGATAATGACAGGCCAGCATGGCATTTGTGTCAGCCTCCAAGTTTGCCTGGCAGAAGGGTATTATGGGACAGGCAGAGGTAGGAGTACATGAACGGGTGTCTGTGCTCCAGGTTGGTCAGGGAACAGTGTCAGTCCCTCCTGCTGTCCTGTCCACCAGTCCCTCCTGCTGTCCTGTCCACCAGTGCATGCTCCGCTGTTAGCAGATCTTTGTTAAATTCCCCCGCTCCTGAGAACCCCAATTCCTTTTATTTCTTCCCAACTATTTCTAAAAGTTTTGCCATCTTGCTCCTCTTTTTTTGGACAGTCGCCTAGCCCTCTCTTAGGTTTGACAATTCATCTTTAAAGATCAAAAGGACGGCAACTGTTTAAGTGAAGACTCAGCTGTGTGCAGGGCAGAGCACTTGGCAGACGATTATCCGAGGAGAAAGGGGCTCAGTGAAGGGATATTCCCAGCGTTCTCACTCCCCCCCTGCTAAATAGATTTCTCTGTTACTTCTTTTAAAGATGAAAGACGCTCCCAACAATTCTTTCTGGATTCTGGGCTCTGACATCCCTTAGCAATGAGCATGCCCACACTCTGTGGATGAGTTTTGCTCGGCTGAGAGACTCTCTGCTGTGTGGAGAGAGGTGAAGGGGAGCCTGGGACGGGCTCCCTTCTCCCTGAGGCCCCGACGGAGCTCGCGGTTGCTGCCCTTGCATTTGACCAGAAAGAGAAGCCTCGGGAACTTTGCAGGGGTTTTGTTCTTCTGGATCAGAGGGAAACACTCTTAAGCAGTTAGGCCTTAAGGTCTGAGTTCTTCTTTATTCTGCCGTGCAAAGGTCTTTCGACATCTGTATTTTATTTCCCAACATCTGTATGTTATTTCCTGTAGTATTTCATGATACTGTCATTGAAGGGAGAAAGTCTAATTCTGCCCCTTTCTTAATAGAAGGACAGTTTTGTCTTCTGTAAATGAGAGTCTACAATGAATACCTCAATTAATGAGAGGAATATGTAAAGATGCTTAATAAATGGGCAGGACTTTTAAGATGATTTCCTTCCTTCCAAATGAAATTCTTGAGGTGGGGGTTCCCCTCAGTACCTTTTTAGGCAAGAGAACGATGGTGATAACAGCAGTAGTAATTATTAATATTTTTGGAGGGACTGATGTGTTTTGAATATATTTTAGTACATTGCATATACCTTGTGTCATTGAATGACAGAAACTCTGTGAAATAGTCACCATCATCATTCCTCATTTTACGTAGGAGGAAACTGAGCACAGAGACGTTAGATGCTTAGCACGAGGTCGTACCGCCCATAAGCGGAGGGCCCAGGCTCAAACACAGGGCAGTCCCGTCTCTAGACCTCCAGCAGTATGTGCACCAGCTCCTTTTCCTGTATCTCCTCGATATAGGTATCTCGGGGCCTTATCTAAGAAAGAACGAATTTCAGACCCAGTCCTAAAATCCCTCTTTTATCCTAGCTTCCCATCAGCGACAGAATTAGATCCTGCCTCTTTCGCAGGGCATCTTGCACAGACCATCAGCCGACTTCCCTCTTGCCTGACCCCTGCTCCCGACGGTGCCTGTCCTATCTGCTCCAGTCACTCCACACCCTGGAGATGGATGGCTGAGCAGGCCACGCCTTCTTATGTATCCACTTCTCTGCACCCGGAATGGTCCGAGAAACCCGGAACCTCTACTTCTTCTGTACTTCATACATTTCCTTCTGTAAAATCCAGCTTGTTCGTTTGGAAAATATTTATTGAGGGGGTACTGTGTGCTAGAGTCAGAACCAGGGATAAGCTACTGACCGATGTGGACCCCCAGCATTCCCCCAGTGGTGGGAAAAACAGAAGGATAAATCCCAAGGTACTGCCGAGAGTGACAGATGCTATGAAAGAGAGAAGCATACGGTCCTCTGGCACTATTTTCTATTTATTCATTTATTTATAAAATCTTTGAAGAGCTTGCAGTGGATCAGGCCATATGTCAGGTGCTAACGATACAAAGTTTCCTCCTCTCTTATTTTTATGTTCTAGTGGTGGTGGAAGGTAGACGATAGTGACAAACAGTTAAGAACTAAAATAATGACTATGTATTGGAGTAACTGGTCTTAAAAACTAAAGAGCCAAGTATTAGAGTGGCTGGGGCCTGGCGGGAGGGCTAAGTAAGACAGAGAAATCAGGGAAAGCTTCTTGGAGAGGTACGTTTTTGAACTTGGTCTTGACTATAGAGCAGAAGCTAGCCATGCTAGTTTCTAGATAAAACAAGGACAAGTTCAAAGTCCCTGGGGCCAAACAGAGCTCGTTTTATTCAAGAAATAGAAAAGAGATCAGTGCGAAAATTTGCTAGACTTCCCTTCCCAAGCATCAGGTTGGTGCCTGTGTGCAGAACTGGCTCCTCTGGGAAGACACTGTTCCTCTGTCGTGAGTGTTATCTTGGCCTCTTTCAACCCTGAACCTCTTGAGGGCAGGAGCCACATCTCATTCACCTTTTAAGGTGCTGCATCTCATAATTCCTAGTCCGTGAGAAACATTCAATGAATAGTGCTGACTTGAATGAATGCATCATTGTCCCGGTCTGGCTCACATCATTTTTTCACTGGCTCCAACTGCAGAGAAATCACTGTCGAGGCACAGTTCACACACCTGGAAGAAGAAACATCTGGATGTTTTACTCCCTCCCTTATTAAAGACATTTTCGTCTTTATTGCTGGGACAGGTGTAAGAACTAGAAACTATAAATATTTGTAGGGTTTACTTCACACTGTGTCTGGTTTCATCTCCCCTGATAAATTCCACGCACAGAGGCTCCGCAGCTGTGCACACACCAAACAGCTATATAATAATTAGTATTAAAGAAGGCCGCAGAATACAACAGTGTTCACACGAATTAGTTCCTGGGTTGAGGGACCTTCTTTTTTTACGCCCCTGAAGCTTTTGCATTTCTCCCTTCTAACTTCTGGACTGAGAATTTCTGCTTCGTGTTTTAAGTTGTAGCTCTTATCATCAGCATTTTTGAGCAACTAAAAACTAGTTCCTATTTATTGCGTATTTATAATGTGACTGGCATCGCGCGAAGCTCTTGGTGTGCAATGTCTCGCTCAACCCCAGCAGCCCCAAGGAGTTCTGCTCACATACTTAGGATACTAAGGTTGCAATTTGCAGAAAGTTGCCCAACCAGTGAGGGGTCAGGTTTGAACTTGAACTCAGGACAGTCCTTTTCCAGAATTTTGTCATACTAAAGCTTCCCAAAATGAGCGCTCCCTGTGGTATCTCTTTGGATGTTCCGAAAGAAATTAATAATTTTGGATTGTGTTTCTATGATAACCCTAAAACAGTACCAGAAGTATGTTTGGGGGTCATTTATGACTGAGTCGTGTCAGGTAAATTTTGGCTCAAGCCTGTCTTTGTGTCATAAGTGCACTTAACCAAATAATAGGCCTAGTGCTCCATTTCACAGGCTGGGGTCCTTCAAAGGGGCTCCCTCCCTCTAGAGTTCGACCTAGCAGTGCAGTCTGGCCGGGTAGCAGATTCAGGATTGCCTCCTTGCCTCTGTGAGTCATTGTGACTCTGGTGCATCACAAGGATCTGAGGCACTGCTGTCTGGTAACCAGTGAGGACACTTCCCACACTCCCAGTGACTGCAGCCAGCTTTGCACGGATGCAAGGCCTCTGGAAACCCTCAGGGAAATCAAAGCGGGCCAGCTGTTGCTCAGCACAGGAGGCAGAGAAAAGGAAAGCCTTTTTTCCAGAAGGGTAAACAATATTTGTAGAAGAGCTCATCAGAAATGCAAAGCACAAGAAGCAGGTAAAAATATTCCAGGTGTCCCACTTCTAGGACACACGGGGGACAAGACCTGGAGCTGTTGTCTGTGGGTTCAAAGATTCATTGGCTCTGGCAAGGCTTTCCATTATTATAATCATTAGTAGCAAAGCATATTTTCAGATCTTCACCCATTCATGCAAAAGCAGTAAGTTAACCTGCTGTGCAGGCTTCTTTCTAAAAAGAAGTTAGGGAGCACCTCTTCAGGTCTGACCTTTGCTGGTACTGAAGACAGAGCACTGGGTACATGGGGATGAGAAGAATCAGGCAGCGGAGAAATCTGGAAGATGTGTGGAGATGGGTGAACTGTAACTGCAGGGAGCATGTGCAAAACTGATAATGGGCATAAAATCCTGTATTTCATACTACCAAAGTCACATACTTAAATGATATATATTTAAAATTCTGGAGGACACATTGAAGACACAAAAGACGCACATGCATTTTGACCTCCGTGGCTGATGAGGGCGCTCTGAAAGCTATACAAAACTGAAAGCATGATATCCAATTCACCGAGGTATGCGTTAGCTGGCACGCAGGGTAACAAAGTACCTCAGCCCATGTGGCTTCAACAACAGAAACTTACCTTCTCACCCTTCTGCAGGCCAGAAGTCTGAGATCAAAGTTTCTGTGGGGTTGATTACTTCCAAAGGTTGTGGGGGAAGGGTCTGTTCTGGCCTATTTTTTTGACTCACAGATGGTTGTCTTGTCCCTGTGTCTTCAAATTCCCTCTTCTTCTGAGGACAGTGATTGTATTGGATTAGGGCCCACCCTAATGACCTCATTTGTAACTTACCTCTATAAAGACCGTCTCTCCAAATAAGTTCACATTCTGAGGTGTGAAGGCCAGGAATTCCATATGGAATTTTGAGGGCAACATGATTCAACCCCTAACAAATGATTTATAACAACTGATATATAGAATCAGTTGGAACCTGAAAGAAGAATCCATGGGGAAGCAAATAAGAAATGATTTATAGAGCCGTACCTACTGAAATTTGAAATGTTTTAGACTTTAAACTTTCCCCCTTTGACATAAATCAAAATTTGATCTTCCAGTAGCACCAGTAATGTAATGTTAAACATCAGAAAATAATAGTGTGCTAAGTGGAATCTACTTATTATTGGTTATAATAATATACTTCATTTCTGGCTTAGGCTATCACTATAATTTATAAGACTTTATAATACGATAAATTTTCTATCTGTGCCCTCATTATTGCAGAAATAAGCTTTTGAAAATTTACATATAATATCAAGAATGAATGTTCTTCTTTCCTGATTTGGGGCAGAAGTCAGTGAATCTGGCCAGGGAGGTCACTGTGAAGAAGAGAAAGGTCTTCAGAGTGGTGTACAGATTGAGGAAGGGGCAGATGCTTTTGCTGAACATAGGATACCAAACAATTCCCCCACCCGTGGTTTCATGTGTGTGTGCACACATGTGCATGTTTATACCTAACTCCATAGAGTTCTTCAGAGTAACTTTGGAAGACACAAGAATGAAGTTAGGACCACCAGATGTGACAACATATGGTGACTGTAACACTAACCGTGCACACATACACACACACAGTCTCTCTAATGTAGGCATCAGAAATGCATGCTCTTGCGTGTGCAAATACACATTCTCAAAGCTGCCTCTACAAAATTATATATTCTTAACAGTTCCGCTTGCATTAGTTATATTTGCCTGTCTTTAATTTTATTCAATACTTAAAAACATTTTTTGTCAAAGGTGAAAAGGACAAAATTTAGCGGCCAAAGAGCAAAGACACACACATACACACAGCTCTTGTTTTCTTTCTGTACCTGCACACAAGTGAGAACGCCCTGAATTAAAGGCTTTACAGATGAAGCACCTCTGCTCCCCTTCCTCACTGCTCTTCTCTCCTGTGACTCAGAGGGAAAATGCCCACAAATATTCCACTGTTGTTACACTTCCAAACAAATGAATAGGTGTAGCTAATGCATGGAGGGGATGTAGATATGTTAAACTAAAAATAGAGGTTTCAGTTGAGGATTTTTTCTACCTGGTATGACGTACATATAGGTCAGATCAGAGAGTGACCCCAACACACTCATGACTACTGAACAAAGAAAGTGCATCCTAAGTCTTGATGCTTTGGGGAAGTCAATGGGTATCTCAGTTCCTTCCTTGAAAGAAAGCAGAATGGACAGAAAGGAGAGAAAAGAAGCTGAAAAGGCATAGAGAAGAGTCTTGGGTGAGTTGCTTTGGAAAATAATTGACCTGTTTAGTGACTTTTATTAAACTTCTGTGTGGTCGATGAAA
Organism: Paguma larvata; assembly: GCA_030068075.1. Lineage (NCBI taxonomy): Eukaryota > Metazoa > Chordata > Mammalia > Carnivora > Viverridae > Paguma > Paguma larvata. The sequence continues at coordinate 87,155,649 of CM057834.1, read as the reverse complement.
TAATTTCCTCATCTCCTCCATGAAACATTCAATTAAATCTACATTACTCACCAGTGTTTTCATAGTTGAACTTTCTATTTTGAGGAGATGCAGTTAAATGCTGAGGCTCCTCTCAAAGTCGGGGCCAGACAGAGGTTCCTCATATGGTCCAGACATATTTAGTTGGTGTGTAGACAGACGCCATACTGTCTCTTATTGATCACATACAATCGCACCTACGTGATAGCAGGAAGCACATGTGTCACAGGACAGATGGTTGAGACGGAGTGGTGGGTACTGTTAGGAAACACAACTGATGAAAGAAAAGAAATGTGGACAGTGAGGTAAAGAACAGGTATCAGCATGTGAGCAGCACCAACGAGCAGTTGTTTGCATGTGAGCATTCCATTCGTAGTCCTAGAAGTAATGGTCCTGAGTTGATAAAAGAGGAAATAAAGCAAGTTCTATTTAAAAAAAAATAAGATATCAAAGAAACAACGACAAAACTATTACACAGACTTTGGATTAAACAGAGCTGAGAATGATTTATTAGGAAAAACTTTTTTTAATTATACTTTTGAGTTTTAAGTAGAGATTTCTTCCTATATTGTGGAACATATTATATGCTGCTCCAATTTAAGCTGAAATGTAGGGAATTTAATGAAGGAGGCCTAGCCAACTGGTACGTGGATTCTAGGCAGATAACCGAATTGTACAGTCATGATTCAACAAGCCTTATTATCAGTTCTGAGCAACAGCTAGTTGCTGTGAGGGATTACATATTTTCAGATAACTGGGCAGCTAATCCTTAAAGCACAGGCAAGTTCCTTTAAACAGGTTTATGAGACATTGAGAGGACATTGGTGATATCCAGCCTTTCGGACATATTTACACTGTGGCTGTACCATTTGACAGGGATAGGATCCTTTCCGCTCATATTGAGCGAGTCTCCAAAGGTTAGCTTCTGCGGTCTCTCTGGCATGCCTCCTGCTCTCTGAATCTGCAGTGTCTATTGCGGACTGCCCATAGCTTCCTCATCTATGAATTCTACCTGTTAGAAGGTGCAAATCTCTTTTTTTCTGTACAAACCAACAATTCCTCCCATAGGTTCAATGACCCAAAGTCACTTTTCTTTAAGTCAATAGGAAACAGAGTTTAACTCACGGTAGTTAAAATCCAGGCTCGGCTCAACCATTTCATCTCTCAGTTCCTTTTTATGTTTTCTGTGTGCTCAGCAGGCCATCTGCAAGAAGGGGAAGTAAAGCAAAGCATTTTGATAAGAAAATGAGATACGCTTATTCCAGAATCCTCAACTCTTCTGCCTCTTGGAATAACTTCTCCCCTGAAATTTGCTGAAAGCCTTTACATGGATATCTTTCTTCTAAGACCTACTCCCGCAGCTCTTTTTCTCTAAGATTTCCTGAATATTGAAAATGGGAGGGAGTGTTGACTCGTACTAGCTTCATGGCAATCCTGTTCCTAGAAGGGCCTGTGATAGGCAGGAAAGAGATGATGCATGCTGTTTGATTATTTGCTTTTTGAGAACAAATTTGCTGTGATGGGGTCCAATCTAAGTCACTGACAAGAATTTAAGGGAGTACTTCCTTTCAGGAAAGAGATTTGTCAGTACGTATCTAGAGCTTTACAAATGCCCTGCCCTTTGGCCCATTCGATCCTCTTATCCATACTAAGGCAAAACTTGGTAATATAATGATTTTGCCCTGCATCATTATTTATGGTAACAAATAATGAGAACAAGCTGACTGACCAACAAAAAAGGAAAGGTCACAGAACATAGGGGCTGGAATGTCATAAAGGAATACTACGTGGTCCTGTTTCTAAGTACATGCAATGGTATGGGAATTAACAATAGGAGGCTTAGTATAAAGTACTTTATCAACTGTCAGTATATTCCCACTAAATGTATACCTTATATATGTTCATTGAAAGAAAACATAAATAGAACCCACTGTGAGAAGTGCTATTTCCGTATCATGAAACTATGGGTAATTTCTGTTAACATTTAGATGTTTCTTTACCTTCTGTATAACAGTGGGGTGACTGGGTGGCTCAGTCATGTGAGCGTCCCACTCTTGATTTTTGGCTCGGGTCATGATCCCAGGGTTGTGGGATGGAGCTCGCATGCTCCCTCTCTAAAATTAACTGTTTTTTTTTAAACAGTTTTTGAAAAGAATGAATTAACTCAGGAGAAACTCTTTCACCTTCAGGCTAGGTCTTCTATAGACATTGTTTTTTCCCCTAAAGTAATTTTCCCTATGAATACTCTGTTGTACATCATATGCATCTACAATATCGTAATAAATTAAGAGGAAGAGAAGTAGGCATTGAAACCATAAAAATTGCTGCCACCAACTCATAGCTTTTAAAATAAATATATACCTTTAGAGTACTTTACAAGTTTGAAAGACACCCCAGATAAAGCAATCCTGAAATCTGTGAGAAACTCTATGAGAGCAGAGTGTTATCTGGTTCGCCATTATAACCCAGGATCTATAATGGTGCCAGGGATACAGTGGATATGGGGTGTATATTTGCTAAGTTAAAAAATGAATGTTTTTTGAACAGTAATGGTCAAATAGGAGCTTAGAGATTTTAATCTCACATGATATTCATGATAGCCCTCAGAGGATAACCTTTTGAGGAGGTTTTATTAGCCCCAATTTATAGGAAACAGTTGCAAAATGATTGATTTGCCAACATTACAGAGATGGTAAATGGAAAAGACTGCTTAGAATCAATTCTCTGAGGACTTGGTTCTTAGTATGATTTTAACGGTACGTCATTGTTTCCTCATTGCCCTACTAAACACATGGCCAGGAGTTTTGTTTGTTTTTTTGTAGAAAGAATGAAGGGGTGAGAGGGGCAGAGAGAGAGAGAATCTTAAATAGGCTCCATACCCAGCACAGAGCCCAACGTGGGGCTTGGTCCCAAAACCCTGGGATCATGACCAGAACTGAAATCAAGAGTAGGATGCTCTGGGTGCCTGGGCCGCCCAGTCAATTAAGTGTCCGACTTCTGCTCAGGTCATGATTTCACAATTCGTGAGTTCGAGCCCCACATCGGGCTCTGTATGGACAGCAGGGAGCCTGAAGCCCACCTCAAGTTCTGTGTCCCTCCCTCTCAAAAGTAAACAAACATTAAAAAAAAAAAGTCAGATGCTTTACCAATTGAGCCACTGAAGTGCCCCTTACTTGAGGATTTTGTTTTCTATCAGGATTGTTTAAATGTCTATGTTCAGAATTTATTGTGCCATGACTCATTAATTGCTATGTGTTCTTACTGCCTCTTTTCTCTCCTATCAGTACTTGCTATGCTTTGTAAGAATTGTCTTGACTAGATTTTGAGGTTTCTAGATAGAATACGGTAAAGATGGCACTCCACGTGCTGAGATTCATAGCAAGAGGAGGAGCCTGAATCTTTTCTAGAGTCTTTCTTCTCAAGACAGCCTTAGGACTTTCCGAACACTGTCAAATATATCTTAAACAAAACAGCCTGTTTCTTTTCAAATAATACAAAATATACACCTGGCAGAAGAGAACGATGAGTTAACTATCCTCAATCACCTCAAAAACTGGCCAATGAAAGTTAAAACACAAAAACACACCAAGAGCACTACTCTGAGTTTTCAGTGCGATGATGTCCTGGTAGGGATCATGCAAGGGAACAAAACAAGTCACTTTTTCAGACAGGTGCCCTTTGTGTTCACATCTCCACAATGGCTCCTTTCCTGTTTGCATCCACTTCAGCCTCACGGCCTCCGTCCAGGTGAGGGAGAGTGACATGTAGCCTGGGGTCTCATTTGATGTGTGGCATGTGTGTACTTCCTTCCCTTGACCTGGCTCTTTTCACTGTGAACTAATGTTCCCTACTGTTTGACATCAGGGTACTGATCACTTTGGCTCTTAAAACCTTTGAGAGTAGCTTCTGTGTGACTGTGTTACAAAGCACTTGCTTTACCCTGCTATAACCCTGCCCAAGACTATTCATGACCCTCATTCTCATAGCAGATTTCTCTCACCGTAACCTAGATAGGCTACTAAAATGGGACATAACTTTTACTCACAGAGTTAAATCAGTCTTCTATTTTAAAGACAAGAAAAAGGGTGGAGAAATTTGGATAACTTTCAGGTATTTATGTTTGTAATTTTATTCTTCATAAAATATCTTTAAAGAAGTACTGAAATATTGCAAGATATTGATTGAATTTGCCCTCCTTACTTTCCTTGAGACATAGTCCTTTTCTATATGCTAGACTCTTTGTTTCCGATCCAAGTGTTTATTTCTTCACTTTTATGCAGCAAGTATTTCCTAAGCACTTATTATATGCTAAGCACTGAAAACACAGATGGAAGAGACATATCTGGTCTCTACCCTCACAGGAAGGGGGAAATGCATATTAAATAATTAATAGCTCAATTCTAATTTTGGAAGAGCAGTGGGAGGCATTCGAAAGTATCTAAACCCCAGTGAGATGGAACCTGCTTAGTTTGGGAATTATGGGAAGGCTTCCTGGAAATTAGGATGAGTAAATGTTGGCTAAGGGAAGAAAACCAGGAAGAGAGAAGGCAGTGTGTAAAGATGGAGGTGAAAACAAGCAAGGAAAACTCAAGGAACCACCATCAGGAAGGTGAGGGCAAGGTGAACCAGTGAGTCATGTGTTCTTACCATGCCAGAGATGGATGTCTTTCACTGAAGAGTTGCTCATCAGCTGTAATGCACTACACACTATGCTAGGGGTTGGGGAAGTAACTCTGAGTTGGGATTCTGCCCTTGCCCAGCTCGTGCTTAGGGGCAATTACAGGATCAGTGGTAAGTGCTCTGAGAGAGGAAATAAAGAGAAAAGGTTTCTAAGACCAAGCAATCAACAAACTAGAGGTGGTGTCAAAACTGGTCCCTGAAGGATGTGAGGCATTAACGGGACAGAAGTGGAAATGCAGAGTTGATGGAATGAAAAATAGGTCTGAAGGCCAGGGACTAGGGGAGAAAAAGAAGAATGATGGTCAAGAGAGAAACAAAAATAAAACCAGTTGCATTTACTACACATATGATCAATGGAGGCAGTGCTTTGTGGTGTGAGGAGGTCAAGGAGCTAGAGAATGACCCCTCATCTTATCTACAGCTGTCCAGTCCTTAAGGAATGACTAATACTCCTTGGTTTCTATTCCTTCCTCAACTACATAGGGAAGTTGGACTAGGTCCTTTCCAGATTGTAGATTCCATGATCCTATGTAAAAAACCCTCATGTCCGGTGGGTAAAGCCTGCCAGGTTGTTCCTAAGTTTTTAAGGCCACAGAGATGAGTGGTGACAACATTCATTTAGTCTGTCTGTAAAATGTATGTAGGAGTCACCCCAGAACTGCTTTTGTTTGAAAGCAGTATTAGCAACCCAACTTTCTTCTTTAGTCTCAAAAATTTGAATACTTTTTTATGTGAGAAACCAAATTGACCTTGGCAACTAGAAATTCGTCCTTCTTGCCTTTATTTCTTACTGAAGTCTACTTGCTTTTCTACTTAGCCTTGAACTTAAGGTCTGCAGTGTGTCAAAGGAATGCCATGACGACGTGCCAGTGGTGTCAAAAAATCTTTTTTGATTGGCATTGTGCAGATTAAATGGGCAATTGGTTGATTTCTTGGTATTATAGCAAGTCGTTAATTAATGAATATAAATGCTGGCATTCACCAGTAAGGGATTTGGAGAAAAGGGAAACTAGAACTCTATCCCAGCTGACACCCTGGATTATTCTCTGAGGATACTTTTCTAATAGACAGCTGTTGTTTAAAATGTCAACCAAAGACTGGGAATTATTAAATATTAAGATGCTATTTGTTCAGAAATTAAACAGAAAACCTTTTTTGACTTTCTAGGTATCTTTGAACTCAGAAGTTCTGGTCATCTTACCTTTCATAGATCAAAAGGAGAAGACATTTATAATGATAAACAAAACCTAAAGTTTAAAGTCTCTTAAGTTAGGTGGAAAGCTGAGGATAGGCATGAATAAGGTGAATACTTGCGAGTAGCAATTTAGTGGGATTTTAGCGACTCCTGACATAATTGCGTATGGTGCCCCTTGAAGCTTGAGTAAAGGGAGCTTAGGATAATTACCTTGTTAGGATAATTACCTTGTACCTTGCACTACTTCACCTAGTGTGAATAATGGACAGTGCTGAAGATAAGAAAGGTTAAAGCTCTGATTTTTACAGTATGTGATTGGCATTATATCCCCTCTCAGACATATCTATGTGATAAGAGACCAACTTTTCTTGATCACAGGCTTCTGGTCTCAGTGGATTTTATGCAACTCATTTAATTTGGATATTGACCCTGTAAAGTGGTACCATTCATATGCCCATTCACAAGTGAGGAATCTGAGACACACATGCATGAATTAACTTTGAGGGGAGTTCTCAAAGTAACTTAGTGCTGGAGCTAAGACTTCTACTCCAGCAGTGTGACTCCAGAGCCTGTACCTAACCCCTAGGTTTCTACCACTCCTATGAGCCAAACATGGGAAGGAGCTTAAAAACATTTAGCAATATCCTTTCACTTGCTAGCCTCGTGATCTGACCATTCTCATTTTTGAAGCCAAAGTTGACATGTCCTATTCTATACTGCATTCTCCTATGCCTAGGAAAACGGAGACAGCAATATGAATGAACAGAAAAGGATGGAATATTTTGATTTAAATCCTCATGGTTTTACTTACCTGGTTTAGCCCATGTTGGTTCATTCCATTTGCTTCATCCACAACTAGGATACGCTATATAGAGTCAAAGCTCCATGTGGTTCTTCAAGAATGAATAGCTGGCAAATATATAAGCAAAGGCCAAATCAGGAGAGGAAGCTATCAGGCAAAAGGCTTAGTAACACCCCCATGGAAAGGGCATGTGAGGAGTGAGGGGCTAAGCAGAGCTTTTGCAGCTCTTTTCTCCCAGGGAGGTCTGCTGTATTCTAAGTAGGACCCTAAGATAGTATTTGGTTATATCAAATGGGGGCAACTAATAAGATGACAGGTATTTGCAGGTGTTTACATGAAAGTAGGCTGTATTTGCTCTTGCCTATTCTCCTAGGCACTCTCCTGGCAAAAGTAGGCACTTAACCTGTTTATGTTATTGGTAAGGCTTCCGGTCAATGGTTAGGTAAATTTTGGAGGAGCCCAAAGTTTTGTGTGGATTTTCAGCTACATGGGGGTTTGGTGCCTCTCACCCTAGCATTGTTCAAGGGTTAACTGTATAAGAAAAGCGCCCCCCATTGTTTGCTAATATGATGCTTTTTTCTCTACTTTTAATCACAGCAGAATCCAAGAAGAAAAAAAAGGAAGGCAAGAAACAGGAGAAGATGCTGGACTAATAGATGCCATCTTCCGTGGAACGTGAAAAGGACATCAGCAAACAGGATCAGTTAACTATTGCATTTATACCTATGTAGGCTTTTTATTCAAAAATTATCCATAGCTTAAGTATACAATAGGCAGAAACAAAAGAAAGGAAAATTTTGTAGTAGCATTTTGTAAAATGTATACCATAGTACCACTAGGGGCTTATAATAAAGGACTGTAATCCATTTAGAAAGTTGACTTATAGTACATGATAAATGGTAGAAAACTGAGGCAAGTTTTTTGAAGTTATGTGATATTTTACATTTAAAATCTTTTTTTTATGTTTTTTTTTCTTTCGGCAGCAATTTATGTGTTATGACCATGTAAGCTACTTTTCTTGTTAGATAAATTTTTCACCTAGACTTTTTTTCCCAATTGAGAAAAATATATACTAAACAAAGCAGCAATAAAATATAATCATCCTATCTGAGGAAAATCTCTTCTGCCAACGGATTTTTTAAAACAAACTTTAGTCAGCAAAATGGAGGGAGGGGGTAGAACATGCCCTAATTCGATGTTGACTTTTTCTTAAAGAAATGCATTAAAAGAAATTCTTTCACTTGGCAGGAACATTTGTTTTCTTAATGAAATTATTTTTCCTTCTGAGGAAAAAAAAGACTAGGAAAATAAATCAAGATGATTCTGGAAAAAGGTGCTTTTGTGTGCAATGATTTGATATTGTAACCCTCCTCCTTTGTCCCCCACACTCTCCCAGTCAACCTGTTAGCAGTGAGAATGTATCGTACAAACTAATTAAATTACTCTTGGGCACAATTTTATAGAGGACTTTTGTACATGTAGTATAGATGTATATCTAGATCTATAGATTTTGACCATCGGTGTTTGGTACTACAGAACGGAATACAAGTCCCAAGATAATTTAGAGTTTGATGGAACAGAAACCCCCCCCCTTTTTTTATATGTATATATAGAATAAGCTTGGGCTTGCACAATCCCAATCAGCAACAGAGTAACACATGCAAAATAGGAGAGTCTATAAACCAAGAATTCCTGCTCTATTATCTACCATATGTACCACAATATCCACCAAGGATTACTTGTACAACTCCCTTATCTGCTGGGATCCAAGTACAATCTTTAAGTAAACAAGTCAATGCTTTTATTATCCAGGGAAATAACACCTCAGAAATCTGCTGGGATTAACTTCAACGTATTACTCTTGAAAAAGCCACCTCTACCTTTAAAGTGATACGTTTATCACTTTACACCGACCTACCAAGATAACTCCAGGTCCACCTTCAGAAATAATGGTTTCAACATTCCTTAGGGTAGCCGTAAAATAATCACAAACTGGTCTAATGATGCAGCCAAAGAGTCTTCAAAGCTAAACTGTCCTGCCACCGAGTGGAAGACTCCACTTGAGCTATAAATGTTGAGGGGATTCCTATCTTCTGAGTCAAAGCCAAATGCCAGTGGGGAGAAGAAAAAGATAGAACATATTATGGACTGGTGCTTCATAAAGGCAGAATATCTCGTAAAGAGCAAATGACAGAAACATGAACAGTGAATGCAGTCCTTTTACAAGACGACTTCAATAGGAAAAAATACTCATGGGGATGGATGGAGTAGAAGAAAAGGCATTATTTTGAGTGGGCTTTTTAATAGCAAGTCCCATAAGGATAGAGATGTGGAAGAGTCTGCAGCATATTTTGTTAGCCTCTCACCTTATATTGCTCCTCCATCATCCTTTAGGTGAAATAGCAGCTCATAAATCAGTAATGAGCTAAGGTAAACTAGAACAAAATCTCCCAAAGGCAAGGCAGCCCTGTAAATGATTGTGGCATCCCCTTCATTCACAGGGCAGGGAGGATGCATTCCTAACAAACTATAAAGTAATAGTCCAAGAGTTGGGATGTTAATTGCCATTGCATAGGCTATGAAATTAAACTTCTTTTAAATCTTGAGAATTCCTCTACCCCAGCCCCCTGCTTAAGACATCTTGCTAAATCTCACTGACGTATTGAAAACATAAATACCAAAGGACAAGCTCCAAAAATCACGGATTCTCACAAATTGGAGAAAAGAGACCATCATCAGTCATTTCATAGGGTACCCCAGCAAGCTCTCTTCCCAAATGTTCTGAGTTTTATCCACTTTACCCTAAGGCTTACTTAGCCTTGAGGTAGGAAAGGGAAATACAAAATCAGCTGTGATAGAAAAAGAGGCTCAGGAAGATAGAGTAAGAGGACCCTAAGTTCACCTAATCCCATGTTTACAACTAGATATCACTCATATCCAAGTAAATAAGTCAGAGAGCAATCACAGACTGGCAAAGTAAAACTCCACAACTAAATGTAGAGAAGAAGTCACACTGGAGAGGTTAGGAAGGGCAGAAGCAGTGGTTGGGAGCTGAGTGCAGGCGGTAGGGAGCTGTGGGCACAGAGAGCAGAAAACACATGGGAGCCCACAAAGGGAAAGTGAATCCTCATAACATCGGACCTTGAAAACCAGAGGGGCTGAATTCTATGAGTTTGTATAACTAGTAGAACTTGGAGCCTGGAGCTTTAAGAGCTGACATCACTGTGTAAGCCAGGAGTGATAGCCAGGTCCCTGTCCCTAAAGACACAACAGCCCAAGGAGAGGCAACATAGAAGCCAGAGTTTGCACAGCAGGAGGGAGATCTGTTTATACTAATCTGAGAGAATGTTAGGGGGACTTCCCTGGGAAGAAAGATGCTAGGAGGCACCATTTTCCTTCCCTGCTTGCCCGCGCCCCCCCCTCCCCCCGCCACCCCCAGCATAAACAGCCACCTAGGGGAGATGGCACTGCACAGACAATTGCTACTTAGGCCTCTAGCAGTATGCCCTGCCCATGAGTTCTCCTGAGGACTCACCCACCCTAGACGTGCTGGCCTGGGCCTTGGGCTCTATGCAAATTTTGTTAACACTGCACAGGCCCCACCAAGCTTTGGGAGATATGGCCTAGGACTATAGCTTAGTGCACATTTTGCTAACATGGCTGCCCTGCCCCCAGGCCCTTCTGTGGTCACGCCTCCCCAGAACCTGCTTCCTTCACTCTCACTAACATCACAGAGAGCAAGCACAGCCCACAACAGTCAGAGAGTCTGCAAAGATGTATGGACTGAAAGGAAAAGGGACTCAGACATGAAGGGAGGACACAAACGATACACATAGGAGATTCTGGTCAAGTTCCAGGTTCTGGGAAACAGAGGACAGTGCACTGCACAGCACTACAGGGCCTCCTCTTCATAATGCCACTACTTGTAAGAGCAGACAACATAGCTGACTTTCCTAACATACAGGAAAAACAAAGAGAGAGACAAAATGAGTAGAGGGAGAGATATGTCCCAAATGAAAGAAGAGGACAAAATGAGAGCAGAAGATGTATCCAAAACAGAAATAAGTACTATGCCTGATATAGAATTTAAAGTAATGATCATAAAGATACTCACTGGACTTAGAAAAGGGTGGAAGATATCACTGAGACCCCTGACAAAGAGATAAAAAAAAATAACGTATCAGAGATGAAGAATTTAGTACATGAAATTGAAAATACAAGAGATGGAGTAAGTACTAGACTATAAGAAGCAGAGAAACGTATCTGTGACCTGGAGAATAGAATAATGGAAAACAATCAAGCTGAACAGGTGAGAGACAAATAAACACTGCATAATGAGAACAGACTTAAAGAACTCAGTGTAATTAACATTCACATTATAGGGATGCCAGAAGAAGAGAGAGAAAGGGGAGCAGTAAAATGTATTTGAAGAAATAATGGCTGAAAACTTTCTGAATCTGGGGAGGGAAATACAGATCCAGATTCAGGAGTAAAAAGGATCCTCCAACAAATTCAACCCAAACCAGTCCACACTAGTTCTATAATAATTAAAATGGCAAAAAAAAAAAAAAAAAAAAAAAAAAAAGTATGAATTTAAAGGATCCAAGTGAAAAAGAGGCAGATACATACAAGGGGAAACCCCATAAAGCTATCAGTTAATTTTTCAGCAGAAACTTTGCAGGCCAGAAGGGAGTGGCATGATGTCTTTAGTGCTGAAAGGGAAAAATCTTCAACAAGGACATTTTATATAGCAAGGCTATTATTCTGAATAGGAGAGATAAAGAGTTTCCCAAAGAAAAGTTAGAAGAATTCATCACCATTAAACCAGCCCTACAAGAAATGTTAAGGAGACTCTGAATGGCAAACAAAAACCCTAACTGAGAGTAAGAAAAACAGGAAGTACAAAAGCAAAAAAATTAAATATATCTGTGAAAATCAGTTAAGTGAAGCACGAAATAAAAGGATGTAAAATATGATACCAAATATCGGAAATGGGGGGGGGTGGAGGGGAGTAAAGAATGAAGTCAAAATTAAGTGACTATCAGCTTAATATAGACTGCTACATGGAGAAGATGTTATATATAAACCGAATGGTAGCTGCAAATAATAATAATAAAAAACCATGATATGCAAAAAATGAAGAGGAAGGAATCCAAGTATATCAATAAAACTAGCAAACCATGAAAGAGAAAAAGAAAGGATCAGAGAAAAAATGACAAAAATAAGTAACAAAATGGCTATATATATATGTATATATGAATAATTACTTTGAATGTAAATTGACTAAACGCTCTAATCAAAAGACATACGGTGAGAGAATAGATAAAAAAGCAAAAATCATCTATACTCTGCCTACAAGAGACTTATTTCAGAGTTGAAGACATCTGCAGATTTAAAGTGAGGGGATGGATAATCATGCAAATGGATGTCAAAAGCTAAGCAGCAATACTTGTACCAGACAAAATAGACATTAAAACAAAATCTGTAAAAAGAGACAAAGAAAGACACTGTATAATAATAAAAAGGAACAATCCAACAAGATATAATAATTGTAACTATCTATACACCCAAAGACATAAAGCAGCTAATAACAAACAGAAAGGAGCCAATCAATAGTAACACAATAATAGTAGGTGACTTTAACACTCCACTTACACTGATGGGCAGATCATCCAAACAGAACATCAACAAGGAAACAATGCCTTTGAATGACACACTGGACACGATAGATTTAACAAGTATATTCAGAACATCCCATCCTAAAACAGTGGAATACACATTCTTTTCAAGTGCATATGGAACATTTTCCAGAACAGATCACATATGAAGCCACAAAAATAGTCTCAACAAATTTAAAAAGATCTAAGTCATATACCATCCATCTTTTCTGACCACATTATGAAACTAGAAATCAATCACAAGAAAAAACCTGGAAAGAACACAAATACATGGAGGTTAAATACTATGCTACTAAACATTGAATGGGTCAACCAAGAAAATTAAAGAAGAAATCAAAAAGTACACGGAAAAAAACAAAAATGAAAACACAATGGCCCAAAACATTTAGGATGCAGCAAAGGTGGTTCTAAGAGAGACATTTATAGCCATACAGACATACCTCAAGAACCAAGAAAAATCTCAAACAACCTCACCTTATATCTAAAAGAGCTAGGAAAAGAACAAGAAATGAAGCCTAAATCCAGCAGAAGGAAGGAAACAATAAAGATTAGAACAGAAATAAATGATAAAGAAACTGAAAAAAAAAAAAAAAGGGAAGAGATCAATGAAACCAGAAGCTCTTTTCTGAAATGATCAACAAAATTGATAACCCTCTAGACAGACTCGTCAAAAGGGAGAGGGGGAGAGGGGGAGAGGGAGAGAGGGAGAGAGGGAGAGAGGGAGAGAGGGAGAGGGAGAGGGAGAGGGAGGGAGGGAGAGAAGGAGAGAGAGAGAGAGAAAATCACAAACGGAAGAGGAGAAATAACAACCAATACCACAGAAATACAAACAATTGTAGGAGATTATTATGAAAAACTATATGCCAGCAAATTAGACAACCTAGAAGACATGTTTCATTCCTTGAAACATATAACCTACCAACACTGAATCAGGAAGAAGTAGAAAATTTGAACAGACTGATTACTAGCAAGGAGATTAAATCAGCAATCAACAAACTCCCAAGAAAAATAAAATCCAGGACCCAACGGCTTCACAGGCAAATTCTACCTAAAATTTAAAGACGAGTTAATATCAATTCTATTCAAACTATTCAAAACAAAAGAAGGAAAACTTCCAAATTCATTCTACAAGGTAAATGTCACCCTGACACCAAAACCAGATAAAGATACAACAACAACAACTAAAAAGAAAATTACCAGGCACTATGTCTGACGAACATGGATGAAAAATCTTCAACAAATTACTAGCAAACTGAATCCAACAATATATTTTTTTAATTTTTTAGTGTTTTTATTTATTTCTGAGAGAGAGAGCAAGTGGGAGAGGGGCAGAGGGAGAGAGAGGGAGACACTGAATCTGAAGCAGACTCCAGGCTCTGAGCTGGCACAGAGCCCAATGTGGGACTCAAACCAACGAGCTGTGAGATCATGACCTGAGCCGAAGTTGGATGCTCAACCGACTGAACCACCCAGGCGCCCCTCCAACAATGCATTTTTTAAAAAATCATTCACCACAATCAAATGGGATTCATTCCCAGGATGCAAGGTGGTTCAATATTCACAAATCGATGTGATCCATCATATCAATAAGAGAACGGATAAAAACCATATGATAATTTCAATAGCTGCCGAGAAAGCATTTGGCTAAGTACAGCAGCTAGTCATGATAAAAGCCCTCAACAAATAGAGGGAACATACCTCAACATAATAAAGGCCATATGTGAAAAACCCTCGTATATATGAAAAACTAACCCATATATTATGAAAACAACCCATATATATGAAAAACTTTCATCGTCCTTAAAGGGGAAAAACAGAGCTTTCTCCCTGAGGTCAGGAACAAAACAAGGAGGTTTAGTTACACTCGTAACTTTTATTCAGTATAATACTGGAAGTCCTAACCCCAGCAGACAATAAAAACAAATAAAAGGCATCCAAATTGGTCATTAAGAAGTAAAACTTTCATTATTTGCAGATGACGTGATATTACATATAGGAAACCCAAAAGGCTCCACCAAAAAACTATCTGAGTTGTTAAATGAATTCATTAAAGTCACATGATACAAAATAAATGTGCAGAAACATGCTTTATTTTTGGACAGTAATAATGGATCAGAAGGAAAAGAAAGAAAATAATTCCATTTACAATTGCAGCAAAAATAATACAATATCTAGTAATAAACCTAACCAAAGAGATTAAAGACCTGTAGTCTGAAAACTATAAAACGCTGATGAAAGAAATTGAAGACGACACCAAGAAAGGGAAAGATATTCCATGCTCATGGTTTGGAAGAACAAATATTGTTAAAATGTCTATTCCACCCAAAGCAATCTACAGATTTAATGCAATCCCTACCAAAGTACCAACGGCATTTTTCATATAAGTAAAACAAACAAAAATCCTAAAATTTTGTATGGAATCACAAATGACCCCAAATAGCCAAAGTAATTTTTAAAAAGAAAAACAAAGGGGGTGGTATCATAATTCCAGACTTCAAGTTATATTATAAAGCTGTAATAATCAAAACACAAACACAATGATCATTGGAATAGATTAAAAAAAAAAACAGAAATAAATTACAGTTATATGGTCAATTAATCTTTGACAAAGCAGGAAAGAATATCCAATGGGAGAAAACAAGTCTCCAACAAATGGACTGGGAAAACTGGTCAGCTATACCTAAAAGGGGGAAACTGGACTGCTTTCGTACACCATACACAAAACTAAACTCCAAATGGATTAAAGACCTAAACGTTTGACATGAAACTACGAAAACCCTGGAATAGAACACAGGCAGTAATGCCTCTAGCATCGGCCATAGCAACATTTTTCTGGATCTATCTTCTGAAGCAAGAGACATTAAAGCAAAAATAAGCTATTAGAACTACATCAAAATAAAAAGCTTCTGCACAGCAAAGGAAACAATCAACAAAACTAAAAGGCAACCTACAGAATGGAAGAAGATATTGCAAATGACATACCTGATAAAAGGTTAGTATCCAAAAAATATAAAGAACTTATATAACTCCACACCCAAAACCAAATAATCCAAATCCAAATAAAAAAAAAGTGGGTAGAAGACAGGAAGTGACATGTCTCCGAAGAAGATATACACATAGCAAACAGACACTTGAAGAGATTTTGAACATCACTTATCATCAGGGAAATGAAAATCAAAACCACAATGAATACCACCCCATACCTGTCAGAATGGCTAACATCAAAAACACAAGAAACAAGTGCTGGTGAGGATGTAGAGTAGAAGGAACCCTTGTGCACTGCTGGTGGCAAAGCAAACTGGTGCAGCCACCGTGGATGAGTATGGGAGTTCCTCAAAAAGTTAAAAATAGAACTACTCTACAATCCAGCAATTACATTACTGCGTATTTACCCAAAGAACACAACAACACTAATTCAAAGGGATACATGCACCCCTATGTGTGTTGCAGCATTATATCCACTAGTCATATTATGGGAGCAGTCCAAGTTTCCATTGATAGATGAGTGCATAAAGAAGTGGTGTGTGTTTGTGTGGGGGGTAATGGAACATTTTTCAGCCATAAAAGAGAATGAAATCTTGCCATTTGCTACAACATGGAAGGAGCTGGAGAGTATAATGCTAAACACGATAAGTCAGAGAAAGACAAATACCATATGATTTCACTCGTATGTAGAATTTAAGAAATAAAACCAATGAGCAAAGGAAAGAAAAAAAAAGAGAGGAGGAGGGAGGCAAGCCAAGAAACAGACTCTTAACTAGAGAGAACAAACCGTGGTTAAGAGAGGGGAGGTTGGTGGGGAGATGGCTGACACAGGTGATGGGGATTAAGAAGGGCCCTAGCCACGATGAACACTGGGTGACATATGGAAGTGTTGAGTCTCTGTATTGTACACCTGAAACGAATATAACATGTATGTCAACTATACTAGAATTAAAAAAAAATGAAAATTAAAAAAATGAAAAACAGCTGCTATTCCTTAAACGGCCTTATAGAGAAGACAAGCTTTCCTTCTAGTGATTAGGTAGGTGCAAAGCAGCATATCTAAAACCCTAGTGAAAACATTCCTCTGGTGACCAGAAAGCGTCCTTACTCAGCTCAGCAACGGCATCCTCTACACTTGTACTCTTGGTAGACTTCCTGATTTATCCTGAATATATGATGCTGTCACCCTCGTTACATATAGACAAAGAGGATCTCGGATAAAGACATTTTGATTTTATTTGTTCCTAGAATGACATCCTAACTTCTTGCTAACACTGTAGCAGTGGAACTCGAAACACAATTTCATGTTCTTAAATAGCTGCTAAGTAAAGTTCTACTCACTTGTATTGGTGGGGATGTGTGGGTATAAAAAACATTAATTTCATTTTTGGTTCCTTTTTTTTAAATTTTTTAACATTTATTTATTATTGACAGACAGAGAGACAGAGCATGAGCATGAGAGGGGCAGGGAGAAGGAGAGACACAGAATCCGAAGCAGGCTTCAGGCTCTGAGCTGTCAGCACAGAGCCCGACACGGGGCTCAAACTCGTAAGTTGTGAAATCATGACCTGAGCTGAAGTCGGATGCTTAACTGAATGAGCCACCCAGGCACCCCTTTTGGTTCTTTATTTGAGGAAAGAAAAACTACATTCTCATCAAGCAGACAGATATCTCTTGAGGAATGAGAGACACAAACTTTTTTTTGCATAATATGTAACCTGGCTCCATGTTCCTGAAAGTCTTAAATTGTTTTATAACTTCTTTAAATGAAAACCAGAGGTCAATATGCTTTAGGAAGCTCTGAATGAGGCAATAGAAAATATTATCTTTCACAAATTGAATTGTTTAAAAATAGTTCTCAAACATAAAGATTAGAACATTATCAACCTTTAGCCATGAGATTTTCTAATGGAGTAAAGCAAAGGACTTTCTTTCCATTAACCTTCTATAAAAAAAAAAAAAAAGCCTATCGAATCTTGGATGTGGAGAATTCTCTCCATGTCTTCCCCCACATTACCATGTTTTTCTCCCTTGTGCGCCCATTAAATCTTGGCTGCCACAATCAGGCAGACAGGATGCAAGAGGAAACGTTAGCATTTTTTCCTGCATTTGGAAACGTTAGCAGCCGTCAGTAACTGCTCCAAAGTCTGTCAAATAAATGCATTTTCCATCTACTTTTCAAAGAAGATATAGAGTCTTAGAATACATTTACATTAAGAGAAAGGGGCATAATGTTATTCTGAGCACCCGGCAATTAATGTCTGCCTCAAACTTATGTGGACTCGAATTCCCCCAGAAATAAAAGATATGGAACGTTGTAATCAGAGAAAACTGTATCTCAGTCTTAATGGTCCATCCCCTGCCCTAGTTTCTGTTCTTCTCAGTGTTTCAGTCTTTCAGCAAGGCACCCAAAATAAAGCAAAATGCTCAATTCTGTTAGGGTCACAAGTAAAATAATGTACTGCCAAGGTGTATCAACACGAGGAAATGCAGACCTATGGTGTTGATTTTTTTAATTTGCAAAGAAAAATAAAAACCAATTAGCTCTCAATATCTGATTTCTGTAAAGTGATTTTTTTAAGGGGCAAAACCGTAACAGGCAGAGCATTGTTCGATGTATTTACTATGTATATAACCATTATAACGTCTCTATTGTTACCCCTGGGATTGGCTACGGTGGTTACATATCTAGATTATCCCCACATATTTTTTGTTTTCTGAAAATGTGCATGGAGGCCATACACTTTACATTAGGGAATGAAAATGAAAAATCCCGACACCATATCCCTCAACTCTTGGGAATGGAGGGATTCCCTTAGAGATTATGCACCAGATCCAGCGACTGTACCCATTTATTCAACTTGTCCTTAGTAACAAAGGGCACATAAAATAATAACCACAGAGAATTTTTTTCCTCTTCTTTGATTGTCAGATCTGTCAAACAGAGGATAAAGTACTCTTTGGGAATTAGACACATGTTACTATAGATTCTATGAATGACCAACAAAATTGAGACACTTGCAATTAGTGATATGAATTTTCGACTTCTAAATCCAAAAGTTATATGCTTTTAAGATAGTCATAGCTAATAATTAAAACCCTTAACCAATTTCTTTACAGATTTGCCAACTCCTCTCAGGTACCAAGGATAAAGGGACAAATAATAGGGACATATTCTGGGATGTGGCCCATAGGAGCGTGGGCAAGTTGTGTATAAATGCTCTAATCAAGCAATTCTGAAACCTCTGAATTCCTTCCCCTCTCTATTAAGCTAAAAGATACCTGGCCATCTACGTTCATTTTTCTTAGGGGAGCATTTGGTTTAGGTGTATATTAATTAGAAAAGGAAACTTAACCAGCGTTGGAAAATTGAATGAAGATCTTCTGGTGAATGCATCCTTATCAAGAAATGTAACCGTATCCAATATCAGACTCCGTTCTCCTGTGAAATGCATCTCCTAAATCTATTTGAAGAAAGAGTATTCAATAAAACTTATATAGATTAGTTAATTCCTGAAAATCTCTTTGGGTATATGCCCCCTTTTAAATTCTGATTATACATTTCACCCCGTAAGTATGACTAAATTTTTAAAATTTTTTTAACATTTATTTATTTTTGAGAGAGAGAGCAAGTGGGGAAGGGCCAGAAAGAGGGAGACAGAAGCTGGCTCTGTATGGTGAGCACAGAACCCAATGTAGGCCTCGAACTCATGAACCATGAGATCATGACCTGAGCCGAAATGAAGTGTTGGCCCCTTAACCGACTGAGATACCCAAGTACCCCAAGCTATGACCAATATAAATTCATAAACTAATTTTACATTCCTTCATTAAACGTGTCTATTAAGTGCCCAGATCTGTTACAGGTGCTGAGGATGTAGCAAAGAACAAAGCAGACCCCCCAAAACCCCTATTTGCACAGAACTTACACTCCTGCTGAGGACCCTGGACTATGAATACAATGACTAATGTTTAAGGTTTGGCTTTATCTTGCTACACAACAAACTACCTTGTGGCTTAAAACAACAGTAGGCTGACCAGCCACATCTGTGTGGTTCTTGTGCTCCACGTGGTATTAGTTTGAGGGGCTAGGATACTCAACGTGGCTCCCTTTCAGGTCTGACTTCTTGGAGAAAATAGCTGACAGACTGGATCGACTGGGACACTGGGATGGGTAAGCCTCTTGTTTTCTCCATGTTGCCTCGAGGCCTCACTCTTTCTACATGGCACTGTCTGCCTCCACAGGGTCTACTCAGCACAGCAACCAGCCTTTGCCCCTGGCAGTACAGAATTCCCCAAGGCACAAAGTTGGAAGCCACCAAGGTTTCTTAACGTTTGTGCCTGGAACTGACCGGGCATCATTTCTTCCACCTTCCAGTGGTGAAAAGGAGTCAGAGCCAACTCAGATTCTAGAGGTGGAGACTATGCAGGGAGTGAATCCCAGGAGGCATGGTGCAGGGGCCTCACTGGGCACAAAATAGACAAAAAAGTAAAATACATATTAGATGTGGTGCCATGGAGAAAACTAAAACCACAAAGGGCAATACATCGTGCTGGGCAAGCATTGCCATTTGAAATATAGTGACCAAAGAAGGGGACATCTAAGCCAGCAGAAACCTGAAGGAGAGGAGAGAGCAAGACATGGGGTTACTTGCAGGGTGAGCGTTCCAGGCAGAGAAGCTCTGTAAGGGCAGTGAGAGAAAAGTTCCAGATGGAAGTTTCCTACACATTCCATGAACAGCAAGGAGCCCCTTGTGGATGCAGGAAGCAAAGGGAAAAGGAGGAAGAGAACCACCTGAGTGAAGGAATGATGTGGGTGCCAGAGGAATGGTCTTATTTCTTCTGTGACAGATACTGTTTCCCCCACAAGAAGGCAAAGTAGGAAGCCTGGCAGGAATTTTGGTGGCTCAGGTTTCTTAAGATTCCTCAAATCCTTACAAACATAACTGCTGAACAATTCATATCCCATTATTTTCCTCAAGGTTCACGCAAAACATGTGGCAAAGTCTTCCCTTGACCTGATCTAATTTAACAAGCTGAATGACTCACTCTGAGTGGGGGTTTTTAATTCTTTTTTAATGTTTATTTATTTTTGAGACAAAGAGAGAGACAGAGTGCAAGTGGGGAAGGGGTAGAGAGAGAGGCAGACACAGAATCTGAAGCAGGCTCCAGGCTCTGAGCTGTCAGCGCAGAGCCTGACATAGGGATTGAACTCATGAACTGTGAGATCATGACCTGATCTGAAGTCAGATGTTTAACTGACTGAGCCAACCAGGTGCCCCAAGTTAGGTTTTTATCAATTGCAGTCCTATGACAGTAACAAGAGATGCTTGGTGACAGAAGACTCTGGATTTTAGTCCATACCTCAACACAAAACTATTAACATTTGAGCTGATAATTTCCTTGGTTTAATTCAGCCAGGTCTACTACAAAGCTACCTGTTCCTAAAAGTTTCACGGTTTCCTAAAAGTGTCCCAGAGTCCCACCAACAACCTCATTTTCCAGCTTTTCACCATATATCATGGACCCTTCATGTCCCAGCTTAGAATGTTAATGTCAATCCCTTTGCTTTTTATGACATTTCAGCTTGATAATTAACTCCATATACTTCCATGACCCCCTGGGGATCTGTGCCCCATTCTACACCTAGTAGCCTCCCCTGTTCTCTTGAACTCAATTTCTGCACCATTCGGTGTTCTTTGGTTGCAAACAATAGGAACTGCTATTCTTAAATGGAACTGTGGCGCGTAGAAATTTTGTGAAAGGCTATTCAGTGGCTCAAAGAATTGAGTAGAAGAGGCTGGGGAAGCATAGAGGATCAGACAACAGCAAAAACAAATAAAAGACACAAATATCCTGAGCGTCTGAGCAGCCCAAGAACTCCTCACGTGACTCGGTTCCAATCATTTTTGGTCCCTCTGTGTTCTTGGGTTCACAGGACCTTCCTCCTGGGAAAGGAGGCTGGTTGGCCTACGTTGGGCCACATGGCACTCCCACCGTCAAAAGTTCACAGTTTTTAGATTGGCAGCCTACTGGAGTCACACTAAAATCAAATAGAGCAATTTTTCCAAGAAGGCATACTTGTCAAAAATAGAAAGAAAATATTAAAAATGAAGCATTAAAGTGGTACCTAGGTGGCTCAGTCGGTTGAGCACCCAACTCATGATTTCAGTTCAGGTCATGATCCCAGAGTTGTGAGATCGAGCCCCTTGTCGGCCTCAGTGTTGAGGATGGAGCTGGCTTAAGATTCTTTCTCTCCCTTTGCCCCTCCCCTGATTGCGCCCTCTCAAAAAAAAGAAAAAAAGAAAGAAAGAAAAAGATTCTCAAAAAAAGAAAGAAACGTGAAAACAATTGTTTAATTTTTTTATTATGTTTAACATTAAACTATTAAAAACAAGGAATACTAGGAAATAAGCACTGACATGGACTTGAACCACCAGTCCACGGTGGTTGTGCAGAAATGGAAGGGAAAGAAAGGAGACTGTTGGACAACAAAGGGTTACTAGTGTTTTTAGTAGAAGACTGGCCTATCAGTGTGGACACTGAAGGATTTTAGTCTGTAACCTGGAAGTGGTTTATAAGATAAATTTGAATAGCAAAGCACTTAAGACGGAGAGACAATTTAGGAAGTTATTGGAATTTTCCAACTGAGAAATAATGAAGGCCATTTGGATCTGTCATACATTTTGCCTCTGGCCTCCTAGTCATTTTCTCTTGATTATTTTTTTTTCTCTTCTTCTACCACTGTTGCCTTGTTATTTTCTTTGTGATCCAAGCGGATCTGATTTAATAACACATTTTGTTTCATGTTTGGACGCCTAATGTCACATAGCAATCCCTTACTGAATAAGGTAGGTTTAGAGAGCTGGCCAGTTGTCAGAAACTTTCTGGTTCTCTGACTCCACAGGACAGCCCTCCGTCCACTATTAGCATAAATGAGGTCACCCTGACCAGCAGATTAACTCCCAAAATGAGCCCCATGAACTGTCCTCTGATTCAACAGGATATTCAGCAGCAAGCCAGTCTTGCTTCCTCGTACCACGTGTAAGATATAGAATCATGCCTTCCACCTGAGATAAAGCCTTCAATTTATTAGCCCTTTTCACCATGTCCTTAATTAACTTCCTTGAAATCAGCCCTAGTCTTTCTAAGACTAGGCTCTGTTTTTCTCTCTCAATCTTCCCGCCCAACAACACCATCGCCATCTCAGATGTAGTTCTGCTCTCAATCCCTCACCACATCTGGACAGACTTGTCTGACGTGAGTCAGGGTATATGTCTGCATTTCGCCTGATCTTAGAGTACTCGTTACCATATTCTCTGGGCAACATTTCAGCAAACATTGTCATGTTTTTCCTGGACTTCCCTGATGCTGGCTTCTGGCCAACCTGTGGCATATGCCTGTATCTTCTGGATGCTGAGTTATGGGTTCTGTCTGCTGGACCGGACTCTCCCTCCTACCATCTGCAACTTTATTCCTATCCCTTTCTTTTCCTTTCCCTTTCCTTTCAGCAGCTCCCATCCAAGTGTGGAGATCTCTGCTTCCAGATTTAAGCCCTTCTGAATCATCCCTACCTACTTGAAGTTATCCCCCTCATCTCCAGAAGCTGCTAAAGAGAGGGAATTCATTTAAATAGAAGAGAATGGGCACAGGGGAGAGAAAAGGAAATGGTAGGAAAGGTGATGTAACAATTCCTTATTTTATCCACACAGGCAACAAGAGGAACCTAGCTATCGATCACGTAAGAACCCTGCAGAGAGCTAACAGACGGAGCCCTTTACCAGGAGACTGGTGGAGAACTCATGCGATAAAGAGGTGGGAAATGCTGTTCTCGTGTAAGGGTCCTTAACATTTTTTTGTTCCATGAACTCCTTTGTCAGGCTGGAGTGGATCCCTTCGCAGAACAGTATTTTTATACTTACAATAAATTACATTATTGGGTGCCTGGCTGGCTCAGGTCATGATCTCACAGTTCCTGGGTTCGGGCCTCACATCAGGTTCAAGCCCAGCATCGGGCTCTATGGTGACCGCCTCCCTCTCTCTCTGGCCCTCCCCCACTCACGCTCTGTCTCTGTCTCTCAAAAATGAATAAACACTGAAAAACAATAAATAAGTTACTTTGGATTATAAATGATTCCAATTAAACTGAAATACAGTATAGCTAAACTAAGAAAAATGTTGGATACAGAAAGAGTTTGCTTCACTATTTACCCATTAAGTAACAGGATCTAGAGTTGAGTCTAATCACTAAGGTGATACATCTAAACAGTGTTGGCAGATGTCTGTAAAGCTGTGACATCACAAGATGTTAATACTGTTGTGGTTTGTTGCCCACATTTGCAACGGAAGAAAACGTCATATTTCTGTTCAGAGATGTGTGAAAATAAACACGATTTCTTTTCCTGTTTAAGCCGCAGATCCCCAAATTTACTTGAGGTACCCATTAGTTAAGAACCCTATTCCGGGGTGCCTGGGTGGTTCAGTCGGCTAAGCGGCCGACTTCAGCTCAGATCATGATCTCACGGTCTGTGAGTTCAAGCCCCGCATCGGGCTCTGTGCTGATGGCTCAGAGCCTGGAGCCTGCTTCGGATTCTGTGTCTCCCTCTCTCTCTGCCCTTCCCCTGCTCACGCTCTGTCTCTATGTCTTTCAAAAATAAAATAAAAACATTAAAAAAAAATAAAAAAAAAAGAACCCTATTCCAATGGAAGTCATAATCCCAGGCAAGCCTAGAGTATTGCGAGAAATCTGTTGTCAATTCTTTCCTCAAGGGCCCTTTTCACTATTTTTATCAGGCTAGGATCTGCCTTTCTTCCCAAACACTAGGCTGCCCTTCCTGCCAAACCGAAATACACCACTTTATTCTCTCCCTGGTGCTTGTGTCCCCGTGGTCTACAATGTTTACAATGCTAGACCTCACTGCAAGAGTGGAGCCACTGTCCCCTCCCAATTCTTTAGCTTATACATTGATCTGTTCATTAAATCAACTGGCAGATTTGTTACATCTCTGTAACAAAAGGCATGTTACCCCTCTGTCCATACTAGATTCAAATTCCACTCACTACCTAACACTCTTATACTCGAACATCTCGCTGCTTATCACTTCTGGTAACATTTCCTGGGCTCAACGTTTTTTTGTTTTTTTTTTTAAATATTTTTAATGTTTTTATTTAATTTTTTGATAGGCAGAGCATGAGTGGGGGAGGAGCAGAGAGAGAGGGAGACAGAATCCGAAGCAGGCTCCAGGCTCTGAGCTGTCAGCATAGAGCCCGACGCAGGGTTTGAACCCATGAACCCTGAGATCATGACCTGAGCTGAAGTCAGATGCTCAACCGACTGAGCCACCCAGGTGCCCCTCAACGTTTTTAATGGAGGGAAAGTTAGTAGTTACAACTATATATTAGGCACACTTGCAAATATAGTAATTTGTGCCAGGTGGATAACATTAATTTTCCTTTCCTATAGATCAAATCCTATAATGGACTGGAAAACATAGAACTTTTGAAAGCAATAATAATAACTTAAGATTTACTGAGTGCCTACTGCATACAAAACACTGTTGTGTTTATTGAGGATTCTCTCTTTTGTTATGACAATTCTGAGAGACAGGGGCTATTAATACTTTCATTTCATGCTTAAACTAAGATTCAGAGAGGCTAGTAACTTGTCCAATGATAGTACCAAAGACCAAACAAATTGTACCAAGAGTTACATTGTAGCCATTTTCTACCCACTATTATATAAAATGGCAATTATATAAACTCAAAGTTATATAAATATGTATTATAATATTTTCCCAAATTTAAATAAGGACCACTGAGATCAATTCTGCTATTTGTATGTAAATTGCTTCTGGAAGTTATTAAGTCTAGTAACAGCCATAAAACCCAAGATAAGAAGATGAATCCCCCAATGCCCTTCTGTAGGGGAAATGTACACATACCAACATTCTGTTGTACCTGAGGAGTAACTTACACATTTTTATAAGGCTCTAAGTTTGGGCCCCTTATATTTCCTATTGTATCTTCCGTCTCTGTGTTAAGAGTTTGCACTTCATTATAAACATATTTTGTTCTTTTTTTCTAAATATAAAGGAATTGTCTTCCCTTCAATGATGAGGCAAAATCATGCAATTCCTATTATAATAAAAGCAATGACTGCTTTCTCAGCTTAATTCAGGAATCATAGACTAGAGAAATAAGATGAAGAAAAATTACTCAAAAATTACAAACACATTATGAACATTTGCTAGGTTCTTCATAGTAGCTCTGTTCTCATTTTTTAAAATAAATCTAACAAAATGAAAATATATTAGGAAAAATTAATAACCCTTCAATATTTTCATGAGGTAACTAATGTAACATTTTATATGTATTCTTCCAAAATATTCTCTGTGTATTTGCACATATATACAGCAGCTCTGAAATACGCAGTCAGATAAGATTGGAATGGTGCGTTTTGGAGGATATAACCAAGTTATCCTTACTGGAATTGATTCACATTTTTTTGAAAATTTTTTAATGTTTATTTATTTTTGAGAGAGAGAGATAGAGCATAAGTGAGGAAGGGGCAGAGAGAGAAGGAGACACAGAACCTGAAGCAGGCTCCAGGCTCTGAGCAGTCAGCACAGAGCCCGACATGGGCTTGAACTCACGAACCACCAGAGATCATAACCTGAGCTGAAGTTGGACGCTTAACTGACTAAGCCTCCCAGGTACCCTTTGATTCACATTTTAGATAGGAGCTTATCTTTTCAGCCACCCTCATAATACAAGGGCTCACAGAGTGCCAGAGTTACTACTACCCTGAGGATACATCTCATACACTGGCCCATTTTACAGTAAATAAGTAAGTAAGTAAATAAATAAATAAATAAATAAGGCCTTGCAATAAGCAAGTGACCACAGGATCCACTGGTCCCAAGGCATACTGTACTGTTGGAAGTTGCAGGCCCAGTAGAACTTTGGAATGACTTTTTAAAATCTCAGCTAATGAGTGACTTGTGGACAATACCTGTGGAATTTTAGCACTGAATTCCGTGACATGTTAAGGTAACAGATTTAGCAGCAGTCACAGACTGGGTTGGTTAATACCAAGGGGATGTTGAAGTCCCCAAGTAATAGAGGCCAGCTGTCAATGCTTAAAAGCCAATGGCCTGGAAGCTGCGATTACTTTAATAACCAGTAAGGCTGGAGGGACGGCCAACTGGACTTTACCCGGAAGGAGTCTGAGAGATAATAATGAAGTCTGGTGTTCCTCGAGATAGAATGGAAGGCGAGGCAGTCAGCGAGGACGATGCTGAACGTCTACAACCAGGAAAAGGGAAGAACAGAAAAGCAGGAGGCTGAGGGTGTTTGCCCCCAAAGGAGTTATGATTCCTTGTTTAGTTATTAAATCTGAGCTAATTTTCATATTCAGAACCCAATGACTAGAAAGATCCAGGTCACTAGAAGAAAAGACTCTTCAACACTGTGGCAAGAAAATATTATGATTCTTTCAGTCCTTCCCCAAATGGATCTGTGGACACTTAAAAGGGTGACTTTACCCTGAGGACAAGAGACTACCTGGACATTTTGAGAAATATTGACAAGGCGCCTGACTTGATATTGATACCTAGAGATCCAAATCATTCATCACCAAGACGTCTATCCTGCCTTTAGTGGGGGCTTTAAGGGAACAAGTAAAACATAGTGCCCCGGATAAGAGTCAGATCATAGCAGGTCCATTCCATCTAAAGAGTCACCCAGTGGTCATTTTTCCAGTCCAAGAATGAGTAATTGAAATTGACATACTTAGCAGTGGCAGTAAGGCCCACACTGGGTCACTGACCTCTAGTAAAAGAAATAACAGAAAACTTCTGAAACTGCCCTCCTCCTGCAGCCAATATAGTTAATCAGAAACAATATTATATCCTGGCAGTGGACAGCAGAGATAAGTGCCACTGTTAAAAACCTGAAGAATATAGTGGGTAGGGGCTCTTGGGTGGCTCAGTAGGTTGAGCGTCCAACTTCGGCTCAGGTCATGATCTCTCATTCCTGGGTTTGAGCCTTGCTCTGTGCTGACACCTCAGAGCCTGGAGCCTGCCTTGGATGCTGTGTCTCCCTCTCTCTCTGCCCCTCTCCTGATTGCACTCTGTCTCTCTCTGTTTCTCTCTCTCAAAAAAGAAAAAATAAAATAAAATAAAAATACAGTGGGTAGTGGTACTTAACCAACCTCTCTTTAACTCGACAGTATGGCTCCTGAAAACAACTGACAGGATTTTGAAAAATGACCATAGGCCACTACAAGTCTAAGGAACAGCCCCAGCTAACGCTGTGTGCCAGACCTAGGATCATTGTCAGAGCAGAATAATGATGCCCACGGTTACACTGTAGGCAGCTGCTGCTTTGGCAAGTGTATTCTTTATGATTCCAATTAGAAAAGAGAATCAGAAACAGTTTGCATTTGTGGATTAAACACAATTCAGTCATAATTTTGCTTCAGAACTGAATTAACACTCTCACTCTCTGTCATGATGTAGTCTGATCGGGGCCACCCGGACATCCCACAAAAATCAAAACAATCTACTATGTCAGTGATACCGTGCCAATTAGGCAGGACGAGCGAGAGGTGGCTTGTATGTGGGAGACCTTGGTAAGACACTCATGCTCCAGAGAGTGAAAGATAAGTCCTATGAAAATTTAGGGAACTGACACTTTGGTGGAATTTTTAGGGGTCCACTGGGAGGGGCTTCTGGGATATCTACCATTCTAAAGTAAAAGGCTTTAATTGCTGCACCTCACATCGGCTACCACAAAGAAAGCCTGGTTGGCCTCTTTCGGTCATGGAGACAATACATTTCGGTCATGGAACAATACAATAGTGTTCTGGCCCATCTACCAGGTGACATAGAACTGTCAACATTGAGTGGACTTTAATTAAAAAAGGATTCAGGGCAAGGTCCGGCTGTGAGAAAAATGCACCAGAGTAGGCAACTATTGCAAACCCCAGGGGAGGAATAACACATCAGGCCCTTGGGATTCTGAAGCAACTAAATTCTTAAAGATATGTTTTACAAAATTTACAGCGCTCTGGTGGAGTATGGAAGATTCCATTACTCTGTTTTTGTCTATGCTTGGTATTGTCAAACTTCTCAATTTTCTTAAGAAATGAATATAACCTTGATTATTTTTTATATGATTTCATACTATACATACAGAACAAATAGAAAGTAAACTTACCTTCCAAGCATCTTTCCCTGTTGTTGATGGCAGTTTTTTAAAAGAGAGAGACAAAGTAGCTAAGATTCAAAGTTCCTTCGACTCAAAATAATAATTTTTAAAAATCAGGGAAAATAAATATAATATGGAAGGAAGGAAGCTTCAGAAGTTTTCATAACCTTTGTACCAACTGATCCTTTATAATTATTTGTTTCTTTATATGGTTAATTAGTTCTATCTCAGATTCCTCAAAATACATGAGGGTATTTCAACTCTTGAGATTAGGTCTTCGGGTAGTAAAAGTGGGGAAAAAAAGAAAGGAAGAGAAAGATATATAAATAAGTAATAAAGAAGTAAATAAATAAAAATTTAGGTCGTTTGAATTTCAGGACTGCTAAAGATTATTTGCCCCGTGTTGCTGCACTTGGCTATGTTGATAAGATATTTAAGTCTAGAGGATATTAGACCATCTGAGAAAAAAATGAAAATTCCATTCAAACATTAAATGGAATTCTAGGTGAATTACTTTATTCTTTATGTTTCCTCCCAATTGCCTGTCTTTATTTTTTAATGCCCACTTTCTGTGCTAAGATTCTTTCACTTACCAGGAATATTTCTCCTCTGAAATAGGACTCTAGATAGTCCCCGGGCTCTGCTGGCCCATGTTATCCGTCAGACTTTAAGGAGCCCATAGCTACTGTCAATGTGATGGATAAAGTTAGTTTAGTCTGAAGAAATAGATATTAATCTCTACAGAAGAGAAAAATTAATTTCATGTCAAATTGATTATTATAGCTTTAGATGTCTTTATTTTTCTCATTAAAAATTAATACTAGAGTGGGAAAACTGTTTTAATATGGGTTTCTGACTTTTTATACTCTATTGTCTTTTGTCTAGTTTTGATAATTACTGTGTAGTTCTCAAAAGAAGTCACATTCTTTCCAAGAATCATGAAGATGTTTTTTCTGACATCTACCTTGAACTCAGCTTCCTTAATGGCTAACTATGATGAACTTTGCTTCAAAATTCCTAATTGGGTTTCTCTCTTCAGATTTTAAGTTACCATATTTCAATTTCTTTTTTTTTTTTAAATGTTTATTTATTTTTGAGAGACATAGAGGCACAGGGTGAACAGGGGAAGGGCAGAGAGAGAGGGAGACACAGAATCAGAAGCAGGCTCCAGGCTCTGAGCCATCAGCACAGAGCCCGACGCGGGGCTCGAACCCACAGACTGCGAGATCATGACCTGAGCCGAAGTCGGCCGCCCAACCGACTGAGCCACCCAGGCGCCCCCATATTTCAATTTCTAATCGACTGTGTAAAATTATTTTTACCTGTTATCAGTAGTTGGAGTCTACAGAAAGGCAGCCTCCAAGATTTTGAAAATATATTTTAAGAAGAACTGGCTCACCATCTGAAAGTGAATCTACAAAATTAGCGTTTAATAGGTCACATACGAAGGCAACTTAAAAAGAATGGCTACAAGTTCAGGGAATCATGGGGTACAAGATGAACGTCACACAAGGGTGCATTGATCAGAATTAGGAGTTGGGGGTGGGGCTGAAGAGAGGGTGGTCAGCACAGGGAAAGGAGGGTTGTGGCAGCCCACACTGCAGTGCCATATACGCATGCTCAGGGGAGGGAGAAACATAAGCACTAACACCTTCCACACCCAAACCCACTGATTTGACAACACCGACCCCGATGAGAAAATATCCATACCCCATTTAGGTCTATATATAGGAAGAAAATCAATGCCATGTCAAAGTGAGTATTGCAGCCTGAGATAGAGTTATTTTCATCACTATAATTAATACATTGGGGGTCATGATTTTACATTTAAGCTCTCTAACATGGTTAATATGAGCTCAGTCTACCATATGCATCCATTATTAGTATGCTGATAATTGAATCTTTGAGTCAGTTGGGTCAGCCCCTGAACCATGAAATATTAGTCAATGTAATGTCTCTTGGGATAACTTCTACTGCACAGCTTGCCTTTTCCAAGTGATACTTCTGTTTCATGTAACTGTTTTTGAAATGTCTATAGTTGACGTGGGTCATTAAAATTATTAGAGTAGAAAATGCTCTGTATTAAATTATTTAAAATATCATCAACTTCATAGTGCTACAATACATATTCATAGTAATAAGTACCTCTTTACTCTGACATCTATTGGGATGAATAGAATTAAGCCTAAATTAGGAAACACATCAAAATTAAATTACCGGGAAATCTCAATCCCAACCAGTGGACTGCAAAACAAACTTTTAATCACCTTCTGGAAGAAGACTCTTCTCACATTTTATGTAAAGAGTAGAGAAAAGAGAGACTTCAAGATGATAAGTAGGGAGAGGAGAGTTCTTATCTGTCAAGAAATATCTTCAGGACTGAATGACAATTCTTACAGTATTTATATGAGCTACATAAAGTCACAGAGAAAATGTAGGCACAGACTGTGTCACTATCAAAGTGTCTGACCATGTTATGGTATGGTATGGCTACCTAAAAGGTCAATTTAAGAAGCAAAGTTTAGTAGGGGAGAGATAAATAATGTGCGACCGAGGGAGATTTATTTTCTTTCTGTCGTCTTGTTCCATAATGGGCTCATTTTTAGCAGTACCTCAATTCACATGAAGTACAGTAAGTATTAGTAATGAATAAAATATCTGGCAACGCAGAAAATATATAAGGGATGTGGTGTTTCTCTCAGTATCCTGACTAACTAGATAGAGTCCACGACAATGTGAACTGGCTCTCTGGGTTTTCCAGCAATATCGTATCTTTCCTATCCAGGAATTCAGAGTGAATTACCCTGTCTTAAATTTTAACTTAAATTAATAATTATTTCAATAAATACTCCAATAGGACAAAGCATAGGACCTATGCGGCTATTACTCAGTGGGGGGTACTGTGACAAATTGCCACGGACTGAGTGGCTTAAACAACAAACATTTATTTTGTGCAGTACTGGAGCCTGGGAAGTCCTAGGCATGGTGCTGGTGGATTTAGTGTCTGGTGAGAGCCCTCTTCCTGGATTTCAATCAGCTATACTTTTGCTATATCACAGAGGGTGGTGGGGGAAGAAAGGGGAGAGTTAGAGAGAGAGAGAGAGAGAGAGAGAGAGAGAGAGAGAGAGAGCTAGCTCTCCTCTTCCTCTCCTTATGAGGCTACTAATCTCATCCACCCTTATGATCTTATCATAACCTAACCTCCTAACGGCCCCCAAGCTTTATTTTTTTTTTAATGTTTATAGATTTATTTTGAGACAGAGAAAGAGGGCAGGGGGCGGCACAGAGAGAAAGGAAGAGAGAATCCCAAGCAGGCTCCAAGCTGCCAGTGCAGATCCTGACATGGGGCTCTATTTCATGAGCCATAAGATCATGACCTGAGCAGAAATCAAGAGTTGGGTGCTCAACCGATTGAGCCACCCAGGTACCCCAAGACCCTAAATCTTAATACCATTCCATTGGAGGTTAGGGTTTCAATATATGCATTTTAGGAGTGGGGAATACAAGGGTGCAGTCCATAACAGCCACTATAGGTTAATTTCTGCATAATGATAATTATGCACTTGATACCTTTTGTATTACAAAGTATCACAGGATTGTGCTGGATGAAAACTCAGGTCGTAATACATACTCAATACTGAGAAAAATCCTGAAGACCTCTATGATTAATTTTAAATCACTATTCATGTAGTTATATTAAAGGAGTTTAGGAGATTTATGAGACATGAAAAAACTCAAGGTTTATCAGGGAATAGGGCAATCTCAGTAGAGCTAGGCCTCGCCAAGACTACAACTGGAAAATGTTCATTTCCTGGCCTTTTTGAAAAGCCCCAAAGGAGCAAGTGTGAGACTCTAGTGCTCCACAGTGATTGTGAAGTTAGATATGTTCAGTCTCTTCCGTCATTCCTAGTATCTTCGAGTTTACTCAATATTCTGTTTGTGCTGTCCATAATCACAGCAGCAAGGCCTCCAAAATGTCCACCATACCCAAGAAATGCCTGAGCTCACAGGCTCAGCACGATAATATGTGCAAACCCTTGACACATATCTGTCCATCCACCAGATGGATCGCTCTTCTACCAAAGTGCGATTTTGCTCTATCACTAGTAGCTCTCTTCTGCAACTGCTTTTTAATTTCAATTGAAGGTTGTCATGATTCTCATGATGTCATTACTATGAGAGGTACTTAGTAACTTGAGATAGCTGGGAATGGTGCCTTTACAGTCCTGGTTCAGTTAAACTTTCTGTTCTATTTGGTAAGTGCCATGATTTCAGTTAGTCCTCTGTTCACCAATCCTAGAGCTTTCTACTTAGATTAAGTAAAACTCTAGTAGGCTGTCCATGAAGATTAGTTCTAGAGGTAGCAGGATCCACTAGCTAATACCAAAGACTTCTGCCAGTGAGACCATTCCTAATACTGATTTTGGCCCTGCCGTTTGTTCCACTACTCATACATGTCTTGTCTCTGGTGAGTAGTGCCACCATGGAATCCTATCATCATCATCATCACTGAAATCAGGCAAGCCAGACACCAGTAATTCCAACCACCAAACCTGGCCTCTAGAGAATAGCCACCAAGAGATGCCACTGCTAGAGAGGGAAGTGTCCTCTGGAACTTCTTGGGGGATATATTTAGGGAGGAGATGAGCGAGCCTTACTCTACTTACTCTTCCTAAACCTTTGAATATCTTTTAAAAAAATGGTTAGTCTTTATTTTCAGAGAGACAGAAAGAGGGAGAGAGGCAGAGAGAGAGA
This sequence comes from Paguma larvata, assembly GCA_030068075.1. NCBI lineage: Eukaryota > Metazoa > Chordata > Mammalia > Carnivora > Viverridae > Paguma > Paguma larvata. Next base: position 87,122,327 of record CM057834.1, on the reverse strand, counting down.
GGCAGAGGGAGAGAGGGAGAGAGAGAGAGAAATCCCAAACAGGCTCTACGGCATCAACGCAGAGCCCTCAGGGCTCGAACTCACAAACCATGAGATCATGACCTGAGACCAAATCAAGAGTTGGAGGCTCAACTGACTGAGCCACGCAGGCGCCCCCTACCTTTAAAAAAAAAAACAAAAAAACAAACAAAAGAAAAAAATGCCAAGGAGGATCTTGGGTCCATTATTATTTTGGTCCAGGTTTTAGTCAACCAAAGCAAGCAAACGGTTCCAACCACTCATGCCAACGTTTTGAATACAAAATCGTGTCTTAATTCACCAACAGCAATATATTAGACCCAATACAACATTATGTTCTAATTGCAAATAGCTGCATTTTTTTGTGTGCATTACACCCCCTCAGAGGCTACACTTTATACTTGAAACTCTGGGACTGCTACTACTTGAGTCTATTTAAAGCACTAGAAACAATGAAACGTGGTGGGGGGGGCAGTTCCTAAGGAGGATTGTAGGCACCTGAACTTGTGAAATTATGAAATCATTCTGAGGAGCTCAGAGTAGATCATTGGAGGTTCTTCAGGTGAGAGGAGACCAGCACCTCTGACTGGACATAAGGGGCTGCTTTTACGAGTAAAGGAAACTTGGTAAAAAAGAGGAAAATGTCTCCAGCTTTATCAGAATCTGCCTGTGTGTCCCCATTCCAATTTTTGGAGAACCTTTCCTAACACTTAATAGCCCAACTTCAACGGAGGAGACCATAGGAGATTGGGAAATCAATTTGTGTTACAATTACTTCACTTTCAGGACTAAACATCAAGTTTGGTTTTCAGAATTCTACGCCTTGAAGCTACAGAAAAATAAGGGATTTTTGTTAGCTAAGTAATAAAATTATTCTGGACCCTAACTAGAACCTGGGACTGGGGACTCCCCCCCACTCCCTGCCAAGTTCTTCAAATAACATAGCAATAACCAACCAACCTCATTATGCTTATTTTCTCTGACATGTTCTAGGGTACCAATTGCTTGATCTACCCAAGTTATGCTTCTTCTATCAGCATGTTGTTACGGATGTCTAATTTAAGAAAATTTAAATTAGGTGGTGATTTAAGAAACTATTTTGCTGATGTACATCATGAACCATCGATGTCTCCTTTAACACTGGAAAGAGGATGATTAATGCTTTTCAGCCTAATCGGAACATCAACAACAACAAAATAACAAAAAATACACATTTAACAGAATTAATTCAGAGAATCCCTCTTCAAGGTTCTTGTTTTTTTGGAACCACTTCAGTACCAATTTTTTAAATCAGGGTTTTATCAGAGAAGCTAACCTTATGAGTGATATAGGACAAAAGATTTATAATAAACAGTAGGCCAAGCCCAACTGTGGGATTTGTGGACAAATCCTGGCAAACTGTTACCTTTGAGGCTGGGTTGGACTTGAAATCTTTATGAAGTGGAGAGAGTGGAGGAAGCTGTAACTTGTGGAAATGCAAAAGAACCAGTCTGTCTCTGACCTACCTCAGTGATGCTGGAGACCTGGAGCCTTTTCATGCACCTTTGCCAGGAGATGAGCAACCAAACCAGAAGATCTGATGGGAGCTGGAGGGGTTGGGTTAGATACTGCCCATGTCAACAGCTTAGAGCAGGTGAGTGACCGCACGTGTGTGCCCCATTATCTTAAGTTCCACACTTACCATCTCAGCATAAAAATGCCCACTTGTTCTTTTCCACCTTCTAAATCTTGCAAACATTTCTCTCAGAGTTAAATACAATCTGGAAATTAAAAAAAGTTTTATTAAACAACTCTTGAATGTAAGGATAAAGATGTCGGCAATTTAATTAAAAACTAATAGTCATGGAAATCAGAACACTGAAGGCATCAGAATCCAGGGGATACTTTTAAAGCAATAATCAAAGGAAACTGGGTAACACTAAAGAGTTACAGCAGTGAATGTAGAAATTAAAAACAATTAAATCGATATAAAAACTAAAAAATAACAAAATTAGTTAAGTCATTAACATAAAAAACCAGAAAAGAGCAATAAAAAAAGAAAGCACAAGGAAGAAAAACATTAAAGATTAAAAAAGATTAGAGGACCAAAAACATTTACAGCAAGTTTATTTTTAAAAAATCCTGGAAGCTGGAAAAGAAGCAATATAGACAAATCATTAACTAATACTCAAACTTTTAAAGGGGAAAAAACACAAATTTACAAAACAAGAAATGAAGAAGTAGGAGAAAATCTATTTCCATCGTAGCTACATAAGCTTGCATGGCACCAGCCCTCTTGAGAAAACAGCTATGAGGCCTGGTCAAAGCATAAAACATAATTATTTGAAGGCACTTGAGAGTGACAATAAGCACGGAGACCTGGGAAAGAAGAAGGCAGCGTAGGATACATTTCTCATTAATTATAGTTTTCAGCCTTAGGGCAGGTCGCAGTCTTCACTGCAATTCATGCAGAATTGCAAAACCTCTGCTAGAAAAATCTACATTCATTTTAGTCGAGAGAGTTTAGGGAAACCACAGCCAACGATAATGAAGAAGGAACCCTCAAGAGGAGAGAACCGGAGAGACGGAATCCAAAGCTTTAGGTAAATCTCTGCCCAAATCTCTGGCCAAAATGTGAATCATATATGCATCATGTAAACTCAAAGCAGGTCACCAAAAAAAATCAAAGAACTCTAGTAAACTGTGAGATGCCACCCAAGAGTTCGTAGTTTAAGTCCAAGCAAGATAATTAGCTGTTAAAGTTAGAACAAAACAAAAATCTTCATGGAAACTGTAACATAATCCAATCATAAGATGCACAATGTCCAGGAAAAAAATTAAAATTTATTTGATATTGGACTTTTGGGAAAGATGGCAGGTTAGGAGGATCCTAGACTCACCTTATCCCACAAATCTAATACCCACGTCAGTGTAAATAACCAGAAAACAATTCCAAGCCTGGCAGAACAGACTTCCTGTAGCTAAACATAGAGAAGAGGCCACATCAAGAGGGTAGGATGGACACACATGCGGTTGGGAGCTAAACAGACCCATGGGAATGTCCACGGGAGCAAGGGACACCTTGGGCATGGAGACAGGAGAGAGGAGCAGACCCCACACCAGGCACCTCAGGCCAGGGGACTCACACTGGGAAGACAAATCCCCATAACATTTTTTACCTTTGCAAGTTCTTACAATCAGTGGAACTTAATACCTGGAACTTTAAAACTCAGTGGGTTCAGGGGTGCCTGCCTGGCTCAATGTGTTCAATTCTGGTAAATCTGGAAGGCAAGAAGAAACTGAGTCCCTATCCTTAACAATACAGCATAACAAACTGCCCCGTTGAGATAACAGCACAAAAGCAGTTTGAAAAACACGTGGGGGGTATATGGGAGAGAGATTTGTTTACTAATCTCTGAGCCTGTGCCCCTCTAAAGGGCAAGGATCATTGGGAAACTTCTCCAAGGACAAAAGAGGTGGTAGGCACCAATTCCATGTCCTGCCACCCAGCCTAGATACATGGACACCTGCAGGAACTAGTACAACCCTAACACTCCACCTAGCAGGCTAACAGCATGCTCACCCCATGTGCTTTCAAGAACCTACCTCCACCGGTTAGGCCTTGGCTCCTGGTCTCTGCTCACAGGAGACCCTCTAAAACCTTGTTAACACTGTGAACCCTGGCCCTCACTCTTCTGTGGAACTGGCTCCTCAACCTGGCCTTGGCAGTAGTCTATCCAGAGCACGGTCACAAGTATGGCTGTGTTAAAGCAACCTTGAGAGGGGCCAGCACCACTCCAGAGTGACTCTTGTCCTGGGGAGAGGGTAAGATAACCACACACACACCTGTCCAACTGTAGCCCCAGCATTGGGCTGGGAGCAGGCATCTCTGACCAACATAGGGAAAGTGCCCTGCGACTGGGTACTACTGCAGCTCTAGCAAATGCCTAGACTGACCCAACTCAAGCCCAAGGCAGTCTTAGACTGACCCACTACAACACAGAGACAAAACACTGCCCACAACAGGCAAATAGAGTTAAAGCATATGACTGAACTGAAGGCAAAAGCAGCTTAGCCACAGCAGTAAGGTACATGCAACACACAGAGGAGACCCCTGAAATGTCAGGTTCTAGTGAACATGGGACATTGCACTGTAGGGCACTACAGGACCTCTTCTTCATAGGGCCACTACTTTTAGAAGCAGGAGACGTAGCTGACTTTCCTAACACACAGAAACAGGCACCAAGACTTAGACAAAATGAGGAGACAGAGGAATATCTCTCAAAAAACAGGACAAAATCACAGCAAGAGAGCTAAGAAAAATGGAGATAAAAGCGATATTCCTGATGGAGAATGTAAAGTAACAGTCATAAAGATACTTAGGGGACTTGAGAAAAGGTGGAGGACCTCCATGAGACCCTCAACAAATAGATATAAAACATGAAAAGAACCACTCAGAGATGAAGAACTCAATAACTGAAATTAAAAATATACTAGATCAAATAAATAGTAGACTAGAGGAAGGAGAAGAACAGGTCAGTGACCTGAAGGACAGAGTAATGGAAAACAGTGAAGCTGAACAGTAGAGAGAGAAAAAGAATAAAAAATGAAAACAGATTAAGAGAACTTAGCAATACCATCAAGTGTAATAACATTCACATTATAGGGATCTCAGAAGGAAAAAGGGGGCAGAAAATTTATTTAAAGAAATAATTGCTGAAAAATTCCCAGATCTAGGGAAGGAAACAGATATCCAGATCCAGAAGGCCCAGAGATCCTCCAACAAATTGAACCCAAGGAGGTCCACATCAAGAAACATAGTTATTAAAGGAACATAAAATAGTGATAAAGAGAGAATTTTAAAAGCAGCAAGAGAAAAGAAAACAGTTACATACAAGAGAAGCCCCTTAAGGTTATCAGCTGACTTTTCAGCAGAAACTCTGGAGACCAGTGGCATGATAGATTTAAAGTACTAGAAGGAAAAAACAACGACAACAAACCTGCAACCAAGAATACTCTATCCAGCAAGGCTATCATTCAGAAGGAGATAAGGTTTCTCAGACAAAAGTTAGAGGAGTTTATCACCACTAAATCAGCCTTTCAAGAAATGTTAAAGGGGACTCTTTCAGTGGAAAGGAAAGACCATGAACAGGAATGTGAAAAGTAGGAAGCATAAAAACAGTAAAATTAAGTATATTTATAACAATCAGTCAAGGGATTCATAAAATGAAAGGATGTAAAGCATGGCATACACACCTAAAATGTGAGGGGTAAAAGTTTAGTGCTTTTAGAATGGATTTGAACTTAACGACCATCAACTTGCTATAGACTGCTATATGTGTAAGATGTTATACATAAACCTAATAGTAATCACACATCAAAAACTGGTAACAGGGGGCATCTGAGTAGCTCAGTGGGTTGAAAATCCAACTCAATTTCAGCTCAGGTCATGACCTTATGGTCATGAGATTGAATCCCTTGTTGGGCTCTACACTGAGCGTGGAGTCTGCTAGGGCTTCTCTCTCTCTCTCTCTCTCTCTCTCTCTGCCCCTTTCTCCCTCTCTTTTCTCTCTCCCTTTCAAAATAAACTTAAAAAAAAAACAGGGATACACAAAAAAAGAGAAAAAATTTAAGCATATCACTGAAGGAAGCCTGTAAAATATGAAAGAGAGCAAGAGAAGGGAACAGAGAAGAACTACACAAACAACTGTAAAACAAGAAACAAAATGGCAGTAAGTACATACCTATCAATAATTACTTTGAATGCAAATGAATAAATTCTCCAATCAAAAGATTTAAGATGACAGAATGAATAAAAAAGGAAAACCCATCTCTATGCTGCTTACAAAAGACTCATTTCAGACCTAAACACACATGCAACTGAAAGTGAAGGGATGGAAAAGCATCTATCATGCAAATAGAAGTGGAAAAAAAGCCAATATAACAATAGGTATATTGGATGAAACAGACTTTAAAAAGTAGACTGTAGCAAGAGATAAAGAAGGACCTATATAATCATAATGGGAACAATACAACGAGAAGATATAACAATTGTAAATATTTAGGCACCCACATGGAAGCACCCAAACATAAGATAGCTAATAACAAACATGAAGAAGTCCACAGTAATACAATAATAGTAGGTGACTTTAACACTGCACTTATATCAATGGATAAATCATCAAACGAAATCAACAAGGAAACAATGGCTTTGAATAACACACTGGACCAGATGGATTTAAAAGATATTCAGAACATTCCATCCTAAAACAGCAGAACACACATTCTTTTCAGATGCAGTGGAGCATTCTCCAGAACAGATCACATGTTAGGCCACAAAACCAATCTCAACAAATTTAAAAAGATTAAAGTCGCACCATGTATATTTTCTGACCACAATGCTATGAAACTAGAAATCAACCAAAAGAAAAAATATGAAAAGAACACAAATATATGGAGGTTAAATTACATGCTACTAAACAATGAAAGGGTCAACCAAGAAATCAAAAAGGGAATAAAAAAAATACCTGGAGACAAATGAAAATGAAAACATAATGGTCAAAAATATTTGGGATATAGGAAAAGTAAATCTAAGAGAGAAATTTATAGCAACACAGCCCTAACTCAAGAAACAATAAATCTGAAATAAAGAACCTGACTTTACACCTAAAGGAGCTAGAAAAAGAATAAAACTCAAAAACAGTAGAAGAAATGGAAATTATAAAGATTAGAGCAGAAATAAATGATATAGAACCTTAAAAAGCAATAGAAGAGATCAATGAAACCAGGAGTTTATTCTTTGAAAAGATCAAACTGATAAACTTTTAGCCAGACTCATCAAATTAAAAAGGAGAACTCAAAAATAAATAAATAAAGTCAGAAATGAAAGAAGAGAAATAACCAACACCACAGAAATAAAAAGGATTATGACATTATTATGAAAAATTATGTGTCAACAACTTGGGACAAGCTAGAAGAAATGGATAAATTCCTAGAAACATATGACCTCCCAAGATTGAATCAGGAAGAAATAGAAAATTTGAACAGACCAATAACCAGCAAGAAGATTGAATCAGTAATCAAAATCTCCCGACAAATAAAGTCTCGGACCAGATGGCTTCACAGGTGAATTCTACCAAACATTTAAAGAAGAATTAATACCTATACTTCTCAAACTATTCCAAAATACATATATGAGAGGAAGGAAAGCTTTCAAATTCATCCTATGGGGCCATCATTATCCAGACATCAAAACCAGATAAAAACACTACACACACACAAAAGAGAATTACAGTTCAATATTTCTGATGAACATAGGTATCAACATCCACAAAAAAATATTAGCAAACCAAATGCAGCAATACATTTAAAAATCATCCACCATGATTAAGTGCAATTTATTCCTGGGATGCAAGTGTGGCTCAATATGTGCAAATCGATCTACGTGATACACCGCATCGAAAGAAAGAAAGGACAACAACCATATGATCATTTCAATAGATGCAGAAAAAAGCATCTGACGAAGTACAACTATTCATGATGAAAGCCCTCAATAAAATAGGTCTAGAGGGAACATATCACAACATAATAAAGGCCATATATGAAAAACCACAGCTAATATCATACTCAATGGGGAAAAACCGAGGCTTTCCCCCTGAGGTCAGGAACAACACAAGGATGTCTACTCTCACCATTTTTATTCAGCTATAGGGCCAGAAGTCCTAGCCACAGCAATGAGACAATAAAAAGAAATAAAATGCATCCAAATTAGTACGGAAGAAGTAAAATTTTCATTATTGCAGATGACATGATACTATATATTGGAAACTCTGAACACTCCACGAAAAAACTAGTACAACTGATAAATGAATTCAGTAAGGTCACGGGATACAAAATCAACATACAGAAATCTGTTGCATTTCTATACACTAAGAATGAACCAGAAGAAAGAAATTAGGACAACAAGCCCATGTAGAATTGCACCAAAAATAATAATACACCTAGGAATAAATTTAGCCAAGGAAATGAAAGTCCTGTACTCTGAAAACTATAAAACGTGGATGAAAGAAATTGAAGACGACACAAGTAAATGGAAAGACTTCCCATGCTCACGGATTGGGAGAACAGATATTGTTAAAATGTCCATATTACCCAAAGCAATGTGCAGATTTACTGCAATCCCTATCAAGTTACCAACAGCATTTTTTAGAGAACTAGAACAAGTAATCGTCGAATTTGTATGGAACACAAAAGACGACAGTCTTGAAAAAGAAGAACATGATTGGAGGTATCACAATCCTAGATTTCAAGATATTCTACAAGGCCATAGTAATCAAGGCACAAAAATAGACACATAGATCCATGCAAGAGAATAGAAAACCCAGAAATAAACTCACAATCACATGGTCAATTAACCTTTGACAAAGCAAGAAAGAACATTCAATAGGAAAAAAAAAACCAGTCTCTTCAACAAATGGTGTTGGTAAAACTAGACAACAACATGCAAAAAAAATGGATACTAGATCACTTTCTTACACCATACACAAAAATAAACTCTAAATGGATTAAAGACCTAAATGTGAGACCTGAAACTATAAAAATCCTAGAAGAGAGTAGAGTAGTAATTAATTTCTCTGACTGGTCGTGATGACATTTTTCTAGATAGATCTCCTGAGGCAAGGAAAAAAAAAACCAAAATAAACTTTTGGGACTACATCAAAATCGAAAGCTTCTGCACGGCAAAGGAAATAATCAACAAAACTAAAAGGCAGCCTAAGGAATGGGAGAAGATACTTGCACATGACATATCTGATAAAGGTTTAGTATCCAAAATATATAAAGAACTTATACTACTCGACACTGAAAAAACAAATAAGCTAATTAAAAAATGGGCAGAAAACATGAACAGACATTACTCCAAAGAAGACACACATGGCCAACAGACACATCAAAATATGCTCAGCATCACTTATCATCAGGGAAATGCAAATCAAAACTACAATGAGATATCACCTCACACCTACAAAATGGCTAAAATCGACATCACGAGAAAGAGTATGTGTTGGCGAGGATGTAGAGAAAAAGGAACCCTCATGTACTGTTGGTGGGAATGAAAACTGGTGCAGCCACTGTGGAAGACAATATAGAGGGTCCTCAAAAAGTTAAAAATAGCATTACCCTATGATTCAATAATTGCACTATTGGGTATTTACCCCCAAAATACAAAGACACTAATTCAAAGGGATATATGCACCCCTATGTTTATAGCAGCATTATTTACAACAGCCAAGATATGGAAGTAACCCAAGTGTCCATCAATTGATGAGTAGATAAAAAAGAGGTGGTGTATGTATGTATGTGTATGTGTATGTGTGTGTATGTGTGTGTGTGTGTGTGTGTGTATATATATATACATACATACATATGAATATGATTCAGCCCTAAAAATGAATGAAATCTTGCCGTTTGCAACAATATGGATAGAGGTGGTGAAGATACGCTAAGTGAAATAAGTCAGTCAGAGAATGACAAATACCCTAGATTTCATGCATATGTGGAATTTAAGAAACAAATAAACAAAGGGAAAAAAATAGACAAATCAAGAAAGACTCTTAATTATAGAGAACTGATGGTTACCAGAGGGGATGAGGATTAAGGAGTGTACTTGTTGTGATGAGCATCCGGTGACACACAGGAGTGTTGAACCACTGTATTGTACACCTGAAACTAATGTAACACTGTATATGAACTAACCGGAATGAAAATGATACCTTAAGAAATGAAAAACAAATAAATTTTAAAATGTACAAAAATGTGAAGAACATGGCACTAAATAGACTGTTCAAAGTATGAGAGGGGCACCTGGGTGGCTCAGTCAGTTAAGCATCGGACTTTGGCTCACATCACAATCTTGCAGTTCCTGAGTTTGAGCCCCACGTCAGGCTCTGTGCTGACAGATCAGACCCTGGAGCCTGCTTCCCATTCTGTGTCTCCCTCTCTCTCTCTCTCTCTCTCTCTCTCAAAAATAAATAAACATTAATTTAAAAAAAAAGTATGAGCTGCCAATGTGCCTGTTGGGCCAAGTTTTCACTATACTGAGCATGGACATGCCTGTTACTGACCATGAAGGTGCTACAATTGTCTAGTTGTTTACTTGGAGGTTATAAATAAATTTTAACATTTAGGCAAATCCACAAATATAGAATTCATGAATACTGAGGGTCATTATGTATGTGCTTAGTTTGCCATATAAACTAGAAGTCCTTAAGCAATAGAAAATTTGTCTTCACCTAAATAACTATTTGGAGCCTTAGTAAACATATTCTTTTTTTTTTTAATTTTTTAACATTTTTATTTATTTTTGAGAGACATAGAGACACAGTGCGAGCAGGGGAAGAGCAGAGAGAGAGGGAGACACAGAATCCGAAGCAGGCTCCAGGCTCTGAGCCATCAGCACAGAGCCCGACGTGGGGCTTGAACCCACAGACCATAAGATCATGACCTGAGTCGAAGTTGGCCGCCCAACAAACTGAGCCACCCAGGTGCCCCTGCATATTCTTTTTTTTTTTTTATTCTTATGTTAATCTGTGATCTTTTTAAAAATATTTTTTAACAAGTTTTACTTTTTTTTAAGTTTTTGTTTTGAGAGGTAGAGAGCACATGCACACGTGTGAGTGAGAGGGGGAAGGTCAGAGAGAGGGAGAGAGAAAATCCAAAGCCGGCTCTGTACTGTCAGCGCAGAGCCCAATGTGGGGCTCAATCTCATGAACTGTGGGATCACGCCCTGAGCTGAAACCTAACCTAGGAGCCTCTTAACCTGTGGTCTTTAAATCTAAATGCACATTGTGATTTCCTAGAGAGCAAAACCAAGCAAATATTTGAACAAAAACAATAACAATATCAGGGATATCTCAGAACAACTGAATCAGAACAGGAGGTTGTGGGGTCGGGAATTAGCAGTCATACATGTAATTTTGTTACTTGAGAACCGTTAATTCAGAGTTAGTGGGGTTTTGTACTATTCACAGACGTTGAGTGGACAGAGTAACTGTGAAAACGCCTAACTAGTAAATATGAACCCAGCGTGATGTGGACGGAATGAGGCTCTGTGACACCTACTCTACACTCAAAATAAAAAGTATCATTTTCTCCAGGAACATTTTACCCCCATGTTTTGTCTTGTCCCAGTTCAGAAAGCCGAGGCAGAAGAACTACCGTCTAATGACTTATCCCTGGAATACCCGATGCGCTTTCCATGATGTGCACACATAAGCCTCAGACCTCAGGGTCACTTTCTCTCAGAGATTTCAATCTTTGCATTATTGCTATCCTAGTCTTTCTAAGGTGTTCCACTCCTACCTAGTGGTCACACTGGGCTCTAGTGCTGAGTATGTCTACTCTTTCCTTACCAGGGCTCCTGGACCAGCACGCACTGTGTGATTTCTCTTCTTGAAGCAGAAAATGAGACTGATAAAGAAAGAGAAGTACAAAAAGGGAAAGGGGAAGGAATGGGGAAAACTTTGTGGATGTAACACTTTCATCCTTTGTTTAAAGTTAGGAGGTACATGCGTCTATATTACAAAGTGGTATTTGTTTCCACGACTTGCATACTTTGGAAATAACCTGTTCCTGAAAAAAATATATGCAAACAATGATAATGAATTCTTTTTCATTTCTTGTGAGGTCAATTCAATTATTTCACAAGGTAAGGAAGCATTTGTTCTCAGCCTTTGCTGAGGCTTCATTTTGGATGATTAAGATGCTTCACTTTTTACAAAAAGTGAAACTTAAGTTTCTTTGCACGATCCTCAGTGGATTGGGGAATAATGGTGCCTCTAGACAACTGGGTGAATATCACAACTTCTTCAATCAATTCTTGTGTGACTTTGAACTTAACCTCAATATACCTGTTTCCCTATAAGCAAAATAGTGACCATAATCTTACTTCTAAAAGAGTTCCTGTGAAATAACCTATGAAAAGTCGTTAGCACTATTTATGCCATCTAGCACAAAAGGTATTAGTGAGCCTAGTAATTATTATTAGCTATTTTGTTCTTGTAGCCACATTTTAAAAAGTTATAAGTAACTGGTGAAATTAATTTTAGTAACGTACCTAGTTTAACCCATGTAAGCCCACTTATGATTATTTCACATTAAATGGGCATAAATTTTTTTAAATCTTTTTTCATATTAAATCTTCGAAATCTTGTATTTTACGGTTACTGCACATCTCATTTTAGACTGTAGATTATTTAAGTTTTCACTATGGATCTCCATCCTCCATCCTCAAAATTCGAACTGTGCTAGAAAAATATTCCACGGAAAAATCAAAATCAAACCCAAAATAGGGTTGTGTGAAGAAGCAGCACTCAAAAGTGTTTAGGTGGTGCCACTGCTCTTCTGTGAGAATCATACAGCCAAGGATCCCGGTGCCTTAGCCACAGGCTGGGGACTGTGGATCCCAAGCGGAAAACCTCAGCCCTTTCGCAGCAGCTCTGGCAAGCTGAGGGCCGCTTTACTACAGGAACTTGAAATCGAGGCCAATACACTAGAAGCACATAGAGGGACGTGAAGTCCGGTTTGCGGAGACAAGGCCACCATCATGTGGAACCTGCTGGAACTGCAATGAGATTCACATTCCCACTGCATCGGGGGAGGGTGGGACACTCCAATGACCAAGATATCAGTGCATCCCCATTGGGAGAAAACTTCAAGGTGCCTGCTCAACACACTTAAGAAATGTGTAAGAAACCTCGACGAGAGCCAGAGAAGCTTCAGAGAAGACCAATTACTATTTCAAGGGAAGCAAAAGAGAGACCCAATAACGATAATATGTGATCAAAACAATGAAATCCTAAAATGTGAAATGAGAGCTTATGCCGACCTGTGCATACTGGAATCAGGGTTCACATGTTCGAGTTTAAAGTATAATTTTGGATTTAATCCACGCTTTTGGCCAGGAAACTTTTTGGCTATCTTTACTGTAAGAGAAGATATAGATTTTAAATAAAGTACGTGCTAGGAGATGATGACTTATTCTTTTTGGAGAATATTCAAGCCAGTCTGATCAGTCATCAGGGAGATGTGAAATGAGAAGATGTCTTCCAAATGGCGAACTGCTTTGGCAATATTATCCGATTTCCAAGATGTTTCTATCCACAGCCTGTCTTCTGGTTTCAAAACACTGTAACATGGTACATAATATTATGATATTATGTAATATAATAAGAGAGCTTCAAAATATTCAAACACATAAGATGTAGGTTCATGTACTTGGGAAGTTAATGAAAGGACTCAGACATGTTGAGAAAAATGGAAAACAATTGTGTTGCATCCCAAAACCTGGTACTGCAAATAATATATTATATTTTCATCCTATCTTTCACTGAAAGATTTTCCTTTTCCAGAAACAAGACCCCCAAGCACAGAGATATTTGCTTCCTGGAAAATTCTAGGACATATTATTAACCATATGCTTTCTAAGCCTATAGCAACGATTATGTGGTTACTAAAAGCCAATGTGGATTCACTAACTAAGCATATGTCAGGACACATTAGCCTGTTGGAATAGGGTTGACATGTGGGGTATAATGATTTACACATGGCATTTAAATAAAGGTTACTCTTATTCCCTGGTTAATAATATGGTAAAATGTAGTCTGGATTATTGTCCTGCAAACTATTGAGAAATTTCTCCAGAGAGGTTTAGTTCTTTTATACTCAAAGACGTTTTTAATGTTATATTGCTAAGCCCTGTGATTTATCTTGTCCTTTTAATATTTTAGCAATGACATAACTAAATGTAGAAAATACGGCTATCAAATGTGCAGATGACATCGAGTTTGGAGGCTAGCTAATATGATAGATGTCAGAACCAACTTTTAAAATGATTGTGGCAGACCTAATGCAAAATAATGAAACCTAACAAAGATAAATGATCTTGCATTTTTAGTTAAAACAGTAAATTTTACAACTAGATTGGGAAGAGCTTTCTTTGAAACAATTCATATTTAAAAATCTGGAATTTTTATCACAAAACAAATGTAAGCTTGGGAACACAAACACCATCTATTTTACAAGAACTGTCAGGCCCAAATCAAATTTGGTCTTGACCCTGCTTTCCTCTCTTCTAGCCAGATAACACCTGAGACATTGTGTTTATTATGGGACTGCATTCTCAGAGAGATACTGACAAATTATATATACGTTGAGATGATGTATACCTTCAGAATATTTTGAGATGCTAAGTGCTATGGGAGCTACTCTTTTAAAAGATCCATTTGAAGGAACTGTAGATATTTTCAGTACAGCAGAGTAGTGATAAGTCACAGAATACAGAATCAAACAGAACAGCGTTCAAATCTCGGAATAACCATTACCCCGCTATTCTGCCTTGGGGAAAGTTATTTTAGTTTATTTGAGCCTCGGTTTCTGCATCTGTAAATCACTAGTGGTAGGATAGATGTCAGTAGAAATTAGATTCTATAAAAGGGATACGCAGAAGTCAACATATTCCATTTAGCTTTGTAAGGCAAAAATCCACAGAAGAAAAGAGATTTTGATTTAATATATTCTATTAATCTAAATTACCCAACTCAATTACCCAAAGATTTAGATTACCCGAGTTGCCTTTACAGGTAATGAGCTCTTTGTCACTGAAGCTGTTTGAAAGAGTCTGAATTACCAACTCCCAGGGCAATGCCTGCTGTCAGTTGCAGGTTTGAGTATACATATGACCATTAATTCTCATCTATATAACCATGTCATTTAACAAGCAGTTATCGTCACCAGGGACTGCACAACCAACAGACAGGCGGGTGGCCTCCCTCTGAGTCTAATGGAAATTGGCATACACTCAAACTATTACATCACAATGGGCGAAGGGACAACCAAGGGAGAATTAAAGTCGGCGATCAGAAAGAATGAAATCCTACCATTTGCAATGACATGGATGGAACTAGAGGATATTATGCTAAGCGAGATAAGTCAGTCAGAGAAAGACATATACCATACGATTTCACTCTTATATGAAATTTAAGAAACAAAACAGATGAACATAGGGAAAGGAAAAAAAAATAAGGAAGAGCGAGGGAGGCAAACCCTAAGAGACTCTTAAATACAGAGAACAAACGGAGGGTCGCTGGAAGGAGGTGGCTGGGGGATGGGCTAAATGGGTGATAGGCACTGAGGAGGCACTCGTTGGGATGAGCACTGGGTGTAATATCTAAGTGATGAATCACTAAAATTCTACTCCTGAAACCATTATTACCCTATATGTTAACTAACTTGGATTTAAATAAAAATTAAAAAATAAAATAAAACAGGGTGTCTGGGTGGCTCAGTCGGTTAAGCATCAACTTCTGCTCAGGTCATGATCTCATGGTTAGGTTTGTGAGTTGGAGTTCCATATCGGGCTCTGTGCTGACAGCTCAGAGATTGGATCCTGCTTCGGATTCTCTGTCTCCCTCTCTCTGCCCCTCCCCCGCTTCCGCTCTGTCCCTCTCTCTCAAAAATAAATATTAAAATAATTTCTTAAAATAATAGAATAAAATAAAACAAAGTAGAACACAGGAGGGTCACCCAGTATTGCCACCAGTCACTTGTCTGTAAGATTTCTTTAGCCCACGATCATCTTTGTTCTTATGTGAAATGTCACCCTTTAGAAGTAAAACATCAGAATAACTTACAGCTTGTTGATGGCCTGCAACAAATCATCTCCAAAATCCAATTCTGGCTTTCTATACATTTCTCTTTCTCCCTCTGGGAACCCTCTAAGAACCTCTCCTCTTTAAGTTCCCTCATTTTATCTTTCCAGGGAAGTAGAGCAGGAAACACTGTATGCAGCTTCTTCGCATCCTGTTTTCCCTCCTCTCAGGACGTTTGTTTTTTAATAGACCAAATCTCTCTGTTTGCTAATGAGCGAGGAGCAGTCATTATCGACCTAAGATTGATTTCCCAAATCCTTTGTATCGACACCCATTTACTAAAGTTACTAAAATAGTCTCTGTTCCAAGGCTGAACGCCGAGATTGGACCAGAGTATTCTTGGGGGAAACACAACCAAACATAGTTTTCTAACTTTGTTCTTCGGCCGTATGGACATTCGGCCATACCCTTTCTCTCAGATTGCCGCTTATCTTGGCTTTCAGCAATGCACAAAATCATCCCATTTTGAAAGTTAAAGACGGAGATGAAACGGTTTCCCATTCATCGGACCGTTTCATTGTTTTATCTGGGGGGCACGTGAGAAGAGGTGGAGACTGGGCTGCTGATCTTTCTGCAAGGAATGCTTGTCCCGTCACATCCCAAATAATTACAGCCTTGTTTTCCCAGTTCTTCCTCTGCTGGACCCGTACCACTCTCAGTGCACAAACTGATTAGGTAATGAACACATAGACTCAATCACCGGCTTGGCCGAAGCACGGGGAAGGCACCCAGCCAGAGCCGTCTGATCCCCGAGGACAGAGGGTGTACTGAGGCAGGGGGCTGGCCAGAAAGAAACATTTCTCTTGAAAACGAGGCAGTTGGAATATTTTCCTCCTCGTGCAGATTTTATCATCAGTTTATATTTGAATCTTTCAAGTATTCCAAGAGTTACTTAGCAAGAGAGTAGTATCCCCTTATCTATGGAGGATAGTTCCAAGACCCCCAGAAATGCCTGAAATAGAGGATAACCCTGAGCCATATATATATATATATATGCATTTTTTTCTGTCCAAACATACCTATGATACAGTTTAATTTATGAATTAGGCACAGAACAAATTAACAACAATAAAACAGAGTAATTACAATATATGGTAATAAAGCGAATGTAAAAGGTGTGCACTCTCTCTCTCTCTCAAAATATCTTACTGTATTTGAACTCACACTTCTTTCGGTGACGCCATGAGGTGATAAAACGCTGGTCTGGTGAAAGGAAGCGAGGTGGGTGACGCACGCCCCGTGACGGACCAGGAGGCTACTACTGACCCTCTGACAATTATTTAGAAGGAGAATCACCTGCCGACCACCCGTAACTTAAAACACCAAAATTGCACCTGTGGATAAGGCACGGGGGTTGGGTTAGAGGGGCTACTTTATTTTAGTGTCTAGATGCTTTGTTATTTTTGTTCAAACTCTGGTTTAATTTCTAGTTTTATTATCTAGGTAGCAAAGTTTATTACATAAGAATTTCTGTCTTTTGGAACTGAGACTTTTTTTTTTTGGAGGGAAAGTAGACGATCAGTCTTTGTCAACATACCAAGAACTCTTTTAACAACGTGTACTTTGATTTTCATCAGATGATATTACTAGAGGGAATGAGTGGGGAGGAGCGGTATCTGATAATGATGAATCACAGCTAAAGTAAAAACTACAGCCAGTTTTCAATGATCCTGCAGGCAAATTAACCAGTTTACAGATTAACCATAATGCAAACAGGATAAACCTGGGGTGGCCATCCCGGCAGCCCTTCTACATCCCGAATTATTTCTCTCTTTCCCTCTCTCTTTTTTCTAATATATTTTCTGTTAATTTTTCTGGGTTTCTAGATACACATTTTACTGTCTTCAAATTGCAACTGACTTTGCTTTGGGGCTCTCCGACATCATTATTGCAGAAGGCACCCTAAGTACAAGCAGATTCTGTCCTTCCAACACCACCAGCTTTTCTATCTTTTACATTCATTTTTAGTGTTTTGTTTTGTTTTGTTTTTATCTCGACTACCTATAGAAATCTCTCTTTTGCCATTGCAAGTGCAAGAAAGAGAGTCGTGTGGATTTATTTTCACTGAATCATCCAGCATATGATGATCCAAGTCGGTCTTCACACTCTTGTGTTTCTGTTTGATTTTTAGCTAATGAAATGTTCATTGTGTTTCTTGCTATTGTTTTGGATCCAATTATTCTGTTCTTCATTCAGGAATAACGATTAGTTTGTATCTTCATTATTTCTATTGTATTCTTCCTCGTTTTCTTGTCTTATCCTTTCCTTCTGCCTCATGGGAATATTCTCGAGTTTGTCTGGTATACCACTGCTTCTGCCTCTTATTGCTGCAGAGGAACATAAATATTCTTGGCTGTATTTTTAGTGTTCGTGAAACTATTTCTTACCCCACTCGTTTCTTATATTGTACCTTGTTTGGTGTTTAAACTGGCTGATGATCTTTTTCTGGTTTTCTCGCTTGTTTCATAAAAGTCTTGTAAAAGAGGGGCACCTGGGTAGCTTAGTCGGTTGCTCGGCTCAGGTCATGATCTCATGGTTTGGTGTGTGAGTTCGAGCCCCACATCGGGCTCTGTGCTGACAGCTTGGAGCCTGGAGCCTGCTTCAGATTCTGTCTCCCTCTCTCCCCAGTCCTCCCCAATTGGTACTCTGTTTTTTTTCTCTCTCTCTCTCTCTCAAAAATAAATAAACATTAAAAAAAATAAAGGAAGTCTTGTAAAATAAAAATTCAGAGAATTAAGCACCATTTTCTATTTTTTCTTTTTTCCTGGCTACACATAAATCTTAGAGGAGGTTCTTTCTCTAAATTTAAGGTGAAATTCTAATTTTTTAAACCTTGATGTTTTATAGAATCCATGTGTAGTTTTTTTAAATGTTCTGTCCCCTTATCTAATAATAAGAGTAATTTTCCAGACATAGTGTTTTTTGCTCTCTGGTTTTTTTTTTTCAGGAGCAAAATGCATTATCTCTACTTCTTCTTCAAAAAGTCAAATCCCTATTTTGGTATATAATCGGGAGTGAGAAGTTTTAAACTCTGTTCTAAGTGCCTGGCAGAATTTCATCTTTTTCTTCTTCTCTTTCTCCTTGTCCTTCTCCTCTTTCTCCTTCTTCATCACCATCATAGCTAACAAATACATAGCATTTACCATACGCGAGGCATTGTCCCAAGAACTTTTCATACTTTATTCACTCAACCCTCCCCAAAGCCCTATGAGGTAGATACGATTATAACTGCTATTTACATACGAGAAAATTGTGGAACAGAAGTTGAATAACCTTTTAAGACCACTCAGTTCAGAAGTAGTAGAGCCAAGATCTTGACCCAAGCTGCTTTCGCCTTAGACTCTAACCCCTATACCTATATAAGAAAGCTTGCCTTCTCTTGTTTTTTTTCTCCACATTAGAAGTTCATAAACTTTTTAGATCTCATCTCAATGGGAAAACACACACATACACACACACACACACACTTACTAGAGACACTACTTTACTTTTTTTTTCATTAAAAAATATAATCTGTTGTCAAGTTAGCTAACATATAGTGTATAGTGTGCTCTTGGGCTTCAGGAGCAGATTCCCATGATTCATCGCTTACATACAACACCCAGTGCTCATCCCAACACGTGCCCTCCTCAACGTCCACCACCCATTTCCCCCTCTCCCCCAGCTCCCCCCATCAACCCTCAATTTGTTCTCCGTATTTAAGAGTCTCTTATGGTTTGCCTCCCTCTCTGTTTGAAACTATTTTTCCCCTTCCCTTACCCCATGGTCTTCTGTTAAGTTTCTCAATTTCTACATATGAGTGAAAACATGGTATTTGTCTTTCTATGACTGATTTATTTCATTTAGCATACTTTCCAGTTCCATCCACGTTGCTGCAAATGGTGTGATTTCATTCTTTCTCATTGCCAAGTAGTATTCCATTATATATATAAACCACATCTTCTTTATCCATTCATCAGTTGATCGACATTTGGGCTCTTTCCATAATTTGGCTATTGTTGATAGTGCTGCTATAAGCATTGGGGTACATGTGCCCCTATGAATCAGCACTCCTGTATCCTCTGGACAAATTCTTAGTAATGCTACTGCTGGGTTGTAGGGTAATTCTATTTTTTTTTTTTTTTGAGGAACCTCCATAGTTTTACAGAGTGGCTGTACCAGTTTGCATACCCACCCTCTTGCAGTTCCCCGATGAGTGATATTGAGCATCTTTTCACGTGTCTGTTGGCCATCTGGATGTAGAGACAATATTTTACATATAGTCTCAGGCTGTCTTGCATACAAAGGAACTCTGGCTTCTCTAGGTTTATAGTCCCTGTTTCAAACTGATCGAGTGCCAAGTATCGTATCTCTGGAATTTTCCAATGTGAGGGTTATTCCTGATGTTCTTGTGGATTCCTCTAAATGTGTTGTCCACCTTCCCCTGACTGTTGGCCTGCTTGACTGGTGTCCAGAAGCTGTGTCCGACCAGCTGAAAGACAGATTTTGGTTGGATAGTTGGGAAACAGCATTCCGATAACATAAAAGCCAAGCCATCACATAATAAGGAAATTTCTGATTAACTTTCTGGGGATTACTGTTCAAGTGGACAAACAAGGTGACAGAATTTAGTCAGGAAGTCTTGTATTCTTTATAGTGTTTTAGGTTGTTTGGTACAAATTATATTTTTCCTGACTATAAGCACAGTGGAAAAAAATTGTGGCCTCAGTTTTACCGTGCTGTGAACTCGTACATGGCTTCATGTGATCTCACAGACATGCTACTAGAACATGCCGTTCACAGGAAGGAGCCAGGTTTAATGGGGTCTGAGACGTTTGAATATCGCTCTGGACTGGATATTTGTATTCCCCCAAATTTCATCAATCCTAACTTCTATTATGAAGTTATTTGGAGGTAGGGTCTTTGGGAGGTGATTAGGTCATTAGGTCTTCATGAATGGGATTAGGAAACAGGAAGAGAAATGTCACCAAACACAGAATTTTCCAGTGCTTTGATCTTGGACTTCCCGGCCTCCAGAACCGTGCTAAATAAATGTTTTTAAGCCACCAGCCTATGGCACTTCTGTTATAACAGCCCAAGCAAAGACCATTACCAATTAGGCACAAAAATGAATATCTGTTTAGAAAAGGAAAGGAAACCACAACACGTTGAACATGTAAAAGCCGACAAATACTAGTTTGGTGATTATGGGTTTTCATTGTGAAGGCTGATGTTTCTGCTTAAGTAAGTCACGCAACACACATGATAGCTGCTCATTTATCTTGCAGCATGTCTATCCTATAACAGCGAGGCGCTCACGGAAGATAAAAATTGCTGTGCAAGCTGCCCCCCCACCTTTGCACTGAGCAAACGACCATATGTAGTAATAGAATCATTTTGCAACAGAACCATAGAATCATAAAATTTTAGAGTGAGTATGGAAATAAAAGATGGTGCATGACTGTTTCACTGAGGTTTTCTTTATTTCTATATAAATGAAAGATGAGAACATTAAATGCTGGCATCGAAAGGGAGAGTAGATTGCAAAATACCATTTAGTATCATAACCAGGCTGTTAGAAAGATCCCAAATAATCTAAATATATATTTATTGCTATAAGGTGAACATCTCAATTTAGTTTTTAAAATAATTTTAATATAATTAATATAATATATAATCATATTAAATATATATTTATTAAATTATAAATATAAATGTAATTATATTATAAAATTGTCATAAAATTATAAATTATTAAATATAAGTAATATATTTAATATAATTAAAATAATTTTAATATAAACTTCTGCATTAACATGAGAAGTTTAGATTATTTCAAGCTGTTACCCTTATCACTTAAATTTATAAATAAGTACAGAACTTACAGGAATAGTGTGGTCTGTCCTATTTACCATCAAAGTACCTAAGGATACTATTTATTTTAATGGTAATCAATAGAATTGAGTATCGAGTTTTCAAACTGAAACTAACGAGTTAAACAAATGAATTAAAGACTAATGAATTAAAGACAGTTGTTGTATAGAGTACCTAAATGTTTCTGATTCTGCAGAACTGGTGACTTTTACAGTTCTCCTTGAGGAATAATGCTCTTTCCCAGTAAAACTTGGCAGGCAAACAAACTAAAATAAAAATAATTGTAATAAAGGCAAAGGCAGAGCCATGATTTTGGCTTTTTTTCTGCAGGTTACTCCACATTAACACCTGCTCT
Organism: Paguma larvata; assembly: GCA_030068075.1. Lineage (NCBI taxonomy): Eukaryota > Metazoa > Chordata > Mammalia > Carnivora > Viverridae > Paguma > Paguma larvata. Next base: position 87,100,418 of record CM057834.1, on the reverse strand, counting down.
CATCTACTTTCTATAAAATAAATTAAAAAAGAAAAAAAAAACAACTAGTACATGGATAAAGGGGAAAAGTAGCAACTGGGCATCAAACACGAAAAGGAAATTCAGTCTCATCCTTCTCTCTACCCATTATAGGATTTCTTTCTTGTCACCATTTCCAAAGCACTGATGGCAGGGGCAGGACAAAGGATCATGACAATTCACACAGATCTGAAAAAGTTCTTGCTTCACTCTTTCTTTCCATTGAAGACTACAGCCATTCCCAACTATTTTGGAGCTAAAGAGCAGAAACCAGTGGTAGTTTAAAACAGCGTTAGTTGACATAGTAGCAGTTGGTATTTAGTTGTTAACTCAAGACTGGCTTATGAAATTACAAAAATTAGTGTTCCAAGAAAATGATCAAATTGTCCCTTGACGAAATTCTTAATAACTTTAGTTCTTGAACCATTGTCTATGTATCCACATATCTCTCTATTAAATGTTAGTAATTAGACTAATATTTATTGAATTTTATTAGCCCTTGTATTTTTTCATAAAATATTTATCTTTGGTATTAATAGTAAATATTTTTGGCCTATAGAGTTTACTCTAATATCTAAGGGGCACAAAGCAACTTGGTTAACTTACTATTTTTTTATATTATGTTATTTATCTAATATATCAAATATATATACTTTTGTGACCTGGTGTTCTTCCCAAATGAAAGCAGCCTCGTTTTTAATTACAATGCATGCTTATTATAAAAGCTCAAACCATAAAAATATAAAGGATAAAATAAAATCTTCCTGAGTCTAACAACTGGGTTATTAGTTTATTTTATTAGTAAATAAATAGAGTATACATACAGATATATATGTATATATATATACACACATATACATATATAAACATATATATATACATACAATACATATAACATATATAGTAGTTTTATTTTGTAACCTGTTTTATACACTGTTGTTTTTTTAACTCAGTGGTATATGTGACATTTAATGTCAGGTGATATTGATTAATCTCATCATTTCCAATAACCATAAAGAACTCTATCGGTTAAAAAATACTTAAGCAGACTGATCTTATCATTGAGTTTTCAAAATGAGACAATTTAAGGGTAAAAGGGGGCACTATTTCTAATCATGACAGGATACCACTCATGAACTAGAAATATCCTAGGAATACCAGGGGATATGGCTGTACTATATTTAACCAGTAGGATAATAATGAATTCTGATCATTTCTAGTCTTTGCAATATCATAAACAACACTGTGATAAATTCTCTGTATATTATCTTAAGTATTTATAAGCTTATCTGATCATCAATTTAGGAAATATTCCTGGATGTCACTGCTGAGCCAAAGAATATACACAACTAAACCTCTGATGTTTAAAAAATACGCTCCAGGGGCGCCTGGGTGGCTCGGTCAGTTAAGCATCCAACCTTGGCTCAGGTCATGATCTCCCAGTTTGTGAGTTTGAGCCCTGCTCTGGGCTTTGTGCTGACAGCTCAGAGCCTAGAGTGTGCTTCAGAGTTTTTGTCTCCCTCCCCTGCTCACACTCTGTCTCTCTCTTTCTCAAAAAGTAAATCAACATTAAAAAAAATTTTTTTAATTAAAAAATACTCTCCAAAAGAATACACATATCTACACTTTTACTAAAATTACCAGTAAAAGAATATTTCCCTTTCATTATCTTCAAAATAGATATAGTCTTCTTAATCTTTGTTGGTCTGATGGGTAAAAAGCAGTAACTTCATTTTCAATTCTGGTTTTAGATTATCAGTTAAGATTGTTATTTTAATTTTTTGTTTATTTTTACTACTTAGTGCTAATTTGAAGGTAAATGATGACCTATGAATAGTAAAGATGTTGGGGGTAGGAAAGAGGAGAGAGAAGGTAGCATTTGTTCTTACATTTCACCCAGTTTTCTTTGGGACATTCTTTTTTTGGTCCTCATTGATCTGTATGAATTTTTATATAAGTATATAGTTATCATCTTACAAATCAGTAGTATAATTGTTATATACATAGACTTTGCAATGAAAGCTTAGGGCAAATTTCAGTTCCCAGGATTACTAACTCTGGGACTTTGAGCAAGATCACTGAGCTTTATATTTGTAAGACAGGGGTACAGGGTTGTTGGGAGGATTACATGAAATGATGCATATAAATCCTGAAAGATCACTTGGCAATTAATAGAAAATAGTATCTAGCAATATCGTTATTATTAAAATTATGTTGAAGATATATATTTCCATTTCATCGGTTGAACCTTAAGTTTCTTAGACCAATTTTTGCCATGTAGAATTTCTTGTTCTTCTTTCAAAAGTCAGGAGAATGTTCAACGATTTCCTTACTTTTGGTTGTATGCCCTAGAAAGGAGTTTTCTTAACCTCTGCTAAAAACAAAACAAAACAAAACAAAACAAAATCATGACCTATATTTTCTTCTAAAAATTTATTTTTGCATTTTGAGTCACCTAGAATTTAATTTTCTGTTAGGAGTGAGATAGAGCTATAGTTCATAGACATAACTTTAAGTGAATGAGTAAGTGTGTTTTAATAAATGTTATAAAATGTTTAGAGAAAGGAAAACACATTGTTCCCTTTAATAATTCAGAGCAGTTTCAACCCAAAGCCTGCCAAATAGTAAATTATAGAAACCAGAGAAGTAAGCAAAAGCTCTACTTTTGTTAATGTCTGCTATAGATGGAAAAGAGAAGTGTGTGATTTCCTAAAGTAACCTCTTTCTAGTGGGAAAAAGTATATTAAAGAGGTGTGTCTGGTGGAGGGCAATAAGCACAAGGCGCATTTAACCATTTTAGTTTACGTTTTTCTTATTGTTATTGGCCACTGAAAACAAAATTCAGATCTTGGAACACAGACTATCAATTTACTGAATAGTTTCTCCCATTAGGGAGCACAGGGGGATATTGGACTTAAGAGGCAGAGGAATGGATGTATGGGCCAGATCAGCTTGTGCACGGCCCCACCTACATGCAATGATGAAGGTGAGACATGAAAGGGATTTGTGCTGTAATCACTGATTGGAATAGTGAGGTTCTTGCATCAGAAAAACAAAGGCAAAAGCAAAAAAACCCTCAAGACATAAAAAACCAAAAGGCTGTGCCTACATCAAACAGCTGCATCCCCAAATAATTTCTGACTCTGAGAACACAATTTTTTTGTTCAACAGTTATTTATCAAGTCCATACACTGTGCTCAAGATTGTTCTACACTATGAAGATACGGCAGAGCATGGCAAAGTCCCTGACCTCAGTGAGATACAGAGTGCTGCTTGCTCAGCCTGGTGAGGAGCGACAGAGGTCAGTGGTGGTCAAAATTACAAGCTTAGGTGGAGGGTAACTAATGTATACTTTGTTGTTTATATTCCTCTTTTGGTCTTTGTTTCTATCCAACGATGAAGTTTCTAACGATTTTATTTTAATTATTACTTACTTTTCCAAAAATTATTTTTTTTCCCTATGTATGTTTCCCTCTAGCAGCAAACATATTTATTTGCTAACTACGGCTACTGATCTCACAGGTAAGGCAACTTGAATCTTCTTCAGAGTGGCTCTTGAAAACTAGCATAGATGAGAATCAGCTGCGGGGATTTTAAAATGGGCCCCTCCTCTGGGTATTTTGACACAGAAGGTCTGAAATGGCATTGTGTGGTCCTCGGGGCACCCCACGTTGAGAATCACTATTCTGTGGGACTGAACAAGCATATTAGTGTTTGCAGATGCCATTCTTATTTACAAAATAAAGGGGTGATGTTTGAATAGATTTTTCTTCCTCAAATGGTCTAGATCCACAGATACGGAAATATTGATTGCTCAGTGAAGTAGCCATTCCTCTGTGGGGCTGAGGAAAGAATCCCTGTTTTACTATTGGTGGTAGTCCCGTGCCGCACATGAAGGAACAGGGTGAAACACTTACTGGAGATGACAGAATTGTTGCTTTACTATCACCTTTGCAGTGAATTGATAGTATATATATATCTAATTTTCATCATCTCCAGCTAGTTCTAGATACCCTCCCCAAACAGACATACAGACGACTGGCCTCTAGCTCAGTAGCAAAATGTTAATGTCTGATCCCACAGGGCATAAGTGGTATGCTAAGTTTTATATGTGTTCCATTCTCCACCCTATTTAAAGAGCCATTAAATCTTTAACTCGTCAGCTGGCACATAAATCATGCCAATGATGTCATGCTTTCCCCCCTCTGCATACATGTATACCCTTACCATCAGCTGATTAGCAAATCTCTCTCTCTCTCTCTCTCTCTCTCTCTCTCTCGCATGCACACACTGACAATATGTTCACACAAATATCCTCTCCTTAGATTTTTGTTGGACTCCTCTCTCTTTGTAAAACAATCAGGACCAACAACTGAAAAAAGGATTTGAAAGAAATATTTTTCTTCTCCTTCTCCTTTCTGGCTGCCTCCCAACACACTAAGCTATGCAGTTCTGGATTCTGTCTGACACATCTTAACTACTGACATTTAGCAGATGCTTCTCCAAGAAATAGGGGAGGGCGAAGGTGAAGCAGGGGTGTGATATAAGTAATTAGACTAACGATGTCTCAATTATCAAGATGTTCCCACGGTGTCCCCTTCTGTTAGCAAATCTGGAGTAGAAACGCTGTCTTTGGGGAGGGGGAGGGAAAGAAAGGGAAGGCTGGGTGAAAAGATACATTGATTTGGGTCTACAATAGCATGAAGTCAGGAAGTGAAAGAGAGGTTCTAAGTCTAGTTTACATACCAAATAATAGACTGATGAATCTAACCTTTAATATGTATGAGATCACTGAACTAGACTATAGAATAGAGAAGGTTTAGTTTTGTCAAGTCCCCCTCAGGTCTAGCCCATTGCCACCTCTGATTTAATCATGCAATGGTACCCACTGATGTTCGTGTAAAATAATTTGTCTTCCTTCTGTAGGGGTCTCACAAATGGGCTAGATTTTGGTAGAATATTAGAAGTCTGGGTTTGGTTTCTTACTTCAAAAAAATTCCATTTATTCAGTTCATCTAAGAGTAAATGCATGCTTGTACATTTGTGTCCATGTTCTTTGTATGTCTATCCGTATGTGGTGCTCTGAGCTCCCTTTTAAATCGGGTGTAAAGCTACTGTTTCCCTCTTTAATGAGAGAGTTAAATAAAATCTTTGACTTGTGTTTATTCTATCTGTATTAGATACACAGTTCTATGCCCTTTTAAGAATTATCCATTGCCATGCCCTTAATAAAATGCCCCCTTTTTGCTTATTTTCTTAATATTTTTGGTTCCTAATTATTACCCAGAGCATCTTTTTTTGTTCCAATTAGGATAATCTAGACAAAACAAACCATAACAAGAAGGTCGTTTTGAGACTTTAAGGTTAGAATAAATAAAAATATGTCTATGAAATAATGAAAGATGTTTTTTTTAAGGTACCATATAAATGTCAGCTCCTACTGTTAATGAACAAAATTGATTGGTATTGAGAGAACAGTCATCAAAACTCTGGTGATAGTCCTCCCCATTGTAGACGTAACCACTACCGGCATTGATTTTTTTAAGGCAATAACTTGGAGCTTCATTATCTTTAAGTAATATCGCAAACAGAAAGAAAATGTCTATTTTCAATGACTGCTTCTTTTGCCTTTGTGATTTCTCAGTGCCCAAAAGTGTTCTGTCCTTACAGATGGCAGTGACACTTGTGGTGAGCACAGTGTAAGGTACAGAGGTGTCAAATCACCACACCGTACACCTGAAACCAATGTAACATTGTATCAACAGTGCTCCGAATATACACACACCTATCACGGTGTGGCGGGGGGGGGGGGGGGGGGAGAAAAACAGAAACAAAAAACAAAGCAATCTGTCATTATAGCATTACCTCACGATAAAACTATTGTGATTTCCATGAGTGCAGCTTATGGTATGCTCACTGTTGGGTTTTGGTGCCTTAGTTTCAGAGGTAAACTCTCTCCAGAACGCCACTTCGGGCTGAGATGCAGATGCCCTCCTGCATGGCCGTACTGTGTGTTGATTTTGTTAGTTGCGGAGGCTGACTTTTCCTGACCTCATCCTAAGTTGATGTGCTCTGTTCCATTTTGAGTCCCACAGTCTCATAACTACCAGCTGCTAATGAGGATAATTCCAGCAATCTGGCGGTGCCAAGGCAGAAAACACTGAGGAGTCTGGATGTGCTGCATGAAGGCCTTAGAGACCTCTGTTCTTTTGGTATCTGAAGATCAAAATGCCTCTCAGGACACAGGTTTCTTCTCGCTGTGAGACTGAGGACACAGACAGGCATGGAATCAGTGTAATTCAGCATAAATGGAATCTTACCCATTTTAATTAATAATATTTTCAGGGAGCCTATTTAAAGAGAGTAATAAGACAAATCCATACAGCAATGCATTTTCCTTGTGTCTTTTTATCATGCGTTGACTACTGCCGTTGTCAGAATTCCAACCCCGCCCCCCCAAATTCTCACCCCTGGCATACTTGCCCTGTACAATTCTCTCCCCTCTAGTGTGGGTGGGGATGGTGAACACAACAGGATAGCAATCCAGTGATTAGGTCGCTAATCAGCTGAATGCGTCAATCCAAAGAGTGACTATCCTGGCTGGGCCTGACCTAATCAGATGAACCCTTGAGAAGAAGGTCAAGTGTTGGGACCCTCCCTACAGGTTTGGAAGGAAGCAAACAAACACGTGAACTGTCTGTGGAGGAGAGCCACATGACTAAGACCTGAGGGCAGCCTCTAGGAGCCAACAGTGACCGCCACTGACAGCCAGCAAGGAAACAGACACTTCAGTCCTCCAAGAAACCGAATCCTGCCAACAACCGGCATGAGCTTGGAAGAGTGCCTCTCACCCCAGAGGGGCCCGGATCCCTGTGAACACCTTAACGTCAGCTTTGTGAGACCTCGAGCAGAGAACACAGCTATGTGGTGCTTGCAGACCTCCAGACACTGCAAGATAAAAGGTGTGGTTTTCGGTCACTAAATTCATAGTCGTTTGTGACGTAGCACTCGAAAACTAACACAAAGCACTTACTACAGACCTTGCAGGACGGGTTTATATAAAGTCAGATTTCTGCAGAAAACAATGAGAAGGGACCCCTCCCACAGAATCCAAACTAAGTCAATTCCAGAGGGTGGAGCCGAGCCTGGTGCGGACGCCCTGATGAATTTGAACACAGAACACAGACATGCCATCTGGCGGGGCGGTGAGCATTCCCTAAGGCAGCAATTCTCAAGCAAAACTTGGAGAGGGACCACGCTCTCCACAATCGGTTGTGGACTGACCCTTTTGTAAAATACAATAAGCACAAATGAGTAGAAAAATAAAACTTTTTTTAAAGGGCATTCAAAAGGCCAGGCTCAATTGTTTATTATTCAACAGACATAAGATTTCTCTGTCAAACTGCCATAACATTTTCCAAGTGCTTCCTCTGGGTTTTGGTACTTATCACACTGCAGGCCAGTTACAAACCACAGACCAACGCTAATACGAGGAGCGCGGCTCTCAGAGACATCGAATGCTCAAAATGCCCTCTGCTTCTGTGCCTGGAATGGATGGAGAGCTAGTTTCCACAGAGATAACATGTGACGTTCAGAACGGGCTGTCCCTGAAAATAGATGGGTATTTTCCAATTTTCGAGCTAGCCGGTCATGTTTCACTTTGGTGTAGACAGTCTCCCGAACATGCAATAAAAAATGCACACGAAACTCCAGTTCCACTGGTTTAAAAACCAGGCGATCCTGGCAAGTTACTTAATGCTTGCTAAACCTTATTTCTCTTGTTTGTAAAAATGGCAGTAACATTCGTTATCTGTCTCATACAGTTGTGGAAGCTAACGAGGTAACGTGTATGTATGTGTTTTGTAAGCTGTTAAGCACTCTACGCATGCATGAATTAATAGTATTACTATTCTTCTGTTCTCCGTCAGTAACTCATTCCAGCATGCTCTGCACAGAGGAGGGGAAGTGAGAAAAATCTGACCATGTGTTCTAAACGACTCGATTTTACCCTTACTAATGGAATGACTGGGAACTGACGTGTGTGTGAATTGCAGATACTGCAAGGATCTCTCTGGTACATTAGTAACAGGCTCCCTGCGCGCATCTGGGTCACGAGTAGAGTGCTCCTAATTAATACCGTAAGCTGGAATAATGGTCATTGAATTCCACTCTCTAATCATGGCCACAGTTGTTCCCAGGGCTACGCGAGGCAGGGCTGGTTCTCAAATAACTCCCACCACCCTGTCTAGTACCATCTGTGAGCACTGTGGCCACATAACACACACAACTTCTAGAAACAGAATGGGGAAGGCAGGCAGCAGCATGGGGCTTTACAACAGCAATCCCAGCTCCGTAACAGAGCACTGCTCGGTGAGAGTGCCCCACCAATGTGTTTATTTTAGACATAAACAGAATAACAATTTTAGATTACTGCCCGTGTTTTCCTTTGCTCTCCTAAGATTGTGAGGTTCCTCTCAATGGTTCTCTCCCCTTCTGCCTTTCAAAGAATCACTTTAAAATAGATTTATTATGTGACAGTCTCATTTTTATTTTGGAATTTAGAGACGGGAATGATATTGTGACCTCCTGGTTGTTGTTTTTTTTTTTTGTCCTTTCATGGAAATAAATTATTCCTTTAAATATATGTTCTAATTCACTATCCACTGCGTTTATTTTTCATTTTTATGAGTAAAAATACAAAAACATCCCTCAGAGAAGGCAGAGTCTCGCGTGACTAACTCACCACGTGGTGCTTCTGTGTATCTACTATGGGCTCGCTGTCATACTACATTCATGCCTTCTGTATTATCCAAACAGGGTCTTACTGAACCCTTACTATGGACGCTGAGTATATTTTGGGTGTGGGGGAGATCAAGAAATAGTATCTTTCATCTAATGAGAAAGCACGTTCCTTAGACATAGGGGCTACCATTTGTGGGTGACCTACATTTCAATAAACAGGTCTTACAGGCACGTTGCTGTGCAAAGATCAATGGAGTGTTCCCTAATGCTCAGGTCTGCTGAATTCAGGTGTTGACAGTGACCTCGACTAACTGTAAGGAAATGTCTCTCCAAACTAGTACAACCTAATAGCCACTGGATTCCATAGTAGGATTAAGTGGGACCAGAACTCATAAAAATGGCAAAAGAGGAAAAATATTAATAATAAGAATGAAGAATGATGGCATTTTAAGGTAAGTTTTGGTACATCATGGAGGAAGGGGAATGAACAAAGAATCCAAAGTCTCTCTGAGCTTTCTAGACTTTTCTGAACTCTCTACAGCTTCTCATATGAGAAGCCTCTTGTCCGAATTCATATTCTTCTCTTTTACTCAGGATTTCATCTTATTCAAATGAATTATGGGGCAACCATAATTATAGGGATAATCTGAACCCTGGCCTTCTACACCTAATTTGACAAGAGCTCTTAGCCAGTTTTCTAAAATGTGGACATTTGGATTCTCGCACATTATTAAAACTCTATTTCTGTATCTATAAAAATTTTAACAATGAAGACATAGCACTTCCAAGCACTTGCTATATGTCTTAGAAAGGCCTTCCAGACAACGCATGGACAGGTGTGATGTCCATGGCCACTATGAGGCGAGGACTAAGCTGTGTAAGAAGTCAAGGATATGCAAGGCCTACCATCCGTGGAACTGGATTAGGGGAAAAGCACACGAGAACAGAGTTTTACAAGGTGGCGCCAAGAACAACAGGCACACCATAGAAGAAGCAAAAAGTGAAAGTAGGAAAGATACCTGGCTTGGACATGGGTGGCCTGCAGATTCAGCTGGAAGGACAGATTTCATGCCACTGTTTGTCCTGGCTTTTCTCCCCTCATTCTGTAACCTGTCATCTGTGTTGTGTCCAAAGGCTTCCTGGGTCGGCAGGACCTGTGTGAGTTCAAGCACGTAGGAGGAACAGTTGATGAAATCTAGTGATTGTATGAGACTTGGGGGTAACTGTCTGCAGATGAAGTCTGTCTCCAGGCACGCAGTCCCAGGCTGAATCCCCGGGACTGCGTCCCCTCCATTTCTATATGATTCTGAAGATTCCAGTGATTCATTGACTTCTTAGTCCCACGATCTTCTACTTTTGTAGCACTGCTCTATGATTCTCGGTTTGGTCTTACTTGCCTCCTCAGGGAGGATGTCTCCCTGGCTGTCATAACACTTTCTCTGAGTTCCTTGTCTTTTTTTGTATTTAATTTTGTTGTCCCAGCGATTACACTCTTGACTCTTCATCTGTGTTGCACGAACAAGTCCAGCTTGTCCTTCTGTCAGCTCTTTCTGTTGACATCTCTCTGTTGTCTCACCTTCAACTGGATAAAAATATCAATAGCTTCTGCCAGCTTTATTTCCAGCAAGACTCCAGGTTCTGCACAGGGACACTATCATGTAAGAGTGATCAGGTGGTCTTGCTAACCATTGAGGCAGTGTAAATTAAGTGTATAAGACTCTCTCCAGGAGAAAAGCAGTTGGAAGTTACGAGCAGCATTTGTTTATTGAGTTTACTGAGGAAGAAATAAAATGAGGAGGAAAAGTTTGGAGTATATAGAAATGGGTGATCATAACCCTATTGATGTATAAAAATGTACCACATTGTGAAAGGTCTTAAAACAACAAAGTATGATGAACTGTTGGCAGAATAATGTCATTGAAGAAAATAGGATGAAGATTCTTAGGAAGAAGCTACAGGTACACCTCTTTGTCTTGATGAAAGGAATAACATGATTCATGTTGTTTTAAAATGGAATAGCTTTTGTGTGCTTGTGAAGCCCCTTTCGGTGGAAATATGTTAAGTATTGACCAGATAATAGTTACAAGCATGCAATGTAAAAGAATATTCTGTGTGAGAGATTTTGTAACATGACTTTCCCCCAGCCTCCCTGAGGTATTGTTTATATAAAATGAAATTCATCCATTTTGAGTGGATAGCTAGGTGAATATTTCAGAGCCAAAATCATAACACATAACAATGAGCTATAGGTCTGCCATAGACTTCCTTTATCAGACTGCAGAAGTTTTGTTCTAGTTCTAGCTTGGTAGGAGTTGTTATCAAAAATAGAAGTTGAATTTGTTCAAATGCATTTTTACACCTATTGGGAGTAGCAGATATTTTCTCCTTTTCCAGCTTGTTAAGATAGTGAGTTGCATCAATACAGCCTTTGAATAATAAACTCTTGCATTCCTAGGATATACTCTGCATGATCATAATTTTATTGTATTTTTAATATATTATTAGACTCAATTTATTACATTTTATTTTGCATTTATGCTCACAAGGAATAGTTATCTGTACTTTTCTTTTGATGTCTATGTAGTTTTGGTATCAGGGTAATATCGGTTTTGTAGAATGAGTAGAGAGATGTTATGGACTGGATGTTTGTGTCCCCCTCAAATTCACATGTTGAAGCTCTAACCCCCAATGTGATGGTTTCTGGAGATGAGGTCTGTGGGAGGTAATGTGGGGTAGATAAGATCATGAGGGTAGGGCCCTCATGTTGAAATTCTTGCCCTTACAAGATACCTGAGATTTTGCACTACTGTGCACCTTCTTTCTCCCCCCCAACCCAGCCCTCATGCATGCACGAAGAAGTCATATGAGCACAGTGAGATGCTGGCCATCTACAAGCCAAGAGAAGAGGACTCAGAACGAAGCCTACCTTGCCAGCACCTTGACCTTGGACTTTCAGCCTCCAGACCTATGGAAAATAAATGTCTGTTGTTTAAGCCACCCGGTCTATGGTGTTGTTTTTTTCTTTTTGTTTTGTTTTGTTTCACGCCAGTCTGAGCAGACTAAGACAGGGGGCACCCTGTCACTTCAACTTTCTGGAAGAGTTTATATAGAATGAATAGTTCCTCCTGAAATGATTGGTTGACTTCCCCAGTGAAGCCATGTAGGCCTGGAGTTTTCCTCGTGAAAAAGTTTTTAACTACAAGTTTAACTACTTCTTTCCTTTCTTCTCCCCCTTCCAATGTGACCTCTATTTCCATAAAAAGTACTTTTTATTGCTTTCATTTTCTCCTCCTGAGCTTTGAAAGCTACATTTTTGGGGTCCTTTGGTGGCTCAGTCAGTTGACAGCTCAGGTCGTAATCTCATGGTTTGTGAGTTCAAGCCCTACATCAGGCTCTGCGCTGACAGCTCAGAGCCTGGCGCCTTCTTCAGATTCTGTGTCTCCCTCTCTCTCTGCCCCTCCCCTGCTCACACTCTGTCTCTCTGTCTCTCTCTTTCTCTCTCAAAAATAAACATTAAAAAAAAATAAAGCTAAATTTTTATCTCCTTATTTCATCTGTTATTTGAAAGCTTGTATATGGTGATTCCTTTTTTCCCCCTGAGGCAACTGTTTCTTCATTTCTTAATTTCTTAAAGAATCAGTATCATAAACAAATTCTTTTAATTTGGGAAAAACTGCTGGTCTCCACTTTTCAGCTGCCTAGCGATATACTTCTCTATTTTTTTTTTTTTTTTGGAATATTTCTTATTGTCTTTTATTCTGAGCCTGATGGGCACACAAGATCATCCATTTTGGCTTTCTCCTCACCTCTAAATGGAGGCTGTCCTTTGTGAGGGTGGGTTCTAGAAGTTCAGTGGTAGGAAACAAGGAGACTCTGGCATCTTAGAACATATTTTCATTCTCAATCTCATGTTGCTTCAGACACACGACTGCTCCAGGCCAGCAAGAATTTTTTTTTGGCTTAGGGTGAAGCCCCTCATTTTGTAGGTATTTTGTGTGACGATTTAGCGTTGATTTACCATCTGACCAAGATCAGCAAACTCAGAACTTCCTACCACTCACTGATTGTTCTGTTTTACCACAGTATTGGTTCACTAAGATTAGACTCCAACAAGGATCCATCTGTAGGTTTCCGTTTGTTCCTCTCCTTCTTCTGCTAGTATGCTGTGTTAATAAGAACTCAGCACCTGGCCTGCCCTTCTAAGCCAGGAATGCATGACTTGGCCACTTGTTGCTAGGACATTCATTATTTGTTGAACATTTGTTATCACTCTGATGGTGCGAAAAGGGCACAGAATCTTCCAACACAGAACTTGCTTTCCTACATCTTGCCCAGGTCTGTACTTAGCGGTGAAAACTTTGGTGAGAAAGCTTTCCAGGCAGAGGTAGTCAACTGATTCAAGATCCCTGAGGTGAAGTTGAGCTTGCTGTGTATAAGGACCAGCAAGGAAGCCAGCGACCAGGGACAGCAGGGTGCATCTGCGGTGAGGTGGCGATCTGCTGAGGCCTGTCCGGAGTCCTCTTTTGCATCATCCATCAGCCCCAATGATTTGCACAGCAACTCACCACTGTGCTTTGTACTAGCGTTGGTTTTCTGACTTTATTTTTTAAAGCTGGGGTGTCCCATCTAGTGCCCAGCTTTTCCCCTGCAAGCAGATGCCGCCAGCCCATTCTATACCAACCCCCATTTGAAGCTTCTTCCTTCCATGATTCCTTCTCTTAGTATTTTTACTCTATGTCTTTTGAAGAAAAGAAAAGGAATACAAAATTTTGTTTCTTGTTTGTTTTTGTTTTTTAGAAATCCAGTTCCAGGTGGTCTCCAGTTAAAGGGAGAAAATGTCAGGTTGATCGTCCCTGCCTCTAGATTTGCTAGCAAGTTCCCTTGGAATTTACCACTTTTCTGAGTTTGGCCATGTCAGCGTAGCAGAGCTGATCAGATTTGGGGATGCTGACCCATGCTAACAAATCTCACATACAGTATAAAAGCAGAAGGTTGACTTACTAAATTTCACTGGGAATTATGACCATAAAAGGACAGAATGTTCACATCTCCATAGTTGTTTTTGTTTTTCCTTGTGAACAAGCTAAATAGAAAGATAATTTATTAGAGGACAATTCAATGAGGATGAATCAAAATAAAATGAGTTAGTGTGATGTTGAGAATGTTTGGTTATTATCACGCCTAATGCCTTAATGTTCCCATCTCTATAACAGGACCCCATCTATCAGAAAGACCAAATGCTCATGTTAGCCTGCGAGTTCCAGCATGGTCAGAGCTAGAACAATCTCAGCCAACATTTGCATCTAATTCTTTTTCCCCGTGTTCTTCAGCTGAAAAAAAATAATAATACATATAGTAGACATCATGATAACTTCTCATGTTCTTTTCTTCCTCCAGGCATGTGGTAATACTGTACCTTCCTACCTGTTGGCATCAGACATAAGCATAAGGTCTCCTTTTGCCAATTAGTTGAGAGTGAAAACCATTAAGAGCCAGCATGTGGCTTGCAACCTTCCCCTTCCCCTGCCAGAGTGATTAATGATGCCTTCTTCATCCTGTGTCTCCAAGTGAGAATAACGTGAAAAAAAGTCTCAAACAAACCCACATCATAAGCAAGACATAAAACTTCTTATTTTAAATCACTAATATTTGGGGATTGTTTGTTACCATGGCAAAATTAGGCTCCTGTTGACTGATACAGATACTGGTACCTTGTCATAGGGAGTGCTATAAAACAAACTTAAATATGTGATATTGGCTTCAGGGGTTATATGGCAGATAGTGAGGACACTTTATCATAGACTGGAAGAGTGAGGGTCACTATTACTCAGTGGCTAATCTCTTGGTAAAAGGAACAACTACTTAGCAGGTATGATGAGGCATTCATACAGGCTCTGGGTATCCATGGCTAAGTAGAGAAAGAGAAAGAGGCAAGGGGAAGAGAAAGCCAAGCCATACAGTAAGACTTATGACACAAAAGAAACTTGGGTGTGGTTATTGCTCATAGAGCTGACTGCAATGAGACAGAAAAGCCAAAAATACGTTTTAGAAAATTGTGCTGCCAAAAGAATCAACAGCCTGGAGTAAAATAAACCACAACTATATGATACTTACAAAGACCCTGGGGCTCCCAACTGTATATAGTCAAGAAGTGAGCTGACAAAGTTGCTCAGTCTCCAAGAAGATATCTTGCCAATGTCCCACTCAGATATACCCAAGGAGGATAATGTAAAACAAACAAAAGAATTACACAGAGTGTGAATTTAGGGAGAAAATTGGACAAGGTAGCTACTCCCAAGGAGGAAAACTAGAGCTTATTTAAGAATCATTCCCTGCCAGGAATTGGGGGGAATCCTTAATATGTCTTTGCAGAACCTTTTCAGAACTGCTACGGAGAAGACTGTGTTATGTGGGACTAGTGTATACTATGTGGTCCCAGCTCTTCCTCTCCCAGATTGTTTCCTGCAGTTATCTGTCCTGGTTGGATATTGGATTTTGGAGAAGTTCATAGGCCTTCAAATTCAAGAAGAGCCACATCCAGACCCAACATCAAGACACTGCCCCAAACCAACACATTCCTTAGAAAGTCTGGATTGTGGAATTGATGTCATGAGTAGGAAGAACCTTTGCATTGCTTCCCTTGGGTGAGCTGCATATTTTCTATGTCGGTAGGAGAAAAGGCTAAATATTTTCTTACTAGAATTGTGGACTACGACAGTCATTAGGGCTGTTTACCAATCTTTAGTTATTCCCCTCCTGCAAACCTGAGAGCATTGCAATTGCAGAATCTTTTGATGAGAGCCACGACCATTTGACCTGGATTTGGCTGAGAAAACATGAGCAGCTATGATGTGTGTGATGTCCAGAAAAAAAAGTCTTTAATAGTCAGCGCATGCTTCGTTCTTTCCCTCTCTCGCTGGTGACTGGCCCTGTTCCAGAGGGTGGAAGCTCCGTCATCCTAGGTGCTGTGTGACTGATGCCAGAGGAGCATGTGGCAGAAGCAACAGATGAAACTAGGATGCTTTAGTCACCTTACAGTTTAGGAGCATTTTTACAACTCCAAACTAGACCAAACAAACTAACTAAATTAGCCAATATTCTAGCCTATTTTCCTCATGATTTCAAGTATCCTAAACAAAATACAGACACATCCCCATTGTACTGCATTTTTTTCCAACTGAAGGTCTGTGGCAACTCCATGTCCGGTCAGTCTATCGGTGCCATTTTCCCAACGGTATCTGCTCATGTCGCCTGTTTCACAGTTTGGTTATTCTCAAAATATTGCAAACTTTTTCATTATTATTATGTTTGTTATGGTGATCTGTGATCAGTGATCACTGAAAGCTTGGATGTTGATTTATGTTTTTCTAATACAAAGTTTTTTTTTTAATTAAGCTATGTACAGTTTTTAGACATAATGCTGCTGTGTATTGTGTCAGCGTATTGTATAGTGAAGTGTATACAGTCAGTATAGTGTAGTATATAGTATAGTATACACTATAGCGTAAACATAACTTTTATATATGCTGGGAAACTAAAAAATTCATTGGACTCGTTTTATTGTGATATTCACTTTTTTTGCAGTGGTCTGCAGCCAAACCTGCAAAGCCTCCAAGGTCTGCCAGTATCGGCAAAGGAAACTCAATTCTCTCAAAAAATGCACCATAAACAAGTTAGATGCAGCTTAGAATACAACAATATTTTAAGACAAGAAAATGCGTAAGTGTAATTCACTGCATCAACAGACTGTAGAAAAAGCCATATGCTCATCTCCATAGATACCAAAAAAAACGTGATAGGGGTATCCAGGTGGCTCAGTCAGTTAAGTGTCCGATTCTTGATTTTAGCCTAGGTCATGATCATACCGTTCATGAGTTTGAGACCCGCATCAGTCTCATGCTGGCAGCATAGAGCCTGCTTGGAATTCTCTCTCTCCCTCTCTCTCTGCCTCTCCCATGCTCACTAGCATGCATGCTTTCTCTCTCTAAATAAATAAACTTAAAAAAAAAAAAGAAAAAAATTTGACAAAATTCAAGAGCCCATTTAATAAACTAAAAACAGAAGGAAACTAATTTAACTTCATATAAGATGACAACAAATCTCCTTAGGACATGCATGATTATAAATGGGGAAACACTGGAATCATTCCTCTTAGATTTAAGAACAAGATAGGGATTGCCTCTTTTACTGCTGTTTAACAGCATTAGAAATCTGATAATGGCATAAGATAAATAAAATAAATTAAGGGCATAAAAACGGAAGGGAAGAAATAAAAGTGAGAAAGGAAGTGAAAGGGAAGAAATAAAAATTACCGCATATGTTACCGTTTTCATAGGAAATTTAAAAATACAAATCTTACCATTTAAGGGTGAATATTCACATATCCTGTGACCTGGCATTGATACTTTTACCTACTTGCCCAACTGAACTTTAGCATATATGTAACAGGATACATGTACAGGAATCCATAGTTGTCCTAAGCATAATACCAAAAGCCTAGAAAAAGGAGAAATGTCCAGTACTCCAATGTTGTAGGAAGCACTTTCAACAATAGCCAAATTATGGAAAGAACCTAAATGTCCACCAACTGATGAATGGATAAGGAAGATGTGGTTTATATATACAATGGAATACTACTTGGAAGTGAGAAAGAATGAAATCACGCCACTTGCAGCAATGTGGATGGAACTGGAGGATAATAGCTAAGTAAAATAAGTCAGTCAGAGAAAGACAGATACCATATGTTTTCACTCATATGTGGAACTTGAGAAACTTAACAGAAGACCATGGGGGAAGGGAAGGAGAAAAACAGTTTCAAACAGGGAGGGGGACAAACCATTAGAGACTCTTAAAGACAGAGAACAAACTGAGGGTGGATGGGAGGGGGCGGGGAAGAGGGGAAAATGGGTGATGGGCATCGAGGAGGGTACTTGTTGGGATGAGCACAGGGTGTTGTGTGGAAGGGATGAATCACAGGCATCTACCCCCAAAACCGAGACACACTCTATAGACTGTATGTTAGCTAACTTGACAATAAATTATATACATATATATAAAGAAATGAATAAGCTTAATACAGTCACCCACTAGAATATTATGCAGGATTGAGAATGAATAAAGTCCAGCTATATAACACAGATAAATTTTAGTTATCTAATGCTGGGGGGAAAAGCTAAGCCTTAGAAGAAACATATATGATATTCTTTATGTAAAGTTCCAAAACTAGCAATAAAACTCTCTATATAAATTATGATACAAAAAGCATGATGGTAGGTTAACTAACTGGAATTTAAATAAAAATTTGGAGGATGGTTCAGTCACTTGAGAGTCTGGCTCTTGATCTCTGCTCAGGTCTTGATCTCGGGATCATGAATTCAAGTCCTGCCATGTGGTAGGCATGAAGCCTACTTAAAAAAATGTTGTTGTTGTTGTTGTTTTTAATTTGAAAAAAAAGTGAACAAATTAAAAAACAATCTCTAAAAGGTCATAAACTCAATATTCGATTGAAGGATATGTAAGAAGATGTGTCATTATGAGAGAAGCACATAGGTAGACAGAAGTTATTGATAATATTTTAGTTCTTAGTTTGGGCACTGTATTCAAAAATGTTCATTTTGAAGTAAAAATTTAAACAATGCCAATAAAGTTAGAGATCTATGCATGGACCATTAATTTTATATATGGAATCAAGGGTTATACTGATTTTATTCTGTACATGAGTGTATACCTACGTTGAAAATGTAATTATTTGTACATTCATAGTCAAACACAATAGAAAATACATATATATATGTATATATATATATAATTAGACTCTAGATAGATGGACAGATACTCATTTTAACTTCCACATACAAGTGAATAATAAGAGGTTAACATGCAAGAAGGTAATACCTGCACCTAAGAGCAGTGAGTTGAAGTCAATGAAATTTTAGAAAGATATTCAAAAAGTAACAACGATTTATGAAAATGTTGAAGACAAAATCAGAATTTAGAAATGTTCTGTGTACAAAACAATCTTCATCTCTACACATACCCATGTATTCCATTTTCTCTACTTCTTTTTATTTGTTTAGCTTACAAAAATGCGTGACCCTCCCAACCTGGGAACTTGTAAAATAACGATCACTGCTTCAGAGATGATACCTGGCATCAGAATGGTGCTGTCCAGCACTGGGATGTCCTTCAAAAGAATTGGCTTAACAGTCAATTCTAACAAGACTTAGAAAGGCTAGAGTGTGAATTTTTAGTACAAGAAGTTTCATCCAGTCTGAAGGCCTAAGGTAGAAAAAATCAGAAATCACCAGGGAAGATTTTTGCTGTCCTTACTTACAGTGCACTATCACTGACTCTTATCAACACATTGTCCCTTTCTCCTTTTACTCTCTTGCCAGAAAATGTCTGCAATCATTTGAAATACAGGCATTTCCCAGCATACATGACTTGGCTTACACACATGTATACACCAATAACGAAGAGTCTTGTACCCACAGTTCTGTTCCATAGTCTCAAGATAACAAGCGTTTGTGTTTTTTTGAATCTTTAACTGATAATTTGAGGAGAATATGACCTAGAAGTATGCCTTTACATTCAGCATTACAAACCTCACAAGGCATTGGTGCCCTGAAGTGTCTAGACCACTTTCTTTCGGAAGCATTTTAAGAGAGACAGCAAAAATGCACCTAACATCCATGTTATGAGTGATAATGCATTCTCACCAGGAATATAATTTATGGTATTTGGTTCACTAACATAAACCTATTACCACTATATATTTTTAACCAGTGAATTCAGTGATTCAATGTATAACTGGAAATTTCTGACTATTATCACTTTCAAGGTAGTTCATTTTAACTATTTACATTTTGAAACGCAAATTCCTTAATGATACATTACTTCTCTTCGGATAGGTTCCCATTACCCAAGGGTGGTCTTAGTTTCAAAAAGGATAAAAAGTTCAATTTATTAAAACCCATCAAATATATTTAAATACATGAATTAATAACACAAATTTAAAACTCTAATTTATTACCTTTGGAGGATAATAAGGAACCAATTCATTATCTTAAAAACTATCAATGAAGCAAACCAAAGCATTTATCTTGCCTTCCTGGTATGAACATTTTGTGATCAAAAAGATTAAACATCTTTTATAAAAGTATTTTAATTAGGAAATAAAACTAATTATTAAACTACAGTATCACTATTTTGCATCCCCAATGGATTACTGGATCTAAGCACTTATACTCAGCAGCTGCTAATGCCATAAAAACAGAACAAATAGATATCAAAGTGCTTCTTGGTGAAAAAACACAAAGAAAATAACACCTATAGTATTATCAAAGGAATTGACTATGAGAATGAGCAAGCCAATGGATCTGACAATTTGCCAGAATTTTAGAGGACTGTAAACATGTGGAAATGAACTGTAACTTAACCCAAATCTCAACTTTAAAACTCAGCAGAACTTTTAAAAAAACTGACAAGATTGAGGCACCTTGGTGGCACAGTTGGTTGAGCATCTGAGTCTTGATTTTGGCTCAGGTCATGATCTCATGGTTTGAGCCCCATGTTGGGCTCCATGCTCACAGTGCAGAGCCTGCCTGGGATTCTCTCTCTCCTCTCTCTGCTCTTCCCCAGCTCATGCACATGCTCTCTCTCAAAATAAAGGATGAACTTAAAAAAAAAAAAAAAAACTTGTTGGGATGAGCACTGGGTGTTATATGGAAATCAACTTGAAAATAAATTATTAAAAAAAATACTTAGGGGCATCTGGGTGGCTCTGTCTGTTAAGTGTCTGACTTTGGCTCATGTCACAATCTCATGTTTCGTGAGTTTGAGCCCCATGTCAGGCTCTCTGCTGTCAGCACAGAGCCTGCCTCAAATCCTCTGTCTCCCAGTCTCTACTCCTACTCCCTGCTTGCTCTCTCAAAAATAAACATTTTTTTAAAAAATACTTAAAATTACTTAAGAAAAGATATTGACAAGATTATTGCAATATTTATAGATAAATTCAAAAGACAAAGGATAGGTAAAAATAATTCTTAAAAAGAACAAAGTTGGAGAACTTATACCACCTGAGTTCAAGATTTACAATAAAACTAGAATATTCAAGATATCTAGATCAATAAAAGAGAACTGATATCTCAAGAGTAAACTCATATATTTCAATTGGTTTCACATAATGTTTTAATGGGGAAATACTGCTTTTCAATAAATCACGCTCAAATTACTGGTGATTTGTAAGGCAAAAATGTCATTAGAATATTATATGACATATGCACCATCTAGAAAATGTACTCAAACAGATAATGGACATAAATGTAAAATCTAAACTATCAAATATCTAGACTAAACATAGTAAGGAGATCTTTGCTTCCTTGAGATGAACAAGTATTAATCCAAAAGCACAAATCATTAAAAAAAATGTGATATTAGACTTCAACAAAATTAAAACTCTTAAACTTCCAAAAACATCATTAAGACATTGACCTGAAGCCACAAGATGGGAGAAAATATCCATAATACTTTTGTCTGACTTGTATCCAGGATACATAATTTTTACAACTCAATAAGGAGAATACATATGTTTAATAACATAAAAATTTGGACAAAGACTTGCACAGATGCTTCACTGAAAAAAATACAAAAAGCTAAAAACAAAAGATGGCTAAAACTTTGTCACTAGACAAATGCAGGTTACAACCACAAAAAAGTACGATGCACACTCAGTAGAATAGTTTTAATTAAAAAGACTGACAAAGTCAAGTTTTGCTGAATAAGTGCTGCTCTCGAAACTCAAAATTGCTGATGACAATGCAAAATATTATGGAAAAGAGTTTGGCAGATTCTTATAAGGTTGATAATATACTTACCATAGAAGCCAGGAATATGAATACATATTTATCCAAGTGAAAGAAAACCATATCTCTAAACAAAGACTTGTCATGACTGTTCACAGCATCTTTAATAATCATAGCCCTATCCAAACTTCTGTGGACAGGTAAATGATAAACCAGCTGTAGTTTGTCTATACAATGTAGTATCATTCAGCAATGGATAATATTAGCACCAAAAAGATGGAACAAATTACTAATATGTACAGTTAGTTGGATGAGTCTCAAAACATTATGCTTAGTTTAAGAAGCTACACACAAAAGAGTTGAAATTGTTTTCATTTATTTGAAGTAATTCAAAGGACAAAACACGTTTATGGTGATAGAATGCTGATTAGTGGTTTTCTTACGCATTGGTAGGCACAGGAATAATGGTAAGGGAGAAAGAAGAAAATGTTTTTGTAGTCTCAGTACATTTGATTTTAAAATAATTTAATTTGGGGACACCTGGGTAGCTCGGTCAGTTAAGCATCTGACTCTTGATTTTGACTCAGGTCATAGTCTCATGGTCATGAGATTGAGCCCCATATCAGGCTGTGTACTGAGCATGGAACCTGCTTGCAATTCTCTCTCTCCCTCTCTCTCTCTCTCTCTGTCCCACCACCCCCTCTCTCTAAAATAAAATAAAATAAAATAAAATAATTTAATTTTGAAAGTCTTAAGGCAGGAAATAGTTCAGCATTTTTTCCCCTGGATGTCACAAACAACTTGTTACTGGGGCCCTACTTTTAAAAATAATAATAACCAACAAGTATTGATTGCTTAATATTTATCAGGCATATTCTATGCCTGCACTCCAAGTAAAAATCCCTCTATTGGTACCAATGACTGCTGTAAATCTCAGCAGCTTAACACAGGAAATGTAGGGTGGGCACTTCTCTTGGTCAGTTCACTTCCAAAGAGTGACTCTAGTATGCACACTCTTTCTAATTTGTCATGTCGCCAATTCAGAATCATAGCATTTCTTCCATAAGGATGAAGGCAGAAAGAGAGAGTCAGGGATCCGACAGGAGAATTTATGGATAGGCCTTAAAGAGGGGACATCACTACTCAAATCCTCAAATCAAATCCCTCATAATGCAGAAGAATCACCTTGAGATATTTTTACAATCTCCACATTTCATTGAGTCCAAGTAGTTTATGTGGCCAAGATCAAACTCGAAGAGGAACCTGGAAGTTTCATTTTCAGTGTTTGTATAACTAGGATGGAGAATGATGAGTCGTAACTGGCCATTCCTTGTCACACTTGCTTTACCTAATATCAAGACTCATATATACATAAGTCAGAGTGATTAAAACATAGTGGCACATGTATAGGAAAAGAGTTTAGTCTCAAATTCAGAAACAGATCCATATATATAAACATATAAAAGAAGAGTAAAGCCATATCAAATCATAAATGAAAGGACAGACTCTTCAAGAAGTAATTAATGAGGTATGGGGAAAAAATTTGGTTCCTTCCATCATAAAAAAAATTCTCAATGGGTTACGCATTTAAATAATAAAAACAGTATTAGGAAACTTTGGTAGAAAAAAATATAGACTATCCTTATAATATTAGAGTAGTAAACGACTTTTTAAACAAGTTCTAAAGGCTTAAGACAAAAGCGAAGTATTTCATTGTATATATATATACCACATCTCTTTATGCATTTATCAGTTGATGGACACTTAGTCTCTTTCCATGATTTGGCTACTGTCGAAAGTGCTGCTATGAACATCAGGGTACACGTGCCCCTATGCATCAGCAGTCCTGTATCTCTTGGGAAGATTCCTAACAGTGCTATTGCTGGGTCACTGGGTAGTTCTATTTTCATTTTTTTTGATGAACTTCCACACCGTTTTCCGGAGTGGCTGTACCAGTTTGCATTCCCACCAACAGTGCATGAGGGTGCCTGTTTCTCCACATCCTCGCCAGCATCTATAGATTCCTGATTTGTTCATTTTAGCCACTCTGACTGGTGTGAGGTGGTATCTCAGTGTGGTTTTGATTCGTATTTCCCTGATGATGAGTGACATTGAGCATCGTTTCATGTGTCTGTTTGCCATTTGGATGTCTTTGAAGAAGTGTCTATTGGGGTATTATGGTGAGTGAAATAAGTCAGGCAGAGAAAGACAGATGCCATATGTTTCCATGCATAGGTGGGCTTTGTGAGACTTAACAGAAAACCAGGGGGGAGCGGAAGAGGGGAAGAAAAAAAAAAAGCCACAGAGAGGGAGGAAGACATAACATAAGAGATTCTCAAAGACTAAGAACAAACTGAGGGGAGAGGGGGGGTGGGGGAGAGGAGAGAGTGGGTGATGGGCACAGAGGAGGGCGCATGTTGGGATGAGCACTGGGTGTTGTATGGAAACCAATTTGACAATAAATTATTAAAAAAACAAAAACAAAAACAAAAAAGACTGAAAGGCAAGCCACACAAAGAAAAGTTGAGAAAGCCCTGGTTTGAAATGGAAAGTTTGGAACAATGTATTTGCAGCAAATACAAACAAACACCAAGGATTAGAATCCAGAGTATTTAAAGCTTAGTCACCATTAAGAAAAACACAAGAGATTAAGTAGAACACTTGACCCAGGATAAAAATAAATAACAATGAATGAAAAACTAATAAAAAGGCATCTAACAATCAGAAAAATTAAAACACAAGCCTGTATCACATTTTTGCATATTCTATTGGTAAAAGCTCCAAATCTAAAGCATTATGGGGATGTAGGGAAATTGTTCTACTCTTTCACTGCTGGGAAACGTAAATTGTAGCTACTTAAGAAAGCACCTTCAGAGTGGTAATTAAAAGTAAAAATTAACTACCTGAAGACCGACTTGTAAATACACTCTGATACAAACACTTGTATATTTGCATACAGAGGTATGTACAAGAAAGTGTGCTGCTTTGTTGCTTGAATTGAGAAAATTGTTGAAAATATAAATATCTACTAGCAGGGAAGGCAACATTTACTATGTAAGTATGAATTGTTATACAAGTATTTAAAGAAATGAAGTAAATAAATAAATGTGAAAAAGCAAGTTGGAAAAGAACATGCACAGAATAAAACAGTTTACAAATATGTTATGCAGAAACACAGACAACATGGTATTTTACAATTTTCACTAGTACATATATATGTATATAAATGTATGGGAACTATTCTGAAAGATTACACAACAAAACAGCCTCATTCCAATGACTGAAATATCAGGATTGGGAAGGGTTTAACCAGGACTGTAATGCTCTTAGTTTAAACTTTTAAAGAGAGAAAATGTATTATTTGTGGGGACTAACAATGAAACACACAATAACAACAATTGGAGTAGAAATATACCAACATGTTAATAATGGGCACTGGGTGGTTGAACTGTGATTGTATTTTATTGTCTTTGCTCTTTCAGTGGTGCTCTTGTGTTTCTTGGGAAGGTAGATTCATATTTAAATTTTTAAATACTATGAAACATTGTAACAAAAAGAAATCATGATGCATGCATAAAAGGGGATACTATCCCATTAAAGTCTAGATGAGTTTCCTTGAAATGGAAAGTTGTTCACACTGACTGCATGAGCAACCGGGAGCAGGCTGCCAAATGGAACATCGGCTCAGTTAAAGGTTATTTATTTTCAAGAAACAGAAACCCCCTCAAGCGCGCTTAAGTGATGGAGAATTTATTATAAGGGCTCATATCTCACAGGTATGGCAACATAAAGTTTGTGAGGGATCAAAGCTGCCATTCTTTTCCTGCATCTCCTATTTGCATGAAAATAAAAGATAAAAGAAGGAAAGTAAAAAAAAAAAGGGGGGGGAGAGAAGGATTTATAAATGCATTCATTTATTCATTCCTGGAAAAAAGATGAAGGAAAGAATAAATTAAGGAAGGAAGCAAAGAAGGAAAGAACACAGGGTTAAAATAGTGGGGTATCAATGGCCGACATTATTTCTCTTTACAAAATGGAAAATCCCATAACTTATTTCAAAGACCGTATGATCCTGGAATAAAAAAATGCTATGTTATCATTCCCCCCGAATCTTTCAGAAAATAAGATCACCATTATGGATTATTTTAATAGCATTCCTAGGAGGAAACAAGGGGTTTCGTGAGACAGTGTGAGGTTTATCCGTTTCCTCTGATAAGCAGCCCCCCACAAAATCATTCACTACATGGACTACTCCACAGAAAGGGCACTTTAGAACGTAAGCTCTGAACCAAGAGACTGTACCTTGTTGCCTTCTTGGAGTTCCTTCTTTTCTAGCTAAAACTGAGGGTGGCCAAGTGTTCCAGACCAAGGGCATTTAGGAGACACCACCAGCATGCAACGTCTCCCTGCTCAGACTGCATTTTCAGGAGCTATTTTCCATTTCGCTTCTTTGTGACTCTGGCAGCCTCTTGTCTTAGGAATTAATTTTGTAACTCTAGCTAGTTAGGACCCGCCATTTTCACTGTTGTCGTGGAGTTTGGGGTACATCATTCATGTCAGAACCCTCTCTCTATCTTTCGTAAAGAATACGACATACAATTTTATGCAAAATAATCTCACTCAGTCTTTGCGAATAATTCAGAAGCATGAGACTCTAAATAGAAAATTACACAAACATAAAATTTTCAGTTAGGTTTGGATTTAATGATACCTAAGCCTCGACACCTTTCGAAGCAGGTCTATTCTTCAAAGGCACTGTGACTTTAATCTGAAGAAGTCGATTTCAAACAAAAAAGTAGCTGCTACTGTTAAACGCTTTCCTCAAAATTCTACTATGAAATATGGAAATAATAATAATAAATATCTAGTTTCCTTCATTCTCTACACTCCAGATAGATAGATAGATAGATAGATAGAGATATCTCTATCTATCTATATATATTCTAAATTTGGATCTGAGTCTATATGGCTTGTAAAAGAAAGCTTTTCCTATAGATTTCAGTACTCTCGGGTTGAAAATTCTGCTCAGGTGTTTCAAGTAAATGCCCTCAGCTATAATGGGATAACCCTGCATTTCAAGCATTAGGGTCTGATAGCAAACTCTTGGTTGTAATTAAAAATTAATTGTAAATGGGTGTACTCTTCAAGGAATGAAACTGGGACAATGATGCTGTGTTTGAACATTAAGTTAAATGCTTGCTTCCCTTTCCGTCTATATCAAAGGCCAAAGACATTGCTCCTTATCTTTTAAATTCTGGAAAAATCCAGTCATTAAAATGGTAATGTCTTATAGCACAGGGCTTTTCATATATTCCTTCTAAGCGTAAATATAAGAAATATTACTTTCAACCCAGATTTAAAAATCTCACGAAAAACTATAATAAATCAAAACATATCATATTATCAGATGCACAAAAGAAGACTATATTTTTAAAATTCCCAGTTAAACAATCCCAATGATTCTGAACATTCACACGATTTGGGAGAATTACTCTCTTTGGGAAATAATATTGCAAAAAAAATAATAGAACTGGAGGGAAATACAAATATCCAAGGGGAAGATGAGACTCAAAAACAAAACAAAAATTAATTATGGTAAGAAACGCAAACAGTTGATAGAGGCTGGGATGCTACCTTCGTATTTGTTAATCCAGTACATGGTAAGTATTCAATCTCTTCACACTTATTCAGCACCTCACAATATATAGGGCACCATGACATGCAGTGGGAAAGAATGAAAAGCATAGCCTACTCCATGCTCTCACAAAGCCTGTATTCCTCTGGCAGAAGCTCCATAAATATTTGATGAACACATGTTATCCATGAAGAAATGAATGAATAAATGAATGAGTAAATTAATGATTAGTCTGTTAGAAAGCCTTTATATACAAAGTGATCATTTGAAACAGTCGTCTTCGAGCAAAAACATTTGGACAATATCTCTGAAATTACTGAATAATCATTGTGTGAACTGAATGTTTCAGTTTTATTGGATTTTGATTGTAAATGAAAGTATCTACTGATTGTCAGAACCCATGACAACAAATAATCTGTCTATTCGGCACATTACTGAACTCCCTAAACTAAGAATAGGGCCTGGCAATAGCAGGCACTCAAGAAGTATTTGTCAGATAGCTACAAAACACAGGCAATACAGCCAATCGAGACATGGGGTTTTTTGGTTTGTTTTTGTTTTGTTTGTTTGTTTTTTTAAATACCTTGTCATCAAGCTCTAGGGCCAAGTCATCAAGTCAGTGGTTAAAGCCAAAGTACTTTTTGAACTACAAGGATCCCCAATTCCTGTTAAGCAAACGAATAAATTCTGGATTGCGAAATACAGGGAAAGCAAAGTTGTCTTTCTATTAAAAAATCCACTATGGTTGATTTACATGTGTCTAGGAATAGAGACTGTCACATATGAGATTACTGTTCAACCTGACCTCCCGAAACTAGATCATTTCTTCTCTCTCTCTCTGTAGTTCTCTCAATCCACCCCCACTCCCTCCTCCCCTCCTCTCTCTTTCTCCTTTCTAGTCCTTGATATTCAGAGGCGCATGAAGTTAGCTGGAAACAGCGAGAACTCAAGTGCAAATTCTTTCTGACATTAACACTTCTCCATCACTCTAAATTAGTATGCATAGTAGCTAATAAGCTATGAAAGTCACTTACCAATAACAATGCAATCTTTGAATGCTAATCTGAATGGATACCAGCCACAAAGGAAAGACGGCTACCCTGATTGGATGAGGCTAATCAGCGAACCTTTGGCAAAATAAGTGACAGATTCTCATTTTCATGCATCTCCTCCACCCTGCTTTGACTCATCTCTCCCCCTTTCTTTATATTTCGTTCAAGTAGGAAAATTAGCATCAATTTGTGAAGACAATTCTACATGCACTCTTGATATTCCTGCACCTTCACATATCTATCCTGTAATTGTGACATATGCGTAATTTGTCTATTAGTAAAACAACCATATTTAGGCTTTTTATTCCCTCCTTAATCAGTGGCTCTTTCAGGGACCTAAGATAACATCTAGTATCTTTTTTTTTTTTTATTATTCATCTGTTTGGAAACCCAATTCCTACATCCTCAATAGATTAGATACGGTGGGTCTCAAACTTGACTACAAAATAAAATCCCCTCTGAAGACTTAAAATAATACTGAATCCTTGGTTTCACCTCACAACAATGGAATCTGAGCCTCTGAGAATGTGGCCTAGCCTATGTATTTTTTTAAGCATCCTAGGTGCTTGAAGCACAGTTAAGAACTAAGAACAATTAGCTGTGGTTATTAGTTCAGGCCTTGCAGACCTAATTCCATTTGTAAATCTGTTTAGGACCATAAACATCAGTCTTGTCCCATAATTACACCAGGGTTATGGATTTGGCATAAGAAAACCACAGAAGTAAGCTTCCCTCTCGGTGTATCAAATCAGAGTGTGCATGTTATCAACATGACTGATCATTGATTATATAAACTTGATGACTTGGTTAAGGTGGTGTCTGCCAGATTTCTCCACTATAAATTTATTTATTATTTATTCCTTCTCATACTGTATTCTCTGGAACTGAGTCACTAAGTCCAGTTCATACTCAAGAGAAGGGAAACTAACTATCATTTGGAATTCTTCTGTAAGGATGATTTGTTCCTTCTCCACCATTTATTTCTTCAATTATTTATTTTTATCAGTATGGACTCGTAGATATTTATTTTAGTTTGGAGGATTTGGTATAATACTATTATTATTATTTATTAGGTTGCTCAGATTGTTTCAGTTTGGGCCACTGGAAACATTTGAAGTTGGCTCCTGTATCAATTTGATATGCTGCATTTTTGTTTGTTTTGCTTAAGCATTTTCTTACTTTCTGGCATTGCAAGAATCTCTAGGTTCATCTTATATTTTCCATGCCCCAGTCCTAGGATCTTCCATTTCTCCAAAGATTGCTAATTTCTTTTACCAGAATATGGTCTTTAGAAGCCAAGATCTGAGTAGTAGGTGTCCTCATTATTACTGGGGTGTCAGTAGGGTGAGTTTTGAACTCAGCATTCATATCTAAGTCCTGCCTATTAAAGAACTATAAAAGTTTTCAGAATCTACACATTAAGGTAAACATAATTATAATTATGAAGCACAAATTCTGTTTCCTAAACTGGTATTTGGCACCTGGACATTTTGATGATCCTGCCTTTTTTTTTTCTAGATACTTTCATTATTAGTTTAATAAAGGTGTTATGACCTGTGTGGTTCTTGCCAGACACAGTGGATGCTGCCTACCATCTTTATTTGCAAATGATAATCATATAGCCCCAGAAAAATACCATTTATGTAATGACCTTCTTTAGCCCTTTTAGTGGTCCTCCAAGCTGACAGACATCATCAGATTTCTGGAGCACCCCACAGCTGACAGCTGAGATATTTAGCCCACCTCTCACATCAACTCCCAAGAGCACCACATTTTAGTGATTAGGTTTTTAAATCATTTATCCCTTTTTTGTTTGTTTGTTTCAAAGCCTAGAGTGTTCAACAAACAGCAGCTGTTTTTAGTTAGGGTTTTCATAAGCGACTTGACAGATTTAGATATGGGTTAGTTTTAGTCAGGGCAGCATTTGGAGCTTATACTCCAACAGTGAGTAGAACTCAGTATCAGAAACTGATATTAAATCATGAACATTAAATCCCACCATAGTACCAATAGAAGTACTTCAGAGAAAAAGGAAGCAAAACATGAAGAATTCAGGTCCAGCACAACTGTGCTATCAGAGAACTTCATGAAACATCCACAGCAATTAGAAGTTAAGAATCACACACAGTAGAAGTGATTAGTTCTCACTCTAGAGTCATTATGCCCACTCTCCCTCTTCTCAGTGACACCACGTGGAAAACAGATTAAGTAGGAATATGATGTATAAGCTCTTGGGAAACAAGATGTCCAAAGACAAAATGCCATTTTTGTTGGCATGTGACAAATAGCAACTATGATGAACCACTTATATGTAATTCAGTGATCTTTGTTTCAGTGGTCTGGAGAAAGCCAAGTTACAATAGGATATGAATGCCAGTTGGAAGCATTTATACTGATCTGTGTAACTGTGAGATGGAGGTGTGTACATCCACCTACAAACTTCAGAAAAGGCTGTAAGCACCAAAACGGAGTCTTCAAGAGTGAATGGACATGCAAAAAGTGCAAACAAAACGTATGAAATAGAACTGAAATGCTCAGTCATTTCCCACAGGAATATAACTTCAATCTTGCAAATACAAACCCCTGAAAACAAGGAAGAATTTTTTTTTAAATATGAGATTTTTAATTCAACTTGATCTACAG
Organism: Paguma larvata; assembly: GCA_030068075.1. Classification (NCBI taxonomy): domain Eukaryota; kingdom Metazoa; phylum Chordata; class Mammalia; order Carnivora; family Viverridae; genus Paguma; species Paguma larvata. Next base: position 87,069,525 of record CM057834.1, on the reverse strand, counting down.
TGTCTAGATGCTCTGGAAATACTTATTCCCTGAAGGGTAAACATGGGCACTTTCTACTTATTTACTGGAAGTGCTTCCAGGACTTTATCTATGGTTTTAAAGTCTTTACTGTGGCATGACAAGCAGAAACAGATTGTAAACACACATACACACACACACACACACACACACACACTTCTAAAGTGATTCATTTTTCTCCTGCTGAGAAGACGATTAGTGCCATTTTAGTCCAGAATCAAAATGCTCTCATTAAAAACAAAACAAGAGGAAAAATCTCTAATCTCATTATACTATTACCAGAAGGAACAATCCATTTCTAGTCCTTTTTTTCCTAGTTCTTTCCTGTTGCAGTGAAAAGATGGGTTTTGCTTTAACAAAAATCCTAATAAATGAAAATACAAGATAGTCAAAATGAAACAGAGGGGCTTGGTGACTTTTCATAAGGATTTTCTAGGAGTCTTTCCTCTGAGTTGAATTCCCTAGTGCTGATGGATTCGAATTTGATGTTCCAGTGAATTGACAGGGACCTTTTCAGGAACACTTCCATTTAAAAGATGAATTCCTTGGGTCTTAAACCATTCTAATCCTAAGGTTCCAATGTGATTTCTTTCTATTAATGCAACCATTTCTGATACTAGATGAATTACAATGCTATTTTAAGTTAATAAGAATTGCTGTTATTTTTCTATTCTGTGCTCTAAATGATGTAAAAGAAAGAGGGAGCCTGGTTTCATATTCAAGAATGTCCTAGACCTAATGAGGATACTAACCACTTCCTAACCCCCAGCATGAAAGAAAAAGGGAGCTGCTAAGTTATAACAGGATAAAGCAGAAAAGAGGAATGATTAAACTTCATTCCGGCAGAAAGACATGCCAACGGTCTTGAAGGTGAGACTCGGATCTGGTAGTCCTCCACACAACTGTTACATTCTTTTCTTCCTTAGTGAAGCACAAATTTAATCCCCAGAGACACCAAAAAGGCACAGAACAATCTACTGCAGGAGTCTAAGAATCTGGCATTTAAAGGTAGGTACCCCAGGGGATGCCACCAGAACGGCAACTATGGAACCCACACTATGCAAGTTAGGAGAGAGCATTAAAATCATATTACTTAAGAGTGTAGGTTGCCAAATACTGGAAACGTATCAAGAGAAGAGGACTTCTGAAATTAGATCAAGTTACACTTCACACTCTCAATGTTTTCCTTCAGATTCCTAGGGCTGCTTCCCAAGAGGCACAGAATTCTAGTTTTGAAGGTTTTCTCTGGATAATCCTGCTGAACTATTGGGGTGAAGCAGGAGCTGTTAGGAGGCAGGGGAGCCTGGAGGGCTTTTGACTCTAATCAGTTCAGCACAACCTTGATCCATTTTAAATATCAGACTTCTGAGTAAGATCCCTTTTGGACATAATGGAATTGTTGCTTAAAAGTAAGTGTGAACATCAACAGAAATTCTGATATTAACTCTAACTCTAGAGACTATCTTCCTATACCAAAACTAGAATTGCCAGGATCCACTTTAATAAGAACTATTTCCAACTGTCCTGTTCATGGCCATATATCTCACTAGAGAACTTAGCATTGTTTTCACTTTTATCACTTTTAAGACATATTTAACCAGACACATATTTTTTTAGCAAAAAATGTCTATAATTTACTAAACAGTTGAATTTTAGGCAGATATTTTGACAGCAAAATGTTTATCTCCTAAATAAATAAAGGTTCATTTGCTTATATATTTTGGCAAGAAATTATTTTATTTTGAGGATTAATTTTTTTTAATGTTTATATTTATTTTTGAGAGAGAGAGACAGAGAGTGAGCAGGGGAGGGGCAGAGAGGAAGAGAGAAAGACACAGAATCTGAAGCAGGCTCCAGGCTCTGAGCTGTCAGCACAGAGTCCGACATGGGGCTCCAACCCATATACCGCGGGATTATGACCAGAGCTGAAGTTGGATGCTTAACCGACTTGCCACCCAGGCACCCCTCTTTTTAGGATTTTTAAATATTACTTAAGTAGTTCCTATTCTTTTCAATGATAGGAGTAAGGGCCTGAGTCATCAAGGGTCTGAGTACGAAACTTTTAGCTGGGGTGCCTGGGTGGTTCAGTCAGTTGGGTGTCGAATTCTTGATTTTGGTTCGGGTCATGATCTCGTGGTTCATGAGACTGAGCCCTGTGTTGGGTTCTGCGCTGATGGCACAGAGCCTGCTTGGGATTTGCTTTCTCTACCTTTCTGTCCCTCCCCTACTCGTGCTCGTTTATGCACTCTCTCTCAAAATAAATAAACAAACTTAAAAAAAAAAAAGAAGAGAGCTTTGGCTCAAGCCTTTGATAATCTTTTCCCACATGATTTGACTAAAACAACATAAATTTTGAAAACTTCTGTTTGGGAAAATGTAGTAGAATTAAATAATTGTGCTTTTTTTCATGTTTCCATAGATTTCTAGTTTACTAGGACAGAGCATGAACTTAGATTTGCATTTCATTAAATTCTATTCAGCATTAAGGCCCTAAAACATATTCACGGGTTTTTGTTCGAAAGTGATTATTACAGCAAACCATTTGGAAAGTAGTTTAAAAGCGATACAAGTGTGTTTACTGACAGCTTCGTAGAAGTATCACAAGCCAGAAGTAGAGGGTGTTAGTATGTATTGTGAGTCCTGAGAGAAAAACAAAGTAAATTGCTTAGGGAACTCTTTCTTTCAAGAATCATCTCCTGGGATTACTTTTCTTCAAAACACTTTTGGAGAATCACTCCCTTAGACATTTCTTCCATTTTAAAAGTTCATCTATATTAAACACACGTGCACACACTGTAGGAAATACTGAAAGCTACATTCAACAAAAATCATTGGTTGATATATTGGAAGATGTAATTTCTTTCTCGAGACTGATAAATTATACCATTGTCTAAATACCTTATATTGTTTTAGTTTGGCCATTAGAAATAATCTTTTGCAGGTGAAATTCATTTATTCCCACTAATTCTCAAATTGGGTATCTCTCAAGAGAGAACAAATTTTTATCTTCCTAAAATGAATTTGTCCAAAAGTTGCAGGATGGAAAAAAAAATTGTCTCTGATAATCTATTTTAGGTTTGAGAGTCCATCGTCTTTAATACTGCGATTTCTCTGTTATCTCAAAGTCCAGCAAAAAAAGTATTCCCAGCTCTGCCTGTCATTTAACTATCACCTGACTGTCAGCCTATTCATACTACTATAAAAAATACCACAGACTGGGTGGCTTATAAACAACAGAATTTATTTCTCACAGTTCTGGCTGAATGTCCAAGATCAGAGTGCCACCAATGTCCAGTTGTGGTAAAGGACCTCTTCTGGGTTGTGTACTACAGACTTCCTCATCTGTCCACATGGCAGGAAGGGCAAAAGAGTGTTCTTGGGCCTTCTTTTATGAGGGCATTAACCCCATTGATGAGTGCTTGCCCTCATCATCTAATTACCTCCCAAAGGCCCCACATCCTAACGGCATCACATTGGATGTTAGGATTCCAATATGTGAATCTGGGGAGGACACAATGATTCAGACTACAGCACTGACCATTATCCTCATGAGCCTGAAGTCCAGAAAGACGCTTATGAACTTAGGTATCAATAAACACAGATTAGAGATGGTGGGACAAAGTTGAAAGAGTAGCATCTCCATTTGAGAGCCCACGGTCAGTGTTCGATGGTTTCGTTCTTGAAAATAAGCGGATGATCAATGAGTGCCAGATGTTCGAGTAGAGCCAGAATCATGGAATAGAGAGAGTAAGCGAAGCAAAGAAGACGAAAATACTTGGAGGAATCAGAAATAATTTAGGGAACAAAAGAGAACTAAAATCACAAAGTTAATGACTTCCTTACTTTCAAACTGAAATAACCGAAGAAGTATTTTATGTTATTAGGAGTGCTGTGTCTCCACGTCTGATGTGTGGGTCACGAATCTGTTTCTTTGCATATCTAGTAATTTTTGGTTAAAAGCAAGTTAATGTATATAATATATTATATTTACGAATTGTTTTATTTTTCTGTGGATTTGTGGGGGGTTTTGTCATTGTGATACCAGGCAAATAATTTATTTCAATCTGTGACATTTGCCTCATGTGCAGCATGCAACTATCTAATTCTTGCTTTTCTCCTTTGCTTCCTGTGACTTTACACTCAGATGCCAGAAGCTAGCTGAGTATCCATCTCAGCTGCCTGGATATGAAGTAGACTCAAAGATTTGGAAATTGTGTAAGATTCCTTAGACTTTTAGGTTTTTTTTCCCAGGGTCCATGGGATCTCCTACATGAGTATTTATTTTATCCTGATAAATACTTGGTAATCTTCTGACTACTAGCCCATTATTAATGTGCCCATGTCCGTTTTATATTTATAGAACACTCAGGTACTCAGAAAACTGCTTTTACATTAGAAATATTTCAAATATATGTTGAAAGAAGCATTGAACATTGAGTAATACATCAACAATTATCTACTGATCAGAATGGTTGATTAACCAAAATCCTCCAGACCAGGTTATAAAGACTAATCCCAATTTCTGATTTACTCAAATAATGAATCATTCTTATTCTTTTTTTAAAAATCTTTATTTATTCTTGAGAGAGAGAGAGAATGAAAGAATGCGAGTGGGGGAGGAACAGAGAGAGAAGGAGACACAGAATCCGAAGCAGACTCCAGGCTTGGAGCTGTCAGCACAGAGCCCGACGCGGGGCTTGAACTCACAAACTGCAAGATTGTGACCTGAGCTGAAGTCAGATTCTTAACCGACTGAGCCATCTTTCTTACTCTTAAAGACAAAGTCTTTGAATATTTACATGGAGAAATGACAATAGGTTTCTATAAAAGAGTTTATTGTATACTTTATAATCCAAATTAGGGCACTTCTAAGACTGAAGGTAACCAGGTAGGATGGGAGGAGGGGGGGAGGTATATGGTTAGCTGGCAGGATGTTGGGAAGACAAGTGTTTGTTCCAGGTGAATAGGACCATTGTACCTCTGATCCCACAAAGTCCCACAGAAGGACAAACTGTAGGGACCAGCTCATCTGGAAACTTAACTGAGCTGAAGTTTCAGGGATCTGTATGGAATGCTTCTCCAGTAGGTTCAGTTTGTGGCCTGCATCCTACCCACATGTGAGACAGATTAGATACAGTGGTTAAAGACTACCATCTGGAGCTGGGTGATTCAAAACCTATAATCAAAGGAAATCCAACTACAAGGATGGTCCAGATTACTTGCACTAAGGAAAGAGATGTTTGCTTGCTTTCTCCCTTCTGAGTTTATATATAAGATTTTACACGGAGTGTCCAAAGAGAGCTAGGACTTGCTTAGTTAGTCATTGGCAGAGAGAGTCACTTTTAGCCATGGTTCAGTAAACTATGTTCAGAGAAGGCAGCTAAGAGGAACAGATAGATGAAATGAATTTAATTCAGTAAGACTTCCATAGTACAGGACAATGGTGGCCTAGAATGGGAACCACAGTACGAGAATGGAAGCTAAAAGATTAGCAGACTTGCAGAAAATCTGGGGCAGGAAGCAGTCAGGTGCTAATTAAAAGGCTTCAGCAGAAAGTACAGGCCATCAATGGGAAAAATGGAAATTGATGCTAAGCTGAAAAGTCTGTGAGTAAGAGTTTTACTCCCTTATTCAAGGTCAGATTATCTGAAAAGTGGAGATCCAGAGGGACATCTGGCCTTGACTTTGAAGGGCAATGAGGTAGGAAGCAAGGTAGTTCTTGACATGGGTCTGTACAATCTGTGTTCCCAGCTTTCTGAAAGCTCAATTTCCTGGCACCTTTTCCTCTTGGACATTTACAATTCACCAAGTGTCATATCATTATCAGCCTTTGATGTAGACTTGAAATAATGAAATACAGTAGCAAATTCTTGAAACTGCATGTCTTACCTGACAGTCTCTGCTCAGGGAAGAAGGCAAATGAACATGACTTCTGCGTCCCCTGGAATTGGCCTCTTGCTGGCAGACAATCAGAGAGCAGACCTGGGTGCCATCAAGCCCTGTGAAATTTTCAAATAAAGGTCTCATGGTTTCCCACCTCCTTCCAAGTGTGTTGCTGAATTCGTTATGGATGGAGATATATTCAAAATCAGCGTTAGCTATGCCTGATGGACTTTAGCTGACACTGCTTTTGTTTCATCTACCTGGCACCCACAGTTTGGAAACTGTAGTTTGCATAAGACAAAGAGCTCACTGTCCATTAAGGAATGGACAATAAGATTTCTTCCCTGGTTGGGCTAGACATTTGCATGTTTTACATGATGGGGAATGGTAACCATTCTTAGAATGGAGTTATGAAGGAGTTCTGATCTCTATTACAGTCACACCACACATTCCTAAGGGACTTGTCATTCAGAAACAGCAAATTTAGAATTAAAATGATGAATATTACTTGAAATTATATGACCTCCATTTCATATTCATAGTAACTTTTAATTCTGGCATTCTGGTCATCCACGAAGAAACAAATCAAAATATATGGGTTATTTGCTATTTGTTATGATGTAGCTTTTATGTGCCTCTTTCATTTTTAAAAATTAATATTCGTCCCTATAAAAATTAGCAATTGAGATAAGCAAAAGGAATAAAATAAAAATTCACTTGAAATCCTACCCTAGCAATTTTTAATCCTTCTTATTTAGATGTAGGTCCTTTCAATATTCTCTCTATGCATAATACTAGGAGTATTATATACAACTTTTGAAAATAAAAAGATATATTATTTTTCATAGCAACATATCCTCAATGCTTTTCTTTATCAATATATATTCTTGGGAATCTTGGTTACAAATGATGGGTTATACACACAAACATACTCTGGCCTATCCCACAAATTCCACTAAGATGAGAGTGAACGGATTTTATTTTATATTTTATTTTATTTTATCTCATCTCATCTTATTATTTTATTTTTCTTTTAGTTTTTTGAGAATGAAGGGATTTTAAAAAGCCATCAGGAATCTAAAAGAGGCAAAAGCAACAAACTTTTGGAAGCTGAAAGCAGATGGGTGAGTGGCAACTGATCCGGCAAATAGAAGAAAATGGAATCATAGGTTCGCAATGCGCACACAGGAACTGACAGTGCCAGCTACCTCCTGAGAGAAGTGAAGATGGAACCAGAGCCAGATGCTTGTGCTGGTCTGTTGGAGCCCCTCAACCGCTCCCCCCATCCCCTCCGGACTTGAGATTTATGCTCTAAGAGGGTAAGTGGAGAGTCTCTGCACTAAGGGGGTGGGGGACAGATGTGTTTGGGGCATGTGCCAAAGCAAAAACGGAGAATTAAGTGTATGTTTATGTAATGAATGTTGAGATTCCTGGCTTGTTATTCTTACTAGCACCCAGGCACCTAAGCTTAAACCCTTTAGATAGGAGATTGAAAAACTAACACACACACACACACACACACACACACACACACACACACACAGAAACCATCCCAGACACAACAGTTCAGTCACAGTAAGCAAGCCCCACCCATGTTCACAGTTCATGATCAGTATGTTACTCTTCTACTCTTTTTTTTTTTAATTTTATAATAGTTTATTTTCAAATTGGTTTACATATAACACCCAGTGTTCATCCCAACATGTGCCCTTTTTAATGCCCATCACCCCCTCTCCCCCCTCCCTCATCCCCCTTACCCTCAGTTTTTTTCTTAGTCTTTGAGAGTCTCTTATGTTTTATGTCCCTCCCTCTCTGTGTCTTTTTTTCCTTTCCCCTCTTCCCCTCCCCCTGGTTTTTGCTTAGTCTCACAAGTCCACCTATTCGTGGAAACATATGGTATCTGTCTTTTTCTGACTGACTTATTTCACTTAACATAATACCCTCCAGTTCCATCCATCTGGCTACACATGGCCAGATTTCATTTTTTCTCATTGCCACATAGTAGTCCATTGTATATAAGTACCATAACTTCTTTATCCATTCGTCAGTTGATGGGCACTTGGTCTCTTTCCATGATTTGGCTATTGTCGAAAGTGCTGCTATGAACATTGGGGTACACGTGCTCCTATGCATCAGCATTCCTGTGTCTCTTGGGTAGATTCCTAGCAAGGCTATTGCTGGATCATAGGGTAGCTCTATTTTCATTTTTTTGAGGAACCTCCACACCATTTTCCAGAGTGGCTGCACCAGTTTGCATTCCCACCAACAGTGTAGGAGGGTGCCTACTTCTCCACATCCTCGCCAGCATCTATAGTTTCCTGATTTGTTCATTTTAGCCACTCTGACTGGTGTGAGGTGGTATCTCAGTGTGGTTTTGATTTGTATTTCCCTGATGCTGAGTGACATTGAGCATTGTTTCATGTGTCTGTTGGCCATCTGAATGTCCTCTTTGGAGAAGTGTCTATTCATATCTAATAAACCTAACCAAAGAGGTGAAAGACCTCTACACTGAAAACTATAAAAAACTTATGAAGGAAATTGAGGAAGACACAAGGAAATGGAAAAACATCCCATGCTCATGGATTGGAAGAATAAATATCGTCAAAATGGCAATACTACCCAAAGCAATCTACACATTCAATGCAATCCCAATCAAAATTGCACCAGCATTCTTCTCAAAGCTAGAGCAAACAATCCTAAAATTTGTATGGAACCACAAAAGACCTCGAATAGCCAAAATAATACTGAAGAATAAAACCAAGGCGGGAGGCATCACAATCCCAGACTTTAACCTCTACTACAAAGCGGTGGTCATCAAGACTGTATGGTATTGGCACAAAAACAGACACATAGACCAATGGAATAGAATAGAAAACTCAGAAATGGACCCGCAAGTATATGGCCAACTAATCTTTGACAAAGCGGGAAAATGTATCCAATGGAAAAAAGACAGCCTCTTTAACAAATGGTGCTGGGAGAATTGGACAGCAACATGCAAAAGAATGAAACTAGACCACTTTCTTACACCACTCACAAAAATAAATTCTAAATGGATAAAAGATCTGAATGTGAGACAGGAAACCGTCAAAATCCTAGAGGAGAAAACAGGAAAAAGCCTCTTTGACCTAATACGCACCAATTTCCTACTCGACACGTCTCCAAAGGCAAGAGAATTAAAAGCAAAGATGAACTATTGGGACCTCATCAAGATAAAAAGCTTCTGCACGGCAAAAGAAACAACCAACAAAACGAATAGGCAACCAACAGAATGGGAAAAGATCATCGCAAATGACATATCGGATAAAGGACTAATATCTAAAATCTATAAAGAACTTACCAAACTCTTCTACTCTTAAACATGAGCAGACAACCAGGGCTTACTTGTTACTCGTGGAAACCTTCTAAACATGAAAGACAGAGAACAGACAGAAAAAAGAGATAAGAGAAGAAACAGATTGGGTAGAAAAAGAGTACCTTTCCTCAACTTTTATCTTGGTGTCGAATCTAAAGAAAAGCTGATTGAACCGTGCAATGAATATTTTGCCATGTTTGTGCTCTCTTTCAAATGCTGAATCATGAAATTTCACTCCTAAATAATTCAGCATGTATCTCTTGAAAAAAGGGGCTTTCTCTATATCATGTCATTTTCACCTATAAACATATTAATAATAGTTCTGTATCATTGATCATCCACATTGTGCCCACAAGTAATTTTTATTGATGCTTCTTTTTTATCCCATAATGCAATCAGATTTCATAAGCTCCATTTTGTTTTTGGGTCTTTGTAGACCCTTTACCAAAGAACAGTCCCTCTGTATTGTTTTTCATGAAATTTAGTATTGTTGAGGAGTCCAGGTCAATTGCCTTGTAGACAGAACATTCTACATTTGGGATTTGACTTTTTCATCATGATGTCATTTAACTTATTTCCCTATTTCTTATTTAGAGTAGAAAGTAGATCTACTCTAAATTTTTTTAATGAATTTTTAATGTTTATTTTTGAGAGAAAGAGGGACAGAGAGAGAGAAAGAGAGCACAAGCAGCGGGAGGAGGAGCAGAGAGAGAGAGGGAGACACAGAATCCAAAGCAGGCTCCAGGCTCTGAGCTGGCAGCATACAGCCTGATGCGGGGCTCAAACCCACACACTGTGAGATTATGACCTGAGCCAAAGTCAGACACTTAACCGACTGAGCCACCCAGGTGCTCCTACTCTAATTTTTTTAACGTTTATTCATTTTTGAGAGATGGAATGTGAGTGGGGGAAGGGCAGAAAGAGGGAGACACAGACTCTGAAGCAGGCTCCAGGCTCTGAGCTGACAGCACAGAGCCCAATGTGGGGCTTGAACTCACAGAATGCGAGATCATGACCTGAGCTGAAATCGGCTGCTTAACCAACTGGGCAACCCAGGCGCCCAAGATCTACTCTACAAACGATATTATTTTGTGTTCTCATTATACCATGTTGGAAGAGCATATAAATTTAGATTGGTCCACCAATAAGAATAATTAATGATACTAAATTTGTTCACTTGGTTAAGGCAGCTAACCAAATCTAAGAGGAGAAATATGAATCTGAAGACAGAAAAAGATACTGCAACTATGAAATAAGAAGAGAATGCTTTTACAAGCACTGAAGAATATTGAAAAATAAGATAATAGCTCTTTGGGATGCCTGGGCGGCTCAGTTGGTTAAAGGTGATTTCAGGTAAGGTCATGATCTCATGGTTCATGGGTCTGAGAGACTCTGTGCTGACAATGCATAACCTGCTTGAGATTCTCTCTCTCTCTCTCTCTCTCTCTGCTTGTGCTCTCTCTCAAAATAAATAAATAAACTTTCAAAATGTGTGTGTGTGTGTGTGTGTGTGTGTGTGTGTATAAGAGATAATAGCTCTTTAAGAGTAAATGCATAATAGCAGATATCCAAAAGTCATAAGAGGTGTGAAAAATAAAGTTGAGGTGATCACCTAAAAAGTAGAGGCTGAATAGGAAAATAAGAGAGAAAATAACAGAAAGAGGAAGAAGAGTCTAGGAGATCCAACATATGACTAAAACACTTCCAAACTGAGTAGAAAAAAGAAATTAAGTTAAAATTTTTAACAAAATGTTTCAAGAAAGTTTTCCTGGGTTGCAAGATATATTTCCAGATGGAAAGTGTTATGAAGGGCCAGAATGCACATTGATTGCTTTTTTCTCTATATTCGTTCCATTAACCTATCTTCTCCTATACCACATGATTTTATTTATTGTAGCACTATATGGTAATGTTTGGTTGGGTATGTACTTCTTCTTGTTCAAATTTTTTTTATCATTTTTATTCATATAAATTTTATTATGATATTTAAGACCATTTTGGAAAATATGCCTTTCTTCAAAATCTAGGTATATTTTGATTAGGATTGCATAATGTATATATAAATCTGAGTCCAAAGTTAATGTGTAGAATGGTAAGGTTTCTCATTCAAAGTCATTTATTTTATTACATGCATGAAGTCATCTTTTATATACTCTGCTATTTTTTATTTACTGATTTGTCATTAAATCCTACAGGTTTTTGCTAAGTTAATTACTAGGAATTTTGTAAATTTTTAATTATTATAAATGTTATATTTTTCCATCACATTTTATGTATTGATAATATAATGATTATAATTATACACTAAAATAAATAAATAATTAATTAAATGATGAAATACCACAGACAGATTTGTAAGAAAAACACAGGTGTCTAACATGGGTAAAGCTGAGAACAGCCTCCGTGGGTGGGTGGGTGGGTGCTCCCTGAGCAAATCACCATTCAATTCACACTGGCCAAACCAGAGCCCAGATCTGGTGTGGACTGAGTCTCAAGTGGCATTAGACTAAGAAGCTTCTATGCAGAGGTGATAGTCACCAAGCTGTGATAATGTCAAGCATTTCGTGGCTGGTTTACAAGCTGGACTGCAAAGGTAGTACCTGAGATAAGGCTATTGCCCAAATAAAAGACAATTGAGGGATAGCCTGGCCTTCTCTACCACTTTCACTTAACTTAACATGGAAAATTCTAGCTCTACAAATCCATGCACTCTGTTTTGATATCCTTCTGTGCAATCCTTTAAAGCAAAGTGCTGTATTTTTTTTGTAATGTTTACTTATTTATTTTTGAGAGAGAGAGAGCAGAAGAGGCAGAGAGAGAGGGAGACCTAGAATCTTATGCAGGCTCCATGCTGTCAATGGAGCCTGACGCAGGGTTCCAACTCATGAACTCTGAGATCACGACCTGAGCCAAAATCAAGAGTTGCACATTTAACTAACTGAGCCACCCAGGGGCCCAAGCAAAGTGCTGTATTATGTCCAAAGGAAATCACTACTTTTGGGAATGTGCAAACTCACCTTAATATTTAATTATAATTATATTGATTATAATTAAATATATCAAATTAATCAAGATGAATAATTAATATAATCATTATTTAATATTTATTAAAATAAGTGGATTTCATATTACTTAGCTTAAAGAAAGAAAAATATACAAAGACCTCTTAGAGAAAACAACACAATAACAATGTCTCACTAATTCCAAATTGTAAACACTCCTAGTTTTCTCTTGAAAATTCCAAAAAGGAAAACAATTAGCTTATTTTCTTGCTTTTTTACTTAACCTAACAGATCAAAAGGCTCTTACCTTTGGTTATCACAACTGTTCTCTTTATTCAAATATGTCTGTGGCTAATGCACACAAAGGGACATCAGGTTTCTGAAGCCCTAGATGTTCCATTGTACATAAGCATTGAGTTTCACTGCAGAGTGATTCTTTGTAGATAATTTCACTTTCTACAAGAAGATAGTTCTGGCAGGGAGTCTATCTTTACATTGATATCTTAATCATAATATCCTTTCCAATCTCTTAAATGAAATTGAGCTATTTAAGATACCTATTTCCACCTGCGTCAGTTTTGTTAGATGATAATTTCTTAGGAAAATGTTTCCTTTAGGTTTTCAAATGGGTTGCAACAGAGTTGTATGTGATATTTTGATGTGCAAATAAACATCTTCTTCTATATCTGTAGTTATGTCTCCTTTCTTATTCTTAATAGTCAAATTTTTTCATCTTCTCTTGTCATTGTTCATCAGATGTGTTAGGGTTTCAACAGAAAAGCGCTCTCTTGCCAGAGGAGCAATACCAGAGAGCACGAAGATCAGACCTTCCCTCCCGAGGACTAGCTGTCAGAAGAAAATGAGGAAGAGTCTAGAACTTGCAGAGTGAACCAGAATTCTCTACACTGTCAAGTTGTTATTCACATAGCATGGCTCAGGAATATGTTCACAGATATGCCTTCCTCTCTTATTCCTGTCTGTAGGAAATGAGGCAGTGAAAAGGCGGGACTGAGCCTATCAAATACTGAATGAAAATAAATAATAATAGAATGTGGAATTAGCTGTACAGGAAGCTAGGCTCTGATTATTCAAAAATACAACTGGATCTTAACATTTTTTATTAAAGAAGGTACTTTATGCTCATATATGTTCTTAAAAATTGAGGAAAATATAATAAACATGAAGGGTGTTGGTCTAGACAGACTAAACATGTCTATAATTTTGAGCATGTGTCCCAAGTCCACAAGCACAGACAACCGGTGTGCTCAACCACACACAGCCCTGGATGCTTCTGAGCTTTATCACTATGATTGCCTGATAGACAAGTGCTAGGAGGAGGAACGGCTGATCCCCCGGCTCCTTCACGTGCAGACAGGTATCTTTCTAAATCACTACCACTACCCAGATGCAGGTGATCTGAATAAGGAAGAGAGAGAAAGAGAAGAGGAAGAAAAAAGAAAAGACAGAGCAAGAGAAAAACAACAAAAATATTCAAGGTTGGGTATGAAAAAGAAGACAACATGGAATAAGGAAGATATAAAGAGTTGCGAAAGAACACTAGGTGCGACTTGTCAGAACACCAGTCGTACTCTTTGAAAGACAGGATTCCAAACCAAGGAGTCTTTGTCTGGATTCTCTGGATACAGCAAAGGAGATTGAAGGGAGTAGAGCTGTCCTGTATCTACCAAGAAGCATGAGATACAGAGCAGAAATGGCTTGCCACAGCACAGTTCCTTAGACTTCTCAGAACCAATGAGGTTGGGATGCAAGCAAGAATCTTCGGATATTCCTGGGACCCACTTAAAGCCACAGAATCAGAATCATGGTAAATGTATTTCTGAAAGAAATACAACTAGAGATTCTTATGATAAATCCAAATTGAGACAGGGAACAGGCATATTTGGTTAGTTTCTATTTCCTTGCAATTAACAAGAACGAATAGATGATGATCAAAAGTTACGTACCTTATGACCCAAAGAGAAATTTACACGATTAGGAGAGACACCGCCCCCAAACACACACACACACACACACACACACACACACACACAGAGAGAGAGAGAGAAAATTAGAATAACCTTCCTTACTCCAATCAACTTCTTTCATTATACATGTAGACAACAGGAGAGAAGCAAACAAGAGAGCCATGAGTTCATGGTCCTTATAACAAATGCAGTACTTCTGCTAAGATGCAGTTCTCTCTCTTCCCTATGGTAAATAGTGGGGGGGGGAGTGCTCTCTCTTCCCAATTCCAAGGAAAAGAGTTCAAAAATCTCCCTCAAGATCAGAGATGACTATAAGCAGATGGTACTAGCTTCTCATTCTCTAGGTAGACCTGTATCAGGCAATGTACTTGCTAAAGTGCCTTAGAAACAGGACTTAGACTCTCTCTAGTTGGAGGGAGGTTGCTGTGTAGAGAGAAGGAGTGGCAGTGAATTGCCTGCTTGCTCTTTGGCACACGAGGGATGTATGCTGTTTGCATAGCTCAAGTGGCATGTGAATTGCCATACAAGAAAACACGACTAAGAAAACTGCCTGCCATGGTGAAGGCCTGCTGAGAGTTAAGTTGGTAGAAATCTTGGCCAGTTGTGGGATCCACGAGGAAGTCGTGGTGAACCAGATCGAGCCACATAGAGGTCTCCCACATGACATGAGGGAATTGTGCAGTGCTCCAGGCCGGATACGGTAGGTGGACCCTAGCCTCCTGGGACCGTCACATGGCAGTCAAAGTTAGGCAGAGGAATGACAACCATGGAAAATCATGGAAATGGATCACCCCTCCTCCATCATGCCCTATAAGAGCCCTCAACACCAGATGTGAGGCACTGATACGGGAGAATAATCAGCATCCCAAATCAACCCTGCCTTTCCTATCCCTTCCCTCCCAGGAACTCAGGAGAGAAAAAGCCTCCTGCCCATCCCAAGTCCCTCGGGCTTAGGCCTACTTGGCACTAGTGGGAGGAAAGGAGATGACATTTAAGAAGGAGTGTAAAGGTGTTTTAAACAGAATGTTTATTAATTGAAACTGACAGAAAAGCTAGGGAAGCTGACAATGGAGTTGTCAAGGACAGGAAAGAGGGAAGTTTGTTTGAGTTTATAAAACAATAATGAGGAAAAATAGAAAGAAAATGTCTTCATATTGTTATGCCTCCTCAATATCCTGGTTATATGCATATTATCGTTAGGAGTGGCTATTTACCTACAAAGTCCAGATAATTTACTTCTTGCTCAAGCCCAACCATTTTCTTTTTGGTGGGGGGTGTGGGCTGACATGCAGCTCTGAAAAATTTTATTAGATTTTGTATGTGATCATCCCCATTACTATAATTGGATAAAAATGTTTATATGAAAAAACGTAGACATTTTCGAGAGTTTATGTGACTCTAATGCTCACAAAAGCTGATGATGATGAAGCTACTAAAAAGCAATGAAGTCTTAGGCCAGAACAGTGGAAATACCATGTAACTTAATCCCAGAAAGTCAGAGTACCTCTGAAGCCCAAACCAATCCATCCCCACCTGAGAATGACATCTTAGGGAAAACATGAACAAGTTGGTTCTCTCAGAGGAGAGTGACCAGACTGACTAAAGTTCTGGAAATCATACTACATGTGGTAGAGGTGAAGAAAAACACATGGGTTTATTTTAGGATCGTAGTAGGGCAGTCTTTAAAGTTCTTCCATTTATTTGAAGGATGGTCACACAGCAGAAGTTATGGTTTGTCCTTTGATGCTCCAAAGAACAAGAACAATCAAAAGTGATGGGGATTAAAAAAAAATTCTATACATGTTAAAAAAAAAAAAAAAAGGCTGTCAACAGTAGCATAGGGTGCACAAGTCTCCTCCCCCCTGGCGGTGGCCGTCCTAGGGTTGGGCTGAGTCTCTCGTGACTGGGGTGTTGTAGCAGCAGCTCAATGCCCACATGTTAGACACGCAGCAGGGAGACTCACTGCCCCAAGTGAGAAGATCCAGTTATCTCAAGGGATCTTACGAAAGCTTAAATGCTATATTTCTAAATGGGCCACAAACACATGGCTTCGCGTCATCTTTCATTTTCAGAAATATGAAAATAAATCTTTTTAAGAGATAAATCAGTAGAATTTGTCCTAAGTTGAAACAAAAAGTAAAACTAGAACAAAGAGTGATTCTCCAGGTGATCCAATATATGATGGCTTTCAGTGTTCACAATGTGGTTTGGGCTCCTTCATAGATTTTTCTTTTCCTTCCTTCCTTCCTGCCTTCCTTCCTGCCTTCCTTCCTTCCTGCCTTCCTTCCTTCCTGCCTTCCTTCCTGCCTACCTTCCTGCCTACCTTCTTGCCTGCCTTCCTGCCTTCCTTATTTCCTACCTTCCTTTCTTCCTTCCTTCCTTCTTCCCTTCCTTCCTTCTTCCCTTCCTTCTTTTCTGCCTTCCATCCTTCTTCCCTTCCTTCCTTCTTTTTTGCCTTCCTGCCTGCCTGCCTTCCTTCCTTCCTTCCTTCCTTCCTTCCTTCCTTCCTTCCTTCCTTCCTCCTCCCTCCCTCCCTTCCTCCCTTTCTTCCTTGGAAAAAAAAGTTGATCCAGAAATTTTTAGGTTTTTTTTTATTACATCCACAAAAATCACACTTTGGTACACTGCAAAATAATGTCATTGTCTTTGTATATGATTGTTTGGATAAGCTTTAGCACACCAGCATGTTTTGATGTCTTGGTGACTTTGTATTTACTTGTATGTGTGTGCATCTGCTTCGAAGGATAGGGCTAGACCACTTCCCAAGCCTAGAATCTGGGATTCTTCAGCACAAGTTTGGTTGAATAAATTTCAATCAGTGTTATAAATGTATGTTTTCTCTCTTTCGTATGTAAAAGTCTACAGATGCCTCAAAACATTTCATTCATGTCTAAATTGGCAGGAATTTTCTCCTTCCTTTTGGCAAATATCCTCACTGGGGCTTGTGCAGAACTAATGCCAAACTTCTTCAGTGTGGTTAGCTTGTGTTTGTGCAACAAGCTTATCATCCACAATGAACACATGGCTTTTAGACACAGGAATTAATCAGTGCTGGAGAGACGTACTCCTGGCATAGATTCCAGGCTGCCTGCTTGCATAAGCCTGCATTTGGCATCTATTATACAAAGCAGGACCCAGGGCTGTTCTCTCAGCCTCAAACTTTGCAGAAAATGTCTGTTTGGAAGAAAAATACTGAGAAACATGGATGGATAGTTAAAATTGGGTTTGTAATTTGCCTATTTCACAGGGCTGATAGGAATTTCCAACAGAATATTATATGTGAAAACTCTTTAATAATGTATATCCTGCCTTATTTAAAAAGGGTTTAAAGTAGTTTATAGTGACACATAAAATGTGGCAAGATAGCAGAAATTTGAAATAAATGAGAAAAAGATGGAGATGTGTAAGATAACCAAGAATGAGGCTAGTGTAAGTCCTTTGTCCTTGCTACTAGTTTTCAGTAAAACTGGATTTTGTCATTTTATCAGCTAACACACAGAAGGGCATCTGATTCATTTCATAGTCCACAATGTCTATATGAAAAACTGGCTTTAGGGAAGCAGTTATTCCCTAGATTAGAGTAATAAGAATTTTCCTCTGTGGGTCTTCCAAAATAGAACACTCTTTGCTACGGTGAGCAACATACCCTCCTCAACAACTTACCAGTATTTTTGTAGCTTGAATGCACCACATCGTAATACCTCCAAAGCAATTCTAGCAGGACGAATGACATCACAGAGGGCTCATGGGTCTCTGATAGTTTGTCTCCATCCAGACTGAAATGCCAAGAGAAAATGAATTGATTGCTGTTAAACACTGTAAATTGCAAAGCAGTCCATGAATGTGAGGTTAAATAATTTCCATTAACATTATGGTTTTGAAAACCAGGTGGTAAACTTGAGACTTAATGAAATAAGCAACAGGCAATTTAGCATACTGACAACTAGGAAAACTACAGGAAATCTTATTTTCCATTTGTTTCTCTTTTGCTGGTAAACAATTTTCCTCCCAAATGGGTATGACTCTTCCACAGTAGTATCCAAACTCGGAGAACAATTGCTGATTTACAAACACCCTCTCGGGTAATGACTCAGAACTTCTGGATGTCTTGTCTGTCATGGACAGGCAGGTTCTCATTGTGAGGAGAGAGAACTTATTCATGCGACAAAAGCAGAAAATGGAAAATCTAAACTATTGAGTGCGTTAAAGTGCTGTCTCTGTACGTGAATGGAAGTATTTGAAATAGCTCAGAAAGCACCTAATTCAAACCAAATACAGATATTCACTATAATGACCTCAAAACAGACCTCCCTGCCAGGGAGCCTTTTTATAAATTTTTACAAGAATGGTCTTCATTGCCTTGACATTAATGCAAGATACAACTACTTAACGAGAGTGTCTTCTACATATATATTATCTATTTTATTCTCAAATTTCCTAAGACCATAAGGGGAGGGTCTTTTGTTTGTTTTTAGTCTTTTGACTTTTTTTTAAATTTCAAATGACTTTTTCTTGTTTATGGAATAGGAAGAGAAAGAAGAAATGTTACTTATTTGTTCAACCTTTTCAGGCCTTTACTATGAACCAGGTGCTAGGTATAAAACCCAGTTCCTGTCATCATAGAAAATGCTGATAATAGTAAAATACTAAAAACATCTTTGGCCATCTGTTTAGCCAAGCACTGTGGTCAGTTAGTTCTTCATGTGCATTACTGCATTCTGTTATCGCGGCAGTCCTATGAAATAGTCAGTTATCATTTCCATTCTACAGATGAAAAATTAAAGCGCGGAGAGGTTAAGTAACTTTTCCAAGGTCACGGAGGTAATTATCTACAAAGAAAACAATATAGGTATATTTTGGCTCTGGAGTCCAACTTTTTAACTACGAGAATACAGGGGCTTACAGCTTCCTGGTGGAAACTCAGAAATAAACAGAGAAGCATAGTTCGTCGAGCGGTAGGACATGAAGAAACTTGGGGATTATGGAATTCTGAGGGACGACAATTCCAATATTATAACAAGACTTTGTGGAGGAGACTCAAGCTGAGTTCCAAAGAACACGCAGGATTTGGTCTTGGTGAAGAAGCAGCAGGCAAAGGAAAGAGGAAAGGATATTCTACATAGAGCAAACAGCGTATCTCTTCCATGTCTACGTGTCTATGGATCTAGATTTAGAGTCACATAAGATACAATATAGAATGTGGTAACGTAAGAAAAGAAATAAGTTAAACAATTCACCGGCTGTAAAAAAAATGTAATGCATTGTCAACGCAATCACTGAAAACAAAACGGAAGTCCATTAGTGAGAAAAATAAAATGATGTTGGATTATATTGAGATCAAGGGAGATAAATAATATTTAATTGTCCTCCTCTTCTATGATGTATATTATACATTTCTTCAGTCTCCGTAGAGCTTAAAATGCCTTCAAGGACTTTCTCACCTCCACCAGCTTATCCGTCTGCTTTATTTAGTAGCCATATCCACTGACACTTGAAATATTGTTCTAATTAAAGCGCTGGCACTTTCGGGGTGCTGTGAAATTTCTCCTAGAAAAGTGCCCTCTGCTCGTTCTCAACGTGAAACCAGAAGAAAGGTTTAGGGGCTCATCAAGTTTCCAATCTTTTCAAAGTCCCTAGCAATTCATAGCGTAATCTTTCCCACGAAATGATTGTCAGATCTGGGGTTAGAAATCACCATGCCAGACCTAAAGGTTAGCTTTTTTAGCATTTTTATGCTTTTTAAAATTTCCACAAGATAAATGCTAAAGGACCAGTGAGCTCAACAGCTTGGACGCCCACTGCTGCCACACAGGCGTGTGAAATGCCTCCATCTGACTCAGAGTGAGACATGCAGAATTGTCATCCAGCTCAGGATGAGAGCTTGGCATTAAACGTATTTATAATGTATGTCAGCAAAAACTGTGGGCTTGGAAAAATCATCGCTGGAAAACTGGAATTCTTAAAAGAAATTCCAACAAGCTAAAAGGGTTCTGGGCAGAATATGTAAATGTGGAGGAAACAGACCATCTGCTGGGTATCTTCCAATTATCTATATATAGCAATAGCTATTCCAGTCAAGAGTAAATAGCACCTTGTATCCTTATTTACGCGAGAAATAATCCTACAGTTGATCTCTTCCTCTTTTACACCACTGAAACCCCATCCTTACTTTTCCTCTGGCCCTTTGTCTAGTTTGTAGACCGACATATACCACAAATTCATTTGTTCATTTATGGAACAATTATGATATGCCTATTATGAAACAGGAAAACTGCTAGAAAGTGAGTATACAATTTGGGGGAAAAAATGTAGTTCAGGAGAACTGAACGGCACTGTGATGGCCCTAAGGTAGGGCACATCTCGGTACGTTCGAGAACATGAAAAGTCCCATGCCATTGCGACTTCACAAAGATGGTAAAGATTGACCCAAAATAAGGCTGATGAAGAGGTGGAAGCAGACCTCTGGGCTTCTGTGTGGCTCTCACTGCCTCTCACACATGTAACGAGGGAGACAAAGCATAACCTGTTAATCAATATAGAAACTTTTACAGAACATTTTAAGCTGAAAAATGAAGACTTGTCCAAATTCCAGTTATTTTATATATATCCTTTTAATCAATTACAATTCAGACTTTAATTTATATTTAACGCTAATTTGTGTAGTTTTTTTTGGGGGGGAATACAGTCAGCTTTGAAATGTAATACATGGGAATAGATGGCTCTTCCTGTCATAGTGAGGGGACCAACTGTCATCAGGGCTTTGAATTCAATATTTGAAAAAATGATGTATGGTAGCTAATTTATTTTTCTCTTTTGGCAGCTGAATTTTTATTTGGCCAAATTAGGTCATTTCAAACAACCACTACCTCTATCATTGCATAAAATGTAGGAACATTTAACAGCAAAAATTGAGGAAGATGAGTTCAGAATCTTCAAGTTGGATAAATTGGATAAACTAACTAAATGTCCTTATTTTCCTCAATTCCCTTCAAAGCTACGTTATCATCCCCACTGACAAAGGAGCCAACATTCAGTAGCCATTCCATAAGATGGCATTCTGTAAGGACTCAAGCGGGAAACTTATGAGTCACAAATCCTAAATCCTGACAGATGACTCTCAGTATAGAGAGTCCGTGTAAATTCTAGTAATGAGTCAAGGAGTCAGTTCCCGAGGTAGATGCACCATCCTGTTCCCTGAGAACTGGAACAGGCTGGTTCCCTGGGTGATGGGGCTCCAGGCAGCCTTCAGGAGGAGACAAACCAAGAAGTCAGCCTGAAAAAATACCATCTGATGAGAACATACTGGAAGAACACTGGAATTAAAATGAGCTGTTTGCTGTGAAATACAAGGATTTAAGCAGTAACAGACACCCTAAAACATGCGTAGAACGGTTGGTTCTTATGACTGTAATACAGTAGTCCCCCGCTTAACTGCAGGAAATACATTCCAGGGTCCCTGGGGATGCCCGAAACCACTGATAGCAGTGAACCCCGTATATAGTATGCTTTTTTCCTATATATACATCCATACCTATGATAAACTTTAATTTATAAGTTACACACTGTAAGAGATTAAACAATAACTAATAATAAAATAGAACAATTATAACAACATACTTTAATAAAGGTTATGTGAATTGGTCTCCCTCTCTCTCAAAATATCTTACGGTATTGCACTCACCCTTCCCCTTGGGAGGCTGTGAGATGATGAAATGCCTGCGTGACGAGATGATGTCAGGTGAATGTCGTGGGCACTGTGACCTATTGTTAGGCTACTAACGACCTTCCGAAGACTCTTCAGAAGGAGAATCATCTGCCTCGGGACTGTGGTTGATGGAGGGTAACTTGAACTGTGGAAAATCAGACTGTGGATAAGGGGGTACTTAGTCAAGAGCGAAGGCTGAGCACACAGGGTCCTTACTGGCTTACACAAAGGACCGTGCCGAGCTCTCAGCCGGAGACTTGTCTATGGTTTCCCCTATTTCTGTGTTTAATTGTTGTAACCCAGGATTCTGTAGCTCGAAACACTCGTATTTAAGCTGCCTCATTATCACTGTGTCTGCCTTTGCAAGGGTGAGTATCCATATTAAATGAGCCCATCTTCTGAAAGAGAAGCAGACAAAAGGTAGAGCTTCTAGACTTTTGTGGAGACCAACTGGGAACATATTTGTTTTATTTCCATGATTTCTCAGACTTCTCTGCAGAGAAAGTAAGGTCTTAGATGTCAGTGGAGTCAACGGTTTCTCCTACCTGTAGACTAAAGGATTTCCTCCTTCTGATCCTCTCTGTGCTCTCTCTCTCAAAATCCAGTTGTTTGGATCTTAGCTTGATCCTCTAAGTGTCTTTGTTTTTCTCTACAATTTTTCTTCTCCTTTGTTTTATTGTCTCAATCTACTGAAAAGTGTCACATCTAAAACTTATAAACTACTGAATTACGAAAAAAATCTACCATAATATTTTTATTTTTCTGAAGTTCTTTTGTAAATGAATTGTTTGATTTTTTAATATTACGTTTTATTTCATGGATCCAATTTGTTTTTGGTCTCTCTGAATGTCTGTAGTG
This sequence comes from Paguma larvata, assembly GCA_030068075.1. Lineage (NCBI taxonomy): Eukaryota > Metazoa > Chordata > Mammalia > Carnivora > Viverridae > Paguma > Paguma larvata. The sequence goes on along the minus strand of CM057834.1, from coordinate 87,046,722 downwards.
GTTTTGTCTTGTCGATTAACTTTAGTCAGATCTATGTTTCTCAGAATTCCCTTTCCTCTATTGTCCTGGGTTAGCGCTGATCAGTACCGGTTACCCAGTGCAGCTCACAAACATTGTCAGTGATCTGCTGGCTAATCTTGCTTGCTGAGCCACATACCTTCCAGCTTCTGTCAGATCTCTTTCTTCAAACTCTCTAAGTCCTGGACCAGACACATCAGCAGCATGGCAAAAGGTACCAGCCTTTCTGCAGTGGATGGGTGGCCAGAGGTGGTCAGAGTCAGGGGACAGTGTCTCCTCACAGGTACAAGTTTGTCCTTGGCGTCTTCTGCTTCTCCTTCAGTGTTTCTTCCCAACTGTTAGCCCTTCTGGACTGCAGCAGTTTGGCAACCCTGGGAGGTGCACAGGCAGCAGCCTTCCACAGGCACCTTCACCGGCTCCTGTAATTGTTTAAGACCCAATCCCTGTAACAAAGGCCTCCTCCACGGTTCTGCTGCTCTGCATGAGCCCTGTGAGTTTTAGGGAGATGGAAAGGAAGAATGAAAAGATCTACAACTGAGAACTGTCATAGCTGACCAGAGAGAGCTGAAAGTGATGTGCTATTCAAACATCAACAGCAAATACTGGTGGAACCAAAGGGTCTGGTAACTATACTCCGAATACAGGGAGCGGGCTTCTAAAGTCTCATTTTTCCCATTAGGACATTAAGAGATAATATCGGGCACCTGGGTGGCTCAGTTGGTTGAACATCCAACTCCTGACTTTGGCTCAGGTCAAGATCTCACTGTTGGTGACTTCATGCTCACATCGGGCTCTTCACTGTGCACTGTCAGTGCGGAGCCTGCTTGGGATTCTCTGTCTCCTTCTCTGTCTGCTCCTCTCCCGCTTGAGTGTATGCACTCTCTCTCTCTCTCTCTCAAAAATAAATAAATATCTGAAAAAAGAGAGAGATAATATGTAAACCTGAAAAATATTAGTTATAAATGTTGGATAATAAATGGTAAATTGGTAAAACTGACCATAAAACAAACGAGGAGGAAAATATTTGCACACAAACACAAAAGCAAAGGCAGTAAAAAAATATATATATGACGATTTAAAATCAACCAGTGTCTATAGGACATCACAGAAGATACATATTCAGTTCTTTGCATAATTTGGATTATAGAGGTACAGTTTGGCTTGCACAGGCTTAGAAGAAAACCAGTTAGCACACACCAAAAAAAAAATCCAATGAAATGATATGGTGATACGAGGAGAATTAATGAACCTAATTTAGTCATGAAAGGGGGCAGGACCATGAGACCATTGGGTAGTGGTGAAAATTAGAGAGGAGTTGATACGAGGAATGATGGGGAAAAGGGGAGCTTTTTGTTATTGCTACTGTTGTTTTTAATAAAGACGGAACTGTAAGCATGCAAATTGGATTATTTCTAGCATGCTCCAGTCTGTTGTTTCTTTAGCTGAGTTCCCTGTGTGTTTAAATAAACCAGTGTAGGCATATTTGTGTTACTTTGCCTCTTCTATTTCCCTACCAACTAATATCTACGTAGAAGCTGGTTCTTTAATTAGGAGTCATTGAAGTTCATTCCCTTGACAATGCCTGATGGGCTTCTAGTGACTAGTGACGTAGTGAGTGAAGTGAACTGCTCTCCCTGCTCCTTATGGACACACAAGAAGCCTGAGACCACCCCGTGTAGGGAGTTTCTATAAATACCAGAAGAAACTACTAAAAGAATTGAAAGTAGCTGACTGTGGAGAATAGGAATTGGGTGGGTGGGGCAGGAATGGAATAAGGGAATGCTCTTTTTTCATTACGAGACTTATAAAATTATAAGTCTTATAAAATTATAAGACTTATAAAATTACACATTTTATTATGCGCAGGTAGTGCTTTGGCAAGAATAAAAATGGAATTAGGAAGATAATGAAAAATATAAAAATATAAAATAAACATGTCAATTGACCATCCCAGGCAACAAAGAGTAGGTCTGTGTTTTAAACATTTGGGGGAAAAAAACTACTTTTAATCTAGAATCCTATAACTCATCCAACTAATAGGAGGAGAGAATAAATATATTTTTCGATATTTAGGTATTTATGCAATTATCTTCCCATGAATCTTTCCTTAGGAAGACCCTGGATTCTGCGTTTACCAAATCAGAAAATGAAGAGAAATGGGGGGCAGAAAAGAAGGAATCCAATTCAAGAGGGAGGTGGAGAGATGACTAAAGATGGCAGTTGTACAGCAGGACTAGAGAAAAACCAGTCTAGATAGGGACAGGAAGAGAGAGGAAAATAATTGCAAATATTGACAAAATGCAGACTATAGATGCTCTAAATTAAACACTAGAGAAGCTCATCCATAAATTTCCAGCAACAGTACACATGGCATATTAAAAGCCTCGACCTGCCCTGAAGAAGTTGGCACCATTAAAAAGCATCTACATTATTGATCAGCCTCAGAGATGTTGTCTGGAAAGTAAAACAAATCTATCTGGCTGACCGCCCATTCTACCTCTGTACGATAGAGAACTATACGGCCATTAAAAGAATGAGGTGTATCTATATTTACTGATAGGAAATAATAACCTTGGTGATCTAGAAATTGCAACAACAATAATAAGCAGCCCTAGGAAAACATAATTAGGATGTAATTTGATTGGCTGTTAGCTATTGGCTTCCAGCCAGCACAAAATGGGTGGCCTGAATTTCTCGTCCTGGGGAGGAAGACGTGAGAAGAGAGTAGTGCCTGCTGCTGGGATCGCAGGCAACCCCAGTTTGGAACGCAGAGGGTAGGTGCCTTGGCCCCTGTGTTTTCTTGGCCAAAGCCCTCTGGACCAACTTGACAAAATAGGAGACACATAGATTTAGTGAACAGTTTAGCCAGCCACGGGGCCTAGAATATTCCTGCGACATTTAAGTGGAAACAGAAAACTGCCACCAGGGCAGGGGCAAACCTCAACGGAGGCCAGGAAAGACTAGGCCTTTACTCCCCAAAGACCAAGCTGCAGAGTGTCACCCCAGTCATTTCATTAACCCCCTAATCAGGCAATGCTCAATTTTATTTGCCTTTATTTGTATTCTACTCATCGCGTTATGATGAGGGTTTATATATTTTTTTAAATCAAAAATGCAAGATGCCAAACATTATATATAGTATGCTATAATTTGTTATGTAAAGAGGACTATTTGTATACACACACACACACACACACACACACACAAGGACATATCTGCTGCCAGCTTGTTTGGGGAAGGATAATAAGAAACTAAAAACAGTGGGTAAAACTGAAGCACAAAGATGGGCGGGAACCTTACATTTGTTGCACACATTTTAGTACTATTTGAATTTTAAGTGTTTACAATTATCTATAACATCACTTATGAAATATAACCTGACTTTAAAAAGAAAAACGAAGTCATGATTAATAAGATTTATTTCAAAGAGTCAGTATAAAGGGTAATGGAGAGTTTATCCGTGATGGCCACAGATTCCTTTAAAAAGGAGAATGAGAGGGGCGCCTGGGTGGCTCAGTTGGTTGAGCATCAGATTTCAGCTCATGTCATGACCCTGTGGTTCATGAGTTCGAGCCCCACGTTGGTCTCTGCGCTGACAGCTCAGAGCCTGGAGCCTGTTTCCCATTCTGTGTCTCCCTCTCTCTCTGCCCCTCCCCTACTCATGCTCTGTCTCTCTCTCTCTCTCTCAAAAATAAATAAAAATATTAATAAAAAAGAGAGAGAGAGAGAGAATTAGAGTAATGACTATACAGAGAAGGTTGCAGGAGATAAACAGGATAATGTTAAGAGGAGATTCTTACCACATGAATTAAAACACCATCAACAGTGAAATTTGTGTTACATACATACAGTTGGGATTTTTATTATAGCTGAAATTAACTTACCGGGAGAAAATATATATTTCAAAGTAAAATTAAGATAAAGAAGATGAAATTTTCCTGGAATAAAAAAAATACCTCCTTTGGAAATTCTGTTCAATCCTGTCATATTTTTTGTAAGATGATTTTTTTCATACCTTCCATTTTCTAACCAAATTTCTTCCTACATTCCACTATAGCATTCATCTCATAACCCAACCTTCAGATGACAATTCTATCTCTATTTTTCACTGAGTAAATAGAATTTAGTAGAAAAAAAAATGAACTCTCATCTCCACCCACTCAAGGGAGAAATCCAACGGTATCTCCTCTAATCTTCTGTGTGCCCCAGCTAAACTCAATTGTTCCTGAAGAATCCAGGAAGAACTGAAATGGCTTCCTTTGATGGCCCTCACCAGCTTGCTCAAGATCATTCTGCTGCAACTGGCCTTTCCGCTAGGTGCAAATGCATAAAAACAAAACTCGCTCTAACCGGACTCTTTCCTCTCTTTCTTTTCTTTATGTATTTGCTTTTGCCTTTGCTGGCTGACAGCAACCTAATGTCCCTCTTCCTATATTTGGGTAAATTATTAGCATGCATATAACCAACTCAGTATCTCTGAGTTGCCCTCCGACAATATACTTCGGGAGTTTTCACTGAAGCATTATTGACTTCAATTCTAAAATTGCAGCCACTTAAACTGCACACTTCAAGGGGCTCGATTTCTCTTGGCTCCTTTGGTAAGTCCCATGTGCAGTAATTCGATACTTCGACTCTACTACGCTAAGTACATTTCTTGGTTAAGTTTGTTTCTGGTTTCAATTCTGATTTGTGCCCAGCTGGTTATTTGCTCCCAACGATGGTTAAAGTAATCTGGCCTTTGATATCATATCTGACCACTTGGAGATTTCTATCAAGTGGCAGACAACAGGAGTTGATCTGATACTTTGGACATTTGAAAATTTGAGGGTGAGAAGTCATTAGCATTTTGTCCTTCCATTCATAAGCAGAATCTGTTTGTTTGAATCTGATTTACGGATTTCTCCAATTTTAAAAATCAGCTCCTTTTTTGTTCTCCCCAAACTCAAGCCTTTTCTTCCTGTTTTTTTCATTATGGCCACAATAGTTGTCAGTTCAAATAAAAATCCAAGTTCAACATCCAGATGCTATTCATTTACACTGGTTTCTTTTAGGAACTTCTGATTTTGGTAAAGTGTTACACCTAAGTGGAGTCTTAGAACAGAAATGAAAAAAAAAAATCAATCTTTCTTTGATCGGTTAGGAGTTTCTAAATAATGGAACCATTTCAAATTAAGTTCCCTTCAGATGTCTTTTAATAAGGCTCTATGACAGAGGGAACGGAAATCAATATCATCAAAATTAGTTTATTAAATTGAAAATTAGGTCTTTAATAGCCATATAATTAAAAAAATGAACAGCTTTGTTAAGGTGTAATTGACATATAATAAGCCACACATATTTAAAGTTTACAACTTAATGTTTTGATATATGAAAACACCCACGAGACCGTCACCACAATTGAGTTATCCATCACCCCAACACGCCACCTTTTAATTCAGGCTGGGGTACAGTGGTGACTCCTAGGTGCAATCCCACTACTCATCAGCAGGGGAGTATTAATCTGCTCCCTTTCTTTTCTTTCTTTCTTTCTTTTTAATGTTTAATTTTGAGAAAGAGAGAGAGAGAGTAGGGGGAGGGTGAGAGAGAGACAGAGGCAGACACAGAATCTGAAGCGGGTTCCAGGCTCTGAGCTGTCAGCACAGAGCCCAACATGGGGCTCGAACTTAGGAGCACTGAGATCATGATCTGAGCTGAAGTTGGACACTTAACCAACAGAGCCACCCAGGTGCCCCACAACCTGCTCCCTTTCTGACCGAAGCCTATTCACTCCTCCTGAGGCAGCCTGGCGGCCCCCCCACTTCCCAGAGGTCACCACACTGATGCCAAATTGAGTGCAGACATCTGATAGACATAACACATTACAGCCCAGAGCTCCTGGGCCCGAGGGACCCTCCTGCCTCAGCCTCCCCAGTTCAACCACAGCAGTCCCTGGCACATGATCTTGGGCATTATAACGGCCATCACAGCCATAATCAAGAACTTCAGAGTACACATCGGTCAACGTTTCCTAAGCTTTCTTCCATGGCTTTCTTCGTCATCTTTCTGTAGTACTAATTTTCTTATTTCTTTGTTCTCCTTTTCCAACCATTCCAATATCCCCTAGTCCTTGGAGTAGGCAGAAGTTTCTTTTGAAGTTGGTCAATTCTGTCTGACACCTTATGTTTCAGTCGGGCATAGCTCATGCGACATCGGCCAGCTGCTCTGCACACTTCGTCCTTGTGCCCTTGAATTTGCTCTTGTAAGAGAATGCGCTCACCAAGGAGACCCTTTCTGTAATGCTGTCACTTTCAGAACTGTGACCTGTTGTGCTAAATGCCATTTTTCCAATGAACCTTCAATAAGCTGAGGCTTTCGACCATCTTGTCAAAATCGGGTGCCAATTTTGCAAGGCCCTCTGAATTAAGTGGGCTTTTCTAATTTTCTCTAAATTAGATATACTCATTAATCTCCCACCCAATGCCAGGGACAATCCATTTACAGGCACTAAGGTCAAGTATATATTTCCACTGATCAAAAGTCCTTTGGGCTGCACAGACACCAGCAAAAGCAGATCCTGGTATGAGACAAGAGTCTTGGAGTTAATCTCGCTGGTCGAAAATTCCTTCAGCGTTGGTAGTCATATTTAATTGAAGAAAGTTTTAGTTTACATAAAAGGAGATTGTTTAGAACTGCCAAAATGATATCTTTTTAAAATATTTGAGTCGACACATAGAGTTGCATTAGTTTCAGGTGTACAACAAAGTGATTCCACATCTCTCTACTATGCTACCTCACCACAAGCGTAGCTGCCATCTGTCACCATACAACGCGGTGACATCCTTAACTGGGGTCTTGAAAATTTAAAGTAGGAAGATGTGAAAATAAATACTTCGTGAAACCAGATGCAGTTTCTGTAGCGGCAACCTGTCTTTTATTCCAGAGCTACGTTTCACCAAGGATCGTCAACCTCACCGGCCACAGCAGCAGGCGTTGTCACCACATTCCAGGGACAAGGAGGTCACACAGGTGCTGAGGTGGACATGCGGGAACCCGGTGTCGGCTCCGGGCCGGCGCTGCTCCAGGAGTGACTCAGGAAGCGGGCATCGGCTACAAACGCATTGAAGAGCCGAGGCGCGGCTCCGAATGGTGCGTGAACTTCCGCAGGAGCCCCGCCAGTACCCGGCCTCGGTCCGTCAGGCAAACAACCACCCCACGCCTACTAGGCGGGCAGCACAAACGGTCCGTGGAGAACTAACGCATGCTCCCAGAGCCTCTCCTTCTGACACCATTTCATCCCTTCCTCTCATACTTGCCCGTTCCCCCCTGGCTCTGATCTGCTTTCTGTCTTTGTGTATTACGTTGCATTTTCTAGGTGTTATACAAGCAGAAACTGTATGGTATTATTTGTTTTTGTCAGGCTTCTTTCACTCCACATAATTATCTTAACACTCATCCATGTAGTGTCTATCAACAGGCTATTTTTTATGGCCGAGTAGTATTCCACTGGACGGACACAACGCATTGTTAATGCATTCATCTGGTGTTGATGAGCATTTGTATTGTTTCCAGTGCAAATAAAGCTGCTAGGAATATTTCAAGTTCACATCTTTGGGTACATGTTTTGTTTCACTTGTCTAAAGTGGCTGTGTCATTTTGTATTTCCATTAGCAGTACGTGAGAGTACTTTCTTGCCAACATTTGGTATGGTCAGTTTTGAATTTTAGACATTTTTCTTTATGAAATTGCCCCTTACTCTTCCTTTATATCTTCTATTTCTTTGCCGAGTTTTAGAATTTTTGTTTCAAACATGTTTATAACTGCCTGTTGGGACTTTTTTACATGATGGGTGTTTGGGGGCACCTGCTTGGCTCAATCCGTTAAGCGTTCAGCTTCAGCTCAGGTCATGATCTTGCCATTCATGAGTTCCAGCCTCAGGTTGGGCTCTGTGCTGACAGCTCAGAGCCTGGAGCCTACTTCAGATTCTGTGTCCCTCTCTCTCAGCCCCTCCCCTACTCACGCACTATCTCTCTCTCTAAAATAAATTAAAAAAAAAACATTAAAAAAGAATAAATGATGGCTGCTTTAAAATTTTCTTTAGGTAATTCTAACAACCCAGTCATCTCACTGGGGGTATCCATTAACTATCTTTTTTTTAACTCAGATTGAGATCATCTTTGTTCTTGGTGTGGCAAGTGATTTTCAGTTGATACCTGTACAGTTTGGGTACTCTGTTACCAGACTCCGGGTTGTATTGAAATATTCTGCTTTAGTGTGCGTCCTCTAACGCTGCCTCTGTGGTAGAAGGTGGGCACCACCTCATTACCTGATTAGGTTAGATGGGGGTGGAAATCTAGTTTTCTCTCAAGCCTCTGTTGGCATCTAAGGTAGAGAGACATCTTATTACTGTTGGAGCAGGGATGGCGAGATTGGGAGTTCAGGCTCCGGCGAGAATTCGACTGATGCCAAACTGCCTAGGAAGTGATACCTCATTCTTCTTCCCCACCTGACCTTTACTAACACCATGAGGGTGTCCTTGTTACTGCTGAACAATGATGAAAGTCTTGACTCTCCATTGGATCTGGGTGTCCTCTGATGGTGAAGGACACCTCATTACACTGAAGGGATGAGAGTACAGCCTCTCTGTGTGGTATCTGCTGACACTTCCTAGAGGAGGCAGTCTCCTTGCCTCTGAGCAGAGCATAAACACTTCCTCCACTAGGTCTTTTTTTTTTTTTTTTAATTTATTGTCAAATTGATTTCCTTATAACAGCCAGAGCTCATCCCGACAAGTGCACTAGGTCTTTTTTGACACCACGCTTGTTACTACTAAGTGCAGGAGGGACTCCCAACATGGTCTCCCCTAATTTAGTGGGCTTGTAATATCTCAAATCATATTTCCTTTTCCAATATGAGTATAGTTACTTTGTGCCTTCTGTCATAAATACCAGTGCTTTAATTTCTTTTTAATCTTTAATGTTTATTTATTTTTGAGAGAGACAGAGAGAGAGCATGGGTAGGGGAGGGGCAGAGAGAGACACACACAGAATTCAAAGCAGGCTCCAGGCTCCAAGCTCCAAGCTTTCACCACAGAGCCTGACATGGGACTCAAACTCATGAACCGCAAGATCATGACCTGAGCCGAAATCGGACGCTTAACAGACTGGACCACCCAGGTGCCCCAATACCAATGCTTTAGAATGCTTTGATTCTGATAATCTTTTACCAATATTATGTACATTCATTCTTCTGTGTTGTTGTTTCACCCTTCAGAGTAGTAATTATTGTTCTTATATTTTGGTTTACCTCCAGTTTAAGCCAATGTGTCTTGAATGTCTCAGTTCTCACTTTTAGCTTCTGCTAGCAGTAATTTTTCCAATTTTTTTCAGAATATTTTTCAGACTGTTTCATCTTTTCATACAATGAGGTCTTAAGTTGTATACTCCCTTCTTTTTTCCCAATATTCTTAATCCTAATAATTAACAAATGCATGATCTCAAATTCTGTGCCAATGTGGATATTTAAGGAGATCATATGGTTAATAGTAAGAAAACTATAACACAAATTGCAAGTGCAGAACATCCTAAGGTTTGGGTTTTTGAATTTTTTTAAGTTTATTTTGAAAGGGAGAGAAAGAGAGCAAGTGAGGGAGAGGCAGAGAGAGAGAGGGGAGGGAGAGAGAATGCCAAGCAGACTCTGCACTGTCAGCACAGAACCCAGGGTGGGGCTCTCATTCACGAACCATGAGATCATGACCTGAGCAGAAATCAAGGGTTGGACACAATCGACTGAACCACCGAGGTGCCCCACATCCTAAGGTTTTAATACTCAACTCCAATGGGTGATAATACTCAATTCAGAGGGAAAAGAAAATGAAAATTCTTGATAGTTGATGGTTGCTGAATAAATACGAATTTGTTTTCCTTTATTTCTAAAGTTTATAGACTTAAAAATTTTCAAGATTTGAGAGAAAGTTGAACATTCATGTTTAGTTTGCAAATACATAAATTGGGGGTTTAAACTCTATATTCAGAGTTTAAACTCTGTATTCTGCAGGCTCTTTTTATCTTTCCAATTATTCTGCTGAGGAAGCTCTTAATGAGCAAGTTTTAGATATCACAAAAGTAAAACTGACTAAGGCAATAAGCCCTTAATCCAAAGCAATTCGACAAATATGTTTGAGTGCCCATTAAGTCTGAGGCACTGGACTAAGTACTGAGGAAGCTACAGAGCTGAAATAGACTCACTCTCTGCCTTCCTACACGGTAAGAAGGAAATCATTGACAATGGCAAGAATGGAAAAGAAGTCTATTACGGAGTTGTTGCAAAGCAATGTAATCTCATGCAAGTACACGGAAGGAATGGAGAGATAGAGCAGAGTAGAGAAAAGGAACATGGGGCGGGATGCTGGGAAACTCGCAGACAGAGTTTTCTATGTTTCCATGGAAACAGTTAGACTTGAGTGCTTGGGTGCATAAGGCAGTCTTTACCAGGTGCCTGTTATTGGTTTGGAGGAGGGAAAAATCGCATTTCCACGACAGTTACAGATTAGCTGAGCAAGTAGCTTTCCAAAGTGATGTACTTGCAAAAAAACAGATAAACATTGTCCAGAGTGAAAATGTTTGTATTCTCCAGCACCAGCTGGGTAATTAGATCTCCCCTCAGAAAGGACCAGATTGCAGTTTGTACTTTTTGACCATTTTACCCAAGATAGCAAGATCTTCTACACAGAGGCAATTTTCAGAGGGGAAAAAAGTCTCATAATATGTAGGTAGGGAGTAGGAAAGAAAATTGAAAACGGGAGAAAAATTGCCCTAAAGAGAATCATGCAGACATTTTGGAGGTTACCAAAATAAGACAAGGAGTAAGAGTGTGTGTACACATAGGAAGTTATGAAATATTTATAATGGCATTGAGACGTTGAGGTGTTTGACAGTGTAGTGAAGCAATACTTTCTATAGTGAACTGGGATTTAAGAAAGCAACACCAACCATCCATCACAGATCAAAAGGTGACAAAGAAAGAAAAGAAATTTAGACAATGTTGCAGAAGGAATCTGTGTATAGTCTGAGTTTAGCAAAACATGCCATTTAATTTCACACCTTTTAGGGACACAGAAGATAAAAATGTTATACTTGCTCCTTCCAAAGAAGATGGAGGTAGGTAGATAGATAGATGATAGATAGATAGATGATAGATAGATGATAGACGGTAGATAATTTCTGCCATGATTGACCTATTTGTTGAATCCTAATAGTATCTAGCTCACAGTGACAAAAGTCAACACAAGCCCTTAAGAGAACACAAGAACAATGATACCAGTAGGCAAAAGCCTGCCAGGAAGGGACAGCATAGATTAAGGGTTATTTCTGAAATCCTAGGGCACACAGAATAAAACATTCAGAAGGGAGTGGGTAATTGGGAAAATCCTTTGGAAAGAAGTGAGTTTTTAGTTAGGTTTCAAAGACAAGTGACTATAGATGGATAATGTGAAGCCAGAAGCCATGCCGAAGTACGAAAATGTTTGCAACTAAAACAAAAGTTATAAAGTTTGAGCAAACATCGGTAACAAGTAGTCGGTAACTATGAAGGCAAATGTGCAAGGTGGCAATGAGAAAGTATTGGCACTGGATTGTCTATAGACAAAACAGATACAGAGTAATTGCTAAGCTACCCAGAAGTGGTATGTTACCTCTCTGGGCTGGCATTTTTGGTACATTCTGTTGGCTTGGGGTTTCCACATCAAACTTCTCTTCTAGAACCAAGAAGTGTGGGTCCCAGAATAGACCCAAGAACAATGGTACTGAGGTAAGTATAACTAGTCCTTGACCTTACGCTGCTTTTTAAAAACAAATGATGATACAATTAATATGGCAATATTGCTCTAAATGTGTAAAATGTAGAAACATATAAAAATAACTTTTGTATCCAACATCCATATATAATAATAATTTTTTTGTATATTCTCCTTTCCTTTCCGTGATGTCTTAAGACTCTCAGAGTATATTTTATTGAATGGATGTGTAGGGAAAACAAGAACATAACACCCGAGTGTGCTTCTTTAAGGCCTGTGCAAAGAAATAAGATGGAGAAGTTCATTCTTTTTTTTTATGTTTGTTTATTTTTGAGGGAGAGAGAGACGAGAGAGAGAGAGAGAGAGAGAGAGAGAGAGAGAGAGAGATTGTGAGTGGGGGAGGGGCAGAGGGAGCCGGAGACACAAAATCAGAAGCAGGCTCCAGGCTCTGAGTTGTCATCACAGAGCCCAACGCAGGACTCGAACCCACAAACCCTGAGATCATGGCCTGAGCCGAAGTTGGATGCTTAACCAACTGAGCCACCAGGGCTCCCCGAGAAGTTGAATGTTAAGACTCCGAAGACTAAGGAGGTGGCAGTTAACTAAAACCAGGCTCTCTGAAGCCGTACAAATATGAAATTGACTACTGGCTCGTATGTTACCTAGCTGAGGGATCTTGGCCAAACTTCTAATATTGAGGACCCAGAATTTCCTTCAATGTAAAGTGAGGAAAACAGTATCAAACCCAAATGGATATTATGAAGGCAAAATAAAGTTATACAGATCATATATCTCATTTAGTCATTTAGACACGAGTGGCTGGAAAACCAGTATCAGGGGCTGGAAGAAGGAAGTTCATGTTAAACAACAAAAATAATGGATGCTTGCAATAACTCATAGGCAGAAAGCGCACCTTTTGAGCTCGCAGCTCTCGGGGAAATCTCGAAAGGGTTAGAATGTGTTGGTGATGTTGCCGAAGTCTTTCTAGAAAGAGTCGAGCCCAAAAGTAATTGGCCAGGGTGTAAGCAAAAATGAAAGGAATGAAAGGGCTTTGCAGATTGAAAAGCTGTCTGCTTTTAGAACCCCAAGTTGAAAGAAATACATTTTTAAAAGCTTTGAGCAGTGAAACCCTGGGAGAATGACTCACATGCATAGAGTGATTCAGGACAGAGATAAGGTGTGATCTTTTCACCTATTTTGCCAGGCAGCTTACAATGACTTGGGACTTAATGGAGAAACAAAATAACCTTAGTGAAGAAGGAAGAAGATAATAATAATAAAAAAAGAAACAATCCATTTGTTTATGATGTTTCAGAGAGAATGCCAGGTCTGGATATTCTGACATGGCAATGACTGTCCCACAGAACAGACGCCTTTTAAGCATTTGAATGAATTACATTTCCAAAGAGACTATGAGTCAGGACCAAAAATTCTTTGTTCAGCACGACATGCAAAACAAAGTTAAGCTCCCTAGACTGGCAGGAGATGGGCTCCCAGGAGGGTAAATCCTGCGGACTCATCTACATTTTACATGCGTTTGAGTAAATAGTAGACAAGGACGCTCATTCCTGAAGATAGAACCAGTAGCCTTGTTAAACAATGCCCAGGAGGATTCCTCCCTTACAACAGAATCTAGCAACGTCTCGCTCTGCCGGAACAGGGCCTTTATGCTACCCAAGGGGACTACAGAATAGCTGCGTGCCTCCCGTTCACCCCCATTCCTACTTCCCCGGAATTTTGTGGTGGTCATCCTGTCTCTACTCCATCCCTGCACGTGTGATGGGTGCAGCAGAGAGGGGACTGAGGTAGGTGGGTGCTGATAGCTTGATTTTTTCTTTTTCTTTTTCTTTTTTTGTCGTCCAGAGGTTGCCCGATAAAGGCAGGACTATCTATCACACACGGATCTTTGTGGCTGAGCTGGTCGCATTGCAGGGATGGTTGGCAGAGGTTGGTCGATTTTCAGAAAGGAAGGGAAAGTGAAATGGGTATGTGGTGACCAGCTGGTTAAAATGACAGACTGCAGAGGAGATACCTAGATGCTTACCACTGATTTTCCTCTTCCCGAGAGAACAAAGCTTATGAGTTTCATCTATTTACATTTATGGAAAAATATACACATATAACCTTTTTATTTTGAAATCGTTTTAGATTCACAGTCAGTTTACAAGATCATATAAAAAGACCCTGAACCCCCTTTACCCCACTTGCTCCAGTGATACTAGCTTATAAAACTGGAGTTCAATAATGCAGCCGCCATACTGGTATTGATACAGTCAAGATGGATCACTTACACACTCACGAGATTCCCTCCCACTGCCCCGGGATATCCCGAGTCACTTTCCTCGCTATTTCACTTCCTTCTCAAATCCTGGCAACCGTTCACCTGGTCTCCATTTCTACAATTTTGTCATTGCAAGTGTGTTCTATACATACGAGTTTATAACCTTTGGGATTGGATCTTTTTTCAGTCAGTATGATTCTCTGGGGATTCATCCAGACTGTTGCATCTTTGAAGAGTTCATTCCTTTTATTGCTGAGTAGTTTCTCATGATATGGACATATGGTGGTTTGTGGTAACCATGGACTTGTTGAAGGATATCTGAGTTGTTTCCCGTTTGGGGACATTACAAACAGAACTGCTATAAACATTCGTGTACAGGATTTTGTGTGAATTCAAGTCTTCATTTCTCTGGGATGAAGTGGTCAGAAGTGTAGTTGCTGAATTGGATAATACACACATGTTTAGGATTTAAGAAACTGTCATTGTGTTGCTTAAATAATGCAGTAACTCCAAATTTTCAAAATTCTAGTTTCTCAGTAGTTTCTTATGGCTTGCATTGCTCAATATGCCAATCAAAACAGCAGATAATATTATTTTTAGATCACCAATAGGCATTTTGAATGTGGTTCTTTTGTTCTTGCATGTTATTCATTGCTATTCTTTACGTAGAGCTAATATATTCATTATCATCTGTTTTAAGGAAGATATATTCATCTTACCTGACTTCACCTTAGAATAGTGAATGAATATTTCTGAATAGTCTCATCGATAATCACTGACACTTTGTATAAACTTTTCTTTTTCTATATAATTCATTAGAAATTGTTGATGGAAACCACACCAAGAACAGCAAAACATTAAACACATTAGAGGTAATGTGTTTCTGTCACAAGTTGGGGAGAGTTAAGTCACCATCGTTAGTGATTAAATTTTAGATGTTTCTGTGAAAATCAAACATTCATGAGAAACAACATTAACTCCATCAGCATTTCCAATGACTCCCTTGTTCAAGGCAGAAATCTTGAGTAAATAGTAGACAAGGATGGGTACACTATTTTGAAATAAATCAAAACTTTAAATCCATGGAACCTAGAGCTGGCCCCTCCTAGTACCATTTGGGGATGACAGAGCCCACTACTATAATAATCCTCTCATTGGTCATTACGGGTCCACCACCCATTGTCTACGCTCCTATGTGTATGATCATATGCCTCTTCAAAACCCATTAATAACTTAGGAGAAGGTTGAAAATCTGAAGTATGGCCTCCCATCTCCGTAGGCAAGGGCCTCCATAGACCATCTCCCAGACTTCTGTCCACTCGCTCTTCTTCAGCTACACTAATTCCATGATGGAGAGACCATTTCCCTTTTTCCTGCCTTGTTCTGGATCTTTTTTTTTTTTAATTTTTTTTTCTTTTTAGTGTTTTATTTATTTTTGAGGAAGAATGAGACAGAGCATGAACAGGGGAGAGGCTGAGAGAGAGGGAGACACAGAGTCTGAAGCAGGCTCCAGGCTCTGAGTCATCAGCACAGAGCCCGACGCGGGGCTCGAACTCACAGACCGTGAGATCATGACCTGAGCCGAAGTCGGCCGCTTAACTGACTGAGCCACCCAGGCGCCCCTAGTTCTGGATCTTGACCACCTCACACACAGAGAGGAATAGATATTCCACTCAATAAATATTTGCTGAATAACTAAGATTATGAACAAATGGAAGAATTAATAATAATTGGCTGCTGATTTGTTTGGCCAATCCATCAGATTAGACCATAATTCTAAAAAAAAAGCCATGGATGCCAACTGATTCTCCTTCCTTAGTCCCTGTCTTGCTATTCTGCCTTTGGAGTCCATCACTTAAGAATTGGAGGCCTAAATTACATTTTTAAGCATTTCATGGAAATTAGAGACATTTACTCTGCTTTTACTTTAATTAACATCCAATGCTTATTACTTAGGAAGACAGTAGGTAACAGACAATCCATTAACAATAGATACTTCAGAGAAAGTTTAATAAAGGTACTATGTACAAAGGTGAGGGTGGTGTTTAGGAAATCCAACACAGAATAGAGCAAGACCCTGGGTTTTGTAGTAGTGGGAGAAGTAATGGTGACGCATCATCACCACCCCAAAACAAGAACACCAAGGGTGGGGGGGTGGGTGAGGTACCGAATGCAGAGGTCATCCATTGGATCCCTTGTAAAGCGACACAGACAAATAATGGTGTATCAAATGGAAGGGAGCTCAGGGAAACACCTATTACAATCTCATTCTCCTCTGTTCCTCTGACAGCTTGCAAGGTCCCCTGGATGACTCCAACTAGAAATTATAAGGGAAAGGAACACGTGAACTCAGTGCATACAGGTCAGCTTCTTGGAATCCACAGAGCAGAATGGAGAAGGTAGTGGGTCGGGAGGGGCTACAGAAAAATATCTGGCGGGCCTGCCCCATGTTGTCAGGGTCCAGACGTCAGGATTCTGCCTAACGACCAGTGATAAAGTCTCCTCGTTGTGCTTCTGGCACCAGGCCAATCTCTTACCTGAAATTTACATCCACTTCTGTCTTTAACCTTAGTCTGCTCTGGCTCTGTGTCAGTCATTCACGGGATCTCTCTGGATAGTTAGCTCCAGTCATTAGCTCTGAGCTCTCTCTTCAATCAGACTTTTGCTTGCAAGTCTGACTTTACTTTGATTGGAACATCGTGGCTGCCTCTTAAGGCAGTTAGTGTAACAGTATGATTAGGACTCTTGGGGCGCCCGGGTGGCTCAGTCGGTTAAGCGTCCAACTGCGGCTCAGGTCATGATCTCTTGGCTCGTTTTTTTGAGCCCCGCATTGGGCTCTGGGACGATAGTCCAGAGCCTGGAGCCTGCTTCGGATTCTGTGTCTCCCTCCCTCTCTGCGCCTCCTCTGCTTTCTCTCTCTCTCTCTCAAAAACAAATGAACACTAAAAAAAAAACCAGAACCCTTGAAAGTGAATGAGGGAGATAGAAAATTAAAGTCTCAGCTTTCGTATTCAATAATATGAAAACCTCAAGCAGCTTCTCAAAATTTATCCTAGGATATTTTTAAGATGACTATGATTCTTTTCACCACACCGGAAAAAAAAAAAAAAAAAGGGAAAGATTTTAATTTTAGCAAGATGGGTTCTAGTTAGGAAAATACCTAACAGATCTTAACGATCCTTGAACTATTTGGAAAGCAAATATAGTACTCCCTTGATCAGGTACGCTATTTTGAAGTAAATCAAAAATTTAAATCCATGGAACCTACAGCTGGCCCCTCCCAGTTGGGGATGACAGAGCCCTCTGGACTGCATTCACATGACCTCAGGTTGCTCATCTTGTGACAATCCCCTGAAATTCTTGACTCGTACTCGAGAGCAGTCCCTAAAAGAATTTCCTTACAAACTCAAACTTACTAGGGAAGGAAAGTACAATATCCTCTACCTAAAGCACGTTTGGAATCCCTCGTCTGCTAATTTCCTACTGCCTGGGAAAGAGCAACGTATTTCCTTACTTGCTGGCAATCATACTGGTTTCGGTCAAATCATTTAACTTCAAGACTCACATATTCATCTTGGAAAGGGGATAGTGGTGACTACTTTCAAGAGGAGGTATAGGGATTGGTTTGGTGAGATGCGTGAAGTCCGCTGAAAAAGTCAGTAGGCATTTTGTGAAGGGACATTTTGTTCCACTAATGACAGTTCCACTGTTTTATCTGAGGTGAGCAGGAACTGTTTTGTTTGAAGACTGATGCCAGAGTAACAACCATCTTTTTTAAAATTTTTTTCTTGAGTGTTTCTTTATTTTTGAGACAGAGAGAGACAGAGCACAGGCAGGGGAGGGGCAGGGAGAGAGGGAGACACAGAATTTGAAGCAGGCTGCAGGCCCCAAGCTATCAGCACAGAGCCCAACACAGGGCTCGAACCCACAAGCCATGAGATCATGACCTGAGCCGAAGTCGGACGCTTAACCAACTGAAACATTCCGGTGCCCCAGAGTATCTGGGAGTCTTAAAAAAATTCCCCAAATTTCAGTAACTGCAAGATACATGGGAAGGTTTAAGGGGGAAAAAGGAAAAAAAAAAATACACAAAAAACTCTGGCCTTATCAGAAACTTCAGACTCCTAAGAGCTTCACTGTGGAACACAATATTAGTGGGTGTCCACACAGGAATATATAAGTATATATTATATGTATTTATATTTATTATATGTTATATATTATTTACCTATCTTTCCTGGAAGGGAACTGTGTGTGTGTGTATATATATATATATATATATATATATATATATATATATATGTATATGTACATAGGAAGGAAAGGAACTACATATGTATACGTATGTATACATATTCCTTGTTCCTTCATACTGGTTCCGGCCAAATCATTTAACTTCACGACTCACATATTTTTCATCTTGGAAAGGGGATAACGGTGACTACTTTCAAGAGGAGGTATAGGGATTGGCTTGGTGAACTGCATGAAGTATGATTCCTTCCTACATAGGAAGGAATTACATATGTATATGTGTATATATATATATATATATATATATATATATATATATATACACGTATATGTATGTGTATATACGTATATGTATGTATATATATGCATATATATGTACATGTATATGTAGGTAGATATAGTGTTGTTTTTGGCTTAAGTGTATTTTATTGGTTTTCTTTCAGAAGCCTTCTATAAAAGAGTAAAGTTAAAAACCAGGGCTCTTTCTTTCTGAGAGGCCTGCACCTGTCACCGTGTTCCCCAGCTGTGTCACTGCTGCAGTCTATGGGGACTGGAGGGCTCGCTACTTTCCTCCCCCAGCAAGCCCAGAAAGGGAAAAGATCTACCACCTAGTTCCTCCTGCTCCTCAGCCCCACCTCACACGTGTTGGTCCTGAGAGGATGCAGTAAACATTCCCATTTATATAATTATTACATATATAATAATATATATATTTCTTTTTTTCTTTCCTGAATAATGTATCTATATTTCTGATGTTCAGTACTGACAAAGTTCCTGAAAGCAGACATATGAAGCTTATCTTACCTCTCACAGCTAAGTATAACTAAGAGGGTGAGATTAAGTCTTGGTTGAAATAGGGTGCATTGCTCTGCCTTTCCTCCCTGAGAGTGCAAAATGAGTTTATCTTTCATTTCTCGCCCTCTTCTTGTTTACTTGAGATACTCGTACTTCTTTAGATATTATTGAGAGGTTGCCTCTATCATATTTTCAGGCAGAAAAGAGATGAATGACTTTGCTCTCGGAAGCATTCCACTCGACTCTCTCGATGTACCTTTCAGTTTACTACACAAAATAAAAGATTCTCCATAGCGTGAATGCTCAGAAAGGCTCACCTAGTGGTGCGTCCGCTCTAAACGCAGATACACACGATCAACCTCAAATCCTCAGGTCAGATGAGCTCCAGGCAGCTGCTTAAAGTGCCCATAGCCTACAGATATCAACCCCTAAGCATCAATTCTAATCCACAAAATATTTCCGACAGTGATTTGTTTAATCTGCAAAGCGCTTAGGGAACATGATATTCTGGCTAAAGCAAACGAACGAGACTTCCTGAGATTTTACAGCTAAGAAATGACAGAATCGGGACCAGAAACCATTCTCCAACTGCTAGCTGGCCTAGTGCCCCTCCAGTTCCCCAAAATAAAAGAGAACTATATAACATATTATCCAAGCCGGCGTTCTTGCAGGAGTGGGGGAAGGATGTATAATGAATGAATCGGGCAGCCATTGTAAACGAGGCCTGGACCCAGGAAGCCAGGTCAGGCTGCTTCTACATGTATGCTTCCTGCTTTTGATAAGCCACTTTTGAGATTTGAGTCCTGGCTGTACCAATACCAGCTATGGCCTTGGGTAATTACTTGGTTTCATGGGGCCTCTCTGGTTCCTTATTTAAAATATGAGTTATAATAATTTCTCATACGATTCTAGTCGTATCTAAGTAATAACAGGCCTGGCATGTAAAATGAACTAGATCCATGTAAGATACCAATAGTCCTATTGCTGTAATATGTAGCAAAAAGAAACTAAAGAATTCGAACCATGTCTCAGGAGGACAGAATAATTGCATTTTGGGTGTTTGGGTGTTCATTTCTCTATTTGGAAGACGAGATCTGAGGGTCAGAGGTCCCATTTGGTTTAGCAAAGCACTGGCTGACTTGACGGGCCACTTAGGGCCTCAGCAAAGTGCAGTCTGGGAGGCCATGGAATCTTTTGTCTCTACCACAGTCTTCCACTGTGAGAAGAGTTGTAAGTCCATGCTTTCATTGAGTACTCTTCTTTGTTGAGTATTCTGCTAGGAACCGCATGGTTACTTCCAATCTAAATATCCATTATATAAATATATGTGATTTATAGCAATATTGTATCCATGTAAATATAGATCATCTATATCTGAAAAAATTACATGATTTTCTCAAGGTCATATGACTAGTAAGTGGAGAAAACATGTTACATAGAACAGTGACTACATATCAAACACCGTCTCAGGTAGACAAATGCAAAGATGGTCTTCGTACGTACCAAGTTCACAGTCTACAGAGACAAGAATTTATTTAAATAATCCTACAAACACAAATAAGATTGCAATTGTGAAAAACGTTTTGGGAGTTACAGTGGAGGAATTGATGCAGTCCGACAAGCCAGGGGAGATGTTTCTGAGTCTCATATCAAACTTGAGATTTAAAGGATTATTAGGAGCTAACCAGGTAGGGAAGGGTCAGGGGAGCTTTCCAGGCAAAGTATCCAGGCAAGATCTTTTGGCAGGAGAGGGCATGACAGGACTGAGTGTGGCTTGTGGCAGTGACGCAAGAGCGACGAAATCACATGGGAGTGTGCTGGAAGGTGAGGATGGAGAGGAGGGAGGGTCTTAGTCCATTAAGGGCCTGCGGGTCAGATAAAGGTTTGCGGACGTGGTCAGAAGAATTCACTAACAAGTTTTAAGTAGGGGAATGATGTCATATGATTTGTCGCCTGAGAAGCTTGCTCTGGCCTGCAGGTACCAGACAGAGGGGACGGGATCAGACTGCATGTGGCGAAATCTCGTAGATCGCTTGTGCTATGTAGTGGCACTAGTGAAAACGGGAGAAGCCGATGGGCAGTTTTGACACATTTGATACTTAGGAGTTAAAACTGGGAGGACTTGAAGGGTAATTAGGGTGAAAGTAGAGGATGACAGTGTGGTGTCCAGTTTGCACGCGTAGCAGATGATGGGCTAGGAGCCGGCGGAATGGGGCCAGTTTTGTTGGTGAAATCATGATTGCGAGCTTGGACATGGTGAGTTTGAGGTACGTTTATGATATCCAAGATATGTTGTGAGGTAGACATCCAGTAGTGTCGACGGTGGAGAAGACTGGGATGGAGATGATATTATGTCTTGTCACATTTAAGATGATAACCAAAGCTGCAGTTGGCGAAAGGGCTTGTGTCAGGAGAGAATAATGAGATGAGACAGAGCAGAGTATGGAGCTTAAAAAACAGTCCATTGCATACAGCGTGGTGTCTATGACCATTGTGGAAGCTACAAGAATTCCTGCTTTTAGACGGAGGTGAGAATAGGTGGCAAATGACATTTGATCAACCCTGCAAATCTAATAATCTAAGTTTCCCATAAGCTTGGGTATGAAAATATCTGAAGGAAATGTTTTCCTCTAGCTGGAGTCGGCCCTACCTCACTGGCAAGGACAGTAATTTCTCACGGACCATTTACCATGGTATCTCCTGGCCTAATAGTTTGAGGACATTTGGTATTAGTTGGTGTGAGTTTTGACTTGCTTGCCCTTGTTGGGAAGGAGGAAGGGAATTCCAGCTCAATGTCTCAAAGTGAGTTATTTGGGGAAATCACACACAAAAAAGGAAATCTTCCCTACACACCTAACCCACCGCGTATTTCTAGAAACCTGAGCGAATCTGGAATCTCTCTTTCCAATACGTTCACTATTTGAGAAAGGGAAAGCAGAGAATAGAAAGAGTGTTTTGGAGCACTTTTCATCTGGTAGATGGAGAGAGTGAAATGAAAGGTTTCAAGGGGAGAGCCAGAGCTCACGCTTATTTGCATTGAAGTCAGTACTTTTTCAAGGGAGGACTTTGTACCAGTGGGCATTCTTCCTTAAAGAGTACCCAAGAGTCCGTTAGAGTGGGACTTCCGAAATGTTCACAGATGTGTTCTAAATTTTTTTTAAAACATTTTTATTTATTTTTGAGAGACACAGAGACAGAGTGTGAGCAGGGGAAGGTCAGAGAGAGAGGGATACACAGAATCCGAAGCAGGCTCCAGGCTCTGAGCCGTCAGCACAGAGCCTGACGCGGGGCTTGAACTCACAGACTGTGAGATCATGACCTGAGCCGAAGTCAGCTGCTTAACCAACTGAGCCACCCAGGCGCCCCCACAGATGTGTTCTAAATGTGATGAATTATAATGAAAAAACTTTCTTATTCTTGAATTCTCTGACTGCTATAATGCTTTATTTAGGGATACAGCTTGGCAAAAACACATCCAAGGACACCGCATGTGGCTGTAACCATCTTCCAACTATTTCCTCCGGGCTGAATTTGGAAGTTGGAATGGTTTTGCATACATGCGTCAACAACATTTAAGCCAACACTCTTTTGGTATGTTGAGTATTTTCCACCGGTACATACCTCATCCCTTGCATTTGTGAATCACTTTCCATTAAATTCCTACTACCATGTCTTTAAACACATTCTTCTCTTTTATAAATAAAATGCGTAATATAATTATACAGACTTGTATAAATATATGGAATTTATAGCCACACTATATATGTTTTTAATCCAATTTATATAAAAATGAGATTATCGTTAAAGAGCCCATCATGTTCACATACACTTAAATAACTGTCTCTTATTGTAAGATGTTTAAAAAGACTAGGACTCTACACTGTCTTGTGTTTCTGACGAATGTTGTATTCTTTACTCTTTACTCTTCAATAAAAAGTATCAAGGAAACCAGGTTACTTGATCATAGTAGGATTTTTAGGAATTGTTAGAGGTAATATAACCTATCATCCTAATTTCTCAGTTACGTAAAATATTTAACCTGTACATGGCCAAGGAATCGCATTTGTCTGTTCAAATGTGCCTCCTAGCAGATGTGTGTATACTGAGCATGGGCTTTAGCTGTCTTTTCCATCATGTCTGCAACTTCCAATTAGTTTATTTTTCTTCAGTCTTCGAGCTGGTGATAATGTGGTTTCTCACACCACGTGTTCAAGGGCTTAACGGGCTTTCACTGCTAGGTTGATGTCCAAGACTTAATCATGACAAGTTCCCAGCTGCCTATCATGCCCGCTCATGTCCCCATAGGGCCTGCTTTCAACCAGCATGTTGATGCGCCCTGAGCTTTTCTCGGAGTGACCGAGGGCCAGCGTCGTCCACCACAGTGTGAACAGCAGCGAGAAGACCCTGGAGACCGCAGAGGAAATCGATGCCATATTGTTTGGAAATATTTACATTTGGAAGCCATTGTGTACACAGACTTCTTTTTTTCATTTAAAGCCATATTTTTGCCCTTTATCCATATTTTTGCGATGTTGTTTTGTTTGGATAAAGCATGTGTAATTGTCAGCTGTTTTTGCTTTTTTTTCAAGGTCTTTTTGCTTTCTGGAGTATCCATGTCAATTACAACAAAAATTAAACACAAGCTCTGAGGAAACAGTAGTGTTTGTGTTTGCCACTCAGAACACTTATAAAAATTACTTTCACAGCAGCATTAGTAAAAACTTGAGCAAAAATACTAAAATGAGATGAAAGAAATAAGCATACAAAAAATACAATGAACTTGGAAAAAAGAAAAGAATTTCTGTTAAATATTTATTGTTATTTCTTTGAGAGAGCTTAGGTGTACTTTTTTTTTCTCACTAGAATATGATATTTGTATTGCTCCTGTTTTATTCTTAATTTTATTCTTTATGGTTATCTTTTCTGCTTAAATGTAGAGTTGTTCAGATTATTATTTCTACTTGAATTATGTTACCCAGTAGGATTGAGGAAAAATAAAATAGTTTTCTTCAGCCATTTAATACCAGCCTTATAAATGACCTTTTCTACTTCTTCACTAATAAACAGAATGGCAAGGAACCCAAGAAAAGCAAAATAATCCGGTTAGTGACCTTACTTTTTCTGCAAGATGAGACTTGCATGCTTGGCTGCTTGTTTGTTTTTCCAGATGCCAGACATTTGGACTGTTGGATCATCTGTTGCATATTCAAAGTAAATATCATTCATGTTTTTAAGCCTCCCATAGGTAGAAAGAGCTATAAACCTAACAAGAATGTCTGAGAGGGACTTTGGAAGAAATGTGAGGAGAAATCATTACTTCTTTCTTGTACTCAGCTCTCTATATAGTCAGGTTGATACCAAAAGCCCCAGAGCGTACAGCTCTCGAGTGTGTGGGGGGTACACATCGTGAAGATCTGTATTTGTAGATGTGTCTTCCGGGCTTTATCATTATCATGTATTTCAGGCATGTTTTCGCACCACGACTTAATGTAATTACTGACCTTCAGAGAGGTTTCTTCAGACAACTGGGATGTGTTGGTGGCAAACACGAAGCTAAAATTTATTGATCCTAACAGCTTTGAGAACAGTCTGCAATTTACCGACCACAGCATGGAATTTTTTTCTTCAGTACCACTTGGCTGACCTGAGTTCAATGTCTTTGGTAGCAGACAGTACCAAATGCTTTCGATAGTAGCGGGAAGGTTGTGCCTCTGGGCACTGTCAAAGTATTTAAGGTGAAACTTGTGTTAATGTGTTGTTAGCGTGTATTTGTATGTGTATATAAGCGTGCGTATGTGTTTCGTACACGAGTGTGTAATACACATGTATGTGTGTTAAGAGAGGTTGAAGAGTTCCTTCTAGAACGCAACTCGTTTTTACTTAACATTGCTTCTGAACAGAGTAATGGTTCATTTGAAATATTCATATGAGGAGAATGTGTTTGCATCTATAGCCTGCGCAAAAATATGATGTAGGAGACAATATAAAATGCATTTTTAAAGTGGGGCACCTGGGTGACTCAGTCGGTTAAGCATCCAACTTCAGTTCAGATCACGATCTCGAAGTTTGTGAGTTTAAGCCCCGCGTAGGGCTGGGTGCTGACAACTGGGAGCCTGGAGCTTGCTTCAGATTCTGTGTATCCCTCTCTCTGCCCCTCCTTTGCTCTCTCTCTCTCTCTCTCAAAAATAAACATTAAAAAATGCATTTTTGAAGTATCTTGTTTTGGAGATATCACAGATCGAATTCAAGCTTCTGTTGTATTTATCTTTAAACTTCGATATGCTAATGGTTCTTCAAGTAAATCTACCAACATGGTTATTTTTAATCTCTGGTGTTAAGATCATGGCACTAAAAGTTTCCAAAAGACGGAAAATATGAAAAGCCTATTTGTAAGCAAGCAACAAACTTTATGTCGAAGAAAAAAAAAATACCCTCTCCTGTGGACAGTGTGTTAAATGTAAAGTTTTTGCCTTCAGTAACAGATATCTGGCTAATTATCGTTAACACTTTGGCGAAATTTTTCATTAGACCAAAGAAGACAGTTGTTCTCAAAGTGTGGTTCACAGAGAGATCACTTGGGAACTTGTTAGAAACACAAATACTCAGACCCCACCTCAGACCTACTGATGGGGCCCAACAGTCCGCAGGTGATTCTGTATAAGGCTAAAGTTTGAGAACTGACATGTGGCAAAATGTGGCTCCAGCAAAGATACTCACGCCCTCACAAATGTCAGCACCTGCTCCCTCTACAAAGGCGGTAGGAAGAGTAAGACTCACAAGGTGAAGAAAATTACTTTAAGCATCGAGTGAATCATAATGTCTGTCTTTTTGTACAAATAGTTCAACTATTATCCAGATTTGAACTGACCACCTCTGCAATCTATTTTAATTCTTCCGGGATGCATACACACCATTTAGCCATTAACACTATCCCTTATCTTCCAATAATAATGACTGCAAAATGGATACTCATTTTAAAAAATCCTTCGACGAAATCTCTGAAGATGTGCAGGTTTCCAGTAAAAGTACAGCGTGAGAATTGAGATGAGTTGCAGGGTAAATGGTGCAAGCAAAGAAAATGGAGGACTTTTTTTCTCTGTCATTTCCCATGACTTTTTGTGTGTGTGTTTTGGAAGCCAAACAACAGATTTTATAGAATGTCACTTATTTAATAAATATCTACATTCCACAACTTACCACACTCTGTCGCTTCAATTTTTGATCAAAAAAAGACTGATATGTGTTCTAACGTGGAAAGTTCTTCCTTTATGATGGCAAGATGCTTTTCCTGCCTCAGCATTTGCAACCACCTAGGCAGGAAT
This sequence comes from Paguma larvata, assembly GCA_030068075.1. Lineage (NCBI taxonomy): Eukaryota > Metazoa > Chordata > Mammalia > Carnivora > Viverridae > Paguma > Paguma larvata. The sequence goes on along the minus strand of CM057834.1, from coordinate 87,020,285 downwards.
AACATTTGACAATTCATCGATAGAGTATTCAATCACATTCTAAAAAATGAAATGGGAACATTTCACTGGAACAATAAGACACTAATGAGAATTGATAGAAAATTGGATTTTTTTTCTAGAGATGATTTTGGTTCAGATAAAAAGGAACAATGCATATGGAATAACAGGTAAAACTTAGGAAGTGTATAGACGGTGAAGCAGGTCATAAAATTTGCATAGAAAACTAGAATTCACTGAACACAGTCTCTCCCATTGCATACCTTGGCAACTAAAGATGAATAGGATTCTTTGAGATGTTCGATGCTTATGTTCTTCTATTAAAATGCAAGTATATCTTGGGGCGGCATACCCAGGATCAATTAAAATCATAGCAGTAATTGCTAACTAGGAAGTTATGCTAACGAGCCAAAGAAAATGTTCTGGGGAACGTGGGTAGTTGAGTGGGCAAGAAGGGAAGGAAAAGAAGTGCTATGGAGGGAATGCAGGGCATTCAGAAACAAACCACCTATGGGGCCTCTGGGTGACTCGGTTAAGCCTCCCACTTTGGCTCAGGTCATGATCTCATGGTTTGTGAGTTTTAGCCTGGCGTCGGGCTCTGCTGATAGCTCAGACCTCGGAGCCTGCTTCAGGTTCTGTCTCTCTCTCTCTCTCTGCCCCTCCCCCATCATGATCTCGCTTGCACTCTCTTTCTCAACGATGAATAAACATTGAAAAATTAAAAAAAATGAAAAACCACCTAGTTCATAATTTCTTAGAGAAACTTGCAGTATCATACGACACTAGAAATTTCTGGCATTTCACGTACGCGATGCTATATCAGACTCAAACTGAAAAGAATGGTTTATAAAAGACAGGGCTTATACAATCTTTTACCTGTTTTCCAGAATGAAAAACATTCTGAAGGTCATCCTTTCCTCCTCGCATGATTATTTTTTATTTGACAAAAATCAGTTAATTTGGAGGAGAGCAAAGCTGTAGGTCAATGAATTGGTTGCAATCTCATCGAGCAATCAGACGTGAGATCAACACAGCTGTTGGAACAGTAACAGCCAGAAAGATTCGAGTCACAGGCCAGCCGGGAGCACAGGAGCAAAGAGCATTCTGATCACGTGGGGTGACACGAGCCAAGATTTATTAATATGTTCCTCCAAGAGATATTTAAAATCAGCGCCATGCTTTCAAAGATTATAAAACAGCTTAATAGTAATACGGGCAGGATTTTTGGCCGTTCTTAAACCCTTTCCTTCAAAAACTAAAGCTCCTTAAAAAAGTTGGTCATATAAAAACTAGCCTCGTTACTCTGAAGCAACATATACCATATTGCATATTAGGATTTTGTGTATAATATATTTATTTGCATACAGAAATATGTATTTCTATTATACATTTCATTACTTTATTTATAGAATATGTATATTAAGCATACAGCATATTTCAGAAGATACATTAAATATGCACACAGTTCATGCTGCAGCGTGCACCCTTTTAAAAGAAGCATATTCGAGAGGCATGGTATTGTATGTACATGCTGAAAATACCCTTTGCACAATTCATCCAGCTTTGGGTGCTTCCCTAATCTATGTGCAACACCAGTGCTGTGGTTGTTGAAAGGGATGTTATCGAACTGGGAGAAGGCAACTACCAATGAACTAAGGAAGAGAAAATAAATTAGATCGCATTTCTAAGTGTATGTTGCCATCATTTTGAACGCCTATATTCCCCAACGTCACATCTCCAGGATCGAAAAATCAGTGAATGGACAAAAAGCAGAAGTATGTGGGTTCTCCAGCCTCCATATTGAAATGGGAAAGCTTATCCCATGTGACTTCTTATATTGGTGACTTTGTCCTAACACTTGGGAGCTGGTATTAAATTAATGGGAAGTGGTAAAGAGGTAATCGTTTCTTTCTTTTTTTTTTTTTTTTAAAGACATGAACTGGCTTGTTGACATCCTTAATCTCCTCTTCTTATAAGACCACTCTGGAATATTTACATTATTGCTATGAGGAGAGAAGAAACCCTTGACAAATATTGACCTTTCCAGTGAAAATAAAAGAGATGAATGGTATTGTTTCTGAAAGAAAAAGTGGTAGCTCCAACAGAAACTGACCACATCGACTGCAATCATTTAATGGCCAATTACTGGCAACCCCGATTGACTGGACTCTGTGGCAAACATGATGGGACATTAAGATGTTGGAAACAATGTGTTACGTGCGTGGTCTGGTGATTCTGGATGTGTAGATGTCTCCTGTGTGCCCAATCTGTGAATTACAAATACGCCAGACTCATGGATGACAGTGTCTGATACAGAACTGGTGAGCATTACCTTTTATAAACAGGTGAGTGACTTTCATTGATATTCTAATAGGGATACAGGATTGTTTTCCCATTTTTACAGAGCAAGCTCTAGAATTCCTTAAAAGAGACGAGGATTTCTCAACTTTGGCACTATTCACACTCTGAGCCAAATAATTCTTAGTTGTGTATGCGAGGGAAAGTTGTCCTGTGCACTGAAAGCTGTTAGCAGTATCCCTGGCCTCTACCAGATGCCAGCAGCTCTCCCCCACGTCGTGACCGCTAGAAATGTCTCCACACATTGTTAAATGGCCCCTGGGGAGCAAAAGTGTGCCTGTGTGAGAGTCACTGAAACAGACAAATCCAGCAATAGCTAATGCAAACTTTTGGATACAATCTCCATATCTTTCTAATCATCTACCATTCTGAATATTCTTCCCGTTTCTCTGATTCCAGCCGACAAAGCTTCCATGACGTGTCAGGCTACAGTCACTTCCTTTCTGTAACGCGTGATGGTTTCTCTTTCAACGAGGTTATGGTGGCTATGGCGAAGATGCAGAATAGAAGGAAGAAAGGGAGGATGTAATGGCAGTGAAGAGGAAGAGGCAGTTGGACTCACGGTGAGTTGAACTGTTAGAGCAGACCAAGAAGACCCAAATCCAGAATCCTGAATCTTGAATCCAAAGAGTTCATCCCAACTAAAGCTGAATTTACATCATAATAGTCCGACAAGTTAACAAGTGAAATATTCAGCCAGTCATTGTTTTGTTGTCAGTAAACCAAACAGCCCATTGACTTGATGTCCCTTGATTCAACTGATTCACGGATTTGAAGAAATAAAATAAAAATACTTATGGATTTAAAATGTAAACACTTACATTGAAGTTAACTGTGGCGTAAAGGAATCTGGATGAATTGATGCTGTGTGTTTATACGCAGAAAATTTATGGGGGGAAACGACGGAAGTTATGCAAACACGAAGTTATTTTTATGAAGGGTGAGTTCCATACAACTACTGCTGGCAATTTGCTTCTTACTAACTGTTCTTTTTTTATTGTTTACCTTGTGCTTTTTTTTTTTTTTAATTCGCAAAATTGTTGAAATGCCACCAGTGAGGCAAGTCACACACACACAAACCAACTCTCAAGTGCTAAGGTTTATACCGACAAATGAATCATGCTACTCACACGGATGTTACAGGTCAAGATATCATAAGGCCCAGACATCTGAAATGCACAATACGAAATTTGAAGTGGGTTTTATCAACTTGATTTCTATTGATTGGGCCATCTTTAGAAAAATCTGATTTTAAGACTATAGCAAATACAGTAAGAAAATAGTTGAGGGATAAAAACAGCTAAACGTGGATCAATACGATCATATGTTTATGAGGGGTACTCAATAAAAAGTCTCTACATGGACAAAATTCTATAGAAAGCCATGGTTTGGGTAATAATAGTTCCTGACAGGACTTTTTTTATGGTCTAGAATTAAAGAAATAATGAGAAAGAACACAGGCACAGCCACCTACACTGTTCTTCAGAGTTTGCCAGCCTCACTTGGCCTCTGTTAGCTACCCACTATATTCTTGCCACAAAGATTACTTCTATGGACAGATCTTTGAAGTTAAAAACTTTTAGGGAGAATTGACAATTTGAGGAACATGGAACATGTGGTTCCAGGAGATGCTTTTTAACTAGTTTTTCCTCCTCCAGTGGGATACAGGATGGTTATTAAAAAAACCTCACTGGACTACAAATCGAATATAATTTGTTAGCAGGCATTGAAGGGAAGGTCTTATTCTTGTGGGAGTGACCTAGAAGTCACCAGTGCCACCAGAGTACCCTAATCCTACTTAGGATTCCAAATGAATAAAGCAGCTTCATCCTGTTGACAAAGGCCAGAAGTTCATGTTTTACACGTTAGTATTTCATACATGGGTCAGGCAGACTCAGGTTGAAACAGAACGCCCTCTCAGTCTTCTATTTTATTATTTCAAAATTCATCCGGCCTCAGTAAACTCTTCCAACTGAAGACGAACATGATTTAATTTGACAAAACCTCACTTTAAAAAATGGCTTTGGTTCTCAAGCATGTTTATGTATTAGGTAGGCTATCCCAGTAACTTACAAAACTAGGAGAAAAACTAGATTGGTGAAAACAATTCACCTATGGGATCATAAGCAAACGAAAACTTTAGAGGTTTTTATATCCCTACAGAATGCAAAGGACACAGTGGAGAGGGGTGAAATGCCCATTTTCATGGCCGTTTCTGGTTGTATTTAGGGAAAGTCTTGCAGATTTTGTCCTTACACACTGCAGAATAGGGATGCACAAAATCCAGTGCCATAATAAGAAAAATAATGATATGATATAGTTAGGGTTTTTGTTTGTTTGCTTTCTTTTGATGGTGGGAAAAAGGTAAAAAAAAAAAGCATTGATTACATTGCAATTCTCCAAATAAACTGTAACAAAAGAATAATATATGCTTAACACTTAACACTGTGGAGACCATTTCTGTATCCATTTTTTTTTTTTTTTTGATTCTCTTCCTTCGCTTCTCCATTGGGCGATGTCTATTTCTTTACATTTAAGTCTCCATGTTAGCTTGTAACTGTGGCACTTCATCCTCATATGGACACACGGGAACAAAAAAAAATGGGAATAAAATGGAACGAGGTTATTCTTCTCTTGTGCAGAGATAAAACTGTAGATTCAGAAGCCCTTCTTCAAGAGAGTACGAGAACGTGTCGATTGTTCCTGAAATCCATCATTCCAACATGTCTCTTTCATGGTCTCATTGTTCGAAACTGACAGGGTTGATAAGGTGCGCGTTTCTCAAACTGGAGCATAGGCACGATGAAAGTGTCACTGTCGGGCTCCTTAATTGCACATCCCATGATAAGACTATAAGGTGCAATGGCAGAGATTTTGAAAACTGGGAGGTCTTTTATCCCTTTTCTTTTTCCCAAGCTCCCCTGACCACCTTCCTTCTCCACAAAGGTGTTTTACCTCGTAGCGCCTATGTTCTTATAATGACACATGAGAAGATGTTTAAAGGTCTTCTTGAAGGTGGCATTGCAAAGTGCGTAGCAGGCGGGGTTGATAGTGCTGTTGATGTAACAGAGCCAGTAACCAATTGTCCACACTGTGTTGGGGATGCAGGGTGCACAGAAGGTGTTAATGAGCACCATGACATTGTATGGGGCCCAAGTGATGATGAAAGCCAATAGAATAGCCAAGATCGTCCTGGTCACTTTCTTCTCCCGGGAAGGAGGAGGCTTCTTTTTGGCAGGCTGCTTAGTCATCTTCACAATCTTACGAGCGACAATATTCTGTTTTTCATCTCCATTCTGACCCGCAGAGCCAACTAGCTCCACAGTGGTATTCGTTGGGGTACACGAGTCACCTTTTGGGGTCTTGGTGACAATTTTGATGCACGTTTGCTTAGAGTTCTCATCTTTGGAGTGGCCCAGGGAAGTGGAAACTGTGTTCTCGTCTTGGGTTATTTCATCATCTCTCATATTAGAGGCTACAGCACTGACTGAGGTGGAGTCGTTGGAGCTCTCTTTCTCCTCTCCCTGGACACAGTTTTCAGTCACGGCATCTCTGGGCGCTTTCCCGTTCTGGATTTTGTTGTGCTCCAGGCCGTCATCACTGCCAGGTGTGTTGTTGTTGTTTGGCTTCACTATCCTTCCTTGTACCAGGCTTGGAGAAACTGGCTCTTGGTTGGCCACAGGCTCCTTCTTGTCCTTCTTTATCCTGCTCTTGCTGGCTCGGGATATGTGCCAGTATAGCACAGTCATGATGATCACAGGCAAATAGAAGGCGGCGATGGCAGTACCAAAGGTGACGGCGGCGTTGGAGAAAAACTGAATGTAGCATTCCCCATCCTCCACAGTCCTCACCCCTACGATGAACTGCCAGAAGAGAATGGCCGGGGCCCACAGGATGAAGGAGAGGACCCAGGCAGCCGCAATCATCATACCGGCCATTTTCGTGGTCCGCTTGACTGGGTAGGTGAGCGGTTTTGTGACACAGAAATACCTGTCAAAGCTGATAATGAGCAGATTCATCACTGAGGCATTGCTGACCACGTAGTCCAGGGCTAGCCAAAGATCACATACCACAGGTCCCAAAGGCCAGTAGCCAATCACAGTGTAGAGGGTGTACAGGTTCATGGAGAAAACACCAATGATGAGGTCGGCACAGGCCAAGCTGAACAAAAAGTAATTGTTGACCGTCTGCAGGTGGCGGTTGACTTTAATGGAGACCATGACCAGAATGTTCCCAATGATAGTCACCAAACTGAGGGATCCAGCGACAAGGACAATAAACACCACTTCGAATGTCTTATAAGGACTCGTCAGAGCCAGCCCATTGTTAGAGGAATTTGTTGAGTTATTCATTTTGTGTTCTCTCAATCAGAAGCCGAGTAGCCAAATATGCATTTAAACCTGCAGGGAAATAGAACAGAATTAACCAATATAATATAAACATTGCTTTAAAATATATTACATTTCCTCCTTTTGAACCACGACTTTTTCTCTGAAATCTTCATTCTTCCCCTCGTTTATTGTACCTGTCTGCCCTGACTCCCCACATCAAAGGCAAAGACGTTAAATGGAAGATTCGAAAGATACCTTCAGGGTGGCAATGTATTTGAAGTCTGAAAACATTTTGAATGTGTCCATATCTAGATGCGATATCTGTCTGTCTGTCTGTCATCAAACAATTTAACTGAGTATACTATGGATGGATTAAACTAAATAAACTAAAATTATACTTGATACCTTCCAAAGCATCAAGAGGTTTCTGGTATAGACATACAAATTAATAAGATAATAATAATTAATTAGTCAATACTCTTTCTCGAATGAGTATTATTTTTCTCTGATCTCAGTCTGACCCTTGTAGTTAGTATCACATAGCTAACATTTCCAATATTCTATATCCTGCAAAAGAAGTCATTTATTTACTGTGTATTGATAACTACATGAATTCTCTGAATGTTTTATTTTTCAAGTCACCTGCCAAATTTATTATTCTACTGTTCTTCCTGCCAGATATTTGGTACAGTCATGCTAGGATTTATATTTGTTTGTCAGAAGAGGGAACTGAAGCCCAGAAAGAGTCAGTAATTTATATAAGGTCACATATCGAGTCAATCAGAGAGAGAAGACAACTGTGAGCAAACCTCAGTTTGTTTAAGAATTTACCCATTGACTTTGTCCTCACATCCCTATTGAGCAACTTCTTTGGCCTTGGCGTTTGATATATGCTGGGTATTCAGTGATGATTAAGACAGGTTCTTGGGGGCACCTGGGTGGCTCAGTCAGTTAAGCGTCCGACTTCGGCTCAGGTCATGAATTCAAGATCTGTGAGGTCAAGCCCCGCATCACGCTCTGTGGTGACAGCTCAAGGCCTGGAGCCTCCTTCATATTCTGTGTCTCCCTCTTTCTCTGCCCCTCCCCTGCTCACACTCTCTCTCTCTGTCTCTTAAAAATAAACATTAAACAGAAAAAAGTTAAAAAAAAAAAAAAAGGACAAGGTCCCTGCCTCTGAGCAGCATATCGTCCGGTGGAGGATGCTATAAAGGAATTATTAAACCTGAGTGCGCTTTCTGTTGCCAAACCCTGCTGTGTTTAAACACATAATTGTCATTTTTCAGATAATACCACCAAAGTCTGGTGTCAGCCTACACAGAGGAAGTTCTATTTCAGCTATACTTATAAAAATCCCCAGAAAGGTCTACTGAAGGATGTTCATTCAGGAATGCTATAGTAGAAAAATCCCTTGGAAATATGAAAACAACTCACTGACAGAGGACTGGTTAAATATATTATGGAATACCCTTACAATGGACTAGTACTCAGCTGTTAAAAGAGAGAGGTAGATATATGTGTTCTGGCCTTGTGGAAAGTTACACAGTTAGGAGATGATATGATCACAGCAAGACTCAGAATGTTACAGAATATAGTTCTATTTAAGCAAAAAGGTGATTACATATATGAAATGAATTTGTGGGTCTGGAGGAAACACCGAAGAGTTTAATCAACGTATTGATGTTAATGAAACACCACTTACCATTTTGCCTTCCAAAATTATACACGAGGTGTCAGTTACTGCGCCAAGAAAAAGGGACTTACAAAGTGTCATTTACTTTTGACATCATACCCTTCAGAATACTGTTTGATGCTTCCATTATGAATATATCCTTTTATAATTACACAAAATGCACATTTTCAGGCTCACTCCAGACCTCCTGATTCAGAATTATAAGGCATGTAGGAAACACTTCTGAAGCCGCCCCTGAGTTATCCATTTTGACATTTGGTCCACTACGTATCATCCTACCCTTGTATACCACAACTATTTCTGTTGGCTCAGTCCTCATCCATCACATAAACATTCCTAGTGTGTCTTGTGCGTTACGCTTTGGAGGACTTTCTTCAATATTATATGCCTCCCTGGATATTACGAAGAGTTTGGTTTTGTTAAAGCATAACACAATAGACGTCTACTGGGGGGTCTTGAAATGTATTCCCCAGCAGATAAGGGGGGACTACAACAGTTAGTCAGGTTTCCATCTTTGTAGCCTTTTTCCTGGCTTTGACCTAGGACACCGACTGATACACCCATCTATGATTTTCCTCCTTCACTAGAAAAGCAGCGAATTTTGGTTTCTTAGTCTTTGTAGCTCTACCATCCAGCTCACTGCCTCAAATGTAACTGGGGCTCAAAAGTGTTTATTGAATCAAAACAGAATTGACAATTAATATTATTAATTCAACCTCTATTTACTTACCCAGTGGAATTGTCTCAATAGCATTTCTCTGTAGCAGCATTTTTTTTTTTTGGTCATGATTCATACAACTGTTTATTCATGAAATTATTTGAACGAAGAAATTTCACTAATCCAATCATTATTCCAATGATTCCTTATTAGCCAAGGTAACTGTAAGACAGAATCCTGACTTGCTTATAAGGTCGCTTTTGTCTGTTCATTAAATTCATTGACATGTTTTGAATTGAGTTATATTTATATGTTCACAAATTGTTCATTTTAATAAATTTTGAATGAAAAATACCAAACATTTACCTTCCAAACGTCCTATTTGATAATTTATTCTTCACATTCATTTTAGTAGTAACACAAAGGACTGTATTTATTTTAGTTTTAAAAAGATTTTTGGTGACTTCGTCTCAAAAATAATGTATTAATATAACATTTATGTTAAAAAATAAACTAGTTTGATCTTTTATTTTATGGATTAAGAAAGCGTAAGCGTAAGTGATTTATCCATAGTCACCTGGCTCTTGCCATCATTTGTGCTAATAATAATACCTGTTGTTACTCTCAAAAGTCACAATAACATAAAGCTGTAGAATTCTATTTATTTATTTGTTAGTTTTCCTCCTTTCTCCTCTTCCCCTCTTCTTGCTTACAGTCAGCATGCGATACATTTCAACTAAAATACAATAAGAGTCGCCTGGGTGGCTCAGTCAGTCAAGCATTGGACTCTTGATTTCGGCTCAGGTCATGAACTTACGGCTCTTAAGTTTGAGTCCCCCATCGGGCTCTGTGCTCAGAGCATGGAGCCTGCTTGGGATTCTCTGTCTCTATCTCTGTTTCCCTCTCTCTCAAGAATAAATAAACTTTAAAAACAACAACAACAACAAAACCCCCAAAAACCAAAGAACCCAAAAAAACTAATAGAAAACAGTTTTAGGACTCTCAAATATCTGTTATCTCACCTTCTATTAACAGCTCTATAAAATATATAAACAATGTCCTATTACCCCCTCATCTGAAGACAAAGCTGAGGCCGCAGTAGGGGTTTAAGTGATCACTCTTGGTTTCAAGGCTAATGAGCAAAAAATCTACCACTAAAACTATCATCCTTACCTTTGAGTTAGATATTCTTTCTCAATTTCCCTTCTCCACTTGAGAGTTTCACTTTACCCAGAAGGTGTGAAATTGGTAGGCATTTGTATAATGATGAACTATACCCAGAGGTTGCCGGCTAAGCCAGGTTCTGTCTGGGAGGCTTGGAATTCTTATCTAGCAAATATATATAATGCTAACATTCTTAGTTGCTGTTGTATCCTCTAAATTCTCAGAGTTCAAATATTTTCTTGTTCATAGTAATGCCATATATAAAAATGGAAAACATTTCACTTAGAAGCAAGCACAAATGTCTGAGAGACGGCATTCTTTTCTCCCCATACGATGCATGAGCTATGGGGGGAGGGGTGGAGGGGTTGTTCTTCTCCTATTAAGGAAAACACTTCTTTTTGTCACCCCCTTGTCTCCTCTGCTGTTTACATTTCTGTAAAAGTTATTACTTCTGGTGTGGCATCACAGGGTTTTATTAAAGCAAAAATTGTTATATCACGGATGAAATAACAGAATCATGACAGACTAAACAACGAAGATGACCCTCACAATTCAACATCTTAAGATGGCAAGTGTACAGTAACCCATTTGGTATTTTCCAATGTTAGTTTATGACTAAGTTTTGAAAGTATTATGGAAATTTACGAGAAAAAAATTTCCTGGCCTTAGTTGCTTTACTACTCGAGTCTCTATAAGTCATAGTAAGAAATGTATCATGGTTTCACATTATCCTTGCAAAGTTGCGAGTGCTAATCTCTGCTCTTAATTAATATCTGTGAGAGTCTCATCACGTCCCTAAACACTTATATGAAGATTTTCGTTTTTTTTCAAACAGGAATATTGAAAACTCTATTTTTCTTCTGGAGTTGTAGGAAACATCAAAGTGAGGTCATGTCTTTGAGCCATGATCTATAAATGTTAACCTAAGAGACATTAATATTTACATTTGGTAAATGGGTATAAATTAATCACTTTTCTTAATAGTTAACAGAAAATCAGGTGTGTGTAGATGAAATTGACCAAGGGTAAGGAGGTGTAGGATGTAGTGGTAGTGGTGATACAAAATTACCATTATCAATAATACCGTTATCAAGAATATTAAATCATCAGGGGCGCCTGGGTGGCTCAGTCGGTTGAGCGGCCGACTTCGGCTCAGGTCATGATCTCGCGGTCTGTGAGTTCGAGCCCCGCGTCGGGCCTGTGCTGACAGCTCAGAGCCTGGAGCCTGCTTCACATTCTGTGTCTCCCTCTCTCTCTGTCCCTCCCCCACTCATGCTCGGTCTCTCTCTGTCTCAAAAATAAATAAACATTAAAAAAAATTCAAGAATATTAAATCATCGAAGATAATATTGATAATAGTTAGCAGGTATTGAGCCGTATTACTCTTCACAGCAACTCCTGAGGTGATTATGATTGTTATTATATGCTTTTTCATACATGTTGAACTAAAGATGAAAGAATTAAGTTATTTGAGGTCCAAACCCCTGAGTGCCTGACTCGAGATTCTGTTACAAGTACTTATTGTTTGTCTAAGGAACAATCTTACTCGGCAGCCAATACGTGCCCCAAATATTTATTACTCTAACCTGCCATGACCAAGTCTTTTGCCAAAATTCAAGCTGGGTCCTTGGTTTACACAATAGAGGATCGTCTTATCCAGGCTAAAGTTGTGACTTTGGACAGGAGATGTTCACAATAAGATGCAGAATAGTAAGTAAGATTCCTGATTATATAAATATATGACATTTAAGATTTAAAACATTTCCCTAAAAGCAATCATCATAAAAAACATGTCACCATGTGAATTAATATAGAACTTCCCTCTCACAAAAGTATTTATATGAATTACATAGAAGTTCTAAACATTTACAATAACATTTTTATGAAGTTAGAGAGAATGCTATTTAAAATGACTAAAAAAACTCTAATATGTATTTAGACACATGATGGAAATTAAATTTAAAAAAATGGGATTTTCTCCACACTCTGTTCAAGCCAGGGAGTGCCGGATATAAAAAGTCTCTTCACAGGTGCATCCACAGTGTAATAAGCTACTCATAAATTTATCAATATGTGAGGAATCTAAGGGTTAGAATTTTTTGCATGCTTTTTTTTTAATCATCATAATAACCCTGAAAAGAATTATGGTCTTTTTCAGTTTTACAGATGACAATGATGAGAGTCGGCAAGTACTGAGGTCATGGATGGAATTTCGGCATCTGACTCACCGGGCCATATTCTTCCCACTATGTTACACCGTGACACCAAACTTGATTGAATAAAAAAAAAAGAAAGTTTTGTAGAAAAATAAGAAAGTTCAGCAAAAAAATTAAGAAAGAACGAAAGAAAGAAAAAAGGAAAGAAAGAAAGAAAGAAAAAAGGGAAAAAAAAAAAAAAAAGGAGCGGGGGTAGTCCATGATTGATAACAGGAATCCAGAGAGAAGATATGTAATTATACAGAAAAATTTCAGAACAAGAAATCAAGTGGAATTCACAGGAAATTGACTTTATAATTGTTTATATTTATTTAACTTTTGTTTTTAAAATGTAATCTTGGCGTATGTTACTTTTTATAGATTTCTAATTTCTGCTGCTATTTGAACACATTACCAAAAATGGCAGGGTGTTCTGAGTGTTCTTTGTCCGTGTCTTTCACACAGAGCTCCGAGATGCAGCCTAACTGGTGAGCAACCGCGAGGGGCAAAGTCATCAGCGTCACCGGGGTTGCCTAAAAGTCCTTCAACTGCTAGGGCAGTCCAGCCCATGGCGCCTTTTTAAGTTGTGCATATAAGGGCTGAACACGCAGTCTATCCTGAGGTAATTAAAAGTTTCCTTCAACGATGTTATGCCTAGGTGTCTAGCTTTCAGTAAAAAATACTACTATTGCAAAAACCTTGAAAAATAGAAGGAGGCTGCCATCTAGGATCATGGTGAAACATCAGACCCTCGCCAGGAGCAAGACTACCTACTGAGGGACTAGCAGAGACTTTCCCGTCATCTCCTCTCTGCGTTAAGAGTGAGATGTGGTCATTTGACACCGCATTCTCACCAATGGAGCTTATTTAATTTACACATTTAAAAACAAATATATCATTTATTATTCTTAAATAATATATATATTATAATAATCTGATGGATGAGATTCTAACTATAACATTCCCCTGACATTGGAGAGATGACCACTGGGGCATAAAGTCTATGTTCTGTTTTAGATCTTCTAAACATTCAATTCATCTTGCTAGTTTATAAATAGCATTGGTACAGGTATGTAATAGGCTTTGGGATTGTTCCTACATCAGGGACCAGTCACTTCTGCCATGAATGATAGCGAGGAGAAAAAAGAAAGAAAGGTAAGAGGAATGAGGAGAGATTGTAAGGAAGTCTGAGGAACAAAGTCCCCTTTCTATAAAGAATCTACTAAATTACTGCATCTGATCCAGTAGATGATAATGTAGTCTGCTTATATTGTGATGACCCCCACAAATCTTGAATGTCTTTCAATGTTACTTATGAGCGAGGGAGAGCTCTAGCCTGGGGCTCAGGGGAGAGTGTAGCTCTGACAGCTGAGTCCTGACATGCCGCACTCTGGTACTTCGACGACATCAGGCAGAAATGGAGTAAATTTCCACTCTTTTTTTCCCCCATTTTTATCAGGCTTCCCTTTAGCCCAGGGACACATTAGGAGTGAGTATACAGATCAAGAGATTTTTCATGAGCTCCTGAATTTCACTACGTGAGCAGCTGTGGTGGGTTGGGGGCCTCAGGAGCACCTGGGGCCCCGCTCAGAAACCAGAGCGATCTCTGTTTAACCATTTATTCTAAAGAACCTTCTTGAATTTCTGTTGTGAACAGATCTTCACAGGCCTTTCAGGGCTTTGGAAGATGGAAGTGAAGGAGGAATGAAAGACCAAACAAAATCGAACACATTCTTTTCCACAAGGAGCTTATAACCTCAGGGAGCCGCACATGGCTGATTGGATTTCCAGCCACCTATAAAAACTCTGGGCCAATATATGGACAAGTGTTGAGACTCAGAATCCATGGAGGAAGGCTGGGCAGATGGAGTGAAAAAAAAATACATAAAGCCTCCTGGATGCTTTTCCTAGTAGATCTATTTTCTCTTTCTTTCCTTCCTCTCACCATTTGTTTATGCGTGACATTTACATATTATGTATATATGCATATATGTACGTATATATACATGTATTATATATATTTACTGTGTCCTCAAGATTCTGCATTCTATTACGTTTCTCAGAAAAGTGCAATATACTCATGGTGGGTGTTCACTCCAGGGCACTGAGCCTGACAACCTGTAGGTTCCGAAACACAGAATGCGACTTAGCCATTAGCTCACCTACACTGGGTTTTTAATTCTACCTCAGAGGATATGTCAAAAGCATTTTGGAAGCGATGTGTAGAGTTTAGGAAACTTGAGCACAGAACTACAGACTTCACCAGATATGCGTCATGTAAAATATCTGAAAAAAGAAAACCACATTTAAATTGCATTTATCAAGCTGTCCCCTTAAGGTCTGTGCACTTTACTGTATGCGGGTTGTACTTTTGTAAAAAAAGAAAGAAACATAAAAGCGAATGGTAAAAAAAAGAGCGAAAGTAGCAGAAACAGCAATCTGATCTCCACACCAGTACAAACACAAGAGAATTCAGGAATTTTTCCAATGTAAAAACCTTAAAGAACTTCCAAGCCCTTGTGATGTCCACATTTTGCAGTTTTGGCTAACTGTCAAACATACTACTCTTTTTATTTATTTTTTATTTTTTTAATGTTTATTTTTGAGAGAGAGAGACAGAGAGTGTGCAGGGGAGGGACAGAGAGAGAGGGAGACAGAATCAGAAGCAGGCTCCAGGCTCTGAGCTGTCAGCACAGAGCCCGACGCGGGGCTTGAATCCATGAACTGTGAGATCATGACCTGAGCTGAAGTCAGACACTCAACCGACTGAGCCACCCAGGCGCCCCACAAACACACTATTCTTAGTGACGCTGGACAGACCTCCACTCCGTGTTTGCCAAACTATCTTCCTTTCTTCAGAACACATCCTAAACAACACTTACTCTAGAAAACTGTCCTAAGAAGCAAAGAGACTTTAACATGATTTAATGAGTATCTAGTCCTGGCCTTTGTGTCCCTGGTACATTTTAGTTATTTTTCCACACACTTATATCCTTCTGCCGAAAAGGAAAAGATGGCTGGACAAATATAAACAAAACAAGCGACGGAATAAACCATTCTTTTGACTTTTCAAAATGGAATTCCATCCGAGGAAGCACTGGGGCACCCTCCCTTTCCTGTCTTAAGAATCTGACAGAACTCAGTACTGATAATGAACATAACCTCATAAACGGTGCTGACTAAACACGGTGCCCTAGGGCAAACAGCAGCAAAGCTACAGAAAGCCCTCTGTCTAAAGGTTATTATGCCCTGACAAGGAAGAGTGAAAGGAAAATGGAAGCAATCCTCAGAGAGCTACTGAAAGTTGTATATGATTAGGCAGCTGTATTTGAGTCAGTGTCTGTGTCTTTCTTATCATCTTGAGAAGTTGGAAATTTGTATAGTCGGCTTTTTTTTTTCATTTGGTTCTGTTTTTTTTTTTCCCTAAAGTCGGCAGGCTGCTAGTTTAATAACTCTAAATTAGTTAATTCATTGCTTTGAATTAAACATGTGAATCAAATTTGCAGAGGATTTGAGGCTTGTTTTGACTCTGATAGAATATTCTAGAATGAAAGCCATTGTTCTAGAGAAGCTGAGCAATTCCAAACAATGCTGTCCCTTTAGGGATCCTTTTCAATGGTACACGTGCCTTCCACTGGAAGCTGAGACAGAACATAAGGCAACACGGAGCTTTGGATAGTAAGTAGGTCAAGGACGGTTTTGAAAAGAGAAGTAACAATCAGTTTAGGGTCAGGGAGAAGCTAAGGGAGTTGGAGGTTAATATTTTTCCTTCAAAGGGAAGACTTGAAGAACTAATGGGACCAGAAATTGTGAAAAGATTAAACGGTGCACAGAGAAGTGGATTTCCTTCTTCTGAATTTCCTCTTATAACAGGTAAGTAGAGGAAAGGACACTTAGTTGTACTTAGGAATCTGTATTTATCGTAAGCACATCTTTGACATTACATTGCTTAAAGACGACAAAGGAAAAAAATATCGTTGCTCTTTTCATAAAAATATACATATGAAAAGTAAAGTGTATTATGTTTTTAGCCATAATTTTCCTCTTTAAATAAATAAATGTAACCATAAATGTAACTTAACAGACAGAATCATTCTTCTGGTAGCAACACCTAGAATTGAAGAACAGAGTCCTGAGGAATGAATTCACCTCCATAAAGGGCCAATCTGTGTCCTTTAACTTTTCAATGACAGAAACAACCCAGGCCTCATATACTTATGATTCATATCAGATTCAATGAGGCTATAAAAATAAAATAGTAATGAAGTGTACAGAGTAATGGGCAGCAACTATTTTTATTGTTTCCAATCGAAAGACAACATGACTGTGTCCTCGGAGGCTGATTGCAGCCTATTTCTAGAACTGAGCCAAATGACCACGGTGTTATCCCACGAAACTGTGGGAAATGAGAGCACGGAGAAGATTAAAGTCTTTACTAAATGATCTAATGGCAATTGAGATGGGGACGCAGAAAAAGCTGCATCAACTCAGCAAAGATTTTTGTATCTAAAGCACTAATTTGGAGTTTCAAGCAAGTTGGTTGGAGAGAATCAAGGATTTTATGTGGTAAATCAGGACAGCCAACGCTTCTACCTTACTGCAACAAAAACCACTGTCCTGGAGATAACCACGGGGGCCGCGCCATATTGAATGCCTGTGATGTCCATCATCACTGCTACCTCATCCTTTCTTCCTCCACCCTCCCCTCTTCAGACACCATTAGCTCAAGCCTGTTTCCATATTTAAGGAGCTAACTTTCCCACCTTTCAGACTCTAAACACTTAGGAAAATCCGACCTCTCATTCTGACTGAGCTGGGATTTGCCAGCCTTGTTCTTTTTTCCCCAGGATGCAGATTCTCTGTCGACTGTGCCCAGGAGGAGGAGGACAACGTGACACTTCCCTTCTTGAATTACAGCTGCCTCGGCTAGTAAATATTCCCAGCATGCTCTACCCGCTCCACCTGGTCATCCAAGAAAAAGTAGCTGAACTTCAGGCAGCTCACATTAGAGGTATTTAAATACCAAGTCTGTACCTGAATAACGCATGAGAAGGGGAGATCCTCAGACAGACGGGCTGTGCAGTGTCTGTCCTGCGGGGTGGGCTGTTTGTCCCCTCAAGTACAACTGGACCATCCACAAAGCAGTTTTAGTCTGTGTTCTCCTGGGGCAGGACCATACGCAGCTGGACCTCCAGGAGAACGCGTGAGAGTAGAATTCAGTGGTTAATTAAGTCAAGGGGCAATGACACATTAAAGAAGAAAAGAAGGAAATGATGTCTCTGCTTTTAAGAAGTCTCAGTCTAGGGGCGCCTGGGTGGCTCAGTCGGTTAAGCCTACAATTTCCACTCAGGTCATAATCTCCTGGTTTGTGAGTTCAAGCTCCACATCAGGCTCTGGGCTGATAGCTTCGTATTCTGTCTCCCTGTCTCTCTGCCCCTCCTCTCTCTCTCTCTCTCTCTCTCTCTCTCTCTCTCTCTCAAAAATAAATAAAGATCAGGGCGCCTGGGTGGCTCAGATGGTTAAGCGTACAACTCTTGGTTTCAGCTCAGGTCATGATCTCACGGTTTGTGAGTTCAAGCCCCACATCGGGCTCTGTGCGGACTGTGCAGAACCTGCTGGACATTCTCTCTCTCCTCTCTCTCTTGCCCCTCCCCCACTCACTCTCTGTTTCTCAAAAATAAACCTAAAAAATAAATAAAGATTAAATTTTTTTTTTAAAAAAAGAAGGTCTACGTCTCAAGAAATTCATCAGTATCATTTCCTCTTGAGGAAGCCAGCAGCGAAGGCCCACCAGTCTGGATAACCTTCTAGGAGACACACAAGCAGAAAGGCTGGCCTCCTTGCCCTGTAAAGGTGATCTAGCTTTTCTCTCTGTATGAGTTATCCACAGGTGACTAGAATGGGTCACTGGATACAGTAGATAAAGCTTTCATGTTGAACCTGAGATCACAACCTCTCTCTACTACTTTCTAGTTATGTGAACTTAAATCTGTTGACTCCCTTTCTACATCTAAGAGAGGTGAAAAATAAAATACCATCCAGAATTTTAAAAAAAATATATATAATACAAGAGGCTCCCAGCAGGTTCTTATTAAGTAATCACGATTAGTAAGTTCATTATCACTTAATATGTGGTTCTAACCAACAAGTAGAAAAAAGAAGGGAATGAAGTATGAATTCTATTTTTTCCCCTCCAAATAAAGAAGTGAGTTGAAGCAATTTTTAATTTTGTATCAGTCTATTACATGCCACTTTTATTATTTGTTTCTATTCATCTTCACTACTTAAATCCCATGATCATTCTGTGGTATCCTGATTCTTACACCAAGACGGTAAGAATCTTTTTTTTTCTTAATTTTTTAATGTTTACTATTTAGAGTGAGAGAGACAGGGCACAAGCAGGGGAGGGGCAGAGAGAGAGGGAGACAAAGAATCTGAAGCAGGCTCCAGGCTCTGAGCCGTCAGCACAGAGCCCGACGTGGGGCTCAAACCCACAAACCATGAGATCACGACCTGAGCTGAAGTTGGATGCTTAACTAAGAATCTTCTATCTAAACTTCAAGGAACTTCAATCTAAAAATTGGTGACTGAGGAGACTGAGTGGCTCATTTGTCTCCTGTCTGGCTTGGTGTTGGCTCAGGTCATGATCTCTTGGTTTGTGGGTTTGAGCCCTCCGTCAAATGCTTGGGATTCTCTCTCTGCCCCTCCCCAGCTGTTTCTCTCTCTCAAAAGAAGAAAACTTTTAAAAGATAATAAAATAACAATGAGTGACTAATTCTCTTCTTAACTTCCTCTACTTAAAATTCCTGCTGTACAATAGTATACAGCCGATGATACTGTAACAGTATTCTAGGGTGACAAATGGCTATTCTTGTGCTGAGCTCAATAGAAGGTAGGAATCTGCGGGTCACTACGGTGTATACCTGAAACTAATGTAGCATTGTGCATCGGCTATACTCAGATTAAGAACTTAAAAATAAAAGAAAACTTCGGTGTCGATCTCTGAAAGATTACTTAGCAATTCTATACTTTAGAATTTATATTTATATTTTAATTTATATTTTAGCTGACAGTGATCAGTTTATTTTGGAGGAGAATATGATCTAAGGAACTAGGAAAAATTCCTGTCCCCATAAATTGAGAACAAAAAACGGAACTGTGAAAGAGATTTCTTGTTAACAAATACAGAAGTAGCAAAATTCCATTTTCTATGTCAAATTGTGAAAGCTTAGAGCAACATGGTCACGTGATCTGTGAATATGCATAATATTAACCTGTCACTTACATTTACCAGATGACTCGAAGTGCTGTTTAAAAAAACAACTATTCTGGGGGGCACCTGGGTGGCTCAGTTGGTTAAGCGTCTGGCTTCAGCTCAGGTCATGATCTTGCGGTTTGTGAGTTTGAGCCCCGCGTTGGGCTCTGTGCTGACAGTGTAGAGCCTGCTTTGGGTCCTCCGTCTCCCCCTCTCTCTGCCCCTACCCTGCACACGCTGTCTTTCTCTCTCAAAAATTAATAAACATTTAATAAGTAACCATTTTTAAAAAGTAAATAAAAAATAGGGGTGCCTGTGTGGCTCAGTTAGTTAAGCATCAGATTTCAGCTCAGGTCATGGTCTCATGGTTCGTGAGTTTGACCCCCGAGTCGGGCTGTGTGCGGACAGCTCAGACCCTAGAGCCTGCTTCGGATTCTGTGTCTCCCTCTCTCTCTGCCCCTCCCCTGCTCACACTCTGTCTCCCTCTCCCTCTCTCAAAAATAAACATTAAAAAAATTTTCAATTAAAAAATAAATTAAAAATTAAGAAAAACTATTTTTAAGGTTTCATTTCAGCAGTTTTGCTACATGAAGGTAAACTGAAATTAAATACCTTATAACAACAACGGCAACAGAATAGTGTTCGTTCTGGCACATGCTAGTTTTCTTGAGTGTTTTCAGGCTTTTGCTTGCCTTTCTTGTGCGTACTTCTCGTGACTTCTCCACTCTCTTTAAGCAAATCCTTATCTTCCGCCTATCTGCATCGCTCTCTCCCTCAGCATCCTGTCTTCAGGGAGTGCGGCCCTTAGTTGTCTGGGGAACCCCCAGAAGAGGCCAATTTCCCAATCTCTAACGTCACGTCCGTCTCCTGCCATGACTAGAAGTAAGACACTTAACTTTACTTATGACGTGGTAACTCTGTTACGTTTATCTGGAAATACCATTCCACAGACAACAGATTCAACCTCATCATCTTAGAATCCAGGGGTCACGCAGAGGTTAGACCTGACTTGTGACAGTGAGTCAAGGGATTCAGACCTACTCTACGTGACAGTCTGTGGGGATCAGATGGCTCCCCACAGCCTGCCAGCCAGTGTGGCCCAGGGCGATTCTCCTCCGAAACCTGGAGGTGAGGCCCACGTATCTTTCAGTCAGTCAGTCTTCACTCTGGTTCACATGTGGCTATCAGGATGGGAACACTTAGCTGAAGTGTTCTAAGAACGGACTCATTTGTAAGCTGCCTCTTAGCCTCTGTTCTTCACGATAAAACATCCTCGGCTCTGTGTCTGCATTTAGGAATGTAGCTCGCGAGCGGCCTGTGTCTGGCTCTTCCCTTGTTTGGTTGCCTTCAAAGCCCACTGTAAGGCTGAAAGGTGACAGCCTGACCCACTTTGCTACATGCTTTTTTTTTTTTTTTTTGGTATTGTTGTTAAAATAACAAATGACTGTGTGCACAAAGCAGAAAGTCACAATGATACAGCCCTGTCTGAGGGAGGACTGGAGAAATGACAAAGACGGGAGGCATGGGTGGGGGCAGGGATCGTGAAGTGAGGCCGAGTGACTTTGCATTATGTTTGAAATAATGCGCAGGACAACCTCAGATTTCCAACTGGGAGCCTCTCAAATGCAGTCTAATTTCTGTTTCTACACAATTCCAAGTTTTCCTAGAGCTAGCCCCTTTACTCTTACTACGAACGGCGCATTCCTGCATATAGGACCCGAAAAATATTTTCGGATGCTGAGGTTAAGTGAATGAAAAATACGAATTACTTTCAATAAGATGGAAATTCTCTGGATATAAAAGCCAGAGAAGAAGAAATCATGCACTGTAGTTTCGCCCCTCCTCAGAATTCAGATAGATAATGGGAACAAAGTGGACACACAGTCGTCCACTTTTCAACCTAAGGCTAAAACACACACAAAAAAAGGTAATTTGAAGAAAAGGTAGGTTAGAAGAGGTCTTTGAAAATATTTGGTTTGGTTGCTTTAAAAAAAAGGG
This sequence comes from Paguma larvata, assembly GCA_030068075.1. Lineage (NCBI taxonomy): Eukaryota > Metazoa > Chordata > Mammalia > Carnivora > Viverridae > Paguma > Paguma larvata. The sequence goes on along the minus strand of CM057834.1, from coordinate 86,998,639 downwards.
GGGGTTGGATAACAAGCTGAAGAGAAGAAAACCCTGCTGAGTGAGGGTGTAAAGATTTAAGAGTGTCGGTGGGGCAATGGCTGAGGGCCGAAAAGAATGGTATGAGGAGGACATGGAGAGAACATGGCTTGGAGTCCATCTCCCAAAGAGAAGGGAAAGGGAGAGGGGGAGAGTACCAAGGAACAAGGTATTTAGGGAATTTTTTTTATTTTTTTTAACATTTATTTTTGATAGGGAGAGACAGAGTGTGAATGGGGGAGGGGCAGAGAGAGAGGGAGACACAGAGTCGGAAGCAGGCTCCAGGCTCTGAGCTGTCAGTAGAGTCCGACTTGGGACTCAAGCTCAAGAACCATGAGATCATGACCTGAGCCGAAATGGGACGTTTAAGTGACTGAGCCACCCAAGTGCCTCTTAGGAAACTATTTAAAGCTATCTACAGAGTCTGAGGAAGGTGGGTATGGCAGAGGACTTAGATCGTATCGGAGACATAACCTCATGGCAGTGAGGAACCCTTACAGTCAGAAACTGTAACAAACTACGGGCGTCATCGACCAAGCTGGTATCAAGAGCCATCTCATTGCCAAGGATCTTTCGCTGGCTCTCAATGTCAAATCAACCATCCTCATTGCCCGAACCATTGTCCCTCTCTAGATTTGGCCTTGGCTTGACCTGATTTTTCTGACCATGAGTTGAGTATCTCCCCTTTGACAACGTGAAATTCCAGTCTAGGTATGTAAGCCCACTCCAGATTTTTAATAAGTTTCTAAATTTTCCAAGAGTAAGTTTTCTCATTGCTTTTATAGCGACAACACCTGCTGAGTAGATTCATTTCGAGAATTACATGAGATGACACTCACTAAAGGATTTAAACCAGGCCTCCTGGTCTGGGCTTCTCAGCCTTGACACAAGGACTTAAGCAAAGCTTAAGTCAAGGCCCTGGCTAGGCTGGAAGCAGAAGTGGAAAGAGAATTACGTTCAGAGTTCGTAAAATTGCTAATTGTACGACAGGTCTGTGGGAACTGGTATTCGGCTACTTTTTGTTACTTAGAATGCATATTTTTGAATTTCTTACGATCACGGGAATTATTCAGATTTCCTTTACTTCTCTCACAATAACAATTTTCATGAAGTCACAACATCTCACATTCAGAAAATCACCATTTGTTACTCAACTCTGTACAGATACATAATAAATAAGTGGGTTAATAATTGTTACCTGTTGGCTAGCATTAACCGGAAACTGACCCTGAGTTGCCAGATAGCGGCAAGGTCCATATGGGGGGCAGGCAGAGGTGGGGGGAGCAAGCAAGGGCTGCCTGTTCCATTTACATACCCTGTTATGTAGAGCAAATTGTATCACATTGTGAATATCGAAAGCAAAAATAAGTCATTTACGAATTTTGCTTAAACACGAATACATGTTAGAAGGCAGTTTTCACAGATGATAAATAGTAAACCATCATTAATGATGATTCAAATGCTTTAGATTTTTAAGCTATATGATGAAAAACAAATAGATGGGGAAAAGGGGAGATGAATGGAAAAGAATGCTCAAGGGGCAGTTTAATAATAACTAGATTAAACAAAGCTATCATGTGAAGTAAGCCTCAGACTCAAATCATCATTTTATCTAAATGCGTGTTTTCCTCTAATTTTAAGATTTTATGCCGTCTGATATCAGCAACAGGGTGAATCTGATATTTCCCTGCTGCGCCCTCAACTTTTCTGTAAACCACACATTTTGGTCTCTTTTAAGTCACTCTTAGCTGGCCCAACTGTTTTCTCCACCTGTATGTGTGTGTGTGTGTGTGTGTGTGTGTGTGTGTGTGTGTGTGTGTTTGTGTGTTTGTGTGTTTTCTTTGTTAACTTAGGGCTTTGGGGGCACCACTGGGGAAGGGCTGTGTTTCATCTCAAAACCAACATGTTTAATTATGCAAGATGGTGTCTTCCTCAGGACCTCAAACAACCACTCCGTCCACCCACGCCTGTTTCTCGCATGGATCTGTTTGCTTTTAGATAGCGGGGTTGATCTAAAAGTCACGCAAAGAGCAGGGGTCTGTGATGTTAAAATATCTGCATTCTCATCCTGGAGTTGGTATTTAACCTTCCCGACTTTGATTTTTGTCCTCTGTGGCAGTGAGGACGTCCGACTCCAATGTCTCTCTCGGCTCTGAGAGCATTCTAGAATTCTAATTTTACTTTAATTCTCTTAGGATTCGTATGATGCCGACTGAGAGGTCAGAGATGATTGTCGCCGATGTCTGCCTTAGATCTATATTTTCCTAAGTACCGAACTGCGTATACCTGCAGAGAAAACTGCGCTGTCGCTCTCTCTCTCTTGAATTTACACTACTGGGGCTTTGCTGTACTTGCCGAAGAGGCTTCTGCTTTCTGTCAGCCGGTTTTCTTTGTTACCACCACCACGTCTCCCACCCCCAATATCCTGGTACATCTCAGCTTCCCTCGGTGACCCTTCATCCATGCAAGCTTGAAAATTAGATTCCAATTGCTATCTGTAATTTCATTTCACTCTCAATATTGCAAACGTACAAGCATGAACTAATTCTCTCGATCGAACTCCGTATTTACCTACCAACTCATTAAAAAGTGGCTTTAGCACTGGAGCACGAGATCAGCTCATTTGTGTATTCTCTCCAATGTCCGAGCAAAGGTTTGTCCTTGGGATCAGGGTGTTTTCTCGCCCAGTCTGGTCTCTCCGGCTGTTTGATTCCTCAATTAGCTGACACCTCTGGGCCGGTGATTTTATCCTGGAGTTATTTAGTGGACAGCCTAGAAATAGTCGTCCAGTGACGACTTGCATGCTGGTTTTATAGCATCACTGTAATCGCTGCCTAAGTAACTCTGCAAGGAGGCAGAAGCCAGAGAAGTGAAATGAGGCCCCCGGAGCGGGTGTGTTTGAGATATGCAACAATTTGCAAAGGGGAAGGAAAGGTATTGTGAGGATTTTCATTGGAGGCCCGAAGTCTAAATAAAATTACAAAATCAAACAAGAATACATTGGCTCTTGTATTAGGTTCTGTGTTACAGAGCCGGCTTCAGCGCCCGAGAATTCAGCGTGAGGTCTCAACTAAGAATGGTGTGTTTATCTTTTTCATTTCGAAAATACATGAGATTTATTGACGATAGGTTTTTGCTCTGCTTACACGGTTCCCTCTGCCCTTGGACGTTAAAAATAAAATGTATGGTGAATTTTCTCTCTGATTTTCAAGCTAGAGCATTAGGAAAGTAAACCAAAAGAAAAAAAAAAGATTTTTAATCCACGGTACGTGACACCCAAGAGCTGTTTATTTGTTCAACAGAGAAGTTTCTTCTAGCTAACTTCAGGGGATAAAAATGGAAAGGATACTAACATACGGAACGTGTTTCCTGTTGTCAAAAACTTTACAGTGTGGTTGGAGAAACCTGTGAATTTTTACTGCTACTGAAACTTTGTTGCCTATCTTCCTACGACATACATTAGAAGTTTCAGATCACACGGTATATACATCAACCCATGGTCTCCCAGGGGCCAGGCAGGGAACTGAAATAGACAGAGGAGGCGGCTGGATGTCAGGGAATGTGAGCCAGATGCCTGGCTGGGAGGTTCGGAGAGCCTCTTCGGCTCCAACTGAGGGGGGAAACCTGGCCAGAGTTGTCAGATACCCAGAACTGTAAACATATACTGGAAATCTGGGTCTGCATGTGTGTTCTTTCGATTTTGCAATCATGGCTCAACATTATAAAATCCTGACAAGAAAGTAAAATAGGTCTGTGTAAAGAGATTTGGCCCTGTTGGCCCCCACTTTGCGACCCGACCTTTGGCACTGAAAGGCTTACAACATTTTCAAATAAAGATAATCATGGACATTTTTCTAGGCCATTACATAATTTTCTAATGCATCCTTTTAAGGGGTATATTATGTTTAGTTCTGTAGCCATACTGTAATTTAATTAAATAATCTACTATTTATGATGGGTAAGTCATTTCCAATTTTCCCTCTTTACTCTAGCATACAATGGTGCAGTGAATTCCTTTGTACATCTTTTTTTTTTTTCCTTTTATAGTTCTCTATTGCTTTCTTAGTATAAATTTCTAGGGGCACCTGGGTGGCTCAATCAGTTAAGCATCCGACTTTGGCGCAGGTCATAATCTCGTGGCTCTGGGTTTGAGCCCTGCATCGGGCTCTGTGCTGACAGTTCAAAGCCCAGAGACTGCTTTGCATTCTGTGTCTTCCTCTCTCTCTTTCTCCCTCACCCGCTCATGCTCTGTGTCTCAAAAATAAATAAACATTAAAAAACAATTTTTTAAAGGATAAATTTCTAAAAGTTTCATCATTGGCCAAAATCACATACACTTGCTGTTTTTGACAGTAAAATCTCACCAGCAATGGGTTACTTTGTTATTTTCCCATAGACATTAACAAAAATAAGAATTATCATTAAAAACTATAGTAAATCAGTTAAGTAAAATATCCTGTTTGAAGTTTTAGCTATCATTTTATTGATTGGTGAAGTTTTATATTTTTCATCTTATTGACCCTTGGCACTTTTTATTTGCACTTTTTTCAGGGAAATTTTTGGGTAAGGGTTGTATCTATTAATATTTAGCTTTAGGGCATCATATTCAAACATTGGAACTTTCTCCACTCCAAATAACTAAGTGTTTGAGATAATATCCTTTAACTATTTCACATATTTTATACTTGAAACTCTAATTTATGAGATTGTATTTTAGAAGAAGGTATGAAGAGATTCATGTTGATTTTTTTCCCAAGTTGTTTAAAAATCACTGCAGAAACATTTATTGAACAACTTACACTTTCTCCACAAATTTGAAAAGCTGATTCTCTCATTTACTAAATATCTCCAAAATCCTGCATCTATCTCTGGGCCTTCCATTCTATTCCATGGCTTCATCTGGTTTGTCCTATACAAACATGATTTTTTTCTCCTTTAATTGTATAAAGTACTTAGAAGCTCTAATTATAAATCCTATGTATTAGTGCATTGTTTTTAATTATCTCTATTATATTTTCATGCTCTTCTTATGTAAACTTTAACACATTTTGTGAACTCCTTTTCTTTATGGTATTTTTATTGACTTATAAATTAATTTGTAAAAAGTTAACAACTGTCTAGGATTAAGTCTTTCCAGGCAGGAATGTTTTTCATCCATTCTAGTTTTGTCCTTTGTCCCTCTATGATGTCTTGTAGTCTCTGCGTATATATCTAACATAAAAACTTCTAGGCCTGGGGCGCCTGGGTGGCTCAGTTGGTTAAGCGGCCGACTTCGGCTCAGGTCATGATCTCACGGTCTGTGAGTTCGAGCCCCGCGTCGGGCTCTGTGCTGATGGCTCGGAGCCTGAAGCCTGCTTCGGATTCTGTGTCTCCCTCTCTCTGTGTGCCTTCCCCTGCTCATTCTCTATCTCTATGTCTCTCAAAAATAAATAAACGTTAAAAAAAATTAAAAAAAAAACTTCTAGGCCTGTTCACATATGTCTATTGCATGTATCTTGCTAACCAACCTTATTTTTAGTTGCGCAATGAATAAGATTTTTGTCACTATATTTCTGTGATGTATAAAAATGTATAGAATTCATATAGACTGTGGATTATAGTCTTTGGATTTGGCCACCTCTCCATAATGTATACAGAATATGTTTATGTGTGAAAGCTATTATTTTACATCTGGCCAGTTTTGTGCACAAAGAATGCATATGTTAATTACAAATTATGCTTATATATTCATCAAGTTCATATTATTACACAGTCTTCTCACCTGCGAATAAGGATTATTTTAACAACGTGGTGACAACTATCTTGTCTCCATATTTATTCTGCATAGAACTAAAAGTTTTCCAAAAAAAAAAAAAAAAAAGAATACAGCAAGTAAATCTGCACAGTCCTTCTTCCTGATTAAACCAACTATCTCTCTCTATAATTAGTGGAGATTGCATAAAATCTGGTCCTACTCATAAGTTAGTTTTTATCCAAAGAATGTAAGATACTTACAAATAAAAAAATTTATATATGAAATACTTAATACATTTGCTGTAATCACATATACCTTGCAAAATCATCTAATTATGGTGACGATTATTTGAGTAAAGACAAAAAAGTTAAATGTGTCTCGTAGTTGGAAAGGAGCAGAAAGTATTGTGGAAAGTGATTATTGTATAACCCAATAAATACCAGTGTCTTAAATAAGGAATTGATGTGGCTTCTATAGGTCTAGCAAGGTTAAAATGGTATTTTTGAAGCCGAAGAAATAATATTGATTAGACGGCAATGCAAGAAGACCTTGCAAATAACTTTGATATGAAATAAGCACTAAACATCAGTAAACACGGGCACAACATGCATATAGGCTATGAATTAGAGTCTTTACACTTGGCCACCTCTCCGTAATGTATAGAGAGTATGTTTATGGGTGAAAGCTATATTTTACATCTGGCTACTTTCTACGTACAAAGACTGCATACATTACGGACTCTCTGGAATCACCATTGATGTTTGAGCTCTGACACTTTTGATTGTAAAAATGACAGGTTTATTTTTGTTTTAGAACGTCCCCTCATTCTCCCCAAGGTCTGTCACTCTGTGAAGGGGAGGTCAGCGAAGGGGTTGGAGACCAGCAGCAGGTACACTCAGAGAGGCAGAAAGAGCGTTTGAAAGAGCAAGGTCCCAATTTCACCTCTCATTATGGAGTCTTCTGCAATTACATGGCATTGCAACAGGCCCAGAGGCAAGTCGCCTTTAAACAAAGCCGTGGCAACATCCTCATACCCCTTTTTTTTTAGCATTGAGTTTGTGAGCTCACTGACTGAATTTTTCACTCTTTGGTTGGTGGCTGCAATTTCTATGTGGACTGATTTTTGTGAGTGCTTTCTTCTTTAGGAAAAAGGAAATCAGGTGTGGAAAACATTCAGGGTCTGTTTTTTCCCCTCCAAGGTTCTTATTCTCTCTGCTTACTGACACCCTATCATAGAACGTTGGCATAAGAACCCCACGTAACATATGGGAAAGGTCTTCTTCAATGATGAAAGAAGGTCAAAACTTCGCACCTACCCCTTCCATGCTCTTCGTAGTCTGGGCTTATTTCGGTGACAAGCAGAAAGCCACCTGGCTGCTTTCCCACTGATGGCCATCCCTGGCACTTTTCCATGGGTCTGCCAAGGGGCTATGGCTTCATCTTCAAGGAAGTGTGCACGGTCACAGTCTCACTGCTCTCTCCACATTTCACAGGGATTTAGTACTGAGGAAAGCTAACTTTTTTTTTTAATATCTAAAAAGAACAGACCCAACGTCAAGGCTGGTACTACTGTTATCCTCTCTTTGAGATACAAGAAACTGAGTTTTCCAGTGCCAGCTGGTGGTGGTGCTCAGACTTAAAGCCAAGAGGTCCGATGGCAAGCTTTTGCTCCTGATCGTGTAAACTTCTCACCTGTAAGAGCAGGAACATGTTGTTTCCCTCTCTCTCTCTCTCTCTTTTTATGTGTGTGAAAATACAGTTTTAATTTTCTCTATCAATAAAAACACCAGTGAACTGGGCTCACTATAAGTTCATCAATATCTATCAAAACTGTGACGATAAATTTTGTATGTCAACTTAGTTAGGCCACGGTACCCAGTTATTTAACCAAATATGAATCTAGATGTTGCCATGAAGGTAGTTTGTAGCTGTGGTTAACATCTACAATCAGTTGAACTTAAGTAAAGGAGACTTCTCTCAATAATTCAGGGGGGCCTCATCTAATCAGCTGATGCCTTAAGAGCAATAACTGAGGTTTCCCAGAAAAGAAGAAATTTTGCCTCTAAACTGCAGCAACTCCCTAAATTATGTGAAATCTGAAACCATAAGAATCCTAGACGAGAGCACAAGCAGTAACTTCTCTGATACCGGCCATAGCAACATTTTTCTAAATAGGTCTCCTGAGGCAAGGGAAACAAAAGCAAAAATAAACTACTGGGACTACATCAAAATCAAAAGCTTCTCCACAGTGAAGGAAATCAACAAAACTCAAAGGCAACCTACTGAATGGAAGAATTTGCAAATGACATATCTGATAAAGGGTTACTATCCAAAACACAGAAAGAACTTTTACAACTCAACACCCAAAAAACAAATAATCCAATTAAAAAATGGGCAGAAGACACGAACAGACACTTCTCCAAAGAAGTCATCCAGATGGCCAACAGACACATCAAAAGGTGCTCGACGTCACTGATCATCAGGGAAACGCAAACCAAAACTGCAATGAGACACCACCTCATACCTGTCAGAATGGCTAAAATCAACAACACAAGACACAATATGTGTTGGTGAGGATGTGGAGAAAACAGAACCCTCACGCACTGTTAGTGGGAATGCAAACTGGTGTAGCCACTGTGGAAAACAGTATGGAGGCTCCTCAGAAAGTTAAAAATAGAATCACCCTACAATCCAGCAATTGCACTACTATTTACCCGAAGAATACAAAAACACTAATCCAAAGGATACTTGCACCCCTATGTTTATAGCAGCATTACTTATAACAGCCAAGATATGGAAGCGGCCCGTTGATTGACGAATGGATAAAGAAAATGTGATATGTATATCCAAAAGGAGAGAATATATGTCACCCCAAAGGACCATAATTTTAAGTTTATGAATTTAAACCATTATGAATTTAACGAAAGTTGCAGACTAAAATACCTCAGGCCACAACAGTAGAGGCCTGGGTGACTTTTGAAAGATTCTTCCTATTTTTGTACAGTGCGCTCTTAACTGTACATGCCCCCAGCCATGAAAAAGAATGACATCTTGCCATTTGCAATGACATGGATGGAGCTGGAGTATATTATGCTAAGAGAAATAAGTCAGTCAGAGAAAGACAAATACCTTATGATGCCACTCATAAGCGGAATTTAAGAAACACAACAAAGGAGAAGGCAGAGAGAGAGACAGCGAGAGACAAACAAGGAACAGACTCTTAATTATAGAGAACAAACTGATGGTTAGCAGAGGGGAGGCCAGGGGAGGGATGGGCGAGATAGGTGTGTAGATGGCTGAGATGGGGACTAAGGAGTGTACTTGTCTTGATGAGCACTGGGTGATGCATGAAAGTGTTGAATTGCTGTATCCTACACCCGAAACTAATATATCACTGTACATCAACTAACTGGAATTAAAATAAAAAATAAAAAAAAGAGAAAAAAACTGAAGTAGCTCCTGTCTGAGTTCTCAGCCTGCTGGGCTGCTCTATAGATTTTGGACTTGCTGATGCCTTAATCACATGGGTCAATTCTTTCAAATGAATTTAAGTAAATAGATAAATAGATTGATAGATGAAGATAAACATTACACCCTTGTCAGGCACAGCAGTTATATTCTATGAAGTCCATATGAACACGAAATTTGTAAACACCGACACACAGTTCCTAGAGGAAATATAGGGTTAAGTTCCCACAAGCCTCGGGTCACAGTGCTTTGGTCAATTAATCCACACAGAACCTTGTTTTATGTATGTGTGTGTTTCTGTTTAAAGACATCTTATTTAGCCTATGTCGTTGATTCACTACCATTGGATTCACAGCCGACAGTGCTGTATTCGTGCCTGAGTGACGCCCGCTTACCACACATACCTCCTCCATATGACACAGTCCAACTCGATGCTTGAGGATCATTTTAAACAGCAAAATGGCTTTCAGAAAGCACAGCACATGTGAAACACGTGGCACTACAGGGACCACAAAAAGGGCACAAGAAGACAGAGCATCACACGCTTTGACCTCAGCTGGGAACATGTCAGGTGACTCAAATTTTCACTGTCCTATGCATATCTGGAGACGACCATGAAAGCATCTCAAGTGTTGACTTGAGGGTCACCATTAAGTTTTAGCAAGTTTGTGAATTCACATATATGGAATCCACACATAACGTATGTCAACTGTATACATATATCCACACGTCCTCCTGGCTATGTTTTTCTGCAGAACCCTGACTGATACAATGACCATAGCAACACAACCCCCAAGAAGTGACATTTTTTTAATTAATTATGAATAATCGAGTCCAGATAGAAAAATGAAACTAAAGCCTCATGAAAAATATCAACATTGTACCCAATGTAACAGTAGAGCTTATCAGAATTAATTTGATATTACAGATGTGCACCTGTATGAAGGCAATACAGAAAGAGATTGAGCCTGTGTTTATTACACTTCAACTTATCATATGGGGAAAACATTTCAAGTTACTTGTTAGACAGAAGTTCAAAGTCTTGGTTTTCAACTTGCATTTGATGTTGAGAATACGGAAACCACTCATACTGGTTTGTGCCTGCGGATGATACACATACAGATAACTGACTCGTGTTGTTTCTTTTATTCCTTTTACCAGTTATCAACTATGAGCACTGGATGTAAGTAGTCACTGAAAGTCTTTGGTGCTTTACATATGTGGTTTCACATGTATTATTATTATTATACATAAATTAGAATTTAAACATATATGCATGGCTGTATATCTGTGATCTACAACTCTTTTAGCCAACAATACAATTTTTTAAACAAGATTTTGCCAGTGTCAATCTTACCCTCTTCCTCATTCCCTCCTACCTATCTTTTCCTTCCAGATACACTATCTCGGATACATGTTTATCTGGCCTTCTCTGCCCCCACAATCCCTCCTTTTCTGGGACTGAAATAAAGTTTGATGCTTCAGTGGTCAACGGATAAGGAACAAGAGCCTATAAACTAATTAGAATAGAGGTTTGTTCTTCAATAGCAGGAAGAATATCCAAATTCAGAACATTTTGATATAATAAGCAAGGTGCTTAAAGTAGTGTGTGGACCCTCTTCCTGAGAAGCTGAATCAACTTGATTTGGAATAGTAGATATATCTTAACAAATATCCTGTCTCTGGTGTGTGGTTGGTCTCTTTAGGCTGAAGTTAATAAAATATCTTAACAGGACAACCTAGATTAATTGCTATTTTAAAAATCATAATAGCATCTGATGTTCAATTTGACCTGGAATAGCTATCTTTCCAAGCATTATCGTGACTTCGGAGCAACATAAAGTGTTGGCTCTAAAAGTTCGTATTTTAGGGGCGCCTGGGTGGCTCAGTTGGTTAAGCAGCCGACTTCAGCTCAGGTCAAAAATCTCACGGTCTGTGAGTTCGAGCCCCGCATCGGGCTCTGTACTGATGGCTCAGAGCCTGGAGCCTGTTTCGAATTCTGTGTCCCCCTCTCTCTCTGCCCTTCCCTCGCTCACACTCTGTCTCTACGTCTCTCCAAAAATAAAAATAAAAATAAAAAAACAAGAAAAAACCAAAAAAACATTAAAAGTTTTCTTTCTTATTTTAGCGACCACAGTTTGCCTTCACGATCCAGTGTATTTGATAAGTTCCCCTCACATGGCCTCGCTGAAAATTATGCATATAACTTTATCAGGTAGACATGGCAGAGAGTTTCCATTAGAGACAAAGAAAACCAGGAGAAGACTGTAAATCTGTATAAATGTCTTTGAAGAAGCGCGTTCCTCCAGACCTCTTGATGGTAGCTACAGAGAGCTAACCTAAGCCTGGCAATGTCCTGAAATGGAATAATTATAGGACCCATCTCACCAATTTGCTGTAAAAACTAAATATGACCACGATAATGTGGAAGGGAGCAGTCTGAGCAAATTTAGAGAGGAAGAAATTGCAGTGCATCTAAGTTCAGTGGTGCTGGGAGTGCAAGATTGAGTCTGGAGAGGTCAAAGGAGGTAGCCGAGAGTCAGAAAGAAGTTAACCTGGGGAGCACTCATGTGCCCTGCTGAAGAAACTCAGACTTTATGCTACAGCGGGTGGTGACCTGATGAGAGGGTCCAAATAAAAGGCAGCCCAATGAACAAACGTGTATTTTAAGTAGATCTATGAGGCCATCGTGCAGGGGTTGGATCTGAAGAGACAAGACCGGAGCAGGGATGCTGGTACCTGGATCACAGCAATGATCCACGGCAAAGAGCAGAGCCGGGACAGGAAGGGTAGGGCCAGAAAAGAGATGCTGGGCTTTAAAATGTGTGATTGAAATGAGGGAGGAAGAGAAGGGGTCGTCAGATATGTATTTCTATCATTAGTGTGAACTCAAACAAGCAAAGGATCTTGAACTCCAGACAAAAGGCTAATGAGATCACAGTGAGTATCACTGTTGTGTATCTTTAGCAGCGAGCCTACAGGACACGACGGATTTTATTCTCATTAAGTAAACTGCTTCTCAATTAAGCATCTGGCTTTGCATAGGCTTGCATTTACCACATATCGTACAGAGAAAGACCCTTAGAGCCTCATGACCTAAGTTTGAATTCCCCTTTGCTCATTAATCATTGTGTGACCTTGAATAAATTAACTAAGTTAACCTTCATTTCTTTAAATATTAAATGGGAGGAGATATATGAAGGCAAGATGCAGAAAGTAAAAATGACAAAAGTAAATATTATTAAGTCCTTAATAATTACTTTACTCCAGCAAGGACTTACCCCTAACACGTATAGAAATAAATCGGTAAAAGAGGGAGTCAGTATAGTACCGTGGTCAAGAGAATGAGGTCTCAGATCAGACCAATGAGGACAAGATTTTGGCTCTATCATGTCCTAACTGTATGACTTCCTCTGTTACACAACCTCTCCATGTCTTAATTTTTGTTTTTATATAATGGGGAGAATGGTACCAAGGTCCTAGGTCTGATGGGAAGACCATGTGAAATGACAAATGTAAAACGTTTGAATACTCCCTAAAACCTCGTATGCACGGAATAAATATTCATTGCTATTATGAATACATAAATTTATGTCTCTCTCTCTAATACATGTATTTCCAGACACTTATTTGGTCAAACCACATGATTGCCAATGTTCAACCATATTGAAAGACAAAAGTGGTGATGAGGGCCACCTGGGTGGCTCAGTTGGTTAATCGTCCGACTTCAGCTTAGGTCATGATCTTGCGGTCTGTGAGTTCGAGCCCTGCATCCGGCCCTGTGCAGTCAAGACAGCTCAAGAGCCTGGAGCCTGCTTCGGGTTCTGTCTCCCTCTCTCTCTGCCCCTCCCCCACCTGCACTCTGTCTGTCTCTCTTTCTTAAAAAATAAAGAAATATTTAAAAAAAAAGTGGTGATGACTTCTACTTCAGTCATATATATATGATATTCTATAATAATATCTAATCTTAGGTATATAAATAAATGTATACATATACATATTTAGTTACTTTATTACCTCTTTTTTTGCACATCTTCTCAAGGAAGCAATGGCTTTAGGACACAGCTGAATTAATTTCCCACTAAATTATGTTTGCCTACTCTGTTACAACCGTAAGACAAGCAAAGAGGGTGGGCTGAGGTGGACAGTACCACTGGACTCTAAATTGGACCTGTGTAACTCTGGACAAGTTATTTGAGCTTTCTAGGGCTTAGTTACCTCCTCTATAAGATGAAGAAATGATACAATTGTCTTAAGTATTAAATGAGATAATGCATGTTGAGTACAGAGGCCAGAGGCCACGCAGATAATGCGTACTCAAAAAATGATAGCTGTTAGTACACGAATTGCTGATTATTCACTAAAATTCCATTTTCTACATGACCACATTATATTCTGTCATGCAACCTACCTCCCTGCCTTCCCTCCCCGCCACTCTTCTCCACTGACCCCTTCTTCTTCTGCTTCCCTCTTCTTCCCCTTTAATTTCCTTTCCTTTCTTAAAAATTTTTAAAAAGTTGATTTGTTTATTTTGAGAAAGAGAGAGAGCATGAGCAGGAGTGCAGCAGAGAGAGAAGGAGAGCGAAAATCCCAAGGAGGCTTGATGTGGGGCTCGATCCCACAAACTGGGAGGTCACGACCTAAGCTGAAATCAAGAGTTAGACACTTAACCAACTGAGCCACCAAGACACCCTTTTAATGATAAACCACTATGACTGACTACATCTGAGTTTTTCTGGATCTGTCTCTCTATAGATCTATATAAATCTACATCTATCCATAAATCTGTAATATCTATAATCTACCTATCCATCTGAACCTTTCCCAGAAGATAGTACATTGTGTTTGGATTTTTTTGCTGTTGTTGTTTTCAGGGTGATGAGATACGTGTGAATTTATTTTGGGGGGTATGATTTATATAAACAATATTTCTTCTCATTCTAGAAGGAACAAATCATACTAATTCGATTCTAATCTATGTGCCCTATTTTCCCCTCATTTGCTTGTAAAAAATGTAATGAAATATTGGAATGTCTGAGATCGATAAAGAGTGTTATACAGAGTCCCTGAAAGAAAGACTTGACTGAAGCCTGAATGCGTCTGAGAGAATACTCAAGTGGCCCCAAAGAGGGCAATTTGATTATGGCTAACACTGGAGGAATGCAAATGTAAGAGGCCAGTCTTCTGGAAACGGTTGCCAGTAGCCCTAGCTGATGCATTCATGCCTATGTACAGTTTACCCATTTGTCCTACCTCAGCCCATCAGCACGGCTGCGGTCACTGGGAAGTGCGGTGGCAAATGCACTCACTGAAGAATCTTTGAGAGTTTGTGTCTTCAGATGCTAGGACCATGCTAGGTAAACACTGGCCGTGCAATAAAAGGTGTTGAGTTAATCAAATGGCTAGGACGGACACTGGGCACAGCTTTAAGAGACATTTTCTCCAGACCCATCTTCTGACCTCTAACTGGCAAGCTGGAAGATGTGGATGGAGATGTGTCTGAGGAAGTGTCTGAGGCAACAGAGGGAACCTCTGAATGGTTGTCTAAGGCAAAGGAAAGAAGTTTTGAATGTGGGCTGTGGCTGTTCTTTTTTTTAAGTTTATTGATTTATTTTGAGAGAGAGCGAGAGCGCAAGCAGGGGAGGGGCAGAGGGAATCCCACTCAAGCTCCACGCTCTCAGCATGGAGCCCAATGCAGGCTCAAATTCATGACCCGTGAGATCATGACCTAAACCAAAATCAAGAGTCAGATGCTTAACTGACTGAGCCACCCAGGCATCCCTGAACGTGGGCTGTGGCTATTCTGACACAGGTCCCTGATATTGCTCTGGAGCAGGGCAGGAAAGGGGCTGTGAACGTGGACTTCAGGAAAAGGAGCACAGGAGAAAGGATCCAAAAAAAATAGAGAGAAATAAAAGAATACCTGAAGGCAAGTAGAAACTGCATCAAAGGCAATGAGGGTGCATTTTCTCAAGTAGAAGAGACAGCCATTTTTGTTTGGTTTGTTCTGGTTTTGCCTGTTTGTTTCGGTCTTGCTCAGTACAAGGTGTGAGATATTTATGCATCGGATTACAGGTGGAATTTAAGTTAACAAATGAATGAATATCCTAATAAACATCCTGAATCCAATATAAAATGGGTGTAGTTCATATAGAATCAGAGTGATTTTGAACAACATAGAACCTCTACTCACTCTACAACTTGGAAGGGTCCCTGCAGCTAAGGGAAGCCCAGACGAGGTGTTATGCAGGGGCTCCTGACTGAACCTGATCAAGAACAGACCTGCCCCAGGGCTGAGGAAAGCATCATTGACATTTTCTCCGCCGAGTATCTTTGAACATTCAGACCAAATTTTTAACACGGTATGCACGGTCAAAATTATGATCAGGCAGATCATGCAAGGGCAAATATAGCTAATCCTAACTGGCCAATGGACACATGATGAACGAACCAAAGAGTTGAGAAGGAAGGAGGTCTGTGTCTGGCAGGCAGTTAAACAGGTTACAATGGACTGAACTAATCTGTCATCATGATCCCATGGAACCGGTATATATTCTCTGCTTTTCTTTGCTCTTATGTTGGAGTGAGAGCTTATAGTTTAGAATATGTTGACAATAGGACTGAGTCCATATGCAAATTGCTTAGACTTTTTGGAGAATGAATCACAGAGTCGGAAGTATCAATATAAATAACACAGTCTTTGGAGGGGGAAAAAATGGAGTAACTAGAGAAGTGAAAAAGGTAGGCTATTCCCTAGTGTTTGAAAAAAAAAATCCCCCAAGTCAGAAAGTGCTTTGGTATTTCCACAATTCAACTTAAAAAATAGTCATGGGGTTGGTTCAGGGCTCCTCTTCACTTCTATCACTGCCTAAATGAGTCATAAATCAGTTGACTATATTTTCATCTATTTCTGGAATGGGCAAGGGCTGAGCCACTTGATGTAGTTATTGAGGCTCCATCCATTTATATCGAAGAGAAGAAATATGAGGTGTCCTCTATCTACCAGATCCCCTCCCCAACCCACTGTGCTGTGGCAAAGCTATCAGATTTTGTTGGCCTCACTCATCAGTGAAAAATGACCTCAGTGTGAAAGCTGGTCTTTGCCAAATGAATATGGAAAATATTGACGTAACCACACGTTCTTCATCCAAAGTAAGTTGCAGAGCAATTAAGTTCCATGCAACTCAGCCAATCTACCCCACCATTGGTCCTTGCCAGAGAACTTAAGAAAATGCTCACATTACAATATATTCTGAGAAAAAAGATAAATTTAGGCTCCATGGAACTGTCTCTAAGATGCTCATGTAGCTTCTTCCTTGGAATCATTTTTGAAAGACTGAAATGCAATCCTGTTTTAAGGTGATACCGACTTCATTGGTTTCTTCAAGGTCATGATTCAGGACATTGCAGATACTGGAGGTGGTTTCAAACATAATTATAGCAGGATCTAAAATCCTAGTGGCAGCTCAAAAATAATATGGTTGGAATGCACCTGTTCTAATATCTGCGGATTTCACCTCCACACTACGTGTTAAAAATTTGGAATCAGGCCTCCAACACCTTACCATGATGCTAAACCAGTAGTTACGAAGTTTGCTCTACAGAACACAAGTTCCATGATTTGCCAAAAGATGTTCTGTGCAACAAACCGTTTCACTGTTGGATAAGTTTGGGAAAAGTTGCATCCTCAGTTCTTCATTTGGTGAGTCACTATTTACACTGGCGTATTAAAAGTACTGCAAAAGAAGTCATTCATTTAGATTATTTCACTATTTCTCAAAATTATTTCACCAGAGAACACTTCTTCTCATAGGATATATATTAATATCCTATTAAAAAACTACCACAGACCACAGTTTGGGAACACTCGCTAACTGAATCAGTACACTGATGGGATGTTTGAATTAAAATGATTGAAGTCTCCTGAACATTCCAATAATTCTTGTACCTCCTTACACTTGGACATACTGTTCCTTCTCCCAGAATGACGGTCTATCATTAGCAATCCACCCGCTCCCCAGCCTGTCCCTATGCTGGGTGAGATCTTTTAAGTCCCAGCTTAAAAAGCAACTTCCTAAGGGGAGGTTTTCCTGATAATTCGAGACTGCGTGGGGTGTCTCTCTTCTGATATTTCTTAATACTGTGAACTAGCTCCGTATTAGCACTTAAAAACTCTTCTTACTTCTTTTTTTGTTTGAAGGAATTGGCTGCACTTTTTCCCTATTGTAAACCCTAGTGCCTTTCCTAAGAACTTGTATATGGAATGATGAATAAATATTTGGTAAATAGATGAGTAGGAAAAACAAAAGATGTTTCAGGGAAGCATATCCTCAGAGACACTGAACGGATCAGGAGGAGACACAGTAAGATACTGGAGAGGTTTGGGAATCAGAGGAAACCACAGCTTCCTTTTACCATTAGAAATTTATTCCCAGAGAGAATGGCTATCGGGTAACCACTAAAATGATGGAATCGATTCTAGGGGACATTAGGCTCTTGTTCATGTGGACAAGAAAGCCCTGGAGATAATTTATTCACAAGTTCCTTCCTAATCTGCTTTAGAGGGAAGCCATGTGGAGAGTTTCTCTTGGATTCCAAAGCAAACAGATGTTCCGTCTCCCACAATGATACAGAGCTACTTACATTTTTTTCCCCCTTAGAGCCAATAGTAGTACACAGTACAATAGGAATTTTATGCATTTTCATGGAAAAGCAACTATACCATTTACATAGTCAATAGACTGCAACATTTCTAGAAACAAAGCTCTATGAATGGAATGAAGGAAATGATGTCCTTGAGGAAAGATGCTGTCACTATAGGCTGCAGTTAAGAGAATTAGGGGCATCATTCCGGGATCCAAGTGGATTCAGGGCTGGTGGCCATCTCTACAACAGGGCCTAAGAATTTCTCCCTTTAAACAAGCTTCAGGTTGACTCGAATAGTCCATCTTGCTTTGAGTAAAAGTAAAACTGAAGGCTCACAGATGGACCTTCTCTGTAGTCACTAAAGCTCAGGACCTCACCACCTCAGGACTGATGTATGACAAGACAGGCTCCAGAGTGGCTTCTCAGCTTCCGCTTTCCCCTTCATTCTGTCTCACAAATAACAAACTCCCTGCGGAGATGAAGGGGCCAGACTGTGCCTGGTTCACAGACCTGCTCTCGCACATTCTACTTGTGTTATCTGTGCTGGTTCCCTGGCCATTTTCTCAGTTGACAAATCTGGACCAGGGGGACGATGACAGATCATCTACATCATCAGGTATGATTAGGATTCAATTAGTTATTAAGTGTCTGGCACATATAACAATAAGCAGTCACTAAATGCTAGTTATTACTAATTTCATTAGTATTAATGTTAATATTTTATCATTCACAAAGCAGTATGTCACTCACTCCTCCTATAGAAAACCTTCTAAGACCTTCTCACGTCTAAACTCCTATCATTAAAAATACCCAACTCATGTAATACTTTACATCCCACTCATCCCTGATATGCAGTCTGAAGTTCAGTCTGGAGATTTCCTATGTATACTCCAAACCATACTTAGCTCTTAGCCCAACCTTGAGATATTTGTACCTATGGTTCCCTTTTCATAATATATCCTTTCTTCTTTTTAACTAGTCGATTTCTAACCTTCCTTCAGGGTCTTTTCCAATGGAACTTCCCTGGAAAGATCATTCTCCTGTCTCTTTGATCGTGATACTGTATCTTCTGAAACAAAACAACACTGAGTCACACACACACACACACACACACACACACACACACACACACAGTACTGATGTGCATTTCACATAGACATATCTCAATACATCCATCTTGAAACTATGAACAAGGATACCATTAATCCTGAGAAGATTAGAACTTCCTGATCTACCCATGGTATCATTGGAAAAGGTGTTACATGGCCATTCTATTTTCTTGTTCTGTTTTGTCAGTTGGTTCTTGTATTATGTGCACTAATATTATTTGCTTTTTTACCAAACGCTGCACCAACTGACAAAAATGAAGCCCAAGGAAGAGACAAAATGAATGGAAATATTTTAGCACTCCTAGTAAAGCAGAAGATATCTCTCTTTGTTATTATAGCCCTTGTTTGAAAACAGTGAAAAATGACATCTTAATATTTGAGAATGCTGATGTGATTATTTTATTGTTGGATTTGGTTTTGTTTTATTGGGTCACCGTAGATTCATTTTTCTCAACCTAAAATGTGCAGTCTTACTCTCTGACTCCTCCCCCATCTACTCTGAAAATAATTACTAATTAGCTCCTCTCTTTTTCCTTCCCTCCTCCTCTGCCCTTCCCTACTGGGATCTGTGATAGAGAATTTATGTATCTTTCCACTTGGGCGTAGAATTTTATTTGGGAAAGGGTTGTGGGCCATTTACCCAACTTTTTCAGAGGAAGGGTAGAGAGGGGAAGAGGGTTCCTTCTGTGGGAGTCAAGCGACCTTCCAGAACACAAATCAGAAAGAAGACCGTGAGTTCTTCTTCACTTAGGAAAATTATTTCCCTTACAGAGTGCCGTATGTACCGCTTTCTGAGATCTCGGCTTATATCCTGACACCTTCTACAAGGAGTCATGTTCAATTACTGCTCACTCCTATGAGCTTCGAAGTACTTATTTCTCAAGCTGCATAGTTGAGCAACTAATTATACACTGTCTCCCATTGTTTGGTCCCGTATCGTAAGCCAGAAGCCTGGAAATCATCCTTAAATCTTCCCACATTAAAAAAAAAATTAACTACTTAAGATACTAGGTCCTTTATGCCCTGTGTATTAGTCACCACCTCTGCCTTATCACTGTCACTCATTAGCTTAGAGTCTCATCTGTTCTCACCCTAAAGGCCACCCAACGGGTCTCCCTGCCTCGAGTCTTACTCACTCAAATATATCCTCTACTAGTGGTTTTTCTAACTTACCAACTTAATTGTGCTAATCTGTTGTTGAAAATTCATCGAGGGAGAATAAAACCCCAACATGGACTGTCCTACAAGACCTTTCATGCAGGGGCTTCTGCCTGATGGCCGAGCCTCGGCTCAAGTCAGTACTGTCTCCTCCCACACTACACTCTTACCCAACTAATGCACTACAGCAACACTGAAGTAGCTAAAGTGACCGTAAGAAGGCAGCTGCACTCAGGCTGGTCTGTTGTTATGCATTCTGCTTCTTCTCTTTGAAAGCTTAATTTTTCCCTCCAAGTCTTGGTTAATATGTTTCCTCCTCAGATAAAGCCTCCCTTGACCACTCCAGTGAAACTTAGATTTTTTTTTTCTCTCATTTCCAGGACACTTTATGTATTTGCATTCTAACATTTCTTGCTATGCAACGGCGTTTGCAATTCTATGTTCTCAATTAGTGTGGGGACAAGCGCTGCATCTCTTCTTAGCACAGCTTCCAGGACACAGAAGATATTCAATAAATATTTAGAGGATAAATGAATATTATATCTTCTGACCTAAATATATTGACTTGAAAACAAAGACCATGATATCCCCCTCAGTGCCAAAATTAGTGCTAGGTGCTTGGGAGAAGCTTATTAAATACATTCCCGTAAAGAAACTGATTTATTCAAGTGACATAAACATAAGACATTCTCCAATTTTATTTCTTATACTTATTATGGGCTCCCCCATATACAAAATTAATAAAAATATGAGACTCCAATGCCAAAGACAGAGTAAATGGCAATATTACTAAAAGTTTTATTCTCACGAAAGGTAATTTAATGATTTTCCACTCTTGAGAATCAGAAAAATAGTATAATACTGATTATAAGTTATTTGCTGTCATGTTAGGCTTTTAAATTACTGTTGTACTTTTTCTCTATTATTCCACAATGGGAACACATCATCCTGAGAACCACGACCTCTTTAGAAGGAAAGGCAGACCAACAAACAGATACCACCACCAATGCCACCAACACCACCACTGCCACCATCACCACCACCACCACCACCACAACCACCACCATCATCAAAATAACCACCATCATCACCATCACAACCATGACTATCACCACCATCACCACCACCACCACCACCACGATCACCAAAATAACCACCATCATCACCATCACAACCACATCATCGCCACCATCACCACCACCACCAAAATAACCACCATCATCACCATCACAACCACCACTATCACCACCATCATCACCCACCACCACCACCACCACCATCACTACCGTCATCACCATCACTACACCTTCATCAACAATTCGAATGTTGGCCACAAACATATGCTAGAGTCCAGCCTAATTCATTCAAAGCCGAGTTCCCATTTGGCAAAACTATCAGCCATATTTTTTTCTCTCACAAGAAATTAAATCTGAGAAAATGCTAGAGGGAATGGAATCACTGGTCTGGAAAAGCGGAGTTTTTGGCAAGCTGCAGACCATTATGTCACCGACAGAAGGAGAAAGAATAAATAATGGAAGTGCCACAGGCTATTGTTTCTGGAAATAAGATATATAAAGTAATAGACGTTGTTATCCTCTAGGTTGGACAAAACAAGGCAGAGATTCAAAGGAGGACAGATGAGACAGGCTTAAAATGAACACAGATACCAGAAGCTTCCCCCAAGGTGGAAGCAGGAGAGGCATTTAAGAAAAAAATAAGGATTTTACTCTTATGTAAAGAAAATAATTCCTTTTGTTTTATCTGCAAGTGAATTTATGTGCTTCTGAAACACGGCCTTTATTGAACTTTAGGAAAGAAGCCAGGGTAAAATAGTCATGTTAACATTCCCCAAAAGGACTGTGTTTCTTTTTCTCTAAGGCCCAGTATGTAGAATGTCCAAATATCAGATCAATCAGTACGAGGCCAGTCAAACCACTTTGCCCTTTTTAGAATCATGGACACAGAGCAGCAGTTTTCAAATAGTTAAATGGAGTTTGGAGATTTTATCACCGTTTCCTCCTTTCAGAGATTAACACCAAAAATACAGATGCAAGTAGTAGATGGAGGAAAAAAAAAAAAAAAAAAAGGAAATGAAAAAAAAAAAAAAAGATCCTTTAGCTTGGAAGGAACTCAAGGTTCTTTTAGTTTGTCCTTTGGTTCTAACACAGAACTTTATCAAAGTCATAAAAGAAAGAGAGCAATCACCAATTGCTTCTTGTTAAAAGTAAATCTATCCTCTCCCATTTTGTATTTTTTCTTCCTGGGTCTTTTTAGAACAACGGCCTTTTCTGTCATATTTTCCCCAAACTTCTTCAGCAAACTTTCCGTTCCCCCCTAGACTCAGTGAAATCATGTGACGTAGACTATCAGATGCAGTTGAAAACACAGGGGGGAATGGGCTAGGATCGGAGTCCGAATCTAGATGGGCTACGCTCTGTCTGACTTGGGGATGAACGTTTTACCTTCTACGGACTTCTAGTCCATCATCTACAAAATGAACAAGTTGATCTAGATGCTCTTTGAGCTCTGCTCCTAATTCTAATTTTGCCAGCTTCTAGGCCGGCAGATTTCAGCAACTGTCTTGAGAAATAATTCATTCAACGCTCGATCTGTTTTTTCAGTGCTCATTACTGCCGGATGCTGGGTTATATGTAAGGTTAACCAAGGCAAGGGAGAAGAAGAGTAATTAATTTTTTTTTTGCTTAATTTTTCCAGTTACTCCCTCAGATCTTTTGAAAGTTAAGGAAGCTAAAAGGACATTATATTCACCTTCCCTCTCTGTTTTTCCCAAAGAAGCAGGAAGGAAAGATGGTGATCTTGGGCTTATGGCACAACTCACATCTCTGAGAGTCATCAGTGGGGCAGGCAAGGAAGGTAATCTAACCGTAAAGTTATAGAGAAAAAGGTAAAAAGAGAAATGGCCTTTTTCTCTAAGATACTGACGCAGAAGTTTTAGGGAGGGTAAAACATTTCGAGACTCAGGTCACTTGGTGGAGAATTATATTTAGCCCATTAGCACAAAATAGGTGGTCATTAAATGCTGTAGAATGAATGAGAATAAAGGTCAACCAAACCAAAAATTATTTTTTGGAGACCTATGTGCTCGCTCCAAAAAGTCCAAGACACGGTTTCTACATTTAACAAGAATTACAATGTAGTTGGGGAAGAATTATCTCCCCCCAACCCCATTGTCACCTGAAGTCAAATAAAATACTGAGTTGAGATGGCTTAAGTAAGTAATAATACACTAAAGATGGGTAGGATATGAAAATTAGGGGAGGGTATATCTTGCAAGGGAGTCATGACAAAGGAGTAAATGAACAGATTTAGTTGTAGAAGAATTATGTAAAGAAGATAAAGAAATAAAATTAGAAATATAGTTTAGAACGGAACCATAAAGATACACTTGGATATAGACTGAATGTGTGTTCTCCGTCCCACCCAAATTCCTATGTTGTAGCCTCAGCCCTCAAGTGATGGTATTTGAGAGGAGGCCTTTGGGAAGTAATTAGGGAGGGGCCTTCATATCTCACGAAGGGATTAGCGCCCTTATAAGAAGAAACGGCAGAGAGTTTGTTCTCTCTCTGCAAGTTAGGAAGAGAATTCTCATCAGCAATCGAATTGGTAGGCATCCTGCTCTTGGAAGACTTAGCCTCCAAAATGGTGCAGAAAATAACTGTCTATTGTTTGAGCCATGCCGTCTATGGTGCTTTGTTACAGCATCCCAAGTTGATTTCATCCCAGAGCTAGTGGGAAACATTTGTTTTGAAGACAGTAGTTTTGGGAAGACAGCAATAATGAAAGTAGCATTTTGAAAGATTAATGGGCTGAAAGGGAGCATGCGAGTTTATGGGATATAAGGAGGCCCCAAACAGAAGGAAGATATACTGGTGGTGGTGGCCCGTTAGAAGGCTCTTGGAAGAAAGAAAGGGGATGATGTAATATTTGTGGCAGCCAGCACACGAAAGAAAGCACTGAGCAGGCAGAAAGAAAGCACTGAGAAGGCAAGAGAGAAAGGTCTAGTCAAAACAATGCATAAAACCTGATAGGTGGTTCGGGGATGACGGTATTGGAATCAAGCGGGACATCTGAGATGAGACGCTTTCAGGGTCTAGAGGTAAGCAAGGTACACAGTCAAAATCGGGTAGGCGGTGGGTCCAGAGTTTGGAGACAAGTGGAAATCACAGCCAAGGCAACGTAGCAGCTAGGCAGATAATCAGGAGTCAGGTGGATCCTGAAGTTTGTTTGGAAAAACAAACTTCAATCTAGGGCCAGAGAGATTATTTGGAACCCAAAGAAACAGACAACTTGGGATTGGAAAATTAGAAAGCACGATTAGATAAATAAACATTCTTATTGTTTAAAATATTCCTGAAAAGTCATCCCTCAGTCACTGAACATTTCTAGTGCTGGGAATTTTTCGTATGAAAGTAGCTCATTCTACTTTTGGTGCAGGCCTAATTATTAAGAAGTTATTCTTTATTCTAAAATAAAGTCCGCCACCTTGTTCTTTAAAAACAAAACAACAACAACAAAACGATCCTAGGTCTGTTTTCTGCAAATACTGAAAATGTTTCACTTCCAATTAACATTCCCTCGGATAACTGAAGAGGACTATCTTATCTCTTTCTAAGCAAAATATCTCTACTTCCTTCAAACATTATCATATAACTTAGGTTCTCTATTATTATACACAGACCTGACTATAATATTCAAATAGGCTCTAAGGAGTACAGTTATTACTGCTCTTCTCCTGAGCTCAATATTTCCATTAATTTTCATCTGATCAATCGTATGACACATCTGATGTTATTGGTTTGTGTTAATGGATACTGAATCAAGTTAGAGCAATGAACGTGATGTCTACCCTTTTCAAATTCCCATGACGTAACATAAATGTGTGTGTGTGTGTGTGTGTGTGTGTGTGTATGTGTGTGTGTGAAAGAAATTCATAGCAGAGCTAGAAAGTTATTGGCAGTTCCAGCATTTTACAAAATTCTTAAAGGATAGAAATATTTGGGATCATATCATAAAGGAAAGGAAATCCCAGGATAAGATTACTCGGACTATAAGTGTAGTGGGGACTCTAAGTTCACAGCATGGGTACAGGGAGTGAAAGGGGGCCCAGGAATAGAAAGGAAGAAGGTTAGGACAAGAGTCTACCAGAAATTACAGAAACAGAGAACAGAAATAACATAAGGGAGGAAGTAATAAAAGAAAAACAGAAGATTTGTAGATCTAACTAAAGTTTCCTTCCTTAAGTTGGAAGGCACTGATGTGTGTTAAGAAAGAATGTATTTGCAGTCAACTTATAAAATGTGCAGCTTTTCTTTATATAAATTAAGCCAGATCTACTTCCCTGCACTTAGACTGCTGATATTTTGAACCAATCTTGGTTTAATTTATTGTTCCACATTGTCAAGATCTTTCTAAATTCTGACTACCTCGATATCCATTTGCTTTTCCTTCCTTATTCGCATTATTCACAAATCCGGTAGTCATGCCCACTTTATCATCAGGGCATTGATACAATGCTAATAGGCAACATTCTAATTGGGTATGTTAACCGTTAAGGTCCCTCCAAGGGGTAATTAATTAACCACTTCTGGATAAAAGTGTTCTATCAGTTTTGGGCCACACTTTATCTTCTGTACCCCCCGGAGCCACAAACACGGGTCCTGAAAAATGGTGTCAAATGGCTAGTTATGATCTAAATGTACAAGACATATGATGTTCTTTTCTTATATCGGTTCAGAAAACTGATGAAGGTTTTATTTATAGTCTTATAAATTCATGACTGTTCCCAGTCATCACAGGACCCTAATTTTCACACGTGCATTAAGTCATCAGTCTAAACATAAAGTTTGCTCCTGACGGATAGCAAGTTCACCAGCGTATAAATTCTTAAATTCTTCTTTTGCTGCTTCTTGAAATCTTGAGCTAACATTGTCATCTTTCCATTGTTATGACAGCATTGCTCAAGAACTTTTGATATCGATTCCACAAACACATCAATAAATTATATTTTAGTACCTAGATTTAGTTTCAACTCCAAATACAATGAAAATAGTGGTGGCCATGTCCTGAGGAGTATACAGTTTGTGAGACAAAAGCGAAGTATGGATGCATTGAGCATGCTTCCATTTGTGTCAAAAGCACAAGAATTTTTATGCAAATTTCAGAACTTGTGCAGAATTAGATACAGAATCTTTTGCAATGGTGGCCTACAAGAGGAGGCAAAATAGTGCATGACTACATGAACCTTTACAATTTCCATCATGTGCATCTATTCCTTATTCAAAGGAATGTTTTAAACTGAAAAAAAAAAAAAAAACAACTCTAGTGACTCCCAGGTCTTTGGATTTTGTGAACTAATAAAACTTAAAAACAGGAGCTAACATAACATTGCTAACTTTTTGTTTTGTAACCAACAGACGCCGTCACCATCGTGTCATTAAAACAAACACAAAAATATGTGAAAACTGCAAAAACGAAAAATAAAACAAAGGAAGAAAGTAATATCAGAATAAGACGCTCCTTTAAATTAGAGTTTTAGGAAATAAGTTCAACTAAATTGCTTTATAATTATCATCTTGCAGAAGACAAACATTTAGAAGCCAGTGATTCAAACCAGAAGACTTTCTCATGCGAACTTGCCTTTTATTTTGGCCTCAATTATTCTTCTGCCCCTTCTGGTTTGCAGTGTCTTCTCCTTAGAAAAATGTGGAAGCAAAACAATATTTTTGGAGTCCTATTTGCCTTTGGTAATCTGTGAAAATTATACCGTGTTCTAAAGGCAAGGGACCTAGCTTCTCCTAGAGCTTTCCCAAAATAAAGGCTTAAGGTTATTTTTGCCACCGTTTTCACCTTTTTGCCCCCTATCTTTGTTCATTTAGGTATTTTCCCTCCAAACATTACTCCGATGATTCCAACATGTCATTCTTTCGTTTTTATTTTTGTCTTTGTGTTTCACGTATCGGAAGGTTTCCTTTAACACATGAACTCACTGGAACAACAGCGTCTGGGGCTGGCCACCGGGGGGCTGATGCAGAGGACTGCACTGTGATGTCAGCTCAGGTGGAAGTTCTTTTTGCATTCATTTGTGTGTGTAGGAACTTCTCTTTCTTTTTAGTTTCTGTTTTAATTAGATTGTTCTAATTTTATTTGATGGACCCCTCCATTTATTTTGAACTATTTCTTCGTGTAGAGCATCTGGACATTCGATTTTACAGATGCCTCTTCCTCTGTTTTGAAATTTCCTTCGCGCGCTAAAATGGCACGGCCGCTCTCTCGGTCAGTTTCTTTTTGCTTTTATTTTGCCTGTGACTTTGGTTTGGTCAGTGAGGAGTAAATCCAGGGAAGCAATTCCATTCTCTACTCCAACTCCTGAACTATGCGGTTGATAGTAAAACAAGAGATTTCCTGTTAGATTGTTTCTCTTTAGCAAAAAGTGAGTCCTAACATGTAGATGTATGAATTCCTTCACTCTTAATATATGCTGTTTTTGTAGCAGCTTGGACACCTGGATTAAGAAAGCACTTTGACAAGGTGGTCTGTATAAAGCATCCTAAACACTACTGCTTCTGTTTTGCTGTTAATTGATCATCATTTAAAAGCTCACCATACTGCCGGGTGCAGGGGTGACTCAGTCACTTGGTTAAGTGTCTGACTCTTGATTTCGGCTCAGGTCATGATCTCACGTTTCTTGAGCTCGAGCCCCACTTTGGGCTCTGTGCTGACAGCATGGAGCCTGCTTGGGATTCTTTCTCTCCCTTGCTCTCTCTGCTCCTCCCCTACTTGCTTTCTTTCTTTCAAAGTAAATAAAATAAAACTTAAAAAAAAAGTTCACCACACTGCTTCATTAATTTATAGATTTCTACACTTTAACATAATTCTTTGTTTTGGAGATATAACTGACATAAATTCTTTTTGTGTTTGGAGCTATAACTGACATACAACATTATATTAGCTTCAGACATATAATGATTTAATATTTACATATATATTATTTTTTTATTTACTTATTTTTAAATTTTTTTATGTTTACTTATTTTTGAGAAAGAGAGAGAGACAGAGCGTGGGCAGGGGAGGTGCAGAGAAAGAGGGAGACACAGAATCTGTAACAGGTTCCAGGATGTGAGCTGTCAGCACAGAACCCGAAGTGGGGCTTGAATCCATGAACGGCGAGATCATGACCTGAGCCAAAGTCGGACGCTTAACCAACTGAGCCACCCAGGCGCCCCAAAATTTACATATATTTTAATATAATTCTTGATGTAGAAAGTCTACCATCCATATTACGCCTGTTTTATTTAAACAAGTCATAACTTCTGTGGCATTGCATCAGCATTGACTTTTATTCAACGAGTTTTCCAATATCTATGAGATTCTAGGATACCCACAAAGTAATCTGTTCCAATTATGTTTCAGTGTTTCAGAAGGTAAAAAAGCTTAATTGCAATTAGTTTTGGCCACTCTTAGTAAACCGTTACCACTGGGGCTCAGTCGGTTAAGCATCTGCGACTTCAGCTCGGGTCATGATCTCACCGTTTGTACGTTCAAGCCCTGCTCGAAAACGTTTGTACGTTTCTCCTTTTCTCTCTGCCCCTCCCCGGCTCGCTCTCTCTCTCTCAAAAATAAATAAACATTAAAAAAAGAAATAAACTGTTACCATTTATTTTATTAAATGTAGTTTTTCCGATGGTCAGAAAGGAGAGGTTAAAAAAAAAACAAAAAACTGAATAGCTGTCACAGAGAAAAGAGACCAGCCCATGGCTGCCTGTGCCGACGACCCCTGTGGACAGTATACTCTGATTAAGATCCCATGAAGAAAGGGGCAATTTTGCCTTAACGGACTTTTCTGCTCCTTTTTTTTTCCTCAACTGCAAAGGAAAAGGAAGTAGGAATCTTGTATTTCTCGTGGGAGATTGGACAAAGCAAGAAGAAAACATTTTGGCAATGCTCACTGGTCTCATAATATTTCCTGGTATTTTTTTTTGCAGTAGACAATTGAAAACTGTTTTGCTTCCAGCCCTTAAAAATGCCAAGGCTGACAGAAGACCATAATACAAAACATCCAGGCAGCGTTCAAAAAGCTCACAGAGGTCACAGAATGTCAAGATTTGGGTTAGACTTCATTCCCTACGAAACCTCTAGAGGAGAAAGAGTTAAAATCAATAGCAGAAGGAGCTGGAGTAGAAGTGTTATGTTAAACAGCAATGATCTATAGGTTATTTCATAGAAATGCTCTTAATTTTTTCCTAATCCTCTTTAAAAATATATATTGATGCATAAATAAATTTACCCATTTCTTAGAGATTGTAATGAACAGACATGAATTAATTATTTGAAAATTATATTCTCATGAAAATGTTCTAGGGTCAGAATTTACTTTTTTTTTGCACTAAATGTATCTGAGAAAGAATTAGTTGACGAGTTATGATATATTTTGGCCAACATGTATGGCACAGCAGCAGATAGCCAAGCTTTTAAAACAAGAATTTTCCGCAAATAAATTCTATTAAAAAACTTTTTAAATCTATTTCATCAATGACCAAACGGCAGACGGATTCAACCAAACGGTGTGGTGTGCAAAGAGGAAGTACAAGAGATGACAGAAGTGCCTCCGAGAGAAGGGGCTGTTTCTGTTATAACATCTGGGACCAAGTCGGAAACCTTGGAAAAACTGCTATAGCAGGAGTCTGTCCAGGTCTGTGTGTAGGGGCTGGTTCTCAGCCCCAGAAGCACATTAGAATCATCTGGAGAAGTTTTTTAATTAATGCCTTTTCCCAGGTTCCACCCAAGTAACTCTGATTTAATTGTTCTACAGTGGGATCCAGGCATCAGTGTTAGGTGATTCTCACATGAGACCAGGGCTGACATCCCTGGTGGGCAAATCCACGCCTCTAGGTATGAACAGATGAACCCGCGGCTGATCTGTCTAAACTAGCTTAGTGGGGAACTGTGTCTTGAATAAAGAAGAGTCAAAGTCATCCACTAATTTCAGCATGTTCTTCCCCAAGTTTTCAGCCTTGAAAACAAAACATCTGGGATCCTGGAGCG
Organism: Paguma larvata; assembly: GCA_030068075.1. NCBI lineage: Eukaryota > Metazoa > Chordata > Mammalia > Carnivora > Viverridae > Paguma > Paguma larvata. Next base: position 86,968,444 of record CM057834.1, on the reverse strand, counting down.
CAGGGCTCTTGTGGATCAATTAACTTCCTCCCGAGTTCCCATTTGCTTTTTTTCAGGCAAAGCATCCATCACCCACTGTGAGGTAACCATTGCTTTACTACTTTGCTCCCCAGCATTCAAGTTCTTCCAAGCAAGGGGTCATGTTTTCTTTCACTCTCTTTTTCATTCCCTATCACCAAGCCTGGTACTCAGGAGATAGACGCATATTCAAGAAGTTTATTAATTAATGGAAAATATAAAGAGATGTGAGCAAACATTAAGCACCGGAGTCTCCCATTACTCTGGATAGTTCTGCTTTATCTTTTCTTTCTTTTCTTCTGATCTAAACTTTCTGCTCCCTTCCTTTTTTTGTTTGTTTGTTTGTTTGTTTTTTGTTTGTTTTGCTCCTCTCGAACTCTTGGACAAGGTTTTGCCTCAAAAGTAATTTTCTCTCTTTTTCCCTGCTCCACTTCCGGTCCCGTCTCTCATTGATCCATGTAATATCACAGTCCGGTTGTTTTAAGCTATGTTGCAATTTCCATCTTCAATTTACCTGTAAGTGGCTAAGTTCTTTTTGAAAGCGAGGGCTGTATCTTCATCGTAATTCCTACTATGGTATAGAGTATCATTTCAGTCCTTAGTAAATGCTTGTTGACTTTCAGGGATTTAATTATTTTTCTGTGAGTGAACTCTGAGTCAGTCGGAGGCGGTTTCTAAAGAGTACAGAAAGTATTTTGCGGGGCACCTGGGTGGCTCAGTCGGTTAAGGGGCCGACTTCAGTTCACGTCATGATCTCACAGTTGGTGAGTTCGAGCCCCGAAGTTCGAGATGATGGCTCAGAAACCTCGAGCCTGCTTCAGATTCTGTCTCTCTCTGCCCCTCCCCCACTCACACTCTCTCTCTCTCTCTCTCTCTCTCTCTCTCACAAAAATAAACATTAAAAAAAAAAGTACTTTGCATCAGTGTAGATTTTCATGAGACCTTTGCTGGCTCCTGTCACCTGGTGCTACTGTTTACTCCCAGTACAACGCCATGCGCTAGCAGGTGAAGCGTATCTTGTGAGTCTGTGCTGTTGTTTTCCAAACTGCTTCTAAGGAAATGAAATTTTTACCCTTCCAAAAATTGTATTTCTCCATGAACTTTGAACTGAAAGGATTTTTTCACCTTCTGAATATGAAGGGCCTAACGGATGACCCCTGAGGCTACGGTGTGGGCTTTCCGATCTTGTTTAGGGTTTCTCTAAATTTACCTCAGTTTCTCTTCCCCCCGGCCCTACCACTCTACCCCGTACCACCCATTCAGCTGACAATAATATTGCTACTCCAGAGTTTTTAAAACGTGGCTATATGCAAAGAGGACATTCAGATGGCCAACAGACACATGAAACGATGCTCAAAGTCACTCATCATCAGGGAAATACAAATCAAAGCCACACTGAGATACCACCTTACACCGGTTCGAGCAGCTAAAATGAATAAATCAGGAAACTATAGATGCTGGCGGGGATGTGGAGAAGCAGGCACCCTCCTACGCTGTTGGTGGGAATGCAAACTGGTGCAACCACTCTGGAAAACGGTGTGGAGGTTCCTCAAAAAAATGAAAATAGAGCTACCCTATGACCCAGCAATAGCACTGCTAGGAATCTACCCAAGAGACACAGGAGTGCTGATGCACAGGGGCACATGTACCCCGATGGTCATAGCAGCACTTTCGACAATAGCCAAATCATGGAAAGACACCAAGTGCCCATCAACTGACGAATGGATAAAGAAGATATGGCACATATATACAATGGACTACTACGTGGCAATGAGAAAAAATGAAATCTGGCCATGTGTAGCAACATGGATGGAACTGGAGGATATTATGTTAAGTGAAATAAGTCAGTCAGAAAAAGACAGATACCATATGTTTCCACGAATAGGTGGACTTTGTGAGACTAAGCAAAAACCAGGGGGAGGGGAAGAGGGGAAAGGAAAAAAAGACACAGAGAGGGAGGGAGATAAAACATAAGAGACTCTCAAAGACTAAGAACAAACTGTAGGTGAGGGGGGTGAGGGAGGGGGGAGAGGGGGTGACGAGCATTAAAGAGGGCATGTGTTGGGATGAACACTGGGTGTTATATGTAAACCAATTTGAAAATAAACTATTATAAAAATTAAAAAAAATATATATACGATGAATATATTTGTAGTGGAAACAACTTGGCTGAAGACACATCAGTTTGAAAGTGTCTTGGGGTAACATTTCAGAAGACAGTCATTTGCAAGTTTAGTTCGAAGCTCAGTTTAGTTCTGTATTTGTGTGATTGGTTTATTGAGTCTAACACAGTGAGCTTTAAACATGAAAGTGTAAATATTTTGTTCACCATTGACTCAACCATCCTTGGTAAAATTGTTCTTTAATGGTATCTTGGGGAGATGAGATCCCAGGCGTTTTCAGTTACTATGGTGGCCCGCCCCACTTTGAGACATCCCTTATGCCCAGCAGGGACTGTATCTCTGGTTTCTGAGTAGGGTAGGGTCCTGATCTACTTGACTTCACTCCTACTCAAGCACCTTGGAATGAGGGGGTGGGGCGTTCTAGTCCTGGGGCTGGTTTCCCACTCTGCCCAGGGTCTTGCTCCTCTTGAATGGGATGAGTCAGAAGAAGAGGGAAATATAAGATCCTCTGGCATAGTTTTTATACCTGCACTATGTACGAGGCAGTCCTAGCTTCGGGCTCATTCCATGGGCCTCTGGCAACCTCTGTTAACATGTCAGTCTCTGTGCGGATGATGCGGGTGGTTTTCTAGGGCCGTGAGCCACTTTATTCTACCCCCCAAGACCCAGTTACAGAGAAGCGGTCTTGCCTCTCTTTGGCCACTGGCAACAGCTCACTCCATCTCCTCCAGGGGTGAGGCACAGCCACTGAGTTGCTAGGCTCCAGGACACCCACACAGCTCCTGCCCTGTCTGTGGTGTCTGCTCCCCTAAACTTGGAGCCTCAGGAACCACTGGGACAGTGACTGTGCCACATGAGGCATCGAGGAGCAGGGTGGGGTAGCCCCCATCCTTCATTTCATCTTCACTGTTGGCTCTACTCGGTTATCGTCCACTCCAGAGACCTCCAGGAAAATGTGGGCCCTGGTGTCTGTGACTGTGTTTAAGCACGTCTTCCATATTCTGGGACACTGAAGATCTCTCAACAACCCATCAACAATGTCCCGAGCTCGGAAGGGGCCTGCAGGACTGGCAATCCTAGAGCCTGATATTGGTACCCACATCTCTCAGGCACCCTTATCTCCATGAACAAATTCCTTGTTACTCCCTGACGCAAATCTCTTATCCTGGGTGGAAGGGGATAGGCCCCTTTAAAATGTATACTTAAGGGGTGGCTGGGTAGCTCCGTTGGTTAAACATCTAACTCTTGACTTCGGCTCAGGTCATGATCTCAAGGTTCATGGGATCGAGTCCTGAAGTCTGCTTGGGATTCTCTCTTTCCCTCCCTTTCTGCCGCTCTCCTGCTGGTGCATTCTCTCTCTCTCTCAAAAGAAATAAATATTTTAAAAAATGTTTAAAATTTATACTTTAGGATATATTTTATTAATTCATTTCATTTACTTTGGGATATATTTTAATGTAAAAATTGGTTCAGTAGCCAATGCATATTTACTTGTTTGTAAGTTATATACATTTATTTGTGGGTAAATTCTCAATTTTGTGTTTAGCTGAAAGATGTGTGTAGAGAACACCATTAGAGGAAAGAGGCTAGGGAAGGAGTGTGGAAAAGAGGAAGGTGGAAGGAGGAGAGAGTGAAGAGGAGAGAAGAGGAAAGAGGCGAGAGGAAGACAGGCCAAGACTTGGGTCACCGTTGTTCACGTGCCATCGGGTCCTGCCCTAGAAGAGGTGCAGGGTCTCTGGGGCACAAACATAGACACTCTCCCAGTCCCTTTTCTGGATATGTTTCAAAGGCAAGGGAACAACTGAGACAACAGACTAAACTGAGTGACACACAGATTCTTGATAATAATAATAATAGTAATAATAATAATAATAATAATGCTGTCAACTGAAGATGCATTGAGGACACAGCAGGTGGCTCACATCCATCCGGTCCCCATGAGAAGACTGTTTCAGGTCCTTGGTGTCTCTTTCCCCCACCCCTATCCCCACCCCCCAGGACTTCCTCACCTGTTCTCACTTTCAGCAGATGGCCCAGTCCCCTGGTCTTACAATAAGAAAACAGAAATGAATGAAAGAAAACTTCCTCATGCTCCCACTATGCCATTTAACAGCTACAAGCATCAGCGCCTAGAGGCTCTGTCCAGCATGCTGCCACCGGAGATGAAGTCCCCACATCCAAGCCACCAGAGAAGGCGTCCCCCTCATTCAACAGGTTCCATCCTTTCTCCTCTACCCCAGGAGGGCTCTCTCCTATTCTTCTCCTGCTTTTCACCTGGCTTATTCCCGTTAGCATACAAATAATTTGCCAAATTCTCACTAGAAAAAAGGGAAGATATTTTTTTAATGACACCAGTGTCATCAGTTTCAAGATGCGCCCCCCAAACGGAAAGAGTGCATTATATCAAGCAGCCACAAGGCATGACTGTTATTTTTCCAATAACAGGTGTTTTTTTCCAAAACAGGAATGGCAAATATTTAGTTATTAAATTTCTAGTTTAGTTCATTAGGTATCAAAAATTAACTTGACTTCTTAGTGAACTGATTTAATAATTCTTGGATTGATAACATGTTTCGATTGATTAGAGACGTGGCTTCAATAAAATCTTTACGGTTTAACCTAGATATGAAGATTTCTTATGCAGTAACCCAAGTCACTGAGGGGTCATAATATTTTTAAATCAGTTTCATAATTCTACACAACATCTTGTATATTCAGTAAAAAAAAAAAAGAAAGAAAGAAAAGAAAGAGAAAACCTTCTCCAATGACTGAGGGTCAAGACACTAGATGGTTAACATATTATGGAGACTTGCAGTCCTGGTATATGCTTTGTGGCTTTCCCAGATAAATATATGTACTCCCGGGCTAGCTCTTCATTGGTCAGAGATCCTAACTTTATTTCTTGGGTGTCACTGAGCAGTAGCCCAAAAGAACAATCCAATATTTTCATAATATTGAGGATGTTCTTGCACAGCAGAGAAATGTACTCATATTTTTTCTCTGACTTATGTCTTTGTCAGCTTGTTTACTTCTATACTTCTGATTCATCTGCAAGAGCCTCAAATCGGTGGATCAGTAGTAAGTCAACACTTGCAAATGAGAACATACGGACCCCCACGTCAATAACAACACTACTGGTTCCTTACTTCATAGAGCTATTTGGGGTGGCGGGAACCAGAATGAGAGCTTTTGTGTTGATAGGAGTGGGCTGCCTCCAAACCATGGGCTGGAAAAGTCACAGAAATGGCCATTCAAAGCCCTGGCTTCCTGCCCTGGTGAGTGTCTGACTTATGGTATTGCCTACTCCGCGCAAATTAAGGTGGCGTTTTGGCACTTGGTCTATGGGGCCAGCCAAGATGGCTTCGACCCAAGCCAAAATACCAGCTTCTTCTGTTAGGTGCTCCTGAGGAGACCTGGAATATACAGTCCCGGGTGCTCCTGGGAAGAGGGTCCTGGGGGTCACCTCCCATCATCTCAGGCGAAGCCTCTAAGTAGTACATATCCACTGTCCGCTGAGGGGTAGGAGGGAAAAGGGGTCACCATGCTACCGCTTGCACATATCTTCTTGTAAAATGGGTACAATAATAACAAAAGAAAAAGAAAAATGCTTCTCATGGTTCCATTTCCTCTCTCTGTTCCCTGCCTGCATCGATTTGTTACTTCAGGTTACCTTTTTAAACAACCCTCCTGACAACTGACTATAGAACCACAGGCAAAGGGATCTGACCTGAGGCTCAAGTGTCAGCAGTCCCCATTAACTTAATAATAAAGGATGATATGAAGATGGCCTAACAGAAAAGGGCAATTTTCAAGGGGGTGTGGGTGTGGGTAGAGGCTTCCTGTCTCCTTTGCTACTGATAAGCTCCACATATATCTTTTTAATATATTGGTGTTCTGTAATGGAGAATTCCGAAACCAGATCTGTTTCCAATCTGGGCTTCCTGTTACTATCTATACCCATTAATCTTAGGTCAGAGTGAAACAGCTTTTCTAGATGACTAAGAGTTGGCATTTCCCCTTAAACAGTACATTTATATTAAGGATCATCTAGAAAATAGTTCAAACAGAAAAGAAATAGTACATAAAAAGAATGCATAAAAACTAAGTTAGAATCAAAACAAAAAGGCCACTGACTAACAATCCTTTCTCTTTCTTCTTGTAAAGGCCATATGCTATATTCTATGCCATTCCAGAATCCTGAAATAGACGCCTTCTTTTCACGAGCTCACCCCCCTTGTTCAAAACTCTTTTTAAATTCTACTCTCTATGATGACAATTATAGTATCTCTCCTTTTCCCACCAAAAATCTACATCAGAGTGGAGAGAGAATCCAAAAATTTTTCCTTTTGAGTTACTTCTAACACTAAGCGGGGTTTAAGGCTGAAACGAGGTGCTCAGTAATTACCAGTTGATGCCTTATCCCCATTTATTTAACTACAATAAAATGTATGACAGAAATTAAAATAAAAACTCATTATATATGCCTACAACAAGTACAGTTAGTGTTCAATGATGATTTATAGCACTTTGCATACATAACATATGTTTAATGTGCCAAGTTGAAATTCAGGCATCGAAAGAGCAGGCCCTCATTGTTATCAACTTAGTCTCATGATAGTATTAAAAACAAACAAACAAACAAACAAAAAATCCCCCCCCCAAACACCTAGCACCAAAGGGCATAAAGCATTTACCAAAGGTTAGTGTATTTGCAAAACCAACTGCTCAGACCAGTGGCTGTACTTTCTAGGACTCCAACAGCTTGGCAGAGTCAAATATGCCCCCTTAAGAACAGAGGGGAGAAACAAAGGCCAAGACATTCCTCATGGGGATGAAGTGGTCAGGCTGAACCATATTCCATCATGGCTGTGGATATTCAACTCAGAGTTGGAATCTGATAAATAACATGCTACATACAGTACAATGTGTCCCATTTTACTCTACCACTGAAGGTGAGACTTTGCCATGGGGGAAATCACAACAAGTGAAGTAACAGGTGAGGGACTAAAGGTAGGAATATTCCAAGGAAGTAAAAGTAAACACACACCATGTAGAAACACAAAAACAAAACCAAAAACAAACAAACCACAAACCCAGTCACTAAAAGTGCCATCTTCACTCACACTATTATTATTTGGGCCGGGAACATAACTTATAAAACCTGAATTAATTAATGTGTTGTTATGACTGGAGTACCAAATGTCTTGGCTAGTGAAGGAAGCAGTCAGGACACATTTTGGAATTTGGCCATGAGAAGTTGGGAGGAAAAGTGAATTGCTTTTTCTCAAAAAGGGGAGTTGGTCAGTGTTAAAGAAATCACAAATGTTTAAAACTCATTTATGGCTAAGTGGAAATTGGGACTACTGGAGCAATAAAGGAAACTGTGAAAAATGGCTGGTCCTGTGGTTACTCTACCTGTGAAAATAATTAACATCCAACTAAATGACAATTATCGTGGAGAGTGCGACCTGCTCCATTTGAATTAATGTGCCAGAAAATGGAGAAAACAATTGAAGCAGCCAGTGAGAAATGTTATTAGTGAAAAGGGACTCTGGCTAAAGCATTTCCTTCTATAAATACATAGCACATGTTAAATAATTTAGAATAAAACTTGTTATTAGACAAATTCAAATATACCATGACTGTTATGTATCAGAATTTTTTTAGAAAGATTTTTACTTTTGCTTTTACCCACTAAAAGAATCACTCATTTATTTCATGGCTGTAACTTAGAAATTATATACATATTCTTTTTTTTAACGTTTATTTTATTTTTGAGACATGGAGACAGCGTAAGCAGGAGAAGGGCAGAGAGAGAGGGAGACACAGAATCTGAAGCAAGCTCCAGGCTCTGAGCTGTCGGCACTGAGCCCGACGCAGGGCTCGAACTCACAAACTGCGAGATCATGACCTGAGCTGAAGTCAGCCTCTTAACCAACTGAGCCACCCAGGCGCCCCAGAAATCATATACACATTCTTGAATGGAAGAAATACTCATGGGTAAAAAAGGAAGAGGATAAAAGGGCAAGAAGCATCCCTTCAAGAATCTATGAATCCTCTCTACCTTCTCTCTTCAGCCATTTTCCTTCCTTGTTCCTTGTTTCCTTCCTTGTTCAACCCCAACTTCAACATCAATCTATACTAATTATTCTAGAACTTCTATCCTGAGCCTCAGGCTCATATATCCTACCACGTAAAACACAAATCCATGAGAACGTCCCAAGAGAACCAAGAAAGAAAAGTGTGGTACACAGGGCACAGGACAAAACAGGGCTCATTACTATTCTTAGGACTGGAGGAGGGAGAGAAGAAAGAGATTCCTGGAACCAGGATGTAACTCTGTGGCAAGGACCACTTGACAGGAACCTTGGCCTTCAGGAAAGGAATGCAACGATTTATATTGACCTGAAAGAAGGAGAGATGAGGTAATAAATACCCTAATTTAACTCTCTTCTTGACTTCTGATCATTTTCTGGTGCCTCCCATTGGGTGAACCCACGTGGCAACAGAGATTCATGGATATAGTCCATATGGTTCAGCTTCCTGGGGCACTACGTAAGGTGAAAGAGTGGAGAATAAAATAGATCTAGTACACCTACCTTTTCAAGTCTTTCATGTTTTTCCTATATTCCAGTCTTCCTATGTTGTTTGTAGTTCCATGAACTCATTGTGGTTCATGGCAGAAATAATCAGAAAGGGAGTTCAGATAGGGAGTCCATTGACTATGAAGAGGAAATTGCATGACGGTTAGTCAAAAGAAATAAAATAAGCTGAATTAATAAGTGTGGATGATAATACACAAGTCCGTAGGACTTTATAAAAGACAGGTACTGTGGAGAAGCTGGCAGAACTGTGGAATGATTCTTTGGATTCTGGAAGTAAGATGAACAAGAACTAAAAGAAAGAATAGTGAAAGTTTGAGATTTCGCACAAAACTAAATATGTGTACTTGGGTTACTTGCTCAGACAGATCACCAGCTTTTGATAATGACCTTCTGAGGAGAAAACATACAGATGTGTGTACAATAATACAAGAGACAACTCTGGGTAGGCTTGGATCATTTCCTCCTCCATTTTGGTAGCTTCTCCACCTGCCAGTTTTACCACGGTCTGTGTTACTACAAAAGAACACCAAGTTTCTGACTTATCTAAGTAGCAGAGCTCTGGAGGCTCTCCCCACGTTAAAGAGGCCATTTCTCCACCACAGTTCATTTCCTCTTACATGGTTGAGTAGATCGGGTCTGGCCCAAGCTCCCCTCTCATCATCACAGTGAGAGGATGGAAGGGCTACCGGATAGGAGAATGGCAGATTGTGTGTGCCGATCCGAGGCCATATCCTGCCTCCGCCATCAGTCGGCAGTGTTGATGGACCCGAGCTGAGGGGTCTAGCAAGCAAGAGGCACTGCCTCTGTGATCCTGCTGTGCCCCCTGGCTTGCTTTGTCTGCCCGAAAGCATTAGATCATTCTTTAAATCTTAGGGTACGTGATGACTGCTCTGGCCCAGCATTTAAATTTTTGGTTTACGCATCCATTTCTGACACTGCCTATACGTTCTCTGAGGGCAAAAATATGTCTGCCCGCTATATTTTCACCACCTGGCAGTTGAATGTTCATGACAGGTATTCAATGAATATTTGTTGAATGAATTCTTGTGCATGTGGTATAATCAAATGTCCTGTTTGATGTGAGAGCTTACTGAATATGGGTTCTAAGGATACGTAAAACAGATTAAACCCCTCATATAATCAAGATATTTATGATCTTGAAGACCCCCAGATAAAAGTGTACCAGAAAAGCTATCTCTCTATTGAATTGCACTCTGGTAAGCTATCATACAGGATAATGATTCTATGAGACTTCTGCCAGGTCCCTTTGTCAATATCACGAAGTCAGAGGTATGGGGAAATTAACCTAAGGGCATTTTGGGGCTCGGTCTCAAAATAACGCAACAACAACAACAAAGGGAGCCAGTCTGCAAGGCTATCAGAAGTTGTCATCTAAGAGGGAGTTCCCTAGAGTATCAACTCTGGTCACGAAGACTGTAGAATACTCGTCTAGAAGTCAGAAGTCCAGAGCTTCAGGATTTAAAAACTTATGCAAGCTGAACAATGACCTGGCCCTCAATTCCTCTTCTCTAAAATGACAGGGTTGGATTATAAAATCTTGGTACTAGCTCAGTAAAGAGAATATGGGAATAACAGTAGAAGGAAGGAAGGAAGAAGAAGAAAAAATGAGAGAGGATAATTCAAGTATTGCTTTGAATTTTTATTTTTGAGAGAGAGAGAGAATGAGTCGGGGAGGGGCAGAAAGTGAAGGGAACAGACGATCTGAAGCAGGCTCTGCACTGACAGCATAGAGCCAGATGCGGGGCTGAAACCCATGAACCGTGAGATTATGACCTGAGCTGAAGTGGACACTCAACTGACTGAGCGGCTCCGGCACCCCTAAAGTATTGCTTTGAAAGGAATATTTTGCATGCTGTAGTGCAAAATTATATTATATTTTATACTGTCATATTAGAAACAAAGAACTATTTGTTCTATACCAAATATGGGGAAAGGATCAATGGATGTCTTCAAAGGTTGACTCATACATTGTCTGCCTTCTTCTCTCTCCACATCCCCACAAGCCCTCACATATACCTCTGCCCTTGGCAAGAAAATCAGCCCACAACCACGGGATTGATCTCACAGACTATGTGGTGGGACTTATCAATGTTCAGTGTTCTATGCCCACCATCCTGAAGATCTATAATGTCATTCCAGGGTTTATGGGGGTAGGGAGGCCAGACCATGGGTGTGTCATAGGAGAGTAAAAGGAGTGGCACACAAAAAGCTCCAGGGACACTATCTTTTCCTCCATCTAAGAGCCACAGAATAAGGAGGAGAACGAAATGAGCAAGACGGACAGATGGTGGGAAGAACTCGAGAAACTGGTAACAGGTGGGAAGGCAAAGGATGCGTATGGACCGCAGGACACCATTTCAAGACCAAAACATGATTTCCCTCCAGTACAACTCAGCACATTGCTCGAGGAAGATGATGTAGTGCTTCAAAGATGAGCCCAGAGGGGTGGGAAGGAGTGAGAGAATGAATGAATTGAGGAATGAGTGATTTCATTCAAATATTCCACTTGCACAGCATTCTTCCAGTCCAGATCTCAGGTTATTATTTGAAGATATCATTAGGAAATGACATAAAATCACTTCCCTCTGTCTTCTCATAGGCCAATGTCCCATTCCTCCATTTCTCATATGCAGTCAGAGCGGAGAGAACGGCAAACTATCTGTTTGAAATACCACGAAACAAAGGGGGAGTAGGCGGTAGTAATAAAACCTCCTAAAGCTGACCAGCCAGCCAGCCTCCCTCGAAAGTCACATTTTATATTTTCTGCTCCAACTGTCATTCCTCTAATGCCTATCATATATCTTACACCAGGTTTCAAATCATATCTGCATTGACCCCCACCTCTCCCCGACTGGGAGTTCTGCACTAGTGGTTGCTTTACAACAAATTCCATGTATCATCAAAACTGACAGGGTTCCCTGAGTATTGATGTGTCTGGCACATTTTGTTTCATGTCTGTTGGAAGAATAAAGCCGAAGTAACAAGAACCTTCCTAGCTGGGTAGCCCACACGGTCCCACGCAAACGGCCTCAGTCAGGTGCCCCTTTGTTTGAAGAGAAAGCATCTCAGTGGAAAAGAGACCACGACACAGTGTGACAAAAAGCACTGGACAAGTTCAGTCTTAGTTTGAGCTTTTCCACCAATTTACTGTGTGACTTTGTACACCGTATTTCATGTTCTTGATGCAAACTCAGCATTTATGAAACCAGAGAGTCTTTGTAGAAAAGGGCAATAAACGAGCAAAAATATTAACAGACGGGGGCACCTGGGTGACTCAGTTAAGTGTCTGACTCCTGATTTCGGCTCGGGTCATGATCTCATGGGTCGTGGGATGGAGTCCGCGTCTGGCTCTGCACTGAGAGCGCGGAGTCTGCTTGGGGTTCTCTCTCTCCCGGTCCCCTGCTGACATTTGTGTGCGTGCATGCATGCGCTCTCTCTTTCTCTCTCTCTAAATAAATATGCTTTGGGGCGTCTGGGTGGCTCAGTCAGTTGGGCATCTGATTTCGGCTCAGGTCATGATCTCATGGTCCGTGGGTTTGAGCCCCGCGTCGGACTCTGTGCTGACAGCTCAGACCCTGGAGCCTGCTTTGGATTCTGTGTCTCCCTCTCTCTCTGCATCTCTCCCACTCTCACTCTCTCTCTCTCTCTCTCAGAAATAGACATTAAAAAATTTTTTAAAATAAATATACTTTAAAATTTTTTAAAGACATTCCATAGAAAAGGAAACATTTATGACCAATAAACGAAGAGACGTTTCCTTCAGCAGCACTCAGAGAAGCACAAAGCATGAGAAACTGCTTTACTACCACCAGACTGGCACTACCAACCAAACGTTACAATGCCAAGTCAGGAAAAGAATCGCTCTACATTTCTGGAGAAAATTTCCTTTATAGAAAACAATTCAGCCTTACGTTGTAAAGGGGAATATTTCTATACTGCACATCTAGTAAGTCTTGGTAGTAGAGGTTTATGTGACAGGAACATGATTACAATTAAAGTCAGTGAATAAACGGGTTACTTACCTATATTCAAAGGGATTTAAGGATGCAAAAAAAAAAAAAAAGAGTAGACTCACGAGTGAAGGAGTTAATAGAAGGGTGTAGTTTTATATGTTTATTTCAGACCGTTTTTACAAGTATTTTGCTTGATCATTTAAAAGGTCTGTGTTAGATCAAGTTGATATTATTGTTATTTTTTTATATAAAGAATCAGACTTAGAAATCAATTGATTCACCCAGATCAAGTGTGGATCCAGAGTCAGGTGTCAGTTCTTGGCACAAGAGAAAGAATGTTCAGACAAACCTGGGTTTGGAGCTTGGCATTTGCATTGTAAGCACTGCCTGGCACTAACAACCTTGGAAGAATTATTTTGTCTCTCTGAGAGACTGCATCTTCATCTCTTAAAAAATGAGGATAATTATGCATACACTCTGGAGTTTTTATAAAGATTAAATGACATAATTTGTCCACAATGCAGCAAATATTAGTATCTGTCTATTTTCCCTGCTATAATACAGGCCTCTTTGCAATGAACCACAGACAACAAACGCCATCTTGCTGGGGACACCAGCCAGTGTCTCTGTGTGACTAAGTGCAGACACATCTTGAAATCGATGTTCCAGTTGGCTAATTCTAGCCTGTCACTTGCTGTTGATGTCTTTCATCACTGACTCAAATCATAGCTCCTCCAGTTCCCACCCTCTTTCATTTCATTGTGGTTGCCTTCCATGGCTTTCCTCCCTTCCCATCCTGCTCTGCAAACTCTGTGATCCACATGAACTTCTTTGCTTCTACTTCCCATCTCCAAGGATGCCATCTCCCTGGATTATCCACTGTAGACTGCTCATCTTCTCGCTCTCTGTTCCTCTGTGTGGAAGAGACTTTTCGCTACCTTTTTATCATTCAAATTCATAACCAAATAGAAAAAAACTTGGCATTCTTGCCATTTAACCTCTCTACTTCCACTTAGCCAAATCCATGCATACCCAATCACTTTTTCAGAAGATTCTGGCTCTAGACTCATGACATTCTTATACACTTCTGGTCCCACTAACCAGTTGGGTGATTTAAATGTCCACACAGTTAACCCACTGAATGTCCTAGATTAACCTTTCCTTGACCTCTTCAATTCCATTTGTTCTCCCTTCCCCTTGATTTCAGTGATCCACTCCCTTTGGCACAAGTTTGACCTTGTTAAAATTCAGAATGATTCCTTCCTTAAAAATCTTAAACCGTAGTATTCCACTGACTCCAACTGAGTATCCTTACTCACTACTTCTTCTTCTACTACACAATCTTCTAATACACAATATCCACTAGACTCTCTATTTTCCTTCCAGTTAATCGTTTTCTCCCTAACCTCTTTTCCTCATTTCCATCCAGAAATGAGCTAGACAACACTCCAGAGTCCATTACTTTATCCATTGATGGACGTGGATCACCTGCTTCTGACAATTCTGTAGAATCCTTCTTGTCAAGTGTACCACTTGCTCCTGTGGCGGAGTTAACTATTGCCTGGGACTGTCTGCAATCCCCTACCCTGAGGAACAGAACCATGATCAAGACAAGATCCCAACCTCACCAGGGTCCTCTTTAAACAGCTCTCCACCCAAACTCTCGCAATAGTGGTTTCAAACCTTCACTACTCATCTCAAGCTTCCCCAACACTCACCATTGTCTCTAGTCTCTTACATTGTCAGGAACTGAGGCTACAAAGAGAGAAAACCCTGATCATCCACCTTCACCATCCCTCTCCAGTTATACCCCATCTTTTCTCCTGACTCTGTGCAGGACAGCCTCTCTTAGCTGCACTCACCCCCACCACCAGATCCCATTAACTCCAGACACCTCAAGGTCCTTGAACTCTGTTTCTTGATCTATAAATTATAAATGATACCAATATACTGGGGAAAATAACGTTCTTTAAAGAAGCAGAGCTTTTTAGCAGCAATTCCAGACAGGTTAACCAGTACGGGATGTAACTGAAGACACCTCCTGGGCAAAAGGCCAAACCAGCAATGATGAGAGAACTATAATAAATTTTCCATGGAGAAGACAGTGTTGTTACTTAAGTTGATAAAAATCCATAATCATTTCACTGCATGTCTACATTAACCTTTGTTATTATCAAAGCAGAACCCCCCCAATGCCTCAATTACTGTATTATTTTTTCCTCAATTTTACATTCTATTTGAACGTTTCTACCATTCTAATACTCCCATCCCTAGGTCATAAGAAAATGGGAGAACTTAAGAAAAAGAGGTATACATGTATCTTTTTTCTGATCAAATATCTGTTTATTTTAATGTTTTTCCTTTCTCAACAACCTCCACATCTTAAAAATTCATCCTAAACTGCCTTTTTTTTTTTTTTTTTTTTTTGAGAAAGAGAGAGAAACTGCACACAAGCATGGGAGGAGCAGAAGGTGAGAGAGAGAGACTCTTAAGTAGGCTCCATGCCCAACGTGGAGCCCAATCTAAGGCTCAATCTCACGACAATGAGATTATGACCTAAGCCAAAATCAAAAGTCGGACACTTAACCAACTCAGCCACACAAGCACGCCCAAACTACTTTTATAGTGAGTAATTTCATCGTTTCCCAGCTGCTTGCTGGCTTTAGACATAAGATGGGCTGACCCCTTCCTCAGTCTGCTGGGACAATGATGGTTTGCTCAAGTTTTCACTGGGAATGAGAAGCAAAAACCATTTGGCTGACATAAAATGCCACACTTTATTTGGGCAGGAATTTAAAAAGAAAGAATCCAATGATTAATTTTTTTTGCCTCCCTGGGCACACAGTCCGTCTTAGAAGTAACTGTAATAATTCTACCTATCACCATTGTGTGTCTGCAACTAAGAACCTAGAAGTGGAGAAAGTGAACCAGAAGGCTCTACAGAGTCAGTAAGAGACTTTTGAGGTCTTTTCCTTCCTTTTTGAAGAAAAAGGCTTCCTCCAGAAATATTTTCATACCTTTCTGCCTTTAATTAGAATGTAGATCATTATGTAAGTATTGTAAAATTGCTAGGCATCACCAGATTCAAGTGATTTATAAATATATTTACAAAGTAGTAGCATCATTCTATTTGTAGTAAGTTTGAATGTAATACAGCACAGAAAATAGAGGTATCAAGTTAAGGTATACATTCTGTATTGGGAGTTGTAGATGAAAATAAAACCAAGTCGAACCAAAACCAAAACCAAAAATCTCAATTTCCTATGTTTTCAGTCACAATAAATTAATTTTCTGAAATACAGCAGCTAATATCAGTAAAAACTCTTTAGATTATAAACCTTTTGAGGGAAGAGCTATGTCTTATATATCTTTGTATCTCCTTTTGCTCTGCAGAATGCCTGATTTGAAGGCACTCCAAGATTGCTTTACAAATTAATACAAAAATGATTTAATATAATTAAGGTTTATATCATTGGATTTTGCTTCCAACTTCAAATTTCCTAAAGGCCTTCTGATGACCTATATGCTTGCAATCATACATTACTTTTTATCTTCATAAGCATTTTATAACTTGATTCCCAGAAAAACCTTTGAGATGGGTTGTTATTCTAATTTTCCAGTCAAGGCAACTAATTCTAAGAATTGAATGATTTACATGATGTGAATTTATCTAGGAGCGAAGCTGGGAGAACAATCTCTGCTTCCAAGTTCCGCGTCTGAGTCTCTTTCCATTTCAATGTACTGCCATTTTTTCTTTCCACAAAATACAATTTATGCAGGATCAGAAGAATTTCACTGATTCTTGGAGGTCACTGGGGTCAATATAGAAGAATAATCATACCCCATTGTGTTCCAGCGCTTAAATTCTTTGATCTTATTTCCAAGCTGGGTTTGGACCTTTCATCACTAGTAGTGTAACCCTGGACAATTATTTAACCTTTCTCATCTCTGTCATCTTTGTCACTAACAAAAGTATAATAATACTTACCAAGTTTTAAGGATTCACTGAGATACTATAGGAAATAAATGATCATTTAGCCAGGCCCACAGCAAAGTGCCCAATCTATGATTGCTGAAATGTAATAGTTGATAATCAAAACAAGGAAACATGGTCTTAAAAATTGAGGTGAGAAAGTCTCCAGGAAGATTTTCCATTCTATACATGTGACCGACACCAAAGTCAAGGTTTGGGGGTTTTTTTGTTTGTTGTTTCCTAATCCTTTGCCTTCTTCTAGTTGACCTCCCTCTTACCCGGCACCCCCTACCCACACAGACACCATTTCTTGCACCCCCCACTCTGCATCATTCTCTTAGAGCTTCTCTCTGTGTGCTTATCTGCATCTGCGAATCCATGCCTACTTGCAGGGATCTCTCAACGGACGGTCTACTCCGTGGCCTAGCGGATGTAGCCGCTTCTGTACCGTCTTCCTTCATTCCCTGCTATCTATCAGAGGCTCCTGTTTCCACGGAGAAAACCAACTTGGGGGATCACACTGGTCCTACCACTGTGGCCGCAGCTGGTAAGTGCACACTGACAATCTGAAAGCCCTATGTGCCACAGGGTTGTGCATGATTTTCAATTTGATCCTGACTTTGTGTTTAAATATGAGTCCAGATAGCCCCTTTTGTAAAATGAAAAGGTAGTATCTGTAGGCGTTCAACTCTCTACAGGAAGTCTGTTAGCCAATGTTTTTGCTTGTATTTATGAGTATGCACACTCTCCGTTTGTGGCATTTAGTTTGAGACATCTTGTGTTCTCTGTAAGTAAGCTAACAGACCATCATTAATCTCTGTTCTACTCTCCTGCTGAGTTTCCGGGAGATCATCTGTCACTATATCAATTTAAACCATGATACCGCCCTTAAAAGCTTGTTGGTTCTTACCTCTGGCTTTTCTTTCTTTCTTTCTTTCTTTCTTTCTTTCTTTCTTTCTTTCTTTCTTTCTTTCTTTCTTTCTTCCTTCCTTCCTTCCTTCCTTCCTTCCTTCCTTCCTTCCTTCCTTTCTTCCTTCCTTCCTTTCGTTTCTTTCTTTTCTTTCTTTCTTTCTTTCTTTCTTTCTTTCTTTCTTTCTTTCTTCTTCCTTCCTTCCTTCCTTCCTTCCTTCCTTCCTTTCTTCCTTCCTTCCTTTCGTTCCTTCTTTCTTTCTTTCTTTCTTTCTTTCTTTCTTTCTTTCTTTCTTTCTTTCTTTCTTTCTTTCTTTCCCTTCCTTCCTTCCTTCCTTCCTTCCTTCCTTCCCTCCTTCCCTCCTTCCCTTTCTTCCTTCTTTCCTTTTATGTCCTCTCTCCTTTTTTGGTCATTGCAAGAACCTCTTTTCCTCTGGCCCTAAAATGTTCCCCAAAGATAATACCAAGTTAAAGAATCACTGATGGAGGAACTGAGTTTCGGTCAATGAAACATGAGCTTGGCATAGAGGCATACAGTAACATAATTGAAGAATTCACACAACAATGCAAAACGTCTTAGGCTGCATTATGGAACGAGTTATGTTCCTATTGTGTATCTTGTTTTCACTCTGGGGGAGAAACAGAAATTGTAAGCTAAATCGTCTCCACCAGAAGTGAAAGAACGCAGATCAGGAGGCCACACTGTATCAGGAATAGCTGAAGGCACAGAATAAAAGGATCACATGAGAAGAGATAACATGTCTAAGACGTGCTAGATTTTTTCTGCACGGCTCCAGATACAACCTCGGTCATGGCTGGATGTCACCAGGAATAGATGACAGCTGAAAATAAGAAAGATCCCTGATGACGGGTGTGCTCCGTTAACGGGATGGGCTGCACTGCAAAACCGGGAGCTTCCGGACACTGAAAGCGTCCACAGAAAGGCTGTAGCCTGTCTGTGACATGAGCTGAACACAGAGTCCCTAGGTGAGCTGGGCCTCGTGATCTCTCCATTCCCTTCCAACCCTCAGAGGCTGTGATTAAAATGGAAATGTGAACACATCGCACCTCTCCGCATGGAATGAAGACTCCGAGAGAGGTTAGACAATGATGTGAAGGACAAAGACAGATTTTGAAGGGAGAGAAAAAAAGATAGAGAGAGAGGAGAAAAGAACGAAATGGAAAAAAAAAAATTCTCCAGTGCATTGTCTGTGGCTGCCCCAGTGAGTGACTGCAAACCAGCAAAGCATGAGAAAAATCAAAGAGGATAAAGGGATTTGGGAAAAACTAAATTCTTTCTCTGCATTCCTCTTCACCACAGAGGATGAGGAGCAAACGGCCTGCCCTGGGGTTATTCTTCCCCGACAGTGAAGGTGAGCCTCTGTCAAGGAGTGATGTGTTAAATGAAAGGGTAAAGGGACAAGAGAACTAAAAATGCCAGACATCACAGAAAAAGGACGTGAGCTCTGAAGAATGAGAGAGCGGCACTTTGGGCCCCCTGACTAAAATGTGTTTTATCTTTCAAAATAGGCACTTTGAAAACTGAGTCCGGCAGGGGGCTCTCTTTGTTACGGGGTTTGAGTAACAGGACTGGAAGCTGGTCCTTCAGGACCGGTGGTCAGGAGGATGAGCTTCTGGAAGCTGCGAGCGAGGACACAAAAGCCTGTTTTTCCCATTACACGCAGCAGAAGTTAGATGGGGGTCTTCTCATGGAAGTTTCTAGCTCCCACAAAGGGGGAGGATCTTCAGGAAGATGACAGTGGATCCCAATGAGAGACCTTAATACTGCATTTTTATGCCATTATCTTACTAGGGTAATGTGCAAAGACCTATCCTAGCTGTTCCAAATAAAGACTGCTACAAAGGATAGCCGGCCGGACTCCTTGTACCCTCAAGGACTCCTCCTGTTGAGGCTCACCTCAGTCTTTAAAGGCCAAATATGTGTTTTCAATTCATTTTTTCCCCAATAAAACCTCCTCACAAGCTTTAAAAAATAAGATATATTTTTAATATTTTAAGGAGCCTCCACACTGCCTTCCACAGTAGTTGCACCAATTGGCATTCCCCCCAACAGTGCATGAGTGTTCCTCAAATAATCAAAAACAGAATTTCTTTATGATCCAGTAATTCCACTACTGGGTATTTACCCAAAGAAAATGAAAACACTAATTTGAAAAGATATACGCACCCCTGTGTTTATTATAGCATTGTTTACAACAGCCAAGATATGCAAACAACCCAAGTGTTCATCCCTAGATGAATGAACAAAGATGTGCTATATCTATCTGTGTATAGATAGATAGGTAGATAGATCACACACATATATAGTACTCTCATATACTATATATATGGTAGAATATTACTCAGCCATTAAAAGAACGAAATCGTGCCATTTGCATCAACATGGATGGAGCTCGAGAGTATTATGCTAAATCAACTAAGTCAGAGAAAGATAATATCATAACATTTCACTAATATTTAGAATTTAAGAAATAAAACATTAAAAAATTTTTTTAATTAAAAAAAGGGGTGCCTGGGTGGTTAGGTCGGTTAAGCTCCTGAATTTAGCTCAGGTCATCATCTCCTGGTTCATGAGTTCAAGCCCCACTTCGGGCTCTGTTGACAGCTCAGAGCCTGGAGCCTGCTTCAGATTCTGTGTCTCCCTCTCTCTGCCCCACCTCCACTCAAGCTCTCTCTCTCTCTCAAAAAATGAATAAAACATTAAAAAAAAAAAAAGAGAAACAAATGAACAAAGAAAAAAAGGGACAAACAAAAAAAACAGACTCTTAAATGCAACTGGTGGTTGCCAGAGGTGGGGTGGGTGGGAGGCTGGGTGAAACGGGTGAAGGAGATTAAGACTACCCTTATCATGATGAGCACTGGGTAATGTACAGAATTGTTGAATCTATATTACACACCTGAAACTAATATAGCACGGTATGTTAATTATACTTCAATACTAAATAAGTAAATAAATAAGATAGGTGAGGAGAGAGGAAAACTCAAGCAAGTTTCTGTTTAGGACAAATAAAATATAAAACATAGCAAGCAACTCAAAAAAAAAAAAAGATACAAAGGTCCATGGTGAGACCTAGGAAATTGAGGCTCCAGGAGGTGTACTTATGAGCCCAGTGTCACACAGCTAGAAACAGACAGAGCCAAGAGGTTAACACTGTACTGATTCCAGAACCAGCACTAATCTCTCTAAACCAGAGTGTATTTTGGCAACTATGGAGAAGCACCCGCTGTAACTGGGATACCTTTCCATCCTTACACTGGGCTTAAAGATGACAATGACAAATAATAAAGTAAAATGAAAAGCAAAGGAGCACCTGGGTGGT
This sequence comes from Paguma larvata, assembly GCA_030068075.1. NCBI lineage: Eukaryota > Metazoa > Chordata > Mammalia > Carnivora > Viverridae > Paguma > Paguma larvata. The sequence continues at coordinate 86,947,501 of CM057834.1, read as the reverse complement.
TCAGTCACATTAGTGTCTGACTTCAGCTCAGGTCATGATTTCCCAATTCATGGATTTGAGCCCTCTGTTGGGCTCTGTGCTGACAGCTGGAGCCTGGAGCCTGCTTCTGATTCTTTCTGTGTCTCCCTCTCTCTCTGTCCCTCCTCTGTTCATTCTCTCTTTTTCTCTCTCTCTCCAAAAATAAATAACATTAAAAAAATTTTTTTAGGGGCACCTGGGTGGCTCAGTCGTTTAAATGTCTGACTTCAGCTCAGGTCATGATCTCATGTCTCATGAGTTCGAACACCGTGTTGGGTTCTGTGCTGACAGTTTGGAGTTTGCAGCCTGCTTTGGATTCTGTGTTTCCCTCTCTCTCTTGCTCCTACTCCACTCATGCTCTGTCTCTGTCTCTCATTATATAAAAAAAAATTAATGTTTATTATATAATTATTTAAAATAAAATAAAAAGCAAAGAAAAATCTCAGTGATTAAAACATGGCACTTTACCTTGACTTTGCCTTGAGATACATATATGTTTTTAGAAAACCAGTCCAGATATATTTATAAGTTCAAAAAAAAAAAAAGCTAAGGAGGGTATTAATAACAGATTGTAAAAAAGATAAACTTATTAACCCATGAACAGAGGAAACTTAAATGCATATTACTAAGTGAAAGAAGCCAATCTGAAAAGACTACATGCTGTATGATTCCATCTAGATGACGTTCTAGAAAAGGCAAAACAGTGGAGACAATGAAAAGATCCGTGGTTTCCAGGGCTTGGGGAGTAGGGGTTAAGGGATAGACAGGCAGAGCACAGAGGATTTTTAGGGCACGAACAACATTGACTGTAGGACACTGTAATGGTGGGCACATGGAAGTATATGTTCACCCAAACCCACAGAAGGTACATCAAGGGTGCACAAACCCTCCCAGAAACTATGCACTTTGGGTGATTACAATGTTCCGGTGTGGGGGCATCGACTGTAAGGTACCACTCTGGAGGGCTCGACGGCTAACAGAGGAAGCCATGCATATGCGGAGGGAGGGGACCTACGGGAAATCTCTGCACCCTCCTCTCAACTTTGCTGTGATTCTGAAACTGTGCTTAAAAAATGAAGTTTTTACCATTGGGCAAAAAAGACAAACCTCTCCCTGAGTTATATGGAAGAAATGTATACAGAAGGTGTACCATACGGTCCAGGTCAATGTACTCTGCTTTGCTTCAGTCATTGTCATTGGTGTGAATGTCTTGTTCACAATAATAATACAGAAACTTGACAGTCATCCACACTCTTCACTCAACGAGCAGGAAGTTCTTGATAAATCATGGAATTTTTTGGAGCTGAATACTCCTCATATGATAACGACGACACAGGGTGACATTATGTCTTGGGCACCTTTCGCTCTAGGAAGTAAATGATTCTATTGGTCTCTTTTGTTTTTTCTTGGCTTTGTTTCTTAAATTCCACACATGAGTGAAATCATACGGTATTTAGTTTTCTCTGACTGACTCATTTTACTCAGCACTATAACCTCCACAAGAAAAAACTGGGATCCATCCATGAGAACAAACTGGTGGCTGCCAGAGGGGGTGCATAAAATAGACGAAGGGCATTAAGAGGACACTTATCATGGTGAGCACTGAGTAATGTACAGAATTGTGGAATCACTATATTGTACACCTGAAATTAACACAACTCTGTATGTTAATTATACTGGAATTTAAAAAATAAATGTAGAGAAATTAAATTTGGCAACAAAAAAGGTAAATGATTCTAGATGTTGGTGGAAAGCAGCTCATGAAAGACTCTGAATGCCAAGTTAAGGTATCTGCACGTTATCCTGCATATCATGGAGGAAGCGCTGAAGGGTATTAAGCCAGAGGCTGATAGAATAGTGGTAGTATTTTTGGAAGATTAATCTCGTAACAGGATGCAGGATGAATTGTACTAAGAAAAGCTTAGTGGTATGAAGTTCAGATAAGAGGTTAATGCAGTAAACCCGGGCCTGAGTAGATAAGGGGATGAACCAGAGCCTGGCCTGGAGTCTTTCTGTAGGACTGTATTATTAGCCGGGCAGGGTCAGCCCCCTGTTCTACTTGACAGTCCTTCAAATGTCAGGGAACAATACGCTTCTCTGTGGTCCCTGCTTGTCCAGGTTCAGCTTCCTCAGTGTGTCAGCTGATCCCCAAATGTGCATTACTTAATGGGTAGAGAGATTTCAAAGTCAACCAGACATCTTATCGCTTATTGGCCGTGTTATATAACCTTTCTAATTCACATTTTGTTTCATGCACAATATGCAAACAATAACACCTAACCCCCAAGGTCTTTGGAAGGCTTAAATACAAATGCTTTTAGTTTATGGTTTGGAGCTTAATAAGTCTTTAATCAATGGTGTTGAATTTTATCTTCATGCCATCCTATTTGCCTCTTCTGGAAACAGTCCAGGTTATGAGTGCTTTTCTTAGTTTGTGATTCAGAATTAACAGTGCTGATCACAGTGGCTAACTCACTTTGTGCCAGGCTCCATTTTGAGCGCCTGGGCTATGCTCATGAAAACTCCCGTAAGCCATACACTATTGTTAACTCCATTTTGCCCTTGAGGACACTAAGGCACCAGCTGATTAAGTAACTTTTCCAAAGTCACAGCACTAGAAGACCGTCACAAAGCCAGGACTTAACAGGAAATCTAGTTCCAGAGCCTACATCCTTAACCACTATACAAGGTTTCCTGTCCAGGAGTGTCTGTCCGAGAGTGGGACCGTTACTGCTTCTTGTTCAGGTCACTTCCTCAGATTGTGCTCATAGCTTCGTAACATCTGAATCACACCACAGATATATTGATTTTGTCATCAAATTAAGTGACTCTTTCATACAAACTGCTATGTGACTTCTTCCTATTTGGTTTATTTTTAGAATATTTGTGTGTAGAATATGATCTCAAACATCACCCAGCTAGTTCGGGCTCATTATTTAAAACTACTCATGGTGCTTAGACTTCTGACTTCAAATTATAAACCTATTACATTTTTTTTCTGTTTTTTTCCCCCTGATGCTTTTTTCTATGTTTCCCTTGGCGATTAATAAATGTGTGACAAAGCATAAGAACCAAGTATAGAACAAAACACAACTGGTTCCCAGACAAACACTGATATGCAATCAACATTCTCTGGATATAAATGTATACTTGGCTATGAACTCACTTAAATAAATCTTCTTACATTCCACAATACTTAATTATGACTGTCAGTCTGGTTTCTCCTGTGAGGCTTTACAAAATGCCAATTTAAACTACACACAAATGTGAGTTTTATTCCTGCCACTGTACCAGTTACGCGGCCTTTTCTTAATTCATTTAAGTTAAATGAAGCTCTGTCTCCTCACGTGGAAAATGTAGACAGTAAGTCCTGCTATACTTATTTCGATTTTTTTGGTTGTTGTTACAGTCAAATTAAAGAACATCTCATGCTATTTAGTTGCTATGTCAATCCCAGAACCGTATTTGGAGAGGAAAATGTAGGAACACTACATTTGGTGTATGCTACCATATGAGAAGTCCTTTTGCATATTTTTTCCTCAGTCTTCACACAATCGGTTAGTTGGGGAAAAGAAATATTATCTTTACAGATAAAGAAACACTGAAGCTGAAGGGGTTACTTTCCCAAATCTACATCACTTGTAAAGGGCACAGGAGAACTTGAGCTCAAGTCTGTTTAACTCAAGTACATAGTATTGTTATTCAAACCAGTAAAGCCCAGAATGAAAGTACAAGTTCAAGAGTTCCACACCTATGGAATCCTATAAAAGGAGAGGGGGAAATAGTCTGTCTAAAAGGAAACATAACTCCTTCTCATAGAGGGAAAAGAGTCATGGCATTTATTGTATTTTAAGACCTCCTGTGTAGCCCCTTCCCTTTCTCTGCTGTTCCCTTCCCTGTGGGGACCAGCAGGTGGATGCCTACGATGGCCGATGGCGCCCAAATTAGAAGCGAAGTCCAGAATACTGTGAAAAGGATCCGGGGAGATAGTTTTCCTCAACTGAAATCATGGCGTCTGGAGGTCCTTTACTCATTCAACAGCTCCACGAGGCTACTCTGAGGGCGAAACAATATTCCAAGAAAAGGACTATTCCAGAGTAGTGTGGAGACAGTATGCGGATCCTGACAAGAAGCGGAAGCAAGAGCCAGGCCACTCAACCTCATTCGGCCCAGCCGGCCACTTCCGGCCTCCAGGAAAGCCCTCCACTCTCCTCTCACAAATAGTGAAGCGCATTGGTCCAACGACATTCCTAGCCCCGCCCAGGACAACGCCGATACTCTCGCGAAGCCCTCAGGCTCAATTCCTCTTTCTCTCTGGGACAAACACCTGATTAGAGAACGACCCCGGGAGATCCTCCCCACGTGACACTTCATACCAGAAACGTCATCACCGAGCACGCGTGCGCATATGAAAGCAAACCTACGCTCCGTTTCCCGCTCCTCAGTGACACGCGGTGGTCACATTCGAGGTCGAATGTGATTCCAAGACCTGATCCTCTATTTTTCAATCCCGTCTCCTATATTTATGTCAATCAAAAGGAAATTCTTTATGCTTCTTCATTTGGATAACTGCACAAGGCTCATTTTCTCATCAGCTTACTTGAAAACCTAATTATACTGAACCAGATGTTGGGTTTTCCATCCATGGCTGTGGCGAGCGGTTGGTTTTTGACAATGACACAAATGTCAATTCCGACTGCTTAGACTTTACCCTGGGAGCTGGAGTCCAGTGCAATCACAGGCATTGCCTCATCTCTTATTTTTAGCTTATTAAATAAATAAATAAGGTGACCGTCAGTGAATGTCTTAGAATAAAGTGAATCCATATGCAGGGTAGATCTCAGAAGAGTCATTCATGTCAAAAAAAAAAAAATCATTGTGAAATGCCACAGCTTTACTAAATTCTGAAATTGGTTCTTAGGTTCGTGTGGCTTCTTGTTCATTTATAGGAATTAAAGTGAGAAAAAAGGAATTTTTAGTAGAGCCTAAATTCTCTGTAATTCTAACATTATTCTGCCCTGAACCTGTATCTTTGAGTCAATGAGGATGATGCCTTCATTTATGTGGCCAGTGAAAACTATGATCATTCTTTCTACAGATCACTGAGTAAATCTGAGAGAAAATATCAAAATCTACCTATTTTTATTCCCGTCGAAACCTCTGTCTTTGGGCCAAGAGACAACAAGAAAAGCTGAAGTATATTAGTATTCACAACGTAATGAAGGGCAATGTACTCCTCGTTTAAATCACTGAGCTTGTAAGAAACTCTATTCATGTTGACTAGCTTAATAGAAATGGTTTGATCTTAGGGCTTGAAGGCATGTGTGACCTTGATCTGTTTGAAATAGGGCAGATTATAGAAGGGCAGTAACACAAAGTCTCCAGCTATATTCAGACAGCTTAGTGTAGAGCCTTTTCAATTTATAAAAAAGAAAAAAAAAAGCAAGAAGAGACATAAAGGGATAATATAGAAGAAATGCCAAATGCGCTATTAGAACCTATACAAGCCTGTTGCAGATATGTGAAAACTAGAATTGATTTTCTTTCTGTTTATGAGGTGGCACAAAGTAATTGTGGAAAATTTACAACATGTAGAAAAGCAAAACAAAGAAAGCGGTCATTGTACTTAAGTTCTGTGTTACTTCAGTTCTTCACTTCTGTGTATACACAAAACTCAGAAACACAAACATACACAAAAGGGATCTTAAACGACGTACTATGACTGACTTGTTATCGGCGATGAGCTGTCTGGCACAGCAGAAATCTTTTGCATTAGAGATTTTAATTAGGGGCGTCTGAGTGGCTCAGTTGGTTGAACGGTTGAGCGTCCGACTTCGGCTCAGGTCATGATCTCACGGTCTGTGAGTTCGAGCCCCACACTAGGCTCTGTGCTGACAGCTCGGAGCCTGGAGCCTGGAATCTGCTTCAGATTCGGTATCTCCCTCTCTCTGCCCCTCCCCTGCTCACCCTGTCTCTCCCTCTCTCTCAAAAATAAACAGAGATTAAAAAAAATATTTTTTTTAAGATTTTAATTAGAATTTCTCTGAGTCTAGAGCACAACTAAAGGAGAATTGATCTTTAAAATATTGTGTCCTTATCCTTGAATATAAATTGATTCTCCCTTTATTGGATCATTAACGTCTTTTACACAGTTTCATGACTTTTCCTTTGTGTCTTGCAATTTTAAAATATTTATTTCTAGATTATGGATAATTTCTGATACTATAGTAAATAATAAATAAGGTCCTCTTTGCAACTGTATTATTTGGTTATTTGTTGCTGGGGCATAGAAAGGCAACTTCCTTTTTGCATATGAGTCTTTTGCTCAGCCACCAAACTATAAAATATTCTGTTATTTCTAGTAATTTATCTGGAGGTTGTTTTGTGTTTCCTATGTAAAAAACTACATTATTTGTAAACAATGAGAGTTTTATTTACTACTTGATTTTTTTAATGTTTATTTATTTTTGGAGGGAGAGAGAGCATAAGAGTGAGCAGGGGAGGGACAGACAAGGAGACAGTGAGAGAAACCCAAGCAGGTTCTGCGCTGGAGAACGGAGGTTTTTGGAGGAGCTCACCACCGAGCCCCACACAGGCCTTGAACTCATGACCTGAGTTCAAATCAAGAGTTGGACACTTAACTGCCTGAGCCACCTAGTCGCTCCTTACTTACTACTTTCTAAGCCTCATCGTTTTGTTTTTTTAAGCCTCATCCTGCTAATTTCTGTTTTCTTGTTCAATAGACAAGACAGGAACTCCATATGTTGTCAAAGAATTGTGATGACAGTGAGCATCCTGGCCTCATTCCTGATGTTAAAGAAAACCACTTCTAGTGTTACATACATAATTTATGAAGTAGGATGTCACCAGATCCCTGGCTCATTGAGTTCTATCCCTTACTAGACTGCACACTTTTCAAAGACAAGTGCTTACTTCTTATGTGTTCTTATTTCAACACTGCATAACATAGGGGGAAAAGTTTACAGAACCAGGCATGGCCACTAAACCAGTGATGTCCAGTAGCAATGACGCTGTATCCAATATGGATCATGGGTAACCGGTGTCTGTGGTGCCTCCAGTATTGACAGAAGAACTATGGCTCTTTAGTTCTTCCCATTAATGGACTCAGGAAAGTCATACAAGGCAAAATATTTAACCTTACTTTGAAGGAAAAATAACTTTTTTTTTTAAGACTTTAAGTCTGGTTACATTTATTTCTTTAAGAAGTGAATGTCAGAATAATTAAGATAAAGAATTAAAGAATGCTTGCTCAGCAATGATCAACTAAGCATCTTTTTCATTTTAGGTATTGTACTAAGGGGTGAGGACATAATGAATCATAAAGCAAGTCTGTTGTGAGGAATTTACTGCTAGGGCAGTAATTCTCAAACTTGATTGTATATTAAAATCACTTGGAGAACTTTTAGAACGTTTTGAATCTCAGGTTGCACCCCACCTCAATGAAATTAGAAGCTCTGAGTGTGAGACTCAGGGAGTCTTTTTTAAAGCTCCCCAGTGACCCCAATGTGCAGGCATGGTTGAGAACCACTATTAGAGTTTGGGCATATAAACATTAAGACATTTTTCAACTAGTCTATACAACGTAAGTGCCAGTGAAATGATAGATAGGGGTGAAAAATGAAGACTTGGGTATTGAGAAAATGGTAGGAATTGACTGTGTGTGTCATAACTAAGAATCCATTACCTGGCCCAAGATCCCAAAAATATATTCCCTTTGATCTATGTGTTTATCTTTATGCAAGTAGAACATTGCTAATAAATTTCTAATCAATTTTGAAATAGGAAGGAGTGAGTCCTTCAACTGTATTTTTCTTTTTCAATACAGCTTTGGCTACCCTAGGCCCATTACATTTCCATAAGAGTTTTAGGATTACCTTGTCAATGTCTGCAAAAAGATATCTGGAATTCAGATAGAGACTATGTTGAGGCTAAATCTTCTAATCCATGAACATGAGCCACCTTACCATTTTTTAGGTCTTGTTTCATTTCTTTCAACTATGTTTTGCAGTTTTCACAGTACAAATTCTACCCTTTGTTAAGTTTATTTCTGAGGGTTTTATTATTTTTGATGTTACTGCAAATGGATTATTTTCTTAATTTCATTTCAGATTTTTCATTGCTAGTTTATAGAAATACAATGATTTTGTGTGTGCTGACCTCCGGTCCTACAACCTTGATGAACTCATTTACAGATCTAATAGTTTTCCAGCGGATTTCTTAGAATTTTGTATATAAAGATTATGTCATCTATAAATAGAAATAATTTTTCTTCTTCTCCTTTTTCAGAGGTTTTTACAACTGGATATCTTCTTTTTTCTTTGGCCAGTTGTCCTTGCCAAACTTCCTATACAATGCTGAATGGAAGCAGACATCCTTGTCTTGATCCTGGTCTTAGGGTGAGACATTTAGTGTTAAGTTTAATGTTACCTGTGCTTTCTTCATGGACACTCTTTCTCATGTTCCCTTGTATTCCTACTTTATTAATTTTTTTTATCATGAGATGTTGGACTTTGTCAAATGCTTTTTCTGTTATTGAGAAGATCATGTGTGTTTTTTGTGTTTTATTGTTTTGATTTTTGCATTACTGGATTTTTCAGATGCTAAACCAAATTTGCAGACCTGAGACAAATCCCACTTGGTCATGATGTGAGATCATTTGTATATGTTGTTGGATTCAGTTGCTAGTATTTTATGGAGAATTTTCATGTCTATATTCGTAAGAGATATGGACCTATAGTTTGCTTGTGATGTTTTTGTCTGATGTTGGTGTCAGGATAACAATGGCCTCATAGAACAGGTTGGGTACTGCTCTCTCCATTGCCGTTTTTTCAGAGTTGGTAAATAATTGGTTTTAATTCTCCTCTTAAACATTTAGTAGAATTTACCAGTGAGATTATCTGGGGCTGGGCTTTTTACTGTGGAGAGTTTTTTAAATACAAATTCAATCCCTTTACATGTTATATACCTATTCAAAATTTCTATTTCTTTAAAAAATTTTTTTTTTAATGTTTACTCATTTTTGAGAGACAGAGAGAAACAGAGTGCAAACAGGGGTGGGGCAGAGAGAGAGGGAAACACAGAATTCGATGCAGGCTCCAGGCTCTGAGCTGTCAGCACACAGCCTGACATGGGGCTTGAACCCACGTACTGCGAGATCATGACCTGCGCTGACGTCAGATGCTTAACCAATTAAGCCACACAGGTGCCCCTCTAATTCTTCTTAAGTCATTGTTTTTATGGTTATCGTTATTACTTAGCTAACTGCAGTCTACATAGACCACCAAAACATGAAATTGACAAAGCGGCAGCTCCTTCAAAAACCTCAGTGGCATGGTCTCCTTGTCCCTGGGGTGCTTCTGAGACAACCCTGAAAAAGCCCTATGGCTCTATAGAGCCCTTCCATGCAGGGCTAAGCACCATAAGTTTGTTTTTTGTTTGCTTGTTTCCGATAAGCCTACTGAATTTTAGGTGTGTCCAGGATATTCTTGCTTCGGGATCTAGATGTGTGGATTTGAAATGTATATTTTAGCTCCTTCTCTAGAACTGAAAATTAAAACAAGACATTTAAGTTGTTAAGAAAGAAAAAAATGCAGACTTCAAATGATCAGGTCAAGGCGGCAAGTCTGGACAGTGTACGTCAGGTCTGCACAGTCAAGGAAGGAAAAACAGAAGTGTTCATGAGTGTGTAATGTCATAAAAGAAACAAGAAATAATTTCAAAAAGATCTTTGGACTGGGTATCTTAATACAACATGGTGCCTTCCATGAACTACAATCAACGGTCTCCAAGTGTAATCATCTGTCCCTCTGGGATGTGCCCCACTTGGCCTCCTCTCTGACAGTACCCAAAGGCACCCTCATAGCTCCAGGAGATTCTTGCCATTTCTGTTTGCTGTCTTAAGCTGTTCCTGCTGCTTTGATGCTTGGAGCTTGCCACTTTAGGAATAAAAATCTTTATCACTTAACTGCTATACTTAGTGCATTATCTCTCTCTGGGTTTCAGCTGTTCCTGCTGTGCATTTGCTGGAACAAAAATCCCTTTTCTGTCTTTGTGCCCAAAGTAGTTCAAGTGAACTGAAAGCTAAAGTATTGTCATTTTCCAACATACTTAAATTCTCTTATCAGGAAAGACACATTTATACTTTTTTTCTGTATTTGTCATTTATACCCACTACCAAAAAGATTCTGAAGATGTTTATAAACATTAACCATGCACATATCTAAGTCACTGAAGCCAAGAATGAATTCAAGTATCCCAGTAATGTAAACGAAGAAATGATTATACCAGAAAACAGGACTCTGTGACTGAACATCCTATGAAATCCCAAGACTCCTACAGATAAAGCCAAGTGGGAATATGGGGAAAAGACCTTTATGGCCGTTATTTTCTATTGTGTAACCAGTGGTAATTTTAGTTGCAGAACCAATCTATCGGCCCGCAAAAAATCTCTTAGAGAAGTGTTTCTCAAATTTTACTGTGCAAACAAATCAGCTGAGACTCTTATTAAAATGCAGACTATGATTCCGAAGGTCTGGGGTCTGAGCATCTGCATTTGCAACCAGGACCCGGATGAAGTTGAAGCACCATGAGATCCTTGTGAATCTTCTACTGCGGGCACGCCCACAGAGCGATTCAGCGAAGGACAATAGAAAAATGGGGTTTTCCTTTTTAAATACTAAAAGGAAATTATAGCCCCAAAGTTAAAGATGATAAAAAGAAAGCAACTAGCAAATAATCTGGAATTTTCACTGCTGAATTAATAATGCCCTTTCTCATTCAAAATGTTATTTCAGACTCTTAACATACATTTCACATATGATTTTCAAGTACATCTAGCACAAAAATGAATAGATGACGGGAGCGCCACATAAAAAATCGTATCGGCTCCTCCCACCACAGTGCAGCTCCACTTATCAGCCGGAGTAGTAGACGAGGAGGAAAGGTGAAATGATCTGAGAGTCTAAATCAATCACAAGTATCTTCTAGATTGATATAATAAAGCTGTCGGTTGGCCACAAAATGCAGTTTGGCCACTGTATGGTAGGACTCGCTATTGGTTGAATAAAAGAATAAATCAATCAATGCAAAATATAAACCACATCGTTCAGAAAATCTATAGATCAGATAGCCTAGGTCATATCCTTCACATTTATGGAAGATGAACTCATTTACCATACACCTAACTCATAGGAAATTAAAATTCAACTAGATTATTCCGGCCCCTGGTGCCAGTTCTTTATCATCAACCTTTCTTTATTTCTTTGTTCTAGTAGTTTCTCATATATACCATGTACTGAGCTTCCCTTTTAAAATACAATCTGACAATACATCATTTAATGGAACACTCAGCACATTTATATTTATTGTAATGACTAAGAGACTTGAATTACTCTTTCCATTTAACAGGATGGTTATTCATTCTCCTTTGTGGTTTCTTCTTTATCCTCTTTCTTATTTTTGCGGACTCCATGAATATTTTATTCATTATATTTTTGTCTTTGTTAACTTGGAGGTTCATTACCTCTCCCTAATTATTAACCTTCTTTTTCCTCAGCGAACAGACATGTATCTCACTACCATTTGAAAACGGAATGCCAAATATTCCACTCTTCTCCCAACTGGCTCTGTTCTTCAGTGCCACAACTGTTTACATTCTTTATGAATAGCTTTTTTCTCTCTCTATGATTTAAGATTTCCTTGTTCAATTAACCCACAAGTTATCATCTTCCATCCACTTGGAAGCTTTGGTCTGGGAGGGATAAATCTCAGAGTGGAAAGAAGGAGACAAGAAATAAAGGGACCAAGAAAAGCAGCCACTGTCAAGAGTGGGACTCGCTTTTCTTCCTGATGTCTCGACTTCCTGAAGGAGGCTGCCCTATAACCTGCTAGAGGTGAGGAGGTGGCTACTATACATCTTTATCTTCTCCAGCTTCTTTGGGTTGGCAGTGAAAATTTGGGTGGGCTGAGACCGTACAACCTCCTTCTCAAATAAATAGCTGTGTCTACAAAAATTAAGAGGCAAGATCCACATTTCTCCTTGCTCTATTCAGAAACACTTGGGAGGCAAAGTTTTTAATGTGGTCCGAAATTAAGAAGTTTGGAACCTCCATCCTGTTTTCCACAGTGGCTGCACCAATTTACATTCCCACCAACAGTGCGCAAGGATCCCCTTTCCTCCACGTCCTCACCAGAACTTGCTGTCTCTTATCTTTTTGCTAACAGCCATTCTAACAGATGAGAGAGGAGCTCTCACTGTGGTTTTGACTTTCATCTCGATGATGCTGGGAAAATTATGAAGTCTGCCTTAATCAGTAAATTTATTAAATTTAGTAAGTTATTAAATTTAACTTTAAATTAGTAAATTTGAAGGTGCTTCCACAGAACAGGGTGGTAGGAGAAAAAAAGTAAAATGTTTAAAGATTTGATACTTCTACCTGTTGATCATGGAAAAATACATATCGCTGTGATATAATAAGACACATAGTTTATAACTCTGTCCCCAGTTCCTGGCACGAGAACTTCTAAAAACTTAGGAATTTTCTAAGTGATAGAGGTGACAGGAGCAGCTTTTGTTTTGATGAGGCAGCTGGCCCTGTGATAGCGTCAGGCTGGGGGTTAGCACCCAGAAAGACCAAATGTCGATTAGAAGCTTGGGGCTTTCATCACCACCTCCCAACCTCCAGGGAGAGAACAGGGACTGAGGATTGGGTTAATACTCCATCATGCCTGTGATGAAGCCTCCATTAAAATAACAAATTCTAAACAACAGAGTTCGGGAGCTTCTGGGTCGATAAAGACATCCACGTGCTGGAAGGATGGCATATTTCAACCCTTCCGGAACAGACTTCTGCCCCTGCACTTGGGATTCTGTGGACCTCACCCTGTGTACCTCTCATCTGCCCATTTGTTTGTATCCTTCTTAAGATATTTTACAATAAACCAGTAATGGTAAAGTGTTTGTCTGAGGTGTGTGAATCGCTATAGCAAATTACTGAAGCCGAGAGGGGGTCATGGGAACCCCGATTTATCACCAAGTGGTCAGAGGCCTGGGAGGCCTCCAACTTGTGGCTGGCATCTGAAGGGAGAGGAGTCTTCGAATACTGAGCCCTTAGCCCGTTCGATCTGCACCTCCTCTGGGGAGGTGGTATGGGAACTGAATTAATTGTAGGACACCCAGTTGGTATCCGGAGGATTGGAGAATTGGTTAGTGTGGGGAAAACACACACACACATGTTTGGTGCTGGAAGTGTTAGGAGTAATAACAGTTCGCAAAGAAGAGATGTCCTTCACTTCTCGCTGTATTTCATGCACACAATAGAATCTAAGAGGAGGGGAAACTCTTTCCTGGGTCAGACATGGCCAACAGTCGACATCAATGTTTACAGCACTCTGCCCCCTCAAGAAATACACCCACATCCATCTGAACTCCACTCTTACTGCAGGCCTTTGAGACAAGGTGCTATTTTTGCTTCCATTTCCACCTCAAGTTGATAATCTTATTCTCAGAGGTTAAATGCTTTACCCCTGAAACAGAAGCCAGTAAGTGGTTTAGATGACATTCGAACAAAATACCTGATTCAAAATCATGGGCTCTTACCAATATATAACATTGCCCAAAATGGTCTAGCTACAGTCCCTTTGCTCTACAGTCTTGAAATCATGAGTGAATTCTTCTCTGAAGAATATTTATTAAATAATCTCATTTAAAAAGAAATAGCAGCTGGGAATGGCCACACTGCTAACTCAGGCAATCAGTTCCATTATTTGCAATGAATACAAGTGCGTGAATATTAAAAACAGAGTTTCTTCTGATGTTTTGAAGAATTATGATACATGTGACTGTGCTCCAGGATCAACACAGCATAGTGTGTGCAAACCTCCTCCTTTAATATTCAGAAATAATCACTACGAGCTATGAAACATCTACTATTTTCCAGTCTCTATGCTAGACACTTTACATATTTCATTTCTTTAAAATCCAAATATTATTATCTTCAGCCTACTCAGGGAACCACGAGGCTCAGAGAGGTTAATTAAATTGCCCAAGGTCGCACAGTCAGCAGGCTGGGATTTGATTCTCAGTTTATCCATTATAACAACTTAGAACCACCTTTTCTTTCTTCATCTCCTTCTTCTTCTTCCCCTTTTGACTAATATTTTCTTGTTCTTACACATTTCTTTTTCCCTTTCCTGATCCACTCCATGGTGCTAAGTTCTGTCCAACAACACCGCAGAACAGGAAATAGTTTTGTTTCTGGGAAAAGATCTGAGATATAGAATATAAAGCCTAGTTTCTACCTAGAGTACTGGAAGTCCTTTGTGCCACAAACATTACAGCATTATCAGAGAAATACCACAAAATTCATAGTCCTATTTTCAGGGTTGATATCATAAGTCTACTTTCTAGGAGTAAGTAACCAACTTAAAGCATGAGCCCTGTGGCATGATGAAATTCTCTGCAGAGAATTTAGAATTTCCACCCATATACCTGTAGTTAAATTTTCCATTAGTGATGACAGTGGAGGCGGGGTTACCTGATTCTTCTGAGAAATAGGACTCTATTGATTCTGTTTCCACAATGACAGCAAACAGCTTGTCACTTGACGAAAAACATAATTTTGGAAATACTACCCATACGTAGTATACTGTATACTGTACAGTAGCACTGTAGTATTATTTGCTCTATAATTTAATATTCTAGCATAGGTATTTCCTATAGAATACAGTTCTACCTTGAGGAGTCTTTAAGAATATAACTTCCTCAATCATATTTATCTTCTTTTTAAAATTTTTTTAATGTTTATTTATTTTGGAGAGAAAGAGAGAGAGAGAGGGAGAGAGACAGAGTGCAAGCTGGGGAGGGGCAGAGAGAGAGGGAGACACAGAATCTGAAGCAGGCTCCAGGCTCTGAGCCATCAGCACAGAGCCCACGCAGGGCTCAAACTCACAAACAGCTCATGACCTGGGCTTAAGTCAGATGCTTAACCAACTGAATCACACAGGTGCCCCTCTTCTTGTTTTTTAAAGCTGTATTATCTAGGGACCCTACAACTGATAGTGAAGATGACCACTTGTGGTGATAAAAGAAACCTTAGCATTTAAAACATTGTACCTAAAACAAAACAAAACAAAACATTGTAACATTCCCCTCACATACACCCACTTACACACAAGGAAACTGAAGCTCCGAGAAGTTCATTGGCTTTTCCAAGGTCATAGAGTCACATTTTTCGCCAGTAGCACACCTGAGATTGTAACACAGGTATTTTGGTTCCTGATCCAAGGCCCCTTCTGGCATAGTACTCACTCCTGTGTCTGAACTGGAAGTAAAATAAAAATGAGAATAAAAGTAGCAACTAACTGTGAATTCTTCCTGTGTATGTAGGAACTGTTTGAAGAGCTTAATACAATGTGGCTTAATCATCAGGAAAACACTGTAAAGTGGACACCGCTTATTACTCTAATTTTACGGAGGAAGAAGTTGATAGACTTGCCACAGATCGTGACTCTGAACAGAGCCAAAATCTGAACCCAGGCCTTCTGACATCAGAAACTGCACTCCTGTTGCACGGTCAATGTAGTCAAAGGTATGAGCCAATTAGTGACTTTGAGACAAACGGAAAAGGAATAGCACTGTCACTTGAATGGTAGAGACTGCAGCAAGGGGATCCACTGAATATGCTAGTTTAGGCGGCATGGTTTGGTTTTCTAAGTTTATCCCAGGGTATAAATAGAATTTCGTCAATTATGTCTCCATACATCTGACAGCTGCAGCAGAAACACCATCAGGAGGCATTGCAAAGGCAGTGACTGCCTTGTTCCTGGATGCTCACAGCAGAGTACCGAAGGCTACAGAGGAATGGAGGCAGAGACAACAGGCTCCTGGGACTCCGTTCTCTTCCGCGGACAGCTCATTTCTTTCATACCATCCATTCCCAACACTTCCTCTGAAAAGTGTCATGCTACACCATTTACAGGCAATCTGAACTCCACTGCCTCAGTGAAGAGACATGGACTAAGGAGGTTCCTTATTTCACTTATTTGCCGTAATATCTAGTTCGAAAGATTCAAATGTGCAGACGCCAAGATCCGACAATTATAAAGATAGATTTAAGTGAAGGGATAGAAAGCAAGGATTTCCATGAGGGGACAGATACTGCTCAGTACTTCATCCTAGATAACGGCACTGAAGTGTATAGGACTTTACCTGTCTGCGAGTGGCACTCTATCCCTGTCTGACGCACAGAGCGTGTTCAAAAATACGTGCTGAATAAATTAATCTGAGTTGAATCTTAAGTAGAGGCTGCTAGAACCGGATCAAAGCCTGGAATCGAGATCTAAACGTTGCAGGCGACTTCCTCCCAGGTGGCGAACAGATACATGTACATCTGGCAAGCATCGGTGTGGAGGAAGTCAGTAGATTTCAGGTCACGGTAAAGAAATACTCAGCGTCAGGAAGACAATCAAGAGAAGAAAAGGAGATGCAATGGACCAAAGACAAGGAGACCCGAAAGTGAAGCAAGAACTCTTTTAGATAAAAAGCCATGAATGTTTTGGCAGCTACCGGAAATGCCAATGGTAAACTTCCCAACACCCGGTCAATGAAAGGATCTTGCTGTACTCAGAAGATGCTGGCGGGGCATGAAAGGCCATTTCTCCAAACACTTATATTTTCTATTTCGGGTCTACCAACAATAAACTTTTCTGAAGCTGTTAAAGATTATTCCCACTTTTGAGGAAAAAAAATTAAAAGTCATCAATTAACATACTCACTGGGAAGCTAAGTCTCCTTTTCCTCATCACTTAATTGTTCTGTGACCTTGAGCATGCCACACAACTCTACTGAGCTTTAAATCCCTCTTAAGTAACATGGGGCTAATAACATCTGAGTAATTAGGCATAATTTATGAACGGCACCTTCCTCAGCTCACTGAGATAAAGAAAGACTTGAGTTTTTATTTGACCAGAGACCCAATATCTGACACAGCTATGATGAGGCCAAGACAAGCATAGCCTTCATGAATAGAAACGGGGAGTTCGGGCCATGAGAAATAGTAGTCTTCATTGCTCGGAACACCTCTGGACGGTTATGTTCCATTCAGACTGTCACATTTGAAGAGAGACATTAACGAATTGTTGTATGTTAGCTACCTGAAGGAAGGGCTCACGTCTTCTGTATCTTTATATCCCTTTATAGCATCATGCACGACATCCTGTATTGAGGAAAAGCTTGGGTCACAGCTGGGTAAATGGATGAGTAAACACATGATTATAAAGCTATGACAGAGTAGGGATGAGTACAGAAGCTAGCTCTGGAGAGGATGAGTGAAATACTAGTAATTTTTCTCAAATATTCTGTGTTCTTGCAGCAAGTAGGAACATGACACATGGGGGGAAGGGATGAAAAACAAAATTGGGGTTGCCATAGAAAGGAGTTCCATAACAATGTCCACCGAAGCAGAAGGTGGGCTGAGGCACCACGGCATTGAACGTGTCAAATATGGTGTGCACAACCACAGGTCAGGGCTGGCGGAAGGGGTTTCCACATTATGTGGTGAGTCTGCCTACATAACTGTTGGGGTTAATTCCATGGATAAATCTACAATGTTATGATAGCTGATCCTGGCATGTAAGAGTAACCGCCAACCTAGAATCTCTTGCTAGAGTACTAACGAGGTGGAATTCCACAGGATCTTAGAAATCATGCACATACACCACACCACACCCACACCCCAGACTCCTGCCACACACACGTCTTTCCTTTAGGAACTTTGTATTCAGATGAACAGATGAGAAATCATTTGTAACCTACCTATTTGCAAGAGATGAGAATCCCAGAAAAGTGCAATTCCTTTCATTTCATTTTTTTAAATTATGAAAGCCTTTTTACGTAACAACACGGAAGAGTCATTTGCAACACTAGTGAAAATATCATGGAGGACACATGTATGTGTGCATGCTCACCGAGATGTCAGCACACGGATCCTACCATGTAGCTTTGGGGCTTCCTTCATGTAACACAAGTCTCTTTGTGTCGAGTGTTTGTTCACGACCAGTTCTTTCGAAGAAGACACCCATCTCTCAGGGCCTAACTTTGGCTGACTCAAGACAAACAACTGATTAGATGGAAACAACTCATCAATTGCTTGACTGACAAGGAATTTTCACACCTGACTCATCCAATTAGTTTGTGTAGACAGAGCAAGGAACACATTCCTGCCTGGAGCAATGTAAGGACTTCACTTGTGCCTAGTGTCATCACCGTAACTCAAAATCGGGCTTGGAAAGCTCACATCTTTACTGATTATAGTAGGAAAAAAAATGGTAACTTGTTTGAATATTTTTTTAAATCATTAATGACCTCTGCTTTTGTAAGAAGCATTAGAATTTTTCTCTGTGATTACCAGACATATGAATAGATCACTGAAAGGAAACATCTTACATAAAATGTGGCATTGGATTTGCAATAATGACCTAAAAATCCTCTGCTTTATTAAATCTACACAATGACATAATCAAACTTTATTTAAGGGTTCATACTTTCCAGGTATTTAACATGTGACAGTTTATTTAATCACTTGGTCCTAACAGTGCTTCTCTTAGCATATCCTATTATAATCTCTATTCAATAGATAAGTAAACTGAGGCTTGGAAGGATTGGCAAGTATACGAGAAAGTCACTTTCTCTCATCATTTCGTAAAGGGTATATTTCTCTGGAGAACAACAAAAACAAAAGGATCTTCTGTCAGGCTGTACCTCGGCATAAAAATGCAAGGCAAGAAGAAACAATTCAACATACGGGGTCTTTGGTAATAAAAATCCGAGTGCCAGTAAACTCTAATTGCCCTCAGTTGCTGAGTAGAGTCAAGGATTGCCTCCCAGAGGAATGACATCAAATCAACAGCTGAAAGATACATTGCCATTATCCAAGCCTGTCAAAGAGAATAAGGGGGAATAGCTAGGACACACAGAGAAGGCAGAACGTGATGGCTGTAAAGTTCAGGGAGGGCAGGAATGTGAGGAGCTATAGATGGAGTGTGTAGATGTTAAGATGGTGGAGAGACAAACTAGGATAATTATGAATGGCCGAAGATTCCCACACGATGTAAAATGTGATATGAAAGACTTTGGCTTTTTACTAAGAAGTACAAGAAGGATATCTTAAGCCAGTGGACATAGGTGACATCCAACTAGTAACTATGGAGAAGAGCAGAATCAGAGAGCTGGTCTGGTTAAAAAAAAAGTTCTTCTGATAATCTAGAAGAAACGTGACACGGGACTGAACTAAGCTAGTGGCAGTGCAAATGCAGAGAGATTTGAGAAGTAAAATTGTGTCCGTGAAGTAAAATTCACAGGATTTCTTACTGATGAGATATGCTGCATAAAAGAAAGCGAAGAATCAAGGTTGACACCAAAGCTGGTGATTGAGCAAATGAGGTTTAGGAAAGTACAGGCCAGGTAAGAACCGTGGCTACGGAAACAAGACTCCTGAACATCTCCAAGGGCCCAGTTGAGGCTGGAGACCATGACTTCATGGTGGCCCCAATCTTCATGGAATGGACATTTCTAGAGCACTAGTCATTCAGGGACAGGATACAGCATCAGAGAAGGCAACCTTGTTTTTATTAGAAAAGGGGATATTTCTGAATGAGCATGACTTGAGAGCAGCAGAGAAAATGATTTGCAGTAATGACAAAAGTACTGAAGTGATGGGTTGTGAAATTTAAAATTGTAGGGAAAAGAAATGAAGAGAGAAGGAAGCTGGTAATATAGTTAAGTTGGAGGGGAACCTTATTGAAGGTCCTTATAGTGTGAGGAGTGCACACTCTTAGAATAAGAGAGCTAGAAGGATAGGAACTTGTAGACGGAGTGGAATGTCTGAATTTAGGACTTTAAGAGATGATGGAACGATTCCAGATCATGACATTCTGATGGATTTGGGTGACTTGAAATGGGTAAAGGCAGACCTCACTGGAGACAATGAGAAGGGGATGAGAGACCAGATTACGAGATGGGTGAGCATAAAAGTCATCCAGGATGATTAGGAGACCTGAAGTGGAGATAAAGAGTATTGGGCAGGTGTTGGAGCTTCACCGAAGGAGACAGGGTGAGCTGGAGGGTGGTAGGTGAGAGTTGGAAAGAGTGAGGGTTGGTGTAGCAGCAGCACGAGCCACAGGACAGCAGGGAATTGTACATCACTGTGCAGAAGTAATATCCTGGAGGCTCTGGAAGATTCCAGTAGCCACCTCCAGCTCCGGGGAATCCCTGGGGTGTGAAAAAGTAAGCATCCTCTATTTGAGATGGCTGCAGGGAAAGCGGTGCCCCCAAGGGATAGTCAGGGGTCAGTGAAGATCAGGAGGTATTCAGGGAAGGAGCTATAGAGAAGGAAAATCGTTCATAACAGAAATGAGGAGGGGATGGTGGGAAGTCTTGGCAGGAGTCGGTAGATGAGGCGTTTGTATCTGGGCAGAGGAAACACAGAGTGCCATGAGTGAGAGCTCAGGGAAAGCTAAGCCCGGAGAGAATATTCTAGCATGGGATTTGAGAAACAAAGACGGGGCTCTAAGATGTGATGGTTTTAAGGGGACTCTATTTTCCGCCCCTCCCCATATGATTAATATGCAGATCTAGTTCACACGTGCTCAGGGTTTAGTATGTGAAGGGTGTATATCCTCGTCTGGAAGGTGAAAGGCAGCAGGGGAGCAGCGCTTTGACACTTTCCCCCAGAAACGTTCTAAGCTGAAGTTTCAAAATGCAGTGTAGAGCCTCACAGATGTGGTCAGCATGGACCTACAATGTGGAGCTGATGAGCTCTTCATCAGAATGATTAGGAACACACTACATTCTCAAGCTCTGTAAACGGATGCGAAGTCTCATTTAAGTTCAAAGTCTGCGTCATTTGTAAACATCCATGGTCAACCATTTAATCACTTTGGTTATGCTGCCCCAATTTATTTTACTGATAGCTATAAAAAGGAAGGAAGCGAGGTGCAGTAGGCTTCAGTATCTTGGTTAAGGGTACACAGTGACAGCAGTAAGAACTAATGAGAGCTTGATAAAATGGGAAAAGATGAAAAAAAATTCCATAAAATTACAGCACAAAATATACAGCTATTGGAAAAGCTAGGATCATTTAGTTAGGGACAAGGTGTCCCCCATATCTCTGAATGCACTGGGAGCTTCATTCCGTTGCATTCACTGATGCCATAAGCATGTATGAAGCTTTAGAAAACCCAGTGATGAGGAACACTGAAGATGACAAAGTCACCATGAGGTAAATCCCTGGACAAACGAGCAATCCACAGAATGAGGACCACTTGACAGAAGGATGCACAGGACACGACAGTCCCCAAAGGGCCAGGGTAATAGGAGTAGAAGTGGGCAGTGGGTCAGGACACACTTGGTCTAGGAAGTGAAACAAACAGGATCTTGAAAGTGGAGCGGGTGGTCACAAGCTAGAGATGGAGAGAAAGGGCTTTCTGGAAAAATGGAGCCTCTGGAACACAGAGCTGTGCAACATTGTGGTCCACTAGGGG
The DNA here is from genome assembly GCA_030068075.1 of Paguma larvata. Lineage (NCBI taxonomy): Eukaryota > Metazoa > Chordata > Mammalia > Carnivora > Viverridae > Paguma > Paguma larvata. Next base: position 86,925,925 of record CM057834.1, on the reverse strand, counting down.
AAAGAAACACAGTTCCTAGAGGGTTCCATTTTCAGGGGTGAGGAGAGAGAGAAAACCAACGGGAGTGGTAAGAAGAGACATGATTTGAAGAACTTCCTGGGACTTGGCCTTTTCCTACAGGTTGTGGAGATTATTGAAGGATTCTAAGCAGGGGGATGACTCGACTGGATTTGCAAGTTAGAAGGAGCACCCCAGCTTCACTATGAATGTGAATGTGACATTTGAAATAACCTATTTAATATTAATTGATATTTTTAATAATGATTTTTAATTAAGGTAAACCATGTTCGTCAGAGCCTTAGAATATATGGAAATGTACATGTAAAGGAATATTTCTATCTGATTGAAAATTGTAATGAAAGCATTTTGATCCTAACGTGATCTTATTTCAAAATTTTAAGTTTAAAGGAGTACAATACCATTTTTTGGAAACTCACTTACAAAAACATCTTTTTTCCCTCAGTAATGCTGGATGAATGACTGTTTTCATACAGTGCTGTGAACTGAGAACAGGCAAAATAAAATGTTACGACACGTCCTAGGGGTCTTCGAAAGGTTGTCCATTCAGCATAATAGAGAGGAAATGGCCAACGGTTTTCTGCCACATTGCCCTTTAGAAATAGCTAGCTATACAGAAGTTATAAATGCTCATTGCCTGGGAAAAGTATTTGGACCATTAGTAATAGCTGTTTCTCCAGATTCACCCAGATTTCCACTTGGTTAAGAAGCCACTAAGCATGATTTCCTCATATTCATATCTTATTATGCAATGACATTAGAGGACCTCAGCGTATGGGCTTGTCCCAGGAGGAACCACCACCAACGGAAGTGATTTATCCATTGCTGAAGGGAAGGCAGCAATGAAACGAGCTGTGAGTGTTGCCTAGGTTACCTTTCCCATGGGATCTGCTTTAAGTTGTGAGTCTCAAACTGACCAGGAACGAAGGACAGGGTCATGAAGGTCCCACAAAAAGATAGATCACTGGGCTGCTGGAAATTTCTCTCTAACACCTGCCTTGGGAATCAAGTCTCGCTGATGACGTCAAAACCTGTGGACAACCTCACTTCAGGGGAATTCTTCATCAAATGATTACGAACTCCATTTTATGAGCATCGAAGTTTGAGGATAACAACACTGAGACACATTAACATGGGGGTATCAATTCTAGAAGGTTAGTGAAACACACCACTAGCTGTTAGTAGCTAGCAATTTTTAGGTCGGAATTTCATTAAATATCTATATGTTAAATAGAGGGCATAATGCATGGGCTGAACTAAGTGAATTTCAAGTTTCTGTCTCTCCCGAGGTGTTAGCAATTACTGTGTAACTCATTTGCTCGATAAACCTGTCCGAAACACTGAAGGACATAAAGTTTTGAGGTGAACAGTGCCCAACTTCAGTGAATTTATAATCTGGTTGGGAAGACCAGGCATTTTGTTCCACAGGCACATGCTGGTACCTTTCTGTTTCCTGTTCCCTCCATTTATTTTCCCCATTTCTTGTAGATGTAGTTCTTTTGGAAGCTCAAGTTTAGAGTCAAGTTTTGATTTCTACTGTAGAAGTTTCATTAAAAAAAATTGGTTTAAATGTTTATTGTGAGAGAGAGAGGGCGCGCGTGCAGAGGGCAGAGAGAGGGAGACAGAGGATCCAAAACAGGGCGCCTGCAGCAGAGGGAACCCTGAGATCATGACCTGAGCAGAAGTCAGTCGCTTAACTGACTGAGCCACTCAGGCCACCCATCTGCCTCCTTTTCTAGGACTCCTGTTTCCTTGACCTGTATATTGACGGTTCTAGTATACACTGTTTATTATAAAACCTTTCCAGGTCCTTTTCAGAAATAGGTATATTATAAATTTAAAAAGAAGACATGATAATTTCTACATAAAACTCAACTGCAACTGTTATTTTAAATTTTTCTCATGTTTCTTTGCTCTCATATTTTCTTAGGCTTGTCCATTTATTGTCTGCTTCTCTTCCTCTTTTATTACATTCTTTTCTCCTCCCTTCCTTCCTTGGATGTTCAAATCTTTGCTCTGTTTGGCATTTGTCACCATATTTATATAAAGATGAACATGGATATCTATCTAATTCATCCTGGCTTCTGCTTCCAAGCAGGAGAGCATGATTCTCCAATTCACATTTTAGGCTCTCTTACAAGACCAAAAAAAAAAAAAAAATTGTTTCTTCCTTTCAAAATGTCTCCTGATTTGGAAAACATAATTGTGCTTGCCACATTTTCTCTTGTTTAGTGTCATGCTGTACTAAATTCTCAGAGGCTGCTCACTGGCAGTGTGGATGAGAATTCTGACACAAAGAATAACAGTAGGCATTTCTCTGTCCACCTTCCTCCCTGAGATCCTGAGAATTTTGCGTATCATTCCCAACATAATGCTCTCTCTTGATTTATTGATTGTGATGAGAAGCTGGAACTTGTCGGCATACATGAGTCTAAAGAAGAAATTCCAGTTAAAAAGTTATGACATTCCTCAATCTCCCTATAAAGAAAACACACATTCCGGTCTTTTAAAATTCTGGGGACTTCTTAATAATATACATGACAGGAAGTGAGATCAATATGCCCAAATTACTGATCACTTCAATTTAAAACCTATCAGTCAATTCAGGGAAGGTAAATTAGTCACGTCAATGATTCATTATAGTCCCAAGCACTTGAAAATTGAACATACGTTTTCTCAGTGAATTATTCAGTAAATTAATCTTACGGTGTGCATGCACAGCCTCAATTAATTAATCCCATTGAACCGGAGATTGACAGTGCATGAATGTACTTGGTGACTTTAAGCAAGTAATAGAACTTTACGAAGGCATCTCTCCTTGCGTTCAGCTTTCCCTAAACTCTTAAAATGAGCCTTGCAATAGCGATACATCTCTCTTTCGATATAGATCTCTTTTCTCCCCAAGTACATTCCTTCCAGGGATGATCAGAGCATTGTAGTAGGAGTCTGTAGGTTGATTAGTGGTGCTGACTCTTAAAAGTTTTCAGTCCTACTCTGGACATAGTGCAGACACTTTGGCAGGAGCATTAATCCTTCCCTCTGGACCACTAGGACAATCACATAGGATCTCAATTCTTTGTTCTGAAAAGAAATCAGCAATTATCTACAAGAACTAAAAGTACCCAAGGACTTCATTTGCCATTCACTCAGCAGAGTCTACTTCATTATAATCACAAACATTTGGATCTAACTTACAATTTACCAAAACCTGTCATTTGCATGATCCCAGGCCCCCCCATGACAGTTCTACATGGAGATAAGGTACATTCGATTAACATTTCTATTTTACGAATGAGGAGACTGAGGCTTAAAATTCCACTGCTTATTAGAGTTATCCAACACACTGTGCAGGTAGGACTTGAATCGGCAAACACATGTCCCGTTTGTAGAATTCTGCCTCGTTTTATGTGTTTTAAAGGGGCTTGTTCTGATTCCTTTCATGGGCTGCTCCAGGTGCAGGTCGTGACGTTCCTACGTGATTCTACTTTCAGAAGTGGGAGGGTGAAGCCATTCCCAGGTGGGGTTCCAAACTGAAAGCCTGCAGCACCCTCCAAACAGCCCTGCTCCGCCTTTCTGAAGTAAGCTGACAGGGTTTATTCTTTTACTAACCACTATAATATGCAATAACAAATGAAAAGCTGTAATTGCTTTTCTTCCAAATATAACCTTTCTTCAGAGGCTGGTCTATGAATCCTTTGCAATCAGCTGGAGGGTAGGTGAGTCTGAGGTTGCCACTTCAGTGATTGCATAATCAATTGAGAAAAACTGCACGAACCGGGAACAAGACTAACAATTGGAACAATAATGAATGAAATACAAGGGAGCAGAGGTAAGCAACTGCGTGTGTATTTTTGGAATCCTGCAAGACAGGAGATTACGTCAGGCGTGAGAGGAAAAGGAGTTAATGTCAAGTTTCACTTGCGTTGTTTGTGTGATCTTTTGCAAAAAGGTCTAGACTTTTCATTCAATATATCAAAATGGCATTTAAAAGCATGATCAGATAATGAATGAACAGTGTGGCACTGTTCTTGGCCCAATGTGCTACCAACCTGGTAGAGTTTCTGCATTCAGAAATGAGTTTTGGGAAATAAACCTGAAGTGGGCCATAAACTATAATGAGAAAAAGAAAAGCATTTGCAGTCAGTCTCCCAGATCTGCTACCTGCGTGTTTTATCATTTCTCTTGGATTTTAATATATTAATTTATAATAAATTTATAATTAATACATTTTAATACATTAAGCTTCTGAAAACATGTCTAATTTAATGAGTATTTAATATCTATCCAAAGACTTTCATAATGTAAAACAGGTCATTCTATTAATGTACAAGCAGACATCAAAGACATTGTGGGTTCCCTTCCAGACCACTACAATAAAGTGAGCTTCGTTATCTTTTAAAAGTAATACTCACTTCCTGGCATTGTTTTGACAATTAAACTACTAACGTGATAAGCACTCGCTCCGTACATAGAAATGGTAGCTGGTTATTAGGTCTTCAGCAAAATTAGATTATATTATAGGGCTCCCATCTTTGAGAGCAGAGGCTCAGCTCTATTTGCCATGGCATGAGCTGGGAAGGAAGTCTCCTCAAAAATAGACACACGTGCTCTAGAGACCTCCAGAAACAGACTCCTCCAGAAACTGAGAGATGACTTCCGCGAGACTTCCAAAGAGGTATGCTTTTGCTTTTGAGAAAGGATTCCTTTCAACAACTCTATCCTGTACAGATAGAAAGCTGATATTTTGCCACCTTGAATAATAAATAGACTGATTCATAATTTATTCTATTTTTAGTCTAAATCTTTCAATCAGCAAGAAGCCAGCCACAAAGAAGGTGCTCAAGACCGTGTATCATACACAGGCATACCTCGTCTCGCTCTACTTTGCTTTACTGGACTTTGCAGATACTGCGCTTCTTACACACGAAAGGGTGAGGGAGGTCTTGCATGCAGCTAGTCTACCGGCGCCATTTTTCCAAAAGTGTTTGCTCGCCTCACATCTCCGAGTCACAGTTTCAATTCTCGCAACATATCAGACTTTCTCATGATTATTGTATTATTGGTGATCTGTAATCAGTGATTATGACTTCCTGAGAGCTCAGATAATGGTTAGCATTTCTTAGCAATCAAGTATTTTTTATTAAGGCACAGAAATTGTTTCTTGGGCATAACGCTGTTGCACATGTAACAGTACAGTATGGCGGACACATAACCTTTGCGTGCACTGGGAAACCAAAGCACTCATTTTGCTCCTTTTATTTTGGTTGTCTGGAGTTGAACCCACAATGTCTCTGAGGTATTCCTATAAATTAATAGATTAGTCTATTTTATATTATGAAAGTATTTGGTTAGATATTAAATACTTGTTAAGTTAGACATCTTTTCAGGGCTTAGTATATGAAAAACGTGTTAATTACAAATTAATTAAATTATTATTAAATATTAAAGATTATTAAATATTAAAATAGTATTAAATTAATATCTAAAAATCAGTTTTCCACTTGCATCCTAGGTTTTTCCCCTCTTTTCTTCCCCCATAATAGTGGTGAGCCAAATAAAGCTTCAATAATAATAACATAACACTGACTGAGGCTTATGACGTGCCAGCCCTCCCAGCAAGCTCTTTGGCAGATTATCTCACTTATTCCACACAGCAACCCTGAGCGAAGTACCCTTATTACCCTGTTTCACAGAGGATGAAACTAAGGTGCGGATATATTAATGTTACGTGTGTTGCTTAATGTATTGAAAAAGTCAACTAGTAGTTTTGTGGTAGTAATGACACGAATTTAACTGTTGTAGTCGCCTTCTTAAAATTAATACGGTATTTACATGGGACTGCTTAGACTATGGGCCTGTTTCTTATTAAAAATAACAACACTCTGAGGCACCCAGGCTGGCTCAAGTTGGAGGAGCGTGCAACTCCTGATCTCTGGGTTGGGTCGTGAGTTTGAGCCCCAGGTCAGGGTGTATAGATTACTTAGGTAAATAAAACTTAAAACAAACAACACCAACACTTTAGGTGGTCATGCCTTTAACACCTCACGAGCTGTACCAAGACTCAGAGGTTCTGGATGCAAGTCTCAGCTCTGCTACCCACCAAGAGAAAGGGGAGACCTTCTACCCTAACAGTTACAGTTGTTCTCTCCCAGCACAGAGGGACAATACTATTAGGTAAGATGAAGAGAGTGTGCTGGAAGTTTGGGAAGAGGGCATGGGGTCCCAGTTCCTTCAGGACAGGGAACGGGATTTATTATCTTTTTATCTCTTGAAGCAGTATTCTCTTCCCTGCTATGACACGTACATGGGCCAGTGAAGGGGCATCCCTTGGGCATACTTGGAAATTAAAAGGCAATAATATAATTCTACTTTTTCTCTCATTCAAGTGAGTATACTACATTGCAAGTGACTTAAGATTGAAACAGATCTGTTCTGATGTATTGAGAAAGAACACTATTCACAGATTTTTGTCTCTTAAATATTATTTTTCATACATTACTTATGAAACATGTCAAAATTGATGGAATTAGGACATCTAAGCTAACTCGTGGTATATACTCAATAAATATTTGTTAATTGAATGTATTTAGAAGGAGGAAGAAGGTAAACAATTATTTCATTCCTCGACAGCATCCAATATCAAAGAAGTAAATGTTTAAACCATAAAAACTATAATGTTATTGAAGAAGGATCAGAAATGTTTAATTATATTTTTTGATATTAAATTCTTTTTCTGATAAAAAGCCTCTCATAGGAAGGTACGCAAATTATAGTCTATGTTTTAATCGCGTTTGTATTACAAGGACAAAATTTTAACAAAGAAATTATGATAAAATGAGAAATCTCCATTAGCCCATTACAGTATACTTAATGTATTTTCTTTTTTGAAAGCATTGTCTATAGGGATAAATATTTAATATGGTTGTAATATGTAGAAAAGAAATGGAAGAAATTTATGGGTGGCCATTTGAGAATTTAGTGGGATCTACCAAAAAAGCAGACCTCCTCGTCCACAGAATATCCAAAAATCTGCCTTAAGACTTGTTCTAATCCATATTGATAAGAATATCATAATACATATAGAGAAGATAAGTAAAGCAAAAAAAATCAGATTCGACTGAGTCATAAATACTACATAACAAACATAAGAAAATTCAATACATAAACTGGTTTGAAAAAGGAGAAATTGATTGAACTAAGCCATTGTAGAGCTACACTGTAAGTAGCTGCTCAGCATTGCGTGTTACCAAATACAATCATTCCAATTTCTCCCTCCTTCCTCCAAACCAGTGTGTAAGTGAAGATATAGTCTGAGGATATAAATGAACAAGCATTGGACAATACGGTGGCGAGGAGCATGGCTTTGACCCCAGCCCTGCCAGGATCGAACTTGTATGACTTTGGACAAGTTACTTACTAAGTGTTCTAATAGCATCTAATTAACAGAGTGGTTGTATATACAGAACACTTAGGCAAGTAATAAACGTATAGTAAGCACTAAATAAATGTTATTTCTGCTTTTTTGTTGATTTTGCTGCTGTTACGTGTAAGAAACTATCAATCCAAAATATTATATTAGATATGTTATTTGGTATTATATTTTTTCAACTATGATGTTAGCTAAGCAATGTGACAAAACATGAATTTTTAATCCATATCATTGCTGAAACCCAACATTTCAACTATTTTGCTGACTAAAAACAGTTACTTCTCAAATGAACAATTTAGCATTATTTTACAGTAAGGTTGTTGGTTCTGTTCCTTACTCTTTAACATGCCTATCTGGAGGAGATCGATCAGATATAGCTAACGTTGTCTTTGGAAGTAAAAGAAACCATGTGTAGCTCCACTACTGAGGAACGGAATTTGCATAATGGAACAAATAAATTATTGAGCAAAACAAAATTAAAAACACAACATTTGGAATGACAACTGAGTGACTATAATTTGAATAATTTGGCATCCTCTCCCTCTCTCTCCTCTCTCTCTCTCTCTCTCTCACACACACACACACACACACGCCACTTAATTTTAACTAATTGCACCAGAACTTAAGAATCATACAATGAGAAGTATGGAACTCCTCATCACTAACAAAACATCAGTAGCACAGAAAAAAGAGTTAACAATAATAAAAAAGCAGGTTCAAGTTTTCAAAGGCGGCACCATGCTATTGAAAGGAGAGGCAGTGACAGCAGGCTTAGCCGTGCCTAAGTATCCACACACCTCCAATCATGTTCTTTTTTCTGTCCTTCCTTAGTAAACACGAAAGGCTTTATTGTGAGAATCTCGGTGATGAAAAGAGATTTGCAGTCTTCACATCTTACAAAGGTGACAGGTGTATAGCTGAGCCAAGAGAGCATTTGGTGCTTTCATATAAGGACCTTAAACTCTGAAAGAGGATTCAAAATCCTGTTAGAGATTCTATCAAATTGTAACAATAATTACTTCGCTTCAACTTAAACTCCCAGAAAATAAGGAAGCATTAAGGTCATGTGGACAGAGAATGTTACTAAGAGAAGCAACATGTATACATGTACTATGCTAATCAAAATCATGCAAATTAAAATCTGAGTATTTATAAAGCTATGACACCATGTATAGAGCTGGGTGATACTTTAACTATGAAGAACAAAATGATTAGTGAAGCCTCCCTTTATCTGGTTGAATTACCTAAATAATCTGAATGTAATGTTGAATGTTGTCTTTGGTCTCTTCTACTTTACTGCTCCCCTAGCCCTAGCCCCACTCCAAACCCTCGGCTTGGCTAAAAGTCACACTTAGCAGCTAGTAAATATGCATGGCTCTTGGAGTATGTGTGTGTATGTGTGTGTGCGCGCGCACGCGTGTGTGTGTGTGTGTGTGTGTGTGTGAGTGTGTGTGTGTGTAAATTTATCCTGGAGGGAAAATTTATTCAACCCATAACTTTTCTTTCACCCACAGCTGGTTATACTCTGCAAATGACCTAATACGAGATGATTTCAGTACCTTAAAGTGGGTCCTTCTCTGATAAAAATGGTTGCTTATTCACATGTGCTTGAGAAATGCATACACACGTGCGTGTGAACTCAAGAAGTACACCTAAAGGTGTACATTCAGGCAGGTTTGTGTATGAGACTCTCTACAGACACATTTGAAGAACATGAGTTTCTAGAATGTGTTTAATATATACACATGCATGTGCATGTATATATGTATATAAATGTGAGTGCAAGCATAGATAAGTACAGATCTTCTCGGGATGCAACGTAGCAGAATTATAAACCTGAACTCTGCAGCTAAGTCTGTTGCATTCAAATCCTAGGACCAACATTTATAAGCTGTGTGACCTTAACCAAGTTATTTAAACTCTCTTTGCCTTAGTTTCCTCATCTATGAAGTGGGCATAAAATTTTACCTACCTCATGGAGTCGGAATGAGAATTAACTAGTCTTTTAAAAGTCTTACCACTGAAACATAGTAGTCAGCAAAAATTGTTGTCTATTATTATCTCCCAAAAAAGAAAGGATACATGCTCTGATAGATATAAATGTGCTTGCCATGTATGTACTAGAGAACAACACTGTATATACCTTATGTGTCTTTACTATTTTCTCCTACCCTTCCCCAGCCCCTCCATAAATGTTGGCGCCTTCTCCACCATTAGAAAATAGTAACAGAAAGAAGAGCTGGAGAGGCGACTGGGTGGCTCAGTTGGTTAAGCGTCTGATTTGGCTCAGGTCATGATCTTGCTGTTCATGAGTTCAAGCCCTGCATCAGGCTCTGTGCTGACAGCTCAGAGCCTGGAGCCTGCTTTGGATTCTATGTCTCCTTCTCTCTCTCTGCCCCTCCCTTACTCTCACTCTGTCTTGTGTCATGCAAAAATAAACATTAAAAAAAAATTAAAAAGCAAGCAAGCAAGCATTGAGCCCAGAGCAATCCCTGACTCAAGAGGATGAAATTCCAGTGAGAAACCTGTGTGCCCCTAGCCAGTCAGCCCATTAAACTTATTAGCACACTTGAAATAAAGCAGGAACTCTAGGCAAAGACTTGTTAACTCCTTGGGAACATGAACTTGAAACTCGTAATTCAAAATAATTTAAAAACTTCCTTATTGTTCAGTGCCAGGATAGGTGGTTCTAGCTTTTCAATTTCTGGGTCTAGGGAGGCGATCTGACTCAGGTATTAGAGGTGCAAGCTTCTCTCTGCTCCTCCAAGTTTAGGCTCATATGCATTTGTCACATCTTCCTTTCATGGACAAATGCAGTAGATTTGTAGACAGTGAAAATAAAGTTTCTGATTATGTTTTTATGCTATATTCATGAGCAAAGTAGCCTAGATTTGCAAGTCAACACGCTGACCCTGTCCAAAATTCCACTTTGAAAATCAAGATGCGCTTGTTCATTTTGAAAAAAAAAAAATAATAATAACACCAGATGATTCAAAATTTAGTCAATGTATATAAGCATACTGCTATGACCAAAAAGAAGAGAAGAGATAGAAGTTCTTTCCTGACCGTCGTTGGTCAGAATGCTCAACTTCACCTAGTTCAGTTTTCCAATTTACAAGCTGGTAAAATCTGTCCTACAATCTATATTAAAAAAAAAATTTATAATACAATCTGAAGATACATTTATTTATGAATAAACACAATTATGTATGCCCTATCATACTCTGCTTTGGTCCAAAAATGCTAGAGCCCTGAGGCGGTATTGCAATATACCTAAGAACAAACACCTAGTAACTGTGCACTTTCATTTCCTAGATGTTTGTTCATGAGCAGATGACTCAAGGCTCCATTATTTTGCCCTCCCCATAAGAAGGATGATGATTAAAACTTTAATCTCATAAAGTTGTTTTGAAAATTAAATGAGATAATGAATAGAAAGGGCTTAGAGTCTGAGGCATACATTAGCCCTCAAGCATTTAGCAGTTATTATTCTTCCTACTCTCTGTGTCCAAAATGCTCTTTTCCTCTTCCCAACAGGGAAACTGGTATTTACGCTTCAAGCGTAAACCCAAGTGATTCCTTTGTAAATCCTTCACGGCATCTCCAAGGAAGTCAAGCACGTTTTTCCTTACAGAGAAACTGGGAAGCACTGGTATGGAAAGAATGATACTGGGAGAAGCAACTAGAAAAACGAGGTAAGAAACAGACTCTTGGCCGCCCTGGGTCAAGAGCTTGGCTGAGGTCCAGTTTCTCTTTCCTGAATCCCCGATGACACCTTAATAGTCTGAGATGGAACTCGGGGCGGGGGTTTACAGAATTTAAGAAAATGTCAGGACTCAGATATTTTTGGTGTAAGGTTTGGATCTAAGAGTCTCTCTTTTATTCTTTGGCCTGATAATGCTTATTTTGTAGGCACTTTGATAATGCCTATTATTGACTGAGAGAGAGTACAAAACCCACGCCTGTTACACAGGCTGGCTCTAGGCTCAAAGAGAGGTACAATGGGGCACTTCAAATTTCCTTTTAAGAATTTACTCTTTCCTTAATATGAAATAAGTAGGGATTCACGGTGAAATGTAAGAAGATAAATATAACTAGAATGTATAGGAACATCCCTGTTTGTGTGCTTTTTTAATAATCTGAATGTCAATCAGAGTGACGTGCGTAGAATATTTCACACAAACATCCATCCAGTCCAGTGACCGGTTCTAGGTTCTCTCAAGGCAACCCCTCCCAGTTCTTGCCCAGAGGGAAGTGGCTGTTGTTCCTGCCTCCTTAGGAACTGAGTCAGAAGCACTCACAGCCTCGAGGGGCAGAAGATTTTCGATTTCAGATTTCTACAGTCATCTTAAGATACTCATGTGTGAAGGCAATAGAAATATATGCGTTGATATGCACTGGCTCAAGAAATATGGAGTTCATTAAAATAAACCTAAGTACTTAAAACCATTTTTCAAGAGATTGAATCAGAACAAAGAATTGAGAAATAGAGCCTGCGGAACAATACTCGTAATCATAGGAACCAGCGAAGCAAGGAGTATAAAGTAGTAGTTAATACAGTACAGGCAACTGATTGGAAATACTGGAAAAAAAGAAAACATGTATAGAAGTATATACATACATAATGAAAATACAAAAATTTAATGGCAATCATTATACTTCATTATACTCTAAATCCTCACGTTATACCGCAAAAGATCTGAAACAGAGGGTGAAATAAGCAAACACTAAAGCAAGGTACACTGCATCTTATCCTTGGCTTTGATAATTACTATAAGAATAATGATAACAAATAATTTTTCAAAGTAAAAAAAAGCTAAACAAATTCTGAAAACAGATTTACACTCTCTAACTCATTATCGTGAGAGAGAGTTGAGAAGGCAAAAGATGGAGAAGAAAGGAAACACAAAGGAAGGATAAAAGGAAAGCAGACGAAAATGCAAGTGGAGACAATGTGAGAGGATTAAACTACCAACTTAAAAACAAATACTCAAGGATCAAAAGATAAATAAATACAATTGCAGCCTCCTGAAAAGAAACTGACCTGAACAAAATGACGCAGAAAATTTAAAAATGAAAGAATGGCTCATGGATTTCATAATAAAAGAGAAGAAGCAAGTGGTAGACATATTCTCTTCAGACGAACTAGAATTACAAGCAAAATGTTTTCAACAGAACAGAAAAAATAGTAATAATTATGTATAAAATTCAAAATATGTAAAAAAAAAACCTATTAGAATTCGACCAAACACAGTAAGTGCAAGAAATGCAAATATAGCATTTTTTGGTAGATTACCAAAAAAAAGAAAAGAGGAAAAAAAAAAAGGAAAGGAAATGAATAACGAAGTAAATATGGGGAATGAATACAAACATAGCATGTGTGTCTGTACGTATAACCAACTCTATTCAATAAAAAATCTTCTTTTCAATTATCCAAGTAATTCAAACCTTAGAAACTGAGAAAAATCTCAAAGGATAGACCTTATAAGGCCACATTTCTGACCAAAGTGGAATAAAATCAGAAATTTACAAGAAAATTTCAGTTAAGAACAAAAGCAACAAACACTCAACACTTTAGATATCAAAAACTAAGGTGATTATGGAGTTAAAAGAAAAACCAAAGCACAATTTTCACCAAATACAACAATTTGTGTTGAACCCTGGATTTTTGCTATCATTGTACTGTACACTTACAAATCTATTATCTCACTGAATCCTGCAAAGCACTCTAAGGTAAGTATTTTTACTATATATTGCAAATGAAGAAACATAATGAATTCAAGTTCCTTTCGCAATATGTGCAGAAGTCAAACCCAAGCTGCCATTTTTCTAGGCCCATGTTCTTATTAACCAGAGTAATGTAATTCTACATTTTTAGATGAGACCAAAGCAGTTGTTAGAGATAAATTCATAGTTATAAATGTTCTCAGTACTAAACGAGAAGGATTTTAAGAAGAAGGAGCTATGTGTTCAACTCAGGGAGTTATGAAAAGAAGGAAAAAAAAGATCCAAATGGAATTAGATGAAGTAACTACAAAAATAAGTAATAAATTATAAAATCAAAAGTAGCAGAATTAGGAAATTAAAATTCATGACACTCTGGCAAACCTTACCAAAAGAGCATGAGAAAAATTGGACTAAAATTAGGAAAAGAAAAAGGTAACTAATAACAGACTTGGAGAGTAATCAAGTTTAACAGGATCATATGCACAATTATTTGATAACAATTGTTAAGAATTTTAATTAAATAATCTATAGCTAAATGATAAATCCATAACCCAAAATTAATGAAGTTATATAAAACATAAATAATCAAAAGGCTTAGAAAAAATATAATCAATATTTTTAAATTTTGTAAAAAGAATTTGAGCTTTTTCTCAAAAGTTTTGTGGGTGGGCCATTCCAACATTTAAAGACTTGATAATTCTCCTGCTTTATAAAAACTCTTCAACTGCGTAAGGGAAAAGGGAAGGCCACCAATTAATTTTATATACTGAGTATGATTCTGATACAAATATGAGCCAAATAGAACTCAAAAATAAAAAAAAAAAACAACTTTGAATCCATCTCAATTTTGAACATGCACAGTTTTAGTAAAATAGTAGCAAATGGACTTCAACAGTACATTAAAAGAGAAACTTATGACAATTAAAGTCATTTAAACTAAGAAAATTAAAGCCCTATCAACAATGTGTGTCTGTACACACACACATACATGTACGCACACACATAATAATCCCAATGCATTAAAAGCAAAATATTTGCTAAAAGTCAATCTTTAATATCAGAGCACCTGCCTTAAACCAAGCCGCAGTGCCATACTACTGGTAAAAGACTAACAGAATTTTTATTAAAATATAACAAGAAATGATTGTTTCAATACCATTATTATTTTGTAACAATACTATAGTTATATTTGCAGTTTTATAACATTAATATAAAATATCTACCTAATTCAAAAAGATGTTGAACAAAACAAGGACAAGTTTATTGCAAAGCAAGGGACATTTTTCATGATTTATAATGAAAGTATAATGGGGTATATTTATAAATAATATCTATCAAATCCAATAAATTAAAGTTTTACAAAAAACGCAATTTTATATGCTAGACTCACCTTTTACTAAAAATCCTTCTAGACAAAATTAAAATCCACAAGTAAATATTTTACTTATACCCCTGTCGCTTTAAATTAACTTTTATAAATATAAATCTTCAATACTCATTTCCAATCTCATAGAGCACATTGTGAAACACGTTTTAAGAATATCCACAAAAATAACATATATTTTGATATAAAGGTGGGAAGTTTGTTCCCATTTTTGAAAGAAGGAACAGCAAAATTTCCTGTTGAAGATATGCATAAACATTACGGAAGACACCACCTGAATTCCTGGGAAGATGGGGTTAGAAGTGTCCGCTGCTCGTGAACAGCTCAACAGCATGGAGTCCTCCAGGTTGGTGTATCTCTAAACGTGACCCACCTGGAGATCCATGGTGTCGAACAATGAACTTTCCACACCAGCAAGGTCTCCACAAAGTGAGGGGGCTCCTCTTCACCATCGTTGGTTGAAGAATACACAACCTACATCTACACTAACCCAAATTAGATTCTGTTCTTTGTCTTCTAGGTCAGAATTTCCTCCATCCATTTTCCATTTTTTAAGCTCCAGGCCAGGATGTATGCTTCCCAGAATCCAGATTAATTCTGAGCTTGGACATTTTGCCTTTGCTAAAGAAAAATGAACATGGAAACTAGCAAAAAAATTGCAAGTTGTGTCTACTTTCTCCTAAAGGTCCAAAGAGTACACAATTTTGGTTCCTGTATAACAAACATATTAATATGTACTTAGGTGGCCAAATATATACATCTTGCTGTGGAATTTCAAAGTTCAACGACCAGGCTTCTGTGATTGCAGTTGTAACCTATACTTAACTTGGTGGAGAAAGGATGCCCAGCTAACAGTCGTGTGTAAAAACTGACCTGGGGTTGGGACTGCGACCAACTTTTAAAAGCCTTGTTTTTGATTCGCCCTTTTCCATTCGGGATTGTCCTAAGTACCACCCCCCCAACGCCCCTCCCTTCCCCCCCACCCCCCCACCCCCCGGCAATCTAAGCTGCTCTATCCTCACTGTGGTCTGCTCCTGGTGTCTTTGGGGCTACATTTCATGGGATCCTTGAAGTCTTTCTCTGCTCTGCTTGTTTCTGCTGTGCTCCTCAGTTCCTCACAGACGGCCACAGCAGCTCCTCCAGAGCCCTACAGTTATATTTGCTCCAAACACAGCCATTGTCCCGAGGCTGGAGTTGAGGTATAGGGAAAGGAAGTGTCTGCATATGTGGCCTGTACTCATAGGACCAGGGAAGGGCATTGTTTAAATACATGTTTTTTCAATTAGAGAGGGATAAAAATTAAAATGCATATACTGTTGGGAGATACCATTAACTTCTCACTTCTTATGGAGCTGCTGTACAAATCTAAACTCTTGTGGAATTTATACCAATTGCTAACTCTGAAAACCATTCTAATTATCTTAATTACTGGCAACTGACTGCAAAAACCGATAGATGGACAGACAGGTGAGTTTAAAAGAAACATCACAGTATGAATCTTAGTAGTAAATGACTGTTCCATATTTTGATCTGAGAGTAGATTCTGATGGTGCAGAGAGGAGCTGAGAGCCTACTGGAAGCCAAAGGAAAAGCGATGATCTGGTAAGGGAAGGGGCCGGAGTGTTAAGCTCTTCATTTATCTAGTTTAGCTAAGAAGATCATTTCATTATAGGAGGAGAGAATAATCGAATCTACTGACGGTTCTTCCTGTCTGACTATATAAGAGATTAGCAACATCGCAGATGTACACACACTGCTGTGTCAGAAAACCCGGATTTCAGTTTCATCTTGGGGTTCTAACAATTCAACCAGCAGCCGCCTTTGCAAGTCACTCAGCCCCTGATTCCGTGCTTTTCCATGTGTTATTGGGAAACAATACCAGGAGTGTCTGGGAGGTATGAGTAAGATAATGTGTGGGCAAGTTCTCTGTACATTATAAAGCTTACACATTTAAGAAGTTTTTATATCATTATTTTTGTAAATGCAATTGACCAAGAAGCTGTAAGGCTAGGTCCTTATACAATGCGATCAAATAGCATCTGTGTGTTTTTAATAATAGTAATGGAAAGAAGGAGGAAAAATGACAAAAGGGGTTCATCAAGACCCAGAGACCATCGCTATCTGTGTTGCTACACTACAGGCTCACATGAGAAGCTACCGGTCTGTTGGATTCGCTCCAGAAAGGGTCCAGAACATGATAGATGACACGTAACTAGATGTTAGAGAAAGAAATACGTATTTTTCTTTCTTTTTACTGGTATTTGGTATGTCTGTTTTCAAAACTGCCTAGCTGCCGAAACCACACTGAGACGAGAAATGAGCCTCTCAAGCACTTGCCTCCATCCACTGGCACCTTGGATAAAGATGCAAACCCATGGTCCCTTTCTATTTTCCAAGAACCAGGGATCACCACTCAATGTCCTTAATTTTGTGCAGTTCACAATTATTTGGATCCTGAGAGGACATTTTCACTTTCCCAGGACAGGGGTCTCCACAGAGGGGTGCCCGCACAATGTACCAGGCGATCCCCGTACAGAACGATCCCCTGGCTTGCAGGAAGAATTTATCTCATTCTTTAAAAAAAAATGTGCATATATATACTATAATATACATAATCAAGTGATATCCCATTAACCTATAGAATTTAGAAATAAATATCCAAATATTGATCAGGGCTCAAAACACTGCGATTCGAGGTAAGTAGCTGACACCCTAAGAACCTATCCCTATCACTCACCCATTTCAGTGTCCTCCTGCTGATTCCCACACGACCATACCCACTTCTCTCTGTGGCTCAGAGCTTTATCGGCAACCTAGAAATCTGCTCTGCCCGCCCCTTGTGGCAAGCTGGAAATGTCCCTAGGAGGAAGCCTTCAAATAATGATTATCTCAGCCATTAGTAGATAATTCCCCAGCTCCCTCAATCCTCAGGCAAGACAATTCTGAGGCCCCCTTTCTGAGAACTTCCCACGTGTTCAAGTTCCAATCACCCTCTGAGGTGCCCAGGCTAACGGAACATCTTTTACTGACTGCCTCTAACTCAGCTTTTGCTTCCCTGCATTTATGTCCTGAGCAGAAGTAGGGTCTCATTCCTGGGAGAACCCCACACCAAAACAGGTGCGTGGTCAAAATCGTTCAGATGCTACTGCTCCAAACCATGCCCTATTTTATTGATTTTCAAGGCAATCTTCTCAGTTACTGACAGAGCAATATCAGTCCTGTTTCATTTCTCTCTATGGTATTGTATGGATGCAATGTATAATACAAAAAAAAAAAAAAAAAAGGAACATTGCAGCAAAACAGTGGGTTAGTCTTAAGATTTGTTTCCTTTCACTACTATCTCCAAAGTCCACCCTGGGCTGTTCCCAGGTTCTAAGTGGACGGATGGGCAAGACATTCCACTTGGTGGTGATGATGGCCTCAGAAATAACCCTGCTTTTGTTTTGGAGGCATTACTTTTTCTTTCCCTATTAATTCATGCAAACAAAATCACGGCTCACTAGGTTTCTGTTTGTTTATTTGAACAGTCTTCAATGCCTCCTAGAAAACAAAAGGGAAAATAATGACGATAATAAAAACAAAGCACTCCTGTTTATAGATGATTACTCTTCTTTATCTGATACTTTTCAGTGTTATCTTCCCTTGGGAATTTACTAGAGGTATTTGCATGAACACACGCTTTTCAAACTACAAGTACACCCACATCTACTGTTTGTCGCCTAATCCATAAGGCTCTCTTTATATCTTTCCTTCCAAATATTAACTCTGAAGAAGATTCTGATGGTCTCAAAAATAAGTCTTTTGAGTTCAAGGAATGTAAAACAAGAGAAGGATTATTCCACTGTGTATTTACAATGCGCATGGACACCTGAGGGAGAGGATGCAGCATTTAATATTCTATCTGCTGCATTGTTTCTAAAGAAAGTAACGGCATACTTCTCAAGCCTCTTATATTAATGCCTTCTTAAATTCTTAATTTGATTGAATGACATATATTCTGACTCTCAGTGACATGAATTAGATGCTTAAATATCACACTTCTTAACCAACAGATATGCAAAGATGTGGCAGATCTTAGAAAATTCCCCTTATTGTTTTATCTCATTTGGGGGATATCCCATGGAGATCAGGAAGGTGATAAGAATTCTCTGGTAGCCCCATTACAAAGACTCACTGAGTTTAGAATCAGTGGCTTAGATTCTTCTTGGGGTGAAGCCAATTATTCACATTAAAAAGTTGATGAGCAGTCATTTGTGATCTGTGCTGTAACAGGAAGTCCGTCGCCCAATTGTGGGGACATTTTCTGTTTGCCAAATGACAGAGTTTCAATACAGAATGAGCTTTTCTTTTTTTAATTTAAACTTTAGTTAATTAACAAACAGTGCAATATTGGTTTCAGGAGTAGAATTCAGTGATTCATCACTTACATACGACACCCAGTGCTCATTGCTTTTCTTTATAAATAATGAATAATTAAATACAAATAATGAATACGAGGAACATATGTGTGAAAATCCTTGAGAATGAAATTGCTCAGTTCTCAAGAGCAAGGGCCTATGCCCACTCGCCCATTATGAAACTACAAAGATTATGAAGTATGAAAGATTACTAGGAATATAATCAAAATATTGAAATCCAGAATTGCATAACATTCCTGAGAATAATAACTGTGGTATTTTGAATTTATGTAGCACAAACTCACTGTAAGCCATAAATCAGCCAAATAAATCAACTTTAACACAATAAAATCTGCCCTACTTACAACTTGATGCTTGATCATTAACTCTTCAGAATTTTCTATTCTTTTGTCAGTGTTTTATGTCTGGTCTTATGTTAGTGACAAGATCTGAAAACTGAAATCTTTCAGTATTGTGTCCACCTTGATGGTTAACCATGTTAAGTTTCTTTAACAAATCAAAACACATAATGTTCATTTTAGCCTTTTAATTTCTCATTTTGTGTAGCCATGTCATAGCAGTGGCTGGTCTACCTTAAGGGTCTAGCACACTTAACATCCATTGAATACATCCTTTATTCTTTTTTTCTATTTACTATGTATCAGGAGATAGCTCATCCTTTCTGGTCAGCTACTTCTTTCTTAAAGTCAATTAGTCACTGGGCAGTTATTCTTTCATTAATCAAGCCCAGAAAGGACTCCACATGATTTATTAATTCTCACACACACACACACACACACGCTAATATTAAATCCACAGTCTTAGAGATTTAAAAATGTGAAGTAATTAACTACATGAATGATAAAATCAACATACCAAACATTGATTACTGATAAGACCAACTTTTCTACTAGCTGTACCCACTGAGTGTTTGTCAGTGGAGATACCTTGTTACCAATATAGGTGTATTTTCTGGATTTAACATGACTCTGACAGCATTTAATAACTGGTAAGCTTTTGTTTTTAATTCTACAAGCACATAATGAAAACATGAGTTTATCAAATAAGAATTCCAAAAAATCATTTGTCTGGACTATGAGAAATAATAAACCTTGAGAAAAATATTTCCTTATCTTCAGTGTTAATTTTAACCTTCTGTTCTTCCATTAAATTTATTGTCAACTTTTCACCGGAAGTGTCTGATAACCAGAAATAAGATAACTTGAAATTTATTTATTGCCATCGCAATGTGGCCATCTCTGGCATCAGTGGCAATCTTTAAGTATTTAAGACAGAGGGGCACCTGGGTGGCTCAGTTGGTTAAGCGTCCGACTTCAGCTCAGGTCATGATCTCACAGTTCCAGAGTTCGAGTCCCATGTCGGGCTCTGTGCTGACAGCTCAGAGCCTGGAGCCTGCTTCTGATTCTGTGTCTCCCTCTCTCTCTGCCCCACCCCGCACTTGTGCCCTGTCTCTCTCTCTCCCTCTCAAAAATAATAAAAACATTAAAAAAAAAAAAAAAGACAGGAAGGTATATCCCTGTATAAGCCAGCCCTTGTGATTCTATTATAGTAACACGCACAAAAATTAGCTAGGATGTTGATTTTAGATAGAGATGACATTTAGAATTTTACTTTCTTTTGGCCGGCTTTCTTATTTTAAAAAGAAAAACCTGCCAAAAAACACATTGAGGGGAGACATGAATGAAAGGCAAAAAGTAGGGAGAAACAGTGATTAGGTTTACCCAGAAGTAAAAATTAAGACATGCAGATAAGCGAATATGAGCTCTCTCCTGTGAAGTACAACAAAAGGCATGTCTGTTTTTACTTCTCATGACTATTATTAATGCTTGCTAAAAATGGCTCTAACAGTGGTACAACCAGGATCCTTTAATTAGACTCTGAGTTACACCTAGGTATTCAGAAGGCAACCACAGAAAACAAAAAGCAGGGAAATGAATAAAAGATAAACTATTTTCAATTAAGAAAAATGACCTAACACTGCTTTCCAGTTCAGGAGCTCATTTATTACAGACCTGCCTTTGTTTGTTACCACTTGGCAATTTTATTTCCTAAAGGGATACAGCATGGGAGCTTTTGAGTTGGGAACAAATGTGAGTTGAAAATAAGCTGTTTATGTATGAATATACATATGCAATAGCAGTTTGCCATTATTATGCTGGCAAATACTGAATGTAGGTAGTTAGTGCAGATCTTTCTGCTAAGACTTTTATATCACAGCTTATCCTAATGCTCCTCTAAATGCATTGGCTTTCTCAAACTCAAATGCTCAAAACTGAACTAATCATACTTAGGAGACTGACCCCTTTTCCATCAGCTCATCTGCCTACCCTAGAAACCTAATTGCTCTTGGGGCCTGATTTTTGGAGGGCCAACTACCACCACTACCACCACCAACGCACATACCTAATCACCCAAGCCAATCAAGCTATCCTGACTCTTTAATATTTTCCCAACCCATCCTCTCCTTGCCACCTGCATCAATGCTGACTTCGTTTGGGGGTCTCTGCCCTTTCTTATCTCATCTACTCTTCTGGGCTCCCTCCTTCCAGTCTTTCTTCTTTCCAAATTATTTTGCAATCTTCAATCGCTGTCATTTTCCTCAAGCATAAATCAATCATTTCTCTCCTTCCATTAACCCTTTCATGATGCTTCACTTCCCTCAACTCAACCTTGTTAAGGTGATATATAAGGTTTTCGACAGTGTGTCCTGGCCAACCTGTATGGCCACATCTGCACCACTCACCCCTCTGGCTCTTGAGTCTGGTCATCATGAACTACCTTAATTTAGCAAACACATCATGTTCTCCCCTCTGGTGATTATATCAAGCTGTGTATCTCAATTGAGATTCCATGGCCCTAAAGACGTTCTTATGTACTTTTCAGTTTGGGCTAGAATCACTCTGCAAGTACGGATATGAGTGCACATGTGAACACATATGCACACACATGCAAGGCAGAATTACTAACTCTAAAAGCACCGGAGCCTTAGCTCTCTTGGGTTGTAGAGCTTACAAGATACTGAATAATCTTCCAGCCTTGAAAGTGCCACATTCTACCCAGAAACATAATCCCTCCTAGTGGGAACATTCATGCTGTCTTTAGATACACTTGAAGATCTCATATAATGCTTTCCTAGACCTAGACTAGACAGGGCAATTCAGGGAATTTGTGAGAATTCAGGGAAGTAACACTGACTTTAACCTCTCAAAATCACTGAGGAATTGTGTCCCATTTCTCTGACTGTGGGGACTGACTGCCTTTCCAAGTGCCTCTGGTGAATATCCTCTCTTAGACCTTCCAGATGCCATCTAGTTCGGGGCTCTAACTTCAGGATGAGATTAAAGCCCGGATGAATGTGACAATCTCTAAACAGGCCTACTATGATTGTTGAGGGTTTTTCAATTTCAGGAAGATTAGAGATACTTTCCCCACTGCGCAAATGCTTTTCTTTCCCTCTTGCGCTCTTTGTGAAGAAACCGAAAGAAGAGACTTTATTACACTGTGGAAGAACTTGGGAGTGTATGAAGCATAAAACATGTAAGGGAAATGTATGCAAGAGGACAGTCCACCCAAAAAGAACTCCCAGTCTGTCACCATCACACATTCCCCCAGCTCCCTGACAGGTGTATCCATTAATTCATTTCACTGATGATACACAGCTTCATGTTCCTAAAATTACTGGAATCGGGGCGCCTGGGTGGCTCAGTCGGTTAAGCCGCCAACTTTGGCTCAGGTCATGATCTCACAGTCTGTGAGTTCGAGCCCCGCATCGGGCTCTGTGCTGATGGCTCAGAGCCTGGAGCCTGCTTCAGATTCTGTCTCTCTCTCTCTCTGCCCTTCCCCTGCTCATGCTTTGTCTCTATGTCTCTCAAAAATAAAATAAAAATGCTTAAAAAAAAAACTAAACTGAAATTACTGGAATCCCATCCATGTTTTATATGATGGTGACTATACTTGGTTTTCATTTAATTATTTATCTGAACATCAAATAGGCTGAGAAAATTGTTTATAGATGCTTGAGCATCCCACTGGATTCTTCACATTTTACAGGGGCAGAAGAGGTTTACAAGTGTGTTTCGTTAAACAAAGTAAAGCTGCAACATCCAATCACATCAGTAAGAGTAGGCATCAGCAAAAAGGCATATCGATCCATTAAATGCAATTTGGCATTTGAGCCTTTTGCCATAAAAAGGAAAAAGTGATTTACTGAAGGAATATCATCTTAGGTGCTATGGGCTAGGTAAGGAAGGTATACTAGCAGCAAAGCTGAAACTGGGTGAATCTTGCTATTTCAACCATGGGAGGCAGAGGGAAATTGGCAAGTTAAGACTGAAACCCCAGTTGTTTACTAGCAGGACTATTAAATTTATTATCAGAGAATCCACGCTAAGAAGTGTAAACTGAGGCACAGAAACAGCATGGCCAGAAGAGCGGAAACATCAAAAGGGATTCGTAGAACCTGCCTATTAATTCTGCGTTTTAGATACAACTCCTGGACTAATGAAGAGATGGAAATGGAATGAGGGAAAAGTCTGTAGCTCCAAGCATTAAGAAAAATTGCAGGACTGAATTGCTAAAAACTTGAGAATTTCATATTATATTTTAAGAGGAGTCTTCAAAGTTGTTAGGACATAGATTCTCATTATACGTGCTCAAAATTATGCATTACAGGACACATAGAAGTTTTATCAAACTGGAAATGAGGCCTTTTTAAGTAAACAGCTTTATATTTCTACCCCCATGGGCCCATTGTGAAGATCAAATAAAGAATAATGTTGTGAACATATTTTATATAATTAGGTAACATTATGAAAATATATTATTATTCCCAGGAATATCTGAATCCATGCAGATAAAATTCTGCCCTAATTTCCTTGGCCAATCCTAGAAAATTTTCCAACTCTAGGATGCCAAGAGATACCTCCATATTCCAGAGCACTGTGTGAGTTACATACTACTGACTCGAAAAATGAAAACAATTTAAGACCCTGAAGTGCAAATGTAAAGCCCTTTCAACGACAGCCTTCAGTTTATTCCTTTCGCCATCCCCCTACTTGACAACAATGACAATCGGGCCCTGTTGAACAAATACTGTCCTTTCTGAAGAATTCTTAGTGACTGCTAGGTGGCCACAGCTAAGTGTTGGATGCTTCTGGAATATAACAGCTTACATATTGTTTATAGTTTGAAAATATTGAGAACCTTTTTTTCTGATTGAGAGTAAGTCCATACACACTGTAAAAATTAAAGAAGAACTCTAAAAAACATAAAGTGAAAGTTCATTATGTTTTCCTCTGAGAGATAACCCATATTGTATTTTCTATATATCCCTTAGGATTGTTTTTAATCATAGGCTACCCTTTAGATACCTATTATTATGCTCATAATATTATCATTGGTCTCATTCTATATAGAGAGAGGTCAGGAAGGATATTTTGAGATCAGATACTTTCGTTTCTGTCATTATAAAATACTTTATACCTCCTATAATTTTAGATAGTGATTTATATTAAAGGGTGTCACCTCCAAGCTGATCACAGTTTCAGTGATGATAGAACCAAGAAGAGACAAGACGGTGGGGAAGACTATGGCTTTACAGTGGGAGAAAAGGTACGAAAAACTGGTCAAGAGTCAAGAGGGCATATGACCAGGAAAACAAAAAACAAAAAACAAAAAACAGAGAAAGAAAATTTGAAGACAGAAATAAAAGAGCAGAATGAAATATGATGAGTGTTTATGGAGAAGAGTGTTTTAGGCCCAGCTGGCCCCAGAATAAAATGGGTTTGAATTGCACAGGTCCACTTACATACAGTTGGTTTTTTTTCCTTTTTCCTTCCAGTAAATACGACAGTACTATAAGGGTATCTTTTCTTCCTTCTGATATTCTTAATAACATTTTCTTTCCTCTAGCTTACTTTATTGGTAAGAATATGGTACCAAACACATATACAAAATATGTATTAATTGTTTGTTACTGAGATTTCTGTTAAACAGTAGGCTATTAGTAATTACGTTTTGGGGGAGTCCAAAGTCATACATGGATTTTTGACTGCATGGAGGAGTGTTGGTGCCCCTAACCCTCACAGTGTTCAAGAGGGGGCTGTATAGTTATTTCATTGTGCTCCCTCCCTATCTACCCTCTTCCTTCTTTTCGGGGAGGATGGAGATTTCAGGTCAACACAACCCCTCAGGCCATCCTCTATTTACCTTAAGTAGGAAGGTGGTCTATCACCATAAGAAAGCTAGAAATTAAGCTGAGATGCTTATGTTATCAGATAAAAGGCTTCTTTGTAATGCTTACACCTCCTGCTAACAAAGACTGCAAGACAGCAGAGATCCACCTACCTGGCTTCAAGGTTGGATCCAGGAACCGTGACCTTCTGTGGTCAAAAAGAGTCTGACTGGAAGAGTGTAAGTTCTTATAGAAGTTAAAACCTTATCAGGGAGCAACTCAGAAAGAGGTAAGTTATCCCCAGTTAACTTTGGCCTAACTGGTGACTCTGTGGCCTAAATGGTGAACCAGCAGCAGAAAGAAAGAAGGAGTTTGCACCATTATCTTGACTCTACATCATTATGATCAACCAACCAGTGGCAAAATTATTTCAATTCAGACAACTGATTATCCCATTCAGTCCTTCCAGAACTACTGGCGATAATGGAAGGATACATTTGCTTCCTACCCCCTCAGATAAGTCTTGGCTGCAAGTCTTTTCAATATCCTTCCCCAGTCTAAAAGGATCATCCCTAAAAAGGCCACAGGATTAGGGAAAACATGGGTGCCACTGTCAGGAATGTAGAGGAAGACAGAATGCAGAGAGTAAGGGCATGATAATAAGCATAGTGGAGAACTGATCCCAGATGTCTGATGGCATTTTCAAGGTCAGTGGAATGGCAGCTTTAAGAAGAGAGAGAGCAGGATAGAGAAGGACTTCTGTTCTGAACCCTTAATCTAACTTCGCTGTAAAAGAACTTTGGCAAAAACACCTTATTATTTTTTCTTCCTTGGCATCACCCTTGGACATTTTCAGATATGTACAACTTTTCTCTATTTTGGTACTTAAGGTCTTATCAAATTAGTTTGAACTTAAAATTAACTCTTTGACATCAATTTATTTGTGTTTTTAGGCTTAGGCCGTAATTTTCCATTCTGCTCATGCCAAGGATCTTTTCCCCTCTCCCCTTGAGCTTTTTCTGTGGGTTTGTACAATCCTGATGGTTCAGGGACTACCAAGCACGGTAACCCAGCTACGGTCTCACTAGACCAAAACCATCTCACTGAAGAGTAAGATAATCGTTTTCCTTTATTCATCACAGTAAGAAAATCTTGTTCTTTCAGTCTTCTTAAAGCATATCCTTGATTCATGTATCCAAGCAAGAAAGATAAATGACATTAAATAAATGAACAACAGTTCACTAACTATCAATAACTTATGAAAAGGGGATTTCTTATCCAATACATGTGGCTTTCCCCTCATTTTCCAAAACCAAGCTTGGCATTTATCCAAGGTGATGTAATTCATTCATTCATTCATTCATTCATTCATCCAATGAGTATTAATATCTATTGTATACTAGATACCATTTTAAGACCTGGTGACTCAGTTTAGATAAATTAGAGAGCTCTTGTCCCTGCCTTCTAGTGGGATATTAAAGACATAAAATAAAAGTTACATAAATGACTGCATTAAATTCTGGGAAGAAAACAGACAAGGTGCTAAGATGGCCTGTAAACCAAGCAATTATTTTAGAATCACAGGGAACAGCTTTCTGAGGAGTGGCAGATAATCAGACTACATGATGAGAGGATGCTTTCCGTGCTAAGCATGAGGAGCTTCTATATGAAGGGAACAGAAAAGGGCATATACTCTAAGCAGAAGCCTTAAAAGAGAAAGGGCCCATCGTGGTCAAGAAACTGAGACAAACAAGTGCAGCTGTGACCTGACTGAAGAAGAGAGCAGCTCAAGATGAGACTGGAGAGGTGGGAAGTTCTAGATCATGCACCTAAGACCATGGTAAGAAATGTAATGAGGGAAGGGAGGCAAGACTCAAGAATGAGTCATCACAAACACTCCCTCAGTCAGGGGATGGAGCTGAATGTCATTAGTGAGTCGTGTTGACACCATGTGTCCTTGACTGTCTGTGGGCTTCCTCCCCAGAAAACCAAGGATCAACATTTACAAACCCACACTGAGGGCTGTTCTACAAAGTATCCGACCAGGACTCCTCAAAGCTGTCAAAGTCATCAAAGGCAAGGAAAGTCTGATGCACTGTCAGTATCAAAGAGTCTGAGGAGAAAGACAGGACAACTAAATTTATTATGGAATTTGGAAGGGATCTCAGAACATAAAAAGGATACTGGGTAAAAACTAAGGAAATCCCAATAAAGTATGGACTTTAGTTAATAACAGGGTATCAATATTAGATCATTAGCTGTATCTTATGTATCATACTAATGGAAGATCTTAATATGGGGGAAACTGGGTAAGGGGTATACGGGAACTCTACTATCTTTGTAACTTTTCTGTTAACTCTAAAAATATGCTAAGTTTTTTTTTAAGTTTATTTTAAAAAATAAGTCCCGGGGCACCTGGGTGGCTCAGTTGGTAGAGTGTCTAACTCTTGATTTCAACTCAGGTCATGATCTCATGGTTTGTGGGACCGAGCCCTGACAGCTCTCAGAGCCTACATAGGATTTTCTCTCTCCCTGTCTCATCGCCCCTCTCCCCTTTCAATCTCTCTCTCAAAATAAATAAAATATTAAAAAAAAAATCAGTCCTAAATTTCTAGACTTAGGCAATTAGTTGATAGTGAGTGGTACCATTTCCCGAAATGAGAAAGACAAGGAGACAAAAATGGGATGAACGCAGGAGGAAACGGAAACAAGTTTCAGGAGGCAGCAAAATTTCACTGTGGAGCACCTTAAATGAGAGATGTTAGTGAAACCTCCAAAGAAGAATGCCAGGCAGATAGGAATGGAATTCTGGAAAGTAATGAGAGTTCTAGAGAGTAGATGAGAAAATAGAGTGGTGGCCGCCAGGAGTCGGTGGAGGGTACAGAGTAAGAGAGACGGAGTTTCACTTAGGGATGGTGAAAAATGTTTGGAGATGGGAAGTGGGGACAGTTGCACAACAATGTGAATGTACTTAATGCCACTCAACTGTACGCTTACAAATGGTTAAAACGGTAAATGTTATATTATGTATATTTTACCATAATAAAAAAACCCATAAATGACTGGGTGGCAGAAACACACGTACTTGTTTTCTTAGCCTTCTTTTTTAAAGTTTTTTTATTTATTTATTTATTTTGAGAGAGAGAGACAGAGCATGAGCCAGGGGGAGGGGCAGAGAGAGAGGGTGCTGTCAGCACAGAGCCCAACATGGCGCTTGGTCCCAAGAACTTTGAGATCATGACTTGAGCCCAAATCAAAAGTCGAATGCCCAACTGATTGAGCCACCCAGGCACCCTATCCTTTTTAAATTACAATTGTAATAATAAAGAACAGCAAAGTAACCATAAAGTGCTGAAAAGAACAACTGAAGGTTGTGACTGGGACATATTCTAGGTGGAAAATCAAGGAGAGTATCTTTGAAGTGGTAATTTTCAGTTGCTTGGCCTTTTTCTAGGTGTCCTTCCCAGAACAAACTTCTTTTCTTTAAACACCCTTGGCCCCTCTATGACCACTTCTAAGGAGGATAATGTGATCTAGAGACAAAGACATTGGCTTGCATTTGAACCCGAACTTCACCTCTTACAGGTACTGTGACCTTGTCTGTTTTTCAACCTTTCTAGACTCCTTTTTCCTTATCTGTAAATTGGAGGTAATATTTATCTTGAAGGTTTAGGTGAAGAATAAATAAGGTTTATATTTTATATATATATATATATATATATATATATATATATATATATATGTACGTATGTATGTATATATATACATACACACACATTACTGGACCTAAAGGCGTACTCAACAAAGGGAAACTTTATTACTATAAACAGTGTCTTTGGACAGAGACATCTGTCACAGTCTCCTGCAAGTGGGCAAAGACAGTGTGGCAAACCCGGCACCCTATTTAAGGTGGAAGGTTCTATTACTCACTAGAGCAGAACCCACGGTTTCTAGCTATCGGGATGAAAGCAGTCCTCTGGGGCTTCTCCCAAGATCGTCCCTGATAAACAGACGGTTTCTATTCATGATCTTTCTGCCTCTGAGTCACAAATTCTCACTACTGCAGAACAGGGCAATTTCCTTTTGAGTGCTGACATCCTTTGGGGATTCTGCAAAGGAAAACTACTTAATTTGAAAGGTAGCCAATGGTCACAAATTACTCTGTGCAGAACCTTCTTTTGTTCTCAGAATATATGATCAATATCATTGGTTATTCCTAGCCATACACAGAAGTACGTTACCTTATGTGAGAGGCAGTGACACGAAAGAACACTTAAGGGGTATCGCGGTTCTGATTCCATGTGCCCACAATCTTTCCTTAGACTACATATCCATTATATCTCTTTCCCAATCCGTCTCAGCAGGATACAAGTCACTACTTCCAGAAATCACAACTAAGTGCAAATGACACATTTCTTAAGTCTCCCCAAGATTAGCAATATTTTATCTCAGTTTTGAAGGAATTTCCTTAAGATTCTGGCAATAATTTTAACTTATGACACCAGAGTGGAAAAAAAAAATACCTATAGCACTATTAATTGTAAGGTTCACGCTGGACTTTGATGGCAAACATTTAAGGTCAGCTGGATATGATAAGATAAGCTAGGGCAGTGAGAATTCTTTATTCTTCACTGGGTAATCCTAGTCCACTGAGAAGGGAGCCAACTTTCTACCATGTCTGCTTTATGTTTAGGAAATATCTGTGGATCCAACAGGTAAGTACATCAGTCTACCAAGACAAGGAACATAATTTTAAAATATTTTCAAATGCAAAAAATGCATCCCTATAACAGTACTATATAGGTGAGCCAAAGAAAAACAGTTGGAAATTTTTACCTGAATCTAAATTTTGGTAAAGAGAAATAAGAATTTTAGTACGCTTCCACGGTATAGCACTTTAAATGTTTAGGAAATGTTTCCAAATTTATTTCTTCTGATTCCTGAATTATCTTATGAATTCAGAAGTACATGTATGTAATGGTAATATCCATTACAGAAATAAATAAGCACGGAACTGAATGGTATCCTGAGAGCCACATTTTTTTTTAAAGGGTGCAGGGCACTTAGGTTGGAAAAACTGAAATCGATTTGTGGGGCACCTGGGTGGCTCGGTCGGTTAAGCAGTCGACTTCCGCTCAGGTCATGATCTCACAGTCTATGAGTTCAAGCCCCATGTCGGGCTCTGTGCTGACAGCTCAGAGCCTGGAGCCTGCTTCGGATTCTGTGTCTCCCTCTCTCTCTGCCCTTCTCCTGCTCACGCTCTGTCTCTATGTCTCAAAAATAAATAAACGTTAAAAAAATCAATTTGTTTCCTGATTTGTTTCCTGTCATATACTTGGGAGTTGAGATTAGGTCAACACTTAAGTACTCTTCATCTGAAATCAGTAATAACACCTCATAGGATTATAAAGGGAGTGATAGATGCAAAACCAAAAGTCAAAGCAGTAAAATTTCAATGGGTGCAAGGAGGAAGCAGCTCAACAAGAACTAGGCATGTCTGAGGTCAAGTCACCTCTCTGTACGAAGGCATGGTTCCCCGAGGACTCAAAGCTACCTGCAAAGGGCCAGCTTTCGACCTCACACCACCAGCCTTTCTCCTCAGAACACATCTCCCCATCGGTATTAAGTATTATCACAATATTCAAAAGCGGTAATTCTGAAGGAAAGGAGGACAGTATAAATTGGGTTAGGAGACAGAAGAGTTCTTTTTTAAATAGGTGATCACTTTTAATTGGAGGAATCATACCCACATTGCTTTGAAGCTGCCAAGCCACTGTATTAACAAGAAAAACTATTCTTATGATTTCCCATTGGAGGAAAGAAAACAGATCAGAGCCCCATGTTAAATTAAGGGAAACTGTGAGGCCTGGGGCTCACCGATGAGCAGTCTGAGCCGGAAATGCTAATCCCTCATTTCTCTAAAGTTCACTCCCTAGCAAAGGGACCTTTTGCCCTAAAGATAGAGGGCTGATGATTGGTGTGACTTGAAAAATGTTATTCCTACCCATATATTTAATTCCTTTCTGAAAACCTGCTGAAACACTTCTCACTGAATTCCCATAGCTTCCAACACCACAGATCAACCGTTCATCTTAGGCTGAAGCAACGATTCAACCAAGAAGGCTTCAGAGGTATCACATCTCTCCTGTCCCCATTACAATCTTGGGCCTGAGTGTGTACATTTATGAGACATCACCCAGAAGACGCGAATTCAGCTCCTATGCATTTTAAGACGGTAAAGCCTTTCTTAGGGTTCATTTTAGGGGCCCAGGCACTAAGCTATGAATTGATGCTTTAGTCTTCTGTAGGAATTGGCAGCGCACAAGTCAAATTCTCCTGTTTAAACACTGCAGAGTGAAGCAACACATTCAGCAGAGCCACGGCTTAGGATAGCCCTGAGGAAACTGTAGTCTATCAGGGAGTCCCAGAGAGCTCTCCACAGAAAACCCAGGAGACACCTTATGTCCCACCGACAGGATTTTAAAATCCCAAGTGTAGTTTTCCTTTGGATTGGCCTTCCCCAAGATTCCTGAGTTGGGGTCGTCTCAGCGAATCAAGGCTGATCATCAGATCCCCTCCCTGGTCAGGGGACTTTTCTTCCTCACATCTCTTTCTTCGGACAGGGCCACAGTCAGATCACAAGATTATTTCCAACTAAATTTTTAAAAAATATTCTATGCGTCCCACAAAGGGAAACTGTGTCACAGAGATCAAGCAGCAGACACTTCTTCCTCATCTCCTCCAAGTAGACACTTGGTTTCCTCAGGAGGGGGACAGAATCATTCTTGTCAGGAAGGGTCAGGGAAGTTTGGAGTTTGACAATGAATTCCCTGTCCTTTGAGGGTGAGCTGACTCAAGAGAAAAGTCCGGATACCTCATTCTTAGTTTACGTCTCTGTAACCCGTTTGGATGATTTATCACACCTGAGCTGCCAGTTGACTTCTGTTGTACACTCAAGGGCATTTCTGGGAATGACACAGTGAGTTTTCTGTGAGGAAGGATGGCAAACACAGCAGGACTGAAGGTAGGCATTCTGAATCTTCATTCGAGCTGTACCAACTCGGGCAAGTCATTGGAGATTGCTAATTCTGAATGTCTTCAACTTGTTACTATCATCCTTTTAGAGTCTTTGTGAAAATGAAATGAGATGACGGATCTAATAATTTTTTAATAAAGTATTATTTATTTGAAATTATCATTGTACAACCCGCAAATATGACTTTAGGGGAGTGGGGATCAAGCCCAGTGAGGAAGAGGTGGACATGTTCTGAAAACCAAACTGAGACACCTAATCCATTAGGTACATTTATGGGACGATGGAATACAGAATTTGTCAATTAGAACCACCACAACAAATGAAGTTTCTTAACCCAAATTATACGATGTTGGGCCACTGAGCTTCCCCTGCCTTGCCTTTCCATAAGAAATGGAACAAAGTGGAACTAGTTATACTTTGAGGAGCATTACAAGTATCTGTGAAGCTTCTTCGAAAAGAAGGATCAGAACTTTCTTTTTTGTGAAGTGCCAGAGAGTAAATTTTATAGACTTTGAAGGCACCATTTGGTCTCTGCACATGCTTATTTTTCTTCTATTTCTTCTTTTTTTAAAAAACCCTTTACCACTCCCAAAAAAAATTCTTGGCTAGAGGTCATATAGAAACAGGTCGAAGGCTGTGTTTGGCACCAACTCCTACTCTAAAACAATGCCGTGACAAGCTTTGGGAACTCTAAAGCAACATGCAAGTAAAAGGGGTTATTAGCTCAAATCCATACTATTTTTTTCTGACCTCCCAATGTGTACTTTATATGTTTTGATATAATTTCTTTACTTCTGTTGTGACACCTGCTGCTCGATAAATTAAAGTGCAGTCATTCACTTTATACCTTATACACACTTACATGTGGAGGTGTTTTATATAAATTTGTCTCTTTAAAATATCATCTATATAATAAGCACTCAATTATACTGACAATAAATAATAATAATATATATAGTATATATTATACTCTATTTTACTGCAATTATTTTATATGGGTCTTATTTTTAATTTTTAATGTTTTTATTTATTTTTAAGAGAGAGAGCAAGCGAATGGAAGAGGGGTAGAGAGAGAGAGGGAGACACAGAATCTGAAGCAGGCTCCAGGATCTGAGCCGTCAGCACAGAGCCCAATGTGGGGCTCTAATTCATAAACTGCAAGATCATGACCTGAGCTGAAGTCAGATGCTCAACCACCTGAGCCACCCAGGCGCCCCTATGTGTGTCTTCTTTTATAAGAGATTTGGGGCCTCTGAGTGAAATCCACTTAGGTCCAAAACCAAGCTACCTATATGCTTCATCTTGAGTAAGTTATTTGAGTTCTTTAAACCTCTCTCCCTCTTATGTACAATAGGGATTATGATGGCTATGCCAATGAGCTGTAAGAGCTGAGACAAGGCACATGGATAAACCTATCCCCACGTCTGGCACTATTTGATAAAGACTCATTTACATTCCAAGCCATGCCCTTAGCAATTACTCATTTCATCGTTTACAGAAGTGGATCTGTGACCAATATTTTTTGTTGTGTTTAATTGAACTACATATGCCAAGTTACCTAGTTGTGCCTAATAACCAAACAACCAGCAGAAAGCACAGAAGCCCACCAATCATGTTATTATGTTATTTGGGAACCCAATCATGGTATTTGAGGTATTGACAGATCCTAACAGATTGCTATGGTGTAACTCCCTGAGAGAAACAAAGCTTTGACTGGATTGCCATGAGAGCATCTTGGTTCTCTATTCATAAACACACCTTTCGGAAAGAATACTAGAAACTGTAATGCCCAGCAGAGAAAGAACATTTGGATGACTGATTCAATTATTCACTGCTTCACCCCAGAGTTTTAATGTCTTGGAAAGAGCCAATAAGTAGCTCCACCAATATAGACAAATAAGTAAAATAAAAAAAAATAGGATAAATTTCCTGCTTCCTTCAGTGTCTTGGTTACTTCCTTTTTTATACACATAAAAACGGGCCTATTCTTCTACCTAAAGCTCAGACCATTATGAATGGGTCCTAGAATAGTAGAGACCTCGTGCTCTGTGTTTACATGACCCCACTTTCTTTTAATGCAGGACACTATGATATTGGGAGACATCAGAAGTTAGATAATCCAATGGAATAAGCTAATCAATCTTCTCTGCCATGGTTCTATCCAATTTTCTACTGCCTTCTTAGGTAAATTTCAGATGAAACAGAATGGTACAGGGCATAAAATAAAATGTTTCCCTTTCATGGAAGATTTTGCTCAAGGGAGCCAAAAGGGTAAGTCTATACCTTTGTAATAGCATATTGGCTTTTCATGGTCTGATCCAAACTCCCTCTTCAGCTTTCTTCCCACATTCCCATACCCACTGCTGTAACCACTGAGAATAATGTGTAGGACCTTGAATGTTCCGTTCTTATGCTTTAGCACATGCTCTCCCCTCTTCTTGGAGATCCTTCCTCCTCCTCTGCCATGGATTGAATGACTGTGTCCCCCCCAAATTCATACACTGAAGCCCTCGTCTCCAGTTTGATGGTACAAAATAAAGTCTTATGACAGTGGAGCCCTCACGACGGATTGTGCCCTTATAAGAAGAGACAGAAGACCTTGCTGGGTCATGCTCTTCCATCCCCTACCATCACCACAAGAAAATACAGCAAGATGGCAGCTCTCTGTAAAGCAAAAGGAGGACTCTTGCCAGAACCCAATCCTGCTGGTACCCTGATCTCAGACTTCCAGCCTCCAGAACTGTGAGAATTAAATGTTTGTTGTTGAAATCACTCAGTCTGTGGTAGACTTGTTATAGGAGGAGCCCAAGCTGACTAAGACATCCCATATACCCAGTAAAATCATAGTTGCTCTATAATTGTTCTATTAAACCAAGTGTCGGCCAGGTTAGTCCCACCTTCTCCTCTGTGGTCCTAATACCTCTACTATAGGACTCATATTGTGTGTCATAACTTATTCCTCACCTTATCTCCCAGGAGAGACCCTAAGAGCTGGGATTATGATTAATCATTTTTGTATTCTCGATGTCCGGCAGAATAACTGGTTGCGACTACTTTCTCAGCAATAAATGCTGAAGAATAAATTGAAAAAAAAACAAGAATTTCCAGTGGGTTAGTCTCTATCCCTTATAAAGCACTCTCATGTGCCTTCTACACAAGGACTGAAATCCACAGGGGGATGGAGAAGCAAGCTTAAGAATACAGAATGATGAGAATGATATTGACGTCAGTGATGGATTTTCTCCCAGTTTTAAATATGGATAATGTCCTCTGTATATATACATATCTATACATATATGCTACCTCTGGAATTTTTAACTCTTTTCTGGGAAGGGGTAGAGTTGAAGGGAGTTCCCCAGCCCTGCCCATCTTTGCAAGCAAGCCGTGCTCCAGCTCTCTGTGGAATCCATCAGACAGAAAAGGTAGGAGACACTGGGGTCTGGTTTGTTCTTCCCTTTTTGCCATCATTAAGGAGGTGCCATCTGCCACAGCAGGATGGTCATCCCTGTCCCAATCCTTTTTCTTTAAGCTTATATGAAGATGGACGAAACATTTCTTCAAAGGTGGGGCAATTTAGCTTCCAGCCTCCTTAAATACAATTTCTCTGAAAACAAAGTTCCTGCTGTCTTCCAGTGGATTACTGGTACCCGTGAGTGGCACCAGCTCACAGATAAGCTTAGGGAGCTCGTATGGGGGGGGGGGCGGGGGAGACGAAATAAACTAACAAAGCAGATTTCCTGCAATTTTTGTTGAAATGCTTCAATTTTGACTATAGGTCTTCATTTAGTGTGGAATTCTCTTCTAGCGAGGCAAGATCAGCAGCTTTATTTCCTGGCAAAACGTCTCTTTGATTCTGCCACTGAGTAACCCCCAAAGAGAATATGCTATTTACAAACAAGGCTTTTGGCATGCTGTCCTATACTTCCTGGTCCTCTCAGAGCTCCAAACGCCTCTTAAAATAGCTTTGCAAGTGCCTTCCCAACAGTCCCCAGGAGCACGTCACATTCCAGTGTAAGAGACAGGGATCTGAGAGAGCATTCTGTCACCTCACTGTGAGTTTCTCTGGACCATGAAATGCCCAGTGTCTCAGACAACACCAATTCCTCAACTCACCACCAAGTGCTTCTCCTGGCTGCTTTCCTCTGATATCAAATAAAGAAAAAAGACAACAACAACAAAAAAAAAAACACACAAAAAATGGGCATTTCATTTTGAAAACATTTGTGGTGACAATGATTATATTTATGGTTACCAGGACTTCAGAATGAAGTAATCTTCTATTTGGAAGAGTACATCAACAGAATTAGGAGAGATGACCAAAAAAAAGAGACTTCCAATTCTCTCCTTTCTTACTCTGAAGCTCCTGCATGGACAAGTTCTGTCAATTTGGCAGTAAATGTGACAACATAGTTTCCCAATGACCTCATGAAATGGGGAAGGAGAAGAAAGAAGTGGATTTTGACACTGTTTCTAAAAGGCTTCATCCATCATACTTCCCTCTGCTTTTTAAAAGATGTCCTACCTCTCCAGGGAACAAATACATTGTGCGATTTGTTTTCGATTATTTTCTACTATGTAAAGTTCAAAGGCTGAGTTGATATCTTTTCATAAGCATCAACATTATTTAAAAAAGTGTATCCGTCCAAATAGATACTGCAAAGATTAATGAAAGCCCCAATTATTTACATGCGATGCAGTAGCAAAAATGAATAGATGAGATCTCCAAAACTTCCAGAAAGCAGGAAAGCAGCTTCTCTCAGGACCGGAGTAACCTAGTAAACCAGGGTTGATTCTTGGCAGGGACCCAGAAGAATGACATAATGGTCAATCCATGTTCTCATAGGTTGGCACCATGCCATATCTACCATTAAAGTTTTGATAATCACTCATGTTGGAACCTCTGCCTTTCCTACAAAACCTTACCACTAACTGAGACTCCTTTGTAAATCATCAAGGAAACTGAAGATGGGAAGCGGAGAAAGAATCAGAAGTCCCACACAAATGAGGAAGAATTACAGGGGTTTTTTTGTTTGTTTGTTTTGTTTTGGGCTCAAATCTCTCTTCGAAGGAATTAAATTCTAAGGTTAAAAAAAATCACGTGGACCATTTCATAGGGTGGTCATGGTGAAGGATGAAATTAACAACGGTTTGGGTGTCAGGACGTTCAAGCACCAAATCCTGGCTCTGTCACTTCAACTCATTGTCACTCACAGGACAAGCCACTAGTACTTCTTGATCATAGTCTCCTTAAGTGTAAAATAAGGGTGCCAAACAAGATGAAGTGAATTTCGCTAAGTTCTTGAATGTGAAGTTGAAGGAACTAAAAGTAAACTGACCATGCAGTCGTCCCCAAGGTCATATTCTTTTTTTATTTTTTAATAGTTTATTGTCAAATTGGTTTCTATACAACACCCAGTGCTCAATCCAACGAGCGCCCTCCTCTGTGCCCACCACCCACTCTCCCCCCTCCCACACCCATCCCTCCCCTCAGTTCTTTCTTATTCTTTGAGAGTCTCTCATGTCATGTCTTCCTTCCTCTCTCTGGCTTTTTGTTTTGTTTTTTTTTTTCCCCTTCCCCTCTTCCCCTCCCCACTGGTTCTCTGCTAGGTCTCCCATATTCTTAAACTCTCCTGTATACTGCCTGACAGTGGAGACGCCCTTTGAGAGACACTGGAGCCTCAAGTCAGGGAAAGTGGTCAAAGCCTTTTCTTGTTACACTGGGGAGCAGAAGTGAAGGCCAGTGGAAGATTCCCGAAGCCGGGGTTGCACAGGGCTGTGACTGCCAAGGCTATGGCGGTGCCAGTCTGGGGGAATGCCAGGCCTGAGAGGGTCAAAGCAGGCATACGTGGGCCTCTTCTTCCCTAGGTGTTACTCGTGTGTGATGACAGAGAGGGGTCAAGGAAGAGGGCAAAGTGGGGACAAAAGCAGTGTTATGCACCAAGTCAGTGTTTAGCAAATATCTGCTAGTGAATGAATACAAGAAGGAATAAATGAATCCTCCAATTCCATGCATGAGACCAAAGTCATAGTATGTCAAGTTACCCAATATGGTACTTAGTTTCATGATGTAAATTGTTCTCTATCTTTGGTCACGTATCTCGTAGATAGAATCGAACAAAAACAATCAGTAGTACTGTAAATCCATCCCAGTATGGGGGAAAAGGGTCTGTTTAAATCAAACGTGATCTATGCTAGCTAAAATTTGTTTCAACATAGGTTCCACATAAAACTAAACAAGTTGCGTTCCTTTAAAAGTTTAGGTACTAGATATTAATTAAACTTAAATAAGGTAATAATATTGCTATATCCTACAAAGGTAGCCCATAAAAATTTTTGCTCCGGTTTAGGTAAAGTGTTGGTTTCAGGAGCAGGAAAATGTGCCAGAAGGGAAGATTTATTCCAGAATTTTTTTTTTTTTTTTTTTTTTTTTTTACCTAGAAAGAGATTCTTTGAGCTATTTCAGAAAACGATGACTTGCTATTATGAAACCAACAGAAGAAACAAATTAGGGTAGTAAGAAACTTCAGACTTTTAGCATACTAGTTGCACAAAATTATCATTAAATAAATATTTATTGAGCTCTGTTATGTGACAAGAATAGATCTGGGCACACGATTCAATGCCAAAAAAAAGAATTTAAAAAGAAAAAAAAACAAATCTTGCCCATATGGACCAGGTTTCTTCTAACGAAACCAGAGAATATCAATGACAATTCATTATATAAAGCAGTTGAATATAAGATATGTGTGGAAATTGAAGAGCGGGCCCAAGCAATATTAAAAGTCTAGTTAAAAAGGCAGGTACCATAAGCTGCCCAGTGCAAAGGTCATGTCTGAATAGCTGGATGACTGATCAATGTTATCAAATAACATCACTTTTCCTGAAGGCAGAGAACAGAGAAAAAGGAGGAGGAGTATGAAACAACTTCTTACGACTCTGTTGACTTCTCAAATAGAAACAAGAATGCTCAGTCTCCTATTGGGTAAAACAAATTAAGATGTATAGTGCTCCATTTAGGAGACAGTAAGAAGTATCTTGGGTAAATTTTTGCTTTTTACTTAGCTTCCTCATGAGCACGGACTGCTGAAGCTTGGAAAGTCAATTAGGAAGGAGAAATGGGAAACAAATAGCCCCGTGGTGTCCTTTTTTACCTCTTCTTGTATATGCAGACTCAATGAAGTAGAACAATGGCCAAAACTGGATACACAAACCTTTAAGCTTTTCAACAGAGAGGGGAAAGATTTTTGTTGCCGGAATTACCGAATAAATAATAATAATAATAATAAACCCATCTTATAAAAAATATAGGGAAAACAAAAATAGTTACATGAAACCACAAGCCAACTAACAATTGTCTTTTCT
Source organism: Paguma larvata (assembly GCA_030068075.1). Classification (NCBI taxonomy): domain Eukaryota; kingdom Metazoa; phylum Chordata; class Mammalia; order Carnivora; family Viverridae; genus Paguma; species Paguma larvata. The sequence continues at coordinate 86,886,379 of CM057834.1, read as the reverse complement.
CACTAGTTGCTGAAACAGTAAAGGAAAAAAAAGAGATAGAATTAAAATATTCACAACATGAGTTCTGCTGTGACTATTATTGGAAAGCTCTAGAATTTAAGAACATGGAACTATAAGATTAGAGAAAATCCAACACAAGAATAAAATAATCCACCTAATGAAATAAAAAAAATATTTCTCAAATGCATAGCTAAAAGGTATCTTCAAGAAGTAAGAAAAAACATTTGCTGATTTAATGAAAATACTAAAGAAAAACCAACACAATGTAATACTATCCAGCGCTAAAAAGCAATGAACTATCAAGCCATGAAAAGACATGGAGGAACCTTAAATGCATATTAATTAGTAAAAAAAGCCAATCTGAAAAGGCTACAATACTGTGTGATTCCAAACATATGACATTCGGGAAGAAACAAAATGATGGAGACAACAAAAGGATCCAGTGATTGCCAAAGGTTAGGAGGGATGGAGGGAGAAATGGGAGAGCACAGAGCAATTTTAGGGCAGTGAAACTACTCTTTATTATGCTATAACGGTAGATACAGGTCATTACATATTTGTCAAACCCTAATGTAAAACTATGGACTTGGGGTGATTATATTGTGTTAAAGTAGGCTCATCTTAACAAATGTTCCACTCTGGTGCAGGGTGTTGAGAGTAGGGGAGTGTACAGGGGCAGGGAGTTTATGGGAATGCTCTATGTTTTCTACTCAATTTTGCTGTGAACCTAAGACCGTTATAAAAAAATAAAGCTTATTAAAAAAAATGGCGCAGCAAGAAACGTTGTCTTTCAATAATTATACAGAGTAATAAAAAACTGGCAGTTTGAATTTTAGATAACTGAACTATTGATATCATTCCAATTTCAATTATACTGCAAATGTAAAGTCAGGGCACATGGGAGTTTGGGAGAAAAAAAATGGATTTTAAAAAGTAGCCAAATATTTGCCGCAAGTGGAATGAAAAGTCACACTAATTTAATTAAGAGAGGCAAACAGGGATAATGACCTTTAGAAAAATCTGACCAATATATGGTGCAGTGATTTCAATGATCTGCAATTTCTAAGTCTTAGGGAAATAAGCTAACGGATTTACAGTCACCATCAATTATTTCTGAAAACGCATCTCATACCAAAAGGTGCCAAAATACAGGAATTGGAGCGATATCTGTTAAAGAAGAGAGCAGGGATGCCAATTATAGCCAACTCTCTAGATTCAATATCTACTAAAATAATGGGACTACACCAGAGGGAAAAATATAACAAACCTTAGGCACTAAAAAATCTACAGAGAGACAGGAGCAATTAAGCAGTTGAGGACTGAGGAAGGGAAGGAAGATACAAGAGGAACGGACCATAGGAACTTGCATTGTGGTAAAGAAACTCAAATAAGCTAGTTAACATCAAAGAGGCCACACCTGGCAACATTGTTCTTCCATGAAAATGACCCCTGGGATTTAATCTGAATGCTTCAATGACAGAAAGAAGTCATTTTCTTTTCTTTCTTTCCTTTTTTTTTTTTTTTTGAATATGGAAACTTGCTGGAATACAGATATGAACTCTTTTCTGTATCCCTGCTTGAAAATAAAAGTAAGTTGATTTTTTAGTAAATTCTTAAAGAGATAGAAGCCACAGTACCTCCTCATAAACGAAGGAATTTTAAAGAGGATTGCTAAGGATGTGAACTTCCTGAAGGATGTGTTATGTAACTAACAAACTACGAGGGAAAGGAGCAATTACCACTTTAATTAATTAGGGCCCTGTTGTAGGTCCCTCATGAAAGATAATCCTTGATTAAAAGTGTCAGTGTGTAAAAATATTGACTGATATTGAAATGTAAGAGTGTGAAATTTCAATTAATTGGAAAAAATTAGCTGGTATTATCATTTACCAATAGACACTAATGATTCTCTGGGGACTTTGGAGATACAAACAAAAAGAGTTGACGCAAGACAAGTAACAGGAATAGAATCAATCCACACATGGTTCATCCCTCAGAATAATTCTTTTGGCCTTTTGTTTTTTTATATCTGCAATGCAGAGGTGAAGGCTAGGTAATAGCAATAGTTTTGCAGAGGAATGGAATACATAGTATAATATGAAATAGAAGGAGATTAAATAATATTTTACTAGCACATAGTGTTTTCATAGGCAACAAAACTTTCCAACATATATATGCTTTATAAATATTCATGAAATCATATTATTGCCTTAGAAATTCCATAGCTAGAAGCCTTGCTGGGATCCTCCGCTGTGCCTGGAAAGAGTTCCCTGGGAACTATGAAGGAGCAAGCATTTTGAAACATGAAGCCTAGAGTTAGACCAAGTGGTGAGTAGCCACAACACATTCTAAATCTCTCCTGACACCAACTTCTTGAACATAAACTTGGTTTTCATGATTCCCTTTTCTAAACACTGACTCAAGACTCAAAGTGGGATGCGCCTCTATGTCTTTTTCTCTTCTCTTTTTCTTTGGCTTTATTATTGGAACTAGATGCCAAATGGTATAATGAGCTATTCTGTCTTAAAAACAAAACAAAACAAAAGAAAACAAAACAAACAAAACTGCTTATGGTATAGTAAAACAAAACAAAATACATTTTAAACTGTTCTTGGACATTAGGTGGAAGGCTGATACCTGAGACAACAAACTCCCTCTCAGACCTAGAACAAACTCTTCTGTGTCAACGAGCTCCAATTTCTGGACTTACAGAGAAAAAAAATAACAAACAGCTACCACATAGGGTAGGCATGAAGTACAGGAATAATATACGTAAAGAAAGGGCACAGGTCCTAAAACTTGACCGATACCTAAGAAAGAGCGGCTGTTGTTTCCTTGTTTTTATTGTCCTTACAATTGTCACAGAAATGTATGTCACCCAGAATTTGAAATTTTCCCTCACATGGAAATATCCAGTCCTGCTCACTTTAAAATCAAAGCCGAGGTGTGACTCCTTGTTTACCGCTGAGTGACATCCATCGGCCAACACGACAGAAATTCAACTACATCATCCACCACTCCTTGCCTCCAGTATTCCCAGCGCACAGTACAAGGGGAGAACAACAAGTTTGTAATATTGAGGCTTCTTTGTGAGGACATGACTGTCCACTCCACAGATAAAATCTGATAGAAAAGTAATTTTGAGGATGAAGCAAGGAAATGGCGGCCAGATCTGGGAAACACTTTGGCCCTGGGGCTGCTCTTTATCTTCTCCCTAAAATGAAACCTGATCCTGATGCTCTCTAAAGAACACAGTCAAAGTAGAGTTTTCCTATCATTTTCTGTTTCTGTGCTGGTTATAGGGTAGAAGCCTCTTCGCTCTGGAGCAGGTGACAAGGAAGGCACAGGCTCTGAGAAAATCTTCATCGTGTCCGACAACAGGAGATTGTCTGTGAAATTTACGTTCTTCTCTCTACCAATCAAATTATTCTATGCTCGGCTTTTATGAAGAGTGGGAAAAATTAGTCTTCATGTAATTCTTTAACTCCCCATCTTACTCTTTCTAAAGAGCTCCCCACTAGTTAATTAAATAATCCAGAAATAATAGCCTGGTCTTCCTGTATTATTCCATCTTGTTTATTGGCTTGGCATAGTTGGGCGGGGTAAGGTAATAAAGCTCTTTGCTTTATTAAAGTTAAGGCATCATCTTCGTGACCGAGGGTAAGCAATAACATGAGGAAAAATCATTACGACTTTCCTATTCCTAGAGGAGGGTTTATATATAATCTATCAGTCTGTTACTGAGGAGCACGACTCTGCACCAACATCTTGCACCAGGAACAGTGAAATGTACGCCCATTAACATTCAAGACAATTCCCGCACTCTAACACCTTCACTAGCGCTGTGAGACGGGAACAGACTGAGGGCCAGGTGCTTGGCCTGGCTGGCTCAGTAATGGAAACTTTGTCAGAAGACCAGATAGGAGAGAGCACAGAGGAGCTTTGGAACCATGAAGAGATCTTCTCAGGAAGACTGCGGGGAAAATAAGATGGATCCTGAAGGGGAACAAGCGAAGCAAAGCATAGAAATGGAATCAAGAGCTTAGGTCTTAAATGGCCAGGGCTGATGTAACATAAGAATGTAAGATACCCACGTGGGGTCTGTGTCCCTTTCAATAAACAGGTACAGGGACTGTGAAATGGAAGAGAAGCATCCCTATGGCTGCCCTCCTGAGTGGTTATTTATCTACTGGTGATAAAAGGAAATCAAAGTCTCTGGCCACAACTCATAAGACGTCAGGGCGGCAACCTCCAGGTTGAGCATCCTATCTTTGTTCCTCTTCAATGGCCTTTAGATGGCCAATTCTTCAGTCTGGTATTATTTAAAATGTGGCCCTGTGAGGCGCGCCTGGGGGGGCTCAGTCAGTTAAGTGTCCGACTTCAGCTCAGGTCATGATCTCATGGTTTAGGAGTCTGAGCCCCGCGTCAGGCTCTGTGCTGACAGCTCGGAGCCTGGAGCCTGCTTCGGATTCTGTGTCTCCCTCTCTCTCTGCCCCTCCCCCACTCATGCTCTGTCTCTGACTCTCAAAAATAAACAAAACGTTAAAAAATTTTTTTAAAGAAAATAAACTGTGGCCTGTGTGATTACCCACCTCAGTATCACTTGAGATGCTAGTTACAAAACAGATTCCTGGGCGTGACCACCCCCCCCCACCCCCTCAAGAACCTGCTGCCTTAAAATCTCTGGAAGAGACTCAACCTGTTAATTCATCCTTGAAAGGCCTTTTTCGGAGACAGGCATGGTTCAACCTCTTCAGAATCTGGTTATTCAAAGCACTCTGCCTGATGACTCTGAGTAGCCGACTGCCGAAAAAGCGGCTCCAGTTCTGCCATGAGATCAACACTCCAGGGTGTTCAGGGCTCGGAAAAGAGAAGTCCTGGTTTTCAGACTGCTCTGCTCCCGCGCCTTTTGCTATTTGTCTTGGCTGACCTTAAGAATCCACATCTTCAGTTTGGTTGTTACTATTGTTGCACGTTATCCACAGGCCAGAAAAGTGAATTTCAACGGGTGTGTAGCCAACGGGAGACGCCTCTGGCTCCCTTGCCACAATAAAATAGAATGGGAGCCGATGCATACTGACAAAGTACCATATTATCTATGAAAACATTGGAGAAAATGGAGCTCCAGATTTTCTAGTCCAGTTGGAACTTATGCAGTTATAAAATTATGGCCTCTGCTCTGCTCTCAGACCTCCGGGGCCTCTCCTGCAAGCTCCAACTGCTGCTCGACCACCAGCACCAGTTAATATCATGCCAGTTGCCTAACACTTTCAAGGGCTAACTCTTTTGTAAACAGTGCAGTTTACAAAAGGGCAAGAACACAATTCAGCCAACCCCACAGAAAGTGAAAAACCCATGTTTTCACGTTTCCGAGCACTTTGGTGTAAGGATAAAGTGCCAGAAAATGGCAACGTTATTATACTGACCATGCATATCAAAACAGCACACATACACTGAGCACCTACAATGCGTGACGTCGTGATGTCGTGTGCCTGACTGTGGGAGATTAAATGAGATACAGAGTGTAGAATATTCAGCCACATCATAGCTTTTCTTAGCTACTGTTATAAGATGGGTGATGGCCAGTAGACAAGTAACGTTTCTCGTTGCTTATGTACTACTCATACATTAGAAGAAGAGAGGAAGAAGAAGAGGAGGAGAATAAAGAGGAAAATAAATCTATGGGCCAATACTTAGCATTTACCCCACGTCAGTCATTACACAGCTATTTACATGTACTATCTCCTTGTGCAGTGGGGGAATCTATATAGAGAGAGATACGGCTTGGCAAAAAGGCTTTGGTCAGTTACGGAAGAGCTCGTGTGGGTTTGATTTTCGAGTTTACCCTACACAGTTGAGAAACAGTGAAGAATTTTTAACAAGAGAATGACATGTTCAAATTTGCATTTTAGAAAGGTCGTGCTGGCAGCGTGAGGCATAGATTGTCCTAGGGAGAGACTGGAGGTGGGAGACCAGTTAGAAATGCAAGGCTCTGGTGACGGTTCACGGGAGAGATGCTAAAGGTCTGGAAAAGTTATGTGGATGGAGAGGAGGCAATGCTCAGAGAGAGGGTGGACAGGGAGACACCATTAGATGCTGTGAGTAGAATTTGGAGTGAGGAAAAAAGAAGACATTGCTTACCACATATCAACCTCACTTCTTCTAATATGTCACGTAATTTGTGAATAATAATATTATACAGATTGACGTTACCATTCACACAACAGAGTGTAAAAATTCCAATTTTCTTATATAACAAAACAACTAATACATGTTATGCGTGCATGTGTATATAATATTATATATAATATATATATTACATTATATATATATCTCCTATTCAACAAGAAAAATTCCCATTCTAAAGATAAAAGACTCCCATTTTGAAGTTTTAAAGACTTAAAATATAGAAGATTCCATTAGATTCTTCTTCAGAGATACCTCAGCGTAATCTCTCTGTCACCCATAAAAATATTTTCACAGCAATTCTAAACACAGAAGGATATAAATATCCCAGCTTTCTCATAACTTTCTAGAATTCTAAAGAGTAAACAGCACTATGTTCAGGCAGTGAATTTCCTCTACTAATCCTTCTGCTTTAGAAAAATATACTAATTACAGGTCTTTCTTGCTTTTGCCTCTTTCAAATTAAAATTGGAAGTGAGATTTTCTCAAAGTTTAAAAAAGGATGTTTTCTTGCCCTATCCAAAGTACTGTGCTTCCTGTTACTGAACACCAGAGGGCATCGTTCAGGGAAAGCCAGGTTTGGGGAGAGAGGGAGAAAGGGAAGGAATTCCACTGCTAATGAAAGAAACTGATTTTTTAGTGTGTGCCCTTATCTACCATGAAGTATTACCATGGTAACAGCACCAGTTAAGATGATTGTATATTTAGGTCACAGTATAAAAGAAGGAGCTTGAACATGAGGGGGAAAAAAGGGAAGTGAAATCAAGACAAGAATATACGAAGTGTGGAAGGAGGCAGACCAGCCAGAACCTACCTCACTCGCCCTTTGCTAATAAGCTGTTTCACAGAGTCACATCGGGCCTTTCAAAACAAAGATGGATAGTAAATTCTAACGAAAATTAAAAGTTGCCACTGAAATTCAGAACCTTGAGCACCAGCAATCTTAATAAATTACAAGGGACTCATGCATTCATCACGGCAAAATGAAGAGAAAACTACTGGAAGTTGTTCTGTGTGTTCTCAGGTAGTTCCTGGTGCTCTACATCATGACGGAAAAGCCACTTCCCCCACTTAAACACATATCGTGGGTTAATCTGGAAGATGTCCACATCCTCTTTCATCCTGGTGCACCACACAGAAGAAAATCTTAGCACAGCAGTAGGTGAAAAGAGCATCTGCCAAAATACCAGGTGATCTGGGTGCCCGTTTTCCTCTGCCAGAGGCACTCACTGATGAATCAGAACTAGCATGTCGTGCCAACAAAGAATCTCGTTGGCATTGGATCTGCCTTACTTAGGGTTTAGGGGATCCACCAAGCATATGTAGAGTTGAATTAAAAGGATGAAGAGAGGGGCGCCTGGGTGGCTCAGTCGGTTAAACGGCCGACTTCGGCTCAGGTCGTGATCTTGTAGTTCGGGAGTTCGAGCCCCACGATGGGCTCTGTGCTGGCAGCTCAGAGCCTGGAGCCTGCTTCGGATTCTGTGTCTCTCTCGCATACTCTGCCCCTCCCTCTCTCATGCTCTCATTATTTCTCAAAAATAAATAAACATTAAAAAACATTTTTTAAAAAAAAAGTTGAGGAGAACAAAGCTGAGCTCTAAACACCATAGTTTTGACTTCCCCAAACACAGGCAAAATGAAGGCTGCCACCATTCAGCCAGCCAGTCAGCAGAGCCTAAGACAACGACTGAAGAGCACCAGGCTTGCATGCGTTTGCATCCTGGGGCTGCAACTTACAAGCTGTGCAAAACTGGGCCATTACCTGATCCCTCTGAAAGCTGTACAATGGGGGAAACCACATCTCCCTCAGAGGACTGCTATAAGGGTAGAATGAGAATTGATTCATCTACTCATTCATTCAACACATATTTAATAAGCTCTAGGATGTGCCAGACGCTATCTTAAACAGTGGGGATAAGGCGCTAACGGAACAGATGATATAATACACGAAAGGTGCTTAGGACGGTGCCAGAGACTTAGCACACACTTTATAAAAACTCATTTCCAAGGAAAAATAATCTTGCTTCCTTTGTCCCACAGAAAACACACACCAACACCGCTGCCGCCGCCACCCTGGGACCCAGCTGAGCTTTGAGGTGTGCCATCAGTACACTGGCTCTGAGACCTGGCAACAAAAACGGTCCCAACACCTGCCCAGGGAACTGAAGGCAGACAAAGTGAAGACAGGTGATACGAATGGAAGACAGGTATTAATGGTCACAACGCGAATACTGACAGTGTTTGATACACAGGAGTCTGAGAAAAATCACACGGAATTCATACCATCAAAGGTCCAACCAACTCAAGCCTAAGTTTAAATAAAGAAGGCCAGTCCTTCAAGGAAGATGTGTGACCAAATGTTTCGGTCAGTCCCTAGATCCTACTGAGGAGAGTGAAGAAAGATGAAGATAAGATGATGAGCGGGGTGTGGGTGCCTGGGTTGCATAATCACCCATGGGCATTCTCTCACAGGCAAACCCCAAACAAAGTGTGACCTCGGTGATGGAGGCTCAACCAAGCACTTCTGGTGGCTGCTGATGGCACCCCCAGCTTCTCGTCCTCACTGTTTTCTCTCCCATTCCCTCTTCATTTCTTATTATTCTACTGTCCCCTCTTCTTCCCTTTCATACTTGCCTTAACTTTGTTCGCTGCTGTGGACCAGAGACACAAGCACCTCCTCATCAGCCTGCCTACCCTTCTCCACTGACGCGGGTGCCATGCCTTCCCTGCCTTCCCTGCCAGCCGGCAGACTGGGGACTGCTGTTTTCTTCCGACCTGGGAGCTGCCCCTCCCTCCTGTGCCCTTGGCCCTGGGGGCTGGCTGCCCTGCATTGGAACTGCAGAATCTCACTAGGATGTACATCCAAGTGCCTGATGCTGGAATTATCTGCGCAAAGGGGATAGGGTCACATTTGGAGCAATGTGGTTTTTAAAAGTAATGATAGCCTCTCTGACCCCCAAAATTGAAAGAATGTGGGGACTCATCCTAAAGGGACTTTTTACCTATGTTTGACTGCTAATCCTTTCCATATCTGTCCCTGAAATTGAGAGCTGTAAAGGTTTCCTTTGGGTTTCCTTGAACTTGAACTATGATAGAGGTATCATAATTCACCTATGTTGTCACTCCAGTCCCTACCCAGACACCCTCAGGCATACTTACATAAACAACTATGCCTCTTTCTTTTGTAGGAAGACCAAGCACCTGTCAGGAAGCCCACCCTCAATTTCGGGTCCCAGGAATCTCCCCCACTCCCACCCTACTTCATTCATAGAGGTTTAAAACCGTAAGCTGACTTGGCTGGAATTTCCACACCTTTTTAAGGGAATTTCCACACCTTTATTTTCCAGGTTTAATTGGCCTAATTGTTTAGCCTAGTAAAAAATACAGCATCAACAGAATTTGCTCTCTGTGTACTGCCTCCACTGAACACTTTACTAATATTAGTAATAGCAATAAAAATTCATCTGGCATTAATATAATACTTCTTAAGACCTTAGGTGACAAATCCTGCAAAGCTGTAACCTTGCTAGCTAACACAAGCTTCTTCTGTCCATGTGACAAGAGTCTCAAAGTCCACTTTCTAAATTGCAGCCCAGTACCGTTCCCGGTGTGAAGCCGTCTCCTGGCCAAATGGACTAGTCTACTTCGGTGATTATCTGTTCCCCTGTTGTCATCACCCCAAATACGGCATGCACTGCGCAGAACCGTAGTTCCTAAAGCGTATCATCATCATTATTTACTTATCAGTTCTGCCATATGCTTTTCAGTATAAGGTATACACAGTCTGCCAACAAAATGGAACACATGGCCTTTGCCCCTGGACGCTGGGTTGCACACCGGGACTGTAAGAGCTGCCTCACCTTCAGACCTCTCTGAATCCCAGTAAACCAGAATGGCCAGGGCGAAAGGGAGGCGCTCATTACCCCAGGACCCAGCCATTGGGACTTTCGTGGACAGACTGGGGCGAGGCAGCCCGCTGAGGGTGGGCTCTGGCCTGAGGCATGCTGAAGGCGGAGGCCTGGGGTACCCCAGCCTATGGCCTCCCCTCAATGCTAACGCTGCACCTCCAACAGCAGGAGCCAGAGCACTGGGGCTATTTCCTCCAGAGCCTCCCCACCCTCACCCCGCCCCCGAATTTGATTTTTTTCCCAAGCCTTTCCTGTCGCCCCGCGGTTTCCCTCTGAAGTCTGGATGGCTTCCCTCTCCTGTGGCTGTGGCCCGGCCCTCTGAGTGGCCAAGGCGGTGGCCGGGTGGCCGAGGCTGCAGGTGCCTGGGGCTGCGGAGCCGGCGCTGCGTGCCAGAGCGCGGGCTGGTGTGCGGTCGAGCGTGGGGACATGTGTTTGTGTCGCTGGCTGCGTGTACTAGGGGACGGACAAACCACACGGCTGGCTGCCATGTACCCACTGCCACAGCGCTAGGAGAAAGAGCAAGAAACGCAAAACAAATGAGAGAGAGAGAGAGAGAGAGAGAGAGGAAAAGGAACTAGAAAGTCAAGTCGATGTGGGAGATTCCAAAGCTGAAGGACTGGGAGGCGCCTGGCTCCGGCTGGGCTCGCAGTGCCTGGTCTGGCCAACTCGGAACCCTCTTGTGACTGAGGCCACAGACCTGCCATGGCTGTGAACTGACATGAGGACACGGGAGGGCGGCTTGGGTGAGCTGTCGGCGGGCAGCTCTGCTTGCCTTAGGCTTTTACCTCCATTTCTCTGCTCTCCTGCTTCTCTGCACCGACTGACTCCCACAGATATTTCCCCTGGCCTGGGACCGGTGGTTCCACGGACGCTCGCATGGATGATTTTGTGGCTCAAAGCTGCCTGGAGCACGGTGACTGGCAGGAGGGTAGAGAAAGGGATGAGGACGCTGGCGGGGGGTGGGGGGGAGACTGAGGCAGTGGGTACGTGCTGCTTTCTGGGTCAGTAATTCGGGGGAGTCTTCCCTTCTTGAAAGCTCTCCCAGGCGAGCCTCCTCCACCCCGCGGGGGGCGTCAGAGGCACCCGGCAGGGCGCACAGGTGGAATTCCTGCGATCCACCCTGCGCGCGGGCTCGGACCGCACCTCGCGGTTCCGAGAGCTACAAGTTAGCGGCGACCACAGAGGTCCGCAGGTGCGGACGACGAGGGGCATTGTGGGTGCAGCGCCCCTCACTGCGATCCCGTGCTCCGCCGCGGTGGCCCGGGACCCGTGGCGAGGTGGGGGTCGGGGGAGCCCGGGCAGGATCCGGGACCTCGAGGGCTCCGGGCTGGGACAGTGTCCCCAAGCCCAGGCGGATTGAGGACCTGGTGTGCAGGACCGAAGCGGGATGGGGTTGCCGGAGGCTTCCCCCTTCCTCTGTCCCGGGATCTTTCCTCATTCTTATCGCCCCCCTGCCCCTTGGCCGGGGTCCCCGGACCGCAGCAGCAAGCCTCCCTCCGGAGACCTGGCGCGGGCGCGCGAGAGGCCGCTCGGAAGGCGGAGCTGGGGGGCTGTGCGGCCCCGGGCGGGTAGGGCCTCCACCCCAAACGCCAGGGAGACGTGCCCAGACCCCGCAGCGGGAAGGAGCGTGAGGGGTCGGCAAGGGCGAAGCCACAACGGCATCTCGGGGAGGGGGCTGGGGATCGGGGACGCTGGAGGGGCCGGCGGGCTGGAAGGAGGCGCGGCGCCCCGCAGGCGCCGCTTCCAGGCTGCCTTAGCCACATTCCGCCGGACTCCGTGACCTGCGGAATCGCGCTCCCGCCCCGCGCTTTGCCTCGTTTGCCCCCTTCCTTCCAGACGCGCCATCACTGCCCTCAGCCCTCCAAGCCCCAGGAGTCAAAGTTTCCGTCTTTGAATCTGCACTTATGGAGGACTGTGGTCCAATTCCCCAGCCTCCCCGATCCCTCCACGCCGGGTTCTGGGGATTGGGAGGGACCCGGCCGTGCCAGAGTCCCCGGCGCGGGCGAGCGGGGAGCCGGGCAGCGTGGCGCCCTTACCTGCCTCGGGTGTAGCTCCAGCTGCCTCCCGGGGCTGCGATTTCCTCGGTGAGGGCTGGCAGGAGCGAGGAGCCCTTAGCAGGTTCGGGGCTGACTGGCCCGGGAACGAGCTGCGCACCGCTCAGAGTCCGGAGCCGGTCGCCGGCTCGCTTTCTCCCTTGATCTTGCCAGAAAAAAGGGAAAGATTAGTTGGTGCCGCGACGCCCGGAGGGGTGGGGCGGGGAGGCGGGGAGAGAGCCGACCCAAAGGCTCGGACAGGAGCAGCGGGGAGCGGGCGCGCGCGGACAGAGTCGCGCACCCCACGCCGGTCCGGGTCACTTGGCGAGTCTGGAACCCCTTCGCGGTTCAGGCTGGAGTTACACTGGCACTGCCCCCTCCCTCCACACCAAGCCACCAAAGGAAACGCAAAAAGGACTTTCAAACCTGGCTTTCACGGAGACGATGAGTCTGGACAGCAAAACAGGACCAAGATTTGGGTGGACCGGCGAGCTGGGCGGGATTCATTTCTTCGCCGAAGTGCTTGGGGAAGTAGTAATTGGTGCGAGGGACAACACGTACTTCAGTGCCTCTGGCGACTTCCCAGTGGGATCTGCGGGTTTCAAGGCTGGTAGCCAACCCGCAGGCTGGCGTGTGTGTGTGCGCGCGCGCGAGAGTGTGAGTGTGTGTGTGTGTTGGGGTGTGTGCGCGCGCGCTTGCTCGCTCTCTGGAGCGGGTCTCTGCGCCCAGGCGCCTTTGGTATAGCGGGAGACCGTGTCTGTTTTCCTGCGTGTGTGTGCGATTAGCTGCAATGGGCGGACAATTTCTGGAGAAGAGAACATTTACAATTTTCTTTCAATATGACAGGATTAGTTGCTGTTGAAGGCGCTCCTCCAATGAAATCTCCTCTGCTCTCTGATTTGGCGGTTCTTCGGAGCAAGTATGACAGCCTTTTGTCCAGGCTCCTTTCTGCTCCTCCACGTCCATCCCCAGAGCCCAGCTCTCCATCTGCAATTTCTACACCAGAACCTTTACAATCACCAGCAGCAGCAGCACCACCACCACCCAGTCCCATTCCTGCAAGACAGGATTGCTGTAAAGGTGACATGTCGCATTGGGAAGAACACAGTGTTACTTCTCGATTGCCGAAGATGCTTAAGCTCAGTTTTTCCAGGTGGGGAAAATGTTAGAATAAATCCGCTACGCTTTGTAAGCATGTAGTCGTGCCGAACTATTCACGGATTGCTTATTTCCCTGGGATATTGGCAAATGTGTTACGGAAGTAATCTTTTTTTGGTTTTGTTTCTTTGTTTTTCTAATTTTAAGCGTCTTCCAGTGCCCCTGTTTTCTTCAACGAATAGGCATTAGGTTCCAAAGTATTTATGGCACTTCGTGGAATTCGGGGTCTCCACGAAAAGAATTAAGATGCAAACTTTCTGTGTTCAGAATAGCCTTAGGTTTTTATTTCTTCATTTTAATGAGAAATTGCTTCCAACAAGAGTACTTAGTATTTTTGGATAATATCCCATTTGATAAAGGCACAATTATATGATTCTAAAGTATAGCTGAGTACAAGACTTGCTTTTGCGAAAGTGTATGTGTATATGAAGATAATATCAATTTTTGATGTGTTATACACACTGCATTTTCTCTCATTTACCTTTTGCAATCAAATGAAAAACACTGAAACCTTAAAATGAGTAACACAGAATTAGATACATCACCTTTTGTATCACAAAGACAAAAGATGTCTCCACCAATTCAATCATCCAATTCAATTCAATTCAGTTCAATTTAATTCAGTTCAGTTCTTCATGCCCAGGTTCTGGTAGGCGTCGAAGAGCACACAGAATAGCAAAAATTAGTGTCCCTGTTCTTCATAAGCTTTCTGTCTTATTGGTAAGTAAGACATATGAAATACCTATGGAGCAGTTGACAGTCAAGATAATTGATTATACAGCAGTATAAATCCATTGATAAATGGAAATCTTATAGGTAAAAGTTTCTGCCTGTTAACTCTACACATCTACCACAAAGCAAGATGTGGCATAAACTCGGTTTTGCTCTATTGAAGTCATCCTGAAATAATGCATCACAACACTATGTCTCTACCTTCTGCCTCCCCCCCCACCCATTGCCACATCCTGCCATCGCTGGAAGATTATAAGATATTGGTTAGAAAATCAAAACAGCTATCCCCAGTCTTGGTCCCAGCCTCCCCAAATATTTGGTCCATTACATGAACAACCTGATTTAGTCACTTCCTCTCCTTTAGGTGCTCTTTTAAAAATGAATTCACATCTTCCTTCCTTACTCCATTATTTCTGTCTATTAAACCTCTGTAAACCCAGAGAGTTGCTTGAATCTTTTTGACCACCCACTACACACCCACCAGGCTCCCTCCCCCTCCCCCCACACACACCAAACAGAAATGTCAAGGGGAAAGCATCCCTGACCAGTAATGGAGAAGAAAAACCAGTGATCTGTTGCTGATTTGTTCTTTCGTATCATTAATGCCTTCTTCTAAACAAGGCTACACGTTCCACCAAGAGCAACACAAGCAAAAGGCCAATGAAAGCTAGCAAATATTTTCTTAAACTTGAATAAAACAGTCTGTGAGTAACTGAACGACTGTGTGCAAAGGAAGTCACGATACTCATGGCCTTTTGGAAAGGAGCTGCAAATAGATGTAGCATTTTGCCAAACAATCAGCAATGAGGTCCATTTTCTTCTTCTAAATCATTGCTGAAGACACGTTTTGGTATGCATACTTAGAAGCTGCGCCATGCATTGTGTGGTTTTGGAAAAATTATTTAACTGCCCTGTAGAAGGGATATAGTGGTAGTAATAGCCCCTGGGGTTGTTATCAGGAATGATAAGACTAACTCACGGAAAACTTTCAGAAGAATGCCTGGTAAATAGCAAATAAGATATAAGACAGTTAAGATTTTAAAACATAGATTCTTGGATCATACCTCTGACCTACTGATCAGGATATGTAAGGATCAGTCTTGCCAGTGGGGACCATACTGCTCATCACCACCGTGCAGTAAACATGTTAAACAGAATCCACTGTAATACTGACCCCCACCCCCCCAGCCTCTTCTCTTCTCCTTCGAGTTTCTCCTTCTTTATAAAAGATCGTGTGTATTCTGAGCATTTTTTAAATGTTTATCTATTTATTTTTGAGACACAGAGAGAGAAAGAGAGAGAGAATGCAAGCAAGAGCAGGACAGAGAAGGAGAGGGAGACAGAATCCCAAGCAGGCTCTGCGCTGTCGGCACAGAGCCTGATGTGGGGTTCAAACTCATGAACCGTGGGATCATGACCTGAGCCAAAACCAAGAGTCAGAAGCTGAACGGACTGAGCCACCCAGGTGCCCCTTTCATTTTTATTTCTTAAGCCAGTTTCCTTTCTGAGATAAAAGGTATGTAGCGTTTACATTTATTAGCAAGCCATGGTGTGGAACATTTTCAAAAGTGCTTTTTAAAGACTTTGCAGAATGCGTCTCCGTGTTCTCCTTTATCTACATGGCTATTTTCCACCTCAAAGAACACTAATAAATTAGTAATTTCCACTTGTGAAGCCAAACTTCATTACCTGCAACCTCATAAAGCTAGTTTTAGGCAAGTGCTGGAGAGCTCAGATGCCTGAAAGGAATGACTTTGAATCTTCAACAAAGCTCCCTTTTGATTAAGACTATAAATAAGGTCACTACTAACATAAGGGGACTGAGAATGGCACGTCTCATTCTTGGGAAGGTGGTGCATATTTTACTGTGCCACGCTGATTTCAGCGCAGCACTAATTAGGCTTCAGTAATTAGATGCACAAATCAGTACTCTATCATCATAAGTGGATTAAGAGGGTGACAAGTTCAATTCAAGTGATTTCCCACCAGGTACGGCGGCCATAACATTTTCTTAATTTTCTGCTTTCAAAGAACCAAGAAAGGAAATGAAAGTGAACACTTGGTCTCTCTGGGGGAAACGGGCCAAGAGTAGAAGGTCATGCCTTCTTCACCTCCCACTCACACAGGCTGTTCAGGAGTTGAACTAGGAAAGCACCCCAGTAATCGGCAGGAGCTTTGGGAAGGGCAGGCTGCTGTGGCTACCGTCTATCAAAGGAACTTTGCTATTCCTTGGCCTCAGTTTGAAATGTGACAATCCTGGGCTGAAAGTGACCCTCCCCTAGGTGAGCACCGCTGCCTAAAATGGGTTCTTCAGTCTCCCTCGCTGGTTTGAAATCTTAACAACAGCCTCATAACAGACCCACTATTCTCCTGAGAGTAATTTGTTTTCCCTACAAACCTTCCCAGAGTAATTGAAAGGCTTCTATTCTTTAGCTAGAGAAGATGATCTCTTTTTCTCTCCGAAAATCCTAAGCTTTTCTTTTTCAGACCCTGCAATAGGAGTTTCCACATACAAATGAGAATCATTCTGAGGACGGTGTTTGGGGACAGTCAACAAACAATGCTTGGCTATTTTTTTTTTTCCTTTTCCTTTTTCTTGAAGTTCGGTATCACAGCTGTGTTCAAACCTTCCTCTCCTAGCAGGGATAGTGTTATCCACAGCCTGGGAACTTTTACTGCTGCTGAGTCTAAAATATTTAAAATACAGTACAGAGCTCTTTTTCAAACAGGGAATGCAAAGAAGCGGAGAGGCAGGGGGAATGAAACACCGCCCTGCAAAATGTTACGCAGCTGCAATGGCGATAAATCAGTGTTAAGCACGCGGGAGAAAAAGGCCGCTGGGACGCGTGTTTACTTAGGAAGCATTCAGCGTATGTGCATTCCTCCTACCAGGAGGTAATGCTGAGATCCTCTGTGGAGGTAACCAACACAAAGAGAATTGAAACACTTCAACCACGTCTACCTCAGGGTGTATTTTGACAAACAGCTTAAACTTCCTCCTTCCACAGCCTATGCTGGATGCTGGAGTCTGAGATGGAAATAAGATTCTAGCAAGTTCCAAGTGAAACTCCTATCAGGCTCTTTTTTGTGCATGGGGCTCTAAAGTATTTGAATCTATGGCCCTTTGTACAGGAAAGAGTAGTCTAGGAATACTCAAAATCCTTTTCTCCACCAAGAAACCTAATTACTTAGAATTTGGAGTGAACTCATCCCGTACTCATGGGAATTCACATAATTTCTCAGATCAGATAGTTAGCCCTGTTCTCAAGCTGGAAGGGTTCTTCAAGGGAAAGGTGGAAATGCTAACATGTTCTGGAAAACCATATCTGGAGCTACCACAACACAGAACAGCCTCAGCACCTAAATGTGATTTACCTTCTATTTCATGAGCGTGGCTGAGATCACTGTGATGCAGAAAGCTGTGGTTTGGCAAGACCCAAACTGACTGTGTCTGATGGTATCGCTCCATATAGACCTGACTGTTTCTCTTACTGATATGCGCAAAGAAGCATCCCTAAAGCATCCCTTGATTTCCTGTGCCTAAATAAGACGGATCCTGGACACTTAGTCCTTTCTTCCTCATTTATGCAGCGAGATAACTGGGCTTGGGGCTTAAGGGCTTCATTTACAAAAACCTCATGGGCGGTGTTCTCTGAATGCCTGCAGAAAGGAATGAGGCAAGGCAAGGCCCCGGGCAAAGTCAATGTACGTGCTACATTCCTACAAGGCATTTATTGACAAACATTTCCCTAGAAAATGAGCTAATTTAAAAAGCATGCCAAACAAGCATGTATCGGTAATCGCTGAAAATCTTCAATAACGACCAGTGAAAATCTAACCTGCGGACTCCGCAGCTGAGAAAATGTGCTCTCCGGAGATTGATCCCAGGATATGGAGTACACAGATTCTCCTGTTGGGAGAAGGGTTTCTTTCTTGAGCAAGTTTCATGTAAACAAGACAAGCAGCCATGCAACACACTCACTGGGAAGGCATTGTTAAAACTGGACATATATTAATGACCAATGAAGGGGAGTGGAATACGCTACCCCCAAATATGTGTCTTTGGCATATTGCTTATTTTGAGCTGGTTATTTTTAAGAAACAGCAGATACAGGGGAAGCTCTGAAAACTGGGTAGAAGTTACCTTTTTTGTCAGAGACATTTATAGGGGAGATCTCCATCTATAAAGGTGTCTTCCTCTCTGTACCAGAAACAGAAGGATGACTAAATCTCTAGAAACTCTTATCAGTGGAGAAGGCAAGGGCTTAAATCTGCATCATGACCCTCACTTACTGTGTTCTTCTGGGTAACCTCCCACAACCGGTTTCATCCCCCTCCCCCCAGTATCTTCTTTGGGCTTTAGCCGGAGATGTCATTAAAGGTGACAGCTTGGGCTGTCTCAGGAGAGTCCGTTTTCCTGGGTCTCTCCCATGTATTCTGGAGGTATACATGTTATTGAACTTCTGCTTGTTTTTCTCCTATTCAGCTCTTACTATAGGGTGGGGGGGCCTCAGCCAAGAACCTAGAATGGTAGAGGGAACATTATTTTCCCTCCCCTACACCATCTACCAAAACCTTGGGCTCATGCTTTATAGTGTCCAGGGTGGCCAAATGTACTAAAAGTCATTGGAGTCCATGCCTAATTTCCTAAGTTAGTTAATGGAGAAGACATTAACTAGAATGGGACAGGAGCACCCCTACACACTCTTTGTCCAGGGTACTGTGTCTAGGGTGTACTTCCAAATTACTCTGTAGCTCTCTGCTTTCTTTTACTAATTTGTTTTGTGTTGTTTTGTGTTTTGCAAGTAATGAGGTGACTACAAAGTCACTTAGCAATGAGAGCCCCTGACACATGGACATTTCTGTAATTTCTTGAGAAGAAAACTCTTAGCCATGGCTATTACAGCTTATTCTAATTACATAATAGCATTAGGGATGAAGGTAATGTTACTTAGAACTGGCATGCAGTCCCCATTCATGGGATGGACTCAAATATTTTCTAATTCCAGCCTGTTTGCCTTTAAACATTCTCTCGGGCCCAATTGCTACTCTGTTCTTACGTATTCTATAGATTGGCTTGAGATTCACCAGATAATCTTGACCCCAAGTCTCTACTTCCTAATGCTTCTGCTTCAAGTTTAGACTTGAACTCCTTCTTAAATTTACACACACACACACACACACACACACACACACACACTTCTGGTCTGAACCATGCTTCTCCTCTTTTTTTTTTTTTAAATTTTTTATGTTTATTTACTTTTAGAGAGAGAGAGAGACAGACAGGTTGGGGAGGGGCAGAGAGAGAGAAGGAGACACAGAATCAGAAGCAGGCTCCAGGCCCTGAGCTGTCAGCACAGAGCCTGAGGTGGGGCTTGAACTCATGAGCCATGAGATTATGACCTGAACCAAAGTCTGATGCTCAACTGATTGAGCCACCCAGTCGCCCCTCCTCCTAGCTCTTTTAAACCTAACAACACTTCCTATAAATCAGGCTGTGGTCATTACATTATGGCTGAGCTGTATGCACAGCAGACTTTTTCCCCCAGTCACCAAGTCAGTTTTTAGTAACCATATTCAGTCTTAACTGTATTTGATGTGGTCAACTGTTCACGACTCTAGAGAAGATTTCTCAGGCTACTACCATACCAATATGACAATGATTCTCAGAGAGGAATTTTAAAACTCATATTAAAATATGAGTTGTCTTTGGCACTGGGCTTATTACCTTTGGTCAGAACACTAATATGCATATTAAGATAAATGCATTATTTACATATCATTAAAAATAATCTCAACACATTAAAAACATTTTTCACTATGCCTGTTTTTTAACATTTATTTATTTTTGAGAGACATAGAGACAGAGCGTGAGCATGGGAAGGGCAGAGAGAGAGGGAGACATAGAATCTGAAGCAGGCTCCAGGCTCTGATGAGCCGTCAGCACAGAGCCCGATGTGGGGCTCGAACTCACAGACGGTGAGATCATGACCTGAGCTGAAGTCGGCTGCTTAACTGACTGAGCCACCCAGGCGCCCCTCACTATACCTATTAATGACGATGACTTACTCTGAAATGTACGAATTGGCAAAATTTCTAATTTTGTTCTCCCTCCTCTCCAGAACTTCGGATTGTTATTTTTGGTTCTAATCTGGAGATATCACTGGTGAATTTAATTTGGGACCTAAACGGAAAGCACTGAATTAACAGACTAACGAAGACAGAGAAATAGGAGTAAATTCTAAAATACTATCACGGTCAATGGGAAGAATTTAGAATGCACGGGGGGGCGGGTGGAATATGGGAAGAAATTGTGAAAAAAGCACTAACCAAGTGAAATTAGATTTCCTAACAGAGCCAATACCCATGATCTGAAAAAGACAGCTAATAAGTAGCTCCCTGTGCCCACCGCAACACACATCCTCGAGAGAACGGGAAACGAAGCTGTCAGGAAAGGGCAAGGAGCCACTGTTGTTTTGAGCTCCTTCGTTAACCTGCTGGAAACCTTGGCTCTCAAACTGAAACCTGAAAGTTCTCAGCTCCTCAAAAGCAGCCTGTGAACCCATTTCACTGAGCTCTTAAGGTAATTAAGTAGCCAAAACAAAAATAGTCCTGAAAGAGCTTCTATTTCTTTCTTTTCGCTCGCTTTCTCCCTGGTGTGGTGACAGTTCTCTCTGTAGCCCTCTTTAAAAACCCGATGGCTCAGATGAAAAGAACGTATTCAAAGGAGACTCGGGGTGTGGTGAGGGCGTGGAGGAGAGAACTGAAATGTAGAGCAATTGAGTTGCTAAGGATAAGGTCAGAGTCTAATACTCAAAACCAGCATGCCACCGTGTCTCTCCGAATGGATCCACGGTGAACCAGAAAAATTAATCTCAGTGTTTTATTAAAGATATAAATAGCATCTTCTATGCCAGTTTTACAAAGCACAGCAGCACTAGGGAGACAGCATTTTTTAAGCATTTTCTCTGCGACGGTGTATAAACACACAGAGTATTTGTTTAGCTTTTGGTTTGCCCTGAAGAATAAAAGTGACTCTCTACTATAGATAATACTTCGTAATACAATTCCAAGGAACATGAGTTTATAGATGAATGGTTCTTTTGGAGTAGATCTTCGTTCTCCATTCACCTTACCCTATGTCTGCCCCTATCACTGCAAATGCTTATATATTTCCTTATTAGTGACCATCTTGACTCAGTTAAAAATAACTTGCCTATTTATGTGCTCACTTCTGTGTGGTGAGATCATCAAATGGCAAACTTTAGCTTTTCACACAAAGACTGATGTAGCCCGCACACAGCGTTGCCCTATGGCGGTGGGATGAATTGGGTGAATATGCACTCGGCCACATCTGGGAACACCGGTCTCCTGTAAGCAGGTCACCGGAAGCCCTGGAGTACCCCCTGAACCACATATTCAGAGGAATGATCATTTGACCACCATTAAAGGATGCACTCACTCTGCATCTCTGACTTACCTCAGTGATGTAAATTTATGATTTTAGCCTTCATTAATTTAAAAACCAATGTTAAGCACTTGACAGATTTGTTCCACAATCTATTACAAAATAACCTGGATTCCTAAGTGAAATGCAACAGTGATATCTTAGTAGAAAGTGCTCTGGATCCTAATCTCAATTCTTCTAGGTCCACAGCCTTGAACAAGTAATTTAACTCATCCATGTTTCGTTCTCTTTACCTGCCAAATGGCAATGTGTCCCTCCTAATTCCAAATTATATAAAAAAATATTTTAATATCTTAAGACTCATTATATTTTGAGAAAACAGCTATTCATAATACACCGTTGGCTAATTTTATGATGATTTTTATAATCCTTAATGTTTATATGTGCTAAGTTTGTTAGGCAGAATAATGCCTCCGCTTCCAAAGATGTCCACATTCAAATCCTTGGAATTTCTGAATAAGTTCCCATACATGGAAAAAAAAATTAGATGGCAAATATAATTAAAGTTGCTAATCCACTGACCTTTTGAGAGATTATCCTATATTAGTCAGGCCTTATGCCACACAAGTGTCCTTAAGACTCAATATCAAAGTAATGTGATGTGACAAGGGCTTAAGTGGCCATTGTTGGCTTTGAAGATGGAAGGGATCATGAGCCAAGGGATGCCTGAAGGCCGTAGAAGCTGGAAAGTGCAGGAAAACAGATTCTCTCTTAGTGCCTCCAGAAGCAATGCAGCCCAGCTGACATCTTGGCTGTAGCCTCCTAAGTTTCATGTTGGACTTCTGAACGACCAGTTTGTAAGGTAACAGTTTTACATTGTTTTAAGCCAAGTTCTGATAATTTTCTATAGCAGCCAGAGAAAACTCATATACTAAGTTCCACCAGTGTCACACAAAGTGACATAGCTATTGTAGGCTTAACATTAATTTAGATTATCCAGATTTCGAGATGGGTCCTTATGTTCGTAATAATATAATTGTGCCAAGTACTGTGCCTCAAAGTCTCAGTCAAGTATACTGGCTACAATAACCTTCCTAGGGTAAGGATGGGGGATGCAAAAGGTCTGAAGAAGCCATTTAATGATACTAAATGTTCAGCACTTAGGGCACTTCCACTTATTTACTAGTTTTGAGTCAGGACCTTGGAAAGAGGACAAGACACATTCTTTCACAGAAGATGATCAGGATTGGCTCAAATGTCAATTACTCTGTGCTTTCAACCTCTGTCAAGATCTCTGAGATCTGGGGAGTGAGTGGGCTGATCACAGCCTGAGAAGGAATAATAGAGTTGCCTCCATCTTGAAGAAGCTCTTGCCTTACCATCGAATTCCCTCAACTGAGTTTTGGCAAAGTTAGTTGGAGTCAAAATGTCAGGTTTTCCCTGCACTAGTGCGACAGACCCCATGTAGCTTCTGTGAATTTTCTCAGTATGAATTGCTTTCTTTATTTCCTCACATGCTAGTCTCAATCTCTTCCTTGAATCTGATAGCCTTTCCTAATAACCTATGTTTATAGACTAGTAACACTCTTGACTTAGAGTAAAGGCAAACTGAGCTCACAGCTAGAAGGCTTGGATAGAAGAAGGTATGTATTACTAAAAATGCCACCATAAGTTATTCATTCATTTAATAAACAATATTTATTTACTGCCTATCATAAGCTATGCATGGTTCTGTGTGCTAGAGATAAAGGTTGACCAAGATAAAATTTTGCTTTCATGGGCATCTTGTGGGAGAATCAGGCAGAAAACAGGGAAAAAATTCTCTATCTATCTGTGTGTGTAAAACCATTATAATCACTATAAACTACAACAGCAAGTTAAGAGACTAGTGTGTATTAGATATTATGCAGCCTGCTAAATATTTACAGTTTTCTCTCCTTGCATACACAAGGCTGGACTGCAATTTTGGTGGGACAGGCTCATGTGATCGGTTTTACTTATGAAGTGTGAGTGGCACTGATGTAAGCAGAGCGTTTTCCCAGTGTGAGAGCCTGCAAGACTCTCCTTCCCTCTGCTGCAGCAACTGGCAACATTCAAGATGGTAGATGCTCCATAATTTGGGTCCCTGAGTGATTCTTGGGAACCAGTGGGTACACAGTGGGATTGTGAAATAAAACTTTGTTGTTGTTTTAAACCACAAATATATGTTTGTCCCTCCACAATACAATCTATCCTCTTCTGACTGATGAAGCTAGACAGGGAAGGCACAACATGAAGGAGCTG
Organism: Paguma larvata; assembly: GCA_030068075.1. NCBI lineage: Eukaryota > Metazoa > Chordata > Mammalia > Carnivora > Viverridae > Paguma > Paguma larvata. Next base: position 86,862,671 of record CM057834.1, on the reverse strand, counting down.
AAACTTCACCAGAGACGTGACTAGTGATAAGTGAGCAATGGTAAGTTCTGGGCTAAGAATATTTCAGACATAGGAAATAGTGAGATATGCTTAAGCCAGGCTCACATAAAATCCTGATCCCCTCTGAAACAGGCTTGGGGGGCGCCTGGGTGGCTCAGTCGGTTGGGCGGCCGACTTCGGCTCAGGTCATGATCTCACAGTCTGTGAGTTCGAGCCCCGCGTCGGGCTCTGTGCTGATGGCTCATGAGAGCCTGGAGCCTGCTTCGGATTCTGTGTCTGCCTCTCTCTCTCTGCCCTTCCCCTGCTCATGCTCTGTCTCTCTGTCTCTCAAAGATAAAAAAACGTTTAAAAAAAAAAAAAAGAATGAAACAGGCTTGGATATGGATGACAGCTCTGTACAATGCCAGTTTTTTTTCTTTTCCTTGTCCGATTTCTTACCTAAGGATTTCTATTTATTCATATACTAATAATTATTTTGAAAAGCATGTTAGATGTTTGAACCCATATCATTACGTCTTAGAAATCAATCCCAGAAATATAGCTAAGGACCTAATTTATTTCTTAGCCATACGATTTTCTATTCAGGTATAGTCACTTTTTTTTGCCACTGTTTTTAATTCTTCACCCAAGTTATCATTATAAATTTCTCTGTAACCCTGGGGCAATGCTTAGGAGCCCGTGCAGCCTCTGAATCACTGCTATGGCATCATTTTCATCTATTCATTTATTAAGGTAAGTGTTTATTAAGCAACTACAATATGCCAGATTCTGGGCAGATCACTTGGGATAAAATTATGTACAAAGAGAACTTGCACTGTAGTGGAGGAAACAAATATTAAGCAAGTAATCACACTGATTCAATGAAAAATGACGACTATGATAGATGTAATGGAATAAAGGTTATATTGCTCTGAGAGTACATAAAAAGGGAATTTGAATCTGCCAGGGAGGTCAGAGAAGGCTTGCCTGATGAAGTGAAGCTTGAGTTGACATCTCATAGATGAGGAGGAATTAATCAGGTGAAGAGCTGAAAGAAACACTTGTTTGGGAAAGGGAACCACAGTCAAATCTTCTGTGGTGGGAGACAACATGGAGGGTAGTAAAATTAAGAGAAATCCATAGGGATGAAAGGAGATTTGTCGGATGCCTTTCATGAGCGGAAATGGACTAGGCACGCATGGAAGAAGGAAGCCATGCATGGAAGTGTAACTGTGTAGGAACTCTGTGTCTTTATAATGAAAGTAGTGGGGGATTTGAGGAAAGATGACTACAATAAAATATGTTAAAAAAAGAAAAAAGTGCTGACCACAGTGAGGAGAATGGGTTGGAAGGAGGCCAGAAGAAACGTGTGAGGAGGTCAACATGGCCATTGCCTAAGACCAACGAACAGATGATAACAACTCTGGTTAGTGGCACTGTGGTGGGACTAGAGAAAAATGATGAAGTCCATTTTCAATGAGGTGAACTTTATGAGGTTTGGCGAAGTGGGATATGGTGGAGGAAGAGGGAGATTTTGAGGATGACACCCTGTAATCTGAGGTGGTGATGTCAATGACTAAAACTGGAAACATGGAAAGAGAACAAAGCTCTCAGAGGAGGTTTCAGGTTGGGCATACTGAGTTTGAAGGACCTTTCAGACAAACAAGAGGGAATGGCAAATAGACAGTTGAAACTACAGATCTGAGATTCAAATAAAGGTCTAAGCTAGATATATAACTTTATGAGTCATTTGCTCCTAGGTGGTAATTGAAGCCACGGGCAAGACTGAGACTGCCTAGGGAGAGACCGTGGCATGAGGAGCAGCGGGGGTGGGAAGCCACGGAAGATCAACAGAACAAGCAGAGAAGGAGAAGATGTGGGGTTGGCACCAGAACTGGATCAGGGCCAACGTCAGGAAATCTTTCTGTCCACCATCGTCCAGGGACAAGATTTTAAAGAGTTTGTGTCTCAATATTCAAGTGCTCCATAAAAGAAATTTACTTCCCAGAGAAGTCATGCAGCTTATTGGAACTAGAGAATGAAGGACGGTTCTCTTCTCGGAAATCAGCTATTGCTCTTTTTCCTACAAGTTGTCCCAAAGCTGAGCGTTTATAAATCAGAGACCCATCCTAAGAAAATGACTGTTGCAGTACAGTGTCCTCTGGGATGTGCAGGTGATCACCGTACCTGTGGGAACAGGAGACCAGCTAGCCTTATGTTCTAGGATGAAAATAAAGCAATAACGTACTTAATCACAGACTTCCACCAAATGAAGTACTTGGAGCATGTTGATGTGCTCCAAGCAAGCAAGCAAACAAACAAACAAACAAACATCTCCTTTTCTTTACAAATATATGTTTTTTAAAAACAGACCCTAAGGTATGTTTTGCAAGGGAATTCCTCAGACACTTAATACAGACTCAACTTTCTTCTTCTTTTTTTTTTATATAGAACTCTTACAGACTGTTATCTGATTTCCAAACCAAGAGAAGGTCAACTGCATCCAATTATAAAAATTAAGGACTAGTCATACAGACTCAGGAGAATGGATGACTAGAAACCTGGGAGAGTGAAAAAAAAGAAAGATCAATAAAAAGTCCTCCTGAGACGTCAAGAGCCAGCGCTTTCTGAGGCCACGGACAGAACACACAACCTTTCTCAGCACAACGGCCCTTGAAAGCTTTAAGTTGGCTAAATAGTTTTGAGTCATCCTGACAATCCTGAGGTTGAATTACATTAACTCTACTCTTTCAGAAAGCATAAAAGCTCACACACATGGTCCATGAACTTTTTTAAAGGAAAGAAAAATAATAGGACTTGAAGGAGTAAACTTTAGTCATCTTGAAAATAAACCTTCTCCCGTACTCCCATTTCCATATGAGCTAGATAAATGTATACGCATGCATTAATCCATGCATTAGCTAATAGTCTTCCCTGCCTTTAGATAATAACAGGAAGCATATTTAAACTTTGTGTATTAGTTTGCTAGGATTGCCATCAAAGTACCCAAAACTGGGTGGTTTAGCAGAAAAATATTATCTGGGTCTGGAGGCCAGAGGTCTGAAATCATAGTGTGGGCAGGGTTACTTCCTTCTGAGGGCTACAAGAGAAGATTCTCTTCCAGGCTTCTCTCCTTCACTTACAAAAAGCTGTCTTCATGTTCACATGACCTTCTCCAAATTTGGCACGTCTATCTCCGATTTACTCTTTTTATTAAGACACCAGTTATACGAGATTAGGGCTCACCCTAATGGCCTCATTTTAACTTATAAAGATACTATCTCCAGGAAAGGTCACATTCTGAGGTACTGGGGCTAGAGTTTCAACCTATGAATTGGCAGGGGGGGAGGGAGGCACGATATTACTCATAGCATTCGATATCTGTGCAAAATGAACAAATAAGTTAATAAATAATATTTGCTACCTGCTGTTGATGTTGGTTAAAGGTATGCTCTTTAAAGTTTATTTTAGTATTGCTGATCAGTTACATTAAACCCATTTGCCTTATCTGCTTCATGACCAAAAGCAGTGTTTAATAATTAACAATTAGCCACTGTGCTCCCATAATATTTATCACAGTCAGCCTGGTGCTCTATTCTTCCATAAATACCACTTTCTCTAATCCTCTTGTAACCTTCTTGGGGACACGGACCATATATTGATCATCCGAGTACACTTGTTGCGTCTAGCATTGTGATTTACACATGAGCTGTTACTAATAAGCACTTTTTTGAGGTGAATTGAACTGAAATGTTAGTTGAGATAATAAATTTGCAAAGTCACTATAGAACTGTACGAAGTTAATTGACTCGCAGAAGAGAGTGCTTTAGTCTCATTTACCAAGTTCTAATTAAAGAAGGTAATGAAAAATTGACAAATGGTGGCTCAATGAGACCAATCTATCTATTTTGTTCTCTGGACATTCAACAGCCTTGCATTCCAGGAATGTTTTTAATGAACAAGGATGGATCAGGACTCTGGTCCCACCTCTAAAACAATGAGCCCCAGGATTTGGTTGTCCAACTGTCTTCAAGAGTCAGTCCGGTAGCATCTTGTGCCTGGCTAGAGAGTTTAGCACAATAAAGATTAATCATACCTGGGGCGCCTAGGAAGCTCAGTCGGTTCAGCGTCCAACTTCAGCCCAGGTCATGATCTTGCAATTCATGAGTTCAAGCCCCGCGTCGGGCTCTGTGCTGACAGCTCAGAGCCTAGAGCCTGCTTCGGATTCTGTGTCTCCCTCTCTCTTTGCCCCTGCCCATCTTGTGTGCTCTCTCTCAAAAATAAATAAAGACGTTAAAAAAAAAAGAGTAAACATACCTGACAGAATTTTCCCAAAGGCCGCATGTCATTAACTGACATGAGAGAACTTGAGAGAAAGAGCGTGGATGTATGTAAATTGTACGGTTTCTACATTGTTCACTCATTTGCATGTAGGTTCTGATGTCATTTTTAGGGGATGCAGGTCTCGATTTTTGAAGCTACTTCCCTGATCATGCAATCTACAGATTTCTCTCATTCACTTTCCATCACCTTATCCTTTTAGACATTTTCTTTGTTAGTGTTGACCACTATTGAATATAATCACCTATATTGTTGTTTACTACCTACCTCTCCATGTTCCCCAACCCTCCACCTGAATATAAACTCCGTGGCAGCAGGAGCCTACGCATCCTTTCTTTCTGAGATCTCACTCACTGGGCCCGGCTCTGGTAGATATTCAGCATCCGGTGAGTAGGCTCCTGCACCCCTCCCTCTGTCCCTATGCCACTTCTCTCAAGTCCTCACCTCTTACCAGTGTCCCTTCCACTCACGCCACGGAAGCTTCGGCCGGTTCCTTGCTATTCTTCAAACACATCAAGCACCGTGTCCTGCCTCAGAGCCTTTGCAGGTACTTTTCCCTCTACTTTGGGATGTTCTGAGAGAAGTCTTCATGCTTTGTGCTTTGCCCTCTTTCAGACCTCTCCTCAATACACCCTGATGCCCTAACGTCCTTTCTGTATGAAAGCCCCTCCCTCCTGAGGCTCTAATGCCATGCTTTATCTTTTTTTTCTCCACAGTCATCACAGTCACCACAAGACAGAGCATACATTTATTTGTTTTACTGGAATGCTGTGAGACACCACTTAGATATCCCTTCAGCAACCAGACATTCCTCCTCCAAACTGTGGAGAGTGTGCCTGCCCACAGATCGTGGGTAATGAACCAGCTCCACGGGACACCGCCCTTGGCTAAAGGATTCGCCTCACTCAAGGTTTTGTCTCTCCCGAGTGGCAACCACATCAAATACACGGTCAGTACAAAGGCCCTCCCAATTCCAGGCGGTCTCTGGAGTTTTCTTGTTGCAATTGATTCTCAGTTTTGCCTTTCCCTCTGCCCAGACTTGCTTCGATCACTCTGACCTGTCTTGATCCCTAATAAACCTCCTGTACATAAACCTCAATTTCAGAGTCTGTTTTCCTGAGAACACAAGCTAAGACTTATATGAGGTATAAGCTCCATGAAAATGGGGACTTTGCTGATTCACTCTTACTCACTGTTGCATCCCCCAGTGACTAGAACAGTGCCTGAGAGGAGCTTGATTAATATTTGCTGAACAAATAATGAATGAGAAGATACTCATCTCCCTTCCCAGAGGAGAATTTATGAACACACACGGATTACTTCATATGTGTATATATATATATATATATATATATATATAAAACATATATATGTTTTTAACTAGAAGACAATACAAAGCAGCAGCTTTCAGGAGATTTATTCAACTCCTTTGAAGAAAGCAAGCCGGGACACTATGAATAATTCCTATGGATTATTTATCTTGCGTTACACAAGTCCAGTCTTCAGTGTTTTCACAGAAACATCTAGAATCACTCCAGTGTGATTTCACATCCCATTTAACCTTCCTAGAAGCTATATGAAGAAGGCATTTGAGAAATTATCTCTATTTTCTAAATGATAGAACTGATCTCTATTTTCTAAATGATAGAACTGAAGATTATAAAGTTTAGGGGCACCTGGGTGACTCAATTGGTTAAGCATCCGACTTCAGCTCAGGTCATGATCTCACAGTTCGTGGGTTCAAGCCCCGCGCCGGGCTCTGTGCAGACATCTCGGAGCCTAGAGCCTGCTTTGGATTCTGCCTCCTTCTCTCTCTGATACTCCCCCGCTCATGCTCTGTCTCTCAAAAATTATATAAACATTAAAAAAATAATAAAGTTTAAAATGACTTACCTGAGACCACTCATTACTAGGACACGGCAGAACTAATACCCAAACTCGGGTCTTCTGTACTTTTATGCCACGTTCCTTTTCGTTCTTTTGCTAAGAATAAATCCAGTTTGTAGTGACTGTGTTAATTTCATATGAATATAAATACACATGCCCCTGACTTCTTATCAAAGCTTCATTTAAAACTTAAGGTCCTTCTGTAGCAGGCATCCCTCTTTGATCAAGACTTACAAATCCCTCAAGTAGAAACTTAACTTAGAAGATTCTATTGCTTTTAAGATTCTTAAAAGAAGTTCTTTTAAGTTCTTTAATTTATGAAGTTCTTAATACACACTGCAGGAAATACTAATAATTATTGCCATTGATCTTGAGAAGTCCTTCCTCTTTGAGTCAGCAATTACTCCTGTTAGTATCGACATGTCAATATCATTTGTCAATGTAACTTTCTTACCAAAATCTAAGTTTGAATAGAAGAGATGCAAAAAATATTTAATACACTAGGGATATAGTTTATATTAATAGAGAGATCTGTCTTTATGCACCCCTGTGCATAAATTAAATACATTTAATCAACAAATTTAATAAATTCAATCAATACATGTATTACAATCCTGGAAAGTAGTTTTTAAAAGCACTTCATGTTCAGTAGTGTTTTTTTTTTTTAATGTTTATTTATTTTTGAGAGAAAGAGAGAGAGACAGAGTGCAAGCGGGGGTGGGCAGTGCATAGAGAGAGGGAGACACAGAATTTGAAGCAGGCTCTAGGCTCTGAGCTGTCAGCGGCCTAGAGGAGGGGGCTTGAACCCACGAACTACAACCCACGAACTATGAGATCATGACCTGAAGTGACGTCCAACTGACTGAGCAACCCAGGGGCCCAGGGTAATTTACTCTTACTTAGCTTGAAAGAAAAAAGTGATCGTGAGCGCTAGAGAGCCAGAAGATAAAGAAGATGGGGAAAAATGGTGAGGACACTCCCTTTTTGTAGGTACAACCGAGGAAGCTGTTGTGACTGCCAGAGAGCTGTCCTTGCTGAGCACACTGGAGGGAGGAATCTATCTTCCAAGAGACTCCATCTGCAATGATGGACACACGCAGCAGTTTTATTCCTTGATATATAGTTAGTTACATTATAAACCTTATAATGCGATCATAAATAAATTACTCTTTTCTAGAAACCAGGTATGTTTATTCTGAGATGTTCTATGTGTTGGGCTAGGGTGGAGGAAAGGCTCCATAAAATGGAAACTGACCCAAGATGGCTGAAGTTCCCGCCACAGCCCTGGGAGGCGGACACGTCATTCCAGTAGACCAATAGGACTTTAACTCGTCACCAGCTTCAAAATCTCCTCCCCAAACCCATTAAAAACCCCTAACCCCTAATCTCAGGTGCGACTTCCGCGACTCCTCTCTTGCCAGTCGCGGAATTTCGCCTGAAGGTGCTTGCAATAAAGTGTACTCTCAGACCACGCTTTGCCTTGGCGGTCTTACTTTTATCCATCAGCGACTCGTAACCTTACACTATGTAGGAGAGACTACTCTTTGGTAGCCACTGTACCTTGGGACATACTGTTATCAGAGTAACTGAACTGAAAGAGCTGGGAACTCACTCCAGCTCCACCACTCGTCACCACTGGCTTTTGGGTAAATCACCATAGGCTCTCTGAATTAAAGTGTCCTCATGCAAAACAATGTTGTGACATGTAGCATCCTTAACTCAAAGAGTCGAACATATTCAATGGAGTCAAGGTGTTTACAAGTGCTAGGTAAATGAGAAAGGAAGTACAAGAATAAAAGTATTTTTCGGGTGGGAGGGCGGCTGGGTGGCCCAGTCAGTTAAGCATCTGTCTCTCGATTTCGGCTCAGGTCATGATCTCAAGGTCATGACCTCAAGCCCTGGATTGAGCTCCACGCTGAGAGCTTGGAATGCCCTCCCCACCTCTCTCGGCCCCTCCCCCACTTGCATGCACGCGCATCCTGTCTCAAAATAAATACACATTTACTAAATAAATAAAAAATATTTTTAATTAACAAAAGAAGCCCATGTCATAAAATTGCCAAAACTTAAAACCTCCCAGCATTTCACTTGTTGGAACAAAAATTGCACAATTTAAACACGAGAGTGAGGAGCTCTCTGTGACCTTTCCTGGGTGCTGCACGCGTCCTTTGTGGTTTTCAGTTCTTAATGTGCTGGGTTTGTGCTGGCTACTGTTGAGCAGGTCATCCCATTTCCATTTACAGGCAAGAATATGGATTTTTTAATGTACCCCCTATAGTTTATAAATCCACGACGAAGGCGCTAATAAATATTATGCAGGGCTTAAATTTTAATCCCTTTTCTTTTTCTTCCCACAATAGGATCCTATGGTGACAGTCACATTTCTGTTTAATATTTTTATTCCTCAAACTGAAATATCTGCAACAAAATTACATCTTCCAACCCCAAGGCCTCTATTTCTATTCTAACACCAGGTCCAAGATTTCTCCTTTTTTCTATATCCTGGCCAGTATGCAGTGCAGGTCATTTTTATATCATCTTTTGTTTTTTAAATTAGTTTATTTAAATTCAAGTTAGTTAACATACAATGTACTTTTGTTTCCGCAGTAGAACCCAGTGACTGATCACTTACATATAACACCCAGTGCTCATCCCAACAAGTGCCCTCCTTAATGCCCATCACCTATTTAGGCCATCCCCCCACCTACCTCCACTCCGGCAACCCTCAGTTTGTTCTCTGTATTTAAGAGTCTCTTATGGTTTGCCTCCCTCTCTGTTTTTATCTTATTTTTGCTTCCCTTCCCCTACGTTCATCTGCTGTGCTTCTTAAATTCCACATGAGTGAAATCGTATGATATTTGTCATTCTCTGACTCATTTCCCTTCGCACAATATACTCTAGTTCCATCTGCATTGTTGCAAATGGAAGGATTTCATTCTTTTTGATCGCCCAGTAGTATTCCAACCCCCCCCCCCAAATCTTCCTTATCCATTGATCAGTCAATGGACATTTGGGCTCTTTCCATAATTTGGCTATTGTTGGTAGTGCTGCTATAAACATTGGGGTGCCTGTGTCCCTTCAAATCAGCATTTTTGCATTCCCTTTTCTATTGACAGGATCTCCAAATAACCTTCTCCACTACCTCTAGTCCCTCATTCCTCATATCACTGCCCGATCACAGTTTCAAAAGCCTCTTAACTCTGAAATAACCAGTGATTAAATTAGAAAAGCTCATCTTTTCTAGCCTGACTTTCAAAGTCAACTACAATCTGATTCACACTAACGTTTTCAGCAATATTTGCCATTATCCTTCTCTATCAAACTTTTTCTGTGGGGGAAAGTGCTTTACTCCCTCATTTCAGAACTAAGGTTGCATCTTTCCAGCTCTTGTTCCTCTTCCCCAGAAACGCTCATTCTTCCTCAAATACCACTTAGTTCTTGAACTCGAAGGGTCTTGGGAGAGATGTCTTTTGCCCTTTATTTTAAACTGAGATACACAAAGGTTAGGCAGACCAAATTCCTTCGGTATGGACCTACGGCTCAGAAATAAGATGTCTGTGTTATTTCCACTGCGCTCGGCAACTTGCACTGAGCTGGCGACTCAGATGACGTTAGTGCCTAGATTCCATGGATTCTAATGCAGGATCCTCTGAGACCTAACTTAAATGTGACTCCTATCACCAATCCTCATGCTTAAGCCAGTTGGGAATTCTCTCCTTTCTGAATCTCTGTATCACTTTTAGTGAATTCTATAATTCACCTGAATATTAAGCATGTGGTGCTTTGTGATAATTCTCAATTTTTCTTATTGATTTTTAAATTACAGAAATACCACCTACTGCTGTAAAAATTCAAACTGCACAGAGATGTGGAAAAAGAAAATGTAAAGACGACTAACTTGCCTACAAGTCCCCCTCCAAAGTAATAACTACTAAGTTATTATTGCTCAGATGATTTTTCTATGCATCTAATAACATAATTAGTATACCTGGAAAAGAAGCAGTTGGTACTCCACAGAGTTCATGTTCAATCCTTCTTTTGCACTCTCTCCCTTTTGTTTTCTCCCTGAAGTACACGAATGCACGTGCGTGCACATGCACACACACATTTTAATGTGATCATTACATACATACATTATATATATATATATATTTTTTTTTTTTGAATTGTTTCAATGTTTTACTAAGACAGACAATTTGATAATGAGTATTTCTGCTCTTTTATGGAAAACCTGTATAACATTTATAGGAGAGACTGATCAAAAAGGAATTGTTGTGTCAACTGTATATACATTTAAAGTTAAAATAAAGTTTCACAAGCTCCCTTCCAAAGTTCACCAGCAGTACACGTGAGGGTTTATTTTTCCTAATCCTCACTAATTAGGATGTTTTCAGTTTTTACCAATCTGATCAATAAAAGCGCTAACATGTTGTTATAGCATGTTTGTGTGAACATACATCACAATGATCTATCATCGATCTACCTACCTATAAGCCATGTTTTTCTATACATTGTTTATTTTTCCCATTTTCAACATCTTCTATTATTTTTCTGAGCTTTCTTTGGCATATTTGCAATGAATTCGCTTTGTTAAATGTTTTTCCTTATTTAATGCTAGAATGAAAACTTGAAGCAGAGATTTTCTTTCCACCTTTGTTTTCTCAGTATTCATTACAGACCTTGCACAGAGTAGGTGTTCAGTAAATACTTACAGCTTGGTTTCCTATGACAGATTGTCTAGTTGTCTGGCTGTCTAGATTTTGAAAGCTAAATGAAGCAGAAACAAGAGATATTTGAATTCTGGGATTAGAGGGCTGGCAGCGGCTGGACAAAGTCCTTCTCCAATCTACCATGGTGTCCGCAGAGCCAGGAGTACAGAACCTCCTGACTGAATACTCAGTTTATACACCCAATGAGCTACTGAAGGACGTTTATGGAGTTAGGGATACTTTACACGTTAGGACAACTTTAACACATTCATGGAGTTAGGGATATGTATCTCCTTTACTGATTTATGAGACAGTGCTGCTTAGAAAATGATACCCTTCTTCATTATTTATTACACTGCCTGTGTCCCTGCACTCAGCAATCATGCACATTTTAAGGTTCTTTTCTACTTTGTGTCTTCATGTTTTAATTTCTGGTAAGAAAACAGGAACTACACTTGACATCAGGAGGTAGAGTCAAAGACATATGCCCATTCCATCTCCTTTCTCTTGATCAGATGAGAATAGGCCCCATTCTGTATACCCAGGTGAATGAAGAAATTATAAAATATGCATACCAGGTGAAAGGAAAGAGAAAAACACATTATCTGTATATTCTTCCTGTGAAGCTTGCATCTCTCTCACGAAGAGGCTTAGCCTCATGGTACCAGCTGCCTCTGCAGCTCAGGGTAAACCTATTTCTTTATACAGTGTAAGGGAGCTGCTATCCATCAGCTGCCCAAGGGAAAAAAAAAATCCATGAAGTCTAACTCAAGCGTCTGTCAAATTGAATATTCTTTCTGTTCTGTCACTGAAGACTTTTTGGAGAAATTTCCATCTTTCGTAAGCGTTCAACATCGAGGGCTCTCTCCAACACTGTCAAGAGTTTCTGAGTAGGTTGCTGTTTCTCAGAGTTCCCAGGGAGGACAGACTCACATCATCGCTCTTCTTCCACATCATTTCCTCTCTATCCCCACTCCCACATGACTAATTTCTCCCATCCCATAATACGAACTGCTACCCAATTACTCCACCCCACTCATTACCTTGCCCTGCTGTTCCCTTTCTGCCATACAGCCCAACAATCCAAGGATAGAACTTGGTAGGTGTATACGTGATTCCACATGCTTTATTTATTTCCCAGGAATGTTTAGAGAAAGTTTACAGCTCTTCTGCGCATCAGAAGAATGAACGGTTTTCCTTCTGCAGCCTGATCTTGTTCCTTCCTTCATGTGACAATCTCTCTCACTTCCTTCCTGTGTAATATCGTTACCACTGCCTCAAAACAACAGCATCTCATGTGAACCCTGTCCTACCGTACTGTTGCTCTGTTTTCCTCCTACTCCTCTTTTCGTCCAATTACCTGAATATTCCCCTCTGATACATTTCTCCTTTCTTCCCTTTCTCACTTAGACTTTGTGCTTTCGTTTTATTTTTGTCTTTTAAGAATTATGCATTGTTACCTTTTTTTTCCCAGAGGGCCTTTAGGAGGCAGCCCTCGATATTTCCTTTCCTGGTTTGTTACATAAAGGTTTCTAAAAAGAGTTGTTAGACAGCCAGCGAGCCCTGTGATATATGACTATTGCCCAAGCAGTGGCATAGCTGGAAGAACTGAACGAAACCCAAGAATCTCAAGGGAAACAAAAAACTAATGTAAAATGGCATCAACCTTTAGTTTCAAAAGGATCATTACAATAATATAGGCAAGCCTCAGTATTTATATATGAGGACACTGCAGCTCAAAGATGATAAGCAATTTACCTAACGTCACACCACTAACAGGTGTCAGGACTAGACCCAAGCAAAAGGTAACTAGACCCAAGTCTCCTGGCTGCTGATTAAGTTTCTTCTGTTTCTTTCAGTATAGTCCCTTCACCATTTCCCAAGGTCCAGAATTTAGCATGAGCTCTGTGAACCCTCTCTCATTTAATGTAGGGGTACACAGATCACTGGCACACATCAAGGGAGTTACTTTCCATGGAAGGGAAGTCAGTCTGACAACAGCTCAGGAGCTCACAATTGCATTGTTTTAAGAGCAAACTGCCTCTCTGTTCTGCCTTCTAAATTATAGGGGAGGAAAAATCCAAGCTCCTAATAAAGTTTTAAATAGACTGCATCAAACGGCACGCTAACTTTGAATAACGGTGCCATCCAGGAGAGCCTCATCATGACTCCCGCAGATCAGGGCTTGGGGCCAGTGACAGACAGAAGCTGAGGACTCTCCAGGTCCTTAACCTAACTCTAAGCCAAAGATGAAGGTAACAGTGTCTCAAATTGCCTTCCGCTACTGTCTTTACAAGTTTTATACTTGAAGAAGGAAAAGGAATTCCCTACTCCGAGTGGTTCACGAAAGCTGCTTGTAAGCAGTTTCATCGGATTTGTGAAGCTGCTGTCTCCAGATTTGTTTCAAGACTGTAGGACGGTGGGCAAGGGGAGTGGAACAGAAATGAGACAAGAGGGTACCTCCCCAGCTAATTATATTCATTTCAGGAATGTTGGCACATATTTGAGTTCTAGAACTTCCATGAGGGCACCCTTGGACAAGATGTGGACCCTGTTTATTTTAAGGTACCTAATTCTAATTCATGCTACTGGTGCCTTGTTTGTTTTGTTTTCTTTTGTTTTCCCTTAAAGTACTGGAGAGGGGTTTGGTATGGAGAGTTTCTGGAGGAGGGAAGAAAACATTTTTAATTGTAGACTTTAGATGTTTTTTCTTTTTTACAAACAAACCCAATAAGCAACATTTGTGATACTGTCTTACGTTTTTATTTGCCTGGGATGCACAGGATTCTCTCTTATCAGGGAGGAAAATTTCAAAAACTATATTGCTTTAGTTTAAATTAGACTTGTCACAGAAAATACAGGACACCAGTTAAATCTGAATTTAAGATGAACAATAATTTTTTTTATAAATTATCTCCAAAATTTCACAGGGGTGTAAATACACTTTGGTGCCTGAGTGGCTCAGTTGGTTAAGCGTCATGATCCCATGGTTCGTGAGTTCAAGCCCAGTGTTGGGCTCTGGGCTGACAGCTCAGAGCCTGGAGCCTGCTTCAGATTCTGTGCCTCCCTCTCTCTCTGGCCCTCCCCTACTAATGCTCTGTCTCTCTCCCCAAAAATGAATAAACATTAAGAAAAAAAATTTTTTTAAATAAAAAAAAAAAAAAAAAAAGGGCTTCACTGTTTACCCAAAGCTCTAGTTTAACTGGGCATTCTTAGATTTTTATTTACTAACTCTGGCAATCCTAGCTTTTAGATATCAATATTGAACCTACTGTGGATTCCTCTGCCTCTGGAATTTTATAGAAGTTCCAAGTTGTAAGAATCAGGGAGCACCTGATACAAACAGTTAAAAGAGAAAAGGAAAACAGAAGAAAGGAAAAGTTTTCTGAAAATGGCATCACTTCAAAGTGTTTTTGAAAAAACCACATTTTGAAAATCGTGGCTTTACTCTGCAGATTGAAATCATGATTTCTGCTAGCAGTGTAAGGTTTGATTTTACAAATATAGCAGTTAGAAAATTTACAAAAATCATTTGTTGCCACAATGCTGGTTAATGTTGAAGGAAATCATTTTTCACCCTCCTGGAGGCAGATGAAGAAGGAATGTTCCATGGTTGTCAAGATTGGGGGTACTGAATAAATATAGTAAGTGTTGAAATCCAGGATCAGACGCTTATCAGCAATACAATACTGGACAAGTATTTTGTGTGTCCTGTGCCTCAGTGATTTCGTTTGTAAAGAGGGGATAACAAGATTGCCTACTCTACAGGTTCCTTGTGAGGACTGATTGGCATAGTGTGTATAAACGACTGAGCACAGTGCTTGGCAAACAAGTGTCCAAGTAGCAGTGACTCTTCGTCCATCTTCCTCTTCCTCTTCCAAAATGTTTCCCATACCATTAAATGTAAGATTAAAAAATGCGGAATATTCAATAATGGACTCCTACTCATCAATAAGAAGAAAAAACTCTGTTACATACAGTATCGACATTACTGAATCTCTCAAATACAATCCTGAGCAAAAGCAGTCAGATAAATGAGAATACGATACCCATCTGTGATGTCTAATGACATCCTGACTGGATCATTTTTTTTTTAACGTTTATTTATTTTTGACAGACATAGAGACAGAGTGTGAGCAGGGGAAGGGCAGAGAGAGAGGGAGACACAGCCATCAGCACAGAGCCCGAGGCGGGGCTCAAACTCACAGACCATGAGATCATGACCTGAGCTGAAGTCAGCCGCTTAACCGACTGAGCCACCCAGGCCCCCCCTGAGTGGATCATTTTTAACATATCTTCACCATACCTCAAATGTATTTTTAGTAATAAACATAAAATTAAATAAAAAATAATAATGGAAGAAAATAAGGCAAACGGTAAAAACAAATGAACTAAAGATTTATAGTAAAAAGTAGTAAATCAAAATGACTATCACAGTAAAAAAGGAAAAAAATCAATAATACATACATTTGATTCTGTTTTTACAAAGTGTTGCACACATGGTTTTGGATTTTATGAAAAAAAATATATATTTTTTTTTTCAGAGAGACTGAGAGAGAGAGAGTGAGTGAGAGCATGAGCAGGGTAGAGGGGCAGAGGGAGAGAGAGTGAGAATCCCAAGCAGGTTCCATGCCCCACACAAAGACTGACTAGAGGCCTGATCCCACAATTCTGGATGGTGACCTGAGCCAAAATCAGGAGTCAGATGCTCAACCAACTGAGCCACGCAGACCCCCATGTATGTTTCTATAACTGCACGGGAAAATGTCCAAAGAACCATACCAAAATAGTGACTGATTATACTTTTTTGTGGCATGGTAGGGTATTCTTTCTTATTTACATTTAATTCTGAGCAAGTATTAAAATAAGGAATTTTCTAGAAAGAAATTTGCTTAAGTTCCACATTTTCTTTATTATATTTATTTTTCCCAAACACCGTCTCATTCTATTCACTGAAATGAAATTCAGTGTTTAAGAACAATGGCAAGAATGGACATTCCTGCCTTGTGCCTGACCATAGAGGAAAACCTCTCAGGTTTTCCCCATTGAGGATTATATTAGCTGTGGCTCTTTTGTAAATGGTCTTTATGATGTTGAGATGTGTTCTCTCTATCCCTACTTTGTTGAGGGTTTCTATCAATAATGGATGCTGTACTTTGTCAAACACTTTTTCTATCTATTGAGAGGATCATATGGTTCTTATCCTTTCTTTTATTAACGGGCTGTTTCACATTTATTAATTTGTGAATACTGAACCACGCTTGCAGCCCAGGAATAAATCCCACTTGATCGTGGTGAATGATTCTTTCGGATTCTATTTGTTAGTATTTGTTGAGAATTTTTGCATCCATGTTTATCAGGGATATTGGCCTGTAATTCCCTTTTATTGTGGGGTCTTTGGTTTTGGAATCAAGGTAATATTGGCCTTGTAGAATGAGTCTGGAAGTTTTCTTTCCATTTCTATTTTTTGAAAGACTGAGAAGAATTGGTATTAACTCTTTGTTAAATACTTGTTAGAATTCCCCTTAGGAAGCCATCTAGTCCTGGACTTTTGTGTTTTGGGAGTCTGTGATTACTGATTCAGTTTCTTCACTGGTTATCAGTCTGTTCAAGTTTTCTACTTCTTCCGATTTCAGTTTTGGTAGTTTATATGTTTCTAGGAATTTATCTATTTCTTCCAGATTGTCTTGGTAGCTTTTGAATTACTTTTATAAGAATCTATTCAATCTCCATTATTGGATTATAATTTATATCTCTTAAAAAATTTAATGATTGCCTTAAGGTTTACAACATGCGTCATTAGGGGCATCTGGATGGCAGTTAAACGTTCAACTCTTGATTTGGGCTCAGATCATGGTATTGTGAATTCCAGTCCCGCACTGGGCTCTGTGCTGACTGTGTAGAGCCTGCTTGGGATTCTGTCTCTCTGCCCCTCCCCACTGGTTCATACTCTCTCTATCCTGCTCAAAATAAATAAATAGACTTAAAAAAAAACACACAATATGCATCTTTAATTACAACATATCCTCAAACAATACTACATGGTTTGGTATGTAGTGTAAGAATCTTAAAAATTGAAATAAATTGCTTCCTCTTATTTTTATGCTATAGTTGTCATCGATGTTATTTCCTCACAGTTATCAACCCAAATACACTGCTATTATTGATATGGTAGGCAGTGAGTTATCTTTCAGAGAATTAAGGTTTTTAAAAAATTCTTTTATACTGACCTTTATATTAACCATTTCTAGAATTTTTTCTTTATGTAGATCTAAGCTTTTGATCTTATATCACATTGGGCCTTCCCCAAAACCATTTTGAACACATTTCTTATAGTGCAGATCTGCTGGCAGTGAATTCTCTATTTTGTTTGCCTAAAAATATTATTTCTATTTTACTTGTTAAGGGTATCTTCACTATGAATAAAACTTTGTGTTGATATTTTACTTTTAGCATATTAAACATGATGAGCCTTTTTTGGGGAGCTTGCAAAATTTTTGATAGTAAGTCTGTTGCAATACTTGATATTTTCTGTGTATATCATGTATCTTTTTGTCCTCTATTCTCTCTATTTCTGGTTTTGAGCTTTTGAAACACAATGAATTTAGGTTGTGCTTATGTGTGTCTTACTTCCTTTGCAATTTATTGTGCTTGGCATTCTCAAAATTCCCTGTATTTGTAGTCTCATATACTTTGCTATTTTTAAAAATTCTCAACCATTATCTCTTCAAATATTCATTCTGTCCCTTTTTTGGGGGGTTAAGCATTACGTATGTGTTAAACCATCTAATGTTGTCTTACAGATTGACGTGCTCTGCTTAATTTATTTCCATTTTTGTTTCAATTTGGGTAATTTCTGTTGGAAAATATTCAAAATTGTTGATTCTTCTTTTAATTGTTTTGAATGTAGTGGTGAGTCTTTCAAAGTGATTTTTCATCACTGTTAACTCTGGCTTTTATTTTTAGCATTCCTTTAGATTTTTTTTTTCTTATGATTTCTGTCTCTCTGTTGAAATGCTTCCTATTATTTTGTCAATTTTATCCACTATAGACTTGAACACATTAATCATGGATGTTCTGAAAGCCTGCCCAAAATTCAAAAATCTTGATCATTTGTTAGTCTGGTTGTGTTCACTGCTCTGTCTCTTGAGCGTATATGGTTTTCAATCTGCATGGTTTTGATGTTTTACCACTTTTGACTGGTTCTGGAGCATAGTTTGTAGAATACTAGAACTGAGATAATTCATATGTATGCCTGAGATTCACATGCTTCTTCTGCTGCTAGACCTTCATTGTGGAGAGTTAATTTAGGCAAATGTTGAGTTGTTTGGGTCTTGCTGTTATGATTACTTTCAGTAAATACTGCCTTCAGATTCCTTTGGTATCATCCTGTGCTTAATGTGGATATTGGTGTGAAAGATTTTTCTCAAGTTTCACTGAATAGAAGCACTGCTTTAGCTACATTTAACATATTTTGAGATGTTATGTGATTTTTATTGCAAAATCTTTTTATTATAATTTTTGATTTTTTCTTTTACCTATTAGGTACATAAAATGTGTTGTTTAGTTTCTAAATTATTTGGTAGGTCCCAGGTATCTTTCTGTTATCAATTTATAATTTAATTATATTGTAGTCAGAGAACACACTTTGTATTATTTCAGTGATTTCTTATTTACTGATCTTTGTTTTATGGCCAAGATCATGATATATGTCAGTAAATTTTTTGTGTGTACTTGTGAACAAGATGAGGGCAATATTTTACAACTTTCAGGTCAGTTTGCTTGACAGCCCATTATTGTTCCCTATATCTTTATTTTTACTAATTGTTTAATTGATTTGTCAATTTTTGGGAGAGAGCTGATGAAATCTCTAAATATAATTGTGGATATTTCTATTTTAAATACATATATTTGAGCCTATACAGTGCCTAGCATGGACATGGGCACATGGTAGGCACTCCATATAGACTTGAGGAATAAATGGTCTAGTCTCCTACATAGCTGAAGCATTCCAAATTGTTCTACCGCTTTCCAACAAAAGGATGAGGGAACACTTGCTTTTCTGTCAAACATATTGGTAAGCAAAACGTCCTAATTACAATTATTGTATGAGGAAATACTTTAAAGGGGGGAGCTTTTAAGTACTCTGAGATCCTTCACAAAAAGAAACAGAAACGTGACAGTGTCCCTATGTTCTTCTCTGTCCAGCCCCCACCCCAGAAAAACTTTAGGCTACACTGTCTTGCAATGTAAAGTCTTACGGCTCCTTCAATAGCCACTTTCACTCAACGGATAAAGAATAAGAGGATTTAGACATGACTACAATGCAAGCTGGGTAAGTCTTTGTCTCCCTTTCCTGTCTCTCTTCTTCCTATTTTTGTTGTTGTTGTTGTTGCTGTTGCGAATTGAAAGAAGTTAAAACCCCTTTCGTGATTTGCTGTTTAATAGGCAAATGATTCTTTGAGGCAATTCCCAGTGGGACTCACTTTACATTTTGGGAACATTCTAGTTCAGTGATAGCAGATGGAACATCATAGTTAAAATTTTTAAAAGAGAGACAAGAGTTCCACAAAGATTAACCAGGTGGCAGTTGCATAGGCAAAAAAAAAAAAAAAAAAAAAGCAAAGAAAGAAAAATAAGATAGATGACCGTTTGGAACTAAAACCTGCATCCAGGTAGTTGGGAAATTGGGAAGGGAAGGGAAGGGAACATTACCTCTTTCTTGGTTTATATTTTGAAGTGCTGCTTGTGATGCTTACTAACTTACTGAGAATGGAAATCTTCTATTTGGTTTAATTTCTTACAGCATCTAATGTTTCCTCTGAGGAACCGGGGAAGGAATAAGAGGAACTCAATTTCTTCCAGCACTCAGGATAGACCCTTCATTCCTCAGTATGAATGTGGCGTTTATTATTTGACTCTCTGTGGGATTACTACTGGACTTTAGCTGCTCTAAATAGAGAACAAAATAACTGTTCCTTTGTTAAAAGAATAACAGATATTAATGAGCTGATAGGAAAAATTACAGATGTCAAAAGTTCTGCTGATTTGTAAAGCTCAGCTTGTCTCTTGTATGAATAATTTTGACTCATTTTATAAGTCCTGTTAGCTAAATGGACTGTAAAGAGCCCATGATCAGGAATTTCTCCCCAATACACATATTTTAAACAAAAGTGATTCTTAAGCATGCATTGTGTTAACGTTTAGAAACAAAGTAGAAAGAATATATGTCACTCACCATCACCAACCAGAGCTAACATCTGCTCCTTCTGTATAGTTTTAAGCTATCACAAAGAACACTTATCGACATTGTTTTTGCTAATTCATTTACTATATCCTAATAATTTTCTCATATTATGAATGAGTCCCCTAAATCAGATAGGATTGGATATTACATCGGCTGAAAGCACAATTAAAAATGAAAAGACAAGAAAGAAAAGCAACAACAATACCCAAAACTCTAAGAGGTTTCTAAGCACAGTTTGATGCATGTGCTGAGTGAGGACTGGGGGAGGGAACCTAATGCGATCCCAGCTTCTCTCTGTGTCAGCTGGCAAGTTCGAGAGCTGAATATACTGCTATAGATGCAGTTTATATAAACTGGGAAAACATTTACCAGAAATAGTTAATCTTACCAAAGACCCTGCCATTCCAGCTATGTGTTTACGAAGGATTTTCCTTAGAGAAAGGTGAGAGGCCTTTCTCCACATTAGATATGAGGTTATGGGCACTACAAAGTTTGCCCTCAGATTGTTCCAACATTCTCCTATGACTTCGTTTGAAATTTTCAGTCTTGGGGTGCCTGGGGGGCTCAGACGGTTAGGTGTCCAACTCTTGATTTCGGCTTGGGTCATGATCTCGCAATTCGTGGGATCAATCCCTACATCAGGCCTGGGCTGACAGCACGGAGCCTGCTTGGGATTCTCCCTCTCCCTCTCTCTCAAAATAAATAAATCAACATTTAAAAATTTCCCAGTCTTTAGATGGGTATTTTGTATTAGACACTGACTGTTCCAGGAAGTATAAATGTCAGTACCACAGCATCAGTCTTTGAAGGGATGGGAGGTCACGCACAAAACGCAGTTTTTAATTGGGCTTAGAAAGTGGAATAAAAGATGTGGAGGTACAGTGAAAATTGGGTTTTGAACCACGGAGCACTAGTTAAGAAAAGAGGGCCAGCAAAATGGGGATCATTGGCTAGTCCTTTGAAAACTGAACATATGGGACATGTAGAGACAGAAGGCGTAGGTTTGTCAGGCGGAGTAGAAGATGTGGGCAGAAAGATGTGGACATAGCAGCTGCTTGAAGTTTGCTGGATGTGAGAAATCATAGGAGTTGTATAGCATGCAAGTTTACTAAAGTCAAGGTCAGGGTATCTTCTGTCTGTCTGTCTGTCTATCTATCTATCATCTACCTATCTTTCTATCTAGTATCTGCCACTTGTATGTATAATGGTTAATATTAGTTACACATTAAACACCCGACACTACCTGGCTCTTTGGTTTTGTTGAGTATCTGTGTTACTTATTTTTATTTTGTTTTTAGAGAAAGAGAGCATGAGTAGGGGAGAAGGGCAGGAGTCAGGAAGAGCAGGAGAAAGAGAGAAAGAGAGAGACTTTCTGTGCGTGGAGCCCAACACAGGGCTCAATCTCATGACCCTGGGGTTCATGACCTGACCCAAAATCAAGAGTTGGATGCTCAACCAGCTAAGCCACTCAGGTGCCCCGAGTATTTGTGTTATAAAAGATAAGGTACGTTTTTAGCTTATTTGATGGAAGAGAAAATACTGAGATAGTAAATTAAAAAAAAAAAAACAGCTGTCTTGGGGTTTTCCATCACAGTCTTCTTTGTGTGTTACCTTGTGTTTGTGATGGTGATATGTTCTTGCAAAGTAATATAACTCTGTGTAAAATATTTTCCCCTTAAAATGAATTCTGACTGTACAGAGAAAGAGAGATGCTATTTATCCATAATTTAGTCAAACAATTTTTTAAATTACCTGAACATATCCCCACATCAACAACTAAAGGCATAAACATGGCATTTATAAAAACAAGAACACTGCTTCCTCATGCATAGGTTTATAAACAGAAAGTGGATACTAATTAGTAGAGCTGAACTGTTGCAAGGGCCCCAATTAACTTTAATAAGCTGAGAAACACCTACAGTACATTTCTATCTTTATTATGATAAATACACTTTACTAGATCTACATGAACAAGTACGTAGATTATTAGAATGGCTCATATTTCCTTCTGTTCCAGTTCTATAAAATTGTATTGAGGAAGTAATTTCTAGTAGGTTTGTTGAGGAAAGGAAACTTCCAGCTTCAAAGCCTCCTATTCTTTGCCTCCAACTTCAAAAGAACAAAGTCTGAGAAGCACCTTTTCAATACTAATAACTCCTGCTTTGCTGGTAAATGTTTGTTGGCTGGTTCTCTCAGGGTAAGGTAGGGAGCCCTGACTTGTAGCATTTGATTTCTATGGTTTAAACATTCCCATCGTGGTCGATTTCCATGTGACAACAACTGACTTCCCAAATCCCTGAAAATTTAGCATTTGCCTCTCTTGAGTTGTTATGACCTGGCTCCAGCACATAGATGCTTTTGATGGCTCAGACATGAAAGACATTCTATTCATTTGCAAAAACTCAGGAAGATTAACCTAGTTTCTGCACTCCCTCTTCCTGCAGGAGTCAAAAGCAAATCTCCAGGTAAAAAGACAAAAGCACGAGGAGCCAGGTAGCTGGGCTCCTCCTTATATCCATCCACCCTTATGCATTTTACTGAACCTTGACCCCATATCTGGCTTGGAGAAGTCAAGAGCAGAACCAGAAGCACTTAAGAAAGTAGCTTATCCTTCCTCATATATGGCTCTAAAAAGATTCAATGTAGATTGGCTCTAAGCAGCTTCCCAATGTGAGAGTTTACAGTAGCAGTTCTCACCCCTAAGTGCATGGTAGAGTCAGCTGGGGAGTTTTAAAGCTGTTGAGGACTAGTTCCAATCCCCAGAGAGTCTGCTTTCATTGGTCTAGGGTAAGGACTGGGCATTGCCATATTTTAAAGACTCCCAAGGTAATATGCCCAGGTTTGAGGACTACTGGTTTAAAGATGGCTTACAGTTACATTATTAGATGGATGGTAATGAGAAGAAGCAAATGTGTGGAGAGGCAGTTGGTGCTGTGTGAAGGGTTAGATGGACACTTATGTTTTAAAAGATATTCACATTATTATACTGAAAACTGATATTGGTGTCATTTTGACAAGTTGATGTAAATGGAAAAAGGGGAGCTTTGGTTTCAAGTTTACTGATTTCCCTGGGATAGTTTCCAAAAACTGATGTAGAACCCATAGGTGCTACATCTTCAACTTTTCAGTTCAACTCATAAATATCAGGAAAGAAGAGCTCTTTGTCTAGGTTTTATGATAGTCCCGAAATCAAAAAGAAAAAAATAAGGACTGTTCATTACACCATGATCACTCATGACAGACTTGCAAAAGTGATGTACAAAATAGTTTTGGGAAGCTCACCTACCTGCAGGCATAGGGGAGAAGTCATTATTGTTGTTAGAGAGGATTTTTGTGGGGTCCAATTTTGAGACTTGTGGTATTTCCCCCCACTGCACCCTCCATGGAAAAAGGGAAAACGGTTGTTTCATTCTCAATTCAAGTCAAGTGAGAAGGATTTTAAGAGGATCACTCAGGGAGCTTGAGGTATATCCCTTGAAGTTAGGAGGAATAGAAGAGACAGATTTTTGTCCCATGCCTCAGAACTTTAGAGGCAAAGTTGTGGCTGGAGCTAGTGGGAAGGAAACAGAAGGCTCCACAAGTGTCAGCTAAGCTTCCACTGGCAGCGAGACAGAATGTGTCTTTGTGTTGGATAAGCCTAGGAGAAGAGTCATGTAGGAGGGACTTGATCTGCAGATCATTATAAAGGGACATGATCCAAGAGGAATCCCTTCTAGGGACAGGCTATCTCAGCAGAAAGGAGCTGAGGTATAATCTCAGATGCAGATTCAAAGGGGACTATCTTCAGTGGCCACAGCAGTCTCTGACTAGAGGAGGGGCTGTTGTCCACACTGAGAGAGATACAGATATTTCTAATGCAGAACCTCTAAGGTATCCATAAAGTACCATGCATGAACATCCACTAAATCCAGAGAACCCCAACATCAGACCACAGGTAAGATCTTTTCTGCCCCCATTTTACTCTATATTGCCCCACTTACACCTGCAGCCAGGCGCCAGTGAGAACACCCCATAGGGGGAACGAGGGTAGCATAAGAAGCATATGTAGCAAAAGGCAAGGACTTGGAAAAGTTCTGGTGCACATCCTATTTCTTCACTGAAGGCTGCCAAGCTTGAAGCAATACTATCACACTGGGGAGGGGAGAATATTTAATATGAAGTTCAGAGTTGTGATTATACTGGATTTAGCTTTTTAATTATGGAAATGGAGACTTTTCTTGTGATTAATGGGCCTAGAGGACTTTTTTTTTTTTTTTAATGTCCACGAGAGTAGAACAGTTATTAGATCTGCTCAAGGGCAGTGAAAGCAAAAACTGGAGCCCAGATAATGGGTTTAGAAGAACAAAGACGGGAGAGAATGAAGTCATATTCTGCTGCACCCTATGGAAGCCTGGCCTTTCAATGTACTTGTTCTATTCCACCATAACTCAGTGATTCTGAGAGCCTGTCTGAAGTCTAAAAACTCATTAGAACATAACTTCTAACAATGTGACTATAATTTTTCCCACAACGGTATAATCAAGATGAATAGTAACAAAGGCCAGTTGTAAGACAAGGTGTGTGTATGCGGTGTGTTAGATAAGTAATTACAGGAGGAAACCAAAGGTTCTGGCCTGCGCCGTGCCATTTTTAATGTGTGCAACTATAGGAAAGTGATTTAACTTCTCTTAACCTGTGATGGCTCCGCAGACTCAAAATAATGATGTTTATCCAGCCTGCTTCTCAAAGTTGTAGGGAGAAGAATAGAAAGAAAAACTTTGAAAAATAGCAACTTTCTATAAATGCATAGGCTGTAATAGGGCTCAGAATGTAGGGAACAATTCAGAAGCCAGGCTGTTGTTCTCATTAAACTATTCCTGTTGCCTTTTTTTTTTTTTGTATGAGAGGAATAAAATCCTTTCTTAAGAGAAAAGAATCTTTCTTGATTCCAAGAAAAAAAATCAAACACACACACAAACAAAATAAACAAACAAACAAAAGAACACCCCACGTTAGCTCTCTGGCTTTTGTTTCCCCTCAGTGCATTTCCCTTCAGAGGCAGAAATCAGAATCTCAGCGAAGACCTATTTCTTATATTTTAAACTAACATTGATTTACAGTAAATAAAAATGTGTATTTTGGAAATACATATGACAAGTAAAAGTCTCCTATAACCCCAACATTCAACAACAATTGCTGTCAGAATCCTATGGTAATACAAGCTCCAGGAAGACAGGTGTTCAGTTCACACTGCTACATCCCCCTGCTTTGGATGATCTGAGGCACACAGTATCAATCAATATGCATTTGAATAAACATGTATTAACATTTTGGTATGTTAAATTTTAGTTTATCTTCAGTGTGTGTGTAGATATGTGTACAGAGATTTATCATCCACAAATAGACAATTACAAAATCAAGGCAGTACAATACTGCATCAATTGGGCTCTTTAGTTACAAAGAACAAAACAACCTCAGGTAATGTAAGATTTCATATAAGGATATATATGAAAAAACAAAACAAAACATGTTGCAGGTAGACTCAAGAAACACTAATGTAATTTGTCCTTATGGAGAGAGGAATATAGATTGTGAATGGCAAAGTCATCCAGACTCAAGAGGAGGTCTACGCAACAGGTTTCAGTAGCAAAATGTTGTGACTTCATGATCTGGAGCTCTATAACTAATAGTCTTCCACATCAAGACTGTTTTCCAGGTGTTTTTTTTTGTTTCATTGTTTTGTTTTTTTGACTTACATATCTACTAAATATTGCTCAAGTCTTTATTTAAAAGTTCCAACTCTCTAGAGTGAATCCAATTGTTCTAAATAGTATCCTTTAACCTTGAGTAGCCATAATTTGTACCCAACAATTCCCAAGGCCGCTGGCTAGCAGAGAGCTTAGTTAGGTCAAATGGCCACTATGGTCTTACCTGCTGCATCCAGGTCATCACGAGGACTTAAGTGAGAAAAAAAGAGACCTTTAAATAGGTCTATCACATATTATGAGATCAGACTGGTGCAGACTGGATTTTTTGTTTCGTTTTGTTTTCTATTGTGGCTACTGCTTCATTTCCATTTGTTTTTTTTTTCCCTGTTCTTTAGGAAGTCAAATTATCAGTAATTTATATCTAAAATGAAACAAATTTGACAACTGTTTTTTTATATTTATTTTTTGCTATATTTTAATATAGTAGTTGTCATGCAAAAACAACCCTAGAGATAACATGAATATAAGTTATAAAGCATAATACAAAATACTAGCAATCTTATCATGCTGCTCATAACTAAAACATTACCAACACTGCAATCCCAATTCACCCTGTGTGCTCCCTGTTTATCCATTCCTGGATCTCTATCCAAGGAGGGGCCAGTATCATTTTGTTTTTGTCATCCCTCTGCAATTTAAAATAGTTGTAAAATACATACATGTATAGGCATATATGTATCCATATCCATGTCCATGTATCCAATCCATATCCATGACAGTCTGTTGATTAATTTTGTTTACTTTTAAGATTTATAAAAATGCTATCGACCTATAGATTTCTGGGACTTTTATTTTTCCCTGACCATTTAATTTAATATTTCTAAAATTCTTCATGTTACATGTAGCTAGAGTTTATTGTCATTGCTCCATAATAACCCATTGTGTGATATACAACTTTTATCTACCCATTCTCTTGACAATAGACAAAGTACATTGATTCTAGTTTTTAAGATTAGAGCTGCCCTGAACATTTTGTAGGTGTGTTCTCTAATGCACTTTCAAGTGTTTCTCTAGAGTTTTGTCTAAGAGTGTAATAGTTAGGTCATAGGTAATGTGAATATTTATGTTTATAAAGTAGTACTAAGCTGTTTTCAAAGATTTATATAACCATTATCAATGTATAAAAATTCAAGCTGATCTACACCTCTTGACACTTTTGTAAGTTGCTATTTTCGTCAATCTAATTGTTTTAAAGTTATATCTCTTTGTGCTATTAATTTATGTATGTCTGATAGTACTTTTGAGTATCTTTTCACATTTTTATATGCCATTTGTGTGTTCTCCTTTGTAAAAAGTCTATTCATGGTTTAGCCTAATCTTCTGTTGGATTGTTTTCTTTACTGATACATAGAAGTTCCTTTAGAGAAGTTCCATTACTTGGCAAACTCTGATTTTTGTTTCACTTACAATGTCTTCATTTTTCATTTGTCCTTAAAAGGCTATCTTGCTAGACATGCAATTGTACTTGACAGTCATTTTCTGTAAACACCACGGGTCTATTAACTCACCGTCATATGGCTTCTGTTGTCTGCTGTCTAACTGCATTCTTTTTAAGTCTATCATTTCTCTTTGCCTGCTTTTAAGATCTTCTTCTTGCCTTTATTGTTATTTATTTTATAGTGATATACATAGAAGTCATTTTTTAAAACTTTTAATCTCTTACGGGTGTGTGTGCATGTGTGTGTGTGTGTGTGTTGTTCAAATCAGCAACTGAGTTTTAGATTTCACAATTACATTTAAAATCTCCTTGTTTTTTTTTTTCTTTGTTTGTTTGTTTAAAAGAAGAGTCCTGTAGGTCTCCATTCAGGATGCTTTTCCTCCAGGGAAAGTTTGCTTCTGCCTCCACAAGGAGCCAGAGTCTAGCACAGGGGATGTCTGGACTCAGTGCAGGACCCTGGGCTCAAACCTGGGCCTTTCAGCTGGCTCAAGGCTAAAAACCTGATGGTAATGCTGCAAAAGCAATTGTTACAAACATGGCTCTTGGACTTTCTGTTACTTGCCATTCTCAAGAAAATTCCCTTCCTCTTAAAGGACTGGGTAGAATCGTGAACCCAGAAATACATTTTAAAATGTATCCAAAATATAATTCTATTTTAGGGGAAGTGGGGTGAAGATCTCAGAGCACCTTACTGGTACTGCCAAGGGTAGAAGTATTTCAACTTTTTAAAAGTATGTTTCATCTCCTCCATTTCCTCTGCATTTCCTTAAGGAATATCTCAAATTAATCTTGCTCATCACTAATTTAATTTTCTGTATTGCCTCTTTGTCCTTAGTTGTTCTCATACATATTTTATTCTGCCCTTTTATTTTTAATAATATTATAAGCTACCATATCATTTTCATCAGCTTTTTATTTATATCTGTCTCTCAAAGCTTTTTCTCATCTCAAACTGTAGTCTTATCAATTCGTTGTTCATTTCTCATATCTTAGAGGTCATAATCTCTTATATTTTATTGAGAACACAAGAACTGCTGCTCTCCAAATTTTATGTCTGTTTTTTGAAACACTTTGTCAGAAGTATGTTAACTTTGCATTCTATTTTCCTCTCAGGCTGCAGATACTGTAGTTATCCATTCTATTAGTTATCCTTGAAATAAGAGCTACCTTCTAGCAAAGCATAATGTTTATTGAGAGAGAAATAAAGATGAAAAGAAAGATAAAGCTTCTTATTAATTATTATCTCTGTACCTCAGTTGTTTTTTGAATCCTCTAGGCAGGAATCAGACTAGAGAGCTACGAGATAACTACACCGCCAAGTCAGACTTAATGGGGGTGAAAACTATTCTGAAAGAGTACCCTGGACCTGGTGTGCATCAGTCAGGGTTCTCCAGAGCAACACAACTAATAGGATAGACAGAGAGACACAAGAGGAGAATTGTAATGGGAATAGGCTCACAGGATAATGGGGGCTAAGTCCCGCCACGTGTGTGAATATGCCACGAACAAGCTGGAGAAGCAGGGGAGCTGGGGGTGTATTTCACAACGAGTCCGCAGGCCTGAGAACCAAGGGAGGCCCAGGGTACAATTCCCAGTCCACGGCGTAAGGCTTAAGAGGGATGGCACAAGTCCAAGTCTTGGAATCCAGAAGCCAGGAGTTTCCATGTCCAAGGTCAGGGGAAGATGGATGTACCAGCTCAAGAAGAGCCAAGAAAAAGTATTCCCTCTTCCTCCACCTTTTTGTTTTGTCCAGGCCCTCAAGGGATTGGATGCCACCTGCTCACAAAGGTGAGGGCAGATCTCCTCCACTCTGTCTACAGATTCACACAGGGTAATCTTCCCTGGAAACAGACACACCTAGAAGTCAGGTTTTATCAACTACATGGGAGTCCCATAGCCCAGTCAGGTCTACACATCAAGTTAACCATCACGTGGTGCATGTTCTTTTTACTTACTGTAAAGAAAAGGGTGTTTCCGGGAATGATCTAAAGCTAGTTGTGGTTTTCTGTGTCTAGAAACTCTTGTTCTCCCACCACGTCCAAAGAGCACTGCTTGCTCAGCTTCTCCATTCCTGACCCATTTCTGCCCAGTCTGCTGCTGCCTTCAATGCTTGCCCTCTTCAACCCTTAACTGTGTTCTGATATGGGAAGTTCTCCTATTGGAAGGGATGCTGGGGGCACCTGACTGGCTCAGTCAGTTAAGGGTCTGACTCTTGGTTTCAGCTCAGGTCATGATCTCATAGTTCTTGAGTTTGAGCCCCATGTCAGGTTCTGCACTGACAGTGATAAGCCTTCTTGTGACTCTCTCTCCCTCTTTGTCTGCCCCTTTCCCTCACTCATGCTGTCTCTATATCTCTCAAAATAAATTAATTAATTTAAAAAAAGAAGGGAATGGATGTGGGAAGAGGCAATTATGGGAGATATACAATACAGGACAAAATTAAAACTCAGTGAGCTAATAAGGCAGCAGAGGGATCCACTGTCTGGGACTTGCTTGGCACAATTGGTACAATTCATGGGACTTCTTACCTAGATGGAAGACTGCAGAGGTGGGAAGAGGTATCTCCATGCAGTCCTTCACCCCAGGCAGAAGATTTTCTCTTGAGCAGCACTGCCGTCAATATAAACTGCAGATTAATGTTTTTTTTTGTTTGTTTGTTTTTACAGTTTATAGATCTTAAGTTAGTGTTAATTCCTCTCAGATTTTACCAGTAACTTGTTTTTGACTTTCATTCTTTGATGTTATAGGTTTTAAGTCCATGTAGGTATTTCATTGACGTCTCAGAGAGACCAAGTCATGAAATGCCAGTCAATCACCTTCCTAATCCAGAAGTCTGCCTGATTTTATGAGACATCTTCCACCTGCACTCAAATGTCATAGTTTAATTATTATCTCCCAAAGAGAAGAAAATCAGAGGAGGGTCACAAAAGTCTTATTTCCATTCCTCAGTTATTGCTGTTCTGTGATGTCCACTCCTTCTCAGAGCTTCAGTTGACTAAGACTACCTCTGTGTTGTACTGATAAGGGCGTGGGGCTGAGAGTAACACACTCTACAGCCCGGCTGGGTCAATAATTGGGTACACAACCATGAGGAAGCCACTTAAAATTTACAGCTGCCTTATTTCTCAAATGAGAAAAATGCTTGCCTTTCCTGCCTCAAGCAGGTGCAATTATCCACACAGAGGCCAGAGGTGAAGAGAGGCTGATGCTGTATTCAAGCAGGTAAGACAAGCAGTGTGGTCCAGTGAGGGGAAGGGAAACATAGCAGAGGAACGTGAGAGAGAATATGGAGGAAAAAAAGAGTTTGAACATCACCAGCAAGAGCACTTCTAATAGTGTTTGTAGAGCACTGCATCTCAAAGTCTGGTTCGCCCAAGTAGCAGCCCTGAGGAATCAGACACACAGATCCTTGGGGTCCAGTCCAAACCACCTGAATGAGGAGCTCTGAGGATGGCACCACCTATCTGTATTTTAATAAGCCATTGGGGTAATTTCTAATGCTCATAAAATTTGCCAATCACTGGTATAGAAAGGTCCCTAAATATATGCATTGCCTCATCCTCTTCACCCAGAAGGTGAAGACAATCTTATTCAACTTTGAATATTAAGCACCTAGCTTTCCGATAAAGAGCAGATACTTAAGCATTTTTAAAAATTAATTCGTTGGGGCGCCTGGGTGGCTCAGATGGTTGAGTGTCCGACTCTTGATTTCAGCTCAGGTCATGATCCCAGGATTGTGGGATCAGGCCCTACATTGGGTTCCATGTTGAACGTTGAGCCTACTTAGGATTCTTTCTCTCTGTCTCTCTCTCTCCCTCTCCCCCACTCACACTCTCTCTATAATAAAAATATATTAATTTTATCAATTAAATTGAGGGCAAAAGTCATGTTATCTAACTTCAACTGGACTCTTGCTGATGCTTAGCAACTCTCTTCATTGCTTGGCTTCCTTTCATTCAATTCAAGCACTGACTCTAATTCTCCATTCTTTACGGATGGCTGCTGGCTTGTACTTTCCTTTGTATATCAAGGGATTTCAGTCAACTTTTCTTTTCTATACTCTGGTAATTACTCTACCATTTCTACCCAATTTTCAGTCTTTGCTATTGACTGAAGTAAGTGTTCATTCTTCTGGGGAAGGTGAAGGCCTCCCCTTTGATTCTTTTCTCATCTTATTCCTATTTAACTCTGTTCTCTACTTTCTTTTTTCCTGCATATTTCACTTTTTTCCAAATATACTGATGTTTTATGAGTTTTGATCTTTTCAAAGAATCAACTTTTGGTTTTGTTAATTTCCTATGTTGTTTTTCTATTTTCTATTCATTTGTCTCTCTTCTGATCTTTATTATTTCCTTCCTTGTACTAGCTTTGAATGTAGCTTTTCCTTTCTTTTTCTTTTTTTTAAATTTATTTATTTTTATGTTTTTATTTATTTTTGAGAGCAGGAGAGACAAAGCATGAGTGGGGGAGGGTCAGAGAGAGGGAGACACAGAATCTGAAGTAGGCTCCAGGCTCTGAGCTGTCAGCACAGAGCCTGACGCCGAGGCTCAAACTCACAGACTGTGAGATCATGACCTGAACCGAAGTCGGACACTTAACTGACTGAGACACCCAGGCGCCCCTTTTCCGTTCTTTTTCTACTTCCCCAAGGTATAGAGTTAGGTTAGTGATTTTACGTCACTCTTCTTTTCAATGTAGGAATCATTACCTATTAATTTCCCTCTCAGCACTGCCTTTGCCGCATTTCATAAATGTTGATATTTTATGTTTTTGTGTCATTTGTCTTGAGCTTTTTTCTAATTTACCCTGTGATTTCTTCATTGGTTCACTGATGGAGAGTATTTTCTTTAATTTCTACACATGGCGGTTGAACCTGAGGACATCTGAAGCGTTATTCCTCACATCGATGCTTGCATTGGGAAAATTCAAAAGCTAGAATGGGGGTTAAGGATCTCTGTATAATCTCCAAATGGTCTCTCTGGCATGGAAGCTTCAGGATAGCAAGACATCTTTGGAGCCTCAGGGATCCAAAGATGTATGTAACGAGAGAAAGCCAGGAGGAATCTATATCCCCTAAAGTCTTAGATTCAGGAGTCACACGGTATCATTTGTTCCCCGTATGTGTCAGAGCATTAGAGGCTCTAACCAAATACAAGGGGAAGAAACAGTCCTTATATTACCATTGTCCCACTTAAAAAGAGCCAGTAATATACGTGATATTTTTATGGTCACGAATTTAGTTAAATACAATATAATATAGTAGGATAACAGTAATATCATTCTGAACTCCAGATTAAAAAACTAGCTTATGTGATGGGATATTTTTTAAATGTAAAATAATAGAACTGTGGTAGATGAACCATACAACCAATCATTCCTTTTTTTTTATGTCTATCTCAATTCATACATTTGAATTAATTATGTTTGATTTTGCTATATTCGATAACATCACAAAATGGCTTTAGTATTGTCATTTGTATAACGAGAAACAAAGTGACTATTATTACAGTCTTCATCCACCCTGTTAGTTTCTGGGCACAGATATAGCTACACAGGGATAAACAGAATTGAAAATAAAGACACGGAAACGCAAACAATAAATCCTGTTCATTTATGTATGAATCTATATCTTACCTTGTACTACAGAACTCATTCAGTCTTTCCTTTCCCCACACAGGTATACTGGTTGTAGGTGTAGATACTAAGGAATAAAGAGATGCAAAAAGAGACTTAAGACACAAAAATGTCAAATAAAATATAGAATCATAATTTATGTATGGGTGTATACTTTGCCCCCTTTTGTGGAAAAGACCTGAATTGTCAAAAAGATACGTGAAAGTAAAAGGTATCAATGTTGAGCATTCATAAACTTCTATTCCCTTTGCAAAAGCAAAACAATGCAAAAAGTGCCTTTTTTATCGTGTATTGGTTTGTGAATTTGTGCAAAGTGAAATAAAGGGTAGACTGGATTGATTTGCATTGGGAAGGGAATAGGAACTCTCTGTAGAAGAAAAAACCATAAGGCAGAGAGCAGAGTGAGAAGAAATACAAAAGTCCTTGTGTGCTGGATTTTTAAAGTGGAGGATGGTTAAAGTGAAAGATGGCACAACTGACAATCTCTACTTAGAGGAGCTCTGGGGAGATTGATGGGTAAAAAGAAGGGTTTTGAATATTGCACGGTATGTGAATGGAACTCCAGGGAGGATTTTCATCCAAACTCCAATCAGAATTTCAATAGCTCTTCAGTCATTTTTGGATATTAGACTGTCATTTCTTTTGAACAGGACACTATGTTGAAACAGATCAGGAAACTAAAGACACATTGTTTCCTTGTCTCATCAATGAGGGTATTCAAAAATGACAACTAACAATTCATAGAATATAGTAGAAAGAGAATTTAGTTGGGAATTATGAGATAGTAGTTGTAGTCTAGACTCAGAAAGAACAAAGTTTCTGCCTCTAATCTGCTAAGATTCTGTCTTAGTTTAGTTATAAGACAAAAGAAAGACACACTAAATATGTATCTGTTTGGCCTTTTGACCTTACTGCTCCCAAACAAATAGTTCACAAGGAAAGTTGCAAGATTGATTATAAATATATTTCTTGATGTGCCAATCATGATACAATCTTCATTTTCCAAAGGCATTGGGAAGATATAGATATAGATATACACATATTACATATGGTTTATGTAATATCTATAAATGGTGGTCCTTGACTTCAGAAAGTTTTTGGGAATTCAAAATAGACTTTTAATAGCTAGTATCTTTTCACTACGACCACATCTAAAAGTGAACATTTTCCAGTTAAATTATTGACTCTTCAGTAATTCGTCGTCACTCAACTGATCAGGCAAACTGAACCTGTGTAGTCATCATATTTAACCAAGGGACCCGTGCAATTGGATTTCAATTTGATGTGTTTTAGCTCAGCAGACACGGTTTGAGATGTCTGGGAGATGTGAAAGGCAACTGTCTCAAGAGCTTATAAATTACCATAGTCTTATTTGGCACAAATCACTTCTCATCGGAGAAAATATCTTTGGAGATAATTTTTTCAATACAGTACTAACTGTGCCTTATAGACTGTTTTAAAATAGTCTCTGAGCCAATTCTTATTGTTGCCAGCCTATAGAAGCACAAGGTGGCAGAAAGATCAATGACATAGCAATCAATCGACTGTGTTGCAGTCCAACTTAATCTACTGACTTCAAGAAAAGTTCATAATTCCTCAGAGTCCAGTTTCTTCATCAGCAAAATGAGAAGACTGAAATAGAGAATGGCTATACTTCTTTTCACCTACAGTATTTTCTATGCCATCTTTTTTTTTGCTTTTTTTTAATAGTTAATTTTCAAATTGGTTTACATGTAACACCCAGTGTTCATCCCAGCACCTGCCCTCTTTAATGCCTTTCACCCCCTCTCCCCCCTCCCTCATCCCCCTTCTTTTAATATGCTTCTTCAAAACGTATAGTAAGTTGGATCTGGGGGCAAAATAGATACTGAAGTTGATATTACCAGTACCTGCTCTATTCTCATGTCCCTGTAAACTTGAATCACGAAATAGCACTGTAGTTGCCATATTAGGAACTAGAACCACAGATCTAACATGTTTTCATTATATAGCACACACAAACAGTTCTTTGGAAATTAAGGAAATACCCAGTGCAAACATGCTTCTGACCTTAAAGGAGAAAGAAGGTAAAAATCTAGACCAAAGCATGGGAAATCTATATAGACAAAAAGAAAAAGAAAATCAGAGTTATATGTGGAGCATGAGCAAATATATTAGACATACACAGACAACATCAGTGTATTCTCAATGTAAGTACTCTGTCACTGAAAAAATAAATGCATGATTTTGAAAGTCAATACCAAATCTACCACCCCGGAGTACTATCCCTTACTACTCTCTTGTCTCAACATTTCATTGTCCTGTCTGACATTATACTCTCATTAGCAGAACAATCGAATTGCTTTTAGATAATGGCCTATTTTTTATTTATCAAAAAAACACTATTATTTAATAGCATGTACAGCCACGGAGCATGAACTCCAACTTACATACAGGAGGATACATTTTCTGCCTCTATTGGATATTTCTACTTCAGTTCATTACATGGGAACTTCAATCATTTTGTGAAGTTTTGAAGAAAATAGCTAATCTCCCTTTGTGTCTCTTCAATCATTTCTTCACAAAGAAATGAATTAAAATGAATTAAGAAAGGAGGAGAAATCTTTTGATGCCTGGGATACCTGCAAATGTGTTTAATTCAAACAGAGATGTAGAAAGTATACAACCGGAAAATTTATGTAGTTAAGTTTCTATTGTTTAGTTAAACAACACCAGCCTCCCAACAGCATGGCTCAAACTTCAGTTACCATGGTGTATTAATTGTGAGTAATTACATGAAGCAAAAACTCCCCTGCTAGCTCTTGAGTCCAGAAATCAATATGTAAATAACAAGCGCACGTTATCATTAGTGACCAATCACGTCACTTCTTTCAAAATCTGTTGGTGATTTGTCTCTGTGCATCTGTTACTCCGTTCATACAGAGACAACAAAGCTTGCAGTGGTTGCTTCCTCATCTCCCAGTGACAAACCATATGATATATAAAAATGGATAATCTGGAGAAGAAATGGGCAACAAAGATGAAAGTGCGGCAAAGCAGTGAAAAGAGATGATGCTGGAAGTGGAGTTCGAAGCCACCATAAATGAAGTAACAGAAGAAATAGCAGACCGTGGGAATACTGACGCAGCCACTATTTGAGAGCCTCTAGATATGCAGCCAGAGGAACTGGGCGAAGGTCACTCCTAATCATTGATGAGGGGAGCATTGAGACCAAAAGTATGGAACCTGCGAGAGGAAGTGGTACTGGCAAAGAACTTCACCTTAAGGGAACTCTGAGGCATTTTCCTCAGCACTGAAAGCATAAAGGATAAAACGCTTGATTCAAAACTAGAGTGTTCAAATTATTCCTGCTGAGTTTTCTACAGAGAAATAAAACATTTTAATTCTCAGTTTCTAGTATTTTCAGCTCAATAAATATGTACTTGGTATAATATTTAAGAAGGTACTTCCGGGATATTTTAAATTAATTGATTCAGTATTAAATAATTTATAAAAGGTATCCTTTGATATAAGCATATAGTATAAAAATATAATTGTCATTATATGTAATGTTAATTATGTTTTTTAAATTAAAAATTCTATGATTTTATAAAGTTATATTAGTAAATAGACATTTATTAAATAGCTTTTTTCTGTTTCCCTACATATATGTAACTGACAGATTTTAATGTTTTGACAGAAATTTTTTAAGGTTAAAGAACAACTGTGATTTTTCTCATTAGTTACTGACGCTGCTTTGCCCAATTTCAGTTTACATGGTCATTTTGATGGTCCTGCACTATGCACTACTGTATTTTATGGTCCTCTAAGGTAACATAGCCTGTATTTAAAATTATAATTAGCTGCCTTATGCCTTCACATTCTTCAGTCTCCACTCCTTAGGGCAGCTGTAATGCTCTCTTCCTGCTGTGCCTCTCAGTATTCAGCCCCACATTTCCAAATAATACGCTAAACTTGCATTTTCTTGACTCATTTCAATATATTTTCTTAATTATTTTTTACTTCCTTTTCTTGAGTTCTGTCTTACAGCAGTATACTATTTCATGGCCATATAGTATTTGAGTGATTGAATGAAATACAATTTGCTTACCTATTCTAATATTGGTGAGCAGTGGGGTGTTTTCCTGTTTTTGCCTGTATACATAAAACCCTTAAGGAGATTATTTTATGAGTCTTTTGACATTGACACCGACACCTGAAATTATTTTCTTTGCATAGCCATGTAATTTAATGCAATTCGTATTTTATTTTTTATTATATTTACTTCAGAAATCATACATAGATTTTTTTTTACTGTATAAAAAATTAAAATCATATAGTGAATTCTAGTATACCTGTCAGTGTTATACAACAAACTACTAGGCTCCTCAGGATTTGTTGGTAACAACTTATTTTTTAAATTATACATAAAACAGTGATGTTTAACTTCACTAGCACTTTCTTTTTCATCACATCCGTGACCCAATCTCTTGGTTCTTCCTGGTCCTGCTTTACGAAGTGACAACAGAAAGTTAATCTGAGACTTAGCATTTGGCTTTGGCTGACATGATGTTCAAAGTTATATTTTAATATTTAATTGATCTGGACGTTCAGTGATTTTAATTATCTCCTGTTATTTTAAAATATCTGAATCTAGGTATATATTAATGATTCTATTAAATATTCTTTTTTTCTTTATAGGCTGTCTCTTATGGAAGGTAAAAAGATTATAAATAGAATAGTAAATGAATATGTTATTTGAAGATTGCAGGGTGATGACTAATCATGCTCCCTCTCCATGCCACTCTACCACCAAGAACAGGATCAGCTGACAGACACAGATGTGAAAGAGAGGGGTGATCAAAGTATGTAACTCACTATTGGTAAAATTGAGTTGGAGAATATGGTTTGCCCTGTGGCCGGTTATTATTTCCTCTGGAATTAAATGTGTTCTCCCAGAAGTTTATTTCCTCCCACAAACAGGGTGCAGTGTGCCACAGGAAGGGGAACAGAATCCTTGCATCTGAAGGACAGGCTGCTCCGAGGAAGGGAAAATACTGGCTGGGTTTCTTCTGCATAAAGCCCTTCTCTAGGCTCATCTGTCCGAGAGGTTGCTTTGGGGCAAGGCCATAGTCCCAAATCTCAAGGACGATGGTAGAAATATGGAGGGAAAGGGAACTGAAATGTGCATAATATTTACATGAGATTTGTCATATTGTACCCTCAATTCAAAGAACTTTTATATTTATTAAAATATTTGATATTTACCAAAACTCTACACATCTCCTTTTCAATGATGATTAATTGGAAGCATAGAAAGAGTAAGTAACTTGCCCAAGGTCACACTGTTAGTAAGTGTCTGAGCTGAAACTTAAACCCACATGAAGTCCATAATACTTCCCACGGTCTACAATTTCATTTTTCCCCCCATAATATAAGAATAAAGCAGTGACCCTCGAGGGAGATCAGCTCCCAACTTCATGGGCCACTTTTTCAATACACAACATTGCTTTCTTGCCTATATTCTTGGAACTAGTGTGGGAAATTCATCTTTGAGCCCTCCCCTTTCTTATCTTGGAATTCTGAAATGGGTCTACACTATACATTAGTTAAGTTAGCCCAAAGACTACCATATACCCCCAAATTGGTATCTCACTATTATAATTAACACTTCAAGTGTTTCCCTACCATTCTGTGGCATTTAGCTTACTAAAGAGTATTCAATGAACACAAATGACTCCATAAAATTACCATGAATTTTTTCATCAACATAAAATACCCTACTACCCAATTCTGCACAATACAAACTCTTGCATTATTAAATTATCAAGGAAGAATTAAAAGCAAAAAATTTAACCTTCTTGGCCCTTGCAATTCAAAATCTTAAGAAATTAAAATCCTTAAATCAGGGGCGCCTGGGTGGCTCAGTCGGTTAAGCGACCGACTTCAGCTCAAGTCATGATCTCACGGTCTGTGAGTTCGAGCCCCGCGTCGGGCTCTGTGCTGAGGCTCATGAGAGCTTGGAGCCTGCTTCAGATTCTGTATCTCCCTCTCTCTCTGCCCTTCCCCTGCTCATGCTCTGTCTCTATATCTCTCAAAAATAAATAAAAATGTTAAAAAAAAAAAAAAAATAAAAATAAATTTAAAATCCTTAAATCATCTTCTCTAATTCTTTATTCTGGTTAGTCTCAATCTTTGGGGAGCCTCCCCAGTTCCTGGTGCAGTTGGGAGTCCTGAATGGTAGCATGCTGGGCTTTCTTCTGTGTGAAAAGGTGTGGAATGTCTACCAAATGTAAGTCAACCAAACCTATGTATCTGTATCTCATGGGTCTGGATTTAAGTGTTATAATGAATTTACAGACCAAATATTTGTCCATCTCTCTGCCAAATTCCACTAAAACACAATTATACACACAGAGGGACAGAGAGAATGCAGAAGAGGAAGGCTCCAGAAAATGGAAGGCTTCACTGAATTTTAGATGGACAGAAAGCACATGGATGAATGTAATTAACTAGCTGAATCCAGGTGACCATGTGATTAGACCATCTAGTTCTTCCTGCTCACCTCTGAGAGGTTTGGGACCTGAGGGCATTGAGAACCAAAAAAGATACAAGAAAATAAATGATCTAAAAGCAAGGGAATTTTGAAAAGATTTCATAGTAAAAAGTTGCTAGCCCTGCTGAGGTCTTCTCCTCTACCACCACTTTCCAGTCCCAAGAGACATGCCTTAGGAAAATAGGTTTAGTTTCTGAAAAAACTAATTCAGAGAGCCAGAGGCCCAAGGACATGGTAGAGATATAGGAATGAGAACATGTGATCTAAGAAATCATGCCATTTTCAATCCTGCAAATTTCTATTTATTTGTTGCTGCATAGCATACATAAGTCTACAAATTTTATGTATATAGTTCTATGGATTTTTATATATGAATTTCAACATGTTACACCAGCCAGATTTATCTTATGGAGAATTTGCAACACCTTCAGAAGGCCCGTTTTGTCCAGTCAATGTCTACCACTAATCTGACCTGTGCTATCACAGATTAATACTGCCATTTGTAAATAGAATCCTACCAATTTTTCTGCATGGCCTCTTTTGCTCTTTTATATCTCTGAGATAACAGAGATTACCGGAACAGTAATCGATTATTTTTATTGCTATGTAGTATTCCGCTCATGAACATAGTTCTCCTTCATTTCACATTGTTTGGATAGGTATTTGTTTGCATTGTTTCCAACCTTAGCTATTATGAATAAAACTGCCATAAACATTCCTGTACCCGTCTTTTGGTGGGCATATGCCCACGTTTCTTATAAGTATATATCTAGAAGAAGAGTTGCTAGGTCACAGAGTAGGCATATGTGGAATTTTAGTAGATACCACAAAATATTATGTCAGATTGTTTTGCCTATTTACACACCTACCAGACATGAAAAAAAAAATTTAGGAAAACTATTTGATCACGATTTCTTTAGATGTCCTCTATTAACTCATTCTATAAGTCCTATTAAATTTGTATTTGTGGCTTCTGAGACCATCACCTATATTTTATATTAGTTTTTCCTACTTTTAATCCTTTCACTTCTCTGAGCAGCAATCTATCCTATAACAATACTCTTCTCTAGTTAGGGACAGAATAGTTGCAATTAACCCTCCCATTCAAAAATAATTAAATGGGAAGCACACAGAATCAATGGTCGTAGCAGTTCTGAAACCCTGGTAGGCAAATGTTCACAGATTTCTCTCTGCTGAGAAGTAGCTTCCTAGTCAGTTGTCCTTCCTGACCCTTATCTCCACCGTCTGGGGTTGGGGGACATTTGTTTCCGTCTTTCCCCTTATCCGCCGCCGAAAGGAGCCCTAAAAAATATGCCCTTCTAGTAGGCTGTGCTACTCAGCCACATTTTCTGTCTTCTAAGTTAACCTGGGTGATAGTTTTTGTCAAATATTTGCTATGACATAATAGAGGGTACTTTTTTAGAGTTTTCCATAGTAGTTCCTTATAGCTTGTCACACAGTCAGTCATAGTGTGTAACAGCATTATCCAACTTCTGGTACCAATTTCTCTGTTTTTCTGGGTGTAACAAACATCCATAAAATATCAATGGCATCCAACAATAAGGTTATAGGTCTGCCAAAGGCTGGGCTATCTCTAATATCAGAAAGAGAAATTAGGAAAATGATCCCATTTATAACTGCATCTAAAAGAATAAAATTACTAGCAATAAATTTAACTAAGGAGGTGGAAGATCACAGAAAACTATAAAATATTGATGAAAGAAACTGAAGAAGACACAAATAAATGGAGATGTATTTCATGCTCATGGGTTGGAGGAATTAATATTGTTAAAATGTCCATAGTACCCAAACC
This sequence comes from Paguma larvata, assembly GCA_030068075.1. Classification (NCBI taxonomy): domain Eukaryota; kingdom Metazoa; phylum Chordata; class Mammalia; order Carnivora; family Viverridae; genus Paguma; species Paguma larvata. The sequence goes on along the minus strand of CM057834.1, from coordinate 86,821,341 downwards.
AATCTATAGACTCAGTGTCATCCTCATCAAAATCCAATGGCATATTCTACAGAAATAGAATAAATAATCCTAAAATTTGTATAAAACCACAGAAAGACCCTGAATAGCCTAAGCAATCTTGAGAAAGAAAAGAGTTGGAGGCATCACATTTTCTGATTACAAAACTATAGTAATCAAAACAGTATTTGTTGGCATAAAAATAGAGACATAGATCAACTGAACAGTAAGGAGAGCCCAGAAATAAACACATGCATACATGGTCAATTAAGTTATGACAAAGAAGCCAAGAATATACAATGGGGAAAGAATAATCTCCTCAATAAATGATAGTGGGAAAACTGGATCACATCCAAGAGAATGAACTGGACTCCTACTTTACACCACACACAAAAATCAATTCGAAATGGTTGAAGGACTTGAATCTAAGACCTAAACCCCTAAAATTCCTAGAAGAAAACATAGCAAGCAAAGAAAATAAGAGACAAACAAAAAACAGATTCTTATGTATAGAGAACAAAATGATGGTTTCCAGAGAGGAGGGACATAGGTGAAGTAGACTTTTGTACACTTGTCGTGATGACCACTGAGTAATGCAGAGAACTGTATCACGGTATCACACACCTGAAATTAATATAACACCGTGTGTTAACTATACTGGAATTAAACGAAGAAATACAAATTTAAACAAACAAACAAACAAACAAACAAATAAATAAATAAATAAGATGTAGCGGATACCTTCCTTGACATTCAACTTGCAAATGATTTTTTTTTTTAAATTTTGACACCATATGCAAAGGTAACAAAGCAAAAATAAACAAACAAAACTACATTAAACTAAAGGACTTCTGAATGACAAAGAAAATAATAAAAAAATGAAAAAGTAATCTACCTTTTGTTCCTACTGAACGAAGGAACATTTGCCTACCAGGGTTTCAGAAGTGCTGTGACCATTGATTCTGTGTGCTCCCCATTTAATTATTTTTGAATAGGAGGGTTAATTGCAACTATCCTGTCCCTAACTGGAGAAGAGTATTGTTATAGAATAGATTGCTTCTCAGAGGGTGAAAGGATTAAAAACAGGAAAAACTAATATAAAATATACGTGATGGATTCGGAAGCCACAAATACAAATTTAATAGAAATTATAGAATGAGTTAATAGAGGACATACAAAAATTCATACAACTCAATAACAAAAAAAAACAAAAACAAACAAACAAACAAACAAAAATCTTCTTGAAAAAATGGGCAGAGGAACTTCTTTCCAAAGAAGACATACAAATGCCTTACAGGTACATAAGAAGGCGTTTAACATCACTAATTCTCAGGAAATACAATTTAAAACCGCAGTGAGACATCAACTCCCTCCTGTTAGAATGGCTATCATCAGAGAGACAAGAGACGACAAATGTTGGTGAGGGAGAAAAGAGACTCTGCACACTGGTGGTGGGAATGTAAAAAAGTACAGACACAATGGAAAACAGTATGGAGATTCCTCAAAAAATTAAAAATAAAATCATCCAGCAATTCCACTTCTGAGTATATATCCAAAGGGAATGAAATAAGTATCTCAAGCAGGTATCTGTACTCCCATGTTCACCATTTACAACAGTAGTATAATTTACAATAGTCAAAACATGGAAACACCCTAGGTGTCCGTGGATGGATTGGTAGACGTAGAAAATGTGCTATGAGGAAAATGGAATATTCTTCAACCATAAAAAAGAAAAATAAATAAATCCTATCATTTGCAACAACATGGATGGACCTTGAGGGCATTATGCTAAGTGAAATAAGTCAGACAGATACATACACTGGATGATCTCTCGCTTCTATGTAGAATCTTAAAAAAAACTAAACTCAGGGTGCCTGGGTGGCTCAGTCCGTTCAGCGTCTGACTTCTGCTCAGGTCATGATCTTGTGGTTCTTGGGTCCGAGCTCCACGTCGGACTCTGTGCTGACAGCTCAGAGCCTGGAGCCTGCTTCGGATTCTGTGTCTCCCTCTCTCTCTGCCCCACCCTTGCTTGCTCTCTGTCTCTCTCAAAAATAAATAAAACATTAAAAAATTTAAAAAACCCTAAGCTCATAGGAACAGAGAACAAATTGGTGGCCACCAGAGGCAGAAGATAGGGAGTGAAAGGAGGGAGAAATGGGTACAAGTTTCCAGTTAATATATGTAAGGCCTAAGAATGTAATATACAGCATGGTGACCATAGTTAACAGTATGGAATTATATACTTGAAAGTTGCTAAAAAAGTAGATTTTAAAAGTTCCCTTCACAAGAAAAATGATTGTAATTATGTGAGGTGATGGATGTTAACTAAACTTACTCTGATAATTATTTCATAACATATATACATACATATAATATATATCAAATCATGATTTTGTACACATTAAATGAATATAATATTATATGTAAATTATATATCTATAAAGCTGGGGAAAATGTTGGTCACAGATTTTTCAACCTCTGTGGGTAAACAATAAGTTCAGACACTTTTTTTTTTTTTTTTTGGCCTTACGCATGACTCTGGTTCATATTATATGAAGATGTTCTTTATTCCTGTAGCAGGACGTCAGGCTGCCACGGACTATTCTCAGCTCCAGATCTAGGAAGTAGATGGCTTTGGACTGAGTTTACTTCTTCATGTTTTACATTTCCATTCTCTTTCTGGTTTATGGGGATGCTCATCTAAGTTCATACCTTTACAACAAGACAGATTTGGGACTGCTATGTAAATTGACCCTTACCATCGAGGCTTCAGAGTGAATATATAGGCAAAGAGGTGGTCGTGGGCTTACTGGTCTTAAAATGTCCTGTTGAATTTTAATACCTAAAAATAATCCGGCATCAGTACAATAGATATTGATCTTCCTTTTACTCAATATCCTCTTTCACAAAAGATGTTAGCTAATTGCATCGATAGGGTGAATGAGAATATGAGGTGTAATCTACTCTAAACAGCCGACAGGCTATTTCCAAGCTCTTTTGGAAGCTAATTTTGCAGCAGATGTTTGCATACAATGTGCTAATTTCAAATGGTACTTATTTAGTTCTTGGAGGAAAATATATCAAATTATCCTCCATTTGGAAGAACTTATCCATTCCCTAGAACAGCCCCAAGCATCTTAAAGTGTTTTCTCTATAATCTTTTATATTTTAAAGACCTTTCAGTCCTTCTTACTGGACTTAGTAATTTAAGTGGAAAGAGAGTAGTTTACTAGAAGGAGAACAGATTTTAATGGTTAGACAAATCTGCGATCTAAAACTCAACCTCTATTATTTTCGAACTGTGTGACTTCAGACAAAGTTAACTTCTAAAAGCCTTCGTTTCTATTTGTTAGATGGAAATGACAATGACTATCTAATTTCCAGCACTTTGGGTGATTTAGTTGAGATAATGACTATAAACTTCATACCAGGGATGGTACAGAGTTGATGTTCAATATGCATTAGTTTCAGTGTCTCTTTACCCCACATGTGTGAGATTTTATCCTAAAATGTAAATGTGACAATTCCGTGTTTCTCCTTCCAGTCATTCTTAACAAGTAAGATTATGCTTAGTAGCTCTTTTAACCCCTTCACGTCAGGACAACAAAATCTGGATCAAAAATAGATGCTACTTCTTTATGTGAACATATGTGTTTCCATTTCTTATTTCAGCTCTGGAAGAAATGGGGGATACTTTAAGATAAGAGCTTGCAGGAATCAGTTCAATCACTTAGTAATTCTAAAAGATGGCCCAGTAATTCTAAATGCTGTCCCGCTTACACAGACTCTACAAATAGATAATACCATAATGAACTTTTGTTCTAAGGAGATATTTTATACCTCTAACATATTAAATATAACAAATGCCAAATGGAATTAAAGAGATGGAACAAAACGCAGTACATTCATTTCCAATCTAAATTCACCCTTGAGGTACATTAGGACAGAATCTGAGATATTCTGCCAAAAACTTTTCTTTTAGTCTCACAAACACCATGTTGCACTGTACCTATTGGTGCTTCTCTGTGAGCATATCAACAACCATTCTGCAAACACAAATCAGATAGAGAATGCTTGAGCAAGAAATGCCAAAGTTATTGTTCCAATGACAATTATTCATGGTGGGAGGTTATAAAAATGTCCTCTAGAAAATACAGACACACACACACACACACACACACACATCTTAAGTGAGGAGACCTGGATTCAAATCCCAGCTTCAACTCTTTCTACTAATATAACAATGAGTAAGTTAGTCTTTTCAAAATTCAGTTCACTCCTGAAATATATAATTTTTGACTGTCTAACATTATGTGCTATTTGTATAGCATATACAGAAGCATATATATTGCCCTCCATTCCTCCTTGTGTGAATAATGTTACACACCCTACAGAAAACTCTTAGGTAGTTTCTGTAATGGATGGATGAAGTTGAGGTTCAAAATAACAGAGATGTGATTTCTATTTTCATACATGTCTCCTCCCCCTAATATGTGCATTATCCAACAATCAACTCAATAGGAAAGAGTAAATTAAATATGGTATTAAATAGTATCATCAAAGGTATTTTTTTTATTTGACTTAAGCTTCATGATTTTCACTTCTGAGAAAGTTAGGAAAACCCAAAGAAAACTTGATGATGAGGGGTGCCTCAGTTGCCCAGTTGGTTGAGAGTCTGACTCTTGATTTTGACTCAGGTCACGATCTCAGGGTTGTGCACTCAAGCCCGTTTTGGGCTCCATGCTGAGTGTGCAGCCTGCTTGAGATTCTCCCTCCCTCTTTTTTTCTCTCTCTCCCTCCCTCCCTCTACCCCTCTCCCCCACTCGTGCTCTCTCTCTCTCTTCTCTCTCTCTCTAAAATAAAAAAGGTAAAACTTGAGGATAAAATGACTACACAATTCAACAAATGTTTGTAAAGCATCATTGTCTTATGCTGTATTAGGTTCTGGGATGCAGATATAAATAAAGCACCACCCAAAACTGTAACTCTATACACTGCTGATGGAAATGCAAAATGACATGGTCATTTTGGAAAACAGTCTGGCAGTTCCTCTAATGGCTAACATAGAGTTATTATATGATCCAGTAATTCTACTCCGAGATACACACCCAAGGGAAATGAAAACCTATGTCTACACAAAAACTTGTACGTGAATATGCATAAAAGTATTATTCATAACAGCCAAAAACAACCCAAATGTGCATCAACGAATGAAATGATAAATGAAAGGCATATCCATACAATGTTATATTATTCAGCAATAAAAATAAGTTCTACAATATAGACATTATGGGCTACAACATAGACAAATCTGGAAACATTATGCTTAGTGAAAGAAGCCAGTCACAAAGGGCCACACATTGTATGGGTCCATTTAAATGAAATTCCAAGAATAGTAAAATCTACAGAAACAGAAATTACAGTGCTTAAAGCAGGATGAGGGAGTTGGAAGAATTGGGAGATGTGAAGGGGGGCAAAGGCTCAGGGGCATGGAGTTGCTCTTTGTGGTAATGAAAATGTTCTGAACTGAATTATGGTGATGGGTGCATAATTCTGTGAGTGTATTAAAAGCCACTGAATTGTACACTACATGGTTAAGCTGCATGTGAATCACATCTCAATGAAGTTGATAAAAATAAATAAATAAAGCATGATCCCTGCTCCCAAACAGCTATCGAGTGAGACAAACATGTTAACAAATAAACTATGATGGCTTCTGTTACAGAGATCCATTTCATTCTCTAAATAATTCTTTCACTGCACATTTAGTAACTGTGTCAGGCACCTTGCTGGCAGTGGGACACGTACACAGTGGTTTCTTCCTCATGGAGTTAGCCACTAACAGCACAGTGACCAGTGCACTGCTGATTCTCTTCGTTGAGAAAAATGAGACTATGACCCTGTTGATTTATGGAAGTTCATTTCCAGTTTGTGTGGTCCTAAATAGAAGTACTTGAATTAAATTTCATCTGAGATGTAAAAGTTTCTCATATAGGATTTTTTAGAAAGAGGGACAGAGTAGAAACCCAGAAAGAAATCAGTTGTTTTAACTTATATAGATGAAGAGTCCTTAGTGGTAGCCTAAAATGTGATCAACTCTTTGACCAGCTGTATAGATTTTTTTCTGGTATTAGTCAAATATAGTAACAATTTGGACTTTCTGAGCAAGAATACAAAGACTTATAAGATCAATCAAATAGCTTATATGTCACAATTTAGGATACCACATTTTTCATTATTTTTATTTTTAATTCCAGCATAGTTGACATACAGTATTATATTAACCTCAGGTATAGGGCATTTAATCTTTTACTACCTCTGTGCTGTATTACCTGCCTTACTCAGAAGAGGTGGTTCAGTATACACCAAAGTCCGTTGGCAAGAAATAGAGATTTAGTGGGACAAAATCAAAAATTTTATTCTTTTTTCCCTTTCTGTTCTTTTTTGTGTCACATTCAGAATTTGTGGACCTCTTCTAATTTGGAGAGTCTGACCATGTCTTACTTTGTCCCATCTACCTCTGCCTCCCAACTCGGAAACTAAAGCAGAAATCAGCATGAATTTTAGTAGGAAAGGGGCATGTCACAACAACTTATTTTAGTCTAGGCTAAAGGAGATTTTTATTGATAAAATACAGATAGGCTCATGAGGGCACACCCTGTGGAGATTTGGTACATTGAGAGAAGCACTGATCTCGAGGCCAGTATGATCTTACCACTTAGGAGAGGCTGGTGTCCTAACCCCTGCTTTGCCACTAACTAGTTGTGTGACGTTAAGGAAATCAACACCTCAGTATGTTAGCTTCTCTCCTTTGTCAACTGAAGGAATTGAACTAGAAGATCTTTCAGTTCCTCTTAGCTCCAAAATTGGTATTTTCTTCATTGTGTTACAATTTATGAATTCTTCTTCTTATATATTTTTGGATATAGCATAGGGATTAAGAGCAGAGGATTTGGAATCAGACAGAACTGGGAGGTAACGTACATCCTACTGTTTTAATGAAAGCTGTTCATGCCCTGGGAAAATTCTTTACAAGCTCCATTTCCCTCATCTGTAGAGGAAGAAAACAGAATGACTGAAGGTTGTTTTGAGTATTTTAAATGATATCCCATATAAAAAGCACCTGGACCACACTATGTGCTCAATAAATGAAAGATATTATTACAGTTGATTTAGACTAGATGTATTCATTTTATATAGAGTAGTCCACTTCGCATCTTTGATACTATATTTGTGTTCTATGCAAAGTTTCTACCTAATGCATTATAATATTACATTTCCTTAATAATGTTATGTGTCTATCTCTAATGTATGATGGCCAGAAACAACTTCTAAGCAATAGGCCAAATTCTGAATATTAGAATTGCTCCCAATACCTGACGGCTATCTCTTGTCTGACATCTTAAGAAGATGTCTATATCGCCAATGTGGAAAGACTAGGAGAGAAACAGAGGGAAGCAGGGAGTAACATAAAGAACACGAGTCTAGAAGTAAGAAGAGGGGAACAAAAGGTGAAGAAAAAGAAAAGTATAAAAAAGAATACCTTAATTCGAACTCTTTACATTTTTGTATTTTCCAACCCTTTCGCAGAGACCAACTGTTATTTTTATAATAGGGAAAATTACATATCTTCCATACGGATAAATATATCAGTGTATAAAAACAGTACTTAAAAAATTCAAAGTAGCTTTTGAAGAGAGAAGAGCAGAGGCTAAGTGGATTTCTTCATCTTGTCTAAATCAGACCTAAGGCATGCGTACATAGATGCATCAGCATATAGCTCTCCAGTCATGCATATATTTATAGGTATGCTTCCAGAAAGAGGCACGTCTCTACATCTATTTACAGTTGAACACAGGCTTGTATTCACTAAACATAGAGATCCGTTCAATCAAATAGACACGCAAACTCTTATTTGTATTCATCCAAATACACAGGCATTGCAAACACGGACACCCACACTCAGAGGAAGTATCTACACCAGCTGAAACTAATTCTTCAGTTTCAGTGAAAAGGAAGAGAGCAGTTTTTCTCACAACCTTTTAAACCTTTGTAAGTACAGCGCTATTTTTTTTTTTTTTTTGTGCTTCTAAAATCTGGATGTGCAAGAGATCCCAATGCATCACTAGAATAGCTTAGGATTTTAAAGTTAAAAATAAACATTATGTAGCGAAATTAGTTTTTGCATCCCCTTCTTAATTTTATATGCAATGATTTCATAAGTGCTTTAGGACAGTGTAAAGTAATGAGCTTTTGGCCTCATTACAGCAAGTCTGCTGGGCTGGCCTCAGGGAAGTAGCAGTGGGAACTGCCCAGTGCCCGTGGAAGACTCCGAGGAGACAATGCCCTTTTTGGAGCAAAAACTATAATCTTTGTGCAAAAGTTAAAATGAGTAGATTTCAGACACGCCAATGAAAGACCCAGGAAACATACTTGGTGGACATCACAGTGATTTTAACCAGATGTTCACATAAAATTAGCATGGTTAGTTTGGGAGCCACACTCGGCCGCAGTGGGTCTCAAAAGGTGGTGAACATCCAAGTAGCCTGGAGGGCCTGTCAAAACAGGGGTTGCTTGGTTCCACCTCCGGAATCTCGAGAATCTGCACTCTAAGCAAATACCTAAGTGGCGCTGCTGCTGCTGGTCTGTGGACCGACCACACTTGAGAACTGGGCCCCAGAGCGAACGATTTAGGGACGGAGGATCTTTCAGAATCTTCCCAGGAGCGGAGGCGGGGTCTGAGGGGGCCTATGGAATTTTGCAAGCTTGCACAGGGACTTCTACTTCGCTTCTTTCACTCCCACCCTCCTCCCCCAAGAGTGATAACCAACTGGACTAGGTAAAGTATGTTGTTTAACCTTTAAAAACTTTTCAAATTAGAAGAATGTGTTACAGATGAAGAGTTATTATGAAGTGGGGAAAGAAAAAGGTTAGAAGCCCATAGCCTCATCACTGCCAAGCTCCCATAGACTTTGGAAATAAATACTCATTTCTTATGCTAATGGAAACTTAAAGGTATTGATTAAATGACATGAAAGTCATAAAGGAAAAGGAAGAAAAGTTACATTTATGGAAAATCAGTGCCAAAGATTTCCTCTCTGGTAATGCTCACCAGAAGTTTTGTAGTCTTGGCGAATGAAATCAGCTTCCATACCTCAGTGAGTAAAGGGTGATTCTGAGTGTCTTCACAGAGAAAAGGCAGAAAGAATTAACAGAAGGTCCAAACGACAGCAGAACGCTTTCCCTTCAAGGAAAGAGGAGGAAATATCCAGAGAACAAACATATGTCTCAGCTCTGAGATCAAAGAAACTGGTTTTAGCTCAAAGCTGGCCCTATGGAGCAACCACTCCTCATGGCATTTAGTTAATGATGGGGCTGCTTGCTTCTATGTCCAGAGTCATTATGACTGATACTGGGCAAGTCGCTTAACCCCTTTTCGTCCCAGTTTCCTCACCTGTAAACTGAGGAAGTCAGAACAGATGTTTTCGGAAGTCCCTTCCACCTCCAACATTTTATGATTTAGTGCCTGACTGGCAACGCGGCCTCTTAGGTTCTACTATGCACAGCCACACATGATGTAAAACTCTCCAACACAGGGTGCCGGCTGATCTTCACAACTGAAGGGAAAAGAGCTAGCCTTAGGCAAAACAGAGAAGTAATCCAAATTTTATTTAACCTTCTTTAAGTTTTGTTTAAACCTGATCATTATGGCCTTTTAGATTCCCTTTTAGGCAATTCGGGTTTCTTTCCACGTCTTCACTATCCTTTTTTCATACTTCACTTCCACAGGCATATCAGGTATTGATGAACATTGCAGGAAATATTCATTGGGCCATTGATCAACTCTCTAAAGTATGGTTAAATTGAAAAAATACTCAAAGGTAGATGAGGATACCAAGACTTAGTGCAGACAATTATAGAATCCAAGGGAAGAGTCTAGGAAAGAAGGCTTAGGAATCCAAGCAAACAAAGGGCAACAAGTTTGAGAACTCACGAGGACTACAGAGGAGTTTGGTAAACCCATATGAATGGAAATCTTCATCCTCAAATACAATTCTCACACAGTCCAGAAGAATCAAGGCTTACTTATACAGGGATAAAAGAAATCCAAGCTTAGTAAGTTTCAGGCAAATAACAGTAAAATAATTGTAACGATCTTGGCAAGGGGGTATGTAGGCATGTAACTCGGGAAATGCCTGACAGGATCCTTCCCACTGCTCCTGAAATCTTTTCTTCCTCTAAGGCTGACTCCTGAGGAAAACCTGATCAGTTGGTCTAGAATCCCTGAAAGCTTGGCTATATTTTTCTGAACTCCTTTTTAAACTTCCTTTCATTTCCTAAGGAAGAACCTTTCAAAGGACCCTGATCTGGTGAGGAGAGATAAAGGATCATGTGTGAAGGAGTTATTGGCTTCTAACCAGGAAACCTGAACTTGAAGACTTCTTCCTGAGCATGGGTTTGTCTCCATACTTAGGTCAACTTCCTCTGCTTCTTCCTCTTCCCTTCCACATTGGAACCTAACTACAGTCAAACACATGATCATGCTCTTTCTTACACTTTGACCATCTACCTAAAGCCAAGTGACTTAGAGTTATTAAAACCACAGTCCTTTCTTCACCTAGAATATCCAGTCTTTAAGACAGGGATGGCTGAAAAGGCTCCCAGATAGCTCAGGTAAGAGGTAGAGACAGAGAAAAAAAAAGAGTAGCAAGAATCTTAGTGCCAGCCTATAGTGGGTAACATGAAATAACTCAAAATTCAAAACTAGAAGACTGCCTCTGAATAAGTCTTACTGGATGTATACAAATATAAAGAAAAATGTGCATCAGTAGAATTTAAAAATAACAACAAAGGTAAGAAATTTTAAAAATTTGGCTTTACTATGAATAATAGTAACTTCAAATATTTACATAATTTTTTCCTGTGCCTAATTATTACATGGACTAATGACATTATGTAGCAATTAATCTATCATATTAAAAATTGATAGCATTTCATTCTAACTTTTATATAACTACATTAAATTATGATCAAATATGCTATGATTATGTGTCTTTATAGTTCATGTTTGGAGGGAGTACAATTATATGTTCATAATTCAAAAAGAATTAGAGCAAAGAGTGAATGATGGGACTGTTATGTTTACAGAGTCAGCCTTAAAGGAATATTGGCCTCCTTAAGATCTCCATTCAGAGAAAGAGAAAAACTACTGCTTTTATCCACCATCAAAACTATTCCAACATGAACTAGGAGGCAACTCAGGCAACTCAACAAAACCCAAGTTTTGTTCTTAATCATCCCTTCATACAGACATGGCTTGAAAGAGAACTAATAATCAAAACCTCTTATTTATTCATATACTAGGTGGAACAGACTCAGGTTGAATACCTTGAAACAATCACAACCAATTTTGCTTTACTCCTAAATATTTTTATATTGAATACAGAATTCAGGAGTCCCTTATAAAATTATCAAGGGGCCTTTTAAGGAATTCAGATGAAATCTTTGATTAATTTTAACTTCAATTCACTCTTCATATTTTATCCGAATGTGGAAACCTATACTGTTTTCCCAGGGTCCCTGGCTTTGCATGGACTAGCTTCTGATCCAGAGAGAATGGCAGCATGTCCAGATATCCTGGGATACAGCTGAAAGTGGGGGAGCATAGTATGTTTAATTTATTAAATGCAGGGAGCAATTCAAACACAAAACTATTATAAGGAACACAGTAGGCCACGCATTCTCTAAAAAATCCTACTGCTTCAAGTACAAGGAGCCAAAGGAATTAGCAGTGATAGTTTGTGGAGACAATGCCAAAGGAATGCTATACAAGTGAAAATAACATGAGAGAGTGTTTTCAAATCTCAGTGCGTCTTCCATCCTCAAAATCTGCCATAGCTACATAAAACCTCTAATACTATTTGCTAAATAATTTTACTGAAATGTATTTAAAAAGACTTAAATAATTTTTAAGAATAGCTTCTTTCTCTGGGTTAATATCATTGGTCATAATGCTTCCCTTCCCTGCATCCACACCCCTTGCAATCTTCCCATCAAGGAGTCTAATCATCCTTTGAGCCTGGGCAGGCCTTGGGACTCACCACGGCCAATGAAATGCAGTAGAAGCAATGTTGTGCCATTTCTGGGATGTTAAACCCTAAAAGATCTTGTGCACTGCTGTTTTCTCCTGGGACCCCTGCCTTTGCTGTAGGATAGTTTGTTGCATCAAAACCTAATTAATACAACCATCTACATCTTTTGTACTTCTCCTTCCTCAATTTAAGACACCCTTGGATCAACAGGATAGAATTTTGGTGGAAACAACAAAGATCATGTATTTTACTTTCATGGCTGACTCATTTGTTTCTTTAAACAGAGGTCATATATATGGTAACTCTTAGGAGGTTATCTGTGAGACAGGACCTGCTTATACAGTGCATTTGGCTCTGGAGGCTCTGGAGGAACAAAGAGAAGACAAAGCAGCAATATGAGAAAATAAAAGAAAGACTTGTCACTATGGGTTGATCCTGGGTTAAGTTTAAACTAATAGGGTTGGGGGCACCTGGGTGGCTCAGTAGGTTAAGGGTCTGACTTCAGCTCAGGTCATGATCTTGTGGTTCAGAGCCTGACAGCTCAGAGCCTGAAGCCTGCTTTGGATTCTGTGTCTCCTCTCCCTCTCTCTCTCTCTCTGCCCATACCCCCTCTCTCTCTCTCTCAAAATTAAATAAAGCATTAAAAAAAATAAAGTAATAGGGTCAAGATGACCTTCATTCGTGCTCAGCTCAGCTAAAAGGAAAGTAGACCTGGATGAAGGGCAGAAATATTGCTCAAGAATATAGTATACATTTAGCCAATGTATCTTTAGAGACACAGTAAGATGTGTTAATAGGGATAATTTTTGTCTCCTAGCAAAGAGTTGGTGGCAGAGTATCTATGCAGGATTTTCCAATATGATGGACATACTCATGAAGACAAAAATTACTGTGTCATCCAGGTCTAGAGTACATATAAGAACACTAGAAAATTAATTGGATGGGAGTACTTGTGAGTAAAGATTCTAAGAGAGAGTTTTCAGAGAGCTGTGAGTTTCCCTTTCGTTTCTACTCTAAGGAATAGAGGCAGGTACCTTCCCCAAATCAAGCCAAATGTGTGAAAGATTCAAGTGAGAATATTAGAGAATGCATAGACTTGTGCTTAATTCTCCTCTGGAAAACTTTGAAAGCGGTGATCTAGCTGAAGCAGCCTAGAGAGGCAAAGGAGGAAACGATTAATACGGGATGGAGAAAGCTGAACATCTCGACCAAGGCCTAATAACGAGCTCCACAACAGCAATTACATATCACAGAGGCGGCATGTGTCCTTGATAAGATGTGATAAAATTGTCACTCTACTTCTATCATCTTCCTTCCCCAAAACCTACAACCCCAGTCTCATTTCACAAAAAACATCAGATTCCAATTGAATGCCAATCTATAATATATTAGATCAGGACTTCTCAAGACTTTCAAGGTCATCGAAAACCAGGAAAAGTCTGAAAAACTATCACAGCCAAGAAAACTGTAGGGATATGAGGACTAAATGTAATGTGGTTTCCTGGATGGATTTAAAAATGATAAAATGAGGGAAAGACAAGGGAAATACAAATAAATGATGGAAATAAAAATAAAAGGAATTTTACTTAATAATAGCACATCAATATCAGTTCAGCAACTATAACAAATATGCCATACTAATGTAAGATGTTAATAATATGGGAAACTTCATAGAGTGAAAGGGATAAAATGGGAATTCTACTATCTGCGCAATTTCTTATATAAGTGCAAAACTGTTCTAAAAAACAGTCTATTTTGGGCACCTGGGTGGCTCAGTCGGTTAATCAGCCGACTTAAGCTCAGGTCACGATCTTGAGCCCCGCATGGGGCTCTGTGCTGATGGCTCGGAGTCTGGAGCTTGTTTCAGATTCTGTGTCTCCCTCTCTCTCTGCCCTTCCTCTGCTCACACTCTGTCTCTATGTCTCTCAAAAATAAACGTTAAAAAAAATTAAAAAAAAACAACCAGTCTATTTAAAAAACAGTAGTGGATGGATGGGCAAGAAGATCCCACCAAATAGGTGATGAGTTTACCATGGTTATATTCCATTATCCTCAATTCAGTCCCAAATTCTGAAGTAGGCATGAGAGCAAGTAGAGAATTTAAGAAGAAGCCCTCTAGTTATGGCGTAAGGATCAGGAAAGGGTGGTCGTCTTCTCTCTCTCTCTCTTTTTTTTTTAACAAGATAACATACAGGGTTATATTAGTTTCAGGTGTACAATATAGTGATTCAACAATTCTATATATCACCCAGTGCTCATCCCAATAAGCACACTCCTTAATCCCCATCCCTATTTCACCCCACCTCACCTCTAACCATCAGTTTGTTCTCATAGTTAAGTCTGTTTCTTGGTTTGCCCCCCCACTCTTGTTTGTTCCTTTGTTGTGTTTCTTAAATCCACATATGAGTGACATAAATATTTGTCTTTCTCCAACTGACTTACTTTGCTTAGCATTATACTCTCTACCTCCATCTGTGTCAGTGCAAATGGCAAGATCTCACTTTTTTATGGCTGAATACTATTCCATTGTATATATACACATCTTCTTTATCCATTCATCTCACAATGCACACTTGAGCTGCTCCCATAATTTGGCTATTGTAGATAATGCTGCTATAAACATAGGGGTGCATGTATCCTTTTGAATTATTTTTGTATTTTGGGGGCAAATATCCAGTAGTGCATTACTGAAGCATACTGTAATTCTATTTTTAACTTTTTGAGGAACCTCCATGTTTTCCACAGTTGGCTGTACCAGTTTCCATTCCCACTAACAGTACAAGAAGGATCCTTTTTCTCCACATCTTTGCCCACACCTGTTGTTTCTTATGTTTTATATTTTAGCCATTCTAACATGTACGAAGTGGTATCTCACTGCAGTTTTGATTTGCATTTCCCTGATGATAAGTGATGTTGAGCATCTTTCCATGTCTCTATTGGCCATCTGTATGTCTTTGGATAAATGTTCATGTCTTCTGTGTATTTTTTAATCAGATTATTTGGGTTTTCGGTGATGAGTTGTTTAAATTCTTTCATATTTTGGATACTAACCCTCTATCAGATTTATGATTTTCAAATATCTTCTCTCATTCATTCAGCAGGTTCTCTTTTAGTTTCATTGATTGTTTCCTTCACTGTGCAGAAGGTTTTTATTTTGATGTAGTCCCAATCATTTATTTTTGCCTTTGTTTTTCTTGCCTCAGGAACATAGAAAATGTTATGGCCGATGTCACAGACCTTACTGCCTGTGCTCTCTTCTAAGATTTTAATGGTTTCAGGTCTCACATTAAGGTCTTTAATCCATTTTGAGCTTATTTTTGTGTATGGTTTAAGAAAGTGGTCCAGTTTCATTCTTTTGCATGGAACTGACCAGTTTTCCCAACACCATTTGTTGAAGAGACTGCCTTTTTCTCACTGGATATTCTTTCCTGCTTTGTCGAAGATTAACTGATCATGTAATTGTCAGTTTACATCTGGGATTTCTATTCTGTTCCATGGATCTGTGTGTCTACTTTTGTGCCATTACCATACTGTTTTGATTACTATAGCTTTGTACTACAAGTTGAAGTCTGGAATTGAGATACTTCCAGTTTTGTTTTTCATTTCCAAGATTGCTTTGGCTATTTAGGGTCTTTTGTGGTTCTATAAAAATTTCAGGACTTTTGTTTTAGTTCTGTGAAAAATGCTGTTTGTATTTTGATAGGGATTGCATTAAATCTGTAGATTCCTTTGGGTGTATAGCCAGTATGTTTTCTTCCAAAGGATGAGCATGGGATGTGTTTCCATTTATGCCATCTTCAATTTCTTTCATCAGTGTTTTATAGTTTTCAGAGTATAAGTCTTTCACCTCTTTGGTTGGGTTTATTCCTAGGTATTTTATCATATTTGGTGCAACTGCAAATCGGGATGTTTTCTTACTTTCTATTTCTCCTGCTTCACTCTTAGTGTGTAGAAATGCAACAGATTTCTGCAATTTATTTTGTATCCTGAGACTTTACTGAACTAATTTATCAGTTCTAGTAGTTTTTAGTGGTCTTTTGGATTTCCTATGTATAGTATCATGTCATCTGCAAATAGACAAAGTTTTACTTCTTCCTCACCAATGTGGATGACTTTTATTTCTTTGCATTGCCTAATTTCCATGGCTAGGACTTCCAGTATTATGTTGAATAAAAGTGGTGAGGGTGAATATTCTTGTCTTGTTCTTGACCTTAGGTGGAAAGTGCTCAGTTTTTTTCCCACTGAGTATGATATTAGCTATGGATTTGTCATATATGTCCTTTATTATATTGAGTCAGGAAAGAGTCTTCTAACATTCAGATACAACAGAAGAAATTTCTCATTTTTCTTTTATTTTCTTTTGTTTTTTTACATCCTAGCCCCCAAATAATCTTATGACATAATACCAGCAGAGGCCATGGAAACCCAAAGAAGTCTAAAACTCTGAAAGAAAGGAATCTTTCTCTCCTATCAGAGGAACTATGGTCCCAAGGGACAATGGAGAACTCTTTTAATTATCTGTGTCTCTGTCCTCCTGACCTTTGACCCCAGACACAGGCATAGTCCAAGAAAGTACACAGCACAACAGAGTATATAAAGCCTGGCTTCCTTAATGGAGTAACTAAAAGGAAGTACTGAGGAGACCAAACAACAGGAAGAATATGGGAATGTGACCTCTTAAAATCCTTTATTAACTCCTAGGTTCATCCCTAAGCTAAGCATGTATTGACCAGACCTTAAACTAAGCATGTATGAGCCTGAACCTAAATATAGTACATAGTACATAGACTCTGATAACCAAACTATGGGATGAACCACCATTCAAGTCCCAGACTGTCCAACGGGAGGTGTACACTGGCACAGATACTAACACTACTGCTAAGAATTTGAAAATCGAACTGGCATTGGAATTAAAACCCACAGACGGTTGGTTGAGACTTGCAGCCTGAGCTCAATTGGGATGATTGCTTGCTTAAAATATAGTTAATATTCTCTACTGAAATTAAGCCAGAGTCTCTTAACATAGTATTGAAAATGTCCAGGATACAATCAAAAGTACTCAGCCTATGGAAAACAAGAGAAATCTCAACTTGCATGAGAAGGAACATTCAAAAGTCAACACAGACAGCACAGATGTATCATTTCTATGTAAAGAAGAATCAAATGGAAATTTTAAAACTAGAAATAAAATAATCAGGGGCGCCTGGGTGGCTCAGTCGGTTGGGCGTCTAACTTCGGCTCAGGTCATGATCTCATTGTTCTCGGTTCGAGCCCCGCGTCGGGCTCTGTGCTGACAGCTCAGAGCCTGGAGCCTGCTTTGGATTCTGTGTCTCCCTCTCTGTCTGTGCCTCTCCCCTGCTCATGCTCTGTCTGTCTGTCTCTCTCTGTCAAAAATAAATAAACATTAAAAAAAAAAAAGAAATAAAATAATCAAAATTTAAAAAAAAAAAAACCCTCAATGGATGAGCCAATAGCAGAATGAAGATGACCAAAGAGTCAGTGAATTTGAATACAGATCCAACATGAACTACTGAAGTACAAATTAATGGAAAAAACGACCAATATGTTAGAAATTATCCAATACGAAATTATCCAATTAGAACTACTAAAGTATAAATTAATGGAGAAAATAATAAATAGAGCCTCAGGGACATATAGAAAAGTATCAAAATGTCTAATACTCATGCTATCAGTGCTTGAGGAGCAGAAGAGAAAATCCAGTGCAAAAAATTTTTTAAAACTAAAGACTGAAAACTTCTTAAATGTGGCAAAAGAAATAAACCTACCAATTCAAGTCCAGAAAATCTCAGAGAGGATAAACCCCCCATAATCCATATTTACATATATAATTAAACTGCTTACAACTAAAGATAAAGAAAAGTCTTTAAAGTACCCAGAGAAAAATGACATGTACTTTTGCTGGAATGATGATTCAAATGACTATGGATGTCTCCTCAAAAATCGTGGGGCCAGGAAAATAAGCAATGACAATTCTAAAATGAAAAGAAGTATAATGCATAATTCCAAAGTCAGCCAAAATATCCTTCAGGAGTGAAGATGAAATAAAATATCCTCAGATTAAGGATATAAGATTTGTTGGTAGCAAACATACTTTAATATAATTGTAAAGAAATTCCTAAGACAGAAGACAAATGATACCCAAAGGAAACTTGGAACACCAGGAATAAAGAAAGAGTAAGAGAAATCTAGAGTAAAAATCAGGGTGAATATAATAGACTATTATTTAATTGTATAAAATACATTTTGACAGTTGAGAGCAAAAATTGTAACACTGTCTAATGATGATTTCAGTGTACACGGAGATAATGTACAGACAACTAGAGCATAAAATAGGGAGGCGAAAGGGATCTCTGTATGGTGGTAAGGTTCTAACCTGAAGCAGTAACAACACTAGTAGAGTGAAGTATATGCATCAAAACACCCAGAGAAACCTCTGTAAATTGTTTAAGGGAAATGCAAACTAAAGCCACCAATACTTTTGTCAATGTATTAGTATGGCTAAGCTAAGATACACTGACAATATCAATTGTTAGTGGAAGAGACGAGCAACTGGAATGTTGCTGGAGGGAATGAAAACTGGGCTAGCCACTCTGGAAAACAGTTTGGCAATTTCTTATAAGCACTCACTTGCCCTGTGACCTAACACTCTCCCTTTTAGGTGTTCGCTCTGGAGAAATGAAAACTTACATTCATACAACTGTATCCCAAAGCTTATGGCAGCCAAATGGCCTTCAATGAGTGAACGGATGAAAAAATTGGCGTACATTCATTCAGTGGAACACTACTCAGCAATAAAAAGCAACGTGCTGCTACATGGCGACATCTGGGGAGAATCTTAGCAGTATTCTGCGGACTAAGACAATCCATTCTCAAAAAGTTATATTCTGTTTAGATAGCACTCTTGTGAAACAAAACTACAGGTCAAATCAGCAGTTGCCAGGTTTAGGAGTCGGGGACAGTGTAACTACAAAAGGAAAGCAAAAGTGAGTCTTTTAGGGTGATGGAGCTGTTCCATACCTTGATTGTGCTGCTAGCTTTGCAAGTCTATGCGTGTGTAAAAAGGTGTTGAACTGTATATACACACCTGCTAATTTTATTGTATATTAACATATAAGGTATATATTTAATATATACAAATATATATTTATATATTTATAAAAAGGCATTCACAGAGATAAAAACAAGATTAAAATCAGAAGAGCCAAATGAAATCCATAGCTCTGTGGGCACTGAAGGTACTAATAAAGAATATCCAGTTGTCAAAATGTCTTTTGAACTTGAGAGGTCACAGATAGCAGCCCAATAGTGCTAGACTCACAGAATGTTCTTCATCTATTGGATAAATTATATTTAAAAGCTCACCAGGCCAAATGGCATTCACTCCAAATGTTTTGAAGACAGCTTTTAATGAGAACCTGGTTCCTGTTCTCTTGAGTTTTCCCAGGCATACTCTATTTCACCTTTGAATTTCCAGCCACAGAGCACCTATAGCAATTCTCATTTTCTGGCAGTTTATTGACAGTCGTAAGCATTCATAAATGTGAAATATAAGTTAATGATCTGGAGTCTAAAACAGGAGGGATACATTTAGATTTCCCCTATAGGAAATGAATGCTTGTTCATAAAAGTTACCCTGAAATAGTTCTATCTGATGTCCTGTGGACAGAGAGGCAAAGATGAGGTTTATAATGAGGACCATTGATGTCTTGGATGCCAATCTCTTGGCCCCTGTGAAAACTATCAGGCAGAAGAAGAAAGCATCTGCATTCATGAAGTGAATTCAAGAGATCGGTGGTGAACACAGGTAATTGACATACAAATAATAGGAGAGAGAAAAGCATTCTGGGTAACACAGAAATGAGAAAATGATGAAAATAAAATCTGAAAATCTTCCCTTCTAATTGTTACTCATATTCATATTTATTCATTTCCTTCAGTGAAGAGAGGAAATGAAAGGAATAAATTTAAGATAATTTTTTTTCAGTGAACGTTTCTGCAGCTCTTTTTGTGTAATTATTGAGCAAGGCTATTAAAGTAACCTACAAGGATCAACTTCGTTCTCCACTATTGTCAAAGGTTGACATTTTTATAATTCTCTTCACTATCCTTTTTGACACCTTTATGAAAATCCTGACATGACCTTCCCCAGAAGAATATGGATTACTCAGATTTCCATAAAGTCATTTTCCAATGTGATTGATTCTCTTCATATTTCCAATGTGATTCCATTGTGTTAAAGTAGGGACTAACATGGTAGCTGTTTCTCTCCCAGATGTCAGAAGATCTTGTGAGGAAAATTTATCAGGCTACTTGAACACATTATTTCAGAAACGAGATACAAAGTTTCCAGGTTTGGAAATGAGAAAAAATGGGAAAAGAGGGGTTTTGACAGCTCAATTCAAAGAAAATGTCTTCCCTAAACAAATGGCCATTCATAAAAAGAAATCGTAGATCAAGAGTTCTCTGTTTCAGCTGCAGTGATAGGTGATTTATATACATAACCCAAATCAGTTCCCTCAGTAACCTCTTGAGAATGAGAACAATATTCTGAGATTATACTAAGTATGACTGTTCTTGATATACTCTCTGAGAATTCAACTCTATCTCTTCTTTTTGCTTAGACAATATTTTTGAAGAATATCCCAATCCTCTCTGTATCTAATAGTACCTTCCCCTTTTCTTTCTTTTAAAAAATATAAATAAATATTATGTATCTCTAGGAGTTATCTTGTAAGTCATTTGTAAAACTTAATATGAGTTACTTAATCAGAAAAACTCTACATATCAGCTATATAGGCAGTCAACTAATTTTCAACACTTTCTGAAATGAATGTGATTTTAAAGAATCTTTTTGTTTCTATCACTGCATTTGCAAATTCATGTTTAAGGTTAAATACATTTACCGATTAAATGTAAACAGTTATTATTCACTAATACTCGTTGTCTTCATCTGTTATCATGCTTCAAGACTTCCTCTCTGATGGCCAAGGGACATAACATTTTAATTTTTAGAAAAAGATGAATATTATTGACTAAAAAGGCAGGTCCAGAAATGTATGGTGTGATTTTATTTTGCAAAAAAAAAAAGATGCATTTATGTATGTGTTATTCATGTAACTGAGACAGAGAAAAATTTATTCACCTAACTCCCAAAGAGAGAAAGAGAAAGAGAAAGAGAGAGAGAGAGAGAGAGAGGGATGGAGAGGAAGAAGAGGAGGAGGAGAATGGAGAGGAGATCCAGAAGGGTATACACTAAAGTGTTAACATTAAGTATGCTTTTTTATTATTGTTTATAATTTTTATTACCTGTACTTCTCAATTTTCTACAATACTTATGTATAGCTTTCACTATATATACTATGCCTATGTAGAACTTCCACTATATTCATGTATGTATATATAAAACAACTTGAAGAAAGCACTAATTTAAGCTTTGTTTGAGGCAACTATTTTTTCCTGCTGAAAAAAGAAACAAAAGAAACACATAGTCTCTTGCCAAGGATAAATCAACTCAGATGCCAACGAGAGGTCTCAAGTTTGCCTGGAATTTCCAAGTTCATGAATGTTGAGTGGTCTCTAAATTTGGAAATCTGTTTTTTCCACTGCTAATAATAACTCCTCTCTGTACTATCATACACAAAGCGCTGGATCCCCTACACCATAAAAATAACTCCCTTTATTTATGGTCCTGCTGTTTCGGATGCCCACATCCCATTGTCTCCCCTGTTTTGGAGGCCAGAACTCTTCTTGTCCCTCTTCACTTCATTCTTTTCAGCCTCAATTCTCCATCAAATTTGGAAAACACTAAAAATAGGCAATTTACTGAAAAACGATACACAAATAATATACATATTTTATGCTTTCAAATAATATCCAATGTGTTCTTTTAGTTTGCTAGTCTGTGGGGTCACAAGGAGTTTTCTTTCTTCATATTTCACATAGTACACTTCCTTTAAATAACAAAGGAAAAGAAACCAAGGGTACGTCTTTGCTAACTGAAAGATGGCGGTGCTAACTAGGAGATATTTCCCTCAGATTCCTGCAAGGCTCTGTGATATCTCTAGGTCACTGACCTTTGAGACCCCTCCTTTCAGGAGGGTAAAAGGCACACTATTTTCACACAAAGCAAATGGCTTCCATGGTGAATTTGAAGGGAACAGGCAGATGTAATAGGTTGTTGCAAAAAGATTCTCAGAAATAAAGAAGTAAAAGTTTCTCTCCCTTTCTGTCTTGCTCTCCCTCTCCCTCTCTCTCCTCTCTCTCTTTCCCTCTCCCCCTCCCTCCCTTTTAATCAGCAGCATAGTTCTCTTTCTGTATTTGAGGAGACTCAGGCAGAGGGCTGTTTCCTGAGAGTGATGAGTGTGTGGGCAACTCTAACTCTATTATTTGTAAAGGCTGAGAGCCTTGCCAGGCTGCTGTAACGTATTGATACTTCAGAGAAACAAGGAAACATTGTAAGATTTCATTTACTTAATGGCGTACAGATTGAGTTCCATATAGCACTGAGTGTTGTACAATTTTCCTTACAACGTATTGTACTAGTTTTAAAAACAGTACAAATGATTTTTTATTAAATTAAGAAGGCATTTTCTTCCTTTGAATTAGCTAGTTCCAATGGACAAATCATATCAAATTCATAGACAGAAATTTTAAGGTGAAAGAAATGAACTATTATTCCTCTAACTTCAACAAAAAGCAGGTTTCTACCCTATTGAATCCTCCACTGATATAACCCAAAACACAGCAGCTGAGTTCAAACAGGGGAAGCTTGCCAACGTAGTTCAATCTATTTAGAAGATGGGAAATTTTACATTTATTTATGTTATTCTTTTATGTTATATATTTATTTATGCTATTCTTTCTTGAACTGAGAATGCAAAAAAAAATATTACTTGACCTGTTTCGGCCCTTACAGAACTTTCTGTTTGCTCTGGCTTGTACACTCTTCAGTGAATTCTGAGGAAAACTGAAGTTTCAAGAATCAAAAAGATTCTGTCATGGTTGGGGGCGGGGTCTAGGGTGGCTCAGTAGGTTAAGTGTCTGACTTTGGCTCAGGTCATAATCTCATGTTTTGTGGGCTTGAGCCTCACATCAGGCTCTGTGTTGACAGCTCAGAGCCTGGAGCCTGCTTCGGATTCTGTGTCTCCCCCTCTCTCTGTCCATCCCCCTGCTCATGCCCTGTCTCTCTCAAAAATGAATAAACATTAAGAAAAGAAAAAAGAAAAGATTCTGTCATGGGACTTCCTCTCCTGAATGACAGATCTATTTTGAATAAAGGCACTTCAAACCACTGTTGAATTAAGGAGTTAAACTAACGCCACATACTCCTCTCATTCAGAAAACAAAATTGATGATGGTCATTGAGAAGCAGGCAATCTTTACAGGCCACGGTAGACAGGGAATTGACAGTGAAAAGGAGACACGATGTGTGTTTTGGGCTTCAACAGCATATGTGGAGGAAAGAGCATTTTATGACCAAAGTGCAGGTGAGGGCTTCTGGGAGTAGCTGGTGGCGAGGAGGAAAGCAGTCTGCCTGGCACAGCCATTTCATGTCAAAGAAAGGTGGTGGAGCTGGAAACGTTGGTGGCATGGGTGGGGGCTAACAGGGAAGGTGGGAACTAGAAAATTGGGCAAATACTTAGGTACCCATGTGAGGAGGCTGGACTTGATCCATTAAGTGCTAAGAGTCATCAAAGGTTTCTGAAAGATGAAGACAGTCATCTCCCTAAAGAAAAGGGAGAACTTCGATATGAAACATGGAGAAAGGATGGGTGAGGCAGCCAACTGTGACTTTCTCTGCTGCTAATGAAGACGCCGTGATGGGCACAGAGATGGATGCATATGAAGAATGGGAGCAGCAACAACACGGCCAGACATCGCTGGCGAGGAAGGAGCCGGAGCGACACTCACCTGACTTTCACCATGGTTGAGCTTTGCTTAACAGTAAGTGGGCTTCTGGCAATGGAAACGACGCAGAAGAAAATAATTCAGGCCAAAAAGAGAAAGATCCTCAAAGCGTAGGAGATACTGTCATGTTTCCCCTGTAATAAATGGCTGCAAAGCTGAGAAAAAAAATTGTCTATTTTAAACTAGCTTGTTGATTTCAAGTTAATTTGATTATTAAATTTAAATTAATGTTGAGTAGTTTACCTTTTTCCCCCATGCCCTAAAACCAGTCCACTAGCTCTCTTGTTGCCAGAGTAGACACTTTCCTCACATGGTGTGGTCCCCAACTAGTGTTTCCTACATTACACCATGGATTTCCCTACTTCCCTCAACTTTCCCAGTACCTGCTGTGCTACCCTTCCTATTCACAATTTCTCTCTCTCTCTCTCTCTCTCTCTCTCCTTATACCATGTCATATATTATACATATTTTACTGTTCTCAAAATTCTAGTCTTTTTTGACTTAAAAAAAATTCCCTAAAAGGACAGTTTCAGATTTTTTCTTCTCCAACTTCTCCATGTTTCGCCCCTTACCTTTTAATTACCGATGAAGCTTTTATTGAATTGAGATGAAAACAATCTGCATGAGCTTCATGATGCACTTGTCTTAAGTAAATGGCTGTCTTTAAAGTCATCTTTTAGATTCTCAATCCATGTTTTCCGCTTCTCCAGGCCGAGTTCTCCCCCTAAGGGCTGGATCCTATCACTTCTTGCTCCTTCTGGGGTTCTGTCTCTACCACAGATATTCCATTTGCTCCTAAGTAAATTTTAGCTTACTATTTATCTTTTGGAAAGAAATACAACACAATTTACTGAGGGAAAACATTTGTTCTAACAAGTCGGTGGGATTTTGTAAGTGTTTGGTTTCCATTTTCCAAATTCCTATTAATTAGAGATTTTTCTTCAGGATGGTTGACCAACATCTATGACAACCTCCCCTCCTTCTTCAAGTCTTACTGAAATGCAAGAAAACTCTAAGAACGACTTTGCATCACTAAATCCATTGTACCACCACAAAGCCTGAACGGATGTGACTGAATAATCATTACATAGAGAAATTTCTTGACGGCATAAAACAGATTGTTTATGAAATGTGACCATGCTTCATCTATGCAATTCACAACAGGCTTCGAGATAAAGGGCCACCAAATAAGTGAGGTTTCTCAGCAAGACTTCCAGAGTTTTACAATTCCAAAGGCAGCTGGAAGTGGGGGTAGGACCAGCCCCGTCAGATGGTAAACAGGCTGATTAATTTAAGGACTACTGAACAGTTGGATCGGTGTCTCAATAAGGAATCTTCCTCGAAGCTAACACTCAGTAAATAGCTCTCTAAGTAAAATGGAAATTCTGTCCAAAGACCCTCTGCACGCACATTCGGTCAGGAAAAAAACCAAGGAAAAAAAAAACTAAACTAAACTAAAAACCTGTTGAACCTGTAAATTGTCTTCTAAGGAAAACCCAGACACACACAAACCTTCTCATTTTCCCCACCCTTTACCCTTGCTCTCAGCCCAGATCCTTCACAATCAGGGTCAGTATTCATCATGTATTCATCATGGGAGGAAAATTATCATACTGAAGGTAAAATAACAAGAGTAAAGCCTCTGTGTTGATGTTTTCTCTATAGTTCATTGTGGGATTTGTTTCTTGATGTGTATTCTTTGTTGATAAAGATGCTTTTAAATGTTAAGCCAGATACTTTTAATAAGGGAAGAATAAAAACCTAAGTATTTCAAGGACTCAGAATGGAAAAGATACACACACACACACACACACACACACACGCTCTTCAGTGGTGCTTGCATATCTGACACAACGTGTCTTCAATGTAATTCTCTAATGCATGCAGATAATCAGGCATCAAAGAACTAAGGAATACTAAGCTGAATCTAGGATTATGAAAGGAAACTGCCAATCATCATCATATTAAAAGTTATCCTTTTCAGAATTTAAAGGAAAAAATTCTCCCTTTCCTTTAAAAAAATAGTATGCCTTGGAATATTCTGCATTTTCCCTCTTAGGTACATTTTAAGCGAAACTAGCTAGATCTAAGGAACCAAAATACAAACAAGCATCAAGTAAAAGCTTAGTAGGGTTAGAGAATTATAGAGTTATTTCTCTCAAGAGTCATTTTGGAAGATTAGAAGCATGTAGACAGTGATAACCTATTTATTTCCTCATTTTTTCTACATTTAGTGTTGAGCAAATACAAAGCCAACCACCACTCAGCTCTGAGCATTCACTAATCAACAGACAATTGTCTCTGGCTGAGGCCAGGATGAAAAACACCCAAGAAATAAACCATATTCTTTACCCGTACTCCATTCTTCACTTAATCTTCATTCTCTCCTGGTTTCACCCTTCTAAGAACCTACTGACAGTTTTTGTGAAAGCAAAGCAAATAGAATTACATATAAATCATTTTCTTAAAATATTTCACAAGGAAAACTCCCTTTTCCCATTATTGTTAA
The DNA here is from genome assembly GCA_030068075.1 of Paguma larvata. NCBI lineage: Eukaryota > Metazoa > Chordata > Mammalia > Carnivora > Viverridae > Paguma > Paguma larvata. Next base: position 86,794,815 of record CM057834.1, on the reverse strand, counting down.
CCTATAAACTCAAATTCAGTGCAAAAAGAAATTCAAGCAAGTCTGCAACCTAGAGACCCCAGAAAGCCAGTGGTATAATTTAGTCTAAATCCGAAGGCCTGAGAACCAGGGGAATCCATAGTGAAAATCCAAGTCTGGGAGCAGAAAAAAGAGATGGCATCCCAGCTCAACCACTGAGGAAGAAGAAAGAGGCAAATTCCTCCTTCCTTTGCTTTTGGTTTCTATAGGCTGCCACTGAATTAGATAAGCCCACCACACTGAGCAGAGCAGTCTACTTTACTGAGTCCACTCATCCAAAAACATCCTTCCAGACACAGCAAGAAATAATATGGGTTCTTTTTGGTCCAGTCAAGTTGACGAAATTAGCTATCACAGAGGATAAATAACTAGATTGCTGAAACTTTTATTTTCTTCCTAACCCTTTGTGTTTTTTTTTTCACTGACTAAAGAAAGAAATTGATGATAAGGTGTATTTTAAAATCACATCCAAATGATACCATAAACATAAAGAACCCTGTTGAGCATTGAATCCATCCAAAGAGTAGATTGAAAGTCCATTTTCCGCTCATTATCTTTTGAGCTGAACTAGTCAACCTAACAGCTTTTGACTGAAACATGCCTACCAACTTGGCATCCAGGGAGGAGCAGAAGAAAGAGGAGTTGAGCCCATCTGAATCCAACCATCCAGAACTACCTGACACAGTCAGCGTATTTCGGCTGCCTTTCCCAATGATCTGTGACTGTAACTTAAGACTGTTTTCACCTTGTGTAAGTAAAGAATAAGAAATGCAAGTAAAACCTGATTCAATGCTCAAATTCTCCATCACCAAAATAGAAGATAGACTGATTTTTCTGTGCACTCTTAGGAAAAAAAAGGCATAGCTATTAAAAAAAAAAAAACCCTATATTTACATTTTAAATTTAGCAACATTGTACTAAAACTTAATTTTTAATTATACTCAAAACTGATGGTAAGGTTTTCTATGGAACACCCTATAAATGGGCTGAAGAAGCCAAATGTTTATGTGCATGACCATTGAGCCTGCATTCTCTGTCCTATGCTGAACAACTGTCTTAATTCTTTTCTTCTCTTGCCCCAGAGAACATGGACAGGAGGGAGAGAATTCCTACAGCTGGTTATGCGATCACTCTGTAATTTTAGATTAACCAATTCAGAAGCAGGACCGTTAGAAACCTGAACCTACAAATGAGCAATTCCTTCCTAGAAAGACTTTAGACGGTTAAGTTAAAAGTGTAAAAACTACTCAAAATACATTATGATGAAGAAATACTATATATGACAGAACAAGCCAGCGTATTTGGTTGGGCTGGAAGGGTTCTCGTACCTCATGTATGGATTTTTTTAGAGGTCCAGAAGGTTTAATCTCTTACTCTGGAATACATAGTTAGATAAAAGGCAAATCATAGACTGTAACTCGGAGTTTTGGTCTATCTCAAAGTTCAATGTTCATTCTACCTGACTCTGCAACATTTCTTTGTGTTTTAATTTAGGATGCTTTTCAAAAGTACGAGAGATATTTTCCTAAAGATGCTATGCAAATTTGCTTAATGTAATACTAACAATATTATAAATACATAGACTAACCTCTACATAAACACAACTACCTCGGGGCACCTGGGTGGCTCAGTTAAGATCTGACTTTGGCTCAGGTCATGATCTCCCAGTTTGCACGTTTGAGTCCTGCATCGGGCTCTGTGCCAATAGCTCAGAGACTGGAGCCTGCTTCAGATTCTGCCTCCTTCTCTTTCTGTCCCTTCCCCATTCACCCTCTGTCTCTATCTCTCAGAAATAAATAAATGTTAAATATTTTTCAAAAAAACTACCTTGAACGTTTGGCACTCTAAAGAAGTCTAGGGTAGCAGTAATAATCATGGAACCTATTTGAATTATGAGTTTGATTTTCATATATTGATTTCATATATTTCATATATTATCTATATTTCAAGGTGTCTTGACCCTTGCTGGGGTTCCTTTCCCTCTTATGAATGACACCAGTACCCGGCAAAGTTTCTCAAGCCCCAGGTAAAGAGTTCACACTTTTCAAAGACGCACTGCTGCTGCCGTGTCCTGCTGCCCAGACACTATGGCTGCCACCATCACCCATGGCACTAGCCCCAAATGTATTGGACATTAGGATCACATGGGAGGTTTCACAAACATTGATGCTCAGGTTACACCTATTATCGATTAAATCAGAATATCTAGCGGGTAGAAACCAGGCTTGGGTACTTCTTTAAACATCCCAAGTAATTCAAAGCACAGAAAAGTTTGAGAAGCACTGGCCTATTCACAGGAGCTGTCAGATACCCAAGCTACAGAGTAGTCTGTGGCATAAACGGAGTAGAATAGTGGTCCCCACCTTTACTCTTATGATCTGCCCTTGGGTGCACGGGTTAACTCTCTCTTGGCTCTCAGCCCCACATATGCCTTTTAATTTTCTCCTCTCTTCATTTTCTTGGACTCCTCTGCTAACTGGGCTTTGATTAAATTCTGCCAAAGGGAGGCTTTAGCAGCTGACTGGAAGTCAAGAGAAAGAAGTCATTTTTATCTACCTTTAGCCCTGGAAGCTGCCCTGGCGTCAGCCGCAAGCCCAGCAGCGCTGGAGGAAGCGTAGGCTCCTGGCTCCTCGCTGTATCCCTCGTGGGTTCTGGGCAATTGTAGCACCTTCCTGCATTCGTTCGCATTGCCTTCTCCCTTTGGATCCTCCTTTCCAACAATTTAGAAGCATTTAGCTACATTAAGTACCTCTGAAATTTCTAGAGTGATTTCTTTTTCCCTCAGCTTTATGGAGGTATAATTGACGAATAAAATTGTAAGATATTGGGGCACCTGGGTGGCTCAGTTGGTTAAGTGTCCGACTTTGGCTCAGGTCATGATCTTGCAGTTTGAGAGTTCAAGCCCTGAGCCAGGCTCTGTGCGGACAGCCCAGAGCCTGGAGCCTGCTTCAGATTCTGTGTCTCCCTCTCTCTCTGCCCCTTCCCTGCTGGAGCTCTGTCTCTCTCTCTCTCTCAAAAATAAAAAGCATTGAAATTTTTTTTTTTAATTTGTACGATATTTATGGTGGATGTCACAATGATTTGATATATGTATATATTGGGAAAGGCCTTTTCTCATCTAGTTAATGAACATATGTATCACTATCACACGGAAGCACTGCGTGAAGGGTATAATGTACTGAATCAGGCTGCGGAAATTTAAAGAAGGATGTACACAGATCACTGAGGCATTTTAAGGGGGGGAAAGAGCAGGCGTATCCACTGAAAATGACGGCAGGGACAGTGAGTGCGGTAGGAAGAAAAACAGTGCCAGGAATTGCCACAGAAACCCCTAGAGGGGAGTCGGGGGGAGGTGCTCCCCAGCACTGCTTCTGTATTCGATGAGGATACACAGAATCACGTCATTATTAAACTAGTAAACAGTGCTCTCCGAGGGTCTGGTCACTTCCAACTCTTTTTGGTTCGGATTATGACACCTATGAAAACCTGGCTATAAAAATCTGGTAAGAGCATATTTTAATTATCGACAAAACATCTAAAAGGAAAAGCCTTTTCTCTTCAGTTCTGGCTTTGAAACAGCCTATAAACTGAATGTACTCGGTTTTTGTGAATCTAATATGCTCAATGTTGGCTTTGTAAAACAAAGTTTTCTTACCGTTTTTCACAATCTTATAATAAAGTATCACTCAGCTAACATCCACTCACTTCAATATTTTCTATGAATATCTAGTGAGTCTCATTCATATTTTCCCTTTCTCTATATGCCCAGAAATTTAAATATATAGTATAAATAAAAACACTTAAAATAATTTTTCTCTGGAAAAATTATATTGTATGCCCTGTGATCTTTCTTTCATTCCTGGTAACTTCTTAGCCATTAAAAGAAATGAAGTGCCTTATGGGCTAACATTTGTTTTGGGCACTTTACAAAGAGAAATAAATAAAAAACAGTCTGTATACCCTAGTAGATGGTAACCTTTTATTTTTGAATCAGAAATTATTTTTATGTCTTGATTGTAAAAGTAATACACGCTCATCATAAAGACTCAGGTAACCTAAGAATTTGTTCTACCATAAAGGAACTTCACTGGGACCCAGAAACAAGAGAATAAAAATAGTTCCCAATGCAAAATAAATTAATTACATATAAATAGCTAGTTAGGGTTTTATAACAAAGAGAACTGAAAGCCTCGGAGCAACAGCGCTGCTTTGTTTTTTGTGTTTAGAGCATCTACCAGTTTACAGACACTTTTGTATGTGTATGAAAACCTACACAGTTAGGTGTTACTGCTCCTCCACTCTCTTCTCGGCACTCCTGTCTGCTTACTAAACTGTGACTTGATCTGTCTGACCTGAGACTTACAGAGCAAATTATTAGATCTTACAGAACAAAGTTATGTTACAGCAAGTTTGACGGAAGCATGTGTAAAGGAAAGTTAGTATGGCTCACTCATTCTCCTTTTTTTTCGCTGCCTTTACCATTTGTATTAGCTTCCTAGATCTGCTGTAATGAATTACCACAAACTGGGTGCCTGAAAACAACGGCAATGTATTTTTTTCACGTTTCTGGAAGCTAGAAATCTGAAAATCAAGCTGTCAGCAGGACCAGTCCCTCTGAAGGATTTGAGGTGGAAATCTGTCCCGTGCCTGTCTCCTAGCTTCTTGCGGCTGCCGGCAATCCCAGGCACCCCTTGACATATAGTTACATCACTCCAATTTCCACCCGCACCTTCCCCTGGCATTCTCCTCTCTGTGTGTGTCTAAGCGCTACATCTGTGCACCTCCGTCTCCTTTGCTTACAGGAACCCCCCCCCCTCCACTGGATTAGGGCCCACCCTACCCCAGTGTGATCCATCTTAATTTGATTACATCTGCAAAAACTATTTCTGATTAAGGTCACTGTCACAGGTATGATTGGGGCAAGGCGGGAGAGGAGTTAGGACTTCAACATATCTCTTGAGAGACACAATTCAACCCACATTGTTCTGTGACATTTGCTATTGTCTGTGGCTTCCTCCTAAAACGTTTCTGGGGGTGCCCAGATGGCTCCATCATTTATGCATCTGATTTTAGATTTTTGGCTCAAGTCATGATCTCATCATGGTTCATGAGTTGGAGCCCCACATCAGGCTCTGTGCTGACAGTGCAGATTCTGCTTGGGATTCACTCTCTCTCCCTCTCTCTCTGCCCCTCCCTTGCTCACGCTATCTCTGCCCCTTCCTCCCACTTGCACTCTCTCTCTCTCACACACACCCACATACACACACAAAATAATAAAATAAAATAAGTTTCTTGACTAATACCTCTACTAATATTTTATTTTATTGCAGATTAAGTTAGAAGTAGACTTGTCTCATTTTTTAGAGAGAGAACCAAAGACTGGAAGAAGGGTGTGAAAAGTGGACATGTCCTCAGGGAGTCACCATTTTAGCACAATTCTGCAGTGTGTCCCCTGGACAGTGCAACTGGGCACCGTGTTTACTTGAATATCTCCTGAGCACTCCATGGCCCTGAAACACGGTCTCCTGAGCCCAGAAGTCTGTGTTTCCCTTGGAGTTAGTGTTTGTGGTGAAGTAAATGCCTAACACCTCAAGCCAAGACTACTAAAAACAGTACCCAGCAACTATTAGGCCCTCAATACACATCTGTTAAATAAATAAATGCTCTAAAGTATAAGAAAAAAACTTCCTTGATTCTAGCTATCTCCACACAAAACCTGGCATCACTGGAATGAAGTGTGGTGCTCCAGGTTAGCAAAAGGGATGACTTTCCTCAATCCTGCGGGTACACTCTCGAATAAAGAGCAATCTGTAATAGCTGGATAACTTTATAACTGAGATGTTGAACAAGCATGATGAGTAGGATGTAACGAAATTAAATATATATCTGTTTTCTGCTATCTTTTTAAAATGAATTAACATACTCTAAGTCAAAGGGCACAGTCTCTATTTACAATGAGAAAGCCTGGTCCTCTGTTTAATGAGAACACTGAATCTGGCCAACTCAAATGGTACTGCCTCCTGGACTCATTCTTAGCCTGTTCCACCTTCCCCTTCAGACAAGTCAGGACCTGACATTCACTGTGGATTGAGTTGAAGGAGGAAGGTGTATACCATTCTTGATGAGGAGAGTAACTAAGGGACTAGTGCTGCTGAGCCTGCCTGATACTGAAACCTCTCTTTCTTGGGTATTTTCCTTGGTCCTTCAGATGCCCCCTCCCCCTCCGCAGGGCTGTTCCAGTTGAACTGTCGACAGCTTCCTTATCACGTGGCTGCTCCCAATTTAGCCTCTTGTTTTCTCCTGGATTCACTCCACACACAACTCTTACTATTGAAATCCTCGCCGCTACTCCAGGCATCGTAGGGAGGTAAGGTCTGAAAGCGCCCCGTGTCAGCTCACGCCTTCAAATCTGGAGCTTCGGAAAACGCGTGGGAAGAAGTCATGCATTCTTGAAGATGCTGCCTTTAGTCTTTGTTGACTCTGGTGGTTTGCACTGACATTCCACATCAGCCTCTCTCTCTCCCCCTCTCTCAATACTTCAGGCCAATAATGACTGTCTCTCGCCCTGAGATAAGCCAGACTTGGGTCAGAGACTTTATCTACCGAGCATCCGAACTGCAGGGTGGTTTCTTGCAGCTGCCTGGCACCCAGTTTGTGGACAGAGGGGAGTACTCCTCCTCATTCTTAGTAGGGTTAGGGTAAGAGCATGGGTGGCAATTCTTAACATATCCACAGGTTAGCCCCTCACTTCTCAACCTGTTTCTCTCTCCTCGTGAACTGGAGAGCTCTCTCTGGCCCACGATGTCTCCTGAGAAATATCTACCCAGCGTCTGGCACATTACCGTGAAATTTCACATCTATTGGGTCCAGCTGACTCGGCTGAAATTGAGAAACAAAGAGCCCAATTGTAAGAGCGTTAGCTCAGTAATTGAGAGTCCCTTTTTTTCAATAGTACATAGTAATTTAGTAGTTGGTAAATGGTTATATTCAGGTTTTCCTCCCATTTTTATGTTTAATCTAGAGTAATAATTAAATAAAAAGGTGTGTTAATGTCTAATCATGGCTATATAAATTTTTGCATGGCCAAGACCTGATGTCTTAATGCTTTTCCAGATTAATTATATAGTATCTTGGGTGAAAAGCCTCTAGAGTGCTCACATAGCAAATCTAAATCCACAAAATGAAAGTAAAAGTTATTATCAAAAATCTAAAATAAGTTTCAGCTTTGAATTCAGGTAGCCAATCTGCTAATTCAAGTAAGTTAGTAAAGTAAGGCACTGGCAGAATTACCTATAGAACTATAATGATATTAAATTATAGACTGTATTAGAATTCGCCTTATTTCTCAGATCGTGATCTCATGGTTCTAGAGTTCTAGCCCCACGTGAGGATCTGTGTTGACAGTGCAGAGCTTGCTTGGGGTTCCCTGTGTTTCCCTCTCTCTCTGCCCCTCCCCCAGTGGCTCTCTCTCTCACTCTCTCTCTCTTAAAAATAAACATTTAAAAAATTATTTAAAAATTAAACAGAAAAGAATTTACCTTATTTGATCCTCTAATGTCTTCTACCCATACCTAAGGTGCGATCCTAAGTTCTGAAGTCTGCAAAGCTCTGATGTGATCTGGCCCCTACATACAACGAGACTTTTCTCCTCCCATTCTTACCATGAATCACTGCCTTCCAGAAACACTATTTTATATGCCTCGTTACCTTGTTGTTGTTTATTGCCTATTCGCTTTTGCAATGCTTCAATCCCAGTGGTTCTCACCTGGGAGCAATTTTGTTTCCAAGTGGACATGTGGCAGTATCTGGAGACATTTGGGTTGGGACAGATGAGGTGGAGGACTAACGGCATCTCCTAGGTGGAAGCCAGGGATGATGGTAAACAACTTGCAATTACAGAACAGCCCCCATAACAAATTATCACTGGCCCCCAAATGTCCATAGTGCCAAGATGGAAAAAGCCTTCTCTGTCTGCAGTGATCTACCCAGAAATATCCCATGCCTCTCCTCCTTTTCATTCCAGCCTCAGTGAAATGTTCTTCCAACCACCCAACCAAACACAGCCCAAACCCTACTCCATCCCTTCAAGGTCATTGCCATATCTTGCTTATTATAAAGTTATTAATTTATTGTCTTTAATCTGCCATCGTCTCTATCTCTAGCAGGAGATTCCCTGTTCGCCATGCTTGCTGATGTATACCCTGCATCTGAACAGTGTTGGGCACATTGCGACACCTATTAGATATATGTTGGATTGGTGAAACCAAGAAAGGCACATAAAAGTGAGTTAATAAGTAGCTAAAACATGAAATCTTTCTCCTGAAATACTTTGCTAGGCCAAAGGTGGGGAAAGAGTTCAGAAATTAATTCGCAAAGACGGCAGGGGTTTTCAGATGTAGTGAATTAGCAGATCAAGATTTTTAGTGGCATCACCAATGTTTCAAAAGTGCAGGCAATGCTTTGGATTCTGCGTCTCCCTCTGTCTCTGCCCCCCTGCTCAACACTCTGTCTCTCTCTCTCTCTCTCTCTCTCTCTCTCATAAATAAACATTTAAAAAAAAAGTGCAGGCAAGGCAGAAGACAGCTAGAGCACAACACACACCGATTTTACAGTAAAAATAACATGTCTGCATGATGGCAATTCACGGTTCCACAGGTGCAAATGAGCACTATGGGATGAGCGGCGAAGAGAGGAAAGGCTATTCGGTGTCTCAGGAGGACTGGAGGGGACCCATGGAGAGAACACTGTAGGACCTGGAGCTTATACTTTGATTTTAACTTGGACTTTAGTCAGTCTGTTTGCTCTAAGTTAAAGTCAAGGCAGTTGATCCTAGGTGCCAGCTTTCTCAAAGCACACCAGATGAATTTCTCCCTGCTGATCTGGTGCCTGAAATGTAAAGGTGGCATCCTCACTCCCTGCCGGTTTGATGGCTCAGTCCTCAACTTCCGGCGTTCGTCCAACACAGGAGGGAGGAGGACATTCCTTTACGCAACTGCAATGCTACTGCAATTTGCTCATTTTTTATCATTATCCATGCAGGTCTGACTTTATTTAAAGAAGCAAAATTCCCGGTTTCTGAAACACTGGGTTTGCAGAAGTATGAGGTTGAGAAAGGAGAAGACATGCAAAGGAGTGGAGAAATTAAATCTATATCTCACGAAAGTATCCTGCTTCGCCTCGGTCTTACCGTTAGTCAAGGGGTAGATGCTCTAGAGATCAATGCCAAGAGTCTGTGAAGCTCTCGAAATTACATTTAGGATGACATCTATGCATACTTACGTTTTGTTCTGAGAAGAGTCTTCAGTACTTTCCTGGAAATTCCAACATTCCTCTCTTTAGGTATTCTGCATTCTGAGAATAGTCCCTATTTTGTGATATGGCAGTCAATCATAAAATTAGTATACACTGGGACCTATTTTGACGAACTTGGTAGAGTGTGGGGATACATTATTCACGTTTCCTTTTTGGGGAAGCACAAAGATTTAGTAACGAAGCCTATGACTCACCAAAAACCACATGGAATCTGGTGATAAACCGTTCCCCAGCATCCTGTTACACTCTTGGAGAAGAGGGCAGGCCTTGTCTCCTCAGAGCAAGAGAGAGCTCCAGCAAGCAAAAACAGAACAGGTGCAAAAGATGTGACTCCTCCACGTTGACCCCCCACCTGGCTTTTGTTCTCCAAATATCGATTACTTTTCAAAATAAAGGGATTTATTTGCTGAAGATATCTACAATTGGCATTCGTGGGAGGGGGTTAGGAGAAAGAAGAGGAAGAGGGCGCGCGGAAGGGAGTGGTGAATGAAACACGCAAAGCAGGACACACTGGGGGGAATTCTGGACTCTTCATAACTTGACTAAAAACTGTGGAGTCTGAATTTGGGGGAGTAAAGGAAAAACATGCGAGACCGTCACCTCCTGCTTTTTCCTCCCACGTTCATCAGTCACACTTAGGAAAGGAGCTGAGGTTTTATCTGCTTTAACTCTGTTTGAAACATGTGGCAGGTGAGGAGGGATAGCGGTGATGAGAATATTGCCAAGTGAACCTGCAGCAAGCAGAAAACGCTAATGAAGGAAAATGCTACGACTTCTGCATCTACCTGGACAAGGTATTACTTATATTAACTTCGCCTTTTGCTTTTGTGCCAAATTACCTGTCCCATACCTGGGACAGGAGTGAAACAGATATGGCTGTGTGATAGTTAATACAAAGGTGATAAAAATGCTGACTGTACATCCTTATGCTGAGATGTATCCTCAAAGAAGAAAATCCAACGACTGGTGAGGCTGGATTTTACCTCGAGAAAACAGGAGATTCTGGGCACCTGGGTGGCGCAGTCGGTTACACGTCCAACTCTTGGTCTCAGCTCATCATCTCGCGGTTCATGAGTTCTGGCCCCACATGGGGCTCTGAGCTGACAGCATGGAGCCTGCTTGGGATTCTGTCTCTCTTTATCTCTGCCCCTCCCCTGCTTGTGCGCCCACTCACACTCTCTCTCAAATAAATAAAACTAAAAGAAAAAAAAATTTTTTTTTAAAGAAAACAGGAGATCCAAACATGCTTTCTGTCTCTAAGAGCCCATGGCAACAATACCCACATATTAAAAAATGACCCTTGTGTTATAAGAAATGTGGCAAGTAAAGAAAAGAGTTGATAACCAATCTGTAAGTTATATGAATATAATAAAAAAGTATGATGAATAATTCTTTGTGAAAATTCCATAAGCAGTTCTGGGGCACCTGTCAGAGGAAGGACAGATGAGGTCATAAAATCAACCCAGTGAGCCTGTCTCCCTGGATGCAGAGAAAGTGTCTCCTAATGTCCCATTTAGAGAACTCGAGGGCATACAAATAAATGCATTCTTCTTCTGTGATATTCACATCTGTAGCTGTGTGATTCCACTGCAACCTGGGATGGCTGGCCGTCAAGCCATCCTAGGCGTTAACAGGGACCCCTCTCAAAGCCTGCCTAGCTCCTCAGAAGAAGAGCTCTCTGCCAGCACAGATGATGGCAGGTAATCAACTATATTCTGAAATTTGAGAGATACTCAAAACCCTCACTGTATTTTCCTCCATCACCATAGTGCTGGGGAGCTTTAAAACACCGGCACTCAATTCCCTCTGCCCAGGTTCTCTAAAGGCTTCTAATATTGACATTAATTATGCCAATACGGTATTGATTCTAGCTACTTGTTAGCTAGCTAGCTGGTAGCAGGACTATTTTATTTTATTTTTATCTTATTTTTCTGACTAATTCACTGTCATATAGCAAAAAGTAATCAGCACAGACAGCTTCTGGTGCAGAGTTGCAGAACAGAAGAAGAGATAAAAAATTCTGTTCGCTGGGTTCTGAAAAGGATGGTAGAAAATCCAAAGCATTAAACAGCAAGTACTTAATTAGGGGAGGTCAAAAGAAATTAGGGTGACAATTCAAAATATTTTTGGGGGTATATTTTCAGATGAGATTTAAGGTTCTATAACTTGTCTGAATGTATTCCACACAACAGTTCTTACGTCAAATTCATCTTTTCCTTGAAGACCTCAATCCTGAGACGTTGAGTCCAGTGTGGACTGGCTTTCCTCTAGGCCAACTGCACAGTTGCAAACTTGGCAGCTGTCTTCATGGTCATGAGCTGGTTTCCCTTTTGTCTTCTGCATTATAGCCCCTACTTCCTCAATCACCCACATCCCCCTCTTCCTTGCTTACTCCCACTGCTTCCCGGGAAAGGGAACGCAGGAAGTAAATTGTTTGAGACTTTGTAAACTGACTAACAGCTTAACTGAGGATAGAATTTTAGCTAGGATTAATTTTTTCCTTTATCTTCGAAAGTGATATTGATTATAGTCAAATTTCCAGTTCTGTGGAAAAATCTGATTTTATTTTATTCCTGTGTAATCTTTTTCTCCCCCTCTAAAAACTGTGATAATCTCTTATTCTCTTGTTTTTAAAATTTTACAATAATGTGTGTCAGAATGAGTCTGTCCTATTGTTATGAGCTTGAGTACATGGTAGGTGCCAAATTGTTACTTTTGGTTTTCAGTACTTCCCTTGAATTGTCACTGACAGTTTCCTATCCTCTGTGTTTTCTTGTCTCATCAACAGAAACTTCCTATATTTAGACATGGTGGCTAATTTCTTAACTTTATCATCTTATCTTCCTATCATCTATCTTTTAATTTTTGTTGCCTTTGCTCTACTTTCTAGTCCATTTCTAAAACTTTATTTTCCAAAATTTCTATTACCATTTTCATTTCTGATATTATATTTTTAATTTCCAAGTTTTGGGTGAAGAGCAGAGTGTTGTTTTATATTATTTTCTAAATATCCTGGTTTGTAATTTCAGTTCTTCTTGTGTGAAAGTGATTTAATATTCATGTTAATCACAGAAGAAATTTATCTTTTCTTCCCTCTCTCTCTGTGTATGTATATGTATTTTTTTCCTATTCTATTCATTTTTTCCTATTTACTTTTTCCTGCTTTTGGTTTGATTTCTCTGTGTTTTAATGTCATATGTTTGTTTTAAATATCTAATGGTTCTTAACTGTTTATTCCTATTTAAGAGTGAAATATCAGAAAGTTATTTGGAAGCGGGTTTTTTCAGTGCTTGGCTTTACTACAGAGTGATGCAGACCATCCATTTAATTGGGTAATCCCCACTTGAAAAATTTATTATTACTGTTTTCTTAATTTGATCAGTTTCCCCATAAAGGAAACACCCAATTTCTGACTCGGGAAGAAAAAGCTCAGCTACCAGAAGTTTCTCGAATCCAACTAGAATTAAGGGGTATGGGGCATTTACCTTCTAAGAAGGAGATTTCCACCTAATCCTTCTATTTTCTGCATGTTATGTCCGGTCTCACATTTGTTTGGTGCCCGCAAATCTGGTTCCCTGTCAACGTCAACTTTCATTTTCCAATGGTCTGAGAATGGAGTCATTACCCCACTGAAATGTTGATACAAATATTCAACCAGTTCTACTCTCTCAAGCCCCAAAGCACTCTCACTGATAGATCTATCCAAGGTAAGTTTCAGTGTCTGAGGTTTTCTGTAATTCTGTGGTACAAATCGGAAAGATTCTGGTTCTGAGTTAGCCTTTTACAAATGCTCTTTCTCTCCCTTTCTTGCTGTCTCTGTCTCTCTCTTCCTTCATTTACCCATCTATCTATCCATCATGCCAATAGTTTGTCGTGTTATTTCATAAGGAAGCAATTACTTGCTCTCCTTTTTTTTGCCTGAGTACTAGATGACTCAAAAATAAGACGAAGGAAGGAAGTATATGGAAAACAAAATAAACATTTTGAAATGTTAATGCTGACACTAAGCAGTGTTTTCTTTTATCTGTAGGATCCATTACTAAATCTTAGGATGAAAATGCCCAATATTAGATAGGATCAGGCTTTTATCCCTTAGATGAAGCTATTCCCAGAGATCCAAAAACACAATGTATACTACCTGCAGTCTGCTGGCTCTATCTTTAGATAGAAAGAAAGAAAGAAAGGCACCACAAATGCCTACTTTCTCCTTCCAATCTCACCAAACATGGTATTCCACCACCTCTTGGGTACAGTCAATAAGTAGATAAGAAGCAAAAAGAATTACGCCAAAGGATCTTCTTTCACATGGCGGTGACCATCAGGAGTAAGAAAGAAATATAACCACTTCCAATATTCTCTAGGTTTTGTTCTCTTAACTCACTGGTTTAACCATTAAAGATATGGCTGTTTGGGAACATGCCACCTCCCTCTAGGGAAGAGATGAGCTGTCCATCAGAAAAATCCTTCCTGATGCTACTCTGCTTTTAACAACTTCTCATTTGGCTTTCTTCTTGGATATGGGTCAGGAGAATGCATTAATTAAATCATCTCCAAGGCCACTCTGTACTCAAGGCTGAAAAGTCACTCCTTATTCTACTTCCTTTCTCAAATTATGTCCAGCTACTTTTTCAAAAGTCCTCGATGAGACCAAATGACATCATACATATATTTCAATAGTAAACTATACAAAGGCACTGTAATAATAAAATTCCAGCAGCACAGAGATGCTTCAGATACGAATATAAATCTGACATCATCAAATTCCCTGGGGAAAAAAAGATCAACTATTATATCCCCTTGCAAGTCAAAGTCCAAAGATCAAAAGCTTTATAGATCTAAAATTAAATGATATTGTCCTTATATGTTAATAATCTGAAGAAATTTAAGTCACTGTAATTTCTCATTTCTGCTCAATTTCAAAGCCAAGTTGCATTTGTCTACGTAGTCAAAACTAATGGATAAAAGCACAGAGTCTGGATCTGATTGCCTGAGTTCAAATTCTGTGGGTACTACTTGATAACTGGGCAACTATGGATAAGCGATTGAAAGCTCTTTGTCTCTCAGATATCCAGTCTGACATAATCATATCCATGTCATGAAGTTGGTGTTAGTTTTACATAAAGTAATATGTGAAAAGTCGTTAAAAGAATGCCTAGGGTATAATAAATTCTCAATACGGTTTTATTAAGACGGTCTTCCTGAACTGGACAGCCTTCCACAGGAACGGGCAGAACTCTTCTGAGTCCTCCCAAGTTAAATCGATCAACGCCAAGTCTCTGAGGCCACCCATTTTTCGAACCTAAATCATTAACAGGACATGTAAGAATATGATGACACCAACTCCACACTCACCAAAAGTGCAAAATTCTTAGGGCCTAAAGAAGTTATCTCAAGCAAAATTCCATTCCCAGAAGCCAGTATTTGGAGTTGCTGAAGATCACAGCACATTCTCAATGGGAACTGATTGAGAGAGCATAAATAGAGAAAATCTTTCTTTAGCCTTGCCATCATTCAAGTAATTTAGAATCCATGACCTACGAATTTAAAATGTCCATCAAGACATTCATTTGGGCACATGCATTTTCAGCAAGTGGCAGGAGGTGGAGGAAAGCCACACACACATGCTACCTCTTCTCCTACAGAGTGCATTTGTGTAATAACAGCTCTGCTTATCACATATTTTGAACTCGATGGCTTTATTTTCTAGTATTTTCACAACTTCTTAATTTCTTTTCTACTATGCCCAGGAGCTTGGGACAAAAATGAGTGAGAGGGAGAAACAGACAGACAGAGAGGCACTGGTTAGCTACAGCCAGCTACTCTTTTCAAAGGCACTAAATAGGGCAGCCTGGGCGGCTCAGTCTGTTAAGGGTCTGACTTCGCATCACATCATGATCTCATAGTTTGTGAGTCTGAGCCCCACACTGGGCTCTCCGCTGTCAGCACAGAGCTCACTTCAGATCCTCAATCTCTCTCTGTCTCTGCCCCTCCCCCACTCACACTCGTTCTCAAAAATAAATGAACATTTTTAAAAATGCACTAAGTAATTTCGCCTTCCCAAAGGCAAAGTTATGAGTGGTGGAGAAAAGTTAAGCTGATTCAGCAAATGGCATGTGGAAGGACATCCCGGGAATGAGACTACATTTTCCTAATATTTTTGTCCTTTCATCTTTTCACAGAGTTTAACATTTGGTTTTGTGGATTATGCTTTACTTTAGCTTTGTTGTTTCTTTCTCTAGTTTATGCTCCTATATTTATTTTCTTCTTCCTGCTCTCATTGGGTTTTTTTAAAAATTTATTTGTTTTCAGAGAGAGAGAGAAAGAGTGCTCACGCATGTGGGGGAGGGGCAGAGAGAGAGGGAGAGAGAGAACCCCATGCAGGCTCTGCCCTGTCAGCACATAGTCCTTTGCATGGCTTGATCTCATGAATCGTGAGATCATGACCTGAGCCAAAATCAAGAGTCAGATGCTTAACTGACTGAGCCACAAAAGCTCCCTGGGTTAATTGTTTTTCTTTTTCTAATTCAGGACATTTAACTCATTAATTTTACCATTTCTTTTACTCTAGAATCTTATCTATCTATCTATCTATCTATCTATCTATCTATCTATCTATCTATCTTTTATAGTCTCTTTTCAACATTGCTTTAAAGGTGCCTGGGTGGCTTGATCAGTTGAGAGTCCGACTCTTGATTTCGGCCCAAGTCATCATCCTAGGGTCATGGGATCAAGCTCCACATCGCTCTCTGCACTGAGCATGGAGCCTGCTTAGAATTCTCTTTCTCTCCCCCCGTTAGCCCCCTTTTGCTTCTTGTTCTCTCTCTAAACACACACGTACACATACAAACACATGCGCACACGCGTGCACACACACACACACACACACACACAAACCACACACAAGAAAAACTGCTTTAGCTGCATCCTACAAATTTGGATATATAGCATTTTTATTATAACTTAGTTAAAAATGATCAAGTTATCATTCTAATATCTTCTTTGACCATGAATTATTTAGAAGACTATTTTTAATTTTCAATTCTATGGAAAGCTTTAATTTATTCACATAGTTTACTAATTTTCTCTTTACATCTTATTTTACATTGTTACCAAATTCACTGAGGTTTTTAATTTCAATAATTAAGCTTTGTTTACTTGTTTGCATAACTGATAGTTTTCTATGCTCTTTATTCCTTTCTTTTGTTCTGATTCTTTAAGTATTTTTTTAAGGTCATTTATTTTTGTGAAAGAGAGCGAGAGAGAGAAAGAGGGAGGGAAGAGGGCAGAAAGAGAGGGAGACAGAGAATCCCAAGCAGGCTCCGTGTTGTCAGCTCTGAGCCTAACGCAGGGCACAAACCCACAAACTGCAAGATCAGGACCTGAGCCAAAATCAAATCAGATGCTCAACCGACTTCAGCCACCCAGATTCCCCTATTTCTTTAAGTATTTTTAATGTAGTTATGCATTCTCTCTGATATTTCATCACATGGTATCTTGGATGGCTGACACCAAATTGTGTTTTTCCCCCCATTCATGATATTTACACTGATTTTTGGTCAGTGTGAGCTATTTCCTAGTATGTGTGGTGATTTTGGATTCTTAAGTCATATTCACTGAGAATTAATATGTGAGAATCCAGTGAACCCTGGGCTGAGGTGAGGGTGTGTACCTCTTAGAAATTATCTGTATTAGGTTTTACTAGGACTCCAAAATGCCACCAACTCAGGCTCACTTTCATTTTATTGACCTATGTTTCTTTCCTTTGAAGGAAGTACGGTACGGTTTCAATTTTTTGGAGGACCCAAGGTGTTGAGAGCCAGTGGCCTTGAGCAGTGTTTTGGGAGCCGGAGGCTTTGAGCCATGTTGAGAGTCAGAGACCTTGAGCGGTGTTTTGGGAACCGAAGGCTTTGAGTGCAGCCTTTGTCCTTGAGTCAGACCGCAGCCAGGTCGTGTGGGGAGGTTCAGAATGCCTTTGCAAAGTTTAATATAGCAAAATACAGTTTGCCTGCTGAGAACTTGTGGAAGGAGACATGCCTTGTACGTACACTATCCTCAGAATGTGGATAAATACTCAAGTGAAAATAAACTCGTTGCTGGTGACGCTTGGGAGCGCCAGCCCTCCCTTAACAACTGTGCCTTGTGTATCAGTTCATCCTCGCCCCCCGATCAGGAACCGTTCGATTCAGCGACGGCTGGTCCGCCGCACCAAGGCAAAAAGAAATGCTTCCTTCTTATTTCTCATTTATGTCAAGTATATAATTTTTTTCCTCTCAATCCATTTGTTCTTTAAGTGTCCCTTCAAATTCCTAATTTTGTTCAGGTTTCTTAGTCTACCTTTCCACATGGTCAGGGTAAATCCGTGTCTCTTTTACTGTCGTGGCTGCTAAAACCCAAACCTCCGGTTAATGAGGCAGATAAACTCCTGTTTCACTTAAAATTCAGCTTAACAGCATATTATTTTTGCCTCTTGGTTATCCCCTACAAACTAGATATATTCTTTTACGTAGCCAATATCTTAAATTTAAAGAAACTTTCATCAGCTTCTTTTCTCATTATTTCTTGTCTCCTAGATCTTTCCTCCAAATCTGCTATATTTCCTACACAGTTGCTTTATATTCTGTAACTGATAATTCCAACATGTGAAATTCTATGAATATTGCTTAATTCAATTATGTGACTTGTTCCCTTGTGTGTTAATTGATTTTTGTAATTTCATATTTAGTGGTTCTTTATTTGCATGGGAATCTATGAGGCTCTGACTTTGCTTTTGCAAGGTCCTGGGGGAAGGGATTGTTTAATGATCCAAGGCCCAGTTAATTCCCATCTTCCAAGTCTCTGCTTAATGCAGGAGTTTGAGTTCAGCTACCACACACCATAGCAGACCTAAGACTTGACTTATTATCCAGATCTTAGAATTGATACAGAATAACACAATGCTCTAGGCAACCAGTACCATAAGCAGGGGATATAAATACAAACCTATCTGACACTTCCATGCATTTGCAAGACATAAGGGATAATTTCCCATGTCTTGAAAGAGTGATTCTGTATGCCAGGGTCTTGGCTCACTTCTGGTAGTAGCTTAGCACTTCATAGAACCTGTCCAATGATCTTCCAAATAGGGAATATAGATCTAATTAAATACAGTTACACAGGAAGAGAATTAAGAGATCACCCAATGCAGTTACAGGAAAAAAAGAAATGACTCACCCAAGTTCATACATACAGTTGGTGGTAGAACATGAACAAAGACCCAATTTGGTGTTAGGTAAAATGTATGAAGTATTTCAATAGACATAAAGATCAACATGAGCTCATCTCTCAGGAGCTGGACATCTGCGGCCAAATAGATCAATTCTTATTTTGTTTTCTGCCTTCTTTCCTTCTCCTTATCCATTATCTAACCCCAGGCTCCTCATTAATATGGATGTTTAGGCCTTAATTATACTTGTTATGGTATTAAACTAGATAAAGTTTTTGCAAATGTTCCATGCTGGTTTTGTATTTTAAAGATTATAAATCTAAATCATGTTAACGGTGCAATAACAAATGTTTATTTAGATGGACTTCAATATCACATGAATCTGGAATTCACTAATTTGTAACTTATCATTTGGGACAAGCTGGGCTAGAGTTCGCTTGTGTTCTATTTGTGAAAAATGCATTTTGGAGCAAATGGATGGTATATACAAACTTCAGGAATGTGGTTAACCACTCTAAGAGAAGAAATTGTTTTCAATTAACATAGAGCATCTGTTTTCAATAGTTGTTGGCATGTTAATTACAAATCTTGCCTCTTCAATAAAGAGAGTCATGCACATTCACTAGGCAAAGCTTTATTGGACTGGTTCAGACTTCAAGGGAGCAGACCTTTATTAAAAATTTTATCAAAACTTAAGATACTATAAAATCAGAAGCCACTCCACTATTTCATTTAGCTGGAGGAAATTTGGAAGTTATGCTAAAATTTTAAAAAGTTATGTTTTGAATTCATTCACAATCTTACAAACTAAAAGAAAAAAATAGTAATTATAGAAATAGTTTGTATGTGTCCTTTTTTTTATTTTTTAATGTTTATTTATTTTTGAAAGAGGAGAGAAAGAGCATGAGCGGGAAGGGTCAGGGAGAGGGAGACACAGAATCTGAAGCAGGCACCAGGCTCTGACTGGTCAGCGCAGAGCCCGACACAGGGCTCGAACCCACAGACCATAGGATCACCGCCTGAGCCAAAGTCAGAGTCCCAGCTGACTGAGTCACCCTGGAGCCCCAGTTTGCACATGACTTTAAAGAAGCTGGTTCAGAAAAAGAACGGATTTGGTTAAGTCAAGTCTGACTCTAAACTGTAGAAGAATGGACCTTGAAGTTATCCAATTGCTAACTTCCTCTTCTCTCTTTTCTTTTCTATGGAACCAACTACCACTGTTGGTTCTTATATCAACTTCTCTGGGAAAACTTTCCTGACTAGAAGTCTCAATGAGATGCCATTATTCTGTTTTTTCAAAATACTCACATAATCTCTATTAGAGCACTTTCAATACAGCGATATAATAGTTGGTGCACATGTCCAGACGACAAATATCCAATCCTCTTAAATTAAGGTCATTCAACTGTAATTTTCTTGAAGGTAGGAACCATGTCTTCATTTTCTATATTCTGACCCACACATATATATAATCTAGCACACAGTAGGCACTTTATAAATAAAAGGGGCATATAGGTACCTAGAATTTAAAACTCTATTCCCTAGAAATAAACTGTAATTCTAGAAATATTCTACATACTGAACAAATTTTATTAGCATGATTTTTATTATTCATACACTTTATTTTGAAAGATGTTTTTCAGAGGAACGACAACAACAAAAAAGAACCTATTCCCAATAGTTGCTTTTTAAAACTTACAGGCATTATGTTTCAATGTATTTGATGCTTTCTTTCAACTTAGCTGAAAACGGAGTTAGGGAAAGGAGACTATATAGGGCTAAGAAGAGAAGAAAATAAATTAAGAAAAGAAAACAGAGATATAAAGCACAGTTCAAGAAACTGAGTAAGAGTCAATATGAACAACTTTTGTACAAATATATACAAACATGCATACACACATACACATACATGTGTGTGTGTGTATATATAAATGTATGAGTGTATATACATATAATATATATATTATATACACATATATATTTATATATACACATATATATTATATACACACATATATTATATATACATATATTATATACATATATTATATACACACATATATTATATACACACATATATATTATATACACATATATATATTATACACACATATATATTATATACACACATATATTATATATATACATACATATATATGTATATATGTTATACATACATATATATGTATATATTACACATACATATATGTATGTATTGTTATACATACATGTATGTATATATTATATATACATATATACATATATATTATATATATACATATATTATATACATACATATATATATACACACACACACATAATGAACTATATATTATATTTGATATCAAGTTGAATTTTATACGGATCCTGAATTCAGGGAATTAAAGTTCTAACTTGGGAATAAAAGATGAAAAGGATTTAATTTCTACTAACATCTCAATAAGGTCTAGGAAGGGAAGAAAGCTACAGGAAATTCACTTCCGTACCCACTGTACTCCTAACCTAATAGATGGCTACCGAAAGAAAGGTTATAGCTATTATTCTTGCTCTGCCACTTAATAAGTACACAGCATAAGGAGAGTCGCTTAACTATGCTAACTTTCAGCCATAACACCAACAGGCATAATGGTCTTAAGGATTGAATATTGAGAAGAAAGGTACATAAAAATGCCTGGCACAGGTAGGTACTCAATTTAAGTTTTTAGACAGTTTAATGTTATTCTTTCTCTTTTATTCTGGAATAATAGACTTCTTAGTATTAAAAGAAACATTCAAACAATTTAAGAATTAAAATACTCTTTTATGTTCTCACATAATTAAAGGTAGTTTTGGTGTGCCTGACATGTATCACCGATTCCATGAAATAATAGAACTAAGTGGATAAAGCTGTCTTTCAGTCAGAAAAGCTGGAATGGAACAATGGCTGTTCAAGGTCCAGCTCAACCCCAGGTGTCTGTGATGTTCTGTTTCCTGGTGGGGGTGATGAACGGTTATACTGCCTCTCTGTCTACGTCACAATACCATAACTGATACATCTGTGACACACACGGTTCCTACTGTCGTGAAAACATTACTGAAATAAAAATTCACATGGTTCTTTGTTCCTAAATGTGTTACTACTCTTCTCATTGCTTACTTTACAAAGGAGAGAGGCATAAGAGAACAAGGTGAGGGAAGCACCTTGCTCCAAAATCCATCCGAAGCGAACTATCCAAACTTAATCTTTAAGAGGGGTTACTCTCCCACTTGACATGAAACAATGCCAGAGACATATGATTCAGGGGTGGAAGGGATTCAAGATTCAGGTAGCTACTCAATTCTAGATTGAGATTTCTGCGGTCTACAGAGACCAATGGACACTAGAGCGCAATACGTTTCCACTTAGAACATGAACACAAGAGCCAGAGCCCCTTTCGAGAATGAAGATTCTAAATTTATCTGTGCTATTTGGAGCCATCATATGCCGTCATGTTTAGCCTTCCCCAGGTGCTGGCTGTCTGATATCAAATGAGACATTTATTATGAAAACACTACATCTGGTGATTACTTATTTTCCTCAGAAAATGAAGAAATCCTTCTTTTCCAGAGAAGATACTTCTTCCTTGTCTAATAGCAAATGTATGAAGTCCCAAATGGGAGTATCTTGAAAACAATAATCACATTCATGTCCCAAAGTACTTCCTTTCCCTCCTGTCACCCGTTACGCGGGAGGGCCATTTGACATTCCACTCGATGTCTCTACATATCATGGTACTGGAATATAAATGCCCCATTTGAAACAAATCAAGAGTTCTCATCTGCCAATTAAAAGTTTACTAGAACTCCATCATGATAGTCTACCATCTCGCCATGGGGGAAAATTTCTGTACAGTGAACATTTTGAAATTTATGGAATTAAATGATTTAAGCTATAGAGAAGAGGACATCATTCTAATAGCTGCTATGTTGCTGGGGCAGTGTGGACTCTCAAAATCAGAACACTTTCGGAGATTTTCTTAGAGTAAATACAGTGGCCCGCTAGCCTGGGGAGCTCTCCCAAGTGGCCTGGCCTCATGACAACTGACTCTGCTGGAGGCGCCTGGGTGGCTCAGTTGGTTGAGCATCAGACTCTTGATTTCTGCTCAGGTCGTGATCTCGCGGTTCCTGAATTTGGGCCCCTGACAGTGCAGTTTGGAGCCTGCCTGGGAGTCTCTGTCTCCCTCCCTCTCTGTCCCTCCCCCACTCACTCTCTTTCAAAATAGATACATAAACATTAAAAAAAATAATTAAAAAAAGAGAACTGACTCTGCCTATGTGGAGGATTGTTCAACCAGCCTGTGCCGTTACACCGAGGTGGAATTGCCGGCGCTGTGTGATGAATTGTCCTCATCTCTGAGGCTGGCCTTACTCATCCCCAATGTTCTGCCTCAATGAGTTGGCAAAGGGGAGGCTAGGGAGATCATATCTCCCAACTGTTTCCTGTTTCCTGAAGCCTGTGACGATGGGACCAGTGATGCCTTCCTTAATCCACTCGATCCTTCCAGACACTGGCATCAACAGCATGCGTACAGTTAGAAACATTCAGTAAGTGTGAACGATCTGCTAGACAAGGTTCCAGCCATGCCACTGACAGCACATCCTTGAACTCTAGCAATCATTCTAACACAAAGCATTCTGATGTTCATTTTGCATGTAAGAAAACTGAAGCCCAGAGAGGCTGAGTCCATGCTGATAGTCCGTAGACTTTCTCCATAGACAAAGTCCATGATGATAGTAAGTGGCAAGATGGGGGATTCAAATCTAGTCAAGAAGACCACAAAATCATGGGAGTTTATCATGCCAGGCCTCGACATATAAATTCACATGAAATGCAATCTGAGTGCAGCCACACAGCCAAGTGCAGCATACCCCAGACTGGGAAGCATCTCAAGGGCAAGTCTGGGAGGAGGAGGAGTTTGAGAGTAAACACAGGGCATCCATTTCTCTGACAGATGGCTGCCTTTGTGAATCTTCCTTCCAAGAGTGTGACTATGCCGAGAGGGATGTAGATTTCCACCAGCAGGGAAAAGTCATGGCATAATCTGAGGAGGTGTCTGCTTTCTGGCAAATTTCACTTCTCAACAAGTATAGCCCCAGAGGCTGGCGACAAAAGCAAGAATGTTCTCTAATTTTTTTTTTTTCCTTAGGAGGATCGGGGGCTGACTTCCTGGCTTGGAGGCAAGGCAGTTTTTCTGTACAGCCCCATTCCTGCTGCTACAATCCCCAGCGTGTCTGTTTAACACAGATTTCTTTCTTCTAAGTAGTATAACTTAAGAAGAGAGCAAGTACACAGTTTCGGAAGTCAGAGCGGCTCTTTCAGAATTAATGCTATTTTAAGGTTCCAATATTTTTAAAATAGGGTGTCAGAAAGTAACAGAAAAGCAACTGAGAAAAGGGGATTAGATGCTACTTTTAACTGTGTTTTCGGTAATGGTGATACTGAAAACCTTCACTTCTGCTGGATCTCACTGGCATGTGGAAAGCTTGTTTAGCCAAGTCCCATCTCCAGATTTAGATGTAAAATGCAGTCTGCATTTCCACCTAGCCTGGACACAGTGGCCAAAGGTTTGCCTCTACAAATGAGGATGATACTGGGGCCTAGTGACACGGTCTTTCCTTACACACTGAGGATGGGTATAAGGCAGACCGCGTACGCACACGAACTTGCCTGTCATCAAGAATCACACAATGGAAAGGTAGTTAGATGGATTTAGAAGAACCGTCAGAGCAGTTTTTCAGTATAAAATAATCTGGCTCTTATAGGAGCTTTGTTTCCCCCAGTAATGTAAACAGAAAAAGGCACAGATAAAAACACACAGAAATACACTTCAAGAACAATAAAAAATAAATTAAAATAGCAAAAAAAAAAAAAAAAAAGAGAGAGATAGAGAGGAAGAACAATGTTCTCTTCTTTACATTTTGTCTCTTAGATTGAAGAACAGATTGAAGATGTTAGAAGGAATAATGCCTTTCAACCATCATGGGAAGAAGATAGGACTTCTTTCCCTCCTTCTAATTTAATGTAAAAGCTTTGAGAGAAAGGACTGTGTGAGTTTCTCTTTATCGTTGGCAGTACCTAGCATATTTCTCTCACAGAATGGGCATTAAAAATACTTTTTAAATTTATTGAATTCAATTGCCTCAAGTCCCACAGCTAAAACAAGGCAAGCTGAGACTGGAGCCCAGATTTTTTGGTAACTAGCGCCATGGTGTTCTCATTACATTATACAGTCATAACTAAAAGAAAAAAAAGTATATCTATATATTGAATATACTATGCAGATTGTAAAATTTCCAAAGATAGCTTTTGATGATGGTTGTTTCATTTCTGCTTTCCCAACTTCAGTCTATTCTAGAATGCTCCTTCGTATTAAAAATTGTCCCCTACGTTGTACTAAATGACCTAATGATAAATGTGTAGACTCCACGCCCCCATAGGCGTTATCGCTGTTGATGCTTTGTCTGTTTATGGGATTTTAGGCATAACCATGGTTAAGTAGGATGAGCCCAAATTCTTTTGACTGCTGAGCCTTCTTGTATTACCTTATAGTCCATACTTGAACATTTAGTCTCTAAAATTTTCAGAATATTGCAGATGTTTAAAATAAGCCCCATAGACAAATTAGAGGGTTGTGTGGAGAAAGTGAAAATAAAAGGTTACAAAGATAAAAGAAAGGAAACTTGTACAGAGAAGGAAAGGGAATCATATCAAGTTAATGACAGAGGTGGTCACTGGCCACTGAGATGAGGCTGAAGAATCGATGAGGACAGTGGCAGGCGATGGGAACTGGGAGGCTCATGGGAGAAGCTGTGTAGACAGGTTAGAGCTTGAATAATAAAATATGTCAGACATGGTCTTGGAAATAATTCCATTAACCTTTCAGTTATATCTGAGGACGCCGAGAACAGAGGCAAACACGCACCTGGGAAAGACAGGCAGTGGTAGGACTCTAAGTGGAATTATGTTTGTTCTTGCACAGATTTGCCCTGCACTTACCTGAAAGGTGGTAGCAACTCAAGGGCAAAGGTGTGTCGTGAACTCAGACAGGTTTGGGGGCTCAGAAGAGAAGGAGGGGTAGCAGGAGCGGCTAACTAGAGCAGGAGAATTCCCCCTGTTGAGTGAGAGATGACAGCTCAATACGGTTTACAAGAGATGCTTTTGTTGTTGTTCCGTAACAAGCCTCTAATTTTTCAGACCTACCTGAAACTACAAGCTTTTTCAAGAGGACTACCTAGTATAGTGAGTGAGTGTGGCACCAGGGCCGAGCACTGTGGGCAATCATCCAGTTTTCTAGAGGAGGACAGGACAGAGCTGAAAGCAAATGGTTTTGTATTTATGAAAACACTCGATTACTATCTGGCAGATCAGTGACTGAGCCCCATCTTTAAGAGGTTCCCTGATTTTCTAGTGAGAACAGAAATAACACTGAGGCTAGATGCCTCTACTTGTAACCACAGCGTTACTCAACGCCTGCGTGTGGTTGTGTGCATCTGCCTGGGGGTCTCTACACTCTCGTGTGTGCCCAAGGGTTGGTGAGAGTCACAGAGAAGTCAAAAACAGTTTTTCATTTGTTACTTGATGTTGAAAATCTTTGGGATGGCTGTAACACAGACCAGTATTACTGGCACCAGTTTTAGAGTCACTAAGAACATACGGTTCAGTAAAGCTGGATTTGAATCTAACACTTTATGCCTCAGTTTCCTAACTACAGAATGGGGATGACAGCGGCAGCAGCAATAAGAACGACAACAACAACATCTACCCCACAGTGTTAGTGGGGAAATCAAACAACATAATACATCTAAGACACTAGCCCCATATGGGCTCATAATAAACAATGTAATTGTTGTTGATATTGTCGTTGTTGTCATTATTTTAATTTGAATACATTTGTACTTTGTACACAGTTTAAGGAGTAAAAACAGGAGACAAGGATAATTAACATTTATTAAGGACTGACTGTGAGCCATATGAATTATTATGCATCATCTCATTTAATCATCTCAACAGTGCATCAGGTAGGTATTACCGTTCTTGCTTAACAGATGCAGACTGTGAGGTTCAGAATGCTATATTTAACTTGTCATAAAGTCACCCAGCTTATAAGTGGCAGATAGAGATTGGAAACCAAATCTGTATCCATTTTTAATAAATCACATGAATTATTCCTCTCATTTGGAAATTAGTTTGTTAGAGTGAAAATAGAAGAAGGTTCATATGTGTCTATACTGATTCCACAAGACTTAAATTAAGCATCTACTTTAGTTGCTGGAAACATTACCAAAAAATCATAAGCATTAGCTTGACCTCTGGCCTCTACGTCCTTACAGTCTGGGGAATGAGTATCATCCCTGATCTGCCAGAGAGACCCTATCCTTCCTGTAGAGGGGGAGGCACATACACAAACCCAAGCAAGTGGAAACTGTCACCTTCACAGCCAAATCAGCCTGTCAGGCAGCCAAAGTCAGACACTGATTGCACAGCTGACATCTGTATCTCATATTAATCACAGCGTCCCAGCTTGGCCAGAGACACAAAGACACAGACAAGGAGGCAGCAAATAACCCCAGCTCCTCTGTGGTTCTTCCATCTGTCTATCAGAAATGCGTCAGCATGGGTATTACTAAACTAACATATTCAGGGGAGAAAAAAACCCAACGGCAGAAGAGTCTAGGACAATATCCTGATACATGTTAGATGTGCTCAACATTCTTGTTTGAAGCAGTGTTTTTATAATTTCATGCAAGTTTGTCCTTAAAATCATGTATGTGCTGTGTTTGCAACATTTGCCTCTCGCTCCTCCAGCCCATATAGGCAATTCCATCAGGTTGTCTTGGAGCTCCTCTACTCTGTATACCCAGTCTTAAGATGTTAACAAAGGACAAACAAGTAAAAAGCTGACTTTGCCTTGAACAAATATTTGACATTTGTCAAAATTCTCTCCGACTTCATTTTTTATGCTCTTAATTTCCAGCTAGGGTTTTCCATCCTGAGCCTGTTTTTTATATCCTGCCCTAAAAGAGCCCCAAAGGTCCCCTTTACCCGTTGTCTTCCTGAAGTCAGAAGGTTCCATGAAGTGCTAAGCATCCACATCCTTTCTTCCTCCTCCCTGGGTTTTATCCTGCAGGCTACAACTTTTTTTTTTCAATGTTTATTTATTTTTGAAAGAAAGAGAGACAGATGGACAGACAGTGTGAGTGAGGGAGGGGCAGAGAGAGAGAGGGAGACACAGAATCTGAAGCAGGATCTAGGCTCCAAGCTGTCAGCACGGAGCCCGATGCAGGGCTCAATTCCACAAACCATGGGATCATCACCTGAGCCGAAGTCAGACCCTTAATTGACTGAGCCACCTAGGCGCCCACAGGCTACGACTTTTAGATAAGTGCTCTCTAGACATATGTGAGAGAATCTGTTGAGGTGTCAGTAGAAAAAAAATAACAAATAATAAAAAAGCAATTGAGTTTTATAAATATTATACATGTATACATATATGTATATAGGCATATATATGTATATATGTATACATAGAGAGAAAGGGAGAGAGAAATTGACATCAGTCAGAACATGGAACATACAGTCACATGTCACTACAAAGAAGTGAAGTATCTTCAAGGCAGTTAAGAAGCAACAATGAGCAGAGATTGAGACCAGTACTGTCACTTCTTGACTCTCAGTGGATTGAGACATTGGAAGCCTATGTACGTCTCATTAAGTGAATTCATGCATCATACCATCTCATACCTTAATCGGCCCTTGCAAAATGTGAAGAACTCTATCTACAGAAGTTCCAGTAAGAAAACTGGTTTGCCCATAATCCAATAATGCTAGAATAAATAATTATAGGACTGAACTGACACTTCCCCTTTTAGTACCTTTGTGCAACATCTCTGTCAGCAACTGTACAGACAGAAATAATTGCTGCCAGTATTGTGCTACCTGGCACATAATGGAAAAATTAAGCATATAATCTACCTCTTTAAAGTAAGTGAGACATTTTAGTTTTAATTATAGTTACCAGAGTAACTGACTTTTAAGAGAAACTTCTACTGTGGAGAGAACATTTTTGTTAAATTGCATATTCCAAAATATTGCCATGGCAATATGATTTTGTTGTTGAATTTAAGCTAAATGAATAAAGCTCTATTTAGAAACTTTAATAACTTAGAGGTAAATGCAAAACAAACTTGCAAAATGCAAAACATTTTCTAACCAGTATAAAAATCTTTTATGCAGCATTAGATTAACTTGTTAAAAATATCTAAGTCCAATTTCTTCCTCCATATTAACAGGAAAAATTCATTGACATCAGGGAGGGGCCAGAACAATAAATAATTATTGTGTCATGTATAGATATATTAAGAAAGGTATTCATAAAATACGGTGGAGACCTGGTAGCATCGATCAGTTCTGTTGCAGTCGCAGGTGGCGGGCGGGGGGGAGGGTAGATATAAAACACAAATTTAATATTCTTAATTTGGCTCTTTAAAAATGAATCAGGATGAAAACGGGGAAGCTATTTCAGAGACCTGGGTGAACAGCCTCCGAAAAACACTGATGCGTTCACTGGGGTAACTGTAAGGCTGCCCCACTGCTGGAATAAAGTCTGCATGGTGCGGGGAATGGCGAGTGCTAATGCTAGGGAAACACACAGGGTTAATCAGGATGATTCACTATATTTGTCTAAAGAGTATAGCCTTGCTAGGAAATTGCCTAGTAAGCAAAGCATCACAGTCAGATTTACAATACAGCAAGATCGCCCAGGCAGAAAAATAGGAGCAGTGAAATGGGAGGAGTTAGCTGGTTTAGAAGAAGAGTGCCTAGGGACAAGATACTTAAAATATTACAAAGTAATAGATCTTGAAGTCCTGAAAAACACCAGAAGCAATGGAGACAGAGGAAGGACACAATGGAAAGGTCTGTAAAAAATAAATAATTTTTGATGAGCCCCCACACTTGGCTGAGGCAAGGGAGAAAGGTCAAGGGTCAATGAAGAAGAAGAAGAAGAGTCACTCAGTTTAGACACTTGCACTAGGGATTTAGGAATCAAGACATTTGGTTCTAGTTCTATGCTGCAAAGATGGCCTTGGGGATCCTGAGTCATTCAGTGACTTCTCTAAGAATTCTTTTCTTCAATTTCCAAATAGGGATGTCAAAATCTATCCTATTTCTAATTCTTGATATTAAGATGATCATGAGTGATAGAAAAACAATGGTACCAGGCAATTCAAAGTACAGCTAAACTTGTTTATATGGAGATTATGAACAAAGATGTCTAAACAAAGAATTGTTCTAATTTTTTTTAATCATCACATTCATTTAAAAGCACTCTATGATAGACACGGAAGAATAATTTGCTAGAATACCCAGGTCTTGGTGATGGTGGCATATGCTGGGCTGTGAATGATCAGCGGGTGATGTTTCAATGGTGCAATCTGCAACGCGGCAGGGCAAATGATCAGGTCCAAGGATGGAAAATTATTCTGTTGGAGACCAGCGTGTGTTGAGAAAATATGATAAGCTTTATTGAAGAGAGATCACTTCCTATACAATAGCAAAGAGTATATACAGGCTAGTAAGCAAATTTGAAAATTAGGCATAAGAGCAAGCAGAAGACAGTCTGAGATTGCTTCAGAAGACCTACTGGATCATTTTCACTCTCAGGATTTCCAGCGGTGCAAAAACCCACATGTCTAACTAAAGCTCAACCAAGGGTTTCATGGTAAATTACTTTCTACCAAATTAAAACATGACACAACACACTTTTAACATATTAAGGAAGTAAGTGCATGGGAAATTAAGATTTTCGGTGTGAGAGTTCTGAGGAAAATGTATGTGTTATGTTTAAAGTCACTATAAATTTGGAGTTTTATAGAATCTTTTTTTATTTTCATGGAAATTCAGTTGTTTTTTATCAATATGGAGCTATGACAGATATGTATTACATTCTTCAACTGCATTCATGTGATTTATTTATAGTATATAATGGCTTTTCAAGGTATATGCTTGGGGAAACTCATTTATTTTTCATATCCTATAGGCTCAACTCTTTGTTTTCTTTTTTAAGCAGAGTGCTATTTTAAATGAAAGATACCTGAACTCTGGAAAAACCTTCAACACAGTGTCTGGAGATTTAGGGAAAAAATGAACATTGAGATGATTCTGATGGATTGTTTGCTGTAATTTATCACCACTCTGTGAGAGCAAGAGACAATGTGTGAAGAAGATACAGTTCCGGCTTTCACAGTCTAAAGGAGTAGGTAACAACTGGAATGCAGTACAGAAGGTGATCCAACACCATGTGCCTTAAAAGTGGGAAGCAAGAAGGGATGAACCGTGGAAAGGCAGTGTCTGGGAAAGCTCTTAGGGGAGGTGAAAAATCAGTAAGGCCTTGAAAGATGAGGAGGGCTTATCAGTTGGAGAGACAATAGAGTTCCAGGCAGATAGAAGACTTCGTGCAGAAACAGAGAGATCACAGATCTCAGCCTGAGTTGGCCATATTGAAAGCTTTATTTGCCTATTGAGCACACATAGTAAGGCAGCAAATGGGAGATCCAGATTATCACACGAGGACACGCAAGACAATTTGACTTGGATAGGGCTTGTATGCCAGCCTGAAGAACTTGAGTTTGCTTCTCTTGGCAAAGAGGAATAATTGAAAGTTTTAAGCTGAAAAGTAATATAATCATAATGATCGTTTTGATATCAATAAATAAAATAGAGGAAGAAGTACTGGTGATATAGGGTCTCGTGAGAAGGCGATTAATGTAATTGAGAAGAGAGATTGATCTTTAAGGTACTTTATGACTGTAAATTTTATCTTTATGCTTGTAAGGTAGGCATCCTTTAGCATTTTTGCAAATGGAGAAACCAATGGTAAGCTGAAGTAAACTATCTGTGGTCGTTAAGAAAATAAAAACTACTCTATCGTCTGTCCCTAAACCCTACCATTTCTTTCCAACAACCCTGACCTCTTTTTTCTTCTTAGCAGAAAGCAAAAGCATAAAGAATAAAAAATATTTATTGGCAAATTCTTCCTTCAAAAATGTCAACAATTATCACTTAAAAAATTTATTCTAGTATCTCGTGCATTTAATGCTTTTAATAATTAAAAAATCAACAAGGACTTACCTCTTATAACACATTACTAATATGCAAATGTATGTAACAATATGATAAATTTTAATTGTCACTTTGTTAATTTATAAGCAGCATTTCAAACTAAAATGTTCATGAAGGTAGGACAGCAGGGGGCGGGGGGTGGGTGGGAAACTATTTTCTTTTTACGCAAAACGTCTAAGGAAACCATAAAAGTACCTCTAAAAGTCCAATGAGTCCAACTCCGATACTGTCTTGTTGTCTTGATAGCAGATTTTTCAGAAATACAATGGAAATTCTAAACACAAGGAATCAATTCTAGGACATGCTAAGTCCTTCAAGGTCTAGTTCTACAGGGCCATTAGATTTTTTTTCATAGCACTTCTGTGTTCTAACTCTGATATCAGATATAAGTGGGTTTGAGTATCAGCTCTGCCCTTACTAACAGGACTTTGAAGAAGTTATTTAGAATTAATTTTCTCCTTTGTGAACCAATGGCAACACTAACTTCATCAAGGGGCTATTCTGAGGTGTGAATAATTTTATGCATGTAAATGACTTCAACCAGTGTCTAGCCAAAAGTGTGTATTTAATACATTGTACTATAAGAAATTTTCTAAATTTGCCCATTTAGAAGCCATGGATCCAGAGCTACAACTAACTTCAGCAATTATCTGAACACCTAATTTTGCAACTGAAAAAACCGAGGTCCCATAGAAAGCTATTTGCCTAAGGTCACACAGCTAAACTATCACGGAGCCAGGACTGTAACCTCGATCATTTAGATTCCAGTCTGGTGTCTCTTCCCCTGAAACACACAACTTCGGTGCTGTACGATACACTAATATACTGCGAGCTGTTTTATAGCAGATGTGTGGCAGTTCTGTCTGGCATAAATGTGTGTAGCTGAAACCTAAGCAATTTGGATGTGCCCAGGGGAAGGGGTGGAATAAATAAGAGTGAGCCTCGGATCCTGGCACGGATTGAAGAATCAAGCATGATTATAATGGGTACCGCTCCTTTTCACCTTTGGATCTTTGGGATTTACAGATCTTTCACACAGGAAGCTGACTTCTCTGAAAGACAGGTAGTGTGAGATGCGTGCCCTGAACTCCATAGTGAATAGCAGCTGAAGCAGCTGCTCGAGCCCCAGCCCTGTCGCTGAGCACCCCCTTCATCTTCAGGCTGACAGACAGCTGCTGGAAGCATCTATCCGCCAGCTCCTTCACTCCTCCAGAATGAGCAAATAGTCTGAGCCCTGATCTAAGACGAGGAAAAACAACAGCATAATCAGTAAAAACTCTGCCACCAACGCACATGCAACAGCAGTTTATGACGATGACAAAGAGGCAGGCACGCAGTTGACGGAGAAGTCCATATTTATATTAAATAACTGTGTGAGTAAGTCCCTGGCTCCTCTTCAGCAAACGAGAAAATCTCTTATCAGGACTTTGCTCCAGCAATGCAGCTTCAACATGAATCATTCTCAACAGAGAAAAGCTTAGCTCTCTTTTAATGTTGGAAACAAAAATAATAAAAATAATATTACTTCAGATGGAAGAGGTATCATCACGATTCAACCAATAAGTATTTTCTACTTAAAAGCCTCTATGTGTGACTTAAAGAAGTCACCCCTAACAGTATTTTTTTCTTATGCTTTAAATAGGATGACTGAATTAGGTAATCTCTAAGATTCCTTCATTCTGCATAATATTATCACGCTGAACTTAAATGTTTAATGTTAAATTGTACCTATATGTCTAACTGTATTTCTCTATGATCATTTACTAGTCTGTTGGTAGGGTTCTCATTGGTCCAAAAATAGTCTCTAAGAAAATATTTTATGAGCTCAGGCAATTTTACAGAACTATTAAGAACTATTTAGACTCTAAGGGTGCCTGGGTGGCTCAGTTGGTTGAGCATCTGACTTAGTCATGGGATTGAGCCCCACATTGGGGCCTGAGCATGGAGCCTGCTTGAGATGATTCTCTATCTGTCTCCCACTGCCTCTCCCCACTTCTAAAATAAAATTTAAAAAAATTAAAATAATAAAAATCAAGAGATGAGAAGAAATGGAATAATAATACATTATATTAAAAACAGTTTATAGCTTCCCAAATACTTCTGTATACCATATCTTATTTAATCTTCACAATACCCCAAGAAGTACATATTTTCTCGTTTACTTTCTAAAACTCCGTAATTCAGAGAGTTAATGACGTACTAAGGACACACACCTTTAGCCACAGCCTAATACTTAGGTCTTTTAACTTCAAGTCCAAATCTCCAACACCAGTCTATGTCTGCCTCCTGATGAGGGGATAGCATTCTGCAGTTAAATACATACATTTAATGATGAAATGGCAATGTTAAAGTCTCCATTTTAGTGACTCATTTACAATATATCAATATAAATACAAACTAAATATAAACTGTTTATCAATACAAACTTATGCAGCAAAAGAATAAAAATCATTCTGGAATGAAAAGGAGAAAATTTGGATGAGAATACTTCTTAATATGGATCCAAGAGAAATAATATTGGGAAGGAATCATATAGGAATTAAACTCTGTATTTTTTTTAAATATGGGGAAAAATAACAAGAATTGGCCAAGTTGGCAAGTGGGTGCCTAAGTATCCATATTATTCCTTATATTTTTTCTATATCTTTGATATACTTTATCAAATTTTTCTTAAGAGAACACATGCAAGTGGCTGCATGCCTGTTCACAGCACGCTATCATCTATGACCTTGAGCCTATGCTTTGAGGAAGATGTCCCAATCTTAACTACTTCTACGTCCCATTACCTGAGTATCTGTGTGGCCTTGTTTTGTTCTATAGTCTGTGAGTTTAGATGGCTTCATAGTGTTATGAGAAGGTAAAAGCAAGGCTGAGAGATCACAATCATGAGGGATTAGGCAAATGAAGGATAAAATATGTAGTTATTCAATAATTTGGCTGTTTTTTCCCTCTACAGAGCAATTAGAACAGAATAAAGTTCTCCCACAGCCAATAATTATTACTGGGTAATGAATACATGATTAGCCTCTTATTTGTAATTTTCTATTTACTTGATTTTAATGAATTGTTATGCCCTTTTCCACGTATAATAAGGAAGTTGGGAGATTTTCCTTTGCAACTATTCAAAGTTTTGACTTGGGGAAATTATGATTTGTGAGGAAGGAAAAAAAAAGGAAAAATTCTCCCAGTGAGGCAATACCTTTAGCAAAACAACTCTTTCTGCGAACAGAGGAAATATTTATTGCCAGACTAATAATGCGAAACACTGACAACTAGACCTGTGATAGCTGTAAAGTGTGATATGATACTCCTTTTCAGTCACGTAAGGAACCTATAACACTGGCATGAGAAGACTATCCATTCACATCTTATCAACAACAGAAAGTCGTTTCTCACTGTTCTGGAAGCTAGAAGTCCAAGATCAAGATGCGAGCACAGTCAGGTTCCAGAGGAGCCCTCTTCCTGGTTCACAGCCAGAGCCTTCTCCCTGAGTCCTTACACAGTCGGTGGGGTGAGCGATCCCTACGAGGCCTCTCATAAGGCACCAATCCCATCCGTAAGCGCTCTACCCTCAGGATGGAAGCACCTCCCCAAGCCCCACCTTCTAATACTATCTTTGGGGGTGAGGATTTCAACAGTGAATTTGGGGAGACACAAAAATTCAGACTACAGAAAAGATGTGAGGCATATTTTTACATTTTTCTTGTCTGCTATTGTTTCTGGTGCTCTCGAGTGTTAAAAAAGCAGATGCGGGGGGTCTGGCTAGCTCAGTCGGAAGAGCATGCGACCGGAACACGAGTTGGACCATGAGTTGGATCATGGTCATGAGTTGGAGCCCCATGTCGGGTGTGAAGATTACTTAAATAAATAAAACTTTTTTAAAAAGGAGCTGCAGTTTATTGAGGTTTTATGAAGTATTTGAATTTCAACTTGTAGTGCATCCACTCCTCTTACCGCTAAGAACGTCTTTAAGTCTAATATCTGTTCTGTTCACCTCTTGAATGTATACCTCTAACTCTGTTTGTGATCAGGTTTTGATAATGGCTTTGTTTTCACCACAGTGCACAGCACCACTGCCAGATTCTGTCAGTCTGTCCATTTCCGCAGTCAATAATTCCTACTGGTTCATGAGCATTCTCCTTTTGAAACTGCTCATTACACCTATAGGGGCCAAGGGCAGGCTGCCCCAAGATGGACCACTTTGGGATGAATACTATTTTGAGTTAAAAGCAATCAAAACACAGCAGATTCAGAAAAAGCTCTTTATCTCCTCCTTAACTGCCAGCTCACACCAGAAAGAGAACTATTAATAGAGATTCCTCTTTACCTAAGAAATTTATCTGCGTAACAGGGAAAACCACTGTTTTCCAAACATCTCTTTTCATCTTCCTGCTAATGGTCTTTCTCCTTTTTGTGTCCTCAGACCCCACCACTCTTCTTGATTCATAGAGGCATCATGTTGTCTCACTGTCTTTGGAATTTCATATCTCTGTGGAGTCCGGGTACACACACTATGAAATTTGATTTTCTCCTGTTAATCTGTCTCATGTCAATTTGATTCTAGTCCAGCAAGAAGGACCTTGAAGGGCGGAGGAAATTCTTCTTCCCTGATACGTCTGAGACAGATGACATTGCTGAAAAGTCTCTCAGCTCCTTCCACTCCTCCTGCTATTGCAGCTTAACATTTAAATTTAAATCATTATCTTCCTTGCCCATTCCCATCCCTTTTTAATCTCACATTTTTATCAAAATTTTCATCATTCTAGGACACACAGTCTTAAAGTACACTTCAAATCTACACTTTTCAGCCAAACCAGTATCTGATATCCCATATCTGCCAAACCAATGCTCCTAGTTCTGTGCTGACAACACCGTTATGCCATTATTGAGAGGAAAGGCAACCAGTACTGATTGTAACCCTGAGAACTTGAATACCTCGTATAATCATGGAGGTGCTCACAGGATGTATGAGGGAGACTCCTGAGACAGCTTCCCTATTGGCACAGACAAGGGGAAAAGAAGGTAGCCCCTGTGGAAAGGACGCGGATGAGGAAATGGACCCCACTTAGCCTATCTTCCTTATGGAATGAAAGCCTTAATCTCTGAGAAAAGGGCAATAAACTGTCTCCCATAGGTCACTGATGAAAATCCACTGTATCTTAAAGAATGGAACAGAAAAGAAGCTTTTACTTCTGATAAAGAGGTGGGAATAAATATTAGAGCCAGAACGAAAGCTGTGACAGTGACTGCAGTGTGTTCTAAGACTGAGCCTTGAGAAGAATGTCAAAGAATGTCCCCATAACTCCTACCAGGAGGGTAACAACAATGAAGTAAAATCAAACTCTGAATACTGCTCAAGGAGCTGTAAGAAACACACTCCTCTGGGGTACAGCATAAAAAGGAGACCTAAAGCTGAGGCGGGTGGGCTGACATGGAGACAAACCCTCCAGAAAATAGCACCCGCCCCAATATCAACCATCACTAGAAGAATGGGAAGACTGTGGTGCATGGGGGGCAGACAGAGGAACCACAGACTTCAGACTCGGAACGACTCTGCACAAATCATTACGAACCACACTATAGTCCTAATAGGAGAAAAGCAGGCCAATTTCTAGGAATAAAAACGATTTATGTCAGTCTATGCTAGCCTGCAAGAGATACCTGGCTTTTTTTTTTTTTATAACAAAATAGAAGGCATACTAAAAAGAAAGAAAAAAATTAATATACTGCTGAAAGATAAAGAAGTCAATAAAAGTAGATTCAGATATGATGAGAGTTGTTGGAACTCCATGACAAGGGATTTAAAATAACCATGATTGGGGCACCTGGGTGGCTCTGTTGGTAAGGCTATCGACTTGGGCTCAGGTCATGATCTCATGGTTTATGGGTTCAAGTGCTACATTGGGCTTTGTGCTGACAGCTCAGAGTCTGGAACCTGATTCAGATTCTGTGTCTCCTTCTCTCTTTCTGCTCCTCCCCCACTCGCATTCTGTCTTTCTCTCAACAATAATAAACATAAATTTTTTTAAATAACCATGATTAATATGTTAAAAGTTCTAATGTAGCAGATAGATGATATGCAGGTTCAGATGGGTAAGTTTAGCAGAGAAACAGAAACTGTAGGAAAGAATCGGAAATTATAAAGTTTATTTTGCTTTGTTTTTATGATAACCGTCTATGGATGATATGTGATAACAGTTTTCCCACTGCGAGTATTATTTTACAGTTTACTTCTGAAATGGGTTTTAAGAAAAATAATTGGATGCTTTAAAAAGAAATACGAAGTAATAATGGTACAGGAACTTTGCACTATATATGCCACTTGAAGTTTGTGAGCAAGGAAAAAACAAAAGAGAAGATAATTGGGACAGAAAGGGGTTTGATAAATAGTATCTTTGAGCATATTAAATGAGCCCTGTAATAATCAATCATCTTCAGGTTTCGGGAAGAGGGGTCACTAAAAAGTCTATAGCTTCATACTACGAGTGGCGTATGTGTATGTGTATAATATATATAATATATATTATACATATATACATATATTAAGACACACCCTTAAAGGGGATCATAATATGCACTTCCAAAATATGCCGCTTTGACATAAGGATTATTTTAAGCTGAAGGCAATTAAGAAGAAGCAGATACAAGAATGAGGCTCTGCCCTCGCCCTCTCTGCCTCTCCATCTGTGAAGAGGCCCCCGCCCCAGGACCAGGAGGGAGAGAATGAATCATCGCCAGAGATAACATGGAATCTGAAGAGACTCTTACTAAATAACCTGTGTCTTCCATTAGTTTTTCCCCATATAGTCACCTTCCCACAACACTGCCCCTAAAAGTCCAAGTCTTTGTCTTTTGACCAGTCCACAAGCTTATTGCTTTTGTTAAAATGCTTACATATAAGCCCCTGCGTCTAACCACTTTTTTGGATTTTTACTATTTTTCTGTGAAGGCGTCCATATGCATGCATAATAAACTGTTTCTCCGGTTAACCTTTTGTCAGTTTAATTTATGGATTTCCAACACAAAACCTAAGAAGGGGAAGGAAAACTTTTTCCTTCTCTACATCTTCCATAGACTTTCATGAAATCTAACTTGCCATACTCCAGAACTGTCACTCAACATGTTGCTGTAAATTTTTTTCCCTATTTCTCCAGAGTATGAAAAAAAAATATTGTAGGTCAAAGACAATTCTTTCCTGAATACTGCAGGGACGTCAGAGTTGACTGACCCTTGGAGATGAGACCTGAAGCTTCTGCAGTCCAGTGGACCTGAGCGAATACACTGTGACACAGGAGGTAGAGAAGAATCTAATGCTCCCAGTTTCAATTCCCTGACCGCCAAGAAACAGGAGTCTGCTTTAATCAATAAGGAAAGTAGATTTTACCTTGAAGCTACCAGCTCTACAACAATAGAGTGCTAAAGGTGACAGTGTGTTTTGCTCGGTCATTTTCTGAACGGAACAGCACTCGGAGGATGACCATTTAACTCTTTTGTTGTTTATTTTAAGCCGTAAATGGAGAGGTGAGCACACTGACTTTTTCAAAACTTGAAGCTGACCTCCTAGTGGCTCTAGAAGGAAAAGAAATGGAATGAACAATATAGCCAGAAGACTGAGTCATCCTGCAGAGAAAACTTGCAAACGCAGTGTATTTGCCTTATTTTCCACTTTGAGAGCTGTGTAGTCTGAAGAAAAACAGATGAATGTAAGGGAAGACGCTATATAAAGCTGTTCTTTCGGGCTGTTATTTTCACAACTTATTTGCAAGAGGATGACACCCAAATCATATGTATATGTATATATACGGACACGTCTGATATATCACACATATATGATAAAGCCCATACTTGCATATTATATCAGCAAACTAATTTATCATGCTTTTGTTTTCATTTCTATTTTCAAGTGTAACGGCTCAGCTAAGTGCCTTCTGTTTTTATTCATATTTTCTGACTGTGAAAGTGATTAGCTGGGTCTATTTTCTTCTAAGGCATGAAAATTTTATGAAATCCAAACATATTTGAGAAATGTAAACACACTTGTATTGACTACGGACTATAACCAAGGACTGAGCTCTGATTTGAAATTTTTTTAAGTGCATTATAGTTTCAAAACATCTATTCATGTGTAACATTTCATTTAATCCTCACAGTCTTACGAGGTAGATACTGCTAGAATTCTTATCTGATAAATGGAGAACCCCCAAGACAGAGAATTAGTGATTTTGTCACATTTTAACAAGTGTATAGCTGGCTATAAACCATAAGTCTATTTACTCATAAGACTATGAGTAGTTATTTTGTTTATATATAATGCTGGGTGCTAGAGAAGAAAGAAAACTAAGGCACAAGGTCAGTATTAAGGAGAAAGAGAAAAGTGAGGAGATAGACAATAAAGAAAATACTGCCTTGTTGTTGCAAGAAAGTACAGAATGCTAATGAAAATACATTTTTAAAAAGGCAGCTAATCCAGTTTAGGTGTGTGTG
The DNA here is from genome assembly GCA_030068075.1 of Paguma larvata. Lineage (NCBI taxonomy): Eukaryota > Metazoa > Chordata > Mammalia > Carnivora > Viverridae > Paguma > Paguma larvata. The sequence continues at coordinate 86,754,661 of CM057834.1, read as the reverse complement.
TGTGTGTGTGTGTGTGTGTGTGTGTGTGTGTGTGTCAGGAAGGGCTACCAAAAGGAAGGTGATTAAAATTTTAAGGACCGATGAGACTAGTTAGGTGATGGACTACACGGGGCCATCAGGCTAGCAGCATCCGTATATAACGAGAAACAGTTTTCTGCATGATCGTGGAACCGCAGGATCCATGAATGGCTGAAGTTCAAGAGTGAAATGGCAACTAAGGAGACTATGGATATGTGCAGCCAGATTATGGAAGATCTTTATGGAAAGCCAAGGAGGTTGAAAGGCAGGCTGGCACAATGGGAAGCCATGAAGATATTTCAGTAGGTACATAACATTCTTAGATTTGTTTAAAAAAAAACAAACACTCTGGCAACGGTTGGGAAAAGAGTTTAGAGGTGGGGAAAGACTAGAGGCAGGTGAATTAAGAGGCTGAAAGCAGTTCATGGTCTCCACTAAGGACAGTGGAGATGCGGAGAAGCAATGGGGCACAGAAAATATAAAGGTGAATACAGAACACAGGACAACTCCAGGCTTTCAGACTTGAGCCACCAGGTGGATACTAAAGAGAAAATATCGATGGAGTTCAGTTCTGGATATGTTATACTTGCGTGTTCGAAGGGACATTCAAGCAGAGCTGGATAGAAGAATCTAGAGGCCGGAAGCCAGACTAAAATTATATTTTAGTTCTATGTTTACATAAGTGAGGAAAGAAGGTTAAATTCATCAGACAGAGTATTAAAAGTGAAAACAAGAAATATCTGAAGATAAATCTCTGGAGAAGAATAACATAAAATCAAACCCGAGAAGGAGACAGATTTTGTTAAAAACCAAAAAGAAAACAAACAAACAAATCCCAAACTGGAAAACCAGCAAAGAACTCACTTTTAAATTCAGGGAGTCGTCAAAGAGACCAGGTACTACAGCAAAGTCCATTCATTCCTGATAAATGGTACGAGAGGACACTAGAGAAAGCACTCTTAGTTAGGAGGTATAGATCGAAGTGTATCAAGATTGATTTGGGTGTGAACCACTAGGGCGAAATGAAAACCATGAGCACAGACAAGTTTTTGGAAACTTGGGTGGGAAGGAAGGAATGAAATTGATCAGTATAAAATAGAAATACAAGGCTAAGTCTTGAGACACCATATTCTAACTCCAACTTCCTGTGTTCTACCACCTCTTTTTTTGTATTTTTTTTAAAAACATGATTTTTATAACCTAGTCCGATTATTTCTTCTGAGAAGATTAGTTTAGCTGGTATGAACTTGGTGCTAATGAGGCGAAAGTTCTCCCTCAATCAAGTTGGCACCTTTGACCCACCTGATGGCCTTGTAAATGTGCACCTTTTGACTAAACGGAGAAAATGAGGATCGTGGGAGGCTCAGAAACCTCATTATCATCATGTGCAAACTATAGGTCATAGATCAGTAGTATCCACTTTGCATAAAAGAATAGGGCTCTTAATGGTGATAGGTAAAGTGTAAGTCCTCAGAGATGCTAAATGCAAACACAAGAGTTGTGCCATAGTTCCACGTTTTTAACCCCAATTTCCATAATGGCAGGACTAATCTAGGTAACAGTGTATTCACTTGTACCCTCCTATCATTTTGTTGCCCAAATTCCATACACTCTTAGAACACACTTACCCTAAACTTCTCCTTCAGACAATACATATTAAACCTGTCCTTGCCAAGTATAAAAGTGCTCTGAGACCTGACAGACTGGAACCATTCTTGCCTTCAAGGAGCTCACACTTTGACCACAGACAGAGGAACTATAATACACTTGGCTTGGCATATCCTCTTCTATGTTGAGACAGTTGACATCGTTCCAATCTATGTTCAGGCATCACCTCTTTCTGAGATCTTTCATGCTAAGGTCAACGGTGGAAGCTACCCTCCTCCTGCTCTCTCACAGTACCCCTCACATATTCCTATCAGAGTCTTTGCCATGCTCTACAGCAACAGTTAAGTGTCCAGCCACCCTGTGAAAGCATGGTCTCCCCGGGGGCAGGAATTTCCTTGTTGATGCTTCTTTCCCAGAGTGCAGCCTCATTCAACTCAATTCTTGATACAAGATATTAAGTGTGTTATGAGTATAAGTGACTATATATATATACATATAACACAATGAAAAATGTGTCACAAAAGAAACATGAGCAAAGTTATATAAGAGGTCAGAAAAGAAAATATGAGTAACATTTCATCTGGTCCTAGAAGAATTAATAAGATTTGGATGTGCAGAAATGGAATGAGGGAGGTACTTCATGTAGAGGAATTAGTGTAAACAAAAGCAAAAATTTCACAGGAGCCTTTGGAGATAGTGGGTACAAGAAGCTCAAGAGAGAAGACTGAGAAGAGAAATTAGAATCCAACTCTGGAGAACTGTATGTGTCAAGTCCAGGATTTTGCTCACTCATATCTCCAGTCACATTCAGATACAAATTTACCCCTATGAGAACAGGAAAGTCTTTACATTACTATAATAATGACAAATAAAAGAGAACGAGGACCAAACTTTGTCCTTAATAGACACCATTTTCTTTTTTATTTCAATATTTTTAAGTTTATTTATTTTGAGAGAGAGCACAAGCAGGGTAGGAACAGAGAGAGAGGGAGAGAGAAAGAATCCCAAGTAGGCTCTTCACTGTCAGCACAGAGTCCAATGTGGGGCTCAAACTCACCCACCATGAGATCATGTCCTGAGCCAAAATCAAGGGTCGGTTGCTCAACCAACTGGGCTACCCAGGTGCCCCAAGACACACATTTTCATACAAAGCCTCTATGAGCTTTCAACTTATGGACTTACATTCAGAGACAGCCTGCTGAAGGATGAGAATGTTAAGTCAGGGAGTTTCCATCAAGGAAAAACTGGGTGGCTCAGTGACTTTTGGCTGACTCTTAGTTTTGGCTCAGGTCATGATCTCACGGTTCGTGACATCATAATATCGTGACTGACATGTGAATCCTCTTTGGGATTCTGTCTCTCCCTCTCTCTCTCTGCCCCTCTCCCACTTGTACTGTCTCTCTCTCAAAATAAATAAATAAACTTAAAAAAATACTATTTCCAGACTATAATTATAACATTTACGTTGAAAGGTACAGTGGAGTGTAAGGGACATGGCCTATTTTACTGATGGGTACAATATTTCTGCGTTCTTGCTTTAAGGTTCCCATTTAATCTTGGCCATTTATATGATGACTTGGTTACAGTAAAACTCCCAAGCATGGCATACACTGCCACCAGTCCCTAAGAGGGCCAATCGGGCACTGAGTCACTTTGGTTTAGATGGTGGGTACAAGACCAGTAATTTGCTCTTATAGGCTGGGCAATATAATTTGGGGCTCATGACCACATATTCTCAAGAGGACCATGAAGTTTTGTCCTTATAAAAGACCCATCTATCTTTAGTTGACTGTGTTTGAATAGCACACAAATGCAAGCAGTTTCCTTGGTGGGACCACTCTAAAAATATTATGAATATTTATCTGAAATTTGCTTAAAATATTGTTATGAAAAAAAACATGGCAACATAAATTAAACAAGAACATTAGAGTGTTGATAAATGTTGATATAAGAATGTATATGTTAATATTATAGAATATAGATATTATGGTTGATATATTATCTTCTTCTTTTGTATATGTTTAAAAATTTTGGACCAAGAATTGTTTTATAAAGGCAATATAATGGAATGTTTCGATTCCATCAAGAAATTCACAGTATGCTACTGTTTCCCCAACCCACTGATGACCTATCACTAGATGTGGAGTTCTGGACAGTCATTGTACACTAAATATACAAAAGAAGGGAAACTTAGCCTACTCTTCTCTGTGTGGGAGTAGAGAAAAAGAGCTGGACTGGAGGGGGGGGGCACCTGGGTGCCTCAGTGGATTAATCATCTAACTCTTGATTTTGGCTCAGGTCATGATCTCACGATTTATGAAATCAAGCCCCGTTGTCAGGTTCTGCACTCTCAGTGCAGAGCCTGCTTGGGCTACTCTCTCCCTCTCTGTCTACTCCCACCCTGCTCATTCTCTCTGTCTCTCTCTCTCTCTCTCTCTCTCTCTCTTAAAATAAGGGTAGGAACAGAGAGGAGGGAGAGAGAAAGAATCCCAAGTAGGCTCTGCACTGTCAGCACAGAGCCCAATGTAGGGCTTAAAAAAAAAAAAAAAAAAAAAGAGCTGTACCAAGGCTGCAAACCAAATATGCCAGTAGTAGACATGATTTGTTTAGTCACCATTATGATACATGTCACTGTAGGAACAAGGCAGACACTTCCCTGTACAGACCTGACAATCAGCAGTGAAATACTAAGTACTAGTGACTATTTTTTTCACTAATCAGATGAAGTTGTTAAACTGAGAAATAGTGTTATATAACATCCCTACCTGCATTAAGTCTTTTATGTAAAGACTAATTCATTTCTCTACCTCCAGAAAGCAGTATCACTTCAATCACATGACGGTGGCAAGTTTTAGAATTATAGTTATTTCTCAACAATGTCCCTGGTCAAATGTACAGTAATAGAATCCATCAGCAGGGGTCATAATGATTTCATTCAACCACCCTGTCCTCTCACTAGTGCTGGATTTAAGGAACTCAGAAAGTCCAAATCAATTATATAGTCTAACAAAATAACAGCAAGGCAGTCTAGTTAAAATAACCAGCAACTGTTTTAATAGCGCCAATATAGAAAGCCTTATATAATACAAGGTTTCTCCCTGGGTGGAGGAATGGGAGGTGGAGCCTGAGATGAACAATGAGAAATGGAGCCCAGGGTGAGAACCTGGCCCTGGCTCTACTGTGATTCTTGCTGCATCTCTCTTATGTCTGTTTTTGGTCTCTACAGAGGTCATAAGCTTATCTTCTCTGTGTTCCCATCTGCTTTCCTTACCTATGGGAGCAGCTTCCACAGAAAACATTTCTTTGGTGATACGTGCTGACCCTGGGTACATACTGTCCTGCTGGATCTTTCCAGGCTCTGTTAAGACAAGCCTCTTTCCCCTGGCTACTAGCAGCCCTATTTTAGCTCTTTGTTTGTGTTACCTTTTCCCTTTTGAATTACCCTGAGATTAACCCATTTTCCTGGAATTTCCAAATGATCCCTTTACTGGTAGGCTTTAGTGGTCTGGACAATCACTAGATATGATGGCTTGTGAATAGCACAACTCCCCAGGTATGAGGCATTTTAGGCTGATCAATGACCTGATCACCCTGAGGCTATTGTGACTCCCAGCCAATATACTCGCTTTGTCAGTGGTGACCTGCAGTCATCACTGGGAGGACGTTCTCCTACCAAGATGTCCTATTAGAGTTCTTTCATCCATTCCTTAAAGCCGTGTGGCTATAAATGTGGTGTGTCCACTGTGGTTAGCAACGCCGATACTAGGGGCACGGGAACACTCCTATCCAAACACTTAGTAAGGTTTATTGGAGAAATTTATGAACAGGTAAGCAGCCAAGCATATGAAATCCTCCAAGCCTTTACTAACTCACCGGGAGGAGTACTTAAGCCAGGCACAGCTGGATTAACTGGAGTGTGATCCTGGAGACAGACTCTACTTTCCACACTCTATATATCTATAAGTAAAATGGGAGGAGAGAGGCTGTCCTTCCTTGACTATGAGACAGTGGGAGCTTCCTGGCTAGGAATAAGGCCTTTTCAAACCTGAGTGTAGTTAGATAAATCTGTACGCTAACACTTTTGGTATCAGCTAAGGACCTTGCGCTCCCATTATCTAATTCAGTTGATGAAAGTTCACTGAAAAGCTTCCAGAAGGTGAAAGGCAGAGAATCTGATAGAACCAAAGGAAACAAAAAATTCATCTGTCCTCACAAGTGCTTGTTGTTTCATTAGTTTCTTATAGAACTGTCTTCATACCCCTTGTATAGGAATTACTTGGAGAGCTTGTTAAAAATTCCAAAGTCTGAGTGCAATCTGAATTCTACTGAATCTGACTATGGAAGGACAGAGTCCAGAACTCTCCTGTTTTAACACAAGTCCTTAAAGATGAATAGGGACACTAAAGTTTGAGAACTACCATTTTAGACCAGTGTTTCTTTAAATCCATCCAGTCACCTGGAACTCTTATTCAAAAGACAGATTCTCATAGCTCCTTTCAGGCCTACTGAATCAGATCCTCCAAGAGGATTTCCACCAATCAGGGAATGTATTTAATTCATCTTCATACTAATTCTAGCTCAGTGCTCACCACATAGTAAACATTAAAAAAATTAACTGAATTGTGGCTGAAAATACAGTTGTGAGGCTATTTTAAGAACTTATTTAAGAAACAATGAAAAAAATTAGAACAAAAATGTAGTTTTGTTTTTCAAACAGTAGAACTTTACTTTCCTAGAATAAATAACTTAGGAGGAAGTAGAATAAAAAACAGTACTGATGTTTGGGGTTAAAAAATTGTTTTTCAAGGAGAAAGACATTAACTTAATCGTTTAGCGAGGAGCGATCATGTAAGGTGGTGGCTGGGAGCGTGGCACCAACACGAAGTTTCTTAGCACCGAGAGTCAGTCTGAATCAGAAGCTAAGGTGGGGTGGCCAACTGAGTGAACCTGGCGTGACTGCAGAACCTCCAGTGAACCTGGTGTATGGTATGAGTGGCTGAGGGTAGCGGGTCTGGTTTATTCTATGGAGGATGTGCTGACAAAAGGTTAAGGAGACCTATGGAAACAGTAACTCGAACGAAAGCTACTTTGAGAAAATGATTTGTGAGTATATTTGTAAATCAAAGGAGAAAGTCAGTTGACAGAGAAATTATGGAGCCCTAAGTTAAATGTAGTTGAGGAGAAAGGATTAGATTTAGGGGACTGAAGAATTTTTGGGACTAGAAAAATGTCTGTTGTTTATTATTACAGGACCTTTGCCATAATACCCTATGTGGAACCACGGACGTAGTCCTTCTGTGAACTCCCTTAGGCCAAGGCCTACATTTACAAAATGGAAATGGACCTCCATGACCTTAATCTCAACAGGCCAATACTGTCAGGCGTCATCTGTCATCCTACCGCTATATTATATAAAGAAAGATGAACCCACGTTTCTCCCTAAATTCTAGGGTACCACTTGCCTATATCATCTACCTCAAGGTCTTCACAGGACAGCAGTCAGTGTAGGAGAAAGGAAACCTTCCACGTGTGCAAAGTACCATGATCATTTTTGCCATAATGTCTGCATAGAGCAGTCAACCAAAGTGTTTAGGAAGGAAGGACATTTAAATTTGAAACCAGAAGAATTAGTAGACATTAGTCAATGAAGAGAGGGAGGATAGTTCCAGAAAGTGGGATGGTAAATGTAATTTTCCCAGAAGGAGCATAGTGCTTTTGAATAATTAGAAGTTTAGTGTGGTTGTAATAAATTGTGAAATTTTCTCTGTGAATTTCTCAGTGGTGCGAGATGACACTTTCAAGGAAGTGGAGAAAGAAGCAGATACTTCTGACTCCTGTGGGTCATACAAGGATGTCTAGACCATATCCTTAGAGCAACAGAACACAGTGAAGGATATTAAGCAAGATCCTGAAAGTTTTGATTTGTATTTTTAGAAGAATATCACTTGAGTTGTAATACAGAACACTGACTGAAGAAGAATATAACTGGAGTCAGGGAGCCTTGTAGAGTTCTGTTGGTATGATCTCAGTGAGAAAACATGATGGCCTGAATCCTTCAGGGGAGGTAAGAGTAGAGAAATGTCCATCATTCAGAAAGAGATTTGAGGGAGAGAGAATTATACTCCTCTTTAAAAATCTGCCTACCCTGGGGTTCCTGGGTAGCTCACTCTTGATTTGGGCTCAGATCATGATCTCATAGTTTCGAGTTCAAGCCCCATATGGGGCTTTGCCCTGACAGTAAGGAGCCTGCTTGGATTCTCTCTCTCTTTCTGCCTCTCCCCCCACCCCTCAAAATAAATAAGCATTTTTTTAAATCTGCCTTTCCCATATGGAAGAAACTTTCCAACCACATTACCAGCACATCTCTTCTCACAACTTTCTAACTTCTTCCTAAGAGAGGAGTAGCTAACATTGCTGGTCAAAGCTTAAGATACTAAATTAACCATATTTACTAATGATTAAAGTTTTCATGCCTTGATGAACAAGATGTGTCTTGATCTTTACCTATGATGTGTCTTCATCTTTACCTTCTGCCTCCATAAGATAACCACAAGAGCCTGGTCTCTGGGGGAAAGCCAGCAAATCTTATCCAGATGATGGAATTCAGGGCCCCTTTTGAGATTTGCTCATCATTCTACTTCCTTACAGACATGTGTGAGTGTACACACCCCACGTGAGATCCAGGAGAAGAGGTCTGAATTAACAACAAACACTCAGATGAAATTTTCACAGAGGAGTCCTTTTCTATGGTTTGGGTGAAGATTATTGGGGACATAGTTGAGGATCTGTCATTCTTTGGTCAGACGGCTGAGGGGAACCATTTCCTCTAGAGTCCCAGGCATTTTAATGGGTAAAGGAGTGAGAGACTTCACTTAAGCTACTACTCTGTAGTCTGCTTTACCTGAGAAATTCTCAATGGAGGGTGGGAGGGACACAAATATTGGGTATTTGCTCAACTGTCAGTTCAATGACAAATCTCAGTCAGGGTAGACTGGTTTATATCATCAAAATAAACAAACCCCAAATGCTGGCAGCGTAACACATTGAAAGTGTATTTCTTGATCCTGCTCTAAGTCCACTGTAGTCTGTTGGGGAGCCTGCTCACCACAGTTGCTCAGAGTGCAGGGATATTAAAGTTTTATGTCCACACATGCTTCCCAGATCACTGCAGAAGTGAGAGGGGGATATGATGGATCCCTCATTGACTTTCAAAGGATCCAGTGGGATAGATGTCAGTTCCCCTCACATCTCATTGTCCAAAGAAAGACTTAATTTCAAAGTATGGTGTGGAAATGCAGTCCAATCCTGGGCCTGGAAGGTAGAAATCTGTAAACACTTGGTGAACATCACTATTAACTGCTGTCTGATATTTTTTCCCATTTGGTTGTTGACTCTTTCGTCTGTGCTCACATGACTAAACAAACCTAGAGCAGCGAAAAAATAGAAGAGTAGTTTTCAATGAACAAAATCCTACCCTTGACTCCTTTCGATATCTGAGAGATAGAATCAAATATAGTTAATTACTGATTATAAGGTAGGAGGAGCAGAGGAGTAATTCAGGAAACCTCTTAGGTTTGTGTCTTGGAGAATCTAGCAGGTTGTGCCATAGAATCAAGGGACACGGAGGTCCACAGGACCCTGCAGCTTCTTCAAATTCTGCATCTCATGTTACAATACACCTCCAAATACTGCCACATTATATCACAAACCCCAAAATGGGAACTATTTATGACTTTTAAAATTGCTGTACACATAATGCGTCATATACATAAAATTAGCTATAAACATTTGGAAACATTTTACAGCGTATTTTGTTACAGGTGTAAAATTTCTTAAAGAAAAGAACAGGTGCTATTTCATCTGAAGATCAATGACTACATGTAAGATTACATCATTCCCTCTCTCCCCACCCAATGCCAGCCTGCCCCAGCATTGCCCACCCAATTTTAGTCACATAATGCACTTGAGACCATTCCTAGAGACAGAGAACAGGAGAGGAAGTGAAGGTTTGAGAAAGGAAACAAGTTCAGTTTTTGCACAGCTGAACGCCAGTTGCCTGTGAAACATCTGAGTAGAAATGTCAACAAGCAATGAGGCCTGTGCATTTGAATCTCAGAAGAGATCTGAGTTAGAGATACATAGTTAAGCATCACCAGCACACAGACAGTAATAAAATGATGGGAGTTAATATTCTTCTTTCTTCCCCCACAGCCAGACTTCTGAGTGTTACCATTTCTTTTGGGGCCTTTTAATAGATTAAAAAAGTTCTCTCTTAAAGGAACAACATTAGTTTCATATTCCAAGTCATAAAACGTATGATTCTTTCTGCTTCTTGTGCATAACTGATCAGTCAGAGGCTGAAATATTATTGCTTTGAGGTGACAGTGTAGTCCTACGTGAAATCAAATCACAAGAGAAAGTGTTCTCTAAGTGCCCAGTCAAGAAAGTTTCCAGGATAAGCTTTTTATTCATAGAATATTTTTAAGTGTTTGCCTATGCAATACTGAGGATAAATAAGAAAAATTATTATATAAATGTGGCTTATTTGGTAAAACTCCTATTTAAGAACTAGTAATACATAGAAATTAATAAAGGTATTTATGTCCCTCAAATATTTGTCTTGATGCACCCTTCTCAGAAACAGTTTAATTCTCACCATCTTTAGAAGTCTCCAACAAATACTTTTTGCTTGGTTTCACTTCCTGGCTACACACTGAGGCATATAAGCCTCTATGGAAAACATCAGTACTCAAGGGGTGTGTGTGTGTGTGTGTGTGTGTGTGTGTGTGTGTGTGTGTGTGAGAGAGAGAGAGAGAGAGAGAGAGAGAGAGAGAGAGAGAGAGAGAGGAGATCAGACCTCCCATCTTTTATATTTCACCAATAAATATTCTTTAAATCAATGAAAGAAAGAAGAGAAAGAGAAATAAAGATAAGATGGAGCAAGACTCATGCCTTGAACGTCATCTTCTTTGGTAATTATATCTACTATTTTGGGGGAGGAGAGAAATAATTAATCTCCGTTTGACTATTCTTTATGCATCTTGTCTTCTCTAATAATATTCTCTTGCCAATTTATGTTCCTCCCTTTTAAATATTTAAAAGCCTTCTAATTTTCCATCTAGTGTGTACCTAGGCAGATGCAGCATGTTTAATTAAATGATTGCCTTTACCTAGAGTTTATAATAGGTTTTTTTTAACTGCTTCAGAAAAATCTTGCAAACACAGGTTATTATAAAATGCTAAATTGAGTTTCAAATTTAGACAAAGTATCGGGAGTTATATTTATTACTGTGATAATGCAGCTTCCAATATTATCTGTGGTCTTATCTCTCTTACTTTAGAGTATGCGAATGAACAAAATAGACTATTCATGGAATTTAGAAAAAAAGATTGTTGAAACTATTAAAGGTCTTAGGAAATTTTCAAGTCCAAAAACTATACTTTTTCCCCACAAAATCTGAAGACATAAAATCACAGGGATATAGAGTGACACAGACAGTACAGGCATAAGAAAAGTAGATTACTGCAGGGCAGAGTTTGTACACTTTAATCAAGGTTTTCCCATAATTCTATAAAAGAATATTTGACATATAATGAGGACTTCATTTCCTCTCAATAACTGAAAACTCGTACTTATCCAAAACCCTATTTTATTGTTAAACACTTTAATAAATAAAAATAAAAAAGGTTTAATAAAAAGCTTTTGGATTATAATCCTTAACCCGCTAGGAAAACACTGAAGTGTACTGTGATCACATACAGTTTTCTTCATCTTGCCCAGAGGGGGTCAGGAGGGAGCTTGTTAAGGTGGGTTTGGAAATCAAGATACACTGCATTTGTCACTTGCTCTCAGTGTGTCTCTCAAGTAAACCAACAGGGAAATGGGTGAGTTAATTTGCCATGTCTTTGTTCTTTCTAAGTTTATACTGACTACCGATGATGCTATTTTCTCTTCTAGAGAAAATCTATTGTAAAACTAGAGATCTACTGTAAAACTATTTTTTTGAGTGATAAACATGACATTTTCATGTCATTTTTGGGATCCACATTTTCTTTCTTCTTTTTTTTTTTAACATGTATTTATTCTTAAGAGATATAGAGTGAACAGGAGAAGGGCAGAGAGAGAGAGAGAGAGGGAGACACAGAATCCGAAGCAGGCTCCAGGCTCTGATGAGCCGTCAGCACAGAGCCCGACGCGGGGCTCGAACTCACAGGCTGTGAGATCATGACCTGAGCTGAAGTCGGCTGCCTAACCGACTGAGCCACCCAGGCGCCCCCACATTTTCTTTCTTAAAAAAAAAAGCAAAAACCATCATGTTTTCATATCTTCAAACTTCTTTATACGTGGGTCATGATGTCTGCCAGTAACAATTTCTTTTGGGTTTTACGTGTCTGATGAAGCATTTCATCTATTTTTGAAGGATATTTTCTTTGGACACAGAATTTTTAATTAGTAGATTTTTTTTTCTGTCATCACCTTAACAATGTTCCGTTGCCTATCTTGTGGCTTGCCTTTCTAATAGAACGTTTGTAGTTAATTCTTTGTTTCCCTTTTTCTCTGGCAGTCTCTGATAGTTTTTCTTCATCACTGACTTTTAGGAATTTTACTTTGGATTTTATGTGGTACAATTTTGTGTCTATTCTGTTTGAATATCTGAATATTCTATTTGAATATTCTGTTTGTTTGAAGATCTTGGATTTGTGTGTTTAGAGTTCCCATCAAGTCTGGAAAAGTTTTAGCCATTAAATCTTCAAATATTTTTCCAACAGTTTTCCAATTCCAACTCACTTGTTAGACTGATGGATATTTTCCGAGGTATCACTAAGTCTGTTCAGTTTTTTTCTATTTTTTTCCCTTCTCACTGCTTCCTTTTGGTAGTTTTCTTGCTATCTTTAAGCTGACTTATGGTTTTTTTTCCTGCAGTGTCTAATCTGCTAAAAAGCTCATCCAGTGGAGTTTTTACATTAAATACTGTATCTTTGATTATCAGAAGTAGCACTTGCCTTTTTTACATCTTACATTTCTCTTATGTTCATGTCTTCCCTTAATTCTTAATCATATTTTTTATAACTTTTTAAAGATTTTTCTGTTAACTGCTTTATTTCTCTCCTTTCTGGGTCTATTTGTATTGACTGAATTTTCTCCTAGATATGGGTCACATTTGCCTCTTTATTTATATGTCTGGTATTTTTTTTTTTTATTTGATGCTTGACTTGTGATGTTGCCGAGTGTCTGAATTTTATTGTTTTCTTTCTAGTATATGGAATTTTGTTTTGGCTGGCAACAATGTTCCCTGCAAATTAACTTTATATTTTCAAAGTTTGCTCGGAAAGATCTCTAGCAGTTTTTAATCTATAGCTATTTTAGCCATCCCTTGCAAGGTTTTACCCTTCTGAGATTTCTATTAAGTGTCCTGGTGCTCCAGAGGGATTTTCTACCTGGGATAAACATGAATGTGTCCCAGCCCTGTGTGAGCTTCAGGAATTGTTAAGCTTTCAGCTTCTTTGACATTCTTTACCTGGATTCATAGGCTTTCGCCCTCAACAGGCACAGTTTATTATCCAGTAACAGATCCAAGGGGACCCTGTACAGATTTTTTCTTCTCCATAGCTGCCTTTATTTTGCGGTCATCAATTTGGAAATTACCACTGACTTATTTTCTTAAAATAAGATCTTTGTTTTCTCAACTCAGTAAGTACTTAGGGCTCTGCTTGGGTACTCCTCTCTGCAGGACCAAAATGACTCCATTTTGAAATCTAGTACAAGCCTAGAGCTACCTCTTTGTTCCTCTTCTCCTAAGGACTACAGACCTATGTTGCCAGTTGAACAAAGTCTAGTTTTTTAGTTGTTTACCGTAGAAAGACAACAACTGTACTATTTCATCATGACATCGGTAGCATCAATATCTTCATTTTTCCACACAGTATCAACCAATGTGCTACCCAAAGCTTTAATAATGCAGTATCTCTGAAAAGAATGCTCTATAATGTTTATGAAATTTTTGACCAAGCTGTTGGCCCCACATTTTGTATACTATTTTTTTATTCTTGTCAGAAGGTATGAATAGATAATTTTCAGACAATAAACAAGGCATACATTCTGTCTTCCAATGTATCATAATCAATTTATTAACTGGCACGTCAACTATGCTCCATCATACCACCAAAAAATAGCCAAGTTTGAACATGAGAGGACATGACAACTAAATCAATGCCTGACCTACAGATATCTTTAAATACCTTCAATTATACTGTATCCTCATTCCTTAAGGGTTAAAATGTGAAATAGCAATCTTTAGACTGCCAAACACTGTGTTTCTCATCACAGAGCAACTTTATATGAGTGTTAAATTTCCAGGGGAACACGGGCTAGCCTAAATGAGCAAAGATTTAGTGGCCTAATTATATGTTCTCTGAGAAAGAATCTCTTCCTGCCTTGAAATGAGGAATTAATTCTTTGTTTATTTTTGGTAGAGGAAACAGAATTGGAGAGGAAATGAAAATTTAATAGAAGGCAGTAGTAGCCCATGTATAAGAAACTTTCTTCGCTAACCCTGTTTTATACAACCTTCGTCCGGAGTGGCTACAAAATTTCAGAAAATCATAACAACATCCATCATAAAGGGACAGAAATTCTTTCCGAGCGCATCACCATCATTGCAGTAGTGTGTCAGCTGTAACTTCCACCAGCAGGACCTTAGGGGTGTGAAAATCAGAACCTTCATTTCTTGGTTCCTTCCTCTGGCATTTATATAGTGTTTCTTTTTTTCCCCCTAAATGATTCTTTCCTGTTACATCTCCTGTTGCCTTTACTGTGTGTTCTAAGAGTATTTCCATATTGTGGATGCCCTCTGTTTATATGCACTGATGTCAAGTATCACAAGGAAAAATGATAGCGATATATTAATATACAACTTCTCTAAATTCTCGAGATTCCTCGCTTTCTACAAACTCTTGCCAAGGGACGTTAACTCATTTTAGTTTTTGTTTTGTTTTGATATCTGTATCTATCTATATCCACACCTATATATATTTTTTGTTCCCCAAACAACTAATCCAAACCTGTCCCTTTGAAGCACTGAGGAAGATGTCTTCTAAATGTAATTCCATATGTGTTCTTGCCAGATTTAGGCCTGGGTAATCTGGAAGAAGATAAAGTCTTGAATAATCTATCTCATCACCTTCAATGTGTTCAAAATTTTAAGGAAATCTGTAAATATATGATCTTCACTTTTTTTCCTCTCCGTAAATTCTCCTTTCCATTCCCCAATCTGCAATAACCATCTTATTTTAAATCACTTAAGTACTGACAGTGTTGCAGAAGCCCTGTAAGTTTACATGATGAATACAGAACTGAAGACAAAGGAGAGAAATGCGGAGAAGGGCAGTGAATAAAGAGGAGAGAAAGAGAAACCAAAGACATTTGTAGGTGAAAACGTAAAGAATCTGTGGAAATTGGTGTCAGAGAAACTTCAAAAGATATGAATATGTGTTTATGCTTCTTGTAAATATGACTTTTGCAAAAGTAACCATCAAAGGCTTAAGATGTAACATTTGGTATTCTTCATAGAAATGTTCAGTTCTTGAAATCATTATGGCTTTCTTCTGTCCATTAACATCTAGCCAATGTTCTAGTGATGACTCCGCTGATTTAAACCACTGGCATGAGAGACTGCAGCTACCGTCTGCTGTCACCGTGTATCACTTGTTCAGCGGTCATACTTGTCAATTATTAAATCAGAAGCACAAACAAGACAGGCTTTGATAAAGGAAATGTCACCAGATTTTACAGCATTACGAGACAAATGTAAGGAGAAACACCGGGAAATATAAACTTACTCAGGAAAAAGAAAAGGCAGTGTAGGAGAAAATGAAAAGTAAACTAAACTTTAAGCTTCTATAAAATGAGCAGTCTGTTTGATATAAAAGAAGTTGCAATCTAAAGCCTGTATTTGAGGACCTTCCAAAAAAAAGATCAAAAATAAATTTTAAAATAAAATCTTAAAATAACAAAAATAGTAAGAATAAAGTACACGTGTAATCATTATTTAGCAATATATGTTATGGCTAAGGACTGCCCTTCAACCACCAGTATCTCTTGCAGATTTCTGGTTACTCTCTATTTGGCTATCCGGATTCAATCTCTGTCACACACTAGCTGAGCTCCATGTGCTGGCTGACTACTGGGAATCGGTTACAAAATGACTTCGGAAGACCATAGAATGGGCGAACACAGCCACTGGTTTCTTCTCTCCCTGCTTCAGCCGGGAAGTAACTGTGACCCTCCATGAAGACGGGTCCAGCTGGGCAGCTCTTACTGGCTCCTAGGATATTGATTCCTCTCTGTCTTCTATGACGTTAGTAGCAATAATAGTTCCCAGCTACTGCTAGCCTCAGAATTTTGTTGGTTACCTTAACACTGCCTACTATTCTGGGTACTTCCTTCATTAAAGTCTCTTAACTTGAGTAATTTGGGGTGAATTTTTTTCTACCAGGAACACAGCTGATAATAACAGGTATTTGTTATATCGGTTAGAGAGAACCCCCATTTATGGTTTCCCATTGCGATCACTAAGTACATAAATGTAATTGTTTGGGTGTTTATACAACCACAAAAACTTCAGTATAGCTTACTTGAGGGAATGCAGACTAATTCAATGAGTCTAAGACAGTAAGAAGTCAAGCTGATAAGTAACACTGGTCTCAGAACATATACATAGTTCCAAAAGGCACGGAGCTACCTTTTATGGAATGGGTGTCAAAAGGGCGAGCCATGTTCTTGTTCTGTTCCTCATGCTTACTAGACCAAGCGATTTTAGAAGAATCATAAAACCACAGAAGGCTGGATTTAGGTATATAGGAGTTCATTAAGGACCTTATAGTAGTAAATCTATTATGTTCCTGAATTCCCTGTTACATTGTTTTTGTTAACTGGTGGTTACGCCTGTATTTGAATACTACCTGTGATTAAAAGTAAACTAGTTGCAAGGGAGGCCATTATACATTTGAGCTGTTTTTGCTATTGAAAACTTTCCCCTCGTGTTCAACAAAAATCCTTCCTGTTTTCACTCCCCACACTGGTGCCTGTTCTACCCTTTGGTGCCATTCTCAATCTGTCTAATCTCATTGGCACACAATCATCTGTCAGATATTTGCATGTAGTTATTATGATCTTACTGAATTTCCTCTTTTCAACTCTCTTTTTCGACAGCTTGCCAAATACCTCCCTAGTTTTATGATCAGACGGCACTTAAAATTAATTCGTTTCTATTTCCCCAGCTCTTCTCCGTCTCCCTGAGTAAATTCCCTTTATTAGAACTTGCTCGTTTGCAACACATTTGTACAGACTGACTTCTGCAGTTCCCCCATGTGCATCAGGCCACCTTGCTCTCTGATACTCTTTCCCACGCTTTCTGTATTTCTGCACAAGCTCAACATTCACCTCATATATTAGATGCACAGCTGGCTAGAAATCAAATCTTGCCTAATATGAGAAAAACTTATCTACATTTGCCTACGATCACTATTTCTTTATTCAGACAGGATTATATCTAGATCCATAGAGAAACGGGGGAGAGGTGTTTGGCCTTGTACATTTTTTCTCTCTCCCAGTGTAGAGGGAATATTCTTTCCCGAAATAATTGATCCATTAACAATACTGTGCTTATTTCAAGTACCGATCAGTGTTTAACAGGTAGGATTCCCACTTCTTCAGATACCAGGTTCTGAGCCTCCTATCGTCTATGATTAACCTCACAGAATTTGGAACCAGTTTCCAAATTTTTGCTAATCCCTCTAATAATATCTGCATCAACTGCTTTGTTTTATTACATAAAGTCTAGAATAAAACGTGTCTTGATTATAAAAAATGTTCGCTCAAGGATTCATTCACAAATACTGAATACTTCCTACATGCTAGGGCCTCTTTCAAGCTGGGCAAACAAAAGGGAGTGAGAACCCTCTCAACGCTTTGGCTGCTGGGCACTTCTCTTCCCTTAAGTATCTGGGCTTCGGTAAGACACTCTGTCCTATTCCAGTAAAAAGTTTCAATATTAAAACAAAAGTATCTGCATCGCCCCCATAATGTCTCTTATTCTTTCATAAGCAAAGGAAAGAAAAAATGAAGATGAGATAGGTGTAGGAATACCGAGAGCACCAGTTATGTGAATGGTGAGCACTGAGTGTACGTTTCAAATTGTGAATTGTCACTATCACAACCATTTATTTATTTGTTTGCTTTGCTGACATTTTTGGAGTCCCAAGCAGCAGTGAGACCTCTCACCTCCTGCTGGCCTTACCAAATATTGTGTATTAAAACATGTCAGTACTTAGTGGCTATGACTGAAATAAGACAACCTGATATCATAAGAAGAGTATAGACCTGAAAACTACGGGATCTACTCAACCCTACCTCCACCTCTAACAAGTTCATGAACTGGAATGATTCTCATCATGTTCTAGGCCCTCAATTTCTTTCCTGTAAGTGAGATGCTGGAATTGGATGGTCTCAAAAGTCACCTTATATCTCAAATTTTCTGATTCTATCATTTTGCTTGAAAAGCTGAGGAAGGAAACAGAAGGAGCCAGCTTGCCCGGTTGCAAAGGGAGTTGAATGCTGGCACAAGAATTCAGGACTGTATGTGGGAATGTGTGATTATAGTACAATCATTATGATTCATCAAGAGAATAAATTCCCTTGTTGGTTACACATACACACTCCCCACCCCTTCCCACTCACAACTTTTACTTCCTGGTTTAGGAACAGTCTAAAAGTAGGGAAAGGATGTGGGTGGTGTGGGAAGAAGGGAGGGGAGGGAGCGGGAAGTGTTCTCTATTTGGAAGAGATCTTTGGAAGCTCTTTTTCATGCTCATTTATACCACCTACGGTGCTTTTATTCTTCCTTGCTGAATGTTTGATTATCCTAACCAGACAGAAAGTAATAAGTCAAAATAGTTACCGTCACTCCTTTTCAAGCATAATAAGCTCAGCTAAAACATTTTCATACATACACAAATGATGACTTAATTCACTGAATAACATTAAAGAAATCAAAATTAAGAGAATCAATCATGCCAACAAGAGAGAGGGAAAATTCCATAATAAGGTAACTCAATTTCTACACCTAGGGTGAGAGAGCAATGACCAAAATTCACCTTGAAAAGCAATTTTCCACTTTTTGTTCTCTGATATACTGAGTCTACTCTCACGGTAATCAAATAGCTTAAAAGAAAAGCTTAAAAGTAGGTTTTATAACCAGATAATATTCAGCTCAGGCACTCTCTAGATGAGTATAGTTGGTTTTGGCACTATCTGGATCACAGCACAAAAATCGCTGGACTTTAAGTTCTCAAGTATTTGTGGGAAGCTCATGACAATAAGAGGATAGGATTTAGTTGAACTTTCCATGGACCTCAAAATTAAATGTAATTTCTGGTGGGAACAAGATAGCACAGACTCATTTCTCCCTACTACTTCTAAGTACAACACAAGAGCCTGGGGAAAAAAATTCAAGAGGCAATCAAGGGAGAATACTGAAAAATGGGAAGAGGAAAGCACACTGATTGAGGACCCCAAGACGAAAGGAAAACATAATGTTAATCGCATTTTAGGACTTTCTACCCAAAAAAAGAAAATGGCCTAGACATCGCATTTCCAAACCCTTAAGGTGGCGAGAGAGAGTGACTATTGTGGGCTGAATCTTTATGTTCTCCCCAAAACGCATATTTTGAAGCCCTAACCCTTAGGGTGATGATAGTTGGAAGTGGAACTTTGGGGAGTTAATTAGGTTTAGATGAGGTCAAGAGGGTAGAACCCTTATGATAGGATTAGTGCCCTATAAGAGAAAGAGAGGACTTTCAGGGAGGATGGCAGAGTAGGAGGATCCTAGGCTCACCTCAACCCATGAATACACTTAGATAACACCCACACCAGTGTGAATACTCCAGAAAATGATCCAGAGGACTGGCAGAACAGACTCATCACAGCTAAATGTAGAGAGGACCCCACATCAAAGAGGAGCTCCCATATTTTCTAAACTTTAGATTCTACCACACACACACACACACACACACACAGAGAAAAGAACAGGAAGAGAAAAAGGCAAAAGCCTGCATAGAGGAAAGGCCACGTAAGCATGAAGAAGAGAGGACAGCCGTCTGTAAACCAGAACCCACAATCCATGTTGGCAACTTGATCCTGGGCATCCAGCCTCCAGCACTGTGAGAAAATCAATGTCCACTGATATTTTGCTATAGCACCCCGAGCTGCCTAGGACAGTGATCCAATTAGGTTATTCTTCCCCAGAAAGAATGGGAGCCCTGCTGACAACAACAGAAGAAACTGGTGGTGTCAGAAAGGGGACCGACCAGGAGCTCGTGACTACCAAAAACTGGCCAAGACACACTTACTGACCAACATACATCCCTGCTGACCCTGAGACTCCCTGCGGTCACTGAGGGACAACAGTGGCTGATGGCACCAAAGGGGTGTCATTCATTTAGTCATTCAGCAGCTATTCTGTGACATGTACTGTTCTAGGTGTTGGAAAGAAAAAAACAAAAACAAAAACAAGATATCTGCTGATAATTATACTTGATATTATTCATTTAAGAATTTTAAGACAACAACTGAATGAGAATGATATAAAGCTTATCATGGTAACCTTAAATGCAAATATTCACACACACAGAGTAAAGTTCAGGACCTCAATATGAATCCGATTTTTTCTAAGAAATCGGCGAAAACCTTAGACTGAGATTACTAATGTAGTTATTTTTGTTGTCTTCTGCTTTGTCACTGGGCTCTTTCCTCTTTATACCCCACGTTGTTACAGAGCTGGCAAGTTTGTGCTGAGTTACCATTTCCCTTTATTAGAATTCTTAGTCTCTGTGTCAACAGTTATTCACAGTTTAGATTTTAAATACAGTTTTCTCCAAGACTGCTAAGAAGATTGTTTCTCCTCAACAAACTCTGAAATGCCAGCTGCCTGCTTTAATCTAGAAAAGGCATCTGTTGATGTAATGCAAGGTTGCTCTGCTCTGTGATCAGCGTTCACCAGCCTTTTACTTGTCTGAATATTTTCTGGGATCTCCCCAACAGTGTAGCAATGGGAAGAGTTGAATGGACTCTAACTTGTCTAATTTCCTAACTAAATCCAAATTTAAAAGACATTCCACATGGGGCAAATCATGGAATCTCAGTATTCTTCTATTAAACATTCAACTGATCATGGCTTTCTGAGGATGAATTATTTAAATACTTGAGGCAAACTAGCTAACACGTTCTCAGGCAAAACTGGACAGCATGCTCCTTTAATTTTCAAAGTATCATGTTTGCTTGAAATATAAAATACTGTCTATTCAACTTACAGTAATGGGATATTGCTTACTTAAGCTTAAAATGACTTATTTTTTTTATTTTTATGGAACATACTGTTTTTTTTTTCTTGGAATAATTTCAGATTTATGGAATAGTTATAAACATAATATACAGAGTTTCAGTTTATTCCTTACCCAGTTCCATTGTTAACTTTTTAAATTATTTTGTGACATTTGCCCAAACTAGGAAACAGACATCGGTACACTGCTATTACATAAACTCTATAGACTATTTGAATTTCATCAGTTTTTCTATGAAACACCCTCTTTCTGTTCCATGATCGAATCCAAGATGCCATATTTCCAGTTGTCCTACGTCCTCAAGCTCTGGTCAATGAGTTCTCAGTCTTTACTTGATTCTCATGATCTCAGCAGTCTTGAGGAGCATTGGCCAGGTACCCTATAGAATGTTCCCTATCCGAGCTATCTAACAATGTTTTTCTCATGATTAGATTGATGTTATGGGGTGCTAGAAAGCCTATGATACATGTGATGGAATCAGGGTGAATGTGATACAAGGCATCACCGGTGATGTTAAACCTCATCACTTTCACAGGAGGCGGTTTGCCAGGTTTTTCCACTGTAGAGCTACCATTTTCCCCTTTCCCTAGTCTATTCTTTTAGATGTGTAGCTCCTATCCTTTTATTTTAAAATGATTATTACATAAAACATAACAACACTTGTATACCTACCACTCAGATATAAATAAGTTTTAAAATTTAGTCATTTCTGCTCCAGGTATTTATAAGCACAAAAACATTGTCCACTGAGTTAATATTCTTTACATGTTATTACATTATTTAATTTTCTTTTCTTGCTTTCTAGAGACATATTGATTAAAAACTAATGTTAAGTGAAAAAAAAAAGTAAATTTCATGTTGATAGACACTATGAGAACATTTACATGAAGATACAAAAACAGTATTATTTTATGAATATCTACAAACACAGTATCAAAATCACAGAACCAAAAATTTTATTTTTTCTTTCCTTCAACTTTGTTTTTGAACTCCTTTCTTTCTGTGGAGTTCAATTCTTATTTAAGTATATCACTTAGTAATATTCTTTTAGCAGGAATTTGAGAATATTAGACCCTCAGTTTTTGGCTGTCTGAAACTATCTTTATCTTACCCTAATCATTGAATAATATTTTAGCTGGGTATAGAATTCTAAGACAAAATTTTTTCTTCTCAGAATTCGAAGGTAGGAATCTGACAGAATGTTATCATCAGTCTAACAATAATTCCTTTGAAAGTGTTTCCTTTTCCTCTATTTTCGATATGTTATTTCATGTTGTATGATGTCACTAGCTACATCTAGACATGATTTGATTTTAGTTTAGAAGTCAATGTCCTCCAGGGTGCTTGGGTGTCTCAGTCAGTTAAGCATCCAACTCTTGACTTCGGCTCAGATCATGATCACACCCATGGGGAAAGAGCCCCATGAGCACAGGGCCTGCTTGGGATTCTTTCTCTCCTCTCTCTCTGCCCCTCCTGACTGGTGCATGCACAGGTGCTCTCTCCCTCTCAAAAGAAATAAGTAAACATTAAAAAAAAGAAAGAAAGAAATCAATGTCCTCCTCCTTTATTCTTTGAGGATTTACATTTTGGGGATGACTTTCTTCCCAGCTGTAACTGAAAACCCCCTAAGCTGGCAGACAGAATTTATCTAGTTTCCATTTCTAGGACAAGGCAGTCCTTCAATGGTCCTGGCTTTACAGTAATTGATCAGTTTCATCTATGCTTCTGGGCCAAATGTCTTTTTCTTGATAGAAGATGTTTGAAGCCTGTTCCTAGTTACTAAGGCTTACATGGTTTTGATGCTTTACTGACTGATTGGGTCTAAGATTTCTCATCTCTCTGACTTCCTGTTCTCTCCTCATTTCAAGGAGCTGATATTCTTCCATTCAAAGTTTCGAGCATGTATATTAATTTCAAATAAATTTTACCCAGAATTTTTAAGTGTTTGTAGGACAGAGTAGCTCTGTCATGTCATGAGAGCCTTCAATATTAACTGGAAGCACTAGAACATTATTTCTGTTTGTTTGTTTTTGTTTATGGAGATTAAAAGTGAATTCTGAGCAAAAATATAATCTCCATTTTACAGATGTGTGAAGTCTAACTGAAGATATCAGGCACATACTTATAGAACCTAGAAGGGAAAATGTTATTAGGCAGCACTGCATAAATTCAAGCAGTATAGATTAGTGATTAGAAGCTTTGGCTCTTAAGCCAGTATGTCTAGATTAGAATCAAAGCTCCATCATTTGACTGGCACGTGTATATTTTTCACAAAAAAAGGTCAAAAACTTTTTTCAAAATTAACCTAGTACAAGGGTTATTTGGCAGACAGTAGATTTCATAATAATGATTTGCTTTGAAACAAGCTTTGATTCAAACCCACCCCAAAAGTGAGGGTTGTGAGCCTACCTTTCTTCCAATTGATTGAAATCACTCAGAGACTGACATATTCCCATAGAATGTGGGAAGCATACTGGACAGGTGTGTGATTCAAGCTGGAGAACTCATTAGATAAAGGACTTGTCAGAGAGGACCAAAGTAGCAGAGGAGCTACTAATGGGAACTGAACAAACCAGTGAGAATCTGGGGACTAGATGTGAGAACCATGGTAGCAGATATATTGGGACTGGAGCCACTCAGTCCTTGTCCAAGAGAACCACTGAGAGATAAACAGAAATTAACAGAGAGCATTTCCGAAGTAGATTACTGAATAGCTATGTACTAAGGAGATGCAATCTTAACATAAATAGAAGACATTATTTCACAGGAATTGCAATCAGAAGGGTCCAGCAAAGGAATTTTGCATGAAAGCAAAACAAGCTGAATATATCTGCTAGTCCCAGAGAGTTTGAAGACATTTTACAATGATATCGGCCAAACTTTCTGCTTCCACCATTAGTGTGGCAAGTGCAAAGAGAGGTAAGTAAAGAAAAGAAAAGGAAAAAAAAAAAAAAAAGGCAACTCCATCCTCTTCTACTGGTTCTCCCTTAAAAAAAAAAACACTGTGTTTGAGAAGTTGTATTACCTTAGGGTGAAGAGAAAAGTGACAAGATGGTCAAATTTTAATTTAGTGGCAAGGGATACATTTTCCTAGCTGAAAAAAATTTGAGGAGATGAACGTAAAGATTATTCCACACATATTTCAAAGGCACTTCTTTCTCATTCCTTTCTTCTGAATCCTCTTTAAACCAAAATGGCCTTCCATTATTAATTTTATAATTTCTTTCCCAACCCAAATTTTGACTTTTTAAAAAATCCATAATATGTAAATAGTAAGATGAATTGTCCATTACAAAACTATGACACTAACATTGGTTTTCTAAACTAATGAGCTAAGTTTGTCTGTCTTCTCTTATTAAAGATATTAATTCAATATACCATCTATTATAATTTAATGTACTATATATCAGTTTTTTTTCCCCTTGACCCAGGCATTATGTAGAAAAGTAATTCTATTATTACTGCCATTATTGTTTCCATGGGTATTTGAGTATTGGGAGTACTGAGCTAGGTGGTGCCTGGGTGGCTCAGTTGGTTAAGCCTCTGACTTCAGCTCAGGTCATGATCTCATGGTTCGTGAGTTCGGGCCCCGCGTTGGGCTCTGTGCTGACAGCTCAGAGCCTGGAGCCAGCTTCAGATTTTGTGTCTCCCGCTCTCCCTCTCTGACTCACCAGTGCTCATACTGTCTCTCTCCCTCTCTCTCTCTAAAAAAGAAACATAAAAAAAAAATTAAAGGAGTACTGGGCTAGAAACCTGTGTATTATTTTACATTATCAAATACAACAAATTACAGATAGATTTCCAAAATACGCTTTTCTGAAAGACAATCATACCATGCTCATTTCCTGCCTTGAATAATTTTTTTACTTCCTCCACTTTAAGAAGTCATTTTTGAAATCCTACACCTTTACATAGGTGTTAAACATAGTCAAAAGCAGGGGTTTTCAGACTGTTTTCAGGACCATTTTGCTCAAAATAGATTCTTTTTGATAGGTTGCATATATAATGTGGTTCTTTCTGGTTCAATCTGAAAAGAGAAGCATTCTCTCCTTAGAAAGAAAAGCAAACCCACCAGCTTGCAATGCTCTCTTCGTTCTCTCCCTACGAACTTGTATGAACACTCAAATACAGTCTTAGAGGAGGTCACATAAGAGTTCCACACTTTCTTAAATACAACAGTCACACAACAGCACAAATCAGCTACATTTTGAGTTCAGAATTCTCTGCCCACCACAAAGACACGTCTTAAATCCAATGGCAAACCAAAAGCCAAATCTGTTCAAATGTTTCCAAAATATAACTTATTATCACCATCATCATCACCATCACCATTATCATCATCACGTTCCTCATCAAGACAAATAAGATATTCTGAAGAAGAAAGATTTTGTTTTATGGGCATATGGGAAAGAGTAAAGAAGAAAGATTTTGTCATATGGGCATAAAACAGTATAGTAAAGTGACTCCGAAAAGAAATTTTTTTTATGAAAAACATTGGCCAATAAACTCTTCATAAGAAAAAAATCTCTAGCTCTGAAAATATTTAAGTATATTATTCTCCATTCTCAGACAAAAATCTCTGTCTTTGAATTTATTTCCTAATGATGTTTAGTGCTTAGAATACAAAGATAACTCACATTATGTGAGAAACATTATGTGAGAAACATAACAAACAGAATAGCTTCATAAATTTCAAACAAATGCTTGCCAGAGCCTATTACACATATCACATATTTACCTAAAGATAAAGATGTTACATTATCATGGCCTATCTTAAGATAATACTGTTTAAAGAGTTCTGAGACATTTGTACCAAGTATAAAAATACATTATCTTCTATTACATATCTTCAAAATCACAAATTGCTTTATAGTTTCTGCATAATTCACATCATTTAGGTCTTCCTTCATTTGGCTTAATAACATCTTAATTTAAAAACCAAATATTTGGAAAGGGCACTCACTGTGTTAACCAAACAGAGGAGAGAATCTTGATTCGAAAACCATTCGTTATAACTGGCGTGGTAATTGTGATGCATCCAACACAATGTCAGAATTTTCTAAATTTTAATACCGTTTCAGAGTTTTCTAAATATTTGAACATGACTTGCCATGTGTTTCTATTTTTTTAGTTGGAAAAAAGAGAGAAAATAAATACTGAACACTCCAAATGGGTGTGGTCAGTAGTGAAGGGGGAAAGAAAGGACACTCTCGGTGGAGGCAAGGTATGACTTCAAACTCATGGTCACATTCTGGTCAGCCGCTGGTTTATTTTGTTGGAAGCCCTCCCTGGGCACAACATAAATGTGTCCAGCTACAAATGGTCCACACAGACAATGCCATATTGAATTGGGCTGGCTTTTTCCTTTCTGGTTTCTGCTTCTTGCTTAATTTTTCCTACTTTTCTGTGTTTGGGCTTCATTATGGATCGGGAGCTCCTTAATGAAGACTCATTGTCCACGGCAACAGCTGCTTCTTTTTAATTTGTCCTGAGATATCCAACGTCCCATTCACTTGGTGTTTCTACATGGTGTGTATTGCTATCATTTTAAAACTCGTTCTAGTCTATAGGGTAGCCATTAAGGTAAAGGCCTTGAGCACAATGCATTATTCTTGACTGTGGGTGCAATGTTTACCACAGATCTCCAGAGCTTACTCATCTCGCTTAACTGAAACTTTATATCCATCGATTAGTATCTCCCATTTCCCTTCCCTGCGACTCTTGACAACCACTATTCCACTCCTTGATTCCATGAATTTGACTTCTTCCGATATCTCATGTCAGCGGAAGCATACAGTATTTATCCTTCGTCCAGACAGAAACGGCTCGTTTCACTTAGCTTAATGTCCCTAAGGTTCATCCACATTGTTGCATGTTGCAAAATTACCTTCTTTTTCGTCCGAGTTTGCCAAAATTCATAATATTGAAAATGTTTTGCACTAGATAGAAGTGGTGGTTATACAGCATTATAAATGCACTGAATGCCGCTGAATCTATTCACTTCAAGATGGTTAATTTTATGTTAGACAAATTTGACTTCACAGAAAAAGAATTAAAAAAAAAGATGTAAAAAATTCTTATCACATACCTAAAAGGTGTAGATTTTATTATAGGTCTATTATACCTCAATAAACATGACTTCAGCAAAAAGAAAAGTATTAAAGTCTTCGTAGTCAGATGACCCTGGGTTCACAGTCTGCCTCTGCCATGTATTAGCACTCTGTGAGTTTGGGCAAATTATTTAAACTCCCTGCTACTGGGTTTTCTCATGTGTAAAATTGCAATACTAATACTGTTGACGATACGTGAGTTGTGGTGCAATTAAAATGGCATCATGGAATTTAACCAGAACCACAAACCCAAATCCTCCCTTAATGCACTCACCTCTGCCCACAAAGTCCTTGAAATTTGCATGGAGCCAGCTAGCTGGGGTCCTGAGCTGAGATTCCAGGGCGGAACCTGGTGACTAAGGCTGGAAAAGTGTGCTTTTCCTTTCTTGTTCCATGTATATCTATCCCGAAGTCTAAATTTCAATTCAGCATTTCTATGTTGGAAAAAATAATAATAAAACTACACCTCTTAGTGACAAAGGAAAAAGAATGTCAGAGATAAGTCCTTATGTCTCAAAGCTTGGAAAAGAGTCAGCCCAGGCCAATATCCAAGGCATTCATACTGAATCAGTGTACACACCTGTAGCTGTTACTGTTTCTGTTCTGGTATAGATCCTTATGCATTAGGACTAGATCTAGTATGAAACATGAAATTTGGTCCAAATCTGGACATTTTCTCTTGAAGTGGGATAACTTGACCTTGATCCCAACTCATTTTTAAGGAATGACTAAAGACAGAACCGAAAAACGAACAGAGAGGAGCCTTGCACGCTTTTCCTTGGAAGCCAACAAACACCATCCTCACCGGCTTATTACAAAGATTCAATGACATGATCTATGGAAAGCATGGACAACGATGCTAAAAATCAGCCCAGCTATTGTAAGCAGGAGACGGCAGAAGTATTTGTTGAAATGAGTACATCATTTTATCAAATGTCTATGCTGCTTTCTCTGCTTTGTCTTCACTGCGGAAGGCTGGGTCTGGGGCTGCACCGTGACTCTGCTGGAGATCCCGGCATTTTCACATCTTTAGAAGCATTTCCCTTTGCGCCTTGTGCTATCAAGACATAAAGGTAAAACGATCTTTATCGTTGCTTTGAAAAGCTCAGGACCATTCTAATTGCTTAGCAGGAGACAGGGACTGTGCAGAGGACTCAAGCGCTACGCTGAGCTGTTACGAAAAGGGTTACATGTATCCTAGCTTCTTGGTTCTTTGAAAATCAAACACTGACAATGCGCCCTAGGGAAGCACCTGTGCCTGTGCTTTTCAGGCACGTCATTTTCATACTTGCCATACAGTGACTTCAGACACGCTGCCTTTCTGGAAATGAGATTGCATTTCTTTTTTTTTTTTAATTTAAAATAGTTTATTTTCAAATTGGTTTACATAAAACACCCAGTGTTCATCCCAACATGTGCCCTTTTTTAATGCCCATCACCCCCTCTCCCCCCCCCATCTCCCTCACCCTCAGTTTGTTCTTAGTCTTTGAGAGTCTCTTATGTTTTATCTCCCTCCCTCTCTGTGTCTTTTTTTTCTTTCCCCTCTTCCCCTCCCCCTGGTTTTTGCTTAGTCTCACCAAGTCCACCTATTCGTGGAAACATATGGTATCTGTCTTTTTCTGACTGACTTATTTCACTTAACATAATACCCTCCAGTTCCATCCATGTTGCTACGCATGGCCAGATTTCATTTTTTCTCATTGCCACATAGTAGTCCATTGTATATATGTACCACATCTTCTTTATCCACTCGTCAGTTGATGGGCACTTAGTTTCTTTCCATGTTTTGGCTATTGTCGAAAGTGCTGCTATGAACATTGGGGTACACGTGCTCCTATGCATCAGCAATCCTGTGTCTCTTGGGTAGATTCCTAGCAGGGCTATTGCTGGATCATAGGGTAGCTCTATTTTCATTTTTTTGAGGAACCTCCACACCGTTTTCCAGAGTGGCTGCACCAGTTTGCATTCCCACCAACAATGTAGGAGGGTGCCTATTTCTCCACATCCTCGCCAGCATCTATAGTTTCCTGATTTGTTTATTTTAGCCACTCTGACTGGTGTGAGGTGGTATCGCAGTGTGGTTTTGATTTGCAAGTATATGGCCAACTAATCTTTGATAAAGCGGGAAAATGTATTCAATGGAAAAAAGACAGCCTCTTTAATAAATGGTGCTGGGAGAATTGGACAGCAACTTGCAAAAGAATGAGATTGCATTTCAAAGAACTGGCGCTTATTATCGATCTCTTTTCTTCCAAAGAAGAGTGAGGGGGGAAAAATGCTCTCTTCTGAAAGAAGATTTTCATGTTTCCTGCCACTTAACGTGTTTGGAAATGTAGGACTAACCATACAGTCACTGATCATTTTCTTCCTAAGCGCTGTGCCTGCAGTTCTGAAAGATGTCAACTTCAATTTGAATATCCCCACAATAGGGATTTCCCTTAGGCAGGGACACTGGAAGCATGACTAACAATAAACTATTCCATTTGTGATGTTCTTTTTCTATAAAACACAACATAACTTCTGGTTAAGTAAGGAGCATAAACACTTCTACTGGACGTTAGGTGACCTTTAAGAACGCTTTACAAAAGGGGCACCTGGCTGGCTCAGCTGGTGGAGTAGGTGATTCTAGGTCTTGGATTTTTGAGTTCGAGCCCCACATTGGGTGCGAACATTACTTGGAAAATAAAATCTTTAAAAAAAAAAAAAAGAATGTTTTGCAAAGATGGGATGTAGAGAAAGACCGAAAGGAGTATAAAATATAAGTATAAACTGATCCCTTAGATACTACATCCTCTTGCTGGCACCTATAAATAATCTCTTAACTGAACTTTGGTTTCATTTCTCTTTCTTGTGAAACTTTGACTTTCTCTCATTACAGACTTTGGGAAAACGTATGTCTGACCAGTCAGTTACTTGTACTTGGTGTTTCAAAAGTCCTATCACACTTACTTCAGCTTCTTGCTTAATTGAAAGTCACCAATTACTGGTTTTCATAATCACTTAATTAGCCTGCTCTGTTATGCAAGAGGAATTAATCTTGTATTTTCTTTCACTCTTTATGCTCCATATTTTTCGATTTATCCAAGAGAGAAAATACATACCACTTATTATATCACTTATTTTTATGATGTACATAACAACTGCATTCAATTCTATAACTTTTTGCCAATAAGAAAAAGTTAACTTATCAACCGACTTGAATATTAATTCAAAAGAACAACCTCTATCCTTCCTCATCAGTATTCAACTAACGTTCCACCACTTCTTGGCCAAGGCCCACACTTTAATACTGCACAAACTGTTCTAAAGAAAGCAATGATGTATCTCTAAATATTTTCAATACCTCTATACAACACTTCTTAAAATTATTCCATGATGATTGTGACTATTGTAGAGAATCAGAGAGCATGTTAAAGAAATAGGAAATGACTTTTGAGAATGGCAACCTGGAAAATACAGATTCGGTGTTCTGTGTTGCCATATTCCCAAAAATATTTGCTTAGTTAAAACCCCTTTTGAACAGAGCCTATAAATATGCTACTCCTTTCCTATCGCTTTTTTTTCCTTCTAGCTTCTAGGAGACAGCATAGAAAACACTGTATTGCTGTGGACTTTCCAAAAAAAAATAGGGGGGGAGACCCATGTAACATCATTTCTCTTGTCTAAACCTTAAAATTTTTGACCAAAACTTATACTTGGATTGTTCAGATAGGTTTGATATCTGATATAATTTTTTGTGTGTCTTATTTGGACCTCTGTTCTCAGTCTTATATAAATATTAAGATGATGTTTTAGCGGAGGAATGCCTGGGTGGCTCAGTTGGTTAAGCATCCGACTCTTGATTTTGGCTCAGGTCATGATCTCACTGTCATGAGATCAAGCCCCCGAATGATGCTCTGGGCTAAGGATGGAGCCTTCTCGGGATTCTGTACCTCCCTCTCCCTCTGCCCCTCTCTCACTTGCACCAGCTCTCTGTCTCTCAAAAAATATTTGAAAAATATTTTTTAATTACAAAAAGATGTTTTAGAGGAGCATTACGTATGTGAACTGAGCAAATGGCTATGAAAATCTAAACCTTTTAGGTAAATAATTCATAAAAAGATCCTGTCTTACAATGTAGCAGAGATATTTTTTTCCAAATTGGAGAAAGTCAGATTCTTTAAATTATCAACACAGGAAATTAAATAAACCTTATATAGGAATCCAAGCGTGTGTGTGTGTGTGTGTGTGTGTGTGTGTATACAGTGTGTATATACAGTATATATATATATACTGTTGTATAGCTGATGAAATGTTTCATCTAATCAAAAATTCATGTTTGGGATTAATAACACAGCAATGGATCAGCAAAGAAGAGAGAGGGGGGTGGGAAGACTATTATGGTGTACACACACACACACACACACACACACACACACACACACGAAACAAAGTTTTCCAGTATCCTGCACAGAGTACCTCAGTTTGACAATATCTCTGGTTAACTGACAACTGTTGAACTAAACAACTCCAGAGAAAACATTCTATTTGGTTATAATCAGGTCACTTTTTTAGGCAACAGAGAAGAGTGATTATCTATTGTGGAGACTCATAGATCTGGTTTCAATATTAAGAGGCTATTTAATCTCTCACACCTAAGTTTCTTCTATATAACACTAAGATCATAATTCCTACTTCATAATCTGTTATAGGATTAAATGAAATATCATTAAAAAGGCTAAGCATAAGTCCCAACACCAGTAGTTACTTTATTTATACATTACAATTAAGTTTCTACCAGAAGACAAGTCATAAGCCTTAGTGGCTATTCTGGGCCCTGTATCAATGACTAAGCAAGGCAGAACAATTACTAACAAAAAAATTTATAGTAGAATAATTGACCATGTGCATATCACATAGATACTGATGATGTACATGCAATGAGACAATGAGAATAGAGAGAGATGCCTTCTGGAACGGCAGTGGGAAGGGCTTTGTGGACATTCCGCACAAAGAAACAACAGAACTGTTGACATTTCTGTGAGTATTTTTTAAAATAGTAACAATTTAAAATCTCTAGAAAAGATAAAGTTGCCACATGATCCAACAATTCCATTTTTGGGTATACCTCTGTAATGAAATGAAAGTTTCATCTACACAAAAGCTTATGAATATTTATAACACCATAACCCATAATAGTCAAAAAGTAGAGACAACTTAAGTGGCCACTGACTGATGACTAGATAAAACAAATGTGGCATATCCATTCAATGGAATATTATACAACAATAAAAAGAGTGAAGTACTGATGCGTGCTACAACGTGTATGAACTTTGAAAGCATTAAGCTAAATGAAAGAAATTGATTAAGCTAAAAGAAAGTTCCATTTCTAGGAAATGTCCAGAGTAGACAAATCTATAGACACAAAAAGTAGATTCGTGTTTGCTAATGGCTGGTGGATGGGGAGCAAGGATAGGTGGCATGGGCAGTGACTTATTAAGTTTCCAGGGTTTCTTTTTGTATCTATAAAAATGTACCAAAATCAGATTCTGGTGATGATCGCATAACTCTGTAAATACACTAAGAACAACTGAATTGTAGACTACCTATGTGTGAATTTATGACCTGTGAATTACATCTCACTGATATCATTTTAAAATAAGGAGACAGGACTTGACACAAGTCCTTTAACAATTGTTTTAAGAGGAAGAAAAGGAGAAAATAGAAAAGGAAAAGCCGAAGTAAGCAAGTCAGTGTGCAGGAGACTATTGATTATTTTTGACAGGAGAGAAATAATCTGTGATATAATGTCTAATGTCTTGAAAAGTTTCTCTAAAAAGCCACGACAATTTTCCTAGATAAGTATAAAAATCTGAGGGAAAAGAGCTTCAAAATGCACAGAAAAAAACTAAAACACTAATTCACGACAGTCATCAACAAATTATTTTACAATCTTATGCCTTCAAGTTATCAATAAACACAGAAGATATTCTTTTTAGCTACCATATATTTTCCCTGAATTAAATGATTTCTCCTTTGCAATGACTTTTTATTCATGTTTCTTTTGCCATATGTGAATATATTTACTTATTTATATTCACACCAATAATACTAATACTACACTAATCTTAATACTAATATCTAATAAGCAAAATCCCTTGGTATTAAATCAGTCTCAATTTTCTTTTTCAGTCTATCACTGAAATAGAGTGATAGTTCTCTTGCTTTCTAATCCTCCCTGTAATAGAGTGATAGTTCTCTTGCTTTCTAATCTCTTATTAAATTTCATACCCAGCTCTCAAAATTTGAACATTATCTATTCATGGACCATCGTATTATGAAGATCAACAGCACGAGGTCTTAAAATCAAAATACTTGGAAGTCACTCCAGAACCTATCTTGACCACTTTTTCATTTTTATCTTTGTTTTTACTTCCTTTTTCATTTCCACAGATAAAAATTCTTTGTCATTTCTGTTATTTGTTCTGATGGTTAACGACTGTGCATGTGGGACCTCCTGGAGCAAATCGTCATTCCACATTCAAGAGCAGTGGAGAACAGCTATCTCCTTCCTCTTAATATCCTTTTTATATCTGTATTTTCTATTATCGCTTTTCAGGCATCTGTTTACTATAATAAATAACCCTGATTTCACTTTATCTGTCAGTCAAAAACCCTCAGTGAACAAACAAAAATTGATGAATATCTGTACTTCTACGTGTAGGATTAAACAGGTAACCATTTAAAATAATATCGTATTGGGGCTCCAGGGCGGCTCAGTCAGCTGAGCATCCGACTTCAGCTCAGGTCATGATCTCAGGGCTTGTGAGTTTTGAGCCCCACATTGGGCTCTGTGCTGACAGCTCAGAGCCTGGACCCTGCTTTGGATTCTGTGTCTCTGTCTCTTTCTGCCCCTCCCCCATTCATATTCTCTCTCTCTCAAAAGTAAACATTGAAAAAAACTTAAAAAATAAAAAAAAACAATACCGTATATTAAAAATGATATTTGTACTTACTGTTCCAAGAATTTATGTGATCTCTATCACTTAATATTCACAGAAATACTTTGACAAAGTCCTATGAATATCTTCATTTTACAACCGAGGACACTGGGGCATACAGGGCTATTATTTGCTCGGTCACAATTAAGCACATCTTTAGTTATTTTAAAACATTTTAAAATAGAACAAGTAGATTGAGAAAGAAAACTCAAATGCTTAAAATAACTGAAAGACAAATCAAATAGCTATTATTTCCTGCTGATTCTTTTAGGTATAAGTAAATTTTCAAACATAAACACAGTAAGAACAGTCCACTGAATCCCCATTCCTCCATCATCCAGCCTCAGCCCCCATCAACTTACAACCTACCTTGCTACATTTTACCTTTTGCTCACACTCTCTGGAATATTTTGATACAAATCTCAGAACTCACTGATATCCTCTAATTTTTCCGTAACATTTATGAAGTATCTCTCAAAAACAGAGGTGTTTTTAACATAATCACAATATTCTCGTAATACCCCAAATTAACAATATCCCTTTAGTACCACAAAATGTACAGTTAGTGTTCACAATTCTCTAACAGTTTTTTTATTTTTGGCAGTTTGTTTCAACTGGAATCCAAATCAGGTCCATACATCACAACTGGTTAATAAGTCTCTTAATCGATAGATTTCTCTTCCATCAATACTTTATTTTATTTTATTTTTTAACGCAATTTATTTGTTCAAGAAACCACTCCCCGTGGACATATAGCATCTCTTCCAATATGTATTTTGCAGACTACATCACAGTGGTATATTTTAACAGAACTCAGTGCACTGGTACTTTCTGTACTTTCCATAGTTAATTCTAGAGCCTTGATCACTTTGGGGGTGGTGTGGATTTTTAAAATAGAAAAATGTCGGTCTTTTTAGAGAATTAAAAAAGGAGAGAAAAATCTACTGTCCCTATCAATTCTGTTAAGATTAGGCATAAGAATGAGTAGGGAAGAAAATTTTTCCTGAAATCCAATATCCAAGACAGACTTTAAGATGTGGAGGAACATACTTAAAAATAAATAAACATAATAAGTACTTCCCCAAAGCTTGGTTGAGAGTTTGGGCCAATTAAGGATGAAGCACATTCTAAGCCTTAATTTGAAGTCTTTCAAACGGATGCACCAGTTCTAAATAAGTAGTAGGTTTTGTTTTTGCTCTTTAATGGTTTGTGTTCTAACATTCACTACTAGAGTTAAGTCTGGAACCATTTGTCACAACTTCCAGTGACATTTTTTTTAATGTTTATTTTTTATTTTTGATGGGGGTGGGGGGAGGACCATAGAGAGACGGGGACCGAGGATCTGAAGCAGGTTCTGTGCTGACAGCAGACAGCCTGATGCGGGGCGTAACCTCTGGAACTGTGAGATCATGACCTGAACTGAAGTCAGACGCTTAACCAAATGACCCTCCACGTGCTCCTCAGTGATACTCTTTAATTTCTATAAAAGAGAGCATGAAATCAACTTTGAAAAGTAGTGAAGAGGGGCGCCTGGGTGGTTCAGTCAGTTAAGCATCCGGCTTCGGCTCAGGTCATGATCTCTTTGTGAGTTCGAGCCCCGTGTTGGACTCTGTGCTGACAGCTCAGAGCCTGGAACCTGCTTCGGATTCTGTGTCTCCCTCTCTCTCTTCACCTCCCCCACTCATGCGCACGCACGCACGTGCTCTCTCTCTCTCTTTCAAAAATGAATAAATATTAAAAAAGAAAGAAAAGTAGTGAAGAGTATTGGCAATAAGAGCAATCCCAAGCTTTCCTGAGGAAAGAAGACACTAGAAAAAATAATTTTTTAAGTTTATTTATTTTAAGAGAGAGAGACGGAGAGCATGAGCACAAGACGGGAGAGAGAGGGAAAGAGAGAAAATCCCAACATGGGGCTCAAACTCATGAACCATGAAATCATGACCTGAGCAAAAGTCAGAGGCTTAACCAACTAAGCCATCCAGCCGCCCCGAGATAATTTTTTGACAGTATCACAGAACGAGATTTGTTTTTAACTTTTGAAAAATTATAGAGCAAACGAAGTCTATTGTCACCCATTTTACATCCAACCATGTAAACTGCATTGCAAGAGAGAAAAACATTCATCATAAGACTTGTAATTTCCCAGCTTCATGCCATAGAGACATGTAGCTCCTAATTTTAGCCAACCTGTATGTCATCAAGTCTCGGATTATTGGCTTTGTATGAAAGGGCAAAAGATCAAGAAAGTGGGATTAAAACACGATCCAGGGGGAAAATAGCCTCACAGTATGACATGTTTTGCAAGTCATGGTGATTTTTTTCCCCGTCCTCATCCAACTTTCACATGGAGCTCTATTAATGCCATCTCCTTAAAAAGTGTGTTGGCAAGATACAGATTTCTATGCAGGTTTGTACAGAAATCAGCTGTCTATTAAGCTCTTCTTTCTAATCTGCACCATTCTTTCATCTGTATGCTTTACATTGGAAGATAACTCTCAATCTTAATTCTTTTTATTCCTGTTAGTAAATGCTTTATATTGTTCAATAGCATGGAACTTCCTGCTACGTGAACCTGATTAGCTGTGCAAAATTACGATCATACTCAACTCTTTATCCTACATACATCATGAGTACAAGAGGGTCTCAGAGTTATAGATATCTACAGTTTCGATGGAACAAAACCACCACAAAAAGTACAATATTCCAGGGCATGGCACTCTTCATTCAAAAGCTATAAAGGCTCCCTGAAATGGTAAAAATACTAATCTTTTAGGCCATACACACTAGATTTAAATTTCAGATCACTTTGCCAGCCGCATGATTTTGGCATCTCTCTTACTCTGAGATGTCCTCAAAAGTAAAATATGTAAGAAAATCTCTTGCTTTTCAGGCAGGGTATTAATATTACTACTCTATTTAGTACCTCTGAAGCTGTGGCCTGAATTCTATTTCATGGGTGGTTTCCATAGATGATTCCAATGTGTATCCAGATATGATAAATACTGCTACACAGCACTATTTCATCACTGTTTCAGTATGTGTCCTCGATAACTGAACATATTTCCATAAGCTCACTGACCATCAATGTTTTTGTCTTTTAGGAGTATCTACTCATGTGCGTTAGCTCATTTTTCTACTCCGCTGCTCTAACTGATTTCTAAGTTCACTTTATATTAGTAATATTAACCCACAGCATATGATCTGAAAAATTTTTTCTAATTTTTTGCTCACTTTCTAATGTATTATGGTGAAATTTTTTGAAATAATGTTCATAAATATTTGGTAATGAGTGCTGGTTTCATTGTTTTTATTTTTGTAGTCAGAACATCTCTAAACAATGACATCACATTAATACGCATATGTAATATGCAATACATAATATATATTACAATATATACACTGTCAGTCCTTGCTTTGCATGATAGTGCAGGGCCATAAACATATGGAAGCTAATCTGAGAAAATAATAATAAATGAGTAAAATTATAATTGTTAGCTTTAAAATTTTTTTGTCAAAATATAAAAATTCCCTTATTCTTGGCTATAATTGTATAAGAAAATGAAAGAAGAGTAAAACTGGTTATTTGCTAAGGACATTGCAATATAAAATATCAGAAGCATTAAGAGTTGGAATGTTTTATTTTTTTAAAAACAATTGTATCAAGAGTAGTTTGAATAGTGCTAGTCTTCTTGTATAACATACAACTCTGAGTATCTTTTCTACACCGTGGCCAAAAGTCCTTCTCCTTTCTAAGTTTGGATTAGCTTCCAACATTTTTTCCTTTGCATTTCCAATGTTGTGAACTATCTCCAAGAGTCCCTTTAATGTGAAAGTTTTGCCAATATCACCTTCTTTGGGACACTCATACCCTTTTTCATTACAACCACTCTCTAATTTTTCTTCCACCATTAGTATTTTTCATTTCTAGGCTACACTTTGATTTTATTGACCAAATTCCTCTTTTGACTATTCACTTTTGTAAAATGTCATAAGGGTCTATCACTGGGAGACAGGAATGAAATGCAACTAAAAACTACTTTCTTTGTGAAGAGATGTGCGTTGACCAATCCATCAACTTTGAAAGAAGGGACACCATTGGTCAATGATCATTTATACAGTGATTTGTTAATCTGTGGACTGAAGAGCTAATAGCAAAGCTTGTACTGTATGCAGTTATTTGCATTTAATATACTTTGGTAACTGAAATGGGAACTGGCAGGTGGGAAACTAGTATGTTTTAAGTAAACCATGGTTAATAGAATTTATGCATGTCAGATTGTACCTAGTGAGGGCTGCCTCTATGTAATATAATACGTACACAAATAATTACATGTAATTCCATTAACAAGGACTTAAAAATTAATTTGCCTTCAGAGACCAGGTTGGTACCATAAGAATACCAGTTACACAACAGAAGTTCAGGTGAAATAAAGAATGTAGTCTATGTTCCAACTAAATTCAAAAATTTTTTGCATACATTATTGAATAAACATTTAGGTACCATTTTCCCCACTTATTCTAAATAATCGAATAATCCATACTTTCTGTTCTATTTTTGAGGATGAGGAAAACTGATATTTTCATAAAAGTGCATCTTTTAAAAAACCTTCATAAAATTAAAATTTTATTTTTAGACACGATTCATTTATTTATAATATACTCACAAATTTTTAAAAATGTATTATGAATACTTTTTAAGTATAAATTCTGATTACTTTTTTAAACATTTATTTATTTTGAAAGTGAGAGAGAGTGAGCACAAGAGGGGGAGGGATAGAGAAAGAGAAAGGGAATCTCAAGCAGGCTCCATGCTGTCAGACCAGAGCCCAATGCAGGGGTCAAACTCACGAACCGTAAGATCAAGACCTGTGCTGAAATCAAGTCACCCAGGTACCCCAAATTCTGATTATTAGTGATATGGAAAAACTATTGTTTGTTTTCTATTGCTATTTGAACTCTCTTTTAGTGTGAATTAATTCTCAGGTGCTTTCAGCTGATAGTGAACTTTCCAGGCAGAAAAATATATAGACTGGGGCACCTAGGTGGCTCAGTTGGTTAAGCATCTGACTCTTGATCTTGGCTCAGGTCATGATCTCACAGTTCGCCAGTTCAAGCCCCGCATCAGGCTCTGTGCCAATGGCATGGAGCCTGCTTGGGATCCTGCCTCTCCCTCTCTCTGTTCCTCCCCCACTTGTTCTCTCTCTCTCCCTCTCTCAAAATAAATAAACTTTAAAAATTTCTTTAAAAAAAAAGAAAAAGAAAAATGTATGGATATACATATTGAATGATATTAACTGTCACTCTTCTCTGATGAACATTTAATTTATATTTTGTCTAATTGTATTATGCATGATTCACTGATAACAAACATCCTTGCCTTATCTGTAACTCTCTTGAGAATGCTTCTAATGTTGGAGATTTAAGTAGTATGTCACATCTGGTAACTTAATAAAATGTTAATTATCATTATGGCGTTTTATCAAGTAAGAGTTGGGGGTTTGGTAAGTATCTTTAAACGCATGGTGGTGTGTGCAAACGGATCTCCTAACATTGAACTATCCTTGCACTCCCAGAATAAACCCTACTTGTACATGTTATATTTTTATTGTACGGAACATTTGATTAGCCTTATTTTTACTGAGTATTTGTATCTCTCTTCAAAGGCAATGTTGTCGTTTTAGGAGCTAAGTTTCCTGGATATTTATTACTGAACTATATGCAACATAACAAAATAGATAGAATATTATTTATCCCTTCCATAGAAGACTGTAAAAGAGAATTATTTCTTCACTGACAGTTTTAAACAATCATCTAGCAACTATCCCAGAGCACTTAACAGTTGTAATTTTATAGACTGCTCCTACCACATTTACTGTGCTTTTTAAACATTTCTATTTAATCTAGTATCGGGATCATCTGATATCTGAGTTATCTACTTCCCAGAGTTTTCACTTTTGCTTAGGGTTTTATAACTTTAAAAAAATCATCTAAATCATTTGTTTAATCACTAAATCCCAACATCTATATATTTTTGTACTTAGATTTTTTTTTTTTTTTGGTCACAGTTGCCAGAATTTTTTATTTTATTAACGTTGTCAAAGAATTAATCTTTGGTATAAATTTTAGTGGTTTTCTTCTCTACTAGTTCATTCATTTTCACTTACATTACCATAAAACGAAAACATGTGGCATATTTTGGAAAAATATTTGAACAATATATATCTGATAAAAGGCTTATGCCTCGACTATAAATAACTCCTATAATTTAAAAATAAGAAAAAAACAACCCACTAATTTAAAAACAAAAAAGCAAAAGATTTGGACAGAAGCTTTACCCAGAAAAAAAAAATATATGAAGACAGCATGTAAGTACATGGGAAAACTTTCAACATCCATACCCACTAGAGAAATACAAATTATAACTACAATGAGATATCACTGCACGCCAATAGAATACTTCGAATTCCAAAGACTGGCAATACCAAGTACTGGAGAAGATGCAAGGTGTAAATAAACTGGAACTCTTAATACACTGCTGATAGGGATACGAAGTGGGACAAACACTTCGTATACTGGTCTCTGAGGTCTTCTAACTTTTCCATAAGAGATGGTGCACACCTGCAACTGAATAGCTAATTCATTCTTCTTCCTGCCTTTGACATTCTTAAAAACCTTTTATATAGTTCAAAGTGTCTACCAGACATGTCCATAAGATTCTTAGTAGCAATCTGATCCTGCATCAAAGCCTAAGCGATGAATTCGTTAATATTAGTTTTATAACATTCATGGTATGATCTATCTTGGTGAATGTTTCATGTGCACCTGAAAAGAATACGTATTCTGTGGTTCACTGGATTGTTCTGTAAACATCAATTCGATTGTCAGCTAA
The DNA here is from genome assembly GCA_030068075.1 of Paguma larvata. Classification (NCBI taxonomy): domain Eukaryota; kingdom Metazoa; phylum Chordata; class Mammalia; order Carnivora; family Viverridae; genus Paguma; species Paguma larvata. The sequence goes on along the minus strand of CM057834.1, from coordinate 86,713,658 downwards.
TAATATTATTCACGTCATCTGTATGTCTACTTATTTTCTGCCTCCTTGTTCTATCCATCACTGAAGAGTCTGGAGTCTAAAACTGTCACTGTGGATTTGTCCATTTCTACTTCCAGAGCCATCTGGTTTTGCTTCATGTATTTGAAGCCCTGTTGATGAACAGATTTAGGATTATTTTATGTTCTTGGAGAACTGACCACTTCATCATTATGTGGTGTCCCTTTTCATCATAACTTGACAATATCCCTTGCTCTTAAGTCTACTTTGAAATATAGCTACTTCAGCTTTCTTTCAGTTGGTGTTAAATGTGATAGACCTTTCTCAATCTTTTTTTTGAAACGTATTTGTTTGTATTTAAAGTGTGTTCTTATAGACAGCATATAGAGGTGTCTTGCTTTTTTTTAATCCAATCTGATAAACTCTATCTTTTTAATTTGTATGTTTAGACTATTCATATTTAAAGCAGTAATTGATTTCATTGGACTGAAATGTACCATTTTTCCCCAGCTGTTTAATTTTTCCACTTGTGTATTCTTCATTTATCCTCTTTGTCTGACTTCTCTGAGTTTCGCTGAGCATTTGAAATTATCCTATTTTATTTACTCGACTGAGTCATTCTTTATAACTCATTTATTAACAATTTTAGTAACTGTGTTAGGTTTTACAATATAAATATTTAAATAATCTGCATCTATCTTCAAATAATGTTATAAGGATTCCTACGTATTGTAAGAGCTTCATAATGGGTCTTACGAATTACTCTCCCATTTTTTTATGCTATTGTTATTTATGTTGTATATACGTATCATTTTTACACACATTATAAAAACACAATGCATTGTAATTATTTTAGCTTTAAATATTGTTATCATTTAGATTAAAAAAGACTTTATTTTACCTTCATTTTCCTTTTTTCAGTTCTCCTCATTTTTTGTATTATGCCCAGTTTCTAACCTATATTATATTCCATTTGCCTGAAGAACTTTCTTTATATCTCCTATGCATTACTATGCTATGAATATATTCCCTCAGGTACTTTTGGTTTGTTTTTTATTTTTCTTGTTTCAGAAGTCTTTACTCTCCTTTATTATTGAAGAATGTTTTCAGTGAGGACAGAACTTTGGTGTGATTTCTTTTTTCTTTCAGCACTCTTAAGATGTTACTCCAACGTCCTCTTGCTTATATGGTTCTAGACGAGCAGTCTGCTATATAACGCTTACCCTTGATCTTCTGTAGGTAATGGGTCTTTTCTTCTACAGCTATCTTAAAGATGTTCTCTTTGTTTTAGTTTTAAGCTTTGAATGTTATGTGTCTAACTGTGAATTTTTTTAGTGTTTATCCTGTTTGGTGTTCTGTGAGCATCCTGCATCTGTGGTTTCAATGACTGCCACTAATTTGGGAAAATTCTCGACCATCATTTCTTTAAATACTTATTTTTCCTATTCTTTCTTGTTTTTCCTTCAGAGATACAAATTACTCAAACATTCCAGTAACTCAATTACACATTAGATTGTCTGACAGTGTCCCAGCTCTTGTATGTTCTATTCTCTCCCTTTCTCCTCTCTGCCTGTCTCTCTCATCTCTGTCTCTTTTACACACACACACATACACATACACACACAAGTGCACCCAAACACACACACACATTCTCATATATCAGCATGGGCTATTTCTACTGATTTATCTTCGGGTTCACTGATTCTCTCCTCAGCTCCGTCAAGTCTTCGGATGACACTTTCTCAAGGATTCTTCATCTCTGTTACTTTCTGAAATCCAATAATTCCACTTGATTCTTTCTTAAAACTTCCATGTGCTCTTCATAAATTTCCTATTTAGTCTCACAGGTCATATTTCTCTCAGGTGCAAAACACTTCTTTTTTTTTTTCTTGTTCCTTCCCCAAAGCTAAAGTTGGTTGCCACCAAGTGTCTCTGGTGACAGTTTTTGTTATTCTTTCCTCTCAGATTAAGGTTTTCAGTCTCTAAAGGAGATAGAGAAATGTGTCCAGATGGATGCTGGTAGTGGCTGCTGCTGTTCTCCTCCAGCCAGCATCACAGAATACACTGTCTCAATATCCTTGCTGGTCTTCCCAAGGAGCACCTGATGTGGTTCCTGGAAGAAAAGTCTGAAAAGGGGTATGAAGCTCCCTATGTCTGTGTCTCCCAGATCGCTCACACTTTCATGCTAGCTCTTGGCAATCTGTTAAAAGTTTCCAGCTGAATCTCCTTTCTGGCCTAAATGACCACAAGCAGCACTTGCCCCAAAGAAGCACATGCTGAGGTTCTGTTTCTCCACGCAGGGAGATTTTGTGATAGGTTTCTGCCCTATGATTTAAGTTCTCAGGGGGGTCAAGAACACTCTTTGAATTTTAGTTTATCCACTGTTTTTTCCTGGTTTAAGGGTGGCAGCATAAAGCTCTCCAAGCAAAAACGAGAAACCTCTGTAGGATTTCTTGCATCACTACGTGGTGTCAGTAGTGAAAGACAGTAACAGAAGCACCAAGGACATTATGGGATATAAGGGCCTGAAGAACTGTTTTTAACTGGGTAATACTGGACAAAACATAAATATCTATGGATAAGTAAATTACAATAAAGCCATATAAGACTAAATAGCAATTAAATGAATAAATGTTTATATGGGTATAAAATTGATAGATCTCAGAAATGTATCTTTGAATGAGAAAAGATACATAGATACAGAAAGTACTGAAATAAAAAAGAATTTGGAATATACATTACAACAAATGAACATCTAAGATGACATCAGATACTTACTCTTGTTCGATGTAAATATCTATATAATTCTAAAAATAGTAAAGACTGGGAGGTTACATACAACCTATTCACACATTGTGTAAAATTAATTTGTAGATTTCATGGATCTTTCAAGACTGAATTTATTTCCAGGAAATGAAATAATACCAAGGAAGAGATGACCTCGACTGTATCCTTCTTGCTACATCCAAAGGGCCTAGAGAGTCCATATTTTCCTTTTCCATTTTCTTAGAATCGTCCACACTCTCCAACCATTTTTTTTTTTGTCTGTCCTTAAACAAAACCCAACAGTTCTCATTTCTTACTAATCTCCTTACAGGATTCCTAAACGTAACCTGCATTAGCTGCTGCCTCCCAAAACTCAGGTTTTGCTCACACCAGTCCTTCTGGCCAGAACGTATTTCTTTCCGTACTGAAAACTGCCTTCTCCATCTTTCATGTCACCTTTCCTGTACATCATCTTTTTTCCTTAGTAAACATGATATTTTCTTTCTTTAAAACATTATTGATTTGCTTACACCCTCTAATTTGCTCTCCTTTGTTGGATAATACATTTGCTATTTCCTTTCTTTTATAACACATCACAGAAAAGCTGCCCATTTGGATGACCTTTCCTTCCTCTGTTTAGTCTCTTTAGGCACTAATGAACTGCATGTTCAATACTGAGTGGTATTCACTGACTCTGTTATTCTTTTAGGTCTCTACTGTTCGACAATTATTATTGAAAAGAAAATCTAAACGACATGAACTCAACTCTGGACTCTTGTGTGTGATAATGTCACACTGTATTAAGAGTTAAAATAATCCAAACTTTAAATTTTACATGGGGGTGGAACTATTCTACATTTTATGGAAAAACATCTTCCATAGAAACAATACATCTAATAGTTTATATTTTATAATCGAGATAACATAGATTTGTTTCTCACTTTGATTTGAGAAAATTTCATTTGCTATAGTTCATTTACATGATATTGTCAGCTTAGAACGTATAAGAGATAATATATACGATAAAATAGTGAAGCCATTTCCCTCTTGGTTTCTGTTTAATGTTGAAAGTATGAAGCAGGAGGCAGTTTCAACTTCTTTCCCTCACACCCACACTTCCCAGACTGTCAGTTTAGGCTATTGTCCAAGCTATGCTGTAAATTCAAGCTGACTTGGGAGCCTTTGGACCATTGCAATGCTCTTTCTATCCAATTTGCAGAAACATTCATGCCTAAGGCCCTTAGCCTGCAAAAGCTAATTTGGGATTGATGTGACAGGAATTCTAAGCTTTTGCTGGAAATGTAAGAAATAAAACATGCAATGGAAGCAAAGAATGGAAAAGATTAAAGCAGTAGTTACTGACTTTCTCTATACTGCCTCCATACAAAATCTAGCTTCTATTTTTCTTATAGTCTGCTTTATGTATAGTTTAATCATATAAATTTTGATTTTATGTATAAATTTTCTTTAAATATTTATTCTTCACAGTGGCAATCAACTGAAAAAATATAAATATTGGAATGACAACATATCACAGTAATGAAAACTGGCTACTGAGTAAGAAACATAAATTCAAGGCAGTATAGTCCGAGTTCCACTGGCTGTGTGACCATGAGCAAATTATTTAAACAATTCTAGCCTAACATTCTGCATCTTTGAAATGGGAGCTACAATAATACCTAAGTCATAACATTGTATAAATTTATGCTTAGAATTCTCTACCTCATTTCCCCTTCCTAACTCACAGAACAATTTTTCAACTTTCTTGGTTCTGCTCTGTAAGCCTTGAGGACTGATCCCTAAGGATTCAATTACATGGGATCCCCTAATCTTCTTTTAACTGGATTCAGTTAAGGAAAGACACAGCAGGATACCTAAGAATGGAAAAGAAAAAAACAAAAAACAAAAAAGCAGATCAGGGTACTTCCCCTTGTACCACAGACTGAATGCTTGTGTCCCTTCCAAATGTGTATGTTGAAATTCTAATCCCCTAATGTGATAGGATTTGAAAGTTGGGCTTTGGGGAAGTGATTAGGTCATGAGGGTGGAACCTCCATGAACGGAATTAGTGCCCTTGTAAAAGAGACCTCTGAGAGCTCCCTTACCTCTTCTATCACGTGACAACACAATAAGAAGGTGGCTTTCTACGAACCAGAAAGTAGGTTCTCACCAGAGACCGATTCTGCCAGCGCCTTGATCTTCGATTTCTCAGGCTCGAAAACTATCATAAATAAATTTCTGTTATTTATAAGCCACTCATTCTCTGGTATTCTGTCACAGGAGCCCAAGCTGACCAAAAGGACTGCTCCAGCTCTAATTTACCACTGTGGTTCCAGCAGGGACTGTGTCCCATGACTTCTCCAGCTCCTGTTAGAAGCTCTCTGATCAGTAACAGATCCTCTTGGATTCCAGTGGCATCACTTTCTTTCCTTGTTCCTTTAGGTTTGGGGGTAGTAATGGTGTCCTGCTATTGCTAGACTCCACGTCATTCATTTGTTCCCTAACCCTGCCCATACTTCTGGAAAATAATCTTTTCATCCCCAAAATAACACTTGTAAAAGCAAGACCCAACTAATTTTGTTATTTGAGGTTTGACTGATATGAAGTTCATAATTTTATGAATAACAAGCATGTTTCCCCTAAACCTTCATCTATCTAGTCAATATTTAATTTTTATTCAAGATTCTTCTATCACTCAGATTAATTATATTCCCTCTTTCTGAATATTTTCTTTTTTTTTTTTCAATTGAGAAGGAGTAAACAGAGCTGCAAATAGACCTCTAGGTACAGAAATATCATGGGGTTGAAGAAGAAAGGGTTAATATATTTTTATTATTATTTGTAACACCTTATCTGACTCAAAGATTTAATTATTCTTCTTGAGCCTGGAAAATGCTTTTATGTATAGGGACAGTCTATGATCACATAACCACATAGTCACACATGCCTGGGATCACAATTTTCAGGGGACAGTCTATGATCACATAACCACATAGTCACACATGCCTTGGGTCACAATTTATAGAAATAGTCCTAATGATTTTTCCTAAGTGATCTCAACATTGAGGATCATTCTCACTTTACAATAAGGCCAATTTATCCTATCAATAGTTTTCACAGTCTTTTTCACTTTCCATTTTGAGACACCAAGTAGACAACTGTAACAGCTACACAGGTGCCCTTGGCTCCTGTGAAACCATCCAACGTCTTCTCCAATTCTCTTGGTTCTACAGAGGCAGAATAGATTATTTTCCTAGAACTTTCTGAACTGTGAGCTTTTCCCTCTCCTATATTCTCATGACTAAAAATAAAGGCAAGAGAAAAGAAGAATTAGAACTGTCATTTGAACTACAGGCTTTCAGAGCAGCATTGCTGTTTTAACAGATGCCAGTGCCTTGTATTAACTGTGACAGAACTTGCATGTCCTGAGCCAAATGAGAAAATAAATGTTTACTATCCATCTGGAAAGCTGAAAACCAAAGGCAGGGGGTGGGAGGCAAGTAGACAGAAAACCATGGGTGAAGGCTATGCCACGGAGATCAGTTCAGTAAATCTGTGCACATCTACATCCGTGTAAATCAAAGTAACTCAACCAGGCAGATGTTCTGGATTTGTTCCTGTTGAGTGTCAGCATTTTTTATTTTTTTTGAGGAACCAGACAGAAACTAACCTAAGCTTTATCAAAGTTACTAATTCTCCAAATGTATACACTGTGGTCCCTCAATACTTCCTGTCTGAAATTCTTATCTCTCTCAGAAGAGACAGGAATTACTCTGGAAACATTCTATGGTAAATAAATATGGCAAATAAAGGAATCCTCGAATACTAAGCACCCATCATAGAGGGCGTACATTGAAAAAACTGGTAGGTCTCTTCCATGCTTCTAGATCCTTCTGGAACAGCATAAGAAGGGGTCACTGTAGTCCTAAATTAACAACTAAGTTAGATCCAAGGTGTTTCTAGCATTTTTCAAAGAAAAGTACAGCATTGGAACTCTTCCAAAGAAATCAACAGAATTGCTCTAGAGAATATCTAAAACAACCAGACTCCTATGATTCCTTGAGTTTTAAACAGCTCTTAAGAAACTTGAAGCTCTCAGAAACTTCAGCTCTCAGATTGAATGTGAACATGTACCCAAATATTTGTCACCCATGGACAGACAGAAGCTCTAACAATAACTTTTGAAAATAGGAAGCATGGAACACCACACCCTTTAAATAACTATATAAATTAAGGTGACCAGGGTAACCAGATGGCTTAGTCAGTTAAGCGGTCGACTCTTGATTTCAGCTTAGGTCATGATCTCACAGTTCATGATATCTCCCCCTCTCAAAATAAATAAATAATCTTAAAAAAAATTAAAGCAACCACACACTTCATTGAAACCAATACACATATAAAACTGAAAAGTAGAGTTACTAATAGCTATGTCACAACAATCGGTATAAACCATGTCCATTCTAAGCAAATCGGGATGTATGATTACCCAAGCATAATTCAAAATTGTTTAGAACGGAATACATAGAAGTCATAGAATTGAGACTAGTGATGTAGGCAGTGGCAAATTATCAAGGATATTGGGTGCAAATACGTTTGGACTTTCTCTGGAGATGCTGGGAAAACATTCTACAGTTATATTAATTTGACATATTAAATGCCTTCTCAATGCTTTCTTTTTATAAATCTAAAAACCAAGGGCAAATATATTCTTTAGTTCTAATACTTAGTCACCTAAGTGTCTTATGTCCCAGGAATGTATTGAACCTCCTGCATACAAGGCATGGTACTTGGGTGAGGAGAGAAATGCAAACAATCATGACATAGTCCTTTGCCTCCAGGGCAAAAATAATAATTTACTTAAACTAGCTATGTTTACTACAAGGCACAATAGAAGTTAGATAAGACAGTACAAGCAGGGTCTGTTTTCTGTCTTTGTTTTCTACACAATATGTAGTAGGGGGCTCTCTAAATAAGGACTCACTCAAATGTTTAGTTGAACTTTTGGAACTCTACTTATTGTCATAAGCACAGGTGTTCTTAATAAGATGAATATTAGAGTAAAATGCCGAGATTATTTATAATCCAACTGTTCACAATATATGGTACCCAGTAAAAACCAGCAGGCAGACAGCTGATTGAGGAACTGTATTAGCCCAGTCAGCTATATCAAAATGTATTTTCTTTTTGCTTTTTATTTTCCTATGAAAGCCAGCCTACAGGATCAATTGTTTCCAAGTGCACAGCCATAATCCATTTCCTAGCGCAGAGCAATTTAATGTGGGGGAGTTCCTTACCCAAGCAGTTTTCTGAAAAACATAACAGGCTACAAAGAAAGTGGAGTTGACTGTTCCTAAGCAGTATGAACAAGGCATGAGACTGTTGTACCTTTGGGAACAACAAGATAAACATTCCTGTCATCTGAAATTATACCTGTCACAATACAATGAAACAGTACACATGGATTTTTCCTACAGACTATGATACTTAGCTTTTTAACTTCTTCATAAATACTACTCTGATCCCTTGATTTAAAGTATGAACTTCCAATTTCAGAGCTTAGTCATGTTCCTACTTGCTGAAAAACAAAATAATAAAAATGGAAGGAAAGTCATCATTACAAATTATGTAAATATGGTATGTCCCAAATACAACCTAGTTATTTACAGAAATTTGATTACATATGAGCTTGAAGTATTAACTAAGAATATAATCTTCAACATATATATTCAAGATAGGTGTTAGTCTTGTCCTTCTAAGATATGGATATTCATAAAGCATTTTATGATGCTTATAATATATTGAATTGGGTATCTTCTTCAATTCAGCTGAACATAGCACAGATATGTACCAAATAAATCAAAGTTTTAAAGTTCCCAAATGAAAGTGGGAGTCCTTTAAAACTTCATGAATTTATTCATCCTGATTTAATGCAGTAAGTGATAACATAGACTGAAAGGTTAACAAAGTTGAAAAGTTTACTCCTTTAAAAAAATTTGTAGGACCTAGAAGAATTTGGTTATTTTTAACTTGATAAGTGAGATTTTCAAGAGTCATACAAATTTCTCAGAAGGTTCACACATTATTATTGGTGCAGATGGTGTATTGCTGTGTATGGACTCTTCCCACTGCTGCATTCCATAGAAATAAACATAAACTAAGAAACTGAGATTAAGAGAGACTGACCAGCAAATTAATCTCTGACAAAAATCAAGATTAACCTAGAGGTCTTCTGAACCCTGATTTAGGATTCCACCAATTAGGGATGGGGGTGTGCGTGAGAGAAAGAGACAAAGACAAAGAGACAGAAAGATGTCATATTGAATATTAAAGATCAAATGCTGCCTAAAGTCTCAAGAACATAATAATAAATTTATTATTTATAGATTACAATTTTACTTCCATTATTACATCTAATTAGCTATATTTGGGTTTTTTAAGCTGTCAGGAATGAGCTAATAAAACTATTATAAGTGCATGACGCTTATAATATGTCCCCAATATGAAACCCTGTAATAGTTTCCACTTACTTAATACTAATGGCAATATTCAAGATGATGTTTATCATTTAAAATCATCTTCAAAAATCCATTTATAGAAATCCATTGCATTTCTATACAATAGTAATGATGTAACAGAAAGAAATTAATAAAACAGTCCCATTTACAATTGTACCAAAAACAATAAGACACCTAGGAATAAATTTAACCAAGCAGGTGAAAAGCTTGCACTATGAAAACCATAAAACAGTGAAAGAAGAAACTGAAGATGACACAAACAAATGGAAAGATACTCCACGCTCATGGATTGGGAGAATATTATTAAAATACCTATACTACCAAAAGCTATCTATAAGTTTAATACAATCCCTATCAAAATACCAACAGCATTTTTCACAGATAATCCTAAAATTTATATGGAACCACAAAAGACCCTGAACGGCCAAAGTAATCCTGAAAAAGAAGAACAAAACTGGAGGTACCACAATCCCAGGTTTCAAAATATAATATAAAGATGTAGTAACCAAAACAGTATGGTACTGGTACAAAAATAGACACATAGAACAATGAACAGAATGGAGAACCCATAAATAAACCCACAATTATATGGCCAATTATCTTCAATAGAGGAGTTAAGAATATCCAATGGAAAAATGACAGTCTCTTCAACAAATGCTTTTGGAAAAGTAAGCCAGCTACATGCAAAAGAATAAAACTGGATCACTTTCTTACACCACACACAAAAACAAACTCAAAATGGATTAAAGATCTAAATGTGAGACCTGAAACAATTAACATCCTAGAAGAGAACACAGGCAATAACTTCTCTGACCTCAGACAAAACAACATTTTTCCAGATATGCCTCCTGAGGCAAGAAAAACAGAAACAAAAACAAAAATATTGGGAGTGCATCAAAATAAAAACCTTCTATACAGGAAAGGAAACAAAAAAAAACTAAAAGACAACCTACCGAATGCAAGATTATTTGCAAATGACATATCTGATAAAGGGTTCATATTCAAAATATATAGAGAATTTATACAACTCAACACTAAGAAAACAAGTAATCCAATTAAAAAATGGGCAGAAGACATGAAGACACTTCTCCAAAAAAGACATGCGATGGCCAACAGACACATGAAAGGATGCTCAACATTACTTACCATTAGAGAAATAGAAATCAAAATCACAATGAGATATCACCTCTCACCTGTCAGAATGACTAAAATAAAAAACACAAGTGTTGGTGAGGATGTAGACAAAAAGGAACTCTCAGGCACTGTTGGCAGGAATGAAAACTGGTATAGGCACTGTGGAAAACAATATGGAGGTTCCTCAGAAACTTAAAGATAGAATTACCACATGACCCAGTAATTCCACTACTGGGTATTTACCCAAAGAATATGAAAGAATTCTTTTGTAAGTCGTATTTCAAAGAACATGAAAATACTGTTTTGAAGATATATATGTACCCCTGGGTTTATTGCAACATCATTTATAATAGGCAAATTATGAAAGCAGCCTAAGTGTCCATCAACAGATGAATGGATAAACAAAAGGTGGTAAATATACATAATGGAATATTACTCAGTCATAGAAAATGAAATCTTGCTATTTGCAACAACTTGAATGGATCTAGAGGGTGTAATGCTAAGTGAAATACGTCAGTGAGAGAAAGACAAATAACCATATGATTTCACTCATGTGGAATTTAAGAAATAAACAAATGAACAACAATGAAAAGAGAGACAAACAAAAAAACAGACTCTTAAATACGGAGAACAAACAGCTGGTTAACAGAGGGAAGACAGATGAGGGGGTCGAAATAGATGAAGGGGATTAAGAGTACACTTAGCATGATAAGCACTGTATACTTCAGAATGGTTATTGTATACCTGAAACGAATATAATGCTGTATGTTAATTATACTGCAACTTTAAAAAATTTTTTAAATCAAAAATTAAAACTTTGAAAAAATCATCTTAAAAGAGACAACATATTTAAACATATATTACAAATGCTATTACATATTTGTTATTTTTATGATGACCCAAACATATATGTGCACCATCTTCCTCCATTCTAACCATGGGAAAAATGGGTCCTTAACAAAATTTCTTTAAAAGCTTAAGTCAATATTGGTGAATTATTTATTGTTACTTTTTAATCAAGCTTATAGAAATCAGTTAGTAGTTTAAGACTGGAAATGCCAAAACTTGATGAAACCCCCCTCCATACTAGCAAGAACAAGGCAACTCAACACCAACTGTGTAAATAGTAGATTAATGAATTAATTAGTCTGTTAATTAATGTTCTCAGTGGACTTCTTCCCCCAAACTCATAAGCCAAGCCAAGATTTGCCGGATAGTTAGGATTTTAGTACATTCCTGCACCAGCTGAATCTACCTTGGTGAGCTTGGCCTGGGTTCCTCATCTCCTTCAGTGGGACAGATGTCTCCCACAGATGGCCTTCTACCATTTCTGGTGAAGAAAAGGCCAATTCTTTATAAGATTTATAAAGCCATTTAAACATAGTTTATTAAGCCCTTTGGGGTGAAAGGTACTATATCAATGTAAGACATTAAAGTGCTTAATTCAAAGCACCTTTTTATATCCTCCGTCGAGCTGAATAAACAAAAATGCAGAAGAACATAATATATCACTGCTGGAATATCCATCAAAAAATAGCCACAACTTTTCCATTTTTGGTCGATTCGATTCGTACGGCCTTAAGTTCCAAATATTTCCAAATGTTTGTTGAAATGGCATGCCACCCCTTCACTTTCCCCAACCTTTGTCACTGACGATAATCACCTTTCAGTGCTAACACAAACAAAGCTACGTACTTGCCCCATAAGGTTGATACCAAAACCTTCAGCTGATAATACCACAAATACCCTTTCTGGATATCAACCCCACAAATGTAAAAATTAGAATTTTAAAGTTCTCAGGAAGAGTGGGTGGGTATGAATATATTAATCAAAAGGAATTAACTTTGTAGTTTGTTCAAGGACTGTCTGGAACATGGTAATGTTCCCGTCTCTCATATAGAATTGATGGTTGAATCTGAATGGTTTGAGAACCGATTTAAAGCCATTGTTAAGAGCTCTTCTCCCTTGTAGAATAGGTAACTTACCTGTAGTTAGTTGAGAAATGCCCTGGCACTCCCTAGGCATAAGACATGGATATTATAGTTTGAGGAATACGGGACATAGTCCAGTATACTATTGAGAGGAGCAGGAGACAGATTTAGTGTAAATAGAGAGTACTGGTAATACTCAGCTGAAAACAAATAGGCCCATGGCATCATAATGGTCATCGTTATCACAGCCTACACAATTCAGTATTTAGTATGTGCCAGTCACTGTGCTAAGCACTTTACACTCATTCTTTAATTATCATAATACCAATACAAAAGAGATAGTAATATTATAGATCCTATTTTAGCGATTAAGTGGTTAGTCAGAGGTTATACTTCTAAGACAAAAATGAATCTGAAGGTTTTGAAAGGCCACAGAACTAATCTAGGTTTGACTCCTAGAATACACTGCTTGGAAGACCCTATCAATGTCCAGACTCAGGCCAGAGGTAATACTGACAAATGCGTACACAGCTTTTTGGTTGAATTTCTGAGGCCAATGGTGGGGTTAGCATTTCTCCTGGGGGTAATATTAGGGTAAGGAATCTTACTGAGATAGGGAGAGGCTTCAGCTAGAAGGCTTTGCATAGAAAATTTGCATAGCAAATAACATAAGATGCAGAAAATGTCAGTTGTCCATATGTAAGGAGTGTGGAAATGGGGAGAAGAAATGTTAATGGATATCACAGAGGAGCAAAAGATTCCACAGCTACCCACTGGTCCACCAACGTCTGAGACACTATCAAACCTGTACAGTAAAGGCCTAATCTTAGCCACACCTTGGCCTGTAAATAAACCATGCTGATGTTACAGTATACTTAACCCTGAGACATTTCCCATGGCTCTAATAAGTGTGTTGATCTCTGATTTTCTCAGGTCCCTTGTATTTTTCCATTCTGTGACTCTGCTAGAGTTGGGAGATCAAATCCAAAAATCCAACCCATAAGCCAACTTCGGAATGAGTCCTGGCTTCACACCTGACAACTATGTTGAGTGCACAGAGAACTCTGTCCTGTGGTTTACGAAGATTGTTCCTGAAGGTTAGGCTGGTTTTACCCTTTCTTTTAGAAATAGAAGAGCAATGTGGTGTGGATTAGCAAGGGGAAATAGCTTCAGAGATCTGTTCTGTTCATGGGATTTTTAATTCATTGTGTTACACTCTCAAAAGCATCAAATCAAAAATAGCACACGGGGCGTCTGGGTGGTTAATTCATTAAGTGTCTGACTTTGGCTCAGGTCATGATCTCATGGTTCACGAGTTCGAGTCTCACATCAAGCTCTCTGCTATCCGCATAAAGTCTCCTTCAGATCCTCTATTTCCCTCTATTTCTGCCCCTCTCCTCTCCCCCTCTCTCAATAATAAACATTTAAAAAAAGAATAGCACACAAACAACAATTTTATAATGTTGAATAAGAAAACTTGTCATAAAAGAGGAACAAACGGTTATGTGAGTTTCCAAGGAGAAGAATTAAAATGGACAACAGGACAGGCTTCTTGTTGGCTAGGGCAGTAAAGAAGATCCTTCAAAATTTGATGCCTCTTTGTTTGAAGCCTATTACTGGGAAAGGTTTGAAAACAGATTAAAGAGCAAAACTATACACTGTTGGGCTGAAATTTAAACATATCTAGTATCTCAGAACTTAGGAATATCCCTATGGGATAGAAAGTAAATAAAAGGATTATAAAGAAGTGTTCTATACCATGGAACAGATGTGGAGGGAACTTACTCTCCCAGGCAAACATAGCTTCTCACATATTTTCCCTCTGCTCTTCCACACCACTGGTCACAGAGGACATAGTTCCCCAACACATCTGCCTATGAGCACCTTCCCCATAAGGCAGGACTAAGTATTAATTCTTCTCACTATGTTGAACATTCTTCCAGGTTATGGGTATTCTTCACACTATTGCAGTCCTAGCAAAAAATAGAGGTGGGTACAGAACTGGCATTCATTTTGGATGAATCAATGAAGTACTGTGCACATAAAATAAGTGGTGAATTGGCTAGAGGAATCAGGAATCACTGGGAACAAAGGTAGAGTAGGGAATTATGGATCTATGTTTACTCTGAATTGAAGACTTGCTCTTCTCTGGCCCTACCGAGACTTGGTACCGTTGGACCTCCAGGATCAAGCCCATCTTCCATGTCAGGCAAACTCCAGTGCCTCTAGGACTGGGAACGACGAGGGAGCAAGAACTGGGCATGTGGCCTTTGGCTTGATGCATAAATAGCTGACAAACCCAGTATCATGGTATTAACCCTCTTAAGACTCTTCTTAGGTCTTCCCTGAAAAGCCTGGTAGGAGAACACCAAAGCTAAGTTACAAGTTATGGGAGACTGTTGGGGAGAATGATTCAAGCACAAAATGTGCTGTAGACTTGAAAGAAAAAAATAAGTCAAGGCACAAGGTGTTCATAACCGTGACAGAAAGCAGATCTTAATGATCCCGATTTATGTTCTTCATCTTCATGATCAGAAAGTGTAAATGTTTGCCCGGGAGTGTATACATAGTGACATGACTGAGGTGGAGGACAACTATTTGTCTTAGGTGGTAGCTTTGCACGTTATACCAAGAGTTCTCTTAGCTTTAAAACCTTTTTTTAATCAGTGTTTATGGTGGATGTTTGTTTTCATCACTCCCAGGTATTAGTAGACAAGAAACATTTGGATTATATACTTCTAAAAATCTACCCTTAGTCATATCTATTTACAGATACTTGGTATTCTTGAGGTCCTGACAAAGCCATCTCTCTCACGTGCCTTGTAAAGTTAGGTCAGATTTAGTTTAAGCTCTCCTTCTTAGTACTGCAGTCATTTGTTATCTCTTTGTCATGCAGAATGTTAACTTGGACCAATCCTCCTCCTGGGCAAGTAGTGGGGATACTTTTTTTCTGTATTCCATTGGTCTATTATTAGGATTATTCATACTTTTAGAAAAATTGTAGTAACAATTATTTTTAAAAGATAGTAAAAATAGATGTGAAGTATAAATCGAGGCATAAGAAAACAAGTACCTTAGTTCGTAGGACAAAGTCAGATGAAACGATTAGCAGGCCCACAGCAACAAATATATTTCTAGAACATTGTATTATGGTGTGGCCTCTCTGACCCAGCCATCAGGAGGGAATTCTATTTTGAGTTGGTTTTCTAAGAGGAAAATGTTTAGTTCTGAACCATTCCCCTGTGTTCACCCTACTCCTCATATCCAATGGCACGATTTGCAAACAGGTAGCCATGGTTAGAAATTAAGGGGATCCGTGTCTACGGCAAAGTTCCTACTAAAAATATGCTGTATCAGCCACCATTTGATGAGACTTAAAGTGACTAGTCACCCCCTATGAACTGAGTTTGTTTTTACTTTTATTCGTTAACACTGAGTGAATGCTTTCTATATGACAAGCACTCTTCAAATTGGGTTTCTGACACACACACACACACACACACACACACACACACACAAATGGACAAAGGCAACAGCTAGGTGGGAAGTCTATCTCTTCCAGAGGAAGCAAGGGAAAGAATTCCCAGGCTCTGACTACAACACGCATATTTTGATTAAAATAGCAGCATACATATAATAAAAGAGAGAAGATCTTATTAGAGACAAAGATTACATAAACCAGACATACCGAATTCCTGTATCTTATTAATATAACTTACCTAGAGTTGCACAACTCAACCCAGTCTCTGAATTGTGTCTATTTTCAACTTTCTCAGGGCCATTCCCTTTCATACCCTTTTACATTTCCTAAAACTGCATCAGACAACCCCTGTCCAACTAGGCCCTCTTGAACCTCTTCGCACTGATCTAGTCATTTTTTTCCATGATACCTATTATCTTCTGATGTATTTATTGTGTTATTTATCTTCTGCCTCCCTCTTCTAAAATCAAAGCTTCACAGGAACAGGGATTCCTGTTTTGTTCATTGATGTATTCTAAATGCCTAAAGCAATACCCAAAAAACAGTGAGATTTGATAAACGTTTGTTAAATCAGTGAGTAAACAAATAAGTGAGAAAATAAAAATGGGTTCCATGAAGTATTCCTCTTTATAGTTCTATACCTAACTCAGTGTCTGACACATACACAGTGGCTACACAATTATTGCTGATAGGATAAATATATGAACGAATGAATGGGCGAACGAATGAATGGGCGAATGAATGAATAGACCTGCGCTTCTGATGAACTGGCTACAGATGGGAGGTTCCAACTACCCTTCCTTGGACTTCAGATGGCAGTCACAAGTCCAGGGTGACCTGTATTTCTGACCTATTGGCTAAAAATTAGAGTTTCCCAAGACTCCCAACTTGGGTACAATTAATTTGTTAGAGAAGCTCAAAACTCTCAGAGAAATGTTTTACTTACTAGATCACTGGTTTACTGTAAAGGATGTAACTCAGAAAGGGCCAGATAGAAAAGGTGCATAAGGCAAGGTATGGGGAAAGGTCTTGGAGCATCTGTGCCCTTCCTGCTTCTCCATATTGTCACAATACACAAGCTCTCCAAATCCTATCTTTTTGAGTTTTTATAGGGACTTCCTTTCATAGGCGTGACTGATTAACTCATTGGCCATTGGCAACTGATTCAACTTCCAGTTCCTCTGATCTCCCTACACACCCCTAGAAACTGGGGTAGGGGATAGTGTAATTTCCAAGTTCCAATCATCTAATCATGTGGTCGATTTCCTGGAAACCAGTTCCCATCCCTGGGTTACCATTGAGCTTTCCAAAGTTACCTCATTAACATAACAAAAGACACCTTACCATCCTTACCACAGAAAAATTCCAAGTGTTTGAGAAGCAGTGGCCAGGAATGTGACCAAAGACCAAATATATATTTTTATCATAAATCACAGTATCACATCCCCAAAGAAGATACTGCAATAGCCTTATAAGAGACAGTTTTCCTTCCTTCAGAAAAGAGCCATTTGAATGTTTTGCTTTTGATCAATGTTCATTCACGGTTCACGTTGGGATTGTTGGAGATGGTTGTGTTAGTTTCAGAATACTATTTCCAGCATGCAGGTTTTTGAGTAAGAGTAGAAAAGATAATCTACACAAAACATTTTTTTTACTTCTGTTAATTTAAAAATTTATTTAACTTATGTAAGATGCTTCGGAGAGGAAGAATTAGCATAAATATGAGAAAAGGATACAGAAAGATCAGCAAGGAGAAACAGAGATTAATAAAGGAACTCTATCCAAATAGAATACAGGTTTTAAAATACGTAAAACTTCTGAATTCTCTCACATACTAAAACAAAATCATTTTGCATCTTGGTTTGAGCTGTTACTCTTCCATTCTAAGCATGAAAAGAGGGACATGGCTAAAGCTAGTTTCTCAGGCAGACACTCTTTCTTGCCCACGACCAGTGAAGGTTTGTTATTTACTAAGCTGTGATGATACCAATTTTACTGGTGTCAGATGCTGTACTTTCTGTAGTATTGGTCCCTTGGATAATCAAATTCAAACTAACATATTAAATGAACCCAGCATTAATCACCAGAAAAAGTCCAGAGGTGAATTACTGGAGAGGGCATTTAAATGAAGGGGGAGACTTGAAGATGATAGTGGGCAGGACATATAAATAACGGAAGGATAATTACATTCTATTTTAAGCAAAGATGATGGAAATCTCTATTTTTTTGAGTTCTGGCAAAAATCAATTAGTCTATAATTGGAATTTTTTTTCTGTCAGACAATACCGAGCCAATGAGAAATAATTACATTTGACATCACTAATGAAACAGATAGGTTTTTAATTAATACTTAGTTTTTTCTATACAAAATAACCTCAGAAAATCATCCACCAAGAGATAAACTTACACTTCTCCCATATACAGATTTCCCTGTCTGGTGTCACAGAAAAGAAAAATTCAAGGGAGATAATTAAAAAGAGAGACAATAGGAATGTGTTTTAATGGAGAAACAGTATTACCAGGGAAAGCGTGATTTGAGAGCTATGTGGCCCAGGTTTGAACTCTACTTTACCACTTACTGTGAGACCTCAGACAAATTACTTAAGCTCCTTGCGTCTCAGTTGTCTCAAGTTTAAAAACTTACAAATTGATTTCACAGTGTCTACTTCCTAGGACATTTGTGATTAGTTAATAATAAAAAGTTTTTGCAAATTCCAATTATAATCCATGGCAGGGAATACATACTTAATATTTCCTGGTTGAGGATGAGGGTGGTGACAAATTGTTTTTAATATGGTACCACGGCAGTAACTTTTAGTCATTAGATCGTCATTTAATATACCCACGCATATGAATCTGCTCTCCCCCCTTACCCTTCACTCCCCCACAGCCCTCTGGCAGGAATGAAATGCAGCCCAAATCTCTGCATGGCTTCTGACAAGATATCCTACCCCTCCCTGCCCAGCAACCCAGTCCTGACTGCCTTGAGACTAATACCACCAAGATCACTGTGCTTTTTGTACCTGTTTGTACTCAGTCCCCAAATGAAACCCAGGTCACCCCTCTACTTCCATCTCTAATTCCCTACATATTCTTTATGCCCCATCTCTTATTTCTACCCAACTCCAAAACCCAGCCATGCTCCTCTCTGAAGTTCATAGCCAGCTGTCAGCAAAATTCCCTATATTCTCCATTTTTTTTTCTGTATTTCTCTTCCGACGTCCTTCTTTACTGAAGCCTGACTTTCCTGACAGCCCTACCGATATCTGTTTTGGCCTTCACCCCCTTCCTATCACTGGGACTGTGGACTCCTTGCTGCTTCTAGAATATAATCTTTCTTTCCCCCCTAAAAACAAAAGCAAAACAAAACAAACTTTGAATCTCCTGTAGTCAAACTATACCCCCACCATCTCTCCTTGTTAAAACCATTTATCATCGCCCAACTGTCACTTATGCTTATTCCTTGAAGATTTTAGCTCCCGGCTGACTGTCACTTTCTCCAACAACATACCTGGGACTATTCTTAATGGTTTAAATTTTCACATAAATGATTATTCTAAAACCCACACTCTTAATTCTTTAATTCTCAAAAAGGAGTTTATTTTCTACCCTACCAGAGCCATAATTCATGCTCACTTCCCAGACTTTTTCACTACCAAAACCTACATCCTCCTCAGACCTCATTTTCAAGTGTCCCACTCCCCATCCACTATCTATCTTTCTAGCTCCTTCCATCTAGTGCCACAACTCCCACAATTTTCAACCCCATCAGTGCCTCTAAATCCATTCGTCCTGCCTATTTTTCACTGCCTTTATTTTCTTCAGTGTTTTACTTCCTTCTCTAATCAGTTGAAATATCATAAACCGAATTATAATAACCCCATGCATCTGCTTCAAATCTTTTGTTCCTCTCTTCCCTCAACTTACTTTGTTAAATCCAGTGCTTTTGGCCTTCTGCAAATGAGAAATGGCTAGACAAAAACACAGGCATGCTGGCTAGTCTCACCACCAGCTGGCATCCACTAATCTTGTATAGACCACTGATGGCAACCCTTTGACATTGCTCACACACAATGGTTCTGTAAGTTAACCTCTTCGAAAACCCCAACCCCTCCTCCCCAATATTTATGTTCAGCTGATGACCTTGCTTTTCTTTCGGCAAGAGAACGGAAGAACCAAGGGGGATTTCTACAATTTCCACAACACATCTATTCACTCACCTATAGCCGTGCCTTGCTTTCCTTCCTGTTCGATGGCTGCAGTGTCTAAAGCCCCAGCTAAGACCTCACGTTCCACCTGCTTCTTAGATCCCGTCCTCTCTCACCTACTCAAAGACATCATTCCAGCGAATTCTCCTCTTTCTCTCTTGTATCATCGGTTTCCCTTCGCTAGAGCAACACTCCAGCAAGCACACAAACCTATTGCAATTTCTACTGGCTAAAACGAGTAATTAAAAAAAAAAAAAACTTTCTTAACTACAAACCACCTTTCATTTACCATATCATTTCTATGATGCTTTTAAAAGAAGAAATTTATCAAGAGTTGTATCATTTCCCTATATCCATTCTGTATCTCTCCTGTCTCTCAAAAAAAAAAAAGTCTGACTGAAGCAGGGGTTTGTCCCCCCCCACCGCCACCCTGCCGCCAAAACACCACTAAAACTTTCAAAGTCAGCAATGATCTCTTCTTGGTAAACCCAAAGTTCACTTTTCAATATTCCTCCCACTCTACTTATCATCAGGATGCCCTATTTCAATAAATATCAATTCCCTCTTCTAATTACTCAGAAAAGAAAATTAGAGCTATCCATGTCTCTGTGTCCCTCATACCCATATCCAATTCATCATTAAATCCTGCCAACAGTTCTTTCAAAAGCTATGTGGAATCAAACTCACCACATCCACAGCAATCATGGAATCCATGCCGTCACCATCATCCATGCTGGAGAGTTGGCATGATTTGCTGTCTCCCTGCTTCTGTCTTTGTCTTCTACAGTCTATTCTCTAGAAAGCCAAGAAATTGACCCTCGTAAAATGTAACTGATCTCCACCACCAACCCCTCCCCCGACTTAAAGTCATCTATATCAGCAGTTGTCAAACTCCTATCTGCAGGTCAAATCCAGACAGAAGATTCCCAACACATAAGCCCAATACAATTTTCCCATTTTTAAGGGGGAAGCAGAAGGAGAAGCAGAAGCATAAGTGGAAGAAGAGGAAGAAGAAAAGGGAGAAGGAGGAGTGGAGAAGAGAGGAAGAGCAGAAGGAACAGAAGGAGGAACATATGTGACAGAGATTTTATGCATCCTGCAAAGCCTAAAATATTTACTGTCTGGTTCTTTATCTGCTATCCCCTGACCTACGCAAGCTGTCTCTCTCTAATCTCCAACTCTTCAACTTTCTCTACTTTAACCAGACTGATATCCTTGTTCATTTTATTTTTCAACATTCCAAACATGCTTCTGCCTCACGTCTTCTGCACTAGCCATTCCTGATTCTATGCCTTCCCTGGCTCTCCATAAATGGGCATCTCCACCTACTTCTGGTCTTTCTTCAAATGCCATGTTCTCAATGAGACCTTTATGGACTCTACCCCTCCTTTTTAAATATTTATTTATTTTGAGAAGAATGGAGGGATTAGAGAGAGAAAGAGAGAGGACCCCAAGGGGGCTCCATGCTGAGATCATCACCTGACACTTAACCGACTGAGCCGCCCAGGCGACCCATTGCCCCTTTTAAAACAGCAACACTTCTCCTCTAAAGCACTTCCTATATTCCTTCCCTGCTTCCTTTTTCTCTAGAGCACTTACTGTTGAAGGGCATGGAGAGACTCAAAAAACAGGCAAACCACTCCACATCTGTGGGTCGCAGGTTCAGTAAGAAAGATAACTCTACACAAAGTTAGTCTTGAGAGCCACAAGACAGGTGAATCTCGGCACCCCCTTGACAGAACATGAAAGGTTTATACAGAAGACTTAACAAGGTCCAGTGGGGTATTCAGTTCAGATGGTCTCGACAGCACCTTGTGGTCTGAAGGCTATACCTGTCCTTGAACACAGTCCCCACAGTGGGCAGAACACACATTTGAGTACATGGGAAGGGGATGAGGAGACTCTGATGGCCCAGGTCCTGCTCTCAGGTCGACTGGTGGTCATGTCTTCTTGAAGACTTCCTCTAATGATCACTATTTAGCATATTATATATTTAACTTGTGTTTTATGGACTGTCTACCCCAACATTAGTGTGAGATCTATGAGAACAGGGATGTATGCTCACCTTATTCACAGCAATGTACTCAGTATATATGACTGTGCCTGGCACATAGTAAGCACTCAAAAAATATTTGTTGATCCAAAGAAATAATATAATGTGAACTCTGCTAGGTTTGCGTTTGACTTGTAATATATTTTGGTTGTTTGTTGTTACCATCGCAAGACTTATTCTATTTACCTAAGCTGAACCCAGTGTAAGAGGCAAGCATTCTCAGCAGGGATACACAAGAGTAGAATATTTTATTACATCTTTTAGAAAGTGCTTCACTTTGCTAATCTCACAGTAAACTGCCCTTCTTCTAGTCGCACACGTCTGCCCTTCTCTCCCCTGTCCACTTCCCCACTTTTTCGTCATATCAAAAACACTTGTGTGTGAGAGAGAGAGAATGAAATATTAAAGTAGAAAAAAAAAGATAAGGCACTTTGTATTCTGAATTAAAAATTCATTTAATCAATCGAAAAGATTTATTTATAAATTAGGAAGTAAGAGTAAATTAATGAAAAGAATGGGTAAAAGATCAGAAAAGTGAGTCAGAAGGTCACTCCCATTTAGAGGTGGAATGGCCATCACTAATCACCCTGTGTAAAAGTGCTGGCATAGATCTTAATGCTGGGATATTGGCCTTGAAAAGGATGTAAGTGAGGTCATCATGGAAAACTTGATTCTCATATTGACTAAGTAAAAACTGTTATTTTCAATTCAAGACCATCAATTCTCTAACTATAGCTATAAATAAAAAATAAACTATAAATCAACCTTAATTTGTCCTTACTTCTGTAAGCTAATCAAAGCACATACTCTACTAGTGGTGAATTTATAGAATCATCCTTGCCCATGAATTTCAGGACAATGAACCATCAACTGATCTCAGACATCTGAGACTCCTTTCCATTCAAATTTCCACCAATTAATTCTGCTACTTTCCATTCCTGTGAAGCAACAGTCTCTTGGACTTCTCTGGCTACATTCTCTTTTTCTTTCTCTGGATGATTCTGACTTTTGCCTAGTCATGTCAGAAGCTGTAACTGTCAGTAACAGTCATCAGGAAACAGATGAAAAGCCAACATTAGACAATTTGAGGTGAATTTAATAAAGGCCATTTTCAAAGATATGGGCAAGGCGCAGGGGGAAAATGCAATGATGTAGTACCCCGGGGTTGTTGAGATCAGGGTGCTAAAAGACAAGGGACAGGAGTGATAATAGAACTCAGAGAGAGTCCTCTATGGAGAGGGACACCTAAGAGGAACTGTAGCCTTCAACAGAGGGCAGAGTTTACCCACAGATAACCTGCAGGAACTTCCTCTCAATCTCTTAATCTCTCATTAGTGTCTCCTATTGAGAAAATCCAACTAGAAGTCACAGCACAAGGAAGGCTGCCGACAGAGTCTAAACAGGTCGCTCTCCCAGGACACAGAACAGGACAGAGAAGTATGGGGATGCACCTGGGGCATTCAATGTCATCATTGGTTAACTGTAAACTCTGCGCCCATTAAATACTTTTCACAGACACTTCCCAGATCTGTTGAAATGCTGGGGGTCACAGAGAAAGAACAAGTATGTGAAAGAGACCACATACAACTTTCCGTACTTACTGCAAAAGACATTTAATATGTGAGATCAGATTCTCATTCCAGGTAAATTCCTAGGAGGATTCCTGTAATTTTTTCAGGTTAAAAGTTAATCATGACTATGTTCATAAATTTGCCAGACAGCGTGACTAAGAGGGTATAAGAATCTTTATTAAATAAACCTCATTCTTTGCATCTAAAACACAAACTCAGTGGGTTTCTGAACTGGAATGACAACTCCCTCTGTTCCTTTGCTCCTTCCAACCTTGCTCTGTCCCTGTTCCCATTCCAGGTCACTGTTCAGCGTACTAATGCCAAGCCTGCTTTTACCCAAAGTGCCTGTTTCGTATGCTGTCATATATATACTGCCGGTTGGATCTCAGCCAGTGGAATTAAATGAAATGGTTTTCTGTCAGACTGAATACTAATTATGTCTTCATGCCAAAGCTAGGTCTGCATAATGACATCATTTGCAAGTAGGAGATTGAAGCTCAGATAAAGTTTGCTCTGATATTTATGGATTCAAGCAAAATGGTGCTGTGCTGTTTAGTCTACCTGTTTTGTGTTGGTTTCTTTGTTTGATAAATTTGGCTTTTAAAATGCAAGGTCTTCTCTGGGCAACACTGTGGATTAAGTAAAAGCTTCAGTGCCTAAATCAGCTGTTCTCCCATTTAATGGCTTCAAACCCACAACTCCATTCCCCAGGAAAGCCTTGCGGACACTAATTGTTTTGTATTGCCAAGAGCCTGACATCCCCTTCATGCCACTCACATATGCCTAGCATGATAAAATATCTGATTTGCTGAGGCAGGGTAGTTTACACCTGTTGGTGATTTTCAAATTTTCCCATTTCGTGTACTGTCTGAACCTCGATCTCATCAGCCTATCAGAAAGACTAACCTTCATCCTTCAAAAGAGGTTTACATATCTTGTCACATTCACTCTGTTCAATTAGCTAAATTACTAATGAGTCCATGCTATGATTATAATGAGAAGAACTTTTCCAAAGCCCTCGATTTTCTCTCAGTTGGCATTTTAATCGTTTTTCTATATCAGTGGCTTTACCAATGGGAGTAAAAAGACAAGGAACAAACTAAAGTTAACGGAGGCCCACTGGAAACAAATGTTTACGTCAAGGGAAAACATACGTTATCTATTCAATTCAACACACTCATAACACAGTCTTTCAGTTTCAAGCATCTTGCTAGGTATATAAAGCATAGGCTAACATATGTCAATCCTATATCCCAGCATCTCATAATTATATGGAATTGTGGAAAGAGAATCAGGCACGTTATCAAAAGATGCCACTTTTAAGTCAATCTGTATTGATCTAAAGAGGTGTGTAGCCTAGGAAAACCATTTAATTCTTCTGGCCACTGAGTGATGAGAATATTATAAATGATCACGGGTTTATACAGGCTTTAAAATTATCCTCTCTTCTCGGGCTATAATATATGTGAATTGAAATAATTCTTTTAAATTCTAAAAAAATTTACTGTTATACAAACATAATTGCTTTCTATTGCTGTCAGAGAGTAGCCATTATCTCTGAACATTATAACCTCTTCCACTGATTTTTAGAGTGCCAGTAACAAGTTTGAAGCTCAAGACACTGGTGATTTTTTAACTTAAATATTTGGCCTACGATTAGAAAATTCTTTTTTCCAAATGAGTGATCCATTTGGATTACTCCCACTAATGTTCCTTATATAGCTTATATCTATATTTAACTGAAAGGACACTTTTATTTCTTCTTCATTATGTTGAAGCAGGCGACAAGTATGGTAAACGAGCAAATGTCAACAAGGTTCAAGCCTGTGAAATATAAAGTCTGAAAACAATGAGGTCAAATCTCCAGACCAGTGCCCAGGGCAACTAAATGGCAATCCACCACTGACTCTTTTGTCAAAAATTTTTTTTTGTTTTCTTAGAAATTTTTTTTAACATTTATTTATTATTGAGAGACAAAGAGAGACAGAGCATGAGCACCAGAGGGGAAGACATAGAATCTGAAGCAGGCTCCAGGCTCTGGGCTATCAATCAGCACAGAGACTGATGCAGGCCTCGAACTCACAAACTGTGAGATCATGATCTAAGCCAAAGTTGGACGTTTAACCAACTGAGCCACCCAGGCACCCCATAAAATTTCTTTCTTTTATTTGCTTTTACCACTATAGCTACAAGGCATGACTCCAAGTGACCGTCCTCGAGTTGAAAAGACTCGAAACTTTTCGAATTCACATTCTGATCCACTCAGAGTAGGGAAAGAGCATCTTCATCTGTTCAAGACTTTTGTAGATGTGTTGGATAATAGTCCATGAGAGTGATCGTTAGAAGATTTTTTATTATACCAGTTAGTATACAGTGTATATTTGAATTGGTAAAACCAAAGTTTCCTTGTACTTCAGAGTTTTAACCCTTTAATTCACGAGATTTTTTTGAAAGAGGAGCCAAGATGTTGGCCAGAGCTAAGAAGCTTCTTAAACTTTGTGTGAAGATGGTATATACAATTATGTTTTACTTCGGAGTCCACACCGTAAAAGGAATTTTTTAAAAACTAAAATATCTTCAAGAAAGGGTTGGCCAAACAATACGTGAAGTCAAATGAGCAATGGCTCATTATCAAGGACAACCTGAAGACATGACCGCTACCTTCAAATACTTCAAGATCCAACAAATAGAAATAAAAAGGTCAATGTAAGAAAATTCCTCCTGCTCCTTTGTTCTTATGATAGCATGAACTTTTGGAGGAAACATATTTCCCTGCCACCTTGCTCCAAAAAGAATTTAAGGTGGTATTCAAGGATAAATAAAACTTTGGAAAGTTTTTATGAATTAATTGCAGGCAAGAATATGTAGGAGATAGTAGACTCCTACTGACTTTAAGATCACATGTCAGGGTATTGTAGAAGGGACTTCCATGTAGAAGGTTACTCTAAATAATTGAGAAGAGTCACTGAATCTCAGAGTTAAAACTGTGTTAACCTCTGGACCAGCTAGATCTCTATCCAAATGCATAAAATCTTTCTTCCATAATTTTGCTCCAAGATAATCACTAGATTTTATTTTTTGCTGTTACCTTTCCCGGCAGCACCTCCTGGGGTGGTCTGTTCTCCAGAGGGATAATCAATTGTGATAAAGTTCTTTAAGCTGAGCCAAAATCTACCACTATCAAACTTCTCTTCACTATTCCAAGCTTTAGAGCCTCTGGAATGGCCCAGGTGAAACCTATTCTTTTTGAAAATCAGTCCTTTCAAGAACTGGAGGTAGCTGTTAGGCCCCAGTTAATCTTCTCCTGCACAGTGGTTAAGAGTTCAGGCTTTGAACTCAAATGAAGTTGGGTCTGAAACCTGTATTCACAACAAAATGGATTTTCCATCCAGACAAGTTACTTAAATGCTCTGAGCTGCCTCTGTTTTAAATGAGACAAGAATATCTACCTAAATATTTTATTGTAAACATTTTTAAAAATGATAGAAAGAAAACGACAATGGGCACCTCGGTGGCTCAGTTGGTTAGGCATCCATGTCTTGATTTTGGTTCAGGTGGTGATCTCATGGTTCAGTTCTTGAGTTCCAGCCCCACTAGGCCTCTGCGTTGACAGCAGGGGGCCTGCTTGGAATTCTCTCTCTTTCACTCTTTCTGCCCCTTACCCCCTTAAAATAAACTTTTTTTATAAAAAAAAAAGGACAATAAAAAAGCATAATAATTGCTGCATATTATATGTTGAATAAAGTTCTTCTCATCCTCTCTATCCCCAGATATTTGACATTTTCCTTAAATGGCCTATATTCTAAATTCCTTATTATCATGTCACAAACCATGACTGTAATTCTCAATTGTAAAGAACATCAAAAATTTTTATAGGTGAGATATAGACATTTATAGCAGTGGTTTTCAAACCTATGTGATTCAACACCTCTTTTTATTAATAAGTATTTTGTAATACTCTTCACGGTCTTTGAAAGGCATTAGAAAATTAATCTACTTATAATAATTTTAAATAATGAATATTTTAATAGATCTGGAATCAGCGCCCTCAAGCCCTGAACCACGGACCTGCCCATTGCAGTTGCTACAGCCGTAACATGGCCAAGCCACCCATGGTTGAGTGTGGCTAAGTGCCAAGTGTCGTTAAGGTTTGAACTTGGAGTTGACCTAAAGCCCATGAAGCCCTGAGGATGGCTGTCACCACACCAGAGGCGATGACATGTGTGTGTACATCTGAACCCGGTAGACACTGCCACCTCTGACTCCTTTAGCCCAAAGCACCTCATCTCTAACCCCCAGCACAGGAAAGCAGCATGGACAGAAGGAACAAAGCTTTGGCTGAAGCAAAGATGCAGTGCACCTGCAGGCTGACCTTGCTCTTGGCATTCAAACCAAATTAGGGGAGAACCAACCCAAAGTCAGCCTGATGCTAAACATCTCAGGGCACAACTGGCACTCCTTGGCCCCAAAGCTACCATTTCGGCTCTTCTACAACTATGGCCATGCTTCTGTGAGGCAGGGCCCTGACAGTGCCACTCTCAGAAGAACATGCAGGGCCTGGAACCCAATGGGGGGTACCCACCCTGTCCTTCTCTTTCCCCCAGCAAGTCCAGCAGCAGCAATGACCAATTCGGACACCTCTGTAACAACAGAGACATGGCTTATAGCTCCTTCTCCTGGTTCTACAGTTCCACAACTTCCCTAAAAACTCACTTCACAGAGGAATATTTGCACACTGTGCTAGAGAAGAGTCCAGAAAATAGCCCTCCAGTGAGGCCCAAGCAAAATTACACCCAGAAGGCCCAACCTGTCCGACCTCTGCAGATGACTAGCATCTATCTGGTACCCTCCCTGGAGCCACACTTTGCCCAGGTGCCCCAGCCTCCCACGAGTACTAACAGCAGCACACTCTACCTTGCACAGGCCAAGGAAAGTGGCCATACAGTTCCTCTGGGAGCTTGGGACAAGATGGCTACCCTTGATGAGAATGGAAACCAAAATGGATCCAGGAGGCCTGCGTTTGCCTTCGATGTGCCCCTAGAGTATGACTCAAGGTCCCCAACAGAGAAGAAACCTGAAACTTTAGCCAACTGTATCTCCTACAAAGTCTCTCTTCCCTACCTGAAAACGAAGAGAATACCTCTCTAAAGAGACATCCCACACCTCTCCAAGGCAACAGTTCATATGCCAGGGAGAGAGAGGGCACCCACCGCAACAAATCATATAGTAATTCCCACAGCCTCAAACCCCCTCAAGCAAGTGGGTGAAGATAAGAGATCTTCCAGGCTCTCAGAGCCTTGGGAGGACTGTTTCCACAAAAACCACAAGGCAGGTTGGAGAGAGAAGGCCTAGTCCAGAGTCTGTCAAGCAACTGCAGCAGGACCAAGTCAGCCTTTGCCACTCTCCGCAACATTCCTGGAAGTCTATGGAGCAAAACAGATTGGGTCTAGGAGGGGGAGCCCAGGAGGGCTACCTGGATGGCCTGCCCACTTGTCCAGTCAACACCCAGACAGAGGACGCTGGAAGGAAAGCCGCTCCTAATCACACGAACCATGTGGACAGGCCAGTTTCCTATCCGGGATTTGAGGGGAGACCCGACACCTTGGTCACTTTCCTACCATTCAGACCAGAGGTAGAGAGCCACCCTGCCTTCCACACCAGCACACATCCACTCTGGGCGGGAACAGGCTCTGCACGGCTATCAGTGCAGGAAACACCATGCTCGGGGCTGGAGGTTTCCAAGACGGAGCAGCAGAAGCAAGGGAGCCGAGATCCCCGAGGGTGGGCAGCTTCAGTGACAGCCACAACTAGAGGCCCAACAGGGCTGTCCGTCCCAACGCCCAATTTGGGAGATGACTTTGAGGACACAAATGCCAATATCTGGTTTTCTGAATCCACTGAAGACCTAGACAGTGGGGAGCAGCAATTTAAAAATGGGGAGCCAAGGGGCACCCGGGTGGCTCAGTCTGTTAAGCATGGGACTTCAGCTAATGATCTCCCGGTTGGTGAGTTCGAGCCCCGCACTGGGCTCTGTGCTGACAGCTCAGAGCTTAGAGCCTGCTTTGGGTTCTGTGTCTCCCTCTCTCTCTGCCCCTCCCCCACTCACGCTCCGTCTCTCAGAAATGAACACTGCGGGGGAAAAAAAACTTGTAATTAAAAAAAGCGGAGGGAGCCAAAACTGCAAGAGGTTTCCTGACAGCCATATGATGAACAGCAGAGGGGCACAGACGCGAGACCCCACCCCCGCCCCAAGCGGGAGGACACTCACCAGCTCCGCAGCCTGAGCGCCGTGGGGGCTCGTCAGCCAGGACAGTGAGGCCCTGTGGCAGGACGACAGGCCCGCCACCCAAGTCGCCCACACTGATGAGAACAGCATGGGGGGCACAGAATTCTGTGTTCTCGAGGCCACCTACTTTGGAAAAGGGCCTTGAGCAGGAGAGCCCATGTCTCCCGGCACACCCTGCGGGAGCGGCCCCAGGTGACCTCCGGCAAGGGTGCTTTGCCCCCACCCCCACCCCGGGAGTCCTCAAGACCCTGCCCTCTGTCCCCCTCCCTGACCATCCCCATTAGAAGAAGCACTCTTACTTGGGGTTTGAGAAGATGAATGAAGTGGAGGTCTCAGGGGGGGCTGAGCCGGAGCCCCCGGGGCGCACAGAGGAAGGAGCTGTGTTTCCCCGAGAGCACCGAGCCCCTCCAGAATGGATGAGAATGCCTGGCCAAGTACCTTCTTTTTCTTTCTTTCTTTTTTTTTTTTTTCCTTGAATGTTTATTCATATTTGAGAGATAGATCATGAGTAGGGGAGGGGCAGAAAGAGAGGGAGACACAGAATCTGAAACAGGCTCCAGGCCCTGAGCTGTCAGCACAGAGCCCAACACGGGGCTCCATCTCCCACACCGTGAGATCACGAGCTGAGCCACCGGGGTGCCCCATGGCCAACTACCTTTCTGAGGAGCAACTCTGATTACTAGCATTTTGTGAAAACGAGATCAACACTCCTCACTGAGTAGCAAAAGCTGGGCAATAAGATCACATTGGGCCCAAAGCAAGTCCCAAGGTTGCTGGAGGTTCTTACCTTGGATTTTTCATTCCTAAGGCCTGGGCCCTGGCTCTGCCCCCAGAGTTTGCCAGTGAAATGACTCCTGGTGAGGGGTGTACTTTCACTGGTACTTTCCCAACATTAACTTCCTCTCCACTTTAACTTTTGAAATGCCCAACCAAAAGATAGCCTTGATTTCAACACGATTTTATCTAAAAAATGATTCATGTGAACCACCGTTTAACCTGTGTTCGTGGGGTTTTTCTGGAAAAAAGGAAACAATTCTATCCTGTAAAAAGCAAATGTTTTCCTTCTCACTCTTCATGATTGATCTTTGAGAGCTTGAATGCTGCCAGGACCTTACCCCTTTCTCTTATTACTTTGTACTAGAAAGAGAATTAATGAAATTGTCAGAACCGATTGGATGGTGTTTGAGTGTTTCATTTTTAAAAGGCTGAAGTAACATAGATCAGTGTGTGTCACCTTCAGGAATGTATCCATAGTGGCATTTCTTGCTTGTGGACAGTGTACCCTGAGGACAAGTAAAAATACTCCTGACGAAGTCAAAGCCTTAAAGCCTTGAAAAGTAACATACGTATAAAACTAAAGCTTTGAACACTGTTGTTATTTAAGTTTTTAACAATGAGAAAGATCATTATGTCTGTATGCTAACCACGTATCTTATTCTATTTTGTGATGGACATAGACAATTATCTCTGAGCTTTGTATTTTGGGAAAACATTAATGACATGAAGAATTCTAAAGACAGTAAAAAAAAAAATAGTATCCTAAGTGTAATATAAATGAGACATTTTTAAAGAGTAGCATATAACAAAATAATGTGTATTTCAATATGCAAAAGGCTAACAAAAAATGGCAGACATAACAAAGAAACCAGATGACTTCACCTGTACATAAAATTTGTATTAAAGCACCAACCTCAAATGCCAACTGATACAGGAGTGAAGAATATGGCTACCAAGGACGTAATTTTCTGAACTTGTAAATAGCTCCTAGTAAAATTCTGATCAAAAACCAAAGTATAACCTTCCCTTTTTACACGTAGTAATTAGCCATCTGGAAAATTAATACTTTGTAATAATATTTTAAGCTTATGTTACATGTAATCAGGTTTTAAGCTTAGGTGATTATAAACAGTGTTTGCCTATCTTAATATTCTGTAGGACATTTGAAGTTCTTAAATGACAAAGGACAATTCTTGGTAGTCTTGACCTGGCTCGTGTACTGTAGGATGTACAGCATTGCTAGCCAGTAATGCTCACTATTGCTAAAAGCCCTGGAATGATTAAAAAAAAAAAAAAATACATCCACAAATTTCTAAAACACCCCTCCTGAGAATCACTGTTTTAAGAGTTCCAGATCTAGCTGTGCTCCTAACCTTTATTTGAGCCATTTTTTAGGAGCAACTATAGTATCATTTTGGTGACATATCTGGCAAGTTGTGGATTATGAACCACTTTGAGAACTGTCCTCAACTGTACCCTTTAAAATAAGCCATATCTGTCATATTGAGGTAAGTTCCATTAAAACGAAATTCCGTATCTTACATTTACTTTTGCCGAATTTCATTTTCCTTATTTCAGTCCTTCTTCTCGGTCTATCATTTTGAATCTTGATTCTGACACGTCGTATTATTTCATCTTGGTTTTCATCACCTGCAAATTAGGTAATCATTTCTTATCTGCCTCTATCCAAGCTTCTCCTCAAAATGAAGAAAGAAACAATGACAGAGCTGTTCGCACTTGACTAGAAACTTCCCCATATTGACGAAGCTCCTTATACATTATCTTTTTATTTCTAAGTATACAGCTAAAAGGGATCCGTGAGAAATGTGGTCATAAGGCTTTCTAAAATTAGGATAACCTACAGCCACAGTATTTCTTTTATACGTTAAGTTAATATTATCCTCCACATCTAATTTTAGGGCAAAATTCTCAATAAACTTATTTTTGTCTTTAGTGGCACCAATCCCCTTATCTAAATTATCTAACAAGCTTAATTTTAATAATTTGAAGAATCCTGACATAAATATACACAGTCTTAAAATATTACTGCGTGAGTTTAGCTACTATAGACTCTGATACCTCAGTGGCCTATTCCAGTAGGAGCGTGTATCTTTCTTAAAATTTAACCTACAATGGAGGTAGAGGGGTTCTGTTTCACTAAATGATTCAGGTAACCAAGACCAGTTAGGTCATCTTTGGTCCATAGGTCCCAAGCTTATCCTGAATTTGTATGTACATCCAATGAAACAAAGGAAACAAGAACAGAATGTCATGGAGCAAGTATGTAGAAGTTAGGTCAGAGAGTGGCATACACCATTTCTTTACATACAGTTCCCTGGCTAGAATTCACATGGTCACACCTAACTCTAAGGAAATCTGGAAAATATAATCTTGCTGCCTGCCTAAAGAAAAGGAAATGGATTTTGGCAAACTAATAGCAGTCTGTGCCAATACCGTTCTTAAAGAGACCTGTGTGGGAGGTGTTCCTGCTCTGTGCCCCCATGCTTCAGGCACCCCCATGTCTTAGAATGCCTTAGAAAATGTTATAAGTCACCTGCCTGTGCCTGGAACTCATTGGGGCCAGCTCTGTTCTCTGGGCAGTGTCCCTAGAGCCTAGACCTGGTCTCCCATATGAGTTTCTATCACTGGAAGCATCAAACTCAAAATATTGTAACTCCCAGTAGCTCAAACCTGCCAGGGCCACTAGTTTTCTCCAGTTGGAGTGCCCTGAGTCAATACCAGGGGCTATGTGGACCACAGTCTCCGCTTTTCCACTTCAGATGTTTGACCCTCTAAATAGACGGTGAGGTTAACTAGACACTCCAGTGAGACTGGGCCACCTGAAAAGTGCTGGGACATTGGTTTGGGATGACTTTTATCCAAGAAACAATGCAGGATAAGCTTAGACCTCTGAGTTAGCAATGGTCCACTGTCAGCCTTTGGGAATAAGTCCCACGGGTACGTCCCTGCGTGGATCCCTTACCCGTCTGTGTTGGACCATGGTTAGGCTTCCGGAGTGTAGCACCCGAGGGTAACAGGGATGGCAGCACCAATATTTATTCTTAGGATTCCCATCATTAGTGCCCGGGGAGGTCACCCACTGTCTTCGCAAGTTCTGCATCATGTTCTAGGCAGTCCCTCAGGAATGGCTGCACCTAATTCATCTGAAGGTGATGAGGCATTTACTCCACAGTGCTAAAGGGACCTTCTGATTAATGTCCTCTGGCCTCCAATCAATGTGGTATGGCTGTGCTTTCCTCAGTCAAGCTTACCTCATGCTCGATGAGGGATGGATATTCCTTGCATGAATGAATCTAGTCTTGTTTTGAACGCTGGGTCTTGCCTGTCTTCCCTACACGGTGTGTGGAAGGCAGGGGTATGGACAACAATAAATGAGATCACATTCTAAGAATGTAGTGATTGCAGCCTAAGGAGTTCAAGAGATGTAGTTGGAAATGTGTTGTTTTATGTTCTCAAATCATGAAGTTAATATGACCAGATAAAGAATTATTGATTATATTTTCCTTTGTAGTCTAGATAATGTTATGGTTGTCATCGGTGAAGCATAGTAACAACTTTTGAGTCATTGGGAACAGATGTTCATGGGCTGTACAATGAAGACGCTGTACCGTGGATAATAATGCAACCAGCATTAAATGAACGGTCATTAGGAAACTGCAGAAGCCAGAAGATGCATAGTGTTTTTCATACGAACAGAATTCTAAGAGCTGTGGTATTCTAAGTATTAACGGCATTACCTTTTTCTCTCAGTGGGAGATATGAAATAGCCAGGAATGATGCATTTGACCCATCGATCCATCTGGGAAGTATTTTCATTTGACCAGTTTAAATTCTTAAGATCCAGGACTTCGGGAAGTTTTTCTTTTTATGTCGATCCTCTGCAACTTCTTGCGATGACATTTTGTAGTTTTCAGTGCATGTCTTGCGTTTAAGTAGTTTCTGAAGTATTTTATTTTTGGATGCTCTTTAAAGTAATTGTTTTCCCAATTTCATTTTCCTGTTGTTCATTGCTAGTGTACAGAAATGCCACTGATACTTGTGTATTGATTTTGTGTTCTGTGCCCTTGCTGAACTTGATTATTACCTGTTTAATATATGTTGAGATTTGTTTCCAGTGCTCCAAGAGGCAGTTTATAACTCTGCATTAGCCTTTACTTCCTGCTTGTATGGAGTCTCAAGGTCAGCCAGAGGTGAGAGCTTGGGGCCTTCTCAGGTCTTTCCTGGACATGTGCATAGCTTTGCACATGCTCTCAGTTCTGCATATGTATGTGGCCTTTTAGATTCTCAGGAATATATTAGAGCTTCTCAAAGCTGCTGAGGGATGTCTTATTCTCCAGGTTGTTTTTCCTTTTAAGGTTTTCCGTCTGGTCAGGCCTTTCTTTCTTTTTTTTTTTTTTTTTTAACATTTATTTATTTTTGACAGACAGAGAGACAGTGCATGAGCAGGGGAAGGGCAGAGAGAGGGAGACACAGAATCCACAGCAGGCTCCAGGCTCTGAGCCTTCAGCACAGAGCCCGACGCGGGGCTCAAACACACAGACCGTGAAATCATGACCTGAGCCGAAGCCGGCCGCTCAACCAACTGAGCCACTCAGGCGCCCCTGGTCAGGCTTTTCTTAACCTCAACTGGTAATGCCACCTCAAGCAGCTGCAGAGTTAAACATTTGCTAATGATTTATTTGTTTGTTTGTTTTTGTAAAAGGCCCTGTAGGTAGTTCACTTAGAGAGAGCTCCAAGTCAGGTGAAATAAAAACATGATCTGAGAATGAAGCTTTTCCAGAAGGGTCAAATGTGGCAAATCAGTGGGAATGGGCTTCTGAGGGTGCTCCAAACTCATCCTTCCCCATCCTGTGGGTGCTAGGCTATCTGTTTTCACAGCTGCCATAGTTGGGTTTTTTAAAGCCACTATGGAGCTGGGGAGAAGAGATGGGATTAGAACAAGCTAAAAAGCCACAAGACTCTCTGTTCCTACCAAGAGTCCTCTGTTTGTCTTGAGTAAAAACATTACTCATTTTGTTGCACGTTGTTCCAGAATTCTGAAACTGCTGATTTTAACAGATTTTGCCAATGTTCTTGTTCTTATAGGAGGAGCAGATTTTCAGAATACCATACTTTGCCATTCTGGAAGTGAGATACCCACACCTACAATGCTTAGAAAAAAGTGAGATACGCACAAAAACGCAGGCAGTGTGAATTCATTTATATAATGTTCAAAATCAGACATAACTAATTATGATATTAGAAGTCAGGATAATGATTATCCCTTGGGGAGAAGCACCCAGAATAGAACCCAGGGAGGGATTCTTATGTTTAGTTTCATGATCTGGATGCTGGTCATGTCCATTTATAACATCAGTTATCTGTATATGTATGATTTAGGCATTTTTCTGTATGTATGTTACACTTAAATAATACCAGAAACATAGTCAAGACATTAGGAATAGCTTTTTGTATACTAGTTGGATAAGTAAGAGTCCCGTAGATAGCTTCAGTGATATTTGAGAATGTTCTAGTGCTTAAATCGTTAGGTGGTTCATGCATGTTCTTTCAATAATGCAGATTGTGTATGCATATTACAAATATTCTTTCATGTGCATCTGATATTACATAATAAACTGTATTTAAAATACTGTCAGTGTTGTCCAATATCCTTTAGTAGACTTTGACGGTTAGAGACTCAACAACTTTCTGCCTTTATTTGAATATTTAGAGTACCTCCAATATTTCATTTCATGATGTAATTAGAATGCATATAAATAAATTCTTGAGTATACATCTGATTTCCTTAGGATATATTCCAAAAGTGGAATTAAGGGTTCAAAGTATGTGAACATTTTAAATACGCTTAGTATATAAAATCGGGTGTCTGTTGGGAACATTTTACAAGTTAACTCTTTAGTCTTCTCAGAAACAGAAGAGAGATCTCATTTTTCCTGCCTCTTTTCAAACACTGAGATGAATAAAAACACAAATATATCAATATACTTGTATACCAAAGTTTAGATATTTATTATATAGAAGTTAAGTGCAAGTTTGCAATATGTTAGGGGAAAGGTGTTATCTCACTTTATCTTGTATTTTCTTGAATGATAGCTATGTTGAATATTTTTCCCTATGCTTTTTTGTTTTATTTTTTTATTGGCTGTTTTGGTTTCTGAATCTTATTTACCATGTTATGTATACTTAGGTGTTTTCTATTTTTCTTATTGATTTGTAAGATCACTGAGCATTTTTAATTGTTTTCTAAAGTCTATGATCCATATTTGATTAAGACTGATCTTTAATTTTCTTTCATATGTTAACCTCAAATATTGTTTGAGCGCGTTTGCTAATGTTTCAACCACTTCCATTTCACCAAGGATCTTTTCACTGATGTTCAGAATGCTGAACAGAATAGTTTTCTCATTTTCTTTCCTTTCTTAAAATAAAATTTTCAGCTTCAATGCCATCAAAGGTAATGGAGCTCTCACAGTGTTCTGTATGTTGTGACCCCTTTTGGGTTCTTAAAACTGCCTTGGAAGAAGATGCCAAGAAATGAAAACAGAACTTTATATGTTCCCGCAGCTCCCTTCACCCCAACCCCATCTTTCTCCGACAGTTGTAGTATCAACAGCTAAATCTGTCTTGGAGACCATCAGAAACAATCCCATCAAGCCTTTTGTCCCTGTTTGTATCAGTCACTCAGTCACTACAGAAAATACAGGCCACCGGAATTCTCTCATCTAAACACTGCCCTGCCTATATGGCTTACTAAATCCTGAATTGGCCCAATCTCATATTCCACCAGGAACCTCAAACTGAGACACTGTGCCTTCTGGACCACATAATCAGTCACCCAAAAAATCCTCTTGTATGAAAACTTCCCAAAGCATGACTTCTCCTGAGGATACTTCTTTTCATGCAGTTTTTTCAAGAGTTGTACATAGATCACTGTTCCTCATTTCTCCCTAAAACCTATGGTCATTAGCTTCCTAATTCACATTTTACTAAAGGGATACCCGTGTGCTCTGTCAATAAGTTATGTTTTCTCTCAGTTTCTTCTCATATGTCGTCAATGACCAAATGCTATAGACTCTGCATCCTTAAGACTTTGACTTTCCTTAATTATCCAGTTCAGTAACTTTTCACTTATTTCCTAGGACTTATTTCCTAGGATTGTAATATATATCAACATGATTCCAATGTTATAATTTGAGAAAAATGATCCACTTCTTGTCAATTATTTTTTTGAAAACACAGATTTTTATGAAGTCACTGACATAAAAATCAAATGTGACAATTGTGTACCAAAGTATACTTAATATGTACTCGATGTCATATACTCTTTTTGTAAATATTTTATTTATTTATTTATTTATTTATTTATTTTCAGAGAGAGACAGAGTGTGAACAGAGGAGGGACAGAGAGAGACACAGAATCTGAGGCAGGCTCCAGGCTCTGAGCCATCAGCACAGAGCCTGATGCAGAGCTCAAACCCACAGACTGTGAGATCATGACCTGAGCCAAAGTCAGACTCTCAACCAACTGAGCCACCCAGGTGCCCCTCGATGCCACATACTCTTATATGTACTCCATTCCAGCATTAGATAAACACCTCACACACGATATCTAGGGTATCCTTGAGCAAATTTTTGAGGAAACAATATTATCTTAAAGAGAGAGGTTAATGAACTTACCTCCAACATAGAGTTAGTGAGTGATAGAACTGACAGGTGCAATTTAAACTCTGATCTGCATCCAGAGATCAACAAAGACTACCGGACATACTTTTTAAAAAAAGAAATTTTTTTTTGAGAGAGACAGAGCATGAGTGGGAGAGGGGCAGAGAGAGAGGGAGACACAGAATTCAAAGCAGGCTCTAGGCTCCAAGCTGTCAGCACAGAGCCCAATGCAGGGCTCAAATCCACAAACTGTGAGATCGCATACCCTGAGTCAAGGCTGAACACTCAACCAACTGAGCCAGCTAGGCACTCCTACCAACGTACTTAAAAAAATCTTTCATTGGCTCTTTGCTGAAATCTGAATTCCTAATTTGGGCATCCAATTTCTATCATCAGATGAATAACACTTATCCTTTTCAAGTTCATGTTTCTCTTTGCAACCTTCATCCTTTCTGTAACAAGAGCTCATAGAAACACAACAGGTGCATAATATTTCTTTAGGCTTTCGCTTCTACATCAGTGACAGTTATGTAGAACAAATAATCTCTGAACACATCCAAATCTAACATTATGTGATTCTATAGTACTTTCTACACTAAAAACATCTCAAACCAGAAACAGCAAACAAGCCTTGACATTCTTTTCTTTGGTTCCTATGTTACCCTCCACCCAGAAATTGCCTCTCCATAACCCTGTTCGTCCAAATCTTTCACAAGTCTTCAACGGCATGCCCAAATGCCACTTTCTCCATAAAGTGTTGTCTGACACCACAAGAATGACTGTAATAAGCTTATCCCTCTGCAGCTGCTATTCAGTTTGTGCTTGCATTGTAGTGCAAAGCACACCACCTCAAATTTTACTGAGCTTTGTACTTTCCTTTCTTACTCACTAGATGAAAAGTTCATCTAATTAAGCCAGGAGATTTTATCTAGCTTACTATCCCGTCTACTCTGCTACGATTATTACGTTGCAAACAATAGTCACTCAGTAAATTTTTAATAAATGACGTGATTATCGACTCACTAGCTTAGTTCACTTTCATATATGCTTAGCCAAACGGAAAAATAGTTTACCACAGTGGTTAAAGGCTCAGATGGTGTGTATTTAAATCCTGACTCTGTTATCTACTTAACTTTCTGAGCCTCATTTTCTTCATCCATAAAGTGGTGATAAGAACAGTACAGAACTCCTAGGGTTTTTGTGAGAATTGTTTGAATGAATTCGTACAAAGAACTGGAGAGTACCTGTCATGTTTTAAGCACTCAATAACTATATTATTGCATATCATAAGACAAAAATAAGAATTTTAAAAAGAGATCTAAAATAATTTTCAACAAGTGCGTTTTCATATGCTTTGTACGGGACTTCCTGGCAGGTGAAAAATAACAATAAACTTAATTAAGGGGTGACTTTTCTGGTCAGTATAAAGGACAGAACAGTTTTAATCCTGGCAAGAAGCAGGATCTGGAAGCTCTTCAAATTCAATCATTTTCTTTAACATGAATAAGTCGAGTGCTCCATTAGTTCTGGAGCAGAGAGTATAATAGAATCAGTTCTATAATAGGGGCATTAAGCCCTCTTACATTATAGGAAATTATTGAAAAAGGCTGCCAGGCTCCGATTCCCTTGCCAAAATATGGCTATGGATATTCAACAGTAGCATCAAGCCTAAGAGAAACTTTTACTTTAAATCGCTAGAAACCCAAGGAGCAGCACAGAATGTGGACATCAGTCTTCAGCAAGAATGGGAATGAAAGGAAAGAGACACAACTCTGTCTTCAAGCAGGTGGATATCAGTTTCTTTAGATGCTTTCATTAGGATTAAATGGTATTTCCATCTCTTGTTTTTAATTTACATGGTAACCATACGTTAGAATTGAAATTCAAGCCTACATCAGCAGCCTATGTAAAATAGTAAGGTTTTTATCTTTTGAATGTTGGTATGGAAGAGGGTCAACTCCATCATAGTAAATTGAGGAAAATTTAGCTTCATCATTCTTTATATTACCTTTCTTGAGAATTAGCTTATTTTCCTTCCATTATGTTCTTTATTACCACTACATATTTTTAGTCACTAATTCGTCTGTCCATTAGGCACTGTTTTCCAATTTGAGAGGGACAATTTTGAGTCAATCTAACACCCACTAGGAAAATTCTCATGGTGGCATTTACCAGGCTTGCCTCAATTCCTTGTTATCAGTGGTATTCTGTTTAGGGCTTATGCCACAGAGTAAAGAAAAAGGCAGATCGCTGTCCAGAGGCAGAGAAGCCTTTCTGTGATAGTGTCAGAAATCCAGAGCCATGGAACACACATTAGGGTGACTTTTTCTGTGCTTCAAACTGAGAAAAACATAACTCATTGACAGGGCACATGGGCATTCTTTAATAAAATATGAGTTAGTGACGCTGACCCTACAACCATCGTTTCTTTATCACACCTGTTCTGATTACTTGATGGTCACAATTCTCACACACATTGTTCATCTTTCCATCCACTAAAATGAAATAGACATACCGTGGTACCCCAGACACGGTAATTCCTCAGCTGGATTTCCTTCCTCCTCCTCCTCCTCATGCAGCACTCCATGAATCCAATGGATTCATATCACCAATCCATCCAGATAACTAACATCAACCCTCTCTTCTCCATCACATATGAATGAGTTATTTCCTTTCCCTTTGGCCTCAGTGCACTTTTATCAGCCCAAACATCTCATTATTCAAAGAGACATTTTTAAATATAAAATTCACAAGTCAAAGTAAAATTATTCAACACCACTACAAATGCGTATCTTCCCAATGGCTTAAATCCAACAGTTTTCTTATTTCGTCTTGCATTTCATTTCATAATCTAACAAAGCTTTTGATAACAGTGTCCCATGTTCCCTTTTTGTATCTTTTAAACGAGAACCATCAGTGCCTTTTAGGATTTGTTCTTCACTCAGCATTATCAGATTTTAATAATCCATAACGAGAGAACAATAAAAAAAATCAATTTAAGAAAGAGGTGCTTAGAGATATGATTAAACTGAGGTAAATGTAAAGAAGTTTAATTTCCACTTTTTACAAGACATATCTTCCAAGTAAGGAATCTAAGAGGTAATTCTTAACAGTATCAATTCACACTAAAGGTGCCTCCCATTTCTCTGCCACTCAACCCCCAAATCCCAAATCCATGGGCATGGTAAAAAAAAAAAAAAAGAATAAGAAGAAGAAGAAGAAGAAGATGAAGAACTCTTCTTTCCTAATAAAGGAAATCTAACTTGAGACACTGACTTCGGAAGTTAGAAAAAGTAAGAAGTTTCAATTCAAAGGGGACTTGAACCCCATCCACCAAGACCCAGATTATATCGTGCTTTATAATATGCCAAGGATATGTTTATATTAAGTGGTAAAATACACAAAATGGAATACAGAATAAAGGTACTTTAAATTTATTTTCTATTCGTTCAAGCATATGTATTATTATACTCTTAAAAGGCAGAGACTAGAGAATAAGTGAAGAAAATGATACTATAGAATACTACAGAATTAGGGTTAGGGGAAAGAGAAGTCATTGGGTTAAAAAAAATCTATCTTTTTATGTAAAAGCTAGGTCCACCAAACCTGGAAATAAAGGGACATCCTTCACTCAGGAAAAGTGACCTAAACTAGTTCAAGCTGGATCCACGAGACCTTTTCCATAATGGCCTTCAGCTTCCCTGAGATAGGACTGAATAGAAAGAAAATACAGTAAGAAGGAATCTCCGTCTTTCTGCCTCCCAGTATCCCTCCCTCCTTCCTTCTTTCCTTCCCTTTGTTTCTCTTTAGGACCTTTATCCAGCTGGAGTTGTGTTTCTACCAAAATTGGTCTATGTAGATATCAGATATGAGCTTACATGTATATATTTCTTGGTTTGCAAGCTCAAGAGTTCCCTTGGTGAAATCTGAAACTGACCCCTATACACAGAGGACAGGGAAAGACTGAAAAAAGAGAGAGACCACCCCCATATTAGTAGGTGACAGATTTAATATGCAAGGAAACTTATACATACGAGTCTTGTCTTGGATGCTGCAAGATATGTAGATCTCTGCACCTGCCCCCCAGAAGATTAAAAGTTTATACAGAGGTCTTAGTGAGATTCGATCACATATTCAGTCCAGATGGTCTCAAGAACAGCTTGTTTTCTCAAGGCTACATCCTTGGAAATGGCTACCATTGTGGAACAATGGACAGGACATAAATTCCAAGGACAGGCAAGGGCATCAAGACCCTACAACTGTCTGGGGTCCAACTCCTAGGTCAACCAGTGGTCACATCCTCTCGATGGCCTCCTCTGGTGTTATTAGGGGTAAAGGTGTGGAAGTAGCATCAGATGGCCAATACCGTCTGACCATACACAACTTCACTAAGGCACCTGTCATCACTCCTGGTCTTTGGAGAGCTGACTGCACAGGCTGCTACAGAAATGCTGCTCATTTATATTCACATGGCACTTTTGGGTCAATGGTGCTTTCTACTGTGTCTTTCCATCTTAGGTACAAAGCAACCATTCTGCTACTTTGACAATGTGCTAGGGTTTAGGAGATGTGAGATTCCCTGAGACCACTTCTCCCCAGGTGTATCAGCCCGGCATCTCTTCTCCCAGGTCCAGATATCTTTCCTTGCTTTCAGCAGAAAATGACTTCAGTCTTGTTCTCAGATCCCAGAGACCTAACGGGGAGCTCTTTCCTCATTTCAGGGTTTATCCAGGGGAGAGCCCATCTGGAGAAACTGATGATTTGACTCCAATTGATTCTACTTCACTCTCCCAAGTCTTTTACCTGTAGTGAGCGTGCTTTTGGTTTTCCTCAGGACCT
Source organism: Paguma larvata (assembly GCA_030068075.1). Lineage (NCBI taxonomy): Eukaryota > Metazoa > Chordata > Mammalia > Carnivora > Viverridae > Paguma > Paguma larvata. The sequence goes on along the minus strand of CM057834.1, from coordinate 86,670,417 downwards.
AAGCTTTTAAAAGCTTGGAGAGAAAATCCTTTCTTACTTTGAGTTATATTGTTTTATCTAGCCCAGGAGACAACGAACATAGAGTGACTGAACTATTTTAATAGCGGAAGGACAATAAGTTAATAAAGAAGAAAATGAGTAATTTAAAACGAGACAAAATATAGTTAAATTAAGAAAAGCCTGTATAGCAACTTGAAGTTACACTATTTTTCCTAAAAAGAATAGTTTACTCTTCAGCTATGTATCTCGGTCAAGTTCCTTTTACGGCTTCCAGTAATGGATACTTCCTTCAGCCCTTGCTACCTAAATGCAACTGCTCCAAACTCGGCATGCACTGAACAAAAATACAAGAATGCAAGGGATGTGGGGCTATGAAGGAAACTTGCCTTGTCAAGGTCACCTTCTTGATCCTGTGACCTATCTGAACTGTGATAAAATACTAAGACAAAACTTCCATGAAGTTAGGAACTTGGTCTTTTTTTGCTCATTACTGATTGCCTCCATTTAAAACAGAGCCTCGCTCATAAACATTTCTGCTATAAATACATCTTATAAGATCCACCTTTTGTATGTATATACATCAAGATATATTTTGGTAGTTGCTCCTGAACATTATTCATTATTCTGAGGCTCTGTGAGGCATCAGGTGAAGAAGGTGATAAACCAACAACAGCAAAAAATGGTAGAAAACTATGTGAGGAGTGTAAGTTGAGAGTTGGGAAGAGTACAGAGATAAAAATTCCTCTAAGAGCCTAAGGAACTGGCCTCCTCCATTACAGACTAGAGATCTGTAGATTTCCCCCAATTTCTCAGTGAACTATGAGGATGCCCTAATCATATGACAGGTGTGTTGGAGGGAAAACCCTTTTCCAGAGATTTTAACCTATCCAAATAAAACCAATAGCAGCTACACCTCCTCATCTCCCTCCAACATAGTCTGAACCATAAAGACAAATAATAGGCTTTTCATGAGGAGGGTTCACTGTGGTGGTCATTCATCATTGTCTTCTAAACCTGCTCCATTAGTACCTCTCCATACTACACTCTAGAAAGAGAGCATAGAAACAAAGTTGGGATCCAGATGTGTTCTGGACAAATGCCTGATATGAATCTGAGACCGAGGAGTTTTCTTATTTAGCTGCTAAATCTTCTTTGTGATATTAAAGCTACCTAGTAACTGAGCTCTTGATCACTAGTTTCTGGTACCAATTCTGGTTTTTCTTCTCCCTTAACGTTTCTTCAAAGGCGTACCTGGCATTACTCTGTGAAATATCCCTTTAGTCACCAAGAGAAACTCACCTCAGTAGGCTTAAATTTTTATGCCAGAGGAGTGTTTTATTTTTCCACTAGAGACCGTAAATGAGATATTTTATTGAAAATATCTCTTGAGCTATTGCTTGGGTATTACGACTGGAATGCCTTTTCCCATGGAGAATGAAACATACATCCATTATTAGTTCCATAATAATGCTGATAATATGAGCCAAACTCAATAAGCCTAACTAAATATGGATCTACAGAGTAATCTCCCGGATATGGAATAAGTGCTACACACAATGATTCATTTTCACTGGCAACAATGCAGAACAATCTCATGCGATGAGGTAGTTGCATTCCTAGAATACTGCAGCTTTCATTAAAATGCTGTGTATAAAATGAACACAGGCAAAATATGGAGCTACATCTCTCATGACTGGAGATGATCCAAACTATATGGTGTTAGAAAATATATAAAAGACTGAGCCCATTAGAGATCCCTGAATTAATCAGGGCACTTTTGAGAAGCTCTGTTACAGAATGCACTTCCTGAAAGCAGCTCCCCCTCTTGTCACCTCAAGGCTCTGCCGTTTTTGCTATTTTTGCTTGGAATAGCCTTCTGGTCATTCTTCAAGTGGATGACTCCTTCCCCAATTAGAACTCAGCTGATAAATCAACTTTCACAGGAAGATTTATCTAAGCCTCTGTCCCCTGGCCATGCCAGATGCTTCTCCTCTAAGCTCCAAATCATTACTGAGAGTATACAACTCTTCTAGGATTTATCACAATACTGTACTGTGTATTCATTTATTGTGATGCCTCACTACGTCATAAGCAGTTTCAAGATAACAAGCAAGCCCTTTGTTTCTCTGGCTCCTGACTTGTATTTGGCCTGGTATATAGCCACGGCTCAATGATCATGTGTTGATACCTCTTTCCTTGGCTAACTGTTGCTCATAGCTGAGTTCTCAATGTAAATACGACTTTCACCAAAAATGATTCAGAGTAAAAAGATAAAGAGATCACAATAACTAGGGAGAAAACAATACTCAGAAAGAAAGCCAATGGATTCAATTTATGGATAATTGGTCTTGGAAAGCCAACTAGAACAGACAGGAGTAAAACTTTCTTTTCAAGTATAAAGTATATGGAAATTTTCCTGAAATAAAAAAAGACCTGAAAAGTCATATTCAAAAGCAAGATGATTGAAAGCAATGTGAACTAAAAAATATCTTGGTTCATTTACAGAAGTCTGAAAATAAAGAATTTCCTAAGTATCCAGGCAGTGCCGGCATATAATTCACAAGGAAAATTGAATAACACTGACCTCTGACTTTTCTCCTAAGCAACATTAGATGCCAGGATATTGATTGATATACAATGTGTTGGGAAGAAAAGTATGTAATTCAAAAATTCTATACAAATTTAAGTTTCTTTCCAGTTAAAAGACATTTTTCCTAAACTGGAAGACATTTTCCTAAGCAAACAAAAAAAAAATCAGAAAACATATGAATAATGCTTCCTTCACTTCACTCCTACTTGAAGTTGGAAAATCCTAGGAACCAAAAGCTGCATTAGAACACAGAAATTCTAATTGGTTAAGTGGTTAAATTATGGAAAGAAATGTCTGGCAGAGAGTATTAAATCTGAATAAATGTTTAAGAAGGTCAATAACAATACTCTTAATAAGAATGGATGGAGATTTTATAAATCCTGAAAGAAATCTACATATTTAATAAAAATAAATTATTGATAATGGACTAGAATTAAGACCACAGACATGGCCTATAGGAAAGAGAGGACAAAGGAGGTGATACAAATGAACTAACTTTATTATGTGCAATGAAGGGAGTCAATATATTTGCTTCTATATTTGACATTACACATATATATGCATACATATATGTAAGCACATTTATATTTGACGTATAGCTTTAAATGCATCATTTTCCTAAGTTGCATAAGTATTAGTAGCTAGTAGTATTACTAGCTTCCAAGTAAAAAGATAACATAAAAACAAAGATCAAGTGAGAAAGGTAGAAAACTAAAAGAAGCAGTAAAGAGGAATAAAAATAATCACTTATTAATTCAAACTATTGAATTCCTACTATGAATCCGAGAGCATATAATAAAGAGTAAAAAAGACATCTTCCTCATCTCCAGGAAATTGAATAGTCTAAGAGCTTACACACACACACACACACACACACAGAAAGAGACTCTAGATTACAATCTTCATTGCTTTGAAGACCGCCTTTCTAACGTCCAATGCAGCTTCAGGGAAGTCTGCCTGTCAACACAGTATTCATAAGGAGTACTATCCCTCCCAGGGGACACGCCCATCACCTGTACTAATCAACCAAATCCTTCGTTCATAAATATGAATTAAAAACAAAGGTTTATTGGATATTTAAGAGAAACTACTTCTATAAAACAATAAGCAACAAGCTAGGCAAAACTGATCCTAGGTGAAATAGATAACTTAGAGCCAAAGTGGAAATTCAAATAATTATTTTAAAAATATAATTATTATCCTCAGATAGATTTAAGAGAATAATGCATCCAGCTACTAGGTATTTATCCAAGGGATACAAAAATTCTGATTCAAAAGGGCACATGCACAGCATGGTCAACAATAGCCAAAGTATGGAAAGAGCCCAAACGTCCATTAACTGATGAATGGAAAAAGAAAATATGGTATATATATGTGGTGTATATATACATATATATATGGAATACATACTTGGTGATCAAAAACAATGAAATCTTACTATTTGCAACAATGTGGATGGAACTAGAGTGTGTTATGCTAAATCAAATAAGTCAGAGAAAGACAAAAATCATATGATTTCACTCACATGTGGAATTTAAGAAACACAACAGATGAACATAGAGGAAGGGAAGGAAAAATAAAATAAAAACAGAGAGGGAGACAACCCATAAGAGACTCTTAAATACAGAGGACAAACTGAGGATTATTGGTGGGAAGTTGGGTAGAGGGGATGGACTAAATGGGTGATGGGCATTAAAGAGGGCACTGGTTGGGTCGAGCACTGGGTGTTATATTTAAGTGACTAATTCACAAAATTCTATTCCCGAAATCATTATTACGCTCTATGTTAATTAAATTATATTTAAATGTTTTGAAAAGACAAAATAGTGCATCCACCAACTAGGCAGGATGCTATGACATAACATTTGGCAAATAAATGTATAAAACAGAGAAACAGAAAGAGGAGAGGCTTAGAGGAGGGGGAAAAGGAAGCAAGGCCAGTGAATATACTAAACAATAAATGGATAGTACTAAAATCCAAGCTGATAATTTGATAATTGAAATATGTGGGGCACCTGGGTGGCTTAGTACATTAAGCGTCTGACTTCGGCTCAGGTCATGATCTCATGGTCCATTGGTCTGAGCCCTGTGTCAGGCTCTGTGCTGACAGCTCGGAGCCTGGAGCCTGCTTTGGATTCTATGTCTCCCTCTCTCTCTCTGCCCCTCCTCTGCTTGAGCTCTGTGTCTTTCTCACTCTAAAAAATAAATAAGAATCAAAAGAAAGAAAGAAAGAAAGAAAGAAAGAAAGAAAGAAAGAAAGAAAGAAAGAGAAAGAAAGAAAGAAAGAAAGAAAGAAAGAAAGAAAGAAAATTGAAATTTGTAATATTACAGATAATAGAACTAAAAGAAATGAAACTTATCTTGAAAAAGTAAGAGAAAAAGAGAACTCCAAACAGGCCAATATCCACTTGCTATCATGACAGAATCCACTACACTAGCCACACAGGGCTACTGAACGCTTTAAATGTGGTTAGTTTGAATGGAGGCATGTTGTAAGTGTAAAGTACAAAGATTCCAAAGGCTCAATATTTAAAAAAGAAGAATGAATAATGTCTCATTAATAATTTTAACACTGTATGAATATTCAAAGAATTATTTTTCTTATATGAGGCTAAGTACAATATTTAAATCTCTTCACTTATTTCATTTTAGTTGCTTAAAATATAGCTACTAGAAAATATAGCTACTAGAAAACTTGAAACAGCAGACATGGCTTGCATTGTATTTCTATTGGATGTTGCTAAAACAGTTTCAGAAACAAAGGAGAAAAAAAGAGATGAAAGATTAACAAGAAAATCAGCATATTCCCCGGAGCTCATAAAAGATAATATTCATATGGAAAGAGGCTTCCTAGTGCTAAGAAAAATAAAGATTCACAGCAAGACATATACTGTAGAAATTACAAAACTCCAAGAATGAAAAACAAACTATTAAAAGCTTTTTAAAAATATGTATAATATAATCTACATGAATAAAAAGCAGCCTGACATCAGACTTCTCGTCATCATTATTAGATGTGAAATATAATTTCTCTGAACGTTTTTCGGCTTTAGAATATATGCTGAGTTAAGCTGTCAATCAAATATGAGATTACAATAAGACATCTTTAAATAAGCAAGGACTCAGAAATCTACCTTGAAAATTATGAAAAATCTACTTGAAGAAAATTCAGTGGAATTTTTTTAAAGAAGAAGTATTTAAAAGGGAACAACATGGGATAGAAAACATAGTAACACATAAATCATGATATAGACCAAGTTAGCAACAGATGGAAGATTTTAAATGCCTGTAGCCAAACTGTCCATCCCAAAGCCTGGCCAAAAAAGAGAAAGAAAAAAAAAATCAAAATGTTTACAGGTGAGATTATGTATCAATATTTTTCAAAATTCCCAAGGTAATTGAAAAGTGTAATTAAGTTCGAGAATCTAAATAAATTCAAAAGGAATGTCAAAATAATCCATGGGAAAAACGATACTTCAAAATTCATTTTCAAGTAGTTGGCTGTACCTAGTGATTTAATATTACAACCACATTACATTGACTCTGCTGTGTATAATATTCTTATCATCGTAAGAATGAAATGTAGTTTTACTGCAGTTAAGTCTTTAGGTGCAACCCTTAGAGAAAGCTCAGTAGACTTTAGTATAGTTACACCAAAAATGTGGTTCTCATAATCCTTGACAATATAAAGATAATAATCAATAAAAACCAGGGGTTAGAGAAGGAGAAGCAATGACATCTTTTCTACTGGGCAGTCAAAAGATACTGTATAAACTTGATAAAAAAGAAAAGGAACCAAGATAAATAAGGGGGGGAAATGTCCCAGAGAATAATTATGAATTGGGGGGAAAATTATAATTTTTTTAAAAGGCTAGGATTCAGTTTTTTAAAATGATCTTGAAAAGTTGGGTCATCTTCAAAATCAAAAAGCAATGAAAAATGATCAGAGAACTAAAGGAAATTCTTGAAAATTTAAAACATCAGAGGTTGGTCCTCTAGACAGCTCAGTGGGTTAAGCATCTACCTCTTGATTTCGGCTCAGGTCATCATCTCCTGGGTCATGAGATCAAGCCCCACACTGATAGTGCAGAGCTTGCTTAGGATTCTCTTTCTCTCTCTCACTCTCGCTCTCTTTCTCTGCCCCTCCCATGCTTGCTCTCTCTTTCTCTCTCTCTATCAAAATAAATAAATAAAAACTTAAAAAGAAAATAAAACCTGAGTGGTAAAGAAAAATAAAGAGACATTTTAGAATATTGAGAAAAATCATCCATAAAACAAAAACTAAAAACACAGAAATGATAAAAAAAACACAAAGAATCAATCCAGAAGAACATCTGCTTAATAGAGAAAAATGCCAAGAAATTACAGAACAAATAACTGACATTTTCTCAGTTTCCAGATTGAAAAGGCCACCCAAGCAAATAAAGGAAGACCTAGCTCTAGAAATATTATTGCAATATTTCATAACATCCCAGATAAAGAAAGATCCTAAAAATGTCCACGGGCAGAAAAATAGAAACAATAATCCCAAAAGAAACAATAATCAAACTCACAGCCTACTTTTCATCCATCACACTGAATCCTAGGAAACAATATAGCAATACCTTCAAAGTTCTTTTGGTAAATGAAAATAATTTTCACCAAAAACTCCATATTCTACCTAATTGGCAATCAAGTGCCATGGGTGGCTAAAAGCAACTTCAGATATGTAATAACTTGGAAAAGTTTTCTCTCACACCCTCTGCCTTATGAAGTTGGTTAACAAACCGATGAGTAATCTAGCAAGTAAGAAATAGGAAAGAAAGGAAGTAAGAAATCAACCTATAAAAGCAGAGAAGGAATCTCACGGTGATAGCTGTTTGGATATTTTAAAGAACAACATTTGCATGAGGGACAGGAATGCCAAGGGCCCTAGAACGGAGGTCCCTTGGCCAAGGGAACTCCAGAGAATGTGGAATTGGATCCAGGACAGAGAGGGAAAAATGAGTCTATGATAAAGGCAAAGATAAAAGAAACATTGAACATGAATGAAAAGACATAATAAATGCTAGGAGGAATCATCAATACAAAAAATATAAATATAGTGCTAGGACAGGCTTGGCTATGCAGTGAATAGTATTTTCACAGGTGCTATAATGTAACTACTGTTCAATATAGACTTTAGAAATTCTAGGATCAATCCACAGACAAATCACATACTCAAAATGGACTTCATCATGCTTGTATAATGCAGTGTTGTAGAACATCAACCTTAGGAACATTAAAATGAAAGCAAAGGTGGCTGAAGTTACGAGGTGGAGCTGCAGGAGAAGGAAAAGAAAAGGTAGCGGCACTAATGTCCTCATCTTCTAAGGTGAAATATTAAAAGATGTGCTACTTATTTCCCAAAGTTATAACTAGTTCCCAGTCACCTTTAACTATCACTTTAGTTTTTCCCAAATAAGACAAAAGCAAAAGATGTCTTATAACATGGAGGGTTGGAGTGGAATAAACAGGGGGAAAAAAATCCCTAGCAATGTCATCAATATTCGAAGCAAAGCAGGGATATCAACTTCATGGATTAAGCATCTCATACCTCCATGCCCAGATTTGATAATGATGGTACACCTATATTTGGTTATTTATTTATTTTAATGTTAATTCCAGGGATGCCTGAGTGACTCAGTTAGTTAAGCAATCAACTCTTGATTTCAGCTCTGGTCATGATCTCATGGTTTAGGAGCTCAGCCCTGCATCAGGCTCTGTGCTGGCAGCGTGGAGCCTGCTTGGGATTCTCTTTCTACCCCTCCCTTGGTCTCTCTCTCTCTCTCAAAAAAAGAAAAAACTTAAAAATGTTAATACCATCATTTTATTTTCATCTGTAAAAATCTTCTAAATTAAAACGTTTCCAAACTGAAAATGTTATCCAACTAGAACTATTCATGTAACTCAGAGTCATAATTGTATTCTATGAAATATGTGTGTTTTCTGGGATTCCTTTGTCAAATCCAAATCAGTGTTATGTCTTGTTGATCTGTATGCGATGACAGTAATGAAAATCTCCCACAAATAGATTCCTCCTCAAAACATACTGTCTCATAACATAACTAATAGGGTTTGTATCATAGTAACACAGTAGAAATTAAATCTGCTTTATTATACTTTTATTAACAAACAGTGACTCTCTTTGCCTCTTTATTTTTTACTTCTATATTGTCTGATTAATGATATGTACACATCTTTTCTTGTTTATATTATTAACCTTTCCTTTAAATTTTTTTATATCTGTGTTCTATATCTTGAAAGTGTCAGAAAGCATTGATTCTAACACAATTCCAAACACTGCTTTTATAACAAAGTAGCTTCTCCCATTTAAATATTTTCTCATAAAAGCAATATTTGGTCAAATTTATACCTAAAATTTTTGCACTCCTTTAACTTTTCCTTTGTCATCTATCTTGTGTTATAGTGCAGGTTTTGTATACTTTTATTCTTCAATGATTAGAAATTTTGATATTGTTTTTAAAATTAAAAATTTAGGGGTGCCTGAGTGGCTCAGTCAGTTATGCCTCTGACTTCTGCTCAAGTCATGATCTCATGGTTTGTGAGTTCAAGCTCAGATTGCTGCCAGTGCAGAGGTCTCTTTGGATCGTCTGTCCCCCTCTCTTTCTGCCACACTCACTCTCATGTACTCTATCTCTCAAAAATAAATAACACCTAGAAGGCATGGGAGACTGTAGAGCAGGACAAGCCAGACTGCCCGTGCCACCCTGTAAGCGCTGCCTGAACACCCTGGTTTGAGACACCTAGTCCAGGGAGGAGAGATTGGGGTGTTGCCATTTTTCTCCCCATCACCAACACAGTGGGGCTTCAGGGAATAGCACGGTAGTCTCCCAAGGAAGCAGGCCCACTTACACCAAACCCTGCCCCTCCACGCCTGGTAACTGCTTCTCTACCAGAGCGAGATTGACACTGACCAAATCAGAGGGCTTCTCCTCCAGACCACCACGGCCACCGGTCCCAGGCACCAACAGTCAACAGCCCTGAGGTTTTCAACTCTTGTTATATATAAATTTCTTTCTTTCTTTCTTTCTTTTGTTCTTTCGTTCTTTCGTTCTTTCTTTCATTCTGGTTGCCTGTTTAATCAGGTATTCTTACTGTATCTTTTTATACCTTTCTGCACCTCCTACTTTATTTTCCTCTCTCTCTCTCTCTCTCTGTGGATTAAGCCTTACAGTTTCTTTGATTCTCTGCCTGGTTTTTTTTTTTTTCCACCCCTGTCATTTCTCTCTTTGTATGGGATAAGGCTTCTTCCACCCACCCCACTTTTTTCTTTTTTTTCTAGGGTTTCTTCAACAAACAAATCAATGTACACTTGGTGGAAGGTTAAAACCACCACCACAAGCAGTGAGATAAAGCAACCAAAGACACAATAATGGAGTGCACACCACACACTCCAAAAACATTTCCTGAAGTTCCAGGCCCTGGACAGGGTATGACCCCTTTCTATTATAGTAGTACTCACAGGTTCAGGGCACATAACAAGCTGTTAAAACACATAAAAGCAAACTAGCCAAAATGATGAAACTGAAGAATTCTCCTCAAAAGAAATTCCAGGAAGAAATGACAGCCAGAAAATTGCTCAAAACAGATATAAACAATATATCTGAACAAGAATTTAGAATAATAGTCATAAGACTAATAGATGAGCTTGACAAAAAGCATAGAAGACAGCAGAGAATTTATTGCCGCAGAGATCAAGGATCTAAGAAATATTCATGGTGAATTAAGAAATGCTGTAAATGAGATGCAAAATAAACTAGTTGCAGTGACAGCAAGGATGGAAGAAGCAGAAGGGGAGAATAAGTGAAATAGAAAATACAACTGGAAAATGATGAAGCTGAAAAAATAAGAGGGATAGGAAATTAATAGATCAAGAGGGGAGAATTAGAGACCTGAGTGATTCAGTAAAATGTAATAATATCCATATCATAGGAGTTCCAGAAGAAAAGAGAGAGAAAGGGACAGAAGGTTTATGTGAACAAATTGTAGCTGAGAACTTCCCTAATCTGGGGAAGGAAGCAGACATCCAAATTCAGATGGCAGAGAGAACTCCCTTCAAAATCAACAAAAATGGTCAACACCATGACATATCATAGTCAAACTGTCAAAATACAAAGATAAAGAGAGAATTCTGAAAGCAGCTAGGGACTAACAGGCCTTAACCTACAAGGATAGACACATAAGGGTAGTAGCAGACCTGTCCACTGAAACTTAGCAGGCTATAAGGGAGTGGCAAGAAATATTCAATGTGCTGAATAGAAAAACATGCAGCCAAGAATCCTTTATCCAACAAGGCTGTCATTCAAATAGAAGGAGAGATAAAGTCTTTCCCAGACAAACAAAAACTAAAGAAGTTCATGACCACTAACCAGCCCTGCAGAAGATCCTAAGGGGGACTTTATGAATGAAAAGCAATGAAGACTACAATGGACCAGAGACATCATCAAAGCACAAAACATACAGATAACACAATGACACTAAATCCATACCTTTCAATAAACACTCTGAATATAAAAGGACTAAATGCCCCAATCAAGAGATATAGGGTATCAGAATGGATAAAAAACCAAGATCCATCTATATGCTGCCTATAAGAGACTCATTTTAGACCTGAGGACATTTGCAGATGGAAAGTGAGGAGATGGAGAACCATTTATCATGCTATTGGATGTCAAAAGAAAGCTGGAGTAGCCATACTTATATCAGACAAACTAGATTTTAAGCCAAGGACTGTAATAAGAGATCAAGAAGGGCATTATATCATAAGTAAGGGGTCTATTTATCAAGAAGAGCTAACAATTGTAAATGTTTATGCCCCCATCTTGAAGCACCCAAATATATAAATCAACTAATTACAAAAATAAGCAAACTTATTGATAATAATACTGTAATTGTAAGTGACTTTAATATTGCACTTACAGCAATGGACAAATCATCTAGGGAGAATATCAATAAGGAAACAATGGCCTTGAGTGATACACTGGACCAGATGGGACTTAATAGATGTATTCAGAACTTTTCATCCAAAAGCAAAATACACATTCTTCTCAAGTGCACATGGAACATTCTTTAAGATAGATCATATACTGGGTCACAAAACAGCATTCAACAAATATAAAAGGGTTGAGATCATACCATGCATATTTTTGAATCACAACACTATGAAACTTGAAATCAACTGCAAGAAAAAATTTGGAAAGCCTCCAAATACATGGAGGTTAAAGAATATCCAACTAAAGAATGAATGGGTAAACCAGGAAATTAAAGAAGAAATTAAAAAATATATGGAAGCCAGTGAAAATGAAAACACAACAGTCCAAATCCTTTGGGATGCAGCAAAGGCTGTCCTAAGAGGAAAATACATTGTAGTCCAGGCATAACTCAAGAAGCAAGAAAGGGTCCAAATTCAGAACCTAACCTCACACCCAAAGGAACTAGAAACACAGCAGCAGGGAAAGACCAAAGCCATCAGAAGAAGAGAAATAATAAAGATTAGAGCAGAAATAAACAATATAGAATCCAAAAAAAGTAGAACAGATCAATGAATCTAAGAGCTCATTTTTTGAAAGAATAAGAAAAATTAGTAAACCCCTTGCCAGGCTTCTCAAAAAGAAAAGAGAGAGGACCCAAACAGATAAATCACAAATGAAATGGGAGAGATCACAACCAAAACCACAGAAATACAAACATAGTATTCTCTAATGAATACTATGAAAAAATGTATGCCAACAAACTGGACAATCTGGAATAAATGGACAAATTCCTACACACCCACACAGTATCAAAATTCAAAATTCAAACAAAAAATTGGAACAGATCCATAAACAGCAAAGAAATGGATAGGTTACCAAAATTCTCTCAATAAAAAGCCAGATGGCTTCCTAGAGGAACGCTACCAGACATTTAAAGAAGAGTTAATAACTATTCTTCTTGAGCTGTTCCAAAATAATAGAAATGGAAAGAAAACTTCCAGACTCATTCTATGAGGCCAGCATTACCTTGATTTTCAAACCAGACAAAGACCCCACTAAAAAAGGAGAATTACAGGCCAATATCCCTGACGAACATGGATAAAAACAAAAATTCTCAACAAGATACCAGCAAATAGAATTCAACAGTATATTAAAATAATTCTTCACAAAGATCAAGTGGGATTCATTCCTGTATGGTAGAGCTGGTTCAGTATTCACCAATCAATCAATGTGATAAATCACATTAGTAGAAGAAAAGATAAGAACCATATGAATGCATTAGCATTCTTCAGAGTTAGAAAAAACAATCCTAAAATTTGTGTGGAACCACAAAAGACCCCTAATAGCCAAAATAATATTGAAGAAGAAAACCAAAGCAGGAGGCATCACAATCCCAGACTTTAGCCTGTATTACAAACCTGTAATCATCAAGACAGTATGGTATTGGCACAAAAACAGAAATATGGTCCAATGGAATGGAATAAAGAACCCAGAAACTTACCCAGAAATATATGGTCAACTAATCTTCAACAAAGCAGGAAAGGGTATACAATGGAAAAATGACAGTCTCTTCAGTAAATGATGCTGGGAGAACTGGGCAGTAACATGCAGAAGAATAAAACTAGACCACTTTCTTACACCATACACAAATATAAACTCAAAATGGATGAAAGACCTAAATGTGAGACAGGAAACCAACAAAATCTTAAAGGATAAAACAGGCAACAACTTCTTTGACCTCAGCCACAGCAACTTCTTACTTACTCAACATGTCTCTGAAGGCAAAGGATAAAAGCAAAAATGAACAATTGGGATCTCCTCAAGAGAAAATGTTTCTGCACAGCAAAGCAAACAATCAATAAAACTAAAAGGGAACCAACAGAATGGGAGAAGATATTTGCAAATGACATATCAGATAAAGGGTTAGTATCAAAAATCTATAAAGAACTTAACAAAGTCAATACCTGAAAAATAAATAATTCAGTGAAGAAACGAATAGAAGATGACCTGAACAGGCACTTTTCCAAAGAAGACATCCAGATGTCCAACAGACACATGAAAAGGTGCTCAACATCACTCATCATCAGGAAATACAAATCAAAACCACATTGAGATACTACCTGACACCATGGGTCAGAGTGGCTAAAATTAACAACTCAGGAAACAACCGATGATGGCAAGGATGTGGAGAAAAGGGAGCCCTCTTGCACTGTTGGTGGGAATGCAAACTGGTCCAACCACTCTGGAAAACAGTGTGGAAGTTCGTCAAAAAATTAAAAATAGAACTACCCTACGACCCAGCAATAGCACTTCTATGGGGACATGTACCCCAATGTTTATAGCAGCACTATAACAATAGCCAAATTATGGAAAGAACCCAAATGTCCATCAACTAACGAAGGGATAAAGAAGATGGGATATATATATATACACTATATATATATATACACATATATATATATATGTACATATATATACATATACATATACATATACATAAACATATAATGGAATACTACTTGGCAATGGAAAAGAATAAAATCTTGCCATTTGCAACAAAGTGGATGGAACTGGAGGCTATCATGCTGCATGAAATAAGTCAGTCAGAAAAAAGACAAATACCATATATTTTCATTCATATGTGGAATTTGAGAAAGTTAACAGAAGACCATAGGGGAAGGGAAGGAAAAATAAGTTACAAGTTATAAGGGAGAGAGGCAAATCATAAGAGACTCTTAAATACAGAGAACAAACTGAGAGGTGATAGGGGTAGGGCGTTGGAGGGCAGGGAAAATGGAAAATGGGCATCGAGGAGGGCACTTACTGGGATGAGCACTGGGAGTTGTATGTAAGAGATGAATCATAGGAATCTACTCCCAAAGCCAAGACTATAGTGTATAAACTGTATGTTAGCTAACTTGACAATAAATTATTTAAAAAATAATAAAAATAAAATAAAATAAAATTGAAAAACTAGGCATTTAAAAAAATAGATTTTAAAATATAAAATAATAAAAATAAAAAACTTAAAACTATCAATTACCAACTTAAGGAATTTTGAATGTGTGTTTGAGCTTCCTGAAATTTTATGGGATTAAAAAGGAGATGCACTCTAATTTTTTTCTGTTTCTTCTTTTATGGAAGTATATTTCAAGTAAGTATGATTTTCCCAAATACTCAAGTGACTGTTCCATGTGAGCTACAAAAGTTCTTACCACCTCCCCTACACCATTCACCTATTCATCTGTATTTAAAAAAAATAATAATGTTTATTTTTGAGAGAGAGAGAAGGGAATGAGTGGGGAAGGGGCAGAGAGAAAGAGGGAGACAGAATCTACAGCAAGCTCCAGGCTCTGAGTTGTCAGCACAGAGCCTGTTGAGGGGCTTGAACTCCCAAACTGTGAGATCATGGCCTGAGCCAAAGTCGGATGCTCAACAAACTGAGCCACCCAGGTGCTCCTCATCTGTCTTAAATCTCATGGTTATCCAACTACACGAAGAATTTTTATTTGAAAGAAATTTAATTAATTATAGTTCTTCTTGATCATATATTATATATTCCTGAAACAAGTCCTTTTTTCAGTTCTCCCCCATTCTCTGATAGGTCCTTCATCAGCATAAGGTTTCTAGGGAAAGTCTACATCATTGTGAATGGTTCCCAACCACTTATTTACCCCCACACATGTCCTCTTTTATACCAGGAATTATATTTTTTCTAAGTACAGAAATAGCATTTCCAGTGAGGTATAAATAGTATACAGGGTATAAAGAGAAAACAGGATCTGAATGAACTCAGAAGACAATTACTAAATTTCCAGCAAGAGGCTGCTAGGTGTTGGGTTTCACTTTTTCAGCCAGGTATACACAACGTTTTGTTGGCTAAACTGATAATTAGATGAACCTAGTCAACTAATCGTAATTTTTGCACATATGCTGCTCCATGTAACCAACAGTAGAAAATTTTCCCTACAGTAAAGTTGTTGGCTGTTACCCATAATTTCCTAATATAATTGAGTGTCCTTTTGTCTTTATTATTTTAATGAGAAGTTCAAAGTGAATATAGTGGACACTGTTAATCTAATTCCATCATATCCCCAATGGGCTGAGGTTCTTTATCTAAGTAAAGCCTGATTAACATACAATGTTTAATTTACACAGAACATGGAGTGGGAAACTATCTCTGTGAAATCCACAGTAGCATATACAGAGTGATGGAGCAAAGAGAAAATATTCACCTAAAAGTAAAACTAGAAAGAGGACAGCAAAGCAGAAGCTTAGAAAAAATATATGTAAATTAATCAGAGATAATGGCAAGTTCCTAAAAACTGGCACTGAAGGGTAAAGGCTTACTTTCCTCTCAATAGTCCTTGATGGACCTTGAGGGTGCTCTAGACCTGAAATGCATCATCATTATAAGTGTCAGTGGTTGGAAAAGTAAAAGATACTGGATAACTCATTGATCTCATTAATCAATTAACAAGTGCCAACAATTAGCCAAAAATTAGATATACTCTAAGGCTCTGCAGTGTTGGAGTTGCTGAAATTAACAGCATTCAAATAAGAGAATCTAATGTCAAAAACGTTGCTAAAGGCAGCCATAAAAGCAAGTAACTGTAATTAGGACACCTTAGCAGATTCTAAACCTTACGGTTTATTTACATTTGAAGATAAAAGCTGTATGAAAGACCTTTGTAGGCCATTAAGATCTAGATGCTTAGAGGTAGCATGTCAATATTACATCTTTCAGTTAAAGTCAATACTCTCATCTGTTTAATGGAAAATTCTTTGATCAGGAATTCTTTTTGAAAACAAGGTCTTGAAAGCAGAGTTTTCCATATCACCTGTGGAGTGAAACTAATGGAATAACCAGAAGGACAGATGACCCTATCTTGTCCAACTTAGTGATGTTAAGCCATTGAGATGCTAGCAACTGACCCATCGTCTGGGAATTTAGAATCATTTCTGTTCATTTTTCAGAAATAAATGATACTCTACTTGTTCACCAAAATTCGTTGATGGTCCCAACAATAGCATCTCTTAGTGTGGTAAGGCAGGAAGAGAAGTACAGCCCATTTAATGAAATTAGCTACATCAACAATGGCTACCAAGGCAGTGAAAGATGCTTTTGGATTCCTAAATCCTAGCAGAAGTTGGTTCTAGACCCGCTACATTGTTCACTTCCTTTTTTGAAGAAGGTGTCCAACGAGTGTTTCTCTAAGTATTAATTTTTTCTAGGAAACAAGTCACCTTGATGCAAATGTACTTGCAAAAACACTGTAATCACCTCTCTTATGGAATAGTGACAAATCTCAACATAACTGTAGCTGAGGTCAACAATGAGCTCTTGTTTTATGCTCAGGAATGCTCTGCTAAGCGCCTGGGGCAGAAAGACAGTATCGTTCCTGCCTGCCTCCTTCAGGCTGGGTCAGGCTTTCTCCTGCTCTACCTCCATTTTACACTGCACAGATCCTCACCACTGTACCTACTGTGTTGTGGTTTGACTGTCTTTATGCATCCGCCACCCACCCTACTACCACTGGACCTCCTCATGAGTGGGGACTCCGTCACAATCATTTTCTCAACACTCAGCACACTGTGTAGTGCTATATGCCTCACACATAGCTAGCATCTCATTCCATAATCATCTCTTGACCAAGCCATGAAATCACAATCTTGTGGTAGAGACAAAGAACACAACTGTAGTAAGCATAACAGAAAACAAGGCAGTGATTAGTGCCACAGTAAAGGTGAAGCTAACTACAAATTACTTTTACTTTCTTCAAGTCCAGAAGTGAAGCTCGTGACAAATAGATTTCAGAAAGATATTACTGTCTTTTCTAGACATGTCACTGAAATAGTTGGAGATATTCAATTCTCTGACTGCTTAGTGAATATGAAAAAAAAATTTTTTAAATGAGATGACTGAAATATAAGGGAGAAAAACATTCAATCCTGTTAAAGCAATAGGTGAAGTCACTATGAAGACATCTAAGATGGCATGAAAATCCTTGGTGTATCCAACTGGGTTCATAAGTCTGAATATTATAAAAATCATAAACACAGAGACAGAAATTTGCTACTCTATTTTCATAACCCTAACTAACTTCACATTTTTCCATACTGCAACACTAAAACTACCAGAACGAAGTCAGAAGGTTTCAGTCTACTGTTTCACATATTTTGCCACAGAGAACCAACATCCCTTCGTTTTCCCCAGAAAGTAACAACCTACTAGTATAACCCTCGAGTTAATTCTTCCCCTTAAACATCTGTTATGAAGACTTCAATCAAATGGAGACAATGTATGTTAAAGCACGGTGAGAAGTTTGAAATATTATACAAGTGTGAGATGATATTTTGATCATAACTTACATGTATACTTGCCTCTCTGATTACATGATTTGGCACTATTATGGACGTTGAACCTAGGGTCACTGAAAACAGAAACGAATGTCTAATCTTAGAGTGTTATTTTGGGGACACCTAGGTGGCTTAGTTGGTTAAGCATCCAACTCTTGGTTTCGGCTCAGGTCATGATCTCATGGTTTGTGGGATCAAGCCCCATGTCAGGCTCTGGCTAACAACATGAAGCCTGCTTACAATTCTCTCTCTCTCTCTCTCTCTCTCTCTGTTCCTCCTCCCCACTTGCTCTCTCTCAAAATGAATACACATTAAAAAGAAGTTTGTCATTAAAAGACTTATTTTGGTTGGCTGAGATTTTATAGTATTACTAGTTTTAGCGGCAGACTTACTATATATCCAAGAAAAGTCTATGAGGGCAACTCCATGCTCCATCTTTGAATATGAAACCAAGTATTAAATCATAGTTCTCTTTCTTGTTTGTTTTTTTAAAATTTTATTTATTTTCAGAGAGATGGAGAGATAGAGAGAATCCCAAGCAGGCTCCACACTGTGAGTGCAGAGCCCATTGCGGGGCTTGAACTCACAAACCAATCATGATCTGAGCTTCAGTTGGATGCTGAACTGACTGAGCCACCCAGGTACCCATATCTCTTGGTTTTAATTAAACTCTTTGTTTCAGAAAGGAAACTCCCAATTCATTTGGCCATGAAAGTGCCTCCTTTTGTTCTATCAATAAAGATACTCTGATCATGGGACCCTTTAGAGATATTGGTCTCTGTTTACAACTCCTTCAACATTCTAGATAAAAAGGTGGCCCTGAGATATCAGAAAGTAATGATGTTATCAGAGACCAATAGAGTCCTTTGAAAACAAGTAAGAATCTAGACTAAATGGCTACAGGTCAAAGAAGGGACAATTTAAAGACTGATAAAGACAGTGAGTGTAATAAATGGAAACACATTCAATACATTTAAGACCATAAGGGCATACAGATACCAAACACAACACACAAACTCTGCTGGGCACTTCTGGGAGCTGCTAGAGAACTGCTTCATGATTGCATAGGTATAAAGGGAGGTGACTCTTTACCTTGCTTTCATTATAAAATCTGCACAACTTGGTAACACAGTTGTTGAAGAAAGGAATGTTTCTTTTTATATAAATTACAGCTAATAAATGGAAGTGAATGACAGACATCATACAACCTCTAGGGGGCTAATGGGTTTATGCAATGATTTTTCAAGGGCTACTAATGTTCCAGAAAGAGAGGCAAGCAAACATCATATACCTCCTAATGGAAGAACACAGAACAGCACCACCTATGAAGTAGGCTTGCAAACGTAAACCAATAAATAGGAATGTGAATCTAATTAAGTTTATAGATCTAACTAATGAATTATAGGAAATTCAAAGAACAGAGAAACATAACAAACATATTAAGTGATACCATGTAGATGCAGTCAGAAAATTCATGCTGTGGGAATATCTATAGGATATATATATATATGTGTGTGTGTGTATGTGTGTGTATATATATATATATATTATGACAGAGATGAAAAAAGTCTTGACAGATGAGAAACCAACAAATCAGTTGTAATATATATACTGATTCCCCATCAAAATGGGGAAAAGGGAAATAAAGAAAGAAGGAAAAGCAATGCAAAGAAAAAATATATATAAGATAATTTTGAAAATATGAACACTGCCTTAATATCTAGTGATACTAAGGAATTATTGGTAATACTTTTTAGTGATGAAAATGATATGATGGTTTTGTCAGAACAAAGAGAACTTACAATTAAAAATATATAATAAAATATTTGGAAATAAAATACTACTTATGAGATTGACTTGAAAATAATACAGGCAGAGTAAGTAGAGGTATAGATTAAATAAGACTGGCCAGGTATTCATAATAGTTGAATTTGAATGAATTGTCAAAGAGGGGTATATTGAATTTATTGCATTATTCTCTTTGCTTTATATATATACATATATATATATATAAAACTGTTCACAGTAAAATGTTTGGTTTTTTGTCATTTTTCTGAGAGAGAGAGAGAGAGAGAGAGAGAGAGAACAAGCAGGGGAGAGGCAAAGGGAGAGAG
Organism: Paguma larvata; assembly: GCA_030068075.1. Classification (NCBI taxonomy): domain Eukaryota; kingdom Metazoa; phylum Chordata; class Mammalia; order Carnivora; family Viverridae; genus Paguma; species Paguma larvata. The sequence continues at coordinate 86,650,339 of CM057834.1, read as the reverse complement.
AGTGATAAAGAATCTTAAGCAGACTCCATGCCCAATGCAGAGGATGACTTTGGGGTCAATCTCACAACTGTGAGATCATGACCTAAACCAAAAATCAAGAGTCGAACCGACTGAACCACCCAGGCACCCCAGTAAAATACATTTTTAAAAAATGTCTGATAAAACTACAGTTAAACATCTAAGAAATAGATTGGAAAATCCTAAAGACTTCATAGATCATGGCCCTTGGTTAAATATCCTGCTTTGGATACCCTGATGAAAACCAGCAGAAATTCACATCCTCTCCGCAAATGGCCACAAGAAACCAAAGAGTCAAGATGTCTACTGCCAAGTATTCCCTCCTGTCCTCTGGGAGCATTCAAAGTTCATTTTTAAATCCAAAGAGATCTTTAATAAAATGGAGTGATTGATAAAATCTATCAAAATGGAAATTAATAGAAATCTATGTTAGAAGATTCACTTCTATACAATTTTAAGTCGACATAATAGATTTTGGAAATAACACATGAATATGAGATCGTAGAAAAGACAGTAAGCTTACAGGAAGTCAACCGTGTGAGTCTACCAAAAAGAAAGTGAATATTTCTGTGAATTCATAGCTCAGTACCAACCAGGACAAGGCAATGTGTCAGTCCCAGTCCAATCTCTGTCAGACCACACCTACGATATCTTCCCCACTAAAGGTAGTTGACCATACCGGAAAGGTTTTAGAATTAACTATACAGCTAGGAAGCCTAAAAGACCTGCCACATCAGAAAAATATGAAGTAAAATTATGTTTATCTTAGAGCACAGGGGCCTGGATGGGGGTGGGGCCCCGATAGGTCTATGCAGAGGATGGAAGTGTTGTCATATAAAACGAGTGGCTCCTCCCTATTAGGCCCAATGGAAAAGTATTACAGGCAGCCCAAAGCCAGGAAGCACAGAAAACTTTCAACTACAGGTTTGGTTACCAAAAATATCAGAGGTCATCTTTGCCTGGAGGTGTGCACATACACACTAGACAGCTTCTTGCTGTGATGTCATAAAAGGAATGATATTCGATTCCTCATAAAGACCTGCAATTTATCATAACCACCCTGGTTATTTAGCTCTTCCCTCCTCTCATTCTAAATGGCAGGTAATTCAGGGATTATTACTATTTCCTATTTGTGTCCAAATCACAGCTTCCATTCTTTAAAATTAGCCACCTTTCCCTCCTCCTGCCTGACGTGTTCACTGTTGTCATGATGTGTGGTTTGGAGTGTAACATTTGAGCACAGATAGGCGGTTGTTACCTAGTTTGAGCTCAGCCAGAAGCAGATGGGTGACGAGAAAGGAAAAAGGTTCTATATATACACACCTAAGCATAAATGATGGGGAAGGGAAGAGTCAAGATAAAGAACATGGCAAGTAAATTGTACCCATTACTTTTAAAGTTTTTGAGCGGAAATAAAAGCCTTACATTGCAGTAGGTTTAAGTGGAAACTCTACTCTGTAGATTTAGGTTTCTAATTTACAGAAGAACATCCGGAACTTTGAGCCCATGGGTGTACTTTGTCTATGTCTGTTCCAGCATCCTGCATTATTCTCTTGTCACTCCTTGACCTAAAGATGATGGGTGACTACTATCAGTACTCTAAAAACAAAGAAATACAATTGATGATATTGACTAACATTGATGTTATTCAGAGACGATTGATTTCTTGCCCTCGAAAGCCCTTTGAATTTTGTTTTGAAATGTGTAGCATCACAATAGAGGATTCTTTTTTCCCTTTTTCCTCCAGTACACTAAACTAAGCAATTTGTAGAAATGATAGATATGGAGACCTTTCCTTCCAAAGAGAATACACTCTGATTTTATATTACTCTAGGTATTTGGCCAGATTTTATGAATGCATGACATGACTAAACCTAATAAAACCGAATGTACACTGGGGACAAAATATTAGACTTCTATTTATGTAAAGTTATTTCTTTAATCATGCCATTCCACCACTAAAGCTAAAATAACCCAAAATGAATAATATAAACAATAACTGAGTTTTTAAAATGTGTTTTAATTTTAAAGCAGAATTTACTTTTATAGAGAGACATCAAAGTCCAAGCTCCGGCTCTCTGCTTTATTAGATGTGCAACATTTGTGTAGTCTCAGTTTCTCAGTAAGTAGATAAGACATTCAGAATGGGATCACCTTGTTGATTCCTTCTAGTTTCAAGTCTTTGAATGTGAATTGAAAAAGTAGACCTAAAATACATGAAGAGCCAAAGTATTGTTGAAAAAAATAAAACCAAAGCTGGAGGCATCATACTTCCACACTTCAAGCTATATTACAAAACTGTAGTAATCAAGACATTATGATACTGGCACAAAATCAGATACATAGATCAGTGGAATAGAACAGAGAACCCAGAATTGGATGCACAGATATATGGCCAACTAATCGTCAACAAAGCAGGAAAGAGTATGTAATGGAAAAAGGACAGTCTCTTCAGCAAATGGTGCTGGGAAAACTGGAAGGCGACATGCAGAAGGAAACTGGACCACATTCTCACACCATACATAAACATAAATAACATAAATTCGAAATGGATTAAAGACCTAAATGTGAGACAGGAAACCATCAAAATGCTACAGGATAAAATACGCAGCAACTTCTTTGACCTTGGCCTCAGCAACTTCTTGCTTGACATGTCTCTGGAGGCAAGGGGAAATAAAAACAAAAATAAAAACAATCAGCAAAATTAAAAGGCAACAGACAGAATAGGAGAAAACACCTGCAAATGACATGTCGGATAAAGGGCTAGTGAAAAATTATAAAGAATTTACCAAACTCAACACCCAAAAAACAAATAATCCAGTGAAGAAATGGGCAGAAGACATGAATAGACACTTTTCCAAGGAAGACATTCAGAGGGCTAACAGACACAGTAAAAGATGCTCAACATCACTCATCATCAGGGAAATGCAAATTAAAACCACAATGAGATACCACCTCACACCCATCAGAGTGGCTAACACTAACAACTCAGGAAACAACAGATTTTGGCAAGGATGCATAGAAAAGGGGAACACTTTTGCATTGTTGGTGAGAGTGCAAACTGGTGCAGCCACTCTGGAAAACAGTATGGTGGTTCCTCGAAAAATTAAAAATAGAGCTACTCTATGGCCCAGCAATTGCACTACTAGGTATATATCCAAAGGATACAAAAATGCTGATTCAAAGGGGACATATGCACCCCGATGTTTATAGCAGTGCTATCAACAAGAGCCAAATTAGGACAAGAGCCCAAATGCCCATTGACTGATGAATGGATAAAGAAGATATGAGATATCTATATATCTATACATAATGGAATATTACTCAGCAATCAAAAAGAATGAAATCTTGCCATTTGCAGTGGTGTGGATAGAACTAGAGTGTATTATGTTAAATGAAATAAGTCAGAGGAAGACATACGCCATATGATCTCACTCTTAGGTGGAATTTAAGAAACACAACAGATGAACAAAGGGGAAGAGAAAGAAAAATAAGATAACAACAGAAAGGGAGGCAAACCATTAGAGACGCTAAAATACAGGTTTGCTGGAGGGGAGGTGGGTGCGGAACTGGGTTAAATGGGTGATGGGCATTAAGGAGGGCACTTTTAGGGATGAGCACTGGGTGTCATATATCAGAGATGAATCACTGGGTTCTACCCTTGAAACCAAGGCTATACTGTATGTTAACTAACTTGAATTTAAATTTAAAATAAAATACATGACTATCTTACGTTTAAAAAAAAGGCACAATATGTAGAATAACATCATAGAGGCACAATATATAGAAAGAGATTAGATGAAAATATGCACAAAAAATAAGACCCTGCTTTGAGGAAAGGGGATACGAAATAGCTCATATTGCTTCTGTTTACTTTTTCCTTGTATTTTCCTAAGAGTTCATAAATCATATATGATAGATGCATAATAGGGGAGAGCAGACAATTTTTCCAACATTTAAGAAGCAATATTTGTCTCAGGCCACTACTTTGTCTAAGCGTGCGACATCAACCATTGTCAGCACAGGAAATAAGATTTGCCTCTCATGTGCTCCTTGTTTAGGATAAAGTTCCAAGCAGAACACTTCAGCAAGTAGTGTCAGTGAATAAAGCTGACAATATTAGTAGTGTCATTGGACTAGTTATGAAGAGAAGAACAAGGGACTCAAATGAAACAAACATGCAATTTAGATATCACAGTATTTTACGCTATAGCTTACGCATGTAACACTTAAGTTCTAGTTCAAGATATTTTGCTAGATTAAAAACAATAAACCAGTAGGTTAGGCCTATAATGTATCTGTCTATATCCCACACACCACTGAAGTTCATCATGGGGCTTGGTTAAGAATGATTTTGTTCATTTCAAGCATTTAGTTGGAGTCTGCAAATTTGTTTCTATGCCCATACCTGAGGTCTAGAACTTGGCTCCAAATTTGCTATTAAATACTGCCCAATTCCCTCTAGATGAGTGAAGAGGCTGGTAATAAGTCCTGTATTCCCACTGCTTTAGCAGATGGTCAATTCTTCCAGTGGAGAATGTGGTCATGAAAGAAGTAACAGAGGGTGTGAGGCTTTTACTGAATCCTGCCAGATGAGCCCGAACTCCTTCCTATATTAGAAAATAGGAGTGAAGGCAAGGGAGAAGCAGAGAGGACATTCAAAACAGAGAAAGATAAAATAATACTAGTTAGATTATGAAGAGTTTGTATTGTCCACTACAGAGTGTCAACCATGACATTTAGTCAATGAGCCAGAAAAGGACCATTTCGAGGCAATAGCAGATTCAGATTCAAATGTTACAAGGATTACTATGACAAGCATAGAAAGAAACTGGAGGGGTTGGGGGAAGAAAGAAAGGAGGGAAAAAACTAACAGAAAATAAAACATGAAAGATTTAAAACTGAACCTGAGGCTCAATTTTATAGTCTTACATTCTTCCAACAGTATTCATTTCTTAAGTGAAAGATCATATTAATTGGAAAGTATATAATGAATACTTTCTCATTTTGTCCAACTCCCAAGATCTATCCAACAGACACCATCATTTCATGCTGAATTGGTTCTCTTAAAGTATGAGCTCCCAAAATATAATGTCAACAAAACTCATTGAGACAAAGTTTCGTATTCTTCTATTTCCTTAAAACTCAGGAATGACCATAACATATAGGAAAGTGGAATACTCTGTTGTTATCAAGATGATTCTGAAGATGAAGTCCAGGCAAACTTTCCCTTTTACTCTGTGTGCTTGAGACAGACCACCCAATGTAGAAATGTAGAGATAGGGAATGTTCTGGACTATTTGAAGAAATGTAGGTTGTGAAAGGGGTAATCATGGAATCAATCAGAAGAAGAAAAGTAGTGGGGAAAAAACACATAGAATTCATAAAACCTATGTGCTTTCAGAGAACACAAACAAAAACCAAGAATAGAAGAAAAAAATAAAAGAAAGAAAGAACAATGATGGAAAGTAAGACCAGAGAAATCAATGCTTAATTGTGAGGGGAGTCTGGTTGAGCTGAAGACTGGTAAAGATAGGGTTCTGAGGGCTCAGATCTGTGGCATCATGGCAAATTTCAATGCATTCTGGGACCCACTGCAGAAACGGTTTAATATTGAAAAGCACTGGAAGTGGTATAAACAACAGAAAGTGAGGTCACATCAGGAGAAAAGATCCAGAAAGCTGCTGGAGAAGTTGGTGCATACAAACTGGAAAGACATTAACAAGACGTGGAACGGGGGGGGGGGGGGGGGGGGTTGAGGGGGGATGGAATTAGGGAGCAAAATGGAAAACTGTGATCTTAACAAGGTCTGATCACATTTGCATATTTGAAAGGAAAAACCGTAGCACCATATGCTTTGGTTTGGGGATAACTGAGGACTCCCTGCATGAACTTGGACAAATTCCTTTACCTTGTTTGCATCTGCACAAAAGAATGAACATAATTATATCTTCTAGAGCAGAGCTGTTGTGCTACCTCAGTTAGAACGGGAAAGGCATTGAGACCATAGATGAAAAGTTCTATAGCCACAGAGCTTATAAAATCAGGAAGAGGATGTGTGGTCTCCCAGCTGCAACCATTAAGCAAACCCTGCTCCCAGTGCAGAGCTGAGGTCACTGGATAAAGCTGGTTACACAGAGAAGGACTCTGGCAGCAGCCAAGAGCTGCATGAATCAAAGTTGTAAAACAAAACGGCCATCAGCTGCATTCAAGCCCCATTGTGGAAGAGAATCAATATTTGACAAACATTTTGTAGAGGACACAAATTAGAAAAGAAAAAAACACTTAAAAATATTTCACGGGAGCCAAACAGCAGGAAATAAATATGCAAGGAAAAGGTCTTAAGCGTCTCTGATGGCATTTCTGGGCACAAAAGCCAGAAAACTCACGCTCTGTACGTGAGAATCTAAACTTGGCTCTGAGAAGGCTCTGATATTTATGATAGATTCTGGATCATCGAAATCAAATACTCCACCATGGCGAGAAGCTAACCGTATCTGATGGGCAGGCCAGGCAAATCCCCATGTTTATTCACTAAACAGAGACTTATTCAATAAGTGATAAGTGAGTCTAATCAGTACGAAGAAACTGCAGGTAGGTGTTCAATGACTCTGTGATGGACTGAATGTACAGCAGGAAGAAATATGTCTCAGTAATTCGCCGAAGAATAAAAATAGCTTCCACTTCAGCTAGTTATTCCCATGCATAGTATATTCTACTCCATGACACCTTTTATTTTTAAATCAGGGGTCAAGTTTGCTCTGTAAAGGACCAGAGAGTCAATAGTTTCGGCCCACAGACCATAGGATCTCTGTCTCATCTGCTCAACCCTGTAGTCATCATACAATAACAACCACAGATATATGTTAACAAATGGGTGTGACTGTCCCAATTAAACTTTATTTGCACAAACAAATGGCAGGCTCATTTTGGTTTGCTGTATTTGGCTGACCCCAGTCCTATTGTGTGAGCCTAACTATCCCCAAGGCCTCACCATGTCAAGCAAATGTCAACACCAAATAGCTTTAATAGCTTTGTCCCTTCTTTCATTGCCTGCCCCGCCCACTCCAGATTAACCCTCCTGTCACCAATAGACCCAATTTTAACTCTGCATACTTAACAGGATAGAACTTGTTATTTTCCTATTTATTTTCTATTTCCTGTAGCTTCTCCCTACTCTCCACTAAAAGTACAAACATAATGAAAGCAAAGACCTTGTCTGTGATCCTGGGTACCTGAAACAGTATCTGGCACTTAGTAGAACTACTAAATGATGTTGGTTTGTATCATATATTAGGATGTTGAGGGACTTTTTCTGTATCTCAGATTTTTAGCTAAAGTTCTGGACAATAGACAATTGATATGCCCCCATTCTAAAAAAAAAAAAAAAAGAAGAAGATGTAGCCTCTTAGGATTTATTGCAATGTGGATTAACTTCATCCACCTATTACCCTCAGTTTATACAGAGAAAAGACTAGATGTTCGATGTGAGGTTAAAGAATCAGGAACCATAGCCTTGGGGGAAGAGTGCTTTTACTATGTTTCTCTCTTATCTTCTTCCAAACCAAGAGAGAAGTGGCTCCAAGAGACCCATCCTTAAGATAATCTGTTTCAGAGTCTGTGTCTCCCTCTTTCTCTTTGCCTCTCCCCTGCTCGTGCTCTCTCTCTCTCTCAAAAATTAACAAACATTTAAAAAAAAAGATAATGGGGGTTCTGGAAGAAAAAAGGATGGAGGCCTCATTCCCCAGCTAGTCAATGAGTGAGCTTCAGAAACTCACAGGCCTCAGCCCACACACTTTGAGAACTGTATATTTGATAATGAAACTCAGGGACAAAGAATGTCATAGAGACTAAAGCCTATGTCAAGCTGGGAACATTCTGGGGTGAAGAGGTTCTTAAGCAGCCTGAAGGCAAAGCAAGAAAAGAGGGCATTTGACGTGCACTTCTGCTATTTAGAAAAACAAAATGCATGAATGAAGCCAGGCTCAGGACATTTTAAACACACCTCAAAAAGAAGTTGGTTGGCAAGAGTGAACAACGAGGGGACATAGGCTGGTCTTTTGCTTGATGTTCGTTCAACTTTGATTTGCTTGGGCAGGACCAATGTGAAATAGACAAGCCAGTCAGAGAGCATATCCTCCACGTAATAAAACTGTTAAAAGGAGAGATCTTTAAAAAAGGGCTGGCCACCAAATCTCCAAATACATGCAAGACAGGCACTTTTGGGGTGCCTGTTGTATAGATAACTACACCAAACACCAGTCAGGTAAAACATTAGCTTCTTTTTCTATCATCTGTCTGTCCTCCTAGCCCAACATTGATTATCTCATGGTCTTGAGGGCTCGGCAGTTAGAGAAAAAGTGAAATATCAGAAAATACAAGGGGACAGATTGTGCCCTTTCCCATGCATCCTTAGGGATGACAAAGGGGTGAGAATTTCAAGTGCGATTAGAATTTAAGACTCTACTCCTAAATCATATAGGATTGGATTTTAGTACCTGAGAGTTTTAAACTGACCAAAAGGAGACTCTTCTAATAATCGAAACAGTTACGGAACCATGGAATCAGTAATAAAATGTCATCAAAGGACATGGAAATGAGATCCAGAGGATATTTAAATCTAATGATGGTGAAAAAAAAATGAAACCAAAATAAAACCATTTTTGTTTATACAAGGGTTGAGCCCATTAAGCAAACTCCTTAAAAGCACTTGTCTTTTCTTTCCAAATGACTCTCAAAAGTCAAATGTAGGGGCGCCTGGGTGGCTCAATTGGTTGAGCGTCCAACTTTGGCTCAGGTCATGATCTCGCGGTCTGTGAGTTTGAGCCCCACGTCGGGCTCTGTGCTGACAGCTCAGAGCCTGGAGCCTGCTTCGGATTCTGTTTCTCACTCTCTCTGCCCCTCCCCCACTCATGCTCTGTCTCTCCCTGTCTCAAAAATAAATTAAAAAAAAAAAACTAAAAAAAAAAGTCGACTATATGTGTGTGTGCCTAGTAACATGCTCAGCTCAGAGAATGTAGAATGAAACCTGCTTTCCAAGTATAACCTCCTTCCACACGGCCTGAGCCAGGCATATGGCTCGTTCACCTCTGGATTGCCACTATCTCTTCAATAATGTTAAAAACCAAACTCTTCTCCTTCCCAAATCAAATATCTTTTCCAATTCAGTTATAGTCTTCTATTGTCTCTAAAGCACAGGTTTAGAAATGTTGTCATTTTCTTGAAGCCTCTCTCCCTTGTGCCCTACAGTCATTGTCTTTACTTAGCGCTCTTCCACATGTCCCTTGCTTACGACCATCACAGCTGCCATCCTCGCCCAGGTAGACTGGACTCTGGTGATGAATAGGTTTTGCTCACCAACCAATGCCCGTTGCTACTGAGTGATCGTCCTAAATGACTGAATACTATCAAACCTTCACCAACACTATTTCCTGCAGTTCAAACCTCAGCCTCATATTGACAGCTCTCTATCATCCAATTAACTGGTATATTTCCTATCTGATCACCTCTCGCGACTTTATGTTGTGGGGGCCAAGGGCAGACCACCGCAGAATGTGCCATTTACTTAAGAAACAACAAATGCAACAACTCTCTGATCCTACTTTTCTCCAAAAAGTAGTAGAGAAATCTCCCATGTGAAAGGTACCGTCTCTGTACTAGGAGGTAAAGAGACATCCTTATCACCAGAGATGGGGAATTCAGGGCCAAGAGATTATATAAACAAACTTTGTTGCTTTCATTAATTTACTTGCCTAGCTCAAATTCTGTTTAGAATTCCTTACTAATTTTAACTTTCAAACATAAATTTTCTTCATCCTGTCAATTCTCATAGATTTATTGTTTCTTTGGCTAAAAAGTATGAAAGCTGCCTGCCTTGGTCATTTCTTTGGTCTCAATTTTATTACTGGGCCTTCGTGAGCATGTAATTAAAACTCCCCCCCCCCCCACCATTAGTCTGTCTCGTATTGATTTAATTATTAGGCCAGCTAGAAGAATCTTGAAGGATATAAAAATTTTTTTCCTCCCCAACAATATAAACCAACCCGAGTCACCTATTCTCCTTTCCCTAAATGTGCCTTTCCTTCCCACATTCTAACTTCACCCACTGCATCCCCGTATGCATCTGAAGAGCCTTTTGAGAAAAAGGAAGTACAGGCATGAGAATGGGAGACAGTATTCCAGACCTACCTAGTTATCATCTGGAATAAGAGTCCCATCAAAAGGAGTCACATTATACCATGCATTCCTTAGGATTCATCTAAAGTTTAGAATCATAGAAAAAGGAAGCTACATCCTAAAAATAATTCCTCAAGAATAGTATTTCCCAAGCATGCTGTGATTCTTATTTAGTAGCTCCAGGGTAGAACCTATACATCTCTAGTTTAAGAAAATTACTAATTGATGAAAGGTATGAGAACTTTCGTCACCTGCCCTTTGTCACTACTTTTAGCTTGGGAGCCTAAGAGTCAGTGATCAAAGAACCCAATAAAGCACACCACCACTGGTATTGTCCCTAATTATTGTCATAACAAGGGGAAGATTGTATTGTTTTCCCCCAGCCATATACTACATCTCCTAAGAACCACATAGCACCCTGTAGCTTCTATTGCAGGTCTTTTCTTTCTTTTTTAGAAGTAGATCACCTGTCCTTGACTCTATTAATTACAAAACACAAGCATCTAATCCAAAGGAATTTAGTCCATTAGCATGGCCACAAAGTCCTAAACTGAGTAAATTATTTCCCTTCTGAAGAGAAAAAGCAGCCATTCTGCAATCCTCTCCACCACACACAGTAACTTCTTCAATAAAATCCAAGCCTGAAAGGACCGGTGAGAAGAATTTTAGGGTCCATGGCAAAGTGGAAGGGGAAGGGCATTGAAGGGCCTAATCAGAACCAAAATTTCATCAAGCTGGGAGAATGGTCCTTGGCTACAGAATTTTCAACCTTCATCAGTCAACACACTGTCATTGGGTCATGGGCTGTTCAAGCGACAGCATCTGTGAAGAGCACCTCCAGAGCTAACAGGTGTCTCAGCACTGCAGCAACAGATTGAGGGTAGGGAACAGAATAGCATGCTGAGCCTTCCCTTTACCTCCCCATCCTCTCATCTGTTAGGTAGGACAGAAAGTTCAGAACCAGCTCAACCAAAAGCTTCTCCACTGCTCTCTCCAGAGAGTGCTTTGTGTTTCCACTGGGCTATAGTGTATTAGCACTGTCATAATATTGTGGTAATTGCCATAGCACTTGGTAATTTAAAAAACAAAAACACACATCAGTTTGGCAATTTTTCTGGTGGCTGTGAACCAGGTGAGACTAATTAGGGCTTAAAACCAGACTGTTCTCACTGTCCTTGGTAACTTTGCACCAAGAGTCATTCATCTGCTTCTCTATGGAAACAGAAGGGTGAGTTTTACTCCTTTGTGGAAGCAAAGGCCATTCTCTAAAACAAATCTGGAAAATAAGTGGCCTGTGCTTTTGCTATTTAACAAAGACCTAATATACCTTTATTAATGAACAGTTAGAATTGATTAAAATTCAAGTACTAAAAAAAAAAAAAGAATGACCTAAGTAAAAGTTATTTTCTTTTAAGTTTATTTATTTTAAGAGAGAGAGAGTATACACATGGGTGCAAGAGTGAGAGTAGAGAGGGGCAGAGACAGAGGGAGAGAGAATCCCAAGCAGGCTCCAAACTGTCAGTGCAGAGCTGACACAGAGCTGATCTCAGAACTGTGAAATCATGACCTGAGCTAGTATCAAGAGCTGGGACGCTTAGCTGAGCCACCAGACACCCCACAAAGTTATTTTCTTAAATAAATAGAAGTCCAAAGTTAGGAAGTTCCACAGATGATTCAGTGGCTCAGTACTGTGAGGACTTTGAGTGAGCATCTCTGAAACGACCTTATCTTTCCCTCGTGGTCACAAGATGGCTGCAGTGTTTCCAAGCAATATATCTTCACAGAGCAGTATCCAAAGTAGAAATAAAGAGGGTGGAGAGAAAAGCTGTATTTGTACCCTCTCTCTGAGGGAAGAAAATTATCCCCAAAAGACCCAAGATTCCCTTATGTCACTAGTGAGAATTAGCCACATGTCCTCCCCTAGTCAAATTACTGGCAAATAAGAATTTGATTACCCCAAATGGCTTAAATCAATCATATTTCATATCCTGTGGCTTATAATCTTGCTGCTAGAACAAGGAGTAATTGGGTAATGGTCCCTTCCGTAGGAAAATGATGGTATCTATACAATTAGAAAGGCAGCGTCTTTCACTTGATATGGGTAACATAGGGATAAGGGATGCTATCTATACACACCATTTAGTTTTCATTAATGGTTGTTAAGTGTTAGCCCAGGTTTCATGGTATTTGAAGTGAATAAGAGATGTACCACTGGAATGTTGAGGTAGAGTTGCCAGGGACAGTTTTTAGGATTCAGCTCTATTAGGAATGCTAATAGTAGAGCCTGAAATTGCATTTAGAAGGAGTCACTCATGAAACTTCTCCCCCATTAGCTGCAAGACACCTTAGAGAATGTAGGGTATCAGAGTTTCAAGTGGAGACGGTTTTTTCTGGAAGATATCGTCAAGAGACCACAAGATAATAGAAACCTATGGGGGCCATGCTAGCTGACTTCAACAGAGAAGGAGCCAAAGAGCCTCAGTATTGATAGCTCCAGAAGATATCAAGACAGAGCAGAAGCACAAGTCCTGAGCCTGTATATGAAAATAAGAACAGGTGATAGGAAGTTACATCCATATCCCACTCTTCTACCAGTGGTTAGGGAAATTCTGAGCTACTGTGAAAAGAGTGAAGTGTTTCATTAAAAGGTAAGTGGAAGTGCACCTGGGTGGCTCAGTGGGTGAACTATCTGACTCTTGATTTCAGCTCAGGTCATGATCTCATGGGCTCTGGGATTAAGCCCCATGTCAGATGAGCGGAAAGTTACGTGATGTTGCAATAATTTCCATATAGCAACAACTGTAATTAGAAAATTTTAGCACATGCATTCTTTACCAGGTGTGACCTATGTTCTTATTAAGACCAGGCCCCTATAAAATTAAAAATAATAAAATTAAGTATACTGGAATTAAAATAATAAATAAAAATACCAGGCCCATAAATTGTAGTTCTCTGAACCAATGGTCTCCGAGTGTGGTCCGCAGAGCAGCAACATGAACATCCCCTGGGAACTTGTCAGAAAGGCAGATTCTCAGGCCTCGCCTCAGCTGTCCTAAATCACACTCTGGCGATGGGGCCTAGCGATCTGAGTTTTAATAGCACTCCAAATGTCTTTTCCAATTCTTGCTCATGTTTGAGAGTCAATCCCCAAACGTACATATTTTAACCTATTTTCAATAGTAGCCAGAATCAGAGAATAGAACTGAACCTGTTTGGTTCTAGTTGTTGATTTGTTTTTTGGTTCGCATTTCTGGCCACAAAACCCATTCCCCTGCTGATATTTCCATGCACTAAGCTGCTTTTGCATGTGACCTGCCGCTATATTCGTGGACTGAATCTAGAGATGAACTTGCCTAAAAAGTAGGGCGTTTACATGAAAATGATCTTACTGTTCTGCTCTGAGAAGTCATCCAGGTGTCAAACTTAGAAGTGGTCGATGCAAACTAGACAACACACAGATCCCTAAAAGTCACCTAAAAGTGGTTTTCCCTGTTCAGCAGAAACAAATGAACTTGTCTCTCCTGCATTTTCTTGACAAGATTGTTTAAGAAACTTAGGGCCAGCTATCCTGTCTCTTTAAGAACTCCTATAAGAACAGTCCCTGGCTGTGCTATAGAAAGGGGGATACTGTGCTTATCTCCTTTCCCCAGGAGAGCATAAACCAAGGCTATCATCAGAGCCAGATTTATGCTATTGTCCAAAAACCCCATAGTTAGGAAAACCTATTTTCTTCTCTCCCAATAATAATGCCTCAAGATAAGGATAGTTAGCTAAAGAAAGCATTTAGGTGTTACAGGGCTTAATTTTCCCTCCTCAAAACTAGGATTTTTTAAAAGCAATGAAGACTTCCTTATAACTCACATATAAAATGCACCCCTAAATGTGAGAAAATTTCAGCATTGTTTCCCATCGCCCTTGGCCCGACTGCTCCTTTTAACTGTTTGTTTTTTAGAGATAGCTTTGGGTGTTGGTGCAGCCAATACAGATGGTATTTACAAACAGCTCCTCAGAGGATTCTGATGCCCTGCTTTTATCACTTCATGTTTTCCTATTCCTCCTTCCCTCATGCACTTACCAACCTCTACCTAGTAGATAACCATCCCTGGGTGAACACACAGAATTTTGAGAAACATAGGTCCCAGTTGCAATGCAAGGGGTCCTAAAAAAACAGTGCAAATGAGAGATAATGAATCCCATCCAAAAATGAGATTCCAGAATCAAAGATCACATCTCTTCAGGTCTAAGCAATTTAAAGACAATGTCTTGTATACAAAACCTTGATCTTCTGGTACACCCACAATAATCTATCTTAGCCTTACACAGTCCAAAGTTCTAGAAGGTAGCAGATGAAAGCTAAATAGGCTGACGTTGGAAGAGTGGGGAGAGGGCTTGGGGAGAGAACTAAGACTCACGGGCTTCTCCTGAAAACAAGTTGAGGACGGACTGAGGGGAAGGGGATGGGATGCTAGGAGACAAGAAGTTATCATTGTAGCCAAAATGCAAACTGTTGAAGCTATAGTGCAGTTACAGATGAATTGTCATATAGTCCCAGACTGTTGTGATCTGCCATGGCTTCTCTTCTGGTTTTAAGAAGTCTTATACAAACGTTGAAACAAAACAGCACCTGACTACATACATTGGTTTTTTAGGATCGTGATAAAACTATTTCAAACAGCTTTCTTCAGTCTTCTGTACCATAATGTTGTAAAGAAAGCAGCAATAATTATGGTTCCAACTCCGAAAGCCAAGAGCAACTACAGGGCTTCAGAAAGAATTGTCCCAAGATGGGCTACTTTGGCATGCAGATTATTTCAAGCTGAAAATAAACAAAGCCCAAGAGACTCAGGAAGAAATTTTAACCTTCTGTCTAACTGCCTAAAATAATTTAGATAGAGGATCTGCTCCAGAGAGAGAGTTATCACCATAGATAGCTATGACATAAAATAACCTAGGTCTGATAGAAAGGGAGGAACCTAGTAAGGTCTGTTTGATCAAAGTTCAATCTATGTTCCATTTTTTTTCTGAAAGGCCCAAAAAACAGTTGTTTAACAAACAGTCCTCCTTTTCATTTTCCTGTGAATTGCTTTCCTTTCCTTTGAAGTCCCAGACCCCTACCCAGCTCTCCTTAGCTCAAGATGACATATACACCTCCCTCTGCCTGATTGTCTTTGGAATCTCTGGTTTATGTGCATTCTCTATATGTGGATAATTAAATTTGATTTTCTCTTATTAATCTGTTTCATGTCAATTTAATTCTTTTTTTTTAATGTTCATTTATTTTTGAGAGAAAGAGATAGTGTAAGCAGGGGAGGGGCAGAAAGAGAGAGGGACAGAGGATCCAAAGTGAGCTCTGTGCTGATATGGAGCTCAAACTCATTAACTGTGAGGTCATGACCTGAGCCAAAGTCAGACACTTAACCGACTGAGCCACCCAGGCGCCCCTTTATTTATTTACTTATTTATTTATTTATCTATTTATCTATTTATTTATTTATTTATTTTAATGTTTATTTAATTTTTGAGAGTCATGTCAATTTCATTCTTAAGCCAAACAGAAGAATCTTTAAAAAAATTTTTTAAGGTTTTATTTATTTTTGAGAGAGAGAGTGTGTGTGTGTGTGTGTGTGCAAGCAGGTGAGGGACAGAGAGAGAGGGAGACACAGAATCTGAAGCAGGCTCCAGGCTCCCAGCTGTCAGCACAGAGCCCGACGCGGGGCTTGAACTCATGTGAGATCATGACCTGAGCTGAAGTTGGATACTTAACGGACTGAGCCACCCAGGTGCCACCCCAACCAGAAGAATCTTGAAAGATACAGGAAAAATTTTCTTCCCCATCACAATGTAATTTCTCTTTCACCTTTCTCCTAGTGGCTTCAGGCCAGTTTTGGGGAGGGACAGGACTTCTTACAAGTTCAAGTCTCATAGTAGTTACAAATGTCAATGCTCCTTTCTAGAGAAAGCCAATCTGGAAGAGGACAGCAAAAGGATCATAACTTTAATGTAATAATTCTTAATATACTTCCCACAGATGAATAATCAACTATGACAATAATCATCTAAAAAGCTCACCAAAGTGATAGAAAAGTATAATAACAAAAATGGAACCTGGGAATGACATTAGTCATTTAACTGGTTATTTTATATTTTGTGAGGTCAAATTCCTAAAGCAAGCAGTATCTATATGAAAGGTTTAAGAAAAAACCTTAATAGCTTCAGATTATTAGATTCAAATTATAGTTCCTTAAAGAAGGAAGCAGACTAAGTTTATACCAAATGACTACACCAAGGTAAAAAAAGAAAAAGAAAGAAAGAAAGAAAGGAAGAAAGAAAGAAAGAAAGAAAGAAAGAAAGAAAGAAAGAAAGAAAGAAAGAAAAGAAAAGCTTGGAATAGAGAGGAGAAAATAAATTTAACGCGAAAAATTTGTTCTTTCTTCCCTAAAAGAAAAAAAAAGCCACCATGATACTTGTACGAACATAGAGCTAAATTTATCCTTAAATGTTAAAAGGCCAAGGTTAAAGAGAACTTCGAAATATTCTACATGTTACTTTGAGCCTGAAGTTCCTCTGGCTAAACGAAAACTCTCGATATACTGTATGGCCAACATAAGACAATCGGTTGATTATGGGGCTCAGTACCTAATGAGGAGTACAGCAAACGGAGTTCAAACTAGAAATTCAGAGTCTTAGACCTGACTAAGCTGTGGTAGGAAGAGAAATTTCCAAGCTAAGAAAGCATACCTGAGATTCTACTCATATTCGTTGCTCTGTTTCCATTACAGCTAACTGTAACCTTTAACTGGATTGATGATCTTTTTTCACCTAGCAAGCAACTTTCTTGAAGTGATTACTAAAACCTAAACTTTGAGCATGAAAGAAACAAAGTTTCTGTTAACTTTTAACTGGCTTATACGAAGATTAAATTGGAGCTGTCCAAGTTACAGATGTCACCTGTAATATGACAAATTTATTTATTGCAAAGATATACTAACTAGCTTTGATTGTTATTTCAAAGCTTAGAATTAGTGGACAAAAGTGTATCAATTTAGCCTTCCCTTAAACTACTTGTTAATAGCATTTATTCTAGGGGCACCTGGTGGCTCAGTTGGTTGAGCATCCGACTTTGGCTCAGGTCATGACCTCACAGTTTGTGAGTTTGAGCCCCGTGTCAGGATCTGTGCTGACAGGTCAGAGTCTGAAAACTTCTTTGGATTCTGTGTCTCCCTCGCTCTCTGCCCCTCCCCCGCTCATACTCTGTCTCTCTCAAAAATGAATAAAACATTTTAAAAATTTTAATAAAAAAATTAAAAGATAGTATTTATTCTAGAAGAGAATTTCTCGATCTTAGATGCATGTTGGAGTCACTGGGGAAGTTTCAGAATTATTGCTATCTGGGTTCTACACTATAAAGTTCATTATTTAGTTGTTCCAGGTTAGTGTCTGGATAATCACACTTTTAAGAGCTTCCTAGGTGATCTGCCAAGCAGATCTAGGATTTTTAATTTGGAAAAGATATGGTTTAAGAGACATGGACATTGATGGAAAATCAACTTTGCCAGCTGTCTTAGTTATTATTAATAGCTACAAATTATGCACTTAAAAAAGACCTATCTCTTATACAAATATTGTAATGTAAAATGCTTAGTTCCTTTATATAGATGTCAAACATCTAATGATGATTAATGTAAATTGTGGTCACAAATTTTAGCTTTATTCTTCCCCTGCCTGTTCTAACACCTGAGAAATTTGTTTTATACAGCCTCAAAGGGCTACTGCTCTCTTCTTAACAACTCTCTTGTACTTTTATTGAATTTGCCTCTATTGTGACATAGTGGTTTATACCTAAAGTTGTCTAGTGCCATTGGCATTCACATGCTCCAATAGCTGTATTCATACATTGCTTCATCTATTGAAAGAGAAAGTCTTGTTTAAAGAATCTGGCTCATTTGATGCTTCGGTGGCCTTCAAATGGCATGTAATATAGATCTAGGGAATCACCGGTAGCCGAAACTTAGATTAGACTCAGATATTTAGGATGTTAATGCTAGACAACCATAGAGAAGCAAGAAAAGTAACTCACCACATTGTGAATGACACCAAAGACCGAAAACCATCAATTCTGAACTGAAGACTATCTGCTCTGAGCCTTGGTGATAGGCAGGTAGAAGTAGCATCTGACTGAATGTCCAGCAGGCAACTAGATGTTTAAAGAGCACTGTCATAAATTATTTTGTAGTTGGGAACTGACAAGGGAGGTTCATGGAATTTACCTACTGAAATCAATAAAGACATGTCAAAGAGTTGGTTCTATGTTTCAAATTAGTGCACCTACATGTGAATCAATAAAAAACCTTCAAGAAATGTGACTCCCAAGGTGGACATCCACTTGAACAGAAATAATATCTTGGAGTTGGAAGCTAGTATAAATCCTCTCAGCAGCCCAAGAATCTGAATTGAGATATCTATCACCTGTATAGCAACTAGTGGTGAAGAGTAGCCTCTAGTTTATTCATGCCTCCATCTAACAGTCTTCAGTCTCATGGGAACTTCAGTCTCTGCCGAGACAACACAATAGAACAAAATGGAATCCAGCTGGGTTGGATGGTTTTGTGGCTCACATGGCCCCTCTGAATGAGACATCAATAGAAAACCAGTTGAGGGGCACCTGGGTGGCTCAGTCGGTTGAGAGGCCAACTTCGGCTCAGGCCATGATCTCACAGTCTGTGGGTTCGAGCCTCGCATCGGGCTCTGTGCTGACAGCTTGGAGCCTAGAGCCTGCTTTGGATTCTGTGTCTCCCTCTCTCTCTGCCCTTCCCCTGCTCATGTGCTGTCTCTCTGTCAAAAATAAATAAACGTTTTTTGGTTTTTTTTTAAAAAAAAAAGAAAACCAGTTGTGGGGAATCAAGGTACGGGCAGGAGCAGCTGTGAGACACCTCACCAGAGATGAGAACATTTCGCTGGCATGACAGTTAGATTAGCTCTCTTGATACTAGACTTGTTGGAGGACAATGGAATGTAGTATAGAATTATGGCATACATCAGTGTATCAGAACTCATCTAGAAGAAATCAGACAAATATTTGCCACTTTAGTAGGATGATTTCTTGGAAGGAGAGCTAGTATGTTGTGTGTGTGTGTGTATATATATATATATATATATTATTTATATATATATATATATATTGGCATTGTCCACTATCTCTTAAACTACAGAAGCTTTACATATAGCCAGCTGGTATCTATATGCGAACACCATATGAAACTTACATTTCACACTGGTTTCTCCAGAAACTCATAAAAAAGAACTGTGCATAAATCCAAGGTTAAGGATATAAATTAGACAAATCTAGGTTTTAGTCCTAACAGTGCTAGTCATTAACTTCCTGGTCTCAAATTACTCAAACTCCCTAAACCTCAATTTCTCCCCCTATAACATGATGAAAAATAGGATTTGCCCCAAAGGGCGGAGGAAAAGTAATTGTTAGCACATTGCATCCCACACTCAATTCTATGGGCAATTTGTCCTCATAATTATATTATGAAGCTGATAGAAACTAGTACTTCTCATAGCTTGATCTATCTTGATGAGATAATTAACTCTTTTTCAAGAGCAGAAAACATAAAATGAAGGAACTTTAATATTTTTCTCAACATTCTCCACCATTGAATTAAAACATAGGAGCTGGACATAACCCAGACCACCTAAAATGATGCTGACAGAGGCAGAACAAGAATTCAGGTCTTCTGCTTTGGTTAAAACATTGTCATTATAGGTCAAAACAACATGACTTGCATTTTCACACAAATATGGCTTGTTATGCTTGGCAAATCTAGTCTCAATTCTCAAGTATAGTCTGTGGGTTCCCACATAGCAAAAGAGGGTCCCTAAACTTTATGAAGTCACTCTTTCCAACACCATAAGCTCCCTCACCTCAAAGCATACCCATGAATGAGAGTGTTGATACATGTCAACCATGCATTTTACATTATCTTTTGCACAAAGATAAAGCAGTTGATTTGTTAGGCAATGAGAGTAAGGTCGTTAGGTAGCTTGAGCAACCTCTCAAAATGACTCTTAGAAGCAACTGGTAGAAGTCACGTCTTTTAAACAAAAGTACTCTATGCACTTCTTTACTCCTCTTGTCAGCTTCATAGTCAAACTATGGCATCTTAACAAATGCCCAGGGAGGAGTCTTACCTGAATCGCGCTGCCACGTTCATGAAGCCCAGCTTTGAAGACAGCAACATTGTTTACTGAGTCTTACTAGTTGTATGAGCAGCCTGCTGGGCCGAGACTCAAATGGGCTGAGTTCACCAGCTATCCTTTTCTAAACAACTCTCTCTAGTTACCACCCTCTTCTCTTCCTGGCATCGTTCTTTAAAATAGGCAAGCATAAGGAGGAAGCCCTAGGAAGAGGAGTGTCCTGAGGAGCCCTAGAAAGAGAAAAGACAGGAGAAGACTCTTATGTGGTCCTCTTATCTCTAATTCGGAACTGGGCGGGAACAAGACCCAAAATAGAAAAATCCCAAAGAGCAATGGACCCTGAAGGGTTCACTGCCAATCAGGCTAATAGAAACCCCTTCAGGTGCTGCTCACTACAAGTAGCTACCTAACAACCTAGAGGATGTGACCTTTATATCCATCCCAAATAAGCCAGCAGGCCCTGAAATTACGTTGAAAATAATGGATGCAAGAAATACAGTCTACATCTGGAATTCCACCAGCCTCTCTACGATTTAAGAAAGAGTCGCAAAGAGGAAGAAATCAAATGTTGACAATTTTTCAGTTTTCCTTAAGAAGGCACCTGTCATATGCCTTTTGGGAAGGCCTTGAAGGAGGTTACAACTTAAAAAGATTCAAGGTATACTATCCTGTAATCAACAGCTGCCTTAAGTTGGTGAATTATTTCATTAAATGGAGTTTTAAATCAAAGACATAAGAGTTTAATTAGAAACTATTCTCGTCCTGCTGAAGTTAACAGGCAGCTGTGCTGACTTTTCTCCCCTGCCAGGATTTTCACAAATTCCAGTGGAGAGACTCTGAAAGGAGGTGGCTCAGTTGGTTAAGTGTCCGACTTCTGCTCAAGTCATAAGCCCCACGTTGGGCTCTGCCAGGAGCCTGCTTCCGATTCTGTGTCCCCTTCGCTCTGCCCCTCCCCTGCTCACGCTCTGTCTCTGTCTCTGTCTCTCTCAAAAATAAATAAACATTAAAAATAAATATCTTATAACTTAAAAAATAAAAGGAGCATTGAGCTAACTATGTGAAGGGAATCTCAGTTCCCACTGCAATCGGCCACTGGTTGTTTTCTACACCAGCCATGAGCCTTGACTGGCTACAGGGGTCCAGTTGAAGAAAGCATGGGCCCTGGCGGGTGATAAAAATTGCCCCAAACAAGCAGAACCAGGGGATACCCCTTTGATGTTTTGCTAGCACTGTTTTTAGTACTTCATTTATTTATCCCACTTGCTACTTTGCCCCTGCTTCCCAATATTTTAATTAATTCTCTGATCCTTGAACTTCTTATCTGACAACTCTAAACTATCAACGTGAATAAGATGCATTTTGCAAAGTTGTTAACAATGCAGATTGTCCTACTCCTGCCCCCTACTTTGCTCAACAGGTCTGGGTTGAACTCCGGGATATGCACATTAGTAAATCCCCCAGGTGATTTGATGCAATTGAGAAGCTTCCTGGTCCCAGTGTTTCTGTTCTGTCTGTCCTTCGCCTTCTGTCATCACTATTTCATATGTTCTGTACCCCTCAATCCATCTATTTCCTACTTTTCTAATCCCTCTGCTTCAGGGACTATCTGATAAACTAGAAGTCTTTGATCAAAAAAGCCCTGGGACATATTAACATACAGAAAGGAAAGTAAAAACCAAATAGCAGTAGCATTCCCTAAAAGGATGCTTGCATTTTTATCTGGGAGGGTCAGATCTGCATCACTCCAGATCTTCGGGAAGCCACACCTAATTCTGGAGACTCTTGGAATTTTCTCTAGGGAGTCTTTATGATCTTAGAAATTTAAAACAGCGGTGGCCATATCAGCCAGAATAAATCTTTGATCACAAAACTAGAAGGGGCCTTGGAGATAATTTAGAGCTCATGGGGTGGAAAAAGCGAAACACAGAGAGATGAATAGAATTGATAGAATCATGATAGATTCATTAGTTAGTGGTTAGTGACATTTCGGAGGATAAAATCTGCGTGGCTGATCTCATTCCATGAGTGGTGGGTGTTGGGGGAGGGGAAGGAGGCCTGCAGTGTGGAAACTGAAGAACCTTGTTGATGATCCTTGCACGAAAATAGCTTTCCTGGGGTTAAGGCCAAGGCCTACAGAGAGGCCTGCAGGGATCCACACTGGCTATTGAAGACTGGGAACAGACAAACATCGGGGTCTGAAGAGCACCGTGCCTATAAAATCAATTTGCTATGGGTTTTGTCTGATAAAGGCTGTGTTCTACCCACCAACATAACATACAAAAATCTGGTGGAACTCAAAATCACTCTGTGTGTTCAGGATCAGAATTATATAGAAGCCACACCCAGTTTCAAATGCTTTGTTAATTGAATGTTGCTACATCTCTTGTCAAACATGGTTATGGTCACGCTCGAGTACTCCCGAGAGACCTGAGTCTAATATTTTAGATATTTTCAGGAAGCTTTTCTCTAATTAAAAAAAAAAACACTTTATAAGAAGGAAGACATTTTAAAAATAATAATAAAACTGTATGCATTAGCTGTGAGATGACATTTTGACTTCTGCTCTCCTGGCTCTTCAAGTAGCACTTCTGAAAGCAGTCCCCTAGCTCCAATCTCCTCCCCCACGGGGAATTTTCTTGTAAAAAGGATGTGTACTATCATATGCACCATGCCAAATGTAAGCAGTAATCCTGTCTGACTTTGTCTTGTACATCTGTGGTATATGGATGTATCTCTGAGTGTGCGTGTACGTGTGTGTGTGTGTGTGTGAGAAAGAGAGATTGAGTCAGCCTTGATTTGAGTGTCTTTTTAAAGCTGAGACTCTTTAAGAAGGAAAAAAAACATTATTGATAACATTATAATTAAAAAACTACATGAAAACAATCTCGGAACCAAAGATGTTTGGGTGGAACGCTTTGCCCTGCTCTCCATTTCTGCGGGCAGAAATTTCTGTAGCCCCACTCTTGGTCTCCTTATTTCCTCCTTGGGCAGTTGGAGAGACTTACCAGACTGCTCAACCTGAGAATGAAAGCAGACCAAGCCTGGAATACCACACCCCTCATCACTTGGGAGAGTCTGTCTTGAGAGTTCTCACTGCTCCTACATGGTAGAAGCCTTCCTGGGTATTGGCAGGCAATTCTGTTTAATTCTAGAGTCCAATATTAGTAGACCTCAAGACTTGTTATTTTTTATTTGGTCCATTTTTGTTTTATTCCAGTTACACTGGATTTTCCAGGATATATTTCATATGGAACATAGAAAACCTCCAGAACGCCTGTGGGAGAGAAAGTCTGATACTTGGTTTAGTGGCAGCTGCTCTGAGTCCTTCTCCAAGCTTGTTCCTGGGCTCCTGGCTTAACAATTCCTGCACACTTCTTTTAACTCAAATTCTTGAGCCTCACCTAGGATCTACTGAATCAATATTGGTGGTAGGACCCCAGGGATGTATATTGTTTTAAATGGAAATACAGCTGTGATGAGCACCGGGTGTTGTATGTAAGTGTTGAAATCACTAAACCGTATCCTTGAAACTAATATTATACTCTCTGTTGACTAACTGGAATTTGAGTAAAAACTCAAAGAAAGAAAGAAATCTAGTTCACATACAATATTATATTAATTTCATGGGTACAGTGAGTTGACCTTTATATACATTAAAAAATGATCACTATGGCTAGTTGCCATCTGCCACTATACAAAGTTATAACAATATTATTGGCTATCTTCCCTGTGTTGTACTTTGGAACATACACATTTAACAGGTTTCTCAGGTTATGCCCTTTTATTCAAAAGTTTGAGAACTATTACGACAGAAGAGTCCTTTATTCCATAATATGCCACAACACTGTCGTCCTGGAAGAGCACTTGAGATCTCTCAAGGAAGTTTCAAAAGCCTTCCTCATAAGCATATACGTCTTCCAGTAAATATGTCACCATTAGTACATGTAAATAAATAATTATAAATTATATATAAACATATATAAATTAATAAACAAATTAGTACAATATATTATATACAATTTATAATATTATATTTATGAATTAGTAATATAAATAAATACATTTTAAATTAAACCAAACTAAATAAATTTCCATTTTCCATCCCAGCACTCTTTCTTAGTTGGACATCCATGTATAAACTAATAAGGGTCTGTGAAATCTCTAAAATGTATTAAATTTTGCATGCATGTGAATATGTGCATTTTCTTAGAAAGAGTCTAGATTTCAATATTTCCATGGGGTTCTACAATCCAAATTATTCTTGGAGTCGAGAAATTAGAAGATAATGTCCACCCAGAAAGACTGATTTGTTCTCAACAACTCTTTTGGTTGCCAAAGCATAACAAAGTACAAGGCTTAGCAGTTGAACTTTTGTTAAATGGCCTTATTTGTCTACATGTTAGTTTTCTGTAATTAAGCATACTTTGACTAATTTGAATTAAATATGCCTGCACTTTAAACTCCCCATGCTATTTGCCTTATACAAAGAGACAACAAAAGAACAGGAAAGTCTGAGCTCCGTTTTCAATGTTAGTTAGCTCTGTGGAGCCTAGGTGTCTTGGCTTTTCTGAGGAATAAATTAACTCTAACATTTTCTCTGATGAGAGTCAAAGATTCATCTGATACCAGGTGCAAAAAGAAACCTTTGAAACTCTAGACGGATTAAGAATAAAGGAGGACCCCAGGGCACAAAGCAGATGCTGTAAGTAATCATAGAGACAGAAATTTTAATCAGTTCTTCTGTTTTTCAGAGACAATTCTGTTTCCCGGATCAATAGGAAGCTGTTACGATGTTGAATTGCACAGGTGTGGCAATATGCTGTCCTACTCTCTTCACCTTGGGAAGTTTAGAGCCCAGCATCTACAACTTTCCTATCATTTAAAGTCATCTAGAAAAAGCTATTTGTTTGTTTTTAAAAATAATAATCCTATTAACAAAAAATTTGTTAGGCTTCGGAGTTAAACAGAGGGATTTTAAAGGGAGTTTTTAGGGGAGTGGGGAAGATTATATTACTTCTTCCAAATCTTCCATGTGATAAAAATATTTAATACATGAAGTTGATGAGTATTATATGCAAACGCATGTAAAACAATTTCTATTTTATACATACTAGGTGTTACTTCCTTTCCTCTTACCAAGTTGAATGGAAGACTAAACATTTTTAAGGATCTGAAGTTCATTCCAGTGGTGTGGTAGGCAGTTTCTAAGATGGCCCCCAATGATCCCCAACTCCTAGTATCTATGGCCTTGTGTAATCCCCACCCTTGAGTATGGGCTGAATGGAGTGACTTCCTTTTAAATGACAGAATATGGTAAAAGTGATAGGATGTCACTTCTAAGATTAGGTAACAGACAACTGTGACTTCCATCTCTCTCTCTCTCTCTCTCTCTCTCTCTCTCTCAATCTCTCTTTGTCTTTCTCTCTCCCTCCCTCTCCCTCTCTGTCTCTGCACTGGAGGAAGCAAACTGCCATATTGTGAGTGACCCTAGAGAGAGGCCCACGTGTCAAGGACTGGATCTCTGGCCAACAGTCGGTAATGACCAGAGGCCTGCCAATAGCCATGTTAGTAAGCTTGGACAGAGGATTCATCCTGAGTGTGGCAATGACTGTTTCCCCAGCCAATACTTGTTGATTAGAGTGTTAAGAGAGACTCGTAGCTACAGGACCCAGCTAAACTGCACCATCACTCTTGGCCAACACAAACTGTAAGGTACAATTGTTTGTTGCTTTAAAACACTTAGGTGTGGGACATTTTGTTATGTAGCAGTAGTTAACTAAAATAAATGGAAAGAAAGCATAATTCACCATCATGAGGAACAAGGAGTTGCTTCTCTGGGCAGTGGTAACCCATTCAAACTCATTCTATAAACCTGTGGATTTTACAACAAAAACTATTACAGAGACATTGAAGTTGAAAGGATGAGATGGACATACAAAATCAGCTAGGCAACTTTTTCAGACATCACTTGCATTACTACCCCAGCTTCTAGGAAGTAAATGATGATAGTTTAATATTTATTAAACTGTTAATATGTACCCGAGTCTATATAAAGTGCTTTATATGAATCTTTCCCCTGAATCCTCACACTCACTATAGACATTTTATAGCTGAGAAAATTGAGGTAAAGACAAGTTAAATATCTTTCCCAGTCTACATAGCAAGGATCAGAATCCAGGTCATTTTGAATCAAAGCTCGAGTTTTGAAGCACACCACTCTAAAGTGACCTAATAAGGGCTGGCATCAAGTGCATGCATGGCTTTCTTTGCTAAGTCCATTCAATGATCATAGGAAAAATCATTTTCCAAGGTGCAGAAAATCCTAATTAATTCTATTAAACTAACCTGTGATTACTTCAATGCATTCATAAAAATGGACTATCAGAAAGAAATGTATTCCATTCACTTGTAACATCTTTGTGGACTATGGCGGTAGTTGCACGCAACCAAGAGATTTTAGAATTACATAGACGGACCCGTAGGACGTATATGATAATGACATTTAAATGTTTTCCTTTGCACTTTTCCTTTTCTTGTTCAGAAGAGCATTTTTGACCAGAATCATAGAATTATAATAGAAAGAGAAGGGGTCTTTTCAACCAGTCCAACAATTTTCATTTGACAAGTAAGAAAATGGAGACCTTTATTTGCTGATAGCCACATAACTAGTTAATGGTAACAAAAATTAGAACCAAATCTACTGAATTACAGTTCAATGAATAATCCAGTGCTGTGTATGCTCCAGTAAATTCTATGTAGTACTGAGAATTCACGTTTCATTTTTTTTCCAAACAAAACATAGAATCACATTAACCAAGAATGAATTATTAAGCTCTCTTTAGAGGCCAAAATAAAATATAAAATTTATATTGAAAGACCAACCAGAAGGCTAAGAGCTAATTCTTTAAGAGAAATAATAGAACTCTGACAGTAATGGAAAGTTATCTTCAAAGTGCTTAAAGAAAATACTTCCCAACCTAGACTTCTACACTCGGTGAAAAAGCCTTCAAAAATGAAGATTAAGATTAAATTCTTATTTTCAGGAAGCTAATAGTTTATCATTAGCAGGAATTATGGAAGGAGATTTTCAGGCAAGAAAGAAATACAGTTCTAAGCAGAAGCACAATCATGTAAGAAGGAATAAAGACAGAAAAGACTAAATAAACTGGTTAAAAAAAAATGAGTCTTAACTACATAATCATAATAATGATTTCAAGGGTCTAAAGTATGGTTTGCATTAAAAGCATGACACCAATAGTACAAAGAGAGGAGGTGATATTTAAAGTGTCCTAAAGCTTTTTATATTTTTTTCTGGCAGTTGGTAATAAATATATTTAAGGTGGATCTAAGAAGTCAAAAATACATTTGTGTAATCCTAGGCTAACCGCTAAAAGAATGATAACACAAAGATAATCGAGTGCTAAAGAGAAGAGAAAACTTAAAATTTTCAAATATTTGAATACTCCAATATTTATTAAGAATTTATTATTTTTGGTGTTTATTTATTTATTTATTTATTTTGAGAGGGAGAGCAAGATTGAGGTCAAGTGGGGGAGGGGCAGAGGAGAGAGGAACAGAGAATCCCATATAGGCTCCATGCTGTCAAGCACAGAGCCTGATGCCAGGGTCAGACTCATGAACTGTGAGATCACGACCTGAGCCAAAAACAAGAGTTAGACACTTAACCAAGTGAGCCACCCAGGTGTCTCTAATTTGTTTTTGTTTGTATTTTAAGAATTTTTTTGGTAAAGTTTATTTATTTTGAGAAAGAGAGCACGTGCAAGTGAGGAGGGGCAGAGAGAGAGAGAGAGAGAGAGAATACCAAGCAGACTTCACGCTGCCAGTGCAAAGCCTAATGCAGGGCTTGGACCCATCAACTGTGAGATCATAACCTGAGCTGAAATCAAGAGTTGGAGACTTAACCAACTGAGGCACCCAGAGGCCACCCTAATTTGTTTTTTAAAAAAGTCTTTTCATAATTAAATAAGCCCAGATGGCTTCACTGACGAATTCTTTAAAAACACTTAAGGAATTAATAATTGCAAGAAGCCAAGTTTGTTTTAACATTTAAGACTCAATCAACATAATTAACCATATTAATAAAAATAAGAAAAAAATTATGTAATCTCTCAAAAGGTGCAGAAAAAAAGTATTTATTAAAATTCAGTGAGTACTCATGATACTTTTAGCTGACTGTGAATAGGAAGCGATCTCTAAAAGCAACTGCGAGGGCACATAATACTTAATGTTGAAATTTTGAAAGTTTTATCTTTTAGACCCAAAGTGAGATAAGGATGCTCCATTATCATAACTCCATTTAACCTTTTGCTGGATGTCTTAGTGCAAAAAGGCAAGAAAAAGAGATAAAAGTACATGGACTGGAAAGAAAGAAATAAAATGTGATTATTTGCAGACAACATGATTTTGTACATAGAAAATCTTCAGTAACTTATAAGCTAATAGATTTAACAAATGAATTTAGCAAAGTTACTAGGTCACACAAACACAAGGCCACTATTAAAAAGTTTCTATAAACTAATACCAAATAGAAGATAAAAAAGTTTAAAATCTAAAATAAGCATATTGAATAACATCAAATACCTATGAACAAATCTAATAAAAGATAGACTAACATCTTCAGAGAAAACTACAAAGTATCGAGGAACTTTAAAAAGACCTAAATTAAAAAAATTATATTATGCCATAGATTGGAAAACCCAATATTACAAAAATGTCAAATATCCTCATACATCTTTATAGACTCAATGCAAAACCAACCACAATCCCAATTAATACTTTTTCCGTTAAAATTAAAAGGCACTTGTAACTTTTACTTGGACATCCAGAGTCAAGAATATTGAGGACAATTTGGAAAAAGAACTACAAAAAGAGGACTTATTAAAGATATCAACACTTGTTAACACAAGTGTTGAGACTTATGTTAAAGCTATTATAGTTAAGACAGTGTGCTATTGATATAGTAAAGGGAAGGAGATCTATGCAGAGTTCTAAAACACATCTCCACAAATGTAACAAAAGTGTGACTACAGTTCAGTGGGGGGAAATTTATCTTTCCAATAAATAGTGCTGGAAAAATTTGTTATTCTTATGGAAAAACACAAACACCATACACAAAAATAAATTACACATAAACCACTTAAACGTTAAAGGTAAAACAATACATTTCCTTGAATATTGTAGGATATATAAATAGGGAATTAAAAGCACTAATTATAAAAAACTATAAAAAAAAAGTCCTAACTATAATTAGAGCCTAATTAATCGGTATTAATAATTAGATGATTACTAAACTAAAATCATGGCATCTATTCATTAAGACACCAATTGAAAGTGAAAGGGTAAGTCAGAGTGGGAGAATGTCTTTAAAATACACATAGATGAAAAAGGACTCACATCTAGACTTACTAAAAATGTATCAATAAGAAATTGATTGGCAAAGACTTGAGCAAGTACTTCTCAAAAGAAGATATACAATTGGCCAGTAAGCATATGAAAAGATGCTTCATGCCATTAGTCAGAGAAATGCAAATTGAATCCATACTCACTGGAATGGCTAAAATTAAAAGAGATCCTGAGAGTATCAAATATTGGCAAATATGTGAAGCAATTTAAACTCATTCACTGCTAGGGGATATTGATAAAACCACTCTAGAAAGAATCTGACATTACCTACTAAAGTTTAGCATGTGCATACCTCATGCATATTAGTTTTTTATTGCTACAAACTTAGCAGCCCCAAACAACAGGCATTTGTTACTTTACACTTTTAAGGTGGGGAGTCTGAGAACAACCTGGTTGCATTTTTGGTTCAGGGTCTCACAAGGTTGAAATCGAAGTAAACATCTGGACTATATTCTATCTGGAAGTTCAACTGGGGAAGAATCCACTTCAAAGTTCATTCAGGTTGTTGGAAGAATTTGTTTGTTTGCAACCTTATGACAGAGGACCCCAGATTTTGCCCGGGGCGGGGGGAGATGTTGGCTGGAGTTGGCTTTACATCTTCGAGGCCACCCACAGTTCCTTGCTAAAAGGTATTTTCTTAACATAGTTACTCATTTCATCAAAGCCAAAAACAGAACCTCTTGCTCCACTCTGCTCATCCATACCATGACATAATCACAGAAGTGACATATCGCCTTTGCCACATAATTTAACCTAATCAATGGGATGACATCTCATGACATTTACCATATCATATTGGTTAGAAGCAAGCTATAGGTCCTATCTTCATTGTGGGAGAGCTGGAGATAACACAAAGGCATGGATACCAGAAGGTAGAAATCACTGGGGGTAGCCTTACGGTCATCTGCCACACTATGCCCAAACAACTTGACTACTGGACTTGTTATCAGAACATTCAGCATTATTTTAAAGTTCAAAAATTATAAATGACCCAAATATCCATCAACAGTATAATGTATACATAAATCATGGTATATCCTAATAATAGAAACTATATGCCAATAAAAAAATAAACTATTGGTTCACTCAAAAATAGGGCTAAGTCTCTTAGACAAAATGATGAGCCAGAGACACAAGGCACAAAAGTAATCGTGGTGTGATTTCATGTATGTACAACTCAAAAAGTGGCAGAAGTGGTTATAGAAATAAAATCTGTGGTGTTCTTAGGGAGAATGACTGGTAATGGCTATAAAAGAGGCCATTATATCTTGGTCTGAGTGTTGGCTACAGGGATGTGCACACCTTGCAAAAATATATCAACCTGTACACTCTGTATATATACTCCATGTTAAACTTCTCCAAATCTCTGAGTTATTTTAATTCCCCACACAGAGTCCGCTATTAATTCCCTATTTTAATTCCGCTATTTCTGATTCTCCATTTCTCTAAGACTTTCCCTTCTTAAATTTTTCTGAGAAAAAATAATACTAGAATTTGTGAATGGCCAATATTAAAGTTTGAGAGAAACAAAAGGAAGAGGCAACTGGCCACCAGCTTCTCTTCCGTGCGGCACTGGCTTCCTTGTTTCAGGCGTCAGGTTTTTCTCTCGCTTCATAATCATGATTCTCTGGTTCCAGAGATCCCAGGATCCAATGGTTAGAGTCTCCCACTTGGTTGTTCATAAAGTGACCATTCAACCAAAAGCACTGTGGCTAGGCTTCGGGAAGAGCAATATCATCAAAGAACAACAGAAAAATCTCTCTTTAGAGGTTTACGGATGAATGGAAAGAACTCCTAAGTGATATGAAACATGAATTAAATACTATAAGAGATCAAGGAAGGAAACACTTTATAAAGAGAATACAGGACTGTCTCCTCAAAGGAAGTGTTATGCAAACTGGTATTCAAAGCTGAGTGGGAGATTCTCTGAAAGAGATGGCCCCACAGCAGCTAACCTTTAAGTGTGTACTACTTGCTGGGCACCTTTCCAAATGTGCACCCTCTCTCCCTCTCCATTATATATATATGTATATACATATATATATATATACGTATATGTATGTACATACATATATATATATGTATGTGTATATATATGTATGTATATATATATATATATATATATATAAAATGTGTGTGTATAATTAACATACTTAATTTTCATATCATTCTAAGAGATAGGCGCCATGTTGTCAACTGTTACAGATGAGGAAATCAACAAAAAGGTAAAAATAACGTGTGAAGACACAAGCTGGAAGTGGATACGTAGAAGTTTGAATAGGAATTCTGCAAGTCTGTGCTTTGCAACAGCAATAATAACAGCACTGCCTTCTGGGAGAGTCTGGCCTCCTTTGAAGGCAAGCATCAGAGCATGGCTCAATGGTGGGAGAAGAGGCTGGCATGGTAGCAGAGACGGTAGTGTCATTCCACAAATGACGTTTAGACTTGATTAAGTGGGGAGCCATTAAAACACTTTAAGGCATGAGTTATGATATGACTTTTATTTAGAAAGATTACTTTAGGGGCACCCAGGTGGCTCAGTTGGTTGAGCATCTGACTTCCGCTCAGGTCATGATCTTGCAGTTCGTGACCTGCAAGCCTCGAGCTGGGCTTGCTGCCTTCAGCACATAGCCCGCTTTGGATCTTCTGTCTCCCTCTCTCTCCGTCCCTCCCCTGCCTGCGCTCTCTTTCTCAAAAATAATAAATAAAACATTTTTAAAAATTAAAAAAAAGAAAGATTAGCAACAATTTGGGCAGAACGCAGTGGCACAAGATGGGGACCTAAAGTAATAGTCTGGGCCAGAAATAAATTAAGACCTCTTGCAAGAAAGCAGGGAGAATAAGGACGAAGAAGAACTTTCAGAAGTGGTTCACAAAGTGTGGGCAGCTTTACCCGGAACCTGTTAGAAATAGGTATTTTCAAGCCCTACATTAGACACATGAATCAGAAGCCTTGGCAGTAAGGCCCAGAAATCTGAGCTTCAAGTCATTCTGATTCACACAACAGTTTCAGGGCCACGGGCCTAGATCCTTAGTTTTTAATCGAGAGTCCACGACAGGGTCACTGGGAAGTTTTCAAGATTCTTTACCCCTCCGCCCACCCGTTCTAATTTAGTAGGTCTGGGGTGGTGCCCCAGCATGCACGTTTACTCGGAAGCTCCTTGGGGAATGCTGAGACATCCCCTGACGAAGACCAACCGAACAAGAATGGAATCTGATCTGGTTCGGACTCCTCCACATGTGGATACATGCCCCCCTCTCACAGAGTATCCCCTGCCTCAGAAAACTGAGAGCAACTCGCTAACGTCTCTAGCCTGAGACTGTCTCTAAGTCTAAACCTTTACCTGGGGTTGTGCTTTTGCGTCTGCCTATGGGCACAGGACCTGATCCTAGCCTCTGATTCATATGCTGTATGCCCTGTTGATGTCGGCAGTCCACCCAGCAAATAAACACAGAAAGAGTGGCACATCATCTAGACACTTATTTCTAAAACGTATCAAATAATGGTTTCAGAGTGAATGATTCAGTCTCTAATAATAACACTGTATTAGCCAGTGAATCCAATTTAATCTGAATTCGTGGGAATCTTCAAACGGTTTTAGACTTGTCAGTACTGAAATTTAACAAGCAAACAAACCAGCAACAGAAGTGAGGCAGGCAGCTGTACAAAGCTCAGCTCCAGAGTGGCCTCATTTCATACCTGTCTCCCTCCATCACCGGGTTCATCTTTCAGTGCGTTTGGAGGCCATGCGAGTCTCTTTCTTCTAGGCATACACTATTGCCTGCTCTGGAAACACGCACATGTAACGACCCAAGCAGACATTTCCTTAGACTGGTGAAAATTTCAGAATCCGTACTAACTCTGGGACCTATCCTTCTCCCTCTGAGGCTCCCCAGAGTTTTGGCATAAAGTCCAAACTCCTAACAGGGTGACCATCTAATTTAGCCTCCAATCCAAACGATTTGAGAATGAACAGGGGGTGCTCATAATAATTAGAGTGGGAGAGGAGCACCTGGGTGGTTCAGTCAGCTCTTGGTTTCCGCTCAGGTCATGATCTCACCGTTCATGGGATCAAGCCCCGCATCGGGCTCTGCGCTAACTATGTGGAGCCGGCTTGGGATTCTCTCCCTCTCTCTCCGCCCTTCCCCCACTCGTGCACATGCACGCTGTCTCTCTCAAAATAAATAAATAAACATTTTTTAAAAAGTTTGAGTGGGACAGTGGGTAAACCGGGACAGGCCCCCATCAATGGGGATCTCCATCAGCCTCACCATGCAGCAGTCGGGGACCCGGCCCCCAGTGACACAGTCAGTACTTCATTAACGTCTACCTTGTGACAGACATGAGCATGTATTCTTTCTAGTCGGTACAAAAGTTCTCCCATGTTTTATTTCCATTATTCACATATGAGGAAACACAAAGATATACAATATTTTGCAGAACCCCTTGCAAACAGAAAGAGGCAGAATCAGAAGTCAGAAACCGATCTGTTAGGTGTCTATCTGTATCTAAACTTTTCCTCAGATGGGTTTTTTCCTGAATAGCTAATAACTTTCTAAAATAGACTAAAAGAGGATTATTCCAATCCCCGTGTATACCAAAGCCTGTTTTTCAAAAGTGTCTATATAGCTCCCTACCTGAAGAACAAATCATTTATAACATAACTCAAAGAAAATTTAGACAGGAGCATATAAACAAAAATATGAGTTCCCTCTGCCACTGCTCTCTGCAAACCCAGTCACCTTCTCAGAGGTAAATGCTGTTGGCTAAATCCCATTTATACTTTCGAAAGATTTTAAGATGAAAACAAACGTGACCTTCTCTTTTTTTCCACTTAACTTGAGATGTACTATAAGAAGACCTTTCTTAACACCCCATTAAGAAACCTGGACAAGTTAAAGCCAAGGATACAATGTGCTTCTGCATATAAATCTGCTGACAAACAAAAAAAAAGTTCACATTAATTCTTTAATTAAAGACGAAAGGACACTTAGTAATAAACTCATGAGAGTGAAAGGAACAACATACATTTCATGCTTGGTAAACTTTGTTCCTGAGATTGGCAGCTTCAAAGAGTTCAAACTATGATCATCAAAGACCTCACCTGTGATGTGGAGGTTGAAGGATTTTTTTTTGACTCTTGGATGTGGGTGACCATGAAGCCCCAACTCTTCCACGAATAACCTGGGTCGTCACACTATTACTCACCTATCTGAAAGTCAGCTTTCTAAGTACAGCATCAAAGAGTCTAAAACCCTGTGTATCTACATGACACTAAGGCATCGGCAACACCACACTTGGGTGGGGGGGCTCCTCTTTCTCCGCAGGGGTGCATTAGACAACCATCACCACACTCCCTGCCTCTTTTATCTACCAACTGGGCCATTTTCTCTAAGGCAGAAAGAAAACAAACTTCCAAATAGAAAAGCTACTGCAGAACTACTGAACTCTGGAGGAGAGATCAGTGCTCCGTTCACCCATCCACCAACTACAGAGATTCCCATCGAGAAGGAGAAGAGAAATACAATGTAAAAAACAGATGCATCCTTTCCATTCCTGAAGTGTCCTTCTTGTCGTCTTAGAGGTCAAAATAATATAACCTTGGGCACTCTCCACCTGCTTACTCATTAAGAAGGTCCTTATGTGATTGGTAAGTCTCAGAAGAATAAATGCTATGTTTATTAGTCAGCTCCGGCTGCTATAAAAAAATACCGTAGCCTGGGTGACTTGAAACAACCAACATCCATTTCTCCATTCTGGAGGATGGAAAGTTCAAGACTAAGGTGACAGCCTATTTTGTTCCTGGAGAGAGCTCTTTTCCTGACTGACAGATGTCTGTTCACCTTCTCACTATGTTTTTACATGGAAACAAACCCTTTTATGTCTCCCCTTAAAAAAGGGTTCCCTCACCCACCCGCCATGATCATATCTGAACTTAATTACTTCCCAAGGGCCCCATCTCCACATACTACTTCATTGGGGGTTAAGGAATCAACATATGGACTTGGGGGAGGGGGACCACAGTTCACTCCATAGCAGTGTGCTCAGCTCAGTCCTTATTCTGATCTTGGGAGTGAGTCTACCCACCAAAATCATGAGTCTTCTTTGATTCCTTCATACTGTAAGCCTCACTGACCCAAGGCTGATAAGTTGCCTGATTCTTGAGTTTGGTATTAACAATTCCATTTGATTCATACACCTAAAGCTGGGCCCTTCCTCCTGGTCTTTATCTACAGTAGAGGTGATATCCGGGGTGCATTTCACTTTTTTGTGGTCTTATAAGCCACCACCACCAATTCCCCTTCCCTGTGACACATATAATATTGTGAATGTCTTCAATCATATGCTTCCACTGAGTATTTAGGCTCTTTGAGGGTATTTTTCCTCCCTGTGAGTACACACTCATGGGTGTGTGTGTGTGTGTGTGTGTGTGTGTTGGAGAAGAAACTGGCTGTAGTGGTTCATCCATGAGTTCACCCGTAACTATACTTGGCTCATACTCCGCACACACACTGCGAGCCCTCATGGGCAGCAATCTGACAGTGTAGCACGAGCCTGCCTTTCCTCTAACACGTCCTCCACAACACATGCCTCTCTAGAACTGAGAGACTCTGTGCATGACTCACCAATACTCAGGGGTAAGGTCACTGGTAGAAAAACTGAGTAAGTAAGGCACACGTCCTTCTCAGAAAGGACACAGCCACCAAGAGGAATCCAAAGGGTCAGTCGTATCTGTAAGGATGCATTCGGGCAAAAGTCACAGAAAAGTCACAGAAAACCTTGACTCAACAGGTTAATAAATTAGGAAACATTTTTATCGCAAATAAGAGGGGCAGCTCCCAGATTGACTTATTCAAGCAGTTCATTTAAGTATCTGGATCTCCTTTTACTTTAAACTCAACAGTGTGTCACTTACTCACGGGAGCCTCTCTGATGGCCACTAAGTGGTTCCCGCTGCTCCAAACATCTCATCCATCCAGACTGTGACCAGGTGCGGTGCGAAAGAGGGACACATCTCTTCCTGTGTCTTCTCTTTTGAAAACAATAAATCACTCACCCAAAGCCCCTCAGTCAACTTCTTACATTTGAGGATCCAGGACTTCCTCAAGTTCCCCTCCCTAAACCTACCAGTGACAAAAGGTAACGGAATTACTATGATTCACTTAGGCAAATCAGCCTTTACACCTGAGTTACAGTGGAAAATCAGAACTCAACCAGCAAGCAAGGAGGAAAGCCTATTAGGTTGGCAACCAGTAGTGTCTGTTACATTTCCCAGTCAGAACTGATGGATAATGTAAGAATATGTTCATCTTGGCAGAATGTGGGCTCAGTCCTAATACCTCTCTCCTCCACCCCCACTGCCCTCATGTGTGCCTGGGGACTTCAAGGTAGATTGGAGACAAGGACTAAAAAACATTTGGAATGTTATCAACTGCATCAGCATATTGAGATAGGAAGGCAGTGATCACATTTAATTAAATTATGTAAATCCTTTCCCAAATGGCCGGAGCTCTTGTTTCCTTTCATAAATGGATAAAATGAACAAATAAATTATAGGACTACTCAGATTCCTTTCCTTGGGAGCTGTCACATGATCCTTGCCAATGAACACAGAGGGGCAGATATAGAGCATTGACTTTAATAGAATTTCAGGAAGACAGTAGCCTGGCCAGCCTAGACTGAGGTTTAAATTAGATGTGCTTCTACCAACACAAGAGAGAGTCATTTAGCTGTTCTGACAGCTCTTTTACTGCAACCATTTATGTAGAATATACACAATTATTCAAGAAATGTTGGCAGCGATGTTATTCATATTAATTAGATAAGAGCCATCTGAGAATGCTAAAATATATCCTATTTTCAGCTAATAATTAAAGACTATTGCATAATAATCAGGCTCGTGAAACATTTCCTTAAACATTTCAATTTCCATTGACCGTATTAATTACATTTAAGTTATAATAAAAATATCTGCTGTCCCTGCCTTTTTTTTAGCTATGATGTTAAGAGCCGACGTGTGGATAACCTAAACAGATCAAAGTGACAGGTTTCTAGCTAGCGCTCATGGTATATGGAAGGCAGAGTGATATGACATTAAAAATAAGATTTCGGAAGAGAAGACTTTTAGATTTCATCTCTGCTATTTAACTCTTTCTTACACAGGTCAATCACTTGCTTCCAAACTGCACATCTTTAAAGCAGAAATGATCTATTGTGTAGATTTCTTGTATTAAACACTCGGTGCAGTGCCTGGCATATAATAGGTACTTGGGGATAATAGATATTAGTATTTATAGTGGATTCGAGACCATTTACATGTACTTATGCTATTAGGTAAGTAATCTCAACCGAGAAATACAAGTAGCATCGACGTTATTTTTGCAACCAAGTAAAACTAAATTTTCTTTTTTTTTTTTTTTTATTATAATAGTTTATTTTCAAATTGGTTTACATATAACACCCAGTGTTCATCCCAACATGTGCCCTTATTAATGCCCATCACCCCCTCTCCCCCCTCCCTCATCCCCCTCACCCTCAGTTTTTTCTTAGTCTTTGAGAGTCTCTTATGTTTTATCTCCCTCCCTCTCTGTGTCTTTTTTTTCTTTCCCCTCTTCCCCTCCCCCTGGTTTTTGCTTAGTCTCACCAAGTCCACCTATTCGTGGAAACAGATGGTATCTGTCTTTTTCTGACTGACTTATTTCACTTAACATAATACCCTCCAGTTCCATCCATGTTGCTACACATGGCCAGATTTCATTTTTTCTCATTGCCACGTAGTAGTCCATTGTATATAAGTACCATAACTTCTTTATCCATTCGTCAGTTGATGGGCACTTGGTCTCTTTCCATGATTTGGCTATTGTCGAAAGTGCTGCTATGAACATTGGGGTACACGTGCTCCTATGCATCAGCATTCCTGTGTCTCTTGGGTAGATTCCTAGCAGGGCTATTGCTGGGTCATAGGGTAGCTCTATTTTCATTTTTTTGAGGAACCTCCACACCGTTTTCCAGAGTGGCTGCACCAGTTTGCATTCCCACCAACAGTGTAGGAGGGTGCCTACTTCTCCACATCCTCGCCAGCATCTATAGTTTCCTGATTTGTTCATTTTAGCCACTCTGACTGGTGTGAGGTGGTATCTCAGTGTAGTTTTGATTTGTATTTCCCTGATGATGAGTGACATTGAGCATCGTTTCATGTGTCTGTTGGCCATCTGAATGTCCCCTTTGGAGAAGTGTCTATTCATATCTTCCGCCCATTTCTTCACTGGGTTGTTTGTTTTTCGGCTTTGGAGTTTGGTAAGTTCTTTATAAATTTTAGATATTAGTCCTTTATCTGATATGTCATTTGCGATGATCTTTTCCCATTCCGTTGGTTGCCTATTCGTTTTGTTGGTTGTTTCTTTTGCCGTGCAGAAGCTTTTTATCTTGATGAGGTCCCAATAGTTCATCTTTGCTTTTAATTCTCTTGCCTTTGGAGACGTGTCGAGTAAGAAATTTGTGCGTCTTAGGTCAAAGAGGCTTTTTCCTGTTTTCTCCTCTAGGATTTTGACGGTTTCCTGTCTCACATTCAGATCTTTTATCCATTTAGAATTTATTTTTGTGAGTGGTGTAAGAAAGTGGTCTAGTTTCATTCTTTTGCATGTTGCTGTCCAATTCTCCCAGCACCATTTGTTAAAGAGGCTGTCTTTTTTCCATTGGATACATTTTCCCGCTTTGTCAAAGATTAGTTGGCCATATACTTGCGGGTCCCTTTCTGAGTTTTCTATTCTATTCCATTGGTCTATGCGTCTGTTTTTGTGCCAATACCATACAGTCTTGATGACCACCGCTTTGTAGTAGAGGTTAAAGTCTGGGATTGTGATGCCTCCCGCCTTGGTTTTATTCTTCAGTATTACTTTGGCTATTCGAGGTCTTTTGTGGTTCCATACAAATTTTAGGATTGTTTGCTCTAGCTTTGAGAAGAATGCTGGTGCAATTTTGATTGGGATTGCATTGAATGTGTAGATTGCTTTGGGTAGTATTGCCATTTTGACAATATTTATTCTTCCAATCCATGAGCATGGGATGTTTTTCCATTTCCTTGTGTCTTCCTCAATTTCCTTCATAAGTTTTTTATAGTTTTCAGTGTAGAGGTCTTTCACATCTTTGGTTAGGTTTATTCCTAAGTATTTTATGGTTTTTGGTGCAATTGTGAAAGGGATTAGCTTCTTTATTTCTCTTTCTGCTGCTTCATTGTTGGTGTATAGAAATGCCACCGATTTCTGTACATTGATTTTGTATCCTGCAACTTTGCTGAAATCATGAATCAGTTCTAGTAGGCTTTTGGTGGATTCTGTCGGGTTTTCCATGTAAAGTATCATGTCATCTGCAAAAAGTGAAAGTTTGACTTCCTCCTTGCCAATCTTGATGCCTTTTATTTTGTTTTGTTGTCTGATTGCTGATGCTAAGACTTCCAGCACTATGTTAAATAGCAGTGGCGAGAGTGGACACCCCTGTCGTGTTCCTGATCTCAGGGGGAAGTCTTTCAGTTTTTCCCCATTGAGGATGATATGAGCTGTGGGCTTTTCATATATGGCTTTTATGATGTTTAAGTATGTTCCTTCTATCCCGACTTTCTCGAGAGTTTTTATTAAGAAAGGATGCTGTATTTTGTCAAATGCTTTTTCTGCATCTATTGACAGGATCATATGGTTCTTATCTTTTCTTTTGTTGATGTGATGTATCACGTTGATTGATTTGCGAATATTGAACCAGCCCTGCAACCCAGGGATGAATCCTACTTGATCATGGTGGATAATTCTCTTTATATGCTGTTGGATTCGATTTGCTAGTATCTTGTTGAGAATTTTTGCATCCATATTCATCAGGGATATTGGCCTGTAATTTTCTTTCTTTGCTGGGTCTCTATCTGGTTTGGGAATCAAAGTGATGCTGGCTTCATAGAATGAGTCCGGGAGTTTTCCTTCCGTTTCAATTTTTTGGAACAGCTTGAGGAGGATAGGAATTAACTCTGTTTTAAATGTCTGGTAAAATTCCGCAGGAAAGCCATCTGGTCCAGGGCTTTTATTTGCTGGGAGGTTTTTAATAACGGATTCTATTTCTTCACTAGTTATGGGTCTGTTCAAATTTTCTATTTCTTCCCGTTTGAGTTTTGGTAGCGTGTGGCTATTTAGGAAGCTGTCCATTTCTTCCAGATTGCCAAGTTTGGTGGCATATAATTTTTCATAGTATTCTCTGATGATTGCTTGTATCTCTGAGGGATTGGTTGTAATTTCTCCCTTTTCATTCACGATTTTATTTATTTGAGTTCTCTCTCTTTTCTTTTTGAGAAGCCTGGCTAGAGGTTTGTCTATTTTGTTTATTTTTTCAAAGAACCAGCTTTTGGTTTCATTGATCTGTTCCACTACCTTTTCTGTCTCCATATGGTTAATTTGAGCTCTGATCTTTGTTATTTCTCTCTTTCTGCTGGGCTTGGGTTGTTTTAGTTGATCTGCTTCTAGTTCCTTTAGGCGTGCTGTTAGAATTTGTGTTATTGATTTTTCTTGTTTCTTGAGATGGGCCTGGATTGCAATATATTTCCCTCTCAGGACTGCCTTTGCTGCATCCCAGAGCGTTTGGATTGTTGTATTTTCATTTTCATTTGTTTCCATATATTTTTTAATTTCTTCTCTGATGGCTTGGTTGACCCAGACATCTTTTAGTAGGTTATTTCTTAGCCGCCATGTTCTTGAATATTTTCCAGGCTTTCTCCTGTGGTTGATTTCAAGTTTCAAAGCATTGTGGTCTGACACTGTACACGGTATGATCTCAATTCTTTTATATTTATTCAGAGCTTCCCTGTGCCCCAGAATGTGGTCTATCTTGGAAAATGTGCCGTGTGCAGATGAGAAGAACGTAAATTCCTTTGCTTCTGGATGAAGGACCCTAAAGATGTCTGTGAGGCCCATCTGTCCTAATGTGTCATTCAGGGCTATTGTTTCTGCGGAGATTTTCTGGTTTGTTGATCTATCCAATGCTGAGAGTGGAGTGTTGAGATCCCCTACTATTAGGACATTTTTATCGATGAGGTTGCTAATGTTTGTAATTAGTTGTTTTACAAATTTGGGTGCCCCTGAATTCGGTGCGTAGATATTTACAATTGTTAGCTCTTCCTGCTGGATGGTTCCTGAGACTATTATATAATGTCCTTCCTCATCTCTTATTACATCGTTCATTTTAAAGTCTAATTTGTCTGATATAAGTGTGGCTACTCCGGCTTTCTTCTGACTTCCAGTAGCATGGTAGATAGTTCTCCATCCCCTCACTTTCAATCTGAAGGTGTCTTCAGGTTTAAGATGAGTTTCTTGAAGACAGCAAATAGATGGGTCTTGTTTTTTAATCCATTCTGTTATCCTGTGTCTTTTGATTGGCGCATTTAGTCCATTTACATTCAGTGTTAATATTGAAAAATATGGGCTTACAGTCACTGTATTATCTGTAAGTTTCATGTTTGTAAGGCTGTCTCTGGTAGTTTGTGTTCTTTGCCTCCTTATTTTCATAGAATGCCCCTCAGGATCTCTTGCAGTGCTGGCTTATTTGTGATAAATTCTTTCAGTTTTTGTTTGTTGGGAAAAACCTTGATCTCTCCTTCTATTCTGAATGACAGGCTAGCCGGATACAGAATTCTTGGTTGCATGTCCTTCTTGCTCATCACATTGAAGATATCCTGCCATTCCTTTCTGGCTTGCCAAGTTTCCGTAGATAAGTCTGCTACTACCCTTATAGGTCTCCCTTTGTATGTTAGGGTTCTTTTGTCCCTAGCTGCTTTCAGGATTCTCTCCCTATCTTTGTATTTTGCCAGCTTCACTATGATGTGCCGTGCAGAAGGTCTATTCAAGTTACGTCTGAGGGGAGTTCTCTGTGCCTCTTGGATTTCCATGCCCGTTTCCTTTCTCATGTTGAGGAAGTTCTCAGCAATGATTTGTTCCAGAACCCCTTCGACTCCTTTCTCTCTCTCTTCTTCCTCTGGAACTCCTATGATACGGATATTGTTTCTTTTGAGTGCATCGCTCAGCTCTCGAATTCTCCTTTCCTGTTCCTGGATCAGCTTCTCTCTCTTTTTATCTGCTTCCTCTTTTTCAATGATTTTGTCTTCTAAGGCACTAACTCTTTCCTCTACCTCTTCAATCCGTGCTGTGGCTGCTTCCAGTTTCCCCTGTATTTCTTCCAATGTCTTCTTTAATTCTTCTTGACCGTTTTTAAGGTCTTTGAACTTTGCCTCGTGGGACTCCTTGCATCCATCTAAGCTTTTTTCGAGGCCAGCAATTAGTTTTATGATTAACATTCTATATTCAAGTTCTGTTATGTTGCTTATATCTGTTTTCATTAATTCTTGAGCTGTCACTACTTCTTGTAGACTCTTTTGAGGAGAATTCTTCCGTCTCGTCATTTTGGCTGGATGTGTTATGGGTTGTTTCTTGAAGTTGCCCTGGAAAGGAAAACTGACAGACACACAGAACACAGAAATACTCAAACGTACCGACAAATGGTCCAGACAAGCAGTTCACAACAGAAAAAAAATAACAAGT
This sequence comes from Paguma larvata, assembly GCA_030068075.1. Taxonomy (NCBI): domain Eukaryota; kingdom Metazoa; phylum Chordata; class Mammalia; order Carnivora; family Viverridae; genus Paguma; species Paguma larvata. The sequence continues at coordinate 86,606,953 of CM057834.1, read as the reverse complement.
GACTCTCTGAGGGCAATGTCCTGAAGTAACCGCTACACGTTAAGGACAGGGTATGTAGTGTGCTGGTGGCAGAGCATATATAGACAGAATAATGACTGGTGCAGGGAGAAGAAGGAAATGGACTTTGCCCAGGTAGAGCGACTAAAGGGTTTAATCCAGACTGATAGAAATCAGAATAAGGACAGGTGCGAGGGAAAAGGAATAAAGATCGATGTCGTCTAGATGAACTTATACGGCCTGGTTATTCCAGAAAAAGGGGGTTTAGTTGGGCCGTGTCTGTTTCCGCCTTAGTTTCTTGTCAGCTCTAGCACCTTTTCCCCCCGATTTTTGGAGTTGAGAGAGAGACAGTGGTTTCAGTCGTCCCCCTTTAAAGGGCAAGCGAAATACTGGAGCCCCCTACTCCTCCGCCATGTTGCCCCAGACTCTAAAACTAAATTTTCTAAACTGGTAAGAATTCAGACCATACATTCAAAAGATCAAACTTAGAATCTCCTGTGATGGTTAATTTTATATGTCATCTTGGCTAGACCCTAGTGCCTAGCTATGTGCTCAAACACTACCCTGGATGTTTCTGTAAGGATGTTTTTAGATGAGACTAACATTTAAATCAGTGGACTTTTCAGTAAAGCAGATTCCCCCTCCCTCTGTCCCCCTGCGAAAATGTAGGTGGGTCTAATATAATCAGTCGAAGGCCTGAACAGAACAAAAGATTGCCCTCCCTTGAGCAAGAGGGAATTCTGCCAAAACATAATCTTCAGACTTGAACTGCAGCCTCCGGTCTTCTGGGGTCGTCAGCCTGCCAACTCACCCTGCAGGTTTTGAACTTGTCAGCTTCCCTAATCACCTGAGCCAATGCCTTAAAATCAATCTTGTCTACATATTGGTTCTGCTTCCCCAGAACCCTTAATAATATACCTCCTCAGGCAATCACCCACCCCCCACATGCCACATGCATACACACACACACACACACACACACACACACACACACACCAAAAAGCTTGTCATATGTTAGACCATGATAGCAGTCGACAACCCAATGTTAGATGTTAGCATCACGGTCCTTCCTACTATTTCTGCTAGGCTCTGCTCCCACCAGGCAGCCCCTCGACAGTGGATAAAAGGCAAAGTAAATTCTGTGTACCTTCCTTGGGAACCAGAGCCACAATCTACTACTCTCGTTAATTTCCTTAAAAAGGAAATTTAGTCTTTGCAATACCAGAGGTTTAAGGCTCTATTTACTAATTTTTACAAAATGTGTATCTACTTTAATAACATCCACTCATTGTATCTCCGTTTCAGAATTCATTTGGGCTTCCTTGTCCAAATGTATTGTCTAACCTCTCAGGTTCTCCATTGTCTCCTGGCCTTTATCTATCTATCTATCTATCTATCTATCTATCTATCTATCATCTATCTATCTATCTATCTTCTAATATATTGCCAGGTGTTGCCTCTATTTAGTGTTTTTCCCCTAAGGAAGAGAGCAACTCGCTAGAGGAATGTATCTATAATTTCTAATAGCACAATCAGGTCCATTTTTTAGCTAATTTATGGGACTATGCCTACCCCTAAAGACAGTAGTACTCATTTGGAAGTCTATGGCAGGTCAGGATAAAGGTTATGAAGTTAAACTGGGTTACTTCATTAAAAACAAGGACCGGGGTGGCGGGGGGTGGAATGGGAATTTTTTTCTTCTTACTTGTGGGGAAGAGGTCTAGACGACTTAATGTTTATCCAGTCCTGGAAGTTTCTCTCTTTGAACTCAGTTTCTGTGCAGAGAAACCAAATTCATGGTAAGAACTGCATATCTTGGCCAGGGTGCTGGTGATGAATACAGTTTAGATGGACACAAATGTCTACAAGTGAGTCAACAGTCAGCTGGGCTGTGAACTGACACCCAAACTGTGGAACTGTAAGCTTGCGTGATAACCAGGTCACTTGGGTATTAACAAGGTCTTTTGACCTTGTATTTGCCCCTGAATCCAGCTTTCAATGAAATCATGGATGATTTGGGAATCACACATTTGTGTTCCACTTGACCAGCAAGGATGAACACAGACACTCATGTGAGACTTCAAAAACCCCATTTGGAAACAGACAAAACTGCTCAAGGTGTGGATTTGGGGGACCCATCTCTCCGGATATCTGAAATGTATCAGATGTTTAGGCATAGCTTTGGAGGTTATCAAAACCATATTAACCTTTTGAAAATAGCGTGAGTACTCCTATCTCCAGGTTTTGAGGAAAAAATATATTTGCAGCTGGCAAAAGTTTAAAGATGTTTCCCCAAGATTCCATCTCCTGGTCATTCAGACACTGACTAGGTAGGGCTGTGACGGGGAGTGTGGATATAATTGAGGTCATGGATTAAATTAGGGAGGGTAGCCTGTCTTATCCAGGGGAGCCCAATCTAATTACTTGACTCCTTAAAAGCGGAGTTTCTCCAGCTAACGACAGAGGAGAGCTGGGGCAGAAGAGATGAGTCAGAGACACTCGGGAAACCTCACAGGGAGCTGCGGTGGTCCTCTCCATGCTGCAAATGATTCCCAGCCAACAGCCAGCAAGGCAACCGGGACCTCACTCCTACAACCACCTAGAGCTCAGTACTGCCCACAGACTGAATGAGTCTGGAACCAGATCTTCTCCCAAAGCCTCTGATAAAAGCCTAGAGCATCCAGAGCCTTGATTTCAGTCCTATGGGACATGGAATAGAGCGCTTTGAGCCCCTGGATTCCTGACCTAAAGAACTATGCAAAAATAAATCTGTGTGGTTTTAAGCTGCTAAATTTGTGTCTTTCACTCCCTTGATTCATTCTCTCCCCTCTAGAGGAGCAAATGAGGTTTCCAGAACATCCACAAGAGACAATCTTTGCCTTGCAAATGCATCCTCTAAATTTAAATTAGCCAGGAACAAATTATTCAAATTAGTATTTTTCTCTAAAATCAGATTGGTTAAAAAAAAAAAAGAAAAAGAAAAAAAGAACACATCTATATTGAGAAGGCATGCTCCAATTCTCACTCTGCGATTTACTAGTTTCTAAGACTTGGGACACAACTTTAATCCCTCGTAATATAGTTACCACATGGGTAAATGAGGGAGAATATACCAACATCGTAGAGTCATTGTGAGCACTAAAAATGATTTTTTTTAATTTTATTTTTGAGAGATATGGAGACAGAGAGTGAACAAGGGAAGGGCAGAGAGAGAGGGAGATACAGAATCTGAAGCAGGCTCCAGGCTCTGAGCCGTCAGCACAGAGCCCGACGTGGGGCTCGAACTCACAGACTGTGAGATCATGACCTGAGCTGAAGTCGGCCGCCCAACCGACTGAGCCACCCAGGTGCCCCTAAAAATGATTTTTTAAAAAAATCTATCACCTGCGTGATTTAGTCCATTAAATGTCCAACTCTTGATTTCGGCTCAGGTCATGCGTGATCTCACTGTTTGTTCTCCCTCTCTCTCTCTGCTCCTCCCCCACTCACATGCATGTATTCTCTCTCTCCCTCTCTCTCTCAAAATAAATAAATAAACATTAAAATAATGTATCCCTGGGGGGCACCTGGGTAGCTCAGTCAGTTAAGCATCTGACTCCTGATTTTTGGCTCAGGTCATGATCTCACTGTGGGTTCAAGCCCCACATCAGCCCCATTGTGCTGACAGTGCAGAGCCTGCTTGGGATTCTCTCTCTCTCCCCTTCCCCTGCTCACACACTCTCTCTCAAAATAAATAAAGAAATACACTTACAATGTTTTAGTGTATCTCTTATTTATGAAAGATCTTAAAATGGCTTTTAAAGACACAGAAGGATAAGACTCTATTACCAAAATTCATCATTTTGTTATTACAGAAGCAATCTATATTTATCGTAAAATGAAAAATGAGAAAAACTAGATGAGACAGATCTTTAAAAAAAAAGAAAAAGATAAAAGCATAATTGGACATTTTAGAATAATTCCTGCCAAGATTTTGGTTACAAATCCTTCCAGGCATTCAATTTTTACATCATACAATGCATACATAATAAACTATGTGCATTATAGAAGGGCCGGGAAACTCATTCATGGTTTTTCTCTATCTTCATCACTAGAAAAAGATCAGAAAGAATGAGAATGGCTTCACTTTTTCATTTCCAGGGAAACCAGAAATTGAGTTTCACGGACTCGGTCTGCCAACCTGAGACTTCTCTTTCAATCCATTAAGGAGAGAAGTTTCCCTTCACTGAGAAGAGAGGGTCGCCTAGGTCCCTTGGGGGGAGGGGGGATCCTCCCGGACAGTAGAGAACAAGGCGGAGCACCCAGGGCCACAGTGACCTCTCAGGAGGTCCACACCAGACTCCTCAAAGATCCTCTGCTAATATGAATCTCTGGTAACAATGTCAGATTGCCTGCCCCCTAACTATATACGGTGGTGAAATTTGAAACTGTGGCATTTCTTATGTCCAACTGGGGAAAAAAAAATATCTTACTCATATAATAGTTTGACAAAAATTCTATAACCTGCTGTTTCCCAGGATAGCAACCTTTTTTCAACTCAGTAAATATAGAGCTACAAAATCATTTTAAGAGCTACATATTTTTTGGATAGATGGTCCATAATCTTTATTCATAACATAGTTTGGGACACTTGAGTTCAATCCAAATTTTCATCGTTGGAAACAATTGTGCTGTCAAGCTCCATTGTCTTTCACCTGCGTTTTACAAGGACCAAAGCCAGGAAACCGAGAGGTACAACTGAGGGAAGTCGCAGCGAGCCTGCTTACCTGCACGGAAGAAGGTAAGTCTCTATGTTAAGGTAAGTCTCTGTGTTAGGTCTGCCACAAACACATGGTCTCATGCAGCTTTGTCATATCTTGTTATCTGTTATTTATTTTTTGGAACTGTTTAGTTGAGTTTTCTCAAAGAGAGGTGGCATTTTGAGAGCAAGGCAACAAGTGTATTGCTTTTCATCATCTCAGATTTTCTCGTGTTCAGCAAAGAGTAAGTGTATAAAACGTAGAGAAGGATTACCACAATCATACTGTTTTCCCCCACTCTCCGGAAGTAGAGTGCTTCTATGAAAACTTTTGTAAACTGAAATGGCATATAGCGAAGTAGGAATGACCATTCATGTATCTGGAAAAAACTGTGGATGTTCCTAGACTCAAAAAATTACCTCTCTTAGGTTTTGTAGATACCAGCGGCTACACAAAATAAACAGAGAAAGTACGTACTCTCAAAGACACAACTCAAGGCTCTGGTGGCTTAATGCTGAGACGCTGAGTGTAGTTTCGGGGGAAGGAGCTGGGTGGGTCACTCTCACTGCTCAGGATGCGTGCAGCCTCTGTAAGGGCTAACTGAAGCTCTTTTTGCTTTTTTGCCTTTTTTCCTGAAAGAGAAATCCCTCTGGGGCACCTGGGTGGTTTAGTCGGTAGAACGTCCAACTCATGACTTCAGCTCAGGTCGTGATCCCAGGGTCGTCAGATCAAGCCCTGCATCAGGCTCCATACTGAGCATGGAATCTGCTTAGGATTCTCTCTCTCTCCTCTTCTCTCTATCTCTCCTTCTGCCCCTTTCTCTCCCTCTCTCTCCCTCTCAATTAAAAAAAAGAAAATCCTCATCAGATTTCTTTCAATTAGTGAAAACAGGTGGTAATGGAAGTCTCTCATAAAAAGAATGGCATGATGCAAACGTCCAAAAGGAAAGGGATTCCTGTACTTGTTGCGTTAGCTAAACACATCTTAAGGTGAAAGGATTGTTTTATTTTTTTAAATGGGAAATAGACTTCCCCCTTTAAAATTACATTATGACTCGGCTGTCCCAAGTCCACAAACCTGTGGACGGTTCAGTGCTCTTTCTAATATCTAAGATATGAGTCTGTGACATGTGCTTGTCCAACTGCAGCTTATCAAGGCAGCTGGACTATAAACGCACCTTCTAGCACCCGCAAAGGTGCCCACTCTAGCCAGGAGGCTGTCTGTCTGGGTTTTTGTGCTTCTTCCCCTTCGTGATTCAATAAATACATTTGCTATAAACCAATAGGCTTATGTTTTACTAGATCTTATTATTTAAACATTTTCTTTTTATGTTATTGGTTCCGAGTGGTTGATTTTGCTTAAATATGTGAAATTATATCTCCAAGCAGAAACTTCAAATACATTTAAATAAGTCTAAACATTGAGCAAGAATTATTTTGAGGAGGGAAATCCCATGTATTGAAACTGGCAGCAGTGTGTTGACAGAGTGCCAACACAAATCAATGAACTATCTCGCCACATTGTTCGCTGATTAGACATGGTCCCTTTCTCCCCTGGCTGGGATGCTTTTTCACTCAAGGGGCTTGTTAGCTAGAAAACTTCAGATGGCACAGCCTGTGGGTCCTGTTGCCTGGCTTCTGGCCTCCTTTCCCCCAAACACCATAGGTGACAGCCACAGCGGGTTCTCAAGATTGGACAGTCATCAATCATCTCTGGGTAGGCAGGAATAAGCCCTGAGCGTAGAATCAAACTCTAGCATCAACAAAATGCATCATTTAAAAACACGGTCTTGCTACAATGTCTTAAAAGTTCCATATAACCAGGAGAAGAGGGAAGTAGCCAGGAGAAAACCAAAAGGCTCAGAGGGCTAACCTTGCAAGCTTAGTGCTATAAAGTGATCCCAAGGCTCTCCAGCAAAAGCGACTGTCCGAACTTCACCGATCTGTGTTCCTCCAGCGGGGTCTCAGATGGCCATCTTCACACAAATCCTCCAGTGGCTGTAGAAGTCAGGAAAAATCAGTGTTTGCTCTCTCCTTCTCAACATATTACAGGTGCATTTTCTATTTTCAAACTGAAGAGAGCTTTGAAAGGGAGAAAATGTTATAAAAAGGAAGCAATCCAGTGTGATACCTACCGCAGGGGAGAGAAGTTTGACAATTGTGTCTCAGTTCTTGCTGGAATAAGGAAGGAAGAGAGGATAGTCCCTCTTACACACACACACACACACACACACACACACACACACACACACACACACACAGTTTTATTTTTTTAACTTCAAATTTTATAGAAGCCCCAGATGATGAAATGGTCTCTTCCTGAGGACACATCCATGAATCACTGTGTAGCCACCAGTAGCTAGATGACAAATGTCATCTTCCTGATGCGTCTGTCTTCCAAAGAAGCAAAGTGCAGTAAATTAATAATTATAAAGACCAGCATTGAGAGTGACATGATTTTATTTTATATTTTATCTTTTTAACATTTATTTATTTTTGAGAAACAGAGAGAAACAGTGTGAGTGGGAGAGGGACAGAGAGAGAGGGAGACAGAGAAGCTGAAGCAGGCTCCAGGCTCTGAGCTGTCGGCACAGAGCCCGATGTAGGGCTCGAACCCATAAACCGTGAGATCATGACCAGGCCGAAATCAAGAGTAGGTCACTTAACTGACTGAGCTACCCAGGTGCCCCATCAGTTATTATTTTAAATTGACTTACAAGGATTAGTAGAAGGAGAGAGAAGATGCTGCATATATACTGGGGATGCCATATGCGGGTGCTGATTTTACCTCTGACCTCTTATGTCTTTCGCACGTGTGTAGTGAATACCCCTGGAGACCCAGTGCATTTTGTCAGGAAATTCTCTAAGGAATTCTAGACTAGGTCCTATGGCATGGCCAACAGGTGCCTATTGAACGACTGTGAAATAAATGGATAACAAGAAAAATTCAGCTGACCTATTTGATTTTCTGGTTTGTCTCAGCAACCATTTCTTTTCTAAAGTAAAAAGGGGATAAACTAGCTGAAGGTTCAGAATGAATTTCATATTAGTAACACATACAATGGGTATATGGACTTGAATTAGCGTTTTGCTTAGAAAATAGTTCCGGTTTCCATATTAACTCATAAAAGCGAGATATCTTGCAGGCCTTCGGACAAAAAGAAATTCATATGTGATGTGCTAGATTCTGTTGCATGAGTCAGTACAATTGTGACTGAGCATGACAAATGGAAAGACACTGTCATTCTTCTCATTTTCTTCTTTGTAGATGAAACCTTTGATTCAAATAAAAAGAAGAGACCTGCCCTGGAGATTCTGAAAAGTGATCTTTGGAGTCACCGAAGTGCATCATACGAAGTAGATTTACAAGTAGGAAATTATTCCTGGGTCGTTTTGCTGAAGTAACACATCCGGAATGGTTTCTTCGGGATGCCAACGCAGCACTGGGGTATCAACTCTGGTGTCTTGAAAGGGTTAATAACTGAAGCATTTCCTTCTTGTAGTCCTTTGGGGTAAGACGAAAGCTCTAATTTCAAACAAACTACACAATGATTTAATTTCTAATGCTTAGACCATAATTAAGACCATCGTTCGGAAACTAACAATACACTCAACCCATGCTCTGCATTCAATTATTTGTGCAAAGGATTAAACTACTCAACACAAATTCATCAGCAGTTTTGTAAACCCTAGGTTTCCGCTTCTTTAAAGAAGATATGTAATTTACTTTTAAAAAGATAATGGAATGAGCAAGTGTATTTCATTTCAACCACTCCATGTTATGGGTCCAAAATGTTAGATGCGTTTTCTTTTTTCTTTTTTTTTTTTTTAATGTTTATTTATTTTTGAGAGAGAGACAGAGCACGAGTGGGGAGGGGAGAGAGAGAGAGACTCTGAAGCAGGCTCCAGGTTTTGAGCTGTCAGCGCAGGGCCTGACATAGGGCTTGAACCCTCGAACCAAGAGATCGTGACCTGAGCCAAAGTTGGACGCTTAACTGACTGAGACATCCATGCACCCCAAAAATGTTAGATGTGGTTTCTAAGAGTGTTGTATGTTACACAACCCAAGCCCAGTTTTAAATGTAGCATTATTTATATATCTGATTTCCCAGTCTAAAGACATATCTGATTTCCTAGTCTAAAGATTAGATGTCAGGTCAGTGGACATGAAGGAAAAATCCTTTGGTGGTTTTCCATGCAAATGTGAGATTTAACTACATCACTCCCCAATTCAGGAATATATATGTATATATAACTACCATTTTTAGAGTACTTAAGCATATCAGGTATCGTGCTATTTTCCATGAATTATTCATTAATTCTCACAGGAATTCTCTGAAATATGTATTACCATCTAGATTTTGAGGACGAGTAAAGCTTGGATGTAAAAAATAACAGTAAGGAATCTGTCCAAGTTCAGATGGTAAGTGGTGAACTTGTGGCTTCATTTTTTTTCTAACTTGAAAGCCCTCTTATTTGCTTTCAATATTTTTCTATGAAGTGATGTTATTTTAACTTATTTCCTGATTTAAGTAAGTTTTTGAGAACCTAATGAGTAAATGGTGGAAGACCTAAGTGACACAACAGAGTAGAACTGGACCTCAAAACACCAAACTTAATACAATGATCGAAAATGGAATACAACTGTAGCACCTGGGTGGCTCAGTTGGCTAAGTGTCCAACTTTGGCTCAGGTCGTGATCTCTTGGTTTGTGAGTTCGAGCCCTGCGTTGGGGTCTATGCTGACAGCTCAGAGCCTGGAGCCTGCTTCGGATTCTGTCTCTCTCTCTCTCTCTCTCTCTCTCTCTCTCTCGCTCACTCTCTTTGCCCCTTCCCCACTCACACTCTGTCTCTCAAGAATAAAGATTTAATGTGTTGAAAGAAATGAAACAGGCAATCAAAAATATGAGCTGGTAACAGAAAGGTGAAACCATAAAAATTTTCCAGTTTATTTTCTAGTCTACAGTGGTTTTATTCCTATCTCTGAATCCCAACCTCACCATGGAAAACTAGTTTCTCCTTTCAGCATTATTTTTTTTAATCAAAATCTTCAAACATACACAAAAGTGGAGAGAATAATATAACAAAAAATAATATGACAATTCTCCATTACCCATCAAAAATGTGTGGCAGTGGCCACCTTGTAGAAACTCTAATTGATAACATACCTCCCACTTTCCCTACTGAATTTTTAAGTAAATTCCAGATATCACTTTATTTAATCCGTAAACATTTCTGTACTTATCTATAAAAGATAATCTTTAAAAATATACAACCACAATACCCTCATAATCCTCAAAAAAGACTCCTGTTTTCCTCAATTATCTTGTAATGTTATATTTTATGATTTGTTTTCATCAGTATTCAAATGAGAGCCTTACACCATGATTATTTTTATGCCCCTTAAGTTTGTTTTAAGCAATGTTCATTCTTTCATCTTTTTTCTCTCTTTCTTGAAATCTATTTGTTGAAGCAACTAGACATTTATCTTCTCTAGTTTATTACAAACTAAGTTTTATTGATTGCCTCTCTGTGGTGTCATTTAACATGTTCCTCTATTTCTTGTATGCTGTACATTGGTATTTAGATCTAAAGTCTTGATTCAAGTTTTTTGTTGTTGTTTTGTTTTGTTTTGTTTTTGGCACAATGTTTTATGGTAGTATCACATACTTCTATCAAGAGACATTAAATGTCAGTTTGTCTCTCTTTTTTGATGTTAACAATTCATAATTACTGCCTAGATCCATTATTTCAGTCTGGGCTGCAAAAAGAGCAATATTCAATGCCTTCATTCTTTCTTCATTCATTGGTTCAAATGCATCTACAAAGAGAACTTGCTCTTATCAACATCTGATTATCTTGAAGCTTAATATATAAAGGAAAGACAGGATAAAAGATTGATCTTATTCTTTTTTTCTTTAAGTTTATTTATTTATTTTGAGAGAGAGAGGCAGAGAGACAGGGAGAGAGAGAATCCCACCCAGGCTCCACATTGTCAGCAGAGCCTGATGTGGGGCTTGAACTCACAGAACTGTGAGATTATGACCTGAGCCAAAACCAAGAATCGGACGTTTAACCAACTGAGCTACCCAGGAGCCACAGGACTGCTATTCTTTTTCCAATTTTCAAAACAATGCATTCAACCCATAGCATTTTTCAATGTACCAAATAACACGATTTAAAATTTTTTTTAATGTTTATTTATTTTTGTGAGAGAGAGAGAGACAGAGCGTTAGCGGGGGAGGGGCAGAGAGAGGGAGACACAGAATCTGAAGCAGGCTCCAGGCTCTGGGCTGTCAGCCCACAGCTTGACGTGGGGCATGAATTCATGAACTGGGAGATCATGACCCGAGCCAAAGTTGGATGCTTAACCCACTGAGCCACCCAAGCACCCAACACCATTATTTTTTAAATTAATATTATTATTAACTCATAGATTTAAGCATATTTCATGTATTTTTTCTTATGGATTATCAAATTGGCCTACTTTGGCCAGCAGCAGGTATTTCATATTGACTAGTGAGTCTTTTTGACATGCTCAAATAATCTTTTAAAGCTTCTCAGCTTTTCTGTAAGAGAAAAGAAAAAAAGACTTTTCACTGTTTTTCTGTTTGTTTTTACTTCTTAAAGTAAAGCTTTCTTGCTTTTAGCCACACAAACTGAGGCTCATACAGGTGAGTATAGCCATGCTGACAGTTGTTCATTGACATAGTACTCCTTCCTGGCAAAAAGATAGAAGAAATATCCAGTCAACCCACAGGAACATAAGAAAATGATAAATAATTATTGCTTTAAGATGATTTTGTGGGTTTTTAAATGAAATAATATATAATTTTAATATACTATACTCACATAATTCCATATAGTTTTAAAAATTTTTTCATTAGGGGCACCTGGGTGACTCAGTTAGTTAAGCATCCAACTCTTGGTTTTGGCTCAGGTCATGATCTCACTGTTTATGAGTTCAAGCCCCATGTTGGGCTCTATGCTGACAGCACAGGGCCTGCTTCGTATTCTATCTCCTTCTCTCTCTGCCTCTCCCCAGTGCACTCTCTCTCTCTCTAAAAATAAATAAATAAATAAATAAATAAATAAATAAATAAATAAATAAATAAATGTAAAAAAAAAATTTTGCTAGTATCTGAATACCACTTCATAGCAATATATAGAGATAATATAGAGAGATATTTACTATTATTTAATAAAGCTGCATACTACTCTACTGTATGGACATATCACAGTAGCCAACCAGTACTCTAGTGATGGTGCTTGGTCTATTCCATTCTCTTGTTATTACAGTAATGCTTCATTGAAAAACCTAGTGCATGTGTCTTTTATATTTTTTCAACAAGATTCTTTAGATAAAAAAATAAAATAGAACTGTAGAAATTTTGAAAAAGCAACAATTACAATGGAAAATCAATGTACAAGTTAAAAATAGGTAAACATTTCTGAAGACAGAACTAGTAAATTGGGATATAAATCTGTAAAATTATGGAAATGCAACGAGGAGCCAAAGAAATGCAAAGTATGAAAAAAAGGATAAAAAACCATAAAGAGTAGATGGAAAAGTTAATTGTGATGACATTTATAAAAGAGACAGTAAGAGTCTGCAGAAAAGTAATACCTGAAGAGTTTATGGCCAAGAGTACTCAAAACACACAAAAAGACATGATCATCAGGTCAGTACATAAATACCATATAGTTTATTTAAAAATTTTTTTTAAACATTTATTAATGTTTGAGAGACAGAGTGTGAGCTGAGGAGGGGCAGACAGAGAGGGAGATAACAGAATCTGAGGCAGGCTCGATTGTGGGATCAAACCCACAAATCATGAGATCATGACCTGAGCCAAAGTCAGACGATTAATTCACTGAGCCACCCAGGCACTCCACCCCATAGTTTAATTAAAAGTAGTCCTTGCTAGATACATGGTAGTAAAATTGTAGACACCAAAGACAGATCTTAAAGGAGACTGGAAGAAAAAAGTAAAGACCAACAAAAGAGCTACATTTATCCTGAGAGCTGCTTTCCCAATAGTAACAATGGAAACTAGAAACAAAGTGAAATAACATATATTCAAAGAGTTGACAGAAAGTAACTGCCAACCTAAAATTGGATACACAGTAAAAGCAGTCCTTCCAAGATGAAGGCAAAGTAAAAATAATTTCAGCCTTAAAAATAAATGATTCTGAGGAATTTTACCACCAATAGACCCTCATCAAAGGAAAGCCTAAACGATGTACTTTGGGAAGAAAGAAAATGATCCCAGAAAAAAAAAAGGGACAATGACAAACAAAAAATAATTGCAAACATGTAAATAAATGTGTCAACACAGATATGTATAAAAGTAATTACAATGTATAATTTGAAAGATTATCACCATTAAAATCATATTAAAACACTAGATAATACAATGATATTTGAGAAATGAGTTATTTGAGTGAGAGCCTTCTAAGGTACTTTTTTTGCTAGAAGAAAGTTAAAGATAGTGATTATTTAAAAAATTAAGTGTAACTCAAGAGTAACTATCATTTACTATTAATTCAAGAGTAACTATTAGTAATTAAGCTACTAATTCTAGAGTAACTATTAATAACCTAAAAATATAGTAGAATAAGAAGAAAAGAAAAATGAAAAATACAATTATTTAATTTCAAGTTAGAAAGAGAAAAATGAAACGAGATGTACTTCAAATGGAGAGGACAAGTAAGATGATATGGATAACATAAAATTAATAATCCAAATAATTTAAATTGAGTGTTTATACTTTAAAAATCTTTTCAAAAAATTTTTAATTTCTGGCTCTATATTGCTTACAAAGACATACATATACCATAAAAATAGAAACGATGAGAAATTATATAACAGGCAAACACTAACCAAAATGAAACCACTATTGCTTTCAGTTAAATAAAACATAAGGCAAAAGCCTTTAATAAAGTGAAGAATCCAGTTCACCAAAAAGATATGTCAATTTGAAATCTGAAGGCACCAAATAATATAGCTTCAAAAACAATAAAGTACAAGTTGAATGAAGTATAGGAAGAAACTGATAAAGCCACCACCATGGTGGCTGAATCACAGTTAGTGGATCAATCAAATAAAAATGAGATCATTTAAGACAGAGAAAATTTGAACCACACAATTAACAAGCTTGATCAATGGATTTGTATAGAACCACATATTCAACCCTGCAGACTTGTTTCTTCAGTATAAAAGGATGTTTATTGGAAATTACCTATACATTAAGCCATGAAACAAATCACACACACACACACACACACACACACACACACACACACAGAAAGAGAAAAAATACAGACCATGTTTTCTAAGTACAATGCAATTAATTTTAAATCCAGCAGAAAAAAAAAAAAACCTCCAGATGACTTAAACTTAAAAAAAATTCAAGGAAGAAATCACAATGGAAATTAGAAACTACTTACAAGTGAATAACAATAACAGTGGTGCATATTAAAAATGCATTAATGGGGGCACCTGGGTGGCTCAGGTCATGATCTCACTGCTTGTGAGTTTGAGCCCCACATCAAACTCTGCTGTTGGTGCAGAGCCCGTTTTGGATCCTCTGTCTCACTCTCTCTCTGCCCCTCCCCTGCTCACATGCTCTGTCTCTCAAAAATAAAATAAATATTTTTTTAAAGTGTATTAATGTAGTTAAAGCTGTTCTCAAAGGAAAAGTTTGTTCTTCAAAATTATATTTCAAAATTTTAAAAATCTGAAAATAGTGAGCTTTTCAAATCCAATTTGAAAAGTTAACATAACAGAATAAACTCCGCATACAGTGGAAGGTAAGGGATTGTTAAAATCTAAATGTTTGTGTCCCCCCAAAATTCCTACGTGGCAATTGTAACTACCAAAGGGGATGGTATTCATAAGGGAGATTTTTGAGACGTGATTGGGTCATGAGGGTGAAACCCTTATGAATGGGATGAGGCTTTATAAAAGAGGCTGCAGAGAGATCCCCTTCCTTTCCATGATATGAGGACATAGCAAGAAGGTACCAGTTGTGGACCAGGAGGAAGGCTTTCATCAGAAGGCTATCATGCTGGAGCCTCGGTCTTGGACTTTGAGCCTTCAGAACTGTGAGAAATGAATTTCTGTTGTTTATTAGCCCCCAGCCTGTTATGGCAGCCCAAACAGATTAAGGCAGGGATTATTTTTCAAAAAGCAGCAATTTGGGGCGCTTGGGAGACTCAGTCGGTAAAGGTCATGATCTCAGGTTATGATCTCACAGTTCACGAGTTCCAGCCCCATGTCGGGCTCTGTGCTAACAGCTCAGAGCTTAGAGCCTGCTTTGGATTCTGTGTCTCCCTCTCTCTCTCTGCCCCTCCCCTGCTCTCTCTCTCTCTCTCTCTCTCTCTCTCAAAAAAAAAAAAAAGCATTAAAAACAAATTTTAACTAATAAAAAAATTAAAAAGCAGCAATTGAAGAAATAAACAAAAATACAAAGATACAATCTGCCAAATCAAACTAACGCAGACACTCAGTGTAGTGTTGTATACGTGGAACACAATGAAGGGAATGAAAAAGTATAATTTGCTGATATTTAAAACAAGAGATAAAAAAAATTGACAAAAGCTGAGCTTACATATTTTAATGAGCTTGAAGCCTAGTGAAAGAGGGACTGGTATTTGTCTCCTTACTCCTAAATCTGGAATTGTGGTAATTCAGACAAGCACCATTGAAAGGTGGGCCCTGGATGGGAATCACATTACTGTGGGAACATGAGATACCCAGGGGAAAGCATGAAGACAAAGGGTCACCAGGAGAGCAGTAGGGTTCTAAAGGGAAGGGGAGGTGGAGGAGGGGAAAGTCCCTGAAGGGAGCATGCTAAATATACACTTCCTGCAACCTCTGGATAGAGCACAGTCATGGTACCATGTTACGCAGTGCACAGATTCCTGTCCTGTGGTCTGACAAGTTTATAGATGTAGAATCCACATCTTTTTTAAGTTTTATATATTTTGAGAGAGAGAGAGAGTGTGTGTGTGTGTGCTGTGAGCAGGGGAGGGGGCTGAGAGAGAGGGGGAGAGAGAGAATCCCAAGTAGGCTCCACACTGTCAGTGTAGAGTCCAATGTAGGGCTCGAACTCATGAACCATGAGATAATGACCTGAGTAGAAGTCGACTGCTTAACTGACTGAACCATCCAGGCGCCCCAGAGCTCTAACGTTTAACCGGTTAACCATTTCCTCATTATTAAACCTCCCTGTCTTTCTTCTGTGTTTTCATATTGCAGATCTCTAAAAAATAATTTCCAAGTTGTTCCCCATGGATGGGCTAGCTGGCAAAACAGCTCTGTAAGAAGGTGAAACTTTCTAATCTGATCACAGAGAATGTTGAATGTGGCTTACTGTCAAGATGAGTTATAGCTTTCAGTCACGAAAAGAAGAAGTCATCAAGAGATGCTAAAAATCTTCTGTAGTGAACATTGTATTTTTATTAACGAGTTCAATGAAATCAGCCCAAGAAACCACAGGAGAGATTGTTTTCTTAATTCAGCTTTATTGACTTCTTTGGATTCAAAGCACTAATATTTATGTGGTAGAAATTTCCCATTGCTTCTTAAAAACTAGTTTATTTTGTTTTGGATGAAAGATTAGGCCATGAAAATAGTGCAGTGAATAAGCGTTTTGCACACATTGTCATGGAGTGTTTCTTCCCTCGCTACGGTCAACATATTCACCCAGGAGAACCCCTGCCTTGGGCTTACTGTTGGGAAGAAAACTGGAAAGATTCTCATGCTAAGAAAAATCAGATATATGCCATTCTAAACCAAAGATAGGGATTGAAAGAAAGATGGAACAGCTCCTTGGTGAATAGGAGAAAAAGGAAAGAAAGACTGAGATTGTTCCTGGGAAGAGATTTGACCAAACACTTCACAAAACATACATGAATGGCAAAAACACAATGAAACAAAGATACCTCAAAAAGTGCTCACCATCCTTAGTCATCGGGGGAATGCTAATACAAACCACGATGAGTTACTACTACGCCTCCGTAGCAGGACTGAAAGGGAAACCAAACGTAGGTCAGGATGTGGAGGAACTAGGTCTCTCTTATGCTGCTGGTAGGAACGTAAAATTGTGCAGTCACTTGGAAAGATATTTTGGTAGTTTCTTATGAAATTAAACATACGACTCAGGAATTCCCCTCTCCAGTTTGTCCCCAAGAGAAATGAAAACATAACATCCATAGAAAGATTTGTACAACAAGGTTTATAGCAACTTTATGCATAATGGCTTAGAATTGGGCACAACTCAAATGGCCAAGAGCAGAGGAATGAATAAACAAATTCATTCAATGGAATGCTACTCATTAAAAAAGAAGGGGGGGGGCGCCTGGGTGGCTCAGTTGGTTAAGCGGCCAACTTCGGCTCAGGTCATGATCTCACAGTCTGTGGGTTTGAGCCCCGCGTCGGGCTCTGTGCTGACGGCTCAGAGCCTGGAGCCTGCTTCGGATTCTGTATCTCCCTCTCTCTCTGCCCTTCCCCTTCTCATACTCTCTCTCTCTATGTCTCTCAAAAATAAATAAACGTTAAAAAAATTAAAAAAAAGAATGCTGGTACAGGCAACATCATGGATGTATCTCAAAAACATTCAGGAAGCCAGATATAAAAAAGTACCTACTGCATGATTCCATCCCTAAAAAACTATAGAAAATACAAACTAACATATAGAAGCATGAAGTAGACCAGGGATTGCATGGGGGCACAGGTAGATGGGTAGTAAGTGCAAAATAACATTAGGAAACTTTTGCAGTGATGAAAATATTCTGCACCATGATTGGAATAATGGCTACATGTTTATATTTGTCAAGGCTCATCGAAGTGTATACTTAAAATGGGTGAATTGTATTGAATGTGAGTTATACCTGAAAAAAATAAGAAAAAATGTTTTACACACATACGCACACGGAAAGGGAAGGAAAGGAACATGGTGAGGGAATTACAACAAATGTTGCTTGTGTTTGAAAACACCTATAGATACACTGATGGCCGTAGAGTTTTAGGTGAGGTAGAAAGAAAAGGAGGGGAGGGAGCCGGGTCCTTGGCTCTGAATCAGATGGACAGAACACAGGGTTTTATCCTTGGTTGTTCTGATCAACTATTTTATCCATGACTTAGGTTCTTGCCACTCTAATATTTTATGATTCTGTGTTCTGCATTAATGTATTGAAATTTATTTATCACAACTACAAAAAGCTTACAGCTAGAAAGGACAGCTAGCTAATACTTCAGATGACAGATGCAGGATTCAAAATCGTTTTGGCGTCCAGGAACACTGCACTAAAACCGACAAGATGAAATTAGAAAGGACAAACTTCTTGAAATTAGGCTTAAAAATGTAATTCTGCAAACGAAGTTTTGAAATAATTGGCTTCTTTTAAGAAAAAAAAAAGGTATATATTTTCCAAAGGAGAAAAATCCTTTGCGATAGATTATACAGGGGTATACGATTTCATTTCTAGAAAATTCTAGAAAATGCAAACTAAGCATGAGTAACATAAAGTAGATTGGTGGTTGCCCTGGGTCAGAGGAACACAGGCTACTGACTGAAAATGAGCATCAGGGAATTTTGGGGGTAGTGAATACATACACATATGTAATTGATTGCTAAGTGAGCAAGTCAGATTGTGAAATAATTACTGAAAACACCAGGCCACGTTAGACTACATGAAGAAAAGTCAATATCCAGAACTTTGCAAGTCATAGCCCCATTGAGTTCCATACCAGTCAGGCCACATTGAAAATATTATGTGCAGTTATTAATGGCAGGTTATAAGGAGGCTACCTATAAAAAAGAGACAAATCAGATGAGAGATTCTACAAAACATGTCATGGATTAAAAGACTCAAGTGAAGAGAGTCATTGCAATTTCCAAATATTTAGAGCATTATAACATGCAAGAGAAAGAGAAACAGAAAGCATACTGTTTTAAAAATTAGGATCTGTATAAGTTACACAGGGGTAGGAATGCCTTAAAATAAGAAAGGAGTTGGATACAGCAGCTAGTTCATGATGGTCTGAACTATCTCTCTCTCTTTTTTTTTTTAACTACCCTACAATCCAGTAATCACACTCCTGGGCATTTATCCAAAAAATACAAAGACACTAATTCAAAAGGACACATGCATCCCTATGTTTATATCAGCATTACTTGCAATAGCCAAATTATGGAAGCAGCCCAAATGTCTACTGACTGATGAATGGATAAAGAAGATGTACACACGCACCACACGGAATAGTACTCAGCCATAAAAAAGAATGAAATCTTGCCATTTGCAATGATATGGATGGAGCTAAAGAGTACAATGCTAAGAGTAACAAATCAGTCAGAGAAAGACAAATACCATATGATTTCACTCGTATGTGGAATTTAAGAAACAAAACAAAGGAGCAAAGGGATGGAGAGAGAGAGAAGAGAGGAGAGAGAGAGAGAGAGAGAAACCATGGAACAGACTCTTAACTATAGAGAACAAACTGATGGTTACCAGAAGGGAGATGGGCAGGAGGGTTAACATAGGTGATGGGGATGAAGGAGAGCACTTGTCGTGAGGAACACCGGATGTTGTATGGAACTGTTGAATCACTATATTGTACACCTGAAACTAATATGACACTGTAGGTGAACTATACTGGAATGGAAGGGAAGGGAAGGGAAGGGAAGGGACAGGAAGGGAAGGGAAGGGAAGGGAAGGGAAGGGAAGGGAAGGGAAGGGAAGGGAAGGGAAGGGAAAGGAAGGGAAGGGAAGGGAAGAGCTATCTCTTGATGTACCATGTAACCTGTCATTGCAAAGTAATTGTGCAAAGCATTCATGACCAAATCACAGAGATGTCACAACAGAACCCTACCTCTGGGGGAGACGTGAGAATGATGTCACTGGTTAGGAAATGGAAAAGTGGAATTCAACCGAGCCTTACAGGTAGAAAATCTGGAGAGGCAAAGAAAAGGGGCAGGGGGTTGTGAGGGAAACATGAGGGGGAAAGACGGCATATATAATGATGTATGAAGTGAAATTTAAAGGAAAAGATTCATATATACGTAGCATACCATAATTCACCAACCCGCCTAAAAGGCCATGTTCTCGTCAAGGACTAGCCCCCACATTGGTTCAGGTGAGTAAGAAAGCTCTGATACTAGGATGGGTAGTTTAATACTTCTTGACTACACTGGGCCAAGAGCTGGAAGATGGTGCTTTCAAAGACATTTTAGAGTTGAATGCCTTGGTTCCTTGTTCCCACCATTAATAAAGGGAGGTAAATGAAGGAAAGACAGCCACAGGATTTGCCCATGTGGGTAAGAGGGAAAACAGCTCTGTGAAGAAAAAAGTAAAAGTGAGAAGGGAGGCGAGAGGGTCGGCAAGACTGTAAAGATCAAGCAGGTTTATTGTCAAACCCAAACCCACACTTGAGTTGGATAAATTTAATGTTCCCCTTTAATTTGCATGTGTAAGGGAAGATTGAGAGGGGGTAACTGACAGTTAAGAAAGAATTTGTGGAAAAATAGAATAACATGAACAATCATAGCAACAACTGTAAGAGAAAAAGACATGACCTTCTAAGGAAGGGCTGACCTTTTGAGTTGACGCCGTGAATAGAGTCAGGCACGTGCCAAGCTCCAAGCTGATGCTCTCAGAGAAAGGCATGTCTGAGGTTCCTTTCGTCGCTCTATTTGTCTTTCTCTGTGTTTGTTAAGATGGATGCATTCTCTGCTTCACTGAATACAATAGTTAAGTGAAAATTAAATGTTGACTCGGTCTGATTAAAACATAAATCTGAATGCAGCCCTGAGAGAGAAAATCAGAGAGCGAGAAGAGAGATTCACCAAACACTTTATATGCAGAGATTTGGCTTCTAACTATCCTTATAATGGGTTGAAAGGCATAAAGTCATTGGCATGACAGTTTTACTTTAACTGCAAGTTACTCCCTATGCATTTATAATTCCAGAAGCATCAGGGCACCTCGGTGGCTCAGTCAGTTGAGCACCAGACTCTTGATTTGAGCTCCAGTCATGATCCCAGGGGTCATGGGACCAAGCCCCAGGTCGAACTCTGTGCTGAGCATGGAGCCTGCTTAAGATTTTCATTCTCTCTCTCTCTCTCTCCCTCCCTCTTCCCCTCTCCCCTACTCATGCTCTCTCTCTAAAATAATAAATAAATAAATAATAAATAAAATAATAAAATTCCAGAAGCTGAATGTGTACACTAAAGCCAAAGGATATTAAACCCTTAAGGCCTAAGGCAAAAGGCCAAAAAGTCTAAGCTCCTCCTGTGGTCTTTTATACAGAGGAAACCGTGGAGGTTGTAGTCACACAGCTGTATGTTCAAATGGCTAATTAATGTATAAAAATATGTAAGACTTGAGCATTGGTCAAGTAAATTCACATTAAATATATGAGAGTTTATCTTTCTAATGGGTTGGGAAAAATTAAGAAGATGAATAATATTCATTGGCATTGGGGAATGGCAACATGGGCACACTGTAGAATAAGGTTTGCAACTTTCCTAAGTACAACCTAATATATTGTACATATGTTTCAATCCACTCATTTCACTTCTAGAATAATGTGCTAAGGAAACTAGGAAAGTACAGAAAAGCAAATAAAAACGTCTAAGGAAGCATTGATGCCTGTAACAGTGCAATTTCAATGCCTACTATGCGGGAATTGGATTAAATAAACTATAAAAGTGAAATACTAGAAACTATTTAAAAGGGCGAGTTTATCATTATGTATTAATATGCATTATTATGCCGTTTTACATTATTAATAGGAGAATGAGGTTGAAATATATTTGCAAAATGCCCCGCCATACTATATGTTTCATATCTTTCAATTTGGGTAAATAATCTGTGCCAAACTATGTTGTTAACTGTTAGTTATGTCGGGCCAGCATTATATACTTTTCACTTTCTAGTCTATAAAGATAGGCTTTCATTAATGAATTAGAAGCTTGCATTATTTTGTAATCAGCAAAACCAATTAAACTATTCAAGATGGTAGACTCCAGTATTCCAAGTCAAGTTGTAGCCATGCAAGCATCTGCCTGAAACAGCATGTACGTGAAGATTGTCGGAGATGAGACATAATTAGATCATCAAACGCATGATAATGGCAAAAGCTTGAGTGGAGGAAATAGAGTGAATTATATTATGACTTTAACAAACAATCCAGAAATTGATGGATAGTAAGAAAGGCCATAGGGCAGAATTAAGGTGGCAGGAATCTCAAAGGACTGAGGCTTCTGGCATGAGGTCGGAAAAGTGATTGTCAGGAAGACGCATTAGGGAGCTGGGAGAAAATCCGTACCACTAGATGCTGTGGTCTGGTGGCCTCCAAGGACAGGGCTTCTGGGGAGGCCCTGCTCTCTGGGGAGAACAAGTCAGAAGAGCCCGGCAGGGATGTTTCAGTTCAAATGAATATTTATTGAGCCTTTACCACATACTGGTTACTGCACCAGTTTTTGCATAATAATTTAATGTTCACAGAAAGCACTAGGGAAAAGGGCTGGATGAGGTGAAGAAATAAGGAGAAGCAGCAAGATAGAATAATGAGGATGAAAGTTCATGATTAAGATGCCTTGTCTAGATCTTTTTGTCTGGACGGTGACAAAAGATGGTGGTGATCAGAGGCTCCTTCATAAAGGCTGCCCTGTAGGACGCAGGGACAAGTGCAGTAATGAATAACAGGTTCGAAAATGCCAAAGCACCGAATATATACAGATGGAAATGTCAAGACATAAATATATCCTCAACGCTAGAAGGCCAGATTATCTATCTGCCTTTATCATTCTCTAGAGACTTGCTACTCCAAGTGTGTGTGGTCTATGGACCGTCAGCACTGGCATCCCCTAGGAACTTTCTAGAAATGCAAAATCTTCGACTTCATTCCTAATCTACTGAATTAGAATTTGCATTTTAGCAAGTTCCCTAGGTGACTCATAACCATGTTTAAGTTTGAAAAGTATTGCTCTAAAACATAGATTCCCAACTACTCAACCATGACAGGTGGAATTAGAGGTGGAGTTACAGCCAGGATGCTAGCAATTACACCTAAGCCTGTGCCCGATTGTGTCTATGCAGCAGTCTGTTGAGCTACTTATTTGTGGGAGTTTGTAGGGCTAGAGAAACTCATTTCCTCTGTATCTCTTTAGAAAAACAGGGGGGTGGGCATAGAAGATGACTCCAGAAAAATAGAGCCGCAAGGCTGTGACTGTACACTCCAGGGCACATTTGTGGCTGATTGCTGAAAGGTTGTTGAGAGAGCCATGAGGACTTGTGTCCTATTTAAGAGGGAATTCTGTTTTGCAGAGAATCAGTAATGTGTACTCAGACCATATGCACGAGTTTAATTAGGCAGGCTCGTCTATGCTGCAGCCAGAACCTTTAGGACTCTAGCAGGTCTAGAGCCATAGGATTAATGAATGTTTCTGACCAGGGATTAGGAGAGCACTGAAAAGGGATGGTTGTTGAACTACGCTATGGTGGACATTAGGACTCTGGCAATAAAATCCACCCATTAGGAACTCAGGCCAAGACACAATTTATAACTGTACTACTAAGTACAATATGAGCCTGGGCAATGGGATGGGTGACAGTGGGAAGGGGGGTAGTTTCCAAGATGTCCACAAGAGTTTGTCAAAGTTTCAACCTCAGTCTGCAGGAAGCCACCCTGAGCTCACGGCAGGCAGCAGAGAGCTGAGAAACGTCCCCTTCAGAAGCCAAACACACCATGAGCTCCCTGTCATGTGCAGTAGGTGATATTCCCACAGCTGCAAGAGAGAGAAGCAGGACTCCAACCATTCCAAAGCAAGCTCCCCTTCTTTGTACCGTCTAAGACATGCTCTTCTCAGATAAATGTTTGGGAGAATCTACCTTTTGGGACAGCGAGCGTTCTGAGCTGAGAGGAAACACATAGCCTCTTTATCTTCTTTCAGAATATCCCCTGGAGTGGGCTGTAGGGACAGTCACTCCATTTCTCTCAGCAAACTTGCCTGTACCTCTTCCTCTACCCTTCCTTAACTAGTCCACCTCTACCTCCCCACCAGATTACAAATAAAATCAGTTTGGATATTCCTACCCTGGATATGGATATGGAAAAGTCAGAACACAGCCTAGCATCGGGTAGTTGGTTATGAGGGACCTGTGTGGGAGATGCAGTGCAACCGGTCAAGTTTTTAATTTTCACTCTACCATATCTTTTTTTGGGCTCCTCCCCTCCAAGAGACGTGTCTCCATATGTGTGACTATATTACTTTAAATGATTGATTGAAGATACTGCCGGACAACACTTGAGATAATTTCATCTTTCTCAAGTCAATATTTATTACAAGAAAGTACAATTAGAAATGGAAAGAGTAGAAAAGAAAAATATCCTTAGATTATCAGTGTTTCATTATATATTCAAAAGGGGAATGGGAACTTCACTATTCTATATCAGTTGGCAGTCCATATGGGAAAAAATCCTTTTTGTGCAGCAACCAAAATGGCTCCGCAGGGGCACGTGTGCTGAAGAGCTCTGAGTGCCCAAAGCCCTGAGCTGGGGACATGAATGAGACAGCCTTGCGGAGACCTTTTCATTCTATTACACTTCCTTGGCCCTCATGGGGATCTCATCCTTCAAAAAAGACAGACATCTTAATGTTGTCTAAAATTCCCAGAATCCTTGGAAAAGCGAGGTAAAAATCACTACCCTGCATGTCAAATGTCCAAGTGGCATTGGGATGATACAAAGTAATTGAAGCTGCATGGGATCTTTTCCTAAATCTTCTATACTGTACACCTTAATTATTCTTGTTTTTTCTTTGATTTCGTGACGACCCAATGAAGGACAACTAAATTATGACAGAATGATAGGTACAGAGTGACAGACAGCCCTGAGTCGGAGTCTATTCATTTTCTTAACTGAAATAATCACTGATCCTTGCAGCATTCATTGGATTGAAATATGGAAGATTTGATTTGTTCCTGGAGGTTACTAAAATAGCTAAACCATGACACATCTGAGAGAATTATTCCCTCTCACTGTAAAAACAGACTCAGATAAACTGGGCAGTGCTCTGCTTCATTATTCGGACATTGTTCATCATGATAGCTGAAATAAAAATTAATGACAGAACAGTTGATTTAGGTGTGCTATAAAAAAAAAAAAAGCCTGGATGTATCTGCCTTGGAGACGTGTTATCTTTCCAACTTTGATAAATAATGGATCAACTTGCTGGCAAAATTCTCTATAGTCCAACCACTTCGCCACCTTACCAACCATTCCACCATGGGACAGAAAGAGAGAAAGAGAGAGAGAGTTTTTTTCCCAAGCAGTGTTGACACACATATATGTAAACAAATAAACAAATAACTAACTAAATAAATGTATGTTTTCATTTTGCAAGGCCCCACTAAAAAATACAAAGGGTGGATTATGCTTTTATGATAGAAAGAATTGGCAAGTGTCCAGCCACTGAAGTTTTTTTTCCCACTTTGTTTTCAACGCATTTTGTATCTATCTAGCGTTCTGTGTTATATACATAAACTAGAATAGCAACAGTCAAAATATAACACGATGTCCACCCAACAAATGGACCAATTGGCAACTGTAACCTGAAATCATTCTTTTCATGCTTCTGTCCTAAAAAACATGCGCAGTCAGGGTCACTTAGGGGAAGAATCAATTGTTAGCCCCCAACGAGGGACAAAATCAGGATGTGCTGTCTAATGACAACGTATACAATGATATAAAATTCATATTAAATCTATTATATGGATTCTGTGATTTTTTTAATGTTTATTTTTGAGAGAGAGAGCAGGGGAGGGACAGAGAGAGAGAGGGAGATACAGAATCCAAAGCAGGCTCCAGGCTCTGAGCTGTCAGCAGAGCCAAAACATGGGGCTCAAATCCATAAACCGTGAGATCATGACCTGAGTTGAAGTCAGACGCTCAACCACCTGAGACACCCAGGCGCCCCTGGATTATATGATTTTAATTATTTAAGTGTTAATTCTTAAATGTCAAGCACTTATATTTCACAATTTTATTATAAAAATTATCAGTAGTATAAAAGACCATGAAGGTACAAACAGTGAAACAAAAGGAAGTCATTTAGAGGCATTCAAAGATTCATTTAGATGGTCCTATGTATACCCTTTTCTTCCTTCTTCTTTTGTTTTGCTGAACAAGTATTAGTAAAGCCAATTGCATTTCTATAAGACTATAGATTTTGAAGTGCTTTAAACACATTAAATTGCTAATATTTTAAATATGCCTAGAAGCAAAAATATATACAATGTCATGTCTTCAGCAAAGAAATAAAAAAAAACAGCTAGGAAGCTTTACAACTCATGTAGATCTAGCCTTGTGTCAGGGGTCAAGGCGGTGGAAAATGGCTCCCAACATCTAGAAAGGCAGTGGAAATATTTCAAGCCGATTCATACACCAAATAACAAAACTGCACGATTTACTGGTAGATAATACATCAATAGATTGATAGATCAGTCGATCAATTGACTGATAAGTAGACCACAAGAATCACTGGAAGGCATTTCACAGCCCCTTCCAGATTAACGGATACTGACTGACATCATTGTAAAATTGTCCTGTGGCATGCATTTTGGGGCAGCTCTAAGACAAGGATCCAGCATAGATACTTGGAATCTGTAAGACTTTAAGACTGAACTGATATAAGGTACAGACATGTAAATAGGGCCAGGGTTTCACAAAAAGTGCAACGCGTGCTCTTGGAGGTTCCCCAAATGACTTACGTAGAATATAGAAATTAAGTGACATCACCCCACACCACCAAAGTTACTTCCTCTCTGATCAGTGTGATTAAGTCAAGGAGAAAATCTCATTTTAGTGCTATTTTGTCATTCAAAACTCATAGCACAAACTAGACTACCTTTAATAAACAAACAAACAAAAAAAAAAGCAAATCAAAACAACAGCAGAACTATATGGAGACTTGTGTTTAAGACACATCCGGACACACTTCTTTTTTTTTAAACCAGTTTTTTTTAATGTTTATTTATTTTTGAGAGAGAGAGAAGGGGGGGGTTGAGAGGCAGAGAGAGAGAGAGGGACCAAGGATCTGGAAGCAGACAGCCTGATGCAGGGCTCAAACTCAGGAACTGCAAGATCGTGACCCGAGTCAAAGTCTGACGCTTAACTGACTGAGTCACCCAGGTGCCCCTGGACACACTTCTACTTCTTCCTGGGTCACAAGCCACAAACTGAGGTTTAGGTCTTGGTATCTCTCCAAGAGGGTTCTCTAGAAATGTGTGTCTCTTGGACATTAATAAACCACCTCTAAGGGGCTTCCACGTTGACATGCCTCCAGAATTGCCTGATGTGAGGAATGTTCTTCACTTTCAGGACCTCATACTTGTGCGGTCAGGTTCCTTCTCACACTAGAAACACCTCATCTTTGGTGTGCCATCACCGCTGACGGGGAAAGTAAATTCAAGGGACATTTACGTTCCACGAGGCTTTCTTTTCTTTCAGATTTCTACCTTCAGCAAGGCCTGATGTCGCACCAGGCAAATATCCAGCATACCATTAAGGTAGGCTTCCTCTCATTTCTGTCAACTGGAAATTGGTTTGTCATACCAGGGAGGTGACAATGATATATTACCTAACCAGAGAGAATGGTATCCCCTGCACTCAGACTTCTTTAGAATTTATAATTAATATGAAATACAATAATAGTCCATTAATTAACTAAAAGGGGCTAATAAATATTTTTCAAAGGGCAAATGACAAACGTAAGTATAAGGTGAATTTTGTACACTTGCCCAGTCACCTTCCTGAAATGCATCGGTGGTTCCCGGCTCCCTGGCCCCTGAGAAACCATGGCCCACTGGACCCCTTCATGTCCATAAGTCTGTCTGTGCTACTGTATGAACTTGATGGGAAGAGACCCAGTAGTCCCGCCCATCTGCTGTTTTCCTGGGGGACGTCTCCAGCTTCCTTCACCCTGGAGCCTCCACCATTTTCTCCAAGAAGCCTGCCTCCTCTGCCTTCTGAAGCTCTAGGCTTTCTCTTCACTCTAGTCCCTCGTACTTTACCTGTGCTTCTAAATTACAGTATATCACACACCATGTGCCTATTTGATGACATGTCAGTTTCCCTAAAGAACACCTTCCTTTCAGTGGGAAGTGTCAGAGGACAAGGCAGTTCCGCTAACCATCAGCCCACCTCCAGCCTCAAACCCTGACAAGGTACTGGCTTCCGGGAGCTGTGTAATTAATACACGTGGAACGAATGCATCATTGAATGACCTCCCTAATTTGTTTCTACTTCTTGCTCGATGGGAAAGTCGGAAAACCCCCTCATCTTTACACACGGTGGGAGATGGGGGGGAAGGGTGTCTGGTTATGGGTTCAAAAATCTAACCGAATGAATCTCCAAGGTGGATTCATGAGGAATCTGGGATGAAATGAAGCCTTAAAAATCCTCGTTATTGACTTATCTCCTATTTTAAATGTTTAGCTGAGAATGTGATACTATTTTCAGGGAACTTGCTTGTATTAACAGCCTTGCATTTGTCACTCTGATAGGACCTTCCATCACTTTCCCTTAGTTCGTTAGCACCTGTCACATATAAAATTACCACAAATAAAAGAAAGACGCGGAATATAAATGTTCAGAGGCAACACAGCAAGGCAAGCAGAGGAGAGAAAGGTTACCCAGCACTTAGGCGGTTCCCCAGGGGATAAGCAATGTGGGGCAGGTCACACCAGGAGCCTGGCGAGTGTTCAGCACAGATATCTATGTATATATGTATGTATGTATGTGTGTAATTTTTTCTCTCGGACGTGTAGTCCTTTAGAATCTTTTTGATTCACTAGGTGGTACAGGCCTCTGCTGCTCATAACTGAAAATACCGTACCTCTTTTTGCTGCATGAAGCTAAGACCTAGTTCATTCCTGGGAAACCTTCCTTGGTTTCTAGTCTCTTCAGCAAGGTAAAGAGGATAGACCGGAGGGGGAGCTTCCCAGGGGGGAAAGCAAAGGACGGGAAGAGGGAAAGAACATACTCTGGCTTCACAGATAGAATTGTTCTTCACTGAATTGCAGTTAAACAGCTGTCAGTACAGACAGTGGGGAGCTAATAAACAATTTTAATCAGAGAAGGGACATGATCATATATGCTTTGGCAGAGGGTCCAGCTAACTGCACCAATACTGGGGGGGGGGGGGAGGATTAATTGGAAGGTGCTAAAAGCACATGGGTGAAAAAGGCATGAGAGAGAGAGAGGAAAGAGTCTGAGGGGAATATTTTGGGGAGGTGTATATAGACAGTACTTACAGAGAAATTAGAAAAAGATTGGAAGAAAAAAGCATCCCGGTGACTCTCAGGCTTCAGAAACCACTTATATTGTGGAGTCATTACTTATAATACTTGACTGCAAGTCTAATGAGGTGTCTATTGCTTTATATAATGCCTGTTCTGACATCTAATTTCAAGGCGTTGGATGAATCGCATTGCCCTTCTGTCTTTCTTGATCAGTAGATGAAAAAAGGCAACGATCTTAAATTATTTCCCCAATCCCTGACCCCATTTCCTAAGTCACCTTCTCTCACCCAACTAAAACGAGGTGGGGTTACGTTACTCCTCAGAAGGATTAGATAATCTCATAACTGTGAGCTCTCCATTTCTGGAGATGAGAGGAGGAAGAAGGCACCTTTGGGATCGTCTTAGGGGTGTAGGCATGAGATAATAGGCACAGGGACGCAAAGTACCTCTAGTTGTATCTAGCAACTAGATGAATCAACCTATTTGGCACAACGTAGTATCTCCTAGTGGAAATTAACATGGATGCATATACATACATTATTAAGAATCCCTCATCAGGCTTTGTTAACGTGACAGAATCAGACCACCCAAGGATTTGGTGATCAGTGTCACTAAGACACTTGTGCACGGTTTGTGGATGGGATGAGGCCATGTGAGCCTAGACCTGGGCTCTGGGTTCGCCCCCGGTTCAGGTTAGCGCGGTAATTAAGGTCGAGTCATTTCCCACGCTAAGTTTTAGTTTTCTTATTTACAAAACAAGTAATTTGGACGCTAAAGTGTTTCCAGACTTGATAGTCTGCGCCTCAGGGAACTTCTACGGCTTGAAGTTTCATCAACTCTAGCAAATGTGAGCCATTGTACTCATCCAAGTATAGTCATTTACCCAAAATTTGTTAGGTCGACAGAGATAACGTGGTTAAAAAACGGAAGTTACATTTTCCCTTCTTCTTGTCAATCGAACACCAGAGACAAGGAAAAGCTCTGCTCAATAGTGAAACAGCATGATCTATCGGACTCCACAATTTACAACATACATCGTAGGGAACCAGTGCCAAGCAGGGAAAAGTAAAACTTTTCTTTTTTTTTTTCCATTTAGAATTAAAAGTGTTTTTCATTGCATTCCATGCCCACGGCTTTAGACTTTCAACCAGGTGTTATAAAGCTGATGAAAGAGCATAGAGCATTTGATGACACTGTATCATCTCCTTGGGCGCTACTGCAGAACGGCGAGCTCAGAGTTCTGCCCTCTAGTGGAGAAACGCCCTGATTGCAGGTTTCGATCACCAGGAAGGAGAGCTGGATCTAACAGCATTTGGCATCCTTTCCGTGCGTGAGAGAGGGCCACCCTTTCCAAAGATTTGTGTCTTTCATAAAGAACAATAAAGAGAGCAAAATAAAAAGATGGAGAGTCTCATCCTACATTATGGCTTTGTGATTTCTTATCTGTGATAGTAAACGTATAAAAATATAAAGTAAATTAAAAGTATGGAAAAATATGCCATTATAACATTAGTGCCACTGATAGAGAATTCCTTCTGCAAAAGCTTCTCTACAAGTTAAGTAACTTTTACTTCTATGGTAAAAGTCCCTAGTGGATGAGTGACTATTTATGGATGATTGAATTATGTATCATTTTATTTTTGTCTTTTTATTATTCTATATTAACAATACATCACAAACTAATCTTTATTAAGATAAAAGCATTATCTCAAACCAATTAAAAAGCGATGGGCGATTCTGTGAGAAGTGAGAAAGTGGTGGAAATTGACAGCGATGTTTGTCATTTTAACAACCTCCCTTAAGGTAAAACCTTGCCCTCCGCTCTCCCAGTACTCACTCCGAGCAGCACAACACGCAAGAACCCCGCCACACGCAGACAGTAGCTGACTATACTTGCAAAGCATTCCTCAGTTTCACCAGATGCATTTATAGATCACCTCTGTCTACACACTACACCCACCTCCCTCCCCCTATTACCTGCTTTTGAGATTAAGAACTTTTGAAATGAAAGGCATAGACAGTAATTATGTAATTGGATATTTTTCTGTTTGAAACTAATCAGTTAACATTCCACTATAACAAAACACAGTAATTGATCCCTCCGGTATGCCTCTGTGGTAAGGATACATAGTCAGAGAGAAAAGCTACCAAGTGTTAGATTAGCAAGGGAAAAGGATGAGGAGGGGGCGTCAGTATCAGGGCAGTGACATTAAGGATGGGAGACGGGGCTTCATACCCAGGCGGACTTGAGAGTCTGAAACAAGCAAAATGCATTTGGGTGGCAGCTGGCAGAAACTGTGGTCAGCCCAGTCTCTCCAAGAGCCTGCCTTCCTCACTTTCAGGTTCTGATGCCAACTTAAACCTCAGGAAGCCTGAGAGACCACAGTATGGTTTTACTCTGAGCCACGGGAAAGTTCTGGCTTCCCAAAGATATTGGGCTATCTTCTTAAAACCCCAACCTGCCAGATCAAGGCCCCTTCCTCTACTCTTCCATAGCACCCCGGAACTTTCCTTTGCAGGACTTATTACAATTTAAGTACGAATTTATTTTGTTATTTGTTTAATGTATGTTTCCTCTATTAGACACTAAACCCTATTCAGGGCAAGTTTTTTTGCGCATTTGCAACTATATAACCGTGCTAAGTACTAAGTAAATGCTCAGTTAGTGTTTGTTGAATGAATCAAAGACTCATCCAGATGTTAAGGCCATCCTTGTACTTCTCTGGGGGAACCCTTTTGTATAGCTTTGCTATTACCCTCCTGTGCTTCTGGCTTCTTAGGTGAATATGGAACCGAGTAATAACCAAGGGCTTACTATGCCAAATTTGTACATCACAATCACACAAAGTTCAGAAGGACTCTATGGCCACACTCCCAAAACTGTTAGCCTGGTTAGAATTTCCAAACCTTTCCATAAAAGCCATCCCAGACCAGGCACGCATGCTCAAAACCTCACAAGTCTGAGTTATAAACATACAGGTTCAGAATTATTGTAAATTATCTCATTTGACTGCTTAACTTTTTACAATAGATTTTATAATTAGTGTCCTGAATTTTGTGGGCCACAAGAGACAAAATAGAGAGGAAGAGAGAGAGTACTTCTATTTCTCGGTTTTGGATACCTTTGATTGTGGATCTAAAGCAACTCTGTAAACAAAGAGATGAAATTACTTGTAGGAGTGAGTTTGCACTGCTTTCTCCATTGCTTTGTTGACTCCCTTAAAAGCACAATAGAACAGGTTTGAAAGCAAACTCCGTGGACTTGAGGCTAGTTAGGCAACTACAGAGGGGTCTTCTTTAACTCTTATTCTTCATAGCATTAGCCAACTAATCTGCTCAGCACTCACAATGTCACTCACAATGAGAACCTTACAGCAACATGGGCTGTACAAATGGATGTTCCTTCTTAATTTGTACCCCACCCCCCAACCACCGCAACCATCTAAGCTTCTATCTCGAATCTGAATGCAGCTTCCACCATCAAAACAGTAGCAAGACTGGGGACGGAAGTCTCCCAGCTGATGTACTTATGAGATAAAGGAAACGGTAAAGAATGGAGAGATGGTTATAAAAGATTCATTTAACCTTGTCAGAGCCTAGAAAATTATGATTTCTCTCTAAAGATAATAAAATGAATCTTTGGATTTTGCTAATTCATTGCCAAGAGTGAACTTTGATGGGGTTCCTATCAGAGAACCATGGCCATGAGCAATTGCTCCTTTAGTGAGGTTTGCTTTGACAACCCTCTTCTGTTATTCGAGAACTTTTCTCCTTATCAAGCATTTTTGGTCTTCTTCTTCTCTTAGAAGAAAATTTAAGTCATGAATGTACCTACCACCTGTCTTTTTAAAACAACCCAAGGAAGAGAGTTCCACTTTGGAAGACAATTTGGTGGTTTCTAACTTACAAAACTAAACCTTTTTTAACCATATGATCCAGCACTCCTGCTTGGTATTTACCCCAAGAAGCTGACAGGTTAGGTCCACAGAAAATCCCATACATAGATATTTATTTCAGTTTATTCATCATTGCCAAAACTTGGAAGCAACCAGGATGTCCTTCACTCGGTGAACGGATAAATACATTGGGGTACCTCCACACAATGGAATATTATTCAGCACCAAAAAGAAACGGGCTACCAAGCCATGAGAAAACATGCATATTACTATGTGAAAGAAACCATTATGGAAAGGCTACGTGCTATATGATTTTAACTACATGACATTCTGAAAATGGCAAAACTATGGGGATGGGAAGAAAACTTAGTGGTTTATGGGACCAGGAAGAGGGAGAAAAGGGATGAATAGGTGGAACACAGAGAATTTTTAGGGCAGTGAAACTACTCTGTATGAGAGTATAATGATGGATACAGGTCCCTATTTATACATTTGTCCAAATCCATAGAATGTACAACACCAAGAGTTAACTGTCATGTAAACTATGGACTTTGGGTGATTATATGTGTCAAGGCAGGTTCATCAGAGGTACCACTATGGTGGGGGACTGTGGATAATGGGGGAGGCTATGCATGGGAAGGGGCAGAGAGGATATGGAAAAATCTTTGTACTTTCCTCTCAATTTTGTTATAAACCTAAAAATGCTCTTTAAAAAAAGGAAAATCTAAAAATAATTTTAAAAAAGAAAATGTTTGACCCGAAGTAGTTTCCTTACCCAGAATGCTTATCAAGGGGCCTTATGTTTTTCCCCAGTGTCATCATCAACAGAGCAATCTGCAGCAGGGAAAGTGAGCTGTGGGGTCTCTTCTGTAGGAACCGAGGCAGGCTTTGTGCAGCGTTTCCTGTTTTCTCCGCTCCCTTCCTAAGGAAGCACTGTAACCCCTGTTTCTTTGAAAGAGTCTCCCCACAGACATTTTATTTTCTCTCCCACTTCTCATCCTTCTACCCATCACTGAGGACTCAGTGGGTCAATACCATCAAGTAGGTCATGAGGGTGAAATCCTACGAGGAAACGTTTCTTTATGAGGAGAATCCCCTTCTCACTAAATTCTTTATGTCTTTGGGGGACAATGACTCCTTCTTATTAGTGACAAGGAAAACTGAGACAGAAGGGCAGGTGTATGGTATACATGCTAGGTGTCTGTTCACTCAGCATCGGAGTGCCGTGATGTGGCTAGAACTGACAGTGGTCAGTAGAAGATATCTGAACCAAGCTGGACCAGTTAAGTGTTCATCTTCAAAACTTTGGACAGGGTCATGAGAGACATCCGGTCTGTCTCTGGGTTGCGATGGATAATGGTGAGGGTAGAATTATTTCACTGGTGGTACATTATTTATTTTTTTAATTTTATTTATTTGTTTGTTTGTTTGTTTGTTTATTTATGAGAGAGGGAGTGTGAATGGGGGATTGGGGTAGAGGGAAAGAGAAAGAGAACCTTAAGCAGGCTCCACGCGGGGCAGGGCTGGATCCCACAACCCTGGGATCATCACCTGAGCTGAAATCAAGAGTCTGACGCTCAATCTGCTGAGCCACTCAGGTGCCTCTACGGTAACACTTCAGAGAAGAGAGGACCTGAAACTTCTGTGGAGGCCCATGGAGCACCCCTTGTCCCCACCCATCCTGAGGCACAGCTCTTCATCTCTTCCCGGGATCTAGGAGATACCACAAATTATTTTTCTACAGGCTACCTCACTTCATTCCTGTCATAAAGATAATGATTTATTTATGTGTCTTTTTGCGAAAACTTGTCAGGGTGAAGCAAGTACTTAGTTTTCTTTCTGACACTACTAACAACTGGCTTTTGTGTTGTTGAACGGGGTAGGAATGTTCAGCCCTCCCCGCCCTCCACTGTGAAGAACACTTCCTGCTCTCTGTCCAATCTCACTCAGCTTTTCCCCAAGATAAAAAGAGTTCCTCATCGTTCCTCATCGAATGGGTAGAATCCGAGACCATAATTGAGTCTTTTGTTTTGTTTCGTTTTGTTTTATAAATAGTGCGCTGGAGGGCTACACAGTAAAAGTACAGGGAGTCTTGCATGTTCTCTTACTTTCTAGGCCCATTAACATGGGGCCTCTCGTGGCCTCTCTTAGTCTGCCTCCATGCTTGCCTTGGCCTGGCCCAGACATGGTCTCTTCTCTGATCCTGCATTTCTGCTCTTGTTTATCTTGGAGGGCGAGCAGTACAGACCATGACCATGACCAGCCGGGTATGTAGGTTGGCCTTCTGTTATTCAGTTCAGCCATTTTGAGATATGTAGGTGCTCTGATCACTACTAAGAGGAGCCCCTACTTAGTTTCCATACCTAACCCACCTAAAGAATATTCATGTTCCAGCATCTTCTAAAAGAAAAGCGATGTATTGAGTTGGGATATTGGGCATTTGGTAAAAACCAAACAAACAAACAAAAACAGAAAAAGAAAAAGAAAAAAGAAAGAAAAAAAAAGTGGTACTTTCACTCCTCTGGCATCTATGTCAGAACTTCTTTTTATTTTTTTTTAATGCGTAATTATTTTTGAGGGAAAGAGGCAGAATGTGAGCAGGGAAAGGGCAGAGAGAGAGGGAGATACGGAATCCAAAGCAGTATCCAGGCTCCGAGCTACCAGCGAAAAGCCCAATGCGGGGCTCGGACCCACAAACTGTGAGATCATGACCTGAGCCAAAGTTGGATGCTTAACTGAATGAGCCACCCACTCATTCAAATTGTGGTCAAGAGTAGAATTTAGGCACTAAACTTCACCTTGAATTCCTTTGGGGCATAATTCATGCTTGGTATGCTATATGCAGGTGTTCAATTTAGGCTACATATTAGCTCCTCCTGAGAAGCTTTTAAAAGTCCCAATGTTCAGAAGGTACCTATGTCAAATTAAATCAGAATTTTTTTTGGATATGAACCAGAAAGCAGTGAACACACAGAGAAGGCTGAGAACCATTGCTGTCTCCTACTCTACCAATGACTCTTACGCCTTTCCTTTTCTTCTTGTTGACAACAGGGGTCTCTTGATCAACTAATGGCACAGCGCCCAATGGAAGCAAGGAAGGACAAGGGAATGAAGAGGAAAAAGTTGGGCTGGTAGGAGGCAAACGCAATGGGTGGCAGCAGTATGAGAAAAAGTCTTGTGCAAGACAATTTATTATAAAAGAGAGGAACAGACAGCTTTGATTGGATTTGTATTGATCTTAGAAGACAAAACTTAATAGGAAAAAAGGCAAAGTTCTGAACTAGGTAAAAAAGCTAACTTCCACATATAGGACGAGGGAGAGTTGGCTAATCATGAATAATTACAGTTGAGAAAATTTAGGTGCATGTTAGCGTGCTCCAGCTGTGATAAAATACCATAGATTAGGCAGCTCAAACAGAAAATTATTTTCTTACGGTTCTACAGACTGGAAGTCCAAGATTAGGATTCCAACATGGTCAGTTTCTGGTAAGAGCTCTTGACATGGGCTCAAATAGCAGAGACAGAGAGAGAGAGAGAGAGAGAGAGAGAGAGATCTGGTGTCTCTTCCTCTTCTTATAAGGAAGGCACCACCCCTATGGGATTAGGGCCCACCTTTATGACCTCATTTAATGTTCACCAACTCCTTACAGGCCCTAACTACAACATATGAATGGCGACAGGGATGAGGAAAGACAAAATTTAGTCCATAACAAGGTGCATTGGTTGAGTCTACACAAACTATAAGTCAATGATGATTTCTGACATTTGATTGTATCTCAAGATCCATAAAAAGAATAGTGACTACTTACCAAAGTCTACCAGGCAGCAGGTGCTGCTTACGGTATAGCACACTTGACACAGGGCCTTTAATATACATTGACCAGGAAGTGAATGGATGAGGACAAACAGGCTTGTACAGAGCAAGCCTTAGAAGTTCATGATGACTGCGAGGGGGGGTTCCTATTCCCAGTAAGAGCTG
The DNA here is from genome assembly GCA_030068075.1 of Paguma larvata. Taxonomy (NCBI): domain Eukaryota; kingdom Metazoa; phylum Chordata; class Mammalia; order Carnivora; family Viverridae; genus Paguma; species Paguma larvata. The sequence continues at coordinate 86,570,032 of CM057834.1, read as the reverse complement.
ACTGTGTCCAAATCAACTGATCACAATCTCAGCCTCCCCCATCCCCACCTCCCGAACTCAAGTTTCTCAGAAAGTGACCAGGTACCTGCAGGTGGTGTTAAACTCATAGTTTATTTCAAACCAAAGCTCAGATTCACGTTGTTAAGAAGGTAGTTAAGGAGGCAGGAGGCTGCCCCCTAGGAACACAAGCTCATCTATGTCGTGCACCTTCTCCCAGCTGCCCGTGGGCAGCTCGGTGTTCTGGAACAGTGTGTCTCCTCCTGCTAAACTCTGGCTGGTCAGTTTCTCACGAACAATCTTTCCCACGTAAAGCCAGTTTCTTTTCCAAGGCTTCTCAGATTTGTGTGAGCATATAAAACATCTGGAGGATTTTGTTAAAATGAGCTTCTGAGTCTCGGGCTTTGGGGGAAAGAGGGACCTGAATTCCTGCCTTTGTATCAAGCTTCACGTGATGCCAATGCTGCCGAAACAGGAACCACATTTCGAATGACAAGTATGTTCTGAGCAACTTACTTTGTGATGTGTTGGTACCTGCCTCTCTCATCTCCCCTTCGGTCCAATGATCTCACCACACTTTCCCTCCTGAAGCATTCCCGTGTACAGTCGTCATCATTCATCGTTTTGCATATTAGAAAGTTATGGCTTTCCTCTAAAGTCAAGGAGACCATGGAAACATAGAGAAAGATACTGAGAGTTTGGTTAATGTTTAGGCTGATTTTTTTTTTTTTTTGAAAAGCAACTATGTCTCTCTTCTCTCTCTTTACAAATTCATTTGATCTTATTCTGAAGGATTATAACTCTGTGTGATCAAGCAAGTTAACTCTAGGAAAACATGAAGAAGGATCCTGAGTTTTGACATGAATCACAACTCACAGTCAACCCCCTGTCTTTCCTAGACCCAAGTAGCTATAATTTAGGGGGTGGCAACTCGGATCGACTTCAGAAGCAGCTAGGAGGCCACCAGCCCAGTAGCGTTGTAACTTTCAGTGGTTTTTTTTCTTCTTATTTTCATAAACCCTTTGGCACCTAGTGTATAAAAGAATGGATAGAAAGAAATTAATAAATGTGTAGATAAGTAAATGAGATTTCCATGTTAGATCTAAAAGTTGAATCATGTTATTTTCCTCTAAGAAGACCAGGGGCTGGTGGATTGGATACAGAGATAGGTAGGCAAGCACATAGGTAGGTTGGTAGGTAGTAGGTAGGTAGATAAATAGATAGATAGTACAAACATATATACATACATATATCTATATATACACACATGCAAGCATGGTTTTTACTTTTCAGTATCGTTTATATATTTACATTTCAATTAACGTAAAAGGTATGTAAAAATAGCTATGTGTACGTGCGCCTGGGTGACTCAGTATGTTGAGCATCCAACTCTTGATTTCGGCTCAGGTTGTGATCTCATGGTTGGTAAGATCAGACCCGGTGAGAAGCCCCTGTCTGTGCAGAGCCCGCTGGGATTCTCTCTCTCTCTCTCTCTCCCTCTGTCTCTCTCTCCCTCCCCTGCTCTCTCTCTCTCTCAAAATAAATAAATAAACATTAAAAAATAGATACATGTATATCATAGAAAATAAGCCCAAAGAAGCATTCTATCCCTCATGGGTGTCCTTAGAATACACTAATCAGAAGCACTTCAAAATGATAATAAAATCACACAATTCAAAAAAGAGAGAAACTCGTGAGCTGGTCTGTGTTCTGCCCACTTAAAATAATTTAACGTGGGTTTCCAAGTGATGCTGCAAGCAGGTTCGCTTCGCTGAGCCCGTTTGCATATTCATATCTGAATGCAAAGCATAGGATTAGAGAGAATTGATGTTTAGCTTTCTTTCCTGGGGTTCCCTGCAGGACCCACCTCTCTCAGAGGAGCACGCCTGAGTCCCCGGGGAAGCACTTACACAACGGGTTTACAAATTTGTTTATGTGTGGAACCCTCCTCGCCCAAAGAGTAAAAGTCACCATGACCGTGCCACTAAAGCAACTCTTTCCATTTAATCTGCCTCTTCCACTCATTTTCTCCTCTACGCTATTTGATACAGTTTTAAACGGTATCATTATCCTAGTTAACATTTTAAAAGTTATTTCACATGCATAGCAAGATATCGAATATTCATTAAGTACCTCTTATCCGCTTAGCTCTATGTCAGGCACTGGACAGATACAGATAAAAGTTTCAACGATGTGCTTTATTGTTATAAGAATAAAACATGCGTGTATTAAAATTTCAAATAATATGGAAGAATATTAAGTTGACCTGGTTCACTCCGTTCTCCATATCTCTTCTGCTTTAACCACTTTTAGTTATTTCTTCTGTTTTCTCCCAGAAAGTATATGTTTTATATGTGAGCATATGTAGTACACACTTAAGCTATATACACAGCTTTCTATATTTCCCGAGTAAATTTAATCCTTCCAAAATGAGAAACATAACTTCTCCTCTCTTGGTGTTACCCTCAAAATAGCATATAACATTGATTCTTGAGCGTAATAAGTGTCTGGTAATAGGCTTGGTAACTTGCCAAGCTTTGATATTCTATTCCCATTAATCCCTTCTAGCTTGGAAAGTTAACTCTGTGTATGACCCTTCCCCTCGACGCCTACCACATTGCCTGGCATTTGGTCAAGTTCCAATAAAAACATACTGAATCAACTTATTCCTGAAACATTAGGCCCCTCTTGAAAAGGATCCTTCTGGAATTTGTCTATTTTATACTTCTGTGTTTTACTGGGTTTGTTTAAAGAAAAGGCAATTGACAGAACCAGCACAGGCCTAACCAAAGATTATAACATTGGATCCGAAATGCTGGAATATTCCTAAAATCCCATTTGCACCTCCTATGTTCCTTGATTCATTTATTTGAAAATAGACGCAGAATACCCTCCACATCTAGAGAACCATGGTCATGGAAAGGGCGCTCACTTTAAGGGCATTTGTTGGGTTGAGCCCTGGGTGTTGTATGGAAACCAATTTGACAATAAATTACTATAAAAAAAAAAAAAAAAGAAAGATGAATGGGGGGCACCTAGGTGGCTCGGTCAGTTAAGCGTCTGACTTCAGCTCAGGTCATGATCTTGTGATTCACGAGTTCAAGCTCCGTGTCAGCCCCGTGCTGACAGCTCAGTGCCTGGAGCCGGCCTAGGATTCTGTGTCTCCCTCTCTCTCTCCTCCTCTCTCACTCATGCTCTGTCTCTCTCTCTCAAAAATGAATAAACATTGAAAAAAAAAAAAAGGAAGAAGGGAGGGTCAGAGCTTGGAGAAGTGTAAGAGAGTCAGGGCTGGGCAGGAAGCAGTCACAATTCCAAAGCATGGAAGAGTAAAGCTTGTGCACAGAAAACAAAGTGGGAGAAAACCCAGAGGCGGCCATTTGGGAACCAAGGGCAACCTAGCGTACCCAGGAGAGAGGGGAGCTGCTTGAGTGAGAATGAGATATTAAGAAGACATGAGGCTGCTTGGAAGTTATTTCATCTGCCTTAGAGAACGTGTATCTCATCTCTATGACATCAAAAATTATGGTTGCTGATATTAAAATTACGGCACACTTACATTATCCTCTAGTAGATGAAAAAGTTTTAAAATAATAATACCAATTTTTTTATTACTAACAACCAGAAGACTGAATAAACCTGAAAATGTGTTCGCAACTCTATTTGTCCTTAGAATATATGACGCTAAATATATGTACTCAAGAGGCTGTGTCTAAAGCCACATGAAATCATTCATTCTCTCTGCAGGTAATACCACCGCCTTGATACGGAGTGAAGTTCATTCATTTCGGTCTTTTCATTTGTAGGGGTTGCCTATTGCATGCTTTCGATTCAATTTAATTTTGAAAATGTAAATTGTAAGTTTCAAAAGTCAACATTATTTAACCAGGTATTTTCAGGAAAATTTTGCTTTTATATCTGTTCCCTTTTTTGAGTATAATATTTTATTATATACATGCACATACACGCACACAAATGATCTTGTATTAAGTATACTCTTCTGAACCTCATTTTTTTCACTTACGAACACATACTGGAGATCACTCCCTATCGGCTGATAGAGCGGGTCTTGTTCCTTTTTATAACTGCATAATATTTCATCGCGTGACTGGACTGTTTTATATTCAGCCAGAACCCTATTCATCAACGTCTAAAATGTCTCTAAGCTTTTTGGTTAAATTGTCATTTTTAGTGGGTAAATTATATGGATGTAACATAAGTAATTTAGCTAATACTGTATTTTCAAACATGTGTCCAATATTCTGTAATATATTTCCAATTACAAAAGAATGCTCTGGCAATAATCTGTTGGCATAATCTATAAATAAGTCCTTAATTATTTTCTTATGAACTTCTAGAAGTGGAAATCTTTGCACATATTTAATATTTTATCTCCATCGATTTGGGTCTACTTGACAGCCTACCACATCGTACGATAATCTGGGTAATAATTCCTAATTTTATCATTCAGCAACCTCATCCTGTCACGCTAAATAAGGGTTTTTTTCAAATCTAAGATTTATAGACATCAAAAATCTGAGTTAAAAATAGAATAAAAACTCTTCTAACACGTGAATATAGTCACCACTATGGAAAAACAGCATTGGGTTCTATACCTATAACATAGAGATCCATTTGCTCGGTCAAACAGACTGAATAAATAAAAGCTTTAATTGAAGGTATCATACACAGGAATTGTATCCACATAGATAACTTCTATTTTAGTTACTGGAGTGTAATTTGAATATTTTCTTTGGGTTTTAAGGATCTTCTTCTATTTTATGTATGCCCTAATGCACATGATCCAAAGGCAGAAAACCTGGAAACTATTGCCAAGTTCCTTAGAAACCTGAAGTCTGACATTGCTGAAAAGATATGTGTCCTACACTCTTCTCATTAAGAAGCCACCAATAGGGATAAAGTTAGCTGTCTCTGAGTCAAGAAAAAATTTAAGAAAAGACAGCTGGGATTGTCTTCCTTCCTCTAGACAATCATAAAGTCTTGAATGACTTCCCCTAAAGATGTATCCCTCCCCCAAAAAAAACATATAGTATAGAGGAATTCGCTCTGGAGGATTCCACAGAAGGCCACTTGTACGGGAAGCCCTGGAGAAAACAGAAATGCCTAGTTGATGCTTCGATCCTGTTCAGGGAAGCAAATAATAAACCTAGGATGTATCTAGGGAGCTACATACCCAATGACAGATTATGAACATATCAACCAATGCCCGTGAAGACAGCTGGTGTAAAGATAAAAGGGCTACTATATATCAAAGACGGATTCAACAGAACAGAGATTCCCGGCCAACAGAAACTATCGATACTCCGCATCCCAGGAAACTACATAAGGAGCCGTCATACAGAATATTAAGATAAGGAAGCAATGGTACTACATACCCCATCTGAGCATTACGACATGTAAACTTGTAAAGATAAGAGATGGGAGGGGCCGGAAGACAGACACCAGGAGAAAATGGGCTGTGGGAGAGTTTCATTGAATGGAGAGAATAATTCTGGTAGTTAGAGACTCTACAGATGAAGATTCTATGCCATAATCAGCACATTCGATTTTCTTACAGGACCAGATGCAATGACTGGGCTAACCAGATAATAGGGGGCAATGGGTAAGACGAGGCACGGAAGAGTGCTCTCCCACCTAAAGAGAGCTGCGGCTACTCTGCCTCAGTTAATGGTTGCCATAGGAATTTGGACCCAGTATTGCCATATTGTCTGATTTTTTGGGAAGAGTTAGAAAATTTTTGTGTGACAAAATCAGACTGTTCTGTCAGAAACAATTTTTTTTTAATTTTTAAAAATTCTATAGAGGTCAATCAAAACATGTCCACAGGCCCCCAGTTTGTTGTCTCTACAATTTGTCCTCAGGCTCCTGGGCCTGAGGAAGCTGTTTACTCCTACTGGAACTTACCATCCCTGTCTCCCAAGAGGAAGGAGAGACGCTGGGAACAATGCCATCACAAGGAAGAGCAATCTATTTTTTAAGGGTAAGACATGGTTCTCATTTACCTTGAATTGCACAAGCTCTGCCACCTCCTAAGTTAATGACGTTAGCTCGAAATACACTTCAAGTTTCCTTTACTTTTTAAAAAGTGTAAGGCTAAAATAAGACTCTAATTTTCCAAATTTTGAACTGGTTCATAATGGCGCAATTCAAGCTTTTTGCATCGTGCTAATGAAAATGGCATACTGACTGGGCATTTCACGCATTCAAAGATGCTGACGCAGCCTTCTAAAAATAAACGAAAAGGAAAGACCCAACCCCCCCCAATAATCAGTTGATTAATCTTCCCACTGAGATGACCAGATATTTTGGTGCCGCGTGGATAGACACAAGATACCACTTGCAAGGTCAGTCCAGTGAGTTTAGAGAGCACAGATTGGAGTTGATATTTTATAGCCCCCAGGATAGTATTAAATGTATTTCTATCCCTTTTCAGAGGCAATAGCTGCTTTTAATCTGAAAGAACCTTTTCTTCTATATGAAAAATCACTCTGCCTTTTATCACCCTATTTCCACAAATGCGATTTTTTTTAAATCATTTATTTTTACAGCGAGGGAATTTCTAGCTGGAAAACACATTGGAAGTCGTTCTGGTCAAACCTCTCATTCAGTGGGGAAATTCAGGCTATAGAACCCCCAACAAGTGAGCAGTTGGTCTCCGCTGAAATAACTAGTGAGTTCTAACCAAGTCTCTAAGAAGTGTGACTAGGAGGGAGAACGATAAACGTGTGACTTGGAATCCTTTCCTCATCCTTCCCCCCATCTTAGGTCTGCACATAATACAACTTACCGTGCTCTGCTCTCTCCTTAGTAATCCTCAGCCGTAAAATCTCACTTACCGTGCTCTGCTCTCTCCTTAGTAATCCTCAGCACCAACAAACACCCAACAGGCTGGCGTCCCAAGCACATTCGTGACTCACAAGTATCTGATTATTTAAAGCAGTGAAATATCACATTTGGCACCTCTTCTGAGAGGCAGCTGCTGCGTTTTGCTAGTGTGTGAGCAGTTGGTGGGTCCTGCCCACTGACAGGGCAAGTCAAAAATAGTTAGTGCCCACGTCAACGCTCAAAACCGCACAGTTGAGCTGAAATCCCAGAATTTGTGGGGCTAACTTGGCCAGAGTAGGGAGTGGAAACCTGGATGAAATTCAGGCAAATAACCTTCCCAGTTTGCTGGGCTTTCTGTCCTCTGAAGGAAGAACAAACCACTGGCTTTGTACAACTGGTCAGAACTGCTTGAATTGATGACAAAGATACAATTTCATTATAAATCAGATGAATTCTTCATGGACAAATAATTTCAAAATCTAAATAATAAATTATTTCCATTTTTATAGAAAACTAGACTTGCAATGGAAATTCGGTGCATTTTAGAATATTTGATTAAATGTCATGTAGCCTCTCAAATGGTAAGCGTGCCCTTGGCTTCTAGATCTCTTAAAGGAACGTTCTGGGAGCTTGCTGTCCTCATTTCCCCTGTATGTGCCCAATATACAGCTCTTCATCCTTGGTCAATTACATATGATTAAAATACCTTCCAATTTAATGTCTTGTCTTTTCACTTTCTTTCCTGGTAAATTTACATCAACGAAAGTACTCGATTTTGATGTAGTCCATTTTATTCATCTTTTCTTGTACATTTTGTTTCTCATGCATTTTATTTAAGAAATATTACCCATCATAAAGTTTTAAAAAATCATCCATATTTTCTCTTAAAAGATTTATAGCTATTTCCTTTCAGAAATAAGCCAACACTGTTTTATGTGTATGGTGTGAGGTAAGAATTGAACTTCATCTTTCTCCAACATGTTAAGTTGAGCATTTATTTTCCACTGATCTAGAATGCTACCTCTATTGCAAATCAAAATGTCACAAACGTAGGTTCAGTTTCTGGGATCTTGATCTTTATTCAGGAGTCAGTTTGTCTACCAAGTATAAACACCTCTGAAAGAAACACTGCAAATACAGAAGAAGCTGACACTCTTTGGAGCAAATTTCCACACCAGATTCTTCTTAGGAAAGTTTTGGCCATTTAGCTTTCCCTTAAACTTTTAGAAGCAGCATGTCAAGTCTCTCAAAAATTTCTATTGGTATTTTTACTACTATTGCATTGAATCTCTAGCTTAACTTGTAAAGAATAGACCTCTCATGCTATTAAATTTTCTGAATCACTGATTGGATTCATTTATTTATTCATTTATTCAATTCTTCCTTAATGTCTTTCGAAAACTTTTATAATTTTCTCTATAAAAGTCTTATGCAGTATTTGTTAGATTTATTCCTATGCACACTTATACTTTTGTGCTATTGTAAAGATGGCCATTTTTGAATTACATTTTTGTTTTAGATGGTGTGTAAAATTCAATTAACTTTTGTGTGTCTTATAGGTAGACACATTGTTAAAATCTCTTATTAATTCTAATAAATCTGAAGAAATTTTAGATGTTTCTGTCTGGGCAATTATTTTCTGCAAACAAAGGCAATTTTTCTTCCTTCTTTATAACTTTTTATAAAGATATTTTGTACTTTTTTGACTATACTTAATACACTGAAACAAAGAAAATAATATTAAACAGAGGCAGTTTTGTTGGTCATTCTTGCCTTCTTCCTAATTTTACAGAGAATACTTCTTTTTTACTACTAATAATGTTTTAAAAACATTTTAATACATAGCATTGTTTAGGTTAAGAAAGTTTCTTCTATTCCTAATTTGAAAACTTTTTGTAATAAATGGGTATTGAATTTTATCAGTTTTTCCAACTTTTGAGAAAATTACTTATTGGTTTCTCTTTTGATCTCTTGATGTTGTTAATTTAATTTATATTATGCATTAGAAAATAAAATACTCTTGAATTTGAGGGGAAAGAAATTATGGATTAAGGATATATGATCTTACTATGCATAATTAGATTTCATGTGCCAATAATTTGCTCAGGATCTGTATACATCCATGTTCCTAAGTAAGATGATCAGTCTATTTTTATTTTTCTCATGGTGTGCTTGTGTGGTTTTAGAAAGAAGATTCTATTAGTTTCCTAAAATGTGTTTAGAGAATATATTTTTTCTATTATTTGGCAGGTGTATAATACTAGAACTAGCCCTTGAAAATTTGGCAGTATTCTTTTGTGACACACCCTGTAACTAGCTTTTTCTCTGTGGGAAAATTGAGATGAATTTAATGATTACAGAAATTTTCATGCTTTCTATTTCTTCTAGAGTCAGTTTAGGTAAAATATGTTTCTAGGAATCATATATTTCATTTAAATTTTCAAATCTATTGACATAAGCCTTTATATTTGGTACTTTCTTATTACTTTTTGGATCTTTTCTATATCTATAATTATTACTCTTTTCTATATTCAGTATTAGATATTTTTGTCTTCTTTAATTTCAATTGATATCATCAAATATCTACTCTAGTAATCTTTTCAAAAAACAACATTTGGTTTTGTCATTCCTACTTTATCTTTGATTTCTCTTTTAAATTAATTTGTTTCTAATGTAATTATAGTCTTTTTTATATATTCTCTTGAGTATCTTGTGATGCTCTTTCACTCTCTTCTTAAGATGAATAGTTAGCTCATAATTTAACTTCCTTTCACAGTAGTAGAAAAGCCAAACTAGTATTAATGACTAGTAACAATTACAGATATTTTCATATTATATTTCTATAGTTGCATAATCTCAAACTAGCATATCCATTTATAACTACTTTAAAATCAGTTATTAGAGCCACCACTAAAAATTATTATTTAATAAAATAATAAAGAAGCACATATTTACTAAATCACAAGTTAAAAAAATACTTTGATAATTCTATTTTTAGGTAATTTGTTTTCTTTATACTTTCACGTGTTTTATTTTATGCATTAGAATCAGTATTATGTGAAGGAACCTATGGGCTTCACCAGATTTCCATAGAGAAGAAAATTTTAAGCTCTCTTTGGTACAGTTTAATGCAGGATTCTCAGGTTTAGCTTTCTCACCTTGCCAGGGGCTGACTTTTAGATATCAGTGCTTTTATAGGTGTTTTCTTTCATGTTACCACACTTTACCATTCCCTGTTTGCTTTATTTTACACGACTTTACTTCCCTGGATTTTATTTTGCTTTTGCCCTTAGGTATTCTTCTTCACAGCAGATCTAATAATGAATTAAATATTATATTTTGGGCACTTTATTAAAGATCTCACTATATTCTAGCGAAAGGATCCCTCAGACTATGTAGCCCAGTATCCTACTGGAATTGGACGTCTTGCTCAGAATTCCCAACTCTTACTTGAGCTAAGTTGGGAGAAAGAGCTACCGCAATTTATTAAAAATTCTGACTTTCATGTTTATGTTCATGAACGACTGTGTCCCTCAAAGAACAATTTTCCCCAGTGAGAACTTGTACCTCTTACACATATAGCCCTGAAGCATTCTTTCCTAAATGCAAAATTCAACATTTGTTACATGGAAAACTAGTCCTCAGGTTTTCAACATCTACTGTGGCCATCTGTTTTAAGAGGGAAATACACTCTTCTCTCTGGTGAGATGGAGTGCACATGAGCATCACTGACAATTCCTGAGGGCTCCATCCCCCATCAGGGCTCAGTGGCCACGGTCCCTTCTCTATGCCCTCAGTCTTCGAGCAATGCTTCCGAACGCTCCTAGGCTGACACTGCCATCTTTCAATGAATTTCCCAATCCCAATCTTCCCTTAGAAATCATCCAATGACCAGGAACTGAAATTCTCTCTTTTTTCTTATATTCCATAGGATTCCTATTGATTAATTATTCTTACTTATCTTTTAAGATCCCTACTGATAGAGGACTAAGTCTGTTAACCTATAGAATCTCCTCCCCACCCCCCCCACACATCACACACACACACATCACAATGTATTATACAAATATTGTGAAGGTCACCACCTCTTTCATTGATTTGTATCAAGGCTGTTCTCGGAATACTATTGAGGCTAATGAGGAGGGTAGTACTTAAGCCACAATTTATTTTTCTTTGCTTCCAAGTAATTCTGCATCTGGTTGCTTTAACTTATATTTCCCCACTCATTCTACATTTATCAGCATTAGTCATTACATTCTATTTAGGCTTTTGAAATCTCAGAGGCAAAACATTTTCTTGTTTCAACTTACATTTCTATGACCAGTGATGTTGAGTATTTTATCTTGTTATTGACTAAGTTATTTTAACATGAACTCATCCTCCTTTCAAAATATATGTTATTTTTCAGATTTAGGCCAGATTGTGGCTACTTAATAGTTAACTACTTGTTTTCATATAGTCCTTTTGGATGAACTCTAGGAAGTGATTATTTTCAAAGGTGATTAGATCTAATTCCTATTGTCTTACTGCTCAAATTCTTTTATTGTTTCTGACTCACTTATTTTAATTATATAAGGATTAAACTAAATAAATTGAATGACTTGAAGTACCTAAATAATAGCATCGGTTCTTTCAGGGGTTGACTGCAGCTCTAGGATATTTTCATAAGACTTCAAAACAGTCATTTGATTTGGTTGGAGCTTCAAACATTTATAGATATTTGAAGGAGAAAGGTCCTCGAGGAGAGTCAAATCCAGTCTGGTTATTTTGTAAATCCAGCAACTCATATCCAGAAATGTAGGCTGATTTACCAATATTACAGAGGAAGTCACTGGTAAATCTAGGATTCCAACCCAGATGTCCTGGCTCTTTTTATACTTATTTATAAACGTTTTGCCACCATACAAATTTTTCCCAATTGGAAAAAGAAATGATGGCAAATAGTACATTTTGTATATTCAGATAGACTTGGTATGGAGACTCCAAGAAATAACAAATTCCTCTGACCAAGGATGTCATCTTTCTGGTGGGAGGACTCTGTTGAATCCATATTCAACTTGGTTTTTGCTTGATAGTTTCAAACTATTAAAATAAAAATAAGTAGGCTAGAATCGGTTTAGAAGTGTATCAGATGGACAGCTACAGACAGGGCCTGATATAGTGATGTTTCTAGTATCTTCTTAAAATAAAGACATTTCAGTGCCCTTGAAGAAAAAACATAGCTCGACTGGAGTTAGTGACTTAATGAGTGACTTTTTTCTGCATAGCATCACGCTGAACATGGAATTTAGCTCCCATACCACTTGCCCCCAAACTCAACCCACGCAAAGAATTTGAGAGTATAGTAGAATTAAAAAAAAAAACAAAAACTGGAGTCTGTTGCAGCTACAAATTCTACATTGGAGGAGACTATGAACAGCAACCAAGTTGGAAGAAAAGGTGGGTAGGTGACATGTTTTAAAGATGTTTTTGTGTACAAGCTTACGATTTTGACTTAGATTGTGTTTGTTATTGTTGTTGTTTTTATTTGTTTTTGTTTTTTGCAGGACCAGGAAAATACCTGAATCTAATAAATTTCTTTACCCAAAAGAGCTTTCTGGTCAGCGGGTTAGCAAATGTGTTAGCTGGACCTTTCCCAACACAGCATCCAGTACATAAAATGTTATGCCTTATTTCTCTTTCATCTTTCCTCTGTCCCTTCAGCTCTCTTCTCATTGTGTGAAGAGCAGAAAATCTTTTCCACTAGCATATTTGCCCTTCTCTCTGATGCCTTGGAACCAGCATGTCTTCTATAAACACTTAAATAAAATTCCAGCCAAAGACAGTTCCCTCTATAAGAGCAACTCTAATGCCAGCTGTTTAGAGATAATATCTTTTGATCATATTATATAATAAGCAAAGAGTCAACTACAAGGGTTTAATGGAGATACCGAGTTTACCATAGTACTTAACAGTCTCCAGTCTCTGAACAATCTCTAAACCCTAGCACTTAACAATCTTTAAACTCTTCTTATCTTTCTCTACTTTCCTAAATTTACTCCATTTCCAATCAAGTACTTCTCTCTCCATGAAAGTGAACATTCTCTTGCTAGTTCTACCCAATTCTCATCTTGATCTTGGGCAAAATTTTTCTCAGCCCTCCTCTGCACTGAAGAGACCCTTTTTACCAATTCCCATCTGGCTCCAAATGGCTGTCATCCCTTGCCTAGTTCTCCTTTATAAAGGAATAAGTAATAATACCCAACATATTCTTCTTTCTTTATTCATTGTTTGCAATTTTCAACCCAAGTACCCAAATATCTACTACTGTTCTGTTTCTAGAGCCTTGGAGTGAAAATGGTGGTCTCCCATTCACGTGCTTCCTTTAGCACATTCTGGCAGTAATTTAAAACTGGTACCTTGAAAATACTCCTAGTGTTTTTTCACCAAAAAGATGCCAAATAATGAGATAGAGATCTTTCTTTAAAAATGTCCATGTCTTTGTAATGGTTGTATACTCTTTCCTCCAAAATCAAGAAAACAGATTTCATTACCCTCTCAGATCCTTGTTTTTAAAAAAATACCTACTCATTCTTTCTATGGTATCAGATTCCAGTCTCATTCCCTCTGCTTTTCTGCCTCTGATAGAAGTCTCCATTTGATCCATACATAAAACCACATTGCAACAAGAGAATTTAACATCACCAGGAGAATGGTGGGCTCAGTTGGGTCTCTTGGTTAAGTGAAGACACATCTGTATAGCTCTTACAGGTGTTCCTGCTTTAGTACTCCCAAAAAAATTACTTCAGGACTCTTTAGATCCATGACATACTTTGATTGTGATCTCAGTTGTGAAAATAATTTTCAATAACAGGTGTCTTAAAGCAGACACGGTTCTCATGAAATATTTTTTTCCATAGTTCCTATTTCTTCTCTTTGCCTTTTAACATAACCATTTGGCTGGCCAAAGAAGTAATTTAATTCAAAGAGAGGCGGAAGGCAGGCAGTCAGGAGAGGGAATGGATACCAGATCAGAGGGCATAGACTTAATTCCAGGCGCTGTACAACCTGCAAGCATCGGTATGAGAGGCAGCCTTATGCCTGATAAATGGGTGTTTTCTAGAAAATGCCACTTAGGTTCTGATAAGGCTGCAGATGGCATTCAGTTTAGGCAGGTATGATATGGATGGACAGTGATCCCTAAGGTAAGATTCGATGTAAAAGAACTTATGTACCTATCACCTCGTGGGATTCCCTAGGCAAGGGTTTTCTTTCTTTTCCAGATCTCAAATTATTGAAAAGAACATTGGCCCTCTCCTTCTAAAGAAAAGATATTATTTTTACTAAGAAAATATTGGGAAACATTTTTTTCTGGCCATTTAATTATTTTCATAGCGACCTTCCGAATAACCTACCAATTCAAACCGACACATCAACACCTAGTACTTGGTGCTTGCAAGTTGGAGCGTTTTAGCTCAAGATATGCTTAATATCACTAAGCTTGCTGCTACAGATAACTTTTGTTGTTTTTTAGTTTTAGGATCACTTATTAGGCCAGGGGCTAAGAAGGAAAAAAAAAAAAAAAACAGATGCATTATCTTGAAAAGACAAGAACATGATTGACAAGCAAGAGCTGGCCCCAAGCTAGTTCCAGTCAATTTCCTAAACAAAAGATTTATTCTCAACTTTCTTCCCACATGAAACACGGCCTAACTGAAGAATTCTTACATAATCCGCAATCTGTAGGACAACTGTAAACAGGAATTAAGGTGTTACCTCCAACAGGAGAGGGATGAGGCTAAAAGTTTTCTGCTTGGGTTGTAAAGGAAACTACAGATTTAAAAGAAAATCTTGAAGGTACCAATTTTGACATCTTATTATCCTTAGTTGTGTGTTAACAGTTTTCTAAGGTTCTTCGGGTCTTGAAGAATCTTCACTTTTCCTTTTTTTTTGTCTTTATTATCAATATTCCTTTCCCACCCTTTAGGGTGTGTGTATATATGTATGGCATACATAGTACATAGCATATATAGTGTGTATGCATTCAACATTAACTTAAAATCTTAACGTGCAGGACATTTCAATCCTATCAAGTAATGAGAAACAATCAACTCTGTCTTCAGACATTGAAAACCTCTGCATCCATTTTTGTAGGTTAAATAATCACCATCCCAATACTCTTTTCACACAGAATATTATTTTCAAAGTAAATATTTGGTTAGTCTCTTAGAGAATCCTAAAAATGTCTACACATATCTAAGCTAGTGGGACCCAGAATAAGATTCTAACCAATCTCTGACTAATAGTGAAAATCGATGTAAATGATGCAAATTACTCTCCTAAACATTTGAATGTAGAAATGCCCGGTTGGAAGAATCTTATCTCCAAGTGATTCCCCGAGTATTCCGCAAGCACAAAAAAGTAGGCTGGTAGCAACTCTTCTGTGAATTTCAGCCATGTGGAGAAGAAACCATAACCTCCCACAACTACCACGCTCCATCTCTGTGGGAGCAAGCTCAGAAGCCCTTCCTGCTCCCCATTCTGTGAGTTGCCAAGGAAACTGCATGCCACATAAATATGCTTGGCATTTGAAAGGTATTCCCTGAGGACCTACTCTTCCATTTGTTTTTAACTGGGCCTTTTTCCTGACACACAGCAAAGCGACATAGAAAAATCTAATCAATGGTTCCCTGAATTCATAGATGGCCCTTGTAGTAGTCCAGGAGTGTACAATGTCAACAGCATGGGAAAATTGGGTGCAAACAGTGCTCCCACCTAGCAGATAACCTGGGGTTCAGAAATGCCTGAGAGTGTCCAGGGATCAAGTAATGCTTATAAGCAGAAAGTCACAGAAGACTCCTAAGAGCTCAATCATGCTGAGAAGAATAGAGTCAGGGAAACCATCATTCTCCAATAACACTCTGTGCTCTTCTCTACCCTCATGGGCCTTCACTCCCCTCTTCCTTTCACTCTCCTCTACTTCCTCTCATGCCAGTGTCCCTACTCCTTTGAAGTGCATCCTCCAATATGGGGTATCTGGAATTCATGCTTCCATTTGTCTCCACACTGTACAGGGGAAGGGGGGAATTTTAGATGCTGAAATCTGAGTACAGAGGGAATGGAAGAAAACCTTATGGTTATTTGGGCTTCAACTTGGATATCTGAAGACCAGTAAGAATTTAGTTACTGCAAAGGCAATTTTACTACCAATATATCTCCTATGTGTTATATTAAAACACTGTCTGTATCCTTCATAGCTCAAAGCTCATTAAAAAAACACTTCTATTATAGCCACGCAACCAGATGAGAATGAAAGTAGAGATAGGAATGAGGAAAATTGTTCCAGCTTAAGTTAAAAAATAAACTTGTAATATTCATCTACCTGCATCCCAAAACATTTTTATTTTTATCATAGACAATTTTAACATGTCAAAAAGTTGAGAAAATCATATAATAATGCCTACATACCCATCACCAAACTTCAACAATTATCAAACTTAAATTGTTTTGAAGCAAATTCCAATTGCTGTATCATTTTGCCCATAAAAATGTCAGTATGCACCTATAAAAACATCATGGCATCATTATCTTTTCTTTGAAAACCATAGCTACAACAACATTATTCAAAAAAATAGCAATAATTTCTCAGTACCATCAAATATTCAATTAAGTCTTCAAATTTCTCCAATTGTCTCATTTTTTTTAACAATGCATACATACAAATCAGGATCAAAATGTAGTGTACTTGGTTGATAAATCTCTTAAGTCTTCTTGAATCTGTAAGTTCTCCTCTCCATTTTTTTTCTTTTTTTTTTAAATTTTTTTTAGTGTTTATTTATTTGAGAGAGAGAGCTAGAGAGAGAGAGAGAGAGAGAGAGAGAGCATGAGAAGGGGTGGGGCAGAGAGAGAGGGAGACACAGAATCCAAAGCAGGCTCCAGGCTCTGAGCTATCAGCACAGAGCCCGACGCGGGGCTCGAACTCACAAACTTCAAGATCATGACCTGAGCCGAAGTCGGATGCTTTACCGACTGAGCCACCCAGGTGCCCCTCCATTTTTTTTTTTTCATTATACTTCATTTGTTGAGGACATGAGACTAGTTGTCCTGTGTATTTGGACCAGTCTAGCTTTTGTTGATTGCATCCTTGTGGTCATTTAGCATGTTTCCCTGCCTAATATATATTGATAGTCTAGCTGGAGGCTAGGTTAGATTCAGGATCTGTCTTTCTTTCTTTTCTTTTCTTTTTCTTGGCAAGAAAACCTTTGAAGTGGTCTGTATATCTTCATTAGAAGGTAAAATACAGACTTAACGTCTCTGTGTTACAATTTACAGTCCATTATAATAATTGCCTAGATTCATTCACTGGGGGAAATTCAAAAAGATTTAGGCAAATCATGTGTACATCCTAGGAACGAAGGACTCAAAAATAAATAAGACATGGTCTTGCTCAGAAAAATCTTATAGCTTAAGATGTAGGAAACAAGAGACAGGCTAAACAGATCCTGTTAATAGCAGGTAAGTCCACAGTGATGCTGTTTTACACAACAAGGGAGATGAGCTAAGCAGCAAAAGGCAGCATTCCAGGTAAAATCAACATTAGAAAGAAGCAACTGCACAGAAGATTACTGGGTGTGTATGAGGAAACCCAGCTAATCTGGTTTCTTTTTCAGCTATACAATGAGAAGACTGATTTGAACATTCTTTACATCCTTTCTGCATCTGAAGTTCTAGAAATCCATATACTTAAACCTATGAGACAGCCAAAATTCTTGTATATTTGTAAAACAAGATTATTAGTAGCAAATCAAATGATAAAAAATTCAAATAGTTTGTTACTCACTGTAGAATTCATCTTCAATAAAAGCTTTAATCAGAGGAAGATAAGATATTTGAGACACTTCCGCAAAGGATTTCTGGCTGATTCAGGGGACTTTGGAGTGTGATCACTCCAGTTTTTCACTGAATGAAGTTTAATGTCAAAACATGATTTTCCAAGCACTTGATGGATTGGGGGCAGGAGTATAAATTAGAATAATGACCTATTGAGGGAAAATTTGGAAATAACAGGTAACAATATAAATTTAAATATCTTTTGACCTAGTAACATGCTTTAAACAATAAATTCTATACAAATAACATAAATATGCAAAGATGGTTTTTATAGC
The DNA here is from genome assembly GCA_030068075.1 of Paguma larvata. NCBI lineage: Eukaryota > Metazoa > Chordata > Mammalia > Carnivora > Viverridae > Paguma > Paguma larvata. The sequence continues at coordinate 86,552,048 of CM057834.1, read as the reverse complement.
CTTCCTTTTAATAGCTGTAAACTGAGGGGCTCCTGGGTGACCCAGTCGGTTAAGCATCTGACTCTTGATTTCGGCTCAGGTCATGATCTCACAGTTCGTGAGTTTAAGCTTCAGGTCAGGGCTTTACATTGACAGCTCAGAGCTTGGAGCCTGCTTCGGATTCTGTGTCTCCCTGTCTCTCTACCCTTCCCCCACTCACGCACTCTCTCTCTCCCTCTCTCTCTCTCTCTCTCAAAATAAACAAACATTTAAAAATTTTTTTAAATAGTGGTAAACTGAAAACAATTACACCCATCAACAGAGGATTGATTTTTTAGAATAATAATTTGTTGTCAAAAAGAATGGACCACAGCTCTAAGAACTTATATGAACATCCCCCCACAATTTCAGATTTAATCTTGTAAAAATAAATTATTTCTACCTGTTTATCTGTATGTTTGCATGTATCTTTGTATTCGTAATAGAAAAACATCTGGAAGTCAAAAACAAAACAAAAATTTTACCGGCATGTACTCTTAGAAAGTGTAATTATAGGAGATTTGCACACGCAAATTATTTCTATACTATTTGCATTCTTTATGTGTACCTGTTGCTTTTCAAAGTATGGCAGTAACATTTTTAACGAAGGCGTCTCTTTCCCTTAGTACGTTTCCCTCATCCCCTCTCTCCCTCTGATTGGATTCTCCCAACGCATAATCTTCCCCTATCTTCCAACACATCCAGAAAAAGTAAGTAATAAAATGCTTGCTTGATCTTGCATGGTTCCCTGGCTTCTGATCAGTCTCCCTGCTTCTCCTCACAAACACATCCAATTTTGAGGCCACAGTCACTGCTGTACCGCTATACCTCCCTTTCACTTTTCAACACAACATCATTGGGTTCCGATCTTCCTCACTACGCTAAAACGTCCTTGATAAAAGTCGGCAATAGCCTTCTCGTTGTCGGCTATGTCAAATCTTCATTTTGGACCTCTCAGCTGCATTTTACACTTTCTGACACTGTATTCCCAAGACTCTCCCGAATTTTCTCCCTGAAATTCTCTGACACATCCACCGCCACCATAATCTCTGCATGTGTGGGAGCACATTCAGTGTCTCTTTCCTTGAATCCTCTTATTCAGATCACTCCTCGAATGTTCTTCCCTTATTCGTCTTGATTCCATTCTCTCCTACTCCCTCAGGTATTCTGTCTACCTTCCACACTTTCTCTGTCACTTCAAGTCACATTACCAGCATGCTCATGTCACTCCATGAGTACACACACACACACACACACACACACACACCCCACACACTCCTCCTATGCCCTCTTTTCTCCACCTTCACACATGGTAATTTTTCAATTTTTCTTCATTCCTTAAAGCCAAGCTTCTTGAACGAAGGCTTGCTATTTAGTCATCACTCACCCATTTTTCAGCCAAAGATGAATTTGTGGAAAAGCAAATGAAGCTGTATGTTAGGACCCCTCATTGCATGGACCCCTTCCAAGGCTCATAGTTTTGAATTCATAATTGTGAATCCTTTTTCTGATAAAGAAGCCCCCAAACAGTACAGCTAAAGAGCACCCATAATTTGGATCCGATCATGCTTCAGTGCATTGAAAACTGGCTTCTAATGTAACCTTCCCTCTGAAACTACTGTGACACAGATCACAATTTAATTCCTAATTGATAAATCTTATGTATGTAATTCTTAGTCCGTTTGACTTCTTTGAGATTTTTGTCATGAAGAGTTAACCATCTCTTCTTTCTTAAAGCTGCCCCTCATTAACTTCCATCCTTCCCTGGATCTTTATATATCACTCAAATCTCCTCATTCTCCTCTCCTTGCCTGCCCACTCCTACATTTTAATCAATCATCAGTCCTGTCAAGTGTACTTCTAAAAGTGTACTTTTTCTGTGTTTCTTCCATTGTCATTGAGACTTGCTCTTGGCTTCTACTCTCATAAGACCCAATCTCTATAATTATGTCATCTCTTTGCCTTCACCTATCCCCACCTTTAAAATTCTGAAAGGTGGCCCATAGCTTGATGATGAAATCCAAACTCTTCACAATGACATATAAAGCCTTCCCTGGCATATTTTCTCCTTTTGCAGCCACATCTCAAAACATGGCTCAATAAGTACTCTAAGCTCCAGCCAGAATACTTGCTGTTCCCAGAAGGCACATGTGTGATTTGGACCTCCTTCCTCCAATGTCTAGAGAATGATTTCCCATTCTCTTCTCTGCCCCTAGCCATCATTCTATCTAACTCCTACTCAACTTTTAACATCTGCTTAAGAACCATTCCCTGACTACCCTCCTTTGTTTTTAAAGTTTGTTTATTATTATTCATATTTGAGGGAGAGAGTGTGTGTGCAGAGGAGAGGTAGAGAGAGAGGGAGACAGAGAATCCCAAGCAGGCTCTGCGCTGTCAGCACAGAGTGTGATGTGAGGCTCAAACCCAGAAGCCATGAGATCATGACCTGAGCCAAAATCAAGAGTCAGAAACTTAACCGACTGAGCCATACAGGTGTTCCCCTGACTACTCTCTTTTAAAAGGAGCTGGTACTACTTACATACACTGGAATAACATTCTGTTGTCTCTATTATGGTATTTACCAAAGTGGATTGTAATTGCTGATTTAGCTGTCTGCTTACCCTACTAGGAACATTCCTTAAGAACAAGGAATATGCTTGACTCATTCTGTAAACTTAGTACCAAAAATAATGCTTGGGACATAGTAGGCTCTTGATAAGTGTTTGTGAATTAAAGGAGTAAACAAATTAATAAATGTTCAACACTCTTCAATAGAATTAGCTTCGGAGTCTTTTCCTTCCATATTTTTCTGCCTAAACCTTCTTTTAAACTTTAATAATAAATTGGATATCCTATTCTCTGTCTGAAATCTAGTTTGATTCTTTTTTAATATTTTATGTTCATGAAATATTTCTTTTCATCAACCTAATCAATATTTATCCAGTGTCACATGGTACATGTACTAGGGTCTTTGGGGTTCCCAAACTATGAAGGACCAGCCAAGGAAAGACGTTCTTACCAATCAGGTTAATATCCTCTGTGATTATCAGCCACACTTTCAAGTTTGAAGAGAATTTATTCATAGTGAAAGAATCAAAGATAGCAAAGTAAGTAAAATATCCATGAAGGTCTAATTTCAACAAATATCAGTGCATAGATTGATGGTGAGCAACAGAGTTAGGGTATTGAAATAAGAACTCTGAAAGCCTGAAATCATGACCCTTAGTTGTTTTTCATCTAGCAATTGAAAAGATAATTCCTTAGCTTACTGTTGACTTCACACCCTCCCACCTCACTGGAGACTTAAGGCACCCTGAAAAGCATCACATTTGGAGACATCAGGATAAGGGGGGATGGAGGCACAGGCAAAAGAAAAGGAACAAAATATTTGATGATATCAGGATACTAACAAGGCATATATTATAAATGGGAAAAAAATAGCTGGATTCATTCTCTATAATGAAGCAGACAGTTGACAGATAATTCTCTTCCTTCTCTACCCCTATGAAGCACAATGATCATGACTATGAAGAGTCACAGGAGAGTGGGCTTGGGAGTCTTTTCTTCTCTAATATTCACTTCCTTATTCTCTTTTTTCAGAGGATCCCTTTAGCTCATGAAGAAACTGTATCTCTAAAGAGCACAGATTGGCCCAGATTGGAGTCCAGAAAAAAAGGAAAATAAACAAGTAACCATGTGCTAGGACTTACTCTACATTCTTCTGGGTCTCAGGCTCACAAGGTAACGTTAAGGGCACTTGTAGATTTTCTTCCAGCTTAACTTGCCTAATTAACCTAAATGGGAAAATAGCCAAAACTTCAGGGGAGGCATTCCGATCTAGAGTAAATATTATTCACTTTGACAAAATTCTCCTAAACAAATATAACTACATATATTCATTCATGCCTTCAACAAATATTTCCTAAATACCTATTAGGAACCAGACTCTGTCCTAGGTCCTGAAAATACAGAAATGGGCAAAATATACAAAAGTAATACGGAGAAGGGGATGAAGAGTGCTGAGCAGAGCTGGTCATTTAAAATAGATTGGCTATAGAAGCCCTCATTGAGAAGATGACATTTGACTAAGACTGGAAGGAGATGAGGGAATGAGTCATGGAAATATCTGGGAAAAGAGGCAATGAGCCGTGGCATCTGGGAGATAAACTTTCCAGGGAAAGAGAACAACCAGTGTCAACCTCCTGAGAAAGTAAAATTTTAGAGGAATAAGGGTTTTTAGAGGATTAAGGATGTGAGTCACTTGCCTGGATAGCAATGAATGAAAGAGGAAATAAGAGAAGGCCAGAGAGCTAGGTTAAGAGTAAATCATGTAGGGTCTGGAAACCAGAGGCAGATGGTAGCCCTTATTCTGGATGAGATGGAAAACCATCCAAGGGTTTCCAGCAGACGAGTAGCATGACCTGCCATGAGTATTAAAGAGAGTGTGTAGATTCTAGGTACACATGCTAAGAGTATACTGTCTGCAATAAATGTGTTCCTCTAAAAACCCTTAAGTTACATTTTAAAAAATCAAATATTATTTACATTAATTAGAGGATAGCAAATTTAATTAAATCATTTCGCTATGGAGACGTCATTGTAAAATTCAGAAAATGGGACACTCCAAGGACAAATGTCCAGGTTTTTGTTTTTAACAACAAATTGAGTATCTTCATATTAACTTGAAAGTTTTATGAGACAATTGGGGATATTCGAACATGGCATATTTTTGTTTTTGGCTTACAATTTTTCAAAAGCTCTTATATTTTAGAGATAAATACTAAAATGTTCACAGATTAAATGACGGAATCGCTGGGATTTGCTTCAGAGCAATGTAGGTGGTGAGAGTGGGAGGCTGGGTGAGGGAATTAGATGAAATGAGATGGGCCATGGGGTAACTGTAGAAGCTGAGTGACAGGTACAAAGGAGCTCATTTTGCTATTATCTTTGCTTGCGTACTTGTTTCAAAATTTCCATAGTACAAATTTTAAAGACAGAATCAATAGAATCATTTTATAAAACAAAAAATAACCTACTTCAAAAGAGATGCACGTTGGACGCTTGAAATTTGATGTAGAAAAACAATAATGTTTAAAGGACATCCCCGTCCATTCATATCTGTGATTTTCAAAGCATCTTATGTCTGTGTCTGTTTTTAAGGAGTTCAGTGTGGCACAGTGCGTAGGACATGGGCTGGGAGAAGAAAGGCAGCCACGGTAGGTTCTTCTTTGCCTCTAACTGACTTTGTGTCCCTGAGTTAGTGACACAAAGACCATGGAGTTCTGTTTCCTCCTCTAGGATTATAAAGGGCTTAGACCAGATGACGACCCGGGTTTCTTCCAAATCTAAGACACAGTCTTTGCAATGGTTGATTTACATTAATTTCAATTTTAGTGACCGCCTTGGAGCAAACATATGTTCTCAAAGGGTGAAATTCAATGGAACCAAACTAGAATCCTGAGAGATTCAAAAACTGCCTCAAAATCAGGTGATTCCATTATTTCAATTATTCCAGATCTTCTTACCCCAAAGCGAAACAATAAAATGTAGAGAATAATTCTCTTTAGCAGGGGTCTGAATACTTTCCTCTGTAAAGGGCCAGATAGAACATCTTAGGTGTTGCCGCCCATAAGGTCTTTGTCGGAATTTCTCTACTTTGCGGTTATTATGCAAAAGCGGCCATGTGGAATGCATAAATAAATGGGGGTGGCTATGTTCCGAGACACTTTATTTACCAAACAAGCAACAGGCAGCATTTGACCCACAGGCTATAGTTTGCTGGTCCTAGCTATTGAGTATAGTCAGATATTAGTATAAAAATCTTAATATAATCAGATAATATGGAGATAGTAAGTCATATTCATCTGTTTCATGTGTTCTCCATTCTTACTTTCTGTAGCTTACTTGTAACAGTGAGGAATAAAGTGATCCAATGCTATCTACTTTTATATCCTAAGTCTGGTCTCTTTTCAATATCTCTACTGCTTTCCCTCTAGTGCCAACCCCAACATCTCTTGCTTAGATTACAAGCACAACTTGTTTTATTGTGCTTCATTTTATCGTGCTTTGCAGATATTGCTAATTTTACAAACTGAAGGTTCGCAGCAACCCTGCACCCAACAAGCCGATCGGTACCATTCTTCCAAAAGCATTTACTCACTTTGTGGCTGTGTCACATTTTGGTAATTCTTGCAGTGTTTCAAATGTTTCTGTGATTATTGCATTTGTTATGATGATCAGTAATTGGCAGTTGCGACTCACTGACAGCTCAGATGACAGCATTTTTTAGTAATAAAGTACTTTTTAATTAAGGCTATACTTTGTTTCTTAGTCCTACTGCTGTTGCACACTTAATACAGTACCATATAGTGCAAGCATAAATTTTATATGCACTGGGAAACCAAAGAATTCGTTTCACTTGCTTTATCGCGATATCCACTTTATCGCGGCCAGCTGGAACTGAACCCACAGTATCTCCACAATATCTCTGAACCTACACTATCTCTGCAATCTCTGAGGTATGCCTGTACTACAATACTCCTCTTTTTTTTTTTTTTTTTTTTGTAATCCACTCTCTGCACATCAGCCAGAGAGATCCTTTCAACGAAGAAATCAGATCACGTCAATGTCTTGCTTAGAATCTTCCCTGGCCTCTGAAACCCCCTCCTGCAGCTTCCATCAAACCCACGGCTTTAGGACCGCATCCCCTGTAACTTCCTCTAGAGCTGGAGGCTGCAAACATTCTTTCTGTGTCAAGCACACTAAGATCATTCCCGTCTCAGGATGTCTGCATTGACTGTACTCTCTGCCTGGAATGCCTATTTTACAGATCATCATGGGGATGCTTTTGACTCGGCATTGATGTTCCACTTTAAAGATCACGTCCTTGGGGCACCTGGATGGCTCACTTGATTAAGCGTCTGACTCTTGATTTCAGCTCAGGTCATGATCTCATGGTTAGTGGGATGGAGCCCCATGTTGGCCTCTGCCCCGACAGCATGGAGCCTGCTTGGGATTCTCTCCCTCTCTCTGTCTCTGCCTCGCCTCTACTCTCTTTCTCTCTCAAAATAAATAAATAAACATTAAAAAATAAAGACAACTTCCTCAAAGAGGCCTCCTCTGACCACAATACCCTCCCTCTTATCGTTTCACAAATTATCATACTCTCTATTTCTTCCTAAGACTTATCACCATTTGGAATGACATTAATTCTGTATCTGCTTGCAAGCTTACTGTCTGTTAATCCCATTATACAGTGTTTTTTTAAGCATGGCAATTTTATTTTATTTACTCCTGCATCCTCGGTCCTTAAAAAATGTAATAGGTACTCAATAAGTACCTGTTGAATAAATGACTCATCCTTCAATATTTCGCATTTTTAAAGGCCCATCTTTTTCCTTAAAATAGAATTATGTTGTGTGCTTATATTAGCTAAGGTGGCCAAACTATTGTAAAAAATAGTCCCCGATGGTACGAAGGTTCTCACGCAGTAAGACTGCAGTTTTGCTCACAGAGAAACACTGGGCACATGGACAGGTTTCCAGCCCTTTTTCTAGTCATTCAGGAAGTCAGGCTGGTAAGTGGTTTCCTAGTTCATACTAAGGCATTTTTAAGTCTAACCATCTCAAGGATAAAAGATTGTGGGAAAAAAAAAGTCGAGTTGATATTTGAGGTAACAAACTAAGAGGCACACGACACCTCCCCTCACATTTCATTGGCTTGCACTCAGTCACATGGCTGCACGGAGATGCAAGGAATGCTGGGAAGTGTAGCTGTTGCCTTGGCCGACCCTACCCAGGACTACTCTCTTGGAGTAGAAGCACGGATTTTTGTTGGATAGCTAAGCATCTCTGCTGGAGCACCCATTCCGAAACTAACCATCTCCATCTTCAACTGCCACCCAGCTTTAAATGTGGTAGCCACAGAGCTAATGCCACAGAATCAATACACCCGTACACGTGACTTTCACAAAATCTATAGCAAGTCACACTTCTTAAAATCAAGAGTGTTTGATATAAATCTTTAGCTTCACTACTAAACTCTTACATTTTTACCCTTTCTGTACCTAAACCCAGGACTTTCTACATCATATCGATCATGCCTCACCCGACTTTGCCTAAAAGCCCATCACTATGTTGTCCAGAGCACCAATTTTTTCCTCCACGTTCCATTTTTTTCTCTAACCGGCTAAGAAGCCATTCAGATGATTCTGTAGGCTCATTCCTCATCCCGCTACCCTGATGTGCTTTTCTAAAACCTCCCCAGGATTTAATCTGGAAAAGTCACCATTGGTACTTAAAATATGCACAAAATAACTATTTTATAAATATATATGAATTACCAAAATATTTTTTAAAAGTCTACCTCTGGGTGTTGGGAAAATGTATAATTTTTATGTTATTCCTTTTACTATCTATATTCTTAATACTTTGGTTGTATTTTATCAGCAAAAATAAAATAAAAGTAAACTTCCAATCAACCTTAAGGCCTCTATATATTTCCCCTGACCTAATTCCCAAGGCCTCATTTGAGTTTTGCTCTGCTTTTGCTGAGCAAAAACTGGTACTTTTTCTTTTTGTTTTTTAATGTTTGTTTCTATTTGTGAGAGCACAAGCCAGAGAGGGGCAGAACGAGGGGAGACAGAGGATCCAAAGCAGGCTCTGCACTGACAGCAGCAAGCCTTAAGTGGGGTTTGAACTCACAAACCATGAAATCATGACCTGAGCAGAAGTCAAACGCTCAACTGACTGAGCCACCCGGGCGCCCCTGCTTTTGGTATTGCTATATTTTTAAGAAACTTCATTTCTTGAAAGAGAGGAAAGTAGCTTCTGAAAATTTGCATATTGCATCTTTTCCTTTAATCATGTAACATGTTTGCCTGGTAAAGAGCTATCATATAAAAAAAGATAGACTTTTATAGCTACAAGTCCAGCATAGAACGGGAATTGAACAAGATTTTAGTGGGTCCCATTATATCACTGCTAAAATTTTAACTATAAACAATTCAGGAACCTCATTTTAAGTAACAGCTTCTACCTCCTCTCTCTAATTTTCTCGGAACTGCTAAAAAGAAGCAAGACTGAAAAAGTTTATCTTTTCCCTTCCCCTTCACGCAAGGGATCATGGTTATTGCCAAACATCAGACAAGAGAGAGAAGAAAAAGCCAAAGGAATAAAAAAAATGTAACAAATGGACAATGGCCTTTGAATGATAGAAAGTTCGCATTAGGTGGCACTTAATGTCACACCGGTCTTCAGGCTAAACAACCAATTACTGAACTGTGAGAAGCTATTTCTCTGTGTCCCTTCCCAGGCCCTACAGACAGTAGACAAATGAGACCTCAAATACAAGAACACATTGGTCTTAGTTCATCCGCCAAATACAGGCCTCTGTTGCCCTTCCAAAAATGAAGAATCTCAACGTGTAAACAAAAGGGAAATGTCATTCTGATGTCACTACAGTGATCCACACAGACTTTGATTCCTTTGAGTCTTTCAAACCCACATAGTACAACCCTTCCACACGTCCACGCCATGGAGGCACAAGTGCTATTTCCACTCCTTAACCTCCCTGCAAATATAGCTCTCCAGAGCAAGCCAAAGTCCTTCCACCCAGAATTCTCTCTCTCTCTTTCTCTTTCCCTCTCTCTCTCATATGCATGTCATTTGTGGGTTCTATTAGGAGTCTCCTTTAAAAATTTGATATTTGTTTTAACACCACAGCCCGCATCCCCAGAATTGCTCTACTCTGACTCGTTCAATCAATTCTAATTTTTCCAGATCATTTAAATCCTTTCTATTGTCTTACTCTTGCTGAATAACAATCACTCTGTCTGTACTGTCATCATTTAGTGCCTGAATATGAAAGTCCTTTTCTGACAATAATTTCCCATCTTTTCTGTCTTTGCATCATGGCCGGGCTTGGCACGCTCCAGCGCTCTGACTACCATGGGATCCCCAATCAAATTTAAACATGTCTACCTAAAAGTGACACGGACAGTAATATTTTCTAATGAAATCAGATTCCTTACACTGATTTCTTTGTTTTCTTTCTCCAGCAATGAAATATCACTGTGTGGCGACACAAGTGGAACTGTACCTTGAGTATTTCTATGCAAATTAGAAGAAGTACTTGCTGGGGCGCCTGGGTGGCTCTGTCGGTAGAGCGTCCGACTTCGGCTCAGGTCATGATCTCGCGGTCTGTGAATCCGAGCCCCGCGTCGGGCTCTGTGCTGACAGCTCAGAGCCTGGAGCCTCCTGCTTCGGATTCTGTGTCTCCCTCTCTCTCTGCCCCTCCCCGCTCATGCTCTGTCTCTCTCTGTCTCAAAAATAAATAAACATTAAAAAAAAAAAGAAGAAGAAGTACTTGCTGATGTGCACACATGCACGGAAACACACACACAGAGACTTATAATGAGGTAAGTGTGTGGTAGGAGCAGATCAGGGGAGTTAGATGATTGCAGAGAGGAAATATCGATTCCAGATGACTAAGTCAACATAAAGTATGAGGAACTCACCTCAGAACCCAGTCAAACTTCGCTGTAAAGAATAATACCTTCCAATATCGTGCCTTCGCTGACACTCCTATTTTCTTTCTCGCTTTTCCTCACTATGTATACCTACATGTGCACACTTCCCCTCACCCCTAATCTGCACATCTAACTGCCCAGTGGTAATTGTGAGCTGACTGTTACTAAGCTAGAATAGTCATATATCTCATGTTCATGTATAAATTGCAACCACGCTATTAGAGAATTATTATTTTCCTATTTTAGTGATGATGATAAAGACACAGGATCATTGTGATTTGGCTGTGACTATATTCCTCTACCGACACCACAGCCCCTGACAATCAGCCCCTCTCATTTGGCGATGGCTCTCGTCATGTTGTGGCGACCATTCCTTCCAGTTGCCCGCAAGCCGAAGAGAGGTATGGGAGCTTCTGGCTTTTGTTAGTCTTAGATGCTCTGTCATTGCTTGTCAAAACCCTTAGCTCTGCCTTTTCTTCTTCATTAATAAATGGCCCCTTCATTAAACTCTCCTCATTAACCAAGTAAATGTTAAAGAAGCAGAGACTTTATTCAACAGCACAGTGGTAAACACTGAGAAAGATGATACGATCAACTAAAAGATGGCTAGAGAAGATGAAGAGGAAGGAGGAGGAAAGAGGAAATACTCTAATATTATTATCGCTTCCAGTAAGGTGTCAATGGTTTTAGACCATCTAAAACCAATCATTAAAGCTTTTTTATAGAGTTATAAGGATAATTTCTCAAGGAAAACCAAAAATACACATACACAACACAGTCCGAACACATAGGCCATACAGTGAAACAAGTTTTTAAAATAGAAAGAGTAACTTAAAGACAAAAATGTTGTCATATGACAACATAGTGAACTTGACAGCACAAAAAGAAGTTTATACAGATCACAAAGACTTCTGTTGGCCCAAGAAAATCACAAGGCCAGCCCAGATTCGGCAGGGGGGATGTCACTTTATCCGCTGATGAGAACTGCAAAATCCCACTGCAAATCATGTAAATAGAGACAGAGGGGAACAGTTAGGATCACTGCCCCATCAATCTACCACGTAACTCATGCACCAAATTGCTTCCCAAAAGAAGTAACAATTTACCTTTCCCTCAACCAAGGTGTCAGAAGTGATTTCGCCACAGAGGATATTTTGTTTCCTTTGGGGTTTATTTGTTGTTTTTTTTTTATAGGTTTGTTTTTGTAATCTTGCTCATTTTTGTTTTGCACTTTTATTATAAGGTACATTTCTAAGAATTTTCTCTCTTCATTGATTTCTGAATATTAATGCATGCCTATCTATACTACTAAGTTCTGTAGTTTTCAAACATGGATTTTCCAAGCATATGGTCATATCATCAGATAATAATTTTATACCTCTCTTCTAATGTTTTTATATCATGTCCAATGACTTATGCCCCCATCCAATTTTTAAGCTAATATTCCCCAGAGCATTGTTAATAATAATAAATAATAATAATAAGATATTTGCTTTATTGCCGACTTTAATGAAAATGTTTCTAATGTTTCTTAAATAAGAGCTTGCTGCCTTTGGGATGAGATAGATACATTGAATCGTCTTAAAAGCTTTTACAACTTTTCATAACCCAGTAGTTCCTAAGGTGGAGGACTATAATGTGTTTTAGAATCATCCATGGATAACACTTAGGGGGGAAAAAATCAGAAAATAATCTGCTTCTTGAAATCAGTCCTCAGAAAATAATTTCAACTGTACAAAGAAATCATATACAAAGATTTTTAGCACTGCGTGAATTGTAATAGGACAACCTAGTGCCATAAACTAGAGGTACGACTCAATAAACCAATGGTTAATGATGCCACCAACTAGCAGTAACACAACAGTCATTAAGACATACATTTAAGAAATACATAATAGTCATTATTAACTTAAACATATAATTTACCTTGTGAAATATAAATATGCAAAAATGCATGCTTTTAAAAAGTGTGCCCAGAAAAAGACAGCACACGGACAATTGTGTAGCTTTAAATAATAGAACTGTGTTTAATATCTTTTACTACTTTTCTATATTTTGAAACTCCAATGAAAATTAGAACATAAACAATTAATAAGTAGTAAAATTTATTGACTGGCAGGGAACTCGGTATCAACAAGGAGGCCAGGCAAGAACTCTACTCCAACACTCCGAAGACACACGGAGTTTAGATTCAAGCAAAAAAAGTTCAACCAATTGTTTGACAAATGGTATAGTCAGTCAATTCAGTCAGTTAATTAGATAGACTGATTTTTTTTTCTCAAAATTAGTTGGCAAGAGCTATAATAGAATTAGGCATCTGACTAGGTATTTTGGCCTTTCACACGCTCAGTTGCAGAACAAGGCTACAGAGAAGGTGATTCTTCTCCATCGGAAACCAGAGCCACAGTTACAGTGTCTGGTTGTGTCCATTTGGTCACATGGGGGAAGAGTGCTATCAAGTATATATGTTTACACTCTCTCCCTTAAATGCATAAACATACTTCTATTTTTTTGACCAATTCTTCCTCTCCCACCCCATTCACTATAATTATCTAATGTAAGTTTTATATTTCTGCCTTTGTTCCTAGGTCTATTGATCTTTGAGGGGCAATTTATCAAGGTAAGGGAAACGAAAGTACAGAGAAGGCCGGTCTCACGACTTACCTAAAGAGGATGCTCCAAACCTCATCCATGGTTACCAGTGGTATAGCTGCAGAGTTCCAGAGGGAATCCCAGAGGTGGCAGGATTTTTTGTCCATTCTCATCTCTCACATTGCATTTGAGTCCATTCCTTTTTCTTAGTTTTCTCTCGATTTTATTCCCTTTATAACAGGTTGCACCTAAACAATGAAAATCATTCCATTTAAAAATGATTAAAAATAGTTATTCAACCAACATAGTTGCTCAACGGCCTGTCACACATCAGTTTTGTGTCTGCCATTCTTCTTCCTTATACCCAAATCTTCAAAGATGTTCCCCGATAAAACTTCTAGGTCTCCTGCTCCAATTTTCATTTTCATATTGCTCTTCATATTGGCAGCTTGTCTTTCTACTATCTTTCAACTGAATACTTTCTTTTTAATTTTTTTTAATGTTTATTTATTTTTGAGACAGAGAGAGACAGAGCATGAGTGGGGGAGGGGCAGAGAGAGAGGGAAACACAGAATCTGAAGCAGGCTCCAGGCTCTGAGCTGTCAGCACAGAGCCCGACGCGGGGCTCGAACTCACAGACTGCGAGATCATGACCTGAGCTGAAGTCGGACCCTCAACCGACTGAGCCACCCAGGCGCCCCTGAATACTTTTATAAATTAGCCAGTCCTTTTTATATTGACAAGCTGACAGCTCTTTCTGTGTATAATGCTTTGCTGACACGAGTATAACTTTGATTTGATGTTGACGGACAAATCTGTACCGATGATGGATTTCCAAATGTACTTCTTTCCAGAAACATCACTCAGTGATAGCCATAAAGTTACTGGTGTGATTGACTTTCTGTCAGTAAAATTCAGCCATTGACCCAGGCAGGACTTTAGGATACTTGATAATTATCACCTATCTAATAAAAATATCCATAACATTTACATGCCATTTACAGCATACTTTCACATCCATACCTTATTCTATCTTTCAAATGACCCCGATAGTGATGTATTGTTGTTGCTAGTAGCATATGAGAGCAAGAGAATCCAAGGTCAAAGAGGTTGAGTAGCTGTTTTCCAGAGTCAGTTAATGAAGGGCAGAAAAGACATTATTGTTCAATCAAATTCTTATCATCATAGATGGGCAGTAACACCTGCTCCCATAAAGTAAATCTGCTAAATTTTAATAACAACAACATGGTCCTGCAACTGTATTTACATTGAAGCAAGGCTGCTGACTGGTCTACCATTAATATTTTTAATTCATTCTACTGATCTATTTTGTACGTGTGTTGTGTTTGCATAGTCGAGATCAAACTGTATGGATATGTCACTTCGTTTTCATTTAAACTATAACATGGGCTCTTTACAAAATCATTTTAAATGTATCCATACTTGTTCATCTCATTTCATTTAACCATATCCTTACTGTTAATCATTCAAGCCTCTTCCAAATGCACCCATGGATGTGTTTCCAGCATCGTTTTTATGCATGAGGCATTTCCTCTTGCTTTCTTAGATAAATTTCTATCAGCGAATGGAAGACTATGAATATTTTTTAGGTTCTCAACACCATTGGAATGCTTTCCAAAGGGCTGTATGATTTACATTCCCACAGTAGTATATGAGACAATACTCTTGCCAGTATTAAGTAATTTACGTTTTACAATTTTAAATGAATTCCTAGTCAAGCATAGTATTTTAGTGTTTTGACACTTTACTTACTCATGGTTTAACATTTTCCCATTTTCAGCCACTTCGCCATTTGTATTTCCACTATTATAAATTGTTTGTTGACCACTTATTTTTTGAAATCCTAGTGCCTTAATCTAAATATGCAACTTATACATGTGTCTTGCATAAGTTTTGCATATTAAACATTTTAGCCTTTTTTCTTTAATATATATTATAAATAGTCTCCAAATTTGTAGGCTGCTTAGTAAATTGGTCTTTAATTTTCAGCAACAGTTTTAAAAAAGACATTTAATTATAGTGAAATCTACTATCGTTGCCAAAGTAATTTCTTTCTTTGCTTTTCAAAATAGAAAAGCCTCGTACAGATATTGATAAATATTTGTTTGTTTCTGGTCTTTTATGGTTTGACATTTTATTAAAGCTGTTACTTAAAAATTTCATTGAATATATTCCAGTGCTATTGATTTGTGTTGATTAATCATTTAATAACTGATATTGATTAATCAACAGTTTTAGTATGATTTATTGAATGACCCACAGCCCTTTTATTGCTTCGTGATGTTTAATCATCATATAATCATCCTTTATATTAAAAAAGTCTTTTTCTGGTCTATTTTTTTGTTTAGTTTAATGCCTTTTTATAATTTAAATTATTATAGCATTATAAAGAAATTAATATCTGAAGAATCCACTCCCTCTGTACTTTCATTTTCAAATAGTCCTATTTTATTCACACCTTCAGGAAAATGTTCTTTCCACCTTCCTTTACATTTTCAAACTCTAAGAAAATCAAAAAATATGAAGAATTTGTGAATTAAGTATTTTCTCTGGGAATCCGCTCATGTTTCTCAGTAAGTTTTGCAGGATTCTTTCTTAGATTTTGCTAGTATCTATTACCTTTTTCTTAAAAATATGGGAAGAAGTAGACACACTTGCTCTAGGACTCTGTAGTGTCTTCTATTTCTAAGTTTAAATAGTCTTTTACCATGAAAGTAATACATCGATGTAGCTGAAAAATGCAAGCAGCACAAAAATATTTTTTTCAATCTCACCTCACAGATGTGATTACAATTTTTTTAATGTTTATTTATTTTTGAGAGAGAGAGAGAGAGAGAGCACATGAGCTGGGGAGAGGCAGAAAGAGGAGACAGAAAATCCAAAGCAGGCTCCAGGCTCCGTGCTGTCAGCACAAAACCCAACGTTGGACTTGAACCCATGAACTGTAAGATCATGACCTGAGCCAAAGTCAGACACTCAACTGATTGGGCTATCCAGGTGCCCCTAGATGTGACTCCTATTAAACATTTGCAAGTATCATACCCAAAATTTTCTACATAATGCATGTATGTTTAAATACGTGCACGTGTCTGCACGCGCGCGCACGCGCACACACACACACACACACACACACACATTTTGGAAGCCTTGCATATATGGTGTTGTCATTTTGATTTTCTCAGTTTGCAATATGCCTTGCTGATTTTTTAAAAATGTATTAAACTGATTTCTATTAATCCCTTTTTCATTTTTGTGCACATATATGAGAAATTCATGAATTTGAAATATGGACTTGTTGGGTGAAAAGATGGGTACATTTTTAAAATTTTGAAATATTCTATCAACCTACCCTCCGAAGAATCTCTGCCAGTGTTGCACCCTACAAAACAATGCAGGAAGATAGTCCATATCTTCCACAACGATGTATATTACAAACATTATATGTAACTTTTAACTTGCTGCTCTTTAATTGAGAGTGATTTTGAGCCTTTTTCAAAAGAATGTGTTTATTTTTCTGTGAAACTTCATCATGTGTTTTGCCAATTATTTCTATAGAGTAGTTTATCTAGTTTTTATTAGTAAGAACATAAATGAGGTTGTAACTGTTATTAAATATATATGAGTTTGGCTTTTGATTTTATTACATTTTTGAGTAAATTTCTAAATTTTTAGTTAAAATGCAGCTATCATTTCATTTACACTTTCTGAGTTTTGTCATTGATTCAGGAATGCTCTACGCATAACAGTATTATTCTTTAACTTCATCTTCTTTAAGTCATTTTACAGTTTCATTTCACTTTACCTAATGTTATACCATTTCACAGGTGGGGAAAATACAGCAATAATTTGCCTGGGGTCACAGAATTATGACTGATAAAACCAGGGAGTGAATCCAGTTTGCATGATACCAGAGTTTAGTCAATATGACACGTCTATTCACGTCCTACGGCCAAATGCATTTCATTACTCCCACTTTCTTATCAGCGCATTACTCTTATTTTAAAAGAATTTTTTCTATTTTCTTAGGATTATTTTTTTCAGTGCACATGGAAACAAACTGTCAAATTCCGTCCAACACTCCACCACACTGCATCTCCCCAAATTGCGGCATTCAGCATCCTCGCACGGACCGTCTATGTTAATGTACGAGAACTTGAACTCTCTCCGATACTCAGTTTTCCAATCTAAGGAAATGTCTTTCCATTTACTCAAATCTTCTTTTTTGTCCCTGAGTAAAATTTTCTTTCTATACATTCCATAAATTTCTTGACAATTTTTGTTTACATTTTCCCTCTTGTCAATGAGATATTTGATTTCATCACATTTTCCAATTGCTATTTTGTACACTAAAATGTGTTAATCTTTAACATTACTTGTTTTGTGATTCATCTTATTAAATCCTCTCATTGGATAACGTAGTTTTCCATTACGATCTCTCCAGGGTTCCATAGAAATTATCGTCTCATCTGCCAATAGCAGGAGTTTGCCTGTTTCATTGGAATGTTTGCATTTCTCATTCCAATGAAATTCTTTAGGATTTCCAAAAAAATAGTAAATATTACAGGTTCTAATGAGTACCATTGTCTTGTTCCTGACTTTAACGAGAATTCTCCCAGTGTCTTATTAGTTTAGATTTTTAAGAGAAAGTTTTCACAGAATCCTGTAAAACTGAGTTTTATTTTTAAACATATGTAAACAGAGACATTTCCAAAGAAATTCGCATTTTCCCAAGAAAATATATAATTTTTTAAAATATGCATTTAAAACTCAATGCTCTCTCACTTCTAGCAAAAGACAATACTTTTAGATTGTTATAGCTCAGTCATTTTTCAATCTAATTTTTCTCTAAATTATTATTTTGAGAGTTGATTTTGGTCTCAGAGGTCTGTTTAGCACTTGAATACTTTGTGATATCCCTATACTAAAACCTAATAAAAGGTTCTGAGCAATTTAACTTTGTAGTCACTTTGATCTTTGATCTTATCAGCTCTTTGAAGTAGTTTTAATAACATTATTTTAGAGTAAATAATTAATTTCACACATCATGGACAAGACTTATCAAGTTATCCTGATCTTTTTCTTTTTATAGAGAGGATAGGTAAGAAGTCAGAAGACATGAATACGAAGTCTTTGAAACACAGACAAGCTGCTGGCAGCTTTTCTCGGCATTAAAAAACATGGTCCTGGCTTTCGATAACTGTAAGAAAAATGATGAACAAATGAAAGGTTCTTTGCTTAAAAGTTAAAAGTTATTGCTGGGATAGAAGCATGTGTACCCCAATGTTTACAGCAGCACTATCAATAATAGCCAAATTATGGGAAGAGCCCAAATGTCCATCAACTGATAAATGTGTGGGATAGATAGATAGAGAGAGAGATAGAGAGATAGATAGTTATACTTGGCAATGAGAAAGAATGAAATCTGGCCATTTGCAACAATGTGGGTGGAACTGGAGGGTATTATGCTGAGTGAAATAAGTCAGTCAGAGAAGGACAGATATCATATGTTTTCACTCATAGGTGGATCTTGAGAAATTGAACAGAAGACCATGAGGGAAGGGGAAAAAAATTAGATACAGACAGAGAGGGAGGGAGGCAAACTACAAGACTATTAAATATAAAGAACAAACTAAGGGTGGATGGGGGGGTGGGGGAAAGGGGAAAGTGGGTGATGGGCATTGAGGAGGGCACCTGTTGGGATGAGCACTGGGTGTTGTACATAAACCAATTTGACGATAAATTATATTCATTAAAAAAAGAAATGAAAAGAAATGTACTTCAAAGAAAAAAAAAAGTTATTTCTGGGGCACCTGGGTGGCTCAGTTGGTTAAGCGTCCAACTCTTGATTTCAGCTCAGATCATGATCTCGAGTTTCATGGGATCAAGCCCCACATCGGGCTCTGTGCTAGCAGCATGGAGCCTTCTTGGATTCTCTCTCTCCCTCTCTCTCTGCCCCTCTCCCTACTCACACACAGGCTGTTTCTCTCTCTCTAAGTAAATAAATAAGCTTTAAAAAAAAAGTTAACACTGGCCTCAGCATAGTGTTATGATCAAATGGACCCAAACACCCAGTGGCCAGAGGATAGGGAGGCAGTAATAGAGTGGGTGACTGCCTTTAGCGAAACATGACAAAACAGCGACTTGTCTTCCTATGAAGCATTTTTATTACTGCAGTCTCCAGGGAGAAAAAGGAAGAATATGGCTGGTTTGAGTTCAATTAGATGATTTCAAAAAGTGTCTAGGTGGTTTCAATGTTTATCATCTTAAGTAGAGCTACAAAACAAATGCCACAGACCATTTGGCTTAAACAATGAAAGTATATTTTCTCAAAGTTCTGAAAGCTGAAAGTCCAAGATCAACGTGCCAACACGATTTGTTTCTGGTAAGGGTTCTCTTCCTGGATTTCAGGACAGAGAGGAGATAGTGAGCAAGCAAGCTCTCTGGTGTCTCTTCTTATACAATTCTTTTGTTTTTTAATGTTCATTTATTTATTTTAAGAGAGAGAGAGAAACACAGAGAGAGAGACAGAGTCCAAGTGGGAGAGGGACAGACAGAGAGAGACACAAAATCCGAAGCAGGCTCCAGGCTCCCAACTGTCAGCACAGAGCCTGACATGGGGCTCGAACTCATGAGCTGTGAGATCATTACCTAAGCCCAAGTCCAATGCTTAACTGACTGAGCCACCCAGGCCCCCCTGGTGTCTCTTCTTGTAAAGGCACTAGTTCCATCATGAAGACCCTACCTCACAACCTCATCTAAACCCATTTGCCTCCCCAAAGTCCCCATCTTCAAAAACCTTCATACAAATGGGTGGGGGGCACAATTCAACATGGCGCCCCAGCCCTGGACACCAAAATTCATGTCCTTCTCACATGCAAAATAGTCATTTCTTCCCAACAGCCCAAAAGCCTTAACTTGTTCCGGCATCATCTCTAAAATCTAATGTCCAAAATCTACTCCCCAAATCATCTAAATCAAATGTGGGTTAAGACTAAAGGTACAATTGATCCTGAGGCAATGCACTTCTGAAAACAGACAAATTATGAGCTCCCCAAATACAGTGGTGAGACAAGCATGGGCTAGACATTCCCATTCCCAAAGGGAGAAATCAGAAGGAAGAAAGAGGAAAAAGTCCCAAGTAGGTTCAAAAGCTACCAATGCAAATTCTTTTAATTTTATTTTATTTTTTTTTAGTTTTTTTAATGTTTTATTTATTTTTGAGAGAGAGAGAGAGACAGAGTGTGAGTGGGGAGGGGCAGAAAGAGAGGGAGACACAGAATCTGAAGCAGGCTCCAGGCTCTGAGCTGTCAGCACAGAGTCCAATGCAGGGCTCGAATCTATGAGCTGAGAGATCATGAACTGAGCTGAAGTCAGACACTTAACTGACCAAGCCACCCAGGCGCCCCTCAAGGCAAATTCGATTAGATTAGGTTTTTGAATCATCATCTTTGGCTCCATGTCCCACCTTCCAGGCCCACTAGGATAGCAGCATCACCCCCATAGCTTGCGGTACCAAAATCTGTGTTAGTCAAGGGTCCCCAGAGAAACATATACATATATGACGATATATATATAGTCAGCAAGCTGGAGACCCAGGAGAGCTGAGGGTGTAGTTATAGTCTGAGTCTGAGTCCAAAGGTCTTACAACCAGGTGAACCAATGGTGTCCCATGTGAACACTGCCAGGCTTGAGACCCAAGAAGAGACCTTTTCTCAGCTCAGTTCCTTCCCGAAGGCAGGAAAAGACTCATGTCCTAGATCAAACAATCAGGCAGGCTGTTATTCAGGCTTTTGGGTCAATTCAGGTATTCAGCTGATTGGATGAGGTCCACCCACACTGAGGAGAGCAATTTGATTTACTCAGTCTACCAATACAAATGTTAATCTTACCCAGAAACACCTTAAAGACACACCCAGAAAAATGTGTGCCCAACTGTCTGGGCACCCCATGGTCCAGTTAACACATAAAATTAAGCATCGCAGTGTTCTTCCTGATTTGTGATTTTCCTTTGACCACAAAGAGTGAATCCAGACAAATATTCCCCACAGCTTTGTGCCTATCTGACGATACTCATCTTAGAAATGCCTGTGTCTGCCTCAGACTGTCTGTCTTCAAGAACAACATAACATGCCTGCAAGGGCTACGATGCTCAACACAGGGATGTTTGAAAATCTCTAGATAAGAAGCAAAAATGTTTCAATGTTATGTCATGGAGGAACAGCTGTAGTATGTTAACTGATAGCAGTGTTATGGAAAAATATTACGTAAATTGATATTTCAGGTTAACATTCCAATCTTCTTATTGACCTTCTAAGGGAAAATCTCTCCTTTACCCTCTTTGGGCCGCTGGCTGGGCCGAGGAATTAAACTGACCTAAGCAGGAGGAAAGTATACATATTTCATTTTGTGATTTTGATATGCCCATGGGAGCCTTCGCAAGAAGGCTTCACAAGCGAACAGCACGAAGAAGCAGTGAGAGCCAAATGCTCTAATACAAATGCTCAAATATGAGACTGGAGGAAGAGTTGTAAATTGTGAAAACCTGACAAGACAGAGGAGTCTGGAGGAGGGCAGTTAATTATGGGAAGTAACTAGGAAGATAAGAGATAGTTTAACAAAGCCTGTTTCTATAGGTTTCTTGGCCTTGACTCCCGGCCTCAGTGATAAGAATGTTTTCCTTCCTCCTGGTCCTAGTTGGGTACCTTTCACACAGGAGTTTCATCTCCTGCTTTCTGGAAGAAAAAGGAAGGTCAGGATACTTTTCATGCGTCTTCTGTTTTTCATGCACCCAGGACTCCTGGGTGGCTCAGTTGGTTAAGTATCTGATGTTGGCTCAGGTCACGGTCTCGCAGTTTGTCGGTTTGAGCCCCGTGTCAGGCTCTGTGCTGACAGCTCAGAGCCTGGAGCCTGCTTCGGATTCTGTGTCTCCCTCTCTCTCTGCCTCTCCCCCACTCACACTCTTGTCTCTCTCTCTCTCTCAAACGTAAAAATTAAAAAAAAATTAAAAAAAAATAATCGATATGTTAGTATGGCATATTTTGGGGTGGCTTGTTCTGAATCCCTATCAGCGCTACTAACACCTTCCCACAAAAGAAAATTCTACTATAAAACATCATTGAAATAAAATTTACCATTTTATGACCTTAAGCCAACCATTAAACTGAGAATATTATATTGTTTCATACGAGAAATGATAGCAGTTTTATGTTGTGGAAAAAGATCTGTCCTAAGAGTCAGACATTCTGGGCTCAAATGTCCTTGAAAAAGTTCCTCACCTTATCTGATCTCACCTTCCTTGTCTTTGAAATGGGGACAGGGCTGTTCTAAGGATTAAATGAGACCACGTATAGGAAAGTCTTATGTGTATTCTGTTTTTAAAATGCATTCTCATATAGCTCTCGGGATATTTTATTTTAGAGAAGTTTTGAAATTAGCCTGCAAATTTATAATTTGTGCTACAAATGTTCATATCCCCTGTCTCTGGCCCTCCTTATGTGTACAGGAGAGATAATTTCCCAAAGCAGTTGCAAATTTGTGTAATGAGTTTTCATCTGTCCGTTCATTCACCAGCAATTCATTAAACAGACACACGCACACGTATGCACACACTCACACACAGGGTAGGGGTGGGTGGGATATTAGCAAGCATTATGAACAAAACAGCTATAATCCTTGCCCTTGAATCCCTTCCAGCCTAGTGGAGAAGGAAGATATTAACCCAATAATCAAATAAATGCAAAATCGCAACGCAGGGATGGCCTGAGAAGGGGGTGTCACGAGTCTGGAAGATCAGGAAGAGCTTCTTTTGGAAAAAGGACACTTAAACCAAGACTCGTCTGCCAAATGAACAGGAATTGATGGAGGAAACACTGGAGACAAGAATTGTTTAGTCTCAGGTAAAAGCTTGAGGATGGAGCACAGCCAGATGCAGGACAGACTAGCTGTCAGGAGGTCTGGAACAAAGAAGGCTTGAATGGGGAATGAAATCAGGTTAAGTGGTCATTAAGGGCCTATTTTAAAATTCATATTGGGAAGTGACAGGACAGGGAAGGAAGAATTCAGAAAATGTATTCGGTTGATCATGTGAGGTTTAAAAAGTACTGAACTTTAGGGGCCCCTGGGTTGCTTAGTTGGTTGAGTGTCTGACTTTGGCTCAGGTCATGATCTCACGGTTTGGTTCGTGAGTTTGAGCCCTATGTTGGGCTCTGAGCCTGGAGCCTGCTTCGGATTCTGTGTCTCCGTCTCTCTCTGCCCTTCCCCCACTCGCACTCTGTCTCTCTCTCTCAAAAATGAATAAAAATGTTTAAAAAAAGAAAAGTACTGAACTTAAACAGAAATTCGGGCTTATTTCCAGAGAGAGCATGGAGCAAAGATAAGCAGTGGGGCTTGGGTGGGTGGAAAGGTGAGACAGAGACGGTCTCTCAGGAAGTCTCAGAAATGCAGCCGAGGGCAAAGAAGAGTTATCCTAGGGGACCTGTCTGGGTGCTCTCTGTCATGTTTGTATTGTCAATGAGTACAGGATTCCCTTGGCCAGAGAGGGTTTACTAGAGTCACAGTGAGGTCAGAGAACTGCAAAGAAACCCCGCTGCTACCATACTGCTGAGCTGTAGACCTTGAACAAGCACACACACTGTCTTCCCTGTTTGGAGACCCCTGATCCCCAAGTTTGGGAACAGTATCACAGGTTTCTCGGGCATCTCACTTCCTCACCAGTTATGTTTCTTTCAAGCATCACTCTGTTCCTGCTTAGACATTCAGACCACAAGTTAATTCATTATTTTAAACCTTTACTAGAATACTGTCTCTCAGTGAATGGCTATTTTTTTTTCAAAAAGAAACTAAGATTATATAACTTCTGAAAATGATCGCTTTTCACAAACAACTAGAGCAAAAAGCAACCAATGGAACTACGTCAAACTCAGAAGCTTCTGCCCAGCAAAAGAAATTTACAAATTAACAAAATGAAAAGGCAGCCTGCAGAATGGGAGAAAATTTTTGTGAACCGTATATCAGACAAGGGGTTAATATCAAACATATATAAAGAATGAACACAACTAGTAACAAAAAAAAAAATCTGATTAAAAAATGGGCAGAAGAACTAAATAGATTTTTTTCCAAAGAGAACATCCAGTTGGCCAACAGGCACACATGAAAGTGCTCAACACCGCTCATCGTCAGGGGAAAGTAAATCAAAACCACAATGAGATTTCACCTCACACCAGTCAGAATGGCCATTATCAAGAAAACAATAGACAGTAGGCGCTGGTGAGGATATGACGAAGAGGGAACATTTACACACTGTTGGTGGGGATGTAAATTAGCCCAACCGCTATGGAAAGCAATATGGAGATTCCTCAAAAAATTAAAAATAGACCTACCATATGACCCAGCAATTCTACTTTGGGGATATACCCAAAAGAAATGAAAACAGGAGTTTGGTAAGATATATGTACTCCCATGTTTATCACAGCACTATTTACAATAGCCAAGATATGGAAACCAGCAAATGAATGGATTAAAATGATATAGTACGTCTACAAATGGAATATTTTTCAGCCAGGAGAAGGGAGGCTCTCCTTCCATGTGCAACAACATAGATGCACACTGAACACTTACGCTAAGCAAGATAAGGCAGACTGAGAAAGACGAGTACCGTATGATATCACTTAGATGTGGAATCTAACATAATCAAACATGTTAAAAAACAGAACAGAGTAAAACCGAGGTTATCAGGGGATAGGGGCTGGGAGGGTAAGATTGACAGCGTTTAAGAGTAAACTTGTAACAAATACTAAGATAGCCATAGATATCTAATGTACAGTTAATTGAACACAGACAGTAATATTGTACAATAAGGAAGCAATGTGATATACATTGTTACAACAGACACCATGATTACAATATATTACAGAGTAATGTGGACAGCTTAAATTTACACAATGTTACATGTCAAGTTTACCCAATAAAATAATTTCAAAAAATTAAATGAAGTTGTTTTGGCAAGAAGAGAACAAGACAGTGGCCATGACAGGTAGCTGCTGAGGGGTCAGCCAGGGCTCTCACTAGCTGAGTGACAGTCTTAAAGCATGGGCGAGCCAGACTCGTGTGTCAACGAAATTACTGGTGACTCCCGGTCATTCATCCCTAGGGGGGCTGAGCAAGGCCAAGGGTGTACCGCATTGCCCCTGTATAAGTATATGACCAGGCCAGGGATGCCTGCAAAACTGAGGTGCTTATGTCCCATCTATTCTTTCCATAAACTAAGAGAAAATATCAGAATATATAAAGATGGCCTTTTTTGCCCATCAAAAAGTTAGTTTTAAATTATTCATTGTCGGTTCAATCTGATTGACCTCCATCTTTAACCTAGAAAATACTACCTCAGCAAAATGAAATAAAGAGAATCAACAAAGAGAAAGCAAAATGAAGAAGGAAAGGAAGGAAAAAACCATACTAATACGCTAAAAAAAAAAAAGTTTTCGGATAGAAGGCTCAAAGAATGAGATATATCTGGGGCAGAAGATAGCTATTCAGAAGATATTACTTCAAGTGGACCAATTAAACCATCTAACATCCAAGTAATGTCACAAGCCATAATTAATGTCTAAATTAAAACTGCACGTATCAAACCATGTACTAATTATGACCAGTATAGTCATGCTAATCCAGGTAGGCAATCCGTGGTTTTATTTTTAAATTGAAACACAGCATAGCTGGACAGAAAAATCATCAGGAAATATAACATGATAATTATACAGTAACACGCTTTCATTTGAAATAGGATATTGATCACTGGGATGATGCACGTTTGTTATGCACTAATGCATTTCAACATACAAAGTAGGATGATAGATCTGGAGTAATTATATGGAAATTGACAGCCCATTTATCACTGTTTGTGGTTATTTCACGGCATTGGCATTTCCATGAATTATGGCATGTCATCTCACGTGTACACAAATGTTAAATCATTTATGGCAACAATTGATCTTTAACTACAGCATATGCTGAAGGGTGGCACCTATAAGACACTCAATTAAAGGAATGGATTTGGTGTGTGGGTTGTGCGATTAATTTGACAGGCACACTGCAAGTTTTAAAGGTGACTCATATTTCATTCATTTGGTTGCTTCCATCTATAAAATGCTACTGAAATGAGATAAAGGAGCATGCTGAGAGTATGAACTAGTTTCCAACCCAGAAACAGCCTGTGTTGAAATACCTTTGTTGGGGAAAACCAACTCCCTGATCTCTGGCAGGGACAGCAATTTTGTTTTCCAAATTTCTGAGCAGTTAGGAAGACTGGTTACCAATTGTTCTAGAAATGAAGTAGAGAATAGAATGATTGGGGGGGAGGGGGGAAGAAACCCAAGACACAGAAATAGGTATAGGCAAAGAATAAATGGAATGAAGAGAGATCTAAGACAGAACGGGGGGGGGGAAAGAACAGAGAATTAAATATGTGAATAAATTTTCATTCAAACTCAATTTAATTCAACACATATTTAAAGAGCATCTACTAAGGGCCAATCACCCTGACCTTGTCTGCCAAAATCAAGGTCTTAACTAAAAGGTTCTTTGGCTCATCTCTTCCCTTTTTATTTATACCATGAACACTCAAGTTCAAGTACTTGATTCCTTGCTCCTGGATTATATTAAGAGGCTCATAACTATTTACTGGCTACACAAATCACTCAATTCTTGCCTTTCCTATGTACCAATGCCAGATTAATATCCTTAATATTCTCTTTGAAAATGTTATTCCTCCTTTCAAAAGCTCTCAGTTGCCTATAGGACAAATTCAACTCAATTCAACTCTTTGTACCTTGTAGTATTAGTTGAGGACAGTAGTGTAAATGGGGTCAATGTTGTTGACTCCTCCCTCGAAAAAGCCCTAATTTCACATTCACTGATTTGCATCAGTGTGAATACTTCCACGGGAGCTAATTTCAAAATACCGTGTGATGTCACTGAACCAACCGGAATCTGGGACTAGGTGGGGTACAATGCGGGGCTGCCAACAGGGATGAATTTTATCCCATTTTATCCCACAAATCAATGTGGTGGCAAGTGCTTCTCCAAAAGCTGTTAGGTTCAAGACAACTGCCCCTTGTAAATGTGTATCATAAATGAAATGCCAATTATACATCATAATAAAATAATGTAAAATCCCTCATTTTAAGATAAGGAGGGTTTGCATCTTTTACTTGCCCCCACTAAGTACTAAACAAACATGTAAGAAACCAAAGTTAGAAGAACCACCCAGATGCCCCTGTGTCTCTGTGCAGTCCTTAGGTCCCAATCATAGGCCAAAAGTGTTTTTGCATAGGGGCACCTGAGTGGCTCAGTGCGTTAAGCCTCCGACTTCAGCTGAGGTCGGTTTGTGAGTTCAAGCCCCACCTTGAACAGCAGGTTCTATGCAGACAGCTCAAAGCCTGGAGCCCGCTTGGGATTCTGTATCTCCCTCTCTCTCTGCCCCTCACTGACTCACACTCTGTCTCTCTCCTCCAAAAATAAACATTAAAGAATGTTTTTAAGTTAAAAAAAAAAAAGTATTTTTGCATATCCAACCCCTCCGATCTCTCCCCCGTGATTCTGAAAATTGTGAACAGTCTCTGGTTTGCTTCGTGAATCAGCCCTCTTGCCTGCTACACAGTGTAGGCCGTTTTATTCTTCCCTGGGGCCCTGCGGTCTGTGCCTCCAGTCCCCCGTCTCTGCCAAGACTAACAGCAGGAAATGTGCCCCTGGCACCCTTCGAAACCACAGCCTCCACACCTGCCCTATCAGGGCACCGCAGAAACTGCCAGCGCCTGCCAACAGCCCCTCCAGGCTGCCAGGGCCCCGTGTCGAGGACTGACATTTGAGCAGAGGGCAACCGTGCCTGATGTCATGAGTCTCATTATCTTGTTGAATCTCCCGTGTCTGGTCCTAACAAAAGCCGTTGGCATTGTCTTCCGCCGCCTTGAGATTTCTTGGCATGAATGCTGCTGAGGCCTCGCACTCTCGGTGCTCTCACCCTGTCAGTGTGCCCTCGTCTTCCATTGCCGCCGTCCAGAGAGAGACTTTTGACACAAGTCATCAGAGTTAGCCAGAAGATGCCCAAGTGAAGGGAACCATGTTTTCCATAGTCACCCATACAACCAAGGAACCTGGCCATGCCTTTTTATTTGCCCCGAGGTGGAGGTTTGCCCAACCAATGTAAAGAGGGGGCGAGATTCTGGTTTGGTCCGAAGCTGGGGACTGGCGGGTTTTTCTTAGCTGCTAGAGAGCTAGAGGCAGAGGTGAACCTGGCATTGGGTCTTTTTCCTCTCCCTGTGAGGAGGCCATGCAGATACTGAACTGGTGGAGCCAAATCATGGTAAACCCTTCCTTACGACTGTTAGTGCAAATTTCTTGGAATGGAAACGTAGGCAAAGGGCAGAAGAACTTGACTTCTTTATGAATTCTGGTGTAGTCTTCCCTGGACTAAACATGTTGTAGGCATCTACGCAGCCCCAAGGAGACTACTGACAGAAGAAATACTGCACACAAATCTAGTGCCTTGACTCCTACTTCCATCAGTCTCATTGGCAAAACAAATCAGGAACCTACGGCACATTGGTGTGTGGTCTCTGCCCACCAATCTGAACCATGGTTGTTGTGTTAAGGGAACGCAGCACCTTCCTAGGCAAAGGGGAAACACAGGAGCCTCCCAAAGCCCCAAGGGGCTGGTTTTGTAACCAGCTGGCAGGATAACCAACTGCGGGCCCCAAGAGGCTCATTTGAGCTGCTGGCTCAGGGGTAACATACAACCTCCATAAGGGGCACTACCCTTTAGAATGTATAGCACAGACATAGGCGGCCCACTAAATGCATATTCCCCTACCCCTTGGACAGGGTTGGGGGGGGGCGGCATTTAAACTAATTATGGCCAATGGACAATGATGGAAAAAAATTGTGTCCTATCTGATCCAAAGTATTTAAGAACGGATGAGCAACCTTCCAGCACTCTTCACCTCGACCATAGCGACCGCAGAGTGCACACGCTGACATGTTCTTGCTCTCCCGTGTCTGGGTAAAACCACTGTTAGGCTCTAAGTGAGTATAACGTAAACTTTTGTAATGTTAAGTCATGGGATTTGAGAACTCACTTTTTAGAGTGTTCTATCCTAACTAGCATGCCTACTTTGTCTCAGCAGACCTTGCCAGTCCTTGCCTAATCAATCCATTTCCTTGGCTTGTCTGTCCTTTACTTAGGACCTGATTCCTAGTTCCTAGTTCATCTCTTAGATATTCCCTTATTTCTTGAGCCACTGGTACTCAGAGTATAAACTTAAGGGAGGTAGAAAAGAGAAGGACCAGGAGCCATCATGTACAGAGGCAGAGAACATTCTTAGGGAATGTGTCTCCTCTCCCATATCTAGATGTGCCCAAGTGAGCTCTATTTAATCTCAAACCAGGATCTTCATTACACACTTGGAATGACAATGCATTATTTCTGTGTTAAAACTTCTATCACAGCAACCGCTTTTCTGGAGGTAGAACCTCAGATAGAGCATCACGCAGTTCTTACCACTGTGTAACGATCCCTCGAATCAACATTATTATAATACATAGGATCTAGTTGACATAGTTAATGCTGCAGTGTTTCGAAACAGGAAGTGGAAATGTTCCTACTTCTACCTAAATGTCATGGACAAATTACACTGAATGGATTCTTATGATGAGAAGCAAATAATTATGGATGAAAAAAGGGGGCCTGTACAATTCTCTCGCCATTTGAAAGGCATATAAAATATATTTATGAGATACATTAAAGAGCTTACTTTGCTAGTATCCAACTCTAAATGTCCATTTCCAGTCTTCTCTAGGGTATATTTTTGTAACAGTATCAATTTATTATAAAGGTCAATATTTTTTCTCTTTCAAATTCTTTCAAGTGAGTTTTTTAAGTCCATTTTCTAAAGTATTTAACATTCTAATAAACCGCTGCAAAATTACCAGGGAAGTCCTATGGGATTTTCTTTTTTAAACATACTATTTGATGGAACATGGACTGGGTTACAGTAAAATATCATTAAGAAAAGGTCAGCTCTGAAAAACAAAGAACAAAGGCAAAAAAAACATCAGGCATCTTGGAGACACTGGAGTCCATGGAGTTTATTCCATGCAGTCTTTCAGAGTATGAAGCTTGAAGTTCTGGAGTGTTAATTTTCCGGGGAAATGAGAATACCCATCCTGCCATTCTCTCTGTCTCCCGTGATTTGGATCAAGCCACTCGGTTTGATTTCTTCCTCAGGTGCTGTGCCCTTCAAAGGCGAATGGAGCCTTACACTGTCAAGACTTTTTTTTAGTGATCTTTGCAACCACAAATGCTATTCTGGTAGGTAGTGCTCAACACAGAGATTTGGCGGATGAATAAATCAGTATTTTCTGGGTCCTAAGACAAGTCTAGAAGTAAAAAATTCCATCGACGAAGTTACTTGTCTGCAAGGCAATTCGCATTGGTTTGATCCTTTCCCCACTGAGTTTTCTAAACAGACCGGCCATTTTGTTTTTTGGTGGGCATGGACAGTTTCCCCCTCCCACTCCATCCTAAGCCCTCTACCAAGAATGGGTCACGGTCAAGGGAAAGAATGCTTTAATGGTCATCTGTGCTTGTGTGTGGAGCTCTCACTGCAGTGAGCCTCGCTGAAGGTGTTTTTCCCTCTTGGCAACATTTCTTTCATGCCACACTCCATAGATGGTTCATCTTGAGAGCAGCCTGCCCGAACCAGCAGAAGTCTGGATTTTGAGGTCACTGCTTTCTTATTTACTCATCACTGGCTTGTTTGTTTTCCCACAGAGGGGATGAGATTCCTGGGTGTACTTAGGACAAAAGGGGCAATGCTCACATGTTTTGAGAACACAGATCTATTTCTAGCCTGGATTAAAATTGCCTTGACTGCAATACAGCCAAGATCACTATTCATAATACAGTTTGGGTCCAAAGCCTCAGCTAAGAACCTGGTATTCCTTGTCCTGGCCTTGTCTTTCATGAACATTTTCTTTCTTTTCCCCTCAGAAGCTTCACAGAACAGTGGCTATTATACAGTAAGGTTGCAGACATCTGTGGGGGTTCTGTCATCTCCCTCTTTACATGGAAAAGTCTCTTACCACAACACTCCCCTTAACATAGCTTAGATCGATTTCACTTCTGCCAATTTAGCAGCGTTGTTTCCTATTTACACAAACCAATATAAATGGACTTATTAAGAAGTTAAAAATCTCATTTATCAGGGGCACCTGGGTGACTCCAGCTCAGGACATGATCTTGCAGTTCATGGGTTCGAGCCCCACATCTGGCTCTGTGCTGAGGGCTCAGACCCTGGAGACTGCTTTGAATTCTGTGTCTCCCTCTCTCTCTGCCCTTCCCCCACTCACACCCTGTCTCTCTCTCTCTCTCTCTCAAAAATAAATAATAAACATTTAAAAAAATCTTATTCACCATTTCAACTGAGGCGATCACAGCCTGTTCTATCTCCTTGTTAAAAAGAAAGGGAAAGATCAGAAATTTTTAAAAACTGTTGACTTTAGTATTAATTCATTGTAGGTGTTACAACAGATAATAAGACAACTCTGAAATTGTCATCTAGCTTAAAACCATAAGAAATCCTGTCTGTCATACTTTTTTTTTTAATATTTATTTAGTTTTGAGAGACAGAGAGAGACAGAGCATGAGTGGAGGAGGGGGAGAGAAAGAGAGAGACACAGAATCTGAAGCAGCTTCCAGGCTCTGAGCCATCAGCACAGAGCCTAACGCAGGGCTCAAACCCACAAACCGTGAGATCATGACCCAAGCCAAAGTCGGATGTTTAACTTACTGAGTCACCCAGGCACCAGCTTGTCATACTTTTAAAAAATACAGATGCAGGTCAACTTTGTCCATGATGAAAGATCAGCTTGTGGGAAGTGCCTGTCACACTGAACTCAGAAAGGATGTGTGGGTACCTTCTGAACACCCATAGAAGTGTTTCAATATACGGTTTCTGAATTGATACCACCTGGACGTCCACCACTTAGGAACACATAAACGGCAATCATTAAGTCACCATGGGCACATAATCTGTGCAGAAAGATCCTTCTGGGAATTTTACGCTGCCAACGCACTTCCGAGATGGAAAACCGATTTGTGTACAAAGGCCCCAGAGCCCACTTTTGCCCAGTGTGCAGTCGATATGAAACATACTCAGGCAATGGAGAAAAGAACGGATTTGCAAGGGAAAGTAGTTGTGGCAAAATCCTGTCTTTTCTAACTTTTTGCAGAAGCCAACAGTAATTGTATATTCCGTCCCTTCTCTCAAATCCACTTTTGTGCTGCCACTATGTAGAAATACTGCATACAGAACCAATTCCAAACCTTTACATAAAGAACTGGGATAGCCCGGTTGGTCTCGTACGTGGTCTCTGATCCATGGGGATCAGAACATGGATTCTAAACCAGAGTCTGCCACTAGCCACAGGCAAATTTCCTAATCCCCCAAACTTTGGTTCTTCCATACATAAAATGGGTATATTATAAACTTCCTTGACTGGCTTCCAGAGCTGCTATAAGCAGTGATTCTCAAGTTTAAGCATGCCTTCAAATCACCTGGAGAGCTTGTTAAAACTGAGCCTCAGTGTTTCTGGTTTAGTAGGTCTGGGTTGGGGAAGCTGGGAATTAGCATTCCTAAGAAATTTCTAGATGCAACTGATGTTGCTGGTCCAAAATCTATGGGCTGGAAACCCCTGAATTAAAGGAAAAGAGATAGACCTCCTCTGTATAAGGGTATAGCATCTGTGGTTCAAGTCCCACCTCGCCCTGTCTTCCCAGATTTCTATTATCCTAAAAAAAAATCCTGTTTCTTTTCCATCTAGCCCCTCTCTCATCTTTATGAATGTGTGATTCATTTCTGTATAGTCAGAGCCCAGGGTTAGACCAACCCTACCTTAGGCATTCATCAAAAAATAAAAAAAAATCAGTAGAGTGAAGTTATACGTGTAAATATGTTTAGAAAAACTATATATATGCACACACATATATTTGTATGTACATATATGTGTACATGTATGTACATGTATGTGTGTGTGTATATATATACATCACATAAGTGGACTTATGTTAATCATGGAATAGATTCCTATGTACAAAGATACCCCAAAATAGTCCATCTAAGGCTAGCAGGACAACTGTGTTCCATGCTTTCATTCAAGAATCCACGTGTCTTTCAATTTGTTGCTTCACCATCTTCTGGAGTGTTGTCTTCATCTACCTGGTTAAAAACAGTTTACCACCTCGCCCATAAAAACCACATTTGCCTATATGACTATATTTCAAGCCCGCTGGCGGGGGGAATGGGGGGAGGGAATTAAGGACCAGGGAGGGGCTCCATACTTTCAGGCATCCATTGGCCTACCTTTTGATACATCACTATCACCAATAGCTGCAGGGGAGGCTGGGAAATGTAGTCTCCAAATGGTAATGTATGTGTCCAGCTAAAACTTAAGAATTCTATTACTAAAAGATATGAAAGGAAACGCATGCTAGGGTACAAATAGAAGCATCTGTCATGAGAGATATTTTTTGGCCACTCAAGTATCTAGGTGAACTCACCTTCCCATACATTTCTTCAAGCCTCCTCCCAAGAATTTATACTCCAGAGACCCATCCATCCTGTTCTTGCCTCCAGCTCAAAGGTCAGGATCTCTGATTTGTGCATGAGAAGATGAAAAAGGAATTTGAAAGAGAGCAGTTCATATTTAAGTTCATATCTTAAAGCTGCACACATTTCGTTTCAGATCCCACTGGCCCACATTCAGTCAAGCTTGTGGCAAAAAAGGCTGAAAGTACAGTTTCCAGCTCAGGGGTCATGTCTTCAACTAACTCTTAGGCTTTTGACTAAGTTCTTAAAAAGCAATTTGGAGAAGACTTACTTCCCTAAGGAACACCGAATTGCAATTAATTGCTATTCGGATATGTGACATTCATCTTTTTCTCCCTCAGACTGCCTCACTCACTATAGATTTTCAAGGACTGCTGAATTGTTGTTTTCTAAATAGAAAAATTAATAGCAGTACAAACAACTGGAAGCTAGGTGTGCAGACCAGAACGGTTTCATACTTTGAAATAACTCACCAATTAGTTTATTATACCCATATGCCATAGTTCCTGAGCATTACATCTATAAAACTAGCTGAGTTAGATTTACGTAACATGATTAGATTTTAGTGAGCAGTGTTGTGAAGAAAGCCTTTTTTTAAAGTTTATTTATTTTTAGAGAGAGAGCATGTGCACGCACGTGTGCAAGCAGGGGAGGGGCAGAGAGGGAGAGAGGGAGAGAATGCCAAGCAGAGTCCGCACTTTAGCACAGAGCCCAACATGGGATTGGATCCCACAAACCATGAGATCATGAGCTGAGCCAAAGTCAACTGTCAGATGCTTAACTGAGTGAGCCACCCAGGTGCCCCTGTGAACAAAGCCTTTTATGATACATTGCAAAGTGGCAAAAAAAAACCTATTGTAATACAAGTAAAGCCTCTTTTTCTAATTCAAATTCAAAAACAGAAGGACCAGAATTTAGCGTCCTTCTGGCGGTCTGCAAGATAAATACACACAGACACTACCTACCGATAGGCAGAAATAGTAAGCATATATTAAACATCCACAAAGCACATACTCGCTGATTTACATGTGTTATTGTCTATGTCCCCCAACGGTTCCACAAGGGAGGTACCTTTGTTCTTACTCTTAAAATAACACATTAAAATTCGGAAAGGTTAGGTAACTTGTTTTTTTTGACACTGAAGTCCCGGGTGTTTGGTAACATCAAGATTTCTTTGTTCAGTGTTGAAGGAATGAATGGATAGTATATAAGTACAGCCTGACCTAATCAAATGTTTGGAGCAATAAAGACTTGATGTATATATAAAATATGCCCTTTTCTGTTATTAAAGTGTATGATACACAGGCCTGACAACTTTGATTATTTTTGAGAAAGGGTTCTGTCACGGTATTATGCTTTCCAGATTGACTTGATTTTTCTTTATAACTCAGAGCATTTACATGAAAACAAGACTTTGTTTCCAAAGACTATAGCTGTTTATGTACTGCCTGAAGTCATGATTCTCCCTTTGGGTGTGACAATTACTTACATCATAACCAATTGAGAAATAAAATATAGAAGCGAAATTGTTTCCAAATTAATGGATTTTAAAAGTTTCCCAGGGAGCTGTCTAAACATCTTTTATGTTCCATATCAATTTCCAGCATGAGAAAGCGGAAAAACTATACTAAAAGGAAAGCAAAGGTAACTGTTGTAAATAACTTTCGCCATCGGGACATGCAACAGATTTCTAGACTGCAGAAAAGAAGTTCAAGTTGGGTTCATGCTAATAGATGTGGTAGCTACTGTTGTACACAAGCGCAGGTTCTAGCCAATGTGGCAAGCATCCCCGTCTGAGATGTCCTTTCGAGCAATGCCATTATCAGAAGGACCAGAGGTCAGAACACTCAGCTTATGGGAGATGCAGATTTTGATACACAGCCCTCTGATCAAAGGAAACTAACTTGCACGTTCACGCGGCAGACACATCTTTCGTATCTTTCACCGTCTTCCACCTTGCAACTGCAGAGGACTAACTGTTCTCTGCCTTTTGTAAAGCACCTAACGTTCAGAGTGGGTGGTATTTAAGAGTTCTCAATTGATACTGTTTAGAGAATGGAATTGCTCTCGAACCATTTGCACTCATTATGGTTGAATACATATGTATGTACGCATTGTACCCAAGCCCACATTCCAGACATCGCTTTGCCATGACTGGCCCAGCCCCAAAGTCGAAGTGTGTGTGCACCTTCGAATTTTGTTGTTGTTGCTGAAAATAATAATCCTGCGCATTTTTAATTAAGGGGGGTTGTGAACGTTAATGCTATCAAGAACCAGGTATGAACGAAAGAAAACGAATCAATCCGCAGGGTGTAATTACAACGCGGATATTGAGCAAAAGAAACTGGAAGGGACCTGGGTTCATCAACATTTGATGCATGATCTTGAGACTCCAGATAATGCACTTTCCTAGACTCACAGGTCAGAAGAGTTCAGGAGCCTCAATATGTAGGCACAGAGCCTAAAACAGCCAATGTGAGGAGGCATGGAGTTAATGATAATTCTTAAATCAATGGAGGTACAGGCGATTCATATTTTATGTTTAATAATTATACTAGCAATTATAATCTTTATGAGTTAATGATTAGTAGTAACGAGTTAATGAATGATTTATGGTGATAAATGAATTACGCAAAAATTGGAACAGAATTCTGACAAATGACTGGCATGCCTAAAACTGAAAGAGGGGGTAAATTTCAAGCTCTGAGCCTCAGTCATAAACTATGACTGAGGAAGGATTTTGTGTCCTCAGGGCTTGGCACAGCTTCTGCCACATAATAAATGCCAAATATTCTTGGCGAACTGCATACCAGCAGGATGAGTAGGTGCTCCTTGGGATGACTGATGAGAAATAGAGTCACTTAGAGTTGAGACACCAGATTAACATGTCATGTTCTTTTTTTTTTTTTAAGCATTAAAAAAAATTTTTTTTAATGTTTATTTTTGAGAGGAAGAGAGAAGGACAGAGGGTGAGCAGGGGAGGGGCAGAGACAGAGGGAGACACAGAATCCCAAGCTCCAGGCTCAGAGCTATCAGGACAGAGCCCAATGCAGGGCTTGAACTCACAGACCGTGAGATCATGACCTGAGCCGAAGTCAGACACTTAACTGGCTGAGTCACCCCCAAAGCATATTTTTTAATGTCTATTTATTTTTGAGAGAAAGAGAGAGCAAGTGGAGGAGGGGCAGAAAGCGAGGGAGACAGAGGATATGAAGCAGGCACCACGCTGACAGCAGAGAACCTGATGCGGGGCTCAAATTCACAAACTGTGAGATCACGACCTGAGCCAAAGCCTGACACTTAAACCAGTGAGCCACCCAGGCGCCCCTACACCTCATGTTCTTAAAAGTGGAGGCTGACAGACCAGGAGTGAGAATGGGAATGCACTGAAAACAACCCTCAGGTTTTGAAGTCCCCTACCGGCCCAACTGGGAATTCTCAACTAGGGATGAGACTGTAGAGGACATTTGGAACCGCCATGACTGCAATGGCAGGGTGAGGTGCTCCTGGCCTCTACTGGGCAGAGGACGTCTAGGACTAAACGTTCTACAACGCACAGGACAAGCCCCCACAGCAAAAAATTATTCAGCCCCAAACATCAGTAGTGCTGGATTTGGGAAATCGTGGCCTAACTGAATGGATCCCTCTATTCTTTCTGGCAAAGTCCTATCCAACCTTCAAAGTCCAGTCCAACTGCTGCCTGCTCTCTAGAGCTTCACAGAAGCTGCCTCCTCCATACCTCACGAGAATCACGTGCCTCTTCACTGAGAACTTCTGTTCCCCAAGCGTATTTTACCCGTCACTAGCGCTGAACTTCTCACACATCGCTGTTATTTGTAATTGTATTTATAATTGTGCATCGCTTCAGCTAAGCTGAAATAATAAACACAGTTCCCACAAATTAAGCATTTACTATTTACAAGACACTTGGCTAAAGGCTTCGGATCCTCTTGTTTAGTCCATGAGCAAGAGAATATGAGGCGGCTATCATGATCCCTACTTTACAAATGAGGAAAATGAACTGTAGACGGCACTAAGGAATAGACACCAGGCCACAGAGCTAGGAAGTAGCAGAGCTAAGACCCAAACCCGACGTCGATCCTGCTGTGATACGGGTCACACAAGTACGGAGGTAATACATACTTGGTGGAGAATAACCGTCGTTGCACTTTTGAATCAGAGAAGATAAAAGATTCATGGCCTGTCTCTAGACCCACCCACAAAGGTGAGCAGGGATAAGGGAAACCAATCTATGTGCTGGCGCTGACAGTGGATGCCTTGGATATGCTCAAGTAGGGTGTCCAAACGGCATAGAAATCATTGGGCACAATGCAAGCAAACCAGAATAGGTGAGTTTAAATGATGTAGTCATTAAATACGTGGCTGAAATGAAAGGACAAATAAACACAAACTATGGCCAGTGTTCTAGCACGTAATGAAAACCTAACAACAGGCCATCGAGGCCTGAGGTCTAAAGTGCAGAGAGATCGGATATGGAGGGCTGGAAATCCTGTCCACAGCCTGTGATTCAGAAACAGGCTTTGGGAGAGGGTCTGGCAAGAAAGATGCAAGGCCCTGAACCAGTAGGAGGCAGAGTGCACAGGCTCACAAGAGCAGACCCAATGACGTGAGCCAAAGGTGGGGACAGGAGGGATGGGTAGGCATGGAGTCTGGGAAAGAATGCGAGCCCTAGTACCAAACTTTGAGTGACCTGTCCAGGAGAGACAGTGTCAGGAATAGCCTGATAATGAAGCCGACTGGATAGAGGTGAGGGCGTGCAATGGGAACCAGGGGCAGGACTGAGATCTAGCTGTACAAGACAGAAGGATAGAAAGTCTGGAGCCATGCTGGGCTGATGCGGATCTTGCTTTTCAAGATGAGATCAGTCTTGGGCTCCAAGTCAGAGTTCTCCGTCATTTAGGGGGAAATATATACACATATGTGTGTATATATATATTGGCAATAGCCAAAGTATGGAAAGAGCCCATGTGTCCATCAGTGGATGACTGGATAAAGAAGATGTGGCATATATATATATATATATATACATATATATATATATATATACACAATGGAGTAGTACCAGCAATCACGAAGAATGAAATCTTGCCATTTGCAAATGCATGGTTGGAACTAGAGGGTATTATGCTAAGCGAAATGAGTCAGTCAGAGAAAGACAAATATCATATGACTTCACTCATATGAGGACTTTAAGATACAAAACAGATGAACAGAAGGGAAGGGAAGCAAAAATAATACAAAAACAGGGAGGGGGACAAAACATAAAAGACCCTTAAATATAGAGAACAAACAAAGAGATGCTGGAGGGATTGTGGGAGGGGGGGATGGTCTAAATGGGTAAGGGGCATTAAGGAATCTACTCCTGAAATCATGGTTGCACTATAAGCTAACTAACGTGGCTGTAAATTAGACAATAAATAAATTTTTAAAAAACCACATTTCTCTAAATGTAAATAGAAATGTTTTTTTACTATTTGGGAAACTCTTCTCCAAATTCGAAATTACTACACAAAGTCAAAGTCCTCTATAGTTCTCCCCACGTGGGGCAGAGCACCCCTCTGTGAATGAGAAGGGTGCTGTCCTTTGTAGTTTTCAACTAGGTGGAGCATTCCCTGAGCACGTCACCCAGTGGGTTCACCAAGTTGATGGAAGGAGCTCAGAGTTGGTCCCACCATCAGAGAGAACCCCCAATTCTCTCCCTGTCTGCCCATCTACCCAGGACCATCCAGGAACTCTTATAACAACACAGTTGGGCCCACTGAATTGAGTGACGGATGCTGAATTAACCTGAAGGCTAGTTTCCCAGGAAATAACAAAACTCTCCAGTGATCCCCACCAAATAATCCCTGCCATAATCTCTCAGCAGCAATCTCTCTCAAAATCTTTTAAAATTTTTCCTACTGTGAATGAACTCTGTGTGCTTGAAAATATAGAAGAGTACACTCAAATCCCATTCCGTGGGACACTAGGGGGCACTTCTCAAGTTAACCGCCTCTCTCTGTCCACGCATTTGTAGCGGCCAAAAAGCTGGCCTCCTACGCAAAGGACTGAATCTGACTACTTTTCCTGTGCCCTGGAAACCCCACTTGTATTTTGACATTAGAAGCAGTTACGGGTGCTCTTAATACATTTTCTAATTCTTCCATCTGATACATTTCCAGCCAACTCTAAGTAGAAAGGAGGAAAAAGTTGATTACACATGGCCAGAGCTAGAATCATTTAAGCTAAATTAATAGGGTCTATAAATAACTTTGTCCTTCCTTTAAAAAAAAAACAAAACAGAAAAAGATTGTGAGGCTAGCGAACAATCAGAAGAATGGCCTATTTCCCCCTTTAGATTGTCAGAACCTGAAGAAATCTCAAATTAGTTTCAGGGAAAATATAACAACCCAGGGTAGTATGTTGGCTGCAGAGTGGGCAATAAAGGTACATTAACTAAAATTCCAACACAACCCAACACAACCTTTAGCAACACACTTGTCCATCCTTCTTTCTGTAGCCCCTTATACTGCATTCTATTTAGTTTTAATGTCATATCTTTACCAGTGGATTAGATTTTAGGCTTTGTGTGTTGAAGTCACTGTTTTTGATTTGTTTTGTTTTTGTTTTTACTTTGAATAATTTGTAAACCTGAAAACAAAGAGTATTTCTTATGGAACTTTTAAAAGAATATATCAGACGTCCTGACTTTGACACCATAGATTGATTTTTAAAAGGCCCTATTATTTTATATACCAACCAGAAAGAAAAACACTACCAATTAAACAGTGATGTACTATGTTCCTATCACGTTGAATTTTATCATATGGAAACTGAGGAAGTTCTTTTAGGTGCACAGAACACAGATTTTTATCATATATTACTGTTGTACATACATATGGGTAAAGGAAACCTAAAATACATTGGTTAATGCATCTTCCTAAAACGTCTTCATGTTCAGAGTCTGACTCTTGAGATTCCTTCTGCACTCCGAGTCGTTAATGTTCATATTTTTCCATAAAATGTTGCTGATGCAGTATATCTTACAAAGATTCTACAACAAAACTAGAATCCTTTGGTGCTGAACCCTAAGCAATCAAGAAGAGCTACTGTAATTATTTGGTTCCTAGGGGTTAAAAGATGGCTCTCCTATTTTCTTTGGCATTCTCTTCCAAGCAGCTGTCACAGTCATTCTACAATTACTATTTTTTTTTTTGGATGAGTTTTTTGCTGTTTTCATAGTTCAGGCAATGACAAATATACCAACTGACAGCCTTCAGCAATTTTTCAGCACTATCCATGGCAAAACACAATCTAACACAGAGACATTCAAATTTGCACGTGAGAACCAATCAAATACGGTATATAGTTGCAGAACTATCTGAGCTGGAAATGTTTTCCCTGAACTGAGAATTCTTTCTTTTCAATTTTCATCTCAATTGAGAATTGAAACCCAGAGTTTTGCTATCTTGATTTCTTGGCAGACATCTTGAATTGTTTCTGGGTTCTTCTCAGGAAGCTTCTACCTCCAAATTTCTCACCCTAAATGTGAAGAAGATTCATTCATTTGGGTAAATCCTAAGCTACACCAATGGATAATTTACAGCATATTAGGACATAATGTAATAAGAAACCCCATAGAGTTTGATAAGGTGCAGAAGGGGAAATAAGTTTCATAGTGTGAGTGGATGCCTAGAATAAGTATGAATCATGACCTTGGCCTGCCCACCTCCAAGAGATCAGGCACCTGTGCAAAGTGCTCTCTGGAAATGCAGTGAACGACAAACGCCATTGTAGTAGGTACAGAGGAAGGAGACACGGGAGAAATGAGACAGTGTACAAAACAAAGTCTGCTTCATTTATTCCTTCAGCCAGTCAATCGGACAACAAATATTTACAGAACCTCTAA
Source organism: Paguma larvata (assembly GCA_030068075.1). Classification (NCBI taxonomy): domain Eukaryota; kingdom Metazoa; phylum Chordata; class Mammalia; order Carnivora; family Viverridae; genus Paguma; species Paguma larvata. The sequence goes on along the minus strand of CM057834.1, from coordinate 86,510,320 downwards.
TAAACGCAAGGGGCAAGCATTGATGCTTCTTCCACTTTTGATCCACATCTAATCTCCATCAAAGACACAGATGGCCACCCTATAATCCCTTACCTATTCTTTCTTCTAAATCTTACTCTCTGATGTTTTAAGGGTAGAAAGCTAATACAATAGCATATGATCAAATATTTCTCCCTATTCCTTACCTACATTAACAAAACACCTCTAAGGGAAAATCATTCTACCAGAATGCACAGTGGACTCATGTTTATTCAGCTCTAGAGTTAAAATTCTGTAAAATCAGGATCTTGAGAACTTTAGTGACATCTCGGGCTTTCCACCAAATTAAATTTGCATGACAATGTGTTTCAGATCCTCCACTACTGAACAAATGCTGCTTATATTAATGGGAATTAAGGTTATTCATCCAAACACCTGAAAATTGCCTTGGTGTAACTCTGAAAGACTGATGGGTATCCTTTTATTTAGTTATTTCTTCTAGAAATGACCCAGCATTGAAAAAAAATTAGGCACATTGTTATTTTTCCTTTGCCAGCCCAGAAACTAGGTTATTGCTTCCCATACTACAAATCAGAAATACTCACTGATATTCTTTTTTAAAGAAAAGCTTCTTGCTTCCCCTCACTGTAGTTGTATAAATCACTGGTGCTGTGCTGGATATAGGCCACCTCTATAGCCTGCTGAACAAATGATTAGACACAGCGTAGGGTATGTTGGTTTTGCTGTGAAGTGAGCCCCCTGCTCCCAGTGCCAGTTAAGAGACTGATTTGTCTGTTCTGTTTTCCTGAATTCTGGCCACTTGATATTAACTTGTTAAAGCCTGTGTTCATATCATGCCTTGTTTTTGGTCTTGGCCAGACTCTCCTGCTCACTCTGTGGTTGGCCCGCTGCTGGTTGACAAACACTTCTCAGCCCCCAGTTACCTCTTTGAAGTTGTCTCCATATAACTTCCCGTGAAATCATTTTTTTTCCTTTAAGTTTTCTTTGTTTTGTCCTCTGACATTGAAGCAGCCTAAAATAGTTAAATTGGCTCTTGGTCTGTTTATTTATCTTTGAAGCAATCTTAAAAATCTCTATCTGCCCTTTCAACTTGAACCTTTAAAAGCCCATGAACGGTCATGGCTTTTATTTATTCAGGTTTCTTACTTTGACTATGTTAGTAGATCTAGAAACTAGAGGATGAGGTGGCCGAGGGGCTGAGGAGGCCAAGGTTGGAACGGGGACGTGGATGGTACCATTGAGAGGTGGTCACTGGATATGCAGTTGGTGATTAACATGCTCAGGGCCTCTGCCAGCTTGAAGGGGATTTACATGACCGCTTGTACTGACCTTGGAAAGCGAGGGTTGAACTCTCCATGAGTTAGTGGAATCACAAGGCAATGGATGCAAAAGTAGTCAATCACTCCAAACCATTTTTATGGCTAAGAGAAAGACAGAATGTATTTCCCAAGCCGTTTCAAAACTAGCAAATCAACAGAGGTCTGCTCACCTTTGACCAATATCCACATAAACAAAGAGGTCTGGAGGTACATTACTTATGATCCCATCAACCCAGGATCATCTGTTACATAAGATCATAAAGTTCTTGGCAAACATTCTCACCCAGAAGCCTTCTGCTGCAATCAGCCTGTTCATTTGCTACCAGAGAGATGTCTGGACAAAGGTACTTGAGACCACATCCTAAGGATTATTTGCCAACCGCTGGGTTCTGTGTGCAAAGGCTTATAGTGAAGAAATTAAATTCCTTTGACAAAAGAGAAGAAATCAAAATGTTCCTAGAGTAAACACACTGAGAACTGCTATCTAATTCCCGCAAGGCTCGCTAAGATCTAATTTTATCCTCTTCTATTACCTATACTTTTTAAAGGTGGGGAGGCGCTTATTATTTTAGTTTATGTGAAAACTGTAATTCCAATATGAAACCAGTGAAGCCATTTAAAAATCGAAGTTAATGTTAACAAGATGATTTATTTCATCCCCCCCAATAGAAGCTAATGAATCATTGTGAATTTATTGTGGTAGAAAGACAGTGGCTGCTGGCAATTATACTGATGAGCAGGAATCCTCAGAAGTGGGTACTTTAAAGCAATTATTTTCCATTTGGTTCTAAAAAAGCCTCTGAGTACAACTAAGCTTTGATTACCTGGCATCTGAAAATATACGTTCTCAGAGGGGTATTTGCGATGATTATTTCAGTGGAAAGTAAACAGCTACTGTTTGTGAAAGCTCGGTTGTGAGCCTCTTTTAAAGTTTAAAATACGAATTGTGCAAAGGATGGAGCTCTGACTTAACCGACTAGCGCGGTATTATGTGATTATGTCGCCAACTGCAAAGAGTCAAGAACTTACCGGGTTCCTGAGGACCAAAAAGGACTTCGAACTGCATCCTCTCCAACACAAACTTCTTCAGACTCAAAAGCCAGGGTCATTTTTGCCAACACACGCTCCAGCCTCAAGCCTACACCTTATGCCTCCATTTTTTTTTCTGCTTGACCCCTTCAGGGTCATGAAGAATGCTGGATCCAAGAAGGACAGAGAGTACCAGAGCTCACCCATTCATGCTGATTACTTCAGGAGAAAGAAGCCAGAAGTCATCCAAAGAGAGAATCAGGTGTAGAGAACATTTGATTTATTTTTCAAGTAGAGAAAGGTTAGGGGTTCTAATAAAGAGGTATTGTGCCCTTTTGTGTCTAATTTAAGTTTATTGGTGCATAACAGAATTCAAAAGCCCATATTTAAAAACGAGCAAGGAGGGGCACCTGGGTGGCTCAGTCAGTTGAGCGGCCAACTTCGGCTCAGGTCATGATCTTATGGTCTGTGGGTTCAGCCCCGCATCAGGCTCTGTGCTGATGGCTCAGAGCCTGAAGCCTGTTTCGGATTCTGTGTCTGCCTCTCTCTCTGCCCTTCCCCTGCTCATGCTCTGTCTCTTTGTCTCTCAAAAATAAATAAATGTTAAAAAAAATTAAAAAAAAAAAACGAGCGAGGAATGTGGGCCAATCCAAGGTTAAAAGCTGTAAGACCCAGTGTTTAAATTTGTAAACTCAGCTTGTAACTCCAGGTCTGGAGATGGTGAGCGCATGTACAGAGAGATATAATCAACTGTCTCATTGGCCTTGGGCATACTCTTTCCCCAATGGGGGAAATATTTTTTAAAAATACCGTTGGTACACTTCAGTAACTGAGATGAAGATAAGAAAAGAAAATGTGTACCGCATTCTACCAGATTTGATTTTACCAAAACCTAAACCATCACTTTCATGACCATTTTTAATCCTTTACAGTTGAATGGATTGCCACCCAGCTGTGTGGACTGTGATGTCACCCCACACACAGAGTCACTTGCCCAATTTCCTACAACTAACAGATTGTGGAGCTTGGACTAGCTGCTGAGTGTTTGTGTTTTGTTCTCAATATGAAAATAACCCATGTTCATTTTGAAGAAAGTACAAAGTAGAAAAGATATTCTATTTCAAAATCATAACCCCAATTCCCAGAGAAGTTGTTAAAATGTTATTAATTTCATGGTTTTTTTAAAAATAGATTGCTTTCCCTACTTGATATCATTTTGTGTTCTGCTTTAAAATATTACCGTAAACATTTTCCATATCCTTAAAAACTACATGTGAATAACATATTTAATGGCTGCACTCCATTATTCCAAATATTCTTTTTTCCTTTATAGTTCCATATGGCTGAGCATTTAAAAAAATCTTAATTTTCTCACTATTAGAAATTATTCCACAAAAACATCAATAATTGAATTTCTGGCCCTAAAGTCATGAACATCTTTAAAACTCTTTACTCATATTCACAAATTACCTTCTTTAAAGTTCGAAACACTTTGTACTTTTAGCAGTGTCTAGAGTCCCTTCTTCATAATACACCCCAACACTAGGTATCCCCTTTAAAACATCTTTATGGGGGGTGCCTGGGTAGGTCAATCAATTAAGCGTCCAATTTCAGCTCAGGTCATGATCTCATGGCTCAAGAGTGCGAGTTCAAGCCCCACGTGGGGCTCTGTGCTGACAGCTCAGAGCCTGGAGCCTGCTTTGGATTCTGTGTCTCCCTCTCACTCTCTGCTCCTCTTCCACTCACACCCTGTCTCTTTCTCAAAAATAAATAAATATTAAAAAAATTGTCTTATTCTTGTTGTATTTCTTTAGTGCAATTTATATCCCATTTTTATTTGTAAGCTTTGATCACAAAATAAAGCAAATACTTTCCTAATATTTACTAATTATTTGCATTGTGTCTTCAGTCAAGTAAGCGTGCCTGGTTTTTGCCATTTATTGGACTCTCACAGTTTTTCTCATTGACTTTTAAGACCATGTCTGTCATGCTGAGTGTTGGAACCCTCTCACTGTATGGGACAAAATAAAAATTAATTGAATGACTTCTTTATAAATCAATATTATCAAGCATTTTCATATTTTTTGGAATGATTTTTCTTTGCCACTTTTAATTTAATGTGCAGAGTCTAAACTCTTCTTTGAATCTTTGCCTTTTCTTTTGCGAATTCTTCTGTTTGGTTCAAGTAGAGAAGGTCCTGCCCAATGTAGAGCTCAGATAAATAAACTCATTTTTCCCTCCAGGCATTTTTTTGGCTTAACATTTGCTAGTTAAGAATGATCTAGAATTTATTTTAATATGGGATAAGAGTTGAAGACAATATTTTTTTAAGCAAATAATCCTTTCCTTCCCCAAAGATTTTTTAAGGGATCATTTTCACATATTTAATAGATACATGTACTAAGAGATCTTTTTTGCTATTATTCCGTTTCTTTGATCTCTCTGCAGATGCTTATGGTTGTATCACAGTAAGTAATGTTATAGCTTTATATTGAATTAATATCCTGCAACAATAATTTAACTCATTAATAATCTTTTTATATTAATTGATATGAAATTTTAAATTATAAAATATATAATTTTAAAAATATATTTTTAAAACTAAAGGTTAAAAAATTTTACTAGAAAAAAATATGCACTATTTTTTTAAAAAAGATGAAGACGGGATATACACAAATCAACCCCAATTCACTCTTCCCACCCCTTATTTTGGTCCCCCCAAGAAACTGAGTTCCACTCTTCCAACCGTTTATGTTTTTAATTCATTTGTACCTCTAAGACTCAACATAATACACTCATGCTCATAGATTTTACAATTTATCTACTCAAACATTATCTACTTCCAACTAAACAAAATAGGTTCCAACTCTGAAATCTCTTCCTGATTCCTTCTGTTGTATTTAATCCAATATTACTACTCATCTCTCTATTTTACCTTTTATAACTTTCAATTGTGTATCTTAATATTTCTTTCTGGTTCAAACAACTGGAGAGTTTCTCTGGTTTTCTTTCTTTGCATAGTAAAGGCTTTAGTGTCCCTATCCATTTCCATACCTGTATTCCACCCTCTACTTCCTGATGTCCCTCACCTGCACATTTATGTTCTATTGTCTGGTTTGTTAAAATTTGCATTTTTGCTGATACAAAGGGTCTAAAGAAGAATCAAGTATCCAACAGATATAGAGCTGCATTTGCCATTGTCCAGAGAACTTGAGATGAGTGACCCTCCAGGGATAGAGTCTCTGAAACACCTGTGCAGGCAGCCCCAGGAAGAAAAGCAAACTCTTGCCACCTGCCAAGTCTAGAGAGCCTGGATGCCACAGCACGACCCACCAGATGGAAGCATTCTCTCCTCCCTCCCCTTTTCTGCTCTTTGAGAGGTGGAAAACAGTCATCAAGGGAGAAAAACCATATTACGACAAGAAAAAGAAGAAGCCTTAAGATTAAAGCAAAAGGAAGTTCGAATATCATAGGAGATTAGACTTTTAAATACTGCGACCATATCTTGTGATTTCTAGTGACAGAAAATCTTTCTGCATTCCGTAAAAATTACCACAATTTTTTATCCAGGAAGGGGGCAGAACCAACATTAAAAGATCAATTTCAATGGAAAGACTAAGAGGAAAACTAAGCTATTTTATGATTCTTTTCTACAAGTTTGTTTACAGCAGTGATTATTTAAGGGTTACAACTCAGATGAGAGTTTGAAGTACATGACTTTTTAACCCCATTTCAACCCTAGAGTTTTGTTTCTCATTTTTAAATTTACCCTTGATTGGTATCCATGGTATTTCAAGTGTACAGATAAGACCGTAAGACATAAATGTAATTTTGAAAGGATGTATGTAAAAATATTTTTAATTGAATCATAATTTCTTCCTACATTTCCATTAAAATTACTTTAGCTTCATGTCTAATATTTTTCAGATGACCAAGGATTCTAAATTTCTGTGTCCTTTGGAAAGATTTTGAGTCATATAAAAACCAATAATGGGAATGTACTAGAGAAGCTAATTTTTTTTTGCATCTTCATTGCATTTCCATTTTGGTGTAGATGTTTAGCCCTGCTTCTTCTGTATAAAGACTTTTAAATCCACATATTACCCATGTACACTATTTCTCTCAAAGAATACAGTTTACAGGAAAGTAGATTACATGGTGTGACCACAACTTGCTAAGCATCACTAATGATACTTCATTTGTTGGCTGGAGTCACCATGGCAATAGAATGACCATCAAAAATACCATTTCCCTTTTAAGTTTCTATATTCTATCGAATCATTATGTTCTGGCCTTCCGAACAGCCCTTTCCTAGCCTACCCCTAATAGACTGCTTAACACTTTCTGCTTTTCAAAAGGGATTTAAGGCACCTCAAAATAATTTGCATGTATACAAGATTCTTGAAAAAAATATCAAAAATACAAGAGTAGGAGAAAGCAAAAAGTCTAAGTATGAGGTTTGACATAATTATTGTGATTGCCTATTCAATTTTGCTCTGAGTTTCCTCAGAGGCCAAAACCCACTATGTTGAATGCTTCTAGTTCTTTGTTTAATGAAAAAATCAATTTTGAGAGACAGAAAGAGAGAGAGATACAGAGAAAAGGGGTACATGCACTTCTTTCCCAGTTGTAAATTCAAACGAAACTGTGTATAGAGATTGTACGCAATGTGTCTTTGACTAAAATTATCTACCAGATACAAACAGAACCAAAGACATAATATTTAGAATTAATTTAGTGAAGGTGATTGTCAAGGGATAAGGCAATATGCAACAGCTATGTAATTTTTTAGTGTTTTGCCCTGATTCAAGGACAGAGGTGTGGATTACCTAGAAAAGCGAGTGGAAACCATGTTTTTTAATCTGTTTCACTTATAAGGCACGGATCTTACAGAGTTTTGTTTTTTTTTTTTTAACGTTTATTTATTTTTGAGAGACATAGAGACAGAGTATGAGCAGGGCAGAGAGAGAGGGAGATACAGAATCTGAAGCAGGCTTCAGACTCTGAGCTGTCAGCACAGAGCCTGACGGGGGGCTCGAACTCACAGACCATGAGATCATGACCTGAGCCGAAGTCGGCCGCTTAATCAACTGAGCCACCCAGGCACCCCCTTACAGAGTTTTAAGCAGGAGTTGGTTGGCAGATGGCCAGAGATCAAGCACTCCAGCAAGAGTCTAGAGAAGTGGCATTATTTGCTATACGCAAGCCATATGTTCAATATCACATTGGTGGGTGGCAATCCTAATGCCACTGGTTCGCAAGCCATACCTTGGGAGGTGTGTTCCAGCCAATAAGTGTCCACTCTATTCACAAGCGGAAGTCCTAACATCTTCCACATGTCTCTGAAAATATATTGATTTCTTTCTAAGCTTTAAGTCAATAAAGGTGCACGAGTCTGACGAGGACGTATGTTTCTAACACTATCCTATGAAAAGCCTTATAATTCAAATCGCTCAAAATGAAAAGCCTTCTTTCCAGAAGAAAGTTTATATCTATTCAAACTTTGGAAGAATAAGCATAAATTATAAATATTTTTTAAGTATGCTGTTCCTTCTCTAAGTTAAAAAGAAAATCTCCTTAGCTCCTTGGTATTTCAATATTTCAAAGCTTTTAAAGTCAAACCCCCAATGTAACCTGCCTTATTAAAAAAAGGTTCATTTGTTTTAAAGTGTCATGATCATGCTAATGTATTTTAAAAATCAATTGAACTTAATCTAAACATCTCAAGAGAGAGGAAGTTTTACTCCTTTTTCATCTAAACTCAGACACAAAGCCCTTCAGTAAATGCATTTTCATGCTGTGCTGGGAATATGTAATGTCTAGGCAAACTGCTTAAATGTTACCCAGCAAAGCGCAAATCCAGCATATAGTTTGGAGGAACAAATGTTTGAAATTCTGATACACCCAGATTAATGGTAAGCCATAGTTACATACGATAATGTCATTATGCCAAGAAAGGATGCCAGCGGATGAACTTGCAAAATAACTTGGAAAATTTGATTGTACTTTCTTGGGTAAAAATAGAACATATAACCTATCAAGGCTCTCTTTAAAATAATTAACCAAATTTCCAAAAAGTGTTTTCCACTAAACTCTAAAAGGAAGTCACAATCTTGTTTTGACAGCTGAATAAGAATCAGATAAAACCAAATTGTTCACTACCTCTAATACACCCTCAGCTGTCTAAATAGTCCCAATAAAAAATGCAAGCTCACCAAACAGGACCGTCCTAACAGATGAAGACAGTTGGGCCAATTACATCTGTGAAGCACTTTTTTTTACCAAGATCAATCTCCCCACAATCTCCCCACATTTCCCCCAATAAACCTCTTCACTGACCATCTCTGCCTCTATAACCTGATTTAAATATCTGAGTCTCTTTTGCAAAGCTATCTCCCACATAATGAATTCCCAAGCCAATGCTGAATGCTTATCCAATGCACTGTTATATACACGACGGAAGAATCAAAATCCATTACAAGATACATTTGTACGACAAATAGCAGTGTGGGTGAAAAAAATGCAAACATTAGGAATATCATCATATAAAACAAGACTGAAAATAAATGCACTAAAATCGGTGTTCTAATGTAGGACTATAGATTTTCTTTTTCTTTATTTTCCAAAATAAAGAGAATTTATTAATTTTGCACAAAAGAGAATATCCTAAAGATGGTCTTACAACGTAACTGGGGGGAGAAAAATAAAAATGCACAAAATGAGTCAAAACCATTCAAAGGTAGCATAGCGGTATGTAAAGAAGAACATGCTATAAAATCAATTCACTCCTGATACCTAAGAACCCAACACTGGGCAGAAGTCGGTTCTGGGTGGCTTCCTGAAGGAAGTGGCTTTCTGGGCTCTGGGAAACAAAGTTATGCTGGAGCAGAGCATGACAAATTCTTGAGGATACCAGAAAAGCTGGAGCAGATGTAACAGGAGTTTGCAAGAATGCTGAGTCTGCAAGACCAAAGACAATTGCCTACGCATTGCAAGAGTATGTAGGGAAAAAAAACCAACATTTTTTTCAAAAGCAATTGGGTGGCAGGAAAAGCTTTGGGCCAGGAATTAAGTGACCTAAATTTTTGTGTTGGTTCTGTCATTTTCACGTCTTTGGGTAATTCACGTCAGTTTTCAGTCTCAATTTCCACAATCTGAAAAATGATAACAGTAATTATACATAATCTCTCACCTTCCTTTGTTATTGTAAAGGTCAAATGATATGATGTTTCTGACTATGGAAATGTAAAGTGTTACTTATATGAAAAGGGTTTTTAGGAAGAGCATGTTCCTATGCATCCGCCAGGATTTCCCCACGGCCCAGGCCTTGCCTCCAGACTTTCCATATCCTCTTCTAAATTAACCTTATTCATACCCATGACTTCAACCACCATCTATCTAATATGCTGATGGCTTTCAAATCACAGTCTCTAACTCAGATCTGACTACTTATTAGATATTTTCCACATAATGATCCAAGTGCACTTGAAACTAACATGTCCAAAACTGCTTACTGTCCTTTCTCCAAAATACTTGATATAATCTAGCTGGATAAAATGCAGGGTCAACGCGATCCCTGTCTTGGGTCCGGTTCCGCAAAAGCAGACCCTGAGATGAATGTTCGTGAGCAGTCGCGGAGTAAAAGTTCCCTGGAGAAAACTCTAAGGGGAAAGAGGATTGGAAAAAGAGGAAGCCAAGCAGCTGTGTGATTTCAGCAAAAGATGTAGCCCCAGCTTCAGCCCACAGGGAGAGTGTATTACATCTCTCGGTTTGTGCCGCCTCGAGGCAAGGGAGTTGAGCTTTCATATTCCTGTACAGTCTTTGGTTCCAAAGCCATAGTGGGGTTGGGCTGGGGAAACAAATTCCCAGACACTTCCAGCTCTCTACACGTGAGTAAAGGCGCTCCAGAGGCTGTTGTGTAGTCTTTCAAAGAGGAAAAAAAAAAAAAAAAAAAAGCCACGGAAACCTGGGGAGGGATGTAGAGATCTGTGGGAATGTGAGTAAGGTTAGTGTGGTTAACATCCTTTGAAATATCCAACCCAGAAGCCTGTGAGTCACCGTGGAGTCTTTACTCTCCTCCACTCCATGTACCAGTCACCATGTCCTATAGAAATCCAGTATTTCTCTCAAGTGGATTCTCACCACTCTTTGGCTATCCTTTGAGCCCTCATCACTTCTAGCTTAAACCACCAGAGGCGCCTTCCATGTGACCACTATGCCCCGTCTCAAAGCCTCCACTGAACTAAACCACTGAACTATCCTCCAAAGGATAGGGAGAACCGATATTTCAAAACACTTAAGTGGATTTGATTTGTTACTCCCCTACTTAAAATCTTTAAATATTTCCTCATGATTTTTGACTGTTTCAAAATGATTTGTAAAATACATTATGATTTTTTAAATTGATTTATTTAAATTCAAGTTAGTTAACATACAGCGTAGTATTGGTTTCAGGAATAGAAGCCAAGGATTCATCCCTTATATATGACACCCAGAGCTCACCCCTCCCAAAACTTCTTAGCTATGCACACCTGGCCTCTAACTATCTTGCCAGCTCAGCGTTCTCAAACGTTTTGTTCTTAGGCTCACTTACACTCTAAACATTTACTGGAGATTCCGAAGAGCTTTGGATTATGTGGGTTACAACTATTAATAAACACTATATTCAAAATTAAAACAGAAAAAAATAAAACACGTGCTGATTTAATTTTAGATTAATTACTGTTGAGGTAGAGGCCTCCCTTGGTACAAAACCTACCAACACTCTGCCCACGAGATAGACTTACATACCTTTTCAATATAATAAAAATGAGGTAATATCTGGTCATGCATTTTTTCATCATTAGAACATAAGCATGTGTGAGCTTGATGTGAAATTTGGTTCTCCCCTTTAGAAACTGTGTAATATAGGAGAAATTTCTTAAACTAAGTTACTTCTTTCATAAAAAATATAAAAGTTGTAACTAAACCTTGTAAATTATGGTGAAATGAGATATTATATGAATAACAGCTATTACAGGGCCTGACACCTAATAAATTATACTTCTTTGTCCACTATTTGCTCTTTTGCCCTATTTCACTTTTGGCAATTTCTTCGATATCTGCACGTGTTTGAGCTGAGGCTAGGGGATTAGTAGAGAATATTATTAGACACCTGTCCCTATACCATAAATGGCGAATGATGAGTGTGTTTCAGAAACATGTGATGGTACATTTAGATGAACACAAAGTAAAATGAGGGTCTTCCCTAAATTATGGGTAACTATCTGCCTCCAAACCTTTATCATATATTCTTGTCTTTTCTCCCTCCTCATAAGACCTGCTTACAGTTCAAACTGAATCATGAATCATTCACTGAAGTGAAGACCGTAGCCACTTCAGGCAAGCACAAGAGTTGCACTTTCAGACATTACTAAGGAAGAGAGCATTTACTTTTTTTATTGGCTTGCTTGGTAGGCTAAGATTGATGCGCAAGGTATTAAAAGGGGGATGCGCAAGGTATTAAAAGGGGTATTCCAACCCCCAACATAGAATCTTTCCAATACACTCCCCATAGGCTCCGTCTAGCCACTATGACTCTATTTGGCCCCTGTGAGGGATTTATAGTTGGTCAACCTTCTCACACTTGGACAACAGGAAATAACGCACAGGCATTGTGACCCTGTTACCTGTCCTTTCCCAACCCTCATTCTCTCTCTCTCATCCCATCTTGTCTAATTCATTCAGTCTCTACACCGACCACAGCAGCTACCCATCCATGCTCAAGAAATTAAAACTCTGATATACACAAATGTCCACAAGTCCTCAAGTATTTCTGTAGCTGAGAGTAAGGATAAGTAACCTAAAAAGTGATTCTATTTTTAAAACCTTTCTATCAATAATAAACATGGAGATGAATGCCTTTCCTTGATCACATTTTGAACTGCCTTTTTTCTCATTACCAATTCCTTTTTGAAATTCTGACTTTCTCAAACACCATTTGGATTTCAAGATCTAAAGAGAGGACAACACATCATTTTTTCCAACATGAAACACGCAGATCCCCTTTTGTATCCCCAGAAGGAGTGCAAAGAGAACGGCCTTTGTGTGGAATTATTTTTACCAAATATATTTAATTTAATGGTGTCAACAGTTTAGATTTGAAGGCAGCCATCCCTTTTCTAGATTGCTGGATGCTCAGCCAGATGAATTGTACAACTAATGCTGGCGTGTCCTTAAAAAAGACATGACTTTGAACATCAGAACACTATATACGTGCCATAGCTCTAAGCAATGAATAGCTATTACTGAATTCAAGAACAATCTTGTTTGTCAAAGGTAATGATATATGAAGGTAAGTAACTCCCTAAGCTTTACTTAAAGAATATTCATTTTCTGAATTGTTTCATGCTTGAAAGCCTCTCACTTATGAAATTCAAGTACCAATATCTATTACTGACTGAAAGAAATAAAGGTCGTAACAGCTAAGAAGACTTCAATTTAGTAAATTATTTTACTTTCTAGTAGAAGTTTAATTATGATTTTAATAACCTGACCAGTATTCCTTTTATTTAGTGTAAGTTAGTTCTTTGTAGCACATAATTACATAACAAGATTCAAGCATTCGCCATTTTTTAAGTAATATGAATTTATAAGAAAAGACGGAAAAAACATTTTGCATTTATTAGGCAAAAAACAGAATAGAAGAAGCAAGGACATCTTAGAACAATATGTTAGTGTCATTGTTCCTTCAGGTATATAGAACTTTCCTTATGACATTTAACAAGTCTTTTCATTCGGGAATGAAAAGTAGGAAGCCTCCTATATTCCTGTATTTATCTGACTTAAATTAGAATCATCTGCACCTCAACTTTCTTCCAGACTGACTATACAAAATCTAATTTGAAAACATTCCTGAGAAGGGGTGGGCGGGGGGGCACCTGGGTGGCTCAGTCAGTTGAGCCTCCAACTTCAGCTCAGGTCAAGCCCTGAATCTGGTTCACTGCTGTCAGCACAAAGCCTGCTTCAAATCCTCTGTTCCCTCGCTCTCTGCCCTCCCCCTCTTATACTTCCCCCCCCCATACACACTCACACAAATAAACATTTAACATAAAAATTGACCAGATGACTTAAATTTTAAATGCTCTAAATTTAATCTAATCACTGAATTGAAGAGCCAGATAGGAAAGTTCTCTTTCTGTAGAAGGAAAGTGTGTATAAGGTTCCGTATTTTGGATCCTTCTTACCACGTCCCTGAATGATTTAATAAACAAAAGATGAAGGCACAGTTTTCCACATTTAGAAAATGAGGTAGAGGGCTTTCACCGCATCGATGATAAAAGCTCCCCTGAGAACTGGATAGCTAACCAAAAGGAGCCACTTGTTAGCATGAAAAAGGAAGCGAACTGGCAAGCAAACATGCGAATCCCTAAGAACACAATGACTGTTTCAAAAACCTAAAGAACCAACACATGGATGAAAAATTGTAGTTGTTTAGGGAATTCCAAGGCACGAAGCTAAGCCCAATGAAACTAAGGGAAAGTTAAGAATTACTGCCACTTACTATAAAGAAGATAAGTGCTTTAAAGTATTTTTTCTAATTTAAGAAGAAATACTTTTAAAAACCACCCATAATCCTCCTCTTCAGAGACAGCCACTGTTAACGCTGACTCCCCTCCTTTCAGGGATCTCACCACATACATTGTTTTGGAACCAGAATTTTTATTTAAAACCGTAGCCAACATCTTTACTTGTAAATAAATATCTGTGTCTATCTATTACATCTTCCAGAATGGCTACGGAGTACTTCTTTGTACAGCACGACCGCTGTTTACTTGTCAATATTTTGAAGCATCTCAATTTTTTTCCCAATTTAATGCTATTAGAAACAAGAATGCAATTGCGAAACATTTCTACACACACTTTTGTGCTTCTATCCACTTCCATCATGAGGGCGAATTTCTAACAGTCCCATTTCTGCTTCATCAGAGGTTATGCGTATTGTTTAATTTTTGTCACAATGCTAATTTGCCAACCCGAAATACCACATCACCTGTATTTCCACTGTGAGATTGCTCATTTTTCCACCTCATTACTAATATTAGGTATCAGCATTCTTTTATTCTTTATCAATGTGACAGATTTTAAAAAATGGCATCTCATTGTTTTAAGTGTGGCTCTTTGAGTATCAGCAAGAACATATGTTATGTACAATTTTCACCATGTATGTTTTTCCTCTTAATTCTACATGTAATGCTTTTTATCAAAAGATTGCTCATTTCTTTTAACCACAAACCTTTTTCCTTCTATGTCTTCCTCTCTCTCTCTTCCTTGCTTTTAATTTATGGGTTTTGCATTTGGAGTTATGCTTAAAAGCTGAGACAGTATCGCTTACAGGAAAGGCTAAAGAAGAACTTACCTTAAAAAATGGTAATCCAGTCATCAAGGAAGTTGCTTAAGATTACGCTGCATGATTTCCAGCTGGTATTTTCTTGCTGTGGCAGAAACCTACATGAGACCTCCTGAGATTTTATAATTATGTATATAAAAATATTAAAAGTGATTTGTGAATGTAATTAAGAGAAAAAATAAACAGAAGGATCAAAATCGGAACTGAGGCAGAGTAACACTGTAGGATAGGAGTTGGATAGGAGGCTTTTACTGTTCATTTGAGTTTTCCAAGTGAGTTTTTTAAATATTATTTTAACTTCATTTTTATTTATGTTGGGAGAGATGGAGAGCAGGTGGGGGAGGGGCAGAGAGACAGAAGACGGAGAGAGAATCCCAAGCAGGCTCTGCAGTGTCAGCTCAGAGCTCGACGATGGAGCTTGAACTCACAGATCATGAGATTGTGCCCTGAGTCAAAGTCAAGAGTCAGACAGAGAGTAGCTGGTGATGTCATTTTTTAAAAGGCTCTTCTGAATGATAGATTGTGCTTGTGCTGAGAGATTACTTGCTTTTTCTTGCTTTCGGTTATGTTAAAGAAAATGGCGCAAATGTGATTTATTGGCAGAAGTGAACAAGTCTTCTTTGTGATCAAGAAATTAATTTGTTAAAACTTTCTTATTGTAAATTGGAAGTCATCTTTAAAAAAAAGCACTGTTAAAATTAAATGAAAAAAAAAAGAGTCAGACGCTTAACCAACTGAGTCACCTAGGCGTCCCTGTTTACTATTTTTTAAATAGTATATAATAATAACAAAATCTATTATTATTTTTTAAAAGATTTTATTTTTAAGTAACCTTTACGCCCAACATGGGACTCAAATTTACACAAGATCAAGAGTTTCATGCTCTACTGACTAAGCCAGCCAGGTACTCCATAATCATAACAAAATTTAATGATAAGAAAATAATTAGAGAAGATCCACATAAAAATAAAAGATTACATTTTTTGGCAGAGACACACCCAAGCTGACAGTCTCCTAGGCTAGCTTAGTCATCTACCTGGTGATCACAACATCTCTACCTCCCTGTCCACTAGCCTTAACCGTCTCAGCAAGGTAGGCTCAGTTTGGCTGGTTATCTTAAAAATTCCTATTCTGAAGAAAGGAAGTCTGGGTTGGACCTAAGTAGACTAGTGTCTGATTGCTTCTCTTGACTGAACACTGTCAGCACCAGGCATGCCACTGAAACCTAGTTCTCCTGCTCAAGAACCGTCTAACTGATCTCATCCCAACCTTGCTTACCCCTGAGTGTTCCTGGACATGCCAGTCACTCTTGATTTTGCTCATCACTTCCTTCTTTCTGAAATCTTACCCCTGGGATCGGGGCAACTGGGACTGACTTACCATCCCCCTAGGGGCATCGTCTGTGCTTGAGGGATTATGCAGGTGTCTGGACAAATTCAAAGACCCCGTTTAGAAACAATTCTAACAAGGAGAGACTGAGTCTACTGAGTCTATGACCTTAACCCAGAGTTTCTATAGACCTAAAGGACTGGAATGCTCTGAATCAGAGAGGACACTTGAGAACACAGTCAACAGCAGACTGAAACCCTGAGTCATGGCATTGGAATAGAGCCCAACACTCTCGCCTTCCTCATTCAGCAGCCGGAGAGCTTTCTTGGATGTAGACAACCTCTTTCAACTTCAAATTCTAGCTGGGAAGCCTGGGGAAACTGGAGCAGATGGTTGACTTCATGCATCACTGAAAGATCTGTAGTCCTCTCACCTGTCTGGCAGGCTAGAAAGCAAGCAGGACAAATCCTTCTTCACCTACAGACTCCTTTAAGATATATGACCCTGCCGTGTGGGACGACGCATCAGTATACAGACAGGAAGTATGTAGGAACCAGAGGGAACCAACTCATCAAACATTTTCTGTAAATGGTCAGTAAGAAGTAGCTTAGGCTTTTCAGGACACAGACACTCTGCTTGGCATATTTTTCTGTTGGCATGACTGTTTATGACTTTTTAAAAATGTAAAAACCATTCTTAGCTAATGGGCAATATAAAAAGAGACCCCGGGCCATAGTGCACCAACCCTTGGTCTAAGCACATCAGTTAAAAGACAAAGATCATCAGATTGGATGGAAAAAAAAACAAGACACACTATCTCATGCCTACAAGAAATCCACTTTAAATGTAATGATATAGACAGGCTAAGAGTAAGATGATTGAAAAGATATGCCGTGTAAGTACAAAGCAGAAGAAAGCTGGAGTGTCTATATAATATCAGAAAAACTAGATTCAAAAACCATGAAAGTGACCAGGGTTAAAATGGATATTACAAAGTTATCAAAGGATCAATTAGCCAAGAATGCATAACAAATTTAAGTGTGAGCGAACCTAACAACAGAGCAGTTAAATATATGAAGCAGAAACTGAGAGTACTGACAGAAGAAAATGCTATTTCCAAGATTACAGCTGGAGACGTCAACACCGCTCTCTCAGTAATCAATAGAATGAGCAGGAGAAAATCATCAAGGATGAGGAAGACGCAAACAGCAGCAAAAACAACTTCACCTAACTGACATTTATAGAAAATTCTCCTCTCCCTCCCCCACAAAGGAAAGAGAATACACATTCTGCCCAAATGCATATGAAATACACACTGAAAGAGACCACGTCCTAGGTCATAAAATAAACTTGAACAAATTTAAAAGAATTGAAAACATATAAAGTATCTATCTGGCCACAATGGAAGTAAACTGGAAATTAATCACAGAGATATCAAGAAAGTCTTCAAATACTTGGAAATGAAACACTATACTTTTAAATAGGTCAAAGAGGAATTCTTGAGAAGTGTATTATCTCTAACAAAATACCATAGACTGGGGGGCTTAAATGACAGACTTCAATTTCTCACAGTTCTAAAGTCTGAGAAGTTCAAGATCAATGTGTCAGCAGATTTGATTCCTGGTAACAGCCCTGTCCCTGGCCTGCAGGTGGCTGCCATCCTCAAATGGTGGAGAGAGAAAGAGAAAGAGAGGGAGGGAGAGAGAGAGAGAGAGAGAGAGAGAGAGAAAGCAAGCTCCAGTTTCTCTTCCTCCCCTTATAGGAACGCTGGTCTCATCTTGGAGGTCTCATCCTCATGACCTCATTTAATCCTTCCCAAAGGCCCCATCTCCAAATATGATCACATTGGGGGTTAGGGTTTCAACATGTGAATTTGAGCCAGCTACAGTCAGTTCATAAGGGGAAGTTAGAAAATAGAGAACTGAATGAAAATGGGAATACACCATTTCAAAACTTGTGGAAGTAATTAAAACAATGTCTGTAAGGGTGTTTATAAAATTAAGTGTATATATTAGTTAAGAAGAAATTTCTGGAATCGATTAAAGAAGCTTCTACATTAAGAAACTAGAAAAATGAGAAAAAGTAAAACCAAGCAGCCAGAAGGAATCTAAAGAGAAGAGCAGACATACACAAAGTTGAAAAGAGAAAAACAATAGAGAAACCACCAAACCCAAAGCAACTTGTATGAAAAGATCCGTAAATCTGATAAACCTTTCAGAGTGATCATGCAAATGTTAGTTCCTCCAATTTTGTGACTATGGGAAGGATTGTTAGGTCTTCAGACTTTGTGACCTTAGATCTTAGACTTTATGTTTATAACTCTCTACTTCCACCTAATGTTAGAGTATAGACAATGCAGAAAGCTTCTTATAAAAAGAGAATTTACTGCCCAGAATGCTCAGATTTCAATACAGCTTTATGGCTGCTTATAACCAACAAGCAACAAAGCCACATCTTCAGTAACATTCCTTTCTAAGACAAGGAGCTGAAGTACAAGTTAATCACATGCACGCGAAGGGCAACCTACTCATAAGCCCCATCTTAATTCTAGTTGGTGTCTCCAGTGAAGCCTTCTCCAGCTTCTGACTCCCTCTGGCCTCCTTCCAGAATCCACAGCTTCGTTTCCCAAAACATGATCTCAACAACTGCATTGCAAGAAGGTCAACCTGAAAAACAGCAGTTATTTGGCCAAGGCTCCCTTACTTTAGAAGAAGCTTTCCAACTTCCCCTGATAGGTTGTCAAGCTTGTCCTTTTCACAGCTATTCCAAACCCAAGACATTTCTATCTAATGTAACATCTTCAGTCATTCAGGAGCTAAGCAGACCTACGCCCTCAAGCAATTTGCAATTGAGTGAGAGGGACACAAAATAAATACAGCGAAAAGAGCAGGACCATACGCGATGCTAAGACTCCTGTGGTTCTGGCTGGGACAACAGAATGTTAGAGAATAGAGAGATCAGGGAGAATCAGACGGGTCTTCATGTGTCAAGTTGAGCCTAGAGGAAAATACAAGGTGCTAGGAACACGGAAACCACATGAATAGAAGCACGGAAATAAAAATATCCACGGAGCAGGAAAGAGACTAGCATAACGAGAGTACAGAACGCATATTGGAAACAAAATGTGGTTTGAGAGATATGAAACCAAGCGGAGGAATTCAGACAGAAAGGTGTAGGCGACGGGTTCAGTGAAATGATAGGTGGACCTAAGGAAAGAGGTCTTTGGGGAAGATCCGTGGGGCAAAATGCTAGAAAAGTAGGAAGTCTGGTGCCGGGCAGCACACGGGGAGTTATCCCTGATGGCCACAGTGGAAAGAGAAAGCAAAAGACAGACATAAAATATTTTCAGAAATGGAATGAGTGGGGGCAGGAGATAAAGAAGCATCGAGTCTCTGGGAGAATGTGATGAGATAAGTTAAGAAAACAGAAAACAGAAATGAGGGGCTCCTGGGTGGCTCAGTTGGTTAAGCCTCTGACTCCTGATTTCAGCTCAGGTCATGATCTCACGATTTGTGGGATCAAGCCCCGCATTGGGTTCTGTGCTGTCAGTCGGCATGGGATTCTCTCTCTCTCCCTCTCTCTCTGCCCTTTCCCTACTTGGATACCCCTGCCCCATCAAAATAAATAAATAAATACATACATAAAAAAAGGGAAGTGACTTCTGGAAGAGATAATAGGATACAATCCTTGAAAACACTAAGAGTGAGGTGACGGTGACACTCTTGAGAGGGAATGTGTACACCTGAGATTAGAGTGCCAACACAGAACCAGACACAAATTTCTGAACTGTCTAAATAGATGCGATAAAGTCACGTACACGCAGCTGATGTCTTAGGGACAAGTGTTCATGAGAGAAGTAGGCTAAGATCATGACTGAAGTTTCACTGAGTATCCACTTAGCCACTCCATACAGGAAGCAGAGGACCTGTTGAAGGAAACAGAGAGACAGGCTAAGAAAAAAAGAAAAAAAAGAAAAAACCTTCAAAAAGCTGAACTTGGTCCATGGTGTCCACTGCGACAAAGCAGTAAAGGGAATGAGGATGGAATTAAGGTCATTAACTTGAAATTTAGAAGTTCTGGCTGGTGGTTGCTGGGGTCTGCAGGGTGGGAGAGTGGGGAGCTATTATACAATGAATGCAGAGTTTCAGTTTTGTCAGCTGAGAAGAGCTGGAGGTGCATGGCAGTGTACAATATGAATGAACTTAATGTCGGTGGGCTGTACGCACAAAAATTCTCTTTATCAGGGATGCCTGGGTGGCTCAGTTGGTTAAGTGTCCAACTTTGGCTCAGGTCATGATTATCACAGTTAGTGGGTTCGAGCCCCGTGGTGGGCTCTGTGCTGACACCTCAGAGCCTAGAGCCTGCTTCAGATTCTGTGTCTCCCTCTCTCTCTGCCCCACTCCTGCTTGCTCTCTGTCTCTCTATCTCTGCCTCTCTCTCTCAAAAATGAAGAAACATTAAAAAATTAAAAAACAAAAACGCTCTTCATCATACTCTTCCAAAGCACAGTTTTCCTCATGAATAATGTGGTAAATTTGTGCAGGAGTCTCGTGTAGGACTTAAGTTGGTAAAAATCCCTTTGGGGAAGAAAACTTCTTGTTCCAGAGAGAAGACAGGGGTGCCGACATTTAAAATTAATTGTTGGATCGGAGTACACTTCATTCCAATTAGTCTATCAGTCTGGAAATGACTTTAAGGCACTGTTAGAATGCGGTGCTCAGAAGAGCCTCATAAACAGAACGAATCACTTAATTAGATATTTTTAATAGAATTATTGTACCATGTAAGCGAACAGCATTCCAAAATACACATGGAAAACTATTATAATCCATTGTTGGTTTTGTCCAACAATTTTTAGTAAGACTGGAGAAGAAAAATAAGAGTGAAAAATGTAACAAGTGAGGGTCCCACTAGGCGTCAGTCATCCTTTTGTACCTGTTGCTCTCTCACTAACCTATTTCTTGGTGATCATAAAACCAACGATTCAGGGGACCTGGGGGGCTCAGGCCTTTAAGCGTCTGACTTGATTTCAGCTCAGGTCATGATCTCACAGTTTGCAGTATTGAGCCCCGCGTCGGGCTCTGCGCTGATAGCACGGAGTCCGCTTGGAATTCATCTCTCCCTCTCTCTGCCCTTCCCCTGCTTTGTGCTCTCTCTCTCTCTCTCTCTCTCAAAAATAAACAGACAAAATAAAATAAAGTTACCTATTTATTGAAAGTTGTTCCACACTGTCACACTGCTGTTTTCCCCTGTGGATGCACAAACTGCTGTATCGTTTATAAAGAGAAAAGGTACTTGTGTTTTTGTTTCATCTCTTGGGTAGAACCAACAACACATAAATGCTTAAGAAATCCAGAGTGATGTTTCTCTGAGCAGAGCCCACCGAGTGCCTGAATATGGGCCAAACATTGTCCTCATAACCAGAGGCTTCGAGTTCATCTACACAGCACGGGTATCTGAGGTTCCCATAGAGAATGAATGGCTTGTATCCACCACGGAACTTAGGGTCCTTTGAGAAGTCCAGCTTAATCTCTTAGCCAAATCATCCCTGGCCACTTTTGAAGCTTGTCTTAAATAAAACAATGGTACTTGGCAGTCTAGGGAGGGGGAGAGGGGAATTCTTGAGATATAGGATGAGAAAAATCAACTGAAATCATGAACAGAGTATATATCAAATGAAGAGAGGGTACAGAGAAGGCTCTCCTTGCACTCCAAAGTGGATATATTTTCATCAAGGAGAAGAAAATGTCCTTTGAATTACATAAGGAAAAATGGATTTATGAATCTGTCAAACATGGCAGGAAACACCAATTACTAGTTTATGGTAAGTTACAGAATTACATTCAGTGTGGATGGCATGGAAATGTATAATTTAGCTGTATGGTGTCCTCATTGTTATTGGTAGGATTGCTGTACACATCTCCTAAATCCCAGTAATTTCCTTGTGCAGTGGTATAATTCTGAGGGCTGGTAATAACAGGGCCAGATTCAAGGTATGGTAGCGAAAGATTTCTTCAGGCACCACCCGGTGAGACTCAGCATAGGGCACTACTTCCGCAAGAAATGTGCTTTTCCTTTTCCTAAGAAACTGCCACTGTTAAAGTAGTCACGTGAATTAGCCTATAACTAGGAGGTCAAACTGTATTTCAATAGCTAAAGCATAATGAAAAGACTATATCCTTAAAGGATAAAAAACAACAAAAAAAAACTTTTGAAAGTATTCTTTGAAGACAAGTCGAAACTGAAATTTGAGAATATTTTAGAAATTACTGACGATGAGGCTACAATAGAAAAAAAAACATCTTTTGTAAAAGAAATCAGAGGCAAATTCATAGTCACAAATGCCTTTTTTGTTGAAGAAGAAAAATGAGATCTGGGTGCCTGGATGGCTCAGTTGGTTAAGCGTCTGAGTTTGGCTCCGGTCATGATCTCACAGTTTGTGAGTTTGAGCCCCGCGTCGGGCTCTGTGCTGACAGCTCAGAGCCTGGACCCTGCTTTGGATTCTGGGTCTCCCTCTCTCTCTCTGTCCCTCTCTCAGTTGTGTTCTCTCTCTCTCTCTCTTTCACTCTCAAAAGTAAATGGATAAACATGAGAAAACAAAAATAAAAATAAATGAGATAAACATTTAACTCAAAAAGCTAATAGAGCAAAACAAAACCCCCACTATGAAGACATCCCAGTTACACCTGTAGAACAATCATAGGCATGTCCATAAAATAGATATTCTGGAGCACTTTGTTTAATGAGGTATTTCTATCTGTACTGAAATATGGTACATGTTAAATGAAGAAGCCAAGGTGTTTTTTTTAAATGCTTATTTATTTTTGATACAGAGAGAGACAGAGCATGAGTGGGAGAGGGGCAGAGAGAAAGGGAGACACAGAATCCAAAGCAGGCTCCAGGCTCTGAGCTGTCAGCACAGAGCCCTCCTGATGCGGGGCTCGAACTCACGGACTGAGAGATCATGACCTGAGCCGAAGTCGGCCGCTCAACCGACTGAGCCACCTAGGCGCCCCTGAAGAAACCAAGGTTTTAAGTCACTAGTGTAGTATTGCAACCATTTATGTTTATTTTTTCCTTTTGAGTTAAAGAACCCATGTCTATTCCTCAATCGCCTCTAAATAGAAACACGAAACGGATAGGCGAAGTGGGGAATTAAAGATTAAAGAATGGGGAAAGGAGGGTGACTTACACTTTATACTTTCTGACTTTCAAGTACCTTTCAATATTTTTTTTGCCATGAGAATGTATTTTTATTCAAATAAATAAATTTAAAAGAAAAGTGGTCAGAGGAATAGCTTCACCCAGCAGCTCATTCTTTATTCTCTTTAAAGACAGAAAAGTTTCTTCCTGGTGGCCCGCTCTCCCTTTCTACCTCTCTTGATCCCACTCTGCCTGCAAGATGAGACTGTCCACCCCTTAACTACGCAAAGTAGGAAGGCTCCCCAGCCCCCACCCCCACCCCGCCAGCCATATAGTTGCGCTGACACCATTTTCTCTCACAATCTCACTTTACCATCCAGAAGTCATGCCCTGGTTAAGTAAGCCTCTATGTCTGTAGTTTCTATTCTTTTTCTTTTGACTTCCATCCCCCATTCTTTACATTTAAAATCAATATTGCTTATCTATACAAGAATGTTCATCAGGGTATCATCGAGTTCTCAGAAATGCTGACTCTTTCTCATCAATATTGATGTTTTCCCCCTTCTGAAGCATGTAAACATTTTCTAAATTGAAGAGTTTTATAGGGGCGCCTGGGTGGCTCAGTTGGTTAAGCGTCCAACTTCAGCTCAGCTCATGATCTCACAGTTTGTGAGTTTGAGCCCCTTGTCGGGCTCTGTGCTGATGGCTCAGAGCCTGGAGCCTCCTTTGGATTCTGCATCTTATTCTCTCTCTGACCCTCCCCCACTTGCTCTGTCTCTCAAAAATAAATACATGTAAAAAAAATTTTTTGAAAGAGTTTTATAGATTACTGTTTAAATTCACACATTTCCAAGACTCTATGCTAATTATTTAATGCATATGAAAGGAATGCATTAACAATCTTTGTCTCTGTGAAATTATTTTTTGAAAAAAGGTATTTTGGAATTTATTTATGGTGGGTATGCATAACCTCTTAAGATGGCTAAAAATTGAGTCTACTCAAAGACAGAGACAGATTCGGTGATGTTGCAAGTTAGAAAAAGCAACGTGTCCTAGGGTTTGAGTTTCAAGTCTTCTTGCCTACTTCTTCCACTCACATTTTCTATTCACACTCTCCATTTCACATGAGAGACATGAAAAGCTCAGAAGCTGAGCTTCCGTCAGCTTCAGGAGAAGCCATTTCACGGAGCTCTTGGCTCCCCAAACTCCCACCCAGCTTTAATTCCAATGGGAAATGGTTCAGATGTTGACATATTGAAACCACCGCTAGGTTTCTATGAGGAGTCACCCTACAAAGTGAGATAGCATAACCACTGAAAATGTAGAGGCAATCTCTTCTCCCTGCGCAAATGTTGAGGGAAAAGTGCATCTCTGAGAAAAGCTGAGCTGAGTTCCCACCTGCTGGATACAGAATCCGCTTCTTTTCTATTTGGAGCCAAAATAATTAGGGCTCACCTTTCCCATAAGGTCTTCAAATAAAGCCATTAAAGTAGCCTTTCTCTGCCTAGGAACTTCCTTTGCATTTCTGGATACTATCTGAACCAAAACACTGCCTGCTTACGTAGAGCATTTTTAAAGGAATCTAGAACCCTGAGGATAACGGGGGACAAAAACCAGAATTTGCAAAGTTAGCTGCCCCAAGACAAATTGGATCTACTAAGAAACAAGGAAGGAAAGGCCATGGGATAAAATCTACTCCTATCTGACATAACTATCCGCTTCCTGCAATGGCCAAACAGAATTCATACCTGGATTTCCTAGTTCCAGAGCCCCACAGAGTGGCCCTTCCACCCCCTCGTCCTCGACCGTGATTACTCCAGCCCGCCGCCCTTGATGTTGCCTTCCTTCCACAACACTATGCCTGGCGCCCCTCCCTTTCTAGTCTAGCTCATACCAGGTGCAACTGTTAATCAACTCTGAATCAAAGATAGACTCTTTGGGTCCAATACAAATAAGTAAATAATAATAATTTGGTCCTGAATCACAAGAATGCTAAAATGCTTTTGCTGAACGAAGTCCAAACTCAATAATGATTCTTAAGAGAATGGGTGAAGTGCTTTTTTCTTCAGCATCACTCTTGATATCTTAATACAATGCTGGGGAGAGAATAAGCACCTGTTTAAATACCGGATGCATTGTGCGACAAATAATTTCATTGGCTTCTCATTTAAATATATTTACCGTACTAGTGTGCTAAGGCCGCCAGAACAAAATTCCACAGACTGGGTGGCTCCGAAGGCATATTTATTTTCTCGAAGTGCTAGAGGCTGGGAAGCCCAAGATCAAGGTATCAGCACATTGGCTTCTTCTGAGGTTTCTCTGCTTGGCCTGCGATGGATACCTTCACCCCAAATCCTCACGTGGTCTTTCCTCTATACACACTCACATCTGTGTCCTACTCTCCCCCTTTTTATAAAGGACACCCAGTTATATTGGATTACGGACCATCCCACCCATATGACCTCACTTTACCTTAATTACCTCTTTAAAGGCCCTCTTTCAAATACCGAACTTGTTTTCGGATACTGGAAATTAGGACTGCACCAAATGAGTTTGGGAAGACGCCATTCAGTCCCTAAAATTTACTAAAACAAACTTACCAAACAAATCCACTAAACCAGATTCTCACTATAATTTGATCTCTAGAATGACATCAGGGGATAACTGAGAAACATTTTACAATAACGTTCCTGTCACACTTTAGTAACTAAACCTCCTTTGGTTTAATGACAAGCTAAAAAAAAATGAAAAAATGAATTCTATTACAAAGTATAATTATGGCAATGTTTCAGTGTCTAATCTTTTGATAAATTTTTTTGCAAAAAACAAAAACACACCAATTCTGCTGTCTGTATTCGTGCCTTTCCGTGGGTGCTCTCAAGCTGTCTGAGCTTAGCCATGTCTTCCTTTGGCCAATTAGACATTAGTAACTATGACATAAGCAGAGGCTTGAAAACCACTTGTGCGTTGGGCATGCCCTTTTGACGTTCTCGGAACCCTTTCAAGCATGCAAGCAAGACCAGAGGAGCCTGCTGGTGACAAAAAACACTTGGCACACTTCCCCCTCACTCCAGCCAACAGCTGGATTGCAAACCACGCCTCAGACTCAGAACCAACTCGTATGACTGCACTTACTCAGTGAGCCCAGCCACAAGCAGCATGAGAACCTCCCAGCTGAACTCATACCAAACGACCAACCCACTAGTTTGTAAAGTGAGTCACATAATGAAAAGCTTGGCACCTTAGAACATACTTATTTGAACACAGATGAATAGAATTAACATTTGCCTGTCAAAGCACCCAAACCAGAGTTGATAAAAAGTTTCAGAGACTAAAAGAGCCCCCCAAAGTGAACGGATACCCTATTAAATAGGTTACCTGATGACAAAGATATATTGGTGTACGTCACAGGCAGAGAATCGTATCAAAATTATATCCGAATAACGCAAAAGATAGAAGTGAGGCGAATGGGGTCAAATCGCAGCTGCAGCAGTGAAACATAACCACGTTGTAGGATCCCTGGTGAAATGAGGTAAATTAAAACTAATCTGGGTGAAGACTAATACAGTTCGGTGGTAGAAACCTGAATTAATAAACTACTTAAGAGGAGTATAGGGTAGCATTTTAAGTTCTAGAAATCAATGCGTAATAAACTGTGGCTATCAAAAGACTTTGCTAAACCAGATATAATCGATAAGTAAAATTATTTGCTGATCCATGAAGCTTATGCCAGTGAGGCACCTATAGGTAAAGAAAAAAAAAGACAAAAAAGGGAAGAGTGAAAGAAAAAGAGAAAGAAATTCCATTTCATTTTCGACTAGCAGGCCTGTTCACCAACAGCAAGGAATTCATTTGGCAGAAGAGGAAGAGGAGGAGAGAAGTTTTCAAGTATCGAAGGCTGTGGGCCTTTGGCTGATGACTCAGCGTTCTCAGGCAGGCAATTCCCGGTGCAAAGCCCAGCTCAGCAGCTCGGAGGAGGCTAATTGTTAATTGCCAATTCATCTCACCTAGATAAATTAGTCCGTCTGCCCTGGCATGAGAAGGCGGTGGCCGCAAAGCCCCACACTGGAGTCCCATGGCCAGATGTGACAGTTCCTAAATGAGGGCTCCCTGGGGACCCGTTGAGAATGTAATGCCACCTGAAGGGATAAAATCTGGGGGGACAGAGGCTCATGACAAAAGAGCAGGAATAACTGCACACAGACTTACCAGGAAGGGCAACCACATAATGTCCAAACCGAGAACAAAGGGAGTGTTGTTAATAATTATGCTGAGACCACAGTGTGAACCGGAACTGGCCCGTTTGGAGTCGAGAGTTCACAGACTCTTTATCATATGGACGTATGTATCATGATCAAAGAAAATCCAAATGGAAATCACTCTGGAAAAGTACAAAGGGATCAAGAGGAAGTTGGTAGAAGACCGTGGCTTCACAAGAAAAAGACAGTCTAGAGTGGCCGTCTTGGGAAGAGGCAGCCCTTACCTCTTAAGATCCAGTAACCTGATCCTGAAAAGATCAGCCTGGAACAGCCTGGAAAGATCCAGAAACCAATCAACTGCCACAGGAAGAAGGGATGCATTGTGGGAGTTGGTGACTCACTGAGCAGAGATCTGACTGCTTGTGAAACAATGTTCCTGGTACAAATGTTTAAGAAAGAGAAGAAGCTGTTTGGGGTTCACCCGCCATTCATTTTTTAACAAGTGTTTACCAAAAGGCAACTCTTGGCTAAGCACTGCACTCAGTGATACAGAAGGAAACTATTGGGAGCCTACTTTCTAGTGGGAGATACACAATAACCACATAAACAGACTCCCTTATAAGTATGTGAGAGTTATGAGGAAAATAAGGACAATGGTGTCATTGCCAGCATCTCTGGGTGGGTGGGGAGTGAAGTGATAAACGGTTCCATTCGTAAGGAGAGACCTGAGAAGATGACTCTTGAGCTGAGGCATTAAATGGAGCCGGTCGTGCAAAGATCTGGGGGGGAAGAACACTTTAGACAGAAGAAACAGCTTCTACAGTGAGTGCTACAACCAAAACAAGGCTATGTAGCTGGAACAAAGAGAGGGGAGTTTTGAGAGTCTGGGAGGGGCCAAATAACCTAAGAACTGTGGGTTTTCTCTCAGTGTGCCAAGAAATCATGGAAGGTTCTCTGCCGACAGAGTCTTAATCCAGTTTACCTTTTTTTTTTTTTTTTAATTTATTTTCAAGTTAGTTAACATACGGTGTAGTCTTGGCTTCAAGGAGTGGAACCCAGTGATTCATCTCTTACATAAGACACCCAGTGCTCATCCCGAAAAGTGCCCTCCTTAATGCCTGTCGCCATTTAACACCCCCCCCCAAACATGGCACCCTGGCTGTTCTCTGGAGAACAGGTCATAACCGGGAAAGAGGAGAATTTGGAGGAGTCCAGCAGAGAGATGATTTGGATTGGCAGAGATGGACAGAAGCGGTTTGCTTTGGGCTCCGTTTTGCTTATGGTTTGGAAGTGGAGCTTGTGAGAAAGAGAAATGAAGAATGAGGTGGGTTCTTACTTGGAAGGATAGAGCCGTACAACTGAGATAATGAAAATGAGGGGAAATGCAGGTTTACTTCTGCCTTGTAAATATTAAACGAGATAATGATCAAACACCCAAATATAAACATCAAAAAAAAAGCAATTACATAGAACACTCGAATTCTGAAGGAAGATGTCACAGCTGCCATTAAAATTTTGGAATCATTGAGTATAAATGTCATTTAAACCAAAGAGCTTAATGAGATTAATGATGGAGAAAGAGCAAATAGAAAAAAGCATTTGCCCAACACCCAGTTGTGTGGCGTTCTGACACTTAGGTGATCCACTCAAGCAACACAGACAGCTTGGAAAGAGTAGCCAATGAAGCAGAACGAAAATGCAGAAAATGCAGTGTCATAGAAGCCAAGAGAAGACAGTGCCTTAAGACAGACAGAGCAGTCAGTTACGCATACACTGCACAGTGACTGAATCAGGAGACTGCAGAGAAGCGATCTTTGGATTTTGTAACATGAAAACTAATAATCTTGACACAAACCGTTTCAAAAGCCTGACAGGGATAGTTGGTTTACCAGG
This sequence comes from Paguma larvata, assembly GCA_030068075.1. Lineage (NCBI taxonomy): Eukaryota > Metazoa > Chordata > Mammalia > Carnivora > Viverridae > Paguma > Paguma larvata. Next base: position 86,481,020 of record CM057834.1, on the reverse strand, counting down.
GTTGACTGAGAAGACAAATTGGAGGCTGTGACTTCAGACAAATCTTTCTAGAAATTTTGCTGTGATTCTGATCTACTTGTATAGATGCGTGTGAAATAAACGGTAGTGCTCACAGGGTCCAGTGCTGGAGGTTCGTCCCATGTCCCTTTTGGTAGCTTAGCAAACAGCTGACTCAGTAGCTCTGAGTTATGTCCATAGAACAGGCTGGCACAGCAGGTACTGAGTTCCAAAAGCTCTCCCTTTCTATCAAGACCACTTGCGAATAGAAGTACTCACTCTTACATTGCTATCTAGATAGAGGGTTGGCCAACTGGTCCCATGAGTCAAGTTTGGCCCCCCACTTGCTTTCTAAATAAAGTTTCACTAATATACAGCCGTTCTCAATAATATACATATTGTGTATGGCTGCTTTCACATTACAATGGCAGAGTTGAGGACTTGTGACGGAACCGGTGGCCCACAGAGCGAAAAATATTTACTTTTCAGCCCTTCACAGAAAAATGTTTGCCAATCGTGTTTTAAATAACAACTCCCTTTCAATATGCAGTCCCTTTAAGTATGAATGTATAGTTCCTATAAATATGGAACTATATTACAGGGGCAAGGTCATCTCTCCTGGATCGATGGCCACAGTGCATTCTGTCCCGCTGTGCCCGGCTTGGGTCAACAACTCTCTAGCAAAAGAATTGCTCGAGGGAGTAGGTGAGGTCTGCTACTTCTCTATTTGTGCCTTTCCCCTTATTGCGTCCTATCGTAGATCTTTATGTCTCTAAGTATGGTGGCCTTTGTCTAGGACCACTTTGCCACATGACACGTAACGATTGAATCATTCCTACCACATCATACTGAGTTTTAAAAAGGAAAGAATGTGAGAAATAACTCGTATTATTGGAGAATGGAGAATAATATATGTATTTTCTGTTACATATATCATATATATAATTATAATATATAAATAATACATTTTGGTTGTCTAGACCAAAACTCCAAGTTCCAAAAAGAACAGGATTTGGGCTAGGGATGTTAATTATGGTTGATGGAAAAGAGGTACTCCACTGGGATCCTAAGTCCTTGGCTTCTTTGGCTAGCTGACCAAAAAGTTCACACTGGGCGAGGAGAAGCCATGTGCATGGAACATATCCCAGGAATGTGTAAAGCTCTATGCTTAGTGAAATCTTTGATATTTAAACCTTAGTGGGACCTACTATCCTGGTGAGCTGGGTGAAAGTTCAGGGTGGGACTTGGTATCCAGATTGCCACTTTTCCCTCGGCTCCTCCAGGGTACAAACACAATTAACTAGCCACATTGGCATCCAACTATCAGCCTAATTGACAGTAAATCAGCATCAGAGGCCAAAGCTTCCTTCGCCACTTCCCACCCCTAGAGTTTGGTTAAGTATGCCACCCCGAGGTACCTACGCAGTGACAGTCTTGACGGAGCTGAAATTAAGAGCAGAGAACTGCAAATCCCTGCCAACTCTGAAAGCTGCATAGATGAGAGAGATGGCCCATGTCACCTGAGTCACAGCGCAGTGGCCAAGCCTCCAGGCTTCCAAGGGCTCCCTGCCTCACCAGCTGAATTGGTCTCACTCTCCTCTTGAAAAAAAAACAAGTTGGATGAAAGGGCCAGAAGTGTTTCTCTAATACTGTTTCTTCCTTAAGAATGAACAGAAGCCCCCGTATGTAAATATAAGGATAGGTTTGTATTTTTTTCCTTCACGCTGGTCTGAATGAGCTATGGGCATTATTCTACCTTTCAGGTTTGGGCTTTAACTAAAATGAGGCTGAGGGGTTTTCTTCTTGGCGTTCTAGACCTTACTATTCTCCTGGTGACAGCATTCATTGGCAAAGAAAGCCCACTTGCCAGAGTTCCAGAGTCAAACATATTTAAGCTGTCCTTGCCAGGCTTCTTTTTTTGTTGTAATAATATTTATTTATTTATTTATTTATTTATTTATTTATTTATTTATTTATGGAGAATGAGCAGGGTAGGGGCAGGGAGAGAGAGAGAGGGAAAATCCCAAACAGGCTCATATCTAGGCTGTTCTTGCCAGGCTTCCTCTTTTATTGATTGATTGATTGATTGATTGAATGAGCAGGGTAGGGGCAGGGAGAGAGGGAGAGGGAAAATCCCAAACAGGCTCCATGCTATCAGCACAGAGCCCGAGGTGGGGCTCGAACTCACAAATCCTGACATCATGACCTGAGCTGAAATCAAGCATCAGACGCTTAACCCACTGAGCCACAAAGGCACCCTGTCCTCTTCTGCCTTCTATCTAGCTCTTCTAGGTCTTCCACGATCAAGGGGTCCTTCCAAATAGAAGTATTCCCAGCTCATTTTGCAAGGAAGAAAAAATAAGGAGAAAAGAAGCTCTGGTGATGTTATCCAGGCTTGAGAGGGAGATTTTCCTGTACCCACTAATAGCCTCTAATTCTATACTGAAGATTATATATATACACACACATGCATACACACACACACACACACACACACACACACACACACAACTTCTTCCCTGACTTAGGAAAGAGGGAGTAGTACAGCACGTATCCTTGAGTTCCACCTAGAGGTTACAGAATGTCTCTGACAAAAAGTATATCATGATGACTGGGAAGAAAATAATTCGCTATTCTGATTTAGGGGACTTTCCCTTGCAGTTGGAAGGAAAGATGAAATATTCTCAGTTAAGAATGGGGAAAATATTAAGACAGTCGACATCACATCTGACATTAAAAAAAAAAAAAAGATTAACAGTGGATGAGGTGCCTGGTAATTCAAAGGAGAACACAGGGTAAAGTACAAGAATCTACATATATTTCAGTAGACAACTGAGCATTTAATATAGGTTGGGGTAAAAAGTCAAGGTGAAATGGAGGATCAGCAAAGAAGATCAATTTTACCTCATAAATATCACTGAGACTTGGTAGTACAGAATTCATCATGAAGACGGTGATCAAAGGTGTCCCTTGTTCAAAAGAAATCAATCAGATAGAAAGGGAAGCAAAATGAAATTACAGCTTAAAGAATTGTAACTGAGTGTAAACCTACAAATATGAAGATGTCAGTGCCTAGCAACCATAGTTGGTGGAGACAAAAGAGAGGCTTATGGGCAGACGATCATAGTGGAAGCATTCTATGAAGGATATATTTAATGTCTTTTTGAAGTAGACAATAACACTGGACCTGAGTTATGCCAGAGATATAAAGGTTTGTTAGAAGAGACTCTACTCCCTGCCTCCATGTATCCATCAAATAGCTCTCACTCCAGTAAGGGATGGCATGCCAGTAAAACTTCTGTCTATCCTCCCCACGCTTTATTTTCTCCCCAACATTGGACTCCCCAACATTGGAAGAGCTATCCAACAGGTGCACATAGACAGATTCTGACATCAGTTGATTCACTTTTTGAACATGAACAAGATAATAACATACAAGTCAGGTGTCATATGTTGTCTTTATCTTGTTGGCCCCTCTCTCGGGGCTTGATACAGATGAGGCAGTGACTCTTCTAGATGGATAATTGTCTGTCTGGATAGGAGTTCCACCTAAAAGTTATAGAGCACCTATGATAACAAGAATATCATGCTGACTACCTTAAAGACTCCTCGCCAACCAGGGAGCAGGTTTCAGAAGGCACAGTTGTGGTTGCAGGTCCAAGCCACCTGCTCCTGTCCAGATCTAGTAATAACAGTAATAGACATAGATCTAGATATATGGCTCTCATATGTCTGTCTTTTGTGTCTATTTCTTGCTTGCACCGCTAAAACTCTAATAACGGGTACTTGATTTGTTTCCATTTTAGAAATATGTAGGAATCCAAAAAAAAAAGTGCCTTTAAAAAACATCTTCAGAAATCAAGGCACAGAGCTCACCTTTGGCCTTACATCTCCTTGTGTCTTTCTGGGGATCTAAATCCTACGTTCTTTATGATCCAGCCGGGATGCCCCTTCTGTGCTTCACTCCTGTCACCACAAAAGGTCGGGTTTTCTCTAGATTGTAAATTCCTTGGAGCAAAAACCAACAAACCACAAACTTTTTTGTACGTCATCATCTTCACTTTTTAAAATAATTTTTTTAATGTTTATTTATTTTTGAGAGAAAGAGACCGAGCACAAGTCGGGGAGGGGCAGAGAGAGAGGGAGACAGAATCTGAAGCAGGCTCCAGGCTCTGAGCTGTCTGTGCAGAGCCCGACGTGGGGCTCGAATCCACAAACCATGAGATCATGGTCTGAACCGAAGTCAGACACTCAACTGACCGAGCCACTGAGGTGCCCCTCACCATCTTCACTTTTAAACCTGTTCCCATCTCTGTCGACTGAGACAGGAGACTCAGAGTCATGCCAGGCTCCTGCTTCCAAATCATGCACCTTCATTTCCATTTATCCTGGACTGTTTCAGCTAATGGCCCTTGCCCCTGGCATAACTCTCCAATGCCAACTTTCACTTTCAACTCGCCCTTTATAGATGATCAGTTATAAGGACACCTTAAAGCCATATCTGACCTTGCCTTCTATGTCTTAAACGGAGTCCCCTTTTTGCCCCATCAAGTCTCATTACCGTAACTGTCCAACTACTTCTCTGGAGGCAATACTTCGGTTCTATCTTCCACAGCTGCCAGAGCGGACTGTTGAAAACTCAAATGTATCCATGATATTTCCTTATTTAAAACCATTCTATACCTCCCCCATGGACAAGCCCAAACTGAAATGTCTGACCTGTGATTATATCTAGCATCCTGGCAGTTTCTTCTTGCAAACTGAGCTTTAGTCACACAAATGCAGGTGTTTACACACCTCATGCTGTCTTTCCTCTTTATCTTTGCCCGTGATGCCTCCTTTATCTGTAGACAATCCTCCCTGTCACCTCCTTCCCCAAGTTATGTGGCAAACCATTCTTCCCTTAGGATTCACCTAGTATCAGGCACCTTTCTTTATCACCTCTGACCTCCCCAGGTTTGGATTATGGGTTCCTTCCTCTGTGTTGCTGTAAGAACTTGTTTTCATCTCTACTGAATTTATAACACAGTCTTTTTATGGCTTATATGTTTGTTTCTTTCACTAGACGTAGAGATCCTTGAGAATCAAGAACTACTTTTTCCTGATTTGGGGGACCAGGGTTAGAAATACAAGTCCACAGTGGGCAGTCCATACATATTTTTTACAATGTTTATCACAAAACATTTGAAAAATAACACTACTAGCACCTGTATTACTACCACCTGAAATCTATGATGACTATTTTACTAATATGCTTTGTCACATTTTTCTTCATTCCTCTATCCATGCATCAATGCATCTTGTTTTTAATGTATTTCAAAGTAAATCAAAGACAGTGTTAAATCCCGCCCCAAATCTGTCAATATACCTATTATTAACTAAAGTTCATTATTTTGTGTTTTTTTTCCTTTTAAGATGAACATACAATGTAATGCATAAATCTTAAATGTACATTTGTTGAGTTTTGGCAAATATATATATATATATATTTGGGTAACTTATCCTTTCTCCACTGAATTGTGTTTACATCTTTGCCAAAAATCAGTTGACTGTATTTGCGTGGCTGTGTTTCTGAGCTCTCTGTTCTATCGCATTGATTTATGGGTCTCTTCTTTCATCAATCCCATGCTGTCTTGGTTACTCTATCTTTATGGTAACTCTTGAAATTGATCATTTTTATTTGCTATCCTTTCTTCTCAGATTGAAGAGCTTCTTTCAACACTACTTCTAGTTCAGGTCTGTTGGTAACAGAGTCTCTTGATTTTACCTAAAATTGTCTTCATTCTGCATTCATTCTTGAAGGATATTTTTTCTGGATAGAGAATTCTGGGTTAACTAACGGTTTGCCATTCAAAGTTCTTTAAATATTTTTTTCTAATGTATCCTCATCTCCATTTCTTTCTAATGAGATCAGTGATGACTTGAATTGTCATTCCCCTTAATACGATGTTGATTTTCTCCAGCTACCTTCAAGATATTCTCCTAACCTTTGGTTTTTTGCAGTTTGTGTTTTGCCTAGGCATGTTCTCTATGTATATATCTTGCTTAAGGTCTTCTAAGATCCTCAAATTTTTAAATGTCTTTCAACAACGTAAAAAAAAAAAATAGCTAGTATTTCTGCCCCATCCCCCCTCTCTTCTCCTGGACTTGAGTTATGGTAAATGTTTTCATATTTTTCCACGTTTCTGAAGTCCTGTTTTTCCTTTTTTTATGAGAGAGAGAGAGAGAGAGAGAGAGAGAGAGAGAGAGAGAGAGAGAATGAGCAGGAGAAGGGGAGAGAGAAGAGAGAAAATCCCAAGCAGGCTCTGTGCTGATACCACAACTCTGGGCTCAATCCCATGAACCACAAGATCATAACCTGAGTCAAAATCAATGGTAAATGTTTTCGTATTTTTGCCACATGTTTTTGAAGTCCTGTTCTTCCTTTTTTTACGAGAGAGAGAGAGAGAGAGAGAGAGAGAGGGAGGGAGGGAGGGAGGGAGAGAGGGAGAGCATGAGCAGGGGAGGGGCAGAGAGAGAGAGAGAAAATCCCAAGCCGGCTCTGCGCTGATACCACAACTCTGGGCTCAATCCCACGAACCACAAGATCATAACCTGAGCCAAAATCAAGGGTCATATGCTCAACCAACTAAGCCACTCAGGTGCCCCTCCTTTTCTTTCTTTAAGTATTTTTTCTCCGTTCTTCAAATTTATTAATTTCTATTGATCTTCAAGTTCACAGACTCTCTTGTCATCTCCTCTTTTTACTTAAGCTGGCCAGTGAATTTTTAAAATTTTAAATATTCAGTTCCTCAACTCTAGAATTTCCACTCATTCTTTGCTATTTTTTTTACTTATCTGCTAAGGTTTACTTTTAAAAAATTCAAGACAAGCATATTTTCTTCATGACCTTGAGCAATATGCTAATAGTTACTTCAGGATCCTTGCCTGCTAATGCCAACATCTGGCTCATCTTGGGGTTGGCCTTTCCTTATTTTCTCTCCTCTTAAGAATGAATCAAATTTTTCTGATTCTGTGTATGTTAAATAACTTTAGATTGTGAATTGCTAGATTCTGCTATATCCCTCTAAAGAGAGTTTTGTTGTTAAGATTGTTTATGTTAGCAGGCAATTAGCATGAGAGGCCTTGAACTTCCAACTCTTTCTTGGATGACAGTTTCAATCTAATCCTTAACTAGGATGCTTGGAATCTGCTCTAAACACTCTCATTTCAGGAGTCAGTCAGATGGCTGGAATGTGTGTATAGACAAACTTTTAGGCTCCTTCTCTCTGATTCCATCCCTTTCCAGAGGCTGTGTTGTCTAGAACTTTGTCCTCTGATTCCATAAACCAAGAAGACTTCAGATTTTCTATCACAGTTTTATCATTCCATATGTATAGGGCAAACTGAGCCTCACTCAGTTCAGGAGCCATGAAAATGGGAACTTAGCCAATGTCTTCCGCTTCATCAAAGTGTTGATGCCTCTACAGAAACTACCTGCATTTGGTTGTTCTCAAGCATCTTCTGGCCATTGGTTTTGGTTTTGGTTTTGTTTTGGTTTTGTCTAGAGTTTATACTTGTTATCTGAAGAAGGGTCAGTCAGATAGGAGCTTACTCAGACATTATTAGAAGCAAGTCTCAATAATTCATAAGTATTCATTGAATTAAACCTTAATCTGGCACCTGAAGGACAGAGATATTTATCTATTTATTTACTGGTCTATCACAAGTGCCAAGAATCATGGATGGTATATTTTAAGTACTCAAAAAACATTTCTTGAATAAATGAACAGATGGATATACAATTAACATCTACATTTTCTTTGTGCCTTAACTGGCTTTCTCAGAAATTGAACACATAATTAAAAGGAGCATAACCCATAATCTCTTTTCAAACTTACAACTGTTAACACTTTGCCATACTTGCTTTTTGTATATTGTCAGAGTCATGAAATAAGAAATAAAGTATAAGACCCCTAAATCTATTAATTCTTTCACTCTAACTTTGAATTCCAGTACATACATATTTTAATCTAAATTATAGAGAATATCTTTCTAATTTCCCAAAAGGAGAAAAGGAACATAAAACTCAGGGTATAATAAGTGGTTCTTCTAGAAGAGTTCAGTAGGCAAATAAGTTAGAAAAAGTCTGTATTCAACAACAACAACAAACTTTATGGAAAATCTTCTCAGAGCTAGTGCACATTCAAAACCATTAAAGATAGTGCGGAGTACATAGGACTTCCCAATTCTATCTGACCTTGGAACACCATCTTAGAACACGTCATGGGACTACTGTTCCCTGCAACTCACTTTAGGGAAAGCTAATATGGAATAGTCCCATATTTCTGATGCAAAAATTTAGGCATGGAAAGTCATCCTTTGAGAGAGTGGATCCACATCCTATATCTCTTGTTGCCCAAATGGCATATTCTCCCCTTCTCCCATCGAGCCTGGATTTCATTTCTACCTTTCCATTACATTTGCCTTAAGTAAAATCAGCCATCAACCCTGGCTATTTACACGTTGATCCAAACATAAAAGAGAATAAAACAGCAGAGCAGACTGGAGGAACGATTAAGAACCTGGAGACATAAAAGGCAATTGCTTTCAAGAGGATTCACCCGGCACACAGAGCTTTCTTTCATGATTAAATTCTTTTTGAAATCCTAAATCAAAGGCGCAGCCTATCAGAGAGCTAGGAAATCCATAATAAAAAAAAAATGTCATTGATGAGAGCCGTTTTGTTATTATACTGAGTGCTTTTGACAGCATTCGCTGCCTAAGCACATGAGGGAAACTGCAATACATGCTGAATGTTTCCTTTCTATACAAAATGCTACAATGAAGTGCCCAGCGAATGAGAAAAAAAAGAAATAAAACACAGTTGGCAAAGTCAAAGCAAGCAGAATTAATGCCTCCGAACCACAGCCTTGGCATCCCTAGCTCCCCAAGGGGATTGGTGGGAAACTATAGCTTTTGTTCAGTCCTTTCAGAACACTATTAATTTTTTTCTGCTTGGCTGAGTCAGGACTATCTAGGGGACAGGCAAGGGGCAGGACAAATCCATTTTTAAAAGTCTTCAATTCCTGAATAGGCACCAGTAATATTCAAGAAGTAACAACCGTGAGTATTAAGTGTCCTTGGGGACCCAGAAACGTTTTTCTAATCCAGGACCACAGAGTCCCAAACAGGGCCCAGCATGTATAAGGCACGTTCATCAGTTAGCAAGTCCCGCTGATAAATATGGCTTCCATTGTGTGGTATTTTCATTTCTCACTTGTACTTGGGAGAAACTGACGTCAAAAGAAATTTAGGAAGAGGTGGAAGGAAGGGAGAGTCAAGGGGATCTCTACTTAGATCTACCCTACTTGGGCAGACAAAAAAAAAAAAAAGTAGATTGATAAAAGCCCAGTAAGTCTTTTAATGTGGGGACCCAGAAATCCACCTCATGTGATCAGGGGTCAGGCCACAGGATATGTGGTGGTCCAAGCATTTATCTTTTTTTTCCCTTTTTTAAAACTGGAAATAATCATTTTCTGACTGCCATGGAAATGTTTTCCCATTTATTGGATCAGACCAAAGAGAGAGGTATGATGAAGAAAGGAAAATCACCCCAAGTTCCACTTTGCAGATATTAGCACTGTTAAAAGCTTGGTTCACATTCATCAAGATTTCCATGATACATGAATCACAGACTTTTAATATGCTATAAAGATGGATTCATCCTTCGCTTGCCATTTTATAACTTTACTCCACTTAACTATAAATCATGATCATCTTTCTGTATCAATACTTATGTCATCATTTTGAATAAATGTAAAGTATGTCCTTAGTTAGATATATCACTATTCATTTACCTAAGCTCACAGCTGAATATTTAATTTCTCACTGTTATAAACAATGCATTATAAATATACTTGCTTATATATCTTTGTATACTTCTTTATTTACTTAGAAAAAACCTAGATGTCGAACCTCTGGGTCAAAGAGCATATATATTTGAGTTTTGCATACATTTTGAATTATGTTGGGGAAAATAGTGTATCAATTTACACTAGCACCAACAGTATATGAGAGTCAGCCCTTAGCTTCAGTACTTAGGATATGAGAAGCTTCTCACCCGTATTGGGGCTGTACCCATACTATAGAGTCTGAACTCACTGACAACAGTCTGAGCCTGATTCATCTTTGTATCCTCCAAAGCACTGAAAATGGCATTGGTTCTACAGTGGATGCCCAATAAAGGTTCTGATAAGTAGGCGAATTTCTCATCATGACCTCCAGGCCCTACAGTCTCTGTCCACCCCCATCACCTCTCTGGCTCCCTCCCCAATGACCCTTACACTTTGCCTGCTCCAACCACAGTGATATCCTACTGTTCCTCCAACGCACTTAGCATATGCTCTCCAGGGTGCTGAAACCTGCTAGTTCCTCTTCCTGGAACTCTCTTCCCCTGATCTGCAGCATTCATTTCTTCAGGATGCTGCTCAAAGGCCACATTATCAGTGAGTCTTCCTATTTTCAATTGCAATTCCCTCAACATTCACTGTTGTCCCTCCATCTTATTAATTTTCTCCATTGTCTGTATTGCCATGTGACACTACATAGGTTACTGGTTTATGGTGTTTACTTTCTGCCTCCACCCACCAGGGTGGGAGATTTTGTATATTTTGTTTACTGCTGTGTTCCCAGCACCTAGACGAGGTGCTGAGTAATATACAGTAAATGAGGAGATTAAATTATCAAACTAAAGAACGAATGAAGACATCTGCAAGCAGAAAGGTCATTGCCGGAACCATAATAGAGGCCCCATGAGAGAAAGTGCATATACAGATGAACAGAATAAGGCTGAAACACAGACCTGAGTCATAGCATCTGAATGGTACAGTCATTCAGCATCTAGTTGAAGTTGGAAGTGAAAGAATACAGGTCATCTTCAAAAGTGTGCTATTTGGGAATACAGAACTCACATGATATTTATGTGAAATGCATATTACAAAGTAAAAATAAATTAGCAAGTAGAAATCAATATGGTGTCAATATTGAGGAGGTGCCATTGGAGCCACCATTAATTTTTTAATTTTTTTAATGTTTATTTATTTTTGAGAGAGAGAGAGAGAGGCAGAGAGTGAATGGGGGAGGGGCAGAGAGAGAAGGAGACAGAATTCTGAGCTGTCAGCATAGAGCCTGACACAGGGCTCAAACCCATGAACTGTGAGATCATGACCTGAGCCAAAGTCAGACCCTTAACCGACTGAGCCACCCAAGTCCCCTGGAGCCATCATTTCTGAATAGAGACTGTGCTCTGGAAAATTAGAGAAAGCGTTCCCAAGGATGTGAAGCTGGGAACATGTGACAGGTGTGTTCAGGGTGTGGAAGAGCAGAGAAGAGAGTGTTTTCATTTATTCATGAACTTTAGTTAGCATGTTTGATAAGCCAGGCATTAAAGTGAGAACTGGAAAAAGAAACACAGATCTGCCTTCAAGGAACCTACAACCCAGCGGAGAAGAAATATGGGTAAGTTACCACTGTGGCGCCATGTCTCGGATGCTATTTGTGGCAGAACCGAGGGGTCCTTAACCCGGATGAGTAGGCGAGGGAGGAGGGCATTGTCAGGAAACGTAGTCTCTGGTCTGAGTTGTGAAAGATGTGTCAGACAGGAATTAGCCAGAAAGCACAAAGGACATGCTCCCAAGGAGGAGAGAGCCACCTGGGCAAAAGCTCTAAGGCAAAGAGAAGGTGTGGCGCTCCAAGAACTGTGAGGAGGGGAGCACAGCCACGGCAGAGGCTGCAACAGTCCTGAGACGTGTGGCTGGAGAGGCGAGCAAGCCCGGGGCGGGGCAGTCTCCTCTCCAGGATTCACCCCTACTGGGAGACACGGGGCTCCATGGAAGGAATTGAGAAGGGAGACCAACCCCAATCCTTAATAAACTCATTTTACAAGATCCCAGACGTACTGAACAGACTAAAAGAGAACAAGAGCCCATTTAGTAGGACCTGAAGCCTGCCAGGATCAAAGGAAAAAGCATCAAAAGTGAAACTCAGACATCAGCCCTCCACAGGGCTGCAGCCGTGGACACCAGAGGCAACAGAAGGGAATGGCAGCCAAGGGCACAGGATTCAGGAGGTGGTCCTGGCTGCTGCTTCCTGAAAAGCAGAAAGAGATCCATGAGATTTGGCTTATTTTCCAGTTATTCCCATTCCCTCTTGAAGTTCCATCCATCCCCCCATCACTAGTGATTCATAGGATGTTTATCTGATCAAAATTGACTTTCATTGAATAAAGAACCTGAATCTATGACAAACTACCAAAGCCTTCCTACATTGTGTCACTTGTCACCATTTTTTTTCTCCACTGTGACAAACAGTTGTGGATATGAAAAACAACTGGCCTCCAGCCTGAGCATAGGTACTAGAAGAATGTTCCATTACGGTAGCATTTCTGCATACCAAAATCACCTGGACATTTTTTTACAATACCAATGCCTGAGTCTCACCCCAAAGATTCTCATTTAATGGGTTTGGGGTGCCTGAGAATCAGTGATTATAGTGTTCCTATTAAAGGTTCTAAGAAAACCAATTATAAACATCACGTTTGACAGTGTATCATCTAGAATTTCCTACATTTATTTCACTGGGGGACCAGCAATTTTTGGTGGAGTACTTATTAACACACTAATCTTCAGCAAAATATAACTTAAGAGGTTCTAGTCTTTCTTTTTTAGGAAATAAAATGCCTGGGACTAATTTTGTACATTTATTGTTTTATATTTACCATCAATCATAGCATCAATCAATGAAAGAAGCCTGGCCTTTCATTAATCCTTCTCATTGAGGTTTAATTATTTTGAGACAAATGATAAACAAAGAAGCAAGAATGAAGATTTCCCTCTTCTGCTGGAGACTACCTTTTCAACAGAGTAAGAAGCCCACTACCCTATGACTCTGTCCTTTGCTCAGCGAGTTGAACTTCAATAAACCTGCTCCAGGAGAGCGGATACTATTCCCTCAAGGCACATGTCTTAATTATTTACAACTCCTCATTTTTCTCATGACCTGTGGGCACAGGTTTGTGATCCACAAAATATCTAGCCCATGTAAGTAACTTAATAAATATTAAATAAACCCTTGGAAGGCAGGCAGCACATGACGGTGAAAATGGCACCCTCTCGAAACAGCCAGACCTGTTTAAATCACACCTCCACTACTCATTAGTTTTGTGTCCCAGGGCAAGCTTACCTCTCGAATCCCAAGTTTGACCAATAAAGTGAAGATGCCTGACACATCTAATTTCTGGGACTCAGAGATTAAGGGTTAAAAAGTGAGCTGCCTGACTTAAGTATGGTGCCCGATAAATATTTGTGGATTGATTGAAAGGACTTCTAAGGTAATGACATAGCCATTTTTTATCAGAAATTGCTTTAAAATTTTTTCGGAGTATACTATGAGGCAAGGTTTAAAATGAAGGTATTTCCTCTGTTCACAGGTCATTTTCGAAAGAGTGTGCATTCTGGGAATTGAAACATCCATAGCCCTCTGCTATAGTGGAGGTCAGGGCCATACTCATAAATCTCAACTTTCTGTTCCTGAGCAGATATTAACAATGAGTTCCTTTATATTTCTGTCCACACGAGCATATTAATGTCAAAGGACAAGTATAAGCAAAGAGGCTTGGGCAGCCCAATTTGAAGTTATTGATGAAAACACACATTTTATGGCTGCTTTCAGAGCACAGTTTTCAAGCAAGAATATTGAAAGATCAAAGAAATCCAGGGGCTGGGTTACCTACAGAAACCTGCTCCAGTTCAGAACTAATACTCAAAACTGTCCAATCCACGACATTCGCTTCCTTGGGTAGATGGCGACGTTGTTTTATTTATGTTCTTAGAGACCAAATGTAAAGTGACCTAAGATGCAAATCCAATGGATAAGGAGTTCTGTCTCACATAGTAATTTACTATTGATTAAATATTTCATCTTACTTATTTACTCCTTAGTGAAGGTTTCCTCAACAGTGACCTCTCACATCTTTCCAAATGGATTCCCACTCTAGACCACTTTGGAAAGGAGTTGATGAGAATCGATTGCCCTCTTCTTTTATTCAAACCTCCCACACGACGGAGAATCCTCCAACTGCTTCCCTTTGGGCTAGAGGTTAAAGCTGAAGACATTTTTTTGTTAAGTCTTTTTTGTAACCTTTTTATTGAGCAATAATTAATACACAAGAAGCTTTAGATACTTAGTGTAGACAACTTAATAACTTTGGAGATAAGTATATGCCATGAAACCATCATAATTATCAAGGCCATATCACTGATATATCACCTCCGCCTGTTCCTGCTTCGTGTTTTTGTTGTTGGGGGCCTTTTTTCTTTTATAGTAAGATCACTTACCGTAAGATCTACCCTCTTAGCAAATTTTATAAGTATACAATACAGAATTGTTCAACATAAGCTTATGTTGTAGAGGAGGTCTCCGGAAATTATTTATTTTGCAAAACAGAAATTTTATATGCTTTGACCGGTATTCCCCCCTCCCAACCCCCGTCAGTCCCTGGCAACCATCATTCTACTCTCTGCTTCCACATGTTTGACTATTTTATGTTCCACATACAAGTGAAATCATGCTGTATTTGTCTTTCTGTGTCTGGCTTCTTTCACTTAGCATAACATTCTCCAGGTTATTGCAAAGAGGGGGATTTCTTTTCTTAAGGCTGAATAATAGTCTACTCTGTGTAAATACTACATTTTCTTTCTCCATTCATCTGGGCACTTGGGTTGCTTCCCTGTCTTGGCTGTGATCAATAATGCTTATCAACATGGGAGTGAGGTATCTCTTTGATTACTCAGATTTCAATTCCTTTGGAGATATACCGGGAAGTGGGATTGCTGAAAATTCTTCATGGGATGCCCCAGAGGGCCACCTTGCCTATAGTAGATTTCAACTCTTGCTGCTCTCCCGCCCCTCCCCCTGAGGCTCTGTGCTCCAGTCATATGACATAACAATGTAATGGTTTCCCAAATTCTGCTGCTCACCTTAGGTCCTGACTAAGGCCAGGAATATTCTACCTACCACTCCCTACATCTAGCCAGCATTTATTCATCCTCCTTTGATTTTCTCTGTCCCACATCCAGTTGTGTTTTGTCCCCTATTATTTCCGTAATACCCTGTATACACTCATGATCACTTACTCCAAATCTACTTTCCTTTATAAACTGTACACTCACTGGAGGGCTGGGACTTTTCCCATTTTGTTCAACACTCTCGCCAGCACCAATACACTATATTTTTAACAATTAAATGGACATGGTGAAGGAAGAATAAGTTAGGGAAAATGTTGGGCTTTTAACACGCTTTCAGTTTTTTTTCTCATCTTGCTACTTACCTCACAGAAGGTAAGAGAAAGAATGTGCTGTTTGTCATATTTTCTTACATGAGCTGTGTCTTAATGTATGAGTAATTTCACAGACGTCAATCAGAGCTTTTACTCCAAGCAGCTACTTCAAGAAAGGCTTTAATTTTTAATATTCTCCCTCTTCAATTAATAAGAAATGTAATTAGAAATAAAAAGTATGTAATACATACTTATTAACCATGGTCCAGAGACTGAACATAATTTATTAAGGCAACATAGTTAAGTGACTCACTGTACACAGTTTTTCATTATAGCATCTGATTTTATAAACCAGCTACCAGCTTTGCTAATTTTCTCCTGCAAATCTGATTTATGCACTTTTACATTTTAAATGAATCGAATGTACTAAATAAAATTAACTTCATTCCTTCTCTGCTCATCCTTTACTTCTGTATAATGGTAAGAACCTGGAGATGAGGACTGACCTGTGCTGGCGGTCATTTTTAGTCACAGCCATAAAAACCCACAATTCAAAATTATCATAAAAGAATAACCTAGTTTCCTCTGAAAGGTTAGTCAACTAGTGTCATTAAACTTAATTTTTATGAACATCTCTGTTTTTTTCTCCGTAGACATATAAAATGGAAAGAAGTCCAATTTGGCTTATCCTGAATCAAAGGTATAAAGTCTCACCTTAATGGTGCCAACTAACATTTAGCTAGTTTATACAAAGAGAAATCTACATGCATTAATGGAGACAAATTCTATCCCATTAAACTAAACCCAAACCACTTACTCACAACCATTTGTTACAACCTCCTTTAAGCAGTGATCCTAGCATTCTCACTCTCCATGTCAGTCATGGGGTTTGCTCTTTTATTAATTTCTTTTTTTCTTTTCTTTCTTCTATTTTGTTGTTGTTTTGTTTAAAAACTTAATTATGTATACTTTTTGATGCCTATTTGTTTCAACAAAGAGAATTTTAATCATGGTAGACCCCAGGTTGACAGTGAAGGATAGAAAGGAGTTTCACAGACTCTGCTGCACAGAAATAACTACAAATCGACTAACGATGTACATATGCAGTGTGGTGCGATGGAGAGCACCTGGCTCATGGTCACAGGAGAACTGTGGCTTAGACCTCAGATTTGTAATTAAGTGACTCTGGTCTGCGACCTCAAAAGACTAATTTTAACCTGCAGGTCTCTTTCTCCTTTTCAGGGGGTTCTTGTGAGAGTTCTAGGAGATAACACATATCACATGATATTGTGATCTCCAACAAATGGTAAACATTCAAGGTATTTTAGTTATAACATCTTATCTATAAAGTCATTAAATTATCTGCTGTGATATTTAAGACCTCTTGTTTTCAAATATGTAAATATATAAGTACTATTCATAAACATAATCAAAGCTATTGATACACTCAATATATATTTAAAGTTGTGGCCATAGTCATTAACAGGGAATGAATATGAATTTTTAATTTTTGTATTAAAAAATTGACAGCTAAGGGGTACCTGGGTGGCTCAGTCAGTTTAGCATCTGACTTCAGCGCAGGTCATGATCTCATGGTTTGTAGTTCGAGCCCCACATCAGGCTCTGCACCCTTAGCTCTGTCTGTCTCTGTCTCTCTCAAAATAAATAAATAAACGTTTAAAAAAAATAAAAATTTGACAGCTAATGTGTGATATTTTGTTATCTAATAAGTAACTATACTTAGCTTTTACCTTAAAGTTGATAATTTAATACTGGATATCTTAAGGACCATCAGAATCCTGATTTCGATTTAACAATCCGGGTGAACTTACAGAAGGAATATAGTCTTCTAGTTCAATTCTCTATCCATTATTTGAGACTCAGAATTTTAAAAGTTCATCTGACAAATTTATTGAGCTCTAAGCACTATTCTGGTTGGAAGTAAACAATGTTAATTGTGTTTGTCATATTTTTGATAATTAGATGGTCAGAGGTGCCCACAAAACCCTACGTAGCAGAAATGGAAATTTGTAATAAAAACATCACAAAATGTAATACTTTCATAATGCTAGGAATGAAACAAAGATGAAAAGATGCAAAGATGCAGTTGATGCAAGATTGTTTTTCTCTTCAATGTTGCTTGACAAAAAGCAGGTTTACTACAGAAGTTAAATAATATTAGATATAGAATATCTAGAACACATGACCTTAAGGGTTGATGGTACTTTCTCCTGACGTATTTCATCTCAAAACTTAAGATTTCCTCTTTCCTTGATGTGTGTATGCCATCCTGACATGCTTAACAATCGTCAAATATAGTGTCATTTATTAACTCATCAATGGAATAAAGATAAGGCAGTAATAGAGTAAAAAGATGAGAGAAATTTCTGAAAAGAAACTACGAAGAAAGAGGTTTCAGGTAAGTTAGTGTGTGTGTGTGTGTCTGTGTGTCTGTGTGTGTGTGTCGGGAATTACCCAATTTGGAAACAACGAGGTGTAAAAGTGACAACTGAGAGGATGAACAAAACCACATGTGTACAACCACTCTGCAGAATAAAGAGAAGACTGTGAAGATCAGATATTTCATCAATGAGCTGTCATCCTATCCACTAAGTAGACTTATTGACTCAAGATGGTCTTGTTGCTCCCTGGGGAAAAAAAAAACAACAGTTTTCACAGAGGTAAATGAGAGACCTCTTTATATGCTTTTTTCCTCTTCATATCAGCCCAGACAGAATTTGGGATTGGCTGATTCATTACGTTTTCAGATGAAGAGAGATCCTCCAAATCAAAAAGAAATCCTCTTTGGCCCATCTCCCGCTTAGGACTTGAATCTTAATGCGAAACATTGGCAAATTATCAAATTATCTCTTTTGACATGGCTGGCCCTTTAGCTAAGGTTTTTCTCAGAATTTGCATTTTTTTTAATTACAGCTTATTTTTAAACTGTATTTGACATAAAGACTAACTGCTCCATGAACTGTGGAAAAATCTCCTACTCTTTGACATGAGATACCATTTATCTTAGGCAATGAGATGTAACACTATTGTTTCAGACACTGATTAGTTCTCATTCTGAACCCATTTAAGCGAGTTTGGCTTGAGAGCTGTTCATTACTCCACCGAAAGAAAGAAAGGAAGGGAGGAGAGAAGAGAAGGAGGGAGGCAGAGAAGAATGGCTGGACTCAACTTCAGGCGAGACTACTGAAAACTGGAGTGTTCCTGTGTATACACAGATCAGACATCTATTCCCAAGATATACCAATTTTTTTCTTTCCCTGGGGTTATAAAATAATCAAGCTTTAGTCCAAATTCTTAACATGACCACAGGAAAAGTGAGTATTTCTGATGAGACTCTGCGTGGGCTGTGTATCTAGAAGTCAGTAACTTCAGAGAACGTGTCTCTTCCCGCATTTTCTCAGTGTGTGGCTAGAATCAAGAAACTTGAAGGTGCTTACAACTGGCTAACAAGTTCTGTAATCAAGACTTCTTAAGAAAGCATATTACTAAAAAAACAGGGAAGTTCATTCTAGCAGGAAACTTGCTATTTGGTGAGCTACAAGCTGACGACTCCTTAGGGAAAATTTAAAGAGCAGCCACTTGGGCTCGTGCATCCACGATTAAGAATAAGTGCATATAAAGGTTCACATAGCAACTAAATCTCTCTCAAGAGAAAAGTCCTTGAAGTTGGAGCTCTTGTTATATCTCCGTGTTAATTACGCTGGTATGTTAAGCAGCAGTTGGGCCAAGAAAAGAAAATCATTATTATTTCCGGTGTGGAGACTACTGAATATCAACTACAAAGTTATAGAATTAAGTTATAAATGGACATGAATCCAATTACATCAGAGTCTACTAACCAAGGCTCTTAGAAAAACTGGCAAATCACTCCAAACACTAAAAAAAAAAAAAAAAAAGATAATAGGACTTATTTTCTTTGATCAAAAGCTATATTAATTTATGCACAAGACAGAGTACACAATGTAGTCTTCTAAACACATGACTCAAAATGTCAAAATACAGAGGAAGTAATGCAGAGCAGAGCATATCCAAAAGAAAAGAAAATAGTGGGAAAGGCCACCCCATCTTTTTACTGAATCTTAATGGCATTTAGAACCACCCCTATAATGACCACTTGTTGGGTTTACCCAGAATCCCTTCCTCTTCTTTTGCTAAGAGGAAAACAACAGTCCTTACTGTATGACCCTCTTCTCCACCACATGCTCTCTGCGAGACAGCCAATCTTGATAACCAAGTCCACCCGCTGAAGGAATGAAATATCACTCAGGTTCAACAGCCAGAGGGCATTACTTTTCTTAACTAGAGGAATTTGTTCCAGGATGGGCATATGACTCTAACATGGCCAGTTAAAATGTATCATGAGATCGGATGCTGAGAGAGATAGGATCTCTCTTTTCTGGGAGGACAAGAATCACAAGCAATGAGTGCATACTCGGGGCTACCACTGGCCATTTTTCCTAATATGTGGCCAAAGCCTGTACAAAACACAGAAAGCCACACCCCAAAAAAGCAGAACAATAAAATGGGGATTAAAATAGAAAGGTGACGACATTAGCCAAGCCCCTGGATCCATTATTCAAGGATAATATCCATCGAGAATAACATATTCAGGGATAAGCCAATATCACACTGTGTCTTGAGACTTTTTGAAGATTTAGCATTATGACAATTTTAACCTAAGTTAGCAAATAGCAATTTCCATGTCCTAATGACCACGATGACATTCTCTAGAGATAGTTTTGTTTTGCTTTCCCATACAGATGGCATCCCTGGCCCTGCGTAGCCTTCTCCCCAAAAGAAGCTTAATGACCTTTGTAACTGGGAGTAGAAAAATAGCATGGATACATGAAGCCATTTATGGGAAAACAAGGATTTCAAAGCATGAGTGCACCTAGGTTAGGTCAACAGTACCAACTCCTACGTGAAGAACACAACCCAAGTAAGAACTGCAGGAATTGTAAGGCCTGCTTTTTTTTTTATTTAGGTTATTATAGGAAACCAATTTTTCAGTCACTTTAGTTACTGACTTTCTCAGTGCCATGAGGAGAATATGACAGAAGCCCAGACATAACGTAAAGTGTTACGAAAAAAATTCCAACATGGCACACAGCCCAGTGAGGACATGCTTCTATCCTAAAGTCTGCTCCATACTTTTCATACATAGCCTTCTTGTGTCCTTGACTTTTAGCTGAAGTCCACATTTGGTGGTTGTAGCTATTGTTTTTATAACTTGTGACTATTCACGTGATCTTGAATCCAACACAATAACCTTCAGTATTTTGACCCTCTGAATTAAAGTAATTCCATAAAGTAATCATGCAAATTCCATTGTAACCAACCCAGCCCTCTTTTTTCATTTTTTAAGATTATTTTGAGAGAGAGAGAGAGAGGGCAAGTGGGCGAGGGGTTAGAGAGAGGGAGAGAGAATCTCAAGCAGGCCCCACATGGAGCCAATGTGGGTCTTGAACTCATGAACTGCAAGATCATGACCTGAGCCAAAACCTAGAGTCAGATGCTTAACCAATTGAGCCACCTGGGTTGCCCCACCAGCTCAGCCATCTTAAACAAAGTTTACCTTTTCCTATCCAGTTCTTAAAGATTCAAAATGAATCTTGCTCTGGGTCCTACCTAATAATTTCTTAACTCAGAACCCATTAGAGCTTTCTATCCAGTTGCACAGGAATGAGAAGGCTGGAAAAGCAGAGGCAAGTGCTGAACTGTAGCTTCCAGACTGTAAAAAAAGTTGGGGAGTTCTGTGGTGACCAAGCCATCAATGTATTTCATCTGTTTTCCCTCTCTTCTGAAGCCATGACTCCAATGACATGTACATCCCAGAAAAAGGAGAAGACAAGTATTAGAAAGTGGCTAAAACAGTCCCCTGTCCTACAGAAGCTTCAAGGAGAAATTGCCACTGAAATTTTATTACAGCTTTTCTTATAGCAATTTATACCGATGCTATAAAAATGTATCATTCCCTTCAACCCCAAAATTCCACTCCTGGGAATGTATCCTAAGGAAATAACTCAACAGAAGGAAAAACCAACTGCACAATAACGTTATTTGCAGCTCCATCTAAAATTGCAAAGTACCAGAATCAATCTAAATGTATAGCAGTAAGGAATTTTTAAATAAATTATTGGGTATAATTCAATGGAATATTACACAGCCATAAAATGATAATTATACCGTCTTGATATAATATTCAGGGAAATGTATAAACTGTTACATTCTTTATTATAATTACAAATATGAAAACGAAGAAGGTACATATGCATAAACATCAGGATGGAATATAAAAAATAAAAGCAATCGTATTGAAAGTGTGAGGTCACTGGTGGTATATCTTCTGCCACACTTAATTTATGTCATGTTATAAATCGACAGCAGCCATGACAACATTCCGCCTTCTCCTTCAGGGGAGAAAAATCAACCTTAGTTATCCATTTGTTTCTTAAAAAGGCTCTCACTGAGCAGCTGCTATGAGTCAGTGTTCATTCGGAATTAGGGATATATTCACCTAAAGTCAAATATGCTCCGGCCCAGGTTTCTTTAGCTTCATTCCATGCAATTAGAAAATATTTACAGGACTTTGTCACCCCATATGTCTGTAACTACCACGTTTCATCTCAAACAGGATGCCCAGTCCCCCTCACTTACTCACGATTTCTGAAACTGAGATGCATTTTCTAATTGATGTCACAATCAATTAGATACAGTCACTGTCACCTGTTGTGATGAAGTTATAACTGCATATATGCAAACTTGGTCAAGGATCTGCATATGCTTGTCATTTTAGCTGCACTGCTGGTAGCACAAAACATCGTTTGTGCTTGTTTTTCACAGTCATTTAAAATTTGCACAAGGGACGCCTGGGTGGCTCAGTCGGTTAAGCGCCCGGCTTCAGCTCGGGCTCATGATCTCACGGGTCATGAGTTCAAGCCCCACATGGGGCTCTATGCTGACAGCTCCGAGCCTGGAGCCTGCTTCGGAGTCTGTGTCTCCCTCTCTCTCTGCCCCTCCCTGCTTGTTCTCTCTCTCTCTCTCTCTCAAAATAAGTAAAATTTGTACAATTATATAGCATTAAGGAAAAAGTATACATGCAGGAAGGCACAGATACTTAGCAACGATATAAATCTAATAACAGGGGAGCAAATATCTTTGTTACAGAAATGACTCCAATTCCCCCATCTTCCTGCCATAACAACCAGATTATTTTACTTGCATTTTCTTTATTATACAAGCACGAAGATGATAAATGGCAAAAGAAAAATCTAAGTCTAAGCCTAAAATAGTCTCTTGGGAAGGTAAAATAAAAGCTTTAAGACGTTAGGAACATGGCATCATAGTTTAATTGAGAAGGATTGTTTTGAGTGTTATATAAAATAATGATACCACTTAAAAATCTATTGCTATCAAAGATGCAACTGGTACAGTCATTGACAGCACAAGTCAGGGATGACCTGACTTCCTTTTAACCGCTGCTCCTTTCTCTGGTTGATAGAAGGCTTTCCGTAAGTCGCTATACTTGTGACCAATGCTGGAGAATTCATGTGCTAAAGCAAAAAACCAACATACTTATTCTCCAGCCTGGACATCGGTCCTCTAAATGGAAACTGATTGGGCAATTCTACGGGAAACCACAATTTGTAGGAAAACTGTCTTAGAAACAACCCATTTTTCTCATTGGTGGTTTAATAAAATTGGGTAATAATGTCCTATTCTCCTAACAGAGAGTATCTCCTAATTGGTCATAACTAGCTCTGCAACAAGCACTTAAAGGACCTGATTGTGTTTGCTAATGGACAATCTGGCCTGCTTTGAGCAGGAAGGTGATTTCATAATACTAACCGGAACTTCAGGAGAGCAAGGTTTGAATACATACCATTGTGACTCCAAAGGTGGTCTCCTAATATTATTCCTGGAACGTGGAATTCCATTCATTTCTCTCCTTATTCTTTTTTATATTCTTTCCAAATTTTTATTTGAATTCTACTTAGTTAACATGCACTGCAATACTGGTTTCGGGAGTAGAATTTAATGATTCATCACAATATAATACCCAGTGCTCATCACAACAAGTACCCACCTTAGTACCCATCGCCCATCTAGCCCTCCCCCAACTACACCCCTCCCCCAACTACACCCCTCCATCAATCCTCAGTGTGCTCTCTATCGTTAAGAGTCTCTCATGGTTTGTTTCCCTCTCTCTTCCCCCCCATATGTTCATCTGTTTTGTGTCTTAAATTCCAAATATGAGTGAAATCATTTGGTATTTGTCTTTCTCTGATTGTCTTCTTTCACTTAGCATAATACACTTTAACTCCATCCTAGTTGTTGCAAATGGCAAGGTTTCATTCTTTTGGATGGCCGAGTAATATTACATTGTGTGTGTGTGTGTGTGTCTCTATATACAGAATTCAATTCCATAGAATTGAATATATATTCCAATATATATCTATATTCCATAGAATTGCCCTAAAGTGTATATATGTAGACACACACACACACACACACACACACACACTCTCCATATCTCTCTCCATTCATCTGTCGATGGACATCGGGGCTCTATCATTCAGCTATTGTTGATAATGCTGCAATGAACATTAGGGTGCATGTACCCCTTCGATCTATATTTTTCCTCTCCATATTCTTTCTTTTTAATTTTTTTTAACATTTATTTATTTTCGAGAGACATAGAGACAGAGCATGAGCAGGGGAAGGGCAGAGAGAGAGGGAGATACAGAATCTGAAGCAGGCTCCAGGCTCTGAGCTGTCAGCACAGAGCCCGACGCGGGGCTCAAACTCACAGACCGTGAGATCATGACCTGAGCTGAAGTCGGCCGCTTAACCGACTGAGCCACCCAGGCGCCCCTTCCTCTCCATACTCTTAATTCTAGCCAGAAGGCTTTGTTAAAATCTTCACCAGAGCAAAGTGCATAGGTATTATTTAGTACCTTTTTTCCTTTTTTCTTCACCCATCTCCCTTCCCATCCCTTTCTTTCCACAGCAGAAGCACAGGTTCAGAAGCCTTGTGTCAAGCACCAGCCAGGCCAAATAAGGAGAGACACTTCATGGAAAAATACGACATTAGGAAGTTGGGGAGGGGGGAAGTGAATTGGAATTATGATTGACGGTACCCAAGCCAGTATATACTGCATCTCATACTGTGGCTGTTTGAGGATAATGAGGCTCAGATGCACACGGGAAGGAAACTGGCTTCATTCCTCAATAATAGTTTGTCTTCAATCTTGACTTTTAGAGAAATCCGAATGAGAAGTTTAGCTGGTACCAGGACGCGGGAACGCAGGCGTGTTATATGCCGCAATATGACAGCACTGCTACCTCTGCCTTTGCCTGGCCCCTGGCCCACACTGTACATCCTGATAACCAGAGCCTCGGTGAACTTTCATCTCCCTTTCCTTTTCTCTTCCCACTAGGCAAGCACCCTGGCTTTTCTCCAGAGAGCTTATGCGGATGTTCGGAGCATGATTGTGTTTGCATTTTGGGGAGGTATTTCTGGCAGCAGTGAGGAGAATATACTGGACTAAAAATACTTAAGGCAGAGGTTGCTGTTAGAAAGATAAGAGGTGGTTTTAAGGCAAAGCAAGGCTGCAGTGGATCGACGGGAGTGGAAGGAGCTGGGCTCGGTGGCAAGAAAGGGTAGTGCAGCAGAACAGACTGCCTCGAGTAAAAGCTCGGTGGTGACTGGTCAGCAGCATTGCTGTCTGATGGCCTTCATTCCTAATCTTGACACTGTCGGGAGTGGATGCTCTGTCTCGTTTATCACGCTTCCGTGTTACCCTTTCCCCCCTCTCATCCCCTGCCTCCTGCCCCCTTGTGTTCTCAGAAATGTTGGGGACTCTCACTCAACTCAGCTCTCCCTTCCGGCTAAATCACCTCATACCTGGCTTCATGCCTTTACGGGCCATCGTGAGCACAGCGGGGACAAATGTCTAAGATTTCTGCGAGGGTCTATAATCCACCGTGGAGATGAATCAAAAAAGGTGATCATTCTGAGTACTGAGTTGCTTGAATTTATTTAAACCTTGTTCCGAATTATAGCTACCTAGAAATCTATGTAGATGTTTGTCATCACAGACTTATGAATAAGTGCGATTTTATTAGGAACAGGTTTTTATTGAGAACTGTATTGTCATTCAACACGACAGGCTTATTTTACGTGCACCCTTGGTTGGCTCAAGCAGGACACCAGACTCAAGTGCTCACCTGGTGGTGGCTGATGGAAAGTGGAAACACAGCAGTGAATTTTTCCACATGGTCTACAGATCCTGCGGATTAAAAAAAAAAAAAAAAAGAAGAAGAAGAAAAAGATTCTTGATCAAATAAATTTAGGAAACGCTGCACATCTGAATCTCTTCTGGAAGCAACTTTGATGTTTGCATTCACATCTCAAAGGCTCTGGGAAGTCCTACACTAAATAAAACTACTTAACAGGGCGTTTCCTAAACACTGCAACCATTAAAGCCCATCTAAACTTGGAAAACCGATTTAGCCTGACTGTGCTTCACTGCCTCTCTGTGGTGGACGTATTGGACCTTCCTTCCTACAGAAAATGCTAGAAAGAACTGACAAGCACAATTAAGAGTCACTTTGCAAATGGGAACTCGCTGGCCCTTAAAACCAAGGAAGGGCCAAGTCTGTGCCACATTTAGACCATTGTTCCATCGTGCCGTGGCCTTCCTTTCCCCAAATAAGCCACGGTCATCTCTCACACTGAAAGGAGGAAATTACACGCTGGCCGTTGCAGAGTGAACTTAAGAGGGAAAAATGAGAGTCAGATCTGCCCCCAGAACGAAGTGTCCCGTGAGGCGATGGGGCTCGAACCTTACAGGCCCCTTAGGGAAGACCTAGCCACGTACGAAATTATCATGGATTTTCATCAAATTTGCAAATAAGAAATACTTACACTGCAATAGTTGAGATACTATTTCTTTCCACTCTGATTTGCCATCTGTTACATCTTCCCCTGGGTCGGGTAAGGGCGTGATCGTGAGTCGTTTTGGTTTTTTGGCTCAGAAGTTGAGTGAGGGACGCACTGAGTCTGGGTTTAATAGGATATGTTCATGCAGCTGCCAGTCATTTCTGTGAAGTTGTGACCGACCATCCCAGTGAAGGAGTGCCTTCCAAAAATCCTCCTCCAGCCCGCTGCGCCAGCCTATGGGGCATCATGATCGAAAGCGTGGTGGGAAGCAAGCATGTCCTGTGATTGACGCAGCACCAGAACGATGTGGTTTGTGGAAGAAAAGAATGTTTGCACTGTAGGCAGTCAGACACTAATTTCTGTGATATTTTGCACAGAAGATTCCATTCTCATTAATGCACAATCAGAATTAAAGTTTTCTTCTGTCAAAAGAGTACTTGATTATGCCACAGACACAAATACACGTGTACCATATATTTTCCCTTTTTTGATGAGAATCCTTTTTTTACATGAAATTTACCAGAATTTCTGTCTTTGTAGGGCACAAGCCTACAGCTGTCACAATGTTGTATGCATCCCAAAATATTAGGTGATGTCTTAGAATATCCCTCATAGGGGAGCCTGCTTGGCTGGTTCAGTCAGTTAAGTGTTCGACTTCGGCTCAGGTCATGATCTTGCTGCTCGTGGGTTCAAGCCCCACGTGGGGCTCCATGCTGACAGCTCAGAGTCTGGAGCCTGCTTCGGATTCTGTGTCTCCCTCTCTCTCTGCCTCCCCTGCTTGCACTCTCTCTCTCTCTCTCTTCCTCTCTCTCTCTCTTTCTCTCAAAAATAAACAGTAATTTTTTTTAATTTTTTAAAAAAGAATATCCCTCACATACTGTCTGGATACAGTCTAGCAGCTCAAGATGAAGTAGTGCACGCTACTGTCACTGATCTAGTGACACAGGATAAAGAAAGAAGTGAAAATATTCATTAATAAGTCACCACATGTGATATAAGATTCATTTCATTAGAACACTTTCAGCTCAATACAATAGAGCAGCAATTTTAAATGACTTGATCTACTCTTCTTTATTCTCTAATTTCAAATTTATTTTATATTATTTCAGAATTAGAGATAATATCAAAATTCAAATATGATCCAAAGGAACCAAAATGTAAACTGAAAGAGAATACTGGCAAAGTTTCAATATTACCAAAATTCTTATTATATCATGACAGAA
Source organism: Paguma larvata (assembly GCA_030068075.1). Taxonomy (NCBI): domain Eukaryota; kingdom Metazoa; phylum Chordata; class Mammalia; order Carnivora; family Viverridae; genus Paguma; species Paguma larvata. Next base: position 86,453,518 of record CM057834.1, on the reverse strand, counting down.
ACTAAAACTCACAGATCAGTATCACGACCGTAAGGATAAGAATCCTATTCGAACAGTCCCAAATCAGAAGTAAAAAAACAAGAGACAAATGAATATTTCAGGAAACGCAATTTGCAGTGTTTAACAAATGTTGTTAGATTAAAAAGATGCTCAACATCACTCATCATCAGGGAGATACAAATCAAAACCACACTGAGATACCACCTCGCACCTGTCAGAGTGACTAATATTAACAACTCAGGCAACAACAGATGTTGGTGAGGAAGCAGAGAAAGAGGAACCCTCTTACGCTGTTGGTGGGAATGCAAACTGGTGCAGCCATTCTAGAAAACAGTGTGGAGGTTCCTCAAAAAATTAAAATAGAGCTACCCTACAACCCAGCAACAGCACCGCCAGGAATTTATTCAAAGGGTACAGGAGTACTGATTCATAGGGGCACTTGTACCCCAATGTTTACAGCAGCGCTTTCAGCAATAGCCAAATCGTGGAAAGAGCCCAAATGTCCATCAACTGATGAATGGATAAAGATGTGGTTTATATATACAATGGAATACTACTTGGCCATGAGAAAGAATGAACTCCTGCCAGATGCAACAACGTGGATGGAACTGGAGGGTATTACTTACATGGAGTAAGTCAGTCAGAGAAAGACAGATATCATACGTTTTCACTCATATGTGGAACTTGAGAAACTTAACGGAAGACCATGGGGGAAGATGAGGGGAGAAAATAGTTACAAACAAAGAGAGAGGCAAACCCACAAGAGACTCTTAAATACAGAGAACAAACTGAGGGTCATCAGGGGGTTCGGGTGGGAAAGAGAGGAAAAATGGATGATGGGCATTGAGGAGGGCACTTGTTGGGATGAGCACTGGGTGGTGTACATAAGCAATGAATCTCGGGAATCTACCCCCGAAATCAAGAGCACGCTGTATACACTGTATGTTAGCTAACTTGACAATAAATAGTATTTAAATAACAGATAAATAAATAAATAAATATTAGTCCCAATTAGACTGCCTAAGAAAACTTCAACTGTCTAAACTTGTAAAGTTTATATACAAAGCAAAGTTTAAAGGGGTTTTTCCCAATTTCACAAAAATCCTAAACATTTGCATAGCATTACGAATAGATGCCAAGCTGAAATAAATGTTTCTAAAGTATCAGTAACACAAATCAATTTTGAGTCGATCATGCTAAGGGTAAAAACTATTATCTCTCTACTTTATAGAAAGTGATATTTAAAAATTTATTGTCATTTGAAGAGGCAAAGAGAATGCAACCAAACAATGTTTCAAGTATAAAAGCGCGTTGGGAAGTTAATTAATAAAAGTGTGTTCTTTTTCAGGATTTTGTGATGATTTGGATATCTGTATACTTTAAAAAGCGAGTAACTTGTGATTTCTTATCTTAAATATTTATTTTCATACCTAATTTAAAGTTACATTTGTAACTTTGTATTCTTTGTCTTACAGAAATCTCCCCAAGTCATCAAAGCCTCAGACCCCTCACAACCTGGATCCACTCCTGATCCATCCTTTCTTACACTTTGGTGAGGGAATTCATTCAAACAGATCGACCAACTGGTTATTTTATAACATTTATATATTGACTTGGCTGCCAGTGTGAATTTAATGAAAGTGTATCCTGTACCTAGACCTCCAAAGATAAGCTTCTCTGAGCTCAAATCATATCCTGATAGTGATACAATTCTCCAAAATGAGAAAGCTGGTAGGAGTAAATCTTGCCTTCTATTCTGGAAGTTTCGGGTTCTGTCCATTGGAAAGGAGTCCATGGCACAGAATTAAGATTTTTGAAGATATATATAGACAGTTAGGTGCATCTAAATGTAATCCTTTGGTTTTATAAAGCCAGTTTCACGAAGAAAGGCTTCTAGCATTTACTCATGATAATGTTCATAAGCAAGATGATTTAAAACTAATATTTGCTTTGTGCTCTGTTGCTATGATGGCACAGACAGATTAATAGAGGAAGTTGAAGACACTACAAATGATCGTTTGTCTTTCCCTGCTTAGAGCAACCCTTGGAATATACTACCCTCCCTCCCTGCCAACCACTACAGACATAGATCAATAACCCACTCTCTGTGTGGCATTAAATAAAGTGTGTGGAGTTGGGAGATAAGGTAAATCTTTTCTAGGGACTTTCCTAAATTCTAAACAGTCTGGCCTGTGACTCTTAGAAACTTTAATTGCTTGCTTCCTTTGCTGCCCCCAAGCTCTTCTCCCCCATAACAAAAAGGCTAAAGAAAATTAAGGAAAAGGGGGAGAAAAGTAAACCAAATAGCCAACAGTTCAACAGGGACAAGAGGGTAAACGGGATAAAATATATTAAACTAAGATTAAGATTCTTATGTTTTCGGGGCACCTGGGTGGCTCAGTTGGTTAAGCATCCGACTCTTGATTTCTGGTCAGATCATGGTTGGTGGGTTCGAGCCCCATGTCGGGCTCTGTGCTGACAGTGTGGAGGCTGCTTGGGATTTTCTCTCTCTCTCTTTCTCTCTGCCCCTCTCCCACATGTGCACTCTGTTTCTCTCTCTCAAAATAAATAAATAAACTTAAAAAAAAAAGATTCTTATGTTTTCGACCTGGGATCCTCCTTCAGTGTTTACAAAGCATTAAAAATAGGTACACCGTGCATTCGGTCTACAACACCTCGTCTTCATAATTAGCTGGCATACACGCGACATTCACAGAAAGCCAGGAAACAAGATGACGGCTTGGCAACGATGCAGCAACTCTTCCATTTTTCATTGTTATGTTGATGAGCAATTGAAAGGGCTGTAATCAAAAGAACTCTGTAATTCTATTTTTAGTGGTCTGTTTACTGTCCATATTAAATACACAGAGCAAGAAAAAGTAACCTGGCACGGTCAACACTATAAAAAGAAACGAATGACCCTCTCATGATGCCCTTCTACAGTCACGCAGGAAAAGGCTCACTGAAATGCGAATTTGGTCCATTTTCAACAAAGTGGTTTACATTTCCTACTCCATGTAATATAAATTATTTGTGAACTGTTCTGAATTCGTCTGATGACCAGCGTGTCATTAACCCCACGAGCACTCCTCCTTGACTTGGCGGTAACATCAGGTCAGCCACGCGCTAGCAGGCTGACGTGAACATCTGTGACAGTGTGAACTGAGAGCCCAACAACTCATGGGGAATGGGAAGTGTGGACTGGTGCCAGTTTGAGGGTACTGAGCAGGTGCTCCCCTCTCCCCAGTCAGCTAAAGGGCACTGACCGTCAGGCAATGCCGTAGCTGCGGTCCAGAACACGCCGAGGAAATGACCCCTGGCCACTCAGTGTTTGGCAGTTCATTCCAGGTAGACATCCTGGACTTGGGGTCTGAGAATCATCATTTGTTCCAGACTCTTTCCCTCCAGGCAGGTGAACCCCTAAGCCGTCCACCACCACCTATGGCTGTCTCTTTCTTGCCTCTGTCTTACAGGGAAGCCAGGGGACGGCTTGAGACAGCTGAAATAGAGTCACATAACAAGACAGGCATCAAGAGGAAGAAAAGATTCACCATAAGAAGGTAATGTTCTCGTTACAGGAAAGACTGTACAAGAACACATCCGGATCATAGCAATCATCACTATTATACTGTGCCAACTCGTGTCACAACACATATCTATCAATGTCAGGTTGGCATCCTATTCTGCTTCCAAGACAGCGAGAGACGATCCCAGCTCTGACAGCAATCTATCATGTCTGTTATTTCCCTATGTGAGCAAGACAGGGAGAAATGACGACCTTCGCCTTGGTGAAGCAGAACCTTTCTCTCCTTTATTTTCCCTTTGAAGAAGGGATACTCCATAGTACTTATTAACACTCTTTAAATCTGTTTTGTCAAGTCCAAAGATCTGTATAAATGCATCATATTATTTTAATCATGATCATTAACATTAGGTAAATCCTTAGTTTTTCTTTAGATAGGTTCATATTATTCCAAGAGAACACATGGTAAAATTCTTGAGGCCTAACACCCTAATCTATCTCCCTTGACTTAATCTTAGGACATCCCAGTTTCTATTCCTGATATCTCGATTTAGTTGGATGGAAAGCAAATACACAAGACCACACTGTGTACAGACTCTGCCTTTAAATTTTTTTTCCATGTTTTATTTATTTTTGAGAGACAGAGAGAGACTGAATGTGAGCAGGGGAGGGGCAGAGAGAGAAGGAGGCAGAATCTGAAACAGACTCCAGGCTCTGAGCCGTCAGTGCAGAGCCCGACATGGGGCTTGAACTCACAGACAGCAAGATCATGACCTGAGCCGAAGTCAGATCCTTAACCGACTGAGCCACCCAGGAGCCCCTAGACTCTGCCTTTAAGGGACTCACAAGCCAGGAGAGAATTTATTACAACTACAAAGATATGCTCAAGATGCCATATGAGTCAAGAAAGGGAAGTTTCTTCCTTCCTCAGAGTCCTCATATATATTGTTCCCTTGGTCTGTGGGGGGGACACTTAGCTGACTTTCTGCCTGGAGAACTCCTGTGTATCCTTTACATCTTGGCTTAGATGGCCCTTCTCCGGAGAAGCTTTCTTACTTGCATCCTTTCAGGTAGAGTCTACCTGTTGGACGCTCCCTTTCACAGTACTTACGGCATAAAAACAAAATAATTTGTGATTATTTGTTTGATGCATATATCCCCCACTAGACCATGGCTGCCTCGCTGTTATATGTCTAGCATGTAGAAAAAGGGAAAACACACCTCTGGGATATCTGAAAGGGTAAGTGGACTTCAGCAAACAAGCATGGAAGCCAAAGAAGGAATGGCTTTCCGGAAGGAGAAAAAAATGGGGAGAGATGATACACTTGGAAAAACTGGCAGGAAATAGATTAATGAAGAGGTGACGTGCCAAGGGGTTCAAACACAGCCCTCTATGTACTGGCAGCCACTGAAGACGTAAGTGAGAAAGTGACAAGCATTTTAGAAATATGGCTTTGGCAGTAGTGAGGGCAAGAAGAGCTTTCGGGCAAGGAACTCAGTGAGAAAGGTACTGAGAAATGTTGAGTGTCTGAATCAAGGGAGAACCTGAAAATGTAGAGAAGGGATGGATTTGAAGGACATCAGGAAAGCAGAAATAACAGTTATCTGCAATCATTTAGATGCAGTTGGGCAGGGATTAGAGGGGTTATGGATGACATCTGGGGTCTTGGATTAGATGACTTGTGATATGGGTACAGTGTGATACCACCAATCAATATTTCAAATAGGAGGTTAGGTTTGTGTCAAAGATAATAGCCATAACTGTGCACTTCCTGAGTCTGAGGTGCCCATGGGTCTTCCAGGAAGGATGTCAATAATCCAGGTGAGTAAATGGATTGAAGGCTCGGGAGAGAGAAGTGGGCTAGAGCTGGAGGTTTGGGATTCTCAGTGAATGAGTGGGGACTAATGCCATGAGAGTATAAGAGAGTGACAAGGAGGTAGAATGAAAAGAAAAAGCGCTGGTTGCAGAGCCCTCATAAACTCTCTTGCCCCTTCCATCCAGCACACCACTTGCCATCTTCTGCTGGCTCGGCACTCCTCCTCTGCAAGACGCCTCATCCCAACCCCCTGGCCCGGGCCTTCACTATCCTCACCAACAACCCAGTACTCATACCTTAGGCAGACATAAAATTCCAATTCCGAATGCCTCCAGGAACGTGAGAAAAAGCAAAGTTGTAACTTCAAGATGGTGGCAGGATCACAGACAACAAGGCTGTGCTACGGGAGGCTGTGCTTGTTTGCTGGGGCTGCCACAACAAAATACCACTGGGGGCTAGCAGTCCAAGATCAAGGTGTTGGCAGGGTTGATTCCTTCTGAAGGCTGTGAGGGAGACTCTGTCCCATGCTTCTCCCCTTAGGCTGGTGGTTTCCGGCAATCTTTGGTGCTTCTTGGCTTGCAGACACATCACCCTGATCTCTGATTTCATGCCTTCATGGCATTCTTCCTGCCTGCATGTGCTTGTACCCAAATCTCCCCATTTTCTAAGCACACCAGTCATGTTGAATTAGGTCCCACCCTAATGACATTATCTTAAATTCACTAATTGCATCGGCAACAATGCTATTTTCCAAACAAAGTCACCTTCTAAGGTACTAGAAGTTAAGACTTCGAAATACAAATTTTGAGAGAATACAATTTAAGCCATGACAACTGTTGAACACCATCCATTTGTTTTTTGGTTTGTAGAGAAGCTATTTCGTTCATAAAGTAATATAATGAGAAAGTGCTCTGTGACCTGGAAATTGTTAAAAGTACCATAGTTGTTACCTTTGATAAGACGTTAGCAACTTACATACATAGTATTGCGAAATCATTAAGAGTGAAGCTGAGGGCCCTTACTAATCCAAATGCTGAGTGTATGGACACAATGATATGGTATAATCACCATGCCAAATTTTTAGTCCTTTCTATGCAAAAAAAAAAAACCTAGGATCAGACTTCTGATAGCTGTTCTAGCACTATTTTTAGACTTTGTGACTGTCTGCATTGTTGCCCCCATGAGTTTTGTCATGGCTTTGTGTAAAATGAGTTTATTCATCTCTGAAGAGCTAAATGTCACTGTTGGGACTGTGGCCATTAGTCCCTGACTCTTCGCTGGGACATCATCAGTGCTCATGAGGTCATTGCTTGCTCCCCCTGCCCCCACCAGCAACAAGTGTCAGTGGCATCATTCAGAGCCTGCGGTGTGACCGTCGTAGAGCATCCCAGGGTGCACCCGCAATCCCATGCTCCATCACCAGCCCAACTGTTCCACGTTTCTGAATTAACGTTTTTAATGAAATTCTGCCTCGCGCTTTTTATTGGCTTCAAAGCTTCTTCCCGGCATCTTAGAACTGAACTTGTAGATATTGGCATGCCTCTAAATCCCATTCTCCACTTGAGAAAAGGGATTAAAAGCTTAGACCTCCTTTTGATCTGCACGGCACAATGCTACCTCAGAACCCCGCAAACTGGTGATATTTGGCTCCAGTTTCTTTGAGGGTGCTTTCATTCAGAAGAAGTTTTGCCCAACAGAATCACAGAAAACCTTTTACTTGCATGCACCTTTGTACTTCTTGCTCCAAAACCTATCCCCACACACCTAATTCCTCCCTCACAATGTAATTATAAACATCGGCATAGCATTCTGCATAAGCCCCATGAGGGATTACAGTCCCTCTTAGTCCCATGACGTAGCTACCGCCCCTGTGGGCCTCCATCCAGCTGAATGGAGGGCCGCAAAGAAGGCTTTCCCTACTGGGTGTTTTCGTTTATTGTTTATTATATTGGGACAGACACAAGTCAGTTAACTTGCCAGCCTCGATCTAAGCAGGTGGGGACCAGAAGTTTTTCTTGCCTTAATTTAAGTTCCCTCCCCCTCTTCCTTCAAGTTAATTCTCGAGTCCATTCAGACTCTACTAATAGTCTGTATATAACGGCCCAACATCAGAATTCCCACCTTGCTAGTCACAAAGCAGGGACAGGCGGTGCTTTGGCATAATACCTACTCCTCAACTCAGAGCCAATGATGCTATATGAAATTTTAAGTGCAGAATTCTCAAAATTAAATTGCTGCCAAACCAGAGAGGACATACATTGTGAATCACTGGAGAGAAAAATTACAAAGGGCTTGGGTTGGCTGCGTTCAGCTGGGTTGATAGCTATGGGGCAGAGGGAGAAAGGCAAGGAAGCGGTGTTAGAGAAAAATGAAAATCCACTTTTATAGAAAATTAGGTGGTCAGGGATATGGGTGAGGGGAGGCATAAAACTGCACAATGTCCAGGGTGACCTAATGGAGGCAGTCAGGTCTTGGGGTGAAAAGAGATGAAACAGGGAGAGGAATAAAAGGAGTCCTAGGAGCAGAGTACATATTTGTGAGGACTGTCTACGGGGTCATTGTGTCCTCCAACCAAAAGCCAATGGAAGTAACTAAATTTCAAAGACTCAATGGAGGCAACAAGGCGAACGCCACAAAGGAAATGGGGGAGAGGGGCTTGGAGAAAGAGCGATAATGAGAGGAAGATATTGAGAGAGGCAGTTCAGTGTTTTGAAACCAGCAGATATTGGTAGAAATTGGGAGAATTCTGTCTCTCTCACCTGGGAGGCACCTCACTGACACTGCCTTTACCTCTTCCTGCTATCAGGGCCGCCCCGCCCTCACAGCCTCCTGCACCTGGGGTCAGCGGTATCCAGGGTCACTCTGGTTAAGGAACACCTACCTTTCTGCCTGGGTCTGTAGTCAGTTTTTGTCTCAGCTTAATGGCAAATCAGATTCTTCTATGGATGTGGCCAACACGTAAATAGGCTTTTGCTCCCCGAGACTCCTGCAACGGACTCTTCATCAGCCTCCATTTCCACTCCTGAAATGTTTTCACCCCTTCTTCATTCTGGCTTGAACCATTTGGAATCCCTTTCCAGGCGCTGTGGGAGAGGAATCAGCAGCGTTAGCTGCTCTCTGCTTCAAGCTTCTGAGAAGATGAATCAAACCAGCAGATGAGGGGGCGCCTGGGTGGCTCAGTCGGTGAAGCGTCTGACTTCGGCTCAGGGCATGATCTCATGGTTCATGGGTTCGAGCCCCACGTCAGGCTCTGTGCTGACAGCTCAGAGCCTGCAGCCTACTTTGGATTCTGTGTCTCCCTCTCTCACTCTCTCTGCCCCTCCCCCACTCACACTCTGTCTCTCTTTCAAAAATAAACATGAGAAAAATATTTTAAAAAAACAACAGGTGAGGAGAAGCACTTTGGAACATGCATATTTGCTTATTATCCACCCACTCTCTACAGCAGGTATCCTCAATCTAACAGTGAGCACTAAAGCAATGCCTAGGTTTGCACTTCGCTGATTTAAATGTTTATTTATTTTAAGAGAGAGAGAGAGAGCAAATGCACATGCATGAGCAGGGGAGGGGCAGAGAGAGGGAGAGGGAGAGAGAAAGAATACCAAGCAGGTTCTGGCGCTTCAGCACAGAGCCCCATGCGGGGCTCCATCTCACGAACCATGAGATCACGACCTGAGCCGAAATCAAGAGTCAGACGCTTAGCCGACAGAGCCATCCAGGTGCCCCTGCCCTTGACCCATTTAAATGTGCTCCTCTGTACAGGAAAAAGTCAGGTGGGACCACCTCCAAAAGCACCAAGAACCCAGAGGTAAAATCCGCGATCCCGAAAGTCCCTCTTGAAGCATCCCTTTACTCCTTCTTCTTCATGGGATAATGGTATCAAAGCATCCGTCTAAGATCTGCTAAGAAAATGGGACAAGAGTGTTGCATTTTATTTGGTCTTGGGTAGATTAAGTGAAGTTGAAATGAATTTTAAAAAAAAAATAGCAGGCAGTAAGAGCCCAACAGAGTTTTCCTTTTCTCTAAATAAAAAAGCGCAGGCGGACTGAAAGCTTGAGCGATGCGCTGCAATACAGAGGCTATTGACCAATAAATCAAAAAGGTAAGAGACATCTAGAAAATGCAAACATAAGCGACTTGACCATCCAGATGCGGCGCTGCCAAAAAGTGCCGTCAGGAACTGCCTGGCTCCCTGCTCGGGCCACTCGTTCTATTTTCTCCTGCCGTGGGCTCAGTCCTGCCTGCATGCTGGCCTCGCTCTGGTCCACTGCAGAGACCACATGATAGAATCCTTATCAAGCTCACAATACGTGTTAGCCAAGTCTTTTCTTTTTTTCTTTTTTGCTATATATTTTCTAATTCCATCTGCTGCCCAGGCATGGAGTCTGGGCACTGATTTCTTCTATCCGACCCTCTGAGCCAGTGTTCTGGCCTTTGTCACTCAATTGTCTAGTACGTATGTCCCAGGCTCCAGCATCCCTGGGGCTGCTCCCGCAGACTGACGGGCTGAATGCCTTTGGCCTTTTTTTCTTCCGTGCTCCTGTATGTCCTTGCTAAGGTCCTAACCCTGCTGTGTCCCCCTGGTACCCGGACTTCCTGACTTCTCAAGACTTCGCTATCTGTCAGAGCCTCCCTTCCAGATAATTCTCAGGCCCTACATTGATGCTACCCTGATCCATGCACGGATAAGCATAAAGGAAAAGATTTAGGGGCCACGGGAGAATTATTTATTACTATGGGTTTACGGATATTTGCTAAGATCTAGAAATGAATGGAAACGCAAATCCACATAGCTATTCTCTGCTATACTAAGGGAGAAAACGGTTACCATTAGGCAAATCTGAATAATATCCTAAGTGGGTTAAGATAGGAAGTAGGAAATGGGTGGTAAGTAGTCTGAAGACAATAATAAATGAGTATTAAACAGGAGCTGGGGTCATTTAAAAAAAATTTACTCTGCACAATGTAATATTCCACCGAGATTTTAATATTGCTTTGCAAAATAATAATAATAATAATAATAATAATAATTGAGTAAATAAATAAGCCAAGAGACAAGTTTTTAAGGCAATGACTCTAGAGTAAAATCTAAAGGATACACAAAAACTTCCCCATGGCAGTATGGCCAGTCACTGTAAGCTTGTGGTTCCTTCTCCTAACTGTCACCCAATGCCACCGTCATGAGGCAAGGAATGGTTAAGAGTTTCCATTCTATTTCACCTCATCACTGACCTTATCCCCTCTCTCTTCCTATTCATTAGCCCCTGCTGGGTCCTCCCAGGAACTCGGGACTTAGAGGGAATGAACAGCGTCACCCATTGGTGAATATACTCAGAACCAGTGACCTACCAACTCAGAAGTTTCTTGCCAGACTGCTGGAAATCCTGCTTCTATCACAGCCTGACAAATTAGCATAGGAGAGGGATTACGTAGCTATGCTCAAGACGCTATCAGGGGACTGGAAAGTGTGTCAGAACATGCTTCCTGTCCTCAGTCAATCTCTTCCAGGCAGGAAACTACAAACATTATCAAAAGACCTAATGAAAACCATGAAAGCGCTGAAAGCTGTGTTCTTAAACCAGACCCCAGAAAAACACTTATATCCAAGGAGTTACAAAATCGCCTGCAAATGAACTAATGCAACAAACTTTCTAAAAAGGCTAAGAATGCAAATGCAAATATAGTTGATCAAACCATTAACTCATGGTAAGTGGGGGGAGAAGCAGCAGCCTGGGGGCCAGCTTCGGTCATCAGGCCAACTCACTGAGCTCTGTTCACCGTTATCCAGAAAATATTTTACACGATGATAGGTTTTTTTATGGCCCGGGTCCACTACTAGCTAATCTAAAGTTGTATTTAAAAGAAAAACAAATATTCTGATCCGCAATCCCTCTGGAAATCTGATAAATCTCCCTCCAGGAGAAAAATGCACCTAAAGTACAAATTTTACAAACAAATACTAGGGGCTCCAGGGGCCAATGCCAAACTCACGACTCCACAAGCCATATATTAAAACACCCTGCATTGGGCTAATGAAGAGAGAAGAGAGAGAGAGAGAGGGATGGCTATAGAGGAAACAAGCAGCTCATGAACATTGCGAGGGAAGTGAACGAGCATACGGAATGATGTACCGAGAGCCACAGTGCAAAGATGCAGGAGGCCAGTGGACCTGGGTGCGACCATCGCGTTTCAGACACAACCTTGGAAAGGATCTTAGCGAATTATCCTCTTACAGCAAGACCTACTAAGTGAAACCCTCTCGGTTCCTATGTGTTGCCACTACGTTTGAAACTTCTCTAGCGCATGCATTCCTCTCTCCTCTCTGTTCTTTTGCTCCCTTGTCCTCCATCGGCTTGTTCTTCCATCCCTTGATGTTTTTTTGACACCAGAGACTCTACTCCTGACCCATGAAGTACAAGCAGGAACACCTGACTGTCCGGCCATAGGAACCTAAATACCCCAAGTCCCCAACGAGTGAAGCTTCTGGAAAGTCTCCTCAGTGTCACAGCAAAGCTCGTTGAATTTCAAATAGCAAGACAGGGTCACCCCCAAAAAATATGGGAGTGAGACCCGACTATTCAATGCGGAAGCAAGTCACTCATTCAGCTGACAACAGCAGGACCTTCTGTCACAGTTTCACGGGGTCGGCCACGTACCGAGAATGGATGACCGCTCTGTGATGATCTGGAAAAGGGCGACTGTAAAGAGAAGTGATCAGAAGGGCCAAACAGCAGAGAGAGTAATCAGAGATGGGGCGGCTTTCTGGAACAAATACATCATTTAGATTATGTTTGAAGCCCCAGAAGCCTCTGAAAATAGCAGCAGCCAAGATCTGAAGGACAGTGTTTTAATGTACACAATACGGAACAGCCGTTTGTCACACATCAGTCTTCTCAGCCATATCCAGTCCTCCCAGCTGGTGACACAGTCCACAGGGTCGCCTTCTACCACAAAGGGCTAAGACAAATTTTAATAAGCACCGTCGACTTTGTCAAGTACTTTTGAAAGGGCGATGAAAAGTGTTGGCCATTGGATTCTGAGATGCACAATAAAACAAAAGTGAATGCATCTGAATTGAGTTTTGTCAGGTGGAGCACAAGAAAAGAGGAGAAAACTGAAATAAGTACCTGGACCCAGGTTATGTCACCCTCCTGAGTGATTCGGGCTTCAAAATGAAGAAACATTTTGAAAGGTTTTGAGCACTTGCTAAATGCAAGGCAGTATTCCATGCTGTGGGCCATTAAAATTTAAATCTAACTGTCCATAAAAATTATCTGGATGAACTTTAAAAAAACAAAAACAAAAAACAAAAAAAAACAAAGATTCCTGGGACTCTCCTCATAGCTTCTAAATCAGAATCTCTCATCTGGAACCCCAGACTCTGAATTTTTTAAAGGGCACCTCGGGTGATCTGATGCAGCATCGGATTCTATAGAATTAACAGGACCTAGCCCGTGCCCTCACATATTTGACAATACAACTTCTGAGAAAATGCCTAATCGTAGGTAAAATGTGAATGTGTCAAATATTAAATAACAATATAGCACCACAAGAGATATCATGATGCAATAAATAATAATGCCCCTTTTTTTCTGCCCTTTGACCAAGCACTGGGAAGTAAAGGTAATGACACATAGCCTGAGCAGGACCAAAAAAAAAAAGAAAAAAAATATATATATGTATATATATATACACACACACACATATATATATATATATATATATATATATATATATATATTCCTATTTTATGGGATTATTTCAAATCAAATTTTATGTGATTGTAAAATATAAAAAAGGAACCCAGAACTCATGTGTGAGGAAAGAAAATGCAAGTCCATAAAAAAACGTAGCTGCCGTCAAAATGATTTCTCCTCTGGTTTTGAACATGTAAATCAGTCTCCAAACTAACAATTAGCACAGAGCTAATAAAGACACAACATTTGTAATAATAATTAAATTGCATTAGAAGGGCGTGTGAGCATCCTTCGGATTTTAACAGCCCTAAAAAATAATTTTCATTTTAATGTGCCTAATTAAACTGACTATATTTGTCTGGCAGTGATCTAAAAATCTGGCGGCAAATCATGAATAAAAACATCACTGTACAAAAATAAAAGGAAAGAGGAAATATAAGGGCATACAGTTTATAACAAATTAACCGAGTTCTAGATGAATTGTATAGGTTTCATGTGCGAATCCCTCTGGTCTTCTGTCTTTGCCCTGAACCTGCTCAGGTGACCTCCATGTCACCCCCAAGTGGAGGCTAGCCCCTGGTTATCAACCTACAGAGTTCCCTGAAATCATCTACCAAAAAGACTTGACTTTTGAGTCACCCAGCTGCCTAGAATTCCCTGGAGCGCTGTTAGAACACCCAACCTCTTTATATTAAAACCCCCAAAGTAACTCTCTCTGGGCTTCCATATGTTGATGTTGTACCCTTCTTATACCCCTCACGCCACATTCATCTTTAATTAACATGAACTTCACAATGTGGACGATGTTTCCAACAAGAATGTCATTTGCCCTTGAAATGCTGTATCTAAAAGCATCTTGCGATATCAAGGGGATCATTATAAGACACTAATAAGTTAATCATCAATTATTTTTGCCCTCTTAATACTAGCTCATCATTTAACTACTTATCTTCAGAAATATAAAAGAGGTTAGAGATATGTTATCTGTTCTTTGCGAATTTAAAATATAAGAAAATACCATATTTATGCACGAGAAACCACAAGAAGCGACGCAAAACAACATGAAGCCAATGTAAAAGCTGCATGTGACCTCCAAATATTGGAGAATTAAAAAAAATTTTTTTAAAGGAAGCCACATCTAAACTTCCTGCCTGTAAGCTAATCGAAAGAGCACTCTACCTGGAGTTTTAAAGAAGGAAGTCCCAGCCCCGACTCTGCTCCCCAGATAAACAGGAGAACTCACCCCAACTGCTCTATGTTTTGGAGATCCTGTTTGTTAAAAGAGAGATTGAATTAAATCCATGTTCATGACTGGAGGAGGGAAGATCAGAGCCACCACGAAGAATTTCCAAATTCGCACCATCCGTTTCCTTGCCTAGAAGATTCACACATTGCCTGCCCTCATGCTTTGCCTCGAAAACAGTAGAATATGGATGTAGCGAATGTAGCTTGAAAAAGCACTCCATGTAACTGTTATCCCTCCTCACTTTCCATCTGAAAGCCACTGACTGATGGTCTCAAGGCCTTTTTTTTTTTCTCACATTCTCAGAAAAATCAGGACCATATTGGAAAATCTTGATCTGTAGTCTTGAAATATGAGAAGATATCCAATAGGCAAAGGCAGTGATTCTTAAGTCTTTACATGCATAAAAATTCAATTTAGTGAGTATTGAGCACCTACTTTGCACCAAGGCAGTCTTGGGGAATCAGTAGTAAGCAAATATACGTATACATACACACATGACTCGAAGCCAAAGTCCCTGACTTCATAAAGCTTGCCTTCTCTAGTCCTGTCCCAAGAGATTCTGATACAGAAGAGCTTGGGAATAGGCCAGAAAGCTGCATTTGAAGATGCAGAGTGAGACAGGTGATCCAAAGACCACACTGAGAAAACACCTGATTAAGGAATCAGGTTGTTAGATCACTGGAAATTTGAGCCTATATAAATTTGTTGGGCCCTCTTTAAGAATATTATGAGACCACAGACAGTAACTTAACTGTACACCAGAGTGACTGTGAAATGCATGAACATACCCCACTAAACTCATCAAATGTGTCCTCCATTCGACCTCTCCCAAGCTGAGTGCCCAAAATGACCACTCCAGCACTGCTCGACACCAGAGAAAGCATAACAGAAGGGACGTCAGAATGGAAAGGGACAATGGTCCTAACTGCCATCAAAATATCTTACTTAACCGACCTTACAAATACATGGCCACATATCCATTGCCAGGATCTTTCCAGAGACCTGAAAGGACCCAGTCAAGTGAGACGCCCTGAGACTAAGGTCCACCAGCCTCACTGTAAATCTCCCTACAGATGGGGTCAGGGGTGGTGGCCAACAGACTAATGAGAGAGGCAAACAAGAACCCATGTGTGAAGCAGGTAGTGTGGAATCTGAGCTTGATCCTAGCTCCATATTAAAATTCAATAAATGCTAGGGCACCTGGGTGGCTCAGTCGGTTAAGTGGCCGACTTCAGCTCAGGTCATGATCTCATGGTTCGTGGGTTCGAGCCCCACATTGGGCTCTGGGCTGATGGCTCAGAGCCTGCAACCTGCTTCAGATTCTGTGTCTCCCTCTCTCTCTCCCTGCCCCTCTCCTACTCATGCTCTGTATCTCTATCAAAAATAAACATGAAAAGAAATTTAAAAAACATTAAAATTCAATAAATGCTTTTGATAGATTATCATTAAACCTATTTGATATTACCCACTAACAGTAACTCGTAAGGGAGGGGCAGACAAGGATTGTTTTAGATTGTCTTTTAGAAGTGGGAAGTATATGTAGTAGTTTGAAAACTTATATTCAATGCTTCTACTGTTTTTAAATGTAAACGAAAGAAGGTTAGATTTGATCAAATCTTGAGGCACCTGGGTGGGTAAGTCAGTTAGCTGTCTGGCTTTGGTTCAGGTCATGATCTTGTGGTTCGTGGGTTTGAGCCCCATATCAGGCTCTGAGCTGACAGCTTGAAGCCTGGAGCCTGCTTCATATGTGTACCTCTCTCTCTCTCTCTCCCTCTCTCTCTCTCTCAAAAATAAACATTCATTTAAAAAAAAAAGATTTGATCAAATCTTCTTGACTTGGGAATTTATACAAATTATAGAGTGAGAAGGCATTATAGGAGTCGTGAATTTTAAAGAAATAAATTCCGGGGTACCTGGGTAGCTCAGTTGGTTAAGTGTCTGACTTCAGCCCAGGTTATGATCTCACCATTCGTGAGTTCAAGCCCCATGTCAAGCTCTGTGCTAATAGCTCAGAGCCTGGAGCCTGCTTCAGATTCTCTGTCTCCCTTGCTCTCTGCCGCTTCCCCACTCATGTTGTCTCTGTCTCTCTCTCAAAAAAAAATAAATATAAAAAAAGAAATAAATTCCTCCTCTACTACAAAGCTTTAGTCATCAAGACAGTATGGTATTGGCACAAAAACAGATACATAGACCAATGGAATAAAACAGAGACCCCAGAACTGGATGCACAAATGTATGGCCAACTAATCTTTGACAAAGCGGAAAAAAGAATCCAGTGTAAAAAAGACAGTCTCTTTAGCAGATGGTGCCGGGAGAACTGGACAGCAACATGAAGAAACTAGACCACTTTCTTACACCATACACCATACACAAATATAAACTCAAAATGGATGAAAGACCTAAATGTGAGACAGGAAACTATCAAAACCCTAAAGGAGAAAACAGGCACAACCTCTTTGACCTCACCCACAGCAACTTCTTACTCAATTCATATCTGGAGGCAAGGGAAATAAAAGCAAACATGAACTATTGGGACCTCATCAAGACAAAAAGCTTCTGTACAGCAAAGGAAACAATCAACGAAACTAAAAGGCAACCAACAAAATGGAAGAAGATATTTGCAAATGACATATCAGATAAAGGGTTAGTATCAAAAATCTATAAAGAACTTACCAAACTCAACACCCAAAAAAAAAATAATCCAGTGAAGAAATGGTCAGAAGATATGAATAGACACTTCTCCAAAGAAGACATCCAGATGGCCAACAGACACATGAAAAGATGCTCAACATCACTCATCATCAGGGAAATACAAATCAAAACCACATTAAGATACCACCTCACACTGGTCTGAGTGGCTAAAATTAACAACTCAGAAAACAGCGGATGTTGGCGACGATGTGGAGAAATGGGAACCCTCTTGCACTGTTGGTGGAAATGCAAACTGGTGCAGCCGCTCTGAAAAATAGTGTGGCGTTTCCTCAAAAAATTAAAAATAGATTTACCCTATGACCCACTATTAGCACTACTAGGGATTCATTCAAGGGACACAGGAGTGCTGATTCATAGGGGTACTTGTACCCCAATGTTTATAGCAGTGCTTTCACCCATAGCCAAATCATGGAAAGAGCCCAAATGTCCATCAACAGATGAATGGATAAAGACGATGTGGTTTATGTATATAATGGAATACTATTTGGCAATGAGAAAGAATGATGTCCTGCCATTTACAACAACGTGGATAGAACTGGAGGGTATTATGCTAAGTGAAATACGTCAGTCAGAGAAATACTTTCACTCATATGTGGAACTTGAGAAACTTAACAGAAAACCATGGGGGAAGGGAAGGGGGAAAAATAGTTTCAAACAGAGAGGGAGGAAAACCTATAAGAGACTCTTAATTACAGCGAACAAACTGAGGGTTAAGGAAGTGCAGGAGGAGAGGAGGAAATGGGTGATGGGCATTGAGGAGGACATTTGTCGGGATGAGCACTGAGTGTTGTATATAAGCTATGAATCATGGGAATCTACCCCTGAAACCAAGATCACACTGTATACCCTGTATGTTAGCTAACTTGACAATAAATTATATATTTTTTTTAAAAAAGAACTAAATTCCTTTAAGATTCAAGAAGGTGGGGGCTGCCACAAACATTTGGGTATAGGTGAGGGACGGGTAGAATGGAGAGGGAGAAGAGCTTGATTCGTCTTGCTTCTGGTTTGAGGTCCCTGTTTTTGTCTTTCCCAGATCCATGAAGGTAGATCAACAGCCAGTCCAGGCGGAAGACTGGACTATCACCAGATCCAGCCCTTCCGTGGGGCCAGGAAGACCAAAGTCACCCTGTAAGGGATTTTGAAACAATGCTAGCTAGTTTAGATTTTATCCCTGAGCCCCTAGGGGTTGACAGTGATCAACGGGGAGTTGACAAGATGGGTCTGGTCATGGCGGGAGGGAGGACACCGAGAGCCTATGGAACAGTCAGGAGTCTGTGGCACTGGTCCAGGAGAGAGATGGTGAGGCACAACTGAGGGTAGTGACGGTGACTATGAGGATCACAGGTTCTGAAGCTACAAGGAAGGAGGGCAGATACCAGTGTTTCTCCCCCCTCCCCCCCCTCCATCTAGCCTCCCAGGAAAGTACTCATTCACCATTCTCCTACCGCCTTCCCGAGAGAATCTCTTGTCACAGGTCCTCGAGAACCAGGGTTCTATTCCAGCTTTATTCCCAACCTGCCTAACAAGTCATGTTCATCTTGGAGAGAACACTGCGGTCAAAGAAACTTAAGAACTCTCTAAGAGGGTAGGGCCAAACGGGATCCTCCAGTGCCCGGCTACTTTGTCATCTTCAGTATGACCAATATCACAGAACAAAGAGAGTGCATCTTCTGGGATCGAATTTTTTCCCCTACTTTCTAACAGTACAAAACAGCCGAAGCAACTCCAGACTTCAACGCCTGCCTGACCGGTCTGGATTTCTTCCTCCACCTCAGACCTGCCCCAGGCAATTTCCTGTCAAGGTAACAGAACAAGCTTCAGAACTCCCCATAATGTACCTACCTGTGAGAGATTCAGAACTGCCTCCTCTGCCCAATTAACTTCCCAAAGAGACTAATCTGCTTGTTGCGGAACCATTGTGCTCCAGACCAAAAGCTAAAAAGAGCCGTCTAGATCACAAAGGATCAGGGAGCCCGAGAGCCATCTTCTGTAGTATACAGATTAGTATGAAAAGGAAAAAAGCAAAAAGGAAGTAGATTTGGTCTCACCTACTTTCCAAAAAGTTTTCCATAATAGTAGGAGGAGGAGGAAGAAAGATATTTTCTGATAAAATAGAAGTTATTTTTCCTGTAACAATTTCACACACACACACACACACACACAAAAGCAAAGTGAGTCCCTGTACTCCTTTTTTCTAGAAAACGTAAATAGATAGATAGATAGATAGATAGATAGATAGATAGATAGATGGATAGATAGATAGATATAGATAAATAAGATATATATAGAGAATCTCACGTCTGGTCACTCTGAAGAAAATACTAAGGTCCAGAGATGTTGAGTGACTACCCAAGATCACATAGCAGCCCAGCGGGCACAGAATCTTCATCGTCTTATTGCCAAACCAGTTTTCTTGCAACTACACCAAGCTTCTCCCGTACCCAATGGAGACAGCAGGATAGGGAAAGTTAAGAATCAGACCTACTGTGCTTATATCCCAATTCTTATGCTATGTGAGCTCCTGACAACTTATTTAACCTCTCCATGCCTCATGCCCTCATCTGAGTAACAGGCATTATGCCAATCACCTATTTTATAGGACTATTGTGAGAATTAAATAGAATCATATATGTTAAGTACTGGCATATGTAAGTGTGCCCTCAATATAACCAATATTATCACTCTTACTGTCCAATTGAAGCAGTCGTGCATTTGTGAGTCTTGGATGGCCTACTTCCACTGAATTTGTTGATTAAAGCATAAACGAGCAATTTAAAAAACCCTCAATGAGTTTGTAGGGTGGTACAGATTTCCATAATTTTAAGGCTGGTGCTTGAATGTATGTACTTCCTCTGCCTCTTAGTTGCATCTTCTGGCTTCTCCTTAAGTCTACATTAAGAATTGAGCTTCCCCAAGATTTTCCTGAGTATGTGGGTCCAAACCTTACATAAAGATCGCTACCTTAAATCTGTTTCACCAATTACTCTGTGCCGTGTTCTTCATGTTATTTTCCTGGACTTTACTATAGTAGATGCTGTGACGCCCCTGTATTTGAACCTGGCCAGATACAACCCCTGATCTCACTACACAACGGCACCCTTCTTTCCCTTTTCCCCCCGGCCCTCTGGGAATATAATAACCGAGTCTCCAAGCCAAAATAGGATCCTTCTTCCCAACTCTTATATTTGAATCACCAAAGTCTCATTTTAGGACAGAGGTCTTCGAACTTGGCGGCATTCTGGAATCACATGGAGAACTTTAGGAAGTATTGATGCCTCAGTGCCGTCGCTGGAGAGTGTGAGTCGCCTGATCCCGGCTGCAGTCTGGGCACTGGCATTTTTCAGAGCTTTCCAAGTGACCCTAAAGGACAGGCCAGGTTGAGAACCTGTGATAGAGGGGTCTGGTGGGGCTGCAGAGACTCAGAAGGCTGAGACCGGAGAGACCCTGCTCAAGCATCCGCCCCTCTGGGAGGCCTCCCAGAACTCCCCTCGGCTGTGTTGACCACATCTCCCTCTATTCCTTAGAGCACCTTCTTTATAGTGTCACTTGTGCTGACTGACATTAGTTTGCTTCCTTGCTCCTCCCTCAGTTCTTGACTGTGAGCTCCTGAAAGCAGGGACCGTTTCTCTCTCATTCCCAACACCTCCAACAAAAGCCGGACAAGGTGTTCCATGATGTTTGTGGCACCAAACTCAAAGTGTTTATTCTTTCTTACTCCCGAAGCAAAGTAACCAGGCGAGAGCAAGTCTTTCTAGAAAGCCAGGACTGTGATGTACAAGAGAGCACCTGAAGGACACCCCCCACAAGAACCCCCTGAGTGAACCTGCCCCTCATCAATAAGTCAGAGTCCGGGGTGGCAGCTCTGTCACCGACAGTTTATAACTCGCCAAGTCTGGAGGCTCCTCAAGTATGAATATAATTAAAGCCTCTGCATATTACCTCTTCCGTTGTGCCTGGCGCCGGTCCCCGCTGGTTGTTCAGATAAGACAAGACTGATGAATGCGAATATGTCTGAAGTTAAAGCGGGCAGGAGATAATGAAAAAGGCTGATTGGAAAGTCCTTATCAACTAAAGAGAGTTCTGAGATATACAGAACACGAGGACTATACGCAGACCTATCTTCCAAAGTCAAGAAGTGCAGCAGCTGTTCTGCCAACTCTACGGCCTTCTCCCCACGGACACAAGCAAGGCAGCAGGGTCACCGACACACAACTCCAGCAGGAAGAACATTCCGTGGGAAGGGTGCCCTATGGAGTTATGTGACTCAGCTGCCCCTACATCATTCGTTGTGTGAAGATTCACAGCACTTGCAACAGAAGGTTGCTTCCACTGTTAATAAGCTTCAAAGCAATCGAAATCACTTACGGTAGTAATTACGGCTTTTCACGACATAGTCCTGGCTCTCGCCGTCAGATCTCCCCTCTCCATTTGGATCACATCGTCAATTTCTGAGACCCGCTGGTTCTGAAGCTCTGCCCCGGGCTCCCGTCTCCTCGCACCCCCAAGCCCTACCCACTAACTTCGCATCATGCAGAGCGTTAAAACCACTGGAAAATTTGGTGGAGGTCTACATCGCAAATGTTGATTGCCGTCTTTATTCTTCGTTGTTGTTATTACCTTGCTGTGGTGAAAATAGATTTGAGACTCAACTCCCATCCCACGGCTGCCATGAAAGACGCTGGTTCGGTCTTTACCTATCAGTCCATAAACCAAATTGCCATCACTCCCATTGTCCAAAGCTTCCTCCCAAGGTGGTATGGTGTAGTGATGAAGGTGACTGACCTTGGCACCTGATGGTCTGGGTTCAAATCACCGATTCACTACTCATAAGCACTGACACCTTTGGCAAGTAGCCATGCATCAGTATTGTCACCTACTATAAGTGGGTGATGGTAATAAAATCTACCTCGTAAGACTGTTAAGGGGATTAAATATTTTATTTAATGTGCCTTACACATTACAATATTCAATATTCTTCCCGGGTCTAAGGTTTTGTGAGATTGACTTAGCCAGAATCACACTAAGAGGACAAGCAAGTGCCTGGTCACCCCTCTTTAGTTCCCAAGATGGGTAAATTCCTTCTTTGTCTTCCTTTTTCTTCCAGCCTAGAATTTACAACATTTAGGGAATGTGGTTGGCTGTTTTCCCCTCATGTTGATTAAATTTACTTAAAATTGAGATGATTTCTTGATGTTATCTTTCTGTTGTTAAAAACTGTCTATGGTAACCCTCTGAGGATTTCCGATGGTGGATACTTTCTCTACTGTCAGATTTCCAGTTCACCCTCTCAGCTTCCAGTATTTTCTCATCAGGCCTCTTTCTGTAGTTGCAGCCTGCCCATATCTACCCCAGCCACGTGTTCTCCACTCCTTCCATAGCCAGGAAATTATTTCCCTTTATGATATTTTATTCATGCTTTTGAAACATGAACTGACATTTGAAGAACCACCATGACCATAGCTTTAAAAAATTCTTAGAACTATACATTTATATTTTAATACCCAACTCCAGGTAGTTCCCACTCTTAAAATCTCTTCTTAGGACATGAGATGTTTTCCCAAACTGGAAGTAAGAAGATAAAACTTAGGTGAATTCAAAGAAACTGAATAAGATACTTCCAGGTAAGGATGGGCAGGAAAGGTTGTACCTTAGAATCCCTCTAACATGTGACAGCGGAATAGACAGGATGATGAGAAGTTCAACAGGCTGATGGATGTGACCTCCAAGAGCCACTCTGACTCCAATTCTGTGTTTCTCTTGCCAGCACATGCCTGGAAGTTATTTCCTGCTTAGCTGTAACTTGAAGTCACTTGCTCCTTTGGGTGGAGAAAGTACAATTTTGAGAGAATTCATTACTTCTAAGAGCTTTTCAGAGCAATGAGCTACTGTGTGTCATCCACAAATAACTCACGTGAAGAGCTTTCAAATCCCAGAATGGCCAGGTCTGTGGTCTAAGGAACATTAACCTAACTTGTCTCCCGGTGGTGTTTCTTGGGGCTTTACACCTCCTCGTGAGCCCATCCCTATCACCAGGGCTTAGTATACCGCAAGATGGTAGGCACTGATAAGGGGATGACGGTGATTCCCTGGAAGAACAACAGTCTGGACATGCGCCAAAACCCACATCCTTTTATTTAGTTCTGAACTGTGTCTGTATTCAACCAAAACCTGCCCTTGCCCCTGCTCCCCCAACCTGTCCCTCTGTCTTATAAGGAACTTCTTCATTTTGCAGCATAATAGGAGTAACTTTGGACCCTGAGCTGATCACCCAATTCTGTCAACAAATGCTTCCAATGCACCACTGTATGTGGGCTAATACAGCCCTTTTACGAAGAATGAGATTTGGATGGGGAAGAGAGCTTAGCATGTTTGAGAAGGCAGAGAGATAGGCAAGAACCAAGGTACAGGATAATTGGAGATTGGGGTGTCATGGCAAACTTGGCAATAAATATGAAAAAATATATAAATGTGGGATATTGAATATTGTTTTGTGTTGAAAGAGCACCAAATAGAAATTAGACAAAGATTCCTTAATTAACCAATGAATCTGGAGAGCTGGATGAACAGACCAAATGTCCTGACGGGATGGTCAAAGCTATGGAGAAGTATGGAAACTCTCGGAAATCATAGGAATGGAGTGTGAACACTGTATAAAACAAGGGTAACTGAGGACAGACCCGTTGCTGCTGTAACAAATTTTCACAGCATGGATGGCCTAAAACAACACACATTTATTGTCTTTCACTCCTGGAGGTCAGAAGGCCAAACCTGATATCACTGAGCTGAAATCATGGTGTTGGATGTCTGCATTCTTTCTGGAGATTCTGGCATAGAACTTATTTCCTTGTCCTTTCCAGCTTCTAGAAGCCACCTGCATTCCTTAGCTTGTGGTCCTTTCCTCCATATTCAAGGCTGGAAACAAGTAATTGAAACTGTCACATCGTGGAACTCTGACAGACTTTGGCCTCCCTCTTCTAGTTTCAGAATGCTTGCAATTACGCCAGGCCACCTAGATGGTTCAAGACAATGTCCTTACCTTAAGGTCAGATAATTAGCAGTCTTCATTCCATCTATTACTGTAATTCCCCCCAACCACCACTGTTTTTTTTTAGAGAGAGAGAGAGCGGGGTAGAGAAAGAATCATAAGCAGCCTCCACGCTCAGCTCTCCCAATGCAGAGCTTGATCCCCGACAGTGAGATCAGGACCTGAGCTGAAATCAAGAGTAAGAGGCTTAACCGACTAAGCCACGCAGGTGCCCCTACGATCCCCCTTTTCTATGGAAGGTAACATTTTCACAGGATCTGGGTACCAGGATGTGGGCATCTTTGGGAGGCCATTATTCCACCTTCCACAACAACCCTTTAAAAAAAAAAGCATTAAGAGAATTATGATTAAATGAGGGAAGAAAACCCATATGTGGAGAGGAGATATAGCTCAAGAGGTAGTTTAAATCAGAATTTATAAGTTGAAACAACGTTAGGACTAGTTCTCTAGAGGAACTATACCAGACCATACAGTATGTGCGAAATCAGGATTATTTGTAATGTTCTCCAGCTGAAGGGGAGAGAGGGGAGTTTCCTTACCCTTTTCTGTGCCTGCTTATTAATTGGAACAAAATTCTTGAACAAGGATTACTAATCCACCCATCACTCAAGGAAGAATTCAAGCACTGCCTTCCTGTGAGACTCTCCCTACTCCACGGGCAGAATTAATTTCTCTTCCTTGGATCACTGTCCCTGGTGCTTTCCTTTCCAACAGTACTTATCATTCTGTAATGTAATTTCCTGTTTTCCTGCCTGTCTCCCTACTGGATGATGAGGTCCTTTTGAGGACAGAGACCATGACTTATACATCTTTGTATTCTAAGCACCTAGCAAGGTGGCTAGCATAAGAAAGACACTCAACACGTTTATTGAATGAAAACCTGCAGGTAAACTAAGAGGATTCTGAACTACCTCCAGCCATAGGGGAAGGTGAGAAGGTGGTACCTGGGGACTGAACATAAGGCAATCGCTTTAAAAATGCAAATAATACCCACAAAATCTCTTAAGTCTTGAGGATGCATCTGAGAGGGAGACAGGAAAACTGATAGGAATTAAGAAATGAAGACATTTTCCTCTGAGAGACTGCAGAGTGAAGAAGCAAGGTCAAAACGCAGACAAGGAAATTTACCTGCTACGACTTTATACATTCGGGACCACACTTAGCATACAAATGAAGATTGAAAACAGACCAAACAAAATAAAACCCCAAAACTACAGTTCCAGGAAGAGGGGTAGGATGTTGTATAATTTTTAAGCAGCCAAAACTTTTAGCCAATTGATGACATATGTTAGAAAAATGTTCTCCACACACAATTTTCTCCATATTCCTTTCTGAATAGGGTCGACATGAGCTACCTAGGAAGAAGAGCACATTTCTGAACTGCCTCCCTCCTCCCTGGAAACACAAGATTGATCTGCAGTTTCATTGATTCCCACTTAATTAAGGGGAAAAGGGAAACAAAACATCTGACCCGGCTCTCTGCAGGAAGAAGAACTAGGCGAGAGGAGTCAAGTAAAAAGAGAAGATGGATTATATAACAGAATAAATACACGAATTGCTTCCCCTCTCACTATCCTTTACCAAAATCCTTCTTCTCCCTCCACACAATCGAGCATGTGGTCATTCTTTCTACATGTACTAGTCATTGTTTTATTAATTTTTTTTTAATGTTTATTCATTTTTTGAGAGAGAGAGAGAAAAGAGCGTGAGTTGGGGAAGGGCAGAGAGAGAGGGAGACACAGAATGTGAAGCAGGCTCCAGGCTCTGAGCTGTCAGCACAGAGCCCGATGTGGGGCTTGAACTCATGAACCATGAGATCATGACCCGGCCAAAGTAGGAGGCTTAACCAGCTGAGCCACTGAGGCACCCCTACATGTACTAGTCATTAAAAAGAATAAAAACAAGAGGTGTCTGGATAGCTCGGTCACTTAAGTATCTGACCGGCTCAGGTCATGATCTCACAGTTCATGAGTTTGAGCCCAGCATCGGGCTCTGGGCTGACACTGCAGAGGCTGCTTGGAACTCTCTCTCTCTCTCTCTCTCTCTCTCTCTCTCTCTCTGCCTCTCCCCCACTCATTATTTTACTCTCTCAAAATAAATAAATAAAATTAAAAAAAAATAAAAAGCAAGTTAGGTAACAGTTAAAGAAAGATAAAGCTCAACACTAGTAAAGACTGGTATGAAAATCTGGTAAAACCATTCTTTCTCCATAATCCTGGAATTTCTTGGATGCTATACTTGACCTGCTCTTCTCCTCTCTATTCTGCACACTATTCTCAAACACACATGGTTTCACCATCTGTAGGCTCATGAAACCCCACCTTGTTTTTCCCAATACCCACTTCCTGTTCCTAATTGTTGCTCATGAGGTATGAGGAGAAAAATGGAGACCTATTCATTCTTTGCCTAAAAAAGGAGCCCATTAAAGTACTTGATAAGGATAAAATGAAGAGGTCAGAGGAGAATTATGAGAAAAATGTCCAGGAAACCAGAGAGAACTGTGTTTCAAGCAGCCTCTCAAAAATAGCACCAAATACTGAAACAACAACAACAACAACAACAAAACAAAAACAAAAAAACATACGGTAAACAAGATAAATGAGATAGCCCTAAATATTTCCATTATGCATGGCACCAAACAAAGAATTAGTTTCTAGAAATATTAGAATTTTCCTCCAGAAAGTTTATTTTTGTATCATATAGTCCTTTCTAATACACCATCCTCACCCCAAACACATAAATTCAAGCATGCACTTACATGCTTGCACACACACACACACACATTCACCTTGATGCCTCAGTAAAAAGGAATTGGAGTCAGTTTTGACAAATGTTCCAATAGGTAAGAGGAAAAAACAAAATACAGCTCTCTTTGTTGCTGTTTTCATTTTCATAAAGGTCAGTGGACCAGTTGGCTCCATTGATTTGGAAAGAAAAGTAACTAAAGCATTCAACCACAAAGCAAAAGGTTAGGGTCTGCTTAACTTAACTGCAACCCTGCCATTTTTAGAGTAAGACAGAGGGCTTATCAGCTAACCAAAGGTGAACTGTCTTCATCAGGCAAATATCATTAATTTCAAATTATCTGAGAATATATTTACTAATATTTACTAAGTTTAAAGACCTAAGGCTATGGATTAGAAGTATTATGTTGAAAGAAAAAAGAAAATGATGGGGTATCAGCAATTAATCATTACTTGTAAATCATTTTATATTCAATTCATCCTGAGGTAGGAAAGGTAGTTACTATTATTCTAATTTCTATATAGAGGAGTAGTCTCAGAAGTTATATTATTAGAACCTTCTAGGCAGAGGGAAGAGCTGAATGTATATGATTACAACAGTAACAAAACCAACAATCTTAGAGGAAGAGCTCTAAATCACTGTCGAGTTTCCTGCACATATAAACAAATCTGAGTTATTGAGAAAATTGGACAGACATACCACTTTGGGAAAAGACTGAGTGTCGTGCAAAAGCTGGCTTACACCAGCCAGCCAGAGCCTAATGTGTGTATTTCCTTCCAACTCTGTAGTTTCAGTAACATCATGCTGATATTTTGAAATCAGCCTTAATGGGAGTATTTTTCTCCAGCTTTCTTGAAGTATGACTGACAAATAAAAAATTATATATATTTGAGGTGTACAATGTGATGTTTTGACATATGTATACATTATGAAATAGTTACAAAAATCAAGCTAATTAAAACACCCATCACCTCACATAGTTACCCATCTGGGCGTGTGTGTGCGGGTGTGTGTGTGTTAACACTGGAAATCTACTCTCTTAACACATTTCAAGTATAGAATACATTATTATTAGCTATAGTCACCATGCTGTACATTAGGTCACTAGACATATTTAACTCAAAACTGCAAGTTTCTACCCTTTGATCAATATCTCCCCTTTTCCCCCACTTCCTCTCCAGTGACCACCATTCTACTCTCTGTTACTATGAGTTCAACTTTTTTTAGATTCCGTATCTATGTGAGATCATGCAGTATTTGTCTTTCTGTGTCTTGCACTTACAATGTTTCATCCATCTCATCATGAATGGCAGAATTTCCTTCCTTTTTTAGGCTGAATAATATTCCATTCATTGTGTGTGCATGTGTGTGTGTGTGTGTGTGTGTGTGACATTTTCTTTACCTATTTGTCTATTGATGGACACTTAGTTGTTTCCAAATCTTGACTACTGTGAATAATCCTGAAATGAACATGAGAGTACAGATATCTTTTTGTACTTTGAGATAGTGATTTTATTTCCTCTGAATATATACCCAGAAGTGGGATTACTAGACCATATAATGGTTATATTTTTAATTTTCTGAAGCACCTCCATACTGTTTTCAGTAATGGCTGTACCAATTCACATCCCCACCAAGAGCGCACGAGGGTTCCATTTCTCTACATCCTTGCTGACAGTTGTTATCTTTTGACTTTTTGATAACAGCCACCCTAACAGCCTAAGTTAGATAATATTTCACTATGGCTTTGATTTGCAATTCCCCAAATGTTTAGTAACATTGAGCATCTTTTGATATACCTGTTGGCCATCTGTACGTCTTCCTTGGAAGCAGTCTATTCAGTTCCTTTCCCCATCTTTATTTTCATTTTTTTTAACGTTTATTTATTTTCGAGACATAGAGACAGAGCGCGAGCAGGAGAAGGGCAGAGAGAGAGAGAGAGACACAGAATCCGAAGCAGGCTCGAGGCTCTGAGCCGTCAGCACAGAGCCCGATGCGGGGCTTGAACTCACAGACTGAGATCATGACCTGAGCTGAAGTCGGCCACTTAACCGACTGAGCCACCCAGGCACCCCTCTTTCCCCATTTTTAAATAAGGTTAATTGGGTATTTTTTTTCCTATTGAGTTGTATGAGTTCCCTATATATTTTGGATATAACGTCCTTATCAGATAGACGATTTGCAACTATTTCCTGTCATTCCAAGGGATACCTTTTCATTTTGTTGGTTGTTTCCTTCCCTGTGCAGAACTTTGTAGTTTGATGTGGTCCCACTTGTGTTTTCCTTTTGTTCCCTGTGCTTTTGATGTTTCCTTATATTTTGTACCCCAAGCACCTTAATTTGCTTCAATCCAGTCCCAGTCCTACCTCGTTGTCAAAAGAATCAGCCAAATCTAACTTACTTTCCTTGAAGAGATGACTTCAATTTTTCAATTTAAATAAACAAGTAGTATATATTGTCTTGAGAATCATCTCACCCCTGTGTACTAGAGTGTATAAATAAATCAACTGATCATTCAGTAGATCAAAAGATGGACAGAAGACAGGCAGTAGGAGAGTGAGCCTGGCCATACATGTGCTAACTGTAGAAAACAAGACATTCTAACTCCATTATTCTGTACATGTACTTCCTCTGCTTTGTTTTCAAAGAACTTTCCCTTAAGAAAGAAGGGACGGGGTGCCTGGGTGGCTCAGTTGGTTGAGCGTCCAACTCTTGGTTTCAGCTCAGGTCATGATCTCATGGTTTTCCTGGGTTCAAGTCCTGCATCTGGCTCTGCACTGACAGCGTGGAGCCTGCTTGGGATTCTCTCTGTCTCCCTTTCTCTGCCCCTCCCCCACTCACACTCTGTCTCTTTCCAAATAAATAAACTTTTTTAAAAAAAAAAGAAGAAGAAAGAAAGGAGAATAATCACTAGATGAGAAGCTTTAAATAATCAACAAGTTTGTTGTCTCTCTAGCTGGCAAGAGAGAGCCCACATACAGGCTCTTGGCTTTATCAAAGTGGACTTGCCTCATGCTTCTGGCCCTGCAGGACATGGCCCTCCATCTAGTAAGAAACCTCAAGGGGACAAGGTAGTGCATTCAGTTTACCCTGACCAATGGGACTTTGGTTTCTCTCTAGGTGTCTGCTATTGAAGGACGCCCCTTTTCTCTATTTTGTGGGGATTTTTTCCCAGTAATTCCGGTGTATTTCCCCAGCATTTCCCTATGTGAAAATCAGGAAAACCATGTCATTTCAATCTTCCATCAGGCCAGATATGTCATTAGTTTTACAATAATTAAATGTCAGTGGTAACGGGATTAGGTATGTATGGCTGCACAGCAAGTTATACCAAAGCTTAACGTCTTAAAGCAGCAGTAAATATTTACTATTCAGGAGTGACTTGGCTAGGCGGTTCTGGTTCAGGGTCCCCCCAGAGCTGCCTGCTGTTAAATTCATTGGAGGGCCTCTCATATCACCAAATAGTTCTCTGACTTCTTCACAGAGAACTCAGTAGTTGTACTCTCAGCTTTATCTTCACACTGTGTTTGTCTCAGGGTACCCTGGATTTCACCTTTGCCCCAACACCTCTTTCTTCATTGTAGTGCTGTCTGCCATCTGAAGAGGCTAGGAATTTCTTTTGTTTTCCTTTTTAATTTTTTCAACGTCTATGCATCTTTGAGAGACAGAGAGAATAGAGCGTGAGCAGAGGAGGGGCAGAGAGACAGAGAGACATAATCCAAATCAGGGTCCAGGCTCTGAGTTGTCAGCACAGAGCCTGACGCGGGGCTTGAACTCATGGGCCGTGAGGTCATGACCTGAGCCAAAGTTGGACAGTCAACTGACTGAGCCACCCAGGCTCCCTGAGGCTAGGAATTTTCATACTCACTAGGCCCTGCTTCCTTGGCAGTAGACAATCTTTCCTTGGCTTGTCTCTCTCCTCTTACCTTTTGTCGAAAGCTGTAGGAAGAAACCGGGAGGCATCTCCATTTTCCTAGAGTTCTCCTTAAGCAGATAACCCAACTCATTATGGCGCATTTTCTATAATATCACCGGTGACGAGGCTGCCGAACCCCCTGCCATTACTGGACAAGAATTCCCTTTGCTTTAGTTTCCAAAAACAGTTTCCCTCACTTTCCCTAAAGCCCTCACCAAAAGCCTCCTTGAGGGCATTCACGTTTCTTTAACAGTCTCTTCCGGGAGGCAGTATGGCTTCCCTCACACACTCCTCAAAGTCTTCCCAGGATCTGCCTACCACCCAGTCCAAAGGTCAATCTCATATAGTTAGCTTTTTCTTGTGGCGGCACCCCGTTACCAAAATCTGTATTGGTCAGCTACTGCTGCCCGAAACATCACCCCCGAAACCTAGTGCCTTAAAACATCACTGATCCTACATCGCCTTTCATAACTTCTGCAGGCCAGGAATCCAGGCGCAGCTCCACTGGGTGGTTCCAGCTTCACACCTATGCTGAAGGTGCAGTCAGACACCAGCCGGATTGCACTCATCTGAAGGTTTGACTGAGGCTTGAGGGCTGGCTCCCAGTGCGGCTGGCTCTCATAGCCTGTTGGTGCTGGCCTTTAGCACGTCTGAGTTCTTCTTCATGTGGGCCCCTCCGCAGGACCACTTGGTTTTCTCACAGTGTGGGACCTGACTTATCCCAGGGTGAGCAATACAGAACCAGAGCAACGGGGCAGGAGCTGTATCCCTTTTGTGACTTTAGCTTTGGAAGTCACATAGAATCACATTTGTCACATTCTGTTCCTTGGAAGTGAGTCCCTAAATCAGGCCCATCATCAAGGAAAGGTGAATTAAACTCCATCTTTCAAAGCAAGGAGTATCCAGGAATTTGTGAACACGTTTTAAAACCACCACTCTTAGAACTCTACGGCAAACTTAGGCTAATAAAACTGCACTTACACATTTTCGTTTGGAGAAAAAAGCTTTCACATCTTCATAAATTGAAGAAGGGGTCGGGAGAATTAGGTTGACACTTCACACCTGTATTTTCTGAGGGTCTCCATACCCCCTTTCTCATCTTCTAACAGTGTCCAAGAGCACAGAAGGCCAAATTACCAATCATACTCGCACAAAATACAAAGCCAGCTTGACGCCAAACTCTGATATTGATTAGCAACGATGCCAAAAAGGGTCTTCCACGCACGCCAGATGGATATTTGGGAGGCCCTAAATTCTGTTTCCACGCTGGGAAGCAATGGACTAGCATGGTTAGAAATGAACACAGAACGATCACTTGGTATTGAGGTGTCTCTAGTTAGTCTTATAGCTAATCTTCTATCTTTAAGTATAGCTGCTTCTCATCAAGCCACAAAATGCAGGTTTCCTTACAAAAAAACTTTCCAGACATCCCTGAAATATTCCTTAGTTTAGTCATCAGTAGCTTATACACTCCAAAAAGACCGTCTTTTATCTTCAAGCTAATAAATTCCACCAGTCAGTGCGCACGAACTGCCTGCGGTGTCTTAGAAGAAAGAGACTTTGGTTAATCCTGACTTTCTCAGCAGGAATCAAGGAAATCCACGGACGGCTCCTTTGTTGGACACCCAATCTTCTTACTGTTTTATCCTTCCCATTTGACCATCCTAATTCCATATTCTAAAAAAGTCACTCATCTATAATTCCTTCTGATTTCTTTACCCTTCCTTAAGAATTTCGCAGGTAAACTTTATCACAATGGTATTATGGAAACAGATGTTATTATGGAAACATGTTATTATGGAAACTGAGGAACTCGGGCCTTTGGGGTGCTTAATCACACACGTACTATGATTGCGAGGTATAGTTCCCTGTTCATGAGGCAGTTTACAGGAAGGGCTCTCACACAGAGACAGAGAAAGATCTAAATACAAATTTAACTCCCTGAGACTCTTCGCTACTCATTGAGTTTTTGGCTATAGAAATTCGGTAGGTTCTGAGCTGTACAGAGTGTTCAGGAAAAATTGTGACGCTAACCTGTAAAACTTGCTTACATTATGCCTGATGGATTATTTACCTTTGATCGTTTTTTGCATTCTTCACCTTCACTTGTTCCCAAATTCTTCACTGTCGTTCATTCCCCCCACGTTCTTTTAAATTGTCTTTCCTGCCACACCTCCACCACCCTGCAATTCACTTTCTGTGCCCCCAAACAATCACCTCTGCCTTAAACACCATTAAGATCAGTTTTAAAGTATTAAAATATTCATGAGAATAGAAGTATAATCTCTTTAAGACCGAGTAAGTCCTCTGACAATGGCCAGGCTTGGGGAAAACATAATTAAGAAGTCAGCTTGAGGAGTTTCTAAGGAAATTAGTTTTAAATGAATGGAAGTAATTAATCAGGAGGAACAAATACCTGATGGAAAGAGAGAGGCTGCCCTAGTGATTAGAAAAGAACAATTAAGTGAGGATTCAGAATAGTGTCCAGTGTACATACTGGGGTGGTAATCTCGCCTTTCTGGCCTTTGAGAAGCTAAATAGAGCATAAAGCAATCTTTCCATGATTCAGATAAATACGGATTAAGCAAGCTGAATAGAGGGTAGCAGTAATGGACAGCCTTAGAGACTTTCAGTTAAAGCAAAACTGTAGGAGCTCTAACAATGAGAAGGGGTTGCTAGGGGTCTCAGATCCATGAATAAGCCTCAAACAAGCAAGGAAATGTTGAGAGTACATTGTTAAAAAAAAAAAAAACCTCAAATACAGGTACAGAGCTAGGGCTTGACTTAGGTAAGTTTTGGAAACAGTTAAATAACTACTAATTTACGCCAGGTATATATGTTTACTTTAAAACTATTTTAGGGGCACCTAGGTGGTTCAGTCAGTTAAACATTCTGACTCTAGATTTGGCTCAGGTCATGATCTCCTGGTTCATGGGTTCTAGGCTCATGTCTAGCTCCGGGCTGGCAGTATGGAGCCTGCTTGGGATTCCCTCTCTCTCTCTCTCTCTCTCCTTCTCTCTGCCCCTCTCCAGCTCACTCATGCTCCCTCTCTCTCAAAGTAAGTAAATAAACTTAAAATAATAATAATCACTGTTTTAAGCTATATCACAGTCATATAAATAAATATTTTAATATTAAGTAAGATTAAGGGTACAAATCCAGTTGCTCAAGCCTTTGAGAAGCCCAATTGTTCAATATGCCGTTCAAATAACAGAGGCAATCCACTCTTCATCTGAACCGCAGCTACACTGACTCCCGTATCGTCATACCCATATACTTTCTAGCATATAATAGGACTTATTACGTATCCTGGACTTTCTACCACCCTTTCCTCAAATATTCACTTCTGGAGGGTACGATTTTACCTACTTCGTTCACCGTTATAGTCCCAGCACTTGGAACAGTGCTTGCATGTGAAAGGTATTCAAAAAATGTTAGTGGAATGAACGAACTCTAAGTGGCGTAGTACTTAGGATATTAAGAACCTTCTTATGAACCCCATCTGTTGTGATCCCCAAAACACAAAAAGCAACGGCACCATTCAATCTCAGCTTCCTACTTTTCCATCCTGCGTGCCTCGCTCTGGTCTCCATTTCCGTCTTGAGTTTACTCGCATCCTTTCTCAGACTCGCTGTCACTTCAAATTCAAGTACTTTTTTCCCTACAACTTCTCAAATGCTCAAAACTCATTGGATTAACCTGGAGGGTCCTCGGCTAAGGAGTACATAGATAAAGTTCCCCTGGAATCACAGTAAAGAACATCTTCCTATTTTCTGTCTGTTAAGAAGTTTGCGGGAAACATCAGTCAAGCGTGAGTGTGACACATAAGGCACCAGGGACGCAAGAAGAAATAAAGACCCGCACTTACCAAGATCAAAGTTACACGAGCAGTGAGGTTTATATTCACCTGAGAGGGTAAAATGCTATAAGCTTATATTCCAACTGCAAGTTATCATTCTAATCTTGAATTCAAACCCTGAAAATTCCTTGCTTCGTGATTTTGAATTCCTTTGCATCCTTTCTCGTATCTTTTCATTTAAAAGCTGCATCGCATGTATACTTTGTATATGACTACCAGTTGCAAACACTCTTATATCATGGAAACAGAATGATTCAGCTTCACCCAAAGTCCAATTTACATACTTTTAATGACACAGACTGGATATATCTGTTTCTTCGTTCCCAAAAATTTGCACGTTAAAATCTATTCCCCCAATGTGGTGATTTTAGGAGGTGGGGCCTTTGGGAGGTAATTAGGTCATGAGGAAGAGCTCTCCCGAATGGGATTAGAAAAGAGACTCCAGAGAGCTCTCTTCTTCCTTCTGCCAACTTAGCACGTGGTGAGAAAATAGCCATCTATGAACTGGGAAGCGGGCTCTTACCAGACCCCGAACTGCTGGCCCCTTGATCTTAGACTTCCCAGCTTCCAGAACGTGGGTAAGCCACGGGATCTATGGTATTGTTGTTAGGGCAGTCTGAAAAAACTAAGACGTATGAAGATGCAGAGAATGACAAAATACGGATCGAATCACACAGACGGTACCTGAAACGTCACCATAATATCCACTAACGATAAGTTTAAAACTTAAGTGGAGTTCTCTTATTAGCCCTTCCCTCTTCAGGCCCTTGGACTTGATTTTGCAGAATATGAAATGCTGATACGGGAGCTGAGCGTGGGTGCACTGTAGCCTCACGGGAATGACACAACAAGACGAGAATAGAAGAAATAAAGAGAAAATGAATAGTCCTTTGAGGAGCATGTCCTAGAAAGGGAAGGAGGAAGGTCATCACAGATACACAGGGAAAGGCGTGCTCTGTCTGACTGCTGCCCGGTCAGAGACCTAGAGAGATACTGCAAAGAACCTGGCTGACTTCAGTAGACTTGTGCCAGGTAAATGCTTGCTAGGCCCTAAACATTGGGGCGCATTTCAAGGCAACATTTGGGAAAAAATATAGTCGAGAACCAATAGGGGTAGTGAGAGGGGCTATGGTGTTCTGGGCACACTATTCATTGTCAAGCTCATGTCGATTTCTTCTCCTTGACAGGGTATCAAATTTGGAAAAGTACTTAGTAGAAGCACCATGCTTATTTCACCCCCCAAAAAATAAGTTTAAATTATCAACACTGATAAGAGAGAAGTAAGACAAAATCGAGTCATGAAAAAGATAAGTGAATTGAAGAGGAGCTGGCACCCGTGAGGAAAGACTATAAAGTCACCTAAAATACGGTCATAGAATTGGAATCTCCAAAGATACCCAAGACAGAGCAAATGTTACTGGAAAGAAAACCAGTAATGTGGAGGACAGACTGGAGCAGGATGTCTGGAATATAGGCCAATATATTTAAGGTACAAATTATAAGATTGACACAGAATATTGTAAAATTGATGCAGAATATTATAAAATTGAGTATATGAATGTGAAAATGCATATGATCCCAGAAGGAAACAAAGCCAAAAATGAAATTAAAATCATAATTTACATGAGAAGAAAATGTCCTTAGCTTAAGGAAAATGGTCAAAGTCTGCAAACTGAAAGAGCGGACCTGGTACCAAGGGAAAACAGGGGCACGCACACTTAGGTATAACCCGGCAGATTTTAGTTGAAGAAAATAATCATGTAAGCATCCAAGCAGGAAAGATACGGCCATCTTGAAAACAAAAAGTATCTTTCAGGCTGAACTCAGACCACTCCACTCGCCCAAACCAGACAAAATACAATAATTTGTGGATTTCGTAGGAGAAGAACTGCGAATCACGGTAAACTGTTTTCATTTGCTTAGGAAAAGGAAGGCATTCATGACATACAAGTATTCCTTTGAAAAGGATGAAACTGGGGGGCTCCTGGGGGGCTCAGTCGGTTGAGCGTCCGACTTCAGCTCAGGACATGATCTCACGGTTTGTGGGTTCAACCCCCATGTCAAGCTCTCTGCTGACAGCTCAGAGTCTGGAGCCTGCTTCGGATTCTGTGTCTCCCTCTCTCTCTCTCTGCCCCTCCCCTACTTGCACTCTGTCTCTCTATCAAAAATAAATAAACATTTAAAAACAAAGCATTAAAAGGATGAAAGTGGTATAAAAGAATTGGTAGTGAGCGTATGGACTTAAGCATCAGTTTTAATCGTGGCACAACAATGGATATACATGCAAAATGGCTGTTAAGAGAAAAAATATATATAATAATAAAATAAGTGAAATCTACCTATAATCTCACTTAAAGTAGCAACTATTGGAAACCAGGAAGTAGTAAGAAAAGGACAAATTCTTTAAGCTACATGCATAAGGAGAATTCAAAATTAATTCATTTACATTTTGCAAAAAGAAATATTTTTGAGGTTTTAAAAAAAGTAAAAGTATCTAGTAGTAGCATTTAAATAAGGATATATAAGGAAGATCCTTGGATTCGTGTAAATATAATCCTGTAGATAAGTATAAACAAGTTAAAAATAAGTTCTGAAAAGAAATGTTGTTTTGTTATATTACTAGGAGAAAAACTCTCTTTAACTGGACTTAAAAATAAATCTCAATTGCAGTCAGCAAAAAAATAAATAAATAAATAAATAAAAAGTAATTAAAAATTAAATAAAATTACATAGAATCAACAAAATAAGATGCTTATCAAAACAGTTACATTCAAGCACAAATGAAACTAGAAATGGCGATATTAGTATGACAACATAGAAATGTAGATGAAAAGTCCTATTATAAAGGAAATTTCTTTACTCAGTAAATAGATATGACTTAAGACTTGATATTTATTGACCTTTAAGAGCTAATAAGAAAGCATCAAAATACATAAAATAAGTTCATACATACACAGAAAAATCATCAAAAATACAACCGCACTAAGTAGACCACACAACTTTTAATCTAAGATGTGTGGAGCAGGTTCAAAGATAAAGACAAAAGAAAGAAATAGAAGAAAACTAAATGATGAGTGCATCCAAATAATTAAGTTATTCTGAAATGATTTTTAAGTTCTTTGGGACGGCTGATGGCTGCGGCGATCTCCCCGGACATGAGTGCAGCGTGGGTGATTTCTCTGGGGCTCAGT
This sequence comes from Paguma larvata, assembly GCA_030068075.1. NCBI lineage: Eukaryota > Metazoa > Chordata > Mammalia > Carnivora > Viverridae > Paguma > Paguma larvata. The sequence goes on along the minus strand of CM057834.1, from coordinate 86,415,764 downwards.
CCACAGTAAAGCAAATGCCAGAAATGTGGACCTAAAATGCCAACCAGTCTGACACCACAGCAAGGTGACACTTTACGAACACACAGTAGTGCTTTTTCATTATGCTAAGTGACAGAAACCAGGGACAAAAGAGTGTCTAGTGTATGACTCCATTTATATAAAATTCTAGAAAACTTAAGTTAATCTCTAGCGGCAAGAGTGGGTCAACAGTTGCCTGGGGCCAGGAGCAAAGGAGAGAAGGGCTGCTGACAGGCACAAAGAATCTTTTAGCAGTGATGGAAATATTATATCGTGGCTATTCTTTCACAGCCATATACATCTGTCTAAACGTATCAAATTGTTTTTTATTTAAAAGAATGTAGTTTATTGCCCTAAATTATAATTCAATGAAGTTGATTAAAAAATAAAATTTCAATGTAGGCAAAATAAATAACTCTATATATCACAAATATAATTATCAACATATATCTTTAATGTTGACAAAGGAAAATAGCAAGATCAAGTCAAGAGACCTTAAAGGCATTTGCAAAAACTCAATAGTGTGTGTGTGTGTGTGTGTGTGTGTGTGTGTGTGTGTGTATGTACTGTATATACATATATCAAATACTATATGTATATATATCAAATACCTAATATAAATATATATCAAATACCTAATAAGGAGCATCGAAAACAAACATTCAGGTTGCACCTGGGTGTCTTGGTCAGTTAAGCATCCAACTCTTGTCTTGGCTCAGGTCGTGGTTTCACAGTTCATGGGATGGGGCCTGGCATTGGATTCTGTGCGGACAGCCCAGAGCCTGCTTGGGATCTTCCCTCTTTCTTTCTCTCTGCACCTCTCTACTTGCACATGTGCACTCTCTCTCACACTCTCTCTCTAAAAATAAATAAACTAAAAAAATTTTTTTAGATAATAAAACTATAACTCAGCAGTAACCTCGACAGTCACACACTACGTGCATTCATTCCCTCTCAAATTGGAAACAAGACTGGTCATCATCACCTACATTAGGAATTGTGTGTGTCTCCTGAAAATGAAGAACGGGGGGTGGGGGGGGAAATCAAAACAAAGCAACAAAAGTGAATTTAGCAAAAGAAAATGTATGGCTTTCAAAATAACTGGATGCAAGATGAAAGTGTGCAAATCAATTTTAATATGTTAGTAATAACCAGTAAAAAAGGAAAATGGAAGATAAATCCCTTTCGACATTGATAATTGTAGCCCAAAGCATAAAATACTGGGGACCAGTCTTAATAATAAAATGAGGTACCCTTATAAATAAAATTATTAAACATAACTGAAAGACATAAAAGTTGTCTGTAAAAACCCTACGGATATTCCAAGATTCTAGATAGAAATAAGTAAACCCTCCACAAATTAATAAATAATTTTAATTCGAGGCCAATTAAGATCTCCTTTGGTGACATTAAAGGGATCCTTAATGAATCTTGAAGACCAGTGGATTATACCACCCAAGCAGAAAATTCAGAAAGGAAGTATCAGGAAGCATTTTTCATACCACATAAGAGAATCATACAACCACAATATTCAAAACCATGTAGTATCAACACTGAAGAGATCAGCCAAAAATAAACCCTAGTATATATCAGAACTCAATATATAATAAATGTGGCATCAAAATAAGTAAGAAGACCAAAATGGAGTTAGAACATCAGGTAGCTATTTTTATTTTTATTTTTTAAATTTTATTTAAATCCGAGATAGTTAACATATAGCATAATAATGGTTTCAGGAGAACTTAGTGATTCATCACTTACATATAATACCCAGTGCTCATTCCACCAAGTGCCCTCCTTATGATTTAAACTTAGATAAAAATCTCATGTTGTACACTAAATAAATTCACAAATAGATTAAGGAGATCATTTTAAAAACAAAACCTGGGGCGCCTGGGTGGCTCAGTCGGTTGAGCGTCCGACTTCGGCTCAGGCCATGATCTCACGGTCTGTGGGCTCGAGCCCCACATCAGGCTCTGTGCTGACAGCTCAGGGCCTGGAGCCTGCTTCGGATTCTGTGTCTCCCTCTCTCTCTGCCCCTCCCTTACTTGTGTTCTCTCTCTCTCTCTCTCTCTCTCTCTCTTTCTCTTTCTCTCTCTCAAAAAATAAATAAATCTTAAAAAAATTTAAAAAAAATACAAAACCTGAAGCATAAAAAAACTGTAAGAAAATATAAGTGAATCTCTAATTTCTAAAAGGAGAGTACTAAAACAATGGAAAAGAGGTAACCGGGCAATGGTTATATGTTTGACTACCTAGTTTTAAATGACTCTTTTCTTCATTTTTGAAGCTGGAAAAGTGACACACACTAATAACGCATTTTAAAAGTAGCACAATTATATCAGGTAGAATGCATCCTTTGCTCACCCCGGGTCAATTTATCACACCTGCCAGAACTAAAAACCATGTATATCTTCCTAGATTTTTTCAGTATTATGCAAATATTTTTAATGTGAATAAGCAATTATTTTTTTTAATTTTTCATTCTAAAATAACTACAGATCCACAGGAATCTACCAAGAAATGTACAAGGAGGTCCCATGTGCCCTTAATACAGCCTCCCTCAACACAGATAACCTCTTGCTTAACTATAGCACACTGTCAAAACCAGCAAGTTAAGACTGGGTCAGAGAGCAGAGAGTATTCACGTTTCGCCAGTGTTAAATGTGCACTTGTGTGTGTGGTTCTGGACAATTTCATCGCGTGTAGAGTCACTTAACCACCATCAAAATCGAGAAATTTAAGTATTCCATTGTCGCGGGCGCTCTTCGTGCTCCCCTTTTCCATCCATCCACACCCTTCCCCCCTCGTTCTTCACCCCTGGTGACCACTAATCTGCTCTCCATCTTATACACGTGATACTTCATCAACGTTTTATAAATGGAGCCATGCAATATGTACTCTGTTGAGATTGGCTTTTTTTTTTTACTCAGTATAATTTCCTTGATGTCCGTCTAAGTTACTGCATGTATAATTAGTTATTTATTATTGCTAACCAGTATTCTGTAGCATGGATAGACCAAAGTCTGTTTGATCCTTGATCATTAAAAGAACTTCAGGTATGGGGTGCCTGGGCGGCTCAGTTGATCTGACTCTTGACTTCAGCTCAAGTCATGATCTCACCGGTTCATGAGTTCAAGCCCTGCCTGGGGCTCTGCACTAACAGAGCCAGAGCCTGCTTGGGATTCTTTCTCTCCCTCCCTCTCTGCCCATCCTCTCTCTCTCTTTCTCTCTCGAAATAAATAAACTCAAAAAAAAAAAAAAGAGAGAATAAAATAAAATAAAATAAAATAAATTTGAGCTGTTTAGAATTTTCAAATACTAAGAACAAAGTTTTGGTGAACATTCATGCTCAAGTTTCTGTGTGAAGGTAAGTTTTTATTTCTCTGGGATAAATTCCCAAGAGTGCAATTGGTAGATCATCTGGTAGTGAGCAAAATAAGCTATGTAAAAATATGTCAATGCAATATGACTCCAAAAACATTTTTAAAGTGTATTTTTTTAAATTTTTAACGTTTATTTATTTTTGAGACATAGAGACAGAGCACGAGCAGGAGAAGGGCAGAGAGAGAGGGAGACACAGAATCCGAAGCAGGCTCCAGGCTCTGAGCTTTCAGCACAGAGCCCGATGCGGGGCTCGAACTCACAGACCGCGAGATCATGACCTGAGCAGAAGTCGGCCGCTTAACTGACTGAGCCACCCAGGCGCCCCTAAAGTGTATTTTTATATAAAAAAATAAACTGTTGAAAAATATACAAAAATAGCATTTGTCAAATAAATGTGTTAAAATTTGAATCGATTTTCGTTTTGTCTGCCTTTTCTACAAGAAACATATATCCAATTTATCATCAGAAAAATATTCATCAATAAAATGTCAAACAATTTTAGTCATCAGCCTAATTTTCCTAATCCAGATTATAGGCCTACTTATGAAGTCCTTCTGGGGACTGGTCGTGTGGGAGTCTGAGTTCCTCAACAAGTAGAAATATTTTTTCTCATGTACAGTTACAGGAATGAACCATCTAATTGAAATTGAAGAGAAAGACTAAAATGGAATAATAATAAAAAATAGCACTAATATTAAGTCTTTTCCCAAAAAGAAGTAATGTCCCCTTTTAGGGTATTTGGTGCCTATATTATCTTAATCCATTTTCGAATGAGTCCCTGCATACGTCCCACTGCTGGAAGAAGCAGGAAGTAAGGCAAGACACATAAAACTACACTCGCCTGCTAATTGGAAATCGAGTCATTCAAAGATTGCTGGCCTGTCCTATAAATGTTCTATAACTGCCAGAGGTACAATGGGCTCACAGTTTTTAAAAAATAATTCATATGCAAATGATACCATGATGAAAACTTAAAGCCCATTTCAAAGTAATAAAGTTCAAGCCTCATTAACATCATAACTGCACTCAGTAATTACTTAGCTTAGCAATTAAAACAAACTTCAGGCCATATCAAATTGTTGTCTTTGAATATCTATCAGACTGACCATCAGGACACTTTGTGCATGTGAAAATGGGTTGCCATTAATAGTTAAGCTGGGACAAGGAATGTATATGAGAACTGGCTGAGCACATTGGGGTGCATGATTGACTGTCTTATGGTATGAAGAAAGTTTCATGCGGCCACATTCTACAAAGGATTCAACATCGTATACAAGTTGGGTTTGCATTAAATTAATAAATAATTATCTACCAGTCTAATCTATGGAATTGACAGAGAAATCCTTAACAATAACATGATACTCCATTACTGTATAAAGATTACGGCCTAAAGTGTTTTTTATTCTGGTAAGCATAAGTATGCAAAGTGCTATGATTTTTTTTAATGTTTACTTATTTATTTATTTATTTAGAGAGAGAGAGAGTTTACAGGGTGGGGAAGGAGGTTAGGGAGGAGCAGAGGGAGAGGGAGACAGAGAATCCCAAACAGGCTCCGCAGCTGTCAGCACGGAACCCGACACAGGGTTCAAACTCATGAACTGGGAGACCGTGACCTGAGCTGAAACTAAGAATCAGGCACTTAACCAGCTGAGCCACCCAGGCGCCCTTCAAAATACTATGATTTCGAACAGATAACTTTGGGTCCAGGGCACACACATGAAGAGAAGCGAGCACAGCCATGTTATGTTTAAGGCAGTACGAAAAGATACCTATTTACAAATGGTTCCTGCCTGATTCCATTTGGATGATTTACCCTTTCACCACGTTCTCCCCCAACATTCAATTCTACGGCCAGACCCTGAAGTTACTCTACCTCCAAAAAAATTGCATTTTGAAGCTTTCTGACATACACACCTACACTCCAGGCCTCTCACTCCCTCAGAACCAATCCTTCTGCCTTATTGAAACCTTCAAGGTTTTGACCTGATGGTCAATCTGATAAATATTCAAAAGGCATTAGCACCTCTTGATTTTTCATCCATCCCTAAGCCCTAAGATGTGTGTGCTACGTGGGGTAATTAACACGAGCTACTATGTTGGATAAACCCAACATCTCAGTGACTTAATACAATAAAAGGTTCTTCTTGCTCACTCAGCATCAAACGTAGCTTAGACAGTTCTCTTTGACAGGAACTCTAGGATCCAGGGGCCTTGTGTGCTAAATATAGGAACTCTGGTATTTTTCAGAAGGAGAAAGTGGAAAGCCAAAGTTTTACTGGACACACTTTTAAAGGCCAGGTCAAACGTGGATTAGCATCACCTGTGCCCAAATTTCATTGGCCAGAACCGAGTCCTAGAATGCTTACCAGATTTCAAGTGAGGCTGGGAAACGCAGGCTTCAGGAAGAGGAAGTGAGATTCGTGAGCATCTAGCAAGTGTCTGTCGCTGTATGACTTTGACTTTCAGTAGAGTGAACTCTCCCACCATTTGGCTTCCTCCTACAACTATTCAAAACATATTCTGGGGGGACACCATTCAACCCTCGTCACCAAGAGACCAGGAACTGAGAGTACGAGTGTGTTGTGGCCCTGTCTCGCCATCCTGTGAGCAGATTTGCACAGCTATACACACAGTTAGACAATTGCCAGGGCAAATGAGCGGATGGAAACACTGGTAACCTCACTAGTCTTGAAAGAAATAATCTCTTTAAAAAGACATTCTTTTCACCTACGAAATTAACAACGACTAAAAATAATACTAAATATCAAAGGGGATGCAATGAAATTTGGCCCTTAAGGGCAGCCATGGTAGCATCAGAGGGAAACACCCGGAAGTACAATCTTCCTGAGGGACAGTTCAGAAATAAGTATCGAAATCTTCATTCAAATCACTGGAGAAATATTTACTGGATATTTACTCTGCACTGAGCACTGTTCTAAATCCTCTAAGCTAGCAATTCCACTTTCGGAAATGTATCCAAAGAAAATGAGTGGAAATGCAGACGTATTTATATGTTCAGGGAATCCTCTGCAGTATAAAAATCGCCTAAATGGCTAATGATAGGGAAACGATTAAATAATTTATATTACATCTGTATTTAAAATGCTACGGAATGATAAAAGAAAACTGTGCAGATTAGTTAAGATCTAGGGAAATTCTACCAGTATAATTTTATGGAAGAAAAAGGATAATTAAGATTTGCATTCATAGTATGATGACTAAATAGATATATATGTAAGGACATATATACTATTGATTATGTGCTTGGACTTAAAAAGGGAGAATCCATAAGATCTCTGGGTAAGACTAAAAATTAGCTTCTATTTTTTCCATGATTGTTTCTCTATTTCACAGAAATTGCTGAAAACGGGCCAGCATATAGTATAGGACTTGGTGCTTCCGTCATGAATAAAAATTTGTCCTAGGCTATAACAGAAGAATAGAAGTCAAGAAAAAAACTGTAATTTCTGTTTCAAGTACTTTCTAAGTTTAACAAGAGGTGGAAATTTGAATTTGAATTCACATTTGAATTCACCTACGAGGGCAGACGCGTCTTTTGGAGAAAAAGAAAGGCTATAGTGAGTCTTTTAAATTATGCAGGGGCAAAGAGAAGATGGCTCGAGTGGAGAAGCTTGGAAAACCTGAGGCTGAAAATCTGAAAGGAGGAAATGGAGAAGACGGGAAAGGGCAGCATTCTGGGGAGAGACTGGTTGAATCTCCAGGAAAAGGACAACAATGAAGGGGACAGTCATCAGCTCCTTGGGTTGTGTTGCACCCTGGGCTAGGGGATAGTGGGACAGGGTGGCCAGAGGGTGACGGAGGCCCTCACTAAGACCGGAAGTGATTCTGGGCCAGGCTGAGCTTCCCGGAGGCCCGGATGGCCACACACACACACGGCTCCGAGTTGGAACAGGGCGCACCTACGGATGGAGCCAAGCAATTTCTTGACGGTGCCCTCGGCACAGAGAACAGTTTCTCATAAGTGGTGGCAGTAAAGCCTTCCAAGTACAGTGTGGCCAAAAGGCGTGGACAGCTGGGACCTGAAGCAAGAGTCCTAAAAGGGGTGAGAGCGCCAGGAGCCTGCACCAAAATGACAGATGAGAGCACTGGGAGGTGGGCCGGAGGCTTGGTTATCACAAAGGGAGGCCTTGAGGCTTTGTGCTCAAGACATGAATATTTTCTAGTCAAAGGCTAATAACACCAAGGAACAAGAGTGTGTAGTCGATTTTCACTTTACCCACATTTTCTACAATGAACATGTATTTCTTTAAAATCAGGAAAAATAACACTCCCTCTACCCTGTCTTATCTTCCCCATTGAGAGCAAAGACTTTTTGAAGAAACGCACCCCCATCTTCTCTCCGGAATCCCCCACCCCGGCAATGGTTTTAGGAGGGAAGGTTGCCAAACCCTTTCTGAGGCTCAAACACAAAGACACCTTCTAGCCATTTTTTTTTTTTTCAGTCTTCTTAGTCACACTGGATACTGTTAACCATGTTATCCTTCCTGAAACTTCTCCTCCCCTGATGCTCCTGACTCTGTTCTCTCCTCCCTCCCCTCCCAGTGCTTTGTCTGCTCCTAATCCATCTTTTGGGGGCTTCCTCTTCTAAAGTCTGTGTCTTAGAAGCTGGTGTTTTCCAGAACTTGGCACTAGGGAGTCTTCCCTTCTCTTACACATTCTCCTGGGCCATTTCATCCACACCAGCCTTTACCCTCTCATTTCCTGCTAAGTGTACAGGGCCAAGAACAGTTCCTCAGCCGCTGGATGTGTGTGACCAGGCTCACCTAGCACACTGGACATCAGAAGCCGACCATTTTTCACAGTCCCCTCCCCGATATGACAAAATCGTTTTCAGCATTCATCGCAAAACAATTAGTAGTAGTTGTTATTTTCTTGAGTTGCTTTCCATTTTAAAACGATGTACGATAAAGAGTAAATTCCATCTTCAAATGTTCAAATTCAGAAAAATATTTCATGTACAAACTAAGATGCAGACTTAACACTTTTGCGCTGTCTTAAATAGAAACACACATTCGAAAACTCCAAGTGTCAAATGGTAGGCCAGAATTGGCAAAACCCAAGTACTGTCTCTTCGTCGTCACGACTCACCGTGCTGGCCTTGCTGATTTCTTAGCCACCAAATAAATGCAAAAATATGTAGTGTCGCAGAAGACAGAGATAAGAGCTGCTGTCACAGTGAGCTCAAGGGGTTCCAGATGATTCTAATCTTACTATTGAAACAAAAGCATGTCGTGGAGTTCCCATGAGGCAGGGGCCAAATATATAACAGACAGGTCTCCAAATTGACTTCCCCATCTAGAAGACAAAGTCTGTAAAAGGGTAAGAGTAGGGGCGCCTGGGTGGCTCAGTCCACTAATCGTCCGACTTCAGCTCAGGTCATGATCTCATGGTTCGTGGGTTTGAGCCCCCGTCAGGCTCTGCGCAGGCAGCTCAGAGCCTGGAGCCTGCTTCAGATTCTGTCTCCCTCTCTCTCTGCTGCACCCCCACTCATGCTCTGTCTCTCAAAAATTAAATAAACATTTAAAAAAATTAGAAAAAAAAAGGGTAAGAGTAAAACCGGGCTCAGTGGAAGACTGCAGATACATTGTTAAAAGTCAACAGTAACCCCAGCAGTTGTTTAGAACTTAAACTAACAAGAGATTATTCTTCAGGAGGGTGTCTTTTATTACTGCTGTTGTGGCACATAGGGTAACAGAAAAGAAGATCAACTCTGATTTAGTTTTGTTCTGCGCAGACAGTGTGGTCTCCTCCCTGCGGCCGGGGCTGGCTGCTCCCACCACCGCCATTGGTATGGTATTGACAACAGCTACCCGTTGAACGGACGAGGGAGTATAACTGTTGTACGATTCTAATATTGCTTCTTCAGTAAGACTTCTCTCCTAAATGCTAGGCCTGTATTTCTGTCACCTGACTTCACCGGACCCTCCTACAGGAACCTCGGATTCATGCCCCAAAAAGTCTGCTCCTTTTTCTGCCCTCTGTGGGTGAATGGCACCAAATCCCACTGAGTAGCTCAAGCCAGAAACTTGAGACTCCTGTCTTCCTGTTTCTCCCAACCAGATACAAAAGCCATTTATCCTGTCCCCTAAGCATTTCTAGAATCCCTGCTCCATTGTCACTCACCTGGGCTAATTCACCTTTGAGCGTTCTCTCCAAGAGCATTACAACACCCACCTGTCTATCTACTTCAGCCTGTCTATTCTCCAATCTCCCTGAGCTCCCCTAAACCCCTCATCTTTTAAAGGCCAAACGAACCCCTGCCGCAGAAGTCTTGCTGTTTGCCGTTGCCGTGAGTTTTAAATATCACGCATGGGCTGCCTCATCCAGGGTCTCGTCCACAGAAAGGATTCAAGAGTAATGTTGATTTTCTTTCCTAAATTATTGCTTGATACTCTACTGCCTCCCACGTCTGAATTTTTTGCACGATGGCAGTTATATTTTGCGACTGAATTCATGAAGCATCATTTTATGTGCATAAAAAGCCAAATTATGCAGATAATTTCAGTTTGTAAATATGACCTAATTCAAATATTCCCAAACTCATTTTTATTATAACAACAAACACTTACCGATTGTCACAAAGAAACAAAACAAAGTATGGTCTCAGTGTGTTGATAGAGGTATAGATAAATAGAAAAAAAAATCTATGCTCTCAAAGACTTTATATGCCGTACACACGTGTAACTCACAGTGAGGCAGGATAATGTGTAAGTGTAAATGAATACCACCACCATCCACAAAAGAGGCAGAGAAATTGAGAGAGGATAACCCAATCCGCCGGGACATCAGAAGAATGTTGGAGGAGAGAAACTGAGACACATTTTAAAGGAAAGCTAGACAGCTACATTTAGGCAGGAAAAGGAGAGGTAAGTACATTTCTGATACAAAGAAAGAAATCACGAAGTTGTGAGACAGGAATGCAAATAGGACATACGACGCACCCTGAGGGGGCACAGAATTCATGAAAAGATGCAAATAGAGTGACATCTGGAAAGAAGACGGAGTCGCGAGGGGATGGGATTAAAAGCCAAGGTGAGGGCTTTACTCTGAAAGAAATGAGCATCGTTGTAGAAACTGTGAGAGCCCCCTACCTAGGTGCCCTGCATTTGGTCGTCTCCCACTGGGATCTTTCCAAATCCCCAATCTGACTATACCACGTCACTGTTTAAAAGATCTTTCATGGGGGCACCTGGGTGGCTCAGTCGGTTGAGCGTCCGACTTCGGCTCAGGTCATGATCTCACAGTCTGTGAGTTTGAGCCCCGCATCGGGCTCTGTGCTGACAGCTCAGAGCTTGGAGCCTGTTTCAGATTCTGTGTCTCCCTCTCTCTCTGCCCTTCCCCCACTCACACACACACTCTCTCTCGACAATAAATAAACATTAAAAATAAATTTTTTTTAATAAAAGATCTTTCATGGTTCTCCAAAGCTGACACACAAATGGCCGAGAAGCACATGAAAAGATGCTCCACATCTTTAATCACTAGGGAAATGCAAATCAAAACTACGATTATATGCCACCTTATACCATTAGGATGGCTACTATAAAAAAAAAAAAAAAACAGAAAAGAGCAAGGGTTGGGGAGGTGGTGGAGAAATGGGGACCCTTGTCCACAGGCGGCGGGACTGTACAGCCATTGTGGAAAACAGTATGGCGGCCTTTTCTCAAAACATTAAGAATACAATTACCATATAACCTAGAAATTCCGCTTCTGGATATCCAGCCGAAAGAACTGAAAGCAGGGTCTCAAAGAGATATTCACAAACCCTTGTTCGTAGCACCATTATCCACAATGGTTAAAAAGTGGAAGCAACTCAAGTATCTGTCAACAGATGACAAGATCAACAAAATGTGGTATATACACACAATGGAATATTGTTTCTCCTTAAAAATGAAGCGAATTTTGATACGTGCTACAATACGGATGAATCTTGAGGACATTGCGCTAAGTGAAATAAGCCAGTCACAAAAACACAAATACTGTGTGAAGCCACTTACACGAGATACCCAGAGTAGTCAAGTTCATAGAGACAGAAAGCAGCATGGTGGTTTCCAGGGGCTGGAGGAAGGGAGAAGAGGGAACTGTTGTTTAATAGAAAGAGCTTCATATTTGCAAGATGAATCGTTCCAGAGATTGGCTGCCTGACAACTATGTACCTAACACCACTGAACCGCACACTTCTAGAATGTTAAGACGTAAATATTTGCTGTGTGTGTTTCACCGCAGTTAAAAATAAAATGTTTTTAAAAATCTCTTTTGTAGGCTTCCACCAACAGGATCAATTTGGAACCCAGTAAAGCAACATCCAAAGCTCTCCATGGCTGACCCCTTCCCTCTGTGGGAGAAGAAGTAAACATAACCAAAAGCATGAGATTATGCTTAAATTTCAGGAAAAACCAAGAAGTCAAGTATCATTTTATTTTTGAACTCAGCCTGCAATGGGAAAATAAAGAATAGAATGACTTTTACAACAAAAAAAATCAAACTTTGGGGCTTCTGGGTGGCTTAGTTGGTTAAGTGTCCAGCTTTGGCTCAGGTCATGATCTCATGGTTCATGAGTTTGAGTCCCACCTTGGACTTTGCACTGACAGTGCAGAGCCTGCATAGGATTCTCTGTCTCTTTCTCTCTCTCTCAAAATAAATAAATAAACTTTAAAAAAAAACTGAGGTATTTACAATCTTTGAATACAGTGCTCCTTTAAGAAACTCTTCGTAAAATTAATGTTTACATCAACTGATGCAATTTTGAACCATCATTAATTTTTACAATAGCTATTGTTTTATGACTTACAATTTATTCAGTGTTTCACAAGCATTTGGAATAAAGGGAATCTTATAAAGCATCTTAATGTGTGTAACAAGAAAGTAAATTAAAAAGTTTATTAGCACCAGGAGAATTCTCATCTTCTCTCCGCATGTCAAAAACTTGACAGAAGTCTTCAATCCAGCTAGTAAGCACTTTCCTGATTAAAAGCTAATTTCCATTTTTAAAGGGTGAAGTCACACTTCTGATCCTCTGTTTCTATCCAAAAGGAGAACGGATGCTGTCTTAGCTCAGGCTGCCCTAACACGAGACAACAGCCTGGGTGGCTTAAACAACGGAAATTTATTTTCTCATATTTCTGGAGGGTAGAAGTCTAAGATCAAGGTACCAGCCATCTCAGGGTCCAGCGAGAGCCCTTCTCCTGACTGGCAGACGGCCACTTCCTGTTGGTCTTTCCATGTGGACAGCACACATGCAATCTGATGTCTCCTCTTAGACGAACACTAACCCTATCAGATCGGGACCCTATCCATATGACTTCTTTTTTTTTTTTTAATGTGTATTCATTCTTGAGAGAGAGAGAGAGAGAGAGAGAGAGAGGGAGAGGGAGACAGAGTGTGAGCAGGGAAGGGGCAGAGAGAGAGACACACAGACTCTGAAACAGGCTCCAGGCTCCGTCCGAGCTGTCAGCACAGAGCCGGACGCGGGGCTCGAACCCATGGACCGCAAGATCATGCCCTGAGCTGAAGTCAGATGCTTAACGGACTGAGCCACCCAGGTGCCCCCATATGACTTCTTTGACCTTACTTACTTCCTTACCCCAAAGACCGTCACAATGGGGGGGGGAGGATTTCAATACACAAATTGGAGGGGCGGAGACACAATTCAGTCCATAGCAAATGCTTTCCCTTTTTTTATTATTTTATTTATCTTTTTAGCAAATGCTTTTCCTATAGTTTCTCTCCAGCAGAATTTCTCATCACCGGCAACACAATCCAATCCCCGGACCTTGTATTCCAGAATATCGGTCAAGTTGCCACTCTTTGGTGTTCCCAAAGCCTCCTGCGTGCGTGCTCATAAAATACCCCTGACTGATTTTTTAAATTTTTGCTAGTTTTTGCATCTTCTTGCACAGAATATAAGCCACTAAGAAGATAAGAACCATCGCTTCTTGATGTCTATAGCCCCAGAGCGAGCACGGAACTCGGCCCTTAGGAGGTATTCAACAGCATCTGTTAAGCAAAATTGCACTGTGAAAACTAGCAATGAAGCGGTGTTAACCGAACTGTATTTTACGAACATGAACCGAACCAAAAGGCGTAGGACGAATTAGAAATGGCGTATCCGGTTTTTATTGCTGCGATCACAAATTACCGCAAACTAGCTGGCTTTAAGTAACACAGGTCTGTCCTCATCTCTTACGGTCCTAGAGAGATGAGCAGTATGCAGTCAGTTACACTGGGCTGAAACCAAGGTGCCAGCCAGGTCAGGCTCCCACCAGAGGCTTCAGAGGAAAACTGGTCCCTTCCTTTTTTTCCTTTTTCTGGGTTCTTAGAGCTGCGTTCCTAGCTGTCCTTGGCTCAGGGCCCCTTCTGCATCTTGAAGGCCCGCAGAGTAGCACGCTCAGCTATTTTCACTCTCAGCACATTGCCTTCTCTCTTCTGTGTGAGGTCAAATTCTCCCTCGGCTTCCCTCTCAGAAGGGCCCTGTGATAAGCTTAGGCCAACCCAGAGAGTCCAGGGAATCCTCCCCTTTAAGATCCTTAACGATTCACAACTGTCACGTTCCTATTACCTCAGACGGTCGCATTCAAAGCTTCTAAGGATTGGAACCTGGGTATCTCGGAAGTCATTATTCAGCCCAATGCAGGTGGGGAGAATGGCAACGGATCAGTTAAGAAACTACTACATAACATGTGCCAGGTGCTTCCCACTTAGCTGTCCTTCTGGTTCTAGACTTCACAGACAGGTGTTTGTTTTTTTATTTTTTTTAATATTTATTTTTGAGAGAGAGAGAGAGATGGAGAGCATGAGCAGAGGAGGGACATAGAGAGAGGGAGACCCAAAATCTGAAACAGACTCCAGGCTCTGAGCTGTCAGCACAGAGCCCGACACGGGGCTCAAACTCATGAACCACGATATCATGACCTGAGTCGAAGTCAGTTGCTTAACCGACTGAGCCACTCAGGCGCCCCCACAGACAGGGTTATATAAATCACATGACTCCCATCTCCCAGTATAACACCAGTAAGCCTTTTCACAATACGTGGCCTAACCACCTCTGCTAAGTGAACGGAGGCATTAATCACTGCCCCAGTGAAAATTTTCCACAAAGCTAATCTGTATCAATTAGACCAAACACAACAAAAATTCAACTCCTTCTCTTAAATAAAAATTTTTCAGCTGAGTTCTTTGGCTATTTACTTCAGCTCATTATTCAGCTTCAAAACAGATTATAAGAGTTCATCATTTTGGCCCAGATGGGAACCAAGCCAATTTTCATCTCGTTCGAGCCTCACACGTAAGTGGCATGCCATGACCCATAAGTAATAATCGGGGTAAAGCTAGATATTAAAGCAGGCAGAAAACTCATAACCAAGTGGGTTTAGACATTTATCTGGGGGTGATGACATATGGTTCCTGTCACCGGGATACCTCGAGGGTGGGAGTGTTTATCTGCACAGTTGACAGATAAACAGATCTTACAGGACCCGTATAAACCCGAGTTTCTTAATTAGAAACTAGCAAAATGTCTGCCGGCATGGTAGGGTAAGTTTAGCTGCTAACGAGAGGATGCTTTGGAAGGACAACGGCCCCAAACAGACCACGACAGAAGAGAGAAGAGGGACTTTGAAGGGTCCATCCCAATAAGCGGCAAACTCTGCAAGGCTCACAAATCTGCCTGCCAAGAAAGAACTGTTCCCAGTGTGAACTGGGATCCCTCGTCGCGTGTGGAGATACGCTTACTCTTTCAAGTTTGCTGCCTTTCAAACAAAAGGCAGAATTAAACCTTTTGAGGTCGCCACATGCTATCCCTGATGAGCCTCGCTTGGTGCTGAATAGCTTATTTATCTGTAGCTTTTAATCAGCTACACAAATGACAAAAAGATGAACACAACACCCACGCACACCCACACCACCCACACACACACACACACACACTCGC
Organism: Paguma larvata; assembly: GCA_030068075.1. NCBI lineage: Eukaryota > Metazoa > Chordata > Mammalia > Carnivora > Viverridae > Paguma > Paguma larvata. The sequence goes on along the minus strand of CM057834.1, from coordinate 86,400,409 downwards.
CTCTTATCTGAACGGACAGATGCAGAAACATACAGCCCAGAATAAATTAGAGCAAAATGAGCTCAAGATAAAACAAGCCTAAGGGAAAAAAATTTCAGGCACACTACAAAATGTGCTGTCATCAAAAGTGCCAGGACTCTGCCCAGATCCCCTTCGGAAAGAGAGAGAGAGAGAGAGAGAGAGAGAGAGAGATTGATTTCAGCCCCTTGAGTTCAGGCAAGGCCCGGGGCAAAGGTTGCATGAGAGTCTCCCCAGGCAAAGAGCTGCTGGGTCCCCTGGGAAAGGCAGCTCTGACCTCCTTTCGTTCTCTCTGGTTCCTGACCTCCAGGAGACCGCTAAGGCCATGAAGGGAAGCAAGAGCCTAAGGAAGAGAAGCTTCTGGAATAAGTTTCATTAAAGAAAGCAAGGCTTTCATCGTTTGAAAGGAAAACATTAGAGGTCATTGATTTTCTTCCTTTGTTGTTCTAAAATAATTTTATCAGTTTCATTTGCTGCTGAAACGTGATTTCCTATCCCCTATCCCTACCTGTTAAAATCAACAACAGTATCGGGCAAACACGAATGGATGGGGAGAGAGGAAACAAGCAGAACAGTGTAGGACTTCAGGTTCCAGGGTGAGAGGGTGTGTAGAAATTGTCCACGATCCCCAACCAGAGAAGAGAGAGAGAGGGGTTCATCAGACAACACCTGTGTGCTTAATCACTCCGGTCACAGACGACCACAGTTTCTTTGATCAGGTGCTAATACGATCTCATTATTCAGCTGCACAATAGATTATAAGCACTCATCATTTTAACCCCGACGTGAACCAACCCAACTTCCAACTCAGAAGTGGAGAAACAGTTCTCAGACTCAAGGAAATAACATAGACCGTGCCCCATGATTGTGGTTCTCATTCTACTTCTGCCGGCAGATGCCCTGAAATATAAAGCCAGTGACAGGTACACAGGTCAGTTTCTTCTGCCATCTCTTTACGAATAATATCTTTCATAAGGTGCTTCATTTGCCTGTGTGTTATTATCTGGTAATGAGGAGAGTATTGCTTTTGACAATAACTTTAACTTTTGTAAAAGATATAAACTATGCGTTGTGTGCAAACAAAATGACTATAGACAAGATAACTTTTCTCATCCTTTCTTTTTAAAAATTCTCTGCTTCATGTCATCACTAAGATAAGAAGGGACATTTTTGTGGGGTTTTTTGGGTTTTTTGTTTTGTTTTGGGGTTTTTTTTTTGGCATCACTGAGTCTTGCACAAAATAAATAATTAAAAAGAAACATTGCTAAGGAGCACCTGGCTGGCTTAGTCCCTAGAGCATGGGACTCTTTGATCTCAGGGTCATGAGTTCAAGCCCCACCTTGAGCCTAGAGCTTACTTTAAAAAAAAAAAAAAAGAAGATATATCTATAGATAGATATAAATACATAAAAGTACTTCTTTAATTCTTTAAGTCCTTTTCCTAAGGACTCTCTCTCCTGTTGCCTAGAAAATGCATAATCTAACACTGAACATAACATTGAAACATATGGGTAACACAAAATTATATAACCCCAGGGCAAAAAGCAATCATAGCTGTTGTTTGGTTCAAACGACTCATTTTATAAATGAGAAAAAAGAGACCCTCAGATCTGCAGGGCAAAGTTTTCTGAGGTGACTCGGTTTGCCCATGACAGAGCGTCTGTTCTGGTTTGTGTTGTTCACATCACTTATAAAACGTTGCATTCTGTTTTAGATGCCATACTGAAAAGAGAACTGGTATTTTAAGTTGTGTCCAGAAGGAGGAAGAGCTGTGAGGCATCTTCTGCAATAGTAGTTCAATGAGAAGGACTGGAAAATTATCGCCTGGAAGGCAAACAGAACCAACAATTGATCTACCAATGAGAAAAGAGCTACAACGAAGCGTTCTCACAAAGTGATGACCGCCATGTTCCTAAACATTCTCAAGTACAAGCCGGATGTCAAATGCCAAACCAAATGGCCCACAACCCAAGCCAGGCAGTGTGTAACAGGCTTTAAACACACCGTATCCAACACTTAAGCCCACCCATAAAGGTGGATATTGTCCTCGCTTTACAGCTAAGAAACTGAGATTCAGAGGTTAAGCGGCTTAGCCAAGATCACGCAATTTGCATAAGAACCATAAGGAAAGTCCCAGCACAAGAACCATAAGGAAAGTCGGCAAAATTTCAGAGATTATTAAGCAGTTAACAAGTATGAGGACCGCAAGAGCTCCTGCCTCTTCTGTAACAGTCTCCCCAGGATTGGTGTTTGGGATTAAACCAAAGCAAATGGTATTTTCCATCCAATGCTACATTCTGACCTTGGACCAGTACTCAGCTGGGCCACAAAGGAATACTGAAAAAAGAAGGGGCAAGACCGGCATTCAAACCTAACTCTCAGAGACGCCAAAATCCAATCTTCCCACTTCATCGAGTGCCTGCAAGGATTATCTAATCCCTCACACTCCCATAGGCCCTTAAATTCTTCAATTTTGACATTATCCTTCTAACGAAAAACAAACAATATAACCCTTCCCCTTCAAAAGTAGGGAAAAGCCATGACGACAACAAAAAACCCACAACACTTAAATATCTGTAACTAACATCGGAAGGGTTACTGTGATTTAACGTGTATGTGAACAGATATTTTGCCTCCTGTATGACTCCGATGGGGCAAGAGTTTATGCTATGGTATTACTCCCAGAGTCCAGCATTCTTGCCAATGTATTAGGCTTTCAAATTAAACAGAAAAAAAAATACTAAGGAAGTACTCTTGCCTGGGTTCGGCAATTTAAGCTTAATTCCCCTTTTAATAGTATGTTTTTATTAGTCATGTTACCAGACTTCACCGCCCTGAACTGAGAGAGGACAGCAAACGAACTCTGGTCGCATCAGACTTCAGCCCCCGTCTGTTATTGACTCACACTCCAGACAGCTCATGGGACAGAGAGGCTTCAATAGCAATTACTGTTTTTTCACGAACTCTGCTTTTTCCGGATAAAAGGATTTATTTTAATACTAAAACGAAGTCATTTACAGATGAACATTTGACTTTATCCTAATAACCTGAGTCACTTCACTTTTCCTGAGGACTCTCCTAATGCCCAGAAAATGCCTTGGTCTGTTTCTAACTTATCCTCAAATCTTTCCATACAGTTTTCAAGTAATCCTTTTGTAGGAAATAGGATGGCATCACCTCGTGTCTCCTTCTCAAACATCAGAGAAACCTGGAAATTAAAACTTTTGAGTCATGGCCCTCTATAAAAATTAAGGAAATCTATGAGTCTTGCTCCCACAAAAATTCACACGCCACAGATGCACAAGATCTTGGAAACATTTCCTTTTTAGCGCAGCAGGAATTCTTTGCCCCGTAGAAGGAAGGCAAAAAAATCTCCGGCTAAGTTTCCATTTACTGACACGCATGGGCCGTGTCTCCATTCTCTTCCCCAAAAACCTAAGACGAAGGAACTATAAAAATAAAACATATATACCTAACACATAATCTCGGATGGTCTGGAGCGCTGTCGGCTCACAACCTGGCCCTGCACACGGCGGGGAGGGCAGGGAGAGACGGAAGAAAGAGGCGGAGTCCGCAGGCGGCCAGGCAGCAGGTGTAACAAGCTGGGGAGTTGAACTTACTTAAGGGCTGGTCTCAGGCGCCACGAGACCAGTAGATCTCCGCTTCCTCCCACCAGGATCTCGAAAGTTGAAATAGGGGCCATAAGTGGGGCTCACTCCCAGATTCAGCCCAGGCCTCAAGAACACCTTTGCTCTCTCCAGGCTAGACGCGAAAACGGCTCCCCCTGTGGGAACCGCAGGCGGATGTACATTCCAGGCACCCGGGGGGCGGGGCGAGGAGCCTCTGATTGCCCTGCCCCCGGTCAAACTCGCGGGTCACTCAGAGGTCACGTCCTCTCCTTGACCTCCTCCGACAACCACTCGTTACCTGCAGCATCTTTATAAGCAAACAATAAATGGCTTGGTCTTTTTTATTCCTGTGGTGAAGATCATCAATTGCATGTTTAAATTGTTCATTTCAGTGGCCGACAGCATTATTAGTGATATCGCAATGGCAATAGGGCTTATTACATATATGTTTATTCACATTACATTTTCATAGACTTTGTGTTCCGGAAAAGAAAATTCTTGCCCTTCTAAAAGCAATTCTCTTAAAATATCAGTAATCATTACATCCACGTAATATTCCTATTGTGATTTCTAAATAGGGCAACATACCTGTTTGTAGGTTCATGGGTACTACCCTGAAGCTAGTACCTGTTTCCTTGTAAGGGGTTTCAAGGAAGGAGCTTACGCGCTTTGTTTGGCTTTGTTTGGTTCACCATATCATAAAGTTCTCTCCAATCCTCTGATTTGGCTCAGGAAATTTACAACAATTTAGTCTCTCCCATATCAACTATACAAAGAAATCCTTTAAAATTCCTGCAGACCAAGCCTCTTGATCATCAGCCACGTGACAAACCCATCTGTATCTAAGAAGGCTGGGGTTTATAAATTGTCAAAAACCACCCTATTCCTCAGTACCCCAAGGCTGGCCACTTCATTACAACGATAACATAATACCTACAAACTACAGCAGAGCAAAGGAATACAAACATGAGAGTTTTGTAATCTTAAATATTGCTCTAGTCCTAATTGATCACTCATGCGCACTACTTTGTAATGTTCTATTAACAGATAAACCTAGCCTTTCAGGAGAAAGAAAAATGGTAATTAGACATAGTATTGGACGATGTCTATTTTTTTTAAAGAGCAAAGGATGAGCTGCTTATAGGCAAGCGGTGATCAAGACAAAAACAAACATCGGCATCATGAGAAACCTTTTTTGGCCTTTTTAAACTAAGACATAAGACAGGATTTACCAATGCTCATAGTTTGAAAGAAAAGGAAGAAATCTCACCAGCAGAGGGCTCAGAAACCAGTGGGGTATCTGTTACTTAAGGGAAGTAGAAAATAAAAAGCACTTCATTGGAAACACTTTTGCCTGGAACTTCATATCTTATAAGGCTCATTGCATTTAAAAAAAAAAAAAAAAAGGTGGGGGATGGAGGGAACCAAGCAGCTGTATCCTTGCAAAGAGAAAGAAGTCTGCCCAATCTCTGGCCTTAATATCCTAGAATTACACCCTAGACCAGTAGAAGTTAAGCCATAAGTAAAAAATATATAATCCTAATATCAAATGTGTAAACAAACCATCAAGGAAAAGGCATAGTTCTAAAGATTTCACTTAAATATGAATCTTCAAAAGTTAAAGGAAAGTATTTAAACAGCTTTATTGGGTGAAACTTTTCTTGTGTGTAATAGACATTATGGAAATATCCAATGCAAGGATACCTCATTCTGAAGGAATCCCATTCCTGTACTTTTTAAAGCATTTAATATATTTTGACAGTAATTCAATCTAATCATATCAGTACAGTGCCTATGTACATTTTCCCACCTCAAAAGCAGTTTGTTTCATAGGCTACATTTCTAAGAAAAAACCAACAGTAAACAATTTTAAATTATTTTTACCGAAGCTGTGCCTCCTCTAGCATATCCTTACTATAAGTCCTTATCAGGTGTATCTATATGATTAAGAAGCAAACTAGCAGAAATGGAAAGACAGAGATGTTTTCAAAAGATAAGTCAGTATTAAATACCTTAGAGACGCCCTGAAACAGCTTTCGTGCTGCGATGTTTCTAAAAGCATCACAGTCTGGGTCTGAGACAAGTTCTCAAGAAGTTCATTACACTTGCTTAGTGATGGTGACTATAATTCAGATGAGCTGTATCCGGGAGGATTAGGGTCTCAATGAAAGTCGTGTGGTCCAGACTGCTAAAATTCCTCCGGATACACTCGCCTGTATTAATCTACTTCTCCATTCACTGTTCTTTTAGAAACACAATACCACACTATGGTTTTGTTTTTTTTTTTCATGTAAGGTCTTTTTTTATTTTAGCTATTTATTTACTTAAATTCAAGTTAGGTAACATACAGTGTAATATTGGTTTCAGGAGGAGAACCCAGTGATTCATCACTTACATACAATACCCAGCGCTCATCCCAACAAGTGCCTTTCGATGGGCAGAAGACGTGAATAGACACTTTTCCAAAGAAGACATCCCGATGGCGAACAGACAACATGAAAAGATGCTCAACATCACTTATCATTGGAGAAATACGAGTCAAAACCGCACTATATTTTAAAATAAGTGCACTGAGGGGCGCCTACGTGGCTCAGTTGGGTGAGCATCTGAGTCTTGATTTCGGATCAGGTCATGATCTCACGGTTCGTGAGATTGGGCCCTGGGAATTCTCTCTCTCCCTCACTCTGCTCCTCTTCAGCCCTCTCCCTCTCAGAATAAATAAATAAACATTTAAAATAAAATAAAGTAATCACCCCTAAAAATGTTATAAATAAATAAATACTATTAATTGACATTTCTATTCATTATCTAAGCAAAGACATAAAATTAGAGGGATTTTTAAAGAATTTCAAATTCCTAAAGATAATCTGATTTCCCAAATTTCTGAGAGACTAGAAGGGTTGAATTTTGTCTCTCTGTATTCAAAAAAATCAAATGAAGCGTATGTTTTCATAACCAACCAGATTCCTTAAGCAAACTGTCATTAGCTTAAATCTTTTAAAAGTGTACTAGTTGCATCACACAATCCCTTGTTTCTATTACTCTCAGTCTGGGGAACATATAGGCAAGTGCTAGTACAGGATAAATAAATATCAGCTATTATTATTATTATTATTATTATTCCTGGAACACCGATCTCATTTAAAACCAACCTAATTACATTAAAACACATTTGGGTATGGTATCGAATGAATCTAAAGTTCAAGTAAATTTTAAGAGAGAACAGCAGTCTTCTTGGAAATTTTCTACTGGCAGGGATTCAGTCCCAGGCCCCCAAAGACGTGCCTTTGTTCTTCACTATCATTTGGTATACATTTTGTTGAAAAGTAAATTACTGAACTAAATTACAGTAAAACCCTACCATAATGTGCCCTGTGATGATACTAACTAGGACACAAAATGATTGACTAATGGCTCCCAACCCCTACTCTCAAAAAAGTCAGGCTAATGTTCATACCTTCTGTAGCAGGGAGGGGAGAAGAGAGAAAGAAATGGAGGTTGAGTACACAGTTCTTTGTAATTGTGAGTCTATATATAGCAGCTAGATTTTTTTAAGTTTTTTTCCTTTTTTCTTTTCGTATAGCAAGTAGAAGGCTGACTGAAACATATTGTTTTTCATTATTCTTGCAATAATGAAGCTCTTCATGTTACGCAGTTCAAATTTTTCAGACTTTATTTATAGCACATGGCCGAGTTTACTGTGTTTAATCTTCCTGGAGACTTTATTGGCCAAGACAGAAATCTATCTAGATTGTAGTGATCTCCTCTATAAACTTAAAGCTTGAAAATATTAAGGATGACAGTTTCGAGACATAAATGCTTCCCTCTCCCTTACGACCATGGCGAACTTGAGCTTCGATATAGTCTCAGAGCCCTTCTCTTCTCTGTTTTCCAAGAAACCGCATCTAATCAATTACAGACAGATGATAAATTATAAGATATTTGCTATATCTGGACTAGGTGATCTCTAAGTATTCCACAGACTCTGAGTTTAATGAATGATAGCCTAGAGAAAGAAGAGTCACAAACATATAACCCATTTTTGCCAGTGCAAACTGTGTTTTTTATCGAATGTATTTGACACACAATATTGTGTAAATTTAAGCTGCGCAACCTGTTAATTTGATATATTTATATGTTGTAATAGGACTGCCATTGTAGCAATATTTAGGGCCGCTCGTATCCTTGATATAGACTTCCTTTGGTGTTGCCATGTGCAGGGAGTGACACTAACCAGTCCCCAGGCCACAACTGATAATCAGGGTAAAGGACATAAATCAAAAGTAGTTACATACAAGCCGCACACAAGGAAGATGGCTACCTCTGAGACATCTCTCTTAGGAAGCAGATTTTCCCTCTTGGGACACATGAACAGGTGATACATGCAGTAAAACACTGTCCCGTTAAGATCAGGCTGGATCCCGCGTGAGGTAAAACTAAGCTACCATTCCACTTCTCCACAGGGTCTTGTGTATCCTAATCAAAACAGGAACCAAGCCCCCAAGTAACAGGGACATTGAGGTGAAAAAGGTTAAGTAACTTCCCCAAACTTACACAGCATAGGAGGTAAGCAATGGCTTCTAGCTGTTTCTCATTTCATGCCATGTTCCCAGAGTGCAAAATTGAGATTTGAAGAAGAGAGTTTCAAGTTTTACTGTGTCATTAGCTTCAGCAAGCCTGAAGTTCCCATTTCTTCATTTATCCTTTATCTAGTGAGAGACTGATAATGGCTCATTTAAGATGTTGCCCACGGGGCTTAGCATTTAGCTGTGGAAAGCAGACTTGGCACAGTACCTGATACTTTCCCAGCATTTTAAAAGTAGTAGCAGTTTGTAGTAATTCAGTCAGTATGAACATGGGTGTGGTAAGAAGGAAGGAGGAGACACAGATTGACCTTGAGATTGTCAGATGGAGGACTGTGGAGATAGGAACACTTCTTTCTTTTTTTTTCTTTCTTTCTTTTTTTTAAGTTCATTTGTTTAGAGAGAGTGGGGAGGTGCAGAGAGACAGAATCCCAATAAGAGGCTCGAACCCATGTAAGATCATGACCTGAGCCAAAATCAAGAGTCGGGAGCTTAACTGACTGAGCCACCCAGACACCCCAGGGGATAGAAACACTTCTAACCAAGATAACAAACATTAATTTCCATTGCATAACAGCATATCTCAAAGGAAATAACAGTAAATGAACTATCGGGGAATAGAAGTTTTGAAGTTTCAGGGGACTTCCAGAAACCATCCACCCATGTCTTTGCCTTTCTGCAAACAGTTCAGCACAAATAAGTCGTCTCTTTTCCTGTTTAAGGTCACTGAGGAAAGAAAGTAAGTAGCCTTCCCGAACATTCTATTTCAGGAGTTGATCCCTTTATAGTCCTGAAGATCCTCATCACATTCAACTGGAATCCTTCCTTCAACTGGAATCCTTCCTGCCTGAAGTAAACCCTTTTCATCTTATTCCATCCTTAGCTGACAGAACACTGGTTCATTTTTTGTGACTAAAACTCTTCCTGGATGGTAGATACCTTAGCCTTCTCTTCCAGAAGCAAACCGATCTCCATTATTTCCACAGTGTCCTCGTCAAGTTCATTAGTCATCACTCTCATTCTTTCCTGAATCTTCTTCCCTTTTGCCAAGACTATTATTTTCACAAATATGATAGTGATGAAAATTATTTTATTACCTTGAAAAATCGACTTCCTTATCATTCAACAGGTTGCATTCTTCCTCTTCCCCATCCAGACGGAGCACAACAGTTCTTTCCCACTGAGTTTTCACTTCCTGGGAAGCTTGAGTTTCGAATGATTAGCTCTTAAATTACCTTTGTGCAGAAAGATGGAGAATGTTAGGGAATGTCTTTTAAAATTTTCCCTCAGGGGTGCCTGGGTGGTTCAACTCAGGTCATGACCTCACAGTTTGTGGGTTCGAGCCCCGCGTCGGGCTCTGTGCTGACAGCTCAGAGCCTAGAGCCTGCTTCAGATTCTGTCTCTCTCTCTGCCCCTTCCCTGCTCATGCTCTGTCTCTCTCTCTCTCAAAAATAAAGAAACATTAAAAAAAAATTTTTCCCTCAGTTTATGCACATGCTAACAATAAGACCTTGAGACCCCGACACCGTGCTGAAGACATCATGGGTACATAAAGATTTAAAGCTAAAATAAAATTCTTGTTTTAAATCTGAGATCTTTGTAATAACCCACCATTTTTACTGTTCCTTACAAAGTAAACACGGAGTTGAACACCAACCAAAAGAACTTAAGCTAAAAATATTGAACAGCTGGTTGACAGCTACTAGCTTTGGAAATGAGAGACGGGCTGCAGGGTCACCTTGGGTGTGGACAGATGTACTTGGCATTGACACCACGAGGGAAGGTCGGGACCATGGGTCAAGGGTGAAGAGCCTTCCAACAGGGACTCTGAGGAGATAGATGAACTCTCTTTCAGGTATCCTTAGACAACAAAAGGAATATGCAGCGCTCAATAACCCTGCTCCCCAAAGGCCCTCTAAAAGAAAATGGAATAAAGCAACTCAGATGTTTCTCAGCACAAGCTTAATTAAAGTTTTTCTCAAAAGCCGGTCTGATTTTTTGGTGGGGCTGAGGGGCGGGGGAAGAGTAGAAGAAAGAAGAGTGACATTTTTATAAAATCTAAAATCTGTTTCTCTTATCAATCTTTCACCTGGGGCTAAATTAAAAAAAAATGTTTTGGAGTTTTGGGGTTTTTTTTTGTTGTTTTTTTATCCTTCCCTCTCTCTGCTTCTAGCACACATCATTCTCATTTAAATCTCCCCTGCCAAAAACAAAACAAAACAAAAACAAACAAAAACGTCTTCCTTTGACTAATGGCTTTGGATTAATGCTTAATCAATGATTTTTTTCTTGTAACTAAATAGTATTGTATCCGATATACCCATCCCCGTCAGTAAATCACCCTTTCCTGAATCTCCTTAATGCAGCTAAGAGATGTCAGAATTATCTCAGAGGTGACGGTTTTCCCTTATCTTAGGATGATAGAACTTTCCCCAGTGAAGAAAACACGTCATAACTGTCTTCAAAGATTCCTCTGCAATATTCAGGTAGTTCTGCATTTGAGAAAAAAAAAAATACGAACTTGGCTCTTTTAAAGAAAAAGAAACAGCTAGAAATCATTAGCGGAGTCTGGCTCTGAAACGGCAGAATGTAGTAATTAGGCGATCTGTGGCTGTGTCATGCCAAGAATTCTCACAGAGCTCGGAGCTTCTGAGGAGCAAGGCGGTGTGTCGAGCCAAATGTGATACATTCAAGATGTTATCCTGATCGGAAGCCAAATTTGTTACAGGTGAGCTGGTACCTTTGGGAAGTTTATATTGCGGAGTCAAAAAGCTTGAAACAGAAGCTTTCCGAGGATCACGTGTTTCTAAACTGCACCCAACACATGGACCGTGGTGGACCTTCCTTCTCTCAGGTTCTTCAGGCCTCTGCTGGCCTTAAAAACCACCCTGGGCAAATAGTGAAGACATCAGATTTCAGGGTTTTCTCTCTTGGATTCCTTCCCTTCCCCCCTGCTTTTTTAAAAGGTCTTTGGGCAACCCAGGGCATATTTTGCTTATCTTCTCCTCCATCGAATTCAAAAAGAACCAGACATCAATCATCCCTCACTTCCTCACTGAACAGATTTTACTTTAGGAGGAAATGAATATCCTGGGTGACGTCTTCCAGATATTTCTATTTTTAAAAGTTGCCAATACAGATACATTGAAAACTTTGGGTTCGAGAGACCCAAGTGCTTTTCCTGACATCTTACTGTATTTTTCTAATACTGGATTCTTCTGTCTCGGATAGAAACGGAAGGGACATTTCTCCCAAGGGTACCATGCTTTTCTAAAACAATGAAGCTGATGCATAGACCCGCTGAAACCCATGAGGCTCTCTTTCCCAGCCGGGGCATTCCTTAAAGCCAGGAGCAAATGTCTGATCACTCACTTCATATTCCCGGATGTGAGAAGTAAGCCCCTGAATCTTGCAAAAGGAATTTCCCCCATAAAATTAATTTTATTGGGAGATGCCATATATCATTCACCTCAGGCTCATACTAACTTGACCTTTCATGTATTTGTTTAGCTCAGATTTGTCTCTATTCAGAAAGCCTAAGATTTGTCTTGTAAGTAAAATAAAGATGAAATATAATCACTGGGACCCCACGATAGAGCAGAAATTCACCAGACCTACCAGATGGAGTGCCTCTTCTCTAGAATAGTAATTATCAACTATTTCATCACAAAGGCTCTTCTTATCATCTCCCATAGACTTCATGGTTTGAAATATTGGGTCCACAAACAAGCACGTATTAAATAATAATTCATTTTCTCTTTTCATTAATCGAACAAATGCAGATGCCAATACTCAGAACTCAGGATAGGTTGAGATGAATAAATTACAACAATAATTTATATAATCCCAGCCCAAAGCAAAGAAATAACATTTTAATTAGTCTGCGGAATGTTATTATAAATAAATGCGTAATTTCTCGTAGATTTTTAGCAACGTCAAGAATAGCTCATAGATCCTCCTTCCCTAGGACCGCCTAGATGAGAACAGAGCCCCAAGGTTCTCCTTCCCTCTCATTCCCTGTATCTTGAAGCATTTCTCTCTTTTCTAGTCTGGATTCTGAAATGCCAATGGAACGTACTGGCATCAAACGACTAATGGCTTATCCATTTTTTCACTATTTTATGTTCTGACTCTACAGCCCAATCAAGTATTCACTTGGTTTCCTAATATAGTAACATGCCTTAACCCCTGGCTTGGCCCTGATGCCTGCATACTTCTAAACCACCCTTACAGATCATGATACCTATGAACTAGCCTTGCAGGGAGGTAGCTTTGCCAAGAAAGCCCAAGGGCTTCCGTTTGGTTGGAATACATCTTTGAATAATAAAACATTAATGTATCAGGGAAAATACAGTTGTTTCTAACTGTATTTTGGAATACAGTTCCAGTCGTTGGTTGGCTTAAGGATTTTTTCTTTCATGTTATTTTCTTATTTATTTATTTACTTACTTACTTATTCAGGGGCAGAGGAAGGGGAGCATTATATAAGCAAACTATCACTTAATTAATTGCTCGCCGTGTGTTTCAAATGACTTGACCTGAGGTTGTACACTCACAGTCCGATAAAGCCATCGAACATAAAGAGAGTAAATAAATATAGTCCTATAAACTCCTATAAACTCCAGATGTTATGCTTAAAAACAAAAAAAGACTCTTGCCCTTTCCCTAGACAAACATTTACAGTGCACATTTAGCCTGTGCATAGGTCTTTCTTTAAAATACTGTTGTTTACCTTAAAATACAAACGGGACCAAAATGTCTGACCATGTCAGAGTGATACTAACATGCCACTGCCTGGTAACTGCTCCTAGAATGGATACCCTTTTTAACCAGAAATGGGCATTTAATTTTTTTTATTATGTTTATTTATTTTGAGAGAGAGAGAGAGAGAGACAGAGTGTGAGTGGGGGAGGGGCAGAGAGAGAGGGAGACACAGAATCTATAGCAGGCTCCAGGCTCTGAGCTGTCAGCACAGAGCCCAATGCGGGGCTTGAACCTATGAGTGTGAGATTACGACCTGAGCCGAAGTCAGATGCTCAACCGACTGAGCCGCCCAGGGGCCCCAGGAATGGGCATTTTAGAAAGAATCCCATTTGCTTCTTTAAGTGAAAAGGATTTCAAGTGACAAGTTCATAATTAGGTACATTCTATCCATTACTATTTTCTCTATCAGTAGCTGGAGCTAGACTTTTGTCCCCCTTCTTCCTGGACTCTCATTTGCCTGGGCTCGATGAGAAAGAGCTCCCTCTCTACTCGGCCACTCCATAACCTCCCTAATGCTTGTCAGATTGCTGAAGTAGTCCTTTACCAACAAGCTAAAGAGGCCAGGGCTGTGATTATGCATCATCCATGTCCCTTACCAGGACTCTAGATGTCTCATAGAAATAGGAAATGAAAGACAAAGCAAATGAATTATTAACACTTACATGATTCAGAGGAAGAGAAAAGCTCTGTTGAGTCTTTCGGGAAAAAACCATCCTACATCAGCAGATCCAAGACAAGTTTCTTTTCTAATGTCCAATATCCGTTATCTTAGGTCTCTAAAGCGTATAAATCTAAGGGAGGTGTCATTTGTGGTAAAACTCTAGCCAATACTTTAAAGTAATTGTATGGAGATTTGATGACACTGAATCTCCCCCTAAGACTTTTACACAGATTTATAACAACAGGATGCGACAGGTAGATTTGTCTCCTCTCCTGACAGAATAATATGGCGCCAAGAGGCCATTTTTCTTGGGCTGGGAGTGAGCTCAGCACTTACTGGCTGGTTGTCCTGCTCTCCATGCTATTCAGCAGAGTGCAGAGACCAGACTCTACCATCAGTTCCTGTTGCGTATTCACCCTTGTTGGTCAAATGTCATCGGACCATTATTTCACCTGTAACACTGACTGTCTATTCCCTAGAATTGCAGGAAAATTGAAGCAAGTCAGAGGCTCCTGACTCTACCAGAACATTGACTCCCTGTGAAAACTTTGTGCCATGTCACGATATAGCCTCTCTTGGAGGTCTGTCAGTCTCTGACAGATTCCTGATCCTCTAACAATGTTCCAAAGAACATTTTCTTATATCTATTCTTATTTTTTGTGTCATTGGATCTGATCTGTTCACTCAATTCCAGCCCCGGTGCACTCAGGGGGTGACGTCTTGTCTTTCCTGCTCTGGGCTCTGAGATTCACCACCATACAGGATCGTGGATTAACTTGGAGAAACCCACCACCCCCTCCTGGTACATGATGTCACTTCTCCTGTGCAGTAAGGACTTGCCTAAAATAACAGAACTCTTCAGCCACCCCCCGCAAGTTAACTTTAATGATTAAAAATGTTTGCCAATCACTATAACTATGTAATTATCAGTTCTGTTTCAAATTAGAGGTTCCTTTGGGCTAACACCATGTCTTTCCAGCCATTCTTACCCGGAAGTATGAATTTAAGAAATGTTTGAATTTAATCAACACGAGCGCTTTAATTTTTAAATGTAAAACAAAACAAGAAACTATTTCCCTTCATCCAGGTCGATCTGCTTCTGTGGGAAGGCAGGGGGTGATTCGGTGCACGTTTCCCAGTGCGCACACAGGCCAGGGCGGGGAAGCCGGGATGAGATTGTCTCCTGCAGTCCCCTCGTGGGCTCCACGGGCCTCCCCACACATCCCATGTCTCCTCTTCTAGCCCCTTTGAGAATCCCTGCAGGGGAGATGCTACTGAAGATGGCATACTGTGCCGATGTGCGTCAAAGAGAGAACACAGGAAGGGGGTGGGAATCACCCACAGTTATTCTTTGGTGCAGGGCTACATCTAAGAGGCTTCGGTTTCTTCTGATACTTTGTTGTATTTTCTAAGTTACCTAAAATACCTTGATATTATTTTTTTAAATCAGAAAAAAATAAGTAAACATGTTTTAAACCTTGAGATCTAGTAGGTAGGCGTGGATCCTTGATTCTCTCTTACCATCAAACATGGGACACCCTTGCATTTTTATAGCCTTAGACTCGGAACAAGGGTCCTTCCCCCCACACGATTTTCATCAGGATCTAAAAGCCAGGCTTCCACATTAACTCCCTACCTAACACCCCAGTTCTGACATCCCTGTCCTAGGACCTAAACCACATGTAACTGAATGCCCCGGTACCCGGTTGGGTTTTTCTTAGCCACTCTTCCCTTAAAAGATGATCATAATCTGCATCCCTCTCATCTACCACCTCCACAGGTGGGAGTAAATGAATAACCTCCTGACACCGAGCAATTTCTGGATCCCTTCCCTCCAATGCCCTGCGTTCTTGGATTAGTTCTCTTAGATGCAACATTGGCCACAGCCAGCCTGTGTTCCTGTATCCTTTTGATCACAGTACTGGGAACACTTGGCTTCCCTTACAGGGCCACCCTCCATGGCTAATTCTCAGCCTGATTTCCTCACTAACCCCTTTTGTTATGATTCCCAAATGGTACCGGCCAATATTTGCTCTCCTTAGGACACCACCAGAAGAGTTATATGGGCAGAGCCCTGTCGGCAAGAACGAAAATATTTCAGGCATCTTTTCATCATAGAAGCTCTCTACTATTTTTTTCCACATGGCAACAATAAGATGGCCCTGAGAATAATCTAGACTAAGCAATCTTCATTCATCTCATGCATGACCCATAGACAGGAGTTAGGTCTAATGTCAAGTCAGTAGTTCTCTGAGAAAAATGAGGCACTGCCAGTTATGGGAAGAATTCGGATTATCCTTTGCTGATTTCTTTGAGTAACTCAAGCCAAAGGGAGGTTTTTGGAGATGAACTCATCAGAGCTGATGAAGGATGATTGACATGTGCAACTAAAAGTTCTACTCAGTAATTACTTAGCATGACAAGAAATAGAGACAGAGAGAGTCAAAGTGTCCTAAAATGAATATATATATATAGAGAGAAATACTCGGCACTATGTAGGTGAGGAGATGCGGTTGTTTAAAAGTTTATAAAAATGGGCCAATGTTACTTTATAATCAGCTTCAGTGATAAAGCATTGGCTAAAGTCTTATCTACTTGCCTTTCAGACTTTATCAGAAAGCCTTTTCCTCAGATTAAGGGGAAATCAAAAGTGACAAGCCATTATCTGTTACATAACGTTCCAGGGCCATTCTGGAAGAGAGGAGGGAAGAGCATTAGGAGGACAGATTAAATATAATTAGTTATTAAGCTGCTGCCACTATATACGACATTGTGTGATAAACAAACCTGAAGTCACAAACTAACGTTATTTTTTTTCTAGAACGTCCTTTGATGTCAGAGACAGGCAGGAAAATAAATTTTTTATCCTTGCAAATCCATGTCAAGAAACTTATCTTAACTATTCACTCACCTGAAATAGCCCACATTTGAAATAAGGAGCTAGTTCTTCCCCAAATGCCAGAAAATTCGTTTCTTATTTACTGTTTATTTTTACTCCAGCTGCCAAGATAGTAATTGCTTCCAAAGATATGGATGAGTGGCGTTTCCTTTACTAGTAAGGTAAGGAAACAAAGGACTAGTTCCATGCAGGTGAGCAAACCCTGTTCAGCGTTTTGTCTTCGCGTATGCCAACCGCCTCTATAACGGTATTTCTCAGTAGGAGTACTCCATAGGAGCAACACGGTAGAACAGATTTTTCATCATGTAGGACTGTACATTTCAGGACAGGTAAGCATCTGTGGACCTACCAACTAAATCCTACTACTTTTCTCAGGCATAGTCACAACCCAAAAGTCCCTAGGCGTTTTGAAATGCCCCAAAGCGCATTCTGACCTGGCTGAGAACTTCATGGTGAATAATTGGTCTTATTCAGGGCATCACGGACCCAGCAATTTGGGCTCTTGCTTGATTTTTAAATAAATGTAGACTTTCTTGTTTCAAAATACAATTAGAAGCTAGATCAAGTAAAAATGCAAAGCAAATTTGAAATGGACGTGGATAATCTCTCTTAAGTGAATTGTTACGTTTCCACAAACCTAAATGTGCTGACTTTGTTTCCTCCCCCTCAGAGAAAGTTGCAATCGGTCACCCAAAGATTGATTTTATCATCCAAGGTTGTCTCAGAATGTTTTATATTTTATAATTTTTCCAGCTTTATTGGAGTACAATTGACCAAAGAAATTGTGTATGTTTAAGGTATGTGAATTGCTGTTTTGATATACATATGCATTGCGAAATGATGAAAATAATCAAGTTGGTTAATATATCCGTCACCTCACATAATTGCCATTTTTTGTGTATACTGGGCAAACACTTAGGATCTACCCTCTTAGCAAATTTCAAATATACAACACAGTTTTATGATCTGTAGTCAAATTGCTGTACATTAGATCTCCAGAACTTGTCCGTCTTATAACTGAAATTTTGTACCCCTTGACCAATGTCTCACCATTTTCCCCAACCCATAGACTCTGGCAATCACCACTCTGTTCTCCACTTTTATGAGTATGACTGTTCTAGATTCCACATGTAAGTGAGATCATACAACATCTCTCTTTCTCTGATTTGTTTCACCTAACATAACATCACCCAGTTTCATATATGTTGCTACAAATACCAAGATTTCCTTTTTTTAAAGCCTATTACTATTATATTACACCTATATACCCCATTTTCTTTATTCATTGATCTGTTGATGGACACAGGTTGTTTCCATGCCTTGGTTACTGTGAATGATGCTGCCATGAACATGGAAGCACAGGTATCTCTTTAAGATACTCATTTCTTTTCCTTCAGATATATACCCAGAATGTCCCAGGTGATAGGTAACAGTAGTTAGAAGGCTAAATCAGGAAGACTCGAAATGTCAGCTGGTAGTTGGCTCACTATGAGAGAATTAAGCGCCAACTAGAGGCAGAAACAAGGTGATGGGCTACAGTACTGCAAGAGGAAAATCAGCACA
Source organism: Paguma larvata (assembly GCA_030068075.1). NCBI lineage: Eukaryota > Metazoa > Chordata > Mammalia > Carnivora > Viverridae > Paguma > Paguma larvata. The sequence continues at coordinate 86,382,293 of CM057834.1, read as the reverse complement.
GATCTACAGCTTGCTGCCTAGAACATTCTGCCCTTGGATCTTTACATTGCTGGTGCTTACTTATCCTTCAGGTCTCAGCTCAGTGGGAGGTAGGTAGATAGGGCTTTCCCTGCTTGAGAGACAGCGCACGCCATGGGCTCTAGAGCCAGATTCCCTGGGTCTGACTTCTAGTTTTGCCATTTACTGCTGAAGCATTCTTGGGAAAGTCATTTACCTTCGTGAGTCTCACTTCCCTCATCAATGAAATGACAGTGTTATTGGTAATTAATAGTTTTAATAGCTGCAAGAATTACATGGATTAATGTACCTAAAGCACACAGAATGGCAACTGAGTCACTGTAAGCACTCCGTAAACATAAGCTATTGTAATAGGATGATGATGACATTTTGAAAGACAACAAGATGGAGAGGATATGAAATTCCAAGTAAGAAATCAGAGCAAGATATCAATATTTTAAGAACCCTTGAGAAATAGTCTCACAACTCTTGGACATCTTACCCACTTTGAAAATAAAAAATAGTCAAAGGAAGATGCTGAAAACAAGAAGGTTTGTGAGGATATTCTCTTCAGAGAAAGTTGTGCTGTGAACCCCATCCTTCCCCATTTGGGGACAGAGAGAGGCACGCCTACGCTGTCAGCCTCAGGTCTACTGGAGATATTTGTATGCAATCCCTTAAATAGGTGCATCGTGGACAAGGTCTGATTTCTACCTGGGAAATGTAAAAGGAAAGAGAGGAGCTGTCCTAACTCACTAGGCGAAAGAACCAGAACTGAGATGTTTAGTTAGCTTTACCTCATTTTCTCAGAATTTATTGGGCAAAAGATGCCCATGGACAGGAAGTGGGCCATACATCTGGGGAGTAGAGAGTCTCAGCCAAAACAAACGTGCGTCATGAAGAGTTGGAGTCAGAGGACCCCAGGAAGGAATCTCTGAAGAGCCATGAAAACACCCAGGTGATGTCAGCTTTAATCATCTACCAACATCAAGAAAGGAAGAGCCAAACAGCCAAGGAAGAACTCCCTATCCTTCAACTCTTCTCATTACTCACCCCCCACCTCTTGAATCAGGCTCAGCACAAACTGTATGCGTAATGGACAACTAAGCATGGAGAATATAAGTAAAGATAAAAAACAAAAGCCAGTCACCACCATCTCTATGTCACTCCCTCCAAAGGCGTGGTATATACAAGGGAGAAAAGGAACACTTGAGGATGGTTTTGAATGAATATTTAAGGATGGTTTTATATCTAAGAGTAGACATTCTAATTACAGAATTGAGACTGTGTTTGTGACATCATCTAAAAGAGAAAAGAAAAGTCATCCAACCTGTCCAAGAATTCATCCAGAGTCACAGAAAGATTACTTTCACCAAATAAAATTTCTAAAGGATAGCGGGTGATAAAAACTAATTTGCATTTTGATTACTTCATGAGTCATGCTTATTCAAAATATCCCTCATACTACTTTTATTATTCCCAGACCACCCAATCTAAATTAGACACTGAGATATGATGGTCCCTGCCTATCACACAATTTTTTGCTTCATAGCACTGATTCAAGATGAAATTATCTAATATATTCATTCATTTGCTTCTTTAGTGCATTTCACTCTACTCTATGTAGGCTTGAGAGTGGCAAACTTTGTCCTTCTGCTTCTCTGCTGTATCAAAGCACGTAGAATGGTGCCAGATACGCCATGTATACTCAGTAGTTATTTCTTAAATTAATGAATCCCGAACATGTGGTTAACCTCAATGCTCTTTCAATGCACCCTGTTATTTTGGTTACATTTCCATACCTAATGATTATAGCTTATTGCTCAAAATCTGAAGACCAAAGGACCCTTTCTCCAATGAACGAAAGGAACAGACAAGGGGCAGAACTTATTCTCTATAAGCTAGAGAATGGAAGAGGTAGGGATTAGAAGAAAAAAAGAGGCTCACAGCAAATATGAGGCAGAGCATCTGAATCAAGAATAAGGCAAACTGAGAGCTGTAGTTGTGCATGCAGAGGCCTGGGTCTCTACCTCCCACCTCGTCCATCACCTCCCAGGTTCAATACAGTTCTCCTCCCCATCACATGCCTCCATCCAACAAAGTCTGAAAGCCTATCTCGCATGTATTATTTCTGAGGGGAAATAAACATAATTAGTAAGGCCCTAAAGAATTCAAAGAAGAATAGGACCTCTGATTCAAGAAAAAAAAGGAAAAAAATAGAATCTGTAGACAAAAGACTAAATAAAAAAACTTACAGTTCATAAAGGAAATAGGGGTGCCTGGGTGGTTCAGTCAGTTGAGCGTCTGACTCTTTGATTTCAGCTCAGGTCATGATCCCAGGGTAATGGGATCAAGCCCTGCATCAGACTCTGCACTGAGCAAGGAGCCGACTTAAGATTCTCTCTCTCCCTCTGCCCCTCTCCTCAGCTTGTGCACTCTCTCTAAAATAAATAAAAAGAAAATTAATTAATTAGAAAAAGGAAATCAATCAACATATGTCATTCTTCTGCTCCTCTGATGCACTTAAAAAAATAGGAGTTAAGTTGCCCTTGATGCTGAGGGGACATTTTCCCTGAAAAGACTCAGGCTTGGTCCTGTTCAATTACAGTTCTTGCAGCAAATAATGTTTATGTAACTATAATACTGCAGATACGTATTGGTTTTCAATCTTTAAAGTTGCAAGGCAAAGCAAAGAAGCCTTAATTATAGTTACAGAAAAGAATGAAAACGTAAACAGCGTCCCTAGAGAAGTTGGAAGCTGATGAAGGACAAGGCAGAAGTGAGACAGGCGTGCTAATCTCATCTTAAATAGCCAGGAGGGAAACAGTAACGCCAAAAGTGATGGATTGTGAAATCATTTACCTTTATTATTTGAGATTATAAATTATATACATATAATATATAACTATAAAATATACATATGTAAAATAACTGTTATATATATGGAACACTTTGGATGAGGAGAGAAAAAAGGAAAAAAGGCACAAATATTATGCATAATGTAAATTTCTCTTCTATACTGGGAAGTCAGTAGATAATATTGAAATGTGAGAAATCGACAAATGCCGGTGTAGGCGTATCATTTAGTGTTACAAAGGTAACCTCTTCCACAACAAATACGAGGTCTGAAAACGAGTGTTCGGGCACGTGGGAAAGGACTTTCACTTTGATCGGCATCTCCCTATACTCCCCGAATTTATAATATCATGAGCGTATGTTGCTTTAACAATTACACTTTTAAAAATTTAAGGTCCAGTCACTGAATAAAAGCTGCATTGTATGAAATAATAAAAAAGGATGTAAATCACAAAGTTGGAAGATTACCCAGATGAAGAAAGAATAGGAAAATGAAATAAATAGTATGTGTACGAGAAGCACAAACAAAATAACCTGTTTAAATATATATTAAATTAATATATTCAAACATAGATGAAAATAAAATTAAAGGAAATGATGTCACTGCATATCAGTCTTCTTTGAAATAATAAATTTTTAAATGATAATAAATGCTTAATATAAGACAGTCAGACAGGACTTTAATCTCATAAATGATGAAAATGTTAAACAGCACTATATTCTGAATAATAATATGGACATTTATACTAAAAAGGACAAAAACAAACGGTTTTCTTCTCTTATGTGAATCTTACAGGAATTACAATGCAAGAAAGTAAAACAGAATAATAAAAAACTGATATTATTTAATTTGTTGCAAAATTTTAGTAAAGGCATATATGGCATAATAAGCAATGTTTTGTTTTGTTTTGTTTTTTTAAATGTTTATTTATTTTTGAGAGACAGAGAGAGACAGAGAACAAGTAAGGGAGGGGCAGAGAGAGAGGGAGACACAGACTCCGAAGCAGGCTCCAGGCTCTGAGCTGTCAGCATAGAGACCGACGTGGGGCTTGAACTCACGAACTGCGAGATCGTGACCTGAGCCGAAGTCGGTTGCTTAACCAACTGAGCCACCCAGGCGCCTCATAAGCAATGTTTTTAATGACCCTAAAAATACACTACACTCAGCAGTAATACTTATGAAAAATATGTTTAGGTATGGAATTTTAGATTTAACATTAAAAAAATGAAAGCAGAGGAAAGTATTATAGAAAAAATTCTGTACCCAAAAACATGAAATGAAAGTAATTTTTCGCTATGTCCTAATATAAATAGAATCTGAAAAGTAATATAAATAGAAATGAAATCACCAGAATCAGAATAAAGCCAATAGAGGCAAAAGAAATGTTTTGGGCATCCGAAGTTCAGCAGCACTACTGATTAGAGTTGTTCAAACAACTAAATAGACTATGTGTATTAACTTTTCTAATTTTCTAATAAATTTTCTAATTTGCAAAACATTTTTCAAAGCACATTTTAAGTAAATGGCTCTGAAATACAAATGTTAGCCCTAAAAAGTCCTTTGAAAGTATAAATAACCTAAAGTGCTTAAATGTGCTAATTCTATGAGCAGTCATCGATTGACTCTGTTTTGGACACGAGCAAGGTGCGGAAGAAAAATCCGAGACAAAGCATCCTGACACGGTTCTGGTAATTGGGTTTCAGTAATCCCAGAGGTGAATTAGGTTAAAACAACAACTACAACAACAACAACTAGTACTGATGTAATGTTTTTAGATGCAATGAAAGTGACCACAGTGTTTGAAAAGCGTCTATAAGAAATTAAAAATTAAGGGAAACAATACAAATATAAATCCCAAAGTGTAAGGATACCTGAGTATGTAAAAATACAAATGAAAAGTCCAACCACAAAGACGTGTCTGATGAAAGAGAGCCATTTCTGTTATCGAATCTCACTTATTTCTCTAGAATCGGTCTAGATGTAAGGATCCTTAGGACAACAACTCAGTCAAGGTGGCCTGGAGAATACTTTTGCTCTCTCCCCAGACAGTAAGTTCTCTTCCCATTGCTCATAACTGAGCTCTTGCCTTTAAAATACATTAAATATTCATTTGTCTTATTAATGGGTTTTCTCCTTAGAGTTCTTTACCTTTCTGGTTTTACAGTTGCCCATGGTCTAAATCACTCTTCAAGTTAAGGTACCTAAACAAAATTCATTCTTTCATTCACTTATTCATCCATATGTTCATTTCTTCATTCCTTCATTCAACATTCTTTGATTGCCTGGCACTGTGCTGGTTAAGGGTACATACAGTAGTAAAGTGGGGGGGGGGGTGCAGTCTTTGTTCCCACTGAGGTAATAGACAAAAGTTAACCATTTGATACAGAAAAGTAAATCTGAGGCTCCTTCAAAATAGACCTCCAATATCAAATTTTGACGGCACCATCTCCAGTTTATTGATAGAGAGGTGATGGATGTCTAAGGAAAATAGGGCCCAAATTATTCATAGGGCTGATTCCAATGTCAACAACACAAATCAAGTGTCCTCAGGGTGCTTAAGAGGAACAGCCATGCTGCTCACACTTTTAATCAGACAAAACGTACCCACTAAAGTTTCAGAAGGATAAACGAAGGAAGTTTTAAGTTGGATACTGACATCTTCCAGTCAATAAAGAAAAGTTCCTTGACTATAACTGACATTTAGTTGTAAGAATTATCTCCTTGGCTTTATAGGTTAATTAAATCTGGAATAAGATGGGTTTTTTTTTCCCCCAAGCAACATAAACATAGCTGAGACATAAATTAAAAATTCAAAGCATATTAAAGACAAAGAATGGATTCAGACTCAAAAGCCAAACAGAACTGAACATTACAACTCAAGGTAACAGGAAGGTTAGAACATGACCCCGGGTACCCCCTGTTGTTATTGTTGTTGTTGCTTTTCCCCCTTAACTCACTTCCTCTAGGAAGGGCTAATCTGATCTAAAGACAGGAGAATGGAATTATAGTTTTGTTCTTACTTTCTTATGTTTGTAAAAGATAAATTTCTCATCCACAAGTGTCATCTCTTTATTAACTGTTCTTGCAAAAAGGGGGGAAAAGCAAAGGGGAAAAAAAACTAGGCTCTTGTGTCTTATAGGAGAAAGCCAATAATATATTTTCCAAAGTTACAATTAATCGTTTGGATACCCTTATCCATGACCATCAGTTACTATGAGGGGCCTTTAGAAACTGAAGTCTACATTCTGTATTCAATATACTAAAATTTTATGTCCAGATGTTTCAAAAATTTTTTTTAACAGGAAACCTTCAAGTCCATGTTCATAATTACCAAATGCACAACAGAATTTCAGTCCTGTAAATGTTTTCCATATGCAACTTTACCCAAAAATGTTTCTTACAATTGGCCCTTTGAATGTGAATTCACAGAGTTCTTTTCTTTACTGAAACTGCTCATTAAGAAGGACCATACTTCCAAGGCCTTCAGGCAAGACCATTTGTTAGAATCAAATACAAAAGTGTAAGACCAAAGAAATCTAAGATTTCACGTAAAAAAAATAGAGACACGATTTACATTTTTATACAGGAAACAGGAGATCTATAATTTTCTACCCCAACAATCATTTGGGGTTTATGGCTATGTAATTTTCAGGAATATTTGAAAAACATGCTCAGAACACAGAAGAAAAGCAAAGAAGCACTTGGGTAAACTTTAGCATTTATGACTTCAGAGCTACTACTGTTCATTCATACATTCAATACATATTTATTAAACACATACTGTGTGGCAGGTAGAGTTCTAGGAGCTTGGGATCCATCAGTGAATGAAGATCCCTGCCCTCATGGAATCTCATTGGGGTAAGTGGGAAGGCACACAATAAAAATAATAAGCCCAACAAGTGAGTTACACTATATCATATGTGGAAGATGATACATGTTATTAAAAAAGGAAGAGTCAAGCAAGGCAAATGGCATCAGGAGTGTAGTTGTCAGTGCAGTTTGTAGTATTAAAGAGAGTGGTCAGGGGACCCCTGGGTGGCTCAGTCAGTGAAGCGTCAGACTTCAGCTCAGATCATGATCTCCCAGCTGGTGAATTTGAGCCCCGTGTCGAGCCCCTAGCCGGGCTCTGTGCTGACAACTCAGAGCCTAGAGCCCGTCTCGGATTCTGTGTCTCCTTCTCTTTACCCCTCCCCCACTTACGCTCTGTCTCTCAATAAATAAAGAAATCAGCAAAGAAACAAACACACATTAAAAAGAGAGAGACAGAGAGTGGTCAGGACAGGCTTATTGAGAAAGGCAGGTACAGGCAGGCTGGCAGGAGCTGTGCAGTTGAGCAGAGAGTATGTCTAGGGGAAGGGCGCTGAGAAGGCAGAACAAATCTGAGCATCAGTAAGGTGGCCCATGTGTCTCTGGGGGATGACCCAGTGGAAGAGCAGGAAGAGAGGAGGCTGGGAGATAACATCAGATCTTGCAATTTTGGCTTTTGCGCTGAGTGAGATGGGGTTTTGAGGAGAGAAGTGTTGTGAACGGACTTGGATTTTCAGAAGATCACTCTGCTGCTGGGCTGAAGAGAGTCTGTAGGAGAATAAGGAAAGTCGAAGAGAGATAGATAACGTTTGAGGCTCTTTCAGTCACCCAGGTGAGAGATGCAGGCCCAGAATGAGAGTGGTTACAGTGCATTGGTAAGAAATGCTTGGATTCTGGATAGAATTTAAAGGATTTCTGATAAAATGAATGGAGGGATATGAGAAAAAGAGAAAAGTCTAAGATGACATTTCTTATAAGTTGACTGGAGGAATCAAACTGCCATCAGTTGAGTCTGGGAAGGCTGTGGGCAGAGCATACCAATCAAGAGTGCATTTCACACAAGCTGAGTGTGAGAGGTCTCCTAGACCCCCAGATAAAAATACCAAGTAGGTGAGGAGGTATTGGGGCAGACAAGTCTAGAATTTAGGAAAGAGTTCTGAGCTAGGGGTTCAAGTTTAAAAGTCATTAGTATATAGATATTATTTGGATCTATAGGACATTACAGAAATCCAACTACAATGGATCTAAAAAAATCACCAAGGAAGCAAGCAACCAGAAGAAAAGAGGGAGGACCAAGGTCTGAGCTCTAAGGTCCTCCAGCATCAAAGGCTCAGGCAAGAGGAGAAAGCCACAAAAGGAACTAAGATGGAGCAGCCACCAATGTAAGATTCAAACAAAGACTCATCACAAGAACAAGGTGTATCAAGGTGGAAGGAGGGACCCAATGCTGCCAATGGGAGGAAGCCCTTGGAATGACCCTTAGAATTAACAACAGGTAGGTCACTAGTGGCCCTACTGAGGGCAGTTGTGGTGAGAATTTGTGGAAATGAAAGCCTGATGGAGTGGTTTAAAATGGACGGGAAGAGAGAAATTATAAACAGTGAGTTTTGTACAAAAGAGAGTAAAGAAAGGCAGGAGCTGAGAGAGCAAGTGACATCGGAGATTTTGTTTTGTGTAAGATGAAAGAAATAACAGTATGTTTAAATGCTGGTGGAATGGTCTAGTCAAGAGAGGGCGTAAATGATGCATAGGCGGTAAGAGTAAGCAATTTCTAGAGCACTATCCTTGAGTGGCCAAAGGGGATGAGGGCTTGAAAACAAGCAAAGCGACAAGCTTTGGAGAGAAGCAAAGATTTACATACGGATGGAGAAGAAAGCAGGGTACATATAGATGCAGAAGTTGGCAGGGAGATAAATGGGATATGGTCTTCTAGAAATTCTCTTCGGATGGCGTCAAGCTTCAAAGTGAAGTAAAGCTTTATCACCCGAGAATGAGAACGGAGAAGAAAAGCAGTGAAGGTGGGAAAGTCTTTCCCGATGAGCAGGGGAGACAGGAACTGGGGACGGATATTGCAATGGCCTAGGCATGTCAAGAATCCACTTGAGATTCATGGTCACAATGTAAAGTGAGTCAAGGCAGCATAATAATGTGTTTTTCTCCAGAGAGATTCAGCTGCATGGGTACCAGTGTGGAGAGGCAGAAACGGTACATTTATCCAGGGTCGTGGCTTTTCCAAGCAAGTAGGAAGAAGCCAGAGAAAGGCAAGGGGGGTGGTGATGAACGCACAAGAGTAATTATGATGATAGACCGTGAAACTGAAGCCTAAGAACTGGAAGCAGTCCAAACCCATGTGCTCTGCCTGCCCTTATGCTTTTGTCTGCCGATAGGTTCTGAAAGACAAAACCATGTTTTCTACACTGTCTATAACTCTTTACACCGACGAGATTTGTATCCAGGATAACTACTCAACTAATATGTATTGATTGTCTAGTCCCTTCTGAGTGTGAAAATGTAGCACGTTCTCCAATCTTCAGAGATCCTTCCAGAGTCAAGCCCCACTGGATCAGACAGATGGTCTATAAGTTCTATATTTGAAACACCGTATGTCACGTACCCAAGTTCTATACATACTTAGCTTTAAATTTTCAGGTTTGGGTGATAATGTAGTTGATAGCACCTGTGCCTTAAAATCTGTCATCCAGAGGCTTCTATTTTCTCTTCCCCACACTTTTATCACCTCAACCAGATGCTCCCAATTTCCTGCTTCCTCAGAACACGGTCTGGCCATCCTGGGATTGAATCCTGTGTCACCAGGTCTTATGTAAAAACCCTGGTCCAGGAGCACAGAACTGCCATCTGCGTTCCCCTTCCTCCTTTCTTGAAGATCTCTTGATTCATAACTGCTGTTTCAGAAATATTTGAAGGATGACTTGATTTTCTACGGCCTCACAGAACACTTCGTCTCTGCCCCACAGCTATCCCCGACTCCTACTGTGGTCACACTTGATTTGGGTTGTCTACCTGGGCACAACTGATGGAATTAATAACCCATCATTCCAGTCGCCTTCCCACTCATACGTGCAGACACTACTAATCCTGTTTAAAAGATGCGAAGACTAAGCACTGTGACATTTTTATCCCAGGTCACTCAACATTGCAGTGATGAATTGAAAACTAAAGTTCTCCAGATCTTCATTTGGGATTTTCATTAATTTCATTAATTGATCTGCAAAAATAATATTTTTGGTACATATCTCTCTGGGGTATCTATCTTCAACTTGCTCCTTTGAGGGCGAGTCCCACTGCCAATGACTCAGATAAGAAATTGCCCCATGACAGATGCCCGATCACTTTAATCCATTTTTTTTTTCCAGGCACAAAGTGTTCCAGCAAGCATGTTCGCCTTATTTCCCTTTGACTTCTGTTTTGAAAGCTGAAATATTTTCTACTGGGAAGAAAACGTTGGGCATGGATAGAGTGAAATCACATTGTACCATGCAGCAAATAATTTCGCTTAAAGGCAACTGTTCTATTTTGTACAAGACTCTCCATGACTAATAATACGGTAACATGAACAGGAGTGCACCAAATACACCGAGCTAGGCTCTGAAGACAGGGAGGCAAAGGAAATTGATGCAGTTCTTATCTTCAAAGATTTACAGTCAGTGGAAGGGACAAATATGTAATTATAATGGAGTTATATTATGAAAGCATTTCTAGGCCAATCTATGCAAAGAACGCCTGGACTTTATTGGACGTTGTCAACACATGTGCGGGTTTTTTTCCTAAATAAATAAAAAAGAAATGCTACCAAATAAAAGGTTGAAAGTAAAACTTCAGTCCAGACCCAGGAGTCCTGGTAATAAACGCATCGATCTGTTGTTCTGCCTGTGGAGATACAGATCCTTATAATTAACATAAGGCTTGTCTCAAACCCCTCAATTCTTCCAGCATGACACCCAAGGTTACTCTTCACAATATTGGCCTAATTTCTACATTTTCGAATTACTTCTTTCCAAGGATCTCCAGTTGTCAGTGTCTGTTGCTGTATCCTGGGCAAGAGTCGCATCCATATCTAAATGAAACAACCAGTTTTTATACATACAAATTATCAGACATTCAGAACAGTCATTCCCATACAGGAAGGTGGAAATAAACCCAGATGTATATAGAATTTAAGTAAGGTTTATTGTATACGGTACGTGAGTGGCTACCTACTTATACATTTATAGGTTTCGTTGAGCCTCCTCCTTCTCTGTCATCAACCAATTTTGACACTTTTTAAATTGGAAAGAAGCCATTTTGTTCAATTGTCAGAGATAAAGCTTGAATGCAAGTGTAGGACTCCTTCCTCTCGCAGTCTCGATTTACAGTTTTGTTTAAAGACTTCCCTGAACAAATGAATTCAATTTTTTAAATATATTGAATGCCTACCGTGCATGAGACATAGGGGTTAGGGACACCTGGGTGACTCAGTCAGTTGAGTACCTGACTCTTGATTTCAGCTCAGGTTATGATCCCAGAGTCATGGGATTGAGCCCTACATCAGGCTTGGCAATGAGCGTGGAGCCTGCTTAAGATTCTCTCTCTCTTTCCTTCTGCCCCTCTCCCTCTCTCTTTCTGTCTGAAATAAATTCAAAAGGGGCATCTGGGTGGCTCTGTCAGTTAAGGATTAGACTTTGGCTCAGGTAACGATCTCACAGTTCATGAGTTCAAGCCCCACATCCGGCTTTGTGCTGCCAGCTCAAAGCCTGGGCCTGCTTCAGCTTCGGTGTCTCCCTCTGTCTCTACCCCTCTCCCGCTCACACTCTGTCTCTCTCTCTCTCAAAAATAAATAAACATTAAAAAAAAACTAAAATAAATTAAAAAAAAAAGACATAGAGGCCAACTATGAGCCACCAAAGAAACCAATTTGGTGAATCAAATGAACATTCAACACCTCATAATATGCTCACCAGTCCCACAGAGAATTTAAAAGCAACAAAAGTCGCTTCCCTAACGCTATCTGTGATTGGCAAGAACAATCTCACTTCTTCAGAACCTAATTCCTGCCACAGTGCCATGGAAATGGATGGGGAAAAAGCACCCGAAAATTAAAATTTGGTACCTTTTCGTGATCATACATCCTTTTTCAGGTTGATGTTTTATGCTCAGAAAAGTTTAAAGTTTTCATCTCAAAAGCTAGATTAACTTTCTAGAAATTTCCATCAACATTTTCCATGCCTTGGGTGGGAAGAAATTCAGATACCATGAGTGGACACAGGAAAAGAGAAACAGAAACATTCTAGAACATACCAAGTCGGGATATTTGCTACCTGTTCGTTCCCCTTGTTTTAAACATGAAAACTCTGGCATTTTGTTTCCAGTAGCTCAACTCCTCATCTATTGCTGATGAAACCCCACAGGAAAAATCAGAAAATCGAGGCTTGGGCAACTGTTCTCATGCCTAATGCGTCCCCAGAGAGGGCATTTAGTCGCCGCAGAACGTGCCGGCAGAAGTGCGTTCTTCGCCACTGTTGACAAATGGCTCTTCTAAGTTGCCCTGTCTTCGTTTGAAGCCAGCATCTAGTAATTAACCCTTCCATCTGGCAGTGTCTTTTCCACGCTTCTCTAGTCAAGAGACATTTCACATTCCTAATAGCTGTGACTCCGGCGGCCCTCCTGCTAATGATACTTTGTGTTTCCGTTCCCATTCGCTAAAATGCTTTCCTCTAATTTAGTGACCTGAGCAGGGATATTAGGAAAAGTGGAAAACAATCATTCAGAAACTCATTAAAATATCTCAGTGCAAAATGAGAGTGGCATGCGTGGGGAGAATGAAAACACTGGGAAGGAAGAATAAAGACCTCAGAGTCATTACCTGGACTGTCAGTCCGATTTTAGTCAATCACAGACTTTGAAAAAAGAAAAAAAAATGTCCATGCAGAGTTTAAAACCAGGAGGAACTACTAAAATGAAATGTGAAAATAACCTTGTAACATCCTGGCGATATGCTCTGTCTACCAAGAAATAATCTTCATAAAGCAATCCAGCCCCGTCTTCAGGAATTCAAATGCTATTAATGTGAAAATTAAAATCACTTCTGTTTTTTGCTGGAAAGCATTCTGATGGAGACATAAAATGATAACATCCCCAGAAATGGGTCTACCTGGAGTTTTAATGTAAGCAAGCTATTGATATTTATTGAGGCAGTTTGCTTTCCCTAGTGAGAGTAACGAGACTATGAATTAAGAGAAGGGATTTTTATATCATAAAAACCACTTACGGATTGTTTGATCTTAACTCGATCAGTTTTCCTATGGGTACTTTGATGTTTCCATCCATAAAAAAGGGCACTTAACCACTTAGATTGCCATATTAGAAAATGACAAATTCTTTTTTAACCAAAAAAACAAGGTGTTTTTTTTTTTTTTAGCGTTATTGAGGTGTAATTGACAAAATCGTTAAGACATTTAAGTGTGCATTGTGCTGATTTGATGTATGTATACATTTTGGAGGATTCTCACCTTCTAGTTAAATAATATATCCATCACCTCATATATTTAACTTTTTTTTTTGGTGAGAACATTTGAATTCTATTCTTGGAGCGAATTTCAATGATACAACATGGGGTTATTCATTATAGTCACCATGTTTTACATTAAATCCTCAGAATTTATTCATCTTATACCTACAACTTTATACACTCTTACCAATCTCTCCCTATTTCCCCTACCATCCAACTACTTTTCTACTCTTTCTGTGAGCCCGACCTTTTTCTTTTCTTTGACGATTCCACAGAGAAGTGACACCACGCAGTCCTTGTCTGTCTCTGTCGGATTCATCTCACTTAGCATAATGCCCTCCTGACCCAGCCATGCTGTCACAAATGACAGGGTGTCCTTCTCTGTCATGCCTGAACAAGATGCCATTGTACATACATATCACTCTTTCTTATCCATTCATCAGTTGGTGGGCACTTGGGTTGTTTCCAGGTCTTCGCTGTGGTAAATAATGCTGCAGTGAACATGGGGGTGTAGACAGCTCTTCAATATCCTCTTGTCATTTCCTTCGGCTCTATACCGAAAAGGAAGACAGCTTGATCATACAGTAAATTCTTTAACATAAAGGCGGTTGCCCTTAAGATCTCAGAACTTTTCAAAAAAGACTTCTCTGACTACCACACCCCATCCCACAAGAACCCCAACGTCCACACGCAATACAGTCTTAGAACGTCACACCCTTCCTTCATAGTTTGTGGTTCTGTATGTGTGTGCTGATCGTATCCTTCTAGTTTATACCCCCACGAGGGCAACTACTATGCACTTTGTTGTATCCCCAAGCACATTCCCAGCACCATGCCTGGCACATGGTAGGGTGTCCATGAATAGTGAATTAAATAAATGCTATAAATCTTAGATCTGGAGAGAAGGATATTTAGAGTTCTTATAAATGATCAAAGAACCAATTCTTTCTTTTCTTAGTCTCTAGGTTTATACCACAGAGTCCAAGGCCCAGACCTATTACAACACTGCCCAGAGTCCTACAGATCAACCCAACCCTGTCGCATGGCCTTCCTCCCAAGCAGTTACATCGGGGGCTCCTGAGTTGGCGTGGCCGGTCCTACATCCTACAGGACCCGCTATTTACTATTGTCTTTACAAATACCAACCCTCGTGAATTTTAATTCTGACAAGGCCTTCTTTTACTTATCCTAAAGCGAAAATAAGCAGTTCTAGTAAACCCAGACGAATCTGTCTTCCAGCTTTTTAGATGCACACTGTATTTATCCATTCCGGTTCCTGTCTTTTGTCCCTGTAATAAATAGAGACACGCAAACATAATTTTTTAACCATGTGGATTTAATAGATAATGTGTCTAAAAGAACATAGTTCTATTTGTTCAGTCGAATATACTGAAGGAGACAACTCATTTTCTCCGCAAATTCCAAAATGAGATAAGTTTTTAAAACCCTATTTACTTGATATAAAGAAAAATATGCAGATTACCAATTGATCATTTTTCTAGATAACATAGCCAGCTTGATATATTTTCATAATACTGAAATAGGGTGATTATTTTGGCATTATCTGGAAAAAATGTGGAGTCTTTTTTGTACCCAAACAACTTATCTAATGGCACAGTTGTCTATATATTTCATTTTCTCAGTGATCCTGGCTCTGATAAATCTCTTTCAGTCTTCATCTTTAAACAGAGGACCCCACGAGGTTCATCGCTAGTCATTCGTTTAATCCTTCATCCAGCCAACTTTTTTTAAGTGTTTTTTTAATATTTTATTTTTTAGAGAGAGAGAGACAGAGCACAAGCAGGGGAGGGGCAGAGAGAGAGGGAGACAGAACCTGAAGCAGGTTTCTGCCTCTGAGCTGTCAGCACAGAGCCCGAGGCAGGGCTCCAAGTCATGAAACCATGAGATCATGACCTGAGCCGAAACCAAGAGTCTTGAGTCTTAACTCAAGACTTAAACCAAGAGTTAAGAGTCTTAACTGACTGAGCCACCCAGGTGCCCCTCTCCAACCAACTCTTATTGATCATCTGGAAACCACCAGAAACAGCGCTAATATACTGTGGGCTCAGAGAACCCTTCCATGGAAGCCAAGAGTCCCCCTCTGACCAGACCATCTCCACCTTTTATCCATTTCATGTAGAATCTGAGTGCTCCCAAATTATCAGACTTTTAAGCATGCCCTTTTCTTAACATAAAAAATAAATTAGGCCAAACTTCAATCTTGTGAACAGGAAAATAGTCATTTTTTAAATATTTCTGGGACTTCTCCGGGAGTGCTTACATGTCATAGTTGAAGTCTGGTCTCTTCGGAATGCAACTGGCTCTTCCCCAGTCTCCCTAATCGCTTCTGGATGGAGCTCTCCTGCTTCTCCATGAGCTGTTCTCTCCATGAGGAGCCATCACCTGGGAGTGGGGGTGGGGAGGACACAGTAGGCCGCCTGCATTCCCCAAGGCAGCTTGCAAACAAGACAGGCATTAGATTATTAAGTTAATCAGCTTTACTGAAATCTGAGGATATCTTAAGGGAATGAAATCATAGAAAGAGAAAACAGAACTCCAAAGCACAACCATTGCTTCTAAAGTTGGGGAGGAGAGTGGGGGAGGGGAAGCCTTCAGCCTCACAAACCCATTCATTCCAAGGTCCTTGGACTTTTCCATCCCACATCTGCCACCACGAAAAGCTGAAAAATCAGTTAACTGCATTTTGAGGGGCCTCAAATCAAGAAAACTACCTTTTTGCTTCATTATGATTCTGTCTGTCCTCACTTCTTCCCTTTGGGCCATGCTTAGACTTTGCCTTCACACAATCTATTAATTGTTCACTCAAACAAAAGAATATTCCTTCTTCTAGGATGGATTCCGACACACCTCTTAATTTGTAGAAACACTGCGGTCAATATCTTGCTACAATATTTGTTCTTTCCCTAAATTCTCTATATCTACCCTCTTCTACTATGATATTGTTTAAACAAAAGATTTGTCATACAAAAGAAAACAAAAACAAAACAAACCACCAAAAACCAAAATGACTCAACAGGAGTCATTGAAGTTTCAGAACAAAGGAAGTAGACCAGAACTGTGGCAGATTAACTTGCCTGAGGGGCCTTGCCCTGAAAAACAGTTTATTTTTGTGACAACGTAACATTTTCATTTCTGGATGCTTTTAAGTTCTCTCCTGCTAATACTTTTGATTGTTTCTAAAACACTAGGAGTGCAAACTCTTAGTTAGGTTTACTCCAATACAGTGTTACCGTAAGGACTAGTATGCAATAAACACTTAACATGAAGCAAGGTCGCTGTATTTTAGTTGCACTGCTTTGGCCTAAATTAAGGATTTATTTCTTCAACAGAATTTTATGGGACAGAGAATATTTGTTCCTGTTCCTTCCCTAGAGGTCTTCCTCCAGATGGCCACTTAGTCCTAATTAATAGGAAGAAAAGAGATGCAGGTTTTTTTCATATGCAGTATAAACTCCCCTCCTTATCACTCTACCTATAAAATGTCAAAGCACCTGAACAGAAAGCCGAAGCTACAATCGCCCGGATATGGGCTACATACATTATATGTAAGTGGTGGATGACCAACTGCTTTTCACCTTTTGCCTGGATATTTTGAGAGCTTGCCAATATCAAATGAAATCTGAATTCATCCGGTGAAATTGAAACATAGCCATTCTTATTGGGCCTGCGGAACTGCCTTAATTTTCTCAGTGTGAGTGAAAACAGACCAAGGAACTAATATAGAAGCATCTAGCAATTTTGGATGGGATCTTTGTGTTATATCTGTCAGTTCTCCCTCTCTCATGCCTGGCTAGCCTTACGTTACTGCTATTTCTTCTCTTTGAAAATGAAGTTAATATTTTTCTGAATATGAAAAGTATGTATACCAATTGCAGATAAAGTGGAAAATGTAACAACATAAAAAGAAAATAAAAATCAGCCATGATCCCACAACACCAGAGATCATCAGGGTTGTAGTTTAGTCTATGTCCTTCCCATCTGCGAATGTGTGCGTGTATATGAACGTGTATACTAGAGGGTAACACTGGTTATACGTTAACCTTGTCATTTAAATTTCCTTGACTATCAGTCTTTCATGATATTTTTAAATTTTTTAAGTTTAGTTTTTTACTTTGAGAGAGAGAGAGAGCATAAGTGGAGTAGGGGCAGAGAGAGAGGGAGAGAGAGAATCCCAAGCAGTTTCTGCACTGATGGGGGGCTCAACCCCATGAACCATGAGATCATGACCTGAGCAGAGATCAAGAATCAGATGCTTAACCAACAGAGCCACCCAGGTGCCCCCATGATATTTTCAGGTCTTGATCATCCCCCAACTCATAACCATCCTGATGAGCAAGACACTAACGTAGGGCTACTGAGTTTCATCAAAGTCCTCAACGCTTAAGTCCAGCCTGAGCCGAGGCAGTCGTTTCCCCTGGATGTGGCAGGGTCCTGAGGGATGGCCTGTCAGAAGCCTGAGAAAAACTCATCCCAAGATGTCAGACAGAGACCTGGTCCAATAGCAGGGCCTCAGGCTCTGGAGAGGAGATACCATTCTGACTTCAGCACAGAGTCTCTGACTCAGATTGCCTTCTAGTTCATGTCTCATAGATCTGTGCTCAGCATCTCAGGAAGCAGGTAGGACCAGAGGCCAAAACAAATGCAATACTGTTCACTAACGGTGCTATAAGACCTTGGATAAGCTGTAGCTCTACTTGGGGACTGTGGAAAAATCTTACAGTATAGGTGGAAAGATTACGTCTGCACAGAACCCAGCATGGCTTTGGTTAACCGAGACTCCAGAAAAGGCTTCTGCGCTTTGGCCCACGAGGGCCTCTCGTCCACCTCTAATGGAGTCACCTCAAGTCCATGACCGTGCAAATGGAGGCATTGCAGGCAGTAGCTATGCACTCAAGGACGTTTTAAAGACGGCAAAAACTTGGTCAATGGTTTCCACCCACAGCTCGGATTAGGAGAGGAAGGAAATCATAGGCAGCACGGAGTAACTTATTAATTAGCAAATGTGAGATAAGCAGGGGATGGTTGTTAGGGAGTAATGGATAGAGAAGGCATTTCAGAAAGAAGTCCATTAACAAATAGAAATAAGAAACATGACTCTACCCAGGAAAGGGCAACTCATTTAGTCCAAAGAAGCCCTTTTCTAGAACTTGCTCAGTTCATACCAACTACATAAAATTTTATTCCTGACAACCCAACAAATATTCTTTTCTGTCTTTAATAGATAAAGAAATAAATGGTTATAGAATTCTCCATATATTTGTTGTGTTACTTAAAGACTATGAATGGTCTTTAATCTGTATTAAATAAATCCAATTATTTTTGCCTTTTCTAAAGCCAATCCCAAAACCATTTCTTCTGGAATGAATTTAAACATCCTTGGCTCTTGGAGTCTGGCCACGGGAGAGGCACAAGATGAGAGTCAGAGTGAGGCTTCTTTCTGTCCCTCCCACAAGGCAGTTAATTGTTTTACCCAGTAAAGCCAGACAGAGCACACAGCAGAATGCGTCTAAAATAAACCCCTTTGCCAATTTCTCTTTTTTAAAGACAACTACTACTTGCTTCAACCCTGAGCAAATGAGGAGACAGAAGGACGAATGTTCCTTCAGTCATTTGAGTCATCTGTGAATTAAATGGTTTTGAAATAGTAAGTAAGGAGCACGCATTAAATGACGAGCAGCGTGAATTGAACATTTGTACGATGACTGTACCCACAGGCTATAGCTGTCTCATCACACGCAATGTTGGTTGAACCTCTCTGCAAAATAAATAATGCAAATTCACTCTTCGTCGTGGAGAAAATGTTTGAGGCTGCCGGGATATGATGATGATGATGATGATGGTAGCATACTCACAAAGGACACTCTGTGTCCGGCACTCTTCTAACTGCTTTGCTTAAGGAACTCATTTAATCCTCCCTAATGCTGCGAAATAAGCGATACCATTACCTCCATTTTACAGATAAGTAAAATTAGGCATGGAGAGGTCAAAGAAACTTGTCGGGGTAATATAAGTGGTGGATCTGAACTTCAAACCCAGAAATCTGATGTTAAGGTTAGCCACGTGCCAACATTTAGATCGAAAGTAAGTTTAATCTGTTACCTTGGCAGGGTTGACTTTTCAGAATTCTGAAGTTGCTTCGATGAACTGAATTGTATCCTTTTCAGCTAAGCAACGGAATGAAAACGAACAAAGTCATTATATAAAGACAAACTCTGAAAGTTAAATGGGTTTTGCAAATTGGATTATTTTTCATTTCTTGATAACTGAAGTTTGGTTAAATAACCATGTAAGGTAGAAGATTCAGCCATTGGCATTATGTATCGCACCACTCGGTATTTATGGGAATGAGATTTATGTTGTGAACAATTCCATTTTCCAAAACAAGGGAAAAAAGGAATAGGCTTGAATTAGCCACATGTCAAGTCTTTGGAACAAAATCCAGTTTTTACTTCCTTGTTGAGAATTAAGTCTGTGTAAGGCAAGGCACTACTTTTTCCCTTCCTTCTTGTTTCCCATTAGTACCTGGGAGCCCTTGGGGAAAGCATCTGTGTTTTTAAGCAGACACACTGCTTATGCGTATAAGCACCATACCGTCTAGTCAGCTGCTCTTTGTCTTCCACCTCTCCCGTCCTCAAATCCTTCGAGACTTACTCTCCATAGTCAGGTCTCTATAACACAGTTGCCTTTCCTATAAGAAAGTAGCAATTGAAATATTCAGCCTTTTTCTTTTCCTAAACAAATTTTACTAACAACAATCATCAATGATATTATTAAGAGTGGACTCAATTTTACCCAACAATCCAAAGTATACATAGAAGTCGCTCCACTTAGAAGACTTGGCATGTAATAGTAATTATAATATTATTAGTAATTCTTATTAGTAGTAATATTATATTAGTAATAATATTATTAATATATTAATATTATATTATAATATAATAATATAATGTATAAATATATTATAATATTTATAATAATATAAAAATATATTAGTGATAATATTATTAATAATTACAATTATAATTATTATTGTATTATAATAGTAATAGGCACGTTGTTTGTGCTTTGGGGGACAGAGGCCATGTTATTCCCTGTATCTAGACCTCTGGAATTCTCAATATGTTGATTGGATATAACTGATCTGCAATGTGGACACCAAAGCTAATAAACAGAAGAGGTTTTCTGTAGTGCCAAACTTGAATCTAGTCACTAGACACGCCTGTTACGACGACTAGTTCTGAAGAAGCTTGATATTTATAACCAGAGAAAGAGAGGGAGAGAGAAAGAAACTTGGGGTAGAGGGGGATGGGAGGGGATGGTTGTGGAATCTCAGACAGAACACGAAAAGGAGCTGAATCAGAGCTGAGGAAAATAAGACCGTACGGAGATTCGGGGACACTGGAGGAAGTGACACCGGAAATAATGTGACTGTTTTTCATTCTGTCTTAGTCCATTTGGGCTGTGGTGACAAATATACCATAGACTGGCTGGCTTAAACAACAAACATGTATTTCTGTGGAGGCGGGGAAATCCAACATACAGATGCTGACAGATTTGGAGTCTGATGCAGCCACTTCCTGGTCTGTAGATGGCCGTCTTCTGGCTATGTCCTCACATGAAGGAAAGGGGGTGAGGGCGCTCTCCGGGGCGTCTTTTTGAAGAGCACTAATCCCATTGACAAGACCTCCACCCCTTCTTGACCTCGTCGCCTCCCAAAGTCCCCACCTTCTAACACCAGCATTTGGGGGATTCAGATTTCAACAGCTGAGTTTGGGGGATCACACACATCAGTCTACAACACATTCCTATTCGGGTTTAAAGCCTGGGCAAAAGCAGGAGACAGTCTTACTGGCTCTTTCCTCACTACGCGGGCCCTCTCCTTTATCCTAGGCTTCCAGTTCGCTGTCAGATTATTATCAGTTGGGCCTTAAAAGTAGGTTCTTAAAATCTCTAGTCCAATCTATTTGCGTTAAGATATACCTACGGGGCCTGGTTTCTCAAGAAAGCATCTATTTATGACTTATGTAAGCAACACTGTAAGTGCACATCTTAAAAGAGAATGACAAAGCAGTTTGCAGTGAGGAGCCGTGCATGTTTGTTAATGTGGATTTGACCCATCAGCGTAAAGCCCAATCGCTGGCAAAATGTTACATCTTCATACTGGAACCACCTGCCCCTTTGATGTACTCTTAACTGCACCTCACCAGTGGTTGAGGGAAGTTCATTAGCTTCGTAAACTGCAAAAACTAGCTGTGTATAAACAGAATCTTAGAGCACGCTCCTACGGAATGATTCCCAGAATTTGATGTTGTCTATGCTTCCTATCCTTCCCTCCCCTATCTGACACTTAACGTAAAAACATACAATGGACCTGAATGAAGACGTGTTGAGTTATTGTAAAATATGGATTTTGTTTTCCTTTCAGTTCTGACGGTATTTCTGTGCCTAGATATTTCTCCTTATTTCTCTCTATTTTGATATTTTTTTATTGTGGAATATATCATACATAAGAAGTATATGTGATGTTCACATACAAACGGCTTAAAGAATGAGGCACTCGTCCACGCAAGTTAGCTTTCTTCCTTTCTTAATGAAATATTTAAAAACATTTATTGGATTATTCGGGAAATAAGAATGAAAGCATTAAGTGCAAGGGAAAAAAAAATACGTGTATTTTAAGATTGGGGAAAAGTTTCCTTTTTAAGTCTGAAAAAGGTGAAAACAGGCTCCGGCTGCCTGCGCTAACGTTGTGCGATTTGCTTTTTTTTATTTTTTCTCTTCTTTTCCTCCCTTCCTTTTTTCCCCACTTATAGCTCCCCTTGCCCCGAAGCTTATGTGACAATAGACAAACAACGCACCAGGCAGACAGGTCTCTGAAGAACTGTTCCTCTAGCTCCTAGCATAAGACGGGACTAAGTTTCCAGAAAGAGCTGCAAACACATGAAATGGTTCCAACCGTTTTAAAGCAGTTCAGCAAAAACCGCAACTTGAGATAAGACCACAGTCACATACTCGACTCTCCCCCATCCCCGCTCTGTGAAAACTCAATGCGGTTTCTGCTCAGGGAGTTGTTCTGAGAGGTGCTCCCCAATGCGCATCAGTTAAATACAGCCTTCACCCTCTGAGTTGCCCGACAGTTCTTTCCTTATAAAGTTAACATTCAAACATTCACATGTCACCACATCATAGTCCCTTTCACCCAGAAGGAAAGATGTCATTCAACTTTCCTTCAAGGGTGGGACTGCCCTCGCAGACGGGCAGGACACCCAAGATGGAGATTTTTCTCACCAGTCACCAGGCGTTGCCAGCAGAGGGCAGTGGAATGTTTGGAACTGGTAACATCCCTGAGCCCCCAGAGCTGTGGGTCATTGTGTCTGGCATCATTGGAATCTTCCCGATTTCATATTTAGAAACTTCCTACCCCGAATCCCTGTACTCACTCCTCTCACAGGCTTTTTTCTCTCCTTTGTCTGCTGATCATCCAGAAAAAAAAGCGACCGTCTGATGGGAACCTTGTGAGCCAGAATGGACTGCTCACCTCCTGTCCCGCAGAGTCCTGTATGGTCTTGCATGAGTGCTGGATGGCCACTGATGGTGCCTCACCACCCCTGCAGAAGAGCAGAGTCCAAGAATGTGGTTTCCTGCATTCACAGAGGGTTACACTTGAAGGAACCTCTGGAGATGAACCAAATCCCTACATTCTCCCGATAAACACTCCAGAGTCCAGAAAGCTGAACTGGCCTGCCCAAGGTCACAGAATTAGTTCGTGCCAAGGCTGAAATTAGAATCTGAGTTCTGTCCCAGACACACTGACTGCTGATTAGTAACGATAAT
This sequence comes from Paguma larvata, assembly GCA_030068075.1. Lineage (NCBI taxonomy): Eukaryota > Metazoa > Chordata > Mammalia > Carnivora > Viverridae > Paguma > Paguma larvata. The sequence continues at coordinate 86,359,272 of CM057834.1, read as the reverse complement.
CATGACAACAATAAGAACAATAATAATAATGTTTATTGAGTACTCGCTCTGTGTGTGCCAGGCGCTATTCTAAAATCTTTACATGCATTAACTCCTTTGGTCCTTACCGAAACCTTACGAGACAGAGATCATAATTATTTCTATTTTACAGATGAGGAGACCGAAAGTCACAGTAATTAAGGAACAGCTAGTGAGTGGTAGAGTCAGGATTCGATTCCAAGAAGTGCTATTTCAGACCTAGAACTTATAAAACCAGCTGACATGTTCACTGCTCTGTGGTAAAATGAAAGAAATAAGGACATGCCTGTGCATTTTTCTTAAAATCTGGATTGATTCCATTTAAAACACCAATCTTTATTACAAGCTGTATTTATTTGAGAATATTAAAAATTCTTTTATGAGAAAGTAGAGTGTATGGTAATTGTTGGTGTCCTATAAATTTTATTTTTTAATAAAAATATATTCTGGAAGCTCTTCATGTATATGAAATTGCTGAGCCTGGAAAGCACTTTCTTGCATTATCTGCTACTTGTAAGAATTCTGGGAGAACCCTTAGTTGCATTCATGTTTCCTCTGCCAGCTTCTGGTTCCTGGAATGGGGGGTGGGAGCAGGGGCTGGCCAGGGTGGAGAATGACTAAAATTTATTATGCACTTTCTATCAGTCAGGACTCATTTGATTGCAAGTAAATAACAAGTTAAAGTGAGTGTATAGTGGTTAATTTAGCTGAAACATTTGGGGATCAGTGACTTGAATTAGGTCTTAAATTTTATGGCTTTGCTCTTTACCGTATATTGGCTTAATTCCAGGGCTCTGTGGGCACAACATGGCTGCCGACAGCAATGTACTTTGATTGGACTGAGTTATAGCGATCCCTGAAGGAGTCACTACAGCTGGGGGTAGATTTATGCTACTTGGCCAGTTCTGAGTTATGCATTATACTCCTGGAGCTGGCGGTGGAATCAGCTCTGCTGGCAGCATTTACTCTGATGGTAGAAGGAAGATGGTTCTCAAAAGGGGAAATTAGACACTGTTGCTGAAGGAATGGATGCTTGGTCATCAAGGCAGCAAATGTTGATTATTCACCTAATCAACTGTGTGAGTGAGTGTGTCACTCACTAGGCTGGGTGCTACTCACTCATCACTTCATTCAACTCTTGTAATAATCCTACCAGGCAAATAATAACTCACCAATGAAGAAACTGAGCTCAGAGACACCAAAAAACACACAAAAGGTCAAATAGCTAGTAAGAGAAGATCCGGGAATCAAATTCTATTCCAACCAACATCAAGGGCCAAGTTCTTGATTTTTTAATTTTATAAGGGACTTGTCCTATGCATCCCTTTTCCATTAAAACTGACAATACAATAAGCCACCCTGTGTATTACAGTGATGGCTTGATCGAGGGACTCAATGACCACCCTTCCTGGGCACACGCTCATGGAGCACCAGAGCGGTTGCAGCACCAGAGACCACAGACCGCTTCCCTCTCCCACTTCAAGAATTAAGAATTCTTAAACATTTGTTCTTGCTTTCCTCACCACAGATGAAAGAGCTAAGGCCTGAGACTACTGATTATGTCTCACCGCTGAGCTGAAGAGAAAATATAATCTGGAACAATTCTAGAAGGATGTTGATCAAATAAGAGAACAATGTTTCTTCTAAATTTGATTTAGAATTTTCTAGAGTGTTACCACACCTGGTACCACACCTCCTAGACTCTGTCCTTTAGCCTTAAAAAAAGAAATTTGGCCAACTAAGTGGCCAAGAAGTACATTGGAAGAGAAGAATTTCATCACTAATATACAGTTTCTTGATTCAGTCTGCAGCAAACACCGTCATCGCAATTGCCCCACAGCAGCTCCAGGAAACGATTCCCTGAAACGGTAAATCTGTCTAACCATAATAAAGTGTTCAAGTTGTAAATGGCATTCAATGCTTCATTCAGAATCTAAACCAAGGCCATCATTTTGCAGCTCCAGATACCACTAGGCACCCAGCTTTCAGTCATAAGGAAGATTGATAAATAAGACTTAATAAAGTACAAAGCCATGACGGAATTTACTACAAAAGGGATCGGAGATCATTAATCTCCAGGTTTACTCAATGTTAAAAATTAATCTTCAATATTTTCCCATTTGGGAAAATAATAGTCATGAGATAAAAATATGGAGAGTCCCTCAGAGACGTTCCCCAGAGCGCCTCTGTCAGCCACCAGACCATGCACCATCTCCTTACGGTTCTGGAAAGCAGACTAGGGTCTACTTCTCACCCTGCCTCTCCCCTCGCCCCTCTAAACGTAGAAGGCAATGCTGCTCACCAGACATTTTAGTCACACACACCGCGTGGCTCAAGGATAAGTAACTGTTATGTCTCCTCAATTTACATTTCTTCATGGTTTGAAGAAAGGCATCCCAGCTTGAGCCTAAACTATGTTCGTGACTAAGCTCAGATATATATTGGCATGTCTGGCAAACTACATGGGGGACTTACCAAAAAATAATTGGGAAAAGAAAGACTAAGCACTTCTGGAGAGAGGGCAGATGGGAAGAGAATACAAGGCAGCCAGCCACAGCCTGGCTCTCATAAAAAAGAGAAAAAAAAAAAGAGTCTTGGATCTTCCAAGTGTCCCGGGCATGGGCAGTAGTGGGCGTGCCTGCTCAGAGACAGCAGCAGTGATGACAGTTCCCAGCAGCAGGGACAAGATGCCTGGTGGCAGAGTGGGATGTGGTGTTCAGTGGTGAGCTCTTGAGGCACCTCGAAGTATCTTCTAAGCAGTAGAGCTGGGGCAGAGCAACAGGAGTGGAATAGCATAGACCCAGATGGCAACTGCCCAGAACCTTGATCACATGCTTGCTTCTCAGTGTATGGAGCCTCGGAAATGCCTGGATAGGGATGGGAAAGAGCAGGGGGCCGTGACCCTATATTGGATACGAGCAAAACAAGGACTATATAAAAACAGGGTATCAGACGTCCTCCCTTATTACCTTCCCGCTCTGACTTTGAACAATTACATGATTCTCACTAGCCAATGGTGGGGAAAAGAAAGCATATTCCACCCTCCAAATCTCTGCCCTCGGTCCTCACCAATAGCAAGTTAAGACACCGGAAGACAGGAATAAAAGTGGAATAAAAGCAACCCCTGCTGAAGAGGACACCCTTCCCTCGCCCTTGGAGGTTCAGTGTGCTACTCCCACTCATCCTGCCTTCCTGCTCAAGTTCCTCTCCTCTTATAAAGTGAGCTCTTCTCCAGACTGGCTCTCGTCTTGTCCCTCAGCTCCCACCCCTGCCTTGGGCATCCCACAGCATTATGGTTCCAAGAAAAGGTGATGTTCTCCTTCGTGCCTCCAGATTTCACTCCAGCTACTTTCACTGAAAAACAGACATAGGGAGCTTCTGACCTTCCTTTGTCCTGGTCCCTGCAAATCCCAAATTCGGGTCCAATATTACTAACAGCATTCCAACATTTCATATATATCCAAGTTTCAACTTACTGGGATTATTAACATGAGATTATTATTTTTCAAATCCTTCTTTCCATTTCCATTTCCTGCTTCTAGCAATGACATCTTGGTGCATTCCATAGCTTGGCAGTCACTTTTGATTAACACTACTCCTATTAAACACTCTAGTATCTTAGCTGATTGCAAATTGTTCATCTCCACTTCTTCAAGATTACTAGATCCATAGGCCTGGAGTGAAGCGTGATCATGCTTGCATCATATTTGGCTCTCAAATAACTTCTCTTTGTTTAAAAAAAAAAGGGGGGGTGGGCGCCTGGTGGCTCAGTCGGTTAAGCATCCAACTTCAGTTCCGATCATGATCTCGCAGGTTCGTGAGTTCAAGCACCGCATTGGGCTCTGTGCTGATGGCTTGGAGCGTGGAGCCTATTTTGGATTCTGTGTGTGTGTGTGTGTGTGTGTGTGTGTGTGTGTGTGTGTGTGAAGAATAAAATACAACATTTAAAAAAGACAAATTAAAAAAATAACTTCCCTCTCTCTTCAAGGTCTGACTCCGCTAACTCCTTAGGAGCGGGGAGGAGAAATAAGCGAAGACAGGCATCATGTCCATGCTCGTACACGTCCTGGCCTCCCAGTCTCTGCATAGACACTGCGCTGATTTTCTTGGGCTGGGGCTCAACCTTACCTTGCCCCTCCCCCAAGTGCTGAGAACCCCCAGAAACAGAGACCTTGCTATCTCTCATTTGTTCCATTTGCAGCACATGCCTCTACCCCTTTCTTTGGGTTGGGTGCCTCGTTTCTTGGCCCAACAGCCACCTGGCCAGCCCTATGCACCTGCCTCTTCCTTCATCTCTATGTGGTCACCTCTGTGTCTCAGAGGGCCACAGGGACTAGAATGGGTATGGTCCCATCCTATTCTTCTTCAGTGCCTTACATTATGACCCCTTCTTCCTCTGCTGGGGATGACTATTCCAACAAGCCTCCCTGCCCAGAGATCTCAGCAGCTGGGTCTCTATTCCCATACACTTAAGGAGGCATGTGTTGGACTCACATAAAACTTCCTTGTCCTGTTCTGTACCACTCCACCATGAGTACAGGGTGAGTCTGCAGGTTCTGGGGCACAGTGCCATTCCATCAGGAAGAAGACACAGGTCCCTCCTTCTCACAGATGCTCCAACCCCTGGGACTGATTCTTCTTGAAGGCCATTTGCTTGGTTTCTTGGAGAAGAGAGAACTCCCATGGGGAAGAGAGAGCAAAACTTCTCACCTGGGTCCTAAGGACACCCTCTATCTCATATCCTGTTGCAGACAGACATGAGACACAGAAGATTATGATAATGAGACAGGTTTAACCACTTCTTAGTAAACAAAACTGAAGGGTCTCCATGGTGTTGACTCTTCGGTAACTATCTTCAGGAAGTGAACTACTTAGGTATTCCTGCCCTCCCTCAGTTTAATGCCTTTGCTATAATCACAGCACTAAAAAACGAAATTATTCTCAATGTCCTACTACACAGTTCAGGAGATCAGTAAGAGCTAAACCGTGAAAAAACTCTGGCATGATGCCAGTTTTCTCTGCACCGTCAAAGAGCCACACCTCTATGGCCCTCCCACTCAGGGATAAACTCGCCCACAGTCAACTGGCACAATTACTGTGATACCTCCAACCACTAGGGAAGGGGGCTCACCACCATTGTCCTGTAAGCCAAAATAGCAATACTGGTTTTTTATTATTTCTTTACATTTTATTATTATTTTTTTTTGAGACAGAGAGTGAGAGAGCACATGAGCAGAGGAGAGAGGCAGAGGGAGAGAGAGAATCCCAAGCAGACTCCACGCTCAGCGTGGAGCCCCACGCGGGGCTCGATTCCATGACCCTGGCATTACGACCTGAGCCAAAATCAAGAGTCAGTTGCCCAACCAACTGAGCCACTCAAGTGCTGCATGGCAATACTTTTTGATGCAATAACTTAACGGCCGAAGACAATGAGAATAGGACGTACACAAACACGGCACGACTTACAACACCATCCCTCGTTCCTAAACCTTACTTCATTCACAGTGACTGGGAAATTAAGAACCATAAATTCTCCAATCGCACGGAATGGAGTCAATCACTTGAGACCTCCACATCTCAAAGAAGAACAACACTTCTTTATCCTAGATGAAAGTTCTAAACTACCTTCCCAAACACATCTCTTGCTAACTTTACCTAAAAGTTGTGGGAAGTCACCTTAATAGATCTAGAAGCCAGAAAGAAATTCTGTGTCTTCTGGGCACGAGTAAAACTGGCCATTTGTGAAGTTGTAGTTCATCACTCAGGGTGTGGTAACCTTCTCTGGGACAGTCTTTTATTTTAAATAGGTCGTCTTGGGAATTTTATAGTCTGGCTTAATCTGACACAGAAAAAAGTGCGTGAGTGCTAAAATATTTCAGGCACCAAGTCGGTTACAAACACCAAACAGGCTTCTTCTTTATCTAAAAATAAACAAAAGCTCAAAACTTTTTGTTTACCTATCACAAATAGTTTTCTTAGCTTTTCTGATATACTTGTAGCCATTCTGTTGATAATACACACTTAGAACATGATTCTTTTGCCCAGGACGGTAATGTCAGAGTCCCTATTTGTGTTTTTCTTAGGGACCTTTTATGAGGTTAAAAAAAGAATGTAGCATCTGAATTAGAAGGATGAAGGATACTTTCCTAGGTCTAGAGACTTTTTTTCTTGAAATTGTGCACTAATGAAGCAGTTATCAGTAAGAATCCCCAGCCTGCAACATAGCAAGCTTCCCCTAACACCACCTCACTCTCTAAGTTGCAGTGGCCATCAAATATCTCCCCAACTTGTTCTGCGTGGTTGTTATTCCTGTTGTTTGTCCTACACTACATCCCTGGCAAAGCGTGGGGCTCAGGAGCCTTCCCTAGGAGCCACAGGTTTCCATCTGGGTAGCATGTGAGAACCCCTAGGTTTTCAAATCCTGAGCCCTGGACCAATTTATCTCTGGGAATGGGAAGCAAGCTTGGATAGTCTCTAAAGACCCCAGGTGATTTCAGTGCGCACGGTACTCTGGGAACCACGGCTGTACCATAATTCTGCTGCATGCGTGTAGACAAATGTGGTCCAAAGGGAAGAATTATTGACTCCCAACTATGAACAGTTCAAAGTTGCAATCAAGTAAAATTTGCCATGAAGTCTCTCTTGTGTGTCGTATACCTACAAATAATAGCAACGAGTTTCCCTGAGGGTGGGTTTCAAGAAAGCTAATGGACAGAAGTAAGGTTGGGAAAGTGGATCGGGGCCATGTGGTGAAGACCGTGAGGGCCACAGTAGGATTATGGACACTAGAGTCACTGGAGGCTTAGGTGCAGTCATGTGGCATGACAAAGGGAATATTTTAGGAAGACCGGCCTGCTAACAATAATAGGATAGATCAGAGAGGGAGAAAGTAGAGTCATGGAGACCAATTCAGAGGCAAGTAGGGAAGTTCAGAACTGAGGTGGCTAGAGCTTGAAAAGCACCGGCCCCAGGAACAGGAACTAACTGTAACTAGTGGAGACAGACAAGTTATTGAAGGAAAAAGGGGAGGGGTTTGGAAGTGGACATTTCAAGCCAGATCTGAGAGGGACCAGGAAGTCAGGAAGAGAAAGAATTTGAAGCTAAGAGAAAACAATTTTGACGTGTTTAGTATGAGGTCACCATGAAATATCTTGGGGAAAGGTTTACCAAGCAGCCACAAATATGAGCCCGGGGCTCAGCAGAGAAGACAGGATACACAAGAATCAGAACTTTCCTGTTCTCAGAGTTCAGAGAGGATACACAAACAGGTCATCAGTCACCAGACTCAGGTCCTGAAGGCTAGAGTTATATCTTAATCATCTTTTTTTTGACTGCCAGGACCTGGCAAACTTCCTGGTACTTAATAGATATTCGATAAATGTTTGTCTTTCTGACTGATTTGTCTGAAGTGTATGGAGAGGAAACCGTAGGAGACTCTGAAAATAATTTTTGCCAAATTCATAGTTTGAACTAAAATCTGCCCTGTTTGCCTTCAGGGGCATGAAGACCAGTAGAGCATGTGAACAAACAGAGGAATGTCCTGCCTCAGTTTCTCAGTGGGAGCGACACAGGACCACAGGTGACAGCTGACACCGGGCTGTGAGAAGAGGGCAGCCGGCAGCTGCCCACGTGTCCTGGAGGCACAGCTAAGTGAGGGAGGAGCAAATGGGGTCCCATAACTCACACTTCCCAGGGCTTGACTCTTAAAGGAGCTGGTGGAGGACTCATTAGGATAAACTCTGGATAGAAGATTTACAATTGTAAGTAGAACTCCAAATGTGGCCAACTTAGAAGAATCATTGATACGTACAGAAAAAGCTAAAAATTGCCATCTCTGGGACAAACGGCTCCCAATTTGTGAACACCATTCATCATTCAGAAATGGAATAAATAGGGGCACCTGGGTGGCTCAGTCGGTTAAGCGTCCAACTTTGGTTCAGGTCATGATCTCACGGTTAGTGGGTTTGAGCCCCACGTCAGGCTCTGTGCTGACAACTTGGAACCTGGAGCCTGTTTCGGATTCTGTGTCTCCCTCTCTCTCTGCCCCTCCCCTGTTCATGCTCTGTCTCTCCCTCTCTCACAAAAATAAACGTTACAAAAATTTTTTTAAGAAATGGAATAAATATTGCATCATACCACACATGCATTATTCAAATGCATAGGGACGTTATTATAATTAAGATATGCAAATTTTATGTCCTTAAACTAAAATATTTAAGAACTAATAGTTAATGGATTTTTACAACATCCATTTCATTATTTTCTCTAAAATTTTGAAATTTAATGGTCGGAATTAAATGATATGACATGGTATGATAGCAATTGTGCTCTATTATTAATTTACTTAATTTAAATGTAAAATAAATTATTAAATATTAATATTTTATCATATTCTTTAAAAATCACTTCCTGTCTTCTCTAAAGGGTAAGATTTTACCTCCCCTTTATCCCCCTCTTCTTTCCTGGGGACTAACAAATGACATTTTTATGTTTGTGTTCAATATTTTTAAATATGTGTGTATTCAAAACCACCATATATTGTTTTCAGGGGGGGGGTTCTAATACTTAAACAAATGATATTAGAATGTATGGACCCAACTTACTTATTGTACCCAATATTATGCTTTAGAGATTTCTTCATTTTTTTTTAATTTTATAATAGTTTATTTTCAAATTGGTTTACATATAACACCCAGTGTTCATTTTAACTGCCATCTAGCACTCCATTGTTTGAAAAACTAGGGTTTATTAGCCCATTCCTTTATTACCTCTAACTTTTCTCCCTTTTACAAGCAGTGTCACAAGGAAGTTCCTTGTACGTGTCTTCTTACACATAGGGGAAAATTTCTCTAGGCTGAAGTGCTATGACACTATACACTAAAATTTTACAGAATGTTAAAATTAGAAGCTTTGTCCAGGATCCTAAGATGATAGACATTTGTTATCAAAGTGAGATGCCTGACCAAGACCACATCATGGCACCATCTAAAACGTGGCTTCACTACTCTCGCCTTCCAATCAAGTTGGATGTAATAAAAGGTCAGGTTGTTGAAGATGGAAAGAGAATTTGTGAAGAGAATTTCTCGTAAGTCCTCTCCTGCGCTGTGAACACAGGAGGAGGGAGTAGTTACGGTACTAATTGCTTTTCACCTCAATCCATGGAGTGGAATTGAAGGGCTTCATTCGTGACTTCTCTAGTACACGGGGCAGAGTGGACTGGGCCCAACTCCAAGCCAAATAATAGAAAGGACTAAGATGAACTTGTTAATGGGCAAGCCAGAGCAGGGAGACTGCATCAGCCTGTTCTAACCATGGCCACTGCTGAAGGCGTTCTGTCCTTGAGGAGGTCAGAGCGCCACCTGGTGTTGGGTCTCCAGGTCGTCAGTGGTTGGCGGCTGATTCCAGAGGGACTCACTTTCCGACTCTTCTGGTTTTCTCATGACTGATGGGCTCCTTAGAAGTTTGCACGTGTTCCCAGCCATCAGCTTTCAGTCTGTAGAGGTGAGCTCTGAGGGTAGGTAAGCAGGACACACAAACGTCTGCACAAACTCCAACCCAGCAAGGGCCGAATGGTAAAAAGTTTAGGTGAAGATCTGGGCCGCACACCACGCAAGCAACACAAACCAGTTTAATTGCTGACCAAGCAAAAGGGGAATCGAGGACCAGTGGTGGAAAAGAGAGCCTGAAGGTCTAAAGGAGAGCGTCAGGACCCACTCTACCAGTGGGAGCATCAGGCATGAATCGCTGACCTCTTGTCTTATATCTTTCAAGACATTGCAACTGGCTGCCACTTTGCAGAGGACTTGTTCTTCTCTGAGAAGAAATTAGAATAGCATATTCTCATAAAAATAAAAAATGGAGACTCTGTATTAGACTAATGGAGCCTAAAATAAGGGAAGAACGTGTTTAGAACTGAGTGGCCACAAGGAGGAGACTGTGTTGGACCCGAATCAGGCACATCGTCTCAGATTCCCTTGCCTGCCTCTCGGATCACGCTGCCACATCTGGGGATTGACATGAACTTGTCCGGTGTGTGCCTGGACCTCCCCTTCACATGTCACGTGGCCCAAACCGTGAGCCACGCATCCGTAGTTTCTGGCTCCTCCCGCCATTCCCAGATGCAAAAGAAACACCCCAATGTGCAGCATGGATCTGGTATCCCAAATGCCTGCTGGGGGTTCAGATGACTCAACCTGGAAGTTGAGCAGGAGATGGGCGGAGCCAGAGGGGCAAATGTCCCTCCTTTCCTCCCATTGACAGCTGTGAGGCAGCCTGATCTCTGAACACCCTCTGAGACTCTGCAGCCTTTAGTAGAAGCAAAGGCCAGGTAGTAAGCCCTCTGTGCATTGCTCCATATCTCCCCTACCTCTGTTCCCTCTCCTCCTTCTAGCTGCCCAGAGTCTGCACTTCCCAAATAAAACCTCGACACTTTCAATCCCCGAGTCAGGACCTTTATTTTAGAGAGCCTGGCTAACTGTATAGCACTTCCCAGGATCACTCTAAACTCAACGGTCGCCCAGAAAGTTTTCAGATCACATGGACGCTGTGGATTGCAGCCCCAAACCCATGAAGTGTAAGATGATGATAAAGAATTCCCAGAAGATTTTTTTTTTAAGGAGGCTACATGCTGGGCCTGGAGCCCAACACAGGGCTTGAACTCAGGACCCCGAGATCAAGACCTGAGCAGACATCAAGAGTCGAATGCTTAACTGATTGAGCTACCCAGGTGCCCCAAGAATTCTCAAAAACTTTGAAGTGCTTTTATTTTGAGAAAGAGAGGGAGGTAGAGCATGAGCATGGGAGGGGCAGAGAGAGAAGGAAACAGAGAATCCAAAGCAGGATCCAGGCTCTGAGCTATCGGCACAATGCGGGGCTCGAACCCACAAACGAGGAGATGGTGACCTGAGCTGAAGTCAGATGCTTACCTGACCGAACCACTCAGGTACCACAAGAATTCTCAGATTTTTAAAATTACTGTTCCCTTCAACACTTCTCCAAGCCTGAAAGATGGGTAAGCCTCATTCACTGAGGAAGTTTTCTTTAACACTAAGCAGGTTTGAGTTGCTCAGCGGACCTCTCTCCTTTCTGGTGCTGGGCTATGTCTGTTTCCTTTCCTGGAAGTAACCAAAGAAGTCTGAGGCTCTAAGGGGCAAGGTGAGCTCTGGGAATATCAGGGCACCGCAGCCCGCTCACTCCTGAGGAATCATGCCCTCTTGACATCGCCAGTCTCTAAATGTTTCTCCTTTATTTACTGCATGCTTTTAAGAAGTGGTTTCCTTTTGTTTGATATTCAACATTTTTAAGTATCTTGACCTAGATGGTTTCCCTGGGACATCTAGTCACAGTGTTGCCTGAAAAAAAGTTTTGGAGGACATTATACTCTTAAAAAAAGTTATGAGTGCTGTACGATTTTTCCAGAATTATTTAAGATAAGTTGGCAGCTTCAGAAAGCACCTCACACCTGACAGAACAGCTAATATTAACAACACAGAAAACAACAGATGCTCGGGATGCAGAGAAAGAGAAACCCTCTTACATTGTTGGTGGGAATGCAAACTGGTGCGGCCACTCTGGAAAGCAGTATGGAAGTTCCTCAAAGAGTTAAAAATAGAACTACCCTATGACCCAGCAATTACTAGGTATTTACTCAAAGGATTCAAAAATACTGATTTGAAAGGGCGTATGCACCCAGATCTTTAGAGCAGCGCTATCACCAATAGCCAAATTATGGAAACAGCCCAAATGTCTATCGACTGATGAATGTATAAAGATGGGGTATGTATATATACATACACGCAATGGAATATTACTCAGCTGGCAAAAAGAGTGAAATCTTGTCATTTGCAACAACGTGGATGGAACTAAGCGAAATAAGTCCGCCAGAGAAAGACAAATACCATACGATTTCACTCATATGCAGAATTTAAGAAACAAACATATGAACATAAGGGAAAGAAAAAATAAGAGAGAGGGAAGCAAACCATGAAAGAGACTTTTAACTCTAGAGAACAAATGGAGGGTAGCTGGAGGGGAGGTGGGTAGGGGGATGGGCTAAATGGGTGATGGGCATTAAGGAGGGTACTTGTTGGGATGAGCACTGGGTGCTACATGTAAGTGATGAATCACTAAACTCTACTCCTAAAACCAATACCACACTATTCGTTAGCTAAAATTTAAATAAAAACTTGAAACAAACAAACAAAAAATAAGTGGCCAGCATGAGGCATATCCCCACATGTTTTCATCTGTGTTTCCTGGGGGGAGAAAAGGGTATAATTCTCTTAGAAAACCTCATATAACCATCAAAATCAAGAAATTAACAATGATACCCTAGTCCCCAGACTCTGCTTAATTTTTTCCATTTGCCCTGATAACGTCCTTCATGGTAAAAGGATCCACTTCAGAGTCATTTGCTTTTTACGCTCTTTTAATCTGGAACAGTTCCTCTTTCTTGCCTGACAACTTTGATGATTAACGGCTAGTTATTTTGTAAAATTCTCCTCAGTTTGGGTTCGTCTGAAGATTATGCATCCTTAGCAGGAATAACCTAGAAGTGAAGCCGCATTGTTATTATTATTGCATTTTCCCAGATGGCACACAATTTTAGTGTCTCAGGACTGATGAGGTCCACTTTTGTTCGCTTGATAGACTGTGTCTTCCAGGCCACTCCGCTGCGAAGCACCTCTTGTTTTGTTTCATAATTAATAAGTACTTTGTGGGAATTTCAAAATTATGTAAATTTCCCGTCACTCATCAAAATTTCAATGTATTCAGTTGGTGACCTCTGTTCAAATATATGCATTGTGTTGTGGACTATCACTAGTTGATGTGACAGTCATGCTCAATGTGGTGGCTCCCATTTGGCTCCTGAGCCAGCTGAGTGTAGTGGGCTAAGAAATATATGTATGCATGAAATACACACATACATTTAAATCTACATTAAATTTATTCTACCTATCTATATTGAGAACTTCAAATATTTATTTTTTAGGAAAGTGCAAGCGGGGAAGGGGCAGAGAGAAGGGGACAGAGGATCCGAAGTGGGCTCTGTGCTGACAACAGCGAGCTTGATATGGGGCTCGAACTCATGAACTGTGAGATCATGACTTGAGCTGAAGTCAGATGCTCAACCGACTAAGCCACTCAGGCGCCCTCTACTGAGAACTTCGCTTCACACTCATTAACTCCAATTCTAGCCCAACCACTACAAAGTTCTTCAGAGTTTTGTCCCTTTCTACTTTGTAATTCTCCCACTCTTTCTGAAATTGGGATGTCTAGCTCCCAATTTTCCTTAATATATTTATTTATTTAAATAACACTTTTTTATGTAACTTATTTCCAACCTCTGTGCCCATATGGACACCCTCCTGACACCAGCACCATGCCGGGCTGCCATCCCCACCCCACATGGACTCCCTCCTCCCCTGGCCTGGCCCTGACACTCCTTGTCAGGCAGCCCCTTATAAATGCCTTCCTCACACTGCCGCCTGGACACCCTCAGCACCCAATTGAGCTTCTGCACCCTGCACCAAATCACCTGTGGTGAGGATGCTTGCCTTCTTCCACTTGGGCTGTCACTCCACTCTGGGTCACCATGACTAGCACCTGTCCACCCAAGCATGATGCCTTTCTTTCCCTGATAGCTTTAAAACTGGATTATTTAGGATGACATGGGGGAAGGAAAGGGGGCACCAGAGATTTTCAACGTGTACCTTAATGTATATAAAGTTAGCCCAAATTCCTACCTTCACCCTAATCAATTCAAGGACTTCAAAGAGTTTACCTCTTGTCACCCGTATGTCTCCCACCCCTGGATCTTCCATGTTGATCCTGGCATGGCTTTTTCTCCTCCTTTTTTGTATCTCCAAAATTCATAGCTATCTTAGTTATGACTTTGTAGAGTCAATGCTTGTTGATATTGATCAATACTTTCTCTCACTTATTTGGCCCCAATGCTTCTGATATCCCACTCTCTCTACCTGGATCCAGTCCTCTGTTCCGCTCTGCTCTGTCCCTCATAGACTGTCCTCAGTGACTCTGACACGTTGTATCAACAGTGGTCTGTAAGACGTGAGCTTTTTCAGTCTCTGTCATAAGTCATTTTTTTACCCTCACTCTATGATGACAGTTTAATTGCATTGAGCAGTGTAGGGCAACCAGTTGTCCCACCTTGCTTTGGACTGGGGGACTCCCACCATGGGGGGGCGCTTTCAGCACTAAAACCAGGACAGTCCTGGGCAAACTGGATGGTTCCTTCTCCACTTCCATATTTTATTATTTTCCCATGGTGATATTAAAAACATTACTCTGTCGTCTGTTGCTCAGTCTGTTAAGTAAACTTGTGTGTGATAAATTTGTTTCTTTGAGGCTCAGTCTTATTTCTCTCTGGCTTCTTCTATGATTTTTCTCATTCCTTTGATGCTCTATCAGTGTATTGCTACAGAGATTTGTTTCTTATTCATCTTGTCCAGGATTATTAAATATGAATGTTAGGATCTTATTATAAAATATGAAGATTAGTATCTCTCATCAATTCTAAGGAGTGTTCAGCCATTATCTCTTCAAATATTTCCCCTCCCTCTATTTATTCTTTTCTTTTGGAAACCCTGCTAGGTATATTCTGTATCTTCTCATTACGTACAATGTGGTTCTTAACGTCTCTTTCAGACATTTCCATCTCTGCATTTTCAGTGTTGCAGCTTGAAAATTTCTTTTGCTCTGCCTTCCAGGTAAGTAGTCACCACTTTAGCGGTATTTAAATCAAGTGTTTTATCCATTCACTGAGTTTATCTTCATTGGCTAGAATTTCATTTCCGGGAGTTCTATTTGGTTCCTTTTCAAACATTTTTCTTATTTTTTTCAGTGTAATGTAATTTATTTATATAGATTTAAAAAATCTCTTTAATCTTGGGATGACTGGCTCAGTTGGTTAAACATCCAACTCTTGATTTGGGCTCAGGTCTGATATCACAGGTTGTGGGTTCAAGCCCCCTGTCTAGCTCTGTGCTGACAGTGTGCAGAGCCTGCTTGGGATTTACTCTCTCCCTCTCTCTCTGCCCCTCCCTCACTGGCAGATGCTCATGTATGCACTCTCTCTCTCAAAATAAATAAGTTTTCTAAAAAGCATTAAAAAATCTCTTTAATCTTCACAAATACTTATTTTGTGTTCTCATTCACATTATTTCAATGAGTTCAGGGATTCTGCCTTCCCTGTATATTGTGTTTGCCTCTCTCTCTCTTGACTATTTTCTCTCATAATTTAAGATTTTGAACGTGAGATAAAAGAGCACTTTGGTCTTTCTCTGAGAAACACATGGGCCTGTTTATGGAGGCATATTTTCAAAGTAGTTTTGCAGTTGCTACTTCCAGTTGCCCTGGGGGCTATCAATACACAGAGATGAACTGCATTTTTTTAAATTTAGGGATTTGGGGAATACCTATATCATTTTTAGGAATCCAAACTTGTGAGATACAAGCCTGAATTATAAGTCTTCTGAGGAGAATTTTTTTTCTTTTAATCTAGAGCTCAAGGCAAGACACAGAATTTTCTCTTCATCTCCCTGCAGTGGTGGACTGTTTGTCCACTGTTTGTATCAAACGCAGATATATCGGTATTCCCAACATTCTGATTTTAGTTCTTTCTTCATTTCTAGCACATTCTGGTAATATTTCTTTCTTGTGACCAGAACTATGTATTCAAAACTATTTTATCTAGCATTTCTGGGTATTTGTAGTGGAAGGTTTAGACATTGCCTTGGGCCACTTCTTGGCCAACGCTGTAATTTTCCGCGGTAGCAGGCACCTCTTATGTACCACTTAAAATCATCTCAGCTGCACCTGCCTCTTCTGGTCTCTGCGGTTCTTACAAGCTCTGCTAGGATCCTGACCAACTTCGTCAATGCGACTTGGCAGATTTTCTAAAACTCCTCCCATTTTCCTCTAAACGAGGAAAAGAGATTGAGCAGTTGCTCTATAATAATGACAATAACGTTAGTAACAATCTCTAGAGTTTTCTGTACATTTTCATGTTCTTTTGCATGCACCTCTTATTCAGCATCCATAACAACACGAGCTCTGTTCTCTGGCTCTTGCCGATGCCCTCTAGCCCAAATCGGAGCTCGCAACACCGACAGTCATTCACGCATCCTGGCCACACAGCTTAATACCAACCCACTTTCCTGTTTGGACACTCGACTTTCTCATCGCTTCCAGTGTTAATCTGAACCCCAGATTCTAACTTGACTTTCTTCTAAGTAATTATACTACACTCATTCTACACGCAGATCTTGCAAAGAAAGGTGTTTCCCACCTTTCAAAAAATCTTGGCAAAAGCCAGGGCCTTTTGCACTAGTTACAGAATCAATGGGAATTTTTTAGAAATGTATTCTTGACTAAAATAAAGTTAGAATTTTTTTAATGTTTATTTGTTGTTGAAGGAGAGAGAGAGAGCATGAGCAGGGAAGGGGCAGAGAGAGAGGGAGATATAGAATCTGAAGCAGGCTATAGACTCTGAGCTGTCAGCACAGAGCCTGACGTAGGACTTGAATTCATGAACTGTGAGATCATAACCTGAGCCAATGTCAGATTTTCAACTGACCAAGTCACCGAGGCGCCCCTTAAGAAGATTAATTTCAAAAGACTTACACTTAGGCCTAACCTAGTGAAAGTTTTGAATGTCAACAGAACAAAAAATTACTAGAAGCTTTCAGAGAGAAAGATACAATTAAGTATCAAGCTGACCTTAGACTACTTGGAAATACTAAATACTAGCATGCAGTTAAACAATGCTTAATACAATTCTGAGGGAATTCGTGTTCTGACTCAAGAATTCAAAATATATAAAAACCTAATTCAGGTGTGAAAACAATGAAAAGACCTCCCTAGCTATACAAATATTGTGGAAATATAAGTAGCCTTCCAAAAAAATTTTTTGCACAAAAACACAATTCATATATATGAACAAGTGATCAAAATACAAATGCAAGGAAGCCCTGAATTAAAAAGACTAGTATAAGCACATGCATTGATAAGCTGTGATTAAAATGTGGAAAAATCCAAAGTCTGAGATGCCCATAAGTTATTAAAGATAGTTTTCATGATTAAAACAATAACTGCTATTTAGTAAAACTATGGGTCCTTTATATCAATTTAAATTAACAAGCCTTCAAAGTGGAGAAGGGAAAAGTGTGGGGACTTAAAGGTATAGACATACTGGTTGAACTGGTTGATTGGTATTCCTGAGGAATTCCATAGAAAGGAGTGAAAAGTTCCCATTCTGTTCTTGACTTCAGTAAAGGGAGAAACATGAATTAATTAGACATTCAGTCAGCTGAAAGGCAATCACTAGTACAAATAAATGCAAAATATTTCATTGCAAAAGCACTGTGGAAGACAAAACAAATACTCAGCATGTGTAGTTAAAGACCGGAAACAATGGAAAGCATGAAGTAAGGAAGACAGGAAACCAGAAAGCATAATAGAAACCGCAAGGAAACCAAACACAGGTGGGTGCTGAACGTGTAAGAATAATCTGCTCTTTTATTAAAAGGGATTATTTTTTCAAGTTAGAATTTTTTTAATATTTATTTATTTTTGAGAGAGAGAGAGACAGAGACAGACAGAGCATGATTGGGGGAGGGGCAGAGAGAGAGGGAGACACAGAATCCAAAGCAGGCTCCAGGCTCTGAGCTGCCAGCACAGAGCCTGACATGGGGCGCAAACTCCCAAGCAATGAGATCATGACCTAAAGCTGAAGTCAGACGCTTAACCAACTGAGCCACCCAGGTGCCTCTCAAGTTAGAGGGAAAGAAAGACAGAGACCGCGAGCCTGTATGCACATGAGCAGGGAAGGAAAGAGGGAGAGGGAGAGAGAATCTCAAGCAGGAGCCACGTTCAGTGCAGGGCCCCACATGGGGCTTGATCTCCCTACTGTAAGATCATGACCTGAGCCGGAATCAGAGAGTGGGACACTCAACCGACTGAGCCACCCAGGTGCCCCCAAATTAGAATATTTTAAAATACAAATCTATGTATACAAGTTATAGTTAGCCAAACACAATAAAGAAAGATTAAAAATGAAAGAAACAACAGTAATAAATGCTTGATGTTGAATCGGGCTTTTCCTATCATCTCAGAATTTTGGTTTAGAGCTCCTGAGCTGAGCATATTGGAGGCCACGTATTGCCAAATTCTAAAGAGAGAACTACGTAGCTCTCATGCACCCTCCAGGGCTTATAAGAGGCCCTCAACACCAAGCTTACATAAAGAAAAATGAACAATTCAAAGGAAGTTTGATTGAATTGGGAGAGATGTTTAAGCAAGTGTGCTTAAAAAAGATGTTCTCTCTCCTTACACAGGAGGGGACAAGGTATTACCCCCAGCTGCGTGAAAGCAACTTAGAGAGCTCAGAGTGCCTTTAAGAAAAAGACTCCTGTATCTCAGGCTCCTGTACCGACCTGCAGAAAACCCATCATGGTGTTGCCCTCAGAGCAGAGAGTCATGTGCTAAGAAAGTTCTTTGAAGCTTAATGTGTATCCCTGGGAATCTGGGGATTTCTATAAACATAAACGCAAGTATCCAATGCTCCCCTGGAGAAGTCTGAAAGCTGGAGCCTGGCCAGAGTAGCACGGAATGAGAAAGAGACAGTAAGGCGACAGTGTGGTGGGACACGGTGGGAGAGTCTGGCTCGGCTGAACGGGATGCAGGGAAGGCAGGCAGGCTTGGGCATTCTTGAAGATGCCCCTGCATGGAGGCTTGCTGGGGTGAGGACGCTCAGCAGAGGGAAGCATACTGCGGGGGTGAGAGCTGTAGGCAGGGGTCACAAGACGACAGTAGAACTGCGCGGAGGGTCTGTGATGGTTAATCTCACGGGCCAAGTTGGATTCCTGGATAGGGCGCGGTACCCAGATATTCGGTCCAACACTCACACTCTTCTACAGGTTTCTGTAAAGATATTTTTAGATGCGATTAACATTTACATCAATAGACTTCAGCAAACAGGTCATCCTGCATAATGTAGGTGATCCTGTCCGATCAGCTGAAGGCCTTAGGAGGAAAAGGGAAAAAGGAATTCCGCCAGAAGACCACCCTGGGACTCAAGCTACAACATCAGATCTTTCCTGGGTCTCCAGCCTGTTGGTCTACCCTTCAGACTTTGGGCTGCCAGCCTGCACAAATCATGTGAGCCAATTCTCTAAAATCGATCTCTTGCTCGCTCTCCATATATACATACCCACACAGATATATCCTATTGGCTCTGTTTCTCTGAAGAATCCTGACCGACACAGTGTCCTACCACACAGAGAGTATCTAAGGCCAGATGATGCTAACCAAGAGATGAGTACAACACAAGATCAGTTATATTTAAAGCAACAACAAAAAATTAGATTTTTGCATTTTCTCTTATTGCTTCTCCTCTGTAAATCTCTGATGTACTCCAGAAAAGCCACTAAAGGATGAGGGAAGAGGGAGGAAACTTAGGGGGAAAAATTAGACCCTGCCTGTCCACCAGTGCCCTGAGCCTCAGGTAGGAGGCCTGGGGAGGCTGCAAATGGACGAGAAATTAAGAGTTTCGCCTTAGACGGGAACAGACATTTTGGTCCAAGAGACCGAGGAGTGAGGAGGAGAAATCAGTAGGACACATTTGAAGGCAGAAACCCAAGAGAACTAAAGCTGTGCTTAACTGTGTCCCGACCATTTCACCCATTTAAATAAGCCAGTTGCTGCTATATCAGAAAAATCCCGAAGGGTAAGAGACAGAATAAGGAAGAAAACAAAGAAGAAAAGGAGAAAAGACTCAAGTAAGCAGGTGAAGCGATGCAGATCACTAAAGAGCAAGCCATCAAGGCCGAAGGTCACTAAATTGGACTATGGATCATTCTACATTAGACTGTAACGCACAATAACACTTAACAGATATGAACCTGATCGATTAAGTAGAGTACCGCAGATAAGAGGAAAAAATGGTGGAGGAAATATAATCTTCCAAAACCGATTCTAAAAATATTAGCCTGAAGAGGTCACGAACTGCAGGGAAAAAAAAATGGAAAAAGTTATCAAGTAATCGTTTTCCATAACAGGCCTAATTTAAAATATTTTATGGCTACCTATCCACATACTCGAAGGAACAGATGATTCCCAAGCTACGTTTTTTTTTCAGGGCATAGAAAAAGATTAAAAGTGACCCAATTCATTTCGCGAATCCAGCATAACCAACTCTGACCCCACAACTGACAAAAATAATTTTAAACAAGAAAATTATATACTAGTCTCACATTTAGGATACTAACTCTAAATAAATTGCTAGTAAGTTCAATTCAATCAAACTTTAAAAGAATAATCTGTCATGATCAAATAATGCAAATGGAAACATAGTTCAAATATTAGAAAACAAAAAGTATCAGGGGCGCCTGGGTGACTCAGTCAGTTAAGAGTCCAACTTCAGCTCAGGTCATGATGTCACAGTTCATGAGTTCAAGCCCCGCATCTTGCTTTGTGTTGAGAGCTCAGAGCCTGGAGCCTGCTTCAGATTCTTTGTCTCCCTCTCTCTCCACCCCTCCCCCGCTCTCACTCTGTCTCTCAAAAATAATAAACATTAAAAAAAAAACTTAAAAAAAAGAAAATAAAATGTATCAAACCAATCAAACAGTCGGAAATAAAACATAAGGTCATGATAATATATGCAGAATAGCACTGAATTAAATTCCAAGTTCATCCCTAATGATCTATCCTTGACCTGGACCTAGTACACTTAATGATGTAATATTCTAAATATCCCCATTAAAATAAGAAGCAAAGTACATGATATCCAATTTCATCACCATTAGTTGACATTCTGGAGGCTTTAACCAGTAAAACACATAGAACAGAATAAGAGACATAAATCTTAGAAAAGAGGAGCCCTCTCTCTGCGGACAGGAAAAGGTAACAAGCCTAAAAATTCCAAGAGGATCCATTGGAAATCCATTGGAACAAAGCACATAAAAGCCTATCACCTTTTTGCATGGCAGTAATAACCAGTGAGAAATACAGTAATAGAAAGATTTCCTTTGCATTGCGGCAACAAAAACAAAAACAAAGTAATACCAGAATAAACTTTAGCAATGTGGGCTGACATGAAAAAAGAACTAACCTGCACTAGAAGGCAATTTCTTTATCAGAAATAAAGAGCACCCCCCAACATATTAGTGCACCAAACACATGATCACTCATTAAAGAGAGGAGGCAAACTCCTGAAAACATATTTTTTAAAGTAAACTTTATTAGCAATCAAAGAAATGCAGATTAGAGTGAAAATGATAATACTTTTCACTTAGTAAATGAGAGGAGATTTTCCGTTTGTCTGATTAATTTTCTGTTTTTAACGGTACTGCTACTCGGTACTGGCCAGAGTGAGATAAAATAGATATTTTGTTCGAACAGCATTTTTACCCTGCGGGTGCTGGTGTAATCAAAACCCTCTTTCTGAAAAACAATTTGGATGGGCGTACCATTAGTTTTAGTTATGATACTCATTTGCACCTGGGAATATTTTTTTTTAATTTATAATAGTTTATTTTCAAATTGGTTTACATATAACACCCAGTGTTCATCCCGACATGTGCCCTTTTTAATGCCCGTCACCCCCTCTCCCCCCTCCCTCACCTCCCTCCCCCTCAGTTTGTTCTTAGCCTTTGAGAGTCTCTTATGTTTTATCTCCCTCCCTCTCTGTGTCTTTTTTTTCTTTCCCCTCTTCCCCTCCCCCTGGTTTTTGCTTAGTCTCACAAAGTCCACCTATTCGTGGAAACATACGGTGTCTGTCTTTTTCTGACTGACTTATTTCACGTAACATAATACCCTCCAGTTCCATCCATGTTGCTACACATGGCCAGATTTCATTTTTTCTCATTGCCACATAGTAGTCCATTGTATATATGTACCACATCTTCTTTATCCACTCGTCAGTTGATGGGCACTTGGTCTCTTTCCATGATTTGGCTATTGTCGGAATATTTTTTTTTAAGTAGGTTTCATGCCCAGCGTGGAGCCCCAAGTAGGGCTCAAACTCATGACCCTGAGATAAAGCCCGGAGCAAAGATCAAGAGTCAGAAGCTTGAAATGCTTAACCAACTGAGTCGCCCAGGCACTCCTGCATCTAGTAATTCTTCCTTTAGAAATCCTTAGTAAATTGTTGGATCTATCAACGAAGGTTTTGTTCAAAGAGATTCATAGCAACTTTATAGCAGATAATAGGAGAGAGGGAGAATACCTAAGTCTGCAACATTATTAAGTACATTGTATTTTGGGACCTCATGCTTAGTGGTTGTATAATATTATTTAAGTATATATGTTTACACATATACATACTTATTTACCATTAAAAATGATGCATACAGGGTTGCCTGGGTGGCTCAGTTGGTTAAGCGTCCAACTCTTGATCTTGGCTCAGGTCATGATCTCACAGTTCGTGAGTTCGAGCCCTGCATCAGGCTCTGTGTTAATGGTGCAGAGCCTGCTTGGGATTCTCTTTCTTCTTTTCTCTGCTCTTCACTTGCTTGTGCTCTCTCTCTCTGTCTTTCTCTCTCTCTCAAAATAAATAAACTTTAAAAAATGATGTGTATAAAGAGTTTTAAGTTTCATTTGCAACTACTTACTATACACTGTTAAGCAAAAAAAAATCAGGATATAAAATCATATCAATAATGTAAACGCGATACATTTTTAAGTGAAAATATAAGGATCAAAGATAAACATGTCCAAATGTTATGAAAATAGCTGTCTCTTGGTGTTGGAGTTGAGGAAATTTTTCTGCTTCTTTCTGCTTTTGTCTAGTAAAAATTTAAGAACACATAATATTACTTAAAAAGAAAAATACTCAATAAACAATACTCAATAAAATACTCAAAAATACTCAATAAACATTCATAATCTGGGGTTGGTTGATGGACGGGTTTCACTCTGCCCATGACTCCTCTAAGGTTGCACATTATTTTTTGTGTCCCTGACTTTGTCTGGAGAGAAAGCTGTCAAAGGGTTTCATCATCCCAGAATTACTAAAACCCATGGGTTAAAAATTTTTAGAAAGCGTTTTTAGAGAGTCATAATAACACATCCATCACATTCCAGATTTGACCCCCCTAACATTTATACTTAAAACTTTGATATGTTCAATATCATTATTTTTAAAATTAAACCAGTGAAAGTCTACGTGTTTGACATTCCCATGGAGAAACTCCTAAGATACTCATGAATATTTCTCATTTAAATTATAACTGCCACTAAAATTGTTATTGTATAACTATTTATAGAGCAACTGTAAAAACAAGGTACCAGGAAGCATGAAAACCTTTTTCAGATATGAACTTCCGGTCCAAGGTACACGGAAGTGGGAAAGACTACTACACCTTCACAGGACGATTTGGTGATTTATGGATGTACACATGTACGTGTGTGTGCGTGTAAGCATTTGAGTATTTTTATTCATGCTTTCCCTTGCTCAAACAAACTGAGGAAGCTTAGCAAAATATATATAATGACATAAAATCAAATTTAAAATAAGGAAGTGAGTCAATTGGGACAAAGGCTAAAATGAGGTAGAAAAAGTAAGACAAAGCCAAGAGTAAGGTCAGTACCCTCGGTTCATGCCAAAGTTTTAAGTTTCCTTGTAGCCTAAATAAAGGGGTGAACATGATCTGTTACATGAGTCTTATTGCCTAGAAGATAAACAGGAACCAGTTACTCAGGTGAAGCCCAACGATTGCTAGTTCCACCACCACAGAGAAAGTTCCCCCGTGGGTCCTTCTAAGGGAGACACTGTGGAGTATGATGAACAGCATCTTCACAGAATTAAATAATGAACAACGTCCTGTGCCCTCTTTGGCAGCACATATTCTCAGATCAGAACGATGCAGAAATAAGCATGGACCCTGCCCAAGGACCACATGCAAATTTGTGTAGTGTCCTGTTAAAAAGAATAGTAGCAGGGGCACCTGGGTGGCTCAGTCGGTTAAGCGTTGGACTCTTGATCTCAGCTCAGGCTTGAGTTT
Organism: Paguma larvata; assembly: GCA_030068075.1. NCBI lineage: Eukaryota > Metazoa > Chordata > Mammalia > Carnivora > Viverridae > Paguma > Paguma larvata. The sequence continues at coordinate 86,335,231 of CM057834.1, read as the reverse complement.
GAGCTCCACATTGGGCTCCATGCTGGGCATGGAACCTACTTTAAAAACAATTAAAAAATTAATAATAATAACGATGAACAACATCCTGATATAAAATATTCAGCAGAGTATCTGGGTCATCCCAGTCATCACTGGAGAAGTCCTCGATGGCCACAGACTTAAAGTCACCACTCCCCATCCCCCTTCCCATCTCTGTTGGTTCCCATAGCACTTACCACCAACTTATATTCCATCTCTTTTTTTTTTTTAACATTTATTTTTGAGAGACAGAGCAAGATGGAGCACAAGGGGGAGTGGACGGGCTGAGAGTGAGGGAGACACAGAATCCAAAGCAGGCTCCAGGCTCAGGGCTGTCAGCACAGAACCCAACATAGAGCTGGACCACGAGATCATGACGTGAGCCGAAGTCAGATGCTTAACCAACTGAGCCACCCAGGCGCCCCTCTATCTCTTTTATTTTTAACTGTTTATTTATTTTGAGAGAGAGAGTATGTGCATGAGTTGGAGAAGGGGCAGAGAGCGAATCCCAAGCAGGCTCCATGCTCTCAGCACAGAGCAGGGCTCTATCACACGAAGCATAAGATCATGACCTAAGTCGAAATCAAGAGTCAGACACTCAACTGACTGAGTCACCCAGGCACCCCTATTTCATATATTTCATACTCTGTCTTCCCCTCCCCCACTAAAATAAAAATTCAATGAAGGCAGAGATTTTGTCTATCTCATTCATCTGCATTCCCAGAATGTAAAAGAATATCACATATGTAAAAATCGTTCAGTGTATATTTATTGAAAGAATAAATGAATTTCAGGAATTACCATCATATAATAATTATTATCATTATTATTATTGTTAACATAGTATTAGCAGGACTCACAGAACTTGTTTATATAATATTCTTCAAGGTAAAGGTAAAATTAAAAGAAGTTAAAATTTAAAAAGCAATTCTGTGAAAGTCACAGCAATGTGGTATAAGAAGGTAGCTTTCAGTAGTCAAGATAGGAATATTATGACATCTAAAGGAATCAACTGTAGTTTGGGATAAGCCTTTATAAATACAGATTTGATCAGTGCAATGAAGCTGCAAATTGATATTGTATTTCCTGAAAGAACTTAAAGAAGAAGTATTCCATATCTCTGTGAAGCACACGGCTATATGGCTTGGTTCAGCTAAGCTGGAGTTTGAAACATGACATATGCCTGAACTGAAAATAAGTTTGGTACCCACAGAGATAGGCCAAGGGATAACCTCCAGCCAGAGGCAAGATTTTTCTCAGAGAAAGATTAGGTGTTCATGTTAATATAAAGACAATTCGACGATCATGGTCCCAAACGCTTATGCTATAGTTTTAGAGCTGTTGAGTTTTTAGCCTAGAAAAATTTAAAACAGAATACCCGATAGCTCATCTGAACCACACACCATCTTAGTAAATTTCCCATAAAGGAAGATGCACTTTTAGTATCGTGTAATTGTGGGATATACACTTGAGTAAACAAGTTTATTTCCTGGATAGAGATATTTTCCAGAAGGGACTTAAATATCTAGAGACATTTACCAATATGAGAACTTTAGTTTGATTACAATTGCTCTGTAGCTACTCTTTCTAAACCTATTATCTAACAGAATCAGCTGTCAATTCAATTCAGTCCCAGTTGCTGACAATTAAAGCATATATTTGGCATCTAAGAAAAGATCTTTTTCTTTCCCTTGGAGGTTGGGGAAGGGGAGGTCATTCACCCAGGTCATCTTGAAGTGGTACCATTTTTCTTTTAAGTGAAAGCAAAGAACCAAAAAATATCCTTGGTTTGTTCCCAGCAAGTACTATTATTTGATTTGCAAGAGCCCAGGCACACCTACCTGACTCTCACCTGGACAGCTCATGGAGGTGCAAACTGGGAAGTGATGTGTGCCTAGAATCAATGCTCGGCACAGATCCCCCAGGAGAACTAGAAGGCTTCTGTCCCCAACTGCTGGGGCTGCTCCCCATGTTCAGTCGGCACCTGTCAGCCGCTTTGGGAATGGCTTCTGCTGAGAAAACCTGTACCTGGCCCAAATGCACAATGACCCTCATGCACACATCCTCAGAGAACTCTCCATAGCCGTTCACCTCTGCACATCTAAATCTAGCCTGCCCATCGGGGACCCTGCTCAAATGCCATCTTCTTCTGGAGGCCTTTCCAGATTCCCCAGCAACTGTTCCTTCCTTCTCTGAATGGCCCTGCTCCCATCTCTGACAGGACTGTGAGATATAATATAGGCTATGCAGTTAAATTTGCATTCCAGATTAACAACAAATATTTTTAGTATAGGTATGTCCCAAATGTTGCTTGAGACACATATGTTCTAAAAAAAACCACTCATTGTCAATCTGAAATTCAAATTTGACTGGGCATGTTGTAGTTTGGTTTTTTTTATTATTATTATTCTAGAGAGAGACAGAGAGTGAGCAGGGGGGAGGGACAGAGGGAGGGAGACAGAATCTTAAACAGGCTCCACACTCAACACGGAGCCGGACATAGGGGCTCAATCCCACAACCCCATAACCTGAGCCGAAATCCAAAGTCACACGCTCAACTGACTGAGCCACCCAGGTTCCTAGAGGCATGTTGTATTTTTATTTGCCAAATCTAACAACCATATTCCCAGGCAGCCAGAACCAAGTTATTGCTCTACACAGAGAGAGAAAGGCCCAGCTTCCTCACCCCAACATGGGACCGCTCTGAAGGCCTATCCCTAGTTTCAGAGCTGGGTTTGCCATGGAGGATGTATCCCGGCCCAGCTTTTCTCTCTGCACAATCCTGCTCCCTTCCCTGTATTAGTCATTAATCCCAGAGAACACTCCTGAATTTACCTCCCGCATACTGAACTCCCACCTCAAGTGCTTTCCTGGAAACCCGGCATGGGACAATGCCCTGAGAATGGATAAAGGACAGTTTGCTAGAACATGAGGAGAACAATAAAGAACGGGGGGCGGGGAAGTCTGGAGAGAAAGATTCAGGCAAGCTTTAAAAGAGTATTTATTACACACACATCGTGGTTAAACATGCAAGATGACTGGTTCATAAAATATACTTCGGGTTATATTTAGAAGGAAATACCTGGAAAATCTCAGTCATTTGTTACTCCCCATGGAAAGGATGTCAAAGAGGAGGTATAATGGCCAGGGGTTATTATTGCCTTACACCAGTCTTTCTACATCTTACCATCTCTCTAGAGCAGAGTGAACCTCTGTGATCTGTGGCCACATCAAATTCCTTTGAGGTCTTTTCTTTGAATGCTGGTACAAATTGTACCCCCTATTTCATAATTTATTACTTCACATTTAAACAAATGCTTTTCCAAAAATCATTCCATCGTTGGACTTCCAGGAAGATGTTCCACAACATTCCTGTAGCTTTCTCTAACTTCGTGGAATCGGCCACTCACCCCTAAAGGTCTTCTTACCCCAGGTTGGGTGGCACAGCCATGGAGGGAGTCTATTTCTTTCTTTACTCACAGGGTTTATTCTGGGGAGAGTCAGGTCAGCCTTTCTTGAGTCCAGGATCTCTCTCTCCCTCTAGCTTCCTACGCCAACACCAGCCAAAGGCGTTGTGTTCATGTGAACAAGAAAACTGCTCACTGCTACTCTACACTGATTCCGGGGGTAAGAGGCATACAATTACTAAGGTTCATGTCAAAGTGTTTTGTCCAGGTTGCCCTAGCAACACGTGGTGGCTAGATTCCAAGTGTGTATTAAAGATACCAGGTCAGAAGCTGAAAAATGTTCATAAATCATACAATGGAGGGCTATTATCACTACCTACCTTAGGTCACTTTCCACTCAAGTTATTGTCTGCCACTTACCCACCGAGAAGCTCATCTCCCACTTTTGCAAAGATTGACATTTCACTAGCTAGAAAAGAATGTAAGTATAAGGAAGAAATCTGGACTTTCGCTATGTCATCCTACTTCTGAATTACCTATGAAACGCTTATTTTTAATTTTTTTTTTTTGAGAGAGAGGGCAAGCAGGGGAGGGGCAGAGAGAGATTGGAAGAAGGAGAATCCCAGGCAGGCTCTGCCCTGTTAGCATGGAGCCTGACATGGGGCCGGATCTCACAAACCATGAGATAATGACCTGGGACAAAATCAAGAGTCAGATGCTTAATCAACGAGGCCACCCGAAATGCCCAGAAAACCTTACTTTTAAAAGTTCAAGGGCACCTGGCTGGCTCAGTCAGTTAAGTGTCCAACTTCGGCTCAGGTCATAATCTCACGGCTTGTAAGTTCAAGCCCCACACTGGGCACTCTACTGACAGCTCAGAGCCTGGAGCCTGCTTTGGATTCTGTGTCTCCCTATCTCTCTCTCTCTCTGCCCCTCCCCTGCTCGTGCTCTGTCTCTCTCTCTCTCTCAAAAATAAACACTAAAAAAAAAAAAAGTTCAGGTCCCACTACTAATCGCCTACAGTCCCATGTTACCACTTCTCCATCAAAATGACTGCTGCCCCCCCCTTTTCTCTTATTAAATAAAATCTCCTTTATTGGTTTTCCTTGCAGCTGCAACAAACTGCCACAAATTTAGTGACTGAAAACAACACACATGTATTATTTACAGCTGGTGAGGTCCGAAGTCAGACACAGGATCTCGGCAGATGAAAATTAAGATGTCAGCAGGACTATCCTACCTTCTGTAGACTCTAACTGGTGACCCATTTTCTTGCCTTTTCCAGTTGTAGAGGCCACCCACGTTTCCTGGCTCCTGTCTCACTTCCTCCATCTTCAAAGCCGGCAACACGGCATCTTCATCACCACGTGTCTTTCTCATGAGAGCCAAGAAAGGATCTCCTCTCTTTAGGACCTATATCATTGGACCTATGCAGGGCACTCCTGCTTACCAGAACAGCCAGGGTAATCTCCCCATCTCAAGTCCTTAACTTGATCATATCTGTGAATTCCCATTTGGCGAGTAAGGTAATATACAGGTTCTGGGCAATGGGGGTGTGACATCATTCTATACACCATGGTATGCTATATACCAAGCCCACTCATAACAACAATTCTTCCTTATCCTGGGATAAGTCATGAAGACAGACTCAAAAATATTTGAGAGATTAAAAAGTAAATTAAATATAAGTGTATCAGATAGGAGAAAATAAACAAAATTACAGTGAGCCACACCAAACCTCTCCTTCTCTGCATGATTTTCTTCTTTGCAAGAGATGTTGGTTCGACGACCAGGACAAAAGCTCTCCTTGCAGAACCATATCCTCCCAAATTCTGTGTTGGTTAATGCAATTTCTAACAACAAAACAACTAATCCTGGATCCCAATGGGTCTTCTATGAAGGCTAAGTCTATATAGAATTAATAAATCACCTTATTACTGGTAGAATTCTCCTGAAGATGAAAAATTAAAGAGTGTTCATTGACTGTGAAATGAGTCCTGTGTTGATCTGAATGGTAGGTAATCATCTCTTCTATAGGAAAATTTTCCAAAATGTGAAGATAATTCTCATTTCAAATTCTCAGCTATGGAAGTGACTTACTTCTATATCAACTAAATATCTGTCATAACCCTATCAATGCAAATTTATATTCCTCAAGTTGAAGTAGTAGACATCCAACTTTCTTCTGCAGCAGGTAGAAATGATGAATGCTTACATCTGGTTATTTGTGAAGTGTTAAAATAATCTTCCACATGGAATTTCGTAAGACTCCTAGAAAAATAAATAGCAAAATATTTATCATCTGGGGGAAAATAATCATCTATCTCCTTCTTGCAATATAAAAGTTAACTCTATTCTAAGCTCATTCCCAACTCTTTTTCTCTTTTAAATTTCTTTAGAACTCTATATGCAAATTCCTATTCAGGAGACAGGTTTTGCAACCAAGATTCATTGGCTCTCCTTCCTCAGTGAAAATCTACTATGCCCATTTGATTTTCTAAAAGGCTCAAGAAAACAAACCTGTGTGGATATTTTGGACATTTTAAATACAAAGCTATAAGCAATCACTTCTGATAGACCTCAGACACCCCACCCCTAAAATTGCCCTTGGCACCTACCACCACCATGACTGAAGAACTAACAGGAAGCTAAACGCAGGGAAAATAAGTCTCAGATGAGAGCTGATAAAAGAAAAGTATCCCAGGGCACCTAGGTGGTTCAGTCAGTTGAGAATCTAACTTCAACTCAGATTAGGATCTCATGGTTCGTGAGTTTGAGCCCCATGTCAGGCTCCGTGCTGACAGCGAGGAGCCTGCTTCAGATTCTCTGTCTCCCTCTGTCTCTGCCCCTCCCCTGCTAGCTCCCTCCCCTCTCTCTCTCTCTCTCTCTCTCTCTCTCTCCCTTAAAAATAAACATTAAAAACAATTTTAAAGCATCCCAAGAAAAAAATCACAGAGAAAGATGAAGAATATGAATGTTACTCTAAAAACATCAGCGCCTAGAGCAGTGTGACACACAGTCAGCATTGATGCTTACTCAGTGTTGAGGCTTCTTGTTTTCTATTGAACAATTTTTCACTGAGCAACCTGCCATACAGAGACAGAGTGTCCAGGGATGATAACAACAGTGGAAAAGGGGTTGGTGAGGTAGGTGACTGGAGACCGGGTTCTGGTCACAGCTCTGCCGTAACTAGATGTCGGGTTTGGGGAAAGTGCCTTACACATCTGGAGCTCTTCACTGAAGAATGAGGGGCTTAGACTATGATCTTTAACATTCCTTCAAATACAAAATCTTCGATTCCTTGGACACAAGGAGGGATGCAGTTGTTATAATGCTGCGTTTTACCCTTCTTTCCTCACACTCTTCTTGGCTGTCACCTCTGACCCTGTCCTACTTCGAGTTTCAGCCCTACCTTAGTTCCTCTGACCCCAACGTCAACCAGTGATAGAACCACCACCATCAGTAAGAATAGTGACTGGCCTGTGCAGACACCCCCTTGGAAACTGGTTTCCCTCAATTCATATTTCAAAGGTTTTTGGATGTATATTTTGGATCCATAATTTTTTTTTTGGTATGGAAATGACCCTACCAGTGGATACATTAGCTGACTTTTTGACATGGTAATAATGGAGTTAAGAATACCAGGCAGGGGCACCTGGGTGACTCAGTTGGTTAAGCGTCCAACTTCAGCTCAGGTCATGACCTTATGGTTCATAAGTTCAAGACCCACATCAGGCTGGTTACTATCAGTGCAGAGCCCACTTCAGATCCTCTATCCCCCCTCTCTCTCTCTGCTCTTCCCCCTCTCTTTCTGCTCCTCCCCTGCTCACACACACTCTCTCTCAAAATGAATAAACATTAAAAAAAAAAAAAAAGGAATACCAGGCAGTAGTATCTCCTCTATTCTGTGAGCAGACCCTAAACTCTAATCGTAGCTACCTATCTCATTAACAGTGGGCTATTAATCATTGCAATTGCAAGAGACAGAATTCAGGCATGTGCCAAAGTCTGTCCTGGAAAAATGTTTCCAAGAGAATTCCAATTCTCCATTGCTAATGGCGAGGTCTATCTGCTGCACAGAAAAGGAAGTAAAGTTCTCTCAACTCTTTCACTTAACCCTGGCATCAAAACAGAAGATTCCTTACAAACAGATTGAATATATACATATACATATATATATATATATATATATGTATATACATGTATATGTATATGTATACACATACACACAAACATATATATACATATATATGCCAAATTTATACATAAGCGAAATTTAAGAAAAAAAATATTTATGTAAACCAGTTCCTGAATATTCAGCTTTTGATAACAGATAGAGAACCTCCCAAAGCTTTATCCCAAGGCTCCCTAAGGCTCCTAAAACACAAATACATACAAATCACGTTCAGGAATCCTTACCAAAGTTGATTAACCCAGTCCTTCAAGTCTGCCCTATCCCTGAGATATGATCAAGTGAACTCATTAGTAAAATGCCTTTATAAATGATGCTTTTACCACAAACCAGATGAGCAGACGTGTGGCAGCAGTCAGGTCCACCATTCTGCCTCATTTTTACTGATCAGCCAGGAACCATTCCAAACACTCAGTGAATTATATGGTTTCCTTAGGGAGGAAATGCAGGGGAGAAAAACAAGCTCTTATTCTCCGGATATGACTTTTTTTAAAAAATAAATTCCAGAAGAAAAGACTTTGGCCCATTAATTTTGAAATCCTACGAAACGTTCAATTAATGGCAAAGCACAACTTTTAAGGCTAATTTATGAATACAGAATCTAACTATGTAAATGTAAGGAGACCTAAGTCAATTAGGTTGACTCTCCACTAAATTAATAATCAGTGAGTCTTTCCAGAACTAAAAATGACTAAAGCCAATGTGTTTTCAAGAAAATATCATGATAGATCTGAAATAATAATTATTTTGCCAACCTAAAGTCCCTCAGGTTCTACCATCTGCCTGAGCAGGAAACTCATCTACCTCTTTCCTATGTATGACTTTGCATAGGGTTATAAAGCTGAAGTCTTTCCATAAACTAAGGTCCTAAGTCCCAATTGATGCATTGATTCTCCAAGAAGATTGAGGGACTTAAATCAGTGGCCCACAGACTCCGGGACAAAAGAATTTAAAACCAACTGCGTTGGTTGCCAATCTCCTTGGCATCCTAAGAAACGTGTCAGGGGCATCTAGTGAGGTCCAGAACAACACATCTCCACCCAGGCAGTTTATAGAAGTTTTTTGTTGAATATTATTAAAATACAGATTCCCAGATCTGGCCTCATTGAATCAGAATCTCCAGATACATAGCCTGGGTATATGTAGTTTTTAAAAAGCTCTAAAGGAGTGGTTGATGCAAATCTAGGATTGTGAACCACTTTTCTTGAGTACAGTTAACCCTACTTGTCAATTACACTCATAAAAACCATCAACTAAAGGAAACTCCAGGTTTATTGGATATGGTAGTAATAGGCTTAAATGTTTAATAAACATTTTTCCATTTTCATAGCCCGTATTCATCCTATGATTTTTCTTCCCTCTGAAAAGCCACAGTACAAGAGAAGGCCACCCTCCTCCACTTCCTGTTATGCTTTTCTCATTGAGGCAGGCTCCTCAAACACCAACGGAACAATGGCCCTGGCTTGGACTCAATCAAAAACAGCAATCATAGCAATGTCTGCTACTGTTTGGAGGCAGAGTTGCCCTGAAGGCCAACCTGAAACACTGAACTTGGTTTAGACAGCTCGGGGCAGGGGATAGGGGACCAAAGAGTCTCAGTTCAGAGAGAGCTCTGAGGAATGTGCCTCTACCAAAAGACACTTTGAGCCATCTGCATATCCAACAAACCCAAAGCCAGAACAACAACAACAAAAAACCCTCCATAATTCATACAGATAATTAGTTATAAACTGACAGTTAGCTGTTAGATGCTTTAATCGGATTTTTCATCCACTCATATCGTCTAAGAACAGACACCACATCATGTAACTGACCATGCTATCCTCTGTATTGGCTGCTAAAAAGTTTAACCATAAATTTAGAGTATACTCTTAGCAAAACTTACAAACTCCTTAAAACATGTATCAGTTTAAAAAACAAATAATCCAATGAAGAAATGGGCAAAAGACATGAATAGACACTTCTCCAAAGAAGACATCCAGATGGCCCACTGACACATGAAAAAATGCTCAACATCACTCATTGTCATGGAAACACAAATCAAAACCACAATGAGATACTACCTCACACTGTCAGAACACCTAACATTAACAACCCAGGCAATGACAGATGTTAGTGAGGATGCAGAGAAAGAGGATCTCTTTTGCACTGCTGGTGGGAATGAAAACTGATGCAGCCATTCTGGAAGACAGTATGGAGGTTCTTCAAAAAGTTAAAACTAGAACTACCCTATGACCCTGCAATTGCACTACTAGGTATTTATCCAAGGGATACAGGTATGCTGTTTTGAAGGGGTACATGCACCCCAATGTTTATAGATCTATCAACAATAGCCAAAGTATGGAAAGAGCTCATATGCCCATCGATGGATGAATGGATAAAGAAGATGTGGAATATATGTACAACAGGAGTATTATTTGGCAATCAAAAAGAATGAAAGCTTGCCATTTGCAACTACGTAGATGGAACTAGGGGGTATTATGCTAAGCTAAATTAGTCAGTCAGAGAAAGACATATATCATATGACTTTACTCATATGAGGACTTTAAGACACAGAACAGATGAGCATAAGGGAAGAGAAGCAAAAATAATATAAAAACAGGGAAGGGGCCGAAACATAAGAGACTCCTAAATATGGCAAACAAACAGAGGGTTACTGGAGGGGTTGTGGGAGGGAGATGGGCTAATGGGTAAGGGGCGTTAAGGAATCTACTCCTGAAATCATTGTTGCACTATATGCTAACTAACTTGTATGTAAATTTAAAAAATAAAATAATAAAATAAAATAAAAATTTACCAGTTTTGTATTTACCAGTCTCATTTCTGGTGTCATCTTTTATCCCAATTTCTCTTTTAATGCGACTGCTCCACTCTCTTATATTTAGTTACACTTAATTTTCTTCCAGGCTATACATATTTGTATAAGTTGCCCCACATCCTTTATGGGAACAAGGAAAGAGAAAGAAGGAAAAGAGGAAAAGAGGAGAAAGAGAGAAAGTAGGAGAAGTTACCCTAGAGCAGTTGGAGCTCAACTTTGCCATCTGATCTAAAGACTTTGTAGACTCTACTGACTACCAATGATATTCTCACACACAGGGTATCATGTTACTTCAAGTTACTCAGAACCCAGCACTGAGGTTTTCCAAAACTGTGTTCATTCTGAATTTTCTTATGTTTTTCCAGTTAAAACTGTGAAATAAGTGAAGCAAGGGGTTAAGACTCTGATTTCTTTGGCACATTGTTTAGTGAGGGAATAGTCCATTGCAACTGCGTCTTGGCCTGCCTCCCCTCAAAGCCATTCCACTCCCACCCGTCACAGGATCCTGGCACATGGTAGTCATTCAATGGATTTTTGTTGAATGAGTGACTCTGGTCTGAACAAAGTTTTACAGATTTGAGGATGTAACCATGACTAAAATAGGCCCTCAGATCTGCGGAGTCTAGTGTATAGACTGTGATAAACATCGACCAATAAAAAACGTATCTACAAATATACACAAATGATTGTCACAGAGGGTAAGCTGTGGTGAATATTATTAAATAGTTGAGAAAATAAGTGTTGTAGGAATCTCAAGATGGAAGAGCTCTCTTTCAGGGGAGCACTCAGGGAAAGATTCGCGGAAAAGTGACTGCCACCACCTGGAGGCAGCATGGGACAGATCTTCCAAGTGGAGAAAACACCACAGGAGCAAAGGAAAAGTGGGGAAATGCAAATGGGTTCAGGAGACAAGTTGAATAAAGAGGTAAGTTGAACTGAGGGATGATGGAAAATAGTGACTGGTGTGAAAGAAACTGTTCATTTCATAACTTCCATCAACCTCTTCTTCCTTTATGACAGAACTCTGAGTTTAGCAGGTCTCCTTGTTGTCTTGCTGAGAGATTATATTCCCATCCTTTCTAGAAGGTAGGTGTATCCAGTAGAGTTCTGTTTTGGCTAATGGAATGGTATCTGAAGTGTCACGTGGGACTGCAGCAAGGCTCTGTAAACAAAAGGGGGCACATTGTCCTCTTCTTCCATCATGTACCAATACTCGTTTGTGAAGATTGAAGCCTCAGCAGCCATCTTTGTCTACGAGGCTGAAACACATAACCTGAGGTTGGTCAGTCCTAGAAGAAGCCTTCTTGGTCCCTGAGGACTTCACAGGGCCACGTACCAGACTGTACTACTTATTACTTATTTCATTTTGTAGCAGGAAGAAATCAAGGAGTTCAAGACTCCTTGATATCGGTTTTAATGTTATGTGAGGCAAAACCTAAAACTGAAACTGATACATTAGAAAAATATGTAAGCACCACACACACCCCACACAACCACAACAACATGAAACAAAAAATGGTACCCTATCCCCTTAAGCTGTTTGGCCAACTTTTCCACTCACCACTTTTTGACTTTCCTAAACCCGGATGACACACTCTGCTACATTTAAGTAATGTTTACCACCAACAGAGCCCCTGAGAAATCATCTTCAACAGCAACGTCGAAAGCAATTTTCCAGCATCTGATTTTGGTGTAAATCATTAAGATTTTTGCTTTGGCATGCCGCAATTACAGCAGAGGCAGGACTGCGGTGCAGAATTAATCAAGGTGTGGTAACCAGGTCAGCTTCCAAGGACTCTGTTCCAGCAGGAGATGAAAGCAAGGACAGGGGAGGGGTCAATACTAAAAGTTAGCCAACCAGTCAAGAGCTGCTTACGATCCCTGCGCAGGTATAATAAACACCTAACTGATGCAAACCCTGGACTGAAAGGACCCCCTTGCGCAGCAAGATGAAATCTTTATATTCACTTGCAAAGCAAAATCTGTAGTGTTCTGAGTAAGTGCAGGAAGAAAGATTCTGCGGTAGGAGCTCCGTGAAGTGTTTAAAGAAGAACAAAAGAGCAGTAGACAAAATGGGGTTTGGGAAAGAGTGGCAATACAGAACAGGAGCCTGTGGTGACAGCAATTAACTAAGTGGGGAGAACTGCAATTCCCATCTGATTATCAGCTCCCCACTTACAGGGGGGCCTGACTGGCCCTGAAAGTTATGTCAACATTTCCCAGTGGCTTTGAAAGTCCCTTTTGAACAGAGGAGATGACAGAAGAGAGGAAGGTAGCACTGCCTCCTACTGACTGCACTCCCAATGAAACATTTGGCCAACCTAGTCCATGCTGAAAACTAAGGGCCAACCTTGGCTTCTCATTGTCTTCTCACCCACCACCGCTGCCATTAAAAATATCAAAACAAAATCCATCTTTTATTACATGACAAAGCATTTCCACATATATCCTTTGATCCTAATCACAATCCCACTGAGGGAACTGAACCACGAAGAGGGGCATTTGATTCACAACCATCGGTGAGCGATTTGTTTTTTGCAAGAGTCCGTTCAAGGTTATGGCAGTGCCAATGGAGAGGAAGAGAGGAAGACAAGGAGAGGAGGCTGCACGGACAGTGACAGAACCCAAGGAGTACAAGGCACACTTGAAAAGAGTTGTTTGATTTGGATGAGCATTGGTTACCCAGAGAAGGAGGAGGAGATCAGAATGAAAAGGTAGGTGAGGTCCCTATTATGGAGGAACGCCAGGTGATATCAGGTGACTGACTACATGTGTGCAGGCTAATCACACACCTTCAGAGCTGACTTTAAGAAAACTAATCTGGGGCGCCTGCATGGCTCAGTTAGTTGAGCATCCAACTCAATTTTGACTCAGGTCCTGACCTCGTGATTCATGAGATCGAGGCCCCACGTCAGGCTCTACACTGAGCATGGAGCCTGCTTGGGAGTCTCTCTCTCTCTCTCTCTCTCTCTCTCTCTCTCTCTCTCTCTCTCTCTCTGCCCCTCTTCTTCCCTCTGTAAAATAAAATTTTAAAAATTAATCTGATTGGGTATATAGATGGTACACAACTGGAAAAGCTTGAGACTAGGCAGAACCTTGGGGGAAAATTGGTGGGGTAACGAGTGAATTTTCTCTCTCTCGTGTATATATGTCCACGATTTTTCTTTACAACAAAAGCTATTCCTAAACTGAGGTTTCCTCTACTCTGGGATGATAATCACACCAGGCTCCACTCCTGCGTGCAAAGCCTGAGTGAAAAGCCCATGTGTACATCACTTAAGGGACCCTACTCCTTCTCCAGCAGCTGTCCGGTGTCACCACAAAACAAATATGTGGGACTGTTGACAGAAAGCAATAACCCTTCCTACAGCTGTTGAATAAATTGCCTATTAGCAGTCCCACACCATAATTCATGTCAGATCATGTAGATTCAGCCCTTATGAGTAACTGGAAAAATCTTATCATTAAACGAAGTTCTATACCAAATCCCTAAGCATTTTCCTGTTATTTCCTAAAGCTGTTCCTCCTTCCGGCTCATCCCTGAACTTTCTGAGAGCTGGCAGAATCAAAGATAAGCAAAAAGTTCATACTCTCTGTACACCGTTCCTCTGTGACAGGGTCCTTGGGATTTCTATTTTAGAACCACAATTTAAATGCAGATTTTTAACTCCCGTGTTGAGCAGCCAAGGAGGTTTCTGACTTGATTAAAATACTGATGCATAAATTTTACACTTAGCATTTTTCTTCTATAGTGCAAACCCGGCTAAGTGGGATGGTACCGTAAAGATACTTTTAATGAACTTCCAGGTCGTGCGTGAGGTCTCCAAGAAAGTGTTTCTTCACAGATCAGCTTTCTAAGTCTTAAAGGAACAGAGTTCTGCTACTTTTTAAATAATATTTTAACAACATCTCTTGGGGGGCATTGGGCAGTTGGCTCAGGTCATGATCTCACAGTTCATGAATTGGAGCCCTGCATCGGGCTTTGTGCTGACAGCTCACAGCCTGGATCCTGCTTCGGATTCCGTGTCTCTCTCTCTCTCTGCCTTTCCCTTGCTCATACTGTCAGTCTCTCTCTCTCCAAAATAAATAAACATTAAAAAAGAAAATCTCTTGCCAGTGGAAGCCCGTAAGCGAATGGGACATATTACTACTTTGTCCTGTCAGAGGCAGCACAGCCAGGAAACAGGAGAACAAATGCAGAATTTTGCAATCCAGCCAACCGATGTTTTGCGATTTGGGAATGGGAAGATGTCTCAAGCACTTTGAGCCTCAATTTTGCCATTTACAAAAGTGGAGGTGCTTCCCGTGCTGAAATGAGGGCACAATCGGACAACAGCTGAAACACAGGAGCCACACGGTAGATGGTGGTTCCTCGCTCCTTGACGCAGGACAGATGGGTTTGCTATTTGCTTCCTGAACTTGTACCAGTTACTTCACCAACCTGACCCTCAATTTCTTCTCTTGTAAACCGGGGGGAGGGTAGATTAGGTGATGCCCTAGGTCTCTTCTAGTCCTAAATACAATAGTCCTCTGATCCTGCCCCAAACATCACGACCACTAACCACTATGGATACAAACACCACAAGTGGTGGAGAAGCCGTGACAGGTGGCTCAGCAGGAAGGTAGATAGCAGATCGTATGAAATGTAACACAGTTTGAGAGAAGGCCAAGAGCAAGAAGAATTGAGCTATTCCATCTTTCCTTCTCCTAACTATACAGAGGCCATCACTTCAAGGAAACAAAGAACACAAGATGGAGGAGAGGTGATCAATGGAAAAAGTCAAGAAGGAAATGAAAACAGAAGGCATACTACATACAACTTAAATATTCAATAAAATACACCTTATAAAACTGAAGATATATCAAAATTCTCTATTAGACTCGGCAGACTTTCTTAGTAGCCACCCAAAGGCCAGCATCTTTTCTTCTTTTTCACACGTACAGCCCTTAGAGTCATAAACACAACCTCAGGATCTGAGCACAAATAATATTCTCTCAAACAAATGCAGTTCTAACTCTACTTGATCTTATTCATGATGACTAGACAATGAGAGTCAAGGAGATAGAAGGTCATCTGTGTGTACCAGCTGCCAAATGGGGACTCTTGGTGAAGGATTTCCAAATTCACAAGGGCCATCCATCCCCACTTCTAAGAAGCAGGAGATCCTCCTTCACTATGCACAACGATGTTCCTGAGAATTCAGCAAGAGACAAGCCTCAACCACAGACAGCACTCAAGCAAACATGTGACATGTGACATTCTCCAAGAAAATTTGCCAAAGGCATTCTTGGCATTTTACCACTCTGATACAGATAACTAAAAAGGGAACGTGTCAGTTATACCGAACTCAAGTACGACAACCGTACCAATGCCAATTAACCAACCGAAGCAAGAGTTACTCTCAGCTTTAACTCAACCAGGAAAAAGTTCAAAGCATGTGGATTATGTGCTTTGAGATCTTAAGCCAAAAATTTATGTGAATCAGTTACTGTAAAAAAAAAAGCCAAAAATTACATTTCTAGCAATATTATAGAGATACCTCATAATAATCTTTCTCTGCCTCCTGCCAATATTGTCACACATCTCTTTTCTAAGTGGGTTTGTCAGGAGCTGTGCTTTGTACACCCATGGGGCTCCTGGGTGGCTCAGTGATTGAGCATCAGACTCTTGATTTCGGCTCAAATTGCGATCCCAAGTTCATGGGATCGAACCCTGAATTGGGCTCCTCACTGAGCATAGAGCCTGCTTAAGATTTTCTCTCTCTTTCTCTCTCTCTGCCCCTCTCCACCACTTGCACTCTCTCTCTCTCTCTCTCTCTCTCTCTCTCTCTCTCTCTCTCTGAAAGGGAAAAGAAAAAGAGTTGTGCATTGTTAGGTTTTAGTTTTATTTCTGACTTGTATACAGTCTAGTACTTCTGGTTTTGCCTTTCGCTGTTCGCGAGTTTTAATTCTTTGCAGTAAAACTGCAAAATCTGAACTGCAAAACTGAAATCCTGGCTCTGCCATCAAGCTCCTTCGGCATTGGGTCTCTCCCTCAGTTAGAGGTTTTCCTGGCTCCCTGCGGGAACCTACATTCTACCTCGTGGAGGGACTTGGCATGAACCCACCAGGGCGGCTGTTCTCACAGAGAGTATGCAAGGTCAAAACTAGATCCCTAACAACACTGAGGACTTTTTGCTGTTGGAGTTGGCACTAGTGATGCCAATACCAAAACTACTGCTGCCTCAGCACAAAGTAAGTTCAAGGTGCCAAACCCTACCAGGTTCGCTGTATTCTTTACTTCCACGTACATACTTACAGGTTAAAAAGATTTTTTTGTTTTATTGTAGAATGTCCCTGATGAGTATAAATGATTGATTTGGTTACATCTCAGTCCTGAGTGCATGTCTTTTCAACATCGTGGGTGATGAACGGGAAGCCTACAGGAACACGTGTTATGTGCAGGAGCACCATGTTGTCTCAAGGAAAAGCACTTGCTTACAGGTTTGAGTTGGGGACTGAACTAGCCACTCCATGGAACATCATTTTGACTTGAGACAAAGTCAAAGACAATGGGGAGATGAACAAGAGTTACTCATACTTGGCAGACATTTGCTGAAAAACGAACAAAGGGAGTCCGTCACTTTAATGAAAACCATTGACGGTGTTTGTTGCCAATAATAACGTGTGGTTTCAAGCAAAAAGTAGGTTTCAGAAAACTTGAATCCACTTTCCAATTCCGAAAGTTTCTCTATTCAGATCGGTGGTGATATTGATGAGTATAATTTTTTATAGTAGATAATGAAATGTATAGACATTGAAAAGATTTACATAACTCAGTGAACAGTGTTTTCCAAATCAGCAAAACATGATGTTATGTTTAAAAAAATCCAAAGTGCAAGATGGACCCATATATTTTAACGTGACACACTAGGAAAATTTCATGAATATAGCTTCAGATTCCACATTGCAAATAACCTTTAAAAAAGTATAACTTGCCAAGTTTGGGTTTAGTGTCAAAGAATGATATCCACAATGAATCTGAAAGTCGCTTAACATACTTCTCCTTTGTCAACTACATAACAATGTGAATCCAGATTTTCTTCATGTAGATTAATCAAAACATATAATCTCAACAAATGTAATGCAAAGTCTGTGCCCTATCAAGTCCAGCTTCGATAGCCAGTCAGACTCCCCAGCTCCTAGCTTACTCTTCCCCATGGACCACCCCAGTCGCGCTTGCTATAAAGACCCTCTGTATCCTTTATACAGCATTTTCCATCAACCATTTAATCATCCGGCAATACTTGGCATTAAGTGCTACCATTATTGCCATTAACCTAAGCCAGAAGTGATTCTTACTAACCTGGCTGGTGATGGGCAGCACAGAGACTCAAACCAAGGCAGGGCAGCTCCAGAATCCAGCCTCCTTCCCATCATACTCCTCTGCTTCCATGCTGGGACGCTCTCTGGTTGCCAAATATGCTATATCTTCAGCCCAGAGCTGGTTCTTTGGTTTTGGGTTCAACCATCTTCTCCAAACCAGCTGAAAAGAATCCCTGCCTCTCTATTCATTCCTTGGAACTAAAATTTTCCCTTCTAATCGTACTACGAAACTAAAAAAACAAGCTGCTGTGGGCTGAATTGTGTCCCCTACCCCCCCACCCCTGCCTCCAAATCCACATGCTGAAGCCCTTACCCCCAGTGTATTTGGAGAGGAGGCCTTTGGGAGGTAATTGGGTTCAGCTAAGGTCATGAAGGTGGGCCCTCATGATGGGATTAGTGCCCTTTATAGGGGACACCGGGGCTTCCTCTCTCTCTCTCCCTCTCCCCCTCCTCCATGGCCTTCCATTAGCTTTCACCTGGGGAAGACCCTCTGCAGACCCGAAGAGACAGTGCTCGCCACACACCAACTCTGCTGACACTTTGATCTTGGATTTCTAGTCTCCAGTGACGAATAAGTTCCTGTTGTGTAAGTCACCTAGTCTGTGGTATTTTTTTATTTTGTCAGCCTGACCTAACACACGAACACAACTTGATTTTTTTTTATTATTAATTCTTCACCTCGCTTCACCCACACTTAAGGTTCCTCTCGTTCAATTTTTCTCATAACACAGGACTAACGACAATGTCCTGAGAATGAACACGAGCTGACAGAGCACGGTCTCCTGACAGAGCGGTCAACCTTCCCCGTCCCCTCCTCCCTAGTTTTTCAGCCTCTGGGAGACCCACAGCACCGGTTCGAGTCACAGAGAGCTGGGAGAGATTTGCCCTTGGCGTTCTTCCCCACATGTTACATTCCCACTGCTTCTAATCTTTCTGTTTTGTTACCCTCCATATTCTCCTAAACTTCTTGGGAAACATGTAATGATATTTAATTTTAATTCTGTAGCTACAGTGGATTTTGCTGACTAGAAATGGAGGCTCCTGGATACAGTACCTTAATCCTCTTTAAAAACAGCGCCCGGGGCTCTCTGCAGCTGCAAATTATAAAAACAAAAGTGGGATTTAAAAAATATACATGCGTCATGGTAATTATTTGAAGTGCAACACATCAGGATTAAACAGTGATATGAATGCATCCTTAGGATAAATGAGGCATTAGCGGTATAAATCTTGATTACTGATTACTATTCCCCGCTTTTATAATGGACTAACAATTTAAATCACTCCAACGGGGAAAAATTAACCCATATCTTCCTCTGTCTTGGGCCAGGAGATAGACACAGCTAACCAACATAAGGAGTCTTCTGCCTCTGTTAAAATAGGCAACATGTTCTCTATCCCCATTGCTCTTTTAAGACACACTATATTCACAGAACCTTGTGTTTTCTCCCAGATTCTCATCTAAATTTATAAACACACACGCAATTCTTCACCAGACTGGAAGCTCTGTGAGGGTAGGTCTTGTGTTTCTTTTTATGACAGTCCTACTCCTAACCTGGGGTGACAGCTGATCCCAGTCCGCTTGGGACTGTCCTAGTTTAAGCTCTCAAAGTCCTGCATCCCGGGAAACCCTCTATCGCAGGCAAACCAGAACATTCCGTCTCCAGACCCTAGCATCTAGTTCAAAAGCAGTTTTTGAATGAAAAAAACAGCTATCGGGATTAGCACGTGTCCTTCCTAAAAGTAATCACATGTACGAAGGATACAAAAGCGCAGTTGTTCAGAGCGTGACTGTGGAGCTGGACAGCTGGGTTCAATTCCAAGCTCTGCCACTTACCAGCTAGGTGATCTTGGGTAGCTTAACTTCTCTGTGTCTCCATGTCCTCTTGTGTAAAATGGGAAATTAATGGTACCCACCACAAAGGGCTGTTAGAAAATCAAATTAGTTAATACACATAAAGCATTTAGAACAGTGCCCAGTGCATGCTATCAAAACTCATGAAAACAAATGACCTAGTATTTGGTCAACAGTAGATATCATAGCTTATTTAAAATAGGAGAGGCAGGAGTAATCCTAGGCCAAATTGTGAACTAAATGAAATTATTCTTCAGTTTCTTTCATGTTTCCCCAGGCTTGTCAAAAACCAGATCAGGTGCCTCCCTCCTGGGTATTCAGTGTAAGCCCTAACTAACTCTGCCTCGCTGTAGAGCACTTCACCCTTCCTCTCTGATGGGGCCCAACATTCTCTCTCATTCCTTCTTTGCTCATCAGAGTGCCCTCTACATCTCCTACTACCTTTGTCCTGTTACAGAACCGAATTGCTGGTTGCCGATGAATTCACTTATGCTGAAATGCCTCCTCCTCACCACACCTCGTGCCTCCCAACTACAGGGATTTAATTTGCAAAGGGAATGCCCCAAAACCTCACTTTTTTAATCTAGGGAAACTTATCTCTAACAATTAGGAGTTGAGGCTGTGTGGGAAGGGAGGGGAAAATTGGGAACAGGGTCATTTCAATGGCATCTCACAAGTCCCTGTGAAGACCACTGGGACAGGTTTTGCCGGCAGCTCTCTCTGCGAATTCTTGCCTTGAGACACACATTCATCACTAGGTACCTAATATGTCCTAATGCTTCTTATATTGGAAAACCGTGAACAGATGAAGACCTTATCTCTTACACTTGAGTGGAGGTGCAAGGAAAAGAAGTCCAAAGGTATAGTTTGGAGAGAATAGAAGCTACCACCACACCACACCTTCTCTAGGGTGAATTTCTGAAGGCGGATGAGGTCTTCCGAGAAATGACCGAAAGCGAGGTCACCAAGTTGGGTGAAGAACACCTCCACTTGGCCCTTCATCTTTTCCTGGGAAAGGAGTCTTCCAAATGTGTAGCCAAACACAAAACTGAAGTGACCAGAGATTAATTTATAATTTCCCTCTCATTGCTAACTTCCTCTCTTTTCATAGCCTGGGCTCAGACATTAGATACCAGCTAAACCCAGCATGATGATCCTCTTACATCTGCTTTCCTGTGTAGTCCCCCAAACTTCCAACCCCTCCTCTCATCAAAACTCTCCTGCTCTTGGGGTGCCAGAATGGCTCAGTTCAGTGTCTGACTCTTGGTTTCAACTCAGGTCATGATCTCACGGTTTCATGGGTTCGAGCCCTGCGTAAGACTCTGCGCTGACAGTGAGGAGCCTGCTTGAGATTCTCTTTCTCCTTTTCTCTCTCACCCTCCTGTACTCTCTCTTCTCTCTCTCTCTCTCTCTCTCTCTCAAAATAAATAAATAAACTTACCTGCTCATGCCTCACCCCTTCAGAACCTTATTCTAAAGCAAATCTAACAAATTGTCCAAAGAGCTGATGCGTATTGGTGAACATGCCACCCCTCCCATTTGTATCCCTTTAGTGCCTTAATTTGAAGGCTGTTCTCAAGCACAATAATGGATTTCAAGTGTAATGATAGACATATAGAGGAAATATTTAATGAAGGGTGTGCATGTTGTACCCTAAAAGCAAACCCCAGGCCTTTTCCATTGATAATTAGACAAAGTAGAATTTAATGTCAATAGTGAAACACTCTTTGTATGGCACGATTTTTACAAAATACTGTTTTATTTTGCATTTTATGACTACTTAAAGATAAACCATCTTCAGTTTATCTGGGCGACTCAGCCAGCTAAGTGACCGCCTTTGGCTCAGGTCATGATCTCAGAGCTTGTGAGTTCCAGCCCCGCAATGGACTCTCTGCTGTCAGCATGGAGCCCGCTTCGGTTCCTGTCTCCCTCTCTCTCTGCCCCTCCCCAGCTCGTGCTTTATCTCTGTCCCAAAAATAAAAACATCAAAAACAAAAACCAAGAAATGTCTTTAACAAATCAAGTAGAAACTTGATGACACATCCTCGCCACCCTTCCAATGCTTCTTAAGAGAACGTATACAAACTGTAACAGCCCTGAATACTCCAGGGACAAGGCTCCTACATCTTTTCTTAATAAGTCTGGACAGGTCCTGCCCAGGAACTGGGTCACTGACTGCTGCCAACAAAGCTTAATAATAAGGAATTGCTTAGGGGTGCCTGGCTGGCTCAGTCAGCGTTTCATGCGACTCTTGATATTGGGGTTGTGAGTTCGAGTGCCACATTGGGTATAGAGATTACTTAAAAATAAAATCTTTTTTTAAAAAAGAAAAGGAATTGTGTAGAAGTTCTGAAGTTCAAGGTTAACAGCAAGAACTTCAATATTCTCAGTTAATACCGACGACTCAGTAACCTGCAAACTCAAGTCAGAAAATGCATTGTGGGGACGCCTGGGTGGCTCAGTTGGTTAAGCTTCTGGCTCTTGATTTCAGATCAGGTCATGATCTCATGGTTCATAGGTTCGAGGCCCATGTCGGGCTCTGTGCTGACAGTGAAGAGCCTGCTTGGGATTCTCTCCCTCTCTCTCTGCCCCTCTCCACTCGTGCTGTGTGTGTGTCTCTCTCTCTCGAAATAAATAAATAAACTTGAAAAACAATTTAAAAAGAAAAGAAAAATGCCTTATGGTCTATAGCCCAGTTACTTGGGTTACAACATAAGCCCCTTCTCCTTTATTCAGTTTTCCGGAGGTATGGAGAAAACAAGGTGTGTTATCCAGTCCAGAACAGTAGAGTGAATTCCCTCATAGATGATGTCATCTGGGGAGCTTTCGATTATTCTCCTGGCAAAATATCTTCTTATCCCATCTGTCACAGACGCTGAGTTTTTTACTCGTGCCTTTCTACCGAGGCTGAATTTCTCTAAAATTCCCAGAAAGTACTGCAGAAGTGGTAACACATTAACCCAAAATCTGTCGTTAAAATGTTTCATTCCACCTTCCATAGCAATAAAGGGAAGAGCACAGTATTTTGACATGGAAGATCTATCTGATTAGGTAAATGAACAATTGAGTACTTAAAGTGATGTACTAGAGATTTCCCAATAAAAGCAGATTTAGGTACAAGTGTTATGGGTCGAAATGTGTCCTCCCAAAACTCTTATGTTGAAGTCCCAGTTCCCAGTACCTCACAATGTAACTGTATCTGAAAATAGGATCTTTAAAGAGGCAATAACGTGAGGTCATATAGGTGGCCCTATTCCCTGAGACGTATTTGGAGATAGGGTCTTTCGAAGAGGTGATAAGGTACAATGAGAGTAATAGGGTTGGGCCCTCACAAGAAGAGGGAGAGACAGAAGACCTGTGTGTAAACAAGGGACAAGGCTGTGTGAGGAAACTGTGAGAAGGTTGCTTGTCTGCAAGACGAGGACCTTAAGAAAAACCCACTGTGCTGATACCTTGAATTTCTACCCTCCAGAATGGTGACAAGATAAATTCCTGTTGTTTAAAGCACCGGGTCTGGTATTTTCTTATGGCGGCCCTCACAAACTAACCCGACAAGGGTCCTACTTCCGTATGAAATGACATTGCATTTGATTTATCCCTAAATGCAGACACACCACATATGTTGGGCTCAGGAGTATTTCAGTGCCCAGAAGCGTTAGAGCTCAGTAAATATGTAGCTGCCTCAATGATATGAGGAATAAATAAGTAAACAAACTCATTTTATAAAATATTTGCCTGACTGAAAGATAAACAGTAGAAGAGAGCAGGAGACATGTTTTTCTTTTGCTGATTGTCCGTAATTCCTCACTACTGACGTTACATGGTTGACTGGCTTTTGGCCAACTTGCTCAGACCACAGAGATTCCAAATTTCACCACCAGTTAACTTTCTGGCCTTAAACCACTAGATATTGGAGGTGGCAACTCTATCTTTGCTTTCTATGTCTCTATCTGCCTCCCCCTCTGTATGTCTCTGTCTCTCTGTATGGGCTATTTCTGTGCCTGTCTCTCTGTCCTTCTCTCTGTTTCTTCCCCTAACAAATTAATTTTACAAAAGGAAATAGTAACAAATAGCTAAAACAAACACGGCCTGATCCAGGGTGACCATAGGGCACCCTTTTAGTGAACAGCTCATATCCCTTCGGGACTAGCACACATCAAGAATTGCAAATGCCAGCATCTGTATCTCATTGCTTGGGTGATTTTTATGACTGCCAAAACCAGAACCCCATGCCCATGCTAGATCATTCATGCCACACAAGTATGCGCCATACCATACCACCACCCTCTGCTTACCCTCAGCCAGTGACTGTGGAAGGTGGAGTATAAATACCCCCTCTCATCCTGTTGCTGAAGTTGCTCTGAGATCCTGCTACAAAGCAATGTGTCCACACATTGTGCCACACATGGTGCCTTACTAGATAAATGCCCTTCATCGTCATCTTCCTGATTCATTCCTCCACTCTTCCTTCACACCCCAAGTAAACTACATGTGCTTGGATCCTCAATTCAAGGTCTGCTTCTGGGAAAAGCCAAATTTGGACAAAATAGACCTGATTTAGAATCCTGGTTATACCACTTACTAGGTTAGGCTAGTTAACGATCTCCCTCAGTCTTCATTTACCTATTTGTGAATGGAAATTGTTAGTACCTACTTTGTAGGTTTAAAGGAAATAATATACATGAAGCACTGAGTACTCTGTCTGGCATATGGCATATACCTAATGAGTTAATTTCTCCATCTTTGGTTTGGCTCTCCCTGGAGGAGATTTCAAACCAGCAAAGAGTTAGAGCATTTCAATTTGATATATAACAACCCTCCTCCTCAATTGAGAGGCCTAAAGTGCTGTTATTCATCTCACAATCCTGAAGGTCAGAAATGGGGTGTGGGCTCAGCCAGATGGTTCTTCTGCTGGCTTGTGCTGGGCATACTCATGCAAAGGTGGGCCACAGGACAATCTGGTGGGTGGTTATGCTCCTGGATGTCAACTAACTAACTGCCAGGGTGAACATGGTGACTGAGTCACATGTTTTCTATAACCTGGAAATCCAGCCCAGGCTTTAAGTGGCAGTCAAGTCCCGAAGAGCAGCAAGATGACAAGGCCTACTGTACCAGTGTTTTCACAAGTTTCTGTGTCATTTTTGCCAGTAGAAAGACTGTTTTTAGATGGGAAGAGCTACCAAGTGATGTTGCAAGGGTGTAGATATAGGTAGTGTGGGAATCTTGTGGTATTTCTGCAATTTACCTTAGAGAATATGGCTTATATCCATCTGAGGGGGTTCCATAAGATGTCTGGGGATTCCCAGTCTGTGTTGGGATCTCCCCCATGCTAAGTAGCTCACTAGTAACTAAAAAACAGGTTGGCTCTCTTAGGTCAAAAAATTGTCCTTCAGCTGCACTTACTGGTGACGAAATGTGTAGCTTTTATCTTTGACCAAAGTTAGGAATTTTTGTTGGAAGATGATAAAGAGAAAAGGTTTTTTAAAAAAATCCAGAACTCTATTTGTTATACTAAGTTGTTCAGATGTGTTATCATTTTTTTAAAACCACCTCTGATGGAGTCCTATTAATCACGGCAATGGTTGTCTGAATACAGATACTCACTCAAACACATTCTTCAAGATTCTGTCAAGAGATGTAACCATAATCAATCCAGGGACCCATTTTAAGCTAAGTTGCTGCTTCCTTCCACCAAAAACCAATTTATTGTAAGCCCGAAGGCTACATGGAAAGATAGCAATAATTGCTGCTTTCTTGTAAAAGCAAACCATTTTTCTAAGTTGATTACGGGTCATAATTACTCATCTTAATTTCAGTAATAATTACCTTTATAAAATTCCTTGTAAAAAAACTCTTTATAAAACCCTGCTTTATAAAAACTTTTCTAATAAAGGTAGAAAAATTATAAATATCCTCAGGGGGACAATAGTGCCTTGACTTCAGTAAATCGCAAGTAGCATTTCTGGCCGCTGAACAAAATGTGGTTGGCTCAATAAAGTCCATAGAGGCTTGGGGCACAGCCATGAGATGGAAGTCATTCTTGTGCTGTTGTAATTGCATTTATTTCTTATTAACTGCTACATACCTACTTCTGATATTTTGTTAAACTCTGCGTATAATTAGGATAAAAGAATTAAGGTTTGACTGCCTTCCAGAAAGTTACTAAGAGGACCTAGGCTAGTGGTGACTAACCGCACCTCACCCCGTATGTACCTGTACTCATCTGAACAAGACTCATAAACTTCCTCGAAGAAAGGCCCTCATGCTCTCAGGACTCAGGGCAATGGCCAAGACGCATTGTCCTAAGTATAACTCTCTGGTGTGCAGAAACAGAACAATTCAGTTACTTGCCAACTACAGTGCAATTCTCTCCGGGCTCTGCCGGAGGGACACCTCTCCAAGGTGGGGCTAAAATTTCAGTCTCCCTCTCCGACATGGAATCCATGAGGACAGATCTTTTGCAGCCAGAGCAAAGGGGAAATTCCAGGCCTGAGGGAACCGTGAGTTCAGCTAGCCCATATCCAAGTAGATCAAGGGCACAGAGAGACGGAACAACACTAAGGCAATATGGCCATATCATTTGTCGTCCAAACCAGGATACTTAATTATGCCAGGACACGGGCATAAACCAGGCTTCCCCAGGTTGGGCGGTCTTTATATGGGAGAGCTGATAATTTATCTGATGACAGCAGGACATCTTTCCTGACCTTGTGAGAGCTGCTGATCCGACTAAGGAACAATGGAGCGGAAGTCGGGGTTAGCCTCTCCACGGGCCTCTTCCAGCACCTGGCCTTCCAGCAGGGTTGTCACGAACACCACACAACGGTCTTGACCCTCTGCTTCAAGTGAGCCAGTACAGCTCCCAGGACCACACAGGAAGACACATAGTCCTGGTTCATCTCCACTGCTGGTTCTTCTGCCTGACTCACAGTGGGAGCCATTGGTGTGGGGGGTGGGGTGGGGAGAGAAGGCTTTGTCTGCACATTAGTGGAGCCAAATCGGTGGTTCAGCAAAAAAAACTCAGCTACTGAAATGTTCTCTGGGAATTCTCAAGAATTCTGACCACCCCCATACAGACCTGGACCTGGAGTGGGCAGCTGTCTTTCCAATGTCTTCCTATTCACTGCTCCCTCTGTTCCCCTTTGTAGTGATGGCCCAGCGTTTATCTGCACCCTCTTGGGGTCAGCGCTTGATGTCATGGGCACAGGAGAAGTCCCATTACATCTTCCCACAGCCAGCCCTCGGCCCTTGTGCACTGACCTCAGGGGGATTCAGACAGAAGTTTACACAGTGGTTTTCTGCCCCTCTCCCTTTGGAGATGAGAAGGATTAGAATTTTAGTCTTCCTTTGATTATTATAGACTTTCTTTTCATCTAGGTGCTTCACAGGAGGAAAACAACACCCTCTCCTACCCTAAGTGAATGCTTACACCACAGAGGACAGCTGGAAGATCTTACGGTGGCTCAAAAAGTATTAAAGTATTAGGATTTTATCTCATTTGAAAGAGAACAGACTCATGCTGTCTGTGTGCCAAGTTTCTTTTTCAAAGTTATCAAATATTACTGTTTCTTCTGCAGTAATATTTGATATTACTCCATGAGGCAGGTGACTGTGATATCTTCACCGCTAACACTTTCACTACCAAACACCAAGCATTCTGATCCTGCCTATCACAGGAATGCCTGTCATGCATTCTTGAACCCTCTCCTCTCAGACTGTCCCATGTCCAGTCACCGTTGGTTTTGAAGTATCCGCAGCTTCCTTTCACTTCCTCCTCCCACCCCAGCTGCTAACCTCCTGACCTCACACTGGCTCTAGAGCAACAGTCTTCTACCTGGACCCCTAGCCCTGGGTGTCCCCCACCCCCAACCAGCTCTGCCCACCAGCAGGATCAACTTTCTCAAAACGCTGTCCCCGGGAACACACCATCAACCTGCTTACAATCTTTAGAGATTCTCTCTCGCCTTGGAGAGACTGTCCAAAGGCTTGAAATCTGCCAAAATCTGACGTCAGCCCGGTTCACCATTGGTATCGCTCACTCTGCACCCCTGCACGCAAGCCACAAAGATCCCTACACTCAGCTGTGGGTGTAGATTGCTTTGCACCAGGAACGCACCCCAGATTTCCCAGTTCTTGTCCCCTTGTCTAGGTTAGAGATCAAAAAGGTACAAGTGCTAGTTTTGAAGATGAAAAGGGTGCACGGCCCAGCAGCACAGCAGCCTCTAAAAGCTCTAGGAAGGCGAGGAAATGAACTCTCCCCCAGAACTTCCATGACTTAAGCCCAGGGAAGCTCATTTCAGACTTCTGACCTCCAGAACTTTAAAATAGTGATTTGGTGGTGTTTTAAGACACCCCCTGTCCCGGCCTGTCCATGGTATCCTCATTGATATAAAGAGTCAGACTTGCTGTTCATGAGTTTCCTCACTGCCTGGCAGCAACATGGGGTTGTTACTACTCATAACCCTATGTACAGATAAGGAAATGGGCCTTAGCAAAGTCACCCAAGGTCACACACAGAGCTAGTAAGAGGTATAGCTGGATATCAAACTCAGGATTCTGAGGCCGAATCCTATGCAATTAATCCTTTCAAATTTTTCTTGGATGTGGGTGAGGAAAGGCTCCCAGGATAATCATGATAGAGAAAAAGGAACAGCATTGCTACCCCTTGGCTGGCAGACTCATGGGAAATAAAGAGATTGTTATTTCTTTTGATAGACTCTGTGACTTATAAGAGGAGTGGGCCACACCCCACCTCTGCAGCTGGGGCCTGGCCAACAGGGCAGCTTCTGGGAACACACTCATACATTTCTTCCCTGTTGTTCTTTTATATTCTAAAATCTTTTTATCTCTTGTAGGCTGTGGGAATAAGAGAAGGGGAGCGTGGGAATGAGGGGGCTCTAGGCACAGTTTGACTCTTTTCTTTGCTAAACAGCCTCCCCCAGATAAGACAGAGATAAGACAGATAAGATCAGAGGAACCTGGGTCGCTCGGTTGGTTAAGCATCTGATTCGGCTCAGGTCATGATCTCAAGATCCGTGAGTTCGAGCCCCGTGTCAGGCTCTGTGCTGACAGCTCAGAGCCTGAAGTCTGCTTTGGATTCTGTGTCTCCCTCTCTCTGCTCCTTCACCCCCCTCATAAATAAATAAACATTAAAAAATTAAAAACAAAAAGACAGATAAGACCATTCCATTGAGGAAATGGGGTATTTCCTCCACACGTCGTTTCAGAGCATGGTTTTAGTCCCAAAACTCCTTCCTTGATCTCCCTCACCCGATTGCATCTTGCCTGTCAACCCTCTCGCAACACTGAAAATCCCTCCGAAGTTTAGTCACTGGTAACACTTTTCCATTGTCTTTATGGACTCATCTAATTAAGATGTCTTCCCAGCTTCCACGAAGTTAGGGATTATGTCTTTCTTGGTTCACATTTCTATCCTTGAGGAATCCTCCTTGAGTTCTTTCTTTCCTAAACCCCCACGCAAGATCTAATCAGCAAATCCAATCAGATCTACCTCCTAATTTATAACCCGAATCCTTCTACCCCCCTCTATCTTCTTTGCTATCATCCATGGCCAACCCTTTGTCACCTCCCATTTGGGTTATTGTCGCAGCATCTTGCTTCTACTCCTGCCATCCAAAAGCCTTCTCTGCACAATAGCCACAGATCAAATCACAATAAAACCTGACTTGCAAAATCTGACCCCCGCCTTCCTTTCCAACCTTATGCTATGCCAATCTCATTTTAAGGCCGCATGATCAGTCAAGTTCATTCCAGCTTCATGGCTTTTGTCCTCATGTTGCCAGGACCATGCTGCCTCTGACCTTCCTTCACATGGCTGACTTCTCAGCTTTCACATATCAGCAAATGATACCTCCTCTGATGCCCAATCAAAGTAGCCACCTAGTCATATTCCCTTCATAAGTTTTCGACATGGAACTTACTAGTATATGACATTTTTCTTATTTGTTTCTTGGTTGGTTGACTTCTCCTTTCATTTAAATTAGGCCTCATGAGAACAGTGACATTGTCTTTCTTGCCTCTATGGTATCCCAATGACAAGAACAAGATGCTCGCTCAATGTCTGTTAGTGACTTCCTGGTACTTTGCCTGGTACAGTCTACCTTTTCAGCAAACATTTGTTAAATGAATCCACAACAATTTGGTTTAAGTTTTTAAAACCTTATGCATTTCCAGGGCACCTGGATGGCTCAGTTGGTTAAGTGTCCGACTCTCTCTTGATTTTGGCTCAGGTCATGATCTCACAGTTCGTGGGTTTAAGCCCCACATCAAGCTCTGTGCTGATGGCACAGAACCTTGGGATTCTGTCTCCCCTTCTCTCTCTGGCCCTCCCCCACTTGTGTGCACATGCTTGCTCTCTTTCTCTCAAAATAAATAAACGAAAAAATTTTTTAAACCTTATGCATTTTCTAATTAGTCTGACAAAATTAACAGTATTTTAACACTCTGATTTCAAAGCATTAATTTGCCCGTTCATACAAAAACCTAGCAAAACTTAAAGATACAAGTCTGAGATCCAAGAAGTATTCAATGCAACTTCACTTTGAGCAATAAAATAAAAGTTGTCACTTTTGTTCCCGACTTTATGCACATTCTGAGGTCTACCCAGCATGTAGAAGCAGAAGTGAACTTATAAAACGCCTATTTGCATAGCTGCATTTGCATAACTACCTAACAAATGTCAGTTTCCCATGACATTCCTTCTGGAATAAAAATGGGATTATAGTAAAAGTCTTAAAATGATAAATATCATGGGAGGCTCTTCTTCTAGTTTCTTTGAGAGGACCGTCTGACGAAACTTCCTGCCCTACCTTCAAACTTACACGAAGTTGCTCCCTGGGGCTGTCTCCCACATTCTACATGAACTAACCTTCCTTTTAGTCACATGCAAATATCAGTTCCCTCCCTTCCTACTTATTTTGTGCTGGTAAAATCTCTAGTAGCTGCTGTTAACAAGAGCCCACCAAACCCACTGCTGCTGAAACCCAGTGAGGTGGCCACCTCTCCAGGAGCCCACTCTGTCTGTGCTCACGTGGTGAAGGTGCCATTAAAGTGCTCTAAATAACACCAAAGTTTATTTCCCATTGCTGCTGAAACTGCTGCCCTAACCTGCTGAAACCTTCCCTATGGACTCAGTATCTCCCAGATATTTGAGAGAAACTATGGGTTTTCATTTTGCATTGCTAATTTATTGGAGACTAACCTCACCCATCCCATCCCAGGAGAGACAGAAGTGCCATGCTCTGAAGCACTCTACCTTCCCTTATGGCCAATACTCTCGAACCAAATTTATGTATTTCAGCTTTCTCTTTCTTTCTTTTTTATTTTTTTTTTAATTTTTAAAAAATTGTTTTATTGGATGCAGAGAGAGCACACATGCACAAGCAGGGGAGAGGAGCAGAGGAAGAGGGGGGTGGAGAGAGAGAGACAAAGAGAATCTCAAGCAGGCTGCATGCTCAGCATGGAGCTCAATGGGGGGCTCGATCCCCTGACCCTGGGATCGTGACCTAAGCCAAAATCAAGAGTCAGATGCTTAACCAACTGAGCCACCCATGCATCCCTCTCTTTCTTTAAAATAAGCTATTTCCCAAATAAATCATGGGTAGATATCCCCTACCAGTGTTCAGAATATTCCTGACATGAACACAGCTTAGGCTTATGTTCACAACAGGGTTCCACAATCATCTATATTTTGTTTGCTTCTCTTAGCAACCACATGATAGGAGCAAGGTGACAACAATCTTACATGCAAGGAAATAGAACAAAGATTACGTGAGTAGTCTGAGATCCCACAGTCAAGTGACTGGTGGAGCTGGATTTTGATTCAGGACTCTGGACACCAGCTTGAGGCTTCTTTCTGGTACATCAAAGTCCCACTACCACCTCTGAATTTCTACCTGCTCCCCAACTCTTCCCCAACGTCAACCAAACTTGGAGCATCTGGAACTTCTTGTAGTTCTGCTGATTTTCAAGTGAAGTTTTAGTTTGTACTTTGTTTTTAGCATCATCTGTTGTCAGCTCTGCCCCTCAGAATATTCACTAATACCGCAAGGCCAAATTCTTACTGCTTCTAAAATGGGATCCACTGGCCCAAATCCCACAATATCCACCAGGAGCATTAGCTCTGCTTATTTGGAATAAAAGCACAGATCTGAGTAAGTCAAGCTTCTGTTAAATTGAATCCCTTTCCCTTTATTCCAAAATGAAATAAATAATTTCCCTAAAAAGGATTCACCTTTCTTTTATGAATACACAGATTACTCCCATATTACTCATAAGGATAACACTTGCTGTTTTGTTTTGTTTTGTTTTGTTTTGTTTTGTTGTTTTTTGCCTTCACATGAGTAATAATCTTCTCTGACCCTCAGTTTTCTCTTCTAGGAAAAAGGGAAAGTAACATAAATCCATAGAGTTATTATAAGCATCAAAAAGATAATCAGTAAAATACCAACATGGGATAAGGCACTGAGTACACAATAAATATTTCCTTACTTCCTGGCCTAACAAATGCAAATTTAACATTTCAAATTTTCTATACATTCTCTATTCTCCTCAAGGTTACCTAATACACTATAAAGAATCTAGTGCAGGGACACCTGGGTGGCTCAGGTCATGATCTCACAGCTTGTGAGTTTGAGCCCTGCTTCGGGCTCTGTCTTGACAGTGTGAAGCCTGGAGCCTACTTGGGGTTCCGTGTCTCCCTCTCTCTCTGTGCCTCCCCCACTTATGCTATGTTTCTCTCTCTTTCTCAAAACTAAATAAACATTAAATAAATAAATAAGATAGAGAATGGCAATAAATCAAGATCAAAGTGGATAAGCAGCCTTATATCAGTTGAATATTATATCAGCTGAAAGATGTCTTTTAGCTTTATTTTTGTTCTGTTCAATAGTAGAAATCACAAATGGGATTGTATTGTTCAAAGTATAGTATTCGAACAACATGTGGATAACTAAATCACAGAGCACATATTTTTTCCAGCCTCTAGAAATCCTTGGGCCCTGTCCCCAGTATTTTACAGATGACTACACAGTAGCTCAGAGAGAAAAATAAATTATCCAAGGGAAGAAATACAATTTACCATGCCAAGAGTTTGAGAGGCGAAAGCAACAAGCCCAATCAACATCACAACACACAGGAAGTCATCCGCAGAAGGCACAGGTGCACACTAGTCCCTTGTCTCTTAGCATCCCGCTAAGAGGTGAGCCCAGACCTAACACAACAGGATGTACTTGCAGGGCTCCAGAACACGGTCTCCGCCCCCTAGTTTCTCTCTATGTATTGGGTAAGCATGAGAGTGACCTTATAAACAGATGCAAACAAATGCCTGGAAGTCAAGCAATCAGAGTTTTTAAATTGCCAGCCATACAGAGAAAGTGCTGGAAAAGCATCGGAAGACCTGGCTCATGAGAAATTGCAGCCCCTGTTGCTGGGATAAGGAAGCCATCACCTTATAAAAAGCTGAGTTCATGTACTTTCTGCATTTACTTCTGTGCATCGCGGCATGCTCTCTCTGCTCCCTCTTCTAGACACACACGTAGTTACTGGTCCTTGGGCTGATTACTGGGGAAAAGAGAGGGAGAAGGCTCATCTCCCCTCCAGCTATAGGGTTCAAGGAGAGGTAAATCTTCCAACTAGTTATATTTGTCTTCAGGCTTTGAATAACTTGAGAACAAGGACCATATCTTAAATGTCTCCTCTAACTCTTCGTTATATTATAAAATGAGATTTTAACACATACTTGTTGGTT
The DNA here is from genome assembly GCA_030068075.1 of Paguma larvata. NCBI lineage: Eukaryota > Metazoa > Chordata > Mammalia > Carnivora > Viverridae > Paguma > Paguma larvata. The sequence goes on along the minus strand of CM057834.1, from coordinate 86,301,808 downwards.
GAATCGGTTGATAAAGGTCTCTCTCTCTCTCATCCTATTTTCTGAAAATTCCGCATGCAATGCAGAAAGTCTGGTGGAAAGAGGAAAGAGATGCAGAATATGATCTAGTCAAATGTTGTGTCTCATCAAAGTCCATCACCCAGTCATTGTTCTTTGTTCTCGTGCCTTATCCCTCACATTAATGATTTGAGGGAGAAGACAAAAAGGGACATGACCTATTTTCCAGTTCCACACTGAACTTCCCCTTCCTCTGGGAGCAGTTTATTTCTTGAGTGGACACACCATCTACCAAGCTCCTTGCTCATGTTAGCAAGAACCCACCATGTCCAGGCAGTGACCAGAGATGGGGAGCAAACATGAGTGAATGCCCTGGCAAGAGGGCTTCCCTGAAAACAGGCATACCTGTATTTCAAATCATTTTGGCTTAGGTTTCATATAAAAAATTTGAATGGTTCTGGTTGACTCAATCTTAAGGTTGGTTTAAAAGCATAAAAGGCTGTTGAGGTTGTCTAGCCCATTCCCTTTCAAATAGATGGTAAGCAGTTTTCCAGTTCATTAGACACATTCAACAATTTAGGTTTCTCTTTTGAACAAAATTATACATTTCATTTCTTTTTTTAATGTTTATTTATTTTTGAGAGAGAGAGAGAGAGAGAGAGAGCAGGGGAGGGGCAGAGAAAAAGGGAGACACAGAATCTGAAACAGGCTCCAGGGTCTGAGCTGTCAGCACAGAGCCCGACACAGGGCACGAACCCACGGACCGTGAGATCATGACCTGAACTGAAGTCGGATGCTTAACCAAATGAGCCATCCAGATGCCCCTATAAATTCCATTTCTAGAAAATTCTAGTTACTTCTTCCTTGAAATTTCTACATAAGCATCCCATATTTGCCCTACCGGCACAGAAAATAAGAGTAATTGCCTTTAAATATTTGGTATTGAGTATTGAATTATTGAAGATACTGTCATTATCCTGGACTCTTGTCTCCCCTTGGTAAAAGATTCCCAGCCCCTCCATCAATACCTCCTTTGATAGGATTTTCAGACTTTTTTTCCATATGTCTTTCCTTTCTCTATGTAAAGGCTTTGTTCTAAATTGTGTCTTGACATTGCAGAAAGTGTCAGTGAAAGTGAAAAACTTCCAGAATTATTTTCCAGATGATCCCAGGTGCTGTCATAGGGTTGGCTAGTTCTCACTAATGAAGTAAGGTAGCATTTGACCTTCAGTGTTCACTGGATAATTTCTAGTCTGTAAGTTGCTTTTTTTTTTATGTTGAACAAACTTGAATCTGATTCTCTACTAAATTCTTCTGTTTTGTTTTTGTTATTCCCAACTTGTTATGATCAAAAATTTCAACCTTCAAAATTTTTCAAAGAATAGGATAATGAACTCTCATACAACCTCTATCTAGATTCAACAATTATTAACCATTGCCCTGTTTTTGTCTCTTTCTCTCTGCACACACGCACACACACGCACACACCCCTTCCAATCAGTTTTCAATCTACAGCCCCATTGTCTATATGAATAGACAATTCAGGATCATAAGTGCTTGAAAAGAAAGGCTTCAACATGAAAAAGTGAATTCAAAGCCAATAGAAACTCCCACTCCCCCCCCCAAAAAAAAAAGATCACAGAAGAAATAGAAACATTTAGGTGGCACTCAAAATAAAAGAAACAAACAAAAAAAAAAACATTGGAACTAATATCATCAAGGAGCATAGATAATGCATCTGTCAACTAAGAAAAGGATGGCATTTATTAAAAGCCAAACAAGCAGAGGATCTAAAATTAAATATATGACAACTGGGATAAAACACTTAATAAAGCGAATGGAAAGCAAGGTCAAAGAAATCTCCCCAAAAAAAGTAGAACCAAAAACTAAAGAATTAGAAACACAGAGAAAAACATTTTAAATTAGAGGACCAATCAAAAGAGTCCAATATGTGATTATTGGAGTTCTAGAAAAAGAACTGAGAAAGAGATGTCGGGAAGTTATAATAAAAATAGTATAAAAAGAAGGTTTGCAAAATTAAGGGCAAAAGTCTTAAGACTGAAAAGGCCCACAAACACCCATTGCAATAATTTGTTTAACTGTATATCACATAATCATGAGTTAAGCAAGTCTAGGTATAAATAGCAAGTCATAACTGCTTTCATCATAGTAGAATCTGACTTCCCAAAAGCAATACTGGCGGCCAGGAGAAAGTGGAGCCATGTTTGTAAAATTCTGCGGGAAAATTATTTTCAACTGATAGTTCTCCCACCAACCAAACTGGGTATGCCTGTATAATATGGAATAGGAGCATGTATGGATATGCATGGACTAACAAATGTTACTTCCCTGACGACTTTCGAAGGAAGCTACGGGGCTATATGCTTTAAAAAAAAAGAGAGAGGAGAGAAAAGCCAAGACAGGGAGACTTGGAATTCAAAAAATAGGCTCTCCTGCACATGCTCAGGAAGTTTCTGGACAAGAGTTCTGTACCAGTCTAGAGATGCAAGATGGTGTCTGTCAGGAGGAGGTACAACAGATAATGGAACTGATGATTGGGACTGCTTGCAAAATTTGTTTCTGGCTGGCTGACAGATATATGGCATTTAGAGGGAAAAAAAGACTCTGTAGCAATTGGTACATAGGAAACTAAGAAATGCAAAAGCAGCACAATTATTAATCATGAGATACATTTTTAAATGTACAGAAAAAGACATAATCATACAGCAAGCAGTGCTTGGTTCAACTGCAAACAGTATTTGTAAAGCCCTAATAATGTAACTCCTAAATACTGATTTAACTAAACATTATAATCTTTAATAATAACTAATATAACTATAATAATATAATATAATAATTAACAATAATGTATATTATAACTGTAGAGGGAGTGGGTGTGAGGAAAGAGAAAATGGAGAAACAGGAAGGAATCCTCTATCACCTTAACGGGAAATCAACCACGACTGAGTAAAGTCAACCAATCAAGAAATAGCAGTAAGAGCATATTTAGATATGTGGAGATAAATATAAAAAGAAATAGTTAAAACTGTTGAAAGTGGCTGCCTCTGAGAAGAACCTAAAACAGGGCCCAGGATATTATATATTAATCAGAATAATTTCTATTGCAAGTGACAGAAACTCAAATTAAACTGGCTTTAGCAGAAAGAGGGATGTATTAGTTCACATATCTTTAAAAAAATCCATGGATCAAGACAGCTGGATTCAGGTTTTCCAATAATGTTTATATAATGTCTGCAAGAAATTATCTCTTGTTTTTCAACTCTCAGCCCTGCCTTCTTTCCCGTAAGTTGGCTTAATTTTCCAGCAAGCATTCTCCACGTGGGGGCAAAGATGGTTCCGTGCATCTCCAGGCTTAGCAACCAGACTCTTAAGAATGAAACAAAGGCCTCAGTCCTCGTAGTTGTAGCAGAAATCCCAGAAAAAGATCTCATGAGCCTAGGTTTGGTCCTGTAGCTATCTTCGAAGCAATCTCTTTGGCCGGGCTAATCCGACACTGTGGTTGGCTGGGCCTGTGTCACATACTCGCCCTTGGAGCTGGAAAAGGAAGTCGGTCCCACCTGAAGCATGTGGAACAAGGAAGGATCAGGAGAGCAGTTCTCCAAAAGGAAGTTGGGGTCTGTGATGGTTAATTGCATGTGCCGACTTGGCTAAGCCATGGTACCCAGATATTTGATCAAACAATAATCTAGATGTTGCTCTGAAGGTGTTTTTTTAGATTAAGATTTAAACCCGTAAGGACACCTTGAGGAAAGCAGATTACCCTCCCTAATATGAATGGGCCTCCTCCAATCAATTGAAGGCCTTAAGAGGAAAAAAAAAAAAACAAACAAAACATGTCCCTCCCGCTCCAAACCCCTTCCTCAAAAAAGAAGGAATTCTGCCTACAGACTGCCTTCAGACTTGAGCTGAAACATCGACTCTTCCCTGCCTCTCCAGTCTCCTGGCTCATCTTGCAGATTTTGCACTTGCCAGCCTCCAACAATTGCATGAGTCAATTCCCTTAAATCTCTCTAGAGATACATAGAGATAGAGATAGAGAGATAGGATAGAGTTAAGAGATAAAGGTATCCTATTGGTTCTCTTTATTTTTAAAAAACTCTAATAAAGGGCACTTGAACCTAAAGAAGTAAGTGAAGATGTTGGGTAGACCAAAAACAAACAAACAAACAAACAAACAAAAAAACAGAAAACAAAAACAAAAAAACCCTACTCATTGATATTGTTATGGTGGGGGGAGGCGGGGCAGATTAGCCAATTTTTAAAGTAAGATTACTTTAAGTGGAAGAACAGGATACATAAGTGTCCATAAATTCTCAGTTCCAAATGCACATACAAAGGTAAAGGCATAATTCATCTAAAGCGATTAAATATTTGTCTGTAAAAGCCAGCTTCCTATTTTATTTCTAATATGGAAGATAAAGTCAGCTTAGAGACTTTAGCAGACCAGGAAATGGGCACAACTGTTACACAAGAGACCTGTAAATAACAAAGAGCTAGAGCTAGTCCCACAGAGGTTGATGTCACTTATAAGATTCCCAGCTAGGCTGTGAGCTAAGTGGTAACCCTTGAGTATACTGAACTTCCAGGGATACTTACAGACACTTCCACTGTTCTGATCTTCCCACTATCTAAAGTCTAATTATTGTTTAGGTTTCTTTTGCTTGAAGACAGGATCCTTTTACTAAATCGCAGCCAGCATCCTTGCAAGTGAAAGCATTGGTGTCAACTTGGGTACCATGGGAACAGGATTTTTTTTTCCAGGTCTTTGGACAGGAGCCCGATCTGTCCTAAGTGAAACAATTTTAAAAATCAATCCAGGGCCATGTTTGCCTAAGACACAAAGATTGCACAATGAAGCTTACTTGAACAGCTTCTTCCAAAGGGCAGCTAAGAAGATAATCAACATTTCTCACCTGTTATAAACAATAATAATAATAATTGTTAATGCTACATACAGTCTACCTTTTACACACACATTCTTTTTAACAAAAGTTACTATTTCAGAAATTTTAAGTTACTGACCTTCTGGTCACAACACCTTGCAATCCAGTCCATACTGAAGTTAGCTGATGGGCCAGAACCATGCCAACACCTGCCTAAATAGAGCTGGCTTCTCAGAAACCTCCCTGAAGACAGCATATAGTGAACAGTTAAGATTTCAAACAACTGTTAGGTGAAACATGCTCCTTATAAAGAAAGTGTAAATAAGGATCTGAGATGATGACAGACCAAGTTATAAAAACTAGTACAACAAATCTGTCTGACTGGAAAGTCATTTTGCTATACTAAATAAAAATGCAAAAGATTCACTCCAAATTCAATTTCACTGTTTACAAAAAGCTATAGCTATGAAACAATCAAATTACGTAGATAAAATTAAAACTTAAAAAGTGAGCAAGAAAGACAGAATAATATAATATGAAGTAAGACTAAATAGACATATTAAAAGGGAAAGAAAAAATGGTAAAACTAAGAGTATTCAAAACAATGAAAATGAATATTAGGTAAAAGAATAGTCTAGAAGCAATATGAGAAAAGTTAAAAATTAATTAGGAGAATACCAGAAAAAAAAGGAAATAAAATTATAGATGGTTCTAGAAATTCAGAAGTGCTGTGATTAATACCCCATCGAGAAGTAAATAGGGTCCATTCAAGCAAGGTGACTGATGGTGGTTTTCTCCAAACTGGAGATCACTGTTGCAGTTTAATGGGACTTGATGTCCATGGGCAAATATGCAGGTAGTCCATAGAATGTCTCAAAGTCGAGTCTGCAGACCACATTTGCAACTATTAATCAAAACCAAAAAATCACATCATGGACAACACAACCATGGAAGGAAAACAAATAAGACTCTAATAGCAACCTCTCTAAAACTCCAAGCTCTTAGAGAGCTGGATTACCCATGCAAAAAGCCTGAGAGTCGCTCTCTGTTGAACTGGGAAGAGCTGAACCACACCACAAACTTCTACCCTTAAAGAAATTGTGGGCTGGCAACATAACTGGGCTGTCCCATCAATCTCTAAACACCTCGCCAACTCGATACTCCTCATTATACATCATGGGACATGTCTTGTCTCAAGCTCTAGGAGCCCAGTCTCTTCTGGTTTTCAGCCCCCAAATGAGAGTAGTGAGGACAGAAATTGAAGGTAGGCCAAGGCTACATACTGGAATAAACACAAGCAGGGCACAGAGTGCCATACTTGGTGGTGTTTTTCGAAGTTAATTCTGTGGACCACGTTCCTCAGAATCTCTGAAGGATGCTAGTTCAGAGTGAGATTCCTAGTCCACATGACAGACCTACCACATCAGAATCTCTAAGGGGCAGCAGCCCTGGAGTCTACACTTTGAACAAGCACCACCTCCCACTCTCAAGTGATTGGTATGTTCACTAGCGATAGAGATTTACTGCCTGTGAGGAAAAGCGGAAGCAGGGAAAATTAGATCAATGAGCCAAAAATGTCTCCTCTTGGCAGGAGCAAGGATGTAAAGGAGAGACTGCAGGCATATCTAGCAGTAACAATGGGGACACAGGACACAAAGGCACAGAACCAGAAAGGTAATAATGTTAGGGTCTCAGTACATTTTCTAGCCCTGGGTAGCCCCTCTTCAGGAGAGCTGCCGTCCCCTTTTTCTTGCAGGAGTACCTCAGCAGCCATTAAAGGCATGGTGTGCTGACAGATTACAGCTTCCTACTAATTAAATTGTAAATCTTCTTTCAACTGTTTGAAAAAGCCAAGGACACAAAAACGCAGGCATCTCTAAGCTACAGTAAAGCAGCTGTCTTAATCTTGAAAGAACACAGCACCCCCAACAACGTCTGCATCACAGGAGAAGCGATGAGTCCTTGAGAGCTGGAGGGAAGGCTGCCCACTTGATGGAGTGCAGTTAAACGTTCCCAGAGCCGAATGCACTGAACAGACCCTCGAAGTCTCAGCAGCAGCCTGAGAACCTTCCTTCCAGATCTAGAGCCTTCTCCAACCTTTGCGCTGCCACATATCTCCAGTTTTGTGCTCTTTTTAGACTTCTTCTGAAGACCTGGATCTCTCACACTATTTAAACCATAATGTTAGTGTTTCTCAAACCCACTAATTTTAAGAGAGCACAATAATCTAGAGTCACAGATCTAGGAGGTTCCTGGGAAGTCAACTCACTCTGCCTCGACTCGAAGAGGAACCACAGCTACAAACACTGTACACCAGTTTGTGCTAGGGACTCACATGTAAAAGGTCACAAGACCCACCACCTTTTGCACACACCTCACCCAAGTGTCAATCTCTTCTCATGAGGAAGAGAGAGACAGATTGGACAAGGAGCTGGTGGTACAGTCTTCTTTCACCTGGCTTCGGGTTTCCATGCAGTGTAAGTGTCACACTCGTGACCTTCCTTACACATTCACTTATTTTATCCCATGGTGGACAGAATTATTTACATGGCTGGTTGAGTAGTTCAGCCTCGTTTTCCCATTCCTCTGCCTACCTGAAAAGAATTCTGGTCTGTTAACCCATCTTGTGAGGGTTTCAGGGAAGTCTGTGGTTTTCCAGTCCTCCCTATAACAGGGCAGGGGAGCCTCCCTGATTCTAGCATAAGGAGCTGGAAAGTTCAGTATTGCCATACGCCTAAGCCACATTCTCCAAACTACCCTTCATACTTAAAAAAAAATTGGAATTCCATTTGCCTTATTATTTATCTATCTCTTAATGGTACAAAACTCATAAGGAAAGATAAATAGTATATTGGCTGCCTTCAAATTTCCAACATTTGGCTTCTACTTTCAGTTCAGGAGAGAGTTTGTATAAATCCCTATGGTCAGAGAAATACAGAGCTCCCCTCAATACAGAGCCCAACCCCATTGATCCAGATTGAGGGGGGGAACAGCTTCTCAGCATGGCTATGTTACACATTTTTCAGAGTGTATTGGGAAAACAAAAATAAACCAAAAAATGCACCAGTTGCATGAGACTTAGGGAGGTGTGTAGGCGAGAACTACTATTAGACTGTAGACACCATCGCTTTTTGTGATTCTTCATTTCTGGCTCTGAGTGGACTAAATACCAGTGCTCTGTTTGCTACATCTACCATATTTGATATTTTCTCCACACCTTTACACATACTGTGTACACATCCCTCTGGAATAGACTTTCCCCTGCACCCCACTCCCAACTGTTCACTTGGAAAACTCTTGCTTATGCATAAAGACTTAGTTCAAATTTCATTTCATCCTGATCTTTTTCAGACAATTACATACTTGTTTGTGTTACTCTAACATCTTGTTTGTAGCTCTATTAATTGTTATCGTTACTTTTTCTATGCCCCTTCCCGCCACTCCCCGCCTACCTTGTTAGACTGACAACTCCAGAAAGCATAATGTGTCTTGTTTATAATCTTTATAATCCCCACCCCCTGATCCAGTGCCTGGCATATGGGAATGTGTAATAAATACATGGAGAGAGAAGCAGATGAAAAAAAAAACAGAAGACAAAAAAGACAAGAGACAGAACAACACAGACACAGACAGTCAGGTAGGAGAAAGAAGGAGAAACATAGGAACAAAAACCCACAAAGAGAGATGAGAAAGGGGAGGTGAGACCATAAAGTGGGGAAAAAAGGAAAAAAAGAATAAGTAAGTCATGGGGTGCCTAGGTGGCTCCATTGGTTAAGACTATGGCTCTTGATTTGGGCTCAGATCATGATCTCATGGTTCATGAGTTTGAGCCCATGTCAGGCTCTGTACTAACAGCGCAAAGCCTGCTTGGGATTCTCTCTTTCTCACTCTCTCTCCCTCTCTCCCTCTCTCCCTCTCAAAATTAAATAAATAAACATTTTTTAATAGAAAGATTAAATCATAAACATAATGGCATAGCCTTCCCCCCATAAAAGTATTTGCTAAGTTCTTACCAAATGCTGGAGATAGCCCTTTATGGGGGAAACCACACAGCACAACCAGAAACCATGGCAAATAGAAGTGGCCCTAAGCAGCCAAGGGGTCACTCTGAAGAACTATCTAGAACCCAGGCAGCCCTGCAGAACTGTGTGCTCATTGCTAGTCGAAGTGGAGGGGACAGAGTTTACTTGCTGAAAGTATTCATGAAGCCTTCCATGCGTGGAAGCTTTCTATTTCAACTGTGTTATGAATAAATTACTTTTCTGCTTGCTAATCGCAATTTCCAATACTTCTTAACTTGTCTCATTATTTAAATAAAGAAGAAAAGAGTTCAGATGGATTTGTTTTTAATTTTGACCTCCAAATCACGTGGCCCAATTGTGGGACTTTTAGAAGATCACTGAAACCTTCACATTTGCATTATAAGGCTTTTTTTTTTTCTTCCTGCAGGCATGCCATAAATCTGCAAGATGAACTGTCTTTCATTCCTGTAGGTGTTAGGGTTTCTGTAAGTATCGCCAATAATGAAAATAAATTACTAGAAATTATGGCAAAGAACAAATAAAAGCAGCTATAGCTATAAAAGTGCTACATCTCTGCGTTATTATAAAAGATGGCCTGTGTATAGAGAAGTAACTTATAACAGCTAGTAAGCAAATCAACATTTTTAAGAAGATTATCAGCCAAAGCATCATGTATCAAATAGGAAAATATACAAAACCAAACACGGCCATATCAATAGAAATAACTAATTAGAGATTCTCTTTTGTGCTGTTTTATCCACTGAGTTTGGATGATTTCTTCACAAAGTATGGAGGCCCACAGTATATACAAAGCATGTACTATGTCTGCCTCAATGTGTCTACATTAGGTGTTCAAAGACCAACGTAATTCCTCGATTAGCATTTACGACAACAGCACACATCAATAGGCTCGTATGTTTCTTTTGTGGTGGCAGTGGTGGTTTTGAGGGGTGCTGGTTCTGGTTTGTTTGCTTTCTTTCCAATTCCATACAACCATCATTGACTGAACACCTCCCCTTTGGCAAATAATGTGTTAAGCCCTGAAGAAATGCTTTAATAGGCAAATAAGGCTCAGGCATTATATTCAAGAATCTCACAGGGCAGTGGATTTGGGCAGTGCTACATGTCTGCAGATACAGATGTTCTGTCTTCTACTAGCCTAGGTCCCCATAGGGCCCCCAGGGGTCTTAATAGAGATGGAGCACAGAGGCCTAGTCTGCCACCCTACGTCTCTTACTTTTCCGTGAAGCCTGTCTCACTGGGTTCACAGCACTCCTCCAACACTTATTGTCTTCGTATCAATGCCGTAAGTCTACTTACGATGTCCTCTAAAGCAGTTCGTCGGTGTCATGAGTACAAAAATAGATCTTACTTGTTTTGATGTCATCCAGAGCAAGAAGCCTGATGCCTAGATTAGTAGACTGTTTCATCTTGTCTTTCAAAAGGCACCATGAGTTCTCTGAAGACATGAACTATGTCTGATGTTTTGTCAATGACCCTATAGCCCAGCATAGTGCAAATTCCATTGTATACTCTTAGGAAATGCTTGTTAAATGAACTAAGAGGAACATGAACTACCCAGACCAGAAGCATTACTGTCTTCCAGCCTAATTCCTTTCTCTTCTGGACATGGAATGTAGTTCTGCTATTTTTTTAATTCTTCTATCGATAACAATGGTTTTAACTATTTCAAAGTGTATTATAGAAAGTGAAATACTTCAAAATAATCAGCACAGTTCTTGGCACTCAAGAGAGTACTCCAGCAATGGCAGATGTTATCTACTATAACTCTCAAGCCTGGAGGATTGATCTTAGGGTGAAAGAAGTCCCTTAACTCTTATTTTGAGGGGTGAGAGGAATTGAGCTCTTGTGCTCTGATCTTAAAAGTGTCTTCTCCATCAAAGATACTTGATTTGTCAAATTTATGGGTTGAAACCAAAGGAATTTCCCAGGGTCTATATGAAGGCATTGTAAAGCACTGGTTTTTAGCTTGGGGTTCATGAATGGGCTTTACTCAGTCCATTAACTCATAAATGCATTCCCAAAAATAAATGTATGCATGTAGATACATTTTTCCATCCAATGATACATAGCTTTGATCAGATAGTCAAAGAAAGTGGTAGCTCAGAATAAAATTCAGAACTCCTGCTATTGAATAATCTTAGGTTAAGTTCTGCTTTTCCCAAAAATCATTGGAGAGAACTTTCTTCCATGAACTGATGTATCCAGGAAGATCTTTGTACCTGTGGTATATACCATATTTTATAAAACCAAAGAATTAATGATTTTTTAACACCTAGAGAACTGAAAAAATAAAGGAATCTCTTATACCCAGAGGCACAAAATATCAAATGCCCTATGAAACAAACAAGTGCCAATGATTAAAACCTGACACATGCTCACTTGAACACCTGGGCTTGAACTATGTTAGAAAGAAATGTCAGAGCAATTAATAAGCTTTTGTCTCCTGTCCATATTCATTGAGAGAAAAAAGAACAGAAGCTTAGCAATTGCAAAAATCAGAGAGCAGAGTTTTGTTAGTTCTGCAAGAAATTCCAAGAAAACACATTTCTTTTTTAATGAAATATACCACCAGCAGCCAAAAGATAACATGATAAAGATTCTGTGGCAGTTCAAGAATACGGTTTCATGAAATCAGTTCCATAACGCTGATTTCTACCATCTCCGGTTTCAGAGCCTCCAAAACATGATTTTGCAGATATTCTTCTACCTGTTAGCTTTGCAATTTATAAACTACCCGACTATTCCTTCACTAAAATTTACCACTGCCTTCCATTCCATTCTAATGGTCAGAGAATATGTAACCTACAGAAAGGAAAAAATTGCTAATCTACTGGTTTTATATAAACTCATTTCTCCAAATGTGTTACTCATGAATAAAGCACACTGAGCCAGACACTATAATAGATTCTAGAGGAAGAAAAGTAAATAAGGTAGACATTGACTTTGACATCAGGGAGCTTGCAAGAAGAGAAAAAGATAAGAGGAAAAGGTCAAATAAATAAAATAGTTTAACAGCTGTATGCTATGTTTAATGCTCTTATGGAAACAATCAAGAGGCTTAAGTTTCTTTTTTTATAAATTTTGTTTGTTTATTTATTTATTTATTTATTTTTGCAGGGGGTGGGGCAGAGAGAGGGAGATAGAGAACCCCGAGCAGGCTCCACACTGTCGGCCCAGCCCACGAACACTGGGTTTGATCTCATGGTTCATGAGATCAAGACCTGAGCAGAGATCAAGAGTCAGATGCTTAACCAACTGAGCCACACAGGCCCCCCAAATCTTTAAAGTAGGCTTCACGCCCAATATGGGGCTTGAACTCACAACACTGAGATCGAGACCTGAGCTAAGATCATGAGTCTGATGCTTGACTGAGACACCCAGGTGCCCCCAGGCTTAAGTTTAGAATAACAAAGAGGACCTTATTTTAGTCAAGATAGAAATGTCACCTAAGCTGAGACCAGAAGATAAAAGAGCTGTGTCCATCCATAGAGTGTATCTAAGGTTAAGGAAACGTCTAAGGCTTAGGGAAAGACTAAGAACCAGGAAAGACCATGGTATTTTTAAGAAAGGAAAAAGGATGGTGAATTCCATCCATGGAAGTAGAGAAAGCCAAGACATATGGTTGGAGAAGAAGGAACAAGATCATGCAAATCCTGGATGCCATGGTTAGTTCAGACTTTGTTCTAGCCACAGTGGCAAGTCACTGAAGAGTTTTAAGCAAGGGGGTAACCTGATGCAATTTCTATTTTAAGAATATCATCTTTAATGATATATGAATAGTGAACCAGCATGGGAAGACTAGGTTTTAACGTGGAATAAAAGGCTGTGAAGTTAGAGAGAAGAAAAGAGATTGAGACATGTTTAAGAAATAGAGTTAACAGGGGCACCTGGGTGGCTCAGTCCATTAAGCGTCCAACTTCAGCTCAGGTCATGATCTTGTGGTTCATGGGTTTGAGCCCTGCCTCAGGCTCTGTGCTGATAGCTCAGAGTCTAGAGCCTGCCTCGGATTCTGTGTGTGTGTGTCTCTCTCTCTGCCCTTCCCCTGTTCACCTTCTCTCTCTCTCTCTCTCTCTCTCTCTCTCTCTCTCTTTCTCTCTCTCTCTCTCTTTCAAAAATAAATAAACATTAAAATATTTTTTAAAAAGAAATAGAATTAACAGAGTTTTCTGGTTAACTAGACATGGGGGAGAAGAGAAAGGAAGGAATCAGTATTACTTTCAGGATTCTTGTTGAAGTAACTGAGAAGATGGTGAGGCCATTTATTGAGATGAGAAGATTTGCAGGAGGTGCCATGCATCCATTTTCAGCTTGTAAATTTTGATGTATATCTGTGTTACATTCAGGTGGAAATGTCAAGGAGGCAGTTAGATCTATAGTTCGGTTTGCAGTTCAGATGAGCAACCAGATGAGACATAAATTTGATTTTCAACATTGCAATAGTATTTGAATCCCTAAAAATGGGTGAGATCCATCCTGAAAGACAATTTGGAAAGGAAAGGGGGGCCCTTAAGACAACCCACCCAAAAAAACCCAACCATTTAGAGGACTAGTTGAGGAAGGAAGCAAGCAAGGAAGTTCAAGAAAGGGTAATGAATAGAGTACAATGAGAGCTGGGAAATGAGAAGCACTAAGAGAAGAAAGTGCCCTTCCTTCCAGCTCTAAATATCATGCTCTAAGAACCCTTGGAATCCATTGGCCTATGAAGTCTATTGGCCTCAAGCCCATCTATTTGTCATTGACCCCAGTGTTGATTTGACTTAAAGTATATCTTAAATCAATGCTTCCTAATCTTTAACATGAAGACCTTGTGGAAAATGATAACATGTTTCATTCCATAGTGGGCAAAATCAAGGATCTCTGGAGCCTTGTGGAGGCTGATCATGGCCTGGAGTGACCAACTATGGAATCCCAAACCATAGCAATGTGATGCTGTTGGCTTAGTCTGTGATTAGACAAATGGATCAGTTAGAACTCTTTCAGTTAAAGATGTAGAAAACAACCTGAGCTAACTTAAGCAAAAATGTGGAGAATTTAATTGATTCAGGGGTAACTTGAGGCACCCAAGTCCAGAATTTGCCAGGCCTGGGGGAGGGCTGGAATGGAGACACGGAAAGTCATCAGGCTTTCTTGGCATCTCTCATTTCTGCTTCTCCAGTAGCCTGCTTTGTTAACATTCTTGGCAGAGTAGCCCTCTCTGCTACTCCATGTTTTTGGCATGCTGTCATCCCTCCCAAGTTCAGAGATTCCTTCTCTATGTCTTAATTTCATATTCCTGGGGAAGGGACTCTGGCCCAACATAAACTAGGGGTGCATGCCAGTTCTGATCAGCTGAAACTGGAGGAGTGTGTTTCAATGTGTAAAATGCCTGTGGGGGGGGGCACTGTGAGCTGGGCACACATTCCAAAAAGATATCGTTTTGTCCAACATGAAGCTTTCACTTATTTTGATTGTAACATTATATTCCCTTGATTCTTAGACATCATCCATTGTAAAAAGCACCAATTTACTGACAACTTTTCTAGAAAAAGCAAAGACCATATTAAACGTACATACATTTAAAAGCCCACAGAAGCTTGTGTTTGTTCTTTCCATCATATACCACTTTTGTCTATCAATATGACCATCAAAATTTGACTCTACGTTTCTTTTACAAAGTATAAATATAAGTCTGAGTCACTTTTAGATCACAAATTTACTCTAATTTTCATTACCCATGTCCATTGTCTTGACAGCAATTTTTGGATTAGTAATATAATTGAAAAGCATATCGAAGAATCTGGAATTTTGTCTCCATTTCTGCTTTGATTACACTTAACAGGATTTTTAATTGAATTATATATCTCTGGAATTTAACATGCTTTTCTTGAAAGTCAGCTAAAGGCTTTTATCTGATGTTCTGAACTTGGGTGATGGACCTTCACAAAATTAGTTATATGTACCTTTCTCCTAGCTTTGAAAATTCTATAATGTATTCTGAAAAACTTGGCCTTCTCTGATGTCTTTAATTGCATCGCATAATGTGTGATAGGCAGTCTTCTGCATACACAGTAACTTTTTGTTTCAATGCTGTGCAATGATGTAGACTTGTTTTAAGATATTTTTGTTGATTTTAACAGTTCTATTCCTAAATTTAAAGTACATTATAGGCACATGTAGTGCCACCAACAGAACTAACTTAGCTGTGGTGAACACCTACCTTCTGTAGGTGAAGCAATGGTAACTTAGGTTCTCTGGCTACCACCTAGAGAGCTCTTTGGGAAGACTTTAAGACGCATCCCAATTTCAGAAATGTCAAAATATGAAAAATGTAAATCTTGCAATCAAGCAAATATATATATTTTTCTTTCACTGAAACTGAATACGTGATGGGCCTTTTTAAAACTAAGTGATTTGGAGCACCTGTGTAAGCATCTGACTCTTGATTTAAGCTCAGGTCATGATCTCACCATTCGTCGGTTCGAGCCCTGTGTTGGGCTTTGTGCTGATAGTGTGGAGCCTTCTTGGGATCCTCTGTCTCCCTTTCTCTCTGCCTCTCTCTCTCTCTCCGTCAAAAATAAACATTTAAAAATAAATAAATAAAGTGATTCACATGGTTTAACTCACTTAGTCCTCATGACAATCTATCAAGCTCTAGCTCTTATTTCCATTTTATAAATGAGGAACCTGAGGTTTTCAGTTTCCCCAAGACCACCTCTCCAGTAAATAACTGAGCCAGGATTGGAGGCCAGCCTGACCCCAAATCCTGTGTTTAGTCAGTGTAGCAAAAGGCTTCCTAATTAATTGTGTAGGAGTCAGCAAGAGCTATTAAGATTAATTAACAAGATAAATTATAAGATTAATTAATAATATGAATTTATCCATCTTGCTATTATTCACTTAACTGAGCTGTTTTTCCAAGAAATGTGGACAAGGCTACCAAGTAGCTGTTATAGGTGTCAATATCATTTCTGGTATAAGTTGGATGAATCATTATTCATGTAGCCTTGACTTGCTCATCTTAAAATTCATGGAACTATTTCAAGTAACAATAATCATAGTGAGTGGAAAACAGCCTGTAGCTAGTGTTCTGTGAGGTGCTCAGCTCCTTTCCCCACCTGCCCTAGTCCAGGTGTCCACAGCAGAGGACTACTGAGCAGCTATCAGCCTGAGACTTGCCATGACTTGCACAGGAAAGGAGATGGGGCAAATGAACATAAAAAGTGCCCTGTTCTGGTAGGTTCCTGATCCTCTCACGTGAGAAGTCTGCCTCTGGCAATGGTACCAAGGGGTGGTATGTGGGACAGCAAGGTGTTACCTCAAAAGTCTTAAAGGACATCTAGTTGGCCAACAGACACATGAAAAGATGCTTAACATCACTCATCATCAAGAAAATGCACCTACAGTGAGATATCACCTCATGCAAAACCACAATGCAAAACCAAATGCAAAACCACAGTGAGATATCATCTCATACCTCTTAGAATGGGTAAAATCAAGAAGACAAAAACAATGGGTGTTGGTGAGGGTGTGGAAAAAAAGGAACCCTCGTGCACTGTTGGTGGGAATGTAAGTTGGTGCAGCCACTGTGGAAAACAGTATGGAGTTTCCTCAAAAAATTAAAAATAGAAATATCACATGATCCAATAATTCCTCCACTGGGGATTTACCCAGGGGAAACAAAAACACTAACTTGAAAAGATATATTCACCCCAAAACATAGAAGCAACCCAACTGTCCATCAATAGACAAATGGATGAGGAAAATATATATCTAATGGAATATTACACAGCCATAGAAAGGGATGAGATCATACCATTTGAGACAACATGGATGGACTTAGAGGATATTATGCTAAGTGAAATATGTCAGACTAAGAAAGACAAATATGATATAATTCTACTTATAAACGGAATCTTAAAAAATGAATAAACAAAAAGAAGAATCAGAACTATAGATACAGAGAACAAACTGATGGCTGCAAGAGGGAAGGAGGTGAGGGTTGGGCAAAATGGGAGAAGGGGAAAGGGAGATACCGGCTCCCAGGTACGGAATGAATAAAAGTCATGGGAATAAAAGGCACAGCATAAGGACTACAGTCGATGATACTGTAATAGGGATGTAACGGGGCAGATGGCAGCTAGACTCGAAGTGAACACAGCATATTGTATGAACTTGTCAAATCACTAAGTTGTACACTTGAAACTGATGTAACATTGTGTGTAAACCAAACTATATACATAAAATAAAATGGACATGGGGGAGCAGGGAAAGGATTAAAGAATAACCCCAGGCAGTGCAGCTTTTCTTAGCAACATTGGTACCATCTGAGAGCCTATTTCCTTTATTTGTTACGAAACAGCGATGCTGCTTCAACCTAACTGGCCACGATTTGGTGAAGAGGGTTTTCTTCCAGTCACAGCCAGTAGCAAACTTCTTGCCTATTAAGTACAAGTAATTAAATAAAGCTCATAGGGGATATTATAAAAATCATATAATTCTAAGACATATTAAAGATTACAATATAATGTTATAATTACAGCATAAGGAACATTGAATCTGAGCATGGTAACTCATTCATGGCACCAGCGCCTCACGGGACTTCCTTCCCTAATGCTGGGAAACTCACCCTAAAAAGCTTCATCAACTTTCTAAGGGCTGTGGTTGGAGTTTATTTAATAGATTGCTCAATGAACTGTAGACAAAACCCATTTCTATTGTTAAGAGAACTAAACAGAGGACACAAAAATCTTTAGGTGCGGGTTTTGAATGTGTTTGCCTTGTTTCTCATTTCCTTCTATTATTTTCAGGCTCACAAATTGCTCGGCTCCGCCATCTTTATGGTTTCCTCCCCATTGACTTTATTTCCAGTTCCCTGCTATTAGTCATGCTCATCTATGTGGCTTTTCGGTTAAAATCAGACACCTTCTGGTTGACTTATCCTTTCCTTTCATTCCTTCACTTTCATTCATTTGTGCTGCAACTACTGAGTCCCTACTATGTTTTAAGTCCTGTATGTTTATTTATCCATGCGACTAACTCACTGGGAACATTGAAATCAGTTCAAACAGACACGAGCTATATTTAATAACCAATGGAAAATTCAGGTTTACTCCTCCCCAGAATCCCGGTTGGTTTCTGAGTTCTCTATGGGGCATCTTTAGATTAAAAGCCAGCTCTGCCCCTTCTTACGTCATCCTCCCTGCTGTTTGAGGGGAACCTCACCAGGCGGAGGCTGGTGGATTTGGGCATTTGGCAAATCTGGTCCAAATTCTGTATCGCTCACCAGGTATGACTCCAGAAACAAGTTTGACAAGGTCTCTCAAGTCTCAATTTCCTCACTTACTAAGTGGGATGGTCACATCTATCTTCAGAGTAGTTCAAAATCTCAAACACATTATTATAAGTAAAGTAATGCATGGTACCTGGGTAGCTCAGTTGGTTGAGCAACCAACTTCAGCTCGGGTCATGATCTCACAGTTTGTGGGTTCGAGCCCTGCATTGGGCTCTACGCTGACACCTCAGAGCCTGGAGCCTGCTTCGGATTCTATGCCTCCCTCTTTCTCTGCCCCTCCCCTGCTCGCACTTGGTCTCTCTCTCTTTCTTTCTCTCTCTGTCGAAGATAAACATTAAGAAACAAAATATTTTTAAAAATTAAGTAAAGTACAGTGAAGAAATGGATGGAAGATATGAATAGACACTTCTCCAAAGATGACATCCAGATGGCCAACAGACACATGAAATGATGCTCAATGTCACTCATCATCAAGGAAATACAAATCCAAACTACACTGAGATACCACCTAACACCGGTTAGAGTGGCTAAAATGAATAAATCAGGAAACTATAGATGCTGGCGAGGACGTGGAGAAGTAGGCACCCTCCTACACTGTTGGTGGGAATGCAAACTAGTGCAGCCACTCTGGAAAGCGGTGTGTAAGTTCCTCAAAAAAATGAAAATAGAGCTACCCTATGACCCAGCAATAGCACTGCTAGGAATCTACCCAAGAGACACAGGAGTGCTGATGCATAGGGGCACTTTCGACAATAGCCAAATCACGGAAAGAGACTAAGTGTCCATCAACTGATAAATGGATAAAGAAGATGTGGTTTATATAAACATGGAATACTACATAGCAATGAGGAAGAATGAAATCTGGCCATGTGTAGCAACATGGATGGAACTGGAGGGTATTATGCTAAGTGAAATAAGTCAGTCAGAAAAAGACAGATACCATGTTTCCACACATAGGTGGATTTTAAGAGACTTAGCAGAAAACCATGGGGGAGGGGAAGAGGGGAAAAGAAAAAAGACACAGAGAGGGAGGGAGACAAAACATAAGAGACTCTCAAAGACTAAGAACAAACTGAGGGTGAGAGGGGTGTGGGGAGGGGAGAGTGGGGTGACGAGCACTGAGGAGGGCACTTGTTGGGATGAGCACTGGGAGTTATATGGAAACCAATTTGAAAATAAATCATTTAAAAAATAAATCAATAAAACCACTTAAAAATTGAAGTATTTAATAAAAAAGAACATAAATATAAAAAATTAAGTAAAGTAACGTAAAGAAGTAGTAATAAATGTTACTTCTCCAATGCCACACCCCTTTCATACTTATGTCTTCTTTACATTCTGTTACATATTCAGTCTTTATCCAGGTAGTAACTATTATGTGCCCAGCACAGTGCTATTTTTCTCTTAAAATGGGCTGGAGAAGTTCTAAATAGGAGGAAGGGCTTACAGTCGATCTGGATGGAATGGAGACTTGCCACAAGCTGTATTTGCAGAGCAAGCTAGCTTTGTGCTAAGAATTTATGTGCGGGGTGGAGAGCGGGGCGAGTGGGAGTGCCGACAGAAGTTATGCCACCGCCCACCTGCACTGGCCAACTGTCCCAGAGAGAAGACCACTTGCCTTGAGACCTCAGCAGTCTTGGTTACTGCAAACCTTCCCCATGCATTGCTGTGTTTTAGGTGACCTCACTATGAACCAGGTGTGGCCTTGATCAAGGTCCCCAGATCTCTTTCCAAACTGGCTCCCAGGCAGGCAACTAATTTCTCTGCTGCTTAAGCTCTTCTGCCCTGACTCTGGATGAGAGACCTCTTAAATCAGCTTCCTTTTAGCTTAGTCACTGGATTATTTTCCTTCTCCTCACGTTTCCACTGGTTATGAGCCACTCATTTTTCATTTATTATTGGTGACAAAACCTTTTCTTTTTTATTTCTTTCATGATGAAGTTTCTAATTTGGAAGGAAAATATTGTAAGAGGTATATAATGCCAATTTAGTATTTTTTTAGGCTACACTGCACATTTGTCATCTCATTTACCTCTTATAACAACACTGAGATGTAGGCGTTATGACTCCTATTTTGAAGATTCAAAAAATCCAATCTTAGAAAGACTGACATGTGGGAAGGGTCTTCAACTCTATATGCTCTTCCCATTACCCCAATTCAACGGATTATTACAAATATTTTGCAAACAAATTCACAAATATAATAGACTATAAAAACAGTGTCTGCAATTGTCAACTGATGCATGCATGAAATTGCCTTTGTTTTTCATTAGCTAGGTAGGTGTTCAGTCCTAAGGACTTGGACATCTTCTGGTCTAGAGGGAGCAGGTGAGTCTAAGTTTTGAAAGATGATATTTCAACTAATTCATCCACTTCAACCAGCTATTTAGTAGTATATTTTCTAAAGCATCAGTAAGCAAGAGGACTACTGATAATAGAGTCCAATTATTACCATATACATCAATTCTTTGTGTCTGCCTTGTATTTATTTACTGACAAAGCCTTTCCCCCCAGTGTCAGCACTATGTCATTAATATAGCTTTAAAAGAGAATTGTATTCTCTTCTGACTCATATATCACTAAAAACATTATTAGCAAAGATCCAATTCTCAATGACAAGCACCAAATAGTCCTAGATTTTAGCATCTATCAAGCTGGTGTAGTTCAACAACTATTCTCCGACACTGATGTATTTCACCAGAACAGTCCAGGTCATTAGAAGACTTTTCAAGTTTCCCCAGCATCGTATTATCAGGTTGTATTTTTCTTTTGGCTCTTCAACTTTTGCCTTCACCTCATATAAAATCAGTGGTGACCAGTTTTAAAATGTTTTTTATTTATTTTTGAGAGAGAGAGAAAGAAAGCATGCAGGGGAGGACCAGAGAGATAGGAGACACAGAATCCGAAGCAGGCTCCAGGCTCTGAGCTGTCAGCACAGAACCCAAAACGGGACTCAAACTCAAGAACTGCGGGATCATGACCTGAGCCAAAGTCACAGAGGCACCCCAGTAGTGACCGGTCTTAAAGCAGATTTATAAAGCCATGTGTAACTTTGAAATTGACACCACGCTATCAAGGTGGGAAAACCTTAGCAAACTCGGCCAAGAACAATCCCCTAATTCCATCAGTCAGGTTTTCTGGGGCAACCAGCCTACTTCTTTACTCTCTCCCACTCTACTGTGTATCCAACAATATAGCTTATCCTAAACATCACAACATAAAAGTTTGTCTTAGTCGGCATGGGCTGCTGTAACAAAACACCTTAGACTAGTTGGCTGAAACAACAGACACGGGAAGTCCAAGATCAAGTGCCAGCATGGTCAGGTTCTGCTGAGAGCTTTCTTGCTGGGTTACAGATGACACCTTCTTGCTGTGCCCTGACATGGCAGAGAAAGAACACAAGATCTCTGGTCTCAGGGCACCTGGATGGCTCAGGTTGAGTATCCAACTCAGGTCATGATCTCACAGTCCATGAGTTCGAGCTTCATGTCTGGCTCACTGCTGTCAGCACAGCGTCCACTTCTGATCCTCGGTCCCCCTCTCTCTCTGCCCTTTCCTGCTTGCACTCTCTCAAAAAAAAACAAACAAACAAAAAAAAAAAAACACCTCTGGTCTCTTTATATGGGCATTGATTTTGTCATGAGGACCCCACTGTCATGAACTCATCTAAGTATAATTATTTCCCAAAGGCCCACCTCCAAATACCATGATGTTGGGGATTAGGGCTTCAGTATATGAATTCAGGGAGGGGTACATAAAATACCATCTATAACATTGCCCTCATCATTTATGATATAATCTGTCTAAAAAGTTTTAAATCACTGGTAATATCACTGGCTTGTGTGCAACCCTAACAATACCTGAGTTGAGGAAGGGAATAAGGATAATAAAAGAGAATACAGAAGTATGAGCCCAGGGACCTGGGATTCTGTCCAAGCTCTGCCACTAATTCTTTGATCTTGAACCACATCATGTCCTTGGGCTCTACGTTGCTTAGCAGAAAAATGAGTGAGGCAAGATGATCCCCCAAGTATCACCAGCTTTAATAAATAAGTCAAGATTCCATGATTGCATGAATAACATATGCCCTGGGATCCATGAGAAAACCCAACAAAAGCACCATTGAGAAAAACTTCACAAAGAATTAATG
The DNA here is from genome assembly GCA_030068075.1 of Paguma larvata. Taxonomy (NCBI): domain Eukaryota; kingdom Metazoa; phylum Chordata; class Mammalia; order Carnivora; family Viverridae; genus Paguma; species Paguma larvata. The sequence continues at coordinate 86,279,440 of CM057834.1, read as the reverse complement.
TGAACACAGCGGATAACCAAAATAGTCTCCTTGCTACCTCATCTCTTCGTTTCTAGAGGGGATGAATCTCTGTGAGATCAATACAACTTTCCTATTTAGAAGAGATTAATGCTTTATAAAATCTGAATGATAATCTACAATACAAACTGCTTGCCGTTTGCTAGGTGAGTACTACGTGCTAACCATTTCAGATACTTAACTCCTATAATCTTTAAACAACCCTGAAAAGGAGACCTCATCCTTTCCATCTTCTGTGCACTCCAGTATACCAGACCTCTAACAGCCCTTCGGAATCCCCACGCTCACTCCTACACCACCTGGCTCAACACACATCTGACTTCTTGTCATTTGGGTCTCATCTCAAACGTTGCCTATTTTCAAAGAGTTTTTCCCTAGTTGCCCTGGATAACATCGCCCTGTATTTTTCATGCCACTTATCACTGTGTGATAGTAATTTATGTATATTTTCTCCCTCTCCATCCCCCCACCTTAACTACAAGGTGAGCTTTATGAAGGCAGGTAATTAGCTTACTTAAAGCTAGATCCCCAGCACTTGGAATGGTGCCAGCTTAGTTAGTATCTGGTGAATAAAAGAATGCAACCCCAACCTCACAAATACATACAGTTGAGGCCCAAATAAGGTTGATGACTTTCCCAAGGCCACATACTGAACTGATAGAGCTAAGATTCAAGCCCAAGGTTGTCTAGCCCCAACATCCATGTTCTTTCCAGTATCTCGAAAATTCACAGGCATCTAAATACTCTCTATAAGAATTTTTTTCATTTTGTGTTTTTGTTTGTACAATAATTGAAAACTGAAAAGTAAGCATATTCAACGTGATATAGAATGCCACCTTATCACCTTATAAATGAACACTGCTCCACAATTTTAAGTCCTGCCTTCAAGTTTGGATTTGCCACTAGGGTAACACCATCTAAGCAAGTACTAACCAAAGCCTCAATGATGTCATGATATAATACAGGAAACAAAAGTTTACTATACTTCAACAGAACAAAAAGGTGGGAGTATATAATCATCATCTTGCTTATGGCGATTGAAACATCAAATTCAAATGAACCTGTATCAGCATCTAGAACAATGGCACAAGTAGCATTGTCTGAAGATGGTCCTGAGACCTCATTCTGGATCGCCTGTATTATCAGTCAGTTGGCACTACACCAGACCCAGTTTGGTGGCTGCCCTCCCCCAACAAGAAATTCTGCATCCAAACACAACTCCACATGGGTCCCCAATGTCCCCAAGTAACTGAGTTTTCCAGATGGCTTTTTTTTATAACTTAAAAAAATTTTTTAATGTTTATTTATTTTTGAGACAAAGAGAGACAGAGCACGAGCAGGGGAGGGGCAGAGAGAGAGGGAGTCACAGAATTGGAAGCAGGTTCTAGGCTCTGAGCTGTCAGCACAGAGCCTGATGTGGGGCTCAAACTCATGAACCGCAAGATCATGACCTGAGGCAAAGTTGGATACTTAACCAACTGAGCCACCCAAGAGCCCCTCCCAGACAACACTTTTAAACAATGGATTCCAAATCCAGATATCCCAAGAGTTGGAGCAGTCTATTTGTCTCACTTTTAACATGGCAACTTTGTTGGCTTTATACTCTAAAAATGTGAAGCAATAAGGGGGTAAAGAACCTTCACTCAAATATCTATAGCATATCTGGCAAAGTTCGCTAGTTTCAACCCATCTCCCTCCAGAGGCAACCAAATGTCTTTCTTCTTAGTCGCCCTTACCTTGTAAAAGTAAAGTCTATTTTCTTTTCATTCTGGCTGGCATTGTGAAATTATTTGTGAGCCCTACTGCAAGACAGATAGTGATCTTGAATATTACATAGAGATTTACCCTGCACAAGTACCATATTCACACAATGAAAGGTAATACTGTTTTTAACAAACCAGCATTAATTAAATGTTGTAGATTGGATTCTACTGGTTTTATAGGTTGCATACAGTTATTTTGTAAATTTGATTTGGATTGTAGTTATTTAAGAGCTATAAGCATAAAGTGTTTGTATCTGGTTCCATATTTATTCATATTTAATCAATATTTTAACAACAAAGTAATTTAAATCAATACGTCTGGCTGGAAGACATTGTTATGTTTGTGAATTCTGGGCTCTGCTCAAGCCCAGGTGAGTAACTCCAAGACTTTAGGAAGCACATTTCTGTTTTCCCAAAGGAAGAACTAAGAGGGCACATATGGTTAAAAGTAACTTTCCGTTGTACCACAGTGGCTGTTACCTAAGCAGCATTCTGAACATTTGGGTATGAGGAAGCCTGAATGAGAAGGATGTTACTCACTCCTAAGTATTAGAAAATATACTTTGGGCTGACTTCCCCTCCAGTCACAAGTTGTACTGACTCAAACATGCTCATTTCGTTCCCCTAGAGATTGATGGGAGAATCCCTTGATATATAACTTTTTTTAGCCCTAAACTATTCAGGCAATTTCTGACCTCATCAAAATTAAAGACTCACCTGGAGTTTGGGAAGGGAACAGTCATATTAAGATACTATATCCTTACTGGAGGACTGAAAATATTCCCTTGAGTTTCCATATGAAAGCTAGCAGTTCCAGACTTTTTTTTAGTCCAAAGTTCTTTCTTTCTTTTTTAAATTTAGATTCAAATTAGTTAACATATAGTGCAGTGTTGGTTTCAGGGGTAGAATTTAGTGATTCATCACTTACATGTAACACCCAGTCCCCATCTCAACAAGTGCCTCCCTTAATTCCCATCACCCATGTAGCCCATGCCCCACCCACCACCCCTCCAGAAAACCTCAGTTTGTTATTTGTATTTAAGAGTCTCTTATGGGGGCGCCTGGGTGGCTTAGTCAGTTGAGCATCCAACTTCGGCTCAGGTCATGATCTCACTCATGGGTTCGGGCCCCACGTCAGGCTCTGTGCTGACAGCTCAGAGCCTGGAGCCTGCTTCCGATTCTATGTCTCCCTCTCTCTCTGCCCTTCCCCTGCTCATGCCAAAAAAAATTAAAAAAAAAAAAAGAGACTCTTATGGTTTGGCTCCCTCTCTGTTTTTATCTTATTTTATTTATTTTTCCTTCCCTTCCCCTATGTTCATCTGCATTTCTTAAATTACACATACGAGTAAAATCATATGGTATTTGTCTTTCTCTGACTGACTGATTTTGCTTAGCATAATACACTCTAGTTCCATCCACAGCATTGCAAATGGCAGGATTCCATTCTTTTTTATATTGGTATCATATATATATATATATATATATATATATATATAATGGAATATATTGGTATCATATATTGGTATCACATATATACACAAAACAGAATATCAAAAAATGGAATATATATATATATATATATATATATATATATACGCCACATCTGTTTTACACATTCATCAGTCGATGGACATTTGGGCTCTTTCCATAATTTGGCTATAAACATTGGAGTGTGTGCGCCCCTTCAAATCAGTATTTTTGTATCTTTGGAGAAATACCTAGTAATGCAATTGCTGGCTGTTAGGGTGGTTCTATTTTTAATTTTTTGAGGAACCTCCATACTGTTTTCCAGAGTGGCTGCACCAGTTTGCATTCCCACCAGCAGTGCAAGAGGGTTCCTCTTTTCCACATCCTTGCCAACATCTGTTGTTTCCTGAATTGTTCATTTTAGCCATTCTGACAGGTATGAGGTAGTATCTCATTGGGGTTTTGATTTGTATCTCCCTGATGATGAGTGATGCTGAGCACCTTTTCATGTGTCCATTAGCCATCTGGATGTCTTCTTTGGAAAAGTGTCTACTGGTGTCCTCCAAGCAGTCCCGGTCTTACTCTGTGATACCAACACTGAGTTTGCCTTAAGAAACTTACAACAGTGAGAGTTTTATCAGACACCAAAACCAAATCAAGTAGTATAAAGGTGAAGATAAAGTCTTTGGAAACACTGGAATTTGTTTATCGAAGCTACAAAATCTACAACTCTGGGGCACCTGGGTGTCTCAATCAGTTGAGCGTCCAACTTCAGCTCAGGTCATGATCTCACACTTCATGGGTTCAAGGCCCACGTGTGCTGACAGGTTGGGGCCTAGAGCCTTTTTCAAATTCTGTTTCTCCCTCTCTCTCTCTCTCTCTCTGCCCTCCCCAGCTCATTCTCTCTTTCTCTCTCTCTAAAATAAATAAACTTAAAAAAATAAAAAGTAAAAAAATTCTACAACCCTAAGTGCCATTTTCACCTCTCCCCCTGCCTTTAGGGAGCTCTTGACAAAGAAATGGAAATTGAACCATATTGGAAGTTAAGCCATAATGACTGCATCTCTGGTCAATTTAAAGTGGGTTCTTCTCTCACTTGTTTTTCCATAAATCATTTAAGCTTTTGAGTTTTCCAACAAGCATAATTTATAAAATTCATTTGCTATTGAGGTTCTCAGTGTAACTTTAATTCTAATCTTTAATGAACTTGCTTATAACAATATCCTGAATATATCAAATCTCACTATTGGTTCTATCCTAGCAAACTGTGGTCAGTCTGTCATCTACCTATCTATTCGTTCTTCCAGAGAATTAACCTATGAAGTGAAAGTTTTAGGAGAGGACATTTAACCCCAGTATTAGCTGTAACTTGAAACAAATACAGTAATTGGTTTTGTACACAGATAAAACAGCCAGCTATAATATTAACATAAAACATTAACAAAATGTGTAATATGTCAAATGCTATTTTAATATACTGATTATAACTATTTTATTAAATTATCCAGTTAGTATCAAATATATTAATATTTACATGTATTTTAAATCAAGCATCTGTTTTGCACTCTTCTAAGAAAGGGTTTGTGTAAATGATTTCCTGTTTCGTATTGAATTAGCTTAACTGGATGGTTAGAAAGCTCATAGGAACTGTTCAGATAGTTTAGCTGAGATAATAGCTAAAAAATAGAACTCTGCTTTTTAGTGGTTATTAAAAAAACATCCCACAAGGTATTTGAAGGGAATCATTTGAAGGAGTATAGCGGTTTAGTTGTTCTGGAAACGATGTTTCATTAAAAAGAGGAAAAAAGCAAGATGGTACCAAAGAAATGGAATTTAAAAGGAAACTTTGAGTTAAAATTAAAATAAGATATAATATCACAGTTCATGGGAAGTCTGAAGACTTCTGCTCAAATTCTAGTCGTGACTGAAACTGAGATAACAGCTTGACCACATGACCGATGTGTGTGTGTCACTCTCTTCTCCCCATAGCAACCCATCACAAGCTTCCCTCCCTATACACACTCTTCCTTTAGGGAGCTCATGGGGGAAGACTCTGCCTCCACACCTTCTCTAAGAGAGTGGCATGTCCAGGAACACCCAGGCATGTTTCTGAAGATTTTATTTCTATGTGCCCAATAAGCTGCGTGAAAGAAATTATGATGTAACATGTTACTGTTAGGGAAGGGAAAAAGACAAAGGCTCTAGTACCAGAAAAAAAACCAACTCACCCAGAGATGCATTTTAAATATTGCCCAGAGGGGAAAAACATACACACACACACACACACACTGATATGAATGCATATGGATATATACACTCTAAGTAATGTATCTATACAGATGAATATGCCATACACCCATGTGTGTGTACGTGAAGAAAGAGAATGCATGCTTTCTTCCAAAAGATTCTGTTCAATTCTAGTTTGATCTTTCCATGCATAACCATTTAAATATTTATTACATATTTTATTTATTTATTTATTTATTTATTTATTTGAGAGAGAGAATGAGAGCATGCAAGTGGGGGAGAGGGGCAGAGGGAGAGAGAGAGAACCCCAAACAGACTCCATGCTCAGCACGAAGCCCCACATGGGGCTCAATCCCACAACCCAGGGATCATGACCTGAGCCAAAATCAAGAGGCAGATGTTCAACGGACTGAGCCACTCAGGTGCCCCTATTACATATTTTAAAAGATCATCTATATAGATAGGGATACAGATATAAATGTGTTAACAGTAGCCACTGAAATATTTTTTAAATACTAAGGAATAAATTTAACTAGAATGAGCAGAACATTCGCGAAGAATATGTTTTATCTCCACTAAGGTCTATAAAAGAGGACTAATAAATCACACACCCTCTTCTTGGATAAAAACCTTAAACCTGTAAAGATGCCAATTCCATTTAGCTTAATCTATAAATTTAGGAAGATCCAAATAAAAATACTAGAAAGGTTTTGAACCTTGTGAAATTATCCTCTTTTCCTGTTGTATAATTTTATTGGCTAATTCTTTCAGAACACAAATAACAGTGGCGAGTTTTCCTTATCTTCTCATTTTTTACTTTTACTTGAAATACGTTTCACCATTATGAGTTAGGCCAGCATTAACTGATATAACACACACCTACTGGAATGTTGTAATCATATAACATAAACTCAACACTTCTATACTCTCATTGTACCAAACTTCTTAAAAGGAGTCAACAGAGCTTGTCTCTCTTTCCACTTTTTTCTTGTGGCTTCCAAGATGGATGGATGCTGCTATCCATCCCTGCCTTTCCTTCAATACTGTCCTTTTCTGTCTATGCCACGTTACTCTGACACCTAAACATCGACGATGCCTCAGAGCTTCTCTATCTAAACTCTTGTCCACGTAATCTCATTGGGTCCATCTATAGAATCCTAAAGGAAAAGAGCCAAGGTGAGCATTTCTCCCAAGCTCCTTCTTCATTTCCAGCTGCCTCATTGACACCTCCACTTGCATGTCAAACAGGCATCACACAGTTACCATGTCCAAATAGAACTCTTACTCTCTCTGCCCCCAACACTGTTACACATCTCACAATCCATGTCTTGGTAAACGCCACCACCAAACACTCAGTTGCTTAAGTCAAAAGCAGAATTATTCTTGGTCTTTTCTTTTCCCTCATCCTCCACATCCATTTTTTTTGTCCAGAGCAAAATATATGAAATCCATTACTTTCTATCTCTGCTATCACCATCCCGATGATACAAGCCACCATCATTTCCAACCTGGACCACTGTGCTGGCCTCCAAGCAGGTCTCCCTGTTTCCACCCTTGGGGCATCCCCCACAGCCCATTCTTCATACAGCAGCCACAATAATTATTTTATAGCACAAGTCACATCTTGTCATTCCTCTCCTTAACGTCCTTTAAAGGTTTCCCTTTGAAAATAGCAGAAAGTCTAAATTCTTCTGCTCACCACAGCCAACAAATCCCTCCTGGTGGGACTCCTACTTACTTCTCCAATCTCAGCTCACGGCACATTCGCCTCTCCACTACAGGCTCCAACACTCTGCCCTGAGACCTTTGCACTTGTTACTCTCCTTGTCCTGTGACCCTCCTCTTCCCCTTCTACTCTCCATTCTTACAAAGAAAATAGTTGCCATAAAGAGTCAAAAGACAAAATTTTAAAAACATTTGATACACGCAGAGGTCTCATTACCATATCTGAAGACTATAAAAAGGTCTTTTAAAATGTTTTCAAGCAATAATTTTTTAATATATTAGATAATTATCTTGCTGTGGAAGACTGAAAATAATAAGTAATTAAGCACTTTTAATTTCTACAGAAATCCCGAAGAACTAAGTGTGTGTGTGTGTGTGTGTGTTTTGGAGGTCGTAGAGTAACCAAGATAATTTTGACCTTCAAGATTTACTGTAAAACTACAATTGTCAGGACAGTGTGCTATGGGTGAAATAACAGAAAAACAGATCAATAGAATAGAATAGAAAGCCCAGAAATAGACCAATACAAATGCAGTGAACTGATCTTTGACACAGGAGCAAAGGTAATACAATGGAGAAAAGATAGTCTTCGCAACGAATCGTGCTATAATAACTCGACATCCACATGCAAAAACAAAATCTAAACTCTTACACTCTTCACAAACATTAATGTAAAGCAGACCATAGACCTTAACGTAAAATGCAAAGCTATAAACCCCTAGAAAATAACATAAGAGAAAATCATGACGATAGGGGGTTTGGTAATGACTTTTCAGGTGCAACACCAAAAGCGCATCTGTGAATGAAATCACCGATAAGCTGGACTGCATTAAAATTACAAACTTCTGCTCTGCAAAAGACACTGTCAAGAGAACAAGAAAGACAGGGAGAAAATATTTGCCAAAGACACATCTGATAAAGAATTTGTTATCCAAAATATATAAAGAACTCTTAAAACTCCCAAATAAGAAAACAACTTCATTAGGGGCACCTGGGTGGCTTAGTCGGTTAAGCATCTGACTCCGGCTCAGGTCATGATTTTGGAATTCATGAGTTCTAGCCCTGCATTGGGCTCTGTGCCGAGAGCTCAGGGCCTGGAGCCTGCTTCAGATTCTGTGTCTCCCTCTCTCTCTCCTCGTACCTCACTCATACTGTCTCTCTCTCTCTCTCAAAAATAAACAAAACATTAAAAAAAAAAAGAAAACCACCTCGTTAATAAAGTGGGTCAAAGACTTGAACAGGCACCTTACGAAAGAAGGTATACAGATGGCAAACAAACATAAGAAAAGTTGCTCTATGTCATACGTCATTAGGGAAATGCAAATTAAAACACCAATGAGAGAGCACTACACACCTATTAGAAAGGCTGAAACTCAGGACACTGACATCACCAAACGCTGGCAAGGATGTAGAGCAATGGAAACTCCCATTCATTGTGGGTGGGAATCCAAAATGCTACAGCCACTTCGGAAGACAGTGTGGCAGTTCCTTACAATACTAAAAAAATAATACTCTTCCCATACGACCCAGCAGTTGCACCCCTTGGTATTCATCCAAACGAGTTAAAAACAGGTCTACACAAAAATCTGCACGCAGGTGTTTATAGCAGCTTTATTCATCATTTCCAAAACTTGGAAGCAACCAAGTGTCCTTCAGTAAACTGTGGTACATCCAGACAGACAATGGAATATTATTCTCTGCTCAAAAAAAATCTATCAAGCCATGAAAAGACAAGGAAGAAACTTACATGCATTATGAGGTCAAAGGAGCCAATCTGAAAGAAATACGTACTGTATGATACCAAGTATATGACATTCTAGAAAAGGAAAAATTATGGAGAGAATAAAAATTCAATGTTTGCAGGGGAAACATTTCGTTTCAATGGGGAAACGAACAAGCACAGAGGAATTTCAAAGCAGTGAAACTATGATGGTCCCTCAACTTAAAATTTCTCGACTTTTTGATGGTGCGAAAGCAATATGCATTTGGAAGAAACCATCCTTGAAATTTAGAACTGGATCTTATTCCAGGCTCATACCAGTGTACAGTATGATCTTCTCAGGATGCTGGCCAGCAGCAGGGAGTGGCAGCCACGCAATCGTGAAGGTCAACAACCATACGCTCACAACCATTCTGCACCGGTACAACCATTCTGTTTTTCACTATCGGTTCAGCGCTCAACAAATTACATGAGATATTCAACACTTTATTATCCAGTAGGCTTGGTGTTAGATTATTTTGCCCAACTGGAGGCCACCGTAAGTGTTCTGAGCACATTTAAAGTAGGCCAGGCTGAACTATGACGTTCGGTAGCTTAGGTGTTATTAAGTGCATTTTCAACTTACGATATTGTCCACTTACAATGGGTTTCAGGACATCACCCTATCATTAATCAAAGAGGATCTGTATTTACATTTGCCAAACTCATAAAATGTACGACGCCAAGAGGGAACCCTAAAGTAAACTATGGACTTTGGGTGCCAAGGACGTGTCAATGTACATTTATCAGTTTAAACAAATGTGCCACTCGGGTCAGGATGCCGACAATGGGGAAGACCATGCACGTATAGGAGCAGGGTGGGTATGTGGGTTTACGGGAAATCTGTACTTTCTTCAATTTTGTTATGAACCTAACACTGCTCTAAAAAATAAAGTCTACTGGGGCACCCGGGTTGTTCAGTTAGTTGAGCTTTCGACTCTTGATTTCAGCTCAGGCCCTGATCCCAGGGTCATGGGATTGAGCCCCTCATCAGGCTCTGAACTGAGCATGGAGCCTGATTAAGATTCTTGGGGCGCCTGGGTGGCTCAGTCGGTTGGGCGGCCAACTTCGGCTCAGGTCATGATCTCACGGTCTGTGAGTTCGAGCCCCGCATTGGGCTCTGTGCTGACAGCTCAGAGCCTGGAGCCTGCTTTGGGTTCTGTGTCTCCCTCTCTCTCTGCCCTTCCCCTGCTCACGCTCTGTCTCTATGTCTCTCAAAAATAAATAAATGTTAAAAAAAAAAAAAGATTCTCTCTCTCTCTCTCTCTCTCTCTCACTCTGCCCCTCTCCCCTGCTTACGTTCTTTCTCTTTCTAAAATTAAAAAAAAATAAGTCTATTTTTAAAAAACTGAGAGTTTAGTAAAATTACAGAAACTAATGAAACATACAGGAAACTATATTATTAAAACTAATTCTAAGTAGTAACACACAAGAATTACATATGTAACATATAGAAATATAACATTAAATGAATAGAGAGACATGCTTTGACTGTTGGTAGGAGGACAACACTACAGAAATATAAATTCTTCCTAACCGTTCTCTAAATTTTAAGTAATCTCATTCAAAAAGAAACTTAACAAAATGATCTTAAGGCTAATATGGAAGAATAAACATGTGAAGAAAAGCCAGGAAATTTCTTAAAAAGGAACGTAGGGAAGAAGGTCCTAACTTACGACATAATAAAATTCATCACAAAACAACAGGTCAATGGGGGTGGGGGAGGACAAAGTTTAAAACATACAAAGGAGTTCCTTGTGTGATAAAAGGCATTCCAAATTCTTTGGTTAAAGAAGAATTAGAGTGTTGAGTCAACTGACTAGCCATTTAAAAATAAATAGAAACACACACTCGAATATAAGTAAAGCTGGGGAAATGGGATTAAGGTTGATGAGTTGTATCAATGTCAATATCCTCTCTGTGATTATGCTGTTGGCTTTTGCAATATTACCTTTGGGGGAAACTGAGTAAAGTATGCAAGGAATCACTTATTACAATGGTATGTGAATCTACAATTATTTCAATAAAAATTTCAATGAGAGAGATGAAAGATTCTGTAACTCATTATATCAAAATATTTTCAGATGAGTATTGTATTTAAATACACATATTTTTAAGTGGGCTAGGGAGGGATCTGATTATATTTAATTTCCATAGCAATAATTTTCTCTCAATTCTGCTGTTCATCTACAGTTTTTTCAATGTAAAGAAATCACATTTTATATGTATCTTTTATTAATTTGAGAAAGAGCGGGGGAGAGGAGCAGAGGGAGAGAGAGAGAAAAAAAGTAGGCTTCATGCTCAGCACAGAGTCCCATCCCAAGACCATGGGATCATGACCTGAGCCAAAATCAAGAGTCCGATGCTCAATCAACTAAGACACCCATGCAGCCTGAGGAAATTAAATTCTAAAGGAGTCCTTTATTTTATCTGTTATCATGTATTTATTTTTAGCTAATACTATATTTAAAAAATTCTTGCCCTTTGCACCAAATCTAAACTCCCTTCCAGCAGACGTATTCAACACTACCCCACCCCATCAAGTGCTCAAAAAGTTTTACTGAAATGATCTTTTATTTAGCAAAACAAGCAGATTAAAGAAAAATGAAATGTTGAATAAAAGAGTAATTCTGCTCTACAAACCCCTATTTCTGCTAAATTCTGCACATGTGCAGCTATGCTTGGAGGTTCCTTCCAATGATCGCCAACGGAAGAGAGTTAGCCGTCGAGCAGTGGAGATCTTGGCTCCTTTGTCTTACTCCTTTCTTTACTCCCTGCCCTTCATGTTTCCTCTCCTTCTGCCCTGTCTTTGTTAAGATTTTATTTTTAAGTAGTTTCCATATCCAAGATGGGACTCAAACTTACAACCCCCAGATCAAGAGTCACGCAGGCCATGGATGAGCCAGCCAGGTGCTCCTACTGTTCTTGAGGACGGGACGCATCAGGATTAATTTTTTAACATTCCTACGTGCAGCCCACTTTGAAAATCCCTGGTATAGGCACTTGGCCGTTGTTAAGTTCTCTTCCTGTGGGCTTTTGATGAAAGAGGAGGTGTTCCTAATGAGTGAAGGAACCAGGAGCCCTCCTGGTTGGTGGCCCTACTTCCAGATACTTTTCAACCCTGTGACTATTTCCTCCCTTCCTTGGTGAAAAGCAACCCCCACCCACTCTCCAAATGCTTCTGTCTCCTCACTTGCATGACAGTCTCCAAGCTGCCAGGGCCCGGTACTCCATCTCACTGTGCTCTCACCCACCTCCTGATGGAAGCTGCTGCCTGAGTCTCTTTGGCCCTGTCCTCCTCCCAAAGTGTGGTGGCAGCGGTTTGCTTTCTGAGAAAGTCATTCCCACTTCAGAGGCCCAGGGAACCCAGAGCTGAGCAGCGGAAGAAATGCTCAGATGTTGATTACAGACCCCTGGGTGGAAGTGAACACACGGAACACAACACAGGTGGAAGACAGGTGTATAAGCAACTATAAGAATCAAGAGGTTAGTTCTAGACTGAGCGTGTGTGCAAGCACGTATGTGTGTTAAACTTGATAAAAAAGTGTTAGGGGTTTTCATTTTGAATAACTAATGAAAAGAAAAATGTAACATTTTGTCCTGCTTTTGTAAAAAGTAATACCCAGTAATTGTCACGAATTGTTTGTTTACATAATTATCACGCAGATTGTATATGTCTATATAATTTTGTGCTACATGAATACATGTAGACATATACTAGACAGATGTATGGATTTCACTTGACAATGATGCTTACTGCTGTTTGTATTACTCATATGACAGATTTTAGGTTCGTAAGATCATATCAGAAATTTTGGCACATTAGGTTGTTTTGAAGTCTATTATTTGATCTCTAACATTTCCAATGACTGCAAATGGAGTCCTGTTCTATCCAGTGATTCTTCCCAGAGCTTTTTACAATATTCTACCCAATGAGGTGCCATCCTTTTTCTATGACTTGGTCTAAAAACAGTCATGATTAACCGAAAATTTTTCAGTACACAGTGCATAGCTACAGAGCATACATAATATGCATTCTTCCAGCAGGGGGCTCTCTCACCATTAGAAGAATAGATGGAAAAGATAAAAAATGATCCACTCGGTTGTTCATTCAATTCATTTACTCACTCAGCAGAACATCACTGGTTCCTGCTATCTGCCAAATTCTGTTACTTTCCAGGGATACAGTAGGGAGTACTTCGTTCTCATGCAACTCAGGATCTAGTGTCTAATTTTTAGCAACCTCTACTGGACACAATCATTGCTTCCTAAGTAAAAGCTCTTATTACAAGGACATTCATTTGGGGAGGAGCTGATCCTGCTGCTGAGAATTAGTGCTTTGGAAAAGAGTTTGACTACACATTAAATGTGACTGGCTCTCCTCTGAGCTCTGAGATGTATTCTCTCCTTCAACTAGGAGAGAAATTGCCTCTGCTCCTTCCATACCCTCTCCTGAGATCCAGCCACTGCTGTCTTCCGAGGGGGAAAAAACCAACTGATCGAGTGGGAGAAACCTTCTATGCCAACAATTTCAAACTTCTGGTCTTCGAATCGATTATTCTAAGAGCGATGCAGGAATTAGAAGCGATGTTCAAGGCATGCTTCAGGCATTTTCAGTACGCCACAGTTTCTCCTGACACCCCCAAGTCCCAACTAGACCCTAAAATGTGATGCCAAACCTGAAGCTTTTTCAGGCGAATCTGACAAGCCGTGAGAATAGTGGGATGAACAAAGATACAAAGTGTGTCCATTTCCGAGAAAATGTATTTTATCTACAGAGAGGATAAAGAGTACAACTCACTCTGAGCAACTAGAAGAAAAACTGCCTTTTGTGCCGTTTCGACCAGCAGAAGGCTTTTCCAGTTCAGTTCTCCAGGCTAAAGAATGAGTTTATTTAGAGAAGAAAAAAATCAAAATGTTTCATGCATATGATAGCAATAAAAATTCAATGCGGAAGTTCCAAATACCACTCCCTCCACCCAAAAGTCCCAGGGCCTGGGCTCAGGGTGAACTGGGTGTAAACGGATCAGTGGATGCCTAAAGGTTCTGTCCTCCCTTGGAGAAACCATATTGTCACAAAGCACATATTCTCCAGTATCTAGAGATAGAACTATAAGAGGTTTGGGGGTTCGAATAATAAGCACACCAAGAAACCCACCAGGTAATCAACAACGCAAATCTCTTCTATCAATAAATAATATATGGATGTCTTTATGCAAATCAGAGAGTAGAAAATACTCATTGCAACAATTTCCAGATAGTGTCCATTTCCTAAAACTAGTTTCAGCTTTTTAACCATGGTGGGGGGGCGCCTGGGTGGCTCAGTCGGTTGAGCGTCCGACTTCGGCTCAGGTCATGATCTCACGGTCTGTGAGTTCGAGCCCCTCGTAGGGCTCTATGCTGACAGCTCAGAGCCTGGAGCCTGATTCACATTCTGTGTCTCCCTCTCTCTCTGCCCCTCCCCCGCGCATGCTCTGTCTCTCTCTGTCTCAAAAAATAAATAAATAAAAACATTAACCATGGTGGGAACCAGTCTGTTGCCCTAAATCTCGCTGAAACTCCTTATGATATTTTCAGCAGCTCAGCAGTCTCTCGAAACGGTCCCAGACGATGGCAAAAAGTCAATATTGGCAAATGTCCAGAATTTCATACTAGCCTCCGACAACTTACGTGAATTGTCTTCTGCATCTTTTCATCCCCAAACCAGCCACCTGCTCACCTTGTCAGTGTGGCAGGGGAGAGTTTCAGAGACTTACAGCGACCATATTCACTGGGTTAAAAATAAGATGGCTTCTGAGAACAATGGAACAAAATATTTTAATTAGTATCTTCGGAAAATTGAGAAGTCACAGTACTAATACCTCTTCCCATGTGGATTTGGGCCATGTTCAGTTTTACTGAGATCATGTCTTAATGTGTAAGCTATGAAAATATTTTGCATCCACTCCATTTACTCTCATTGGAGACATTTTAATCCCTGAACACATGACATGAAGATAATAGCTAATAATGTGCTTACTGCAATTTGCTGGGTATCTTACAGGAATTATTTTGCCTTCATAAAAAAATCTTTTCATACATGTATTTCATTCATCCATGTTCTGCAGAAAAGGAAACTGGGTTTTAGAAAAGTGAATTCACTTATCTAAGATGGCTTAGGTGGGGAGGTAACAGAACTGAGATTGTATCCCAGCTCTGCCTCCAGAATTTATGCAAAGTACCACCCTTCAAGACAATGCCTCTCACTGAGGAAGGGAGGATCTGGATTATATCTCTGTATCTTCTACCTGGAAAGAGTAAAAAGTACCTGGGCTGGGAAGGACTCATTTCACTTCTGACAATTTTCTTAAACATCAAACCAAATAGCTATCTATACCTACTTCTAAACACTTACATTGGAAAATCCTAAAATCACCTTCAACCCAATGTTGAGATCCAAGTCCATCAGCTCTTTTTTTCCCCATTAGGAAGACAGCTTCGTGTAATGAAAACCGCGCAGAGTTGGAAGTCAGGAAATTGGGTTCTAATTCCAACCTCACCATCCACTATTGTGGGTAAGCTACTCCCTGGAATCTATCCTCTCAACCCTGAAATGAAAATAGCCATGTTATCAACTTCCTGGAGTTGCTTCTAAGTATTAAATAAGAATAATATGTAAAAAACGTTTCTCAAAATCCTGTGCAAGTGTTATAATTACTATTATGCTTTGCACTTGTTAACGATGTCTAATGTCTACTTCTTCGTAGATGTAGCCATCTGGAATATTTTCATATTTCCCTTTTTATTATAGTTAAATGAGAACAAGATGTCAACAGAGTGAAGGCATTTTCAAATGTTAATTTTCATAGGCTGTCAAATACACAATGATAATGCTTAAACTCGAATTTTGTTACATTTCATTTTACTTATTCTAACAAGTAGAGAGAACAACGAATGTAGCTAAGAATGATTCCCCATTATCTCCCTAACATAAAGCACTCAACTTTTATAATGTATGTGGAGCAAGGAATAAGCACAGAGATATGTAATTGCTTTTAAGAAATATTTGTTTTCATCTTACAGTTCAGAGTAATGTGGAGGGCTAAATTATTTTCTTTTAAATGGCCTTTTGTCAGGTAGGACTCTCAGTATCACTAATAGATTATGAAATGGGAGCATAGTCATGGGAAAAGGAAAATGAATTTTTAAAAGCATTAGACCTGAAACCCCAGCAGTATTCATAAACCATAATGAAGACCACAACAGTCTATTATGGAAGATTATCAATCACGTTTTATAATATTTCTGTATACAGTTAGACACTCTGTTATTGTAACATTTTTAAATGCAGATTTTTCATCCAAGATACTCTTTCTTATAATCAAGAAATAAAAGTCCTATGTGTCCATTTTGATGTTAACTTACAATTGAATCTCTTTCATCTTGTATCTTCTTATCTTTATGTCCGAAAAATAAATAACATTTAGGAAATGCTGTTCAATTTATACCTTCGGGGGCCTCCCGAGACCTGTTGTCTGACCCACGTGTTACGGTATACCACACGCATTTCCTCTGCCTTTGCACTCGTCCTGAACTATATTCTGAGAATTTCCTGACTCGAAGCCTGCCGTTATTTGCGGTATGATCTCCTGCCAGATTTTATCTCCTCCTAGCTGCGCCCAGCTGTTTGCTTTGGACATCCAGTCAACTGCAGGCCGTAGACAGGATATCAGCAATCCTCAGCCTCAAAAGAAAAATCTGGCTTTGAAAATACTCCTAGAATACTCCCTGACCAAAAGCAGAGAGGCCAGGTGGTCCTTCGAACAGTTATTTGTGCAGGAGTTCATTCGATGAGAGATCATGTAACCAAGTGGATAAAGGACCATCCCTAGAACCACACTGCATCCCCAACTCTGCCACTTCTTAGCTGTGTGCCCTCGGGGGACTTCCTTAACCTTTCCAGGTCTCAGTTTCTTCATCTATAAGTGTGGAAAACAATCGTACCCGTCCCGGAGTTACTGCAAGAAGTAATTGAGTTAATATGTGTATGATGCTATAACATGCCTGGTGCGTGGCATATGCTTGGTGTGTTTCCTGTTCGTGTTACCACCGTTTTTTGTTTTTCTTCATTCATTAAATACTGATTGGTCTCTGCAAGTGTTGTTACACCAGGCCTTGTAATACGAGCCTGAGCAAAGCAAACAGCAAACAGCCCTCATGGCATCCATAGCAACAGACACAAATCAAATAACCTCATAAATATGTAACAGTAAACATGATATGACTGCATCCCCCAAAATCATGGGCTTATCGACCAGATTTCTTCACATCTGCAGTTCCTCTACTTTTTCCAGGTGACAGGAAGGAGTCTGCTCGTTCCCACGGTCTGTGAGCTCGTACTGACCCGCTTGTCTGGTTCCTTGGATCCCTGCTTCTGAGAAGAGGCCTGGTTCCCACACTCGCACTCTTGGTTTTACATGGCTCTATTCAAGAGTACCGTCCACATCTCGGCCGCGCAGGGCTGCCCCTTCGAAACTCAGCCCAGGCCTGGATTCTGTTTAAGTCAGCAGCCTCCTGGACTCTGCCACTTGGATGGCAGTGGAGTCATATTGTTTGGCGTATTGCTCCAGCTTCTGCTTGCCCTGATTGTTTGTTTAGAACACATGGATCCAGGGCGTTCGGGTGGCTCCATGCGTTCAGCATCTGACTTTGGCCCAGGTCATGACCTCATGGTTGGTGAGCTTGAGCCCAGCATTGGGAGAGCACAAGCCCCACTTCGGGTCAACCCACTTCTCTCTCTCCCTCTTTCTCTGCCTCTCGTGGGAATCTCTGCTTTCCCCCCGCCTCTCTCTCTCTCTCTCTCTCTCTCAAAAAAAAAAAAAAAAAAAAAAACGCAAAAAAAACAAACAGAAAAACTAGAATGCCGGGATCTGGTGTCAAATGCTGCCTTTATACTTGTTACTCTGTGACTTCTACTAAATTTCTCAAACTTTTTGGCCTCCCTAGTCTCACTGGTAAAATAAGAATAAAAGTATCCACACCATAGACTTGAGTGGCTTAAATAAGATAAGACCTCTTATACAACTTTTAGGGTCTAACACTCAGCAAATAAATTCATCCATACAACAGATACTTATCCCTAGACACTGAGAATGTTTATTCAACAAGTACTTATTCCCAAGCACTGAGGATGCACGGTGGGGAAAAAAGACATAAATTGGTTTCTTCATTTGTGAAGATTATGCTCTATCGGGAAAGGCAGCTAAAAAGTAAAATAATGTAAATCTTAAGTACTGTGTAGGACACAAAAAAATTGCTGAGGTAGAAAAACAAGGGAGATTTATTATAGATAGTGGTCAAGAAAAGGGGTGGAAAGAGGCAGCCAGCTCAAGGAGCATATGCAAAGGTCCTGAGGTAGGAACGATTAGCATATTTGAGGGCCTAAAGGACCACAGTGGCTAGAGCCTGGTAAGCCATGGGTAGAGTGGCACAAGATGATACTGTAGAGGTAAACCTAATAAATGGTTTGGATCT
The DNA here is from genome assembly GCA_030068075.1 of Paguma larvata. Lineage (NCBI taxonomy): Eukaryota > Metazoa > Chordata > Mammalia > Carnivora > Viverridae > Paguma > Paguma larvata. The sequence goes on along the minus strand of CM057834.1, from coordinate 86,260,948 downwards.
TTCCCATCATTTAATTCCCCCTCCTTCCACTACCACCTCTAGCTCTCAGTTTCATTTTTTAAAAGAACAGGTATGACAACAGCCAAAGTATGGAAAGAGCCTAAATGTTCATCGACTGATAAATGGATAAAGAAGATGTAGCATATGTATACAGCGGAACATTACTCAGCGATCAAAAAGAATGAAATCTTGCCATTTGCAACCATGTGGCTAGAACTAGAGTGTATTATGCTAAGCAAAATAAGTCAGTCAGAGAAAGACAAATACCATATGATTTCACTTAAATGTGGAATTTAAGATTAAAAACAGATGAACAGGGGCGCCTGGGTGGCTCAGTCGGTTGAGCGTCCGACTTTGGCTCAGGTCATGATCTCGCGGTTTGTGAGTTCAGGCCCCGCATCGGGCTCTGTGCTGACAGCTCAGAGCCTGGAGCCTGCTTCGGATTCTGTGTCTCCCTCTCTCTCTGCCCCTCTCCCACTCATGCTCTGTCTCTCTCTGTCTCAAAAATAAATAAACATTAAAAAAAAAAAACAGATGAACATAAGGGAAACAAAAATAATATAGAAACAAAGAGGGAGACAAACCATAAGAGACTCTTAAATACAGAGAACAAACTGAGGGTTCCTGGCGGGGTGTGGGTTGGGGGTGGGCTAAAGGGGTGAGGGGCATTAAGAAGGGCACTTGTTGGGATGAGCGCTGGGTGTTGTGTGTAGCCATGAATCACTAAATTCTATTCCTGAAATCATTACTACACTATGTGCTAACTAACTTGGATTCAAATTTTAAACCAAAGCATTGAAAAATAAACAGAGAAAGAAAGAACAGAAACAACGAGACAAAAGTCTAGGTGACCTTCATCTTAGGAATGCATCGCGTCACTACTGATCCAGTCCTTCATAAAACAAGGAAAAGAGTGAGATAGGTGGTAAGAGGTACATAATGTTCTTCTATTTTCATCCTCTCTTCCAATATTGCTGTGCTCTGGGGGCTCAATCCTATTTCGTGCTTTTCCTCGTCATCCGCTTTACATAGCATTTGTATGCCCACTACTCCAGTTTAAATCTCCAGCTCGGTTTCACCGAGCTCCAGATGCCTATCCAACAGCCCGCTTTCCCTCACCACGTGGGTGTCCAAATTTAATACGGTCAGAAGACAGCCATATGTGTTTGTCCTCCACACCTGTTCTTCCCCCAGACTTCCCCACCCCTCCCACCATCCAGCCATTAACTCAAATCAGAATTGCAGACAAGATCCTTGACTCTTCCTTTCTCCTGCCCTCCCCCATCCAATCCATTAAGCCCTGTCAGCTGTCCATCCAAAGCAGATCCCTTATCTATTTCTCTGTTTCAACAGCCATCCTTCTCTTAGGGTCAGCCTATAGTCACCTGGGCTACCTGAGCTACTTCAACAGTCAGCCAACGGTCTACCCATTTCCTACAATCAATTGTTTGTTATCCCAATAATTAATTCTCCACACACCAGCCAAGTGGACATGAACATAAGTCACATCATGTTACCCCTGTGCTTAAACCACCAGTGCTTCCCACTGCTCTTGGTGTCCAATCCATCTGGCCCTTAGCTTGTCTTTCCTTCCTCTCTAATGACTCCTCCCCTCCTGTGTCACTAGGCTTCTGCCACACTGTCTTCAAACATACCCCAACGGTTTTCACCCAAAGGGCTTCACGCATCTTGTTCCCTCTGCCTCATGCTCTGCGCCCCCATCATTGAGGGTCTGGCTTTCTCCTGTCCTTCAGGTCATGCCTCATGTACTTCTCTCTCAGAGAAGTCTTCCCTAGCTTCTAGTTTTAAAGAAACGCATCATCCCCCCACTCATTCTCTGCCACAGCTCTGTCCAACAGAACTTCTATGACGGAAATGTTGGAAATGTTCTACAACCAGTGCTGTCCACCGCAGTGGCCACAAGCCAAGCTACATGTGGCTACTGAGCATTCAAAATGCAGCTACTGCAGCTAAGGAATTGAAAATTTTCATTTAATTTAATTTCATTTTAATTTATTTTAATATAATTAGTCCTGTGTGCAGACAGAGGCTATCTTATTAGATACAACAGCTCTATGCCATCACCATATTTTATTTTTTCTCAGTGCACTCATAACTACCTGAAGTTGTCATATTCCTTTCTTTCATATTTCTATGAGGGCAGGGATCTGGTCTACCTAAAAAAAATGTGCTGGACACACAAAAGGACTGTACTGAATATCACAAATTCAGCAGCTTAAAACAAGACACATTTATTATATTACAGTTTCTGGGAGTCAGGAATCCTGGACATGGTTTAGCTGGGTGCTTTAATTCAGTGTGTCTCACAGGACTGCAATCAAGATGTTGGTGGGGCTGGGGTCTCATCCAAAAGCCCGACTGGGGGAGGATCTGTTTCCAAGCTCATGGGTTGTTGGCAGAGTTCAGTTCTCTAAGGGCCATTAGAATGAGGGTATGTTCATGGCTGGCTGTTGACTGGAAGTTGCCCTCAGTTCCTGGTCATGTGAACTTTTCCAACATGGTGGCTCATTCCATGCCAGCTTGCTCTATCAAAGCATGCAAGCCAAGAGGGAAATAGAGAAATTTTGCTACTAAGATGGAAGTTGCAATCTTTTGGGAACTAATCATGGGAATGATAGCTCATCACTTTTGCTGCGTTCTATTTTTTGGAAGCAAGTCTCTAGACCAACCTACCCTTGAGGAGACAGGGTAATTCAAGTGTGTGAATACCAGAAGGCAGAGATCATGGCGGGGAACATTTTGGGGGACTGCCTGCCACAAGTGGTTACTAATTGCTAGCTAAATGGATGGATGGGTGGATAAATGGCCAACTGTAGCACTTTTCATCCTCATTGCAGAAGTAAAGCCCCTTGCATTAGAAATTATCAAGGAAAAAGTGGAGGGTCTTTTTCTAAATAAATATGAAAACTTAAACAAGCAAAGGAAAAGGAAGCTCCTTAGCAAATTGGGCAGATCTATGCTTGATAACAATTAAAGGCACGGGCCCTGGATCATACTGGTCAGATTCAAACGTCAATGCTGCATTTTCCCCTTTGTACAGGTAACTTCCCTGTGCCTCAGTTTCCTTCTTGGATTGATGTCAGGATTTAATGAGTTAATAAATGTGGCAAACCTAGAACAGTGCTTGGCAGGGAGTAAACACTCAAGAAATGCTAACTATCATTGTTATTCTTACTGTTACTACTACCAAATTTTGTGTTGAAAACAGATTTTCTGCTTTTATTGCTATTAATGTGGTTCTTACAAGTTAATGATTGGATGACAGCGTTCTTAGTTGCTGTCAACTAAGACAGCGAAAACCAACTCCAGCTGACTTAAGCAGAAAGTGGAATTATTAAACATAAGAAGTGGTTCCCAGAATCACTGGAAGAACTGAAGCACTGGCATGGGACTGAGCAGCTGACAATATTACCCAGAATCCTGAGGCAGAACCTATCTGGTAAGACCCCTCCCCCCTCTGTCTCCACTACTGTGTTGTCACCTCTGAACCTCAGATATGATGGCCTGCATCCCTGACACTCCTAGTCCCAGAGGCTGCATAAGCCTAGCTGTCCTAAGGAACAGAGTCTCCCTCAGCTTTCACCCTCATTGCACTCAGGTCTCAGAGCCCCCCATCACCTGCTCTGGGCTCTCAGTGGGCACCACGTGACTGATGGAGGCCAGGTCGCAGAGAGAGGTTGGATGAGCAAGGATTTGACATTTTCTTCCTCTATGGTTGCAAATAGGCCCACTTCTTTCCGAGATTCATTAGAAGGAGAATTCTCAAAACGGAAGATGAGCATTCCATTGCTGGACAGCCAAAATAACTTCTAAAAGCAATGTCCACTAAAGCGGTCATTAATGATTTCTCTATGGTGAGCATGATTTTTTAATCCATGCATTAAAAATTCAGCAAGTTCCTGCAGGGAAGTTCTCTCAAGAATTTATATCCCTCATTATACTCCTTTCTAAGTTGAAATGGTAGTCTTGGAATTAAAATGAAAGATTGGTCAAAACTCTACATCTTTGACTGATTTACTTGTGTTATTATTTTTTCACCAATGGATTTTCCAGAAAATCATTAATTGCACATTATGTTCTCCACCAAGACTTGTGCCCTCTCAGCACTCAGAAGCCATGATATTACAAGTCTCTTGCCTATAAAAAGTAAGATGTCTCTATTCATGACGTCCTTGGAAGAAGTTCAAATTCTTATTGCTTGTCGTATTTTAATTTCATTTTTCTAGGAGATGGTCATGAGAGTTTCTCTCACCAGAAACGTCTAGAATAGATGGCTCTGAGCCCTTGCAATTCAGCACCAGTGAGCCTGATATGTGGTAGAGGCTCCTCCACCTGCCAGAGAAGGAGCCTCTGACACCAAGGTCAAGGCCAGATGATCCTCCAAAAAGAACGTAGCATTTCACATGCCTACCAACAGCTTAAACTTGATGCAAAAGAAAGAGACTCCGGAAGTTTCTGCTTTGGGTAATGTTCTACGTCCATTATCTCAAGAATCTAGAATTTTTCTCTCATCTTTTACCTTAAGACCATAATTTCCCCCTTTTTATTTTTCCCAGATACTACACATCTATAGAAGTTTGCCCAGGAAGCATCTGGCAAGTTAATCGTATTGCTTTAAAAATACTTCACAATAGTGTGAGGGGGAAATAAAAACACATTGAGATGCAATCCATGTGCAGGTTGGTCAACGAAGTTTAAATCTTGGTTCCCTAATTCAGCTTGATTCATTTTAAATAATGGTTTCTCAACCAAGGGTGATTTGACCCCCTAGGAGACGTTTGGCAATATCTAGAGACATTTTGGTAGTCACAGCTGGGGATGGGGAGGGGTGATACTACTGACGTCCATTGTGTAGCAGCCAAGGACGTTGCTAAATACCCTACAATGCACAGGCAGCTCCCTACAACAAAAAATTATCCCACCCAAGATGTCAATCATGCCAAGGTTGAGAAATCTAATGCAAACACAATGACTTTCATAGGCATTTCGAGTTTTCCTGCCTTACTCCATAGTTCTGACCCTTCCTGGCATAGAAATATCTCTTCCAGCTCTCAGGTCTTTAAAGAGGCAAGATTCTTCCTGAGCGGTCGCTCCAGACTTCATCCTCAACCCTGACCTATGGAAGCTATCTCCTGATCTCCCATTGTGAAAATTCTTTGAACAAATTTACCTTGGGGAATACTCCTTGGTTTTGAGACTTTTCTGAAACACTTATACTCAATGATGTGTATTTGAACCTGGGACTTTAACGAACTCAACTCCTGCTCTTATCACATTGTGTACGTCTGTCCTTAGTTTTACTAAACATTATTGTCCTAAATCCCTAATGGGCATCCACCTTCTCCACCTGCAGTCTCTGCAGCCTTGGAAAATCACGTAAGCTCTTGCCACTTTATTTTCACATCGGCAAAATAATATAATAAGACTAACTTCACAGGATAGTTTGATCAGATGAAATAATCTAAAAGCCTTTAATAATCAATAAGACAGTAGAAAGTTTGCTTTTACCATTATTATTCTTTTTCTCCCCACCTCCTTTCCACACCATGCTCCCCGATGGTTAATATGTATAGAGGTCTCTGAGAAGGATGCATTTACTGAGAAGGATGCAGTCAAGCGTTTGCTTTTAGCAACAAAACCAGTACACCTAGAACATGCATTTTTATTACATTTGCTCCTACCCACAAAGAGAGTAAACTTCAATGTTTTGAAGAATAGACAAAGCATTGTACTGCCATCAGACCCCCCTCCAATTTAGCAGAAAAAACTATTACAGATGGGTCAGGATTTTTACCCCATATGGCGCCTGGGAATAGAAAATAAAATGAAACATCATAGAATATCATTTTTTCCTAAGAACGATCTTATGATTAGTGATTGGAAAAAATGGCATCAAAAAATCAAAGAAAGAACAAACAATAAATAAACTTCCATAATCTTTGAAAAAGAAATACTCCAAGCCACAGAAAACAAACATAAATGTATTGCATGTACTGATACATAAGATTTTTGTTAGTCTTAACACATATAAGACTTTATTGACTTGGATAGTTTGTTTTATAAAAACACAGCTCATAGAAGTTTGAATTGTTGTCTTCTTTATCTCTTAGTAAATTTCCCTAAACTTAGCAGAAAAAAAAAAACAGCCTTTTTCCATCTACCTTGGAGAGTCTTGACCTGTTGCGATCATTATTCAGAGTCATTGCAAGATCTGAGCATTTGAATCTTTCCCCCAGAACTTTAATTCCCAATTACCTCTACCCTCCAGCATCGGAAGGGAGCACAAACCACAAAAAGAAAGCTATAAAGAACTAAATGATAAAAAGGACAACCATAGTCCATTGGCTGTGAGTACTGGAAGATATTAATGAGGTGCCTATCAATGAAGCACAGAGCTTTTTGAAGGTTGGACCATAGTCTCTTCCTCCTGCTGCTCCCCTGGGTTTCTGCCCAGAGCCAGCAGCATGAAACACAACTTCAGAGATTGTGGAATGAGTGAGCCTATTCACAACAAAGTGAATTATAGGTATTAATTACCCAGTTATACACACTAGTGTCTATTTGTCTATATTCTCTAGTAACCTTTCAGTTTTATAAAATATGATTCCTTCACCCCACATGTACACTTTAGTAAGTACATACAAAGGAAAACATTTCAGAATTATGACAGTCAGGAATGCTATAAATGCAGACATTCTGATGTGTGTGTGTCTTGAATCAAAATCAATTTCCCTCCAGCTACAAGCATGTTTCTAGAAGTTATTTCTGATGCATGTGATCAGACTTTATACAGTCTCCATAATGTTATCATAATCAGTACTGGCAATTTACTGATGCTTGCTCTTGTAGGCAGATTGTTGCTTAATAATCCAGTGAGATTTCAACTCTTCCTTCAAGAAGTCTTTAGTTGCATCACAAACTCAAGTCGATGTGGCAGACTTTGCAAGCTCTATCTCTGACTCCGAATCCATCCAGTCTAGTAAAGTTCCCTAAGGGTCCATTTCACCAATTGCTGTCACTTGTGGCAGTGTAACATTAGCCTTTCCTACTAGGATCAGGATCGCAAAGTTAACACTTCAGAGACTATTCATTTCAACCCAGGGATGCGCCAAAAATCCAGGTACTGCCAAAAGTGAGTAGTCATTCCCGGCACAGGAATCCAAATAGGTATGGAGGAATAAAATGAAAAACAGCATGCTTTTCAATTGATTGCATTTTGTCCAAACAATGCATGTGTTTCCATAACCAAGAAAATAACAAGTTATCCTGTGATAATTAAATATAAAAAATTACATATAATTCAGAACCAAGGAATTCAAAAGTCTTAGAAGAGTAAGTTTTTACAAATAAGAGTTTACACAGTAAGTCTAGGTCTCCCCTTATCTGAACTAAATGTCTCTATTTGGTTAAATTAATTTATCATCTTCCTAAAATTCCTAAAATGGCTCATCTCCTCTTAGCTAAGCCAACCAGAGTCTGAGTCTGCTGTTGCCACCAGTCCTTGGGAGGGACGTCCTCAAGGATCAGAGCTACAATTTCCTGGCCCCTGATGTTCACCACGGTCCACATTGAGGCTGTTTAAGCCTAACTTACTCCCATTCTAAACATGGGTCTAGACCCTTTGAAGCAGAAGGACCTAGGCAGCTCTAGCATCACACTCAATCACTCTGGCTGTGTGTCCATCCCAAATATAGCGGCCTTCCAGATTCATGGCCATACACAACATGGCCTGTATGCTGGCCCTCTGACCCAACTCTGGTCTTGGATTACTGCTCACTGACTCATCAGCACCTGCTGCCTGGAACTCAGGGCTGATACCATGCATTTCTTTTAGAGGGCTTAATCAGGACATGTCCAAGCTCAGGGTTCCTTGAATCTTTGTCTTCAAAGTGTTTAACTGTAAGGGTCCTAGCTGTTCCTGACACTGAATCTGCACGAGGCTCATGGCCTAAAGGAGAGCTTGAGAGAAGCAAGAGAAATGGGAAACCAAATTTTATGCTCAGGTAGACATTCTGTGTGATGTTAAAGCCATTTTAGTACCGTGTTGTTCTCTAGCATTTTCGCATTTGAAAAGTTTGTCAGCATCACTGTTGGTGGGAATGCAAACTGGTGCAGCCACTCTGGAAAACGGTGTGGAGGTTCCTCAAAAAAATGAAAATAGAGCTACCCTTTGACCCAGCAATAGCACTGCTAGGAATCTACCCAAGAGACCCAGGAGTGCTGATGCATAGGAGCACGTGTACCCCAATGTTCAATGGAAAGAGACCAAGTGCCCATCAACTGACGAGTGGATAAAGAAGATGTGGTACATATATACAATGGACTACTACGTGGCAATGAGAAAAAATGAAATCTGGCCATGTGTAGCAACATGGATGGAACTGGAGCATATTATGTTAAGTGAAATAAGTCAGTCAGAAAAAGACAGATACCATATGTTCCCATGCATAGGTGGATTTTGGGAGACTAAACAAAAACCAGGGGGAGGGGAAGAGGGGAAAGGAAAAAAAGACACAGAGAGGGAGGGAGATAAAACATAAGAGACTCTCAAAGACTAAGAACAAACTGAGGGTGAGGGGAGTGAGGGAGGGGGGAGAGGGGGTGATGGGCATTAAAAAGGGCACATGTTGGGATGAACACTGGGTGTTATATGTAAACCAATTTGAAAATAAACTATTATAAAATTAAAAAAAAAGAAAAGTTTGTCAGTAATATTCTATAGACCGTACTTTCTTCTCCCCTCAAAAAATCCCTACAACGTATTCAGCAAATCCACATTATTGTCAAGCCTTGCTCTGCCTTTTCACTTGCAGACAATACTTGCCTTGGCCTTGGCAATTGCTACTTTTTCTGCTTGGAATACTCTTCCTGCAGAAGCTTGAGTGACTCATACCTCATCCTGGTCTCAGCTCAAATATTCTGCTCTCAAGGAAGTTTCTAGCTAATACAGCCTCCCTCCAACAATACTATTATAACTCTCCTTCAGTTTCTTCATAGCACTAAATATTATCTAAATCATTTTATTAATTTATTTGTTTTTTTATCTGTCTCCCCCACTCGAATATTTATCTTCATGAGAACAGGGATCTTATCTGCCTTAGTTACCACTTCTGGATTCCTAAAATAGTGTCCAGCACTGAATAAATATTGAATTAATTATTCATGGTAAATTCATGTTATATTTGAATATCTCGTAAATCTAAGACCACTTCATTATTCTTTCTTGTCACCTCACTTTCATAATCTTTTTATTTCAATAACTAAAACTCCTTCAAGTGAATTGGACGTAAGTTCTGCTGTACATAGATACATAACTTAATAAAAATAAGAATTTTTTAATTCTTATATTTATATTTGTTGATAGAAAATTTAGGAAATATTAAAAAGTATAGGGAAGAAATCAAGAAATCAACCATACTCCCACATTTCAGAGAATGGCATGATTAATATTTGATTCCTTCTAGTATATTTTTCTAAGTGTGGGTATACACATAGATGTATATATCTATGTGTATACACAATGCACATAATTAAGGGTGTCACTTATGTGACACTTGTGTGTCACATGGAGTTTGGGGTGGAGGGGTGCTCTCTACATCAACAAGAAATGTTTGGACACCAGCTAGGTGTCCTCAATTCAACTAAATTCTGACACTGTCTACCCAGAGATGGCATCAAATTCCACAGGTTGAGGGTCTAGTCCTACAAGAATGTCCCCTCAACACACACACATACAACTTCAGACTCAGTCAAGACTGACTTCAGACAAGTCTCAACAACTTCGAGAAGATATAAATTATATGAAAAACCTTTTCTGACCATAGTGGTATGAAACTATAAACAAAAGGGAAGCTGGAATAGTCACAAACATATGGAAATTAAACAACACACTCTTGAACAATCAGTGGATCAAAGGAGAAATCAAAAGGGAAATTTAAAAAAATCTTGAGAGAGATGAAAATGGGAACACAACATACCAAAACTTATGAGATGCCACAAAAATCAGTTCTAACAGGAAAGTTTATAGCTATAAATATATATATATATATATGTGTGTGTGTGAGTGTTTATATATATATATATATATACTTTATATATATGTATGTGTATATATATATAGATAGATATAGATAGATAGATATATATATATATATATATAGATATATATATATATATATATATATATATATATATAAAGAAAAAAGAAAGATATGGGGTGCCTGAGTGGCTCAGTCAGGTAAGCGTCTGACTTTGGCTCAGGTTGTGATCTCGTGGTTCTTGAGTTCAAGTCCTGCATCGGGTTCTGTGCTGACATCTCAGAGTCTGGAGCCTGCTTCAGATTTTGTGTCTCCCTCTCTCTCTTCCCCTCCTCCACTTGTGCTCTGTGACTCTTTCTCTCTCAAAAGTAAATAAACATTAAAAAATTAAAAAGAAAAAAAAGAGAAAGATCTCAAATAAGCCTAACATTATAGCTCAAGGAACTAGAAAAGAAGAACAAATGAAGCCCAATGTTAGAAGGAAGGAAATAATAAAGACTGAGCATAAATAGAGAACAAGAAAACAATAGAAAAGATTAACAAAATAAGAGTTGGCTCTTTGAAAAGATAAACAATTTTGACATATTTTAGCCAGACTATCCAACAAAAAACAGAGGACTCAAATAATAGAAATGAAGAGGAAATGTTACAGTAGGTACCACAGAAATACAAAGGGTCATAAGAGACTACTATGAACAATTCTATGCCTAGGTTGTTTTAGGACAACCTAGAAGAGCGGATAAATTCCTAGAAAGATACAACCTACCAATACTGAATCGTAAAGAAATAGAATATCTAAATAGACCAATAATAAGAAAGTAAGAGACTGATTCAGTTGTCAAAAGTCTCCCAACAAAGTTTAGGACCAGATGGTTTCAGTGGTAAATTCTACCAAACACTCAAAAGATTAATTACAATCTTTCTTAAGCTCTTTAAAAAAAAAAATGAAGAGGAGGGAACATTCCCAAATTCATTTTACAAGGCCAAAATTACCTGGATACAAACTAATGGGCACACCATTAAAAAAGGAAGCTACAGGCCAATATTCCTGATAAGTGTAGATGTAAACATTCTTAACAAAGGACTAGCAAACTGATTCAACAGAACATTAAAAGGTTCATAACACCATGATCAAATGGTATTTATCTCTGGGTTACAAGGCTGTTTCAACATACACTGACAAAATTCGACATCTTTTCATAATAAAACTCTCAACAATTGGGTATTGCAAGAATGTACCTCAATGTAATAAAAGTATATATTACAAGCCCACAGCTAACATCATAATCAAGGGTGAAAGATTGAAAACTTTTCCTTTAAGATCAGGAACAAAACAAGGATGCCCACTTCCACTAGCCAGAACAATCAGGCAAGAAAAAGAAATAAATAAAAGGCATCCGAATTGGAAAGGAAGAATTAGAATTGTCTCTGTTTGCAGAGGGCATGATCTCACATACAGAAAACCCTAAAGACTCTACCAAAAATGGTTAAAACTAATGAATTCAGTAAAGTTGCAGGATACAAAATCAACATATTAAAACCAGTTGCATTTCTATACATTTAACAATGAGCTTTCTGAAAAAGAAATAAAACAATCTTATTCACAATAATATCAAAAATTATATAATACTTAGGAATAAATTCAACCAAAGAGGTTAAAGATCTGTACACTGAAAACTATATGACATTGGTAAAAGAAATTGAAGAAGATACAAACAAATGAAATGATGCCCCATGTTCATGGATTGGAAGAATTCATATTGTCAAAACGTCTATACTCCCCAAAGCAACCCGTAGACTTAACACAATTCCTATAAAAATTCCAACGGCATTTTTTATACAAAGAGAAAAAATCTTAAGATTAGTATGGAACCACAAAAGACCTCAAAGAGTCAAAGCAATCCTGAGAAAGAAGAACAAAGCTGAAGACATCACACTTCGTGATTTCAAAAAATATTACAAAGCTATAGTAATCAAAACTGTATCATACTGGCATAAAAACAGACACATAGAACAGAACAGAGAGCCCAGAAATCAAGCCACGCATGTAGTCACCTAACGTTTGAAAAGAGAGCCAAGAAGACTAAATGGGGGAAAGATAGTCTCTTCAATAAGTGGTGTTGGGAAAACTGGATAGCCACATGCAAAAGAATGAAATTACACCACTATCTGACACTTAAAAATTAAATTGGAATGGATTAAAGACTTAAATGTAAGACACGAAACCATAAAACTCCTAAAGGAAAACATAGGAAAAATGCCTCTTGACATTTGTCTTGGCAATGATTTTTCGGATATAATACCCAAAACACAAAGAATAAAAGTAAAAATAAACAAGTGGGATTATATCAAACTAAAAAGTTTCTGCACAGAGAAAGAAACGATCAACAAAATTAAATGACAACCTACAGAATTAAAGAAAATAGTTGTAAATCATATATCTGATATGGAGTTGATATTCAAAATATATATGCAACTCATACAACTTTATAGCAAAATAACAAATTATCCAATTTAAAATAGGCAAAAGACTTGAATAGGCATTTTGCTAAAGAAAATATACAAATGGTCAACAGTTACATGAAAAGGTGCTTAACATCACTAATCATCAGAGAAATGCAAGTCAAAACCACAATGAGCTATCACCTCACACCTGTTAGAATGGCCATTATGAAAAAGACAAGAGATAACAAGTGATGGCAAGGATATGGAGAAAAGGGAGTCCTTGTGTACTGTTGCCGGGAATGTAAGTTGGTCTAGCCACTTGGAAAACGGTATGGAGGTTCTTCAAAAAATTACACATAGAGCTACCATATGATTCAGCAATTCCACTTCTGTATAGCCAAAGGAGACAAAATCACAATCCTAAACTGACATCTGCAGCCCCATGTTCACTGCAGCATTAACTAGAATAGCCAAGAGATGCAAACAACCTAAGTGTTCATTGACAGATGAATGGATAAGGAAAATGTGGTTTATAAACACAACAGAAGATTATTCAGCCATAAAAAAGGAAATCCTGCCGTTTGAGACAACATGGATGAATTTTGAACATATTATGCTAACTCAAATAAGTCAGACAGAGGAAGACAAAAGCTGTATGATCTTCATCTTACGTATATGTGGATATAAAACAGCAAACAGGAAAAAACAAACAAACAAACAAACAGAAGATTTGTGGTTGCCAGAGTCTAGGAGGTGGGGGAAATGGGTGAAAGTGGCCAAGGGTACAAAATTCTAGTTATAAGATGAGTAAGTTGTGAGGATCTAATGTACAGCATGGTGACTATAGTTAAAAATACTGTTGCATCCCCGAAAGATGCTAATAGAATAAATCTTAAAAGTTCTCACCACACACACACACACACACACACACACACACACGCACGGTAACTTTGAGGTGATGAATGTATTTACCATCCTTATTGAGGTAATCATGTTGTAATATATGCATGTATCAAATCATCACACTGTACACTTTAAGTTTACACAAAGTTATGTGTCAATTATATCTCAGGACAGCAGAGAAAAAAAATTAAAACCTGCCCCCCCAACACACACACACACACAAAATAGTTACCAACACATGCCATCAGCTTTCCATTTTCTGGTCTCTTCCACTAGAGCTACAAATGTACAGGGTACATTATCTGCCTTTCAGGCTTTGCTTTGCTAGCACGGAAGATTGTTTTTCCAAATGTTTCATTCCTGTGAATATGATTCATCATCCTTATGGCTTCTAACATCACCTCCTTCACTGTGTACTACCTAGCCGTTAAGTCAATGGCGTCTATTAAAGGTTTTTGTTCTAGTAACAGCTCCCTTCTGACAATAATTTCTGTATCAGTCAAGATTGGCTCAGTGTTAGCTGCAGTCATAAACCCCCAAATCTCAGCAGTTGAAAAGTTTAATTATTATTTTACTACATAGCCATGGTGGGATGGTAGGGGAGCTCTGCTCAATACAGTTACTCAGGAACGCAGGGCTGACTCTAGCCACTGCCTTCAGCGTTGCTGGTTGCTGTAGCAGAGGGAACAATGGGTTCTGAAGGGTCTTGCATTGGCAAGGGTGAAAATGACTCATATTACTTCTGCTCATAACTAATAGGCCAAAATTAGTTACATGACATCACTCAACCACAAGGAAGCCAGGGAGAGCAATTCTCTCTTGTGCTCAGGATGGTAGACAGAAGGAAATATTTGTTGAGTACCATGAACACCTACCAAGATAGGTAAACAACAACAACAAAATAACTCAATTTCTGTGAAAAGTGAGGCAAAGTGGGGGGGGGGGGGGACTGGCCTATACTGGCTATATTTGCATTGAGACTTCAAAGTTCAGAAGGAGCGAGCAAGAATGAAAAGAATATTCCAGACAGGAAACAAGGACAACAGCCCTCGGGTGGAATGTGCTTGGTTTTTCCTAAAACTGATAGAAGATGAGATTTTGAGGAACTGAAGAAGCAACGCGGGTGGGAGGGCGGTGTGATAAGACGGGAGAGACGTCAGAGTCAGGTCACAGAGGACCTACCAGGGCAAATAAGTAGAATTTTCTCTTCATTGCAGTAGGAAGCCATTGAAAGGTCTTAGGGCAAAAAGTGTCTGTTGGATTTCTGTTTGAAAAAAGGTAACTCTGGCTATGTGAGGAATTCCTGGGAAAAGGGTAAGAGTAGAAATGGGGAGAAGAGACCAGCCGGGAGGCTGCTGGAGCAGCGCAGAGATGGTAGGGCTGGGAAGGGTTGTGGAGGGTCATCGGTCGTGAAGATGGCAAGTGGTGAACAACTTAAGACACATTTGGAAGGACTTATTGGTGGATTGAGTAAGAGAGAACGACTGGGAATGATAGGAGTTATATAGGACTTCCACTGTCAAAGATAATCAAAGTTGGACACCAGTTAAAGTGATATGTGGTAAGGACAGATTTTTTTTTTTATATAACTAATAACTTGTTAACATCAAAGACAGAGACCAGCCTTGAAAATTCCCTGAGAAGACAATACCAGCTTAGTGATATGAACAAAGATTAATTTAACTTATTTTGTAAGACTAACTTGACCCGAGTCATCTCTCACTTACGCCTCTGAAAATCACAAAGCTTAAACTATTTCCAAAAGTTGATATGAGGTAACCCACTGGCCAGTGTCCTATCATTTAAGAAAATTCTAATACTATAACCAGTCACTGTGAGGAATAAACGGTCTGCTTTGCCACTATATAAGCTGCCTTATACAATACACACCTGAGTCTCATTTCATGTTATTGTTTGTTTGCAAACTATCTTTTCAGTCTGTGCACAATAAACTTTTACTAATTACTCCTTCTAGTGATTCTTTAGTTTCTCTTTTGTTATATCTGACCTGTTGACAAACTAGTACTATAGGAAAAAGAATCCAACTTGAAATGAACTCGACTTTGATTTGTATGGAGATGATGGGTGTCTTAAAGGAAGAATGAGGGAGTAAAGGGGAGGCAAGTAAGGGCTCAACTGAGTAATTTCAAGTAGACCAGCTGTGTATGCTAACTGGCAATCACTGCAGTTAGGATTCTACCTTCCAACAGAGACGGGGAGACAGAAGGCCTAATGTCAGGTGTTGGCTGGAATGAACAGTTAAAAAAAAAAGGGGGGTGCCTGAGTGGCTCAGTCGGTTAGGCGGCCGACTTCGGCTCAGGTCGTGATCTCATGGTCTGTGAGTTCGAGCCCCGCGTCGGGCTCTGTGCTGACAGCTCAGAGCCTGGAGCCTGCTTTGGATTCTGTGTCTCCCTCTCTCTCTGCCCTTTTCCTGCTCATGCTCTGTCTCTATGTCTCAAAAATAAATAAACGTTAAAAAAAAAAAAATTAAAAAAAAAAAATTGGCAGCCTTGAGTTTTCTCAGGCAGGAATTTTAAGGGGAACTGGGGTCATCTTAGGATGTGGCCTTGAGGTGTTAAGAATTAAGTTAGTGTTTTTTCACTTATAGACCAAGGTCGAGGCCTAATTGAGAACAGGGCTCAAAGGAGCCTGGCTACAGTTTTGTCAAAGACAGAACCTCTGTCACCATGTGTTCTAGTGACACATGGTTGATAGTGTCTTTCATAGAGAAGGGGAAGTCTATGGGACAACTAGGTTTAGAATCTAGAGAAAACCAAATCCTATGTTGGACATGTTAAGTTTGAGGCATCCGAATGGCTAAGAAGTTAAATAAAAGAATGGGTCATAGTAGAAGTCTGAGCTAGAGATGTAAATCGAGAGCTGTCAGCAAGATGTAACTCAAAGATCACACAGGTAGGAGTGGGAGATTGAGAAGACATACGGACCCCAGGATTTGCCTTACAAATCACTCCTTGAAAGTGATTTGATACAGAAATGTATCACCGTTAGGTAGATGGATCTGTTTCTAATCGTCAGAAAGTAAAATTAATAGATCAATCAGGGTAGCTGTTAAATATTTGGAGATTTTTATTTTGATGTGAAACCTATCTCTATTTGCTATTTCTTTTTTTTTTTTTTAACGTTTGTTTATTTTTGTGTGAGAGAGAGAGCACGAGCAAGGGAGGGGCAGAGAGACAGGGAGACAGAGAATCCCAAGCAGGCTCCACACTGTCAGCACGGAGCCTGATGCGGGGTTCAATCCCATAAACTGTGAGATGATGACCAGAGCAGTAATCAAGAAGAGCTGGGCATTCAACCGCCTGAGCCACCCAGGTCCCCTCTATTTGCTATCTCTAAATCATAGCCAAAAACTTACATTTATTGCACACTACTGTTCACACCTAACATATGTGGAAAACTGGACAGAGAACGGTCAAATAATTTTTGCCTTACAAAATTAGTAAGGGTTGGATCCTGTATTCGAAACTAAGCAATCTGTTCCCAGAGGCTGTAATCCGAATACTATTATATGGCAAGCATAGTAGTTTGGCTTATTTATTTAATGAGTCATAAATAACAGACTATATAAAATAGTTCCAGTTAAGTTTTTATTGGACATTTGCTCATGTGTGCATGGCTGGGTCATTAGGGTTGGGGCACAATTGACTTGGAGTCTGTGCCCCAAGGTATTACACCCAAACTCTAGGAAGAGTAGAACAAGCTCCAACCCATTAAGAACAAACAAATAGAAAATTTAAAAAACACGAATTGTAGGGGATCGCTGGGTTTGCTCTGGACTATGGCATCGAACTGAATTCCTAGTCCTGGACATAATTTGCTACTTAGGGAGAGGAGTAAACATTTCCCCCCATCACACACTTAAGTCTTTACCTACAAACATTATACAGAGTATTGACACACTGAATTCACATGGTGATGTTAAGTATTGAAGAGGTCCTTGAAGGCAGGAATTGTTTTATTCCATCTGTTTTTTGACTACATTCTCAGTGCCTAGCAGAGGTCTCCTGGCATGGAGGAGGAGCCCAAGGGATGCTTGATAGTGGAGGAAGAATGGGAAGGAACAAGAAAGGAAGGAAAGGAAAGGTGGCAGGAAGGCAGGAAGAAAGGAGGAAGAAGGAGAAAAAAAAGGGAAGGAATTCAAAGCAAACCTACAGGACGCTTTTAGAAGGTGAGCAAGATGCCCTCCAAGTTATGTTTCTAAGAATAAGTTTTTCCCACGTGTAGTGTGCAGAAACGTCCTGGTTCCACCTGAAAGAGACTAACTGGCCTTCTGCTCCCTGCCCTTCCAGCCTGCGACTCCCTACGGTGGCCTACTAGTCCCGCCCACTCCCTCCCGACCGCGTCAGCCAGCCTACCTAGCCACTGCGCCTGCGCGCACGGAGCGCTCCGCCGCGGGCCGTCGGGGCGGGGTCGAGAGCGGGGCGTTCCGCCCAAGGGAAGAGGAAGAGGAAGTTGGGGGAGGATCCTAGCTGGGAGTGAACCGGAAGTGTAAACGCTCTTGCTTCTCTTCGGCCAGGCGGAACCTGCTCTGCTGGGCCCGGTGGCCGCAAAAGAACTTTCTATCTCCCGCCCCAACGGTCGCCGCCGCCAACTGCCTCGCCCGCCTGGCAGCCTTTCCCGCCTTCTCCTCCCTTCGGCTCCGCGCGGCCCTGTCTCCCTCTCGCCCCGCGGTATCCGCTTGCTGCTACCACCGCCTCCTCGTCTTCTGCCCGGCCGAGCGGCCCGCCCAGCTGCAGTGATGTGCGACAAGGAGTTCATGTGGGCCCTGAAAAACGGAGACTTGGATGAGGTGAAAGACTATGTGGCCAAGGTAAGCGGCGACGAGTGGCTTACGCGAGAGCACAGAGGTGGGATGCCGATGGATGGGGCCGAGGAAGCTGACGCGAGCTGGGCTGGCGGGGATGGGGGTGGGGGGAGGAGAAACAGCCTGGATGGAGATGGCACCGAGGAGAGACGGGAGTCTGGGAGCGTCTAAGTTGAGGGAAGGGTCCTGATAACGCGGTCGCGTTCTGTGTCAAGTAACTGCTTGGTGATACAGTCAGGCTCTTGTCTGCCTGCCCCCTTGGGAGAGGAGTGGTAACCCTCTGTTAGGGTCGCTTCTGAGCACTGGTCATTTGAGTTTGGCCCTCTTCTCTGCCTGAGTGAGTTAAATCTCTCTTTGAATGGGGGTAATTCTCCCATCTTGGACCTGCCGGGTGCTGAACGAATCAGAGGGACGTCTTCTTGAACTTTGAGCCGCTTAAGAATTTAAAGTATTCATTGACCGTGAAAAAGAGTGCCGAAAATAGCAATGGTTAAAATTCTGAAACTTAGTATCACTTCACTGCGAAGCCTTCTCGTTGGGTGTGGCCTTTTTCCTCTCCCACACTACAGCAAATACATACTTGCTTCGAGTGGTAAGGTTGTCCATTAGCGCCTGGGGATGTTTAGGATACAGAATAGTCTTCCAAGAAGCACGTCAACTTTAGTTACTCCATATACAACTTTGACCCCATCTGAAATGAAATCCCTAAACGTGTAATAAATAGCGTGCCGTTTAGTCACAGTGTTTTTAGGGGTAAAACCATGATGAGGAAAGCTAATCTTCAACCTAAACTCAAAATATAAAATTGAATCTGCCTTGTGGTGGAGTGGGAAAATTCTAAGCTGACCCCCAGAACTGTGCCTTTCGTAATGATGAGAGTACCTACATGTTTTTTGTTTTGTTTTGTTTACTCTGGTGGTAATGTTAAAAAAAAAAAAAAAAAACCCAAAAGTATAACCTTATGACGTAACCATGGAGGACATCTTGCTTCTAAAAAGTATAACTCTAGGGTATAGCCTTGGAGAGCATCTTCCTCGCCTTCTGAAAGTGTGAGAACTGGATCTGAATTTTCGTTCTTCAAAGGATATGACCACTGATTACGCTGCTTTTCCTTCAGAGATCTGTGTTAGGAAGCAACTAAGCAGAAGCAGAGTTTCTTAAAACTTGCAGGATTGTGTAAGGCAGGCGACCGCTGGCGTTTACTCTGTTTAATAAACCACGCTTGCAGATGCGAGTGTAGGTCTTTGGAGTGGATTCGTAGGACGCCTTCTCATCACTGCCTTGTCAACTAGTGGCCGTCTGAAACCTAACTTACTGGATGTTCCGATACAAAGTTTACAGGAAGAAGTGGCTGAGCCGCTTCCATCCCTGGTAGATTTTTCAGTGATGGGACACTGCACTACTCTGGAAGTGAGTGGGCTCTTGTTTTTTCGTTATGGCAGAAGCTGGGTTATTTGACTAACTTGAAATATAAAAAGTTGGTTAGTAGTCATGGAGCTTACAGCTACAAAAGCGACACCATTCATGTGGTGTCTTCCTGATACGTTATTGTACATCATTCTTGTGAGTCTTGTGAAATCCTTTTATTAGTCCCATTTTACAGAAATGCAAGGCACCGAAGACAAAAGTCCAAAGTTACAGAGATAACAAATGGTGAAGCCAGGACTGAACTGCTGACTCCAAAACTTAGGCCCTGTAACTGCTCCATGCAGTCTCTCCCGATACAGAAAGTAATTGTGAAAGTGTGTAACGCCAAGATTTCTGGGAGGGCCTTCCCAAGGTCTACGTCAGGCAGGTGAATTACTCCCAGGGTTCTCAGTTACGCAAAAGACGTTAAAATAATGATGGATTAATTTTTGTTGGATTGTTTTAAAATCAGGTCATTGTGTTTAGTGTAATTTTTCCCCCCTATTACTACAAAACTGCCCATTCTCATCAAAAGGGATGTGCACGAGGGGCGCCTGGGAGGCTCAGTCGTTTCAGCCTCTTCGACTCTTGGTATCCGCTCAGGTCCTGATCTCACAGGTTGTGGGCTCTGATGAGCCTGCATGGAGTTCTCTCTCTCCCTCTCCCTCTCCCTCCGCCCCTCCTTTGCTTGTGCGCGCTCTCCCTTTCTCTAAATAAATAAATAAATAAATAAATAAATAAATAAATAAATAAACAAACAGCAACAAGATATGCATGAGAGGAAGGCTAGACATTCAAAGAAAAGGAAGTATTAAGAACTGGTTTATCTGAAAGCGTTTGACAGTCAAACGTTTGACTGTCACGTAATCCTGTGAACAGTGAGCTTTTTCCTTAGTTTTTTTTTGAGTAACTCGAGTCTCTTAAAATACTGTTTGTTTTGTTAATGAAAAATAACAAAAAATAAAACCACCAAAAACCAGTCCGTCTTTACTGACTGAGTTCCCTTTTGGTGTCCCTTCCCACTCTCAAGTGCTTGTGACACGGTTTCTTCTGCCCGGCAGCCGCTTTCCCCGCTTCCTCATGGACGCCCCTCTTTCATCCACACTTTATGAACATTCGTGATACTCTGAACTGATGTGGTGTGCTTCTGTCTAAGTAAGTGCGTGTAAAGAAAGTACATAAAGGACTGTTGGGAGTCCCCGGTTTTCCTTCTAAGCAGTGAGAGCCTTTAAAATACTCGCCTCAGTACTCGCGTGAGGACCTCTGATGGCGTTAATATGTACGAACGGACCCGTAGGTGAAGCAGTGTAGTATTTTCCCTCTTTAAAACTAGTGTTTAAAAAATCAGTAATTTTACTTTTCTACCTGCTTCTGACTTACATACAGAAATCCGAGATGTGGATAGGCGTAAATTCCTGATTTGGGGTGAGTTCTAGAACTCTGAAAAATAAGGCCACAGCCCCCAAACCATTGAAAATTGTGTATTTCTAAATGGAAAAAGCACATAGGGAAAATTTTAGGTTGACCCATATTAAATGTTCATCTGTAACATTAAAACAGGATCTGAGACAGTTTGGCTTCTTAACTGACCTAAAGACCATACTTGGTTCATTCATTCTTCTTGGACACCTTTCATATCCAAGCACTTTGCTAGGCCAGGCCGGCTAGTGAAGACACTGGACACAGCGCTCGGGGAACTTGAGCATCTGTATTCAGCAGACTCGTGTGGGAGAATGGTCATAGTTTTTAAGAAGTATGAAAACTGTAACTGACACCTCACGTAAAGTTCGGTTTGTCCCTTGGGAAAACAGGGGAAAGCCAGAAAGTCAGGTACTCACGAGCAGCAGGTCCTTGTAGCCCCGTTTTCAGTCTGTACGCTTGGCCGCCATTTCTGCCTTTATGTTAATTTCTTACGTTGGAGTTAATTCTGCTCTCACCTGAGTTCCAGACTTTCTGATGGACAGTTCTGTTCGAATAAATTCCAGATTGACCCCACATTGCCCTCTCAAAACCTGTTTTCATTTTCGTTGTCTCCATTTCGACTAATGACCTCATAACCCAACCATTTCCCCAAATGAGAAATTGGGGAATTTTTCCAAATTTCTGAATGTTGTCAAGACTACCTTCCTAGTCTTATCCATTCTTGACTCTCCATTCTTTTCACTACCATAGATTAATCGCTGTGTCTTTCCCACCCGAACTGTATTTTCCTTGACTATAGTATTCCTCTCTTTCCTGGTTAACTTGCACATCTTAGTTGAGGGGATCTGTCTGTATTTTGAATTCTGAGCATGTTTTCTTTTTCAGCCAGCCTCCTTCACTACCCCGAAAATACTTTTATGATTCCCCATTATTAGTTTTTTTTAATTTTTTTAATATTTATTTATTTTTGAGAAAGACAGAGCATGAGCGGAGGAGTGGGAGGGGTAGAGAGAGATGGAGACAGAATCTGAAGCAGGCTCCAGGCTCTGAGCTGCCAGCACAGAGCCCGATGCGGGGCTTGAACTCGTGAACTGTGAGATCATGACCTGAGCCGAAGTCGGCCGCTTAACCGACTGAGCCACCCAGGCGCCCCAATTAGTTTTTTTTAAAAAGCCACCTATCCCTTGGTTTGGAATACTAGTACACCATGATCTGGCTGCGACCTGGCTTTCTGCAAGCACTGTCTGCAGATGCTCAGCCCCAGACAGACGCTGCCAGCTTGTTTCTTACTTGTGTGTCTTTCTATGCACTCTTCTCTTCCTCCCTGAGCAGGTCTGCTCACCTCAATCCCTAACCCCCAATCCCGTGAGCTCCTGTTTATCTTCTTAGCTTAAATATCACTTCTTTCAGAAAAACATTTGACTTCAAATGGTACACTGCTTCTTTTACTGTTTCAGTTATCAAATTGCTGTGACTTTGTTTATATGTCTGTCTTTAATTAGGCTCTGAGCCTCTGGAGCTTAGGTATTATATTCTTTTTCATCTTTGTATCTCAGTACAGTGGCAGGGAATTTCACACATTAAAAGCATATGTTCCAAGAAATTCTTTTTGTCTTAACTTAGCTACAGTTTCAACATACTTCATTAGCAATATGATTACCATTGACAGAGTGGTTTATATTGCCAGGTACTAGAAGACACTCTGCAAGATCTTTACCAAAATTTTCACTTCCTTTTTACCACGGCATTTCAATATAGGTAAAGGTATCCCCGTTTTAAGGATGAGGAATTTGAAACGTCAGAACTTAAGCAACTTAACAAGCCGACAAAGTAAGTAGCACAACTGGAATTTAAACCTAGAGCTGTCGGACTCTACGGCCCATATTTTTGTCACTCTATCAGTCTCCCTGAAATGGCTGTCTGGTGTCTTAGCTCAGAGTAGCTTAGCATCAGCACGCTAAGAAAGAGAAAGGGGCTTACGAGAAGTAGGCACAACAAGTTAGCTCTGATTATGCATAATGACATAGAAAAATGGCTACAATTAACAATTTGGAAATAGCATAGAAACAGTGTCTCTTATAAACTTTAAATCGCATCTGGGGGTTATCTTTGCTCAGCGTACATCTACAAAGAGACTGATAGTTTGTTAACTTGTGGAAATTTGTATTTATAGTCACACAGTTTTGGGGGGTTTTTCTTTAAAAAAAATTTTTTTAAGTTTTCTCTACACCCAGTGTAGCACTTGAACCCACACCTCGCTCTGCTACCAAGAGATGCATGCTCCACCGACTGAGCTAGCCAGGTGCCCAACGTAGTCACACAGTCTTAACAGTTTATGTTCATAATTGTGATCCAATGCAGTACAGAAAAAATTAAATTGTGTGTGTTTGCCTTAAGAAACAAAAGTTAAGTGTTGAGATTTCTATTCAATGGTTTAAATTAAACAAATTGCAGGAGTGCCCGGGGGGGCTCAGTTCATTAAATGTCCGACTCTTGATTTCTGCTCAGGTCATGATCTCACGGTTCATGAGTTCAAGCCCTGCATCGAGGTCTGCACTGACAGTGCAGTGCCTGCCTGGACTCTCTGTCTCCCTCTGTCTGTGCCCCTCCCCTGCTCACTTTCTTTCTCCCTCTCCCTCTCCCTCTCTCTTTCTCTTTCTCTTTCTCTTTCCCCCCTCCCTCTCACCCTCTCACCCTCTCCTGCTCTCCCCCTCTCCTTCCCTCCCTCAAAAATAAACTTTAAATATACATAAATTAAACATATTGCACTTTTTTAAAAAGGATGTTCTTAAAATTTTGTATATTTGAGCATCGTGATTCCATGTGTAAATATAATTTCATTTACTTATCATATAATTTCAATTTACTTATCACATCAAGTCATGAATATAGTTAATGTTGCTAAACCCTCATTTTAGAGATCAAGAGACTGAAGTAAAGATTAAATAGTTTGCCCAAGGTCATAAAGCTCTTGACTAGTGAAGCTGAGATTTGAACTCTGACTTCATAGCTCCTTTCTATTGTACTTCATCATGCCATTGACCTTCTTTCTCAATAATGCTAGGTAATTCAGGGGATACTGTATTATTGAGTATACAAGTGTTAAAAATCGTCACATCAGGATGGTAATTATCCATTGAGACTACTTAGGGGTGACCTTTTTGGTAGATTTTGAGGATCCCTCAGTCCTGTGAGTTGTATTGATAAATAGTCCCTTATAATCTCAACCAGGTCCAAAACATGTAGTCTCTTGTTTACATGTGCTTCTGTTTCACTTGCTGTGAAATACTATACATCAGGTCCGTAACTTCCCTTTCTCTGTGGTTTCTTTCTTCTCCAGCCTCCATACTAATTACATCTGCCTTTGACACCCTGATAGGTTTTAAAAGCAACAATTGTGCACTCTTTGAAAGGATAGGATCTCTTGAACCTGAGAAAAGTATCAACTCTAATCTTTAGAAATTGCCAGGACTTATTGGGATCACTTTTCACTTTCCTGATAAAATAGGCAATTTAAAAACAGTCCTAATTCAGTCTGTCTTGCATTTATTCATTTTAGGCGGTTTCCTTTTTCTCCATTCCTTTTTTAACTTGCCAGTTTCTTATATCAAAAAGATTTGTTGCTGTGTTATGTATGTCCTTTCTGCATCAGGGCTGGCGGCTCAGTCAGAAAGCAAATATATCAGCTTGTATAAATATAGGTGCCCCCCGAAGGTATAGAAAGTTTAGTATAGATACTCTTCTGTTAGTCTGTTTGTTTTTTTTTTTCTCTTTAATGCAAGGGAAGACCTTTTGTATATTGGAAGGCTAGTGTTCACTCAGATGTCCATAGGCTATGTATAATATTTTGCTCTAAAATTTTAAATGGTATCCTTACCCTAGTGCAGACAATTAAAAGCATAATAAATTAAAGCCAATTTAATTGTAAAAATAACATAAACTTATTATTTAAAAGATGGTGCTGTGTTGAATAAAATAAATTAAATATAGTGTCCCATTGCCCATCCCCCCCCCCCCCCATGGTTTCTTTAAAATATGGCTTGTCAGGTGCCTGGATGGCTCAGTCCGTTAACTCTCTGACCTGATTTCAGCTCAGGACATGATCTCACGGTTCGAGAGTTCTAGCCCCGTATGGAGCTCAGCATTGACAGCTTGGAGGCTGCTTGGAATTCTCTCTCTCTCTCTCTCTCTCTCTCTCTCTTTCTCTCTCTCTCTCTCTCTCTTCCCCCCTCCCCCCTCCCCTGCTCGCTCTCTCTCTCTCTCAAAAAATGAACTTAAAAAAGAAAATAAAATATAGGTTGTAGTAGGTATTTTCAAGACAGAAAAGCATAAAAAAGACAAAAAAATGGCCCATAATTCTATCTAGATAATTCCTGTTAATTTTAAAAAGTGAAATTAATTCAGGAACAGATTAAAAAACGCAGCAGCTATGGCTCCCTTCCCAGGTCTCTGCAAACAAAGCAGACCATTCTTAACAGTTTCACCTAATTTCAGAAAAGCACTGGAAATTTACTTCTCTGTTTCCCCACTTGAAAATGATTCGTACATACATACCTTCTGTGCTTTGCTTTTTTAATTCCCTGATAATTTATCTTCGGTTCCACATTGACATTTATTCATCCTCCCCTTTTTTTTCAGTGGGACACAGTATTCTGTTTTCTATTTAATGGATATCCATAGTTTATTTGATCAGTGATAAATGTAAACATTTTTTTCCAGCCTATTTTTGTAATTAAACAGGGCTATCGTGATTACCTGTGTGTATACCTTGACAGCTTTTGAGCCTGTATCTGTATTCCCCTGCTGGTTAAGTTTTATCAACTAGGCACGAATCAGTAAGCATGTAAGGCTAGTTCCTCCCTCACAACATCAGCAGCACTGGGCACCATCACAGTTTTCAGTTTTTGCCATGATTTGTTGCTTCAAATCGCATTTCTTTAATGAGGAAATCCAACATTAGAACTTCATTAGCATTTATGTCTTTTTCCCCCAATTTCTTTTTTATTTCTTTTGTTCAGTTTTCTGTTAGGTAGTTGGTCTTTTCTTGTTGATTTGTATAAGCCCTTTATAAATTAAGGAATTTAGTTTTTTATCGTATTTTTGCAGATATTTTTTGCAGTATGTCTTTTGACTTCATCTGTTTTGTTCTGTAACAGTCTCTACTTTTATGTGGTAAATCTGTCGTTTTTTCCCCCCTTATATGACTTGAGTATTTTCTCCTATGACAGAGATCTCTTTCTTCTCTTTAAGATTATAGATAAATTTGGTCTTCTAGAATTTTTTTTCCAATTTTTTTTTTTGGCATTTTAGGCAGTTGATCCTTCTATTATTTATTTTGAAGTAAGCCACAAAATAGGAATGTAGTTTGTGTGTTTTTTAACAGTTTGTTTCCATACCATTTATTGTGTAATTTTTTAATTTGTTCCTGAATTAATAATCTGAACAATTGTCTTCATCATCAACAGAATTCCAGTATGTGTTTGGTTTTCTTGCTTTATTTCTCTGCATACTAGATTGTTTTACTTATTGTAGCTTCATAATTTAGTATGGAATAGAGCCATTTTCTTCTTATATCCTCTTCAGAATTTTTACAGGAAACTTCCTTTAAGATTTTTTCTTTTTTTTCTATTGCTCAGGGAACATCTTTTGAACGACCTCAGACTTAACTCTTATGTCTCCATAAGCATTAGACATTTTTTTTTTCCTAGAATGCTGGCATCATGTAACCTAAAGAACATAATGCTATAGATTTTAATTCTTTCTGAAGTATCTTAGGATCAGAGGATATAGTACAGCATGGGAATATTCTGTATCAAAGTGTTTGTAACAGTGAAATTGTGTTTAATCAAATCACAGCTGAATTGATAATTAAGAGTTACTATAGGTACTCTGACAAAGGCCACCTTGGAGTAAGAAATACAACTGAAATTAATTTTTTTGCAACTGTATCTTTATTAATAATTCTGATAAGCGTGGGAGGTTGGTTTTTCTTTTGCTTTGCTTTGCTTTGCTTTTTTTAGTCTACAAAACGTTACAGAGGTGGAGAGGAGCTGTGATTACTGAAAGCAGTGAGAGAAGAAACAAAAACATGCGCTGACCCAGGAAAATGAAGGGCCAAGAGTCATATTACCTTAAATTTCTAGATGCCCACACAATAATGAATATGTATGAAAGTGTGAGCTTCATGAAAAGTTTAAATTTGGTCCACTTTTCTCTTATTTAAAAAGTCAGCTCTTGCTTCAACAGTCCACATACTAAAATTGGAACAATACAGAGATTAGCATGGCCCCTGCGTAAGGACGACACGCAAATTCGTGAAGCATTCGTATTTTTAATAAATAAATAAATAAAAAATAAATAAATACAATTTTTTTTAATTTTTTTTAACGTTTATTTATTTTTGAGAGACATAGAGACAGAGCGTGAGCAGGAGAAGGGCAGAGAGAGAGAGAGAGGGAGATACAGAATCTGAAGCAGGCTCCAGGCTCCGAGCTGTCAGCACAGAGCCCGACGTGGGGCTCGAACTCACAGACTGTGAGATCATGACCTGAGCTGAAGTCGGCCGCCCAACCAACTGAGCCACCCAGGCGCCCCATAAATACAATTTTTTTAAAAAGTCAGACATGTGTGGGATATATTTTGGAAAGATTTCTATTTGACTATATAAAATAATGAACATTTTGATATTTAGGTCTCAGTTCTTGATCTTCTGAAAAATTTAGGTATCAAAGAAAGGGAGTTTTCGAAGCTCTAACACTCTCCTTAGAGAATTTGGAATTTCATTGTTGATTTAGCCATCATGCTAATGGCTTTGGAATTAAACCCTCTAGCTGTGGTTCTCTTAACTAACTGGATACCTTTGAGTGAGTGAGTTAGCTGCTCAGAACCTGAGTTTCCTCAGTTGAGAAAAAATGAGGATGTTAGTAAGACCTACCTGATACATGTGAACTGTGTACCTTTTTCCCTGACATGTGGTGAGTGTTAGCCAATAAATGTTAAGCCATTGTTACTCATAATAGTAACCATAAATTTATTTACAAGAAAGCTACTTCAATATCCATCTAGTCCACTTCCCTTATTTTGTAGAGGAGGAAATATTAGATGTTAAAGGGCTTGACCCAGATCATACTGCTAATTAGTATTAGGACTTTAAAGCAGTTTTCTGCAACCAGACAGGTATTTTTTTTTCCTATACGATGGTATTTTATAATAAAGTACTTTATACTTTATTACCTCTGATGGAATATTTTTTGTCCACCCTACCTGCTTTGTAAATTTCTGCTTATTTTTAAGTTCTTGTTCAGCATAGCATTCCCCATTTGTGCAGTTAATTCTTTATTTATGCCAATGTAGTATCTAATATAGATACAGAAGCCAATATGGAATATAGATATCTAATATAGAACTTTTTCACTGTGTTTATGCTGTAGTGCAGTGTTTCTTAAACTGGAGAGCTTTGGGCTCCTTATTTGACTGACAAGTCCCTAGACTTGAATTTGAAAACAGTAGTTAAAAAACTCAAATCTTGCTCTGTAGAACTCTTGCTCTTGTCTTTAAAGTTTTGAATGTTCAAAAAGAGTTTTGTCCTACTGACTGGTTTTTACAAAAAGGTGCATGTGTAGGAGTGGATCACTTGTTACCATTTAGATATTAAATAGTGCCTCTCAAACTTGAGAACTCAGAGATTCCCTCCCCCCAGAATATTCTGTAGATCTTGATTTAAGATGCAGTGTTTGTAGTGGAGCTTTTGTGTTTTTAGGGTGGAGGTTCCCAGAATTTGAAGGCCCTTCCCTCTAACATAGTATGAATCTTGGTAAAATGTAAGGCTTGGCTCCTACTACAACAAATGCCAAAAAGGACAAATAACTTGCTTTTTCCTGCCTGCACTTAGGAAATGGACCCATAATCCATAACCCTAATCGGATGCTTTTATCTGGAGCTGATACAAAGACTCAGGTACCATAAAGGATTTGTGGCAGCAGTAAAACCTGCAGTTTCAAAAAGAGAAGTAGTGGTGTGCCCATTTGTGGCATCTCTTCTGCGCCCAGGTGATTCTTTGAACATTTTGGTTTTATTCTTGTTTTTAAGCCTCCTTCATTCCTGTACATTCACTGAGCTTGGTTCTTCAACCTTCACAGTAATTCTGGGAGATACTTTTAATATCTGTTTAATGCATTCCATTTCCGTCAATCATTGTGAATTGGTTTCCACTGCTTGTAATTAAGAGCCCCATATGAATTTTTACTTGCCTTTTCTCCATTATTGTGCTGTGAGTTTTTTGAAGATAAAAATCGTCTTGTATTTCCGTATTTATCACGTTGTCTCTTAACTGCCATATAGTTTATAGTTAAGTTTGGGTTGAACTGGTGTTCTAGGAACTAACCCTTCCTTTGTTGTTTCCGAAGTCGTTTTACCGCATTCCTCTTTGTATAAATAGTGTTCCTTCATTTCCTCTCTTGAAAATAACTGTTTTCAAAGTCTTTGTTTTAAACTCAGTAAGTTTTGCCCAACTTTTTCACACTAATACAGTAGTTGTGGGATACAGGAATAGTGACAATAGTTGTATAGCTATAACACACCTTCCATTTGTAACCTCTCATGGCCATCACTTTAGAATTTCAGTGAAGAATTTTTAAAACCATACAGACTGAGTAAAAATGAAGGTAGTTTTATGCTTTTTTTTTTTGTGAAGAATAAGAATCATCATTGCTTTTTCATTGGTATTAATGAACAAATATTAAAATCTATACTTGATGCCACATTACTTAAAACAGAATGAAAGCGTGTGGACCATCAAACCAATAAAATTGAAAGCTCTCTAGCTGCAAGCGTATTCCTTGGAAAACACCTTTATTATTTATTTTAAACCCTTCTTTAGAAGAGTAATTATACTTTCACTTTGCATTCCAGCTGACCTGGGTTCAACTGCCAACCCTACCACTTACAAACCTTGACCAAGTTATTTAAGTCCGTCAACCTCAGCTTTCTCATCTGCAAATAGGGATTGTAATAATAACCGATTCAGATGTTTTATCTAATTTTTAAAAGAGATAGTGAGTGTAAAATTCAGCAAAGCAGTACCTAATAGATTGTAACTGCACAATGAATATCTGCTATTTGTGTTGTTTTTATGTAGATGCCTTCTTAGGTGGAGTCTTAGAGAGGCCAGCGCTGGCTTAGGCTTTGTGAACTCCACAGTCTCTATCATCAGTATTTGTCTCCGCAGTTATGCAAAAGCAGCCATAGATGATGTATAAGCAAATAAGCATGTCCGTGTTCCAATAACACCCTGCTTACAAAAGCAGGCGGCAGGCCAGATTTGGCCCATGGGGAGAGTTTGCTCATCCCGGTGTTAACATCGAAGTTACAAAAACTGACTTGTCTAATAAACTAAATTTTATTTCTTTCTCTTCAAGATTTTGAGATCTAAAACAATTAGCTTGTATGATCAAACATAAGACTTACTTTGGGGCTCAACATTTCCAAAAATATGATTCAGAAATCTTTCTGGTGTAAAGATATTGAAAGAAGAACAAGACCTGGAAAAGCCACATGTAGATAAGGGGATGAGAAAGAAAGTTGAATGAAATTCTCTAAAAGAAAAAGCAGAGTCTTGATAGTAAATTTGAATCTTAGGCAAGAGGCCTAGAATTATTTTGAAAATTAAAAATCATTGCTTGTATACATGCAGATAAGAACTGAGTTAGATCATTAAACTGAAAGGAAATTCTACAGAATTATTTTGGTTATCAAAGATCATCCTTCACCAAAATGTTCCAGAATTCTTCTCTCTCTAAGTCTTAATGCCAGTCCCATAACCTCACTTGATTTTCAAACTCCAGAAGTGAAAGAGAAGGCTAGTTAGTACGGTTTCCACTGGTTCATTCATAATTCATTCAGCAGATACAATTAAGCACCTATAGTATCAGTAAGCATAGGACTTTCAGTAGTGAATATTTCTGAGGATCTGTTTTCTTCAGTAGGTTCTTTTTAAAAGGGTGTACAGGCTAAACAAATAAGATAGTTGTATGGGTTCTGAATAAATTATTTGCCTATTTAAAACATGACAAATAAAACGTAGAAAGCAACTATACAAATGCATTAAGAAATTCTACGATTATATAAAAATAGTAGACTGCTTTAAAAGCCAAGAAGTAGCCATGTTTGCTTGCAGTGTAGTGGAGAATGAGTATATAGAACATCAAATTCAAAATGGAAGATAACGGGGCGCCTGGGTGGCTCAGTCAGTTTAGCGTCCAACTTCGGCTCAGGTCATGTTCTTGTCGTTTGTGAGTTTAAGTCCCGTGTCAGGCTCTATGCTGACAGCTCAGAGCCTGGAGCCTGCTTTGGATTCTGTCTCCCTCACTCTCTGCTCCTCCCCTGCTCACACTGTCTCTGTCTCAAAAATAAACAGACATTAAAGAAAAGTTTTTTTGAAATGGAAGATAATGGGAACAGATTGCCTGCTGTTTGAGTACTTACCCTGTGCAAGGTATGGTCCTACATAATAAATTAATATAGACATGCATATGATTTAATCTCACATTTAACCAGGTAGGCTTTATCTCCATTTTATAGTTAGAGAAATGAAAATTAAGCCACTTGCCTGAAATCCTACAGCTCGTAAGTGGAAGGACAGGATCTGGTCTGACTCATCCAGAAGAGTACTCTTTTCCCATCTGAGCTATGAGTGAAATACTTCAGTGGGAAAAAACTGAAGATTATTACAGTAGGTAAAGCATTGAGAAGCAGCAAAAGTTAGGGAGGAACGTATAAGTTTGAACCGATAAATAGAAATACAAGTTTTCACAACTGAAAAGAACACCCAAAATTGGACATAGAGGGTCCCTATCTTTTATTCAAAATCAGTAAACACAAATGAGGAGCAAGACACATCTTGGCTAAAATGATTAACTATGAAGTAGTTTTTCTTTTAGGTCGATATGCTTATGGGCAAAATTATAATATTAATTTTAAGGGGTTAAGTCATCTTTCCTTTATGTTATTTTTGATAGTACTGGAAAACAGTGAAACATCATTCGTGTCAGGAATAAAATATATAATGTATTCAAGTTGTCACTCATGTATGATGGTGACAGAAAAATCTTAAGAAAATATATATACCCTCCCCTTCCCACTCAATAGATTTTTGTAGAGATTGTGTTTAAAAATTGTAGGAATTGAATTACTCTTCCCCTCCTTTCTTTCTTGGTCCCTTCCCTTCTCCCTCTCCCTCTCCCTATCATGGGTTTATTTACAGATACTGACTTTAGGAATGTAAATCATTGGATCCAGACAGAAGATATTTCCCTGGCTACCTATGGTTTTAGGAATAAATTCCAGCTGTGGAGCCGTGAATTAGTTTTCTTGAAACTGAAGCTAATTTTTTTATCATTAATTTTTCCAAATTGAGATACTATTAATAATGTTTAGAGTGGATTTAAAAAATTTTAATTTTATACCAGCAGTAAAAGTTTCAGCACTTCACTATTTCCATTGGAAAATGTCTAAGTGTAACTAATGGCTTTAAAACCTTCCAAATAAGAGGGGTGCTTGAGTGGCTCAGTCGGTCAAGTGTCCAACTTCAGCTCAGGTCATGATCTCCCAGTCTGTGAGTTTGAGCCCCTCGTCGGGCTCTGTGCTGACAGCTCAGAGCCTGGAGTCTGCTTCACATTCTGTGTCTTCCTCTCTCTCTGCCCTTCCCTCTTTGTGCCTCCCTCAAGCTCTGTCTCTCTCTCTCTCTCTTTTCAAAAGTAAATAAATGTTAAAAGCAGAAAAACTTTTAAAAACCCTTCCAAAGAAGAAAAATAAAGTGAGCTTTTAATAAGTAAATCAACTATACAAAATTAAGTGACTGAAATAGGCATCTTGGGGGAAATAAAAAAGAAACTTCATTAAAAGTTCTGTGTAGGGGCCCCTGGGTGGCTCAGTTGCTTGAGCCTTCAGCTCAGGCTCAGGCCATGTTCCCAGGGTTGTGGGATCAAGCACTGCATCGGGCTCCACAGTGAGCGTGGAGCCTGCTTAAGAGTCTCTCTGTGCCCCGGCCCCGCCCTTCTCCCCTGCTCACGCGCTTTCTCACTCTCTCTAAAAAAATAACAAAGTTCTGTGTAGTGTAGATAAGGGAATATACCATAAGATTTGGGGCCTTAGCTATCATGGACTTTCATTTATAAACATTTTTTTGTTAGTAAAGAAGGTAGATATTTAACACTTTTATTAGTTAAAAATACTTACAAAAATGAAAAGTTATGCATTACATTTGCACTTAAGTTTTTCTCTGGTTCATATTTTATTTAGTTTTCAATAGTTCCATGTGATACTGGTAACTTAAAGAAAATGAATGTATAATTGGTATATATACTTAGAGAACCTTGAATACTCCTGAGTTAGAATCCCAGAGACAGAAAAACATAGCTATTTATATTAACTATGTAAAAAACACAGGACTTCGGGGCAGCCAGGTGGCCCAGTCAGTTAAGCATCTGACTCCAGATTTCGGCTCAGGCCATATCTCCCTGTTCCTGAGATCGAGGCCCTCATGACAGCGAGGAGCCTGCTTGGGATTCTCTCTCCCTCTCTCTCTGCCCCTCCCCCACATGCACTCTCTCTTAGAATAACTAAACTTTAAACCAAAAAAAATAAAACACAGGGCTTTGTTTTATTTTGTAGTTCTCATCCTTAAACAAGTTACCTGTATTTTGTTTGTTTTTGGCTATGAACAGGTTCTTTTTAAAAAAAAAATTTGTGCCATATTATCAGGCATCATTACCTTTGAAGTTTCTTCACATTACTACTATTTGCAGTAAGTTCGTCAGTGAACATAACCCTCGGTCGGGAACGTGTCTGGGTGACTGGTCCTGGTAGCTTTTAGAAGGTGTTCACTTTGGTCAGGATCATCTGAGTAAGGGTTTTAACTAGTAGTAAGGAACTATTCAAAACAAATTTAGAATGTTTTCTGTAGATGTATTATTACGTATTTACTAAATAGGTGCTCATTAAATAAATGATTATTATGGGTATTATTACTGTTCATTTCTTTGAAATGAGTTCATACTTAGAATATTGAAAGTTTGATGCATTTGGTGTGGCAGACCTCTCCTGTTAACTTTAAAGAAAATATGTAGAATTAAGGGCAAGCTGATTATATCTTTCTCAGACCTACCTACCGTTCTGTCGGGCCATCTACCTGCATAATCACTTTCTTCGTTTGCGTTGCTCCTCAACGGTGAATTATACATGTGAATCCATTGCCGTGTTGTAATTTATAACTCCGGTACTTTTTATCCATTAATGTCACCAGGGCAGTAATATCTGTTTTGGGGGGAGGGGGGGAACTGGGCAAAGTTATATCCTAGGGCAAGGACTTTTAACCTCAAAGAGCAGAGGCGAGAGGACAGAGGGATTATTGTAGGAAAGGAGGAGCCATAGCATTCATCCAGTTTCCTACAGGCTCTGTCATTATAAAAATATTAAACACCACTATCAAGGAAATTCTGAACTACAGGTGAGGAAAGATAATAAATACTTAGCTATTAACTGGGTTACTAGCGACATTGACCCAACAATATAAAATTTGTTAAATATAATAGTTTTACTACATTCTACTATCAGTCAGGTGCCAGTATTAACTTACATGGTGTGCTACAGAATGGTCACACATATGCTAATTTAGTCTAGTCTTTGTTAGGGAGTTTTTGAGGACACTGGTTTCTTGTGACAGAACAGTATGTGCTTATGCCTTAGAACTCAGTTACAGCAACATGTAGGTATCTTGCAGATCAAAGGAAGCACACTGCTTGTTTCTTGTCCCCTGAAAAAAGTCCAAAAAAAGGTTCTCTGAAGGAGTCAGATGAGCGTTTCATTTAGAAATATTGTAAAGAATGCTATCTCAATCTGAATATTTACTATTGAAATGAACTAATGTGTAGTAGAGGCCTGTAGGAAGTGCTGGATCTGGTAAACACCAAACCACACTGCTGCTGCAGACAAGAGATCTGAAACTTTTAAAAGTATGTGCATATTTGTGAATACATTTTATTCCATATTCAAACCATTTAGGAGAGTAGAGAAGGCAAATTTTGAAAGAATCTGGGAAGATCGAGACATGTAGAAAAATAGAAATACTAAGTAAACTACACCAGGTAAACTGACCTACTCTGTTCGGACCATGAATGTTAGAGACTGAGTACTTAGTGTCACAAAGCCCCTTGAAATTTTTTTTATTTACCATCGTACCTAACCTGTTGTCCCTTATTTGTCTTAAACTTCCAGAAGCTCTACTTAAAGTGAAAGTAGTATTAGCAGCCCACCAGAAGAGATTTACTCTCTGGACCACATAAGTGATTCAGATAACAATATCCCTAGAATATAGATAAATCAAACCAAAGATCCAATACTCATCCTGTTACAAGTAAACTTAATGAGGGGCGCCTGGGTGGCTCAGTCGGTTAAGCGTCAGACTCTTTCTTGATTTTGGCTCAGGTCAAGATCTCATGGTTCGTGTGTTTGAGCCCTGCATCGGGCTCTGTGCTGACAGTGTGGAGCCTGCTTGAGGTTTATTCTCTCCCTCTGTCTCTTCCCCTCCTCCAGGAATGCACGTGCCCACGTGCTTTCTTCTCTCTCTCAAAATAAACTGTAATGATACTCTAATGGCCACCATGTAATGTTAGGTTATTTGCTGAGTACTTTGTCTACATTTTCTCATTTAATTTTCATAAACATTTGATTTTAAAAAGACACCATGAAAGATTGTTTTTATGGGTAAGGTAAATGAAGATTGAAGAGATTTAAATACTGTGCCCAGGGTACAGGCTAGTAAGTGTTAGAGCCAAAATTTGTCTCTAGATCTGTTGGATTCCATAAACTACTCATTCCATTACATGAATAGGAGTATTTTTGAAAGGCTGAGGGAGTAGAGAAATGGAGTTTCAATGTCTGTTTGTGTGACTTAGTGCAGACCTGTTGTCACAAGAGAGTTGTAGAACCACAGGGAGACACAGCTCATGCTCTGTGAGTTACAGCTACTACTTGACCTCCATGAACTTGTCTTTTGTTCACCTCTTCACTTTTTTGTACATTTCTACCATGTAGAATAATGTCTAGCTCTTAGTGGGAACTCATAAATATTTGTTAAATAAATTTTCACGTAAATGGCTGGGAAATGAAAGAAATCTTTAAAGCTCGAAGGCCTCCGAAAAGCTGTAGAGCGGTGCTGTGCGTATGATGGTAGGCGTTTCTCTAGAGAGAGCCTGCAGCTGGTCTCTGTCCGGAAGATGAAATCAAGATCAGATTAAGGAGTATCAGCTTGAGCTGAAAGTCACTGGCAAGACCTGGAGTCCTAATGGCAGGACAGGAAGAGTATCCAAATTCTGAACAGGAAAGAAAGTATTAACAGGGACAGAGACCAGGTGAACCGGTTCGCCTTCATCCCGGCTTTAGCAAACTGGCAGAAAAGGGGTCGGAATCAGGGCGGGGAGGGGGGAGGCTGTGACACTGTCCTGGGAGTCAGCTCTTGTCACCCAGTACCTTAGGGGTGTTCTGTGTTCTTAAATGCTTTTAACTGTTTCTAAGGCATAATACAAAAGATAGGGAGATAAAATAGATGCCAGGCCACTTTGAGTTAATCATGTAAATAATCATTTCAAGCTTCATAATTAAACCAGTTTTTTTGCCTCATTATAAGACTTCTTTACCTTTGACATAGAAGATTGTTCATCATTTCATTTATAATTGGTTATTCAAGAGGAAACCATAAAATTATTACACAGTACCTTCAAACCAGGTTTTAGTTTGCCGGTTTTGCTTAATATGAAAGATGATTTCAGCACCTGCTTTGACTCCTTAGACGTTGACTGAAAATATTAAGACTTATTTTTTAAAATAAGCTTGGAGATTTCTGCAGTTAGTCCTGAAAGTGTTATACGTTCTTAATTCTTATTCATTCTGAATACTCCTTTTTGTAAGGATATATTTTGAACATATTTGTGAATAATTATTTTTTTTTAATGTTTATTTTTGAGAAAGACCGAACACGAGTGGGGGAGGGGCAGAAAGAGACAGAGACAGAATCCGAAGCAGGCTCCAGGCTCTGAGCCATCAGCACAGAGCCTGATGCAGGGAGTTCATGACCTGAGCCAGAGTTCAACGCTTGACTGACATAGCCACCCGGGCACCTCCGTGAATAATTATTAAGGAAATAATGGAGTGTATGTGTGTGTGTGTATATACATATAAATACTGGGTTTTTTCCTCAAAACTCTGTTAAATGAACTCTTATTATTGATTTTTACAAAACTAGAAAAATAGACCTTTGAATTTGAGTTTATAAATGTTTTCAAAGTCTAATGTGAAGTAAAATACTGACATATATTTTTTTTTAAGTTTATTTATTTTGAGAGGGGCAGAGAGAGAGGGAGACAGAGAATCCCAAGCAGGCTCCAGGCTCTGAGCTGTCAGCATGGAACCTGACGCACAGGGCTTAATCTAAGGAACCCACGAGATCATGACCTGAGCTGAAATCAAGAGTTGGATGCTTCACTGACAGAGCCACCCAGACACCTCAGTAACTGACAGATTTTTTAAAGCCGTGTAATTTTATATTAATTTAACTAGCCATTTCACAAAAGGTGTGGTTTTCCACAGTTTTGGGTCTATCCATAAGTAATCTTCTTACTTTTAATATAATAATTTAATATTTTTACCTTTATTTTCAAAATAGTAATTCCAGTATTAAGCTCTTCTTTTCTTCATTGGTAATTTAGGACATTTACTATTGGTTTGGTTGTGTGTTATTTTTGTTTATTCTTTTGTTTTCTTTGTTCTGGTTTGTGTTTGTACTAAAGCTTTTGATATTAATTTTTAGCTTTATTGCATTGGGATGAGAGAATAGGTTCTATATGGTTTTAAACTTTGGAATGTATTGAGGTTTTCTTTGGTCTGTTATAATCAAGATTTGTTAATCAGTGGAAATTAAATGTGTAGTTTCCATAAAGCACAAAGTTCGATATATATTGATTTGATCGTAGTGATTACTAATCATGCCTGCCATATCCTCCTCTGCCAGAGACTGAGCTTATTATGATCACTACCATGCTATTTGTGTCAGTTGTGTTCTTGATATTCCGGGTAGAGTCACAACTAACAAACATTTTTTAAATGTTACATGGACATCTTTTTTGCACATACTTTTCTTTGTCTTGAATTCAACTTTGTCATATTTTAATATTTTACTAATTTTTTAGAATGTGTGCCTAATATATTTTTGTTCATCTGCTTATATTTTTCACACTTTCTTATATTTTGTTTTTAGGTGTGTCTCTCAAGTAGCAGCTTCTATTTGGATTTTTGTTTGCCTTTCTTTTTGTTAATGTTAGTTAACAAAATGCAAGATTCATCCTTTATCTTTAAAGGTAACTGGGACTAGTTGCCTTTTTTATGGAGCAAAACCCTGCAAATTATAAGTTTGGTTATTCAGACTTGGGTATTGGGCAGATATTTTCTTGGAAATGAAGTTAGTGAGCCTGTCAGTTCAAGAAAAACAGCAAATAGTTTTTATAGGCAGTGGTAAAATTCAAGCTTTTAAAGAAAATTTAAATTTTGGGACATTTATATCTGCCAACTTGAGCTTTACAACTTCCCAATACTTAAGACTTTACTGATGAGATTGGAAGTATCATCAATGAATGTGATTGTTTTGATACCGAAGAAAGAAATGGGTCAACATTTGGAAGATCTGCATCACTCAGTAAACCGATACTTTCTAAGTGACCAGTGCATGACATTACAAAATCATGCATGTATATAAAAGATGCATTCAAACTGTGAATAGACTGATGGATTTTAATGTAAGAGTGTGATGTTCATTGATACAGTCTCAGATTCCACATTGTAAATAATTTTGAACAAACTACCAATTGAGTTGAGTAACTACCAATTATTGTAGAGTTTTGGTGTAGTGTCAGAGAAAAGCCGTAATTAACTGAAAAGGTTGTTAAAAGCATGTTAATTTTTTACTTGTTCAACTATGTATCTTTGAGAGGCCAAATTTTCGTCATATATTTTGGCCAAAACAATATGTCAAAGCAAATTGAATTTGGAAGCAGATGTGACAAGGCAGCTGTCCTCTATTAAAACAAACATTAAAAAGATTTACCCAAAAAAAAAAAAAAAAAAACTAATACAGTGTCACCCTTCACTTTTTAGGGGAGAAGGAAAGGAGGAATATAGTTATTTTTTATTTTTAAAAATCTCATTTATGTTAACATGCAATGTGCTTCTTTCTGTTATTTCTAAATGAATTAGTAAATATTTAAAAGGTTTTCTACTTTAATTTCTTACTCGATAAATAACCACAGATATAAGCATTATAAACAAAAACACTTCGGGATGCCGAGAGTGAAGTGCAGAGACTTCGCTGCACTAGAAGTCTTAAGGTGCCGCTTACCTCCTCCTCTTCCTACCCTCGTGGGAACATCAGTGGTATATTTTCTGATTTGCTGGTACCCAAGACTGCCTTTGCACTTCACACATGAGTGTTGATTTGCTTGGCGTGGAATGCATGAGTCATAATTTATTCTGTCTCAACTGCAGATCAGAGAGTCTCCACCTTCTGCCTACCTTCAACATGTTTAAAGGACACCTCATACATCTCCCGTTAGTGTCGGTGTCAGTAACTCTCCTCGGAGGGTTATACTTGATCCCCAAGTCATCTCTGGATATCATTACTATAGATAGTTTCTTTCTCTTGTCTTCTGGAATTCAGTGTTGTAGAGAGAGACCAGGCTAATTTAATTTTCTTTAATGTATTTTTTTTTACTTTTTTTTTGTTTTTGTTTTTATCCTTGTAAAACAGAAATTGCAAAGCTGTATTTCTGGGCAGGGGGAGTGGAGCGGGAGTGTTCTATTGAATTTTGTCCATAACACAGTGTGCTTTTATGATCTGCAGATCTGCTGGCACAGGTTTTTTTGAGCTCAAAAAAAGTTTACTTTTATAATTATTTCGGGGCCTTTGTTCTGACTATGTATCATTTATAGATTTTTACTTTACTGTCATTGTATCATTTTAATCATCTTCATTTATCACCTCAGTATTCTGGTAGAATTTCTTAAGCTTATTGTCAATTTTTTAAGTAAGTTTTCTTAATTTAGAGTTGGTAGGGCTACTCAGCTCTCCTGACTTTAGTGCAGATTTTAATCTTTCAGTTGCAGTTTTAATTCTCCTGCTGTATTTCACTTTCTCACCCAGCTTCCTGTTTCCATCATCCTGGATCTCATTTTGTTCACTTCGCATGTTTGCTTGTTTTCTTCTTAAGATACTGTTTTCATAGAAACAGTGTCTTTTGGACTCCCATCTTGATCACTCTGTGAGTGCTTTCTAAAATTAAATTTCTTGAGTCTTCAATATGATTTTTCTTTTGCTATAGGTTTCTTGTAATTTTCATATGTACAAACCCCCCCCCCCCCCATATTCTTTTTCTTCTGTTACTTATCCTTTAAAGGGGAAAGCTGTCCAGACTGAGGATGTGCAAACACATAGGACATGAGGATTGCTCCTGACCACACATATCCCCTGTCTGGTACTAGAATTCTAGTTTCTGGTGGCTCTGCTGGCCTGATATGATATCTTTTATATTCTCTCTTGCCTAGTTCTAAAACACCACTTAAAAAATTCTAACTTCCGGCAGAAATGTGCCTTCTGTCTCTCTGTGACTCTGTCTCCACGTAAAGTGGTTGATCCTTCGTGAGTAGAGAAATTGCGGATCACTTTTGTTTTCCTCTAACAAAAGTAGATTCTGCCACTAAGAAGAGACAGTGGGGGAGAAGAAACTTAATAAACCTTTCCCCAAAGGGAATAAATGACTGAACAAGAGAGTGATTTTTTTTTTTTTTCTTAAAAGAAATCAAGAAGCAGGCAGTCCACGCCTGGTGCAGTGGCTCCATGGTTATGAAGTACCCAGGCTCCTTTTCCCATAAGGTACTTAAGCTCCTCCATCCTTAGTCACTTCTGTCTTCAGGATCACCTCATGGTCCAAAATGGCTGCTGGAATTTCAGCCACCCTTCTCTCATTCAAACAGGAATAGAGAAGTGTATCTTCCATTAAGTCTTTGAGGCACCATTCAACTTGTGTGCTCACCTATTGGCTACTCCTAGGTACCAAGTTGCTGGGAAATATGTGAGAGCTGGGCACATTGCCAGCTTAATAAAGTCAGAATTGTTGATAAAGAAGAAGGAAAGAATGGTGATGGAGTAGGGAGTGTCTTTGGCACAGCGGGTTCTGGTATGGTAACATGTGCGTAAGTCACGAGGGTGTGCTTCGTTAGCACTGTAGTTCGCGTAGGTGGCCAGTACACTTGGTTTTCTGAGCTTTTCTGAGTTGTCTTTCTCTGTTGGTTTTCACAGACGTTGAGGCAGGCACATCAGGACCCAGCATGTCCTTGGGAATGTATTATTTATACTGGAGGTAAATTTGCCTTCCTTTTTAAGTTTGTGGACACAACTTAGATGAAGTGAGCCAGACATTTAGTATTAGCATTAGGGTTTAATGTGTTCCTGTTGGTTTTCATTTATTTACTGTGTTCA
This sequence comes from Paguma larvata, assembly GCA_030068075.1. NCBI lineage: Eukaryota > Metazoa > Chordata > Mammalia > Carnivora > Viverridae > Paguma > Paguma larvata. The sequence continues at coordinate 86,219,310 of CM057834.1, read as the reverse complement.
TTACATTGTGGTAACCATGAGTTACCAGAGTGGGGTAACCATACCAAAGAAAGAAAATATGGAATATTCTGATTTAATTTAATATGCGCAGGTCTTAGTTTCAGGGAATTTCACTGTTTTATGTTCTCCAACTTCAGCATAATATAATTCTGTGCTACACATTCTAGTATTTTGACCCAGTCATATTTTAGTTTCTGTCATAAAGCTAGGCATAGGCAATGACTGTTAGTGTTTTTCTAAAGCACATAATCAACCCGTAAGTTACCCTCCCCCTTTCACCAAGGAACAGTGGGTCAGGCTTCCTCATCTCCCTCATTTTGTGACCCAATTTCAGAGATGTTAAAATACAAGAAAATGTGCGCTTTCAAATTGATAGAATACGATATCATTATGTTCTATAAAATAACTTTAATGATATAGGGTGTTTGGTATTAATTTACATGTCCAGAATTAGAATATTTAGGCAAAATAGTGCTAGAAGTTGGGATATTGATGAGGTTTTTCCCAGCAATTCAGACCGTCGTTTTGATCTCTGAAGCTAGTAGGGGTCACGTTGATCCTCTCTCGTCCCACTTTAAAACTTCTTGTTCTACGTAGTTAGTTGAGGTATAGAATGTAGAAGGCAAGACCTTTTCCTTCAGCATTCATGGGGAAGGAACTTAACCTCAAAGAGCTTTTGCTTTTTAAGTTTCCCATGAAGATTGTTAGTCACCCCTGCCCCCATCCTACCTCAAATATTGCTTTGTTAATATCTCACTTTATAAGCATAGAGTCACAGAGATTTGATTTCAGGAAAATGTTATTGAGGTATAATTGAAATAAAACAAACTACAGATATTAAAGTGTATACTTTGATGTTTTGGCATGCATATATCTGTGAAATCACCACCACAGTCAAGATAGTGAACACATCCATCACTTAGTGCCCCTTTGTAGTCCCTACCTTCCCCCCCCCCCAGGCTACTACTGATCCACTTTCTTTCACTTATACATTAGTGATAAAAGTTTGCATATTTTATAATTTTATGCCAATACTGTACTTTCTTCAGTTTTTATCAGTTCTTGAAATCAGGCAGTACTAGCCCTTCAACTTGTTCTTTTTCAAAGTGATTTAGGCTAGTCTAGATTCTTCGCATTTCCAGATGAAATTGAAGGTCATTTTGTCAGTTTCTTCCTGCTGTGGTTTTGGCTGGTATCACGTTGAATTTACACTTCGATTTGGGGAGGATCAGCATCTTCACAGTGTTGAGCCTTCTACCCCACAGGTGTGGTGTCTCTCTCCATTTCTTTAGGTCCTCTCTAATTTCAACAATTTTAGTAGTTTTCAGTGTCTAAGTATTTCACGTTTTTGTTAATTTATCACTGAGTGTTTCATCTTTGGATGCTGTTGTAAATAATGCTGATTTTAGTTTTGATTTGCAATTATTAATAGTATATAAAAATGCAGTTGATTTTGTATATTGGTTGTTTTGTCCTGCAACAGTCCTAAAGTTACTTACTAGTTTTAGTAACCTTTTGGTAGATTCCATAGAATTTTCTACATAGATGATCATGTCACCTACAAATAAGGACAGTTTTACTTCTCTTTTCTAAAATGGATGCTTCTCATTTTTTGGAAGAATTGGTATTACTCTTTTTTATTAAATGTTTGATAGAATTTACCAGTGTAGCCCTCTAGAGCCTGGGACTTTCTTTGTGGGACGGTAATCAATAAAGTGTGATATTAGCACTTTGTGTTTTCACGGTTTCTTTTTCTGATCATTCTGGCTAGAGATTTATCAATTGTATTGATCTCAGATAATTAGCTTTTGATTTCTATTCTTTTTCTGTTTTCCATTTCATTGATTCCTGCTCTTTTTTCTTCCCTCTGGCTTACTTTGAATTTAACTTGCTTTTTTAAAAATAAATTTTATTTTTTGGAGCATTTTTAGGTTCATAGCAAAATTGAGCAGAAGGTACAGAGATTTCCATATTCCTTTTGTTTTTGCCTTAGGTTTTTTTTTTTCTTTTTAAAGTTTTTATTTAAATTCCAGTTAACATAGAGTGTAGAGTGTAATATTAGTTTCAGGTGTAGAATTTAGTGATTCACCACTTGCATACAACACCTGGTGCCCATCACAATGTGCCCTCCTTAATCCCCATCAGCTACTTCACCCATCCCCCACCCACATCCCCTCTGGTAACCATCAGTTTGTTTTTTGTGGTTAAGTAAAGGGTCTGTTTCTTGGTTTGCCCGTCTCTCTCTTTTTTCTACCTATGTTCGTCTATTTTTTTTTAATATTTTAATGCTTTATTTATTTTCGAGACAGAGAGAGACAGAGTACAACCAGGGGAGGGGCAGAGAGAGAGGGAGATGCAGAATCCAAAGCAGGCTCCAGGCTCCGAGCTGTCTGTACAGAGCCCAACGTGGGGCTTGAACCTGTGAACCATGAGATCATGACCTGAGCCAAAGTCAGACGCTCAACCGACTGAGCCACCCAGGGGCACCTGTTTGTTTTTTAAATTCCACATATAAGTGAATTCATCTGGTATTTGTCTTTCTCTGACTTCTTTCATGTAGCAAACTTCTCTAGTTTCTTAAGGTGAAAGTACAAAACTCATTATTTTGTGGCCTTTCTACTTTTTCAGTACAGGTCTCTCAGTCCATAAATTCCTCTGTAAGTACGGCTTGTGCTAAGGCTCCACAGAAGAGCATCCTTCCCTTCCTGTCAGTCATACAGAGCATTTCTGGTGTTGTCATTTTTTGTCTGCTGAAATACGAACTATGAAGGGATAGTGTCTGCAGTGATAAAGAAGAAAGTTTAAACTCACAACTTCATTTCATATGCATTTTCTAGGCTCATATCAAGTGGGGAAGGAAGATATCATTTATTTTGATTTGAGAAAATATCTCTGACAAAGTCCTCTTGTTGATTACTTACTGCAAGTAATACTTTGCTTTTCTCACTGAAAAGACCTATCCAGTTAATGCTCTGTAGTTAATAATGGAGGGGACATGTTACTAATGTAAGGGAAAGCAGTTACATCGAGAATCATTTAAGCAAGAATCTCTTTTTGCCTCAAAGGCTCCCGTTCGTGCAGTTGTGAATAAAGGCTAAGGTGGTACGCCAAATTGCCTGGACTATTTAAATTTGTTTCCGAAGAAAAAGTTTATTACATTAAATCATACCTTTAAATTTCAGCCATTCTGCAGAAACCTGCCTTAACTCGACTTTGGAATCGTCTTTTAGTGCCAGCATAAATCAACATCAGGGATCCACAGAAATAAAAGTTAACCTTCATTAAACATTTTACCATGTGTCAGGACCTACGTTAAATATTTTGCATGGATTATCTTAATGATGCCGTAAAACCTTAGGAGATCTAAGCATTTTTATTCCCGTTTTAGATGAGGAAGCAGATTTGGAAAGTAACCAGTCTAAGTCCCACAATTAAGTACTAAAGTTGGAGTTCCAGTCCAGCCTCTGGTGGCATTAAGCAAGTTGTCCACCTTCCTCCTGTACCTGTGTTTGAAAACGCATCTTGTAGTGGCCATGAAAGTGAATAATATAGTAGTTGAGAAAATAAATTCCTTTAGACATTTTGCTACTCTAAAATCTGAACTTTCTTTAAGAAAGAAGGGGCAAATACTGCAGGGGGGCAACGTGGTGGTATAGAAAGAGAATGAGTTTAGATCTCACTTGTTACTAAGCCACATTAAAAAGTTAACCTCTTTCCACTTAAGACTTTTAGTTTAGAAGTGGAGATCTTTCTCCTTTTAGGATGGTGTAAAGATTAGAGGTTATGTGTATAGCATGGTTCCAAACCTGCGTCAGCTGATCAATAAAGAGGCTGATTGTTATTGTTAGAATCTGTTAATTCTCAATGAATGAAAACTTTCTGAGGCCTTAGTTAGTTCATTTTCTGACATAACCTGCCCCGCCATCCATCACCAAGATTAAATCTTGTTCTTCTAGTGTTTGTATAGCGCTAAGTTCCTTTCCTTCATAGCACTTCTATTTTGACATTGTGTTTAGGCCTGTGAATATCCCATTAATGTCCGCTTCCCCACACTAGATAGTAGGCTTCATGCAGTCAGAAGCTACGTCCGATTTTGTTCACCTTTGTCTTCTCTGTGCACAGTGCTGGCCATATAACAGGCTTTAGTAAATGTTAAACGAAGGAAATGATTCTTAGGAGCAATACTAACTATCTTGTGATAATACGTCTTCTGCTTCTATCAAAGTAGTGATGCTTTCCTTGAAGTAAAATACATGTCCTGCGATCTGGGTAAAATCTTAGTATTTGAACTTTTGTGTCCACATCTTAGCATTATGCTGATTGAACCCCTTAGAAACAGCACAATAACATACTTCATTACATTTAGCATTATTGTCTGTCGTTTCCAGTTTGATCATGGTTGAATTATTGCCATACTGCATATGTGCTGTTGCACAGAATTTAATTTCAACTTCTTGTTTACATATTTCCCTTCGCAGGAAATGTGATTATTTCACGAAACTCAGGCTTTTAATAAAGTAAAAATACTGGGTATCTCATGTCCCATCTTCCATCTACCATCCATCTAAATATCATTTTCATTTGGCTTCTCTTCTAAGGGAGAAGATGTCAACCGGACACTAGAAGGTGGAAGGAAGCCTCTTCATTATGCAGCAGATTGTGGGCAGCTTGAAATCCTGGAATTTCTGCTGCTGAAAGGAGCAGATATTAATGTATGTAAAGAACATTGTCATTCTAGAAAAAAAATCCTGTTGTACGCCTTGGGTAATTGTTTTCTATCATCTTATAGAATAGAAATGTAGTCTGAAATTATGGCAAATTTCCTGCACCTAGAAATACATAGTTGGCATTTTTTTCAGTAAGTAGAAAAAAACATACTTTCTTAAATTGATAAACTGTGAGTTAGGATGCTTCATTTTTAAGTTCTAAAGCAACTTGAGAGTTAACACTGTCACTGTCTATAGGTAGCAAATAGCTATCATGCAGTGAAGGATAGGACTCTGCAGTCAAAGAATAAATCCAAACTGGAGTTGTGGACAAAGGCCGGTAGGTAAACGGTGAGACAAGAGCAGTCATCTCTTGGCTCTTGCCTTTTACGGCTTTTCAGGGTTTTGGAAAAATGTTTAGCCGTGACAGAAAGTGAGGTGAACTTTACATATTTCAGGGGACACTAGGTCACCTGGCCCCATTGTGGCAGTCTTTTCCCTCTTCACTGGCCATTTTCTCCCCTCTCTCTTCTCTTCCTGGACCTCATTCGCATTCCTACAACATTGTGAGGATTTGGGGCTCAGAGAGGCTAAGTAACTAGTCAGCACAGCGTCAGTGGCAGAGCCGAGGTCACAGCCCTGTGCCCTCTGCTTCACGGTGCTGATGCTCAAGGGGACACTGCTTACGGGCTTGGGCCTTGGCAGCTCTCGAAGTGGCTGGAAACTTGTAGCTGTGAAGTGATTGTGTATAACAAGGCAAAGAGGTAAACTTTGATAGTTCTCTAATTAAATCTAGAAGGAAGGAAGAAATGGAAAATGAAGTGGATTTTGGTTTTTTTTCCTTATTTCATAGGCTCCGGATAAACATCATATTACCCCTCTTCTGTCTGCTGTCTATGAAGGTCATGTTTCCTGTGTGAAACTGCTTCTGTCAAAGGTAAGGTGTTGTAAACTTTTTATTAAAAATTCCAGGTAACATACAGTGTCAGGTTAGTTTCAGGTGAACGACGTGGTGACTCAGCACTTCATGTGTCAGTCACTTAGTGCTCGTCACACCGAGTGCACGCCTCAGTCCCCTCACTCATTTAACCCTTCCCCTGCCCACCTCCCTTCTGGAACCACCAGTTTGTTCTCTGTAATTAAGCATCTCTTTCTCGGTTTGTATTTTTCTTCTCCCCCTTGGTCATTTGTTTCTTAAATTCCACAGATGAGTGAAATCTGATGGTAGGTGTCTTTCTCTGACTCATTTTGCTTAGCGTAATACTCCTACTCCATCCATGTTGCAGATGCAAGATTTCATTCTTTTTATGGCTGAGTAATATTCCATTGTAGACACCACATCTTTCTCATCTGTTCGTCGTCAGTGGCTGCTTGAGCTATTTCCATTTTTTGGCTGTTGTAGATAATGCTACTGTAAACATTGCAGTGCATTTATTCCTTTGAATTATCGTGTTTGTATTCTTTGGGTAAAAACCTACTAGTGCAATTGCTAGATATTAGAATAGTTCCATTTTTAACTTTTTGAGGAACTTGCATACTATTTTCCAGCGTGACTGCACCAGTTTGCATTCCCCCTTCTCCACATCTTCACCAACACCTGTTTGTTTGTGTTGTTGATTTTAGCCATTCTGACAGGTGTGAGGTGGTCTGTCTTTGTAGTTTTGATTTGCATTTCCCTGACAATCAGTAATGTTGAACATATTTTCATATGTCTGTTGGGCATCTGGATGCCGTCTTTGGAAGAATGTTCATATCTTCTACCCATTTTTAATCAGATGATTCGTTTTTTGGTTTCTTAGTTGTGGAACTTCTTTATATATTTTGAATACTAACCCTTTATTAGATAAGTCATTTGCAAATATCTTTTCCTATTCTGTAGGTTGCCATTTAGTTCTGTTGATAGTTTTCTTCACTGTGAAGCAGCTTTTTATTTTGATGAGGTCCCAGTAGTTTATTTTTACTTTTGCCTCAGGGGACATATAAAAAAAGAAATTGCTATAGCCAATATTGAAGAATTTACTTCTACTGTGTTCTCTTTTAGGATTTTTTTATGGTTTCAGATCTCAAATTTAGGTCTTTCATTCATTTTGAATTTATTTTTGTGTATGGTATAAGAAAGTGGTCTTTCTTTTGCACTTTGCTGTCCAGTTTTCCCAACACCATTTGTTGAAGAGATAGTCTTTTCCCATTGGATATTCTTTCCAGTTTTGTCAAAGGTTTTCTTTTTTATTCCATTGATCTATGTGTCTGTTTTTGTGCCAGTTCCATATTGTGTTAGTTACTGCAGCTTTGTACTATATCTTGAAACCCAGAATTGTGATGCCTCCAGCTTTGTTTTTCTTTTTCAAGGGTGCTTTGGCTATTTGGGGTCTTGTGTGGTTCACAAGCTGTTACCATTTCATGATAGAGAAGAAGATTGGGCTAGAATAAATCAATCCAACCTCCTTTATCAAGAGTCTCTTGCTATGAAAAAACAAGGTAGCTGAACTAAGCATTGTATTTAGTGATGTAGAAAATGTTGTGGACTCCTGCAGTTTGCACACTGGTGCCAGGTCTGCAGACCACACTTTAAGTAGCCCTTGTGTGAAATTTGTAAGCTCCATTTTCTGTAGTGCATACTGAGTGAGATTCTTATTAGAGGCAGTTTGCCGTAAATAAGAGCCCTCCAGGTCATCTGATGTCTTGCTGTGCTTGAGGTCCTGGTAAATTTGGAATTTTCTGGTGTTTACTCTTAGATGGAGTTCCAAATCCAGCTTCAACAAACCATCAGTTGCACCACTTCTAGCCATATTAGATGGAACCTACAAGTGTTGGAAGACAAGAAATCTTTGTAAAATAAGGCACCAATATTAATCCTAAGCTTTTGATTTCATGGCATAGTCTGGAAAATGCTCTTTATAACATTTCATTTGGGATTTTAAAATAAGTCCTACTGAAGGAAGAAAGATAGAAAACTTAAATGAGTAAATGTATATAAAGCATTTTGCCACAGTGCCTAACACATAAATGCTCAGTAAATAGTAGCTTTTATTTTAACTAAGACTGAAGAGGATTTTCTGCTTCAGTAAAGATGGCTTCAGTAAGATTTAGAAAAAATTGGGAAAGAGGGTTAGCATGTTTGTTTCTTAACACTTTATTGATAATTTTTTTAATTTACCCATAGCTGCATGTTAAACATAATTAATGAATTCCTTTAAATGTGTGGTTGTTACTGGTTTGGGGTTGGGTTTTAATTTGCGGGGAGGAGATACATTTTAATAGTAATTTTTAGGTACTCCACGTTATATTGATATGAATAATGTGGTTCTCCCAAAGCCACAACCAATGGAAGTTACTGTCCTAGGATGTGCTCCCCAAGATTTCCAGTCGCTATTTCTTACTCCTCACTGTCCGTCCTTCCCCCCCACACCCACGACAAGACTTTTTTTTAAGTACCTTTGAAAACTACTGGATGATTTCATCCCTAGGAGAATACTTTTGCTTACTATATTCAAAACTGGTGGTCACAGGCTGCAAGTATTGATTTACAGTTTGTTAAAGATTTATTTAATTCCAATATTTTATTAGAATTCTTTATATTGCATGTAACTCAACCCAGCTCAGATAGGCTTAAGCATTAAAGAGATCTTGTTGACTCACATAACTCTACCGTCGAGGCACAGAGCCTGACCCTGGGCTTAAGCCACGTTACCAGGATCTGATTTCTCTTTGCCTCTCAGCTCTGTTTCTCAGCATGGACTTAATTTAACGGCCTTGGCCTCAGCATATCTGCTAAGTGTATATAGTAAAAGAAGCAGAAAAATTACTATCTTGTGTATTTGAAAATGCTAAGAGTAAACCTTAAAAGTTGTCATCACAAAAAACTAACTCATGTGAGGTAGAATAGATACTAACTAAACTTATTGTGGTAATCACTTTGTAATCCATGCATGTATCAAATCATTGTCGTGTACACCTTAAACTAATACAAATGTTATAATGTCACTTACGACCAAAAGCTAAATTCTTAAGTGAGAATGAAAGATAAAACACAATTTCACCCTCCCCCCGTTCACTCTCTTTCACTGATATTTTTCTACCCAGCTAAGGTTTTTGTCCTCTGAAAATAAAAACCTCCAGGGGATCCTTTTCAGCTTGGGCTCTAGCTAATGTTTATTAAATGAGATGCTCCCAAGCATGCTCTTTGTTCTTAACCGGATCTCAGACTCTGTATTTCTTTCTGGTAAGTTTCTCGTTCCTTCCAGGACAAACAAAAACAATTATTGCCATGCCAGAGAAGTCCCGAAACCATTGTTCTATATTCCTTATTCCCAAAGCTTGATGCTCCAGGTCGTTGAGACGGGACTGTAAGATTCGATTGTTAAAGAACCTTCTGGATTGATGTGCATGCACATTAAGGCCTAATACGGTTTCTTAGAAGGGTCTCTGTAATTATGTCCTCTTCGGCTCAGTTATTGGTTTTAAGTTGAGTTGTTTGACTTTTAACTAGCTAATTTTTTTTTTTGCTTGTAACTGTATTACTGTTATTTGTGTATGAGTCTTGATTTTTGGAGCTAAGTGACATTCAGAGACGGCTCTGTTGATGGCAGATCAATTGTACCCATGCAGAGCTGTTATTTTAGTTGAAAGGTTTTTTTTTTACCTTCATGAAAGCACAGGAAAATTCAGTTCTGCTTTTTCAAAATTACTTTTTTTATTAACGCATAAGCTTCTTTAATGGATACCCTATAGTTCTGTTAGCCAGATTATTTTTTTTTCGTAAATTGATTGTGCTCTTTCAGAAATCCTTAGGTGCTAAAATAAGGCTATTCCATTTTTTTTGTTACGATCGATGTTTGTATTACGAGATCTGGTTCTGCCTTTTATCAAAAGTTAGAATCCTTATGGATTATTATGAATTTGTTTTAAAAGTACTTAGTTTGAGAAGTTTACCAAATTGACGTTTTTAATTTAGTATCTAGCTGGTATATCATTAGTATAGGAAAAAAACAAAATAAACAAAGTTAAGAACTCAGTATGGTCACAACTAATAGGGGAAAAAAAAAACAAAACCACTAAAACAAAAGAAGGAAGGTTACTGGAATGAAATCAAATCAGTAAGTGATAGCATATTACATAGTTTGGACAAGTTTTTGTTTCTCATTTAGTGCAATGAAGACGAAGTGTGGGAATTTGAAACGTTTAATCCTGATTGTCCATATAATACAAGGATAGCTGTGAGAATTGTAACATGTATGTTTCTGTACATAAAAGTTATTTAGCCTGATTTTTTTTTTAATTTTTGAGCTGGAAATTAAAAAAAGATCAATACCTGTGGGACTTTCACTTCAAAATTGAGCCCTGAGCGCATGCCATGGTATGCGGTTCATTAGAGAAGACATTATAATGAATCCTTCAGACACAGAGAAAGCAGAGGGGATGGCCCTGAAGAAGAAAACATTCTCCAACATGAGCAAGAGAGTGTTATTGCAAAAAGTAGGAGCTGAACCAAGGCAGCTCCAAGCCTTGAAGTGGTTAGTACCCTGAGTAACAAACAAGTAAAGACTGGATACACTTCATAAACCCAAAGAAAAAAACTGAGATGAAAGAAGAATCATAATCAAGAAATTAGCATGTGAAAAAATCTAAATGAGTATTAAAATGCAAAACAAAAACAGTAAAGTTAAAAAAAATAAGCTAGGAAAACAAAATAAGCTAGGGCCACCTGGGTGACTCAGTTGGTTACGCATCCTACTTCGGCTCAGGTCATTATCTCATGGTTCATAGGTTCGAGCCCCATGTCAGGCCCTGTGCTGACAGCTCAGCCTAGAGCCTGCTTTAGACTCTGTGTCTCCGTCTCTCTCTGCCCCCTCCCCTACTCTGTTTCTCTCTCTCAAAAATAAATATTTTTTCAAAAACATTTTAAAGCTAAAACTGCAGAATTGCTAAATAGTAAGATGGAAGGCGGCGATCCAAAGGTTCTGGTATTTTTACAACGTCCAGAGCATGTGAAAAACAGTATGTAAAACTGGCGAGAAGAGACAGATGGAACAGGTAAAAACGCAGACTCAGGAAGCATCCTGAGAAATTTAGCAGTAGCACAGGAGGAAGAAGCCCAAGCATGAGTGTGAGACGCACATCCAGGACAGAGCAGGGGCGGGCAGCCAGCACCGAGGCCAGCCCTGATGGACTTCAGCCTGTTCTTAGCAAAGCAAAACAGACTGTTTAAGTATATATCATTTTGAATTGTAATTATCTCAGTTGAATAAAAGTTTTTGCTTTTTGCCTTAAAAATCTTAAAAAGTGATACAAAAATATCCTATGGTCCAGAGGTTGGCAGACTTTTTCTTAAAGGGTCATGTATGACATTGAAGACCATGTGGTTTGGCATAACTTTGCCAATTTAAAGCTGCCATAGACAAACTAGAACAAATACTGACATTTGTATGGAATCACAGAAGACCCTGAATAGCCAAAGCAGTCTTGAGAAGGAAAGCTGGAGGCATCACAGTCTCTAATTTTCAGATCTATATACTACAAAGCCTTAATAGAACAGTATAGTATTGGCACAAAAATACGCACACTCTGTTTAGTGGAATAAAATAGGGTCCAGAAACAAACCCATACGTAATATGGTTAACCTTTGACATTGGCCTTAGCTGCATTTTCTAAGGCAAGGAAAAGAAAAGAAAAATGGACTATTGGGATTATACCAAAGTAAAAAGACTTTGCACAGTGAAAGACACTTAACAAAATGAAGAGGCAGCCTACTGAGAGATTTACAATTGATATATTCAATAAGGGGTTAATATCCAAAATATATAAACCTACAACTGAACACCAAAAACACAAATAATCAAATAGACACTTTTGCAAAGAGCACATATAAATGGCCAATAGACACTTGAAAAGATGCTCAACATAATGAATTAGAGAATTATAAATCAAAACCACAGTGAAATACTACCTTACACCAGTCAGAACGGCTAGTGTCAAAAAAATAAGGAATAACAAATGTCAAGGATGTGGGGGGAAAAAGTAACCGTTGCACATTGTTGGCAGGAGTGTGAATTGGTATAGCCATTGTAAAACAGTATAGAAGTTTCTCTTAAAAATTAAAAGTAGAAATACCATGCAATACAGTAAATTCCTCTAGTGGGTATTTACCCAAAGAAAACCGAAATACTAATACAGAAGGGTTTGTGCACTTCTGTGTTTACTGCAGCAGTCTGGACTCCATAGATAGACGAGCAGATAAGGAGAGAGACGCACACACACACACTCTGGAATATTACTCAGCCATGGAAAAGTACACCATCTCTCCATTTGCTACAGCACGGATGGACCTGGAGCGTATTATGCTAACTGAAGTCAGTCAGAGAAAGACAAATACCATATGATTTCATGTATAAATGGAATATAAAAAGCAACACAAAAAGGCAGAAACAGTCATAATCACAGAGAACAAGCTGGTGGTTGCCAGAGAGGAGGGAAAAGAAGGATGGGCCAAGTGGGCCAAGGGGAGTGGGAGGTACTGGCTTCCAGTTATGGGATGTGTAAGTCAGAGGGATGAAAGGTGCTGCCCGGGAATACAGTCTGTAGCACGGCCTTAGGGTGCACGGTGGCAGAGGGCAGTGACGCTTGTGCCGAACGCGCCATAATGCAGAGAGTTGTCCAAGCACAGTAGTACTCCTGAAACTACTAGAACGTTGTATGTCCGCTAGACTTCTCAAAAGCTGTCCTGGACAGTACAGAAATGAACAAGCATGGCTGCATTTCAGGAGAACTTCACTTGCAAACACCAGCATGTGAGCATTCAAGCTCCTGAATAGTTGGGAATTTCTAGTGCGCATCGTTCTAAGGCTCCGGCCCGCAGTGGGGAAATGATCCTTCCTAAGGGATGCAAGTTAAGAATTTGTCTGTCATGCCGGGTGCTTTGATTCAACTCTGCTGGTGCTTATAGGTTGAAACATTTTATCATCAATTAGTGTAACCAAGCCAGAGCTTGCAGGACAGTAATGTGGAATTTTCAGTGTTTTTTCCTGATTAAAATCTCATATGCCTGAGTAATAGCATCATTTCATGAACACATTATTTAAAAAGGTTAATCATGAAATTAAACTCTTAAATTAAAATATTAGTAGACTTTCATAAGTCTAAAATTAATTTCTTTTTCACAGCTACAGTTATTTTGATATACATAAAATTGGTATCTTACATCTAGTTTGGTTAAAGATACAATTCTCTGAGAGAAGGAAGTTTGCCTGTGGCAAACTATCCTGTCAGACATTTCCTATAATAATGTTGTGATATGTAGTAGCTGACATCAACATTTCTATGTTAATACTTACTAACATTCCTTATAATTTATGTAACGCCTTCTAATTTATATATTGATAATTGGATTTTAAGAAGTATCTTTGTTTCCTAATCCTAAGGAAAACCATTTTGAAATAAACCAATGTGGGGAAAAGGGAGATAATTTAAATGTTTACTTCTATTCTTCATTTAAAGACGTGAAGTTTGGGCACCTGGTGGCTCAGTCGGTTAAGTGTCCGACTTTGGCTCAGGTCATGATCTCACGGTTCATGAGGAGCCTGCTTTGGATTCTGTGTCTTCCTCCCTCTCTGCCCTCCCCTGCTCACGCGCTGTCTCTCTCTCTCTCAAAAATAAACATTGGAAAAAAACTAAAAAAGAAAAAGATGTTAAGTTTGCTACAGCATAGAATGTAGACAGATAAGCTATGTCATTTACTCTGGGGTGTGTTTATATTGTCCTCATGTGAGTATATGCTACTATTAAAAATGACCAACTTCCTGTCAGAACAAGAATTCTTTTAAATAAATAGAAAAAGGTGTACCCTAGCATGTGAGAATGAAAATCTCGTGAATCAAAAATTTAGTGAAAGTCTTAAAACATTGTAATTTCTGTTTTATTCCTAGATTATAGCCTACAGCATAAATTATTATTATAAACTGTCATTTGTTATTGGTGATATGTAGCACATTAAGCTGCATCTGAGAGGAAGAAATTCAAAGAAACTTTGGCTTTGTTTCCCATTATTTCTCTGCTTCACATTGTGTCAAAGAAGTTATGTCCTTAGCAAGTCTTTTATAACTGTCCAACAAAATAGGTAACCGCTAATCGTGCAGCACTAATTTCAGTTGACTCATAGCTGTTGAAGACAACTCTAAATTACTTGCTTCTATTTGAGTAGGAGAAACGAGTGAGTTGCAGACAAAAAGGTTTACTCAGTTACCTTTCCTTTTATAAAAAGGATGTCAGACTATTAACGTTTTATGTAAAGTATGTTTTAGAGTAAAAAATACTAAAACTCAGTCTAAGAAAATTTATAACATTGATGTTTTTACTAAACGTCTTTGTCTTCTTTTTAAATATCAAGCAGCCAGTTAATGATGAAAACGGAATACCCTCCTCAGATACCAGCATTGTCATGTCCTCAAACTATCTGTGGTACAGATTTTGCTGCTTGAACTGAGAATCAAATGTGTAAGATGCAAAGATAGGGAAGTCACTTGAACTTAGAACCATTTTTCACTCTAATTACTTGCTGCCCCATCCCCGGAAAAACCTAGACAGCTTTACATCTGCTCACGCGCAGATTTCATGATTGCTCGGGACCCCGGCCTTCTGGTCCATCTACCATAGGCGGGTTCGGTTGTAAAAACTCTTCAGGACCAGTGACCCTTACTGAATTCAGCAGTGCCTTTCTGAATTGCTTTAAGAAACTGCATTGTCAGAATTGATACATCTGCAAGTTTACCAGTTGTTACACTCTTTCCCGAATCTCACACACAAACGTACCCATTGTAAGCTTGTTGTTTTAAACCATTTAGATCTTTTAGTCTGGAGTCATTAAGTAGTTCTGGTCAGTGACCTAGTTACCGGGTGCTGTGGTGCCACACACCACCCCCACGTGTAGTTCTCAGTTCTGCCTCTTAATCGCTTTGTGGTTTTGAGCAAGTTCCTTAACATGTAATCCTAAGCTTTCTCTTCTGCAGCACAGAGCCAGGATAGTAGTCCCCGGCCCCTCATCCAGAGTTTTGCTTTTCATGGTTTCAGTTCCCCTCAGTCAACCACAGTCGGGATTCAGATGATCCCCCTTCTGACTATCCTCAGAAGGTCATTAGTAGCCTGACGCTGTGACAGTGTCTGCGTCATCCACCCCGCTGCGTCTCCTCGCTTAGGCCTCTTCCCATCTCCCGTCACCACTTTTCAAGTGAAGACCTGCAACTCTTCCTTTCACTTGAGCGCTCGGAGGCCAGTACAGGCTGATTAGTTGGCCTACTTTAATATTGTGCTTCAGGGGGTCGGGAGGCTGGAGGACAGGGAGAGACGGTAACCGCCAGTCGGCGAACAGGCAGAATACACGGAACGTCATCTATCGATGAAGTTTGCCTTCTTACATAGGCCCAATTCACAGTGTGCCAGAGCAGTTACGGGGAGAACGAAGATTGCTGATGCCAGATCACCAAAATATAAGAAATGAAAGAGTTTGAAATACTGTAAGAATTACCAGAATGTGACACAGAGACAGGAAATGAGCAAATGCCGTTAGAAAATGGCACTAATAGACTCGCTTGAGCCTGGGTTCCCACAAACCTTCCCTTCAAAAACAAAAACACTGTGTCTGCAAAGCACAGTAAAGCAAAACACATTGAATTGAGGTATGCCTGTACTTCCCATGCTGAAGTATGTTTGTATACGTGATCCTTCCCTTTGTACTCTCTAGATTATGAAAATATGCATGGGGCCCCTGGGTGGCTCAGTCGGTTAAGCGGCCAACTTCAGCTCAGGTCGTGATCTCACGGTTCATGGGTTCGAGCTCTGGGCTGACGGCTCAGAGCCTGGAGCCTGCTTCAGATTCTGTCTCCCTCTCTCTCTCTGCCCGTCCCCCAATCATGCTCTGTGTCTTTCTCAAAAATAAACATTAAAAGAAATTTTTTAAAAAATGAAAGAAAATATGCAGAGAGCCAGCCTCCTGTTCTCTTTATCGCTTCAGGATGGGAGTTGACAAACAGTTTCTGCAAAGGACCAATAATCAATACTTTAGGCTTTGCAGACCGCACGGTCTCTGTTCCAGCTCCCCAGCTCTGCTGTTATAGCACAAAAGCAGCCGTAGGCAACATGTTAAAACTTTGTCAAAACGACATCTGGCACTTAATAGAAACTTTATAAATGTTGAATAGACTTAGGAATTGGTTATCTGTGAAAATGCACTTCAGCTTGAAAGTGTTCAACAGGTGACACATGGTGTATACAGTTATACAGGTTCTTCATTTTCCTGTGGCAGGAGACACAGAAATGTTGACAATACCTAAAGTTAATACATGGTAGAATCCGCGTCTCATCCTAACGTTTTTAGGGGAAAAGTCATAGGTAATTTTTTTTTAAGTTTGTTTATTTTGAGAGAGAGAGAGAGAGTGAGGGAATGGTAGAGAGAGAGAATCCCATGATCCGTGAGATCATGACCCGAGCCGAAATCAAGAGCCAAACACTCGCCCAGCTGAGCCGCGCAGGCGCCCCAGCCCTAGATCGTTTTTAACTGAAGCTAGTATGGAACGCAAGGTGTGCAGTCAGAAGGCTCTAGTTTCCAGAACTTGCTGACTGATTTGGGGCAAGTTTCTTAACCTCTCTGAGCTTAAATTAAATCTCTGTTAAAAAAGATAACAGTGCCTACTTTATAAGCTGCTGTGAGGATAAAATGAGATAGTATATCTGTAGTATTAGGTTAAAAATTCAAAACTGTTACAGAATTTAAGAAACCTAACATTCACTGTGTTGAGTATTATATTAGGTTTTTGGGGGTACCAGAAATATCCTTTACTGTGATACCTGTATCAAAATGTAAATTAAATGCACTGTTAAATCCTGTATCAGTAAATAACATTATACAACATGTGCAAGTGTAGGTATTTGGATAACTTTTCTAATGTTACTGTTTTTAGCAGACTCCAAAATTGAATTGTATAAGTTCTGTAGTAATGGTGATATTTAGATATGTATTCAAACAGTTGAAAGTTCCCAGGTTCTGAGCATTTTATCACACTACCATGGAACTATGAACAGATGCCTCAAGTCATAAGCTGATTCTTGACAAGCAGTATCTCGACAGTTCTAAAATGCATATGAATTGAATGATTCCAAATAAGTATTTTACAGTATTCTTCTAACAGTGATAAACTTTGGTGCATATATATATATACACAAGATGGTAGAAAAGGTAGGTTTCCCTTTTAATGTGAATATATGTGATCACTGAGATGATTGATGTTACTAACATTGATTTGCACTGTGACCCACATGTAAATATCTGTTGAGCATCTGCTATATCCCAGGCATCATCATCCTAGGTGGTTAAGGTACAGAAGTGAATATAACAAGGCCCCTGCCCCATTTGGGGGGACAGGTCTGTTAGTATAACTAACAGACTATGGTAAGAGCGTTAAGAGCAATGGAGTTCAGCTGTAACAAAACTACTACGTGATTGAAACAAGAAAGTGACTCATAACAAGATGCCTGAAGGGACACAGCCCAAGGCTGGGCAGCTGGATATGCTGTGTCATCGTGTCCCACACTCGTTCTCCTGCATCTGCCCCATCTTATGGTCACAAGAAGACTGCTGCACCTCTAGGCACTGTGTCTGTGTTTTGGGGTGGGAACAAGAGGAAAGAGCTAAGGACTCTTTCCTCCTGGGGCTTTGCCGAAAAAGGAAAGCCCTCCATGGGAGAGGCCAAATTTCTGTCAGATGCCCTCTGTAGCTCTAAGGGAGTCTGAGGAGTCAGTTTCTCTTCCACCTCTGCAGCAGAGGAAAGCAAAGAAGAAAGGGGAGGTGGGGGGGAAGTGCACTGGACACTGGGTGAACCAAGCTACAGTATCTACTTCAAAGTATAATCAACAAGTGCCAGAGGTACACAGGAGAAGGGAGAGCCGGCTGCCTGGGAAATTCCGGGTCTTCACAGGGAACATAACAATTGAATAAGTTAACTCGGGTGGTGAAAGGGGGAGGACAAAGAATTTTTTTGTCCTTTATATTTTGAGAGTCCTTATAAGACATGTAATATCAGATAAAAGGAAATACACTATATTCATCCAGGCATTCATCTTGGGTTTGATTCTAATGAGCTTTATTTCCAGAAGTGAGTTGACTATCCAAACCATGGTTGATAATTTTTCTGTATGTTTTCAGCTACATTGTAAACTGTTCTATTCAAGGCAGAGGTGGCAGGACTTAACTTTTTTTTAACATTCCCTGTATTCTACAACTTACTATCAAGTGATACTTGGTTATCTAAACTTGTGACTTTTCAAGATCAAGAAATTACTTGTAATGCCTTAAAGCTTTTACTCCCTAGAATGATAAGCGGCCTGCCTGTGTACTTGGGCCGCTTCAGTTGGCCATAGCAACCATTTCCTTCTTCAGGAAACGTTAATCACCTGAATCATGCTCTAAATATAGGCAGATGAGCCTAGTCCCGATTCTAATCAGATGTCAGAACTGAAGGGTCTTCAGTGTTGAAATTACCTGAAGATAATTAAACATTTTACATATTGTGCCTAATGAGGAACGTTTTCACAGTGGCAATACTTCGTTGATCTGCTTATAGTAATTTGTAATGAACAATTCTGTTTCTTCCAGTCTCTTAGTATGTATGTATATTCCCAATCTACATCAGCTAATTTAATAAACATTTATTGACTGCCTGTTATTTATTGATCCTATGTAAGGCCTTGGGAATTCAAAGACTTACAAGCTTGGTTCCTGCTTCAACATATTTAGTCTAGTAGGGAGAGACAAAGACATAAAACAAGTGCATTAAAGTGTTGTGATTGCTGTTGCAGGAATTTATACAGGATGAAGTAGGGATCTGAAGGAAGAAGAGGTCAAGTGTGGTCCTAGTGGTCAGGGGATAGTGGGTTTCAAGTAAGAATGCCACTACAGCTGCCAGCGCCACGATTTATAAAGCGCTTGTGGAGTTTTATACAGCACCAGACACGAGCCGAATCTTAGACACTTTTGTCCAGGAACCTAAGAGAATTGGGGTACCATTCTAAAGAGAAGCAACAATTTGAGAAAAGTCACAGGGACAAAGGGAGACCCTGAGACATTAGGGTAAGGTTCACAGCTACAGCACTCACTGTGAAGGATTTAGCAAGAAATAGGACTAGAGAGGTAAGTAGTGAGTGAGCAGATTATGGCTTGTGTCATGCTACTTATCTTCGTTCTTTTCTGTGAGGATGCCGTTAAGGCTTTTTCGGTAGGTGAATAGTCGTACGATCAGACTTGGATTTTAACAAACATCACCCAAACAGATGTATGGAGTCTGAATTGAAATGGTGTAAAAAGTGAAAAAAGATAGGAAATTACTGAATGTAGTGGTAGCAAGGACAGATGAGAAATGTTCAGAATAGTCTCGTCTAAAGACTTGGTGACTGATTATGTGGGAAGTAGCAAGAAAAACTACATAGTGTCCACACATTTCCCAGAAGATGATGGTGGTCTTTATCATGATAGAAAATACTGAAAAAGGAGCAAGTCTGTAGGAAAAGATTATGGTGGGAGGAAATGAAGAGGTGAGTGAGTGAGCTTCCACCAGATAGTGAGGACAAGAACATGGGAAAAGGGACCTACATCCTTAAATGGCCTTCTAGGATCGAGTGATCCTACCAATTTTGATACTCTTAGCACTGGACTCAGAGAATAATTAACATACATGGTTAACACATAATACCCAAAGTGACCTACTGAGCGCAATCTCAATCAAAATTCAGTGGTACTTTCAGATACAGAAGAAACAATCCCAGACTTTATGTGTGGAACCATAAAAGACTCCCAATAGCCAAAGCACTCTTGAGAAAGAATAATAAAGCTGGAAGCCTCACACTGCATGAATTCAAAACAGATTATAAAGCTTATAGAAATTAAAACAGTAATGTGTTAGCATAAAATAGACTCATAGATCAATGGGACAGAATAGAGCGCCCAGAAATAAACCCACACATTTATGGCCAACTAGTTCGCAACACAGGAGCCAAGAATATACAACGGGGAAATGACAGTCTCTTCAATAAATGGTGTTGGGAAAACTGGACAACTGTCTTACACCTTACACAAAATTCAACTAAAAATGGACTGAAGACCTGAACATAAGGAGGCCTGAAATCATAAAACTCCTAGAAGAAAACCTAGGGGTTAATCAGCCCCTCGACATTTGTGTTGGCAATGATTTTCTTGATTTGACACCAAAAGCAAAGCCAAAAAAGCAAAAATAAATAGAGGGGACTGCAGCAAACAAAAAGGCATCTGTACAGCAAAGGAAATTAAGAAAATGAAAAGGCAACCTATGGTATGAGGAAATATTTGCTAATCAAATATATAAGGGGTTAATATCCAAAACATAGGCAGAATTCCTAGAAGAAAATAGAAGAAAACAATCAGTATAATACAGAAGACCTGAACGTTTTTCCAAAGAGGACATACAGAAGGCCAACAGGTACATGTAAAGGTGCCTCACTACTCATGAGGGAAATGCAAATCAAAACCACAATGAGATACCACCCACCTGTTAGAATGGCTGTCATCAAAAAGACAACAAATGTTAGCAAGAATGTGAAGAAAAAGGAACCCTTGCATGTGGTTTGTAAGAATGTAAATTGGTACAACCACTATGGAAAACAGTATGGAAGTTCCTCAAATTAAAAATAGAACTACCATATGATCTAGCAATTCTACTTCTGGATATTTATCTGAAGGCAGTGAAATCACCATCTTGAAAAGATACTCGCAACCCCCATGTTCATTGCAGCATTGTTGACAGTAGCCAAGACATGGAAACAACGTGAGCATCCATCGACAAATGGATCAAGAAAATGTGATCTATAATACACACACACGTGTGCATGCACACAGGAATGTCATTCAGCCGTTAAAGGAAATTCTGCCATCTGCAGCAACATAAATGGACCTTCAGGGCATTATGCTAAGTGAAAGAAGTCAGACAGTACTATATAGAGAGGACCAATAGTATATAATGTTACGTATATGTGGAATCTTTAAACAAACAAAATACTGCCCTCATAGATATATTGAACAGATCGGTAGTTGCCAGAAGTGGGAGGTTTTGACCAGTGAGCAAAATGGGTGAAGGTGGTCAGAAGATACAAACTTAACAGTTGAAAGATAAGTCCTGGGGATGTAATATCCACCACGGTGACTATGAAGGATAAAAAAGAAACTTGTTTTATATTTTATGTTTTATGTTTTACAGAACAGAATATAAAAGTTCATCTTGACAACATAAAAAAGTTGGCAAGTTAAGAGGTAGAGGGAGTGATGGGAAGGCAGAGAAAGAATCCTTTATAAAGGGATAAGATACTGTCAGAACTGATGGAACAAGAAATAAAGGCTTAAATAACTATCATTTAGTGGCGCCTGGCTGGCTCAGCTGGTTCAGTGTCAGACTCCCATGTGGGGCTCCATGCTGAGTGTGGAGCCTGCTTGAAATCGCTCCCTCTGCCCCTCCTCTCCCAGCCCGCATGCACACACATGTGCACTCTCTCAAAAAATAATAAATTTTAAAAAGTTAAAAAGTAAATGTCATTTAAATTTATAAAGAAAGAGAAACTGATACTTTAAATATAAAAATTGGGAGGGTCAGGGGAAGAAGGTGGTGGTGAGCTAAAGCGTCACCCATTTAGCAGGAAGAAGGCAGTATCTAAATAAAGCAAATAGTAACCTGAGTATATTATTGAGAGCTATGAAAAAGCACTAGAATTAACAACAAATGCTTAAAAATGGTTTCTTCAAGTCAGATATACTAATTTATATAAGTTTTCTAGTAACTGCATCAAGTACTAAAAAAATCATTTTAATTTTCTTATCCACATTGACAAAACTGGTTCATCTTTTTCAGAACTGGTTTGACTTTGTTAAATTTATTCCTAAGTATTTTTTTTCCTTTTGATGCTCTTATAAATGGAGGTATCTTCTCCATTTCATTTTTGAAATTTGAATATTCAACCTTTTATCTTACGAAATGTCCACCTTTGTAATAATACTGGTTGACTTTAAAGTTTCTGTAGTCTGATATGTAGTCACTCTGGTTCTTCTAGGGTTACTCACTTATGTTTAAAAGAAATACGTTTACAACATGTGCTTATTTTTAGAACAAAAGTGTAGACAAACACTAAGATGTTAACGAAAGTGTCTTACAGAATTAGGAGTTTTATGGTGTATTCTGAGTTCTGTGAGGAGTGTGTTAAAATTAGGGGAAAAAAGCGACTTAGGTAAGTCAGCTAGATTTATTTTGTTGTCGCAAATGGCAGAAATTAACAGAACAGGTTCTGGTATAGAACCCAGAAATGCCTCTATAGAAAACAGGCATTTTTGAAGGTCTGGACTAGTCCAGGACCAGCAGGAAAGCTGGAGGACCAGGCTCACAGGGGCAGGAAGGGAGCAGCTAAGTCAGTCTTTGACACTTGGTGAGGATAATACATGGCACCTTGAGTCGCGGAGTCCCAGGACTCCCCACAGTGGGGACAAAAGGTTCCCTAAAAGCAAATTCGGGTGCTGTTTTCAGAAGAAGGGAAATGAACTCTGGCAGCTAAAAAGCAATAGATGTTCACTATCATACTTAACTTCTTGTTAGTGCAGAGTTGTAGTTGATAATGCCAGTCATGAAAGCAGCTACCAAGTTAGAGATGGTTTTGAACGCAGTGATGCCGAAACTGCCACGCAACCCGGAGAGAACTTACCCGATGGAAGTTCTCACCCACAGATTTCTCTCCCATTTGACTGTGAGTTCTGTTGTGTTTCATGAAGTGGTTAAGTTCAATTACAAAATGAGGAAATAGAGATTGTTATAATCATACTGAGGAGGACTTTGTAACAGTTTAATCAACACTTCCTAGAATGCCATCTCTTCTTCCTTGGTTTACCTGATCACTTGTATTTATTCATCAAGACAGCTCAAGCAGCACCTCCTCCAGGAAGCCTCTTTTCCTCACATCCTCCTCTCGCGCATCCCATTGTGGTTAACAGACCACTATTATTCTTGTCCTCCTCTGTTGTAATGGTTCATGTGTTTGTCTCCCACTGGTCAGACTGCCAGACTGTCTTGGTTTTCTTTGATTCTTCTGCTCCTTATACAGTGTCTACACATTCACTAAACATTTGTTGAAGGAGTGAATGCCTGTCAGAGCCAAGAGGGAAGGCGTTCTGTATAGAACCCAGTATGTGTAACGGCATGGTGGGGGGCCCCTGGGCCTAGAGCAGTGAGAGGTTAACGAGAGGGAGAAGAGGCCGGTGGGTTTGGCTAGAGTTGGTCTCTAAGTGACCATTTATACCAAGTTTAGAGAAGTCTATAGGTCTTACAGAGGAACAGTAGAGGTTTGGCAAGAGGAGAAAGGTGAGCCACTAGAGGCTGGTTGATGACTAAACACTGCTTGGGGCTGGAACTAGCGAGGAGAACTCCTGGGTGGTGGAATCCTGGAGTCTTTGGGAGTTTAAAAAATTCCGACCTGGATTGGGAACAAATTCACCTCCCAGGTGATAGGCACCTTTCTAGGTATTGGGAACGCAGTGGTAATTAATGCAGACGCGATCCCCCTCCCATGGAGCTTCATTCTAGTAAAGCAGCTGAAACAGCAGGCACAAAGGTGTATGTACACAGTCTCAAACCGAAATGCCGTGTTGCAAGTGAAATATTCCAGAGCCACACTCTCCCGGGAAAGCTTTGGAGCAGACTGGAGCAGATTTCCCGGAAGCACAGAAGGGACCTCCTTCCAGAGCCCATGTAGCAATCATTTACTGCTCAACTGCTCAGTTGTTGTAAACATAATGACCAGTATTTCACAGTATTCTTTAGGGATGTGTCTAAAATAAATAGTTTGTAAGCTCTGAATTTTAGAAGTGTGTATTTATGCGCTCTCCCCAAGGTGTTACAAAGAAAAATAATTTTGTCACAGTAATACTTTCTTCTTTAGCAAAAGTGATTTCCTCCGTTTTTTTTAACTTTTTTTTTTTTTTTTTTTTTTTGAGAGAGAGTACGAGGGAGGGAGGGGCAGAGAGAGGGAGGGACAGAGGATCCAAAGCGGGCTCTGGGCTGACAGCAGAGAGCCCAACTTTGGGACTCTAACTCACAAACCGCAGGATCATGACTTAGGCCCAAGTCAGATGCTTAACCAACTGAGCCACCCAACTCCCCTCCCACCTGTTGTGTATTACACAGAGAGATCGTCACTTAAAGCCTAATGAACGCATGATACTGTAAATGAAAGGCAGTCATTGCCTGTTACTGGCAAGTTGTGTTTGTAGCTTGCAGTTTGTAGTGTCTAAAAAATAATCTGGTATTTTTACAACTTAATCCTAGAACCTTGCCAAGGATTTGGGGTTTTTTTCTTCAATAGAAGGCACTCCATTCATACGGGGATTAATTCTTGACATGAACCTCAGCCTGTGCAGGTAACGGAGTTCTCTTCTTTCGCCGTGGACTCATTCAGTGTTAACGGCTCTTCCCTCTCTTTTCAGGGTGCTGATAAGACTGTGAAAGGTCCAGATGGACTAACTGCCTTTGAAGCCACTGACAACCAGGCAATCAAAGCTCTTCTTCAGTGATGGACGGATGGGCTGACAGCCCTGGAAGAAGGGCTCTCCTGTGGCCTCACACTGCTGCCTGTCTGTCTGTCACTCTCTATCTGCCAGCTTCTTCAGCTAAATACTTTACAAGGGGAGAGGGGAGAGAGAAATTCATAACAAATCAGACTACCAGAAAAAAAAAAGTGTTTTGGAAGAGAGGAAAAAAAACCATGATCAGGCTTTTACTCGGATTCCTGATCCAGTCCGCCTCTTTTCCCTTTCCAACAAGATATGCCGCTCATACCCAAGGGAGAGCCAAGACAAAACATGCCAGTAACCCTTGACCTTTTCAGCTCCCTAGCTAGTTGGTTCATTAGGTTGTGTCGAGGGTCCGATTTTCCCAAGGCCAGCTCTCCGTGTGGGGTAGCCCTAACCGTGCGAGCGGCGGCGGCTGCCGTGATGGAACTCTGGGTGCTGGGATCAGCAATCGGCTCCAGCCTTCTGCCTTAAGACGCACTCGCCTGGGGACCTCCTGGCGGAGTTCAGAGCGCTGCCCGTGGTCGGCGGCCAGACCTTCCCTCGGCGACCGTCAGCTTTGCGTGGGAGCTCAGTTAAGGTGAGGGGCGCCCTCTGAAATTGCTGGATGGCTCCACTTGGGATTCCCTCTCCCCTTTCACATGGGTTTCATGCGTCTTTAGATAAAACTGACTAGTTTTATTTATAAAATCTTAAATTTTGGAAGCCTAAAGGAGAAATCATTCCAGTGTGCAGATTTTTTTTTCTCCTCTAGATTCAGACGTTTATAGAACATTCAAACACTTTCAAACTCCTGCTGGTAGTAAAAGGGGATTTAAACATAGAATCATAGCCATAGCCTGTGAGTGTCATACAGAGAACAGTTGTCTTAGTACCTGCGGATTTTCTTCATTTGCTCTTTGAATGGATTGGCCTCGGTTATGTTTGGAGAATCAAGGAACGTTCTTTGGAAATCCTCTCTCAGACCCACTTGGATGCTGATTCCTTACTGCATCAAAGCTGTCACTGGGGTGAGATTTACAATCTGGACAAGTTGAACCCTGTCCCTTCACAAATACGCTTGTTACCAGGTTTCCCCGAGTTCTTGATAGGCTTTTGCTGAACACATGCCACCCACCTACGGGATGTATTTTTGTTTTCTAAACCATTCATCACATCAGGTGTGACATCTTCCTAATGTATTCCATGTTCTTAAAATACAGTGCCCAAAAATGGGTGTTAAGACCTGCAGGAAATATTTAGACCCATGTTCAAATGTTTATTCCATGAGCAGTACAAGTAATTAAAACATAGACCCTGAAATTTGTTATCTTGCATATAAAATATTGATTCCTTTGACTTGCCATCCATGAAAGCTTGCTAAAAATATTAGGGTTTTTTCCTTAGCCTAATCATGCAATAATTGAATGTACCTCAAATTTTTAAAGGGGGGGTTGGGTTAGAGACTTATATTCAGATTGTGGATCACAAAGAATTAATGTTGATTTTTTAAGGCAATGTAGCATTTTAAAGCAGGGTTAAACTACTATCAAGAATAGCCAGCTAATAACAAATCTTATTGATCGATTGCTGATTGGTTTGTTAGGGTGTGGATTGGCGTGTGTGTGTGTGTGTGTGTGTGCGCGCGCGCGAGCCGCGCGTGTATTTTTCCCGATGGACTTTTTATTTAATCCTGTGGCTTTTTCGCTTACAACTAGCCTAACCCTATAATTTTCCTGCACCCAAGAAAACAATCATGAACAAAATGGTGGTTTAAATACTTTGATGTATTTGGCTAAGTTTTCGGTCTTAATGCAGCCTATTCAGGTTGGATTCAGAGTCCATCCGCAGTGCTTTATCACGTCACTGAGCGGAAACAGAGCTATCCTCACTGAGGATGGAGGGCACCTTATCAGTGGGTAGCAACAGGGTGTTTTGATATATTTGTTTTCACCTCTTGGCAGAACGCTGTATTGAAAGGCTTGGATTTTACCCTCTATAGTTTCCACCGTTCCTTTCAAACCTGTTGTAGTTGGCTGTTGCAGAGAGTGCACTGTCGTATCATTCCGAAGCTTGGTCTGCTCTCTCCCGTCGCCTGGCACCGAGACCACGTGCTGCTTTGTCCAGTTCATCCTCCGTTCCCTGTAGTGCAGTAGAGGCTACGCCGCCTTCCCGCTTCTGCCTCAGCCATTTCAGAAGCCCCATCGTTCTGGAGCAATTGCTTGAGAAATAACATCAACGTAGAATAGACTGGCCAAGATGGTTTACAATTTTTTTAACTTGTTTATTTATAATGTATTTCTGAACCACTTGGCAGAGAAATTCAGGACACTTCATGTTCATTTTTTGAGTAAAGGAAGCTAAAAATATGTCTGCTTTTTGGTACTACATGCATTAGTGAAAGGTTAAGTTTTGTTTTCCACTGAATATTTAACATCTCAGAGAAAATCTTGCATGTTCTGTAGTTTTGTATGGCGTCATTTTGTATGCACTATATCCAGTAAAAACAGGTGGTGTACCTGTTCACGGTAGTGGACTAACGAATCCCCCCTTGCAGCTTCAGACCTGTATCTGTAGACCTAGAGTTGGAGCGCGGCACCCCAGTATCCCCAAGTAGCTCTTCTGTGCGTAGCTCCCCTTCCACAGCCAGTGGGGCACAGAGGAGAGGTAGGCGGGTCCAGCGTGTGCGAGCTGCAGGCAAGGAAGGCCCTTCACTCATTGATTTCTTTCTCCCCAATAATGGATCTTAAATCTCTATGTACCTTTTTTTTTTCCTGAAACTTCAACTGAGCTGCTCTTTACTTCATGCAATATTGTGTACTCGATCGTGTATAGAAGAAGCTGGGGAGAGTGCCCTCCTACATAAGCAGTTGCAGTGTTTTGCATGCAAAATTTTAAGACTTTAAATCGTCCTGATTCTATTTTGTAAATGGAGAAACAATCATATCTTTCTAAGCAGTAATGGAGGAAGACTAGTGCTTTGTGCATTTTGATATATTTGAGTTCATTTTTTCCACAATGTAATACTTTTGACACAATTGGGTTTCTCATATACTCCTAGTCCACGTACATCCGAATGCTAAATAATACTGTGTTTAAGTTTTGTGTTGCAAGAACAAATGGAATAAACTTGAATTGTGCTACAAGGAACGCGTTGGCAGCTTTTTTCCCCTCCCTCGGTTACTAGGGCCTTCTTTTCCCAGGCTCCTCTATGGCTGTACCAGTCCTGGGACTGACTCTAACTCCTGATTCATCCAAATTTCTCCCTGCATCCCACCTCTAGAAAAAAATAAGCGGAAAGAAACGAAGATGAAGAAAGTTTCAGTTGAAATAAAGTACAGTACTCATCTGGAAGTTTTTTCTGTCGGTCTCCCGATTCAGACTGTTTCCCTTATAAATGTTCAGTAATCCTCCCGGCTTTCTAAAAGCAAGGTACAGCCAGCATCACCTAGAGCATCAGGATCTGAAGAGGCTGAAGGAAAACCCGGTCAGGGAGGGCGCTCTGCTCTTTCTCGTGCTCATTAAGTTGCCGCACATTCTTACCTGACCGTGAGCACTTCCTTAGAGTGCTTTTCAGAGCAGATGTCCTGATTTCACATTAAATCACTTTGAACCTCAAAAAACTGACCAAGATTATATCTAGTTTGCTTCTGTTGTAATCTTGTCAACAACCCGAGGCTACCACGTATTTTACTTTTGCAGCGATCTGAGTAATAAAACTACATGCAGGTGCTCAGTAACGCAGAAGCGATCTGCCACCAGCTCTGTGTTGCTGACTGAGGCTTAAGTGTGGGGTAGCAGGTGGCTGTCAGTGGGAGTGTGCAGACGTTTTTAATCAATGAAACTTCTCTTTTAAGAATTGAGGTCCATCTAAGTGTTTAAATTTAGTTCTATAGATTTTTTAGTCAACGGGAGACACTTAGAGTTCCCATGAAAACCTTTTATGATTAGAGATCAGCTGTCACAGGACTCCAGCACAACACAGTAGGTCAGACGGTTACAAGTTTGTTTGTCCTTCTGCAAGACCAGTGATTCTCCAAGTGTCCCTGGCCTAGCTAGATCACCTCGACGTGACAGAAAATGTCCAGTCCAGGCCTGCCAGTTCCCAGTGTGGGCTGAGCCCATCAGTCCACGTTCTGACAAACCCTCCAGGTGATTCTGATGGACGCTCAGGGGGGAGGACTACTATGACAAAGCGCAGAGAAAGAGCCTAAAAGCCTTGTAAATTGGGAGGTCATCCAGAGTGGTTTGCTAGAGACGAAGCAAAAGGAAACGCGTGAGACATAGCAAAACTCTGGCCACCCAAGAACTTCCCAAGATGAGCTTCAAAGCTACACCCTGGGCAGAAGCAGTGAGGGTAGGATGTCACCAGGGCTGCTACAACCACGCAACACCGAGGAGAAGGACCCTTCATTATTAGCGTTTTTTTTTTCCCCACCGGATGTCCTGTCAATTGCTGTGGATAGTATTTCCTTGGGAACCCGTGGCTCAATTGCTTGAACTCTGCCCACAGAGGGGTGAGGAGGTGGGCCAGGCATTTGCGAACACGGCTCTGGAGTCTCCTTATCTCCTGCTCGCCACACTGCAGATCACTGGGATCCCTCCACTTAGTGGTGTCCCTGCTGGTTTCCGTGCGGCAGCCCTACAGCAGGAGAGAGCCACGCCGCGAGGCCAGGTCCCACTTTCTCAACCCCTCTGCCCTGCGCCGGTGTCGGTGCTGTGAACACAGACGCCCCGCTGCAGTGGGTGCTCGCTGCCTCCGGAACAGCCTGGAACTATCTATCACCTGTTTACCATTAACTGTCTTTCCCAGACACTAGGCAGGTCACACATCAGCCAGAGGGTATTTTTCTTCAAGACTCTTATTTCGTTGAAACAATTACTGACGGAGAAGGAAACTTAGCAGCAGCTTTCATAGCACCTGCCACCTGGTAGACCTTCAGTGTATTTGTTCTGAACTACTAATGTCAAACCGTTACATAAACAAGAAATAAACATTGTTTCAGTACATCTTGAATGAAAGATGGCTGTTTGGACCCTGGGGCTACCCCTAAGTGTCCTTGTACCCAAGTATTGGCCAAGTAGCCTTGTAAGTACTACTGGTACTTCGAACCCAAATCAGTGAAGTTAAGACAGATATTACAGTGACTATGATTCATTGAGGAAATGCTGACCATGGGGTCAAATGCAGGTCACTGAGCCATTGTGGTCTATACTAAAGCACAGCTATGAATAGAGTAGCGAAACAAAGGATGGTCTGGCCACCCTAGCAACTTCTGTGCTTTCGGCAGCTGCAGCGTAAGACAGTCGTATTTACACGGTTTGGATAGAATGATGGGTCACACGTCTGGCAACAGCCACAGCCACAGCGTCTTATTACACAAAGGAAAATAACAGCATAGACAATTCCTGATCGCTGGGTGCTGGTTTTGAGGAGAGTACTAAATAAACAATAAAGAAAAAAAAAAAAAGATTTCAGTTATTTTTGAGAGAGGGAACCCGCAAGCAGGGGTAGGGCAGAGAGAAAGGGAGACAGAATCCGAAGCAGGTTCCAGGCTCCGAGCTGTCAGCGCAGAGCCCGATGTGGGACTAGAACCCACCAACCATGGGATCTAAGCCAAGGTCGGATGCTCAACCAACTGAGCCACCCTGGTGCCCCCAAAATCATTTTTCTAAGAAGCCTTATTTTTCTAAGTTTTTACTAATAAATCGGAAAATGTATTAGAATCCGTGTGTCCTGCCTAAACTGTAAATTGTTCCAAGCGTTCATGCACATCCGTCACGGCAGGCTACCAAGTCTGGCCTGCTGCCACGGCTCGGGATTTCCTAGTCAGATCCGCCTTTCAATAGGCTTGAAAGGGGGCACCTGGGTGGCTGACTTGGGCTCAGGGCACGATCTCAGGAGCCTACATCCAGCTCTGTGCTGACAACTCAGAGCCTGGAGCCTGCTTCAGATGCTGTGTCTCCCTTTCTCTTTGTCCCTCCACCACTCACACTCTCTCAAGAATAAACAAACATTAAAAAAAATTTTTTTTCAAACATTTAAAAAAATAGGCTTGAAAGTGCTCAGATCTATGCCAATTTCACAACTAAATAACATTTTATATGCAAGTTAGGAGATAGGCATTGTGCCAATGACTTTTTTTAACCACATTATTCAATATTCACAATAATCATTTTAAAAAGGGAGACTAAGAGACCAAAACCCTGTTGTCCCTTCCCCCAGCCCCTGGCAACTGCCATTCTTCTCTCTGCTTCTAGGAATCTTTTTTTTTTTTTTTAAGCTTATTTATTTATTTTCAGAGAGCTGGAGAGGGACGCAGAGAGAGAGAGAGAGAGAGAGAGAGAGAGAATCCCAAGTAGGTTCCATGCCGTTAGCATAAAGTCTGACACAGGGCTCAAACTTATGAGCCATGAGATCATGACCTGAGTCAAGGTCAAGAGTCCCACTCTTAACCAACTGAGCCACCCACGCACTCCCTTCGAGTCTATTTTAGTTTCCACAGACAAGTTAGACCATACAGTATTTGTCCTTCTTTGTCTGGCTTAGTTCACTTAGCAGAATGCTCTCAAGGTCTCTCTGGGACCTCCATTTTGAAGGCTGAATAACGGGACGTTGTCCATCTATACCACGTTTTCCTTATCCATTTGCCTGTCGACATTTAGGATGTTGACCTAGCTCGGCTACTGTGGATAATACTGCAGTGAATGCAGGAACGCAGATCAGACCTCTTTAAGATCTAGATCTCAACTCCTTTAGATACACACCCAGAAAGAAGAGTGCCGGTGTCCCATGTACACACTAGGAAGGCATGCACGTAACCCGTAAATAACGCTGCCTTTGTGAAAAGACAATCATGAAGGTTAACATAATTGTAAATTCGGCTCAGGATTCCCAACTCAATGACCTACAACTTGGCTTCATACACATCGCACCAACTACGATACAAAGTCACACAACAGAGAAGATACAGTGAGGCGTGAGAAGTTCATGAAGCGAACTCAAAGGCAGTCTGTGAATGTTCCCTGAAGTAAGGGCTCCGTCATCTGGTCCCGGGTCAACTCTCAGTACTCACTGCTTATTCTGTTTAAGCAGTCAACAATCTTTCCTATGTTCACAGACCAGCTGGGCAGAGCCTTAAGCAGCGGCTGCCTTTCTAGGGCAGTCAGACGTGGAAGAGTACACATTGAGAGCCGGACAGTCTGACGATGGGTTATATGTGCTGCCAAAGCCATCCCTTCTCCAAAGAGTATATCAGCCTTGGGCCTTTGCTGACTTCTGGTTCTCGTGATTACCAGCTCTCAGTTCTGCCAGACTCTCTCGGCTTTGATGGTCACCAGTTCTGGGTGCCATCAGCCTGTGCAGGATTGGGTGATAACTGGTCTTAGCTGCTACGCCCTTGGCTGCTTAGATCACTGCTTGACATGAATCACTGCTTGACATGAGTGACTCCATCTTGCTCTCCACGGCTGAATTAAATGTGAATTCTAGTTTTAGTATTTTAAGAAACCTCCACATTGTGTTCCACAATGGCTGTACTAATTTACATTCCCACAAACAAACCAGAGCTCCCTTTTCCCCACTTCCTTGCCAAGACTTGTCCATTGTTATTTTTTTTTTTTTTGTAGAACCATCAACTTAACAGAAAGGAGGCAATAACTTATTGTGGTTCTGATGTGCATTCTCCTGAGGATTAGTGACATGAAGGACCTTTTTACACGCCTGTTGGCCATGTGTAGGTCTTCTTTAGAAGGAAAGGTCTTTGGGCCAGAAAAGGTCTTATTTTTTAGATTGAGGTACTTGGTTTTATTGTTTTTGAGATATAGGAGTTTCTTATGTACTTTGGATATTAACTCCTTATCAGATCAATTGCATGCAAATATTTTCTCCCCCTCCATAGGTTGCTTTTTGCTTTGTTGACAACTCCCTTTGCTGTGCAGAAGCTTTTTGGATTGATGTAATCACACTTTATTTTTACTTTATGATGGCTGTGCTTTTGGTGTCAAAAGAAATAATTGCCTGGTCCAATGTCAGAAACTTTTCCCGCCTCCTTCTAAGAGTTTTTTGGTTTCAGGGTTTATATTTAAATCTTTAATCCATTGTGATGTCATTTTTGTTCGTAAGGGTCCAATTTCATTATTTTTTGTGTGGCTATCCAATTTTCCCCAACATCCTTTAACAAAGACTTTTCCCCCATTGAGTATTTTTGAGTATTCCCCTGGTCAAATATTAGTTGACTATATATATGTGAGGGTTTATTTCTGGCTCTGTATTGGGTTCCATTGATCAATACGTGGTTATGCCAATACCATATTGCTAATTGCTATAGCTTTGCAATATTTCTTAAAATCGGGGAATGGAATACCTCCAGCTTTGTTCTTACTCAAAATTGTTTTGGCTGTCCAAGATCTTTGGTAGCTCCAAATCCATTTTAGGAGTGTTTTAATATTTCTGTAAAAAGATCATTGGGATTTTGTTAAGGACTTCTTTGAATCCATGTATTGCTTTGGCAAGATTGGTCCCCATTTTAACAATATTAATTCTTCCAGTCAGTGAACAGAAGATGTCCTGCTTTTGTTATTTCTTCTGCCAATTGTTTATCGTTTCTGGCACACAACTCTGTCACCTCCATGGTTCAGTATTTTATCCCTTTTGATACTACTGTAAATGGATTTAATTTTCTTTTTGGATAGTTGTTATATATATAGAAATGCAACTGATTTTTGTACCCAGGGACTTACTGAGTTTTGATTCTAAAAGCTTAAAGGTAAAATTACAAGTTCTTGTATCTATACCACGACACTATGAACCTGGAAACCTATGCTTATCAAAAAAGTTACCACTTAAAGGAGTTAGAGTTTCAGGGTATTTCGTTCTTTCACCATTTTAACTGAGGATTTACTATGATCTGGCACTATTCTAAGTATTTATGTGAACTGACATATTTCATCTTCATAATAACCCCATGAAGTAGGACTATCATCCCGATTTTCAGAGGAGAAAACTTAAGCTCAGAGAAGTTAAGTAACTTGCCTATGGTCACACAGCCAGTGAGGGGGAGAGCCAGGGCTTGAACTCGGTGTTTGCCTAAAGTTTGTACTCCCTACACCTTATTATTTTGCCTCTCCGACTTTCACTGAACCAACTCATGACATTTTATTCTGTGAACAGTTTTTACCAAGTTCTCAAAAAGATATTTTAAAATCCTAAACCCATTAAGTGTTTTTAAACAATTAAGTGGGAAATATTATAGAACATGCATTGATCAATCATTTCCCACGATGAAATCAAATTCTACAAGGATGACAATTTTCGAGTTTGAGAGGCAGCAATACTTGAGTGTAAGTATTTAGCAGTCTAAAAGATCATGATATAAATAAGCAGCAATCTACAGTACAGAGGCCAAACCTAACCTGCCTCCTGTTTTGAGAAATAAAGTTTTATTGGAACACAGCCATATACCCTATTCACATACACATCATATACACCTGCTTCCGCACCTCAACAGCAGGGTGACTAGCTGCAGAGAGTATATAGCTTACAAAACCTAAAATATTTTCTCTCTGGTCCGTCGCTGAAAATGTCTGCCAGCCCCTGATAATCGATGTTTAGGTAAAATAGGTTGAGAAATACCCTCTAGGTTTGGACAGGACCTAGTTAGAGTGATTAGCAAAGTCGTGAGAGAATGTAATCTGTTAGTTGAAGCGAATGAAAAGTCAAACCCACGAAGAATGCATCTCTTTAGAGCTGTCATTGATTATTCCAGTAACCATCCCCAGTGAATCATGCCTCCCAGTATATGCCCTATTGTAACCCCTCACACTGACACTTGACCTTGGCCTTGCTACTTGCTGGGGTCAAATGGGGCGAATGTGAGACCTGCAGAAGCTTGAACAGACACTCCCTAATTAGGGTTCACCCCCTTGGATCTCAGCGTGAGGAAGAAGTCCAGAGTTACTCTTTAGGAGAGGTCACATGGAGAATTGAGGTGTCCCAGCCTACAGCCACAGCTAACCACCATTCATTCCTGTGACTGAGGCCATCTTGGGACACTCCCTTCCAAGCATATGAGTGCCCTCAGGTGAGACCAGCAGATGACTTCTAGCTAAACCCAGTCTGAACTGCCAAAGTGTGAACATATACTGTTTGTTTCATGCCACCACGTTCTGGGGTGTTTTTATGCAGAATAGATACCTGACACCACACCCTAGCTGAAGGGCGTCAGGTCCGTGACATCACCTAGGGACGAGAAAATATGTCTGAACCTCACAAGGAAACTTATGCCCAGGCGCACACACACAGGAAACATCAAATACCATGAAGGACCCAGAATTTCCTTTTCTTTCAAACTCTTGAAAGAAAAAAGTATAGATTAAGAGAAAAAATCTTTGCCTGTTTAGAAAAGTTTAGGTGCTTTTAATAATAAACTGTGTCTACAGATTCCTTATCCTGGTCTTTCCAGGCAGAAAAGGGGTCTCTCAGGTCCCTGCCAGTCTTTCTTTTCACCTCCTGGAGAAAGACGCTAGTAAGGATTTACTGGTATGAGTCAGATACCTGTGACAAGTTAGTGGCTTTAAGGCCAAAAAAGATAGCTGTGGTTTAAGTAGTGTGGGGGGGGAGGGGCACGGGGTAGAGAGTTGGAAAGGCAGGGAGCACAGAATAAAAGGGAGCCACCAGGCCTAACCCCTCACCTGAGATCCCCACACAAGCTGCAGGGTGAGCCAGCGCCGGCTTCCCTCACAGAGAAGGTGAGGACAGCCCTCGGCGCCGCCCAGCAGGGTGGGGGCCTGATGGCTGGTGAGCTGGAGTCTCTCCCGCTTCACATTTTCACTTTATCCAAGCAGACTCGCTCAACCAAGACCCGGGGAATTATTTCTTTTCCTTTCTAGTTTATTTATTTCAAGAGAGACAGAGATAGAGAGCACAAGTCGGGGAGGGGCAGAGAGAAAGAGGGTAACAGAGGATCTGAAGCAGGCTCCGTGCAGACAGCATAGAGCCTGACGTGGGGCTGGAACTCACACACCATGAGGTCCTGACCTGAGCTGCAGTCCACACTTCACCGACCCAGGCGCCCTGCGCAATCATTTCAAAGCAGCCTTCAAGAAGGGAGGGAAAGTCACTGGTCAGAAGGAGAGACATCTTCATAGCTAACAGAGAGAACTCCAACTACAAAAGCAACTGGGCCCATTTCAGCTCAGAATGAATTTCATGAAGGGAGGCAGGAAGATCATCAGTTCTCTGAATAGGGAGTTCATCCAGTCAGTCAACACATATTCATAGCCTAAAGGCGTGTGGCACCCTTGTGGGCACTGCAGATAGGGCCTCAATACTCGGGACAGGACTCCCACCCAGACAGGGCTTACAGCCTATGAGAAGAGGAAAACACAACAACAACAAAAACACAGTCTACTCTTCATGAAATCATTACACGTTCTGATGTGTGCAGGAAGGTAGGAAGCTGGGTAGGAGCACATTCAGCGGGTGGTGGAGAGGGCTGCCCTGCTCCTGGGGGGGAGACAAGTGCCTGGGTCTTGCTCAGGTCTGTGCCTCTCATGGTGTTGGTGCACCCCAATCGAGTGTTCTGGCCTCAGGTGAGCAAAGCTCCACAGGTCAGACTCTTCCCACATTTCAGCTTATGGTCTTGTGGAACACTACGGCAGGCGAAGACATGGAGGATGGAGGGGGAGCACGGCAGCGCTGGGACCAGAGTAGATGCTGAGCAGGCCTTCCAGGGCAACTGCCTGGCACCCCTCCCCCCCGGAATGGTCCCGCCTGCTAGAGCCAAGCTCTATGCTCGAACAAGGCCGTCTCTGCACCAGGAGCATTCAGGGACCAAGAGCCAGCAGCAGCCCTCACACTGATGGGTTCGCCTCCAGAGTTTTCTAGATCATTCTCAAGGGACCACACAGAAGACACAAGCCCAGCTTTCTCCAGAGGGAACTAACAATGCCCCCCACTCCAGGGGACGACAAGGAGGAATGTGGTCCTGTGTCGCCCTGAGGACGATGGGTTTCTAGTATCTACTGCTCTCACTAAGCAGAGAAGCCCTGAAGACTTATTTTGCATCTTTTTCTTCCTCTCTATCCCCCAATTTTTTTTAACGTGCTGTTACATAATCCTGTATTTCAGCCCATTTCTATAACTAGGAGTTTCTATCTTGTTTTGTGTCACTATATTAGCAATTCTTTTCACAATAATAATCAGGACAAAAGACCCCAACTGAAACCTGGACATCAGGCTCCCAGTTGCTACACAAAACAGAAATATTCACCCAGAAGGTACCACTGTGCTTTGGTGCAGAGCAGGGGGGAGAGGGGAAGCAATTCTTCTCTGAGGACAACCAGACCAAATGCCTAGGTTTTGGTTTTGTGACCCAGTGGATTATCTTTTAAAAGTTTCAGGGGCACCTGGGTGGCTCAGTCGGTTAAGCGGCCGACTTCAGCTCAGGTCATGATCTCACTGTCTGTGAGTTCGAGCCCCACATCAGACTCTGTGCTGACGGCTCATCAGAGCCTGGAACCTGCTTCAGATTCTGTGTCTCCCTCTCTCTCTGCCCTTCCCCTACTCACACTCTGTCTCTATGTCTCTCAAAAATAAATAAACGTTAAAAAAAAATCTGTTAAAAGTTTCAACACACTCGTTTCAGAATATGCAACAAGTAGGACTTTGAAGGAGGTCTTATAGATTCGATCTAATACCTGTGGCCCCAGAACTCTCATTTGATTAAATTTTACTTTTTGAGAGATTACCTACTGAGTGTCAAATTCAAAATTTAATACACCTGCTAAATTACAGAGTGTGGCACAAAGGGGAAAAAAATCTTTTTTTCCTCTTGCCACAAGATTGCCTTGTGCTTCCTGACACAGGTTAAGAAAGAATTCTGTTAGAGTTTTTTCAGGTCACAAATCAACTTGACCGTCTTTTTTGCCAAAACTGGCCTCTATGGACCATGGCATCACACTCTTTGAAGCTGCCATCTTTTTGTTAAGAAGAAATTTATGCTTTCATAAGCCATAAGTGCACTAATTTTGTCGAAGGGGAAGGCGGGGAGGCAGATTCCAAATATAGGTTGATGGGCTGCATGAGGTTGAAGTCGAGCTAACCAGGGTGGAGTAGCACTTCCTCTTGCCTTGGGTTATGTTCTTGCCTGCACTCCCTGAGAGGGCAGTTTAGAGCATCCAGATGAACTTGTATTCTAGATGAACTTGTCCACATTGCCTGTGCTCACATTTGGTAGAGTTGAAACTCTTCACCAAGATCCAGAAACACTTCTGACACTGATAACCAAGTCTCATCCATGCAGAAGTAAATCCACCTGATGAAAATTGAATTAAAAGGTCATCATTGCTCAGTCGGCTTCCTCTCCTGATGCTTAATGGGTCTAATAAGATTCAATGAAGATCATCCAGCCCCCCCCCCATGGACTAACTGGACTAACGGAATAGTAACAGGTGAGCCAGATTTAAACCAGATTGGCTAATGGAGTCAAAAACCCCATGGGCCACCAGGCAAGAAGAGACCGTGGAAAGCCTGGGTAGGACACCAATTTTGCACCCAAATGGTTATGAAAGGATTCAAGATATTTCAAGACCGTGTTCTGAGAAAGCAATTGTGCTAGGTTTTAGGAGATCTGAAAACGTCTTGTTTCTAATCCCAAGAGGTGAGGCAGAGGGATGAAGAAGAATACTCTACAAATAAGAGTTTGAGACCAACTTGATCTTGTCCTTCTGCATCCTTTCATCTCCTATTTGAGAATTCTCCAAGAAAGCCCACCACGCCACCAACAAAATGCACCTGGTGTTCATTTGTTATGACAGGGGTCTGGAAGCTATTGGAGAGTTTCTAACACGGCTGCTCAACATCGAAACAAGAAACAAAAGCCAGCTCATGGGTACAGGCCAGAAGTCGAGGGCTCTAGGAGCCCACTGGGGCAATGACTCCCAAATCCACATCTTTCCTGAAACTTCCAAGCTCTGGGTCCTTCTCTCCAGCTACTTCTTCTACATCCAAAAAACTCACTATCTTAATGAGAAAGAATGAAATCTTGCTATTTGTAACAACATGGATGGAACTGGAGGGTATTATGCCAAGGGAAGTAAGTCAGAGAAAGACAGATACCGTATGTTTTCACTCATTTGTGGAATCTGAGAAACTTAACAGAAGATCATGGGGGAAGGGAAGGGGAAAAAATAAGTTTCAAACAGAGAGGGAGGCAAACTTAAGAGACTCTTAAATACAGAGAACAAATTGAGGGTTGATGTGGGTGGCAGCAAGGGAGAGGGGAAAGTGGGTGATGGACATTGAGGAGGGCACTTGTTGGGATGAGCACTGGGTATTGTCTATAAGTGATGGATCATGGGAAGCCAAGAGCACATTGTGTACATTGTATGTTAACTAGACAACAAATTATATT
This sequence comes from Paguma larvata, assembly GCA_030068075.1. Classification (NCBI taxonomy): domain Eukaryota; kingdom Metazoa; phylum Chordata; class Mammalia; order Carnivora; family Viverridae; genus Paguma; species Paguma larvata. The sequence goes on along the minus strand of CM057834.1, from coordinate 86,180,599 downwards.
TAAAAAAAAAATCAGCATCTTCCCTGCCCACCTCCTCCACAAAGAAAGCATTTCTTTCCTTCCAAATATAATGCATATTAAAATCAATTAGTTGAATCTATGCCACAGTATCATTTTTTTAATCCTGTAGATTTGAAACTGAGTCAAACTTGCTGGATTACACAGTCTGTTTCATTCTCCCCTGCAGTCATTTCTTCTATTAAAACCCTCCACGGCCAAGCTGAAGCTTCCTTGCACACTACTGCCCCCTGTTATGGGTTGAATCATGTCCCCCAAAAGCAATTTTGAAGCCCTAACCCAAAACCTCAGAATGTGACTTTCTTTGGAAATAGGATTGCAGATGCAGCTAGTTAAGATGAGGTCTTACTGTAGTAAAAATGGGCCCTCGATGTAAAACAGCTGGCGTCCTTAGAATGTGAAAACAGAGGCAGAGATCAGAGTGACACGGAAAGTCACAGAGCCCCAAGGATAGATGGCTCAGAAAAGTCAAGGAGAGTTCCACCCAGAGTCTCAGAGACGGCATGGCCCCACGGACCGCTGGATTGCTGATCTCTAGTCTCCAGAACCCTGAGACAATAAATTTCCATTAAGGGATCCAGTCTGTGGAACTCTATCAACCCTGGAAAACGAATACAACCCCCTTCCCTTCTAAAAACCTTCAATGGTTTCATGTTCCCATTTCAAGTTCTAGTCTTTGGCCAGGCTCCTGAGGCCTGCACTTGCCCAGCTCATCGTCCCTTTACAAATATACCTCCCACCATTTCTTCATGACCTCTCTGGGCTACAACCTACACTGACCTCTGCCTCTTCCAAGTCTTTCTACCCATGTTTCCACTAAAATATCCTTTTACTCATCAAAGTGTGTTTATTTCTGCCTTCCCTGTCAGTCCACAGCCCTTTGAGAGGTGGGCTAGGACTCATTTTCTTTTCAATCTCCCCTGAGCACACAAAATACTTTTTTAATTTGTTTCTAATGTTTGTTTATTTTTGACAGAGCATGAGCAGGGAGGGGCAGGGAGAGAGGGAGACAGAATTAGAAGCAGGCTCCAGGATCTGAGCCATCAGCACAGAGCCCGGTGTGGGGCTCGAACCCAAAAACCACAAGATCATGACCTGAGCCAAAGTTGAATGCTCAACTGAGCCATCCTGGCACCCCCACAAATACTCTTGAAGTACTGGTAGATTAACTGATATAGTCACCTTGGCACATATGTTGGCCCTTGACCTTGAATACTGGCTAGGCTGTGAGCTACAAGCCAGGCACCACTGTTTTAATTTTTGTGTCTCCAGCGACTAGCATAGTGTCTGACATTTCATAGACTTTCAATAATTATTTTTACTTAATCCATTTTAAAAATCGAACCTCAGGTAGATCTATTCTGCGCTGACCCCAGGTAGAACAGTATCAACCCTCTTTTAAAGGACTTGCTAATGAAATACCTTGAAGTTCTTCAGAAAAAAAGTGACTGAAGAGGGAGGACATGCCATTCTCTTCCTCTGGTAACCTCACTAATAGGTCATTAAAAGGGCCCAGCTCGAAGCTCCAGGAAACCTTATTAGTCCTCAGGATCCATCTGAGAGGGGAGACTTCCTCCCAATTATCAGGCTTTCTATTTATTAATACATGACAGGGCTTGTTCTAACACCCCATTGTTACCTGTGTTGCCAGAGCCCTTTGAAAGCATAAATAAATGATAGCTGACTGGTTTCCTTTCCCCAGGATTTTGTCAATGCTGAATATCCTGACAGTTTTCCAAGACATGATTTGCCACCACAAATGCCAAGCGCTCCTGTCCTCTCCTATTTATAGAGATGCTTGATAATTCAGGGTGCCAACTCTTTCCAACAGAGACAGACTAATGCTGTCACAAGTCTGCAGGTCACAGAGCTATCCAGTGGGCTTTTCAAAGAGCCCAAGGCTTGGCAGTGTGAAAGCCTCATACTCAGCAGGTAAGCCATTCAGATCCCCAAGACGCCAGGCACCCAAAGAGCTTGCAGGGGCCACAGGGTGACTCTGGTGGGGACAGAGCCCTGGGGAAGATTATTCTGTTCCAACTCTGCCTGCCATTGCCCCTTTGTACCCCCCCACCTTACTTTTTCTACGCATATTTTCCAAAACATTTGAATTAACCTCTCTGATAGTCATTCCCTATCCCTAAACCGACTAAAAAACCAACAACTCTTCTTGGATGGGTTAGAGAAGTGAGGCTATGGGGTAAACCACAGCCCTCGAGATTAGGAAGAAAGACAAGCAAGCACAGAGAGGCATGACTCACCAGAGGAGAAACTCCCTGGGAACCAGCGTTGGGCAGGAAAACCAGAACCGTAATTGACAAAGTGCTGGAGGCTCCGTGTGGACAGGTTTTTAGCTTAAAAACTTCAGGGTGATCCAGTCATGGGAAGCCCCCGAAACACTGAGATTTACCTCCCAGAGTTTGACCAGATTCCCCCAATAAAACCTAAAAAAACTCCCTCAGGCTTCCAGCAGAGGTAGAGGGAAAGGAACCATGTTTAAAAACACCAGCGCATGCCTTCTCACCTGCCCTCAGGTGAAACTAGTTAACCAGAGGCTAACCTGCTGGGGTATTTCAGAGCCTAATTGGTCTCCCTTAGGGAAATGCCAAACCCCAGCTGACTCTAGCCATCTCATCTCACCTAACAGAAAAAAAACATAAGAAACACCTGTGAAGCTCCCACTGGAAAGCCACAGGCTCCCTAAAAGACTGAGACTTAATTGTAGGGCTCTGGAACACCCCCCCTCCACAGCTCAGCAACACATTACTAAAGACCTATTTACAGCAGTCCCTTTTACCTGATACATCATGTCCAGCCATCAAGAAAAAATTACCAGTACTCCAAAAGTAAAAAAAAAAAAAAAAAAGACCATAAAACAAAACAAAAACAAAAACAAAAACACCACAATTTAAATAGAGCAAGCCTCAGAATCAGACATGGGAGGGATGTTTGAATTATCAGATCAGGAATTTAGAACAACTCTGATTAATATGCTAAGGGCTCTAATGGATAAAGTAGATAGCATGCAGGAATAAATGGGCAGTGTAAATAGAGAGATGAATATCCTAAGAAAGAACAGAAAATGCTAGAGATTGAAAAACACTGTAAAAGAAATGAAAAATGGCTTTGATGGGCCCATTAGCAGATTGGATGTGGCTGACGAAAGAATCTCTGAGCTAAAGGATATATTAATATAATTCTTGGAAACCAAAAATAAAAGAGAACAAAGACGGGGGGCGGGGGTTGAAGCAGAATATCCAAGGTCTATGGGCCAACTAGAAAAGGTATAATTTATGCATAATATGGATATCAGAAGAAGAAGAAAAAGAGGAGGGAACAAAATAAATATTTGAAAGGACAATGACTACTTTCCTAAATTAATATGAGACACCAAGCCACAGATCCAGGAACCTCAAATCCAGGAACTTCAGAGATCACCATAAATACCCCCAAAAAAGTACACTGGGCTTATCATTTTTAAATTACACAAAATCAGGGGCACCTGGGTGGTTCTGTCTGTTGAGCGTCTAACTCTTGCTTTCAACTGAGGTCATGATTTCATAGTCCTGAGATCAAGCCCCATGTCAGGCTCTGTCTCCACTGAGTGTGGAGCCTGCTTGGGATTTTCTTTCTCCCTCTCCCTCTTCCCCCACCCTAACTAGCTCACTCTCTCTCTCTCTCTCTCTCTCTCTCTCAAAAGAATTTTTTTAATTAAAAAAAATAAATAGTGCAGGAAATTAAACATAAAGAAAATTTTTGGAAAGAATCCTGAGGGAAAAAAAAATTACCTCTGATTTCTTCTCAGAAACCATGCAAGCAAGAAGTGAAATATTTAAAGTGTTGAGAGGGAAAAAAAAACACCATCCTAGAATTCTGTACTCTGAGAAATTATCCTTCAAAATTGAAGGAGAAATAAAGACTCTCTCAAACAAAAATTGAGGGAATTTTTTGCCAGCAGGTCTGCCTTGAAAGAAATGTTGAACGAAATTCTTTAGAAAGAAGGAAAATAATATAGGTCAGAAATGTTGATCTACATAAAGAAGAACACTGAAGAAGGAATAAGTGAAGGCAAAATAACAACCTTCATTTCTTTTTATTCTTATTTGATCCAACAGAGAATAGCAGCAATATATTGAGTTAGGTTTACTTATGTATATAACTTGTGTATATTTTATATACTTGTGTATATCTATATATGCTTATGTATATACCTCATATATATTTATGTATGCTTGTATGTAAGTGAAATGAATGACAGCAATGATACAAGGGATAGGAGAAAGCAATTTAGGTTATTTTTTTATTATAAGGTGCTCACAGTATCCATGAACTGGCATAGTGTTATTTGAAAATAGACTTGCATTAGTTGTAAATGTATATTATAAACGCTAAGGCAACCACTAAAAAGTAAAAAAAAAAAAAAAGAAAGAAAGAAAAAGTATAACTGATATGCTAAGAAAGGAGAGAAAATGGAGTGATATAAACTGCTCATTTAATATTAAATAAGGCAGAAAAGAACAGAAGACAAAAACAGTAATAAAGAGCAAGGGCAACAGACAGAAAATAGTAATGAATATGTTAGATATTAATCCGGATATATCAGTAATCACTTTGATTGTCAAGAGTTGAAATGCATTGATTAAAGTGCAGAGATTGTCAGAGTGGATCAACAAACAAGATCCGAGGTGCATGATGGGTGGCTCAGTTAGTTAAGCATCCAACTCTTGATTTTGGCTCAGGTCATGATCTCACAGTTCGTGAGATGGAGCCGTGCATTGGGCTCTGTGCTGACAGTAAAGAGCCTGCTTGGGATACTTTCTCTACCACCCCCCCATATCTCTCTCTCTCTCTCTCTCTCTCTCTCTCTCTCTCTTTCTCTTTCTCTCTCTCCCCACTCACACACATTCTCTCTCTCTCTCTCTCAAAAATAAATAAACTTTTTTAAAAAACAAGATCCTACTACATACTGTCTACAAGACACATAATTAAAAGCAAATGGATGCAGGAGTGTCTGGGTGGCTCAGTCAGTTAAGTGTCAGACTTCAGCTCAGATGATGATCTCTCGGGTTTGTGGGTTTGAGCCTTGCATCAAGCTCTGTACTGACAGCTCAGAGCCTGAAGCCTGTTTTGGTATCTGTGTTTCCCTTTCTCTCTGCCCATCCATGCCTCATGCTCTGTCTCTTTCTCTTGAAAATAAATCAGCATTAAGGGGCACCTGGGTGACTCAGTCAGTTGAGCATCCGACTTCTGCTCAGGTCATGATCTTGCTTATGGGTTTGAGCCCCACATCAGGCTTTGTGCTGACATCTCAGAGCCTGGAACCTGCTTTGGATTCTGTGTCTCCCTCTCTTTCTGCCCCTCCCCTGCTCACACTCTGTCTCTCTCTCTCTCTGTCTCTCTCTCTCTCTCTCTCTCAAAATAAATAAGCATTAAAAAAATTTTTTAAAAAGAAAATAAGTCAGCATTAAAGAAATTTTTTTAAAGAAAAAAAAGACACAGAGAGGGAGGGAGATAAAACATAAGAGACTCTCAAAGACTAAGAACAAACTGAGGGTGAGGGAGATGGGGGGGGAGAGGGGGTGATGGGCATTAAAAAAGGGCACATGTTGGGATGAACACTGGGTGTTTTATGTAAACCAATTTGAAAATAAACTATTTTAAATTAAAAAAAAAAGTAAATAGAGAAAAATATATCATGCTAACACTAAGAAGGAAGGAAGTATAGATTATCAGAAGAGTTTATAGTTGATCAAATGAACTTGAGAGAGAAGAAAGGAGCTGAGGTCAATTAAAGAATCAGAATTATATGAGTAGGGCAAATAAGGGACGGAACTTTGCAAGGGAACACATTTAGAAAGTGGATATCTAGGCCTATAATGGCTTGAAATAAGTTATTGAGGTTATTCCCTAGATATTTTTGCCAGTTCTCAGCAACTTTCTGACCCAAAATACTCAAAATACTGTGTACATTCTGAGTGAATGAGTCCTACTCTCTGTTTAGAGAATGTAAAAATGTGAGATGCAGGATAGATGTAGCCTTGGGGATATGTGTGAGTGAACTTTATTAGCCATAGGTGAATACCCACTTTCTCTTCAATGTGCCTCCCCACCCCCTCCCCATCACCAGTGTCATGGCTGTCCATGACAGCCATGGGCTATTCCTGGGCCTCCTTCACAAGGAAACTGCTTTCATCTAGTGTTACATCCTCACATCATTTTACAATCCAGAAATATCCACATTTTAACTGGGCACTGAACAACCTTCCAGACCCAACTGTCTCTAAGGTAGCTGAAAGGTGACTTATTGTCAATCATGTGGTTTTCCAGAAGTCTCAAAATTCCAGGCACTATGGCAAATGAGAGTAAAGAAAACTATGTTTAGAAGGAAAAATGCCCCTTTATTATTGACACCCCAGTAGCAACAAGCACACTCATCACCCAGTTCTTTGTTTCTAAATACCATTCTCCAACAAAGGGAACCAGAGCTGTTTGAAAAAGTAGTTGATTCTAGGTCTGGGCAGGAAAACATAAGATGACCCTGGACCATCTTGTGATGCCAGAAAGTAAAGAAATACTCAAAAAGAATGAGGGCATCTTGAAGGAGATAGCAACCAACCTGAAGGTGTTCCCAATGGCCAAAGCTGGAACAACTTGAGCAATAAAATAAATAACAATATTTAATTGCAATCCATAGAATAAAGTAAACGAGCATGAGTTTATTATGACATTTAAAAATAATTGAACAAGTAAGTACATTTCCAATAAGTCATAGCTCTTCCTCACAAAAAAAATTTTAAGTATTAAGTGTAGAAAGAAAGACGAAAATACAAAATCGCGATTAGAATTCCACAGTAATGGGGCTCCTGGGTGGCTCAGTTGGTTAAGCATCTGCCTCTTGATTTTGACTCAAGTCATGATCTCTTGGTTCATGGGGTTGAGCCCCATGTCGGGCTCTGTGATGACAGCACAGAGCCTGCTTGGGATTCTGTCTCTCTCTCTCCCCCTGCCATCCCTTGATCATGCTCTCTCTCTCTTCATCTCTCTCTGGCCCTCCCCCACTCGTGCATGCTCTCTCTCACTTTCCTTCTTTCTCTCTCTTGAAGTAAGTAAAGAAACATGAAAAAATAAGAATTCCACAGTAATAATTACTGTGGGCATAATAATCCACCATTAGTGGTCAAGAGTTTGAGGAAATGCAGAATATTTGTATAATTTAAAGTATCGCCCCCCAAGATATGTATTAATTGTAAGAGGAAACACGGTAACTTTATAGTTAATCCCTTCAGACATTCCTTAACTCAATGACAGAGGAAAAATCACCAGTAATAAGAACTACTGATATCATGTACCCTGTGGTATCAAATCAGGAACCTATACATACGAACTCATTTAACCTTAACTACCTCTTTAAAGGTCCTCTCTCCAAATTCAGTCACATTGGAGGTTACAGGTTCAACATATAAATTTGGAGGGGGAACAATTCAGTCCATTGCACTTGAGAACCACAATGTAATCATGAAAAAATATTAGACAAACCCAAATCATCCATGAAACAACTTATAAGTACTCTTCAAAAGTGTCAAAGTCATGAAAAACAAAGACTAAGGAACTGTCATAGACTGAAGGATACTGGAGACATGAGAGTTAAATGCAAAATAGATCTGGGATTGAATCCTGTAATAGAAAAAGGATGGGAATGGGGAAATGGATTAAATCCAAATAGCGTCTCTAGTTTAGTTACTATTAACATATCAATGTTAATTTCTTGGTTTTAATTACTGCACTGTGGTTATATAAGATGTTAACATTAGGGCAGCTGGGTGGAGTGTATACTGAAATGCTCTGTGCTGTTTTACAACTTTCCTCTAAAATTATTTCAAAACAAGAAGTTTTTAAAAATGTCCCTTCTCATCACACTCCCTGTAGTGTGATGGGAGTAGAGAAATAGATCCTTGAACACATTCTCTGTTTCTTGGGGGCAGAGTGGGGAGTCGTGGCAGAAGGGAATGCCTGCACAATTTCCCCCACTGCTCTACAGGAAGTGAGAGAGAGCAGGAGATGGGAAGATTCAAAGTGAAAGATTTTTACAACCCGGTTTCATGGAGACAGATGTGGAGCACAGAGTCTGGAATAAGAGAGACAGGAGTTGGCCTACTTCCAGGCGTCCAGCTCAGAGACCAGTCACGCACCTTTATTTTTAAGACTGTCAGCTGTTTGTGTCCACAAAAGAGAAAGAGGGGACTCTGCCTCCACACAAACGGTGGACATCTACCACTGGCCTCTCTCCCTCCCTGCTAGTTGATTCTGTGGCTCTGAGAGCTTCGAGGCTGATTATTGTAGGGATTAGCACCTGACAGTCTGCACAGCCCAGATAATTCCTTTTATTTAGGACAGTCCACAATAAAGTGGATGGCCAGTCCCTCACCCACCTCCCACTCTCCCAGCCATCTTTTAGCTTTGTGATTCTAAGCATTTTTGTTCTCGTTCATTTTACAATGGCTTTTTTTTTTCTGAGTGCCTACCTTGTTTAAGGCATAAACAAGCCCCAGAAGACAGAAAATAACTCTTAGATAAGAAAGGAGTGCTAACACATACTAGTCTTTCAGGAAAGAATTTGCTGAATTGACTGGAATGCCCTCTGTGGATGATATAGAGTTTTTCTATACTTAGATTGTGGTATTTCTATCCATAACCTCTCCTATGCACATGCCCAGAATATAATATAAATTCCTGGACAGAGGTGTAGCTGCAAAATTTCCTAAGATGTATTTTTTTTTAAGACAGAGAGAGAAAATTGGGAAGGGGCAGAGGGAGGGAGAGAGAGAAGAATCCCAAGCAGGCTCCACACTCAGGAGCCTAACTCGGGCTCAATCCCACAACTCTGGGATCATGACATGAACTGAAATCAAGAGTCCAATGCTTATCTGACTGAGCCACCCAGACGTCCCCATGGTGCATCTTGTATAGAAGAAGTCACTCCATTAAAGAGTACATCTTTAGAAGCTCTAAACCAGTGTGCTCCATTTCCCTTCCTATTCCTCGATTCTGCTCCAGCCTTACTGCAGGACTTTGGGCAAGTCTTTATAATTCTCTGGACCCCTGATTACCTCCCTCCGATATGGGGATAATAATCCCATCTTGCCCACTTCAAATGGTCAATTACACAAGGGTCAACACAATTGAAGTTGACTGCATAATACATCACATTAGACAAAGGGGATGAAGAGCACACTTACAAAGGTGAGCACTGAGGAACATATAGAATTGTTGAATTGTTATATTGTACATCTGAAATTAATATAATGCTGTGTGTTAATTATACTTCAATTAAAAAAAAAAGTTGTCTCAAATTTCTAGGACTCTATAGAGAGATCCCATCTTTGGCCATAATGGAATTATGAAATCAGCTATAGAAAAGATAGTTGAAATTTGTTTTAAACTAATGTGCTTCTAAATAAGTCATGGGTTAAAGAAAGTAAGTTTCATTAAAATAATGTATTTTTTTAAAAAGATATAAATCCATGAAATCTAATTCCTAAGCTGCAGTGAGGAAAACTGAGAAGCAGCCTTTTTTTTTCCGCCTTCAGGACTCCCAAAAGATTCAGACATTATAGGAACCGGGAAACTCTGGAAGATGGAGAAAGCTCTGAAAATAGGAAGATTAGCTGGAAATCAGTGTAGGAGGCACTCAGACCTCAAGGTGCCTTCCCTTCTGCACAGCCCTCCTCATTCTTCCCTCTAGGCAGCTTGGATGTGACTTTTCTGGAAAGAGTAGGGCAGGGGGTCTCTGGTCAAGGTCACACCAGGCATGGCTGAAGTTGTTAACCACACTTAAAAGAGCAGATGCAGTGGGAACTTAACTTGAATATTGACATCCTCTCCTCCCAGTCTTCTTCCCAACCTTACTCTCGGAACACCAGCAGCCAGGTTTGTATGCTTCAGGCAAGACCTCAAAGAGGCTTCACTGCAGAATCTCAGGATTCTGAAATCCAGGGTTCCCCAGGAGCTGGCTTAGCCAGAATTCCTCATAGTCTATAAACCTTACCAATGGGTTCCGGGCTTCCAATCACCTTTTTATGCCCTTATGTGGTAAACTATGTGTTACGTAAAATACACTGTTTTAGTCACTTTTAATTTTACAGTTCAGCATCATTAAGAACATCCACAGTGTTGTGCAGCCATCACCATCCCATCTATTTCCACAACTTTTCATCACCCCAAACAAACTCATTACCCATTAAGCAATAACTCCCATTCCATCTCCCTCTAGCCTCCAGTAAACTCTATTCTACTTTCTGTCTCTATGAATTTCCCTATTCTAGATATTTCATATAAGTGGAATCATGTAATATCTGTTTTTTTGTGTGTTTGGCTCATCTCACTTAGTATAATATTTTCAAGATTCATCCATGGTGTAACATGTATCAGAATTTCATTCCTTTTATAGCTGAGTAATATCCTCTTGTATGGATATACCACATTTTGTTTATCTATTCCTCTGTGGACAGACTCTGAGGTTGTTTCTACCTTTTGGTATTCTAATCATTTTTAACTCCTTGTCATCATAAAGTGACAAACCAAGCATCCTCACATATTTGAGAGAAGCATTTATGATGAAAGATAGAAAACACGAACAGGAAAATAACTGTTGAAAAAATTTTTTCAACTTAGAGGAAACAAAGACTATACAAAGAGAAGAAAACAATGCATAACAAAACAATAATGTATATGCTAAGAAAGATAAAAAGAAGATATAGCAGCTATAAAATAAGAATAGTATGCTCTAAAAATAAAACTTTCAGAGAACAAAGAACTTCTTAGTAAATAAATGTCTGAGAGCAGAAATAAAAGCTCAATAAATACATGTGTAAAAAGTTAAGGAAATCATTCAGAAAACAGAAATAAGGACAAAGATGAAGAATAAAGGAACCTGAAGAGGAGAGCTAGCACCTGAAAAAATGGAAGCTGTATGGGTGAGAGAGAAAGCAGAAAATAATAAAATATAAAGCAAAGGTAATAATAAAATACTAAATGATAACATGATAGAAAATAAATTATTATTATTATACTCAAAATTTCCCAGAACCCTTGCACACTATTGTCATCTTCACCGACAATAGCGTTTGGGTTTGGAATGTTGGGGTTCAGAGCCAATGGCCAAGAAAGAACTTTTGAGACATCTTTGGTGCAAAAAGGCGCTTATATTAAAAAATGGGGGCAGGACCTGTGGGGAGAAAGCTGCCCCAGGATTGTGAGGAGTGATTGATTATATACCTGGGAACTGGGGGAGGTAAAGACAAGGGGAAGTTTCCAAAAGGACATTCATATGCCAAAGAAGAATCATGGAATCCTGGAGGCCTACCTATTGCCAAGCTAAGGTTGTTTTTTCCTTCATCAAAGCATTAACATTAAGACGGTTGGGAGTTCCTGAAAGACTCGGCCCATCTCAAGTATCTGTCAATGGGCTGTGGATTATAAGGGAATTTAATTTTATCTACATTTTCTTCTGCCTTTGTTTCCCATGTCCATGGCATTGAAAAGTGGTTCAGCCACTATGGAGGAAAGTATGGAATCTCCTCAAGAAATAAAAAATAGAACTACCATGCGGTCCAGCAATGAACAAAGGAGATGAAACCAGGTCACACAAGAGACATATGGGCTCCCATGTCCACTGCCCCACTATTCCTAATAGCCAAGATATGTAACAACCTAAGTGTCTATCAATGAATGAATGGATAAAGATGTGGTATATACAGACAATGGAATGCTTTTCAGCCTTGAGAAAAAGGGAAATGCTGTCATTTGCAACAACATGGATGAAACTTGAAGACACTATGCTAAGTGAGGTAAGTTAGAGAAAGATAAATACTGCATGGTATCACTTACATGTGGAATCTTTAAAAAAATATTATAGGGGCACCTGGGTGGCTCAGTCAGTTAAGCATCTAACTTCAGCTCAGGTTATATCGGTTTGTGTGTTTGAGCCCCATGTTGGGCTCTGTGCTAATAGCTCGGAGCCTGGAGCCTGTTTCAGATTCTGCGTCTCCCTCTCTCTCTCTGCCCCTCCCCCACTCACACTCTGCCTCTCTCTCTCTCTCTCTCTCTCTTTCTGTCTCTGAAAAATAAACATTAAAAAAAAGTTTTTTTTTAGTTGTAAAACCAGAGAGTAAAATGGTGGTTACCAGGGGCTGAGAGGTGAGAGAATGGGAAAGACGTTTAAGAGTACAAACCTGCAACTAATAGAAGAATTAAGTCTTGGAGACCTAATACACAGTACAGTGATTATAGACAACAAAACTGTATTATAATCATTAAATTTGCTAAGAGATTAGATCTTAATTGTTCCCAACAGAAGAGATGATAATTATGTGATGTCACGAGATGTTAGCTAACGTTTACAACAGCAATCATATGCAATACAAATGTTCAAATCAATATGTTGTATACCTTAAACTTACATACAATGTTATACGTCAAATATATCTCAATTTAAAAAAAGAAAAGAAAATTTCCCAGAGCTAATACACATAAGAAAAGACCCACTGTGTGTCCAGCACATAGGATGAAAATTGGCCCACACCAACGTACATCATCATGGAACTAACTGTAGACCCTACAAGCTGAAGTGGGGAACAAAGGCAGAAGGAAGTATAGACAAAATTAAATTTCCTTGTAACCTGTAGCCCAATGACAAATACTTGAGGTAGGCTCAGTATAACAATCTTCCAGAAACTCCCAACTGTTTTAATATTAATGTTTTGCTAGAGGGGAAAAACAACATTAGCTTGATAATAGATAGGGCTCCAGGATCCTATGAGTTTTCTTTAGCATAGGAAAATCCTTTTGGAAACTTCCCCTTGTCTTTACCTCCCACAACTCCCAACTATATAATCAATTGCTCCTCGCAATCCCAGTGCAGCTCTTCCTGTCCACAGTCCTGTCCCCATGCTTTAATAAAACCACCTTTTTGCACCAAAGATGTCTCGAGAATTCTTTCTTGGCCATTGGCTCTGAACCCCAACATTTCCATATGACAAGCTTCCAGAGAGAGGAAAACAACATCATTTATGAAGGGTCTAAAATCAGGGTGAATTCTGACTTGGCCTAAGCACTTGGGAAGCTAGAAGACAATGGAGTAATATCTTCAAAATGCTTAGGGACAAAGATTTCTGACCTAGAAGTCTTTATTGTTAAAAGCACTTACAGTCCATGCAACCAGATATGAGATTTCACTCGCAGCATTTTCCCAAAACCTCATAAATTCATGTACTGCCTTCATGACTTTTACCTTAACCACAAAGACCTATATTATTTTTTATTAACTTTTTTCTTAAGTTGAGTATTTTTTTTACTTAAAAATTTATGGAAAAACCAGTTATCACTTGTGATAAACACAAAGTAACTATGGAAATAAATACAATCAAAGCAAAGATTTAAAATTCTGACTGGTTCCCCATTGGCCTCCCCATGGCTCAGCCTGGTGCCCTCTCTGCATGAGAAAGGAAGATTAGCAACAGTAAGAGAGATGTTAAAGACCTACGTGCCTGGTCTTTGGATGTAATCAAAAGGATTGAGAGAGATTTGAAAGGACTGATTGTCTGTGACTCTGTTCTATAATGCCACCTCAGGGCTCCTCCTACACCTCCACACCCCCAGCCATTCCACCAGCATCTCATCTGGGAAATGTTGCTCTGTAAGTCCACATGGGCCACCTCCCACTCACTGGCAAGTCTCAGAGCTGACATGGTGGCCTGTGTCTCTGTAGGGAAAAGCATTAAAAGCTTTGAGCCTCCATCAGGCTCAACTGCTAAGATTGGACAAGAACACTGAACCTTGTTTTGGTCTTTAAAACCTGTCTGTCTCTGCTCTTCAAAGCTCAGAAACCAGAGCTGGCCTTCCTGCACAAGGGCAGGTCTCATTTGTGAGCCCAAACCAGAGCTGGCTTTAACCAACCCCCCACTTGCATCGCCAAGTTTATTTAAATCATCTCGATTTGCCATTTCACCGCATGGCTTCTGCGGGCCATCTTCCCAGCAAGGTTGGGCTATGTGTGAATGGCAGCCTCATGGTCTTCTCCAGGCCTCAGGCAACATTTGTGGTTTTCCTCTGTGTTAACACAACCACTGAGGCTACCCTCTAGAGACATAAAGACTTGCTGGTCTTTGACTGAGATGGGCAGCTTCATAACTACATGTGCTACACACTCTCTGGCAAGGCTAAGCCAGGCCCCTAACTCCAAGGCTCTGTGTGGTCTGCACGGTCTGCCGTCCATGACCCCCTCTGACCAGGAGGCAAGGAGGAGCAAGGTGTAAGTCAGGAGACCAAGCAGAAGTTCCAGCAGTTGTGGTTATATTAAGTCAACAAGAAACCACAAAAATTCTTCCTGATCTGACTTAACAATAACCACCTTAGCTAAAGATTATAACTTGGAGCCCCATGTGGAGTGTGACCCCTACAGCCCCCTTGCATCTAGATTTTTTTCCTGAAAATGTTAGAGAACCGTGGAGCTCCTCCTTAGACATCTCTCACTTTTTCCATTTGCCCTCTCTTCCTTATCATATCATCCAGCTTCGTGGTTCAAATAAAATGGCTGATGGCTCCCAAACTTGTATCTGCAGACCGGAATCTCTCACCTGACATCCAGGCTTGCATATTCACTTGCTTGCTCAGTACCTCCATTTAGAACATTTATAGGCATCTCAAACGCAACATATCCCAAATTGAGTCCCTGGTATTCTCCCAAAGAATTGTGTCTCCTCTGGTCTTCCCATCTCAATAAATGGCCACCACTTGGTGTCATTTGCTCAGGCCAAATACCTTAGAGTTAACTTCAACATTTTTTCCCTCTCACATTCCCTCAACTATCCAACCAAGCAGCAAATCTTATTAGATCTTCCTCCAAAATATATCCAGAGTGTGACCACTTCTTACCACCTGCAGTGGTCCCCATAGTTATGGCAGCAGCCTCTGCTTCTGCTCTAACCCCAGTCTATTTCAATGCAGTGGTGGTCAGGTCTGTAAGTCTGTGGCTTCCATCTCCCTCGAAGGAGAGGACAGAGTCTTCACTATGACCTGCAAGGTCATGTAACCTGCCCTGTTACCTCTATAACTTCTTCTCCTTCCCCTCTCCTCCTTTTCAGTTGGCTCCAGCCACACCGGCTTCCTTACTGTTTGTGAAATAAACCAGATATGTTTTCACCTCAGGAACTTTGCACCTGTTGTTCCTTTGGCCTGGAGCACTTTTTCCCCAGACAGTCACATGTTGGCTCCCTCACCTCCTTCAAGCCTTTATTCAAAAGTGACACATCAGTAAGGCTTTCCCTTGCCACCTATTATGGTCTGAATTGTGCATCCCCCTAGGCTGCAAATTCATATGCTGAAGTCCTAACCCCCCAGGAGCTCAGAATGTGACTGCATTCAGAGACAGGGTCTTTAAAGAGGTAATTAAGTTTAAATGAGGTCATTTGGGTAGGCTCTAATCCAATAGGACTAGCATGTCTAGAAGAGATAGAGATTAGCACAGAGAGAAGACCATGAGAAGACACAGGGAGAAGGGCCCCATCTGCAAGTGGGGAGAGAGGCCTCAGAAGAAACCACCCTGACACCTTGACCTCAGACTTCTAGCTTCCAGAATTGTAAGGAAATAAATTTCTGCTGTTTAAGCCATCCAGTTTGTGGCATTTTATTATAGGAGCCAAACAGACTAATACATCATCCCAGCCCATCTACAAGTGGCCAACACTTCATATTCCTCTTCCCTGTTTTTCTCCCTAGAATTTGCCACTATTAAACATGCCATAGGGGTACCTGGGTGGCTCAGTTGGTTAAGTGTCTGACTCTTGGGTTCAGCTCAGGTCGTGATCTCATGGTTTGTGAGATCGAGCCCCATGTCGGGTTCTGCACTGACAGCGTGGAGCCTGCTTGAGATTCTCTCTCTGTCTGTCTCTGCTCTTTCCCACTAGCGCATGCTCTCTCTCCCTCTCTCTCAAAATAAATAAGTAAATAAACATTTAAAAAAATGTTAAAGAGTTTTCTTATTTCATTTATTATCTGTTTTTCCATTAGAATGTGGTTTCTCCAGGAAGGTGGAGATTTTTACCTGTTTTCATCACTGTATCCTCAGAACTAGAATAGAGTCTGGCACGTGGTAGGCACTCTGTAATCATTTGCCAAATAGGTAAATTTTTACTGCTCCCTGCACCCTGTGAAGGTGAGCTTGTGTTTGCATGCAGATGCATGTGGTTCGCAGGGGAGGCTAGGCCGTCCTGAGGATGGTGCCATGGCTATACCTTCTGCAAGACTTGATAAGTGCCCACTTTCTAGAAGGTGGGCATTTTAAGTTAAACATTTGTTTTAATTTTTTCTTAATGTTTATTTATTATTTTGAGAGATAGAGACAGAGCATGAGTGGGAGAGGAGCAGAGAGAAAGGGAGATACAGAATACGAAGTAGGCTCAGGCTCCAGGCTCCAAGCCCAACACAGGGCTCAAACTCACAGACCACAATATAATGACCTGAGTCAAAGTCAGATGCTAAACCAACTGAGCCACCCAGCACCCCTTAAATTAAACATTGAAGTATAAAGTGGCTACAGTTTGGTGAGGAAGATGAGACAGTATATCAAACAATTATTGACATAGACACAAACAGCTTGGTATCTGGTTCTGGTGGGAACAGAAAACCATGACTGAGAGCTTGCTACAGGGCGCCATACATTGGGCTGTGTGCTTGACTTTTTCTCAATGCCCCCAATCACTTAGTGAAGTAAATATTATTCTTACTATTCCCTTTCCCTTTTACGCAGGAGGACCCAGGTTCAGAGAGGAAGATTAATCAGTTTCATCAAGGTCACATATCTACAAAATGGCCAAGTACTAAACTGGAGTTCATTTGGTGTCAAGGTCGGTGCTGTTAACTATTCCAGAAAGATATAACTGACTCTTTAGGGTCTTACATCAGCCTGGGGTAGTCAACCCATTGGTCTGCCCTTGGGTATTCTGCTCTGATGTATTCTTTTGTCCTTTCCTGCTCAACAAGGAGAAGATCCAGCTGAGCTTCAACTCAAGAAACACGGCCTCTCCTCCTCACCAGCCTTCACACTATGGGCTCCTGAGCTGGCTGAACAGCACTGTTGCTGCCAGTCCTCATCCACCAGCAGGAAAAGGCCAGTGAGCTCTGGAACCAAAATCTAGAACAACCATCTCATCCCAAGGGTGTGCTGGTGCTCAGAACCAACACCTGGCCCCAGTGGAGACTGACCAAGGTCAGGAGCAGATGCATTCATAGGATTTCACAGTGGCTCAGGGGGAGGAGGCCCCCCAGTTATCTTGAAACAATCTTTGGTGATATCTGTGGCTAAATCCAAGTGTCACAGTGAAGAGTGCCAGTCATTAAAATTCATCTGGCTTTTCAGAGCTAGTGAAGTCTGTTGTTTGACACCTTCCGTGTGTTGCTCAGCAGTGAAATGAGTCATGATTGGGTACAGGAAGCAATGCAGGAGCCCCAGATGTATATGTAACTTCTGTTGACTCCTAAAATTTTAAATGAAACTAATGTCTAATGGGGGCCTATTATATGCCAGGCACCTTTTTGGTGCACTTCATCTCCATGGCCTGGGAGACAAATGTTGATATTCTCACTTTGCAAATGAGAAAACAAGGCTCAGAGAGCCTTGTACATATTGTTGCAAGTGGTAGGCCCAGGTTCAAATACAGCCTGTCCATATCCTAAGCTCAGTGTGAACTTCCTGCTTCCTGCAGTGTGTCTCCTCCTGTGTGCCTTACAGGAAGAGAAGAGCCTTTTAAGTTCAGGACTTTATATCTCAGGAAAGTAACATCTATCTAACCAGATATATCCATAATAGTACCCAATTCCAAAACGACAACAAGAAAATCACTTACCTACCTGGAATAAAAAAAAAAGGAGTTTCCATTGGAGAGCTCTGAACTTGGAGCAGAAGAATGGCCCAGGGAGGGGTGGAAAGCCCGTGATGGCAAGAAAACTCTTTTCCACTCTAAACAACTACTCTTATTATCCTTCTCCACAACCATAATGTATTCCTTTAGGTTGTTTAAGATATTTATGACTGCAAGAGGCTCTGCAACATTCTCCTGCTGGACTGACCTCCGGGCAGAAATTAATTAATCTGGTTCCTAACTGCTGTGGCTGCTGAGAGGACCTAGGTCCGTGATAGGAAGGGGGAGGGGAATGCATCTCAAGAAGATCTGAAGCAGTCATCAAAATTGGTCTTGTCCTA
Source organism: Paguma larvata (assembly GCA_030068075.1). Classification (NCBI taxonomy): domain Eukaryota; kingdom Metazoa; phylum Chordata; class Mammalia; order Carnivora; family Viverridae; genus Paguma; species Paguma larvata. The sequence continues at coordinate 86,162,328 of CM057834.1, read as the reverse complement.
CCTGATAAGTTGGCCTGTCCACTGTTCTGCGAACAGTTCGCTGAGTTACATTTGCATCTCAATGAGTGCTGTGTCTCAGGACTGCCATCCGTAGATGAGAGAAGCCTCCCTCCTTCAGGGGCCACTACAGCTCTCCACATGATAAAAGAGGGATCCATTCTTGAAGATGGTTTCTCAGCTTTGCTATACGTACCTCCCAGGGGTTAATCTTCCATGAAGAAATTCTTCCTTATATCTGATTTCAGTGTCTTTGGGGAAATTCCAACTCCTTTTCTTCTCTGTGAAGATGGAAAACCCTTTTCACAAAAGATTTAAATATATTCAAACAACATTACAAAATCAGGAAGTTTTATAAAATATTTACTTGAAATCCTACCAGCCTACTTTCATTTTCATTTCTCTGTATCTCCTGACAAAGTTTATCCTTATATACAAATATTTACAATAATTATAATCCTAACATAGGCACCATTTTGTAGGCACCCCTTCTCACTAAAACACTACTTCACACCCTACCTAATTTTCATCTCCATCTTTCAGGAAAATCCTCATTAATGCGCTGTCTTTCCTGCACAGATTATTCCTGGAGACCTCATCCATATTCCAAGAAAGAAAGGATGATTGTTTCTGTTTGAGAGATGTGTAGGTTTGCCCATTAACAAGATGGCATTCATTGAGCCAGTTTACCTAGTCTTGCCATATCTCCCTTGAGCCCAATAACATTCATATATGACATGGATGGTTGAGGTTATATCAAGGTTTTCTTGCATGTGGGTAAATGTTCCTGTGTCTTGACTCCTTGATTTGGACCTATAATTCACCTGCTTAGTTTCCAGTGACCATAAACCTTAATGGCTATTCCATGCTGTTCTGCAAAGATGTCAGAGAACTATAGGCAATATATTATACCAGACTTCCTGCCCAGTCTTCACCAGAATAGTTAGTGCTTAGCATCTGAAACAGCTCTATCTTGATATTACAGATCTGCTAAATTCTGAGTCTATGGATGCTTCAGCTTCACTGAGGACTGGGCCCCATCTGACGCTGATGGAGACAGAATATGTACAAAACACCCTTTCCACTTTAATTTCTTATAGTTTTTTAAGTGTTTACTTATTTTTGAGAGAGAATAGAGAGAGTACAAAGTGGGGGAAGGGCAGAGAGAGAGGAGGACAAAGGATCCGAAGCGGGTTCTGTGCTGACAGAAGAAAGCCAGATGTGGGGCTTGAACTCATGAACCGTGAGATCATCACCTGAGCCAAAGTCAGACGCTTAACCAACTGAGCCACCCAGGAGCTCCATCAAGTTCTTACAGTTAGACAGCACATAGTCTATGGCCAGGGGACAAGATTCTTCTCAGTAGAATTCAATGGCTGCTGCAGAATTGAATGCATCACCTTCCATTGTGCCTTCAGTTACAGTTAACTATGAGTAAAACAGGAGTCCTTCTCTGAGCATATCCCAAGAACAAATTTAACAAAGGCAAAAAAATTAGAGTACTAGCCCTCAGAAATAGCAACAAGAGATGAATTCATACCTGTAGGAAGGAGATGCCAGCCCAGAATTAAAAGTTGATTTCAGTTATAAGACCAAACAAGAGAGACTCCACTGATCATCATATGGAACCCCACCTCACTCCCAAGCTTCCTTCCATCTGGCACATAGGAAGAGACTCCATTTATCTACTTGGAACAATTCTTATTGGAAATCCAATTTCTGAGTGTCATTGCATGCCCTCTACAAGCATAAAAGAATGATGACGTTCTGGCAGAAAGCCCTGGGAGAGTTGTCAGACATCCTGATAAACAGGAAGCATCCCTAGTCTCAGTGTTTGACCACACATTTCAGTGCCAATCTTCTACAATTGTCTGAGGTCCACACTGACTTTTCCCAATAGCCAGGCATGGAGCCAGGAAAATGAGTGAGCGTCTCTGCCCCTGACAGCATAAATCCTGCTTCTCTCAGAATAATGGACAAGGAGGCTTGCTCACAACGGTGTGCTGGAGCCAGCTCATAGTGGCTCATGAGAGCTGAATGTTAAATATTCAGGAATTTGGTGAGCAGGCTGATACCAACTTGAAGGCTAGGAATCAGCCATGGCGAGACTATTTACACCACAGAAATTGGTAAATACTACAAATCGGTGTCAATTGTTTAACATTTACCAGCACACCATTGCTTGTTATTGAATCCCTGGAATTTTATAGACATTCAGAGAGGGTCAGAACTTGAGCTATTTCATTTTTGAATTCTCCCAGAAAAGACCAGAAAAGATAGAATCAGAGAGTCCTAAAATGTTGGGATTAGAAGGGATGCTAGAGGTCACCTGGTGAAAATACTGTGACCAAGAGAAGTGACAAGAACGTCACACTGCTGGGTTCCAGACAAAGGGCAAGACCCAGCTCTCTGTGTCCTCCTCACCTTTGGAATGTCCCACACAGATGCTAAAATAACAGCAAAAGACAATAATTGGTTTCACGCCATTGTTCTGGAAGCCAATTTTCCCACCTTGAAAATGAGACATTTGGTTTTCACTGAGAAGCAGGTGGGTCCAGCATTTCCCAAGTGTTTTATGGAAAAGAGCCAATTCCTGCTTCACACAGTGAATAAGAGCCGTTCTGAGCAGGAAGCCCAGAGCAGGGGAAGTATCTGCCTCTGGGCAATGGCCTTAGTTAGTAGCCTGCTATGATCAAGCAGCAGGACTAAGTGACTCATAAACAACAGACATTTACTTACTGCAGTTCTGGAGGTTGGAAACCTGAGATCAGGGAGCCAGGCTGGCTGGGTTCTGGCAAAGACCCTCTTCCGGGTTGCAGATTGCTGATTTCCATTGTATCCTCATGTGGTTAGAAAGGGGGCAAGAGAACTCTCTGGGGTCGTTTTTATAAAGGCACCAATCTGATTCATGAGGGCTCTACCCTTAGAACCTAATCACCTCTCAAAGCTCCACCTCCAAATACAATTACAGTGGGATTAGGATTCCAACATTTGAATTTTGGGAAGTTACAAACATTCAGTCTTTTGGAGAGTTAGTTAAGGTTGCAGACAGTCATGTCCTCTGCTGTCACTGCCCTTATACTACGTTAAGCAGGAGCGTGTGTGTGTGTGTGTGTGTGTGTGTGTGTGTGTGTTAATCTATATTAAATAAGATAATTCCAGATACTGCTATGTGCTCCAAAGACAAGATAATAGTTGAAAAGCTGACTGATGGGGTGGATTAAATTTGGATATTCAGAGTAGGTCTCTTTGAGCAGATGACATTTGAGCAGCGACCTGACTGAAGAACAAGAGCCAATCTCCGGCAGATCTGGAGGAAGAGCATTCTGAGGTGGAAAATAGCAAGCAGAGGGCTCTGAGAAGATCCATGTTTGGTGTGGCTGGAGGATATCAGGTGAAGAGACGAATAGTCTGGGATGAGGCAGGATTGTATTGAGCCTTAGAAGCTCAAGAGTTAATACCAAGAGTCTTAAGAGTTAATACCAAAGAGATACCCCTGATTTCAAACATCACTGATTTCCCTGAGCTCCTATCAGTGCTGAGGAGATAAGGTCCCCACCCAATCCTCTATCGTAAGCTGACCTGGCACAGCTACCCTCAAGCTCAGGCAATGTCCACCCATGCCTGAGGGACACAGAGGGACCAGAGTGTCAGGACCTGGGAAGCACATCAGAATTCCTGTCTGTGAGAGCCCCAAATCTTCCTCAGCCTGAGGGCCTGAGAAGCTGGGACACTGAATGGGCTATTCTTCCCATTTTGTGAATTGTGGAAAAAGAAGTGAAGCAACCCAACTTAAGTTTATAAAATGACAAGGTAAAACTGGGAACTTGGGACTTTATGGATTTCATTAGGCTGAAAAATAATTGAGAGCATCTCAAAGGACAAGAGTGATGTGTTAATGAGCTAATTAGCACTTGTGCATGGTTTCCTAACAGCTCCTTTGTGGACAGAGCACCTGCCTTTGGTAGTTAGAAGTTGGTTCTTTACACTTCATGAAATAGGGTATTACCTATTAAAAAGAAAAAGTTAGGTGTTCGATTATATGGGTGACATTTACCAAAAAATTACAGAGTATTCTATAAGAAAAGGACATTTGAGTCGATTCAGTATGAAATTGCTGAAACTCTAGCTCCTAGGCTTGAAGTAAATGTAACTATTGGTTTGTGTTGCTATAAACAGATGTCACCAGCCATGCAGTGACAGACACTTTCAGTGCACCCGTACCAGCTAGTTTAATTGCAAATCTAACTTTGTGAGTTGGATCTATTTTCACAAAAGGAAACCACTATCGTGCTCTGAGGAGTCTGGACTGGGTCGCTGGTTCTGTTCAGTGCAACAACATTCAACGAGGGCCTACTGCATCCGAGACAGAAGCCAGCTTCTCAAACTGTAAGGTGCATAGGAGTCCCTTGGGAAACTTGCTGCTAAAATGCAGATTCAAACAAGCTCTCAGGTGATGCCTATGCTGTCCAAGGCCCAAACCTCAGAAGCATGGAGCTAGACAATGGAAATAAAATGATCAACAAGACAACGTCTTTGCATCTCAAGAGCTTATAGACACATATGAAAGCAATTTCATTACAATGTAGCATTATAATAGAGACACCAAATGTCACCTGCTAGGGCAGAAAGAAGAGGCATGGAACAGCTAGGAAAGTCTTCTGGAGAAAATAGGAGGAACAAACCTGAGATGGCCTTGAAACTGTGGCTGTAGTGTTTAGAATTATTTGATAACCATTGAGGAATCATGGAGGGTTCTTGAATAATGGAAGAAATATGGCTTGGGCTGTGTTTAGAAAAATCACTGTGGAGCCACTGATGGAGGTTGGAGAAGACATCCTCTTTTCAAGTCCTACTGGTTCTGCATCCAAATGTTCCAATTCCATCCACTTCTTTCCATCTCCACTGCTGCCCCCTTAGACCAGGCATTGTCTTTTCTTTTCTGAACTCATGAAGTCATCTCCTAACTACTTACAACTGTGCTTATGAAACCTCTTTTCCATACAGCAACTAAAGTAATCTGCTTTGGAAGTATACCAGACCATGTCACATCCCAGCAAAAATCCTCCAATGACTTTCTTGCCAAACTCTAAATTCCCAAACGCATCCCATGGCTTCTAAGGCTCAACACAATCCTGTCCCACTCCAGACTATTTTTCTCTTCACCTGATATCCTCCAGCCACACCAAACATGGATCTGCTCAGAGCCCTTCTACTTGCTGTTCTCCCCACTCGGAATGCTCTTCCTCCAAATCTACCAGAGATTGGCTCTTGTTCTTCAGTCGGGGCCCTGCTCAAATGTCATCTGCTCAAAGAGACTTACTCTGAATATCCAAATTTAATCCACCCCATCAGTCAGCTTTTAAACTATTATCTTGTCTTTGGAGCACATAGCAGTATCTGGAATTATCTTATTTAATATAGACTAACACACACATACACACACACTCACACTTACCATAGTATAGGGTCAGTGACATCAGAGGACATAACTATTCTAATTAGCACTATATCCTCAGCCCCCAGTGCATATGACAGGTGCTCTATAAATATGTGTTGAATGAATGGATTTGTGGGAGGTAAGATGGGTACCAGGGAAACGTATTAGAAAACTTTTGGAATCATCCAGGCAGGAATCAAGGAAGCCTAAACTAAGGTATTGGTAACAGAGTTGAAGTGATAATAGCTTGAGGAATATTTAGGAAGTAGAATCAATAGGACTTAGTATTGAAGAGAGATGGAACATGTGAATGAAGGAAGAAATAAAGATGACTTGATGACCTCTATCTTCCACACCTAGTGAGTGGCAGTGCCACTAAATGAGATAGAGAACCCCAGGAGCAGAAAATGATGAATTCGTTATGAATGTGATGACTTTGAGGTTCTTCTGGAACATTCAGATGGAGAGAAATATATGGATCTGGAGCTTGGGTGAGATATTCATGCTGAGGGTACAAACTGAGGAGTTATTGGTATCCAGTTAGTGATTAGACTGCTCAGGGACTATATGTAGAACAAGAAGATGAATAATAGGCAAAATCTCAGGGTACACAGACAGCCAGAAAGAGAGCCCACCAGAAGAGCCAAATAGAGAGGAGGAGAACCAGGGCATTTTTCTGTGTCATGGAAGCCAAGGGGACATAAAAGTTCCCAGGAAGCAGGGGTGATTAATGGTGTTAGGTTTAGCAGACAGGTCAGGGAAGATAATGAATAGAAAGTCCCCATTGGATTTGCAATTAGGTGTTCATAGACACTTAACATTCAATAGAACTGTGTAGGTGGAAGTCAAATTGCAGTATAATGAAGGCTGAACCGGAGGTGAGGAGATGATTAAAACACAAGCCTTTCAAGAAGTTTCAAGGAGAATGGAAGGAGAAAGAGCAGCAACTACAGAGGCCACAGGAAGATTCTGTTAAACATTTTTTAATGACGGGAGAGACTTAAATACAATGTGTTTGTGCACTAAGGGCGAAAAGCCCGAGATGAGGGGGAGGTTGCATATGGGAGGAGAGAGAGAGAAGTGATGGGGCAAGCCCCAGAAGATAGGATCTAGTCCATGGGTTGTGGTGTTAGCCTTCAGCAGAAAGAGGGATACGTTTTTCTCTGCGGCAAGAGAGAAGGCAAAAGCGGAGCGTGATGAGCACATGAGATTAAGTGAATATAATGGCCTCAACTTTCTCAATGAAATAGGCAATAGATAGGCAGTTTAGACGTCTTCTTAAGTTTTGTTTATGTAATTTTAGGGAAAGAGAGAGAGGGCACAGGAGAGAACCGGGGAGTGGCAAAGAGAGAGAGGGAGAGAATCCCAAGCAGGCTCCACACTGTCAGCACAGAGCCCCACGCAGGGCTCAAACTCATGAACGATGAGATCATGGCCTGAGCCAAAATCAAGAGTCAGATGCTTAACCAACTGAGCCACCCAGGCGCTCCAGGTTAGATTTTTTTTAACACAAGCAGCAACATAAAAAAATAAAAGGGAACTGAGGTCATGAACTGGCAGCCTGTGTATAATGTACTGTTGCGAGTGGGCCGGAGTCAGAGAGGCCCGAGAGGAGGCTGTTTTGCACCAGCATGAACAGTCGTAAACAAGAACCAACATGACTCACGGTGTTGTGTGCGAGGCCGAGTGCAGCACACATCACATCATTCCACGGGAACACGTATACTGCGGGATCATGAAGACTCAAAATTCATACAAGACACAAAACCACCCTTGCCTTTATGTCCTGCCTTGCCCTTATTCAAATGTCTCGGAGTAGGAGTCTGTGTAGAAAAGAGTTAACATAACCAGGCCCGAGACTGCTACCCTTCGAAAGGTCTGCTGGCAAGGTTGGCATCTGGGAACCAGACCCTCAAAAGGTTCCCCAAATGATGAGGGAAGTTTACAGGGCCTGGACTATTTGTGCAAACAACGTGGTTTATGGAAGCCTTGAATTTGGGTACGAGCTATGCAATCCATGCCTACGTGAACAGCCCCTAATAAAAACCTCAAGCCTTGCATCTCTAACAGAATTGCCCAGGCAGAACATCCCACCTGTTGCTGCATTTCCCTGATGGGAAAAGCGAGAATTTGTGATCCCTCGTAGGAGGTGTAGAGCATAAGAAAATTTAGGTATGGATTCCTCCAGACTCTGCCTGTGTCTTTTTCCCCTTATGATTAGCCGTACACCCTTACTGCATTACTGTTATAAGTCTTACCAATGAATACAATTATCTGTTGAGTCTGCGAGTGCTTCCCTGTCGCTGACCATGGAGGACCTTGGGGATGCCTGACAACATGGCCTATACCTGCCACCCACTGCCAGGGTCCTTGTTCCGGCGAATCTAGGGGTCCATGAATGACGGACGGTCAGGCGAAATGAAGTGAGAGAGCTACGAGTGAGACCTGCAGACCTGATGACCAAGCAGGCAGCCCTGGCAATTCTGGCATCTCTGCTTTGCTGGTCTCAGTGTCTTTATTTTTAAAGGTAGCGAGTGACATTACATCAGTGACAAGGCATTCTTTACAACATACATTGTTGTCACAAGACCCATGTAGTCATCTATAGGTTTATGGTAGCTTTTGTAAGAGTATTTTGTTATTGCCTTTTTATTACAAGGGAGCGTGGGGATGAGAATTACAAAAGGATTTGCAAAACGTTAACCTCAGGGAGATGCTCAATATTTGCTGCTGATCAATGAAGATATGTGTAGCTACCTTAGTTTGTGCCTTATCTATAAACAGTGCTTCTAACTTTTGGGCTAGGCTAACCTCCAGGGAAGGTCCTAAGTCTCTTTACAATCTTTCCCATCAGTCTGTTAATACTGAGAGAAGCTTTATGGAGATGTGCCTTGAGGTTTTATGGTGGGGCTGAGGGGAGCAATACCTGCAGGGAAATCTAGTTTGGTTCAAGGAGTCTTGGGGCCTAACACCTACTAATTTCTAGCCAACTCATAGCTGCTATTCTATATGATCAATTTGTGTAACCTATCCCCAAGAGGCAACCTTGAGGTTACTTCTGGCCAGGTTACTCTCATTCAGATTTTATCCATCAAGACATTGCAGTCCAGGTCCCCTTTTCCATGTGCCATAAAACCAAAGAGCATTATATCCCTTAGGCCAACAAGAGCAATTCAAGAAATCCAGGCCTGAAAGATTATTTAGAAGGAGGTAAAACTAGGTGCCAGTTTGGCTGGTGGGAGCTTTGCTTCAAACTTTCCCACGCAGGGAGGGGTCTCAACCTGCCAGCCCAGAACGGCTCCCAACAACCCACTTTGTTGTCCCCTCCCATTTACCCTGCACCGAATGCAATCCAGCTTCTATCCACACCGCCTCACTGAAACAGTGCTTACTGTGCATGTCACCATTAAACAACACTACAGGAATTGTGAGAGCCCGGGTGCCACAGATACATCAGGAATGTCGGTATGGCCAGTGCCGACAAGGCTTCCCAACCTTCTGAATCATGTACTTTCGTGCAGATTCAAAACGTGTCTCAAGCAGTTTCTTCAAAATCCCAGATGCCTTTTATTATCAGTCCCATTACCTAAAGGCTAAAGTGTAGCTTGCATGACTTCGGTGAATGCTGACTAATAGAGTAAGTCCTAGAGCCGGAGTAGCAAGCTATGGGCCAGAAGCCAAATTCAACCCAGTGCTTGCCAATAAAGTTTTATTAGAACACAGCTATGCCCACTCGTTTACCTAGTGTCAACAGCTGCTTTGGCACTACAAGAGCCAGTGGAGTAGTTTCAAGGGGAACCCAATTGCTCAGAAAGCCTGAAGTATTTGCTACCTGGACCTTTATGAAAACTACTTGCAGACTTGTGCCTTAAATGGGTAAAGTTCCGCAGAAAGAACAGAGAGAAAGAGAAGGCAAAGACAAATTTCTCCCATTTAAACGTTTGCCTCAACCTGGATTTTGAACCTTATTCCATTTTTCTGATATATTTGACTCAGGAAATGTGACCTTAAGCAAGAGAGGAGGTCACAGACACTGAGAGAAGCCTTTTCATGTGCTTGGAGGAAAGGTCTTGCTCCAGTAAGTATGAACTGCTACATTTTTTTTCTTTTACTATATGCATTTGTTTATTATTTTTAAATGTTTTTTTAAATGGATTTATTTTGAGAGAGTGAGAAAGCACAAGTGAGCTGGAGAAGGGCAGGGAAAGAGAGAGAGAGCCAAGCAGGCTCCATGCTGTCAGTGCAGAGCCTGACGCGGGCCTCGATCTCATGAAATAGATCATGACCTGACTGAAATCGAGGGTCAGATGCTTAACTGCCTAATCCAACCAGGTGCCCCTACAAGTATTTATTGTTCAGTTTTTCAACAATTTTGATTTTATTCAAGTTTTAGAAATAAACTTGAATGTTTTATAACTTAATAAAAAATAACAAATTCTCTGTACCACTCTTTTATGTTTTAAAGTTTTTATTTTAATTCCAGTTAGTGAACATACAGTGAAGTATTATATTCAGATGTACAGTATAGTGATTAAACACTTCCATATATCAGCCAGTGCTCATCACAATGGGTGCTCTCAATTCCCATCACCCATTTACCCATCCTGCCCCACCTCATCTCAGGTAACCATCAGTTTGTTCTCTACGGTTGAGAGCCTCTTTTCTGATTTGTCTTTTTTCCCCTTTGCTCATTGTTTTGTTTTTTAAATTCCCATATGAGTGAAATCATATAGTATTTGTCTTTCTTTGACTGACTTATTTCACTTAGCATAATACTCTCTAGCTCCATCCATGTTGTCACAATTGGCAAGATTTCATTCCTTCTTATGGCTGAATATTCCACTGTGTGTATATATCTATCACTTCTTTATTCATTCAACAATTGATGGACACTTGGGCTGCTTCCATAATTTGGCTACTGTATCTATCACTTCTTTATTCATTCAACAATGGACACTTGGGCTGCTTCCATAATTTGGCTACTGTAAATAATGCCATTGTAAACATCAGTGTGCATGTATCCCTTTAAATTAGTGTTTTCATATTCCTTGGGTAAATGCACAGTAGCATAATTGCTGGAGCCACATTTTAGATTTATCCATTCAATAAATGTCTACAGAGCAGCAAGATCTTTATATATGTTCTGCAAATATCTCCCTGTATATGACCAGCCTTTTCATGGTCATAGTAATGCCTTTCAAAAATATTTCTTGAGTATATCCAATTCATTTTTTAATTTGTGTCTTATTTAAGAATCTTTGTCAACTATCAAGTTGCTAAGATTTCATGGGTTTTCTGCTGGAAATATCAGTTTCATTTCCTCTATTTGGGTTTCTGATGCATGTCAAGTTACTATTTAGGGATTGTGTGAGGCACGAGTTAAGGTACTTTTTGATTGGTTTTGGTTTTTTACATACAGCTATCCAGCTTCTTGAGTACTATTTGTTGAAAAGATTATTCTTTCCCAATTGAATTGCCTTGACACTTCTGTTGAAAAGCAAATGACATGTAGATGAAGGTCTATTTCTGAACTCTTGATTGTGTTGCATTGATCTGTAGGTCTATCTTTATGCCAATACCACGCTGTCTTTATTACTATACCTTATAATCTTAAAGTCAGATAGTTTAAGTCCTCCAACTTTGTCCTTCTTTGAATTTCTTTACAAGTTTTAGAATTCGCTTGTCAATTTCTATGAAAAAAAAGTTCTGCTAGGATTTTAATTAGGCTTGCTTTGATTTTTTTTTAATGTTTATTTATTTTTGAGAGAGAGAAAGCACACAAGCAGGGGAGGGGCAGAGAGAGAGAGGGAGACACAGAATCAGAGGCAGGCTCCAGGCTCCTGTCAACACAGAGCCCAATGTGGAGCTCAAACTCATGAGCCTTGAGATCATGACCTGAGCTGAAGTTGGAGTCATAACCAACTGAGCCACCCAGGGGCCCTTAATTAGGCTTGCTTTGATCTATAGAACAATTTCAGGAGAATTGACATCTTAACAATACTAGTTCTTCTAATTCATGTACTGACATATCTCTCCATTTATTCAGGGGTTCTTTAATTTTTTCCAGCTATGTTTTATAGTTTTCAGTGTATAGGTCTTTCATGCCTTTTGTCAAATTTGCTCCTAAATATTTCATATTTTTGAGGCTATTGTTAATATACTTTTCATTTCAATGTCTAACTGCTAGTGTATAGACATACAACTACTTGTTATATTGATCTTGTATCCTGCAAATACAAGATATTAGTTCTAGCAGTTTTATAGATGCTTGGGGTTTCCTGTATAAAAGACCATGCTGTTTGTGAGTAAAGATAGTTTTACTTCATCTAGCCTGCATGCCTTTTATTTCTTACTTGCCTTATTGCACCAACAAGAACCTCCACGACAGTTTTGAATAGGAATGGTAGTAGCAGACATTCTTGCCTGGTTCTGTATCTTAAGGAGAAAGCATTCGGTCTTTCACCAGTAAGTATGATGTTAGCTATAGGGTTTTGTTTTTTGTTTTTTTTTTGTAGATTATAGGTTTTTAGTTAAGTTTAAGAAGTTTCTTTCTATTTCTGATTTACTTAGAGTTTTTATTTAAACAAACATTTTTAACATTTATTTTATTTTTTGAGAGACAGAGTGCAAGTTGGGGAGAGTTAGAGGGAGAGGGAGACACAGAATCCAAAGCAGGCTCTAGGCTCCGAGCCCTCAGCACAGAGCCCAATGCAGGGCTTGAACCCATGATCCAGGAGATCATGACCTGAGCTGAAGTCGGATGCTCAACCAACTGAGCCACCCAGGTTCCCCTTCGAGTTTTTATTTTAATGGATATTGGTTTCATGCATCTATTGTTTTAGCCTTATGTATTTGCAATTTTCATTGGTAAGCCACCATAAAATGTTTTCATTAGAAAGAAATTTCTACTCATAAAAGATACTTAATTTTAAATAAAGTCAGTATTATTTACAGGGTCTAAGGATAGCAGAACGGTCAAATGGGAATTTTAAATTGGAACTTGGCATCCACATATTTGATTTTATGTGATTAACTCCTGTATTGTCAGGTTTGAGTCCTAAGCATTTTTTAAAGATTTGTATAGCATTCTGGAAAATAATGGTTTATTAAATACCAGTTTAGATCCATGAAAGAAAGGACTCTGATAGGAGAGAAATAGGAAAAGAACACAATTGGATATACAAAGCTTATGAGTTATTGCCCATTGAACTGTGCTGGTCTTTAAGTTTCTGGACAGTGTGAGGGTCCAAGTTCATATCAAGCACTACTTTCTCTCATTTCTTGCAAGTTCATAGAGAATTTAATCCTCAAAACTCTACTATACCTAAAAATTCAGCTGGGTAAGAATGAGTCAGGCTTGCATATGATCCAAAGAACCTTGAATACCTTATATAAATCTTTCAGATTAGTTTTCTTTGGAAGAGAGAGGTTGGCGTCAAAAGTCAAACTAATTTGATCCTCAAAAAGTTTAAATCTATTCTATCATCTAAACAGCATATCTAGATCTGGCAAGATGCCTCCCTTATCTTGCTGGGGACTCAGTCTACAGACATAAAATAAAAATGATTCATACTCGTAAGCGTTCAGGAGCTTGCAGAGAGTTGCCACCACAGCAAATAAACTCCAAGTCCATTTCCCGCAGCTGGGTTGTTAAGTGATCGCAAGAATGCCGTGGTCCTGCAATCACTTCTTTCCTCTCATCTAGAGAGGAAAGCCCTCTTCAAAGCTCAGCCTTCACTTGCCTAGGGAAGACCATGTAAGTCTCTGAGAAGGAATCTGTCCCTTCTCCAAAAATTTACTCCATCCACAAGCTGCCCTCTGAGACTTCGCTTATGGATAGCCTTGATTATTTGGGACTAGAATCCCCTTGAGAGCTGGCCTGCCGATAGCCCACTGCATCTCTGGGCAGTTCTGATTCAAAGAACAGCCAATTTGGGATGCCTGGCACTAGCTCAGTTGGAACAGCATGTGACTCTTGATCTCGGGATTGTGAGTTCAATCCCCACGTTGGGTGTAGAACTTACTTAAGAAAAAAGAAAAAACAAAAACAAAAAACAAAATAAACCTTGTGTACATTTCACCCAACAATATGATATTGAACAAGTCTATCCTTTCCTAGAAGACATCCCTCATGAATATGGAAGGTAGCTCTCCCAGCCTTGCCGACCCTGCTCTTTACTCCTCATTAATCTAAATGTATCCCATTATGTCAGATGTTTCTTAAAGCTAGGAGTCCAGGGGCGCCTGGGTGGCTCAGTCGGTTGGGTGGCCGACTTCAGCTCAGGTCATGATCTCGCAGTCTGTGAGTTCGAGCCCCGCATCGGGCTCTGTGCTGACGGCTCAGAGCCTGGAGCCTGCTTCCCATTCTGTGTCTCCCTCTCTCTCTGCCCTTCCCCTGTTCACGCTGTGCCTCTATGTCTCTCAAAAATAAAAATAAACATTAAAAAAAATTAAAAAAAAAAAAAGCTAGGAGTCCAAAACTATATGGGAAAATTCTAAGAGAAGTCTAATGCCCATGGAGTCAGATTGGAATTTATACTTCTTCATGCTTTGTATTGTATTCACATTAACACAGCCTACTTGGGGAAGTCACATCATACCATTTTTTTTCTTACAATTAGTATAGGATAGCCCAATTAAATATATCACTCCATTATGAGGCAATTCTTTTATTTTTATTTTTAAAATTTTTAATGTTTATTTTTGAGAGAGAGACAGAATGTGAGCGGGGAAGGGAGAGTGAGAGGGAGACACAGAATCCGAACCAGGCTCCAGGCTCTGAGCTGTCAGCAGAGAGCCCTATGTGGGGCTCGAACCCACGAACTGTGAGATCAAGACCTGAGCCAAAGTGAGAGGCTTAACCAACTGAGCCACCCAGGCATCCTGAAGCAATTCTTATAAAATGCAGCCCTCTCCGGAAGAGCTGATAAAGAACACTACACAGAGGAAACAGGTCTGACAATCAGGCACAAAGAGGATACTCAATTTGAGGGAAGAAGAGGTAAATTTGTGAGAACTGAGGAGGCCAGGCCTGGTGGAGTGCCACACACAAGTGGCCGAATGCAGGTGGGGGAGGATACAAAAAAAAGGAGGGGGGATTGTGTCAAGACCAAGTCCAACTTTTGTTTAGTTTTTCCAGGGTTTAAAATTGCCAAAAACAGCAAGCCTGCGCTTTCGTCTTTCCTCCCAGTGAATTATTCAAGAACAGAAATTTCGTCAGTCAGCCTTCTCCCACTGGGAAGGGATGGTTCCCATTGCTGTGCTCAGCAATTTCAAGCTTTACACCCTCTTCTGGCAGGTTGTAGTCTACCCCACTTACCCTTTAAGGCTTTTTAAAAATGATCTCTAATTTTCTCCTAATCATTATAATCATAAATGACTGCCTGGAAATAATTATGGCAGGGGTGGGGGGTCACCAGACAAACCAGACAAACTACCAAAACAATAGCTGTTATATCCCAGTCGCAATGTTATGGAAATAAAAGAACACCAGAGCGTTCAACCCACTGGATTTGTGTCGGACGCTAATGCCTAGAAACACAGGGTTTGGTGGGTTAGGATGACTCTTCAGAGATCTGGCAGTGAGTCATTGACGAATCAGGGAGTGGAGGAAGCAAGGAGTATATTTTGAGTACCTCCAGACACAGATTGGGTACTTCGTGTATATTTAACACTCACACCAACCTTGTGGAGTACGCATTATAAGGTCCACTTTACAGGTGAACCGACAGAGGTTGTCTCACAGACCTCATGGATGGATGACCAAGATCCGAGTAACACAAAGTCCATCATACTTCTACGTCACTACACAGCCCCCTGGAATTCAAGAGAATTGTGTCTGAAAGCAGCTGTTCCATTTGATTCTTGTGGACAAACTTGAATGCTACATGCGGGAAACCACAGACACAACCATGTAAGCCTGTAGCACTGAGGAAAAAAAAAAAGAGGTTCAAATTAAGAAAAGGCCTCAGTTCTGCTTTAAGTCTGTGAGGCACAATCACAAATGGCTACACAGCCTATAATGGTTTGGCTCGGCAAGCTAAGAAGCCACGGGTGGGTGAGCGGAGGAGGGACCCACAGTTACATACCACGCCCGGGTGCATCTGCCCCATGTGGGCACAATCAGGAGTATCATCTCTCACTTCAAAAGCAGCCATGTTAAGTAAACAAACACACACACAGACATTCACAGTCACAAACAATACATCACTGTAGCTTAGTTTCCCAACCTGAATCTCATTTAGGTCCATAAAAAAGATGCAGCTTTGCCATTTTTGCTTGGGAAGGTAAACCTGGGAGTTGGTGGTAATGTGGACAGAGAAACACAAGGAACTGGAGAACCCTGATCTGTAGCCAGGGAATGAAGAAAGGCAAAGAAGTGGCTCACAGTCTCCCCCAGGATGAGTGCAAACTACTGGTTCAGAGTGGATCTTGGAATAATTAGTAACTATGAAGTTGTAACCAGCTGATTCCAAATGTTGTGTTCACAGGAAAAAAAGGGGGGACAATTTAGTAAGGCCTTTGAATCTTCCTAATTTCTAGGGCAAAAGTTAAATGGCACATCTATCTCCTTATGATTCTTTCTTACTGGAAATCACGTAAGATATTAAACAGAAGGCTCGCATCTGAGGTACTCCCTAGCTCACTCCACAGAAGATAAAATATGTTAAGAAAAGAAAAGCTAAAAGTCAGAGGTGGAGTCGAAAATAAACAGCCCTGTGGAGCAGGTGCAAAGCAAAGTGATCAGGAGTGGAGACAGAGTACAGGCTACTGAGCCCCAAAGCTAGCAGGGGAAGCAATGGTTTGGTCAACCCAAAGGACAGTGTGTTAGTCTCCTTGGGCTGCCGTAACACAATGCCATAGACCAGGTGGCCTTAACAAAGGAAACATATAGTTCTAGAGGCTGGAGGTCCCACATCAAGGTCCAAGAGGATTCCATTTCTGGAGAGAGGTCTCTTCCTGACTTGTGGATGGTCACCTTCTCACTATGTCCTCACATGCTCTTTCCTCTGTGTGCACACACACTCACACACACAGGGAGGGGGGAAGGAGAGAAGGAAGGCATTTTCCTGGTGTCTTGTCTTAGAAGGGCCCCACTCACCACCTCATTTAACCTACTTCCTCAGAGGCGCTATCTCCAAATACAGCCATGCTGGGCATTAAGCTTCAAAATAGGAATTTGGAAGGGAGTACAAATATTCAGTCCTTAACAAGGGAATTGGCCTCAGACTGACTGTTGGAGGCCTCCATCAGGAGAGTCTAGGGGGACTGGGAAGACGAGTTTCTTGCCTCATGGAAAGCGGCTGAGAAGCAGACCGTGGACCTGGGAGGAGCCTCGTGATCAGAAATTAAGCGACTAGTCTGTATCTTCCTAGTATTTCCACAGAGGAGGAGCCCCCAAACACCATCATGAGACTTGATCCTGGACTAAGAGCCTGAGAGGCCAAATGAAAACATCTTCAAAAAATTTTAAACTCTAGATACAAAGACAGAAGATAGACACAAACCTCAACTGAAGGTGACCCTACAGGCATCTTTAGTGAATATGTATATTTGTTGTCATCGCTGCTGCTTCTAACTTTTTGAAATGGGTACATAGCTTGTTCATTTTCAGCCTTCTTTTTAAATATGTGCATTTTGGTGCTATCAGTTTCCCTTTAAGCAAAACGAAAACTGCATCCACAAGTTTTGATCTACATATTTTCATTATGATCCAGTCCAAAATATTTTTAAATTTTTTCGTGATTTTTTTCTTTGATGCATAAATTATTTTTGACAGTATTTTTAAACACTGAAATATAAAGGATTTTGAGTCTTTTGTTGTTGGTGTTGATTTTTAGCTTAATTACACAACATTCGAAAGCACATGCTGTATGATCTCAATTTTTTTTAAATTTTTTAATGTTTATTTATTTTTGAGAGAGAGATTGTGAGCAGGGGAGGGACAGAGAGAGATGGAGACACAGAATTCAAAGCAGGCTCTAATCTCTGAGCTGTCAGCTTAGAGCTTGACTCAAGGCTCAAACTCACAAACTGTGAGATCATGACCTGAGCCAAAGTCGGATGGATGCTCAACCAACTGAGCTACCCAGATCCCCCATGATCTCAATATTCTTTTTTTTTTTTAATATTTATTTTTGGGATAGTGCAAGTGGAGGAGGGGCAGAGAAAGAAGGACAGAGGACCCAAAGCAGGCTCTACTGATAGCAGCAAGCCCAATGTGGGTCTCAAACTCATGAACCGTGAGATCATGACCCAAGTCAAAGTCAGACGCTTAAACAAGTGAGCCACCCAGGTGTCCATCTCAGTATTCTTAAATGTACTGAGATTTCTTTTAAGGCCCATAATAAAGTTTTAACAGCAGTTCCTTTGTTTGAAAACTTAAAATGCACTGTTATGCAGATTAAAGAGATAATCAACAATGAAATCATAAAATATTTTGACCTGAACTACAATGAAAATAATGCATATAAAAATTTATAGGTGCAGTTTAGATTGTACTTAGCAATTTAGAGCTTGAAATAAAGTCCTCAAAATAAACAAAAAGATTGAAAAAGAAAAAATTCAACTTTAGGAGCTAGAAAAGGAATGCCTGAATAAGACTTAAAAAAAGTAGAAGAAAATACAAAAAACAGAAACACATACACCTTGTAATTTTTGCTGCAGGATTGTCTATAAAATAAAAAAAAAGCAACTTTCAATCACCAGACAATGGATTCAGCATTGACAGCTGAAAAAATATTTCCCTTTAGTTACAGAAGTTGTGGTACATCCATTCACTGGAATATTGTGCAACCATTATACATGCATATGTGACTAATTATTGACCTGGGAAAATGACCAAAACTTATCATTAAGTAGAAAAGTTCAGAAAGCAGTCAGTACTGTATTCACTAAGGTTCTTCAGGTTGTAAAGAGGAATTGATTCTGGCTAGAACAAGAAAGACAGAAGGAGAAAAAGAAAGAAAAGGGAAGAAAAGAGCATGCCTTCACTGGAAAGAGGCTGGAAATTTTCATAGATTAAAGAATAACTCAACTAAGAATGAGGAAAGGGCAGAAACCAGCATAGTTTCAGGGATCTCAATAGAAAAAAAAATTCCAAATAACACTGTCTGAGTTGGTCTGGCTTAGTCTAAATTGGATCAGATATCTACACCAAAGCCAAGCAGGTTTGGTGTATTAAATAATGTAAACCCTGATTATTGGTATGTTCCCAGAGTAAGAAAAATGATTGGATATGTACCCAAGAAGTGTCTATCATGAGCAGGATCCCCTTTTTGTAATACAATATGTGTAGGTGAGCATATGTGTATATCACACAGTAATGGAATAATAAATGATGGTCATTCCCTTCTATACTTTTCTATGTGCCTCAGTAAATATGTACTACTTTTATATTTTATTTTACATTATTTTAATTTAATTTAATTTTATTTTATTTTATTTTATATGAGAGAGAGCTAGCAGAGGGAGGGAGAGAGAGAGAGAGAGAGAATGAATCCCAAGCAGGCTCCACGTTCAGTGCAGAGCCCAATGCAGGGCTTGATCCTACGACCCTGGGATCATGACCTGAGTCAAAATCAAGAGTTGGATGCTCAATCGACTGAGCCACCCAGGTGCCCCTATTTTATATATTTTTTTTAAATGTGATTTTCTGTGTGGGGAAAAAAACACTAACTTCAGAAACTAGCACATTTTATGAGACTCTGGACAGACCTGACAGCCAGAGGGTACAAAGCTTTCATCAAATATTCTTAAGAAAGGAAAGTAGCCACCAGCTCCACCTTCCTCTCAGCTGTCTGCCCCCTCCACGCTTTGCTGTCACTCACCCAATCTGTTCCCTGATTCGAGAACAAAAAAGAAAAACTTATTATCCTGTAGGATATAGGGCAAAAGCAAGGACAATAGACCCAAATCATCCCAATAGAAGGAAACAGTTTTCAGCTGTCAATTCTGAAATCATCTGGTAATTTAATGCTCAACAAAATCTGGAGTCTTTGACGGAGTTTATGCTTTTTTCTGCTACTGATGCACAGAAGACGGGCTTTGGTTGCTGTTTCCTCTCTTTTTCCCTTATACATACACATTGCAGGAAGAAAAAAAATGCAGATATTCTTTTATAATCTTTTAAGCATCCCTTGTATCTCCGTGTTACCTGCTCTGGCATTTTCCTGTGCATCCCACGAATGAATATTCATTTGACAAACACTGACCAACATCTCCCTAAGATGGAACAGCTCAGGCTTTGGCATCAGCAGGCCCTGGGTTTGAATTTTGGCTTTTTTTCCTGTACTATTTACATGTCTAAAAAAATCATTGACTACAGAAGCCTGTGTTTCCTAGCCTGTGAAAGGACTTTGTGAGGAATAACTGAGGTAGATGAACATGCTAGCTTCTACCTCATACACATAGAGACTATTTAGCATGTCTATCCTTCCCTCCAGATTATCCAGTTAAGTGAAAGAATTACAGTTTCATCTTGGTTTGCCCAGGCCTAGCACAGTGTATGATGGGGAGGATGGGGAGGATGGAGAGAAGGGGGAAGAGGAGGAAGATAGAAACAAGGACTACCATTTGTTGGACTGTACCAGGCACCATACTAAAAAGATACCCTTTTCAAATCCTTTTATTTATCTGTGACCCCCAACTCTACCCCAGTCATGTTTTAGTGATCTCCTATACCTTTTGTGCCTACAACAGTTGCAGATACATAGTGGGACTCCTATAATTTTTTGTAGAATTAATGCATGCATGCAGTCAGTCATACACTCTTATAGTTAATCAACATTGCCTCATATCAAAGGTACTCTTCCCAATAGAGACAAAGGCAGCGAGAAGTCACATGTTAATACTTAGCCACTGAAGAAACTGAGGCACAAAGTTATTAGGTGGCTTATCCATTCTCAAGTCAATGGTTAAATATCATGTTATGGTCCCATATCCATTCCTTACCCAGCCTCCAAGCAAGAACAGAAAGTCCCTGGGTGTGAGAAGAGGAGTAAATAGCACTCATGCCTGGAATGAGCATAAGAACAAAGGAGGCTGTTGACCAACCTCATGGAGCGTAGAGCCTCAAGGTGAGAAAAGAGACCTTCCAAAATGGAGGTGGAAATTCCTACTTGGGAACCCCACATTTAACCTTAAAAGCCAAGGAGTGAATTGCCCTGAGGGGGAGAAATCCCAAACAGTTAATGATGAGCACCTGTCTGGGGCCTCCCAAACGGGTCAGTCTTCAAAGGCACCTTCTGCTCCCCGAGGGTGGCCACCACGGACATCAGTGAGCACTTGAACTTTCCTCACAGGTACAACAAATAGAACTGTTTTGTCTCTCAGATGAGCTTGTTTCTGTAATTCCAGAATGTGCTCAGGCTGCCCAAGGGTGTTGTGTCAGAATGCAGGTCATGTTTTATTTCAGGGCAGAAGCTGCTCTTCTTTTTATAAAAACAAACCAAACAAAAATGATGGAAGAAAGTGATCAAAATCTTGTTGGCTCCTTTTACGGAAGAACTCCCTGGAAAAGTGAAAAATAAACCAAGGGGACTATTTAGAAGTAAGCGCTGCTAATGAAATTTGGGATCAAGAGTTCCAGCATGTGATTCCTGCTCAGAACCATCAGCTTCTCATCAGAACCATCTCTTCATCAGACAGGACAACCCTGACGGCTCCTTCACAGATCTATGTCAGTAGCACAAGCCAGTGGCTAGGCCTGTGTTACCTGGCCTCACAACTGGAAAAACAACCCAAAGTATCATCTTCCCAAGTAAGGATAAAATATAAATAATGGGCCAGCCAAGGAGACCTTCAGTGGTTCTGGAAAAGAGCTTTGTGGCTCCCTTAGGTGCCATGGATGAAGCACCAAGCATCAGGGATTGTGTTCCAGGGCTGGGGCTAGATTGAAACAAGTCCTGAAAATTCAGTACTTAAAGTAAATCATATTCACATGCAATATTTTTTAAAAATTAAAATTAATACAAAAGCTACTGCAGAAAACAGTAGGACAGTTCCTCAAAACAAACAAACAAACAAACAAACAAACAACATAGAGGGGTGCCTGGGTGGCTCAGTTGGCTGAGCATCCAACTCTTGATTTCAACATAAGTCATGATCCCAGGGTCATGGGATCAAACCCCGTAATGCACTCTGTTCTGAGCATGGAGCCTGCTCAGGATTCTCTCTCCCTCTGCCCCTCTCCCCTGTTTGCACACACTCTCTCTCTCTAAAAAAAAAAAAAATCAAACATAGAATTACTACATGATCCACCGATTCCACTTCTAGGTATATACCCAAAAAGAGTTGAAACAGAGACTTGAATAGTTATTTGTATCCCTGTGTCTGTCACAGCCTTATTCACATTAATCCAGAAGTAGAAACAACCCAAATATCCACTGAAGGCTAAATGAATAAACAAAATGTGTCGTATACTTACAATGGAATATTATTCAGCCTTAAAAAAAGAAGGAAATTCTGATCCATGCTGCAACACAGATGGACCTCGAGGACATTCTGCCAAGTAAAAGGGGCCAGTCACAAAAGGACAACTACTGTGCAATTCTATTTCCAGGAGAAGCCTAGAGCAGTCAAAGTCACGGGAAGCACAAAGTAGAAGTTTGGCTGCCAGGGGAAGCTGGGGGAGCAGTGGATGGGGAGTTAGTGGTTAACAGGGACAGAGTTTCAGCTGAGGAAAATGAAAGAACTCCTGGAAATGGATGGTGGTGATGGTCTCACAACAGCGTGAACGCACTTAATGTCACTCACCTGTGCACTTGAAAATGGTTAAAATGATAACTTTTGTGTTATACTACTTTACCACAGTAAAAAATGGAAAAACCTGGAAAAAGATTCATGATAAACAAAATTTCAACATTTTAAATAAAGACAAGATCAATATTTCTGATTTTTCCTTTTGCCTGAGACTCCAGTATGGCTCCCTACAGCACTGTTACACGTCCAGTCTTCCTCTAAAATGTCAGTATTCTGTTCACTACCCATTATTTTCAAATTCTGATTTTTGCAAAGATTGCCTTGAAATATTATGTATCTCTGCTTTCTGAGACTCAGGGCTCCCCAATAAATCTTGTGATCCAGCAAAGTGTCTCACTCTCCTCGCCTGCCTCTCTCTGGGCCTCTGTATCTTTCCATTGCTTTCCCTTGACGTCCCTAACACCTCTGTATTTCCATTGAGATGCTAACCTCTCTCTGTTGTGTCTGGACAAGGGACCCAGAAGCTAGTGCCTCTGGATCATCAAAGTCATGTTTTTGTCTGTGAAACTTCCCGATGCTCCCTGGGCTCATCACTGACTATAATTTGGGCTTGTTTCACGAGCCACTTCCCTCTCACCCTAATCCTGTCATCACCTGGAAACTTTCAGTCTATGACCCCACATTACCTTTAGCAAAAGGCCCTGCAGAGCTCCTGTGCCAGCTGTTTTTTTCCTCTTCTGGAGGAATTGATTCCTCGTGATCCTCTGAGCTGTAATCTCATCGGGCTGGAATAACTTGACACTCCCATTCGTCTGAAACAGAAGTCGTTTGTCTTCCAAACCTCAGGGCTGGGTTGTGAATTCCACCCAGTGGCCTGCTCTTAGGGGACTGTGACCACTTCATCAGCTGCTTTTGCTTTGCCTCTGAGAGATCCAGGACTACTAGCAGGGATGAGAAAATCCCTGAGCAGGAGTGACTGAGAGCTGCAGGCAAAGACCGTTCTTGGTGAGAGTATCTCACCTCCTTAGAGGGTGCCTGGCTCACACAGCCTGGCCTGGGGGCCTGGACAGAGCTCAGGCAAGGGTCTGAAAACTCCACAGGGAGCACAAATGTCCAGCAATGATGCTGGATCTTGGGTGAATGCCTCATCATAGCAGCACATGTCATTGTCATTAGAAGCCGCACAACAGTCCATGGAGCACCAAGTGAGGGGTAAGGAAAACTAGGACCAAGGCCAAGCCTGCCCCTTAGCAGCTCTGTGGCATCAGGCCCTTTGGGCCTCAGTGGCTTGACTCCATGATGGAAATAAAAATGGCCCTGGCTATTTTAAAGGGAGGCTAGGACAGTGAGTTCATCGTTGTGGAAATGTTTGAAAACTATAGTGCCAAAAAAAGTATTATGTTATTTGATAATTATCTAATCAAAAACATTGACTAGGCACTTTTCAAAATGAAACTGAAAACAAGGGATTGACCCCTTGTGATACCCAAGGCAACGTGGGCCAGAGTTTTGAGGGCATTTGTGCTGTGGCAACAGAGACCCCAGGAAGTAGGAGTAAGAGCCCAGCTCCTTGTTTCTTACACCCTTTTGCTTAATGGGTCTACAGACCAGCTATGGGCTGCGAAGGGGAAGATTTGCACCATGGCACAGGAGAAGTATCATGACCCAGGACGCCCTGGAGGGGCCTGGGGTGCTGTCCTGAGGACAGCCAAGAAAGCATGCAACGGCAGCAAGACTGAACCGAGATCTTTTCCAGACTCACCCGAAACCTGCAGAAGAGAGGGGAGTCCCAGGGTATTCTGCTTAGAAAAGTGGAGATACAATGCATAGTGGTTCCATGGATCAAGGATGACCAGAAAGTTCCCATGTACCTGGGTACATCCCAGGTGGCATGTAAGAGGATATACATCAGCAGAGTGTGTGGCTAAGCATCATAAACATTTTTCTTTTTTGGTTACCCAGCAAGAAATATCCTCCCTTTCTTTATAGAACATCCCCGTTGTGCTTCTCTATAGAAAGCAGAGTCTTCTTCCTACTAAAGATCCTGAAATAAAGCCACACGATCTTTTCCCAGGCTCTTCTGCAGCTCAGCAAAGGCAAAGGGCCCAGACTCGTGAGTGCTGGACTTTGAGTCGGGCCTTAGTACGACATGCAAAAGAAGAGGCAGAGCATCCTTCTGGCCGTGTGGCAGCGGCCATGACAGCAGCGTGGAGCTTCTCAGGGCAGGAATGCCCAATGCCCTGGACCAGTGGCAGAGAGGCTTCACCGGCTGCAGTTTGGAATGCAATTGGGGTTGTGGTCCTAGCTGATGTCTCATCTCTTATTTATGCCTGCTTTCCAAACCTAGTTCTAGAACCTTCCCTAAGGGGTCTTTGGCCAATCTAACCTCTGGTCAATAAATCTCTTCACTATTTAGGTAAGCGGAAGTAGCCTCTCTCATTTACCTTGATGAATTCTGGGTGATACACCAAGTAAAAGAAATATCACAGACCAACACACGCTAATCCCCGATACCTGCTCAGAAACACCCCTGGCAGCTGCCCATTCGCCATGGCCCTTAGGTGACCAATGCAGCTTCTCAGGGGCCCCAAAACAATGGCCCGGGGCACTGATGAAAGGAATGTGCCCCACTGTTCAAGTCACATAGGCAAGAAGAAAATCTCCCTCAGATGAGGAACAAAATAACGAATATTTAGTTCATGTCAAAAAGTTTAAAGAAATTTCATATTTTTGATCTTATGTTTCAGTGGGTTTTATCTTCATAAGAAAATTCTTCTATGTAGTGACTTTGGCCAGAACCTGGATTAAGAGAACTTCTAAAAGTTAGAATGTATTCCTGGCACATGCTACCTTAGAGTAAATAAATGAGGGCTTGGCTTGCTAATTCAGAAGGGTTGCCAATTCCTGAGTTAGGAAAATGCCAAAATCTTCTGGCCATTGAACAGAAAGAAGGTTCAGCAGAAAAGGCCTGGCTCCAAGCCAGCCATCTCCTCACTGCTAGGCCTAATCCTCGACTTAGTCATCAGTGACACACTGAGCTCCAGGTAGGTACAGATTCTCCAGCTCCCAGCGTGGCTCCTCAAGAAAGAAGTCAAATGGTGTCTTTACTACCTCTTTTCCCCTCTACACAGAATGTGGGCCGTGGAAAACGGTTTGATTTCTGTTGAGAGAATAGCATAAAATCAAGTATAATCACAGAATTCTCAAGCTAGAGATAGTTTAAGCAGGTAAATACTTAACAATCAACTCTCAAAAAAAATAAAGATGAATAAAAGTATATACATACATAAGGATGTTGTAGATTTTGCTGATACAGTGTGCTTCTACAATACACAATTTATAGA
This sequence comes from Paguma larvata, assembly GCA_030068075.1. NCBI lineage: Eukaryota > Metazoa > Chordata > Mammalia > Carnivora > Viverridae > Paguma > Paguma larvata. The sequence continues at coordinate 86,136,846 of CM057834.1, read as the reverse complement.
TAGTAATAAAATACACAACGGTCTTTCCTACAGATTCCACAATAAACTCCACAATTTTTTGCTGAACCCTTGTATCCGTAGTCCAGCTATGGTAACAATTCCACAAGTAGACTTGCATCTCAATCTGCTAACGCTTCTTCGAATAAATTTATTGTTATTAAGTAGGAGAGGATCCACTGATAAACTCACTTTTGTACCAATTATGTTCACTGAACAAATTCCTCTCTCCCCATCATCTCTGATCATGACAGACTTTAAAAAAAATATTTTTTAATGTTTATTTATTTTTGAAAGAGAGACAGAGAGACAGTGTGTGAGCAGGGGAGGGGCAGAGAGAGAGGGAGACACAGAATCTGAAGCAGGCTCCAGGCTCGGAGCCGTCAGCACAGGTCATGTTGAGACCATGACCTGAGCCAAAGTTGGATGCCTAGCCGACTGAGCCACCCAGGCACCCCAGGTCATGACAGACTTTTAAGCCTAATCCGCATTATTAATATTTCCACCTTTAAGTCTAGAATATAAGTCAAGCACAGATTTAGAGCATTTGCCAATTTCCTTGGTGGAAATACTCCCATCATGGCCAATTTCCAGCAACCAAAGTGCTATCACCAACCACTGAGTCAAGAAGAAGTGGTCAATAGCTCAACATTATGTAGTATTTCCAAGATATAGATATGATTGATATAAAAAACTCAAAGGCATAAATAAAATGTAGTATAATAATTAGGCAGTGATGTGTTTTGAGTATTTATTACCTTCATTTTTAATAAAGATATTTTTAAATTTATATAATTCTTAATAATGGCCATAGTTAACAATCAGCTCACAAAATTCCTAAAAGCCTAACTACCTTTCACATGCTGGTACGAGCCAACTCCAGCACAGTCCTAGCTGGAGAAGACCTGGAGAGAACTATTTCTACATCCGTTTCTCCACGTATACAAACTATTTAGAGATGGCAGGTAGGGAAGGGGAATATTGGGATCAGGAAATTGAATTGCTCGCATAGATGTCCTTGTAAAATAGATGTATTTGTAAAAGAAATTCTGGATGTCGAAAGACTGGGGTCTGAATTCTGGTGTGACTGCCCTGGCATGAAGCCCCCGGCTTCTCAATGCCTTTGTGGATCTGACCTATTTTCAGACCAAAAAAAAAAAAATCCTGATTTATTCTCCATTTGCCAGCTTTGGCTACTGGTTGCACAGACCTCGCTCTATCCCTGCAGACACACCCTTGGTTTTGACAGCATTTCCCATAACTCTGCAGGTCCAGAATAGCACAGCTGGAGATGATTTTGAAGACAATTAAAGCTAACGAGCTGACCCAGCAAAAGCAGCGATGAAGGCAGGCAATGGCTGGGGCTACAGTATAGTTATGTCTCGATAGCTGGGAAGAGACCAGTTAGGAAGTAAAATGGAAGAGGATTTGCTCTACTGACAAAAATTAGGATTTGCTGAACCAAGCCTTGACCGTAGCTCAATTGGAGGGTATGCTTTTGGCAGTGCTGTGAGGATCCAGGCAGTTTTCTGTCCTGGTTGTAGAAGCATAAATCCATACAGAAGCCAATTTGACAGTGACTCTCAGGGCTTTAAGTGCATGTTCCCTTTGACCCAGATGCTCAAGGAGATGCATTATAACATTGTCTGCTTTAATAATGACACTGCATTAAAAGTAAACTCAAAGGCTATTAATAAGTGGCTTGCTGAATGTATATTTGGCAACAAATCCAGGTACAGGAATACTATACAACTACTAAAGGAGTATAGCAGCTTTTTATTACCTGTTGAACAATCTGAAATATACTGTTAACTGAAAAAAAGGGAAAAACACTGTATGCTACCATTTGGATATTTTAAATAATATATTTATACACTTCAATGTGCATAAAAGATCGTTGGAAGGATACACTGGGCACAGAAAGAAACTGGGCACAGTTTGTCTCTGGAGAACTAATAGAGGCCAAGAGCGGAGAAAGATATCCCATAACATGTTTTAATTTTGTATCATGTATTATCTCATGTTTTAAATTATTTTTTAATTTTTTTAAGTTCAGTTATTTATTTTGAGAAAGAGAGTGCAAGTCGGGGGAAGAGCAGAGAGAGAGAATCCCAAGCAGGCTCCACACTGTCAGTGCAGAGCTCAATGTGGGGCTCGAACTCACGAACCACAAGACCACAACCTGAGCTGAAGTCGGATGCCTAACCGACTGAGCCACTCAGACACCCCTAATTTTTAATTTTACTTCCAATATAATTAACATAGCATTAGTTTCAGGTGCAAAATATTCAACAATTCTATTGTTGGGACTATGAAACCTGGGTTCTAGCTTCAAATCTTTCATGATCTTCAGTCCACACCTTTCAAAGTCTCAATTTTCTCATCCATCAAATGAGTGGTCAAGTGCGCCCACACCACGGCCTTCTCTGCACACCTCTCTGACCTCTCAGCCCCAGTGCCAGTGCTCCCCTCCCAGCAGGCAGTGATGTGAGCACTCACCCATGCTCCATGCTCTCCCTCAGAGTAACCAAAATCTCTAGACTCTGTTTAGACTGCCTTCACCGATAAGAACTGAACTTTCTACCCAAAAAGCTACCCATTCTCCTTCATGAGCCAATGGAAAGTTGCCTTCTCTCAAAGTAGCATTTCTTAGTTCAAAATATCAATCCCTGGGCCCCACCGCCAGACACTCAGATTCAGCAGGTCTAGGGTACAAATTCAAGATAGGTTTCTCCTTGTACCACACTTCGAAAACCACCATCTTAAAGAACAATGCTGTATCATAGAGTGAGAATTGTAAAATTCATTTCCTTTTTAATGAAAACAAGCTATTCTTCTGTCATGGTTACTAAAAAAAAAAAAATAACAACAATAATAAGAGCTTCGAGGCAACCAGTCTCCACTTAAAGCATTGCAGCACGGAACTGCACGCTAAATAGTAAAATTGCATTTCAAAACATGATCAAACGTTAGCCTAATCAGCCAGGTGTTAGAGGCTCAATCACAAGCCTCAAAACACGTAATCAAATATCAGTAAGCAGGTGTTTTAAGTGAAGATTGAGATAAACAGTGGCCTTTGTGGATATTTAGAAGGTTTTGCAACATTAAAATGGAGTACCTCACGCTCAAGCCAGCCGACTTCAGAAGCATCCCGGCTGAATAAATCCAGGCAATAATTAGCACTGGAGATTTTAACTGGATTGCAATAAAAAGTTTTGAGTCTTACTGAGGAAATCTGTGCCCTTTCCTTTATTTCCTCTACCTGTAAGGTGTTGCCCTTGTGGGTGGTGATGCTTTTAAAAATCATTAGGACATGTTTCACTTTGTTCAGACTGAAGATTTGATCTCTTTAGAGAAAACTGTGTGCAAATCACAGACGCACCGTCAGCACCACCAAGCTGGGGACCCATCCCACCTGTTTCTCCGATGTGATAAGTTTAGGACAGGGAGGTCTAAAAAACATCAAAGTTCCTCTTTAGGAATAAAATTTTGGGAGCACCTGGGTGGCTCAGTAAGTTGAGTGTCTGACTCTTGATCTCAGCTCAGGTCGGTCATCATCTCACAGTTTGTGGGTTCAAGCCCCATGCTGGGCTCTGCACTGACAGCACGGAGCCTGCTTGGAATTCTCTCTCTCCTTCTCTCTCTCTCCCCCTCCCCCACCTGTGCCGTCTCTGTTTCTCTCAAAATAAATAAAAAGTTTAAAAAATAATAATTTTTGTTTCCACACACATTCAAAATGGCTTCCCAGTGGTCCAATATCTAGTCCAACACAGACAGCCTTATGAAAATCACAGGGGACAATTTTTTTTAATGTTTACTTGTTTTGAGAGAGAAAGAGAGCACACACAAGCAGGGGAGAGGACCAGAGACAGTGAGAGAGAGAATCCTAAGCAGGCTCAGAGCTGGCAGCACAGAACCCAACATGGGGCTCAAACCCACAAACCAAGAAATGATGACCTGAGCCGAGATCAAGAGTCAGATATTCAACCAAGTTACCCAGGCGCCCCTCACTGGGGACAATTTAAAGTGACCATCCTTACTTGAAGCTCCCTTTTTAAGAACCAGTGTTAATAAAACCAGCATGTCATGGAAGCAAAGTAGTTTGTCCACGTGATTTATCTTGGGAAGTGCCGAGCAGGGGTCCCTACTTAAAACTAGTTCATCAATTTCTATTAATTGTCCCCGATCATGAGTAGCCATTTAGCTTTGAGAGAATTTCTTAAGCTTCGATTTCTACTTCTGTTTCCTCTTCTCCTGGCCTTGAATTGCCACCAAAATATTGGTTTCAGTTCTTCTAATTTTATCTCCTATAGTTAAAGAAGCTGTGGCTACATTTAGTCATACATGATACCCATTCAATAAAGCCCCAATCATCCTTACCATTCTTCAGAGACAAAGGTGTTTGAGACATCAGAAAGTTTCATTGTCGATCCTGGACACCAACACATTCCTCTGGAACAAAGTCGAGTTTTATCAGGGGTTTGGGACCTGTGGATTCAGAGTCTGAATAAGCCCACAGAACTCCATTCTGCCCTCCCACCAGTGCCCGAAACTGGCCGGTAATTGCAGACCACATTAGGTCTTTCATATCATCTTCCTCTTTCGAGCTGTAGGATTCAGCAGGGTGCTGCTTAGCGTAGAGCTGGGACTTCTCTGACTCAGGACATTCAAACCTGAACTTGGAGTCCATTTGCAAAGATAAAAAGTTTCCTTTCTAAACCAGAAATCTGGCTATCTTTGGGCTTTTCTGGGGCTCCTTTGTCCTGTGATACATACTCTTTTTGGTATAAGTACTCTTATCATCTTTCCTCTCCCGACAGCAACAGCCAGGGCGAGTGTTAACTTCCACTTATCCATAGGCAGGAGGCCCATCTGCCCTGTCGGCAGGCTGTGCCCTTGCAGTAGGTGTTACAACTCCTAGCTGGCCTGGAAATTCCCTCACAAGTCCTGAGGGAATGGTACAAATGATTCAAACCCATTCAGTCATGATTTTTCCTCTTCACTATCCTTCAATAAACCTCTGGCCTCCTATTTCATGGAGAAAATAGGAATCATTGAATGGAAGCTTTGTTAATTCCTTGTCCACCTCCTCTAATCTAAGAACTTCCCTCCCCTGTCCCTCCTGTCTCATAGGAAAGAAACTCTCCTTTTCCTCTAGACCAATTCTCCACTAAGGCTTTGGCCCCCAAATCCAACAGCCTCTCTATATCCTGTGTCCTCAGATTCTTCTTCTGTGTTAGTGCTGGCTCGTCACCATTTGTATGTAACAAATTGTTAAATTAGAAGTTGGGACTAAAGCACCAAGGTATAAGAAAGACTATATTCTTCAAAGGCTGTGCTAGACCACACACAAGATCTCAAAGTAGCATAACCAAGAATTAGTATTTTGACTTTTAAATTCCCTCCACATGGAGGATAAAAAGAGTCAGAGGAGTGGGGATTCCAAGGATTTCAGAGTAGAGTCAGTATAAAGCTGTGGGTCTCATCCCCCAAGGACAGAAGGATGAAAGGGATGTCTGCCTTCTCCTCAAGCCTCATGAGAAAGCTTTTATAGAACCACCTGGAGAAATTAATGTGTGTACCCTGGAGTTGGGGTGCTGGAGGGACTGGGACCTAGCTCATGCCTGAGGAAGTCAGACACTCCCTGGCAGAAGGAAGGCCTTCGATAGAAGGCCGAATCGAAGGAGTGATTTTACTCCTGGAGACCAAATTTAAGAATCCTGCTCAGAAAAAGGCTACCTGGGAAAGAGGCCCCCAGAAGTAAGAGACTGGACAGTCCTGGGGTGGGTAGGTGGGGTTTGAGGGTGAAGCAGCTTCACAAGACCAATGAAAGAGTTTCCATTGGAAGGCTCTCTGGAAGGTGAGCTTTCAGGGAACCCATGGAAATGCCCAGTAAGGGTCTACTACACACACCTGCTGACCAAAACAGGGCAAAGCCATCTTACCAGATGGCCAGTCTTACCTCTTGTCCCTCCTGGCTCTGACTCTGAATCCCTCATTAGTAGTCAGGGAATGAGAAGAAAGTTTAGCTGGGGGGAGAGAAGAGGAGGACACCATACCAGCCCCGCTTCCCCACCATCATGACAAGGGAGTAGCTGGGGAGGAGAAGGCTGAACTTTAATGTTTATTTATTTTTGAGACATAGAGACAGAGCATGAGCAGGAGGAGGGCAGAGAGAGAGGGAGACACAGAATCCGAAGCAGGCTCCAGGCTCTGAGCTGTCAGCACAGAAGAAGGATGAACTTTAAACCAGGCTCAGATTGTTGGTTATGATCTTGGGGCAGACATTCTAAATTAATTTAGACTGAGATTGGATCCTCACATGATTCAGAACCTTCTTTTACATAAGAGAAACCAGAGAAACGATCAGTGCCTGAAACACATTTAAAGGGACCATGGAATACAAAAATAAGACTGGTTTCAGTTAAACTCAGTTTGAGTGCTAATGTTCCACACATATGGACAAACAGACACTTAGAGAGAGGAAGCACAAACCTCCCCTAGACTCTACATCAGCTTCTAGCTTTGCCCCATCTTTTCCCTCACCGTTACTTTAGGGTTATTCTAGAAATGTTTCCCTCCCCCTGCGTCTACATCATCATGCCCCACAGCCATCGCTTCTGCCCTTTTATTACCGCTCAGAAACATCTCTTGGGTAAGTCTACCATTGAAAGCTTTTTATTTTTTCTCATTTTCTCAAAATAAAATTTTCTTATTATAAAAGTAAGTATGCTTATAACAGAAAAAATCGGAAGCTTTAAGCAACTAAGATGAGCATTAAAAATAAAATCCATAAACCCATCCATTCCAGGTCAACCACTGTGAATGGGTACTAGACTACTCCGTACATATAGACACGTGTAGATATAGACATTTACACATACACAAGTAAACCATTTAAGTTATTTCAAGTGTTTTATTATTACGGCAATGTGGGATTAAATGGACTTGACTGCATATGAAAGACATGCGAACTACTTAAAATACATACATATGTATATGTATAAATTTGTTATGTTTTTTTGAAAGTATTTAGCAGGTTTAAATAGAAGCCTCACAAACAAGCAAAAAACAGGGTCATGGGAGATGCAAACAGTTTATTTCCACAGGTACAATCCTCACCCAGAGCAGGTCTTTTTACATAGTGAGCTTGTAAAATCACATAGTCCACAGCTTCATTTTCTTCACTTAGTCTTTCACTGTTTTATCTTTGCATCTCTTACATAAATCAAAACTGTGTTATTCTTCCTGCTGCTTCTGTGTTTTCCAAAGATTTATGAAAACCCTGGTTTTTATTGTTAAAGAAAAGACTCTGTGACAAGTTGGCACATCCATTTACATGTCAGAAAACAGTGGGTGGTAAAGGATGTGTATTTAACGTTTTATAAAATAGTAAGACATTCATTTATTTGCTAATTATGTAAGATATGAAAAGACACTGGTGGAAATTCGGGGTAGATGATTTTTTTAAAGCTGTACTTTTGTTTTTAAGTACACTTTTGCCCAATGTCAGGCTCAAAATCATGGCCCTGAGGTCAAGAGTCATATGCTCTACTGACTGAGCCAGCCAGGCACGCCATGGGCAGATATTTCTGACATAGAAAATATCTTTTATGCTCATAATCATGTTAAATCCACCCCTGCCAATATGCCAATATATAATTTATACTATCAAGTATTTATTTACATACACAGACCATTATAATAAAAGAAAATCATAAAGTTGGGGTGCCTGGGGGGCTCAGTCGGTTGAGCATCTGACTCTTGATTTCGACTCAGGTCATGATCCCAAGGTTGTGGGATTGAGCCCCACATTGGTCTCCATACTAAGCATGGAGCTAGCTTAAGATTCATTCTCTCTTTCTCTTTCTCTCTTTCTCTCTGCCCCTCTCCCCTATTCATGTGCTCACTCCTTCTCTCACTCTAAAATAAAAAAAGTAAAGATAAAAAATTGCATCTAAAAATCCCACTCCCTGGAGAACACTGAAGAATGCTGTGTATGCCTTTCAGACCTTTTCCTAAACAGATATAACCATAACCCATTTTATATAGTTATTTTTACAAAATGAGAGAGCATGCAGGCTGTTCTAAAACTTGCTTCTTTAATGATGCCATGAACAATTTTTCAAATCAAGTCCTACGGACTCACCTCGTGATGCCTCCTAACAGTTGCATATTGTTTTACTGCATATCATGGCCCACAATTTATTTAAGCATGTCCTTGTCAACAAACATTTATTTCAAAGAATTTATTATCCCTAATAGTGCAGCCCTGAACATCTTGTACTTTTATCTCTGAACAGCAATCTAATTATTCATGCAGGCTAAGTAGTCAAAGTAGACTTGCTTGGTCAGAAAAAAAGCACATTCAAATTTTTATGGTACCAAATTACACTCTAAAAAGATTATATGCCAGTTTACTTGCCCGCACCCTCTTCAAAAATGATTATTACTGATCTTTTCATTTTTTCCATTCTTATAGGTATAAATGAACTTGTTTCCATTAGCCTTTTTGTCAGAGTCAAGGAGATTACACTTCTCATCTGTTCATTGGCTATCTTCTTTTCTAGGAATTGTCAATTCCTGTCTTTGTCTATCTTTCTATTGAGTTGTCTTTTCTAACATTTTATAAAATTTCTTCAGCTAATAGAGATATTAACTCTCCTGTGCTGATTGCAAACAATTTTTCCCAGTTCTTCTTCTTTTTGCCTTTGTCTATGGGCTTCTACCCAAAAGAAGTTTAACTTTTCATACAGTCAGGTATATCCATCTTTTCCTCCTAGTTTATGGTTTTAACATCATGTTACACAAGGTCCTACTACTCTAAGAATAGTCACCCATGGGCATTGAGGAGGGCACTTGTTGGGATGAGCACTGGGTGTTGTATGGAAACCAATTTGACAATAAATTTAAAAAAAAAAGAATATCTACCCATATTTTTCTTCTAGTATTTCTAGAATTTCACTTCAATACTTAAATTGTTACTTCATGGAGTAGATGTTTTGGTATAAACAGTGAAAAAGAACCCAATAGTTTCATACTCTGCATATTTTGCTACCATTTTTTTTCACTTGTTGCATTGTGATCATATTTCCATGTTCAGAGACTTATTCTGTAATATTACTTTATACTGGTTCCAGAACCTAATCTCCTCGAATTGGATAATTAGGATGTTTGCAATTACTTAAAACAGTTGTGTTATAACCATGATGAATCCTAAGCCCTCAGTCATCACCTAACATTCTCCTTAGTATGCATTTCAAACTCTTTAGAACTTCTCTAAATAAATCTTGCCCTATCTTGTATCACAGTGACCGTACCTCTACTATCCTATTGCTCAGACCAAAATCTTGGAAGTGATTTTTGCGTCCTCGCTTTCTCTCAACCTTCAAACTCAATCCGTCTGAAGAATCTCACCAGCTCTACCTAATTGTCCACCTGTCACATGCCCTATTCTCCTCCTCACCTGGAGGACTGTGACAGCCCCTCTGTTCTCACTCTTGCCCACTGCAATCTAGTCTCTGTATAGCAACCAGAATGTCATTTTAGAATGTAAATCAGATCAAGTCACGTCCCTGCTTATGACCTTCTACTGGTTTCCCATTGCATTTAAAAGTAAAATACAAACTCCTTACCAAGCTCTGGAAGGTCTCTGTCACCTGCCCTTGCCTGCCTCTCTGACATGTGCCACCGCCCACTCCTGGAAACTGACCTCCTTTCTGCTCTTTAAATGGACCAGATTTGTTCCTGCTTTGAGGCAGGGTTTCTTGCTCTCAGCACTAGTGACATTTGGGACCAGATAATTCTTTCACGGTATTTACCAGCACTCCTGGCCTCTACCCCCTTGAAGTCAGTAGCACCCCCCACCCCTTCTTTTTTGTGACAACTAAAAATGTCTCCAGACATTGTCAAGTGTCCCTTGGAGCACACAATTATCCCTGATTGAGAACCACTGATTTAGGACCTTTGCACAAGCTCTTCCCTAGACCTGGAACATTCCGCCTTCTAGATCCTTATGCAAATGTTTCTTTCTTATCATCCAGGACTCCAAACAAATGTCATCTCCTCAGAAAGGCCTTTTCAGGGGTTCTGGGGCGGCTTAGTTGGTTAAGCATCTGACTCTAGATTTCAGCTTAGGTCATGATCTCAAGGCGGTGGGATCAAGACCGGTGGACTCTGCTCTAAACATGGAGCCTGCTTGGGACACTCTCTCTCTCTCTCTCTCTCTCTCTCTCTCTCTCTCCCTCCCTCTTTCTCTCTCCTCCACCCCCTTTGCTGCTCTCCCCCACTTAGGTGTGTGTTCTTGCTCGCTCTCAAAAAAAAGTTCTTTCCTGTCCCCATCACCAGTTGCCCAAAGTCACATCACTCTTTTTATAGCTCTCACTACTGAAAAAACTTTGTCCATTTATTGGTTTATTGGTCTGTTGTTTGTCTCTCCTATTAGACTGTAAGCTTCAGGCCAAGAATAGTACCTTATGTAAATAAGAAGATGTTTAGGGGTATTTGTTGACTGCAAAAACCAAACTCTCAGAAGTGGAGATCAAAGGTCTCTTTGTTGCTAATCTGATAGTTATGTTAAGGTTATATATGAATTCTCTAACACTTGACACTCCTGAGGACCTGCCCTTTAAGTCTTCACTTCCCTTGGTGTCCATGACCCTGTGTTTCCCTAGTTGACCCTCATGTCTTGGACTCTCCTTTCCAGTTTCCCTCAAGAGTTCATCTTGCTTGGCCCATGCCTGAGCTATTTCTCTGAAGGGGGTTCCAGCCTAGCACACCCTCTCTTCCCCTTCCTTATTGTCCACCAAGGAAACCTCAACCACTCCTGTGCCTCCTCAGTTACCATCTGTTTTCTCATGACTCCAAAATTCCTACTTCAACCCCCCGTGTGCAAGGTCACTGGGAGGTCCCACAGACCTCTCAATATTTCCAATTCAAAGTCATCACTTCCACCAACCCCAAGCCACATCCTCAACAGTCTCTGGCATCCAAAACAGCCTAGCCTGCTGCTGCTGAAGTTCTTGTTCCTGCAGTAGAATTATTCTGGAATGCTGAAATACCCTTGAGCAGTCTCTGTACCATCTGCCCTGCTCCCAGGTAACACACGCTCCTTGTTTTTCTACTTTAAATTCTCAATGGCTTCCCATTGCTCGAAGCCTAAGATACAATTTCTTCCCATATCTTTCAAGGACCTTTGTGACTTGACTCTTCTTCACCACAACCACCTAAACCATATTCTCCGTTCACGTCTGAGGAGATGTGTTTCTTCCCATGTGGGAAACACTCTTGCCTCCACCTCTCTGTGCCAGACAGATTTGTAAAATCCACAGGCAATTTCCATTCCCCCTGTTCTTGAGTCATTATTTCTTTGGTCTCGGTCTCATCGGGCTTTGAACCTCCTTTAAAAATAGGCCTGGGGTATCCAGGTGGCTCAGTCAGTTAAGCATCCGACTTTGGTTCGGATCATGATCTCATGGTTTGTGATTTGAGCCCCACATTGGCTCTGTGCTGACAGCTCAGAGTCTAGAGACTGCTTCGGATTCTTTGTCTCTCTCTGTCCCTTCTCCACTCATGCTCTTTGTCTCTCTCTCAAAATAAATAAATAAACATTTAAAAAAAATAGGCCTGAATACACTTCCCTCCATTGTTAGTCCCCAGATAGTCTCTACTTAAAATGCAACTCAGGACACCTCCTTCAAATCATCTGTGGGGTTTTTATATCCTATCTGTCTTATTTCCCAGACCCTAATCCTAGTTTTTACATCCCTCCCTCTGCTCTGCACCATTCTGCAAAGGTCTGGGTTGATCGGGATTTGCATCTTCTAGCTAAGAATCCAGCTCAAGAGGTACATATCGCTGCCACCATACATTCAGTAACAGGGACCAAGCATTTTGGCAGCTCTCAAACTATATAGAAAGAATTCAGACGTAACATAATTGATTATCAAGAACCTGATGAAAGAGCAACTTGTTATAAATAAAATGTGGATTAAGAAGTTACATATTAAAACAAGGGGCACCTAGGTGGCTCAGTCCATTAAGTGTCCGACTTTGACTTAGGTTATGACCTCACAGTTCGTGAGTTCGAGCCCTGCATCAGGCTCTGTGCTGACAGCTCAAAGCCTGGAGGCTGCTTCAGATTCTGGGTCTCTCTCTCTCCCCTGTTTGTGCTCTCTCTCTCAAAAGTAAGTGGATAAACATTAAAAAAATTTTTTAAGAAGTTCATATTAAAACAAGCATACAAAAGGAGCTGCCATCTGCTCAGAGATGTTACAGTTCAGCCTCTGCGGTCTGTCTCCAGCTCCACTTCACTGTCCTGTCAGTTCTGTGGTGTCGGCGTGACAGGCTAAGTGAACGCACCCTTGGCTGGGCCTCCCTAAAGGAAAACTGACTCCTAGCTGTCATTCTACCTAGCTTCCCCATCAGGCCAGCCCCAAAGGTACCTTCCAATGACAAGTCCTCCCAAAAGGGTAGACAGAGGGACTCTGGGATCCAACGAGTACCACTGGATCTTGCCTGCGGGACATGCTGTTTTCTCTAACTAAGCGAGCCTAAGAGAAGAGCAGCAGTAAGTGTGCCAGCGCCCAGGCTGGAGCCTCACCAGGCTATCTGCAGCCAAAAGGGGGTGAGCAGGGAATCGTCTTAGAGATTAATGACAACCAGGGCTCACAGGGAACACGTTGTGGGGAGGCTTGCCCCCCTCACAGGGAGCTGCAGGGGCCTACATGACGTGGCTCTGAATTGCAGTTTTGAGAACTCACAGCCACGTACCCCGACATCACCTTATTCATCTGGCCTCAGTGACACAGGACATTATCGGTGTTAAGAGCCCACTGTGCCCAATATCTCAAGGCTGTACCACAGAGGTATTGAGAGGTCTGTCTGAGTCTGATAGTGACCGTGGAAGCCAGAGAGAAACAGGTTCCCAAGGCTTGGGAAGAAGCCTCCTAACAGTTGGCAACAACACAATGTATTTATGCTGCAATGTGTTAAAATGAGCCAACTAGCCCTAGTGCTCAACCCCGAACTCAATGAAATGAGGAAATTCAAAAAGGGAAATTCCTATGCTAGAGGAAGTTTTGACCTAGTTAAGGAAAGAAGATCTTTGCATGTAAAGTAATACCTTATGTTGGGGCTCTTTGCCATCCTGTCCCCTGTCCCCAGTCATCCTCGATAGGTTAGGGGCCCACAGATGTGTTTTAATTTCTATTAAAAGCAGAAGAGGTGAATGTAATCCAATCTGGATTGCATTCCCTTTGTACCAATGCAATCATAAAATATCAATTTTTATACTTTTTAATGCAGAAGGAGGCCCCTGACAGGCCCAACAATTCCAGAGGACCTACGGAGGTCATCCTACCACCCTGAGCAGAAGGGAAACCAAACAAGCAGCTGCATGAAATGCCCTATTCCTATTCTCTTGAACTTGTCAGCCAAGCAAGAAACCTGCACATCCTCTCTGCTTCTCTCCCTGGAACCCCAGAGATAGTCCTGAGCAGCCTTCTGCTTACAGGCATCAGCGCCCTGCCCTAAGCCTAGAAACGAGACATGGATGGGAGGGATTGTGGAGATAACAGGAACCCGTCTACTGAGCGCTTCTGTGTGCATCAGATTCCGGGGCTCCCGACTTCACACGCTTGATCTCATTTCATCACCTCGGCAGCCTTGGAAGGCAAACAACATCACCCACATTTTATAGATCAAGAAGCTGCAATGCCAAGAATCTAACTTAACAAGTCCTGGCCACGGGTTCTGCCTGGACAACTCCAGGGTTGGGGGTGGGGGGGTGGGGCATTCACATTATAGTCCCTGCTAATGATGGCCCCAGGAATTATGTGACATGACAGCACTGGCCAAGGTCACCCAGGTGCTTTGAATCTTCACTCCACTGCCTCTAGAATTATAGACTTTGCCTTAGCCAAAAGGACACCCCAGGCTAAACAAGAGAGAACAAGAGACCGCAGAAGCGGTCCTAAAGCCCAAATTTCCCGACCTCAGGTCTCAGGAACAAAGGGCCCCTCATGGCCCAGGCCCCGGAGTCTTCTAGTCCTGGAGCACGGGTGCCATGTCCACAGCTGCCCTGGGGTGGGCAATGCAGAAAGTCTGCACCATCTGCCCCTCATGGTGGACTGTCCCTACCTTACCATTGTTGCCGCCTGGCATGACTATGCCGGCTTCTTTCACATGTTTCCAAAGCCCCTTATACGTGTGTCTGATGAGGGAGATAAAAGTAACTGTTAATTTTTGTCTATGTATTTCCCACAAACCACCTCACATCTTTTATGGGCCATGCTGAGTATAAATACCGTGAAAGAAGGTGTATAGCACTCTGCTAGTCCAAGGGTGGTACCCGGACCAGCAGCACTGGCACCGCGTGGGCGCTTGCTAGAAATGCAGAACCGGGGCCTCACAGATGCCTTGATGACTCGCACTTCAGGTTGGACGAGTGCTTAACGTAATACGGAAGATGAGGTCACTCACTGCCAAATTTGGCTCTCCATTGAATCACTGGGAGCTTTAAACAATTCTGATGCATGGATCCCACGCCAGACACTCTCGTAGAGTTCATCTAAAGACCAGCCTGTGCCCTGGGGAGATTTTAAAAATCCCAAAGCGGTTCTAATACACAGCAAAGTGTGAGAGTGCCCAGAGTGAGTGACATGACAGCAAATTCTTCCGAAGAATTTGGCAAGGAGGTGTGGCCGGTGAGGGAAACGGCAGTGTGAGCCGACACACGAAGGTGGATATGAGTGTGTGTGTCCGTGGGGTAGTGAGAAGACCTGTCCAAAGAGAGTGGAGGTCTTGTCAGGCGGCAGTGGGGACAAGGGCCCTTGTCCACTTTTGGGGAGGTTAGGGCCATGGAATTCCTAGTTGAGGTAATAATAAATAGGGGGCAAGCAGAAATGAAAAGTGCTCAGCAACACTTGTTCTGACACACGTTTGCCAAACAGTCTGAAGAGGAGGGAGCTTGGAGTCAGGGAGACTGGTTGTTCGCAGGAACCCACGGAAGAGCTAAGGGAGACTAGAGAGGCATGAGGACAATTAGAAGAAGTGCAGATGACAGACATATTGTATTAGTTTGCCAGGATGGTGTAAAAGCTCCAGAAACTGGAGGATGCAACGAGTAGAAGTTCATGGTCCCTCAGTTCTGGAGGCTAGAAGTTTCTACCTGCAGGGCCGGTGTGTTCTGAGCTGTGAGGGAGAACTTGTCCCCTATCTGCGGTGGTTTGCTAGCAATCTCTTGGGTCTGTGGGCTTATGGCCGCATCACCCTGATCCCTGCCTTCACACTCACAGCGCCTTCACCCTGATAATCCGTCAGTGTTCAAATCTCTCCACTTTATAAGAGTAATTGTCATTGCCTTAGGGCCCATCCTCATGTCTTCATTTTAACTTCTTCACTTCTGTAAAAACTCTATCACAAATATAGCCACATTGTACTGGGGTTTAGGACTTAATGTGTGAATTTGGGTGGCTGGGAGGGACAAATTCAATCTATAAGATATACCAAAGGAGAAAAAATCTGGAAGAGGTCATTTTTTCTTCTTCACGCTGTAAACACCTGCAGTCAGCGGGGTGGGATCTCCACTTATGTCTTTGGAAGTTGATGATGGTCCTACTTTCCTAGAGGCAGACGCATTAATTGTGAGATGAAAGAGGGGTTTTCTTGGCAGGGAAAGCCAGCCAAAACACCGTTTTAAAATTCATTTTTTCTTACATCACAGCAACGACAGTTGGTTTCAATGCATCAGTTTGCAGAGTTGTGATTTATGGTCCATGGTGTAGTATTAAAAAGCAAATGTCATCTTTTGTATAGAGAAATAACTGTCAGAGGTCTTAGCAGACCCCAGCTGATACAGCAGGAGAGGAAACAGAGACAAGATTTTGTAATACCGGCCAGTGAACTACAGCCAACACCAGCAAATGGACTGCAGGCCATGGGCTCAAACCCATGTCCAAGAAGGCAGGGGATTTCCAGGGTCAAGAGCAAACCTCTGAGGCTAAGGCAGCCAAAGGGTGAAGTCATGAAGTTAAGATTATTACTAAGACACACCTTAACCTGCTGTATCCCTCTGTGACTCTGGTCCTAAGGCAGAGGTAGTATATGTGGTAGGAGAGACTGTGACCCAGGTTTGAAGACCCTGTGGGACAAAGAGACAAGAAAACGGTGTGCCCTGACATGGTTCTGTTGCTCCTCACCCAACATTAGCTCAATCTTCCTTTTTGTTTTCTTCTTATAATAGAGATGAGCTTTGAAGTCTCACTGTGTGTTGGAACCATTGAAGGATTTGTTAAAACATAGATTTCCTAAACCCACCCCCAGAGTTCCTGATCCAGTAGATCTAAGGTGGGACCTAAGATTTGCTGTTTCCAATATGTATCCACGAAACGCTGGACTACAAACCATACTTTGAGAACCACTCTGCAAAGTTAGGGACTCTCTTACGCTCTCCTTCTCATGACCAATGATAAATATGTGAGGAGCAATTATAGGCAAGGATCAGGGTACAGTCTGTGAGCATGGAATGTAACTATCCTTGCCACTATTTGTTGAGGATCTAGTTCAAGATCTCTTGACCTCATTAGCTTCATGCTATAACCAAATGAATTAAGCGACCTCGATTTTAAATTCTTCCAGGATCTAAATCAATGAAATCATAAGATCCTTACCCAAGGATTCTGACAAGGTGAGAATTATTTGATTTTTGTGAGTGGCCATTTAAAACTAGTTCTTAGGGGCACCTGGGTAGCTCAGTCAGTTGGGCATCCAACTTCGCCTCAGGTCATGATCTCTCAGTTCGTGGATTTGAGCCCTGTGTCTGGCTGCATGCTGACAGTGTGGGGCCTGCTTAGGATTCTCTGTCTATTCCTTTCTCTCTGCCCTTCCGCCATGCTCTCTCTCTCTCTCTCAAAATAAATAAACTTTAAAAAAATTTAAAAACTATCTCTTAAATTTTGGTACACAGGCTCATTCAGAAGTTCCATAAACTCAATTTAATGAGCAAATGAGCAAACGAGCAAATGAACAAGAGATTGAAGCAACACCAGCATGTGGTATTGGATCAAGGGACATTGGTTGAAGTCCCTGCTGTGTTACAAAAGAGCCGTGTGACATTTCTCTCTCTGAACTATAGCTTCCTGATCTGAAGAACACAGATTGTTGGATTTAATGAGGTGGTGTTATAACTCAACTAGCATATTATATAGTAGATGGGTTTTCCCCTTCTGTCCAAAGACAAACCATTCACCTCTCAGGGTTTTTGAGCATAAAATGAGATAATACGTGGGGAAATGCCTCCTTTGATCCAAAAGTACAACTTCAAAGTACTTATTATAGAAAATGCCAGGGTGCCTGGGTGGCTCAGTCTGTTAAGTGTCCGACTTCAGCTCTGGACATGATCTCACCATCTGTGGGTTGGAGCCCCCTGTCGGGCTTTGTGCTGACGGCTCAGAGCCTGGAGCCTCCTTTGGATTCTGTGTCTCTCTCTCACTCTGTCAAAAATAACATTAAAAAAATTTTTAATTAAAAAAAATGCCTCACGCAAACACAAAGAATCATGTTCATTGCAATACTGACTATAAAGAAAATTTGGAAAAAAATCTAAAGGACCAAGAGGGAATAAATTATAGTACATGCCTACTAAATAATGCTACAGAGGGATTTCAAAGAATGTGCAAACATGGACAAATCTACAAGGTATATTAAGAGAAAAGAAGGAAATTGCAAAACAATACATACTGAATTATCTAGTTCGTGATTTTAAAATTGACACAAATATGTACACATCTGCATAGAAAGGGTCTGGGAGAATACAAACCAAGGTCTTACGAGTAGTTATTTCTGGGGAGGGGAGGCAAATGTGACAAGAATTACCTTGGTTTCCCATATAAGCAAGAGTCAGCCTTTGGCTCCTGCCAAGGTGGAAAGTGTAGGACTTGGCTGAGCCTGCAGAGGTTCTGGTGTCCCCAGCAGCTGCCTGAGGAATTGGAGAATACAACCTGGGTACAAACTTCAACCACCGAAGGACGGGAGAGAACACACCTTGGATGAAACTGTTTCCTCGATGACGTCCCACTTGACCAACATCTCCTGAGTTTTCTTATTTTCTTGGCTGACTTGGTAACTCCTGCCTTGTGTTTACCTTCCTCCTTGCTGGCCTCCTGGCCTTGTTTCTCTCAATCTTGCATCCCGGGGGGTCCTGCCCCCTCCTCAAGTATTAGCACAGGAAGCTCTGCCTGTATCTCAATCTTCTAGGGAGTCTGGACTAAGCCAATAGAATTTTGTGTTCTTTGAACTTTACCCAGTGATAATATACTCAGAGAATACTTGAATAATAAAGGATTAAGAGGGGAAAGGGGAAAGGTGCTTGTCTTATTGTAAAGAACAAAATGTCATGATAATTCAAGGTGTTTTGCAAGAAAGAAAGCCAGGTAGAGGAATGGTCGGCATCATCATTTTCTGAGTGTTCCCAAAGGAGCTTACCCTTCTCTGATTCCCATTGCCCCTCCAGGTGGGTTAGCTGGGTCAGACCCCCCCCCCCGTATCATCCCCTTCTCCAAAACCTCAGAACCAGCCCCCTCTCCTCCTCAGGCCCCCTTCTCTGCCTGTAAAAATGATGTGTGTGTGTGTGTGTGTGTGTGTGTGTGTGTGACTTAGGTTGTTTCAGATGGATTGAACTGAGGTCTCAAAGAAAGTCCCAAGGAGTGCTACTACAGCACCCCCATTTTTTCCTCAGTATTCAAGAAAAACTGGGTCCCTCCCAGAGTTGAGAAACAGGACAGGAGCAGGAGATGTGGAAACCTGGACTTGCAGTGGGGTGGGACCTGCGGGCCTCCCCCACCTCTCCCACATCAAATGCCCCAGACGCAGAAGACACTTAAGGGCAAGATCTCCCCATTATAAAAGAGTGGAAGTCAGGGGAAGTTTAAAAAAAAATTCAGTAACAATCAGGTTCACAGACATAGCACTACAAGAAATGATGTTTCATGGAGTCAGACTTGAAGCATAAAAAGGAACCAATACAGTGTCCTGCTGATTCCCTGTGCTTCCCCTTCAGAGATGTGGGCTGGGTGATGACTTAGAAGTGGATCCTAAGTCACCTTGTCTAAGTTGTGCTGGATACAACTGAAGGTGAAGTTTTACCCTCAAGGAAGAGCCTGCAGATGCTTTGTAAGCAATACAAGAGTGTTTTTCATTGGATTATTTGTTTTTCGGGTGTTGAGTTTGGCAGAAAACATGAATAAACACTTTTCCAAAGAAGACATCCAGATGGCTAACAGACACATTAAAAGATGCTCAACATTGCTCATCATCAGGGAAATACAAATCAAAACCACATTGAGATACTACCTCATGCCTGTCAGAGTGGCTAAAATTAACAACTCAGGAAATAACAGATGTTGGTGAGGATGTAGAGAAAGGGGAACTCTCTTGTACTGTTGGTGGGAATGCAAACTGGGGCAGCCACTCTGGAAAACTGTGTGGAGGTTCCTCAAAAAATTAAAAATAGAATTATACTACAACCCAGCAATAGCACTACTAGGTATTTATCCAAAGGATACGAAAATGCCGACTCGAAGAGGCACATGCACCCCAATGTTTATAGCAGCACTATCAATAATAGCCAAATTATGGAAAGAGCCCAAATGTCCATCAACTGATGGATGGATAAAGAAGATGTGGTATTTTTATACACTGGAATACTACTTGGCATTGAAAAAGAATGAATGGATTCCTGGATGGAACTGGAGGATATTATGCTAAGTGAAATAAGTCTCAGAAGAAGACAGATATCCTATGTTTTCACTCATATGTGGAATTTGAGAAACTTAACAGAAGACCATAGGAGAAGGGAAGGAAAATTAAGTTACAAACAGAGAGAGAGGCAAACCATAAGAGACTCTTAAATACAGAGAACAAACTGAGGGTTAATGGGGGTGGGGGAAGGGGGAAATGGGTGCTGGGCATTAAGGAGGGCACTTGGGATGAGCACGGGGTGTTATGTAAGTGATGAATCACTGGAATCTACTTCTGAAAGCTAGACTACACTATATACACTGCGTGTTGGTTAACTTGACAATAAATCATTCAAAAAAAAAAAAGAGTGGCGTTTTTCTCAGACATTGTTTGTTTTGTCCCAGAAAAATTGCCCTTTATTCTGAGTCAGAAATTATTTGAAAAGACAAAACAAACAAGAGGCTGCAGATGACAGAGCCCTGGATTTTAGGGGAGAAAGGATTTGGTCTCTTATATCAGAATCCTGAATGTCAAATACTCTCTACAACCAGACAGGCTAGCTGTAGGAATTTCACTGGGGGATTAGCCAAAAAAGGCAAAGTTTAACTAAAAGAAGTTTAAACAAGAAAAAGTCTTGGGTTTTGATCTAAAAGGAGAGGTCCAGATGAGCTACTCGGAAATGGAGCGTCTCTCCTTAAAGCCAGCCCCTGGCTGGTTCAGTCGGAAGAGCACGTGACCCTTCATCTCAGGATCTTGAGTTCAAACTCCAGGTTGGGTGTAGAGATCACTAAAAATAAATAAGTTTTCAAGTCGGCCCTGATTGCAGGTGAGGGATGAACTAAGAACTGAGAGATGCCTGCCCTGCCAGGAACAGAAGAGGCAGCCCCCTGGGCCTCCCCTTTGTCTATGTGACCCTGTTCCTGTTGACAACTCTCACCAAGTCAAGATTTTTCTGGATCTCATCAGGCCTGCTCAGAGATCCTATGCTTATGGACTCCTTTTTCCTCTCACGCAAGCCCAAGAAAGAGTATTATGTTCTGTAACCATATTATTTTTGGTCACGGTATTTATAAGTCTTCCTGCTTTTTCTGTGGGTTTGTCTGGGAACTTGAAAAGTGTTCCACTGCAAAGCTTTGCCTTAAAATTTCAGTTCCTAGGTCTCCCCTGTCTTGCTGATATCTGGCTCCCCCCACCCTCACTGCTCAGTATTACTGCCTGTGCCGTGCCCTTCACTAGCGGGCTCAGCCTCACTCACTTGGGAGCTGGTCCCGACAAAAGCAGGAAAGAGATGCTGAGCCACAGGATCACTGGAGAAGAATCCAGAACCTTGTACCTGCCCCAGGGAGGCTTCAACCTCCTCACACCTACCAGGTCATAATCTGCTACCAATCCTTGCCACACACCTGGGTTCCCCTAAAGGCACCAAGGTCCTGATATCTGGTCTGCGCATTAGTTCCTCTCCTCTGGGGGAATGGAGTGGACCCCGTTATCCCAGATCAGGGCTTGGGGGCTTTTTAATTGGACAGATCCTCTAGAGTCCGCAAGTACCACCTGCTGCTATGGTTGCCTGATAATCGTGCCAATGTAGCCCTTGGACAGACAGCCACACCTACTGTACCACACCAAGCACGCTACACTTGAGAAGCCCTCAAACTCCAGGGGCACAAGAATACCTAGGAGATGGTTAAAAATGAGAAGTTCTATGCCCACCAATGGAGATTCTGATCCAGGTACCTGACCCATCCACTCATCACCGGTCCTAGGTGATGCTAATGGAAAAGCTCTGTGAGTGCCATCTTATATAAGCCTGCTATGGGTGAACCCCTGCTAGCCCAAGACCCACATACTTCTGGATGCCTCCCGCTGTGTGCTCCACTGACCTCACGTCTTCATATCCCTGTCTGCTTTTCGGCCACGTCCCCTCATCATCTATAACCTTTTAACATTTGTTATATTGCCTGCCATTATGGGACATGTGGTCCCCTCAACCCAATAAGACTGCAAAGGGCACCCTGACTTCCTAGATCAATGTACAGGCTCCTACCTCCCTTGAACATTTAATAAATTCCGTATCTGGCAGTGACAAGAAGCTACTCTCAGGGATATACATTATTACAGAGAACTGTGTGCTGGTATTTCAAGAATAATGAATTTTTAATGAGCTGCAGTCACACAGAGATGGAGAGATTAACCTAAAAAAGGTTAAATAATTTTATACTTGTTCCATTTGGTCTATCTTCATCCCACTTACGTTGCAGCAGAATACATTTTGATCTGACACCAGAAGGAACTTTCCATCGTGGCTTTGTTTCAGAAGACTGCCTGCAGACCTGGCACCCCATCTTGTGGGCAGAGAGCTATTTGCATAACCACCCTCTTCATCCTGTAACCACCTGACAGCATCTCGAGGGAGTCATCCGACCCTGTGACAGTCCAATCCCATTTCCCATCCTAGGAGGGAGGGGCCCAGGCCTTGGGTTCACCAACTCCTTCCTCCATCCCCTCCTGTGCTCTGCTTCCTGCTTTGTCATCTGGAGCACTAGGGCCTAGATTAGCATAGGGAACGACAGCAAGAAATACAGAACGTGGGAAGAGCCTTCCTCATCTTTCTCTGCAATTATCACTCAACTGCTTCAGTAAACCACAGAATGGTTCCTCAGATACATCATTACCATTTACAAGATTACAATAAGCTAGAGGTTACAAAGGTAAATGCAGGTCACTTTGGGATTTTGAGATGCATTGCTTTTCCTGGCCAACTCTCCCTTAACCTCTTCTTTCCTGAGGTAAATTGAGGCTAAAAGGACCTCCTCCTCCTCCCTACTCGCATAGGAGAAGATTTTAGAAAGAGACAAAATGAACAGACAACAATGCCTAAGGCAGGCCTCGGTCTCAGTGGCTCTGGGCTTACAAGTGAAGGTCTCCTGGCCTCCAGGCAACTTCCTGGGACTCTGCTACTTTGGCACCTCCTCCTCAAGCAGGAAAGAGGTTTCTGTGTTCTACCTGCAGGACCCAGGGCTCAAATCCCAAATATGGAGTCCTAGATGAGCCTCTCCGCATTCATCTGTTCAGATTAGAGTCTTGATTTGAGTCGCCCACTCCTCCAGGTAGGAAGAAGATTTGGCATAACCAGGTCAGCGTAATAAAGGTCTGATCCACCAAGCTAGGGCTAAAAGCATCCTTACTGACCGCTGGGGGAGGAGGAGTCTTGCCCATCCTGGGGCTCCCTGCACACTGCCCTCTGGGTGAACTGTGCCCTGGGGTTGGGTCACACCATGGAAGCCCTAAATGTCCTGGAAGGTAGCTTTCTGGCTCTCTGATAATGGGTAGCCCCTCAAGAAGGAGAGATATTTTCCATGATCCTAAAATGTGTCCTGAAAGGGCACACGAGGATCAGTCATGGACAGATTTAGTGGTGGAGATGTTCCCATTCCTGACATAAAGCTCACAGGACTGACAAAGTCAAATGACAAGGGCCAGGAAGGTAATATTATGTGAGTCATGGCCTAACTAGAGACACCTGCCACCTGAAGGCCTTCAAATTCAAGTTTAAAAACTGTGCTGGTTGAACAAAATATATGTGAAAACTAGGTTCAACATCCTGGCCTCCAGTTTGCAATCCCTGGACCAGGAAAGAAAGATAAAAGTAAGAGCAGGAGATCAGAATAAACATGGTTAAAGTATTTTGCTCCCCTCCTTTCTAGCGACCCACATTCTCTCTCTGCTGTGGAGTGCCATCCAGGCTATGGAAAATGATCCCCAAAAAACATACTTTTTAGGATGTTTTTCTAGGAATCATGTGGATTCCACCAACCAGGTCATCCTTCTCTCTATTCTCATCTCTTTTGAGACCAGGGGACATCTGTAATGTTACAGTAAATCTGTGTCCACAGGATGGAAGTTGTGCCCTGGAGTTGGCACAAAAAACTTCTTTTTTAATTTTTTTTAATGTTTATTTATTTTTGAGAGGGAGGAAGAGACAGAGCACGAGTGGGGGAGGGGCAAAGAGAATGAGAGACACAGAATCCAAAGAAGGCTCCAGGCTCCAAGCTGTCAGGATAGAGCTCAATACAGGGCTTGAACTCACAAACCACGACATCATGACCTGAGCCAAAGTCGGACACTTAACAGACTCAGCCACCCGGCTACCCCTGGAGGGTTTTCATCTAATTGGAACTAATTACAACTAGCCATAATAAAAACTCCATGACCTTGACATTGTTAGCTTGGTATTCTAACAATAGCACTGGCCAGCTCGGTCCTCTGGTATCGGGGAAGATAGGAACGAGGATACACATGATGAATGTGGCCCATCTGGCCATCTATATCTGTGCCAGTCAAAGGCACCAGTGAAAACATCAGCCTATTGCTGACACCATCATCGCTGCTCCTCATCAGACAAGATGAATGCAGCCTCGATCACATCAAACTGCACTGGAAATGGATGGAGCTCTAAGCTCAGGGAGCACTTGACTGGAACGAATCCTATAGGAGATCCCAAAAAAGACACCACTGGTCCCTGACAAATTTATTGGGAGGTGGATGGAGAAGGGGCTTTAGTACCCAGCGTTGAAGGCTTGGAAAAGAAAGAGGGGGATGTTGGGCTTTGGGGACTTGGATCATATATGAGTCCTATGTGGCCTGGTCTGGTAATTTGGGGCATGATTCTGAGAATTTGGGGTCTAACAGATTACAGTAAATTGGTTTAGTAACATTTGCTTCCCCAGATGTGTCAGTTGAAGGTACCTGTTCAGTTCCTTGTCCTTGTATTTTTCATAAATAGAAAATCTCCAAGGACATGGGAACAGGAAGGAAGATGCTCCCCCTCCGGTGTGTGCATTTTGAGGTCCAGTTAAAGAATCTCTTCAGAAACAGCTTGGAAATGGAAGGCCACAATGAGGGAAGGATAAAGGACATCCTTTTGTAAATAATTGTTCTCTTGAGTCTCCCTAATGCCTCCCACACCACCACCTCTACTACTCTGGCTACCTGGAACTCCAATTGTCCACTGGGGTCAGGGAGCGGTGGGGGGAGGGGTCGCGTGGCACCTGCCAGCTCACCAGCCCACCAGAAGCCCAGCCACCCCACTGTGGCTACTGCACTCATGCCCCATCCCCACAGTTCCCCTGGCCACAGCAGGCCCAGGCTCTAGCAGAGACTGGATGCCCATCTGATCCCCTGAGGTGGTGGCTGCCTGGCTGACAGCCTGCATTTTCCCACAGGCGCCCTACCGTGGTCACTACAGGAACTGCAGCCTCTGCAGTAAAATAAAGTTAGGACTGTATGAGCTTCCCAAAGCAAGACTTGGAGGTCACCCATCTAAGGAGAAAAAGCCCAGGCATCTGTGCATATTGGGAAATGGCTGAGATGATGACAACCGACACAAGAAATGCCGGAAGACTTGTACATTTCCATACAAGCTCCAACCATTATCAACTCTCTGCCTTTCTCAAGCGGTCATTGAATTCAGGGTCAGATAGGTAGGGTCCCTGGAAGCATAGATGTTTTCTTGACCTGTTTTCTGGATTTTCACTCGGTGCTGAGCACATGATACAAGCTCCATAAATACATTAATACAGGCTGACTGATTTCCTCCCCTAGAAAACTTGGGCTTAAACTGAAATAAAACTTACTGAACCAAAGAGAACACACAGACAGATATTCAGGTTTGCCTAAAAGGTAAGAAGACACGGGGTACCTGTCAGGTATCCGCTCTTCAGAGATTCAAGCAGGCCTGGGAAAAATCACATCTGGGTAGCCTAAGGAAGACCCAGATCACAGTGGTCTCTTAGCTGATCTTCCCTCTGGTCTTGCTTCTATCCTCTCCAACCTGTTCGCCATGTGCTAGCTGAAGGAGACCAATCAGGCAATGCCCCTCCCCTACCTGTAAAACTACAATGGCTTCATTGCTCTCAAGATAAAGTTCCCATTCCATTACATGGTTTTCCAGCAGCTTCACAATCTGATCCCTGTTATTAATTTCTTAATGCCCCCTGCTGAGACGTCTTCATTCATTCCTGCTTCTACTTTCCCAGAAAAACCACTTTCCCTTCCCACCATGGCTTTCCTCCTTCCGGAGCATCAACCCAGCTCCTAAGTCCAAGTTCTCTTTTACCAGACCACACTCCTCCAACAGGATGAGTGGGATGATATTCCCTTATCTCAAAATATTACATGTAATTATAAACTGTGACCAGAGCTAACAGAACTATGGTTAAAAAAAAAATCTTCACAGGTTCTGAAGGATAAAAAGAAGTCAATTAGGGTGACTGGGTTTGGAGAATATCCTAGATACAGAAACCACATCATAGAAGGCTCTGGTCTGGAAAGGAACAAGGCATATTCAGTCAACTGGAGGTATCTGGAGCTAAGCCCCTCCTACGTGCTCCCATGGCCCCTTGAACACTTTCCACCATAACCTTAGCTTACAAATATTTGTAGATTTAGCATGTTTTGGGTGCAGGATATGTGCATATCAGTTTCAAAGATATAGCTCTAGCTTTTAAGAGTGTGCCTAGAACATAGGAGTGCTTCAAGACAATAGTTAACGAATGAGTCAGTGAGGAGCCAGAGACTCAGAGAACTTACAACATTGACCCAAGTTTGCACAACTAGTAATGGTGTTGAGGCAGTGTCTTGGACCCAGATCTGCTAAGTCTAAACCAAAGCTTTATCTATCTTGGTCTTGTGTTTGATGTCCTTAAATAGATTATATATTCTTCATGGTCAAGAACACTATCTTCATCTCTCCAAAGAACTTATGAGTTGGTGTTGCATAAATGCCCCAAATGACTAAAAATGAAGTACTCAATGACTAGGGGAGCTCATTTTTATATCCTTTACTAGATTTTTTTCAGTATATATCCTGAGTATGTCCGTTATCTGGGTTGTAGGATAAAGCCTCCTAAGATTGGAGAAAGTATATAGCACAAAATCCTGTTTCTTCCAAGGCAAGATTTTCCTGGTGGGGTGCTCCAAGTCTTCATCAAGGAAGGAAGTAGGACTGTATTAGACAATTCTCAAAGCAGAGCCCAATAAGACATGGAGGAGCCTGGCCTTCTTGTACTTCTGTAAGAAGTCTGTGTTCTGAGCCCTCTAAAACTTAGCTGCACAAACTGGAATTCCCAGTCCAATTTGTAGAGGTTTTCCAACCTTGAGTCTACTAGTCAGGATTCTTCAAAGAAATAGAACCAATAGGAGCTACACACACATGCTCACAATTATGGAACCAAAGAAGTCCTAAAATCTGCCATGCCACAATTACGCCCCCATGAAAGATGTGGGTATAAATTACCAAGTCCAAAGGCCTGAAAACCAGGAGAGCCAAAAGTGTAAGTCCCAGTCAAATCCAAGAGAAAATAGGAGGGGAGATGTCTCAACACAAGAGGTAAGATTCCTCCTCCCCCTACTTTTTTTGCTGTAAATGGATTGGATGATGACCACCATATTTGAGGAGGGCCATCTATTTACTGAGTCCACAAATTCAAACTCTAATGTCATCTGGAAACACCCTCACAGGCACACCACAAATAATGTTTACCTGGGCATCCCAAGGCCAATCAAGTTAATACATAAAATTAACCATCATACTCAGATGGCTTCCCAGAATTCTTCCAGCATAGAAACAATGAAGAGAAATAACCTCATTTCATTCAGAACTTGAAAAGCATGGTGTCTGGTGACATGAAGTTCACTAATCAAACACATTAGGGTAAGTCAGATTTCTTCACCTACTGACGAAGTTCTACAATCTGTAAGAGGAAGAAGAATTTCTGATCTAAGTCTTGCCCAATTTAAAAATCAGTGATCAATGGGCTGGTCTTTGTGTTTGAGGATGACATATTAGTTTTTTGTTTGGCAGTATATAGAGATGACAAAAAGTACCCAGGGGGTGTGAGATTGTCCTGTTAAATCACAAGGTCTATGCAAGAAGGACCACAGTAGAGACAAAGTCTCCTGGAAGAGACAGAATGACTCCCAACTTTGTAAGACTAAATCGAAGACTTAACATAGATGAAGCAAGAACACGCCATCAGAAACGGAGTTAGCATCCCCACCTGAGGTGTACTCAAGAATGATGTGCTGCCCCGGGGCACGTGGGTGGCTCAGTCAGTCAAGTGTCTGACTCTTGATCTCAGGTCAGGTCGTGATCTCATGATTCATGGGATTGCACTGAGAGAACAGAGCCTGCTTGGGATTCTCACTCTCCCTTTCTCTCTCCCCAGCCCTCCCCTACTCATGCTCATTCTCTTGCTCTCTCTCAAAATAAATAAACTTAAAAAAATGTTTTTTTCAAGAATGAGGTGTTGCCCATTTCATGTTCATCAGAGCAAGTGACTATACTCTACATACAGCTGTGCTTGATCACATTCCCACAACTTAAGGCTATCCAAAAGCAAACCATCTAACTAGTTCCCTTCGTCTGACTCCAGCCTCACTAAACACTCAACTATTGACAATTGGCCTGAATATTGTTATATAGGAAGAGACAGGTACAGACCATTATAATGTATTTTTATCTGCGTGGCACCTGTGTTTTTCAGCATAGATCAAGAAGGTGGCATTCTGGGGGCACCTAGGTGGTTCAATCGGTTGAACGTCTGACTCTTGTTTTCAGCTTAGGTCGTGATCCCAGGGTCATGAGAGGGAGCCCTGCATCAGCTTGGGATTCTCTCTCTCTCAAAAATAAATAAATCAACATTAAAAAGAAGGAGGAGGAGGAGGGGGAGGAGGAGGGGGAGGAGGAGGAGGAAGAGGAGGAGGAAGAGGAGGAGGAGAAGAAGGAGGAGGAGGAGGAGGAGAAGGAGGGGAAGGAGGAGGAGAAGGAGGGGAAGGAGGAAAAGAAGGAGGGGGAGAGGGAGGAGGAGAAGGAGAGGGAGGAGGAGAAGGAGAAGGAGGAGGAGAAGGAGAAGGAGGAGGAGAAGGAGAAGGAGGAGGAGAAGAAGAAGGAGGAGGGGGAGGACGGGGAGGAGGAGGGGGAGGGGGAGGAGGGGGAGGAGGGGGAGGAGGGGGAGGAGGGGGAGGAGGGGGAGGAGGGGGAGGAGGGGGAGGAGGGGGAGGAGGGGGAGGAGGGGGAGGAGGGGGAGGAGGGGGAGGAGAGGGAGGAGGGGGAGGAGAGGAGGGGAGGGGAGGAGAAGGAGGAGAGGAGGGAAGGAGGAGAAGGAGGAGAAGGAGGAGAAGGAGGAGAGGAGGAGAAGGAGGAGAAGGAGGAGAAGGAGGAGAAGGAGGAGAAGGAGGAGAAGGAGGAGAAGGAGGAGAAGGAGGAGAAGGAGGAGAAGGAGGAGAAGGAGGAGAAGGAGGAGAAGGAGGAGAAGGAGGAGAAGGAGGAGAAGGAGGAGGCGGCATTCTGTTTTCATCCAAAAGCCTATACATTTGGTTGGAACAAATTTTTCTCAAGCATTGGATCTGCTTTCATGGTGCCGGCTGAATCAAGGCTTGAGCCTGTAAAGCTAGAAGCAGACCCTAGACTTTGGAAGGTCAACACCATTATCATTTTGTGAGGCTTCTTTGGGTCTGCCAGCTCCCATGGCTATGCCTCACTTTAGACCTTCAAACTATATCTCTAACTTCCACTTGAGTTGTTCTTTTTTCCTCCAGGAATGTGTTGGACTACTCTGAGCCTCATCTCCCAGAAACAAGCACATAATTTGCAAGGAGTCTGCCTGTGAATGGTTTTCCCTCTTTGATAGCTACCTGTTTTCTCTGGGGATTAAACCCATAACCCAAGTTTCTGGGCACCTAGCTCTGGTCAAACAAGTAGAAAAACTCTGGTGGAGGCATGTTGAACACTCCTGATTCCAGGCATCTTACATGGAATGGGGTCCCCAGAGAGACAGTAATGACTTTCAAAGTTAACAGAGGCGTTGTCAGCCTTTGCCCCTCCAACAAGATTCTTCCAGGCTCACTTTAAATGGCAAGCTTTCCAAGGATGTCAGCAAGTGGTGTCTTTCAGCCTACTATCCATGGCAATATCCCAGTGCCTAAGAGGGTGCTAGATCCATAGGAGGGGCTCAACAAGTGTTTTGGAAGTGAGTGAAAAAAGGCAGGCTATTCATTCTCTCTTTCCCCAGACCCCACATCAGTGACAAGCACATGTCACTATAAGTAATGGTTCTCATTACACAAAGGGATTCTCAGTAGCATGGGAGGGGAAGGAGTCAGCTACATATCAAAGTATCTAAGGCCATATGTTTGTAGTGCCCTATACACACTCCCCAGAAGATTGTAGAACGTCCACAAAGACCCTTCGGAAAGAAAGTTGAAGAAAGTATTTGATTTCCTCCAGCCGGGCATCTGGCCAAGCTTAGATGAAGCCAGACAGGGCTCCAAGGAGTAGTGGGGAGGAACATACTGACTCTCCAAGGCTGCAAACTCTACTGCTCCTTAACATCCATCTACAAGCTGGGAGACGTGCTCCCAGGGCTGGTGTTTCCCATTCCCTACATGGAAAATTGTAAGGTAATTTTGTTTTCAGAAAAGCAAGACTCCCACTCAAACATGCAATCCCTGAGGAGAAGCCAGGGAGAGCAAGAGCGCACTACCAAAACTTCTGTGTGAACCTGCATTTCCTTCTTGCCAGAGACCATTTCTGTCTCTTCCTCTGCCTTATGGTGCAGAGCTGGCCACCTGCATTGCCTTAACCCTCCATGCTGTGTGAACACAGGCCAAGTCCCAAGGCCACTGCCACCAGGGTCTCAGGGACATGTGGGTACACACTGAGAGCCAGAGACCCATTTTTGTGACCACCAACTATGTGCCTGGGCAGGCTTGACACTTAGGTGTTGTCTTCATTCATCACACAGGCTTGACCAGTAGACCACTCATGAAAGGGAGGTGCTCAGTCATTACTGTTGAATGAATGAATGGGATATCTACAGGACAGGACCTGAAGGGTGGAGATAAGAGAGGCCCATTTTGAAGTGAAATCCACTTCAAATGGATGGATGGAGAAGAGGCTTCAGAGTGCAGAGCCGTGCACTGGGAAAGGGCCTCCTGAGGACAGTGAATCCCTTGAGCATAAGGTAGTCAAATGGCAAATCAGAACTTCAGGACCCACCGGCCTATATCCACAGCCCCTCATTTCTTTGGTGGGTGCTTAGAATGGTGTGGAAGTGGCTGATGCGGTCAGCTGGGGATAGCCCATCATGGCCTGAAGAAGTCCTTCCTTCCACCTACCCCAAAGCAACAGCGATACAGCAGCAGAAGCTTACCCTGAAGGCATCATGTGAAGCCAGAAAGGAGACAGGAAGGAAGAGGGCTGGGGCCCAAACTCCTGCTGCTTCTGAGGCCAAGCGCCTGGTTTCTCCCTAGCAACCAACACCTTGCGCAGTGACTTCGGACGAAAAGCCTCACTTAGGGTCTTGGTAGCCCAGCGTGGCTGCTCAGATTCCAGCTACTAATCAAAACCTGCTGCCTGCCTGCACCTGCCTCGGTCCCGTTCAGAGAGGAGAACCGGAAGACTGTTCCCAGGCACATCAACGACACTCGAATGTCCCAAACAGCAAATGCCTGTTCGGACTCCTAAATCCACGACAGGAGCACCCACTAGTTCCGGAGTGCTGGCCACATGCTGGGCGTGGTGCTAGACATTCAAAGGGTCGTCTTCCTTCCAGGCAGAGACTCTCTTTATGCCCTTTTTAAAGGGGAAGGGTTGAGTCTGTGCCCTTGACAAAAACCTTCATCCATCTGTCCAGTAGGGTCAATTTATAAAACTAGGACTTGGAAAGAAGTTTGTTGCTATAGAAGACAGTTTCCTCCGAGCTGTGAAAATAACACTCCTCCCCTCCTGGTGCAATTCTCTACTGCCTCCCTTAACCCACCTAGCAAACATTTGCCAAGATCCGCTGTGTCTTTCACCATCTTCATTAGCACCTCCCTGGGTGCCGCTGTAATATCTGGCATCAGAACAGTAATGGCCAGAAGAGCTAGTGCTGCTGGACACCGGGGTCTTGTCCTGACCTATGAGAACAGTGACAGTTTGTTTACTGGCTCGCCTGCCAGACACATAAGAGAGGAGACTCCGTAAGACGTTCATTATATAGGTAGCCAAAAGCACCCTCCGCCCACTGGAGAGCAAAGCTAAAAAGGCATCTGTCTTCAAGGATGGCAGGGTCCACCTCCCTTTCATTTTAACAGGAGAAAAATAAAAAAGCTTTGCAAAGCACTGAGAGGATTTAATTATAAAGCATCAGAAAAAGAAGATTATCCACTCTTGTTCCTACACTCAGCAGCAAGGTGCGACAGAGGAGAGTTGGCCTGAAGGATTCTGTGTTCAGCTCTGCAAGGAGCGGCCCTCTCCACAGAAGAACCCGGCCCTTTGCAAATGCAGGTGTCCCCCGCGATCAGAAAGTAGGGCATTCCTATGAATCCTTTCCTAAGCCAAAACGGCATAAGGCGAAGAAGTAACTAAAACACCATTAATTTATATGGAAAAAATGTTAAGCATTCCCAGACCCCAAAAATCACCTCTCTTAGGCTTTTCTGATACCTTAGGGCACATCTTGGTAACAGATGCACAAAATAAATCAAGATAAGCCACAGAAGCTCACTGACACAGTTCAAAGCTGGCAGCCTGACGGGAAGATGCGCCGTGTGGTTCGCAGGGTGGGGGCTTGATGGTACCACTCCCGTGGCTTGAGGCTCGATGCAAAACCAATGCTGAAGTCTGTTTTCACTTCTTACCTTTTCCCCAAAAATCCTCATCAGACTTCTTTAGGTTAGTGAAAACAGGTACTCAATGTAAGTCTTTTGTAAAGGCAAAGTGGTGTAACACATTTTAAGAAAATGGGGATACCTGTACGGAGCTGGGCCTCCTCTCAAATGCTCTAGAACAGTAGTCCTCCAAGTGAGGTCCCTGGACCAGCATCCACATCACCTGGCAGCTTATTAGAAATGCAGATTCTCAGCCCCCAGCCCTAAGGAATCAGAGGAGCAGGGTGGTGAGCTCAGGTGAGCATCAGGTCCTGACGTTGCCCAGCTCAAGAACCACTGCTCCGGGGCACAGAGAAACACGTGGGAATCTTTCCTCTGGCGGGCTGCAGCCCTGGTGGCAAAGTCTGTGACCACAAGCTGGGGAGAGCGACCAGTGTAGACCATGACTCAGTACCCACACTGAGTTCATCTTGGAGAGGAACATGTTGTTCCCCCAATCACTGGGGCATCTTGAAACGCAATTTTCTGGCCAGATTCTGGCAGGCAGGACTCCCAAAAGGAATAGGGACAGTCATAGATTAAACGAGGCCAGTCTTCGTAAAGTGCCTTAAATTATGTCTGGCCCTTCACAGGGCTCCTATTTCTTCTTGCTTCTCCCACCTCCCCAGAACAGCCTGACTCAGTTCTTCTGACATTAATGATGAACCACAAACCCTCCAGAAGGACCTAATCCAAGCTCCCTGATCGGGGCACAAGCTCCCTGTGAGAAAACATCCCAAATCATTTGTCCAATTGCCCATCCCCCACTGGTGGCTCCGACACTTCTTCAGTGTCTTGTTACTAAAATGTACAGCTTGACACTGTTTTAGCACAAAGACAAAGCCACACTGACGATGGCCAATCACCCGTCAGCACAGGCATCAAAATCCCCAGGAACCTCTGCCAACAGCAGGGGGAGAGCCATTCTCCATGGGTGATTTGCCTGTTTTCTCTTCAACAGATGAGAGGGAAGTTGCAGTTTATGGGACCCAAATTTAAGCTTACACCACCATGAGATCAGCCTTCAGCGCCAACTCCAGACAGTGTGATAGCTCACTCTTTGGCATGGCTTATGTGAAAATGGGGACCCTGGGGTGCTAGGGAGCCAGTGAGGAGGCTTTGGTGACTAGGGACAGTGAGCAGTCTGCTGCCGCTAATGACCGAATGCTACTTGGGGCTGGGATTTCAAGAGGTCGTGGAGATTGGTTCTGTCTCATGTCTGGCACAGGAGGGCTAACAGGCAGGTGAACTGGGGGTGGGAGTCACACCTTCCCCACAACTCAGACACAACTGTTTACCTCTGTGAAGAGCCTGGCAGACCACTCATCTGCTTAACTCGGAGTCCCTGGAATTCTCCAGATGTTACTCCGGATGTCAGCTCTTCTTCAGAGGGGATGGCCACTGGGCCTGGAAGGATGGTGTCTGAGACCAACCTGCTCTCCAGATGCCAAAACCCTGCCACGTAGGGTTTGCTTCCTCTCTCTGTCCTCAGAAGACCCTCCTTTTGTGTCTCACTAAAGGACCCAAAAGGCAAACAGCTTCCAGACTCTTTTACCTCATATTCTAAGCTTAACTGAAAAATATCACTGAATGCAATACATACTTTCAAAAAGTACAATAGGCATCCTTTTAGTCTTGCATGTTCTATTCACTCACACGTGGGCACAGGCATTTAGCAAGCTGAGCTGGCCCCCTGACGAAAAGGCAGCACTGAGTATTTGCTCAATCAGTATTTAGAACACGCAGCCTTGTTAAGCCAGGCGCTGTGCCAGGCCTTGGAGTCACCAGGCTGAGCAGAACGGCCACAGCTCTTCCTCACCAATCTCAGTATTGACAGCACTCCACGAGTAAGTAACCCAATGTAAGTGCAGTTAGAAACCCTGTCAGGTGCCACGGTGGACTGGAGGAGAGTCAGCTCAGAGCAGGCCCCCCTGAGGAGAGAAAGTTTAAGCCAAGACCAGAAACAGGCCTATTCTAAAGATGAGAAACAGGCCAGCTGTGCACAGATTCAGGCGGAAAAGCGACCCAGGCAGAGGGAACCACAGGTCACAGGAGCAGATATGGGAAGTGTCATGTGGGCCTAGGGAATACAAAGAGGCCACTGGAGAGGCTCAGCAAGGGGGAGGGGTGGGGAGCAGCAAAGATGAAGTTGAGGTGGGCGGGGCCTTGAAATCAAACAACGTTGGGTTTGATTCCCACGTCCTGACCCCTTAACAAGTGAACAACCAGAGGCAAGTCACTTAAAGTCAGTGTCCTCCTCCATAAAATGATGACAACAGTAACTTTCTCACGTGGTTACTGTGTCCCAAAAATGAACTGATGGTCGTATTGCTAATGAACCATAATAAGCAATCATGAAATAGAAGGTGTTATCATAAACTGCTCATCTCATGGTAAACCTCGCCCATCGCTAGCAAGACTAGAAATTCCTGGGTTAGAAAACACGAGGCACAAGAAGGAATATTGATACATTTGGGAGGGTGGGCGGATGAACCCAGAAAATTGGGAGTTTGGTCAGTAAGCACGTTAATTTTTGTTGGTGCTGATGATTTCAACATGATTATTGTATATTCTTGGCTTTCGCTGGAATTCTATTTTTGTTACTTAAATACCACAATGCGGTGTTACAATAAATCACCACAAAGTCTGTGGCTTAAAATAACACAATCTATTATCTCACAGTTTCTGTGAGTTACGAGTCCCACACAGGTCTCCCTGGGCTAAAAACCAAGGTATCGGCAGGACTGTGTTCCTTCTGGAGGCTCTAAGGGAGAATCTGATTCCAAACCCATTTAGTTTGTGAAATAAATGAATTCAGTTCCTTGCAGTTAGAAGACTGAGGTCACTGTTTCCTTGCTGACTGGGAACTGGAACCACACGTACCTCGTAAAGTCCTTTCTCGGGTCCTTGCTCATGGGCACCTACATCCAGAACAGCAATGATGGGCCAAATCCTCCCCAGGCTTGCAATCTCTCTGTGCCTTCCTCCTCTTTGGCACCTCTCCCTCATTGGCCAGAGAAAATTCTGCTTTTTAAGAGCTTGTGTGATTAGACTGGATTCACCTGGGCCCAATTATTCATGATACTCTCCCTATTTTAAAGTCTGTCATCTTAGTTACATCTGTAAAGTCCCCTTTGCCATGAAATCCAACCATTTCACTCAAAGGTTTTAGGGATGAGGGCATGATATCTTTGGGAGCCATTATTCAGCCCACCGCAGATGCTAAATGGATTTCCTGACCCATGACAGAACGACCTAGATTGTCAACAGGGAATAATCACCAAGAGTTCTAGTCAGAGGGTTTGGATTCACAGACTCTGAGAAGAACTGACAAAAACACCTCAGAGTCCCTGAAACAGAACCAACAGGTAAGGGAGCCAAGCATAAATTCTAGACTGTGGCCGCAAGACAGAAAACCAGCTCTGATAATGGGCACCTGTGGGTGGTGGACGAATAGTTCCTGACACAAGACAGAACCCAGTTACTCTAGGGGGTAGAGGTGTGCAAAAAGGGAAAAGAGGAGTAGGGGGGTACAGCCTTCCAGTTATGGAATGAATAAGTCACAGGGATGAAAGGAACAGCCTAGGGGATGTAATGAATGGTATCGTAATGGTATTGTATGGTGACAGAGGTGACAGAGCTACACTTACGAGCACAGCACAACGTAGAGATTTGCTGAATCATTATGTCGTACACCTGAAACTAATATAACATCATCAACTATAAATAAAAGAAGTAACAAAAGAAGTAGAAGAAGAAGAAGGAGGAGGAAGAGAAGGGGAGGGAGGGGGAGGAGGAGGAGGAGGAGGAGGAGGAAGACGAAGACGAGAAAGCAGCAGAAAGAAAAGAAGCAGCAGCAACCCAGTTACTCTACTTACAATATCAAAGCAGCCTGGGGCAAGGTTGTCTTAGATATTGGGTCTTTTTGGGCTCCTGAATTAGGGGCCCTTAGCATTTCCTGGCTGAGAACAGGGTGGCCTGAACCTACAAGTTGTCTTGTAGTGTCTCCAGCAGGAAAAACTGGTTTGAAGAGAGAGAGCAAGGTCAGCCCTCATAACCCTCTTCCTGTAAGTTCACAGCAGGGAATATATGGTGAGGGAGCATAATTCAAAAATGGCCTTTTCTTAGCGATATTGTCCCTCTGTATTCAAAAAACAAGAGGTGGAAGAATCCTCTAATTAGTTCATGGAGATGCCCATTTGCTTTCTTTGTCTTTGGTGTGTGTGCGTGTGTGTGTGTGTGTGTGTGTGTGTTTCCTTGACTTTCAAAGTTAGACCAGTGCCCTGGGGCACCTGGGTGGCTCAGTCAGTTAAGCATCCAACTCTTGATTCTGGCTCAGGTCATGATCTCATGGCTTTGTGGGCTCGAGCCCCTCGTCGGGTTCTGTGCTGAAGGTGCAGAGCCTGCTTGGGATTATCTGCCTCCCTCTTTCTGCCGCTCCTTCACTTGTGCTCTCTGTCTCCCAAAAATAAAAATCAACAAACTTAAAATTAAAAAAGCCACAGGTGGAGCACAGCATGCAATAGGTACTCAATTTGTTGAAAGCACATCAAATCCAACCGCCCTAGAAGACCCGATCAGAAAAAGAAAGAAAAATGGAAATTCTTGTGCACCAAAAGTAAGAAACCAGGCCCACGGGGGGAAAGCTTTATCTGACTCTCTGCTTATCTTCCTGTTATCAGGCTACTTTTTTCTGGACTGGCTGTATTTGCCCTTCAGGATAATAATGATTATTTATGGGATGACAAGCATGCTAAATTAAGAACATGATAATACCAAATTCCTCCACTCTCCTTTAAGGTACAGGGAAGGAGACTCTGCTTTTAAGCATGGGAGACCAGCCTAAGAATAAGAAGCCCTTTGCCAGTCAAACTTTTGTCTGTACACTTTCTAGATTCGTGTCAGGTCCAGAATGCAGTGATGTGGCAGAGAAAGGAGAGACGGGAAAGGAGGCAGAGGCAGGGAGAACTGTGGAAAGGTTACAGAGAATTCAGATTCAGACCTCCCTCTTTGCTACTGGAGCTGATCCTGGAGAATTGAGTCATCCTTGGCACCCTGCCCTTGACTGCTAATATTGATAATAGTTCCTTTGATCTAGATGAGTCTCACAGCTCATAACACAGGCAAGAGATAGGAGGTCGTGGCCACTGTTGCTCTTTTTTCTTTCCATGACAGGCACGGGGTTGAGGCAAAGGAGAGAGACACAACCGCCTGCTGCAGAGGAGGGGGGCGCCAGAAGGAAGGGGAAGGCTGTGGTCATCACGAAGATGTTGAAAGTTGGGAGACTGAGATATAAACGTCAGAGTAGCTCATATCTCCATGGCCCAAAAGTCTGCAGCATCACAAGTATTGGTCTGGTGGTGGAGGGAGGTTAGGGGGTGTCGGCTCCATTCCCTGCCATTCCAGCCTTGGGAGTGAGGGGGAGCCTTTCGCCAGAGGAGGAGATCACGTTGGAACTTCAGCTGTGAAGGCCAACAGCACTGACACCCTTAATAAGCCACAGTTCTCCAACTTTGGCGGGCATCCGAATCTCCTGGGGAATCTTGTTAAAATTCAGATTCCTGGGCCCTACCCGTAGGGGGTTCTGCCCTACACCAGTCTTGATCCAAAGCCCTGGAGTTCAGTGGGTGGCAAGAAGCTGCCATCTCCCTTTTGCTCTGTTTCTGCATCGTAGAAAATGGACCGAGGCCACTCGACCTCTGCCAGGTGCGTAAGCTAAGATTTGCTTGGATCCTTACTGACCATGACATAGCTGACTCTAGCAAGCAGGAGCTGCCCTTGCTGCCTACAACTTCAGTTGTAGTTAAGCCCATGTGGACAGGAGACACGTACTTGTTCTGAAATGGTTGGCTGGCCTAGGCTAGCCCATGGGGAAATTCAGCCCCGGGTATGTATCAGGAAGGCAGCGGATACTTGAGAACTCACTGTGACCAGGATTAGATTACTCCCCTTCCCCTTTGAGCTGGTCAGGTCAGATTTCCAGATGCGGGGAAGGCCTTCTGGGGACAAGGCTTCAAATGGCCTACCCCATCATAGTGTTCTATTTTGGATAATGCTACCCCCTCGCAAAGAGAGTGTGTATGTATATCTGTGTGTGTGTGTACCTGTGTGTACTTAGAGGCATAGATGCAAGGCATGTCCAGCAGCGATAGATTCCCGGAATGTACATACACAGGGCTCTGAAGATTATGGTTTATTTTTTCCCTCCTTTTGTTGAGGATAAGACCATTTTACTTTGTGAGCACTGACCGAGCACCTCAATGTACTACGGAGATGCAGAGACCCTCCTACTACCAGAACTTACAAATGAGCTAAAGCATTTTGCAAGATAAGGATGCATTTCACTTTATTTCTTTCGAATCCATTCCCAATTTCACCGTGCTCCTAGAGCCCGGACCACTCCCATTTTGTCAAAATTTACTGACCAGCTATTATGCACCCAGTATTATGCCAGGTGCTGTGGGGTATGCCAGAAAAGCATAATAAATAACTGGGTATCTCAGTTTACCAGGCTTAAAATTAATCAGAGAAGAATATAAGACAAATTGACAGTGCCAATAATACGTACATGACGCAAGTTTGTTTCTCCCAGATCACAGTTATTCTCAAGGTAGAGTAAAAATGGTCCCCTAAAAGGAAAAATATTTTCAGACACCTTCCAGTTGGACTTAAAATTTTTGTAATGTTACTTGATTAAGCATAAACATAAAATTTGGTATAAATTTTTAAATCTATAAACACCAAATTTTTAAATGACATACAAAAAAATTACTGAAAAGCCAATCATATTCAAATTAGCAACACCAATTTAATGATACTGTTTGGGCAAAAACCAATTAGTGGTCTTTAATAATAGAAAGAGACAGCCCCAGGTCTTGTTCTTTATTTAATCAGCTTGGCTTTGTAGTTTGACTTCCATAATACTAATTCAGAGAGGGCTTATACATAAGAGTGCTGTTCAAAATTACATTCACGGTTTTAAGATTTGGCCTCCTAGTTCAGAATAATCAGACCTCAAACTTGACCAAACACTGCCACATGCAATTCTCAAATGCCTGTTTTAATGATGTATCATCTGATAACACTGTAAAGCTGTCTAATTCAGTTGAAGATAAGATTAACATTGTGACATTCTTGAATCTGCATTAAATTTAATCCTATTATTGCCTGTAAGAAAACTTCTTTATTGTAAATTTACTGTTATACTTACTTTTAATGAACTGCAAGTTGAAAAGTACGTAATTCCACTGAACCATAATGTATCTGCTTCTATGCTGTGATGACTAATTTTATATGTCAACTTGACTAGGCTAAGGGATACCCAGATAGCTGGTAGAAACAAACAAATAACA
This sequence comes from Paguma larvata, assembly GCA_030068075.1. Taxonomy (NCBI): domain Eukaryota; kingdom Metazoa; phylum Chordata; class Mammalia; order Carnivora; family Viverridae; genus Paguma; species Paguma larvata. The sequence goes on along the minus strand of CM057834.1, from coordinate 86,097,070 downwards.
ACAACAAAAACCCAACATTATTTCTGGGTGTTCTGTGAGGATGTTTCTAGAAAAGATTAGCATTTGAATCAGTAGACTGAGTTTAAAAAAAAAATTGCTCTCCCAACGCAGGTGGGCATCATCCTATCCATTAGGGCTGAATAGATTAGAAGCTAGGATGTCCAGCTTCTCCTGTCCTTGGGCGTCAAGGGCTCCTGGTTCTCAAATCATTGGCTTTGGACCGGAACTACATTCACCAGGCTCCCAGGGCCTCCAGCTTGCAGATGACAAGTCATGTGGCTTCTTGGCCTCTGGAATCATGTAAGCCAGTCGCTGATAATAAATCTCTTTCTATATGTCTATGTACATCCCATTAGTTCTGTTTCTCGGGACCCTGCTTGATGCCTATGTGAAGGCGCAGTGGGGTGGGGTGGTGGGATGCAGGTGCCGGGCTTCGGCGCCGGACCCCACGCTGGAAGAGGACGCAGCTCTTCTCCCTCACTCCCTTATTTGAAGCTACAAAGCTTCATTCACACAACCACCGTGACCTCATGTGGCTTTCACTTGGTGCGAATGGGATTGGGTACAAAAGTGCAAATGCCAGTATGAAAATATGACAGCTTTGAATGGTCAGCCAGAGAATCTTAGAACAATGTTCTTACATTTTCACCCAATTTAAATCCTGAAGTGAAAAAATTGTTGTGAAGAAATCAGAAACCCCTGAGTGCTCAGATGCACTCACACTCTGACCTTCCATCTCCCCTGTTTCCCCATGCCAGGTACGCTGGGGTATACTCACGAAAATTAGGTCCATTAAAAATAGGAACTCAGTTTTGAAGGGGAAGAGATAAAGCTGAGTCGGACTTTCTCAGACTGCAAAGGGGAAGCATCTAAGATGTTAATCGCTCCACATAAGGTGCGGCTCACAGCACACCTTTAGGTCCTAACCTGGCCCCCAGACGCGAAATGCCCAAATCTCTCCTTATAGCATCTCCTTTTATCCCAACTACCTTCTGAGAAAACCAAAGCCCTGTGCGCTAAAAGTGACCACGTGCCTGCCACAAATTTTTTTCTCCCTATTAGTACCTTTCTCAGGTCTACGTCACTTAGCCTGAAGAGGGGGTCCTGAGAATTTTCCTAGATTACCACCGATGGCCACTAACCCCTCAAATCCCAAAAGCAATCCAGTGGGTTTGGAATTCCCACTTTTCTAATGAGTCCAGAAGGATCTTCTAGGTCAGATTGCCTTTGCGATCTCTCATCTGAAAGGTTATATACTGTTCCTTTAACTGTTGGACCTGTGTTAACACAGGTCCATTTTTACACACACACACACACACACACACACGCATGCGCATGCATACACACCATACACCATACAGCACAAACATTAATTCTCAAAGACAGTAGCTTCTACTTGGAAAGAAATATTTTCTACCTATTTCATAATCTCCAAGGTGCCATCTCCATCCATGAGGTTAGAAAATCCTATTACCATGCAGAATAGTGTTTACTTTCTTTATTCCTCTTTGGCTTACAGAATGAGAAAAAGATCACACGTTCCTTAGCAGCTTTTCCCTCAGCACAAGAAAAGCTGTGAGCTGACCATTCTAGTGAGAACTCATTTAACTTCTTTGCCAATGGCTTTGCCCTCTGATGACTGGCCACTGAAGAAAGGGGAGGTTGTGAGACTTTCTTCCAGTTAAAGGTATTGTAGGTTCTCAAAATAGCAGGCAAACGTCAACAAGGAAGCTTCATGAACAAGAGATGGGTTGAGTCTAAATTTGAAAGTCAAGTAGGCTCAGCACAGGTGTAGTGGAGGTGTGGGTTGTGGCAGGGGGAGGGAGAAATGAGAGTAAGGAACAGGCATCAGGAAAGGCAAAGAGCCTGGTGAGGACCAGAGGTTGTGAGGACCCTGGATCCTAAGGAAATAGTGGGGCATGGGAGGGAATACCTAGGGCAGGGCTGACTACAGGGCTATTAACATAGCAGACTGAGTTCAGGCTTAGTCCAAAAGGCTATGGGGAACCACCATATTTCTTTGAGTAGAGAAGAGAGAATTTAGAATGGAAGTGGTATTTGGGACAGATAAATCTGACAATAGTGGACAGCATGGATTGGTCTGGACACAAGTCAAGGATTTATTGCAATAATCCAGGTAATTAGGGGTTCCTGAGTGGCTCAGTCGGTTAAGTGTCCAACTTCGGCTCCGGTCATGATTTCATGGTTCGTGAGTTTGAGCCCCGCGTCAGGCTCTGCGCTGATAGCACAGAGTCTGGAGCCTGCTTTGGATTCTGCGTGTGCCTTTCTCTGCCCTTCCCCTGCTCATCCTCACTCGGTTTCTCAAAAATGAGTAAAGTTAAAAAATTTTTTTAAAAAAATCCAGGTAACTAAGCCCTGGTTATTTGACTTTAGTTCCCAATGGACAAGGGCTAGATCACACTGTGATAACCCCAAAGTCCACAAGTGTGCCTCTCAGACAGGAGAAGCTCACTTCTTCAACTCAAATAGGCTAAAGTCTACTGAGCAGGAGGCATCAATCATGGAGCCCAGGCAAGGATTGCAAAAGTCCCTCACTACGTTCAGATAGATACCACACTGACACATGTCTGGCTCAAACAGCTATGATTGTCTGTGTTCTTTTTTTATTAAAATATGTCACCAGGGTCTCCCAGCACTTTCCCAGTCTAATCCCACCAGCCTAGAGTGACCAAAAGATAACAGGCAAGCCCAATCATTCCAGAATCTCAGGGGTAAGAACATTCTGATGGCACCCACATCAGTATCAACTCTCTATTGCCACAACGTTGTTGTGTAACAAACAACCACAAAACCCCGGTAGAGTATAAAAATAGATATTTCTGTTTGCTCTTAAGTCAATGGATTGGCTGGTCCTTACTGATAATCTGAGCAGGCTCACTCCTGTGTCTGGCATGTCAGTTGAGGGCCAGCTGGTTTAAGGTGGCACCAGTTGGGATGACTCAGCTCCATGTGCCTCTCATCCTCCAGGAGCTAACCCACATTTTCTCACATAAGGAAGCAGAAGTTGAAGATGGGGAAGAGAGCAAATGAATTTTTGAAAGTCTGTACTTTAGTTTGCTCCTGTCCCATCAGCCATAGCAAGTCACACATCCCAGAGACAGAGTGGGTGGAGACTGCAAAGCCACATAGCAGAGGGCAGAGATACAGAGAGATCATTAATGGGGGCCATTGGTAACATCAATCTGTCACGGCACCAGAAAGAAAAAAGACTGGAAGAGATCTGAATTCCAAACACTGATCAAGACCTGAATTAAGGAAGGATATCTCCATGGTAATGTTAGGGAAAAAATGGTAGAATTGGTCACCAGAAGTGAGCCTTTAGTTTTAGAAAGATTGATGAACCTCAGACACACCCTGTGGCCCATTCTTGGCTCTCCACACCTGTGAGAAAAGTAAACATGGGGAAGGAGTGGCTATCTTGGTCTTCACTGAAGGTGATCACAAATACTTCTGCTTTCCCTACCAATTGGATTTTTCCCTTCTGCATTCATATATGATCTGTTAATCCTAAATAAACTCTCACTCAACTTCATATGCCTCTCCGGGCAAGGATTCTTGAAATGTAAGGAAGAGAAGGAGTAGATGGGAAGCAAGGAATACTGGTTACATTAGAACTAGTGTAGTGAGATGTAAGTTAGAAGCAGAAGGACCTGGTCATGGCTGGCTGGGGAGAGGAAGACGGGATCTTGACCTGCCTGTGTCATTGGAAAGACTGCAAAGGTTAGAATACAAAGCCCTCGTGTAACTTCTACTCTTGACTATGAGATGTGAAATAGTCCAACGTGCACAAGATGTTGGCAGCTTCTTCAAACTTTAACAAAGAGATGAGACATTCATTTCACGAAAATCCCAAGACCCCACTTCCCAAGGTTGACTCCTCCTGAAAGAAGGATCCTGAGAGCAGAGCTGTAAAGTTTAAGAAGCCCCCTGGCTTCCTGATGAGACAAAGGAACACCTGAGCAGATTCGATAAGGGGCTTGGGGAACAGCACACAAAATACCCAGGAGCGGGCACAACTGGTATATGAGGAAAGTGGGAGCCAATGGCATGGAGTTGACCTCCGGGGAGGACTTCAAGATCAAGGCTCAGCTCAGAGAGGCCGAGGAACAGACTGAGATCCATAATCAGTAGGAAGCTCAGCAAACAATACTGGAGATGACAGCTGGGGGAAACACAAGCCAGGCCGGCGGGGCACGTGGGCTGTGTTCCAGCCCAGGTCGGAAAGCAAGAGCTGGCATCTGGGACCAAAATGGGCCAAGGCAAAAAAGCATGGCCTCAGGCTGGGGTGCTCAGGGGAGGGGGACTGCCAAGGAGAATGGGAATTCGGGCCCAGCCAGTTGGCCAATGCAGGGAGACAGTCAAACATAGGAGGCGGTGAGGGTAGCACCTCAAGTACGTGGTCAGTGCCTATACATCTGTGTAGGGCTAAGACAGTAACAGGGACTGTGAAGGCCATTTCCCACACCGGAGCAGCATTTGTCCCCTCAGATGCCTGCAACCTGCAGTTGGAGCGAATCCTAGATGTGAACTGCTGATGTGCAGGGGAAAGAACAGACCAGCAGAGATGGAGGGGAGAGGAGGAACCATGGATTCAGAAGTAGGGTTGCAGGAGATGTCTTCTATCTTCTCTGTTTTCTGTTTGGAGACATATTAACCTCTTGGTTACTTATTAAAAGTAGGGGATCAACTATACTTTCCTCTCCTTCATCTGTGAACGTCAGACCTCCTCTGCAGTAAGGCTTGCAGTCGGGTGGGTTTTTCCTACTCCTCTTCCACCCAGAGTAGAAATAATTAATGCCGAGTCCTATGATCACAGATATATATTAGTAAGACAGCAGGCCAATGATTTTGCCCTTAATATTGCTCAGCTCGAACCGATTGCCCTGATCCGATAGATGGCAATGTGCCGAGGAGTCCAACTCGCCAGCTGCTGGTTCAGCTGTTAGCAGGTTACTAATTGCCACCTTCTCCTAAGAAGAGAGCGCCATCTAGTGTAGAAACACCAAAGTCCAGGCTACGCCGACCCATTCTTTTCTTTTCATTCCCCAGGGTTTGTACAGGACCTGTGCCCTCCTGTCTAATTTCCAGACTATACTGAGACACCGCATTAAAAGAAACAAGGTGTCTCTGAACATGTTAAGCTATTTCCAGGTCCAGGAGGTGATGCTGAAGATGTACCTAGTCCCCAGAAGCTACCCTTCAGCATAGATTTTGAAGACCTGCTACTTGTCTTCTTCAACACGGGGCTTAATAGAAGTAGAAACTCTGCCTACCTGAAATTCTCCATTTAAAGCATGTCTGTGAAGTCGAGGCTTTCTACAGGCTCCTCCATTCAAGTCTGAAACATCCTATTAGCCTTTGTACATAAGTGTGTGGGCCAGCCATAATGGTGCTGTGCACAAGCCAGCACGGTGGTGGTAAACCAGCTCCCAGGGAGAGGTGGTCCTGCTTTGTAGCATTTGTTGGTTTCCTTGCTACAAATGCTTCTTTCACCGCGGCTGATGTCAAGAACCTGGGTGACATCACTGCTGCTGAACTCGGGGGAGACGCACACCACTGACTCTTAGTGGGGACGAGCTGGTTCCAGCACACCACTGGCTCACTGACCTGCGTTTTGGGTCCATCTGTGGATAATGCCTCCCACTCACCACTTAGAAGCAAGTAACTGAGACTTGGGACAAGGGATGATGGAAACAGATGAGATCGGGAAATCCAAACATCTACAAAAGCACCAGGCAATGCCAGGAAGGGGGATGGAAAGCGAAGAAAAGTTACCTTTCACCCTTTACAAAGACACAGAATTCTTTTTTTTTCTTTTTATTTATTTATTTATTGAGTTTATAATAGTTTATTTTCAAATTGGTTTACATATAACACCCAGTGTTCATCCCAACACATGCCTTCTTTAATGCCCGTCACCCCCTCTCCCCCCTCCCGTACCCCCCTTAGCCTCAGTTTGTTCTTAGTCTTTGAGAGTACAAAGACACAGAATTCTAGCTATGGGGCCCTGGGTGCTGTGTTCAGAAGAAGTTGATTTTCACCAGGGCAAATAATACATGGAGGTGTCTAAACCAGTGCCTAATGTATAGTGTGTGCTCATGTGGTTGTTGTGGTTGTGGTCAAGCCTGCAACTCTTTGAGATGCCTCAACAGGCCACATATCTTGACAAATTTGTCATTTTCTTCTATTAAGTTCCAAGAGGAGTAACTATCTTTTTCAGCTTCCAACAGATGTACTCAGCATCTCTGAAAGGCCTTGAATATTTTCACGTGAAAAAGGCCAGGAGTGATACTGGCAACCACTCCTTCAACCAGCACAACACTTCTGGAAAAATGGCATTCATTGAGCACCTAATTCACAGTAGGCAATTATTATAAGATCTCATTTCTTTCTCGCAGCAACTCTATAAGTGAGATGTTATAACTTTCCTTTCATAAATAAAGATTAGTCCACAGCCATTTGGTGAGACAAGAACTGAACTGAGTGGTTCAACTTGGGATTTGGGGGGCTCACAGTATATCACTCTCTCCATGCATCCACACCACCCTTGAATGAGAGAAGTCAGATCAAAGAAAACATTTTCACTAGGTTGCAAACCCCATTCTGTATATCGCAACACTGTCCATGTGAATGGAACTCTACATTTGTGCAGTAAACAGCCTGTGCACCTTTCTGTGGCCATGTGTGTATTTCCCTCCCCCTTCTCTGTTATTTGTCCCACAGGGTAATTTTCTCTTCCCTAGCTTATACCAAAGCAGGAAAATAATATAAAAAGAAAAAAGGCAAACAAACAAAACAAAGAACACACTCACTTCCATTTAAGGAAAAGACAATGATTTTTCTTTTCAGAGACCTGAGGAAAGGCGGCTGGGGGAGCGGGGAAGTGGCCACTGGAAACAGGAGTGGAGAACAGTCTGGACTCTGGAGGGATGAGGAGCACTTTAAACAGAAGAAAGGAGACCCTTTAGTCAGAGAGGTCCAGTAATGAGTTGAGAGTAAGGAGTAATGAGTTGAGAATGAGTCGTCCCAAGTGGAAATGCCCTACCAAGTTCTCCCATGAATAACACCCTAGATACATGTAAAGCCCCTATGACCTGCAGGTAGGGACCCCCTCAGTCGGGGCACAAAGGGACAACCATGTTTCTGTCAGAGGGGCACCTGAACAGAAATCAGTGTTGGCATTTTCCTGCGAGAGGGACGCATGGCACACCCAACCACCGCACAAGTACTGCAAACCCCACCATCATGGGTAGGATCCACACCATACCAACAGTACGAGCGGTGTCGGGGATAAAATTGCCATCTTAAATAACTGCCACCAGAATTTCTCTTCAAGAGGAAACTGTCTGGAAGAGTAATTAGTGAATACTAGGGTGAACTTTGAGGGCCATGGATGTCCTGGGCATGAGGGCTTCCCGTGAGAGGGGAGCCAGGGCCACTCTGCTGGGGATGAGGTACAGTTAGGTGTGCAGGCATGGAGGGAGGATGGGGAGGTCAACAGAAAGATGGGAGAAGAGGAGAGAAGTCAGCAGGGTGGCGGAAAGCTGTGTGAAGGACTAGAACGCCCTGTCCCTCAAGCACGCCACTGGAGGAAACATAGTCAACTGGAGTGAATAAAACTTTCTGGCCACTGAAGAAGCAGCTGTGGTCACATCAGGGCCGCTGAGGTGTGGGCTTGAGACACACACACAAAGACTTGGAGGCCAGCAGGCTGTGATGGCCCTGACTCCATCAGCCTCCCTCCACCCCTGGAATTCAAAGAAACTGCAGGTTAACGTTTAACTAGAGAGTGTGGAGGCCCTAGCTGATTTCAGATGATGGAGAGAGAAAACATAAATTCCAGCATGGGAGGGTTCAGAGAATGCTTCAGAGAGCAAGACTAGGTGTTAGAGCTTCGTTACCCGAGAAGGTACTGCAGTGAGCATGCTCAGAGGCCCATTGGTCCCCTGACTAGAGAAGTCACCCCGCCCTCTTTCCTGCAGACTGAGCAGATGCAAGAGGGAAGGAAAGGTGGGTTTCTCCCAGCTTCTCTGAAAGTGTGGAAGAGCTCAGGGAGAAATGTGGGGTGGGGGAGAGGGAAAAACACCCTAAAATACACCCTAAAACAACAGCAACCAGCTCAGTATGTTTGCCTTCAATCAAACAACCTCTACATGCTGTTGAGAACCAGAGAGCTGTGTACTGTGCCACTTACAACTGGTGGTGGGGGGGGGACCCTTATTTAAATTCTGAAGACTTGGGAACCAAGACTTTGTTCTTATGCTATGGGAATAATTTGACTCTTTTGCCAGTGTCTCTATATAAATATTTTAAGGCACTCCTTGGGGGCCCAGGTGGCACAATCAGTTGAAGGTGGGACTTTGGCTCAGGTCATTATCTCACGGTTGGTGAGTTCGAGCCCTGCATCCATTGAGCTCAAGCCCTGCTTCTCTCTCTCTCTCCTCTCTCTCTCTCTCTCTCTCTCTCTCCCTCTCCCTTGTTCACTTGTGTCCTAGAAGAAGGAGGAGGAGGAGGGGGAGGAGAAAGAGGAGGAGGAGAGGGAGAGGAGAGGGAGAGGGAGAGGAGAGGGAGGAGGAAGAGGAGGGGGAGGAGGAAGAAAGGGGGGAGGAGGAGGGGGAGGAGGAAGCAATAGGAAGAAGGAAGAAGAAGGAAGAGGAAGGGAGAAGGAGAAGAAGGGAGAAGGAGAAGAAGGAAGAAGGAGAAGAAGGGAGAAAAGAAGGGAGAAGGAGAAGAAGACACATCCCAAGGTTAATAAGTGCTTTTTGGTATAACTAGCATTGGATACACTGACCTGAAAATGCAATTCCAACTCATTGCCTGCTTGCAGGGATAACACATGGTTGGCACATACCAAATGTCTGTGGAGGAAAGGAGGCGGTCCCCATCAGCTGAGATAGACAATCATCATAAGCTCTAGAAGTGTGATCATAAGCTCTAGAAGTGAGAAAGGAAAGGAAAGGGTTTTGAAGGCAGAGGGCACTGTCCTGCTGGACACTGAGGACGGACCTTGCCCCCAGAGTTCCTCTAGCTTTGTGGAAACTGCAGTGAAGGGCTTGGGTCCAAGCATTCCAGAGACAGTCAACATCTTCCCAGCCTGCGCGCGATGGGTTTCTTTGCTGTGCTTGTTTGCGTTCCTTTGATTCCGTTCTTCAAAGGAAGCAGGGTGTGTTGATGTTTTCAATGAAGAATGTGCTTTCTAGATGATCTGATTCATCTTGCAGTAGGATGAAAAGGAAGCAAAGAAGCAAAAAGAAGCAAGACTCCTGGAAGACCTCGATAGAATGAAAACATGTAAGCTTTTTATATAATGTTATATGAACATAGATATGCCACTCTGCTGTGCTGTGTCCTCCATCATTTCCCTAAGCCACAGGAAACAAAAACATAAGCAGTGTGATGAATAAGTGTTACGGGGGGTAGAGAAGAAGGATGGGCACATGGGGAACTAACATGCTCGACACAGGAAAGAACTCACCACGTATTACCTCATTCAGTCTTCACAATGGCCCAAAGGTAGCTAGTGTACAAGCAAATAAAAACAAAACCAAAACAGGCTCGCAGAGAAGAGTCGCATCACTGGGAAGCACTACAGCCAGGACTTGAGTCCACGTTGGTCTAATGTCAAACTCCCTTCTCTTTCCACTGCTTCCCAAAGGCAGCGCGGATTCTGAAAATTACAAAGCAGCATAGCTTATGTGAAAGTTCTTTGCCTATCGACCTTAGGCCGAATGTACTCACTCCTGGAAATTATTGGCTTAATAGAGATTTCTCTTTTTTAGAATAGATGTGGTATGGATGAGATCTTTTTAGCTAGCCTACTTATATCAATCTATCAGGCTATACTCTTTCCAGTATAATAGTGGGCAGGGTGAGTAACGGGATTTTGATGTTAAGAAGGTTAAATCACCACATCTAAGCAGCTGTGGTATGTCGGGATAAGGCAGTTGTTTTGCCTTTGAAAACAGGCTAGCGCTGAGAAAGCTGGTTACAGAGGCTGTACAAGTCCACACATGCCCCTGAGTCCAGAAGCTGGAAAAAATGGGCAGAGAGGTATTAGATTCTGTTGCCCTCGTTTTTGTGTCATTTGACTTGGATTGGTCTTTAATCATACAGTCGATGTGAAAAATGCCGGGGCTCTGTCTACACCAGCCTGAAACAACTTGAAGGCTGGTCAGCTATTCACCCCATCTCCACAAATGCCAATGGTCCCTGTATTTACTGAGTTTTTCATTCTTCCTCCAAGTGTTGGGGTGCTTGTATGTTTAATGCATACAGATGCCAGGGTTCCCTTAGAGCCAAACATGTGGATGCCAAGACCTTGAAAATATACACATAGTTTGCTTTTCGTTCAGATTGATGGCATTGCATAAAGACAGTTGAAGGTTGTTTTTTTTCTTTTAAGTTTATTTTGTCTGAGATAGAGAGAGTGCATGAGTGAGCAGGGAGGGGCAGAAAGAGAAGATCCCAAGCAGACTCCGTGCTGTCAGCACAAAGTCCAACTCAGGACACAAACTCACAAACTATGAGATCATGACCTGAGCCAAAATCAAGAGTCGGACGCTTAACCAACTGAGCCACTCAGGTGCCCCTAAAGACAGTTAAGTTTAATAATAAAGTCTAAGAAGGGACAGGGCTGGCTGGTAATAAGAAGGAATCCTGCCTCATCTAGGTCACTGTATATTTTAAAAGCTAGTGTGGGGCACCTGGGTGGCTCAGTCGGTTAGGCAGCCGACTTTGGCTCAGGTCATGATCTCACGGTCTGTGAGTTCGAGCCCTGTATTGGGCTCTGTGCTGACGGCTCAGAGCCTCGAGCCTGCTTCGGATTCTGTGTCTCCCTCTCTCTCTGCCCTTCCCCTGCTCATACTCTGTCTCTATGTCTCTCAAAAATAAATTAAAAATGTTTAAAAAATTTTAAAAGCTAGTGAACATTTTTATTGGGCTAAAGTTCTACTTGGTCTGAGGCCCCCCCATCACAGAGGGCCAAATGGGGACACCATGCAGCTAGGATGAGATCACAGCTGCTGGGGCTGAACCGAACTCAAATTTTACATGATGCAGCCAAGAACATGAAGAACAAATAAAACTGGGATCTAAGGAGTTTTTTGGACCAGGTTAGACAAGTCAAATCTTACTGTCAGATACAAAACCACAGGGGTCAGGAATCCAGTAATAATCATTTAAAGATCAGAAAAAAAAGAAGGAGGTCCAGGATCATCTCAGTGAATGGGACTGACATACTGAGCCTCGCCTTGATCAGATTCATGCTAAGTGCTGGTTTGAAGGTACAGGTTTGGCAGGAACCGCCTTGTAGGGCATGGATTTGGAGGGGGTCTGTTCAGGAACAACTTTCTTGAGAGACTTTCCTGGTCACTGAGAATTATAGTCCATAGCCCTTCCAGTTTCAGCCTGACAAGGACAGATGGTTTCCTTTGGCGTCATCAGGCCAATACACCGAATCCTTCGACCAGGTGAATAGAGAGATGTGAAAAGCAAACATTGGTGCCCAAGAACATAGTCTCCATTAAATTTCAGGTGTTGGAGGAGGTAAGGAAGGCTGGAAACTGTACAGCTAATAGCTAAAATCATGGACTAAGAATTCATATATAGCAGCATTCAAATCCCAGCTCTGCAACTTAGTAGGTGTTTGGGAACAGGGGACTAACTTCTGTAAAACCTCAGCTACCCCATCTCTAAAATAAGCATAATAATGGCACCCACTGTACTAGAATTCTAGGAGGTTTAAAGGGCATGGAGGTGGCAGAGGTGTCTTGAGTCCTTACAGTGTCCTGAGCATCTTATAGGTATTATCATGTTTGGCGAATGGTAAGAGCACAAATGTTTGCTATAATAACCATCTATATTCTAAGATATTCACAAAGTATAAAGAGTTTTAACCAAGTAACACAAAAGGCAAGTTTTTAAACTCAAGACACTGCTCATAAACTATTAACAAAACATTTATATACAAGGGTATGTTGGAGCAACAGTCCTGGGTGCTGTAGGGAATGCAAAGATGAACTAGTAATGGTCTCTGCTCTTGGGGAGTTTCTAGTCTAAAAGGGAAGATCAAATAAACACAAAATAACTGCTAGCTACCAGATAAGAGAGTATATGTGTGCTAAAATCAAGATTCAAAGAGGATTAGGAGCAAGAAGGGAAAAGGGCTCCTTGCATCTAGTTGAGAGAATGGAGCCTTGTGGAGAAGGGAAGGGCAAGGCAGACACTGATGGTGGACTCACCCAGTGGCCATTTCCACCTTCCTGCCGTCTTGCTCACGTCCCAATTAAATATTCACTTTCCCAGCCTCCCTTGCAGCTAGAGTAGGGGCGGCCATGTGACGCAAGGCTGGACATGAAACATTAAAGGAAGATTATGAAGGCTTCTGAAAATGGTCTTACTATTTGATAAAAGGGAAATCCATCTACAGTGATACCTTGCTCTTCTCACCTGAACATGGACGTGATGCCTGGAGATAGAAAAGACACTTTGCAACCATCGTACAATAAGCCAACATGCTGAGTTGACCAAAAGGAAGTATCCACAGGAACAGTCTTTGATGACACCACTGAGGCACTGCAGTGGCCCTGAAAAGCCCACCCCTGGACTTCCTGTTATGTGAAAGACCCAGTGTTCTTCTTTGTCACTGCTGCCTAGGTTTTATGTGACTTGCTGCTGAATGCATTCCGAGCGGATACAGAAGAGCAGAGAGCAAAAATACAGAAGCTGGAAAACACAGAGCACTTGCAAAGAAAGGTGAATGACCCTTGATTTCTGGTTTAAACACAAGAAGCAGAAGAGGGAACATAGAAAACCAGGCTAGAAACACAAGCTGGAGGGGGCCTTGTGTCTGGTGAAGCGTTTACATCTGGTGGTGGGGAAGCGCACTACGTTTTTCTGTAGGGGAGTGATATGAAAAGAACTGTAGCTCTGGAAAGTTAAACTGTGGGTAGCTTGGTTTGGAAGGCAGAGGTGCTAGAAGCTGGGAGAGTGGCTGGTGAGCGGGTTATGGCAGTATTTGGGGTAACAGTGGGGAGTGCCTGTCCAGAGGGCAGTGGAAGAGAGAAAGGAGATGATGTGGCACCGAATGAATTCCCTTTAACTTCTCAAATATGGAGAAGTGCAGTGCTTAATGCAGAACTTAAAAGGACTGTTTTTCTGGACTACTTATATTTCACACCAAAAAACACTGTTGTGACTCTGTTTCCTTTAATATACAAAGATGCTCTGATTAGAGCTAGCAATTGTGTGCCAGAGTGCTCAGAGAGACCTGACAGGGCCCCATCTCATGATACCTTCACGCATGAAGAAGAATTCATGTTTAAGACATATTTTGGAGGGGGGGGAAATAAAACATAGAAAATCCTAAAGATGTGAGGGAACAAAAACACAAATCGTTGTTTTTTGTGTCTAGCTTGTGCCAAACACAGTTCTAGAAACATACCCACACTTTGCCTCATGTTTACTGATTTTTAGGACTAGTATTATTCTCTTCCTTTTACAACTGAGAAACCAAGGGTTAGAAAGGTTTTCCCTTACCCACATTATGTACCTGTTTCCTAGCAGGGTTGAAATCAGGTGTTGAACTCAAAATCCTGTGACATGCCTCGCAGCATCTGTTACAAACTGAATCGTGTCTTCCCCCAAATTCCTGCATTGAAGTCTGAGTCCCCAGAACCTCAGAATGTGACTATCGGGAAATAGGATCATTAGAGAGGGAGTCAAAGCTAAATGAGGCCATGTGGGCAGGCACTGGTTCAATCCAACTGGGTCCTATAGAAGAGGAGCTCAGGACACAGACAAGCATGGAGGGAAGACAGGGGAGACACAGGGAGAAGACAGCCATCTGCAGGTCAAGGAGAGAAGCCTCAGAAGAAAACAACCCTGATGACATCTTGATCTCAGACTTCCAGCCTCTAGAACTGAAAGAACATTCATTTCTGTGGGGTAAGTTCCCCAGTCCGTGGCGCTTTGTTCTGGCAGACAAGCAGACTCACTCAGCTTCCTTCCTCAAACCCAATCGCCCGTCCTGTCACCCCTAAAGGCAGGGATTCTAGAAGACTGCCTCTAGGTGAGGAAGGAGGCTCAGCATTTTCTTGGTCACCAGCATGTTCCAGTCTCAGAGTAAGGAGAGATTTACTCCACCTAAAAGCACTAGAATGTTCCGCAAAGAGGGAAACACACGATTACCATTTGACCCAGCTATTCCGCTCCTCAGCATATGTACCCAAACGAACTGAAAACAGGTATTCAAACAAACACAAGTACACAAATGCTCATGGCAGCATTATACGCGATGGCCCAAACATGGAAATAACCTACATGCAATTAACAAATGAGTGGACTCACAAAATGTGGTCTAGCCACACAAATGGAACAGTATTCAGCCATCAAAAGGAATGAAATAGTGATACAACAGGGATGCATCTCAAAAACATGCTAAGTGACAGAAGCCAGACACAAAAGGCCATGTACCGAGTGATTCTATTTATATGAAATGTCCAGAATACAAATCCATAGAGACCGAAAACAGATTAGTGGTTGCCAGGGACTGGGAAGAAGAGGGAGTGCAGAATGATTGCTTAACGGGCTTGGGGTTTCCTTTTGGAGAAATAAAAATGTTCTGGAACTAGATAGAGGTGATGGTTGCACAACACTTTAAAATGGTCAACTTTATGTTACATGAGTTTTCCCTGCACTTTTTTGAAGTGCCAGGAGCAAGGAGTAGAGAATGGAGAAGAAAGGAGACCTGAGGACACCCGAGGAAGCAGCGTGACGGTGATGGGCCCAGACCAAAATGGAGAAGATATCAACCTCGCTGACACCAACTGTGTGACTGTATGCGAGTCCCCATCCTCTCGGAGCCACCATTTTCTCCTCTGTTAGAAGGGCCAGCTCCCAGTGGACACCATACAGATGTTACTTTTTGTTGGGAATTTATTATGATTAATTTTATGGATCTCTACAATCATCTCTAATGGCCTTCTCGCAGTTTTTAAATCAGTTCACTAGTTCAATCATAGCCCACTTGCAAGGCGAAACTCAGTGTCAGAGAGGCCAGAGGAGCCTGCCGTTCTAATAAACATTCTGTGTTGCATGAGAGGGGGCGAACGGCAGAGCAGAGCCGGCAAAATGACAGAGTTGGAGGAGCAGACACACTTCTGGCCGACGTTGTTAAAGAAAATACGTGTTTCTTCACCATCCTGCACAGCTCATACATAACCCACTGTATAGAATTAAATATGACCTAGTATGTAAATGTTATTCATAAATTCTAAGGCTGTCTATTCAAGGGTAGAGCTGCTTTGTAACCATGGGAACATCTAAACGGCAAAAACTGGCTGAGCACATTGGCTATGATGAAGCCAAAGCCCTGCCCCTGCTGGTCAGGACCATGATGGAGAGGAGGCTTCATGACTGCTTTCTCCAGACCAGAAAGGCTGCGGGGGGTGGGGGTGGGGGGCCAGGACACAACCACAGACACGTCCTGGAGGCTGTGATCTCCAGGGCATGGTGGAACTGCGGTGTTACACCCTGCTCTACCTTCCAGAGGACAAAGCCCACATTTTCCCTCCTGGCTCTCCAGGCCACGCCGCAGGGAGGGATTCCAGCTCCCCCGTGGCAGTGCCAAGCAACTTTGGCACCGCCAAGCCCTGCAGGGCAAGTCAGGCCATGGCTGGATGGGCGGCTCCCCAGGGATGATGGACTCTGCTCCAGGGTGCCACCCTGTTTCCCTGCCAACAGCCGGCTGCCCCTGGGAGCTCCTGCGCACAAGGAAGGGAAATGCACACATTCATCTAAATGCCTTCCCCCAGGTTCCGTACATTCTGATGCTGCCTACGCAGGCTCCGGCTCCGGCTTGGCCAAAAAATACTCGTACAAGGGAAAAATCCAAACCCTGTCACCTGGGGTCAACACTGCACTCAGCCTGCTTGGTGTACCAGGTTCTGTACTAGCAAAAATGATATGTACAGTACATGTCTATTCCAAGCTCAAACACCTGTTAGTATGGACTATGTTGCTTGGCCCGGGGAGAGGTTCGCAATACACAGAAGGCTGATCTCTGACTTCAGGACTTACCTTGCTCATTCATTGATTCATTCGGTTTTTGAGCCACCCATCACATTCCAGGCCCCGAAGCCAGCAGTTTGAAGTCAACAAAGGGAGGAAAAGCACTCACACCTCCATCAGCTGTAGAGAGTAATCTCAAACGAACATAGCATGCAGGTTATTCCAACGTACAACATAAGTTGAGCCATTTGAGTTCATGGTTATATGTAAATTGAGGCGGTTTTAAGCTGGTAGGGGCCCAAGTGACCCCCCGAGTCCAATGTTCCCTGCCCAAGGACTAGCTGCATCAGAATCTTCTGGAGAGCTTCTTAAACACACAGGTTCCCCACACCCCCGGGATGGGAGAGGGCATGAGGAAATTGGAACCTCTGTATATTATTGGTGGGAATGTAAAATGCTGTGGTGGCTGTGAAAAGCAGTATGGTGACTCCTCAAAAAAATTAAAAGTACCCTATGACACAGCGATTGCACTTCTGAGTACACACCCGAAAGGATTGAAATGGGAGGAGCACCTGGGTGGTTCAATCAGCTGAGCATCCAATTTTGGACGTGCAACTCACAGTTCCTGCGTGAGTTCTCATCGGGCTCTCCGCTGTCAGCACGGAGCCTGCTTTGGATTCTCTGTCTCCCTCTCTCTGCCCCTCTCCTACTCTGCCCTTCACGCTCCCCCCCCCCTCTTTCTCTCTCTCTCTCTCAAAAATAAAAATAAAACATTTAAGAATTGAAAGGGGGATCTGGGAGAGATATTTGTAGACCTATGTTCATAGCATCATCACTAAATTGTGGAAGCAACCCAAGTGACCATAGATGAATAGGCAAGTAAAGTATATAAAAATATAATATTATTCGGCCTTAAAAAGGAAGAAAAGTCTGCAGTATAGTCCAACACGGATGAACCCTGAGGACATGACACTAAGTGAAATAAGCCAGTCACGAAAAGACAGATACTTTATGATTTCAGTTGTCATGAGGTACTGAGAGTCATCAAATTCATAGAGACAGAAAGTAAAATGGTGGTTTGCCAGGAACCAGTGGGGGAGGGAGAGAATGGGGAGCTGTTTAATGGGTCCAGAGCATCAGTTTAGCAGGATGAAGAAGTTTTGGAGCTCGGCTGCAAATGTGAATGAACCTAACACTGTTGAGCGTACAATTAAAAAGAGCCAAGCTGCTCAAATTTACACCATGGGTATTTTACCACCATTTTTAAAATACAGGTTCCTGGGCTCTGGTCCCAAAGATTCAGACTCAGTAAGTCTGGAGTGGGATTGAGGAATCTAGATTTCTAGAGCTCCCCAGGACTTGCTGATTTATAGCCAGTTTGGGGACCTCCAATCCAACCATGTTCTTATTTTAGAGATGAGAAACTGCAAGTCAAGGAAGTAAAAGGATTTGCCAAAGGTCACTCAGCTCCCTAGTGACTGAGCTCGGACCAGCCTAGGGGGGTGGTTTCTAAGCCTGGCCGGACGTCTGAGTCACTCGCTGGGCCCCGACCCAGACCCACTGAATCAGGATTTCTACGGGGAGAGGCCCGAGCAACTGAGATTTGTAAGTGCTCCAGGAGCTCTTAAAATTCTGACCTGTGGCCAGAATTGAAGCTTCTGACAAAGTCTTTTGGTTCCTTTCACACTCGCACACCGGACACCAGATTCTGACTGAGAACCAGGGGCCGTGTGTCTGCTGTTTGAGCGAGTGGCCACTGGCAGAGCCTCGAGCCCGTTTTGTTGGTTTAGCAATCGTGGGGTAGCATCTTCTTGAGAAACAAAGTTTTGAAAAAATCACTGCTGCGTATTTTGGGGTCTAATATCTTGCCTCTGTTTCCTTATTGTAACTGAGAACACAACCCGGAGATACGCATGGAAGAAAGGGCAGGATACAACTGCTGTGTTCTATTCACTAGCCCAGGACGGAAAAGAAAGCCACAGTTCTTACAAAGTCTCTAAGCCCCTACCTGCCCAAGTCAGTAAGAAGCCAAGATCTACTTCTAGAACTTTCTTCCCAAAAATATTCCACAAAACTCCAGTCCTGCTAATGCAGACCAAAAAGCCTACTTACCACACAGCAACTCGGCACGTAAGCTTTCCTGCCTAAAGCCAATCAGATTCCAAGAGGCCATTGGTCTAAATTTAGAAACCATTTCTAGATTCACCGGAACCAATAAATTGTGATTCAACCATGTGAAGCTTTAACATCACTTACGGATGATATATGTGTTTGGGGACAGTCTTCTCTAGAATAGGCCAATGTGGCTGTCGTCAGAAAGACAAGAGGATGGAGTGCTTGGGTGGCTCAGCAGGTTAAGCGTCTGACTTCAGCTCAGGTCATGATCTCATGGTTCGTGAGTTCGAGCCTTGCCTCCGGCTCTGTGCTGACAGCTAAGAGCCTGGAGCCTGCTTCGGACTTTCTGTGTCTCCCTCTCTCTCTGCCCCTCCCCAACTCGTGCTCTGCCTCTCTCTCTCTCAAAAATAAATAATAAAACATTAAAAAAAAAAAGACAAGTGGCAACAAGTGTTGGCAAAGATGTAGAGAGAAGGCAGCCCTTGTGCACTGTGGGTGGCATGTAAACTGGGGCAATCGCTATGAAAACCAGTATAGAGGTTCCTCAAAAAATTAAAAATAGAACAACCGTATGATCCACCTATCCCACTTCCGGTATATATCCAAAGGAAATGAAAACAGGATCTCGAAGGGATATCTGCACCCCCATTTTCATTGCAGTCTTACTCACAATAGCCAAGATATGAAAACAACCTAAGTGTCCATCGATGGAAGAATGATGGATAAAGATGTGTATACACATAAATGTAGCCAGCTGAAATATTATTCAGCTGTAAGAAAGAAAAAAAAGTTCTTGAAAAACTTTTTAAAAAGAAAGAAGGAAATCCTCCCATTTTCTACAACTTGAATGAATCTTGAGAACCTTATGCTAAGTGAAATAAGTTGGACAGAGAAAGACAAATAGTGTATTATATCACTTATATCTCGAATCTAAACAAGCCAAACTCAGAAAACAGAAAGTAGAGTGGTGGTTACCAGGGGCTGCAGTGGGGGCTAGGGGAGTTGGTCAAGGGTACAAACTTTCAGTAAGATTAACAAGTTTGGGGGTCTAACAACATGATGATTATAGCTAATAATACCATATTATATATTTGAAAGTTACTAGGAAAAGTAAATTTTTTAAGTTTATTTATTTATTTTGAGAGAGAGAGCATGAGCAGGGGAGGTGCAGAGAAAGAGAGGGAGAATCCCAAGCAGGCTCCATTGCTGTCAGCGCAGAGCCGGACACAGGGCTCAATCCCACGTACTGTGAGATCACTACCTGAGCCGAAATCAAGAGTCCGATGCTTAACCACCCAGGTTAAGGGCTCAGGTCCGACTGAGCCACCCAGGTGTCCCATTAGGAGAGTAAATCTTAAATGTAATTATGTGGGATGGAGATGTTACCTAACACTCTAGTGGTAATGATTTTGCAATATATTAGCATATCAGGTCAACACCTTATACACCTTAAAATTATACAGTTTTTCAATCAGTTCCCAATAAACCTGGGAAAATAATTAATCAGCAATAGACTAGGCCAATATCACCTACACTGAACAACTGTTGAGGCAGGTAACCCCCTTCCTGGATGATCTCTACAAGTACCTTAAAGAATTCTCTAGCAGCTGTGATCTCCAGGCCCAAGTATCTGCAGTCACTCCCTCAAATTCACTCTTTGATCCTGAGCAGACTATATATGGAACAGAGCGGGTATATCCTGCCCTTTCTTCCATGTGTGTCTCTAGGTTGTATTCCAGGCTGCACCAAAGACACAGGGGCAATGTAGTAGACCCTAAAATATGCAGTAGTAGTATCTTCTGATTTTTCAAAAACTTTATTTCTCAAGAAGAGGCTTTGAACTTAGAGGCCACATACAGCTTGCGATGGTTCAGCACATTTTTGGCACCTATAGGCACTAAGGTCCTGACCAAACTCCCACCTCTCACCTGAACCATCATTAAGTCAGCACTTCTAACAATGGTGTTCTTCTTATCATAGCTGCAAATTTTAATTTCATCAGCCACTTTTCCTTACCTTTTTGGGACTTGACAAACATCATATGTGTTGCTTGATCTACTCTTTGTCCTTCTAACCATCCCTTTTTTAGTATATGTGCTGCCGAAGCGAGCACATCCTTCTCACCATCCCTAATGTCTAGTAATAACTCACCATACAAACGCAAACACAGAGTTCACTAATAAACAGAATGACTGCTATGAAAGGGACCCGCGTGAGGTCTACCACCACTACCTGCTGGCAGCTGGCAGAGTTGGCGCACTTTGGCTCTGAAGCAGGGCTCTGTGGGTTGTTGGTTCAGAGACGGAGAAGCTCTTGTGCTCTAATCAGTTGCCCGACAGCCCTGTTCTCCATTCTGATTCCTTTGCTCCTAAAACATGCTGTCACTTCCAGCACCAGGGGCCCAGCAGCCCAGGATGTGCCCCTTTGCCCCAGGAGTGACTAGGGCAATGTAGTGGAGACTCCAACCCACAGAAACAAAGGCAGCAAAAGGTACAATGCTCGCTGCACCTGCAGACCATGCAGGGCCTCCTCAACCCTGGACTCTGCACCCCCAGCCACATGCATCCCATGAAAGAAAGTAGGAAGTTGAAATTCAAATGTTGCAGATCCAATAACCTACTACTGTCTCCATTCATACATGCAGGAAGATTCTCTCTCTCTCTCTCTCTCTCTCTCTCTCTCTCTCTCTCACACACACACACACACACACACAGCCATTTTTCCCCCAAGCTACATTCATGGCTCCAAGATGGTTGGATTTACAGTAGTTCCTGAATCAGCCAAACACCATGACCAGAATTAGCCTCCTCTGAGTCCCTGGCCAGACTCTCCCTCCTGTGGCCATCTTTCCCGCAGAGCGTCCTCTTACCATTTCCTGCCATCTGACCTCTGCTGGGCTACTCAGTATATGACGTATGTTGTGACAATATTGAATTTTCTTTTTTCCCATTGTCCCTGAGATAAAATTGACACATAACATTGTAAAAGTTTAAGGTGTACAACATAATGGTTTGATATCTGTATATATTGCAACGCTGTCACCACAATAAGTTTAGTTAACATACATCTCTTCACAAAGTTCCTATTTTTTTTTCCTTACTACTACTTTTTCCTTTTTCCAGGTGAGAACTTTTAAGATCGCCTATCTTAGCAACTTCCAAACATACAAGGCAATATTGTTCACTATCGTCATGATGTTGTACATTACACCCTCAGGACTTACTTATCTTATAAACAGATATTTATACCTTTTGACCATCTTGACCCATTTCTCCGTCCCTCACCCTCTGCCTCTGGTACAAATCTTACCTCTGTTTCTATGAGTTTGGTTTTCTTAGAGTCCACATATAAGTGAGATCATACAGTATTTGTCTTTCTCTATCTGACTTATTTCATTTAGCATGATGCCCTCAAGGTCCATCCAAGTTGTCTCAAATGGCAGGGGTTCCTTCGTTTTTATGACTGAGTAATATTCCAGTGTGTGTGTGTGTGTGTGTGTGTGTGTGTGTGTGTACCACATTTTCTTTATCCATTCATCCTCCAGTGGACTCTTAGGCTGTTTCCATATCATGGCTGTTGTGATAGGGTGCAGATATTTGGGACAGTAATTTCATCTCCTCGGGATAAATACCCCTAAGCAGAATTACTGGGTCATATGGTAGTTCTATTTTTAATGTTGTTAGGAACCTCCATGCTGTTTTCTACAGTGGCTGCACCAATTTACGTTCCTACCTGAATTCTCTAAAGAGGGGATTAAAGTCTGAATCTATTCCCTTCCTGTGCTCCACATGGAAACTGGTCCAAACTCTATTAAGGTGACCTTGCCTTGCATGTCTAATGCTAAAAAGCCATTTCATCAATTATTTTCCTAGAAGAAAACAAGATAAAGTAATTAGAGACATGAAGATTGGAAAGGAAGAAGTAAAATATTATTTATAGATTCGATGAGGATACTCCAGACAACCCAAGAAAGTTGATGGAAAAACTACCTCAGACAATAAGACTGTTTAGGAAGGTGGCAGGCTACAGAATTAATAAGGGAAGAATAACCAGTCAGAAGGTATAATGTGAAAAAAAAAGCCCCATTTACAATAGGAACCAGAGAGAAAAAAAGATAAAATAAAGTTAACCAACAAGTGTAAGGCCTGCAGGAAGACAACAAAAGAAGTTTGAACAGAAAGACATACCATGTTGTGATATGTCAGCATTCTTGAAATGAATTCATGAAGTTAACGTTCTATCAAGAGTAAGTGCCAACAGTCTTCTTTTTCCTCTAGGGCTAGACAAGAGAATGCTAAAGTTCTCAGGGGAAAATAAAACAGGAAAACTCTGAAAAGTGAGAGCAACGAGGGGTATTCATGTAAAACATTAGGCCTCAAAATTCTGAATTGTATGGTACTAGCATATAAATAAGCAAACAGACCAATGTAACAACATAAAGTCCAGAAGTAGTCTCAAATCCGTAAAGGAATTAGGTATATAACAAATTTGGAATTAGGCATACAATAAATTTGGGAAATCAGTGGGAACAACATGAACTTTTCAATTAAAGGGGTTATTACAACTGGCTAGGCCATCTGGAAAAAGTCAGTAAGCTATACCTTCTGCCATACACCAGGATAATGTTCAAATGGATGAAGAATGTAAATTTTTTTTTAAGTTTACTTAT
This sequence comes from Paguma larvata, assembly GCA_030068075.1. Taxonomy (NCBI): domain Eukaryota; kingdom Metazoa; phylum Chordata; class Mammalia; order Carnivora; family Viverridae; genus Paguma; species Paguma larvata. Next base: position 86,074,257 of record CM057834.1, on the reverse strand, counting down.
TTTTGAGAGAGAGAGACCGCAAGCAGGGGAGGGGCCGAGAGAGAGGGAGACAGAGAATCCGAAGCAGGTTCCAGGCTCTGAGCCGTCAGCACAGAGCCTGACACGGGGCTCAAACTCGCAGACTGTGAGATCATGACCTGAGCCGAAGTCAGACGCTCAACCAACTGAGCCACCCAGGCGCCCCTGGATCAAGAATTTAAATGTATCGACCAAAGAAACCTATCAGAAAACATGAGAGAATTCTTTTACAACCTCAGAATGGATAAGACCTTTCTAAAATGATTCAAAATCCCGATGTTATAAAAGACAAGACTAACATTTTTTTACTTCATAAAAATTAACTTCTGCATGAAGAAAAACAGCCAAATGAATTATGCACAAAGGCAAAAGACAAGTAGAAAAATATTTGCAACTCACATCCCATATATAGAAAAAGTTCTTACACATTGACAAGTATAAAGATCAGTGGCCTAAAGAAAAATGGGCAAAAGACAGCTCAACTGAAAGGAAGTATAAATGCTTTCCTTCATTCACAATAAAAGATGCAAATTAAAGCCACCGAGAGTCCATTTTCCTACTTAACAAGCTGGCAAGACTCCAAATGTGTAATAAGGCGGAAACCTGTAGAGGAAATAGGTCCTCTCCCTTACGGCTGGTGGGAGTGCAGAGTGATACCATCTGTTTGGAAGCAATTCAGCAATGTCTGTTAAACCACAAAAGCGTGTTCCTCTTGGCCAAACAATTCTGCTTCCAGGGATTTATCCCACAGCCATTTTTTGACATGTGCAAAATTACCAATGCCCACATTACTAATTGAAATGTTGTATGCAGTAGCAAAAAACTGAAATCAAATTGGACATATATCAATAAGAAATTGAGATACAGCCACACGGTGGAATATTACACAGCTCTAAAAAGGGACGAGAACATGTGTAAAGAATTGAGATAGAAAGGTCTCCAAGAGGGAAAATAAGGTATAGAATATACAGAACACTCTTTGCTGTTTCTCTCTTTCCTTTTTTTCTTAATTTTTTAAAAATTTCTTTTTCTTGGGGCACCCGGTGGCTCAGTTGTTTAAGGGTCTGATTTGGGCTCAGGTCATGATCTCATGGTTTGTGGGTTGGAGACCCACATCGGGCTCTGTGCTGACAGCTCAGAGCCTGGAGCCTGCTTTGGATTCTGCGTCTCCCTCTCTCTTTCTGTCCCTCCCTAACTTGTGCTTGCTTGCTCTCTCTCTTGCTCTCTTTCTCTCTCTCTCCTTCAAAAATAAACATTTCAAATTTTTTTTCTTTTTTTTTTTTTGAGAGAGAGAGCACAAGCTGGGGAGAGAGATGGGGGGGGAGAGAGAGAGAGAGAGGGAGAGAATCCCAAGCAGTCTCCACATTCAGCACCTAGCCCAGCACGGGGCTCGATCCCACAACCCTGGTATCATGACCTGAGCTGAAATTAAGAGTCGAACGCTCAACCGTCTGAGCCACACAGGCATCCCTGTTACTTGTCCTTCGAAATTTGGGAGAGGAAAGCCTATATTCACATTTGTTTATACCTTTCATAGTGCCTCTAAAAGGACGCCCTGTGGAACTAATTCTTATCGGATACCTGCTGGAGGAAAAGAAACTGGGAGGCCTAGGAACAGATTTGGGAAAGAGCCAATGGCTCTATTTGTAGCTTTTATTTTTAAACTATGGAAGTGTATTGCCTGTTTATAAAAGCAAATGGTAATGTTTTCAAGAATATGTTGAACGAGGGGGTTAAATGATATCTCCCTTGCACAGGTGGTTCAAGGCAATCGTACAAAACACCCTGTCATAAACATAAGCTGGGCTACTGTCTGCTTACTGCAGAGGGGCCACTGTGCTGGCATTCCGCCCCGCAGTCTGTGAGTCTCAGCCCCCAGGACACGGACAGTGAGCTGTCAGCTCAGAGCCCCACCCCGACCATTCCCGGGTTGGTAAAAAGATGCAAACCAGACAGCCTGGCCCAAGACCATCTTTCTTTGGGAAAAACCAAAGCTTATTTCCCAAACCGTATAGTAAAAATTTAATGAGTTTATGCAAACTCAATGCTCATTATGAAAATGCAACTAAATGATCTGCGATTACATCTTAAGATAAACATTCCTCTCGGAGCAAGAGCACAAAAGAACAAAAACCCTACATGCCTCTGACCTCTCCCGTTCGTTCTCCGTAATGTGTACTTGTAAACATGGCGGTGGTTGCACAGTTCTCTCAGGAGCAACTTTTTATCCTAATGAGTGCTCTGTCACCTGCTGGCTTACTATCGGATGCATTATGCTAGTTCTTAGATAACACAGACGTAGGCAAATTTATGAATTACTCGCTTTCCTTGAGAAATGTGGTTCTAGAAGCCATTGGACCACCTCGACCTGGGCTGTCACTCTCTCGAGTTAAAATGGGGAAGTGGCGGCCCTCCGTGGTTGCGGGCTGTTGCTCTAGCTCCTCCCTAGACTTGCGTGCGAAGCAAGAGCATGTTCGGAAAGGAGAGTTTTGCTCTGCTTCTGAGTGGCTAACTCCTACTGTTATTTTCTATAGTCTCAGCCAGACGTCCCAAAGGTAGCAGGGACAAAGGAGTGAAGGAAAGGGCCGTGAAGAAAGCAATGTTTCTCTGTGTGCCTGAAGTCGCTGTCCACCCCACTTCAATGCACTTTTTTGGCTTCCTTGCCTGCTTAAGCCCTATTCGTTGTTCAAGACACAAGGCATTACCTCCTTCAAGAAGCCTTCCCTGGGGTGCCTGGGTGGCTCAGTTGGTTGGGCAGCCGACTTCAGCTCAGGTCATGTTCTCGGGGTCTGTGAGTTCGAGCCCCGCGTCGGGCTCTGTGCTGATGACTCGGAGCCTGGAGCCTGCTTCCGATTCTGTGTCTCCTTGTCTCTCCGCCCTTCCCCTGTTCATGCTGTGCCTCTATGTCTCTCAAAAATGAATAAACATTAAAAAAAGAAAATTAAAAAAAAAAAAAAAAAAGAAGCCTTCCCTGACTCTCTCACTGCCCTGATTGTCCATCAGTATTTCTTTAAGGGTGTCCTATGCCAGTCTCTTATCAAAGCGCTAATCATATCACACTATAATTGCCTTGCTATATGTCTACTTTCTCCTCAACTGTAAGCTCTCTGAAGCCAAGAGCTGTGCCTTATTGGTCTGAATCATCGAAAACTAAAAAGCATCACCTGGCACCAGCAAGTGCTCAGCAAAGATTCGATAAATGAATAATGAGGTCGGAGAGAGGAAAGTTGACCTACCAATGGTTAGGAGACAGCAAAGCTCAAGCCTTTCCTTCTATTTACCAGTTAGCAAACACAGGATTATTTAGGAAGCTTAGAGAAGGCCCAGGAACATGAGCGGTCCATGAAATTTAATATCTGGTAGCAAACCTTTAAGTGGGTCACTTTAGCTTCCGCGGACAGCTGGGCATGACCACTAAGAGAACAATTGCACCAGCATGCTTCCCTGTAAAGTGCCTGAGTCAAAGAAACAGGACAGGGGCTGACGTGCTCAGAAGGGGAGAGAATAAGGTGTTCCTGATGGGAAGGCCCCAGTGAAAAGCTGAATCTCAAAGAAAGGAAGTTCAAGGCCTGGGTTTCTGGAGAAGAGAACAGAGGCAGACGGCAGGGTGGCTAGGATGAGCCACACACAGAAGTGGAAATGAGCCCCTCTCCTTCCCTGCCATCTTCCTTCTCTCTTCCCCCACCTCCTCCCCTGAGAATGCCGGGCTCTGAGCTACAAGGGGAACGGAAAGCCCAAGGTATGAAAATGGCAGTCAGAATACAGAGAGGGGAAGAAGAAGAGCGATCAGACCCCAAGTCCAGAGGCAGGACTAGTGGGAGCAAAGGTGGGACCTAGCGTGACCGAGACAGAAAGCACACAATGAGTAACTGCAAAAAAGTCATGTTGAACAGGTAAAGCAGAGCGGTCCAAACAAACAAAAACAGGAGGAGGTGGTAATAGGGAGTTATTGTAAGTTCTTGAGTAAGGATATGACAAAGGCACTGTTGTGACAATATCGATTTGACAAAGACACGCAGGGTGGTTGCGGCAGGACCGAAGGGACCTGGGAGGCCGCCCTTCGTGGGGTCGCCCTGAAGTGTTATTACAGTGATGAGAGCTACAGTGACAGAAAAAGCAAATAGTCCATTTGTGAGGGAGAAAAAAGCACCCGTGTTGAGGACAGATCGGGTAGCAGGTGTGAAGCGCAGGGAGGCATTCTCATTGAAGATGCTGAGGTGTCTACAGCCTCAACGGGAGGACTGGCAGTTCCCCTGGTAGGAAGGAAGCCGAGATGCCGGGTGGGAAGCTGATCACCGAGTTCCAGGGTGAGATTAGTGATGTCGTGGGGGGAGCACATGGAGGCGATGGCAGAATCACCTGTACTGGACCCCCCACACGGTTCTTTCTGCACTTGGAAGAAGAACCTTGCCTGTCTTCACAGTCAGTGTAGGATGCTCTGCAACACTGACACATGTTCTCATATTTTGACTCAATGACAGCTTCTCTTTTTTTGTTAATATTTATTTTTTTTTTTCTTGAGAGAAAGACAAGAGTGTGAGTGCAGGAGGGGCAGAGAGAGACACCCACACATAGAATCCGAAGCAGGCTCCAGGCTCTGAGCTGTCAGCCCAGAGCCCGACCCGGGGCTCCAACCCACCAACCACGGGATCATGGCCTGAGCCCAAGTTGGATGCTTAACCGACTGAGCCACCTAGGTGCCCCTTCAATGACAGCTTCTGTGCTGGGTGATATTTAAGTGCATTGCCTATAAACTCAGAAGAGATTTCAAGATTTACTGTGATTTGGGGCTCCTTCTTTTTGAATTCAAAGCATCATGGGGTGTATTGAGATGCATTTGAACTTACGAGTTCTGAATGAGCTGCACTCAAACAGCGCTGGACGTCGGTTTGCAGGTGGGCCAATGTCTACCTCTCGGCTCTCACGTAATTATGCGTTTGTTGGTGTCATTTCACGCCACTGAGAGGAACTTGGCCTCTGAATCTGTTTGGTTTTGATTCAAGTGTTCAAACTTCATAGAAATCACGTATTTTCTTGCTGAATGTTTCATTGAAGGTAAGTGTTTTCAAGCTGCCCTACTTGAAAGGAAAAAAGCAGCTCAGGATAGAACTATTTTTCCTCCAGAAATATCCTCCCTGTCCCAAACCAAGTCAACAGGGGAGGGGGGAGTCCCTGGAAAGCACAGGACCTGGGAGGAGTGGGGGTAAGGTGGAGGCTATTTTTAGGCCATGATATCACCTCCCGAAGGCCATTGGCGTCAGTTGGCCGAAGGAGGGCTGGCCCACTGGCCCGTGTTTCTCAGCCCACATTCGGGAGCTGCTGGCTGATGAATGGTTATTTTCTGCAAAGAAAAATGCGCTGTCCGGATGAATGGAGGGTCTGTCTGGGGACTTGCTGGAAAAAAGGTCTTGGTGTATTTCAAAAGGAAATCCTGGCTGACAGACTGCAGCGCTCCGTTTCCAGGCCTGCCCCAGACGCCTCCCCACCCTTCCCTTCCTACCCGCCCTCCTCCCCTCTAATATCCCACCAGATAGTCGCCTTGGCAGGGAGGGAAGGGGGCAGATGCACGAGTCCCTCGATGGGAGGCAAGAGTGGCCACAGCCCGTGGGTCACAGGATCTCTGCCCGGAAAAACATGATTTTGCCAGAAACTGGGTCTTGAGGTGTCTACACACAGACAGGACCAGCTTTCCTGACCTTTACTCTGATTGTACCCAAATGTCATGTGGTTTGCCTCCTAGATGGTGTCCTGTGAATAGCTTTGAAATAAAAAATAGTATCTGTCAGTAGAGTGTCCATGCAAGATCCAAGAATCCTAGAACTAGGGCGACTGGCTTGAGTAAGATGAAATTCATGTCAACATGAATTGAGGGTTTAGGAGTCCATCTCCCTGCCTAAAATAGGGCCTGGCTCTTCCCCAGAGCCCAGCGGTGAACTGAGGATAGAGATGGAGGGAGGCTGCTGATTGGCTCCCTCTGCTGGCGTGGTAGAGTTCAGACAGCCAGGGTGGTCTCCAAGGTGTTTTTCCGGAGAACTGCTCAGGTGGGTGTAGCAAGGAACGTGGGCAGGCCTGGGGATGACTCCAGTCCCGACTCAAAGTCCGTCATATCTCAGAGAAGCAGGTAAGGGTCCTCTAGTCAAATGGTAGGCAGCCAGTAGCCTAGTGTCCGGTACAAGGCTGTGGTTAAACATATCTCAGCAGAGGGACACCTGGTTGGCTCAGTCTGAGGAACACGTGACTTGTAATCTCAGGGTTGTGAATTCAAGCCCCACATTGGGCATATTCTACTCAAGGGGTGCCTGGGTGGCTCAGTCGGTTAAGCTTCCAACTTCAGTTCAGGTCATGATCTCACAGCTCATGAGTTCAAGCCCCGCATGGGGCTCTGTACTGACAGCTTGGAGCCTAGAGCCAGCCGGCTTTGCATTCTGTGCCTCCCTCTCTCTCTGCCCCTCCCCACTTGTGTTCTGTCTGTCTCTCTCTCTGTCAAAAATATGTTTAAAAAATTTTTAAATAATAAATATACAGGGACACCTGGGTGGCTCAGTCGGTTCAGCATTCAACTCTTGATTTCAGCTCAGGACATGATCTCTTTCAGCTCAGGACATGATCTCATGATTCCTGAGATCAAGCCCTTCATTGGGCTCTGCGCTGATAGTGAGAAGCCTGCTTGGGATTCTCGCTCTCCCTCTCTCTCTGCCCTTCCTCCACTCACTCACACACACTCTCTCAAAATACTACATACACACACATATATATACATCAGCATATATGTGTACCCCTGAATGGAACCTTATTTGGTTTTTCCATGTTTTCGAACTTGAGATAAATGGAGTCACTGCATCCGTGGTCATTTGTGAATGGCTTCTCTGAACGCTTGCTGCTGAGATGTTTTCCCCCCAGGTGAACGTATGGCTTATCATTCATTTATTTTCCACTTACGTAGTACAATTTTTATATTCATTTTCTTCTAGGTGGATATTTGTCTTGTTTTCAGTTTTTTGTTATTAGCAACAGTTCTGCCATGAAAATTCTTGTACATCCCTCTTGATGCTCATTAGGGAAGAATTTCCCCAGGGGGTACATAATGGAATTTCTGGGCCATTGAGGTATTGTTCATCCTTAACTTTTCTAGATAATGCCAATTTTCTCCCAGAGTACTAATTTACACTCCCCCTGGGAGTGATTTGCTCCATATCCATGATATTATCTGAATTTTTAATTTTTGTCAGTCCAGGGGCATAAGAGTATCTCCTCCTTGTTTTCATTTTGCAGCCCACGATGAATAATGAGGCTGAACCTTTTTCCTATGATCTTATCTGTGTATCCTTTTCTATATTTTTACTGTTCTCGTGTCTTCTCTATTTGCATGTTGTGTGGCTAACACGTTTCTTGATGATTCGTAGATTTTTTTTAACACATCCTGATAATAATCTATTTTTGTTTACATGTTTCGAAGATGTCTTCCTACTTGGAGCTTTTATTCTCCCTCTCATAATAGAGTCTTTTAATAGCTGTTAATGAAGGTAGTAGAATTATCAGTCTTTTCTTTGGTGACTTGCACTTTTGTGTAATGTTTCAGAAATCCTTCCCCACCCTGAGGTCTTAAAGATGGCCTGCTTTTTGCTGTTGCTGTTGCTGTTGTTTTTCTAAGAGTCTTACCTTTCATCTTTGAGGTCTTAATCCACAATTGGTTTTTGTACATGGAATGATATAGGGCCCACATTCCTGCAACGCCACTTCTGCCACTTACCAAGTTTCCAGATATGCACAGGTCCGTCTCTGGGCCTCTGTTTTGCTGGTCACCATTTGTCATTCACTGTACAAATATCTCACTGTCTTAGTTACCACTGCTTTATAATGAGGCTTGATAGCTAGTAGGGCAAATTCCTCTATTCTCTCTTTTCTTCTAGACGGGGTCAGCTATTCCTGGGTTTTCTCTCTTCCATATAAATAGTAGAAGCAGCTTACCAACTTAAATGAAAACCATGTTGGTATTTTTATTGGAAAAGCTTTAAATCTCAAGCTCAAATTTGGAAAAAATGGGCATAATTTCCTTATGTTTTTATTGCTCTTGTAAATGACAGCTTTACCTAATTAAATTTTCCAAATGTTACTGGAATATAAAAATACAATTGACTTGTTTATATTGAGTTTATCATTGGCAACCTTGCTAAGCTCTCTTATAAATTCTAACAAATTGCCTATAACTCCATGCAAGCAATTATATCACTATGAATGACTGTTTCATTTCTTCCTTTTTAATCCTTGAAACTTTTTTTTTTTTTTGCCTTACTGTACTGGCTAAAAACTAGTGAAAGCAGGAATCCTTGTCTTGTTCCTAATTTCTAAAGGATCTGCCTTTTCTATTTCTCCTTAAGTGTAGCATTGCTGTAAGTTGTTTTCTATAACTTTTATAAGTAGATGTCCATTGTCAGGTTCAGAAAGCTCTCTTCTATTCCTCGTTTGCTAAGACTCTACCATAAGTTGATGTTGGATTTTATCAAACAATTTTTCTGCTTTTATTGAGAGCATGCCACATGAATTTTTCTCGTTTGTTCCATGAATGGGGTAACCGTATTAGTCGATTTCGAATGGTGAACCAATCTTGCATGTCTGGAATACACTCCCTTCCAATTTAGTCATGATCTGTTGTCTTTTTATATCTTGTTCATTCAGAGTGCTAAAATTCTGTTTAGGATATTTGTCTCTATGTTCATGAGTCATATCAGCCTATAATTTTTCACATATTGCCTTCATCTGCTTTTGGTTTGAAAACTTTTATGAGCTTCATAAACCAAGGGAGTGTTCCCTCTTTTTCTATTCTCTGTAAGAGTTTGTGTAATATCTTCATAAACTATTTCTTGAAGTCTGTGAAAGCTACTTATGAGACTCCCTAGGCCTAGCAGTTTCCTAATGAGAAGATTCTTTTTTTTTTTTTTTTTTTTTTTTTGAGCTGGAGAGAGCATGAGCAAGAAAGGGGAAGAGGGAGAGGGAGGGAGAGCCTGACGTGGGGCTCAATCTCAGGACTGTGAGACCATGACCTGAGATGAAATCAAGAGTCAGATACTTAACCAGCTGAGCCACCCAGGTGCCCACAATGGGCAGATCCTTTAGGACTAATTCAACTTATTTGATTCGATGATTATGGAACTATTCCATTTTTCTTTTACTTTTCAGTCAGTTTTGCTAAGATATATTTGCCCATTAATTTGCCCATTTCACCTAAGTTCCTATATTAGTGACATAAATTTGTTCTTAATAGTCTTACTATATTTGTAACCTCTGCTACATTTCTTACGTGTTCCCTTTCTCATCCCTTAATATTGACTATTTCTGTCTTCTCTCTTGGTCTCTATTAATCTTGACAGAAGTAATATCAAAGAACTAACTCTTTGTAGCGATCACCATGTTTATTCTATATTTTATTCTATATGTGCTTATTATATCAATTTCTTCTCACATCTTCATTGCTTTCTTTATTCTACTTTTTTGGGTTATTTTAATGTTCTTTTTCTAGCTCCTTAAATACTCATTTCCTTGATTTTTAGCCATTTTTATTTTATAATATGAGTGGATAAGGGTATATAAAATTCCTTATTACTGCATCTCACAAATTTAGATATGTAGTATTTTCATTATTTTCAAATCAGAGCATTTTATTTTTCACAAAACAGCATCCAGTTCCATGATTTATTACAACATGAACATTCAATTAACCAACAACCAGGTTGGAAGATAGAATATTACTTGTACCCCCAAAAAGCCCCGAGCACCCCTTCTCAGTCAGTACACTATTCCGCCCTCCCCAAAGCTAACCATTATCCTGACTTTTGTAGTCATCCTATCCTTTGTCAATAGTTTTTACCCTTAGGAATTCACCCCTAAAATAACAGTTTTCTTCTGCAATATTTTGGTTTGTTTTTCTGTTTATAAGTGGGCTCATACAGAATATATTCTTTTGAGTCTGGTTTCTTTCACTCAACATTATGCTCATGAAATGGGTCCACATTACTGTTTATAGCTAGAGTGTGTTCGTCTTCATTGCTATAGTTCTCCATTGTATGAATGTATCACAAATTAGTTATCTTTTTACTCTTAAGGAACCCTTGAGCTGTTTCCAGTTTGGAGCTATTATGAACCATGTTGCTGTGAACAAGCTACATCTCTTACCGCATATGTGCCTATATTCACGTTAGTTAGATACCTATCAGTAGAATTGCTAGCTCAAAGGGTCTGAAAATCTTCAACATTGGTAATAATGACATTTGTTCTCTCAAAGAATCATATCGGGGCACCTGGGTGGCTCAGTCAGTTAAGCATCCAATGTCAGCTCAGGTCATGATCTCATAGCTGGGGAGTTCAAGCCCCGTGTCGGGCTTTGTGCTGATGGCTCAAAGCCTGGAGACTGCTTCTGATACTGTGTCTCCCCTTTCTCTGCCCCTCCCCTGCTCACGCTCTGTCTCTTTCTCTCTCAAAAATAAATAAACATTAAAAAATTTTTTTGAAGAGCCATACGAGATTATACTCCTACCAGCAGTGAGGTTATTACTCCACAGTCTTATCAATCTGATGATACACTAATAATTTCTACTTGCGTTTTCCTGATGATAAAGCTTCATATGTTTATTGGGCGGAAGAGAATATTAGTCACTGTTTAAAAAAGAATTGTAAACTGGAAGACAGATTTAGGGAAATTACCCAGAATACAGCACAGAGGGAAAGATGATTAAGTAGAAGTTACATGAAATGGAAGATAGAGTAAGAATATTTAACGTATTATTTCTTGGAATTTGGGAATAATATAAATAATGGAAGAAAGTAATATTTGAGGAGATATTAACTGAATGTTTCCAAGAGCTGATGAAAAACACAGATCCTCAGAGTCAGGAAGCCCAGTGAATTCCAAGAAGTACAAATAAGAAAGAATCTGCATTAAGATTCTTAAAAAGACAAAATACTAAAGAGAAAGGGAAGGTCTTAAAAAACAATCAGAGAGAAGAGAAAAGTTACCAATTACGGAGTAACTATTAGATTGACTTCTGACTTCTCAATGATGACAAATGAAGCCAGGAGACAGGGGAATAATATTTTCAAAGGCCTAAGAGAGAGTCATCTTAGCGTGTCACCTTAGAATAGAGAGCCAATGACAAGTTTTTCAGGAGCAAGGATGAAATAAATACATTTCAGACCAACAAAGACTGAAAACAATTACTGACATTAAACTCTCACTAGCGCAAAAGGGCAGTTCATTGGTAAAATGTCGTGGCAGCCGTTAGGGAATGGGAGACTCACAAGAACCAGGAAATAAACTATTACAGATACCATTGGCCGGTCAATCCAATCCTCCCCTTTTTTCTGGGAGTTACGAAAATACAATTTTCAAAATGTTAACATGATTCTCACACAAATACAAAATAAACATTTGTCGAGATTGGTATAACCCATTTATGGGGTTAACCCAGGTAAGGGTACTGTGGTGTGCAGTGAAGCACCACGTGGAAGACAGTCAGTTGGGACTTACCGCAAACCAAGAGCAGCACTGGGCTAAGCCCGTGAGCTCATTTCCACAACATACGAGGCAGATCCAAGAAAGAGAGTCCCATCTCTCCCCTTTCCGGCTTCTTATCATTCACTCAGATAGCTTACAGCTGGTGTCTCGCAGCCTGCGGTGTATCGTCTGTGGCCTATATTGGTATTAAAAAAATAAGAAGAAGGAGAAAAATCTCCACAGCTCTTTAGTTTGATTTATCAGGTCGACTGGAGGATGCAATCATGAAATTAAAATACCCATCTGTCGAGTAGGTAGTTTCACTTATACTGAATTTTTTTTTTAATGTGTAAGATTCTAGGGGCACCTGGGTGGCTCAGTAGGTTAAGCGTCCAGCCTGGGCTCAGGTCACAATCTCACAGTTGTGAGTTCAAGCCCCGCATCTTGCTTGGATCATCTGCCTCTCTTTCTCTCACTCTCTCTCTCTCTCTCTCTCTTTTGCTCTCGCTCTCTCTCTCGGCCCCTCCCCCACTCGTGCTCACTCTCTCTCAAAAATAAACATTTAAAAAAAATTAAAATGTTTAAGATTCCAAGCCAACATCGAACACCAGGACATCTCTAGGAAGACCCTGGGAGGAAGGCGGGACACCCCTAGGAGCAGGGGCAGGAAGGGCCGTGGTGCCTGGTGGTGCCTAAATGGCCCTATTGTAGGGATAGGGCCCCGCGAGAGGGACGAGGTGGGGCCGAGATCACATAAATTGAAACTGACAATCTATGGCAACCAAGAGACAGCCAGATATTAGCAACTGTTTCCCCCTCGAAAACCTTTTTTAAATTACCCTGGTGCGGGGTAACAGCAAACAAGAGCCGGGAAAGGGGCTTTTCGTGAGAAAGCCTCGCAGAGAGTGTGAAATAGCTCAGCTCTTGTGCGCAGTCACGTCAAATGGAAACTCAGCAGGCCTGAGGGCCACCGCTGCTTCTAATTAAGGCCCCAAGGTAAGGCAGCGCTTTGGGGGGGATCATCCCAGCAACACAGAAATTCCACCCCTGCCTCTAGCCGCGGAAGGCTGATCTGGGCACCGCGGGCCCTGTTTGTTCTCAGCTTGCGCTGCAAGTGGCTGGCCGCACCTGCCTTGCAGACACCCTCCGAGCAAGTTTATTTTAACGCTGACTCTCTTGTTCCAACAACCCAAAGCTCGGATAACAGATGTTAAATAAAGGATCGAGAAGCAAAGCCTTTCCACCTTGATGTGCTCACGTGTATGTGAATTACTCTTGCTCCCCCTCCTCCTTCCAAAAATGCTACCCCCACCCATCCATCACACAGGTGTCAACTCTGAAAATTTGGGGCCTTATTGCAGCCAAGGGTCTCAAGGAGAGGGGGTTCTCGCACTTTGGGGATCATTAGAACCATCTGTGGGGCTCGTTAAAAGGCAGAGAGCTTCTGATTCTGACTCAGTAGGTCTGGGGTGGAGCCCAGGAGTCAGAATTTCTATCAATTTATCACCAGGCTTTGAGAACCAGGGTCGTAGGACAATAAAGAGAATGAGAAAAGGTGAAGAATTATCAGCTCAGTAACCTCTGACCCCAGCCTGCGGGTATTTTGAGACAGCATAGACAAGGAGAGAGGGTTGCTTGGGATCCGAGCAGGTGTGTGGACGGACATGCTGAAAGCAAGAAGAGTTTGTTTGTTTTGAGAGAGAGAGAGAGAGAGAGAATCCCAAGCAGGCTTCATGTCGGCAGCGCAGAACCCAATACGGGGCTTGAACTCGTGAACCATGAGATCACGACCTGAGCAAAGAGTCAGATGCTTAACTGAGCGAGCCACCCAGGTGCCCCAGAAGAGTTTTTAAAATGACCACCAAGTGTGGGATGGTTTGTTATGAGGAGGGTGTATTTCCCCAGAGAGTGGGATTCGTCCTTGGGGCAGGACTGGGTACGGGTCTCCTTAACCCCTGCCCTAGCATCCTGCGTCTCTACTGAGGCCCGGGGCGGGGGGACCTCGCTCTTCGCTTCTTCCCTCTCTTAGAAGCCGTGGGTGCTCCACTCTGGCTCCCCACTGCCCCGAATCTCCCCTTGTGGGAAAACCCAGCTGCCGGACAAAGGAGCTTCCTCAGCTCGGTTTCTAGCAAGGAGGGCTGAGAGTCAGCACACTCTGGGTTTTACTGTTTCAGGCCGAGCATTCCTCCCCATCCAGCCAGCCAGCCTCCTGCATCTGGCCAGACGTGGGTCATTCTGTCAGTTGGGGTGGGGGCTGGGGAGTCTGTCATATAGAGCATGTTAGATTAATTAAACGAGAAAGCCATCAGGCTGAAGTGGCTCTAATGCCAAAGCGGCCTATATAAGCAAACCAAAACCTAAGCTTGTAAGGGAGCAAGATTAAGAAATCAAAACCCTGGGGTGCCTGGGTGGCTCAGTCAGTTAGGCATCTGAGCTCAGGTCATGATCTCACAGCTCATGAGTTCAAGCCCTGCATTGGGCTCTGTGCTGACAGCTCAGAGCCTGGAGCCTGCTTCCTATTCTGTGTCTCCCTCTCTCTCTGCCCCTCCCCCACTCATGCTCTCTCTTTCAAAAATAAATAAACATTAAAAAAATCGAAACCCTAAGGACAACCAATCACAAACAGCCAACTAGGCTCTAAGCTATAGCTCTTTAAATGTTTCCTTTTTTTTCTTTCCCTTCCTTCTTCACCGTCTCTTTCTCCTGACTTCTGTGGGCAGAACTCCCCTACACTTCTGACTTGGTGTTGCCTGATTCAGATCGATTTTTGCTCAGATAAACTCTTAGTTTTTGATATGCCTCAGTTTATCTTTTTTTCCAAATTTTTTTTTCAATGTTTATTTATTTTTGAGAGAGAGAAACAGAGCACAAGCGGGGGAGGGGCAGAGAGAAAGGGAGACACAGAATGGGAAACAAGCTCCAGGCTTTGAGCCGTCAGCACAGAGCCTGACGCGGGGCGCGAACCCGCGAACTATGAGATCGTGACATGAGCTGAAGTCAGACGCTTAACCCACTGGGCCACCCAGGTGCCCCTCAGTTTATCTTTTAACAAGGGAATAGAGCATTCATGTTTCTATGTGGTATTTCCTTCCTCACTGAGCCCACCTTCACAATGGTTTTCAGGGAGATGGTACAGGCAACACTAATGAAAGAGCCACAGCTCCTGGTCTTGACTATACGCAGCATGAGTCATGGCACAACTGATTATACAATTTTCAGGGCCCAGCGTAATGTGAAAATGAAGGGCCCCTGGTTCAACAACCATTAAGAACTTCAAGATGGCGCCAGCAGAGCATCAAACCAATGGAACTCCTCTATGTGTGGAGCTCTGGGCAACCACAGCAGCTGGCCCGCCATGGGGCCAGACCTGGCCAAGGGATCATCAACAGGAGCCTCAGCATTGAGCTGGAAAGCTCCAGCTCTCACTAAACTGGGGTGCTGCTCCCCTGTTTCCTGTCAAACAAACAGGAAACGTAGTCCCTGACCTCAGAGACTCTCCAGGGCCCTGGGGAGCCCTGAAGAACAGATTCTTATAGCAGCCTCACGTGGGTGAAATGATATGGCTGGCATTTATAGATCTAACTCTGCTTGCTGGCACTTTTCCAGCAAGTTATCTAGGAAAGATAAACACAGGAGACCCTTCAAGTTCAAGGGCAGGGAAGGTAAAGCTCAAGTAAGGGAGCTCAGGCACCTTCCATATGATCATCACATTTCGTGATCAATTTCTTTTTCTTATTTTGAGAGTGAGCGAACACACGTAGGGGAGGGGCAACGAGAGAGAGGGAGACGCAGAATCCAAAGCAGGTTCCAGGCTGTCAGCACAGAGCCTGATGTGGGGCTCAAACTCACAAACCACGAGATCACGACCTGAGCCAAAGTCGGATGCTTAACCGACTGAGCCGCCCAGGTGCCCCGCTTTTTGTGATCAATTTCTGGAAGACGCTGGCAGTATTCAGAATTCTAACATGCTCGCCTCATCTCTAGGTCTCTCCAAGCCCTATGAACATGTACCCAGCCCTGTTTACAATAAAATTCCAGGTGTCTATTTATGTAACAAACCATCCTAAAACCCAGTGGCTTGAAACAACCACTGTTTTCTCATATCTCACCATTTTGTGGATTAGGAATTCAGACAAGCTTCAGCCATGCAATTTTTCTGCTTCAGGTAATATCAATGAGGGAAAACCCAAGACAGCTTCACTCACATGCTTGTGCCTTCACGGAGATGCCTGGAACTCTGAGCCCAGCTGGGACTATCCTCCGGAGCACCCATGTGTGGCCTTTCAAGCCCGGAGAATTCAAAGTTGTAAATTCTTACCTGGCAGCTCCCGTATGCCTCACAGAGCTCGGGCCTCCCGGAAGAACATTCTAAAGAGCCCAGCAGAGAGTTCCGAGTCTAGCCATGGAAATCCCAGAATGTCACTACGACAAGCTCAGATTCGAGTAGAGGAAAATTGAGCTCCGCCCCTCAGTGGAAGGAGTAGCGACTGATTTGTGGCCATTGCTGGTCCTTACGAAAGCGGTCCACATAAGAAAGAAGATGGGGAACTAAGATCAGCACACCATGGTCAGAGAAAACGCCTGGACTCAACATTAAACCATCAGGGAATGAATGTACATTTTACATTTTAAATGAAAATAAAATGCTTAAGATGTATAGGTCCTATTTTTATATTGATTCCGCAACCTTTTTTTCCCCTTTATTTTGACCATCGCATGAGATAAGAATCTCTCTATTGTAAGTTTAAAAAAAAATCAAGATCTTAGATCCATCTTGTCCTTAAGGATCCGAAGCGCCAAGCACAGAATGTGTTTGCTAATTCCGTGGGGGAAATAAAGGAGGTGAGGGGAGGTCCACTCTGTTTTGTCCGAGAGCTTCCCACTACAGCATCTATGGTTTGTAATGTGAGGCTCCAATTCTTTGTGCTAAATCACCTTTGTTGTAGGCCATGTTCACCTCTTGCCTCCACTGTCACCTTGGCCAAACCTGCCATTTCCCAGAGTGCCCCCCGGCCCCATTCCTCTTAAAGGCAGAGACTGTTTCCCTGGCTGCTTCTAACTTAAGCCGGGTAATGCTCCTCACTCCAGAGTTCCAGAGAAAGCCAGTGTCTTCCTTATGCAGATTTTGAAATGCCCGTCATCTACCAACCCCTCTCATGAAGCCATGATTGTTGGGGCTCCTGACGGTTTCACTAATGATCCAACCGCAGGTGCCCTCATACCCCTGGCTCCTGCGGACCCTGCCCCTGAGTCCACTCATCTTTTGTTGCCATGGTAACCATCTCTGGGCTTCCCCACCCCCTCCTCGTGCCCATGGTGCCTTCTCCAATAGTTTCTGGCAAAAGAGGGTCTCTGCTTTTAGACTGTCTTCCCCCATTAAGCCTTTTCCAATTAGCCTCACCCTTGGCTGTTTTTGCCTCATTTTACATTCCAGCGCTCCTCTGCCTGCTCTCCGTGCCTGCTCTGTCTCTGTAGCCTCAGCATCACATGAATGAAGACTGCCTCTAGACTGTCACACATCTGCGTCTTATCATTCCTCACAAAACTGCAAACTATTTGAAAGCAGAGACCACTATGTGTGTGTGTGTGTGTGTGTGTGTTTATTCAGTATAGAGAACAGGACTGGCCCTCCCAATATCTGCTCTAAAGACACGTATTAAAATTAAACGTCTAGAGGGTGCCTGGGTGGCTCAGTCGGTTAAGCATCTGACCCTTAATTTCAGCTCAGGCAGGTCATGATCTCATAGTTGTGAGATCAAGCCCCATAGCCTGCTTAAGATTCTCTCCCTCTCCCTCTGCCCCTCCCCACTTGCTCACGCATACATACGAGTGCTCTTTCTCACCCTCTCTCTGTCTCTCAAAAATAATTAAATGTATATAAATTACGTCAAGCACTAGACTAGGCACTTTATGTTACTTAATTTAATCCATATATTTGATTCTTACTCTGTACCACTATTACCTTCTCTCATTTTAAGAAAATTCCACCAAGAGGAAAGAATTCGGATGTCTCACATAGTTCATTAGAATGGGATTTGGCGTCTGGTACAAGCGCAGCTCCGAATGCCAAATGGAGGCTTGAGCATCGTCAGGTGGGGTCGATGGCAAGGGTTTCCTGGCAGGTGAGCTTGAGTTGCATTAGGGCGCGACGTGGCTCCGACTCCAGGCAGAGAATGGAACAGACGAAAAGCAGGTTTCCTGTCCTAGAGGAAAGGAGGCATGCCCAAGTTGTGAGGAACGAAGTTGCAGACGTGACGAGTGGATCCCACTTCCTCCAAAAAGTCAGACGTTAATTGTTTTATTATATATTTTACAAAAACTGGAACTAGGGAGAAAAAGAACAAGCCACAGAAATTCATTCTTGGCTCCTGTCAGACAACTGAGTCCCAAACCACAGTCTTAGAGTCTGTCTGCTATTGAAAAGGCGATTCGAAGACCAAAAGGCACGGGCACGTCCAGTGGGCTCGCTGGCTCAGTTGCCAAGCTGGAGGGCTGGGGACATTTGCCAGCAGCCGGCTCTGGTACACTCTGTCCCTGCTCCAATCTACTGCAGTAATTAGCTTTGCTCGTTAGTTTCAAGTAAATAATCTCCTTGTCACAGCTGGGATCCTTCATCAGAACAGTGGACATTAGGGTTTACAGAAGCAAATAATTTTTTTTTTCCCTTAGAATTCCCTGGAACACTAAGTTATGACCCAGAGATCTGAACGAGGCAAATAAACTTCTAAAGATGTCTAAAACTTCTGGGGAGCAGAAGTTTCACCTCTGCCTAAGAGGTGAAAGAGTCGAGTATTAAAAAACAAACACATACGAACAAACTGTAACAACGAAAAACCCTTTGGAATGGATATTGATCTTTCCTTCAGTTTCATGGTTCAGATCAATGAACATGCGTAAGAATCTGTTATGAGCCTGGAATTGCAGCCCTGCCCTCACGGAGAGTCCAGTCTATGGGGAGACCAACAAGCAAACTGGTAATAAAGGCACTAATAGCCTTGTTGCAACAAGAATGCACTGTAATAGCAGAATGCATGGAGGGAGGGCCCCCTAGTCCAGCCTGGGTCTTCAGGGAAGACTGGGGGCTGTGACTGCAGCACCGATTTAAGAACGAGAAGGAGCAGCTGGAAACTCTCCTTGCGGAACAAGGAGGCACGAGGCGGATTCTGAGTACGTGGCATACTCTCATCCATTCGCCCCCGTCATCCCATCAGGATGCCCATTTCAAAGAGGGAGGAAGTGAGAAGAGAGACTTCAGGGGCGCCTGGGTGGCTCAGTCGGTTGGGCGTCCGACTTCGGCTCAGGTCATGATCTGCGGTTCATGGGTTTGGGCCCTGCGTCGGGCTCTGTGCTAACAGCTCAGAGCCTGGAGCCTGCTTCGGATTCTGTGTCTCCCTCTCTCTGTCCTTCCCCTGCTCGTGCTCTCTGTCTCTCAAAAATAAATAAAATAAAACAGAGAGAGAGACTTCAGCTCTGCTCTGGATTGCCTATAGGGTTGGGTCTGGGGGACAGTGCTGGAAAAGTGGAGAAGCCCTCCCAGCTTCAGAGGAGGCCCCATGGTGGCAGAACCTCCTGTCCCTGACCCTTTCAGCTCTGCACCCCTGCCCCCGACAAGGGCTGCTAGAGACCTCTCGGCACCCTTAATGTCGGGGGGATAACCATCCCCAGAGATGGAGCCAGCCTGCATACAGCTTCAAACCCTGCCTGGGCCAGAGCTCAACTCCAAATCCCGTTCTCTCAGCATGGCGGAGCCCACTGTGGAATTTAACCCAGGGCTGCCCAATAGAAGAAAGGATTCGTGGAAGGCACAAGGGATACGTTTTCACTTGGATTGATTAGAAGTCACAAATTGAGAAGAACAAGGCAAAGAGTTAAATAATTTCATGGTGGTTAAGAGCGTGAGCTTTGGACTCAGACAGTTCTGGGTCTAAGTCCCAGCCCTGCCACTTCCCAGCTGTGTGGGCACATTCCTTGATCTCCCTGAACCTGTTTCCCCATCTGTAAAGTGGGTGTAATACTGGTACTCAACCCAGTGCATTGTTGTAAGAATTAAATGCAGTAATATGTGTAAACATTTCAGGCAGCGTCTGGCACATAGTAGCTACTCAATAAATATCAGCCATTGTCTCCTCTGTTCATTTGCATCGGCCATGTCAATGCACTGGAGATTCCTCCAGTGCCAGAATCCACAGGTTTTACCAGGAAAACGGCCTTTATTTGATCATTTTGGAGATAGTCAATGATTTTTTATACTAGTATCTTTTCTTTTGATCAGAAAATGAAGAGAGGCTTTCTAGTAGTCAAGCAGAGTTTCCAGGGAAGATCAAACAGCAAGCCTGTCCACCAGGAAGTGGGCTCTCATGTCCTTTCAGGCAGAGCGGTTTATGTAGTGGGACTTCCCCTTACCGGTGCCCAGCCTCTGCTCACGGGCACGTTTAGCGATGCGTGATGTCCCATAATGGACAATCCCTTTGAACAGCCTGGCTGGACCCCAGCGTCCCAAGTCCTGGAGTGGACTAAAGTAAAGAAGAGGAACGTTTGCCATTGATTCATTTAGGTCAATTCATGTCACCTTAACTTTTATTAGCAACTACTATGTTCAAGTCATTGCTTTAGAGATCACTGTCTAAGCCCAGGACAGTAGGGGCAGAATCACCGAACGAGCTGCCCCTCGATTATGCAATCAACGCTCTCCATCCACAGCTGTGATCACAGTCAGGGAATTGTACTTACATACAGCTGTGTTGTAGCTCAGCCCTGAACACGTGCTTTCGTATCCGTGGCCTCCCTGTGATGGAGGCAATCCAGGATTTTTATTCCTTTCTTACAGAGGAGAAAACAATCTCTTGAGAGCCTAAGTCCTGAAGTGCAGCACCATTCCACTTTGGCCTCCTGATTCCAAACTCTTACTGTCACTAAATCAGACGACTTTCGTCGCACGGAGGGAAAACACCGTACGTCCTTTAGAATGCATTCTAGAGAACGTATTTCTAGGAGAGCTGGCTCGAGTCCAGGTACAGGCTACAGCCCTAGAAGCCCTAATCTTCTTTTATGTGATGATCTATCCATCCAAGGAGGGAGTTTTGCAACCGGCTTTAGCACACTCCAAATTCTGCTGTTATCTGAATTAGAACTATTCCGTCAGCTGGCCAGGCCTGAGCAGAGGGAAATCTCTGGGACCGATAGGGCTTCCAGGGGGAGGAGAGCACAAGTCATTCTCAATGGAAAATTGCATGTATTCCTCCAGCCGGTCCAAGCTTTCTGACCTTCAAGGGGCACGCTGTATCTCCTCTCAGGCGTTAGTCTTCAGAAATAAAATGAAAGCACACTGGCTGTGCGGTAAGGATTCTTTGTGTAGCCTGAGCAAGAGTTCTGACCACTGCTCTCTTGTGAAGGTTTTGGGTGAAGGTTTAGGGAAAAATCATCCTGTGCCCAGAGAATCCACCGATAATGTAAGGTCCCGGACCTAAGGGGCAAGGGGTGGCCCTAAAACAGTTCCTAATCAATCAGGTTCCACCCCTTACCAGACCAGCCTGGACCAATCCATAGAGCACCTGTACCCCTCAAATAGAGACATCTGTTTCCCGCCTTGGAAATATGCTTAAAAGGAGCCTGCGCGCTCCTGTTGGGGTCGCCATTTTACGGAGTGGCCAGCCCCAGCATCTGGAATCTCAATAAGCACTCTTGCCATTGCATACGTGTCTCATGATCTTTGGGGGACGATCCAAGGACCCAACAATATCCACGCGCCGAACTGGACCCCTCAGTGTTGCTGGGACCCTCCCAAACAGAGGGAAAGCTGTGGATGGAGACTAGACAGGGCCGAGTATCTGGTGGAAAATAAAACCTTCGACCACTGGGGCACCCAAGTGCGTCAGTCAGTTGAGCATCTGGCTCTTGATTTCAGCTCAGGTCATGATCTCACCATCGTAGGATTGAGCCCCGCTTTGGGTTCCATGCTGAGTGTGGAGCTCCTCTCTCTCTCTCTCTCTCTCTGCCCCCCCCCAATAAATAAGTAAACATTTAAAACAAAAATTCAACTACTCATCAAGGTGAACAGAGCTGGAAACCACAACGTCAGAATGGTAGACTTTTCTTCAAATGGCAAGAAGGCCCCAAATGCCAGGGCCAGCCTACATTCTAGTGATTTTCTTCCAGGGTACTGCAGCTTAGTTAGCACTGACTTCAAGCCCTTACCCCTTGTCCTCTTCTGCTGTAGGATGGTAGATATCGTCCATATCCCAGACAGCATGCACAAGCACGCAGTCAGCCTATCCTGGTTACTCTGAACTTGCTGTTGCATGAGACATAAAGACCCTGTGAGGTTTAAGCTAGTGGACATGAGTTGTCTCCTGCTTGAGCCAAGCAGAGTCTTCCTCTCTAGGCTCTTGTGTGCCCTCCTGGCGTCTGGCAGGAGCGGTGAGAACTGAGCAGAACTGACTTGTTCTCCCTGATGCAGAAGAGCAGGACAGGAACTCAGTCACCCTGACCTTGGCAATGCTAAACCCAGATCATCTGGAAAGCCGGGACACTGGGAGCACCAGCAGAGATAGTGGTAAGACAGGTAGCTTCACCCCACCTAACCCCCTCAATCCCCCTTCTCCCCGCCTTCCCCTGTTCTCCTGAACTGCCCGGACCCTTTAATTTCTGGATCTCTTCATGTTCTCTCTCGATGGGTCAACCGCTCGGCCGCTTAGTCGTCACAAGAATGAACTGTCCTAGGATCCAATAACTCCAAGACCCTGCTCTCAGCCAAATGTGGGGTTAGAAACACTCTAAAGAACTAATTCATTCTAAAAGGATAATGGCTTACTACGTTGTGTTTCTCAGGTTTATGTGCATTTTTTAAGGAGAAGGTCATTAATCTTAAGACTTAGAACTTTGGGCATTATGACAAGCAGTGGGGAAATACTTTGTAGCAAGGGGCTGTATCACCCAATAGGAGGTTGTCTGGTGTGGTAAATTGCCCCCCACCCCACCTCGCCCCCATCCACTATGGTCAGCCCTACGTCACTACTTTTGCCCTGAAATCTGAATCTCCTCATCCAGCTGTCAAGAAGAGAGAACAAAGCTGCCAGCTGATTATTATTCAAGAACAAAGCAGACCATTTATTTTAGCAGGTTCAGAGCCATTATCTCCCCAGGACACATGCTACAGTGTGTGCTGGCTTTATCTAGCCGCATTTCCTTCTGTCCTCAAATCCTTAAAGGGTGTGTTGTTCCTCTCACTGGAGCAAGACAAAAGGGAACTGGAGAAAGAAATGTGTTGTAGCAGTGTCCTGTGAGAGTTTTTCTCTCCTTCCTCTGCTGCCTGGACATCTCCAAGGCAATAGGATTTCCTGTCTCTTCTCGAAACCCAGGCGAACGAGAGAAGGAATGAGAAAGGAGGGCCCGGGCAGCCATCTTTCATCGGAAATAGGGGCAGAGCCACGCCCTCAAGCTCACCACCATCAGCAAGGATTCAGGCTCCTTTGCTGCCAACAGTCTCAAGAAAAGATTGCCAGATAAAACACAGGACGCCTAGTTAAATCTGAATTTCAGATGAACCCTGAATACATTTTTAGTATATATCTCCTGCAATATTTGGGAACACATTTCAACTAAAAAATCATTCATTTTTTCAGACGTACTGAATCCAGTGACCAACCACATCATCTCTCCCACCTCACCCCCATCTCCTGTACCCTCTCCCCCAGATGGCTCTGGCCACCACGCAGTCCTAGGCTGGCCACCTGAAGTGCGGCAGAATTCCTTTGCTGCAGACGAGGATTTATGGAGGTCCCTGACAGAAGCACATAGAGTGATGTAGATCGGTGTTCGGCATTGCACAGTGTCAGAGATAAATCTCATTGGCAATGTTTCATGTCTGGCTGCTCAGACTTGTTTGCCTGAGGTCATGCTGAATACCTAAAAAACCAATAAATATGTTCTATGGTCTCAGGAAGAAAACAGGGACTAGCTCCCTAGGAGAAAGAGTGAAGTTTAGCAGGGAGGCCTCGGGCTTGCATGTGTCCATCTCCCCGGGCCCCATCTAAAACCCGCAAGGTTCACTTAGATGCCTAAAGCCTTTTCTGCTCAAAATTCTGTGAGTCTGTCCATCCCTGGCTGCTGAGAAAGTCCAGTCTTCCTCCCTCGGGTGCCACCCAGACTCCGGTCCCAGGCCATCCAGGGGTCCACCTCCTGTCCTAGCGACTTCTTTTACCAGCAGCCCCAGCGGCAAACCGTCTCCCAGCTTTTCCTGACCCATCTGACACTTCTCCACTCTCCCATCCTGAACGGGGGCAACGGGGGTCCTGTTCGGAGGTCCTCATCTGAGTTGAGCCCCAAGCCTTCTGGCTCTGTGGGACCTCTTCTGGTCCTGGTGGGTCTCCCGCTGTTCTGAGAGAAACCAGTTAATAATAAACGAGAGTCCTTATTTCTGAGAAATAGGCACCTACCCAAGTTTAGGCTGAAGGCAATCTCTTGAATGCTTTTTTTTTTCTTAGTTTCCTTTTTTTTTTTTGAGAGGGAGTCAGAGTGTGAATGGGGGAGGGGCAGAGCGGTCAGCACAGAGCCCAGTGCAGGGCCGGAACCCATGAACTGCGAGATCACAACCCAAGCCAACATCGGACCCTTAACCGACTGAGCCCCCCAGGCGCCCCCAAAGCAATCATGTGAATTCTAACGCAATGAGGGCCAGACATGAGGACTCAATGATGTAATCCCTGAGGCACAGCAGTGGCCTGGTATAATTCACTTTTAAAGTAATACTAACCCAATATGGGGCGCCTGGGTGGCTCATTCGGTTGGGCGACCAACTTCAGTTCAGGTCATGATCTTGGGTCTATGGGTTCAAGTCTCACATCAGACTCAGAGCCTGGAGTGCTCAGAGCCTGGAGCCTACTTCGGATTCTGTGTCTCCCTCTCTCTCTGCCCCTCCCCCACGCATGCTCTGTCTCTCAAAAATAAACAAACATTAAAAACAATATATATATATATACATATGTATAACCTAATACCACCCATTCTTCCCTTGTTGCCATGTCTTTATTCCCTTTATGGTCCTTTTGCTCTATTTTAACTGCGTTCTCTTTCACTAATCACACTGAAATCCATTTGTCCATTTGAACTGACTGACCAGTAAAGTCCTTGGAAAGGTCAGTCCATCTTTTTGTTAAATTAATTCCCCTGTGGGAACTATCTAACCAAACATTTGTATTTTCTCTCAGTCTCTGCCGGTTTTTTTCTGTCTAAAGCAAACCATAAAAGAGAAAGCTGCAGTGAATTTCAAGATTCACTGGAACTTATATTTTGTAACTTTCATATAAGGCTTTTGAAAGCACTTTTTCCCCCCCCCTACAAAAAAGAACTCGACCCTCTCAAGCATTTTATTGTTTGGAAAACCGACACAGAGGAGTATCCCACTTGCCCAAAGCCAACGCTGATGAAAATTTCTGAGATTAAGAAAAACAAAGAAGTTTGGATTTTGTGGTAGGGGTTTTTCCTCTTATATTTTAGCTGTGATTTTCCCAGTGTCCAAATTATACAACTCCATAACAAATATCCTCCCGAGACTCTCATGGCTGCTAATGGCAGCATTTGGGGGCTTTTTTGTTAACATGAGAATCTCAAGGCTTCACATTCCAGAATGCTGGCTTAATCCCCAGTGAGAAAAATCTCCCTGGTATAGTTTCTATTTCCACTGTTTTGTGAGAATGAAGAAGCCGCATAATTAAGCCTGGAGCATGAGAAAAGGCACTCAAGGAAACAAACCCGCCATGACAGTGGGTGACAAAGCAGTGAACAGGAGGCCCCCCACTTCCCTCAGATAGAAGGTCCTGCGGGTCATTCCCTGGGCTGCCCTCCAGGCTGGTGTTTCATCTCATACACGACGCCCAGCAAATGAAAGTTCACATTTCGGGGTCTCCCAGTGAGCTGGCTCATTCATTCATTCAAAACCTTTATGGCCTCTCTCTCACATGCCAAGTCCGATGCTACACACAGAAAATATAGAGGTGAACGGGACCCTGTCTGTGACCTCAGAGAACCTTTCAGACTCATGCATGAGACACATCTACAAATAAGTGCATCACAACGCGTCCTTGTGTGCGGAGCTGAAAGACCTCGATCTCTGTTGCAGAAGTTCTCAACCATGGGTGACTTTGTAGCCCTGGGACATTTGGGAACATCTGAGGTAAGGGGGTACACTCTGGGTTGTAGCCCTTGGGGTGAGAGGTGCTGCTGGCATCTAGTGGGCAGAGACCAGCGATACCCCCGACCACCCTACAATGCACGGGCCGGTGCCCCACAATGAGGAACTATCCAGCCCAAAATGGGGATCGTGCTGAGCTTAAGAAGCCCGGATGTATCTGAGCGAATCTGGCGGGGTCATCCCCATCACGTTGACTCAGGAATGTGAGTTCACACGGCCATTCGTGCTCTTTCCCTGGCTCTGTCATTGACTGGCTTTTGGCCCTAAGCAAGTTACTCCCCATCTTGGCTTCAGCTTCATTGTCTATAAAATAGAGTGGGAGTCTCCGATCTCCAGTCCCTTCCTGTCTAAGAATCTATAGTTTTATTGGTCCGATATAGCCTGTTTATTGGCCACAGCCAATATTGGCCACTGGCCATTGGCCACGTGTTTACTGGCCGTGGCCTGTTTTTGCTCCACCCAGGTCACGGAGACAAGTTTGTCTTCTGGGTTGATCCCAAGGCTAAATCAGGGAAGGCAGGTGTAACTTCTTCCCAAGTACCTCCAGTTAGGACCCCTCCATCTTCCCAGCCTATTTTCCCATCAGCAAACAAGAGCCACTTAACTCTTCTGCCTCCCTGGGTCAGGAGGAAATGAATGATAAAGGAAGAAAGATGGAAAATTACTCGGATGCT
Source organism: Paguma larvata (assembly GCA_030068075.1). Taxonomy (NCBI): domain Eukaryota; kingdom Metazoa; phylum Chordata; class Mammalia; order Carnivora; family Viverridae; genus Paguma; species Paguma larvata. The sequence goes on along the minus strand of CM057834.1, from coordinate 86,047,889 downwards.
GCTTGGGTGACTAGGCCCAAACCTGACAGTCCCCTTCTCTCCCTCTTGGAGGCTCTGAGGCGATGAAAGGATAAAAGAGACCCTGCTCAGGACCAGCTCCGTGGCCTGGGGTGTAGTGGGCTGGGCTGGGGAGCGGCTGGTATCTCTATCTACTTCTTTGGAACAGCCCCAAGGAGGATCTCTGACATTTGTCTCCCTGAGGGGAAGTAACGCTTGGATTCTTGGCCACATATTTTAGACACTGGGGGTGGGTGTGAGTCCAGTGCCCTCAGATTCTCTCTCTCTCCCTCTCTCATTCTTTCTCTCTCTGTCTCTCATTTCTTTTCTCTCTTCTCTCTTTCTCTCTCTGGCTTCAAACTTCTTCACCAAACAGGAAGACCACTTCAGGGCCAGCGGGCTGGAGCACAGGGAAACCAGGCCCTGGACAGGGGGCCAGGGGGCGGGAAGAAACTCCCGTCTGGGCCTGAACATAAGGCCTTTTCAGCACACTGCTGGCCATAGGCAGAAAGGCAGGAAAAGGAGACAGGGCAGGGCAGGTGTTGGCAGCTATGTTTCTTTCTGTGTTACTAGGCTCACGGTGCCAGCGGAATAGCATCAAGGTCTGTGTTCAGAGTCTGCGTGTCCTCTCCACTGCGTGACCAATCCCAGCTGACGTGGCCGATTCTGTGGAATGAATAAATGAACCCCTTTTTCTTTTAGTGGGGAAAAAACCCCTAAAATTCAGAGACATTAAGTAACGTGCCCAAGTTACTGAAAATGCTAGGCACGGGACTTCTGTTAGTGCTGCTTACTATGAGATTTGCTTCATGAGCGTATCATCAACACAGGTTCCTAAGCTGGTTACCACATGGCTCCCATTCCGTATGCGTTCATTGCTTGGGTTTTGGTTTTGAGAATGTTTTTTGTTTTGTTTTGTTTTTTTTCTGGGACAATTTACATTCAGTAAAATGTGCAAACCCTAAGTATACAGCTCAATCATTCTCTGTCTCACGCACACACAAACACACATGCACACACACACACGCACACATACACACATAAAGCATTCACCTGGATAAAAATATAAAACTGTTCCATCATTCCAGAAAGTTATCTGTTGCCCCTTTCCAGTCAATAGCCTCCCTCTCTCCAGGAAGTAACCTCTTTTTTATACTTCTAGTGCCATAGTATAGCTTTGCTGATTCCTCGGCAACATGGATCATATCAACCTCATATTCTTTTGCTCAATATAATGTTTCATAGGCTCATCCATGATGTGTCGGTAATTTGTTCTTTTTTATTGGTGGATAATATTCCACTGTCTGAACATAACACAGTTTGTTTATCCACTCTTATTTTTTTTAATGTTTTTTATTTACTTTTGAGAGAGAGAGCGAATGATCAGGGGAGGGGCAGAAAGAGAAGGGGACAGAGGATGTAAAACGGGCTCTGCGTTGACAGCAGCAAGCCCGATGCGGGGCTCAAACTCAAGAACCAGGGGCGCCTGGGTGACTCAGTCGGTTAAGTGGCTGACTTCGGCTCAGGTCATGATCTCACAGTCTATGAGTTCGGGTCCCATGTCGGACTCTGCACTAACAGCTCAGAGCCTGGAGCCTGCTTCGGGTTCTGTGTCTCCCTTTCTCTCTGTCCCTCCTCTGCTCATGCTTTGTCTCTCCTGCTCTCAAAAATAAATAAAACATTAAAAAAACAAACAAACAAAACAAAACAAAACTCAAGAACCATGAGATCATGACCTGAGCCAAAGTTGGACATTCAACCGACTGAGCCACCCAGGCACATCTATCCACTCTCATTAATGGATACTTGCATTGGTTTTAGTTTAGGGCTATTATGTTCATTTGATTTTTTTTCTTTTCTTTTCTTTTTCTTTTTTTAGCAAATAGTCTCATGTGTCTATTTCGATTCTCTATTCAAATGAACTTTAATGAGCGTCACCCTCCAGAGGTCACAGCATGATGAGAGAGAAAAAGGCATTCGATGACCTAAACTCCTTTCAGCCAGAAGACCCTCTAACTCAACCTCTTCTCTAAAAGCTGCTGTCAAGCACCTACTTGCCCGTGGTTATGACAATGTCCTCTGAATCACAGGGCAAAAGAGGTTGTTTCCTCCTACATGTGAATGTGTCTCTGTACCTGTGAGTTCGCCAAAAAAGACCAGACATCTTGTTCTGGTACAAGAAACACACCCCTTTCGCTTTAGCAGATGATTCCTGTTTTCATAGGAAAGATTCTCTCCTGTTCCACCCGCTGGAAGCTACTTGAAGGAGTCCAGTGGGCACCATATCCGTTTCAGCCAATGTCTCTGCCCTCCGTGGGAAAACAACTGTTCTCCCTTGAGAAGTGTGGGAAGGAATACCGCCCATGTGGGACCACCGACCAGGTCTCCAAAGCACTTCCATCAGACGGACCCTTGAATGAATTCCTACCACTCCTCTTTACTCTTTCTGATTCTTATTTTGTCTAACAAACCCATATGATACCTCGGAGGTCTAACTGCAGTGCACAAACTCCATCGCGAAGCCGGGCATCCATTTAGCCACAGGCAGGGGCGTTTATTCTCCTTGACATGCATACAAAAGACTGGGAGCAGTCATTTGGATGATGCACATTTTTAAAAAAAACACAAAAAAATCACTTTGCTTTAAGATTTAGTCAACAGGTATTTATTGAACCATGAAGACTTGAAGCCAATTGTCTAAATTATTATGGTTGTGCTCCCTGTGCGCATGGGTTTCCAACAATGACGGCCTCCCTTCACACACATAACCTCCTCACAGGGACTAGAGAACGAGCCGAGCAGGAGGGGGAACGCAAACTCACCCATTCCCTCCTGGTGTCCTCTCATCCCTCTTAGCTTGGCCTTCGATCTCTCCTTACAGACTTCTCCTGTCCTCTCCCTTGTCCTAACAGCTCCATCTCTCTACTGATCTCTACTCTATGGCGTCACAGGGAAGGGGACAACCGGGTGTCGGTGTTGCCACAAAATGGCCTCTCCCCGAGCCACTCAGATTCCTAGACGTCCCCTTCAGGCACTGTTCATCCCTCAGATCACCCTGCCTATATTCCAGGAGCACCTCATGTGAACTGGCGACCTCACACCCTGCTGTTTGCCTGGCACCTTCAAATCAAGACACACACTGTCCGGCACACACGCACTCCCCACTTTGCTTTTCCAAGGTAGGGAGCGAAACTGTAGTGTTTTTCCATGATCTTTTTTGGGGTAACGAATTAGTTTTTATTGAGATATAATTGACATATAACATTGTATAGGTTTAAGATGTGTACAATGCGACGATTTGATTTTTTTTTAATTTTTTTTAATGTTTATTTATTTTTGAGACAGAGAGAGACAGAGCATGGGTGGGGGAGGGGCAGAGAGAGAGGGAGACACAGAATGTGAAGCAGGCTCCAGGCTCTGAGCTGTCAGCACAGAGCCCGACGTGGGGCTCGAACTCACAGACCGCGAGATCATGACCTGAGCCGAAGTCGGACGCTCAACCGACTGAGCCACCCAGGCGCCCCTGTCTGGGGCTTTGAACACGAGGAGGTCTGTGTGCCCACTGCTCTCATGTATTCACATGGTAGGTCGGGGTGGTGCTTGTTGGTGACTTGACTCCTTCTCGTTCCTTTCCCAAAGCTGCTCTCAGCCTTCTCTTAAAATGACAGCCCCATGTATAATCAGCTCCTGACAGCCCCAACCCAATCCCTGGTGCGCCCTGGCCCTGACAATGCCATCCAAACACCGAGGTATTTTTCTAACCTCTTCCCTACTCCCCACTCCTCTCTTCTTTCCAGAACGAACGCTTTCCTCAGCATTTCTGCATGAAGAGGAAAAAGAGAAAGGAAGGAAGTTTCTTCCACTTTGATAGCTGGTGGAAATAAACTAGCCGTCAATTATTTACCAAAATTTGATTCAGAAAGTAACCAGCCGTGGACTGGATTTGGATTTTAAGGACAAACCTGAAAGAGCTTCTGAGGTATTGTTCTGAAATTTTACCAAAAGCGGCCAGGAGGTAAGTTTGCTAAGCTGTGGTTATTGGCATCAGGGGTTGCAGAGGCAGGAAATTCCCTGCATAACTAGCCTCTCTTCCCCGAGCCTGCTGGGATCACGAAGCTCCAACGCCTCCCTGGCTGTTTCTCCCTGTTCCCGGCCCAGCCACCCACTGGCTCTGAGCAGAGCTCACCCGCCACTTCCTGTAAGTGACAGCTTCAGAGCATATTTTCACATCCATTCATCAAATCCCTGTGAGGCGAGATTTCGGGGCGAAAGGTGGGACTTAACTTGCAGAGACGCCAACCACTTCCTCCTTTATAGAGTCTAGGCAATGTCTTCACCTTCTATGGAATCCTAGCCAGAGAACAGCCAAGACGCCCACCCCAGAGAACTTTCCATTCTGAGAAATTCCTTCTGGAATCACCCAACCACCACCTCCACCTCTCTGACACTCCCAACTTCCCTCACACACACACACACACACACACACACACACACACACACACACACGTTAGTCAGGGTAGGCCTAACTCCTGTAACAAACATTCCCAACATCCCAGTGTATTAACATACTGCAGGGCTGTGTCTAACATTTAGTGCCCAATACACTTACCAGATACTGCTTTGTCTGTAAGTTTTTTTCTAATTAAATATGTTGCCTTCTAGGTCATAATTCTTTTTTCTTTTTCAAATTTTTAATGCTTATTTATTTTTGAGAGAGAGAGAGAGAGAGAGTGGGAGAGGGGCAGAGAGAGAGGGAGACACAGAATCCGAAGCAGGTTCCAAGCTCTGAGCTGTCATCACAGAGCTCAACATGGGGCTCGAACTCACAAACCGTGAGATCATGATCTGAGCCGAAGTCGGACGCTTATCCAGCTGCGCCACCCAGGCACCCCTAGATCATAATTCTTTGAGCAAGTGTGACTTATACTTTTTTGTGTAACTGAGACACCCCTCTTTATAGTTTGCAGTACAAATAGCATACCTCAGCCAACATCCCATAGTTGGTAGTAACTGGTGTTCCAGTTGATATTTTCCAAGGCCCTCGTTCCTTTGCCTTCATGTATCCAAAAATATCCAAGTTCTTATTAGTATGTAGGTAGGGCATTGCAGGACAAAATGCAAAGGAAATGAGAAGGCTTGTGGAGGGATCAAACAGTATTTAGCCCTCACCGGCTGTGCCAACAGCAGTGACGGGCTGAGGGCTGGAGAGGAGTTTTACTTTCCAGGGGTATGTAGTCACCATAAGCACAGTGCCTTCTGGAAGCCACAGCAGTGATCCCTCTGAACTGTCCTCAGTCAAGAAAACTATACCGGGGGAAGGAGATACAAAGTTCCAGTTATCAGATAAATAAGTCCTAAGGACATGTGTCATGTAATGTGAGGACTACTATGGTGTAGAGAGCAGTGTCCTGAGACAGTGTCTCTAACACTGGTGTAGAGAGCAGTGTCCTGAGAGTCGGTCCAGAGAGTTCTCCTCACACTTATACGAGAAGATGGATGGTAGCCGAGGCTGTTGTGGTCATCATTTCACAACATGTATAAATCGGACCAACATGCTGTATGCCTTAAATTTATACAGGGAGGTCTATCAATTATTTCTCGATAAAATTGAAGAAAAGAAGAAAAAGAAGAAGAAGAAGAAGAAGAAGAAGAAGAAGAAGAAGCAGCAGCAGCAGAAGCAGCAGCAGCAGGAGGAGGAGGAGGAGGAGGAGGAGGAGAGGGAGAAGGAGAAGAAGAAAACGATACTGAAGATCTGAGCCCCTTCCCCAAATATTCCTTCAACTGCTTCCTCAGGCAAGGCAGCCCCAGGAGCCCTGGATGGGGACAGGCTCCAGCGAGCAGCTCACAGACCCAGAACCGGTACCCCTCCTTTGCCACAATAGTCAGCTGGAGCCATCAATCCATCTGTCTATCTCCCCACCTGCCTGTCTCAGACTCCCTGGTAACTTCCTTTGGGGGATCCCGTTTGGCAGTTGCTTTTACTAAAGAAGAAAAAAAATCGCAACCTGTGAGAGGACACTGCCACCACCACTTACGTTTTCTCCACAGTGGCTCGTAGTGGTGGACACCTGTTTGTCATGTATAGACAACTGGGACAATTCTGAGAGGGACTAGTAGCATCATTAGTATAGTTAGAAAGCCTGAGGGTTGGATAGGAATGTCTAGAATCTGTTCCAGAGAAATCCGAATGCACCCTATGTCCCTGTTTTAGCTCCCTCCCTCACACCCTCACGCACGCGCACATGCGCACGCGCGCGCACACACACACACACACACACACACACACATACACCCTCAGAGTAAAGGGTGTAATTGGCTGTTTTTAATCTGAGAAACACAAAGATCCCAGGCTGGACAAATCAAACAAAACTACAGTCTCCTCCCTCTGGCCTCCCCAGACAAGGCACCTGCACTTATAATGGAGAATATGCGGCCATGTTGTCTATGCAGAAGCCAAGCAGCTGAACTGATTGCATTTCAGATGTGGTGACATGTAAACCCGGCTTCCGAGGCTCTGCCCATCAGCCTGAGCCTGACGGCATTTCCATTTCCACCAGAGGAGAGATCCCGCCTGTGTTGTTCAGTTGGCCCATCAACTGCGGGCCTCACCTTGACTCCCCCAAATGACTGCTCTGGCCAGGAGAGCCAGCAACGCCTGGAGGTAGAGGCCTGACATAGCCACAAGAGCTGAATCACCCAAATGTTCCTTTTACTCTGTGCGCAGTGGACCTCTGCGCTGCAGAGGGGGTGGCCTGGCCAGGCCTGGCACAAATGTGCACGTACTCCTGAGTCATTTGTGTTGGCCACTCTTAAGGGCCGGTGACTTTTCTGCTTTAGAGGCTGGCCCTTCATAATTACAGCTGTGTTTCTGTTGTCACACCAAATTACCTCACTCACAGCCTTAAAATAGAATCCAGCCTAAAGGTGTCGGCTGGCTGCGCAAAGAGGGAGGCTTCGCAAGACTCAGGACCGGGGTGTTGAGCCAGTGGGCAGGGCTTGAAGCCAGACGCAAAAGTCCTAACTGTTAAAACCTAGGTCTCCTCTCTCTTCTCCTGGTGATAGAAACAGAGCAGTGCCATAAAACTGTCTGTTCCCAAACTAGAAACGAGAATGGTCTTGGCGTTCTGCCTCTGTCTTGCTCCTTCATTTTACTTACTTACGGGACAGGATCTATTCTCCTGGCCTTCACACCGCTCTCTCCCTTGGCCACGCTGCCATGTGCCCTCCTGGGGCACATCTACAGACCCCACCGCTCTGTTCCCCTTGCCCTCTGGTGGTCAGATCAATGAGGCTAATGGAAGCAGGAGAGGGAAATTAGGAAGGGGGAGAGGAGAGAGGTCAAGGCGTGTATTCTCCTGCTGGACTGTAGTTCGCAGTGGTCGTATTCTTTCCCCCAGGGCCCAGCTCTTGGCAGGTGGCCTCTCTGCTACGGCTCATTGCAAACAGTTTATCTCCTCCCCTTAACCCCCAGGCAGAGGAGGAGTGTATGAGTGTCACTTGGCTGCTGTGACAAAGCATCACATATTGGATGGTTGAGAGCAAGAGAAGTGTATTTTCTCTTCCTCAGGAGGCTAGAAAGTCTGACATCAAGGTGTTGGCAAGGCCATGCTCTCCCTGAAACATGTAGGGGAGGACCCTTCCTTTCCCCTTCTAGCTCCTGATGGTGGCCCACAGTCTTGACGTTCCTTGGCTTACAGGGGCATCCCTCCCATTCAGTCTCCATCATCACATGGCTGTCTTCTCCTCACGTGTCTCAGTCTGTGTCCCTTCTTCTAAGAACACCAGTCAGATGGAATGAGGGCCCACACTAATTGACCTTATCCTAACTTGGTTATATTTGCAAAGACTGTATTTCAAAATAAGATCATATTCACAGAAACCAGGAGTTAGGACTTAAATATCTTCTCGGAGGATATATTTCGATCTCTCCCACGTGGTAACAGCCTGCACTGTGATGAGTCCCCAGACTGGTCCCTTCACCTTTTCTCTCCTTTATAAAGAGCCTCTTCAAGATGCTTCCGTTCCTTTTTAAAGAGTGCCACCTGTTTTCTGACAGGACCTTGACAGAGACCCCTACTGCCTGGCTGCCTTGCTGGTAGAGCACCTACAAAGTTCCAGAAAGCACTGGGGATACCATGGTGAGCAAACATTGGCATAGCCCCTGCCTTCATAGGGCTTACAGTCTACAGTTTAATAGGCTCCATCAAAATATCACAAAGTAAAAGGGCGCCTGGGTGGCTCAGTGGGTTGAGTGTCCGACTCTTGACTTCAACTCAAGTCAGGGTCTCACAGTTCATGAGTTCATGCCCCGTGTCTGAGAGTACAGAGCCTGCTTTCGATCCTCTGTCTCCCTCTGTCTCTGCCTCTCCATCGCTCGCAAGACATTTTTTTAAAAAATATCACGAAGTAAAATTGCAACCGGATGGAGATACAGAGGATAGGGTCACAGAGCTCTGAACATGCTCATTTGGGAAAATCACTCTAGGGAGAGAGGCCAGGAGGGGCTTCCCAGGGAGAGTGACACCTGAGCCAGAATGCAAAGGATGAATGAGTCAACCAAATAAAGAGGAGAACTTAAGGGCCCCTCTTGGCTAAGGGGGAGACCCCAGAAGAGTATGTCATGGTGTCCCTGTTTCCTTCCAACGGGGGATCTATTTTCTTCCATATACCAATCCATCCACAAAGGACCCTTGTCTCCGAGAGAACTTTACTCTGTCTCCCATCCTTGCAGCTGCAGACCGCAGGAGGGAATCAGAGGTTAGTTCTCAGAGATCCCTATCCCCAAGGCTCACAGGTAAACTGTAGCTGTGTGGCACCAAGCGTAGAGTAGGGGGCGAGTGCCTAGAAACCAAGTAACACGGGCCCCACACACAAACTCCAACCTCTGCACTGAAATCAGAACATCCCCGAAACCAGCACCTCTTCCTTCTGTGCCCACAGTCTCAGCCGGGGACACCCTGGAGCTTCTTGTCTGCCTTTTCTCTCTCCTCTCTCAGCTCTTTGAGAAATCACTGTGTGTTCCTGACTGTACCTCTTCCATCTTGCTCGAATCATGCACTCCTCGCATTCACCACTAGTTCCTGCCCTGATTCAGGTTCTTATCATGTTTGCCTAGAACTTTGTATCTGCTCTATCCTTGAAAGGCTCTACCCTGTCAAAGCCACCCTCAGCAGCACATCGCCATAAAGCTAGCCACCTCACTCCCCTGATGGTGGCCTCAATGACTCCTTATTCCCAACAGGGCACAGTCTGGGGATGGTGCCAAAGGCTCTCCCCAACAACCTGCATCCCACTGCTGCCTGGTTCATCCTTGGTCTTCCAACAAGGCCACCACTTTCAGTTCCACATACACATCCACTTGTCTCTCCCCTCCGTGCCATTTTTTGGGTTGTCCCACCCCCCACCGTTCCTTCTCCCATGACCTAATTAAATCCAACCCATCCCTAAAAACTTGATTTGGGTCTCAACTCCTCCAGGAAGCCCTCCCTGATAACCCTTCCTTCTCATTTCCTACCATAGGATCCTCCATCATTAAATCTAACATGGCATGCTCTAAATATCTATGGAGGTGCCTATCTCCCCGATTAGAACAAAGATGCTTGATGCCAGGGACCACCCCTCATTTGGTTTGATAGGCCTATTGCCTGATCAACTCACAGAGTTGATGTTCAAAGCCTAGATGAATGAATTCGTGAATGACAAACAAACGGGTGTTGACTGTGCCACTTCAGTGCTGGAGGAGCCCTCAAAATGAATAGAATCTTCCCCTACCCATCACTCTATATTACATGGGCCCAGCCCCGCGGTCCCTCTGCTGCATGATGCTTCTAGTGTGTAGAACCTGTTTTACCGGTGTTTCATTTTCATCTCCGCCTCTGCTAGGTAGCTTATGAGAGTATTGACCGTTTAATAGTTGTGTGACCCTAGCTATTTATCTTTTCTAAGCTTCGGTTTGCCATATGCAAGATGGACTCTATTATAGTATCCACTGAACAGACTTGCAAAGAAAACTGAATGAAAGAATATAAGGTGTGTGGTCAGAACTCAGGAAGTGGTAGGTATAACTGAGCTGTAAAGCCACTGGTACTGATAAGAGGTACACAGGTAAGGGCGGCGGGAGTTCAGAGGTAAAAGTGGACTTGAAAACTGTTGCCTTGAGTAGAACATCCTTCTCACCCCCCGCCCAAAGTGTTCTTTACATAATCAGTAACTCTGGGAAGCTCCGGTGTGGTGGGTTTACTGTGTTGTCACAGAAGCCTGGGCTTCCATTTGCTTGCCCATCTTAGCTGGTGTATGCAGAATTGCAGCATGAGTAAGAAAAACAAAGAGAGTGTGAAAAAGTCAGTGTGTTAGGACAGGCATTTCCAAGACTTCAGTGAGGCTCCTGGAGAAACTAGACATTTCCCTCCTGCTGCCACATTGTCGTGGTGGGAGAGGAGGCCCAGTTGGCCATCTTACCAAATGCAATTAGTTACAAGCACATTCGTTCCCAGCCCAAATCCAGAAGCCCATCCTCAACCCAGCTTACTAGTTAGTCGGTGACAGTTTGGTGATTGGAGCTTACAGGTGACTAAGTCTGGGACTGGAAGCCAAGAGCATGATTTCTGGCCCCGGCTTCCCCATGGCCCGGCAGCCATGTCCATTTTCCCTCCGCAGCACCGCCTCACTCACTGGAGCGCTGGCAAGAGAACAGAGTGAGCTGGGGCCTTCTGTGCTTCGACATTGGCCAACAAATATTCAACAGGAAGGTACAGGGTGGCCCGTCCCTTTCTAGGTCCTTTGGGTAGTCTTTGCAGATCTAAAAAGGAAGTACACTGGGGGCACCTGGGGGCCTCAGACCATTGAGTGTCCAACTCTTGGTTTTGGTTCAGGTCATGATCCCAGGGTTGTGGGATTGAGCCCCACGGTGGACTCCAAGCTGTGCATGGAGCCTTCTTGGGATTCTCTCTCTTTCTCCCTTTGTTCATCTCCCCTGCTCTCTCTCTCTCTAAAATAATTAATTAAACAAAAGATATACACTGAATAGCAAAGGAAACCACCAACAAAATGAAAGAGCAACCTACAGAATGGGAAAAAATATTTGCAAATTGTGTATCTGAAAAAGGATTAATATCCAAGATACATAAAGAACTCATACAAATTCAGGAGCAAAATAACCCAAACAATCCAATTAAAAAACAGAAGAACTGACCATTTTTGCAAAGAAGACATATAAATGACCAACAGGTAAGTGAAAGGTGCCCAACATCACTCATCACCAGAGAAATGCAAATCAAAGGCACAATGAGATATCACCTCACACCTGTTCGCTTGGCATTCATCAAAAAGATAAGCGATTATGAATATTGGCGAGGATGCGGAGGAAAGGGAACCCTTGAGCACTGGTGGTGGGAACGCAAATTGGTGCAGCCACTGTGGAAAACAGCGGGGGGGGGGCTCAAAAAATTAATAATAGAATCACCATTTGATCCAACAACATCACCCCCATGTTCACTGCAACATTATTCACAAAAGCCAAGACATGGAAATAACCTAGTGTTGGCTGACAGATGAATGGATGAAGAAGATGTGGTATGTGTGTACACGCATGCGTGCACACACACACACACACACACACACACACTGGAATATCATTCAGCCATGGGAGAGAAGGAAATCACACCATTTGCAACAACATGAATGGAACTCGAGGGCATTACGCAAAGTGAAATAAGCCAGACAGAGAAAGACAAATACCATATGATCTCACTTCTATGTTAAACATTAAAAAAACCCAAAAACTTAAAGAAACAGAGAACAGATTGCTGGTTGCCAAAGGCAGAAGAAAGGTGTGAAGGTTGGTCAAAGAGACACACTTTCATTTATGAGATAAGTATGTCCTGGGGGTGTGATATACATCATGGTTACTAGAGCTAGTAATGTCGTTCTGTGCACGTGACAGTCGCTAAGAAAGTGGATCTTCTGTGAGGCAATAACTAAACTTATTGTGGTGATCTGGCCACAGAACCACCCCTCTTCCCTTCTAGCCTGGCTCTGCTCAGTGCCAGAGCCACCGGCCACATGTATTTAAGATTCCCTTAACATGTGGCTGTTCCGAACTGAGGTTTGCTGTGTAAAATACACAGAGAATAGGAAATAGTCTGTTGGTAGGTATATTGATTCTACGTAGAACTTATATTTTAGGTATATTTGGCTAAATACAATATATCACTATGATTGGTGTGATACTGTTTCTTTTCACTTTTTCTAACGGGGCTACCAGAAATTTTTAAATTTTTTAACGGGGCTACCAGAAATTTTACCAGACCTCATAGCTCGGCGCAAGGATTAATCATTCATGACAAGGAGAGGACCTAGCACAGTGCCTGAAACAACCTAAGCACCCAATAGCTATTGTTAGTATTAGTAAGATTGGTGGTTTTCTTTTTTTCTTTTAATTTTTTTAATGTTTATTTATTTATGAGACAGAGCATGAGCAGGGGAGGGCCAGAGAGAGGGAGACACAGAACCGGAAGGAGGCTCCGGGCTCTGACCTGTTAGCACAGAGCCCGACGCAGGGCTCGAACTCACAAGCTGTGAGATCATGACCTGAGCTGAAGCTGGATGCTCAACCGACTGAGCCACTCAGGTGCCCCAGCTCAGTGATTTTCAAATTTTATAGTCGAGTTTGTTTCTCAAGCAACTTCTTATAACAGATAAAAAAAAAATTAAGTTCTGATCAAAGCAGAGAAGAGGTCTCTCCAGAGGCCATTTCATTCTGGGCACCACCTCCTTAGGTGGGACACCATGCTCATAAGTCATCCTAAAATGTCCTTCAAGCTCCGGCATTACACATCTGCCATCTCGGAGAAGGCGACGAAGCGGTATGAGACAAAAACCAAGGTGTCTACGGCAGTGTCTAAAAATGACCATGGACTTTCAATGTTCTCAGCATAAAAAAGAAATGATAATTACGTGACATGAGAGAGGTGTTAGCTAATGCCACAGCGGTGACCTTATTGCGATATAGAAGGGCGTCAAATCAAATTGTCACGTTGTACACACCTTAAACCTACACAATGTTATATGTCGATTATATCTCAATAAAAACTAATTCGTTACCCAAAAAAAGATCATGGAAAAACACTACAGTTTTGCTCAGGAGAATCAAAGTGGTTTGGTCCCAGGTCTAGCTGGACGCAGCCCAGAAATTGGGGCATCACGAATGTGAGTAGGAGGACGGAGTCCCCTGTGGGTCCCTGGATCATCACCTGCATACACAATACCCGTGTGTCACAGCACGGCTGTGCCTCTGCTCCTCACAACCCACCGACCCCCGCTCCTGGCACCAATATGGCCAAGTCCAGCTCAGGGGAAGGGCCGCAAGGGACATTCAGCCCGGACACCACAATGACTCTGCTGTCCTGAAAGGCCACGCTGGGCTGTCAGCCCCAGTGTCTGCCAGCCAAGCCTCCGGGCTCTTCCTGCAGCCCTCGCCCCTGGCTCTGCTGTGTGTGTGTGTGTGTGTGTGTGTGGACGGGGACAGCAGCCAGCTCTCTGCCGGGCTCTCTAACAAGTTCCACGAGTCTGTTTGTTAAAGAAAAATTCCAGTGGGTCCATCCAACACATGGAACTCAAGTACAGAAATTATATTTATCCGCCCCACTGCCAAGGAGATCACATGCCCCGTGAGTCACTCCAGATGTGTTCAAAAACAGACTCTCTCTGTGGAAGCCCGGTCCCCCAATCCCGGAGAGAGTCGAATTAGCAGAGGTCCCAACTGCTGTGTCCCCACCCCACTAAGAGGCAGCCTCTGCCTCTACCCTTCCGGGGCAGGAGAGCACGTCATTGCACTTCTGTAAAGGGAAGGGGGTAAGAACTCTGTCTCCACACTGGGAGGGACCAGCACAGGCATACCTGTAGCTCCCGAGGTCCCATTGGGTTTGAGGACACCTTGTCACCTTTCTGGAGGAAAAGATGTGTTGGAAGACGTTGCTGCTTCTGCTGTTGTGTTATGATGCTCAGGCTACTGAGTCCCACAGGTGGAGCAGGGGTAAGTTGCTTTGTATTTGTTTCTTTGATGCTCATTATTCTTTCTCAAATACAATTAGAAACGTGAGGGGGTAGGGGGGGTGGGAGGGGTAAGGTGGTGGAAGGAAATTGGACACCCTGCACACACACACACACACACGCACCCCTCTTTTATCTCATCTCTGCCAATTACTTTACGCTTCTTGACATGTCAGAAGGTGCTAGAAGGTGATGGGGGATGGGACGGTGAAAAACATCAAAGCCGCAGAGGGATGTTGGTCGAGGTGGAAAAGGCAGAAAACAGCCCTTTCTGACATGCCAGAGCCAAGGCATCTTTGCTCCGTGGAATGTGGGTGGTCTCCCTCGTGCCCGCCCCCCGCTGCGGCGGCCAGACAGGGTATGTGGGCAGCAGGTACCAGGACCGACACTAGTACCCCGGGACTATGGGTGCTGGCTTGCAAAAGGCCTGCTACCTGGGGGGACCCGACTAGGGGCCCTGGACATGGGCTGGCCACACGGAAGTCTCCACGCTGCTCCTGAGCAGGAGGGGACACATCCTTCCAGCTGGGGAGAGCTGGCCCGGGGGCAGGAGAGGAAGGGTCACCCTTTAGCATTCACGTGCATGCCAGAGGGCTACTCCCACCAGCCCCGCAGGAGCCCACCTCAGAGCCGGGGCAAGGGCCCGGTCCACCTCGGAGCCCGGCAAGGCCCTTCCCTCACAGCCGACTCCCTTTCCCGCGTGGCACTTTTCTCTGTGCCCAGGACTGGCCCCGGTTGTCAGACACTGGTAGCCCGTCCAGCCAATGGCAGTCGATCACTGCTGGGGACCGAGGGAGCAGCAGTGCGGACCACTCCGTGCAGAGCTCACTCAACCCAACTGCCTCCACTGCCTGAAGTCAACTGAGGTCTCTCTCTCCCCAAAAGAACTGGAAAAAGAAGTCAGGCTCATAGGTGTTTCTGGAGATCCAAAATAGGACGAAGACTGGCATGGCAGGGGCGGGGGTGGCGAGGGGTGTGAGGACGATGAGCCTCTAGGTTCTCAGGGAGAGTGTCGGGGAAGGAAGGCACAGCCCACGTGGAACAGAGCAGCACAGAGCAAATAGGTCTGACGCGGGCGAGGAGCAAAAGCCGCCGCACTTATCTGAGATTTTTAGTCCTTCATTTTTTAAGCTTAAAATCAGGGACTTGCCAGGTCTCTGAACTGAGCTGCGAAATGGTTGTGGCCCAGAGGCAAACCATTCATGTAGCATTTTCCTTTTTTTTTTTTTTTTCTGGTAACATCAGACACACACACACACACACACACACACACACACACACACACACACCCCTGCTCATGATACGCACAAACTCTGGAGGCAACACTTAGAAGAGCAAAGAGATCTTGGCATTACGATCAGCCACTTATTCCTGTGCGACACTGGGAGCCTCCCTCAATTTGTCTCTTAGAAAAAGATAATACCCACCCTCCTAATGCACAGGCTGTTAGAAAACCAAAGGAGAGAATGTGACTTGTCACCAGGCTTGTAAACTTCAGGGCCACCTCGCGAGCTCTCCGGCAAGGAACCCAAAGGTCTAAGTTCTGCCTCTAACTGGCTGTGTGATGTCGGGCAAGCCTCTTAACCTCTCTGAGCTTTGGTTCACTAACAAGTCGGGTATGAACAGTAACAAAATTTATCTTCACTGCGTTGTGGTGAAGGTCACATGCAACATGAAAACAAAAACGCTTGGAACGTGATAAAGGACCTTATAAATGTGAGTTATCACCTACCACTTACACCAGTGGAAAAATTTCATTGAAGAAAGTTGGGGGTTCTCAACAGAGGGTTCCACAGCAACATCCCGGGACCGAGTGCTCTGCCCCACGCCTCCCTGGGGAAGGTCGGCCCCTGCGTATTGATAACAAATCCATCTGGAGACAGGAAGCCAGCACCGCTGAAACAGAGGACGTGATGAGGCAGCTGTGTTACGTGCTAGATTAGTGGTTCCCGTCAGGGTTCAGAGTCAACAAATGACACGGGTCCCTCCGGCCATCATCAAAAGTCTTCCACGTAGTTGATTTTTTTTTTCATTTTTAACATTTTTTCCTAATTATAAAAGAAATACCCAATCGCCATTTTTTAAAGACGGAATGGGAGTCACACCCAAATAAAAAGCAATGTTCCCAAACGTACTTAACTGTGCCTTTTGCCTTCCTCCTTACGCCAACCCCCACCCCTAGGCCTGATTTAAGAGATTTCCCTGTCCCACCTGACCAAGGGCGACCTCTCCCTAGAGGGTCCTCCTCCTCTGCCCGCGGCCCCCACCCCCGCGCCAGCACCCTGGCCTCCTCCCTCCCCCGCCCCCTGCCCCCAAGTGAAAATGTACAAATAAACCGGGAAGGAACACACCCGGCAGTCCCAGCCCTCTCCCAACCTCTCCCAACGAGTGCTCTCTAGGATTCGGCCCTGGGAGGCCACTCTCTGTCCGGGCCAGCCGGGAGAGCTGTTCCATCCGGCCCCACCGGCCTGACGACAGACCTGATGACTCACCTGTGGTTAGCCAGGCCAGCCCGGAACCCCGACATGCCTGGCCCAAGTCCCTGCGCCCCCGGGGCCCGCCAGAGCTCCACCCGGGGGGGCTGAGGGGAGCTAACCAGGCTTAAAAAAAAAAAAAAGAAATGTATATATTAAATACTACAAATATCTGTTTTTATTAAATACATGTAAATTATTCTTGTAAAGGCAGGATAATAGAGCAGGATGGCCCTCTAGTTGTCTGGTGGAATTTATGTCGTTTTCAGGTGTCCCTTTCAATGTGTGTTTTCAATCATGTGTTTTCAATCACGAACGTTCCATGAAGGGAAGGGCCTGTGATCAGTGTTCGATAAGTATCGACTGACTAACAGGACCCGCAGATGCAGCGCACCTGCGTAGCCGCGGTAACTCCGCGGGCAGGTGCTTCTCTGAACGCCCACAGGTGAGGAAACCGAGGATGAGGGAGCAGCTGACGAGCCCCAGATCCCTCAGCAGGAAGGACGCAGCTGGACGGTGTCACCCGCCCCAGCGTTACCATCTCTGGCATCAGAGTCTGTCAGCCCTCCCTCCTCCCGTCAGGGTGCTCCCGGCAGCCCTTAGCTCGCCCCGGGGGTTGGGGCGGTCTGACCCTTTCAGAAACACTCCCACAGAGGACCCCAACCCGCGGGGCGGAGATCCTCCCCAGCTCAGAGTGCCACGGGGTTTCCAAAGGGTTAGCCCAGGAGCAGAAAAGTAAATGACATCAATAAGATCTCACAAAAGGTCTTTTATAAGTGAGAGGTTTTTTCCTTCCACACCCAATGTCGTTTCCATTGAGTTGGTTCAACTGATTCATTAAAAATATGGTTGTATTTTGGCTTGATATGGTGTGCAGTTGAATCCTTTCCAACAAGCTCTTTGGTCCGGATGCTGTGAACAGCTGTGTGGAAACCATGGTTAGTCTTCATAGCGTCCTGTTCTACTGAGCATATGCGGAAGGCAGGGAGAGGAAGATTTTTGCCCCAGATGACAAAAAGTCAGAGAGAAAGAAGGTCAGGCCATAAAGCAAAGACAGGCTCTTCCATGTAAGGGGACTTCTGTCTACGTGTCTGGGCAAAAAAGTTTGGACAGCTCAAGGTGGGGACGGGGGGTGGGGGCGGTGGAGAAAGGCACCAGCCTTGACGGAGAGCATTAAAAGCAACTTCACCCAGGGGCACCTGGGTGGCTCATTCAGTTAAGTGTCCGGCTCTTGGTTTTGGCTCAGGTCATGATCTCAAGGTTTGTGGGTTCGAGCCCCACGTCAGGCTCTGTGCTGACAGTGCAGAGCCTGCTTGGGATTCTCTCTCTCCCTCTCTGCTCCTCCCCCTCTTGCATGTAAACTAGCTCTCACGCGCTCGCGCTCTCTCTCTCTCTCTCAAAAGAAACAAACTTAAAAAAAAAAAAAGTAGCTTCTCCCAGGGCCTGGGATAGGGGCTCCTCAGAGATAAAGGGAGGGTGTGGTAGAGACAGGAGACCACACCTACCTTTTGATAATTAGCCAGCGCCTGGAATTGCCCACAAGTTCTGGAACCATCCTGTCAGAAAAGAAGGATTTGGTAAAGCACTTGGAAAAGAACGGAGTGTCATGACAGGTAGCTAACATGTTTCTACGCATCGCCAGTCCATTCAACAGTTGTGGGCAGGATGCCTCCCACTGGGAACACAGCAGCAAACAAAACAGATGTGATCCCATGCCCTCCACGAGCTGACATTCTAGGGAGGGACACAGACAGTAAACACATATACAAATAAGACATCTGGTTTGTTTGAGGACAGTAAGAGGATTATACTTCTAAATAGAGAAGTCGGGGAAGGTCTCCCTGAAGACCTGAAGGAAACAAGGGCGTGAGCCATGCAGTTGCTGGAGAAAGAGTGTTTGAGGCTAAAGGAACAAGAGTGCAAAGGCTCTGCGGTAGAAGCAGGCGTGGCGTGCTCAAGGACCCGTGACAAGGCCTGTGGCTGGGGTGGCGTGAGCCCAGGGAGAATAAGGAGCAAGTTCAGAGAGGTAGTAAGAAGTCAAGTCTCAGAGCACCCGGTAGCCCTCTGGAGATCCTGGGCCTTTACTCTGAGTGACATGGGAGCCACTGAGGGTTCTGGGCAGAGGAGCGACAGTGTCTGACTCTCATTTTCCCGTGAGCGGTTGTATTAAGGATAGAATGAGCAGGGAGCCAAGGATGGAAACAGAGACCTCCGTAGGAGAGGAGCTCAAGGCTGGAAAGGGGGGGGCGGGGAGCAGAGGTGTTGCAAGAAGTAGCCAGACTCCAGGTATATTTTGAAGGTAGAGCCAACGACACTTGCTGATTGGTTGGATGTAGGACTTGAAAGAGAAAAGTTAAGATGACTCCGAGGTGTTTGGCCTGAGCAACTGGGAGGGATGGGGACGACGAGACAAAGCAGGAAGGGGTGGGTGGGGGAGATGCGTTTGTATGTGTGTGGTGTGTGTGCGTTTGTGTGTATGTGATGTGTGTGTTGTGTTTGTGTGCTGTGCGTGGCATCGTGTGTGTATGTGGTATGTATATGTGGTATGTACGTGTTATATGGTGTAGGGGTGGATGCGTGGTGTGTGGTGTGCCTACGTGTGTGGTACATGTGAGATGTGTGTATGGCACGTGTCTGGTATATGTGTGGGGTGTGTTTATGTGGTATGTGTGTACTATGTATGTGCGGTGTGTGTGTGGTGCATGTGGTGCATGTGTGTGTGACGTGTGTCGTGCGTGTGTGTTGGGGTGGGGTCAGGAGAGACAGCTGTTAGGAACAGGCAAGGTGGTGATGCCTGCAGCGGGTAAGGGGACCAGACATCGGGTCTGGAACATGAAGTCGAAAGTCAACACGGAAGCGAGTGTGGCCGGAAGACAGGAGAGAGCGGGAGATGAGGCCTGCACTCCGCACTGTGAAGAGGTAGTCGAGAAGGAAGGGCAGCCGGTGAAGAGGGGTTTCTTTTTCTTTTTTTTTTTTTTAATTTTAATGTTTATTTCTTTCTGAAGGAGAGAGATAGAGCATGAGCAGGGGAGGGTCAGAGAGAGAGGGAGACACAGAATCCGAAGCAGGCTCCAGGCTCTGAGCTGTCAGCACAGAGCCCGACGCGGGGCTTGAGCCCACGAACCGTGAGATCATGACCTGAGCTGAAGTCGGCTGCTCAACCGACTGAGCCACCCAGGCGCCCCGGGTTTCTTTTTCTTAAGACAGAAGATGTAGTGACAAGTTCTCGTGCTGACGCGAAAGATCCAGAAAGGAGAGGAAAGCAAACTAATGATGCAGGAGAGACGAGGTGGAAAGGTTGGGGGCCATCACCTTTGGAGACTTCGCGCACACACATGGAGAAGCGGGCTCCGGATGGGAGCACGGACAGTGGCGTGCAGACAAGACGCAGGCGACTGGTTTAAGGAAGGAGCAGAAGGTGTGAAACCAAGAGAGAAGGACCGGGAAATGTGAGTAAACCTTAGGCGGCATTTAAAAGCCCATGTGAGGACAACAATCATGGATTCCAAATGACACCGTCTGGCATGGGCATGTTCTCTGGCCACACTTCGGGGGAGCAGGTGCAGCAGTCGAACAGGGGAAGAGATGGGGTGTAATTTTGCCCGTGGTCACAACGGAACAGTAAGAAGGCCTACACAGGAGAG
The DNA here is from genome assembly GCA_030068075.1 of Paguma larvata. Lineage (NCBI taxonomy): Eukaryota > Metazoa > Chordata > Mammalia > Carnivora > Viverridae > Paguma > Paguma larvata. The sequence goes on along the minus strand of CM057834.1, from coordinate 86,027,725 downwards.
CGATCGTAGGCCTGGAGTAATTTGGCCTGGAGCGTCACATTATTATAAGTCGAAGTTAGAGATTTTTAAAACTTGTGTGTGATCCATTTCAGAATCTGTTGTATAGCAAACGCATTCATCATTAACTATGTTATCCTTCCCTGAGCCCCGTCTCTGGGCCAATACGCCTGCAAAAAGATAGCATTGTTCACCCTATCGGCGAGATTGGGTTTTGGAGCCCGCAAGGTCTGGATTTAATCTCGCGCCTGGGGCAAACGAATTGGGTGAACTGGGTGGCCCGGGGTTAAGTTTCTTAACCTCCACGTTTCTCCATCTACGAAATGGCAAGTTAGTACTTACCTCACAAGGTACTTACGGAAAGCACAAAGCACGCCGACGCGCGCGCAGTGGGCTCATGCCCGGTTGTGGTATCTGAGCTCCACATGTTAACAGCTTTGGTCTGCAGTCCAGATGTGTGCAGATAGGGACAGAACATGCCACGACACATGCCGCTCCGATCTCTGGATGCAGTTCCCGGGCTGTCTTAGTGCACGTGCACGGCCTTTAGCAAGCGAATCATTTGTTCTGTGCTGGTCTGTCCAATGTATCACGGTGCCTCAGTTTCCCCCAAAGGCTCATCTGTCCAGGGAGTCAGGGAATTGGGGAGAAGCTCAGGGTCTCCCTGCCCCGCAACCAGTCATACAGAAGACCTTCGTGCGAGGAGACGAGAAAGTCTCTGATGTCCCCAGGTTACACTGAGTGGTCCTCGTGGGCATATTCGCATCCTGAAGAAACAGCTGGAAGAGTGGGCTGGGTGTGTGGCGTGGAATGTCGGGTGGAGAAGAAGAAAACAAATTGGCCCGGTTTTACATCAGGCAAAAGGCACACAAAGTCAGTGATTTTGACAAACCTGTCCCGGTAGCCTTCCTGCCTGAGGCTCGAGATTCGGGTGGCACCTAGGAGGGAGTGGGACCCTTGGCCAGTTGCTAGCTCCCCTCTGTCCCCTCTTTCAGAGAAGGTGCTCTTGTTAATGGCCATCCAATGGGGAGCCCTCGGGTCTCCCTCCCCTCAGCCTGTGAAGACTGTGCTGCCCCAAGCCATTTACTAATCACTCTCAGTGAGGACGCAGCCTTACAATGTCCTCCCTAAATGTAGGGGGTGAGGTGGAAGAGGAGGAAAACCTCAGCAGAGCCTGAAAAGTCTCCATGGAGGTTTTGTTTTTGTTGGGCTTTTAATTTTTCTTTTTTAATGTTTGTTTATTCTTGAGAGAGAGAGAGAGAGACAGACAGAGTATGAGTGGGAGAGGGGCAGAGAGAGAGGGAAACACAGAATCCAAAGCAGGCTCCAGGCTCTGAGCTGTCAGCACAGAGCCCAATGTGGGGCTCGAACTCATGAACTGCAAGATCATGACCTGAGTGAAAGTCGGACCCTTAACCAACTGAGCCACCCAGGCACCCCTCGTTGGGTTAAAAAAAAAAAATGGTTTGGGACACCTGGATGACTCAGTCGGTTAAGCAGCTGACTTCAGCTCAGATCATGATCTCACGGTTTGTGAGTTCGAGCCCCGTGTCGTGCTCTGTGCTGACGGCTCAGAGCCTGGAGACTGTTTCGGATTCTGTGTCTCCCTCTCTCTCTGCCTCTCCCCTGCTAACACTCTGTCTCTGTCTCACTCTCAAAAATAAACATTAAAAAATAAAAATAAATAAATATCTGGTTTGTCTTTAAAATCATCCCCAAATATATATTGAGCCTTCCCTTGAAGCCCAGTGTTATGCAGACATTGAGGTCAACTAAAGGAAGCAGAAACTTCTTCCTTCCCTCGCTCCCAGGAGCTGGCAACTGGGACAAACACTTTCAGGGTGGCAGACGGCAAGATGTGAAATGTTAGAATGGATGCTGAGGGCATAAGGAGTTAAAGAAGGATCGGGGACAGTGGGGTTGCAGGGAAGGGCTTCCTGGGGAAACAGGGCTATTTGTCTAACCATGAGGGAGCAAGTCTAGTTCGAAGCCTTGCACATACATACCTCCGGGAGCTGGTCCGCTCTTGGCTTTGGCCATTTTCACTTCCGGCATCCCTCCCTGTCGGAGTCAAGGACCTGTTGGAGTGACTGCATATTTAGTTTTATACCCACATGTTTTGACACTGACCAGACATAGCTGATTTCCCACCCACCGCCTCCAGCATCTCTGTGAAGGTGAATTCATCCTCTCTAGGCTTCGCCTGGTTTACAGGAAGTCAGACCTGGGCGGCTGCCGAGCCTCTGAGATGCCTGGCCCAGGGCCGGCTGCACTTCCACACCCAAGGTCGTAGGAAACCCTTGCTCGACGCACCGTCAGTGGTGGGAGGAGAACCAGCAGAATGCGGTGGAAGTGTGTGGAACAGGACAGCAAGGAGGGAGGGGCCCATCTTTCCAAATTCCGCGCTCCCCGCACACACTTTCTGGGGCCATAATCAGTCCCTAGGTCTAGAGGCTGAAGCTATTTCTAACCATCTTCCCTATTTTAAGAAGAATAAGGGCTATTGCAAATGACAGTGTTTTCAGTATTAAGCTGAGCTTTGAATCTAGAAAAGTATTTTCTTCCCCATTCTTTGAGAACTCAGGGTCCACTTGGGGTATGTGAGTCAATGGAGCGTTGGTATTCACAGGGAGACAATTTAGCTGTGAAGAACTTCCCAGAAGGCAGCCATCCCAAGTCTGAGATGAAGGGACGCAGAAGGGACTCCACGCCTAGGACATTTATTCCCTCTCATACCTTTTACCTTCTGGGGTGTGAATTTGGTGAGGGGGGGAAACGGTGTGAATTTTTTTAAGGGAACAATACCTGTAATCTCACAATAAGAGAAGTATCCTGCCAGGGAGAAGAATGAAAGAAGTAAGTTGCTCTCAGATCCTATCCTGAGAATAGGATTTCATCCACCCCTTCAGGGTAAGGAAGAAAGAAGGGCACACAGGAGGAAGTAGGTCCGGGACCTACTAGACTGCCTCTGGTGCTGGCGTCATCTCCCACCAAGGAGAAAGTGGCGTCAAAGCACACACCCTCTTTATGCCTCTACTCGTCTGTCTCCAAGGACGTGATGGCCCTGGTCTCTTCAGATGACCCCATCGGATGGGAGTGACAGCATCATAGCAGGACACTATCTCCTTGGCTGTGGATTGGGTTAATCCAACGTCTGCCCATTGTAACGACCTGGGAGCTATAAAATGTCCCTTTGTTTACATCCACTCCAGAGATGCCCATGGAATTGGCCTGGGAAGTGACCTTGGGCGTTCTGGATTTTCGAAGCTCCCAGGGGACTCTGATGTACAGGCAAGGTCGAGAACCCCTGGGCTAACGTGAGAGTGGCCATACAGCCCGGACAGCTCCTTCTACACAACGACGGGCCAAACAGCCTCTGATTCTCAACCCTGGCTACCATTAGAAGCTGCCATTCCAAGCCTAGAAAGTTTGAAAACAATCTTCCTGTCCTGTTTGTACCCTAGTTCAATTAAATCATGACCCAGGCACCAGGATTCTTTAAAACCCCTGGGGTGACACTAATGCGAGGTCAAGGTTGCAAACCTGTGGAGCAGGAGATGCCTCACTCTCCTGAGCTCCCCACCCCTGAAACAGCAGGTAGAAGCAATGGGGGAACAGAGGCAAAGGCCTTCTCAAGCCCCAAAACCCATGATTCCATGGGAAGTTGGCACTTAACTAGCAAGGAAAACAAATTTTGCTAAAATGATGGAGCAGGAAATTCTGCTCTGCAGTTCCTAGGGTTCTCTCCGCCAGAGGCTCTGGGGAAGCAGAGCTGGTCAGTCAGCCCATCAAGGCCTCCTGCCACGCAGGGCCTTGATCGGCCAGCGGCTGCACCTCGCACACACCCCGGAAGCCTGCCAGACTCTGCTGGGGGTGCAGAAAGATAAAACCATATTTATGGTAGCCCGTGAGGAACTTGTGGTCGAGATAATAAATGAGTGTACAGAGAAAACAATATTATAGCAATCCTAAAGCCAGCTTTTTCTAGGAAGTGGGAGATTCCTACCAATGAGCTTTCCAGAAAATGCCCTTTACGTTGAAGAGGTTTCATTTTTATCACTTCCAAGAGAAAAATCTTCTAAAAGGCTGACGCGGGGCCCTCCTTCTTTAACCGCAGTACACTGGACGTCCCTGGACTCTTACCTGATGGCTCCGGGGGCACCATTATCAAGAAGGAGAGCGGTCATGTATGGTTACGCAATTCGTGCATTACGCAACTTCGGGGGGCGCTACTTACCTCGAAACAAGAGGTTTCTCTTGGATTTTGACAGTTAGTCACTCAGTTTTCTGGCAGGTCACAATCAAGTGTCTTGAAGAAGAGGTACCTTCTTTTATCTACAGGCATCAGGGGTTAGCAATTATTTCTGTGTAGTGCCCTGCTATGAGGTAGGGCTGTGGGGTGAAGGGGGCCGTCTGCTCCTACCCACGCCCGTCCTGGAGGACCGGAATGTATAACGATTATTCTCATACCCTATCATAGTCTGTCATCTCCTTCACCTGCCCTCTGTCCATTCCTAATTCTGCTACCCACCTCCACCACCCCAACTCCGCCTCTTCCTCCAGGTACCGCTTCCAAACACAATGTCTCCAGGAACAACACTAGCAAGTCATCGACTGCATACCAAATGCATCTCTCGGCCAGCCCCTGGGGAAGCCCTGAGCTTGGCTGCACACACGCACCCCTAGGGCCAAGTGTCAGGGGCTTGTGGCAGCTCTCTGCCTTTCCTTTGTCACCTGTGTTGCAAGTCTTGGCGGCTCTATTTCAGATGCCTGGGGAACAGCCAGGAGTCTGATCCTCTGATTCAAATCACTTAATATAAACCAGCATTTCAGACTGACGAAGGGAACAGTGTTATTAGAGAACTCATTTGTTGACTTGGAGTGGGGGTAAGGGGGCACAGAGGGCTGTCTGCTCATTTCCGTTTTGTTATTTTGTTGGACATAAATTCCCTAAGGTATACATATCCCTAGACATACACATTTTTCAAAACTTTGTGGGATGATTCTGCTGAGCGGCTGGGTTTGAAATCGCTGGTCTGAAAGAGTAACATTGGACATGCCTGGAAACCCTCTGGGACACACCAGAGTCGTCTGGCACCTCTCCCTGCTTTGCGTCCACCACCACTTGGAGTCAGTCACTTTCAAGACCTGCTGGCCTACCTCCGGGTCAGCCGGGGGGAGAAGGCCAGGCGCACGCTGCAGCCTCTGGAGCTAACTCTCGTCTCTTGCAGCCACGCTCTTCCCTGCCGCGCATCGGCCAAAGAGGTCCTCATCCCTGCCACTGAACCCCGTCCTGCAGAACTCCCTGGAGGAAGTAGAACTGCTCTATGAGGTAGGAAGACAGGAAAGCGGTCAATTCAAGTCATGCAAAAGGCATTGCGCCGTCTCTATGACTAAGTCCCTGAAAATGACTGACCTCCGCTGTCATAGAGAAGGCTAATCTAGACTTCTAGGCTAATCTAGGTTAATCTGTTTAGACTAATCTTTCCCATCCCAAAGTAAGGTATTCCTCAGATCTCCCCTGCTTTCCCACATGCTGTGACAGAGAATGATGGCATCGGGGGTTCAGTCAAGGCAAAATTCGAGACTTCCGTTTGGCCCAGCGGGGCCACGACCAGCACCCGAGCTGCAGAGTAGAGCAACGTTCCCCAGCAAAGGCTCAGGGTGTTCAGGCAACGCCACCCTGGTTGTCTCAGTAGAGCCGTGTCTATAGTAACTGCATGCTTCTGACAGACTGGGGGCACCCCGAAGGCTCTCTTCCTCTGCCTTGCTCACCTTCATCCCCAAACCCCACTCCTCCTCCAAACCACAGGTACAGCCCTCCAAGGTTGCTTGGGCTGGCTCAGTCCATGATCTCCAACAGCTGTGTGACCTTGCATATGCCACCATTGCTCTCTGGGGCTGACTCTCCCCAGCTGTTAAATGAGGAAGCACAATGATCTCCAAAGTCCCCACCCGGCGCCTCGACAACCTCCTCCCACATCTGCCACGTAACAGAGCTGTCTGGTTAAGAAAGAGATGGCCTGTTGCAGCCAAGCAGTGGAGCTGGGGGGAGGAGGGAGAGACTTCAGATCCTGCCACGGGGAACAAACTTGGCCAAGTCTTGAACTTGGGAGTCACGTGAACAGAAAGTCACTGTTCTAGAAAGATAGCAGAGAACAGAATGGAGAGTGGATTAGAGCCAGGGAGAGTCAGAGACAGAGAAGAAAGTTAGAACTCTGTGTCTAAGAGTATTTACCAGGTTCCTAATATGAGCCTGGCCCTGAGCAGAGGATACGTGTGGCACACCGCACCCTACGCTTAAGAACAGGTGAGAAAAGAGAACAAATCTCTGGGTCCCACTTAATTCCTAGTACAATTCTCCGCATGCTTCAGATTCAGCTTCTGATTTTATGTTACCCAAAACAGTCAGTTCATGCTTTAGAAGCTCTTCGATCGGTGGGAGGGAGAAAGGGAAGCAGGGGTTGGTTCAGGGCACTCGTAACAATAAGTTAGTCGCTTAAATAGTCGCGTTGTACCAGACCCAGTGTTAGACGTTGTCCATATTTGTCTTACTTATTTCTCACAATCTCCCAGTGAAGTATTGTTGTTACTAATCATTTCACAGAGGAGGAAAGGGAGGCTCAGAGAAGTTAAGTAACTCATCCAGGGTTACACAGCTAGTGGGAAAGTCAGAACTGGAACCCAGTTCTCTCGGATTCCAAAGCTCTTTCCTCCACTGTCTCCCTAAACGAACACACGTGATAATGAATACAACAGGGTCCTCAACCACGTGCTTCATGTCTTTCCACGTCCGTGTCTCTCTCCAGTTCCTGCTAGCCGAACTTGACATCAGCCCTGACCTGCAGATCTCCATCAAGGATGAGGAGCTCTCCTCGCTGAGGAAAGCCTCTGACTTCCGCATCATCTGCAATGACGTGATCCCCAAGCGCATCCCAGACATCCGCCGGCTGAGCGCCAGCCTCTCTGCCCACCCTGGCGTCCTCAGGAAAGAGGACTTTGAAAGGACAGCGCTGACCCTGGCCTACACGGCCTACCGCACAGCCCTGTCCCAAGGACATCAGAAGGACATCTGGGCCCAGTCCCTCCTCAGCCTCTTCCAGGCCCTGAGGCACGACTTGATGCGGTCTTCGGGCTCCAGAGTGTCTCCCTGAGAGACCGGCCCACAGCAGGACCGCGGAGCAGGGACCAACGCACACAGTAATCCAGACGCTCTTCGTTCTCTACTCCATTTCCAGAGCCCAGCAACAAAGCACAGGCCACCAACTCAGAGTAGCAGAGATAAAATAAGTAACCCCACGGCCTTTGCCCTCTTGTAGTTTCCCGACAAGCACATCTGATTTGTGTCACAATGTGACCTGGGCTGGAAGAAAGAGCTAAAGCGGTAATTCAAGATGCCTCCAAAGGCCACATGATTTGCCTGGTAACACACAGAAGCCTGAGATATGTTTCATCACTGAGTGACCGCCATGAACACCCTAGGGCGAAGACAGAGCTAGAGGAGACCGCAAGAGGTTTGGGCATGGCGGGAAGATGTGGCCACAGAGGTTGGGAGGTGAGGCCGAATGAACGTCATTCCAAAGGTTCTACACAGTAAGATACTTAAAACAGAAAACTAGAGCCAGAGCCAAATAAATACATTGTTAGCCAAAGGTCTGCTTCTCAAGTTTTCCGAAAGTCGCCACGAAGAATCAGTTAGAAAATCAGTAGTTCTGTGGCCTGGGGGTCTTGTCTCTTCTTCTCTGAAAGCTGGTCTAATACAGAGGAGAAACATGAAGGGGGCCCACGGAGAGGCTGCAGTCAGATCTTCTCTTCTGAACAGGGAAAGTAAGCGGAGGCCGAGAGGTCCACCCTGTGAAGAGGTGGCACCAACATCTCTGTCTGTCTGTCCTGGGGCTAACATCATTTAGCATCATCAGAGAATTGAGTGTTCCAAATAAAAATGATTTTTTTTTTTTTTAGATAACAGAATTTACCCTTTCGAGTGCCAGAACTTTTGTTTTAGCAATACTGACTGGCTCTCTTTTTTAAACTGTCTGTCCGAGACGTCTTGAGCTTTTATTATCTTTGAGACATTCTGGTGAAGGAATTGGATAAAATAACCTCTAAGATCGCTCTACTTCCGAAAGTTCCACGATCGTTGAACCGGGGGTGAGATATTTATTACAGGGAGGACACGGGGGCCTAAGGGGTCTGCTGGACTACCTGGGCCAACCCCCGGAAGGCCCCAGGCTTTGCTAGTTCTGTCTGGTGTGCGTTCTGCCACCTTCTACGCCATGAGGCTGTAAGAGCGCACCCTTCTTTCTTTCCAACAGAACTGGCCCTTTGCGATTTCTTCTATTTTGGCTGCTACCACCTAAAGAACAAAGCAGTGAGGCTTGTCATAATTCTGTGTTAAATCAGTTAATCGGCGAAGACCTCTGCCAGCAGAGAAACCACTGGGCTCTAACACGGATTCCTCACTGGCTCTCCTAGGTGGACAGCTGCGTTGTGGAGGCTAATGTCCCAAGAGGGCTAATCTTTGAATGAGTGAGACCGTACCTGGCTAAATTGGATTCTGAAATGGGTGTTTAACAATTGTCATTTGATGATGGCCTAAAGTTGGTCTGGACTTCTTAAAAACTTGGAATAAGTGATTGCTTCGCAGCTGTGTGATCCTTCCGGAGAAAGAGTGGGAAGAGAGAAAAATACAGCCCTCAGAAGATTAATGGCTGTCAGTCTCTCTGGGTCTCATTCCCTGATTATACCACTCTTTTACGTCCCTCAAATGCAGTCTCTGATATACGCTTTTGGTTCACATTTTCTCTTTTTACTATTCCATGTTCTCTTTGACATGGTTTGTGTCTCTTCTGCTTTATCTTTGGACCCAATTCTGATTATCTTTGTATCCACTTCTTGAGGCACCTCCCAGTCTCTTTCGGTTGACTTACACTCGCTCTAGCTCTGTCTGCTTGCCCTCTGACACTCACTGTCTTTCAGCCCCCTTTGGGTATCACTGTCTGACCAAAACAAAGGTCAACGTACAGGGCTGGGATTTCCCAAAAGGCAGGTTAGCTTCATGGCTGCCTTCACTATTTGTACTTTCGCTGGATGTGGGGTGGGGAGGTTAGCAGGGGCCTCAGTCCTTTGACATGTTGCAATACCCTGACATCAGAGTCTTGCAATCCACCCCAGGGCTCCACCCCCATCAGGATGGATCTGAGAGTCATTTTTTTTAGTCAATGGGTAGAAAGACCACCCTTGTCGTCCCTTCCTGACAGGTTATGATATTCATGGCTACTCCCAGGGGGAGGAGATTTATGAATGGGGGGATGGTTCCCAGGACCGGTGACAACATGGAAGTTCATTCCCCTACAGCAAAAACTAAAGGCACTTTGGCACTCATACGTTGGGGCACAAATTCGTGTGCAATCAAGGACTGAAATAAAATAGAAACAAGAAGGGCATGACCTTTTTAAAGACAAATGAAAATTTCACTTTCAGTAATTCCATGACAATATTAAATACCATTTGGGGCTGAACACAAATTAATTGTTTACCCACAAGAAGTTTTATAACCATAACTTCATTTACGTGCAAGATCAAATATAACGCTCACCGACATCACCAGAGACCTGGCTCTTTGCTCAACAAACAGGGAAATAGGAGACTGGACAGAAAAAGACTGTCCCATTTTGCCTCGTTAATGCCACACTATCACACCACGTCACGACCAGGTCTCATTTTGTCATATTAACCCATAGACAGAATCCTTTGGGGTGTGGTGTCTGTAGTGGAAATTTGCCTGTAACTTATGGGACGAATTCTGCCATGTCTATGCTGCTGGGAACTTTTAGGTTCTAAAAATTCTGGAAGCTTCTTCTGTTGTCAGTATCCTCATGGCTACCTCTGGTATCACTCAAGAGACTTCGAAAACATCTACATGGCTGAAACTTCCATTGCCCTGTCATCTCACCTTGAATCTAAAAGAGAATCACCTCAGCGGTAAATCAGTCAGAAGGTATTGCCACCAGTGAACGGGTCTAAACTGAAATACTTGTTAAATGTCTTTACATGGCGCCCCTTAGTTTCCTAACCCATTTTAACGTCTCCCATTTTCTTTTATTGTTGTCAAAAACACATAATGTGAAATTTACCATCTGAGTGTTTAAGTGTGTGGTGCGGTAGTGTTAGTTACAGGCGCATTGTGGTATGACAGATCTCTCCAACTTTTCGTTTTGCAAAAATGATACTTCTGGAACAATAACTCCCCACACTCCTCTCCCCCCAGTGCCTGGCAACTTCCTTTCAACTTTGTTTCTAAGAGTTTGACTACTTTAGATACCTCACATAAGTGAAATCTGCCTTATATTTCTTAAGCATAGTATCCCGGAAAATGTTTTCTTCATCTGACGAATGGATAGAGTCCTAAAGGAGAATACTGGTCTTACTGTGTTGCTCACCTTCCCTAATTTTATTTAACAATTGTTCCTTTATGGTGTAATAAAAATGTCACGATCGAGTTTACGAGGCTCAATGGAATCTTTGTTATGTCGGCTTATCTCGCCAAGGAATGCGAAGTGGTCCGTGGGTTTAACAGTGGATGTTGATGTCCACAGCTGTCTCTTATTATTCAGACTCTTTAATATTTGCCACCCAAACATCACGCACGTGGAATTGCCTTTCTGAGTTACAAAACCATCACAAGAGTGAGGCCGAATGCAGTATACATGGTAGCCTGTCTTTAACATGCATTAAGAGATGGGTCCTCATAGCCCATCCTACGATGGCAAGATAACCTCAGAGGGAGCCTGGGCTGTCCACAACTGCACCTGCCTTGGAAGTCAAGAAGAACTGGTTTCTTGGGGCCTCTTCTCCAATCACTTTCCGTTTCGCCTGGGGATCATTTCCAACGGGCATAGCTGCTGACCATAGAATGCCATTCTTGTGTTCTGTGAATTCAGGGAAACCCGGGTAACCTCATCCACGTGTCCTTTCTGAGAAAAGAGGCTGACGGCGTCTCCTGATCTCTAAGCAGCAGCAATTCCAGAGTGCAACCAGCTGCTGGGCCCTGACCCTGAACTTGTCAACTTCTTCCCTGCCCTCCCACCTCCTTCCTCCTTGCATACCAGCCAAAGGAAGCGTTCTGCTTCTTTTTTTTTTTTTGGTAAAGAGCTTCAAAGAGGAGTATTTGAGCACCTACTCCGGCCAGAAGGACCACTGACATCTGGGCACCAAGGGCCTTGGAAATGAGACCGTCGCCTCGACTTATCCAGAGATAAGTCTATTCCCCTTCTCCCTAGAAAGGTCAGCGGTCTTTCTTAATAGGCTAACACCCTCTGCTGACCCAGATGCTTCGTCCTCACTCCGATGCTGAAGCGAATGATCTTTGTCACCAGGGATATCTGAAAGGCGTAACATTGTACACTCTGGGGGCAAACTTCCCCAGAATGATGATTTCATTTTTCTCCTTGCCACCCAACACATCCTCCTAAGGACCGGGTGCGTAAGTGGCTCCCCCAGGGACAGCTCTGCATGAGTGGGATGATGTTTACAGATGACGATCATCACTCCAGCCCCTAGGATGTTGGAGAAACAAAAATAAGCTTTGCAAGTTGCCTGGGTTCTGCAGACTCAGCAGGCCCCCGCTGGGACCAATCAAGAGCTGCCTTTGGAAGAGATACGGCCTCATTCTTTCCAAGGTACTGATTGGCTTTGAGGAATGGGCGGGGCTGCCGCCTCCTGTCCGGCTCCCCATAGGTGAAGAAAAGTTAAGGTGGGCCCCCAACAAGATTTTGTCCCAGGACGACAAGCAAAGTCTTGGGGATTTTTTTTCCCCCGGCTTTGGAGGCCCAGGCGCAAGGCAAATTCTAAGCGGGCAACCAATTAGAAGGAAAGAAATTTGAACCGAGTTAAGGTGCCAGAGAGAAGAGCAGCCCTATCTCAAGTCTGCATCTGCCGCTGACAAACTTGGGGGGCTTGCGTTCAGGGAAGGGGGTTCAGCAAACACCGGCAGGGGAGAGGCTGGTACTGCCCCAAACAGGCCATCAGAGTGGGGGGGTGGGGGTGGGAAGGATGGAGGGCACTCTGCTATGCGCTCGGTGTTTTTAATTTTTTAAAGCCTTTGCATGATTTCTCCCAGGCTAACCGGCAGCCGCAGAGGTGTGATTTTGATTGGGTAGGGGGTTTTTTGCTGAGCCCTAGAATGAAGCTACTCCAGAAGTAACCACGCGAAGGGGGAACCCACTATGCCTCGGCTCCTCGTCCTTCCCCGCTCCCGTTCTGCTGGGCGTAAAACCATGCTCGCCAATCCCACCTAAACAAGGAGGCAAGAAGCCCAGCCTTTTGTGCAAACGGGAGCTGTGACTGCCCTCCCTTTCTGCCCCCAAGACAAGAGAGGGCTCTTGGAAGCCGAGAAGGCTTTGAGAAGTCTTTTCCGGGCTGAGCCGTCGCTGGAGGCCCCTGGCGGCCCGCCCGGGCGCAGAGGTCCACGATGGGCCTGCTCCAGGGCCTTCTCCGGGCGAGAAACCTGCTGCTCGTCGTCTGCGTGCCGCTCCTGCTGCTGCCTCTGCCCATGCTCCACCCCAGCAGCGTGAGTACCGCCTGTCCCCTCCTGTCCCTGCCGGGGCCGCGCGCGCGTCAGGTGCCAGGGCGGGGAGGGCGAGGGATGCGGCGCCCTGCGTCTCTCCGCAGGGTTTTCCCCGGGGCGCAAGGCGTGCACGTGTCCTCCTGGGGTAGGCTCCGCTGCTTTCTTCCCCCGGACTGCCACTTTTGTCCCTCTACCCCATTCCCAGGGCCCCGGCCGCGTGGCCCCCGGGTGAGTTTGGAGGGGCGGCCGAACCGGCCGGTGGGTGCCGCACCATCACCGGGCCGCCTGAACTGGCCACAGGGGCCCCGCGCTGTGCCCGCATGGAGAAGGACACACTGCTGGGCCTGCATTTGTCCGGGGTCACATATGACCATCTTCCTGTGAGGAAGCTGGAGAGAGGGAGGCCTCCCAGTAAGGACCCTGGGGGCGGGGAAGGAGGAGATGGGCAGGCAGGGGATCGCCCTTGAGACTGGGACAGGGGTGTCGCTGTGGGGGCTTCTCTGCACCCACCCAAGGTCTGTGGCCCGGCCATGCTGGCTTCTGATAACCACGCTTTGAAATGCAATGGCTCAAGTTCCCTCTGAGCTTGACATTCAAAGCAGAGCTTGGCCTGTTGCCCTGGTCCATGCATATGGCCCTTTGATTGTTTGTACCCACTGTTTTCTCTGCGTTCTTGAAGGCGAGACATTCAGTGACGCCATAAAAAAGGAATAAGTAAGCCCCCAACTCTAGACTGGGACCTAATTTTTGACAGGGTTTGCGTGAGCAGAAGATGCTGGAAGCTTCGGCTCTGCCTTTGGCTTGTTTGTCAGACCATTGTTGGCCTCCCTTCCCTTTCTGCCTCCTTCCTCCTCCTCCTCTCCCTCCTCCATCTCCCCCTCCTCCTTCCCTCCTTGCAGGGGCTTTACCCCTCCTCCGCTGCCACTACCCTCAAGACTTTAGGAAAAATAAGCTAAGAGCAGTTAATCATGTTTGTGGGAGGGGGAGAGATTTTCCAGGCGGCTCCCTGAGTAACTTGGTAACGGACATTGAGTTATAAAGTTAAATAGAGGGGATTAGAATGGCTCGTCTTAAAAACAAACTGGCTTAAATCTTTACTAGAATAAATACCCCCGAGTGCCAGGGAGACGCTGATTAACACCAGGCTGGGATTAGCAGATGGTGATTGCTGCTGACAGTTTCCCTGGGCTTACACCAGTCAGTTCTCCGATCTGTCCAAAATGGGCTGATTCTTCTTTCTTTCTTTCTTTCTTTCCTTCTTTCTTTCTTTCTTTCTTTCTTTCTTTCTTTCTTTCTTTCTTTCTTTCTCTTCCATTCTTTCTTTCTTCCTTTCCTTTCTTTCCTTTCGTTTTTCTTGTAGTTGTTGTGTTTGCTCAATGTCAGGTCGCATTTAAGGGAGTGTTAACCACAGACACACCATCCCCTTCTCCATGGCGGTATCAGGCACCTTTCTGGCCCCTGTGAGTCAGCCCCGTGTTTGGAGACCACAAGTCTAGGGTGTGGCATTGCCTCCATTTCATTCTGGGGCCCTGGCTTTGAGCTTCTGAGTCACCAGTGACAGTAAGAAGCATCCACAAGAAGAAAAATATAACATTATTGAAGTAAGCAAAATAATCTATAAATTCGGTGGAAGGCAGGTGTTATCTGAAAGGGAAGAGAAGAGGAAGGGCAGCCGGGCCTCTGCTCTGTTTGCATCTGTAAAGAATTTTCGAAGAGAATTTTTAAAGCTGGACTTACTGAGACCAAGAGACGTTGCCCTTTCTTGACCTAGCCAACTTCTGTCAGACTGAGTTTCACCTTAGAGCGTGGTTTCTCAACAGCCACACTAGTGATGTTTGGGGGCCAGATAATTCTCTCTTGTGGGTAGGGCTGTCCTGCGGTTGTAGGGCGTTCAGCAGCACCCCCAGTCTCTACCCATTAGATGCCAGTAGCACATACTGCCCGCCCCATGATGGTCAAAAACGCTTTCAGATATTACCAATACCCCTGGGGCGGGGGGCGGGGTGCAAAATCACCTCCTGTTGAGAACAAGTGCCTTTTAAGAAAGTCCACATAACACGACCTCAGGGGCTCCCAGTCAGTGCACATGGGGTAGCGGAGGGTGGATATTTTGACTCCCTGAGGACAGCTGGATAGAGCCCGGAGCGGTCGATGCCTTCCGAGCCAGAACATAGCTTGCTCGCCACTTACCCAGTTTGCCCTGCAAAGATGATTTCTCTGTGTGTCACAGTGTCAACAAGAGCTCTGCTATTCTTCTACAATGACGTCAAAGCACCTCGAGGTCACCGGTGCCCGCAGCGAGCGCAAACCAACACGTAGAACGTCCCTGACCCGTTCTTACTCCCGTGCATTAAACTTTTAGATTCTGATTTTAATCCTCAGGATTCCTAAACAGACCCGTGTCTGCTCTGGGCTGGAGCTGAGAGAGGTGACCTGGCCGGGCGCTCCTGGCCTGCTGTTCTGATGAGTCTTCAAAGTGAGCAGCCACAGCTTCGTTTTAGGAAGGGTTAGAAGGACCTTCCCCTTTTTCCTGCCCAGCTCTCTAAAAACCAGGGGCCCAGACTCAGTTTACCATGTGACCGAAGAGGGGGTTTGTCCATAAATTAGCCCTGCTTCAAGTGTCCCCGCTGGGCTAAAAGTCACACCCAAGCCCCAGGCTAAATTGCAGAAAGGCCTCACAGTCATTTATGACAGCAAATAAACAGACCTCAAGCCCCTTCCAGTCAAGCTGAATGGTGATCAGACAGCATGGAAAAGGAACAGAAGCAAACATCGGTTGGTAGCAGAGTCAGGAAACATCCAATGTGGGGAAATGCCACTTTTGAGCTCCCTCCTTTATTTATAAAAGGAGACAACAAAGAGCTGGCAACACTATCCTTTAAAGGCACTGCCTGAATACTCATCACCCCCTCCATACCTGCTGACGAGTGGCAGTGATAAGCGATCTAGGGTTTCCAGAATATTCTCTCCGATAGATAAGAAACCTGAGAGCCAACAGAGGAACCCAGTTTGGTTCAACCAATATTAATTAAGCTACCTGCCGGACCTCGGCCGGATGTGGGATCCCAGGATTCCTATAATCAAATCTCACAAGAGTTTTGGGGGTTATCTAAATATAAGCTCCACCCATTGAATTTTTAGAAGGTTTAGAAGGAGCAAAAGGAAGCTTATGTAAATTCCATGGGTGAAGTGGGCGAGAAATATGGAAAGGCCCTCTGGAGGCCCTCTCTTGGCCATTCTTCTGCTCTAAGAAACTCCAAGGAAAAATGATGGTGGGTTATCCTGTCCTTTATAATGCTGGATGAAGGGGCGCCTGCGGGGCTCAGTCGGTTAAGCATCTGACTCTTGATTTCAGCTCAGGTCGTGGGTTTGGGCTCTGTGTGGGGCATGGAGCCTACTTAGAAGAAATGCCGGATGAAAGCGGCCTGCTGACTTCCTCCAAGCCAACCCATTCTAATCCCTAAATTTACCTTGGCCTACCCAAATCCTCCTAATTCAAACTAAAATGGTGCCTGGTAGAAAGTTTTGTCTGTCTCTCTATCATTCTTTCTCTCCATCTGTCTTCCCTTCCCCCTGCAGCCCCTTCTCCCAGCTAACTTAATTCGTGGCTCTGTAATGACAACGAAGATGAAAGGTTCTCCGTGAGGGACAGATATTGTATCCACTTTATCTTCAGCTGAGTTAAGACCTGCCATTCTGTTTCTCAGAAAAGAGATGGAAATAAGTGGGCTCAAGTCGGATAAAGGGCTCTGAACTTCTTTAGGTGGTTCTGTTTCTGCAGCAAAGGGGGTATTTCTCTAAATTGCATTATTTTCCCATGGAGCTTCCCCCCCCCACCCCCCTTACTGATTATGTTGTCTTATCGGTGACTTCCAAAAGTTTTAACTTCTCTCTGATCTTTTGGCCCCAGAGGAGATCTCAGTGGGAACTACAGTCAACAATTATTGGGCCCAGTTCCCATGTCTCAAATCCCAAGGCAGTAATCCATGCATATCAGGAGGGAGCAAGGTCCCATCCAGCCCAGCTGGGTTAATCACTCCTGACGCCCCTCACTGATCATGGCGACCTTTTGTAACGTTTGTGCAAGACTTGGAGGAGGCTTGTTCTGAACCCAAGGGAGAGATAAACAGAACAAGATTTGTCAGGTTTCTTGATTACCAGCCAGCCGCAGGGCAGGTCGGACCTGAGCCCAGATGGTTTAGAACCATGTATAAATTGAGGAACCCACAGCCAGCTTGGACCTTCTAAACAGTGGCCCTCCAGGTCCATCGTTAGGGCCCTTGGATAGTGACCTCTCCCAAGAGTAAGCCAGTGACCTTTTTCAGCACCATGAATCGGCATCATTTCGAGCAACCAGAATTACTAGAGGCTGAGGTTCAAAAGGGCAGATTGTTGATAACGAAGTTGTACATTTTTATTCTGTGCACCCCAGTGTTGTACAGCCAGGAGGGGGAGGGGGTTGGGGAAAACGCTGGTAAATTTCCAGCCCTTCCCTTCTAGGTAGACAGTGTTTATTTTCCCCTGTGTCCCCTGGATGTTTCCCTGGGCATCGGACAGGTGGAATAAAGTCCCAGAGCAAGGAGAACCAGATTTTGGTGAGGGCAATGGTTCTCACCCCGGGCCAGATTTCCCCACGCCCACCCCGAGGGACATTTAGCAATGTCTCCTAAAGACATTTTTGGTTGTCACAATGGGGGACGTGCTACTGACATCTAGTGGGTATAGGCCAGGAATGCTAAACGTCTTAATGCACAGGACAGTCCCCCCCCAGCAAGGAATTATCCAGCCCCCAAATGGGCCAGTTTCAGAGCTCACATACGAATTGGTTACACAAATTGGTCCCTACTTTCAATCACCCCAAAAACATCCACGCCCAATCAACTCGACACCAAAATATCACGCTCCATGTTAAAGCTGTGAATTCCAGCTTCGGAGCGTATGATCTCGGGTCTGGACACGGCAGTTCATTGGGGTCCCCGCCCTGCACAGTTTCAAGAGCGAGCAGAGCTGGGACACGGTAAGTTTGGGGGCTCCCCTGCTGCAAACCACGCGCCAGGCCCTGGTCCACCCGAGAAGCAGTCATTACTTCACACGCCAAAGTGTGGGCCCCGCCACGTATCCCCCACAGGCCCCTGCCAAGGCCAGCTTCGCGCCCCGCCCCCCCCCCCCCCCGCCCCCGGGCTGTGTCCTGGCACCCATGTGTGAGCCTGGGTACCGGCTGCCTCTGCCCCGGGTCTCGTCTGGATTCTCGGCGGGAGTGGCTGTCCCTGTGACTAACGGTTGCCCACTCTCCTTCCCTTCCAGGAGGCCGCGTGTGCTTACGTGTTGATCGTGACTGCCGTGTACTGGGTGTCTGAGGCGGTGCCCCTCGGAGCTGCAGCCCTGGTGCCTGCCTTCCTCTACCCGTTCTTCGGAGTCCTCCGATCCAGCGAGGTGAGACCGCTTGTGGCCCAGGCCCCTGCTCGGGTCCCGCCAGGCCAGTGAAAGTGGGCTCAGGGTGAGGGGAGAGTCACAGAGCACTTGAGGAGGGGGCTTTTTTTCACCCTCTGAAACACTCTCTTAGCACTAAGCCTTTGCACCTGCTATTCCAGACCCCGCGTTCCTCTCCCATGACCCTCACCTCCCTCAGACTGTCACTTTCAGGAAGCCTTACTTGATCAATCACACCTTCAGTCCGAAACCCTCTAGGAACTGTGTGATTGGTACATACAAGTAACCTGCTGTTGACCTTTGTCAGTCTTTTGTACGCCCACTTAAAGCAGAACCACTCAAAGGCAGGGGTCAGCTTCCCAGGTCTTTGGAATCTTACTATAACCCTGAGCCCTATACAGTAGGTGCTCAATAAATGATTGTCGACAGACTTACCATGCTTTCCTGAGTCCTGACAATATTTTCATCCACTTCCTCTAAAAAAAAAAAAAATTCTATTCCTTCTTGCCCCCCTAACTGGAGATTACTGCATATTCTTTCCTTGACTGCTATCTATCTAGAACCTGCCTTCTCTGTCTACTCTCTCTCTATGGCCTTCTTAAAAGCTCACACGGAAATTGTCAATATCAAGCCCAGGTTGTGGTCTGCTTTCGGGGCAAACACTCACACCTACCACAAGTGGGAAAGAAGAAAAACACAACCAGAACCCAGGAGATGAAAGACGGTCCTCATTCATTAATACCTGGTTCTATTTAGACTCTTGTTATAGCACCTGGTCTCTGATTCGAGTTTCCAGTAAAGATTGAATGGCAGAGACTAAGGACAGAGGCACAGAAGAAAGACGAAAGGGAACTAATGTCTGCTGGTCTACTAGGAATCAGGCACTATACTGGAGGTACTATATGCGCTAAGCAGTACCCCTGAGATCTCTCCAAGTGGGTGTTAATATTCCCATTCTAAGGATGAGGAAAGAGGCTCAGTGAGTTAAGAAACTCACTCAAGGTCACAAAGTAGGAAGTAGCAGAAAGGATTCAAACTCTTAGCTATTAGATTTCAAAGTCTATATTCTTGCTTGCTATGCCGGAAGGAAGACATTCCACAGAGTAGCCTCATGGTGAGTTATTACTAAGAACTCTGCATCTCCTCTCCTGTGTGACGTGAGGAGGAAATAATGAAGCTGGGCCTATGGGATGCCTTAACCATGAGAAACAGAACTTGTTTGAAAGTCCAAAGGTAGAATTAGGTGATCCCCTAATTGTTGTACTTGACCTCGTCTGAGTAGGTTGTCTTTCTACCAGATGGTCTCAACTGGCCAGTTTTCTGTTTGTTTGTTTGTTTGTTTGTTTGTTTGTGTTTAGGGTGTTTTCGGTTTTGGTTTTGGTTGTTTCTTTGTTTTATTCTGTATTATTTCAGTTTTGGGGTGAGAGGGTTGGTGGCAATGAGTAGCCATAGTGGCTTTAGGTGTTCCGAAAAGGATAGGATCCCCTAACCATCAGCAGTGTTTTTATCCTTGGGGATGGGTACAACGCCAACATCCTGGGACTCACATGAAAGCTAGCCTGTGACCCAAATCACCAGAGGGTTGCTCCAATGTGTCCCCTTCCTTTGTGGGGAAAAGGAACAGGTAGCTTGGTCTGTGTGCATGCCTAAAAGAACAACCAACCTTAATGTTCATTTATTTTTGAGAAAGAGAGGGACACAGAGTGCGAGCAGAGGAGAGGCAGAGAGAGAGAGACAGAGAGAGAGAGAGAGAAACAGAATCCAAAGCAGGCTCCAGGTTCTGAGCAGTCAGCACAGGGCCCGACCCGGGGATCGAACTCATGAACTGCGAGATCATGATCTGAGCTAAAGTCAGACGCTCAACCAACTGAGCCACCCAGGCGCCCCAAGAACAACCCACCTTAAATATGACTTTTCTGAAGAAAAGTGTTTAAGCTTATTCTGCACGTTTCTCTTTAAAAGTGAGAAACCAAAAGCCAGCCAGTCAGAGAGTGAAAACAGAAGGCAGAGAAAAGAGTGACGTTACAGAAAAAATGGACGCTTAGCATTTAAAGTGAGCGAACTATTAACGAAAAGATTTCTATCTTTGTATTTCACTGCAAGCAGCCTCAAAGCCAACAACACACTTTAGCCTTGAAGGAGATGATGTCCCTATTTCTCCAAGGGCTGCCAGAGCAGGAGTCCTCCAGAGGAGTGGTCAACTCAGCGCCTCAGCACAGTAGAGCTGTTGCTAGGCAACCCTTCACTCAAGGGCCCGCCCTTTGGCACAGCCAGGAAGGCCAAACCTATAAGGTGTCTGTTGAGTCAGTGGTTTGAAGGATAACGTGACTTTGTGAGGAGAAAAGGAAGACTCTCCGGTGAAGGATTCGGCATTCTTATTGCTGGGGCTGGAGATGGAAAACACTAGAGGAGCCAGAGGGCAAGTCTTATCATTTGAGGCGAAAGCTCTTGCCCCATCTGTCTGATAAAGTGGCAGCGCCTGGCGATGATATTTAACAGTTGGGTTACAGGAAGCAGCTTAAGCCGGATAGAGTCTGTTTAGCTGGCTTTTTAAGCTCAGATCAGAGGAAAATGCCGATAAGTGGAGAACATGGCTTGCGACCCTTTGTGAGTCACCAAACTTTGCAGATAGAGACCTATTCCAAACACCTAATCCATGACCAGCAGCCACACCCCTACCCCAGATGTGTCCCGGCTCCCCAGGGAAAGTCAGGCTGGGGGGGGGGGTCTTTGGGAGTCCCCTTTGCAGTCAAATCACCTAGTTGTCACTCGCCAAGCCCACCTTGTGCTTCCCTAGCCCTTTGCCTTGACTCAGAGTTCTCTCCAATTCCTTCCGCCTTTAAAATCCTGCCCAATCACCCTCTATAGTGAAGCCTTTCCAAAGACCTCAGCTAAAAGTGTGGTTTCCTTCCCTTGGAGACTATTTGATGTCCTTATCCTTTAAATGGTACATCAGATACACCTGATATAAACCTACTGTAGACATGTCCTCTCTCCACGAAGATTCACAGCCCCTAGGATTGATGGTGTCTATGGCCCGGATGTAGTGCGGTCTATACCTTCAGTTAATGGTCTTAGGTGCAAGGTTTCTTGAT
The DNA here is from genome assembly GCA_030068075.1 of Paguma larvata. Taxonomy (NCBI): domain Eukaryota; kingdom Metazoa; phylum Chordata; class Mammalia; order Carnivora; family Viverridae; genus Paguma; species Paguma larvata. The sequence goes on along the minus strand of CM057834.1, from coordinate 86,006,635 downwards.
GGTGTGGCAATAGTGTCCCCTCCACCTGAAGGGAGGCATGTGGACAGGATCAGTATGACTCTGGACCCATGACTTTTGTCCCTCCTGTTATTCACTCAACATTCAGAAAAATACTCTCTGAGTCCTGTGTCTACCACGTGCAATATGGGATGTGACAGGGACCCTGAAGGTGACAAAAATGAAACCCGTAATTTCTCCCCTCCGAATGTCACTGCTGATGCTTCTGAGTTTCCTACTGTCTGCTTGGAGTATGCATACAAATGGTTAATTTTCACGATGGTGATTTGATGGCCAGCAGGTGTTAAGAGTTTGTTGTGTGCAAAACTCAGACTTCCGTCTCTCAGTCTTGCTGAAAGGAGATAGAAAATGATAGAAATGGCTCCTGACCTTGAGAAGTTTCTATTCTAACAGAGAGAAGGCACAAACCAAATCGGAAAACACTGAAGACCTATGCGATAACGCCTTGTTTTCTGGCATTGCAGAGGCGTCACGCAATTCCCCGAGAGGCCATGTTCTAGATAAATGAAATTACCCCACCAAGTGCCCAATCTTTATATTGACCACTTTTTGACTGAGGCCTTTCTAGAAGGCTTTCTAATTTCCCGAGCCTTTCAAACAGAAGCTGTTAAATATGAATTAACTTTTTCTTTGGAATCTTTAAAATTTCCAGGGGAAAAAAAAAAATTTCTCACTCCAAGGAGCCAGTGTGGGCTGGATGATAACACAGTTGAGTAACTTGAGTGCTGGCTAAACAGCAGAACCTAAAGAATCTTGAGTCACATGTTGGCAGTGGACCGGAGAGAGAGCTCGAATGAAAATACAAAAAGGCGTGTGATCAGATCCGCCGATGACTCCGAGTTGGATGGGCCAAGTAACGTCCAACTGACAAGATCAATGTTGACAGGAAGAGACAATGGCCTGGAACTGACAAAATGAAGTTTAATAGGGATAAATGTTAACAGTTTGTGTGCAAAGGACCCTTGGCTTTTAGTTGAGTAGAGATTCCGTGTGAATCATCTATCAGTCCGCTGCGGCTGCCAGCACGTCGAGCATTTCCCATGTGCCAGGCGCCATGGGACGTCTTCCGCATGCACTGACTCACTTAATCCTCTGTAAAGTGGCTCTTATTTTTATCTTGACAGAGGAGTTCAGAAATTGAAGTTCAGAGAGGTTAAGCGACGTGCTAAGGAATGGAGCCAGGACCCGAACCCAGATCCCAGAACTTGCACCCTTAGCCACTGGCCAGTATGTACTGAAATCTGCTGAGCTAGTAAACAGGTGTCCAGAGCATCAGATTCTAGATAAGGAGCTCATGCAGTGGAGGGTAGCCAAGATGTCCAAAGTCTTGAATGTGACTCACATGAGGAAAGAAGACTCCAGAGTGATGTGATTTCTGGCCTCTGCGGCTCAACACATAGGCTCAAAGGGTCCGACCAGAACCAAAGAGTCCAAGCACTGTATGAGACCCACCCTGTCTGAGGGAAGGTGCTGGAATGAGCTGCCACGTGGCGTCTGGGGGTTCCCGTCCCTGGGGATGCAAGCCAGGTGACCGTGTCAGCGACATTAGAGGTAGATTTTGTGTCTTGGGAAATGGGTGGGGCTCGAAGCGCACTTTGACTCTAAGACTCTCTGATCTTCTTGTGAGCACCCTCTGCTGTCTCCACGGCCCTGCACCTCAGGGCCGCATTTCGCGGTCTAGCTCCTGCCAGGGCGGGAGAGACAGCAAGACAGCTCCAGCTGGAATAACAAAACGGCCCCTGCGGCCACGTGACCCTGGAGTTCAACGTCCTGAATCTGCTTCCCTGTTTGTTCCCGATCTTTCTGACCTGCCGGATTCCTGACCATCACCTAGAGCCTGACTCTCTTTGTTTGTTTAAACCTGGGGGCACTTCATATACCATTCTGCACTCTGCCTTTCTGGCCTCTGCTCATGAGGGAGACTGACCCCCCCCACACACACACCATATAAGCCTGTGGGGATATAAGATGAACATCGGGGCCCGGCCACCTGCCTGAACTCAAGCTGCCCATCACCCACGGCCACCCAGACACGGCCCGGCGCTGCGTTTCTGTACCCACGCCTTAGGTGCGGTCTGTGCGAAGAGCTACTCCCTACATAGGAGCCAGCCCCTTTGCGTCTGGATTCAGAGCCCAGCCGCCTGCCTTAGTCTCCTCTACTGGGGGCAGTTCAGAAGGTCCCAGAGAAGAAACGGTGGGGGGGGGGGCGGCGGCTTTATGAGTTGGCACCTCCAGGAGCTAAGCCAACCTCCAGGCCAGGTCAACACTCATCTGAGTCTGCTTTAGACTCCCCTAGGGTAGGGTTTGCAAAGAATGTTTTTCTAGCAACAAAACCTTTTCTTTAAACCACATCTTAGGAGACTCAATACATAAACCAGATGGAAGAGGAAGTCCTACCCAAATTGGGCATGGAGGCCCAGGGCCCTGGCTGCTTGGGGACTTTTTCCCACAGGCCTCCTGAAATTTCAGAGCAGTGAGTGTGGTTTGAAAGCCTCTGCCCTTGGGGGGTGCAATTAGCTGATTAGGAGGGTATTGGAGCCCCCACTGACTTACCCAGCAGAAACAGCATTCCTGTCCCCAGGGAAGGGCCGGGAGTCGGCCACGCCAGCTTCGGCTACATCGCTGGGGCGGTGGCTGGAATAAAGGAGCGAGGGCTCCGGCTCCAGCTGGGGGCTCAGCTCAGTGCAGAGGGGGGCCAACCCAGGCGTGCCCTCCAGGGAGTCAGAAGGATTTCACTGCAAAATTGTTTGGATGTCCAAAAGAGCCTCAATAGAAGTCCCTTGCCAGAGGCCAGCCCTGGTCTCCCGAAGGGTGGCCGCCATGTTCCCAGACCATTTGTAGAGCCGCCCCGCCCCCCCGCTGACCTGCAGAGCGCCCATTGTCCGCATTTCTGTGGCACCCGTCAGGGCCGCCAGGTGGCCTCATCGGACGTGGGCAGACCCACCACACATCCTGCGGTCTCTGGCCCCTGCCGCCGTGAGCAAGGACAGCAAAGGGTCAGGATCCAAGCTGGGAGGAAGGTAGAGCTGAGTTCGAGTTCAGTCTTGTCACTAACTAGTCTTGAGCAAGTTTCGTCACCTCTGCAATCTGCCATTTACTCATCTGAAAAATGAGGGTCATAGAAACAGCGACCTCCCGGGGAGCCCTGAGGATTTTTGACTCTCAGGAGCGGTTAAGTGCCCCCACGGCGGGAAGGAAGGAGGGGCCCCGTTCTGGGGCCTTCCCTCCAGGGGATGGCCCCAGGGCCGCTGGCTCACATTCCTTGGGAGAAGAGCACCGAGCTGCTGTCCGTAGTTCCCTTCTCCGATGTCTAGGAACAGAGCCACGCGCACCTCTCCCCTTTATAAAAACTGTTTTAAACGCTTTTTAAAGCTTATTTATTTTGGGAGAGAGAGCACATGAGTGGGGGGAGGGGCAGAGAGAGAGGAGAGAGAGAATCCCAAGCGCACACTGGACGTGGAGCTCACGAACCGTGAGATCATGACCTGAGCCGCACTCAAGAGTCGGATGCTGAACCTACTGAGCCACCCAGGCGCCCCTCTACAAGCTATTTTAAACGTTTAAAACCTAACCTGTCTAGAGATCAGTAAATAATTCTGTGCTCCCAGAAAGCCACGTTTTAAGAGCCCATGACTGAGGGATCTCACCTGCAATTCGCTAACCCCTAGCTCGTTAGTTAACGACCGCTCCCTCCAGCCCACTTACCCCCGTGCCTCTCCACCCAGACCGGGTCAGAAAGCTCCTTCCAGGTGCTCACACTTAGGAAATTTGGACGAGGGGCGCCTGGGTGGCTCAGTCGGTTAAGCGTCCAACTTCAGCTCAGGTCATGATCTCACAGTCTGTGGGTTCGAGCCCCGCGTCAGGCTCTGTGCTGACAGCTCAGAGCCTGGAGCCTGCTTCAGATTCTGTGTCTCCCTCTCTCTCTGCCTCTTACCCGCTCATGCTCTGCCTCTGTCTCTCTCTCTCGATAATAAATAAACATTAAAAAAAAAGAAAATTTGGAGGAATCTTTGGTTTCTGTTTTAGGCGCACCCTGCTCCTTCCTATTTCATTTCTTTCTCTGATCCCCTCATTTGGTCAGGCTGACATATATGGCATAACCCTCAATCTCATTTGAAGCTTTTTATCTTTGTTTTATCTCTTTGATAATAATAGTAATAATAATAATAATAATAATAATGGACATTTATTGAGCACTTCCTAGAAGCCAGGCACCGTTCTAAGACCCCCACCTGCATGATCTTACTTAAGGGCACGTCGTGACGGCTTCAATGAGCTGTGTGTCGTTAGTACAGCCACCAAAAATTTTAGGGTGCCAAGGGGCACGGGGGTCCAGCACGCAGATGTTCAGATGCTGAACATCTGCGGGGGAAGCAACCCTTTATTTTATTATTTTTTTAATAATAGTTTATTTTCAGGGGCGCCCGGGTGGCTCAGTCGGTTGAGCGGGCGACTTCGGTTCAGGTCATGATCTCACAGTCCGTTAGTTCGAGCCCCGCATCGGGCTCTGTGCTGACGGCTCAGAGCCTGGAGCCTGCTTCTGATTCTGTGTCTCCCTCTCTCTCTGCCCCTCCGCCACTCATGCTCTGTCTCTCTCTGTCTCAAAAATAATAAACATTAAAAAAAAATTAAAAAAAATAGTTTATTTTCAAATTGGTTTACATATAACACCCAGTGTTCATCCCAACGCGTGCCCTCTTTAATGCCCGTCACCCCCTCTCCCCCCTCCCTCACCCCCTTCGCTCTCGGTTTGTTCTTAGTCTTTGAGAGTCTCTTATGTTTTATCTCCCTCCCTCTCTGTGTCTTTTTTTCCTTTCCCCTCTTCCCCTCCCCCTGGTTTTTGTTTAGTCTCACAAAGTCCACCTATGCATGGGAACATATGGTATCTGTCTTTTTCTGACTGACTTATTTCACTTAACATAATACCCTCCAGTTCCATCCATGTTGCTACACATGGCCAGATTTCATTTTTTCTCATTGCCACGTAGTAGTCCATTGTATATATGTACCTCGGAAGCAACCCTTTAAACCCACCTAGTCTGATCTCTGTTTCCAAGCAGCCTCCCGGAGCTCATCTCTTCCAAAACACAGTCCAGAAACACCTCTGCGCTCGGAGCTCAGGGCTCTGGCATAGTGCAAAAAACTGCAGCACAGGAGAGGCAGTAAAACCACCGCCAACATCACAGAAACCGGGCACTGGGCTCAGGGGCGTTTTAGGATCCTGCTTCTCTTTGCAAATAATTCCAACAAGCTTCGTTATCTGCTTTCCCAACTCAGAGACTATTAGTCCCAGAGATTAGGCAGTGGGGAGAGGAATGCCCACCGCAAGCATAAGTAAGCAAGGCCGCTTAGCAAACAATGAAAATAACCCTCAAGAATCTTGGAACCCTGGTGTTCCTTGAGGGTTCTGAATAACTAAGGTTTTATTATTGAAGGAAAAAAAAATCAGTGGGCTAGACAGCTAACAAACACCGCCAGCCGATGGAATTTTAATTTATAAAAGTCGAAAGGCAGTCTTGTGCCTGGGCCCATTCCTGCGCTCATGGCCTCAGAGCGGGTCAGCCTTTGTGTGGATTACTTAGTGACAGGAAGAGCTGCCAAAAATCCTGGTCGTCAGTGTGGGGGGCCCTGCTCGCTGATTTGCATCTGTCATTTACTCTTTAGGACAGCTTTACAAAGGGTAGGGGATCGCTGTAATCTTTTTGTTTGTTGGGTTTTGTTTTTTTAGATGAGTAAATGAAGCCCAGAGAGGTTGAATAACTTGCCTGGGGTCACACAGCTGAGTCCTGGCTGACTCTGGAGCCCTCACTCTTCTCCGCTTGACTGTGCTGCCTCTTAATCACAAGGTGCACCACGGCTGCATGGCCCAAGCACATGACACCTCTGACAGCGGGGCAGGGAGGGCACACCAGCAGACCTGAGCCCACCAAACACCAAGTATGAGAACAGCCCAGGGCCAGGATCCCGCTAATGCTGGGCCTGGGGCTTATGTTGGCCCGGGCCGGCTCTTTAGGGCCAGTGTCAGGACTGTGACCATGAATGAAGACAGAAATGTGTGCCTGCCCACGCTGTCAGGGAGACCAAGAAAACTCCCCTAGAGTTGAATTAGATGCCCGGTGTCCCACCCCGGGTGACGTGTCGTGTAGTAGCTTTGGATTCACGTGGATCTGGACTGAGATCCAGGCTCTGCCCCTCCCGCTGGGACCTTGGAAGACTTCCTTAACCTCTCTGAGTCTGTTTCCTCACCTGCAAAGGGAGGTAGGAACAGGACCTGCCTCCTAGGACCCCTGCGGGCGGAGCTAACATGGGAAAGCGAATGCAAAATGCCCACCTCCCTGACTGTCGAGGGCACTCTGTGCGAGTTGGTTCCTTTCTTCTGCCCTTTGAGAGGAATCCAGAGAAAGGAACCCCACCTGTCCTGTAGGCTCTGAGCTCCTACAAGGCCATTGCAAACTGGTATTCTATTAGGACGTCTGCCAAAGAGGCAGAAAATGAAAATGTTGCCAGCCAATCGTCTGGGAAAGTAATCCTGGTAGCACGGCCGTTTTTGTCTTTTTTTTTTTAGATGTTCATTTATTTATTTTGAGAGAGAGCGTGAGTCGGGGGAGGGGTAGAGAGCAAGGGAGAGAGAAAATCCCAAGCAGGCTCCACACTGTCAGCGCAGGGCCCCAACCCACGGCTCGATCTCAGGAACCATGATATTCTGATCTGGGCTAAAATTCAGGGTCCGACGCTTAACCAACGGAGCCACCCAGGTGCCCCAGCGCCAACTTTTTAAAGGCTTTGCGGGGGGTCTCGCGGCATGGGGCCAGTGGAGGGATGGTGACCCAGGACTACTGTGTCTCCTGTCTTCTGTGCGTTTCCCTCCTTGGTAGACAGAGGAAAAGAAAACAGGGTTCTGCCACAGAGCTGCCTCCTAGACTCCTGGGAAGGTTAGGGGGCCGTGAGGAAGGCTCTAGGTAACTCCTCAACCCCTCCCAGCCGGAGCCCTCCGGCATCCCTGCGGTGCCTCCACCTCCCACTAGGGGGCAGCATCTTCACCTACGCTCACACAGCCCAGAGGCCTACCCGCCCCTCCCAGAGGGTACCGTGCCGTAGAGTCACCAGCCAAGCCGAGCAGGGACCGAAGCTTTAGTGACAGTGCCAACTGAGGCTTGGGTTTGGGAACGAGAACTAGATTAAGCAGAAGCCGCGGGCTCCTCCAGGAAATGGTCACACAGAGGGCGATGACCCTTCTCCTCCCACACAAACCTCACCAGTGACACACAGGGATATCTCCGTGGGCCAGAAAAAAAAAAAAAGGGGGAGGGAGAAATGGAGTCAGCTGCTTTATTTTGGCTTTTATGTTGCCAAAGTGTTAGCAGAGTTTAAAAATCAAATAATAGTGGCCCGCCTGGGTGGCTGAGTCGGTTGAGCGTCTGACTGGCTGAGGTCATGATCTCCTGGTTCCGGCTCTGTCCTGACCGCTCAGAGCCTGGAGCCCGCTTCGGATTCTGTGTCTCCCACTCTCGCCCTCTCTCTGCCCCTCCCCCATTGCACCCCCACTAAGTCCCACCTCCCCCTCATCCAAGGGTCTGTAACTTCCATCTTTGTTAACTGCCGCATCTGGTCTTAGGCACCATATAGTATCCTTATTTGATAATCTTATATTAACTCTTGAGTTTTCGTTTGGAGACGTTATTAGTTGACTTCTGATTACAGCAAATGAGGACCGCGTCCTCTTACTTCCCCCCTTCTCCTCCCTCCAGCCTCCCAATATAAGTGCACCACGGTTTTGTTAACTCAATACGCAAAGCTTAACAGTATGATTACATAAATATCACTTATCTCCAACACCGCATATTTTAACTGTATCTGCGTTTCCTGCAATCTTCATTTTTCCTTGTTTTCCCACTTTAAAGAGGGTTTCTAAATTAGAAGTTAAACTTTTCTGTGTGTTTTCCTCTCAATTTCTGTCATGGTTCCCTTGCTGGGAACGATTCTTCTGTAGGCGATAACTATTTCCTGAGCATCTGCTTTTCTACCTTGGTCCACTAGGCGTTAAGAGATACAGAAAGAAACATGGTCTCTGGGCCAAGAAAACCCTGGCCGTTTTGCAGCCTAAAATGTAGTTGAGAGACAAGACAGGTACACAGGAAAACAACCAAACAGTGCAAGCATGTTGCCTTGCGTGCTCTGTGGTGGGTGGAATTAATGGTGCCTGCAGGGAATGTTCTAGAGTCAGAAGCTAGAGTCACAAGGAAAGTTTTCTTTCAGAAGGAAGGCCTGAACAGGGCTCTGAAGTCAGATTGTAAAGCAGATTCGAGGAGAGAACGTTTCAAGTGAGGAAATCAACGAAGGGTCGGTCTGTGGACCGTAGACACATGAAGCATCTTCACAGGCCCCAGTCTCGATTTCCCCAGCAGGAAGGGGCAGGAAGAAGTTAATTTCTGGTACTCAGCTATAGAAGAGAAAATCCCTATTCTTAGGAAATATGCACTGAGGTATTTAGGGGAAAAGGCTAAAATACATGTAACTTGCCCTCAGATGGTTCAGGAAGAAAATGTAGACAGACAGTGTCTTGCTATTCCTTATTTAAAAAAAATTTTTTTTAATGTGTAGGGGTTTCTCTTTTTGAGAAAGAGAGATGGAGTGTGAGCAGGGGAAGGGCGGAGAGAGAGGGTGACAAAGAATCTGAAGCAGGCTCCAGGCTCTGAGCTGTCGGCACAGAACCTGACGCGGGGCTCGAACCCACGAACTGTGAGATCGTGACCTGAACCGAAGTCAGACGCTTAACCAACTGAGCCACCCAGGTGCCCCAAGTATTCCTTTTATAAATTTTTAAAAAATGTTAAAGATTTTTAAAGATTTAAGGCAAGCTATAAAGATACCCTCAAAGAACTCTAACCTAAGGAAATTATCATATTTATATTAGGTTAATGATGTAAACAGAAAATTATTCTTTGCTCCATTTGTAGTTAAAAGAACCGGGGTGACTCAGTAGGTAACGTCCGACTTCAGCTCAGGTCACGATCTCACAATTTATGAGTTCAAGCCCCACGTCGGGCTCTGTGCTGTCAGCACAGAGCCTGGAGCCTGCTTCAGATTCTGTCTCTCTCTCTCTCTGCCCCCCCCCGCACTCTGTCTCTCTCTCAAAAATAATAAATAAACATTAAAAATTTTTTTTAAAAAGAAAAGAAGTTAACCGAAATATTTAATAAAAGGAAATTGGCCAAATTCTGTGGTACATTATGCTTCTATTAAGGTGAATTTTTCCAACAAATTTAGGTTAAATAAGATAACGAGCAGGGTATTATGTAAATGGGGATAAAAGCAGATTATAAAACTATACATACTATAGAAATCCAATTATGTACCTATATGGACCCTAATTGAAGGAAATATACCAAAGTAATAACAGTAATAGGATTAAGGGTAATTTCACCTTTCAGTTTTTCTATATTTTGAAGTTTTCTATAATGAACATGTATTAATTTTCTAATAAAAAAGTGAACCTAGAGGCACCTGGGGGGCTCAGTTGGTTAAGCGTCCGACTCTTGCTTTGGGCTCAGGTCATGACCTCGCAGGTTGGTGAGACTGAGCCCACGTGGGGCTCTGCACTGATGGTGCAGCACCTGCTCGGGATTCTCTGTCTCTTCTCTCTCTACCCCTCCTCCACTGGCATGCATGTGCTCACTCTCTCTCTCTCTCTCAAAATGAATAAACTTTTTAAAAAAGAACAATGAATGCAATTTTCTAAAAAGCTACAGAAAAACAAAAAAAGATCTGGGGACATGCCCAGAGTTATTTTAATAATTTTTTAAGGATGATGATAAAATTATATGTTTATTCTTCGAAATAATATCATATTAAAAACAGAGTGTTTTCATATTTTTTTAAGCATGGAGAAGAATATCTACCCTATTGGGTGACTGGCCAGATTAAATGAAACAATCTTTGTAAACTACTCACAACAGTGCCTGCCCAAGGTAGTATGTATGCGTGTATACAGAATATATGTATGTGCGTATATACGAGATATATATGGGTATATGTATTTTATATACACAGTCTCAAACAGTCGGCTATTTTAACAACCGTCACCTCCCTGCCTCTTGCTTGCCAGCCTCTGGTTGAGAATGGATTGTGTGGGGCACGGCCCGGGCTCTGGGCCCTGGCGGGGGCGGGGCTGACCTGTGCCGCCTTCCGGCAGGTGGCCGCCGAGTACTTCAAGAACACCACGCTGCTGCTGGTGGGCGTCATCTGCGTGGCCGCCGCCGTGGAGAAGTGGAACCTGCACAAACGCATCGCCCTGCGCATGGTCATGATGGCCGGAGCCAAGCCCGGCATGTAAGTGGTCCCTGCCGGCTATCGCCGGCGCGCCTCCCCCAGCTCCCAGGGAGGGCCGCCTGGACAGTGGTCCTGGGCCACAGGGGGACGTCCAGTTCAGGTTGTTTTTCTACTCAAGGGATGGGATGAGGTCAGGGCTGCTGAGCTCCTACCTCGCTCTCCAGTGAGAGGCCCTTGACCGTGGACTAGAGATTTGAGTGGGTAACTTTGGTGTCACTTCTCATCCCAATCGAAATAATTTATCTGAGTAATCTAGACTGTAAGGGCGGCAGGTTACAAAATCCAAGGGGCCCATTAGGTAAAACAAAACGGACCCACATAAATTGTTTCTCAACTTTTTTCTGGGATAAGAACAGGCTGGCCGAGGAAATGGGTGTCTTCTCCTTTGTCGTTTAAGGAGACCCAGAGGTTTCCTCCCATCCACCCTGAGATTTTGTTGTCACTGGTTCAGCCCACAGCTTAGATACGTGGCGTCTGACGGGCGTCTGTGACCACACGGCATGCCCTCAACTGCGCCCTCTTCTCTGCTGTCAAGAATGCCAGTAGAGAGATTCCCAGCCTTGGGGAATGTGTAAGGAAGTCAGGATTCACAGTTTTGTGTTAACCTCGCCTCTGCTCCACTGAATAACCCGACCCTTCTCTTCCCTTTGGAATATGGGTCTCACCTCCTTCCATTCACAGCTGTCTTGTGACATGTTTTCGTACACTGCCCTGACTCCTTTGGGAGTCCAGTGGAGTATAAATAAATAATTTGGTATCAGTTTTCAACATTGGTCATTCAGATGCATATAGGTTACGCCTAAAAAGATGTTCCTGTCTCCCACTTAACTACAGCTTAATTTAAGGTAATTTGCCACTTTGCTCAGTGATCGCCTTGTGCCCCACACTCAACCTCCTAGGCACACAGTGGCATCTACACATCACACTGGGACTCTGGAGTTCTTTAAAACCTCTGTGAACTCAAACTCAAGGTCAAACTCAAGAATGGTTATCCCACTACATTCCCACCCTTTATTTGACTCCTCCCCCGACATGTTTCCACCCCCTGTGATACTCTCTGTTGGCGGGGGTCCAGGGCAGGCACACTCGTGTTGCTGTCAGCCTAAAAAAAACACCGCCAGGACTTCGGCCCACCTAACGTAATCCACTCGAAAATGTGCTGTCCCCAAATCATGCAAAGTCAGGGATCCCGCCTAAAGTAAGAAACATGGGTAGTCTTTATGTCGGCTTCTCTTATGGAAGTGAGAATCGTATCCGTTCCGACACACATTGTTAGGTTTTCAAAGTCCAAGAGAAATCACGTGAGGGTTAGTTTTGTTAGTGTTTTCCCCCAAGTGTTCCTCCATGAGTCAACACTCTTCAAGATACCAGCTGAAAAAGTGAACACGGTGCTACGGGACACTTGTGTGACTGGGGGGCTATGCTTGCAGCAAGTTGACAGTGGGGCAAGTGGTGAGCGGAGCTGTGAACTCCATACCTCAATCTGGATGGGGTCACCAATAAGTACGGTGACTTGGCTGCAGAGGAGAGAATAGAATAGTACCTGTGGTAGTGCTGGCCGCAAGGGCGAGAAAAGAATTCCTTGATGCACAGAAAACCCATGTCATGACCAGGCTAATGGCGGCAGAGTTGACCAACAGTAAGTCCCTGCCCTGTGACCCGACTCCCAAAGCTAGTCTTGGCTTAAGGAAGGGCTTTTTTCTAGCTGAGGCCATTTATCCCACGACGTGTGGTTTATTCATTCGGCAAATACTAACTTAACGGTTACTCTGTGCCGAGCCCTGGGAGTGCAACGCCGAACGCGTGACCTAAAAACCGCACCTTCCGGAGACGCGCTACCCCACCCCGCCCGGTTCTCGAGCCGGCGCCGCCAGGGAGCCCCTCGCGGCGAGCGGGGAGGCCGCGGGGACCGGCCGCGCTGTAGCCGCCGCGCCCCGGCCGCCCCGCCTTGCAGGTTGCTGCTGTGCTTCATGTGCTGCACCACGCTGCTGTCCATGTGGCTCTCCAACACGTCCACCACCGCCATGGTGATGCCCATCGTGGAGGCCGTGCTGCAGGAGCTGGTCAGTGCCGAGGAGGAGCAGCTCGTGGCTGGCAACCCCAGCGCCGAAGAGGCCGAGCCCATCAGTACAGTTGGCTGGAGTTCACCTCCCCTTTGCCCTCGCACCCTCCTCTTGTGACACCGCCCAGCTCGGCGCTGCTCCCCCCCTCCCGCCGGGCCCCCTCGTCTATACACCCCTCCCCTGCCCTCTGTCCCAGACCAGCCCTCCTAACCTGCGACCCCGCATTCCCGGCTCGCCCTCCCCCCCCACGCCCCACCCTGTCACAGCAGCCGCCGCCCACTCCTTTCCCCCACTCAAGGGGTATGACCGCCCCCTCCCCGGGCCTCTGTGTGTCTGCACGCCCCACCGTGCTGGGGGCGCAGTCCTCACGCAGGATATGCCCTCGTTCCCCCCTTCGGCCCCAGCCCGGAGCCCCTGTCCTACCCGGTCAGCTCCAGCGTCCGCATCTCACGTCTGCTTTCCTTGGCCACTGTAGGTCTCGATGTCAACAACAGTCAACCCTCTCTGGAACTCATCTTTGTCAATGAAGAGTGAGTATGGCTGCCCTCCTCCCGGACAGAGCCTCGCCAGGTTGACGCCAGGGGTTGGGAAAGCTGGGACCTGAGTCCGTCAATGGCTCTTTTAGATGTGTGGGCCAGGCTCACGCCTTGACGCTTCCCTCTGTCCCGATTTCCTCTCCATCCCCGGAACCACCCGCCAAGATCCTGAGGGCAACTCCCTCAACCACAAGGAGTTGCAGTGATGAGGGAAGAGGCAGAAAGACTGACTGAAGCTGATTAGCCGAGTAGAATTTTTTTTTAATGTTTATTTACTTTTGAGAGAGAGAGAGAGAGAGACAGAGCACAAATGGGGGAGGGGCAGAGGGAGAGGGAGACACAGAATCCGAAGCCGGCTCCAGGCTCCGAGCTGCCAGAGCAGAGCCCAACGCAGAGCTCGAACCCATGAACCACGAGATCATGACCTGAGCCCAAGTGGCCCCCTTACCAAGTAGAATTTCATCTGAATTGGTGCACTTAGGAGAGTAATACGTTTAATTAATGGAAAAACATTCGCATAATAAATGTCACTAAAGATTCTCAGAGGATCACAAAGTATCTGACAGACACTAGATGCAGCCTTACTAAATTCAGGCTTGTCAGGTACAACACGGAAAGACGAGGTGACAGGTAGCGAACTTGATAGTTGGTGAGAGAGCTTTGGGAGGGTGGAGAGAAGCTAAAAAAGGAGAAATACACCCCCAGACATTCACGTGAGAGATCCATCAACAGCTCATTTCTTTTGGAGATTTTTATATCGAAACGTCGTCCTCAAGGGACACTGTGAGGCCGATCGCCTTTGACAGTAGGAGGTGCAGAGGGGCTGAGGCTCTGGTTTGGTGTCTTCATGGGTGGTGAGAGCTGGCACTGACTGCAACCAGCACGTGTGAGGGGAGAGCGCAGAAGGGTGGGGACTAGCTCTGCTCCCACCCCAACCAGGCCTGCGGGGTCAGAGGTCAGAGGGCGTGGGGAGAGATTCTCATCTTTCACCCTTCGTCCTCCCACCCTCTGGGCCCCCACCCCTCCGTCTGCTACTTCTGACTTCTCCAGGGGTCCATACCCGTCTCTGAGACTCGGACCCTGGCTCTCTCACTTTGCCTGGCCGGGCGCCCACCTCCAGCATCTCTACAGTGTCCCCTTGAGGTGACCTCTGCAGAGCCCCAGGCCTGAGGGTGGCGGTGAGCTGCTCCTGGATGACCACCCCTCCCCCACTCTGTACTTTGCCGCTTCACTCCCCCCAGAGCTCCATCGTTCTGGGGTTGCCTCTGCCTCTTGGGTGGGGCCTCTTCAAGAAGGCTCCGGGCCTGCCACCTTCCTAGTGTGTGACCCATGACAAGAGAGACTCGGCATCACGCCCTGCCTTTGCTCTTCTCCAGACCTACATACGTGTCCCCGAACTCTGAAAAATCAAGTTGTGCCTAGAACTCTCTCGGCAGAGTGCTGGTGGGGGCTGGGCCCTTTGTGGGGTGAGGATGACGGTCTTCCCGGGTGGCCGGCACCTCCCAGGCTGTCTGAGGAGCTCCCGGCCTGCCCCGCTCACCCGATTGGGGAAGGAGGGAGGGGAAACATCGTAACATTCTACTTCTCTCAGGCCAGCCACCCTCTCCAAGAACTCTTCCCTCCAAACCCCGCTCAACTCCTTACCCTCCCTCAGGGTAGCCTGGACAGGGGTGATGGCCATAGGGCTCCAGTCCTGCACGCGTGTCCAACACCTGTCTTCACAGAGAGCTCACGGCACCCGTCGTCTTCAGGTCTAAAACAAACCGGGGCGCCTGGGTGGCTCAGTCAGTTAAGCGTCCGACTTCCACTCAGGTCATGATCTCGCGGTCCATGAGTTCGAGCCCCGCATTGGGCTCTGTGCTAACGGCTCAGAGCCTGGAGCCTTCTTCAGATTCTGTGTCTCCCTCTCTCTCTCTGCCCCTCCCCCACTCATGCTCTATCTCTTTCTGTCTCCATAAATAAATAAGCGTTACAAAAAAACAAAACACTAAGAAAAAGAATAAAAAAAGAATTAAAACCTAAGCATGCATTTAGCGCTGAGCATAGGCAGTAATGCTATTGCCAAGTTCCCAGCTCCCTCTATACTCAAGGCCAAGGCTGGGTGGGGGACCCCCGGGCGTGGAAGAGACTCAGCACGCACAGGAGCAGCTGTGTCAGAAACTCCCTGCCCCCATCCTGCCCCCCATCCTCTTGCTCAGATCGGCTTCTCACCGCGTGCCCCCTCCCTGCTCCTCCGGCCTCAGGGAATCACGTCACAAATGTCTCCTTCTGGACGGTGACCTTCATTCACCGAGTCAGCCGGTGAGAATGTGGTCAGGGGCCCAGGTGCTCCCGGCAGACAGAGACCGGCCGACTTGTCTGCTCTGTGAATGCAGGTGGTGACACCTGCCCGGGCCATCTGTCGTGAGGGTAACCACGTCAGGAGGACTGAAGTCCACATTTAAGTGCCTCCAAGTGCTAGTTATTCGTGTTAGTACTGCCACGTCCCCAGGAATCCTGGCGGCGTCTCCAGGACCCTCGGAAGACCCGGGTGAGATTAGTCTCTCTGTAGCCTAGGAGACGGACTCTAGAGAAGCCACTTACCCCGAACACCAGTGTGGGGCCGGGACGGGCACGGCCGTGTCATGAAGTCTGGTCCACGCTGATCGTTCCCGTTTCCTTTGCTTTGTTGCAGCACATCGACGGCAGACTTGGCTTCTCTGATGCAGAACAAGGTAAGGCCTTGGGTGTTTTCCGTGCTTTAAGACCACGTGGAGGGCCCTCAAGCGCACTCAGGGGCAGAGATGCCTGGCAGCTTGTCCTGGAGCCTGGGGACAGCCGCGGGTGGAGAACAGAGAGGCGCTCCCACGAGCCCAGACGTGAGAAGGGCCGGACGGGCTCCTGGCGAGGGCCCTCGTGCTTCCGAGCCCGGGTCGTGAGAGAGCTTAGCCTCACAAAGTGCAGGTTCACCCTTCTCGTGGAACCCCCACACTCGGCCATCCAGATTTCCGAGAGCCACAGACTCACCCTCGGGATTCCTTGCAGTGGGGATTCCGTGCAACAACTGCATAACCAAAAGGGTCACGTTTCTGGGGGAAAGCCGAGTTTACAGCCTCACCTCTTCCCCCAGAGCTGGTTTTAAGTCTTCTGACGTCAGCCCAAATTTTGATTACCAAACTGTGGACTTGGTCGTGGTGAGATTTTTTTTTTTCCTTGCGTTAAAGAAAAACGAAGGGTTCTTCATTAGCGATGAAGTTCCAGAAAGTCAGGCTCTCCTCCAAGGACAGAGCCATGCTCTGCCAAGTTTCGAAAGCCTCTGCGAATGGGCTGCTTGACACCAGGCCGGATGGAGAGGTGCGAGCTGGAGGCACAGTGGGGCGGCCCCCTGCCGCACGATCTCCCTGGTTTCTGGGGTCCCATTACCACAGTGCAGAGGTGTGGGGTGCCCATGGGGGCGACTTCGTGGTCCCTCTGAGGGCCACCACATCATCTTCCTGACAGTGTGATGGTCTTTGTCCCCACAGAACCTGAATGGTGTGCCCACAATCGCCAACCCCGTCAAAATGGCAACCCCCCAGGGCAAGAAGCAGCAACGATCCCAGGTAATAGAACTCACTCCCTGACCCTGAGCTTCCCAGGGGGCGCTGGCCTTGAAGTAATGAGGGCGTCAGGGCAGTGAGCTGTCACCAGGCAGTCCGTCCACATACGCGTCTGGCCAGCATGTGCCGTGGAGATAAAACATCTAAGTCACTGCTGATTTCGGCAAGTCATTCTACTGTCTGAGTCCCCCGTTTTTTCTCCCAACTATAAAAGCTGGAAGTTGGGGCGCCTGGGTGGTTCAGTTGGTTGAGCGTCCAACTTCAGGTCAGGTCATGATCTCACGGTTTGTGAGCTCGAGCCCCAAATTGGGCTCGGCGCTGACAGCTAGAGCCTGGAGCCTGGCGCTTCAGATTCTGTGTCTCTCTCTCTGCTCTTCCCCCACTTGCGCACGCTCTCTCTCTCTCTCTCTCTCTCTCTCTCTCTCTCAAATAATAACCATTAAAAATTTTTTTTAAAGCTGGGAGTTTGACTAGAGCAGAGGTGTTCAAGCTGTTTCTCATAAGTGCTTCAGGAAAAATGCAAATATTTTCTTTATTCTGAGATTGTACGAAAACCGCTTTTCTGTGCAAATGAGGATTTTCCTGCTGCTTACTATACCGCTGAAAGAAAACGCAGAAACAAATTAGAGACTGAAGCTGGTATAAAATTGCAACTACCACTTAAAACCCTTGATTTCAAATGTTTGGGTCCGTCCAAATAATCTCAGCTACTCATCCATCATTGTCCTAAAGAACTGCCACCATTTGTGAAACGGTTTTTATGTACCAAGCACGGTGCCAGGCATTTTCTCCCTGGCCTTGGCTCAGTGAGGAGGCAGCTTTGAACTCCACTTCTGCAGACGAGGCAAAGACATCATGCGCCCCAGGCCTCAGAGCCAGTCGCGAGAGGAGCATCTTGATTCAAATCCAAGTTCCCCCGACCACACGTGTGTACTTTCAGTTATAACACAGATGTAAGCAGACAAATGCTACGCCGTGCTTTATATGTTGGAGGGCCGGGAAAATGTTCATCAGAAGAAAGGATCATGGAAAAACCATGGGGCCAGAGAATCTATGAGGTCTCTTCCAGCTCTGATAATGAATCTTTCGGGAAGGTTGGGGAGGGTCCAGACCGGCTTGGGCCCTCCTACCAGGTAGGGCTTTGAGAAAGGAGGCAAGGTGGCCTCTTCCCCATGGCTTTCCCAGGATCTGGCCTGCTGACCTTTGTGCCAAGCTGCTCCTGGTCTCATGAAGACTCAGTGAGGGGAGACCGGGCCTGGGGGAGCAGAGGGCATTTGCTTCTTTATCTACGCTTGAGGCCAGAGGTCAGCAACCTGTGACCCAGAAAGGCCACCGTCTGGGCCAAATAGGACCTGAGAGAAACACAGAAGACTGGCCTTAAATGCGAGGGGAGGAGGGGAGAGGGGAGGCCAAGCCAAGAGGCGCAAAAGAGACAGCGTGAGGAAGGGAGGAGAGACTAGCACACTGGCTTCCCCCTGCAGCCCAAGCCTTACTTCTCCGTCCTCTCCCGGGTCAGGACCGTCACTCCAACTCTGCCTAGAACAACCATCTTCCGTGTGTTATTCACTCGGAGAGCGGAGAGCGATCAGTTTTGCTGGCGTTCCAGTGAGAAACAGAACGTGCCGTTACGAACAACAAAAGTCATAATAGCTTAGCATTCGTTCAATGCCAGGAAGTGTTCTAAGTGCTTTCCATACGTTACTTCATTTACCCTTTCTAACAATCTGGTGGAGAAAATAAGAGTTTCTTCATTTTACAGAAGACGAGGCAGCTCGGAGGGGCTGCCCAGGTTGGTAAACGGCAGAGCTAGGGTGGGGATGTGTCTTGCCGCTGCACCGCGACGCCCCTGTTTTCATGCTTTGTGTGGGGCACAGCCCACGCGGGGTTGGAGGGACTCGCTGATTTTCCTCTGATAGGAAAAGCCACTAGCCCAGATCCCGGGGCCCAGGAACCAGGAGCTCAACAGAAAGTACAAGTCCCAGCATGACCAGACAATCTGCAAGTGCCTGTCTCTCAGCATATCTTACGCTGCCACCATTGGGGGCCTGACCACCATCATCGGCACCTCCACCAGCCTCATTTTCTTGGAACACTTCAACAAGTAAGTAACTCCCCTGGTCGACACACACCTACTAAACACCCACCACGTGTCAGGGACAGAACTAGGTGCTGAGGGTAGGGCAGAAAATGGAACTAGAAGAGTTTCCATCCCAAGAGGGAAAAGAGATGGTCGGGCGTGACGGTTCAGGGGGACTGGAGAAGGGCAGGGTTCTGCAGGGAGAGCCCACGGGGGCCACGCAGCCTATGTAGGGAGAGCATGCCTCCCCAAAGACACAGCCATGGAAGCGAGACCCGAGGCTCAGTGGGAGTGCAATGGATGAAGAGAGGTCTTCCAAAGGAAGCAGCGAGTGGCAGCACTCAGGTGAGAGGGCAGAGCACATAAAAGGAAATGGTAGAGGGCAAAAGGAGGCTAAGCGAGGTGGACGGGCGGATTGCAGAGGGCCTCTTGAGGCCCACTAAGGAGCTTGGACTTCAGCCGAAAGGCCGTGAGAAGTCTTTGAAGCATTTTAGGCAGGGAGTGAGGTGATCAGATTCACGGTTTTGGAAACTGATTGTAGACTGAAAACATGGAGAAAGCAGGAAGGAAGCAGGAAGGAAGTAGGAAGGAAAAACAGGCAGCAGGAAGACAATTTTGGACAGCACTGCGGATGCCCAGGAGAGAGCTGGTGATGGCCGGCACACACGGGCAGCGGCGAGGAGAAATGGTCAGACCTGAGAGATGGGCCCGAGAGAGGAAAATGCCAAGTGGCTTTTGCAGCGGAGGGAAACGGAGTTGCCCTTTACCTAAATGAGCAGAAAAATGAGGAAATGTTGCCATAGACGCTGAGATGTCCAGATGGATACACAGCTCTGAATCTGAAGAGAAATTTTTAGGCTAAAGGCACAGATTTCGTGGCCCGAGGAGCTGTCTTCATGAGCATGTAACCCGTGCAGTCACACCAGATCACCGTTCTCAGAGGGCCCCACGCTTAGCCTGATGCTCTGCTGTCACCATCTGGAAATTCTTAACAAGTTCTGAACAGGTGGCCCCACATTTGCATGTTGTACTGGGCTCCCAGATTAGATGGCAGTGGGTCCTGGTGGGATGCATGTGGAAATCGAAGTCAGGAGAGTGAAGGAGGTCAGCCACTCAGGGAGAACAGAGAGAGTTAAGAAGGAAGGAAGGAAGAGTTAAGAAGAGCAGGGGGCGTAAATATTCAGCTTGAATATTTCAATGCAGACTATAAATGAGAGAACAACAGGTGTCGCACAGGGAAGAGGAAAACCCGGTGTCAGTCCATCAAAGGGAGAAAGGGTTCGAGGGGAAGAGTGGTCATACTGTTTCAAGTGGCTGAACGACAAAGGAAAAGAAGGACAAAAATGTATCCATTTCATGTGGTGACAAGGAGGTAACCTAGGCAAGAGCAATTTGGTCAAGAGACTGAAAAGTGAAGGCAGATTTCAGTGAGGTGAGGGGTACGCTGGAGGTGAGTAGATGGAGAGTTGTCTGTGATGGGACGGAGAGGTAAGGGATGATGACAAAGGAAGAGTTGAGTGGGGTCGCCAGGGGTTTTTAAGATGGAAGATGTTTAAGTGCTGATAGGCATGTCCAGGTGAGAGGAAAATTGAAGTTTTGGGAGAGAGGTGATGATTGATAGAGTGATGTCACTGAGAAAACTAGAAAGGACGGCTCCAGAGCAGAGGGCAGAGAAATTGATCACAGCCAAGAGGATAAACACACCCTTCCATTTAGCAGGGAAGGGAAGGAAGGAAGCAAGGAGGGAAGGGCGGGAGGAAGGGTGGGAGGAAGGGAAGGAGGGATGGAGGAAGAGAGGAAGGGAGGAAGGAAGGAAGGCAGGAAGGGAGGGAGGGAGGGAGGGAGGAAGGGAGGAAAGGAAGGGAGGGGGAAAGGAAAGAAAGAAGGAGAGAGGGAGGGAAAGGAGAGAGGGAGGTGGGGAGGAAGAGATGAAGAGAGGGAGGAATGGAGGGAGGAAGGAGGGAAATAAGGAAGGAAGGAGGGAAGGAAGGAGGGAGGGAGGGAGGGAGGGAGGGAAGGAAGGAAGGAAGGAAGGAAGGAAGGAAGGAAGGAAGGAAGGAAGGAAGGAAGGAGGGAGAGAGGGAAAGGAGGGAGGGCAGTGGGGAGGAAGAGATGAAGAGAGGAAGAGAGGGAGGAAGGGAGGGAGGAAGGAGGGAAATAAGGAAGGAAGGAAGGAAGGAGGGAGGGAGAGAGCTGGGAAGGGAGAGATGAACGAAGGGAGGGAGGGAGGGGGGAAGGAAGGAAGGAAGGAAGGAAGGAAGGAAGGAAGGGAGGAAGGGAGGAAAGGAAGAAGGAAAGAAGGAAGGAAGGAAGGGAGGGATGGATGATGGACCAATTAAAGTTAAGACCCAAGTCCCTGGGATGTGAGCTTCACAGAGTCATCGCAACCATATTATTCTGTCCAGGCTCTGAGTTTCTGCTCTTTCATTTCTGATTCACTCTGTGGTTGGGCCAATTCATATTCCCTTAGTCTACTTCCTGGCTTGGGTCATGGAACATTTAGTCACAGCATTGGCTTACTTGGACAATAGGAATTCTATGAAAAGAAGGTGGACTCCCTGGATTCGCACTAGTCTTAAAATGCCACCATGCCATTTTTCTTGGCATTGGTGAACAGAGCACCCCCAGAGTGCACTCTGGCTGTGTTTAAAAAATCTACAAATTAATTGTTACATTCAGTATATATATTCACACTTTCTAAAGTGCTATGAATGGTATGAGGCCCTAACATTTATCCACAAAAGTCTATTTCATCTATTCTAAAAATCCATTCCTTTTCCTGGGTCCGGGAGCAGGACCCAGGCTCTTCTGAACGGAGAAGAGATGATGCAACAGACTTCATGCCTGTTAGCCCAGTGCAGCCCAGAGTGAGTCACTCAATGATTCACATGCCCTCAGTGTCCTTCTAGCTCCAAAAGTCCTTCTTTCCACTGATGGTGACCGATAGTGACTCTGGCCCTTAGGGAGGGCACAAGCTGTCACAACTTCCCAAGAGGCACACAGATGGTAAAGGTAAGTCCACGACCAGGCCACAGTGCAAAACGACAGTGTTGTTTCTCTGTGATGACAGAGAAGATTAAACGCTCTTGAATCCTGTGCTTCCATTGTATTTTCTCTCTGGGGGATTCTGCTCTTGGTCATTCTCTTCCTCCATGCAGTGCCCAGTGTGAAAAGAGGGCCACAGTCTCCTCCCACCTTGCAGGAGGTCTGTGCCCAGTGCCAACTAGAAGAGCCCAAGGGGAAAGGAACACAGGTGTTGTCCGAGCTAAAGTCGTGCCTCTCATGTGGGTCCCCAGGAAACGGCAGCTGGGCTGGGGCCACCGCCCTGCCTGGTGACGGATGGAGAGTCCTCCGGGTACCCTCCCTGAAACGCTAAGACATCAGGGCATGTTGATCAAAGATTCAGAGATTCTAAGTCCCGGTTCTCCTATGAGCACGGTCAACATCTAGAACCTTCATGATGCTCCAGAGTCCAAACTTCTCCAGAATGGCAGCCTCCAGTCAGAGCTCACATTCCTTCAGTGACTTTATTACACAAAGGATACCAGACTGTCCTTTCCATTCTCTGTCGTCCTGAGAAACAGATGAGCAAACGTGTAAGAATCTTTATGTAAATTAAGAGCAGAGAAATCCCGGGTGGTTCTCCTGAGTGCAAAGCATATACCCTTCAGTGACATCAATTGTGGGTGTTCAGATGCCTTTTTTTAGTTTCTTTGATAATTTTTGGGACCCATAGAGTGGGAACTGTCAAAGATGTGAGTTCCAGATAGCGTTTTACCGTATTGTTACCATCCTCTCCACCATTAGTCTGATGCATGTCTTCTTAAGGAGCATTTGGCTTATCACCCCCAGAAACCACATGGGAATCCACCCTTTTCTAATCGCTGACTTGGTTCTTCCCCCTCCAGCCAGTATCCAGCCGCAGAGGTGGTCAACTTCGGGACCTGGTTCCTCTTCAGCTTCCCCATCTCCCTCATCATGCTGGTGGTCAGCTGGTTCTGGATGCACTGGCTGTTCCTGGGCTGCAAGTGAGTCCCAGGGCCCTGCCGGCAAGGCGCCGAGGCTCCCCTGTCCATCCAAAGTCATGGTGCGAGCCCCGGAGAGCACTGCTCAAGGGGGAGCCGCCAATAACCATGGAGGATGCGTGAGGAGAATGCACCAGACTAGATGGGGAGTCAGATGTCCCCTGTTCTAGACCCTTCCACACATACATGGCCTCTGCTCTTCACGATGACCTCTACAGTGGAATGCTCTTAATTCCAACGAGCTGGTTAAAGGAACCATCTGACTTATAAAAAGTCTAAATGGCGGGTGGTTAATGTCGTTTCATTTCTTTCAAAGCACATGGAGTAATTTGAATTAATTTCTAAAGAAATGCGACTCCAAGTGGAAGCTTCTTTAGGCTTTGTTTTATAGACACGACTGATTTATACTTAGGAGTTGCATGAAATACACTCCTATTTCTCAAACTCAGAAGTTTGATATTCCTCCCGCCATGTAATTTCTGACATTAATCTGCTTAGGAAGCCTTTTCTTCAAAACCGTAAGTTGATCAGCCTCAAACACCTAAAGGAAGGATAGACATGATGCTCTGATGTGGGTCCGTGGGGCCCAAGACTCCCGCTGCTCAGAGAATGTTCTCTGAGCAGACTTTTTATTTTTTTTAATTTTTTTTAAATGTTTATTTTTGAGACAGACAGAGACAAAGCATGAGTGGGGGAGGGGCAGAGAGAGAGGGAGACACAGAATGTGAAGCAGGCTCCAGGCTCTGAGCTGTCAGCACAGAGCCCGACGTGGGGCTCGAACTCACAGACCGCGAGATCATGACCTGAGCCAAAGTCGGACGCTCAACCGACTGAGCCACCCAGGCGCCCCAGAGCAGACTTTTAAAAAAAAATTTTTTTAATGTTTATTTATTTTTGAGAGAGAGAGAGAAAGAGAGAGAGAGAGAGACAGAGTGCAAGTGGGGGAGGGGCAGAGGGAGAAACAGAATCTGAAGCAGGCTGTAGGCTTTGAGTTATGGGCAGAGAGCCCGACACAGGGCTCAAACTCACCGACCGCGAGATCATGACCTGAGCTGAAGTCGGATGCTTAACTAACTGAGCCGCCCTGGCGCCCCCAGACTTTTTCTTTTTTTTTAATAACTCAGAGGCTACTATCGCATCCACGATAGCTGTATACTTCTATACCTCCAGTGTGTAGAAAACAACACCAATAAATAAACACTTGCCCAAGTGTGTAAGACATGACTTCACGTCGACACACCAGAGCTATTCCCAGATAAATATGCCCACAAGCCTATGGGAGAGGCTGATGAGAGGCTGTGAAAGCTGGCAGAAAAAAGTTGTAGGGTATGGGGTGCCTGGGTGGCTCAATCAATTAAGCATCTGAGTTGGTATCAGGTCATGATCTCATGATTTGTGAGTTTGAGCCCCATGTCGGGCTCTGCGCTGACAGTTCTGAGCCTGCTTTGGATTCTCTGTCTCATTCTTTTGCTCGTTCTTCCTTCTCAGTTTTAGAGAGACCTGCTCTCTGAGCAAAAAGAAGAAGACCAAAAGGGAAGAGTTGTCAGAGAAGAGGATCCAAGAGGAATATGAAAAGCTGGGAGCCATTAGGTAAAAATCAGCCATTCACCTTCTCTCCTCCAGGAAAGCATGGCAGGTAGAGTGAGCACATAAGCAGCCTCGTTCTCGACGGTCCCTTGAGCTGGGGGAATTTTCCACAACTATGAATCCAGGCATTTAGAACTGCTACTTAATGCCCAAGTCCAGACTCCAGGTGGCCGCCCTTCCCGTTTGCCATGTTCCAAGTCCAAGGTATAGCCGTGGCGTGGGTGTGGATGTCACAGATGGGGTGGCTGGGGAAAGATGTGCGAGTCGGCACAGCCGCACTCTTGGGGACATGCCCAATTCCCTGTAAAGTCAGCACCCTCACACTGCTCTGAATGGGGCACTGCCGGTCCATGGACACTCCTAGGGATCTGGGGGTGGGAGGCGGGCATCAGCCATCACCAAACACAGGCCTGAAGACAGAGGGCCTGAGAGATCACCCCTCACGCTCAGCAATTTCCATCAGCTATCCCCAGTGACCCCATGTCCTGCTTGAGGCCGTTCCTCCATTGATGGCAATTGGGAGTTACAGCTTCAGGCAAAAGGATCTGGTATAAGCAGTATTTTTAAATGGTTTAATTTATAAAAGGAAAACATGTTCATTGTAGAACATTTAGAACATAAGGAAAGTATAAAGAAAAAGCTAAAGTCGACTTGTATTTATTCAGTGTTAACTGTCAACAACTGTTAACATAATGTACTCTTCCTTCTATGCTTTTTTTGTGCAAAATTATATGTATTTTTGCTAAAATTTGGTCCAAACTAAACACAGTTTTATATCTTGCCTTTTTTTTTTTTCACTTAGGATTAGACTGTTGTTATATTCCCAGGCCATTAACTCTGCTGTGCAAACATGATTAGATGTATCTCGTTTGAGCCTAGAGTTAGACCAAAATGTAGTTGATGTCATGGAATATCGTTGAATATGTTAGGCGGTTTCCATTTTTAATGTTGAATTTTTAAGTAGGTAACATAGCACTGGCATTTCTGGTATTTCCTTGCATGAGAGGAAGGACCGAATTGAAGGCTCCACATGAATGTCACCAAAGGCCCTCAAAAAGGTTGTAACAGCCCCTACCCTCCCCAGCAGCGGTGAGGGGCCATTTTCACGGCATTCTCCTCATAGGCTGTACTTTGTTTTGTCTTGATTGGATGTTTATTTATTTATTTTGAGAGAGAGAAAGAGCGAGAGCAGGGTTGGGACAGAGAGAGGAAGAGAGAGAATCTCAAGCAGGCTCCACTCTGTCTCACGAACCGTGAGGTCATGACCTGAGCCTAAACCTCGAGTCAGACACAACCGAGCGAGGCCCCCCGGGCACCCCACGAACTCTGTATGGCTGTACCACTCTACTCTGCTGTGCTACCTTGTCCCTTCCCGCCTTGCCTTGTCGAGTGGACGCGGTTACCGTCGTATTTTCTGGCACCTTCTCAGCCCACTTCCCACTTCATGTCAGCCGCTCAGAGCTGTGAATCGGTGGCTCTGAGCCCTGCCCGCAGAAGCACCGCAGCGAAGTGAAAACACCGAACGGACTTCCCTGTTCCTAGAGTGGCTCTCTCTCTTGTATTTTGTAGCTACCCCGAGATGGTCACCGGATTTTTCTTCATCCTGATGACCGTGCTGTGGTTTACCCGGGAGCCGGGCTTCGTTCCTGGCTGGGATTCGTTCTTCGAAAAGTAAGTGGTGTTGTGTCCTCCCGAAGGAGACCCTCCTCACGCAGCCTCTTCAGGCAGGGCCCACCTGTGTCCCTCCTCATTCTTTTTTTTGTTTTGTTTTGTTTTTTTTAATTTATTTTTGAGAGCAGGAGAGACAAAGCATGAGCGGGGGAGGGGCAGAGAGAGAGAGGGAAACACAGAATCCGAAGCAGGCTCCAGGCTCTGAGCCGTCAGCAAGGAGCCCAACGCGGGGCTCGAACTCACAGACCTCGAGATCATGACCTGAGCCGAAGTCGGACACTTAACCGACTGAGCCACCCAGGTGCCCCCTCCTCCATTCTTAAGGGCAGTCCCCCGTTCCCTGGAAAGTCCCCTCTTTTAAGGGAAGCCGCAGTGTGGGGTCGGGAAGAAAACTGTGTGGCATCTGCACGTCTGCGCGTAGGGTTGGGCTGTGGCACTGCCCCTCACCAGTCGTGTGCCCTTGGTCTTGTTACTTCAGCTGTCTCACAGGCAGCTCTGAGGGTCAAAGATCGGCTGTGAGAGTCTCTCGCCCAGGGGATGGCTGAGGCCTTGGCAGGGAGAGGCAGGCAGAGGCCCCCCTGCCGCCCCTGCCAGACCCCTGACGCCCGGGGCCACCACTCTCTCTCAGCACGGCTTCTCATTTGAGCAAAGACACACATGGAGGTGTGACCCTTGCAGGAAAGAGAACCCATCCTTTTCCCTTCTCCTTTCTTGAAATCACTCCTGATCTCTCCTTCGTTAGGGCCCATCGGTCCACACGAGACATCTCCTTAGCCAGGCCCGGCCGCCCCATGTCACCCGCTGCCCATTAAATCCACCACTGGCTAGTAGGGCAGCAGGGGCAGAAAGGAAGGCCGCCGCCCCTCTAGCCTGGGTCCCAAAGAGAGGCCCTTTGTTCAGACGGACTGTTCTGAGACATCGTGCCAGCGTCCTCCTCCAGCCCTGCCTGTCTCTTTGCTAGGAAGGGCTACCGCACGGATGCCACGGTCTCCGTTTTCCTCGGCTTCCTCCTCTTCCTGATCCCGGCAAAGAAGCCTTGCTTTGGGAACAAGAGTAACGGTGAGAAGAATCCAAGGGAAGAGGTTGGGGCTGGCCCTAGTCAGTAATACCTAAGTCAGAATTTGGGGAAGGAGCCTTACCGAGGCCGTTCTGAGTGCTCCCCTACCCCCCACGATAGAGGCAGAGCCCCCTCCCAAATCCTCGGTTCATCAGTTAGGCCCTTACTCCACACATCCCACCCGTTAGGGTTCATCTGGCTCTACCTCTGTCTACCTGTGATCCAGGGCGGAACCAGGAGCCCTCCCAGGGCACGGAGCCCATCATCACGTGGAAGGACTTCCAGAAGACCATGCCCTGGGAGATTGTCATCCTGGTGGGAGGAGGCTATGCTCTGGCTTCCGGCAGCAAGGTAACTCTTGAATTCTGTTCTCACTGCGCCCACGATTTTTCAAGATTCTAAGGTGCCGAGGGAGAGGTGAATGGGTCGCCCGAGGGAACGGTACAGACGGGAGTGGCCGGCCTGCCCCGAGCCCCTAAGCCAATGCCGCTGGGAACAGAGCTGCAGACCAGCCGAGCTATGGGCTCGTGGCACGTGGGCACCCGCCCCTCACTACCGGCCCACGCTGCCACGGGCCAAAGATCTACTGGATTTCACAGCCATCTCTCTGTGGGCACGTGAGTGTGGTGTCAGGAGATGTGTCTGCAAGGGCCCAGAGACACCCGGCATGGACTCACGGAGAACTGCCCCTCAGGCCGTCCTTACGCGTGTTATTGAGCCCCTTTGGAGAAGGTGCGCTAACGCTCATGTTAAGGCTCTAAGTGCGCCCTGGTTTCCTGACTGGGCAGAATTGGGATGAGGTCTTATAAAGGGCACGGGGTGGGGGAGGGGGGAAGAGCCGACTTTCCTAACGTGTTAGCCCTTCCTGACATAGAAACGGATCCTCAGGATGAATCCGGTTCACGCTGGTTCTCCTTTGACCTACGCTATGTTCATTAACTTGGCTCATTTTTGACTGCATTGAGGGCCGGCGCTATCTGCATCTCTAATAGTAAGGTCAAAGAATCCCACACTCGGAAGGAACCTTGGAGGACACCGGGTCCCGTCTACGCAATAAGAGAATTCCCCGCGTGACACCCCTGGGCTTGACCACCACCAGTGACAGGGCCTTTCCTGAGCAGGGAACAGAGAATCGTTCTTGACATTCAGCTCGGGTCCTCTGTCTGTCTTCTACTGTTGGCTCTGGCTGTGTCCTCTGGAGCCTAGGTAATAGGCTAGATGGTAATACCATCCTAGGTAATAATTATTAAAATAAACAGTTATTAGATCCCCTTAGATCTTTTTTTTTTTTTTTCTCAACTAAAAGCCCATAGTTCCTTTAACCATTCTTCAAGAGATAGTGACCCCTTCCCAGGCTGGTCTCTTTCCTCAACACTCTCTACACTTTGCCGGTGGCCTTATTCAAACGTGGTCCAGAGGTGGTCAGCCTACTGCAGAGTCAAGTCGTCCTGTTACCCCCGTGCCATCTCTCACTTCTGATCCAAGCACCATTCTGTACTTTTCTGGAGGCTTTTATAAGGCCTCCTTGGCACTCATGTCAACATTTATACTGAAACTGCAGCCAATTAAAACCCCCATTCTGGGGGCACCTGGGTGGCTCAGTGGGTTAAGTGTCTGACTTTGGCTCAGGTCATGATCTCACGGTTTGTGAGTTGGAGCCCCGCATTGGGCTTTCTACTGTCTGAAGCGCAGAGCCCACTTCAGATCCTCTTTCTCTCTCTCTCTCTCTCTCTCTCTCTCTGCCCCTCCCCCACTCGTGCTTTTTCACTCTCTCTCTCTCTCAAAAATAAACAAAAAAAAAATTTTTAAATCCTCCTTCTTTTTATAGTTAGCCACTATTAAACTTCAGATCTTCACACCAATTCTGTATATATGCTGTTGGTATTTCTAATCCCAAGTTCAGAATATCACACTTACCTTTATTGAATTTCAGTTGTTAGTTTTGGCCTCTGAGTCTAGCCTGGAAAAGATTTTTTTTTAACCTAAATTACATATGTATTACAGATAGCATAGTTGATATTTCTGTACAATCTACCGACTCTACTAATTTTAATAATATAATTCAAGTATGACATAGGCGATTCCTACGGAGTTTGAAATAATTTCAGTCTTGATGCAAGGAAAATCCAATGTAAAATGTTTGCATACCAAGATTTTAAAAAAAGTAAGACTTCCTTTGCTGTGCTCTTTTCTAACTTCGCAATCTAATTTATCGACTTATTTTAAGTTACAGTATTAAATAGCTTCTGGAAAAAGAAGTGCCATTACAATTATTTCTCTTTACTTCTCAGTACTGTTTGGATAACGTGATCAATGGAACTCCATTTCTTTACAAGAAGTACTGTCTCCACTCGGCTAACTGCTCTTCCCTGTCTTTGTCCAGTGGGCCAGGTGTAATGTGCTAGAAGAGAGAATAATTAGAGAGTTCCTCGAGGTTTCAAAGCTCTGTGCCAAACGTTAACTGCTGCAGTCCCCACATGTTGGGTTTGCAGCTCTCGGTCAGTGCTCCCAGGCAAAAGGGCCACAGCAGAGAGAATTTTGAAGGCCTTTGGTCACCAGCTGCCTCGGAGCTCGCCTTGGGGTGGCGGGGGTGCCGTAGAGATCAAATGGCCTTTGATGAATTCAGCAAGGGGAGAAAAGGCAGCCTGCTGACAGTGTGGCGAGGCGGTCTTTAATAGTAAAATAGGAGTAGGACTTAAGCTGGAGGAACCATCAGATGCCTCTCCTTGCTCTCGGCCCTACTCTCCAGTTCTTTAGTGCATTTGCAGTCTCCAGGGTAATCAGGGGACGGCAGAGCACGTCAGCCACAGGGGGGAAAGGAGAAGGGAGGGCGGACAGGAGAATGCATATGGCAACCTGGGGTTTTGACAGGTACGGTCCAAAGATTCAATGGTGTCCTTCATTTTTTAGGGGAGGGAGGGGATCTTCGCCATTGGCGAATGAACAGTTCCCAACCAAATAAGGTATTTCAAGAGGGAATTTTTGCTCCTTGGAGTAGATCTATGTAGATTTTGCTAACAGAAGAGGTTCAAGAGTGGCGGCGTGCCTTTAGAGCTTGTGTCGTGAAAAAGCGCTGGCGATTGTAGATCCTGATGTCAGCCATGATGAGATGGAACCTGAAACCGGCTGGGACTGCATGACTCAGCTCCCGGGTCACCTTCCCAGGAGGGGGCGCCTTCCCGCTAAGTGGAGATAGCCCCGTAATTCTCTCTTTCATCACTCACGTAAAGCTTCCGTCATTCAGTCCTGCCCACTGACTCCCCAAAAACCACAGCAAAGGTTATTCTCCAAAGATATCGATAATTTTCCCCCTTTTGCAGGTGATAAAAGAGCTAGATTTCAAAAGCAGAGGTGAGGATTACACTGGGGAGTCTGTGCAAAAAGCACTGTTGACTGTGTACACAGAGTGAGAATGTCAGAAGCTGGAGAGAGTAATGAGATTGACATTGAGGGGCTTGTCCAGCCCCAACAATCTCTAGCCCCTGCCAAGCCGTTATACAATCATAAAGAATTTTCCGAGCTATAAAAACAGTCTAATCATCACATCAGTAATGCCTCTGGGACCAGTCTGCCTGAAATAAGGAGGCAAATTAGATGACTCCTGGCAATTCCTTCCACTCCCCCCCTGCCAACATCCCTGACCTTCTGGAGTCTAAGAATTCCATCGGGAATGGGTGTTTCTTCTTCTTATTGTATCATCTGTCTTCCTGCAGAGCTCCGGCCTCTCCACATGGATTGGGCACCAGATGTTGTCTCTGAGTAGCCTCCCACCGTGGGCCGTCACCCTGCTGGCATGCATCCTGGTGTCCATTGTCACAGAGTTTGTGAGCAATCCAGCCACCATCACCATCTTCCTGCCCATCCTATGCAGCCTGGTGAGTGGGGCAGGGCCCCCAGGTGTCCAGGTGGGCTCCCCCAGACTCAGGGGGCAGTTCCGTGGCTGTCCTCTCTCCTCTGGTCACTGCCCCGGCCTTCACTGATTGGTGCTCAAGCCATAGTTTGGAAATGAAGTCTTTCAAAGAGCCACTGATAAGTAAATCGATACATTAATAGATTGTAGCAAGGGTTCTAGAAACCCGTTTCCAAAAGACAGGATTAGTTTGAGGCAGTCTTGAATGGAAATAAGAATGGACAAAATAGCCTCGAAACCCTAGGATTCCAATTCCTCACCATCATCATTTCGGTCTCTCCTAAGACCTAACAGTAGGGCCGGAGGAATAACTACAGAAAATGGAGGCAAAATGCCCCCCAGAAATACACTCAGCTGTAAAGACTGAGACCATAGCTCTGTCATCACTACCTCCCCCCAGTCTCTCTGTCCAGGAGAGTCTGAGAATTGAGGGCAATGCCAGCCTTACCCCCACGGTCTCAGAACGATCTGTTACTGATGGACCAGAGGAGGAGAACAACTACCAGATCTTAGCCT
Source organism: Paguma larvata (assembly GCA_030068075.1). NCBI lineage: Eukaryota > Metazoa > Chordata > Mammalia > Carnivora > Viverridae > Paguma > Paguma larvata. The sequence continues at coordinate 85,975,268 of CM057834.1, read as the reverse complement.
GGCCGAGCAGCGCCCAAAGCAACCCCCCAGACACAAGGCCGCATCTGTCCCCTTCGTGAGGCGCAACCTAGAAAATGAAGGCCCCTCCCCAACCCCCACAAAATGATATCCTTCTGCTCTTTTTAACCCCAAACTACCGCCAGCCACTCTCCCTGCTCATTGCTCAGATGTCTCCCTCCTTGGGAGGGCACTTAGTGACAATCCCTCACCACTGACGGCAAGACCATGGGTTCGAATCCCATGCAAAGCAAGCATCTTACTTAGAAAAAAAAAAAACCCTTGGTTCTGCACCCCAAGGATGAAGGACCCCCACTCCAACCAAAGCAGCTTATTCATGAGATTTAAGTTTGTACAATGAATAAAATCAGACCAGCACCGAGAAAGGAAACAATCCCTTCCAGGAAGGAACGCCAAGCCCACGCGTCCATGGGGAGGGAGTGAGCGGCGTGAGCCCACTGGGGCTGCCCGGCACTGTATGCCCTTCAGGGTAGTGGCTTAACTACCCCCAGCGCGTGGTATCCAGGCAAGGTCAGCCGACGCCAAGCCATCGCTGAGGGCGTTTGCGATGCTGAGGCCAAGGAACGCAGGCATGATCTCGCCGCTAACGCCTCTGCGCCTTCTCTCCTCTCCTAGTCTGAGACGCTGCTCATCAATCCGCTCTACACCCTGATTCCGGTCACCATGTGCATCTCCTTTGCGGTGATGCTGCCCGTGGGCAATCCCCCCAACGCCATCGTCTTCAGCTACGGGCACTGCCAGATCAAAGACATGGTGAGTCGCGGGTGCCCTCGGCCTGCCAGCCCCGGCAGCCACGAGGCGGGCTCCACAGCCGTCTCCTGAACCCTGGGGTTTTGCAGCAGTGCCTGTGGTCTGCCAACACCCAGTGCGGTGGGCTAGAGAGAAGGGGACGCATAAGAAGGCTTTCGGTGGGTCCACGAGCACCAAGGATAGCGACCGTGTCCTCTGCCACCCCTGCCTGGGAGGAAGTGGGTACGCGGACAGACAAAGCTGGGACAGACGAGACACAGCCCAAGTCTGTGCCTCCGTTTCCTCACGGGAGCGAAGTGGCAGAGACCGCAGGAGCCCGGGGGAAAGGGATGACGCGACAGGACCCTCCTCGACTCTCCCCAGCACGAGAAGGCCCTGAAGCAACGATGGGAAGATGAAGCCCCCACAGCCCAGGTCCTAGTTCTCAGCCAGACTCACGCTAGAGGGCTTGGAGGAGGCATCTGGCCAGACCGTAGGGCTGACACGTTGACCCTCGACCCAGCCTACACTCGCTGCGGGGGCGCCGGGGAGAAGATGAAACCGACTCCTAATTACTGGGGCCAGGCTGTCTCAAAGGGGGCCCACCACCCCCCAGCCGAGGGCCTCCCAAAGGCGTTTTCACTCCGGTCCAAGCTCGTTCTCAGCAGCCCTGTAAATATCAAATGGAAGAAAGGAAGCAAGAGCTTCAGGCCAGGAGCGGATATTCAGATCCTTTTCACCATTCAGCCCGCTCGTCTAAGTGCTCTGCAGTGCTTGGGGGGAGGGAGGCCACCGCCATGTCCCTCCTCCCCATCTCTTACTGCACAACCCTGTCTGCTCAAGAGAGTTGAGTTCGGTCCCAACTCTTTGGTCCCTTCAGGTTCCTCTCCTGGGTGCCCCCTCCACTCACCACCCCCCCCCCCCCCCACCTTCCAGATTGCTCTGGAATCAAGCAATCAGAGACAGTGCCTTTCAAAGGCACCAGGCGTCAAGAAGTGAGCCAGTCCTGGGTTCTGTAGCCGGGGAACTGACTCAAGACTGCAATTTCCTCACGTGCGAAAGATGTAGAAGCAAATGTTCTACATGGTTCCTTCTAAAGGCTCAGCCCCTTTAGAACCTGCCCCCTCTGCTGGGAGACATGGGCGGCTCTCCACGCCCAAAGCCCATGGCACAGGAGTGACTAATAAGTCCAGGGCTCTGGCCACAAAGCAGGGAGGCAACACGTCTAGTCACTTGCCTGGAACAATTTCCTCACAGCTTTCCCAACTTAATGCCAGCCGGTGGACTTCCGGCGGCCACACGCTGTGTGCCTGTTTCCTCCCTGGGAGGGGCCCAGCCATCCTTACTGCACACTCTTCTCGGCCGTCCGTCATGCCTCGCACCCCCCTCGGCCTGTGCGGGTCAGTTCCGTGGCAGAAAGGGGAGGGCTGAGTCATGGAGGTGACGTCCCCTCAGCAGCAAGAAGCAGAGCTAGCATGCCCGTGTCACCTTCTCGTGGAAGGACCGAGTAGAGGCAGCAGCCCTGGCTCTCCAGGTGAACCCCAGGTACACTACCTTCTGTAAGCCGTTCCTTTGGGAAGGAAAAGACAGTTGATGGTGGCAAAGGCCTCTCATACAGGTCCCCCTACGGATCAGCACATTAAAGGTTCTAGAAGTTCCTGCCTTAATGCAGTTCCTTATCATGTAGCTGTGGGCCCCCTGCTTGATGGGAGTCTTCACATACTACGACCTGGTGTCCCAAGCATACGCCTGCCGGGCCTCCACTCAGAAGTGAGGGTGCTACAGGTGGAGACGGTTCTAATGACGTCTCCCGTCCTTCCGCAGTCCCAAGACACCCTTCAAGGCAACATTACAGATCCCAACTAGGGCCAAGGCTTGGGTGGGGGGCACAGAGGAGGAGCGGCTGGGGTCTGGGCTGCTGCCTGCTCGGTGACTTGGGTGGGCTTGGTCTGTGCCCTACAGGTGAAAGCTGGCCTGGGGGTCAACGTCATTGGCCTGGTGATCGTGATGGTGGCCATCAACACTTGGGGAGTCAGCCTCTTCCACTTGGACACTTTTCCGGCCTGGGCTAAGGTCAGTAACATCACTGATCAGGCCTAACCCGAGTGGGCAGACCGCCCAGCCGAGGAGCTACTGACACCTAACAGAATCAGACCGACGGGCCAAGAAAGCCGCCAGGAGCACACAACCCTCACCAGAAGATTCCAGCACCTGCCACCTCAGGTGACGAGCAGGAAGCCTCCGACACCCTAACACGTGCTTGGATGTTAGTGCCTTCTTCTCCGCCCTCCTTCCTTAGCACCGGAGTTCAGGAAAACCTAACTTTCTCACTTCCTGTATCTTGGGCTCTCCAGGTCTTTCTGAAGGCAGGAAGAGCAGAGAGCCTGTCTTAGTTGCCCCTCGGAGCCTAAGCCTCACAAACTAGCCTCACTGGCTTTGATGTCATTCTTAATATCTTAACCCCTTTTTAGGAGTTGAAGGGGAAATCTAAGTCATCCTACCTCTGTAGTCACATCTCCTCCCCCAGAACATTCTCCTCAGCGTTGCCATCCTAAGTCCTCACCGCCAAAAGGCCATCCTGGCAAGTCCTCTCCGCGGCAGTCGGTGCTCCTTTATCACTACTCTGATTCCCTTCTAAGCATCTCCCTTCAATGGCTTCTCTTTCCGCTTGGCACCAAATTCCCATAAAGAGTGTTCCCCTTTAGAAAGAGGCTTGTACTGTTCTCTTCGTCAAAGGAAAAGGAAGTAGGGGAGGAAGACACATTGAAATTAATACAGGCATCCCCAGCTTTTCAAAAGTTCTGGATACGCCACTTTGCTTTTACAAAAGAACGATATGGGTACCTGTTTTCACTGACCGAAGGAAATCTGAAGAGGGTTTTCGGGTTTCTGAGAAGAGGCCAAGTGGCGTTCAGCATGGTTTTGCGGCGAGCACTTCGAGAGGCAGTGCGCAACCTGAGCGACTGGAGTGGCACCGCCAGGCTGCCTCCCGGGAAACTGCACCCAGCGTCTCTGCATCCAGCTGCCAGAGCTGTGAGCAAGCATCTGCGCTGTATGCCCACTTGCTGTGTGCGCCCGTCAGCAAGATGTGTCCTAAGGTACCAGAGAGGCCTGAGAGAGGTATTGTGGAGCTCTGCCAGCGCTCAGGTGTCTTTCCGTATAAATTAACGGTAACCGCTTCTTCGCTTTATGTCGTTTGGGCTTACGAAAGGTTGCGTGGGAATTCTGTTTTGGAGAGTTGGGGGGTCACCTGTCTCTCTCTTCGCTTCCCACTAGTCATCAATTCTACTGCACTGGTTGAGTTGGGAGGGAGAAAAAACTTCCATACATGTCTTATTAAAAAGGCCAAAGCTATCACGAAGACGACAGTACCATTAGCCGTACGTGACTGGCTTTCTCCTGGATGTAGTGAGTAGTTTGTTGCTAAGAAGGCAAGTACCGAAGGCTTCACACACCAGCCACTTCCTACAGGGAGCCCCTCGAGGGGGGAGAAGATGTCTTATGTCTCCTCAAGTCCCCAGCAACTCGTACAATATAGTAAACTAACTACTTAATAAACGTTTCCTGTGAGAAAAATCACTTTGGAAATCAAGGCCTCCTTCTTCCTCTGAAAACCGGGCCCTTTTCTCCATGACAGATGGCCTTGCTCGGTGACTGGGTACAGCTCCCAATCTCCCTGGCTTGTAGACATTACTGTTTCTGATTTCTACCCCCAGTTACTTGCCAAGTAGGTCTTACCGGAAAAGGAACACTCCATGGTTACTACACTGTTTTCCTTGTTTTAAGTTATCATCGATAGCAAGGGCAGTTTCTCTACAACAGTAACTCATCAGTGAAGTCGCTCCCTTAGTTTATTACCTATCTGTGAATTACAAAACCTCTTTTGTGCCAGTCAGCTCTCGCATGCTCTGACCACAACATACCTGATGGGATTTAACCACGGGTATTACTGCTTCTGCCACGCCAGTGAGCTTAGGCCACCTTAAGTGACTACTGATAAAAATAAAGACGTACTGAACCCAAATAAAATCCCAGGGTGATGCGCACTGTGGTTGGTTTGACGGCGTCTGCAGAGTGATTTTGCTATAAAATGTTCAGAAGAGTCTGGGTGTGACTGTATCGTCATGGCTGCCAAAGTGTCATAGCTGTCAAAGTGTCAAATACCAATGACAGAACTTCGACCCCAAGCCTCTAGGTCAGACAGTGAGACAGAGGTGCAAACAGTCAATACAATTCCAGGAGTATAGAAAAGTAAAAAGGGAAAGAAGAGTTGACTTAGAACTAAGCTGACTTAGAATTACTGGCCACGGTTGAGCGTTTGAGAACCTCGCTCGCTCCTAACAGGAAAGCGGTGCAACTCCCCACGCCAGAGGCTGCCAGAGGCTTCGAGGAGCCAGGGCGCTCAACTGGCCAACGGAGAAAGAGCACTTATTTCAGTCGGGTCTCATGACCGCTCTAAAGAGCAGCACTGTTCTCTCCCAAACCAGAGTTGCGGCTAACCAAGACCACTCATTCCAGGGCCAGAAAAGGTCAGGAATGAGTAACCGACTCCTTGTCATCGCTGATGGACACTAACTAACGGCTCTCCTGAGCAGTCTTGTCTCTTGCACATATGTTACGATATGACTTTTATTTTCTAGTATCACGACACTAAAAAGGCAGTAAGTGACCATTTTACACCAGCTCATTTTATAGATGACTGAGAAACAAAGACACTTAGTTGCACCTTATTTTCAAGCCAGTTATATATCAAACTTGCTTAATTACCTTTGAAATTCCTTTAAGTCACCCATGAAGTACATGGGACACAATCTTTTATGTTAGCATTTACATGGCAAAGACTCATGACCCACCTTTTAGTATATAAAATACAGCTAGTTTTCCCTCCAGTGTGGGAATAGATCTCTGTTTCTTCAGCTGAATATTAAATAACGTAATTGGCTTCACATTTAGGGGCCATGTTCGGAAAAGTACATCTGAACACTAGCCTCTCTCTCAGCATATAGCAAGATGTTCAAACCGCTAGAACACAAAGGCGAGAGAGACCAAGTACACGTGTAACCCATCCTGTGGCTGCCCACCCTAAATGAATTCTTAGCACAACTGCCCAGCGGTTTACACGGCGAGTTGTTCTTGTCCCGATCTTTACAATCGCACATGTGAAAATGACGCAACCACACGGCACCTCTCATAAGGCCCTACCACAGGGGCAACGATCCGTGTGGGCCCACGACTCCGGCTTTGCAATGCCCCGCCCTGTGCGCTTTCCACAAAACCTCACTGTTCCATTGTTTCCCAGCGCCTTGCGAAGAAATGAACCTGACGAAATATGGTGCACGGAGATTTAGAAAAGGCAGAAACTAACCATGAAAATCTGAGTGTCACCAACTCCCCTATTAACACCAGGCACCTAGATCTCAGAATACTTTCCCTTTGCCACCCTGCTGCCTTCCACAAGGCCCTAACAGTCACTAGGGGAAAAAAGCACTCATTCACGACTAAGGAATGGAAATACTAGATGCGAAGCCCAAGATGGGCAGTTTAAGAAAAGCCTCATTTGCTCCAGTACAGTCTATAGAGTTCCTTCAGGGGGACGAACAGAAAAAGCATTAAAAAGGCAGGAGACCTCGGCAGAAAAACAAACACCCGCCTTGTATCTAGGGAGTGTACTGTTCAGTGGAAACACAAACATTACCACGTGTACATATGCTCTGTGAACCCGTAGGCACAGACTACAGAAATCACAGGCTGTAACTTTCTCTACAGTCCTACAAATGAAAACTGAGTAAATGGGTTAAAAAAATGACATTGTTCTTCTAAACCTGCTTAATTGCATAAAACACCAAATCAGAGGAAACGTCTACTAAAGACATCACCTGCCAACTTCGGCTTCTGAAATACGGCCCCTTTGGATGATGTTCAAGAAGGTTGCTTGGGGTTTCCTTCCTCTCCCCTTGTTTGGGAGGATTACGTTTAAGGACAAACTTGTCAGGCTCGATGTCTTTATGAAGTTCCAAACATCGGGCCTAAAGTCTTATTTTGCACACGTGAGTAACCTTCCTTTTATGATCAGGTATGGAAGAAGTTGCCTTAAATCACATCGGCGGAGCAGTTTTCAAACATTTTTTAAAAAGGAAGTAGAGTATGTCGGGCGGGATTCTTCCCGTTGCTCCGATGGGCGTGTGAGGCAAGGGTCCCCAGGGAAGGGAATTCCTCGTGCCACAGTCGCAATCGCTGCAACCCTCACCCACATTACAAAGGTTCAACTGCACCCCACCATCTGTGATGGTTCTGGGCTCCTCCGCTATCTCGGTGAGGATAATCTTGCCTGAGAATTCCGAGCCCCTTTTCGCTGCTGCAAGAACCTAACTAGAAGAGGGTGTTGGAGCGGTGACCACTGAGTCAGCCCGGAGTCGCTGCGGAGCGGTTTACATGGAGCAGGCAACTGCAAGACCGGGTTTGCCGGATGGCTCCCCGCCAGGAAGTGAGGGTAAAAGTCACTCCTGGGGGAAGCCCTAAATCCAGATGTGCTTGGTTTACAAGGTGTAATACAGACAGACCTCTCTCCTAACATTTAAGTTACGTCCAACCCCGAAAAAGCCATTCCGGAAGACCACACCCACAAGCAGTCATGCTACCGTGACTGTGATGAGGAATCCCTCTTTGGAAACACCTTTCTAAGCTTGTGACGTTTTGAATACCCTCAAAAGTGTTAAAACTTTATCCTTCAAAGCTGAAATTCATTCTGCTAATAATTCGGGCATTCAAGACCAGATCTTATGAGCCAGGAAGTGCGATCAAGACAGATACTCTAGATTTTCATCAGCAACCAGGAGAGTGACCACAGAATAATGACAAATTTTGCATGGTTCATAACTGGTTCCAGAAAATAAAGTATTCTGACCAAAAGCAGCATGTTTGGACCAATATCTATTATTTATTGGGCACTTTGCAAAGCACTGTGTAACACGACATACATTATCCTGACTGTTTCTCATGTGAGCGTATGAGGTAGATCTCGCGTCCACACCTTAGAGAGAATACAACAGTGTCAGAAAAGTAAGACACTTGCCCATGATCTCACTTCTGGCGTGAAGCCGAACCGTAATATGCTGTTACCACGCGCTCTGTATCACACGGTGGGACAAGCTGCCGGGGATAAAACCTCTACTCGCGTATGAGAAATCCCCGTTTCCAAAGAGAACCTTTTGTCTTATAATCACAGAGCACCGATGTCATCACTGTGTGAATACAGGTGTCTCTAAATTACTCTTCCAGTTTACTGATTCTGCTAAAATTTCTTCAGAAATGGCATTATCAGTGAGCTGCCCAACAAGTCCCCTAAAACAAAGCACACAATCAAATGAGACTTTATCTACAGTTAGTGTAAACCACACTTTTAGGATTTAGCTTACCACTATACCCTGCACAGACACGTATAATAACTTTAGGTTCAAGGTCATCACTGTAACAGCAAAGGACAGGAACCCTAATGTTCATCAGTAACAGATTAATAAGTAAGTTACAGTATACCCATTCAACAGAATCTCAGGGAGCCAAAAACGGGAAGCAGTTCCTTGTTTCTTACATACTGATATGGAATGATCTCCATTTCAGGCCAGGGGTGAACTCAGCACAGTTTATCATTTGTGTAAACCTCCCCCGCACACACACACGTGTTTGTTTAGGCACAGAATCTTCTTAAAGTATACAGGAACGTGTTGACAGCGCCCGCCTCCAGGAAGAGGACCTAGGAGCTGACAGACAGGAGTGGGAGGAGCCCTTTATTCTGGATCACATTTGCATCTTGACCCATGGGAAAAGTGAAGTATCCGAACATACACAATATACATTGACAAATTACAATGGTGATTTCTTTCTCTTCTTTTTTAAACAGCAAGGGAGCAGCAGGCAGGACAGCAAAGGAGAGACTGTCTACCACAAGGTGACGGAGAGGGGCTACAGTCACAGGGCAGAGTAAGGGAGTATGACAGCTGATGAAATTCTCCCTTTTTTGGTAATCCGAAGATCTGGGCCTCTCTGTACGTAGCCCATTGGTCAGTTAGGGCCTACGGCTTAATGAGCCTGTCTGTGTGGTCCCTGGGGGCCCTTTGGCCTCGCTTAGGTTTCCATCGCCTGTTGCCTACAAGTGGCCTCTATGCGCAACCCCCCCTCCATCAACAAGGAAAATCTTTGGCATTTGGGTGGAGGTCTCCTCTTCAGTAGCTTCTCCCCGCTGAAGAGGACAGAGAGATGTCTCTACCTACGGGTCAACATACAATGGTGATTTCTGATCACAGGAAGAAAAACGAAAGCAACAACAACAACAAAACTTTAAGTTTTCTTACAAGACTCACTATGAAGTTATAATATAAATACATTTTTTAATGTGAAAAGGCATAAAATTTCCTCTACAGACAACTTGTCATTTATCCATCATGTAACATCAAATGCACCTGTAATCCCTTAAAATAAGGAGGGTTCTTTTGAGGGAAAAGTGCCAAATCAAAGACATCATTATGGAAAAACATGCATACTCGACTGAATTTCACAGAGGATAAAGGCCATTATTTTAAGGATTTTAAAATTCCTAGTTCCTGACAGGGTTCTCAGGATATAGTTTCTCAGTTAATGTAGCAAATCGCTAAATGATTAAATTAGCAGCTATGGCACTGCCTGATGACAGTATAAAGTAAGTGGATAATTCAAGAGTTAAGGGGCTTCTGGACTTTAATTTTAATTACTTTGAAACAACCTAATTTAGTACCAAATGTTTAAGCGCCCATTTTAATTGCTACACTGTGAAATCAGCATTATTATCTATTTGATCAGCTATACAAAATTCACCAATTTTTCTTTAGAAAACAAGAGAAATCCCAAAGAATAAAGGAGAGACTACTAACGAAGGGTCATGTTTACTAATCTAGCACCATAATTCCAGTCTCAGGTCTTCCCAAGTGGCTGGAGGAAGGAGGAAGGAGGAAGGAGGAAGGGAAGAGGTGAGGGTGCTGGAAAAGGGTAGTTCTGAACCTGGAGTCCCATCTGTCACTCTAAGGCAGCGCGGGATCCAGCAGAGAGGAAAACTGCTGAGGCTGAAATTTCACACACGAGCTTTTGGTTCGGCTGACAGGAGGCCCTCCCTCAGGAACAGGAGAATCGGCAAATCCAGAAGACAGTGCTGGAGTCTGCCTCACGAACTAGGGGGTTTCTTCTTGGCCTCCAAGTCCTTTTTAATTTCTTCAAGTTTTTTAGCCAGATTTGGTATCTTTAAAGAGAAAAAAGATGATTATAATTTTGCATCTACCTCATCGATATTCTTTTACTTCTCTTCCCCCAACAACAAAGGGGGTTGTTAAGTCTTTATTCTCCTCTGAAAAGGACTTAGCCTCCAAGCTGCCTAAGAAGGATCTCGGAAGCTCTAAACTGAAGTATGTTCCCTCTTTAGAAGCTAGATTCTGACTTCTACTTTTATATCCTCACTGAGCACCTCAATCCACTGCCAAACATAAGTTGTGCATATGAACGATAAAGATGATATAAATTCATAAAGTTCCTACCTAGAAAACCATGTAACTCAAGTGAAGGTTGACAAAGAATTCTTTTGTCACACTAAAAGCCTCACCACAAACAAACCAAAGTTAATTCCCTTCCTTCCCTCTTCCTGCCTCTTCCTTCCTTCTCTTTCTTTAAAACAGCCTTTCCAAAGGCCCCATTCCTGGGCAGTTTGTCACCTGCCTCTCAACTTTCCCTTCTATAAAATGAGGTGGATATAACTCTGAAAAGATGATCCAATCAGTCTATACATTCCCACTTATCACATAATTGTCCATAGAACAGTGAGACTCTAACTTAGTAATTAATTATTCTGGGTAACGAGCCCGGCTCAGGATCACAAGACCGTCTAAACTGATGGGACTTTGCCCTCTTGTGGTGATATGGAGGACAGATGCTTTTGTGAGGTGTATTTTTCAAATAATAGAAAATCTTTCTACAAAATTCAGGACATTTTCCTCAGATCTATAGACTTCATTTATGCTGGAAGGCGTACCTGACTTCAACAAAGACAAGTCACTAGAAATTAGTGACACGGAGTCGGGGAAGACACGGATATGGTCACTTACGTCATAGTTCTGGGCCAGATACATTCCAACCAGGTTGCCAAAAGTAAATCCAAGCTGAAAGAATAGAACAGGAAGAGTTACACTGGATACCAAGTTCTGTGCCACCTGACACCAAACCAAACCATACAGACAACAGTCTAAGGACCTCAGGACAGTGAAGGACCCCAGAGTCTAGCCGAGGGCAAGGCAGTGTGAGATTCAGTTTCCTTCTGTAAAATAAACATAGAAATACTCTCCCGCAAGGTTAAAGAGCATACAAGAGTAAGAATAAATGGTAGCACTGAGCAAGATTCTCCCTGTCCCCTCACAACCTCCATAAATACCTGTCAGTTCTAGAAACCCAAGCCGAAGTCATGATTTTGTTGTTAAAAGCAATTTGTTTTTTGTCTTTCTCTCTTCTTTGGTTATAAGCATTGTTACTTCTTGTTACATGAAATGAAAAACATCTGATCTGATTCAAGAAAAGTACTCAGCTAAGTGGCAGAATCTTAGAAACTGAAGAGATTTTCACAGTTCGATCCCTTATTTCAAGTGGACTGTGAGGCCCAGGATAATGATGGGGCTTTTTCAGGGTCATTCGTAACAAAGGACCACAGAACAACCTAAATTAGATTCATGCTCAAAAACAAAAATGTAAACAAAACAAACAAAACAAAACAAAAACGTGTCAGGAGAGAAAAGCATAGGCAACTCCGACATACAACTAAGAGCATCTGGGCAGAGCGCTTACCCCTGTGGGGAGTTCAGGCTCCCTAACCAGCTCTAACTCAGGGAGGAGACAGGCAGGACTGTTAGAGAACTATAAATGCTTATCCCATTGGGTGACTGTTCTCCTGAACCAACAGCGGTTCATGAAAACTTCAAGCACTCCATTTACAACGAAAGAACCAAAGCGCCTTAAACTTTGAGTTCTGTAATGATCTGTAATTCCCCAGGTTCTTTTTCCTCCAATAATTAAGACGCTTCAAAGGGACGCCTAATTTTTAATTTCATAAATTCAAACTGGCGGCAGGTTTTTCCTCCCATCACTTTCTTTACTCAGTGTTGCTCCTACTCACTACACAGCAGAGGTTAACAGAAAAAGTGTGGCACGTAACACCATCAGCTCTAAACGGTGTGATCTAACCTTGTCTTCAAGTTAGAGAGATACATGGGGAAACAGAATACAGCCTCACTGAGCCTTAAACACTAAAAGCACAATTTAAATTGGTTTGTTGTTAGTGAATTAAGCATAAATAAGGCTATCCAAGCTCTAATCATAGACCATTTTCTAATCATTTGATTAATTAGACACATCTTGTGAAAATACAGTTTTACCAAGGTGGTACCAAGAAGGAAAAAGAGTTTTTTTCACTACTGTGGGTTGAAACCAGGTAGTCAGAGGTGTTCCAAATCCAGAAAGAGTATTAAATATATTTAGAAGATGAGGAAAAAAGAGCAACTGAGAATTTTAGTTCTAACACCAAGCAGCCAAGCAGAGAAAACATTAAGTTGCAAATTTTCAGGAAAAATAAATTAGAGTTCTAGTTCTATCACTATCTAGCTGTGTACCTTTAGCTGATTTGTTTCCTGATCTATAAAACACGATTATTAGTTCCTTCCAGTTCCAACATTTGAAGATTCCTGGTTCTTACCCTGTGTGTCTCAAAATAAATATCATGGCATATCTAACATGGCTTCCTTTTGGCAAGGTTACCAGCCATCAGGGCACATGAAATAATAGCAGTTCTTTTAAAACACAACACAAAATAAAAACTATGGGCTTCTAGACAAGTCATGTCCAGTTCCAGTTTCAGAATACTGCCCAGTCTATCACTGCGATGTTGTAAAATTACACACATAAATGTCACATATTAAGAAAAATGTTGAGGGGCGCCTGCATGGCTCAGTCGGTTAAGCGTCCAACTTTCAGCTCAGGTCATGATCTCACAGTCTGAGTTCGAGCCCTGTGTCAGGCTCTGTGCTCACAGCTCAGAGCCTGGAGCCTGCTTCAGATTCTGTGTCTCCCTCTTTCTCTCTGCCCCTCCTCCATCCACGCTCTGTCTCTCTCTCTCTCTCTCTCTCTCAAATAAAGATTAAAAAAAAATTAAAAAAAAAAGGAAAGAGAAATGCTGAGATAAATGCATGAAGCCAGAAAAGCAATGATATGTCCTTCATGGGATGCTCAATAGGCAAGTTTACACCGAAAAAAAAAAGGAAAATATAAAATCTCAGTCTGAGGAATGGTGACTCATGGATCTGACAAAGTGAGAATGGAGCCAGATTACAGAAGGTCTTGAATGAGTCTGAACCTGTCTGCAGGCCAAGATTGCTTAACTTCGTCCAGGCCAAGACCTGGACGCCTCACCAGGAGTCCATCTGATGGCTGTATGCCGCCCCCACGGTGCCCCTCCACGTCACTGGCCCCCCATTGTGTTCCCTGCAGAGAAGGTAGTGCAAGAAGAAGAAAAGTGACTGCTTCCCAAGCTTAACACTGAATGAATTACTATTACATCCTTTCTGCAATCATTTTGAGACTTTTGGACTATGTAGCTTCTTCCCACAAACACACTGGGGACAAAAAATGGCAAAACACCAGAGGCTTGGGGACAGAGGAGTGACATGAGCCAAATGGTCAGAGGGCAAATGGGTGGGAGGAAAAGGCTGCAGAGTCAAGGAGGGAAGTCCAGACTGGCGTGGGGCCTCGCACGTTAGAGGAGACGGCGTTTCCCAGCTCTATAATTACACCGTACCCTTGGGATCCGTGTGGCTCCACACTCCATTACCCCCGATTCTGAAACCCAAAACTACTCAAACTGTTTCACTGTAACTCATTTGGCAGCAAAATCACACCTGACCTGAACTGATATGAGACTATAGTCTATCACATTCAGTGTGGATATTCACCTTTTGCTACAGAAAAAGCAATCTTTAAACATAGGATCCTGCCCTACACCCCACTGGAGAATATGTGTAACAGGAAATATTTTAATGTATGTCATAACAGAGTGCTATCCCAGAGTGCTACCGGGTTGTTAAGTAACAAGGTATATGCAGCTTAAACCTTTCTGAAATCTTAAAAATATCTCTTAGTACATCTGGTCCCCAAAGGTTTTGATTAAAAGATGGAAGACCCTTATATATGAAATATAAATTCATATTCAGCCCTGTAAAAGAATTATAAAATGTCTCTACGACTTAAACAGTTTATACAATGCATAGGAAGAAAAGCTTCATATAAATAAAAGTTACAAAACAACTGGAAGGCAGCACCCAGTACAGGACCTTGAATGTAACAGATGCAGGACAAACCAGAACTGGGTCATGCATTAAGTAGCCAAATGAATGACAGAGAAGTGATTCTTCTAAGACCATATCTGAAAGAGATGAATCTATCTCAACTTGTTATTAAAGCCTCTAATGATGCTGAGGAAGTGTTAAATTTTAAACTGGGAAGGGAACTGAATGTGGAGAATCAAGGCATAGGATATGAATGAGGATGAGATACCTGACTAACAGAAACAGAACTGATTTGAATTTAGAAACAGAGAGACTAAGTATGGAGCCTTGGGTGGCTGGCTGAGGGACCTCGAAAAGCAGGCAAAGTTTAGTTCACATGCAATCTTGGTAGGACGCCAATGGCTACACTTTACCAGCAGCAACGGGATGAAAGCACTGCTTTTAAAAGTATTCAACTAGCAGCTCTACTCAAAACAGGCTGAATAATGAGTAAGTACAGGTAATGGAAGGCCCAGATTAGTGTGGCAGTAGGGGGGACAGCAAGCAAACGTGAATGAATTGTTCTTCTTCCTAAAAATCAATGATGATCCTCAAAACAGGCTCTTAATTATAGAGAACAAAAAGACGGCTACCAGGGAGGAGGTGGGTGGAGGAATGAATGAAGCAGGTGAAGATTTACAATACACTTACCCTGATAAGCACTGAGTAATGGACGGAATTGCTGAATCACTATATTCTACACGTGAAAGTAATATAACACCGCTTGTTAACTATACTGGAATTAATTAATGAATAAAAATTTAAAAATAACAAAAATAAAATAAAAATCAATGGTGATCAACAAAATAGAATGGTGAATCCAGGAATAAATCTTTACATTTATGGACAAGTGATTTTTTTAAAACACACTTTTAATTTTTTAAAACATTTATTTTGAGAGACACAGAGATAGTGTGAGTGGGGGAGGGGCAGAGAAAGGGAGACAGACCCCCAAGCAGGCTCCATGCTGCCAGCACAGAGCCCCATGCGGGGCTTGAACTCACAAACCACAAGATCACGACCTGAGCCAAAACCAAGAGCGGATCGCTGAGCCCCTCGGGCGCCAAGTGGTCTTTAACAAGGGTGCCAAGACGTCCCAGAAAGACGCTAGAATGACGGGGCGTCTCCGTGCCGAAGAGAGAGCACGGACCCCTGTCTTACATCGTGAACAAGAACTAACGCAGAACGAATCAGGATTAAATGTGAAAGCTAGAACTGTAAACTATAAAACCCTTGTAGGAACGCACAGGTGCACATCTTCAAGATCTGCATTAGGCAATGGTTTTTAGATAGGACACCAAAAGCAAAATTGACCAAAAAAAAAAAAAAAAAAAAGATAAATTGGGCTTCATCAAAATTGAAAACAGTCTGTGTTTCAAAGAACAAAGAATACCATCGCGAAAATGAAAAGACAACCCAATGGAATGGAATAAAATATTTGCAAATCAGTTATCAATAAGGGACTACAATCCCGTATATAGGAATCCTGATGACTGAATAATAAAAAGACAGCCCAACTTAAAAATCGGCAAAGGATTTGACAGCAAATCAGATATACACGGCCAATGAGCACACGAAAAGATGCTCAATGTCACTAGTCATCAAGGAAATGCAAATCAAAACCACAACGAGGGGCCACATCACGCCCACTAGAGAGGACTTTAATACGATGATGAATGAGTTTTGAAAAGGATGTGGAGAAAGTGGAACCTTCATCCACTGCTGATGGGAATGTAAAATGCTAGAGCCAGTTTGGAAAACGGTCGGGAAAGGCCTCAGAGAGTTGAGCACAGAGTTACCATATGATGCAGCAATTATACTTGAGGGTATGTACGCAAGAGAACCGAAACATACACCCACACAGAAACCTGCACACAGATGTTCACAGCAGGATTATTTGTAACAGCCAGTTAAAACAACCCAAGCGCCTACAAACTGGTGAATGGATTAACAAAATGTGGTATATCCATACAACGCAGTGTTATTCAGGCATAAACAGGAAAGAAGTACTGAGTCACACTGCAACATCGATGAACCTGGATATCGTTACACTCAGTGAAAGGCAGTGGGAAAGACCACATAGTATATGACTCCACTTAAAGGAAATGTCCAGAAGGGGCAAACCCATAAAGACACAAAATAAACTGGTGGTTGTCCAAGGCTGGGGGAGTGGGGAATGAGGAATGAATGATAATGAGCACGCAGTTCTTTTTCGGGACAATGAAATACTGGATATAAAATTAGAGAGAGGTGATGGCTATACAACTCTACGAACATACAAAAAAGCCCTAAAAACCCACTGAATTTGGGGCACCCGGGTGGCTCAGCTGGTTAAGCATCTAACTCTTGATCTCAGCTCAGATCTTGATCTCAGGATCATCAGTTCAGTCCCCGCACTGGGCTCCACGTTAGGTGTGGTGCCTAGTTAAAACAAACACAATAATCTACACTGTAAATGGGTGAATTGTATGATGTGAATTATATCTTAAAAATATTAAAAATCAGGGATACCTGGGTGGTTCAGTCAAATGAGCAACTGACTTGGGTTCAAGTCATGATCTCCCGGTTCATGAGTTCGAGGCCCACATCAGGCTGGCTGCTGTCAGCCTGTCAGGGCAGAGCCCACTTGGGATCCTCTGTCCCCCTCTCTCTGCCCCTCCCCCACTTGCACTCTCCCAAAAATAAATAAATATTTTAAAAAATACATTAAAAATCAATAAGATCTGGTAAAATATCAGCTATATAGGATAAAACAGGACATCAAGGACAGCTTCAAGGTTTTCGGGTTGGACAAATGTTTAAAAAGAAAGGAAATGTTACAGTGAAAAAAAGGAGGGCCACTGAGAGAAACTGTTGGCTTTGTATAGGAACTCCGCAGAAACCAACTCTTTTTTAATGTAAGGACACATTAACTGTGTCACATTAAATGTAAGCAGTCACAACACTGCATCGACAGAAGGAGGCACTGAGTCTCAAAAGCAAGGAAGCAAACTCCAGAGTAATCTGACTCTTCCCATCATTTGCTGCTCAAATCCTTCCCCAATCAAAAGTTATGTCTGCCAGTTAGTACATAAAGCTACAGTTTCTACCTGGGGATGGCAGCTGGCAATAACCCAGACTGAATCCTACCTAACAAGTCAGAAGTAGGACTCATCAAATTACATTTTCAAAGAGTACACACCCAAACCCAAGTTATGACACAGAATCTGAACCATCTCATATTTACTGACAACGGTTTAAGAAACCTAAAAGTGATCTCATTAAAAATAAATAAGTAATTAATTAATCTCATTTTATTTAGCAAATATAGCTACAACTAGCATTCAAAAGGATACCCAACAATGTTTTATGGTCTCAGATGAGAAAAGCTACACACTGACAATAAAACCAAAAATATGTAGTATCTAACATTACTAAAAGATATGTTGATAATTTTATTTCTCAGTTAAATTACCTTGTACATATTTTTAAATGTTTTTTACTTATTTTAGGGACAGGGAGTACGCATGAGCAGGAAAGGGGCAGAGAGAGGAAGACAGAGGATCTGAAGCAGGCTCCAGGCTCTGAGCCATCAGCACAGAGCCCGACACAGGACATGAACTCACGAACCACGAGATCATGACCTGAGCCAAGTCGGACGCCCAACCAACGGAGCCACCCGGGCACCCCTATTTCTCAGTTTAATCTACACACCCAGAGAAGCTGTCTGAAGACTGCTCCATTCCAAGGAGGTACTTTTTGTACCTTAGTCTT
This sequence comes from Paguma larvata, assembly GCA_030068075.1. Classification (NCBI taxonomy): domain Eukaryota; kingdom Metazoa; phylum Chordata; class Mammalia; order Carnivora; family Viverridae; genus Paguma; species Paguma larvata. The sequence goes on along the minus strand of CM057834.1, from coordinate 85,957,389 downwards.
TAAACATTTAAGACTTGTGGAGAAATTATTAACATTCTATCCATTAAAACAAAACTCTGCTGAAGATATAACCATAGCTCTCCTACTACAACCACACAGAAGTGCAATTTTAAGATGTAAGCTAGATTTTATACTCAATAATTTTCCTTAGAGAATGAAGGGGGAGGGGAGAAGCTATTAATTCTTCCATTAAGACAGTAAATTAAATTGCGACATTCATGAAAAAGTTAGCTGTAGCATTCCGGAAAGAGGTCTATCAGGCAGAACCGGTCTGCCTGTTCTCAAAGAGGCTGATTCGAAATTCAAATATCTTACAAATATCTGAGAGTAGTCATCAGGCAAAAGAGGAATATCTAATTAAATAAATGAAATAAATCATATAGTATTGACTAAGTGCCATGTGCTTGGGAAATCTAAGTATAAAGTATGCTGCTTCTTCCCCTGGAATTTATGGTCTATTCTAGAAAGACACCACTTAAATACGGGAAGGTGCAGCGAACAAAACAGAGCGTGTCACCAAATGACGGTCTGAATGGGCCACAGAGTTTAAGCGCTTCATGTGAGAAATCTAATGTCGTCCGTAGGAACATATTAAAGAAGAAAAATCACTTTGATCACAGATGGGGAAACAGCATGGTCAAATTCAACAGACAATCACAATAAAAACTCTTAAACTAGAAACAGAATTTTGTTACTCTGTAAGGAAACAGCAGAAACACATCATACTAAAATCTCAGAAGCACTGTCACTAAAAGCAGAAAAAAAACCTAGGATGGCCACTCTCACTACTACTGGAAGTCCTAACTGGAGATACAGAAAAAAACTGGAGAAGAGCACACAACTGTCCCTGCTGCCCTCACGGAGGGAAGACTGCCTTCACAGCATGGCCTTCACTGACTCGCTTCCAAGTGCGTGTACACACTACGGGAGCTCAAGGATGAGGAAGACTGCTACGTACAAAATCAATACACTGGGGGCGCCGGGCGGCTCAGTCTGTAAAGCGTCAGACTCTTGATTTCGGCTCAGGTCATGATCTCACAGTTCACGTGATCGAGTCCTGAGTCAGGGCTGACAGTGTGGAGCCTGCTTAGGATTTTCTCTCTCTCTCTCTCTCTCTCTCTGTCCTTCAAAATAAACAAACATTTAAAAAATCAGTACACCAAAATCAGCATTTCTATACATCAGCAATGAATTTGAAAATATAATTTCAAAAAGGATGCCACTCACAACAACTAAACTAAAAAGTACCTGGAAACACACATATAAAAAACAAGGTACAAGACTATTACTGAGAACATAATAAAACACTGACGAAAGACATAAAAGACGTAAATTACAGGGAGATGGATCATAACTGTGTCAACATTTCAGGAGCTCAAGGTCATAAAGAAAGCTCATGGAAAAAGATGGGAACTGGGCCAATAAGAGTAGTTGGGGGGGGGGGCAAAAAAGAGGACAAAGGGAAAACCATTAGGGCAGGTCTGATGGCAGGAAGGTCCGCAGGTCGGTCCAGAGCAGTCAGATGGTCTGTTCAATCTGGAATAGAGGCGATACGCAGAAGGGCAGTAGGAAGGGAAAACGGGGTCAGATTAGCAAATCTTGAAAATCAAGTGCAAGCGGTTACTATTCGCTGTGGAGGGACGGAAAGACCAGTGACGGTTTCGGAGCATGTGAATGAGACAACACTGGACGATGACTCTGGCGGCTGCAAGCGCGGACAGAACAGCAAGGGCGTCAAAGGAAACACAGAGGCAGAGAAGACAGCCTTGCTGTTCTGTGGCTGGTCAGACTGGATTGGGGGTGCCGTGCTGTAAAACAAACACACAAACAAAAGAGCCCCAAACTAGACTGTTCAGGGAAGGCTAACCAGCATGAACCTGAACTCACACAAAATGGATGGAAGAATCAGAGATGTTTAGTCTGAAGACAAGACTGATGGGGTCAGGGGGACAGACGGAGGTACGAAGGTGATGCTCTTCAGATATGCGGTGTTGTCATGTGAATTAGAACTGCTTTTTAACACCAAGAATAGTGTTAGATGGTGACCAAAAATGACAGATCATCTGAGGAAGTAGTGAGCCTATTTTATTCATCTATTTTTTTAAGTTTATTTCGTTATTTTGTGCTAGAGAGAGCACAAGCAGGAAAGGACAGAGAGAAGGAGAGACAGCACTTGACCGACTGAGCCACCCAGGTGCTCTAGTGAGCCTATTTCAATAGGGTGACAAAACATAAACCAGACGGCCCTTTAGCAGTGGAGACTGAAGTGGCAGATGTTAGTTAAACTGCATAAACCTAAAATCGCTCTTCCAACTCAAAACTCACATTCCTATACCAACTAGGCTGGAGTAAGTAGTGCAAAGAGGAGAAAAAAGACCTACTCCACGAACTTGGCCGTGGGGAACATAAAGAGGGAACTTTCATAAGGTGAGTGATGAAGACCCACTGGCCTAAAACAACAGCTCCCATTTACGGAGTGCTTCCTGTGTCCGAGGCAGCGTTCTCTTTCTCATGAATCAGCTCGCGCTCTTCACAGACTTCCAAAGCAGGTACTATTACTGCCCAGTTTATGTGGCGAAACTGAGGCACGGAGCAGTTCAGTAACGTGCCCAAGACTACACAGGGAAATTTATCTGCTAGGCATAGCAGCTAAAGGATATGGAGAATGAAGGAGAGAAATAAATAACAGATCATGTCAGCATTTCAAATCTGAGAAAGGGCTGGAGAACAGAGAAAGAAGTCAGGGGTGGGGCAGGGTTGCAGGGTGGGGGGTGGAAGAGGCCCTGGGTCCAGACGTGTTGGACCTGCGATGGGGGTAGGACAAGAGATGTTCAGCAGACAGTTGATGACAGTGAACTGGACTCGGAGAAAGGGGCGCAAGGCAGTCTGGGACGCAGCAAAGAGGAAAGGTGGTGCAGGACAAGGAACACACTCCCTGAGGGCGGGTTTGAAGAGACAGCAGAGTCAGGGACTGAGCCTTGAGAAGCACCTAGAAACCAAAGACGGGAAAAGCAGCCAGTGCCAGCAGGCGAGATTAGAGAGGACCACCTCCCAGCTGCTGTCCCCAGATACCGATCCCCTCAGCCCTTGGAGCGGCCAGCAGGGAGCCGGTCACCTTCTGTCTGCAGGCTCTTGCATAAAAACAAAGCCATGTGCGCTACAATGTTAAAGAATGTAGGACAACGAAGGATCCAGAGCCAAGGGAGGGGGGATTAAGGAGGAGGTGACTAAGAGTCCCAAGCGCCACCACTTGGACGACGGTAATGAGGGCAATCCATGACCCCGGGAACGGCACAACAGGCAGGGTCCGCAGGGCTCCCCGCGGTGCCCGTCATGTCCAGCCTTCCCTCAAAATCCTCAGAAGTTTCCTTCCAACAACTGTGACTAAACCGAGTGCCACTGAGGAAGCTACTGCGTGACAGGGGAAGAGGCAGCAGGACCGCGGGAACAAGTTCCTGAGACTGGGCTGATCCGCGAACGTTTTCATCCACGGAGGGACAGACAATGAAAGGAATATATAAGCAACACAATCGGGTGCGGCGGTTTTCAACTGGTGTTCCAGGAAGTGACAGCCGTAGGAAACATCTTGGAGGGCTCCAGAATATGCAATGACCACGCACAGGTTTAACTCTGTAACCATTTCATCACTCGCGAAACTCTTCCCGTCACCTACCTTTCTGAGGGCAAACGAGGCCCCGTTTGGGGGCTGATTTCGGCTGATATATCGCGTAAAAGAGAAACTGAATAATATCTGAGTCTTTACGAAGTGTCAGTTAACGTCCCTTCTTGTGTTAACTCATCTTTAATTCTCACAGCAAAACCAGGAGGCAGGTCCCCATTTTCCTATGTGGAAACTGAGGCACAGAGAATTTAAAGAACCTGCCCACGTTCCCATAGCTTAAAAACGATGGAGCTGAGCAGGGTACGAGCCCAGGCGTCTGACCGCTTAAGCACCAGGACAAGGTGGCTGGTCACAGGTTAAAAGCTCGAGGACAACTTAGGGATCACCTGCCTCAACCCACTGTTGTAGCTGCTCTCGTTTTAAGTAGGCTTCACACCCAGCGTGGAACACAACTCGGGGCTTGAACTCATAACCCTGAGATCAAGATCTGAGCTGAGATCAAGAGACAGACGCTCAACTGACTGAGCCACCCAGGCGCCCCTCAACCCATTTTATAAATGAAATGGCTAAAAGCAAGAGAAAGACGTGCCCAAGGTCAGAGAGTTAGTCAATCATTGGATGGAGGTAAAAATCAAGGTAAAAAGTAATACTATCCGCGTTTTTCAAAAGATGCAACGGGAGATGGGGACACGAGGGGATCTTAAGACGGTTCTGCATTCCAGTTATTTCTGAGCTAGGAGTTTAATGAATGGCGCGGCATCTCTCCTTAAATGCTGACAATTCTGAACCCTCAAACCAGATATATGCTCGCCTATACACAGCAAAAGTTTATTCCAAAACCAAATAACTCACTCTGCAAAAGCACTTAAAAGTATGGTGGAATCCACAAGCTACAGCTGTAGAAGTCTCAACGCTATCATCTTACCCTTTGGGGCTGCTTTTTAAAAAATTTTTTTAAATGTTTATTTATTTTTGATAGAGAGAAAGGGCATATGTGGGGGAGGGGCAGAGAGAGAAGGAGACACAGAATCTGCAGCAGGCTCCAGGCTCTGAGCTGTCAGCACAGAGCCTGACGCGGGGCTTGAACTTGCGAACTGTGAGATCATGACCTGAGCCGCAGTTGGACGCTCAACTGACGCAGGCACCACTAACTGACACTGTTTTTAACCTTTGTGTTTCCTACAACTAAATATCAGTAACTATTTCTATTGCCTCCTAAACAAACACCTAGTTAGGACGCTGAAGAAACTTCCAGAGGCAAAGGGTACAGCCCCGTCCTAGTTGGGCAGTTTATGACAAGGATACCTCTTTCCACCTAGAGATTTTAAAAATCAATTACCATCTCAAAAACAAACCAAAAGAACACCAAAAAAAAAAAAAAAATAAGAAAACAGAAAGGGCACTTTTTTACTCCCCTTGATAAAGAATACGACACGTGGGAAAAAGAATACGACACGTGGGAAGCATCTCATCCCCAGGGCTTGGCCACCAGGAATGGACAACGGTGCACCCGCTTCCTATCAGTATCTGAGGTTGGAAGCATCAAGCGTGGAAGGCTCAAAAACTTAGAAGAGAGACTTTCACTTGGAAATGTTTGGCGAGACGTCCTGAAACCTTCAGCAGGCAATCTTTGAAATACACTCGGCTTTGCCAGAAAACCAGTTTTTCACCGAAATAAAGTGTCATGAGATGTTATTTATTTACTCCTAGGAACACTCATTTCCCCCCAAAATGAGCACTTTGGAAGGGTTGCTTGCACTCCCGGGTCTGACTCATGCCAGCGGCCAGACATCCTCAAAGTCTGGAAGCTCTAAAAGGCCTGATGAGCCGTCTCCCCCCCCTGCTTCTCCCCCCCTCCCCCCACTAAGCCTCTTACTCCGACCTTGAGTTTCTGCGCCTCGTGGGGTGGCTTAAATTTAGAGCTTATTCCTGGCCCTCTCCGCCCTCTTCCGTTCTCAAAAACCCAACCAGCAGGACTCTTCGGCAGGGATGGGGGGATGGGGGGCTGGGGGGCGGGAGGGCAGAAGAGGGGAGGCCACGAAGCCATTAAGGACCCCAGAAGCTCAGGACTACACAAGGCCCGCCGGGACGGCCCAGAAGGGACTCTGAAAATGCCTGCTGACACCTCCAAGTTTAGGTGACCTGAAAGACTGCGGAACAAGTACTGCAAAGGGATGGGTGGGCGCCAGGCAGAAACAAAACCGCGCAGCCCACCCCGACGGGCGACAAGCGGGCGCTGGCGCGGCGGGGACGCGGACCCACGCGCAGTCCCCCACAGCCCCGCGGCCGGGCCCCGGAGCCCTCGAGGGCCTCGAAGCCACCCCGGGCCGCTCCTGGGGAGCTCCACTCACCAGAAACTGGAGCATGGTGTCCGCGAGGAGGGAGCAAACGGCGGCTGCAGCTCGGTGGGCCGGTCCGAGCCTGCCTCTCCCGGAGCGGGGGGCGGGACCCGCCGTGGGCTTCCGGGTCACGCCCGGCCCCGCCCGCGCCTCCCGCCTCGCCTCACCCGCGAGCCGCTCGCGGCGCCCCGGCGCCCCCTGGCGGAGAGCCCCGGAATTCCGCCTGAACTGGCCGGCAGGGGTGAAGGCAGAGGAGGAGCAAGTCCCAAGTCCCAGGCCTGGCGGGACAGCTTCGGTTATTCACATTCCAGGACGCCAGTCCCCAAATCCCTCTTCTGGAAACCTGGGTCGGGCCCCGGGATCTATATTACCTGCACCCCAATGATTCTGATGCACAGCCAGGTGTTCAGGACCCCCTGACCTGGAAGGACTGCAGGAGGCAGAGGCGTCCCATCCCTAGACGCAAAGCAGAATCCGGCTGTGGAGCTTTTGCAACATAATCTATCCAGGCCTCAGACAGAATGTATGGGAGGGGAGGAGGGCTGTACTTTTCAAAAGTGCCACCTGTATGGTATGGAACCTGCAATGAGCACCTATGATAGAGGTTAGGTGCTTAAGTTGGAGGTCTTTGGAGTCTGGCACAGCTGTGTCCAATTCATGACTGCCTCCACTTCCCAGTTACTTAACCTCTCCGAAGTTCACCTTCCTTGTCTGTAAATGGGTCTAATTCCAGCTCCCTTGTTGAATTGTGGGAATCAAATGAGATGTGATGAGTACATGCTTGTCATGTAAACTGGTGATGACAGTGTGCTCTAGGAGACTGTGTCTCTCTCTCTCTTTCTGCCCCTCCCCTGCTCACGCTCTTTCTCCCTCTCAAAAATAAACATTTAAAAAATCTTTAAGAAAATAAAAATAAATTCTTGAGCAAATATGGTTAAAGATTTGATCAAGTTCATAACATGAGGATAGAGTGGGTGTCCACATGTTTATAATACTGATATTATTTGTATGATTAAAGTCATACACAATTTTAAAAATCTGAATAAACGATAAAAGCAGTGCCAGAGGGGCACTTGGGTGGCCCAGCTGCGTAAGTGTCCAACTTCGGCTCAGGTCACGATCTCACAATTTGTGAGTTCAAGCCCCGCGTGGGACTCTCAGCTGTCAGCACAGACACTGCTTTGGATCTTCTGACCCTGTCTTTCTCTGCCCCTCCCCTGCTCTCTCAAAAATAAACATTAAAAAAAAAAAAAAAGAACGGCTGATAAGGTTTTTGGAAACATAATTCACAGTTTCAAAGTATCGACCCACAGATCTTTCATGACAAGGGAAGAAAGATAACCTTTATAATGCAGGTGTGTCAAATACTACTGTAATTAAATGAGCAGACTTAAAATAAAAGAATAGGACAACTGATATGTACCCCCGATATATGAAGGCATAGTGTCACCCACAGAATTGTAGTATTCTTGCCAAAAATGTTTAACCTAAACTTAATTTAAGAAAAACAAAAACAACTTTGGGACCTTTTCCAAAGCAGCTAAAAAATATTACGTTAAACACCGTCTCCCCCCAAAAAGGAGGGGTAACATTTCAGAATCAAGGAAACTAAAGAGATAACTAAGTGTAATGTGTGATTCTTGATTTAATTCTGAATTAAAAAAATAAAAGTTCTAGAAGTACATTTTGGGAGCAATCGAGATTTGAATATGAACTGAATATTAGAAAATTTTATTCTATTTTATTAGCAAATGTCTTAAGTGTGAGAATAGTATTATGATTTGGAAGGAAATACCCTTGTTCTTAGTTGCGGAAATACTGGGGATAAAGTGTCATGATGTCTACAATATACTTTCAATAGTTAAGGGAAAAAAAATTAGTAAACACTAAGAAAATTTTTTTAATATGCTAAAGGCCATAGAAATTATAAAAAATTTTTTAAAAAGAAGCATTATAGAACTAAGTATTAATTTTCTGCTACTACATGAGTCAAGACACCTTTCCCTTTCCTGTATTTTAGGCTGAAATAATTTATGGCTAGAAAGGGAAAAATGGACTTTGAGATGATGTAGTCACTTGAACATATGTACAATTGGCCAAGAAGTAGAGTAATGATTGTCTAAATTCTTCTGCCCTAATCGTAGCCATCACATTAATTATATGAGAAATTATTAGTAGGTGATTAGTCTGAGAAATTTCACAATCATTGCTAAGGGACAAATCCAAATTATTATACTGTCACTAACTTGCAGAAAAAAGAAAATTTTAGGAAAGAGAGAGCTTCGTTTCTTGGGACATTTCTATAATGTCTTCACAGTACTGAGTACACTATTCTATCTAAGAGTGTAACTATAGTTTGTCGTCCACTCTACCCCATGGAGTGACCTTGAATATCACAGAAATGTAATGTAGATAACAAACAGATAAAAAATTACCATTTCCAGACTATGCCTTTAAGAGAACATTCAGAATTATACCCCTGGAGGAAAACCATCGCTGTGAAAGTTTATTTGTTGGATTCCCAATAATGTTGATCATTTTCTAGGTGATATTTCAAAATAGACTAATCATACATTTGTGTCTTTTTTTAAAAAGTATTTATTTTTTTACTAGTGAGGTTGGAACCAGGCAAAGAAATTTACAGAAAAGATGTCCATATATAAAGAAAGAAATAGCAAAATATTTTTTGGTCATAATTTAGAAACAAACTAGTCCATAAAAAGGGGACAGTTTTCCCCAATTCTTCTCTTCCCTAGGAGAGTATAAGCACGGGCTCTCAGTTCCTTGATATCCTCAGCAGGCCTCGGATACGTCTGACAAGAGCTTGTATGAAACTATAGCGAGATCGAACTTTTGAGTATAATCCTTCAATGTCGAGAAGTTTCTTTTGTAGTGATTCTCCAAAAGCGTTGATGGCGTCAGCCTGAAGCTAGGGTTAACACAGATGATATTTTGTTATTAAAACTACAGTCTCAAATATTTTTCATTCTATGCCTTCCAATTTAAAGTATCTTTGAAATTTTGTAATGTGGTCCTTTCTTACGTAGGAAATTAACTAAACATTCTTTTTATGCTAGAATTTATTGGTATGATACTGTTTTTCCCTCTTTCCTGTCCTGTATAAATGTTTAACATTTTAAATAGCAACAACTATTGATGCCGCTGTTGACATAGGGACATAATGCAGTAAAATATTTCCTGAAGGGTGACACAAGAAGTTGTTAGGAAAGGATGCCTCTGGGGAAAGAAACAGGATAAACTGGAGAAAAGTTTTTACTTTTTACTTGGTTTTGCAATTTAAAAAGAAAGAAAGAAAAAAAAAACATTTCCATGCTTTTACTTTCAAAAAATATAAACAGAAGAAAAGAACCTGGTATACACTTTAGAATTCATGTATTTTAGAATGCAGGTGTAGTTTCAAATGGATGTTTTTGGTATTATACTGAAATGCTAATATTAAGTGCGAAATCAGATAAATCTACCTGCCTTTGGTTTTGCGGTAAAATCAAAACAGAGTGAGAAGGTTATTTATTAATCCTGCATTTCTTCTCACTTTATAACAGCACAGTCTAATGAAACAGAAATAGTGATTAATTCAACACATATTATCAAACATCTTCTGGTAGATCTATACTTTGCCTAATTCTGCCCATGGCCTCACCGAACATTCAAGCTTACCTTAACGAGCCTAGCCAAAAACTGAATTACTACTATGAAGTCACTACGGGGCAGATGTAGTCAGGGCCGGATGAGAGCATGCTATTTATGATGTCTGGTTAAGTATGGTCTGGAGGCTGCTCTTTCCTGGATAAAGCTCTAAGAAACGTAGTGACCAAGCGGGATCAGGGAAGAGGAGAAGTTGTATCAAATCATGGCTAGGAGGGCTGCCTGGGTGGCTCAGTCCATAGTGTCCAACTACGGCTCAGGTCATGATCTCACAGTTCATGGGTTCGAGCCTCATATTGGGATCTGTGCTGACAGCTCAGAGTCTGGAGCCTGCTTTCAAGTCTATGTCTTCCTCTCTCTCTGCCCCTCCCTAGCTCATGCTCTCTCTCTCTCAAAAACATATAAACATTAAAATAAAAAAGTTAAAAAAAAAATCATGGCTAGGGCCATTCAGATGCCTAGGAGCAGATCTAGCTGCTACTCTGTTCCCAAGATTTTCCTGCTCTTTCATATTAAGTTTCCATTTTAACTGTTTCTGGAATGCTCTTCATTTGTTCCAACATTACTGGCCAAGAGGTTACTAAGCACAAAATACTGTATAATACCATGGTCTCCTATAATGGAATTTCTAACGACTACTCCCCATCTCTCCATTTAAATTATTTTCTGAAAAATTAAGTGCTGAGTGACACTTTGTGCCTAGAGTCGACAAAGTTAATCTAAAGAAACTGGGGATTTTCAGATCGCAAAGCCCAGTAATTTACGGAACTCTGTGCTACACTTTCCAGGCACTACTCCCCTAGGAGTCTCACATATGAAACCTCATTTAATACTGACAAAACTGTTTGAGGCTGAATTATCACTCCCATTTCTTCAATGAGGAAACAGGAGGCTCAAAATCAGGTTGTTCAAAGTCCCAGAGCTGTTGGTTGGCCAGACGAGAATTAAAATCAGGTCTTTGTACGTAACTCTGCAAATCATAATCTTACTAACATACTAGAATTTTCCTTTGTTCTTCCAAAACAGAACAAGAGTATGAGACTAGGACCTTACCTGGTCTATGTCATGTTGGCTCACTGCAGTCAGACCACTTCTAAAATCCAGGTTGGTTTCTGAGGCGAAGGAATCTAGAGATAAAAGACACAGTCAAACCAGCTTTACCAGGATGCATCTACTAGACCCTGGAAGAACCTGAAGACAATGAACTACAGTGCCACAGAAAACATGGGTCAAGGCTGAAAAATCTATTTCAACTTTTAGTAACTAGAAGCCCCTAGAAAGCATTTCACTCATGTAGGCCAGAGTCTGCAAGCTTTCCTTCTGTTTCTTTCTCACTAAGGGATCCAATACATGCTTACGGGTCAAAGAGCCTTACTTAATAAAGATCATGGCCTAGGCTGAGCCAGTTCATTCTTCTGGAATATTATTGCGAGCAGGTGACTCTAGAGCTGGCCAGCCTTTAACTGCAAGAATCTGAAGAGCAGGTGCCTTCAGATGTTCTTATGCTCCACACAATTTCCCATGAATAGAAGTAAAACACGAGAGACAGCCATGTCTAATAACTAAGTAGCTCTCCAGTGCCCAATCCACTCTTAGTAACCTGGAAACGTAAAAAATAAATTAAGATGTAACTAGGTTTTCAAGGCCCTGAGATCCACTAGTGTTCGGAAAGAAGTTTACCTTGCAGTCTTCTGGTTTTAAATAAGCTTCTGGAGGCAAACAGGGAATCCTGAGAGTCCGTGGGCGTGCAATGTAACAAGTAGTACTCCAGATGGCGCCAAAGAATAAACAGGCAGGTCTCTATGATAACTACAGGAGAGCTCAGACTAAAGGAAAACAATCTCATCAAACCAGTTGCTGAGAAGGGAAAAAAAGGAGAGATCATACCACTTAGTGATGTACCCACTGCCGCAGTCTAACAGAGGGGTAAGGGTCTGATTTCCCAGAAAGCAGCAAGGTGTGTTGAGAGGAATGAGGTGGGGTCAGGGGGGCGGGGAGGGTGGGTGCACGCTGGGCCGGCACAGTCTCCAGTGTCCCTGCCTCCTGTCCAGACACAGAGTGACTGTATACATTACTAGCTATTCTAAAAGGTAAGAAAACATTTTGATTTGGAAATATATCAGGCATTTACTGGAAACAAATCAACAGTAATTATGTCCCTTTCCATATGGCTTTGAAATCCAAATAATGTGAGAATCAGTAAATGGTCCCTACATTTAAAGATTCTTTTAAAGGTCACCATTCCAGTTCCCACCGTGATTTCATTAAGGATACACGAACAAAGGGAAAGCAGTTTGGCTCGATTGTTGATCAACTTGACCAGACGCCGTCTTGCTAGGACATATTTCTGGGCCGTGGAGATTTTCTCAACACCAACAGGCATCACGGACTGACACAACTGAGAACCAGAAACACACACAGTATTAGTGATGACATAAACTGTAACCAAACTTCGTGGAAATCTATAAAGAGGGTCACCTGTGACAAGTGCTGTGAAAAATGTTCAAAGAAGTTTAAACGTCCGTGCAGACAAGAGCGATTATCTAAGCTAGTTAGGAAGCTAGTAACTTTCTAAAAAAAAAAACAAAGAGCCAAAGTAGTTAAATTCACAAATGAAGATTCACGTGCTGCTTTCTGGAAAGGTCTTATCCCTGAAACAGACATTTCCAATCTGCTGATGGGCCGACCGACCCTAAATTTCCCATCAAATTAGAACAAGATGAAACAGGTTTTTCAAGCAGTAGGTTTAACAAAACGTGGAGAATTTCTCTAGCAGCGGTCACGTACCTTCCGAAGAAAATGTACAGTGGCTTTTACAGCAGAAATGAAAACCTGCTCATCAGCCAGAACCTCCCTTCCTGGCACCTCTATCTGGCATAAGCACAGAGATCCATTTAAAACTCGGATGTTGGGTTTGGCAGAAGGCGTACTGAAGTGGGGCTGGGAGGGCGCCACGCGCTTCCCTGGCCGGCTGCAGGCCCCCTGCGAGGACTGGCACCGCCCAGGAGCTGCACGTGAGCAGGAGGGGCTGCCGGATGTAAGCCACCCGATCGATACCAGGGCTTACCTGAACCCTCCCCAATAGCTCCTGCCTCAGTCCGTGCTAGTGGGGTGGCCTTGGTGAAGTTATTCAAACTCCTAGTGCCTTCATCGCCTCATCTGAGAAAAAAGGAGCGGCAACAACATCTGCCTCATGTGTTGAGCCAGAACTTGTAGCTCAGGGCCTGGCACACGGTAAACACTCACTCGGTGTTCCCTCCGCTTATCAGAAGAGTGGCGAGAGGGAGCAGGCTTGACTACTCTGAAGAGTGCCATGGGGTTTTTCAGGGGAGTTGCTGCAAACCAGGAATGGCAAAACGGTTCAACATCTAGGCTGCCACGGGACACCAAGAAGCTTCAGCGCTCGCCAAGGGATACCGTGTAGTCCAGCTACGCCAAATGGGAAAGAAGGCAGCCTACTGAGGGAGCAAGCCCAGCAACTCAGCATCTTTAGCTGCAACAGATGTCAGCGAGTGATTTGGGGCACTGAGAGCAGGCAGCCGAGTCTGTCTCGCCATCCGATGCGTCTGAACGATTCACTCGACAGACACTGAAGACGCGGAAGGCACAGAGGCATCCTACTTAAGGGATCACCTCTACTGAATAAGCATCTGCAAGAGAAAGCCAAGTTTCTCAGCACAGAGTTCAGAGTATAAGTTACCAAAACTCTTCTCTCCAAAGGCCAGCTGCCATTCTCCTGGAGGGCAGGTGGCATTCTTGAACAAGTGCAACTCCGCTGTCTTTCAGGCAAGTGTTACTCTGCTTGTGAGGCGTGGGGCTACGGTGAGGGGCTCTTCTTCAGGCCACACGGAGGAGTCACTTCCAGCCCTTTCGTCTCACTGCACACACCATCGTTACTCACAAGTCCCACACCAGTACTCTGGTCCTCATTGGGAAAAGCGACGGCTTCTCAAAAACCTCCACAGCTCATGGTAAGATTCATACCTCTTTTATCTCATCCGGTGGAAGCTGCTCTACATTCTGAAGTTTGTTGACGCTCCGCCGATGACTGTCGTAATAGCTGAAGAAATCACTAGCACTCTGTCTCAGCAGGTAGACGATAATGCCCAGACCAGGCAGGCGCCAATGTGGAATCACCGGAGCTTGGGTGTCTAACGGAGTTGATAATAAAAAACAATGTTCCACTTATAAGACTTTTATACAAATTTCAAATGACCTGTTTTCTATTTTTTAAATTATTATTTATTTACTTTTGAGAGAGAGAGAACACATGTGGGAGAGGGGCAGAAAGGGAGGGAGAGAGAGAATCTCAAGCAGACTCTGTGCTCTCGGTGCAGAACCCGATGTGGGGCTCGATCCCACGAATCATGAGATTATGACCCAGCCAAAATCAAGACTTGAACACTTAACTGCAAGAGCCACCCAGATGCCTCTCGAATCATCTGTTTTAAACAAGGGATGCCCAGGAATTGAAGGACATGTAAACTATTATTAAAACAACCCAAGAATACTTTTTAAAAACAATTTTTAACAGTTGTTTACTTCTTTTCAGAGAAAGAGAGAAAGAGTTAGCAAGTGGGGAGGGGCAGAGAGAGACGGAGAGAGAGAATTCCAAGTAGGCTCCGCACTGTCATGAAGAGCCCAAGAGGGGCTGGAACTCATAAACCATGAGATCATGAGCTGAGCCAAAGTCAAGAGTTGGGACACCCATGAGCCCTAACCCCAAACCACTTTTAAATACTTCTGACAGTTCAGAGGAGTGGTTAGGAGCTACTGTGATCAGATACGTGCATAAAGCTGAAGCCCTGGAGAGAATAAGGCAATGTGGCTGACGGGACACTGACGAGAACTTTCCCTTTATTGGGGGGAAGGGCTCTTTAAGGACCGTTAATTATAAACTTTTCCATCCAGCTCTCCACCCACTCCCCACCATGAACACACAGGCGCAAGCCTTACACGCAAGTCTAGAGTTTCCTGACCCCGGGTGAAGAATTCCTGCTTCATCCTACAGCTCTAGTTATATGGACTGATTTCTGGTCTGCATCTTTCTGGCTGCCGAATTCTCAGCTCAAAGTCCTTCTTCCCAAGAGAAGGAGAACACTAAGCAAGATCTTCAAACAATATAATTAAATTTAAACTTCAACAACTCTCAGCACCATAAGTCCTTTTGGGTAAGAAAACAAAATAAATGCCTTTTACTAAACTAGCTTCTGAGGAAGGTGCAAAGGAACAATGGGATGTTGGGGAAGTGTTTTGCAAAGAGAAGAGCTGGCAGGACTGGCGCAAGTGGAGCAACGCCCCCTTTGATTGAGGGGTTTCCTGAGAAATACCTCAGTAATTTCACGTTCAGTTCAGAGATAACCTTTGTTCAGTGGCTCCAACTACCACGAATACTGCGGGGAGATGTGGACTGGCTTCCTTCTCCACTGTCTCCCTTAACTTTGCTTTTAGTCACGTTTCAGAGGTCTTCACAAAGAGTGGAAGAGACAGAACAGTGCCTTGTCAGTGGATGTTGCCACCAACCAAGACATCCTAGACTCCTCTGAGTTGCCAGGTCCCCCTTTCTAGTCTTCAGTGAAGATGCGACAGTCTCTCTGACACAGACCCTTCTCCTAGTGAAATTAGGTACTCTGGGGCCCAGGTAATGTTTGTATGAGATCTACTCTGGTAGGAACACATTCAGAAAGAGAATGGTCTAATGCTGAGAGTACTCTGACACTTATCAGGAGTTCTCACACAGTAACCTGCTCAAGTCTAGAAAGTATTAAGGTATGCAGAAGCTACCAGACTTAGCTTGATGAGGACTGCTCATGAAAGATCTGACTACAGAAACAGACTCTGCAGGAAAGATGACAAAGCCTAGGGAGTAGAAGTGCTATAGGAAAGAGTCCTGGACCGCAAGTAATCGTACATATGCTAAGTGACTAACAATAATGACAACGGCAATAATGAAAATATAGTAGCTAGCATTTAGGCAGTGCTAAGGGGCAGACACTGTTCTAAAGCACGTTACACATATTAACACGTTTAATTCTCACAATAATTCACTGGAAAGGAGTTTGTTATTACTTCCATTTTATAGATGAGGAAACCGAGGCACAAAGAGGGTTAAGTACTTTTTCTGAAGTCATATCAATAGTGGCTTACGGAATTGGGACTCAGATCTAGGCAGTCCACCATCAGTCTGTATTCTTAACTGCTAAGGTGAAACTACCTCCCTACAAGCAAATGTTCTTGAACTTACTACATACCTACCCACTCCTGTGTCTATAATGGCAAAGGTATGTATGCTTATTAAATCTTTAAAAAGTCTGAGGAAAAATAAAGACCAATATATAAGCCTTGATAAAGTTCACTATTAAGTAGTAAAGATCAAAGAATGATCTAGTATGGGAAAGATCGGCTCAAAGAGAGAAGAAACTAAATGAAATTTTAATAACTACTAGTGACACATTATTAGCATATGATTAATGTTTTTGAAGAATAAATGACAAAACTACAATTTCACTTGAAAATATTTTTAAAATGTTTTTAATGTTTCTTTTTTTGAGAGCGAGAGAGTACAAGCTAGGGGGAGGGAGGGGGTAGAAAGGGGGGAGGAAGAGGGAAAGAGGGAGAGAGAGAGAGAAAGATTGAGAGACAATCCCAAGCAGGCTCCACGCTGTCAGCTGAGAGCCCGACGCAGGGCTCGAACCTACGAACTGTGAGATCATGATCTGAGCCGAAGTCAGACGCCCAACAGACTGAGCCACCCAGGTGTTGTCAACAACAGTTCGTGTGGGGTTCAAGCCCCACGTCGGGCCCTGTGCTGACAGCTCAGAGCCTGGAGCCTGCTTTGGATTCTGTCTCCCCCTCTCTCTGCCTCTCATCTGCTTGTGCTCTCTCTCTCAAAAATAAACAAACATTAAAAAAATTAAAAATAAATAAATAAATAAACCGTCTGTTATATTTTCACATTTTTCACCCAACTAGCTTACTCACCAATCCTAGACCTTTTCTTTGGGGTCTCAGGTACTATTCAAAACCATACTCTCCCCACAGTGCTCTTCTAAATTTATCCTCAGAAAATCTTGAATTTCTCTGTCCTCTCCAGCTCTCTAGCCTACCCACAAGACTAACAACACTACCTCACCACTCCTTAAAGTCATTTACAAATTTTCCCACTAATTACACATAAAGAAAACACTGCATCTCACTGGAGCCAACTAGAGCCTGTCTTAATCACAGCAACTTAATCTTCAAATACAGAAGGAAAGAACTAGGCTCACCCTGCCGGGGTCCATCTCTATTAATGGTTTCTGACAGGCTCGGGGTGAAGAGGCACAGAGCGTGCTGAAAGGTGGGGGAGCTCTGTAACAGGAGTGACTGGCAATATTCCATGACATTGGCACAGATCTACGATGGAAGAACACAGAGACAAAAATATTAGTTCCCCAAACGCCCAATATCATGGAACTCCAGAGCTGAAGGAAAACAAACTTACTGATCAATCTGTAAAATTACAACAAAGTTATAAATCAATCTGTAAAGTCACACCTGTTCGCATCTGTTATTTTTAATCAGGCTTCCAAAAACATACAGACATTCAAGAACAGCTACGCAATGCCCACTCCTCTTACCTGCTGCATGGCCAGTTCAAGCTCATCTTTCTTGCTCACTCTATCTCCCTCCACATTATCATCTTGAAATTTAAACTGACGCAGTCTGTCAGAGCCCCCAAAGCGGCTTAGTAGTCCTAAGCACTGGCGCTAAGAAAGAGAAAGATTCTTTGTTCATATCTGAATCCAGTATGTCTAAAATCAGCGACCCCTCTTTGAGGGATATAAAAAAGAAGAACTCATCAGGCAGTGGAATCCCTCTTTAAAGCATCTGACTTCTTCCAACTGAGGCACTAAAGTCAGCACTATTAAAACTCACCTTTTTGCAAATATATTTGCTTGGCAGTCAACTCATTAAAAAGAACACCGTATTTTTTTAGCAGTTAATCCCCACTACATTGTAAACATTAGTCAAAGAATATTCTGTATCACACCAAATAATTTCTTGGTAGATACCCATTAAATAAACACAAGTTGATAAACGATGAGGGATAAAATGAGATGGCAACTAGAAGACAGTTTGTAACAAGCATGTCCATGGTAATTTTGTCTACAAACGCTCAAGTTCAAAGGCTCTGTCTCCTATAGCTGCTTCTGGGCTGGGAACACACAGGTACCCTTGGCAGATAAAATGAAGACATCATCTACTTGAAATGTTGCTACTTTTCACCCAACAATACAATTTTTCCTAAGGTTCTTAGAGGAAAGGACAAGCTTTTCAAAACTGGCAATACACCTGTCTAGCAGTTGAAATCAGAGATATGGGTTCCCATAGCAGGTACCTGATTTCTTGCTATGTGATCTGCACAAATTACTTAATTTCCACAAGCCTCAATGCTCATGTTCTTAGGAAAACAGCGATTCCCAGCTTACTTGTTGTCAGGATTACCTGAGACAATGAATCGTATTTACAGTGCTTGGTCTACAGTGCTCTGCACATAATAAATGGACATTAAAAACATGTACTTTGAAAACTGGTACTACACACACACCTACATACACATACAGACGTACATAGATAGATCACAGCTTACATAAACTGATGTTAGTTTATATAATAAGACGGGATAAGACAAAACATATTGAAAAGATTATAATATAAATTTATTTTGCCAAAATGGGTATATCTGTTTTTAAGAGATTGCCTGCCATTTGCTACCCTTATAAACAAAACAGATGCACTAAAATATTTCTTTCACCTTATGAAAGACCCAACAAAAATATCTTTTTCTCCCTACCAATGAAAAAACCAGAAGACAAAACAAAAACACAAAAAACGAGTATTTGGGTTTTGCTGGTGAGAGTACAATTCCTTCTGGAGTGCTGACTGATGACGACTCGACATGTCCTATGTGTGCGCCCTTGGACCCAGCGGTACCAGTTATGCTATCTAATCTCTAGCTCAAAAATCTGTACCCAAAACTGCTGATAGCAGCAGTTTTCTTTTGGAAACTTGAAAAAGCAGTTCATAGAAAGAGGATTGGTGAAGAAAATTACTGTATCAAAAACAATTAAATATAAATTCTAGTATATAAATATAATTATTCTGCAGCCAATCAAAAATGAAGATGTTCAGATCAAGGCAGGCCAGGAGGCTCCCAGAAAGACTGTGATAAATACCTAGTCAATAAGCTATCGAATATGCTTGACTATATTAAAAGGAGATCACGCAACTGGAAGAGAGCTTGGAAATAAACATATAAAAACCAAGCAAATGGAAAAAAAAAAAAAGAAACAATTATTCACCCTAGGGAAAACATAATGTTGGGCCTAAAAGTAACCTATCATCCATTCTTATTCAAATATTTTATTTACATAATAATAACAGCATAACTCTAAGTACTGATCTAATCAAATCCGTAATTAATAATGCTGAGTTTCGGCAGTGGATGGAGGGGTGTTGTGAGAAGCGTCCGTACTCTATGGTGGAAGAAAAGAAAAAAGAGACCTAAGTTCTCACCCTCCTCAAAGGAAAAATCAAATAGATGATTCCTAAAATTTGAAAATAAGCATATTATTTAGAGACAATCTATTACAAACCATTGAGTGGGTGTGCCCAAATCCAGGAAGCAGACCGGCGAGGATGGGGAAGAGGGCTGCTGTATTTTGCCCTAAGTCTTAAAGTACTACTCTTTAAAGATATAAGAGTCCGTTACCTGGAATCTCCCAATATGTCCCTGTAGCTCCATTAGAGATCCTTCGTTTGCGTCAATATCAAGTTCACTTAATATACCTAGTAAAATTTGGAATGCTTTTAAATATAGTTTTATGGTCAACAAAATAAAAACATTTAAAAACCAGGAAGAGCAATTCTAATATTTTATATTCTTTATGTACAAGAAAAGATGCCGACTTGCCAAGAAAGAGTTTTGGGAAATACAACTTCACACAAATAATAAGCACACCACTACACGTTCGTTCATATGCAGTCTAAATCTAGACTGAATTTGTGATTTCAAAAGGCCCTTTTTAAAGTTTTTGAGATAAATCTACTTTTCCTTTATAACCGTAAAAGTTAAAAATGTTCTAAACTTGGCAGTAAATTACTTTCTCCTGAAAGAGTTTAGGATATAAAACGCTAATAATGAAAAGTATTTCTTTCTTCTTTTAACTCTTCAAGGTACTGTATCATTTGATTTTTTTCTTTTCCCCTTAAGTAAAGTAGAATTTGCACATACACACAAAAGTTCCCATTTGACTTCTGTTTAGACTTTTCATGGAATTCTTAAATCAAGCTGATCAACCTTACGGTACCAGGGACAAATGCCCTTCGTTTCTGTCGAGCTCTCCGAGTCAGCACTCCGGTCATTCGCTCCGCCGGTTTCCTTCCTCCTTCCACGGCTGTGCTCATGCCGACAGTCCACTTGAACCTGTCCTAGCCACCTCAACTTTCTGTCTTCACCATCTCTTTAATTCAGGTCTTGCCTCCAAGCATACACTCTAGACCATGTAACCTGGAACCTTATCTTTTGCTCCTTATAATAACAAGACCTCCTCTTTCTAGATTTCTCAGCCCACGACCTCACACGAACCTACAGAAAATACTCCCATCATTTGGCACGTGCTGGCTTGCTATGCCTCCCTTGTGCCTCATTACTCCTCTCGATCCCATCCCCTCCCTCCCCCACCTCCTCGGGAGCTTGCTCTGAGAATCCCTGTCTTTTCCAGCTTACCCAAATCTCCCCTGCCACAGAGGATTTTTCCTCACTATTTGAAAATACATTCGGGTCTCCCTTGTACTCCAAAAAACCCCCCAAATAAACAAAAAACTGGTTAATATCAAATTCTTGAATATTTTTCCTCATTTGCTGCTTGTATTTTTAAACCCTTCTTGCCCATCCTACCCCTTAAAAGCTGGATCTTGTACCTAACACAGTCACGAAATTTGGGCCCTTTCCTCTCTGTTCTCAAACTTTGATTTCTGCAACACGTACTGCTATTGCGTAGTTCTTTTTTTCCACCTGCTGCCTCTATTTAAAAGACTACTTGGGGGGCGCTTGGGTGGCTCAGTCAGTGGAATATGCGACTCTTCATCTCAGGGTTGTAAGTTTAAGCTCTACGATGGGTGTAGACATTACTTAAAAACAGAATCTTAAAACAAGAAAAAGACTACCAATTGTTTCTGTGAGACACTCAGTTTCTATAAGGCGCTTCTGCTAAGTGCCAAATGAGAACTCTGTGTACCGTTTATATTGTCCTCAACTTCAAAACACTTTCCAGAATATTTGTGGGTCAAAGAAAAAAAATTTTTGGTCAGTATTTGAATAGGTATGACATACCCCGTATGAGGCTAGGCAACATGGGGACACAGTTACAAATGGGCTTATAATTTAATGTGAGAATTTAAGATAAAAAATATATAGAGTAAAATTAGGGGGGAATACAAAACGGTATGTCATCAAAGGCCTAACTGTGCAGAGTGCGGCTGATAGGATAAAAACTGTTAAAAGTTTGTTTGAAAAATCTGGGAAGGTGTTTGTCATGATCTTCAAAAGAAAAGTTTAAGTTTATATATTTTCTGGCCAAGCACTGCCAGGAATTTATCAAGCCTACCAGCTCAGATCTACAAAAATGCCTATGTGTACACACAGACACACACAGACATACATACACAATTATTAAATGCAACAGTGTTGGAAATTTTTAAAAAGATTGGAAACAGTAAACATGTTACAGGTATCTGGCTAAAGAACAAAGATCTGGTTAACTCTCGCAACTGGAAAATTATTCAGCCAACTTAAAAGAATGAGGTAGGAGCTCTATGTGATGAGGGAAAAGATCTCCAAGACATACTGGAAAAAAGAAGTTACAGAGCAATGTGTATCGTCTGATTTCATTTGTGTAGGGAGGGGACAATTTTATATCATATGCATAGAAATTTCTAGAAAAATAAGCTAAATTGATACCTAATTCCTTCCAGAGAACAGGAACTGCTGGTCACTACTTTAACTCTGTTCTTTTGTTTGAATTTATCATGAGCCTGTCAAAATAAACTGTATTGGGGCACCTGGGAGGCTCAGTCGGTTGAGCATCCGACTCCTGATTTCAGCTCAGGTCATGATCTCGGGGTCATGGAATCAAGCCCTGCATTGGGCTCTGTGCTGACTGTAAGGAGCCTGTTCAGGATTCTCTCTCTGCCCCTCTCCGCTTGCGCTTGCTCCCTCCCTCTCTCTCTCAATAAATAAATAAACAAACATTAATAAGATAAAATAAAATAGTGCTTTTCTGAATACAGTCTTAATATGACAGGGTCAAATGATGCTATTAGCAAAATATAGAAATTTTAGGCATTTAAAAAAATTACTGACAGGAGACTTCATGAACACAACCACCTTGTCAGAGAGGATTTGCCAAAAGGTAAATTCTCTTCGGACCTAACTCTGCACTTTTAGGTTAAGATGGCAGAATGAAGGAGCATCACAGAACATCCCTCTTGTCATCAATCTACAAAATGAACAAAATTCACCAAAAGGCTGGGAGGGTGGAGATTATGCCATAAATAGTGAAAAATGGTGATGACAAAGAAAAAAAAATTAGAGAAAATTCTGAAGTAAGCAGCACGACTCACCCCATGACCCTTATCCCACTCCTCAGAAGCAGTGTCAAAAAAAAAAAAGATTAAAGAAAAAAAAGGAGATAAACCAAAAACACTTGCAAATTCTCACCGACACTCTTCCATTTGCAGAGAAGCCCTTTAGAATAATTAGGTAAGGCCCTGGGGAAATCAAGGGGAAAGCAGTCAGGAAGAGAACCACTACAAAGCACCACAGGACCCTAGCAGAGGCAAGAAGGATGGCCTGACTGAGTATCAGCGAGAGACGCTGGCATGAGTTGGGGAAACGAGCCTCACAAGCGCACAGGACAATCCGGGACAGGATAATCCACACACCATGACTGGGCGGCGTGGAAGCTGGGCTCTCCTCAGAATAAGCACAGGCCCAAGTGCCTCAACAGGCACTGCACTCTGCCCGGCCAAACCCGCTCCCTCTCCCAACACGAAGAGCTCAAACACCGACATCCATCGCCCCTCGGAGAGGGAAACATATTGGGAGTGGTGGGGCGGAATCGTGGGCCGGCCTCGGCCTTCTCCAAAGCAGCATAAAGTGGAGGTGGTACAGCCTACTAGTTAACCGCACAGGCTTGGAAGCCATACTTGCTGGGAAACAACCCCGCCAGTATTATCTGTGTGACTTTGGACAAGGTAACTTCTCTGTGCCTCAGTTTTCTCATCTGTAAAATGTGGAAAACAGTTCTACTTCTAAGACCCTTGTGAGGATTAAATAAATTTATACGCTAAGTGTTTAATAAAATAGTACTTGGCACGTTATGCTTAATAAATGAGAGCTTTTATCATTAGTATTACAAGTTCTGAGGGAAAGAGTCACAATCAGCCATGCCATCATTCACGAAAAGAGGCAACCTTTAGAGGCTCATAAACATTACAGAATTCAGGAACTATAATCTACTTTTTCTTGGGGGAGAGGACCTCAGTACAAATTAAAAATACCAAGAGATAAATCGAAAGAGCGAACTAAGAACAGTGGAGCTGTGGCGGGGGGGGAAAGTATTGGTGTGTTTCAGTGAATGCACATAAACATACACGTAAAACTGAACAGCTGAAGGTTTCATGGGTACAGGACTGAGTGTAAATAAAACCTGACAAAGGAAAATAATATAAGCAAAGATAATCTGAAGGTGGAAAAAGAAGTATAAAAGAACTCATAATTTCAATCTTCCACATCAGGAGTTAGTTGATTCTAAAATATACAGGTAGTAAAGAAATTAAAAGGAAAAAAAATAACCAAATATCTTAATAATGTTTCATAATCTTTTTTTCCCTTCTTAATCTGAGTGATCATTTACAGCTCTTGTAATCTTGCAGTAAAAAAACATTTGTCTGGAATTCAGCAAGGTCTCCAGTTTTTCTTTCAATTAATTTCTTTTTCTTTTAAGAGAGAGGGGAAAGAGAGAAAGAGAAGGAGGGAGAGGGAGGGAGAGGGGGGGGGAGGGACAAATAAAAAGGGAGAGAGAGAATCCCAAGCAGACTCCACTCTGTCGGCGCAGGGCCTGAAATGGGGCTCAATCTCAAGAAACGTGAGATCAAAACCCGAGTCAAGATCAAGAGTCAGACACGTAACCAGCCGAGCCACCCAGGTGCCCCTGTTCAATTAATTTTTTAATCTGTTAAACTCACGTAAAATTAAATAGTTTTCTAACATGCACGTGAAAAATCATGTCATTCTCATAAGTCATTTCTGTGTGTCTCCGTCTCTGTTTCATGTATATATAAAGAAAATAATGTTTGAAACCTTGCTTTGGCAGCACATGTACTAAAAAAATGCTTGGTAATTTCCAGGTAGTGAGGTTTTGAGTAGTAATTATTTTCTTGAATTCTGAAGTTTCTGTATGACTTGTATCATTCTTATAAATATAAACTTGCTAATTAAGAAAAGCAGTTAACTGTTAGTACCAATCTCAAATAAGTCCTATGTATTACAAAGCCATAAGAACCTCATTCTATTAAGTGTACATCAGTCTGTAAAGAACTTCGAAGTCCATCCAACATAATCAACTCACCAGGAAGTGCTGCTTTACTTATAATCCCCGTGAGCAGAGCCAGTTCCTGCAAGGACCCAGCGCTCACATCCTGACAGCGCAGGATTGCCTGGATGGTATCGGAATGCGCAATGAGGAACTGCAACACCTGAGCCGAGGAAAAGGGAGAGAAACGGAAAAAACAGAGGTCAAGAGTAGAAAATTATATTATGAATTTATAATTCATCTTTTTTTAATAATGCCGAAGCAAGAAATTCAATGTAATAAATCACAACAAATGTAATATAAGCGATTGCCTTTTGCATTTATATGGTTTATTTCTTCAAGAAGCAAATAATACCTAAAATTCATAAGATAATTTCCAAGTTTAGAAATTACTATATTTAGAGGCTAGCGTTGAAAAGTATAATATAACTTACAACTACTGTATGAAAACTGTTACTTGACTCTTATTTTATTTTTGTCCAAATGGAACTATAACAGGAGTTTAAAATAAGTGGATATAAAAATGATTTATTCAATTTAAGTTGCTCTATAAAAATCTGACTAGCCTGACATGGGGACAATCACATAAAATTCTCCTTTTGAGAGGGTAAATACAATTGAGCTACAAATCTTGACCCCTAAACCCTGCCCTTCCACCTTGCATTTTCTAGCGTACTATCACGGAAGACTCTATTTTCACATGTGACGTCTCCTCAACTAGACACTAAATGCCTTGAAGGCTGAGCCTATATGCCCAAACAAGCCAAACATCCGAATCACTCAGGAACTGTGCCCCTTTTTATTTTTTAGTTTAGATTCCTAGCCTTAGCCCATAAATGTTGGATGTGGTATTCCATAATCTGTATTTTTAAAACCGGCTCTTTGGGGGATTTGGCTATAGCCAGTACAAGAGTGGCATTAGAGAATCTTATATCATCACAATGTCCCACTTGTAATAAAAGAAAATCTCAATCTCAATAAAAGAGAGATAAGGGACATCTTTGAGTTTTAAAGAACTGACTCGAAGGTCACATATGAAAGGCATAAGATGTACTAATACAGTATAAAACAAGATGTCAGGGCGCCTGGGTTGCTCAGCCGGTTGAGCGTCCGACTCTTGATGTCAGCTCAGGTCATGATCCTAGGGTTGTAGGATCAAGTCCCACATCAGGCTCCACGCTGAGCATGGAGCCTGCTTAGGATTCTCATTCTCATTCTCTCTCTCTCCCTCTCCCCCTCCCCGACTCACACACTCTCTTAAAAAAAAAACAACAACAACAAAAAAAAGAAAAAACAGGGGTGCCCAAGTGGGTCAGTCAGTTAAGCACCCAACGTCGACTCAGGTAATGATCTCATGGTTCCTGGGTTTGAGTCCCGCATCAGGCTCTGCACTGACAACACAGAACCCGTGCTTGGGATTTCCTCTCTCTCCTTTTCTCTCTGCCCCTCCCCGCTCCACCCACACCCTCGCTCTCTCTTTCAAAATAAATAAACTTTAAAAAGAAGTTTAAAATAAGTAAATAAGTAAACAAACAAAACAAGGTGCTACTAGAAGCCGCAGCATTCTACCTTGGTGACATAAGCCTGGAACTGAGGAAAGCACATAACATTACCATAAAGTGTCAGGACACGGCTCCTGAGGGTGCTGCAGTAATACAGCAAATCAAAAGACTGCAGAATCATAATGATAAGTCTAATCAGTGAATGGCTAGATTATATATTGTATTATTAGTTTAAAGAAACAAAAATTCTTTTTTTGAAGGTTTCACTGAAAAGAGATGAAAATAAAACTAATTTCTGGTGCTCAGTGAAGAAAGTTTTTGTTAGAAGTTCACTTATTTCAATTACTTCATTCTCTAAATATCACAATTAAATGTGTCATTATCATCCACCTTTTATACTTTCTCAAGGCCTAACATGGTGTATGGCCTCTCGATAAATCCCCGATTAAACTACATTTTAGCAGCCAGCTTATTCCCATCACGATAACCGCTTCCTTTTACAGAAGAAGACGTGAAGAGCTCTTACTGTCCATCTCACTGTTCTAGTCTTCGCTGTGGAGTTTCATTCAAATAAGAGTATATACAAGAACGAGCAACAAAGTTCACCCACAGGACAAGGGACCGGCTATCAAGGGCCGGGTCTGCCACGGTCGAAGGTAAGTCCACGGGTGCTGTCTGTGCCTAGGGTTTCTGCAGCTGAAAATGCAGGCCGAGCACCAGACGACTGCTGGGCCAATGCCCCTTCTTACCTGCCCTGCTGCCTGCAAGTGCTGGGCCGTGCTGGACGTGAGGATGACCTGGCACAGGCGGAGAGCCGGGAGCAGGATCTGCCGGTAGCGGTCCACGGGGGCAGGGATGAAAACGGGCGGGTCTCTCATGCCAAACATGCTTCATTCATTCCACCCAACAAGGAGAGAGAGACAGTCCAAGAGTTAAGGGATGCTAACAGTTCCTGACCATCTCCATGGCAAACAATCACAGGTGCCTAATTAAGATGTGATGCTACTAATGAGAATTCTACATCCCATATAAACAGTAAAAACGGAGTTATTTCAATTATGAAAAACCTGAGTAAAGAAAATCTGCATACTTTGAAGACAATGGTTGGAATTTCCTAAACATATTTATTCTACTCTGAATGCTCCCTTGGGCCATAGAAACTATAAGAACCAGATAAAAAACAAAAGTTATTTTCCCCAAGTTTCCCTCTCCTACACCGACAGCCAAAAATAAGTCTACATTGCCGATTAGATTTAAACACTCAAGATTTTAAAAAGCTAAAATGAAGCTGTAAAATTACTTAACTTAAAAAAAATTGTTTTTAATGTTTATTCCTTTTGAGAGAGAGAGAGAGACAGAGCATGAGCGCAGAGGGGGGAGAGAGAGAGAGACAGAGAGAGAGAGAGAGAGAGAGAGAGAGAGAGAGAGAGAAAGAGAGAGAGACACGAAGATACAGTCTTCAGACTCTGACCTAGGGCTCAAACTCATGAACCGTGAGATCATGACATGAGCTGAAGTCAGATGCTTAACCAACTGAACCACCCAGCTGCCCCTAAAATCATTTAACTTTAAAGATTAGGTATTAATAAACTATTATTTATTATAAATATTTAAATTTTTAGACAAAAGAAAATGGTTGCCGATTGAAGAGAAGGGAATGGACCCAAATACGGAAGAAAGTAAGAGAAAGGCTCTGCACAGACAAGTGATTATATGCCAAGACCTGACAAATGTAATTAACTCAATCCTCTTTACCTAAGGTAAAAATAATAACTCTCATGTTTAAAACTTTAGAACACACACACACACACACACACACACACACACACACAAAAACCCCCCAAAACCTAAAACATTTCTTTTCTGGAGGTAAAACAGTTCTATAGTTAATCCTAAAAAACTCAAACATTCAATTTGGTAATGGACTTTTGAAGAAAATTAGTAAAACTGCTATTTACTGCCATGAGGGTATGCTAACAACCCTGCAGCCAGGTAGCCAAAGATGAAAAATACAAAAACAAACCAAAAACAACCCATATTCAAATTGAACCAAGCAATCTGTTAAAAAGCTTGAAACTTAAAATAATTTGACTAAAAGCTTTCAAATTTGCAAGCAGTTGACAAAATGCTACAATAAGAAAAATAAAAATTCTATTCAAGTTATCAGGAATAGGAAATCCACTACAAATCATAATTTTACTACAATACTTTAAATATATATTCGATCGAACGGAGCACTGAAGTTGGGAAGAAAGACACTTACGAACACATTTGCACAACGCTCTCTCCTATTTCCCTATTACTGCTCTAAAATGGGAAGCATTAGGTCCCGCCTACTCTTACCCTGATCAGCAACTTCCATTTATTAGTAAATGGCAGGGCTGTAGGACCAAAATAAAAGTATCATCAAGGTGAAAGAGTACTGCTCAAACAGAATGATAAACCAATGGCAAAGATTTTGTTTGGAATTTCTTTTTCCTCACCAAGGAAATAAGAACAGAATAGAACGGAAACGACCCCATTGTATATGGACACTTACCCCTGCGGGTCCATCTCTGGGCGCATGTCATAGACCTGGCACTGTGCCAGTCTCACTATCACCCCGGACCTCAGCAGCTCTAAAGCGCCTTGCTGTATCTTAGCCACTCTTGTAAGAAATGCCTAAGAAGTTACAAAAGGAAAATCACCGGTATAGAAATCATTCCCAAGGGTCTCAGATAAAAATGAGCCTATTTCTGATTTTTAATCATACTGAAGAGAAAGCTAGCTCTGCAGGGGCATCTTATACATAGGATTCTATGAGGATTAAATGGCACAGCATATCTGAGGTGTCCCATGAAATAAGTATTTAGCTCAACTGTGGTTTATGGAGGAGAGGGAAGACCGTTTTGCTCGTAGCTGAACCTCTAGTACCTCCTGCCACATCTGGCATACAATAGGTATTTAGTGAGCACTTGCTGAATAAATAAGGGAGGGGAGAAAGTTAATAAAGAATCTAAGACTTTAGTGCTTCTATTATTGTGACACCGTAGTATTATCAACCAGGAGGAAACAGAGAAAACAAATTTGAAAGAAGGGAAATGATGTATTACATATGGTATTGACAATCTGGTGTTTAAACTAGGACCAGCACATCTACAGCTAATACAGTCTGAATCTTGTCGTGAAGAGACAATTTTGCTTACTGCTCTCCTCAGAGCACTCCCCATCATCAGCTCCCTGAATGAGGAGCAGTTCCATTACCCACCTAACCCTCTCAGGATCACTTCAACTCATCTTTGGGAGGCTTCGAAGATACATTTCTAACACATGTTCCAAATTTAAAACTCCTTGAAATGATTATAGCTTACGTGACAGAAATACTAAAAATGTCGGCCACATTAATGTTCTTTAATACATCTATAGCGCTAAGAGGAAGTGAACGGTTGCTCTACCTTCAGATAAATATGAAGTCTTACCATTTTGGATTCATAAGTATAAAGGGCTTTTAAAAGGGGAGGCTGTGGAGTTAATAAGCTCTGCAGCGTGTGGTCATCTTCCACCAAGCTGTCCACGAGCACCTTCAAGTAGCCACTGTTAGAAAGATAGAGCAGCCACTGCTGCTGTTTATCTACGGAGACGATCCGGTCAAGCAGAGCCAGTGCCAGCATCTGAAGGAAGAGCAAATTAAAGTCTAAACTGTGGAGATGGCCATCAAAGCCAAGGAAACTCCCTTTATATGAAAATATTTCAAGCTTTTCTTACAAGGGGAATGGGAGCTTGCAATAACATTTTCTTTTTTTTTTTTTTTGAGAAACTGAAAGCTATGTATACAGAATCTTGATTTATTAATAAGAGGAGGAAGGAGACTTTTCAAAATTGCTTTTTTCCCCTAATTGTGAAGTTTTACGTGCATGTTACAGGAAACCTAGAAAACAAAGCATATAGAATATATGCGGTCTGATAAACACTGCTACTCCATTTTAGTCTCTCTCCTCTCAGTCTTTTTCTATGCATTACAACACTTACTGTTTTTTTTAACATAATTAAGAACTTAACTACAGTTTACATTTTATCCTATTTCTCAAAGTCCTGTTTCCCACAATCTTCAAACACCGTTGACCCTTGAACAACATAGAGGTGGTTGTTTTTGACTCCCACAACCTTATGATTACTAACGGCCTACTGCTGACTGGAGGCCTTGTTGGTAATATAAACAGTTGATTAACACAGATTTTTGATGTTATATTATTACATACTGCATTCTTCCAATTAAGTAAGCTAGAGAAAATAAAATGTTAAGAAAACCATAAAAAAAGAAAATACATTTACAGTTCTGTACTGTATGTGTCAAAACAAACCTGCATAAGTGGACCCGTGTAGTTCAAATCTGTGTTGTTTAAGGATCAGCCGTACATGATTCAAAGGCTATGAAATTTTCCACTAGTAGGAAGTTACCTTCTCACTGTATTATCGCCAGTGTGGCACAGTATTTTAAAGAAATATAAATGCAAATTCCCCTCCACAAAGCAGAGAAAGACATATTCAGTATAAAAGCTGTGTACCCAGTATTTTCTCAACCAAAGATCTTTACTAAGCTGCATTTCTACCAGTGTAAGGCCAACCTCACAATCAGTAGAAAGATTATTCTGATGGCAAATTCTAACAAACTGAGATTCTGAACAGAAATAAAGAAAGAAAACATGAATAAATAGAAATTCCAAATTATAACAAATAAGAAAATTCACTAGGGGCGCCAGAGTGGCTCAGTTGGTTAAAGCATCTGATTTCAACTCAGGTCATGCGTGGTTTGTGAGTTTGAGCCCCGTGTTAGGCTCTGTGTTGACAGCTCAGGGCCTGGAGCCTGCTTCAGATTCTGTGTGTGTCTGTCTGGCCCTCCCTCGCCCCCCATCGCAAAAAATAAACAAACATTAAAAAAAAAAAAAAATACAAAGAAAATTCACTAAAATGTATTGCAGACAATAATTCTCAATATGTAACACGCATTTGCAAAGTTAATTCAGTTTATACCTTAACAAGTCAAAATATTTATTCAATAATTATACTAAACAGGAGTTACCATACCCTTC
Organism: Paguma larvata; assembly: GCA_030068075.1. NCBI lineage: Eukaryota > Metazoa > Chordata > Mammalia > Carnivora > Viverridae > Paguma > Paguma larvata. Next base: position 85,926,552 of record CM057834.1, on the reverse strand, counting down.
CAATCTCATGACCATCACAAGCATCTCGACAGACCACTTCCATGAGGGCAGCACCGTAGCTCTCAATGATGGCTATGTTTTCTCGCTGTAATTTACTAAATACATCTTCAGGGGCTGTCAGCCTTTCCCACATGGTTTTCTTGGCTAAGAAAATATTTAAAACACTCCAGTAAAAAACAGTGTGATGACTAAGCAACTGCACTTTGTATACAACAAGAAAAAAAAAATCCCTCCATTACTGCATGTAGTACCCACGGGCTCACCAACCAACAGGTCTAGGCAGCTAAACTTCAAGAAGACAATGCATTACACTGGACGCTAAGGTTAACAATGGTATTACAAAAAGGATAAACTACCTATTCTTAAGGAAATCAAAATGAATTACTTTAATGCTTATTTTTGTGAGAGTAAATGCACACATGCATAGAGAGAGAGAGAGAGAGAGAGAGAGAGAGAGAGAGGGAGAACCCTAAGCAAGCTCCAGGCTCAGCACAGAGCCCGATGTGGGGCTCAATCCCATGAGCTGTGAGATCATGACCTACGCCAAAATCAAGAGTCAGACTAATTGACTGAGCCACTCAGGCTCAGTCAAATCGAAATGAATTGTAAGACCACGAGAGAACGATTATCCTGTATTTATTCTGCTAATCAATCTATTTTCATCCTTTACTGAGATCTATGAGAAAGTTGACTAAAAAAATTAGGTACAAAGTTGACAAAAATCTGCTTCAAAAAAAAAAAATCAAGTAATTTTAATGGTTTTTAATTGAAATACTATTAAAAAATACTTATTAAAAAACATAGCCTTTATGAAGAGAATTTAAACATACACAGATAATTAAAGATATGATCATATATTTTACGGAGATTCATGTAAACCTTCTAGAAAAGTTTCAAAAATGTTATTACATAAAGTCATAACCTGTATTTGAAACCAATCTTATGACTTTTATTCCAACTACTACATAGCAACTATTTTTAAATCAGGGAAAAGTTCTCAAGATGAATTGATCAGAACGGAGAGTAAAAACAAAGAAGTCTTAACCATGAAAAATAAAAGTTAACCCACACTGTGGCCTATATCCCATTATAATGTTCGCAGCAGGCTAACTTTCAGAGTTTTAATAATATTTTCCCCTAAAATATTTTTACTGCTACGTTAAATTTTGCTTCAGTCGTACTTGTTTTTAATTTCAAATACCGTCACAGGAGGGTATGGGATTTTTACGCTTCTCAGTCACGGCACTCTCTCAGGTCATCTGGCCCCAGCTACTGCTCAGCCTCATCTTCCACTCGCCTCTTCCGCTAGCTGCCGCCACGCTAGCCTTTCTGCCCCTCGAGTTCACCACTTTGGTCTCAGCATCTCTGCACTTTGATCTTTCAGGTTTTTCCTCAGATCTTAGCATGGCCGCCACCTCTTCATTCCAGCCTCTAATATCACTGCTCAGCTACATCCCACACTCCCTACACATACACATAATGCACATACGGTTTTCTGATAGTACTTACTTACCAGAACATCAGGTTGTGTTATACTGGGACTCTGTCTTGTCTGCCACTATGGTCCTGGTAGTTAGCACAATGGCTAGCACAGTAGCACAAATATTAATTACTGACTGACAGATTAAAGAAAGGTCAGAAACTTGCTCCAGGGATGCCAACAGATGCCCTCAGGATGGGTTTTCAAAAAGCCAGCCTGAGTAGCTATAGCATCTTTTCTATTTTGCACGCAGGATTGCCACAAAATTGTTTGAATAAAGGTTCTGACTAAAAGTCTGAAAGCCACTACTTTACAGTTTGTTTTAGCCACAGATTCCAGATTTCAAATATGGCTGAAATGAGGGCAGAGGCTGCTGGACTCTTCCGCACAACCCCTGAGATACTCCTCCAAGAGCCCCTACGGCTTTACAGAGAAAACTGAAAGCAATGGTTTACAGAAGACCAGGCTAAGTGGTAAAGAAGTAACTTGATTTTCATTTTCCAACTGTGAATAGACCTCCAAGTTCCACATTTTATTACCAGTACCACCGAGAAATAAGAAAATTCTAAGTCTGCAACTTAATTAGAACTTTCTTTTAAATTTTCATTTGTGGAGGGTAAATTAGTTCATTAGAAACCACCAAGTTAGTTTCTTATACACCAAACTGTTCCTTCTTCCAACATACCTTATACATCCTGCCAAACAAACTTTTCTAAATACCAATTTCATATCACTTTTCTCAGTAACTTAAAAGGCTATCAATTGATTAATCCAACTGGTTTTAACACTGCAATTTCATTTTCAAGGTCATTAATAATATGGTCCTACCCTTTCACTTGATTTTATTTTCCATCAACCTTCTCCCTTGCTTATAGCAATGACATGTTCCTTAGTCTTACTCCCTCCTAGTTTGGGCCTTGTTTGAAAAGCCCTCCGTTTATTCCTATGTAAATACAACTTTACCTGCAAAGTCCAGTGAAAGTCTTGATTTTCTTTTTTCTCTTACCTCTTATAATTTCTATTTGGGGTTCAAAAACTAAGGGCTGAGAGCAAAATCTGACCTGTTTTTATAGAGCTATAATGTGACATAGCCATGGTCACTCAAATGCAGTCTACTTTCACACTACAATGACAGGGTGAGTAGTTGCAACAGAGAGCATATGGCTTGCAAAGCCTGAAATATTTACTATCTGGCCTTTACAGAAAAAGTTTCCTGGCATCTAGTCTGTATCACCCAATTTAACACTTCGTGTTTTACAAATACATATATTGCCGTTTATACTAGAATATAATCCTTATGAAAACAAGAACCCAATTAATACTTCCTGCTTCTGGAATAAGTGAAAATAATCAACCACCAAATGAGATCAGATTTTTATTCGTATTGTGAAAAACAAGATAATCTAAATGTCCAGAAATGGACAAGCTAAATGATGGTATACCCATAAGTGACAAAATGTACAGAGCTATTAAAAATATTATTTAACAAAGAAAAAAAGTTAATAAAATACTGAGGGAAAGACAAGGGAGATTTTAAATCAATATGGCTGGCTATAACGAAAATGTTGCAATGGTTATCTTAGCAGGGGAGAACGTGGATGTTCTAAACTTTCTCATTCAGTATTTATTTTGAAATAAAAAATAAAAGCTAAAAATATTTTTTAAATATCCGATTAGCAATTTTTAGTTAGGTTTTCAGGTTCTAGGACTTGACTCAGGTTGTAAAAAATAAAAGTGATGAGAAACGTAATCTAAATTCACATCAAGCAAAAAGCCTACACACACAGCAATAGCTAGTATTTTTCAGTCACTTGTTGGAATCAGACTCAAAAGAACGAAGTCAACAGCAAGCCAGATGGTCTATAAAACCCTTTTAGTCCCACTACTTTATGACTTACAGGTGTATTCATACTATAATGTCAGATCACACTAATGCCTAGACCATAAACATTTTTAATGTCACAATAAGATTATAAAAAAATTTTTTTAAGTTTATTTATGGGATGCCTGGGTGGCTCAGTTGGTTAAGCGAGCAATTCCTGATTTCAACTTAGGTCATGACCTCACAGTTCATGGGTTCAACCCCTGTGTTGGGCTTCACACTAACATCACAGTCTGCTTGAGATTCTCTCTCTCTCCCCTTTCTCTCAAAATAAATACTTTTGAGACAGAGAGGGAGAGAGGCAGAGACAGGGAGAGGCAGAATCTCAAACAGACTTCATGTTATCAGCGCAGACCCCGACTTGGGGCTCAAATTCATGAACTCTGAGATCATGATCTGAGCTGATACCAAGGGTTGGATGCTTAACTGACTGAACCACCCAGGTGCTCTGATTGTCAAAAATTTAATAATGCCAATAGATTGTCTTTTCTAATATTCTTTTGAAAAAAAGATGAATGGATATTATGGTTTCACAAAGAATAAGAATATTCTTGCTCAAAGGTCACAATAGCCCAAAAGAACATTGAGCAGAGAAGAAAATTCCTTATGTTGATGACAATTTCTAATTACTACTTATAAAGAAAATATAAAACTGAGTATCATTAACTAATCAAATTTAAGGAGAAACAAGAGCCAGTTTAAAGGAATGAGAATATATGAAATAAAGCTTATAACGAAAGTACTTAAAACTGCAACAAAAAACAATTTTAAAATAACAATTAGTTATAGGTTAAAATTGAATGATAAGCTCCTAGAAAATGAGAAGTTATCAATCAATCTGTCTTAAAAGCAATATAATACATTTTACTGAGATTACACAGAACATTCAAACAGGGCTAATCTAATGGAAACAAAACTAAGGAAGATGTACTATATCATAGCTCTAAAGTGTTAGCATAACTTTAGAAGTTAGCTTTATAAATAAGCTTTTATTGAAAATATTAATCTGATAAAAGCATGCTAAAAATGTGTATCTTTGTAATTATCTGTCTTTAAATGTGAAGTATGTTTCAATGGAGTATTACTCGGTAATCAAAAAGAACGAAATCTTGCCATTTGCAACTAGATGGAACTAGACTGGATGGAACTAGAGGGTATCATGCTAAGTGAAATTAGTTATCATATGACTTCACTCATATGAGGACTTTAAGATATAAAGCAGATGAACATAAGGGAAGGGAAGCAAAAATAATATAAAAACAGGGAGGGGGAAAAAACCTAAGAGACTCTTAAATATGGAGAACAGAAGGTTACAGGAGGGGGCTTCTTTAAAAGGGGGTGAGTTAAAAACTGGGTAAGAGGCATTAAGGAATCTACTCTTGAACTCATTGTTGCACTGTATGCTAACTAACTTGGATGTAGATTTTTTAAAAATTAATAAAAAAAGAAAAAATTTTTAAAAATGTGAAGTATTTTTATAATACTAAAGCTTAAGAAACAAACCAATAAATAAAGAATATAGCAACAGTGCTTCATAGTAAACATTTAGACTTTGGTCAAATTATCTGTATTTTCTCCCAGTGGGCACTGGAAGAAATGAGAGAAAACGAAAGATGAAAAGAATACAAAGAGAGAGGTGCCTGGATGGCTCAGTCGGTTAAGCATCCGACTTCTGCTCAGGTCATGATCTCACGGTTTGTGAATTTGAGCGTCACGTCGGGCTCTTATGCTGACAGCTCAGAGTCTGGAGCCTGCTTCAGATTCTGTGTCTCCTTCTCTCTCTGCCCCTCCCCCATGCGCGCTGTCGGTCTCTCTCTCAAAATTAATAAAAATAAACATTAAAAAAGTTAAAAAAAAAAATACAAAGAGAGACAGCCATGATGTCAACTCTTGTCGACTAAGCCCTAGGGATTACATGTGCAAAAACAATGTCAGATTTTAACTACACTGTTCTTAACTGGAAAGACATATAAGAATCTTTCAAAGAATTTTACTCAAAGAATGTATGCTTTTGTTCCTCCCCGTATCTGCACAGCTAGCTCAAGGTGATGGAATCTACCTATAGTGATTTTCACAAAGCCAATACATGCTTAAGAGCCAAGTGAATTTTCCTTCCCCTAAACTGTGTGCTCATATCCTTTGACCATATTTTCTACTGGGTTTGATTTGTAGGTGCTCTTTACATATTAGAAATTAGCCCTTTATCCTATGAGCTACAAATATACTGCTGGTAGGTATTATCTATCAAATTAAGATGAAATAATTACAAACTACAAAAAGATAACAATAACAAAAAGGACGAAGATGCGAGATGCTATGGTCAGGAAAAGGAACATTCTATTAAAAAATCGAGAAAACTGGGGCACCTGGGTGGCTCAACAGGCTGAGTCCCACTTGAGCTCAGGTCCCTATCCCACAGTTCATGAGTTTGAGCCCCGCATCAGCCTCCACAGTGAGGAGCCTGCTTGGGATTCTCTCCCTCCCCCTCTCTTTCTGCCTCTCCCTCATGTGCATGCTCGCTCTCTCTCTCAAAATAATAAATAAACTTAAGAAAAAAACCAAGAAAACTGAATTCTAATCTCAGATCTGCGAGACAAGGAAGTCATTTTGTCTCTGTGAGTAGGAATCCTTCCACACAAAACAGGAAAATGGCTGTCCGGTATCCAGTACACACAGTTAGGTTATAAATGAAGTAAAAGAGGTATAGAACATTAAGTATATAGACATTAAAAGTTCAATTTCTGTTTTAAAGCAAAATAGAAAATGGGCACCACGTCAAAATATGCATATACACATCCAAAAGTAGGTATGGAAAAATTTTTATCAAATTTAATATTTCTAACTTGAAACTTAAAAACACTAGTGTCTAGGAAATAACAGTGCTTTGCTATTCAAAATTACTCAAAATAGGGCACCTGGGTGGCTCAGTTGTTAAGTGTCCGACTTTGGCTCAGGTCATGATCTCACGGTTCGTGAGTTCAAGTCCCACATCAGGTGGGCTCGAGGACCCGCTTCGGGTAAAACACGACTCCTGAGTGAGCCCTGCTTCTCTCTCTCCTCCCTCTCTCTCTTTCTCTCTGCCCCTTGCTCACTTGCACTTTCTCCTCTCTCTCTGAAATAAGTAAATAAGTCAAAATAAGCGGCAATTAAGTGGTAAAAATTAAAAACTAAGGGATGAAATTACTTTAAAAATACATCATTTGAAAATTAAAAACAAAGAAGAATTTTCTTTTGTGGTCACACCACTTTATCACATCTTGATAATGACGCCTTATAAAAAGTATGTTGTAGAGCTCTGCCTAGTGGTTTAGTGGCGACTAAACTGCCAAGTCTAATAAATCTAATGTTAAAAAAATTTCAGACCAGAGGAAAATGGGAGAGGTGTGTTGGGGGAGGAGTAGGGAGTGGAGTCCCCATTACTATCTCTCTTAAGAAAAGCTTCTGTTTATTTATTTATTTATTTATTTATTTTTAAATTTTAATGTTTATTTCTTTTTGAAGGAGAGAGACAGAGCGTGAGCAGGGGAGGGGCAGAGAGAGAGGGAGACACAGAATCCAAAGCAGGCTCCAGGCGCTGAGCCGTCAGCACGGAGCCTTATGTGGGGCTTGAACCCACGAACCATGAGATCATGACCTGAGCTGAAGTCGGCTGCTCAACCGACTGAGCCACCCAGGCGCCCCTTCTATCTGTTTAAAAAGCTTCTCTGAACTATTATTTTGAATGATCTTAAAAATTTTTGTGCATTATTTAAGTGGGTAGCCCATTTCTACAAATACATCATTTGGCTATTATTATCTCCTAAGAAAGATATGTAAAAACATATAGCCAGTCAAGAATGATATGAGATAATGTGGTCTTTCACACAGAGTGGTTTTTAAGAATCTGTATACAAAATAGCAAATACTCATAAAATTCTCAGAAGGGTATCAGGACTCCATTATCAAAAGCTACTTATGACAAGTTCTTAAATAGCAGAATAACTCTGGTGTACAGTATTACACATTTATCTGCTGAATGGCTGAAACTATTTTTCATATCTGGAAACCAAAAAGTCCAGGTTATTACTCTTAATTAAAAATGCTAATTATATTTTAGAAAGTAGAATTTATCAATATTTTAAACAGGCATTAGCTTTAACCAAGAAATTCTACTTCTTGGATTCATTCAAGTAAAACTTCATATTAGTACAGAAAGATATATGTACACTATTGATGAGTTTAAACTGGTAGAAGGCCATCTGGTAGAATTTTTCTTTTTTTTTTTCCTTAGAGCACACATGCAAGTGGGGGAGGAGCGGGGCGGGGGGAGCAAAAGAATCTTAGGCAGGCTCCACGCTGAGCTTGAGGCTAGATCTCACAACTGTGAAATCATGATATGAGCCAAAATCAAGAGTCAGATGCTCAATTGACTGAGCCACCCAGGCGCCTCTGGTAGAATCTATTAAAATAAAAATGTGCATAGTCTTTCGCGTGGAAATTTCACCATGAAGCATTCTTTTTGAAAAATACAAGACATATAGCAGAATATTTGATACAGCATTTTTGTGACCGTAAAAATTAGAAACAATGGAAGTGCCTATGAATAATGCAAATGGCTACATAAACATTACTTCCGTATTACGGAATAACGGAGCCATTTGGAAAGATGCAACCAGACATGCACTGTGACGGACTGCAAGTGGGAGGAAGACAGGTACACACTAGGTACAGCATACTGTTCAGTGGGACCAGAGAACGAGAGGGAATTAAAAATACGTAAGAGCTAAAGTGATATCTGAGGGTTTTACGGTACTCATGTACTATCTTCTTAATTTTAAAAATTAAACGTTCCTCCTCGACTTTACAGTAAGTGCTTTCACGGTTCCATGAAGACTCATTTATTACATTTATTTATTACAGCTTTGCTCAACCAAAACATGGAGAAGGGATTTTTTTAATTTAAAGTAACCAATCTCTAAAGCAGAAAAGATTAGAAATCTATCTAGTTCTACCTGCTTCTAATGTGTCTGGCTCATCTGGTCTCTGGGCGATCTGTAAGTAATACAACAAAGAGCCATACAGGTGTGTCCTCACTCGCTGGAATCCGCCACCTATGGAGATACATAGTAAAAACGCTTTTTCAAACTCAAGTTAAAACAAATACAAAAAGTGTAATTTGTAAGAAATTTAGATGAAAAAACCTGTCTTCAAAATGAAGTCTAACAGTTTCTTCAATATGATGTGAAGCGAAGAATCTCCAATAGAAGCAAAACCCACCACCGGGTTCTCTGCTGGCGGAGGTGACGCGAACGAGCTATCGAGCATAAAAGCGTAATGGGTCTCTCCGGGTCCCGAGACTAACGGTTGCTTCTGTTCCGTGCGAACGGCTTGGCTCAGGTGAGCGGTCAGGGTGAACACGGCGCCCGCTGCCACTGGCATTAACTCCTGTGCCGCCTCATCATCCAGGATCTTAAAGCAGAAAGACAAACCAGAGTGAGGACTCAGCCTCCAGCTATGGTCATTAACAGGTTTTACAGACACTGAGCTTGTCAACTACCATTAAGAATATAAGAATGGAAGGGCATCATTTAAAGAAAATAAAAGCTAATATACAGAAAAATTTAAATATGATACTGGTAACACGTGTTCTTAACCAGAAAGGATTCCAATCAAACTTCCTTAGCAAGGTTTTTAATAGAAATTCACATAAATGGCCACACCACCAGAGGGTCCATTCAGTATGTCTGGGGTGGGACCTATCCCTGTGTATTTTTAAAAAGCTCCCTAGATAATTGTGATACACACTCTGGTGGAGAGCCACTATTGTACAGAAGCCTTTCTCAAGGATCGCCTTAACACTGGCAGTATACAACTCTATTTATTCCTAATATAAAACAGAAAAAAAGGATGGTGGGAAACTGTGTTTTTAAGTAGTATACAAATACCTGTTCAGCAATATAGGAAGTAATCAGGAAGTAAGGAAGTTTAGGAAGCGATTTAGGAAGTACCTTATCATGCACATCTTGTAAAATATCGCGGATGATCAGCTGTCGATCCTCCGCCTGAATGAGGTCCTGGGGACAAGCTGTCAGTACAATCTCCACCAGTTGCCTCCACGACTCCAGCACGTGCCGTTTTGCATGAAGACACTGCAGCAATCTGTTTCTTCCTACCACATACTGAAGTATGGTGCTGATTTCCTAAAGCCACAGGAAGTGAATCACAAAGTTAACACATGGGCAAATAATGTCTTTTACCTAAAGAGTGCTATTTTATTTTTTTTAGGAATCTCTACACCCAATGTGGGGCTCAAACTCATGACCCTGAAATCCAGAGTCACACGCTCCATTGACTGAGCCAGGTGGGCATCCCAACAGAGTCCTATTTTTAAGGTTATTCTGTCAGTTAATCTGATTACATTTATAGTATATTTTGGAAACCCTCCACATGTATGCCAGTCAGCAGAGGTGGTGCGGGTTTTTTAACCCCATTTTCTTTGTATTGTCTACTTACACTTACTCGAGGGCACTGGAACTGCCTAAAACTCAAGGTCAACGGCATGTTTCCCTGACATATCTTTTATTTCTTTGCTTCTCACTTTGGCCTAGCCAGCTGTGTTTCCATGTATGTGGTTCTTCCCACCTGACCTCTTACCCATTGCTCTCCACCTGTGATAAAAAACCACTCTCTCTTCCCTCGCTGACAAAGAGCAAGGGAAGTCTAATACACAATATGGACAGGATGCAAATCCTCAGCTAGTCTAGCAGAAAAAAATGTTGTTTATTCTGGCATTCAGACATTAACTTCAGTTTAGTTTATAAGTTTTAAAGTCAAAATGGAAAGATTCCATTAATGCTTAATTTCAAGTAGTTTACTAATTGATGAACTAAAAGTCACTTACGGCTTTGTCTAACTGGCAATTAAATAGTTAAAAGATTCAAACTAAGAAGTACTCAAGAGGGCTTACCTCCATCAGGAGAGGCCTCTGTCCTATGGCTGCCATACCCTGAAGAGCATTTACTTCAGCTACAAGGACCCTATGAAGAAGCTACAGAATTGAGAAAAGAGCGAAAAATCAGACCAGTTCAGGATAATAACCTCTAGCAGTTACTACAAACTACCCTAGAGGAAACAGTTATATATAATCTATCAGGGGCTCTATCCAGTTTCTGGTCAAAAACATTAAGTATCCCTTGCATTACTGAGTGGGACCAAGGAACCTCTGTGGCAGGTAGGTTAGTGCAAATGCCCTTGGAAATCTTCTCCCTATTAGTGAGGCCATTACCATTTACCTGGTGGAGAGTTGAAACCAGTCCATAGCTAGGTGGCATGACTACTATCAGGAAGGTAATGAGGAACCTTTTAAAGAGGTAAAGTTAGTGTGGCCTATTCTGTTCCATCTCCCAGGTGTTAGAAAAGTGAAAACCGCAGCCCAATAAACCAATATCCTTATCAGAAAATAACTATATGGTTCTATTTTTGTCTGAGGACTCAAAGTCTAAACCACATGATACTGCACACACTTTAAAACAGTCCTCACCTTGACATTGCAGACTGTCTGTCCCCGTAAATTCTTGTGTTCACAGTTAGCAATAACTTGTTCGATCTGAGCCCGATCAAAGAAATCCAACTGCAAAGGCTCAGGGATCTCCTGACTGAAGTCAATCGAGTCAAGAATACTTAGAATCTTTCGACGTACTAAAAACAAATATAAAGGAACCCAATCTTATTTGGGACAGTGAGGAGAAGAGCAAACCATTGTACTCTGCTCACTCTCAAAGGTGAGAGTGCTATGTTCAATAAAGGGCGTTGAGGGGGCACCTGGGTGGCTCAGTCAGTTAAGCATCCAACTCTTCATTTTGGCTCAGGTAATAATCTCACAGTAGTAAGATCGAGCCCCAAATCAGGCTCCATGCTGAGCATGGAGCCTGCTTGGGATTCTCTCTCTGTCCCTCTCTATCTGCCCTCCCAGCTTATACTCATACTTTCTCTCTCAAAACAAATGACTCAACATTGGAGGCGGAGGGGGGGGGGGGGGGGGGAGAAGAAGACAGTGTTGAAATCTAAATACGATTTCAGATTTTATTTCTAATGCATCCATTTGCAAAACATTTTTCCCATTCATTCATCCTACTTAGTAAAAATATTTTTGAATGACAAATAATCCTTTCTATAGCTTTTCTAATCCAGTTCAGAATTTGCAGATATAGGTATCCTAATTATCTCTTGAAATTTTAAGCAATTTAATATATACCTATAAATTTATTAGAGATTCAAAGGGTTTTACCTTTTGTAGTAGTGTCAAAGTGAAGGAAGCCAGAGACAGACCTATTTTCATCTTCTATTCCTCCTTCACCATCTGTTAGAGCATCAATAATAATAGATCAGGAAAAAGAACAATATACTCATAAAATGTATTTGGAAATAACCAACATTAGGTATTTTTTTCCCAGGTCACTGTTGCTAGGTCAGAGAGCCCTCTGCAAATGGATAATTGAAATGCAAAGAACTTACCAACATTCAGCTAATTCTTTCTGAACCAAGGAGATCCACTTCACAATTGTAAAGAAGATAATCAGAACCCCCAAAGAGGCAGGGCCCAATCATGCCAAAGCGATGATTAGAAACGCTGATGTTTAATTTGCGTGTATAGCACACATTAAAATACCCTGGGTCATGCGGGCTCAGTGTGACAAGCCCACTGAATATCTGAATATAGCAGAATGTGGATGCTTCAAACAATAATAAAATAGCAATTATGGGATGAATTTTAAAATTCTGCATTTTAAGGAAAAAAATTCAAAGACAAAACAACTTATTTAGCCTACAATCACATGCTAAAGACTGTGGTGTGTGCCTCCACAGAGACCAGTCAGCAGCACAAGAGAACAAATGACAACCTGTCCACGCTCACCTGAGTACGGTCTCACGGGCATGTCATCCAACAAGAGATGGAGGAGCCTCTGGGTGTGGGACCGCTGGCGGTTCAGAGAAGTAACCCGTAGTTCTATGGAAGCAGTCTTCATTAGCCATGACATCTGGTTCAGCATAGACATTTCATACTCTGGAAGGTTAAACACATGAGTTCAGTTTCCCAGAGTAGTAACAGGATCATAACAGATCGAAATTCCATAACTCATCAGATATTTGCTCATGTAACATAGTCCATAATTTATGGAATTTGGCATCATAATAACATATCACTCTGTAAGAAAATTTAAAAAACAAAAACAGATGCTAAGAGAGAAAAACTAAGCATGTTTATGTCTATAAAAGATGAGCCAAAGCAAATAATGAACAAAAGAAAATCAATTTTCCATTTCCAAGATAATTTCACACTTATCCATAGAATTCTAAGTCTGTCCTACTTTGACATTCATATAGACTTCATACTTTAAAAAAAAACTAATTCTCAAAAATATAACTTGTAAGAAAAACTCTAACATATAGTTTGACTTTTATTTCATGAAACATATACCTAATGCATAATTTTATTTCTCTTAAGGTAATCGAGGACATGTGATTTAATACATTAGGGTTGGCCTTCACAGCACAGCAGCCACGGCCCTGTACCACCCTATGACTGTGGGCCTCAAAAAGGGCAAGGTCACAAGGTGACCAAGAACATGAGAAAGCTGAGGCACAGCCACCAAGGGTGCCTCACCAAGCACACCAAGTTCACACGGGACATGAGCTGGGAGGTGTGCGGCTTCGCCCCATGTAAGCAGTGTAGCGTGCTGCTGCTCAAAGTCGCCAAGGGCAGGAGCACTCTCAGGTTCAGCAAGAAAAGAGAGGGGACACACATCAGCACCAAGAAGATGAGAAGAACTCAGCATGTCCTGGCAGCCAGGAGCAAAGTGGCTGTCGGGAGGGACTGAGCCCCTCCCCACTCCGTGCATACTGAAACCTTTCCAGAAACAAAACAAAAATGAAACCTTAAATTGGAATTGGGAATTGCTTATGCAAGTTTCTGAATCCACTGTTTTTAATATGCCCGATTTAAAGTCCTAAATTCTAACAGTATCAACATAAAATGCACCAAACAGTACTACAAACACCACCGCCGCCGCCACCACCATCACCAGTAACAGGCAAAACTAGATTTTTTTGTTAAATTAGATTGATTTTTAAAAGATACAGTAACAGACAAAGCGTTAACTTTTTTTCTAATTAGGTGTAAAGGAAGAATGCTTAAAAAACTTATAAACAAATCTTAGAACTAAAAATAGGACATGCTTATTATGAAAATGAAGTGAAAAATGTTTTGCCATTAGATAATTCCCAAGGGTCTCTGATATCATCACTCTAGAAAGTGGATTAGAAGCAGATAATTACTAGTAATAAAAATTTATAATGAAATCTGTGAGCTTACACTTCCCAAAATATAAATAAAATACACACACACACACAAAAATAAACTTAAAAAAAAATCCATGGGCTGTACCTGTCTAGATATAAATTGAATTCAGAAAATTGTTACAAATTTATCAAAAAGGATATATAAAGTAGAATCCTATAAAACAGTGGTAGCCTGGGATTATGTCAGTCAGGTCAATAAACTCAGTTATCATTTCCACTGTACTTAGCTTTTTATTTCTCATTTCAAGACTTCAAGTGATTTAAATATATACACAAGAAACAAAAGTAAAACAAGTACATTTTAATTAAACATCTTAATCTCAATAAATCTAAATTTCCAGAATCTTCTTCTATTAATATTTTATCCCTTCGACACAATTTAAATATTTTATTTGGTAGTACAGGATCAAATTCCATCCCTGACAAGCTATTTTTCAATAACTATATATATGCCAACAGCTAGAACATGAGGCTTCTCAATAATAAATTACAAAAACAACCCCAAGTAATGAAGCAAAGTAACAAAATGAAACAGAATTCCACAAATACTGTAACTCCTATCCTAAATGTCATATAAATAAAATCACATGGAATTTACAAGTTAGTTATAAGAGAATGGGAAAATAATGTCCTACCTTTGTTAGAAAAAGGTAAGTGTTGCAACTGGGAAAATAAGAAATCCTGGCTGGTCCTCAAGTACCTCATCGTGGGTCCGGACGTATCAGAGCATGCACACAGCTGGTAGATCACCTAAAGAGTTAAAATGAAGTAAAAAAATCCACAAATCATTTCTTTTCTGTTATAAATTTTAAGACAGAAGGTGAACTTAGATTTACTAAAAGGAAACTAACACCCATCAATAACTTAAGAAAATGGACAAACACATGCAAAACACAGATGCTCAGTTACAAGCAGTCATTAGCACCCCAATTCAAGAATATATATTGGAATACACTGAGTGCCGATGACACTGTTACACAACTAATGTTTAAGTCAACCTAAGTACATTTATTAATACATAGAGTTAATTAACAAACTTTAGTATTTTAACTATTAACAGCAAATCACTTGGAAATAACTGCAAAACATTTTTAACATATTAACTCACTTTTTGAGAGACAGAGAGAGACAGAGCACAAGTGTGGGAGGGGCAGAGAGAGGAATACACAGGATCTGACACAGGCTCCCAGCACAGAGCCCAATGTGCAGCCCAGGGCACACACAATGCAGGGCTCGAACCCACGAGTCGTGAGATCATGACATGAGCCAAAGTCAGCCCCTTAACTGACTGAGCCACCCAGGCGCCCCAGAAGTAACTTCTAAAATCCACATTTAATTTAGTTGAACCATAGGAAGATAATAAACTTACCAGGATTGAAGTAATCAAAAAAATTACAAAGAAATCCACAGATTCAACTAAATAACATATATAAACTCTATATAAAAATTTTACAAAAAGTAAAAGGATTGGGGATAAAGGCTTTTGTATCAAATATAATAAGTACCTATAACATCTATAAAATTCTCCATTAGGTATATGAGTATCATATCATACCTAAATAGATAAAATTGCAGAAAACACTTGACAAGAAGAAAAAAATGTATATATAGCCCACCATCAAAAAAAGTCCATCCTTTTCAGTGATAAAAAAAAAAAAAATCAAGGGGCACCAGCACGGCTCAGTCGGTTGAGTGTCCAACTTCAGCACAGATGATCATCTCACAGTTAGTGGGTCCCAGCCCCTCTTTGGGCTGTCTGCTGTCAGCACAGAATCTGCTTTGAATCCTCTGTCCCTTTCTTTCTCTGCCACTCCCCTGCTTGTGGTGTCCCCCGCCCCCACCGCCTTTCGCTCTCAAACATTTTTTTAATGTTTTAAATGTTTATTAACGTTAAAAAAAAATGAGGCCTCATTGGCTCTGTCAGTAGAGACTGCAACTCTTAATCTCAGTCACATGATGTTTAAGCCCGACATTGGGTGTGTATCCTACTTAAAATAAATTAAAAGAAAAAAAAAAACTCAGGCAATAAGGTAGGCCTCTTACTGTAAACAGCAAAGTTTTTAACTATAAAAAGCAAATCCTAGAGTGCGCAGGAGGCTCAGCTAGTTAAGTGTCAACTTCGGCTCAGGTCATGACCTCAAGGTTCATGAGTTCAAGCCCCACATCGGGCTCTGTGCAGTCAGTGCACAGCCTGCTTCAGATCTACTGTCCCCCTCTTTCTCTGCCTCGCCCTCACTCGTGCTCGCTCTCTCAAAAATAAATAAAACATTAAAAAAAAAAAAACAAATTGGCAAAGTGGTAGTGAAAACTTTCATTTGTGAATGATTTATTTTATAAGTACTTATTACACGCTTTCCCTATAACGGGCATTTTAAATTCATCTGTTACTGGCACTACATAATACCTACTATAATTGTCAAGATTACTTGCAAATTAAAATCTGAGGTCATAAAACTATTCATATCCTTTGATCCAACAGTCTATCAACATTATTTGTAGATTCTGTATTGGTAAATTCGCCTACGGGCTAAAGCTTCTACGTAACTCCAAAACCAATACATGCATACTCCCGCAGTCATCCAGAGAAAGGCACAGAGCAGCAAAACATTTGAGCTGCCCCATTTGCACACTCTCAGCTAGGCTGAAGAAGGCAGTGCTCTGTCCTGGTTTCAGCTGTCATATCTCAACAGGTGTCCTTACCATATTTTGTACGGGATTTGTTTTTCACATTTCATGCATTTTGTCTGTTTTAGAACGGTCCCCAAGCATAGTGCTGAAGTAAGTGTTTCTAAGTGCAAGAAGACTATGCTGTGCCTTGTAAAGAGAATACAGGTGTTAGGTCAGCTTCATTCAGGCACCAGCTACAGTGCCCCTGGCCATGACTTCAATGCTAGTGAATCAACAGTATGTATTAATAAAGTGTCTTTAAACAGAAACAAATAAACCAAGGCTATCTAATTATTAGTTGATGAAAATGTGACAGGCTTACAGGGTTCTAACACTATGTTTTCCCTAGGAGCGATGGTTCAATATTCGCCAATTCAGAGTTCACTGTCAATTTATAAAACCAGTAATGACAATCAACTGCCATGAAACTATATATTTCATGAAATATATATAGTTTGACGTATGTCTGAAACTATATATCTTTTAAATGCTTATTTATGTGTTTTGAGAGAGAGAGAGAGAGAGAGAGAGAGAGAAATGGGCAGAGAGAGAGGGAAAGAGAGAATCCCAAACAGGCTCTGCACTATCAGCACACAGCCTGGCATGGGGCTCGAACTCACAACTATGAGATCATGACCTGAGCCAAAACCAAGAGTTGGATGCTTAACTGGCTGAGCCACCTAGACGCCCCTGAATTATATTCTTAACATAAAACAACAAGAGTAACTAAAGGTGTTTGCTAGAGTAAAAGACTTGGAAACAGTGTATATAGAAAGTTCATACAGAGAGGGGGAAAAGACACAAAACTGTTAGCTGAGTATAACTATACAAACAGGTATACACAAGGAAAAAAGATAAAAAGAACACAAGGCAAAAACTTAAATAGTTCTATTGCAGATGTATGTTTGTCGTTCATATAGCTCTGATATTACTTTTGATACTCTACAAACAAAAAAAAATCTGATAAGCTAAAAATGAATGTCTTCAAACAAAACACAGTCAATCGTACCAGATGGTCAGTTAAGCAAATACAAGAACAGGTGCGCAAAGATGAGGGGCAGGTAATATATTAGAGGGAGGACACAGAAAAGGAGTTCCCAAAGCACTCTAAGCCATTTTACAAGCACGTGCCCAATAATCTCCCCAGTTTCCAAGACCGGTGAAAAAAAAATCTCCATCTTCAGAGGGGAGAGAACACAGGTCCAGGCAAAATCTAACTTCTGCACCCAGAAAGCCGTGTACTGGTAGGAGATGAAGGCATCAGTAAGGTCCAAACTAGTGCCCTTTGCTACGATCGGAGTTATCTACACTAACAAGCTCTTCAAAGTTTGAATTTTTTTCTGAAGCAGAGGGAAGTATAAACCTATAGGTGAAGGAAGCATCTTTCATGATAAACAGAGCAGTGCCTTGTTAAAATGCAGATTCTGCCCTAGCAGCCTGGAGCGGGGCCTGAGATTCGGCTCTAACAAGCTCCCGGGAGGTGCTGCTGCTGAGGCTGGACCACATTTGGAGCAGCCAAGTCACAGAGCGTATGTAACGAGCTGGCAGACCGCTGGTACAGACATGCGTTCTTTGGCCAGTACGGTGTATTAAAGTCAGAGAATCTGGCACACCAGGGCCCACACGCTGACACGGTTAAAAACCAGCAGAGCTGAGTAGCACTGCACGGGCTTCCCCACCTGCCAGATTCTTCTCCTCCTCCCTCTCCCAACCTTTTTGTTTTAAATCTGGCTTAGTTCACTTAGTTCACCTGCCTAACTCCTTCAGCTTAGATGATTAAGCTTATCGACTATTTCTACCTAAATATGTCCAATTCCGTAACGCTGCTAAAATGTACATCAAGTTTATTGCCCCATTGAGGAAGAATTCATTTTTATTCTAGTACTTACAGTGAAGGGCTGTTTGGACAGCCAGAGGATAGAAGAAAATAGTAGAGAATTACAAAAGGACAAATAGAAGAATCAAGAAAAATCTCCAGCTCACTAGAAATCAATGATGCTTTTCTCACTATGTCAATGTAAAACCAGGGCACTATTGAAATGGAGAAATTAGTCGCATCCTATAAAGCTTAGTTCTTAAAACACTTACAAAATGAATAAAATAAGAAATAATCACAAGTGAACACACACAAAACAGAAGTCCTCATTCTAGTTTAAACTTCACACTAACAGACTTCCCACTACCCTACATCTGGCTCCAGAGCTGCAAGATTCACAGGTTCTTAAAAGCACTTTTGGGGGCGCCAATGGTTCAGTCAGTTAGGTGTCTGATTCTTGGTTTTGGCTCAGGTCGTGATCTCATGGTTCGTGGGTCTGCGCCCCGTGTTGGGCTCTGTGCTGGTAGTGTGGAGCCTGCTTGGGAATCTCTCCCCCTCTCTCTCTGCCCCTTCCACATTCTCTCAAAATAATTAAACTTAAAAAAAAAAAAAAAAAGCACTTTCAGCCACATCTTATATTCTCAGTTAAGTCTCACAACAACCCACTGCACAAATAAAAACTCAAGAGAAGATCTGTGGCATGTCCAAGGTGATTTAGCTAGTGAAGAGGCAGAGATGGGAATCAGGGGTCTTCTGATCCAAATCCGTTGCTGTCTTCACCCAAAAGAAACAACCTGAAATAGCACCATTGGAAACTTTCTACACTAGCAGGTCAAAATCCACCTCAAATTTTCCCTCATTTTTCAAGTGAGCAACATAGAGGATCTGTAGATCTATAGGATCTGGGGGTCTTTGCTTCATGGATTTTATCTATACATGAAAGACAAGGCGAACTACCAGATGAACTCATTTCGACTCAAGTCTTACTGTTACACTTCCGTGTCTGTGATGTATTCAGGCATCTAGTTAAATTTCTTCTATTAAGTGCTATGAAGTACATCCTTCTGTATACCTGATAACACAGCTCAGCGAGTTGAGGAGATTCTCTCACTGCCACTGGGCCTGTTCTCCCTTCAGTTCCTTTCTCCAAGATGTTTAAAATGGCATGAAGGCATGTCCGAGGGCAACCTAAGACTCCTACATGAAACCGAAAAGAAATTCAACTTTTACAGTTTCTGCATTAGAAACATTACAATATCTTCAGAAAAGTTAAATTCCATAAACATATGTTCCACTGTAAACACGCTTTCAAATACTGACACCAAAAATTAATAAATGCTAATTTTCCAAGGCTTAATTTGTCCAGACTTGATCTAAGTTCTAAAGATTGACCTACCACATGACCTCTCACTTTCAGTGAATTATCCCATGAGTCTACACAAATATGACAAGAAAGAAATGTCTGTGTGTCTTACGGCCATACCTGGGTCCTGTAGGTTTGTGGTACTGACAGGTTTCTTCAATTCGAAGCCCAACAGGTAGAGAGCAAGATTGGGCGGATTGCGCTCCAGAGAGGTTATGAGAAGATTCAAGATGTGGATTCTTGTTTCCTGACGGATTCCAGCTAACTTCTTCTCAAGTTCTGATCCTTCATGTGGAAACCCACATAAGAAAATTACAAAACAATAAAAAGTCAACATAAGCCAAATTTAAATATATAAAGCTTACATTCTAAACCTCCATGTTTTCTTCAAGTTTACCTCATCAGCCATCACAGTGAACTCACATTTGTTGAAGAGGTTCCCACAAAGCCTTACAGGTTTATACTAGCAAATCCCCAAACTTCTCTATCACTGCCAATAGACAGTTGACAGTTTTCTTTATATGAAGTATTTATATAAAGTAAAAAATAAACACGTTAGTATAAGACATATCCTCTTCTAGGGGTGCCTACAATTGGTTAAGTGTCCAACTTCGGCTCAGGTCATGATCTCACGGTTCGTGAGTATGAGCCCTGCGCTGGGTTCTGTGCTGACAGCTCAGAGCCTGGAGCCCGCTTTGGATTCTATGTCTCCCTCTCTCTCTGCCCCTCACCCACTCACACTGTCTCTCTCTCTCTCAAAAATATACAAACATTAAAAAAACTAAAAAAAAAAAAGAAGAAAACAAAAAAGACATACCCTCTTCCAGACGCACAAATTCTTCTGTATCTTCAGTATCCAAACACTCCACAAATCCAGCCATCAACTTCTGACTTACACTCTGGAGTCATACAAAGATTTGTTAAAAGATAAATTTATAGGGGCGCCTGGGTGGCTCAGTCAGTTAAGCGTCAGACTTCAGCTCAGGTCATGATCTCACGGCTTGTGAGTTCAAGCCCCATGTCAGGCTCTGTGCTGACAGCTCAGAGCCTGGAGCCTGCTTTGGATTTTGTGTCTCCCTCTTTCTCTGCCTTTCTCCCGCTCATGCTCTGACTCCCTCTCTCAAAAATAAACAAACACTAAAAAAAAAAAATTTTTTAAGACAAATTTATAAAGTTCTTTAATAATATGAGAGACACTATAGTACGATGTATATTTATAAACATTTGTCTCTAAAGAAAAAAGGCAAATCTCTAAAGTATTTAGGTTTCAGTTACACTTTTAATAGGACACTCAGTTCCTGCAATAGTAAGTTAGCTCTCTATAGAAATAATTGAAGAAACAAAAATTTTTTAAAACTGTATTTATTTTGAAGGGGAGAGAGAGAGAGAGAGAGAGAGAAACTCCCAAGCAGGCTCTGCATTGACAGTGCAGAGCCCAACACAGGGCCTGATGTCACGAGTGTGAGAGCATGACCTGAGCCGAAAGCAAGAGTCAGATGCTTAACCAACTGAGCCACTCAGGTGCACCAGGACACAAAATTTTTTAAACTATTGGTTTCAAATCTTGCTTCCCTAATTTTGTTTCCCAAAGAATCAAACCAGTTTTTTAAAAAAATACATTAAAAATTGCCATCCCATGACCTCTTCATTTATATACCCAATTGTATGAAATCTTAACTAAAATAAAAAATAAAATTCTCCTCTTCTCTCTTTACAAATGTTTTGCCTGCACCAGTTTTATGTTTCTAGGCTGAGAGATTAGATACTATTCAATCTCCTCGAGAAACAGAGCAGGAAGTTAAAACTGCTCACAAAAATTCATACTCAAATGTCCGAGTGAGTTGAGAACCTCACCTTCTGCATCCCCTTTCATGTAGTTTTCAAGAACCTCATCCAAAGGCCAGATTACACCTCAATATTTTACTATAAACAGTGGTTCTCAACCTAGGTGGTACTGTCACCCCAGGTGGCACTTTGAGAAATATGTAGGGCCAGGGACACCTGGGTGGCTCAGTGGGTTACGTGCTCAACTCTTGGTTTCAGCTCAGGTCACAATCTCGCGGTTTGAGTTCAAGCCCTGTATCAGGTTCTGTGCTGACAGACCAGAGCCTGCTTGAGATTCTCTCTCTGTCTCTCTCTCTCTCTCTCTGCCTTTCCCATGCTCATGTTCTCTCTCTCTCTCTCTCTCAAAATAAATTTAAGGGGAGCCTGGGTGGCTCAGTCGGTTAAGCAGCCGACTTCGGCTCAGGTCATGATCTTGCAGTCTGTGAGTTCGAGCCCCGAGTCGGGCTCTCTGCTGACAGCTCAGAGCCTGGAGCCTGCTTTGGATTCTGTGTCTCCCTCTCTCTCTCTGTGCCTTTCTCCTGCTCACACTCTGTCTCTATGTCTCAAAAATAAATAAATGTTAAAAAAAATTTTTTAAAAATGTGTTTAAAATAAATAAATAAATAAATAAATTTAGAAAACTAAAAAAAGACAGAAAAGAAGTAAGTGGGAGCATTCTGAGCTGTCACAACTAGTGTTTACTACTGACAGACAGTGGCAGGGGACTAGAGATGCTAAGAGTCTCGCAATATGCGGAAGAGTACCACACAAAATGAAGACCTGTCCCATCCAAAATGCCAGAAGAGTCCTGTTTTAAAACACTGCAAAGGGGCACACAATGAAATTCAACTAGCTAAAAGCAGTGATTTCTAATATGAAGACACCATGGGACAAATGCCTATAAAGAGGGGAAAAAAAGTAGCAGATTCCCCAATAGTAGCTATTCGGTGAGCTATTCAGAATAGAAAAAAACTATAAATTGGATTAATAGAAGAACATCTGAAACCTGTCTATAGTGCCATATCGAATGAAGTGACACAAATGTAAGTCACTGGAAAGCCACCGAGGCAGACAACAGTGAGACACACTCGGGATTGCAGAGACCGTACACAACAGACAGAGAGAGAAATGACGGATGCAAGACACGAGCAGAAGCTGCACTTCCACGCCTCATCGCTTCGGGGTGCTGAGAGGAGCAACGGTCCCGCTACGGCTTCCTGAGCATGCGCACCGCGCAGACAGCACAACCCCGCCCTGCAGCACGCATCCTGTCACTGAGCAGGACATTCTCTTCACACACAAATGCCAGCCAGCTCGGGAACAGGCTTGACCATAGTATGTAAATACGCTTACTCCCACAGAATTTTTCATAAACAAGAATAAGATTCCTCCATAGACACTGTGACTTCCATATGTACTCAGAATGAATCAAAAGAAATAACCACATGGGGCACCTGGGTGGCTCAGTCGGTTAAGCATCTGACTTCAGCTCAGGTCATAGCTTACAGTTTGTGAGTTCGAGCCCTGCATCAGGCTCTCTTGCTGTCAACAAGGAGCCTGCTTCAGATCCTCTGTCTTCCTCTCTCTCTACTCCTCCCTCTCCCCCTCTCTTTCTCTTTCTCTCTCTCAAAAATGAACAAACATTAAGAAATAACAAGAAAATCGGTTACCTGGTCATGTGTGAAATCGCCAACCAATTTTATCTGAATATTGGAGTTGCAAGAGATACAGCAGAGAATCTTGGCACTTTCAAAAGCCAATTCCGGATTAGTATTGCCATGGTACAGGTATCTTTAAAACAAGAAGACATTTGAGGAACAATGTGATGCAACTTTTGGCTTTTAAAACACTGTTTGTTCTCAACAGAGAATATTCAGAATCAGGGTCATAGAGCACTCTTGGGTAAATTAGACAAAGAATTCCATTCCAACTAGACACAGCCTGTTACCAGTTGAACTGCATTCCTCCAAAATTCGATCGTTGATATTTGAACCCAAAGTGAACTTATTTGGAAACAGGGTCTTTGCAGATATGGTCAGTCAAGTTAAGGTGAAGTCATCGGGGAGAGCCCTGGTCTAATGACTGCTGTCCTTATTCAAAGGAGGGATTTGGAATAGACACGCATATGGGCAGAACGCGACGTGAAGCTGAAGACGGCACCGGGGTGACGCCTCTGTAAGCCACAGAACCAACAGTGCCAAGCAAGTCACTGGAAGCTAGGCCATATACATACAGTAAGAAGTCTGCTCCCTAGCCCTGTCCTTCAAACACCCAGTCTCCCTGCAGGAGACAAAGAGTACTAAGATAGTGTCATTTTATACTTAGAAATGTTTAGGAACAGAATCCATTAAGGAAGAAGAAAAAGAAATTGGACAGGGCAGAGTAATGAAAATCAGAGGGGCTAAAGAAGGTAAGAACAAAATGAGCCCCAGCCCCACCCCCTGTCGACTCACCCACCAACTCACGAATGAGAGATCAGATTTGGAAATCAAAGGTAGAATGCCCGCATGATTTATTTCGACATTTTTCTGCCTACAGATGTAACTTACCTGGCAATATTCACCACGTTATCGGCCTTCTTAGTTCTGGGATTGATTCCCTGTAACAGCTGTTCTAAAGGGGAGACTATCAGAGCCAGCTGGCTCTCTCGTAGGAGATCCATGAAGAGATTTTCCTTTTGGAGAGTAAGATTGAGAAGGGCGAGGCAGTGCTGCACTGCTTTCTCCAAGTGTTTCTTCCCTACAAAAAATATAAACCAAAATTAGAAAGTTCTACATGAATCTGAGAAACTCATAGTTCGCAGGAAAACAAGCTAAAGGACAAATTCTGGACTCACAAAGCCCTAAGGAGGTCACTTAGAGCAGCAACTTCATAAAACTGTTCACTCACACAATTCACGGTAATTTGGTAACTCTAGATTCCTTGTATGCAAAGGCTTCTGTCGTTTTCCCTTATCTCTTCCTTGATTATTTAGAGCATTGGTTCTCAGATGGGGGTGATTTAGGCCCCAGAGGACACCTGGCAAGGTCTAAAGACACTTTTGGTTGTCACAACTGGGAAAGCACTACAGGCATCTAGTGGGTCGAGCCTACAAACCACAGGACGGACACCACAACGAAGATTTTTACGTCCCAGAATGTCAATAGTGCCAAGACTGAGAAAGTGATTTATTCATTTAAAAAAATTTTTTTAAATGTTTATTCATTTTTGAGAGAGACAGAGGGTGAGTGGGGGAGGGGCAGAGAGAGAGGAAGACACAGAATCCGAAGCCGACTCCAGGCTCTGTCGGCACAGCGCCTGACGGGGCGCTCCAACTCAGGAGCCGTGAGATCATGACCTGAGCCAAAGTTGGACGCTTAACCGACTGAGCCACCCAGGCGACCCTGAGAAAGTAATTTAGAGTAATACATGCTCATGGCAGAAAATTTGCAAATAAAGAAATTGAGAATTTGAACAAGGATCACCTATAATCCCACCATTCAAATTTAAAATACGTGGGAACTAGAGCCAAATTGCCTAAGTTCAAATCACAGCCCTGAAGCCTCCTGCAGATAAAGATGTGAAACCTCTCTCTTGAACAACTTCCTTATTTACAAACTGGAAATAACAGTAACATCTACCACATAGGGCTTTTGTGCAGATTAAAGTATTAAATGTGCTTTTAAAAGCACCAAGTACATACTAAGCCCTCAATAAACCATGATAATTAGCAGTAATAATGATATTAAGTGAAATTTATTGAACACTATGTATCAGGCACTACAGTGAGTGCCTTTATAAATTCCACATGGACGAGAAACAAAAAGCACATTAGATTTAAATGTAAGCACATTAAAGTCATCCAAGTGAGAGAAAGATCACTATAAGTACCTATAAAAGACCATCAATGAAACACAGTTCTAGTGACAGTCTCTGTACCTTACTCTTTCACTTTTAATATACTCTGCTTGTATGACTCACTGAAACCACCACTGTGGATACAGAGAATCTTACAGTGAAAAAGAACTTCAAAAATCATCTGTTTCAAACCTCCATTTACCAGAATGAAAATACCAAAACTGTTTTCAAGACACCAAGAGCTTCGGGCACACACCAGGGAAAGGGGCATAGGTATCCAGCTGCTTGACGCCTTCCTCCAGCAAGCTAAGAGCGAGCTCCAAGGTTGGCGACTCATTCAGAAGATGATACATCAGACTAAATCCTGGTGGTTTGTAGGCTATGATTTCTTCTCCTAAATAGAACATAACATGGTACAAGAGATGCTCAGTTAGTATTCTTGTCACACCCTTGACTTATACGAAATATATGAGCTTTGTAAATTAAACGGCATCTAAATGGGCAAGTTTCAATTTAGAGACAATGACACAAACTGTACACAGTGGTAATTCCCAATGGGCTGATTTGCTCAAAGCAGTTAGTTACCTATGTTAACTCGTTAAAGGATCTGTAAGGAGGTGTTCTTTCTTTCACTCAGGGAAATTTTACTTTATTTTCTCTTGGTCAGAACAATTAAAATAACTAAAACAATGTAGCAAAAAAAGATTACATTCCAACTTAATTCATTAACTTAGAAATAATTTGTATTTTATATATAATAAATTATAAATAGCTTTATAAAGAGTTGACAGCTTCTTTGAAAGTGACAATTAAATTACCTTGTAATTCCACAAACTGGTCTACAAAGTCTTCAAGTTGAGGCTCATAATCTCTGAGCAATTTATAAAACACCTCCAAAACGACCTCAGCAACTTCCCACTACAGAAAGAGACAAATAGTATAGTCACAATAGTCCAAGGTGACGATGGCCTTATTAAGCTTTTCATTCCTCCCACTTTTCTCCAGAACATGACTGAAGACCCATCTCCAAAGTGTCAAATATCTCGTATTTTCTCTACAACTCGCAGGTCGGAAAGGGTCTGAGAAATCATCTAATCACCCTTGTGTCGCAGAAGAAGCTAGTGAAGCTCAGAGCACGAGTAACTTCCCCCAAACTACAAAGTTTGGTAGCAAGCGTGCTGGAAACTAAGCCCTGGACTCCTAGTCCCAGGCCAGGATTCTGTCTTATGGCTCTAGCCAAACAAGAAGATTCAACCGCTACTAGGCTTGCCCCTAGTGGATCCATTAACACATTTCTGTTAAAAATGTTTTTTAAGGGGCGCCTGGGTGGCTCAGTCAGTTAAGCACCCCACTTTGGCACAGGTCATGATCTCAGCCTGCTTCAGATTCTATGTCTCCCTCTTTCTCTGCCCCTCCCCTGCTCACGCCGACTCTCTCCCTCAAAAATAAACATAAAAAAATGTTTTTTTAAAAGCTATGTAGCAAGGAAAATATTTATGCCAAAGGAAAAATACATACAACAGTATAGACAATAAAATTAAAACTTTGTTCTAAAAAAATTCCATTGCGTAGAATTCATTAAGCCTGAGTCTGGTAACTGCAGATAGGGTGGTTTTTTAAATTATTATTTTTAAATAATTTCCACTACACACAATTTTACCAAGGCTGAGTTTGGGAATTGCAATTATATGGTGATTTTTTAAAATTTATTATTTTTAAATTATCCACCTACCTGTATTTTCCAAAAATTTCAAGATCATTTATTTAAATAAAAAAGGCTTATCACCACATAATGATGGATTTTAGGATTTATAAATACATACACTAGCTCTAAGTCTATATTATTTATCTCAATCTAAAGCACTGTTTTTATGACAAACTAGTGCTCTAAAATACAGTGACAGAAGTTAAACCTGAAGAAGACTCAGGTGAAAAAAAAAATTCCATGGAGTTGAGGGAAGATGTCGGAGGGTAAATATGTTGGGGTGGAACTGAAATCAGTGGTAGCGAGGGGAAACGGCAGCACCAGAAGTGTCCGGATGCATGAATGAGAAACAGTAACCCCTGGCAAGAACATGGCTGACTCAAGATCTAAACACTTAGGTCATAATGACCTTTTTAAGAAAACGCAAATAAGGTACTTGAGACCAGTGTGAAAATGTATCAGAGCATTTTGTCGAAGAGGTCACAATTATCAGCATCCATTACTCAGCATCTGAAATGACCTTTATGAACAAAGCATGGTTGCTGTCACTGTTTTCGTCCAATAAGAAAATAGAAGATAAAGAGGTAATTTTAGGACTTAAATGCACCTCTCCCAGTGTTTATTTTAACTACGTGAGAAGCAAAAATCATAAAACGTACAAAAAATATGAGTTTCAGTTATTTAGGACTAAATATTAGAAACAAACTGTGCCCAATGAAAGGGTAATGACTACATAAACCATGTTACATACAAGTAATGATTATGCAGTCAATGAAGAGACAATTTTCAAAGAATCTTTTATGGCATAAAAAAGTGCACATGACACTGTATTTAGTGGCCAAAAAGAGATACAAACTAATGTAACCATCTCAATTTAAGTAGGTTTGTGTGTGTGTGTGTGTGTGTGTGTGTGTGTGTATATAGATATATAAATATATATATATACCTATATATGAAAAATAGTAAGTTATCCTTCCTTTAGCAACAGATTATGGATAATATAATTTCTTCTTGTATTTTTCTAATTGTCCCAAATTATGACAAACAATATTTTTAAAATCACTAATATAACAAATAAACCCAACACATTCAAAAACAGCATATTATAAAGTAGAAATGTCCCAACAAGATACATTCAAGCATATTCTGTGAGGCAATAAACAATATTACAGACCAAGTGAATTACGTCAGAACCTGAAAGGGTCTCTTAGATAGCTTAGTGGTTATGAGCTTGAATCTGGAATCAGAGTTCTAGGTTCAAATCCTGGTCCTGGACCTTAGGCAAGTTCCTTAACCTTACTAAGCCTCCATCTGTAAAACGGGAATATTAACAGTACCTGCCTCACAGTAATAACTGGATTACATAAGATGATATATACGAGAAGTTCAGTAGTGAGTGTGTTGCAACCAGAGCAAATGTGTAAGTCAATGCCAGTGCTCCCTCAGCCTCCATCCCTGGCAAACATACTTAATAGGTCATAATAGGTCTTCACGTTAAGACAAGGGTCCACAACCTGGAAGTGCTACTGATCAACAGACATTGGTGTGCGTTTAAACTTTTTCCAATCTCTAAAGTAAATCATCTCAGTAAAGGATATTATGTTTCCAATTGACAAAAGTGTGACACTTTTGGTTCAATTTTGGTCAAAATTTGTTCAATTAAGGATCTGAGTAACTATGAATTCATATCAATTAAATTAGCGATCACTAAAAAGTCAGTGCTTTGGGTTTAGTGCCCAAATTTATTTTTTTCAATGCATATAACCTAATCAGATCACGGACATCTCCATGTTAAAACTATGAATTTTACTGTCAAAAGCTAAAATGAATTTACAGCATCTCATACCTTTAAAAAAAGAAAAAGCTGCAAAAAACGAGTAAGGAGAAAATAGGTTTTCTCCGTGTATTACCTTTTCAGCTGCTCTCCGATAAGCTCTTGTGCGGAATCGGAGAAACACAGAATCTCGAAGGAACTGCAGATAAGGGTCAAAGCCAGGGGGCCGCAGGCCAGCACCCAAATTAGAAGGAAATGAGCTCTCCACCAGGGTACTGATCAGCTGGCAAAAGGCCCGAGTCAATGGGTACTCTTCACACCGGGATTCTATTTCATTTAGTTCAACCTTCCAGAAGAAAAAATAAAGAAATTTAGCAATATAAAACAATCAGCTATAGAGTAAAAAACATTCTGCAGATGCTGACTCGTTACTGTCGAGTTGGTCATCATCATTCTCATCATCACACCAAAAGATACGTTATCTCACCGTTTTTCATTTAGAGGAAAAGACATTAGAGTATTATATAAATTGAGATTAATCAGATGGAAGAATTTCAAATTCCCATGTATTGTTCCCAGCTGTGAATTAAAAATAGAAATCTTGTATGTTTCTTTATGAAAAAGACAGGGGGAGCGTAGAGAAGAAAAGAAATTAAAACAAGTAAATTCTCACTTCAAGTTGACCCAAGTAATCCAATTAAATTGAGTTCGAAGCAAACTTTCAGTTTGGATGTTCTATGGTAACGGCTCTGAAACCTAAAGTATTTTGGTTCCTCTCAGAAAAAGTGTCATCTCCATTTCAACACTGACCAGGCAATACTTCAAATGAAAACATACTAAATTTCAAAATTATAAGGAACCCAATAGGGTAAGAATAATTTCTGTTAATTTCCATCATGTAAACATATGAATAGAACATTTAAACTCAAAGGAAAACTTTACCTCGATACCAATCGCTTGCCTCTGGCTTGGAACCCTGACGGTCTGCAGTATCTTAAAATAATAAGAATGAGATGTTAGAAGCGCTCCCTACTCCCCAGTGAAAAGAGGGGACTCTGTCACACTACAGTCCTATTCCTCACCCCCAGCATGCACGTATCTTAGGAGGCTAATCAGAAAGGACAACTGAGAAGTCTCTGATGGGCTTTCGTTAGCAACTGTGTGGGGTTCAGGTAGAATCTCCAATTATTTGGGCTTCAGAAAACTGATAGTTCCTAAGGGCACACAAGATGTATTTTCAGCAAATTTCCTCCGAGATATTCTAGGAATGAATCTTAAGAGGATTTATGGCACAAAAATCTCACCAGTGTTCAAGACCAGCCCTACTATTAGCACCAGAAAACCAATAATTAAATTTGTTAAGAACAGGTTTGAACAGGTTTCTTATGTGGGCAAAAAGTTTTGAGTTTAAGCTGTTCTGACCTGAACCTTGCTAGGAACACAGAGCAGTATGTAGTATAATTAATTACACTTAACGTCACGTTACTTAACGTTCTTAAAAGTTGAAAATATACTATCAGGCAGAATCCTTTATAAAGAAGTCTTGCTCTAAGGACAGAAATGTCTAAACCCACTCATATTTTCGGTATAAAGGAGCACTACAAGCACTTAGAACATGAAGTACTGATACACTCATAAATGAACAAAATGAAGTATTAATACTAAACCGAAAGTGACTCAGCCTCTCGGCACACACCAGCTCCCTTCATTTTGCTCTCATAAAGTATCATTACATCTTCAGGACACATGTTAGAAAATAACTAGAATATTTTACTGCCTCAAAACAGTGTTACAATCACTGGCTCCTGTAGGTTGTAGTGTTTTTTAGACAAACACATATTCCACTTCACCGTTTTCCTACAGATATTTCTATAAAGCACATCATTATTCTCCTTTTTAATTTAGCATATATACTGATAAACTATACGTTCACAGAAAAACACCAATAGGGCTTACATCTAAAGAAAGAAAAGCTGAAAGACAGATACTCCGTGCTTCTGGTGTGGGACAGGAGGACACGGAAGGAAGAAGTAAAACAGAAAAGCGGGTGTTCCCCACATTTAATGAGTACAAATAATGCTTGAAGGCTTTTATCAGCCTGGTCTTAAAGACAAGAGTGGAGGAGTCCTGTCCATTTATTAATTTCTCATAGACACTGAAAAAGTCTTACGAGAAGAACCCATCTCCAGGAACCTAGTGAAGCTGTTAACTGATCCAAGAGAAAAACCCAAGGCTGTCCGTTTCTGACGCGATGCTCGGTACTAGAGTCGTAACTGTCTAACTGGGAAGGTCATGGTACACCGTAAGTTACAAACTGGATGCTCTTGCCTCCACCACATCATCAAGCCTCACTTTCCAAACTAATAAATAAGAGAGCTTGTAATGCTACCTGAGTGTATTCCAACGACTGCCAGAGGGAAGCAGCAATTTCAGGAGATTTCCCGAAAGCTGCCAGGGTCTTGAGCAGCTCCGCTTTTAGAACAGGGGGGATGCTGCATTGCAGGAGTCCCAGGATCACCACAACCGGCGTCCACTGAGGGTGCTCACAGAGTGCCAGACGCGCATTTTCACTCTGGGGATTGAACACAAAAAGAACAAGAGAGACTTTCCATTTTTAAATGTTTTTTTTTTTATTTATTTTTGAGACAGAGAGAGACAGAACGTGAGTGGGGGAAGGGCAGAGAGAGAGGGAAACACAGAATGTGAAGCAGGCTCCAGGCTCTGAGCTGTCAGCACAGAGCCCGACGAGGGGCTCAAACTCACAGACCACGAGATCATGACCTGAGCCGAAGTCGGACGCTCAACCGACTGAGCCACCCAGGCGCCCCGAGACTTTCCATTTTTAAAAGCTAAGGAAAATGACGAGCAATAATCTAAATTACCAGCACTTACACCGAGCATCAAAGGCCTGACACACACAAAAACCAAGAGAAGCCTGTGGCTCATGCTTGCGGTCAGAGGCTCAGATCACATCACAGCTCAGTCAACGTAGAGGGAGGAGAAACAGCCTTTTACAATTACTTTTCTAGCTCCAAGCATGGAAAATAATACACGAGATAAATGGTTGGCCCGGGTCACATAAATCTTACCTGAGCACTCTCAATCCTGCCTGAAACAATGTAATATGTTTTTTAACTATAATATATGAATAAATGCCTTTTCCATTTTTGAGGGGAAAAAAGGAAATATATATATATATATATATATATATATATATATGGTATCAAGTACCACTCCATTTTAGTTCAATAAGAAATAACTACTACCTTTATGTTTTAATATTTAATAATGTTAATCCAGGGGCGCCTGGGTGGCTCGGTCGGTTGGGCGGCCGACTTCGGCTCAGGTCATGATCTCACAGTCTGTGGGTTCGAGCCCCGCGTCGGGCTCTGTGCTGATGGCTCAGAGCCTGGAGCCTGCTTGGGATTCTGTGTCTCCCTCTCTTTCTCTGCCCTTCCCCTGCTCGCACTCTGTCTCTATGTCTCTCAAAAATAAATAAACATTAAAAAAATGTTTTAAAAATAATAATAATAATAATGTTAATCCAGGGAAAATCAAAAAGTTAGAAGACACTATTCCTATCTTCAAGACAGAATGTCTACCCAACTTTGCTCTAGGGTATAAGAGAAACAACTTGAAGAGATTTTTGAGTAGAGAAACTATATAAGGAAACTAATGTTTCTTATGGAGACTTGTGGGGCTCTCTGGGGGCTCGGTTGGTCAAGCATCCGACTCTTGATTTTGGCTCAGGTCATGGTCTCCCAATTGTTGAGATCGAGATCCCCAGTCAGGCTCTACACTGGCAGCGAAAAGCCTGCTTGGGATTCTTGTTCTCTCTCTCTCTCCTTCTCTGCCCATCCTCTGTTCATGCCTGCTCTCACTCTCTCAAAATAAATAAACATTAAAAAAATTTTTAAAGACTAATTTGGCAGTAGCAGGTAAGATGGTTTGGTGTAAGGAGAGAATAAAAGAGTAATACAGTAAATAACTTTTCTTTTTAATCAAAAATATTCTTGGGGAAGTTTACAACAACAGCAAAAAAAGTTTTTGCAAGTTGAATTTGCCTGAGATTTATCTGTCCTCATGCCTCTACTTGCACCAGTCTGTAAACTGTGGTACTGAGTATTACTCCGTGTTGGGAACACTGCTCTGGCTGAACCGTCTTGACCACCGACTAGGACGTCATTTCTTATTTATGTAAATACTTGCATTCTCGTGGCCAACAGGCTGAGGATGCAGAACCTAGAGCCAGTTTCCAGGAACAATTACAAACCTGCCATCTATTCGTGCATTTATTAGTAAAACACTTAAAACTGTGAAAATAAGGTTTACATTTAATTATACATAAAGGTAAATGGAGAATTCAATTCAGTACCAGTTAGTTTGTACATTTTAGGGGGCTTTTCACATCAACTGTCCACCTATATAATTTATAGTTTGACATGACGTGTTTAAAAAATATTACCTAGTAAAAGCCCATTAAGGATCTGGAGGAAGAGACGAAGCTTAAGGTAGAATTAAGCTTTTAAAGGGTGTTTTATTTTTTAATTCTGGTCTTTGTGCAAATGTTAGTTATGCCTTCTTCATATCACAATTAGATCACCATTCTGTGACATGGTTTATACTCATGCTGCCCTAGATACTTTTATAATTATTTGTTGCAAACTTGTGACTATCTCTATTAACATTCTTTTATGCAAGTACTTTGTAAAAGTTTCTTAAACTTTTGCTTTTGCTTATTTAATTTTGAATAAAAGCTAAATTCATAATAAAAAAAATATTCTTAGGGTGCCTAGGTGGGTCAGTCGGTTACGTGTCGGACTTTGGCTCAGGTCATGATCTCATGGTGAGTTCGAACCCCGTGTCCCGCTCAGTACTGACAGCTCAGAGCCTGGAGCCTGCTGCAGATTCTGTGTCTCCCTCTCTTTGCCCCTCCCTTGCTCTCATTCTATCTCTCTCTCTCTCTCAAAAATGAATAAACATTAAAAAAAAAATTCTTGGGGCAGGGCACCTAGGTAGCTCAGTTGGTTGAGCATCTGACTCTTGATTTTGGCTCAAGTCACAACTTCATGATCGTGGGATCCAGCACTGCAATGGGTTCTGTGCTGAGCATGGAGCCTGCCTCAGATTTTCTCTCTCTCTTCCTCTTTCCCTCTCCTGCTTGCACTATCTCGCTCTCTCTCTCTAAAAATAAAAAATTTTAACAAGTAAAAATTGAAGAACAAATTCTCGGGGCACCTGGGTGGCTCAGTCAGTTGAATGTCCAAATGTTGATTTAGCTCAGGTCGTGATCCTAGGGTCATGGGATTGAGCCCTATATCAGGCTCTACGCTCAGCATGGAGCCTGCTTAAGATTCTCTCAATGTCTCTCTCTCTCTCTCTCTTCCCCTCTGCCCCCTCCCTTGCTTGTGCTTTCTCTCTCTCCAAAATAAAATTTCAAAAAATTTATTTTTAATATTCTTTATGTATACATACACAGCAACAAATACTTATGCTAGGGAACCTTCTAGAAGGATGTGAATCCAAAAACTGATTCTTATTTGCCCTTCTATTTTCTTTCAGGCATATGCTACTTCTTATTCTCATATTAGCTGATGGCAACAATAAGTAGGGCTAGTGTTACACCCTCTGAAGGTAAAGAAACACAGAGCTTAAAACCAGAATTTTGTGTGCAAAATTCATCACTTATAAACTTCAAGCATTTCACAAAAATTTGAGAGCTCCATAAAATGCCCCCGTGGTAGAAAACACGTACTGTGGGTGATAATTACCCAAGTAATGATGGTGGATGTGAGCTGTAAGAAGGCAATCAATCCATCCTGCTCCTTCTGCGTGATGCCACGTGAAGGAAGGTGACGGTACTGGACGCTGTCTGCACTCGGAAGGTCCTTCCGGAGGTGCTCATGGTAAAGCATTAAGGAGTGAAAGAAATGCTCCCAGGAAACAGGACTGCCACCTGTTCCCTGAATATTTTCAACTGGAAAGAAAGCACAGAATTTTCTTTCAAAAATGTCTATGCATTCGCTTGGAAATGGAGGGAGAAAATAAATTTAAAACAATAAACTTTGCCTTTGTCCTAGATAAGCAGAGTATGCTATCTTGTCTAGAATAAGCAGTGTATTGAAAATCGGTAGAATCCATCTGTGAGCTAAATCTCTGGATTAATTTTTCCTCGGGGCTAAGAATGGGTGGTACCCATGTAAATCAGAGGTAAATTACTTGGATGTCAGTTATCTACTTTATATCCGTAAGAGTTCTCTGTGTTGTCCTGTAACTACGCAGGGCTGCTTTCCCCATCAGATAATTCCCAAACGTGAGCTTAAATTCCCAGAGAGAGAGATAAGCACAGTCTAGATTTGTAAATTACACTACTCCACCACATACCAAGCACAGGGCAAGACAAGCAGGCCTTGACAGAGCAGTCAAAACACTGGCCTTAGAGCTACACAGATCTCAATTCCAATCATGTGACCTTGGGTAAATTACTTCTCTAAACCCCAGTTTCTTCACATGTAAAATGAAAGTAATAATATCTACCTAGCAAAGCAGATGTTTAATAACTATTTCTTTCTCTTCTCTTTTCCAGTGTTTCGATTTAACCAGACTCAAGTCTGAAAATTAAATGAGGAAATTGGAAGAGGGTTGACAGAGAAACTGTAAGTACAGAATTTAGAAAACAAGTACTTACGAACATGAATCTAAAAACTCAAACTCATATGGCAAGGGTATATATTATATGTTGAATAACAGATGTGTTCTTGAAAGTTTTTATATATTAATTCTGATTTATTAATATTGAATTGTACTTATTAATAAAGTAAATGGTAAAACCCCCCCAATTTATGAGACCATAATTAAAGCATCACCAACGTAGCATAAAGCTACCAACGTACATCTTTCCTAATATTATAAAAACAATTTATACACCTGGTAGAACCTGGTACAAGTAACCAATATTCTTTAATAAGCAGGGAAAGAGTGAACTCAAGAAGGTCATGAGGCGCCTAGGTGGCTCAGTTGGTCAAGCGTCCAACTCTTGATTTTCGCTCAGGTCATGATCTCACGATTTGTGAAATCGAGTCCACATCAGGTTCAACACCGATAGCACAGAACCTGCTTAGGATTCTCTCTGTGATCCTCCTCCGTTCCGCTCACTTTCTCTCAAAAAACAAACCAAAAAAATGGCACCACAAACTTAGATAACATCCAAATTTTTCTTACCATGACTACTACCATTGACTTTAAGCAAGCTGAAACAGTAGTGGGCGCACTGGGGCCCATTGGCCAAGCCCTGAAGCATTTTCAGATAAGGAATGTAAATTGTTGGAGGCAATAGGTCACCCATTTGCCTAACAAACTTTGACAAGACGACCTGAAATAGGGAAAAATCAATAGTTTACATAGAGCTCATCTTATTTAAGGTAGCATAGGCTAGCTAATAAAGACTACACATAAACTAAAACTTAGTGCACCGGTTTAATGCCTCAAAGAGAAAATAATCTGGTGTTCCATTTATGAAAAATTATTTTTTCAAGATTGTCATTAGCAATTTAATGCAATATAGAATTTCCTGTGAAGAAAAAGTACATTTTTTTCCAAAACATCTCAATGCCACAGAACATAAGGCCACTCACATTTTAAATATGTAAAACAATCAAAGAAATGTACTCCTCTAAAATTAACCAGCAAAGTCAGATATACTTGGACCCCAGGGTCCCTGAATCCCAAATTTAGTATGAAGACCTAGGAACCTGACAGAATTTTAGGTGATAGCCAATAACACATTCCCACATTCCCGTTCTGTAAATCCACTTCTTAGTTTTTCCTTTTATCTTTACTTATTCCTTAAATCTATTAACAAATAAAACTGCTACTCAGACATTGAGTCTCATTGGTTGGATTTCAGAACGAAAATGTTACTGGTCTCTGGAAGTTATTGTTAAATCTGTTAGATGTAACAGTGATTTTTCTAATTATGAAGAAAATTACCCCTATTTTTAAGTGATGTTAACTTATCCAAGAAGAGGTGAAATATCATGCTGTCTATAAGTTACTTTAATGTACTCCAGAAAAATAATAGTAAAAATGACAAGAATGGATGACACAAACAAGGTAAAATGTTAACAGTTGTTAAATTAAGATGCTGGGTGTTCACTGTAATTATTCTCTCTTCCATGTTTGAAATATTTCATAATATAAGGATTTTTTAATCTTCAAAAATTTTAGTAACTCCTTCTCCAAGACATTTTTGTAAATGATGAAAAAAGTGAAACAATAAATGTAACAAATGCAGTAAAAAAGAAAAGACGTGTAATCTCAGCCTCTAGCATAACTGAAAATTATTCAACACGGAAGCTTCTAGAATAGGAAATCCCAAAAAGACGAAGATCGATGCTGCAATCCATCTTATTTGCTACTGAGTGTATTTTAATTAATATAGGACAGAAAATGAACCTTTTCCTACATTATTTACTGACTCATAGGCATTTTGTCATCAACTGTAACTTGTAAGTCTTTCCTTTTAGTACCTATAGCTATCCTAACGTCCCCAACTTGTTAAGAATGGGTGTATACTGGTTACTGTCATGCCTGTTGGGGACAAACTAAGAATAATAAACACCAATAAAATTCAAAAAAGTGACACATAGAAAGACCAGACACATTTCTATGATTGGACAGATACCTAATATGTTACAAAAGACTGACTACATAAACTCCAAAATGATCAGAACTTAAAGAGTTTCAAATTTCCTCAAGAAGGAAAAAAGTGTAAATTTCTAAAGGTTACACAGTCATTTATATTAACAGCAATAGGGAATTAACATTTCTTCATGGTTCAAGACTCCCAGTTACACCAAGGCAGAAAAATAGAAAAACTAAGGGCTCACCTGACGTTGAGGGGGTCGCTGATGAGCCACCCCAAGGTAAGAACCTATGATAGTGGAAGTCTGAAGAGGCTCTGAGGGACACCAATATTCCAGAGCAAGCTCCAGATTAAAAGGGTTCTTTCTATATAGCTCACCAATCTGCAAAGGATAAGAAAATGCTTGTAACTCAAAAATTACTTTGAAATGAAAGTTTACATTTTTACAGAACTCACTCAATTGTTTAAGATCTTACCCCTGAACCTTACAAAAGTTAGGGAAGGAATAATGGAGGCAGGGGGAGATGAGTGCCCATCCAGCGTAATGGCTTACCAAGAGCATCAAGTGTTCCAGGTCCCTTCTAAGTGAAATGGGAGGTTCATTACCCATCTGCAGACTCATGTGAATCATTCGAGCATCTTCATCTGCCCGGTTCCTCAACTGTTTCACCTATTAAATGTATCACATACACTTTAATATGGAAGTTTATTATATGTGTTAATAATATGGAATCAGGAAACCAGGAAACTATCTAAAAGTGATTACACAAAAGAAAAACTGTTAAAACATCTATTCCACTTTAATGACATGACAAAATATACTAGGAATTTTATTGTGATATCACTATCCGTAATTTATAATATCTTAAAACTTCAACTCATTTTCCACTACACAGAAATTGAGTTTAACAACAGTGTTTCTCAACGGAACATTACTGACATTTTGGACAGGACATTTCTTCACTGGACTGGATCATCCTGACCACTGCAGTACAGTTTGGCATCCCTGAGCTCCCTAGTAGCTACCAATAACTCCACTAAAGACAATATAACAAGCAGAACTGGTGCTATTCATTTCCCCAACATGCTCTGAAGGATATTATTGCCCTGGCTGAGAAAAATTACCTTATAAACATTCATGTAAACTGAAACGCCATCTGAAATAAAAACCTACTCTCCTTAAAAAACACAATAGGGGAGCCTGGGTGGCTCAATAGGTTAAGTGTCCAACTTTGGCTCAGGTCATGATCCCTCAATCGCCCATGTTGGGCTCTGTGCTGACCACTCGGAGCCTGGAGCCTGCTTCAGATTCTGTTGTCTCCCTCTCTCTGTCCCCCTCCCCCATTCACGCTCGGTCTCTGGCTGTCTCAAAAATAAATAGCCATTAAAAAAATTTTTTAAATATATAATAATAATAAAAAACACAACAAAACAGGGTGTTGCCTGGGTGGCAGTCAGTTAAGCATCCAACTTCAGCTCAGGTAATGATCTCACGGTTCACAAGCTTGAGCCCCACATTGGGCTCTGCACTGGCAGCTCGGAGCCTGGAGCCTGGAGCCTGCTTCGGATTCGGTGTCTTCCTCTCTCTCTGCCCCTCCCCAATTTGTTTTCTCTATCAAAAATAAACATTAAAAAAAACAAAAACAAAAACAAAAAGCTAAACAAACCCACAATTACAGGTGAAGATTTCAATATTTCTCTCTTATTTTTTTTTTAATGTTTATTTTTTTGAGAGACAGACAGAGAGACAGAGCACAAGTGAGGGAGGGGCAGAGAGGGAGACACAGAATCTGAA
Source organism: Paguma larvata (assembly GCA_030068075.1). Classification (NCBI taxonomy): domain Eukaryota; kingdom Metazoa; phylum Chordata; class Mammalia; order Carnivora; family Viverridae; genus Paguma; species Paguma larvata. The sequence continues at coordinate 85,887,427 of CM057834.1, read as the reverse complement.
GCAGGCCCCAGGCTCCAAGCTGTCAGCACAGAGCCCGACGTGGGACTTGAGCTGTGAGATCATGACCTGAGCTGAAGTCGGAAACCCAACCAACTAAGCCACTCTGGCACCCCCCTCCCTCATTATTCAATAGAACAAGCAAAAGAAATCTGTGAGGACATGGAAGACTTAAACAGCACTATTAACCAACTTTACCTAACTGGCATTAACAGAATACTCCACACAACAGCAGCAGAATATACATTCCTTTCATGTGCACACAGGACACTTTCCAAGTTGACCATAGTCTCAAACATAAAACAAACCTCAGCAAATGTAACATAACTGAGATCCTATCTCTGACCACAACTAAAATAAACTAGAAATCAGCTGCAGAGAAATACCTGGAAGCTCCCAAACATTTGGAAATTAAATGACACGACTTCTAAATAACTCATCGATAAAAGAAGTCTCAAGGAAAATTACAATACATATTAAATTGAACAAAAAAGAAAGCAACATATCAAAATTTATGTGACACAGCCTAAAGCAGTAATTAAGAGATAAATGTGTAACATTAAATGTTTATATTAAAAAAAAGAAAGGTTTCCGGTCAATACTCTAAGCTTCTAAAGAAACTAAAATGAGAAGCACAAATTAAACCCAAAGCAAAAGAGAAAATAATAAAGAGCAGAAATCAATAACAGCAAAACAAAGTATAAGAAAATCAATGAGGGATGCCTGGGCGGCTCAGTCAGTTAAGCGTCTGACACTTGATTTCGGCTATCATGATCTCACAGTTCGTGAGTTCGAGCCCCACATCAGGCTCTGTGTTTACAGCACAGGATCCTTTCTCCTTCTCTCTCTGCCCCTCCCTCCCCTCTCAAAAATAAATAATAAAACGTTAAAAAAAGAAAGAAAAGAAAATCAATGAGGCCAAAAGCTAGTTCTTTGGAAAGACCAATCAAAGTGATAAGCCGCTAGCCAGGTTAATTAAGAAACAAAAAGAGAAGACACAAATTATCAAAATTAAAAATAAAAACGGAAACATCATGACAGATGAACAGTGTAATAAGGGAATATAGGAATAACTTTATGCCAAACAATCTGAACAAAAAGGACAAATTCACTAACAGATACAAACCAGTTTGTTCAAGAAGAGACAGATAACCTAAATATTCCTCTATCAAAAAAACTCCAGTAACCTCAACTGTGTGAATTATTTACCCCATTCAAGCCACTGATTATGTTTCTATAATCGAAGTCCCATCTGGACTACTGATTAGGAAAAACTTTAAGCCTTCAGCTTTCTACGGCTTCATTTTTAGCAGGCTTCTTCAATTCAAAAATTCTGTGGTGTTAATCTATCAAGTCCAACAAGGTTGCTGAGGGTTCAAGGTATCTGTTAACGTATTACTTGAGTTGGGGCGCCTGGGTGGCACAGTTAGTCAAACATCCAGACTCTTCTTTTCAGCTCAAGTCATGATCTCACAGTTCGCGAGATGGAGCCCCATGTCAGGCTTGGGATTCTCTATCTCCCTCTCTCTCTCTCTGTCCCTTGCTCTTGTGTACACGTGCTCCCTCCCTCTCTCTCAAATAAACCTAAAAAATTTCTATGAAGTCTTCCTTGACTATTCTAGTCCTAAGGGAGCTTTCCTTAGCCTAAATAAATCCATAGTAGTTTACCATCTTTACCTCTCATTTACCTACTTTTACTACCTAATCTCTCCAACTAGATTATAAATTCTTTGCTGATAACGAAGGAGTCTCCTACTTATTTGTTTTCTTCACAACACCTAGGGCATATAGTACCTGGCACACAGAAGAAACTCAACAAACAATTCATTAAATAATGAATAAGCACTGTGCTCCTTGTCTGTTGCCATTTGAGGTACTTTCTCCATTTGCCTTATGTGTTTCAGGAGGTGGGGTAGCAGAACTGCACAACAATATTACAAATGTAGGTCCTCTGGGGTGCTTTTTATGTTTTATTTATTAATTTTAATGTTTATTTATTTATTTTGAGAAACAAAGAGAGCTCAAGCAGGGGAGGGGCAGAGAGAGAGAGAGACAGAATCCCAAGCAGGTTCTACACTGCCAGCATGGAGTTCACTGCAGGGCTTGAATCCACAAACTGTGAGATCATGACCTGAGCCAAAACCAAGAGTCAGATGCTTAACCAACTGAGCCACCCAAGCAGCCCTGGAGTGCTTTTTAAATACACACATATAAAAAGTGAGTTCATAGGGCTTTACTCCCTCATTTATTTCCTGCCCCCATTTTGATGGCTTCTTTGGCACAACACTGCACAAAACGCATACATTCTCAAGAAACCATCTGACATGGCTCCAAAAATTTTTTTGGATCATAGTTATAACTTGAATTCTTTATTCAAAAGTAGACTTTGCATTACTTGTAAGCAAGCAGAAGCCTATTCATAAACTATAATTAAGAGTCTAAACGTTTAGTTATCTATAAAACTGGAGATTTTCCAAATCTTATGTAAAAATGTATCGATAAGGCAATCTGAGCACTGATCCCTAGGGTAGCATGGTAATTAATAATTACCTACCCATAGTGATTTAACTATTACTTTCTCCTTATTAACTATTCTCAATGTCAAATATATTGTTCTTTTAGCTTATTCTCAGTTAACAGGTCTTATTTCATTTTCATGAATTACTAATTCAAAAGCTGTAACACAACTATTGTCAAATTATAGTCTACGGTAAAAGATTTTATTAGTTTCCAAAACATAAAGTTAGTTAATTGATCAGTTTTATTATTTCATACAAATTTGCTACTACTTTTTACTCATCCTATATTATTACACATACCTTCATTGGCATAAGTGCAAGGAAATCTGTGATGAGATTATGGATTCTACGAATATAAAATTCCTCCTGATAGAAGTTTTCTGACACCACCACGGATTCAGTGAGGAACAGGAAAACATTGTCAGCAATTGCGAGCTCCGCCATCGCTTCATCTGCTTCTGTGAATTCAGCCAGAGCTAGAAATACATTTTAAAAAACAGCACATGGAGAAAAAGTTATTAAACTAGATTATAATATTTCATAATACTCTGCTGATGTTTCAAAATTCAGGTATCTTCTCAACCTTCGAGCATGTCTATGCTCAAAGTAAGACTGTAACCACTGTAACTGACTCACAAACTCAAAAGAGCTACTGAAAAAGTGCATTAGAAAATCACGTGCTCTTGTCAACAATAGCCAAAGTATGGAAAGAGCCCAAATGTCCACTGACTCATGAATGGATAAAGATAATGTAGTATATAGGCAATGAAATATAACTTAGCGATCAAAAAGAATGATATCTTACCTTTTGCAACAATGTGAATGGAACTAGAGTGTATTATGCTAAGCGAAGTAAGTCACTGGAAAGACAAATATCATGATTTTGCTCATACATGGAATTTAAGAAACAAAACGGATAAGCATAGAAGAAGGGAAGTGAAAATAAGATAAAAGAGAGAGGGAGACAAACCATAAGAGACCCATAAATACAGAGGACAAATGGAAGGTGGCTGGAGGGGCGTTGGGTGGGGGAACGGGCCAAATGGGTGACAGGGATTAAGGAGGGCATTTGTTGGGATGAGCGCTGGGTTTTCTATGTAAGCAATAAATTACTAAACTCTATCCTTGAAATCATTATTACACTGTATGTTAACTAACTTGGATTTAAATGATAGACCAATCTTGTATTTCTATAATAAACAACACTTGGTTGTGAGAAAGAAGAAAAAAAAGAAAAAGAAAACCATGTGCTCCTCTTCACAGTAACATGAGTGATAAAAAAATTTCTTCAGAGATATATGGTGTAACACTAATACAATCAGGGAATTATTATCAAAACATTAACGTACGAAAATGATGCTAAGGCTTTAATCTGAATGAAATGAACTGGATCATTTAGAAAAAGTCTTCACAACTAACTAGTAAGACCAAAACCTGAGCATGACCACCTAAGTAACTCTTCTAATTTGGTAACCAAGTGGCAAAAATTTAAAAACTAAACCTTAACCTAAAGACAAACTGGTCTACTTACAACTTTTCTTAGTTTTTTATTTGAAAAACTTCAAACAGATATCTAAAAATATACAGACCAGTATAATGAAAACCACACACCCCATCATCTAGCTTTGATGCATTAGATGCATCTTTTCTCATCGAGATCTCCATGCATTAGATGAAATGCAATTAGATGAAAGCAAATGCAATTTAATATTTCACTCATAAGTATTTCAGTATACAACTCAAAAAGATTCTTCAAAAACAAAAGAAAAATGATAAATACAAATACCATTATAACAATACCATTAAATCTTAAAAAAAAAAAAAGTTCCTCAATATCAAACATCCACGAAGTAATCAAATTTACAACCGTCCCATGAATGTTATAAAAGATTCTAGTTCGGATTTTTGCTTTTTGTCTTTTGTGCCATCTGTCTGCTTGAATCAGGATCCAAAGAAGATCTACAGATTGTGTTTAAGTGATACATCTGTAGTGGGGTCCTCCTGTATCTTTTTAAGTTTTCCCTTGCCCTTATTTGCAGTAGAAACTAGACTTTTATCCCACAAAGTTTCTACAATGGTACTTGGGATCCATCCCAGTGGTATAGTTAACATATTCCTCTGTTCTCTGTTTATATTAAAAATTGGTAGTTTGATCTACAGAGACTTGATAAAAGCATGTCATAGGTGCTGTTGTGCCGTTCCATCAAGAAACACATTGCTGCTTACTTCTTTTAAATTTACACATATGGGGCGCCTGGGTGGCTCAGTCGGTTAAGCATCCAACTTTGGCTCAGGTCATGATCTCACGATTCGTGAGTTTGGGCCCCATGTTGGGCTCTGGGCTGACAGCTCAGAGCCTGGAGCCTGCTTCAGATTCTGTGTCTCCCTCTCTCTCTCTGACCCTCCATCACTCATGCTCTCTCTCTCTCTCTCTCTAAAAATAAATAAACATTAAAAAAAAAAAAGGGAAAAAAAAGGAAAAAAATTTACACATAAATTGCTAGGAAACCTGTGGTAACCTGGCTTTGGAAAACAACTGCTACGGAGTTTACTCTGCTGGGGCATCATACAAATCAAATACCTAGCGTGCCACTCAAAGCACTTTTTTTTTTTTTTTTTTGAGAAAGACAGTGTGAGCAGGGGAGGGACAGAGAGAGAGAGAGGGAGAATATTAAGCAGGTTCTGCATTGTCAGCGCACAGCCCGAGGTGGGGCTCAAACTCGCAAAACTGTGAGATCATGACTGAGCCAAAATCAAGAGGCAGACACTCAACCGACTGAGCCACCCAGGTGCCCCTCAAGTACATTTTCATTGCCTTGAAGGGGTCAGGAATAGATATAAGCCAAGAGTCTCAACCAAAGGAGAACAGATGGGGTTTTATGTTTTATTTTGCATTTTGAAATAAAGCCTGTGTATCTACCCATACCATACAAACTCCTTGAGAACAAAATAGTAATTCTTCATTTTGACTAATACTAGTAATAATCTTAATAGATTACAAATTAAATAGTAATAATAATGATTCATTACAAACTTTCACTTGAATTCAGAAACACTGGAATTAAAATCGCACGATGATCAATTCAAGAACTATGTCTTGAAGACTATTTAGGTAATAAAGCAGCATTAATATCTGAATCCTATCACTTTAAAATTCAAATTTCAGAAAGTTTTTTAGTTTAAAAATGTTAATTATTGGGCGCCTGGGTGGCTCAGTTGGTTGAGCGGCAGACTTTGGCTCAGGTCATGATCTTGTGGTCTGTGAGTTCGAGCTCCGTGTCGGGCTCTGTGCTGACAGCTCAGAGCCTGGAGCCTGCTTTGGATTCTGTGTCTCCCTCTCTCTGCCCTTCTCCTGCTCACGCTCTGTCTCTATGTCTCAAAAATAAAATAAAAAAAAAAACGTTAAAGAAAAAAAATTTAAAATCATTTAAAAAAAAGTTAATTATAATACTCTAGTTATCAAACTTATAAAAAAATATGAACAAATAAAAGTAAAGAAATTAAGTAGCCAAAGATTTGGGACTCGAAACCAGGTATGGTTCCCTATGCCTATTCTCATCAATAGCAAACTGTAGCTCGTTCTTCTGAACCCTTCCAGATGAGGGCGAGAGTTCAGTAAATCACAATATGTGAACTTAACTAACACATACCCACTTAAAAGTTTAAAGGATAATTTTATTCCAGAAGAGTATTAAAATAAGATTTGCAAATGAATGAGGTATAGTTCAGAAATGTAAGTTATATGTGAATATGCATCTAATGTCTAATTAGCCATGAATTAGCTTTAATATAAAAAAACTTGGGCAAAGACGCCCTAATACAAAAACAAAGAAGAAAAAAAAGAAAAGTGCTTTCTGCAGTCTCCTTGTGAACAGGAGGATGCTAGTGAACAAAACGTTCTAGATTCACACAATTGATAAGATACCAGAATCTGCTGACACTCCACGACTAGAAAACATTGATATGGTTTATAAACCTTGATAAAATCTTTCCAGATCTCCCGTAAAAACAAGTGACAATTCTCAGGGCTTCAAGTTACAACAGAAACACAGTTCTCGTCCTGTTAGAGTAAACCACTGTAGTCTCAGAATTACATGGAGAGCAGAGTAGGGTATGCTATAGTCGGTCATAGACTATTAAAGTCAGACTTCCACGTCCATTCTTAATAGGTCCAAGTATCTCCTTTCTAATGTATTTTCTTTTAAAATAATACTAGTTTTCAATTTGTGAAAAATTATTTTGTGAGCAAAACCAAGGAGGAAAACGTAAAAAAAGGATCGTAAATTTTAATTTACAAAATTGTGATACTGTCATTTCAAAATTTTACACTCTTAAGGGAAAAAAGAAACTAAAAGAGCACTGTCACTGACTCCCAGAAAGGGAAACCGGATTTCATAAAAATTCCTTCAAGTGACTAGGAAAAAAAAAGTCTGCATTTCACCACATTCCAAAGCTTCAAACTTTGGAGCAAAGACAACTCCAGATACCTTCCTGCGCTCGTGCTTATACATGGCAAAGATAACACCTCTTTCAAAATACCACTCAAGCTTAGTATGTTCTTTCTCGTAAGTCAGTCACCTGCAATCGACTTACCTGTCACGTCAGGTAGCTGAGATATCCCTCTCAGCGCCAGTGCCCAGGCAAGTCTAACGGTGGCTTGCAGCCCAGGCAGTTTCCAAAGCTGCGAGTCTTGAAGGCGGGAGTGAATTGTCGCGATGTATTGTCTTTCTGTCAACAGTGGGAGCTGATGAATCACATCTGAAAACACAGAAAGAGACCACTATACTAGCAAGTGGAGAAATCCTCACTTTTGATACACAGGAACGAGGGCTAAAAATCAGAAAATTCAAAGAATTATGACTAATTAATAGCAGTGTTTGACAAACCAAAAAATACACTACTGTAAAAATTCTATACCAACTAAAACTGAAAGAGGCAATTAACAAGAATTTCTAAATTTTCTTCTTTTTTAATGGTTTTTTGTAAGTGCACTATAAAAATTTTAAAAAATAGTTTAAAAGCCACTCATTTTTTTCTGCATATAAAGTCTAAAATATAAAGTAATGCAATTTAAAGATCAAAAAAGATAGAAACCGGGGTGCCTGACTGGCTCGATTGGTAACGCATGCGACTCTTGATCTTCGGGTTGTGAGTTCAAGCCTCATGTTGGGTGTACAGATAACTTAAAAACAAAATCTTAAAAAAAAAAAAAAGAATTTTACGACATAAGTAAATGTCTACATTTAAAATATCAAGCAAAAACTGGCCAAAACAAGGATTCAAATTGCAAACAAGCATCTACTCTGATTATAACAAATGAAATTGCTAAATAATAATTAAATTATTTTCTATTTACGGTTCAATTCTACTCTGGTACTTCAAACAAGCACAGGATTCTAAATAAATTTAAAATGGGAGGTTGTGAGATCAAGCCTCAAGTCAGGCTGCATGGTGGGTATGGAGCCTGCTTAAGATTCTCTCTTTCCCTCTCTCTCTGCCCCTCTTCCACTCTCTCTCTCTGAGGATCCTGGGTGGCTCAGTTGGTTAAGCATCCGACTTTGGCTCAGGTCATGATCTCACAGTTCGTGAGTTCAAGCCCCACACTGGACTGGCTGCTGTCAGGACAGAGCCCACTTCAGATCCTCTATTCCCCTCTCACTCTGCTCCTCCCCTACTTGTGAACTCTCTTTCTCAAAAATATTAAAAATTTTTATTTATTTATTTTATTTTTTTAACGTTTATTTTGCTTTTGAGAGACTGAGACAAAGCATGAGAGGGGGAGGAGTAGAGAGGGAGGGAGACACAGAATCCGAAGCAGGCTCCAGGCTCGGAGCTGTCAACACAGAGCTGGATGTGGGGCTCGAACTCATGGACCGTGAGATCATGACCTGAGACGAAGTTGGCCACTTAACCAACTGAGCCACCCAGGCGCCCAAAAATTTTTAAAACGGCAAACACCACTGACACCTAATAATTAATTTTACTTATTTTCTTTTACTTCCTTTTGATGTCAGCAGTTCCCAATCTTTAATATTTCTTTCATTTTTTTAATATTTATTTATTTTTGAGAGAGAGAGACAGAGTGCAAGCAGAGGAGGTAGAGAGAGAGAGAGACAGAATCTGAAGCAGGCACCAGGCTCTGAGCTGTCAGCACAGAGCCCAACACGGGGCTCGAACTCACAGACCACAAGATCATGACTTGAGCTGACAGTGGATGCTCAACTGACTAAGCCACCCAGGTGCCCCATATTTCTTTTATTTTTTAACGTTTATTTTTGTAAGAGAGAGCACGTGCACGGGGGAGAGGGGCAGAGGCAGGGGGAATGGACAGAGGCTCTGAAGGGGGTTCTGTGCTGATAGCAGCTTCAGCACAGGGAGCCTGATGTGGGGCTCAAACTCTTGGACCACCAAGATCATGACCTGAGCTGAAGTCAGATGCTCTATCGACCTGAGCCACCCAGGTGCCCCAGTAGTTCCCAACCTTTAACCGAGAACACACTCGTTAATTTCCTGTAGTTTGAAAGTTTCTGTCTACCATTATACATGTACTAATAATGCACTTCTCCCATTTATTAATCAAACATATACAGAACGACCAACAAGAAATTACAATTAAATTAGTTAATCATCAGCATCCTAAATTGATAAAATTACAACCTAACACAAAAACTTTACATCCTAGCCTATGGAACTTTCCAGGCGTTTAATTCTGCTGCCTCGAGTCCCACTTACAAGCTTCTATTAATACAGCTTGCCCCCACTTAATCCTGTGCTTCATTTCACTCAATACAGGAAACGTGACCAATGCATTAAGTGGCAGCATTCCTACATGACCACAGGACTGCTCTTTCTGTGACGCACAAAGCACCATGTGACAATCTGACTGGAGAAAGGAGTACTTATGCCTTCCATAAGCCTTCTCTAATGTCTAAGGAAGGTCACCAAAGAGGAGTGGAAAAGGTCTGTTCTCCCCACTTAACCTCCTACTGAAAGAAGATGTCGATGATACGATCAAAAGTGGACAAGGGACAACTGTTAGAATGACTATAAATACCTACGACGCTAAAGAGCAAGAATCTTTTGCAGGAATCATTTTTGAGATCCTCTTTTCTAAGCAGTAATTATGTATAAGATCACCAAGTAAAAATTTTGTATACTTCAGAGAAGATATAAATCAAAGTTTTATATTATATTTATATTACTAAAAATGATTGCTATCCTCCGCTGGAATGTTTTCATGAAAGGTTTGAAATGTGAAAAAAAACATAAAGAAACAAGTGGTTAAGTAAATTACACATGCAGAACTCATGAACATGTGTTGCATAATCTTTATCGCTTTCCCATCCCAAAACTGAAAAGGACAATAAAGACATCTAACAGGGTGCAGAATTTTTAAATGTGATCTTCTCTGCAAATATTCAAATATGGATGAACAACACACCTAGGAATAAACACAGGAAGAAAATGTACGATTTCTTATGTTAGTTAAAATATTGCCCTTCTTAAATGTTATCTCCATAATTTAATCTCATTTTTTAAAAAATAAATGTATTACTAGGTATAAAATCCAATACCATCTCGTTCCTCTGTGCTTTGCTCTATAAAACTGATATCGAAGCAGTACAGAAGCGCCATGAGGAGAGCCAGATTCACTGCATCCAATGAACCATTAGCCTCGACTGTCACTTTTTCCAAATGTCCAATAAGCAGCAGAGTGTCATCTTTGCCTAAAGGTGACTGACAAGCCCAGGCAAAAAGGCTTTCTGCCAGAGACTGCCTGCACTCCTTGATGAGATCAGAAACCTAGAAAGAAAAATGTATGATTATCGGTGCACATAAATCACCGGGAAGCCCGGTCTTCTTCCAAAAATAAAAACTACCTTTTCCAAAGCTAAGCAACTAAATAAATCTATCTGCATCCACAAGTGACCCTAACCTCTCACCTCTGGAATTCTAAACAAACCCTACTGTTAATTCCTCATTTTAAGTTCCAAGCTCCTTTATGGGATGACCAATTTCTTGAAGAGTTCATTGGAATAAAAGAGCTACAATAGCACGTAAGTGACCAGAAAGAAGTGGAAACTGCTGCAAGTCAATTTTGGACACGGATGCCTATACACTTCAATGTATGTTAGCAGTTTCCTACGCCCATGTTAGAATGTGCTAATTGTCATGACTTTTCTGCCCGAGATCTGACACGGACAACCCACGAACCGATCTCATGGAACCCTTGCCTCTTTTCGATGTTTTTCACTGCCCAAACCTCTCTCCCGCTGTAGTTTCTCAAACTCATTGTTCACATCAATCTGCGACACCAGAGTAAGCACTTTATAAGTCAGTCCTTGCTCCATCAGTTCATCTGTAAAGCGTGTTGTCATGGAAACCAGCTCTGGACTGTAATGAAAAGAAATCAACAGAGAAAGTTACAACCAACAGTAATGTATACACTTCTTTGGCATATAGATATAGCAAATGCTTTGACAATAATGTTACATTACTGGAAAAAAACAGGATGAATTATAACCCAGCTCTTTTCATTCTTTCTAGATAACCAGGTATCAATAAACTTCTAACCATAAATAATTCTTTTTTGTTTGCTAACGAAATAAAGCAGCTTTAATCTGTCATTTTTGTAGAATAAGGAAGTATTTATTACTCAGCTATGTTACATATCTTACTTAAATTATACATACTAAAAGGAGAAATTCATGTTATTTCTAATAATTAAAATAATAATTCTTCAGGTAATTTTTAATAAAGACTTGAAATCCTAAGAAGCAAACAGACCTGAGCTCAAGGGTCCACGTCTTTCCTCGTCTAGACTGTATCAAGGCCTTCAGAGAATTTGCGATGCACCGCTTTCCATCCCAGTATAAAAGAACAGCTACTAGTCCTCTGGTGAGACCAGGAAAATGGGGCTGTTGGTGCTCTCCTAGAAAAGGGGGAGTTGAGAAATAATTTAGTCAATACACACGTATGTGTTTAGGATGAGACAAATAGGCCTATACCAATGTTCAGTTCGAAGAAACCACAGAACCTCGGGGTTCAAAGGCCCCTGAGGGTCCTCTACTGCAACACCTGCCTACTGTTTTCCTCCTTCCACAACATCTGCGAGAGGCCGCCCAGCCTGGGCCGGGACGCTGGCGGCAACACGGAGTCCGCCATTTCCCAGACGCTCAGTCTCACCTTCACCTCTGGTTTCTACGCGCTGGGGACAGTCTCTCGGCCTCACTGCTGGCCACTGAATCTAAGGTCATTTAATGCCCATTTTACCCTCTTCCACACGAAATCATTCCAGTATTTGGACGTTTCTTCCCCTCACGTCTTCTCTGAAAATTAAAGAAACTTCTCCTATGTTTCCAGTTCCCTCACTGTTTTAATTGCTCTCTTTGGAGTAATTTCCACTTTTGTCTTTTTTAGTTTCGGTTTCATTTCCCAGGGCTGTCTTTTCTCCGTAGCACCATCAGTCCACTCTCTCCTGTCCCCAAATTCATCTCACTGCTTCGCGCTTCTGTGCAGGCCGTTTCTTGTGCCCGATGCCCTTTGTCCTCCTGAGTGCACACCTATTCCACTCGACCTGTGCCTACTCATATTTCAACACCTTCCTTAGGCCTCATGATCTTTGTGAAGACTTCTCCACACACCCTGAGGTCAATTCAGTCTAACCCCTTTGCCTCTGGACCCTCACTAAATCTTGCATAAACCAGCATTAAGGCACCTAATTGTGCCATAATTATTTGTTTCGTGGCTTTCCCAGTTACTAGACTATAAGCTCCTTTACGTGAGTTTGAAGTTTTATTCATGCTTCTCTCCCTGAAGCCTTAACACAAGCGGCTGGCCCACGGTAAATGTAAAATAAATGTTTGTTAAATCAGAGTTCTGAGTTAAACTAACAACTTAAACGTATCTGGTTAACATTTCCATCACAGAATGGGAAAACTACCTTCCTCATTCTCAATATTGTACTTCTTTTAAAGCAGCCTTAGGTCAAAAAGGATTTGGGAAACCACGTGACATCTTTAAACACATGAGACTTTCTTTCAATTAAAATGCCCACGTGGCTTCTTCACAGGGCTTCTCTGTTATAATGAAAATGAATTGCTTACTTTATGGAAATTTCAACTTTTTCTCTATAGAGCAGACAGAGAAATAATTTCAAATTTTTTCTGGATTATGTAACTCTTCTGCTTAAAGCCCCTGTCAGCAACTTCCCATTGCAATTAGAATAAAATCCAAATAATTTTCCTTGCCTGCAAGACTGAATGTGATCTGATTCCTGCCCTCTCCTTACCCTCCCTCACCCTCCCCTCTTTGTGAGGCTCCTGCATTTTTTAATCCGTGGTCTTTGTAGTCTCCAGCGGGCCTGTGGCCTCACCTCAAGCACTTGCTGTTGGCTCTCTCTCTCCGTCACCAACAACTCTAGTACCCTGCCATCATGCAGGTCTCAGGTTAAATGTCCCAGAGAAGCCTCCTCTAAGTACCTTATTTAGAGTTGCCCTCTAGAAGCCCCCCTTCTTCCTACATCCCACTGACTTGTTTCATTTTCTTCCTAGTAGTATTACTAAAATTCTTATTTTTAACCCGTTTGTTATCTGAACCACCCCCCTGAAAAAGAAACTCCAAGAAGGCAGTGACCTTACTTTCTGACTCATTATATGACAGTAAATTCTTTGTGCTATAAAATTTCTGAGATGCAGCCAATGGTTCTTTGCGAGTAAATTACCATGAAAAAGCCTATCTTAAAACAGTTAAATTACCTTTAACAACCCCAATCATTAAAGCCTCCCCATTAGTCAAAGATAAACAAAAGGAGAGGTTTTTGAATATGGTTTTTCAAATAAACTACATCCTAAGAAACTATTTTGGAACCTCGATGATACAACACTTTAAACCCTGGGTGAATGACTTCATAATTCTCTGCTCCCTTACCCTAGGTTCAGTTCCATGTCAACCTACCGGCGAGGAGAAGCTCCACAGCGGCCAATTCTCCAATATCGAAAAGGTCACTAAGGATAAAGGCCTCTTTAATGAGCTGTTCGGGAAGAAGTCGGGTCCCCTGTTGACCCTGGATGGCGACTCCCTCTGTACTGGCTTTCTGAACCTTCTCATGTTGTTGGACATTTTTTGGCTACGACGGTGAAAACAAATAAAATCAGATGATGAAATAGTATCCTGGAGACGAGGTCTTAAATTATTACCTAGAGAAGTTAATTCATGATAAGGCAGACTGGTACATGACAAAAGAAGTACTGTTTATCAGACAATCTACAATTAGACCTTTATGAGGTAACACTTCCTATTCGTTCCAACACTTTATGCTATTACTACCTTCTCCATAATTGTCCCTGCTAACCTCTGAAATATAAAATTTTGAGAAAGCACAAAAATAGTATAGTATCTTTCAAGTCTATAAGAAACTTTTCCAGTTATATATTTAATAAATAAAAACAATAAGGTCTTCAAGTGGGAAGTAACAAATGTATATAGGATTTGTTGAATCAATTAGTAGGGCCAGTGAAAGCTTATTAATAAATGTAGTCTTATTGCCAAAGAAGTCTTACTTGGCTCAAATAGTTAACCAATAACATATAGTATAGAAATACTTGATGGATCATAAAGTCTTAGAAATTTATATCTTGAAAAAGGCCACACAGGTCATTTAATACAACTCCTCTATTACCAGAGGGAAAAGCTGATGTCCAGGTTAATCAGCTGACTTCTCTGTCCTATGACTCTACTGGCAGAGCCAAGACTGGAACTCAGTTCAACTGACTCCCAGGCTACGGCTCTTTCTACTAAAGATGGCAAAAAAAAAAAAAAAAAGATAAAAAGCAAAAGACCATTTCTGGTACAACAAACGGTTCTTGTTAGTTATAAAAGAAAATGATCAAACAGCAAGGAAAGGAATTTCCAAATAAGAATTCTCTACACTGAAGTATTCTCTTCCTGGTTGAAAGGGATTTCAAGACGCAGTGAGTAATGACACACAGGAATTAATTAGTTCAGCTAACACAACTTACATAACATTATGAAGAGTTAAAATGTTGAAAGTGTACCTGGAAATAAACAAAATAATCAATCTTACCAAGCTTAGATATATTAACTACAGGTCAGAGATTCCAAGGATGCTTGTATTTCTGGAATATAATGAACTTTATAAATTGCATTCAAATATTACTAAGATATCTCCTGGCTAGAGATAAATACATATTAACGTCTATGGAGAACAAAAAGATGGTAACAACTTCCCCTAGGAAAAATTACAGTTTTAGAGAAAATTTGAAATCAGTGGCCTAGGACAAATAAAAAAGCAAATCCAGGAAGCAAAAAAGAAAACTTCCTACCGGGTTTCTGAACAGTGAGATGAAGTCAGGTTTGTGTTTCTTCAATATCATGTCAAGAAGGTGGACAGCTTCAGGCTGTCGTCTCCAAACAGCATTTCCCACTGTTTGCCAAATGTCTTTGTAAGGACCCCACAGACTAGCGGCTTCAAGAAAAAATAAATAAAACCAGCATCAAATAAAACATACATGTGGAAAATAATGTAAGGTTACTGTCTACACATCTTAGATATACAGAGTTATACATACAAACCAAATATTAATATAAAAGTACACATGTAAGATTTCTCACGCAACAATATAGGCATCATTTTATCTAGCTTAATATAACAAAGTAAATCCCAACTTTAAACAGGAGTATCTGCTATGGTTTTGCCATTTGATCAGCCGTATGACATAGAGTGAGGAAATAACCTTGCTAGATGACTTCTGCATCATAGTGGTGAAGGGATTAAATGAGATAAACTAGGTAAAACGCGCATTACAGTGACTGGCATATCATAGGCGCTCAACAGATACAAGTCCCTATCGTCCAAATAAAAGCAGGAGTAGGGACAAAAGATCAGATTTTGTAAAAAAACAAAACAAAACAAACAAAAAAAACTTAGCAGCTAAAAAAAAAAGCACTTTATTTTGACTGGAACACTAACTACTAAAAAACAACACAGAAATACGGAACACTTTTGTAAATTTACATAAGTAACACTGCGGTTCTAAGCTCTTTACACATATTATTTTATTTCAGAACACTAAGAGATCAGCATTATGTCTTCTTCCATTTTATAGACATGGAAACTGAGGCAGAGAGGTCAAGGAACTCACCCAGGGCCACACTGGATACGTGAGTGGTGAACCCAGGCAGTCTGTCATCGGAAGACGCCTTAACCACTAAACTATGTTACCTCCATACATAACACTTGGAAAATGAAAATGTTTGACCTAAATACAGGCATTTCTGACACATCTGGTAAGTGAACTTAAGATCACTTCTAGCACTTCTAGACATACGTAGGCAGATTCATCCAAACTCAGACAAATTCACTAATCTAAAAATGTTTCAGCCCATAAATAAACAATAAAATATTATAAGGGACGAGAAACAGTCTGGTCTTTAAAAACTCACAATCAAATTCTGGAGACAAAGCATGCATAAGTGAAAAATCTCAGTAAGGGTAATACAAAGAAGGGAGTATCAGTGTTGCCACAAAAAGATAAGAATTTCAAAAGATCAAAAGGATGGCCAAGAATTTCTAAGGGATGGCTGCACTTGTGCAGGAACAGCCACGGGACAGTGGAGTGAGGCTGGAAGGCAGGTGCGGGGGTGTGAACGAGAAGTCAGAGAGCCACAGTGGGAGACGAGAGTGGCAGCTTTCAAGTTTTCTGACTGGAACCCATGATGAGAAATGTTCCATATCTCAATTCAGTACCTACATAAGACTGAAATGTTGTAATAATACTAATTAATATTCATTCATTATATCCACGCACTCTGACATTTTGTATCCTGTTATTTTATTCACAAAGTAAATTCATAAAATATATTTTAGACCCACTGTTTGAATAACACTCTCTGAAGACCCAAATTTCTGTTTGCAAACAAGCTGATATGGTGTCCGTATGTGTTTATAAAGACTCAAAACCAACCAGTCACTCCAGAAACCTGGAACTAATCTATAGCCTAACTGTGAAGGGTGGTCCGTGAACATGCCTAACTTCTCTCTGAGGAAGCGAAATCTAAACAAAGCTGCCAGGGCAGTAAGATGGCATGCTAATGCAACCTAAATAAACGTGTTAAGTGTTCACTGTACTACAAGCAGTGTTGTCAGAAAAAGACAAGGCGATTCAGCAGCTGCCACTTCTGTCGAGGGAGATTGGACTTCGCTTGTTCGTGCACCTTGCTCCGCTTCCTCTGCAACCATGTCTGACAAACCCGATATGGCTGAGATTGAGAAATTCGATAAGTCGAAATTGAAGAAGACAGAAACGCAAGAGAAAAATCCGCTGCCTTCAAAAGAAACGATTGAACAGGAGAAGCAAGCAGGCGAATCGTAATGAGGCGTGCGCCACCAATGTGCACTGTATATTCCACAAGCATTGCCTTCTTATTTTACTTCTTTTAGCTGTTTAACTTTGTAAGATGCAAAGAGGTTGGATCACATTTAAATGACTGTGCTGCCCCTTTTCACATCAAGAAATCTGTACTACTGACTACAAATGCCAAGCCTCCTTTCCCCTCTGCCTCTCTGGCTTGCAGCAAAGGAAAAAAAACTCACTTGATGAAGGAAGATGTGTAGAGAGAACTAGTGCTGGTCCAAGGTGCCCTGCGGGCTATAAAATGTAGTTTAATTACAGTGCCAGTTTTTTCTTCGTATGATTTTAATTATTGGAATGCACAATTTTTTAATATGCAAATAAAAAGTTTGAAATATAAAAAAAAAAAAAAAGAAAAAGACAAGGCATTGGGAAATTTTTTTTTAAGGGGGGAAATGTGCAGGGTGATGATAGACTAAAGTAGTCACACCATATCATTCATTCACTCAACAAGTATTTACTGAGGACTTCCTGTGTGCCACGGACTACAAACCAAGCAAGACAGACAGTATGCCAGTCCTCATAGAACTCAAGAGATTGACACAGAGGAAGACATTAAACATAGAATTCAAAACACAATGGTAGATATAATAAAAGATGATGGGAGAAGCACTAGGAGAACATATACAAGGGAGAAGCTGGCTTAACCTAACCTGAAGGGGAGGGCAGGAAGCCATCCGTCTTTGGTGTGGGGATGCAGGCGATGGGAACCAGTAGGGCTAGACCTCACATGAAGAGCACTCAGGCCACTCCCTGCTTTGCTTCCAGTCTTGCCAATCTTCTGATTAAAAAATATAGGTTGTTACATAAATTTCTAGAGTAAAAACTGTGCTGACCAACATGCGTACCCATGCAGATACACTCCCTATTAAAGATCAATAAGTTGAAATACTAGTTTACACATCTGTCTTCTGAGTCTGATTAGAGACAATCAATTACTAGGATCCAATCAGCTCTGGATACACTAATAAATAAGAACTCGGGTCTGCCAAAATGAGAACCTAACCCTAAATCCTGAGACCACAGTGAGGTGCTAACTGGATGGTGACTGGCTGACTTCCCTGGAGATCATTTTCTTGGCTCTCTATACCTGAGAAGAATATAAGGTTTGAGCCTCAGATTCCAGGCCAACATGGAATTTTTCCTATTAGTAAGTAGGAAAGCTTCAAGTAGTACATGACAAAACTAAATTAGTACTAAAGGGCAATGGTGTGGTTGCTGGATTAAGTAGAAGACCAAGTATCAGGAACCGAGGATGACAGGTGGGTAAGTCGCTAATAAGGTGATGCAACCTAAAGCAGGAGGAGGGCAGTGAAACCAACACAAAAGGCCCGGCAGAAGAAAAGAGCCAGAACCAGTAACTGATAGGCACAGGATACAGAAGAAAGGTATCAAGGGGTGCCCGGCTGGCTCAGTCAGTTGAGTGTGTGACTCCTGATCTCAGGGTTGTGAGTCTGAATCACTCATTAGGTACAGAAATATTTAAAAGTAAAATCTTTAAAAAAAAAAAAAAAAAAGTATCAAAAACGACTCCTCAGTCAACTTGGAATCTGCCTTACCACAGGTACTTAAAAATTCTGACAGGGGCACCTGGGTGGCTCGGTGGGTTAAGTTCCACTTTTGATTTCGGCTCAATTCATGATCTCACTGTTTGTGAGTCTGGGCCCCACGTTGGGCTCCACAATGACAGCACAGAGCCTACTTGGGATTCTCTCTCGTGTGCTCTCTCTCTCAAAATAAATAAATGAAAAAAAAAAACCGGGGTGCCTGGGTGGCTCAGTCAGTTAAGCATGAGGCTTCGGCTCAGGTCATGATTTCATGGTTTGTGGGTTCCAGCCCCACGTCGGGCTCTGTGCTGACAGCTCAGAGCCTGGAACCTGCTTCTGATTCTGGGTCTCCCTCTGTCTCTGTCCCCCGCCACCTTCCCCACTCACTTGCTTGTACTCTCTCAAAAATAAACATTAAAAAATAAAAACTAAAAAAATAAAAATTCTGACAAAGAGCTGACAAGAGTAAATTCTCTTTTCTAAAAGTTAACGCTTAATATACAACAGAACCTCTGAAGAACCAACAAATTTCTTTGTATTAAGCATACTTAGCATTATAAGCTGACTGAGGTCTAGAGAAAAATTCCCCCCCCTTCTAGGAGTCAAAGAGGAATCCAATGACTGGTCAAAAACCTACCAAAAACTTCGTGTCCACTGGCATCCTTAGTCTATCATTAACATCAACACATCACAGAAGGTAAGTGCAGCAAGGAGTTTTCATTGGTTTGTCTTTGGTTGGCTAATTTTCATAAATAATCCTTCTGTGATTACAAATGAAAAGTGGCTATGGGTTCTCCCAAAGTTGCTACTTATGTAGTAAGCAAATCACATTTATATCAGAAATCACATGTACTCACCCACTTATCATGTACCAGGTACTGGTAAGCTTACAGTGTAGGGGCGAAACACAGTCATCACGTAGCCAGACATAGGGTACTGTCCAACGTGGCCAAGTGCGATGAAGGAGAGGTACCGGGGCAAGAGATGACAGAAGTGAGGAATCTGACCGAGTCAAGGAGGCCAGGGAAGGGAAGGACTCCTGGGGTCAGTGATGACCAGGATAAAACTGAAGCATCAAGGATGGAGTTAACTGAGGGGTAGGAGGTGAAGACATGCACCCCAGGAAGAGAGGACAGCACGTGGGTTCCCACGGTAAAAGGGAACACTGCACTCCCAAAGCGCTGAACAAGCCAAGCGCTAGCGTACAGAAAACAAGGCTTCGGTAAGGGAGGCAACCGGCACGGCGAGCAGAGCTCCCCAGCCCATGTTAAGGATGTTGGTCTTCACTCTAAAAGATCAAACAAGATAAAGACTTGTTACATGTCTGTGGTATTTAGTGAAATAGAAAAGCATATCGACCTTACTAAGAGCTGTTTAGGAGGATGGGAAGAGACTAGAGCGAGTAGAGGAAGAAGGGGTATGGAAACGGAACCACTGAATACTGACAAATATCCTGAAAGGTCTGACTGTGAAGGGGAGCAAGAGGCCGGGAACTGAAATGAGGCATGAGATCAAGATCAAAAGGGGCTGGCCAAGCGCGGACAGTGGCCGGAGGGGCAAAGAGAAAAGATCAAAAGGGAAGGCAAATGGAAAGAGAAGGGGGAACAGGGAAAAGGGCATAAAAGAAGGGATTTAACTTAGATACAGGGGAAGTGGTAAAAAGGGTATAGGTATGTCTAGGTTTCTAGGTCTGTGGGTGAAAATGGAGTTCGTGCCCATTGGCTTCTATCTTGTCTGTGACTAGGCGGCTGAGCGGTCAGAGGAAGTTACAGATTTCAAGAGTATGGACAAGGTCTGAAGTAGGCACTGCTGAGAACAGGACAGTGGTGACCAGACTGCCACAGAAGGCCTGCCGACCAGTGTTAACGGTTGCTCACTAACAATAAGCCTGGAGGACTACGAGGCTGGGATGGCGCAGGCCACAATGCCAGGAAATCCGGCAGCTGCGACTCCGGCCTGGGTCTCAGACTCCACAGCCTCTATTCTTCCCTGTCTACAACTAAGTGTACAGTTCAGTACTGTTAACCGCATTCGCACTGTCGTCCGACAGACGTCCGGAACTTTTTTACCCTGCACAGCTGAAACTCTACCCGTTTAATAACTCTCCACTTCCCCCCTTCCTCAGTTAACTAGCATTCTTTGTCTCTGTGAGTTTGACCACTGTGGACACCAAATGTAAATGGAGTCATAACAGTATTTATCTTTTTGTGACTGGCATACTTCACTTAACAGAACGTCCTCAGGTTTATCCATGTTGTAGCATGGGGCAGGATTGCCTTTTTAAGGCCAAATAATATCCCGTTGCGTGTGTATTCTACATCTTGTTTATCCCACTCATCCGTCTATGGCTGTTTCCCTAAGATGTTTAATTAGATGTATCTATATATACGTAGATAGATAGATTAGATAGATCAATCGATCTTCTCCTGACTCTTGGCTATGAAAAATGTTTCCTTTCTATATTATCAATTACACACTCCTGTTTAAAGGTGTTATTATACAATGTATACTCTTTATGGTTGTTTTTAACTCCTTTCCTGCCTTCCTTCAATGACTGATGTTTAATGATAGTAACTTGGGCTACGTCCTAAACAAGGGATATAACCACACATATAACATGCGAGCCTTGCTTTTATAATTATATCTGGGTAGGAGATTGGAACAGCAATATTAAGAACAGAACTTCATTATCAGCATCCAAATATATATAAATTGATGTAATAAAATGAATTAGGTGGCACTTAAGGAGTTTAAGTACCTAAGACTGGCTTACCATCATTTGTATAATCTTGGGGAAATTAAACATCCTAAGCCTTTACTTCCCAATCTGTATTGAATGGCAGTACCGCATAGGTGTACAAAAGGAATCAAATGAAATCATGCAAATAGGACACATCCTACAGTGCCTGGGACATACCAGGTGCTCAATAAAGCACAAGCATCATCATAAAATAATTTACGACCGTCTTTCTGAAATGGCTTGATTTGAAAACTTCAAATTTAGACAACATTAAGGAAGTAGAACCAGCATCCCCACCACCACCAAAAAAAGACTGCACAGACAGGAAAAAAAAAAAAAAAAAGGCACCCAGTAGATATCACTCTTGAGTGAGATTCTCTACTCGCATTTACCGCACAGATGTGCTCTTAATTACACCGAAGGAGGTGACTGCACCCCATTCTGGGCAGAAAATTCTCCGTTTTCAGAACCGCTCTGCCCTGTGCAGGACTTTTGGCATCCTTGCCCCGCCCATTAGGCGCCAGGAATTGTGACACTTAAAATGCACTCGACTCTCAAAAGCGTCTGGAGGCGGTACCGCCCAAAGCTGAGAATCACCAAAACAGGACCCACCCCAAATCTTCCAGAGTTCCTTTACTACCGTCTTGATTCCGTCCCGCCTAGAAGACCTACTGCTCCCAAGGCAGTGGGGTACACAGGGACGCGCGCGCCACATGCGCAGAGCTGGGAGTCATCTGCTGAGTCCGTGGCACCCCCGCCCCAGCCACCTTCCAGACTGCAGACTTCATCATCCAAGATCCTCCCTTCCTACAGGACTGCTCGACATCCCTGAGGGGCTGCGCTGCCTACTCTGAGGTGCGAGTGTTCAGCCTGCGCTCGTGACTGGTAATCGCTTCGGGTCCTCTGGCCTCACTGTTGGAGACTTGTATCTTGGCGAAATCCAGGCCACAGACATAAAATGGAGTGGGGAGTTGAAGGCACAAGGCTCATCCCCGGGCTGCAAGAGACTGAACGCCGGGTTCCAGTGGACTAAGCCTCTTTGCCTCCACCCTAAAACCCCAACTCGAGGGCTGGAGCCGCAGCGCCGACGCGCGCCATTCAAACTGGGGAGGGGTGGGACTCTAGGCCCAGAGCCAGGAAGAGCAACCACCATGCCCAAGTGGAGGCCTCGATTGCAAGGAACCTCACAGTCCGGGCCTCTCTCTGAAGAACCCAACACTGTCCTGCCCCGCAGTTTCCCTCCTGCCCTGGGTGCCCTTACCCGAATTTACCGCCAACAGCGTCGCCATCTTGGAGGCCACTAACGGAGCCCTCCTGCCGCACGGAAGCCCCCAGAAAAGGGTGAGCTGCCCGAAGCTATGCCTGAACAGAAAGGTGCCACGCTGTCTCGGAATGGCACGCTCGACAGACTCAGGTGGATAAAGACTTAAGAATCTGCTGTAGGTCACAAACGTCAATGTCGCCGCGACATTCTCATTCAAATTAGGAGAGGGCAACCGGTTCCGAGACGCGAAGTCCTCGATATGACGTTAGTCGTGCAGTGCATTCTGGGACTTGTAGTTTCTTTTTAATGATAAATGAAGTTTAAGGGCAATAGGCTAATTATCGAAATTGCGGCTGTTTATTCTATTATAAAAGCCGTAAATTCAAGTCATTATATGTCAAATGAAATATTCCCTGCACCTCTCTCTTACTTTGAGGAGTGGAGTGGGGTGCAAGATATCTAAAGCTCAAAAAGCCATTTCTTTGATCAGTTACAAACTAGGTTTTCATTACATTTCAATAGGCCAAGTGTATTGCGTCAACATAGTTGCATAGACTGAAACAAATCAAAGTGAAACAAATGATAACTTTTCGTTATGACATTTTCAAATGTATAGTTCAATCTCATGGCTGATTCCTGTACTCCACCCCTAACACAAGAGATTATTCTTTTTTTTTTTTAATTTTTTTAACATTTATTTATTTTTGAAAGACAGGGAGAGACAGAGCATGAGCAGGGGAGGGGCAGAGAGAGAGGAGACACAGAATCCGAAGCAGGCTCCAGGCTCTGAGCTGTCAGCACAGAGTTGGATGCGGGGCTGGAACCCACGGACTGCGAGATCATGACCTGGGCCGAAGCTGGTCGCTCAACCGACTGAGCCACCCAGGCGCCCCCACAAGAGATTATTCTTGAAGAAATTTCTGGACATATCATCTCATGAATCCCAAATATTTTTCTACCTAAACACCCCCAAATAGCTGGATCTTTTTTCAGTTACTAAATTTTAGTTTGCTAATTTTCAAATTAAACTATAGAGTCATTACTATTTACTATCACATGCCAGATGTTTATTACAAATTTGACATTATGGGACAAGGTAATAATTATTACATCATCTCATTTAATCCCCTAAACAGTCCTGTTAGGAAAATGATGTAATTATAGCTGCTTATCTCAGAGATGTTCCACATGCCTTACAATTTCAGTGTATCAGCTCCTCCAGCATTCCACTGAGGCTGGGAGGAAATAAGAGTTTATATTTCTATTTCACTGTTGGAAATCAGAATTACATAATTTAGATACAATCGGAGCAGCCATATTCATTCTTTTGAACAAACAGTATTGAGTGACACACTGTACATTAGGTGGAACACAAAAGTCACTGATGAGTTTATTGAAAGTCATTGTTTATATATAGATACAAATGCCAGACTACCATGAAAGTGGTTTTAAGGAGTGAAGGGGAAAAGAGAATGAAAAAAGGCAAAGCGATATTTCCCGAAGTTTAGCATGAAAGTGAGAAAAATATTGAGCAGAAACTTGGCAGAGAGTGGCATTTAAAGATTTTCTCTCTCAGCACAACTATTACAAACCCCCCTCCTCCCTGCATGCCCACACACTTCCCTCTAAGTAGATCACTTTGCTTTCGATGAAGGAACACTTCAACTTCCCGCAACTCCTCCCACCCACCATCACGCTTACGAAGATTCTTTCACAGGTTCCTCAATCCATAGCAATTGGAATTTTGCCATCATAATCCCCCTAAAACTGCTTTCAGTGTGGTCACTGATGATCAATTAATTCCGTGGGCACTTTTCTGAATTTCTTAGAAATTCTTTTTTTTTTTTCTTTTAAATGTTCGTTTTTGAGGGAGAGACAACAGAGTGCAAGGCAGGGAAGGGCAGAGAGAGAGGAAGACATAGGATCCGAAGCAGGCTCCAGGCTCTGAGCTGTCAGCACAGAGCCCAATGCGGGGCTTGAACCCAAGAACCATAAGATCATGACCTGAGCCAAAGTTGGACGCTCATGACTGAGCCACCCAGGTGCCCCACGAATTTCTTAGAAATTCTTTTTTCCCTTGACTTGTGGAGTACCACCTCTGCTGGTTTTCGTCCTATCTTTCTAGTTCTTCTTTTTAAGTTTCCTATGTGGACTTCTCTTACTCCTCTCACCCATTAAATGTGGCTCTTCCTGTCATCCCCAAGCTTCTGTTTCCGCTCTACATGCTTTCTCTGGGAAATCTTACAGCTTCTTACGACCACCTGTTCGCTGCTGAATTCTGAATTTGAATCTCTAGTTCAGTCCCCTCTCCTGGGCTTCGGATTAGTATATGAAGCATATCTACTCTGTGTATCTATTGATTGTCACACAGCCATCTCAGAATCAATTAATCCAAAACTCAAATTAGCACTTCCCTCTGAAAATTCTGTCACCTGTATCCACTCAGTTGCCAAAGTCAGAAATCTGGGAGTCATTCCATATGCTTCCTTCAACAGCCAAATTCTACTCGTTCTATCTCTTATGTATTTCTGGAAACCTTTTTCCTTGCTCTGCTCCCTGTTGTCGTTGTTCTATTCAGGTCAAGCTCCTTATACTTGTATTTTGCAATCGCCTTCTCACAGGTCTTCTCATCCTCTTCTCATGGACCCCAAAGTAATTTTCAAATACACAATCAGATTATGTACTTGCTCTAATCAAAATTCATCAGTAACCTTTTACCTAAGAGTAATATTTGAGAACTTCTGCTGGATTTTTTTAGGTAGGCCCCATGCCCATGTGGGGCTCAAACTCATGACCCTGAGATCAAGAGTCACATGCTCTACCCACTAAGCCAGCCACGCCCCCCCTTGCAAACTTCTCAGCAAGGCACTCATGCCACTTCCTGATCTGACTCGGCCTTCTTCAGCCTCCTCATCCTCACTCTTCTCAAGCTCTCTCTTTGCTCATCCTTCTGAACTATTTTCTACTCCCCAATAGAACATGCTTTCTGGTACCTTGTAGGAATGTCTTTGCACCTGCTGTTCTGTATGTTTGGAATGCCCTTCCTTCTCTATCCTGTTGACCACCCACTAAATGAACTTCCCAAACATAACCCTTCCCGAACGTCTTCCAAGTCTGAGGACCCGTGTGAATTCTGCTTCCCTGTGCTACCTTTGATTCCGCCAATGAATCTAGAGGTTTCTTTCCCTACATCCCTATTGCGCTCTTAACCCCCCCTCCCCTCAGTATAGTCCTATGCGCAATGATGATTATCTCTCCTCTAAAACTGTTAGCTTCTTACGGTAAATTGTTATTAAAAGGCCAATGAATCACACATCCCTGAATTCAAGCTAGCGTGTAATCACCTGCCAAATTGAATCTGGGTGGGCCTATGACTTGCTTGGGCCCAAAAAAAATGTAGTGGAAGTGATGTTGGGCAAATTCCAAGGATTTAAGAGGTGTTGCTGCTTCTACTTTTCCTCTTTTGGTGCCCTGAACATCACATAGGGAGAGCTAAACTCCCCTCCCTGAGGATGAGCGACCACGAGTAGACAAGCCGAGCCAGCCTCCGGCTGTTCCTGTTACCCCCGCTGAGACACCAGATACGAATAAGGCCATCTTGGATCCTCCAGTCCGAGCTGAGCCACCAGCTGACCACAGCAGGGTGAGCCCAGCCCAGATCGTGGAATTGTG
Organism: Paguma larvata; assembly: GCA_030068075.1. Taxonomy (NCBI): domain Eukaryota; kingdom Metazoa; phylum Chordata; class Mammalia; order Carnivora; family Viverridae; genus Paguma; species Paguma larvata. The sequence goes on along the minus strand of CM057834.1, from coordinate 85,861,256 downwards.
AGCAAGTGAACAGCTATTGTTTTAAGCTACACTTTCGTGGTTTGTTATGTTCAATCAGCAACTGATTTACTCCTACAGAGCAACGACCGTGTTCTTATATTTATGTTCCCTGCTCCTGCCACATCTCTGGCTTGCAGTTACAATTCAGAAAAAAAAAAAAAAAAACACATTTGCAGAGCTCCATTTATTCTACTGGAATAAAAAGAGGGCACATATAATTGTGGTTAATAGTACAGACCCTGGAGCCAGGCTTCCTAGGCTCAAGTTCTGTTTCCCTCACTGATCCTTACTGAATCAGCTTCTTCAGCTGTAAATGGGGATGATAATATTAGTGGCCTCACTGAAGAGTTTTCAAGAAGCTTATTTGTAAAGTGTTTAGAATGTGCCTGGCACAGGGGTGCCTGGGTGGCTCAGTTGGTTGAGTGTCTGACTCTTGAATTCAGTCAAGAATTCAAGCTGGCCTTGAAAGACCAAGAAGGGTGAGAGAAGTTTAAACAGACAGAAGAAGCCAGAAGAGGAGACACAGATGGGAAAGACAAAGAGGGGCGAGACCTGGGGAGTAGGGGAGCAGTGACAGAGAGAAAATGAATTATGAACTCATTCATTCAAAGTATGAGCTTTTAGGGACACCTGGTTGGCTCAATAGGTTGAGCATCTGACTCTTGATTTCGGCTGAGGTCATGATCCCAGGGTCATGGGACTGAGCCCCATGTTGAGCTCCGCACTGATTGTGGAACCTGCTTGGGATTCTCTCTCTCTTCTGTTCCCTCTCTCTTTCTGTCTCTCTCTGTCTCTCTTTCTCTCTCTCTCCTTCTGCCCCCGTTCTCCGCTTATGTGCTCTCCCTCTCTAAAATTTAAAAACATATTATGGGGCACCTGGGTGTCTCAGTTGGTTAAACAACTTGGTTTTGACTCAAACCATGATCTCAGTTTCATGAGTTTGAGCCCCTCATCCAACTGTGCTGACTCCAGTGAGGAGCGTGTTTGGGATTCTCTCTCTCTCTCCCTCTTCTCTGCCCCTTCCCCACTTGTGCTCTGTCTCTCTCAAAATAAATAAACTTAAAAACATTAAATTAAAATTGTAAAATAAAAATAAACTATTTCTAAGGCAAAATAAGTGCTAAATGGAGGCATAGTTAATGACTAAAGACTAGTTTAACCGAAAGTGCACTGCAGGGGTGCCTGACCGGCTGAGTCAGTAGAACACGCAACTCTTGATCTCACTTGGGTCGTGAGTGTGAGCCCCACGTTGGGTGTATAGGTTACTTAAAAAAAATAATCTTTTAAAAGATGCACTGCAAAAGTGGAGACCTACAGCAATTAAACAATGTGGTTTCTTTGGGGTTAGGGGTAAGGACTGTGTCCCAGTTAAAAAAAGTTTTTAATGTTGGTTTACTTTTGAGAGGGGGGAAAGGCAGAGAGAGGGAGACAGAGAATCAGAAGCAGGCTCTGCAAGGACAGTGGAGAACCCAATTCGGGGCTTGAACTCACGAACCATGAGATCATGATCCGAGCCGAAGTCAGACGCTTAACCGACTGAGCCACCCAGGTGTCCCTCTGCCCCCAGTTAAATTGATCCCTTATTTGTAACTTCCCTCACTGCCCCAACTAGTTGAGTTTTAAATGTATACACGAAGTGCTCTGAGATCTTAAAATAAGGACGGTTATTTCTTATTTGGAGTCCGGAAAATGAAAATTAGGTAAAATTACATGAAGGAGGTAGCACTTGATAGGATTCCATATGATGTTGAAAGTGTATGGGGGTGGGGAACAGGGGAACAGATCGGTGGAAAAGTGGCAAAGTCCAAGGTTTAGTATTTACTGGGCTGCAATGACTTCTCTGGACAAGGCTTAGAAATATAGATGAGTTGCAAGCTCTATGATTTTCCATATCATGCCCAGTGGAGGACCCCACATTAACAGATTCGGCACTATGTGTTGCCCGCCGTGGCCAGTTACTGGTTTGCAGTTGAAGAACCATTCTTCTTGGGGCACTAGTGGTCTCTGGTGGAACAGGAACCAAATTTGCCCCACATTTCTCCTCAGAGATGTGCAATCGCAATGTAGCGAGTAGGTTTCTGGAGGAGGGCCTCCCCTTCCCAGGCTGCATGGTCCCAGTAGCCTCCTGACTGGTCTTCCTGCCTCTGGTCTCACTTTCTTCCAACTTACCTTCCACACTGTAACCAGAGGGATCACTCCATCCTCTCACCAACACCCTTCACATTCTTGACCTGAGGGGAAGCCCACTTCTTAGAACGGCCTCCAAGGCTCTTCATGAGCTGGCTCCTGCCGGCCTCTTCAATTGAATCTCACATCTACTCAGACTCTTCTTCAGTGACTACTGCAGCTGCTTAGACATATATTCTCAGCCCCTCCAGCCCCCCAAGACCCTTTACCCAGCCCCTTTCTCCATGGGGTATTCCCTCTGGCTACTGTATCACACCTTCCTCCCTCTGAATCTTTGTCGGCACTCTCTTCTTTAGCCCCTTCATCTGGTTTGTCCTCTCAGGAAATTGCCTTCACCCACCCCGCTCTTACGTGAGGCCAGATTAAATGCCCTCCCGTGTTCTTCCAGAATGTACTAGAATTTGCCCTAGCTTTGTCTGGCTGTGCTTCTGGAACACAGAAGAGTAGCGGTACGCGGTAGGTACCCAATAAACATTTGCTGAATGACTGCGGGTGAGAAAGGTCATGCCTCTGTCTCCTACCCATTACCAGACTATACTGTGGGCTCCTTGACGGCAGCTTCCTGAACCACCATCTCTCTCACAAGCCCCTGAAAACTTTAGGATAAGAAAGCCAGGACCCTCTTTACCTGACATATGGACTACGGCACAGACCTGAAGGGAGATGGCACTCCATATTTGCTTTTATGAAGAACACCAGGGCTCCAGCTAAGGAATTAGCTGGTTGAGTCCCCTTGAGAGGTTTTCCTCTTGGTACATGTGACAGAAGGTGCATGACCCAAACAGGAAAATGAGTAGTAAAGGCACTGGTGGTGAAGTGTGTGGTTTTTTTGTTTTTTGTTTTTTCACCTGATCGAAAGGAGTCTGCACTGTACTCTGGGAATTAGGAGAGCACGAGTGTGGACGGAGAGTGGGGAATTACTGAGAAAAGCAGAATTCCGTCTGAGGGAGATGACAGAGCCGGGCATTCATCCCATCAGAAGAACACTCCAAGAGAAACTATGTACGAGGAACAAGAAACCATTAACTGAAATAAACTACCGCACTGTTCAGGACGCGCTGCGGACTCAGAAACAAAGGACAATAGGAAATGTTCCCTAGTGCCGATAAACGCGAACTGAATACATTCGAGAAAGGAGACTCCAGGACAATTTCCAGATTAACATGAAGCTGTCGCGTGGGTCATTTCTCGGCTTCCATTTGGTTTAAGGACATTCTTCAGTGATGCGTATTTTGTATCTTCTCTTCCCACTTCCTGGCAGAGTTGAGATTCAAGGAAGAGACTGATAAACCATGTAAGGTATAGCATACTGGTGGAGTTGAGGAGAGACTCTTTACAATTATTTTTAAATTTCTTTTCATTTTTTTTATTTTCGAATAAGCGAAAGAGAGAGAGGCAGAGGGAAAGGGGGAGCGAGAATCCCACATTGAATGTGGACCCCAATGTGGGGCTCGATCCCACGACCCTGGGATCATGACCCGAGCCAAAATCAAGAGCCGGACGCTCATCGGACCAAGCCACCTAGGAACCCTGAGGAGAGCCTTCTAAGACAGGTTTCCTGAAATCTAGATTTCTGCTTTATTGTGGGATAGTGACCAAGTTATGTCAACATCTCTCAGCCTGAGTTTCCTCACCTGTTAAAACAAATAATACTTTCCTTGGAATACTGCGAAGATTCAGTGAAATAATGTATGGATTTAACAAAAACACAACATTCTGCTGTAATAAAAGGACAATCGGATTAAAGAGGAATGAGGGTCAAGTGTGAGGATTAAAGAAAAAAAAATGAGTCATGGAGTAAGAGTATTGGATAAAGATACATGAATGCAGGACTAACGATAGTAGAGCATCGGTGTATTCTTTTTTTTTATTAATTTTTTTAACGTGTATTCATTTTTGAGAGACAGAGTGCGAGCAGGGGTGGGACAGAGAGTGAGGAGACACAGAATTCAAAGCAGGGGGCACCCAGGTGGCTCAGTCGGTTAAGCGTCTGACTTCGGCTCAGGTCATGATCTTGTGGTTCAGGAGTTCGAGCCCCGTTTTGAGCTCTGTGCTGATAGCTCAGAGCCTGGAGCCTGCTTCCGATTCTGTGTCTCCTCTCCCTCTGCCCCTCCCCCACTTGTGCTCTGTATCCCTGCCTTTCAAAAATAAACGTTAAAAATTAAAAAAAAAAAAATTCAAGGCAGGCTCCAGGCTCTATCAGCACAGAGCCCGATGTGGGGCTTGAACTCACGAGGCATGAGATCATGATCTGAGCTAAAGTCAGATGCTTAACTGACTGAGCCACCCGGGCACCCCTAGCATCAGGGAATTCTATTAATGTGGCTCCCACAGTATTAACTCAACCATCGCACACAACCCTATACATATTAAATTGCACATTTAATAAGCACATAAGTGGTAATAAGACTAAACGCTCTCAAATTTAGATATAAAATTGACGTGGCTGCAGGAAATCAGAATTTAATTTACTGTGATTTTAAGATTTTAATCTCTATGGGCGCCTGGGTGGCTCAGTTGGTTAAGCAGCCGACTTCAGCTCAGGTCATGATCTCCCAGTTCGTGGGTTCAAGCCCCACATCAGGCTCTGTGCCAACAGCTCGGAGCCTGGTGCCTGCTTCAGATTCTGTGTCTCCTTCTCTCTCTGCCCCTCCCCTGCTCACACTCTGTCTCTCTCAAAAATAAATAAACATTAAAAAAAAAAAAAAAGATTTCAATCTCTAGCCACAAGTAAGACAACCCCAAAGCAAGGTAGTCATTTTTAAAATGTAATTTAAGGAAAAAAAAAAAAAGGTACTGAGGCACCTGAGTGGCTCATTTGGTTAAGTGTCCAGCTCTTGGTTTCTACTCAGGTCATGATCTCCCAGATCATGGGTTCAAGCCCTGCATCGGGCTCTGAGCTGACAGTGCAGAGCCTGCTTGGGAGTCTCTCTCTGTCCCTCTCTCTCTGCCCCTTCCTTGATCTCTCTCTCTCAAAAATAATAAAAACCTAAAAAAAAAATTTTAAGGTACTATCTAGAATTTAAATATTGTTGCTTCTTAGTGTCTGAAATTACATCTTCATAGGACCTAGAGCAAGGCTGGGTACTCATTATTTTTTATTGTGAATAAAGATACATAACCTAAAGTTAACTATGTTTAAATATACAATTCTATGTCATTATGTACCAGAACAGTACATAATACCCCATAGTAGCTGATCAATAAATATTTGTTTAATGACAGACTCTACAGGAGAAAAAAGCTGATACACAAGGCAGAGTTGGACTGAGAGAGAAAGAATACGGAGAAGGGTCCAAGAAAAAAATCACAAGCAAAACTAGAAAAAATTTCAAATAGAATGAAAAGTATGCCTCTTGGAAAAGCAAAGCTAATTACATGTATGTGGAAGTACGTGGAAATCAGTCGAATAGAAAACGGAAAAGAAGGAGAAGAGAAGTCAATGAAATCAACCATTTGTTCTTGGAGGAAAAAAAGAAACATTGATAAATCTTTACCTTGACTGATCAAGAAAAAGAGGGAGAAAAACACAAACTGCCAATATTAAGAAGGAGGAAACATCACTTTAGATGCTACATTCAATTAAAAGTTAGCAGGGGGTGGGGCGCCTGGGTGGCTCAGTCAGTTAGGCTTCTGACTTTGGCTCAGGTCCCGATCTCACGGCTCGTGGGTTCAAGCCCCGCATTGGGCTCTGTGCTGACAGCTCAGAGCCTACAGGCCGCTTTGGATTCTGTGTCTCTCCCCACCTTGTGCTCTGTCTCTCTCTCAAAAATAAACAAACATTAAAAAAAAGATTTTAAAGATAGCAAGGGTGAGCACCTGGGTGGCTCAGTCAGTTGAGAGTCTGACTTCAGCTCAGGTCATGATCTCTAGGTCCGTGAGTTTGAGCCCTGCATCGGGCTCGCTGCTGTCAGCCTGTCAGCACAGAGCCAATTTCCGATCCTCTGTCCCACCACGCCCTCTCTCTCTGCCCCTCCCCCACTAGAGCTCCCTCCGCCCCACCTCTCTGTCTCAAAAAATAATTTAAAACATTAAAAGATAGCAAGGGAATACTATGCCCTGTATGCCAATGTGTTTGACAACTTAAATGAAATGGTCAATTTCCCTAACAGACTAAAGTTTCCAAAAGAGAAAACTGACATAGCTTTCTACCCACTAATAAAATCGAACTTGTAATGATCAACTATTTTACAAAGAAAACTCAAGGCTTCTATGGCTTCCTTGGTGAATGTGTTCGCAAATGTTAAGAAATGATAACAATCCTCTACAAAATCTTTCAGGAAACAAAGGAGTTAACACTTCCCAGTTTATTTTATGAGGCTGTTATTAGGCTGATAAAGTCGGAGACGTTACAAGAAAAGAAAACTATGGGCCAATATTACTCATGAACATAGATGCCAAAATCCAGAAGAGGATAAACCACTAAAAACAGCAAAACAAATTCAGTAATAAGTAGAAAGGATAATACATCACGACCAAATGGGCTTTAGAAATTTAATTTTAGTAGTTTCTTTTCCATCATAGAGGGACTCTGACTGATTTTATTTTATTTTATTTTTAATTTTTTAACGTTTATTTATTATTGAGAGACAGAGAGAGGCAGAGTATGGCATGGGAGGGGCAGAGAGAGGGGAAGACCCAGAATCCAAAGCAGGCTCCAGGCTCTGAGCCGTCAGCGCAGAGCCCGACGCGGGGCTGGAACTCACAGACCGTGAGATCATGACCTGAGCTGCAGTTGGACGCTTAACTGACTGAGCCACCCAGGCGCCCCTGACTAATTTTATTTTATAAGGAGAGTAAGTGACAAAGAGAATTCTAATGTGTTTACCCACAGATGTTACTAAGCCAGTAGAAATCCTTGGATAGGCTAGCCCAGGTCCTCTTTCCACAGAACACTGGTCACAAAGCTTGGCCTTTTGCTCTTCTTTCCCCAAGACAAACCCCTCTTGCCTCTTTGCCTTGTTTTGGTTTTCATTTTTTCCAGAATTAATTCAATCAGCCACCTCGTGATGAGATTGGGACACACTCTTGTCTCTGGATTGGGCTTGGTTTTCCAACTTCTTTTATTTTTTTAAAGGTTATTTATTAATTTTGATAGAGACAGAGCACAGCTGTGGGAGAGGGGCAGCGAGAGAGGGAGAGAGAAAGAGAGAATCCCAGGCAGGTTCCACACTGCCAGCACAGAGCCTGATGTGGGGCTCAAACCTACAAACTGTGAGACAATGACCTTGTTGCAGAGTCTGGTCTGGATGAAACGAGGGAAGAGCCTGCACTGGGAGCGCTTGGAAGGCAGGAGGTTTATTTACACCGGTGGGCTCAGAGGAAATCGCTCTCCACAGGTCTGAGTGGAGCATGAGCAGAGGGAACAATTTATAGTCTGTTAATTTCCATTCCTCATTAATGCCTGCGGCAAGCAGGGTGGGAAGAAGATCCCAGAGGGGACAGGACTTTCCTTATCAGTCCTGTCCCCATCTGATAACAGGTTTTTCCCTATCAACCTGAGCCCAAGTCAAGAGCCGGATGCTTAACAGACTGAGCCACCAGGCGCCCCAGTCTTCCAATTGCTATAACACATTTGCCCTGGGTCTCTTAGGATTTTCTATGATCTTAATTCATATACCGACCTCCTAATCTCCAATGTGATGGTATTAGGAGGTGAGAGAGATTAATGCCCTTATAAAAGAAGCTCCAGAGAGCGAGCACACCCGTTCCATGAGAGGAGGGTGCGATGAAAAGTATGCATCCTGGGAGAGGGCCCTCGCCTGACCACGCTGACACCCTGATCTTGGAATTCCAGCCTCCAGAACCGTGAGAAACACATTCTGGCTGTTCATGAGTCACTCGGTCGATCCTATTTTGCTAGGACAGCCTGAACAGACCAAGACAGGGTTGCTGGCAAATGACCATTTCATGCCAACGGTGTAATCACTATTTTAGTTTATGATCATTATTAATGCCACTCTCAGATTAGTTTTCTGGCCAAGTAATTGTTTGACGGCTAACTCACTAAGCAGTAGGAGAGTGGAGACCAACTTCCTCTCCAGCCAACTCAAAGCAACTAGCGGAAGTGCCTGATTCATTGGAACAGTTGAATGAGTGAATTGTAAATCCACAAAGAAAACCTTTTTTTTTTATGTTTATTTGTTTTTGAGAGATAGAAAGAGACAGAGCCTGTGCAAGCACACGTGAGTGGGTGAAGGGCAGAGAGAGAGAGGGAGACAGAGGATCTGAAGCAGGCTTCTTCCTGATGACAGCAGAGAGCCCAGTGCGGGGCTCGAACTCACGAACTGTGGGATCATGACCTGAGCCGAAGTCGGATGCTTAACCGACTGAGCCACCCAGGCGCCCCGGATAACCTTAAATCACATTAAATCAATGTTACATTGCTCAAGAGTTCCAATAAGCTCCAAGGACAGGCTGATACCAGTGACAACCCACGTAAGACAGACTCCTACACCAGCCTGAGTTACCAAAAAGAATGAGATTATAAAACATCTAGACATCCACACACTTCTTCCACGTGCAAAGTTTGATTTAGCATCGTGAACGCACACAGAATCCAAAAAGTCCAGTGCAAACTACATAGATTTTCGGGTGGATCAAACATTAAAAAACAACTGCCAGACATTTCACTCTCTGAGAAGCTTCTTCAGGGGGACAAACTACTTTGGGAAGATGAGTGTCCTTGAACGTATGTGACTGTCAAAGTAAGGCATCTTCCTATATAAAAATTATCATTTTCCCACGATCCCACAGAAATCTAAATAACTTGATTCATCGGGTTCGATGAGTCTGCCATGGCAGAGGTGCCCCCAAGGCCAACACCTCAGCAAGCTCGCCTGTGGTTTGTTCTTGAATGTGACCCGCTGGCGGTGTTTCCAAGCTGCATTTTTAGCATAGTTCCAGGCGGTGAAGCCCAGCAGAGAGTGAGCCCAAAGACTACGACACAAGGAGTCAAGGCCAAGGCTACTACACGATGCCTCTCTTCTTCCAAGTGGACTAGAACACGCTGGAGCATGGCATCAGGGCACAAGTTCTTCATTGGTGCCTGGTCACCCGTGTCATCTTCTGTGCCCGTCACACGGGGAAGAGCTCAGGAGGGCTCTCTCCATAGCAATACTTGGCTATGGGGTCCCTATAAACGCTCTAGTGCTGCGGGCTCTGGGATGAGCTCCTGCATTTGGCCATACACAATCCAAAGTGATCTTTGATGGTTCTGGAACTCCGTGGCTTCTCCAGGAGAAGGTGCTTGCTGAGCTGCAGGCAGCAGGGGGCCCAGCCCTCGTGAGCACCGCAGCAGCCTCCGGCCAAGCAGCTGTCACAGCGGGATTGCTTTGGGCCAGGGATGCTGACGTTACAGCCGCCATTCCCCAGCAAATCCTTCCTTTCACAAAGTATCCTAGTTGGTCCGTGATGAGGTCTTCAGTGGAGTTCCAGCACTGGCTGCCAGGATGACTTGCTGTTGTCCAAGGGAAACTGCACTTTCCACGGAATGGGTTGGTCATAGTCTTAAGCCTCAAGGAGGAGATTCTGATCTCTCTCTGCCCTTCCTTCCCTCCCTCTTGAAGGTGCCAGCGGGGAAGTAGATGGGCTCAGGAAGGGCATGAGCAAGAACCCAAAGACCAGGGCGAGCACCCACCTCTTCCGGTGGAGCCAGCACCACACCGTGGCCTCTAGGTTCACCGAGCCAGTGTGGAGCAGGCAGCATGGCCCCCTACGTGGCCGGCAGCCTCACCTCGCCAGCCTCGTAGCGGGCACGACCCCTGCCAGCTCCCCAACAATGACCATTTTCTTAACCTCATTCCCCAATTCTAGGACATTGTGTTATCTCGTTACTATTTTATTAGGCACAATTTCACAAAATGTTTGCTCCCCTTTTTGTAGTGTTGCTTTTTCTTTTTTTTAAGTTCATTCATTTCTTTTGAGAGAGGAAGATGCGGGGCTTGAACTCACAAACCATGAACCATGAGATCATGACCTGAGCCGAAACCAGGAGTTGGATGCTTAACTGAATGAATGACCCAGGCGCTTTCAGTTTTGCAGAATGTCTCCACTTAGGCCTAACCAGAAGAGGTTCGAATGACACCTCAATCTGGGGCTCCCTAGAGGGTCACTTCCCCAGTAGGCCATCTTAGTTTTCTTGACCGCTCACTCATCTCAGCAGCACTCCCACCCCTAACCTGCTCATGGGTAGATGACCTAATGGAGTTCTAAGGAGCCTCTATTTGCTGTTCAGGTAGGAAGCTTGAATCAGCAGCAAGTGGAGACCGTCCAGGGTGAAACCTTGCTTGTGGGGGCCATGACTGGCCTACTGTCTCCTGGGTACTTTTTTTTTTTTTTTCTTCCGGGTACTTTAAACCACGAATCTAATTGCCGAGTCCTCAGCTGCTCCAGTCAGTCCTTCCAATGGTGGAAGTGGAACTGTGTTTTTATATCCACCTCAACTAGCTGGCTCTGAAATATGGAGCTGAGTACCCCAGTTACACTGGACACTGGCCGGTTAGCTGGGCAGGTGGCTCACCCTCTGCCTCTGTCTGAGCCAGAGTGGGAAGGGCCATAATGCTTAGACGGGTAAAGCCAAGGATGAGAATAGAGGCAGTTCGAGCAAATGCCACTCATTGCCTAGGAGATGGGTAGAGACCTGGGAACCAATCCCAAGCTGACAAATTTGCAGTGGAACCCCCTCTCCCCCATCTCCTGCAAAAGGTTGGACGTTAATAGGGAACAGAGCCTGGGGAGATGGCCCAAGGCTATGCAATCTGAAAGTCAGGAAGTTGTTGCAGAGGGAGGCCTGCAGTCCTAGGGGTACTGCCGATAGGGAGTCATCACAACCTGGATGATCACAGTGTGATGCCCATTCGCATTGACACGAGTGGACTCCGATTTTCAAGTTGCAACTTCTGACCCATTAGTAGACCCTGAAATCATTTATTGAGCCTATTCCTCAACGTCTTTAAGTGAAAAAAAAAAAAAGAAAATAAGATATAACAGAAAATATCAGTGTCTTACAAATACCAAGGAATGTTCTGATTTGTAAAAATTTTGGTTCAGCTCGATTTTGTGTCGTGTCAACTAGGTCTTCATACAAAATGTACTTCTAACTAGAGGTCATGCACACAAAGTTGGTTAGCAGTGGCTCTAATTCCCCTTGCTCTGATTTTCTGTAATCCTAGTGAACAATCTATTTATTTCAATTTAGCTGTCCTCATAAAGAGATGGCATTCATCAGTGAATATAAGCATTTGGTTGCTTGATAGTTTTATTTCTCACTGTAGATTAATAAACTGCCATTTTGATTTTACTGTTATCAATCTCTTATGAATTCTTGTTAAGCCTGAGTCAATTCCCTACCGCCCTCACTCCAATGGGTAATTAATAAACCAGATTTCCAAGCCAGCCAGTCTGGAGACTGAGCACCAGAACAGGACTGTTTCAACGCAGTGACATCCTTCCTGACCTTTTCCCTGCCCTCTTCACCTGCCTGCTATTTACCCCCCACCCAGCAGCCACGTAAATCCAGTCTTGGTATTCCCCTGCCTAACACCTTTCACGGCATGTCATTGTATTAAGTAGAACCAAGTGAAATCATTGGTTCAAATGAAAATCGATGATTTTACATTGATCAACTCAGTACTTGAAACGGAAGCTCCTTGCCTAAAACGACTTGTAGAAGCTGGATCTAATCTCTTCTCATTTTACGTCCCGATCCACACATACATAAGCAAATATAACATGCTTCAGGTCTTGATTGGAACCTAAGTTCCTAAGAAGCTTTCTTCAACCAACTTGTTCTAATGGATTCCATCCCACCCTTGATTCTCTACCACGGCATCCTGCTTAATTTTGATAGCACTAAGCATAATCTGAAGTTCTACATTTACTTATCTGTGAGAAAGAGAACAGAGGTCTCCCAATATGCAGGAGCTGACCTGATATAATCACTTAGGCCTTGGCGTTGCTAGGAGTTGGCCCGGCACTCACAGCTAGGGCTTGATGTCTTCCCATTGAACATAAACAACATCACAATTTCACACAACATCAACACGAGACAAGGGTACTTTGTGACCATGATAAATCATGACCAAAACAAGATCACTCAGAATCATATCTAGGCAGAGAAAACATGAACATTCTCCAAGCTACGAAATACCAAATATCTTCCCACTAGCTAATATGAGTCACTGCAACTTCCCTCCTAATTACAGCTATAGCCACCATAGAAATAAGATTTTCTGACATCCCCAATCACAGAATCACCACCACTTGTACAGACTAACCCTGTTTCTTGGGACCTTTCCCAAAATTACCCAACCTAACCCCAAATACTGTAAGTCTTTTCGAACACGCTGTTACCAAAATGCCCCACAGTTCCACATGGTGTGTTTTCCTTTGCAGCAGTGAGTTAATAAACCCATCTTGTTCAGCCACAAGTATGGTTCCTCGTATATTATTCACCAATATATTCCCTGGGACTTGCACAGTGCCCGCCACTTAAGAGGTGCTTAATATCTAGGATAAACAAATAAATGAGTAAGAGTGAGGATAATTAATTACTTAATTTCCACCTTCCTGGGCAGAGGTGGGAGGACCTGTCTGGGTGGCTGGCTGCTCTTTCTAGGAGACAGTGTTCTGCCTTGCTGTGTGACCGTAGGGCTATCGGTTGTCATTAACACCCTCCTCAAACGCTTGGTGATCTCTTCTGTGACTGTCTATTCTGCTAGTCAGAGAAGTTCTCATTCCTTTAAGCATGCCCAAACCTGATTCTTGCATGATCTCGGCTTACTGAGTTCTCAGCCCTTGAAGATTTTCTGGATTGTCACTGGCAAAGGTGAAATCTCATCCCTAGACCTTCTGTGATGCTCTTTCAAAGCAAGAATTTCTTTGACACACTTCTGACTCCCTCATTCACCACATCTAGCTATGTGTAAGATTTTGAGGTTCACTAAGCCTCCATAATTTTTAGTGATCTTTTTCTGATTATAACAATAACCCATGCTCATTACAGAGCATTTAGAAAGCACAGAATGGTGCAAAGAATAAAAACTGAAATTAGCCATAATCCCGCAGGGAAGATCTTGATTTAAGTTGATATTAATATAAATTAATAATACATATTTGTTTCTTATATTTTCACAAGAATATTATGAGCATTACTCTCATCATTAAATATTCTTCAAAATCATCACTTTCAACTTTGTTATTTCTAAATTTTTTTTTATGTTTTTATTTATTTTTGAGAGCAGGAGAGACAAAGCATGAGTGGGGGAGGGTCAGAGAGAGAGGGAGACACAGAATCTGAAGCAGGCTCCAGGCTCTGAGCCATCAGCACGGAGCCCGACGCGGGGCTCGAACTCACAGCTGTGAGATCATGACCTGAGGCGAAGTCGGACACTTAACCAACTGAGCCACCCAGGCGCCCCTCAACTTCGTTATTTCATTCAGGGAACATTACGTGCTAAGAAATCAAAAGCCAGCATACTCAGCGTATGGTCCTAAATGTACGTAGCTGAACTCTTAATAGTGAATCTTTAGATTTCTTCTCATTTTTCATTGTTACTGTTATAAATACTTCAGTGAACATCTTTATGTATGAATCATTGTCCACGTTCTTTAGAAAGGTGTATCGGAAGTAACATTATTAGTTTAATATGCACGAAGTTTTAATACTCACAATAGATACTGCAAAATTGTTTTTTTATAATTTTTTTTTAGTGTTTATTATTTTTGAGACAGAGAGAGACAGAGCATTAGCAGGGGAGGGTCAGAGAGAGAGGGAGACACAGAATCCAAAGCAGGCTCCAGGCTCGAGCTGTCAGCAGAGTCCGATGCAGGGTTCGAACTCACAAACCACGAGATCATGACCTGAGCGAAGTCAGAAGCTTAACCGACTGAGCCACCCAGGCACCCCCCAAATTATTTTAAAGAGTTTACATTTCTTTTTTTTTTAACGTTTATTTATTTTTGAGAGACATAGAGACAGAGCGTGAGCAGGGGAAGGGCAGAGAGAGAGGGAGACACAGAATCTGAAACAGGCTCCAGGCTCTGAGCTGTCAGCACAGAGCCTGACGCGGGGATCGAACTCACAGACTGTGAGACCATGACCCGAGCTGAAGTCGGCCATTTAACCAACTGAGCCACCCAGGCACCCCTAAAGAGTTTACATTTCTGAGGCACCGGGTGGCTCGGTCGGTCAAGCATCCAACTCTGATTTTGGTTCAGGTCATGATCTCACAGCCATCGGATCGAGTCCCACATCGGGCTCCACGCTGAGCACGGAACCTGCTTAAGATTCCCCCTCCCTAGCTCTCTGCCACTCACACTCTCTCTTTCTCTCTCTCTCTCTCAAAAAAAAAACAAACAAAAAAGACTTTCTATTTCTGCCAGAGAAGGTACCTGGTTCTCTAACCTTCGCCAACACTAAATATTATTATTTTAAAATATATGTCATTAGAAAGATTTATTTTTAAATGGTAGCTAATTTTTACTTACTTTTTTTTTTTATTGCTGGCAAAGTTCAGCAATTTGTTCAAATAAGTTTCTTTAAGAATCCAAATACTCCTTCCTACCCTAGTTTTAAAAACAAAGAAGGCATAAGGCCTTTAAAATAATGTTGTATAGTAGTTTTCTCACACAGATAAGCTACGTATTATAGGACCTCCATGACTATGAACCAAAAATGACACCGACGATCTTTTACCTCGAAACTGTGGCGGGAAGCTAGGACGTGCCGTTTACATATTGGTAGTCTCCATGTTAACTTCAGAATTATTGGTGCAGGAAAAAAAATTGCTGGGTCATAATTTCAAGGGAACAGGACTTAGAAAAAAATTTCTATAAATTTTGCTTATTTATTATGTGCTCCTGGGTTAAGCCGTGACTAAGATTAGAGAGGTGAAGGAAGGGAAGGCAGTGTATTCCAGACAGAAATTCATCTCTGCCAAAGGTTCAAAAATACCCAGACATTTCCCTGGTGGTGTTTTGCAATTCTTCATGTTTGCATTTTTCTCATAACAAAGACCCTAGCCTGCAGCCAGAGCTATTTTACCCCCTCCAACATTCTCTGAACAAAACTGCCTGGATCCAGATTTCTATTTTTAACCCCCTTGAAACTCTTTTTGAATTAATCGCTTGATCTGTGTGTGTGAAATATGCTCGGAGCTCTGAATAGCTTCAATTCTATTACATTCTATTCAGGTAAATTCAATCCAACAAACATTTACCGAGAACCCGCCATGAAAAACAAATAATTCTTTTAAAAAGAGGTGTGTAGGAGTAACAGATATATCAACACCTAACCACAATACTCCGTGACTGTCTCCACATCCTACAGATGGATAGAAAGTACCATAGAAATATAGATAAGGGACAGGAAGAAAAACTCTTCTTACCTCCACTCCTTTTGTTGAATGGATGGATCAAGGGTTTTCAAGAAGTAGAGGAGAAAAAGAAGAAAACAGTTTTAGTTTCTTTATAGCTACAATCCTAGCCCTCTCACAATTTAAGGCTCCTAGTTAGGCTCCTAGATTGATCTGGAATTGAGGTAAGTAGCCGAAGCTTTAGGGCAGATGGCTGCGGATTTAGTGGGCAACAGGAAATGGGCCACCAGAGCAGCCAGATGTGCTAAAAACTAGATCGAATTATTCTAAGAGGCAAATGGATGTGGCTGTATTGATAATTTTTTTTCCTCTATTGAGGTATGATTGACATGTAAAAAGCTGTACATATTTAATATATACAACTTGATGAGTTTGAGTTTGTGTGTACCTGTGAAGCCATCACCACCATCAAGGCCATAAATATATTCATCTCCTCCCAAAATTTCTACCCCCTCCTTTATCATCATTATTGTTACGTGTGTGTGTGTGTTAAGAATACTTAAGAACTACCCAAGTCTTTGCAAATCATTAGCTAGAGGCACTATGCTATATATCTCCAGATCTTATTTATCTTGCATGATGGAAACTTTGTACCCTTTGACTATCGCTCCACCCCCTCTCCAGTCCCTAGCAACCATTTCTACTCATAGCTTCTCTGAGTTTGACTATTTTATTTTATCTTGTTATTTTATTTTTTAGAAGTGGGGAGGGGCAGAGGGAAAGAGAGAATCTTAAGCAGGCTTCATGCCCAGCATGGAGCCTGACAGGGGGCTCAAGCCTACAACCGGAAGATCATGACGTGAGCTGAAATCCAGAGTTGGACACTTACCCAACTGAGCCACCCACAAGTCCCGAGTTTGACTCTTTTAGATTCCACATATAAGTGAGATCAATGGTGTATTTAATTGAATGGATCTTTGCAGGTTTTGAAGTCCTCTTTCTTTCATACGTTATCTCCTCTGTCTTTATACCAAGTGAGTGAATGAGTAATTATTCTCTGGTTTTAACAGCCGAGGGAACTGAAGCTGAGACAAGTTAGGTGACTTGCCCAAGACCATCCAGAGAGCGGCCCAGCTTGGCATAAAACATAAGTCGGCTGACTACAAGTTCATTGCTCTTTCCATGAGAGGAAAGCCCAAACACATTATAAGGCATGCTGGTATTATCTGTGCATGCAATGGCTCCAGCTTCTAGAATTTTATTTTATTTTATTTTAAGTAAACTCTACTGCGGGGCTTGAAATCACAACCCCAAGATCAAGAGTCACATGCTCTACAAACTGAGCCAGCCTGGCACCCCTCCAGCTTCCAGAATTTTAAAAGTCCCTTTTCAACCTATACTAAAAGAAAGCTAAACTTAAAAGGAGAGGAAGGGGGAAGGAGGCTTTTAGTTATACAATTGGCTCAGGCAAAAGATGTAGGCAAAGCATAATGCTCTAAAATTTTCACCTGTCTCATGAAAAGGGAGGTAGAGCTAAAGCAGAAAGCTATAAAAGGTCAACTACAACAACAGTATCACATTATTATCCTTTTTTCAACATGTGATAACAATTACTAGGTAATAATACATAATACTCAAGTAATACTTTTTAAAAAAATTTTTCTAATGTTTATTTATTTTTGAGAGAGAGAGAGTGAGCAGGGGAAGGGCAGAGAGAGAGAGGCAGACACAGAATCTGAAGCAGGCTCCAGGCTCCGAGCCATCAGCACAGAGCCCAACGCACGGCTTAAAGAGACAGACCGCGAGATCATGACCTGAGCTGAAGCCAGCCCCTTAACCGACTGAGCCACCCAGGCGCCCCTCAAGGAACACTTATCATTAAGAAACTTATATAGTACTTACCATATTCTAGGTACTGTTTAATATTCTAGATATGTAAACTCGATTTAATCTTGCCTCTCTAAGAGGGAGATATGATTATGATTTCCATTTTATAGATGAGAAACCTGAAGTACAGAGAGGGTACGGAAGTTGCTCAAGTCACATGAGCAGTAAGTGATGGGGCCGTGATACAAACCCAGAGAGCTGGACTTCCCAGGGCCACTTAGCCACTATCGTGCATTGCCTCTTCTGAAGCCTGCACAACTTCTAGGAACAGCTAGACTTTGCTTTGCTCTAAGCTAGGGATGTCCCTCCACACTGCTCTCATAACACCCTATACAACCCCTGTCCAACTCCTCACCTTCTCCATAATCACTTGTTTAATTGTCTTTCTCCATAGTCTCAAAGGTACGGAGGCAGATCCTGTGACTCGCTCATTCACCAGTCACCCAAGCACCTGGTTCAAGGCCTGCACCATCATAGTTGCTCAATGCATACTCGTAGAAATACTTATTAATTTAACAAGCTCTTCTATAATGTTTACCATGTGTCAGGTACTGTTCAAAGAACAAATATTAAAACATCCCAGGAGGTATATACTGTTTTATAGATAAGGAAACTGAGGCACAGAGAAGTTGAGTAATCTGAACAAGGTCACAGACTAGCAATGAGTAACAAAGTCAAGATTGCAACCGAGGCTGTCTGACTTCAGGGTCCATGTTCTTTTTTTTTTTTATTTTATTTTTTTAATTTTTTAACATTTATTAATTTTTGAGAGACATAGAGACAGAGTGTGAGCAGGGGAAGGGCAGAGAGAGAGGGAGACACAGAATCTGAAGCAGGCTCCAGGCTCTGATGAGCCATCAGCACAGAGCCCGACATGGGGCTTGAACCCACAGACCGTGAGATCATGACCTGAGCTGAAGTCGGCCGCCTAACCGACTGAGCCACCCAGGCGCCCCAAGGTCCATGTTCTTAATGACTAGGCTGAATGAATACACGCACGAATGAATGAAGCATCTATTTGTATGTACTCTATAATCTGGGATTGCTGTTCTTTAGGCTTTTGTGGTCAAGTCGTTTTCTTAGTGGCTTCTTCATGGGCTTCCTTCATGGCTTGGGCTTGTTATTTTTCACTGGCCTCTTCCAGTGGAAAGATGAGGAACATCACAATCGCAGCTTGGCTGAGTGACGTACGAGATGTTTCTGTCTCGGTTACTCTGCTTTTTATTTAGTCTCTGGAAATGTCTCAAGGTAGAAATAGTTGTCCACATGTTTGGAAAAGAATTAAAGAACTGAATTCTCTCACAGCGTTGTGAGAAGTCAGTAGAGTGCCAAATGGGAAAAAAAGGCTAAAAGATCTATTTTGTGTCTAAACATGTAGTGTTATTTTGCTGATACCCTCAGATTCCAAGTATATTGTGAAAAAAAAATATTGAAATACAATTAAACACGCATTTAAATATTTAAACAGAAATGTCTACTCTGATATTTTTACAGCTTATTATTTGCTTGGTTTGTTCTATAAAAGCTTATGCATGAAAATAGGATCCTCGCTTCTTAAAAACTATTTGATACCTATTGGAATACAAGGAGGAAAAAAAATGCACAGTTGGGAAACAAATGGGCCTGTACATATGCAGATTTTTCTTTTTATTCCTCAGTCTCTTTACTGGTATTTTGAGGACTTGGAATGAGGAAAATCACCCAGAACTGTGCCCTGAACAATGGAGAAAGAGTTACCATGATCGAGTGTACATTTTCTCCCACTTTATTCTCCTCAGAGCGTGAAGCATACGGGCCACCTCAATGTGTAGGACTGAGCCTCGTGGGCCGGCGGGTGCTCAGTAAATACTTATTGAAGAGAGCCTCGCATGGAAGGGAAGATACAGTTCGATGTCCCTATGTTCTAGAATGGCTCTTCAAAAACGCAGATCAGCCTCCCAAAGAAACGAAGTGAAACCAAAAATCCTGTTTTCCCAAAGTTTTTGTGGCAATTGGACCCAGAGGAGAAATCAGAAAATATTTAAACCACAAACCCAAAGTCCTTAAATGGGGTAGTTTTTCAAGGTCTTCCAGATGAATTATAAATTATTATAGTCTTTGTCTCTGTCTCTGAATTTTCCCCCCAGTAGAAGGAATTTATTTTATTTTGGTACCACATTGAGAGTACACCGAAAAGAATCTCTCCCTCCCGTCTTACCTCCCAAGCCAACAGTTCCTTCCCAAAAGGGATTCACTATTACTAGTTTCTTGTATATCCGCCTGGAGATATTCTTTGCATACATGTTTTTTTCTCAAATGATAATATACCATACATAAACTTCTGTTCTCTGTTTTTTTCACATACCAAGACATGATGGACAGGGCTCCACACCAATATATACAAAGATCTGTATCATTCATTTATGTGACTGTATAGATTTCCATCGTATTAATATACCGTAATACCTTTAGCCTGTCCACTATCATTGGACAGTTAGGACTTATATTTTACTATTATAAACAATACTGAAAAGAATATACTTAAACATACATAAACCATGGATATTTTAGAGGGATAATAACACTAGGTAAACACTAAAACAGAAGGTTATTTGAAACCTTTTTCAGGGTACTTATTTCCAAATTTAAAAAAAGAACAAAATTAAATCTCCAGTAGTTGAGGTGAATAATGAACTATAACAGAAATTAGAGATTTGTAACATGCAAAAGAAAACTGGTTTTTTTGGGGAATGACTTACTGTCTGTATGAGTAGGATGGTTTACAAATTAAGTGAAGTATTAGGGCGCCTGGGTGGCTCAGTCGGCTAAGCATCCAACTTTGGCTCAGGTCATGATCTCGCGGTTCGTGAGTTCAAGTCCCGCGTTAGGCTCTGTGCTGACAGCTGAGGGCCTAAAGCCTGCTTCGGATTCTGTGTCTCCCTCTCTCTCTGCCCTTCCCCTGCTCACAGTCTGTATTTCTCTCTCTCAAAAATAAATAAACATTAAGAAAATATTTTTAAATGTATTTAACAAATTAAGTGAAGTGTTTAGATAGCAGAACAAGATGGTTGAGAAGAAATAACCTTAGCTCCGAGCGCACAGATTTTTCCAGTGTACAAATGCCTTAAAGCTGGAAAAAGTATAGAATACAGGACTACAAGTTTGAAATTATTAAGCTGAGGGAAATGTCTTAGTCATGAAAACAGAGCAGAATAAACAGGTTCAAATAGGTTGCAGGGAAACACGGCAAAGTGAGAGGTAGGAACAAGGGCAAGGCAGTCACAGTGGAACTAAGAGCAAGTTATGACTTTTTTTTTTTAACAGAAAGTTCTTTTTTTTATTTTTTTAACGTTTATTTATTTTTGAGACATAGAGACAGAGTGTGAGCAGGAGAAGGGCAGAGAGAGAGGGAGACACGGAATCCAAAGCAGGCTCCAGGCTCTGAGCTGTCAGCACACAGAGCCCAACACGGGGCTTGAACTCACAGACCGCGAGATCATGACCTGAGCCGAAGTCGGCCGCCCAACCGACCGAGCCACCTGAGTGCCCCCAAGTATTGACTTAAAAAGAAATAATGTCAACATCCAAAGGACGGCTCTACAATGATGGGCCCAAATAGGGTCAACACAAAACCCATGGAAACCTCTTTGCAAATATGATTTTGTATCTTGGCCCGAGACCAACCCTTCTCCTTTCAACTTGGGGAAGGATTAGACAGGAGAAGCTGGGGTCAACAAAGAGGGTAACCAATGTATATACCACTGGTTTTGCCTGAATTTCTGGACAGCTAAAGCCCAGGCATGTGACCTAGGCTCTGCAACAAGACGCTCTTTCCAGGACTCACCGAATGATGCAAGGAGGAAGGGTTAGCCGGATGTTACCTGTGGCTCAGTGCCATCTGAGCCGTGCAAAACAATGATGTTGGATGTGATGCTTGCAACGTTTGTCCTCTTAACCAGACTGCTCCAGCAGCCTGCCCCTTGGGTCCTGCCTGTTTTCTAAGCCTGGTTCTCCATTTCCCAGCCAATCCTGTGAGTCATCCGATATCCTTCTAATAAATTTATTTTCCACTTAAGTTAGCCAAGGTCCATGGCTGTTTTTTGCATTCAAGAACCCTGATACAGTGAACATGAAGAAAACAACCTCAGCTGGAGCCAGCCTCTGACAGAAGCAAGGACAGCAGCAGAGATCTGGGGAACTCTGGGGAACTGGGGTCCTACGTGGGATAACCTCTAACGTTGAACTATAGGCTTGGTCTCTTCAAGTAAGATCAGAAAAGACAAAAGCAGGGCAAAGGTACACGGGTCTCTGGGAATCTCTCTCTCTCTCCCCCTCCCTTCTTTTAAAAATTTTTCATGTTTATTTATTTTAGAGAGAGAGAGTCTGAGTAGGAGAAAGGGTGCAGAGAGTGAGACACAGAATCCGGAGCAGGCTCCAGGCTTCGGGCTGTCAGCACAAAGCCCAATGTAGGGCTCGAACCCATGAACTGGGAGATCACGCCATGAGCCGAAGTCAGAGGCTTAACCAACTGCGCCACCCAGGTGCCCCTCCCCCCACCTTCTGATGAAGTTATCAGGGCTGTAGGAGGATAAATGAATGCTCTTCTCTCAGCGAAGGAGAGCAGGAGAAAGGAAGGGCAGAGAGTCAAAAGGAAACTGATGGAACTATCCAGGTCAGGGCTGCAGATTCCAAACTCAATTGTTCAAAGGGAGCTCGGTGGCAGGTGGCAAGAGTCTATAACTTGGAAACAGTAAGACACCATGAGCAGGCTGAATGATTGTCTGCGATACTAGCATAGAAGGACTTGAGCCCTGGCACTTCATCCGTTAGTGATTTGCTTTGCTTTGCCTGGTACATTGCAGGTCCTCAATAGATCTCTCCTGAATGAATAAAAGAACAAAGATTGGACATCCACCATTAGTTGGCATAATGGGGCACCCTTTTGTTGGTAGCATAGAGTGACACTGGGATTTCAATTGAGACCTGTCTGACTCTGACAGAAAAATTCTTTTTCTTTTAATTTTTTAAACATTTATTTTTGAGAGACAGAGAGAGAGAGCATGAGTGGCGTAGGGGCAGAGAGAGAGAGGGAGACATAGAATCTGAAGCAGACTCCAGGCTCCGAGCTATCAGCAAAGAGCCCAACATGGGACTCGAACCCACAAACCGTGAGATCATGACCTGAGCTGAAGTCGGATGCTTAACCGGCTGAGCCACCCAGGCGCCCCTGAAGTCCAAATTCTTAATCATTGGGCTAGCTTATCTACTTCCCGGACCCCTATAGCATTAACTGTGGAGGATTCTGCTGCCTGCCAAACCATGTGGGGGCAGCCCTCACGCTGCTGGTGCTCACCAAGCTGTCACTTGCCCTGGTTGCCATCTCCTCCCTCTGTAAGCATCGTCGTCATGGCAGAGATGCTGGATTTTCCACAGTGCCAAAGGTCCTCTGAATTCTGGGCAAGTGTGCCTTGCATATCACACTTTATGAATGAGTGTTAGACATGACGCTTGTAGGCCGACGTCACGCAGAGATTTTAGGGAAATTGCTCTTTCACATTTGACTCAGAGCTCACATTCCCTCCTCTTCCTCGCGCACACAGCTGCTCTTGGGTGCCCACATTACTCAGATATGAGTTTATGGAGAGGGCTGAACCAGGACACAGATCTGAGTAACAAGCATGACTCAGTCCATCCCCTGGCCCTCCAGTGACTAAGGTTTTGTTACAATTTTGTATCCCAGGTTCTTCCCTGGAGATTCATCTCTCAGGAAATTTCCTGAGATCTTCTACAGGTAGACTTCTGGTGGCCATCCCTGTCTCCCGGACGTGTCAGACTTGTATGAATCCCAGCAGTAGACACAAGTAGGATTCTCCCTAGGATACTTCTTGGATGAAGTTGGCAGTTTCAAGCAGATCTAACAAATTCCCTTTAACTTCCACGCCATAAAATCAGAAAAAAAAAAAAAAAAAAAAAAAAACCATTTAAATCAATTTTCCATGTTATATGAAGAGATGTAAAAAGCAAAATGAGAGTGATAGAACCAGGTCAGTGGCTGCCTGAGGTTGAGGGTAGAGAGAGAATTCACTGCAGAGGGGTACAAGGAAGCTCATCGGGGTGAGGGCACACTGTTTTATATCTTGACTGTGGTGGGGATTATGTGATTGTGTACTTGTTGTAATCGTTTGCAGTCCTTCCGAAGCCGACTGGGGTGAAAGTAGTTATATGGGAGATGAGTCCCAGGAGTACAGGAAGTGAGGAAGCCTGGAAAGTGAGACAAGGAAGAGAGAAAAACGGTGCTTTAATGGTCAGTTCATTGTGCTGAGCAACTGGTATTCAATCCGGCATTGTCTTGCCTTGAAGTGTATTCCATAATTTCTTATTGTTTCTTAGACATTAACATTTCATTTTTTATTTTTCTAATACACCTTTAAAATTTATTTTTTATTTATTTTTTAATGTTTATTTTTGGGAGAGTCAGAGCATGAGTGGGGGAGGGGCAGAGAGCGAGGGAGACGCAGAATCCAAAGCAGGCTCCGGGCTCTAAGCTGTCAGCACAGAGTCCAACGCAGGGCTGGAACTCACAAACCATGAGATCATGACCTGAGCCAAAGTCAGACACTTAATTGACTGAGCCACCCAGGCGTCCCTCTAATACACCTTTTAGAAGTTTATTTAAATTTATTTATTTATTTTGAGAGAGACAGAGAGAGTGCAAGTGTGGGAGGGACCTAGAGAGAGGGAGAGAGAGAATCCCAAGCAGGCTCCACACTGTCAGCACAGATGCCGGAAACCATGAAACATGAGTTCATGACCTGAGCCAAAGCCAAGACTCAGATGCTCAACCAACTGAGCCACCAGCTGCCCCATTTCTTAGACATTTTTTATTGATTGAGAGAAAAAGAGAGAGAGACACACAGAGACAGAGAGAGACAGAGAGAGACAGAATACCAAACAGGCTCCACACTTGGCACAGAGCCCGCGTGGGGCTTGTTCCCACAAATCACAAGATCATAACCTGAGATGAAACCAATAGACACTGAACTGACTGAGCCACCCAGGTGCCCCTATATTTAGTTTTAATTTAAGTAGACTCCACACCCCAATGTAGGGCTCAAACTCACAACCCCGAGATCAAAAGTCACATCCTCCACTAACTGAGGCAGCCAGATGCCCCTCTTAGACGTTTAATTTTAAACAGTACTTTTAGGAATAATTGAAAAGCTAGGATAACATAGGCTTCCTCCAGAGAATTTCTGTTTCCTTGTCCCGAGCACCTCACGGTGCTAGCAGCCAAGGTCAGGACTGGGTTACCTACCTCTGCTTTCCGCAAGTAGGGCATTCTAGGGTCCCAGTCAAGTGCAGAAGGAATCCACCTTTAGATGTATTGAATTTGAACCCCTATTCCTTCAGCCCCAGGTTCCATGAAGCCACCCCACTTTTCAGGTGCTCCCTTAAGATTAATTAGCAAATGGCCCAAGGTAAAAGAAGTTCTTCAATATATTTAACAAGGAGGGGGTTCTTTATCTTGGGCACCCAACAGACTTATCTTTGATCATTGGCCAAAGGCAGGCTTGTCTCTTATATGCTTTTTTTTTTTTTGCATGAGCAACTGCCCCTTCCACAGAAATGGCCTCAATTCATCTGTTTAAGCTCCAATTCTTTCCCAGGTCAAGGTCAACTATATTATTAGGACTTCGAGGCCTTTTAGTAAATGCTTCTGGTATTTATTCAACTTCTTTTTAACTGCCATTAATGAAAGAATAAAAGAATTTATATTTAAAGAGCATCCAAGGACCGGATATGGACAAATTTGAAGAGACAAATCTGGATGGTCCCTCTTTCAGTACCGTGGTGGATAACTGTTCAGCAAATATTCACTCCATCCAACTTCTACGAGAGGAGTCTACTTCCCAGCTCTTTGGAGTTAAACTTGGTCATGTGATTTGCTTTGACTCCTGAGATGTTGCCAAAGAGGCGCAAGAAGAGGCTTCGAATGTGCTTACGTATTTGGGCTTGCCCTCCTTGCTCTCTGCACCCCGGTAAGAACTTTGCTCAGGACGCTGCTGCTCCTCCAGCCTGGGCCCCAGAATGAATGCGCATGAAAGCAATCCTGAGTTGAACCCACAGAGGAGACAACCCCAGCTGGATTTGCAGCTCGAAGCAGAACCATTCAGATGAGCCCACTTTAGATATGCTGACCCCTCAGCAGACCTGCAGCTGCCGGAGAGAAAACAAATGATAATTCTCTGAAGACCCTGTATTTTGGGTGTAGTTAGTTACACAGCACTTTTGTGGCAACAGCAAAGCCTGGCAAGATGCAGGCTCAATAGATGGGCGTTACCGCAACGCAATAAAAGGCCAGTATCAGAATCTGAGCTCCAGCTTTTATTTGCTGACACAGGTCATTCCCCACCCAGAAGTTCTCTTTATACATAATTGTCTTGATGCTCCCCCCCATCTCATTATCTATATGTAGTTAAAACATCACAGGAACCGTGGTCCTGGGACCACCCCCAGCGCTCCCCGCCCCCGACTTCTTTGTAGAGGTGTACCGGTCTATTTATGCCAGGCTAAAATTAAGCATGTGTCCATGTGGAACAATAAGGACTAATGCCTTGCTGTATCTCTGGTATGTTCTCCCCACGAAATCTTATTTTGCCTTTACGCTATGCAGCACTAAGTGGTGTGTGTGCCTCTGCCCCTGTGCACAATAAAGGCAAAGATTGGTCAGAATCATCTCGTATGCTGTTACCGAAAGCCAGAACTCCTAATTGCGCTGTTAAAAACCCATTACCCGAACTTAACAAATTTTACTATTTTTTGACATGTGCATTTTTTAAATTGTTTCCTGGTGTTATTGCTGATACATATGAATGTTATCGATTTTTGTATGTTGATGATATATCCAACAGCTTTGCTGAAATCTCTTTAGTTTTCATTGTTCATGTGAACAATTCTCCATATTCTCTGGAATTTCTATACTGACAATCATGATATCCGTATGCGATGAGCACTTTTGGTTTCTTCCTAGCTCGTGAATCTCTTGTTTCCTTTTTACATCTTTTTGCAGTGGCTAGCCCCTCCAGTATGACACTAAATACTAACTATGGTAATAGGGAACATTCTTGTCATGTTTTAAAGAAAATGGTTTTGAAAGTCCCCCATTAAGTGTAATTTTTGCTGTAGGTTTTTAGTGGATTAAGAAAGTTCCCTTTTAGTCCTAGTTTGCTAAAATGTAAATTTTAATCATTGAGCATTGACTTTTACTGAAAGCTTTTCTGCATCTATTAGAATGCTATGTATTTTCTAGTTTAATCTGTCGATATGGTAAATTATACTGTATTTATCTCCATAAGTGAAAAAGTTGAGAAAGCAAAGTTGAATAAGAGAGATATTATCTATTTCTTGAATCGTTGCAAAATATTAGTGTCTTTTAGGAGGGGAAACTCGACTACTAATTCGATTCTTTGATGAGTATGTCCTTGAATGATGTAATTGTTTTCATTGTGAAGCATATCACACACGAGGGTACAAAATGTAATCATATCTCCTAAAAGTAATAGTAACACGAATACCTGTGTCTACAGGACCCATTAAGAAACAGACTAGCAGCAAGTTCTCTGCATAACTCTCCCAGATCATGGCCCTTTTTCTCCCCATAGAGATAATAATTCAGCACTGGGGGCTGAATCTTATATAAAACATTTCCTGAGGGGCGCTTGGATGGCTCAGTTGCTTAAACATTCAACTTCAGCTCAGGTCATGATCTCATGGTTCATGGGTTCAAGCCCCTTGTAGGGCTCTGTGCTGACAGCTCAGAGCCTGGAGCCTGCTTCTGATTCTTTGTCTCCCTCACTCTCTGCCCCTCCCCTGCTCACACTATGCATGTGTGTCTCTCTCTGGAAAATAAAAATAAACATTAAAAAGATTAAAAAAAAAACATTTCCTTGATTTTCTTCGTAAGTTTAACTCTATGTATCTCTGGGCAATGTTATTTAGTTCTGCCTATTTTTGAACTTTGTATAAATTGTATCATATTGTTAATTGTTGTATATATTCATCTGTGACTTTCTCCCTTTGCCCTATATTTTGTTTTTGAAAATCATTCTTTGAGAGGTGCCTGGCTGGCATAAAGCCTGCGACTCTTGATATCAAGGTTGTGGGTTCAAGCCCCACATTGGGCATGGAGGCTACTTAAAAAAAATCATTCTTTGAAATTGAAATGTGTAGCTGTAGTTCTTAATTAACTAAATGCTGTATAGTTTTAGCCTGTATTAAATTACTCTTATCCATTCTACTACTGGTTGACATTTGGGTTGTTTCTAGTGCTTTTGTTATTGCAACTAATGCTACCATTAAGTCTCCTGGCATACATGTGTCATATTTAGACACACTCATTTGTACACACACCCCCCCAGGAGTGGGATTGTTCGGTTAGAGGGTAAATATGAACGGGCCATTTGTATTACATGAATGATTAAAAAAAATGAAGGCAGCAAACTACAGTCTGTGAGCCAGCTACCTATTTTGGTAAATAAAATTTTATTGGAACCAAGGCCAGGATTAGGGGGAGGGAAGTGAGGCAGGGTTTTGCCAGTTTAGGGTTGGATCTTCTTTTTATTTTATATTTTAATATTTTGTTCATCATGGAGGTTTTTTTGCATTAATTTTGATTAAAAAATATGATATCAAAATATCATTTACCTTGATTACTGCATCTTTTGCTGCTGGCTTAAATTTTCTGCCCCAGGTGAATGCCTCCCTCACCTAACCGAGCCCCAGCCCTGCCCTAGTCTAAACCACTTATTATCTCCAGGCCCACTTCTGCAATAGCTTCCTGACTGGTCTCTCCACTTGCACTTTTGCCGCCCATCTTTGATCCATTCTCTATACTCGGCAGCCACCCTGATCTTTCAAAAAGATAACTGATCTGCTTACTCCTCTGCTCTAAACCATTCAATTGTCTCGAAATAAAATCCAAATTCCACTAGACCCTCATTCAATCTGGATTTTGCCTTCTTTCCTAACTTCATCTTCTACCACTCTGCTTTCCTATGCCCTAAGATCGCTGGCTAACTTTCCATTTCTGGAATATGCTAAGCTCATGTTTGCCTCCTGGTCTCTGGCATGGGCCATTCTTTGAATGAGTCACCTCTTTTAAACCTTTAACTTTCAGATTAGGTTATCTCTTTAGAGAGGCTTCCCAATTTAAAGTAAATCCCCTCCTGATAGTTCTATTACTCTGTTCTTTTTCCTTCCTAATACTTTGACCACATTAAAGTAGAGTTTTATTTGCTTATTACTGTGTTTCCTTGTTTTTTGTCTTCCCTTTGAAAGCCTAACATCTTTGAGGAGTTCAGTGCTTTCCTCATTACCAACACTCAATATTTAGCACTCAACTTCTCATTAAATATTTAAAACCAAGAGAAAAAGATAAACCTAAAGTAAATGGAGTTTTGGAAAAAGGGCCCCCCAAACAGAGTGGTATTGCTATTCATTAATAAAATTAAAACAATCTGGCCATAACAAGGGTCACAAAACCGATCATTTCCCTTGGACCAGCAGGTCTACAATTGAGACTATACCCCAAGAATAATTTGAAAGTTTTATTTATTTAAAATATCCATGGGGCACCTGGGTGGCTCAGTCAGTTGGGCGTCTGACTTCGGCTCAGGTCATGATCTTACAGTCCGTGAGTTTAAGCCCCACATCGGGCTCTGTGCTGACAGCTCGGAGTCTGGAGCCTGCCTTGGATCTGTCTCCCTCCCTCTCTCTCATCTCCTCTCTGCTCACTCTCTGTCTCTGTCTCTCTCAAAAATAAATAAACATTAAAAAAATTAAAAAAAAATAAAATATCCATATATTAATAATTGACAAAAGTTGAAAAAATTGGAAACAACCGCTAGCACTGATTGCCAATGAACCCTTCCCAGTTTTCCTTCTCCTTCAGCCTAGATAAGCCCAACTATTTACTGCTGTTGTGATGGAACCCAAGTAGATAGCACTATTAGAGAAAAACCACGAAGTTGGGCAAAATACAATTGCCATAATTTTTAAGTTCACCAATTTCAAACCCATACTCATGATTTCCCTAAAAGCCCATAGTTTCTCCAACAAAGCTGTTTTCATTCTCTCCAGATGCCGTTTCGATATTCATCCTTCTTCTCTTTACCAAGAGAGTCACCATTTGTAAGGCCATTTAGGTTAGAAAATCCGAGAGCCATTTATGAGAACACTTCCCTCATCCAGTTCACCGCCCAGTCCCAGTAAATCTTGAATTCATCACCCCTTTGCTGTCTTCACTGCCACCACCAGCAGAACGGCCACCTGGATGCCTGAACTATTCTTTAAATTAGTTGCTCTTGGGGCGCCTGGGTGGCTCAGTCGGTTAAGCAGCCAACTTCGGCTCAGGTCATGATCTCACAGTCTGTGAGTTCGAGCCCCGTGTCGGGCTCTGTGCTGCCGGCTCGGAGCCTGGAGCCTGCTTCAGATTCCGTGTCTCCCTCTCTCTCTGCCCTTCCCCTGCTCATACTCTGTCTCTATGTCTCTCAAAAATAAATAAACGCTAAAAAAAAAAAAATTAGTTGCTCTGTTTTCATTCTTGCTCTTCTCCTGTCCATTCTCCACACAGCCTAGTGTTCTATTTTATAAAAATGTTTAAAGCTAATTCATATACGTAACAATAAACCAATCCAGCAATTCATGAAGAAAAATTCTCCCTCCACCACTTTCCAATTGCAATCCCCCAAGGTATCCAACCACACAGGAAATATCTGACGTGTAGGGAGCCTCCCATTCTGTCTCTGTGCTAAATGAAAATGTATTCAAATATTTTTGAATTCTTTTTTATTTCTAAAAACAAATGGATTACATTATACACCATACATTATGTTGTACTTTACTTTTATTCTTTTTTTTAGTTGAAAAAAATTTATTTTAAGTGGGCTCCACAGCCAACGTGGGCCTCGAACTCACAACCCTGAGATCAAGAGTCACATGTTCCACAAACTGTGCCAGCCAGACATCCCTTATTCTTTACCCAACAATATATCATGGACATTCTTTCAGGTCAATATAGAGTTCTTTTCCTTTCTCTTTTTTATATTGCTATGTAATATTCCAGAGAATGGAAGTATAAAATTTAAATTAATAACTTTCCCAGTGATGGATACTCAATAGCGTGAGCTTTTAAAACTGTAAATCAGATCGTGCCTCTTCCCAGGGCACCTGGGTGGCTGTCCGTGGAGCATCCAACTTTGGCTCAGGTCATGATCTCACGGTTTGTGGGTTCGAGCCCAGCATCAGACTCCCTGCTGTCAGCGTGGAGCCTGCTTCAGATCCTCTGTTTCCCTCTCTCTCTGCCCCTTCCCTACTTGCGCTGTCTCTCTCAAAAATAAACAAACATTAAAAAAAAAAAAAAGATCATGCCTCTTTCCTTGGAAGGCTTTGCTTTTCACACGGAATAAGATCTGTATTTCCTACCATGGCCTAAAAGGCCCTGGATGATCTGGTCCTCGCCTCTTGTTAAATTCACCTTACACCACTCCTCCTCTTGCTCGCCATACCTGACACTCACTAGTCTTCTGAGAAGGTTTTTTTCCACCTCATGGTCCCTGCTTCTCTCTTCTCTTAACCTGTAAAGATCTTCCCTGTCTGAGTTCCCCACTTTTATTTTCTCATAACATCTTATAAACACTTTCACAGTATTCATCACAAGTTATTATCTTGTATAAGAAAGTATATTTGTATGTCTGATTACTTCATCTCTGCTTCCTCTACGAGGCACCATGCTCTATGAGGACAGGTATATACTGTTTTGCTGACCTCTGATTCGCTGTACTCAGAACCTGGCGCAGTGATTGAAGGTAGAAAACATTTATGGTGTGAAAAGATGATATAGCTTACACTGACTAATCACTAACCAAGTTAGATAACACAATTTAATGTTAATTATAACTTTTAAAATGATATGAGATCACGTATTCTATGGCCAAGTCTTACGAAGTGAGATATACATATGTGTGAAAACTTGGTAACGCAGAGCAGACTGGCAGGAGAGAGCACTAATTAGTTAGTGACCTAGGAAATGTCACTTCTTTGCTGTGAGTCTCCGTCAACGCATGACCCTCAGCAGGTGTGGTATTGCCCCCTAGTGCTGGATACTCTGAGAGGTATTACTGGTCTTTAGAGAGCAGAGGCCAGGTAACCTAGACTTCTTGCAAAATGTGGACTGTTTCTCAGTGAAAAATTATTTTGTGCCTCTCGTGGCTTTTAAATGCCCCAGCGTAGGGAAACTAAACCTGTGTATAACTATCTGTACCTAAAACCTGACCTATTTTACATATGGACACAAAGCTATTCTTTATTTTTACCTAATTACAACAGTAAACGTTTTAGGAATGCATAAGAGAGTTTAGTGTCATCCACCAGAAGTGCCTGAAACACCACACCTGTGTCAGTTGTAGCTTTCACGTTCTTGGGGGTTTTACTTAAAAATGCCAGCGCTTGATTTATGACTTGATTATATTTTCTAGAATGGTTATGTCTGAGCATTTATACACTGAAACAGAAATCGGAGGCGCCTGGGTGGCTCAGTCGGTTAAGCATCCGACTTCAGCTCAGGTCGTGATCTCATGGTTTGTGAATTCCAGCCCCGCATCAGGCTCTCTGCTGACAGCTCAGAGCCTGGAGCCTGCTCCAGATGCCATGTCTCCTTCTCTCTCTGCCCCTCCCCTGCTTGCGCGCGCTCTCTCTCTCTCAAAAATAAATAACATTAAAAAAATTAAAAAAAAAAAGAAATCGATGTATTAAAAATTACTTTCTTTGTATTTTTTTGTATTATATTTTCTATTCAATTTACACCAACATCGTGCATGTATATGCAGGTTATATTATCTATGAATTTCATCTTAGGCTAATAAAGGAGATATTATGAAAATATTTGTCATTTAAAAAAGGTGTTGTGTTAAAACAAGGTTGTGAAACCGTGGATTCGATAGATGAGGATTAAGATCTCTTCCAGTTTTTAATGCAATGGCTCTAACCTTTAATAATGGAAAGGATTCTTTTTTTGTTCTTTTCATTCCTTAGTTTATGTTCCACCATAAAATTGGTAAGAAAAAAACAGACACACATTAAAAAAACACATCTACACTGAATGTTTTTAGACCGTTACCGAAAGGTGAGTCCAAACGATTTCTCAAATTTCCTTGCTAGACATTTCAGGATTTTATAATTTCAAATTTATGGTTAGTTGTGAGTTTATCACGTTCTTTAAGTTGTCACCAAATAAGTTGTTGTCTCTAGCCTTGATAGTGATGAAACTGTAACACAAAGATCTAATGTCTTAAAAAAGAAAAAGAATAAAATGAAGGCTTCTCACTGGGAGATTAGGTTCACAGACTTAAAATCGCAGCCTTTTCTCCTATTCCTTCTGTTTAAAATTTTTCATCAATTATTATATACTACGTATTTTAATCATATATTTTAAAAATTGATTGTCTCCTCCCCCTTTTCCTTCACCCAACACACCTAGAATAGATACAGGCATCCTTAGAATAGAAACGGAATTTTGTGTTTACTCACCGTAGTCTTCCCATGTACGGAACAGCGCCAGGCACACAGGAGGAGCTCAGTGAGCATTTATTGTATGAATGGGCGAAGAATACACGCAATAAGGAAAACTGAGTGTTTCGAGCGCCACTTTCACCAGAGTTCTAGGGGACCGGCGGGAGGGATCAGGAACTTGATTTTTGTGATAGAGGATTCCTCGGCGCTCGTAGCGATTGCGAGTACATTCTTACATTCTTTGGGATGTACTGATGTGTGGTGGTTGGTGAACTTCATGCGCAGAACCGTACAGGTAGAACACCGAAATAACAATAATCTGCAGCGAAGTCCACATAATGTTCTCAAATTTATATCATCAGAAACACGTTTCTCTAAGTGCATAGGTCTATCGTTCTCTTGTACATCTGTACAGGACAATGTAGGATACTTCTTCACTGGAGATTAACGGTGAGGATGGGATCAAGGGTGGTGGCTCCAAAATGCGCAAACACGGGAACGAGGTAACGCTCACTTTTCGCAGACAGACGCCAATTCAGAATCAAAGCCTCACCCTAGATCAAATCCCGCGCTCCTCCTACCGGCAACCTGCCTCTACCCCGCCCCCTTTAATACCTATGGTGGGCGGGGCAGAGAAGAGACGTTCCCGGCTCCCCCTAAATTGGTTAAGCTCGTCCGAGTTCCGTTATCCCATTTCTGAGCACACACCGAGGAAACGGAGCCGCTAACGAAGACCGCCGACTCGATGACAGCGGAGCTTTACACGAGGACAGAGAACGAAGCAAAATACGAAGAAAGGCAGTAGTGTAGCGGCCACGTGAGGCGGGCGATCCCGTCCACCCTTCGAGCGAGAACTTCAACTCCCGGCTTGCAGCTGGGCGGTTACCCTCCGCGGACTATAACTCCCAGGGTGCTGCGGGAGCGGCCGCCCGGCTCTCCTCCCGCCCCTCCCCCGCCCCTCCCGGCCGGATCGGCGTGCGCCTGCGCACCGGAGGCCGGAGGAGTCTTACCCTAATGTAAGATGGTGGCCCGTCTGGCTGTGGAACCCACCGAAAGCTGAGAGTCTGTCTCTCAGCCGTAAAGGTCGGACTCGCTGAAGCAATCAGGCCCGGTTCTGAAGAGTTTTTTCCCCGACACTCGTTCAGTGGTCTCTTGTGAGGACGCGGCAGCGCGTGGAGTCGGCTAAGGGAAAAGCGAGGCAAGGCAGGCGGGTGAGTCTATGCGGGGCTGGGCTTAGGGGAAACCCGGGGCTGACCGGCTACGAGAGAGCGGAGGCTTCGCTGGGACTGTGCAGGCCGCACCCCCCTTTCTCCCCACCCCCCGCCTCATCTTCACCCTCCTCCTCCTTGGTCTTCCTCCTCCTCCTCCTCTTCCTCCCTCTCCCCTCTACGCCACAGCAGTTACCACCAGGAAAAGGGAGCGGGGCAGAAGGCGGCGCGGCGGCGAGCACCGACTCCTTCGAAAATTTCTTCAACTGGGGAGCCGAGGCGGCTTCTCGTCTTCAGCTCTCTCTCCTACGTTTCTGTAGGGGCAGAAATCTTGGGTCTCAGTGCTCCCTTGTTTGCCCAGCCCTCTTTCCCCTCCCTGACGTCCTTGTCCCGGTAGCCCCCGTCTCCCAAGACCCAAGCCATCACTTCCACTCTGACCCGAGTTGTTGGTGCTCGTCAGTCCCACTACTCATCATTGCCCACTCGTCCTGCTGTTTGTTTTTTGCTCCACTGCTACCACTCTGGAGTTACCCTTTGCTCCCCTCTTGTGCTTGCAATCAGCCCCTACTCTCTCGGCCACACTAGCGCTCCTTCCGATTTGCAGTCTTTCCTTTGACCACATCTGTCATTTTAAAGCTGCCCCTTAAGTATCTAGATTATGCTGCTGCCCGATCTAACCCACCTGTTTCACAGCTTTCTTGGGAATTGTCCGTTCCTTCCCTCTTTTCTATACAGATTCTTTCAACATACACTTGCAGAAAAAAGGGATGCCCCGTGTTGGCCCCTGAAAAGTCAAGTTGGGAAGTGAATGAAGCGAGGTAGGATCCTGTTAAACGTTATGAGCGGAGATCATTTATTCAGGCTACTCGGGTCGGGAGAGGAACGTTGCCTTTTTGCTTTCAGTGATCTATTTGTGGATTATTCGCTCTGGTGGGACGTGTTTTTTTTTTTTCCCCCTATTTTTAACCGGTTTCTCCATGCTGCTAAGCATTGTACCGAATTACCTCTCCCCAGGACATTTAATGTGTACTCTGATTATACCAACAAATTAGCCTAGGCATTTCAAAATAAGATAAATCTGGCGTAGAACCAAATCACTCTGCCAACTCCACAAGAGAATATAGGAGAGATTTTGATTATCTGCTGGTTATATGTGGGTTACAGATCCTTTCCATATTGAAAATTGATTATTGACTAAGCAAGTTCTATTGAGGTTCAGCTTAATTGATGGCATACTTATGGTTCCAGTGGAAATTTCCTTTCCAGCTAATATCAGGCTTAGTATTTTTGGATTTGGGAAGTTCTCTCTTTTTAGCATTTTTAGAATGGTAGGTATCTGAATAAATTGTCTTCTCTTGAAAACTTGTTGGGTATGTATGCAAAAGGAAAGTGAATTTTTTTTTTTCAGAACTAAATTCATTTATTTTTTTTCCACAGAAAAGTAGGGGGCTGGGAAAAGAAATGACAAAGCTATGCCCTTACACGCATTTGTTGGCACTCACTGTCATTATTATCTACGTTAAAAAGCAGAAAACTTGGAGCATGAGGTGGCTCCTGATGTCCATTTTTTGACGAAAGCAAAATTGAAATGCCCTGACTAATGGCATAAGGGGCAATCACACCACTGTGGGGGGGTGGGGGGGGGGATTAGCAGAAGAGAAAACAGGGTTACACAGATCAGATACCTACATTTCAACATTTCAAGTTTAGCATAAATAAGACACTGTGTTCTTAAGACTCAGGTAAAAATGTTAAAAGTCATAGTGGCAACCTCATGCGGTAGTGTACCTCTTATTTGCAAAGTAATAATACCTCAAGTGTAAATACAAATGCATACAGTTACCCTTTTAATCACTTTGGCACAGTACTGTATTACTGTGATTTTTATAAATTTTCCCCGTGATACTCGAGGAATCTTCATTTAGCATTATGTTTACTCAATTGTGGTAAGTGCTCTGCTTTATCCAATATAAATCAAGGTTAGAAAAGTCGTTAACAAAACTGCTTTTAGCCACTTTAAGCCCCAATTTGGGGAAACTAAATAAATCCCTACTCTGAGAATTGCAAGCAGTTTATGTAGCAAGACTTGTCCTGAGTTATAACTTGAGGTTTTTCCTTAAAAAATTACTTACATTTAGTTTGTTAGTAGGAAATTGTTCAATACAACTGATCTTCACCTCTAAAAATATCTATCATTTTTCTTTGTCATACACTGCATAGAAACTTTCCACTTTGTACCTGCAAATGATACTAACACACAGGCTTAGGAAACCCCTGGTAGTCCTCCTGGGCCGATGGGGAAGCAGCGTGTTCTGGGAGAGCACTGTTTGTCTGGCAGAAAAGTGTAAGTGATGTTAATACATCTTTCGTAGAGATATTGCACCTCATTAAGTACATTCTCAAGTTATTGTCTTCACTCCATACTTTTCTCCTGCAGTCATCAAATTCTTAGTTTTAGCACTTGGAAGTCAAAATGAATTTACTCTGGGATCTTTAGTACATTCGGAGAAGATACTTCAATTTTGTTGACATTTTGATAGGAAATCAGGAGCGGTAGTTTCAGAATATTTTTGTATGGTTTAAATCTGTAGATGTAACTTGAACATTGCAGCTTCTCGTGCCTTTTGGTCGTTTGTTTGACAGCTCGGAACACTTTCTGCCAGGTTCAGTAGTTGAATCCTTCAGACGAATAGATGATTTCCCTAGGAAGGTTTTTGAAATGAATTACTTTAAGTTGACTCATGACATAATGTTTGTTTTCATAAGATTGCATAGGCAAATCTTTAATTTTATTAGGGTGAGACCGTTACAATCAAATGACAAAATGCAGGAAAATTTTTGTACTGCCCTTCAACTTTGCTAGCGATCACTTTCAGCTCATTGTTTTGTAAGGGAAAGAGAGGGTAAAAGAGAGTCCTCGCATTAGGGGAATTTTACTTTAAAAATAATTTTTTTTATTTTTTTAATTTATAATAGTTTATTTTCAAATTGGTTTACATATAACACCCAGTGTTCATCCCAACATGTGCCCTTTTTAATGCCCATCACCCCCTCTCCCCCCTTCCTTATCCCCCTCACCCTCAGTTTAAAAATAATTTTAAATGCTTAAGAGAATGAAGAAAATACTTCGTCACTTTCAACAGTATAGTTTCAGAATGCTTCCCTTTCCTTCCCTACTCCTGGTTTTAAGGTGATGCTAGACTCTTCATTTGTGTGTGTGTGTGCGTGTCTGTGTGCTTTGTACCTGCAGATAATACTCAATTGAATCTATCTCAACTCACGTTATTATTTTTATAGACCCTTCAAGTGAAATAGAAACTTTCAATTTGGGAACATCTCAACCTCTGCTGAAAATTCAGTTAGCTTTCTGACATTAAGTGTAGTACAGTCTTGACTTTTAGTGAAGGAAGATACGTTTAGCTCAATTGGTTCCAAAGAAAAACAGTAGGGAAATAGGTTATAGAGATTTTTAGTGTTCTAGAAATAGTATAACTAGAATGTACTACATACTTTTCTCAAAGGGTTTCTTAATCTAAATGGAACTTGTAAATGGTTTTTATCCCACTGGAATAGCATGTATTGGATAAAACTTAACACATTCTGAGATTTAAAAATTTTATGTTAAAAAAGTTTCTGTTACTTCAGAAATACTAGAAAAATCTGCAAATGCCCATTCTTATATAAAATGTGTCAATATCCCTGATAACTTAATGATAGTAATATTTTTTGAGATTATGCAAATATAAAGATGGCATAATTTACTCAATTATGTAGTGATGCAAGGAAAGAAGATAAGTGGGGACTTTTTAATGACATAGTGGTTTTCTGAAAGAGGTTTTTTCAAAATTGTTTTTAATCTTGTAATTATGTGGTCTTCTTTAGTAGAAAAGGTTGTGTGGTAAGTGTTAACTTTTCCAAGTATAGTAATATAATCCAGCGGGTTTCGTCACATTTCTTTTTCATGGTATAATTCTTTTACTTTTTAATCAGAAATTAGTTTATGAAGGAGAAAACTTCAACACTGTTTTGGCCCCTTAGATTAGCCCTGCCCTAGCAGAGTTTTTCTTTTACTAGGAGGGAGAATTCACATGCTACCAAAAAGATGATGATTACTTTTACCTGCTAGAAGAAGTTAATTTTCAAGATAGTACAAGTACAAGGCAGCGTGAGGATGGGTGTATTTTTCTCCTAAGAACTTTATTTGTGAGGAAGGTTTCATTCTTAAAAAACTCTTGTTTATACAAGAGCGTTGTCCTGTTTTAAACTTTAATTGCTTTGGGTGATGAGGAGATGATATATTGCTATTAGGATAAACCTTGCTATTTGTGTGCTTCTCAGATATCTTTTCAAAAACAAGTAGTATGTTTTTTTAGTTACGGTGACTCACATCTTACCTCTTGAGTGTTTAGAGAAAGTATGGAGAGGGAAAATCAAAAATAATCCTTTTGGTTTATTCCTACAACCAGCCCGGAAAAAAAGGCAAAAAAAAGCAGTGTAATTAGAAGAAAAATTAATGACTATCCCACTGAGGTAAGGGGCCACTGAGAGAAGTTAGTAGCTGGTGTCGCATTCCTGCTTTTGGAAGAAGTTAATGATGTTGTAGGGAAAATACTGATTGAATTGTGAAAAGTAGCTAAAGACCGAAATATCAAAGGGGTAGAGCATTCCTTAGCAACAAACAGATACATTGTCATTAAGCCAAATATGTGAAATTTCTTAAGCATGTTTTTCAGTCCTTGGAATAAAGAGGAGGTGCTAATTTTTCTGATTATTTAAGAAACTATTAATTCATTCCCTGTTGAGGGCAATGGGTGTCTTCAGATTGTGGTTTCTTGAAATAGTATTGGCTGATTTGTATTATTTAACATTGATTGTAGCAACTTTCTTTCTTTCTTTTTTTTTTTAATGCTTTTTTTGTATGTTCAATTTTTTTCCTGAAGTTTTTTATTTCCTGAAGTTTGGATGGGCCTTTTTGTGAATGCCGTAATTGAATGAAAATTTGAAATATAAACAGAATTGCTTTCAGTAATAAGATGATTTATTCTTTTGATAGAAAGCCCCCCCCCCTCCCATTTTGGTCACATTTGTTTCTTTAAAACTTATTTTTATTAATCATTAGAATTAGGGTGCTACAAGTTCCTGTCAAATTAGATCTTTCCAGAAATTTGTTTTCTTACTCTGAATGGGGACCTAGGCATTTGTTGGGTAAAGAACATGTTATAATAGTATCTTGGTTTTGTCATTTAGAATGAAGTCAAGACAGTATTAATACTTTAGCCCTGGGGCACCTGGGTGGCTCCGTTAGTTGAGCATCTGACTTCTCTTCAGCTCATGGTCTCGCATTTTGTGGGCTCCAGCCCCGTGTCCAGCTCTGTGCTGACAGCTTGGAGCCTGGAACCTGCTACAGAATCTGTGTCCCCCCTTCTCTCTCAGCCCTCCCTCACTCGTACACACATGTGCTCATTCTGTCTCTCAAAAATAAATAAACATTTAAAAAATACTTAAATAAGCTTAATGTTAAAAAGTTTTAAACAAGTATAAAAGTAGACACCATCTGGGGCACCTGAGTGGCTTAGTCAGTTGAGCCCCCGACTCTCGATCTCAGCATAGATCTTGATTGCATAGTTGTGAGTTTAGGCCCTGCTTTGGACTTCCACACTGGGCATTAAGCCTACTTAAAAAAAAAAGTAGACACCAACTTCTATGTAGCTGTCGCTCAGCTTCATAGATTATCACCTCATAACCAATCTGATTTCATCTATACCCCTATTTACACTACCTCTCATCCCCCTAGTCTTTGACCTACTAGTCATCACATGATTTCATTTGTACTGGAGCTCTTTTGACATAATAAAATATCTTGGTTTTTTATCAAGATTATTTAATCAGCTGTCAAATCAGTAATCTTTGAGTACTTATATATCCACCTTTTGGGCTATGGTCCAACCTCTTCTTCTTAAGAGTTTATTATCGCATTGGGTAAATTTTCATAGTAATTTAATTAGCACTGTCCAAAGCAGTGTCTGAATTATGCGCGGCATCTATAGTCTGAGTCCAGTATGTCAGCGTAGGGATACCTTCAGACTAAAGTCTAGAAGTGAGGCTTCCTAGAGACAGTGGGACTTGAATAAAGAATATATACTATCTGCATAGATGAACATCTCCAGAAGGAGAACATTCCATGTAGGGTAGAAAGCATGAGCAAATACTGGCAGTGACCAGCATGATGTGGAAGGTTGTACGGAGTCTGACCTCAGTGGAACAAGGTTGTAATTTCTGTAAATGGTGTCAGATAGTTAGTATACTAGGGTAGAGCTTGGTTATGAAAAGTGTATTCAGTGTCAGGTTGAATTTCATCTGCTAAACAGTAAGGGACCATCAGAAATGGTTAGGAGGCAGGAGATAACATATAAAACTTGCCTTTTTTTTTTTTTTTTAAAGAAAGGTTGCTTTTCAGTAGATTGCCACATATTTTGGGGTTGACGGTTTAGTTTGAAAAATTAGTGACTAGGCCACCGAGGTAAGGGGCCACTGAGAGAAGTTAGTGTTGAAATTCTGCAGGATCTGGCAGCATCGATTCCAACTGCTCTTCAGTCCCTTATATTCAGAAATGACACCAAGGTTTTAGAGAATAGGGAAATGAAGAAATGTGATCTATTTATCTCTGATAGAAGACTGCAGTTTATTATCCAGGCCTGAAGGGAAGGGATGTGTGATTACTCAAATATCAATCTCAAAAATTTTCTGTAAAAAACATCTACCAGTGTTTTAAAAAACCTTTAGATATTCTTTCACTGGGGAATAAGAGTTTGGAAAGTAAAAGACAGCCTTAATTACACGATTGTAAGAGATGGAACACTTGTAAAAGAAATTTATGCCTCTTCTGCTTCTTATGTGTGAATGAGTTCAGAAGTACTATTAGGAAACTTATATCTGAACAGTTCGTATATTACAGCTAAGTATATATTATTGACTATCTTTAGAGTTTGATAATGACCTGATTAGAGCAGAAGAAATGGCAGAAAATTCTAATGAAGTAGGGCTCTAAATATTGTCAGCTCCACGCTTACTTAACGATGGATAAGTTTAAGTCAGAAGGCTAGAGAAGAATGTAGGGACATTATTATATTAAAATGTGTCCTTTGATTTCTTTTGTTATATTCTTTTTTGCAAAGGTATTACTAAAAATAGATCTGGTTAAACAGCCATATTTGTTTCATTTGGAATTTTTCTTAAGTTCTGAGACTCTTGAAGTTCTTCCTCTTCTTTGTTTTGTTGACTCTTCATAAAACCAGCTTTCTTCATCTATTTTGTATTTCTGGAAAATTTTACATTTGTTTTGTGATGGAAAATTTTACTATTTTATCTAAAAGCAGGGGGGGAAGTAGATTTCTTGCTTCTGGCTTTGGAAATAGTAGGTGAATAATACTGTATTGCCATTTATTCTCTAAGGGCTTCCTTCAGCATCATGTGTATTCCTTCTCTACAGGAATAGCATGTAGATCTCAAGGAT
This sequence comes from Paguma larvata, assembly GCA_030068075.1. Lineage (NCBI taxonomy): Eukaryota > Metazoa > Chordata > Mammalia > Carnivora > Viverridae > Paguma > Paguma larvata. Next base: position 85,819,599 of record CM057834.1, on the reverse strand, counting down.
TGTCACAGAGTAGGAAAACATCTCAAGTTAGAGTGCTTGCAAAAACTTCAAAATTAAATTCTCTTTATTTACCAATCATTTTCAGTCCTGATATTATAACAAGCATGACCTGCCATCATGCCACGGACCATTTAGGTACTTGGGAAATATTGATAAGGATACAGATGATGATGCAGTATAGTACATTATTGGGAAATGTCTGTTTTTCCTCAACATTCCCTACAGCCCAAGACCTCCCTAATCCTGGTAATGTGACAGAGCTATTTTTGACATTTTTTACTTCTTTATTTAGCTGATCATGTGTGCTATCTAAAATGGTCACTAGAATAGAAAGCTGTTGCCTTCTTGGTGGGCGGGGGGGGGGGGGAGTGGTTACCAGGGGATTTAAGACTGTATTGAGATTCCTTCATGCAGGAGAATCTTGAGAAGAATTATGTATCTTTCTCATTGCCACCAGTGTTCTTTGGGAAGGAAATAAAATATACAATATTTTACTCAAATACACAGTATAGGAGAACCATAGTATTTGATAATATTTTCAGTGGTAGCTGCCAATCCAGTCTTTTCCCAAGAAATTGTAATTTACTCCCTTGAGCGTGGGGCCATTTATAAAGGTCACAGCCGGTGGTTGGGGGGAGAAAATGGTTCCCTGCTCTAAAAATTCTCTCTCAGATTTTAATAACTTAAATAAATCTCAAATTATTAATAGTTTGCTTTTCTTCACTCATGCAATTCTTGGGAAGGAACTGATTTTATGCTACTGGCTTTAGGGTTGCCTTGGGTGAGCAGGAGGTAGATGCATTTTAAACCCAGGAAGAGGGAGGGGAGGCAGAAAACAGAGTGAGAAAACTTCAAATTCAAATAATGGCTATTGTGCTTTTTTGGCTACAGCACTGATGGCATTGGCTCCTTTGCTGCCTTTGGCTATATACGTTAGGGTTTTTTTCTAAGTTAGACTGTCGGTGTGAGTTGGGAAGGCTATAAACCTTACTTAGCCTTTTCCAAATCAAGCTAGTGTCCTTGTCCAGTCTTGTGCATTTTAACCTCTACAGCTCGAAACCTGACGGATTTGTCTTTTCTCTGCCAGAAGGAAAGGGGAAACAGGAAAGAGAAGAAAAGGATAGGTATGATACTCCTCATCTGCTTGTATGTTAGTGATATGTTATTCTAAGGTTTTTAGGAAAATCCTCTGCCTTTCATTTTTAATTTTGTGTAATCAGTTATACAATAGCTGATATATAGCTGATATTCATTGTATGTGAATTTACCTAGTGAGTCCTTAGGAGACTTTTAAAAGGTCCTTTGGTAGCCACGGAGTTAGCGAGAGGTTGAAGAGTACCTATAGAAGTTGATGCTTGGTGGTACTTTTTTTTTTTTGAAGATTTTTTAATGTTTATTTATTTTTGAGAGGGAGAGTGGGGGAGGGGCAGAGAGAGAGGGAGACACAGAATCTGAAGCAGGCTCCAGGCTCCAAGCTGTCAGCCCAGAACCAGATGTGGGGCTCGAACTCACAAACCATGAGATCATGACCTGAGCTGAAGGCAGACGCTTAACCAACTGAGCCACCCAGGCGCCCCTTGGTGGTACTTTTTTGAGATTTCTTACTTCTACTAAAATCTTTCCTGTCATACTGGACACAGTCCTAGATGTGAGTTTTACTTCCCAAAAGTGAACCTAGTAATTTGTTTTTAAGGTAGCTACCTTCCCTGCATTGTATTCAAATGTATTTTGATCCTGATGAAAGCAAGTATGACAGTAAAATACTTTAATACAGGCATGCTAACAAAAGAACATTTGTTAGTCATGTGTCACCATATATTCTTTTGTCATGCTTAACAATATTTTCAGCATCTTGGTGAACCCTGAATAGTACATGATGTGTTTGTGTTTACAGGTTGTATTTTTTGTTATGTACTACTAAATTCTACAATTTTAAAAACTTGACATGATATTAAAAGAAATTTTTTCTTCAGTATTTGGAGCAAGGGGCTATTTTAAATGATTTTTCATAGATGAACATAGTTTTTGTTTGTTTGCTTTTTAAAGTTTATTTATTTTGAGAGAGAGAGAGAGAGAGAGAGAGCGTGAGTAGGGGAGGGGCAGATACAGAAGGAGAGAGAGAATCCCAAGCAGGCTCTGTGCTCAGAGCACGATGTAGGGCTCAAACCCACGAATTGTGAGATCATGACCTGAGCCAAAACCAAGAGTTGAACGCTTAACTGAGCCACCCAGGTGCCCCAAGTTGAACATAGTTTTTAATAGCCTTTAGTTTTCTCTGCAAGCCCTTCAAATTCTCCTTATTTTAATTTTTTGCTCCTTCTGGGAATATGCAGTATAGTATGGAGTCAGACTGCCTAAGTGTGAATCTTGACTCTGCCATTTGCTACTTGTCAGACCTAGGGTAGGTTGCTTTACCCTGACTGGGCCTCAACTTCTGCATTTGTCAGATGGAGATGCTAAGACTGTTGTGTGGAGTAAACGAGGTAACATGTGTGAAGTGCTTGGAATAATGTTTGGCACATAGTAAACCCTGTACAAGTGTTTGCCATTATAATATGTTATTATACATTTGAAAGAATCAGAAAACCTTCATTTTTGAAGGCTTATTTTTTTATTCAATACAGTTAATGTTTAGGCACTAGACTTATGTTTTCAGTAGTCATTTGACCAGCTGGAAACACAAGTAATGTGTTTGAGGGGATAATCAAAGGACTGGCCTGCCTGGAATTCTTTTGAATCAGGGAGTTAAAAAAAATGAAACTGGGTAGGTATGATAGAAAATAATTATGGAGTGTTTTGAACTGAGGCAGAGAAACTTAGATGTGGTTGTTAAGAGGGCAATCATCGCAATCATGGCAAGGTTCTTTTTTTTTTTTTTTTTTTTTTTTTGAGTAAGGAGAGTGATGTGTTTAAAATAGTATTTAAGGGAAGATGGTTTTGAGTGTCCTTGTTAGCATAGAATTTGATTTTATGTGGACAGGGGATTTTTTTTTTTGTCTGTTCTGTTCACTGATCTATCTTAAGTGGCTTAGATAGTACCTTACAGGTAGTAAGCGCTCAATAAATACTTACGGGATGGATAAAACTTAAGGGAGACTGTGAGATAACAGAGAGAGAAGCCCAGAGGATCCAAATTAAACTTTTGGGACCTCTGTCTTTAAGAGATCAAAGTGAAAAAAGTGTTATTAAAGGAACGGTTGAAGAGGTAAAAGAAATATGGAAAAGTTTAAGTTTTGGAAATCAAGGAAATTTTCCAGGAGTGGGAAGTCACAAAGATGAGGAATAGGAATATCCAATCTGGTGTCACTTTTATTCTCAGAAGAAAAGGAAGTGATGTCCAGTACAGCATTCACGGAGAATGAGAATAGAGAAAGCCCATTGGCCTGTGGTGTGATGATCACGAACCATGTCGAAGCAATTTCACAAGCCTGGGAATGTGAATCAGATGAGGGCGGGGTGGGGGGGGGAGACTGTTAAGGAAGATGTGAGTGCAGAAGTCAAGACCGTTCAGTGTAGCAAATGACCAAAAAAATGGCAGGAAGACAAATTGTAATAGCAGCTTTCATAGTTATTGAATGTGTAGTCTGAGCGATTCTATTTATTAGAGAGAAAAAACTTGAGGCAGCTTGTGCTGAATGTTCTTAAGTTTCATAGGAGAGAAGACTTAATACACGTGCTTCTTCAAGACTCTGCCACTTGCTAACTGTAACTCTTCCGCTAACATGGAGGCAATGATAACATGTATTTCGTAGATCTGTGATAAGGATTGAGTTATTTAATCTTTTTAAAACACCTAGAACAATGCTTGATACCTGATAAATGTTAGCTATTATTATCATCCACTGCTAAAGTGAGGTAGAGAGTAGGATTGGAGGCTCGAAGAGAAAAAGAAATTAATGAAATTACTGCCAAATAGTGGCAAGAACTAAATGGAAAGGCCTTAGAACCTTCACTCTGGCTGTTCGGTCTGCCTGGAGAACAGACACTTTTCCAAATACCCACATAGCCACCACAACTCCTTCAGGCCTCTGCTTAAATGATCTCCTTTTCAGTAGGTCTGCCCTGAATGTTTATTTACAGTTAGAACTCAGGCCCCTCTCCCTTAATATTTGCATGTTTTATTTTTTTCAATACTTCTCTTCGTACATATTATATAATCCATTTATTCCTTAAAATTTTTTTTTTAATGTTTATTTACTTTTGAGAGACAGAGCACAAGTGGGGGAAGGGCAGGGAGGGAGAGAGAGAAAGAGAGGGAGAGCAGAGGAGGGTCAGAGAGAGAGGGAGATACAAATCCGAAGCAGGTTCCAGGCTCTGAGCTGTCGGCACAGAGCCCTACGTGGGGCTCCAACCCACGAACTGTGAGATTATGACCTGAACCAAAGTTAATGCTGAACCAACTGAGCCACCCAGGCACCCCCATTTATTCTTTATATATACTATTTACTGCTGATCTCCATCTACTGGAGTAGGGGTGTTTGTTCCCTGATATATCTCAGGTTCTGGGAATAGTAGTTGGTACATAATAGGTGCTCAATATATGCTTATCGAATTAATAAATGATTCTACCATTGAGGTGGGTTTTCTAAGATAGGTGAACACTACAAAGAAGTTGACCTCAGATTTCCTCTCCTTTCTGAAATGAGTTTTCTGGGTCCATTTTTGTACTGTTCTCCTGGCAGTCACTTGGGAAATCCATTTAGCTGAGGAAAGGAAAATATAAGATGAATCTCTTTTCTTGCTACAATAATTATATTTTACATTTGATGAGCTAATAAAAGCTTATCTTTGAGTGCTTATTAGATACTAGGTGTGGTTCTAACCTCTTTATTAGTTTTAAGAAATTCTACAATCTTACCAAGTACATTATAGTTTCCTTGCGAGCTATCATTAGAGGTGAAGGGAAAGCCCTTTGCACTGAGACTAAGCATGCTTCCCAGAACTATTTGTTGCTGTCTTTTGACAGGGAACTTCTTACAGTTCATTCCTCCCTCCAGCATTCACAGCCTTGACACTATTACTTGCCTGAAGTATATCAGGATTGATCTTATTATATTCTTTATCCCTTTTTATGTCAGTCACCACCAGTCTCATACTTTAATCCCCACAAGGTTCTTAACACTTCCTCTTTTTTCACTCCTTTCATCAGCAAAGTTTCTTGTATCCTTGTTTTTTTTCCTAAACATTTCCTCTGCTTTTCTGAAAACACTGCTTCCCCTGCAGCCCTCTTACATGTTGCCTATTAAGTTGTTGTTTTTTTTTTTTCCCCCAAAAGTCCGGGAGGAATCCCATGCACTAAGATTTAGAACTGTATTTCCCATTCTGACTTCCCCCGTTGAATAGGCGTTGAAGAGGGAGCCTGGTTCCGCGGAGACTGAAAATCGGGCAGATATCTCACATCCTCCTCCCCTTCCTGAAACTTGTCTGTTAACGGGTTATATTTTCCATAAACCCTTGTTTGCTGTCATCTCCTGCACCCTGGATTATGTCTTCTCTCTTCTTGACTATTAAAGCTCCTAGCTCACTATTATTCTTGCTGGCACTATGCGTCTTTTAATTCTCCATGATTTCAACATATACCATCTCCAGTCCTTCTACTATGGCCTCTTAAGTTCTAGAATTCTTCTGTCAAGATTTTGCTCCTCACCTCATCTCAGTCACTCACTCTGTGGTTGTATTTTACACCTTCTTATCAGCAATAACTTGAATCCTTCCATGATTTTCAATTCATGTAACCCCCTCTGCCATCTGTCTTTTCAGCTCATTCTACCTAGTACTCTAACTCATCGCTGTTACTAGGACCTCCAGTCCTTGGACTGCCCTCTGCCCCCTTGATTTTCTTTATTCTTACCTATTACACATTCATTACCTAGTGGTCGATCATTACATTCATTCTCTGTCATATGGCCTCTACTCTCTTGCTCCTTTTTTGCTTCTTCATACTTACTGGGCAAAACATCAACTCTAGTTAAATTGCATTCTCTCGAGTACTTCATGTCTGCACCTGTATGGCTAAAAGTGACTGAAGAATACAATTATGATGGGCATTTTCACTTTGAATTCATAGTAAGAAACCTTAGGTGTCCCTTAATATTGTCTGGCAGTCATAGTCTATTTCTTTAGTCCACTCATTTTTCCCCTCTCACAGATGACTTACCTGTACCCTTGCCTTTCTTCTCAAACTTCCAACTTTCCTCGTCTCACTCACTCCCTCACTCTCAGTTGATGGACCTGTTTCCAATCCATTGAGAAAATAGAAACCACCAGAAGAACTTTCCTTCAGACTCCACCTCCACACCTCTGTATCTGCTGGTCTGACACACAGACTTTTGCCTTCCTTCTGTTACTCTAGATGAACTGTCTTTGCTTCTGTCTCATCCAGTTCTCCTGATTAATGCATTAGATCCCATCCCCTTTCATTTCCTCTGGACATTGCTCTAGCAATTTTCCTCCTTCTCTTCAGGTCATTAATTTTTTCTTCTTTCATGGATCATTCCCAACATTGGGCAGATATGCTGTACTTTTCATCCTCATAAAAATAGTTGCTCTTCTCTATTTCCATTGCTGCAGAACCTCTTAACCATTGTCTAAATGTACTTGTTCTAGTTATTTTCTAATGTTCTCTCTGAAGCCCATTTCAGTCAGGCTTTGGCCCCTGTCACACACCGTACTGATTGTTTTAGTTCAGGTCTCCTAACAATGACAGTGGTAAATCTAGTAGTCATTTCTTTGTCTTATGTGATCGGTCTACATTTGACAAAGTTGTTTGCTCTTTCCTCTTTGATATACTTGTTTCACTTGCCTTTTAGGATACCACATTCCCCTGGTTTTCCTTAAAACTTATTAGCTGTTCCTCAGTCTTTCTTGGTAGATTCTTTTCTTTGCCTGCCTCTAAACGTTGAAATATATCAGGACTCAGTGCATGATTATCTTGTCTATTTACCCTCACTCTCTTGGTGATCTCTACTAGTTTCATGACTTTGAATACCTTCTATGTGTTGATGAGTCTCAAATGTATTTCTCCAGTCCAGACTACTCTCCTCAACTCCAGATGTGTACAGCTAGTTGCCTCCTTAATGTCTCCACTGGCATGACTGTTAAATATCTCAAATTCAACACTTCCAAAATAGAATTCATGCTTTTCCCTCCCAAATCTGCCTCCCATACCTGCTTCACCCTTATATCCTTCCTCATCTCAGATGTTTGCAGCTTTCAGCTCCTCAGGCTAGAAACCTTGGCATCATTTTTGACTGTCTTGTTCTTACACATTTATTCCATCAGGAAATTCTTGGCTCTACCTTTCAAACGTATACAGAATTCAACCAGTTTTCACCATCTCCACAGTCACCATCATCTTTTGCCGGGTAATTGTGGCAGCCTTCTAAGGGATTTCTCTACTTCTGCTCTTTTCTTTACACTTTTTTAATATATAGCTGTCAGAATGATCCTTTGGAAGCATAAGTTAGATGGCAAGAGATCTTGCACCACATCTGAGAACTTTCATTTGAGTTGATAAGAATAGAGTTTGTTCTAGTCTGTTTTATTTTACTAAATCTCGTTGGTTCAGAAGGTATTTTTCATGTAGGTTTTGATTATACCAGTTTTTATGCGTGGACAAAGAGTTGTCAGGAATGATTCATGGTCTTCCTGTTTTCTCCTCACTAACCATCCTCTTTTCATTCCTGCATACGGAAAGGCTTGACACCTATATCCCCGAGGAAATTGGAAAGAGAAGGTCTGAGTTGGTTACTATTTCAGAAAGTTGCTTTGAATGCAGGAGTAGACCACCCTTTCTCAGTAGAAGTCTGTTACTTCACTACTACCTCTAACCTCCTTTAGGAACATTTGCTTTCTCTCCTCCCCTGCCAGATTGAGTGTCTTCTCTCTACCCTTGCCTTTTTTTGTTTTTTCTTACTTCTAGATGGAAGTGCTGTATTGCTTTTTTTTTTTTTTTTAATTTTTTAAATGTTTCTTTTACGGGGAGAGGGGCAGAGAGAGAGGGAGACACAGAATCTGAAGCAGGCTCCAGGCTCTGAGCTGTCAGCACAGAGCCTGAGCCAGGGCTCGAACTCATGAACCCTGAGATCATGACCTGAGCTGAAGTTAGACACTTAAAACCGACTGAATTACCCAGGCACCCTGGAAATTTTGTATTTCTTGACTTTGCTTTATTTGAATTAGTATCTTATACTCTAAACTCTCTTTTCACATATCCTGAGACCCATTCTTAAGACTGGGATGTGAGTTGGTTTTACTTTTGTTAATAGAGTTTCTGATAGAATGATACGGAACATGATAGTAAAAGGGGAATTGATACAGATAAGCGAGGAGGAAATGATGTGTAAAATTGTGGGAAAATGAAGGAAGTACTTGACATATTGCTAATAATTTCTGGAGGAGTTATACTGTAGTACATAAAGAAGCTTGGAGATTGGCAAAAAAGAACTTACGTAACAATTCATTTCTTTTATTTCTTTGCATTCTTTTCTCTGAAGGCAAATGTTCTTTAAGTTTTCTTTTTTTTTTTAATTAAAAAAAATTTTAAGTCTCTTTATTTTGAGAGAGACAGAGACAGCATGAGTAGGGGAGGGGCAGAGAGAGAGGGAGACAGAGAATCCCAAGTTGGTTCTGCACCATCAGCATGGAGGAGCCAGACGCCGGGCTGGACCCTATGAAACCGTGAGATCATGACCTGAGCCGAAACTAAGAGTTGGATGCTTAACCGACCGAGCCACCCAAGTGCCCCTTCTTAAAAAATTTTTTAAATGTTATTTATTTATTTTGAGAGAGAGAAGGCAGGCAAGTCGGGGAAGGGCAGAGAAAGAGAGTCCCTAACAGGCTCACACTGGGTTCAATACCTAGTACCATGAGATCATGACCTGAGCCAGTATCAGGAGCTGGCCACTTAACCGACTGAGCCATCCAGGTGCCCCTCGAATCAGTTTTCTTTTGATTTCCATTCAGAAAGTTCTCTTGTACTGGGATCAACAGTCATGAGATTGTGTACATATTGCTTTTGATTTCATATCCTTTCAGACTATCGGACTTAATCTCTTGGTCTGAAGGTAGATATATATATATCTGTTCTCTTAAGCCGTTTCTTAGACCTGTGTTGTCCAGTATGGTACCCATGAGTTAACGGTAAGTACTGAGCATTTGAAACGTGGCTGGTCCAAATTGAGATGTGTGCTAAGTGTAAAATACTCACTGGAGTTGGAATGCCTACTACAAAAAGATTATAAAATATCTCTTAGTAATTAAAAAAAATGATTGCATGTTGAGTTGATTATATTTTGGATGTATAGAATTAAGTAAAATGATGACCTTTTGTTACTTGATGTGACTAGCAGAAAATTTAAAATTATAATCATAGTGGAGCACCTGGGTGGCTCAGTCGGTTCAGCGTCTGACTCTTGATTTCAGCTCAGGTCATGATCGCAGGGTCGTGAGATTGAGCCCTGCACTGGGCTTCTCTCTCTCTCTCTCTCTCTCCCTCTCTCCTTCTACTGCTCATGCTCCTTCTCTCTCTCTCTCCTTCTCCTTCTTAAAAAAAAAGTATAAAAAATTAATAAAATTATAGTAGTGGCTTGTATTGTATTTCTTTTGGGCACTGTGGCCTTAAACTTACCCTTTTTTCTTTGCCCTAATCCTTTGAATTATTTTTAACTCAGTTAATCTGTTCATTATATATTCACTAAAAATGGATTTGGTATCACATATAGTAAAAGCACTTTTTTCTAAAGTTAAATACTTTTATATTGTTTTTTGTTTGTTTTGTTTTTCGTTTAAAGCAAGGGTTTAATAGTGATCGAAGTGAAAGTACACTCTCAGGGTGGAAGAGAGCAGGCCCATACGTGGCAATTGCCTCTATTGTTAGCCTTCTTAGTATTAACTTTTTCAAGTCTTGAGTTTTCTTTAAGTGTTTGACTTCTCCCATGCCCTATCATTCTGATAGGTATGTGGTGATACCTCATAGTTCTTTTTTAAAATTTTTTAAAGTTTATTTTTATTTTTGAGAGAGAGAGTGAGAGAGAGAGAGTGAGAGCAGGGGAGGGGCAGAAAGAGAGGGACACATAGAATCTGAAGGAGGCTCCAGGCTCTGAGCTGTCAGCACAGAGCCAGACGTGGGGCTGGAACTCACGAACTGCCTAAATCGTGACCTGAGCTGATGGCGGACGCTTAACCGACTGAGCCACCCAGGTGCCTCTGATATCTCATATTTTTAATTTGCATTCCCTAATGACTAAAGATGTAGCATGTCTTTTCATGTGCTTATTGGCCATTCGTATATCCTCTTCAGTGAAATGTCTATTTATGTCTTTTGCCCATTCTCTAGTTTGAATTTTTTTTCCTGTTGAGTTTTTTTAAATTTTTTTTTAATGTTTATTTATTTTTGAGACAGAGATGAGACAGAGCATGAGTGGGGGAGGGGCAGAGAGAGAGGGAGATACAGAATCCTAAGCAGGCTCCAGGCTCTGAGCTGTCAGCACAGAGCCCGATGCGGGGCCTGAACTCACGGACTACGAGATCATGACCTGAGTCGAAGTTGGATGCTCAACCGACTGAGCCATCCCGGTGACCCTCCTGTTGAGTTTTGAGGGTTCTTTGTATATTCTAGATACAAATTCTTTGTCCAATATGTGGTTTGCAAATATTTTCTCCCACTCTGTAGCTTGTCTTTTCATCCTCTTCACAGGGCACTTCACAGAGCAAAAGTTTTTCATTTTGATGAGGTCTAGTATGTCAGTTCTTTCCTTTATGTGTTATGCTTTTTATGTCAAGTCTGAAGAACTCTTTACCTAGTGCTAAGGTTTTGACTTGGAGGTTTTCTCAAAGTTTTTTCCTAAAAGTTTTAATAATTTTACATTTTACATTTAAGTGTATGATGCATTTTGAACTAATTTTGTAAAAGATATGAAGTCTAGGTTGAGATTCTTTTTTCCTTTTTCTCTTAAGTACAGTTGCTCCAGCACCATCTGTTGGAAAGGCTATCTTTCCTCCAGTGAATTCCTTGTACACTTGTCAAAAATCAGTTGGGCATACTTGTGAGGAACTATTTCTGGATTTTCTATTCTCTTCCATCCATCTGTATGTCTTTCTCTGTGAGTACCACACTGTTTTGATTACTGCGACTATATAGTAAGCTTTAACACATCAGGAAGAGTGATTTCTCCCACTTGAGTCTTTTGTCAAAGTTGCTTTAGGTCTTGTAGGACTTTCCCTTTCCATATAATTTTTAGGATAAGCTTATCTGTATCTCAAAATCTTTATGTGGTTTTGCTAGGAGTTGCATCACATCTATAGATAATTTAGGGACTGTCAATATCTTTACTATGTTGTGTCTTCCAATCAGTAAGTTTCTTCAGTGTTTAGGTCTTCCTTTATTTTGCTCATCAGTGTTTTGTAATTTTCAGTATACAGATCCTTCCTGTTTTGTTAAGATTTATACCTAAGTATTTCAATTGGGAGGGGGCATGATTATAAAAGGCATTGTATTTGTAATTTAGGTTTTCACATGGTTATTGTTAGTGTACAGAAATGTGATCTTCGTGTGTTAATGTCGTATCCTGTGATCTTGCAGAACTCACTTCTTAGTTCTAGGATATTTTTGTAGATTCCTTGGGGTCTAGGTAGAATTTCATGTTATCTGCAGACAGGAACAGTTTGTTTCTCCTTGTTCCAGTCTGTTTTTTCTTTATTTCTTTTTCTTACCTGATTGACTCTTTAGAGATTCCATAATTGTGTTAAATAAAATTGGTGAGAGCAGTCATTCTTGCCTTCTGCTTGAGCTTAGAGAAACAGCATATGGTTGGGGAAGTATTCCTTCCTCTTTAAACGCAAAGATAGTGTAAACTTAGAATTAATTATTTAATTTATTGGGTAAAATTCTTCACTGAAGTCAGCTGAGTCAGAGGATTTCTTTTTCCTGAACTTTTAAACTATGAGTTTATAATGTTTAGAGGATTATTTAGTTTATCTGTTTCATCTTTCCTGAGTTTTGATAAAGTGTGGTTTCTGAAGAATTGGTTAATTTTTTCTAAGTTTGTGAATTTATGAGTATAAAGTTGTTCTTAGTATTACCTTATTATGGCTGTTGGATCTTAGTAATAATCCTCTTTTTCATTCTGATATTTATGATTCTTGTCTTTCCTCTTTTTATATTTGTCAGTCTTGCTAGAGGCTTGTCAGTTTCCTTACCACCACCCCCTTCCCCAACAACCAGCTATTGGGTTCATTAATTTTTCTTTTCTTGTTTTTGTTTTCAGGTTTTTTGTTTGTTTGTTTATTTTTTAATCTCTGCCCTTGCTTATTTCCTTTCTGCTGTTTTCCGTGAGTTTACTTTCTTCTTTATTTTGTAGTTTCTTGAGGTAGGAGCTAACATTATTGATTTGAGACCTTACTTGACCTTCCTTTTTTTCTAGTGTAAGCATTTATATGAATTTTCCTCTGAGTACTGCTTTAGCTACATTCTACAAATTTTGGTATGCTGTATTTTCATTTTTACTTAGCTCTATATATTTTTTCTCCCAAAATATTTATCTATCTATTTATTTATTTAATTGAAGTAGAGTTGACACAGACTAGCTCTATCTATTTTATCGTTTCCTTTGAGACTTCATCTTTGGCTCTTGGATTAGTTAGCAGTATATTGATATATTTCCTAGTGTGTGGAGATTTATTAATTTCTAGTTGGATTTCTTTATGGTTGGAGAACATACTCTAGGATTTTGGTTCTTTGAAATTTGTTATGTTTTATGGCCCAGGATGTTGTTTATCTGAATGAATATTCCATGGGCACTTGAAAAGAATGTATATTCTCCTACCTGTTTTTGACTCCACCCAGTTTTACTGGAATATCATTTACGTCTCCCCATGCATCTCTCTTCTTACTCTGCCTTATCTATTCTATTTGGTTCACGTCCCTTATTATTGGTTTGCATAGCATCACTGACAATTACTTTCTTTTTATTCTTTTTTCCTTCCCCTAGAAGTCTATATTTCCCATAAGTTCTTTATTTCCATGTCCCATGTCTCATTTGACATTTTCTGTAGTTTTAAACAATATGGAATATATGTATTTTTCTATATTGTCACTAGTTTTTATGTTGGCACTGTATTTTATATTTATACTAGTGGAAAGGTGACCTTAAAATGTTACTGTTCCAAAAAAAAAGTGTTACCACTCCCAGGTGAAATATTGCATTTTGTTTTGTTGTTTTTTCAAAAGCCACCCACAAAGTCTGATTCTCTGGACAAATTTAGACTGAATTAGGAATTGTATGGTAAGCATATTGCTAGGCATTAGATGAGAGGAGAATATGTGTCCTCATAACACTTCGTGGGACACAAGATAAATGCCTCTGCAATGGTTGTGATAGTATAAGACATCAGACAGCAGTGCAATGGTTGTGATAGTGTAAGACATCAGACAGCAGATACTTAATGGAGGAATATCATAGGAATTCAGAAAAGGAGTGATTGAAGAATGTGGGCAGGATTAATTTGTGTGGTCTTGTGAAAAGATAATACTTGAGTGAATGGTAGGAGGAGTGGAAAAAAGTTGAAATGGAACGTTATTTATCTAAGGGGACTCTTCACCCAAAATGATCATGGCCTGTGGGAAGGAGAGTGAGGAAGACAGTCTGAGGCAGTAGAGTTATCCAGTAGCATGAGGGTAGAGAGGGTTCCTGAGGACAAGGAAATAATTAAATCTGAACAGGAGTCAGTAAATCAAATGAAAGGTTATTAATCTGAAGAGTGACTTGAAGAATGCTGTACATATAAAGCATTGGCATAACCTGGGAACTTGTTAGAAATGCAAAATCTAATACCCTACATCAGACCTATAGAATCAGAATCTGCATTTTTTAACAGGATACCCAGCTAATTTGTATGTATTGTCAAGTTTGATAAGCATGGGTCTGAAGGGAAGTTAATCAGACAGAACTGGTACAAATAGGAATCTGGAGGAGAGAGATTTCATTTAGGTCCTGTTATTAGTTTCCCTGTTAAAATCGAGACCAAAGGGCACGTAAGAGAGACCTGTTAAAGGAGGGCAGTCAACAAGATTCAATGCCCAGGATTTAGAGAATGGAGCAAGGTGCTAAATTGAAAATGATGATCCAGTTTTGGCACTGGGCAGTTGAAAACTGGGTGGGCCATTGACAGGAAATAAAAAAGAGCTTGGGTGGCATAAAGAGCTGTGATTATTCTGTCCTTCCAAGCCACTAGAACTTCTTATTAACAGAATATCAGCATAGTAATAACACTGGAGAAAATTTTGGAAAAGAAATGAAAAAAACCGTGTAATTCCAGGATTCCGAAATAAATAGCATTTTCATTCTTTTGTATGTTCTCTTGATTTCTTATTAATATGTGAACTTGTTTCTACATTGTTGTTTAGTATAAAGCCATTTTGTATACTTTAAAAAGTCATTATGTAAATATTTTTCATGCTTTTTCATAATTTAATTGGTTTAAATGGACTTTTTAATTTTTAATTTGGTTTAAATGGACTTTTTTCCATTATAAAATATGTACACTCAAAATTTTAAAAATGCAAACTAAAAATAACAGTGATTTCAGTATTTACATTTTAGATTGGTAAGGATTAAAATGTTTGGTCCTAATAGGTTTTAGCGAGAATGCAGATTAGTGCAGCTTTTTAAGGGCAATTTGGCAATATTTGTAAAAGCTAAAAATTGCACATACCATGCTTGATCCAGCAGTTTCATTTCTAGGAATTTGTTCTACAGATATACTGGCTGTAGGTCACTTAATTGATAGGCCAGTTTGTCATATTTACCAATTCTTTGTATCAGTGTTTTTAAGAAAATATTTTCCTAGTAAATACGGACAAAATTGGATTATTTCATGGGAGAATTTTTCATATTACTCTGATTTCTTTCCAATCCTTTGAAATATTACTTTATTTTTCCCCGGTGTTTTCTGATTTCTATGTACTCTTTTAAAAAGTTACTTTTATTTATTTATTTTCACGTTTTGGTGTATTTGGGTTTCTTTTGTCAGTTTTAAAGTACATATATCAGTCTTGCTTTTTTATGCTTTTGACTAAAATTTACAGCTGTTTATGTTGGATGGAGTGATTTAAATAGCTTTTGAAGGTCTTTGATGAGATTTGGTTGACAATTTTCCTTTTATCCATATTATTTTAAGGAATGTTCAGCTTGTAGGCTAAAGGTCATAGGTTGGTTGATTTTTATGAATATATTTCATTTTTCAAAAGACATTTCACAACTAGTAATCATGATTTCACTATAAATCTAACATGTATTTATTGTAAATATGTGCTGAAAAATATCTAAAGCAACCATTGCCAATAAGAAATGCTAATATTTTGGTTACTAATTGGTATAGAAATTAAGAATAATACCCTCATCAAGGCATTGGGAATAATAAAATTAGCTAAAGACTGAAATAATGAGATACTTCATTCAAGCAAGAATGTGAGCACACCAAAAAAAAAAAAAATTGACATAAACGTCATCACAAAAGACAAATTAAAAATTTTAATGATTAGAAACACAAAATTAATAAATCTGTTTTTTAATATACTAATATAACATATTTGTAGAAATAATATTTATAAATATAGTCACATTTTACCATGTTAATATGTAAATGTATAGGTAAGCATCAATATGTATATGCTAATAAATTATTGAATATAAATATATTTCCTTATATGTACTATATTATAAATACATATAATGTGTTGATATATCAGCATAATACATATTTAATAGTATAAAATATAATCAGGTTCATATGTCTGATTTGTTCAGATCCTTGAGATGAATTTGTAAACTTGGTAATTTCAGCGTGGATTGTTCAGCATACTGAATTTTGGTGACTTGGTTTGTTTCTGATGTACTAATGTACAGGAACATATGTTTAAGGGTGTGCGTTATATTATTGAAATACCAGAAGACTGGAAACACTGAAATTAGTGTCCGTAGGGTTTAAGTTACATTTGCATTTCTATGATGGAATATGTTGTAGCCATGAAAGAGTGAAGTAGAGATATATGTACTAAAATAGAGACTTTTTTAGTTTATGTTAAATGATAAAGGGAAGAGTTAGAGGAGTGTACCTTTTCATTTTCAGTTAAAAGTAATATTCCTAAGTATATGCTTACATATATATCGAATATATCTGGAAGAATGCACAATAATTATTTACAGTGGTTGCCTTTGAGGGTCTAAAAAATGGAAACAAAAGTTAATAGGTACCTTTGCTGTAATTTGATTTTTATCATTTTTACTAAATAGTGAAAGTAAAATTAAATATTCATGGTGTATATCATAGTGTACATTCATTGTAGAACACTTGAAAATGCCGTGTGGAAGAAAAGCTAAACTATTTTTTGCAAGTTTGTTTTACTGTTTTCTTTCAATTTCTTTATCTTTTACTTTTTTGTGTTCATTTATGTTACTTACCATAATATTAGTGTTTTATTGTTGTCATATACTCCTTACTATACTTTCTCAAATAAGATGGGGACATAAAATAAACTTAACAATTACCATTTTTAGCAGTCACTTAATACCATTATGTTTCTGATGGAAAAGTAGTAGGTTATATATGACTCCATTGATTGGTTGATGGCTGATCTTGTGGGTTAGGTAGATAGTCTCTTCCTTCCTCATGGCTGCATATCTATAAATTTTAATCAGATTGCCTTCTGTGGAAAATTGCATTGAATCATTTAAATTTATTGGTTAGTTTTCTACATAGTGACATTGCACTTTTTCAGCCTTTTTTTTTTAACTGAAATTATTTTTACTGGGGTCAGTTCTTTTCCTTTTACATCTTATAACAAACATTTAATTATTGATTAGATTTTTGTCCTTACATATTTTTGCAGATAATAGTTGGTATTTGCTAGTTTCCATTTGGTCTTGCTTCTACCAAATTCAGTTTCTTACTTGTACACCGAAATTTTGTCAAGAGTTGACTCATCAGGTTTTACACAGCAGAGTATTTAACATGTACAGTCTTAGTCTGGTCTGCTAAATTTTGCTGATTAGTTCTGTCATTAATATTTTCTACCAGTTGGATAAAAGGCTGATGCTTTATTTCTTAGCTAATCTTCGAGAAAATTGTAAGCAATTTCTCTTTGATACTATAGGACTGCTAACTATCTTCATACATGATGAGTCTCAGAATTCTTTTAATTCTTTTGCATTTCACTTGCTCTTCACCCTAAAGGTACTAGTCATGATTTTGGTGTCTTATTTTGGAGGCTTCCTGTTCCAGTGGTGAGATTTCAAAATGTAGGATTCTGTTTTCATGTGACTTATCCATATCCTTGATAAAGTTTTTTTGTGTAGTTGCCACTGGTGGTTCCACTCTAGGTGACACAGGTGGAATACAGCAAAGGCACTTTGGGTGCTGGAAATACACATCTTCATACTGACTTAAACCGACTGCAGCTCCTTTAAATT
The DNA here is from genome assembly GCA_030068075.1 of Paguma larvata. Lineage (NCBI taxonomy): Eukaryota > Metazoa > Chordata > Mammalia > Carnivora > Viverridae > Paguma > Paguma larvata. Next base: position 85,802,131 of record CM057834.1, on the reverse strand, counting down.
GACTTCGAGATGTAGTCTAAACTAGGAGTCAGATGGTCTTGTGGAGTTGCTTTTATTTACATTTTCATTTGCTGTATGGAGAAATTTAACAGGAACAACAAATCAGAAGCAGGTTGAAAAAAATGTTAACTCTTACCAGTGCTTTTTGTTATGCAGCCTTCTATGCACTACATTAATGTTTTGAATCAAAATGGGTTTAAAACATTAAGATTGGTTATTAGCATAATGAAATAGAGTATCCCTGGAAGGAAAGTCATAGAGAGTACTATTGTACTCTTGAAACAGAGGAGTTCTTTTGTCTGACGTCCCTTTACTTTCTGAATAGAATAATACGCTACTTTTATCCTGCAGTTTGACAGTTAATACTGTGCTTTATCTGTTTCTGTGTGTCTGCTTGGTTCAGTCCATAAAAAAACTTACTTTTTTAATTCTCTGCCAAGTTAGTAATGCCATGATATATTTTTTCAAGGATGTGAATAAAAAACTACTTTTGTCATGTTTTAATAGTTTTTTTGTTTATTCTTTTTTACTTTGCCAAAAAATATTAGTGTAGCCCTATTTTTCCTTATTGTTTTTGAATATAGTAACTTAATAGTTTTTAAACTATAATGTAACTAAGTTTAAAAATAATCTTTTAAAGTAATCTTTAAAATTAAGCATGTCATAGTTCATTTGTCAGAAAATGAAACACTTAAATAGGTTGAGTGAATATTTTTATTTACTTTTCTACTTATAACACTTTTTAGAACTCTTATCCAAACCTCCAAGCTAACAATTTTATTAAAACCATACTTTTTTATGACAATAAGATAAGAAATTATATTTGCATGTTTTAAATTTAAATTTGCATCTTTTAAAAGGTTTATTTCTAATTCTTACTTTGTTTAGAATTTTTTATAATTTGTGAGGTATTTAATTAAGTTTTTTTTTTTCTTTAATTTCTTTTGAAGCCAACCATTATCTTTTAGTTTGAGAATGTTGCTTAAGTTGCGAGATGCTTTCTGCCATGACCTACTTGTAGTGAGGAACATTTAGTATATAGCAGTATTTCGTTTGGCTAGTAAGGGTGCTTTGTAACTCTCTGCTAGGTTAGGAACACTGCCTTCAGGGCGCTAGCATATAGGGTAGCTGAATACAGGATTATCATACATAACACAGACAATTGTGAGTAATGCAAGTCATTGTGTACTCAGGAGCTAAGTAAATGGAATTCACAGAAGGAAAAGAACAATCAATAATTTACTTTTCGGGCTGTTTTCTATGTTTAACTTTATTTCTTGAGTTTGTTTCCCAAAACAGTTTTATTAGATCCTTTTAAAATTAGTCCTTAATTAGTCCTTTCGTAGGTACTTAACTTTTATTTACGGTTTTAGTACCAGTTGGAAGGTGCTGCTTGTAGCCTTGTGTCATAATTCTCATAATAATAATGACAAAATGTTCTGTAGTTTAACATACGGCGCAGTGTGGTTTTTTGAGGAATCTCATGTTTCCTCTCAAAATTTTTCAGTAGTTTGAATGCTGTCTGATTGGATTTTCATGCATGGTGACTTTTTATCAACCAGAATCCTCTGTCTCTATTCTCAGTTGACACACTAAAGGTTTACTGGTAATTTAGAATAATTCAGAGTTTATACTTCTAGGACATGTGCTTTGAAACTTCCCTTTTCTCCTTTCCTCCCTTCTCCTCTCCTCATCCCTCTACTGTGTGCTTTGTTTCCCTCCAAGTCTTTTCCACCAGCTAAGTAGTGGAACCAAAATTTAATAGAGTAGGCTTAACTGCGAGAACTCTCCAGCCAATGAGAGCAGGTAAGTAGAGATTTTGTTTATGGTTTAAAAAAAGTAATATTTAAACAATTTGAAGTATCATATACACATAATGAAATATATATATGAGTGACATATAAGTAATAAGTGATAAGTAATAAATATATAGTAGGTGATAAAATATGTGAGTAATAAATATATTGAGTGTTCAGTTAAGTTTTGACAAATACTTACAGCTGTGTAACTCACACCTCTGTTAAGATACATAACATTCCAGTCACCCCAGAAAATTCCCTCATACTCCTTTCTACTCAATGTCTGTTCCCCACCGTCAGTCTTTGTTCTGATTCTTTTTTCTGTTATCTGAGCTTAGTTTTGGCTCTTAGTGAAATTTTATATAAATAGGATAATTTTCTGATTGGCTTTTCATACTTAGCTTAATGCTTCTGACATTTGTCCATGTTTTTATATATATATATATATACACATATATATATGTATATGTATATATATATCAGTTATTTTTTATTGTGAATACTATTGTAGTATTCCATTGTATGATGATACCACAGTTTGTCCATTCACTTATCGGTGGACATTTGGTTTGTTTTCATTTTTGGCTATTATGAATAAAGCTGCTTATGACCATTCATTTATAAGCCCTTTTGTGGACATATGTTTTCATTTCTCTTATGTAAGTATCTAGAGGGGGAATTGCTAGATTATATGGTAGTGTATACTTCAAAACTATTTTCCCAGAAGGGGGTTGGAGGTGGGGGCATCAAAAAAATAAAAACGAAACACAGTTTTCCCAGGATGAGTGTTTGGAGCCCAGTGATAGAGGAGAAAGGAAGTGAGAGATGACTCTCAGGCTATCCCATGAATGACTTCATAGGTCATGTACTTTTCTTTCAAGTACAGTATAAACCCATGGAAGGGTTTTAAGATAAGAGAGTAACACCATCAAATATACAATTTTACCCTGGCTGCTTCTTGAAGAGTTAATTAAAGGTGAGACCAAAGAAGGAAGACCCAGTGAAGAGGACTCTCTTGTCCCAGAGGACCTAAAACTTGACCCATACTGGCTTAAACCAAAGGAGACTTTTTTGGGTCACTTAAATTGCAAAGTCCAGGCAGTGTCATTCAGTTTTAGAGCTTTATTAAATATCTGAGTTAAAAATTTATATTTCATCAGCCCTTACATGTTTGATCTCTAGATATGTTTATGCAGGTGATCGATCCTCTTGCCTAGAAAAGTGCCTTATACATATTAGGTACTCAGTGACTTTTGGTGAATGAGTGAATGTTCTTGGCCATCCCTGGGAGTTAGTCCTGCTTTTCCTTACACTACTCTAGTAGTAGTCATCTACTCTATCCCCTCTTAGAATCTTTCTCAAACTTGACCACTTTTCTCTGTCTCCACTGTCATTACAGTTTTTCCCTCCTGCTTCTCTTGAATGGTCTTTTGTGGTCTTCATATGCATTCTTTTTCTCCACTGGTCTTTCCAAGTTGGAATTATTCAGGCCTTGGTCCTGCATCTGTTTCTTTCTCTGTGACCTTCTCTGGATGGAAGGGAGATTTTTTAAAAAAAGGAAGCTCAAAGATGTGATACTATGAGTAAGGCATGGAGTTTTATGCGATTTTGAAATACATACTATTCGCTGTAAGGAGAAGGTAGAGAATATACCAATGGTTACTATAAATTGAAGTTTAGGGAAGAAATAAACATATGTAAAATTTGAGGGAAAATTTCCAATAGAGTTCTTTCTGGTTTGCTTGAGTATAGAGAAAATATGTTATTTCTTTGCTTTCTGAGTCTACAAATTAAGTATCCAGAATCTTTATGTACATATCAAGTAATCTGTAACAATTTTATTTTCTAAGCTAGCAAATGACTTTAAAACCTGTAAAGGAAATTTTAAAGGAAAGGATGATTTGTAATTGATTTGAAGCACCAGTATTTATATTTATATTTTTTTCCCATTCTTGACTTTATCTTTACCATGTCAGCTTGTATTTTCCTCATTCAGATTTCCTGGAAATTTTACGTCTTTACATCACACTGTTGACTAAAAATGGTTGACTCACAGTGATGATGGGGGAATGTAGGGGCAGCATGGAGGAGTAGTCAGAGTTGCACAGTATTTGCACAGCTATGTTTAGTACATAGCTGATTTATTTTTAAATCTGGAAGAACCTGAACTGTGCCTTTATAAATACAGTAAAGGTCATTGAGTGTATAGTAAACTTGTTAATCATTAATTTTTCTCCCCCAAACAACAGCAACATCACCATCCTCCTTATGTAGTACGAGGTCTGACCCATTGTAGGGACCTAACAGGATTTGCTATTTCAGTGGTGATAAACTTTAGTTCTCTGGAAAATTCATGATGAGAGATAAACATTACTAAAAATTACTAAATCCAGTCCTAGTTATAGAAATGTGTTTAAGGATGAGTAAGAGTTCGACCTAAATATCTAGAGTATTAAGTCCTTTTTTTTTAAATTTGCATTTATTTCTTGTCATTTCTCTCTTTTCCAAGACATAACCTGCTCTAGTGTTCTTTGTAATACAGTATTAGTATCACTTATTTTTGAGTATACTTTTCTTTAGTATTTTGTTTAAAAAAATTTTTAAGTTACCTTTAGTCACACATGTGATATATTTATGAGAAAATTAGAACTGTATGGATAAAACAAAAGTCCATCTTAATAAAACCCCATTGTCTGCTGCCCATTTATTTATTTTAAAGTTATATTTTAATTCCAGTTAATACACACTATTATATACACTAATATATATTATTTTATATAGATTATATATAGTATTATACTATTATATATATTATATATATATTTAATTCCAGTTAATATGCACTTCAATATAATATATTAATACACTATTATAGTATATATACGATATAATGATGCAACACTTTCATACATCACCCTGTGGTCATCGTGAGAAGTGCGTTCCTTAACCCTCTCACCTGTTTCACCCATTCTCTCACCACTCTCCGCTAGGGTAACTTCTGTTTGTTCTCTGTAATTAAGAGTCTATTTCTTTAAAATTTTTTTTTTTAATGTTTACTTAGTTTTTGAGAGAGAGACAGAACATGAGTGAGGGAGGGGCACAGACAGAGAGGGAGACACAGAATCTGGAACAGGCTCCAGGCTCTGAGCTGTCAACACAGAGCCTGACACGGGGCTTGAACCTGGGAACGGTGAGATCATGACCTGAGCCGAAGTCGGATGCTTAACCAACTGAGCCACCCAGGCGCCCCAAGAGTCTATTTCTTGATTTGTCTCTCTCTCTCTAATTTTTTCCTTTGCTCATTTTTTCCCCATAAATTCCACATATGAGTGAAATCATACGGCATCTGTCTTTCTCTGACTTTTTTGCTTACCGTTGTACTCTAGCTCCATTCATATCATTGCAAAGGGAAAATTTTCATTCTTTTTAATGGTCAAATAATATTCCAGTAATATTCTATCGCCTCATACATACGTACATTCATACATGTATTTCATATCTTCTTTATCCATTCATCAGTCAACATGTACTTCTATATATCTTGGCTGTTGTAAATAATGCTGCTACAAACACGGGTGTGTGTATCTCTTTGAATTCTTGTTTTTGTATTCTTTGGGTCAATACTGAGTAGTGCAATTTCTGGATCATAGGGTAGTTCTATTTTTAGCTTTTTGAGGAACCTCCATACTGTTTCCCACAGTGACTGCACCAGTTTGCATTCCCACCAGCAGTGCAAGAGGGTTCCTCTTTCTCCATGTCCTTGCCAACACCTGTTGTTTCTTGTGTTGTTGAGTTTAGCCATTCCGACAGGTGTGAGGTGATATTTCATTGTAGTTTTGTTTTGCATTTCCCTGATGATAGGTGATGATGAGCATATTTTGATGTGTCTGTTGGCCATCTATCCCTCTTTGAAGAAATGTCTATTAATGTCTTCTGTTCATTTTTAGATTATTCATTTTTGGGGTGTTGGGTTTTAGAAACTCTTTATATATTTTGGAAACTAACCCTTCATCAGATATGTCTTTTGCAATTATCTCTTCCCATTCCGTAAGATTGCCTTTTAGTTTTGTAGATTATTTCCTTTGCTGGACAGAAGCTTTTTATTTTGATGTAGTCTATTTTTGCTTTTGTTTCCCTTGCCTCAGGAGACCTATCTAGAAAGAAGTTGCTACCTCCAGTATCAAAGAGGTTACTGCCTGTGTTCTTTTCTGGGATTTGTATGGTTTCAGGTCTCACACTTAGGTCTTTAATCCATTTTGAATTTATTTTTATGTTTGGTATAAGAAAGTGGTCCAGTTTCATTCCTTTGCATGTTCCTATCCAGATTTCCCAACACCATTTATTGACGAGAGAGTCTTCTTCTCATTGGTTATTCTTTTCCTGCTTTCTTAAAGACTAATTGACCATGTAATTATGGATTTATTATGGATTTATTATTCATTCATCTGTTTGTCTTTTTTTGTGCCAAACCTTATGCTGTTTTGATAACAACAGCTTTGTAATGTAACTTGAAGTTGGAATCGTGTTGTCTCCAGCTTTTTCTTTTTCAAGATTGCTTTGGCCTCATGGTCTTTTATGGTTCCATACAAATTTTGGGATTTTTCTAGCTCAGTGAAAAATGCTGGTGGTATTTTGATAGAGATTGCATTGAGTGGGTAGATTGCTTTGGGTAATATAGACATTTTAACGATACTTGTTTTTCTAATCCATGAGCATAGAATGTCTTTTCCATTTCTTTGTGTCGTCTTCAGTTTTTTTTCATCACTGTTTTATAGTTTTCAAAACACAGGTCTTCCACCTCTTTTGGTTAGATTTATTCCTGGGTATCTTACTGGTTTGGGTGCAGTTGTAAATGGGATTATTTTCTTTTTTTTTTTTTCTGCTGCATCATTACTGGTATATGGAAATGCAACAGATTTTTGTACATTGATTTTGTATCCTGCAACTTAGTGAATTTGTCTATCAGTTCTAGCAGTTTTTTTGATGGAGTCTTTTAGGGTTTCCTGTATAGAGTATTGTGTCATCTGCAAACAGTGAACGTTTTACTTCTGCCTTACTGATTTGCATATATTTCTTTTTCTTGTCTAATTGCTGTGACGAGGACTATGTTGAATAGAAGTGGTAAAAGTCGACATCCTTGTCTTGTTTCTGACCTTAAGGAAAAGCTGTCAGTTTTTCCCCATTAAGGATGATATTAGCTGTGGGTTTTTCGTATATGGACTTAATTATGTTGAGGTATAGTCCCTCTAAACCTACTTTGTTGAGAGTTTTTATCATGAATGGATGTTGTACTTTGTCAAATACTTTTTCTGCATCTGTTGAAAGTATCATATTTCTCCTTTCTCTTGTTGATGTGATGTATTGTGTTGATCGATTTGTGAATATAGAACCAGTTTTGCAACCCAGGAATAAATCCCACTTGATCGTGGTAAGTGCTTTTTAACAATGTATTTTTAATTTGATTTGCTAGTATTTTTTTGAGAATTTTTGTGTCTATATTCATTAGATATTAGCCTGTAGTTCTATATTTTAGTGATGTCTTTATTTGGTTTTATCAGGGTATACTGGCCTCAGAGTGAATTTGTAAGTTTCCTTCCTTCCTTTTCTGTTTTTTTGGCCACTGCTCACTTAGATCACTTAGATAACTAACTCCCCTGGTCAGTTTGACATATGTTACACTCAAATATATACTCTTTAAAAATAATGTTTAAAATTACAGTTTTAGTCAAGTAAGTTTTAGGAAGCGTTCTGCATTTTCTCATCCGTTTTTTTATTACTTACAGTATTCAGAACTCTTGGTTTACATAATGAAGTCCTGTCCTGTTACTTAGTATTACATTAGTTTATTGAAACCAGAGAGTATCACCTTAGAAAATAAGCCAGATTTATGAAAAATCTTAAAAAAATTCTTTTTGGTAATGTTTATTTTTGAGAGAGAGAAAGAGTGTGGGCAGAAGAGGGCCAGAGAGAGAGGGAGACACAGAATCTGAAGTTGCCTCCAGACTCTGAGCTGTCAGCATAAAGCCCAGCACAGTGCTGGAACCCACAAACCATGAGATCATGATCTGAGCCGGAGTCTGACACTTAACCTACTGAGCCACCCAGGCGCCCCTGAAAAATCTGCTTTAATAGTGAAGTTGTCTTCCAGATCATCTTCAGTGATTTTTTTTTATTGTTTGTTTATTTTTGAGAGAGAGAGTGTGTGCACACGAGTGGGGGGAGGGAAGAAGGGGGACAGTGGATCCTAAGCAGGCTCCGTGCTGACAGCAGAGAGCCTGATACCTGGCTTGAATCCCCAACCTGCAAGATCATGACCTGAGCCAAAGTCTGAAGCCCAAATGACTAAGCCACCCCCGTGCCCCCATCTTCAGTGATTTAGTGCATCAGTACCAATCTAATGTATCAGATATGCTGTAGGGACGCCTGGGTGGCTCAGTCGGTTAAGTGTCTGACTTCAGCTCAGGTCATGATCTCACTGCTCTTGAGTTTGAGCCCTGCACTAGACTCTGTGCTGACAGCTCAGAGCCTGGAGGCTGCTTTAGATCTGTGTCTCCCTCTCTCTCTGCCACTCCCTCATGTTCTCTCTCTCTATGTATCAAGAATAAATAAACATTAAAAAAAAAAAGGATACACTATGTATACAAAGAAGTACTGCATTAATTTAGACTCTTTTGATCCAAATTGGTAAAGCTTCAGTGTGTGTGTTATGCTTGGGAAAAACTTACTATGTATTATGTTTTATTTAGACTTTTCTAGCCATTACTTTATAACACTAAAATTAAGAGCCATTTATTAACATTAAACATCAAAGCATTAGACTTTATTAAATAAAATTACAGTTTCTTAAGAATGGTGACAGTTTTAAATTTTAAAATCATAAAATACTGATTTATGATTAAATGTTTCCTAAGTAGCATTTTATTCCTATTGTTGGTTATCACATTATTTGATCCTTTTTTTTTTAATCTAAGATTTTATTATTGAGTAATCTCTACATCCAATGTGGGGCTTGAATTCACAACCCTGAGTCAGGAGTCACACATTCCACCAATTCAGCCAGCCAGGCATCCCTACTGTTTGATCCTTTTAAAATATTTTGTGTTTAAATGTGGGAGGTTTAATGTAATCATTTTGCATTTTTAGAATTTTCTTTATTTACTTTAAATGTTTATTTATTTTGAAAGAGAGACAGAGAATCCAAAGCAGGCTCCAGGCTCTATGCTGTCAGCACAGAGCCTGATCTGGGGCTTGAACCCACAAACTGCAAGATCATGACCTGAGCTGAAGTTGGAAGCTCAACCAACTGAGCCACCCAGATGCCTTGAAGTTTAGAATTTTATTTTATTTTTAAACATTTTTAAATGTTTATTTATATTTGTGAGAGAGAGAGCATGAGCAGGGGAGGGACAGAGAGAAAGGGAAACACAGAATCGGAAGCAAGCTCCAGGCTCTGAGCTGTCAGCTGTCGGGCTCAAATTCACGAACTGTGAGATCATGACCTGAGCCTGAGCCGAAATCGGACGTTTAACCTACTGAGCCACCCAGGCACCCCTAGGACTTTAGAACCAGGAGAGACCTTAGAGATTTATTTAATATAGCCCCTTTATTTTATAGACAAAGAAGCCTCAGCTCCATAGAAAGTCAATAACTTGATTAAATTCTCAAAAACTAGTTATTGTAAGAATTGGAACTAGATCTCCTAGATAACCTAGATCTCCTGTTCTGCATACCTAATTTTCTTACCTTTTCTAATTTTGAGTCTAATTGAAATAAAGCCTGTGATCAGTTCAATATTTGCATTTTTTTTGTTAAAAACTTTTTTTAATATTTATTTCTGAGAGAGAAAGAAAGAGAAAGAGTGCACGCATGAGTGAGGGAGGTGCAGAGAGAGGAGGATGAAGGATCCAAAGCAGGCTCTCTACTGATAGAAGAGAGCCCCAAGCAGGGCTCGAACCCCCAAACCGTGAGATCATGACCTGAGCTGAAGTCAGATGCTTAACCAACTGAGCCACCCAGGCGCCCCTCAATATTTGCATGTTTAAAGGTCTTCATTAGTAAGAAATCTTCCAGAACCTAAAAGGACAAAAGTATTTGGGTGAAGAGTTTGAGTGTTTTCTTGTGAAGAGAGGTGTTTTTTTTTTTTTAATTTTTTAATGTTTTTATTTACTTTTGAGAGAGTGAGAGTACTAGTGAGGAAGGGGCAGAGAAAGAGGGAGACACAGAATCCAAAGCAGGCCCAGGCTCTGAGCTGTCAGCACAGAGCCCGACGCAGGTCTTGAACTTGTGAACTGCGAGATCAGGACCTGAGCCAAGGTCGAACGCTTAACCGATTGAGCCACCCAGGCACCCCTTTTGTGAGAGAGTCTTAAGTCTTTATCCTAGTGACATATAGTTGATAATTATATCTTTTGCTATTCTCTTTTTTCCTTTTTTGTCCTTCTTTCTCTGAGTGCAAATAGGAAGACTGACTGTAAGGTAGATGTATAATACTAGACACAACTGGGAAGATTGGATCTACGGACCTCGGGTCAAACTGGAGTAGGTGTTTAATTTTTTGTAACTTTCTGTGTTGGTTTTGATGTTCCAGCCCAGTCATTAGAAACCAAAGGAACCAAAAATAGTAGATTTTTTAGAAACATCTGAGTCTTCACCATACCTGGCAGTATTATAAAGTTATCGAATTCTCTTTCTGTTAGTTTTTCATCCTACATCGACAAAGTCTTCTGTCTTTTCTATTTTTTAACTCCATTATCCTTCCTCTAGCATTGTTTACTTAGTAATTTTTTTTTTTTACAAAGGAACATAAAATGTAAAAAAAAAAAAAGCGAATATACTCAAAAGACAGATGTTCTTTCTTTTAAAAATTCTTTGGAACATGACTGGTCTTATCCTTATTGTTCAAATCATCGGATTTAGTGAAGTTGCTAAAAATATTTTACTGAAATCACATATTGATAAGAAAAGATACAGTTACTTTTTAATGTTATCTTCATTGTATTTCTTCTGTCTGTTATTTCTGAAGATTTTCTGGATAAAGCAAGGACAGGCTGTGGAATAAGATGGGAACAGTTAAATGATGATATTTATTCCTGTATCTGTAAGTCATTATGTAGCCACAATTGGGAATATAGTTTGTTGGCAGTAGCCTAGCCTTTCTTTTTTTTCTCTTAATATTTATTAATTTTTGAGAGAGAGAGAGAGAGAGAGTGTGAGTGGGGGAGGGGCAGAGAGAGGGAGACAGAGAATCTGAAACAGGTTCTAGGTTCTGCACTTTCAGCACAGAGCCTGATGTGAGGCTTGAACTCAGCACTGTGAGATCATGACCTGGGCTGAAGTCGGATGCTTAACCAACTGAGCCACCCAGGTGCCCCTGTTGGCAGTAGCCTTTCAAAGTATATCTTCTGAATACTTGATTAAAGTAGTTGAAGAATTACAAACATTGGTAAAACCAATTACTCTGAAAAACACCTTAAAATTGTTCATGTCTTTTTTTTACTAGCCTTTATAATTTTTAAATTTTAAGTTAGAATTTTATATCTAGTCAGGATAGGGGTTGGGTGGTCTTAGTGGGAGTTAAAAGAAGAGTTCATATGAAAATAAATTTCTTCCTTAAAAATAACTAAGAATCACACTTTACTTCATTAGACATCCAGTAAAATATGATGACTGGCACACACCACCCAGAATTCTAGAATGACTTCCTGTCTTCATGGGCCTTCGTAGAACATAATCTAAGTCAGGGGTCAGCTGACTGTAGCCTGCAGACCAGATCCTATCCATGGACTGCTTTTATAAGGTCTATGAGCTAAGAATAAGAATGGTTTTTACATTTTTTAAAGGTTGTAAAAACAAAACAAAGAATATGCAGCACAGATAGTATGTGGCCCTGAAAGCCTAAAATACTTACTATCTGGCCTTTGAAGAAGAAAATTGTCCATTTCTGATCAAATGCTGAGGGTTCTAAATGGTCACAGGGAACCATTTCAGAAGAAAACACAGATGGAATGTTTATTACAATATTGTTTACAGTAGGAAGAAAATTTAAAAATGCGTTAGTAATAGGGGACTTATTAAATAAATTACAGGGCATTTGTGTAGTAGAATACTATGCACTGAGAATCATCACCCGTGATTTATGCAAAGGAAAGCATTTTAATTGCATTAAGCAGGGCACCAGATTCCAGAACGATATGCAGAATGATCTTTTTTGTTTTAAGCAAACGTAAGTAATTGATGGCTGTGTAGTTGCAGAGAACTTTTTACACTGGAATATGGGATTGTTTGTGACCTAAATATTTTTTTCTAATTTTTACTGTTTTGTCATTGCTAATTATTTTATGGTAAAATTAAATAATTGACCTTTTGGTTTAGCAAAATTAAACTTGAACCGAGTTTTAAGTCACAAAAAGAACAAGTGATACATTAATATTTAAAATAGTATTAAAAGTTATGGATACTCTTGAAATTTGGAAGTGTGGTCAATTTAAAGAAAACAGAAGTGTTAAAATCATCTAACATATTAACCTTACATATTCAGTAGGCTAAGCATGTAATAATGGCATTTTGTTGGGCTATTCAAAGAAAATAATACAATTTTAAGGTAAATTCTTTACAGTTTGAGGTATCATGTATCACAGAGAACATTTCCTTCCACAAAGCATTTATTGATGTCACTTTCAAAGCTGAATTTTCACTTAGACCATGAGGTTTAAATTAAAATGTCATGTCTTCCTTTACTTTTTCCCTTCATCTCTCTTCTTTTGCTGTTTTCTTTAACTTTCCACAGCACGTTGTTGAAGTACAATTGAAATAAAGTAAAATGTTGACCTTTTACATGTGTATACATACCTGTCTCCAACAGCCAGATCAAGATATGGAACATTTTTATCACTTCAGATAGTTTACTTGTGCCCCTTTCCAGTTAGGACCACAGCCTGCCGTTGGAGAAAACCAGTCTGGTCTTTGGCTTGGTTCGGCTTATTCTAAAACTTTATTTAATGCACTTATATATACTCTTTTGTGTTTGGCTCCTTCCTCCCAAAATAATATTTTTGAGATTTATCAAGATAGTTTTTTGTATCAGTAGCTTTTGTGAATTAGTAGTCTGTTGTGTGAAAATAACACAGTTTATCCACTCTGCCGTTCATAGGCATTTGAATCATCTTGGGGGAGAAGGAAGAGGCCATTATGAATAATGCTGCTGTTCACCTTTTCGTACAAATCTTTTCTTAGGCATATGCACTCATTTCACTTGGGTATATATTTAGGAGAAGAATTTCTGGGTTATAGGGTAGGTGTGTGAATAACTTTATTAGAAGCTGCTAGTTTCCAAAAGTAGTTGTCCCATTTTACACTCTAATCAAAATGTGGCAGTTCTAGTTGCTTCCTGCCCTCACTCATACTTGGAATTGTTAGGTTTATTGATTGTAGCTATTCTATCTCTCTGTAGTTTTAATATGCTTTTTCCCTGATCAACAGTGCTGTTGAACACGTTATGGGCTAATTCGCTATTTGTATAATTTGTATTCTTTATTATTGATTTGTAGGAATTTTATTTTGGATATGATTTTATTGTCAGATCTATGTTGCATGAATGTTTTCTTATCGTATGTAGTTTGTCTTCATAATGGCGTCATTGGATAGTGCAGAAGGCTTTGATTTTGATGAAGTCCATTTTAACAATTTTTAATTTTATACTTATTTATTTTTATGCTAAAAAGTCTTTTCCCTCTCCCAAAGTCATGAAGATATTCTTCTAAGTATTCTTATAAAAGGCTTTATGTATTATTTCACGTATTCTTTAAACTGAATTATTTGACCCTTTATTTTTTCCAGTAATATGTAATCTAGCTCTCACATTTAACCCTGTGATTGATCTGAAATTAATTATATGTTATGTAGAGATTCACTTTTTTTCCACATGCTCTGTTTCCTCACCTTTTTCCATTGAATTTTATTAGTCTCTGTCCAAAAATAAAGTACCACAAATGCCAGCACTGTTTTAATAACTGTAATCTTATAGAAAGCTTTGAAATTTGGTTGTGTAAGTTCTTTAGTTTTGTTCTTCAAGATTGCTTGAGTATTCTAAGTCCTTTACATTTCCATGTAAGTTTTAGAATCATCTTGTCTATTTCTAGTTAAAATTAGTTTTGGATTGCATTAAATGTATAAATTAATTGGAAGGCAATTGGTATCTTAAAAATACCAGATTTTTCAGTTCATAGACATTGTTGATCTCCATTTATCACTTTTCATTTTTCTCTACAATATTTTGTGGTTTAATATAGATGTGTTTCACATATCTTGTTAAATCTACTCCAGGGTATTTGTTGTTTTGATTATGTTGTAAGTGGGATTGTGACTTTACTTTCTGTTTCCATTGTATATTAATATTTTGAAATACAATGGATTTTTGTATAGTGCTCTTGTATGTAGTGATCTTGCTAATTGCACTTAGTCTAGTATAGAGTCTTTTCCCCTCTTTGGATTCTCTGTGTATGAAGTCATGTCCTATGCAAATATGGACTCGTTTTGGTTCTTTACCGATTTTTATATCTTTATTTTTCTTGCGTTACTGTACTGACTAGGTCGTCTAGTAAATGTTGAATAGATAAGTTGAGAGCACGTACTCTTGACTTGTTCTTGATTTCAGGGAAAGTGTTTAGAATTTCACCATTAGGTATGATACTAGCTATAGTCTTTTTAGAGATAGTCGTCATCAGATTGAGGAAGTTCCCTTTTATTTCTAATTTACTGAGTTTTTTTAATCATAAAAAGATGTCAGATTTTGTCAAATGCTTTTTCTGCATTTTTTGAGATGGTCATGATTCTTTTTTATTCTTTTGATGTGAATTTCACTGATTTTTTTAATGATGTCAAATCAATTTTACATTCCTCCTATAATCACAGTCATGGTATAATTTCTTTTAACATATTTGCTATATATTTTTTTTAAAGGATTTTCGTTGCTGTAAGGGTTCTGAGTTCGGTAATTTTCTTACGATGTTTTTGTCAGGTTATGCTAACAGAATATGGTGCCTTATAAAATGCCTTGGCAAGTGTTTCCTTTTCCACTCCTCTCTGAAAGAGTTTATCTAAGTTTGGTATTATTATTTTAATATTTGGAAAATTCACTGATAAAGCCCTCTGGAAAGGTTTTTATTTTTTTTTTAATTTTTTTTAGCGTTTATTTATTTTTGAGAAACATAGAGACAGAGCATGAGCAGGGGAAGGGCAGAGAGAGAGGGAGATACAGAATTCGAAGCAGGCTCCAGGCTCTGAGCCGTCAGCACAGAGCCCGACGCGGGGCTTGAACTCACAGACCGTGAGATCATGACCTGAGCCGAAATCGGCTGCTTAACTGACTGAGCCACCCAAGCGCCCCTGGAAAGGTTTTTAAAAATAAATTACATGAGGGGAGCCTGGGTGGCTTGGTCAGTTGAGCGTCCAACTCTTGATTTCGGCCTGGGTTATGATCCCAGGGTCATGAGATTGAACTCCACGTTGGGCTCCAAGCCTGCTTGGGTTGGGATTCTCTCTCTCTCTCTCTCTGTCTCCCCCTTTCCCTCTGTTACTCTCCCCTCTCACGTTCTCTCTCTGTAAAAATAAAAATATAAAAATATAAAATAAATTACATTAACATGGAAAGGACATTCAAGGTTTTCTATTCTTGGGTTAGTTTAGAAATTTGTGTTTTTACAAATCTAGGCATTTCCTTTTAGTTGTTAAATGTATTGACCTCAGATGGCTTCTGATGTTCTCATTTATGCTTTTGCTATTTATGGTATTTGCAATAGTGTACTATGACACTGGTAGTTTGTTTTATACATTGTTTTGTCATATAATATTGTCATTTTTGACAAATCTTATCATATATAATATTGCCTGACTTAAAAATTTTATCTAACTTTGACTACAGTGTCTGGAATAATGTTAATAGTAATGATAGCATTCTGTATTGTTCCTGATTTTAGTGGAAATCCCTTTCATGTCTTATCATTAGGATGTATTTGGGTAGATATCCATTCTTATGTTATATGATAATCTTCTGTTCCTAGTTTATTAAGAGATTTTATAAGGACAAGATAATTGAATTTTATTATATAATTTTTTAGCAATTCTTGAGATGGACAGATTTTCTTTTAATCTTTTGAGGGGATAAAAATTCCTATTATGATGTCCTTGTATTTCTGGGAAAACTACTGATTTTAATTTGTTGATGTGGTTTTGCTGATACTTAGGATTTTTGTATTTCTGTTTTCATGGGAATGGTCTGTAGGTTTCCTTTCTCAGATTTTGATACTAAGTTTATGATCTAGTTCTCTTTTGTCTATTTTTCCCCTCCTTCCCACCCTATTTTTCTCCCTCGTTCTTCTCTATAGTTATTAAGCACATACTAAGTACAAAGCACTCTATAGTTAACTTTGTTCCTTACTGTAAGGCTAATTTATTTATTAAATAGTCTTTGGGAGACATAGTCTTATAAATCTAATTTTGCCATTTGAGCAAATCTTTGCAGCTAATAGGTTGTAGTCTGAGTTGTTACTCTGAAACATTAGGCTAGTTCTTCTGTGGTTCTTGGTTTGATGTAGATTTCTGCTTGGTTAATGTAGTCTTATACATGCCTATTGCTTTAACACAGGATTATCTCATTTAAAAAATTTCAGTTTTGTGCATTAAAGCCTCTAGAAGCATTGAAAGTGTTACAAAACCATTTACCATAATTTGCCTAGTCCCAAAAAATTGGTTGAAATGGTAACTGCTGCAGTATTAGCCACTATCAAATTAGACGTGTTTACATAAGTACAGTAACATAGTTTACAGTTATCTACTGCATATTGTTATGCATGTATATTGTTAGTATCACCAGTTTGATTCTTAAACTTTCCTCCCACTTAATAGGTACACTATGGTTTTTACAATAGCTGCAGTGGAAGGTAATGGTTGCATACTTCATATAATAAGACTTTAGCTGTATTGCAAAAAGCCCTTATCTTCAGGAGGGAAGGGGATTATAACTGGATAACTAAATGGTAACTTAATTTTAGTGTTTTATTTTGGTTATTTGCTCTCCCCCCCCCTTTCTCTTTCCATCCTCACCAACATTGTTGATATACACTGTTTTCTCCTTAATTAAATCCAGCTGCTTCCCTTGTGATACCAAAGTCATTAGTTGACCTTCGGTTCTTTTCCTTTCTTGTTAAAACTTAACTTAGACTAATATTTTATCTCACTTTCATGTCTTTACTTTCTTTGCTTTTGCATTTTTAAAATAAAGTTTATTTATTTTGAGAGAGAGAGCAGGGGAGGAGAGAGAGGGAGAGAGAGAATCCCAGCAGGCTCTGTACTGCCTGCGCAAAGGCCAACACAGGGTTCGAACTCATCAACTGTGAGATCATGACCCTGAGCTGAAATCGAGAGTCTGACCCTGAGCCAAAATCAATAGTTGGATGCCTAACTACCTGAGCCATCCGGCACCCCCTGCTTTTACATTTTTTATTACTCATTTTATTTCATTATTTTATTTCATTATTCCGTTTTGCACCTCCATCTGAATTTCTTCCTTCTATAAAATATGAAACCGCACCCAATTCTAAACTTGTATGTAATTTTCTCATTCTTGTATTTTTGTATACAAATTAATATGATTATTTGGAACGTCACCATGGCTTCCAACATCAGGACCACTTTGTAAACATTTAAAGTGTTGATTAACGTCACTGGGGACAGTTCTACTTAAATGCTTTAACATGTATTATTCAGAATGGTCTTGGTTTTATTGTAGTTTTATCTGGTAGGTAAGTATTTCATGTCAGTATTTCTCAGGTATTGGATTTATTTCTTAAACTTTATCTAATTGGAAAACAAGCCTGTGTCCACAGGTTACATTCGGATTTGTGAAATTTTATAGTAAGAGCATGGAGATGCAGAAATAATTTTGTGTATCTTCAAATGGTGATAGTAGTTTCCTGTTGCATGCTGGGGCAACTCAGTGGGTTCTGGTAAAGTAAATGCTTGGAATGGAGAGAAGCCATTTGTTTAATATAATACTAATAAAAAAGATTTCCTCAGGAAGAAAGAGAAGTTAAGAGAAGTAGATTTGAAAGAAGTCCAAGACTTAGACTCCTGCTAAGGTTGTGAGGTTTCCCGATCAGTTTAAAAGCAGAGTCCCTGCTGCTTGTTCTGTAAGTGATTTTTATGTTTTCAAGTGATGGGAAAAATAAAAGAGTAGTATTTTGTGACATGGGAAAATTAAATGAAATTCAAATTTCAGTGTCCATAAATAAGTTTTACGGGAACAGAGCCACACTCATTTATTTGTGTATTGTCTGTAACTACCTTTGCATTTAAGCGGCAGAGGTGAGTAATTGCAGGCCTGTATGGCCCACACAGCATAAAACAGTATTCAACCCTTTACAAAAAGTGTTTGCTGACCCCTACTCTTTTAGTGAATGTCGGATATTAAAAAAAAGTTTTTTTAATGTTTATTTTTGAGAGAGAGAAATAGAGTACAAGCGGGGGAGGGCAGAGAGTGAGAGACAGAGCAGGTTGAACTGTCAGCACAGAGCCCGACACAAGGCTTGAACCCATGAACCATGAGATCATGACCTGAGCTGAAGTCAGACACTTAACCAACTGAGCCACCCAGGCGCCCCAAGTGTTAGATATTTTTAATGGGGCTTTTAGGGTTTTTTTTTGGTTTTTGTTTTTTTTAATTTTCTTTTTTTTTGTTTTATTTATTTATTTTTTTACATACAAGTTAGTTAGCATATACTGCTATAATGATTTCAGAAGTAAATTCCAGTGATTCATCTCCTGTGTATAACACCCCATGCTCATCCGAACAAGTGTCCTCCCTAATGCCCTTTACCCATTTAGCCCATCCCCTACCCACAACTCCAGCAGCAACCCTCAGTTTGTTCTCTTTATTTAAGAGTCTCTTAGGCTTTGTCCCCCTCCTTGTTTTTATATTATTTATCCTTCCCTTCCCTTCGATTCATCAGTTTCATATCTTAAATTCCTCATATGAGTGAAGTCATGTGATATTTGTCCTTCTCTGGCTAATTTTGCTTAGCATAATACCCTCTAGTTCCATCCGCGTTGTTGCAAATGGCAAGATTTCATTCTTTCTGATTGCCGAGTTAGTACTCCATCATATATATATACCACATCTTCTTTATCCTTCACCCGTCAATGGACATTTGGGCTCTTTCCATACTTTGGTTATTGTTGATAGCGCTGCTGTAAATTTTGGGGTGTATGTGTGGGACTTTTAGTTTTTAAGATGGCAGTGGTTTAGATGAGTTAATATAGTTTACGTTCTACAATTAAGTAAACAGTATCTTCTATCTCCTCAGAATTTACATAAATGTTTTAGTCATTTTTTTAACCTATAGGCTTAATGCTCTTCCCCCGATTTCACTCTGTTTCTCTCTCTCAAAAATAAACAAACATTAAAAAAATGAATGTAATTTTTAAAACTATGTAATATGTCTCTTTCTTTCTTTAAATGTTTATTTAGACATTAAGCTTTGTGCTGTGAGTACAGAGCCTCATGTGGTGCTCCATCTCATGAACTGCAAGACCATGACCTGAGCCAAAGAGCTAGACACTTAACTGACTGAGCCACCCAGGCATCCCTAAAATGTTCTTTATAAATTGCTTCATTCTTAGTTAATCATGGACTTTTTACTCTTTAACTTTTTATTTTGAAGTATGTGTATACTTATGTGCAATTTAAAGATTAATAAAACAAGCACATTGGAGAGATGGCCTTTGAGTTGGTTGAATAGGTTTGCACTGATATATAAAGTTTTTTGTATTTTTTTAATAAATTTTATAAATTTCTTTTTGGGGGAGTGATAACTCATGTTTTTTACTATTATAATCAAGCTACTGTGTAACTGTGGTCCTTTATTGTTTATAAAGTGTTTTATTATTTAAAACATTCCAAACTATATATTCTCTTCTGGACTGTCTATAGAAGTACAGTTTGTTGTACATTTTCTACTTGAAATAGGAACTAGTTGTACCTGTTTAGGGAGGATTCTGAACCAGTGTACTATTTTTACATAGTTTCATAGTGTAAAACCAGTTACATTCTAGATTTTACTCAGTCCCAATAGAAGCAAGATACAAAGAGATTAGGGAGGAACAGAACACATTGAAATATTAATTTTTATCTTATTTTTATAGAAGAATTAATAACTGTTTCTGTATCTTAGGCCCCTTAAAAATCTAATCTTTATTTTTATTCTTTTAATTTTATCCTGGATAGGTTGCATGGTAACATATCTAGAAATCCTATAATGGTGTATCTAGAAATCATATATATAATCATGTATATAATTATGACGATTCCAGGGAGCATTTTTTACAACAGTTTTTTTAGTAATCTCTACACCCATTTTGGGGCTCGAACCTGCAATCCGAGATTAAAAGTCCCGTGCTCTGCCAATTGAACCAGTCAGGCACCCTAATTCTAGGGAGTATTAACAAGCTTGATTCCTGTATTTAGTGTTAATGTTAAAATCCACTCTTTTCCATTTAAAAAAAATCACTTTTTAACAGATAACTTTTATCTTTCCTCCTTTGTAAATCCTTTCTTACTTTACCCTTCCATGTCCCACCCAGCCAAAAAATGGAAAGGATGGATGGACTTCCTTGTTAGTCAGTGCCTGCCATGAAGTGGAAAGACTGAAGTGGGGGCAGGATAAAACAGTCTGGGGATGGATGAATTGGAACTGCTCTCTTGGTGGAAGAGGAGCATTTGATTGGCAGCGTGCAACCTGGGATCAGAATCGAGGAGGTGTTATGGGCGCCTGGGTGGCTCAGTCGGGTTAAGTGTCTGAATTGATTTCAGCACAGGTCATGATCTTGCAGTTCATGGGTTTGAGCCCCACATCAGGCTCCATGCAGACATTGTGGAACCTGATTGGGATTCTCTCTCTCTCCTGTCTCTGCCCCTCCCCCACTCATGTGCCCCCTCCACCCCTCCAAATACATAAATAAACTTAAAGAATTTAGGTGGTGTTAGAATGTAAGTGACTGGGTGACGTTTAGATATGGGTAAAGAAGAGGTCCTACTTAACCATGCTAAGAAACAGTTTTGGTTTTTTATACTGAGAAGTTGGGACTGGCTCTTGTACTTCAGCTTAGTGTTTCTCCTTGGACTGATTTTTTTCTCTTATCTGTTACTGCCTATACTGTAAACTGATAGACACATCTCTGAAAGGACTAATTTGGAGCAGCTGGGTGGCTCAGTTGGTTAAGCTTCTGACTTTGGCTCAGGTCAAGATCTCACGGTTCGTGGGATCAAGCCCCATATCGGATCCTCTGTCCTCTTCTTTCCCTGCCCCATCCGTACTTGCGCGTGTGCGCACTCTCTCTCTCAACATTAAAAACAAATAATAAATAAATAAAAGGACTAATTTATGTTCAGCATGACTAGGAGAGTTTTAAATTTTTGATGTCTTGATTCATTTGTTTCAGGTAGTTCTCTGGGTCAGTCCTTAAAAGCTTTAAAATAAGCACACCCTTCTACCAGGTGCTGCCCCCCCATATATATCTGGGATTTTCTTTGTTTTTTTTTTCCTGAATTGAAAATACACTGATATAGGTAACTCCTTCTATTGACAACCTGTATAAGTGTGGTAGAGAACTAATTAGCACACTAATTAGTCTCTGCTTTGATTTTATGCAGATTTGATTTTATCTTATTAATAACACTTTCATCAGGCTTAGTAGCCTTTAATTTCTTTAACTCCTAGCTTTCTTTTGTGGAGCATTAAGCTAACAGGAAACATGTTGATGCCGATTCTCTAATTATACACTGAAGAGTTTTTTCATCTCATCACCGCGTCTTTTTATTTGTCAGCGCACTTAATTTTTAATTTAAAATAGTTTCTCCCTTTATAAATGTAAATGTTTATTTCCCAAAAATTGGAGAATAGGAGGAAGAAAAGAAACTATGGATATTCATCCTGCTAAGCACCAAGCTGCTATTTTGGCATTTTCCCTTTGAATCATTTTTCTACCTATCTCCCCCTACCACGTTGTGGGAACCTATAGTTTGCTATACATTTGCCTGTGGCACAGTGTTGAACACAATAGACATGATCTTTACACTCAAAGGATTCAAAACTTATGGGCGTCTGAGTGGCTCAGTCAGTTAAACCTATGACTCTTGATTTCAGCTTGGGTCACGACGACCCCAGGGTTGTGGGATCTAGCCCCACGTGGACTTGACACTGAGCATGGAGCCTGCTTAAGATTCTCTTTCTCACTTGTGCCCCTACCCCCACTCACGCGCGCTCTCTCTAAAAAATTTTTTAAGTTTAATAACTTTAAAGTTATTTTTAAAAATTAATGTACTATAATAGAAGAAATGCATTAATATTGTCTATTTACAAAACTCATACATAAGGCTCAAGATTCCAATCCAGCCCATTTCTTTCATTGTTTCGATAGATGTAGTCACTATTACCAGATTGTATATAGTTTTTTCTATGATTTTTTTATGTAAAAAATGCTGTGCAGTACCTGAAGTTAGCTTTTTCATTCACTATGTTTGTATGTACAGATCTACCTTAACCTTTTAAACCGACGTATAGTATTTCATTTTATTGATTTACTGTAATTTGGTCATTTCCTATTGATGAACATTTAGGTTTCCATCGTTTTGCTATTACAAACAGTGCTGGAACTGTTTCTACATGCCTTAGTATATGTGCAGCTCTTTGTCTATGGAGGATATAAGGAAGTGGAATTAGTAGATCTCTGAGAGAGTATGTAGTTATTACCCTTGAGATTTTACTGTTCATATTCCTCTTAAAGTTGGATCTTAAAGGAGTTTATCTTATCAGTCTTCTCCTGACATGACGTTATTGTTTAATATTTTATTTTATGCTTGTTAAAACCAACAAATTATATTGTTCTATAGAGTACATGATCTAATTTGCATACATTTTTACCATATTTTTTTTCTCACCATCCTTTCTTTGATCTCTGTCCTTGTGAGATCATTTTCCTTCTTCCTGAAGAACATCTTCGTAGGTTCCTTTAGTAGAGGTCTCTTACTGGTAAACTTCCTGTATTTTCATTTGTTTTAAGTTTTTACTTATCAATTATTTTTAGGTCTTTATCATGGAAATTTTTAAGTATACATGAAAGTAGACCAGTAATGTCATAAAACCCAATTATTTCTAGCCAACAGTTTCTGTAGTTATAGACATTTTACTATTCTAGTTTCATCTCTTCCCCATTTCTGTATCTCCCTTCCTGCTGAAATACCATATCATGAAATTTGTAAATACTTGAGAATGTATCTCCTGTAGAAGAGCTTTAAAAAAAAATAAACAAACATAAAACTACTACTATACTTAACTAACAGTAATTCCCTAATGTCATCTAGTATCCAGTCCATGTGAAAATTTTGATTATCTCAAAAATGTTTTATGATTTTACCCTTGTTCTTGAGGGTTATTCTTTTCTAGGAGCACAATTATAGGTTGACAGTAATTTTCTTTTAGTATCTTGGATGTAGGTCTTTCCCTTCTGACTTCAGCTATTGCTGTTGAGAAGTCAGCTGCAATTCTAATTATCATTCCATTGGGTGAGAGGTCCTTTTTTAAAGTCTGCTTTCTTGTTACCTTTAGTGTTCTACAGTTTTGCTGTCTTGTAGCTGGATGTAGGTTTGTTGATCCCACTGGGTATGTTGTGCTCTCTGGGCCTGCAGATTATTTTTAACCATTGTTGGAAACCAGAAGATGTTGTCTTTTTCTTTTAAGATGGAAAAAAGTGAGGAGTATACAGAAACATATAAAACATGTGTACATGTAAAACATGTACAGTTTATTTTTGTTTTTTTAAATGTTTTTATTTATTTTTGCGAGAGAGAGAGAGAGAGAGACAGAGCATGAACGGGGGAGGGACAGAGAGAGAAAAGGACACACAGAATCCAAAGCAGGCTCCAGGCTCTGAGCTGTCAGCATAGAGCCCGATGCAAGGCTCGAACTCATGAACTGTGATATCATGACCTGAGCCAAAGTCGGATGCTCAACAACAGAGCCACCCAGGCGCCCCTTCAGTCTAATTTAAAGCAAACAACTTTATCAAGGTCAAAAATAGAGTAGTATTTCAAGTACCCTCAGCATTATCCACCCTTTTCCCCTACCCAGATACACCTCTTCCTGTTCATAACACTCTCCTTCTCATCCAGAGGCACTCAGTCTTCTGACTTTTATTACCTTATGTGTAACACTAAAATATATATTTTCATTTATTTATTGAAATTTATATGACCACGATTATATTCTTCTTGCTTTCTTTGCTCAACATTGTTTTTGTGAGATTCATCTGTATTGTTGTGTAGTCGTAGTTGATTTTCATATAGCCATTATTTCTTCATGTATTTTTTCTTCTCTTCATGTTTTGTTTCCATTGTATGTATGTTGATGCACGAAATGGTGTTACATTTTTCTCTGAAGCTCTGTTCAGTGTTCTTCTTCACTTTTTCTTTCTCTTCCTTAGATTGCATAATCTTTATTAATCTGTCTTTGATTTTGCCAGTTTATTCTTCTGCCATTTCATATGCACTGTTGAGCCCCTCTAATGACTTTTAGTTATACTTTCCAACTCCAGAATTTCATTTTTATTTTTTTAATAATAGCTCTTTGTTGACACTCTATTTGATGTGATATTGTCATCATACATTCCTTTGCTTCTTCAATTATGGTTTTCTTTAGTTCTTTGAACATATGTAAATGGCTCTTTGAAGTCTTTGTTAAATCCGACATCTGGTGGGTCTCACAGGCAGTTTCTGTTGCCTGCTTTTTTCCTTCTGTATGGGTTATACTTTCCTGTTAATTCATATGGCTTATAATTTCTGGTTGGAAACTGGACATCTTATATGATATTGTTCTAACTCTGGTTACTGGTCTTCCCTACCCCTCCCACTGTTACTTGCCTATTTGTTTAGTTACTGTATTACTTTAATGAAGTCTATTTCGCTCTTGCAAGTGTTGGTTATCTGGTGGTGTTCCTAGGGGATGCAGATTTGGGTATGTTCACATTCACCCTGGGATTTTTGGTAGGGCTCCCTTTCTTTCACTGACTCTTTCCTTGACCATGCCTGATGTTAAGCTCCACAAATTGCCACCCGGCTGCTCCATTGTTTTCAACAATGTCCTAGAACATATGTTGTTTCTCAGCTGAATCCAAAAAAAAGTTGTTTTTTTTTTTTTTAATATTTATTTATTTTTGAGAGAGATGGAGACAGAACATGAATGGGGAGGGGCAGAGAGAGAGGGAGACACAGAATCTGAAGCAAGCTCCAGGCTCCGAGCTGTCAGCCAAGAGCCCCATGCGGGGCTCGAACTCACCAACCATGAGATCGTGACTTGAGCCGAAGTCAGACACTTAACTGACTGAGCCACCCAGGCGCCCCTAGATCCAGAAAACTTGAGCTCACTTGAAGGGACACTTCTTGAGTCAGAGCTTGAAATTTGTTCTGACCCAGGGAGGGCGCATCTCAGCTCTCTTATTTACTGATTTTCTTTTTTCTTTCCTGCGAACTAGCTGGTTTACAGCTTAGCCTGTATCTGAATCTCCTCCTGGTTGCCCTTCACCCCGGTGCCCAAGGTTTTGAAATTGCCCTTAGACTTGAACTTCACACCCCTTTGCATACAGAGTCAACGTTGGAATAATGTTGGATTGGAACAATCTGAAAGAGATTCAGAGCTTTCTGTTTTAAGGCCTGGTTTACCTTCCTGGCAAAATCACTGGCTTGGTTCTGGCTCTGGAATTGGGTAGTAGAGACAGTAATGGACTTTTCTCTCTGTTTTCCATATCTCACCCCTAGTTTAGGAACTGAGTCGGTGGGTGTACAGTATTCTCAGGTCTTCTTTCTTGTCTTGCCATTCTTGGTGTGGGATTTCTGCTTTACAAAGTAGCTGGGTGGAGGACAGTCTGGGTCCTAGTATTTTCAACACGCAGCAGCAACATAGGACCTCTTTCCTGGGAGTGGCAGTTGAGTGGAAGAGAGGTGCCCTTACCTGTACTTAGCTTTAGCATTAGGTGGCTTCCGGCAGAATGATAAATGCTGATGTCTTCTGCCCCTCCTGGGAAGACAGCCCTCTAACAGGTAGCTGTGGTGAGAGAGCACCCTTTGTTCCTGGCTGCACCAGTTTGAAGCTTCAGTCTCACTGAGCTGGTGAGTGGAAAGGAAAGAGAGGGAGTAGGTTTCGATTCAAATACTAAATAGTGTTTCTGTTTTTCCTGAATTTTAGTAGATTTTCTTAAGAAAATATTTTTTCATTTGCCTCATACCTTAGGATTATTTTTCCCTTTCGTGGTCACTAATGGATCCCAAAGACTAGACTAGAACTTGAAACAGAGCAAGAGCTTAGTAACTATTTATTGAATCAGTCAATAAATGAAGATACAAAAGAACTCTTAGGATGGCAGAAACTTCATTGGTCAGCCATCTAACTTTCTAATAAGGTTAAAACCTTTACTTTTGATGTACTGGATACAATTAGAACAACCAGTTAGCTTTCTTTTTTCTTTTTTAATTTTTTAAAATATTTATTTGAGAGAGAGAGAGACAGGAAGAGAGAAAGAGACAGCACATGTGCAGGGGAGGGGCAGAAAAAGAGGGAGACACAGAATCTGAAGCCTACTCTAGACTCTGAGCTGTCCACACAGAGCCCGTTGTGGGGGTCTAACCCACAAACTGTGAGATCATGACCTGAGCCACCCAGGTGCCCCACAACCAGTTAGCTTTCTTGATAAGAGAGCCCAAATGTGCTTTTACCTTTTTTACCTTTTTTTTTTTTTTTAAACTTCCTTCCTTTAAAAGACTAGTCATTGTTAAGTTCTGCCTACCATGCTTTAGTGGTACAAGTCTTTACCAAAGTGGTTTAAAATAGATACTTTTTACTTGAATCATTTACTTTTTTTAAATGTTTATTTATTTTTGAGAGAGAGAGAGAGAGACAGAGCACAAGTGGGGCAGAGAGACAGAGAGAGAGGGAGATACAGAATCTGAAGCAGGCTCTAAGTCTGCACTGAGCCTAATGTGGGGCTCGAACTCATGAATTCCGAGATCATGACCTGAGCCAAAGTCGATCAACCAACTGAGCCACCCAGGTGCCTCTTACTTGAATCATTTTAAATGTATATAGAAACTTTTTAAATTTTTTTATAGGAAGGAAACTTTTAGCAAATCCTTTTCCTTTAAATTGATATACATAGATGATCAATTTTTTTATACGTTTAAATTTTCATATTGTTGAGGTGCCTGTGTGGCTCAGTTGGTTAAGCATCTGACTTTGGCTCAGGTCATGATCTCAGGGTTCATGACTTCAAGTCCCACATCAGCCTCTGTGCTGACAGCTCATAGCCTAGAGCGTGCTTCAGATTCCTTGTCTCCCTCTCTCTCTACTCCTTCCCCACTAGTGCTCTGTCTCTCAAAAATAAGTAAACATTAATTTTCATATTGTTAAGTTTTAAAATATATATATTTAAAAAAAATTTTTTTAACATTTATTTATTTTTGACAGACAGCATGTGAGCAGGGGAAAGGCAGAGAGAGAGAGGGAGATACAGAATCCGAAGCAGGGTCCAGGCTCTGAGTTGTCAGCACACAGCCCGCCACGGGGCTCGAACCCACAGACTGTGAGATCATGACCTGAGCTGAAGTCGGCCGCCCAACCGACTGAGCCACCCAGGCGCCCCTAATATATATATATTTGTATGCAAAGTGTTACATCTCTTTATTGCTTAATTTGAATGATTTGTCATCTTGGATGTCGTTGATTTGTTCAACGGATAAATTGATGTATTTTAATGAACAACTGTCCCAGAATCAATGATCATATTCCTCTAACTACAGACAAATGCATGCAAATTAGCAGATTGCTTTTTTTTCTTTTTAGTATTGAGTACTGAATCATAAGAAAATAGAAAACTTTCGCTTTTTCAGTGAGAGAAGTCTGTTATATCTAATGTATATTTGCCACACATAGGTTTGTAAAGATTGCCAGTTTTATTCAGTGAGTCTTAAAATAGGTACTCACACATTTACGGAAGAGTAGATAGGTACTTCCCCTTCCTTTACCCCCTTCCTTCCTTCCATCCCTTCTTTCTTACTCTCCTTTCACTTGACAAATATTTATGTGCCAAGAACTTTTCTTTTTGGATATGCTAATATGTAAGACAGTCTCTGCTCTCACGGTGGTTACTTTCTACTGGAACAAGTCTCTTCATCTCCTTCCACCCTTAACTGCCTCTTCTTCGAAAAATACTTAGGGCGACCTGTTATAATATGTGAGATGACTTGGATGCTGATTTTGATTTCATCTTCCGAAAGTAAAATAATTTACTAAATGAGGAACACATTGGTGGAGAGGTAGAAAGCAGTCCCACATAGTTGAATTTTTTGTATAATAGCATCTTAACCTTTATGAAGGAGACTTTAAGTTCTTAGGTAGATATTTTTCTAAAACACACACAAGCCTTCCTGCTGATCCTAAAAACAGTCTTGAGTTCCATAGTGTATGTATATTCATGGTATATGTATGCTGGTAGTTTGTACTTAATTTAAAAGGGGAAGAAGTATTGTTGATATTTAGGAAATTAACTTACTTTGCTTTTTTTACTTAGCAAACTGTCCATAGTTCGTGTTCATTTTGCCTTTGTGTAGTTTATAGAAGTAACATGTTTTGTAAGAGAAACACCTAGTACAGAAACAATAGACAACTTAAGGTGTTATTTCCGGTTTTTGAAGATGATTGTCAGTCATAAGTGACATACCACAAATAATTTATCCTTCTTTTGTTCAGTTTTCACTCATCAAATAAGTGAATACTTACTCTTCATCACCAGCCATGTTGTAACTGTGTGGCATATCATTGTAAATGTGCTGTACCAGGTAATCCCTCTGCCCTCCTAAAGTTTCTATCCCAGTGACGATGGACTGAGAATGGACTGATCGTTAGAGAAATAAGAATTTCACAATTAAAAAACAGTAACTAAGGGGCGCCTGGGTGGCTCAGTTGGTTAAGCGGTCGACTTCGGCTCAGGTCATGATCTCACAGTCTGTGAGTTCAAGCCCTGCGTCGGGCTCTGTGCTGACGGCTCAGAGCCTGGAGCCTGCTTCAGAATCTGTGTCTCCCTCTCTCTCTGCCCTTCCCCTGCTCACGCTCTGTCTCTTTGTCTCTCAAAAATAAATAAACGTTAAAAAAAAAAAAAAACAAAAAACAAACAGTAACTCAGTGAACTATATAAGTGGTGTGATGTCGTACTTACATTGCAGGTTTTAAAAAATATTAGTTTATAATTGTGCATATATTGAGTATATGGTTTTTTTGGACACGTAAGATACTCTTCAAAGTGTGTGTATATATGTCATATCTATAAATAGATTTCCATTACGTGTTGTTACGGCGTATGCATAATTTTGGTTGTATAATGTATTCAGGAGTATAGATAGGCAAAAAATTAAAATATTAATGACTTTAAATATGGAACCAAATACTCAGAGTTTTTTCAAAAGTGGTGTTTATCTTATACCACATTTAAGTGTGTATATGCATATTTTTATTGATTTTTTATAATAATATATATGTAACCTAAAATTTGTCATTTTAAGTATTTTTAAGTGTATAGTTCAGTAGCATTAAGTACGTTCATAATGCTGTGTAAATCATCACCGCTTTCTATTTCTAAAACCTTTTTCACCATCCCAAACAGACACTCTTAATCCATTAAACAATAACTTCCCATTCTCCCTCCCCTCAAGCTCTGGTAACCTCTCTTTTACTTTCTGTGTGAATGAATTTTAGATCCACCTCATATCAGTGGAATCATACAATATTTGTCTTTTTGTGACTGGCTTATTTTACTTAGTATAATGTTTTTTTTCAAGGTTCATCTACATTGTAGCATGTATCACAATTTTATTCTTTTATGGCTGAATGATATCTGCATATACACTACATTTTCCTTCATCTCTTGATGGACACTGGGTTTTCTCCATCTTTGGCTATTGTGAATAAAGCTGCTGTGAATGCTGCTGTACAAGTATCTGTTCAAGTCCCTGCTTTCAGTTTTTGGGTATATATCCAGAAGTGGGTCGTACCCAAGTTCTCTTTTTAACTCTCTGAGAAGCCACCAAACAATTTTCCATAGTGGCCGCAGCGCTTTACATCTTACAGTAACATGTTTATACACATTCTTTGAACAGTGTCCTGTGCACAAATCCATGGATATAGCACTTTATGAGTGATTTTTGAGCATGGTTTTTAGTACATGATTTTTTTTTATAATAGTTTATTTTCAAATTGGTTTACATATAACACCCAGTGTTCATCCCAACATGTGCCCTCTTTAATATCAGTCACCGCCTTTCCCCCCTCCCTCACCTCCCTCACCTCCCTCACCTCCCTCACCTCCCTCACCTCCCTCACCTCCCTCACCTCCTTCACCCTCAGATTGTTCTTAGTCTTTGAGAGTCTCTTATGTTTTATCTCCCTCCCTCTCTGTGTCTTTTTTTCCTTTCCCCTCTTCCCCTCCCCCTGGTTTTTTGCTTAGTCTCACAAAGTCCACCTATCCGTGGAAACATATGGTACCTGTCTTTTTCTGACTGACTTATTTCACTTAACATAATACCCTCCAGTTCCATCCATGTTGCTACACATGGCCAGATTTCATTTTTTCTCATTGCCATGTAGTAGTCCATTGTGTATATGTGCCACAACTTCTTTATCCATTCGTCAGTTGATGGACTCTTGGTCTGCTTCCATGATTTGGCTATTGTCGAAAGTGCTGCTATGAACATTGGGGTACACGTGCCCCTATGCATCAGCATTCCTGTGTCTCTTGGGTAGATTCCTAGCAGTGCTATTGCTGGGTCATAGGGTAGCTCTATTTTCATTTTTTTGAGGAACCTCCACACCGTTTTCCAGAGCGGCTGCACCAGTTTGCATTCCCACCAAGTATATGATTTTTATTATGTGTACTTACTTCATGAAGTGTGAGCTCTTTGGCGTTTCAGGAGCATTATCATTTATGTCAGAATTTATACTGTGTTGTGGTATTAGTTGCAATTGATATAGAGAACAAGAACTCAGGTAAAGAGGTAGAGTTTTTCTGTAGTTGGAGTTTTTGAAAAAGTAACATCACTTTTCCTTTTCGGAAACTGCACTTCATACACGAAGATACACAGCTGCGACTTCAGTGACCATAATTTCTGCATTAGCCATGTTGGAAAGGGCATGTGTTCTGAAGCTGGCGCTCTTACTTTTGATTTGTGTGTTTAACACTTACCATCTAGGGTCACCGCTGAGCCTCAGTTTCACATACAGAGGGGGTAATGTATTCGTACCAAGTCACTGTGAATTTTAGATGGTGTGTATGAAAATGTACTTTTTTTTCTTCAGAATTAATTATTGAATCAAAACCAAATCACTTTTGTCCTAAGAACCCCCACACCTCATTTAGGAAGTCATTGACTTTACTTTCCTTTTTCATTTAAAAATACCTTTTTTTCTATGTCTTATCCCTTTATAAATCTAATTGTGTTTTAATTGATTTTATTTTATTTATTTTGGAAAGGGCATTCCTTTTTTATTTTTTTTTAACATTTTTATTTTATTTTTGAGAGACACAGAGACAGAGCGTGAGCAAGGGAAGGGCAGAGAGACGGGGAGACACAGAATCCGAAGCCGGCTCCAGGCTCTGAGCCATCAGCACAGAGCCCGACACGGGGCTCGAACTCACAGGCCGTGAGATCATGACCTGAGCTGAAGTCGGCCACTTAACCGACTGAGCCACCCAGGTTCCCTAGGCCATTCTTTTTTAAAGTTTGTTTATTTATTTTGAGATAGAGAGTGTGCACACATGTGCAGAGGGACAGAGAGAGAGAGGAAGGATGGAGAGAATCCCAAGTAGGCTCTGCACTGTCAGCACAGAGCCCAGTGTTGGTTTTGAACTCACAAACCATGAGATCATGACCTGAGCTGAAATCGAGTTGAACACTTAACCAACTGAGCCACCTAGGCGCCCCTCGTTTTGTTTTATTTTTTATTTTAATATTAATTGGCTGACTTATGAAATAAAATTATTCTTCCCTAAATGAAAATTTGGTCTAAGGTATTTGGAGGGGAGAGAGGTTATTTCAAAGCTTATTTTAAAAGCTTAGTTCACTGGGTTTAAATAAAGAAAATTTCTCTATACTTAAATGTCATTTAATTTTGCATCTCAGCATTTTTCAAATGAAAAAATTGAATCCTATGGTTTCTGAGCATCTTATCCAAGATTATATAGCTATTTAGTAGAAGGTATGAGGCAGAAATCTGTTCTTTTACCTTGTATTCCAGTGTTCTACCACATTAGTCTTCCCTCTTAACTTTCACCAGTTACGTGATTACTCTGGCAACAGGCTTGCATGGTGTGTCTCCATGGTACTAGGAGTGTACAAAATGCGCTTGTGCTCATATTCATCATCTTAAGGGACTTCTTGCTGTTTTGTCCCCTTTTCTCTCTCTAAACTGGGAGATATATAGTCTTGCAGACTTTTAAAAAATTTTATAAAACAGAAGCAATCAAAAAGCAAGCTTCAGTATGTCATCTTTTATTTATGGTAATTTACTCTAGAAAGCTTTTCAATTCATAAATCCCAATGTATTATTTTCCTTCCCAGCATCCCATAAATTACCTCACTAAAACTTGAGTAAGCTGTTGTTATGAAAATAAAGTCATGTAATCAGAAGTACATTAAAAGTGTAGATAGCACCCCTTGATTAGTTTCCTGTTGTTGCAACCAGTGTTTTAGTGTGTGTTTTCTACAGGTACAGTTTGGAATATTCAAGTCAGAGGAGCCATTAGAAATCAGCTCTAAACCCCATTTTCTATATGAAGAAACCGATAGTGACAAAATTGGCTCTGCAACCGGGACTTCTGAATTGTTTATACATATGTATACTGTGTCTTTTAAAAAACAGCTTTTATTTTGAAATATAGAGTCATAGGAAGATATTTCATTTTATTTTTCCTTCTAATTATTAAAAGTCAAATTTAACTTAATTTTTTAAAAGGCAAAGAAATTTCCTTTTGTTAAGGTTTGTGTTTGAAATACAAAAATAATATTTTGTAACAAATTAGATAATACAGATTTTTCTAAAATAAAGTTTTGAAAATAAAATTAATAAAATTAATTTCAAACATAAACTCTCCTGCTTACCCCATTTTACCTTTTTTGACATGGTAACATTTTTGAGTATAAGCTTGTATCTGCTTTATGAGAGAAACAAATCAAATATGTACACATACAGGATTTACATATTTATATGGAAGTAATTGTATATTTATGTTAGTCTCCAGCTTGCTTTTAAAAATTAAAAAAAACTCACAACTCTATGTAATAGCTTCTGATTCCAAACTTTCAATTTATGGCTCTATCATTATTTACTTAATGATTCACCAGCTGATGGACTGTTACTTTGCAGTGCTCTACTCTAGGAACAGCTGCAAATCACAGAGCAAAGTACTTGGTGCTCAGGTGTGAGTATTTCTGTAGGGTAGCTTCTTAGGTGTTGTGAAGATATGGTTAACAGCACAGATTCTGGGGCTAAGACTTCCTGGAATAAATCCAGGCTTCACCACTTAATAGCTGTGCTGCTGCTTAAGGCAAGGTACGCTTTGTGCTCTCATTTCCTCTGCAAAGAGGAACTTAGATCAGTGATAATCTTTACTTTGTGGGGAGAGTAACTTCTTTGATAGGTTGATGGGGGGAAAATGCTGTCTCACTATTTACTAACTAAAGAGATTGATCATCTTTTCGTATGTTGTAATTAATTTGTAATTCTGTGAATTACGCATCATCTTCGGTTCTCATTTTGTTTGCCTTAATTGCCTTTTTAAAATTGCTTTGTGCAATATTCCGGGCTCTGACACTTCATTGTATTTATAGTGAATTTACTCTGTTGCTTGCCTTTAATTTTGTTTGTTTGTTCTTCATTGCTAAATCTATCTTTTAAGGCTTCCGAATTTCTATATTTGCTTAGGAATACCTCCTGTATCTCAAGATTTTTAAGAATTCTGTTTTTTTCTTCTAAACTTTAAAAAAAATTTTTTAAATATTTATTTATTTTGGGGAGACACAGAGACAGAGTGGGAGAGGGGTAGAGAGAGGGGGAGACACAGAATCGGAAGCAGGCTCCAGGCTCTAAGCTGTCAGCACAGACTGTCAACACGGGGCTTGAACTCATGAAGCACGGGATCATGACCTGGGCTGAAGTTGGACACTCAGCCGACTGAGCTGCCCAAGCGTCCCTAAACTTTAGTCCGTTTATTTCAGTGTCTAGCTCATTAGATGATTTGAATTTGATTGTGGAGTAAGATATATGCTTTTTTTCCCCCTTAAAATAGATAAAACAATTTTATTATTGATTATAAACCAGTCTGTCCTTGCCATATTGATTTGTAATGTCATTTTTACCGAATTAAAATCTTATAAATTCATGGTTCTGTTTCTGGAGTCTTTATTTGAGTTCATTGATCTTTGGTTTATATTCATTCCCATATCAAAATTTTATTTTTTTCCATATCAAATTTAAAATTACTTGAGCTTCGTAGTCAGTTCACTATTTAACAGCATAAATTCCCACATTTTCCCGTAAAAGTTTCAAAGCAGTTTGTATGTGTTTACTCTTTCATGTGTAAACTTTAGAATCAGTTCGTTAAATTATGTTTAAAAAAAAAAAAAACCTTTGTTATTTTGGTAGGGATTGTGTTGACTTATGTTTCGCATGCTGTTATAAATAGTGATTTCAACCTAATGTTTTAATTTACCATTAACTTTAACCTAAATTATTACCCAAATATTTTCAATTCTCCATAATCTAAAAAGATAAATTACATTTTTAATAATTCTTTTTTTCTTTAAGTTTATTTATTTGCTTTGAGAGAGAGACATGGGAGGGGTGGAGAGGAACAGAGAGAGAATCCCAAGCAGGCTGGAGCCCAATGCGCGACTCAAACCCACAAACTGTGATATCATGACCCAAGTCAAAACCAAGAGTCAGCTCAACTGACTGAGCCACCCAGGCACCCCAATAAATTACTGAATTTTTAAAAAGACTTTTGAATATGGAATCTATTTGGTTTCTTCCCTCTTCCTGTTTTTTTTTTTTTTTTGTACAATTTTGTGGCATTACCTTAGGTATGCTTTTTATGTGCTTATTTTACGAGAACTTTTCATTGACATAATAATACATATTTGGTTGAATACATTGGGTTCTGTGGCATAGTTTTTCAGTGCTGGTCTTTGTTTTCTGTGGTAAAGATTTGATATTAATGTAATTTTAGATGACTGAAGCCTTTTCCTTTTCTTTAGGTTTATTTTGTAAACACATGTATTTTCTGACACATTTTAGAATATTGTAATACTCCTTTAGTTATGTGGCAGCATACTAGCTTTTAAGTCAAAGATAAGACTATTTAAAGTGTATTTTAAGGATGTGTATTAGGGGCGCCTGGGTGGCTCAGTCGGTTGAGCATCCGACCGACTTCGGCTCAGGTCATGATCTCGCGGTCTGTGAGTTCTAGCCCCGTGTCGGGCTGTGTGCTGACAGCTCAGAGCCTGGAACCTGCTTCACATTCTGTGTCTCCCTCTCTCTCTGTCTCTCCCCCACTCATGCTCTGTCTCTCTCTGTCTCAAAAATAAATAAACATTAAAAAATAATAAGGATATGTATTATTTATTCCCCTAAAATGTGCTATGATTTAGTACTAGGTTAGTATTAAATGTTTCATCTAGAAAAAAGAAAGTTCTTTTGTCTTCACACTGAATCTAAAAGAGAATAATGCTAGACTTTTTGACATTCAAAAAAAAAAAAAAAACTTCAGAATTCCATTCTGAAATCTCTTCTGAGATGACAGCAGAATTTGTTTAATATTGTCCATATTTTTTGATAATATCATTCCTGATGGTTGAAATGGCATTTTCAGTAGTAAACAGTATGTTTTGTTTCTTCTCACGCAGGTCTTTGAAGTTCTACAGTTTAGTTCTCAGTGCTGAACTTCCTTCTCCCTTAAGTTATTATAAACTTTTGCTGCTGTTCAGTAAACGTGAAGATGTCTCGCAGTCCCGATGCGAAGGAAGACCCTGTGGAATGTCCTCTTTGCATGGAGCCCTTGGAGATAGATGATATCAACTTTTTCCCTTGCACCTGTGGCTATCAGATTTGCCGATTTTGTTGGCATCGAATTCGCACTGATGAAAATGGGCTTTGTCCTGCATGTAGAAAGGTAAATACTCCAAAGTAACTTTGTGTAGTCTTTTTCCCCCATGCATATGAGTAAGTAGACTGATTGATTGATTTTACCTAATGAGTAAGTAGGTTTAAAAGAATAGACAAACATCAGGTGATGTTATATATAGCATTATATTTTTAAGATACAATAAAGTAGTATGACTTTGGCAAAGTCATATAATCTCTCTGGGTTGACCTTTAGTTTTCTTATCTGGAAAGATTAACAAGATCAGTGGTACTGGATGTTTAAGAGAATTAGGGGTAGAGAGCCAGTAGATATAGATAGTAGGGTGTGACATTGGAAAAAAAACACTTTCAACTGGGTAGAAATTCACTTTAATTTTCTAGTACAAAATAGTGAAGACGTTTTGATACTTACTAAAAGAGGTCATAGGTTAAAATGACAGAGAAATCCTGGTTCAGAAGATAACGGTTACTCATTTGTTGAGTCTTTATGATATCTTTAGGCTGTAATGCTATTTCCATTGTACATTGAAAGTAGGCCTTTTAAGTACCATGTCCACAGGCATCAGCGAGTGGGCAGTAGGTTTGAGATTCAAATATAAGTCTAAAAAATTCTGTGATTTTTAATCTTTTTGGGTCTTGTTTAAATAAGCAGACATAATAGTTACAGTGTAGTGAGTGTCTTAATAGAGTAGGATTGCTGCATTTTATTTTGAAGGTGACCTAGGGCTTAATGCAAATGTCTGGTTTTTGTCTTTGTTTTCCAGTGTCTGTTGGTATGATTTAAACTTTCTTTACTGTTTAACCATTTCAAAGAGCTCTTGAGTTCATAAGTACCAAATTTTGAGAAAGCAGGCGTGTGTTTTAAATACCTAGGCTATTTATTTTATCTCTCAGTTTCCTTACTAGAGGAATTATGTCTCAGAAGGCAGTGAATTTTCAAGTTGTTGTTTTTTAATCTAGTGGGCATGCAGTATATATTACGTGAAGGGAAAAAGGTTAGGTCTATTTAAGTGTTAAATAATATGTATAGTTATGTATATTCTATATATAAGCTTTATATATATAGTATACATAACATTTATAATAGATATTTATGATGTATATATTATCTCTTTTTGTAGAGTTAATATACTTTAAGAATGTGAATGAAAAGTAAATGAAAACTTTGGTCAGAATTTATAATTTGTGTTAGTAGATTTTAAACATTTAGTCATAATTTAAATATTGGTTCCTGGGTATTCCATAAGAAGACAACTGTATTGAACTGTTTTGTTGAAAGTGGTGACTTTTAGTATGGCCTAAAACTATAAGGCTTGTGAATTTGACTTCATTAAGTTTCTTTCTCTTTCTCTTTTTTTTTTTTCTTTCGGTGTGCTGTGAAGTAGAGTCTTAATAAAAAGACCAATTGTTAAATTGTCATTAGAGAAAAATTCGTTATTTGGGGACGTGGAAAAGAAATTCACCTCAGTTTTTTAAGGGATTACCTAGAATCACCTTAAATTCTTAGAAATTAGAGAAAAAAGGGGCGCCTGGGTGGCTCAGTTGGTTAAGCAGCCAACTTCGGCTCAGGTCATGATCTAACGGTCTGTGAGTTCGAGCCCTGCATCGGGCTCTGTGCTGCCGGCTCAGAGCCTGGAGCCTGCTTCAGATTCTGTGTCTCCCTCTCTCTCTCTGCCCTTCCCCTGCTCATACTCTGTCTCTATGTCTCTCAAAAATAAATAAACGTGAAAAAAAAATTAAAAAAAGAAAGAGAAAAAAGTAGAAACATTCCAAAGATAAAACAAAATAATTTTAGCAAACTTGGTTATCAATATTAGGGTACCTTTCTGGGAAGACAAGCAAGTGTGACAAATCTCAAAGACAGTAGGCCATCAGGATCAATTTTTAAGAAAGAAACATTAGCTCAACACATACTCAGGACAAGGCTGCTGAGAAAAGAGAAGAGTAGTGTACCTTGACGATCCTAAGGAAAGCACTCATGTGGTTGCTTGAGTGTTGCATCGAAGCAGCATGTGGATCCGGCTCAGCTTTTATGCCCTGTAGCAGGCAGATGCCCTCTTGCTGGAACACTGGTTATAAATTTGGGTCAGAGCCTTAAGGTGGATGAAGATACCTTGGAGGAACTAAGACCTCCTCTGTTCAGAAGATGAATTATTGATATACTCTGTCCACTGCTTTGTTCTCTCTGTGGTCACAAAAGAGCATCCTGCAGTAAACAGAAATAGCATTTATATATAGACTGGGTGACAGAGTTCTTACATGTCAAGGTTGCATCAACCACGAATTAACAGACATTTCAGGAATACCAACATTATGAAAGAGGAGCACAAAAATCAGTAAATAAAAGAACCCAAAACATAAGTAACCTAACAGAAAGAAACATTTGAAAGTATCATTGGTGCTTCTCAGACAGATAAAAGAGAATGGCATGTCTATGTAGAAGAAACATTTTTTAAAGCAAATTAGAGATCTTGAAAATGAACATTCTTAAGGGTGGGCTAAGAACAGAATGAACACAGGACAAATTAATTTATGTTAACTAACTAGAATTTAATAAAAATTTGAAAAGAAAAAAAAAGAACAAATAAGTTGGAGGATTTTGCTGAGTTTTTTTTGCAGGATATATTATGAAAAAGATTAAAAGTAGCATGAAAGAAAAGTTCAGCATAAAAAAGATACACTGTTTTCTAATCTGCTAAAATAAGCTACAGAAGCAGTGAAATAAGAATGAATGGAAAGAAATGAAGAACCACTAGAAGAAAAATTCTCAGGAAAAGCATTTGTCCTTAGAAGGGCTGTCTGAGTCTGAGGCAAGATAACTGAAAAACGTTGACATTTATTTACATAATTGTGAAATTTTAGAATATCTAGAATAAAGACAAAGTTCTAAAAGCTCATGGAAGAAAAATACATAAACTACAAAGGAACTAGAGTAAAACTGATATCATTGTTTCTGTTTTACAGAGAATTTTTTTCCGAATTTTTGAGGGTAAATAACTTTGAAGAGTTGTCCATTTCATTCATACGTAAAAGCATAATAAATCATTTTCCAGGGATACCTTGGTGGCTCAGTTGGTTGAGTATCTGACTCGATTTCTGCTCAGGTCATGATCTCACAATTTGTAAGATCAGCACAGAGCCTGCTTGGAACTCTCTCTCCCCGTCACTGCTCCTCCCCCACTCGCTCTCTCAAAATAAATAAAGAAACTTAAAAAAAAAAAACCCACATTTTCTAGACATACAAAGGTTCATAAAGTTTGATATTCACTATACAGGACAAGTAAAAGAGACAGTGACTAAGG
Organism: Paguma larvata; assembly: GCA_030068075.1. Classification (NCBI taxonomy): domain Eukaryota; kingdom Metazoa; phylum Chordata; class Mammalia; order Carnivora; family Viverridae; genus Paguma; species Paguma larvata. The sequence goes on along the minus strand of CM057834.1, from coordinate 85,762,747 downwards.
TTTTGGACTAAGCAGCTGTTAGGTAAAGAATGGCCGTTGACCGAGACGAGGAAGACTATAGGAATAGGTTTATTGAAGGTCAGGCATTCAGTTTTAAACATGATAAGTTTGAGATTTCTGTTAGAAATCTAAATGGAGATATCGGCTAGATAGGTGAATATTCGAGTTTGGTTCTGGTATAGAAACATACCCTTGAGAGTTAGCATATGGAATGTTGTTTATAAAATAATACTGGCTGAGATCACAAGAGAGAGGATCAATAGAAAAGATGAGACATCGTCGAAGGGTGAAAACCAAAGCTCTCCAAATTTAAAGAAAGAAAATCATCCATAATAAAGAATTATGAGACAACCTCCTTTTGGGTTTCCAAGTTATAATCTTTAGCTGAGGTGGTTATTGTTAAGTCAGACCAGGAAGAGATTTTTCGGTTTCTTGTTGACTTAATATAACCACAACGGCTGGAACTTCTGCTTAGTCTCCTGACTACTAGACTTTGCTCCTCCTTGCCTTCTGGTCGGAGGGGTCATGGATGGCAGACCGTGCAGACCACACGGAGCCTTGGAGTCAGAGGCCTGGCTTAGCCTTGCCAGAGAGTGTGCTGCACACGAAGCACATGTAGTTATGAAGCTGCCCGTCTCAGTCAGGGACCAGCAAGTCTATGTCCCTGGGGCCTCGGCGGTTGTGTTAACACAGAAGAGCACAGTGTTGCCAAGGCTTGGAGAAGTCCACAAAGCTGCCATTTACACATAGCCCAATTCTGCTGGGAAGATGGCCTGCAGAGGCCATGCTGTGAAATGGCAAATTGAGATGATTTAAATAAACTTGGAGGTGCAGGTGAAGAGTTGGTTGAAGCAAGCCCTGGTTCGGGCTCACAGATGATACCTGCTTGTTTGTGTACAGGTCCTCTTTGCTTTAACAGTTTTGAGAAACAGAGAGGTGGACAGGTTTTAAAAACTAGGAGAGTTTAATGTTTCTGTTTGGTCGTAGTTGCTGAGCCTAAAGGGGTCAGAAGGACTTTACTTAGCATTTCCCTAAACAAAGGCACAGGCTACCTGGTCCTTACTTAGACTGCCTTTGTATGTTCTTTCAGTGCAGCATTTCTGAGAAAAACACCTGGGAACGCAGGTACTGATGCAGCCTCATACTACGCTGACTCACAATGGAAACCATAGTGGCCGAGGAGATGAAAACTGTGTCAGAGTTACAGTTATTTTCATCTCAGAAATAATGGGAAATACCGCATCCATGAAACAAGAACAAGATAGATAGTCTAAAAAAATTGAAGATAAACATTGTTACTGGTAATTAAAATCAGACAGAAAAACTCAAGGAGAGAGTTGGAAGATGAAATTGAGAAGCTCTCTTAAAAAGCAGTGCGAAAAGACAAAGTAGGTAGAATATTTGAGAGAAGAGAGAACTTTATTCTAGGATCTATCCAGGAGGTTAAATACCAAATAAGTTAGTGTTCTAGAAGTAGACCATAGTTATACAGGAGGAAAATTATCTTCAGAAATATGATTGAAGAATATTCCCAGGACCAAAGGATATATTTTCCGATTAAAAAGACCTAGCAAGTGCCAGGCACAAACTTTTTTTATTTTTAAATAACGGAAAACTGAAAACAAAGAAGTTTACAAGATTCAAAAGAGGAAAAAAGAAGGTTACACATGAAGATCAGGATTCGGAATCATTTCAGAATTCTCAGAAGCAAGTCTGAAAGCTAGAAGATACTTCTGAAGGAAATTTATTTTCATCCTAGAACTCCATATCTGCTTGTTAATTGGGAAGGTACATGAAAAGACATTTTCAGACCTGAAACATCTCAAAATTTTTTTTACCCTCCGTGCATTCTTTCTCAGGAAATCTACTGCACAATATCACCCACCCTCGTGAAAGAATGAAGAAAAGAGAATATGTGGGATAAAGGAAAGAGGTGACCAAACACGGGAGAGACTGCAATGGGATTCCTGAGATGGTGGGAAAGATGACAGCTGTGCCTCACACAAGGAGGACAACCAACCCAAAATGTGGCAGATCAGAAATTTGCAAGGGGTGGCGGTTTACAAAAAGATAAAACTGAGAGGACATTGGTGTTTTAAAATAGAAAAGTGTCATGAGGCCCTTGCAACATTTGGAGGAGATTTGGTGGTTGAATTAGTAATAAGCATATAAAGATCTAATCAGGGCAAACAAAAGTTGTGCAGGAAAAGAAAAGTAATCATATTATCCTACATGGCTCAGATACGTTGTAGGGGTTGAGACGTTCCCCCTACTACTGATGCATTGTTACAGCAGCATTTGTAGAAAAGACTATTCCTTCACTGTTGAATGGTTTTGAACTCTTTCTTAAAAACAATTGCTCATAAATGTGTAAGTTTATTTCTAGAATACATTCCACATCCATCCACAGACTTATTTTTTATAGAATTTATTTTGGGCATCTAAGACCTTAGCATTTCCACATAAACTTTTTATTTAGCATGCAGTTTTATCCAAAAAAACACTGGGATTTTGATTTAGCTTGAATTGAATAAACCAGTCAGTTCGAGAAAGAATGACATCTTAAAAATGTTTACTCATCTAGTTCATAAATAAGGTTTGTCTTTGCATTTTTTAAGGTTTTAAACATTTATAAAACCCTGTTCTGTAGTTTTCGGCATATGGAGTAATGTAACATGTTTTGTTATATTTACCTGTAACTATTTTATGTTTTTTTGAGTTTTGGCATGTGATATTTTAAAAATTGCATTTTCCAGTTCATAGGTAGAACAGTTGATTTTGTTAAATAGATGCCTTAGGCTTTTCTATATAGATGATCATGTCTTTTGTGAATAAAGACAGTTTTACTTCTTCTTTTCCAACCTTTATACTATTTAGTTTGGTTTTATTTATTTATTTATTTTTTGCCTTATTGCACTGGTTAAGCCCTCCTGTGTAATACTGGAATAAAGTGGTAAGAACAGATATCTTTGTTCCCAGTCTTAGTGGAAAGGAGTTGAGTATTTCACAGTTAAGTATGTTATTGCCTGTGAGTTTTTTGTAGATGGTTTTTATCAGGTTGAGGACATTTTCCTTACTTTCTGAGTTTTTATTATGAGTGGGTGTTGGATTTTATCAAATGCCTTTTTTGCTTCTTTTGAGATTATCATGTGTTTTCCCCCTCATTCTGTTGAAATGGTGCTTTAGGTTGTTTGATTTTTGAATCAGCCTTCCCTTCCAAGGATGAACCTCATTTGATCATGATCTAGTACCCTTTTTATTTTCAGTTTACTGATGTTGTCAGAAGGATTTTTATGTCTGTGTCATGAGAGGTATTTATATGTGGTTTTATTTATATCGTTTTTAGATTTGGTATCACAGTAATACAGGTTTCATAAAATGAGTTAGGAAGTGTTTCCTCGTACTCTATATTCTGAAAAAATTTACATGTAACTGGTATTACTTCTGTTTTATTTCCTCCCCAAATTCATTGTTGACCTGGACTCTTTCAGGGTGTCTTTATTGGAGAGCTGCTGATGAAAATTGCTGTCACAGGATTCCTCAATGTAGATTTCTGGAATTCTTTTTGGACCATTTCCCTTTTTGTGTTTTTTCCCCCCATAAATTTAAGTTGCCTCAGCCTCTTTAGGTTTTGATCACTGTCACCTCTGCTCAGTGTGATGGTTGGCTCTAGCCAAGGGTCCACTAAGTGACAGAAGAGCAGAAAGCTGGGATAGATACTCATGGTGTTCATCTGTCTTATTTCCTTTCTCTCAGAGGTCACAGATTTGCTGTTCAGTACCTGTTGTTTGATGTCTGAAAACAGTTACTTCATATATTTTGTCTCATTTTATGCTGGTAGGCCTGGTGTGTTATAATCTCCTCTGTCATGGCGAAGGTAGAAGTATATAAATAAGATTTGCACTTTATAATAATGTAATTGTGAATATTGACCTAACCCAAATGTGGGTGGAAGGTTAGAAGGTAGAGTTGACAGGCGCCTGGGTGGCTCAAGTTGGTTTGATGTCCGACTTAGGCTCAGGTCATGATGATCTTGCCGTTCCCAGGTTCGAGCCCCACATAGAGCTCTTTGCTGACAGCTCAGAGCCTGGAGCCTGCTTCAGATTCTGTGTCTTCCTCTCTCTCTGCCCCTTCCCTACATACACTCTGTCTCTTTTTCAAAAATAAACATTTAAAAAAGTTAAAAAAAATACTTTGTTATAAAAGAAAGAGTTGGAATATATGGTTAGGTTGGGTGAAAGAAAGCTTCAACTTGTGTAATATGATAACATCTAGAACTGAAAAAATCAAGTAGCACTCATACAAGCATCTTATTTAATGATATAATAGTAAATGACAAAATAGTCATCTAAGAATCTAACAGGATTATTTCTTTGGAGAGGCAAGAAAATGAGAGGAAAAAAGGAAGAGAAGTTTCAGGGAAGGAAGAAATTGAGAGATGCCTTTTTTCCCCCAATAACCCTTGTCGAACTGTTTAACTAGGAGCATACACAGAAAAATATCAGTGAAATTAGGGAAATCATAGGAAAGAAAGTACAATAGTACTAGTCTTAGTCATAATCAAAATCAAGATCAAACACATTTTAAAAGGGAGAAGAGGGAATTGTTTTACTGCTATAGGGTCCCTAAAGTCATGGAATTTTATTTACTTAACAGTAGATCTTTGAAGTTTATTGAGCTGATAGCAATACCAGGAGAAACTATATCCACATTGATAATGGAGAGACTTCTAGCTTCTTTTATTGTAGAATTTGGTAGATGAAGTAGACCAAAAAAAGGGACATGAAAAATTTGAGTGACACAGTTAGCAAGCGTATGTATGTTTGTACATGCTTGTAACTTGGTACAAATTAGTGCAAAACTTCATTGATTTATTTAAAATTTATTTTGAGAGAGAGCGGCTAAGTAGGAGAGGAGCAGAGGGGGGGCAGAGCGAGGATCTGAAGCAGGCTCTGTGCTGAGAGCAGACAGCCTGATGTGGAGCTCAAACTCACAAACCGTGAGATCCTGACCTGACCCAAAGGCAGACACTTAACCGACTGAGCCACTCAGCCACCCCTATTTTATTTTTTTTAATTTATTTATATATAAGTACTAACTTACTCTCTCTACATCTAACATGGGGCTCAAACTCATGACTCCAAGTTCAAGAGTCACATACTTTTTCAACTGAGCCAACCAGGCGCCCCATATTCATACAAAACTTTAAAATACGAGTACAGTGAGCACAAAAATTGACTCTTTTTTTTTAATTTTTTTTATTTTTTATTTTTTTTAATTTTTACTTTTATAATAGTTTATTTTCAAATTGGTTTACATATAACACCCAGTGTTCATCCCAACACGTGCCCTCTTTAATATCCGTCACCCCCTCTCCCCCTCCCTCACCTCCCTCACCTCCCTCACCCTCAGATTGTTCTTAGTCTTTGAGAGTCCCCTCTTCCCCTCCCCCTGGTTTTTGCTTAGTCTCACAAAGTCCACCTATTCGTGGAAACATATGGTATCTGTCTTTTTCTGACTGACTGTTCAGATCGCATAAATCTTTCGCCTTTTACAAAAATTGACTCTTAGGCCACAGTGGAAATATTAACCAGTACCAAAAAGAAGAACTCAGTGTTGTGTATTTCTTTTTATTTATCCTGCTTGAAGTATATAGGGCTTCTTAAATGTGTGTCTTGGTGAGCTTCATTAGTTCTGGGGGAAAAAAAAATCAGCTATCTCTTCAGATACTGCCTTTATTCTCTTTCTTCTCCTTCTGGGACTCTGATTAAATATTTTTCAAATTATTTTCACTGCTTTCCATGTCTCTTAATCTCCTTTCTGTTTTGTTTGTTTGTTTGTTTTTGTTTTCTTTCCTTAATGCATGAATGGATGATTTCATCTAATCTTTCTTTTTGTGTTTGAATTTTTTTAGGTCATCTTTTCCTAAATATTAAATATGTCTTTTGTGTTCTAAAATTTTGCCTTTCTAGAAGTAACGTTTGTTCTTTTTTCATGCTTGATATATCTTAACTAGATTTTTGTACCCTGTACATACTTTCAAGTTTATCATGTATTTATTTAAACAAATAAGCATTATTTTTAAATTTTTGTCTTGTTCTGACTTCTCTGTAGTTTGCTCTTATCCTGAGATTAACAGAGCCTTTTGGGGGCAGGCTGGGCCTCAGCTTAACATGGAGATGATCTCCCCGAAGACTCTCCACCTTGGGCTGGCCCTGGGCTTTGAATGCTGTCCCTCTCTCCCCCCATGTGTTGTTACAAAGACCTTACACTTACCTCTCTGGATTTTGACTTTTATACAGAAATCGACTTGGGACTTCCACACCACAGATCATTATCATTTTTAAGATACTGGTTAAAAAATAAAGCTTTATATAGTGTTTTTCATCATTTCTAACAGGAGGAAAAGTTAAAGCTGTAAATGCATTTATTGGAAAACAGAACAAAAATGAGTGAGCTTATTTCAGGTTAAGAAACCAAAAAAGAGTAGTAAACATTTTGATAGTGGAAGCATAGGGATTAAGCAGAATTTGGTAAAATAGAAAAAAGTTACATTTCAATAAAAGTTAGAGCTGGTTCTCTGAAAGACCAATAAAGTAATCAACTCTTGGCAAGTCTGATCAGAAAATAAAGAGAAGAGATATAAAGATACAATAGAAGTGGGCTCATAACTACACAGATGAAAGAAATTAAGTGATTATATCAGAGACTCTAAACCGTCTTAATTAACAGTTTGGCAGTTTATCATCAGATTAACACTATTAAAAATGTTTTACACGTTAAAACTGCTTTTCCATAGGTGACATATTACACACAGGTTTGATATATAACACACAATAATATTTTTAAAGTAAAATTTCCTGCTTATAATTTTTCATTTGATGCTATATGCCTCGAAAATTAAGTTTAGTATGTGTGTTTCAGTCAAAACGTAGACCAGATGTATTTTTCTTTATATTCATTTTCAGTACCGTCGTGGCTCACTTTGTAGGTCGGTCACACTTTCTGCAGTTATTCAGATTATGTGTTTCTATATCATTTTTTGTCTCCCTCCCTCAACTCTTGTATCAGCTTATTAATTTTTCCGTTGCTGGGTTTGCAGAGGAGGTATTTATGGTGGTTGTGTGTGTGGTGAGCAGCTGTCACAGAATGCATGCTTTTCCTATTTTTTGTGAAACCTCTAGAAAAGTTAAGATTTTTTTAAAAAGGAAAATTAGCAATGGTAAATATTCAGTTTTAGAGAGTAGCTTGGTGTTCATTTGGCAAATATTTATTGAGCTCCTAAAATGTCCACGACTAGCTTTAAATTTCATCCTGGAGAGAGACTTCGGGTCGTACAAAAGTCACATGGATTACCAAGTCAGCTGTTTTATTTGCCTCCCGCTCACAAGTAAGTTAGAGTATGTGAAGTAGGACCAATTAGCTAGAAGATTCAGATTTTTATTTTTTTCAGATTTTTAAATGTGGAAATCAAATGGTCTGGGTGCTTACATCCTGCAGGACCACTAAGAATTAATGTCTGAATATTTAAGAACAGGGTTTTTGGAGACCTCATGATATTACCAGTAGAAGCTGAGGAATACAAAGAAAGTCTCACTTTCTCAATTGCCTTTAGCATTAATCTGAATGTGTTCACGAATTTGAGGGGTTTTATTTGTTTTTGTGTTTTACTTACATATGAAAAGATAAAAAGTACCTTTCTGTTAAAAGCATAGCAAGGTTTCAAGCTTTTGGAGACTCTCCACTTTATCTCGTTCCCACTTTTTTCCTGGATGTCATCATTTCTGTTAGCCCCACTCCTGTATTCCAATAGGCACAATTTTCTATTTCTGAGATCTCTGCATAACCACTTTTAGATAGGATTGTATTTAATGTGTCCCATCTTCCATTTATTATTAACTGTTTTTTATTAGTAGTGATAGTAACTGACTTATTGAATGCTTATGTATACGACACAGTTTTAATCACTTTATAAACATATTTCCTTTCTTAACTCTTATAGAAACCCTCTTAATAAAGGCAGGTCACATAAATTAGCCAAGTTCTCTCAGATGGTAAAGAGGAGCCAAGATTCAAAGCCAGGCAGTGTGAGTCCACAGCTCTCATTCGGGCCACCGTTAGCCTTGGCAATAACAGTAGGAATGAAAACAATATTATAATGACAAAATTACAACAATGTAATTGCTAGTATTTATTGAAGGATTACTGTGTGCCAGTCATGATAATAATTGCTTTATTTTTTTTTTAAATTTTTTTATGTTTATTTATTTTTGAGACACAGAGAGAGATAGAACATGAGCAAGGGAGTGACAGAGCGAGAGGGAAACATAGAATCTAAAGCAGGCTCCAGGCTCTGAGCTGTCAGCACACAGCCTGGCATGGGGCTCGAATTCATGAGCTGTGAGATTATGATCTGAGCTAAGCTGGACGCTTAACTGGCCACCCAGGCACCCCAATAATTAATTAATTTTATCTTTACCCCCACCTTTAAGATTATTTTCAGCTCGTGAGGATACTGAGACATAGAGTTTAATTAACTTGCTTAAGTCCAGATAGCTAATAAGTGTTAAAACTAAAGTCAAACTCCTGAGCCAGAGAACCTATAGATGGTTATTTGCCCCTTTATCGTCCCGTTAGACTAAGAATGAATTGAAGAATAGGCACTTTGTTAACCTTCTAACACATAGTAGGCTTTCATTAAATGTTTATCGAATGTAATACATAGAGCCATGTTTAGATGAGGTAACTTGTACTCTTTGCCTCTTCCACAGCACCTTGGATGCTTAATTTTCCTCTGTCGGACACTGTACGGAATACCACGATTGTATTTTTTTAAAATTATAGAACCTTTGTAATTCTGGAGTGTTTTAAGTTCAGTTCTGAAAACAGTCTGTGCTAAGCTCTAAAAACACAAGTATTTTAAAAACTATTTTATAATTTTAAATTAAGTAAATAATATTTTAAGCAGTTAAAAGATTGAGAGGGGTGCCTGGGTGTCTCAGTCGGTTAAGCATCCTATTCTTGATCTTGGTCGAGGTCATAATCTCATAACTCATGAGGTCAAGCCCCTTATCTGACAGCACAGAGCCTGCTTGGGATTCTGTTTCTCCCTCTCTCTGTCCCTTCTCTCCTTGCACTTTTTCTCTGTCTCAAAATAAATAAACTTAAAAAAAAAAAAATTGAGAAAACGGGAGATGTAGCAAATACCCAAATCCCCATCATCCAGAATTTGATCATTGTTTATTTATATAGCTTATGTCTTATTTAATGCTAACTTCTTTGTTTGTTTTGTGCTTAAAGCCATATCCAGAAGACCCAGCAGTTTATAAACCACTCTCCCAGGAAGAATTGCAGAGGATAAAGAATGAGAAAAAACAGAAGCAGAATGAGAGAAAACAGAAAATATCAGAAAATCGCAAACATTTGGCTAGTGTACGTGTTGTACAAAAAAACCTCGTCTTTGTTGTAGGTCTGTCTCAGCGCCTCGCAGACCCTGAGGTAAGTCCTCTAGTGTTTTCTTTCTCAACTTGACTTTTTTTTTTTTTTTTTGCTCATCTTATTTGGAAATAACAGCTGACCTTGCCTATTTGCAGGATTCTCCTGAAATTATTAAGACTTAGGAGAGAATGGGAAGTGATTTTTCATTCTCTCTAAGAAACCAATAACCAGTTGTTGTCTTAGGCAAGTGTTGTAATCTTTCTCGGCCTCCTTTCCTTCCGCTGTAAAGAGAGGCGGTTGAACTAGATCTCTGACATCTCCTTCAGCGCTAATAATCTGTGAAAGTTGGATGATGGTTTTATTTTGCTATTAAGGCAAAATGACGACTCTGTTTCTTTCCTCTTTTTTGTAGCTGTATAAAGATCACCCTGGACATGCAGCTACGAACCCACTAGAGAGCTGTATTTTTTTTTTTTCTATCCCGCCCAAGTAGCGATTCTTGCTTATATAAGAGCTAGAGATGACAAAATTTACAACATGCTACACTTGTACCATCCTTCTTCATCCTTCTTCATTCATTCATTTCCAGCCAGTTAGGGGAAAAGAGGATTCGATGAAGGAAAATAACGGACCGATTTCTTTGTCATTTGTTTGGAGGCAGAGCAGACCTTATTACCCCCTTTGTTTATTACCTCTTTTTTCTCCTTTCACCACCAGCACTGTCAGGGTAATGTTGAGCTCATAACTTTCCCTGACAACCTTGGATGTGTATCTGCTGAGTTTTCGTTTCTGACGTATTCGTTTCTGACGTGCTGACTAGATTGACAGGAGGCAGATAGGAGCTGACGGACAGCCAGAGTGTTTACTTCAGTACGAGAGAGCTGAATTTGGGGGATCTGCCACAAGTACTCCTCAAGAAGAGTTTGGAGTAATATTCCCTCATGGTACCCAATAAAGAAGGGAAGGTAAGAGTGAATATGCTTAGGGAGGTAGGGATCTTCAGACTTGGCTGAGTGGGTTGACAACCCCAGAAGAAGGAAATTTAACAAGCCTAAAAATGAAGTTTACTGTGTAATTGAGGCTGTGAAGGGCTTCGAGACCAATAGAAGAGAAAGTCAGGAGACCTTACTAAGAAGGCTTTTCTCACTGGCAATAAACATAGAGGCAACTCCAGAATTACTTGGACCTAAGTCCAGGGATGCTGGCATCAGTGGGTTGCATGAGTCCTTCAGGAAACCAGGTTCTTTCCAAAGCCAGTGGGGGTTGGTCTAAGTTCCACAGGAAAAGACTTCAGTGACAGCTGTTAAGGAAGAAAGCTCATTTTAGGCCTGTGACTCAACCTCAACAGCAGTTCTCTGTTTTTTCTTTTTAATTCCTCAGGCAGGCAGAATCCCACTTCACCTGTGACCATTTTCCTAAATGCCAGTACAACTTTGCACCAGTCCTTCTGTCTTCTCCTTTCAGCTCTGCCTTTTTTCTAATTAGAGGGCAAAACTCTGCAAGCTTTTTACTTTATCTGTCTGTTTCCTCCTACTGATCTTATTGATTAGAGTCTACTTTTGCATTTCTGAAACTGGTATTCCAGTACATGAATGGAGCTTTTATTTTGATTTTACAACTCTTGGGTATGCATGTACTTGATTGTGTTAACACATCCTGGGTCCTGTCACTTACAGTACTTGCCACATATAGGGAGCAGTGCCTGAAGGGTGGCTAAAACTAAGCCATAGTCTCAGTCTGGTGTTTGGATTATAGGTTTTTTGCCTCCTCTTTGTATTCTGTGATTTGTTTTTATTTACTTACAGAGATTTCTTATTTCCACTTCAAAACATGACTCCAGTAACATTGATCTGAAGAACTATTACATAGAAAGAAATTAATCTAGGTGGTAACTAGTGAGAGAGGTCACCTTATCATGAATAAATGTGCCTTAAAAAAATCACTCTACTAATTTTATACTTTTGCATTCATTGCTGCTTGGTAAGAGGGTACTGAATTGTTTTAAACATTGGTTTCTTTCATTTAGTTCACTTGAAACCCTAGGAAGACTGAAGACCAGTGTTTTATTTATTCAGTCCTACCATTTCTAAACCATAGTATCTTAACACATTCTCTTAATTTGTGTGTATAATCTTTCGGTTTGGAAAACTTAAAGTTAGCTTTATTAGAAAACTTGAAGTTTCAAATTGCTAGTGTAACTTTCAGATTAGAGGAGATCCCTGTTTACTTATTTTTGGATGATGAACAATTCAGTATGTGACGGAATTCTTTTTTTTTTTTTTAATGTTTATTTTTGAGAGAAAGACAGAGCATGAGCAGGGGAGAGGCAGAGAGAGAGGGAGACACAGAGTCTGTGTCAGCACATAGCCTGACGTGGGGCTCAAACTTACAAACCGCAAGATCTTGACCTGAGCCGAAGTTGGATGCTTAACCAACTGAGCCTTCCAGGTGCCCCATATTTGACTGAATTCTGATTAACAGGAGAGTTTAGGAAAAATTCAAGCTTATTTTGAAAATAATTTCTATGCATCAAAAAACTTAATACCTCGATTGATTGTAAAATGTATTCGCTTATTGATAAATAGAAAAAAAAACTATTTTAGAAGATATGTAGATAGTTAGAGGTAGTGATTAGAGGTAATTATCTTCTAAATCCTAAAATTACAGATTTGCTGGAACTTCATTCATTTTCTAAATTAACTCCTGAATACTTACCATGTTTTAGATACTTTGATGTTGGAGATAAAGTAGTTTAGCAAGCCTGACACAGTCTTTACTCTTAATTAACTAACTGTTGGGACGACAGAATTTAAGACTGGTAAGTGTGCTAAGCATTTATAAACAGAGAAGTACAGAGTTTTGGGGGAACATAAAACAGTAGGGAACCTGGCTAGTATAGAGATCCACAAAACCTTCCTGAGGAAAGGATAATTAAGACTTAGTAAGGATTGGCTAGGCCACAGTTAAGGACAAGAGTGTCCCAGGTATGTGGTGGCCTGAGACAGCAGCTTGTTTGAGGAACTAAAAGACTTTAAAGACAGAACCATGTTATTTTACAAATGAGAAATTGAGGCATAGGGAAGTTAAGTGACTTGCTTGAGATCACACAGCTATTTCATAGCAGAGCCAGGACTAGGAACCACCCCACTGCCAACCTCCCTAGTCTTAAAGGTCCTATTCCAGTGTATTTTACACTGATGATTGTCTGTTCATCCATTCCTCTGTTTAGTTGTTCATCCTTCTGTCTGCTTACCAAGGTTTTGATTTTCTCTGTAGTGTCCATGATCCTACTCTGTTCCCAAAGAATATATAGGGAGATTATTTATTATTTTTTTTGAGATTATTTATTATTAAAAAAATTTTTTTATTCATTTTTGAGAAAGTGAGAGCTTGAGTGGTGTAGGGGCAGAGAGAGAGGGAGACACAGAATCTGAAGCAGGCTTCAGGCTCTGAGCTGTCAGTGTAGAGTCCGACACAGGGCTTGAACTCAAGAGTTGTGAGATCATGACCTGAGCCGAAGTCGGACACTTAACCACCTGAGCCACCCAGGTGCCACTAGACGAAGACATTTTAAACATTTGGCATGTCATTGGGCATTTATAATTTTGTCATGTCACCTTTTATATTCTCTATCAGTATAAAAGCTGGCTCGGATAATGTGGTGACATGCAGGGTGCTCTGCCTGTTCCCCATACTTTTTATTCACTAGAATACTGTTTTGCTAGTTGTATGTTTAGGTAGAATCTAGAATATTTAATTTAATATAGAAAGGTTAAATTATTTGAATTTTCCTTGCCTGGGCAAGCCATTTCTTATCATCCATAAGCCATTTGCTAATACTCTGAGGCCCACCAGTGTTCTTTATCCATGTAATTCTTTTTGTTCAGTGTTAAAATGGTTTAATTTTTCAGTAAGCATGTACTGGGTAGCTACAATGTGCTGGGCAGTATGTAAGACACTGAGTATACACCAATACAGAGGTGGTCCCTGGTTATTTTCAAACTAACAGTTACTGTGATGTGAGTAGTGCTGTGTGCTGTAGAGGCACGAGAGAGCCCCCGATCTGGTTGGGGAGGTGTGTACTCTTCTACTGTCTTTGGGGTAAAGTGCTTCTGGCACAGGAACTATACAAATGCTTCTGGGTGAGAAAGAGCTCGGTTTGCAAGTGTTTGGCTGGAAGATGAGAGTGCAGGGGTGAGAGATGAGGCTGGCGAGGTAAGCAGTAAGAGACGATGAAGGGCTTTTAACCACACTAAGGAGTTTGCACTTTATCCTAAAGGCAGTGGGAACCTATTGAATGTTCTTAAGGACAGAGTGACATGGCTAGATTTGTGCTTTGAAAATAATCATTCTGGCTCCAATGTGACATTTAGTGTAATTATATACAAATCTTATGTTGTATTGAAGGTGTTGTACCCAAATATTGGCCAGAAACTATTTCCATAAGCAACTGGTTTTCAACCTTATCGGAGTCAGTACCCTTTTTTTAAAAAAATATTTTATAACACCCTTTGACTTCCATGAAGTAAAGAAATAAAAATAAATAAAAATATTAAAAGGAAAATAATTATAAAAAGACTATTTCTACATGTAAAACTTGGGTACCACTGCTCTAGAACCTTACCATTCAAGGTGTGGCTTCCGGGCTGGTAGCATCAGTATCACCTGGGTGCTTATTATGTAAACTCAGGCCCCGCCTCAGAGCTACTGAATCCAAATACACAATATAACTAGATCCTCAGATGGTTTATATGCATATTCAGGTTTGGGGCATACTGATTTTAAGTATATAATAAAATAGTAGGGTGCTAACATCTTTCTGTAGAAGCTCTATGAATATGACACCCACCATGCAAATTCTTGCAGGTATATGTTTTGGCAACTCAGGTACTATGAAATGCCAATGATACGATTTTTCTGAAACAACTCTTAGTATAATTTCAAATAAAGCACTTGCAGTCTTCTGTGAATTACATATTATTTGCTTTCCTATAAATTAAACATATTTCAAAACTGTAGGGAACTAATTTGAGTTTATTTATAACGCGGAATTTGTTTCTGGGTTCACTTAATTATACATAGGCTTCTCAGCTACATGAATGTCTTATAGGACATTCAGCAGTTTTGCAGGACAGTTCTTCATTTTACGGGGCTAGCCCAAGCATTGTAAGCCATTCCTGATTCCCATGCACTGAACAGAAGTATTGCCTCCCAGTCACTTTGACAGCCTCCCCCAAGAAAAGCTCCCACGGATTTTTTAAATGCTCCCTTGAATGCTGCCTTCATTGAGAGCCTCTACCATAAACTCAGATTTGAGATGCTGAGGCAGCGTAAACTATGACCAGCCTGAGCCTTTGAAGCAGGTATTTTGGCCGTGGAGCCCTTTGCTGAGTTGGTATGCTGGAATAGTGAATGAAGTTCTACACTCCACTGGCCAAAACTCTTCCCCTGCTTCTCAGCCCTGAGACTTTGCTGTGTACAACCTCAGGGTCGTTGCCTTCACCACTTAATACTCTCCTGTGTCTTGGGGGATTTGGTGGAAAAATGATGGAAAACCAGTAGTGCCATCTCATCTTGCAATCGATTAAAAGTGGCTATAGAAAACATAGTGGCGCTATGCCTATAAGAACCCAAAGTAAAATGTGGTAAAAATAATAATGTTAATTAAGTTGAACACTGTCAGGAATTTATGATATCTCAGCCATAGACTATTTCACAAAGCCTTGATTCTGTCATATGCAGAACACAGTAGCTAAGTTGTAAGTATGTGAGAATATTACCAAATTAAGAGTGTTTGGAAAGAATACTTTGCACACACTGGGACAGGTACACACAGAAAACTTCCTTGAGAGAGAGATTGCTATTTGTAGAGATTATAGGAACAGTAGGTCTATAGATAAATTCAAGGAAAGAACCAAATTTAATTTTGAAGTAGTTGGATATTATGGGAGAGGTTTTTATATCAGGTTACATATTGGTCAAATTAACCAAGGTCAAGTAAGTCTGTAAGTAAAGTTAAATGAATGCATCTAGTGATCACAAAGTAAAGGAGGTGGCACAGGTTTAAAGGTGAATAAATACCAAGAAGTAGCTGGGTAATAGACAAATGTATAAATTTGTTTCCTCCATTTTTTTTTATCCATCACCCCTTGTATGTTGTTTACTAGGCAAAGAGTGAAAAAAAAAACAAACAGGAGACAATCAAGAAACAGTAAAATCAACACAAAGGAAAAAGTACACACATACAGTGATAAGTCAGAAAGCTTGGAAGGTTGAGGAACATTGTTACCATATTTGCAATTTGTAGCTTTAATGTGACATATCAAATATCATATACAATAGATTTATGAGTAAAGACTGTTTCTACTTATGTCTGTTCTTGAATTTCTGTCCCTGTAATAATAATACATAATTATTTTGATCCTTGTTGAGAATTACTTTTTTATAAGGATTATGTATTAATGAAATGATCTTTTTGGTGTTTAAGAATACTGTGAAGGTAAGATTTCATGGATTATTGGTGCAGATACTAGAATATAGTGGGAAAGAAAACCAAACCTAGAGAGTCTCAGTTTCCATATAGTGGCTCAATAACAAATAGCTTTTAGACTCTGTTGATGATATCCTATAGATTAACATACCAATTGTAAATTAGGAAGTAGTCAAATTTATTATATAACTTTAAAATTATTTCCCTTTCACTGAAGAGGGGTGGTGTATGTCCCCATTATAAGGATAACATTGATGAAAATGGGGACACGTTATACCTTATTTCTTCTTCTTTTATAGGTTTTAAAACGACCAGAATATTTTGGGAAGTTTGGTAAAATACATAAAGTTGTCATCAATAATAGCACATCATATGCAGGCTCACAGGTAACTCATTATAGGGATTTTTGCCTTTCCCCCTATGGTCTGGACTTGACCTGGGCTGTTCAGAAGGAAAATTCAACTTTGATTACAAAGCCTGAGGGTCAAGGATTTAAGCAGTGCAGTGACCTCTGTTGGTGGGGTGGGGGAATTTCTTGTGCTTATTTGAGTCTTCAGGATTTAACAGTGAATTGATAATAAGAGGGAAATAGTAAAACAAAGATTTAGTGTTGGTTTGAGGGGGGAGAGGGAGCTGAGTCTATTATCAGGCATTGTAATAATAAGGTGATTATTTCTAATTAATATTTTTAGATATTGAAAACTTGATAGAACATCATCGTTATGCTGGTATTAGCAGATGGAATACTCTTGTAAATTGCATTTATTTTGGGGAGAACATAATTTGACACAGTGTCTTCAAACCTTTTTTTTTTAATCTAACTTTCAAAGTTTATTATAACCTTGACAAGCCTGTCAGATGACTTTAAAAAAATAAATACGGAGCCAGGGATGACATTTTATCCATATATATTTTAGTCTACTTAAAATCAGGTAAAATTCATTAATTATGATTATTTTAAGGTGAGCTAGCATATGGTTTAATCAGAGCTACTACTACTTCCAATTATTGTCATTGTTATTGGTAATAGTAGTAGTAAAGGCCTTTAGAATTCCCTAGGCAAGGTGTAAAGGAATTGTTAAAGTTCTTGTTGAATTCGAAACTTTGGTAACAGTGTGTTTTCAATTTAGGGTCCAAGTGCCAGTGCTTATGTAACCTATATCCGGTCAGAAGATGCTCTCAGAGCCATACAGTGTGTTAACAATGTGGTCGTAGATGGCAGAACACTTAAGGTAAGAAGTTCCTCTTGATTTTTTTTTAAGGAGGAAAGAGATAAAATCTAGTAAATAGAGGAGAGGCTAGAATTTACCTGTTGCATTTGAACGGGGTCTATGTGAAGATTGCTTCTTAAGTGTCCATACTAATTTATGACAGCTAATTAGTTTACTACCAGATTATGTAGGGTCTTGTTTTACCAGGTAGAAATAAACACATTCATTGTTATGTGATAATCTTTAAAAATCTTCTATATTTATGCATAATCTTATTTTGTGAAAATAGGATCTATGATATTTATCAGAAAGAAAGCATGGTTCTGATTTTTGTCCTTAAAAATTTGAATAGTGATCATTTCAGGCTCGAATAAGGGGTCCCACTAAGCCATGCTTTATTTAAGTGGAAAAAAGGTGACATAACTAGAAAAAAGAATTCGCCTTCTTATCAGCAAGTACAGTTACTTGCAAGAAGTTACTATAACATGGAACACATTTTGTATATCTTCTCTTCTGATCCCTAGGGAAGCTTTGGGTCCTCAGATTCTGGAAACCATAGACGGAGGGGTTTTCTTTAGTCCTTCCAAATGAGCATCATTTTTAATAAATTCTGCTTTACTAAGCAGTTTACTAAACTATTATTATAGTTCTCCAGTATTCAGAGCCTTGCTTCTTGTTTTGGTTATATCTGTGCCTCATTTTAAGTGAAGTGAAATGAAAACACCAAAGATGGAAATCTTCATTGTGTCAGTTCACATTTTGGGTCATTTTTCCCTCCTCCCCTACTCTCCTACAGGCATCTCTAGGTACAACAAAATACTGCAGTTACTTCTTAAAGAATATGCAGTGTCCGAAGCCTGACTGCATGTATCTACATGAATTGGGGGATGAGGCGGCCAGCTTCACAAAAGAGGAAATGCAGGTAGTAAATTAATGCGAATTATAAACTTTGCAGAAAAGGGAGTATTTTTCTTTATAGGTTTAAATTACAAAAGCAAAAACTTTTATTTTTTATTTTAAATTTAAATTTTATTTAAATTTTATTTAAAATTTTATTTTTTTTAATTGTTACTAAAGTAGCATTTTCCAAACAGCGTTCCAGTGTATTGTTATAATAAAAATGGGTCAGTAGTGCATTAAGTTCGAAAGTGCTAGATTAATGAAGATAAATACGTTTCTTTCTTGCAGGACTTCTCAAAGTCTTTAATATGCTAATACATATCCAGGAAGGGAATGTACACTCGGAACTTAATTGACCAATTAAGGCATTTTGATAGATGCTACTTTAGGGGGAATATCAGCAAAATGAAAGCCAAGTGGGTTACTGTAATTATGAAGTTTTTTCTTCCTAATTTCTACTCTTTATAGAACATGCTACGTAATAACCTATTGAATGTTGCTGATAAGCTACATTTTTATAAATTGATTCTTCCTATGAAAGTGTACACCGAGTCAGTGTTGTGAATTGAAGGTTTATTATCCCATGTTCTTTTTTATATTTCCTGTTCTCTAGTCTCCTTTCATTTTGTAGTATAAACATGCCTTTACAAGTAAAAATGTTGACCATATGCATATTAAATCAGGATTATACCGAGGCACAATGCTGCACTTCCCTGTTATAGCCGAAGACTAGTCTAGTAGGTCACCTTTAAGAGCAGATTGTTAAATTAAATGAAATACTATCTTTTTTTTTGACTTGGAGTTACTACAGATTAAGTCCCATTGTAATCAATTCATTGAAATTTCCTGATAGTATTTCTTTATGATCCCAAAATAGTGTTAAGATTAAGTCTCTGTGATATTTCATGAGGACAGATGACTTCGTATCTAATAAATGCTGCTTTTTTTTTTTTTTTTATTTTCTTGGATAAAATCTAAGGTTGAACCATTTCAAACTAAATTTTGACAAATAGAGAATATGCATTACTCACACTACTATTACAGTGAAAATCTCTGTCAAAGAGTTTGTAAGTCCTAGTTGATCTCTTTTTTGAGTATTATTGAATTATAAATGAAAATGGATAGGTGGTCCCTTGGAACTTGTAATGGGATTTAACCTGTCTCTGTGGATTGCCCCTGCAGAATCATTTGAGTACTAGTTTCAACTCTTAGTTGCTAATAAAAGCCATAATATCTCCTGAAGAATTGATTGTAGAAAAAAATTTCAAGGCTTACATGTTTTAAAGATGTAAAATCCACATCTGACTGTATTTTTTCTTAATAATTTAAAACTCATATTGTTGTGATGAATTCATCTGTTCTTTATATGAGTTTAAAATTTGAACAGATTATATATCACAGTAAACATCAGATCTTCCTTGTTACTGCGTAATTCAAAATTTAGTACCGCATGAAACATTAATAGATCCTTTTGAAACAGGCAGGAGTCCCTCTCAGACCAGGGAATGATGTGGGGTGCTTGGGTGGCTCAGTTGTTTGAGCGTCCGACTCTTGATTTTGGCTCAGGTCATGATCCCACGGTTTGTGAGATCAAGCCCTACATCAGGCTCAGTTCTGAAAGCGCAGTGCCTGCTTCGGATTTTCTCTCTCTTCCCTCTCCCCCGCACTGTGGCATGCTTTCTGTCTCCCGCTCCCCCCGATAAATATATAAACATTAAAAAAAAAGTACAGGAATGATAAGTTGTGCAGTATATATGACACTCTGTTAGATGATATTCCCCTTGCTTGTTTTTATTGTTTTGTTTTTATTTTGATCTGTCCTGTTCTGGGTTTGGTTTTCCCACAACATCTAGTTAGACACACTTTTAAAATAAGTAAACCATCCTGAAGGTAAGTAAAAATTTTATTTCAGTCATGATATACATACGAATAGTAAAAAGTTATTCAGAATAATTTCTTTGGGATTTATTTTTGTGTCTGACTAGCTTTCCAGAAACGGTCTTTGCCTACTTTCTCCCATAACGTTTGTGACATTGCCTTCTGATATACTGCTACCAACTATAGTAAATACAGATTTCTCTTTGTTGTGTATAGAGCAGTGATCTGCAGACTTTTCCTGTAAAGGGCCAGTCAGTAAATGTTTTAGGCTTTCTGGACCAAATGGTCTCTGAAACAAATACTTAATTCTTCTGTTATAGCAGAAAGCAGCCATAGCCAGCAAGTAAATAAATGAGCATGACTGTTCCAATAAAATTTTATTTGTAAAACTCCAAACTAGTCTGGAGTTTAAAATATATTAATTTTTATGTAAAAACAAGGTAGTGGAATTTTTACTTAGTGTCAAGATAATGAAGAATGTAGTAAGACTCTTTATCTGTGTCTTATTTACAGCGTTAGCCTCATTTTTTGGTTTGTTTTGGATTTTTTTTGTTGTTTTTAAATGTTAATTTTTTGGGGGGAGAGGAGGGAGAGAGAGCCAGCCAGTGCAAGTCGGGGAGGGGCAGAGACAGAGAGGGAGAGAGAGTGATAGAATACCAAGCAGGGCTCCATGCTGTCAGCTCAGAGCCTGATGCAGGGCTTGAACTTGAACTCATGAACTGTGAGATCATGACCCGAGCTGAAAGCAAGTGTCAGATGCTGAACCGACTGAGCCACCCAGAAGCCCCTATAGTGTTAGTCTCTTAAAAAGAGAGATTAATTACTTCTGGTGTTCTTCAGAAAGTTCTATCATGGCCTGTTACAAGACTTCATTCATATATGAAAGATGGGGAAATAGGTTTAAAAGGGACTCTAGTTTTTTGAGGTAGCAAAAAGAGTAGTCTGTTAATATCTTTTTTGCACAGTTAAGTGGCTGATGAAATGCCGTAATTAGTGGTATATATATATATATATCACGTAGTTTTGTTGGAAGAACTTTCATTGGTGTAGTGGTTCTGTGGCATCATCCTCACAAGGTTCTCTAAACCACGAAAAACTTTTACGTGTTTTATTTAGGATTTCTTTAATAATTCGGAAAGTAGGTTATTATTTTTTATCAGCCATTTCATGAGCCCCACTGCAGTTTTAATTTCTTCTTTCATTAGGCGGGTAAACACCAAGAATATGAACAGAAACTACTTCAAGAATTATATAAATTAAACCCCAATTTTCTTCAACTGTCTACGGGTTCAGTTGATAAGAATAAGAACAAAGTGACACCACTGCAGAGGTATGATACGTAAGTACCGCTGTTAGTACGATCCGACACCTTACCTTCATGTCTGTCGATCCTCTCTTCTCACTCTGCATCTTCTTCGGGCAGACTCCTTCTTGACCATGTCTGTCATTGGTGCACAGTTGTTGGCACTATATGGGAAATGTTGAGTCACAGTTTCTGGGTTTGAATATTTGCCGCCCGCTGCTCCCTGGTAACACATCAGATGAGCCTCTTGATGGCTACCCCTTTGCGTTGATTTGCAGACCGCCCTGGACCCTGAGAACACCCTCCTTGAAAAAAAGGAAATTAAGGGATGTTGGTTATTGAAAGGCTCTTATTTACCTAATTAAGGTTTCCCTTCTGATATAAAGAGGGGGGAAATTCTGTAAAAGGAAGAGTGGGAGTTATTTGCAGCATTGTATGTTGGGGACACAAATATTTGTGGTTTTCGAGTTACAGAAATCACTGAAGTCTTATATTCTCTAAATGGGGAAGATTCAGAATCTTATTCATCTTAGACTTGTGTTATGTCAATGTTTAAATAAACTCGTAGTCTTAGGTACTGAGTCTCATTCTGATAATGATGATCTTCACATTTTGGGTTATATTTGGTTGTGACCTATCAGAAAATGGTATGATTAATAAAAACAGTAATTGTGGGGTTGTACTCTATCCTGAATATTCCTTAAGTTGGGTGTGTTAGGATCTTGTGAATTTTCTTCTGATTTGGTAAGTTTAATTTTTATAAAATGAATTCATTTAAAGTAAATAGCTGTAATTAATTTAGATATGTTGATTTTCTTTAAAAAAATTATTCCAAAGTTAAATTTAAGTGATATACTAAATGTTTGCTTGTTGCTTGTTATAGTCCAGCATCTATTTAGCAATAAAATAATGTAAGGGCCATTTTCCAAATATAGCTAGTAATAACTACATGCATTGTTGTCAGGTCAATTTCTTCAGATGCGTACTCTTGTATTTAAAGTCTTGAAGTCCTCGTTAAGTTTATTCACTCTGATAGTAAAGATTCTTTAAAAGGCTATTCAAATTTGTTTATATAAGCACATATATGCACATGTTATGTACATGTGTATGTAAATATATATAAAAGAGGCTACAGAACAAAACATAAAATTACTGTATAGTAAACTATGTGAAATTTGTGTCTGTCAAGCTAAGAATAAAAGCTAAGTCCAAAAGAAATTTTTTGGGGATGATAAGCTTTTACCCTTTCCATTGATCATTTTGTGCCTCCTCTTTTCTACCCCTGTATGTTTATTTTAGTATGAAGCATATTCTGTTCCATACCTCATTGGTTGCTAACTCTCTCTAGTGCTTCATATAAGAATGGGGTTATTATAGTAAAAATTTATTTCCGATGCTTTTAACATTTATGTACATCATTGTTCTCATTAAAAATGTCATTCTAATTAAAACCATATTCGGGGTTTATAGCCCCTAGAGAATTCAGACCAGAAATTTAAAATTTAGACTATCTCTTTGAGATAATATTTTTTATTTCCTGAATATACAAGTAATAGACTTCTACTTAAGGAAATTCGAAAAATAATATAAAAGCATACAGATGAAAGTAAATATTATATGTGATCTCAGTACTCAAGACATTTTCACTGAAAATGATTTGATGTATTTCCTCTCAGTGTGTATTTCTTTGTAGTCCTTTTCCTTCTCGTGAATGTATATATACACAAAATACATCGGTTTGTTATGTTTTAAAACTTAATACCCATTATCATGAATATTTTCCTGTGTCGTGAAAAAATAATTTTTTATGGCTTCATGGTGTTTCATTAGACATGAGCATTTGAAATTTATAAAACCAACCTACTGCTGGTGTATATTATTTTCATTTTGGTGCCCTTATCTATGACACTGTGATGAACATTTTTTCATACAAACGTTTTGGTTATAGCTTTGATGCTCTTAAAACCAATCTGCTGAGTCAAAGATTTTGAGTACCTATATCCTTGAGTTGAATATTTATTTCTGCACATTTGCCAATTTGATTAAAAAAAAACTGTCTTATTTTAATTTGTATTTGATTAATAGAGTGAATGAATGTTTTATGGATTGTGAATTCATATCTGTTTGTTACGTTTTATTGATGTATTTAAGTGTTTTATGTGCCTTATACAGAACTAACTTTCCCCAATTAGTTGACCAATCTATTTGTGTTTCAAAATACTTGTCTGGAAAAATTTATATTCTGCAATATAACATTGAGTGTTCTCAACCATTAGCATGGCATATCTCTAAGTCTCTTGTGTCTCTCAGGAAAGAATTTTTTGGTGTCTTTTCACTGTTTTATTGTATTGGGTCTCCCAGCACCACCTCTTCCTATTTGAGAATTCCTGGGCTAAAAATTAAAGAACAGTGTTAGAAAGTAGTGCTATCAGGAACCCTTGTCTCATTCTTTGTGGGGCTATCTCCCTCTGTGACAGGGCTGTCTCCGAAGTTTTATTCACTCCTAAGTGTGATTTTAACCGTTTATCTGAGATAAGTACTTTTATTCACAATATGAATATACCTTGTTATTTTTAATTTATTGAGGTTTTTTTCTTTAGATTGAAAGTGAAAATAGAAATTTACCAAACATCCTTTTGGAATTTGATGTATTTAACTTCCAAAAGTTAAGTTTTTTTTTAACTTTTTTTTTTGTGATTAACTATTAATAGATTTACTAATATTTATTGACTTTGTCTTCATATAAAGTATAGTCATAGCACATTTATAACTGTTTCAGTGGTAGGAGAAGAATGTCCTTGATCCCATGGAGAAAAAGGAAGAGAAAGGGAGACTTAAAACCGTATATTCTAATAACTGTCCAAAGCCAGTGCTGCTGCACCTCAGCTGGGACCAGAATAAATTTTGACATGGTTGCCTTTGCTTTGCATAAGTACATGATATAGGGAAGTTTCTTTGGGGAGGGAGAAGGGTTATTTTTTGTTTGTTTAATGCAAGTCCCTGAAATTTGAGGACAGTTGATGGCCCAAGGTACAGAGAGTTGTTTTTTTGGCAAGCTTCTGTAGCTTATTTTCTTTCCATGCCAACCCCTGCAGAAGATGAAGTTCAATTCACCGTCAGTAATACTGAAGGTCTGCTTCGGTCTCCATTCCACATTGTCACCATATTGGGTGTGGTAGGTAGGAATTTATAGACAAATTTTCTTCTTCCCACAGGGAAGACTTGTCAAATTAGAAAGATGAACAGTGTGACTCTTTCCATGGTCCTACCCAAGAGATATCTTTTTCATACTCAAGATAAGTTGAGAATTAAGCTTTTTTAGGGAAGAAAGTAAAAGAATGGTTTCTTTTTCTCTTGTCGTTCATAGGTAGTGAATAGCAGTTTTACAAGAATTTGTAAGAAAATAAAACCTGGAACCTTATGGCTTGACCCTAAACCTGAAATGTAGTTTCCTCTTATTTCTAATTAAGCCAGAGTACAAATATTAAGTACAGAGTATCTTAGCTACTTAATCCTCACTGAACCCTGACATGGTCCTGACACACATATATGTGAATTTTTTTTTTTATAATACATCTTACTTCTATTTCAGTCAAGTGAACAATAAATTATAAAAGGGTATTTGTTGTTTGCCCTTACCACCGCCCCCATTATTATGCATTTCAGAGTACATCAGACTGAATGTAGATGTGCTACTTTTCTATACTAATAAGTTACTTTGAAATGATGAATACAAATGATGAGAGTGGGGAATAAGGAAGCCATGCAGTAGAGATGCTTAAGGACTGGATATTTTAAGTTTAGGACTTTGAAATACCTTCATTTAGATTGAGACACTATTTGTGCTCCAACTAAAAACCGTGAAAGGAGTAGTACCTAGATGGGCTGCTATGCCCAGGGACAGTGAGGAGGCCTACGTAACCATTTGGGGAGCAAATTATTGGGTATGTAGATCACTCAAGGTAAGTGGATATAAATTGATATTGTGGCTCAGACAAGCCACCGTTGAAGGAATGAGGATGGTTCAGCTTTAGACTTAGGTGAAAAGAAGGTTGATGTCCTTCGTGTTCATTTAACTTCAGTTGTCCTGGGTGATAGATGTCATTGTTATCTTACTGGCAAGAAAAGCTGGGACTGGCAAGCCTCAGAGAGTTTAAATAAGTCACCAGTACCCTACACAAATAAGTGATAAACCAGATTCTGACCAAAGTCGCTGCCACTTCTAAACCCAAGCTCATTTTCCCACTCTGCCACTCCTCAGTCTAGATGGAGTAAAATTCTTAAGAGCTTTAAACAGGAATCAAAACTCTAACACGAATCAAACTAATTCACGTAAAGAAGACTGTGTCACAACTAATATGTAGTTGGTCTCTAAGGCTTATTATCTCAGGATAAACTGGATATATGATCAATCTAAGGAATTAATGGTATTTTAAGCAAAAGCCTTCCTAAACCACAGTTTGATGGCAGTAGAGGATAAGCTAAAGAAATGGTGAAAGGGAAGTTTCTATAGGAATTTGTCAGGTTTTGTTACACCGAAAGAAAATGCATGTCTTTTTAAGCTCATGGATATCTCTTCATTGAAGATCAAGCATAAGGTCTGATAGACTGAGGGCATAGAGTGCCTCCTTGGTTGAGCAGAATGGGACTTCATTTAGTCAGATACGATTCAGAAAAGGTATGGCCTGGAGACTTGTATAAAATAGGCTTGGGTAGAGCTTATTAAATAATGAACAGGCTTCAGCACATCTTTGTACTCTGAAATTTTATCAGATTTTGTGCGTGTTTTTCTGGAAAAAGGACCCATGACCTAATAATAGTTATAAATTGCCCTCAAATGCTGATACTTACAGACAGAAGTGATTTCAGGAGTGGTGTAAAGTAGTGATTCTCAAACTTTGGACAGTGCCATGAGAGGTGGCCTACGTTTTGTTTGTTTGTTTGTAAAATAGATCCTCAGAAAGGCATTCCCTCTTTTGTTATAAATTATTTATAGTTCCCAACCTTTTTTTTTTTTTTTTTTGCATGAAACTCAAGGGCTACTTACTAGTATACTAAGTAGATCAATTAGTAAGATTTACTAAAACTGCGTATGTATATTAAAATTAGTGGGTTGCAAGGTTTTTCTGACATTAATTCTGTATTTGGAATACAAAGTAACTGCACATGTGCACATACATACTGTAAAACTAGTAGGTGAGTTCTGGTATCTTGTTCCACCTAAGCAGGGTATTTGCAAAAAAGTTCCAGAGCCACTGGTATTTTTTTCCAGAGGGTGGGGAATAATGAATGTGGGGAGAGGGTTAGTTAAAGATAGGGTTCTTGGTGTTCTTATTTCTTAGAAGAAAAGACACATCAAATGAGCAATTATGTATTTAAATTCAACTTGAATACATAGTATCTTTTAAAAGACCAACATTTATTACTGAAATACAAAATTAAAATGAATAGATGGAGACTTTGAAAGCTAGCCACAGCCTGTGATATGTTTAGGATGATGGATGTTTGTCTTTCAGGTTTAATATTAAGAATAATTAATTTCTTGTGATTATTCGTAATCAAAACGTTTATTTTCATTCATGGTCAGTATGTTCTGGAATTATTGAGAAAATTCCAATTAAAATATTATTTGCCAAACTGTCATCAGTTCAGATTACTGACGCATTTTTTCTTATCATGTTAATAGCTAATTGTGCCACATTATGTAAGATGTGGCCATATTTTAGTGGTAAAGTAATACTTGAAATGTTGATGTATATTTGAAGCCTGTATCAAATAAATTCTATAAAGGCAAGCTACCTGTCTATAACTTAAATTTGTTCTTCACAGTTTACCAGATGTTTATCTCAGTTATTTAAGACTGGCAAGCATGAAAAATTAAAATGAATTCCTCTAAATGAACATGGGAATATTTAATTTAGGAGCAATGTTAAATATTAGTATTTGTATATACAGTAACATGACAGTGAAACTTGGAAATGTCCATTATATCGACATTAAAAATTGTACCTTATTTCCACAGTGCAGCCATAGTTAGCACAATCTTGAAGACTTTATCTTTTCAGTGTGACAAACAGGAGAACTAGACCTCAGTACTTTTTCTGTCCTACTCTCAGTCCCAGGAAAGGATCTTTTCTTTGATTCTTCTACCATGTGACTATTTGTTCTATGTTGTAAATTTTAGAAAGCAGCCAAGAGACTATTTTCAGGGATTTTGGTTGGTATCACTACCAAGAAGTAGAAAGGAAGTCAAATTGGGGCACTGTCTTTGGGGCAGGTTAGAAGCTAGCAAAATTGGCTGAGCATCTAAAGCTTCAAACAGAGATGTAGCTGTGTCACCTGCTTGCAGATAGTTGTGACTTGTGGTTTCTTTATTTGTAAAACAGTCTTTGGTATTGATTCTTTCTAGCCCTAGTAGTAGTGCTCCACTTCTACTAGTGTAGTAACCATCAGATACCAGGTGTCGCAGTTTAGACTAACTGAATCAGAATCTCCAGAAACATATTCTGGATATACACTCTAATTAAAAAAAAAAAAAAAAAATAGATAGATATATGTGTATATATATACACACACACATATACATATACATATTTATTTTTTTAAAGGTTCCATAGTCCTGCATTCCAACTTTTGGGTTAATAGAAAAACATTTATTTCTGAGAAGTCTATAATTTCACCATAGATCTCAGAACTGTTTAGAGCTAGAACTTTAAAAAAAGTCAGACTATTTTGTACAAAGACGTTATGTGTTTATGAATTTTTATGTACAGACATTTATACACATAGCATTGCCTTCTGGAAATATCTTCATTGTGTTATGAGACCTACCTACCTTTTAGAACTGCTTAGTCCTACTTGAATCCAGTGCTTTTCAGCTCAGTTGCGTAGTATTTATAGACTTCAGGTGTTTTGATTTCTCTCTCTCAGCATTATTACTGGGCAAGGATGATTCCAAGGCCAACAGGCTATTTGAGTTCTTGGACCAAATGGACTTTGGGTGTACCTGCTGCAGCCAGGACCCTGAGTGCGTGTTGCTACAGCAGAACTTGTGAAAATTCTATTGGGACAGTCAGGCCTTTCCTCAGGGCCCTACCCAGCTGGCTGAGATGATGTTTAATCTCTTTAATTCTGATTCAGGCTCAGAGGGCTCAGTTGGAGCAAGGAGAGGCAGATCTCAAAGCACCTGTGGAGAGCCAGCAGCAGGAGATTGAATTCTGGAACCTGGAATTAAGGGCTATGATGGAGAAGCTGGTGAAATCCATCAGCCAACTGAAAGACCACAAGGATGTCTTTTATTTGCAATAGAAGACCCAGCCCCAGTGAGGACACCCCCTTTAGACCCTCATCAGACCAGACATTAGCAGCTTCTAGAGGAAACCAGGGGAACTGGACAAAAGGAGAAAGGAGGTACTGGGTACCTTTAAAGCACTGCCAGGCCAGTTATCTACCTTAATTGAGCTGCTGCCAAAGCAGGAGGCATGGAAAGTCCAGCAGCAAAATACTCGCATTGGAGCCCCGCCCCCCACTACAGGCGGAACAGCTGGAGAAATGTTCACAGCTGGAGCAAAGCTGTTGTTTCACCTGTATTAGCTGCTGAAGGATCTGAGGAACTGAGTCACCTGGTTAGCTATCAGGATGACTCTCTGACCAAAGTGGTGGACGTGCAGAAGGTCCAGTTCATAGAGTTGCTATAGTGTCTGTTTCACAAAGCATTTGTGGTAGAAATCCAACCTTGCATGCACCAAACTCCCCACCAGCCTCTCATCTTCAGGTGAGATTCCAGGAAGGCCATGGGTTACTGACTGCAAGTCTCCATTGTAAACCACAGAAGACTCCACAGAAGTTCTCCTCAGTTACAAGGGTCTCCAGAACTTCAACATTCTGTCTTCAAACCAGAAAACTTTGACCCCTGAGAAGGGAGAGAGTGAAGGTTTAAAGTGTTAATTCTGGGTACCTGACTCCGGTGGAGCAACATTTAGTTGGCTCCAGAAAGGGCAGTAGTAGAGGCTGCTGATTGCAACAGAGGAACTGTACATTATCACCTTCAGGGTTAGATGCACCTCCCAGGATCTGAAGCAGGAGCTAAAACAGACACCCTTTGTATGATTATTTCTAACATGACCCTACTCAGTTGCTTGGGCATTGGTTCTCTGGTTCAGTCTGCTTAGCTCAAACCCTCAGAATCGGTACTTTTCCAGCCCCCCACCCAAGCCGTCCTGGAGCTTGCTGGGCCCTGCTCTCAGTCGGCAGTTCTCCTCCACTGTTTACCAAGACCTTAACTGGGAGCAGCTGAGCATGCTGAGGGACAAGCTGTTTGGTCAAAACTCTAGGATTGAGGATACCTTGATGTCCTGGGCTGACTTCACTAAGCAAGAGAACCCCCCAGGCAGTCTACCATTCTGGACACGATCGAACAAAAATCTGGACCTGGTACCTGACCACCTGAAGAATCTGTGGAATGAAGGCCACATCATGGACTTTATGAGCTGGAGCCAGGAGTGCTAGCTGCTCAAGAAGACCCATCTTTGGTGCCTTACTGCTACACTTCAGTGAATCATTGGAGGGGGGCATTACCCGCTGCTGTGTGAAACATCAGGCTGGTGATACGGTGATCTGCTCTCTGCCGCCCAGCTTCGTGTGATACTGCATCACTCCTGCTGTCTGAACTCCTCCCCCACTACCACCCGCTTACTGAGGGACGACACACCTGAGAATGTGTTCTGTTTCCTCTCCCCCGAATCCCCCTAGGATGAGGCTTTTGGGTACTACCACCAGAGAAATTTAATCTCCAGGAACAGAGGAAATACTTGAAACATAGGCTCATTTTGGTTTCTAACAGACAGGTGGATGAGCTGCAGCAGCCACTAGAGCTTAAGCTGGAGACAGAATTGGATTCCTTAGAGCTGGAGCTCAGGATGGCCTTAGGGCCAGTACTAGGCCTGAGGTTAGAGTCACTGCTTACGGCAAGACTGGTCGTGGGCCACAGCACTGGAGCCCACACTACGCATGGTATCACAGAGTGCCAGAGCCAAACCTGGGATCAGAACCGAAGCTGGAGCCTATTCTAGAGCCATTCCCAGGGAACCCCAGGAGATAGCTACCCTTGCTCTATGATACACTTCTAGTGTAACCTGAGATGCACATGAAAGTGCGGCCATGTGCGTTTTGGTATTTCCCGCTTGGTTATTTTAGAGGAACAGACTTGTTCAGAAAGAGGCCTTTCTGAACAGAAGTGGCTAATAAACTTGTGCTGGCCTGGGGTAGGGATGGGGGACAAAAAGAGAAAACCCATAGATTTTGTTTGCTTGCTTTTAAATAAAAAAGCCCCATGCAGTTCATCTTAGTGTACCCAGTCATCTTTCATCTGATACCATTAGGACTTGGCAATTCTTGACCAGAAAATAGTCCATTTCATGGAGTAGGTCTCTTTCTTCCTTATTAAATGTGGTATTTATTAAAGTTTATTTTCCTTTTTTAACCTTCTTGGTATGATAATGGGCAGATGTTGAAAGTAAAACAATAGGTATTTAATGTGACTATAGCTTTAAGCAGACACAGAGCTTGATAAGAAAGGAATTTCAACACCTGATGCCAGGGAAGTTGTGAAAACTCTTACTTGTTTATCAGCCTTGGGATAAGTGTTATCTGTCCAACCATTAGAGACCCTTGGAGTTCACATTTACTGGAATTGGGATTTGTAAATATACTTTTCTTTCTCTTGGGATTATACATGCATTTGCAGGGATTCTCCCATCTGTATTTTCTACTTCTGCACTGATAGTTGCACTTACAATGGCAGATTTAACTACAATTGATTTCTTACAGCCCACGTAGGAAATACAGACAATTTCTAGTTGTATCTTTATTCTTAAAGCTTTGCACTTATTATTCCTTGAATAGTTAATTTTAAAATAAATTGAAGAATATATTAAAGTTGAGTGGCACATAAGCCTACTGATAGCTTGCCCCAGTTCTGTTTTTTAGCAGCTATCTTTGGTTTGAGGACACTGATCTGGAAATTTTTAAGCATCTTTGATAAACCTTTCCCAAGTAGAGCATCAAATGCTATGAATCAGTACTTACAAAACTGCAGTTGGTGTGGTGGACTGGGTGATATAAGATGTTCTAATTAGCTGTAATCCAGACACATTATCAAGATTTATTCTGAATGTAATACTTTCATATACTACCCTTGACATTAATAAGACTAACCTCACCTATATTGAAAATTACTATTTAGTGCTTTTTAATGGTGGTGACTGAGAACCTGAACTGAGACCAAGAAAGCAATGTCTTGCTTTCAGTCTTCTGTTTCTGTTATTTCTGCTGCTTCTCACCTTTAAGCCTTTATTCTCCTCTTATAAGAATAGTGCAGGTTTGAGGAAGATGGTGGAGTAGGTAGCACCAGGAATCTGTCTCCCAAACTGGACAACAGTTGTACTGGCAGAATCTGTCTGAGTTTTGGAACTCTGAAATTTGTCGAAGGCTTACAAATTCCACTGAAAGACTTAGGGTTAGTTTTGGTCAATTTCAGCTCTTAGGCCAGAGCAGCTGTTTATCCCCTACCACCAGCACATGGCCGGCCGCTGTGCACTATACCTTGAGCAGCTTGTGCATAGGTTGCAGGAGCCAAGTTGGGCAAAAGGGACCTTGTCTTTCCAATGTTGAGGATCTTTGCTCTAACTGCCGATACCTTTTCTAATCACAGACGTGTAAAGAAGCAGGCAACCATTGTTGCAAGCCCCTCCTCTAGCTGAAATAATATCTAGGGGGCTTAAAAGACTAGTACCCTTCCCCTCTTTCCCCCTTTCAGTTTTTTCTTTTTCTCCTTTTGGGTGCTAGATATTAAAGATGAGGACATTCAAAAACAACTGGATATATGAGGAAACTTAGTGACTTAGACTGTGCATGATCAGAGAAAGGCTCAGAAAAGACATAAGAGTTTAAGTTTATACCTAGGACCGACTTTTGGCACAGAGGCAGCTTGCAAAAACAAACAAAACAACCAAGAAACAAAACAAAAAACAAATAACACAAAAAGCAGACAGCGGGGAAGGAGTAGAATCTGTTTTCCAGAGGTACTATGTTACTAGACTCAAACAGGCAGTGTTCAGTAAAAAAATCACAGCAGATATAAAAGATGCAAAAGTATGGCCTATTTAAAAGAGAAGAATAACCAACAGAAACTGTCCCTGAAAAAGATCCAATGGCAGATATAGTAGACAAAGACTTTTAAAACAATTCTTTTAAAGATTCTTAAATAAATAAGATTTGGAGAAAGTTAAAATATATATATATTCATATATATATATGAACAAAAGGGAAATATCACAAAAAAGTAGGAAACCAAAAAGAAATTCTGGATCTGAAAAGTATGGTAATTCAAATGAAAAATTCACCAGAGAATTCAAAGGCAGATTTGAGTAGGTAAAAGAAAGAATCTGCAAACTTGAAGAGGACAATGGAAATTAATGAGTTTGAGGAACACAAAGAAAAAAGGCTGAAAAAAAGTGAACAGAGCCACCTGTAAGACACCATCAAGCAGACCGGCATATTCATTGTCAGAGTTCCGGAAGAAGAAGAGAGAGAAAGGTGCAGGGAGAATATATGAAGAAATAATGGCTGAAAACTTACCAAATTTGATGAAAGAAATGAATATGAACATTTGAGAACCTTAAGGAACTCTAATTAAGATGACCTCAAAGAGACAACATTGAGACACACAGTAATCAAACCAAAATCAAGTCAAAGTAAAATCTAATGAATTAATCCAAATTTTATTAAAAAGCCAAGGACAGGGAGAGAATCCTGAAAACAGCAGTAGATAGGAATCATCATGTAGAGGGAATCTTCAATAAGATCATTGGCCTATTTCTCATGAGAAACTTTGGAGGCCACAAGGCAGTGAGCCAATATATTCAGAGTGCTAGGAGGGGAAAAAAACAACTACCAAGAATTCTATCTCCAGCAAAACTGTCCTTCAAGAAGGAGGGAGAAATTAAGACATTCTGAGATTAACCAAAGCTGAGGGAGTTTATGAGCTCTAGACCTGTCCTGCAAGAAATGCTCAAGGTAGTCCTGCTAGGTAAAATGAAAGGACACTAGTAAAGGTAAATAAATGGGCAATTATAAAAGCTAGCGTGATTGTACCAATGAATTATAACTTTACTTTCTGTTTCTTGCATGATTTAAGTAACCAGTACATTTAAGGTTCAATATATTAGCATAAACTCTAAAAGGGATTGGGATTGAGCTGTAAAGGAGCAGAGTTTTTATATGTTTTTGAAATTAAGTTGATACAGAGTATTATAACATTAGGATGTTCAGTATAGTTAATATTAACATGATAACAATGACGAAAATAGCTCTAGGATATATACAAAAGGAGATGAGAAAGAAATTTAAACCTTTCAGTAGGAAAATGTTAGCTAAACACAAAAGAAGGCAGTATTGCAGGAAATTAGGGGGGAAAAGCTATAAGGCATGTAGAAAACAAATGGCATAAAGGGCATAATAACTACTTCCTTGTCAGTAGTTACTTTAAATGTAAATGGATACAACTTTAATTAGAAGACAGATTGTCAGAATGGATAAAAATACATGACTCAACTATATGCTCTCTAGAGGAGATTCACATTAGACACAGAAGACACAAACAGGTTGAAAGTGAAAGGACGAGAAAAGATAAACCATTAAAATAGTACACAAAAGAGATCAGGAATGGCTATTTTAGTACCAGACAAAATGGACTTTAAATCAAGAGAGACAAAGAAAGACATTGTATATTAATACAGCAAGAAGATAGAACAGTTGTAACATTATGCATCTAATGACAAATCAAAATATATGAAGCAAAACTGACAGAACTGAAGGAAGAAATAGTTGTACAGTAATAGTTGAAGACTTCAGTGCTCCACTCCCAGTAATGGATATAATAACCAGATAGAAGATCAGTAAGGAGGGAATTTAAACAGCACAATAAACCAACTGGATCTGACAGACAAATACAGAACACTGTCCCCAACAACAAAAAAATATACATTCTTCTCAAATGTACATGGACATTTTCTAGGATAAGATTATATGTTAGGCCACAAATTCTCAGTAGGTTTAAAAAGATAGATATCATACCATGTATCTTTTCTCTGACCATAGTGGGATAAAGTTGGGAATCATGAACGAAGGAAATCTGAGAAATTCAAAACATTGTGGAAATTAACACTTTTAAACAACTAATGGATTAAAAAAATCACAAGGGAAATTGGAAAATACTTAGAGATGAATGAAAATAGAAACAACATATTAAAACTTACGGGAAATAGCAAAGGGGATGCTAAGAGGAAAATATATAGCTATGAATGCTTACATTAAAAAGCAAGAAAGACCCAAATTCAACAACCTTACATTACAACTTAAGGAAATAGAAAACAAACTAGAACAAATTAGACCCAAAGCTTGCAGAAGGAAGGAAGTAAAAATTAAAGCAGGGAACAATGAAATCGAGAATAGAAAAACAGAGAAAAACAAGGAAACTAAAGTTGGTTCTTTGAGAAGATCAAGAAAATTGACAAACCTTCAGTTAGATCTAGACTATGAGGAAATACAGAAAAACTCAAATTATTAAAATCAGAAAGTGGGCGTATTACTACAGATTCTGTAGAAATAAAAAGAATTATAAGAGTACTGTGAAAAATTGTATGACAACACACTCGTTAACCTAGATGAAATGGACAAATCCCTAGAAACAAAAACCTCCCAAAACGACATTGTGAAGAAATAGAAAATATGAATGGATATATAATTAGTGAGGCAATCAAATCACTAATCAAAAATTTCCCAACAAAGGAAAGCTCTGGACCTGCCTAATGGCTTCATTGGTGAATTCTACCAAACACTTAAAGAGGAACGAATACTAATCTTTTTCAAATTTTTCCAAGAAATTGAGGAGACACCACTTCCGTACTCAATCTGAGAAGCCAGCACTACCCTGAGACCAATGGCAAAGACATCATCAGAATACTACAGACTTAACACGCCTTATTTACATTGGTGCAGAAATCCTCAACCAAATACTATCAAACAGAATTCAGCACATGATAAGGGTTATATACCATGATAAAATGGGGTATATTCCTGGAATGCAAGGATGGTCTGACATACAAAATTGATCTATTTGATGTGTCCTGTCAACAGAATGTAGGATATAAAACACATGATACCTTAACTGTTACAGAAAAAGCATTTGACAAAATTCAACATCCTTTCATGACCAAAGCAATTAACCCGGAAAAAAACTACCTCAACACAATAAAAGCCATATATGAAGAATTCACAGTGAAAACATTATTCTCAGTGGTAAAAGACTGAAAACTTTTCCTCTACAATAAGGAACAAGGCAAATGCCCACATGTACCACTTCTGTTCAACACACTATTGAATGTTCCAGCAATAGCAGTTAGCCAAGACAAAGAACAGGCATCTAAATAGAAATAAAATAAGTAAAATTATCTTTTTGTAAATAATATGGTCTTATATATTATAGAAGGTCCTAGGGATTCCACATACAAAATAAATGATTAGAACTAGTAAATGAACTCAGCACAGGATACAAAGTCAAAACACAGAAATCTGTTGTATTTCTGTATATGAACAATGAACAGTTTGGAAAGGAAATTACAAGAACAATTCTATTCACCATAGCAGCAAGAAAAATAACCTAGGAATTCCTAAAAAAGAAAGTTAAAGACTTATTCAATGAAACGATAAACCATTGCTGAAAGAAATTAAAGACACATAAATAAAGGAAAACATCCCATGATCATGGATTGGAAGACAATATTATTAAAATGTCACTTTTACCCAAAGTTATCTATACATTTAACGCAATCCATTCAAAATCCTAGTGATTTTTTTTTTGCATAGAAAAACCCATCCTAAAATTCATAGGGAATCTCAGAGCACCCCACACAGTCAAAATTATCTTGAAAAAGCAAAACTGGAGGAAGCACAGTTCCTGATTTCAAAACATAACTGCAGATCTGCAGTAGTGTAAACAGGGGGATTAGCCTGAAGATAGACATATATAACTCAATAGAAAGAAAAGAAAGCCCAGAAATAAACCATACATACAGGTCAAATGATTTTTAACAAGTGTACCATTCCATGGGAAACGGAATATTCCATGGGGAAATGGTCTTTTTAACAAATGGTGCTGGGTAAACTAGATATCTACATGCAAAAGAATGAAGTTGGACCCTTACCTAACACTATATTCAAAAATTAGTTCAAAGTGGATCAGTGACTTAAATGTAAGACATAAAACAGTTATTGACTATAAACAGTAAACTTAGACAAGCTCAAGAAGGTAAGTTTATTCAAGAATAGCAGAGGAACTGCACTTTGGAACAAGCAACCTGTGGTATGCTGCAGGCGAGTCTATTGAGGGGTTTTGATAGGTTGTATTTAGGGGTAGCAAATGGAGAGAAGGGGAGAGTTCAGTCAGGGTTCAGTTAAAATAAAAAACAGAGGAAACCAGCCTTGAAAATTTTCCTGAGCAAACAAAATCATTCCATTCACACAAACAAAGCTCAGTTCATATTTTGTGAGATTAATCCAGTGTGAGTCCTTTTCCATTCATGCCTCTGGCAAAACTTTCCAAAGTCGATATCGGACAACCTCTGATCATTCCCCCAACCACAAGAAAATTTCAACACTATCCATTTTCTGTAAATCAGACATTTCTGAGACAGTCTTTAGTCCTTAGGTTTATCTTCCTGAGGGCACATGTATGAGAGTCTCCATCTTCTATTCTCCAGTTCTTTTAGATTGAAATTCTTTCACACAACAAAGCCATTAGAAGAAAACACATGATTAAAGGTTTACAACATCGGATTTGGCAATGATTTCTTGAACAGGATACCAAAAGCACAGGTAACAAAAGAAAAAAATAGGACTTAATGAACATTTTAAAATTTTGTGACTCAAAAGACACTGTCCCTAGTTAAAAAAAAAAAAAAAACCACAGAATGAGGGAAAATATTTGCAAATCATGTATCTGAGAAAGGGTTAATAACCAAAATATATAGACAACTTTTAAAATCAACAACAACAAAAATCAAATATCCCAATTCAAAAATAGGCAAAGGACTCGAAATAGTTCTTCAAAGAATATAGAGGTATGGTCATTAAGCATATGAAAAGATGCCGAACATCACTAATCATTAGGGAAATGCAAATTAAAACTACAATGAGATACCTTCTCACACCCATTAGTATGGCTACTATCAAAAAAGCAGAAAACAGAATCACTACATTCTACTCTTGAAACTAATATTATACTAGGTGTTAACTGGAATTTAAATGAAAATTGAAACATTACAAAGAGAAATTAAAAAATAGTAAAAAAACATAGGGTAGAATATGAGATTTGGAAGAGAGATGGAAAAATTGGAACCCTTGTGCATATAAAATGGTACAGTCACTGGGGGAAACACTGTGGCGGTTCCTCAAATATTAAAAATAGAATTACCATACAGTCATCCATCAATTCCTCTTCTGGGTATATAGCAAAAAGAACTGAAAGCAGTATCTTGGAGAGATATTTGTACACTTATGTCTTAGCAGCATTTCTCACAATAGCTTAGACGTGGAAGCAGTCCAAGCAAGTGTCTATGGCCAGATGCATAAACAAGCAAAATGTGGTATACATACAAAGTAATATTATTCTGCCTTAAAAAGGAAGGCTATGTTACAACATGGACGAACATTTAAGGCATTGTGAAATAAGCTAGTCACAAAAAGACAAATACTCTGTGATTCTAGTTATATGAGGTATTTAGAGTAGTCAAAATTACAACAAAGTATAATGGCAGATACTGGGTGGGAGGAGAAATTGGGGAATTATTGTTTAGGTATAGAATTTCAGTTTTATGAGGTTAAAAGAGATGGGGATGATGGTGGTGATGGTTGTACAAGAGTGTCAGGGTATTTAATACCACTGAACTTAAAAATGGTTAAAACAGTAAACTTTATATTAAGTGTACTTTACCACAGTAAAAAAAATTTTTTAGAAAATATTGCAAATTCATCTCATTATCATCTGTGTTATGTTGTAGTCTGTTCTTCATGCCACTGCCAAACTAATCTTTCTAATACTGCTTCGTCTGTGTCATTTCTCTGCACAACAATTTCTCTTGGCCTCTGTTCTACCCTGTGTCTCTCTGTCCTTACCTCCTCCTGTTGTCAAAATCATCCTCTGTCTTAGCTAAGCTAATTACTTAAGTTTTTCCCAAACCTATCTGTGACCTTTTGATGCTTGATATGCTTGCTTTTCCTACATTTTTTCCCTTCTCTCTCCTAATGTGTAAATCTTTTTAAGGACCTACTTAAATTTAAACTCCCCTAGGAAATATTTCCTAATTGCCCCACTTACAGTGGCTTCTCTTTCTGTTCAAGACCTATGACATTTATTGTTTAAACAATTCATTTAGTAATTGTTACTGGTTGATATTTGTTGATGTATACCTGTCTCGTTTCCCCAAGTATCGCCAAACTTAATGGGCTCAAAGTTGTATCTTAAAATTATTTGTATTACCCATTTAACTTAAAACAAGTTGATATTTTGTGAATAAAATAACTAAAGATGATATTTAGTGAATTCCAGACCTACTTGTCAGAGTCAAGAGCATCTGGTGATGTTTGTGCAGATAAACTTGGTATTGTGATTGGGTACTAGTCCTTGTTAAATTTTTCTAGAGCAATTAAATGTGGTACCAGTAGTTTGTCAGGGTAACTTTGTATATATTTCCAGCCAGTAAAATAATTTTGAGAAATTTGGAATCTTAATTTGTCTCCCTGTAATACCGTATCAGAATAAGGACTAGTATTTGGGTTCTAATACTTATCTTTTATTCATGTGCTGGATTAAGTAAAGTTAGTTATGAAAATGGCTTGCTAGGTCAGTATTGTAATGCTTATAAAGATTTTGTTTTTGTTTTAAGTCATCAGTTCTGTGTTACTTTACTGTCATACTGCATTTTCTGCATATGGAAGTCAAGTTTTAGGTTTTCATTTAGTTTGCACAAAAGTTTCTGTTTTGTGTGTGTGCATTTATACACACACATGACTTCTCTAAGGTTGTAACTAGGACATTGGAGTAGTAAAGGAAATTTGTTGCCCTTAAGAACCTGTAGAGAATATTTGAGTGACTTTTATGCCCTCTATTAAACACCTGAAAAAATAGGTGAGTATTATTTCAAGAATTTTAATGGGGACTGTGCTTATCATGTGCACAAAACTAAATAATGGATTAAATTTTTGACCTGCTGCAATAGTACTCACTTTAATCAGTACTTTTTTTTCATAAATTATTGTTTGACCCATTGTTTTTGGTAGGGATGTAAGTTAGAATGTCAGTTGCTCAAGGGTAAGAACTTGATCTTATACGTCTTTGTATCCTCAATATTGAAGCCAATATCTTTACATCAAAGTGCATCAACAAACGTTAAGATGATAAAATGTCTATTTTTCTGCCTTTGGGAGAGTTTGTATTTCTTGTGTGAGAATAACTTGACTCTGATTCTACTCTGTGTTTTCTTTTTACAGCCCCATTGACAAACCTTCAGATTCTCTCAGTATAGGGAATGGTGATAATTCCCAGCAGGTAAGACTCTGATTTGCTACCACTTTATATTCCATTCCCTGAAACAAGGCATTCTATGCAAGTGAATTTTCTGGATAGTGGAAAATATTTTACTGAAACAATTTAAAAACACTTTTAATGGATATCTTTTTTAAATGTATTGTAACGAGTCGTCTTTTCCTCCACAGAATTACTATGTAAGGGCATAATTTAACCCTCTCTTGATGACTTAGATTTATCCTTATGACCATAGTCATATTGTCCTGTGAATCCGGTGATATTACTGGTCTTTTTGACCCTCTACAAAATGGTCTCAGTCTAGCATGCCATCTTTGTTCTTGATTTTTAAGAGTTGTTTCTCTGCTGTCTACCCCCCCTTGTTGCTTGTTGTCAACTTTAATTTTCTGTTTCTCGCAGTGTCGTTGCCTCCAACAGTTTGCCCCTTTCCCTGAATGACTGTGGGCTTTGAAATAACAAACCAAATAGTTAAGTTCAAAGTTGTATCCACAGTGAAACCGAGTGACGTTCTGATCTTTGTACCCTGCTTCATATGATCTTATCATGTGGCTAGTTTTTCACTGCATAAGTTTCTGTGCCTCTTCTTACATTGGTACAGAAAAGTGTGGTTCTAATCTGTTCCGTAAAGAATGGTCAGTTCCCCACGACATTTGTGAGAAACTTAGAGATCTAAAATTCACTGCTTTGGGGTGCAGTTACGCATCTGATTCTTTTTTTTTTTTTTTTTTTTTTTAATTTTTTTTAACGTTTATTTATTTTTGAGAGACATAGAGACAGAGTATGAGCAGGGGAAGGGCAGAGACAAAGGGAGACACAGAATCCGAAGCAGGCTCCAGGCTCTGAGCCTGTCAGCACAGAGCCCGATGCGGGGCTCGA
The DNA here is from genome assembly GCA_030068075.1 of Paguma larvata. Taxonomy (NCBI): domain Eukaryota; kingdom Metazoa; phylum Chordata; class Mammalia; order Carnivora; family Viverridae; genus Paguma; species Paguma larvata. The sequence goes on along the minus strand of CM057834.1, from coordinate 85,721,990 downwards.
ACTCACAGACCGTGAGATCACGACCCGAGCCGAAGTCGGCCGCTTAACCGACTGAGCCACCCAGGCGCCCCAAGCATCTGATTCTTGATCTCAGCTTGGATCATGTTCTCGTGGTCATGTGATTGAGCCCTGCCTTGGGCTCCATGCTGAGTGTGGAGCCTGCTTGGGATTCTCTCTCTCTCCCTCCCTCTCTGCCCCTCTCCTGCTCTCTCTTTCCCCTTCTCTCTCCAAATAAATAAACAATTAAAGTTTTTTTTTGTAATAAGTTAAAAATAATTGTAAAGGATGTAGTTTTCAGGGTTTTATAAATATTGGTGTTTTTAAATAAATGCACTACCTGCTTTTTAATAAGTATCTAAGAGATTCAGATGTCAGAATGTTTTGTTGCTCTGTTCTTCATTTAAAAAAATATATACACGCTATTTTTTTAACAATCAGAAATTTTACGTCATTCCTTGCTCTGCTGAACTAATTTTTGTTTCCACTGCCATTATAGACTATTATTACCTTAATACAATATAGTTTATTCTTGACAGGCATATACTTCTCTCAAATAAGAATAGATATGAAGTTTGAATTGGAAAAAAATATTTTTCTGACACAAGGCTAAAAAATGCCAATTTTCTTTCTTCTGAAAATTTTTTTAAGTTTATTTATTTATTTTGAGAGAGAGAAGCACATGCATGCAAGCAGGGGAGGGGCAGAGACAAAGAGGGAGAGAGGGAGAATCCCAAACAGGCTGCATGCTGTCAACACAGAACCCGAGGCAGAGCTCGAGCTCATGAACCGTGAGATCATGACCTGAGCTGAAATCAAGAGTCAGACGCTTAACCGACTGAGCCACCCAGGCACCTGTTTCTTCTGAATTTTTATTTGTAGTTTTGATTTGATCAAGGCAACTTATATAAATACAGATCTTGATAAAAGTTGTTAAATAACTAAACTTATATTGGACATTTATTTCTTAACGAGATGGATAGAGCTATTTTAAAATTGTTTTTCATGTATCCATAGATGAATATTACCTGCTGGTAAAGGAGATAAGTTTTAATTGCATTGTTAGTCATGTTTTCATTTTCTAACTGTCAGTGCTGAGGTGTCTTGTTCATATAAGTGGGGGAAAGAAAGAGTATTATATCAATATTGAATTTTTGAACTCCTCTGAATTAAATATCTAAAAGTCATATAAAGATTGAGGCACCTGGGTGGGCTCAGTCTGTTGAACATCTGACTCTTGGTTTTGGCTCAGGTCATGATGTCACAGTTCCGTGAGTTTGAGCCCCACATCTAGCTTTGCATTGGCAGCACAGAGCCTGCCTAGAATTCTCTCTCTGCCCTTCCCTTGCTCATGTTGTCTTTGTCTCTCTCAAAATAAATAAGCTTAAAAAAGTTTTTTTAAATTAAAAAATAATGTAGAAGTTTATCATAAAAATTATTTTTTAAGTGTTTATTTTTGAGAAAGAGAATGTGAGCAGGGGAAGGGCAGAGGATCTGAAGTGGGCTCTGTGCCAACAGCAGACAGCCCAATGCAAAGCTTGAACTCACAAACAACAGGATCATGATCTGAACTGAAGTTGGAAGCTCAATCAACTAAGCCACCCAGGCAACCCCAAAATTATTTTTCTTAAAGATTTTTTTTTGAGTTTATTTACTTATTTTGAGAGGGCGGGAGAAAAAATAAGTGGGGAGGGGACAGAGAAAATCTGGAAACCGACTCCGTGAATAGCACGGAGACCCACGTGGGGCTTGAACTTAAGGCACCACGAGATTATGACCTGAACCAAAATCTAGAGTCGGTCACTTAACTGACTGAGCCACCCAGATGCCCCTCCTAAAAATTATTTTTAATGATATGTTTAGAAATGATTAGATCTTCTTTCCATTTTGTTCTGAACTTAAGTACTGGTTTGCAGAAGAATCAGGTCATTAGTCACTCTTATCACCAGTCTGAATATTTCTAATACATGTTTGTTGCTCTCAGAAAGTTTTCGCTTTTGGTGAGAATACTATAGTTACATCCCAAAGAGTGAGAAATATTCTTTTCTTTGTAAAGTGAGAGAAGGTAGGTTCTGAAAGGAGAGAAGACTGACTTAGTCTTTTCAAGGAGGGTCAGTTTTAGGAAAGAGTACATGTAAGTTGGTGAGTTTTGTTTGAAAATTTATGTTCTCATAAAAAAGTCTTTAAGCACCCCAGTTTGAAGACTTTTGTTCTAACACCTTTTGTTGCAAGCCTTTTTAATGATGGCTTATTAAAATTAAAGTATATAAACTCTTATTGATTATTCTTTTCTCTTCCTATTTTATTTAGATCTCTAACAGTGATACGCCTTCACCGCCACCTGGTTTATCAAAATCCAATCCAGTCATCCCCATCAGTTCATCCAATCACAGTGCACGGTCTCCTTTTGAAGGGGCAGTAACTGAGTCACAGTCGTTATTCTCAGATAACTTTCGCCATCCCAACCCGATCCCAAGTGGGCTTCCTCCTTTCCCCAGCTCCCCGCAGACATCCAGTGACTGGCCGACGGCACCAGAGCCACAGAGTCTCTTCACGTCAGGTACATGACAGTACTGCCGCATGCGAATCATTTTACTCAGACTGGAATGAGACCTTATGGATGTGTTTTTACCTCTGTCCCCCGCTCTCACTTTTTCATAAGGTTGTGAACATTTAAACTGTGTGGAATAGAATAGCGAGATAAGTAGTTGTATGATCTAGAAGTTACCGTGTTAACAGATATCTCCAGAAATGAAGGGTTAGATCAGTTTTCTGCTAATAAAATGCTTATTCCTCTAGGAATTATTAAGGGCTTGCATATTTAATCATATTTGTGTTTACATGGTTAAATTTAAGATATTTTTTTCTCCAGATGACAGAGGGGTATGTTAATATTGAAAGTTGTATTTTGGCATTTGTGAGCCATTTTCATTTTTCACTGTAAGTTTTCTTATTAATGTGAAGGACGCCATAGAGTTAACCTTGACAATATGGCGCCTATTATCAGTGGAGCTGACAGTTTTAAAAAAAATAAAAAAATTTAAGTAGACTTTTTTCATTATGTTACATTATTTTTTCCTAGCAATATATAAAGCACATACTCAAAATTACTTAGACTTTGTCTTTGATAATTACATTTTTAAAAGTAAACTTTACTAATTGAATTCTCTTACATCACATTACCCTATTTCATTTAAATGACTTTTTCCAGGTTTGGGATATGAAAAGTTGAAAGTATAATTTGGGTTTCAAGTACTTTGTTTTCTTTGATTAGCAAAATCAATTTATATCATTCAATTTTTTTGAAGTTAATAAATTAAGAATGAAATCATTGCTAAAAGTATATGAGGACTTTTATGATGTTATATAACCTTAATGTGCTAAGAAATCATACAAATTTTGGATATATTTGCCTTTATCTCGTAATATGTTGTGTTTAACTTTTAGTAATGTGGACACTCATTAGGTATGCAAGTAAAGTATGTATTTTAAATTCATCACTAATTGTCTTCCCAACAGAAACCATCCCGGTATCGTCCTCTACAGACTGGCAAGCAGCATTTGGCTTTGGTTCTTCTAAACAACCAGAGGATGACTTGGGTTTTGATCCCTTCGATGTCACTCGAAAAGCCTTAGCAGACCTGATTGAAAAGGAACTGTCAGTCCAAGACCAGCCTTCCCTTTCGCCCACGTCTCTTCAGAACTCCTCTTCACACACTACAACCGCCAAAGGTCCGGGCTCTGGATTCCTGCATCCTGCTGCACCGACGAACGCCAACTCTCTCAATAGTACCTTTTCAGTCTTGCCACAGAGGTTCCCTCAATTTCAGCAGCACCGAGCAGTTTATAATTCATTCAGTTTTCCAGGCCAGGCAGCCCGCTATCCTTGGATGGCCTTTCCACGCAATAGCATCATGCACTTGAACCACACAGCAAACCCCACCTCAAATAGTAATTTCTTGGACTTGAATCTCCCGCCACAGCACAACACAGGTCTGGGAGGGATCCCTATAGCAGGTAGGTTCATTTATAGCCTTTGGAAATTTGTGAATAACTCATGCCTTCAGGTTGTTTGGGTGGGCAGGGAGAGAATTTTTGAATAATAGAGAGTACTTACTATTCTTGGAAATTTCTATGGGAAAAAAAAAGTCCTTATCATAATCTAAAAAATTTTTAACTGGATGGATGCCTTGTAATATTGAGCTTTATAAGGATGGTGGAGTATTATAATTAGCTATAACTTGGAAGCATTTTATTTAACAGGGTAGTTACCAAACTTTCATACGGAATATAAACGCACAAATAAAAAAAAAATGGACTCTGAACTTATGGTGCTGTAAAGTTCAACACCATGGTAAAAATTCTGACTATACATTCTGAAAGTAAAATGATTTAAAAAAATTTTTAAGATGGTAACTAGTGAGAGCATGAGGGATAAAGCCATTCTCTAACTACTTTTGGCAATTAACTTATTTTGACTGATAGCCACGCGCACACACACACAAACTGTGCTATATGTTAGTAAAGTACTTAATATTTGAGAACTTTGATTATTCATGTTTCACAGACATATGTGTACAAATATACTTTCTGTGAAAAGGCTGTTGTTCAGGGATATTTTCCCTTTTTGTCTGTCATGTTTTTATTTCTGGGAAAAATATTTGGTTCCTATAAGTGATACCAGAATACTTCTGGTTTTGTACTGCTACCCTTGAAGGTTTCAGAACTTTTGGGTTTTAAGGTCCCATATGACATTTATTATATCAAGTGACTTCTTTATCTAAAGGAATCCTTCTTATTTGTAGGTTTTTAAAATTTATTTAATTTGGACTTTAGAGATGACTGGTAAAAGAGAGAGTTTGTTTCTCTCCTGATTCTCTCAAGTAGAATAGAATAGTCCCTCACTCTGTCACATGATTCATAAAATTTATTTTTATCCCTTGTCATGGCCTTTAAGATACGGCATGGCACAGTGTTACCGTAATAGTGTGCTGTTACCAGCAAGTCGTTCGTTCTCTTTTGTTTAGCAAGGTTGGTAGGTAAATTCGAAGAGATCCATCAGAGTTCTGTGGCTCTGTTCCCTTTGTGACCAACCACATTTCATTTCATTTTCAAGACAAGTAAATGGGTTAAGAGAATATGGTTTGTGGCTTTTGATGCAGTGAATTTAACAGTTGGTACAGTGAAGTTAATTTACATAAGCATGATAGCACCAATGTAGTGGTTTGTATATCGGTGGAATTCATGATATCTGTTCATTTGATTATGGTAGTTAGTAGGTAATTCCGAGTGGCATTTTTTAGTCCTCTCCTTCTACATGATATTCACTTGTGAAACGCTTAAGTATTCAGTTCCTGATACTGCTTTTTTCCCTTCCATTCAAGACAGCATATTAGAGTGTAATTTTGTTTTGTTTGCTTCAATCATTTAGGAATGTGGCATTTTAATGACTAGTGTATCTCATAACTGATTCTAACATTAAGAGTTAAAGTTAAGTTCCCCTAAGTATCCTTAACATTTAAAAATAAAATATTAAATTAATTATAATGAATATTTGGGATCCTGTTTGCCCAACAAAGAACTAGGCCATGTGGGTGATACAAAAGGAGTATAAAATATGGATACTTTTTCCAGGTATTTTGCAGTATAGTTGAAGAAATAAAATTAATACTGTATGAGAGCGGTGACTATATGATCCTGGAATCTGAGAGGCCTCAGTTGAGCCTTTAATCGTTGGGGAGGCTTCATCAAAGAAGTAGGGACTGATCTGTACTACGGTATCTTGGCTCTGCGCTAGTGGGGAAAAGAGAAAGACCTTTTATACTGATGGGACTCCTTAGTGAAGGTGTGGAGGCAGGAGTTAGTATGTAATTTCATTAAGAAGCAGTAGAACTGCCTTCAGTAACGGGAGGTGCTTCACGTCTTGTATAAACAGAACGGATGAGAACATGGGGAACTCTGACAGCAAGGGAACAGTGTGCACTCGATACGATAGGAAGAGGGGTGCCTTCGTGGGGCTCTCATGCTTAGCTGTCTTCATTGTGTACTTTTATTTGACTTATTACATGACCATCTTCAGTAAGTTGTTATCTGTTCTTCTGATTTCACAGTCACCATATTGTCCATCAGCACAAAAACAACAATTTTAACCCGAATATTTCAAACCCGTATATATTGTGAAAATGCCACAGTGCTAAGGAATAATTATGGATTTGTGAGTGTAGTTGTCCTCATGTTAATCATTTGAAATCTTCATCTAAACTAGATATTTATGAAAAAACACGTGGCATTACATTATGATCCTATCTTTGTGAGTTTTCCTTTCAACCGTAGAACATAAAATACTTTTTTTTCCCAGAAATTCTAAGAAAAGTCACCACTTTGTAGGTCCTGAATCATTGTCGTATTTTGTGGGAGGTTGGGAGAGCTGCTTATTTCAGGTTCTCCATTTTTGACGCTCATACTTGTTTGGTATTTAAGTGGTGATGTATGATTAAGCTTATTTATTAGATTATTTTCAAGTCTCTGATGACAAGAGAAATTTTAGTTTTAATGCACCAAAATATTTAAAATTGTTATCAACAGTTACACAGAATACTCTCACATCCTATGAATATTTGGCAGATACCTCAGGAAGCATCAAAACAGAATAGTTATATAATTGTAGCCAGGTTATCTGGGATTTTCCATAGCAGTTAGAAATGACAGAAAGTAAAATTCTGGAAAACTATATACATTTTAACTGTGTAATTTGAAGCAACTTAATACGTAGGCAGTATCTGCCTTCCCTACCCCTAGTTGTAACTCAGTTTTACTTGAGTTGAACTATTGAAATAGATCCAACTTTGTATCCTGCCGTGAATATCATGGTATCTTCTCAAGGTATATATGGGTTAAATGCTTCATAATGGAGAGTACATGCTGTTTCTATGATACCTGCCACTTTAAGATATGTTTAGACAATACTCACCACTGGAAAAGGCACGTATATTTATTTATTCTTTAGATACCTAGAGCCTTACAGGATCCCTGACGTTTATAAGCAGATAGTCAGGTGTCAGTCACCTATACATCGTACAGATACCATGTTTCTGTGTATTATATATTCATATTTAAGTGTTTAGTGTTGTTGTTTCAATTAAATTATTAAAAATTTATATATCTGAAACCTATCATGGGAAAGACAGTTGCCAGAGGTTTGACAGAAATGCAGCTTCCATTTTTTTGCCTAAATGAAAACACTTTTTGTTGAAAATTAGTTATTTTCTTAATTAGGTAAAATCTTTTTATCAGCATTTTCTTGGCTGCACATTCAGTTTGCTAAGCTTAGAAGGACTTTCGAAATAAATATTCTTAGGGGGAAAACTTTGATTAGTAGGCAGTTACAGTAAGTCCATTCAGATCTTTATTATTGAGACTGTGTGCTTTTGTTTAAGAAATAACTTTTCTTGTCCTAAAAAGTGACTTATCTTGTTCAACTCCTTCATTTTAGAAATAGCATAGCTGCTATTCCAGAAAGGTTAAATAATTTGTTAAAGGTCAAACATTCAATTAGTAGTAGAATTAGGATAAGTACCCAGATCCCACGTTCAAACCGAAACGTTTTGCCACTACAACATAGATGTGATCACTGGCATGTACTTTTTCACTTGGCTTTCTTCCCATAGTAATTGATTTATGCTCTCACACACTGGCAGGTCCCCTTTCATCAACAGTATCTATTCATGAGACAATTGGCCCAGCTCAGGGATGTGGCCTGTAGTTACAAAGTAGAATGAAGTTTATCAACTTGATAAAAATTAATCTCTTGCTTAGTCCCGATATCAGTAACATGTTCTCAACAAGAACTCTAGTAGTCTGAAATTTCCTTTACACAGCTTCCTTGCTGTATACTTGGAGTTTATAGAATCTTTGTCAATTTACTGAAAAATTATGAAATAACTTGTTCTAAAGGCCAAAAGTCTTTTTCTTCGTGTCGTCTGTTAAATCTGTCGGTTAAGTATTTCCAAATGTAATTTTGCAGATTTGTTTTTCAAAGAATGCTCTGCCAAGATGTTTTTATTCCATAATGCTAAAAATTATTTGGAAAACAAATCATAGTAAGTCTCCGTCTGTAAGCATTGTTATCTTGAGATATACTTAGAAAAATACTCAGAACTGTTTAGGCTTGGGATTTTTTCATGTTTTTGTGCCTTCAGTTTTTACTTGAGAGGACATTTTTCTTTAAATTTGATTACCGAATTAGCTATATTAGCAGTGACTTGATTGAATTTTGAGTCATGTGTGAAACAAAGTCACTTGTACAGTAATTATCAATTATAACTAGGAGAACCGATCTCATTTCATGTATAGTTCTCTGACCTAGAAGTAGTCATCTTTGCTTTCAGTCAATTGGATCATTGTATTATTAGCATTTCACTATTTTCTCATTGCTTCAGAAGTACACATTGACTTTTCAGATGCTATATGGTAATTTGCTAATATTTGTTATCTTTTTATTTCTTTTTTATAAACATAACTTCTGCCTTTAAAACATGGATTTGTCATTTTTCCTTTTAAAAATCATGTTTTCACATCTACGAATTTATTTTTAATTCTTTTCACAAAATACTGTTAGAGGAGTATCTGAATTTAAAAGGGGTCCAATTGGCTTGGAAAAGAATGGCTTTCCTGGTCTCTTCTTTTTCCTTTTTGTCTATTTATAATCCTAAATCTATTATATTTGTTCTTATATCTGACATAGTATTAAATTGAAGGGTGTGTTTATAGTGTAACTACTTTCTAGGTGCTTGATAAGTTTATATTTTGAAATTCATGTCTTGTTTCGCACCCAGATTCCAGCCATTAAGCATGTATTTTATATATGTATCAGTATTCCAAATATTGAAATCATTTTTAAAGGGACTGTTAACAAATCTAGTCACCCATAACTAGACCATGACTGACTTTTCCACAGGGGAAGAAGAGGTGAAGGTTTCGACCATGCCACTGTCAGCCTCTTCCCATTCATTACAACAAGGACAGCAGCCTACAAGTCTCCACACTACTGTGGCCTGACAACAGAACTGAGAGGAGAGGATTAGACTCTGGGGTGCTTGCATGGGCAACCGGATTTTTGCATGATTCCTTTCTGATTTCGCATTTAATGTATACACCCAAAAGAGCCAATATAAACGTTCCTCATGCCTACAACTAGTGTGTTACCTCATAGTTGCTAAAGTATTTCTTCATTAGGCCTTTAACACAATTTATTAGCATAATAATTTTGGCATTGTTTCTCATGAGTGATACTATTTTTAACTCACACAAATAAACTTGTAGTACTAATTAAGATCCCAGATGAGATTAGCTAGAATTGTTCTTGTTTTGGCTCTATTATTGAAATTATGCAAAGATAATGGTAGTTCCTTGTTTTCTGATTTGTGAAAAAAAAATGGTAATATCCTTAATATACTCATGAAAAATTTGAAAATTTAAGAAGATAATGTCTATTGCATTTCTTTGAATACTTGAGAAGAAAGAAAACATACAACACAAAACTGGTGGTGTCGCTTAATGCTCAGAAGGATGTTGTCAGCATTTATTTTTAGTTGTATGGATTTATATCCTATATTAATGCATTACGTGTTTAGAAACTGTTTTTGTTGTCTCTCATTTGCACATTTGCACTTTCTTTCTGAATGGTTGTTAATTATATACAGAAGGTTAAAAGATAATTATTATAGATGAAATGCAATATCTTTTTACTAATGCACTGCCTAGTATACCAGGAAATGCCTCAGAAACAGAATTTCAACTTACAGTTGATTTATCAGAAACTTGAATTTGGGGTAAACATTGTATGTAAGAAGCAACCATAGTAGTGTGTCCTTTTTATCGAACAAATAGTAGTTCTGTGAGATACCTGTTTTGAAACTTCATTGTTTAATAATTGAAATGTGATAATAAAGCTCTATTATAAGTACCTGGCCAGAATGAGACTAAGGTGGAGGAGAAGAGATTGGGGAGCCTCTAAAATTAGGCCACGTAAGTCGTTGTAGAAAATTTTTGTCTCAGAGAATAGTGGAGTGCTTTATTAGGACATAATGTGAAGTGATGTTTTTGGATAATATACAGTTTTTTGAAATATTTTTAAAGCCGCTAATGAAGGAAAATAAACAACTAAATTCCGAGCAGCAGACAAAAGCTGATTCAGAAAACATGACCATATTCTGCCTAAATTAAGCATCCGGGAAGAAAGGGGAAAGTCACCTGTCCTCTTGACGTTTTCAAAAAACAGTTGTGATAAAAGATTTGCCTTTATTTTTTGAAAAATATTAAAAGAGTAACATGAATACCAAAAAAGGAAGCCTAAGTATTTAAAATAATAATAATAATTTAAAAAACATGTTATTAGGAAGTGATACTTAATATCATGTTGGAGTTTTCGAGGTTACCTCTTCATATAAAGTCTGATTATTTTCTGTTAGGCCTAATACAGCAAATTAAATGGTTTTGTCCTCAGGTATAGCAGGTAAACTAAAATCTGTTTTTAGCTATCCTTTGATTTGGTCAACTGAGGGTGTCGGAACAGCTAATTATCTAGCCATTTAAATTTTTTTGTAAAATTCTGCATAAACGACAATCTAATTTCTATTCAGAAGTGATTTTAGGGCAGCATTACAAGAAATTGAGAAAATACAAATAAAAGATTGTAGACTTCTTAGAAGCCTTTTCTCATGGGTTACTCGTGGTTTCATTTTGCTGTAAGAGGTCAAGATACCCACGTAAGGTCTCCTGCGATGCTAAGGTTCCTAGGCTTTGTTAACGAACTTGGGCTTCCTGTAATGGAACTTACTAGTGCATAGCTTTCTCCAGCCCTCAGTGCAAGCCTTTCATCACCTGGATCTTCTTAAAAAGACAAATGGTGTGCTCCCACTTACTTTACTTGTCTGTGTTGAGAGAGAGAGATACACCCGTTAAACAATGCTTCTTTCCTGTAGTCACTTTCTCTCTCTCCTTCCTAGCCAGGGCCAAAAAAGTGTCAGGTAGTTTGTCTAGACTTGCTAGGAGCCAGAGCAGAACTCTCCCAGCTTGCTTCTGCATCCGCTACACTTTGACACACACTGTACATCAGGAAAATGCTTCTTGGGCATTTAGTCTTCAACTTACTTATTTTCACACTGAATAGCTGAAGACTGTCCTTTAACTTTGTAGTTTCAAGACCTTGTAAACCTAGAATAATAAGCCTCACCATTTTGCTTATTTAATATTCCATATAGTGTGTTTCTTTTTTAAAATGAAGTCTCGAAATCAAGTTGTAATTATTTACGTTAAAGCACAGAAGAAAGGACACAACACAGAAGAAAGTACCGCTTATATAGCAAGTAAATTGATGAAGCCAAATAAACGATGGTAAAGAGTGAAAAATTCTGAAAAGCTTCAGATTAGTTTTTGTTGAATTCCTGTGTGATTGATGTGTCATGCATCAGGGAAGCTTTTTATGCTTTTACATCCTAACTTTTACAAAATAAGTAGTCTGTTTCTTAATTTGGGAGTTTTTAAAGCCAGAGTTCAGAACTCTTTGGATGTCCTAAGAAAGTTATGAGTTTGTATGTACGTACAGCTATCCACTTTTTGCTGGAGAGGAAATCCTTAGTTTATTAGATTTATAAAGGGTTTGGTGACATCCCCCCACTCCCCGAAGGAGAGTTAAGAACTACTATCTTGAAATGGTTTTAGTGCCACTGGAAGAAATAGAGACCTGGAGGAATGATTTAAGTCACGATGAATGCCAAGTGCCTCTTTTTATTTTCTTAAAGATTCCATTAGAAAATACTTTCTGATTAATACTTTCCTTTTCATTCTACTGTTGCATTTTGTTTTTCCAAGTGGTGCTTTTATATATTCTCCGCTTATTTCAACAAAATATTAATCAAATATTTGAGTGCCTATTCTGTATAGTGACCTGAGTTAGGTCTCAAGGGATACAAGGTTGAATAAAGCACAGATGCTGTCATCAAGGATAACAGCCTAGTGACAGTTTTATCTCAGATTGCCTCTATAGGGTCAGCTCTTAATATTAACAATAAGAACAGCCATAGCAGTCAAGACTCATTTTATTATCCATCGCTCTGACAGTGGCAACAAAGGGTATTAAATATTGATAGCTGAAATTTTTAAATAGATGATAATTTGGAAAGAGTGAAAAAAATCTTACTAGGAAAGACATACATTTGTGATTCTAATCTCCGTATCTTAGTCGTGTATGTATGCCCATGTCTCTAACTCTTAGTGTCCTGGGTGTTAAGTAGAGCTTCCTATATATATGTTCTTTTAAAGAAAACACTCGAATGCATCGTGGCTGTGCACATTCTTACTGGCATGGTTCCTATTTGTAGTGTTCCAAACCCCTTCAGGATTGCCAGAGCTCTCTTTTGCCATGATCACAGGTACATGAGCTACTCCCACACAGGCATTGCCTCAGAAAGCCAAGAAAAAGGAATGAATTGGGAGGTGCATAGGAATCTTACAAATGAAGACCACACTGTTTTATGTGCATACATTAAAAACTGGGGGATGTTTTATCTTGTTGAGTTACAAGGTTTTAGATTTTTTTGTTTATTTGAGCTTGAGGTTCCCCCAAATTTGCTTAATTGGCTTTAAGAGATGGATATCATACAGTTGAAAACACAATAACTTTTTTATAAGATTATCTTATAACGAGGTGATTAGCCCAAAGCAATGACACATGTGTCTTTTTCTGTAAAATATGGGCCAAAATCAGTTATCCAGTGTCAACTTCTCTGCCCTTAGTTCTTGCTTCACTCAGCCTTTTTATCTGAATGAGCACCTACTACATTGTCTCCTTGTGCTGAGTAAAATGGCAGTAATACATGCAGGTATTTACACATGAAATGTTTAGTGAACTAATCAAACACTATGCTGATGCAAAAATAGAAATGGAAATTTAAAAAGTTAAAGTAAGCTGATTCAGGGAAAGCGTTCACGAAAAAAAGTATGGGGCATTTTGATTTTGAAGGATGGCTGAAATGTAGATAATGAAAGGGGGAAACACAATAAAGGGAACAGATTGAACAAAGAACCAGGAACGGAGGTTGGAGTGATCCATAGGTGTCAGGAGAGAAGGACAGTAGGGAGACGGACTCGTCTGAGGCATGCGGGTCGTTGAGTGAGGTGGAGTAAGTGCTCAAAGCCTTGAAAACTGGGAAGAGTAGTTTAGTCAGATGTGGATATGGTCAGTGGTAGAGAACTATAGGTTCTTTGGTAAAGATGTAACTCGATTGTGGCATTTTAAGAATATTAATTTGGTGATGTGTTTGCTTGAAATTAGAAAAACGTTCTAGTATGCCATTGCTGACTAGTGAAAATAAGATGGCCTGGATTAGAACAGTAATAGTATAGGAATAGAGAAGAAATTATGAATTAGAAGCCAGAAAACATGAAATCTAAGAAAAGGCCTTTAGGTTTGTCTAGGTCTCTGGTGATCTTTAAAATGTAACTTTCGTAAAGGTACACATGGAAGCCAGGTTCCTAGGATTCATGAGGAAATGTCAAGGATATGGTTATAGAAATTGTTGATAACTTACTTGAAGACATTTAGCATCGAAGGGAAGGAGAAAAACAAGATGCTTACTAGATGGGTGGTAGAGTAATTAGAATGCATTACTTTCAGATAGGTGGATACTTAAATATTGAAAAGCAGAACATAAAGGGCCAATTGAGAGGAAGACTTGGACAGTGCTAAAGAGAAGATGGGCCGATTCAGTAGGGTTACAGATTTTGGTAGTGCTGGGAGGAGATAAGCTCCTGAGATGAGGTTAAGTTATGGGTTTTGCTTTAGAGAAGAGGGCCTTGTTTTCTGTAAGAACAAGCAGAAAATCTAGCAAAGAGAATGCAAGATTAGAGAAAATGAGAATAGAGGAAAGGACTCATATCAGTAATTATTGAATGCATGGTGTGTGAGAATGGGAGTGAAGAGCGGAGATGGGATTCTGTCAAGAAAGGCGATCAAATAAATCTGTAAGAATAAGCCTGTAGAATAGGAAGTGCATCAGAAAGAAATTCAAGAATTGCAGAGTAAAGATAAGGATCAAATTTAAAACTTATAGAGTCCAGCAGTGTATGGTTTTGTATGTTTCTCTGGTTGTGCACAAAGCATGAAAGGTAGAGCAAACGAATATTGAGAGTTTGGTTAAAAGATGAGGAAGAAAGAGATACAAAGATACTTAAGAAGACAACAGTGACGGGTCTCCGGCTGACTCACTCAGTAGAGCATGCCACTGTTGACCTCGGTGTCATGAGTTCAAGCCCCACACTGGTCCTGGAGCCTACCTAAAAATAAATTAGATAGATAGATAGATAGATGATAGATAGATAGATAGATAGATAGATAGATAGATAGATAGATAGATAATAAAAGTTTAAATAAAAAAGAAGACATCATTGAAACACTTAATCTTGTGGTCAAGAAGAGACCTAACCTTGTGGTCAAGAAGAGAAAGAACCAGTGGTGCGAGTGTGTTGAAGGGAGTTCAGTGACTTTAGACTTTGGTTAGGATAAAGAACAGGCATAGTGTTGTTAAGGAACTTACAGATTGGGAGACTGTCGTCAGTGTGATGACCATTTGGTGTTGAATGGTGAGTGAGAACCAGGGAAAGGGCAGTAGATGTCTGACATTCCACCTTTGGAAAGGTGGCTAGCTTTCATAACCCCTGCGATCTCTTATCGCTTTTTCTCCAGTCATTTCTTGAGAGTAAGAACACAGACTGCATGAGAGAGAACTGATAAAGCCTGATACCACTTGGCGACTCCTAGGTCAGGTTTTCTGTAAATTGGTGACCCAGAGGAAAACTTCCCATAACGGAATAAACGTCCTTCCTCAGCACAGTAGCAGGGTGTGGAAGCAGAATGCAGGGGAAGGCTTGGGAAGAGCCAGGGATGAGACGGGACAGGTGTCGGTGAGCCCAGTGAGTGTGAGGGACAGTAGACCTGTTCGTTTCGTGCTGTGGTAGACGTAGAGGCAGTAGGTGTGGCCTGTGATGAGGCATAGTCGAAGAGCCCGCATTACAAGTGTGAACTAGTTCCTCCCCAGCGCACAAACTGAAAAGAACCAGCTTTCTGCTTCCATAGGGAAAGTATCTCTTCTTACTCGGTGGTACTGGGTCATTCTGCTTTATTTACGTAGCAAATCGGAATTCAGCAGTGGATTGGTGAAGAGTAGAAAAGAGAGAAATTCAGAACTTTATAATAACAGGTTATAAAAGCATTTTGACAGTTTGCCCCTAAAGAGAATATGCTATGTGAGTAGATACAAACCTGCAAGTGATTGAGCTAGTCTACTCGTAAAGTTTGTATACTTAAATGTGACCTTTAGGAACAGTTGCTGAAGATACAGTGAAATAGGGATGGAGATACAGAGAAATGACATATTCCCTCCTTATTTAATTAAGAGCAAATATGCCTAGTTTGGAAACACTCTTAATTTGTTGACATTAAAATATTTTTAAACTCATGGGACTTGTTCCATATATGTCAGCTGAAATATCAACTATGGCATTTAAAAGTGAGAATACTTGACAGGACAAGTCATCGCTCAAGCATACTGTTTGTGAAACCATGCCGATGGATGGAGAAGCCACTGCTGCTTAGGTCTTCTTTCTCCCCTGTGATTCGCTGCCACAACTATTATTCTTAGCAACCTTATATTGCTGGATAGACCAGGTTTTAATACCAGCTTCCTTCAGAGCTTTTTCCAAAGAATTACTCTTGAGAATTCAAAATTTGTAAAGAGAATCTGTTCTGTTCCATAGTGTTTTAGAGCATCTACCCTGGGTTTGAGTTACACAGAAATCTATTTTATAATAGATTAGGTACCTAGAACTGAAGACCAGCCTAAGCAATCTAAGCTACTTGAGAATTGAACTGAAGTACCTAGAAGTTCCATGGAACAGCTGGAAGTAGTTGTACTGAAAGAACCAATCCCTCCAGGTTCCTTCAGACCAAACTTCCTAAGGCAGCCGGTGACTTGACTTTGTTCTTAGTCCACTTCACATTTTACGATTATTTGAAGGGTTCCTGGAAGCTCTAAACTGACCCAGGAAAGTACTGTGTTTAGAACGGTGTTTTTGCTACAGCTCGTGTCTGATACTCAGGCCCACTATTGTGCTCTTTTCAAAAGCAACACCGCAAAAGCTTTTTTCTCCTTCCTTAAAATGTATAAAGCCTTTAAAGCACCCAGTACCTTTTTTTGTTATATTGAGTTGAAATTCACATAACATGCAATTAACTACTTAAAAGTGTACAATTCAGTGGTCTAGTACTGTTCTTTAATTATCTCACTGTTAAAATAGCAAAATAAATAATGCCCTCCAGCCGTCAGAATTTTGGTGCGTTCCTTGTTGGGGCTGTGTGCATCTCATCTGGTAGATTTGGTGTTTTACGTTGTTGCCTGAAAGGCAAACATTATACCTTCAAATATGCCATAACTCTTCACAACAGTACTACTTAAGCTTATGGTTGAAGCAACTTTTATAGACTGCCCTTTCAAAAGGGAGAGGAAGGCAAGGAGCCGTTAGGTAAAAGAGCTTTAGGATACATGTTTTCCTGAGCGGGTGAAAAGGTTTGAAGCAACCGTCTGAATAGTTTTCAAATGGCAATAGTAGTCTTTCTGTCTTTGTGACATTTGATTAGCATTATGTAAGCAAAGGTCTGCTTAGTAAAGGTATACTATAAGCCTAGCTCTCTCTACGGATGTGAGGTTGAAAGTGTGTGTGTGTGCGCGCGTGTGCGTGCGTGTGTAGGTTTATGCTTAGTAATTTTCATTTAAATCCTCCACTTAGTGAATATAGCAGAGGAAAAAGTCTCAGGCCACTTTTCTGTGACATTTCATATTTATTCCTGCTATGTTCTGATTAATTCATATGTTCAGGATAAATGATGCATTTATAGTCTGTTTCTAAATTTACTTTTAAAGAAATCCCCTATTTAAATGCAGTGAGGTTACAGTGCAGGTGCCCATCTCACCTCTGACCGTGTTTTATATGACCAAATATTTTCATAGCTTTTTCTAATCAGATTTCACTCTCTACTAAGCATATCTGTCCCATGTCCCACTCTTTGGGAAAACCTAAGGAAAGAATAATAAGAAATAATAAGAAAACTTTGTTATTAGAATAAATTTCAGAGCTTTGCAGTCTGTGACAGACTCTTTAACAATCCGCCTTTTAAAGACCAAGTTATAATCATGATAATCATAAACAAAGCTCAGAAGGATTGTGATTTGCCCATAAGAACATTCTAAAAACAGTGTAAAGTTCTCTTACCCCTCACCATCTGAATTTGCTTTCTCACGTTTAACTCAAGGAGAAAAACACTTCAAGATTCAGAATATATCTCTTCTCTAAACTTTGTTGTGTCTTACAGTTTGATTATTATAGTAATACTTGCAAGTCAAGGGCTTTCAAGAAACTGAATATCAGTGCAAATAATGAAGGTTTTCAAAGTATCCATCTACTGACGACTGTTATCACAGATCCTGTAAGTTGTGGAAACCCGTATTAAATGTGACCCAGTGATCTTGGAGTAACTTCAGTGGGGGCGGAGGGGGGGATGCAACCTTGCAAGTACTCTCAGTGTAGACTTAAATTAATTACCAGTGTCAGAACTAAGATAAAAAGTAAAGCAGAGGTGGAATTAAATTTACCCAGGATTTTTCTGCAGTGCCAAAGACCATTTAAGGACCAGCATGAATGATCACTAGACTGGTGACATATCTAATATGACAGAATGAAAAAAGAAAAAATCTTACAGTAATGGCACCAAGATGTGCTACACTCACACTAAAGCTGTCATCTCAGACTCATCTCGAAGAACTATATGCTACACCATGTAAAACGATAGCATATCTGCTGATAATGTTTTCAATCAAGGAGGTTGTTGTTTTCAGCATAATGAAACAGAGAGAAAGCTCCACAAGGATTTAACGATGATAATACCATCACCATCTCCAAGAAGAAATGCAGGAAAGCTGACTGCAATCAACTTTCGTAGCCTAGTGCTGTTTCCTTACATGGTGAGATCTTATCCCGAGGACCATGCTAACGTATACGCTGTCATCGGTCTTGCGTACTGAAATCACGTGTCTGCGGAGCAGAATATAGCGATCCGGAACACTACTGGGATGTTTTTAAACATTGTCATTTTATATGTTGGCACTTGTAAGAAGACTGACACCCTGGAGCTGTTTATTTTTTTCTTTATTACATCTATAAATAATTGAGTATCCAGCTAAAGGTAAAAGAGGCCCAGGGTTATAACTTCATCAAACAAAGGAGGAAGTTTTCTTACTGGCCTTAAGCAGAATGTTGGGCTACGTACCATTGTTCCACTTATGTTAAAATACAAGTTTAAAACTTATAAATATAGATTACTTACATATGTGCCCTAGCAGGCACCCTTCCAGCCCCCAGCTTAGGGTAAGCTTTGCTACCAGTTATGTTTCTTTTCACTTCTGAGCCATTAATAGTCATTACCTAATAGACCTGTGGTCTTCCCCAGACCCGGATAGGTATGACATATCTTGAATTTTAGTGTAGTCAATACTATTATGTGTGAACTCCAAAGACCTCACCTCTATTAAATGATAGTTGATTGGAACGAAGCCTATTACTAAAATAAGCAAAAGTCTCAGAGTCTCCAAATAAATACATCCATCCCTGCAACCTTTGTTCATAATACACACTTCCAGGTTTTAATTCTTGAACCATGAGTCTTATTCTAATACCTTTGGTTCACTTCTCTGTCCAGTTTTTTTCCTTCTTTGGACAAACAAGAAAATCCTCTTTTCTCCGTGTAACTTTTCACAGTTAAAGAGGGAGTTCTCAGTTAGGTCTTAATGTGTACTCCCTGTTTGACTCCCCCACAGGATCCCTGACAGGCCTCGACTTTCCCTTTTCACAGGAGAAAGCTCTCTTCCTCTCAGGCTGCTGAGTGTTTATTCAGAGTCTCTGTGATCATTCACCTTCCAGTTACCTCCCCAGTAACCAGTCCTACCCCCTTTCAGCTTATTTCCAAACTGGTGTTTAGTTTTACATGATCATATTTTGTTTTTCTTCTCTTTCTCTCTCAAAAACAGCACTTTTAAACAGAAAGCATGGCCTGAGTTTTGGAGTAGATTAACAACCATTGTACTGTTAAATGTTGAATTGATAAGGATTTTTGATATCGTAAGACCAGTATTATCCACTTTCCCCAACTTGCGAGTTATTCTAGCTCTTCTAAAAACCATTTAATACTTCCAGACGTTATGACTAAAATTCCATGTTCCACAAATATGTGTAAGTTTTAATTAAATTTTTTCCCACTAAGATGTTAGTTCTAGTTCAGTCTGAGGTTTCAGGATACGGCGAGATAAGAATTGTTTCCGGTTTGAATTTGAGAATGTATTTATCTGATCGCCTCTCCTTCTTTCCCTCCTGCCTTCCTTCACAGTCCACAGTAGGGCTTAACATTGAGAACTGGTTCTGTCAAGACCATCTCTCACAACCTTTTTCAAATTCAACTAGAATAAATCATAGCTAAGGATGAACACTTATTAAATAAGTGTATATTTTAAATGATTTTTAAACTAAGGCCCCTTGTGGACTGGTGGTGAGCATTTGAGTTTTTGAATTAATTCATCACGGTGTTTTGAAATGCGAATCTCCCCAGGGGTATTATCTTCTGTAGATCTGGAAAGGATGTGTTCTTATTAGGACTAATTCTTTTTAAACTGAGACATCAGTTGAGAATTGGAAGCACAGAAGTTTTTAATTTTCCCTAGTATATGAATAAGTAGTCAAGAGGAGGAAACAGCAAAATAGTCTTATTTTTTTTTAATTAGACATTTCATATAGCTAAAATAGCTAAATTTCAAAATACATGTGCTTGGTTTGAAAATCAAACATTTACCTGTAAGAGTCCCAAACTTTAACAAACATCTCTTTGCTTGTAAATAGTACAATGAGAAAGAACTCTTAAAGTTGTGTGCTCACTTGGTCTGTCGGGTTGGAAATGTTTACCACCGTAATCGTCACCATGACTATACCCATATCTGTTTCATTTAGTTTTAGTATAAAATAAGGAGAAAGCTATTTCATTTCCTGAATTTTTTTTCCTGGAAATTAAGAAATAAAGTAAGTTATTGTTTTAATGCCTGAAATGATACTTTCTAAGCATGAAGAATATGTCAATTAAAATCATGTTTCAGAAAATGGATAATTTTAATCTTTGGGGGGATTTTTTTCTGACTTTGATTTTAATCCATAAGATAGGAGCCGTCTTTCAGAAAAAGTTGAGACTGATCTTCATTGTCAAAATAAAAGTAAGCTGTGTAATTAAATGGAAAAAAAAACTGGGTTTGGTGTTTTTTAATAACTTGTAGAAAATTTGGAAATCTTTTAGAAAATTAGGAACATAAGAGATCATAGAAATTTCAGTAGACACATAACCTTACGGGGATTGCCTGCCTAGGTAGCAAAATACTTTGGTGATGAGTGCAAACTGAAGAGGAACTCCGAACCCCATAAAAATGTGTTATTGGCGCTGAACAATCAAAGCTCTCACTGACTTTGTTCAGAATGACCAACCTCTAGTGAACCACTAAAGAAAACAAAAAACAAAAAAACCGAATAGCGTCACTTTTAGAAAAGAAAATGATACAGAGTAGACATTGAGAAAATGTTGAATGAAAGCTAACGGTCGAGAGAGTGATACCGGTGTCCGATGACTTCTGGAGGCCCGCAAAACCCAGGTGTGCTTTGTGTGTTACATCGGGACTTTTAGAAGCATTAACTCAGATTCCATTACACATGAGTTATAACTTACCTCTTGGTTGTACCGTGGTATTCATGTTTTCCCTTCACCACTCCACGATCTGTCTTCTGTATCTCTGACCTCTGGAAACCTCAGCTCTGACGTTTACTTATTTCCTCAATACCACTGCCCCAAAACACACTCGCACAGTTTTTTAAATGTCACCTAATAACCTTCCTTACCTCCAATTTTTCATTTGGGAAATAAATTTGTGTGTATGTGTGTGTGTGTGTGGGTGGGTGGGTGTAATTTGTACATCTTCCCCTTAAACAGGCACAGAAACACAATTCAGAAAGTCTCTACAAAATACCTTTTTTCCCCAGAACTCCTTATGAGTAAATGATGAGCCATTTTGGGAGCTTAATACTTTCTTAAGTAGAGAGCTCTTTTAAGGGCAACTTGTAATTATTAAAGAATTTTTTATTTGGGTTAAACTAAGATCTATTTACCATTTGTAGTTCTTGTCAAATACTGAAGGCAGTTATCACTTTTCTAGTAACTTCTAGAGGTAGATGAAGCATCCTTAGTTCTCCAATCATTCCACACTTAGCATGGATTCTAGCTCTCTCTCTGGTTCTCCTCTACACATATTTTACTGGACAGTGAATGTGTTTCTTAAAACATAAAGCTCATGCTTTAATAATCCAGATGTGATCAGATAATAGATCTATTTTTTATTAAAACTACTTTTATTACCTATATTTACATAATTCTTAACAGTTTACAAAGTCCTTTTATAAAAATAACCTGTGAAGGAGGTATTATCCCACCTTTTGTAAGTGAGGAAACTGAGGTTCAGAGTGCTTGTCTTTTGCAATTTGCCCATTGTCATATAATTGCTAATTTAGACATTGTTCATCTATTTACATGGTCTTAATGTTACCATTTTAGAAAATCCATTACCCATTTGTCATATCAGATATAAGCCTATTGAGTAAAACCACTAGACCCTTTTTTCATACGTATGACTGGTTAGCTAGAGCTCTTCCATCCCATACTTTCCTAATGCATTTCTTAAAATCTGAATGTATATACCTATGAAATTTTGTGTTTGGACTTGATGTAGTTAGAGTATACTGTTTGTGTATCACCATCTTACAGGTTTGTCTAACGAAAGAACTATGTGATTATAAAGAGATAGATAAATGTTAATGGTAACATTATTAATAACATTTGTGTGAAGAATTTGATGATTTTTAATCCAATAGTTGTTTCATTACTGATCCTGTCATCTCTAGAATTTGCTTTCATTTGCATATTTAAATTAACTCTCTAGGTTTTGGTGAGCATGATAAAAAGCATGGAACCAAAGATAAATGAAGCAGTATCACAGAAACTTATTTTTAAAAAATTCTATTCAAATTCCAGTTAACATACAATGTGATAATAGTTTCAGGTGTACAATATAATTATTCAGCAATCAATACATACAATCTATATGTCACCCAGTGCTTATCACAAGTGCAGTCCTTAATCTCCATTTCCTGTTTAACCCACCTCTCTTCTAGTAATCACCATTTTGTTCTTTATAGTTAAGAGTCTGTTTCTTGGTTGTCTCTCTTTCTCTTTTTTCCCTTTGTTCGTTTATTTTGTTTCTTAAATTCCACATATGAGTGAAATCATACGGTATTTGTCTTTCTCTGACTGACTTATTTCACTTAGATTAATACTCTCAAGCTCCATCCATGTCTTTGCAAATGGCAAGATTTCATTCTTTTTTATGATTGGGTATTATTCCATTGTGTGTAGATAGATAGATAGATAGATAGATAGATAGATAGATAGATAGATAGATACACACCACAACTTCTTCATTCATCAATCGATGGACATGTGGGTTGTTTCCACATCTTGGCTATTGTAGATAATGCTCCTATAAACATTGGAGTGCATATATCCCTTTGAATTAGTATTTTTGTATTCTTAGGGTAAATACCCAGTAGTGTATTTGCTGGATCATAAGGTACTTCTATTTTTAAATTTCCGAGGAACCTCCATACTGTTTTATTCCATTAACCGTGGCTATACCAGTTTGCATTCCCAGCAACAGTGCAAGAGGGTTCCCCTTTCTCCACATCCTCGCCAACACCCGTTGTTTCTTGTGTTTTTATTTTAGCCATTCTGACAAGTGTGAGGTGGGATCTCCTTGTAGTTTGGATCTTTGCATTTCCCTAATGATGAGTTATGTTGAGCATCTTTTCCTGTGTCTGTTGGCCATTTATATGTCTCGTTTGGAAAAACATCGGCTGTTGTTTTCTGCCCATCTTTTAATTGGAATATTTGTTTCGTGTGTGTTGAGTTTTATAAGTTCCTTATATATTTTAGACACTAACCCTTTATCAGATGTGTCATTTGCAAATATCTTCTGGCATTCCATTGGTTGCCTTTTAGTTTTGTTGATTATTTCCTTCATTATGCAGAAGCTTTTTATTTTGACGTAGTCCCAATAGTTTATTTTTGCTTTTGTTTCCCTTGTTCAGGGGACATACCTAGAAAGAAGTTGCTGTGGCTGATGTCATAGAAGTTACTGCCTGTGTTCTCTTCTAGGATTTGTATGACTTTAGGTCTCCCAGTCTAATCCATTTTGAATTTGTTTTTGTTTTGATGTAGGAAAGTGGTCCAGTTTCATTCTTTTGCATGTTGCTTGTCCAGTTTTCCCAACACCATTTGTTGAAGAGACAGTCTTTTTCCCATTGGGTATTCTTTCCAGTTTTATCAAAGATTAATTGACCATATAGTTGTGGGTCCATTTCTGGGTTTTCTGTTCTGTTCCATTGTGTCTATTTTTGTGCCAGTACCATACTGTTTTGATTACTACAGCTTTGTACTGTAACATGAAAGTCCGGTATTGTGATGCCTCAAGCTTTGTTTTTCTTTTTTCAAGATTGCTTTGGCTACTTGGGGTCTTTTGTGGTTCCATAAAAATATTTGTTTGCTCTGACTCTGTGAAAAACACTGGCGGTATTTTGATAGGGATTGCATTGAGTGCTTTGGGTAGTATAGATATTTTAAAAATATTTGTTCTTCCAATCCATGAACACGGAATGTCTTCCCACTTTTTCGTGTCATCTTTATTTTCTTTCATCAGCGTTTTACAGTTTTCAGAGTACAGATCTTTCACCTTTTTGGTTAGGTTTATTCCTAGGTATCTTATTGGTTTGGGTGCAACTGTTGGTTGGGTGGGATCATATCACAGAAACATTTAGGCTGACACACAGTAAGTTCTGTGAAGTCATCTAAACACTGCTGTTATCCAGTGCTCCCCTTTACATCTTATCCCAAAAAGATTGCCATCAGAAGACTTAGCAGCAGCTGCTAAATTCAAGATACCTAATACTTAGGATATCCTAGAAAGCCCATCCAAAAAATAAATTATTTTGGTACAATTGGATCTTTCTGGAAATGCATTTTGGCTCTCATTGATCACTTTATTCCATTTGTTTTATGGAATTAATGTGTCAGTGGGGTGAAAAGGGAGCTGGCTTTTAAGTCTTGAGTTTGGGCAGGCAGTAAAAGAAAGAGGACATTTCCAGTGGAAAACAAGTGTCAGTAGAAGCTGCCTCCATGACTGCCTGTTCCACTTCAAAATTACAGTTTAACTCCCCGTGTATTTCAGTGGGAAGGGAGCTAAGGTTCTAGCCTACATATTATTTTCCATGAAAAATGCCCCCAAATGCAAGCATTAGAGGAGCAGTGCTTGCTAAACTTTTCATTTCTAAAGAAATCGTCCAACTCCTAACGTGTTTCAAGATTTTTCCAAGAACTAATGATCAGCATGTAGCTTTTAGAATCTGCCATTTTCTCCTTTTCAGGCACTTAACAGTGGTTTTGTGATCACATCTGTGAGGATTAATTCCCTAGAATAGAATTCATTTTGCACCTAAAGATTTTAAACTCCTTTAAATGGAGCGAATGTTTTTTTTTTTTTTTTTTTTCTTTTACTGTCTTTGCATCTTTACTGACTTACAGCTCTCTTCTCCACATGGCTTAATCCGTCCTTTCTGGTCTGAGGATCGTGCTCTTTTTATAAAGAAGCTGGAAAAGAAGCAAAATGAAGCTGGAACTGCATAGCTCTGCCTTCTCTTGGGACTTAGCATTGTGACAGGCTGAGAAGTGGCTTTTCCTACTTTTCTCCTATTCCCAACTTAGCTTTTTCTTGCCTTCAGCATTTTCCGCAAGCTTCAGGTCATGATGTATTCTGATTTTAGTCCTCAAGGATTGTGACACTCTTAGATACAGGTAGGTTTTTTACCGCCATCCATCTTTCCTAAGCTTTATTTTCAAATCTAATTCCATGTGATTCTCCCAGCGCAACAGCTGGTTCTCCTCAATTTCTTTTCCCTATCAGAATCATTTATTCTTGCATAATCAGGAAGTCCTATTTTAGCATCTTCTGCGGCCTGTGTGAATCGCTGCCTCCTATAACCATGGGGCCACCCTGAGCCATCCTTTTTTTTTTTGGAAAGCTGTCTTCTCCAAAAACCTGGAAGCAAATGTTCAGGGCTGTTCGGTTAGGAAACATTAAATAATCTGTTGCTGTCCAGGTTCGGGAACTGTTCACTGTATACAAAGAGGATTAAATCAAGGCCCCTTCCCTGGAGGAGCTTGTAGTCTGGTAGAAGAAAGCCAACACATGAGCAAGTAACTGCAGTGTACCGTGGTGATGGCAGAAATCGCCAGGATGCCTGCCATCCAGGATCCCAAGTCTAGTCATTCTCCTTTCTTGCTTCCGTGAATCCTAAAATTATGTCATAGACTCCTAGGGCTTATGGTATGTTCACAATAGCCAACCAGTTCTTTGATGGGCAGAAAGTCAGTTTTATTAAAAGTTTATTTCTTCTAGCAGGTACAGATCTCAGAGACGTTAGGGTGGTTCACACCCCCCATGTCTGTGTAGTTTTGTCATTTGTCTTGGTGAAACCACGTTCTGGTGACCTCTGTATCCTCTCCTGGGTGAGAAGTCCTCTCGATCATCCTTGGGTCTCTTCACTGGGCTTCGCTCTTGGTGCTCAGTTTTGTGTTCACTTGAATACTTTCCTTCGCGCTTCCAATTTTCAGATTTTATAGAATTCTTACATTTGATTTCTGCCCCTCCCCAGCCCTTAGCTCTGTTGCTTGTATGTCCTGGTTCACGTTCCATCTAATCCAGGCCGTATACTTCCGAGAATGTATTTGTCATTTGCATTAACTTTTAAGTGTATTTTTTTCTCATTCTCTATATAGGTTTCTATATAGACATCTTTCCATAAGTATTTTTCAATTTTTTACAAATAGATTCTGCTTCCTTTGATCCTTCATAAGACAAACATCTGGATGTGTTTTTGGTTCTCATTAAATGATCTGATTCTCCCCTAAAACAGGCTTTTAGAACATTCTAGTAGAGAAAAAAGTTATTTACACATTGTGTAAAACACATCTACTTACGTTTTGAAATGCTTCTACTATATTTTAGATCAGCTGCTTCTGCTGCTCTCTGTTCTGTATGAATGCCCATGTCCTCTTCAGTATCAGCTTCTCTTCCTCTGAGCCTTTCGACTCATCGCCATTTATCCTGCATGCAGAATGGTAGAATAGTCCATTTTCTTTTTTATGCCGACAGGACTTTGTCCCTACCAGAAGAGCATGCATTATCATGCAAGCTATGCTTATTTAATTTTGGTGCATTGGATTGCATCTCAAGCTCTGTTGAAAACATATCACTAGAGTGGCTCCTTTCCCTCAGTTTCCATGCAAAGAACCCTTCAGGCCCCCAAAACCTAGCTGATTCCTGCTCTCAGGAAGATTTGCATCTCTTTGGAGAGAATGATTCGATTCATAGCATTATACAGATATGAATTAAACAGGCCTCTAGAGGAAAGTGATTTTTCAGCTCTTCTCAAGTCGGGTCTTTGACTCAGCAGATATGGTGAAGCACCAGGTTTCTAAGACACTGAGCGACGTGATGAAGGGTATACAGAATCCGGTACACGCCTTGCAGTAGACTTAAGAGGTACGAGTACACTAAGGGTGAACAGCAGCCCCAGTGGTTTCACGGCACAGTTTGCTGCCCAGGGAGTGTGGTTCAGGCCACAAGTGCTGTTCTGGAATGATCTAAGCAGAAGAGAAAAGAGTTACACTTTTGGAAGGTTGAGTAAAAATTAATCGAAGGGATTGGGAAAGCGTTCTAGACAAGGAGAAAGGCACGAGGTAGAGGCAGAGTCAGGAAGCCCAGGCCATCTTTAGCTGACCCTCTCCTGTGTGTGTTATTTCTGCTTCCTTCTATTCATAGTAACAGATTTTGGTTGTTGTTTTTTTTTATTACTACTTTTTTCAGGTTCTTCTGTCCTCAGAACTTTTTTTCATTTGAGTTCTTGGAATTTTTCACTTAGTTTAATATCTTCTTTCACATCTATTAAATCCTTTAGGTTTTTGTGCCCCAGCACGTCTGCTCTGCAGTACTGGTCTGCCTTGCTTTATAATAAGCCTAATCCTAGAAATCCGAGTGGCAGTTCTTTTTGTTTAAGTAGAATAGTATTTTTTCAAAAACCTGAAAGAATTCATTCACAAAACAGTCATTTTCCCTGCAAATTTCAGTTAATAAATTGAAACGATTTCTGCGGCTCACCTAAAAAGTACAGCATGCCGATATGATAAAGCCCTCTTTCAAGTTCTGGTAGGAGAAATTTTATAGGCTCTTTAAAATGTGGTTTAACATATAGGACAAGCATAATTCATGTATATTTGAGTTGCTTAGAGATAGATCGTTGAAGTTGGAGAAAGCTTGGGCTTTCTTAAAATCATATACTGATGGAGATGCACTCCAAGACCGATAGGAAATAACATATATAACAAGGAGAGGTAGGGGGGCTACGGAGAGGGGGGTAGAGTGCCTGAGACACAGTGACCGTGTGTCATTCTAAAAACGCATGAACATTTCAGAATCTAACTGTTAAGGAGTAACCATAATGGGAACTAGATTTCAAATGTACAATCACTTGTACCAAGAAAGATTTGTTTCACTAAGTAACCTAGCCACTGGAGGGAGCCTTTGACTTTGAACTGTACCGGACAGCAGTAAAAGAAAGGAAGATAAAAGCTTTTCGGAAAGCAAGATCAGGTTGCCAGTTGAGGCTCTGAGGAGTAACCATTAGATAAAGCTTAAAAACTGGAGAGCAAAACACACTCTTTTGACATATTTGGGACTCTGAATGACTATTGCCCAGTTGGGGTGGATTTGACCACTGATAGAAATTTAACTTGAAATTCAAGAGGTCTCTCGCCCTAGGGATTGCAGGTGAGAATGGTTCAGCCTAAGGCCAAATATGTGGGTCAGTTGTCCCTACCCGTACGTGAAAGTAGAGAAGTTGGTGCATTGTGAATTCAGTTGCGTCTAGCCAGTTTCATTAACAACACCTAAGTGAAAAGACCTAGCTGAGGTGGTACCACAATGAAAGTAGAGGCAGGCCTTCGAGAGGAGACAGAAAATCCTGACCTGGTGGTACAGATTGCAGTAGAGGAAATAAATACTTGGGATGACCTTTTGTTTTCAGGTTCCCTTTATGTGTGTTTTCTCTCATGTTGTCATTACACACAGATCTGTCTTCATGCTTAGCCGCAGGTATTGGTTTTCAAATGCAATCTTAACATGGCACCCTGATATGTGAAATAGATGAAAGCAAGACGGGGAGATGGGGGGAGGGCAGGTTGTCCCGGTGCCCTGTCCCTCACCTTTCTCCCCAGGGCCTTCTGAGATGGTTTTGCATTCTGAAACCAATTTGAAAAGTCAGTCTTTCAGGTGAAGATTTTAGGCAAACTGGAAAAACTCATTAGCTTACCACCAGTGACAACTTATAAAGAGCCGATTTCCCCACACCTTTGCTATCTGTAGCCAAGTCTTCAATTCACAACGATCAACACATTATAGTTAAACAGGAACAGAAAGGAAAGAAACCCGCTTAACTGCTGTAGTGCGGTGTGTTCTTGCCTGAGCTGTTCATCTTTTCCTGCTTTGTGATTTGCTGTGGAAGGTCTGATGTCAGAATACAGCTTAATTTTATCTCATAATATACTTGACCCTCAAATAACACAGGAGTTAGAGGCACCAACCTGCCCGCCCGTGCAGTCGAAAATCCGTATAACTTCAGACTCCCCCCCAAAGTCAACTATTAATAGCCTACTGTTGACCAGAAGCTTTCCCAAAAACATAAACAGTCAATTAACATATACTGTGTTTGTTACATGTATTATATCCTGTATCCTTATAGTAAAGCAAGCTAGAGAAAATAAAACATTATTAAGGAAATCCTAAGGAAGAAAAAATACATTTAATAGTGCTCTACGGAAAACAATCCACATGTAAGTGAACCCTTGCAATTCAAACCCGTGTGGTGTCGGGGCTCACCGTGTAGCCGATGCTTGTAAAACATGTCTCTTCTGGACATCCTAGGTAATAGTGGGACGAGGCTGGTGTTATGTAAAAGTACCAAAGGCAGTTTCAACCAGTCGTGGATGTTGGAGGCTCTGGGTGTCTATGT
This sequence comes from Paguma larvata, assembly GCA_030068075.1. Taxonomy (NCBI): domain Eukaryota; kingdom Metazoa; phylum Chordata; class Mammalia; order Carnivora; family Viverridae; genus Paguma; species Paguma larvata. Next base: position 85,692,626 of record CM057834.1, on the reverse strand, counting down.
AGTAACTAAGACAACCCCATGAGTGCATGACGGCTCCTGTTCTTTAGCCCCCAGAGATTTCCACGGGTGTGCCTCACTGGCCCCTCTTTTCACTAAACTTTATAGCATTTATCGATCGTGAACAACCCTGTGGCATTTCTTCTCTTGCTCTTCCAGTAATTGTTGAACTTTTCCCGTATTTGCATCGTCTCACTGTCTAGACTTTGAACTTCTTGAGAACAAGAGACGGAGTTTTAAGTTGTTTGTTCTTGCATACCGTACGCCTTCAGTAAATAGTTGTGTTGCCTTTCATCTTGGCAGTCTTAACACATACATTTTATAATTTTTGTTGTTGCCAGAAGCTAGATTTGTCACCTTGCTTAGTGTGCTGTGATCAACTGGTTATGGACTGGGTGTTCGGTAATCAGCAAGGTGGCCGAATTTTAAGCATGATTTCTTCTGATGTTCTGATCCACGGAAACTGAAAGTATACTGATACTTCTCACATCATGGCTTATGAGAATGTGCATCTGCCATCTTGAAGTCTTGGAGTTTTATGCTGAAAAATAAAACTACTACAAACAGTTTGACCCGCTCTCCTGCCCCCAGATTATTTAGTACTGAAAATAGTATTTTGTTGTACATATTTGAAAATGGTAAATTAAAATCTTATGTTTTAACATTATAAAATATTTAAATGTTACTAGCAATCCTTTAAAAATGCACAGTTCTTCCCGGATTAACTACTACAACTGATTAAATACTTTAAAAGTCAGATGGTATCATTTCTAATATAAAATAGGTTTAGTAACTTGGTTTTCACTGTTCTTTGCTTGTGGAAGGTTTAAGGTGCTTTCCTATATCTCGGCTTTGTAGTATTTTGGTGAGAAGGCTTATCAGTTCAGTTGACTACCCAGTCCCTCTGGGAGGATGCTGGGTGTTATCCCTGTGTTCCTTGGAAGAGACCGTTTGCACTGAACCAGTTTTTGGCAAGTGAGGAGTCCTCTGCCTTGGCTCCTCAGAAAATTTACTGTCTATTCAGTATTGAGTACTGATAAAAAATAGTTGTTAGGCATTTATCAAGTAATAGATGGGCTTCAAATTGCTTTCCCTTCTCTCATTTTGTCCCTACAAGAGACTAAGGCGGGTGTTATTCCTACTTATGAAATAGAGTCCTGGGATATGGAGAGACTTACGTATATGCCCAAGGTTGTATTAATTACCATTGTAGAGCTAGTACAGTCCATCTGCAGTTTTCAGCCTAGTATTTTCTCCATGAGACCTGCCCAGTTGTACAGACTGAATTGCACCCGGTGTGAAGTCCTACATCAATAAAAGGAAATGAAGTCGCATCCAGTTGAGTCCAGTGGTCAGAGTTCTGGTAACTATTTTAAAGGGTAATAAGTATTGAGTGGGATCTTTTCAGAGCCCTAGAAACAAAGGAACCAACTTCTTCGTGTCAGTGGTTCTCAACCAGGGTCCATTTTGTTCCCCCAGGGTCCATTTGGCAATATCTGGAGATACTTTTGGTTGTCAGACCTGGGATCCGTGGGCGCCTGGCATCTGGTGTGTAGAGGCCAGAGATGCTGCCCTACATTCTGTAATGCACAGAACAACCCCCCTTAACAAAGAATTATGTAGTCCCAAATGTAAGTGGTGTTGAGGTTAATAACCCCTGCTGTTGTGTATTGCAAAGGATGGATTACCAGAAGCCTTTGTTGCCAGAACCAATTTGAGTGCGGAGGAGGTGATTTCAAGTATGGCTGGACCGAGAGAGCTATTTTGATGAAGTTAGACTTTAGTTAATTTCCTTTCCTTTGCCCGTTCTTTGTGCCAACACTCGGCATAGCAACAGGGGAGGAAGCTGAAGAATATTTCTCTTCTAAGCTACTTGGAGCTAGTGGTCCCATTCTAAGAGCTAAAGATGTCAGTCTGCTTCCATGTAAACCAGTCATGCGTGCTCTCCGGGTCCTGAGATGTCTACACGTGACTTTTTTTTTTTGACAAGATTGTAAGAATTCTAAACTAGCTTATTTATTTCTCAAGGTATCTTATCATCATAGTTCACCTGGGATGATCTGAGTTTCTCACTGTTTCTTTATGATGTGTCAAATGTGAGTTTCTTTGGCCAACACAGAGTTGACCCTTAAACAACTTGGGATTAGGGGGACCAACCCCCTGCACAGTTCAAAATCCACGTATAACTGTTGACCCCCCAAAATTAACTAGGAGCCTGCTGTTGACCGGGATGCTTTACCAATAACATAAACAGTCGGTTAACACATATTTTGTATATTATATGAATTATATACCATATTCTTCCAATAAACTAAGCTAAAGAAAAGAAGATGTTATTAAGAAAATCCTAAGGAAGAAACAAAATGCATTTACAGGACTGTACTGCATTTATCAGAAAAAATAATTGCGTGTTAGTGGACCCATGCAGCTCAAATCTGTGTCGTTCAAGGGTCTGCTGTACTCTTGCTTGACTTCATTAGTCTCAAATCAGAGAAACGTCTTTTTTTAAAGTAGACTTTATTGTTCTGAGCATTTTTTAAGTTGACAGCAAAACTGAATGGAAGGTGCAAAGTTCCCGAATATCCCCACTCATGAACAGGCGTCTTTCCACTTGATTGCAATACTAATTTTCAAGTAAGCTTCATATGAATGCAGATATTATTCTGTTAATGCAAAGTTAGGGGTTCCTTGGTTCCAATTCTCACTAAAGGTAAAGCAAAAGGAAGGGGAAAATTGGGATTACTGTGTCTTGGGGTATTTTCTTTTTCTCTATTTAGTAGAAAAGAGGGGCTCAGATCATTTGCACAGGCTTCTTACTGACTTCAGCTACCTAGGTCAAGAGCGTTAATCTTCCTCGGACTGTTTCCAGGTAGTGCTACATCATCTTTTTATTTCGGGGGGATTTCGTTTCCCTCCTAGGAAGCTTTCCTTGTTTAGAATTCCGTTTCTGGTTAATTGAAAACCATTTTAAGTTATTCCGTCTGACGATCTGATCACTTTAAAGGTTAGAATGTGCCCTAGCCACCAAACCTTCCTGTACCGAGAGTATTTTAGAACTGTGTCACCGTGGTCTTGTTAGTGCCTCGTGCAGTTGGAGCCAGGGTGAAATGACGATTGCATTGTTGATGAGAAATCCCTCCCACCCCCGCCCGGCTGCAAAGTCCATGCGGTTCATTCAGCCAAAATATTCCTCTCTCCTGCTACTCAGGGCCAGGGGATATACTGTAATGTTGCCTTGTTTCGATTTTGCCTTTTTTAAAGTCATGGGTCTCATAGGCCCATTAAAAAGTCAATTAATAGTCTATACAGTGTAGATCAAGAGAGAGCAAGCTTGGTGTTATTAAAAAGAAAAAAATTCAGATAGGGTCTGGGTTCAAGTCTTTATTAGTTACGTGATCTTGAGCAAATTATTCCGGAGTGTGTTCGTCTGTTAAATGGGGATTATTCTCCCTGTCCGCCTACCTCACAACATGAGGACGAGTGAAATAATAAATGAGTATGAGAGAGCCTTGTAAATTCTACAGTTCGGTGCAGACATAAAGTAAGATGCAAACAGGGGGAGCCTTAGGAACCTGCATTGATTGTGAGATGAAAGTAGGTCCGAAGAATTTCTTTTCCCTTGTCTTGACTTGTCTGAAGGGCCTACATTGCCCTTCCTTCATCTTAGTAATTCAGGGACGACTTTTGTTGGGATCGGTCGTAGTTTGTTTTTTTTTTTTCCTTTTTATGAATAAGGCCAGTAGGGTTAAATCCTTCAGTTGCTGAAGCATGATACATAGAACAGTAAATTGGTGCACAGCAAAATTATAAACAGAAAATTCCGAATACACCAAATAGCACAGACTGCCTGATAGAATATCATCATCATCATCATCATCATCATCATCATCATCAATGGTGATCGCTTCTCAGTTCTCTCTGCTCTTCTCAAAAACCTCAGTTGGTAGTTTGCCCTACATTCCTGTTTTCAGTAAAACAGTTACCCTACACCTATGCTTCACCGTTCGCCTCCAACCGAGTAGTTACGGTAGTAGATCAAGTTAGTTTCGTTACAACTTATAAAAAAGCCTTTTTAGGGGCGCCTGGGTGGCTCAGTCGTTTAAGCAGCCGACTTCAGCTCAGGTCATGATCTCACGGTCTGTGAGTTCGAGCCCCGCGTCGGGCTCTGTGCTGACGGCTCAGAGCCTGGAGCCTGCTTCGGATTCTGTGTCTCCCTCCCTCTCTGCCCTTCCCCTGCTCACGCTCTGTCTCTGTGTCCCTCGAAAATAAATAAAAACGTTTAAAAAATTAAAAAAAAAAGCCTTTTTACATTGACTCTTGTCATGGACGACACTATTCATAAGTAGAACCGGAGAACTAACTGTAGGACTTGCGTTTTAAATGATCGGTAGAACTGTTGGAATAGAGCAGGCCGGCTGTGCTGGAAATATGACCCCATCTGAAAGGTAGCTTAGCCCCTGCCTGCTCGGCCTTTATGACTAATGGAAAAATACTCTTTTCAAATTCAAAAGCCTATTCATTACCGCCTCTCTCCTCTGAAATGCATTACCAGTTTTATCATCAGGAAGAACTTAATTATTTTTCCTTTTCTATTGGCTTATGTTTACTCTTCATAAAATGACTTTTCTTCCACTTAACGGGCTCAGAAATAAGCTCCTGTATTGAACTTCGCAGGCCTGATAGCATATATCGGCGCGGCTGGCTAAATGCCTCACTACCTGAAACTCCGTAAGGTAGCTGGAACTAAACTGTGCTCTGGAGCATTGAGTCTTTAAACCGACTTAGTGATTTACAAACGCAAAATGGTGAAGCGTCTCTAAGAAGGACCAGCCGCTCCCTCTCCTGATCTGTGAGCAAGTTCTTCCTCACTTATTGCAGGGGCTCTGAGCTCATGAGAGAAAAATCCTAACCAAGTTTATCTTGCTAGGAAAACCCATCTTAAATGCTCAGTAAAGAAAGAATAATCCTTCTCCCGCTTAGCCACGAAAGAACAACATCTGTTTCTAACGTCAGCTTTTTATTTTTTTTTTTTTATCTTTCATTTTTTTGTTGGTAAATCTCCCAGACAACAGCAGTTCTGTAGAGAGTTTAAATATGAAGGAATGGCAGGACGGGCTAAGGGCACTTCTACCCAACATTAACATCAACTTTGGTGGACTGCCCAATTCTTCCTCCCCCTCCAACGCCAACCACACTGCACCAACGTCCAACCCCGCCACCACCGACAGCCTGAGTTGGGACAGCCCTGGCAGCTGGACAGACCCAGCCATCATCACAGGTAACTTTCTCGCTCCTTCGGCGCCACTGACTGCCATCCATTTGGTTTGTAGCGCAGATTAAATGCACACACAGAGGTCTCTTCAGCATCGGCTTCTTTCCACCGAGCCGCGAGCGTGGGGCGGCCTGTCTCGTTCTCTGGGGTCCTGCGGTCTCGGTTAGCTGTGTTGGCCTCGTTGTCTCAGAAGGCATGTGGTGCCTCGGTTGCTTCTTTGGGTGTAGGTAGGTGCTAAGGTCGGGCAGCACGTGCGCAGTTTTCAGGTCTCAAAGAACAAAAGTATCTGACTTTACCCTTTCAAAGGAACATACTCCACTTTTGAAAATAAAGCTCTCTATTATAAGGCTATCTTGTTTCGTACCCCTGTTAGAGCAGGCGAAGCACGATTGGGAAATAACAGCATACAGTTCTGGGGGCTCCTTTCTGCAGCTCTGCCTCTGTGACCGTGGGGGACGATGTCTGTGTCGTCGAAGGGGAGGCATGGGCTTCTCTAGCCATGAATCATGGTCCTCGGGGGTGGAGGATTGAAAAGAACATACGATTAAAAAGGTCTCCTTCGGGAGGAGTTTAAGATTTGTAAGTTTGCCGCTTCCTTTTGGATAAGCTAATCACCTGAGACACCTTGTTGTTGTCGTTCGATGGATTTCGTATTCTTGTTTCACAAACTCACCGTTTTCCCCTTGTTTTCTGTTCTCTCCTTAGGTATTCCAGCAACTTCAGGAAACAGTTTAGACTCTCTTCAAGACGACAATCCTCCACACTGGCTAAAATCCCTTCAGGCCCTCACAGAGATGGACGGCCCCAGCGCTGCTCCGTCACAGACACACCACAGCGCCCCCTTCAGCACACAGATCCCACTGCACAGAGCCAGTTGGAACCCCTACCCTCCTCCTTCAAACCCCTCCAGCTTCCACTCCCCACCCCCGGGCTTCCAGACAGCCTTCAGACCCCCCAGCAAAACCCCCACAGATTTACTACAGAGCTCAACACTGGACCGCCATTAGGGAAAGAGGAGAAACCATTAGAAAATGCAGGATTTGTCCCGCCCTGTTTTCTCCCTCTCAGCCCACCCACAGCCCCCTTCTCATTCTTACGTTCTGAAGAATCCAGTTCCTGATCAATTTTTTTTCTCCCCACCCCCAGAAGCAATGCGATCACAGGGTCATTACCATCTTTTTTTTTTTAATTGTAAAAGTTTCCGTTGATCCAGCATTTGAGCGACACTGTTGAATGTTTCCTAAAAAAAAATGCCTTTTTAAGGAGGGGAAAAAAAAAAAAAGAAATCAAAGGGCAGTCTCAATACTTAGAAAATTACTGTTTGTCTGTTGCGCATAATAATGACATAATCTGCTTAGCAGAAAATGACGATTAATCTTTAGGAAAGGTCAAGTAAATGCATTATCAACTGCAGAAGTTTTGAAGACCAGGTTAACTGAAATGAGATTGCTACGTGCATGGGGAAAGCAGTGGTCCTGCCATCCGTCTTGTATGCAGCTTACCACTATCGCAGGGAAAATGCTTTTAATTTAATTTAATTTTTTAATTCTCTCGGCAAGTCGATGGAGAGGACTTGACTGTGTCGTTAAGCAAAAGAATTTGTTGGAAGTTGATGGAAAGACAAATTGATCTGTAGCAGTAACTGGCCTATTGCTAAAGAGTCGATCAGGAGGGGAGAAGTGATTTTTTTTTTTTAAGGAGAAAAAAATTTTTGGCTTTCGATTTAAAGTAAATTCAGATGTTTTCAAGGAAAAAAGTATTCACAGATTTAATACCTATGCATAACCTAAGAGCTGAAATAGAAGTGATGTCTTCAGTCTTTCTCCTCTGTCAGAATCTTTTTTTTTCTTTTACCTTAACTTCGCCTGACTCGGGCGCTCTGAGATAGCACTGCTCTGGGGCCGTCTGATCACCATTAGGAGCAAATCTCTGACCTCCTTGCCTGCAGCTTTTACTTCACCCTGTAGTTTCTGGACGTTTGTGCAGTATTGAAAAGACAGGAGAAAAGAAAACAGAAACCTGGTTATAACCTGACGCTAAAACTAAAAACAAGGAAATGTACCTCTTTCTTCAGAATTAAAACTAAAATCTTAAATAAAACAGAAAACTTGATGATGACCCTCGAGTTGTTGTTGTTTTTGTTTTCCCATTTTATTGTACGTGAGCTTGAAACGTTTTGTGGTAGCGCTCGTCAGATGTGTCCGTCGATCTCACGGCTTCAACGAGAGGACACATGGTACGGAAGAAGAAATTAGAAAGAGAATTCATCTCCTCGTCAGTCTTTGCCATCTTCGAACAGCAGGCCATCTTGTCCTCAAGACTTCCTCCCCTGGTGGCTTTCGGTGGAAGATCGCTTCCCTGCGCTACTGTATTATGCAGGCCAGACCTTCCCGGCTGAGAAGCCTCAGGAGCCAAGCAGGAGCGGATGGGCCGTTGAGGTGCCGAGAGGCCCGGTGGGAGGAAGAGCCGTGTGCTGTGCAAGTAGCTGTGCCTTGTGTGAGCGCCATGATAGGACAGAGATTGGGGGAACGCTGAATAGACAATCCCCCATCTGTGACCAGCCCCATCGCAGGGAGTACCCAACAATGGGGAAAGGGTCACATCCACTGGCTAGCGGGGGATGGAGGGGGCGGACAGAGTGAAATGTTCCTTCCCAGGTGCCTAAGAATCTAGATGGTTTCCATTTCCTGGCTTGGATTACGCTGACAAATCCAAAGATGGAGTTTGCGTATTTTCAGCACATCCATCAGTGGCATCTTTGTCAAACGAATTCCGTAGATCTTGTAAGTCATGCATTTCACATTGATTTCTTTTTCTCACCTGTACTTTGGGCTTCAACTTGCTACCAAAAACCTAAATAAATCAATAAACAAAGAAACAAACCACAAAAAAACCATTTCCACACAGTTTTCGAAAAATGAACAGGATAATCTCAAATGTCACCACAAAAACAGATGTTGACCAGATGAATAGTAAATTGTTTTTTTTTTTTCTTTAATCAAAATGTTACTCTGATAGAGGAATAGAAACTACAGACTCTCTCTATCCTCTGAACTTTGCTTCCGTCTCCTGAAATTTGACATTGCACTGCAAAGTGGTAGACCAACACACAGATAATATTCAGGTAGCAGGGAATTGTAATCAAGGCATTTGGGGGAGGAAGCTTGGCTATTTCTATTCCTGAGATCGGGATATAGCAATACAAACGTTGCTCTTTCTGTAAAAGAAGAGAAATTCTACCTTGCAATCTGTGCTATGGATGATTGTATGTATGTACAATGAATCATACATAAGACTATACAACTTAAAGAGTAATAATAAAAACCAGCGTGCCACCTGCTCAAGTCAAGCGTAGAACCAGAAATGTCTTAACGACTTCTCTCGGCCCTTCTCCAGTTATACTTCCTTATCTTTTTTTCACCATTCACAAGTAACTATTCTCTTGATTTTTCTGTTAATGTTTCTTTTCTTTAGAGTCTTACCACTGACATGTGTATCCCTGAATTGTTTGGGTTTTAAAAGCTGAGTAGTAAGCCAAAACCTAGCTAGCTGCGTAAGGAAAGGGCAATACTGTCACTCTCAGATCAAGGCTTTTAGGAGAAGATAAACTCAACGTTCTCTGGGTCAGAGTCTGGCTTTAGCTTCCCTGGTAATTTATAAAAGCCAATTCTGGGGAAGGCTGTGCAAGTTCACCAATGAATCCTGGAAAACAGGGTCAGCCGTGGGCCAGGCATCCGGCAGGCTGTTTGAGGAGTCCAGGCCTGGATGCCTGGCAGAGACATGGTCTGGAGAAGTAGTCTGCTGTCTCTTTCTGTGTCTAAGCTCACCGTGGCTTCCCTCCAGTCCTCTGAAGTAGCCCAAGCGTAATCTGTGGGATTGAGGTGTTTAACATAGACTGATGAATTCATCCTCTGGGGCACGGTGGAGAGAGCAGAAATTGTATTAGGTTTGGTCAAAATCAGAGAAGTACGAAAAAGAACCTGGACCAAACTGACTTAGGCAGTCCGTTGGTATAAGAGCCGTGGGTGCCTTGGTGTCAACAGCCCCCAGTGTGTCTCTTCTGGGTCACAATACTCCGATCTGGTGCTCAGCTGCCTTTCCCGGTATTTCCTTTCACCTCTTTCCTTTCTTGCATGTTTCCTCCTCCTTTATTCCTGTATGTTATATCCTACTTTTTTTTTTCAGTTCTCCAATTTTGTTGGAGTGACATTCTCCACTAACTTCTCGAGAAAGGTGCGTGGGAGATAAATATTAGTAATTTGCATATCTGGAAGGGAAATATTCTCAGTTGATAGTTGGATGGATATAGGTTCTAAATTATAGGGGCGCCTGGGTGGCTCAGTCGGTTAAGCGTCTGACTCTGGCTCAGGTCATAATCTCGTGATTCGTGAGTTCGAGCCCCACGTTGGGCTCTGTGCTGACAGCTCAGAGCCTGGAGCCTGCTTCTGATTCTATGTCTCCCCCCTCTCTGCCCTTCCCATGCTCGTGCTCTGTCTCTCTCTGTATCTCAATAATAAATAAAAAAACATTTAAAAAATTTAAATTATAGATATTTTTTCCTTTAGAATTTTTTTTAATGTTTATTTTTGAGAGAGACAGAGAGCTGAAGCGGAAGTGGGGCAGAGAGAGAGGGAGACACAGAGTCTGAAGCAGGCTCCAGGCTCTGCGCACAGAGCCTGAAGTGGGGCTCGAACCCATGACCTGTGAGCTCATGACCTGAGTGGAAGTCAGACACTTAATCGACTGAGCCACCCAGGCACCCCTGGAATTTTAAAGGCATTAGTCTGTCTTCTTGTTTCCAGTATTGCTGTTAAAAAGCCCTGAGCCATACTGATCCTTTATGTGTAATCTTTTTTTTGTCCCTCTGGAAACTTGTAAAAATTATCTTTAGTGTTCTGGAATTTCCCCGTGCTGTTCCTTTGTATGACTTGATTTTAATTCGTTGTGCTGTGCACAGTGGGTACACGGTAGATTTTTCAGACCTGGTGATTCCTGTCCTTCAGTTCTGGGAAATTTTCTTGACTTATTTCACTAGTGAATTAATTTCTCACTATTATTTTCTCTGTTCTCCCTTTTTGGAAATCCCATTATTCAAATATCAGACCTTCTGGACTTCCCTTCTGCTTTTCCTTTTTTCCAATTTTCCTTCTGTGTCTTTGCTCTTCTTTCCAGGAAGTTTTATTTCAGTGTTATTGCTTATATTTGTAGTTTTATTCTCCTTGGGTTGTTTCTGTTTCTCCACGTTGGTTTTATCTATTTGCTTTGATCTCTGTCTTTCATATTAGAGACTTCTCATCCTGGATTATCTGCTTGTGAGTAAGACTATAAAAAACTGATAGAAAGGTTTGGAAGGATGAAGCTTTGCTAACTTTGAACTTCACTATTGGAAGGTCTGGCTGGGGTTCTGGGTTGGGGAACCCCTAGTGTCAATGTCTTTAGGCCTTTGTTTTTGGGCTGGTCAGTTCTTTAGAGAGGAGTTGTACGATGGCTGGCTTACAGGGTGATGGTCTGACTGCCAGAGCTATATTGGTCGTCTCTGTATTCCTTACGCATCTCTTTACTTAGTCCCTGTTTTGAGGTCTTTCCTTTCTGGGGATTAAGTCTCCAGACATCTTCTCACTTAGGAGACATGTAGCTGCACCATGGTGTTGAGTGGGGAATGAACGTAGGGAACTAACTTCTTACAACAGTCTTCTCAGTAGTCTTTATTTAAAACATTTTTTCAATGTTTATTTATTTTTGAGAGAGAGAGTGCAAGCGAGGGAAGGAGAGGGAGACACAGAATCCAAAGCGGGCTCTGGGCTCTGAGCTGTCAGTCAGCACAGAGCTTGATGTGGGGCTCAAACCCACGGACCCTGAGACCATGACCTGAGTCGAACGAAGTTGGATGCTTATCCAACTGAGCCACCCAGTCGCCCCTCAGTAGTCTTTATTTTATCTCCACCCTGCACATTTTATCCTTGGTTCTACGGGTACCTGGCACTGTGGGTTTCTGTGTTCTTGAAGATTCTTTGGTGTAAATTGGTTTGGATCTCAGCTTTCCCCACTGCTGGCTTGAGCTTTGTCAAAGCAGCTGAGTTCGCTCAACCATCGACCTTTTTTTCTAGGTCGTCAGTTTTGTTCTGTTGTCTCCTCTCCTGTTCTGGTATTTTTTTTTTTATTCTAATTTCAGTAGACCTTTAGGGAAAAAATGAAATGAAATATGTAGGCTTAATCTATCATCTGAGTCCATATTTGTGCTCTGATTTTGTAAGTTAAGAGGCATAATTTGTCAGGCAATAAGGTAGAGGAAATCTCTTGCTATTGGCCAATGAGCGCTAGCCGCCATATTGTATACTCTTTGGTTTCAGTGGCACCTGCCCACATTTGTTTTATCTTGAAGTGGTTTCTCTCTTTCTAACATCCTCTTTTCCAGTGAAGCTCTTTTGATGAAGAGCTGCTTTTGGTGAAGTTTGCTTTCGAAAAGCCCATCATACAGGGGATTACTTAAATGGTTAAAATTTTAGTCTGAATGTCAAAGGCAAGTTTTACTGCAGCTTCAGGGGGACGGTGTTGCAAGTCATGGATGTAGGTCATTCTCTAGGCTACACTGAAATAGAATAATTCCACAAATTACAGAGGAGAAAAGAATACCCTATCCTTAACTGTACACGAATTGTACCTTGTGAGTGGGTGATACATGTCAACAATGTCTTTTCACAAGAATTTTATCCTTTTAAGAGTAAAAATCATTATTTAACTGGGGGTAACCCAAATAAGTTAGGAAAGAACATTAATATTGGCTCAAATGTTTAGGGCACATCCGATAAGAAAGAATTGGCCAATTCCCCTTTGACCCATCCCTGTGGGAAAGTGAGCATATTAGGCAGATGTTTGTAAGTCTAGTCATGGTCCCGCCTTCCACGGCATCCCATCATAATTGAAGGAAGTAGATGTACAAGAGCAATAGAAACTAATAGGCCAAATAGAATTTGTTGGGGGGAGGTGGGGCTGGGTGAGTTAAAAACTCTAAGGCTTATCAAGAAGAGCATTTAAAGAGAAATAATGACCCGCAGCTTTCTCATTTTCACCTTTCCTATTCGCAAAACTAAAACACTGTTATTAAAATGCCATGCATATTACATATAATCCAGAAGAGTTTTAAAAATTTTGTTCCAGTAGCAGGAACTCCTCAGCTTTTATCGGCCTCTATAGTACGCGCAAAGCAGATAAATGAGCCCAACGAAGTTAGGTTTTTGTCCTGGGTCACAGATTTAATAGCAGAGCTAGGACTTATTATCCACCCTCAATCACATTTATCCATGACGGTGGTCATACTACTTTTTTGTCCCAAAGCTTCAGAGGCCTTGCCGAATTTCTTGTTTATATTTATAGAATTACTGTGATAAGGATGAGATTATCTGTTTCTCCTTTATTTTAGCTATGTGGCTGAAGAAAAGGGTTTGAAGAGATATCCTATCCTTTGTCCCAAATCACAGAGGGTGAGTCAAAGTTCAGTTGGGAAATAGAACCCTCAGGGCCTTCTTGACTGTTTTGGGCTTATCTTGAGTTTTGTTTACATTAAATTAGACTACCAAGTTAGCCAGTATCTTCTGATTTCATACCATACAGATGAGAAACAAGGACAAAGTAATTGTCTTCAAATATTTGAAGGACAGTTACATAGGCGAGGAAATAGAATGCAGACGCAACGGGAACTAAAACTTGAAAAGGAGATTTGGGTTTAATTTAGTCCAGCACTTTTTTCAAATGTATACTATGGGCTGGGCATAATGCCAGGTTCTTCAGAAGGTACAGAGATAAAATGATCTCTACTCTCATAATCTGGAAAAGTGAGGATAGTCAACTCTAAAGACTGAATGTGAGTGCCAGAAGTACGAAATGTCAAAGTGGCTCAAACCATTGAGAGCTGTAGATAAGCTGAGACTTGCGGAGGTGAGGGATACATTCTGAGCAAAGAAAGACTTTGTCATGAGATCGCATAGGATAAGTTTGTGGATTGCAGCTCAGTTTGGAAGAGACCTGGGGTTTATGCAGGGGGCTCGTGAGAGAGAACGCCTGAGGGTGGGTTGGGCATTGCTTTTATTGGAAGTGAGCCACTGACAATTTCTGTTTGGGGGGAGAGAGATGATAGGATTGTGCTTTATAAATATACAGCCCTAGAGGGAAATGGTTAAGATGGGAGAGACACTGGAGGTTCTTTTGGTTCATGAAAGAACCCAAAGGACCTAGAGTTTGGCCTTAGAGGGGCCATTGATGACTCCCTGAAATTGTCTGCAAAATATAGTATGTGCATATGTGTTTTATCAAAACATAAAAAAGGTCCGTGATACAATAAAAAGTCTGGCCGGTAAACTAGAGAAATAGTCCAGCTAAAGGCTGTTGGTTGATAAGGGGGTTGTGAATAGAAAGAAGGGGAATGAATTCAAGAAGGATTTCAGAAACTTGAATCTTGGCAAGTTATTGGATGCAGTTAAAGGATAAAAGAAAAATAATTTCAGAACTTTCTTAGGCTCCTCCTAGATCCCCCACCAGACTGTAAGCTCTTTGAGAGCAGGGAACCACATCTGCTTGTTAAATACCACGTCTAGCCCCATCTCTTAACCAAGCGCCCGGTGCATAGTAGCCTCTCAATAAGTATTTACCTAGATGAGAGTGAAATATAGTATGGTTGTGGTTTTGAGCCAGATAACTGCAATAAATAAATGTATTGTGCTCAAAAGAAATGCGGATTCGTGAAAAGGAACTAGTTTAAGAACAAGACGGTTCTTATTTTTGGATTTGTTGAGTTTGAGGTTTTAGCAAGTCGTCCGGGTGGAGGTGTCCAGGGAATAGTTGGAAATTTGGATGGGACATCGGGGAAAGGGCAGAGGTGGAAATATAGTTTGGAGTCCTCTTTCTAGGGGAGAGAGTGAGATAGATATATTGGGGAAAAAAGAGATGAATGGTCTGAAACAAAGGGAAATAGTGTAGATTGTCAGTCTAGGGCCATTTCTAGGCAAGGATTATTCAAAATGGCATTCTCTATCAGGGTTTTGTCAGGAAACCAGGGATTCCACACCCACTGGAAAGGCAGGGAGAGGAAAAGTCAGGAGGATTTCTGCTGGCTTTCAGGAGATCTGGAAGTTGCAGTTGTCAGAAAAGCCTTCACCAAAGAGCTCTCGGCTGCTTGCAACACCAGCTTGGTGATTCTCAGGAGGTCTCTGGGAAGCAGCTACCAAAACCCCACATTTGTCGATGGCCGCCTACCCGCCCATACCCGTCGCCTCTAGAAGCGAAGCCACTTCTCTCTCACCTTTCACATTTTACCTACGTGCCTCTTAGCAGCAGGATCTAACCTGGGGTCCCGATGAAGGGATCGGAACCGTGATGCAGAGGAGAGGGGTCCAGGGTGTGGGGCTAACGATTAGCTGAAAACACACACACTGGCTCCCATGGTTTTACAGCATTGAGAATGGGTCATGTCACCTCCCTGTCGATACTCTCTCAAAGCTTCCCCACCTCCAGTACGTTCATAATGAAATTTAAGTTTTGCTAGGGTGGCACCCAGGGCCCCCTCCTCTAACAGACAGAATGATATTCTCTATTTCATGAGACTATGCACCTGCTCCTTGCGTATCTGTTCTCTCAGCCCGGAATGCACACACCATTCATATCCTCATCTCAGCATTCGGCTCCGTGAAGCTTTCTCTCACACTCCTGGGCAAACTCAGGTGGTCCGACCTCCCTCAGTACCTTATATATGCTTTCATCAACGAAGGGATGATTCTTTTTGTTTACACATACCCAAGGCTTAGCATACTACCTGACCTTCAGTTTGGGTAAATGAGCGAAGGAAGGAAGGAGATTTTGGAGGCTACGGATGCTATTAAATTTTATGGCCAGGAGATCAGTAATAATCTTCAAGGGACTGGTTTTAATCCAGTGGAGATCCAAAAACAGTTTTTTCAAGCCAAATGCAATAGACTGAAGAATGACGAACGACTAGGAATTAAAGAATTGGAAATAATTTACTGCAAAGAAGTTTGATAAAGGGATACTGACAGCACAGCTCGTGATGCACACACAGAGGAAAAGACACTCCTTCCCACCCTGAAGGAAGTCATGATCCCATCAGAAGCCGGAGAAGACAAACTATTTGAAAAAGTAAATTTGAAGAAGAAAACGATTGAACAGAATCAAGAGCACAAGTGGGGGTTTGCACTTAGTAAGAGGGATACTTCCCCCCCAAGACAGTAGCAGATGAGAGAGAGAGTTTTGAGGTAAAGACAAGAAATGTTAAGGGAATCCATCAGCTCAGTATTATGAGGAAGCCAGGCCCAGGGCAGGGATTTGGAGTTTGGGAACGTACTAACGCACAACTACCATTTTGGTGAAAGAAGAGATAAAAAGAATGGTAAGCAAGTAGCCGAGGAGAGATTGGCACGTATCTGAAATGGACCCAATCGGAATGACTTGATGTTGCGCAGAATGCTGATCAGTGTGAGAGAATAAGAAAGGAAGGAGTGTGTGGGGGGGTACTATAAATAGACATGGAGGAAAATCTGGGGGACTTTGGGAGGGGCGAAGGTATCAAAGTGCTTACCATGAGGTTTGGGCCCATAGAAGGCCAATAGTAGGGGATGTTCTTAAACCATACCCAGTCTCCCACCTTAGGGATTGGTACCCACGAAGCTGTGCAAATTAAAGAGCCTATTACGGGAGACAGCGCCATGTGAAGGAAGAGCTCACCCACAAAGGAGTTGGACCCCTCTGTGATCCCTAAGCTTTCTTCCAAAATTCAGCATTTTATGATTATTTTGGGATTCCTGACAAAAGCTAGATTTCAAAATTAACGGTAAAACTTAACAGAATGTACCCAGAATTCTTCTTTAAAATTTACGCTACCCAAATTCCATAGATTGGCTTTCTTTCAGGGACATCTGTATTTTTTTTGTCAATAACGCCCATATCCCCTTTTTTTTTTATTCTGCACATCTGTTGAACACAGAGGTACTAGGCTGTGACATGTTTAAGGGATACAGTTGAGAATAAAACAGACGTGACTCTTCTTAGAGTGATATATTTGATATTTGAGTGATAGAGATAAACCATTAAGCAAATAGTCCAGCAGTGAATATACGATCCTATCAAAAATACAGAAGTACATATTCATAACCGTAGGATAAGGAAAACATTTGTAAGCAAAACTCAAAATACGAGACCCCAAAGGCAAAATATTAGTCAATTTCCTAAGTCAAAGTTTTGTAGACATTTTAAAACAAAACACCATAAACGAAACCAGATCGACAGCAGACGGGGAGAAAATACTTGCAAGCTATGTATTAAAAACCTTAAATAACCTCAAGATTCCCAGGCTCTCGCTGAGAGGCCCCCGACACGAAACAGCAGAAGTGTTACTGCTTCCTCTGTGGCCTGGGGAAGACCACAGCACCCACGCCGGCCTGCGTCTTCATCTCCGCATCAAGATCATTGAACGCAGGTGGCTGTGAGGCTCCAATGCAGTAGATGAGAGCGCTGTGAAACTGAAGGGTGCTACAAATGCAAGGAATGACTGTGTAATCGCTGCAAAATGCTCTCTTCTCATGAAATACTGCTGTCAAGCTTCACGCTGGTGGCTGCAAATACGGGCTTAAGCGTTTAACTGTCTGGATTGACTTCTTTAGTGGTCGTCAAGGAGCCCCTGGGCGCCCCCTACAGGCCACACTGTACTCTGGGTGTCGCTCCCCCTGGGAATGGCCCCCACAATCTCCCTTCAAGAAGACCTTGCAGTTCACGTGACTTCCAGGTTTGGATTCTGCTACCAAGCGTCCCGGAGGTTGCGTTGGGTCTGATTACCTCAGACGATCAAGATGACAACTTTGAGTAATTACCCTTATTATGTTTGACACGTAACGAGCTCATCGTAACCAGATGTTGTGATAACAACCGTTATCCCAGCTTTTCATTTCTGGGGAAGATGCTCCAATTCGGCATGTGACAGGGTAGCTAAAGTGTGTCTTGGAATCCTGGATCTCCAAAGTCTTTTACAGACCGCCTAATGTGTCCTTATATATCATTGCAACATGGCACAGATGGATAAATATTTTCTTTGTTCATTCCTTGAACAAACATTTATTGAATAACCCCCCGGTGAGAAGACCAAGGATGAAAAGACGTGTTCCCGACCACCAAGGAAATCCCAGGCTCCAGAGGGGAGACTGACATCAATATTTCTTAAAGCTTTTTGATTGCAAAATATAAGAAATCATGAAAAGTACATAAATCCTAGATCTGCAAAGTGAGTATGCGGTGGAGTGAAGGTTTAGTTCAGTTATGAAGGATCGGGGCCAACTTCACAGGGGAAGGTAAACAGAAGCTGGGCTTCAGGGATGAGCGGAATTTGCTAGGTGAAGACCAGGGATTTGAGAGAGGGCACAGAGGCTGGGGAGGACAGGGCCTTCCAACCAGGGAGGTGGCAGGTGCAGGACAGTGAGAAAGGCATGAAGGGCTTACCAGGTAGTGGGGTGTGGTAGGGGTATTGTTGGAGGCGGAGCAAGAGGTGACCTGGGAAGAAGGTAGGTTGTGGCCGGATTTCAAAGATCTTGACCCGCAAGTTAAGGAGTGTAGGCTTTTCCTTGTAGTCAAAGCAGGTCTTTTCATATCTTATAAAGGTATTTTTTTTAACTGATTACATTTTTAAAATTTAAATTCAAGTTACTTAATATAAAGTGTTGTCGCGCCTTCAGGAGTAGAACCCAGTGATTCATCTCTTACGTATAACACCCAGGGCTCATCCCAGCAAGTGCCCTCCTTAATGTCCATCCCCCATTTAGCCCATCCCCCAACCCAGAACCACTCCAGCGACCCTCAGTTTGTTCTCTGTATTTAAGAGTCTTTTATGGTGTTTGTACTCTACAAATGAGTTGGAGAAGAAGAGAAAGTAGAAATAACGACACCGGATAAAAAGCTTTAGAGAACAATCCAGACACAGAAGGACGAATACTATAAGATTCCAATTATATATGAGGTACCTAAAATAGTCAAATCCATAGAGAAAGAAAAGAATAGTGAGTGAGGAGAAGAGCAAATTAGGAGTTTCTCTTTAACGAGTGCAGAGTTTCAGTTTAGGGGTTAAGGACGATGGAAAGGCTTTGAGACGGACCGCACAACAAAGAGTGGACTTAATGCCTCTGAACTGAACACTCAAACAGGGTTAAAACAGTAAATTTTATGCTATGTGTATTTTTACCGCAATAAAAAGCAAAGCTATGGCGGTCGTCCTGGTGAGAAAGTGCACACAAGTCCGAATTGAGATAATGAGGGTCAGAGAAAAAGAGTAATTCTTTTCTTCTTTTATTCCTTTTCAGTAAGAGTCATTTTAATTTAAGCGACATTCCAGAGAGATACTTGGCAGGACTTACGTCTGATGGAAGAGGTCAAGAGAAGGGGGGCAGAAATAACAGAGGTCTCTGACGGAGATAACTGCGTACATGTTTGTTCAGGAGGAAGAGAATGATGAGTTTGATTTTGGGTGCAGTGAAAAAGTATTTGTATGTACATGTACACACACGTACACACACGCACACACACACACACACACACACACAAGTGGAGCTCAAGTAAGAGGACAGCGGTAGAGATAACAGTTTAGGGATTGTCAGTGTGCAGGTAAGATGGAACCGAAATCACTTAGGGAGAAGTGGGGGAGGGGGAGCCATTAATGAAACCTTGGAGAAGAGCGGCCAGTAAGAGTGAGAGGAACTCGAGAAGAAAACGAGTGTCCTGGTCAGTTATGTCACATGCTATGGGGGCCAGTTAGGATGAAGACAACACAAATGGTAGATTTGGAAATTGGGAGGTCAGAGGGAGCTTCTCCAGGGGGAAGGAAGTGATAGGATCCTAGTGGGTGAAGAAGTGAATGAGAGGTGAGGAATGGAGGTAGTCGATAATGATTTTATTATTTGTTATTATTTTTTTGTATTGTAGAGAGAGAAAGAGCATGAGCCAGGGAGAGGGACAGAGGGAGAGAGACAGAGAATCTCAGGCTCCATGCTCAGCATGGAGCTGACGCGGGGCTCGATCCCACGACCTTGGGATCATGACCTGAGCCGAAATCAAGAGTCAGACACTCAGCCGACTGAGCCGCCCAGGCGCCCCCAGAAGGTTTGTTATTAATTCTCATTCTTAATCTGTTTCTGTGCCTACTCTTCAATCGAAGTCCAATCTCAGGGCGCCGGGGTGGCTCAGTCGGTTGAGCGTCCGACTTCGGCTCAGGTCATGATCTCACAGTTCGTGGGTTTAAGCCCCGCATCAGGAGGGCTCTGTGCCCAGAGCCTGGAGCCTGCTTCGGATTCTGTGTCTCCCTATCTCTCTGTTCCTCACCCGCTCATGCTGTGTCTCTCTCTCTGTCGCAAAAATAAATATACACATTAAAAACAAATTTAAAAAAAAGTCCAATCTCACCTGTCTACCACTGGTGGACACTGTCCTCCTATCTCTGTGACACCCTCAGCCTCTCTTCTCTGTCTAAATGTGAGAGTCTTAAACCGAAGATAGAAAACACCAAAACCTCTTTTGTAATTACAGATGATACTGTGGAGACAGCTCCTATTTCGGTGGGAAATTGGATCCTGTAGAGAATCCCTAGAGAATCTTCGTGTCTTCAGAGACTCTCTTCGACAACCTAATGATTCACTCCTCTTTGCAGATGAGGCTGATTTTCTTGATTCTGAAACATAAGGGCTTGAACGTATGTATCCAGCGGCCATGATACACTTTGCTGACAAGTGATAAGCCGCGTGTTAGAAACCTGGGTCCTAGTTCTGTTTGCCTCTAGCCGCCTGCGTGGCGCTGCAGAAGTTATGTCACTTGTTCTTCCGGATTACAGGTCGCTCATGTATAAAATGAGGGGTTTAGATGAAGGGATTTTGAAAAGTCTTCGCTGTTCTGATACATTCCCACTCAGTTACCTTTGTGACCATGGCACCCGTTTGCTAGATGATTGGCCAGGGCCAGAGGTGCTGTGTCTGACTGGGGAATATGAAAAAACTACCGGTCCGTATTGGGACTTGGTTTTTAGGACTCGCCTGTCACCGGGGATCACTTAGTCCCCTTCCCCGCTGGGTTCCAAGCCCTCATGGCTTATATGGTTTCTGGCTTCCTTGGCCCAAGCTCCCAAGCCCTTCTCCGGAGCTGCCTCCTTAGGGCCATGGTACTGGCTGTTGGTTTTCATTTACGCCAAGAGCTGATCTGGAAAATCCGGGGCAGAGGAGATGGGCAGAGGCCCTGGGGCCAAAGAGCTCTAAGGAAGTGGGTTGAGATTCTCCCGACGCCCCGATATGGACCGTGCTCCTTCCCGTGTGATCCGGGCGCCCACATTCAAGTCACGCCTGAGGCCAGGATGGCTGAGGTGCAGGTGGATTCCCGGTAGGCGCACCTAAAAATAGTGGGTCTAGGGCTGAACTTAGCCGCCAGTTAATTACGCAACCTGTCACTGATGACGGGGAAGCTGGCACGTTTCCCATTTGGAGCGACGCCGGCACATGTTCGTTGGTGGGGCCGAGCTCCGTCTCCGGCTGACAGAAAGCTCCCTGGAGCAGACATTCGGGAAAATTCGCCCCTCGCCAGGGCGTGGGCTCTCAGATGAGATGACGCGTCCATGGCCGACCGTGGAGGACTTCCGTGCTAATGCCCGGCGTCACGGCCGGTGTATTCTGTTTTTAATTTAGCCCAAGTCGTAGGAGGCTTCGTTTTGAATCGCGTCCTTGCCGGTGTTTGCTGGTCGTTGTTAAGTTTTACAGGGAACCGACGAGGGAAGGGCGGTAGCCTTCTCAGTGCACTAATAGTAGGAAAAAGGCAAAACGTGGGGGCAAGAAGCTGGTTCTGAATGCCGAAAAGAACAACCTTCCAATACTGCAGGAAACAGATTTCTGGCTAGAAAACCCAGAGTGATTCCATCACGGCCCATCCCAAATGATCTCAGGAAAGTCACCTGATGGTCCCCTCCTGTCCCTGAGCTGGAATATAGATCCCTGTCGTCTTCTGTTGGTCACGCCTGCAGCTGAGCGAAGCAACCCTCTTAAGTCTCTGCCAAGAAACCGTGGGGGGAGAAAGTGTGTCATCAAGTGTAACATCAACCGACATGCCGCCCACGGGGACCGTGACGCGGGTTCACCCCACAGAACCATCTTTTGAATTGTAAGGTGAGCCACTTCAACAGGGACACAGAGTAGGGGTCCAATGGAAAGAGCAGGCCTTCCACGCCTCCAGTTCTTCCATTTCACAGCCTCCCTCTTCAGGAAGCCCTCCCTGGTTGCAAGAGACCCAAACATTTATAAATGCAACCCTCCCCCAGACCATCTTGCTTTGTCTCCTCTGGGACTCATTTTTGTTTGATTCCAGTCATGTTTTTTATTCTCTAATGTGTTAAGTGCCTAAATGGGATCCTAGGGTGGTCACTGGTCAGAGAACTAATTATTGGAGGCTTAGTGACGGTTCTTAGAGCCAGGCTCATCACCTTTCAGTGTTCAGAAGCATGCACTGTACTGCATTAAAACAACTGACTTTTTGGGGCACCTGGGTGGCTCAGTCTGTTAAGTGTCTGACTTCCTTTCAGGTCATGATCTTGCAGTTCATGAGTTCGAGCCCTACATCAGGCTCTATGCTTATGGCTCAGAGCCTGGAGCCTGCTTCAGATTCTGTTTTCCCTCTCTCTCTGCCCCTCCCCGGCTCACACTCTGTCTCCCTCTTTCTCTCAAAAATAATAAACATTTAAAAAAATCTGTCTTTAAAAAAAATTATTTATTTAAATTCAAGTTACTTAACATACAGTGTAGTGTAGTGTTGGTTTCAGGAGTAGAACCCAGTGATTCATCGCTTACATATAACACCCAGTGCTCATCCCAACATCCTTAATATCCATCAGCCATTTAGCCCATTCGCTGCCCACCTCCCCTCCATTTGTTCTCTGTACTTAAGAGTCTCTTATGTTTGCCTCCCTCACTGTTTTTATCGTAATTTTCCTTCCCTTCTCGTATGTTTATCTGTTGAGTTTCTCAAATTCCACATAGGAATGAAATCATAGGATATTTGTCTTTCTCTGACTGACTTATTTCACTTAGTATAATACACTGTAGTTCCGTCCATATTGTTGCAAAGGCAAGATTTCCATTCTTTTTATTTTTGAAGGAGAGAGAGACAGAGTGCGAGTTGGGGAGGGGCAGAGAGAGAGAGAGAGAGAGAGACAGAGGGAGACACAGAATCCGAAGCAGGCTCCGGGCTCTGAGCTGTCAGCATAGAGCCCAACGTGGGGCTCAAACTCACAAACTGTGAGATCGTGACCTGAGCTGAAGCTGGACGCTAACTGACTGAGCTACCCAGGTGTTCGTTCTTTTTGATTGCTGAGTAGTATTCCATTGTATATATATTTTTTATTTATATATATATAAACCACATCTTTATCCATTCATCAGTCGTTGGACATTTGGGCTCTTTCCATAATTTGGCTATTGTTTATGGCACCACTGTAAACATCAGGGTGCATGAGCCCTTTCAAATCAGCATTTTTGTATCCTTTGGACAAATACCTAGTAGTGCAATAGCTGGGTTGTAGGGTAGTTCTGATATAATTTTTTTGAGGAATCGCCATTCCAGTTTGCATTTCTGCCAACAGTGCAAAAGGGTTCCCCTTTCTCTGCATCCTCACCAATATCTATTGTTGCCTGAGTATTAATTTTAGCCACTCTGACAGGTGTGAGGTGGTACATCATTGTGGTTTTGATTTGTATTTCTCTGATGATGGGTGGTATTGAGCATCTTTTCATGTGTCTGTTGGCCATCTGGATGTCATCTTTGGAAAAGTGTGTATGCGTGGCTTCTGCCTATTTCTTTGCTGGATTATTTGTTTTGGGGGCATTGAGTTTGAGAAGTTCTTTATAGATTTTAAATACTAACCCCTTCTCCAATATGCCATTTGCAAATGTCTTCTCCCATTCTGTCGGTTGCCTTTTAGTTTTGTGGATTGTTTCCTTCACTGTGCAAAAGCTTTTAATCTTGCTGAGGTCCCGAAAGTTCATATTTGCTTTTATTTCCCTTGCCTCCGAAGATGTGTCTAGGAAGAAGTTGCTGTGGCCGAGGTCAAAGAGGTTGCTGCCTATATTCTCCTATAAAATTTTGATGGTTTCCTGTCTCACACTTAGGTCTTCCATCCATTTTGAGTTTATTTTTGTGTATGGCGGAAGTAAGTGATCCGGTTTCTTTCTTCTGCGTGTAACACAGCTGGCTTCGGGTCAGGAGATAATGGGGCCAGGACTTCAGCGGGGGAGGGATAACTCAGGAAGGATAGTGGTTGTGCCCTTTGAGATAGGAGTGAAGATGAGACGCAAGCGACAGCTCAGTCAGGAGGCTCTTATTACAGAGGGTTGTCCTGCCTACGTCCTGCCGTAGCCCTTATGGCGTGAGACTTGATCACTTCAGACCAAGACAATTGCTTCCAATTCCCAAGCCTTCTAAGACTACGTTTCCACTTATACAGTGTATGATTTGAACGTAAAATTTTGGTGCCTGGGTAGCTCAGTCGCTTAAGTGTCTGACTTTTGATTTGGGCTCAGGTCATGACCTCATGGTGCATGAGATCAATCCCTGTGTCAGACTCTGCACTGATAGCTCAGAGCCTGCTTGGGATTGTCCGTCTCTCCCTCTCTCTCTGCCCCTTCTACATGTGCCCTTTCTCTCTCTCTGCCTTTTAAAAATAAAAAATATTTAAAAAATATTAAAAAATAAATAAACAAATAAATAAATACATACACCTAAAATTTAACATGACACAAGCAAACACCTCAAGTTGAACCTAATTTTATGCCTTTGATGTTGACCCGGTCTGCTTATCCTTCTGCCCCCCACTACGATTCCCCAGACAGACACCCACAGCACCCACAGGAGACCTTCTGGTCAGTGAGGCTGTCCCAGCGGTGAAGTCACTTTTACCAGACTGTCTTAGAAGACATGTGCTTGGCCTCATGGCCCGAGGCTCTCAGAACCCATCTTCGGAGTTCTGAGCATACCTCTAAATTCTTTAGAGTGTGGGTCCAGTGAGTGGAGTTGCTCAGGAAACTTGTTCACAACAATCGCCTCGTGTCTAGCAGCTGAGGTGGCTTTCAGACTTCTCTAGGAAGTCAGACAAATAAAGGCAAATAAAGATCCAGCGCCTTGTACATCCATGCTCTGGAAAGAAAACAAAACCTATACAGTATCAGGACGAGGGCGTGTAAACTTATGCAAGTGTGTGCAAGTTTCCTGCAGAGAAACTTCTGGGAGATACTGGATCTACCGGGCCTCTGCGTTCAGCGTGGGTAGATTCTGTTCAGGTGACTTGTAGTTACCCTCGCCAGCACGCCTCCCTCCTACTCTTCCTTCTCCTATGTGTAGTTTTCAGAGCTGTTTACACAATCTCTTGATATCTTTCCTTTCCATAAACCCAAGTTCCTAAGCCTGATCCATGCTGCTGCTTCCATATTGGCGGCTGTGTCCCACCTCCTTCCCAGCCCTCTGTGTACCTGATCCAACCCAGAGCAGATCTAAGGAAGGGTGGGAGACATCAGCGAAGACTGACCCTTGGGACTGTCCAGCTGGACAGCACAGACCAAAAGCCAAGTGATGGGGAAACACGTGACTGACGCCACATGACCCAACGAAGCTCCAAGCTGTTTTACGCCCACTTTCCTCTGAGATCTCTGGCACCCTCTCTCCCTCCTTCCTCAGCTCTGATGTTGGTTGATTTTTTTTTTTTAATCTTGCTGCAAAACCTATTCAGAAAGAATGGCAAGGGAAGGTTTTATTTAACACTCTCACTTCTCTCCCCAGAAGTCTTCCTTTGCCCTTTTCCATGGACCCCTTTTATGGAAGAAGAGACTCTTCAGGTTATTACAACGGGGATGATGGCAAAAGTAAGACCACAAGGGAGCCGCTTTGATGAGCAGTGTGCTCATGAGAAATTCTCCACCTAGCATTGTATTAACTGTATCTTCTGTATTTTTTGTGCTCTGGCATTTGGGGCTCACTAACCAAGGAAAGACTGCCCCTCCCAGGGCTAGACAGTTCTTTGAGAAAGCAAACAACTCCCTTGTGAGTGTGCCTTTCATATGCAAACCAATGAATCCAGAGCCTACTCAGCCACCAGCTTTACCACCTTTATCAGGCCAAACCACTATCCCCTCTTCCCTAATATCCTAGCGGGGATAACGGACAACTAGAGACAACACCTAAGCCCCAGAGACCTCCAGTCCATCCTAAACTTGTTCAGCTACTCATTCTCCCTCACTCACTTCTCCCTGACAAAAAACTACTACACAGGCTTTTGCCCATGCTTTCCCCTCCCTCCTTCTGCCTCCTGACACTTCCTTGTGTCACCCTGCACAGCACGCCATTCCCCTCCTCTTGAGACCCTGAGTAACAAACTATCTTTTCAATGGTGATCATCTCCTGATCTCTTGGCCCCACCATATCTAAATGAAAGCAAAATCCCAGGTGCGTTTTAAAACCAGCAGAGAGGCCAGAGACCTTGGTTAAGCTCTGCCCCTTTCCGAGGGGCTGTGTCACTCTCTGAAATGAAGACGAGATTTCGAAAGTTTTAGAAAAAACCCAGCTGTGTGCCACCCCTCGTGGTAATGGCAGCAGCATCTCTTGCCTTGAGGTCTGCCCAGCAAGTGGTCAGCCCCTTCTTGTCACTCCTGGGCTGAGGTCGAAGAGACCAGAACCTCGTCTTTCAGACAATCCCTGTTGTTTTGTAACCTGAACCTCGGGCAGCAAAAGGGGAGGTGTTGAAATTTACCTCCTTCTAGATGAAGACCTGTCCCAAGTTCAGAGTCACAAGTTAAAGACGGAGACACACTGAAG
The DNA here is from genome assembly GCA_030068075.1 of Paguma larvata. NCBI lineage: Eukaryota > Metazoa > Chordata > Mammalia > Carnivora > Viverridae > Paguma > Paguma larvata. The sequence goes on along the minus strand of CM057834.1, from coordinate 85,666,483 downwards.
AGGCTTGGCTAATTTGATTAAGTCCAACTGCTATTTATGGAGGATGTATTGTGTGTGCCAGACACCCCGTGATGGGGAGTGCTGAGCAGTGAGGTTCCAAGGAGCCAAGTCATGAAGGACACCATAGGCCATGCTAAGGATTAGTTTTTCTGTATCCTCAGGGCACAGGTGAGTCAGAAGGAGATTTAAAAAGGACAGTGACATGACCCGATTTATGTTGTAAGAGTTTATCTAGATTGCTGTGCATAAAATCATAGGGACGCCGACAGTAGACTTGAAAGAGAAACAACGAAGTTGGCTTAGATGAAGTTAATATATTTGCTACCGTTAAAGAGAATTGGACACACAAGAGGCATATTTAGGAGGTGAATTTGGCAGAAGTTGGGAAGAATTGCATATGGTGGACCAAGCTGCATCCGGTTTGGGTGTTTAGTGAATGTTGGTGTCATTTGAACGTGGTGCAAGCAGTTTCCCTCCTTCTCTGGGCCTTAGTTTTTTTCTACAGTTCTTTCCAGCTTTCATAACCTAGAGTTCTACTTCCCAGGAAGAAAATTTCTCTGCAATAAGATGGGGGCAAAAAAAGGGGGAAGGGATGTTTACACTAATGGGCCCTGAAGTCAGCCTTTGAACATTTCGCCAGGCTGGGGTTCCGCAGAGGACTGAGGACATGTAGGTCTTGGCCAGAAACTACCCACGATGGCCACCTTGTATGCTCCTCAGGAGAAGCATCTTAAATATGCTGCCCAACTTCCATCATTACTCAGCCTCCTTGGAAGTGATCGAAGGGAAGGTGAATAGTGTGTGCAAAAAGTATTTCGGTCAAACTCCTATTAAGAGGAATTGGGCAAAGAAAAGACCAGGATCCGAAACCACTATTCTCTTCTTATAAAGCCAATCACAAGGGAATTCCACACATGCCAAATTGTCTTAATCTATTTGGGCTGTTACAGGCTGGGTGGCTTTAGCAACAAATGTTTAGTTTTCCCGGTTCTGGGAGCTGAAAAATCCAAGATCAAGGCGCCGGCAGATTCAGTGTCTGGTGAGAGCCTACTTCCTGGTTTATGGATGGCCATCTTCTCTCTGTGTCCTCACGTGGCTGAAGGGTCGAGAGTGGTTTCTGGGGTCTCTTTTATAAGGGCATTAATTCCATATATAAGGGCTCCACACTTACGACCTAATCACCCCCCAAAGTCCCCTTCTCCAAATACCATTACATCGGGCATTAGGATTTAACAAAAATTCGGGGGAGACCAGTCTATAGCAAAGATCTTAGAAGTCCGGTCCTGGGCTCCCACATCTCCCAGCCGCAATTGGTTCATGAAGAGAAGCTGTGCTCTCACTAGAGTGGGGAGGACATGCAGGAGCTGGAGGGTTCTCAGACCTGGGCCCGCACCTGCTCTACCTCTGTCAAGCCCTGGCTAGCAGAGGAACTTCGAAGGAGCCCCGGGCCAGACCCACCTGTGTAAGTGGGATGGCACAGTGATGGGCCAACCGTGGGCACCCTCCTTGATGACTGAGCCCCGAATCGAACATCTGATGGAGGTGGTGTGTGGGAAGAACAGACACTGACTCTGCTTTGTCCATGGCCCAACAACCACAGCTGCTACCCCTGGAGACATTTTCTGGTGACACAGAGGCTCAGCCCTCCTTCCTTCATAAGGTGTTCATAACAAGTATGAATCTCCATCCAAAAAATGCAGGTGGGCAAAAAGTAAAAACCATACTTTTTGTTGTGAACCCCCATTCTGCCGGACTGGTGGACATTCGGCCTTCCAGTTGGGGCTCTCCCTCTTTTCTGGAGTTTGTGGCTAAATTTGGAAGTAGTTGGGTGGTGTGGAGGCTTGGGGAAGGCCCCGACTGGCCTTGAGACACGTGTGCTCACAGGCGTCCCGTGAGGTGTCCGCCACACTTCTAACCCACGTTCATCAATTCACGTGTGTCCCACTGAGAAGGCCTTGTCTCTCAGACCCATGGGCCGGCTTGACCACCTCTGATTCTCTGCTTCAGTGTCCTGGTGGTGCCGTCTGTGACTCTACTGCTTGGGCCTGTCAGACCAATGGTCCTTCTCTGGGGTCTTGCTGGGGCACGACCACCTTGTACCGTTCCTGCCCCCCCCCCCACGAATGCTCTTGCTTTTCCTTTTCGCCTCACCAGTGACTTCCTCAGCTACCTGCATGGTGAAATCCCTCCCTCTGTAAGACAAAAAAAATTTTTTTGCCAGAGAAACGTAGTACCATTATTATTTCCAAAACATTATTCTTCCACAGTGTCTTCCTAATGAGTTTCTGGGTCCCCACAAAGAAGGGAGTCATGGGGCTCTGCCCCCACACAAACTGTCCTTAGCTCTGTGGGTAAGTCATTCCCCAGGGTCATCAGAGAGAGCTAGCCAAGATTGGACAGTGGACAGAGACCTCTCCTCCCTCCTCCTGGTGCTGTGCTCACCCCTGACTGGAGCACCGAGCCCTCCCCAACTAAGGGCCCCGCAGAACTTTTCTTGAATTTGGATTGGCTTCTGAGTGTCTTGCTTAAAGGGGGATGCAGAGTCCCCGTAGATTCTGCCTTAGAAGCAGCAGTAAATGTACACTGCCTCCTGCCCAGATCTCCATCCTCAGTCGTTGTCCCATCTCTGGGCCTCGGCTGCCTGCTGTGGCAGGGGTGTGGGGTCAGCTGGGTCTAGAGTCCTGTGGGACCCTCATGACTCCTGCCTCTGCTCCCCCTCGTCTCCTGAGACCTTTCCAAGCACACCTTACTTTCACGCTTCGAGCTGAAAGGTCTGGGTTTATGCGTCAAGGCTCCCATGAAATGTCAACAAATCCTAGAAGACAGCCAAAGAGGACGCTGATAGGCCCTAAACTCTTAAGAGCGGTCTTAGCGCTATGCCTCATTCACTCTAGCTTTGCTGTGGGTTCAGAATCCTCGCCTGAATTCCGTTTCTGCATTAAGCTTCCCTGACTGTGGGCACTCTGGGGCCTCAGTCTTACCTGCCTCAGGTAGAGAGGCTCCTGCCTGATGGACGTGACATCTGCCAAGTGCCAGCCAGGGCTGCTGGTTCTCGTAAAAACCCCTCTGCCCTAGAGGTAGACCCCCAGCAGGTGCTTCTGGAACTGCTCGTTCCCTCTCTGAGAAGAGGATCAGTTCTTTTTGTTTTTTTAAGTTTACTTATTTATTTTGAGAGAGAGTGAGAGAGCAGGGGAGGGGCAGAGAGAGAGACGGGCAGAGGGAGAGAGAGAATCCCAAGCAGGCTCCACACTGTCAGCACAGAGCCCCATGCAGGGCTCCAACTCACGAACCACGAGATCATGACCTGAGCTGAAACCAAGAGTCAGAGGCTTAACCAACTGAGCCACCCAGGCACCCCAAGAGGATTAGTTCCTTGCAAAATTCCAAGGCTGGCATAGGGGGCTTAAAATCCACCCTCTATTGCCTCTTTTTCTAGTATCCTCTTGTGATTTGGAGATTAATCTTGACTCCAAAGTCCATATCACCTAGTTTCTTTGTCCTGCTGATGGTCTTGGATATGCCCAAGTCATTTAATGTTCTGTGGGCCATCCCCCGTGCACCCTGAACCCCTCCCCCCCTCCAGGAGGCTCCAGGACCCCAGGATGCTGCCCAGCTCCCCACAGCCTCGGCATGGCTCTCCCTCTTGGGCCTGTGATCAGTCCCTTCTGTCTGAGGAGTCTTGGCAAACAGGGCGAGTCCCCTACTGGAGGGCAAGCCTCTCAGTCTGAAAAATCAGGGCTGCAGGAAATTAACATTATTCTAAAACTTGATCAGTTCAGGGTTCCTGCCTGGCTCCTTAGAAATGTATCTTCTAGACTAGGCAGAGAGTGGGGGGAGGAAATCATAGGCACAGAAAACGCACATCAATTGTGCAAAAACAGTGTCTGCCAGCTAAACGGACCTCCTGTTCACTGGGGAAGGGGAGGTGGGCAGCAGATAATCACCTTCTAGGCTGTGCTTAGTAGAGGAGAGAGAGCTGGATAGCAGTTCTAGAGGGGCCGGGGGAGCGTACGAAGCCGGCACGCTCCCCCGTTGTACTTCTTGCCATGTGGCTGGTTCACTCACTGCAGTAGAGTTCTCATGGGAATTTACATGGGGAAACCCACTGGGCTCCTTCACACGGGACGCTTCCCATCATGGTAACTGTGGAGAGTAGCCAGTTCCTTCCTGTGTCTTCTGCCTTTCTTCCCTCTCCTTCAGAAAGACTGTCCCTTCCCCATTCTGTGTGCCTCCCAGAGAGCTGCCCATTACAGGACCCCATTCAACCCCGATCCCAGTGGGCTGCCTGCATGGGTGGGCACAGAACCCAGGCTGGGCCGATCAGATCTTGTCCCCTTGGAATTTGACTTCTGAGTGATGGTTCGAGGAACAGACGGTGGGTGGGGCTGAGTACCTGACAGTACTACCCTGGAAGAGAAAGCCCCTGGATTCCTGTCCCTGAATTCACTATTGCCATCTTTCCTAATCCCTGCTTCTTCCACTCTTCATTCACTGAGTTACCTACTAGCGTTTTTCAAATAAATGCCCATTTCTGGCTTCAGTTGGTCGGAGTCAGTTTCTGCTCCTTGCAACCTAGAATGCTAACTCCTAGTTTCTGGTTTACACCAATCAGGGGTCCTGTGATTTCCCAGATCCTCGAATGGCCAGGCAGTAACAGGGTGAGTCTTGGGTTGCCAAGAAAGACTTTGGAATACTGTCCTCTGGGTACATGGCTCACAAGGTGACACAAAAGGCTGAAAACTGGTGGTCAGGCCCAGGTGAAAGGTCACACGGGGCACCCCAACAGACAACTTCAAGGTGATGGAGTCTGTAAGTTTAGGACTTCTCATGGCAGAGCTGTCTCTGCATGAAAATCCACCTGACTTTCATTGATCCCTCTCGTCCAGCCTACTGAAGCCCACCCTTCTCTCCCAGCCTCAGTGGCCCAGCATGGGGAAGAAGAGTGCGCTATAAGGTGGAGCTGGAATTGCAAAGACACCAAAGCTGGTTGCAGGACCTGCTCCTGCTAAGAAGGGATAGCTTGGAATAGCAGTTAAACTTTGGCAATTCATTGTCAAATTCTAGAATCCGCCTGATCATCTTAAAGTAATGGTTTCCTTTTCCTTTTTCTTTCTTCTTTTTTCCAATGTTTATTTATTTATTTAGAGAGATAGAGAGCACATGAGCAGGGGAGGGGCAGAGAGAGAGGGGGAGAGATTGAATCCCAAGCAGGCCCCTTGCTGACAGCGTGGAGCCTGTCCTGGGGTTTGAACCCACAACCCATGAAATGATGACCTGAGCCGAAATCAAGAATTGGATGCTTAACCAACTTAGCCACCCAGGTGCCCCTAATGTAGTGGCTTTCAAACCTACTCTCCAAAGCTGGTTGGGATCTTAATTCCATAGTCGGCATCCCCCAGGTCAGTTCCATTCCATCAAGGTGTCCAGTCCTGGTTCCCGGGACCCCCCTGCATAGTCTCCCCTCAGCCCTGCTTGTCCAACACAAGGGCTTGGACCCTGAAAAACAAAGATAAGCCGAAGGGGCTAGCCAGAACCATTTAGTTACAGGAGCGTATAGAGAAAAGGTTTTTATTATGACTTCCGGTAACTAGTCCCCAAATCCTGCCCATGGTCTACAAGAGTGAACTCAAAGAAAAGTTTGTTGAGTTCTGGAAGAAAAAAGCAGGATTCAGCTGAAGAGGAGGAAATAAGATTTTTAAAAAGTACTTCGTTATATTCTGTTTAAATGTATTTATTTAAATCATTCTTAACATTGTATGATTACAGATGAAAAATTACATGCTGAAGACTTTCAAAGTTGAGTTTTTTAAAAATGTTTTTGGACTGGTATTCTAGAGCAGGAGTCAGCAGACTTTTTTTTTTTGCAAAGGGTCAGGTGGTGAATTGGTTTAGGCTCTGTGGGCTGTCACAACCATTCAGCTCTGCCGTTGTAACTCAACAGCAGATTTAGAGTATCCGAGTGAATGGGCCTGGATGTGTTTCAATAAAACTCTATTTACACAAATAGGCAGTAGGCCAGATTTGGCCTGAGTCACAGTTTGCCAACCCCTGTTAGATAAACTGAGATTCAATTAAGCTTGAGGATGAGAATTATTGAGACCACGAAGTCATAAATCAAGAGCGACAATCCCCTTGAGGGGGTTCTCCCAAGCTGCAGGAACCAAAATTTGAAGTAAATAATTTTGCAAATCCAAGCCTGAAAGTCTGTATTTCTCATGAAAAAAGTTAGAGCTCAATAAGGATGTAGGGCACCCACCCTCCAACGGTAAAGAGTGGTTTCTTGACCTTTCAGATCGAGAGTATATGAACTTAGATGTTCACTTGAGTGAAGCATCCCATAGACAAGTAGCCTTGAAATTGCTTCTCCAGTCCTCTCTTGGATTACTTTTGCCACACTTTAGACCATTAATTCTGCTGCATAAAAATATTTTGAGGTTATTAGCATTGGGAGAGATGTGCACTTGGTTGCTTGCTGTGGATCACGATGGTTCACTGAGGAAAATGAGGGAAGGCTAACTGGGTCTGAAGAGCAAAGCCAAGGGCTACGCCTTCAGGTTTGTTGTACCTTTTCTTGAGAAACTCTGTTGGCCTCCTTCATTCTCGTTGTCAGGTGTGGTTTGCCTCACGGCTGTCCGTTGGCATATTCCCTCCTACAGTAGCCAACAGCCAATTTATCTGCAGTGGCACAAAGGTCCAGGTCAAGCCTTCCTGCGTAGCCTACTCCACACACAAAGACGGCGCATCCAATGGGGCCATCGTTCATTATGTATGGGAAGCCTGGTGCCTTTCTCCTCCAAAAGGAGCTGGGGCTTGAGGAACTGCTTCAAATTTAAAAGATGTTTAGGTGTGAAAATGGAATGGGAGAATTTTCATTTCCTTCATGTGTCTGAGGAAAGATCATGGGTTCCCAGACAGGCGCCATAGTCTAAAATTCCTCTATTTGAGCTTATTATTAGAACTTGATTTCCATAACTTGAAACACAAGGGTTATAAAGAATCACGTGTAAATGTGCTGACTGTATTGAGAGCTTCGAGCTGGGGTACGTATGGGACGGCAGGATGATTCCAGACGGGGAGAGAGGGCAAGACCACCAGGGGGCAGCTGTGACTGTAGAAGAGTTGTGGAATACCACAGTAGCTTTAGGGTACGACATGGGAGCAGAAGCCGGGCCAGGTCAATGATAAGCTGAGGGGCCATAGTCTGTAGAAGTGACTCCTGAGCGGTGGAAGGTAGAGGAAAAGGAGAGGTAATGGTTTGGTTCCTCATCTGAACTGCTGGGGGTGGGGGTAGGGTTGGGTGGGGACTCCATGGACAGCAGCAGTGGCCACAAGCCAAAGGACTTACGTGAGGAACCATGTGAGACAAAGAGTGTCAGTCCCAGAAGAGAGGACTTAATGAGTGAGGAAGTTTCTGGAACATATTGTCTAGGCAACCAAACAAAATGGGTAATAGGAAGCCATCTTTCTGCTTTACCTTCAGTTGTGTGTAGCTAAGGATTTTACCTCATACCGTAGGGGAGTTTAACTATATACCTAAACAGTCACTAGGGAGAGGAAAGAACATAGCCAAGAAAGGCGGGACCTTCAGTGTGGGGAGGATAGAGTCTTTGAGAAGTCCCCTTCTTCCATGTTATTCCAGAAGCTGACAAGAAAAAGACATGTCTGACACGAACCCAACTTTGCCCATGCCCCTCAGGTCTGTGAGGGTAAGGGTCATGGTGGGCAGTAGAGGCAGCCCCCCACTCTGCCCCACACCCACCAGGTCTTCCTGGAGCAACGAAGCCCGTGCTGCTCAGCACAGAGATCCACGTGAATGGTGGCACCTGCTCTCTCTTCACCTCATAACTTGCCCAACTCAGAACTGCACCTTTAGTGTGTTCAGAGAAACCCAGCAGAGGCAGGAATCCACGCCCTCCCAAAGGTAACCAGTCTCACTTTCATTTCTGAGGTGAACCCGTGGCCCCGGGGTGCCATTTGTAGAGGATCCACATTTCCCTTCAGGGAGAGTGTGGGGAAGCCTTCTCTTAGGCCATCTCCCCAGAGCCTCATCCTTTACATCTTCAGACCCAGAGGGCATGTCTCCACTAGGATCTCCTTGGCCTCAACAGCCTGTGGAACAAGACTATCTGGGTTTTGAATCTCATCTCCTACATTTGTTGTGAACCTTGGGCAAAGAGCTCGACAGGTCCGTCAACACCTTAATTTCTTAATCCGTAAAAAAGTAATGTGAACGCTAGTTTGTCTTAAATATTAAATAAAGTAATCCTAAAAAGGTGTAGCACAGTGTACATAGCTAAGTATTCAGTAAGGTCAGCTACTTACCTCTGGTTTTCTGTCACAGCCCAAAACAAGTCTGTGCCCTCCCTTGTCATACACCTCATTGTTGCATTATTTTTTTCAGGGCTTCCTCTTGGACCAATTCCCACTGACATCTATGTGTATCCCACCATGTGTTTCCTGAAACTTAGGACTCAGTGCCACCCATTCCAGAACATTCCACCATCACGAGTAGCTGGTAGTTGGCTTGCTTTGGACTTCATGGAGGGGGCTTTATTCAGAGTTTTTGAGGAGGGCCTTGTGCAGAATAAGAACAAGACTGCACCCTCTTGGACTTCTCTCTCTGCAAGGTGGGTTATTAGATATTTCCGGGTGTTGGAAAGATAAGCACCTGAGGATTAGAAGCATGTTTTCTCAGGTTCTCAGCTGAAGGCTTTGTTCTCCCAACACACCTCGTCAGTGTCTCCAGATCAACAGTAATGCCCTTTGTTTCGTGATGATTTCATTATTACCTCTCAGAGGCCAGGCTGCTTGGACTTATCTTTCCAGTGCTTTCCATTCCCGTTCAACAAGTCATCAAGAACCAGCCTGAAAAAAATGCAAAGCCTGTGTGTTCAGCCCAGAGCCTCGCCCTCAGCCCCCTCCTCTCCTGCCTCCTAGAAGCAGACTTCCAGAAAGTGCTAGTGCTGTCATGCCACTCCCCAAACGGCTGTGCCTGATTTGTTTCCCGTAGTGCCATAGGGGATCATTAACTTTTCTGCACTTACTCGAACTTAATTATGAAACATTCGCTGCACCTGAATGCACCTTGGTCTGTGGTGATTGGAAGCGGCCAGAGTGGAAGTGTGGAAGCCCCACCCTGCTCGGAGCCAGCCCAGGAGCCCTGTCTTTCTCCCTCTCTTACTATTTTGGCAGGCGGCGAGACGTTAATCTCTTCCAACTGGGGCAGTGGCACTTTGTTTTCATCCTGAGAGGAGGCCAAAAGGTTGTCATGACCTCTGCCATCGCCAGCCGGGAGCATTCCGAAGCCATGGTGAGTGGCCTGAGAAGAGAGGGGGAAAGACAAGAGGGGGGTCAGAAAGGAAGAAAGAGGCCTGGAGGGGGTCCCCAGCAGGGAGTGCCAGTGTCCCCATGTATTATTCGTGCTCAGGACCCAGGACAACGGCTCCCGTTCTAGACCAGATTTTAGATTATTGGGCAGGTGTGCGGCTGCCCTCCCAGCCTCGCCTTCGTGAGGCCGAGATTCCTGCCCGAGGGCTAAACCCTGTGAGTAAATTTGAAAGGAGTTGGAAGATCCTCTTCGTTTTACCTTTATTCACAGGTTGGTCTCTGCTGAATCTAAATATTTTTTTTCGAGGTTTCTCAGTGTTACAATTTCTTTGGATAGAAGGACTTTCTGAAACAAAACAAGGGCAAAGAGAGAGCTTAGCAGAGAGAGAGAGAGAGAGAGAGAGCGCTAATATTTACCAAACAACCAATACTCCCCGGCACTTTTTGTGTTTTATTTTCTTCCTTCTGAGCCAGTAACTCGGGCGCTTCTGTTCCCAGATGAGGAACCTAAGGTCCAGAGAAGCAGAGTGACGGTAACCCCTCTGGAAGCTTCTCTGGCAGGGCCTCCAGCCCTGACCCCCACCACCTTTCTGACCTAGTTTTGACCACTTGAAAATGACAGGGTGAACCCAGTGAAGACGCTCTGATCTTGCCAGAGAGCTCCCCTGTGCCCGGCCAGGGCTGCGGCCCAGGGTGTCTGTGGGGTGGGTGTCACCCAAGGACCTCGACTGGGCTCTCAGAGCTGCTCGGCCTTCTGTGGAAGAGGCCCTGGCCATCTCTTCTGGAAAATCATGGGAGGCCCCTGAGACAACTCTCTTCACTTCTCTTCAGAATTCTTTCTGCCACTACCTCAGGCAAACAAAACAAACATCTTGGGAAAGAAACCGAAGGCTCCCACATTTTGGCTCTCTGGGGTCCGGCGGGTCTGGGCATTTCCCGCCCCTCTCTTCAGTGGCCTCTCTTCCCTTCCACATCAGCACCCACTTTTCTAGGATGTTTTTGGTTTCACGTTGCATTGTTCTGCTAGAAACTTATGGGAACCTTGTCAAGGAGAAGACAGCTTCCCGACCCTGAAAGCTCATGGCCCAGCCAGGGGGAGGCGGGGCTCACAGAAATGTTTCTGGTATGAGAGAGAAAACGGCACATTATGTAACAGAGAGACACAGCGTGCTGTTGCGAGTTACCGGGAGAAAAATTGTATGGGCGGAGGAGGTCAGGAGAGGTGGCGGGAGGAGGCCGAGAGCTCTTGAGAGCAGGGGGCTCAAGTTGGGGGCACAGGGTGAGCTAAGGCACTGATGCAGGACAATGGAGGCCACGTCCGGAGAGACCTGTACCACCCCAGTGGCTAGAGCTGGGATAATCTGGAGTGTTAGGAAACGCACCTGGAGGGCCAGGTGGGGGAACGGAAGCCGTCGGGGGTGGGGGGGTATGAGTGGAGTCAGAGGGGCGAGGCATCTACCTTCCTTCCGGGAACTCCACCTTCCCGCTCTGGCGGTCCCTGCACCCGAGTCCCCGGCAGCCCTGGGGAGTTGGCATTGCACTCTCTTGCATTGGCACGTTCCGTCCACAAGCGCTGACTGCTCTGGAAGCTGGGACGACCCAACCCAGAAGAGTAAGGCTCAATTCGTGCATTCCTGCCCATTCGAGGTCAAGATCCCCACTTCCCTGTCTCGGGGGGAAATCTGCCCATTTTCCGACCTCGGAGCTGGACCCCACCTCTCCTCCACAAAGTCGCTTCTCTGCCAGGGCTTCAGGCAGTGCGCCCACTCCCCGTGCGTGGCCCCGGACTTCACGTGCAGGCCTGCTGAAGACGTAGAATAAGACAATCACCAGTCTTTTGAGTCTGGACCTAGAAATCCCAAGCAGGCCAACCGTTATGCCTGTCCCAGTGCCTCCTGCGGGCCACCCAGCTCTCCAGTTGAAATCGGAAAGTCCACTGATTCCTCTGGAAATGCCCCTATGTGGGGCACCTGGGTGGCTCAGCCAGTTAGGCATCTGATTCTTGTTTTTGGCTCAGGGCATGGTCTCATGGTCATGTGATGGAGCCCCTGTCGTGCTCTCAGCTGATACGGAGCTTGCTTAAGATTCTCTCTTTCTCTCTCTCTCAAAACAAAAACAAACAAACAAAAAAACAAGTCCTTATGTGCCCGTCTCTTGTTCCCAGCAGATGGAAGACAATGGACACAACTGTCACAGTGACGGCCCAGACAGGAGGAACGGTGGGCAGTCCAGGAGCTCCAGTGGCAACAGCCTGGTCTACAGCATCCTGGATGTCCCACCATGGCATCTCAGCATCCTCATGGGGATCCAGGTAGTGCCACCCAGCAGGCACTGCATGCAAAGAGGCTTTGCCTCCATAGCGACATCGATACACAGCCAGGTCAAATTAGTCAAGATCCCCAACTTCAGACACTGAGAACCTTGTCTTCCATGTAGTTGACCTCCAGGGGGACTCAGAGTCTCTCCTTCTCTCAGGTGTTGGGTGTGGGGGCAAGAAATTAGGGGAGGAGTCTCCCTCATGCTAAGCTTATGGGTCACATCAAGGACACTGTGTCATTTTTTCTTCAAGATACCAATTTCAATTTATTTCACTTGCAACAGCTAAAAAATGTGATAACCAATGCTTGGGGAATTTTGCGAAACAAGTACCCTCAAACACTTCTGTTGGAACATTATTTGATGCAACTTTTCTGGATGACAATTTGGTGGTTTCTATCAACATGTAAATCATATACCCTTGAACCCAGTCCCCAGTGCTTAAGAAGTTTTCTGTGGCTATATTGGCAGGACTTGTTAAGATAAGTAAAAAGATGTTCTTGTAACATTATTGGAAATAGTAACCTCAAACCACGCAACAAACAAATAAACAAAACCCTAGAAACCACCCCAACATATCTGTATTTGTTGGTTAACAAATTGTGACACATCTTCTCAAAGGACTTTTTTATGCAGAGAAGAGAAAAGAGAAAGATATGTATTTCTCTTGCAGTTAGAGAATGTTCCCCAATATATAGTAAGTGAAAAAATCAAAGTAAGTAACTGTATAGAGTGTTATCTTGTGTGTGTGTGTTAAAAGCACAGAGATGGAAAGACAGAAATAAGTATATGCAGTGATTTGGGGGGATTTGAAGGATTCATGAGAAATTAATAAAGGTGTTTAGCTTTGGGAAGAAGAACTAGGAAAGGGGACGTGGCTTTCTGCTGTCCCTTTTTATTTTGTAGCTTCTCATGACATGAATTTTCCAAACTCATGGATGTGTCTCTTTCAATTTTACAAACTGCTCAATATGGGATATTAGAGATGGGCTACGCTTCTTGTTTACATATCTATGCTTTTCTATAAAGTAAGAAAAGCAATCGCCATACTGTTTTAAAAATATTATTATGGGCCAATAAAATGGATAATATAGATCTGTATTCACTGACTCAGAACTGTAAGGAATTTAAGAAAGCCAAATGCTGCTGTCCAGTTTCCCCAACACCTTTTGTGGAAAAGACTGTCCTTTCCCCTTTGGATAGTCTTTCCAGCTTTGTCAAAGATGTATTGACCATATAGTTGTGGGTCCACTTCTGGATTTTCTATTCTGTTCCATTGCCCTAGGTGTCTGTTTTTCTGCCTGTAACGTACTGTTTTGATCACTACGGGTTTGCAATATAACATGAAGTCTGGAATTGTGATGCCTCCGGCTTTGCTCTTCTTTTTCAGTATCGCTTCGGTTATTTGGGGGGTCTTTTGTGGTTCCATACAAATTTTAGGATTGTTTGTTCTAGCTCTGTGGAAAATGCTATTGCTATTTTGATAGGGATCTTGCTAAATGTGTAGATTGCTTTGGGTGGCATAGACATTCTAAAAATACTCGTTCTTCCAATCCATGAGCATGGAATGTCTTTCCATTTCTTTGTGTCCTCTTCAATTTCTTTGATCAGTGTTTTATGGTGTCCAGAGTACAGGTCTTTCACCTCTTTGGATAGATTTATTCCTAGGCATCTTATTACTTTGGGTGCAGTTGTAAATGGGATTGTTTTCTTAATTACTCTTTCTGCTCCTTCCTTATTGGTGTATAGAAATGCAATAGATTTCTGTACACTGATTTTGTATCCTGCAGCTTCACTGAATTCATGTATCAATTCTAGCAGTTTTGTGGTGGAGCCTTTCAGATTTTCTTTATATAATATCATGTCATCTGCAAATAGTGAAAGTTTTACTTCTTCCATACAAATTTGGATGCCTTTTATTTCTTTTTGCTGTGTGATTGCTGAGGTTGGGACCTCCAATAGTATGTTGAATAAAACTGGTGAGAGTGGGCATCATTGTCTTATTCCTGACCTTAGGGGGAAATCTCTCTCTTTTCCCACATTGAGGATAATATTAGCTGTGGGTTTTTCTTATATGGCCTTTGAGGTATATTCCCGCCAAACCTACTTTGTTGAGGGTTTTTTTTTTTTATCATGAATGGATGTTGTATTTTGTCAATGCTTTTTCTGCATCTATTGAAATAATCATAGGGCTCTTCTCCTTTCTTTTATTGATATGATGGATCACGTTGATTGATTTGAGAACATCGAACCACCGTTGCAACCCAGGAATAAACCCCTCATGATCGTGGTGAGTGATTTTTTAAATCCAAACTAGGAATTTGGTTTCCTAGTATGTTACTGAAGGTTTTGCATCTATATTCATATAGGCCTGTAGTTCTCTTTTTTAATGATGTCTTTATCAGGTTTTGGTATCAGGATAATGCTGGCCTCATAGGATGAATTTGGAGGTTTTCTTTCCTTTTCTATTTTTGGAATAGTTAAAGAATAGCAAGTATTAACTCTTCTTTAAATGTTTGATGGAATTTACCTGTGAAGCCATCTGGCCCTAGACTTTTGTTTGTTGGTAGTTTTTTGGTTACTACTTCAATTTCTTTGCTGGTTATCAGTCTGTTCAAATTTTCAATTTCTTCACAGTTTCAGCTTTTGGTATTGTATATGTTTCTAGGAATTTATCCATTTCTTCCCAGGTTGTCCAATTTGTCAGCATATAGTTTTTCATAATATTCTGTTACAGTTGTCTGTATTTCTGTAGTGTTGGCTGTTATTTCTCCATTTCTCCTCTCTCATCTGTGATTTTATGTATTTGAGACCTTTCTCTTTTCTTTTCGATAAGCCTGGCCTGAGGTTTATCAATTTTGTTGATTTCCCCCCAAAGAACCAATTGCTGGTTTCATTGATTTGTTCTGTTGTTTTTTCAGTTAATCATTTATTTCTGCTCTGATCTTTATTATTACATTTTTCCTGCTGGTTTTAGGTTTTGTTTGAGATTTTTCTTGCTTCTTAAGGTAGGTTTGTATTGCTATATACTTCCCTCTTTGAAGCACTTTTGTTGAATCCCAAAGGTTTTGGATTGTTGTGTTTTCATTTTCATTTGCTTCTTTTATATCCTGGTTGACACATTCACTGTTAAATTAGCATGCTATTTAATTTTCAAGTATTTGTGATCTTTACAGGTTTTTTCATGTGATTGACTTCTAGTTTTATAGCATTGTGGTCAGAAAACATGAATAGTAGGACTTGGATCTTCTTGAGTTTGTTGAGGCATGCTTTGTGGGCTGATATGTTATCTATTCTGGAGAATGTTCTGTGTGCACTTGAAAAAAGATGTGTATTCTGCTCTTTTAGGATGGAATGTTCTGAATGTATCTGTTAAATTCATCTGTTCCAGTGTGTGATTGAAAGCCGTTGTTTCCTTGTTGATTGTCGGTTTAGATGATCTGTTTATTAATATAAGTGGGGTGTAAAAGTCCCCTACTTTTATTGTATAATTATTGATAAGTTCCTTTATGCTTGTTATTAACTGTTTTTACGTATTTGGGTGCTCTATGTTGGGGGCATAAATATTTACAATTGTTATAACTCCTTGTTGTATTGTCCCCTTTATTATTATATAGTGTCCTTCTTTGTGTCTTGCTACAGTCTTTGTTTTAAAGTCTATTTTGTCTGAACTAAGTATTGATACTCTGACTTTCTTTTGACATCCGTTTGCATGACAGATATTTCTCCATCCCCTCACTTTCAACCTGCAGGTGTCTTCAGGTCTAAAATGAGTCTCTTATAGGCAACATATAAATGGGTCTTATTTTTTAATTCATTCTGTCACCCTAGGCCTTTTGATTGAAATGTTTAGTCCATTTGCATTCAAAGTAATTTTTAAAAATTTTTAATGTTTATTAATTTTTAATTAAAATATGTTTTTAATTTACATCCAAGTTAGCATATAGTACAATAATGATTTCAGGAGTAGATTCCAGTGATTCATCCCCTATGTATAACACCCAGTGCTCATCCCAACAAGTGTCCTCCTTAATGCCTCTTGCCCATTTAGCCCATCCCCCCACCCACAAACTCTCCAGCAATCTTCAGTTTGTTCTCCATATTTAAGAGTCTCTTATGTTTTGTCCCCCTCCCTGTTTTTGTATTATTTTTGCTTCCCTTCCTTTATGTTCATCTATTTTGTATCTTAAATTACATATATGAGTGAAGTCATAAGATATTTGTCTTTCTCTGACTAATTTTACTTAGCATAATACCCTCTAGTTCTATCCACATAGTTGCAAATGGCAAGACTTCATTCTTCTTGATTCCCAAGTAATACTCCATCATATGTATGTATGTATATATCTATATATGCATATATATATATATACAGACACACCACATAGCATATATATATATATATATATATATATGTATATACATATACACACACACACACACACACACACCATATACCATACACACACACATATATATATACATACCACATCTTCTTTATCCATTCATCTGTCGATGGACATTTGGGCTCTTTCCATACTTTGGCTATTGTTAATAGCACTGCTATAAACATTGGGTGCACGTGCCCCTTTGAAACAGCACACCTGTATCCCTTGGATAAATACCTAGTAGTGCAATTTCTGGGTCTTAGGGTAGTTCTATTTTTAATTTTTTGAGGAACCCTCATACTGTTTTCCAGAGTGGCTGCACCAGTTTGCATTCCCACCAGCAGTGCAGAAGAGATCCTCTTTCTTCGCATCCTCGCCAACATCTGTTGTTGCCTGAGTTGTTAATGTTAGCCGTTCTGACTGGTATGAGGTGGTATCTCATTGTGATTTTGATTTGTATTTCCCTGATGATGAGTGATGTTGAGCATTTTTTCATGTGTCCGTTAGCCATCCAGAAGTCTTCTTTGAAAAGTGTCTATTCATGTCTTTTGCCCATTTCTTCACTGGATTATTTATTTTTTAGGTGTTGAATTTGATAAGTTCTTTATAGATTTTGGATACTAACCCTTTATCGGATTGATATGTCATTTGCAAATATCTTCTCCCATTCTGTTGGAGAATCTACTGCTAGCCTTATCAAAAATCTTTTGTTGAATTTTTTTCCATCTCCGTGCAGAAGCTTCAAAATAATTATTGATAGATATGTATTTATTGCCATTTTATTATTTGTTTTGTGCCTGTTTCTGAAGATTTTCTCTGATCCTTTCTTATCTTTCTCTCTGTCATCGTTTGCTGATTTTCTTTAGTGATATATTTGGATTTATTTCTCTTTATTCTTTGCATGTTTATTAATGGCTTTTAATATATGGTTGCCATTAGGTTTGTATATAACTTCTTCTGCATATAGCAGTCTCTATTAAATTGATGGTTAAGTTTGAACTCATTCTCTTCTCCTCTCCTCCCCTATGTTTTAAGTATATGTTATTATACTTTATATTTTTGTGTGTGAGTTCCTTAACTGATTTTTTACAGAAATATTCATTTTTACTGCTTTTATGTTTCCTACTTTTATACTGTTACTTTGGTCTCTCCTTTCCACTCAGAGAATCTCCTTCTAATATGTCTTGCAGGGCTAGTTATTGGTCTACAAACTCCTTTAATTTTTGTTTGACTGGGAAACTCTTTGTCTTTCCTTCTATTCTGAATGATAGCCTTGCTGGATAGAGTATTCTGGGCTTCAGATTTTCCCATTCATCCCTTTAAATATACTATGCCACTTCCTTCTGGCTTGCAAAATATCTGTTGAAGAATCTACTGCTAGCCTTACGGATTTTCCCTTGTAAGATAATGACTTCTTCTGTCTTACTGCTTTTGAGGTATTTCCTTTATCACTATATTTTGCAAGTTTAATTACAACATGTCTTGGTGTGCACCTGCTTTTGTCGATTTTGTTGGGAATTCTCTGTGCCTCCTGGATCTGGATATCTGTTTCCTCCCTCTGATTAGGAAAGTTTTCAGCTCTTCTTTCTTCAGATATATTTTCTGCCCCCTTTGTCTCTCTCTTCTTCTTCTGGGACTCCTGTAATACAAATGGTATTATGTTCGATGGAGTCACTGAGTTCCCTAAATGTGTTCTCACTTTGTGTAATTTTTGTTTCCCTCTTTTGTTCAACTCGATTACTTTCCATTACTGTCTTCTAGGTCACGAACTTGTTCTTCTGCTTTTTCCATCCTGTTATTCATTCCATCAAGCATGTTTTTCATTTCGTTTGTTGAGCCCTTTATCTCTGCTGTGTTATTCCTTATCTCTGTGTTAAGGGTCTCACTCATGTCTTCCACTCTTCTTTTTAAGTCCAGCGAGTATCTTTATGATCTTTGCTTTAAGTTCTCTATCAGGCAGGTTATTTATATTTGCTCGTATTTACATTTGCTTAGATCTCTGGCCATGGCCTTGTCCTGTTCTTTCCTTGGGGACACATTTCTCTGTCGCCCCAATTTTCTGCCTCTCCATGTCTGTTTCCCTGTGTTAAGAAAGTCAGCTATGACTTTGGCTCTTGGAAGTAGTGACTTTATGAAGACGAGGTCCTGGAGTGCCGTGCGGTGCAGAGTCCCTGTTCACCAGGACCTGGCACTTCAGGAGTGTGTTGTTTATACCCTGATCTTGTGTCTGAACCGTCTTTCCTTTCAGTACAGTCGTCTGCGCTGACTCTCTGCCTGTCGTGGGCAGTGGTTGCTCTATGTGGTGTTAGTGGGACCCAGGCAGGCCAGCTCCGAGGGGGCATATCTGCCAGGGAATTTGGGAATGGGGTGGTGGTGTTAGCAAAATTTGTCTTGGGCCACTAGTCCTATGCCAGATTCCCCAAAGCACTGAGATGGTTGTTGGCTGGGGGTTGTATACCAGGGCGGCTAGGGGCGTGAGGCTGAGCTCATGCATGCGTGACAGTTGGGGAGAACCCGTGGCTGGGTGGGGCTAACACAAGGCTTTAACAAAATTTGTCCTGAGCCCTGAGCTGAGGCTACAAGTATCTGTGCAGCCCACCTCCCGCAGGTGGCTCTGTGTTTATGCTGAGGGGAGGGGAAGGAAAATGGCACCTGCCAGCTCCCTCGTTTTCAAAGACCCCCAACACACTCCAAAATCACTTTGACCAGATCTGTCTCCTATGTGCCCCAGAGGTTGTGTAAACTGCCATTTTTACGTTGCCTCTCCATGCAGGCTGCTGGCCCCTTACGGGCAGGGACCCAGCGATGACAGCCTTTCCAGCTCACCCAGTACTGAGTCAGCTGACTTTTAAAAATCCAGGCTCCAAGACTCCCTGGTTTTACAAACTCACCGAATTCAGCCCCTCTGGCTTTTAAAGCCAAACGTTACAGGGATCAGTCTTCCCTGTGTGAGCTCCCTGGCGTATGAGCCCATTTCTCTGCCCTGTCTGTGCGCACACCTCTCTCCCTCCCGCAGGCAGCCCCCCTCCACCTTTCTGACCTTCCTAAGCTTTCAGATGCAGCTTCTTCTCTGTATTTCCTTGTGGGGCTTGTTCTGCCAGTCTTCCGATCGCTCTCCGCTGTCCAGTTTATTGACCATTGACCGGGATGTGGATGACATCTAGTCGTAAGTGTGGGCGGGCGTCAGCTCCTCCTACTCGGCCCAAGTTCCAAGTGCCCTGCCCATTTTTCGAATCAGATCCTTTGGTTTCTGCTATTGAGCTCTATGAGTTCCTTATATTTTTCGGACATTAACCCCTTATCAGATTGATGGTTTGCAAATTGCAAGTACTTTCTTCTCTTCTTAGGATGCCTTTTTATTTCGCCGATTGTTTCTTCCGCTGTGCAGAAGCTTTTTTGCTTGATGTCGCCCCACGTGTTTATTCTTGCTTCTGTTGTGTGAGCTTTTGGTGTCATAGCTAATAATCTTTGTCAAGACCAATGCTAAGGAGCTTTTCCACTGTGTTTTCTTCCAGGAGTGGTACAGTCTCGGGCCTTATATTTAAGTCCTTAATCCATTTTTGAGTTAATTTTTGTGAGTGGTGCCAGATAGGAAGGAGTCTTTCATGCTTCTGTATGTGGTTATCCAGGTTTCGCAGTATAATTTCTTGATGAGACTTCCTTTCCGCTTGATCTTTTTGGCTTCCTTGTCAAGTATTAGTTGACCATATATGCATGGAGTTATTTCTAAGGGCTCTCAATTCTGTTCTACTGGTCTATTTGTGTACTTTTATGACAGTACCATACCGATTTTTTTTGTGGGTTTTTTTTTAAATAACGTTCTTCCAGTTTTCAAAAACTGCCATAAAATTTAGCAAAGAGTCTGTTTATTTATGTCATTGACAAACAAATGAAAATCTGGTATGTTTTTGTTATTTCATTTTTGTCTCACTTTTTAAGCTAAGTGAAAATTCAGCCAGCTCTCAAGTACCATACCGTTTGATGACGATACCTTTGTAACAAAATTTGAAATGAGGGGGGCACCTGAGCGGCTCAGTCGGTCGAGCGTCTGACTCTTGATTTCAGCTCAGGTCTTGATTTCACAGGTTGTGAGTTTAAGCCCCATGTCAGGCTCCACACTGAGCACAGAGCCTGCTTGAGACTCTCTCTCCCTCTCCCTCTCTCTCTGCCCCTCCCCTGTTTTCTCTTCTCTCTCTCTCCAAAAATAAAAATAAAAAAATAAAAAAATAAAAAAGTTTGAAATGAGGAATTAGGACGGCTCCAGCTTTGTTCTTCTTTTTAAGGATTGCTTTGGCTGTTTGAGGTCTTTGTTGTCCCGTACAAATTATAGCAGTGTTTTTTCTATTTCTGTGAACAATATCATTAAAATTTTGATACCAGTTTCATCAAATCTATACATGGCTTTGGATAGTATGGAAATTTTAATAGCATTAATTCTTCCTCCCTTCTGCTAATTTTGTGCTTAGTTTATTCTTCTTGTTCTAGTTCCTTGAGGTGTAAGGTTGTTTGCGATCTTTCTTCTGGTGTTTCTCCCTATAAGCTTCCCTCTTAAAACTGTTTTTGCTGCATCCTGTAAGTTTTGATATGTTGCATTTCCATTTTTGTTTGTCTCAAGATATGTTTTGGTTTCTCTTTTGATTTCTTCTTATTCCTGCTGGTTGTTCAGAAGGGTATTGTTTCATTTCCACACATATGTGAATTTTCCAGTTTTCCTCCTGTTTCCTACCATTCAGACCCTCGGTATGACTTCATTCTTCTGAAATTTGCTAAGGCTTTTTTTGTGACTTACTATATGATCTCTCTGGCGAATGTGCTCAGGGCTTCCTGGTCGTTCATCTTGCCCTCACCTTATACCTTGTTTTAATTATGAGCTCTTGCCTTGTTCTTATTCTTAAGGCCCCTCCCTTGGTTCCTGTTATGTCCTCCTATTTTGGGTCCCTGCTGTGGTTTCTCACCCACGATATTGGTTCCCAGTGCTGGGGTTCTGCCCTTGAACCCCAGACCCTCTGGTTAGGTCCCTTCTTGCTGCCCGGTCTTCCTAGTGCCCACTGCTTACCTGGGTCTCTGCCTGTCACTCATGGTCAGGCTTCTCCGAGACCAGGGGTGGAGCCATTTCCTCTGGCAGAAGATTGGGAATGATGGTGGATCAGGTAGACACAGCACCCGCTTAACCGTCCACTCTCTCTGCTCCGCCCACAGCACTTCCTCACGGCCCTGGGGGGGCTCGTGGCAGTGCCGCTCATCCTGGCCAAGGACCTGTGTCTGCAGCATGACCCCCTGACTCAGAGCTACCTCATCAGCACAATTTTCTTCGTCTCCGGCCTCTGCACTCTCCTGCAAGTGTTTTTTGGAGTCAGGTAGGTCAAACTCTTGTCCTGGGATTCTGACGTTTCCCTGCCGGGGGTACCAGCAAGATTTGCTTGGCTTCCAGCTGGAGAGGTGGTTGGGTGGCTGGTGCGACATGATGGAGGGAACACGGGACTAGGAGTCAGAGCCTGGGTTCAAAGTCCTCGCTCCAACACTTACTTTCTATATTAGCTAGGATTCTTGATTACAGTGACATAAATCCAGATTAGCTCAGGCAAAAAGTTGTTCTTGATTAATGTATAAGAAGATTAAGGTAAGAGACAGGCCAGGCTACATCCTGCATCAGGAACACATTGAGCCAGGGGCTCAAATGCCACGGGGACTTGTTCTTCTCTCGTCTCTACAAAGGCCTGCCCCTGATACTTGCAAGGGGTAGGGCAAGAACACAAACGGAGACCCACACACTGCACGTCTAAATATTGGAGAGTTATAAACCAAACTTACAGACTCTCGTTTTATTTTAATTTTTTAATGTTTCTTTATTTTTGAGAGACAGAGACAGAGCACGAGAGGGGCAGCGGGGGCAGAGAGGGAGACACAGAATCGGAAACAGGCTCCAGACTGAGCCGTCAGCGCAGAGCCCGACGCGGGGCTCGAACTCACAATCCGTGAGATCATGACCTGAGCTGAAGTCAGACGCTTAACTGACTGAGCCACCCAGGCACCCCACAAACTCTTAAACAAGATGTGTTCTGATCATTCTACCTAGAAGGCCAGGTTTAAATTAAAATGCTCTCACTGCTCCAAGCTCTGCTTTGGAACCTAGCCTGCCTGGGGAGGGCCAACCCCCTGCCTGTGGCCTTCTCCCTTCTCTTCCTTTCTCAAGTTTTGCTCCAGATTGCAAATGTTCTTGCCTGCACGAATGTGGACACCCCGCCCTGCAAATCCAAGCTCCGTACCTGCCCCTAACACACACCCGCACACACCCCCCACACACACACACCAGACTCCCCAAATCGCTGGCGCGTGGCCATCCTTCAGGCCTACGGGTGTGCACACCTGCATCACAGTCTGCCTTCAGCAGGGCAGACCTGGGGAAGAGGGCCAGGCAGGCTCCGGAAGAGGCTCAGGGCCCTTTGGGCAGAGAATTCTTGAGTCTCAAAGGGGAAAGGTGCACAGACACGAGGTGGACATGATCCCTGGGCCTGTAGAACCTCCCCGGGGCGGGCAGAGTGGAGGCCCCGGAGCCTCAGGCTACGCACAGGGGGGCTCTCCTCTCCCAGCTGGCTCCTCCTCACACCGTCAGTGCCTGTGTGTCATTGTCACGGGCCCGGGACCATAGACAGGCTGCTGGCGGTCCTGGCACTGGCCTCCCAGAGCAGGGAGGGGGTCTGCTCTGGCTGGTCGCGCATTTTCCAGTTCCAGGGAAGAGCTGTGATTGCCGCGGCTGAAGGGAAGGCCCAGCTCTCACCCATCAGGGCAACGCATATGGCAACTCTCCTCCGGGAGAATCTCCTCAAGAGGCGGGGATGGAGAGTTCTGTTCTGAATAGACAGGACGGCAGAGATTCACTGACCCGGATATGTGGTTTGGGACCTGGAAAGTAAGGCCAGCGATAGTCTTGCCTTTTCTCCCTTATGGTAGGATTGAGATGAGCAATCGTTATCGTCGATGGAATCACCTTAAAAATAAATAAATACATAAAAACGAAAACCGTCATCCTTTATGTTCCTACGTAGGCTGCAACACTCAGCCTGGGTGGAACGGGGACCTGCTGCTCCGGAGCTGGCCCGCGCAAACTTGTGAGGCCTGGAGAATGTGTCTTTGGAACTTCACCCTCCTCCTTTCCACACATCCCCTCTTCATATTCCCCCCCCCCACCCCCGCCTCACCTTGTCTCCCGGAAAGAACTGCACCTTAGGTTACCCTCTTCTCAGGAAACCCCTCTCTGCGGGTCCTCCGGGCCTCTCCTGCTGACCCCAGATCTGTTAGTCGTATATCTTCTTCCTTTACCATTTATGTAGCGTCTGGTCCAAGGACACAGCCAAGTTTTGTTCAGCCGGAAGGATATCCGGTTTTTTGGTGTCCTCTTTCAGAAGAAGGACACAAAAGTATGAGTACAAGATCCTGTAAGAGAGACAATATTATTAAGTTGAAAAAAAATCACGACCAATTACAAAATCTAAAAAGCAGATAAACACCCCAAATGCCACAAATTCCAAAATATAGACTGACATTTGTATTGTTAACTTTCTCACAGTCCCCCGTAATACTTCTCCCCCACATTTTATGCCTGCATACTCTTTTCTTTTTTTTTTCTTAAACTTTTAAAGTTATTTATTTATTTATTTTGAGAGAGAAAGAGAGCATGAGCAGGGGAGGGGGCAGAGAGAGAGGGAGAAAGAGAGAATCCCAAGCAGGCTCCGCACTGTCAGCACAGAGCCCGGTGCGGGGCTCGAACTCACAAACCGTGAGAGCATGACCTGAGCCAAAAACAGGAACTGGATACTTAACAGACTGAGCCACCCAGGCGCCCCTACTCTTTTCTTTTTTAATCGAAAGTTGTATACTCTGTGATCACCATTTTCTTTTTTTTAAGTTTATTTATTTTTGAGAGAGAGAGAGGCAGAGAGAGCAAGTGGTGGAGGGGCAGAGAGGGAAGGAGAGAGAGAATCTCAAGCAGGCTCCACACTGTCAACATGGAGCCCGATGTGGGGCTCGAACTCACAAACCGTGAGATCGTGACCTGAGCCGAAACCAAGAGTCAGATGCTTAACCGACTGAGCCACCCCGGCGCCCCCGATCACCATTTTCTAAAGAGAAGGAAAGATAATTCAGTCTTCCCCTAGCATGGGGCAGTCCAAGTTTGTTTGTAACTACTGCTAGTTAAGATACATCATCGTCCCTTCACACAGAACTGTAATGGTGCTACAGATTTGTGCCCTACAAGCACAGAAATTCTGTCGTCCATGACTTCCATCAAAAATTTTTAAAACACATGCTGAGGGGCGCCTGGGTGGCTCAGTCAGTTGAGCGGCCGACTTCGGCTCAAGTCATGATCTCGCGGTCTGTGTGTTTGAGTCCCGTGTCCGGCTCTGTGCTGACAGCTCAGAGCCTGGAGCCCGCTTCGGATTCTGTGTCTGCCTCTCTCTCTGCCCTTCCCCTGCACATGCTCTGTCTCTCTGTCTCTCAAAAATAAATAAACGTTTAAAGTTAAAAAAAAAATAATAAATAAAACACATGCTGCACTTAAAAGTGTATATGGTACACTATCAAGTATATTCTCGAGGGGAGAAAACAGCCATCTTGGCCGCATCTCAAGGAGAATCACATCTTCCCTGGCAATTTTGCAGATCTGATGGCTTTCAGATTCTCCACAGACTGGCTTCTGGTCCCATATGTTTCAAGCTTTGTTTCTCACCCAACACCCGCATATGTCAAGTGCCAGGTACCATGGGACACACTCATAACACCTCGGGTTCTGCCACTTCACGTCACGAAGCAGAGTGAGCTAGCACAGGGGGAGGCAGGGGCATCGTGGGACCCAATCATGACACTGAGGTGGCTGGCAGGAAATTAAATATACATGGGTGGTTTAGTGGTCTCAGCCCACATAAATATATCCTACCGCATTCAAACTGACTTTATCCTGACTCAGCTTCCCCTTAGCCAGATCCTGAGAGTGCTTATGACCTTTCAAATGCCATGTGATGCAAGATTTAGAGTCCACGAGGTGGCAGTGCAAAGAGACAGTAGCTGTCCAGATGTGGCTGAAACCATTTACTTTTGCAAAGTTGACAAAGGCCGGGGCGCCTGGGTGGCTCAGTCGGTGAAGCATCCGACTTCGGCTCAGGTCATGATCTCACGGTCTGTGAGTTCGAGCCCCACGTCAGGCTCTGTGCTGACAGCTCGGAGCCTAGAGCCTGCCTTGGATTCCGTGTCTTCCCCTGTCTCTGCCCTTCCCCTGCTTGTGCTCTGTCTCTCTCTCTCTTGAAATATAAAATAAAGCATTAAAAAAGAAGTTGACAAGGGCCTGTGGCTAGTGAACACACTGCAGGGCCCCCTCTGAGGACTTTAGAAACAGCCGAGCAAGGGAGGTCCTTTCACCAGAAATTTCCTCTGGCCTAATCCGTGTCAGGCCTGTGCCCAGCCCTGGAGTTGTGAAGGGAAATGGAGAACATTTCCTACAATGTGCTTCCGCCTGACCTGTCTTGACAGAAAATGACATGACGGGAAAAATTAATATCCATTTATTTGCCGTCAATTATCTGACTCAAACCACATAGGTATCGGTGGATATGGGGCTGGCCGGTTGTTTCCAGGATAGACTGACTGCAGACAGCATTCAGAGGAGTTTATTCACTCCTGGCATGGCCCTTTTGCCTGAATCAAATCAAAGGCACTTTCCAAAGTGCTTCCTTTGCGAGTCATTTCCAGGCGATACGCCAAGGCTTAAGTTCTTGCGATCTCTACCGAGGAGTTGAGACCAGTGTCCACAGCTTTGTTGGGTTATTGCCCTGCTCTCTCTTCTTCTGTCACCATCTCAGTGAGTCAAGATTTCTTCCAAATCCCCGACCAAGGACTCAAAGGGATGCAGGGTTTGCTCTGTTCTATCTCTCAGACCCCCGATTTTCTGGGATTGGCCCTAGGAATGTAAGATGCTGCAGTAGCATCAGGGAAGGCTTCCAGTAACCCCCCTGGATACCCAGGCCCCCCCGCCACCCGCCCCATGGAGAGTTACAAACACAAAGCTCTTCGGGAGGGGGTAGTCCCCCCATAAACCTGAGGTGGCATTAATTACAATTATGGAAAAGTATTGAGTTTGGAAACTGGATGACGGAACTCCAGTCTTGGCTTCTGTACGCTGGGAACTTAGACAAGTCACCTGCCCTCTTTAAGGCTCAATTTTCTCATCTATAAAATGAAGGTATTCAACGATATGATGTCTGAAAGTCCCTTCCGTCTCTATTATGGGACAGCTATGACGTTGACAGAGAAGATGATGAAGCAGTTTTCAATTGGATAATTGGTGGTAAAAGTGCCTCTGGGCCTAGCCTTCTGGTAGGTTCTGTAAGAAACACAAACTAATGAGGAGTTAGGGTCCAAAGAACTTGAACTTATGCCTTTAGTAAACACGCAGATAAAGAGGTAAATAAAATTTAGGAAATAAAATAATGCTACTGTCAGTAGGGTGGGGTCAGGAATAAACGTGAGTTTGGTTCTACCCCTGGAAGTAAGCTTCCGTCTCAGATGCCGGTGAGCAACTGCCTAAGACATTATAGATTGTAAAACCTAATTGATAGCTTGTGACTCAAAGGCCAAGTAGATCTGGCTCCTGGTTATTTGCTGGTAACCCAAAATGCTGCTGTTGCAATAAGGTCTTAGTGATTAAAATGACATTAAATAGTCGACAGGGAATGATAAGAGATGATAACTGCTGCTCGTGATATAGGAGCTCACAAGCACTGTGCCCCGTGTGGCAGGGACGGCTGCCTCCCTGGTGCGGCTTTAAGGGTCTTGAGTACATCCGCCAAGAGCCTTCCTCACTTAGGTGTTCACTTCTGCAATTCACGTAAGGGCATACGTCTGTCATTCATTTCAAAATAAGACATTAAGTTTGAAAGGAAATCACTAGAAGAAATCAAATATTGACTACACGTAATTCTAGGCCTTAATGCCATCTCTGGAATTGTTCATGATTTTTGCTGGTAATTTCTTTTTCTGGTCACATGTATCTCCGTTTTCCTGAGAATGTCTCAAGTGTGGAGCACGTACTTCTGGCACAAAGTCCATTCAGATGTCTTATACTTGCTCGCATACAGTTTCGCCCGAGTCAGCCCTGGCCTTGATCTTTTGCATCCAGTGCCTTCCTGCGGCTGTGCCCAGCCCTGCCCTAGCTCTGCACCTGTCGTTGGTTATGCAGAAAGGCTATGCCCACCGTCAGGGGTATGCAGCTACTTTGCTCCTGCCCTCTTAACAGCCAAGTCACCAGATGGAGCTCTGGATGGAGCTCTGGATGGAGCAGGAACACTGGTGGCCGCTGGGGTAGAAGAATGACCTGACGGTCACATCAGAGGAGTCCCAAGGAGCGGGCTGGGGTGCTTCCTCTGGGTTTAAGTTGAGTAGTTACCCATAGGGAAGGCACCAATGGCATTTCCCACAATGTAGCAAGTCCTTACCTGCTTGGCGGAGGGACCTCAGTGGAAAGATGAACAGAGTGTTCTGTGTCCACTAGTGAAGTAGTCGAGACTCCGAGTGCTCAGGATTTCTTACAACCCAGTGACCCTCTTAAATTCAAGAATTAATCAGTTTCATCTTACATTCCTGAGACTCTGCTCCTCATTCTGATCTGTTTCAAAGAAGAGTCCGTGTGACATCATCCTTTGCCCACTCATTGGACTGACTCAAGAAGGAACATCAAAATGATGACGTGTTGTGGCTGGATTGCAACAGATCACCCTCCAGATGCATCTGTCCCCAGCTGTTGACACTTCCCCATTTACCCATATTCTTCCCCTCCTTACCTGGCTTCTCCAATTGCCACATGTCCCAACCCCAGAACTCCCCAGGGGATCGTCCCTTCCAGGGTCTCAGGTGCGTAAGGCCCTACCTAGTGGAAACTTAATGCTCTCCTCCTTTCTTCCCTGGACAATATTTGCATTATTTTCCCTTGGAGTCCTCATGTTTCTGTGAAGAGGAACTGTTTTTTAATTTTTCCAAAGCCCTGAGAATTAAATTAGATAATGCACGTGAAGAGCTTAGCTTAGTGCCAGGTACAAAAATTTTATTTTTCACACCAAGAAAAGGATTGTACTATACACAAAAATTTGCACCCTCCCTCCCTTTTTTAATAATTAAAAAAATTTAATTGTAAAAAACAGTCCCCCTCCCCCTTTTTAAACATATACATTGCACCTTAATATTTTCCCACTTCCAACAAACACATTTCTGCAATAGTACTTTTTAAAAAATGATCACTTAGTATTTCACATTCTAGGAAATATAATTATATTCTAATTTATTTAACTATTTCCTATTAAAGGACACTTAAGTCGTTTCAAGTTTTTCACTATTGTAATAGCAACCAACATAATTTATAATTATGAGAAGTAGAAATTATATATATACTAACAATAATTTATCTAGTTAAAAACAGAAAAAAGGCTGGTAGAAATGTTTAAGATTATATTTTTCATATATATACATAAATATATATAAAAGGAATATATTATATGTATGCTGATAAAGTTTATCTGGTCAGAGATAAAAGAAAAGACTGGAACAAAATGTTAGTAACTATTTCTGGGTTATAGAATTAGGGTGATTTAAATTTATTCTTTATATTTTTCTTTATTTGCCATTTATTTTCTTCAGTGTTCACGTATTACTCTATAACTGGGAAAAGCAAAAACCATTTAAAAGATATTTTTAGAGAAGTACCAGGGCATGATTCATGAGCCATACCCTTTGAATCTGTGCCTGAGAGCAAAAGCCCAGTAGGCTGCCTATTACTGTCTTGGAGGGGGACTAGGACTGGGAGTTTTGCCCCAACCTTGAGACAAATTCTGAGATCCTAGAACCTTTGCCATTTTACCTTTCATCTTCGTTTCCCCAAGCCATTTCTCTATGATCAGCATTAAAGCCCTAAAACCAAAAAAAGACACGTCTGTGGGGGAGAATAGAAGGGAGGGCTGGAGCAATGGCTTCCAATCCAGCACTGGTTTTGGGTGGGGGGTCGAGAGGGTGTGTAGGGGGTGGTCAAAGGTACATTCAGGGTAGTAAGCAGTGATGGGTTTACAGAAGATGGCCAAATAGGCTTCCCCTTCCCACTTCAGATCTTCCTCTTTTTTTTTTTTCCCTAGGAAGAGTCAAACATTTCATCCATTTAAGCTGATTATTTAGGTGTTATCCTCCAAATCTCTAATTAACACACTTCTGTTTTAGGTATTACTAATTGATGTGCCAATATAAATGAGTATGATCTCCTTTTCATTCACAGCCCCCTCCCTCTCACCACATACAAGCATACTTCCCGTCCTTTTATTCTCCTATGCTCCCAAGATAGATCAATATTCCATGTTTACATTATAATTAGTAACTAGAATGCTATTTGGAGCTGAATCACAACGCGCTTTTCCTGCCCAGGTTTTTGTTTTCCCTGGAGTTAACACCTTTCTTGTTTCTATACTTCATTTTCTATTACTTATTTCTAACTCAGTTCTATACTCTTTGTTTATTGTCTAAGTTTCTTCCTAATAATTTCATTCACATCAGCTTCATCTTCTTGATGAACTGTCTCCTGGAGCTCTCTGACTTGCTGCAATTTGGAATGACTGCTGTATATGCATGGTATCCATTAAATATGTCATTCTGACATGACCCTTCATCCCTCTCCTGAGAATTCCCTTCATCTCAGTTCTCAGTCTAGGTCTCTTGTTCCCATAGTGGTATCCTTTTTGGAGGGATACAATAATCCAGTAGCTTCCTGAGAGAGAAAGAGAGAGAGAGAGAGAAAACATTGGAGATAAATTTGTAAGACTTTGTATATGTGAAAGTATCTAGATTCTATGCTCATACTTGATTGATAGCTTAGCTGGGCATAGAAATGCAGATTGGAAAGAATTTTCTTTCAGAATTTTGAAAGCATTGTTCCATTGTCTTGTAACTTCCAATGTTATTTTAAGAAGGCCAAACCTTTATGTGATCTTTCCCCCTTACCCCACCCCAGAAGCTGGAAAGAACTGCTTTATAATCCCAGTGTTATAAATTTTTAGTTATGTGTAATGACCTGAATTTATTTCTATCTACTATACTGTGTACTCAACAGGTCCTTTTAATATGCAAATACTCGTTCTTCAGTTTCTTCAAGTTTTTTTCTCAAACTCCTTTTATCCACATGTTGAATTTCCAGGAATGGTCCTCTAATTTTCTCCCATCCAAGTACTAACCAGGCCTGACCCTGCTTAGCTTCCGAGATCAGACGAGATTGGGCGCGTTCAGGGTGGTATGGCCGTAGACTGGTCCTCTAATTTTCTTACCTTTTCCTTCCTTATTTACACCATTTTGTATTTTCACTCTTTTGAGAGGAATAAATTATATCAATTTTATCTTCCAACTCTTCTGCTGAATTTATTTATACTACCATGTTTTAAGAGTTTTTTTCTGTTCTCTGAATATTCTTGTTTTTGCATCCTATTCTTGTTTTATGAATGCAAGATCTTCTTATTTGCTAAAGATATAAATGAGAGTGTGTTTTAAAAATTATCATCTCTTTGCAGGACAGGTTAATTTCTTTTATTTCTTTTGTTTATTGTTTAATGTTTTTTAATGTTTATTTTTGAGAGAGACAGTGTATGAATGGGGGAGGGGCAGAGAGAGAAGAAGACACAAAATCCAAAGCAGGATCCAGGCTCTGAGCTGTCAGCACAGAGCCCTAAGTGGGGCTCGAATTCACAAACTGTGAGATCATGACCTGAGCCAAGTGGGACACTTAACCGACAGAGCCAGGTGCCCCTTTAACTTTTTTTTTTTTAATGTTTATTTATTTTGAGAAAGAGATAAAGCATGAGCAGGGAAGGGGCAGAGATAGAGGGAGAGAGAGAGAGAGAGAATCCCAATCAGGCTCTGTGCGTGATGTGGGGCTCGAACTCATGAATTTGAGATCATGACCTGAGCGAAAATTAAGAGTCAGACGCTTAACCCACTGAGCCACCCAGGTGTACCAGGACTTTCCTTTCATTTGTTTCTTTGTTTGGGTCTGTGTCATCTATAGTCCTATGGTTGTCTGGCGATCTTTGTATATCTGCTTATATTTTAAGGTAGGGTCTCAGAAGCTTGACTAAAAATTCTGAACCTGAGAGTGTGTCTCATTTGCCTTGGGCTTTGTTGTAGCATGGTATGCAGGAATGACACATATCCCAACTGCAAGGGTCACAATTCACACTGTAGTCTTAGTATGGTATCTGGCACAAATTTTAGCACCTTAATGTTTTTCCTGGCATAGCTGGGGAAGTCTGACCTTCAGCATCTTTATGCTTTCCTCTGAGGTTGTCTTATTCTCCAGGAAAGGACCTTTCAGTCTCTTGCCTGGAGGGTAAAGACCTGGCTGGAAGTGTGCTAGAAGCTCAGTGGGAAAGTGAGCTGGAAGTTTTAGTGTTCGGTGTACATGTATTAAATGAATCACCCCAGTGTTCAGTATGGTGTTTGGTGTTTCCACTTCTAGTGTCCCTGCAGTCCACAGACCCTGTGTTTTGCCTTTTCCGCAGAATAAACTTAAGAGTCTTCTGCCAAGATGGAGGAAGGATAGTTACCTGACTGGTTCTGGGAAAGACTCTAAACCTGTTTTAGCTCCATGTTTAATCCTACTTCAAGAATGAATTCTTGATAAAATATGAGTATTTCAGTGTAATGGCGTTTCTCTGTTGCCACCATAGGATACTGATTCCCCAGGGAGGTTAGATCCATTACCAGGATTCATCTGCTCTTTAGCTTTCAGTTGTTGCAATTGTCTCCTGCTCAGGTCTTTTTATCCTTGTGATTTATTCTTCTAAAATATATTTTAAGATCATTTTATTGAAGTTTCAAGAGAAGGCAAGTGTATAATCTGGCATTCTTAACCAGAAGTCAATGTTTTTATTATTTTTGCAAAAAAGTCAATACATATTAAGAATATTAATTTTTTTGTATTTACTATCATAATTTTTAATGTGTCTTTCATTTTGATTAAGATATTTTTGCCATATCAAAGCTTTTATGTTTCAGAGCTCCTGTGTGGTTCAGTTGGTTAAGCATCCAACTTTGGCTCAGGTCATGATCTCTCACAGTTCATGAGTTCGAGCCCCGCATAGGGTTCTGTGCTGACAGCTTGGAGCCTGGAACTGCTTCGGATCTCTGTCTCCCTCTCCTCTCTCTCTCTCTCTCTCTCTCTCTCTCTCTCTGCCCCTCCCCCACTCATGCTCTGCCTCTCTCACTCTCAAAAATAAATAAGCAATAAAAAAAAGCTTTTATGTTTCTATGGTAAAATGTGTTACTTTTTTTCTTTGCTCTTGCTTGATCTACTTTTAACTTAGAAATCTTTTCTGTATCCAGTAGATAAGATAAATAATCACCGTTTAAAAAGTATCTTGTATGTGTGTTGTTTAAATTTTTAAATTTAACTCTTGAATTTATTTAGGATTTATTTAGGTGTATTGTATGAAGTAAGTCCTCAAATTTATTTTCTTCTCCATAAAAGCCAATTTTCTCAGTATCATGTGTTGAATAAACCATCTATTCCTCATTGAGAATCAAGACTTTATTCATCACATATTAAGCTTTGTTTATCTTAGGATCTATCTGTTTGGGCTACTGTTTTCTGCCATTAGTTTCTTTATGTCTTCAACCATTACTGCACTGTTTTAAAATTAATTACTTTGTAGTGACTTTATCTAGCTAAGCATGCTTTTCCTCATTATTCTTTCCTTTAAAAGTCTTTCTATTATTCTGGGGCACCTGGGTGGCTTAGTCTTAGATCTTGTGGTTCATGGGTTCGAGCCCTGCATTGGGCTCTGTGCTGATAGATCAGAGCCTGGAGTTTGCTTCAGATTCTTTGTCTCCCTCTGTCTCTGCCCCTCCCCTACCCACACTCTGTCTCTCTCTCTCTTGAAAAATGAATAAATATTTAAAAAAATTAAAAGTCTTTCTAAGTTATTCTAATTTTTAAATTCTTCCAGATGAAGTTTTACATCATTATATTAAATAAAATATTCTCATTGGGATTTTGGTACTTGGGTATTACATTTATAGATGAACTTAGAATAAGTGAACCTTTATAATATTGAATTTTCCTTTCAGGGAACATGATATATATCTCATTTATTGAAGTCATCATATGTCTCCTATTAGAATTTTGTTTAAAAATATTATCTCAAGCTGTGCAGTTGTATCCTCTTATATTTTTTGAGCATACTCAACAATTTTCACTTGTTTTTTTTTTTAATGTTTATTATTTATTTTCCAGAGAGAAAGAGAGAGAGAGAGCATGAGCAGGGGAGGGGCAGAGAGAGAGAAAGAGACACAGAATCTGAAGCAGGCTCCAGGCTCTGAGCTGTCAGCCCAGAACCCAACATGGGGCTCAAACCCATAACCATGAGATCATGACCTGAGCTGAAGTCGGACGCTCAACTGACTGAGCTACCTTCACTTGTTTCCTAAGGGAAACTTTTTCCTCCAAGTTTTCAGAGCAGGAAAACATGCAGGATCTTTTCGGGCCCAAGTCATGCTGGGTTTTCTGTCTATACATCGCTTACCTCGAAGAGGTCTATATAGTCATAGTGTCTAATGGACAAGATCAACTATGGCCATTCTGTTGCTAAGCCCAACAGACAACTATCCAACTAGGTTTGACTTTTGAGCTTTCATATTGGTCTCTTCATTTTCCAATTTTAGCAAGAATCTCGCTAATTCGGTGTAGTCGGAATCCCTGCCCTCCATATCTGGTTGGGTTCCTCATTCCCTACCATCACTCAGGTGAGATCTGATCACCCTGGCCTGCCTTCAGCAGGATCCCCCACTCCGTTATCCCTTATGTTTCCTCTTAGTAGCTTTCCAGCCCCCATCCCAGCCCTGCTCCTGGGCTATAAATTCCCATCTTTTCTTGTTATATTCAGAGTTGAGCCTGATGCAATCCCCTACTACAAACCCCATAGTAGTACCCGCCCTTGAATAAAGTCACCTCCATGTCATTAACTGGTGTCAGGAATAACTTTTCCTTAACAGAAGCACCTACGAGCCCAGAGGGAAGGGGGGAGCCTTAACTTCTCAATACTCCCGAAAGGGCAGATGTTTCCGTTTTGTGGGTTAAAACGGGACTTCAAAGACAGGAGAAAAATGTTTTATCTAATCATTACCTTCATGGTAATATGAACTCTAGTTTGTTCTTACCTCATGTCTCGTTATCAGTTGTTTTTATAACAAACGAGCACGCTGTTGCAATTCAGCCTGGTGAGTCAGCCTTTCCCGGCAGGATCAGGGCTTCCCCACTAGCGGGTGGGGGGGGGGCTGGGGGGGCTGGGAGGGTGGTGTCTCCCACAGGCCCCGCCCACCAGAGGCAGTCTCCTGCCCAGAACAGGGTGTGAGCAGGGGAGGGGCAGACACAGAATCCGAAGCAGGCTCCAGGCCCTGAGCTGTCAGCACAGAGCCGGAGGCCGGGCTGGAACTCACAGACCGTGAGATCATGACCTGAGCTGAAGTCGGTGCTCAACCGACTGAGCCACCCAGGCGCCCCTGCTGCGTACTTTTAAAATTCCGTGTAAACTTAGATGTTAGGAGTAGCCCCAGGGACACATTCCTGGAGCCCTGCCAACCCAAAATACTCATCCCGTGAGACTCTTAAGATGCATTCCTGGGACTACAGATTTGGACATTTAACCTCTTCTTAGAAAACGTGGCGAGTCATCGTTGTAAGGAAAATGCCGGGCGTCTTCCCGTCTTCAGGCCTGAGGCACACAGGTGACACCGTGAAGGGTGGAAGGAGTGGGAGGCACAGGGAGAGTCAGCGCACGGTGTCTATGGGATGTCGCGAGGGCAGCAGTGGAGATTTGCACCCAGATCCCACTCCGTCTGAGCCCAGACCGCTCTTTCTGCGAAGGTTCAGGAGAGTGCGTGTGGGCAATGTGGCCTGGAGGAGGAGAGGAACAGCCGGGAAGTGGAGTTGGGTGGTCTGAATGCAGTAGGTCCTTTATTACTGTAGCATAATAATCCATAAGCCCCCTTCAATCCTCTGTGGAACCAGATGACGGGTCAGTGCTAGAGCGAATACATAGCATGTGGGAACTTGTTGGGCATTATCGGAGCACCTCCTTCAAATCAAATCTAACAGAAACACAAGGAACCGGGGAGGGTGGCATCTGAAATAGATCCAGCAATAATACTAGAGCAGTAAGCTTCCAGATGATTAGTGGGTCCGATAAAAAAGCAACGCCATCCCACCTGATAGGTGCTGTGGCATCACATGAAGAGAGCTGTGCCTCAGACATTAACCCTGCACTAGACGGATCCTGTCCACCTGAAGAACTGGAACAGAAGAAAGAATGAGGGGGAGTGAAGCGAAAGCTATGGAGCTCGAGCAGGTGACACCGTACTACCCGCAGGGCTGAGTGCTCGCCAGAGACAGCAAGGGACTAATTAATGCAAAGACACAGGCTTGGACCAGCCCACACACTTGGATCCCAACAACACAAAAGAAAACAAGGGAGGCAGAAAACAAGTCTTAGAGAACCAACCTACAAGAGATGGGAATGCCAAACAGTTAAAAAAAAGAAAAAAAGCCCACACGAGAACATCTGTTATTTAGAGAAAACAGGAGAGAAAATGTCGTAATGTACACCACCTTCTCAGGAAGTACCCACACATTTCGGAGGGAATAACAAAGTAATGGCAATTACTGCTATTTGGTGAGCTCTTACATGCCCCAGGCATGGGGCTAACCATTTATACATATTTAATCTTCACAGCTACTCCTCGGGGAGAGTGTATTATTTTTATCAAAGAGGACACGGAGGCTTGCAGAAATTGGGCAGCACACCTCGGTCACACAAATGTTGAGAAGTAGAGCCAGATTTAAACTTGCCGTTGGTGTACGCCATGCTCTTAAGGAGGGTCACGAGGCAGCGAGAAGCCCAGATGATGAGGGAGGAGACCCGAGCACTCGTCCTGGTTAACTCTGTGACCTTGGGCCTAGATCCCCTATTTACCGTAATGACGGGGCCAAGCTGGGTATATCTTAAGGGACTCTTCTAGATCTAAAGTGTTGGGTTGGTTTCAAATCAACAGTCTATGGTTTATAAGAGAGACTTAAGTCAGAGGCACATGTAGAATCATACTCATGGGCAGATTTAAAAAGATAGGGGTCGCCATCATGGTAGTAGATAATTAATTATGAAATTTAAAAGAGCACTAGGATATGCATCAAAGTCACCATAGAAGGTAAAACATACATAGAACAAGGAAAGCCTAGGATAGTGCTGAGTGCACATACCCTACACATGTACTGGGATGTGCTTAAAAGAAGAACTAGCAGAAATGAAAGGAGTGTATATAGATCAATATGTCTTTCTTTCTTTCTCTCTTTCCATCGTTCACATCTGTTTATCAAAAGGGTACTGATAAGAAGTTATATCTAACAGGCGTGCCTAGATGACTCAGTAGGTTAAGCAACTGCCTCTCGATTTTGTCTCAGGTCATGATCTCATGGTTCATGAGTTCAAGCCCCACATCCAGCTCTGCGCTGACACTGCAGAGCCTGCTTGGGATTCTCTCTCTCCTCTCTGCCTCTCCCCGCTTGTACACATGCGGCACTCTCTCAACATAAATAAATGAACATTAAAAATAAAAAAGAAGTTCTACCTAACAAAATGGAGTGGGGACAGCAGCAGGAAGGAATAGAAAATGGAACTGCAAGGTCTAAGTATAAAATAATAAGGGAAAAATTTATTGATACACCGTGTGAACGTAAAGGTAAAAGCATGATAATACACTGAAGCAAATAAATGAAAAAGATTAATCTTGTTCTTGAACACAAAAGATATTTAGCAAATACAGAGAGGCAGAAAGTCCCTGTATCATATTGTCCCAACTACATGTAACCAGCTTGAAAGAAATGGACACGAAGAGAATTAGAAAGGCGCTCAACTACTTGAAAATTTTGAAATACTCTCTTAACTAATTTCTGAATTGGGGAGGAGTTCCTGCATACAGTAACAGAAAACATTTTTGTTAAAGAAAAGAAAGCCCACGGTCAGAAGAATTGTTATATATTTTGACAGTATCCAAATTCTATGTAATAAGCGGTTTACAGACAAGGAGAAATCAGACATTGAATGACATGAATGAGTGCACATCGTTCACAGCCTAATGAAATGCAAATTAACATTTGTTAGGACTTCCTTACATGCCTATTAAAGTTAAAAAAACAGAACGATAAACCCAGTGTTGGTAGGTTTTTTTTGTGGCGCCAGGCTCAGTGCTGGAGGGATGGCAATGAAAAATAATGAATCCTTGCCTCATAGAACCCAGTACAACGGAAATGGCTGACATGGCGGACCGTTTGTATTTTCGAGAGAGAGAAACAGAGCATGAGCGGGGGAGGAGCAGAGAGAGAGGGAGACACAGAATCCCAAGCAGGCTTCAGGCTCTAAGCTGTCAGCACAGAGCCCGATGCTGGGTCCGAACCTGTGAACCTCGACATCACCAGCCGAAGTTGGACGCTTAACCGACTGAGCCACCCAGGCACCCCTATATGTTCGTTTTAAAACCTCGAGAGGATTGGGTAAAGATAAATACAGCATGCTGCCCTTCTTTTTTTTTTTTTTTAATAATTTATTGTCAAATTGGTTTCCATACAACACCCAGTGTTCAAGCCAACAAGTGCCCTCCTCTGTGCCCGTCACCCACTATCCCCCCTCCCACATCCCCCTCTCCCCTCAGTTTATTCTTAGTCTTTCAGAGTCTCTTATGTCATGTCTTCCTCTCTGTGGCTTTTTTTTTTTCCCCTTCCTTCCCCTCTTCCCCTCCCTCCTGGTTTTCCGCTAGGTCTCCCAAAGCCTACCTATGCGTGGGAACATATGGCATCTGTCTTTCTCTGCCTGACTTATTTCACTCAGTATAATACCCTCCAGTTCCATCCATGTTGCCACACATGGCCAGATTTCATTCTTTCTCGTTGCTGCGTAGTATTCCATTGTATACATAAACCACATCTTCTTTATCCATTCATCTGTTGTCGGGCACTTGGTGTCTTTCCATGATTTGGCTATTGTCGACAGTGCTGCTATGAACATCGGGATACACGTGCCCCTATGCATCAGCACTCCTGTGTCTCTTGGGTAGATTCCTAACAGTGCTATTGCTGGGTCATAGGGTAAGTCTATTTTCATTTTTTTGAGGAATCTCCACACAGTTCTCCAGAGTGGTCGTACCAGTTTGCATTCCCACCAACAGTACAAGAGGGTGCCTGTTTCTCCACATCCTTGCCAGCATCTATAGTTTCCTGATTTGTTCATTGTAGCATGCTGCCCCTCTGTGTCAAGATATGTAGATTCATAGGTTTTAAATTAAAAAAAAATTGTTGGCACATACCCATACCACCGCTTGCGGAATTCTGCCTTGCGTGGGCAGTGTATCCCATTCTACTTCGGAGCCTTAAGGGTCTAGATTTATGGATCTAGATTAGTTGTCCTCAACCCTGGCTGCACAGTAGCATCACCTGAAGCGCACTCCTAGCCAAGCCTGCCAACGGGATGCCCACCGGCTGGGGCCGATGCCCCGGTGTCAGAATACAAAGGCCAAAGGCCACTAGGGCAGCAAAGCTCTCACAAGCTTTATATTTTCGTTACACAGAATGTGCTCCTTTATTCTCAAGAATAGTCCTTTGAGACGTCTTTATGAAATCCTGAGTTCAAAAATACCCTTCTAGTACTATTAAGAAAAAGTATCTGAACTGGGTGTATCATAGCGACAAATGCAATCGAGATGCTGGGCCGCCTCTGTTCCACCCTTGCCCAGATTTTAGTGTCATGGCGGGCGGACCGGGTTAGCCTGGGAGGCCTCTGATCTGATGAGAAAGGATTGTTGGAGGTTGACTTATCGGGCTCTGTTTACCTCAAAGGGAAGACAGTTAGATGGGCACCTCTAGAAGTTCTCACAGAGGACAGAGTGAGAGGCCAGGCAGGAGTGAGAAGGGCCTGGATGGAAAAACTCACCCTGATAATTGACCCAAAATCTGTTCCGTCCACGTGATGAGAAGGAGGCTTACGGGTAAAGTCTGGGATTGCCGATCATTTCTGAAGACACAAAGGAGTCTGGCAACCCAGATTTCGGGCTTTGCACCTCTTGGAGGCAGAATTCCACATGTGAGCTGTGCTTTTATCCTGGGCTCTAGAGAAGGGTTCTCTGGGACCGGGTGGACAGCGGCACCCGCTATACGTGGCTCTGAGGCTCTGAGCCATGTACAGTGCCTGAGTCTCTTCCCGGGTTTGCGTCTCCAAGACTGGGGTTAGGTCTGTTCGTCTTCCCCGTACCCACCCCTCCTACCTGTCCAAAACTTGGCAGGGTTCATGGGTCTGACATGGAACTTACCCGCTAGGTCATGTGTCACCTCTAAATCCTAAGCTAGGGCTTGGAATTAAAAAAAAAAAATTCCCCATTGGGCCCAGTTTCAGACCAGCGCTAATGGACCTTGTGAGTGACTGCATCCGTTCCCCTCCTCCAGGCTGCCCATTCTCCAGGGGGGCACATTTGCTTTTGTGGCACCCTCTCTGGCCATGCTCTCCCTCCCCGCTTGGAAGTGCCCAGAGTGGACACTCAATGCCAGCCTGGTGAACACCAGCTCTCCTGAATTCACTGAGGAATGGCAGAAGAGGATCCGAGAGGTAAGGGGGCCAGGGGGGTGGAGGGGGCAATGTATACTACTACTATATGTTTGATAATATTGCTCTAGTTCAATTTTTTTCTCCCCTCCTTCCAAAGTCAGAACTTGTACCTTTGTAAATGAACTTTTAACTTAAGTTTAACACATATGGGAAAGAACACAATAAATTTCGAAAAGCTGAACTCGCACCTGTAACCAGCATCTGGGTCAAGAAAGAGACCATCACCAATACCCCAGAGGCCCCATGGTTCCTCCTTCAGGGATAATCACTGACCTGATTTCTAATACCATAGATTAGTTTTACCTGGTTTCGAATGCTATATACAGAACTACACAGTACATCTTAGTTTGTGTCTGTCTTCTTCCTTCAACATTATTTTTTATTAAAAAAATTTTTTTAGTGTTTATTTATTTTTGAGAGACATAGAGTGCAAGTGAGGGAGGGGCAGAGAGAAAGAGACACAGAATCTGAAGCAGGCTCCAAGCTGTCAGCACAGAGTGTGACGCGGGGCTCGAACCCACGAACTGTGAGATCACAACCTGGGCCAAAGTCAGATGCTTAACCAACCAAGCCACCCAGGTGCCGCCTTAACATTGTTTTTACAAGAGTCTTGCATATTGTTATATGTATATTGTTATATACACTTCTTCACTCTTTATCCAGTAGTGTTCCATTATATAATTATACAGCAATTTATGTATCTATTCTGCTGTTACCCAAACTGTGTTTAAGGGTAGTTTCAAGTTATTGATAGTTAAAGATAGTATTCCTGTTATAGATAGTATTGTAAATGTTTGTGTCCTTGTTTTTAGGTGAGCATGTATATATACGTATTTCCACTGAATATGCACCTAGGAGTGGGATTGCTAAGTCATAAGATATGTGAGCCAGTCAGGGGTGACCAAAGAAACAGAACCAATGGGATACGTAGAGAAACACATAAGAGGAGATTTATCATAGGAATTGACTCATGTGGTTATGGAGGCCAGGAAGTCCTTGAGGTGTTTCGTATATATGTTGATATTCATGTTGGTGGGCGATTGGGATTGCATCTTCCTACAGTAGTCGGGGCCAGGGCTTCAGATGCAAAATAGGCAAAGGTCAAACACTGGTATTGACGGTGTTTAAAAATACTAAAACCTCCCATACTCCATGAAGTGTCCAGCCCAGGTAGACTGCCGGCTCTGAGAGGTGGGCCATATACACTCGTATTCTCCCGCCAAAGGCACATGTGCCCATTGCTGTTGGCAATCAGGACCATCCTGGGCAACGTGAGTGACTCCAGATGGGGACAGGGATTATGTTGCTTGTGAGCCCGCATGAGCATGGATTGTGGCCCAAGGTACCATCTCGTGGACCCTAGCGGCCACATTCAAAGTCATGCTTCCCTCCTTTGCTTAAGACTCAGGGGCACCACCATGAACCAACAATATTTGAGATTTAACTACAAACTCATGTCCCATAAAAGGTAAAATTTCAATGAGCCCAGTTTGCCAGACCAAACTGCTAGTCATTGGCCATAGCCCAAGACCCTATATAATTACACAGGGACAGTCCCGGCTCTTTGTGTGTGCATAGGCAGCCGTGTCACACGTAACTCGGTCCATTGGCTGCACTTAGACTTGGCACATTGGCTTTACTTCTCCCACTAAGGTCCTTCTGTTGAAATGTTATATTCTTCCAGCCTCAAGCTTTCTCAGTTAGGTGAGCAGCACTTTTAGCAAGGCTCCAACCGGTACTTTCCAAATTCAAAGACTCACATGGTGAAATTCAAGTCTTTGTTGCTAGAATTAGATTTTCTTGTGAGGTAGTGTGTGTACCAGTGGGAGGTGTGGGAAAGGACTGTCACTTGCTCATGAGTCCTATGAACGCTTCTTCTATACCTGCCTTTTCTTTACCAGACTATAAGTATTTCCTTTAATCAGTGGATTTTGTTGATCTGTCCTTCCTTACTTGATGTTTTTGTGGCATCACTCAGGATATGGTTGGAATCTCTGATCTTAGAATTATTTGGTGCCATACGCCAGTGGTCTAATTCCAAACAATGCAGACTAGTTGGTGATGGTCTGTCAAAGGAAGAGGGCTTGGGTAGCTGCTCCAGACCACAGTCTCCAGTCCATAAACCCCCTGGCAGAGCGGACCACCTGGCTTCTAATACTGTTCTCATTTAGTGTGGACTCTACTATCAACACTTTTGATAGCTCAGTGAACAGTGTGCATGTAAGGGCACGGTAGATCAGTTTGAGCCATCGCTTGTCAAGTTCCAGCCAGAACCTTCTGTTCTTCCTTTTCAAAAGCAGGTTTCTCTGATACACGGGCCAAAAGTATGTGTACTTCCATAATCTCATCCAGGCTTTGTGCTTCCTTTTTATCTCAGAGTGAACCCAGAGACTCTTTAATCTTTAAAGAGCAATTCTAGGTAGCTCTAGACCAAGATGTTCCTAAGACTTTCCCTTGTCAAGCTGGTGGGGCCCTGGAGTTTTGCCAGGTAGCTTGGCCAATCTCAGAATGCAGTGCGTTGTACCACCTTCTCCAAATTAGGCTGTGCTTCGTCAGCAAAGCCCAGTTTTATTATACCACCAACAGAATGAATCATGGAACACATGTGGCTTGTGGGTGTTTGTTTGTTTGTTTCTGCTGTCCCCCAGGGAGCCTGTATTTGGCTTTGTTAAATCCAAATTGAAACTGAGCAAAGAACAAAAAGTAGAGTTTCCTCACCCTGCTCTGCTCATGCCAGGGGCAAGATTTCCCTTTCACTCAGACTGATTGAGGGCTGGAATTCCACCCCCCCCCCACTTTTTTTAGAGAGACAGTGAAAGCAAGGGGATGAGAGAATCTTCAACAGGCTCCACACTTGGCACAGAGCCCAGTGTGGGGCTCAATCCTTTGACCTGGGGTCATGACCTGAGCCAAAAATCAAGAGTTGGACATTCACTGACTTGCTTATGCAAGATTCTGTTGCCTTCATACTACCCAAGAAGAAAGATCTGAAGAGTTAATTTGTCTCTTCTCCTACCTAAGCCCTCTTGACTCAGATCTTTCCTGTGTCCTCATGAAGTATCTGACTCCAGCTCGACAGTGGCAAAACTCAAAAAATTTACCGCATTCAGAAGCAGTTACCTTGTGTTTTGAGGACATTGGGCAAGAGTTATGGAAAATAATTTCCCTGGGGCCTGAACGGTATTAATAGGGAGATGTTGAGGGATATGGGTCACACTGCGCCTGTGTTGAACTTGGGATCCCAAGTGGCAGAGACGCCATATTTTCTTAGTACCTTTATTGTTTATTTTTGTGTTTATGATATATGGAGTCCTTAAAGCAGGAATCATAAGACTGTGGCTCTTGGACCAAATCCAGCCTGAGGTCTGTTTTCCTAACTGATCACAAACTAAGAATGGTTTTTACATTTTAAAGGATTGTTTTAAAGAAGAATACGTGAGAAACCACACATGACCCACAAAATCTAAAATATTTATCATCTAGCTTCTCACAGAAAAAGTTTGCCAGGGGCTGCTCTAAGGCCCAGGGCCCAGGGTAGGGATTCCTTATGACTGGTCTAAGACAGTAGTCTCCACTCTTTTCTCCCACGTCGTCTCCAAGGGGCCAGCTCAGTGAGACAACCCCAGAGCCTTATCTGTGGTAGTTTAGCTCCATCTGCTGGTCCAATGGTTTTCACCAATGCTGTAAACCAGAGAAAGTTCTTGCAAATTTCAACCTCACGTGATCAACAGGATTGATTGGTTGAATCTGCTGAGCCAGCCTCTTGGAATTTAAGGTAGATATTCTGTGTTCAACTGAGTTAGATTTATCCACACATGTCTCAATGTTTGAAAACACCAATGGTCAGCACACCCGCTGTATATCCCAATACTGGCCACCAGGGAAAGTGATGAGCATATAGGACCGATAGGAATGGCATTACTTGCTGGGCTATAAATAAAGGGAAGTAAAAGTGAACAGTGGTTCTATTTTAAGAACACGATGGTGGCATAAAAAGTAAAAAAACTGGGAAGAGAAGGCAAGTTCAATTCTCAACACATTAGACCCATTCAAACTTCATCTTCCAGGATCATGGTAGTTTCTGTTTATATACTTGTGTGTCCACATATATAAATGAAATAGGTGTCAGCAATAATAAAAGGGATGATAAGGACGGATCAGGGTTATTTTGTTATTATAAGGTGTTCACCCGGCTAATGGACTGGAATCTTGTTATTTGAAAGTGGACTTGGATTAGTTGTAAATGTACATTGCAAACTCTAGGGCAACCATTCAAAAAAGTTTTAAAAAGAAAGAAAGAAGTATAACTGATAGGCTAAGAAAGGAGAAAAAATGGAGTCATATGAAATCTTCAATTAAAAACACAAAAAGAGGGGTACCTGGGTGGCTCAGTTGGTTAAACATCTGACTCTTGATCTCAGCTCAGGTCATCATCTCATGGTTTCTGAGTTCAAGCCCCACGATGGGCTCTGTGCCAATACCACGGTGCCTGCTTGGGATTCTGTCTCTCCCTCTCTCTCACACTCTCTCTGTCTCTCTCTCAAAATAAGATAAATAAACTTAAAAAAAAACTAACCCCTCCCCCCCACACAAAGAGTGGAAGACAAAAATAGGAACAAAGAAGAAGGACAACAAATAGAAAACAGTAATGAATATGGTAGATACCAACCCAACGACATCAGTAATCACTTTGAATGTCAATGGATTAAATGTACCAATTAAATGACAGAGATTGTCAGGGTAGATTTAAAAAATGTGACTTACCCAGGGACTCAGTCAGTTGAGTGTCTGACTTCGGCTCAGGTCATGATCTCGCAGCTCATAGGTTCGAGCCCCGCGTCAGGCTCTGTGCTGACAGCTCAGAGCCTGGAGCCTGCTTTGGATTCTGTGTCTGCCTTTCTCTCTGCCCCTACCCTGCTCATGCTCTGTCTCTCTGTCTCTCTGTCTCTCTCTCAAAATAAATAAAAACATTTAAAAATGTGATCTGGGGCACCTGGGTGGCTCAGTTGGTTGAGCATCCAACTTCAGCTCAGGTCGTGATCTCACAGTCTATGGGTTTGAGCCCTGCATCAGGCTCTGTGCTGATGGCTCACAGCCTGGAGCCTGCTTTGGATTCTGTGTGTGTCTCTCTCTCTCTTCCTCCCCCACTCGTATTCTCTCTCTCT
This sequence comes from Paguma larvata, assembly GCA_030068075.1. Classification (NCBI taxonomy): domain Eukaryota; kingdom Metazoa; phylum Chordata; class Mammalia; order Carnivora; family Viverridae; genus Paguma; species Paguma larvata. The sequence goes on along the minus strand of CM057834.1, from coordinate 85,621,573 downwards.
CTCTCAAAAATAAAGATTAAAAAAAATAAAAATAAAATTGACCTAACTAAATGTTTTCTGGAAGAAACCTACTGTAAATATAAAAACATACAGGGATTGAAAGTAAGTGGATGGAGAAAAATATACCATGCTAACACTAGTCAAAAGAAAGTAGGAGTCATTCTATTACTTTCAGAAAGAGCAGACTCAAAATAAGGAGAATTATCAGGGTTAAAATGGAACGTAAGACATCCACACTGGAAGAGTAAAAAAGGAGAAGTAAAGTCAATCAGTCCAATAAAGTAGGGGTTGGCAAACCTCAGCCCATGAACCAAATCTGGACGGCTGCTTGTTTTTATATAGCTCACAAGCTGTGAATGGTTTTCCATTTTAAGAGGTTGAAAAAGAAGAATACTATTTCATGATGCATCAAAATTATACAAAATTCTAATTTCAATATCTACACATGAAATTGTACTGGAACACAGCTAGGCTCATTTGTTCACATCTTGTCTGGAAAAGTTTCGACAGAGCCCATATGGTCAATCAAGCCTAAAATATTCACTCTCTGGTCCTTTACAGGAAAAAAAAAATTTGCCAATGCTTGCAATAGAAAGTGGGGAAACAGAAAAATAAAGCAACAAGATGTTCAACACATTACTGGGTGATGTTAGGATCGCAAGTCATCACCATCATCATTATGACCAATAAGTACTTAAGAAGGCTATTTCCTGATAACTTTCAAATTAAGTACAGTCGTCCAACAGGGTGGTTGGCAATCCGGAAGTGGAGAGAGGAGTGAGATCAGGGCTCCCCTTGCCTCGGTTCCTCTGGTGTTGCACCAGCTGGCATTCCAGCTTTGTCGCTGCACTGGCTCTGTGTGCACCGCCCAGGGGGAGCAGGTTGAGGAGGGCGCTGCCACAGCGGGGATCTGCCACGGCGGCCCCCGGCCTCTGCGAGCTTCGAAGCATATGAATTGTGCTTTCCTTCCTCAGTTGCAGGGCGCCATCATGGTTGCTTCCTGTGTCCAGATGCTGGTGGGATTCTCGGGCCTCATTGGGTTTCTCATGCGCTTCATTGGCCCCTTGACCATTGCTCCCACCATCTCCCTGGTGGCCTTGCCTCTCTTTGATTCTGCGGGCAACAACGCTGGGATCCACTGGGGGATTGCCGCCATGTAAGTACTGCCTGGGAACGGAGTGGCATCTGAGTTCTCTCTGGTGGAAGATTAGCCAGGAAGAATAATGTGTTCTGGATATTGGCAAACTCTTGTGGTTCATAGATACTTTCGTGAACACTTTGATACTTTAAAAAGCAGCGAAATTGCTACAATTTATTATTACTACTCTTTGTTACATTTTTAGTACAAACACAGTGAAGTCATCACAGGAAGTATAGAACACTTAGTGTTCACAAAAAATGGATACTGCCGGTCCTCTGTCTGCTAGGTTTTCATGAGCAAATGGCTGTAAATCTCTGGCCCCTGGGAAAGGTGCGAAGACATGGCTCCAGCTCCCAATAATCTTAGAGCGTAGGAGAGGGCTGAGTCTTGGATCCAAGTAACTGTGACATGAGGAGACAGTGATGGGAATCATGGAATGCCGAGCACGTTCGGAGGGGGGAGGGGGAGTGATGGTAGCCAACTGGAAGAGTCAGGAAGGCTTTATGGGAAAAGAGGCCTTAAACATTTCAACAGAGCTTTGAAGGGACTTGGGGATGGCTGCTGCGGTCTGAGCACAAGGACTTGCAGAATGACCCAGGAGAGAAGACAACCTTGGACTCTCGCCTCACCGGCTCCAACCGCTGGATCCATCCAGCTGCCCACCCCCCGGGGAATAATAGCCCCCCTCCCCTTGCTTCCTCTCCAGCCACCAGCAGCTCTGAGAGGGAGCAGCCCACCTTTTCAGAGGAGAACACGGCCTGCACTGCCCAGAGGGGCCTCGATGGGGACCCTCCCTGCGCGGCCACTGCCTCCCTGTCCCAAAGACACTGGTCTTGCAGCCTCCTGGACGTGTGCTCAAGACAAGCCCCAGCTTGCCAGGCTGGGCGTGGCGTGTTTCTGTTTCAGGACCATCTTCCTCATCGTGCTGTTTTCTCAGTACCTGAAGGATGTTGCCGTGCCCCTGCCCGTATACGGAGGGAAGAAGAAGTGTCACACGTCTAAGTTCTACCTCTTTCAGGTCTTCCCGGTAAGAAGCACTCCCCACCCTCTTCTGTTCTTAGTGGACTCATCCAGACATTGGGGGGGCATCCTCTTGCACTCCCAGAAGGTCCCCAAAGCAAATGCTCCCCCTCGTGCGGTGGCTTCTCCCCCGACCTCTGTCCATCCACTGTAGAAGGAGGTCCGCCGACCGTCCGTGGGAAAGCTCCGGGCTGCTGGCGCAGCGCGGTCCCCGTCATTCCGCAAAGCTGCTCTCCCGGGAGCAGAGAACCCCTGCCCCAGGTGGCTGCTCTGGGCACCAGTGTGGGACCGCGTCTCACATTCCCGGGGCTGTGCTCCTAGCCAGGTGCACACCTAACCGTACAAAACTAAGGACCACGTTGGTCAGATCAAGTTCCTCCTCAGTGGCTCGTGGCTCATCCAGATCCCTCGTGGTGACGCCGGCGCCTCACTTTTCAGACACCCCGCTGTTGGATTCGCATCAGTGTTAGGTCCGTGTGGCTGCCAACCACGCAGTACGTTTTCAGGTTTAATCGCACCGCGAACTACATCTCACACCGTAAAAGGATACTCGCGCGTCTCGTCCGTCTCTCACCACTTTGCGGGGCGGTGGTTCTACAATTCACTGTGCACAAGAATCGCTTGGGGACATCGCTCAAAACACACGTTTCTGGGGTCCTGCCACCAGAGATGAAATTTCAGTATATCTGAAGACCCTGCTTTAAGAAATCTTGCCTCGGGCTCTGCTGAGCCGTGATTGTAATTCCATCGTACAGACGAGGAAACTGAGGCTCAGGGAGTTTGATCCAAGGTCATGTGACCAGCAGACAGAGGAAAGGAAGACAGATGGTAATCCTTCTGACCAGGCTGTGCCTGTGTTGCCAGATATTTCTGCCTCTATTTGATACAAGGTCTTTCCATGGTTTATTTTCTACATTCGTTCAATACGCTAACTATGACGCAGATGGCTGTCCTCACCGGAAGGGCCAGACACCCGGCACCTCCTTATTTCATAGAGCTTCCCTGACCTCCCTCCCTGGCCCAGCACCTCTGGGAGGTGTTGGCAGGCGCGGGGGCCGGGGGGCCAGGACGGGTCGTGAAGCCCCTCCCTCTGGCAGGTGCTGCTGGCCCTCTGCATCTCGTGGCTCTTCTGCTTCCTGCTCACAGTCACCAACACCCTTCCCACGGCCCCCACGGCCTACGGGCACCTGGCCCGCACCGACACCAAAGGCCACGTCCTGAGCCAGGCTCCTTGGTTTCGCTTCCCTTACCCAGGTAATGAGAAGACAGGGCCGCTTTTTGCCTGGGACATGTGTTTTCCAGGACCGTCCATGGGGTCCAGGGCTCTGGGTGGAGAGATGAATAGGGGTAGAGGACGGATCCCCCCAAAAGATCTGACAAGGAGGAGCAGGCTCTAGGGAGTCTGTATCAGACCCCGAGGAGAAGAAGGAGACCCTCAGGTTGTCCTAAGAATCCTCGGAGGGTGTTAGACCAGCGGCTCCCATTCTAGGACCTTCCACTGGGACCTCCCTCTTCCCCTCCTCCATGTTACCCAGAATCCAGAGCCTGAGAGCGGGCAGATCAGAGAAGTTTCAGCCTTCTGGCTAGACCTTCAGGACTCTTCCTGGATTCATTGGATCCTACCCAAGGGATCCCTAGCTGAATTAGAACATTTCTAAGAGGGTGAGGTCAAGGCCATCCCGTAGCCCACTTCTGGTTGTCTTTCCCAGCACGTCTTGGCTCAGGGTGTATTAATAACCATGTAACAGGGAGAGCTGGCCTGGCCCCATGGACTGTGGACCCAGCGCCTCCCTGAGCAAGAATCTCTGCTTCCAAATGCTTCGCGATCCGCCCCCGGAAGAGGCTCTGTGGCTGGCTTTTTTTGTGCACAGTGACCTCAAGGTCTGGGTGTCTGACCTCCCCTCAGGGAGGAATGGTAGGGCAGGAGCCCAAGCCACAGCCACAGCCTCTGGACAGTCGTGGGGTTGGAAGACACACTGCCTGGTCTTTAAGGCCTTCCAGGGGTGCCTGCATGCCTCAGTCAGTTAAGGGTCTGACTTCGGCTCAGGTCATGATCTCATGGTTCACGGGTTTGAGCCCCGTGTCAGGCTCTGTGCTGATAGCTCAGAGCCTGGAGCCTGCTTCCCATTCTGTGTCTCCCTCTCTCTCTCTCTCTCTGCTCACCCCCCACCCCCCACTCACATTCTATCTCTCTCTGTCTCTTAAAAAATAAATGTTCTAAAAAAGTTTAAAGCCTTCCAAAGACCCCTTCGGCAAAGAAGTTATTTTGGGGTTCAGCAACCTGCCGCCTTCTGGATTAAAATTTCCCCTGTGTTGCTCTTTCAGGACAGTGGGGCCTCCCCACCATCAGCCTGGCTGGGGTCTTTGGGATCATTGCAGGGGTCATCTCCTCGATGGTGGAGTCGGTAGGCGATTACTATGCCTGCGCGCGGCTGGTGGGGGCCCCACCCCCTCCGAGGCACGCCATCAACAGAGGCATCGGCATCGAGGGGCTTGGCTGTCTGCTGGCAGGGGCCTGGGGGACGGGCAACGGGACCACCTCCTACAGCGAGAACGTCGGGGCGCTGGGTATCACCAGGGTAAGTCTGCTGACCGTGACTTATGGCGCGGGCTGCGTGCCCCCGAATCTGTCCTTGAGTCTCTCGCTGTTGTTGTAACAAATTATCAGAGGTTTAATGGTTTCAAACAACCCAGATTCGTTCTTTTACTGATCTGGAGTTCCAAAGTCCCACGTGAGTCTCAGCGAGCCAAAATAAAAACACTGGCAGGGCTGTGCTTCCTTTAGCTTTGATTCCCTCCTTTTGTTTGTTGTTCCTTATTAGGTGTATAAACAAAACCAAAACATGTATTCTGGTGTGGTTAAATGCTTGCCACATGTCCTGTAATGGAGACAGTCGAATAAATAAGCTCTTAGGCTGGAAAGAAAAAGAAACAAAGGCAGAGTCAGCTACTTATCGCCCCGTTAATGGACTTCAGTAGTTGACACTAGAGTATCTTTTTAAAAAACACTTTAGAAAGTACTTTTAATTGTGGTTAAAGACACATAACATAAAAACTGAAATCTGTATCAATTAAGCAAGGCCTTATTCTCCTTTCTCCCCAGCTTGTCAACCACTATTCCGCTTTCTAGCTCTATGAATTTGACTAGTTCATGTACCTCATAGAAGTGGAATCGTACAGTATTTGTCTTTTCGTGATTGGCTTATCTCACTTAGCAGAATGTCCAGGACTGTCCACAGATAGTCCAATGATAGTCCATTCCATACACACACACACACACACACACACACACACACACAGAGTCCAATAATATTCCATTACACACACACGCACACGTATACCACATTTTGTTCATGCCTTGTCTTTAGATTTTCTTCTAGCTCCTCTCTGTGGCCCTTGACGCCCTTCATGGTGGAGCCCTTGCCTTGTTCTTCATCTCCTCTCCTGTGTGTCTCTCTGCCTCTCACTGGGCTCCAGATTTTTCTTCCCACCTCTCCCCACCCCAGCTTTACTGAGACACACTTGATATGTAACATTGTGTAAGTTTAAGTTGTACTACCTGTTCATTTGAAAATACACTGACATATTGCAACATGATGGCCGCCATTAGCTAACCCTCCCATCGTGTTATATAATTACCATTTCTTTTTTAACGGTGAGAACATTTAAGATCTGCTGTCTTAGCAACTTTCAAGAGTATATATAATATGGTGCTGTTACCTAGAATCACAGTATTGTACGTTAGGTCCCCAGAACTTACTCATCTTCTAGCTGGAGGTTTGTACTCTTTGATGACCATCTCACCATTTTCTCCACCCTGGTAACCACCACGCTCCTCTTTATTTCTGTGAATTTAGCTTTTTTAGATTCCACATAATAATGATACCATATGGTATTCGTCTTTCTCTGACGTAGTTCACTTAGCATAATGCCTTCGAGGTCTATCCGTGTCGTTGCAAATGGAAAGATTTCGTTTGTTGTGGCTGAATAATATTCCATTGTGTACATACACCACATTTTCTTCGTCCATTCATCCATCAGTGGACGTTTGGGTTGTCTCCATACCTTGGCTATTGTAAATAATGCTGCAATGAACATGGGTTGCAGTTCATTTTCCAGTTAGTGTTTTGGCTTCTTTACATAAATACTCGCAGGAGGAATTGCTGGATCATATGGTAATTCTATTTTTAATTTTTTGGGGAAAAGCCGTACTGTTTTCCATAGTGACTGTGCCAATTTATGTACGTAACAGTACACAAAGGATCCCTTTTCTGCCTGTCTCCACCAACACTTGCTATTTCTTATCTTTTTTATGATAACTGGGTCTACGTGAGGGGATATCTCATTGTGGTTTGATTGCATTTCCCTGGTGATTAGTGATGTTGAACATCTTTTCATGTGCCTGTTGGCCATTTGTATGTCTTCTTGGAAGAAATGTCTATTCAGTTCCTCTGCCTATTTTTTTAAATGTTTATTTACTTTTGAGAGAGAGAGACAGACAGACAGAGGCATGAGCGAGGGAGGGGCAGAGAGGGAGACACAGAATCGGAAGCAGGATCCATGCTCTGAGCTGTCAGCACAGAGCCTGATGTGGGGCTCGAACCCATGAACAGTGAGATCATGACCTGAGCTGAAGTCGGACACTTAACCAACTGAGCCACCCTGGCGCCCCATCATCTGCCCATTCTTTAATTGTTATTGTCGTTGTCGTTATTGAGTTGTATAAATTCTTTGTACATTTTGGGGGGCGCCTGGGTAGCTCAGTCACTTAAGCGTCCAGCTTCGGTTCAGGTCATGACCTCACAGCTCATGAGTTCAAGCCCCATGTCAGGCTCTGTGCTGACAGCTCAGAGCCTGCAGCCTGCCTCAGATTCTGTGTCTCCCTCTCTCTCTGCCCTTCCCTCACTTGTACTCTGTCTCTCTCCCTCTCAAAAATAAATAAACATTAAAAAAAATTTAAAAATTCTTTATAAAATTTGGATATTAACGTCTTATCAGATAAATGGTTTGCAAATACTTTATTCCATTCTGTAGGTTGCCTTTTTATTTTGTCAATTGTTTCCTTTGCTGTGCAGAAGCTTTTTAGTTTCGTGTAGTCCCATTTGTTTAGTTTTGCCTTTGTTGTTTGTACTTTTGGTGTCATATCCAAAAAAATTGCAAAAACCAATTTCAAGGGGATTTTCTCTATGTTTTACTCTAGAAGTTTCATGGTTTCAGGTCTTAACATTTAAGTCTTTAATCCATTTTACATTTAATTTTTCGAATGGTGCAAGGTAGGGGTCCAATTTCGTTCCTTGTATGTGGTTCTCTGGGTTTCCCAACACTGTTTATTGATAAGGCTGTCCTTTCCCCCATTGAATATTCTTTGCTTCCTTGTCAAATGTTAGCTGACCATGTTTGCGTGGGTTTCTTTGTGGGTTCTCAATTCTGTTCTATTGGTCTATGTGCCTGATTTTATGCCAGTACCATACCATTTAAATTACTATAGCTTTGTAGTATCATTTGAAATCAGGGAGTGTGATTCCGCCTTTTTATTCTTCTTTCTCGGGATTCCTTTTGCTATTCGGGGTCTTGTGTATTTACACATGAATTTTAGGATTTTTTTTTCTATTTCCGTTAAAAATACCATTGGAACTTTGTTAGGGATTGCATTGACTATACAGGTGGCTACAGTATGGACATTGTAACAACATTAATTCTTCTTATCCATGAACACAGGATAACTTTCCATTGTTTGTATCTTCATCAATTTCTTTCATCGGTGTCTTATGGTTTTTATGTACAGATCTTTCGCCTCCTTGGTTAAATTCTTCTTAAGTAGTTTATTGTTTTTGATGCTATTATGAATGGATTGTTTTCTTTATTTTTCAGATATTTTGTTGTTTGTAGAGAAATGCAACTCATTTCTGTATGTTGATTTTTGTATTCTGCGACTTTACTGATTCATTGATTGGGTCTAACTCTTTCTTGGTTGAGGGTTTAGAATTTTCTGTATGTAAGATCATATCATGTCTACTGTCATATATTCACGCCTTCATTATGTTGAGATGTGTTTCTTCTGTACCTAATATGTTGAGAGTTTTTATCACAAAAATATGCTGTATTTTTTCTAATGCTTTTTCTGCATCTTTTGACATAATTGTATGGTTTTTATCTTTTATTTTATTTATGTGGTCTATCACACTTATCATTTGTATATGTTAAAACACCCTTTCATCCCAGGGATAAATCCTACTTGGTCACAGTGTATGTTGGATTTGGCTTCCTAATATTTTATTGAGACTTTTAACCTCTGTATTCATCAGGGACATTGGTCTGCAGTTTCTTTTCTTGTAGTGCTGTGTCTGGTTTTGGTATCAGAGTAATGTCATCCTTGTAAAATGAGTTTGTGAAGTATTATTAATTGCATTTGGCAAATTTGGAGGCTGATATTTGGAGAGGTTAAGTAATGTGCCCAAAGTCACACAGCTAGTTAGAGGCAGAGCTGGGGATGGCTCTCAAATGCCCATTCTTAAAAACATTAGGCCACTGCCTCCCAAGAGAGCCCTTTGGCCTCTTTGGAAAGGCTTCTTAGAGAAGGAGCATTTGAGTCAGTACTTTAAGGTAGGGATAGAATGGGAGTGAAGAGATGAGGGCAGAGGCCGGGACCCAAGGTCACACCCTTATCCTTTCCCAACCCCCATGGGGAAGCAGAGGGGGGCCATCTGGGCTCATGCGGCTCTGCTCCACACTTGCATGGAGTGTGGTTTGGGGTGCTCCTGGAACAAGGCAGAGGCCTGGCTGGGGCTGAGCCTCTCGTCACCCCCCTCCCTGAGCGCCGCAGGTGGGGAGCAGGATGGTGATGGTCGCTGCCGGCTGCCTGCTGCTCCTGATGGGCGTGTTTGGCAAGATTGGGGCTGCCTTTGCCACCATCCCAACCCCTGTGATCGGAGGCATGTTCCTGGTGATGTTCGGGGTCATCACCGCCGTGGGGATTTCCAATCTGCAGGTGAGGCGAGGCCCCCTTCGAAGAGCAGCCAGCGAACAGGGGTGAAGAGAACAGGGCTGGGGCAGGGGAGGAGGAGAAGGAATCCTTGGTTCCCCAGAGACCACAATGGCCTCCGGGTGGGAGAAATAGCTAGATGCATCCAGACTTCTGAGAAACAGAAACTGCATCAGTTCGACTTGGCTTGTCCAGACCACTCAGCTCCAGGGTCAAGCGGGAACCCCAGCCTGGCTGGCCTGCTGAGTGTGACGCTCCGAGTCCAGTCCTCCCCGGTCTCTGGTGGCGGCGGGAGGGGAGGGGGCATTTGGAGAGGAGTTAGACTGCTGTGCAGCACGGTGCTGACGGCTCTGGGCTGCCGTGGGGGCTTCTCTCCTGCAGTACGTGGACATGAACTCGTCCAGGAACCTCTTTATCTTTGGCTTCTCCATCTACTGTGGCCTCGCCATTCCCAACTGGGTGAATAAGAACTCTGAGAAGCTCCAGACAGGTGATTCTCTGTCTTCTAGACTGTGACCACTCCAGGGGCAGAGGCAGTGGGGCCCTTGTCCCCTGGGAATCCTGGCTGCTTTTGTCTCCATTCTAGGGATTCTCCAACTGGACCAGGTCATCCAGGTCCTGCTGACCACGGGCATGTTTGTCGGTGGATTCCTAGGCTTCTTCCTGGACAACACCATCCCCGGTAGGGCCCACCTTCGCTCCGTAAGCTAGCAGTTTGGGTAGGTGGTCAGCATGAGGGCCCCCCGCATGGCTTCTCGACCCCGATCACCATGTCAGGCTGACCACAGCATATCCCGAGCAGGCCCTGGGCCTGGCGGGGACGTACAGGACGGCGTTAGCTTTCTAGGGCAGCCGTAACAAAATAGCACAGACTGGCTTGAACGACGAGTGTATGTTCTCACAGTCTGGAGGCTAGAAGACCGAGGTCCAGGAGTCGGCAGAGTTGGCTTCTCCTGAGGCCTCTCTCCTTGGCTTGCAGATGGTGGCCTTCTTGCCGCGACCTCCCGTGCCCTGTCCTCCGTGTGGCTGCATCCCTGCTGTCTCTCTTTGCGTCCTAAGCTCTTCATGTTAAGATACCAGTCAGATTAGATGAGAGCCCACCCTAAAGCCCTCATCTTTAACTGAATCACACTTTTAAAGGTCCTATCTCCAAATACATTCACATTCTGAGGTAGGGGGTTAGGGCTTCAATATATGACTTGGCAGGCGGGGGGTGGGGGGCACAATTCCACTATAACAGAGCCCTAAGGTGAGAAATACACCAGATGCAAAAAGAAAAAGACACAGCCCCAGCCATCTTCCAGCCCAAAGTCTAGTTGGTGAGGGAGAGAACACATGTATTCATTCATTCATTCATTCATTCATTCATTCATTCATTCACATTTTCAGTGAAAACCCATTGAACACTTGCCGGGCTCCAGATGCTCTGTACTGAGAATACAAACAGCAGAGAGACATGCCCTCCACCTTCCAGAAACCCACAGGCTAATAGGGGAGAAAGACAAGAAACACACAATGAGAATACGGGGGAATCAGTGTGGCGATGAGCAAACTGAGTCTCTGAGAGCTGAGGGTGTCGCCGTGAGGAGAGCAGGGCCGCCGTCACAGAGGGCTTTCAGTGCTCCCTTCTTGAACCTCCTACCGCCCCTTGAGGGGACCTCTAGGCTAGCACGTGCTTGGTGGCACTCTGTTTTCCACATTTGTTCTCTCTACCAAGTGTAGAGTGAACCTGCACTCTAGAAACAAAGCGGTGGAGAGACCCGCCCCTTGAAGGTGAGGAAAGGGTAGCGTTCAGTTGAGATTGTACCCTGGAGCCCTGCCTCGCGTCAGCCCCGCAGTGGGAGCTCAGGGAGTGCCCGAGGCAGCTCTGAGCAGTGACTCCAGACAGGCTGCGGAGGAGGAGGGGGAGGAGGGGGAAGAGGGGGAGGAGGAGGGGGAGGAGGAGGAGGGGGAGGGGGGAGACGCTGTTGGCAGGTGGCGGGCTGGCCGGGAGACCTCCCGAGTGCCTGCAGGGGGCGCCAGAAGCTCCCACAGCCCAAGGGCTGCTCAGTCCGTGCCCAGTCCTGACTGCTCGCCTGCTGTCCTTCCCATATAGGAAGCCTGGAGGAGAGAGGCCTCCTGGTGTGGAATCAAATCCAGGAGGAGTCTGAGGAGACCTCGAGGGCCTTGGAGGTGTACTCCCTCCCCTGTGGGATTGGCACCAGGTGCTGCACGTCCTCCTGCGCCCAGCGTCTCCCCTTCTGGCCCAGGGGGGAAGCTGGGAAAGGTGAGCAGGGAGCGAGCCTGCTCGCCTGCCTCTGCCGGACTTCCTCGGGAGAGTGCTCGGAGGGCACCACAGAGACCCAGATGTGAGAAGAGCTGTCCTCCCACCTGCCTGCCCCAGGGTGCTCCTCGCCCCCCACCTCCCCACCTCGGGTGCTCATCTCCCCATGCGAGGATGCGTGGGGACCCCACATGCTGTGGCCGCCAGAAAGTATTACAGTAAGACTGTGAGGTGTGGGCTTTGACACAGTCCCTTAGTCACCACATCCCTCCCAGTGAAAACCAGGCTCCAGCGTAACCCAGTGTAACCCAGTATAACCCAGTGTAACAGAAACTCTCTTAGTGCACGTGCTCTTGGCGACGTATTGACTTGTGGGGAGGAAAAGGTCTGGTGTGGGGCAGGCGACGGAGTTGGGACTGCTTGCTGAAAGGTGACAGGGACGGTTCTCTTCCTCCTCAAAGAGGCTGGATGCCTCCAGTCCTCCCCCGCCGTGCACCCGCGCCTCAGGGCTGGCTCTTCAGAAGAGGCGAGGAGCACCCTCTGTTCCTCCAGCACTTCTCCGAGCTCCGGGTGCTCCAGCCCGCATCCAGCTCAGGCTGTTTGTGATGGACTGTTCCTAAATTTCACTTTCTTGGAATCAAGTGCACGGACTCGGCGTGGGCTTCGGTGTGCTCGCGTAGGCCACTGAGGGATCAGAACCCCCTCCACCTAATGGCCTCCTTGTTCCATTATTTTAATAGGCCTCAGGACTGCAGCACTAACTCCCGCCTGAGCTTCCGGCTGGCTGCTCTGCCCTGCAAATTTCAGATTTGCAGTCTCCACAATTATGCGGAACAATTCCTTAAAATAAAATACCTAAACCTATACCCTCGCCCATCCCCATCCCCATCCGTACCCCATTGGTTCTGTTTCTCTGACAGATACAGGACTGGCTAATTTGGGAAGCTATTGTCAGTCAAGATGCAGGCAGATACCTGACTGATGTCAGAAAGGCCCTAGGTGGGGAGGAAGGGAGGATAAGTACCATCTGAGAGGATTTTAAAGCAACATATCCATCCAATGGGCCACGTCCAATTTGCCCTGCAGGGTGGGGAGCAGACGGCCGTCGGGGCTGAGGCGTGAAGGCAGGGGTGCTCCTAGCACATGGCTGTGGGGAGAAAGAGGATGTGGCCTTCCCCTGAGGTCCACGCTGACCGCGCCCCCCCCCTCCCCGCAGCACGCAACGTTCCAGGAATGATGACTAAACAGGAGTGAGGTGGCTGCTGGTTACAGCTGGTTAGGCACACTTTCCTTGAGGACCTACTATGTGCGGGCACCTCCGTAGAGATTTCTTTCTTCCTTCCCACGTGCTGGCTTGTTTTTGGCTGCTGGAGTGGCTGGGGGTGGTTGTGAGCACTGGCGCCGCCGAGCCCCCTCTTTTTCCTCAGTACAACCCCCGACGGAGAGCCCCTACCTGCCCCCTCATTTTGGTAGTTTAATAGTGAAGCCACCGTCCTTGCATATCCCCCAGCGGGGGTCCTTGGGGATGGGCTCGTGACAGGACGTCAGGTGAGGTGCCAGCACTGCGGTTCAGAGCAGGCAGGACTGCGCTTGGGTCCTAACCCTTAACCCACGCCTCAGTTTCTCATGGGGAGACGGGGCAGCTGAAGTCTTCGAGAGGCCGTCAGCGGAGGGCAGCCGCCGTGGTCATGCTGGGAAACTGCAAAAAGCCAGGGAACCCGTTCTCTGCACACTCGGGGTATTGGGCAGGGGTCTCCAGAGAAGCAGAGCCGATAGGATGGAGGGCGTGTGTGCACACGCATGTCCACACGAGCATGGCTACACCTCGTACATGTGCAGACACACGCAGAGAGATTTCAAGGAATGGGCTCATGCGATTGTGGAAGCTGGAATGTCCCAAATCTGCAGAGCAGGCAGACAGACTGGGGAGAGTTGCTGTCCGTGTCCGAAGGCAGGCACTGGGGATTCCCCTCTTCCTCGTGGGAGGTCAGTCTTCGGGGCTATTCGATCCTTCAGCTGATGAGATGAGGCCGACCCGCATTAAGGAGGGTAATTTTTCCGTATTTACTCAAAGCCTACCATTGTAAATGTTTATCCTATCTGAAAACACCTTCGTAGAAACATCTAGAATAATGTTCAACCAAGTATCTGGGCACCGTGGCCCGGTTAAGCTGACACATAGAATCAACTATCATATCCAGTACGCACGCCCAGGAGCCTCACCAGAAAGCACTCCGAACACTCTGGGATCTGGCTTGAACTCCATTTTGGAGTCTTTATTACCAGAAGCAGCAGATGAAGCTGGTTCTGCCCCGATGTCCAGTAGCTCCTACAGCACAGGAGGGGTCAGCACCGTTCCTCGGCTCCCAGGGCATGCAGGATGAGTGCACAGCCTCCAGAACTCTCTAGAATCCACCAGAACCATGCCCTGACCCCAAGATGTGCTGAAAGTACCTAGTGTCATGGCACCTCTGGGGACAGCTCCTGCCTGTCCTTTCTTGAAAGACCCGTGGCCTGGGCTTCAGCCAGGCTGCCCCCCAGTGCCCCCGTGAAGAGGAACACAGTAGGAGCGGGTGTGTGCCTTGCAGCCCTCCAGCCACTTACAGCAAACAGCCCTGAGGGACTGACACAGGGCCTCACTACTTTGCAAATACTTTATTAACAAGCAGAAACGGAAACCATCCAAATGTTCCGGGACAGCCACTCCAAAATGTCCCGGGAGGCTGAGGCAGGTGCAGCTTTGGCATAATCCTCGGCAGCTGCCACTCCCGCTCACCCCCTCCCTTCCCAGCCCCTCGTGCGTCACAGGTCGTCGAAGGTCTCCATGCACCTCAACATGATCATCTCATCGTCCTCGGGAAGGTCTGGTTCCTGCAAAACACAGGGTGAAGAGGGGTCAGTTTTCATTTAAGGAACCCAGGCCCCGGGCAGATGAGAAGAGCCCGCGTCTCCCCGAGAGTCTAGCCCATCGCTTGCTGCGTCTCTAGCTTCTGACCAGGAAGTAAGGGCTATGGGGGAGGACAGGGGAAGGTCCCTTTTCCATTTCACCCGACTCCACACTCAGTGATTTTCAGAAAGGGTTTTCCCAGCTTCTTTCCAGCCCGGGGGTTTCCAGAATCCCGTAAGAGAATGAGAGAGAGAGGGCATCCAAGCTTTATCCAAATGCCCGTCAATGGAGGACAGCGAGTTCCAGCATCGTGCACTCACCAAGGGAATACTCTGCAGCTGTTTGAAATTAAAGGAACGAGCTCGTTCTCTCTCTGTGGGATATACTATTTAAAAGGAAAAGAGAGGGGCGCCTGGGTGGCTCAGTCGGTTGGGTGGCCGACTTCAGCTCAGGTCATGATCTCGCGGTCTGTGAGTTCAAGCCCTGCGTCGGGCTCTGTGCTGATGGCTCAGAGCCTGGAGCCTGCTTCTGATTCTGTATCTTCCTCTCTCTCTGCCCTTCCCCTGTTCACGCGGTGCCTCTATGTCTCTCAAAAATAAATAAACATTAGAAAAAAATTTAAAAGGAAAAGAGGGAAGTACAAGGCAGTGTGCAGAGTTGGCTATCATGTGTGTCTGAAAGAATATATAAATATCTGGAGAGTGTCTCTGGATGGCTGCGCAAGAAACTGGTAACGGTGATCGCCTTTGGGGAAGGGTATGGGGCGTAGCCAGGGGACGCTGGTAGGAGAGAGACTAAGCTTTCTTTGTATATCTTTTGGTAACTTTTAAGTTTTAAACTAATAGTGGGTTAACTATTAGATAATGTTTTTTAAAGAAGAAGCACTATGTTTGTTTAGCAGGGGTTTAGGGGTTTTTTATTCCCTTTACAATGACCCCCTGCCGACCTCTCTGAATCCCCACTACCTCTTCCCCTAAAAGTGTGCTCCTGGGTTTTGCTCTTCCTGTCCTTCCCCACCTTAGCAGAAAGTGACCCCTGTAGTTTATTACCCTGCTGGTCAGAGGCTGGTCTCTTTGGGCCCCGGGGAAGCATCCCTAAGGCCAGTCAACCATCTCATGAGGGTGGGACCTGGTCCCCCGGGTGCCGGCCAGGCTGGGAGGAGACTCCGCTGATGGAGGACGCCCTCATTCACCGTGCTCTACCGCAGGAGGCAGGGTGCGTGGGGAGCCAGTGTACCCCAGAGGGGACCAGGCGGGCTCTAGGAAAGTCACG
Source organism: Paguma larvata (assembly GCA_030068075.1). Taxonomy (NCBI): domain Eukaryota; kingdom Metazoa; phylum Chordata; class Mammalia; order Carnivora; family Viverridae; genus Paguma; species Paguma larvata. The sequence continues at coordinate 85,606,008 of CM057834.1, read as the reverse complement.
TGGGCCCTTCATTCCGGGCGAAGACCAAGCGAAGCTTGAGAGAAAGAGGGAGTGGCGTGCACGGGGTGCCGGGAGGCCAAGTGTCCCGGGAGGGGCCACGCACTCAAGTCTCTGTCACACCAAGTGCTTGAATGCTGTTCAGAACGGTCCAGTTCCCTAAGCTCCTGAAAATGGCGTCCGAGGCATTTTTAAGCTGCAGATTTGAGAAAGCTGCAGGTTGTGAGCGGTATCTGCTGGTCTTGGGTGCTGAAGCGTGCCGAACGGTAGCTTACGCCCACCTGGGGCCCTATTTGGAAATAGGGTCTTTGCAGGTGTAATTAGTTAAGGATTGCTAGATGAGCTCATCCTGGATTTAGGGTGGGCCCTTAATCCAAATGACTGTTGTCTTTATAAGAAGATTCGAGGGACTAAGAGACACACAGAAGAGAGAAGGTCATATGAAGACAGAGGCCATGACTGGTGGATTCAGCTGCAAGCCAAGGACTCGGGCGGGGGTGGCGGGCACCTGAAGCAAGGAAAAGGCAAGGCAAGACTTCCCCAGAGCCTTCCGAGGCAGCATGGCCCCGCATCCTCTCTGGCTTCTGGCTGGATTTGGCCTTCTGGCCTTCAGAACTGTGAGAGAAGACATTTTTGTTGTTTTAAGCCAGTCCTAGGTGCTGTACACGTGCTGGGTGCTGACACAGTCTTCCTAGGACACCATGCAGGTGCTAATCGAAGTTTCATCCAACGACCTCGGTCAAGCGGACCGGGAGGTGGATGGGCAAGAGAATGGGACTTCCCTCTTTACTCAGCATATAGCGAAGGCTGGCGGCCTCCTGCCCCAGAGCTGCCTCGGCAGCTCGTTCAAAATACAGATTCCTGGGGCCCTGCCTCACAACCCCTAATGAGAATCTCGGTCCGGGGCAGCAGGAGTCTGCACTTCCAGTCAGCTCCCGAAAGGATTCAAGTTCAAGCATCTCTCTGCCTTACACGGATACTCCAATCCTGCTTAGTCGTTCTTTTCTACCATATGCGAAGAAAAGGAAGCAAGGAAAGTAAAGATTGTCCTGTTAACCGGTTCCCAGGGCCTCGGTAAAGTAGACTGATCTTCCCGTGCCGAGAGAAGGCGGACACGGGTAAGAGCCGGATGGCCAAGAGCCGATGGGAGGTGCGGAGCAAGTGGAGGGAGGCCTTGGGCCCCAAGATTCACAGCGGTCTCGGCAGAGGGAAGGAAGGATCAGCGGGAAGATTCTGGTTATTTTTACCTAATACCTTGGCCTATTGAAAAGCTGTCCTAGTTATTTCTAGACAAGCACCGTCGTTATTATGGCTTACCTTCTTAAATTAACAGTTGTATCTTTGCTAAATTCGGAGAGAAAATCCCTGGTTATGAATCTGAAGTGGCCAGTGCCCTTGGTGCCTCACGCATCGCTCCCCTCCCCTCCCCTCATGAAAGTTTCTGGAATGTACCTAATGAAGACACAGTCAGCTTTTGGGAAGCAGAAATTAATGCCCTTCAAAAGCTGACAGCAAACATTGGCACAGGGGCTCAGAAGGTGACAGAACAGCTTAGCCCCTCTGAAGGGTGTCAAGCAGTCACACAACATTAACAAATCCCTGCCAAGAGCCAGGTCCCCGTCTCAGGCCTGCCCTGGGGAACATCCACCAGTCTCTTCCCTCCGTTTCTCCGGACGTCTTCGATTCCCCAGGGGGCATCAGGCTGACACCGGCCATCTGTGGAGCAGGCCCGAGAGAATGAAGGCTCTTCTGGTGCCAGTGGGCCCGTGCGGCGTGATGCGGGTGAGGTCCAGCTAACGGGTCCTCTCCAGAGTCCTTTCTGGCATCCCGCGAGGTGAGCGGAGGCCTCCCGCACTCTGCTCGGTCCTACCTGTTTTAACTGAGTGTTAGCACAGCAAAGGCCTTTAAAAAAGTCGATGATCTGCATATAGAGCTGAAACTTCTCCTCTGGGTTTTCCGGGTTGCTGCCGGCAAACGCTGAGCTGATAAAGGAGAAGAAACAGCAAATATTTAGAATCCTAATCTTCCGCCTCTGCTTGTCCCCCCTAAAATATTTGGATTTCAGTGTGAACCGCACCCTTGGTAACACCTGGCTGAATTCTCAGACAGCCTGGAAGTTTGCGTTGCCTCAGCTTCAACGTCACGTGTGGAACCCACGGGAAAAGAGAGACTACGGGGAGACCGGCTCCTGCGCCCTGATTTAGCACTCTGAGCAGTGGCCTCTGGAAGAAGGAGCTAAACTGCCTCTCTCCCTCAGGTTCACCCTCACATGGCCATGGCTCCACGGTCCTGGACCCCTGTGGCAGCTGAGGGAGCTCAGGGGGCACCCGCCACACTGGAGCTCAGTCCCCTGAGACGCCTCCCCGCTGTAGGCCTAACACAGAACGCAGCCCTGATGCAGGGAGAAGGCCTACTTTGCAGACTCCTTCCCACTGCCTTCTTGGGACCAGGAGGGAAGCCAACAACTTCAAAGAAGCCCTAAGTCGTGTTCCATCAGCAGAGTAAGGAGTTCCAGATTGACAAAGGTGTCTCCGCGGCCCGAGCCCAGCTCAGAAACGGGGACGTCCACCTCCAGCCTGTTTCAGCAGAACCGAACCCCACACACAGCTGAGAAGAGCTTAAGTCACCACGTCAAACCACTTTGGAGAGTTTGGACAAGTCTGTTGAGGCCGAGTGGAGCAGGCAGACCCGAGGAACACAGGCCGATGTCAGGCGACCAGGGGACAGCCTGGCCGCATGGCCTTGGCGGAGAGTGGGAATGTTCGTTGGGGTATGAGGACAGGAATGTCGGCTCACTCCCAAAGTAGAAAAACAAAGTAATTGGGTTCGGGTTTTTTTTTTCCTTTTTTTCAGTCATGACACGAGCACAGGTTAGCAGACCACAGCTTTTCAAAGCAGCGAGGGAGTTTCCGTTCTCAACCAAGTTCTCTTATCGAAAATGCCCTGGTGCTATGGATTTAGTCAGGCTGCTTATTTTGGAATCTCCCCAGATCTTAGTTTGTGTTTTCTCACCTCATGGGGTCAGCTGTCCTCTCCTCTTACTACCTCCATCCCCAGCAGCACCTCGAAAAGCCGCCCTCCCCTGTGCAGCTCAGGGCACAGGCCCGTTTCCACGTTGGCCCAGGCTCTCGGGGCCCCCGAGCCCCTGCCCACCTCTCAGACCAGACAACTGCAGCAACCTGGCCAGAGGTTTCCTTCCTCATCCCGGGAAGACGGGCCAGTGTGCACAGCCTGGAGCTCACGACCCGCTGCATCTCAGGCCCGGGCTAGCATGGAAGCACTTTCTACATGGAAGAGACCTCAGGGCGGTGGCACGACCCTAGGACCAGCCCCCTCCGAACCACAGGCAAAAGTGGATCTCGAACAGCTTCTGCTGAATGATGCGCCCCTCTGTGGGGCTGCAGGGGTCCTCGCACACTCACACTGATGCCGTTTCATACCCCCTTCCTCCTCACCTGGAGCTGGATGTACTTGGAGCCTCACTTTTGTCCAGGAAACTTGCCACGTCGAAGGCATCTTCAAAGAGTATCTGAAGGAAGGCACAGAACGTGGTGTGTCAGAAATGACTAGTTTGGCGCTCGCTCTGGGCCGCTGGCGGAGATGGCTAGAGAGGCTGTCCCTTTAACCCTCTCTCCCAAAGGGTGGGTATGGGAAAGCTGGGGCCCAAATGCAGGATCTCTGCTTGGTGACCTTCCCAGGCGATGTCCAGTAAGTTCTTGGCCGCCCAGAACAAAGCGCCAACCCCAGAGGTGGCCACAAGGGACGGGGAAGCACCAGGGATTGCGGTCTCCTCCGTTCTAAAGAAGGCGGGAGCTCGAGCTTCAGCTTGCCCTGGGAGAGGCCTCATCTACGCCTCCCAAGGTGCAGAGGCTGTGTGAGCCCGGGGTCCCCAAGCTGGCAGTTTCAGGCCAAGACAGCCGGATAGAGGTCGGGGTGCTGGGGTGAGGCTGCAGGAGAGCCAGCTCCCAGTCCTGCCCCTCATGAAACCGTGTGACCTCAGATGAGTGACCTTTCTCGAATCCTCCTCTTATGTAAAGGGAATCACAACGGCACCTACCCAAGGGACGCTGCGGGAATTCGATCAGATGAGATAGGTGAAACCCGCCTCCAATATATTAGCCATTATTGAATATTAATCTGCTTTGTAAAAGAAACACATGCTCCTTGTGGAGACTTTGGAAAACAGAAACCGAGAAAGAAAATGAAAACCACTGAGAAGAGTCGCGCCCAGAATTGTCCATTGTTGGTGTATTGACCTATTTCCCTCCGGTAATTTCCTGATTTTCCTGTTACATCAGATATTTCCGATTTTGCAGTCTTGTTATTTAGATGGTTTTCAGTCCAGCTTTTCTTTAATTTCTTGAAGAATGTTAAATATTCGACAGGAATGTGATATATACACTTAGGAGTGCAAGATTTAGCAAATAAAAATGCAGGATGCTTAGTTAAATTTGCATTTTAGATCAAGAGTCCGGGTTTTTTTAGCCTAAGAATGTCCCAGATATTGCATGGGATGTTCTTATATTAAAATTTTCACCAGAGACGCTTTATTGTGTCTGACGCCCCATTTATGAGGGCAGCTGCCCTGAGAAGAGGAGAGGGAGCTTTCTGGAAGGTTCTGGCAGGTTCCACAGGGTCTCCCCTCTCCCCTTACCTGGGTCACACTGTTCTGTCTCTGGAGGTCTGATGTCTCTCTTTCTTATCTTCTTGCAATTTGTTTCTCCCCAAACTGAATCCCTTGGGACTCTGGCCATGTGGATGCCCCCCACCTCTTATTTTTTTTGTTTAATTTTTTAATGTTTATTTTTGAGAAAGAAACCAATGGCAAGCAGGGGAGGGGCAGAGAGAGAGAAGGAGACACAGAATCTGAACCAGGCTCCAGGCTCTCAGCTATCAACACAGAGCCTGACGTGGGACTCAAACTCCCGAACCGTGAGATCATGACCTGAGCTGAAGTCGGAAGCTTAACCGACTGAGCCACCCAGGCACCAGGATGGCCCTCCTCCTGATCTTCCTTCTAATATCCCTTTGCTTATCTCCAAGAGGGTCTGGGAAGAGGTCACTGAAAGGACCAGCCCAGAAGCCCATCCACTCTGGGTTCTTCCCCAGCAGGTGTGGGGCAGGGTCCTGGGCCCGAAATTCCTGCCTTCGACCAATCAGCGCACTGAAGTTCTGGGCCACACACTGTCCTCAGCTACGCAAATGGCTCTCACAGCTAGCCTGGCCGGGGGCAAGGGGGCACTGCCCAGCTCCGCGGCCCTTCTGGAGCACCCGGCACACTTGCGGGGCCTTGCACCCCGGAGCTGGCCCCGAACACAACTGTTCTGCCGCAGAACCTCTCCAGGTGGACCAGGAGCTCTAAAGGTTTCACTGCAACTGATTTAGAAGCCAGAGTAGGAGTGACTGTGGCTGCGTCCCTGCCGTGGGTAGAACCGTTCTCTCTTCTGTTCACCTGGTCACTCAGGATGTCCTGTTGCTGTCCGGGCCCTGAGCCCTCAGGGCTGGGAAACTTTCCGGACTTCCTGGATGATGGAGCATTCCAGGGCCGTGTCCCTGGCATCACAGGCACTAGGAAGCTGCCTGGCTCTAAGGCTCCCCAGAGAACCACAGAACTTCAAAGAGGTTCGCCCACTAAGGGTGTTTGGAAAGTCAGGGCAAAGCTGAGGGGTGCTGGTGACCTGGTGGCGGCCATAGTAACTACTAAGTGTCCTGCAAAGCACAGGACAGGTGCAGAGAGCATAGAACTGCCCACCCCAGGCTAGAGAAGCAGGTGGGATGAGGCCGTGAGGCAGCAGCAGCCTCCTGAGGCTGTTCTAATTCTGAAAGTGCAGCTGAGGGGCCCCCTTTGATCTCAGTGCTGAGTGACCACTAATGCCACCAGACGCACTGCTTTGAGAGGCACACTGATAGCGAAGGTGTGGTCGCTTCTCCGTGTGCATTCCTCTCTTTTCACTGAATGGCAGCAATGCTCTTGGGGGTGGGTACTGACCTCCTCTTAGGGATTGGGCCTAATTGGTCCAAACATAATACTTTCTCGATGATGTCAGTCAGTGACTCACTAATCTGGCAATCTGGCTAATTCTGGCCAATGGGAGGGCAGGAGAGGTATGGGAGAAATTTCTGGAAAAGTTCTTCCTTGACCGTTAAGAAAGTGCCACAGGAATCTTTCTCCCCCTTACCTGATGTAGAGGAGGGACTACAGCTCAATGGCTCCTCGCTGCCATTCTGCAGTCACATGGGCTGGGGAAGGCGGGGAGGGGAGACAAGGTGAGAAGCCAGGCTTGCCATGAGGCAGAAAAGGGAGAGAGGAAGGACCAAGTCTATGGTGACATCACTGAGACTAATGGGAAGCCCTCCTGACCTGGGGACCTCCCTTCATGTGAGAAGCACCTTTCTCTTCATGGTTTCATGAGCAAGTAACTTGCAGCGAAAACAATCCCAACGGATACAACCTTGGAAGGTTTCTCTTCTGTAGTCCCCGTGGAAAGGTCAGGAAGCAGGAGAAAAAGAAATGCCATTCTGTGGTGGTAGAGCTTATGCCGGGAAAATCAGAAACCCACGGCGTGGGTCAGAATCTAAACTCTACCTCACATTTGGTGAACGACCCCAAGCAGATCTCTGGTGTCCCCAGGCCAGGGGCGACGGAATCGTTCCCGTGCACTCCTCCCCCCCGACCCAGAGACGGTCTGCTCACCTCCTCCGGGGTAGAGCAGCTGGCTCCCTGGCTGTCAACCCCACTGTCCTTCACGCTGCCCTCGGCACAGCCTGGCTCCTCATAGGCACCATCAAGGCCCGGGAGGCCGCTGTGCCGCTGTGCCCAGGCCTGCAGAAGACTGGCCTTCCTCTCCTCAGAGAGGTTCTGCCACAGATGGGAGATGGCTGCAGACACGATGGGGAGCGTCACCTCCTGTGAGGAGACAATCCCGTTCCCGATCAGAAGGTCCATCGTCTGTTTGTAAAAGTTGAGATACCTGGAACAGAAATGGGGTCATCTCCCAGACCTGAAGCCAGTGGCTGAAGCGCCCTCCCCGAGCCATCTCCTCAGGCTGCCGTGAGCAGGGGGGCCCACAGCACACGAGCAGTGCCACAGCTCTGTGGTTTACCAGGGGCTTGGCCTTCCTAGTCTGCCTGCCCCTGACACCGGGAGAGCAGAAGCCATTTTGGGGGCCGTGGAATGATATAGATCTGTGCTCCAGGGTCTTCCCCCACATCTTCCCAGAGTTCCCTTCTGTCTAATAGAAGAGAGAACAAAGAGCCCATACTCCTGCTCAGCTCTCAGCCCATGGGAAAACTACCTATAATTCTAAGCCATGAATGTGCAGCCATGATATGACACTTGCTTTATTTCAGGGCCCGAAAGGCTCAGCTGTGGAGTAAGCCTCCTTCTATTGGCCTCCAGAAGCCAACATGGCTGCCATGGGTCTCAAGTCTGTGGAAGGGCAGTGAATGGCTGTTGGGGTGCGAGTCAGTCATTCACTGTATTTCTTACTATAAGACCAGTAATGCAGCTGGGGCGTGTGCGTGTGTGTGTGTGTGTGCATGGGGGTATTTGGTCCTCCGAATCCCCATCATAGTCCCCACAGAGTCACCCCAAATAAACACCCAGTCTAGGTAAACTCAGTGTATGTGCTGTGCAGTGTAGCTTCAAGATTATTTTTCTAGCCCTTCTGCCAGCCCCATCCCAAGCCCCTAACGTATGGAAATTCTGGAGCTTCCTTGATTCAGAGTCTGGTCTGGAAGTGCACTGGGGATGCAGCATGCTGCCGACAGAGCCTCTGTCCCCTTCCCCCCCGGAGCTCTGGCCGTGCACGAAGCCACCCTCCCAGCTGTTCGCACCGCTCAAATTCCATGAGGTCTGGCAACAAGGTGACCGGGGAGTGTAAGAGCTCCACTTTTTTCTCTTCTTCCTCTTCCACTTCTTCCTCTTCCTCCTCTTCTTGCTCTTCCTCCTCTTCTTCCTCCTCCTCCTCCCCCTCAGCATCCTTCCCAACTGCCTCAGTTGGGCACCAGGTGGCAGAACCTTTCTGATGAACCTTATTTGGGATCAGGCTGGTAAGAAAATAGAAACAAGACAACCACAAACTAATGCCCCTCATGAACACTGACACTGAAATTCTGAACACAGTTTTAATGTGTGCATTGTATGTGTGTGTGTGCGTGTGTATATACACATCATGACCAGGTGGGGTTTATCCTAGGAATGCCAGATTGGCTGGTTCAAACTTTAATGAAATTCCATCAGTCGAACTCACCATAACGACAGGCTAAAGAAGAAAAACCCAACGATCACCTCAATAGATGCAGAAAAGCAGTTGGCAAAATTTAACATCCATTCAGGATAAAAACTGTCAGCAAACTAGGAATAGAAGGGAACTTCCTCAACCTGATAAAGGGCATCTACGAAAAACCTACAGCTAACCTCACACTTAACAGTCAAAGACTGAGTATTTCTCTGCTAAGTTCAGGAACAAGACAGGGATGTTCACCCTTGCCACTTCTATCCCAAATCATACTGGAGATTCTAGCCAGTCCAATAAGTTGAACAAAAGAAATAAAAGATACACAGATTGGAGAGGAAGAAGTAAGACTGATTTTATTTGCAAGACGACACTATAATCTATGTAGAAAATCCTGAAGGATCTACAAATATGTGACTAAAACAAAGAAGGGGGTTTAGGAAGGTTGCAGAATACAAGGTCAACATATGAAAACCAATAGTGTTTCTACCGTGATGAACAACTGGAAATTGAAATTTTAAGAAGTGCCATTTACAACAGCACCCTAAAACACACACTACTTAGGTTCAAACCAAAAGCTCAACCTCAAAAAGAAAAAAATGGATAAATCAGACTCCATCAAAAATTTTAAATTCTGCTCTTCAAAAGGCAGTTTTAAGAGAGTGGAACAGCACGACACAATTTGGAAAAACAGAATTTTTACCCAGAATCTCTTCATCCTGATAGGAGTACTCTCCAAGGCATCACGTTGAGTTAAAAAGCAAGTGCGCCAGAAGAAAAACTAGGAAGATTCTTTTATTTTTAACATTAAAAAATGTTTATTTATTTTGAGAGACAGAGAGAGAGAGAGAGAGGCAAAGAAAGAGGGATAGAGAAAATCCCAAACAGGGATTCCATGCTGCATAGGGAGCTTGGCGTGGGGCTCAATCTCGCTACCATGAGATCATGACCTGAGCTGAAATCAAGAGTAGGATGTTTAACCAACTAAGCCACCCAGGCACCCCTCTTTTTTTTTTTTTTTTTAATTTCAGAGCACAGGAAGCCTTTCTGAGTAACCACAACAGAGGGACAGATTAGACTTCATTTTTGCATGGCCAAAACAAAAGAACAAAAACATCAAAAGAGAAATAATAAAACAAATGACCAAAGGATAATTACTTGCGAGTCATGTCCTAAAATACAGCTAATTTCTTGGTATACCTAGAGGGCTTCTACAGCTATGTAAGAAAAAGATCACCAACCCAACAGGAAAATGGGCAAAAAAATATGCACTCAAGGTTCCCAGGAGAGGAATACAAATGATCTTGAACGAAGACACTGAATTTCACTTGTAATTTAATTAATTAAAAATCTAATAATTATGAAATATAATTAATCTATTCCTGAGCTGATGCCACACTTTTAATTGCCGTAGGTCTATAATATATCTAGAGAAAAATCCTAATTCTTGTGACTTAAAAAGACAGGTAGCCTTTCTCACATGGGCGTATGATACAAGTATCGATAAGATTTTAGTATGGGATACAGGGTGTATCTTCAATTGGTAAGGAAAGGATGGCTTATGGAAATGGAGGGGGTTGGGATTGGTGGCCAATCATTTAGGAAACGCCAATGCAGTTGTCCACCTCCTTGCTGATTGCAAGGTCGTGCTTGGGGATCTTACCTGTGATTTCCAGAGTACATGCTGGCATATTCCGCCTTGACCTCCTCTAAGCTGTTTGCATTCCCGTCCTCCAACTTGAAGGATTCTATTGGGGAGGTGAAGGCAAGGGTCACAAATGGGGAAGGTCTAGCCTCTGTCGAGTCTCTCCTGCCCTTCTGATCCAGGCGGACCATGAGAGGTCCCTGAGCCTGCCCAGATTCTGGGGTGGGGAGTCAAGGGTCCAGTTTCACCTCTCCTTCTAGAATGTGAGGGGGGAAAAGCTTCTTGAACTGGCCCTTCTCAATCAAGACACCAAAAGTATCCCTTGGAGAGTTCAGTTTCCACCAGCTTATTAACCACAAATTCCTAGCCAGCCACTCTTCCCAAGAAAGGGAGTCATGCTCTGCTTTTGAGTGTGAGAAGCACCGGTCTGCTTCCTCTCTGGTCTCTCAAGACGAGATCAGGTACCTGATGACTTCTGTCTGTCCTGCCAGACTGTAAGCTCCTTGAGTGCAGGGGCATGAATCTCCTTGTACCCTGCATACAGTCAGCCTGCAGTAAATACCTGCTCACTTGGCTTAACCCAGTCTCTCTGCTTTCAGTGGAAGGAGCAACCAGTCTTTCCTTGGGAAGGAGACGGGGGTGGCCGATGGGGGTCTATTACCTTTCAGCTTCAGAAGATTGTCCAAGTTCTGCTCCAGCTCCTGGATATGATTCTTCGCCTTATTCAAAACCTGCCACTGGGGACAGAGACAGACAATGCTGCAAAGCCAGGCTTCTGCCCCCGAGACTGCGGCCTTGTGGACACAGGAGCTGGTTCCCCAGGCTGAGGCCACGCTCCCTCAGACGCAAAGTCACATTCCTCGACATCGTCAACAAAAACGGTGGGAAGTTTGTTTGGAAGCATTTAATTTGTATTCTGGAGATGGTTCTCCCCAAAACAAGCTGCGTTCTGCCAACTACTAGGGCTTCCAAAGGGCAAACAACTACATATGTTCCTTGAAGGTGCAGTAAACAGTGACCGAATAGCAGCCCTGGGCTGGGGTCAAGACCCAGAACTAACTTCTGCTCAGTTATCACAATGACCAACTGGCTGGTGAATATGAAATAAATAGTTCTCACTTGGTAGATGCCTAGCCGGTCAAAAAACCTATCGAATGCTCTGTCAGCGTGACCTCTGCATTTCCGGTTGCTGCAGGACTCAGGTCACAAGCAATCCCTGCCTTCTCCCCTTCCTTCTCTTCCGTGTGTCATATTCCTAAAGTCAAATGGTAATTGCAAGATTATTCAAACACAAGAAACGCTAATGCTGTTTATTGGCTGACCACCGAGGGTTGCATACACTCATCGGGCACGTGCCACAGGCAGAGCTGTGCCTTCGGCCTCTGGGGACACAGAGTCAATCAGATGGCCCCTGCTTTCCAGCAGGAGGAACGAGGCAAGCGTGGAAACAACGACTGGGAACACGGGCTGGCATTCGGTAGGCACTGAAGCGGGGAGAACCTGAGGGCCGTGGAGACGCGTGGGAGGGGGCACCGATTCCAGCTGGAGGCGTCCAGACGACTGAGAACAGGGAAGCCGAGCGAGCAGGCCGAGCTGAGCTCTGGAGAGTGCACAGTGTCTCGAAGGCAGACCTCCGTGCTGTGCGGCGACAGAGACAAAGCGGCTGGGGGTGTGGCCTCCCCAGGGGCCTGTGGTAGCCAGCTGTGGCCAGGGCTCAGGGCGGGCAGTCCGAGATGAAGCCAAAGCAGCCATGGGCGCAGAGACCCGGTGCCGTTCCCACATCCCGCCGGTGCCACCTGGTGCCCAGAAAGGGGGCTTGGGGGGAGCAAGGAGCACGACACTCCGCTGCCCCCAAAACCGCAACATGAGAATGCAGTCGATCGAGAGATCGCGAATACTCCCTTTGGTTTTTAAATTCTTTAAATGTTTATTCACTTTTTGGAAGAGAGAGAAGAGAAAGAGAGAGACAGGGGAGGAGCAGAGAGAGACACACCCAGAATCTGAAGCAGGCTCCAGGCTCTGAGCTGTCAGCACGGAGCCTGATTTGGAGCTGGAATTCACGGACCATGAGACCATGACCTGAGCGGAAGTCGGATGCTTAACCCACTGAACCACCAGGCGCCCCTCAGATACACCTTTTAGAGCAGGGCCCACCTGATGCCCCGGATGATCTGCTGCTAGTGACTGTACTGTTGAGCCAGCAAGGACTCCATTCCCTCTTCGGACACCAGGGCCAACCATGTCTCCGCACCTCAGGCTTGTTCTTAATCAGGTTGAGGGAAGGCCTTTCTGGCCCTCTGGTCCAGAGTGAGTCACTCGGCAGAGATACCCTCTGCTCACTTGCAGTCTTAGAGGGCCAGCACAGAGCCATGGAAGCCAGGTGCAACTCACTGAAGTTCTGCTTCTGGAATGTTTTGGCAGGCTAATGAGGACCTTAGTTCTGGGTTGAATTATATCCCTCTGAAAAAGATATGTTGAAGGTCTAACTCCCAGAATCTGTGAATGTGACCCTGTTTGGAAACAGGTCTTTCATGGACTAAAGTAAGGTCAATAGAATGGGTCCTAATCCAACATGGCTGGTGCCCTTATTAAATGAAGAAATTCGGATGCAGACACAGACTTGCACAGAGGGGGGACAAGGTGAAGACACAGCGAGAAGATGGCCAGGCGACTGGAGTGAGGCATCTCTGAGCCAAGGAACGCCAAGTAATTGCCAGCAAACGCCGGAAGCTGGGAGGCAGGCAGGTTCTCCTCTAGAGCCTTCTGAGGAGCGTGGCCCTGTGGACACTTGATTTTGGACTTCCAGCCTCTAGGACTCCTAGACAATACATTTCTGTTGTTTCAAGCCACCCTGTTCCTGGTATTTTGTTAGGACAGCCCTGGGAAACCGATATGACCTTGTCACACCATTACTCTTACAGAACGAAACTTTTCTTCAGCAATATGACAAAGGCGAAACTCAGGGCTGTCCCTCAAGCAGGGTAAGGAAAAGAGGAGAAGAGACAGAACACCTGGTCTGCCTGCTGTTTCCTGGCTGTGCCATTCCAGGCGAATCGTTTAACTTTCTGGAACCTCCATTTCCTCCTGTGCAAAACGAGGAGCTTGGAATGGAATTGTGGAGAAGAAACGAGGTGATACGCTGGGAAGTGACCGACCCTGAAACCACTGTGACGATGCTGCATCTTTCCACGCAGCTGTCTTGTTAGATGCCACGACGGGCCTCCGACGAAGCAGTTACTGTTGGCCGTGTTCAAGAGAGGTGGTGACGGGAACCTGGCAAGTAACTTGTCGCACGTGGACCCAGGCCAGTCTGCCAGGCTCTCCACCACCACGTCGTGAGGTACAGACTCTAAAACCCTCTCGCGCCTCCTCAGCACCTTGCACCTTGCACTCGCACAGCTCAGTCAGGACACAGTCACAGAGCCCCTGGGCCCGTGCCAGCTGAGGAGCAATTCCTGCGTTGGCCCTCAGTGACAAGGCAGCAGGAGGCCGGGATCTCATGCCCCCCAAGTGGCCCGTGCCCTTAAGTGCGGCTCCGCTGAAGCATCGCCCCAGGAGGGAAGACCTGCTGGCTGGAAACCGTCGCAGGGCAACAGGCTCTAGAAGGGGCACCAGGCCTGGAGCCAGGAGCTGAGGCCCTCCTCCTGGCCCGGCCACCGACGGACTCCAGTGCCTCCTCTGTTCCCAGAGGGCGGGGGACCGAGAAGATCTCAGGGGCCTCTCCACCACCAGAGCCCTCCCATAGGGCTCCTCCAATAACATGAGCTCCGTCCCTTCCAGCACCGCCACCCGAACCACCGGAACCTTCCTTCGTGCTCTGCCAGCTTATAAGCTTACCCAGAGGGCTCTGCTGCCTAGCGGAAAAGATCCGGTTGGTGCCCAGAACCAAGTCGCACACACATGCGTGTGTCTGTGTGTGTATGTGCACGCGTGTGTGCACGCATGCATGTGTGTTTAAGGTGGAGACGCCGCGTGTGGGAGCGGCTGCCTGAGGTCACCCCTGTCCGCTCGAGGGATAGGCATGGGAGTCGCTGGCTAACCGGGCCTCTCGGGGCGTTATCTCCCTTCTGATGCCAGGCTTCCCGGCCACAGGTAGGGAAGGTCCAGCTTAGGCGTCCCCCATGTGCAGCCACACACCACGCGCCGCAAGGTGTCGGCCTCTGCTCACTGCCCCCACCCCAGATGCAGCCTCGAGGGTGGGGGTGGGGGGACCGGGGGCCCCAGGCCCGTCCCCACCTCGCCCCACAGCCCCTCCGCGTGTGGAGACTTTTCCTCCCATGCCCAGGTGCCCTTACCTTCGAGGCTGTGAGATCAGACTGGGAGTAGACTGTTTTCCGGAGGTTGCTGAACAGCCCCACTAGGGTGGCTCGGTGGCGGGCCTGGGACAGGCGTCGGCGGGCCACCCTTGGCTCCAGCTCCCGCGTTTGCGCCAGGGGCCAGGGTGCGGCTCTGCCGCTGGGGTCACTGCCTTCTCCAGAGGTCGCCATTATGAGCTGCTATGTAATAGTACGCCCTTTTTTTGCCCTAAATAATGAAGACATAATACTAAAGAAAGAGGAAGGCAGACTGAAGCAGAAAGGGGTTAACTCACTTCCAAGTACCAGGTCCCAAACCAACGGATATAATCAATAGCATACACGATAAAGAACAGAGGACACAAAAATCTGAAGTTTAAACTGGACTCCTAAAAACACAAGCTGCTCACGTTTGACGTACAGTCGAAGGGCACTGCTGCATTACACCAGGAATTTTCCAGAACGTTGCAGGTACTCATCAGACACTTGTTAATGGACTGGCTGTGGCCAAGGAGAGCAAGCCATACCCCTGAAACCTCATTCCTTACAGTCTGTGAAAAGCTGAACAGACATGTGTCCCCACCCTTCGAGGTCTTTCCTGTGGTGAGAATGCACCCCTCTTTGATCTGGGTAGTGATTACATGGGTGTGTGTACAAAAAGAAATCCATTGAAGTGTGTTCCTTAAATTTGTGAATTTATGTGTGTGTGTGTGTGTGTGTGTGTGTGTGTGTGTGTATAATCTCAAAAAAGGGGAGATGCACTTTTCTACCTGTGAAAGCAAAAAGTCACGTAATGACAGAGAAGTAGAAGCTGGTTTGCTTTGGCCTGCTTCTCGTGGGTTCTGAGGATGATCATTAGGTTGTCACATCTGAGTTTACAAAGCAGGAGCCCTCTCCTAGGAGAGGAGATTCTGGGACGGAAACATAACAGTTTTAGTAAAAGACAGGGACCAAGGTCTCTTACCTGAGCCACGGACCCCTCCTTCAGGCGCCCACCCCACCATCCGGAGGACAGCCAGCCCTTTGAACAGAGGGGCCACATCTTTATCGCCCCTGTACTCCCCGAAGGTGCTCGGTGCTGGGGTTTTGAGTGAATTCTAATGGGAGCCCTCCACTGGGTCCCAGGCTGCCCTGAGCTCGGTCCTGCCGCCCAGGGACATTGCATGACCTCAGCCTGGGGTCTGCCCGTTTTGATGTATGTCTAACACCTGGGGGAACTGTAGAAAATACATGTGCCCAGGCCCCACCTCAAAAATACTGGTTCTGAATCATCTGGCATCTGGTGGGCGGCCCGCTTCCCAGTGATGCCGATACCTTCTTCACGTCTGAGCCATCATTAGGGCACACGCAGCAACACCTCCTTCCAAGCACCATGTCTGGCAGCTGGGAACGAAATCTCCTCCATAGAGGGAATATCGGGGAAGGAGGCTTGAGACAGCACTCCCACTGAGTTCTACGGGGAGAACCAGCCACAGACACAGTGAACCCAATCGGGCAGTGTGGGATTTTTAAAATGCCATTGAGATCAGAAAACAAATCTCCTACCAACAATGTAATTTTCACCGGTGGACCTATTTTCCCTCTCTTTGCTTCTCGGAACAGTGGCAGGAAGAGGGTAAGTGGGTGCCACTTTGTCTGTGGGTGTCTGCGCCACTGATCCGTGAAGCTCCTGTAACATTTATTACCCAGAATGCCACCATCAGCGCGCAGGGGACAGCCACAGAATCTGCACGGGCCCATCCAGACTGATGGCTGCGTTAAGAACGCTCTATAGCCTCACTTTCCAGACACTGACAAATCTTTAATAGGGAGCAAAGTGAAACAAGGAAAGTTTTGAATTGCCTAGGGAAAAAATGAGAACCTTTTGAACCTAAGGGCATAGGTTTTCTTTATTTGCTTAAATTAAGGAGAAACGAATGTACCTGGACACCAGGTAATTGAGGTCAGTGAACAGAAGTAAAATAGACACCAGCATTCTTCCGGGGTCTAGAATTCTCTAAGGGTCTCAGAATACTGACACCCAAGGCCCCCCGGGCTTATGGGAAATCTGGAGCTCTCACGGTGCCAGTGCTGATAATTTGGGTTTCCTCCCAGGCTTCTCCCCAAACACACTCCACCCAAATACCTGGAGGGCTATGTGGTTTCAGTCACAGGATAAGGGGGTTGTGGCCCCCTGCCTCTCCCATAGGGGACGGTCCCCCCCCTTCCCCCCCGCGGGACAGCCTTCACAGCCTGCCGCTAGGGGGAAGGCGGACCCAGAGAATCTTGCCCACCTGTGGAGCTGGGGTCTCCGCCTCACCCCGCCTTCCCCAGGTGCCCCACCACCAGGAGTCTGAGATACTTTCCAAGCAGATTTTAAGCTCGGTAAGACCTTGTGCAATTTTAAATGTCCTGCCCCTAAATGCCGCGACCTGCTCTCCACTCCGGATGATCTGGTGTGACCTCCAGAAGGCACGCGTCGCAAGTTATCTTTATTAGCTGGCGCTGTGCACCTGACAGGAGCTGAGGAGGGTGTCGTTCAGACGGAGATTTTCGTTGTGACAATACAGGCGGATCTGGCCTGTCTGCACCTGTGGTCTGGGTCAAGGGATGGCTCTCGGGGCGAGTACCACAGAAGCCACAGTCTCGGTGGGGAAGGGAGGGCGGGACCCTCCTTCCATCTTTTTTCCAGGTTGGCTCTTTTGCTAGGAAAGGGGGAAACTGCCCCCAATGGTATAAGGACAGCAGAGTCTCAGACTCTGCCCCTGGGGCCTGGAAATCTGCATTTCGATAGCAGACTCTTCCGTCTTTCCCTGCCCTCACACCAATTACAGAAACATTTGCTCTCCTGCCCACCACCCTCTATTCTGTGGCCCCTGCCTGTCTGCCTTGGGACGCTGCCCCCTCTCTCTATCCTCCGCCCCTCTCTCTGTCCCTCTACCTCTCTACCTATTGAGAGTTAACCTGTCCTTCGATTCCTAGTTTAGGTCCCAATTCCTCTAAGAAGTTGCCCAGCCCCTTCCACACCGGTTTCTAACTTAATCCTGTTTTGCCAACAAAGTAGTAAGATCCTTGGTCGGGATTCACGTGTCGGCATCTCAAGTGTCCTTGGCATAGAGGGTCAGAATGAGACAAGACAGGATTATGAAAAGACCTTGGGGGGCGCCTAGGTGGCTCAGTCGGTTAAGCGGCCGACTTCGGCTCAGGTCATGATCTCGCGGTCTGTGAGTTCGAGCCCCGCGTTGGGCTCTGTGCTGATGGCTCAGAGCCTGGAGCCTGCTTCACATTCTGTGTCTCCCTCTCTCTCTGCCCCTCCCTGCTCACGCTCTGTCTCTATGTCTCAAAAATAAATAAATGTTAAAAAAAAAAAAAAAAAAGACCTTGGAGGCAGGGAGTAACAGCTAGTCCGACCCCAACCCACAAGGCCTCCCTGGATCCTAAGGATGACCGTCTCTTGAATTCAGTTCTTGGGCCAGATTCACAGTGAAAGGCACACATCTCAGAAGCTCACAAAGCCTTCGAAGGGGACACACACGAGAGGAGGGGAGGGATTACCCAGCGGCAAGAATCCGGATCGCCTTTTCTGACTCAGAAAACTGGCCATGTTGGGAGGAGAAGTGTAAATGTTTGGGCAACCAAAATGTGCGAGAATCTTGGGAATTCGGGAGGGAGCTAGTCGGTGGAAGGGAACTATCCCCGCCACGGGGGGGATGATGCTGCACCTGGAGACAGTACCTGGCCAGTGGGACGAACTGGTGTCGGGAAAGGTGGGCTGGATCGCGGACTGGCTCAAGGCCCGGGCTGGAACGCCAGCTCTGGGTTAATCTCCCCTGTGACTTTGCATGAGGCAAGAAGCCCAAGGGCTTAATTTGTCTGTAGACAGGAGGGGAGAAAGTCCTTCCAGTTTAAAGTTTGCTGCGTCTGTAAGGTCACTGTCACGATTCTCGGACCACCCAGAGCGAAGGCATGCAGCACAAGCTACTCGTGTTGGCAGAGGTGGAATACGTGAGGGGGTGGGGCGCTGAATCTAGAGGAATTCTGGGCACTGCGGCCCCGTGGACAAAGGTTTGCCGGACACTTTTTCTGTGAAAACCCTGTTCGTTCTGCAGGAAACCCGGGCCAAAGGTAATAGGCATTTCAGAATGACCATAACTCTGACATACATTCCCTTTTAAAAGCTTTTTACTGGGGCACCTGGGTGGCTCAGTCGGTTGAGCGTCCAACTTCGGCTCAGGTCATGATCCCGCGGTCTGTGGGTTCGAGCCCCGTGTCGGGCTCTGTGCTGACGGCTCAGAGCCTGGAGCCTGCTTCGGATTCTGTTGTCTCCCTCTCTCTCTGCCCTTCCCCCGCTCATGCTCTGTCTCTCTCTGTCTCAAAAATAAATATTTTAAAAAAATAAAAGCTTTTTGCTGTGTTCAGACCTGTGCATCAGGCCAACAAACACTACTCTGCAGTCTAACAAAGTCAGAAGACAGCCTCACTGATGCACTTTTCTAGAAAGGCACTGTGACGGTTCATACTGTCATGCCTTATTTTTGCTATTCCTCATCTATAAAGCAAAGCATACTTTGAAGTTACCTTTACTGACTTTCCTATTAAATACTAATACTTTCCTATTAAAATACCACTTAATACACACTTGGAGCTGACATTTTAAAAACTCCCTACGCTAAAATTAAAAAAAAAAATACGACCTCTTCCTCTTCTGAGACTCAGAGCCATTTTCATCAGTTTTTAGCATCACTGCACAAAACGTTGGAGTGTGACCCTGACCAGCAAACCCTAGGCAAAAGTACACAATAGGCTGGATAATGGTTTGCAACTCCCAGGCGGCTTCCTTTGGTTCCCTACACTTACCAGATCACGTAAAAGAAAAATCCAAAATCATTCTCAGAATTATGTAGTTTGTCACCATGACAAACGTCCGCTGAAGGTCCGGCCTCAGACCTAAACGTTCACCTGCTTGGATACACCGACACGCATCAACTGCACGTGCATGAACACCCACATGGCCAAGGGCGCCTTCGTGAAGATGAGCGGGCGCGGTAACAGCATCGTTCGGTCTATACTCACACTCTGCGGGGGGTGGGCGCCCGTGCACACGACGTCTCCCCTCCCTGGACATGCGGGAGGTCGTCTGAAGCCCTGATGGCCGGGACAGTTGTCCCTGGCCTCGCGCGCCAGCCAGACTGGGGGCTCTAGCTTCTGAGCCCGCCAGGAGACAGACCTAGAGCCTCGGCACCAGGCTGGGGACCAATCACGGCGTGTCCCCCGCCAGCACAGCCAATGGGGAAGCGCGGTGGAGCGCCAATGAGGGTGCCGGCCCGTGGAAGAAAGAATGTAACGAGTTGTTTCAAAGAGACACAAAAGGGGGGAAACTGACCTTCTCACCTTGCCAGGTGGCTCCTTTTCAAGGGGAGATCACGAGGGGACAGGGAGGGGGTGAGGGGGATGCCTATGCCACCCCAGGTACCCCACACAGCCCAGAGAGGACTAAAGGGATGTTCTCTAACTGGTTCCACTCACCTGACACTGAGCTCAGTTTCTTCATCCCTCAAGTGGGGCGATGACACCCACCTTATAAGGTTATCTCGAGGCTTACAGAAGAGACCTTAAATAAAGGGTTCGGAGAACTAGGAGCTCCCCATCTCAGGGAAAAGCTGAAAACATGTAGGTAGGAAGGAAACCGGTATAAAAGGGGTGGGGCAGGGGGATGATATTTTAAATAAGGGAGGAAGAAATTGGGGACGGGGCATATCAAGGCTGAAGAGGAGACCTTCAAAAGCTCAGATTAAGATATCAAGAAAAGAGAAAAAAAAGGACCCCCTCTTTGGGACAACAGGAAGCAGGCGTTGTTTCGCTTTAGGCGGGAAAATTCCTTTTCCCCAAATCTGGATATCCTCCTGTCTTTTGGCCTCTTTTCGTTTGATCCCCTGCACCCGTGAATATTTCCTGATGGTCGTGACCTCGCCCATCAGCTGAGCGCCAGGAGCGGGAGCGGTAGCGAGGCCGGCTGCCCTCTTGCTGCCCTCTGAAGGGGCTGAACGACTTCACCCCGGGGCAAGGGTCACACAGAGGTCGCACACCTGGCGTGGGCTTGGTGGCGCAGGGATCTGGATTCCAGCCCGGGAGTGAGCCCGCCCTACCTAAACCGTGCAAATAGGGCCCCGGGCATTCCGTCCACACTCCTGAAGTTCAACTGCAGTGAGTGGCAGGCTCCTCTTTAAAAGGATTTTGGTAGCCTCTTGAATTGTGTGTCATGTATAAACTGTCACATAGAAAGCACCTCGTAAGAATCTTATCCCCCTTTTCAGGGTAAATATAAAATGTTCATTTCAAGTCAATTCTGCCAGGTCCAGGCCTTGTCCCTTCTGGCTCTCTGGTAGACTTTGGTGCAGGGTCTCTGGGCCCCTGAGGAACTCCTTTCCTCCCCATCCCTTCCGTAGTTTCTCTCCCCCCACCATTTCTTGCCTCCCACCATCAGCCCGCACCCCGACTTTCTGCAGCTCTGCAGGAGCCCCAGGGAGCAGAGGGTGCTGGGGAGTCTGTGCAGCTCCGTCCTGGAGAACCTCCCCTTTGCACCGAGATGACACAGAGAGGCTCAGAGACCTACCTGCCTCAGGTTTTCATCAGATCAGTCCCCCAACCCCTTAACCCCCCCCCCCTCCACACACACACTGTCTCTCTGGATGTGTCGCCCTGGGAGACAGATCTGCACCCAGAAGACATGCAGACTGGGGGCAGGGGGATGTTTCTACGAGACCCCCTTACCTGCAGCAGCCTGGTTTCTTTACTGGAAATGGAGATCTCAGCCAACCTTCCGCATGGCTGTGAGGAGGCAAGCTCTGCTCCTGAACCCTGGTACCTCCTGGTGGCTCTCTTCAGCTTCAGATGCAATCAGAGTTCTCCTGGCAACATTGACACGCACTGTCACCTTTTGACCCTGACCTCTCCCTCCCTCCCAGTAGCATAGATCCTGCCCTGAAATCCCCCCCTCCCCCCACCAGTTGGACGGCACTCCCTCCTCCCGGAGCCAGCTCCCCACCAGGTCCACCAGGAAGCCTCTAAGATCCCTGCATTAATGCCAACCTTGTGTGGCCACCCATTTCTGTGCCCCTTGGCCCGGACTTCCTGGTTGGAAGTGAAGCATTTTGTGCTTGTTTCCCGTTGTTGGTCTATCCGCTTCGTGTGATAAAGGGCCGGGGCCTGGGACGCCACCGGGTTTGCCTCCTCCAAACGAAATGAGAGTGATGCGTTGTGTATTGGGTATCCGCTATGTTCCTAATCCTTAGGGACAAGTCTGTGAAGAGTCTTATCTCCATTTTATAGATGGGGAAGCCAGACTTAGAGAAGGGCAGTGATTTGCCTCAGGTCTAAACATCTGAGATTCCTTCCGGTTCTTTGCTCTTCATGCCTTTCGAAATGACTTTTGGCAAGATGAAAATCAACGACCTTAGGCCAGAGAGAAATGTACCTGATTTTATAAGCTTCCGAACAAAAGACCCGCAGCTTTGAACTGAGGGCTGTGGTCAGTGGCTTTTTGGCCAGGACGCAGAGATATTGGAACTCTGTGCACTGTTTGTAGAAATGTAAAACGGTACAACTACTGTGGAAAACGGTATGGAGGATACTCAAAAAATGAAAATAGAACGAACTGCCATATTATCCAGCAGTTCCACTTCTATGTTTTTATCCAGAAGAATTGAAAGCAGGATCTTAAAGAGATGTTGGCTTCCCGTGTTCATTTACCATCATTCACAATAGCCAAGAGGTGGAAGCAACCTAAATGTCCATCGACAGATGAATGGAAAAGAAACCGTGGCCTACACACAATGGAATAGTATTCAGTCATAAAAAAAGATGGACGACTCCGGAGGACATGTGCTAGGTGAAAGAAGCCAGTCACAGAATGACAACTACTGCGTGATTCTACTTATGCGGGCTATTGAGAGTAGTCAAACTCGTAGAAGCAGATTGCTAAATGGTGGTGCTCAGGAGGTAGGGGCAGTAAAATGGTGGTTACAGGGGCTGGGAGGATTCGCCGGGGGTGGGGGACAGGGAGTTATTGTTCAATGGGTAGAGAATTTCAGTCATGTAAGATGAAAAAGTTCTGGAGATCTCCCACACAACATTGGGCACATAGTTAACAATACTGTACTGTACACTTAAAAATTTGTTAAGGGTTGGTCGCCTGGGTGGCTCAGTTGGTTAAGCGTCTGACTCCAGCTCAGGTCATGATCTCACGGTTCGTGGGTTTGAGCCCCGCGTCAGGCTCTGTGCTGAAAGCTCAGAGCCTGGAGCCTGCTTCGGATGTCTCTCTCTCTCTCTCTCTGCCTTTTCTCCTCCCTCAAAAATAAATAAACGTTAAAAAAAATTTTTTTTAAATTTGTTAAGGGGTAGATCTCATCTTATGTGGTTTGTTGTTGTTATTTTTACTGCAATTAAAAAAAGCAAACTGAGGCTAAGTGATATACTCAAAATTCAAAAGTCAACCAATGGTGTTTCGATACAGAGTTTTTGCCATTTTTATAGTGTCATTCATGAAACTGTGGGTATATTCTTTTCTTTACTTACTCAGTAAATATTGTGTATCCATTATGTGCCAAACATTGTCTTAGCTGCTGAAAATATAATGATAAACAAAACAGACATAAAAGCTGATTCTTATTGAGTTTTAATTCTAGTGCTGGAGGAGAGAATAAAAAATGAACGTGTTTCTAGTATATTAGAAAGAGATAAGGAGGGTAATAGGGAGTACAGGGGAGAGGGTCCATTTTAAATAGGGTGGTCAGGGAAGATCTCTCAGAAAAGAGATTCGAGCCAAAACTCGAAGGAGGCCCAGGAGTAATAAGCCAAGTGTCTACCAGTGAGGAAAGTGTTCTGGGTGGAGGGCCTAGTACATGCAAAGGCTCTGGGGCAGAAGTGTGCTGAGTGCAAAGCAAGGCGTCCCTGTGGCTGGGGTGGAGTGAGGCAGTGAGTGAGGGGCAAAATAGTGAGGCAGGGGATCAGAGGGGCAATGGACAGGGGTGCAGGGTTTTCACGCGGGCACTCTGGCTCCTGGCTTGAGAAGAGACAGGGAAGCCAGGTGGGAGCAGGAAGATCAGGGAAGCCGTTAGAATTCTACAGGTGAGAAAGTACGAGAGGTGGTGGTGAGGATGAGAAATCGTTGGATATTGAAGGGAAAGCTCACAGAATATCCTGATGTGTTGATGGCAGAGGAGGGGGCGTGATAGAAAGAGGGGAGTCAAGGGTGCCCCCCAGGTTTTGAGCCTGGACAACTGGAAGAAGGAAATGAAACAACAGGGAAGACCATGGGTCAGGTGGCGTCGGTCCACGTGAGTCAAATCACTGGTCAACTCCTTTATTAATTTTCTAGATAAACTTAATTTTAGTTAAGCAAACAATGCACATTCCCCTTGTGGAAAATGAAAACATCGTGAGTCCACTCCTAGTCTTCCCTCCAGTTTATAGAATTAACTGCTGTCAGTAGCTTGATCTGAATGCTTCCAGATCCTTTGCTGAATGTTTACCTGCCTATGGATATTCCATTGGAAAACGTAGTTTGGTTTTGCAAGTTTTCAGAGGTAAGGAATTTCCATAAATGTATGCCATTTTCACCTGACCTTGCGAGCTAGTGAGGAATTCCTATTAGTATGTGGAGATCTGCCTCATTCATTTACTGCTGCACAGTATCCCATAGATTTGATGACTACGGCAGAAAGGTGAATCCATTTGAAGGCAAAGAAACCTTTGCAATGTTGGGGGCCTTCGGGGACTTAGTATGCGTATGCACGTTCATTTATACCTACATGTGTATACACATATGTACACGGGGGCGGCAGGGGTCTGCCCCGGTTACTGCAGGAGATAAAAGCAGGACTTCAGAGGGCAAACAATGCACATTCAGAGGGCAGGGAATTACTTTTTAGGAAGTGTGGCAATAGAGGTGGGATTCTCCCATGCAGTCTTCCCTTGTATATGAAGGCAGTATTACTTATTAACCTGGGAGTCTCGGACTGGTCCAGCAGTGAAAGTGAATGAGTTTATAGACTCATAAACCAATGGATTCCTACTGCTGGCAACGTACGGCTGCCATTACTGGTGGTTTATTGCCATGTGTAAATGGGACTTTGCTGCCTTCTGGGATGAAGGTGGAGGTATGGGAGAGGGACGGGGTCTCACTCGGATTTGAGCTACTCTTCAGGGGGTATGGTCATGGTGGTCCGAGAAACGAGGTTCACTTTCAGTCTCGGAGGCCAATGATCACTCAACAGACAGGCCAAGGTTCCCAGCAGGTGCCTCATACCAGCAGGACGCCCATGGGCTACTAGAGCTGGAAGGACCTCGGGGTCCTGACCCGAGATCTTTATGTTGCAGATGAGGAAGGGGAGCCAGAGAAATGTTACAACTTGATAACCGGAGTTCAAGTGTGAGGTCCTGTATTTGGTTCCCAAAACTGAACTGTATAAGCACAGAATTGGGAATTCCCAGTTTGGCAGCAGCTTATATTTAAAAGTTTTGGGGGGGACAGTTGAAAAAAGCTTTGTGTGTGTCAGCACTAAGATATGGAATGATGCATATGAAAAATGAACGTGCTGTGTTTAAAGATATTTATTATATTTATAAAAGAAAAGCAATATGGGTTTACGATAAGGAATTTGAAAAATATTAAACAGTGTAAAGATAAAGTCAGAGACCGCCCATAAAATCCACACTTCTATCACCTAAAGACAATAACTATAGATATTTTGTGTGTACATATATATTAGAGATACAGTAAAAAGCAATCACATAGCAGCTAAAGTTCTGTAGCACACTTCTTTATTTTTTATTTTTTTAATATTTATTTTTGAGAGAGAGAGAGACAGACGGAGCACCAGCAGGGGAGGGGCAGAGAAGGAGAGAGACATAGAATCCAAAGCAGGCTCCAGGCTCTGAGCTCTCAGCACAGAGCCCGATGCGGAGTTCGAACCCATGAACCGTGAGATCATGACCTGAGCCAAAGTTGGACGCTTAACCAACTGAGCTACCCAGGCACCCTTATAGCACACTTCTTAAAATCAAACTTTATATTTTGAAGTAATTGTAGGTACATATGCAGTTGTAAGAAATAATACCGAGAGATCCATGTACCAAGTTTCCCCCAATGGTAACATTTTGCAAAACTATAGTACAGTGTCCCAGCCGGGATGTTGAAATTTATAATCTACCGATATTATTCAGTTATCAGTAGATTATATTATATTATATTATATTATATTATATTATATTATATTATATTATTATTGTACACATTTGTGTATGTGTGTGTGTGCGTGTTTGGTTACCATTTTATGACACATGTAGGTTCATGCACCTGCAAGCACAATGAAGACAGAACAGTCTCATCGCAAGGAGCCCTCACTTTGTCCCCTTATCATCATCACACTTCATTCCACACACAGGTGCCAACTCACCCCTGACCCTTGGCAGCCACTAACCTGGTCTCCAAACTCTCTGAATGTTGTCTTTTCCAAAGTGTTATGCAAACTGGAATCATATCTTTGGTGTGTGTGTTACCTTTGGAGATTGGCTTTTTTTCAGCCACAAACCACTCACAAAATCCACACTTCTACCACCTAAAGGAGCTGAATCTCTTCGAGATCCATCCAGGTCGTGTGTGTCTTACTAATTCATTTCTTTTTATTGCCGAATAGGATTCCAGGGTATGAATGGGCCACAGTCTGTTTAACCAGAAGAGGTGGGGTAGGACGGCTCAGCTCTGGGTCACAGCCTTGCCGTGTCACCCTGCTTATTCTAGCTTCTTTCAAAAAGAGATGAAGGACATTTGACTGCTTCCAGTTTTTGATGGTTATGAATAAAGCTGCTATGAAGTTTCATGTACAAATTTTTGTGTGCAGGGCAGTGTTCATTTCTCTGGGATAAAAATGCCCGAGAGTACAATTACTGAGTCCCGTAGCGACTGCACGTTTAATTTATAAGTAACTGCTAGATTTTTTTTTCTGGAGCGTGAATCGTATGTTTTCTAACATGTGGTGTGACTAGTTCTCTAAATAATGAAGGAGTCTTTGAAAAAACGTGATTTTTAACAATGACATAATATCGCATGGGATAGACGTAGCGTAACTTACTTAAGCGTTTCCCGAATGTTGAACGTTTTGCTTCACGTTTCTTTTTTGCCCTGCGGAAATCATTAATAGACTCCTGCACTTGGAGTTGGCGTGAAAAGCAGGCCAGCTGGAACCGGTTCTTGCAAGGGCCCGGGGTGAACAGGTTCTGAAAGGCGGATTCATGCTGGCTGGGCTGCACGGGGCCTGAGGGACACTGCAGTGCTGGGCTTTTCGTGGTTCGATGAGAGACGCAGCTGTCACGCAGGCAAGGAGGGTTCACGGTGGCACTGACAACGATATCCCCTTCCACCAACGTTGGAAGGCAGTCACAGTAGGAATTTCCCTTTTAGCTTGCCTGGAGAAAAACACCAGAAGGCCACAGAGTCTCATGTAGTTAAGGGCCAGGAGAATCAGTTGGTCCCTTGGTGAACTTGGAACCAGGAAGAGGAGCTGGGATGCCTTTAATGGTCCAGTTGGGGGTGATCTACAGCCTCCTTCTCATCTTGAGAAAGACAGGATGGAGCCCAGAATGTCATCTGCTGGCTGACCCAGGCACGAAGGCCTTGGTGGGCTCGGCCACAGTCACTCTCTGGATTTCTGTGCGTCTGTGCTCAAAACCTCTTCTAACCGACACCGTATTTATTTTGTGAGCTGGTGCCCTTTGGTCAAGTCCTGTGAGCCTCAAAGCTTTCCTCCCTTTCCACTGACTTTGCATCTTTGGTGTCTGATCTAGTTGAGTGGTTTTTGCAGTTTGACACTTGGCGGGAAATGCACAGTCCTCAATCTCGAGTTCTAGGCGGGATATCTCACTCTAGCCTCCAAGTACTTACGACTTCCACTGTTGTAAACCTCGTTCGTTGTTACAGATAACTCCCGCTCTTACAAACGACCCTATTTGACAAGAACCTTGTCATTTTGTATTATTTCTTTAAGGGAAATTCTAGAGGTAGAATCCTTGGATTCAAGAGTAAGAACGTTCTGGGGCGGTTTGATCATTTATTAATTCTTTCCTGGAAAGGTAGCTTCATTTGGAAGCTTTATGAGGATGTCTCTTTCATTTTAACCATACTGGACAGTATTTTCTTTAACGTGACTTCAATAGGCGCAAAGGGCATTTATTTTAATTTGTATGTCGCTAACTTTCAGTGAGTTAAACACCGCCTGTAAACAGGCTGCCTTCCAAGGCAAGGTTCAGGGACCCCGTGAATTGCTTCATGGGTCACGGTGGGCCTCTTCCAGCTTTCAGAGGTGCTCATAGCTTTTAGGGCACAGACCCCGGGCAGGAAAGATTCCTCTGCCCTTGGCAATGGCAATGGATGCTCTGAGTTGCCGATGTAGCCTAAAGTTCTTGGCAATACCGTCATGTGGACTTTATTTCCTCACTCATCACCGAACAGCTACTGAGCACCTGCTTTTAAAAAAAATTTTTTTAAATGTTTATTTATTTTTGAGACAGAGAGAGACAGAGCATGAGTGGGGGAGGGGCAGAGAGAGAGGGGACACAGAATGTGAAGCAGGCTCCAGGCTCTGAGCCATCAGCACAGAGCCCAGCATGGGTCTCGAAACACAGACCGAGAGATCATGACCTGAGCCGAAGTCGGACGGTCAGCCGACTGACCCCCCCAGGCGCCCCTGAGCACCTGCGTTTAAAGGACTGTGCTATCACTGGAGTCAGCAGGACACCTCCGCTCGCAGGAGTTTACAACCAAGGAGATAAGACAGATGGTTACAAGGCAATGTGCTAAGCACATACGGGGTGCGATGCCATGGGAACGGAGAGAACAGCCAGAGAGAGGTAGCGGCTACGGATAACTAGGCTGAGCCGAAAAGGACAACTGGAGTTCAAGCGAACAACCGCGGCAGCGTCAGGCAAAGGGCCGGGTGAAAAGAAATCTCGGAAATTGTGGGGCACACCAAAGGCATCCCAGAGCGTCAAGATTAGATGGGCAGAAGGCGCAATTCGAAGGGAACCCTAGAACCTTGGATAGCTTCAGGTGCTCTTGTTCCTCCGGCCTCTTATCTTTGGCTACGCAGGGGTAAGTTGATCCGTGCCCCCAGGAAGAATGCTCTGGCTGCCAAACAGGCCCGGTGTGCTGAGCCTGAGTTCTAAAACTCTTCAGGAGGAGGGATAATTCATTGTCTCTCACCTGCCTCACAAGTTGACTGATTCCAGGATGCTGCCGTGAACCTCCCCGCAGAGCACTGGAGGACTCGGAATCAGAAACGTACATGTGAGACATAGTTAGTCTTCCTAAACTTCGGTTCTCTATTTCTTTAAAAAAATTTTTTTTAATGTTTATTTATTTTTGAGAGGGAGTGAGACAGAGCGCAAGCAGGGGAGGGGCAGAGAGAAGGAGACACAGAATCAGAAGCAGGCTCCAGGTTCTGAGCTGTCATCACGGAGCCCGATGTGGGGCTTGAACCCACGAACCACGAGATCATGACCTGAGCCGAAGTTGGACACTTAACCGACTGAGCCACCCAGGTGCTCCTTGGTTTTCTATTTCTAGAATGCGGAAAAGAAAACTTTATAGGAGCGCACGAAATTCAAACGAAATAGGGTGTATAAAAGTGTCTTGCAGTTACAAACATGGCCGTTGGTATTACTTTTAAGTTTAAAATAGTCGCTTAGGCATGGGAGCTCTGTTGATGGGTAGCTGGCCCCTTCTTCCTTCCTTTACCATGAACTAAGTGGTTCTCACACATGTGTGCCCTTAAGAATCACCTGGAGCTTGCTCCGAATGCAGATTCCCAGTCACCATCCCAGGCGATTCTGAGTAGGTCTGAGTTGGTCCTCAGACTTTGTCATTTAACAAGCCCATGGGGTAATTCTGATGAGGGTGTAACAAAACCACACTTTGGAGGAAGAGGAGCTGAAATCTACAGTCCGACGTGCCAGGCCTCAAGCCTCATTCACCATTTTCAACTTAAAGCCTCCGTAAATGCTTCTGACCGAACTAGTACAGTTAAGTTTGAGAGGCCTGTGGCTCTCTGGGCAGGAGCTCAGGGGACAGGGCTGGGCTGGAGTATGATTTAGAAACCATCGGCGTAGAGATAATAGCTGATGCCTCCGGGGAAGTGAGCTGGGACAGCCGTGCTCCCGGTCCTAGTATTATTTACTGTTTCCGGGTCTCTGTTTTTGCATTCACCAAAAACAGTATGTCTGGAAATCCCACGGTCTCCTCTTCATGAGTTCTCTCTGCCCGCGAATGGCACTATCATCCACCCAGATGCTCAAGCCAGATACCTGCCAATCACCCATCACCCCTGCTCCTATTTACCCTGGCTAATCAGTCACCAGGTCCAGCTGATGCCACTTCTCAGGAATTCTCGAATCTGCCCCCTGCTCTTCGTCCTCGCTGCTACCAGTCTAGTCTCATCCCTTGCTCAGAATGCCACAGCCTCCTGTCTGGCCTCCGTTCTCCTTCCAGCCTTGCTCACATCCAATCCAGCCTCCACTCTGCAGCCAGTGTGTGCTTCAATAGCCTGGATAGCACCCCCCTCCCCCGCAACCGCTCAGGGAACTAGTTCTGAGGGCAGAGATCTGTTCTTCCTTATTATCCTGTTCCTGACACCTCGCACACTGACTGGCATCTAGTAGGTACTCATTAAATGTTTACTGGTCCCCCCCCCTGCCCCGCCCCTGCCCCATCCTTCCTTCTCTCCTGACGCAAAGGCAAAGGGAGACGATTAGATTGAAAGAAAAGATAATTTGTGGTTCACCTTGTGGATGCCCCGGTAATTTTTTTTTTTTTTTGGTTTAATGGAACTGCTGCAGGGCCCTGACCGCACCTTCTTAAAGGAACCCCAGGCTACCTGCTACT
This sequence comes from Paguma larvata, assembly GCA_030068075.1. Taxonomy (NCBI): domain Eukaryota; kingdom Metazoa; phylum Chordata; class Mammalia; order Carnivora; family Viverridae; genus Paguma; species Paguma larvata. The sequence continues at coordinate 85,575,921 of CM057834.1, read as the reverse complement.
TGCATAAGCAGTAAAAGATTAATCAGATCACCTAACCGGAGCTGAGGAATAAACCGGAGAATCTAGGGCCCTCTCCAGTTACATAAACACGACTCAGCTAAACGTCTCTAGAAATCTTTAATGAGTGAGCAAAATAATACGGAGGGAAGATGGAAAGAAGGAATGCTTTCGACAGGGAGCCGGTTGGTCAGAAGCCCACAGAGCTTACACACGGGAGGGATCCAAGAGTTTCCATTCCCTCTTGCAAGGCTATCCTGTTCGAAGGTGGGTGGGCCCGCCCTGAAATTGCCCTGGTTCATACATTCGACACATATTTATTCAGCATCTACTATAAGGCAGACACTGATTTAGGTTCTGAGGATATAGTAGCAAACAATTCAGACCAAATCTCTGCTTTCGTGCAGCTTATATTTTAGTGTCCAGAGGAGGCAGGCAATAAGTAAGTAAAACATCTAGCTTTTCAGACGGCGATAAGTGCTGTGCACAAAGAGAAGGCAGGGCAAGGGGGGGGGTGTGTGTGTGTGTGAATTCTGAGGTGAGAGTACTGCTCTTTTGTACAGGATGGTCACAGAGAGCCTTTCTTAGACGACATTAGCACAAACACGTGGAGCCTTCATCGCGTGTTGCCGGGATGAGCCATCCATGTGGGTATCTGGGAGGAGGAGACACTGCTGATAGAGGAAAGTGCTTGTGTTAAGGCATGGGGAAACTGCCTTTCACCAACCAGAAAGCGAACCTTAGCCGATTTTACAGGTTCTGGTCTGGGAAGTGCCAGGGCAGGTGGAGGTGAGGGACGTGGGAGCGATGACAGCGTGCATCAGGTGCCTTAGGAAAATTGAATTAGCAACATTCTTGTAGGCAAATGTTGTTCTTGTAGCAACATTCTTGTGGCCGTTACTCCTTTTGGGGATTTCCCAAGCGCTCTTTTGGTGATCTGAGATCCCAGGGAAAGTAAGATTTTGGTCTGGTCCTCTCAGGAGTCACAGAGGTGACTCTCCTTTCCTGCCCTGGGGAGCCAGGTGTCTCACACCTGTGAAGACAGCGAAAGCAGGCAGAGGGTGAAACTGGTCTTGCTGTGCCTTGCTCCCTGTTATCTTTTCCGGTCTCTCCAGTGTAGATCAGAGCCCCTTTGGAGTTAAATTTCCATATAGTTGCGTTGGAGGGTCTGGACAGAGTGGCAGTAATGATTCTGAGGTCTACTTTGATAACTACAGAAAGCCATACCATTAGAGGGAAGACAGGAACAAATACTGCATTCTAATGATGGGGCGATTGTGCTAAGTTTTTTACATACATTATCTTAGTAAGTTTTCATTACTCTGCAAGGCAGGTATCATTGTCACTATTTTCCAGAGGAGAAAGGGAAGGCTCAAAGATACTGGCTCTTTACCCGCTTACAAAAATATATATACTTTATAAATATTTCAAACAAGAAAAAGTAAAAAATAGGAAGTGAAAGTACCTCGTAGTTTCACCGCTTAGAGACAAAAACCCTAAGTGGTGAGTGTATAATCTTCCTTAAGTTTTAAAATGTACACACAAACACATACACACATCCTTTTTATTTACTTATTTTTTTGGTAGTGTTTATTTTATTTTTTGAGAGACAGGGAGAGAGAGAGAGAGAGAGAGACAGAGCATGAGGAGGGGCAGAGCAGAGAGGGAGACAGAGAATCTGAAACAGGCTCCAGGCTCAGAGCTGTCAGCACAGCTGATGTGGGGCTCGATCTCAGGAACCATGAGATCATGACCTGACTTTGACCTGAGCGGAAGCCATGCCTAACCGATTGAGCCACCCAGGCGCCCCATCCTTTTTTTTTTTTTTTTTCAAACAAGAAACTGGGACCATAGTACACATACTGTTCTGTAATCTGCTTTCTTTTTTCCTAACAGTATATCTTGGTTATCTGGCCGTGTAGTTGATTACTCTTATTAATGAAAGTAAAGCTTTCTCTAGAACTCTCTGATGACTCAAGCTGGTTGTGTGACTGCACGCAAGTCACTTTATCTCGGGACTCCAGACTCCACAGTTTCCCTTATTTATGAAACGAGGACACTGCACAGAGGATTCCGCGATGGAATGCCAATGAGCGGGGCACCTCCCTCCCTGCCCGCCTCGTGACTATCTGGGATGTTCTCCAAGGTCCAACCCTACTTGACTTGGATGGCAGCCGCCACTTACAATAACTCAGATCACAAAGCCGGCGCCAGCGAAGCCAGAAAACCCAAGCGAGCAACGGGCTTTCTAGCCGCTCATCCCAGAGGGTGATGCTGACGGAAGCGGCTGGGCAGGACTGGAGGCGGGGCTGGGGCGGAGCCACAGGCGCGCGGCGCGCGGTGCGTGCGGACTGATAGGCGGGCCGCGGCGGGACGTGCTTGGCGCCCGCGCCTGGCCCCGCCCCGCGCCGCCCAGGCCCCGCCTCCCTCCCTCCCTCGCTAGCCGCTGCGGCTCACGGCGCTGGCGCAGCGATGGCGGAGGCCGTGGAACGCACTGACGAGCTGGTTCGGGAGTACTTGCTATTCCGCGGCTTCACGCACACGCTGCGGCAGCTGGACGCCGAGATCAAGGCGGACAAGGAGAAAGGGTTCCGGGTGAGGGGCCGGCGGGCGCGGCACGGGCAGGGGCGGCCCAAGGGAGACCGGAGCGGGCTCCTCCACCCCAGCACTGCCCTCCGGGGCGGGAGTGGCGCTGTCACCGCGCCGGGGGACCGTCGATATCAGCGCGTCTGGCCCTCGCTTGACACACGAGGAACTGAGGTCCTGAGAGGGAACGTGACTTGCCTGATGTTGCCCAGTGAGTCAGGAGCATCGTTGAGGCTGGAGCCCGGGTGCCCTGACTCCTGGTCCAGGTCTCGGTCCTCCGCTCCAGCCTCCCAGCAGGTGCTGGCCAGTTGGCCAGGATGGAGATAAAGGTTTTAGGAGCTAAGAATGAGTAGATAGTTGAGTCTGGGCAACAGAAACATTCAGAAGTTGGCTTCCGATGTCAATGGTAGGAAAGGGGTCTGCATTCCAAAGTGTTAGCTGGATTCAAGTATCTTTCGGTGTTCGTTTAAAATGGCTTTGTCGGTGACTTATTGGCGATTTTGCCCCTGCAGTTGAGGAGGACCTTGTTGTACGTTTTGAAACATTATATTTCGCCTGCTCAGACGTGATTTTTTGTTGAGAAGTTCTTGGAATTTGTGTGTGTGTGATTCCTGTGTTTGCTCTTAACTGGTGTTGGCAGGTCAAGTGAGAGGCAGTGAGCTAGCAGCAAGAACACTGGAGGAGTTAGGACACCTGAGATCTCGTCTTGCCAGAGTTAGTGGTACTCAGCAGCAAAAGCAAATCATTTCAGCTCTCCAAGCCTCAGTGTCCTGCTCTGTAAAATGAGGATGTTCCTGGGACACCTGGGTGGCTCAGCCAGTTAAGCGTCGGACTCTTGATTTCAGCTCAGGTTTTGATCTCAGGCTTGTGGGGTCGAGCTCAGGAGCGGGGCATCCCTGCTGGCTTGTGTGCTCTCTCTAAAAAAAATAAAATGGGGATGTTGGATTGGTATTGGTATCTCAAACCTTTTACAGACTGTACTCTCGTGTGATTTCTCTCAAGGAGGTGACTTCTCTGGCTGACACTCTGAGCCACTGCAGGGGCTGTAGTCGTACTTCCATGACTTGAAGGAGTCGGTTAGTGCTTCTCTCCGTGAGTCTTGGACTCCTGGAATGGTGGAGCTAGGAGGAGGATTCGGGAGGTCGTCTCTCTCTTTTTTTTGTTTTTCGAAATCTTAGGCAGCTGAGATCACAGAGTCGACGTGACATTGTCAAGTTGGTTGAGTAAGCCAGACCCAGATCCAAGACCTAGACCTAGATCTCCTGCTTCCTGGGCCAGAGTGCTTTTACGCTTGAACTTTCCGTGCTTGCTGGAGGGTCAAACCACGTATCTAACCTCAGGAAATAACACAAAAGCTATTACGTTACTATGTTTTGAATGTTTTCTAGATTGCTAACTTAGCAAAAATTCTAATATTCGAAGCCCAGGGAAGAGGAAAAAGGTGTTTTAATTGTGCGAAGTGATGGGAAAATTCCCTCTTGTCCTTCACCACCACCTCTGGCCCATCTTTCTCCACCAGGTGGACAAGATTGTGGACCAGCTGCAACAATTAATGCAGGTGTATGACTTGGCCGCCCTGCGGGATTACTGGAGCTACCTGGAACGGAGGCTCTTCAGCCGCTTGGAGGATATATATAGACCCACCATCAACAAGCTGAAAACCAGCCTGTTCCGCTTTTATCTCGTCTACACAATCCAGGTGCTTGTTAGTTCGGGGATTCCTTGGAGAGCGTTCTTTGATCCCGAAATAGATTTTTCTTTTCTTTTTTTTTTTTAATTATAATTTTTTTAACGTTTATTTTTTCGAGAGACAGAGCGTGAGCAGGGGAAGGGCAGAGAGAGAGAGAGGCAGACGCAGAATCTGAAGCAGGCTCCAGGCTCTGAGCCATCAGCACAGAGCCCGACACGGGGCTCGAACTCACAGACCGTGAGACCATGACCTGAGCTGAAATCGGCCGCTTAGCCGACTGAGCCACCCACGCGCCCCAGATTTTTCTTTTGATTTCTAGGGAGGACGGTCTATGTTACTCTGGGAAAGGGTGGAACAGTCACAATGCAGATTATTTTTGACTGTTTTCCTGCATTTTTTTCCTTCTCATGTGTAGATCATCTGACTCGTCTTCCTCATTCCTATTTCCTCTCTTGTTTTAAGCATGTCAGCCTGGGTGGTGTTTTAAAGAATACAAGTAGGTGGGTTAAAGCTTGAGGAATAAAGACTAGAGCCTGCCCCAGGGGAATGAGTCCCATGGATTGTTTGAAAATCAACAAAGAATTAAATTGTTAGGATGGCATTTATCTTCAGGACCTCAGTTTGAACCAGCTTCTTTGAAATTGCAAGGAACTTGAGAAAAGAGTGATGTCTTTTATTTTATGGAGTTTGTAGACTCTTTGGCCACTTACCTGGCAGGCTGATACCCAAAGACTAATGAAGAATCTTATTTCTGGATTTCTGTCTCCTCCCCCTTCTCGCTCTCTCCCCTTTGTCCTGGCAGACCAACAGAAACGACAAAGCTCAGGAGTTCTTTGCAAAGCAGGCCACGGAGCTCCAGAACCAGGCTGAGTGGAAGGATTGGTTTGTCCTGCCCTTCCTGCCGTCCCCAGACACCAACCCCACCTTTGCCACGTACTTCTCTCGACAGTGGGCCGACACCTTCATCGTGTCCCTGCACAACTTCCTGAGTGTACTGTTTCAGTGCATGCATATCCTTTCAGTGGCCTGGGCCCCGGGGCCGCATCGGAGGCTTCCAGACCACGTGATCGGTGGCCGCTGCTCTAGATGCAGTTGCCGCTTTGACAACCAAAGATGGTTGTCGCCTGTTACGTGAGGGGGCTGGACGGATTGTGATTATTTTTGTCAGTAGGCCAGGAAATCGTAAATCTTTGTCCCGACGCCGTTGCTGCACAGCTGACGTGCGTGAGCAGGGACTGCAGTAGCAGCGGGGTACAAGTGCCTGGCTCTGTGAGGAGCCCTCAAATGGGGCTGAGCGGGTGCTGGGGTTGCTGCTGCTTGATAGAACTGGCCAGCTAAGAACACCCTTTCCGTGCATGCCCCGTGCCCCCGGGGGGATTACTTGCCTCTGTTGAGATTAGGTAGCCGGTCAGAATACTTCTTAGGCTAGAACTTCCTTCCTGTGTTTGTGTTTGGGTCACTCTCTGATAGCGACCCCAGAGTTCCTCAACTTGCCAGAAAACAGCAGCTTCAGCTATGTATGTGTGTACGTATGCGTATTTAAGAAAGAGAGAGAATGTCAGTCGTTTATAGCCTACCGTGTTTACCGTTTTGTCATGGAAAGCCTGCATTCTTGAGGCCCAGGACATCCCCCATTTCTCATGCTCTCTAGGCTGGAATTCTAGAAGAGGAGAAGGGAGTCTGTTTGAATGGAGCTGCCTGGCGAATCATTGATAAATCGGGCGTCGTAGAGGCCCCCCCATGGGTGGCCATTTTGGCCTCTGGGAGGGGCACCTTTTGATGGAGGTAGGAAGGGTGCCCTTTCCTTTTGTATGGTGCGTCTGGGTGTCAATTCCTCTCTTGCCAGGTACAGCCGCCCCCGCCCGCCCCCCACCCTTGCTGCCCCCTGCTTTTTATCCTGAGGACTTTGGGACTAAACTAGCAGGGGGCTCTGCCCAGTAGCATTTTGGATGAGCATGTGGGCCTTCGAGGTCTTATCAGTGCAGGACAGTGCCCTGCAAACTAGATCACACACGTTCGAGCCACAGTTCACATCTCCAGTACTGAGGTCCTGCCTGCTTTCTGCTCCTCCTGATGGAAGCAGTTTTGGGTGGTTGGGAAAGACTGACCCCCTGACCTAAAATGCGGAGATTTAGGCAGTGACATGTTACTGTCCAGTCTACAGAAAGCTCTCTCCTCAGTCTAAACCTTTGCTAGGGAGAGGTTCGGTCTGGGGAGGGGGAGGCCAAGTGGCCGAGCCTTCTGCCTAGCTGGTAAACCAGCTGGCCGCCGGGATGGCTTCTGAGTTTCTGTACTGACCCTGCTCCAGCTTAGACTGGCCGTAGAGCCCACCAAATGCCAGCCCTTTACTGCTGGTATTCGGGAGAGCACGCTCAGGGTTAGGTTTATGTCCTCTCTTTGGGCCGACCAATCAGATCGTGAGGAGTGTCTGTGAGTCTGTCTGCAGAAAGGCCAGCCCCAGCATCAGGGGAGAGACTTTCATACAGCTGTGAAGGGCCTGCAGGACCAAGTCTGTGCTCTGTTCCCTGTGACTCATGTTCAAGGGTTTTGTGCTGTGTCAAGAGTTTGGGAAGGACTTTTCATCGTTTTTCAGGCAGGCTTTTTCTTTAACTTTGTGCACCAGTACCCGTGATTCTGAACTTTGATGCGGAATGTCAGAGGACCAACCAGGTTCAAGAAGAAAATGAAGTTCTTCGCCAGAAGGTCGGTTCTGAAACACGCTTGCTCCTTGGGAAGAACTTCTGCTTTTCATGTGTGAAATTAGGTAGTGGTGGTGGAGGGCTGATTAAAAATAGGAAAGCACTGATCTCAGATGGAAGTGAGCCACCAGGAAGTCAGTATTGGAGATTTGGGGCTGTAGTAGTGTCTGAAAATCAGAGGCCAGGTTCGTATTTTGAGTCCTGTGTGTAGCATGAACAGCATAGCAATGATAATGAACTTTGAGAGGAGAAGGACCCATGTGCTTTCATGCCTTATAACTTTCATACTCCCAGTCCTGTCCACGTACATGCGCATCTATGCTGATTACAGCCCAGATGTGATTTAATTGTTCTGCTCAGCTCCACGATCCTCTAGGTGTGTAAGACGATGGAGCGAGGGGACCACCTTTGCCTTTGCCTTTTGTCTACAGAGTGTTTCTCTGTCCTTGAAGTTAAGGCACCTGTAGGTCATTTTTTCAGGAAGAGATTACAAGCTGTTTACATTTTGGGTGCATGTACTATGTAATTTTTTTTCAGGCATAAGGTCAAAAATGCTGAACTCTACTGAAAAAAATTTTCCATGAGAGTTCCAGAACCTGGTTTTGTAGATTCCCAAGAGCAAAGCAGGGTGGCGTGGAGCGATTTTCCTCAGTGAATTCAGGAAGAAGGAAGTCAAATGATAACAAGGAAAAAAGTGTATCTAACCGTTGTTGGTCTCTCACCTCACTGTGGTCAAGTAACAGGTGCCGCGTGCCCATTTTCCCGCTCGGCGGTGAGCGCAGGGTGAGATGGGCGGCCTGAGGCTGAGGCCCAGTGGCCTTTTGAGTCCCTGATATGATGTGTCTCGCGTGCCTTGGCAGAGGGAAGGTGAGGTGTGTTCACCACCTAACGTGCCCCCACCCCTGCGCAGCTTTTTGCCTTGCAAGCTGAGATCCACCGCCTGAAGAAAGAGGAGCTGCAGCCAGAGGAGGAAGAGGCCTTGGTCCAGCACAAGTTGCCTCCTTATGTCTCCAACATGGACCGCCTGGGGGACTCAGAGCTGTGAGTGTGTGCCCGCTTCGGGGGTGGGAGGGCTTCCCCCTTCTCCCTTCTGTCCCCTGTGCTCTCACCTCGCCCTGCCCCCTCCCCGCTCCTGGTGACCCGGAATAGCCAGAGAGCCTCCTCGGCCCTCGCTGTTCCTGTCTGAGCTTTCTGAGTAAGGTCCCCTGGCCTTTCAGGCCCCCCCCAGCCCCCAGGCTCTGGGCCCGCCCTGAGGGAGGGGGGCTGCACTTCCAGATGTGTGCAGCCAGTGTAAATAAACCCAGACGCTGTCCTGAAGCCTTGGGAAGTCTGTGTATGTTGAAAGGGGTGCCTCATGGGTGGGAAGATGCAGTCTGCGGTGGAAGCGTGCTCCTGTCCGAGGGCTTGAAGGTGGGCAACTGGGGAGAGAGATCTTCGAGCAACCTTAAAATATAGCTAGTTACAGCAGAAGCCGCAGCGCTTGCTGATAGTGGTAGCCGGTGAAGAACTCGGGGCACAGGGTGGTCACACGGCCACGGACTGCTGAGTCAGGATGCGAACCCAGGCAGGTGGATTCCACTCCTGCATGTGGCCAAGGGCTGTCCCAGGAGCAGCTGGTCCAGTTTCTGAGCTCGCAGGGTCCTGTGGAAAGTAAAGGCAAGCCAAGCATGTAACTTAAACATTTTTACTTCAAGTAAAAAGAAGTGAAGTTAATTTTATGATATATTTTATTTGGCCCAATATATCCAAACCATTTCAACTTGTGATGAATATAAACAAAGTATTGATGATGAGCTATTTTCCACTTTTTTCCCCCCGCTAAGGCTTGCGTTCTGGTGTGTGTTTTACACCTCTAGTGCACCTCAGTCTGGACCAGACACATTTCAGGTGCTCGGTGGCACACATGGCCCATGGCCATTGGCTCTGAGCTTCTCCACGGCCCTGCACACTTCACCATTGTGCCAGATAGGGTGCCGGCTCCCTTGGGGTACAAGAAACACTACCAAGGATAATGCTGCCTTCAAGCGCAGGCATGTGTAGCTGGCGCCGTCCACAGCCCAGGAGGCCTGTGCTTCGGGTCCCCCCGGGTCCCCTCCAGCCCTGAGACCTTGTATGTCTGCTTTCCAGGGCCATAGTGTGCAGCCAGAGGAGCACTTCCCTCTCCCAGTCGCCTCGGGTGGGTTTCCTATCCTCGTTGCTGCCTCAGAGTAAGAAGAGCCCCTCAAGGTTGTCGCCAGCCCAGGGTCCCTCGCAGGCTCAGAGCTCGGCCAAGAAAGAGCCCTTCAGCAGTCAGGTGAGCACACGAGGCCTGCCTTTCTGACTCCTTCCTGGAGGCCCCTGACCTCTGACTGTTCTCAGACCCACCTCAGGTGCAGCCTTGAGTCCCTGTTGTTAGGACTGATATCTCTGGGACGCTGATGAGACCCTGAATCCACAGCCCATTCCCTTTCTTCCTCCCTCTTGCCTCTGCCTCACACATAAGCCAGGGCTCTGCAGGATGAGGGCCTAGAGAGGACGGTAGTGGAGGAACCGAGACCGTAAGGAGGGAACCCACTGCACACATCCCCCGCCTGCCGTCCCTTCTTCTGGCCAGAATTGCAGGTGTCGTGGGCAGAATGAGACAATGGGCAGGTATGTGCTGCTCACCAAGAGTCGAGCCAGGTCACGGCCCCATGTCTAACCCAGAGAGACCTTCACCCAGCCGCTGCCACTCTCTGGTGCCTGCAGTCCCGTTCCAACCGTCAGAGGCCAGTGACACCCTGCAGAGGGGTGGGTGCATGGCGTAACCGGGAGTATGCTCTGACTCTCTTCCCTTTTCTCATAAATTCCTATGAACTCCTGAGGGCTCGTGACTGGGATTTGGTGGCTCAAGGGTGAATTGGAGCCATTCTGGAATTTTGCAGTTTTGGCGCTATAAAGTGGTGTGGAGAGAAAGAGTAAATTAGAGTTACTTCTGAATCAGTGTATTTCTTTTACAAGTTGGCATTCACTGATTCAGCAAAGGACTTTCTGTTATTTTTCACTTTTATAGAAGCTTGCAAGAGAATTTCTTTTCTGCTAGTTCACGTCCTAAACAGCCATGGGTCCCGCTAGGTAGTTTTCCTGGCAGAGATGGTCCCAACTCATTGCTTTCCGTGGTGCCTTCCAGAGTGAAAGTTTGACAAACCCCAAGTTACACTTCATCGCTTGGGCAGGGACCCTTTGTCTTTTCATGTATTTTTATTAGTTACAGGTAAAGCCAGTTGTCATAACCTCTGCCTTCCTCTCCTGCCACCCTGGGCTTGGGGTGCAGGTCACAGCAGGTTGGGGCTGCCCCCCTGCGGCAGGGCAACAGGGGGTCTGCTCCGGGCCGCCATTGGGATGGTGGGGCTTTCAGCACAGCGCTTGGCGTTAGTATTGCTGTTGGAGTACGGGTGCTGAGAGCAGGACACTGGAGAGGAAAGTGTGGGCTTGGGAGGCCGGTGGTGCCCTTTCAGCCCTGGCTCCTGGTGTATCGGCCTTGCTCACGTTGCTTCGACTCACCCCGATTTGCTTGGGGTGACACTAATACATTTATTGTCTAGGGGGATGATTCTTCGAACTGCTGTAAGAGCCCCCGGTGTGAGCAGTGCCTGGCAGACTGCACACACCGAGTACATTTTAGTAGCGCTAGTTGTGTTAGTGAGGGGACTGGCCTACTCGGACACCCGACCTGAGGTGCCAGCAATGCAAAACGACTGTCGCCTGGCATTCATGAGGCCAGTGGCAGTCGGAACAGTCCTGGTGGTTACTGTGGCTATCTTTCTGAATTCCAAACCTGAGAATTCAAATTCCATTCTGCGGAATGTGGCTAAGTTTTACCGTTTGCCCTGCAGATCTCTGTCACAGTGCCATATTTTCTAAGTGTACTAGATGATGCATGGGGTGCTAGGTCTCTTGAAAAATGCAGGAAATCATGAAATTCCATTTCATTAAGTTAAAATGAAAGAAAACACAAGGATGGGTTCTTTGGGGTTAAGCCTGTGGCCTTGTTCTCAATGAGTTCAGGAAGCAGGTGTCACATGGTAAGATTGGAATGAGATTGGAAATTTTTTGTGCAGTTCATGTTCGAGAGAGGAGGGTGAGAATTTGTAATTTGCAGTGGCGCCTGGGTGGCTCAGTCAGTTAAGCATCCGACTCTTGATTTCGGCTCAGGTCATGATCTCCCGGTTCGTGAGTTCAAGCCCTGCATCGGGCTCTGTGCTGACAGTGTGGACCTGCTTGGGATTCTCTTTCTCCTCTCTCTGCCCCTCCCTTGCTCACCCTCTCACTTTCTCTCTCTCAAAAAAAAAAAAAAAAAAGGATTTGTAATTTGCAGCAAGCAGTCCTTGCCTTTAAAATATATTCAAATAGAACTTGGGTCACCGTGCGGCATATTAACAGAGCAAAGGTAGCTCTCTTTCCATTTCATAAACGGAGGTGATAGATACCTACCATCTGAAAAATCCAATGATTGGGTCACTTGTGATTTTATTAATTTATTAACTAGACTCAGCATTAATGTTTCAATTCTGAAAATAACTTGAACTTTGAGGTTCAAGAAGATCACAGAATTTTAGACTTAGAGGAAGCTTCGAGGTCATCCGGGCCCTCCTTCCCATTGCGTAGAGGAGCACGTCTGATTGATTGCCTCCTGCGATGTGGAGCTCACTCCGTGTCCATGTGGGGATGTTTGCCTATTAGAAGCTGTTTGTAGGAACCTCTGCATAATTATTACTTGCTGATCTTAGCTTTGCCCTTTGAGCTACATAGAATAAGGCTTCCTGCTAGGGCACTTCCTGTCTTTCCGTGCTAAGCACTCACTGTTCATTCTTCCTTCTCCCCTCCACTCTTTTCCCATATGGTGTGATTCTAGACCCCTCACCATCCTGCTCCCCCTTCTCTGTGGGGCATTCTTGTTTTCTCACTCTTCCGTCACAGCTGAGACGCCGCATTGGAGAGTGCGGTTCAAGACCGCGCGCTCTCTTGCCAATCGCAAATGCAGTCACTTGTGTGATCACTTCCTATGATTTTGTGGAAGTTGAACGGATGTGATTTTATGTGATTTTGTGATGCATAACTCTTCACTTGGTAGAAAACGACACTGGTTTTCTCAATAAGCCACGTTGCTTCGTTTGCAAGTTTGAAGCACGTAGTCTTTTTCTCACTGTTGCCGCACCAGAGCTCTCTTTTTTACTGCTAGTGAGTAAGCAAACAAAAAACATAAGCTCTTCTGGGGTCTCCCTTACAATAGCCTGAGGGCGCCTGCCCTGCTGGCTCAACCAGCCTGCCCTTTTACCCCGTCCTTCCCTCCAGCCGGGTAATTCCACTCCTTCTGCACCCACCAACCCGGGAAGCCTTGGGACTGTGGTTATTACACAGATAACTTCTCATTGGCTGTAATGTAAATAAGGCAGACTTCTGTGTTTGTAACTCTTATTAGTATCAAATTACTTCCTAGCTACTGAGCCATCAGCGACAGCTGCCCTTGGGGCTGTTTCCCCGGATCGTATGGGGGTGAGGAAAAGGGAGCCGTCTTCCACGCCTCTTGTTCTATAATTTTATGTGTTATGAGGGCCTGTCTTCTGGGTGGCTTCATTTTACTTCAGGTAAGACCAGATTACCGGAACTTGTTTCCTGCCCCATTTGGATGACTGCCTGGTAAACACTATTCAGGCCAGTGAACATTCTGTCTTTCTCTAGAGAGAAATGCAAAGGTGACCTGATAAAACATAGGTTAAAATATCTCTTCTGAACCGCAGGAGACAGGTAGATTGTGATAGAATGTGACAGAATATAATTCGGGCCATTTGGAATGTTATATGAAGCTGGTATTGAGACTTTTATGAGGTCTGCTCTTAAAACTGTGGATTAACGGTATTATCACAGTAAACATTCATTCAAGTTTTGTACATTTGTAGCGAGACACAAGGTTACCTTAACCTACTTATTAAGGCGTTTTGTGGAGAGCTGCATTCATCAGCTTTTAGCACATGTTTTTTGTTGGCGGTGTTCACCCTTCTTCAGTAAATAACAGATACAATTGAAGGAGAAGCTCTCTCTAAGCAGGATCTGATAGGTCCTATGTAGGTCCATAGCTCTCTCGCTATAAACTACCCCATCCTGAGAAAGGTAGTTCTTGTAGTTGTAGTGTGTTTTGTTAACGCCTGCGTGAATGTTCATTTTGGAGTGTGGTCCAGCCCTTACCTGATGATCTACCGGACAACTTCCTTGCCATCTTGACCTGGCAAGCACTGCGTGTGCACTTAATGGTGTCCTTGCTGGGGAAGCACTACACGTGGCTTTTGTGTCAGCCAGAGGAATTTGAAGTCCATCCAAAGCCTCTCTGTTCTCTCAGTATGGGCTAATTGGACGCTCTTAAGACTTAGCCCTGAAAAGGGAAAAGCCACCATTTCTGCTATATAGTGGGAAGTAAGGAAAGAAAGAGTGCACAGAGTATCTGTCTGCCCTCTGTAGCATTTCCCCCGCTTCGTCTCCAGGCCGGATGCGCTGGGGTCCATGTACTTCCAGGACATGAATGCAATATCGTGTGGATTCTTTTCTCATTTCTTATGTTAATCTCCAGTGTAACGATCACTTAGTCAGGTTGATAAATCTGTCAAAACTGCAGAAGAGTTGTTCCAGGCTTTTTGAGACTTCCTCACTTGCCTGGATACCATTATTTTGGAAAATAACTATCAACCTGGGAAACCAGTCTTCCTTCTCCTCCCACTGTTTACGGAGCTAGCTGTAGGGTTGCCAAAGCCGCCTTTTATTCAGAAAACATGGCTTCTACTGCCAATATTTTGGTCTTTTCTATCAAAATGTTAAAACTCTTAGAGATACATTTTGGAGTTCTTCTTTTCTAAATTTTCTCTTGATCAGTGTCTATTTTATCTTTTTTAAAATCTGGCTGTTTATTTTATTGATCATTTATATTGTCTTTTTAGTCTCTATTTCATTAATTTTCATTCTGATCTTCATTATTGCCTTTTTCTAACTTTGGGTTTCATTTGTTTTTCTAGTTCCTTGAGGAGGCTGTTCATTTGAGATCTTTCTATTTTCTTAATGTAGGCATTTATTGCTATGAACTTCCCTCTTAGAACTACTTTGGCTGCATCTCATAAGATTTGGTATGTTATGTTTCCATTTTCATTTGTCTCAAGATGTTTATTTTTATTTCTCTTTTGATTTATTCTTTGATCCATTGGTTGTTTAGGAACATGTTTAATCATCACATATTTGTGAATTTTTAAATTTCCTTCTTGTCATTGATTTGTGGTTTGATACTGTTGTGATGCTTGATATGATTTCAGTCTTCTTAAATTTGTTAAGACTTGTTTTGTGGCCTAACATATGATCTATCCTAGCAATGTTCCATGTGCTTGAGAATAATGTGTATTCTGCTTCTGGCAGATGGAATGTTCTGTGTATGTCTTTTAAGTCCATCTGGCCTCATGTATAGTTCAAGTGTAAGGTTTCCGTATTGATTTTCTGTCTGGATAATATCTCAATTGTGGAAAGGCAGGTATTGCAGTCCCTAACTATTATTGCATTGCTGCCTATTTTTCCCTAATGTTTGCTTTATATATTTAGGTGCTCCTCTGTCAGTGCATAAATACTTGGAAGTGTCATATCCTCTATTGGATGGACCCCTTTATCGTTACGTAATGACCTTGTCTCTTATTACAGTCTTTTGCTAAAAGTCTATTTTGTCTGATAACACGTATAGCCACTTCTGTGAAATTCTTCAGTCTCATTTGCCCTCTCGATCAGAGATATGGGGAGGAATCAATGGATTTGTGTAATGAGGGCTGGGACCCTTGCGTCACGTCCCAGGGAGTGAGTACAGCCCCCTGGGACCATGTGAGGTACGCCATGGTTTCAAGACCTCTTCGTTACCAGTTATCTTGACCACCTCTTACCTCTAGGCAGGTATAGAAGTCTTGTTACACTTTCTAAAGCTGTGGAACCCCTTCACTGTTCCATGAACCATGGATTACTTCTCAGAAATGGCCAGAAGTACTGTGAGAAGGGCCTCGTTTTTGTTATATTAGCTCTGGAATTATGACATTTCTTATCTTTTTATTCACTGTCACTTTTTGTGTGTGTGTGTGCTCTTTTCATGGTATTGCTGTCATTAGGTTTCTCAGAGGATGGGGTTTGCTGTCAAATTTGGGCGTGAATTCCACCTCTGTCCAGTTTTCCCTGTGTGAGCAGTAACTTAGCCTTAAGCCTCGGTTCCTTGTGTTAAAATAATGTCCTCATCTCTGTTTTAAGATGACATTTGTAAAGTTCTTAGTTCATTTTTTTTGTTTGTTTGTTTACCTATTTTTGAGAGAGAGATAGCACGAGGCAAGTCAGGCCTTATGTTGTAAACATCTGCAAGCAACCGTATGTTTAAACAATGCAAAAAAAATTTATGCAATATACAGTCACCTTTCTGGAGGCAAAAACAACACAACACCGCTCTTGTTTTGGGCCAACCTAACGACTTAAGCCAGCTAATGTTAAATATTGAGGTATTTTGAAATGATTACTAGGCAACCAGAAATTCTTACCAGAAATTGTTGGAAACCCGAGGACCTTTGAGTAAGATAAGAAATCGGCAGGAAAGAAGTTGGCATCTTCTGGCCCTGCTTTTCATGACAAAAGTGATCAAGTCGACCAAGGCCCATCCATCCTGCTTCCATAGAGAGAAAATTTGTAATCTAGAGCCTTTTTATTTTTATTTATTTAAAAAAAATTTTTTTAAATATGTATTCTTGAGAGAGAGAGATTGAGAGGGCACTCACACACACACACGCGAGCAGGAAAGGGGCAGAGAGAGAGGGAGACAAAGAATCCAAAGCAGGCTCCAGGCTCTGCGCTCATAGACCCTGGGCTCAAACCCACAAACTGAGATCATGACCTGAGCCGAAGTTGGATGCTTAACTGACTGAGCCACCCAGGCGCCCGAGGTCTTAGTTCTTATTAGCATGGTGCCTTGCATATGGGTAAATACTCAATAAATAACACATATTGGTGCTATTATTGTTATTGTTGGTTTTCTTCGTAGGTTATTTCTTGTATCTTGACTAACAACCCTACTTCTCCCCAAATTAGCCAGAATGTGGGGAGCCAAAGATCTGTTACAAGCAGAAGTTGATACCCCTGGAGATCACCTCAGTCAGAAATGCAGAAGTAACAAATACCCTGAAGGTCAGCCTCAGTTAGGCTACACATGAGCTAGTAGTCCTTTAAAATTTCCTTTTTAATCTTCTCATGGCTCCAGGGTTCCAAGGGGTCTATGTTAATCATTTCATTTCATTACATTTCATTTATTTATTTTATTATTTTAAAGGAATTTTTAAGTTTATTTATTTATTTTGAGAGACACAGAGGCAGTGCGAGTGGAGGAGAGGCAGAGAGAGAGGGAGAGAGAGAATCCCAAGCAGGCTCCATGCTGCCAATGCAGGGGTACGAGCAGGGGCATGAACTCAACGAAACCGTGAGATCATGACCTGAACTGAAACCAAGAATTGGACAATTAACTGACTGAGCCACCTAGGCGCCCCTGTGTTAAATCATTTTAAAGTTGCTTAGTGTTAACAGGAAAAATAACAGGGGGTGCCTGGGTGGCTCAGTCGGCTAAGCATCTGATCCTCAGCTCAGGTCTTGATCTCAGGGTCGTGAGTTCAAGGTCCATGTTGGGCTCCACACCGGGCATGATGCCTACTTAAGAAAATAATAATAAATAGAAGTAGAAAGCAACAAGTAGACTTACGTTGAGTTTATACTCTTGACTTACATCTTGTGTGCAAACGACTTGCCAAGGGGTTGGTCTGAAACCCGAGTGGCTGTTTGCATCCATATCCCTCTGCTCAGAGTGTACAATAACGCAGAGGGAGGAGCAGTTTTGACCATCATAGTTTGGGGGAATAAGGTTGGGAAAAGCCCAGATGATCTGGAAAGGTGATGTGGTGACAGCTCCTTTTAAAAAGGCTCCAGAGGGGCGCCTGGGTGGCTCGGTCAGTTCAGTGTCTGCCTTTGGCTCAGGTCATGACTTCGCAGTCTGTGAGTTCAAGCCCCGTGTTGGGCTCCGTGCTGACAGCTCAGAAAGCGCTGGTCTCTTCCCCCTTCACTAAAGTTATTTGTTCTGATTAGATGAAGGAAATGTGTGTGTCTGTCTCCAGGCAATGCTTATGGCGGGCTGAGGAGCGCTGGTGACTTACCTCTTATAATGGGGAGAACAGAAAGGAGGGGGTCCAGACTGCTCATGTCCTACTTTTGACTTTGCCCATGTGCTGAGATCGTAGCATTCTGGCTGACGAGAACCCTTTCCTGGGGGCTGTGGGGTGAAGGAGCTGCTTCCTGGCTTTTGCTTCCCCCGCCCTGGCTGAGGTGCCGTGGCCTGGACACAGGCAGCAAGCGACTTTTTACAGCCCGGCATGTCGCCCTGTAGACCGCGAAGGGAAGGGACCCGGCGTGCGGGCCCAAAGACGGGAAGAGCCTCTTCAGCGGACTGGCCTCGGGGGAGTCCAGCTGGTCGCAGCACCGGCAGCGGCGCCTGCAGGATCATGGCAAAGAAAGGAAGGAGCTTCTCTCTATGACTTTGCAGGTATGGCTTGGTCTTGGCATCACACGAGTGCCTGCAGGGACATCTGCGTGGCTACCGCTGGGGGCCGAGGAAGAAGGTGGGGTGGTACAGAGCCTGCTCGTACCTCTCTTGGTTCCTACCTAATGCTTTGAGCGTGTCAGAGGCTCTTAGAGGCTTGGCAGGAGAGACCTGTTTCCCTTGGTTTCAGCCAGAATCACGCAGCCTTGCTCCTTCACAGCTTCCTTTTCTCCGGCATCCCCTGCCGAAGACGCTGCGCTGACAACACAGTGTCACAGTGCGGCCCAGGCTGCAGCCACGCTGAGCCCCGGGACTCCCCTCACCCTGGAATGGGCCGGAGTCTGCTCTTCTTGCCAGTAAAGCTGCTTCTTTCTGTTCCGTACTCCAGATCGAAAGGAAAAACCCAAGGGGTTCACTGGCTAAGTCATCCTTTTGACTGTTTAGCTCCTAAATGGGACTACCTTTAACATCCTTGCTGCTGGCTCCCAGCCCTGTGCCGGGTCCAGTTTGGCATAGACCCTTAAGGCTCTGATCTTAGATTGTCCTGTCCTGACGCTGTAGGATTAACGACACACCTGAGCTCAGCCACTCCCGAAGGCACCTGTCTGAGCTCAGAGGTCTCTCTCCCTCTCTTATTGTTGTGCTGTGGAACTGTGGTTCCTGCAACCCTGAGGAGCACTTAGAGGAGCCTCGGGCGCCACGGGGCTGGTGGAGATTGCCCCGGCTGACGCCGCCTGGCCTGGGTTATGTCTGGGCGAATGGGTAGTAGTCATGGCGGTCAACGTTTAGTGCCCCTGGAAGGCAGAGGCCAGGGCGGCCGCGCCAGGTGGCAGGGTGTGTCAGGTCCCTTCTGGGGCCCGGCCGTGTTCCGGCCTCTGCTGCTGTCCTCGAGTCTCTATCTTTGGGCCTGGCCGGTCGCCTCAGTCTCTTGGTCCCCCCTTCCCAGGAGGAGGTGCTGGTTGGTACCGGGGGCTGCTGGTGAGGGGCTTAGGCTTGCCTCCCGTCTGGCTTCACATCCGAGTCCTGCCCCTTGCCAGCTCTTGACCTTGGGCGAGTTATTTAACTTCTGCTTTCAGTCTTTAGTTTCCACAGTTATTAAATGGGGTTAATCCTAGGATCTCAGATGATTCCGGGAAGGATTAAATGAGAATCAAATGTGGTCACACGGTGCCTGGCACTTAATAGGTTCTCACTAATTTATTTTGGCGGCCCGTCCTTAGCCCTGTCAGCTGTGACAGGGAGAGGGTACCCATGGCCCATTGCTCCCTCAGCAGGGTCTCCAGACAGGGGCCAGCGGCAGAGCAGGAACCTGCCGCTCCTGGGGCAAGCTGGGTGCTGCTCTTGGCGTTCAGAGCTCTTTCTTCTGTACGCACCGAGAGCCCCCGAAACGTGCTGTAGCCCGGCATCCTAGATGTCCTGCGATGTGTCCCCGGATGTGAGTGGCACAGCCCAGTGCAGACCCGTCACAGCTGACTCGTCCCCACTTGCCTGTCACAGAGTGCGGAGAAGAAGCCCGAAGCTAGCGGCCCGGAGGCCGAGCCCTGCCCAGAGCTCCACGTGGAGCTGCAGGAGACGCCGACGAGGGCTCCCGCAGCAAGTGCCGAGGGAGGAGGGGTCCGTCCTGAGCAGCCGTTCATCGTGCTGGGGCAGGAGGAGTACGGGGAGCATCACTCGTCCATCATGCACTGCAGGTGGGTGTGGGTCTGGGGGCAGGGCCCCGGCAGGGGGGTGTTGCCTGGGGCGGGGGCTGGCTTCCCTGGGAAGCCTGGGTTGTGAGGCTGTGTGTGTGAGGGTGTGGCAGACAGGAGGTACGAAGGGTGGGATGGTCCCCGAAGAACTGTGGGCATCCCCCCCAGAGTCACAGGAGGGCTGGACAGCTGCCGCTGGTCTGGGCAGCCTCTCTGTCCTTTCTAGCTGTAGGACTCTGAGTCTCCGGAATAGGTTACCTTTTGTTCGAACTCCCTAAGATTTCATTTTAATTTGCTTTATGTTGGTACTTTTAGGTAAATATTTACCATGTACAAGTCTTTAGTCACACGTGGTCTGAGCTTTATGAGAAGCCCTCACGGAGGGTACTTTTCAGAGAGCGGGTGGTCTCCCTGCCCCTGGCGCCAAGGGCTCTGGAGTGTGGTGCAGGAGGCACCCCAGTGACAGGGTTGGGGCCGCATGCACCTTCGCCGCCATTCTGTCCCCGTTGTGTACCCCAGGGCTCAACACATAATAGGTCCTTCGTAAGCAGTTCTTGGACGAGTAAACATGTGAATACTTCTAGAAGTGGTCCACACCCATCCTTGGCGTGTAGGCGGTTTGAGAAACAGTTGAGAAGTCAGCGAAGCCAGCATCTGGGCGCTAGCTGAAGAGGCCGGTGCGCTATGGCAAAGGTGGTAACAGCTTCCTTCTCTCGTCTGTCTTAGAGTGGACTGCTCGGGGAGGAGGGTCGCCAGCTTAGACGTGGACGGGGTCATCAAAGTGTGGTCCTTCAATCCCATCATGCAGACCAAAGCGTCCTCCATTTCCAAGTCACCGCTGCTCTCTCTAGAGTGGGCCACCAAGCGGGACAGGCTGGTGAGTGAATAGCAGTGTGTGCCTCATTGCGGTCTAAGCGAAGAGTTCCCAAGGCTGTCACCAGCTTCTGGCACCACGGGCCGAGCCGAGGCAGCCAGGCCAGACCCCCGCCTTCTCTCTTCCTGGGAACCAGGGAGCACACATCCAGACTGTCCGAACAGGGCTCCTGTTTGGGGGTGGCAGGGAGGCTATCAGAGGAGCAAGGATTGAAACCAGATAGTAGTGGGGCCTGCAGGACGCCCCTGTCGGGCGGTGAGTTGTCTCCCACCTCCTACTCTCCCCCATCAGTTCTTGTCATCTGTCCCCTCTCTGACAGCCCAGCACAGCTTAAGCCCGGACTGGGCCCTCTGGGAAGTGGCTTAAGCTGGTGGGGTTGGTGTCCTGTTTGGAGTCCCCATGCGTCTCCTACAGAGCTGTTAGTACAGCGCTCTTTTTCCTTCTGGACTTTAATATTGGAGAGCGGATTTGTAATTGAGGATGTTGAGTTAGTTATAGTGTTTTCTTGTATTCTGTTTTGAGGAGATGATGCAAGGCAGCCTAAGGGGCAAACCTCATTGGTTTTTTAAATAATTTTTGACAACCTGCAGCGATTATCCTTAAGCTGCCGGGATCTCAGGGCTTAGCCTGTACAAGCCTTCACCTGCCAGTGTGAATCTGAGGTCGGAAATAGGTAACGTTCCTGGGGAACACCCTTAGACCTGCTTCTGGTTCGTTCTTCTGGCAGTACCCATTATGATCTTTGAAGCTTTTTACCCGGTAAATCACAAGTGCCCGAAGGCAAGGCTAGCCTCTTCTATTTTTTCTGGAGGCCTTTACAGGCCCAGAGCCAGAGCTGTCCCAGGAGCATGCAAACGGGGCCTCACCCAGGCCTGGCGGGCAGCTGGGGGTGGCGGGTAGATGAGCGAGAAGGAAGGACAAGAAGGGCTGACATTTAAAACTGACAGGGAGCGAAGATCAGAGGATCTCCTTTAATCGGCCGGCTCCTTTCCTGGTGTGTCTGAGGTGCTCGCTCTCTCCCAGTTCATAGGTGCCTTCTGTAGTTTTGTTTCTGTTCTGAAGGCACTTCTAAGGTCTTCATGTAATTTTTTTTTAATTTTTCACATCTTTATTTATTTATGAGAGGGAGAGAGAGAGAGACAGAGCATGAGAAGGAGAGGGGCAGAAAAAGAGGGAGACACAGAATCCAAAGCAGGCTCCAGGCTCTGAGCTGTCAACACAGAGCCCCACGCGGGGCTTGAACTCACAGACCGTGAGATTGTGACCTGAAGTCAGACGCTTAACCAGCTGAGCCACCCACGTACCCCAGTCTTCATGTAATTTTTTTTATATCATTCTTTTTTTTTTAAATGTTTATTTATTCTTTGAGAGAGAGAGCATGAGCGGGGAGGGGCAGAGAGAGGGAAACACAGAATCTGAACCAGGCTCCAGGTTCCAGCACAGAGCCTGATGCGGGGCTTGAACCCACAAGCTGCGAAATCATGACCTGAGCCAAAGTTGGATGCTCACCTGACTGAGCCACCCAGGCGCCCCTCATGTAATTTTTAAATGAGGTCCATTTTAGCCAGATATCGCCTGGTTGCATGGAGGTGTGTGCAGGCCTCACCCCTGCAGGCTGCCCAGACGCCCCAGCTCACAGGAGTGGGCCCGGCCCCCACGGCGGTCCTTCCCGACCCCCGTGGTGTCCTTCGTTCCTCTCGCCCCTCCTCATTCTAGCTCCTGCTGGGCAGTGGTGTGGGGACAGTGCGTCTCTACGACACCGAAGCCAAGAAGAATCTCTGCGAGATCAACATCAACGACGACATGCCCAGGTGAGCGGGCGGCCGCTGCCCACCCCCGCCGTGCTCTGCGGGGCCTGGTTCTGCGCTGGGCCTTGTGGCCCACCTCGGTGGCAGGACCAGCCTCTGGGGGCAGGCGGAGTGCTGACCCAGCCCCACGTGTGTTGCAGAATCCTGTCCCTCGCGTGCAGCCCCAACGGGGCCTCTTTCGTCTGTTCAGCCGCGGCTCCAAGCCTCGCTTCCCAGGTGGACTTCTCGGCTCCGGATATCGGCAGCAGGGGTACTAACCAGGTTCCCGGCCAGCTGCTGCTGTGGGACACGAAAACCATGAAGCAGCAGGTGCAGGCCCTGCCCCTGTGGGTCCCCCTACGGGTCTGGCTGGGGTCCCACTCCCGGGTAGCGCTCGGCGTTCGCTTCCTGGCCTTTCTGAGGAGCCGCCTCCTCTCTTCGCTTTGGTGTCCTCCGATTTTGATTTGGGAGCCAGTGTCAAAGTGGAAGTGCTGAAAAGTGGTAACGCTCCGGTTGGGCAGCTTGCTAGCGACTTAAGTCATTCAGAATTGTGTCCCCAACTTAGAAGTTGCACGCAGCCTACCAGAGGGCCCTTGTGGTTTATGAAAATTTGTTTAATTTTGTTTGTATTGAAAGGCTCCAAAAATTTGTTGAGCAGTTGTGGTTCACAACAGAGTTAGGAGGAAGGTGCAGAGATCTCCCGTAAGTCCCCTGCCCCCACGTAGACACAGGCGCCCCTACTGCATCCCCCACCAGGGCGGCGGTGACAGCGTAATCCCCTCCAGTTCCTAGTTTATCTTAGGGCTCAGACAACAGTCTTGGTGTTGTCTGTTCTGGGGTTTGGACAGATGTGTAAAGACAGGACCCACCATGCTGTTTTCACTGCCTGAAAGTCCTCCGTGCACCCCCCGTTCATCCTCCCACTTCCCCCCAAACCCTGGCGACCGCTGACCTCTATGCTGTCTCCATAGCTTTGCGTTTCCCATAAGGCCGCGCAGCTGGGATCTTCCGGCATTTTCGCATCGCCTTCTTTCGCTCAGTATTAGGCATTCAGGTGGCTTCTTTTTTAGGACACAGCCATGGACTCGCTTTCTGATTCCCTGTTAGCTTAGTATTGCATAAAAATGACAGCAGCAGCCGGAAGAGGTGAGGACACATGCATGTTGTTGAGAAGTGACAACAGCCACATGACAGCTGGCTTGTGGGGCCACGTGGCCCACCTTCCTCAGGAGCCACAGACGGTCCCCACCTAGGGAGGCCAATTCCTGCAACTGCGACCTTCAGCCCCTAGAGAGGGAAGTGATGTGTAAACCCACACGCTTAAAAGGCAGTGATGTTTCTCATTAAAATTGGTTTTGGGACACAAACGTGGCATAGCCCTTGCCTTGAATAAATGGTTTCCTGATGTCACTGGACCCTGAGAAAGTTCCCTGTTCTATAGACAGGCTGTGTTCCAAGTGTCCGGTTCGCACCTCCCTGCATCTGCCTCTAGAAATGGCGCATATTCCCAGCAAGGAGTCTCCCCAGAGCTCGGGTTGCAGGGCCACACCTGAATTCTTGACCGCCATGCCCTCCCACGTCTGTTCTCCCCCCTGGTTTTCCTCATCTTGCCAAATGTGCTCCACTGAGAAACCGGGTGCCTCTCTGGAGCCATCCTCCTCCCTCGCCGCACGTGGTGAGTCCGTGAGCAGACAGGCAGCCCCACCTGCAGAGTGCTTCTGCCGCTTCTCTGCACTTGCAGGGACACGGCCTCGACTCGCGCCCCCGACCCTCCCACCGCGTTGTGGCACGTCACACGGCTCCGTTCTTCCAGCTTTCCCACCCACGCTGCCCCAGGTCTGCCCTCCCCCCGTGCTGTCCCCTCTCTAGAGAGTTCTCATCCCACTCGGTCTGGCAGACATCTGCCCTCCAGTGGCTCTTAGATGCTTTCCCTTTTACAGTTTAATTAAATCCTTCTTAACCTTGTTCTTTTCCTCAAAGGCGCGTACCGTAATTTTACGTTCACTTGTTATCTTCAAAGTTTTAATGAAATATTGAGTACATACAAAAGAATATTAGAGTCGAAAGTATATAGAGTAATGGGAAGAGAAGCTATAACATGAACACCTGTATATTGTCACAGCTTGAGAGTGGAACTTTCTGCTTTTTCTGCTCTTGTGTGCCCTTTCCAATCTTGGTCCCCTTCCCCTGCAGACAGAACCTGTCTTGAATTTTGGGTTGTTATTCTTTTACAATTTTAAATTCAGTTAGTTGTTTTTGGTTTTCGTGTTTGTTTGTAACCAGCTCCAGTTCTCCCTGGACCCCGAGCCCATTGCCATCAACTGCACAGCCTTCAATCACAATGGGAACCTGCTGGTCACGGGGGCGGCCGACGGCGTCATCCGCCTGTTTGGTAAGCGGGTGTCCTCATGGCAGTCTGGTCCCTCCTTCGGTGGCTCAGAGCAGGGAGTTGGAGTTTTGCCGGCTGGACTAGGAGCTACTGCAGAAGCCCAGTGCAAGATGCTTGAAACAGAGCTTCTCTGCGGTGCAAGCCTGCTCTTCTCAAAACCTCCGTTACCAGTCACCTTGCGCATGGTCAGGGTCGGTGGGCCCCGGGGGTGCTGGGGCTCAGCGGTCCTTGAGTCTGGACTGTTCGATCCGAGTCCTGTGGCCTGAGTGAGATCCAGGAGGACACGTGAGGGTAACGCCGTGCTGTCCGCTTGGTGCGGCTGGTGCGTTCTCCTGGTAAAGGCGTTAGAGCGGTGTGCATCGCTGTTTGAAGAGCCCCGAGCCAGGCCTACCTCCAGGGACTCTGGGTCAGAGAGTCTGGGAGGGGACTAGGGACTGTGTCTAGCAGATCCCCCAGGCGCCCTGGTGGGAAGTTATCTAGGAAGTGGTGGGAGGCCTCTAGGAAGGATTTGTGTGTCCCCCTCGGGACTTGTGGGCTCCTAGGGGACTTGTGGGCTCCACCCAGGGATTCCTGAACCTCGTTTTGACCCAGTGCAAAAAGCTGCTATTTTACACTTGTTAAACAGACGATTAATACACTGGCGGAGAGAACTAGCAAATTGAGAGACCTCTTTGGCAGGGCTCAGCCCCGAGGTACCTGTAAGTTCCAGGAGGCCTCTGCCCTTCTGTCACGGGGGGAAGCCTCCCCAGGTCCGGGGCGGGGGTCTTAGCGGCACCTCATTGCCTCAGATATGCAGCAGCACGAGTGCGCCATGAGCTGGAAGGCCCACTGTGGGGAGGTCTACTCCGTGGAGTTCAGTTACGACGAGAACACCGTGTACAGTATCGGCGAGGACGGGAAGGTAGGTGGGGGCGGGATCCGGATCGGGAACTTCCCTTCCACCGACTCAGGCATCTCAGATTCCAGAGAGCACCAGAGGAGCGCGAGGGGCTGAGATGAATCCTGGCCCTGCCCTTTACTAGCACTGTGACCGTGGGCCCCTCTGCCTCACCGCGTCCTCTGCGTAATGGGGGTGTAGGAGGAACCAGTCTCCTAGGACTGCTGTGAGGTCTCAGCAAGTTTAGCGGGAGCTGGCCGCTATGAAAGGGGAGAACCCTGCCTCCCTCCTTGTAGCAGAAGTGACTCTTCCCGCTACAGGTGGATTCCTGGGGTCCAGATTAGGGCCGGGGCTGTGCTGCGGTGACCCGGTGGTCGGGCGGTCACAGCATCGTGTGTAGAGTTTGCTTCCTAGAGGCACTGCGGATAGGCCTGAGTGGAGTCAAGAAATGTAAAATAAGCCAGGGATAAAAGTAAAGATAAGTGCCCCCTTGTGTGTTCTTTCTGGAAGGACACGTTAGGATCGTGGAAAGGGAGCTGGGGGTGGGAGGCGGGAAGGCAGAGGTGGAAGACTCGGTTTTCATGTCTACCCTCCTGTACCTTTGGACTTTATACTGTGTACCTGTAGTATTCATTGAGAACTGTAATTACAAAATAAATTCTTCATTTGAAAACTATGGAGGGGATTTTTAAATTAAAGCTTGACTTCCTATTAATTTGAGTAGGATTCTCAGTTAAGAGGTGATCGGACGTCCTGTCCATGGTGTAGGCTAAAGGGTTATATACACTACAGTGCGTGAAGCTAGTCGGTAACAATACTGCTTATGTTCAGTTGGTTACTCTGCCGAGACTTTGGGAAGATGTTTGGAACTTGTCCTCTCTTTCCTTCTAAGTCAGAAAAATCTTGTTGGGTTCTAACTCTAGAAACAACAACAACAACAGTAATAGTAATGATGGCTTGGAGCCTTCCCCTGCTTCAGAGACAGGAATCCAAACAAAGGCAGCTGCCTACCCTTTCCCTCTCCCGGAGTCAGGCCAGAGAGAGGGCTCGGGCCCTGATGGGAAGGTGCACTCTTTCTAGCTGTTCTTCTCTGAAAGGATGTTTAAGTGTGTTGGGAAGAGACGGACTGAGGGGTCATCCCACCACCTTTCCTGGTGGGCTGTGGACCCACCAGCTCTGCTCTGGGACCCGCCCTTGCTCCTCCTCCCGGGCCTGGGTGCTGGGGAGCCATGGCCAGCTCCTGCTGGAAGAGCATTCGGGTTGTGCTTTGTGGTTGCAGTTCATCCAGTGGAACATCCACAAGAGTGGCCTGAAGGTGTCTGAGTACAGCCTCCCCGCCGACGCCACGGGCCCCTTCGTGCTGTCAGGTTACAGCGGCTACAAGCAGGTTCAAGTTCCCCGGGGCCGACTCTTCGCTTTTGACTCGGAGGGAAACTACATGCTGACGTGTTCTGCCACAGGGGGAGTCATCTACAAGGTACCGGGGGTGGGGGCTGTCACGGTGGGCACGGAGGGCTCCCCCCCACCGGAGGTCTGGGCCAGGCTGAGCCTGAGCCTCCGTCCCTCTCCCTGCCCTGTGTGGTCCCAGAGAAGCCTCTGACCCCGGGTGGAAAGCTCCTGGGGCCTCCTTGCTGCAGGCCGGGCAAGGTCCTCAGCTCAGGAGTGGGGACAGTGTGGCACGCCCGTCCTTTTCTCTGCTTGTTCATTTGCAGATTCTGGCCCCTTCTGCCTTGGTTCCTTGGGAGTAATGCCTGATACAGAAAACACGAAGAAATAGGGAGAAGGGTTGGAAAGAGCGTTGGGTTGGGGGCACACGCCTCACACAGGCAAGAGCTCCTGTGGTCTGCTGCAGTTACTCTGATCCGGCGTAGATTTATTAGTTTATTGGGGGTCCCATAGGTCACAGACATTACAGTCCCATGGCCCAAGCGGGAGTCAGGGGTGTGATTTATCACAGCATGACGTAGCTTGTCCACTTTGGTTTTGTCCCTCAGTTTACACGCTTGTTTTAATTCTCATGTCTGAGCTTCTCTGATTCATGGACTTTTAATTTTTATTTATTTTTATTTAAAAAAAATTTTTTTTTAATGTTTATTTACTTTTGACAGAGAGACAGAGTGTGAGCAGGGGAGGGGCAGAGAAAGAGAGAGACACAGAATCTGAAGCAGGCGCCAGGCCCCAAGCTGTCAGCACAGAGCCCGATGCGGTGCTCGAACTCACAAACTGTGAGATCATGACCTGAGCTGAAGTCGGTGTGGAACCGACTGAGCCGCCCAGGGGCCCCTGGACTTTTTAAAATATAATTGTATGAAATTGTAAACCTCTTCTATTTACTAACATTATCAGACAGACTAGTGATGAGGATTTGAGCTGTAGCCTAAGCATATGTTTTTGGTAACCACACAAACCAATTCTTAGCCTCACTGTTAACTCTTTGCCTAATGGTGGTGTGTAGGCTGTAGGGACAGAGTCACAGGTGGAATGTTCTCTCCATGCCATCATCACCGTGGCTCATGTCAGCGGACAGCACGTGGTGTGGACGGAAATTGCGTGCAGGTGTTGGTCTAGGCGCTGGGGCGTGCATGCTGGGGGGAGAGTGCATTCCTGCTCTTCTGGGGCTCACGCTCGAAACACCAACACCAGGGACAGGCAGTATTCGGGGTTCCGAGCGGAAGGAGCTGGGCAGGGGCTGAGTCTTGGTGGATCGTAGGGGGCGGTCTATGGATTTGAGATCAGAGGAGAAGACAGGGAGGAAGGCAGGCCTCGGGCACCCACAGAGGTAAAGGCACATGAGCGCACTCGAATGGGGCGGGGTATAAGGAGGACTCCGGAGGTGAGCAGCCGGAGCCTTCTAGACTGTTGGCCTGGAGCACTGGGAAATCTGGGTTTACCATCACTGAGGCTCCTCTTTTCCACAGATGATGAAGTGCCTAGTGGCTCTTGGCCTCCTTAAAATTAGCTCTGTGGTTTCTTGTCATTGCTATGGAGAGATGCTATAAAAATAGAGCTTTCTGTTTGCAAGCCTAATTGTATTTTATTATTTAAAAATTGAGTTTCAGTTAGGTTATACTTGGCTCTCTGTATGATTTTATGTGTGTTGTGTGTGTGTTTGTGTATTTTTAACCATGAGCCTTTGTCACTTGTTATTTGTCCTGATCAGCCTTTGTCATTTGTCCCAATCAGCCTTTGTCATTTGTCCCAAATGCCTCCTCCTCTCCTGTCCTCTTGCAGCTGGGTGGGGATGAGAAGGTTCTGGATTTCTGCCTGAGCCTGGGTGCACCAAGCCTCTGTGGCTGATGATTTACAGTCAGACTTGCTCTCTAACCAATTAATGGGTCGGAAGATTTCCCTCTGTACAGTTTTTGAAATGCCAATTATGGGGTCTAATTACTAATATAATGAACTTTGGATCCTGTTTTTAGGATCTTTAAACAATTTATGATTTTTAAAGATGTTTGCTCCACGAAGGCCAGAGATTTCTGTCTTCTACTCATGGGTGTTATCTGTAGCTGGACTGATCGTTATTCATTGTGTTCCTGGCTCCCCTTCTTGTTACCTGCTGACTCTTTATGGCTGTGGGCGTGGTGGGCGAGGGGGAGCCCTGCTCCCGTGTCCTCAGGGGCCTGTGCCGGCACCGTGCCCGGTGCTGCAGCTCGCATTCCCACGGGAAGCAAATGGGAACCAAAGCAGCAGATCCGTGATCGAGTGCTGGGGAGCCGTAAGCCATGTAGAAAAAGAACTGGGGTGGGTGCCGGTTAAAGGTGGCAGAGGAAATTCTCTGGTCTTGGAGAGCCTGTGACCTCGTTTTCCACCTCAGATGAAGGCGTAACTGTAGTTGAGACAGGGAAGGCGTTTCCTGGCCCAGGAAAGGTGGGCATATGTGCCCGGGCACGTCCTCAGGTTGGGGTGGCATCCGTCAGGCTCGAGGCTGCTTGGTGGATAAAGCGGATGTCTTTGTGAACGGTGCCTGCTGACGCCTCCTCTCTCCTGTCTTGCAGCTGGGTGGGGATGAGAAGGTTCTGGAGAGCTGCTTGAGCCTGGGCGGCCACCGAGCCCCTGTGGTCACTGTGGACTGGAGCACCGCCATGGACTGCGGGACATGCCTCACTGCCTCCATGGATGGCAAGATCAAGCTGACCACCCTCCTGGCTCATAAACTCTGACGGGCCGCCCCCAGGGACGTCCACGGAAGAAGCAGTATTATTCTCGGGGAGGGGGGGAGATGGGACAGGAAGACAGGGCACCCTGCTTCCTCTCCTTGCCAGTGTGGGGAGTCTCCAGGGGGAGACTGTCAGGGAGCTCGGGACAGTGTCGGGCTGCAGCGACGGGACAGGAGCCGCACGGAGTTGTGGCAGGAGTGCCCCAGAGACCCGCAGGCTGGGCCGTGCCCCAGGGGCAGGGAGGAGAGCTTGGGAAGCAGGTGATGCGTCCGTCCGTGATGGCTGCTCTCTTGGCCCAGGAGAGATTGACAGTATTTTGTATATATTTGCTCATTTTTCATCGTTTTTTTAAAAAAAGAATACTCTCACAGTTCCCTGGTATCTTTCTGGAACGTGTGTGCGGCAGAGCGTCTCCCTACACCACTTGCCCTTGGAGAGGCAGATGTCCCCGCAGGGAGCCGGTCCCCGCAAGCCTTGCGCGCCAGCTGTGGCCAGCTGCAGGGATGAGCGTTGGGGGAGGTTTGCTTTGCCTTCAGTGTAGGACGTTGTCTCTCTCGCACCGCACTGGCCGCCTGTGGCTTGTGCTGTTCCTGTTTCTTTGGGCTCAAGTCAGGGAGGCCACAGCGTTCCTTCTGTTCCCTGAGTCAGTGGAGCTTCTCTGGATGAGGTTAGGGTCCCAGGCTTCTGCTCCCGGCTGCCCTCTGCACTCGCTTCCCCTGTCCCTCTGCCATTGGGGCTCCTGTCCTTCTGTCAACTTCACATCCGTGTGGTTGACTGGTGCCAGGCGCCAGCGCCCTCTGCTGGTGAATGGCGAGACCTCCGGAGCAAGCCTCCCTAGCTTGCTTTTCCATCGGAGGCAGGCCAGGCACGTAGGAAAATCATGAAGAAGTTGGGGCTAATGCTTTGGCGCCATTCTGCTGGGAGTTGGAGGAAAAGTAGGTATTTCTGTGGCTCCATTATGAGAGAACACCAGAGACTAAGTAGTGACTTCCACATTTTTACCTGTTTCTACCTTGGTAACCCTCTATTCAAATGAAGAAAACCAAGACTCTCCATTGACAGTTTCCCCGTCTTCTGCACCGAAACAGCAAATTGTTTCTCTCCCCCAGCGATTCTGTAGGACATTTAAGAAGCGGTCGTGTGTTGGTTTGAGTGAGAGCATGGACTGTTATCTCACTTTCTGTCTTACACCCGTTCTCTCTTCTCAGTACAGCCTCCGCTGCTGCCGAAGTGTCTTCAAGGATTGCAAAGAAACACCACTTGGAAAGCTGTGTCTTCTCTCTTTTCCTTTACCTCTGGGCTGGACACCCACCTCCCTTTTGTTTTCAGTTCGGTTTAGGATTGTGTGGGGTTCCACAGCAGCACTGACTAAAAACACAAAGCCACAACACTACTTAAAAACAAAAAACCCAAACCCCTTAACCTCTGACCTTTTGAAATTAGCAAGTGCGGAAACCTGCCCCCTCCTGGCCTGCCTCTCCCAGCCTTCATGCCATCCTGAGGATGTCAGGACGCATTCATCCTGGCATTCCTCCTCGTCGCACCCATACCCTCTCCAGGGTGGGCTCTCATCCTCCAGGAACACGTGTCAAAACTTGAAATTTCCCTTGTTCATGAGAGCTGCTCAGCACCTACCCAGAACCCCAGCAAGACCCCTCCCCTCATTTTGGGCAAGGGCAGCATAGTGGGGAAGCCCTCGAGCCAGTCCATCCTGAGGCCCCAGAGCCTGTGTAGCTGGTGCGGGTGTGGACCCCGGCTCTGGCCCTGGCCGTTGTAGGGACCTGTCTTGTCGCCTCCGCTCGGCCCCAGGAGCCCAGTGCTCAGAGCGCTTCAGTGGTTCACTCCAACCCGTCCAGGTCCCACCGCTCGGGTTTCTCTCCCTGCTTGGCTTCTCTCCCTTCAAGCAGCTGCTGCTGCCACTGACACAAAGGTTTCCGGCCCCTCAGACCTCATTTTTCAGCTGGCGGGGAAGAGGTTTTAGGGAGGCAAATCTGGAGGGAGTGGGTCCACTAAGTGTTTTCTGTTCTTGCATTCACAAAACACAGTGCCGCCTCACCAGTTAGACTTGGGTTTGTTCTGGCTCACAGTGGTTCTAGTACTTCCGAGGAAGCAGAGAGGCAGGTCCTGCCTCAGGGGGGGGGTGGGGGGGTGGGTGTGGGTGTGTGTGTGTGTGTGTGTGTGTGTGTGTGTGTGTGCGCGCGCGCGCGTGTGTCCCCCTGCCTAAAGACTGCAGGCCGAGCCCAGGTGCAGTCTACAG
Source organism: Paguma larvata (assembly GCA_030068075.1). Classification (NCBI taxonomy): domain Eukaryota; kingdom Metazoa; phylum Chordata; class Mammalia; order Carnivora; family Viverridae; genus Paguma; species Paguma larvata. Next base: position 85,544,323 of record CM057834.1, on the reverse strand, counting down.
CCTGGTGACCTCAGGGCAGGCCCGGTTGGTTTTGTGACTTGAAAACATTTGTTTATCTCCTTAAGCCTTGATTGAGTTAAACTCTCCCGGCCCAGCAGGGGAAAGTGCTCTAGAGAAACTACAAGCGCCCCACAGCCTGCTGGAGATCCTCAGGGCGCGGAGTTTCCCAGCTGTGGATCAAGCTCCCCTCTAGCCTGCGGAGAGCAGTTCTTCCATGAGCCGATCTGTTGCAAATCACATTTCAAATGGTGTCTTGATAATTTCACATTTTGGGGCCAAGTCAGTTCTAATCCTTTTACCTCAAAATGCAGTAGGAGAAGGTTCCTCTGTGTTTTTTATCCTGTCTGTCACATCTGCGACCTGGGGGTTCCTTTGCTGGCCAATTTTAGGCTGCCGTAAGCTGAATGTGTTTTTTTCTAATTTTTTCTTTTTAAGTATTTATTTTGAGAGGGACAGAGACAGTACGAGTCGGGGAGGGGTCACAGAGAGAGGGAGAGAGAATCCCAAGCATGCGCAGAGCCCTACTTGGGGCTTGACCCCACGAAACCATGAGATCATGACCTGAGCCGGAACCAACCGAGCCACCCAGGTACCCCTGAGTATGACTTTTTTTTGAGAGAGAGAGATAAGGTGCAAGTGAACAAGGGGTGGGGGGGGGAAGTGAGGGAGAGAGAAGGAGGGAGAGAGATAGAAAGGGGGGGAGGAGGCGGGGTTCACCCGAAGTGGGGCTTGAACTCATGGAATCATTAGATCATGACCTGAGCCACCCAAGGGCCCCAAACAGTGTGATTTTAATTAAAACTGGACACTAACTCCACGCGGCCGCTGCAGTGCTCAGCGTCAGGCAGAGTGCAAACACGGAGGATTCCTGGAAGCTTTGTGGAGCTGCCCTGTTGGAAAAGGGAACACCTGGCCACCAATCTGAATGTTGTTTTGGTGACACCTACTTAAAGATATTAAGTATAAACAGAGGCTTTATTTCTTTTCATGAACTGCAGGGGTCTCATGTGCCCCCTCCTTCTGGGATGCCTACACCCTAGCAGCGAGAGTTGAACTTGGTGGTGGTGGTGGGGATCCTGAGCTTTAAAAAGATGCAGGCCCTCCTCCCCTCGTCCTAATTTCCGATTTGGGGGCCCAGGAATTGACACTCTAATATTAAAATCTAACTAGCAGACCTTGGGGACTGTTAAAAAATATTCTCTTAAATAGAAAATTATTCATGACACTTGTTAAAAACTTAAAGGCAGACTTTATTCAAGGGTGGGTATTACAATGGGGTTTTGTAGTAGGGGAGGGCCATCAGGCTTAACTCTGAATACAACAAAGGAAAAGGACTTTATAGCCAAGGAGTGGATGGAAAGTTGCTAAGAGGAACCGCCAGAGTTAAAGGGGGCGCGGGGGGGGTTGGGGAGAGGGGCGGGGTTGGAACTCTGGCCAAACTCAGCAACCAGGATTCTTGCTGAAGGCAATCTAGGCGATCAGATGATCAGACATCTGGGGAATGGTGAAGAATGAGGAGCCCGCCCAAATTTGAGGGCGATCGGGATTGGAGGATGGGGCCTCTGGCTAAAAGGACTTGGTAGGATGCTTGCGAAAACTGGACGATGCAGAGAGGAGCAGGAATTTCCAAAGGCATGGCCTAGATGAGGGTTCAGAGGAGCCGACGACGAGAGTTGGGTCATGGAGAGCCGCGCAGGGCCTCGGGACAGCTGCCTGCAGGGGGCGCGCCGGGGCCGGAAGTGCCGTCGCCGCGCGGGGCTGGGCAGGGTCCCTCCGGACTCCCAGGTGTGATTGGGGCGCGAGTCCCCACGGCCGCCCCCGGCCTCCTCTCGGGCCCGCCCCGGAAGCCGAGAGCTGCGCGCCGGCCGGGGAGGCAGGAAGGCCCGGCCGGAGGGGCCCGTGGTCCGGGACTCGGCTCTGCCAGCCGTGCCCGGAGCGCCGAAGCCGCCGGCCTGCAGGCCCCGAGGAGAGGTCCCGGCGGTTCCCGCGGCCGGCGAGGCCCCGCGTGGCTGTCCGCGTGCCTCCCCTCCGCCCTCGCCCCCCCGCAGGTCGGCACACGTCTCGCCGTGGCCCGGGCGGCGCAGGGTCCCCGAGAGAGCGGGGCGGGCGGTGCCTCCGGAGCGCCGGGCACCTCAGGAGCCGGCGGGGCCGGGCTTCACCCAGGTAGCGCGGGCTCTGCCCGGCTTCGCGGGCCGGGCCTCCGCGCTTCTTGGAACCCTGGCAGCGCGGCGGCCGTCGGGCACATGATTTGGCCTGCAGGACCCGGCTTCGAGTCCTGGTTGGCAGTTCCACTTTTTTGTACCCTTGTGCACATTGCTGTCAGGTCCTCGTTTGTAAAAATGGGCTGGATGATACCTGCCTTGTGGTGGAATGTCGGCGGGGCTGTGCCTGCGCCTGGCGGTTAGCAGTGCTCGGTAGTTGTGGGAACAGTCAACTGTCATCACTGCCTGAATTTTGACAGCAACCAGGTACTCTGGCCAAGGTCCGCCCTCTCGTCGGACAGATTAGGATGATGTCCCGCTCATTTTTTTTTTTTTTCTTAAGTTGTAAACAGCCTTCTAGATGAGCAATAAATGATTATGATTCAGAGAGGGATCTCTTACTCATAGTTGACCCTTTTCTAGGCAAACCTCTGCTCCAGTAAGAGCCTCCCTAGGCGGAGCCCTGAGCTGCTTTCAGAATCTCCTGCCAAGTGGAAGGATGAGACTTGTACCCTGAGTCAGTCGGCAGGGACTGAGCTTTAGGGGAAGGCGCTATGCTATGGCAGTGTTAAGTGGGGGTGGGGAGAAGAGAGCCTAGGTTAGATGAGAGAGCCTTCTGGCCTTCTGGACGCCCCCATCCTGGAGCCGTGTCCAGTTGTGGACCCTGATCCCTACTGCTGGCTAAAATCTGGCCACTCAGAAGTATCTTTGGATTAAGGGAGGGAGTGTCGGCCGATTAAACCTTGCCGGGAATCAAAATGGTCTTGGAGTTCTCTGTAACCACGCCAAGGTAGAGGAAATGGGAAGTCTGGAGTTGGGGAGATGAGGGAGAGATCATGAGAGATATTTTAAGAGTAGGATAGGCTGGCCACCTTGGGGACAGCGACCATCTTGGATGGCAGGGACAAGGGGAATGGGCCATCTTAGTCTCCTGGGCCCGGCTCTCCACCTCTGGCCTGTCCTGACCAGTAATTTCAGCTGGTGACTGGAAGTATTCTAACTTATTAGAGCTCACTGGACTTTGTTCTTTGTAGGCATTAAAGCGTGACTCCCATTCAGGACAAACACACCTAAAGGTCCTGGTCGAATGAGAGAGGGGCTTCCCACCCTGAGAAAAGCACGTCCTTGGGCCTTGCTTCATCTTCATGAGAGAAAACAGAGATGGAAACCTTCAAATCTGGGGATAAAAAGAGGGTCCTTCCCACATGGATGACAGCCCAGGTGGCGAGAAGAGAAAGGTGCCCGTGAAGACCCCGAAGGGGAGGAGAGCGGCAGCAACGCCAGGGGCTGCTGCGGCCAGGTGGGACAACTTCCGGCCAGGTGGGGCAACTTCCGGTCGCGTTCCTGGAGAACCAGGAGGAGGGAGAGTTTGAAGGCATCGCGGTTGCTGGGGCTGAGTCTTCCGGTGCTGGCAGAACTGCGAGGGGCGGGGAGTGTTTCAGTCCCACAGATGTCCCCAGGCGCACAGCCCGCGGAGGCAACGGGAGCTCTCCCCTCACAGACGGGCCCGCCTCTGCCGGTGCATCCGCCCAGCCAAGCCCTCCCAGGTAGTGCTCCCCTTCCGGGGTCACACCCCTTAGCCAAAGTCTCAGATGCCGGTTGTCCAAAGTGCCAGCCTCTTCATTCATTCGCAACGAAAATTGCGACCGTCGAGTGGTCAGGACACGTGGACCAGGGTCCAGCCTCCCCATGGACAGATCTTCAGGGACAGACAGAGCAGCAGTCACTGTGAAATGAGAAACTGAGGGGCCAGTTAGCTGCATGCTGGCAGTTTGGGGAGTCTTCTGGCTGCCGGGGAGGGGACGTGCCTGCGTTCTCCTGGACCGGGCCCCCAGGCCTCCCCTCCCTGGCTCTCCCTTCTCTTACTTGTCCTAACTGGCCCGCCTCCCTTCCAATTGTTGCGGTCCTGCCTGCGGGTGGGTTTCCCTCATGTGTTGGCCTGATGACTGTGTGATCTGCTCGTGTCCGTTGTGTGTGGGGCAGCGATTCAGGGGCTGGCCATCATTCTCTGCTTCTGTCCCTGCTTCCAGACCAGAAAGTGGCCACGGGTGGGCAGTCCCGGGGATGTGACTCTTGCTCTCATTTTCTCCCACCTCCTGAGACCCGTGTGTCCCCATCTGATCGGTAGCATCATGCCTTCCTTTCAGACTTCCCGCCGTGAGGACCGTGTACTGCATGAGTGAGGCCGAAATGGTAGATGTCGCTCTGGGGGTCCTGATTGAGGTAAAGTCCACGGGGTCTCTTCTTACTCTTATGACCAGAAACCGGACTGGGGCCCTGCTTAATGGCGATAAAAGAGACGCCTTGCATTCTCAGTCAGACTCGGGGAGCCCTGTCACCCCGCTTTGCCCAGCTGTCCCTTGTCTAGTGCTTCTCACGCTCCCCTTGGCCTCTCCCCATGTGCGGTGTCTCTGAATGTTTGGGGCCGGACACCCAGGCAGGGAGTGGTCGTGGGTGAGAGAGCAGCTCTCTCTGGGTGACTCTGTGCTGGTATGGGGAGGGGACAGGAAGTCTTTCACTGTTTACGTTCTCCGAAGGGTCTCAGGTGGGTGAGGTGACTTCTCAGCCAAATGCCACCCAAGTCTCCTAGCTTCTGAATCCAATGGTTACTATACCCCCTCAGTGTTGTGTAGTAGTTTCTAGTTGACCAGGTGCTCCCCTGTGTTAACACCTCACTTAATCCTTGCAGTAACCCGGTGATAGTGATTTTAGATGTTACTGTCTTTTTACAGATGAAGGTGTCAACGCCCAGGGACTTCCTCTTAGTTACAGAGCTGATAAGTGACAGGACCTTGGCCCACACTCAAGTTTTGTATCTGTGGTCCTTCCATTCTGTCACCCCCACCTTTCCAGATACACTTTTCCTATTTTTCTTGTCCACTCTGTTATTCCCTAGGCCCCTGCCCGCCTCTCTCCCAAGTGGGTCTTGACTTTGGGAGCTGTGAGGGGTGGGGAGAGAGGCTCTGATTTGGGGGCAGTGCTCGAGCCGGTCACACTCTGGCTTCATGGTGGCTTCTGCGTGTGTTCTGCACAGAAACCAGAAACGCGCTGGCAGGCAAACCAGTACGTTCTTTCGGGAATAACATAATGTCCGTTTTGCCTGTCATGTCTCCTACCCCGCAGGCCCGGAAAGAGGAACAGCCCTTGGAGCCGCCGATTCTGGCTGGCGCCAATAAGCCGGAGCTGTCCCCTATCCACTCAGCTTCGTCACCGAGCTCTCCTGGGAGTAGAAGTGAGGACGAGGACAATGAGAAAGAGGCCCTTCTTCCAGGCCTCAGCCCTCCTCGGGGGCCCGTGGGGTCCGACTCTGCCTGCAGCCGGAGCCCTGAGGAGGACGAGGACATGTTAAAATACGTCAGGGAAATATTTTTCAGCTAAAGGGACAGGCTTCCCAGGACTTTCTACCCGGAGCGCTGAAGGAAGCCGGCTCCCTCCCGCTGGGGCCTGCCAGCCGCTCCCGCTCCTCCCCGGAGGGCAGAGTCACCTCCGACAGGAGCTGCCGTGTTGAGTGTGTGGAAGTGAGGAATCCAAGTGAGCTTCCGTCAGAATTTCTCTCTGCGCTGCGCCTTCTCTACTCGGAGGCTGTGGTTTTATTGCCCTTCCAGTTCCAGGAAAAACGTGGCCAAACTTTTTGGAACCGAAGAGCCAACTAAATAATTTTCAGAGAAAAAGAGGCATGGCTGCTAAGTGTGGAATTCCCACGGTCTGGTCCGCGTGATCCCTCCCTGAGGACGAAGCCTGCCCTCTACACGGGCCCCGTCACCCGGGGGCAGATGCCGCGCCCACAGTGCTCTGCTCCGCGTGGGATCTTGAAGCTCACTGTGCAGGTCGGAGGCCCTCCTCCCCCCGGCGGCCACCTTGCTGCCACGTGGCGGCTCAGCCTCAGTCCCTCGGCAGTTGGGAATTGAGAGTGGGACAGGAGCCCTGCGGAGCCCCCCAAAAACGAGATCACCCCGCAGTCCGTATTTCTGACTCTATTCAGCGTGGTTTTTGACAGGCATAGCACGAGGCAGTCATTTGCTGTACAGGTTTTCCAATGGACAAGTGCTGAAAAATACAGACAGTTCCCAGTGTGTGAGTCGTGTTTGTGTCCCCTCCTATTCTGGGCTGAGGAGTGCAGGCATCAACATCCATACGCACGCGGAACCATCCAGTTCTTCTCCCCTTCCTCTCCTGCCCAGGGACTTGGCGTGTTGTCTTCCCAACTCTCCGGTCACATGGTGGGAACGATTGCCAGCTGACCCCCCGCTCTGTCTGGCGTCAGGTTGGGGAGACTTTTCGGGGGAACCTTCAAAGCCACCAAGGCTTGTCTTTGTGCCCGTGTGTTCTGTCTTTAGTGAATCCCTCAGGGATCCTTCGTGGGCCTTTGGGAGAGGGGCTCGTCACCTCACACCCACCGTGGAGAGGGGGAGCTTGCTCACCAGGGCCCCAGGGGACGCTGAGGGGCCCTCTCTCTCTCATAATGTTCCCCCTATGTTGCCATGAGCCTTCATTCCGTTCCAGTGCGACACTTGGCTCATTATCCTAGAAATCAGGCCTCGTGTTGGGAATCCTTATCTCCCCCTTATTCTGAGGACAAAGTGAGAATGGCTTGCTCAGATCAGTTAATTAAAGCGGGAGTTCTCACGACCATGAGCTAGCTGTGTGGTTTTTGTGGTGTGTCCTTGGGAAGCTTGGAACGCCCGCAGGACAGACAGCCCCACACTAAGAAGCCGCAGGTACCCTGGCCACCATTGCTGCCCCCCTGGCCTCTCGGCATTGGGTATCCCCACCTCCTCCGCGGTGGGTCCCGTCTGCCAGAGCTGGAGGCCGGCATTTGCTATGAAACAGGCTGAGAAGACATGCCAGCCCATGAATTTTCTGGCACCTTCTCTGAGCATAGTTCAAACTATGCGATCGAGTGAGCCTCTCGACAGAACTAGAATCTGTCCAGCTTGATCTTGTCCTCTGCTCTCTGAGGGAACACCAACGTGGCCATAAGCAAGAGGAGAAGTAAGGCCTGGGCGGCGCCCAGAGCCAGAAACCCAGGCTCCAGGAGGGAGAGCCTCGTCCACTTCCACGTGTAGGTGAGGAAGAGACCCAGGCCGCTGGCCAGCAGCATGGAGGACAGCGCCAGGAAGCCCACCGCCAGCTGCCACTCCGCCTCGTTACTGTTGCACCAGGCCAGGAAGAGGGGCAGGGGGACAAACAGGGCGAAGACCAGGGCCCCGTACACACCGAGCCTGGCCAGGGCCAGGCCGACCCGCGGCACCCCCAGGGCCTCCAGTTCAGGGAACTGGTGGCACTGGAGGGAGCCTGGTGCCCTCGTTCCACACGCAGAAGTTGTAGAAGCCGATTCTGAGGCTGGGCAGGTCCACGAGGTTGCCGGCCTTCCAGAGGAGAGCGTAGAGCAGCAGGAAGAGGACCGCCGCCGTGGCGAGCATGATGCCCAGGAACAGCAGCTGGTTGCGCCGCCTTGGCCTTGGCACGGTCATCGTCTCCTGCCCCTTGCAGGGCCGCCTTCCCGGGCACCTGAGGGAAGTCACACCAGTGAATGTCCAGCCTCCCTCCCGGTTTCCTCACAAGCTCCTGTCCTCCCTTCTAGAGTTCCATAGATACCTGCGGCAACCTTCCCTCCAACCCCAGCAGGAACGAGGAGTCAGAGGGAGCCTACGGGCAGAGGACGCACTTGGTAAGTCATCGCAAGCCGCCTCTCTGGGCCACGTTGAGGAGGAGAGGCTCCCTGGGCCGCTCCGGTTGCCCGTGGTGACTGATGCCCTTTGAACAAAGGCTTTCTTGTGGCTTAAACACCACAAGCCACTGGAAATGTTTGTGAGGGAGCTTCTCAGATCCTTACAAGGGTGAGTTGTCTGGGGTGAGGGAGGAGCCTCGCCGTCCCTGGAGGCCTGAAGGAGGAGGACTGTCAGTCAGCAGCAGCCTGCCCCTGGGGGCTATCTAACTACTGTCAGTGGGCCACAGACCTGGCACATTAGAACTTCTAGGTTGGGGTGGGGCACTGGTGTGTTCTAGAAGCTTGTGTTAGAAGCTGGGGGTGAGGAGGTTCCCTACCCTGCTCTGGGAGTCATTCCTCGGGGAAGACAAGAGGCCACCTGCTCATGACATCACACAGGAGCACTCACTAAGTGTCTACGATTTTTTTTTCCTGAGAACAGGAATCCTAGAAACCTTGGAAAATAATATTTAAAAGAAAAAAATATTAAAAATAACCTCTTATCCCACCACGTACGTAGAACCACCGTTTAATTTCCTACCAATATTTTTCTCTTGTGTGCTGGTGGTGTTTTTAAAAAATCACACTGTTGGCCACAATGATTCTCTCACCGAATATTCTGAACATTTTTCGAAGCTGTTAAACAGACTTCAAAAACATGTCTAATGTCTGTGTAATAGTTCATGTCATAGATTTACCACCGTTACACCGTTACACCACTAGATAGATTGTTCCCATTTTTACTATTACAAGTGACAGTGAAGGAAGACGCTTGTATGACTCTTGCTTGGAATCTGAGTTTTCCTCCGGCCAGATCTGTAAAGTGCGATCATGGAGCCGAAGGTGGAAATACTTTTTGGTGATCTTATTGCATGTTGCCAAATGGACCGGCAGGAAACTGAACTGTAGTCCCCGCAATATAGCGTACACCGTCCTCATCATATCTGAACCATCTTTTCACTATGTTTTTAATCAGAAGGACTTCTCCAGATTGGTCCCTACCACAGTAGTCTGCACACCATACCTTTATATTTGTAAATTTTCCACTCCGAATAAAATAGCCATTTACATCCCAAAGTGCTTAGGAGCTCAGTGCACCAGCCTTCCAAGACACAAGGTGCTGGGGACAAAATACAGAGTGGCACCCTGTTGGTGCCCGCGGCCTGTGGCACCAGGGGGTGTCCTGCGGTGAAGCGAGCGGTGGCGGGGAGGGGGGGGTCGGACCGCATCTCCTCTCTGTTCTGCAAGAACAGAACGTGCCCGGCGGGAGAAAAAGGACACGTGTGAGGGAACAGGAGAGCGGACCGGCTGAGGGAGAGGGCGCTGTAAACGACAGACATCTCAGCCCCCCAGCTCTGGGGGCTGAGAAGTCCAAGATCAAGGGACTGGCTGACTTGGTGTCTGGCGCGCCCACTTCTTGGTTCGTAGAGGGACATCCTTTCCCTGTGTCCTCACCTGGTGAAAGGGACAAGGGAGCTCTCTGGGACATCTTCATTTTTTTCTGCAAACTCTTTAACCAGGAGTGATTAAGGCACTGATTTCATTCATGAGGGCTCCGCTCTCAACCTCATCACCTCCCAAAGGCCTCCCCTCCTAATATCATCACCTTAGAGGTTAGGTTTCAACATACGAATTTGGAAGGACACAGTCATTCACTCTGTAGCAGGTGACCCCCTTCAGAGGACCTGAGTGAGTGCAAACAACGAGAATAAAGATTTATCAGCAACTCCTTGGACAGAGAGCTGGGACATCGCATGGGGGTGAGGCCAGTGCCCATCAGAACAGAAACATACACCTGTGCCTGCAATGAGGTCTTGAACTCCTGTTGCCACCACCCGCCATGGGCCTCTGCCCCTGGCTTCTCCTCCAGGGGAGCTCAGCAGGGAAGCGGGGAGGTGGCAGAGAAGGGCCATCCCAGCGGAGGCCCTGGGCCCTCCCCCTCCCCCTCTTGCGAGAGCGAGGTGTATCAGGTCTGGACAGGTGTCTTCGGTCCATGTGTTGGGAGATTAGCATAATGGGAAGTTCTAACCCGTCCGGCCCCGCGGTGCGGGGAAGATCCCCAGCAGGAAGGTGTTCTGCACAGTGTTCATATTTCACAACTGCTTGTAAAAGCCTGTCTCTGCGTTTTCAGGGGGTTTAGGTATCTCAGGGCGTGGGATGGATTTGCAGGGCTGGAACCCCGGTTTGCGCGTGCGCTATTTTTAAGCATTTTTGCCTTGAAGACAGAGCCCGGTTCAAAGGGCGTGGCGGCCCCAGAGGAGGCGATCCGATCAGCCAGCTCCGGCTGTGGCTTCCAGGCGCCCGGCCTTTGTTTTTGACTTCCTCCCTTTCTCTCAGCTGCCCTTTGGGAGGCTCTCAGTAGAGAGTGAAACAAAATAAACCCGGACCCGGGAAGCCCAGGAGCACAAGTGTGGAGAAGGTGGTCGCCCCGGGTTCCCCTTCTTCTCCCCTCTTTTAACAGGCACAGAGTTCAGCTCTTCCGCCTGGAGCTTGGGGCTCAGCGCCCCCTGGGCAGCTTTGAACTTGTACTTGCAGTTAATTCCCTGTGGGGGGCGCCTGCTCCCGGTGCTTTCCACTCCAGCCGTGCTCAGGCCACCCCCAATCCCATCTGCCCTCTCTCTGTCTCCCCCCAACTCCCGAGGTCCTGCTCCGCTCTCTGCCTCTGAATCCTACTGATACCGGTCTCCTTTATCCACTTTGCTTTCCATTTATTTTATCCCCTGAATGGTGCCTGATACACAGAAGGAAAGTTGTTTTTTAGAAAGAAGAAAGGAAGAGAGGAAGAAAGGAAGGAAAAGAAGGAAGGGAGAGAGAGAGAGAGAGAGAAAGAATGAAAGACAGACAGATGGAGGAAAGAAAGAAAGAAGGGAAAATTAAAGAAGCCCAGCCCAGCCCTGCGGTACCCTTCAGTTCTTGCCCGTGTGCATCTTATGTTCACGTCCTAACAAGCCAGCAGTGCGACCTGAGGGGCCATGTTTTGTGTGTCAGACACACTCAGCACAGCACCGGGCTGGCTGCTACCTGTGTCCTGTCAGACATCCGGACACACTTTGGGACCTCCAGGACCGAGAGGCTGGAGGCTGGCCACAGCTTCTTTGTCTAAACATTTCCTAGAGAAAGCTCTGGATGTTCGGCTAGAAATGCCATGGCGCTCTTCTCTGCTGTCCTAAGAGCCCGCCCTGGCTTTTTTGGCTTTGAACAATCTTCATAATCACGTTCTCACCACCATGAGCTTATCAATCCCCTTTCATGACAAGCCTTGCCTCCTTCAGGGGGCAAACCAGGAGACGATGCGTCGCTGCCGCCATTTTTAGCTGGACTTTTCCCTGTTTATAAGAAAGCAATACTTGATGATTGTAGAAAACTAGAAAAATATGCAAATGACTAAAAATCATCTGTAACTTTGGGTTGTAGAAACAACCGCTGTTACCAACGCATTTCCTTCTGCAACGCTGTTTTACACAGTCGGGCCTCACGTGAATATATATGTTCGCGTCCGCTTTGTCAACGTCATCATGGCGTGAGCATTCCCCTGTGTCACTAGAAATGTTTCCTGAGCAGTATTTTTCATGGCTGCCCACGCTTTACGACATTGCTTTGTAAGACTAGAAACAACGCCGTGGGGATGTCTGGGAATCACCATCCCTTGCCGTTGGCACTTGCTTCTCAAGACGCCCAAAGTGCCACTTGCTCTCCTGAGTCACAGAATCAAAAGGAACTTCGCAAACTGTCCTAGTACCTTGGTTCCCTTTCCTGGAGGAAGGTTCTTAGCTCCGGTCTCCACCTCCCGAGTATGCTTGGTACGTTTCTGTGATCTGCTAGAACTCCCATCCATGCGATCATTTGATAGCTCTGTTGTATACAGATATGGGTCATGTGCTTATTTATAACTTCTAATTTGTCACTGCTCTAATCTTGGCTTTCCATTTTACGCTGTCATCCTATCCCAATGATGGAGATTCGCACAAAACTCCCTTCTCCTCTACTTTGTCTTCTATAAACACAGCCCTCATCTATTTTTTTTTTCCAATCTATTCTTCCTGCTTCCATGTCTAATGATATCCAGTAACCAGACTTTCTCCATGGCTGGCGCTTAGTCTCTCACCATTTACCTGACTCACACCTGCACTCCTGTCACTCACAATGCCCCGAGGTGGCCTCGTAGAGCACACTGTCTCTTACCAACCATGCGTGGAGAGTCTACTTTGCTCACTGAGTGTTCAGTGAACTCTTAGGGTGAGCCTTGCAGAGGGGAACGGAGTGCCCACGAAGAACCTCCCCTTCAGAGTCCCCCTCCAGGAGCGTGGGGACTAGGCCGGAACTTCTGAGTTCTTCCACCGGGAATATATCGTATGCTCTACCCGGAGGAGTGTATATGTTCTGAAACATGCTGGCAAGGATGACTTCTGCCCAGGGTGCCCTCTTCCCAAGGCAGCATTAACGACTCCCTGCCATTCTTCCTGCTTCTTTAGGAACAGGACACCTCGAAACTATCATCTCTTGAAACTTCCTGTTATTCTTACTCCCCTCCCCCCAGGAGCGGTCGCTACCAGGGCCCCTAGGACTGCCTGGTAGAACCTGGTGGTATCGTTTTATTGTCCGAACAGAAGCGTGAAAGAAAAAACAGGTCGCTAATCAGGTGGTTACTAGTTATAAGTTCATCTCCCGGGTGAGGCCTGGGGGATGCTCTTGCCATCATTTGCACTTCGTGCAGTGGAGACAGTGTGGAATAAGTGCTCTGGGCATAGACCCTGCCGCTGTGTGTCCCGGGCTCAAATCCCGGTTCTACCATAGACTAGCTATGTTACCTAACATCCCAGTGCCTAGCATTCTCATCTGTAAAATAGGTACAAAAGAATTTATTCCGTTGATGTTAGAGGAATTAAATGAGGTGGTTTATGCACGGCAGGTGGAACCTTAGCTAGTAAGTACTATTATTGTCATAGGAAACTGAAACTCAGGGAAGGTAAGCCCAGGGTGCCACAGCCTGGCGCCGTCCAGCCCTAGAGGAGACAGACGGTGCTGGTGTCTGCTAGGGAGGAAGCTGTCTTCCTTGCCCTTGGACGCTGGGGCCGCCGCCACAGGTGGTGGTGAAGGGCATGGACCTGCGGCCCCGCCACCTGGGCTCAGGGCCTGTGAGCTCCGCCATGTTGGCACGGCCTCCCGCACCGACTTCCCGTCCGGACCCCAGCGCCTGTTCCTGGGGGCTGTCGCGAGACTGAGGTGTGGCAACCGTATCCACGCCCCGGCGGCGCGCGCTAGCCGGGCCAGCTCTGCCAAGGCAGGTGGGGGGATGGAGCCCTGACTGGGGAGAAGCGGGAGGGGGGAGGGGAGGGCCGGGGGCGGGGCGGGGCGGGGCGGCGTGCGCGGAGAGAGAAGCAGAGCCAGGGAAGAAAACGTTAGGCAAAAGCCGAAGCGCAGTCTGCGGAGCGGAGAGCCGGGCCGAGTGCGCGCCTGTCGCAGGAGCCCGCGGGCCTGACCGAAACCTGTCTGGCTGAACACGCGCAGGACCGGCGCCCTCACGGTGTGGGTGCGGCCCTGACAGAAACAAAAAGGGAAGAAGAAAGGGAAATGTGTCACATTTCCTTTGGTGGCAGGTTCTTATTTTTCAAAACTGGGCCGCCGCGGTGCATCCCGAAGGTGCACTGGCGGAGGCAGCCCCGTCCCCCCCCCCCCCCCCTCCCCCGAGGTCACGCGCGCGCCGGACCGCCAGGCCTGACATCAGCTTTTGAGGCAACGGGTGACATTTCGAGTTGCTTAATTCTGCCATGGAAATGACAAGCTTCTTCACCGGCAGAGACACGGCCCCACACGAGACCGCCACGCGGGGTCAGTCTCAAGACCTCCAGGGACACGGGGCTCCTGACGGAGGCCGTTTCAGCGGTTCCTTCAGTGTTAACTAGCTCTTTGTTCATGTGTTTTGTTGCTTGTTCGCCTGTGCGAGCAGATGATGCAGCTGGGAACAGGGTGGAAAAGTAAAAAAAATCTAGAGGGAGAAAAAAATCCTTCACCACAAGAACATGCCTGCACCTTGGACCCATCCTCACTTGTTTTTTTAATGTTTAAAAAATTTTTTTTAATGTTTATTTATTTTTGAGAGAGAGGGAGCAGGGGAGGGGCAGAGAGAGAGGGAGACACATAATCTGAAGCAGCTCCAGGCTCTGAGCCGTCAGCACAGAGCCCGTCATGAGGCGCAGACTCAGGAGTCCTGAGATCATGACCTGAGCTGAAGTCGGTGGCTTCACCAACTGAGCCCCCGCCCCAGGCCCCTTCTCACTTGGATTTTAGTGGCAGGACCTCGTTCTACTGAGGCGACCCCGTTCTACTGAGGCGGCCAGGGCTTCATCTTGTGACTCCATTAATAGCACATCTTGGATGGTTCCCTGCCACTTAGACCCTGTGGAATCAGTAGCTCTCAGGGCAAACCAGGGACCTGGCTTCACTGAGCTTGCCTTCTAGTTGAGGAGACAAACACCAGTGGTATACTTTTAAAAAGACCATTCTCATTTTTGAAAAGATTTGGGAAGGCAATCAACAGGATGAAATAAAGGAGAGGAGGGGGCGGGAGGAAGCCGTGAGTCTAGATTAGTGGGTCGGGGAAGGCCTGTGTGCAGAGGAGACATTTGATTTGAGGCCCGAGGGACGTGCAAGAGCCACCCCTAGTTGGGCCAAGGGAAGAGCCTTCCAGGAAGACAGTGTGGTTGTTACAAACACTGGGTTGGGAGAGGAACAGATTTCCAAGGCAAGGGTGGCTGCAGCCCCAGGACCGAAGGGAGGGGACCCAGGTCCCGGAGAGCCTCGTAGGCCAGGGTGAGGGGTGTGGATGTTATCACTCTACCAGAGGGTTCCATTAACTCCTGTCCCTCTTCCCCCAGACACAAGGATCTAGGTGCCCAGAGGACGGGCTGAATGCACAGGCAGACCTGTGAGCCGGGACAGACGAGCGAAGGCAGGGGGTCACCTCATACCCGTTCTGCCGGCTGGGCCTGCGGGAAGCACCGAGGCCTGCTCGAACGGCTGCACGCAACAGTTGAAAGAAGAGGAGGTAAGGAATAGTAGACAGTCACGAAGACTTAGACCTTAGATTTTGCAAGAGGTCTTTTGAGAGATAGGGTTCTTCCCTGGCAAGTTTGTAATGCGTACGAAAGGGCTTCAAAACACATGCAAATTAATGCAAAGAAAGCAGATGCTAGCGGCCCTCCCCCTCCACCCTTCAAGGCCAGTATTTGGGAACCTCAGAAAGCCAGTCTTTGCCTGGTCACTGAGGAGTCTTTGCCTTGTCACTTTGCCTGGTCACTGAAGAGTCTTTGCCTTGTCACCCTGCTGGCGTCAGCTGTGGCCTCTGCCTCCCGGTTGTCTGGC
Organism: Paguma larvata; assembly: GCA_030068075.1. Taxonomy (NCBI): domain Eukaryota; kingdom Metazoa; phylum Chordata; class Mammalia; order Carnivora; family Viverridae; genus Paguma; species Paguma larvata. Next base: position 85,529,050 of record CM057834.1, on the reverse strand, counting down.
TGCCTGAGGGGAGGGCAGAGGCTGCTCTTCCTACCGCCCTCTGCTGTGCCCGGGTACTCCCACCGCCCTACTGCTGCCCAGCCAACAAAAGGTACCTCTCCTCACAAAAGTGCTGGGGAGCTAGGTAGGGCTCACCTCCCAAAGTCTGTTGAAGTCCAGGTTTGCGCTGACAAAGTGAATTCATATACCGGGACCACAAAACGGAGGCCACCCTGGTGGCCCAGCCCATGTCACAGTTCTAAGCCCAAGCCACGTGAAACACCTGTCAGGGAAACCCAAACATCCCCGGCGCAACCTTACCCTAGAAAACAGGACCTGCCCGCCTTCTATGGAAACCCCGACCTCCTAGCCAGTCAGGCTCACTTGTTCCTACATTGCTGCTTCTCTACACAACTCCCTCTTGCCCCAAATCCCGCCAGAGTGCTCCATGCTTGGGAGGCGCTGCTGTGGTCCCCCAAGCCACGGCTTGTTCTCCCTCAAATACAGGAAGGGTAAACACTAAGTTGTTTCTGTTTTCTCATTTCACAGGGCTGAGAACGCTGAGGGGCACCGAGGAGAGCTCTGCAGATCTCAGTCGCTAATGAGAACATACGGTCCACGTGCTAGGTTACATTTGCAGATGCCTGTTACACTTGTAAGTCCCTTTCAGGTGTGCTGTTTTCAGGCCTCTGGCCAGCTGGCGTCACTGAATAGTCTCAGTACGCAGCTCCCAGGTAGACTCCTAGAAATAACTGGGGTGAAATCGGGTCCAGCCCCCAGAATGGTACCCTCCGGGGGTACCAGGATGGACAGCTCAAGAGTGGAGTGTCTCAGAAAAGCCACACGTATGGAGTTCATACGTGATGAAAGTATTACAGTTCACTGGAAGGTTTTTCATGAACGGGTGAGGAAGCTGCCGATCAGCTTGCCGAAAACAAAACTAGTCTAAGTCCTCAAGTCACCCCGCATACCAAAATAAACTTCACATGGATCTGAGAGTGAAGTGCCATGAACAGAGGGAAAAAAAGATCTAAAAACAAGTAAAGATTTGATTACGAATGAGAAGAAACAGTTTGAACTTAAAAGCAAATTGAAATTCCAAAAAAAAAAAAAATGTGCAGATTTAACTATTTAGAAAGACCCATTTCTATATAACAAAAACAAAATAGTAAAAGTAGAAACCAACGAGTGTGGGAAGTATCTGCAACAAATATGAAATGATTAATATTACCAGTATACCACATATTCATACAAATGAGTAAGAAGAACATTAACCCTACATCAAAATGGACAAAGAACGTGGAAGAGACTTCAGGAAAGGAGGAGTGCCAAGTAGGTAAGTGTAGCTGTTCTACTTTCTAGCAAATGTGTGGGAGTTTTCCTCCACCAAGCAGTTCTCCGTGACCCCAGCTGGTGTCCTGCTCTTTAACTCAATTCTGACATTAGCTACATGAAGAGAGTGTCAGATCCCGGGCTCAGGGTTCAGTCCCACAAGCCGGCTCCCCTTCCCCCTTTCCCCCTTCGACCAAGGCTTAGTCACCTGGGCTGACTGATGACATGAATCACTGGGTGTTGGTGTTTGAACCTCCAGCCGGGTTTCGCCTTCCTGGAGGTTGCGGCGGGGGTGGGGGTGGGGGTGGGTAAGAGTTCTCACGTCTCATCACAAGGCTATTTCTCCAACAATCAAACCCCAGCTATAGGGACTTTCCAAAAGTCAGCTCATTAGCATAAACCCAGACGTGGCTGAGAGGTGCTTTCGGCTTTCCTAAGGAGCTCTGTGCCAGGAAGGAGAGCAAAGTCCAAATATATATTCTTACTATTATAAATCAGTATATCTCATTAACTAACATGAAAAAAAAAGGTCTCTGCGTTTGTAGCACAAGCGAAGATAAGCTAAGCCAAATAGCCTGCGAGCTTCCATATCTAAACTGCAGATAAGAGCGTTGGCAAGGCTGGCCTTCTCAGACGGTGATGGTGACGGCGGCCCAAGTGACGGGTAGACACTTGCACAAACTTTCTAGGAGGCAATTTGGCAGTATGCATGGAAACCCCTAAAACTAGTCCTATCTTTCTGGCCTGGTAATTCTTTAGGAACTTAGGAGTTTATCCCAAGGCAGCAATCAGAAGAGCAATCAGTGGTTGATACACAGGAATGTCCGCCACAGTATTTGGCAAAAAACAGGAAGCAACTTGAATGCCCACCATTGGAATTAAACTGTGACACAGCAAAGTGGTGAGACACCGCAGCCTTTAGAAAAGCCAGTCGAGAATCGCCCAAATAGAGTACGACTGCAGGAAGAGACTTAGGGAACATTCTAGAATGTTAATGCATCTGGTGGCATTCTAGACAATCATTCTCTTTTTGCATGAAAAGTACTTCCAGAATTATGTGTGTTGCATTCATGTAAAAGTGAAATGCAGAAAACAAACACAAACGAATTTCAGGATTAGGTAAGATGAGGCAGGAGTCAGTTGGCAAGAAGAGTGAGGGGATTGTGTGCAGAATCGAAAGGGGAAAGGGATGGTCTTATGAAGGATTCTCAGGGCTGGGGCTTGAGGAGGGACGGGGTGTAGGAAGAAGATACTGAAAAATGCACATTAGTTGTCCTGTGTTAAGAGGGAAAGAAGGAATCACATAACGTGTGTGTGTGTGTTTTCTTTCCCAAAGGAGGAGCCTTTCATTTTACAGGTGAAGAAGCATAACCGAAGTTAAGGAAACAGTCCGTATTAAAGAAAATACCTTAAGCTCGGCACCGGCTGGCGGGAGAAGCCCTGTAGTCTACTATCACAGGCTGTGAGTATCTGAGACCCTGTTAAATTCTGCGTCAAGAACACAGGTCTTTCTGACAATCTCAGCTCGCGGTGTGTATTTTAAGGATTCGGAGTGTTTCTGGAGTAACAGGTCGGCCGCTTCGAGTCGGCGATCTGCTTGTGTCTGGCTGCCCGTTTCTGCTGAGCGATCCCGCTCACGGGCCACAAACATCTGTCTGCACCCACGTCGTGCAGCGCCCTGCCGCCAGGTTGTCCCTGTGTGTTTCTCAGCGGGTACGCTGGCCGCCCCCTCACCATGTCGGGGCCGGAGCCGCACAGGCTGGTGCCCGCGGGAGCCGGGAAGGAGCGCAGTGCAGGCCAGGTCGGGGCCGGGTCGGGGCCGGGGGGGTGGGCAGACACTGCCCGCAGTCACGGCCCCGCTGGAACGTGGAAGGCCCGAGGCGCGCTGAGCCCGAGCGAGTTCAGCGGTGCGTCGTGCAGGGTCGGTACTTACAGACAAGAGGCAGGACTCACAGGCGCGCTCCTGCAAAGGACGGGCAGGAAGTCAGGTTTGGCGGATTCTCCTTTCTCGCTGGCTTCCTAACGTCAGGCTCCGGGGACGAGGCCGGCGGAGAGGGGAAGGGGGGGCGCTGGCTGTCCCTGGCTTCCCACCCGCTCACGCTCCCGGTTGTGCCCCGAGTAAACAGCTCACTGAAGGTCGGGGCACTGATGCTGACTGGTGTCATATCAGCTGATTTCACTTTCATTTCCTCACTCGCCGGTGGCTCGTGACTTTTCAGAAAGAATGTAAACAACGTTGTTGTTCACCAGATCGCATACTTTACCCACGCCCCCGCCACCCAGCCAGTTGACTGAAAGAGCCAGGAAAGGGTCTTGCCGATACCACACGACAGTTCCAGAAAGGACACTGCCCGGGACGCTCTCCAAGCTCCCAGTGATTTAGACTCTGAGTAAACATGACCTAGAATTTTATTCAGAAGGGACTTTTAAGATCATCTGGTCTGAGTTCCCGCACCCGGGTCACCCCCATGGGAAGCACTTATGCCCTCTGTCCCCTCCTTTTCAGGAATCAGCTTTGTGGGATGACTGGGCTTCCCTGGACAGGAAACCCTGTATGCTTAGCGTTCTCACCGGGGGTGTTTGGGCCGTCGCTGGAGCAGCGGGGACATCTCTTCCTTCAAAATAAGAGCAGAACAGAGCTTTTATTTTGTAATCACAAAGTTTAAAAATTGCTTTCTTTGCCCACATGACCAGCTGGGAATTCCAATTTGGAGTCAGGTTTGGTTAAGTCAGTAGAAACTGCCCTGGTAACATTGCAGAACGCTTCTCGGCATTTCTTCGGGGTTCCTCGTCCCTCTCGTCCTTCCGCCCCTCACCCCAACACCGCTCCCACCCCCACCCCCACCCCCCCGCCCCCGGGAGTTCTTTGAACTGCCACGTTTCTCCCCTTTGTAGTTCTTTTAAATTCAAACCCTGGAAAGGTGAGGTCTGACGGAAAGGAAGAAGAGAGGCTTTGGGGTCAGGGCTCCCAGCTACCGATTAGCAAATTATTTAACCAAGTCAGCATGCGTTTCTCACCTGTGAAATGGAAGCAGTCCTACTTTGCGTGGTTGTTGTGGGAACCGGAGGGAGTGTAAGTGCTTGGCACTCAGTGCTGGGCTCATAATGATGGCAGCTGTTACTAATTATTTTTTTGCAAATGTTTATTGAGAGAGAGATTGCAAGAGCGCTCGTGCAGGGGAGGGGCCGAGAGAGAATCCCAAGCCGGTTGACAGCCCCAACAAGGGGCTCGATCTCACAAAGGTGAGATGATGACCTGAGCTGAAATCAGAGTGAGCTGCTGAACCAACCACCCAAGCGCCCCGGCAGCTGTTACTATTTAAAAGCAGAATTTCTAAATGTTGAGTGTAACCTTCTTGGTAATGCCTTTGAGGCAGAGGCAACTTGAACTTTTTGGTACAAATACAACATAGTTACTCTGAAAATTAAATGCCGGTGAGTAAAGTGATGTATTAGAACAGAGAGAAGCGTATGTTTATGCATTTAGCGGAAGTTACAATGCACATAGTTTTAGAAGAGCCCAACAGTTCTTCAAAGTTGGTTGTGAAAAGCAGCGACCGCCTTCTCCCTCCTTCTCCAGAGCCAAGCGCTAAGCGGATTCTTCAGGTATTTACCCCAGTTCTCAAGATCACCTGCTTGTCTCGGTACTTTCTGGTTTTTCAGTTTCAGGCGTCCTCTACTGACTCTCAGCCGTGAAAGATGAAGATCTAACTTTCTTCTCCCGATTCCACGAGCCACAAGCGTGAGTCTTCTCTTCCTCCTCCTTCCACATGGGTTATATTAAGAGTTTGCTTAAATCAATATCCAGCGTCTGCAATATTGTAACTATGTAAATACCACACACGTAGAGGAGTCCTGTGGAAAATTGTGGGGCTTTTCCCCCCCTTCCCTGCCTAATTGTTAGTCTTCCCTGGAGGTAAATAATTGCCTAAATTCTGTGTTTGCTTGGATTTCTATGTACTTAACACGAGTCCAAACCTCAAAACTTAAATCTTTTTTCAAGAAACGTGTATCAGTGGTGCTCCACCTTTCCCGGGGGAAGGCTCCCCCAGCGCCCTTAAACCCGCTGCCACTCCCTGCCGGGTCTTGACTCCCGACCCCCAGTGGTCCTCCCGGAAGGGCCCTCCCCACCCTCCTGGGGATCCCCCTGCCTCTGTCCTGTGCGGGAGTTCCTATTGCCGGTATCGAAGGTGCTTATCGATTTAGTCTTTATCCTACCCTTAAACTTAATCAATCAGAGGTAGATCAAATACAGAATTTTAGGTGAAAATAATTTGCCTTTATAATTTTGAAAGCTTGCTTCCATTCCCTCTGGCCTTCCTGTTACTTTTGAGTCTACAGCTGTTCTGCTTTACAGCTTCGCAGTTCCTCTCCTCTCTTCTCAGCCTTGCAGCTTTAAGAAACAAAAATGATTTCTGTGCGTTTTTGAGCAGAAACAAAATTAAATGTGCCCAGGTCTTGATCTCACGGTTTGTGAGTTTGAGCCCCGCCTTGGGCTCTGTGCTGTCAGGGCAGAGCTTGGCCTGGGATGCTCTGTCTCCCCCCACCTCTCTCTCTGCTCCTCCCCCGCTCATGGTCTCTCTTTCTCTCAAAAATAAATAAACTTAAGAAAAATTAAATGTGCCCCGTTTGCCATTTTTAACTGGAAGTGTAATTTTGTTTTTACGCCCTGGAGGCTGTCTCCGGCGCTCCCGCGGCTCCCCCTGGCGGCACAGCGGCCTCCGGGCCGGCTTGTCGCTGCCATCAGCTCTTCGCCTCTTTGTTGCTTCTACCCAAATCTCCAGGTTTTGACGGCACCCTCAGCATGGGCGCGAACTTTCCCACACTGTTCCACACACATCAGTCGACTTGGGGGGACCTTAGAGCTCCTCGTTCCCAGGGCATGCCTCTACTCCTGGGGCGAAGTACTGGAGGCGGTGGCGGCTTTTAGCGACACCTCTGCTGGTGGAGCAATGCCGCGAGGGGCAGTCCCTCTGGTCTTTGCGGCTCGCTTCTCTCCCCGCCCTGGGAACAAGCTCGGGCAAAGGTGACCAGGGCTCTAGCTTTCTTGGCCTGTGACTCTGGGGACGCCTGTGCCCTCTGCCCGGGCGGAGGGAGGGAGGGAGGCCCTGACCTCTTGGCCATGCTTGCCAGGAACGGAGTCTCTGGTACACGGAGGGAGGGACGGGAGTCCCTGGGTGGGTGGGTGGGGGGACAGGGGACACCGCGTGTGACCCCCGTGTCCTTGGCCATCTGCTCTGGGAGAGAGGACCTTCCCTCCTGCTGATCTGCTGGGAAGGGAATGGGGGTATGCCTCAAGTCTGAGGTTTTAGTAAGTTTTCTGGAATGAGCGTTTCTCCATCTGTTGTGTGTCCTCAGGACGATTTCCTGAGACTTTAGAGGAGGCTTTTTGTTGTTGTTTTGAAGTTCTACTAGTTACTGTATTCTCAAGGGGCAGTAGATGGAAGAGCTTCTGGGGCTGCTTTTCTAGAACTGGGTCTCTGCCCCTTTATTGTTTTCTAAAGGGAAAAGTTTTGACCGAATAAAATCTAAGGATATTTAAGTATTGAAGAATACATGAACAAATCTGAAATGGCAAATTTCAGAAAACTACAAAATAAGGAACAAATGGCTGTAACTCACAAGTCCCGTCATCCATGAATTTAGAACTTAACTGATAAAAATATTGATAGGTTTAACTATGATGCCTGTTTAGGTTTTTCAATTTGTTAAAACTAATAATACCTATAAAAGTTTATTGAGGTAAATATTAAGTTACTTTTACAGATTTCTAATAGTGTATTGAAATAGTCTTTTTTTCCCAAGTATCCTGCCTGGTTTTGTTAAAATGTCAGTGATGGTTTAAGTAACAGTAAAAATGCAATATTTATATTCTTTCATTGTGGGGACACAATCAAATGGAAATAATGTATCATAATGAAGTTAAACACATCTATATTAATTTTTTTTAAAGATTATTTATTTGCTTTGAGAGAGACTGTGAATGGGGGAAGGGCAGAGAAAGAGGGAGCATCTGAAGCGGGCTCCCCTCGGTCAGCACAGAGCCCACACGGGGCTCGAACTCTGGAATCTGTGAGGTCATGACCTGAGCTAAAATCACGAGTTGAGTGCTTAACCGACTGAGCCATCTAGGTGCACCCAAAACCCGTCTATATTTAAAAGTGCTCTGAGGAGTTATAATTCTATCAAATATCAGTAGGAGCAAACAAAAATCAAAGAGAAAGTTTTTTCCAGTTTTACTCTGATAAATAAAAATTGCATATATTTAAAGTGTACAGCATGATAATATACATACATACTGTACAATGATTACCACAATCAGGTTCATTAAAAAGTCCATCGCTTCACTTATTTTTTTGTGGTGATAACACTTGAGATTTACTCTCTTAAGCAAATTGACAGGTGAATGAAGAAAATATGATTATGTAGTATATAATCCATATCTATATCCTTATATATATTGGGATATCACCCAGCCATGAGAAAGAAATCCTGCTATTTGCAAGAACATGGATGAAACTGGAGCACGAAATACTAAGTGAAATAAACCAGACACAGACCAGTACTGCATGATCTCATGTATGGGCTCTAACAAAGAAAAATCAAACCTACAGGAATGTAGAATATAGTTGAGTTTATCAGAGGCTGGTTGAAGGGGAAGAGGGGAGATATTTGATCAAAAGGTACAGTCTTTCAGTTTAGAAGATGAATCTGGAGACCTACTGTACAGCCTGATTAAAGTTCATAACCATGTGTTGTGTACCTGAAGTCTAAATCACTTTTGAGGAGACAACCCCCCCCCCAACATCCTGCCGTGGCGTGGATGTGGGGAGTCAGCCGCACTGACCTCTGAATTACACCTGCATGTGAGCCTGGGTTCCTATAGCATAACTGTCCCCTTTTCCTGAAAAGGAGAATGGCTGTCATCTGGGCGATTGTCTCTAAAGAGAGCAGGTAAACCTCTCAGCAGAGTTTCAGTCAGAGATTTTATGGGCTCCTTTCTCATTTACAGCCCGCGTTGTTCATGGGAAATACTTTAAAGGTTTTTGTTTGTTTGCTTTGCCTTTCAGTCCCCACACTTTTCATTCCTCATCTTGGAAAGCAGGCTGCTGCTATTGATGAGTGTTTTCATCCAAGCCACCCATTATTTCCCTCTGAAGTTCTACATTTTTGCCTGAGACGCCTTTAGCGTTAGTTAGCTGGGACTGGAAGGGTTTCATTCCCTCTTTGACCGATCATGTCCGTTCTTAAATTAAGATGAGCCAATATCATACAATAACACGGCAGGTTGGGGAGATTTCTTTTTGATTGTTTTTTCGGAGGTCTACACTGTCCGCAAGTGAAGAGGTCAGCCCCTTCATGTTTCTCTTACGTGCTGCCAGACGTAGAGTTGGTACCTTCAGAGGACTGGCCTCTACAAGAGGTGACCTGGGAGAGCCATAGGCTTGTTTAAACTCATTTTAATCTTTTCACTGAATAACAATCTTCTTTAACCAGGACAGAAGAGCGTTTGGCCATCTCTTTATTCCTCCTTAAAGTATGTTGGCTTCTTACTAAAAAAAATCATAGCAGCACATACTGAAGGGAAACCCAAAGGGCTTTGTCTCGAGTAGTCAGATACTACCTCCAGAGCACTGCTCTGGGACCAAAACAGAAAGATACTTTCGTGGCAGTGCAAAGGCCTGGCGTGGCTCCAAAGGCACTGAAGCTTGTTGGCTGATTGTTGGTATCCAGTGGGCCACAACTATCTGCTTGGAACCCTGTGGACTGTTCTATTTCTTTTTCTTTTTTATTTTTTTTGGGGGGAGTGTGAGTGGGGAAGAGGGGCAGGGTTGGAGAGAGAGAGAATCTTAAGCAGGTTCCACACTCAGTGTGGAGCTTGATGCGGGACTTGATCCCACGACCCTGGGGTCATGACCTGAGCTGAAATCAAGAGTTGGACACTGTCCTGACCGAGTCTCCCAGGCACCCCTGGAGTGTTCTATTTCCAAAACAAACTAGTGGCTGGCAACCCAGGCCAGACTACCAGTAGGAAAGGCAAGTGAGGCCTGGTTGAATAAAACACTACCACCTAGTAAAACAGAGTACACCCTAGCTTTGTTCACTGCTGCACGCACAGAAAGCGTATTTCTGTCGTGCTGATTGCAGCCAGAGGAGACTAGCCCATGCACTTTGGCCCCTCCTGACACTATGTCATGCCATAACCTACCTCCTCTGCATGCAGGCATGTCAGGACACAATGGTGAGACACGCCTACGTTCTGGGGTGAGCCTCCGTCTTCTTAGTTTCCTTCTGCAGCCTTGAAGGCAGGTCCTACTTATCAAGGTTACAGGGATCTCCCTTCCCTGGAGGCTTGCTCGAGCCTGTGTCTGGTCAGTGCAGAAGGGCCTCACCAGAGGTGTCACTTCACCGATGAAAACTCAGGAGACCTCAAGGAGAACTGGTGACGTATTCTCAGCGGCACCTTGCTGTAGTTCAATCCAAGTGCCATTAGCGCGGTGACTCATTGACCCAGGCTCCTTCCATCGTGGGGCCCTGCCACCGTCAGCACACAGTCATCTTCAGAACTGTGGTTACCGCTGTGGAGGGAGTACGTCATCCTATCAGCCGAATTTGCCATCTTTTGTTTCTTTAAACAAAATCTCACTCTCCTCGTATCCCTCTAGCAGATTCAGGCCCAAAGCCTCTTTCGTCCATACCCAGGACTCTGCCATGGGCAACTCTCTCACGCAGCCGTTATTCATAGGAGAAAGAACAATCAGCAGAGGCTGATGGAGAAAGCCTGCAGGGTGCCAGGGTTTGGTTTAGCTATGAATGTGGAGGAGAGAGGCTCTTACCAGGCTTGGGGGTGGGGGGTGAAGATGGCCAGTGTTTGGCAGAGTGATAACTGTTTCTTTGTTTATAATTTATTTGAAAGAGAAATCACAAATTAAGAGTTTATAACATGTTTCTAAAAGCAAAGAATTCAGCCACGGTACATAAGATCTTTGTTATGGAAAAAATTACTTAAGCAAACCCCTTTTACATTCAAATCCCTTTTATCTGGGATAAAAATGAAATAGAACTTTTATTTGGTGGTGGTAGGCAGATCATTCTTATTTTTTAAGATGTTTATTTTGAGAGAGAGAGAAAGAACATTACGTGTGCTAGTGGGGAGGGGCAGAGAGAGAGGGAGAGACAGAATCCCAAGCAGGCTCTGCATTGTCAGCGCAGAACCCAATGTGGGGCTTGATCTCACAGAAGGTGAGATCATAACCTGAGTTGAAATCAAGAGTCAGACGCTTAACTGAGCCACCCAGGCACCCTCAGATCATTCTTATCTTAAAGCCTCATTAGGGGGCGCCTGGGTGGCTCAGTCGGTTAAGCGGCCGACTTCAGCTCAGGTCATGATCTCACAGTCTGTGAGTTCGAGCCCCGCATCGGGCTCTGTGCTGATGGCTCGGAGCCTGGAGCCTGCTTCAGATTCTGTGTCTGCCTCTCTCTCTCTTGCCCTTCCCCTGCTCACGCTCTGTCTCTCAAAAATAAATAAACGTTAAAAAAAAAAAAAAGCCTCATTAGGACATAACAATTTAATGCGGTCAGGAAGAAGCCCCAGAGTTAGTGTGTCTTTGGTTTTCTCCAGAACCCCAGCTCCACCAGGCGTCACTGCTGCCGTGCATGGGGGGCCAAAGACAATACAGAATCTGGGTCACTTTTGCCAGAGAGGATGGGGTCACAGTAGGCACTCATAGACACTCAGCCCTCCTTTCATAGTAGCCTCAATTTGTAAAGTTTTTTTTTTTTGGACGGACCTAGAATTCCAGGTTGTCCGTTTTCTTTCATTTCTTTAAAATTGCAATTCCATTTTCTTCTGGCTTCAATTGTTTCTGTAGATAAATCAAATATAATTCTCATAGTCCTAAACCTGAAGGAAACATGGCTTTCCCCTACCCTCCAGCTGTGGTCACAAATGTTTCCTCTATCTTTGGTTTTTACCAGTTTGCCTATTATGTGTCCCAAGTATGGTTTTCCTTGTATTTATCCATAATTTCCCACATTATCCTCAGATTTATCCTCAGCTCTGCTGAGCTTTCTTTTGGCAGATTTCTCCAAATATTGCTTATCTAATTCTCTTCTCTCTCTGGAACTCAGTTACACGTTAAAACTTAGAGACCAGGGGCACCTGGGTGGCTCAGTTGGTTAAGTGTCCGACTTTGGCTCGGGTCATGATCTTGCAGTTCCTGGGTTCGAGCCCTGCATCAGGCTATGTACTGACAGCTCTGAGGCTGGAGCCTGCTTCAGATTGTCTCCCTCTCTCTCTGCCCCTCCCTGCTCTCTCTCTCTCTCTCTCTCTCTCTCACTCAGAAATAAATAAACATAAAAAAGAAAAACAACTTAGAGACTGTATATCCCAAATCTCTCTTACCCTCTCTTTTGGTGTTGTCTTTAATTTTTTAATTTTTTTGTTTATTTGTATAGGATGCATCCTGAATAGGTCTTGTCAATGAGTCTTAAAACTGATTTGGTCTTTCGCTGTGTTTGGTCTGCTGTTAAACCCATGTAATGAATTACTAATTTCAGATACTGTATTTTGCAATTCTAGAATGTCAATTGCTTTCTTAAAGCCTAATCCTGTGTTGAAATGCTGTATGTTTTCATTGATTTTGTTCACCTTTTCCTGTATAATTTTTAAATGATCATTTTGAAGTCTTTCGACTCCATGTACTGGATTGTCTCTGGGTTTGCTTCTGTTGTCTGCTTTCTCTCTTGACTATTGGTCACTTTTTCTATTTTAATGTCTCCCAATTTTTAATTACATGTTAGACTTGGTGTTGATACATTATAGAAGGGCTGGGTTTTGTTATTTCTTCTAAAGAATAGTTTTGTTTTGGAAGAATTTATATTACTAGCAGATTATCTCTATCTTGTTGGGGTTTTATTCGAATCTGTGTTAGAATGTGCTATTTCAGTTTTGTCTTTAGTTCTAGGATGTAGCCCTTGCTCCTATGCATGGTCTTTATTCACAAGGCATAGTTTCTCTGGGGTTTCAAATCAATGTTGGGGATTTTCACCAAGGTTTCTGTACTCTGGTTGAATTGGGACTCCAGTGTCTTCCCAGGATTCTTTTCTACCTTGCTTACCAGACTCTTGCTTTTATCTAATCATTTCAGGATATGGTCAAAAGACCTCAGGAGAACTTCTGCATGGATTTTGGGGGCTATTTTTCTATGGTTTCTTCATCTTCAGTACCCTGCCTCCAAATTTCAGCTATTGCAGCAGATCTGAACTCTGATCTCTATTTCGTCTGGCCGGTAAAGACTGTTGGGTTCCACTTCTCTGAACCACAGTTGAGGAAATGCCTCTAAGGGAGGAAGTTGGAGTGGATGAGGGGTTTATCCCACATATTCCTTCTCACAAGTATTGCAGTCCTGTGCTATTCACCATATGCTGCCTGGAATCAATTATTTCATATAGCTGGGCTGGTTTTAGTTTATAGAAGGTGGGTTAATGCATTACCGGCTACTCTGTAATGGGAGGAAATGTACACCTTCATTCATTTTTAAAAATAAAAAGCAAAATGAATATTTAAGGTTCTTCCATGTCTTTTCATGGCTTGATAGCTCATTTCTTTTTAGTGCTAAATAACTCATTGGCTGGATGTACCATAGTTTATTTACCATTCAACTACTGAAGGACACATTGGTTTCTTTCAAGTTTTGGCACTTATGAATGAAACCGCTGTTAACATCTGCGTGCAGGTTTTTGTGTGGACACAAGTTTCAACTCCTTTAGGTGAATATCAGGGAGTGTGATCATGTGGTAAGATTATGTTTAGTTGTGTGAGAAACTGACAAACTGTCTTTCTAAGTGGCTGTACCATTTTTCATTCCACACACTGTTAGGAAGTATTCTCTCTGCTCTGTCTTTAGATTTAGTGTCATTTCTTAAAAATTTTGTAGAATTCATCAGTCAACCCAGTCTGGTCCTGGTGATCTCTCTTTTGGCAACTTATTTATTGATTCCTTTTCTTTAACTGATATAGGCCTATTCAGCTAGTCTCTTTCTTCTTCTGCATTTTGACAAATTGTGTCTTTCAGAGAATTGGTCTGTTTCATATAGGTTATCCAATTCGTGGGCAGAGAGTTGTTCATAATATTCTTGTATTAACCTTTTAATGTCTGTGGGATCACTACTGGTGGTCCCTCTTTCATTTCTGATATTAGTAATTTGTGTCCTTTTTTCTAAGTTATTGAGAATGGAATATTATTTAGCATTGTAACAAACTGGCTGTTAAACCATGAAAAGACCTGATAGAATCTATATGCATATTCCTAAGTGAAAGAAGCCAATCTGAAAAGGCCACATACTATATGATTCCTACTATGTGATATTCTGGAAAAGGCTAAACTATAGTGACTATAAAAAGTTGAGCTGTTGCCAGGGGTTCATGGGGAGGGAAGGATGGATATGCAGAGAGAATATTCAGAGCAGTGAAATTACTCTGTAGGATACTGTAATGGTGGGTATACTTTATTAGACACTCGTTAAGACCCATAGAATATACAACACCCAGAGTAAAGCCCTAAGGTAAGCTACGGACTTTGGACGGTAACGATGTGTCAGTGTAGGTTCGTCAGTTGTAACAAATGGTGGACAATGGTGATCATGGGGAGGCTGTATATGTGTGGGGGGGTCAAATTTATGGGAAATCTCTGTACTTGTGCTTTCTATTGCTGTGAACCTTCTCTAAAAAAATCAAAACAAAACGAAAAATATTTAAACAAAAATTAAACAAAAGCATAGTAGTTACTCTTTTAATATCCTGGTGAGGTCTCCTTGAACCTTTGGCTCTTGGAATTATTGTTGAGAGTAGACTAACCTAGGACTAGGTTTTCCTAGTTCTTGCTACCATGAGCTAGGTTTGTTGCCTGTAACTTTGATGTCCCTCACCTACCAGATCCTCCTTCTGCTTAGCCTTATCCCGTGATGGACCCCACTGGTGACCTTTGAGTCTTGCTTTCTCATTCATCACGTCCATCTTGACTTATCTGCCTGACATACCTGTTTCTCCGTAGCGTCGTCGAGAAACCCCACCAGTGCTCACTGTCTTGTGAGTGATAAACTGTGAGCTGCTCCACTTGCTTTCCCACGAACGAACGGCCGGAGGAACGGTTCCCAGGAACGAACGGCCTTTAGTGTCTGCACTAAAGGAAACTGCACATCTAATCTTTGACATTTTTGCTACCCTTTGAGAAGTAAAAGGACTATTGTGAACCATAATCTATGCATTTCAGCGTCATTTTGTGACACGCTTTTGCTCTGTGCACTTAACATCCTTTAATACACAGTATTTTAATTGTTGGAGATGTACAGCTTAGCACTTCACTATGCGCTATCTTATTCTGTGATTATTTTAGTCATGTATGTTTTATATGTACAATTACACAGTAATCTTCTAGTGGGGAGAAATGTCTTTTATATCATCAGCGGTTTCTAGCACACTAAAGATATAACAGAAATTCAAGAAATGATGTATGTCGACTAATTCATGAAAGTGCCTTGTAGGAATGCTAAGGTCATAGGATATGTCATTCTTTCCTTGAGTTTTATGCCTAAGTTGTTTTGGGAGAATTCAAAAGTTCATAGATTTTTTTTTCCATATTGACAAAAGTTAAATATAAATAATTTTACATTTTCTGTCTTTTCTCTGGATTTCTTTTTAAATCTCTGAAAGTTGTTCCCACTAACGAAGTGGAATTATCTAGAATCTGCAGTTTAGTATGCATATGCGTGTGTAAGGGGGGGAAAGAGATAGAGGGATGGGAGGGCTTTCTCATTTTGCTTTCTTTTCCTTTTCTTTTTACTTTGTAAGCATATGTTATTTTTCATCCACAGTTTTCAGAGTAGCATAAAGCTAAATTATTTGTCCCTTTGGAACTGTAGATGGAAGGCAGGTTGTCCGTAATTCCCATTTGGTTGTTCATCCCTATTCTTAGTTAGATGTGGAGCTATTTGCTTAGAACTGTGCTCACTGGATTCTTCGGCTTGAAGACTCTCTGCTTTGATATCTGCATCCTTCTCAGAACTCGAGGGAGCAGTCTCCCATCTGCTGCTGAGAGGTTTCACGTCTTGAGTCTTTGTGGCCTTGATCCGAGAGTGTTTTTTCTTCTTCTTGGGTGCTTTGAGAGGTGACAAACTTTCAAATGACCGCTGGGACACAGACGGGAGCCACTCCGAAGAGCTTACCACAAGGTTCCTTTGGCTTATAAAGGAGAGGTTTCTGGGTTGTGTGCAGGATGTGTTGTATCTCTTGATATTTATGTAGGTAGCTGGCTTTAATCTAGGAAAGAAAGAAAGTATGTGAGTTTTTGTCCGTATGTGCCCTACGTATCTCTAGTCCTTAGGTGTTCGTGATAGTTTAAGTCATATTTTTAAATCCTTTGGTGAGTTTAACTTAAAACCTCCACCTTTATTTCTATGAGAATGATCTATGTCTTTACTTCTGGTCACGAGTCTTCAGAAGTCCTCCATTCCTGTACTTCTGAATGCCTGGGGGGTATGTTTATTGAGATCCCTGCCCTGACCCAGGCATCCTGATATAATGGCCACTCTGGGCCTCAGTGCCTTACCTGTATGTTTAGTTAAAATAAATGCTCTCTAAATTCACTTTTCTCTAAAAATCAACTTGTTTATTCTATTAGAATGTACTCAGTATACTGCTAGAGGTTTTTTTTTTTCTATAGTCAGGAAAAAGATCAATATGAGTCCCAAAGAGGGACGCTGCAGCTGTTTAATCTTCCCAGAAGTGAAAAATCTCTCCAGTCACATTTGATCTATATAATCTTTCTCAAGAATTTTTATCTTTACCACATGGAATGTCAAACATGAGATTTATTCCTCAATATCTGACTTCTGACCAATGTTTGACCAGTGATAAAGTTAAGAGACGTAAATCACCTTGCTAATATAACAGACTCTATTCATTGTGGATAAGAACAGAACAGACCCCTTCGAGCCCTAAGTCCAGATGTTACATTCTTTAGTATGATAATTCTGCCATAAAATACATTAAGTAGTGTCTCTCTAGTCCAAACATGGATAGGTGTCTAAAATGGTTTAACAAAGGTGTGATTTTCTCAGTTTTGTTTATTCTCACTTTACTCTGTAATCACTGACTTTGGGTGATGGTATGTGTGCTGAGCCAGTCAGACCAAGTTTATAGAAAACAGAAAGGCTGTCGTAAAGAAATAAGTTCCAAGAACAAAAAATATTTTATATTTAATTATTATAAAAATAATTTAAATAGACAGTGAATTCATCTGTTAAGCATGGTCTTAGTTACTACTTTCCTACTTTTTCTTATATCCATGTATACCTACGTTAGATACTTGGGGAAGTGTCCACCCCAGGCACAATTTGCCCTTCTCCGGGGACCGCCTCTTGATCCTCAAGGGTAGGCCTTCCATCAGCCATGTCTGTACCTGTGTGATCTGTAACCCCCTGGTATGGTTGCCAACCAGTTCTCTTTCCCTATAATTTAGAACTGGCAATGAGAGATAGGGCGTCTTGTAAGTCACAGTGCTACAGGATGCAAATTTGTGAGGGTATAAGGGGGTTGAAAACGTTTCTGTAGAGCAAGAAAAGCAGAGACTGAGGATGGATGGAGCCCTGGTAGCTTTCCATTCCTCAGTGTTAGTCCTCTTCTGAGACCTGGTTGAATTCTCTCTCCCTTTTATTTCCATAAATCAATTTAGATTTTCTCAGAACTCCTCCCTTCTACCCTACCTTACGCTTTTTGATTAAGCTAGCTTAATTTGGTTTCTGTTATTTGTAACCAAAGAGTTTTTAGTACAACCTACTTATATATCTACTCTTCCAGACTCAGGCTAATCCTCACTAAGTTTATTTCTGGGTTCAAAGGATGTAAGAAATCTCTCATGAAAATAATGATTAAAAATCAATCTATGTCTTAGTTGTCACCTTCGCCTAGGTCCACTGTATTTTATTATTAGTCTCCTGAATTTGGGTCTGCTGATATTATCACATGTGATTGATCCCTTGTTTGCCTGGGCCTATGCTATCTGTTTCTTGCATATTAACTGATCTATTAGATAGAATTTCTGGTAGGCACTGCCTTCCCCAACATGACAGCTATCTCATCGGCCTAGAAACTGTCATCAATTGCCTATTTTTTTGTAATTTTTTGACTTTGCTGATTATATAATAAACAAATAGGCATTAATCAAAATTTAGGAAAAGAAAGCAGAAAGAGTAATATCCTCTGCCAATTTTTTAACTATCCAGAGATCGTCTTTCTTGGGACTGTGTGTTACCAGAGATTCTTCTAGGTCTCCGTGTGTTTGAGTGTGTATACTATGCACACATTAAATATATTTGCATAGTGTACAAATGTAATCACACCAAAGCTGTTCCGTAGCTCTTCTTCACTTACACATTGTGAACAATACCCCATGTTAATTAATATATACTTATAATATTTAATAGTCACATAACATTTCATTTTATGGATATACTATAATTTAAGCAATCTTCGACTGTTGAACATTCAGAAACCTCTTACCTAGGTTTTTTTCCCCCCTTTTCTCCTAGGTTTAATTTCTAAAAGTGGAATTTTTTAGTCAAAATGAATGTATGACATTGAGGATTTTTCATTTATATTGTTGGATTGGCTTCCCAAGCCTCTGTATCAGTTCATATTCCAATCACCAGTGAGTGAATTCTTCCACTGGGAGGCAAAAATGAACAGTATTTCATGATTGTTTTAATTCGCACTCCTTTAAGTGAAATTAAACATTGTAAATGTTCATTGGCCATTTTTTTCCTTTTGTGAATTTCTGGTTCATAGGCTTTGCTTGTTTTCCTATTGAAATATTCACAATCTTGTCACTGATTTGTAGGTGCTCTGTGAATATTAAGTATATTGATCTTCTGTTTTTCATTTATATTTTAGAAACTTTTTTTAAAAATGTTTTTATTTATTTTTGAGAGACAGAGAGAGACAGAGCACAAGTAGAGGAGGGGTAGAGAGAGGGAGACACAGAATCCAAAGCAGGCTCCAGGCTCTGAGCTGTCAGCACAGAGCCTGATGCGACCATCTCACGAATCGCGAGATCATGACCAGAGCAGAAGTCAGACCCCAACTGACTGAGCCGCCCAGGTGCCCCATCATTGAGATTTTACAGAGAAATAGCAAAGCATAGTGATAACAGACTCCGAAAGCAGGGTGTCTAACTGAGGTAGCAGTTCTGCTACCTGTTGGCTGTGTGACCTCAGACAAATCACTTAACCTCTTTGTAGCTCAATTTCTTTACAGAATGTAAAATAATGTGCACGCGTGTGTCCAAACGTGGAATCGTGTCTAGCACGTGGAAAGTACCTCACCCAGGTGCCCCAATCTCGTCTCACCCTTTATGCTTTCCTCTGAATATCCATTAACTGAAGTAACTCAAGTTAATTTTTTTCTGATTCTGCTTGCTCCCTAGGACTATAGGGCATAAACACATTGGAGAAATCTGCAGTCGGGCTCTGGTCACCCTTTATTCCTGCATACTTTACTCATAGATTCAAATTAATGAGTGATTTCACGCAAACAGACAATCAAATAAGGCCTGATAACCTACTCCCTTCACAGTTCCGGTGTTTTCTGACGGCTTTGGGCTTTTGTTCCTTCGTCAAATGTGGTATAGCAGCCGCCATTTTTAAGAGCGTAGGTTTGTTTCTTAGGGTAATGAATGAATAAGCGTTCCTTCCTTAGGGGAAGCGTTCCTTCCCCAAAATGTTACTAAATAGCCGAGAAGGACAAAATCGTGTTAACTTACTGATGTTGAATTTGGAAGTTGCTTCTTGGGTTGAGTATCTGTTTTATCCGGGGGTTTTGCACATTTTTAGTGCTTTCGATGATAGGGAGCAAATACTGCAGTATTTCTTGAGTTTGAGCCATTCTTTTGTCCCTGTAGATTCTTTTCTCATCATCTGTCCAATTTATGCCAGTCTTCTTGCTTTGGAAAGAAGCAGATTCTTTCATTTTTCTTTTAAAGCTGTGGCGCAGATCTGTGGAGCAACCACAAAAATATGTGTAAATGCATGAACTGAATCGACTCAACAGTTATTTCTCCAACATTATGTGCCAAGGATGTACCTAGAGATTCTTATCCATATGGAGCTTATACTTTAATTATAGGGTCAGAAAATAATAAAAAGTAAAATATATGTGAGACGATAAGATTTATGGGGTAAAATAAATCCGGGGAGCGGAATAAAGAATTCTTAGGGGAGGGATTTTTATTTTTTTAAAAGGCATTCAGGGAAGGCCTCCCTGTGGAGCTGATATATCAAAGGGGTTAGGGAGTGAGCCAAGCAGATACCAGATGGAAGAACATTCTAGGCAAGAGGAATAGTAAGTGCAGAGGCCCTGAGGTAGGTGCGTGGTTGTGTACTGAAAGATCACCAAGATGGTAGAAGTGGCTAAAGCTGATTGAATTAAGGGGAAAGAGATACGATAGCAGCTCAGATGGGTAATTTGGACTCTGTTCACATGAGACCTTAAAGGCCATTATAAAGACTTTGATTTTACTAAGTATGAAATGGGCAGGTGCTGAAAGATTTTGAGGAGTGTCTCGATCCAAGATTTGTTTTAACAGGATCCTGCTGTTATTTAGTCCTATACAGGAAAACAAGTAAAAACTTGTTTTGCGAGTGTTCTGCAAGGCGAGCAAACATTTCTAATAAATTTTAATTTGATAAACCAGCGATATCTTGCAATACAAGTGGTAGGTGATGCCGAATGTCACATGATCACAACCAAGCCAATGGTTCTTGAAATTTGCTTTGATAAATAGTGTTTTGGATTACAAGCATGTTTCCAAAATGAATTATGCTCATATACCAAGGTTTTACTGTATTTTGAGATTTTTCTAATGAATTAGTATAGGATAAGAGAAGGGAGGAATCAGTGGTGACTCCAAAGCTTCTCATCTTGGGAAACAGAAATCCCTTCTTTATTACATGATATGAAGGAATTATTGTTTATTTTGTTAATTGTGATAATTAGTATAATATTTTCAGTAAAAAGGTATTTATCTCCCCTCTCCATTACTAAGACTACTATTAAAGAAAACCCAGAAAATAAGTGTTGGTAAGGATGTGGAGAAATTAGAATCCTGGATGGAGCACTATTGGTGGGAATGTAAAATGGTGGAGTCACTATGAAAAACAGTATGGTCGTTCCTCAAAAAATTGAAAGTAGAATTACTATATGATCCAGCAATGCTACATCTGGGTATATGCCCCAGTGTGTCGAAAGCAGTTCAAAGAGTTATTTGTACACCCATGTTCATAGAAGCAGCATTATTCACAGTAGCCAAAAAGGTGGAAGCCATCCAAGAGCCCACTGAGGGATGAATGGATACATAACATATGGTATATACCTAGAATGTAATATCATTGAGCCTTAACAAGGAAGGAAATTCTGACACCTGCTACAACACAGATGAAACTCGAGGACATTATGCTAAGTGAAATAAATGCTAAGTATTTGTCTTCCAAATACTTGATTACACTTATATAAGGTACCCAGAATAGTCAAAGTCAGAAGAATTCAAAGTAGATACTTGGCAGGAGCTGAGAGGAGGGAGGAATGGGGAGTTGCTTAATGGGTACAGAGTTTCAGTTTTGCAAGATGAAAAGAATTTTGGAGATCGTGTGCACAACCATGCGAGTGTACTCAGCAATACCGAACTTTACACTTAAAAATGGTTAGGATAGTGAATTTTATTTCATGTACATTTTAACACAATTCTTAAACCTTCAGTATACTCAGGAAGAGAGATAAGGGATAGAAGGAAACCCTGAATAAAGCCTGAAGGAAGACTAGTAGACACTCTACAGGATGTGGCAGGATTACTACTAATGCTTAAGGTGGCCTGTAGACACAGAAGAACAAGTAGAATACACTTAGAATAAAAGCAGGAAATGTTATGCTTTGTTAAAAAAAAGTTTTTCTATTTAGAGATATACATTGAACTATTTATGGGCAAAATGATATGATTTGCTGAACTTGCTCTAAATGCTTAAGATACTTTAAGTGCTCTAAATAGTGTAAAAAAAAAAAAAAAGTAGCAGGAATACAGATGAAAGCCCAGCAGGATGCCCGTAACTACTAAGGGCGGGTCATGGGCACCAGGGGATTCATTATTCTCTCTACTTTTATTTATGTTTGAATTTTTCACAATTCGGCTCTTTAAAAACATAATTGCCCATTAGTAAAAATGAACGTTGCAGGGCACCTGGGTGGCTCAGTTGGTTAAGTGTCCGACTTCAGCTCAGGTCATGATCTCACTGTTCAGAGCAGAACAGAGCCTGCTTCAGATCCTCTGTCTCCCTCTCTCTCTGCCCCTCCCCTGCTGGCGCTTTCTCTCTCTCAAAAGTAAACAGTAAAAAAAAAAAAAAAAAGTGAATCTTGCTTTATTTGAAGAAAGTGATAAAGAGGGTAGTAATTAGAATTATGTCACTGAGGAAATGGATGGGTACGAGTTCTAGGGCACCACTGATACCTGGGAGAGAACCATTTGGACTTCAGTTTTTAAAATTTTAGTATCCCTAAAAGAGAGAGAATAGTATAAGAAACTCTCTTAAATCCATCACTCAGCTTCAATAACTGGATTTCTTTTTGCTGCTATGACTGACCAATACTTAGAGTCCGTGGCTGGCACTAGATGAGATGCTTATAGGTAGCTGCTATAAACCTGCACAGGGAAGTCATGCTCGAGGAAAGAGAAATGATGCCTGCAATGCCAGGACTCCCTTCCGGGCGCTGGTGGTCCAGCCGAACAGAAGACTGGACACTGCAAGACTACTGTGTGTGTGTTTACCAGACCCAAAGAAATGACTTTGATATAAACCTGCCTGCTAGGATTAATTATGAATTCACCCCTCCCCTACTCTCCTCAGTCAGCCGGATCTCTGTTATTTGTACCAGCTCATCACTAAGTGTGAACTCTTCCCGAACTGAAGAAGTCTGACTGGATCTCTCACTATAATCTGACAGAACCCATCTCATTTCCCACTTGGTCGGTTCAGTAATGGGCAAGGACAGAATTCCTTCTGTAATAAACCGATAGCGAAGCTAGGAATGTAGCAGCAACTGTATAGCTCCAAATGCATATATTGTAAAGAAAGGGGCGACAGAAAAGAATAAAAGATAGGTCCCTCTGAAATGACAGACAAAAAAAAAAATGGGAGACTTTTTCTTAGTAGGTCATCAAGATTCAGGAGGACATATGCCTGTAAGATGATGTAATCAACAAGTGATGAGAATCTCCGCTCAGGAAAGGCTGAATAAGGCCGAGAAACAGGATTTTTAGTAGCGGGGGGGGGGGGGGGGGGGGACACTGAAAAAAAATCTCCCTTTTTCAACAGAATTCCATGAAGACTACCTGTCCCTGATCTCTGTATTTAAAAGTGTACTTTAGATTTGTACCTCTGTCATTCTACTGAAATTTTTCTGATCAAGATCCCGAATAATACCTCCATGTTGTAGAATCCAACAGTAAGTCCACCTCACTTAATCAGAAGCATCAGACATAGTTGATTACTGCCGCCTCTTTGATACACTTTCTTATTTGGCTTCTAGGATGACACAACCTCTTGGTTTTCCTCCTAGCCCACTAGGTACTCCTTATGCTTCTTTTGTTTGTTCTTTTCTTTTCCTGACCCATCCATACTGGAATTTCTAAGGCTTTACTCCTTAACCCTTTCCTACTATCTGTACTCACTTAGAAGTCTCATCCAGGTTCACACCCTAAAGTACTATCTTTAGCTGAAAATCCTCAAATGTACATCCAGCCCAGCCCCCTTTCCCTGGACTCCAGAATCGTATCCAACTGCTTATATCCAACTACTGAAAGGGATTTGAAAGGCATTTCAAAACCAAGTCTAAATTGAATTGCTGCTCTGCCCTCAGTCGCTGCCATCTCAGCAGAGGATAACTCACCCAGCTAGTTGTCCTGGAAACTAAAACCCTGGCAGTTCGACAGTTGTAAACAACTGTGAAACCCATCACCACAATCAACATCTAGAAAATACCATCCCTAAAAGATTCCTTTCCAGTCTCATTCTTGCCTTCATCTCCTTCTCTATCCCTTCTTCCTCCAGGAAACCCTTATCTGGCTTTTTTGCCTCTAAGTTAGTTTGCATTCCACATACATGAGATTTCATACAGCGTTTGTCTGTATCTGTCTTGTACTCAGCACAGTGATTTTGAGATTCATCCATGTCCTGTGTATCAGTTCATTACTTTTTTATTCTATGGATGGAAAGGGCATCAATAACAAGGAAGTATTGGGAATAGGCAGTTAGGTTTTTTCAAAGCTATAGTAAACTGAAATAATTTTTTTCTGTAATAGACTCATAGAAATTAAATAAGCAAGTATTTTTTTCAGAATCAGGAATAAAATAGCTATTAATCCTGTTTATAAAAGCAGTTCTCATAATCCAAATTTCATAGGATTTATTAATGATACAGTGAAAGCAACCTTTGTATTTATTAACATCTGAAACAATGAAAAAAAAAAAACCCCAAAACACCTCCTGTTGGTATCCTTGTCTTCTCAGTCCAGCTGGAAATTTGTGTGCTCATTGGATACTTGAAGGATGTCACTTTGAAACAGTTTCCATAAAAATCAGTGCTCTTGGGCTGAATTATTTCCTGGATTGACTTCTCACCAGTTTCTAACAATTGTCTCTGTTGGTCTTTGCTGAGCCTCTGAATCACATTTTGGGAGCTGAAAGAAATTGGGTACTCTGATTTCAATGTCAACCGTGAACTGTCTAATCAAGAGTAATGGAATGCCATGTTATGTCTGAATATTACACCTCAGAGCACGTAAAGGGTTCTTACTGCTCTTCTCTCACTTGGGGATCTTACCAGGCCTAAGATACCGGCAGGATGGCTAATGTTATCCCCGTCCTACACCAGAGAGGGAATGTCGGGGAATCAGAATGGTTAAACTATTTTCTTAAGATCATGCAGCTAATAAGAGGGAGGAGCAGGTCTAGAATTCACATCTTGTAACTCGAATACTTTTTTTACTTTCTCCTCTTTTGATATATCATCTGCTTTCTTTCCATAGATACAATATATTTTTAAAAATTGTTTTAGTTTGATCAATTCTAGATCCAAGTACAGGTATGCCCAAAGATGGTTTCTTACCTAATTTTGTAGGTTTTTGGGGGCAGGAGAGTCTACATATTTCTACAGAACCCATTGTACTGAGTAGAAACCAAGTTCTTAGAAGAGCCAAGGAACAAAGTGCAGACCCAGTTTCCTCTGTTGGACAAATTCAGTCTATCGCCAGACACTGACTATTCTACTGCTCAGATGGTTGTTCATGTCATTTTCCTAACTTGCTAGTGATATAATAATTCTTGGTTTAGATAAAACTACAAAGTTTATCTGTGTTATCCCTGAATTCACTTTATTTTCCCAGTTTTTAGGTACTAGTATCATATGTATATTAGGTGCTAGTATCATATGTATATTAGGTACTAGAATCATATATGTGACCAGCGCTCCAATTGCTATTACAGATGGCAACACATTTGACAGTCATCCATTGTAAACTGCTAAATAATTATCTTATGCTAGAAATACTTATTTTCAAAAAGAGGAACTCAGATAATGCAATGATAAGTGCAGAGAAATGCGTGTCTAATTGTAGATTTTAAGGCATCCATTGGGGACAGTTTGGGAATACTGAAATCTGACAACCTTTCAAAATGTGTCATGTAAACACTGCTACGTACAACACTAGCCTAGTCACAGATACTATGGAGAATATAAGGAGACTTTAATTAGGAATTGTTATAAAAAAAAGTTACTTTTACCGGCTGGTTTAATTCAAAATCAAAATCACAGAAGCCAGAGGAAAAAGAGTTAGGCAGTCAGAAGAAACCAAGTATAGTTCTCCTACCTCAAATACCTTTTTAGAAGCCAAGAAGGAACTCGTGCAGGTATTTTCACTAAAAAAGAGAATATACCATAAATTTTCTAAATGGAGATTTTTAAAAGATTAACAAAACTTGTTTTTACTTCTTGGCAATTACCTCATTCACACATTTAATGACTAGCTTAACTGAGCTTATTTTCAATTAATCTGCCATTGTTTCATTCAGATATGAAGTATATCTGTACATATTTCCCCTGTAAGATTTTAAATTGAGCTCTTTCAAGAGAATAGTAAACAGTAGAAATACCTATCCAATAATTGTCAAACAATTCAGAATCGAATATATATATGTTAAGATCTACAAAGGATGTCTGTCCAGCATGTACGGTAAAGTGTTTAGACACTTATTGTTTAGACAGCCAACCTAGGACACAGCCATTCCAGACCCCCCCCCCCAAAAAAAAGGTATAATACATAATAGGTAGCTATACATCACATGTATTACGATTTTAACAAATATAAAATATTTACAATTAATATAACATTTTATATTTCCTTTTCCATTACATAAACACTATTAAGCAAAACAATTGGAGCAGTTAACAGTGGCAATTAGCAGCAACTTATAGAATGAATTAAACAGTGTGTGAGACTAATATAACAATATCTTTCTTTCTGATACAGATTATAACTCCTTATTGGATATTTAAATTTTATAAGCCATATTATTGTGTATTCTTAAAACGCACAAATATTGACTTTTAAAAGTTGAATGTAAATATAATGAGGCTAATAGATATTTCCTAGATTTAATAAAAATTAATGATATGGTTATGTCCCCTGATAAAATAGAATATTTTTGCCTTTTGTATTTCCTACAGGAGAGGCTGCCTGTGTAGCCTTTAGTGTGTCCCTCTTTCCTTCCGTGTAGTGGTAACACTGAATGTATTCTAACACAGGTCCTCTCTGACTTGCAGGTCTCTTCTTAGCAAGCCCACTTTACGCTGGTCCCTGGTGGCAGTCCAGTGCAATGACATCAGGTTAGATAACTGTCTTCAACAGAGGACTTTGAGCATGGAATACAATTTTACTTCCTAACAACAGCAGGTTTTTCAACTTGTAAGGAATTAGCTTCCAGCTCTTCAAAAATGTCCATCGACTTATTATCCAGTAGACTAGCTTTTTGGCATGGAGGCCATTTGCATCTTTAAATTCATCATGTAGGTTCTGCCTGTCTGAAGTGTCCATTGTTTTTAGACACTAAAGCACACCAGATGTCACCGTAAGTTAAACTTGGGGAAAATGTGTAGTGTTTTTTTAAATTTAAACATTTTTTTAACATTTTATTTAAATCCAAGTTAGTTAACATATAGTATAATAATGATTTCAGGATGGACTTAGTGATTTATCACTTACAGAGAACACCCAGTGCTCATCCCAACAAGTGCCCTTCTTATTGCCCATCGCTCATTTAGTCCCTCCCTCTGCTTAAATTCCACACGAGTGAAATCATAGGATATTTATCTTTCTCTGACTTAACTTTACCGAGCATAATACCATTATTGGATATAATATTCTCTAGTTCCATCCATGTTGTTGCAAATGGCAAGATTTCATTCTTTTTCATAGCTGAGTAAAAATCCATTGTATGTATAAACCACATCTTCTTTATCCATTCATCTGTTGATGGGCATTTGGACTCTTTCCATAATTTGGCTGTTATTGATAGTGCAGTTACAAACACTGGGATGCATGTGACCCTTCAAATCAAGATTTTTGTATCTTTGTATACCTAGTATGCAATTGCTGGGTTTTAGGGTAGTTATGTTTTTAATTTTTTGAGGAACCTCCATACTGTTTTCCAGAGTGGCTGCACCAGTTTGGATTCCCACCAGCAGTGCAAAAGTGTCCCTCCTTCTCTGCATCCTCGCCAACATCTGTTGTTGCCTGAGTTATTAATTTTAGCCATTCTGACAGGTGTGAAGTAGTATCTCATTGTGGTTTTGATTTGTATTTCCCTGATGATGAGTGATGTTGAGCATCTTTTTATGTGTCTGTTAGCCATCTGGATGTCTTCTTTGGAAAACTGTTCATGTATTTTGCCCATTTCTTCACTGGATTATTTGTTTTTTGGGTGTTTAATTTGATATTTATTCAGAGAGAGAGAGAGAGAAACTGGGGGAGGGGCAGAGAGAGAGGTGGAGAGAGAGAATCCCAAGGAGGCACCATGCTGTCAGCACAGAGCATGACCTGGAGTTTGATCCCATGAACCATGAGACTACGACCTGAGCCAAAATCAAGAGTTGGATGCCTAACTGAGTAAGCTACCCAGGCACCTACAGGGAAAATGTTTTTTAAAGCACAGAGGTAATCTTAACTTAAACTGAAGGTGGATTTCAAATAAATTAGTTTTCATGGCTGTTTCATTTGGCTGCCCCTTTCTGGTGACATCTTTGAGTTTTAAGTCGGTCTTCTTTCCCCCAGAACGTCCTTTTTTCCCCCACTTTGTGAGTTTTTTTTTTAATGTGTTTTTTTTTTTTTTTTTTTATTCTTAAGAGATATACAGACAGAGCGTGAGCAGGAGGAGGGCAGAGAGAGAGGGAGACACAGAATCCAAAGCAGGCTCTAGGCTCTGATGAGCCATCAGCACAGAGCCCGACATGGGGCTCCCACAGACCGTGAGATCATGACCTGAGCTGAAGTCGGCCGCTTAACCAACTGAGCCACCCAGGCGCCCCTCCACTGTGTGAGTTTTTGTCATAATCTACACAAATACCAAATAGCTCAGGTGTAGTAAATCCTTTTATACAGTCCTTGGTGCTTCTTTAAAAATCATTAAATAGTTTTAGAGAAACAAGATATAAATTATTTTACTGTAGTGCTTTCCTCTATTCTCATATTCAAACTACTTCCAAATTAGAGGATATTATTCTCCCACCTGTCAAAAATGTGATTTATGGGCAGACCAACATTTTGACATTTGGCAACAATGATAGGCCTCTTATAGGCACAGGTATAAGGAGGGTATTTTCTTGCATTCTATAAAGTAAAAAAATCTGGTTAAATGTTTCTGCAAGTTTTGAGGAAACTAAAAAGTAACTAAAAACTTTCATTATGAAAAGCCTCAATATCACAGGATAGAAAAATCACACTTTTTTAGTATAAGGTGTGCAGGACATTTTAGAAGGTAAGATCTTTTCATTTTCTTTGGTAAGAAGTTTATACGTGGAATGAAATTTGCTAAATTTTACCTTTTTGCTGCCAAGCATGCAGGTACATGAGCAAAGTGTAGTTTATATTTGGACAACACATTAATAATACAAATATTTGTTTTCTGTGCTCCTGCTTTTTTTTTCCTCTCCTCCTGTTATTCCAATTATGTGTATTTTACATCTTTTAATATTGTCCCACTGACCTTTGATATGCTCTTTGTTTTCCTCCTCAGTGTTCCTCTTTGCATTTCAGTTCAGGGAGCTGGTCTTACCTGTCCTCAAGCTCACTGATGCTTGGTCACTAATACTGATGAGGCCATCAAAGGCATTCTTCATTTTTTGTTAATGTTTTTGGTTTTTAGCATTTCATACAGATTCTTTCTTAATCTTATAGATGGCATATATTGCCATCTATTCTTACACATTGGTTACTTTTCGCATTAGAGCTCTTAACATTAATCACAGTTCTTTTTCTTTTTTAAAAAATTGTATTTAAGTTCAGTGTAATTAACATACAGTGTTATTAGTTTCAGTTACGATAGTAATTCAACAATTCTATACATTACTAAGTGCTCCTCATAAGTGTAATCTTAATCCCCTTCACCTATGTCGCCCATCCCCCCACCCTGCCCTTCTATAACCATCAATTTTTCATATTTAAGAATCTGTTTTTTTATTTTTTAAGGTTCATAATTTGTCAAATCAGTTTCCACACAACACCCAGTGCCCATCCCAGCAAGTGCCCTCCTCAGTGCCCGTCACCCACTGTCCCCTCTCCCTCCCCCCATCAACCCTCAGTTTGTTCTCAAATACTTATGTTTTGCCTCCCTCCCTCTCTGTGACTTTTGTCTTTCCTCTTCCCCTCCTCCATGGTCTTCTGTTAAGTTTCTCAAAATCCACCTATGTGTGAAAACATATGGTATCTTTCTCTGACTTATTTCACTTAGCATAATACCCTCCAGTTCCATCCATGTTGCCACACATGGCCAGATTTCATTCTTTCTCATTGCTGCATAGTAGTCCATTGTATATATATACCACATCTTCTGTATCCATTCGTCAGTTGATGGACACTTAGTCTTTTTCCATGATTTGTCTATTGTTGAAAGTGCTGCTATGAACATTGGGGTACACGTGCCCATATGCATCAGTACTCCCGTATCCCTTGGGTAGATTCCTAGTGGTGCTATTGCTGGGTCATAGGGTAGTTCTGTTTCCATATTTTTGAGGAACCTCCGCACCGTTTTCCAGAGCGGCTGCACCAGCTTGCATTCCCACCAACAGTGCAAGAGGGTGCCTGCTTCTCCACATCCTCACCAGCATCTATAGTTTCCTCATTTGCTCATTTTAGCCCGTCTGACAGGTGTGAGGTGGTATCTCAGTGTGGTTTCGATTTGTATTTCCCTGATGATGAGTGACACTGAGCATCCTTTCCTGTGTCTGTTGGCCATCTGGATGTCTTCTTTGAAAAAGTGTCTATTCATATCTTCTGCCCATTTCTTCACTGGATTATTTGTTTTTCGGGTGTGGAGTTTGGTGAGTTCTTTATAGATTTTGGTTACTAGCCCTTTATCTGATATGTCGTTTGCAACTATCTTTTCCCATTCCGTTGATTGCCTATTAGTTTTATTGTTTCTTTTGCAGTGAAGAAGCTTTTTATCTTGATGAGGTCCCAATAGTTCATTTTTGCTTTTGATTCCTTTGCCTTTGGAAATATGTCGAGTAAGAAATTGCTGCGACTAAGGTCAAAAAGTTTTTTTCCTGCTTTCTCCTCTAGGGTTTTGATGGTTTCCTGTCTTACATTCAGGTCCTTCATCCATTTTGAGCTTATTTGTATGTATGGTGTTAAGAAAGTGGTCTAGTTTCTTTTTTCTGTATGTTGCTCTCCAATTTTCCCAGCACCATTTGTTAAAGAGGCTGTCTTTTTTCCATTGGATACTCTTTCCTGCTTTGTCAAAGATTATTAGTTGGCTATACATTTGTGGGTCCAATTCTGGATTCTCAATTTTATTCCATTGGTCTGTGTGTCTGTTTTTGTGCCAGTACCATACTGTGTTGATGACTACAGCTTTGTAGTAGAGGCTAAAGTCTGGGATTGTGATGCCTCCCATTTTGGTTTTCTTCTTCAGTATTACTTTGGCTATTTGGGGTCTTTTGTGGTTCCATACAAATTTTAGGATTGTTCGCTCTAGCTTTGAGAAGAATGCTGGTGCAATTTTGATTGGGATTGCATTGAATGTGTAGATTGCTTTGGGTAGTATTGACATTTTAACAGTATTTATTCTTCCAATCCATGAGCATGGGATGTTTTTCCATTTCTTTGTGTCTTCTTCTGTTTCCTTCATAAGTTTTTTATAGTTTTCAGCATAATTTTCAGATCTTTTACATCTTTGGTTAGGTTTATTCCCAGGTATTTTATGGTTTTTGGTGCAATTGTGAATGGAATTGGTTTATTTCTCTTTCTGTTGCTTCATTATTGGTGTATAAAAATGCAACCGATTTCTGTACATTGATTTTGTACCCTGTGACTTTGCTGAATTTATGGATCAGTTCTAGCAGGCTTTTGGTGGATTCTGTCAGGTTTTCCCTATAGAGTATCATGTCGTCTGGGAAAAGTGAAAGTTTGACTTCATCATTGCCAATTCTAATGCCTTTTATTTCATTTTGTTGTCTGATTGCTGATGCTGGGACCTCCAACACTATGTTAAATAACATTGGTGAGAGTGGACATACCTGTCGTGTTCCTGATCTCAGGGAAAGCTCAGTTTTTCCCCATTGAGGATGATATTAGCTGTGGGCTTTTCATAAATGGCTTTTATGATGCTGTATTTTGTCAACTGCTTTTTCTGCATCTATTGACAGGATCATATGGTTCTTATTATTTCTTTTGTTAATGTGATGTATCACATTGATTGATTTGTGAATATTGAACCAGTCCTGCAACCTAGGAATGAATCCCACTTGATCATGAGTAATTCTTTTTATATTGGTTTCAGGTGTACAATAGTAATTCAACAATTCTGTACATTACTAAGTGCCCGTCATAAGTGTGATCTTAATCCCCTTCACCTATGTTGCCCATTCCCCATCCCTCCCCTCTATAACCATCAGTTCTTCATATTTAAGAATCTGTTTTTTTAAGTATCTCTTTGTTCATTTGTTTCTTAGGTTGAACATGTTAGTGAAATCATATAGTTGTCTTTCTCTGACTTATTTCACTTAGCATTATACCCTCCATCTCCATCTATGTTGTTGCAAATAGGAATATTTTAATCTTGTTAACGGCTGAATAAAATTCCATTATATAATATATGTATATGTGTGTGTGTATATGCGTGTATGTGTATATATATGTGTGTATATATGTGTATATATATGAGTGTATATATGTGTATATATATATACACACACATACACATACATACACACATACACAAACATCATATCTTCTTTCTCCATTCATCTATTGATGGATGCTTGGGTTGCTTCCATACCTTGCCAATTGTAAATAATGCTGCAATAAACATAGGGTTTCATATATCTTTTTGAATTAGTGTTTTCATATTCTTTGGGTAAATACCCAGTAGTGGAATTACTGGAGTGTATGGTAATTCTCTTTTTCAGTTTTGA
The DNA here is from genome assembly GCA_030068075.1 of Paguma larvata. Taxonomy (NCBI): domain Eukaryota; kingdom Metazoa; phylum Chordata; class Mammalia; order Carnivora; family Viverridae; genus Paguma; species Paguma larvata. Next base: position 85,496,952 of record CM057834.1, on the reverse strand, counting down.
ATCTCCATACTGTTTTCCACAGTGGCTGCACCGGTTTGCATTCCCACCAACGGTGTATGTGGGTTCTCCTTTCTCCACATTCTGGTCGATACCTGTTGTTTCTCATATTGTTGATTTTAGCCATTCTGACACATGAGGGGATAGCCCACTGTGGTTTTGACTTGCATTTCCCTGATGATGAATGATGTTGAGCATCTTTTCATGTGTCTCTTTGGCCATCTATCTTTATGTCTTTGTTGGAGAAATGTCTGCTTATGTCTTCTGCCTATTTTTTAATTGGATATTTGTTTTGTGGCTGTTGAGTTGTATCAGTTCTTTATATATTTTGGATACTAACCTCTTATTGGATATGCCACTTGCAAATAACTTCTCCCATTCGGAAGGTTATCTTTTAGTTTTGTGGATTGTTTCCTTTGCTGTGCAAAAGGTTTTAATTTTGATGTAGTCTTAATAGTTTATTTTTGCTTTTGTTTCTGTTGTCTCCGAGGACATATCTAGAAAAATGCTGCCATGGCCATGTCTTTCTTAGTGTAGACTTTCATAATGTAGACTTTTTATGGTTTCAGCATTCACATTTAAGTTCTTAATCCACTTAGAGTTTATTTTTCTGTATGGCATAAGAAAGTGGTATGGTTTCATTCTTTTGCATGCAGCTGTCCAGTTTTCCCAGAACCATTTGTTGAAGACTTCAGACTGCCTTTTTTCATTGCATATTCTTACCTCCTTTTGTTGAAGATTAATTCACCATATATTTGAGGGTTTATTTCAGGGTTTATTCTGTTCTGTTGATTTATGTGTCTATTCTCGTGCCAGTCATACTGTATTACTACAGCTGTGTAGTATATCTTGAAATCTGGAATTGTGATACCTTCACTTTTGTTCTTCTTTTTCAAGATTGCTTTGGCCACTCAGGGTCTTTTGTGGTTCCACACGAATTTTAGTGTTACTTGTTTTAGTTCTATAAAAAAATGCTATTATTTTTGATAGGGATTGTATTAAATCCGTGGATTACTTTGGGTAGTATAGGCATTTTAACCATATTTGTTTTCCCAATCCATGATCGTCAAATATCTTTCCATTTGTGTCATCTTCAGTTTCTTTCATCAGTGTTTTATAGTTTTCGGGGTACAGGTCTTTTACCTCGATTACGTTTATGTCTAGATATTTTATTATTTTAGGTGAAATTATAAATGTGATTGCTTTAATTTCTGTTGCTTCATTATTAGTGTGTAGAAATGCAACAAATTTCTGTGTATTGATTTTGTATCCTGTGGCCTTACTGGATTCATTAATCAGTTTTAGTGTTTTTTTTGTGTGTGCGTGTGTGTGTGTGTGTGTGTGTGTGTGGAGTCTTTAGGGTTTTCTATGTACAGTATCATGTCATCTGCAAATAGTTTTACTTCTTCCTTATAAATTCGGATGCTTTTATTTCTTTTTGTTGTCTGATTGTTGTGGCTAGCACTTCCAGTACTATGTTAAATAAAAGTGGTGAAGTGGATGTCCTTGTCTTGTGCCTAACCTTAGGGGAAAAGCTCTCAGTTTTTCAACATTGAGTATGATGTTAGCCGTGGGTTTTTAAATATATGACTTTTATTATGTTGAAGCATGTTTACTCTAAACCTACTTTGTTGAGGGTTTTTATCATGAGTGGATGTTATGCTTTGTGAAATTATTTTTCTGGGTCTATTGAAATGATCATATAGCTTTTACCCTTTCTCTTATGTATCACATTGATTAATCTGTGAAGACTGAGCAATCCTTGCATTCCAGGAATAAATCCCACTTGCTTGTGGTGAATGATTTTTTAAATGTATTGTTGGATTTGGTTTGCCAGTATTTTACTGAGGATTTCTGCATCCATGTTTATTAGACATATTGGCCTGTAATACTCTTCTTTTCTAGTGTCTTTATTTGGTTTTGGTATCAGTTTAATGCTGGCTGCACAGAACAAATTTGGAAGCTTTCCTTCGTATTTTTTTTTTTTTTAATAGTTTCAGATGAGTCAGTACTAACTCTTCTTTAAATGTTTGGTAGAATTTACCTGTGAAACCATCTGGTCCTGGACTTTTGTTGGGAGTCTTTTGATTACTGATTCAATTTCACTGCTTGTAATCAATCTGTTCAAATTTTCTATTTCTTCCCTATTCAGTTTTGGGAAGTTATAGATTTCTAGGAATTGATGTATCTCTTCTAGGTTGTCCAATTTGTGGGCATACAATTTTTCATTATATTGTCTTACAATGCTTTGTATTTCTGAGGTATAAGTTATTTCTCCTCTTTCATTTCTGATTTTGTTTGAGTCCTCTCTCTCTCTCTCTTTTGATGAGAATACTGGCTAGAGTATTTTCAATTTTGTTGATCTCAAAGAACCAGCTCCTGGTTACATTGATCTGTTTTGTTATTTTAGTTTCTGTTTCATTTCTGTTTTAATGTTTATTATTAATCCTTCTATTGGCTTAGGGTTTGGTTTTGTTATTCTTTCTAATTCCTTTAGGTGTTAAGTTTATATTATTTGAGATTTTCCTTGCTTCTTGAGGTAGGCTTATATTGCTATAAACTTCCCTCTTAGAACAGCTTTTGCTGCATCCCAAAGATTTTGGAAAATTGTGTTTTCATATTCATTCGTCTCCATATAATAAGAAAAAAAATTTTTTTTTAATTTTAGAGGAGGGTGAGTGAGAAGGCTGGAGAGAGGGGCAGAGGGAGAGAGAGAGAATCCCAAGCAGGCTTCCTTCTCAGCATGAAGTCTGATGCACGGCTCGATCCCACAACCTAAGCTGAAATCAAGTCAGATGTTCAACCGTCCAAGTTGAACATCTATTTTTATATATATATATTTTTATTTATATATTTTTATCCCTGTCTCCATATATTTTTTTGATTTCCTCTTTGATTTCTCGGCTGAACCATTCATTGTTTAGTAGCATGTTATTTAAGTTCCATGTATTTGTGTTCTTTCCAGATTTTTTTCTTGAGGTTGCTTTCTAGCTTCATTGCATTGTGACAGGAAAAAATGCATGGTATGGCTTCAATCTTTTTTAATTTGTTGAGATTTTTTTTGTGGCCTAATATGTTATCTATTCTGGAGAATGTTCCATGTACACTCAAAAGAATGTGTATTCTTTTGTTTAGAATGTTCTGGATGTATGTTAGATCCATCTGGGCCATTGTGTCATTCAAAGCCACTGTTGATTTTCTGATGATCTATCCACTGATGTAAGTTGGGTGTTCAAGACCCCTACTATTATTGTATTACTATTGATGACTTTGTTCATTACCCACAGGTTTATCTATTTGGGTGCTTCTATGTTGGGTGTATAAATATGTATAGTTGTTATATCTTCTTGCTGGATTTTCTCCTTGATTACATAGTGTCCTTCTTTAACTCTTGTTACAGTCTTTGTTTTAAAGTCTATTTTCTTCTGATATATGTATTACTATCCCAGCTTTCTTCTTTTACATTTATATATGTTTTTTCATTCCTTCACTTTCATCGTGCATGTGTCTTTAGGTCTGAAACAAGTCTCTTGTAGGCAGTATACAGATGGGTCTTACTTTTTCACCCTTTGTCTTCTGATTGGAACATTTATGCTCAAAGTAATTATTGATAGGTATGTACTTATTGCCATTTTGTTACTTGTTTTATGGTTGATTCTGTAGTTCTTCTTTATTCCTTTCTTCTCTTGCTCTCTTTACTGATGGTTTGCTGGCTTTCTTTAGTAATATACCTGGATTCCATTTTCTTTACTTTCTGCATATTATTGATTTTTTTATTTGTGGTTACCATTAGCTTTATATATAAAATCTTATGTATATAACAGCTTATATTAAATTGATGGTTGGTTAATTTTGAACCCATTCTTTACTCCTTTCCTCCCATTTTAGGCATATGGGTGTCATATTTTACATCCTTTTACTTAGTGAAATCCTTGACTGGTTTTTATAGTTATACTTTATTGCTTTTGTACTTCCCACTTTTCTCACTCCTGCTTATGGTCTTTCCTTCCCCTCAAAGACTCCCTTTTAATAATTCTTAAAGGTTGGCTTTGTGGTCATGTATTCCTTTAACTTTTATTTGTCTGGGAAACTCTTTATCTCTCCCTCTCTTCTGAATGATAGCCTTGCTGGGTAAAGTATAACTGGCTCCTAGAATATTATTTTTATCTTTCAGCATTTTGAATATATTATGCCTCTCCCTTCTGGCCTGCAAAGTGCTGAAAAATCAGTTGATAGCCTTATGGGGCTTCCTTTGTATGTAACTGTTTTCTTTTGTTGCTTTTTTAAAAAAATTGATTAAAAGAAAATTTTTTTTAATGCTTATTCATTTTTGAGAGACAGAACAGAGCACCAGCAGGGAAGGGGCAGAGAGAGAGGGAGACAGAATCCAAAGCAGGCTCCGGGCTCTGAGCTGTCAGCACAGAGCCCAATGTGGGGCTTGAACTCACATCATGACCGGAGCTGAACAGACTGAGCCACCCAGGCGTCCCTCTTGTTGCTTTTAAAATTCTCGTTATCACTATTTTTTGCCATTTTAATTACCATGTGTCTTGGTGTGGACCTCCTTGGGTTGATTTTGTTGGGGTCTTTCTGTGCCTCCTGTAACCTGGATTTCTGTTTCCTTCCCCAGATTCAGGAAGTTTTCAGCTATTTCTTCAAATACATTTTCTGCTCCCATTCCTCTCTCTTCTTTTGCTATCCCTATAACGCGAATGTTATCATGCTTGATGTTGTTGAGTTCTTTTGGTCTAATTTCAATTTTTATTATGTTTCTCTCTCCTATTCAGCTTGATTGCTTTCCATTACTCTGTTCTCCAGGTCTCTGATCCGTTCTTCTGCTTCCTCTAGTCTATTTATTCCAACTAGTGTATTTTTAATTTCACTTATTGAGTTCTTCATCTCTGGTTAGTTTTCCATCTCTTTGTTGAGGGTATCACTGACTTTTTTTTTTTTTTCACCAAGTCCGGTGAGTATCTTTGTGGCCTTAACTTTAAATTCTCTATCAGGCATTTACTTATCTCCATTTTGTTTAGCTTTCTTGCTGTGATTTTGTCCTGTGCTTTCATTTGGAACATATTTCTCTGTGTCTATTTCTATGCATTAGGAAAGTCAGTTACCATCTCCTGCTCTTAAAACTAGTGGCCTATGAAGAAGAGGCTCTGTAGTGCCCTAGAGTGCAGTGTCCCTTGTTCACCAGAGCCTGGTGCTTGAGGGGTAGCTATTTGTGTTTTGTTCACCCTACTGTTGTGGTTGAGCCACTTTTGCCTGTAGTCTAGTCATCTGCTTTGGCTCTCTTTGCCTGTCGTGGGCAGAGTTTTGTCCCCATATTGTTAGTGTGCCGGTCTGAGGTACCTTGGGCTTTAGTTGGAGTCAGACAAGGCAATTACCAGAGATGCTGTAGCACTGAACTGCTGGGCAACTTCCCTGTGTTGTCCTTTGAGAAGCTTTGACTGGTGGGTGGGCCCTTGTTGTCAGACTACATGTCTGCCCCCAGCCCACTGCTAGGACCGCAGTTGGACTGGTGTGTGTTGCTTATTTTCCAAAGGGGTCACTTTGGAGTGGTGCTGGTCTCTGTCATGACTGCACGTACTTTCCTTTCAGGCCGGTAGCACTGCTTTAGGTGGGTTCCTGTCAACAGAGTACTGGAGGAGAATGCAGGGCCAGTTCATGTGGTGTTAGCAAGGTTTGTGCAGGTCACACAACCTGTGGGAGACAATCTAGAGCTGACGTCTGGTTGGAGGGCTTGTTTGGAGGAAGATGTGGGGGTGGGGCACACTGTTAGCGAGTTATGTAGTGAGTGTTGGCACTATACTGTTTCCCAGAGGTGTCCATGTGTCTAGGCTGGGAGGTGGAGGAAGGAAATGGCACCCACCAGCTCTTTTATTCTTGGAGAAGTCGCCTAAGATCCCTGCCTCTCTAGCACATGCTCTGAGATGAGTAAACAAATCTCCCTCCTGTATACCGCATGCGTTTTTCAAACTGCTACCTTTATGCTGTGTCTCAGTAAGGCTCTTGTGCTGTGTCTTTAAGAGTTGGGACTGAGTTTCCTATTGCCCTCCTGGCTCTGCCAGAATTGAGTCCACTGATTTTTAAGGTTCCAGGTATTCACTGGATTATAAGAACTTGCCAAATTATGCCCCTCTTGTTTTTCTGCAGCTTCTTTAGGCCTGGGGTGCTTGCTAGGAGGGTCTGGTACTCTCCTCTTTCCACGTTCGTGGCATTCCTCCCTACAGCAAACAGTCCCACCAGTCCATTTAGCTCCTGACCTGGTCTCTGCTTTTCCTTCCCTCTTCCTCTTCAATATGTCCTCTTCTCTATTCTTGGCTATGGAGCGTCTGTTCTGCGAGTCTTTGGGTGGTTTTCTGGGTTGGTTACATTGATGTGGGTGTGACCTAGTTACAGCACGAGATGAGGTGATCATAGGGTCCTCCTATTCCACCATAGTCCCTGGAAGTCTACATTTTTAATTTTCATATGTTAAATCAGTCTTGCATTTCTGGGATAAATTCTATTTGGTTATTGTGCACAATCCTTTCAATATGTTGTAGGATTCAATTTGCTAGTATTTTGTCTTTTTGTCTTAATTCTTAATAGATTCAGATCTTGGTAAAGAGAAATATTTTTTTGGCCCCTGGAATCCTAACAATTGCCTTCTTGAGAAACTTTCTCTTATACACCCCTGTCCCCAAACAACTCCTACGTAATCCTGTAACACAGCAAGTAGCATTTATCCCCTTATATTTCTGTTGTCTCTACCTATTTGTCACTTTCTGCTTCTTGAGAACAGACTATATTTCCCATTGTATCCTAGTATCTAGTACAATCTCTCACTAGTATAACTTGAGAATTTTGGGATGCAGAATACCATGTTTTTAAAAGAACATGAACAAAGATGGAAAGGAGATTTTTTTTTAACAATGATTATGAGAGAGTGGCTGAGACATAGAAGAATAGTGTCAGGAAGGTTAAAATATCAAGTGAGTTAAGATATGAACAAATATTGACAACAAGATGCAAATTTTAATCGGGGCACCTGGGAGGCTCAGTTAAGCATCTGACTCATGATTTCAGCTCAGGTCACAATCTCACGGTTCATGGGTTTGAGCCCCATGTTGGGCTCTGTGCTGACAGTGTGGAGCCTGCTTTGGATTCTCTATCCCTCTCTCTCTCTCTGCCCCTCTCCTGCTCGCTTTCCCTCTCTCTCAAAATAAATAAGTAAACTTAAAAAATTATTAAAAAGATGTGAATTTTACTTAGCTATGTTCAGAATGAAAATCTATCATGAAATTTTTAAATCTTTTCTGCTGGGATTATTTTAATAATAATAATCCTGAGGGATGACAAAGAGCAGAATGACTCGGCTCTTAAGTTGCTTCTATCTTTTCTATCAAATAGAGCTTTCTTCTCTCTAGAAAGGGGAGAAAAAAATACTGGTAAGAGATGACAGAGGTCAAAAGGCTCTGAATGAGTTCTTTCCAGTCCCAGACATATTATGTCTCAATTAAGGAAAGAATTTACATATTAGATCACAAAACCACTGACAATTTTTTTTTTTTTTAAAGAAGTCAAGGAAGGGACTGTGTTCTCTGCTAAATGTCTACCTTGTCACTTAAGACTGCATCATAATTTAAGTATCCGTTTCTTCACGAAAACATGCCCTGAGATTTCTAGGCTGGATCTGATCCTCTTCTCTGCACAGTCAGAGCAATGTGCAAATCATTAGGACTTTATCTACCTAACTCTTATTTTAATAAACTGTATATGAGTCTTACTAAAATTTGATAACTACTTCTTAAGTGATGAGTAGCTAATGTAGTTGAAGAGAGGGAGAATTAAGTTTCAGGCAGAGAAGGCAGCATGAGCAAGGGCAAAGAGGTATGACTGTGAAGTTACAAGAAGATCGCCTTTGCTGAGGTCTATGGTAAAAGGCAGAGAATGGCAGGCGGTAGAACTGGACAGGCAGTCAGGAGCCAGTTCATTGGAAGTCTTGTACATTATGTTATAGAACTCGGTTTCTAAGCTGCAGCTAGTGGTTGTCAGTAAATCTTTTTCTTTTGAACTAACAGAACATTATCGAAAGAAAGCTAGTCAGGATGAATAAGGGTTGGAGGAGCTAGGTCCTAACTAGTTGGCCTTTTGCCTACTTTCACTTACAGCTTCCTAAGCGGTGAGTTGCAACATATGGTCTGCAAATTGCCAACATCAGAATTATCTGAAGTACCTTATAAAAAATGTAGATTCAGGGGCTGACAACAAAGACCAGCTCAGAATCAGAAGCTGGGGTTTCCAGAAGCTCCCCAGGTAATTCTCATGAACATTAAAACTTTAAAACCAAACATTCTATAAGACAACTGACTCATGATTTTAAAAAATGCCAGGGCTGTGAATGACAAAGAAAGGCTGAGTGGCTATTCCAAATTGAAAGAGAATAAAGGGATGTGGCATTTAAAGGCAATTTGTGATCCTGAATCAGGGAGAAATTTTGCTCTAAAGGACATTACTGGTACATTTGGCAAAAATTTACCTGTACCATATAAAATAGTATTGTATCAAAATTGAATTTCCTGATTTTAATGTAAGATGGTGTTCTTGGAAAATATATATTGAAGTTGTTTAGGAATAAAGAAACACGTCTGCCAAAAACTGGATTGGAGAAATATAGTGAGGGAGATATAGTTCTTCATACTATTCTTGAAATTATTTTGAAATTAAAAGTTATAAAAAAAAAAGGGGGGGCGCCTCGATGGCTCAGGCAGTTAAACATCTGCTTTGGTTCAAGTCATGATCTCACAGTTTGTGAGTTTAAGCCCGGCATCGGGCTCTGCACAGACAGCGAAGAGCCTGCTTGGGATTCTCTCTCTCCCCCTCCCTGACTCGTGCTTTCTCTCTCTCTCAAAATAAATAGATACACTTTTTAAAAATTAAAAAGAGAAAGCCTAAACAAAATTTAAGTCTTAGGACTGTGCCAACTTCAACCACTATTAGGAAACTGGGAATTACTGAAAAGGTAGTAGTTTTATATAATCTGATTGGTGTTTTTGATCAGTTTTATGGTAGTAAGAAAGATGGAATTAGGATGATCATATTGGTGGCAAAAAAAGCCAATTAGAAATCTCCTAGTAAACAGGTGATGCATGAAAAGAATGAGGCCATAATAAGGAGATAAAGATTATGAGGTAAAGTCAGTTGGATTCAGTGGCTGGATCTGAGGGATAGAAATGAAAGGAAAACAAAGAGCAACTGTCATGTTTCTAGGTTGAAACGGGTGGTTCTGTATATAATACTGCGACCAAGGTTATAGAGAATACAGGAGGAAAAGCATTTAGGGTGGAATTAGACGAACTTGAATTTGGAGATGTGAGACATCTCTGTGGAGATGTTTAGGAGATAGATAAATACAAGAGGTCAAATGTCTATAGAGATATGTCCATGTACATACGCACACAAAAATACATAGAAAGTACAATGACATGACATGCTTAAAATTGAGAGTTGATCAAAAGCTGAATCTAGGATGATTTAATTTAACAGGAATAAATATAAGGCCCAGGACATTGAACCAAAATGCCAACCGAAGAAACAGAAAATGGAGGGACACCACTGAGCAGCAGCAAACTTTACAGGTTTGAGTATATATAAATGCAAGCTATCAATACTTGGGGATAGTTTCCAAAAGAACAGATGTAACCTTAGACTGCATCAATGGGAATCTTGGATGTAGAAAGAAGCAAATGAAAGTGATAATTTACTGTATACTCATTAGCTGGCATCCACAGTGCTGTGTTCAGTTTCATTCAAGCTTGAAGAGTGCAGTAAAGAACTTGAATCGGGCTGTATTATGGATGGTTGAAAGAAATGGAAGGAATGTTTTAAGGAAATAAATGATTGCTTTAAAAAAATACTTAACATCTACCATGTGGAAGGAGAACCTCTACCTTTAACGTTACTTCGCTCTTCATTTTGTGTAACTAAAGAGGTGGATGAAATTTATAGGCACACATATTTTTAGTTTAAAAGAAAAGGAATGTTCTCAATGCTATGGCTCTCTAGGAATGAACTGTACAATTGGGTAAACTACTTGTCCAAGTGTCGGTCAAAGGTCGGATGAGGCTGGATACTGTAGTGAAGAGGTAAGACAGGAGGACCCTCAAGGTTTCTCTCTTCTTTAGGATTCAGTGTGATGGAAAAGAAGAGATCAGACAATGAGATGAATATTCTTTTTGTTTTTTGATTAGATAAAAATTAGAAGGAAGCAAACTGACATATAATGAATTTCTACTGGCTTTCATTACAAATTTCTTGGGCTTGAGAGAAAAATAAAAATTTGAGGTTCACAATTTCTGGGATGGTGAATTGCTCCTTGGCTATCCATTTTGAAGATAATGTAGTTTCTTACATGTAGATTTTGATCAGATACATATGGTTAAAAAGCTCACATGTAGGTAATATGTGAGCACTCATTACTGTTTCTATTCCTAGTTTACTCACCTAAACCTTGATTAGAGAATGGTCTTCTGAAATAATCAAATATACAGTCATCTGATACATCTGGGTTTATAGCTAGAAAAGATGAAAAAAGATCATTTGTAGTATGAAAATAATTTCTTGACTCTTTTACATTTCATATTTTTTATCTTTTTCTAAACAAAAAGGCCAGAAGATAATGTAAATAGCTTAGCAACATTAACACAGTTCTCAAATATTATCAATTTCCGTTGCATTTTTGCTATTTATTGTTAAAGTCTAAAAAAAATGTCCATACTCTTTAGGTCAGCAATTCCTTTCTAAGAATCTAGTATAAATAAACAAGAATATACACAAATACAGAGTTAAAGGTCTTCATTACTCATAATAGAAAAATTTGTAAGCAAAATAGTTTAATAGAGGTGGCTAAATAAAGGTTCACCAGCACAATGGAATACCTTTGCCACCCTTTAAAACATGTAAAGAAGTTTAAAATATACTTCAATTTTTAACTGAAAACGTAGATTGCAAAACAACATGGACATTCTGTGATTAATATGGAGTGACTGTGCACAGATGTAGAAAAAGACCTAAAATAAGTATTCTAAACTGTGCTTTTTCAGTTCTAATTTTTGATATTAAATTTTCAACGAGGAATATTTTAAAGTTATGTATAAAAAGTGATTTGCTTGGATGATCACTATTAGAAAGAGTAGTTAAAGTTCAAATCAATTAACCACATTGGTTATAACAGAATATTCCCCTTTCCTTGGTGTGTTTATTTCCATTTCTATTTCTAACTAGCCTGCTAGAGCATAAACTAAATGGATATTTATACATGGATGTATATACCTGTATATATACATATTTAATTACGTCATCTCAAATAGTCAAATTCAGATCCAACTTAGCAGATTCCAGTACAAGCAAATGAATAGCCCATAATTTTATTTCTCTCCTGGGCTCATCCTGTATTAAGTTATGAAATGAGAGGAACAAGATGGTTTTTAAAACATAAAATACCTATGTTCTGTTTGGGGAAAAATCTCCCAAATCAGGCCTCAAGTACATGGCGCACTCACTACAATTTCCATTTTTTGTGTTCTCTTGGAGCCCTGTCTAGACTACTGGCATTACCTGGAACACTGCACTTCATTGGTTTACTTGTTTTTCTCCCCCTATTAAAAGATGAGCTCCTGGGGGTGAGAAATAGTATAGTACTTAATATCCCTAGCACCAAGCAGAATGGGAAACTCAAAGTTGAGGCGCAAAAGCGTTGAATAAATGCATTAACTGTTTAGAGAGAGTAGAAGCAGAACATTACCTTTCACATCAGAATTTGATTGTTTGTGTCTCTGCACTAAATGTCCTTTATCACACACCTAATGGAACACAGAACCAGAAGGAAAACAATATGTTATAAACCTGAAAAGGAAGTATATTTCCTATATCATCTTTGGTATAGTCATTTCCAACATCGCTCATTTTATCCTCATAGGTATAAAAAGGACAAAACTCTCTCTTATTAGAACCTCCTAATACCTTTCATAACACTACCTTTCTCCAGCAGCAGTGAGTAGAAGAAAATAATGATACGGTATTTTGGCACTAAAGGGAGTTAAATTTTTTTTCACTTCATATAGAATTTATTTACAATGAGGAAGAGACAAAAGATGTATGGTTACAATCTCTCTTATTTAAATAAAAATAAAGATGTAGGAAGATCATATGAAATGAGTTAAAATATATAAAATTGTATGAAAATGGTATAATTGATTACAAACTGTGCTTATATAAAAAAGATGAGAAATATTTTGTAGGAAGTCCATCGTAAGGAAAAGCATCCACATGATACTATTTTCTACCTGGAAAAAGGAGTTTCCGTAATGACCAGGTACACTAAATGAGACCCAAAACACTATAGAATTATAACAGCTAATATTGAATAGTCTACAAATCATATAACCATGAAAACACTTTAAACTTTTGTTTAAAAATTTCCAATTTTTTTTCTGCATCTGTGGTATGTGGATGTTATAAAGAATTTTCCAAAGGACCTTAGAAAGGGAAAAAAACCAAAAACATCAATATTTTTTTGCAACATGTTTGGCATATCAACTCATGAAGAAAAGTGGACTATGGAATAGTTAAAAACTAAAATCCCTTTTTTTTGTAGATAATATTGGCAGCAAAAAAATTGACAGAACTTTTTTTTTTTAAACTGAGAGGAAAGTATAAAAATAAAAACTTCATTATTGAAGGCAGAGAGAAAGGAAATATGCTAGAAAAAATTACACAAAGTTAAAAGTAGTAATACTATATAATCAATAGAATTTGGAGAGATAAGATGTGAAATTAGGCTGGAGAAATTCACTTGTGGTAAGACTTGATTCGATGAACTCAGTGTCATTTTTAGCCCTCTGCCCTTGATTGAAATGATGCTCTAAGCCATTATAAACTATTCCATTCATCCTATAGAAAAATCACCAGGCCAGTGTCCTTGTGAACATAATCTCCCAATTCTAGCCACAGTAATCTATAGTTGTTTTTGCTCAAGTCTTCCAAATCAATTATTGAGAATGTCTAGGTAGGAAATAAAGTTAACTAAAGTACTTTAAAAATAACTTACAAGTATTATTTTCAGGGTGTAGGGATGTCTTACAAACAATTAAAATAAATAATTCAGAGCATGAATTTAGGTTGTCCACAGGCATTAAACTCAGTTAAGATGACACTGCTCACTCTTTTTGCCAAAGATTGTTAAAATAAATTTCAAGACCAATGGTTAAGAACTCCTATTAGTTTATAAGAGCACTTATGTATGTAGCTTTTCAAATTTGAAGTTCCAGTCAACAAAGGGGAAAATATATAAATACTTAATATAAAGAAATTTACTATAATTTACCTGTTCAATAGCTTGGGTAGAGGAGAAAAACCACTATGTGGAGATGCTTATGAGGAGTAAATAAATATGTGTCTGATGAAATCTACATACAAATTAATAAACAATCCCCCCTAAAAAAATCTACTTTGGTTTTGGATTCTGCAAATGACTTAACACATTGAGATCAATTAGAGAGTTTGTTTGCCAAAAACTTTTTTATAATCTTGGCCCTCTCCCAAGCATACTCACATTGCTTAGATTGCACAGTTTACAAACAAGAAATCAGGTATCAATATAAAAATATGCGATGTTACTTTAACAATGAGTTTTAAAGTCTAGAATTAAAAATTTATGAGGAATACTGCACGCAAATGAGGGCACACATACTGGTAAAATCTGAATAACCTCTATGGATTCAACCAACAGCAGTTTTGTGGCATCGGTAGGGTATCGTAATATGTGCAAGATGTTCCCAAGGGAGAGGTTGAGGATGAGGCAGAGTTCCTGCACATAGAATATTCAAACTAAAAAGTTCTTAAAAACTATGTGTTTTTGTCTGGTTCTTCCCAAAGGCAAAATCTCTGACCTGTCCTGGAGCTGGGGGTGGGGACAATGGCACTCTTCTCCCAGTGACGCCCACTTTAGGAGCTGGGCTGTGGGCGGAAAGAAGGCAGCCGTCTCAAGTCTCCTCTATTTGCCTCTCCCAGTGTGGTATCTCCATTTTACAAGCTGAGGCAAGGGTGATTAGGGCCAAAATCTTCTGGGTAATGTGGCACCCCAGGCAGAATCTGTCTCCGGAACTAACGTAGCCTGGGTAGAGGAAGGGAGCCCCCACCTCTTGGCTGCACTCACCTGGGACTTTGCTCCAGCGACAGGAAGCAGGAGGCAGGATAAGAACGACTGATGCCCCGCCCTTCTTGGGAAGACAGCCCTCTGGCTGGCTTGAGTGGAGAGAGGGGCTCTGTGTTCTTGGCTGTGCTGGTCTGGAGCGGAGTTTCAGTCTCACTGAACTGGGAGCGGGACGAAGGAATATTGCTTCAAATACTACAAGCTCTTGCTATTTTCTTTTTACCAAATTTTAGGAAATTTTCACAAATATTTTTCACTTGGTGTCTGCCCTTAGGGCAATGGTGGTGGTGTTTGTTTTTAGTATCACAGTTTTTGCTAGGTGAATGGATTTGCAGAGCTCCTCATGCCATTATGGTAGAAGTCAATCTCTCAGTACCATCTATTCTTACACTCTTGTATTGCCATTTAATTTTTCTTAATTTTAATTTATTTCTTCTTGCTATCCTAGATGTATCTTTGTAAGATACGTCAAAAACTTTTCAAAGTAAGTAAAAGTGAAATTTAAATATAGCACCTATTAATAAAAGCCACTTCTCATCTGTCAGGATTCTTTTGTATTTTTAAAAACAGCAAATAATATGAGCAAAGTTTTAATCACTAACTTTTCCCAGGAAAAAAATTAGGGTATAGAAAGTGTAACAGGAAATAACTCGCCATTCTCTTGAAGCCATTTTTCAAAAACTGTTAATAACCAGATCAATGAATACCTCTTGTTCTTCTCTGGTGTTCTGATGTCTTGCTATGGTAGAATTTCTTTCCTTCTTTGTTTTCAGGTGTTTTTTCTTGTTTTTTATCTAAGTAAAAGAATCATATTTGAAATCAATATTGAATCAACACATCAAAGACAGTATATATGTGAACATAAAACTATCTTGAGACTTCCACTTCTAGGAAGATGAAGTACTTTTTCTATCCCTCCTCCCACTAAGACAGCTAAAAACCCCAGGTATTATATACAAAATAAACATAAGAGGCCCTAACAGGTGGAAAGAAAAAGGCAGACTGGGGAGGGACCTCAGGAGCAAAGGACAGCAGGATGGTGAGTAGTTCCCGTGTTTTGTTTTCATCTTATACATCCCAGCTTTAGAGCAGGAGAAGCCATCAACCCAGAAGTGCCAATGAGTGAAGAAATAATGGATGAAAATTTGATGAAACTTCCCAAATTTGATCAAAGATACGAATGTAAACATCCAAGAAGTTCAATGAACTCCAAGTAAGATGAACTCAAAAACCTACAACGAGTACATTATAATTAATCTTTCAAAGACAGAGAATCTTGAAAGTAACAAGAGAAAAGTAAATTGTTACATGCAAGAATACTGAATAATATTATTAGCAGATTTCTAATCAGAAACTGAAGGCCAGAAGACCATGAACCAATACATTCAAAGTGCTTAAAAAATGGCCTAACTGTCCTTCAAAAGCTAGGGAGAAATTAAGACATTCCCAGATAAACAAAAGCCGAAAGAGTTCATGACCACTAGACACATCCTGCAAGAAATGCTCAAGAGAGTCCTACACAGTGAAAAGACACTGGAACGGACTTGAATCTGTAGGGAGGAATAGAGATCTGAACGCAGGCAACTATAAAAGCTAGTATATTATTGTAGCAATGGTTTTAAAGAGCACTTTTTGTTTTCCAATACATTTAAAGAAAAAAAAAGCAGTTAATAATACAGTTTCGTCCTGTCGTGATCAGAGAAGATACTTTGTTAGACAGTTATCTTTTAAGACTTACTATTAACAATTATATAGCAACAAATTAGATAATATAGATAAAATAGACAAATTCCTAGAAACAAAAACTGCCAACACTATATCACAAAGAAATAGAAAATATGAACACATCTATAATAGTAAGAAGATTGAATCAGCAATCAAAAATCTCCCAATAACCAACTCTAGACCTGATGGCTTCATGGGAGAATTCTACCATACATTTAAAGAAGAACTAACACCAGTCCTTCTCAAACACTTTCCTAACTCATTCTGTGATGCCAGCATTATCCTGATACCTAAAGCCAGAAAGAAATTACAAGAACAAAAAAAAAATTATAGACCAGGATCTCATGAACATTAATGTAAAAAAATCCTCAAGAAAATGCTAGCAAATTAAAATCAGCAGCATATTAAAAGGATTGTACACAATGACCAAATAGGATTGATTCCAGGAATGTAAGGATGGTTCAACATAACAAATCGTTCAACATAAAACACCACATCAACAGAATAAAGGAAAAGACCTCACATGATCATCTCAATTGATGCAGAAAAGGCATTTGACAAAATTCAACACTTTTTCATGGTTAAAGAACCCAAAGACAAGGCATACAAGGAAACTACCTCAACACAATAAAAGCCATGTATGAAAAAACTACAGCTGACATGTTTGATGGTGCAATGCTGAAAGCATTTCATTTAAGAACAGGAACAAGGTAAGGATGTCTGTTTTCATCACTTCTATTCACCATAATACCGGAAGTTCTAGCCAGAGCAATTAAGCACTAAAATGAAATAAAAGGCATCCAAATGGGAAAATAAGAAGTAAAATTATCTCTGTAGATGATATGATCTACATATTTATATGTACATTTATACATTTATAAATTTATACAATTATATTTTAAAAACTCTCAAGAGTCCACAAAAAAGCTGTTTGAACTACAAATTAAGTCAGCAATGTAGCAGGATACAAAGTCACTACACAAAAATCAACTGCATTTTTATACACAATTAGAGAACAATTTGAAAAGCAAATTACAAAAGCAATCCCATGTACAATAGCATCAAAAAGAATAAAATACTTAGGAATTAACCAAGAAGGTGAAAGAAAACTTCACCTTCTTGTACAAAAAAACTACTGAAAACTATGAAACGTTGCTGAAAGGAATTAAAGAAGACATAAATAAATGAAGGCATATCTCTTATTCATGAAGTAGAAGTCTTAATATTATTAAAATATCAATATTACCCAAAGCAACCTATGGATTCACTGCAATCCCTATCAAAATCCCAATGACTTTTTTTTTTTTGTGTGTGTGCAGAAATAGAAAACTCCATCCTAATACTCAAGGATTCCCAAATAGCCAAAATAATCTTGGGGAAAAAGAAGAGCAAAACTGGAGGGCTCATACTTTGATTTCAAAATTTACCACAAAGTTACAGTAATCAAAACAGTGTGGCATTGGCATAAGAATAGCCATATAGCCCAAAGAAAAAGAATAGAGAGCCCATAAAGAAATCCTTGTATATACAGTCAATTTTTGACAAGGGTGCCAAGACCATTCAATGGGGAAAGGACAGTCTTTTCAACAGATGGTGCTTAGAAAACTGGATCTCCACTTGCAAAAGAATCAAGTTGGGACCCTTACCTCAAACCAAATACAAAAATGAACTCAAGATAGATCAAGGACCTAAACGTAAGACCTAAAAGAATATCACTCTTAGAAGAAAACATAGGACAAAACTTGACAACAATGGATTTGGCAATGATATGACACTAAAGGCTAACAGCCAGATAAGGGCAGTACTGAGCCAGCAGCCCAACAGCCTTTGAAGAACGGAATTTTGTCAACAATCATGTAAGTGAACTTAAAAGTGGATCCTTTCTCAATCAAGTATTTAGATGAGACCACCTGACCAACACACCTTCATTGCGGCCTTTTGGAGACCTCAAACAGAAGCACTAGAGAAAGTGGCTTCTAGAGAAGCCACTCCTGAACGGCTTCACTCATGGAAAGGCATGAAAATAAGTTTTTGTTGTTTTAAGCTGCTGCTTGGCAAAATTTGTTGCTCAGCAATAGAAAACTAAGACAACATCTGTCTTACTCCATTTCAGCTGCTATATACCACAGACTGTGTGGCTAAAAAGAACAGAAATTTATCTCTCCTAGTTCTTCAGGCTGGAAGGTTTAGGTCAATGTGCCAGTATGGTCAGGTGAGCACTCTCTTTTGGGCTGTAGACTTCTCATTTGTAGCTTTATATGGTAGAAGGGGCTAGGATCTCTCCGGAGCTTTTTTATAATGCACTAATCCAGAGGGCTCTGCCCCATGACCGAATCATCTCCCAAAGGGTCCACCTTCCAGTACCATCATACTGGGCATTATAATTTCAACATATGAATCTGGAGGAAGATAGAATTATTCAGACATAGCATTCTGTCCCTGAGCCCTCCAAATTCAAGTCCTTCTCACATATGAAATAAATTCATTCCATCCTATTCCATTCCGACAAGTTATGGGCTTCCAAAATACAGTGATGGGACAGACATAAGACAGACATTCCAAAAGGGAGGAACAGAAAAGGATGGGGTGCTGGGACCC
Source organism: Paguma larvata (assembly GCA_030068075.1). Taxonomy (NCBI): domain Eukaryota; kingdom Metazoa; phylum Chordata; class Mammalia; order Carnivora; family Viverridae; genus Paguma; species Paguma larvata. The sequence continues at coordinate 85,478,435 of CM057834.1, read as the reverse complement.
CAATAAGCATGTAGAAAAATCTAGCAAGGCAAATTCAACAAGATCTTAAGGCTCAAGAATAATCCTCTCTGGTTCAATGCTCTGCCTTCTGGACCTACTGGGTGGCAACATCACCCCTATGGCTTGGCTGGGTGCTGCCCACAATGTAGGTCATGGCTCTCCAGGTAGCCTGCCTTCCTGGTCTCTGTTAGGGGCTGTCGTCTATCCTGTTGAAATCTAGCTGGTGGTGGCCCTGATGATCTCTTAGTTACCTTTGAGGCCATTTTTTTTCTTGTCTTGAAGAAGACTGCATGTTTACAAATAGATCTATGGTACCATACTCTAAAAATCAGGAAGTCTGACAGCCTTCCCTCATTCTGTCCTGTCTCCAACCCCTTCAGTTCAAACTGGCAGTTTTCCTGATTGGGGGGGGGGGCTCATTAATTCTGTGGTTCACACCCACACTAATCTCCTTATCAAACAGTTGGTCCTCCACACCCTTATTCTTCTCTTCTGAACACATGTTCCTATTTTGTTGGTAACATTGGCAGGCTGAGAATTTTTTAAATCTTCAACTTCTGGTTCCTTTTTGCTTAACAATTCCTTTAGCAATTCCTTCTTCATTTCTTTTTCTTTGTATTTTATTATAAGCAGTCAGGAGGAATCAAGCTGCTCTTCAACACTTTACAAAGAAACCTTTTCAGCTAAATATCCAATTTCATCACTCACAAGTTCTACCTTCCGTGAAATACTATAGAACACAAGCTCAATTCAGCCAAACTCTTTACCATTTGATAGTAAGATCACATTTTCTCTACTGGTCAGTAACATGTTCATTTCTGTCTGAGATCTTATGGAGATCACCCTTAATATTCATATTCCTACCAACATCCTATACATGATTAGTTGTGTATTCTTTAAGAAGATAGAAACTTGCTCTACAGCTCCCCGTTTTTCTTTCTGAGCCCTGACCAGAATCATCTCGAGAAGTTCCTTCATGGCAATATTGGCATTTTCTAACATGCACTTCGAAACTCCGCTAGCCTTCACCAGTTATCCTGTTCGAAAGCCACTTCCACATTTTTAGGGATTACAGCAGCACCCCACACTCGGCAGTAAGAGAGTAGCATCTTAGTTTGTCTTAGTCACTTCCTAATACCATCACATTGAGGGTTAGGGTTTCCACATGTGTGGTATTTGGTGGGGACATAAACAGTCCATAACACCACCTGAACTCCCTTCTCCTCCTCCCAACTCTACATTCCTCCTTTGGCACTTATCACATATAGGCACATCATATATTTTATCATTTTTTATTTCCACTCACTAGAATATAAGCTATGAAAGAGAAGGATTTTTGTCTCATTTTTTTGTTCATTTCTCTATCCCCAGTACAGAGTTAGAAGCTCAATATATAGTTGTTAAATAAGTGAATAACGAACACTGGATTTGCAGGCATGTGATACCAACTCTCATTAACAAGTGGTGTGGCCTTTGAGAAGTAATGTAATCTCTCTGGATCTTTAAAGTAAGGGTGTTAAAAATCCTAAGGTTAGAGAATTCTTTGATTTAAAGATAAGTTACATAATCAGAAAATAACAATTACTGCTATACGATTACACAACTTCAAGCATTCTTTTTGCCTGATTATTAGTCACAATGAGAAGAGTAGTATATCCATACCATAGGCAGACATTTTCAATCATACCTGAGAAGTTAATTTGAGAAGGCAAGTCTGAGATTCATTGGATTCTGAACTGTCAGAGCCTCGGCTACTACAAAAAAAAAAAAAAATAACTTTGATATAATAAGTATTTTAATTATTATATTTATAATTATATTTTATTTACATTTATAATTTATTAATTTAATTATATATGATACATATTAAAACAATATTTTGGTGGCATTTTAAAATTTCAACTGTTACTTTTATTCTATTATCTTACTGGAATGGTAGAGATGGGTCTAATTACAAGAATGTTTATAGGGGCACTTGGGTGGCTCAGTTGGTGAAGCATCCAACTTCGGCTCAGGTCATGATCTCGCAGCTTGTGAATTCCAGCCCCGTGGTGGGCTCTGTGCTGACAGCTCAGAGCCTGAGCCTGCTTTGGATTCTGTGTCTCTCTACCCCTTCCCCACTCATGCTCTGTCTCTCTCTCTCTCTCCTCTACCTGTAGTTGGGATTTTTAGTTGAGACTAATAATTTTATATGCTACAATTATTATAAAGAGCTTATATTATACGAGTTATATTGCATCCACTATCTTGACTTACCCAGACTCTAGATCCAATGCAACTTCTTTCAGAGAAGTATCTGAATCCTCAAGGACTTTTTCCAAATTTATATGTTTTTCCATCTCTTCCAATTCTTTCAGACACTGATAATACTAGGGGGAAATGATAAATTAATTATAAAATAACTTTATTTCCAAATTAAACTAATTACATATTTATAGATATCTGGAACAACAACTATGAGGAGGACATTAAGTACCAAAAACCCCAAACAACGTTAGCAGAGTAAAAGAAAGCCTCTGCCACAGGCCCTTAGTTAGGTATGGTATCTGATAAACGGGAGTCTGAAGCGTTACCAAATGGACTTTGCTCACCTTGGTTCGGTCTGGATCACAATAGTCCAAAAGAGAATCACAAAAATGATATCCCATCGACTCCAAGTCTTTTGTGTTGAAATGAGTACCTCGTTTATTACCTAAAACATCAATAAGTTTATCCACCAGGGAGGATGATTTGATCATTTGTCCTGAACAGGCAGGCTTAAGTTCTAAAACACAGAGTATAGACAAAACCTCTGACCAGATTCCATCTCCTGTCCTTTGGATTTGCTTCTTCAGGGCAGGTCATTTAACAGCCTATTGCCTTCCCTCATTCCCTCTCCTCACTTGGATCAAAGGTGACTTTGCACATATTAGGCTATGTTGTAGAGTGGAAGAAAATTTAATAAGAACATATGCAATACTTGGTTACCAGTTATAAACATGCTCATAATCACTTAGAGCAAAACTTGGGTAAATATTTTAATATTTTCATCATCATAGATACTATTATATCAGTTTCAAGGTACTTTAAAGACCAGAAATAACTGTGTGTGGATTTCCAGCACTTTCTTTTGAGTCAATAAATTTTTGAAAAATGTAACCATTATCTTAATATGGAGTATTCTAAGTGTAAACCAAAAGATTTCTTAAATGTAACTGCAGAGCACACTTAAAAATTTTTTTTAATATTTAATTTTGAGAGAGAGAGAGAGAGAAAGACAGCACAAGATGGGGAGGGGCAGATAGAGGGAGACAGATTCTGAGGCAGGCTCCAGGCTCTGAGCTATCAGCACAGAGCCTGATGTGGGGCTTGAACTGATGTAAGATCCTGACCTGAGCCAAAGTCAGAGGTTTAACTGACTGAGCCACCCAGGCGCCCCAAGCATATTTTTATTTTTCAAGGAACCAAGTGCTTCCATTAAAATATAAATTGGCCCCCTCCCCCTTCCAAGAACCCCAACAAACCCAGTCTATTTTGACTTGCAAATAAGCAAATCCACTAAAGACATTTCTTTCCTGGTATTTTAAGTATGAGCATTGCTTTTTCTTGCAGTCACAAGTCATCTATAAGGACTCTTTCTTCAAAACAAAAACAAAGATTAGTTCATGAAATAACCAATTAGGTATTATTAGGTATGCTAAAACTTCCTTTTCTAAACAAAGGAATTGAGGCGATGGAGACACATATAGTAGTAGTTTATTCATCCTGTTTAGAGAATTGATTGGACACCAACATGTATCTAAGTAGGAAGAAAGTGCTCACTATCAAATTATCTACACTATTAATCTTATGTTAAAAATGTCTCTTTGGCCTGAAAATCTGAGGGCTATGAATGAGAACACTTGGTCTTACCCAGGGTAGATCCACAGAAAGTAGCCTCCATGGTAAAGCTGTTCCTGATTCCCATTTTCCACATTACTACCCTTCCTGTTCCCTCTTTGCTCTTCTGAACATTAAACTTGCAAGCTGAGAATGAAAACTAAAAATAAGCAAATAAAAATGAGAAAAATGTGTTTTTCTGAGTACAATGTCTTTTTCAGGAAGTGCGGTTGAAAAGGAGGAAGTAGTGCAGAAGCAGGAATTCTCTGTAAAGTTTCAGGGGGTTTATTTCCTAACCAGTGGAAATAACTCATTTTAAGGATGACATATTTACATTTCTGAGAACTACAGATTTGAATGCTAGTAATAAGTTTTAATTTTAATCTATACATAACATATACATTCAAAACCTATTGGTTAATTCTTGATACTGTTGGGATAAGATCTTCTACTTTAAAAAACTTATAGGAAAGGGCTTAAATATTTTTAGGAATAAAGATTAATGTAGATTAAAAAATTTTTTAATGTTTATTTCTGAGAGAGACAGAGTGTGAGCAGAGGAGGGGCAGAGAGTGAGGGAGACACAGAATCCAAAGCAGACTCCAGGCTCTGGGCTGTCAGCACAGAGACCAATGTGGGGCTCAAACCTACAAATCGAGAGATCACAACCTGAGCCAAAGTTGGAGGCTCAACTGACTGAGCCACCCAGGTGCCCCTGATTAGTGTAGAATTTTTGAGTAGAATAAGGATGCTTAATTTTCAAAAGATCGATCACTGGAAAGCTGTCTTAAAAGACTCTTATAACGTATCTGCAAAATGGTTTAATAAAAAAAAATTTTTTTTTGTAATTTTATTTTTTTATTTACAATAAAAGTGACTTGTGTTCCATTCTGAGTTTAACACATGTATAGATCTGTGTGACCACTACCACGATCAGGACATAGGTCAATTCCATCATCTCGAAAAATCTCCCTTTTATTATTCCTTTACAATCACAAGTATTTAATTTGTTCTGAAGCCACAGTAAATGATACGGTTCTCAGTGGTGGTTTCCGAGCATTCAGTGTGAGTCTACAGAAATGTAACTGGTTTTTAGGAGTGGGCTTGTCATGTAGGACACCGCTAAACTCAACTTCTTCTAGGACTATTTCTGTGGATTGCTTTGGATTTTCTATGAAGACAGTTGTGTCATCATTATTACTTGTTCCTTTCCAAAGTGTCTGCCTTTTACTTCTTTCTCCTGCCATTCGGCACTTAGAACCTCCAGTATCAGGCTGACCTGAAGGGGTGAGGCTGGCTATCCTGGCCTTCTTCCCGACCTTATGAGGAAACCAGTCTTTTACCATTAAGGTGGAAGGATAAGCTCATTTTTTTCATCACATTTCAAATTAAACATTCTGCATAAACATTAAACAGTCCATAAACCAGTCAAAATAACTGAGTAAAAAAGCGGTTTACTAAGATGATCTGTTCTGCAGTCTCACATGAGCAACATGCAATAAAAGAAAAGTTAAAAGTCTTAAACGGTACTTACTTTGTCGGGACAATTTTTGCTCAGCATAAGTGGGAAGATGCGCTGCTGCAGGTACAATGCTTTACATCTGTCGCTGCCATCGCAGCCGTACATGAAGATGTTCTCTTTCCTGCTATGGCCGTGAAGGTCACAATATAAAATAACCTCTCGTTTCTCCATTAGTCTACCAAGAAAAAAAAAGAACTAAGCTACTAAATTTCACCTCTGCACTTTTCTTCTCCAGGTGTAACTATGGATTTACAAGTCTAATATCCAAATAAATGGAATTTCTCATATCTTTGCTTTTGGCTTCTTTTATCCGTACTGCATATTATTATTGACAATTAAAAACTCTATAATAATTTCCTATTAACTATATACATATATAAAATATGAACGTTTACCTTCCATTATAAGGATAAAATTTGCCTTCCACCCGAGACTCTTCAACAGGATCCATCTGCTGTATTATTCTGGTTTTCCCTTGCACACAGAAAACAGCTCACTCTTAGCTGTGCCCATTAGCTTTCACAGAGATTCCTTCTGACTAGAATACCTTCTTTTTTCATCTCTGTAAGTGCAAATACTGCCCCTCAAGGCCGACTTCAAGTCTCACTTAATGTCTCACCTAATTAGTCAAGGCCATAGAGTTTTCTTTTTCTGAATTCCCGTAGGCACATAATACTGGTACCATTTACTTGACACTTGCCTTGGAAAGTTTTCATATTTTTGATATTTAGTCTCCTTACGGGTAAGAAATGCTTCAAATCATCTACAACAGGGCTATGCACACAAGTACCCAAATATTTGTTAAAAATTGAGTACCTGACAACTTAGTGCTGAAGCTAATTATTATATAACCCTTGATTAAAATGGTACCAAAGTTTGAATTTTTTTCTGGTAAATTTTTAAGGATTTTTTTAAAATGTTTGTTTATTTTTGAGAGAGAGAGAGAGACCCAGAGTGCGAGTAGGAGAGGGTCAGAGAGGGAGGGAGACACCGAATCCGAAGCAGCTCCAGGCTCTGAGCTGTCATCAACACAGAGCCTGACGTGGGGCTTGAACTCACAAACTGTGAGATCATGACCTGAGCCGAAGTCGGATGCCCAACGAACGGAGCCACCCAGGCGCCCCTTTCTGGTAAATTTTTAATAAATAAAGGCATTATTACACATTTCTTAAGAGCACAATCCTTGGGTTGTAAAACGTGCAATTCAATGAATATTAAAGCAATAAAAAATAAGCCCCCCAAACTGACTGATGAAAATAAATAATGGAGAGGCTTTAAAAAGGAAAAAAAAAAGTGTTAAGATGGTAGGATAAAGGGCATTTTTTGCCCCCCCCCATATTTCTAAACTTTATATAGTGTTCTATTACTTCAGTAACCAAAATCACATATACTATTATATCTGGAAGGGTAAGTACCAAAATGTTAGTAATGGTATTTATAGTAATATGAAATGTATTACTTTTATAACAAAAATATTAAAACCTAATATCAAAACATTCAAAACAGAGCTTATATTACCAACAATACTCCTTTAAGCTATAGTGAAATCTCAAAGTGAAGCCTGTTACATGTATTAATTGATTGCCCTTTTCTCATTTGGTGTCCAATAAATTCTAACTGATAACATTAGACAGAAAGCCACTAAATGATCATTACAAGTTTTTAGAAAACTAAGATTATAAAGCAAGAATATCAAATTAGGGCCTTAAATATGAAATATACTGAACATTTTTAAACCAACACTTCCCCAGTTTTAATGACCTTTCAGTTTCTTATATGTAAGTTAAAAGAGACTTCTAGTAATTCTCAAAGCTATGTCATTACTTCTGAAGGGTCTCTGTAAATTTTACATGAATTTAAATCACTTGAGCAATGGCCTGGATCTTTCTTCTTACCCACGGGTCAAGATATTCTAAGTATCTTATCCTAAGTATCCTATACTAAAAACTACTCTCTCTTATTCTCATATTCTTTAAGTATACTAATCTAGATATACTTACAGCTGCTTGCCTTCCCACACACGTGACTTCTTATTCTACTTACCTGCCTATGATCAATTGCAACGAGGTAGTTTTCCTTCTTGGAAATCTTTCTGAAACTTACTGATTCCTGCCTTAACCTTCTTACAAGGCAGTCTGAGAAGAACTAAGACACTGAAAGTATTTTCTACAGAGAGAAGCCAAAGGGTCTTGGCCTATAATCCGTCTCGTGTTGGACCAGGGACCCTTTATGTCAAAGAGCACTAAGTAGACATTATAGATATTCTAATCAGCATTCTTTCTTATAATTATTTTTTTTAATTTTAGAATAATTTTAGATTACCCCAAATTTGCAAAAATAGTAAAGTGTTTCCATAAACCCCTCACCCATTTTCCCCTAATATTAACATATTACATAACCATGGTACAGAGTTCAAAAATGAAGAAACCAACATTGGTACACTACTAGAAACTAAACTCCCAACCTTATTTGGATTTCACTGCTTTTGCCACTAATGTCCTTCCTGTCCCAGAATCTGATCGGGGTCATCACATTGCACTTAGCTCTCTTTTTATTGTTTGTTATCCCCAGGAAAAAAAGGAAGTCATGGGTTATTTTTTTAAAAATCACTTAATATTTCTCAGTTAACTGGGGAATCCTGGAGACCACATCTGTGAGGGGTATGGAAACAGTTTTTAGTCCTTTTGGTGGGGATCTGCACCTCATTCCCTTTGTGCCTAAGCAGATAAACACGGAAGTGAAAGTTGAGGCTGAACTGAGACAACTGGGGCCACCCTAAGCCTGTCAGCTCCTCTGATGGACTGGAGGAACCCTTGAGGTCCCCAGCCTTGAAACAAGATTCTTGTACTTGCACTAGGCACCCCAACAAAGTGGAATAAGATATAAACACTCCTTATAAGAGTACTTATTATTGTAAATATTTGCATAATTTAATAATTATTATTTAATTTAATAATTGCATTATTGCAATATTTGCATAATCACAAATAATTTACAAAGAGTTTTTACATCTATATCTGATTAACAATTTTTTTCTTTTTATATTCGAGCTAACACTGAAAACACTTAGATCTTTCAATGTTCTTTATTTTATTCCGGGCACTTTATTTAATAATACTCTCATTTAATCCTCCTACCTATGAAGTGGTATTATTACCACTTTGTAGATGAGAAAACCGAGCTTTATATGTTTTTAAATTGCTCAAGTCACAGCAAATGATATATCAGGGTTCCAATCTGATATTTTAACTCCACTCCATACTCTTAACCAAAAAGTTACGAGGCGTTGGGCTTGGGATGGGGCTCTCTGACTCCAGTAAATCTTTCTGCTCTAGAGCATGCCTATTCCTGATTGCTATTACCTGAATCTAGCAGAGAATTCACTCATTCAACAAATATTTAAATATTATGTGCACTTACTGTCCTGGATTCTTAGAAAAATTTAAAGCTGTTCATGTTTTTTTTCTGGGGGAAAGAAAGACTATTATTCATCAAAATTTCAATAACTATGTAACCTGATAGTCAAAACATTTATCATAGTAAAGAGTACACTTATTGTGATAAGCACTGAGTAATGTATAGAATTGTTGACTCACCATATTGTACACCTAAGCTAATATTATATGTTAACCATACTGGAATTAACAAACTTAATAAAAAAAGGCTCATCAAAGAGCAATATATGATCAACATAGTGCCAGGAGCCCCTATGACATATAATTAATTTTCACATGTAAGACATTCAAGCATCCCAAAGTAAACATCAGTGCTACCTTTACCTTTGGCAAGAAATCAGCTTTAGGATATGCAAATTTAACTATTAGTTTCACAAAGGCACTAAAATCTTCTAGAAATTTATTCATTAGTTAAGAAAGGGCTAGGGGATCCAATGGCATAATGCCAGAAAGAAGAGTGGAAAGAATGGAGAAAAACTTAAGCAGCTATAGTTAAACAATTAAACTATCTTAAGAAAAGCTAGAGTAAAATGAGTGAGATGGTGTAGCAAAGTTCTCACTACTAAGTTTACTTAGTAAGTAGAGCGGTAATCTGAGGCTTATCGTACCTACGGATCATGTTCCGGGTGTACCAAACAGAAGGAAATGACTCCTTTAGGACAGAAGTGTAGTTACGGTTTAAATCTTGGCCAGCTAAGGAGCAACGATAGTTTCCCACAATCACACCATCTGGATTCAGCATAGGCACCACCTTGAAGATGAACGTGTCCCGAAGCAACTGCGCATCACTTGAGTCTCCTAAAATATAATCTAGGAAGCCTTTCATAATCCAAGAGCTGTTGGTTTCTCCTGGATGTACCCTTGCAGTCAAAATCACGGCCTTTCGTTTTCTTGAGTCAGTGTTCTTCAAGGGAGTAGTGATTGTTAAAACATACACCATGTTCCTAGCGATTGTGTGGCACAAGACACGTATGTTACAAAATTTTGACCGTACTGAGTCATTATTGATACCAGACAGGTATTCTTGCAGGTTGGTGTAAGTATATGGATAGCAGTGAGCAAAGTAGCAGGTATCTTTGTTGTGTGGAAATTGAAATGTCCACGTAAGAGAGAAATAATGGCGTCCATCTTGTCCCTGGTTGTTCCTATAATACTTGATTTGGTCTCCTATTCTCTGCCAGCCGATATTATGGGCCTTGGCCTCTTTTTCAGAATAAAACAGTGGGCGCATACCCCGACTGTAAAGACTAGCAGGCTTAGTGAAATTGATTATAGTGAATCTGTAGACTATTCCTGCTTGAGTATTAGTGACCTGGAAATAGTACCACTGGGTGTGTTTATTTGTGAAGAGGTCAGGGCGCACAGTCAATTGGTATTCATATTCTGCCCTGATACACAAAAAGGAAGGGAAAAAAACATGTAAAAATGACATTCAAATTTAAATTACATAAGGAACATTATTTTACTTTTACCTATTCACTGAGAGCCTTTTTTCCTGAAAGTGTTTATTTAGGCAGCATCCAATAGCAAGTAATTGTAAAAGATAAAGTTTTGAAATGTTTTCTCTTATTGGATATGAAATCGCTTCTATGCTAATTCTCTAAAGCCTTTTTATTTCTTTGTAATTCAAGAGAGCACATGAAAATGGGCATTTGGTAAAAAATTCTGTATTTTATTTTGATACATTTCCTATAAAAGAAATGATTAAAGAGCTCTTAAAACTGAATTAAAGTCCAGTGTTTCTTTTTTTTTACTTCAGATACATATTCCTGTTTTCTATTAGATTCAAACTCTAGGGATCTGAAATACTATCACTGAGAAAGGTTTAAAACATATAAAATAATACAACCACATACATTAAAAAATTTGAAACTCTTTAAGGACTGTCTTTGGTAACTATTTGCATTCCCCATACTTCGTCACTGAGGATACTTAAATAAAGGTAAAAATAATTTTACTGGCGCATTTGTTTTACACACACACACACACACACACACACACACACACACACACAATCTTACTGGGTTATTTGTGACTTTCTCTTCACCAAGTAACCTTCTATCCTATCAGGACTATGTACTCACTGTGTGTGTGTGTGTGTATTATAAATAGCGACTGAGGAATAGGTGAAATAAAGGATGTAAAACCAGAGATGCTGAATCTGGGCCATGGGTATATGATGGCTAATGGAGAACTGTGTTATTCGCTGTGTTAATGGAGAACTGTGTTATTTAAAATATTATTTATATATTTTCATACTAAAATATTTTTTAGAACACTCATCCCAAACACTATTCCAGTAAAAAATATGAGAAGCAGTGTGAGTGTGTATGTGTCTGTGTGTGTGACAATCCATATTGGCATATTAAAAATGTACAGGACAGAAACCTGCTTCGGTTCATACTATTTGAATCCAGAATTTGAACCTTTCATACCCCCTTCACAATAATCTCTAATTGGCATCTATACGTCAAGGAATTACAGTTCATTAATGAATACTAAAACTTTAACGTACCTAATACAGAAAATAATAAATAGTTGAAGGTCCAGCTCCTCAAATAAAAATAATTAAAACCTACACTTTGACTACCTTCTGTAGATTTCCACTCTCAAACCTTGCTTCAAACATCAGAGTATTGTCATAGTTATCCACAGGTTGCTTCAGGGGTGTTCGGTTGCCCCCTACTCGGGAATACACAAAGCAAGGCTCCTTGTAAGCTGATGACAGAAGAACACCATAAAGGTATCAAGCTATGTCTAAAGTATACAGATTATTCTGCGTAGAGTCACTAAGGATTTAAAATTTCAAAGTAATTTGACACTAACATACAGATTTGTTGAAGTAAGAAAGTCTGAGAGTATTCAGACTAGAAGAGCAATGCCCAAAATAAATTCATGTTATTTCTTACATTAAAAGTATTTATCCCATTTCTAATTATATGGAGTAAATGGTCCTGAACTTTCCCATTCACTATAAGTAACTTATAAAGCTGAACAAAAAAATATGAGCTGTTTTCATATATTTAGATAACACGCAGACTAGAATTATAATAATAGTGAAAGAAGATAAATACATGAAGTAAGCCCATGTTTAACCCTGACTTTCTTCCTGGGAATACTTTCTGATTACATCCTAAGAAGGTTCTTAGGATGGCACTTAAGAATAGTCTAACAGTCTTGCTGAGCTGATGAGGCATGACAGTTGCTTGCGGCTACTGAAATTTATGAGACGGGACACCAGAGAGAAGAAAGCTACATAGTTGGAGGGCCTCAACAGTCTATATGGTGGTTCCCTGGTCCATGGCTGAAGGCTTGGCTGTATAAGCACAGGATAAGATCCAGTAAGACAGGAGAATGCTACTCTCGTGCTGAGATATCAGATATGCAATTCTAGAATATACTGTAATTCCAACCTATCCAGAATGGAAAGACTTCATTGAGCACTTCAGGCATTCAATCATGACTCAAGAAAGGCTGCACGCTAGGCCTACGTACCACATCCAAGAGTAAGGACCATGACCTAGGACTAAATGAAGACTAAAACAAGATAAAATTTTGCCCTTACAAAAAATCTGCCCTTATAAAAAAATAAAACCAAGCCTGAAAGAAGCAAAATGATCTGCCAGCAATTTAGCTGCCTACCACAACAAAACGCAGCATAATTTTTAAAAAGAATACAGATTCCTACAACATATTTTCACAATGTCCTGAATATGATTAGGAAAAAATATGAAACATGAAGAAAAGCAGGAAAAATATGATACATAGTCTAACACACACACACACACACACACACAATTTTCAACAAACCCAAGATAACCCAAATGTTGGGATTAACAGAGGACTCTGAATATATATTTAAAGACTTATAGGAAAAGATAGAGATAATGAATAAACAGATCAAGTAAGCTCAAAAAACCCCTGAAAAACTACAAAAAAGACCCAAATGAAAAGTCTAGAAATAAAAATTACAATAACTGAAGTTAATGATTAGATAAGTTTGAGAAAAATTGAATACACAAATAAATACAATTATAAACATGCAAGGACAGAGAAGAAAAAAACAAGATCCGGTGACATGTGGAACATAGCTAGAAATGTAACACATGTGTAATTAGAATTCCAAAGGACAGAAGGGAAAGAATACAGAAAAAAATATGTGAAGAAATAATGGCTGAAAAGTTCTCAAAGTCTGGAAAGAAAACCCAACTCTATTAACCTATGGATCAAAGAAGTTCAGCAAACTTCAAGAGGATCAATATAAAGGTATCCAAGTCTAGGCAGATCATAGTCAAATCGCTGAAAACAGTCAGAGAGAGAAAGACACAGTATATATGTATGTAAGGGGCAATGATAAAAATTATGGCTAACTTTTTATTTAAGATAGATGATGTCACAAGACAATGGAACATTTTAAAGAAAAAAATCTTTAGAAGAAAAAAAAATATGAACCCAGAATTCTCTATACAGCCTGTTCTTTGGAGACTTCTCTTTCCTATAGCTACAGATCTGGAAACCATTTTGTCCTCTTACTCTTTCAGGCCTAGGACACACAATGATTTTGCTCAGCTAACAGATTTTGATGTTGCTTTACCATCCCTTGTGAGTTTCCCTTAATTCTGTCCACACTTTGGTAAGTTATCCTTTCATTAAACTTTCTTAAATTACTCCCAGTATGCTATTCAGTTCCTGACAAGACCCTGATTGACTTACCTCAACCATTTTAATATTTCATCAGATTTTATGTAAGTTATGTGTGGAACTTCTAAGGCAGGTTAGCCATGTAAATATTTGAAATTAAAAAATATCAGATGCTTGTCTTTACTCTGGTTCTTAAAAAATATGTGAGTATATGATTTCTAGAATTGCTTACTGTATAGGAAATAAACCTTGTATATTTTTGTTTTGCCAGTCCTTTAAATAAAATACATATGCTTCCTAAAGTTATCTCTAATATATGCTCCAAGATATAGAACTTTGATGGTGACACTGTGCAGGAATCCCATCCTTCCTTACACGGTGCTTCAGGAGTTTAGCATATAAGCTGAGACATATATGTTTTATTATTAGCATACTATCCTAAAGCGGATATGAGATTTTACATTACTAGAGCTCTCAAAGTACAAATACTGATCTTGACGGTTAAGAACACTTTTCCTGGGGCGCCTGGGTGGCTCAGTCGGTTGGGCGGCCGACTTCAGCTCAGGTCATGATCTTGCGGTCTGTGAGTTCGAGCCCCGTGTCGGGTTCTGTGCTGATGGCTCAGAGCTTGGAGCCTGCTTCAGTTTCTGTGTCTCCCACTCTCTCTGCCCCTCCCCTGCTCATATTCTGTCTCTATGTCTCTCAAAAATAAATAAAACGTTTAAAAAATTAAAAAAAAAAAGAACACGTTTCCTGAGCTATAATCTTAGATGTTATTTGCAGTGTGGGGTATTTTCCCCTTTTAAAGACGCAATCTCAAGAAATGCATCAAATCGGCATGAAATGAAAGTCATCTGAAAGATTTCATGACCTATCGATAGTTGCAGAACCCTCCACTGGATTAATCTTTGAAAGCCAACGTGAACACAATTCCTTTTAAATACCACTCTCCACTCCAGTGGGCAGTATGTTTTTTTTAAGCAACTTTGCATAAACTGCAGTAGACCTTCAAGAATATAATTAGCACTAAATCCACATTTGAATCAATCTGTAACCAAACATCTTGATGGCGACAGGGACTTCATGCTATTCTGCAGTTTCCATTATAAACAGCAATACAAATATAATTAAGAGATGAATCTAGATATCAAATTATATTTTATAGCAACATGTTTCATTATGTACCCACCATCTTCAGCTAGATAAACTACAGTATCTTCCTTGGAGTTTGGATAAAGGGGTCCCATCTCTAGACCTGTTGGGATATACACTGGCTCAGGATAAGAAGGAGTCCAATCTGGAGAAAAAAAGAAGAGAAAACGTTACTTGAATATTACCTCAGAATAAGACAGGAAATGTTTTTAAAGTTTATTTATTTATTTATTTATTTATTTATTTATTTATTTATTTATTTATTTTGAGAGAGTGAGTGAGCAGGGGAGAGACAGAGAGAGAGGGAAAGAGAGAGAATTCCAAGCTGACAGTGCAGAGCCTGATGTGGGGCTCGAACTCACAAACTGAGATCATGACCTGAACTAAAAACAAGCGCCAGATGCTTCACCCACTGAGCTGCCTAGGTGCCCCAATAAAACAGGAAATTTTTATCGTATATTTTCAAATTATTCACTGGTATTTTTAGTCTAAGATTTAGCATTTTATATAGGGCTGGATTTTACCAAGGGTTCATCCGAAGGGATAATGAACACTGTCACATTGTAACAAAACCCATAACATTTCATTTGTACTTTGTTCTAAATTATTAAAGTGAGTAGCTCGTGATTATTTTGTGTCATTATAGATTTTATACTGAAGTTCCCATTTTCCTGAGCACTTGATGACCTTTTGATCTGCCTCTGGGAATCCTGCTCGGTCTTTTTTTTCTCCCTTACCCTGCATCTTTAGCCTCTTGCTTGACAATGGTTGTCCTCAAAGCTTATACATGTTCAAATTTATTCTGTCTCCCCAAAGGAAGACTGTTATTGAAAACCCATTTTCTTCTTTAGCTACACCAGCTTTTCTTCTCTTCATTATTTTCAGAACCAAAATTCTTAAAAGTTGTCTGGACCATGCTGTAATACATGACCTTTTTTTGATCAAATTTTCGAACACGACCTAGTTGATTGGAGAAAGTACTTCACAGCCCAACTGCCCTAGTAGTTTCCACTTCTTAGCGGGACAAGAATTTGGACGACACATTCTCCTACTTTCCTTTTATCGTTAGCTGGTATGTGTCAGATTATGCATGGCTCTGGCAATACATTTGCTCCAACAGAGGGAGCCATACTCTATGATCCCGAATATATTCATTGGAACAATTTTTAAAAATGTGGTGATGAGAAACAAGTATTAGTTGACATTTTGAGGGTTGGGTACAACTGCTTTAGCAACAGAAGTGTATTTGACATATGAATATGGATCAAGTCTAGCTACAGAAAAAGAATAGAATATTGATGCAGACATGCACGAATACACATTGTAGCATTAACAGCACACAACCAAATAAACTGATAACAATAAGAAAATTATAACTAAAAACTAAAGCCTTAATCAACACAAACCAAATTTAATCATGAACTATTAAGATAGCCTTGATTCTGACCATTTTGGGAATTTCAGCTATTTACCTTTGTGCAAGCTTACTGTCAAAAGCTGCATGATTTCTTTAATTCCCAATTAAAGAAACAGTTCATTAATCTGTTTATACTCTTCTTTAACTACTTACTAATAAATAGTCCTTATTTGTAAAGAAGTATGAAACTTTATCACTGGAACTGGATAAAGAACGTATACAATGGGACCAAGTTTGCAGCTTATCAAAGGTCCCTTATTGAGGACGATATTTTGAGAATCAGTCTTAACCCACTTCAATCTAGCTTTTGCTCTTTGTAGTCTCATATCCACTACTCCGTGAAAGCTGTTCTTTCCATTGTATTTGAAAGGCTGTTGGATCGATGAATGGATAGTTGAACAACTCCGACTTGAACCACATGCTATCAGTCTGAACACGAGAGGCTAGAGACTGAGTAACGAAGGCCAACTGTGTATGTACTCCACGGAGACGTGACCAGCCCTGCGTAGAAACCCTGGATACCAAAGCTTGGATGAGCTTTCCTGACTGGTGATACTTCATGTGTGTTATCTCACATGGCTGGGCGTATGAAACACTGGCCAAAGTCACCATTAGAAGGGGACAACTGGAAGCTTATGCCTGCTTTCTCCTGGACTCTAGTCTATGTACCTTTTACCTTTGCTGATTTTTTTAACCTTTGCTGATGTTAATCTATCATTTCAATGTAATAAACCATAACCAAGAGTATAGCAGCTTTTTTGAGTTCTATGAGTCCTTCTATAATCATTGAACCTGAGGGTAATCGTGAAGACCCCCAACCACACTCATATAAATTGTCTGTATGACTATAAACTGTCACAGCTCTTCTTGGAGGGCAATTTGGCAGTATTATTTTAACCAGAAATCTAGGAATTTACTCCAACATCACACTCACACACACACTAGGACACATATAAAAGAATGTTCATGTAGTTCTGTTTGTCAGAGCCAAAGACTGGAAACATCTAAAATTCATTAATAAGGCACTGGTTACAGAACATATTGCTTATTCACTTAATTATATCTAATAAACCAATTTATAAAAGAAAGAGATTGATATATATGAGTTGATATGGAAAGACTTTCAAGATATATGGTTGTGTAGGACAGAGTTCTTTATAGCTAAACCAGAAAAAGCTCTATTTTTATATCTGGGGAAGTCTGGATATCAAGCTTTGACGGTTGGCCAAGATAAGGACAGTTAAGATTTATAACGTAGTATTTAAAGTCTGAAACTCCCCTGGTACCCACCGCGGGCAGTTGGTCTACTGATGGTTTTCATTTGGCAGAATCAGACAGCCTGGCTTGACCGTATGACCAGAGAGGCATAAACACTCAGCTGGGACCTTCTGGCTTAGAAGTCATCTGAAGCCTACATATATATATATATGTACGCATATATACATAGAGAGAGAGAGAGAGAGAGAGAGAGAGAGAGAGAGAGAGAGAGAGACTTCCTGTATGTATGTGTATGTGTGTGTGTATATATACGTGTGTGTGTGTGTGTGTGTGTGTGTATATATATATGTATAGAGAGAGAGAGAGAGAGAGGCGCTTATCCTTTCCCTTTTCTCCACCAAATAATATAAAGAGAAAAGTTAGTTTATAAGAATGCCCAAGTAGCATCTAATTTAAGTAAGTTTAGACCATTATAGTAAGTATAGACAGTTTTTAATTTTATTCACCAGTGAAGGTCAAATAAGATCTCTACCTGGCAATAATATTATTATAGCATCATAATATGCTACAATCAACATGAGGTGAAAAACAGCGGCAATGAGGAGGTGATAATGGGAGTGGGAACTGAGAAGATACGGCTGTAAACCACTGAGTGAAAACTAAATTTGAGGATGCACACATAAAGAAACATAAAAATAGGTACTGAAATATGCACTCCTCAGGTCCATAAAACATACACTGAAGGAAAGAAGCAGAAAGTGGGAAAGGGGAGAAAAAATGACAAAGGGGCACCAAGATATAGAAAGTAAGAGAGGAAGACAAATGGTAAAAGGGAGAACGCCAGAAGAAGGTGAAAGAGGAAAAAGATACACAGAGGAGAAGGAAGATATTGTGGGGGGGGGGAGGGGGGGAAGGAGTGGGAGGTCGGGAGAAAAAGAGAGCAAGACCACATAGCCAACCGGCATACCCTGTCTGCCACCTCACTCTATGTACGAGTTTGAGTGTGACTGGAACCATCATGCTGTTCGGAATTGTTGAGAATTATCAAACTCCGGCGCATATTTTAAGTCCCTCTTTTAAACACATGTGGCTTAAAACTGAAATGCAAGTATAAATGCACACCGGATTTTGAAGATTTCATATGAAAAAAAAAAGAATGCAAAATATTTTGGATATATTTGCCTTAAATAAATAAATATATATAAATATATATTTTTTTAAAGTTTATTTTTGAAAGAGAGCGAGTGCACAAGTGGGGAGGGGCAGACAGAGAGGGAGACACAGAATCTGAAGCAGTTCCAGGCTCTGAGCTGTCAGTACAGGGCCGGATGTGGGGCTTGAACTCATGGGCCATGAGGTCATGACCTGAACCAAAGCTGGATGCTTAACCAACTGAACCACCTAGGCGCCCCTAAATAAAATATATTTTTGAACAATTTCACTTATTTCTTTCTCTTTTAAAAATTTTTTTGTTATGTTTATTTTTGAGAGAGACAGAATGCAAGTGGGGAAGGGACAGACAGAGAGACAGAGAGAAAGAGACACATAATCCGAAGCAGGCTCTGGGCTCTGAGCTGTCAGCACAGAGCCCGATGTAGGGCTCGAACCCATGAAACGTGAGATCATGACCTGAGCCGAAGCTGGACACTCAACCGAGTGCCCCTCTTTTTCCTTTTTTTAAATGTGGCCACTAGAAAATTTTAAATGATACATACAGCTCATGTTATATTCCCGTTGGAATGCACTGTTCTAATACCATGAGTCTCCTCATTAAAATTAAGGTTGGCAAAGTAAGTTTGCTAATGTTTGAATCCAAAAACATCCAGGAACATACCAATATGCTGGACTTTTTCATCAATGACCTCACAATGGTACGGCCACCGTGTTGGACTCAGTGGACCAGAAGAAGAAACACCATACAAATCTCGCGGTTTACGAAGACGTGGCACCCATCTCCCTAGCTGATATTCCAACAGTATCTGGGTAGTCCGAGGGAAAAACGGGTCACTAACAGAGTCAGCTGAAAAAAGATTCAAACACGATCATGAGCGATAAGAAGCAAAACCCCAAACTCTATAATTTTTAAAATATATTCCTTTTTCCCTTCCAATACCATTAATTTGTAAATATTTGTGGATATTATTTTATAATTCATGCCTCTTAAAAAATATAATTACGGGGGCAAACGGGTGGCTCAGTCAGTTAAGCTTCTGACCCTTGATTTTGGCTCAGGTCACGATCTCACGGTTGTGAGATGGAGCCCCAAGGTGGCCTGTGCTTGAGAGTCTATCCCTCTCCCTCTGCCCATCCCTTGCTTGCACTCTCTCAAAAAAAAAACAAAAAAAATTATTATTAAAATTTTGTAACAACTGATCTTCACAACAGCTAAAAAGTAGTTTTTGACTTCTGATACTATTATTTTATGCTAAATTCCGTGCTACTCCAAAAACATTTATTTTTTGCAGTTTTTCTAGAAAACTGTCTACTGTTGAATCTTCTTAATCACACTGAGGCAATTATTTGCCCATGACCATAATTTCTCAGTGCCTACTGGGAGAATATTCTCAAAGGCTGCTAGTGAACTGTGTCACAAATTTTTCTGTTCTCATTCTAGGGTCACTGTGTGACACAACCCCAAGCGCATAAGTCACAACGAATACAACAGGGCTGCCCCAAGTAGGGAGCGCAGGGGCCCTGAACTATCAACGGGAAAACTGTGGGCATCAATTTGATGCGGAAAATCACCCCTCATGTACCTTGTCTTTACGCTGCTCTCCTTTCCTGTTTTCTCCTTACCTTTCACATGCTTCGTTCTCTGTTTGTCTGATTCCTCTTGCTCTTCTATCTCCAAAATGAGACTTTTTACCTAGAGTTAGTTTTGGGCTATTTTTGTGCGACAGCAGATACATCAAGCTGGACTAGGGTCAGACCAGCCGAGTTCTACTCTACCACTTTGTTTCCATATGATTTTGTTTGGCTAATGCAGCCTCTTTGAACATAAATTTTACGATACGTGAATAAGGAATAATAATACCTTCCTTGCTGCTTTTCAGGATTGTTATTTAGATCCACTTTTTTGACAGTTATTAAGCCTCTAATATTTCATTATGTGAACAGACCACATTTTGTCTAATTTACAGTATGACTCAAAAATGGCCAGGCAGCTATGAATTAGGAAATAAAACTAGATCCATATCTCAGACCATTCACGAGTGCAAATTATAGAGAAATTAAATACAAAATTCAAAGTATTTAGAGAAAACTTATATGATTATATTGATGACCTTCGGGTAGGGAAGGCCTCTGTAGCTTCAACAGATTTAAAAATAAAGAGCCACAAATGAATAACGATAAACTTAACAAGAAAATAATTCTAAATAATGGAAGCAGCATTAACAAAGAGGAAATGTAAATAGACGAGCATATGAAATAATTCTCAATTTCTTCAGCAATAAAGATGATGTTGGTTGAAACAGTGAGTTACCTCATTTTTTCCAACAGACTGACAAAATTTTAAAAAGAACAAAAGGGTGGTGAGATGTCCATAAACTAGAACTACGAATTCCCTGTGAGTATGGGTCTGGGTATGTGTGTAAGTGCAAAGAAAAAGGTCTAGGAAACATACCAAACTGCGAATAGCAGGGATCTCAAAAGACTTTTATGATGAAAGAAAGAAAGAAAGAAAGAAAGAAAGAAAGAAAGAAAGAAAGAGAGGAAGGAAGGAAGGAAAGGGAAGAAAAGAAAACAATTAAGGCCTTATCTTCAATTTCAGATAATCTGTGATACATACGTGAATATTTAGAAGAAATATTTTAGTATTTTAAAACTTTAAATACAACTCTAAATGTATATTTAAAAAAATCGAGTATACATCAAGATCCCACATATATGTACTTTTACAAGTGAATGGCTTTACTAAGAAAACTCTATACAGGCATACTTCATTTAAATAAACATGTATTTTAAAAACACTGTGTCTACTGTAACTCGAGTCCTCCGGTAAATTTAAAGAGCTAGTTATTTAAAGAAATGGCGATGTAAATGTTTATGTTAAGTGTAGTCCTTTATAAAGTAATGCCCCTTTTCTTCAGTTTCATTCAATATCAGGTTTACCTGAAACCTTCAAAGTTTGAGCTCCAAAAGATTCTTAGAAGAATGGATATATTTTCTCTCCTTATCCAGTGTCAGAATACATTCCTATATTATTCAATCTTTTTTTCTAGTTTCTCCATTTTCTTATTTTTCATTGACCTTGAGTGAATTTTTTATTTGTCAATTATTCACTCAAGGTTTTATCATAAAGAGAAGGGCGACTCTATGGAGAAGTCCAAACCTGTTAAAAGTGCACACGGGTGGATATCTTCGCCTACAAATGTCATGAAGTTATCCTCGTCCTAGAAGAAAAGAGTTTTAAAATATTCTTTTAAAAACCAACGGCTTCCAAATCCAGGAATTTTTTACATCTCTTTTAGTAGTGAGAATTGAGTGCCTCTTTTTAATCTTTAATAAATGAAAACATTATAGGATTCTTATGCACTACTGGTCTCAAAGTGCTAAACGCTTCAAATACCCTCAAACCTTCAAGTTTTCATCTTTCATCCCCTGTCTTTCCTTGGGTAAAGTCATATTAGTGACTGTAGGCAGGGAATAAAGTTTAAAGATGCTTGGTAAACTTGGCAACACAATTTAAACTATGAATAAAATTAACAGAAAGGAACAAAAAGAAAAAAGAAAAGAAGCACCAAAAGCCACAGACCTAACGGGTCGTACATTATCTGAGGGAGCTTATTTTGGGACCTTAACTTATAAACATGGTAATTTATATTTTACTAAAACGTGAAGGAAATCTCTCAGAAATATGTACTAGAACCAGGCAAACTATTTTGAAATACTGGGCTTTGTTTTTCCCTTTTTGTTCCTCCGTGTCCTTTCCTTTGTGACATCAGAGTCCCACATCAGGGTCACATTAAAACCATTATGGCGACACTCGGCAGATTTGGAACATAGGAGGCTGCAGTACATATTATGATGTAACACAGAATACATATAAGAATTATAAAAATAAAACCTTAGTAATGACTTAATGCACACTTTTAAGTAAAACTCAGAAGAATCTTAGCCAAAATATTTTCTCAAAAAACAATCCCAATACGTGTTCTCTTTCTAAATAGGGCATACTGCACACAGCAGTATCTTGGCTTTCAAATTATTTTCCAGCTTCAGTGACAAGTGATTTAAGCATCTAATTGATTTTTACATCCAACTGATCTCGCAAAATTTCTACTGGGAAATTTATATTTTATAACATAAGGTTTATCTGAAATTAAGTAGAATAAAGTTGAGAAAAACCTACTGATTCATCTTCATCACTGATGGTTCTGTCTGAGTAGTCTTCGTTTTCTGAATCTTCTGACATTTCTGGCAATATCTGGCTTGAAATTTATTATGTGGGTAGGCTGTAAAACAATGTCTAAGGGACTTGACAGTTTTCTGTTAAAGTTGAAGGTGTTTATTACATTAAACAGTACCCCAACCTTTTATTCAATGGTATTTCCTTAACTCTGACCACTGGCTTCTCTAAAAGCTATATTAGGACACAGCTAATTAGACATTCGATTTCAAAAAAATTGAAAATTTCCATTTCCATGAAAAAGAGACAAGGTCACAACGAAAGCCTAATCAAGTAAATAATGTAATTGAAAAAGGAATTTCTAGGCTACACAGCCAAATCATTCACATCCTCTATTTCCAATACCACAAAGCACAGTAAGCTCGGAATGATCCTGAGGTATTTAAAAAGATCATGGAGCAAAGAAAAATATTACAATTACTCGCACAATGAAATCTAACAATATAGTTTAAAAAGGTTTTTTTTTTTCTGCTTTAATTTGCAATTGACCAAAAGTTCAAATGACTACAACAGACTTTTTCTTTATATTTTGGTTAATATTCTGTAGACACCGTCTCTGTTCTAATATTCAATTATTCTTATTTAAATCTCAATAGCTAGCAGAAGGTTGTACTGGCGGGGACCACTGCTCCTTCCATGCAAACATCCTCCCAAGTGGTTAAGACAACAGAATAACAAATTCCTTGCTAAGATTCTATTGTTTTTGAGACCAAAGGAATTTACCAATTTCGAATCTATTGGTTTATCTTCCTCTCTACAGAGAGCAAACAACTCATGCAAAAGAGATGACACCTCAAGTATTAAGAGACTGAAGTTTCAGTCTGGAGGATAGCCACAACCCCAAATTTGGAAAACTTGGCATAAATCCTGACTCTATTTCCTAACACGAACACAGGAGGCACACCAACGTGCTGACCTGAGTAGTGTAACACCTGAGCGTCAGGAAAACCACAGACACTGATTATCTAATGGGCTCTTCCTGTGGGTCTTCCACGTCTGAAGCAGAAGAGGCAAAAGCAGGCGCTTCCACGCCCAGCCGCGCAGGGCAGGTGTGCGGGCTGGCACGGTGACTTTCTCAGTGGGGAGGACTTTAAGCCCCAAGTAGTGTCTCGGAAGTGTGCCTCCCACGCTCACTTCTGGACCCGGCAGTGTGGGGAAGAGCTCATTTTCTGGGACGCGCGGTCTTTCCAAGCGCGCTCACTTCCCGCAGGGGTCGGCGCGTCTGCGATGTCTCTTCCTTCCGGGCCTCCTCGGCCGGGCCCTCGCCCCCGCCCCGAGTCCTCCGCCCAGGCCAGTGGTCCCACCCCTGCGGGGAGCAGCCGTCCCGCCCTAGACAGCTAGGGTCCAGCGCCTGGAAGGAACGCGGGGATATTTCAACAACTTCAGCCACGCCCTTCTCCGAGAGGCGAGGCCCTTCGTTTCCAGGGCAACGGGACCACCCTCGCGAGACTTCCGAGAGACCTCGGGAATCACCTAGCGACTGGGGCTGAGGGAAAGCGCCCACGCGGGATTTCGGCCAGAGGAAGGGGAGAGCCCAGAAGATGACGGGAACTAGGGGCCGAGAAGCAGGGGGCGGGGAGAATCCCAGACTGCGTTAGAGTGGAGTGCTCTAGCGAGCGGGGAAATTTATTTATTTATTTAATTTTTAAAAAAATATTTATTTTTTAGAGAGAGAGAGACACACACACACACACAGAGCACAAGTGGAGGGTGGGGCAGAGAGAGGGAGACACAGAATCCGAAGCAGGCTCCAGGCTCTGAGCGGTCAGCACAGAGCCCGTCGTGGGGCTCGAACTCTTGAACTCTGAGATGATGACCTGAGCTGAAGTCCAATGATGCTTAACCGACGCTTAACCAACTGAGCCACCCAGGCGCCCCCCAGCGGGGAAATTTAGTAGGAGTGGAGAAGACCGGGCAGTGATTTGTCCCTTCAGTTCTCCATATACAGTGACCTTTTTCCAAGGAGGCCGTAGAATGTACTGGTTAAGACTTGAGCCTTACTGGTCCTTGTACCCACACAGCTGCATTCTACAACGATTGTGACTAATAATCTTTTTTCAGGAAACGAGACTTCTTTCTACTTGAGAGAGGAGTGATAGATATACTAGGGTGAACTTTAAATTATCAGCTCAGAGATTCTTTATCATAATTGTTAGCAAATGTGTTGAACTTTCGGACCTTCTGAGGCACTGCCCTTTACGTGCATTGTCTTTTCTAATTAAATATGGCCTTTCCGTAACAGACTTAGACACCCTGGTACTTAAGGGACTCGAAGACCTACTTGAATTCTTCTTGATTTCCCCCCTGTCTTTTGCTCTGGGGGATAATTTATTTGAAACCGTTGTCCAAGTGTAGCTGTAAAAAAGTCTTATGATGTTTGGAAATTTTTTTTACTGTCTTTTTAAGTTCTTTTGGCTGGTATATTGATTAAATTAACACGAGAAAAAGAAGTTTAATTTCTTTCCCATGGGCACCTGACATTGGCATGAGAGGTTCCAAGACAGGCAATTGAGGCTCATGCCATCAGAGATGGTGGGGTCCGGGGCTTCAGAGGGAAGGAAGATACTTCATAGGAAGATGGGAAGAGCAAATGTTTGGTAAACGAATGTTCACCTGCCTTTGCCCCGCAGAGACAATGGGACACAGAGAGGAATTTGAACACGCGTGCCCTGCCAAGCTCCCTCCAGCTTACTATCCCTAGTGCATGCTTTGTGTAGTTATCTCTGGTGATAGCTGTTTTCCCCGACCAGGCACTCTAAATTCTTAGAGGCAGTTAAGGGGGAGATGAAAAGCTCTTCCTGAGTCTTTGGGCCTAGATTGTCTTCAGCTCGAAAAAAAATCTGCGCGCCAAGCGGCACATTTGTGGATGCTTGCTCTGAACCCCATCAGGTGCCTTGTTGTACCTTGTTTTATGCCATACATATGTAACTAAAGGTGACACGCGCAGAGAATATTTAAATATGGACTCTCTTTTTTCTGTTGGGTTTTAGAGCCACGGTTGCAAGCCATTGGATGTCAGATACACAAGGTGAAGCCCCAAGAAATGGCCTGACCAGGTTACACAAGAAATTAAAGGCAAAGCGGGGACTTAAGTCTCATGATTTTTAGTCCAAATATTTACACGATCATATTTCAAGTGATCCTATAGAGAAAAATTATTTTAGCACATATTTAAGAATTACAAAAACCTTTGAAAATCACAGTCATTTATTCTTTCATTAATTCAATTAATTTTTCTTGAATGCCCACTACTTGCAGCATAAGGCTGTTGCAGGAAACCAAACAGCCGTTCCTCATGGAGATTGTGGGAGAAGATAGACAAACCAATGAAAAAAACTCACTCAGGTGGTGATAACTGCTATGGAGAGAAATAAAGCAGGGAAAAATAAAGGGCACTGGAAGTACTCGGGGTGGGTGGGCCTGGGTAGGGGTAGCTCGCTCGCTCTCTCTCTCTCGTAAAGTAAATGCCAACACGCAACATGGGGCTCAAACTCAGGACCATGAGCTCAAGAGTAACATACTCTACCCACCGAGCCAGCCAGGTGCCCTAGGGTAGCTCTTTTGATAGGGCGTCCAGAGAAGACTGTGTGACCAGGAGGCGTTTGAGCAGAGACCAAAAGCAAAAGGATGAGCAGCGCTGATGTCCGGGGAGGACCTGCCGGGCAGGGAAAATGGCAAGAACAAAGGCTTGAATTCTACTAGGCAGTACTGTTTAGGCCGAACATAGCTGGGGTCAGTATCGTTATCAGGAAAGAGGTTTCATTACGATTTCTTAAGTAACTTTTAAATGGTTTTAACTACCTGCTTCTTTTTTACTTTTTTTTTTCACTTGATTTCAGACAGTAGTATGTAGTGAAATTCTTTAAGTTAGAGCAGAAGTAAGGCCTGGAGTAAGCTTCTACTAAGGACTTTGTCAGTCTGAGTTTTTGTTCCCCTTCCCTATCATCTTATCTGAGAAGCTCACAGGACAGACTCCTTATATAGACAACTTCGACTTCTTGGCAAGGCAACTTCACGCCTCGCCAACTTCCCCTCCTCCTATCTTCTGGTGAATTTATCTACTCTAAGCCTGCAGGATAAAAGGCAATATCATTAGAGCAAGAACAGAGGAAAAGAAAAACCGAAACAACACTCCAAAGAGCACAATTCCTAGTGTGAGAATCAGGAGGAAAATTCTCTTTAGCAACATGGCCAAATGGAAGTTGCGTTAGGAATGTAATTTGTGTCAGGATATCACTTTGAAGTTGCTGAGCAGAGACTTAAATGCAGCGACTAGGGCGATCAGAGTTATCTGTGACATCACAGGAGTTAGCGGTTATGTGGCTGTCAAGGCTTTGTAACAGTTTGGCTGAGGAAGCCATACTAGGTACTGGAGCCCTGGGTTCTCCAGTACCTATCTCGGCTTTCCTCAGACTATCTGGGTCTAGAATGTCCTGCTCTAGGGCCAAACTTCTGGAACTGTTTCCGAGATCAGACCTTGAGATCTGCCCCAGCCAGTTAACTAACCAAGACTCAGCTCAAGTGTCATCCCCATAGTGAAGCCCTTCCGTATCCCTCTCTCATTGGCTCAGTTAATATTATTCGTTTGTAAAATGTGTCTAAATTTGGGGACTACAGTGAAGCATTATTCTCCTAAACCCTTGGAAGTGAGGTTAGTAAGAATGCCCCCTGCCTGCTCAACAAATAATGGATAGGATGAATCACCTCAGAGAAAGAACGGTTCCCCACCCCACCGCCACCAATAACTGTCCCTGAACTGTGCAACGGCGAAGTCCCCTTTTCCACGGAGGACGTGTCGCCACGTTCCAAAACTCGCTAGCCACTTTCAGCTACTCAGACCGTTTCGTTTTGGAATTTAAGATTTTATTCTGAAATTTCGTGTTAAGCACGTATTAAATGTCAGTTTCAAACTGGAAGCAAAGTCTTCCTCCTCCTCACCTGCCCCCCTCCTCACCCCCAGCAGTGCGGGATAGGGTAGATCTATCCCTACCTCTGATGTCTTGGGAAGTGGGAGTGAGTTGGTGTTTTGCTATTTACATTCATCCTGGCTTCCTCTCCTGTGCCAGGTCCTTGTTATGTTAGGATGAGCAGGGGCCGGGGAGGGAAAGGGCAAATGTCTCTAACTGGGCCAAAGTGCAGTCTACATGCGCGGTTGGTCTCAAGTGCTGTTCTTGCTCCTTGTGGGCTACGTGAGGGTGGTGACGGGGACATGCTCCCTAACGAGAGGCTTTCTTCAAGGCACACTCCGAGGCAATAGCAATCTCTTGTGAGAGACTGTGGGGAATAGAGATTAGGAGAGTGGGCTCAAGAGCCATCTGCCTGGGGGCAAATATTCTGCGACTTAATAGCTGTATGATCTTGAGCAAATTCTTTACCTTCTCTGTGCCTCGATTTATTTACATCTAGGGTGGGGATACTGAAGTACAGAAGGTCCCCTGCTTACGACGGTTCAACTTACGATTTTTCAACTTTACAATGGTATGAAAGCAATACGATTTCAGTAGAAACTACCCGGAGTTTTAAATTTGAATCTTTTCCTGGGTCGCCCCATATGGTCCTAGCCATACGCGGAGTGACCCTCCCTCACAATGCTGGGCAGTGACAGGGAGCCACAGCTCTCAGTCAGCGACGCAGTCATGAGGATCAACAATCAATATATACTTATAACCATTCTGTCCCCATTCGACCATCCTGTTTTCCACTTTCGGTACAATAGTCAATAAATTACCAGAGATATCCAATGCTTTGTTATCACATAGGCTTTGTGTTACATAACTTGCTCAGCTGTAGGCTGATACAAATCTAGGCTTATATATGTTGAAGGTAGGATAGGCTGAGCAACAATGTTTGATTGGTTGTGTGTGTTAAATGCATTTTCAACTTAGGATATTTTCAACTTATGGTGGGCTTATTGGGATGTTACCCTGTCATAAGAAGAGAGATCTGTAGTGCCGATCCTGCGGGTTTGTTGTGAGGCTTCGATGAGTGAACAACATGTAAAGTGCTTAGAAAGTGCCTGGAACATGGTACAGACCCAATAAATGTTAGACGTCATTATCATTCGACCAATGGACCTCCAATTGGTGACAATGATACCATATCATATCAGTCAGATACTTGGGCCTCTACTTGCCTTGCTGTGATGATCCCTGCATGATGAAAGAGTGTCACCACCGACCCAGTGTCATCTTCACAAGCAGCTCTAGGACTGGTGGGCACATATGGGACCTATCTGTCTTCTATACACTGGCACAGTGCTGTCCTATCTGGCCTGTTCCTTTTAATTCTCCCTTTCTATGAGATCAGGTAGCATAGAGACAAATTAGCCAACTCCCGGCGAGGCAGCCATCCAACAGGGAACAAAATGCCAGCAGCCTCCCCTTCAGTCAGACTCCCCTCTAGTCCTTAGTGATTCTCTTGGAAGCCTCTGCCCTTGGAAATAGCACCTTAGTTCACAGAAAAATAATGCTGCTCACAGGAGCCTAGTGTTCCCATGAGGGCAATTTCTTATTGCAGACGAGTGCACTGCCTTTCTGACTTTATATAGTATACTGGGTTTCTGAGCATGATTAATTTACTGGTACAGCCATAAAAGAAAAAAAAAAAAGATTCCTTCTCTGGATGCTGACCAAATCGTTTTTTCAGGCTGTAAAGCTTAATAGCAGAGCTTGGACTGAAGCATGTTAATGCGGCCCAGTTAGCCTTCTTAGGAGCAGCTGGTCACCTTTGTCCTGGAAGTACCCTTTCGAGTTTCTTTTAGACGACTCTGTCCTCTGGGCCTCTGTCTTAACCTACCCGTCATAACGTCAACACTTTATTGCATTTAATCTATTTATTTCGGTTTCCTGCTATTTAATGTTAAAGCCCCTTAAGGGCAGGGGCTGGGCCTTTATGGCTAGTGCCTAATGTTGACTGATATTTGTAGGTCTTCAATCAATATGCATAAAGGTTTTGCCGAGTGTTTAGCATGTGAAAGGTACAGTGCTAACAGCTAAGGGGGCGAGGTGATGGAAGATCTGGTTATTACCAACGCGGAAAATACGCTCTGGTTGAGCCAGCAGGATCCGTGTTGAGCTGAGGATTCTTCTGCTGTACAGCTATATAACACTTGGGATACATCTCTGCTTAGGACCCACCAATCAGTAATGTTCACATGTAGTTTTCTCTTAATAGTTTCTGAGTCTTTGGGAGAGAGGGTCTGAGCTTTCCCTTTGCATCGCGGTTGCCGAGTCCAGTGCCTGATGGTCACAAGGCAGGCACTCCACAGGGGTATTAAATAGCAAACCAGAGTAAAGGTTCAGAGACAAGTGGGTGTGTTGAGGTCATAGAGTAAGTTTTTTAGATAAAGTGGACTCGGACTTGGTTTCGATGAACTTAGGAAGGGAAAAAATAAGGCTGATGTGTTAGATAAGGGACCATATGAGAAGACAGATCAGAACGTACACTGTATCTTCTGGAGAGATGTCGGTAAAAATATTTAACAAGTAACTGAAAAACACAGGCCTGATGGGCATGAGGGATGTCAGTTTCCAAGATGTAGTCTTGGGAAAACTGGACCCTGTCTGGCAAAAGGGAGTGGTTTTCAGTGTGATCCACGGGACGGGACCTGAGCGGCATTAGCATCACGTGAGAATTTGGTAGAGATGCCAGTCCTCGCACCTGAATCAGAAACTCTGGGGTGACGCAGTCCGGGCTCTAACAGGCCGTCCGGAGGATCCTGATGCACCCCACCCTACAGTTTGAGAACAACTAGCATAGGGGGTTAAGAATGTGGACTCTGGAACCAGAACACATAGCTGGATGACCTTGGATAAGTCATTTAACCTCTCTGGGTCTCAGGTGCCTTATAAATTGGAGATAGTAAATGGCACCTGTGTTCCAAGGTTGATGTAAGGCTTAAGACAGTTCATACAGAAAGTGAGGTATCATAGCAAGGGACTGGATTCTGTTTTTAGTGAGAATCTTTGGAGCGCACGTTCCCACACAGAGCCGAGGGTGAGAGACCTTGCCACCTGAGATGGGTTCCCCAGTGCCGCAGCCGCAGCCACTGCAGCATCACCTGGGAACCTATTAGAAACGCAGCATCTCAGGCCCTCCCCACTCCTATAGTATCAGAATCTGCATTTTACAAATAGGTATTTGAATACCAAAGCAGTATTCTACAGCTCAGCTCTAGGCCTACTGAATAAGAATCTCCTGGGACTGGAACCTACATGTCTCCACGACTTCTACCATTGATTCCGATGTTCACCCAGGATTTAGAAACCCTCGTGCACTTAAGACAGCTGATTTCCATCATCTGAAAAAACTCAAAGCACCTGTGATGCTAAACTTGGCAGACACTAGACATACAAAAGACAGCATTACTTTTCTAAGAAAAGTAGGTTTGTGTGGAAGAATGGTAGGGAAGGCTAAAAACTAGCTAAGAAATTAATCTTGTGTTCTGTAGGACTATAGTTCTTTCACATTATTTTTATATTAGTACATTTCATATGAGTTTATTGAATGAATGTTCTTTATCCAGCCAGAATTGGCCAGTTGGGCCTTCTACCACATATTTTCATGAGACATTTTTGGGAAACCATATTTCAATGGAGCAAAAGCCAACATCACTAAAAGCATGTCTTGGCAAAACTCTGCTATTAACTCTGCATTAAAGTAAAGCAAGAGGCCAGCCATCTTCATGCAGCTGAAACGAAG
Organism: Paguma larvata; assembly: GCA_030068075.1. Lineage (NCBI taxonomy): Eukaryota > Metazoa > Chordata > Mammalia > Carnivora > Viverridae > Paguma > Paguma larvata. The sequence goes on along the minus strand of CM057834.1, from coordinate 85,447,062 downwards.
GGCTGAGATGACAAAGTAATTATAAATCTGGGAACAAAAAATGTTATTAAACAAACCTCTCAGAAGTCTAAAAAGTCTACTACAAAACTTGGCAGCGGTGCATCCAGAAGAGAATTTATGAATTAGGTTGCTCATGAAATCATCATATTACTGATCAAACACCATTATGTGTGGTGCACTGGGTATACTTTTGGGGGTATGAAAGAATATAAGGCAAATACTTTTTTTTTTATCTTATTACCCCAGGCTGAAATAGTTTCTCCCCCATCTAAACACTGACAATCATGTACTACATAATTCTTTGACAGTTATGTCCTAGAACCTTGTGATATTTTCTCTCAAATTCTTGAATTGTTAATATTTTATAACTTTTCATATCTATCATCTATCATTTGTCTCCCCACTAGGGCAATACAGTTGTTCCCCAAATGTAGGAAGGTGGCAATCTGTGAAAGGACCAGATTACTTCAAGCTCACCCTTACTTTCAGGAAGCAGCTCTCTGTAGACCCATGAGTGGGAAGGAGTGTAATGAATCCTCATCTTTGACAGAATATTCTTTTTTTCCTTTAGCCCCACTGGATTGCCAAAGGTCTACCTCACTCTTGTAGATCACTGTACGCTCTGAAGCAGAAGTAGCCCTAGCATAAAGGCAAGAGAGAATAAGTGCATCGAACAGGTGGCACATATTAAGATGCTATTTAAATGAGAAAATATCACATTAAGTATAAAAGGACTAAATATTCCAGGTAAAACTCAAAGACAATCAGACTAGACTAAAGCCTGAACCCAAACCATATGATTTTCAGACATGCGTCTAAAACTAAAGGCTACACAAAGGCTGAAAGGAGCGGAAAAAGTTATGTCATGCAAGTGTTAACCAAAAGAAAGCCACTGTAGCAATATTAAGAATAGGAAAAATTAACTTTAGGGCAAAAATTTTCACTATGTAGATAGAGGGTTATTTCATATTGTTAAATATTCAATTAACTAGGAAGGCACAATGATTCTAGATTTGTACATGCACCTAAAACATTATCTCAAAATATGGAAAGCAAAATTAATAAAATTACAAGGAAAATACAGACAAATCCATAGTCATATGGGGAGATTTTCACATGCCTTTCTCAACAGTAGATATGGAACAAAAAAAATCAGTAAGGATATAGAATGTTTGGACAACATGATTAATAAGCTTGACACAAATAGACATAGCACTTAAATCAAGACCTTATTAGGTCATTTCCTTGGTCCTATGGAAGAACACATGTTTACAGTCATGAGATTTTTAAAAATTCTTTCTTCCATGGGGAGCACACACGCAAGCAAGAGTACGAAAGAAACCTATAATAAAGATGTTTCTACAACATACTCTTGTATGTATAGACTCTTTAAACTTATAACCTGAATATGCATGTGGTAAAATTAAATTTCACCCATCCCTAATCCTATTAGTTTGGCACCAATACCACAGATTGTATTCTTTTCATTGTTTAATTATGTGAATGGATTTTGATGACGATTACTGTGGTGTCTTTTTGGTTTTTTTTATAGTTAACATACAGTATTATATTAGTTTCTGATATACAGTACAGCGATTCAACAATTCTAGTCAGCACCCGGTATTCGCATCACAATAAGTATACTCTTAGTTCCCTTCAACTATTTCGCCTACACTCCTCGCTACCTCCCCTCTGGTAGCCATTAAAACTGATCATCCTTCTCTGTTAGGACGTAGAAGTAGAAAGTACTAATTATTTTTTAAGTTGCATAACTTAGCTAATTCCGTTTAATCTTATGGCAAGATTGAGGGGACTGTTCAGGAGCTCTGGGCTCATAATTTAAACTTTTATGAAAAGAACCTCATATATTCCAACAGTGTTATATAAATATGGAAAATTACTATGAAAAAAGTCTTTGGGTTTAAACATTATTGTCAGTGCCTTGCAAATAGTTAAGTACTCTGCAAACGAAGGGTATATATTAAATGGCCATTTCTACTATAAAAGACACTACCTTTGGGGAACCAGTACTTCCATCTTAGGAACAAGAGGGGTGGTGTATGACAAGATGAGGAATGAGGGAGGATGCAGAAAGTTTGATAATTTTTTTAATCCCTCCTTTCAACCTTTTGTATACATGTTTGATCAGTGTCCATATCGGAGCAATTTTCACTATTTTATTATAAACATTGCCTGTAATAAGAATTATTTTAAAAATATGAATGGCTTTTCTTTTTTAAAGAGTGAAACCAAGACTCAATCTGAAATATACATTTTGCTATGCCACCATATTTGTTAAAACAGATATAACTCTCATTTGTAATCAATATAGTACATAGAAATAAACAAGGCAAAGACATTTGGAGGAATTTCATTTATTGTGGATGCATTTTCACAATATATATTTATTGCAGCGATCAATTATCAGTGAAAAATATAGTGTTTATAAAATTTTTAGGAATGGCAGATTCACAGAACATGCTAGTCACCTTGCAGTCTTACCTCTTAAAGATAACAAAGAAATTGTAATCAAACAAGTAAACAAGGAATTTATTTTTCAAAAGCTTAAATCCAAACTGAACAAAGGTCTACCCTAAAACTTATTCCATCCAATATTGGAATAAAAGTCAGGATCGATATATTCTCTTCTCAACTTTAGACTTTCTAGAAAAAATATATAATAGTGATCACGAGAAGCTCTTATTCAAAAGTACAACAAAGCAATGTTACCTCACCATTGGCCTTAATTCAAAACTTTGATCCATTTCACTCCAATTATGGAAGTCGATGCTAAATTAGGCACTGCACGTGAATTCTAGTTCATTTTATCATAGACTCATGTCTACTGTGTCATAGGTGGTTGACCTGTGCAATCTTGGTGGCTTTCCTTCCTTTGGCCCAGGTGTGCTACAGCTACAGGATTCAACAACTCTTTACTGATTTATGACTTTGAAAGGCAGTGGTCACTCCTCACGCCAGTCTTGCCCTGGCAAGCTCTTCCAGGCCAATACCATAGATTAGAAAAGAGGCATTTGCGAGGCTCCCGCATTGTGGCAGGAATTGAGACTAAGACAATTTTGGTTAAGTCAAATGAGGTATAAGTTTATAGAATTACACTGTATGTATATCTCTATTCTAGAACATATTGCCAAGACACTGGAGTACTCCTTTATCATCTGTTGTGAAGAATAGATGAACACTTATAAGCTAAAATAAGATCTGATATCTAGATTGTGTGTGTAAAATATAAAAATGACAAGTCAATAGACTTGGGGGAAAAAGGTAAAACTAATAAAAGTTACATATAGTTTTTAAAACTTCAACACATTATCAACTCAAGACAAGTACCAATGACTAAAAAAAATAAGAAAGCTTAATTTAAAAGGCATTTCAGTCTGTTAATAATGAAGTACTGTCATGACTCCTAAATATTGGCTTTTGCTCACTTTTCTTCTCTACTTCCAGACATTAGTCAATGTTGGTTACAGTATATCCATATATGGAATTCCAATCTGTACAATTTTGCAACTAAAATTCTTGTTTTTAAATTTTAGAGAAGGAGGATACCTCATTTGTCATCTAAGACAACCTACTGCGGACCTGATTTTAAGAAAAGAATACAGTTCTGAGCAAGCTTTGAGTTTGACCCAGATGGTAGAGTTAGTACAATTCACACTGGACTTCAAGATTGTTTTTAATTATAAACTAAATACTATGCTTTATAGAAAATGTCAACTCATTCTGACACTTCTAATCTCTCTTTTCTTCTTACAGGTTATTGGGCATTGGAAACATATCATACCTATTCTGCCATGTCTCTATTGGCAAATATGAAATATTAATATAATATTGTGATTTTTAATTTTTAAAAAGCTGTGATATTGGCTAGTTACAAGGACATACTGCTAAATATAATAGTCTAGCACATAAAAAAGCTTTCTACCATTAGTGTGTTTGTATACGTGTATGCACATACATACATGATCAGGTCATCTAAAATGTGGTTCGCTATCACTACCGAAAAGATCCACAAAGCAACCAACCTAAAGAGTCAGTACCAATGTCGGCTAACGTCATAGTCCAATTTAGATATTCATCAGCACGAAAAAAGTAATACCTTAACAGTACATCTTTTTTTTTTCTTTCTTTCTTTTTTTAAGACAATCATTATTGCAGTATCTCGAATCTGAAATGAGTTACTTTCAGAAAGCGTTACAATTGCCCACCAAGATAATTTCTTCCATGCTTTATTCTAAAGTGCAGAAACAACATGACTTCTGTATTTAAAATAAGAAAACCAAAACAAAACCACTACGGTTCATTTTTCTGGACACTGCACACATTCCTCAGGCAATTTTCAACTTGAATCTCCTTGTGTTGACCTCCGATGTGGTTGGTATCACTGTGCAGACACAGAGTTATGATGATCAGTAGGAAAGTGTCTATTTCACAGCATGGGTTTCTTTAGAAACAGGCTCCTGTGCAAAGGCAGTACTTTTACCATGAACATCTCTAGACTGTGATTATTAAATATAGTGATAATATACATGGGTTTACTGGGATAATGAAACATAAAACAAAAGGAAATGAACTCAATTTAGTAAATCAACATAAATATAAAACAGAGCAAACTAGCCCTCTTCAACAGAGCTGGTCCAGCATCTTGAAGTGGCTACTTTGGCTTCTTTCTTGAACTGTCTCAAACCTGCTAAGAGAAGAGAGCTTTAAATCTGGAGGCCATGGTGTTTCAGCCAGATGTTTTGTGTCAGAAGAAGAAAAAAATAATTGTAATATGGTACGAATAAATATTTATGAAAGGGAGGATTACTGCCGGTATTCTATTCAAATATGTTCCTTGTCTTCTAGTCTACCCTCTCTTCTGTTGATTTTTTTACTTTCTTCTTTCTTTCTTCTTTTTATTCCCCCTTCCCTATCTTGATCTTTAGCCTTGTTTGTGATATTCATAGTCAAGGAGTTATGTTTTTTTAAACTCCACTTGAAGGGCCAGGAATCTGTAGTTTGTCTTCCAGAACAGGCACACGTGACTGGATGGGTCAGTCTTGGCCATGTCAAGGACAACAGAGAAGTGGAATGTGCTTATTTTTTATTTCTTCCCGTCTATTCTTTTTTTAAATACATTTTTAATGTTTATTTATTTTCGAGAGACAGAGAAAGAGAGAGACAGGGCATGAGCAGGTGAGGGGCAGAGAGAGAGACACAGAATCCGAATCTGTGATGACAGCTCAGAGCCCGATGTGGGGCTTGAACTCATGAACCGTGAGATCACGATCTGAGCCAAAGTCGGATGTTTAACCGACAGAGCCACCCCTCTTCCTTTCTGTTCTTAACACCCCTACCCTCGAAACTTATCTGGCCCACGGTCTTATTTGTATACCATTTCTTTTCTTCAGTTAGCTACTAAAAATCCTTACTGATGTAGTCACAAATATTAGTGCTGTGACTCTGCATTTTCAAATGAGTACTTCCATCTCAAAGGAATGATTGCACGACACGTAGTGAGCTTGACATTTTGGAGCAAAGGAGCCATCTACTCTGCTACCTCATAAGATAAGCTCTGGGCCTCGTGGTTTTCTTCTTACTATTATTAAGGTACAGAAAGTTTCATGGTATAGACTGAGGAGGAGGGGGCAATGTGTATGAAGACTCACCCTGTCACCTTCCCACCTGTACTACCATGCTGCACAATTCTAAGGAGTCCCGTTCATGTTGTGTTGCACATGAGTGGAGCTCTCTTGAGTTTTACCATTCCAGATTATACCTGTACGCCACTGCCCAGAACCCGGGCTCAGAGGAATGTTATCCTCTGGAGAGGCTCCATTAAACTGGTACTGAAGGGCTACAGACAGCTGGCACCCTCTACTCAGAAATCAAACTACACACACACTTGGACGGCCATTTCTGAGCTGCTAGAGGGGCCATAATGGCTTAGGCCAACAAAAGTTCATTCTTTGCCTTAAAAAGGAAACTAATAAGCAATCCCCCTACCCTCCTCCACTGGGAGAAAACTGAGCAAAGAACTTTAAAACTTTATATTTTCTGCTAAATATGCAATCCTCAAAAGCAAGCAGCATGCATAATGGTTAAGAATGCAGGCTCAGACCAGATTGCCTGAGTTTCAATGCAGGCTTTGCTAAAGTTCGTGCCTCTGTGCTTTGTTTTCCTCAGCTCTAAATTAAATGGAAGTAATAATAAAACCCACTTCACAGGGCAGTTGAGATAAGAAGTTAAGAAGGCAGAACAGTCTCCTGCATAGAGCAGACACTCAGAAAGCGTAGTGGTGATAATTTTTACTAGGTACTTCTAATATATTTAGCCATGACTTAAAAACTTATTTAAAAATCACCTTAGTAGGGAGACTGGGCTAGTGGATTTAATTGGAATGTAAGAGGAATCAATAACTGATCGAGAGATGGAACAGCACACTTGGGCAGCTGTGCCAGACTTAGAAGCAGGGACGAGGAAGTGATTCTCTCACTTGAGAAACTGGATCCTGAGGTGATCCTCGTCCTGGGTTTGCTGGAAAAGTGCCTCTAAACTGACCTATAAGCAGACTGTTCTAATTCTGCTTATTAGTTGCCCTCTGATTTCTCTCTTTTCCATTTTTCCTCTATTAAAGGGAGAATACTGGGCTTGATGCTTCAAATGGGGCAGGGCTACAATTAGAAGTTGAATTAGCTGGACAAGAAGGGGTCTTATATTCAGCCTGTGCATCATTTAGATATTGTCCAGAGCCTCCTTTGTGAAGAGTGAGGAATGAGCATAGCCTTTGACCAGAAGACCAAGAAAACCAAAACAAAACAAAAAGACAAATCCAAGCATTCTTAGCTACAAGTTTTCATAGGGTAGCAAGTTTTGCCTAACTTTTAAATATTATTTTAAGTTTTTGCCATAGCATCCTTGGGTCATAGGCTGCTGGCAAGGTAATAGTTCCAGAAAGCAGCTTTGGAGCCATTCAGGGAGACAGATGTTTTTCCCTAGGTGATCTTCAAATGACTGTCATTCCAGGCCTGCACCATGTAAGGAAGTGTGAACCATGCTTATACAATACGACCTTTGTAGTCAACACTCCTAACACTGTGCCATTTCTAGAATGTCTTGCTGGGAACTACCCCATGGGTTTGGACTGTGTATGTTGCATGACTCACAAGCCTACAATTCCGAAGGCTCTGTGAACTTTGCCTGTCACTGTACCATATATAAGTGTTTAGAAGCCGACTGTCACCCAGACAAGCTCTGTGGATCTGTGACATTTCTCATCTGACCCTGGGCCATCATACTGCAGGATAAAGCAGGAAAAGAACCTATGAAAAACAAATCTTCCCAGAAAATTACCTTAGTGGGAGAAGTGACCTTATCCACAGATTGCTTTTCCCAAAGGTTCCGCTTGCCAGACACGTCTCCTGGCCTCAAATCCTAATAAGGAAAAGCAGAGAAAATAGGTAGGGTGGCCATTTCTATTTTCTGGCCAAATCTAAAGAAGTCACCACTTCTGTTATTCGTTTGAATCAATTGCTTGTTTAATACCCTTTATCCTAGTGATCTGAAATGGATGGACTCAAAAGGATCATTAGCCACGGTTTGGTTTTACATAGAACTTGATCTATGTTATGATGTGAGAATGAGCTTGAATTATCCAGCATTTAGTTCCTATCCTCGACCAAGAGCTTGCTGTTAATGGATCAGTAGAATTGGAATAAAAGCATATTTAAAATAATACAGCCTATTTTTAACTTTTCATGCTCTTAGAAGTAGCTTTAAATAATTCTTTCAAGGTTGCGTAAGCATTTCGCCTCTCACAGATTACCTTTCTTTCAGCGTTCTGCCTGTATTCCCTGAACTCTTAGGACTTTAGTGCACACCAGCCTAACTTCCAAATGCCAATATTCCATTTCTTTGCCTGAGGACTTTCTCTGGTTACAGATGCCCACTCCGCCCACCCAGGAGGGAGGCTGGAAGTTCAGAGAGTTAACAACCCCGGGAGCAGCCCTCAATCACTCACCGATGAGATTTGGTGCAAGACTATTTGTCAGGCTCACTCATGCCTCACGTAGCATAACTCTGAAGCATGTGTTTTATGTGGGGTCGCCCCAGTGGGATTAAATTTTTATAGCCCATGTGCTTAATAACATTATTGCTTACCTTCTTTTCCCTGACTCACTTCCTGTAGTGTTTTCTTCACCTCCCAAGCAAACTACCTGCACTATCTTAGGGTCTGCCCCTGGGCAGCTCAAACTGAAATGCTTTTTTAATTGCACTTTCCTCAGACTGAAATCATTTTGTATTTCCTGAGGAGTAAGTGGGTAATTAAAGTGGATCAGTAGAACCTGGCCCCACAAAAGTAAACATTTACCCCAAATTGTACCCATAAGAGAAAACTGAGTTGATGACATATGTGAGAACATGTGGAAATCTTGGGAAGAAAATATGACTGATAACAGTTACATGGCTTTGATTTGTTATTTACTACCTCATAATTAATTTGGTTTGGATAAGGGTCCAAATTTCTGTTTCCATTTACTTTTCTTCCAGCATTTGCTTGTGCTAGTACTTGGCAAAGGTAGTTTGGAGAAAAGAAATGTGTTTGACTGAAATAGTAATATTTATTTTGGCAAACCCTTTTCTCATTAGGAAGGCGAAACTAATAGCAATTACATTTATCCACAGACACTGGTCTAAATGGACATATTTTTGATAGATACTATTGAAATCTCGACACTAAAAATGCACTGGTTAAATGGTACCATGTGAAGCATTTCAGATTTACCTTAATCTTACTGAGTTTCTGGATTTCCGTTGTGGCGAGGATTCCTGATATTCTAGGAGAGAGTTATACCTATTTAACTTGGAACCAGTAAGCAACAAATCAGATTGTTTTTAAAGAATTCCACTACCTTTGCCAATGTAGGTAGGAGCTGCCAAATTGTCTGGAAGACTGAAAATTTGGGAAACTATAATTAGGAACATACTAATGGAAGCTCTGGAAAGTGGCTATTATTACTTTATTTATTTGATTCATATAAAACAATTGTTATTCTTTCACATGAATGTTCTTCCACCGAAGAAAGTGAAATGTGTTTCCCTTAAATCCTGCCTATGAATCTTTTAGATTGAGAGCACTTAAAGAGTTTAAAGAGTCCATTTTAAGAAAATATTAACATCCCAGTAGTAAGCTGGCATTTTAAATCAAAAGGGAAATATAAATGGAATTACCTGACCAGACTACATTTTAGAGAAAGACCCACTCCGGAAGAAGAGGGAGAAACGAAGCAGAAGCAGGTTTCCAATCAACCAGAGATCAGAGAATGAAGAAGAGAGTTCAGCTGAGAAAGACATTGTTGGTTTTATTTTTTAAACAAAAAGAAAGACAAATTAGTACTTAAATTGCTGTATATAACATGTAGTTTAGACACAAAGAACAGTCAAACCAGATAAAGCAGACATACTCAGAACTGGATTCCAATTACAAAGTTACCCTGAAATCCTGTAAATTCTACCCACAAATAGCAGTAGATGTCCCCATAAAGAACCAGGTATAAATCAATGTTTGATTTTTGAATAAGTTAAATTTGAGGGACCCTAGGTGATATTGATTTGACAAACTATTTTGAACACTTTTAATTTTTAGCCTACATGAATTATTACATAACCGAGGTTTTTTTCCCTTCAGGGAATTTTCGAGCCTCACACTACTCTCATGGATTACTCCTTCCTTCTCGAGGTTTCCCTGGGGGAGGACTGCTTTGATAAAAGAGTTTCCCTCTGATTTTTCCTTAGTGTCCACATGCCACACATCTGCCAAAACAAAGCCAGGCTTTCCCCTCCACCCATGTATACTGGGGAACACAAACGAGGGGCTGAAGATAAATCACCTCCTGATCTCACATCAGGAGGCACCTTTGAAGGCCTCCTATTTGCTGTTGTCTTCGGTAATCCTCTGACACCCCGGGTTCAGGGTCAGGCTGACCAGAGTCCCAAGGGTGTCGAACTCAGATGCCTGCCATCAAGGGCCAGGCTGGAAACACAAATGCCTGGAGAGGCCTGGTGCGGAACAATGACAACATCGTCATCAACAACAACAGAGAATCAACAAATTGAAGATTGCCTGCCTCTACACCTCAAAAATGTGTTCAAATTACAATTCTAAAAAGGGAAATAAAACACAATGGCCCCAAACTACATAGATCTTAGCTGCAGGCCACCAGGGTGAGAGCACCTGGACAAGACCTGGACAAGATCCTCACTTGATCTGTCTTTCTAAGCTGCTTTTCTGGACTTAACCTTTTCCTGACAAGTTTTATGCATCTGCAGGATCCTTCCAGCACTTTCCACATTTCAGAAATTTCACCTTTCTCCTGGATCCATAGTGTCTCTGACTTACTTTCTTGCCTTGCTGGGCTCCAAGTCATGTCCTCCCCCAAAGAGACTGCCTTGTTGCTTATTCAGGGTCTACTATGCCAGGGATGCGCACAAAATTTAAATTTGTTTATTAAGTATACGCAAACTGGCTTTTACCTATAACATCACTTACATGTGTTTTCTTCCCATCTGACCTTCATTCAGAAAGCCACCCTAGTCTACAAAATCCAATGGGACACGGGAAAAAAGCGGTCACCACAAGCTCTACTAATTGCCACATTCTTCTTTCCTTTTCCTCTCCATCCTCTGGGAGATGGTCCAGCAAATTGCTTACTAAATCACAGGTAAGGCAGGCAATGATTTTGTAATTTCTCTGTAATACCTTTTTGTCCTGCCAGAAAATGGGCTTTTTTGGGGGGGAAACCTTGATGCAGTTATGATACCTGATGTAATAATGACTAAGTTAAGTCTCTTAACCCTCCCATCAGGATGACACCGATGATGATAGACTTATCAGTTAAAGTACCGCTAAAAGAGTATGGGTCAAGTCCTGGGCCGAGTACAGGAGTATAGTATGGTACGGAAATGCGACAGATTGCAAATACTGTAAGTGTGAACAAGTGACCATCTCCCCAAGCAGTGTGCCATACCCCTCAAAGAGTAGAGTATACACCTTCTCTCTTTATCCCTGCTTCTGAGATCTTCGGTGGGTCCATGAACTTGCTGAATTTGTATCAAACGCATGTTTGTGGGGGGAGGGTCCTCAGATTTCACTAGGTTTTCAAAGGGTCCCCAATTCAGAAAGGTTAGTAATCACTGGTCTGGAACCACAAAACTTATATAAATTACCATTTAAAAAAGTAATTTCTACTCTTCTCTTTTTTTTTTTTTAGCGTTTATTTTTGAGAGACAGGGAGACAAGAACAAGAGTGGGGGAGGAGCAGAAAGAGAGGAACACACAGAATCCTAAGTAGGCTCCAGGCTCTCAGCTGTCACCACAGAGCCTGACATGGGGTTCGAACCCACGAACCATGAGACCATGACCTGACCTGAAATTGGATGCTCAACCCACTGAGCCACCCTCGCGCTCCAAAAAAGTCATTTCTACTCTTTATGTCACCTGGGTGCTGGGGAAATTTGAGACACTAAAGAGGTCATACCTCTTGGGTATGATCTTTCACTTAAACTGTCTCTAGTTATAGGCCTCCTTCCCTGTATCTACTGGGAAGGGGGAAAAGATGTTTTTTTCTCAATATATCAAGACTTTCCAATTGTAACTTGGATTTACATTAAGTTTTATACCTCCCGTGAATCCTAATGCAAAAAATCTTGGGCCGAATACTAATTAGATGACTACAAGGAGTTGCATCCGTGAAAGATATGGAAATACTTCTATTTTTTCTTTTTAAGTTGGAAAAGTGATAAACTTTACTGACTTCGGAGATTAAATATTGAGCCGATGGATGCAACCTAAAGGTCAACGATGCAGAGACCGTGATTTAGAATGCCTTTCTTCTACCTCTGGCTTAGAGTCACTATAACAATGGAGTCTCTGCTCCCTTGGGCACCAACAAAGGTATAAAAGCAAACTAACAGAGAAAGCCCACTAATATTTGGTAGGGAGCTTAGTAAGGTTTTTGATTATAATGATAAATGCAAGGCAATTATCAGACATTCAATGAAAAATTTAAAAGAACATTTTTGTAGTAAGATAGCCACTCTTAATAAGAAAATGTTACACTTCCAAAAATAACATTCATAACCAGTTTTTATAGTTTCCAGTTTTACTGTTTTTTTTTTCTTTTTAATGACCTTCCTTTGGAGGTGTTGACAATAAAATTACAGCAATTATTTCAACAACTGCCCAATTACTATATTTTTGTGTTAAGTTACAGAAATAGGCAAATTAGAAAATATGGGTTCAAAATAGCCAACATACACATTGTTTTGGGAAGAAGTCTAGGAGTGCTCTCCACAGAGAAGTGGCCAAGATAATCTGACATTTTCACTTTCAAATTCCTAGCTGTGATTTATAGAATGGAAGCGAAACAGACAGACCAGTTACGCGCTTAAATGGGAACTGCCCTCAGCTGGGACTTAACTACTCCTCTCAGGGTGTAGAGGTGATTCTGGTTCCATTTTACCCTCTGGGTAATTAGGGGTGTGGCCGTTCTGGCCTGTCCCCTGTAAATCTGAGCCCCTCCTTGTTGGTTATTCAGCGAAGAATTAGAGCACTGTCTTTCCCAGGCAAATAGACCAACAGCCTGTTTTCTTTTGCTGCTGAAAACTGAGAGGTCAAAAAACTTCAGAAAAACCCGAAGCTACTTACAGACGGTTTGGGAGCGGGTGACTTATTTCCATCTGGGGTTTTAGTTAACCATTCATTGATGCGGCTGGAAACCCCCACCTTCAAGCCAGCAGTCTCCTGCAAAGTCAATAATCCAGAATTACAGAGAGAGAGAGAGAGAGAGAGAAAACTTTACTTGGAAAAAAACCTTCAAAGTAACCTCAAAAGACTACGAAGTATTACTTCACATAACCAGCATATAACACAGATCAATTATTGATCTCTAGATTTAGTATTTGGAGTAAAAGAAACCTTAAACTTGCTACTTAAAGACTATGTTACCTGGTTTTCCTTCCCCTGGACCTCACCCCCCTCCCCAGCTCCAGGGGTTGGCGATTGATTTCAAGCACTTCATTTAGAATATTGTGGCCAGAGCATAGTACATAGTCTAGCCTCCTGAACGCACTGTCTCTGAAAGAATTACATGTTCTTCCCTGCTTTTATTATTAACTAGTGTGATTCCAAGAAAAAAAAAAAAAAAGAAAGAAAAGAAACAACAACAAGAAAAAAAGAAAAACCAAGGGAAAAAGGAATAAGAATCCGACCTCCAAAATTAGAAGGCCAGAATCCTACACTTACCTTATTTGGCGTGGCCGGCGCGGCGGGGGAAGAAAACACATTCCCTTTCTCCCACATGCTCTTGATACTGCGCACACCTTCCGCGGGGACTGGGAGATCCGAGGCTGCTGGCTTCGGAGGCTTTGCGGTTTTCGTTCCCTGGAACGTGTGAATTACTTTTAGGGTTGGTGCTGATAAGTCTGTTCTCATAATAGAGTGAGCTTGTCTGCCTCAACATTATCCTTTAAAAAATTCATTGTGGTATTTAAAAATATCACCTCCACCAAAAATTCTCTTTTAATTGTTATAATAATTCTGTCATAAAACTACATTCTGATGACATACAGGCCTCAAATAAACCATAACAGCTACATCAGAGGATCTTTCAAAAATGAAATTATGCCTGGGGCGCCTGGGTGGCTCAGTGGGTTAAGTATCTGACTCTTGATTTCGTCTCAGGTCATGACCTCACGGTTCGTGGGTTCGAGCCCCGAGTGGGGCTCTGCGCTAACAACGTAGAGCTTGACTGGGATCGTCTCTCTGTTCCCTTCTGCCCCTCCCCTGCTTTCTATCTCTTTCTCTCTCTTGAATATAAATAAATAAACTTAAAAAAAAATGAAACTATGTCTTTTTCTGGGACCCCACTGGTTGTGAAGGGGATATTGGACTTGATCAACAGATTCTTGTTAGGTGCTTGATGTGAGCAGGGCACTGTGCTAGGCTCTGGGGACACAGTGCTGCCCAAGACAGTCAGCAGTGTGAGCTACAGTGGACTTAACACTTTAATAGAGGAGAGAGATGGTAACTACTTACACAAGCGTTCATTTCACACTGTGGTAAGTGGTGTGAAAGAGGAATGGTGGCCCATGAAGCACGCCCAGAATGACGCTTAGTTTAGGGAAGCAAAGAGGGCTGCTCTGAAGAAGCGACATTTAAACGGAGATCTTACAGAAGGCTTGGAAGTGGGTAGGTGAGAAGAAGGAGCAAATGCCATTCCACGTAGAGGGAACAGCATACGCAAAGTGCTGAAGACAGGGAGACGTTAAAAACTGAAAAATTGAGAGACCCCTGTGTGGAGAATATACCGAAAGGAGGAAAGAGCAGATGTAAAAAGGAAAGGTGTGCATTCAAGATAGGCTTCCAGCTGTAGTGACGGGGAAACCCAGAATTGTGCAGTTTCTCTGGTGGTCCTGCTCTGTGGCCTGTGGCCTGTGGTGGTGGCCGGCCACACACTGATGGGAGCAAGGTGGTGCCATGGGTGGCCTGCACATAAAAATATTTCCCGGGACTGTGTAAGCTCTGAGGCCCCAGACCTGGCTTCATGAATCCTCTTAGAGCTGTGATCAATTCAGCCACAGAAAATAATGATCTGCAATTTGTCTTGTATTTCACTGGACATTTAATCTTGTGAAAAATCACCTCTTGAGTGTTAGGACTTGATTATTCATTTGACAAATCATCCAGACCTCTCTCTTTCTTATTCCCTCTTATCATTTGTTTGTGAACAATTTTACAGGGATCTCTACTCTGCAGTACAAAGGACAGGAGAAAAATCAAACCAAACTGATTCAATTACTTTATAGCAAGGGTTGTGATACGCATTTGAAGGGTAAGACCATTGACTAAATTAACTACAAAAAGAGAGAAAACACATCTTGACCAATGGCACTGATACGCATTTGAAGGGTAAGACCATTGACTAAATTAACTACAAAAAGAGAGAAAACACATCTTGACCAATGGCACTGTACCAGGTGCTTTGGTACTTGGAAATATACTTTATTTCCAAATAGTGTAGAATCCCCTTTTAGGGGTGTGGAAAAAGTTGAAACAGAAAGAAGCATAAAACTATGGTTTTAAGGGCACAAAACCATCATTTTGAAATTGACAACGATGAAATTTGGTCTGGCTATCACCTTTATATTAACTTATAGTACTACTTTTATTTGATAATAAAAGTTTTTACAGATTAAAAAAAAAAAGATGAGCCAAGGTTCTAACTGTTGAAACTATATACGGGAACACATTTTGTAAGTAACTAAGGATATTGAAGATATACTTATGAACACACAAGTATTATAGTACCAATAAGCCCATTCAATAAAGGAGTAACAGCTTCATTAAAGAATACTCTGGCTGAAAGTAGAAAACAACTTATTTATGATTTATCTCTATTACTGTTCTTCAGTATAACTAGTTCAAAGCACAATAAAGCACCACTAATATTCTAACATAGTAATGTGGTTATTGGACTTGATTACTGTCCTAAGCTTCTAGGGTTATCCATTATTAGACTCTACTTCTGTCTGCCCGCGACTCTGAGAATGTCTCTCACCTCAATTGCGCTGGTGTACTGCTCCAGTCTGCTGTCAATCTTAGAGACAACCGCTGCTTGGTGAGTTGATTTGACACCACTACTAAGTGAATAAACAAACACACATATGTAAAAATATGAGACTCTTTCCATATATATATATCTATATATATCGGCTTTATATATATATATAAAACAGCCGATGATTCTCATTGAACAATCAACCACATTTACCTTTTCTGTACAGACTTATTCAAAAATTCTGCTCGCTCTTCTATCTAGGAATTGAAAAAAAAAACTCAGTTAATATTTGTAGCTTATAAACAATGTTCCCAGCCCACGCCACTTGGTGAGAAAAGCTTCAGAGAGCACGTAGGGGTAATAGAGGGCTGTGCCCAGCAACTCTGCTGGAGGGTAAACACTTACGAGGTATTTGAGGGTGAGATTTGGAGGGGACAAACATAGGACTGGGCAGATGACAGAGAAAGTGTGGAGAAATACGAAGTTCTGGAGGCAAATTAAAGACCAGACAGAAACGGAATAACAAAGCCTCTGAAACAAGGTAAATCAATAATTACATTTCAAGACAAAAACGATTTTTTTTTTTCAAAAGCACCTGCTGTTACCCTTTAGGATGTATTTACACGAGTACAGAGTTACCATGTTATTTGATGAGCAAAATTTTCCCATGGTGTTTCTTTTTTTTAATGTTTTATTTATTTTTGAAAGACAGAGAGTGAGCAGGGGAAGGGCAGAGAGAGAGAGGGAGACACAGAATCCAAAGCAGGCTCCAGGCTCTGACCTGTCAGCACAGAGCCTGACGCGGGGCTCGAACCCACATACTGTGAGATCACGGCCTGAGCTGAAGTCGGCCACTTAACCGACTGAGCCACCCAGGTGCCCCTCCCATGATGCTTTAACACATAGTAAGTGTGTCATAGGATTGAATAAGAAAGGTAACTAGGAACTATGAACTATTCACTTACTGCTAAGCCTGGTTTCTTAACTTGACAGCTGTCAAGCCTACTGCCTGAACCTAATTTGTCTTGAATATAGAAGATGGGGATGGGGGTGGATTGAGACTGGGGCACGGCTCCTCTGGCATGAGGCCTCTCATGAAACCCCTGTTAGCCCAAGTGGGAATTATGGGAAGCCCGGAAAAACTGACGAAAATGGTAAGTTCAGTGGTCTTTAACAAATTGCTCTTTCTCTTTAAAGCTAGGAAATTCCTTTTGCTAAAACTAAAGCCACTAAATCAAACATCATAGTTTACTGAAACTATATCATCGAATCAGATGTTCTATATAAGTCAACAAGTATCTGTTGACTCCTTATGATACCCAACTACTGGGTAGAAGTATCCTCTGGCATTTACCACCTATCAAAGTCAGCACATGGGAAAGCTTTTGTAGATGTGCCAAAGCTCACATGTGCTGAAGGAATCCATTTTTTGCCCTGTTCAGGACAGCCAAGGAATCTGCTAGACTTCAGTTACCCTGGACTAGTGTGGTTGAGTGTGCCTTAGAGTCTTCTGAGATGTTAGTGGCTCTTTCTGGCCTGGACTGTCCTGGGACTCATGGATTATTAAAAAACACTCTTAGACTTTTTGGAGAACATGCTTCACTCCTAATATCAGTGGAACAACATTTTTATAGAGGTTAGTGGGGGCATCTCATTCTTTCTAATGATTTCTCATAATGATGCAAGCAAACACATTAAAAATAAAACTTGATGCAAAAAAAGTGCTATTGGCAGCCCGGATTTTGTGGGATGCAAAGTGTCTTAAATCTTATTTTTTTGATTTTAATATAAACTTAGAAGTACATCCCTGGAGAAAAAGGTCCCAGTTGAATAGGTGAAAGACACTGAAACCATGCAATGCACTGGCACTTTTAATATTATCCATCCACCCATCCATCCATCCTCCATCCATCCATCCATCCTCCATCCATCCATCCATCCATCCATCATCTATCAACCATCCATCTATCCATCCATCTTTTAACTCTACCAGCCTGTCGCCTAAACAACTAACCAATAAATTTCATATCACCCACTCTATAAAAATTGAACACTCAGTGATGGATGAGACAGTGCCCCATTCTTTAAGGAGAACACAGTCAGCAGGGAAGACTAGAAGTACATATGAATAAAACACTTAACATTCGATGATAGGTACCATAGTAAAGATAAGAAGAAAATGCTGGGGCCATGGGAGAAGTGAGTCTCTGGGGTTGGTGGAGAAGATATTCAGTAGTTTTGATTCAGAGCTGAGATTTTTAGCTTATAGTTTACACAGTTTTATCAATGAGTTTATGGAAGTGAGGGCGCATGAGGTACAGGGGACAGGACATTTGTCAGGGAGCAAAACCACACACGAAGATTTGGGGAACACACACAGAGCAGTGGGGCGGGGGAGGGTGGAGGAATGAAACACACAGTGAAGGCCGGAGGCATGAGCAGGGGCACAGAGGTGAGACTTGTTCTTTGTAGCACTTCCAGCATCCTTCTGACTCTGGGATGAGCTTGCTAGCCTCGGCTTTCCCATTACTTCAAGTTATGGAGAGTCTCAGACATCAACATCTCCTTCTGTGTCTACAGTATTTACTACAGCTTGACTTCATCGTCACATTTTGTCAGGGCTGACCATCCACTTATGGATGCATTACTGTTGGAAAATTCCTTAACTTAGTTAATCTAGATAATGTAACAATGTGTACTGGGTTCACACTACACAAATGTCTGTAGTTTAACAACGGGAGTTGGTTCTTCAGAAGGCCACGAGGTGGCGGTGTTGTCCTGATGAAACTCGGAGAGAAAAGCATGCCATTCGTTTTCAAAAATTGGCTCTCTCCTTCCTCTACCCCCCTTCTACCACCACAATATGGAAACAACAACAATAAAAACCCAATTTTAAATTTAATTTACTTAAAGTTTGTTCTGTGCGTGGATTACGTAAGAAAAATCATTCACTGCTAACAAAATTTAACTGTGAGAAACCAGGTTCAGAGTTTCCCAGGCAAAGAAATAGAAGGAGTCATGAGAACTTAACAAAATACATGAGTTGATAATATTTTGAGGTCAAATAGCAAATGCTTTCCCTTGCATTGGCATGCTACGATGTTAACTTACGACCACTTATAAAAGTCGCAGGGCCAAGAGTAGCAACAATGGTAGGAATTCAATCGTAGAATAGAAATTGAGCTCTAAAACCAGAGCCACAGCAAATTCTTCAGGGCACATACTACGGAGAAAAGCAATAGATTGTCTGTTCCTGAAAGCCCGTCTCTGTTGTGGAGAAATTAAAAATGTTTTGTTTCTTTTTAACATAAATACTTTGATTGCTCACACATGCTTCTCCAGAGGAGGGAGCAGATGAATGGCTTCCTGGGAGCACTATGAAATGGGAAGCCAGGGGTCTGGTTGAGGGAAAGACCAGAGAAGTTAAGTAAGTTGAAGAATTTAGTTGAGAGAAGATATTTGAGGAAGAAAAGGAGGACAGGCTGTAGTTTCTCCTGAAAAGAATAGAAATTAGAAGTATAGATGTTCTTCTACTCTCTTCCTGTTACTAAGACTGTTCAAGGAAAGTTTAGCTTGGGTACATTTCAAGGAAGGTAGAAAGATCTCTGATTATTGATAAGGCAGAAACACAAGGACCCAGACTTAGGACAGAATAAACTCTGGTCACTGGATGGGGATAGCCTGAACCAAGTGGGTTGTGTGTGTGTGTGTGTGTGTGTGTGTGTGTGTTTTGTTTGGCCTTTCTGTTCTTTCTTCTATAGCGGGGATCTGCAAACTATGGCCCATGTGCCCGTGGGTCTTATGCAGGCCATGGTTTTCACACTGCCCTCAAGCTAAGAATGAGTTTTATATTATTAAATGGCTTTAAAATCCAAAAGAAGAACATTTTGTGACATAACAAAATTTTATGAAATCCAAATTTCTTTTTATTATTTCTTTTTGAGACAGAGAGAGCAAGCAGGGGAGAGGCAGAGAGAGAGGGAGACAGAATCCCAGGTAGGCTCTAGGCTGTCAGCACAGAGCCCAAACTCATAAACGGTGAGATCATGACCTGAGCCGAAATCAAGAGTCAGACACTCAACCGATTGAGCCACCCAGGTGCCCCTGAAATCCAAATTTCAGTGCGCATAAACAAAGCTCATCTATTCCACAAAGCTTCCCTCTACCCACTTCGTTCAGTTCTAAGATCTCACTGTGCTGGTAGTCTGCATTTGGTTACCTGGTAATTCTTGGATTCCCCAGAGTAGTTGACTATGTTAACGCCATAGGGGCAGTGACTTTGCTTTGTACTTCTCTCCCTCCTAGCACCTAGCACACACTGGGTACATTATAAATAGCAAATATTAAATAATAAAATTCCCCAGCGGCTTAGTTCGGATTCCCCCTGAAGCAGATCCTGAGAATAGAGGGTTTGAGTACAAGGAGTTCATTTGGGAGGTGTGAGAGTATGACTGGGGGCCAGATAATCATAAAGACTCAGCGAAGTTCCTTAGGGGTCAAACATGCTGATTTTCCTGTGAAACAGGTAATAACTAGAAAATGTAAGCAACTGGCTTTTGGACATTTTAGTGGGCCACGCGAGATGACCTCGCACACACAAGTATAGATACACACATGTACATACTTAACCAGCTGGAATCTGGCTGTGAGTCTCTACTGGTCTTGCCCATCATCAGTGCTTTGTAGCCTTGCTACGTTGATGGAAACTGAGGGTGAAGTGAAAGTGTTAACAGTTCCAATCTCTGAAGATTCATTCACTCATGTATTCATTCAACAAATATTTATTGACTATCTTCACTATGCCAGGTGCTCAATAAATGTTAACTAATGAAAAAAATATATTTGAAAATAATGGCGTATTAGGTATAAGTAATAGATAGCACTTTCTTGCTTCTGTTCTCGTTGCTCTGCATGTCAACCCTTCCATCATGTCCTTGACTGGGCTCTCCCCTGTTCGTTCTCTTTTCTCCTGACTGTACTTCTGTCTTCTGTCAAGTGGGAGCTGTGCTCCTTGAAGGCCGTGATGGGACCAGACTCATCTGGGCAAAGGACCCTATCTAACGCATACTTCATCTCCTCCTGTGATAACGGCTTTCAAATTTTGACCAGTACCACTTCTAGCTGCCCTACTTTTAAGAATGACAAATTAAAAATGAAAGGCAGCCTTTATAATATGGTTGCCCACTTTGTGAACTTTAAATGTTTCCATTTTCAATTGCTCAAAGCAGTGAGGCCTCTGGAGGGCACGGGTCAGTGAACTCTAGAGATAATCGCTGAATGTAACTGTAACACACACCAAAACATCTAATAAACGACAGACACCAATTTCTCCACTTTACTTCTCTCCTTCTCTCATGTGACTGACAATGGTAAGCTGTGACGAGGTTGAAAGAAGGAGCAGAAAGGTCAATAAAGCAGAGGCTCTGCATGACGAAGAGCTACATAAGGGGCTACAATCAGGTTTCCATTACATTATGACAGAGGTGATGAGAAGTCTTTCTGGGAGAAAAAATTACCTTGAGAGATGAACCTTTAGGGGTGAAACATTTGAATGGCTTCTTGTCATCTGATAAGCTGTCTTCGGGCATCTTCTGGCGTTTCTCAGCAGCTTCTGCCCTCCGCTTTTCAATCTCTTCCCTTAGCCTCCTCTTCTCTTCCTGAGACAGAAGAACAAATAACACGGACATCGATACTGGCTTCCAGCCAGAAGGAAAGAGTGCTGGAGGGGAAGGAGCACTGGTCTCACGGAAGGAAAGAGCGGGGTTCTGGACTGCATGCCACACCCTCCTCCAGGGTGGTCACTGGAGGTGAAACCTGAGCCCATGAGTCCATCTGCCTGACACTCTGGTGCGGCCACTTCCCAATTGTGTGAGCTTGGCCATGTCACTCATCTGTTCTATGCCTCAGTTTTTTATCTGTAAGACGAGGACAATGAGAGCTTTAACGAGGGCTAAATGAGAAAGCCCGTGTAAGATTCCTACGATCAGTGTGAAGCTGGTCCTTATCATTATCATTCTGTCAGGGCATCTGCCACTGACCTTCCATTTCTGTGTAAATGTAAAATGGATATAAATGTCCCTTTTACTTCCTTCCGAGGAGAGTTGTGAAGACAGATGAGATAACCAGTGTGCAAAGTTATGTTAAATCTATGGTATTATGCTCACCAAACTGTACAAGAATAGTTTTATGGTTGTCCCCACCTCCACGGAGCAGGTTAGTTTAGATGGTGAGATGGTTTGACAAACCAGAAATACACAGACACTGCACCAAAGCAGTGGCAGATGTTCACGGTATGTGTCATACCAGCCCCTCTATGCCTTCATTCCTGGTCTACACCACTCCCCCCGTCTCTCTCTCAGGCAAAACATTCAGAGCACTGATCCAGCTGCACATCCTCTATGAATGGCTGACTGAGAGATCTGGGGTGCCTTCTGCAGTTTTCGAACTGTAGGTTCTCAAGCAGAGACTGGATGTTCATCTGTCGGAGAATGTGGCAGAAGGATTCGCCGTGTTATGGGCTAAATGTTTGAGGTTCCCCCCTCCTGCACTGCCATTCATACATTAATGTCCTAACCCCCAGAGTGACGGTTTTAGGAGGTGGGGCCTTGGGGAGGTGACTAGATCCTGAGAGTGAAGTCTTCATGAATGGCTCTAGTGCCCATATAAGAGAGGCCCCAGAGAGTTCTCTTCCCCCTTCTGCCAAGTGAGGACACAGTAGGAAGAATGCTGTCTATGAAATGGGACGACACAGAACTTGCTGACGCCTTGATCTTGAACTCCCCAACCTCCAGAACAGTGAGAAATAAATCTCTGTTGTTTGTAGGCCACACAATCTGTGGTTGTGGCTCTACTGATTGAGACTCTGTTTGGTAGGACGTTGGACTAAATAATCTCCTAGGTCCAATTCAGTTCTAAGAGTTAGTGTTTCTCTTCTGCCTTCATTGATATTCTGCTCCCCTAAGTAATAATAATAATAACAATGTTAACAATAATTACAACTAGCAGGTACCACGAATACAATGATCTATTTGATGATGGCATCAATCCTGCAACTAGACATTATTTCCCAGGTAAGGAAAAGAAGTTTTAGCACAGTCCAGGAACTCTGCCAAGTTCCCAGCTTGTAAGTGGCAAAAAATACAAGCTCAGGTATGTTTGATTCTAAAGCGCTATCATCCCAATTACTTCCCAACCAAAGGCAACTAGCTCATTGAGAGCTGGAGTTGGAAGAGCTTTTGGAATAATTTATCCAAACTTTCTACACAGGTTAGGGAATTTTTGAAGAGGATCCAAGTCAGAAAGCCATCTGCTCTCTTTGTGCGTAGTTTGATTGACAGAAGATCACTATCTCTTAAGATTAGAGGGCAAAGCTCTAAGCTCATTTGGAGAATTGAGGTCTCAATACTGATTCAACCACTTATTTGTCAAGTAACTCACATAAGTCACTCAAATAATTTGATTCCCTTTTTTGTGCCCATAAAATGAGAATAATGATGTACTTCGGGATGAAAGGAAAGAATGCGCCTTGTAAAGTTGCAGTTGGTTAAGCACTTTTTCAGTTTTCAAAATTTGCCTTCTTGTAACTTTATCTGTTGTTTTCAGTTCTGTCTTAAAAGACGGAACACATTCATCTGTTCATAATTACTGGGCTCCTGCTACATGCCTGGCTCCGTGTTGGGCCCTGGGTTTACAGGAACGAACAAAGCAGAGACTGTCCTTGCTCTGACCGCTTCGTCTCCTTACTCTTCCATTAAAGAAAGGAAAGCCACTTAAAAAAATCTTCTCTATACAAACCCTTCCAATATCAGAAAACAACTATCATGTGACTCTCGGATCTTATAACTAATCTGCAGGCCTTTTCTTCTTCTCTGCTTGCTGTTCCTGATTGAGAGGCAGGAGAGGGGAATGGGTTAAGGTAGATGGGACTGTGGGAAAATGATAAAAACCGTTCTGTGCCTCTGTTTCCTCATCTGAAAAATGGGGTGGGGTAATAAGACTAGTCACATCAGAAAGTTCTTATAATTGGATAAAGGGTTACAATTGGGGTAAAGTGTTTAGAACTGGGCCTAATGCATGGTGAGTATGGTATTCTTAAAATGTGTCTGTAAGGGTCCTTGCAGCAGCATTCCACCACCGAAAGCCTTATTCCCTGGGCTACGAGGGCCGCCAGACTCGGACTGGGGGCGTGGGAAAGCTGTGCCCTCTTTACCTCCTCTCTGACTTTTCTCTCTGCTTCCTCCTGCTTCCGCCTCTGCTCTTCCTCTTCCAGGACCTTCCTTCGCTCTTCCCGCTTTTTCTTCAGCTCCTCCAGCTCCTGGGCCGCCTCCTGCTGCTTCTGTTTGAGCTTCTCGAACTCCTCGCTCTCGGTTTCCCCGCGGCGGCGGCGAAGCTCCTCCAGGCGCTTGCCAGCTTCCACCTGCGAAGCGCCTTCGGCCTCCTTGGCCTCGCTTGCCCTCGCTCCTGCTCCCAGGGCGGCTGTCCGGAAATGCAAAGGAGTTTGACAAATGTCAGTCAGGCGGAAGGAGGGAGGGATGTCAGTCTGCAGGCTTTGCATCCCAGACCAAAAGAAATCTCTGCTGCCCTTCGTCGTTAGACAGTGGATGTTCACACCCGCCACAGGGTAGCCTGGGGTCTGCCTGCAATCTCAAGGTCTGGATCTGATCCCTCTCTACCACTTACCCTTGGTGTCTTACTTGTACAACGGGGCAAACAGACACTGTTGGTGGGAAAATGGAAAATGGGCAAACCAGCGAAACCGCTATGGAAAACAGTAACTTAACCGTAAAACTACCAGATGCCCCAACAATCCCATTTCCAAAAGATCTCGAAAAGATCTTGCTTACCCTTGTTCACAGCAGTATTATTCACAACAGCCAAGAAGTGGGAGCAACCCACATGTCCATCAACAAATGAATAAACAAACAGAAAGTGCTGCATACATACAGCGTAATATTACTCGGCCTTAAAGAGTCAGGAAATCCTGTCCCATGCTACGACACGGATGAACCTTTAAGGATATTATGCTTCGTGAAATAAACCAGTCCCCCAGACAAATACTACATAATTCCACTTACATGAGTTATCTAAAGTAGTCAATTCAGGGAAACAGGAAGTAGAATGGTGCTTACCAGCGGCTGTGGGGAGGTAGGGTAGGGAGTTATTTAACGAGTATAGAGTTTTAGGTCTGCAAGATGAGAAAGTTCTGGAGATGTTTCACAACATTGTAAATGTACTTAACACTACTCAGTTGTACACTTAAAAACGGTTAAGATGGTGGGGCGCCTGGGTGGCTCAGTCAGTTAAGGGATCGACTCTTGATTTGTGCTCAGGTCATGATCTCGGTTTGAGGGTTCAAACCTGGCATCGGGCTCTGTGCTGATGCAAGGGGCCTGCTTGGGATTCTCTCTCTCTCCCTCTCTTTCTGCCCCTCCCCTGTTTGCTCTCTCTCTCCCTCTCTCTCAAAATAAACAAAAGCATTTTAAAACATGGTTAAGATAGTAAATTTTGTTATATATTTTATCGCAGTTAAAAAATGATTAAAAAATTTTTTTAATGTTTATTTTTGAAACAGAGACGTAGCATGAGTGGGGGAGGGGCAGAGAGAGAGAGAGGGAGACGCAGAATCTGAAGCAGGCTCCAGGCTCTGAGCTGTCAGCACAGAGCCTGACTTGGGGCTTGAACTCATCAACCTCGAGATCATAACCTGAGCAGAAGTCGGATGCTCAACTGACTGAACCACCCAGGCGCCCCTAAAAAATGATTTTTTTAATGAGGCACGATACAACATGGAAAAATGGGCAAGTATCATTTGTTCTATTTACCTTAGTGGGCTATTCTTTGGATCCTATGAAATTAACTATTAAATCAATGTTGATTTATGTATCATCATAAACATTAGCTGTTACCAGGAAGGGAGATATGTAATACAAAACATTGCTATTAGATCAAGTTCTAAAAGTCGAGGTGTGATCCTAGCAGTCCTCTGCCATGAGTAACTGGTTAGTTTGGATCTGTCTGGAATCCTGGATCCGGACTGGAGACACGAAAAGATAGCTGGAACTAAGGTCGGCACTGAAACAAAGCTGCATCTCTACATCTTTGTCTTGAACTCGACTCTAGCAGCTGATCTCTGGCAGATGAAATTCCCCTTTGCCTCTTGATTAAGAGCTAACTACAGGCATGTAGGTCTATGCCAACACGGGTGCCCCAAGAAAGCTCTGAACAACTGCACTGAACTACAGCTTCAATTCGTGTGGTCTAACATGACACAAACATTCCTAATCGGGACTTAACATTACTAAATTGATTCCTATACGGTGTTGGTAGGGTTGTTACTTATGCTTTGTAGACCCTTTTCATATTTATTATCTCATTTAATAGCCACAATAACTAGGCGGTTGGCAGGCTGGGTTAATACCTCCATTTTACAAACGATAGGTGAGAGAAAAAACGGTCTGCCCAAACTTTTGGTAGCAAGAGAGTGGGAGGGCCGTGACCAGAATTTAGTGTTTCTCTCCCAAGTATACTCTTTTTCCTGCTGTACTATAATTATATTGGGAGTTAAATATGGTTTGTTAGAAAATAAAAAATCAACTGAATTGAACGTGTTAACCTCTACCTTTCACCTCCTACCCTGAGGACTCGAGGGTCTGTAAGAGATTTAAGTCTCTAGAATCTCTGCAGTCTAGGTCTAACTACCTTCCATGCTTGAGTGGAAGCAAGCTTTATCAGAAGGCACAGCATATAAAACAGCAAGAAAATGGATACGTTTTTTTGTAAGTTAGAAATAAAATTTAAAGTATGTTGAAGTTTTCTGTTGAGATTAAGGAGAACTACAGGGATTTCATTGTAGAATTGAAAGCATGTTAAAACTAGAGACAGGGGAACCCTGGGTGGCTCAGTCAGTTAAGCATCTGACTTCGGCTCAGGTCATGAACTCATGTTTGTGGGTTCAAACCCTCTATTGGATTCTCTGCTGTCAGTTCAGAGCCTGCTTCAGATCCTTTGTCCCCACCTCTCTCTCTGCCCCTCCCCTACTTGTGTGTGCGTGCGCGCACTCTCTCTCTCTCAAAATAAATAAATAAACGTTAAAAAGAAGACCAGCGACAGAATACTATCCCAAATGTCCTTATGTTAAAATTGTATTACAGGGTGCGCCTGGGTGGCTCAGTTGCTGAAGCCTCTGACTTTGGCTCAGGTCATGATCTCATGGTTCTTGAGTTCGAGCCCCGCATTGGGCTCTCTGCTGTCAAGGAGGAACCTGCTTGGGATTCTCTCTCTCTCTCTCTCTCTCCCTCCCGCGTGCTCTCTCTCTCTCTCTCGCCTCTCTCCCACTCAAACTCTTTCTCAAAAATTAGCATTAAAGACAGTAAAATGCACTTTAGAACTGGTATTCTTAATGTTTTTCCATAGACCATATAAAGAGGGGAGAGAGATCATTAGCCCGTACTGACCCTGAGGTCCTTTAATAAATTTGCTATCTAATAGAGTTATGACATTGATCATTGTCTTCGAAACATGTTGGTCGTGACAGAAGAACTGCAGCAGAGAACCGTGTTTTCATGAGAGCAAAACTCATGTAAGCTGGGTCCTCTGGGCACTTTATTTAGGAGAACTTAGTGCTGTGCTCAAAAGTGTGCCTCGTTACAGAGTCCTTAACTAAGAGACAAGGCCGTGGCTTGCCAGTTACTTAAGTGCTTATTAACAGGCTATGAGGTCACGTTTAACTAGCTCTGAACACAGGGAGCCCATCCCTACCACTCTAAAGAACGGATGAATTATCACTGTCTGATATAATTCATTCCATTTAGAGAAGGGCTCAGTGTTTCTAGCTAAGGAGCAAGAATAAAACAGAAAATGAATTCAAGACTACATAATTACCAAAACTGATTTTATGTGTACAACTCCTGCTTTTTAAACACCGGGGTAGTTCCGAGTATACTACGTCCTTTCCAACGCTCTCAAACTGCAGGATGGAAAATCAGTATTGTAGATTATAATCAGCATTAAAAATAATACACAACAAACCCAAAAACATGGAAGTGCATTGCAGAGACCAAGGGAAAGCACTATTTCTTGACATGCTTGTTTTGGTTTTAAGTATATATGTAGCTTTGTATTGGGTCATGATGTAAAATTTCTTTCTTACTAAAAATTTAGGTTAAAAAGTTTTAAAATACTGTTCTAGGTTCTTGAGAGTTAAAGATGTACTCCTTTATTTTGAACTCAAACAAAGGTTAGAGGGTCCCTTAAAACCTGGTGTTGCTCTTTCAGGGTCTTACAGGTTCCTAGGTCTGTGACTTAGAGAGAAAATCTCCCCTCTGAATTAATTCCAGGTCTTTCCATCTTCGGAAATGAGTTTGCTCTCTGCGTTCATCATGTTAGTGTACAGGAGTTGGGACCTGCAGAACACAAGCCTATGGAAACTTCTCTGGATTCCACTAGGTGTCACTCAGTCTTCATTTTGGACAATCAAAATGTCCATCATTAGGGACTGGTTTAATAAATCATGACAGGTCCATCTGGTGGAATAGGCTAACATTATTAACTGTAAGCTCATATTCATTGGTACAGAAAGGTAGCCACGACAAACTGCTATGTACAATGCAAGAATTAATGGAAAAACGTATTTATAACTACGCTCATATATATGCACCATATGTATTTGTCTATTTTGAATATATACACATAGAAAATATCTGGAAAAAATGTTACTGGTAGTTGGTTGGTGCTTATTTTTGTACTTCTATTTTCTAAATGTTTCATAATGAGTATCTTTTTTCCTATAATTAGAAAAAACTTTAATTACCACATTAAAAATAGATGGAAAGCAAAACAAATGCTCATTTTGAACTTTCTATAAAACCTTTGGTATAATCTGCTATTTCTATACCTTGCTCATTGAGTTGAGACTCAACTGAGTTGAGACGGGGTCTTGAACTCACAAATTGGGAGATTACGTGTGAGCCAAAGTCAGACACTTAAACCAACTAAGCCACCCAGGTGCCCCCTCCAGGGTTCCTTTAGGTGTAAGTCTAGATGTACATCAAACCTCTCCCTGTGAACATAGCTTGTTTTCAGTTTGGCTCGTGGGCACTCGGCTAATCTAAATAGAGGCTCCTACTTCCTTCCTTAAAAGCGCCTCACTTTATAAGTAGATACAGCAAAACCAGACATCTCTGCTCCCACTGGCATCAACTTCGAATTGAAACTAAAACAAACCCATGTTGGCAGCTAAACAAAAAAGAATGATACGGTGGCTGCTTGTTTCTGTCATTGTTTTCTGCCCTAAGATGGAACAATTAAGACCAGAGTCCCATTTAAGAATTCTCAGCACTACACCTATTACCATCCCTTATTTTCTCTTTGAATTCCTAGC
This sequence comes from Paguma larvata, assembly GCA_030068075.1. Lineage (NCBI taxonomy): Eukaryota > Metazoa > Chordata > Mammalia > Carnivora > Viverridae > Paguma > Paguma larvata. The sequence goes on along the minus strand of CM057834.1, from coordinate 85,418,067 downwards.
TCTCTGAATTTCCACACAATGGGCGTGTTAATTATTAATCTGAGCTTTGACTAAAGCTGGTGGCAAGTTTGCTAATTGTTAACTAAACTTCTATCTACTGACGGATTTTTAAAAAACATTTCTTTTCTTTAAAAAAATGTACTCCTACCCACAAAGCAGATTTTAAACTATCAAATAATAAGGCAGTGATATTGTTAGGCAATATTCATTGGATACTTTTCATGAACCTGACACTCTTCTATCGGGCTTTGAAATATTAAACTACTGGCGCTTCAGCAAGCTTTGGACTCAGTTTACTAGCCTGAATCAACTTGATTTCTAGATTTTCTATGAATTCTAAATAAACTCCTAATTTTCTACTGAAAGTCTACTTTCTTGCCAATCCCAAGTGACACCTACAGGTTACACATCCCAGTCCTTCACAGTTTACTTAGGCTGTTTATGCACACATATTCTTCTGTAGGCTCTCCCTTGGATAAAGGTGACTACCTTTCTGCTCAACTTTGTATATAGAAAAATTATTTGGGGGCAGTTATATTCCCCCATTTTAGCCTGCTCAGAGGGTCAACGCCCTAGTAGCTCTGCTCACTTCTGAATGCTACAAAGGCCTTGGTGTAAGGAATATGTCCAGCTTCTACACAATACCTGCTTGGGGACTTTCTTATTTGAAGTGTTCAGAGAAACAGGGTCTTGTAGACTGCTGCCAAAGAACAACCCCAGGGGAACCCACGTTTCAGGGACCCAAGACTCTTCTAGAACATTGAGCACAGCAGCCAGTGATATAACAGAGGTAGGAATTTGGTACCAGCAGTTGGAGGGGGTGTACGTGTAGGAGTGGGGCATGGAAAATCATGTAGCCAGGTGTCCATGGCAGGTTTCTATAACATGAATCCATCTACAAAACCGGCGGAGGGCTCTCAGTATTCGATGCATCTAGAAGAAAGGATTTACCTGCATGGGCCTGTCTATCTGTCCTAAAATCAATTGTCCAGGTATTCAACATGATGGGGGTAGGGGGTGGGGCGAGAAGGGGAAGGTGAAGTTAGGCAAGAAGGTTTTCCAAAGGGTATTAAATGGAGCAGGAGTCCCGTGCCCTGTTCCTCCCTCTTTGAGATTCCCAATGCAAATTAACATCAAGCACTCTCAAAGTCCTGCGGTAAAGAGATCTGATTAATTTAGTTTAACCTAACATTTCCCAAGTATTTGGCCAAAGGACAATCGTAGTTTTAAGCAACATTTATCTTTATAATCTTTAAAAAAAAATTCTTGAAAATGGTACTGACAAGGGTCTCTTATAAAGCTGGCTGGGCCGTATAGAGAATCAATGACATTAACCCCAGTCATAATGTTCTCTAATAAACTGAGTTTATATAGCGTATTAAGTCAGGGAACAGAAACATGGCTACTAAGCGTGCTCTGTCTTGCTCAATAATGGGAAAAGCAGATAAAACCTTGTCTGAACAATGACTACTGGTCTTCTGTTAGTGATTGATAGCCTGACCTGCTGACTGAGTATCTCTAAGACAATGGCCAGTGACTTCACAACAGAAATATGTTGCCTGTTTAGCACGTTTCTGTCTGGAGGCACAGGATAGGGAGACTATTATTTTGTCTTCACATGTGAACACAGTCACTGTTAAGTAGTTTCTGTTTCTTACCTGAAAGTATTCTCGGTGTGTTTCAGTTTGTGGGTCATGAATTCTCCATTCTGTGACTTCACTTCTGTAAATCCCTTCTTTCCATCCAAGAAGCTCTTCACTTCTTTGGGCTCTTTGTCCTTTTTAATCTTCTCATCTTTGATCTAACCAACAGTACATATCAGGAAGAAACATAATGATAAAAACCTATTAGGTTTTGGTAGGCATCATAAAGCAAGACCCAGAATTATTAGGAAGCCAGAAAACTCAGAAGTAAAACAAACCACTGGATAATGATGGGGTACAGCTAGGGTCAGAGGAAATTCTTAAGAGTGTGAGCTACGGTCCTCCAGCCTCTGCACAAAGACCTTGACCAGAATTTTAGGAAGTCAAGATCATCCCTGATTTCACTGGGGTTTTATTTTTGAGAGCAGTGGAGGTGTTGCTGTTTGGAAACAATTATGTTCTGGGAATGCCGTGCAAAAGTAATTGTTTGTAGTTCCCATTGCAAAGGATGATCATTAGTGTGGCATTGATGGAAAAATGTCCAGGTTGGTTGGACTGTTTTTTTTTCTAGGTTGAAGAGTGTCTTTGAAAAGGACACAAAAGTATTGAGGAGGATAAAAGAAGAAGCCTACCAAGTCAGCCAGATGTGCCAAGCCAATTTTGGCAGATGGCTGAGGAAGCTCACCCTTGGAACAAAATGAGTAACTAAGGTCCCAAGGACAGACGACAAAATAACACTACCTTTAGTGGGATGGCTCAGAGACCCGTGGGACCATGTCTGTAGCCATTTATATCACGACAGTTCAAATGGAATAGGAAAAACTTCAGGGTTTACCTTGACTTCCATTGCAGGTAATAGTTTAGTTTCCACAAGTGGTTTTGTGATTGCTCGGGAGACCGACGAAGGTGATACACGGACAGCAGGTGTGTGCTTTATTTTTTTTGTGAGTTTTGTGTTACAAGTTCCTCATGGTAAATGAGACACATTATTTCAAAGTAAAATGAATTTACATAGCTTTCTGGGAGTTTAGGTTACTTAAATCGTTCACCCATTCTTAAAGGGGAGGTTCATCATTGCTCTTTTCAAGACAACCAGTGACAAAACACTAACGTTCTAAAGCAAGCAACAGAGAAAGGGTAGGCATAAGAACTTAGGCCTTAAATGCCATCCAGAATGGCCTCCCCTTACCTGATCACTCACCTCTTTGCAGCTATTCTTCAGATACTCTCTGAACACTTACTCCTAAAGTACATGTTTTACTAAGCCCAGCACATTTTTTTTTCTTTCTGTTAACTGATAAGCCTTGAGTCCTTTGCCTGACTGCCTTCTTTGGATGTTATATGATTAAATTACCACAGACAGACTATTCACTACCAGGTTGCCCTAATTAGTTAAGACTTAAATCTTTCTCCAAGGGGAATATCCCTAGGCTAGCCCTTGGACATGCTGAAAAAGGAGGCTGTTGTTTTGCCACTCTCTTTGAGAGCTTTGTCTGGAAGTCAGGAAATGAGTTTTGTTCCAGTGCTATCAGCAGACTAGCCAAAATTAAGTCACCTAATTTCTCTGGGATACTGGCTCCATATACATGAGAGGTTGGACCAGACGATTCCTTCCTGGTCCCTCATCCTGTCACTTCTCTCTTGGCTCCTGATTTGTCATGAGAGGCTACAGAGAAGAGAGGGCAGCTCTGGCCTGTCCTACAGCTGTTCTTGCCCCAGAAGAAATCAGTGTTCATCAACGGGCAGGAATAGGCAATGCCTATTCTCATCTTGAGCTACCATTGCTGGATATTGCCCCAGATACTAAGGACTGGAGTTGTATCCTGGTTAAGAAGTATCTGAGGATACAAATTTGGGAGCGAAGGGGTGTCCCATTTCAGGGGACCTGCAAAACACATTCTGAGTCAAATCTCATGGTTTGTGGAGCACTGTGCAGGGAAAAATTCCCTTTAACTCATTTCTCCTATTTTGGAGTCAAGAGAGATTTCCATTCTCCCAAAATGCATTACCTGATTTGTTGACCAAAAATGTGTATTAAATAGATTTGTAAAACAATACATATCCAAGAGAAGAAAAATCCCCCTTTTTTTGCAAGCTTTGCCGTTATCAGCAAAGGTTATAGAGGGTGGTATGGTTATATTCTCTTTGGAAAACTTTCTTAGAAAAATTTCCAATGAAATAATGATTGGGGATTGCAAATTATTTTCCCTTTCTGGGAAATAAAGAAATAAATAAATACATAGATACATAAATTCCACAGTGCCTTTCAATTTTAAGGAGCATAGTGGATTGGATTCAATTGCAGATTCAACCTAAACTCATGAGATTCTGAAGGATAAGCATTTGATCTTTTAGGTCAGAAGGTAACCGAAGAAAATCTGTGCAGATGGGTTCATAGATAGCTGAGTACTCTGAAGAGTTCATGCGCTTCCCACTCAGATAATATTAGCATATGAAAGGCTCTGGTCAAATGTGACATTTGGATGAAACTCTAGATACCGGGGCTATCCAAAGGGATAACACACAGGTGGAGGAGGGTGGAGGTCAAGTGACATGCCCTCGTGCCAGAGAGACACTCAAAAGGTCAAGTGAGCAAGTCAAGAAGACTGAGCTGTCAGCCTCTGTAGAATGATGCTTTGGATTATTTGATTTCGGAAGAGTGATAAGAATTCGTCCAAGTTATAGTATTTCAGATCAGGTCCAACACATTTTTGTTAGACTCAGAAGCCTCAATTCTTTTTTTGGGTGCAATGTCTGTCAGATGGATGTCTTTGCTACTGAGGGTTTGGTCTGTGAACAACATAGACCTCAGCAGTAAGCTCGGACTCCACCCCAAACCCGCTGAGTCAGATTCTGCATTTCGTAAGATTCCGGGGGATTTGTATGCATACCTATGTTTGGGAAAATTTGGTGCATGAAGTGAATATCAGTTTCAATATCATATGAACAACTCTGCTGGAAGCTGGTTTTCTGTTAGAGGCCAGGAAAAGAAAAAAAAGAAAAGAAAAGAAAAGAAAAGAGCTCCAGGATGAAGAACTAAAAAGAGGCATTTTATAATTGGAGAGGAGAGAAAGAAAGCTAAGTTAAGTTTCAAGGCTGGTGATGTTCTGTGATCCATCACCACAAACAGCTAAAACTCCAGGGCTGCAGGGGTAGAAAGACAGTTTCTTCTAAGGTATTGGAGTGACTTCTGGGAATGTTTTCTCTAAGAAGTCTCATGTGATGTTTGTGTTTACTTGTGGTTAATAGACCCTGCAGAGCTCTTCTCGAAAGGACACTTTTGTTTTGTTTTGTTTTTTAACAAAAAGAAAAAAAAAAGAAGGGTGTTTGAAACGGCTAAATCATGTAAAATATGACTCAAAGTTGTTTACATAAGGTAACCACTCGACTAGTCATTCAACTAGTAATTTATGTACGTAATGTTAAAGCAGGAATGCCAGATTTTTTTTTTTTTTTTTTTTTGAGCCTGAGTTGAGTGGCTAATCTGGCCTTGTGTAAAAAAAGAGGCTGAAAGTTTTGGGACTTTAGAATGGGGTATCGGACAAACTGAGAAAGGGGCATGTCTGAGATGGTTATACCACTGACATTGTTGGACTGGGGTTTTCTCTGGAAAGACGCAGAGGGATGATTTGGGTGACGACTCACAAGCCCTTTCTTGCTCACAGGCACAACATACAGACATAGAATGTTTTGGTGATTAAAAACAAATCACATCTTAGTGAAGTGAATTAAATTTTAACTATAGAATCCACGCAGGGCTCTTTCAGCTTCTCCCCCACACAGACTTAATCAGTGAGTTATGAGTTCATACCCTCCCCCTTTTGTAAAGATATTCCCCACAAAACACCAGCTCGACAGAGGAGCCCACGTGGGACATTTATGTTTTAAGTTCCAAGCAACTTTCACTTTTTTTTGGTAGATGAATCTGTAGGTGTCGTTCTGCTACAAAATGAGAACAGAGCTTCCCACCATATTCAACCATTTCCTCAGCTGCCTCATTGGAGCCAAATTCAGCTTCCTAGTGTTTAGCATTTATCCACCTTCCTTGAGATGGGCGGGGTTCATGCACTGAGTTTTACTCCCAAACCACCACAAGTTCTATTAGAAACAGGAAGGTACACATATCTTAACCAAAATAAGTATAACATGATCTTGGGGTTCTTACATTTTCTGTGAGGCTTATGAAAAAAACATATAAGCAAATAACTGCCTCTCTGGTGCTTATGTAATTTTCTAAATATGGATTTTTCTGTTTCTTACTAGATGCCGTAATGGGCAGCGTAGTGGAGCTGGCCCTCTAGAGCTACAGTTCAGGTCCATGGGCAAAGTAATTCGAATCTTCCTACCTTTGATAATTCCGTTTTACGATGTTTAAGTACTTTGAACTTACTAGATGCTGTCGCAATTTTTAAGATTAGTCGGGGCTAACATAAACACAATGGTTAAAATGAGGTCAGGCTTTCTGATGTGGCATTTTGATTCTGTCGGGGGTAATGGCATTCTCTCTGCAGCAGCCTCTGTTCCACTGACTTGTTTTACTTACCGACAGTCAAACACCCTGGCACCAGCTTCTGTGTGTGCCTCAGAAATGCAATGCAGAACATTCTGCCAAACTTTTCTTTTGAAAACCAAATACCATCTTCAGTTCATCAAATTTGTTAACTGAGATGTGTGTGTGGGGGGTGCTTTTACTTTGGAAAGTTAAGTCATTAATCAAAGCCAGTTGGAAATATTCCAGAATCAAAACGAAAGTAGGATGGTTCAAGGAGAAAACAATAGCACACAGAAGAGGAGAAAGTGGGAAAAATTTATCAGGGCAGTGTTTTTCAAGCTTTCTATGACTCACAGGAAGGAAAATTTAAATCGTGATGTAATACTGCTTTGAATGCCCTCTGATATCTTCAATTCAATTTCATTTTTTTAAATGCCCATTGACACATTCAAATTCTTTTGAGATGCTCTAAATTGATTTTACCATTCAATGGATCATGAAGTCAAGCCACAGCTAGAAAAACACTGGATCACGGGTTATAATTTTGAGATCAGAGACCTGAAATGTCATGGAACACTGCTCTCTGTGGCTTTATGATTAGGTCATTTCTCAATAATATTTACCTCTTTTTTGAAGGTAGGCTTGTCTTCTTGGGATTTTTCTCTTTTAGCTTGTGCTTTGGCCCCCTTTTCTTCTTCCTTTTTATGTTCAAGAGTGGCAAGGTCACTCGTTTAAAAGAAGCCCTTTCTAGCTTGCAAGAGTGAGAGGGTGCTCAGGTCACTTTGCACGTGCCTTGCAATTTTGCTGACTCAGTGCTCACATAACCCTTGGTGTCAGTGATTCTAAACAGCAACGTGGGATAGGTTTCTTTCCACCAAAATTTTTGTCTCATGTGCCTGCCAGTGTGCTCCCTGGAATCTGGCGTGACCTGGTGGTCGTTGTGCATGTTTACAAGCCTCGTGTGTGCTTTGGTGCATCTTGTTTCCGATCATCTCAAATGTAGCTGTGATCATGAGCCCCGTGTGATGAGCAGGAGTGAAAGACAACTTCAGCACAAGGCAGACTGAGTAATGGAGAGTTTTCTCTGCAAAGGTGAATATGCAAGCATCTCTTTTTTCTTTCTCTCTCTCTTTTTTTTTTTTGGTGTGTGTGTTGGGGGATGGGGTGGAGATGCAGGTGGTGGTTAGGTACAGTGCTTTTAATGCAGGCTTGCAGACAGAAAAAAATCTTTCACAGCTTGCAAACATTCCCTCCACCCCCATTTCCACCTTTCTCAGGCTATGTGAATTTATTTGTGTCATCCAGATGGTAAGAGCAGCAAAATGTATGCCCTTAATTACCAGTCAGTTATAAATTGATACCGCCCCAGATGAATGGCTTTCTGCAAGTCTACATTAAGTTCAGGTCTACATGATGGCAAATCATGGTTTTGACATATTTTTAATGAAAGGTCCAAACTGGCTCCTTTCCCTCCCTTAGTGCCAGCTGGTTTCAAGGGGCTTATTTTTGCCTTCTTAAGATGAAATTTCTGACCATGATTCTTTATGTCATTTTCCCACCCCTATTTTTAAAATATAATTTTTAATTAACTGCCAAACACATGGGGAAGGGGAGGAGTAAAGGTCCTCTTGCCTCATGTAGACCTATAGATAGAGGTAAGTTGTTAATAGGACTGAATTCAGATGCAGGTGCAGAATTAGAAGTCGACACAGCACCGCCACATTTATCATCTTTGGGTTAGTTCATTTTTCCGGTATTCGCAACAAGCAAGCACAGAGCAATTAATTTCTGTCTGGCTGTTCCAGTAAATTTGGTTGGTTGAATATTTAACCATCGATCAATTGCTTCATGCTTACCGATTGCTAAGGCCGAGAAAAACGAACAGCTTGCCAAACGAGCAAGCACGCGGGGCTGCAGGACTGTGCGTCGGACCCAAGTCTGATGTGCATTACATTTCTTGTAAGTCACAGGCATCACACACTGGTGCAAAATGTTTACTGTACCTGTTTCTTTTGGACAGCTGTCTGAAGTTTATCTTCTTGTACTTTCTTTTCATTTACCCGTTTCCCTTCTATTTTCTCGTCTACCTTTTCCCCTTTCTGCTTTTTCTCTTGCATTTCTCTTCTGTTCTCTTCTAGCTGCTGACGTTTCTGCTCTTCTAGCTTAGCTTTCTGTTCTTCCTGCGCCTTCGCCCGCTGCCTTTCCTCCGCTGCTCTTCTCTCTTCCTCCTTAGCCCTCTCCCTCTCGGCCACCTCCCTCCTTTCTCTCTCTTGTGCAGCTGCTCTTTCTTCTGCTTCAATTCTTGCTTTCTCCTCCGCTACCCTTTGTTCTTCCTCAGCTTTCTTTCTTTCTCTTTCTTCCGCTTCCAGCCTGGCCCTCTCTGCCTCGGCTCTCTCCCTTTCTTCCCTCTCCCTCCTTTCATGATGGGCGGCCTCGTCCGACCCCGGCTCCCCCTCCCCCTCTGTTTGAGGCTCTTCTGCACTGATCTGCCCAGTTGTCAACGGCATTGCTGCGGGTTCTGTTGTTCTGTCTTCTACCGTCCCCTCTACCTGATTTTCTTCAGCGCTCCCCTGCTTTGGCTTCTCTTCGTCCTCTTCCTCCTTTTCCTTTTCTTCCTTCTTTTTCTCCTCAGTGTCCCTCCAGTCATTCTTCTCATAGGACTTTGTGACTATCTCAGTCTCCTCTATCTCGTATCTTTCTTGGCGACGGTCGCTTTTTTCTTCCTTCTCTGCAGCTTCGTCTTCGGTGGTGTTGTTCTGCATTCTTCTGCTCGGTAGCGACAAACCTGCGTCTGTGATTGTTGGGTCGAACTCCTTCTGCCGCTCCATGGCTTCCTGAAGCCGTTTCTGGCGTCTTTCCTCCCGCCGAGCCAGGCGCTCCAGGAAGGCAGCCTCGTCATCACCCTCCACCTGAGTGTTTGAGGTGGTTGTCTTGACCTCCTCGTCGGGCACACTATACAACAGAAACAAGACAGCCTGGGTTAACCGGCCACCAGCTGGATTCACGTAGCCTGACCCATACCAGAAAAGAGGCTTGTGGTCCCGGGCGCACACCCAGGATACCCCCTCGGATGGTATCACAACAGAATGTGCCTGCCCGGCTTTCAGCAGACAGCGTATCGTGGGCCTTTGCCCTTGGTCTTCCTCTGGTCACTGGGGTCTACTCTACATGCCAGCCGTCAAACAACAATGGATGAGCATCAGTGTATAAATACCGCGGCTCCCCTCACCTCCTCAGGTGGACAACTGTGAGGTGCCTTGTTGCACTGGCTCTCCGAGTCCCCCAGGGGAGTTAAGGTCCAGATCCCAGCAGCAGTGACTTGCTTGGCAATGAAACCTTTATTTGGTTGCTTTTCCTTCCCTGTTCCACTTTCCCACACTGCTACCAGTGATTCCTGGGATCATTTCACAGATGAACTGCCTATGTTTAAATCTTTTTGTCCCAGAATCTGCTTCTTGGGCAACTCAAACTAAGACAAGAACCAAACTGAGAAATGAGCGAATTCTTGTAGTCTCACATAGTGTTTTCACATGTCACCAAGTCATCTAGAATTACTGAGCTGGATCTGTGGGGCACGAGGCATTTGGAAAGGAAGCAGGTATACATTACAGTGTGGGGATGCTATACTAAGGCCAGTAACCCCCATAGTAGGGACATCTAACCATCCACAATTCATGCTCCTCCTTCCATAGTCATGGGGAGGTGACTGCCAGTCGAGGATTGTATTTCCTGCCCTCCACTCTTCCTTGCACCTAGGTGGAACCATGTGACCAATAATTTCCAACTGAGTGTGAGCAGAAGTGATATGTCTAGACCAAGACAATTAAGGAGCAGAAACATATCCTCTCCCACCTCTGTCTGCTGACTAGACCAGAAAACTTCAAAGCCCCAGGAGTAGACAGAGTCACAAAAGGAAAGCAAGTAAGTGACCAGTTCTATTTACTACTCAGAAATACCCACATTGGACTCATTTGTGCTGTTGCATTAAATTACTAAAATTCGGGGCTCATTGTTATAGCGGCTGATATTACCCTAATACATACACCATCTAAATTCTTTGTCAAGATTTCCACGACCAAAGGGACTCTTGCCCTTTTTCTCTATAGTTGACAAAAAATAGTTAAATTTGATGTTTATTAAAAAAGAAAAGAAAATCTCAAAAAACCAAACTGTACCATATCCATCACCTCACTCATTATTACAGCTCAAGCCAGGGCTATTGGTCTCCACTGGCAGGAAATGGACAGTTATGTGATACCAAAAATTGTGACCAGAGTTGGAACAGTATATGTCTTGCAATGTTTAGAAACTCCATCAAATTTCATGGTTCATACCGAACTGGGCCCTTTTAAAATTCAGGTTGGCTTAATTTTGAAAAAAAACATTTCACATTTAACAATGAGAAATGGCAGAGTAAAGGCTGGATTTTAAACTTTTTTGGCTTTAACTGCTGCTGTAGGACACTGTCTACATGAATTAGACATGTAAGTATTAAATTTCCCTAAAAATACAAGTAGTTTAGAATTTAAGGGGAAAATATATACGTAAGGAAATTTGGATCAACTGAATTCAAATAATTTTTAAAAGGTACCGCAAATTCCGAAGCATTAGCTAGATGAAAAGTACTCCTGAGTTAAGAAACCAACAGATTCTACTGGATCTTCTTTGCCTATTTAGAAATCACCAACAGCCGGCTGTCAGTAGAAGTTAAGTACCACTTAGGGTTGTTCAGCCCCAAGGAGAACACTAATTCTTCTTGTGGATAATTAATATGTCAGAGATAAGTGATAGCTCTTAGATCTGAATATGTTTTAATGAAAAAGAAGAATTTGTGAACTAATCAACAGCATGAAATAACCACTACTAATTAGTGAAAAAAGAAGAGGCGCCCAAGTAAAAGCAAGATTTTAAAAGCAAGAACACGACTAGTAAGTAGTAACTTTTAAGCCACTGTTGATCACTCACTAATAACCAGATTCAGGAAAGGCCTCAAAATGCCATTTTAAAACTTCTTCTTTCCCTTCTATCTCCTTCAGTTCAAGGATAGAAAAGGCAGTGATGCAAGGCTCTGATACCATTTTCCTGATAATAGTTAAAATTAGGTGCTTATATGCAAGGCACTGTGTGTTTTATGTGAATTATAATCTCACTTAAATTTAACAACATTCCTAAGAGAAAGATATGATTTTCATTTCTATTTAACAGGGAAAGGCCAAGGTGGAATTCAGAGCCGGGCAGTGAACATACCCACAACCCCTTTGCTAAACTTCCCCCCTAATTAGGAGCTATTTACCAAGAAACAAGGTCCCTGTTTCTCCACCTAACCAATAGGTTTCCTTATTGAATTAATCCTGCCTGACAGAATTCAAGACTTTCAGAAATCCATGAACCTGCTCATATTTAGGTTAAAGAGGCCAGACCTGTTTTCCTTCAGATTTTCTAGATAGATTGGCTTAAAGGAACTATCAACAACGCCCTCCCAACACACACAAAATAAAACAAACTAAAGCCAAAACCACACACAAGATCTTAGGTGGTAGTTTCATTAATCAGTCCATATTGTGAATAAAAATTAATTTTTTCTCCATCCCCATCCTCATCTTTTTTTTTGCCTTGGGGTATATAAATTACATATACTAACAAGGGTGCATAATGAACCAGATGACCTTGTATGTGTGAACCTGTAAAGATCCATTTTGAAGAAGCTGAACCTAGTAAGGGTTCTCCATTGTCCTGATCACTACCAAGGCCTGTATAGGAAAAAACACGCTGGTAAACTCATAAGTTTGTTTGCATAATTACATTGCATTAAGCAGGATTCTGCATCTTGCTGAATATCGTAGTGATCGGAGAATACATACTGATTCAGGCTGTATATCTGGAAAGACAAGACATTTGCAATTCATGCCTACTTCAAAAATTCCAGTACTGTTTGCTACTGGTAGGCACAGAGGACTAGCAAGCTAATAAATCTTCAGCTCAAAACAGATATCGATACCCTAAAGAATAAATGTAAATAGGTTTCCTTCTTTAAAGACGTAGCCCATCGTATTTGGTAAATAAAAGGATTGCTACATTATAAAATAAAATAAAACACTTCAATCGGGGTGTGTTTAGGGGGTGGGATAGAGGAAGAGAAAGGAGCAGTGGTGTCTGAATGTCTACATCAGTTATGTCCAATCCGATTAGGTGCCTACGACGACCACAGAATGACTGAGCCAGTTAGCCTGGAAAACAGTGGAGTGGGACTGAGAAGGGGATGCTTTGCCCAACACGTTCCATTCATCGGGCAGGCTAAGAAGTAACTTCGACATGCTCCATTCTGAAGAGGACAGTACCTGTTCTGGGCATTAACCTCCACCTGGTCGGTCACCTGTCCCAAGGATTCTTCCTCTTGCTTCTGCCGCAGCCTCTCCTGCCGGGCACGGCGGCGCCGCTCCCGGGCGGCCTCCTCCTCATCGTCATCGTTCCGCTGGTAGGCGATCCTGCAACATCACAAAGACAACCTCTTGAGCATGCCAGCTGCCGACCGTCTCAAGGCTTCTTTGCAGGATTGGCCCGGGGTCCTTTCCTGAGCTTGACCACCGACTAGACCACAGAGCTCTAAATGGATCGTTCCATTCCTTAGATGCTTGACTGGAATGGTTTTCAGACTTTTAAGTATCTGAAAAGCAGGAGTCTACTGGCTAGAGGATAATTTACAATGATCAATAACAGCTTAAACTAAAAACTCTACACAAAAGCGGGCTCTGCAGGACACTGTGGGGTAGCATATTTAGATTTCTTTACCAAGCTCATTACTAGCATGCTAAGATTTAGAAGCAGAAATCCAAAGCACTGAACCAAAAATAATCAAAAGACTTATTGAAAAGATTCAGCATGTTGTATGAATTATTTGTGTAGACACTGTCACAAAGAACAGAAAAGAATCAAGTTATCAAACCAGGATTTTGGCATTAATATAAAGCCCAAACTGCAAATTAAAATTGAGAGTAGGGTACCCTCTTTGCTTGGATTTTATTTTTTCCTTTCAGTTCCTTTTCACTGGAGAAGGAAGGTGTTATTTAGACAACTGACAGGATGGCTTCAAAGTCAGTGTGGCTCCCTGAGAGTCCTCCTCCTTTGTTCTAAAACATGCATTAGAATTCTGCCACCCACATGGTGGGCACACCACGGTAGCTCACAGGTGTACACGCAGAGAGAAGCCCAAGAGCTGAGGTGGGTAGAAGAGACACAGATGGCTTTGCACACATAGATGTTATTTAGCTCTTGAGGTTTCATCTGAAGCAAATACCTATTTAGAGAAATTATCCAATCACTATCACTACATTGCATCCATTTCTGTTAATACTTCCTCCCAAATAAAGAACTGGATGGAGCTGGGGAACTACCGATGTCCAAGCTCAAGAGGAAGTGACCTGAATGGTTACCTTGGCTACTTGTGAGGGAGTAACATATCCTGAGATACTGAGTGCCAAGAAAGCAGGGGTAGGCCGGCCAGCCCAGGGCCAAGCTGGCCTGAAGGGTCTCTGGGTTGGGACGGGGCTGCATCGTGCAGTGGGTTACTTTTTATATTATGGAGTTAAAGTGCTCTTTTACAATGTTACTTACATATCTACAAATAGAAATCCAGATATGTAAACATTTCATGCTTGTAATTCTTATAAATGACAAACCTAAATAATTTACAAATGGAAGAAAATAAAACAGCAGAACCATATAATTTGTACCAACAACACGAACCTACTATAACTAATGATGGTTTGCTTATGTAAGAGACATTTTAAGGCTTAGATCCAGCATTTTATTTCATCTGTTTCTATCTGACTTCAATAATACGAATGCTATGGGGGCACCTTGGTGGCTCAGTCGGTTAAACGTCTGATTCTCGGTTTCAGCTCAGGTCATGATCTCACAGTTTTGGGAGTTTGAGCCCTGCATCAGGCTCTTGCACTGACAGAGTGGAAACTGCTTGGGATTCCCTCTCTCTCTCTCTCTGTCTCTGTCTCTCTCTTTGCCCTTCCCCTGCTCATGCTCTGTCTCTCTCAAAACAAATAAATAAACTTAAAAAAATTAAAAAAAAATACAAACGCTATGAATGTTTTTCACCTATAAAAAACAAGATTAACAATTCCAAAGGTTGATTGGTTTGTCCTTTGCTACTTCAGAAAATCTGACTTCATACTTACAAAAATCTGCTGGTGTGCAATACTCAAATGCCAATACAAATAAAATGTCACAGTAATTCTACGAAACTGACTGGTTTATTTCTACAGACGTGAAGAGAAGGGCAGTGTGATGTAGTTGAAAGATGACTAGGGTAGGACTCAGTAAACCTGGTTTCTAGAAATGGTTTCCTACTAGCTTGTGGCCTTTTAACCTGAGTTAAATTCCCTCGCCTGCGAGTGTGTGACAATCAGATGAAATCCCGGACATGTTATGGTAAGGCATTCTACAGTGCAGTATTTTGTTGTTACTAGGGAAGTTCAGCGGAGGAGCTGCTTTGTGAGGAAAGATGAGTTCAATTTTAGCCTTGTTGAATTTGAGGTGACAGCATGACATGAATCGAATGTTCCTTTCTAATTCAATCACATTGTAGTTTGCAGTCAGAAGCCCTTCCCAGTGGTTTGGCTTCAGCCTTCGGATTCTTGGTCTAATATTCCTTTGGCTTATTTCTCAGTAGACAGCTTTAACCACAGCAGGAAGAATGAGTCCTTAATGACTACTTCTCGAGCTAATCAAACAGAGAGGCTTCATCTGCTCTTCTATGTCTCTGCATCGGCCGCGAGGTCTTGGCTACTACTGGGGCCTTTCTTTTCCAAAACAAGCAAGAGACTTAAAAGCCCATCTGAGACATCCTATGCTGAACCCCCCCCCCCACCCCTTCTCCTAAATGGAATCTCACGTGAAGCCCGCAACTTCCCATTCTACCCAGCGTGCTTCATGGCTGCAAGGTGCTGGCTTGCACTTCTGGTGTGAACTACATTTGCCGTCTATCTGGGCCAGGCCACACTCAACCTTTCTTCATCTTGGATTTCTCCTCGGAGGAGTGGCCTGACAACCAGACCCCTCTGTGTCTCTTCTAACTCTTCTCGCTCGGTACTCTTTCTTGGTAGCTCCTTGCCTAGCATCCACAGTTACCAGGGCTAGATTTTTAAGAATTTTTCATGAGCACTAATAAAGAAACATATTAAAGTTGTTTTCAAAGTTAAAAACAAACAAGGAGCCAAAATGCTTTCATGGCGTTTTGAACCATATCATGCCTTGTTGCTGGCTTAGTCACATATCACGTGACTTTATTAATTTTTAAAAAGTTTATTAATTTATTTTGAGAGAGACAGAGACAGTATGGGGGGGCAGCGAGCCACAGAGAGAGAGAGGATGCCAAGCAGGCTCCACGCTGCCAGCATAGAGCCTGATGTGAGGCTTGAACCTCTGAAACCTGTGAGTTCATGACCTGAGCCAAAACCAAGAGTCAGATGCTTAACTGACTGAATCACTCAGGCACACCTAACCGCTTGACTTTATGAAGTGAAATTCCACTTGTGCCAAATGACTTGTTATGTGTGGAAATTCTTCACCTCTAAGCCTCCCTCCATGAGCCTCCCTCCATGAGGCAGTTTCTCAGCTTTAGGCCTCTCTCACAGCATCTTACCCTTCACATGACTACCACAGGTGTGTTGCTTTTCTTTCAAAATGGACAATTTAATTGGTTTCATTTTTTTCTGATTCTAAAAGTAACATACATTTCTTATTTTCTTCAACCAGACAAGCCCAGATGTATAAAAGAGAAAGTGAAAATCAGCTCCCTTACCACACCACTCAGACACAGGACATAATGATATCCCACGCGTTTGACCAGACATCTTGGTGTGCACACACAGGCACCTTTATTTTTAACAAAGTGGGATCGCGTGATACCTATCATTTCATAGACGGTTCCTTACTTATTTATGACTGTTTTCAACACAGCCAAATATAATTTTCAACAGCAACACAGTATTCTACGTATAGATGTACGTTAAAGTTACATGGATGCAAGCAAAGTATAACCTATTATCTATAGACAGACAGTTAAGATTTTTCCAACTTAATGGTCTGATAAATGAGGCTACAAAGGACATAATTCTAGATATACTTTCTCACTTGTTCGACAATTTATCCAGGAAAAATTCTCAGAAGCGACCATTTCGGAGCTTAAGAGCATCCTGACTTACATACTGAGGTAAAAACAAAATGTTAACATTTCTCATTTTCCACACACCAGACTGAAACATATCTGAAATGCTGTTGACTAGTAAAAATCATACCTAACTGCCTACTGGGTTGTTCCTCCGTGAAACCTCAGCAGACACCGGCACTGACCAGCCTGGTGGTGCTGGTCTACCGTTCCCGACATCTTGGGGGCAGTGTGGGACTCATGATTCCCCCGAGTCATCTGAGAATGATTAAACTACGTTTATTGGAGATTTAACCATTTTATTGCAATCTGTTCTTCTTTAAAATTTTTTTTAATGTTTATTTATTTTTGAGAGAGAGAGAGAGAGAGAGAGAGAGTGCAACCAGGGGAAGGGCAGAGAGAGAGGGAGACAACAGAATCTGAAGCAGGCTCCAGGCTCCGAGCTGTCAGCACAGAGCCTGATGCAGGGCTCGAACTCACAGACTGAGACCATGACCTGAGCCGAAGTCAGATGCTTAACCAACTGAGCCACCCAGGCGCCCCGATCTATTCTAAAATACTGGGAATTCGCAAATGATAGCTAAGGCACCTCTATTAAATAAAAATTTTTGATGGGCCAGCATCCATGATTCTCCCACCCACACTGGGTGGAAGCAGGTTTACTCTGGAGTATTATGCTTTGTTTCTTGCTAACTACTTTCGCTCATCTCTGGGAGAGCACCTCGTGAAATATGATCAGCTCTGCTGCAGGAAGGCCAGTGCTGCTGGTAGCAAAATGGCTCACTGAATATTTGGAAAGAAGTGTGTGTGTGTGTGTGTGTGTGTGTGTGTGTGTGTCTGTGTGTGTCTGTGTGTGTGAATAAGTTAAAAAATCTCAGAAGTCCATAAAAATTACATGATGTTATTCGATTGTGTGTCAGTGCTGTGAAAAAGTAGAGAGGACTTTCTAGCATTCCCAGAACCACCAGCTTAAAGGCTCTGGTGTTAAAAGAAAAAACAGAACTCTGAAGTGGGAAAACTTTCCTGGAATGCTGTGGGTTTCGCACCAAAGATGTTTTAAGTTTTTACCACTAGCGCTCGAGAGCCTCAGTAGATTCAAGTAACGAGATAATCACGTTACATGCTGTGCCTTTTAGACAGAAAGTGCAAATAAAGAGAAGTACTGAATATATGGCAAGTGAAGAAATCACTGAGAATCGGGGTCTACATTTGGACGGGCCAGGGTCTCAATGTATGCTAGATGAGAGAAAGAGGAAGTGGTCAAGCTACCACGGTAAGACACTGGGCAAGGCACTAGCTTTCATCTTGCCTCTGGGCTCCTCTCACCCTCTCGTCCCTGTCAATATTTCTTAAGGCTTGCACAACATTGTCAAAAGTTTTAGAATTTCACCTACGGTATAGGCTGTTTCATTTTGTTTTTTCCCTGTGTTCCCCACAGTTTGAAGAGCGTTGCCCTACCTCCTTTCATTTTGTCTTTTTTCCATTTTGCTACTTTCTGAGTTAAGACCACAGTACATCCTTAAAGTTTTCAAGTAAAAATGCTGGCAATGTATGTTATTAACAAAACAAGATCTCTTACCAGGAAATCGTGTTCGAAAATAGAGTAAGATAAAAGCAATAACCATTCTTTATGGAGGGTGAGGGAGCTGACTTTATTACATGTTTAGGGTCATTGAAGACCTGGAGAGAATGAAAAAGAAGCATGGGTGAGTCCGTAATGAATACAAATTTACTCATTTTATGTTGATGCTCACAATACTACTCTGGTTAGCCAAATGGTTAATCAAATTTGGATGTGCAATCTGGCTATTCTATTATTTATTTAGCATTTTACAAACATGGTATATATGATATGATATAATTATTTTGGAATTCAAAAAAATTTAATAATATATTTGATGATATTCTAAATCCGTTCACCAAGACATAACTTATTCTTGTCATCTACTACACAGGATCCCAGTTTACTTAGCCATTTCCTGTTGACATATTTTGGATTTTTCCTAGTTTTTCTCTGTTGGATACAGTGCTGTGTACCCCTGTGTTTTTATAGGGCAGATAGTGGGAAATGGAATAGTATATATTCATTTAAATTTAAAAGATTCTGGGGGCGCCTGAGTGGTTCTGTCGGTTAAGTGTCCAGCTTCAGCTCAGGTCATGATATCCTGGTTCGTGGGTTCAAGCCTTGCAACAGGTTCTGTGCTGACAGCTCAGAGCTGGAGCTGCTTCTGATTCTGTGTCTCCCTCTCTTTCTGCCCCTCCCCCACTCATGCTCTGTCTCTCTCTCTCAAAAATGAATAGACATTAAAAAAATTTTTTTTAATAAAAGATTCTGTCAGATTGTTCTTCATGGTAGTTCCAAGTTGTTCCTAGTGACAGCTCCCCATGTTCTTTCCCCTCAAGTAACCAAATCAGATCAACATACATTAAGACAGTCTACTGCTAACTGACAGGATCAGAGAAAATATTTAATCTTCTATATCTTGTATAGTAGTGGTTTCTAACATTTTAAGAATGTGGATCCTTTTAAAATATCAAGAAACATTAAGATATTATGACAATTGCTTATTTTTGTTATTTACTAATAAAATGTTGTAGAAAGTGTCTATAAATTCACCAGTATATAAAAGGGAATCTGTATCTTAAAAACCACTGTATATGGGGCGGCTGGGTGGCTCAGTCAGTTAAGCGGCCAACTTCAGCTCAGGTCATGATCTCGCCGTCTGTGAGTTCGAGCCCCGCGTCTGGCTCCGTGCTGACGGCTCAGAGCCTGGAGCCTGCTTTGGATTCTGTGTCTCCTCGGTTTCTGCCCTTCCCCTGCTCATGCTCTGTCTCTATCTCTCAAAAATAAATAAATGTTAAAAAAATTTAAAAAAAAAGGACAGTCTTTCATACCTGAAGTAGTTATTTATCAGACATCAGACTACAGGAAATACTTGGTGTGGATATGAATCTGGGAATCTCTTTCTTTCTTTCTTTTTTGATGTTTATTTATTCTTGAGAAAGCGTAAGAGGAACAGAGGATCCAAAGCAGGCTCTGTGCTGACAGCAGCAAGCCTGATGTGGGGTTCGAATTCGTGAACCATGAAATTGAGCTGAAGTCAGATGTTCAACCACCTGAGCCACCCAGGTGCCCCTGGGAATCTCTATCAATAACTTCACCTCTAGAGAACCACTAGGTTACAGAAAGAGATTATAAGACCACCACTGAGCACGCTTTGAACCGTTACCTTCAAACTTTTTTTAAAATTAGAGTAATTTTTTTTAATGTTTATTTAGTTTTGGTGGGGGGAGGGGCAGAGAGAGAGGGAAACAGAATCGGAAGCAGGCTCCAGGTTCCTAGCTGTCAGCACAGAGTCTGACACTGGGCTCGAACCCACGAACCGCAAGATCATGACATGAGCCAAACCCGTTTTTGTTTTTCAACATTCCTCATGCTTGATAAGCCCACACACAGATACACACACAGACCCACAGGTAAAGTGAGGAAAACTAAAGAGAAATTAAAAGGCTCAAGGGGCTAAAATGAGGCCTCTTTATTACAGACTTTTTTTTGTTTTTAATATGGAATGCTTCATGTTCTTTGTGCGGAGGCCATGCTAGTCTTCTCTACATCATTTAGTATATGTGCTGCCGAGGGAGCACTATTTATTACAGATTTAAAGAGGGCCCCATTCAGATCAGTTTCCAAGCCTCTCTGTTTCCCTTAACTGTCTGTGCCACATTCTTGTATTTTAAAAAGAGAATGTTGCACCTAAAGTTCCAGCAGACTGAATAAATTCGCCACCCGAAAGAAGGAATCCTACCAGTAGTTGGCTGTTTGCAAATTCACCATAACTTGTAGGCCAGTAGATAGTTGGCTGAACCCTCAGATCGGCTCTCCCCTTCCTGCGTCCCACACTACTTCCGCTTTCATATAAGGAGCTGTTCGAGAGAAGGTGGCCTTGGTTGAGAGGGAGATTCCAGACTGTAACTGAGGCACTCAACCCCAACATGGTCCTGTCTCCAGCTTTCTGCAGCTCTGCCCTCTCCACACAGACCAGACCCAGGAGGAGACCCCAAGGAAAAACAACTTCTTAGTCAATTACTTTTCTCTGATTTCTCTCGTTCTTGGTTCTGTTAATGTCGTTGGCTTAACCTGGGTCTTAATATAGGCTCCAACTTAAAGAGTTAAAACCTCATGTGGGTTGAAAATGTACTCATCGACTATTAGGAGGCAAAATGACTCATACGTACTTTCATTATTCTTTTTCATGTACCAAAAACACGGGTGATTTTCTTTCAGAATATGAAATGCAAGCGGATTCTTTAAACATATCCAGTCAGCTCTGCGAATTGCTCAAAAGCTCTTAGCGACATCTCAGGCAATGCTGTGATCAGGAGGGAAAAACCACGCTACTGAAATGACTCATGTTTGCCCTGCAGATTTACTGTATGCTTGAAAGTTAAAAGAGGGTTATAGCAATATTCCAGGCTCTTAAATATGAGTTTGTTTGTATGTGGGTTTCATCTAATGCACACAAAGCCCAATTCTGAATGTTTTTCCCTTGAATTCCTTAAAGAAAGGCATTAAAAATTACAATGGAGAGAAAAATCAAGAAAATAAAAATACTTTTTCAAGGCAGAATATGTTTGGAAATGGATTAGTAACTAATAGTCAATTGGTCTGTTTGTAATTAATATAGGACAGAATGAAAGAAAAGAAAGTTCCTTTGATTTAGAGTATATATATATATTTACAAACATTTTTATTATTTATATATTATATATTTTAATTTATTATTTATTTTATGTATCTATATATTTATATTATATATGTATATTTCTTTTTTGGTAGGGAAAGAAGGTAAAAATAAGCTGAATTTTATTGTATAGTTCATTGCTATATCAGTGGTGTGACTTTTGCTAGAGTGAAGGCATATAAGAGAATAGTATATTACTCTGAAGAAACTTATCCAGGAAGAGAGGTATGTTCTATTTCATCTATTCCCCTTCTCCCACCCCATCTCCACCCCCCCAACTTTTGAGAATTACTAAAGTTTGCCTACCAACCATAAGTTTCAAATCCCAATAGTAAGACATTGTGTGCCTCCATCCCTTAGTATTCTTTTTTTTTTTAAGCTTATTTATTTATTTTGATAGAGAGCATGCACATGTGAGCAAGGAAAGGGTAGAAAGAGAGGGAGAGACAGAATCCCAAGCAGGCTCAGCACTGACAGCGCAGAGCCTGATGCAGGGCTCCATCTCAGGAACCGTGAGGTCATGACCTGAGCCGAAACTAGGATCTGTTGCTTAACTGACTGAGCCACCCAGGAACCCCCCTTGAGTGTTCTTATACCTGTCCTTGGTGCAAGTTATCACCACTTGCCTTCCATACGCTTTATAGAATGGTGACATTCCGTAATCACATGAGTTTTGTAACCACAGAACATGATGGGGAAACGTGCTGTAGAGTAGAAGAAAACATCAGACAGCGATAGGAAAACCTCTTCACTTGTCTGTGCATGCTACTGCAGCTAGCTGGTTCTTAGCGTCATAATGGCTGCAATGTCCTGTCGGATAAATAGATCAGGTCTGACTGATCGTGTAGGGTCAGAAGAGCCCTGGGCGTGCTGTAAGTTCTGATTCTGACTTGGGCTTGTAGGGCTAACTTAGGGCTCACGGGAACACAGTTCTCCTGCCCTATGGTCGGCAGACCCCTAAGTTTAGAGACTCATTTCTAAATTGATGCAGGTGGTCGCAGGAATTTTTTAAAATATGGATTCTAATTGTTTGGGGTCAATATTTTAAATTAAAAGGATGTTTAACGTAACGTATCTCGTACCTGTAAATGAGTACATGCTATGTATGATACATGACTACTTAATTTTTTTATTATTATATTTTCATGTTTATTTATTTTTGAGAGGGAGTGAGAGAGACAAGGTATGAGTGGGGGAGGGGCAGAGAGAGAGAGAGAGGGAGACACAGAATCGGAAGCAAGCTCCAGGCTCTGAGCTGTCAGCACAGAGCTCAACACGGGGCTCGAACTCGTGAACCATGAGATTGATGTCAGATGCTTAACCAAGTGAGCACCCAAATGCTCCTATTTTTTTTTTTTAATTTGAGAGAGAGAGAGCATGAGCAGGAGGGAGGAGTAGGGAGAGAGAGAGAGAGAGAGAGTGTGAAGTAAACTCCACACTCAGTGCTGAGCCTGAGGTGACGCTCGATCCTACCACCCTGGGATCATGACCTGAGCTGAAATCAAAAGTCAGACACTCAACTGACCTGAGCCACCCAGGCACCCTTCTATCTGTTTCTAAATACCTCCAAATAACCTCTGACCCACATTTTGGATTATTTTAATTATTCTCTTACTTTGCTTTGTAGTTTTACTCCGAATGTATGCATCCCTAAGCAATTTATTTTTTAGCTTTGCCTTGTTACAACTTTACATAATCATACTGTATGTATTCTACGACTGGTTTCTTTCACAAAACTATGTGTTTCTGAGATTCATCTGTGCTTATACGAACGGCTGTAGTTTGTAATGACAGATGAGGCACAGCGTTTCCCAAATATGTCTTGACACTGGGGTTAATATCTAATCCTTCTTTCAGTTGGTACCATTTTCTATTTGAAAGTCCAAAGACGGTTAGTGATATGCAGTAGAAATAAATGAATAAAATCTGGATTTACTTTTTTATTGAATTGCTATTTTTGTTTTGAAAGGAACAAGGCATCTGTCAAACCCATTTAGTACAGATTTTGGAGGAATAATTCCATGACAGCTTCCTGAGGTTAAACTCAAATATCTTTATTTTGTCACAAACAGGACGGCATTTGCACCCCTCTGCTGTGCCACTCTGTTAAAACAATAAGCTTGGTCAGATACAAACAGATCACTGTTTCCTTTATAAATGTTTAGAAAGTGTAGGTATGGAAAGAGTGGCTTGTTGATGGAGAATATCTGTTTTGCTCCTCACTTTGTTATTCAAGTTAAACTTTGGTCAAAATGAATGAAAAGGAATAAAAGAAATGTTTAAGTGCCCAGTTAGAGAATTAAAATAACCAAATTTTCCTCTCTTTCAACTCTTATTCAACTGGTAATAGAGACAAACCCACTGACTGTGTTTTCATAAATATTACCTTTTCTTCATCCTCAGGCTAGGATTCTTTGTCTAGTAAGAAACATTAAACCATAAGAACCTTAAGTAAATATGGTAATTAATAAATTTAGGCTTTTTAAAATGCTGTCAATCAAAAGTGAAATCTGATTGGGGGCGTTCCTGACTGCTGTATCTATTAAAGAACAATCTTGCTTTAATGTGCACAGTAGATGTGGACAATAAAGCTTGGGCTTAGTTTTTTTCAAGTAAAACATGTTAAACCAATTCAGACCGAGGGTGTCTATGACTGGCAACACTCCATTTTGCCAGTTCTTTCTTTGGCATTCAGATCTGGACCTGGATGTACAGTTGTCTGGACAACTCCCTCAGAGCGGGGTGCAGGGAGACCCCCACGTTCCCACTGGCCAACTCGGAGTAAGCATCCGGCCACAGATACATATCCAAGCAGATGCTTTTCATAGTCAAAGACTTAACATCCTGGGAGCGGAAACTCCCCTTTCCATCTGCGAATGTAAAAATAGGAACTCATTTTAGATGAGTCTTACACTTAGTATGATCTAGAAGTTCAAGTTTTACCCCCAAATTCGAAATATTTGTGTGACATGGTACAAAGGTCCATAATTTCGTGTGGTGGAGCTTCAAAATTACGGTCCTGCTATCACACCGGTAAACATTTGACGAAAGGAGTAAAATGACTGGACAAACGAAAACAAGATGTCCTTAAGTGGAGATTATGAACCTGTGACTAGTTAAAGGGAATCCCTGTCAGGGGAAAGTGGTATCGCAGACCTGCCGACGGAAATGGTACATGGCATGTGGATACTGCTAACTGGAGTCACATGTCCTGTGTCAGCTGAGAGGACTCTCGGCATCCTCTCTAGACGGGCGGCGCTTACTGCAGGAAAATTTATGGGTAATGGATTTTCATAACAGGCCTTTTATGATCCTCTCCTCCCCCAAAAGTACCCTCTGGAGCTTTTCTGCTTCCACACTCATTTTTCTTAATTGGAAAAAGATTTACTGTTCATTTCCTCTTTCCCGGCACTCTCTGTTGGCTCCATTTCTTTTCGTTCCGGTGGCATAGCTTCCCATCTCCCCCGCCCCTGCTTTTGTCCAGAGAAAGCCCCACTACACTGATAAATATGACACTGCAGCTTTGTTTCTAGCACCTCTGCTGAAATACATGACCGTCACTCTAACCAGAAAGCATATTTTGGGGGTGATTACTACCTCCCTGACTCCAGAGGTATTGCACAAAGTCACCTAGGGTCCAGCTGGCTCAGAGCTCCCCTCCGAGTGCTGGAACTGCAAAGTTTTGTTTACAAGTGGTAGCAAATAGAAAGACAAACCTTGAGTGGAGACAGGAAATGGAAAATGACGGGCCAAATCCTGGATGTTTGGCCCTTTGGAAAGAACATTTATTCTTGCAGGGGGACTTGGGAGCCGACCATCGCTAATGGGTCCAACCTCCCTACTGTTGGGAAAAGAAGTCAAGGAGTTTGCCCTGCACTTGGGGATCATCTTCCTAAGTCAACAGAAACCTTACCTAGCACTGGGCCTGCTCACTGCGGAGGGAAAAAAGCAAACACCTATTTGTTTTGACTTGGTTAAAAGCCAGCCAAACCAAATAAAAACCTTCCAAGCTTAAAGACTCCTTTTAAGTTCATAGAAGACCCCTATAAAAATGAGAACATTTTAATAGAGGAATATTAAATAACAAAGCACCTATATTTGTGTGTGTTAACTGAATTAGAATCACAGACAGCTTAAGAATCAGACAGCCAGGGCTCTGAGAGAGGGAGACACAGGCATTGGAGCCATTCTGGTATAGCGCTTAAATTACTCAAGGGGGTCTGTTGCATACCAATAGATTTCTATCCTAACAACAGAGTATCGACCAACGAGGTCTATGTTGTCTTCTGACTAGTTCCTTAAAACTGTTACCTGGCACAGGAAGCAATGCTTCGGTAGGGGAGATAACTGACTTTACAAATATTATATTTTCTTACTAGAAATTACAAAGTTATAGCATTGGCATTGGCTTATAGGTTTCTAATCTCGTGTACATTCCTCTCCCCAAAGTGGTGATCCATGTGGAAACTAAACTTTGAGGGGAAGCGAGTTAAATTCAGGGCGGGGGACATCAGGGTGGGGAACTCTGGGCAGCAAAAGGGGCTGCACAGGGGACTGAGATTCTAAGGATGGCATGGTGGGTGCTGGGCCAGATATGAAGGTAGAGTCTTAACTTGGGGTAGTAGGAAACTGCAACCTCGGATGGCCAGAATTAGCATGTCCATTCCACAGCTAATTTACTGAGCATCTACTCTGGTCAAGCCACTGAAAGTAGAAACCAAGGTGAATTAAACTCCTGTGAGGAGTTTCTAATCTGGTAGGGAAGGTAAGACACGCGTAAGAATGTAACAGCAGAAAAATGTGGTAAATATCAGAGGAGACTTACTGATAGAATGATCTAAAGTTTAGAGGAAGAAGAAGCCATTTCCAGCTCAGGGATCAGAGAAGCCTTCACAGAGGAAGTGGTATCTGAGCTGGATCTTTCAGAATTGGGGGATGGGGGGATGAAAGAGGCCCTTTCCACACGCACACAGAGCTCAAATGGCAAGGTTGCAGAGTCAGGAAATATGGACATGGAAAAGCAAACAATTCAGTCTGGCTGGGGCTGGGGGTGCATGAAGGGCGTTAGTGAAGCTCTGCTTGTGCTTGGCATACACAGGCAGCTCCTAATAACTCAAAGAGTGAACCCAACATTTTACAAAGCTTCAGGAGAGAGGCTCCCGCCGTGGCAGTGACCCTAGGAAGCACACAGGGAGGATTTCCTAGCTTCAATCTCCACTCCAGGCATTTCATTCACTCTGCAGCTTCCCCAAGAAATAGAGGGCCAGCAACCCATTATCAAGGGCTCCATAAATCTTAGCTGCAAGGGGAGATTACTTCAGTTCAGCAAATCCGACAATCATTTATGACAGTAGCACTATACAGGATCCTTCAAGAGCAATAAGCTGTGACTTTCAAGTTTTTAGAACGGCATTTTTGTCCTTCCTGATTTGTGCCAACTTCTCCACTGTCTTGTGGACTCGCTTTGCCCAGAAGTCAGATTTTCACCTATTCTGCTTGTAAATCAGATCCTAGGTAAAATCTACTACTGTGGCAAGGCGGCGAGATGTTAGGACCATGGAATAAGTAAACTAGACGGGATTTTGGAGGTATTTTCAATCCAAGCTCCCACACTTTATGTGGGAACCTGGGGTCTAAGAGGTGAAGTGATTCACAGGAGTAATCATAAAATCAGGACAAGATGCAGGTCTTTAGTCCCCATCACTGTTTTCTTTCTAACCTAAGACACTGTATGAGCTTTCTTAGGGTGTTGTATAGATTAACAAATAGTCATCTAAGCCAGGGCCTGACAAACTATGGCCCAAGGACCAATCAGCCCACATTCTGTTTTTGTAAATAAAGTTTTATTGGAATGTGGCCATGCCCATACTGTCTATGGCTGCTTTCACACATTAATTCCAGAGTTGAGTAATTATAACAGAGGGCTTATTTGGCACAAATTTGAAAATACATACTATCTAGCCCCTCACAAAAAAAGTTTACTGATTCCAAATCTAAGCCACTGGCTCCAAAAATTTTTACAGTGTACTCCTATCAGTTAAAAAATTAAGCATACACACACACACACACACACACACATATATGTATATTAATTTATTTATAGTGCTGTCCTAAATGTTTATAGATTTATGTCACAAAACAGAAATTTAAAAACAAATTGTGATTAGCAATTTGAAGGTCTGACTGTAAGTTTAATTTATTTTGACACTTGGCTTTAAATGACAGTCAAAATTTAATTTTTTAAAGAGCCCTTAAAAGATAATGTAGATTTGGGGCACCTGGGTGGCTCAGTCAGTTAAGCATCCGACTTTGGCTCAGGTCATGATCTCATGGTTTGTGAGTTTGAGCCCCGCATCGGGCTCTGTGCTCATAGTTCAGAGCCTGGAGCCTGCTCCAGATTCTGTGTCTCCCTCTTTCTCTCTGCCCCTCCCCTGCTCATGCTCTGTCTCTTTCTCTCTCTCTCTTAAAAATAAATAAACACTAAAAAATTTTTTTAAAAGATCTGTAGATTCATAGGATGCCTGGGTGGCTCAGTTGGTTAAGCATCAGACTCTTGATTTTGGCTCAGGTCATGATTTCAGGGTTGTAAGATAGAGCCCTACCCTGGGCATGGAGCCTGCTTAAGATTCTCTCTCTCCACCCCCCCCCCCACCCTTTGCTTCTCCCCCGCTGAAGTGCATGCAAGGGCATTCTCTCTCTCTCTCTCTGTCTCAAAAAAAAAAAAAAAAAAAAAAGAAAGAAAGAAAAGAAAAAAGATAAAAGAAAAGAAAAAATATGTAGATTGAAGTGGAAAAAACATATCATTGCCTTGGCGAATTGAAGCATGATATGAATATATTCAACCTCTCCCACCAACCAAGCATTTTTTTTAATGAAATTTGCCTAGAAAATTTATATCTGTCCTGATGTCAACCAGTTGTTCATTCGAAGTAATCCAAAGGTGTTTTTAGTTTTACATTTTTAACCAACGGCTTCAAATCTAATTTTTCAAATTTTCTTCAAATTATTTCAAAAATTCTTGAAATTTTAAAATAGACTAGGTTTCCATGGTAAGGTGTAAAGCTCTGACAGGTTACATGTTTACATCTTTTCAACAACAAAATCACAAATACTGAGGTCATTTTCCAAAAGACCTCTCCACTACATGAGTTCCTTCTGAAAAGCAATTCCGTTCCCCCTCTCTGTTGAAAGTTCATCTTCACTGAAAGGAACAAGTGAAGTGTGTGGCTGAGGAAGTCAGCGCTCATACGCGCTCACAGCATTTAGTGACCGCTCCGGTACGTTCTCGTAGTCTCCTTGGGCTTGCAGGATGGCTGCGACTTCTGCAGAAATTCTTTGTAGTTGTTGTTTTTTTGAGTAAATTCTGTGCCCAGTGTGGGGCTTGAACTCACAATCTGGAGATCATGAGTCACAGGCTCTACTGACTGAGCCAGGTGCCTCTGCAGACATTCTTTTCAGTTCAGAAATCCAAGTCCATTTTGTGAAGGTTAGTTTAGTTTAAATGGGGTAAGCTAGATCGTCTGAAGATCCCCTTACCCAGTTATAAGTAAACTGGAAGGAGTCACAGCATGTGAAAAGGCAGGGGCTGTCCTCCCTGCCCTCCGGAGGTGGAACTCTTGCTCTTCCCTCAAGATCAGGCACAAGTGGTTGGAAAGATGGACCGAGTGAAGGGGCCAGTGCCCCAAAAGCATTATTACTATTGGTCAAGCTTCGTTTCCTATTCTTTTAACTTCATTTTCTACTCTCTCGCTTTCTTTCCTTTGATCAAGCTTCTACTTAGAATGCTCTTTCCTCCTCTCCATTTTTACCCAGAGTAATCTCCTCTATCTTTCAAGGCAAGCTCAAATGCTACACTTTCCTGAGATGTCTTACCGGACTTGATAGAAGTCAAGTTAGAAGGACTCCAGACTTGATGGAAGTTCCTGGAGGAACTCTTGCCCTCCTGTAAAATCTTTGTTGTCATTTCAGATATTTGTCTTATGTTGCCTTGTTATTTGTGTATCATCTTATCTCTCATGTCATGCTTGTTGAAAGCAAGGATTATATTTTAATACACATTTTTAGCTTTCCTCCCCAATGTGCCTTGCATAAAGCAGGTATTTAATAAGATTTTTTTTGTTTTTTTTTTTTTTTAGTAATTGAATTCAAGAAAGGCATATGGTATAAGACACTGAGCAATGGCAATTGTGAAGGCTAATTAAAAATGACGAAAGCTAATTCAGTTCCTTGAATGTGAGGTGAATTGCCTGAGTTCACATGGACTTATCTGAATCAGACATGGAAAGGACAACTAGGCCAACACGGAGTCATTTATAAAAGTTCTAGAGTCAAAAACAGAACAACGAGTGTGCCCAAAAGAACAGGTCAATGACATGTGACTCAGTTTCATGAACAGGGAAAGACCAACAATTCTATTCCAGGCTCATGAGAATTTACTGCAAAAACTGATGTTTAAAGTTACTAAAGCTTTATTAGTGGGAGAAAGCTACCCCAAAGTGGGTTCCACAGGCGCACATGGTTTTTCAACAAAAGCACAAACAATGGGGCCATTCTCCAAAAGCATATTCAGAAGCTTTGTGGGTTGCCAAGAAGGCAGACGCTCCATACTGGCTCGTGAATGTGAGCCAGGAAAACCTGGCTATGCCTGCTGCCATGCTGCATGGGCCATGGGGCTTGTTCTCTGACCATGAATTCTAGAAGCTGAAGCCTGATCATTCAACAAGGGAAGAAATAATCTTTCAGGTTTAAGCTTCAATACTACGAAGTGATGGAACAAAGCCGTATTAAACCAACCTACGAGTGATAGTGGCAGCCTCAAGGCCATGCTTGAGACAGAAAAGCGTTAACAAAACATATAGGAAGTAGAACCCCAACCCTTCACATTTCTCTCAATTCCTTTCCACCAGAAGTTGTAAGCAACCACTAGTCAAAGCCTTTTTGCCAATGTCTGCCTGAGGAGGTATCTAGAGAATCTTGCTCATTGGTCCAAAATGCAAAAGTTTTAATGCATTTATTGTAAATCTGTTTCTCATTTGTATGCTACTTTCTCTGTAGGTGGCATTATGTTGCAACTACATACAGAAAGCCCCCTTGAGATAGAGCTGAACAATGTGTTTTCCTAGTTAAGAAGAACCAAATGGTTATGGACACGAAAGATACTTGACTTTTGAACCTAGTCAGTAATCAGGGGCTAAAGTCAAATTGAGTCAACTGGTGTTTTCCACTCTGATTGGGGACCCGGGCCCGTTTCAAGAGCTTGTGTGTGAGTGTGTGCATGTGCACACCTGCCATCAGCCTGTCTCTGTTCTTGTCAGATGACTGGTCCTGGCTTGGCTCATGAACAGAGCAGATGTTCTATATTTTCCTCCTGCCCTAGGGTATGCGTTTCCCCACCATAACTCCTCTTGTATCGTCTTCCCTTGTAAATAGCTTATATCTCTCTATATTCTCTCTCCTCTCACTACCAAGCCTAGTGTTGGTGTTGGCCTTTTGCAATGTCTGCAGAAAGGGAAAATAATTCAGTACAAATAGGTGAAGTAATAAGCAAGTTTGATGTAGCTAATTCTTTTAGAAGTATTTTCAAGGGCTCCAGTCAAAACTGATTCTATAATTCATCAGCTAAATCACTGAGATAGCCAAAAGTAGCTGATGCCACTGTATCAGGGACTGTCTTGTCACTTTTACCTTCAATATCAGAGTTAGGTTTTTTAGAGGAGTTCGATAAAATATCCAAAAGACCAGTTCAATTTGGTTATTAAAAAATGTCTCAGAACACTATATTGATTTTTTAAAATTAATTAATTTTTGAGAGGGAGAGAGAGCGCGAGCTGCACGTGAGCAGAGGAGGGGCAGTGGGAGAGGGAAAGAGAATCTTAAGCAGGCTCCATGCCCAGCATGGACTCCGACTCAGGGCTCGATCTCACAACTGTGAGCCAAGATCGAGAGTTAGATGCTCAACTCACTGAGCCACCCAGTTGCCCCTTGATTATTTTTGATCCAGACAGTAGTACTCATGACCTTAAAATGACATTGTATCACAGGCTTATGCTCTCTAGAGTTGTATTTTGAAATGAATTCCCTGCCTACCATTTATTTTGTAGTTTCTTTTCTGTTTTCCATTGGCTTTCCTCCTCAGCTCTATTCTTTTCTTACTCAACATACTTGTCCAGCGTAATCTCATCGATGCTCATAACTTGTTAGTCAATTTTAAGGTGATGATTTCCTAATTTATATTCCTTGCTCAGGCTGCTCTCCTGAATTTCTAAATCACTGTTCTTCCTTGGTAATGAAATTTCCAGTAAAAAAATTAAGAGCAAGGAGTTATCCTGGAAATTACATTATTCGTGACTCTTCCAAAATTCAAAACTTCTCCCCATGCTGGTACTGCACTCTCAGGTTCTATTTTTGAAGACAGATGGTTTAAAAAACTTTTTTTTTTAATTCCTCAGTCATATCGTCCTATCCTTGCTACAGATAGCGATGACACAATTTCAAATAATATTAAAAGAAAAGTCAAATAAAGCATTTATTAACTAAATTAAATATCAAGGGATGAGTAACTTCCATAAACATAGAGAAAAAGTTAAAATTAGAACCTCATTATTTATGACATTGAAAAGTAAACATTGGTTTTTGACTACTTGGCAGAGAATTTCACTTCCTACATGCATGAGAAATAGAGTAGAAACAATGCCCATGTGTCTAGAAGTTGATTTTGGTTGAAGACACAATTCCCTACTGTTCGGCTTCAAACAACTGAACTGAACCTACCAATCTGAGAAGAAACCTGTCTAACTTGTTTCATATATATATTGTATTTTCTTTAAAGGTTTCAAAACATCAGCAAGAAGAAGAGCCTGGCCCTGCCATCCGGGGGCTGGATGACACAATAGAGGATGCATTCAGAGCAGTCATTCTCAATCTTGGCTGCACATGACAATCACCTGGGGAGGCTCTGAAAAATCCCTCTACCCAGGCTGTGCCCTAGACCAATTAAATCAGAGCTGCTGGGGGTATCATCCGGGCATTAAAGCTCTCCAAGAGATTCCAGTCTACAACCAGGTTGAGAAACACTGATTCACAATGAGTGACTTAGGAACAGTTTGGGTCAGTTGCAGTTTGGGTCAAAGGCAGTGTAGAATCATTCAGAAAGTAAGAGTGGAGAGAGACGCCATGGACAAGTATTTCCAGATCAGAGTGGAAACGGATGGGGACACTCGTCCTTATGATGATCCTAAGTGCCAGGCTCATTTTGTTTCTTTTACTTGTTTGAAATGTATATCAAAGGTATATCAATATTTATAAGCAGAGACTAGGTGTTACTTAATATTGTGCAGATAATTTTTTTAACCTTATTAAACATGGGCTAAATACCCTGAGTGGTATATTCTTTCCTCTTTCCATTGACCAAATTTGACTGAGTCTGGGGGCACTTAGGTAAGTGTCAACTTCGGCTCAGGTCATGATGTCGTGGTTTGTGAGTTTGAGTCCCATGTAGAGCTGACAGCTCCGACCCTGGAGCCTGATTCAGATTCCGTGTCTCCCTCTCTCTCTGCCCCTCCCCTGCTTGTGTTTTTTCTCTCTCTCTCAAAAAGAAAAATAAATTAAATAAACATTAAAAAAAAATTTGACCAGGGGTGTCTGGGTGGCTCAGTCAGTTAAGTGTCCGATTTCGGCTCAGGTCATGATCTCGCGGTTTGTGGGTTTGAGCCCCACAACGGGCTCTGGGTTGACAGCCCAGAGTCGGAGTCTACTTCGGATTCTGTTTCGCCCTCTCTTTCTGTTCCTCCCTGCCTGCACTCTGTCTCTCTCTCTCTCTCAAAAATAAATATTTGAAAAATTAAAAAAACATTTGGTCAAGTCTGATGCCACCTTCGCTGGCTGGCAGCAGCCCCTTGGAGGAGCAGGCCTGACAGCTGGGAGCCTTTCACCTCCTCTCCTGATGCAAACATGATAGAACCCCAAATTCCTATTTCTTCCCGATCACGGATGCTCAGCGTCAGGATGATGTTCTTAAAACTTGGCTAAGAATCCATGGGGAAACAATTCTTACAGTCTGTTACGGAATTCGAATTGAACAAAAAAAAAAAAAAAAAAAAGAGAGAGAGAGAGAGAGAGAGAAAACTCAGCCGGGAACCAGCCAAACCAACGAGGTACCTGCCAAACCACACCTTATCCTCCTCAATCAGCAAAAATATCCTCCGCCACCCGACTCCTCTTTACCTCAGCAACAGGAGCAAGTTCATTCCCTTATTAGGACACTGGCAGTGGCCATGTCTGAGGCCCCAGGAGCAGCTTCTACAACATGTGCAGTTCATCAAAAAACGAGAAAGAGGATAACAGGCACCAAGGGAGGGGACTGGAAAAATTAAATCCTCGCTGTATGGGAGGAGAATCTATCTTGGTAGGCCACAATTATGGTTTTGGATTAAAAAAAATTTTTTTTTTAAGGCCAAACCAAAAAATCACAATCCTAATATTTATTTTTTTTAACGCATTTTTTTTTTTTTTGGAAGGGTGTTTTTGAAACTCAGAAATGCAGTCAAGGAAATTTTAAGCTGAAGGCTTCCAGGAAGTTGAATACAGCTCGGTGAGTGCCTGGTCTTAACCTTGGAGAAGGGCTGTCCCAGTTCTAGAGCATAAAGCTGATCCTGGAGGTGTCGTTTGCCTTTTTTTTTTTCTTCACCTGGAGCAAAATAAAAGCCCTGTTTCTCCTGTCTTTCTGCTTCTCTCCTATCTAATGGGTGTCCTCATCCTAGCTTACCATGTTCCTCCTTTTCTCACAACACATCACCACCCAGACTAGGCTCTTTCTATGATATCGGTGCGACTGGGAATGGCTGCCGGTCAGAATGAGACATTGCCCGGTTATGGTCTGTGTCAGCAGGGCTGTCCTGCTGTTAATCCATCCTGTTTGGTGGCTAAGCTCTTTTCAGAGCCAATTCATGAACTCCGGTCCATCCAAGCAATGACAGATCACAATGCTAACTTTTTACAATTTACAAAACCCTTTCATCATGTACACGTTCTAATGGGATCTTTAGAATACCAGTGAGACAGACACTGTTATCGTTCCCACCTCACAGGCGAGGAAACAGGTTTGCTGGAGACAAGTGACTTGTATTCGGAGCTAGGACATCACTATAATTTGGGGCTTTTCAGACTGCAGCTTTCTTCCTTTTTATTTATTTTTTTTAATTAAAAAAATTTTTTTTAATGTTTATTTACTTTTGACAGAGAGACAGAGTGTGAGCAGGGGAGGGGCAGAGAAAGAGGGAGACACAGAATCTGAAGCAGGCTCCAGGCCCTGAGCTGTCAGCACAGAGCCGGACGCGGGGCTCGAACTCACAAACCGTGAGATCGTGACCTGAGCCGAAGTCGGTGCTTAACCGACTGAGCCACCCAGGAGTCCCTGCTTTCTTCCTTTTGAAAAAAAAAAAATTTTTTTTTTAATGTTTATATATTTTTGAGAGAGAGAGAGACAGAGCATGAGCAGGGGAGGGGCAGAGACAGAGCATGAGCAGGGGAGGGGCAGAGACAGAGAGGGAGATACAGAATCTGAAATAGACCCGAGGCTCTGAGCTATGAGCACAGAGCCCGACGTGTGGCTTGACTTCGGAAACGGTGAGATCAGAACCTGAGCTGAAGTCGGATGGTTAACTGACTGAGCCACCCAGGTGCCCGAAGACTGGTGCTTTTTTCTGTCTCAAAGATATCATAGTATCGTGATGTTCTGCTCAGATGAGTTGCTCTGAAGCCTGCCTTGAGGAATTTAAGTCCTCAAGTTCTCCCAGGGACCTCACACGAAGGGTGTTCAGGCCTCGGGGAGACTGTAGGAGGCCCCGGGAATCATGTCACCTGCCCCTGGGGCTGGGCTGCTGCTAACAACTAACTCTGGTAAATTTGACTCCTTGTTAAAGTTATAGGTAACATCTCTAAGGCTAAAAAGCCAAACACAAAGGCCATTGTCTATTTAAAAAACAGTACCACTGGTGATTAAAAAAAAAAAAAGAGGGGGATGTACTAGACCAGCCAACCTTGACTTTGAATGAGTGAAACACACACATTGTTTAAGAACACAAGGAAGCTTATTTAATGGTGTAAGTCCCACCTGTGCAGGACTTACTAGATGTGAGGCAAAGGACAAGATGCATCTCATCGAATCCTTACAACAACACTGAGCAGACACCATCACTTCCATCTTACAGTCTAGATGAGCGAAGCCGGCACAGAGAAGTCAAATCACTTGTCCAAGATGAACACGGCATAGGATTTTCACTACCTTCTGGCTGAGCCCCAAATTTGGGTTCTTGGCACCGCTATACCACACCACATCCACTTCTACTCAGGTCTCAGTTCTTGACAAGACAGGATTTAGAAGTTAAGATATGGAGACGTTCAAAATCATTAGAAGAGTGTATTTGCCTTTAATTGGCCTAAGAAAGTCACATGATATTAATCACCATGAAATGAGAGGAGTTGCTAGTTTTATGGAAGTCCCGGTGTCCCCCTGGGGGAAGAGGCACACGCACTGCCTCTTTGTGGGACTCTCAACGTGGTATTTAGTCTCCTGGGATGTTCTGTTTAAGATAAAGAGTCACGGACGATCCAAGACCCTCTGCCCACCACTCCTCTCACCCTCTCCGGCCCTGCTCTGCCAGGAGGAGAAGCTCGCTCATCAAGCAGAATCTGATGTCATATTACAATTGCTGCCAGATTCCCCCACGCAGACCAGAGGTAAGAGCTGTGGGAGCACAGGCAGAGAATAACATCCGTTAGGCGTTAAGCTGGAGAGAGCAAGGGAACCACCAGCAGCCACTCGCCCTGGAGCCAGGGGCCAGGGGCCTGTTGTTACACACACCCAGGCAGGGAGGACGTGGCTGGGCCAGTGAACCAGCCTCTACGGCCTCATTTTCATCTGTAAAATGGAGGCAGTGGGACTTAACTTGTAGTACTGTTGAAGGATTAAATGAACTATTTCTGAAGTACTTAGAGCAGTGCTTGGCACATAGTAAGTACTACGTGAGTTTTAACCATTTTTATTAACTTATTATTGTCACTGTCCTCCTCATCATATGAGAAATAGGTTCTGTGCTTATGTTTTCCAAAGAATGCTGCTGTTTCCAAGCACAAATGGGAGAACTGAGCAGAAAGGTTTTTCTAACTCAAGAGTCTCAAGGTCTTTTTCATTGCAAATATTAACACTGGAGAAGGCCCAGAAATGCAGAACAAATGCAGGGGAAGATTCTTATCATCTGTTGGGATTCCCTTATTCCTCTTCTGTTGACCACCTTTTCTCTGGCTTTCTCTTTTCAGGAGAGGAGGCTGGAGGGGGAGGATTGTGGCGAAAAATGTCCAATAAATGGAATGCCTTTTATCTCTCATTTTCTCTGTCGCTCTCATAATCCATGTCACTTCTCATTAAAATGCAGATGGACATTTATCATCAGACAGCGTTATCTCCCCGTGCCAGAAAATCCACGTGTCCTGCTGGAAGAGGATAATCCCCTTCTCTATTCATCTTTGGGGCTGGCTTAACACCCAACCTCAGGGAAGAATTGATGGTTCAGAGCTCTATGTGTGGAGCTTGGTTCTGACTTTCACTGGAATGGCTTTAGACAGACAGCCTGTCAGTGGAGGACCCAGATGTCCCCATTGCCCCAGTATCCTCCAGCCAGCTGGCATTCTAACTGTACTGGGAAATTATTCCACAAATCGCTGATGAAGTAAACTAAGAAATAGTGTGTTAAACTATTTAAAATCTCCCAGTACTTGTGGGTTGAACCGTGTTGTTTAAAAATGATATGTTGACGACTTAACTCCCCCCTCCCTCACAATGTGATCTTATGTAGAAATGGGGACTTTAGAGAGGTAATCAAGTTATGAGGAGGTCCTTAGGGTGGCCCTCACCCAATATGATGGTGTCCTTATAAAAAAGGGGGGAATTTTGGACACAGAAAAGGACATTCATGGAGGGTAGACTACGTGCAGAAAGACAGAGAGAATGTCATGTGAAGGCAGAGATTCGATTGATGAATCTACACACTAAGAACTGCCAAAGATTGCCAGCAAACCACCAGGAGAGAGGCCTGGCACACCACTCCCTTGCAGTGCTCAGAAGGAAACGCTGGCTGTTATATTCAGCCACCCAGGAGGCAGTAGTTTGTTACAGCAGCTGTAAGAAACTAATACAGTATTCGATTTAAGGCCTAAATGGTTCTAATTTGTTAACAAAAAATTTCCCCCACAATCTGTAGCATTTTCTACCGTTTATTTAGGTCTGTGGTTCATTACATTGGACCAGTAGTCCATCTGTCTGATTTCTTAAAATACCTTTCATTGTAACTTAACAAATCTAACCTCTTGTATGCTCAATTGTCACCTTTGATGTGTTCCTTTTGTTCTTCTCATACCTGGGGATCTCGGTTAGGGATTTACCTGCAGCTCTGAGATGGGCTCAGGAAACCCTGGCCTGTCTGGGCTCCCAGGGACAGCTGGACAACTGAGCCTCCATTCCCTGGATGGAGGGAATATTTTACAAGATTCTCTCCCAGCCCCTACATCTTCAGATCCAGGAGAGGCAGACTCATAATACTTGCCTGGGCCAAATCTAATGTTAAAGTAAGGCCAGAAATTTAAAAATGTATACAGGGGAGGGAGAGAACGTGGAAACTAAATCTTCCGCATGACACTAACTCCTTATGGACCTGGCACACACGGTTCAGTCTATGACTTCAAGGCTGCTTCCCTTGGGGTGAGTAGAGGTTGTCCCTACTTCCTGGCTGCCCTTCAGCCAGTGAAGTTAAAGTGAGAGCTCCCTTCCAGGCTTCAGTCTGAGGGGCTTCTGCCCCTTTGTGATCAGGAAATGTTCACTACTCAGCTCACAATCCCAGACTAGGTATTATTAGGCCTCTCTAGGATGCACATAATTTGCCCGACTTTTAGAGACCTCAGTAAACTTTAAAATGCAGAAATAATGGCTGGGTTTGTTGCATCCACTTTTGGGAAGTCCGTCTACTCATACTGTATGTGGAATTGTGTCCCCTCCAAAAATATGATGAAGTCCTAACCCCCAGTACCTCAGGATACAATCTTATTTGAAAATAATACTTTTACAGAAGTATCAAGTTAAGGTGAGATCATTAGGGTGAGCCCTAATCTAATGTCTGGCATTCTTTTTATTTTTCATTATTTATTTATTTAAGAATTTTTTTTAATGTTTATTTATTTTTGAGAGAGAGACAGAGTGCAAGCAGGAGAGGGGCAGAGAGAAAGAGGCAGACACAGAATCCGCAGCAGGTTCCAAACTCTGAGCTGTCAGCACAGAGCCCGACCCCACAAGCCGCGATATCATGACCTGAGCTGAAGTCAGACGCTTAACCAACCGAGCCACCCAGACGCCCCTGTCTGGCATTCTTATTAGAAGCGGGGAATTTGGACACAGAGACAGACACGGAGGGAAGACGACGTGAAAAGAAATAGGGATAATGTCACGTGCAGTGATGGGAGCATGAGTTCTATGCTGCTACAAACAGGCAACACCTGGGGCTACCAGAATCTGGAAGAGGCAAGAAGGATTCTTCCCGTACAGGATTCAGAGGGAGCATGGCCCTGCAGACACCTTAGCCTCAGACTTCTAGCCTCTAGAACTGGGAGACAATTAGTTTCTGTTGTGCTAAGCCACCCAGTTTGTGGCACTTTGTTCTGGCAGCCTTAGGAAGCTAATATAACTCATCACATGCTTTTGTGATTACCCGGAAGCCACCTCAGATTCACTGGCTTGGCACCCAGCTCATGCCAGTAATTATCACTGTCAACCACCCTCCCTGCCCACCTCCCCACAAGTTTTTGAGCACTTCCTAAGTGCCAGACACCGTGCTAACCATTCCATATGTGGTTTCCTCTTCTCATACATGAATAAACTGAAAAACTCAGCAGGATTAAGTAATTTGCTCAAGGGCACGCAGTTAATAAGATGATGCAAAGAGAAGCTGAATCCAAGTTTATCTGGATTGTGAAGTCAATGTCCCTCATTCATACTCTCCTCACTTGTGAAGATCACTCGAGGGCTGGTGTCTTTCAAATCTCTGGCAAACAAATCCCTGCTTCTTAGTACGTACTCCTTTAGGACATGTCTGGTTTAGGCCAAGTAGGAGAAGCAGTAATTCTATATTTTGCCCCCAAAGTCTATTTTCAGCAAGTTTCCTTTAACTTCAGTTATCCAAAGCATAGCAGTATGGGTTACCATTTTTTAGTAGTCAGTAAATGGAACAACTCAAATCTGAGATGAAGCATTCCTCTATTTTTCTGGGTTAGATGGATGTTTCACTGAATACGTGTCAATCACAAACTGAATCCAGCTGTCTTTCACCCCAGCAGTGGTTGCTGTTGGCATAAGATAGCAGGCCACCCCTCCTCCGGGGTCTTTAGGAAAGGGGGTGCTCAGAGGGAAGGAAAAGACAGGAAATGTGATACAGATTCAGCACCTGCTGTGGTTTACACATTTGCATAGCTAGTTCTTCTACTCTTCACTAAACCTGCAAGGCAGATATTATATCTATTTTTTATATAGATGAATAAACTTAGACCTAGTGAAACTAAGTGACCTTCTCAAGGTCACACATTTCGTAAAGAGTAAGGTCTAAACACAGAAGTGGGGGGGCGCCTGGGTGGCTCAGTAGGTTAAGTGTCTGATTTCAGCTCAGGTCATGATCTCGTGGTTTGTGGGTTTGAGCCCCACACTGGGCTCTGTGCTGACAGCTCAGAGCCTGGAGCCTGCTTCAGATTCTGTGTCTCCCTCTCTCTCTGCCCCTTCCCTGCTTGTCCTCTCTCTCTCTCTCTCTCTCTCCCCCCCACTCTCAAAAATAAACAAACATTAAAAAAAATCTAAACACCGATGCGGGAGTCAGAGTATGTGACTCTCATTTCTCACTGTCAAGAATGTGCCCATTTTGTGCTGTGAAAGCTGGGTCTGGCCCGTAGAAGGAGAACTGAGATGCTTTCCCAAGCCAGCAAGGCTGCTTCACTCCAGAAAAGTCACCATTTTGACCAGTGTGAGGGCGAGGTGAGCAACAGCTCCCTCTTTACAGCCAGCCTTTCTTCTCCCAAGGCTCAGTATGTCTCAGCACTCCTGGGCCTCACTTATTCACTAAAATATTGTGTGAACAGTCCTTTTGGTTTTTTTTTCTAAAGTTAATTTAATTTAATTTTAACCTATTTTTTAGAGAGCATGAGTGGGTGAGAAGGGCAAAGGGGGAGAGAGAAAGGTGGGAGAGAATGGTTTTTTTTTTTTTTTTTAGTTTATTTTTAAGATAGAGAGAGACAGACTGAGTGTGAGTAGGGGAGGAGTAGAGAGAGAGGGAGACACAGAATCTGAAGCAGGCTCCAGGTTCTGAGCTGTCAGCCCAGAACCTGACGTGGGGCTTGAACTTGCAGCCGCATGAGATCATGACCTGAGCCGAAGTTGGACGCTTAATCAACTGCACCACCCAGGCACCCTGAAAGAGAACCTTAAGCAGACTCCACACTCAGTGCAAAGCCTGACTCAGGGCTTGATCTCACAACCCCGGGATCATGACCTGAGCAGTAATCAGGAGTAGGACACTCAACCGACTGAGTCACCCAGGCACCCTGAACAGTCTTTTTCAATTCAATTCTTAAGTATATCACTCGAATTTATTAAATAGCTATGGAAATTATCTACCTGTAAGCTATAAATGTCATGATACCAGCTTAACGCTAGCTTTAAGAAGTTGCTTAGGTTTTGTGCACCTTATGTATTTTTTCTCTGGAAAAGACAGGGTAGTTACAATCTGTGACTTTTGGTGTGGGGTTATCGCAGATCTGTGTAAAGAATGTTTTCACTCTAGAGAGTAAAAGTGTCAAATGTATTTCCTTCTCTCTGGAGTAAATATAGTCCTTATTATATTACTATTTTATTTCCCCTCTGTTACAGAATGAAAGATAGGGTATTTTGGAGAACTGAAGTCTAGAAAAGGTGAGGGGAGACATTCCTTATAAGGATCAGAAGGTAGTCACAGAAAGGCAAAGAAAAGATACGGCGAGCCAATGCAGCAGGCCGAGCTAGCAGGTTAAGAGGCAAATGTCTAGGCACTCAATAGGAATTCACCAGCACAGAAAACATCGGACCAGAATACCAGCCTCTAAATAGGAATATCGGGACTTCACAGATGCTGTCTAATCAATGTGTGTGTGAGACGAGGTTTACAGTAAAGTTACAAAGAAAACGTGAAAGATCAATGAGAAAAGTACCACATTTTCTCTAGAAGTTTATTATTTCAAACTCTTAATAAAGTTATCTCCTTTGCTGCTTACTTTTGTTTAAGGTCTGTTGTTTTTAATAAAAGGTCTTTAAACCAGTAGAAACTAGTGTTTGTAAGTCCAGCAGGCTAGAGCCGATAGTATCAGGCAAAGCACACTCCTGCACCAAAGAGCTCATGAGTTAAAAGCCCACTGACCACCTCGTTGCCTCCTCGATATTCTAACCAGAAAAAGTCTTCAGTGGCGGAGGAGCGAGGATGGCCCAGCTGAGCTCCCAAATGCAAACCTGGTTACAATATCACAAACAAATGCCACTCTGAGATTTTCATTTATGAAGTTGCATAACATTATAGCCCATGTGAGGATCTTTTTTCCAACTCTATAAAGAACAAATGGTTCCTCCAAGTGGTTCCTCCGATATTAAATTTTAATTGGGAAAAATAAGACTATTCAACAATAACTGGCATTTGTTTTGTACTTAATAGTTTCCGTACACTTTAACGCACATCATTACACTGGACGGCTTTGCCTTCCCGCAAGTTTCACGGAGCAAGCCTGACCAACTCCATTTTATGGCCGTGTGGCAGCAAGTTGCCATGGCTTCCTTGAGATCACAGTGCTGATCCCCGAAGGAGCCAGAACCCAGACCCTCGGATCCCCATCTTAAAAAGCCTCTGCTTGAGCTTCCAGGCGGACTCCTGCAGCAGGCGGCCGGCGTGCTCACTAAGCTAGCAGAGCTTCCTAAGCTGCTCTGAAGGCGGCCGGTTGTATCAAGATCATGTAATATGTTCGGTGGGTTTCGAACTTCAGTCTGGGACTCATTTGCAGCTTCTGAAATATACTTAGGGGATCATGACCAGCATTTTTAAATGAAATTAAAAAGCAGAGAAAATATTAGAGGGAAGGAAACTAAATCATTATCTTGAAAAGGTATCTGCACTCCCATTGTTCGCCGAAGCGTTATTCACAACAGCCAAGTTATGGAAACAACCTAGGTGTCTGTTGATGGATGAACAGATAAAGAAAGTGTGCGACAGATAGATATATATAGGAATGAATATTATTTGGCCTTAAAAAGGAAGGAAATCCTGCCCTTTGCAACAACATGGATGAACCTGGAAGGCATTATGCTAAGTGAAATAAACCAGACAGGGAGAACAAATATTGTATGGAATCACTTATATGTGGAATTAGAAAGAAAAAAAAAGAAAGGTCAAAATAAAATGGTGGTTGCCAGAGGCTCGGGGTGGGGGAAACAGGGAGAGGCTGGTAAAAGGGTATAAACTTTAGGTTACATTATAAGATGAATAAGGTCTGAGGACCTGATGGATAACGTGGTGACTGTAATGAAAAATAGTGTATTGTATAACGGAAATTTGCTGAGAGAATAGAACTTGAGTGTTCTCACCAAAGAAAGAAAGAAAAAGATAAATACGGGAGGTGATGCATATGCTAATTCACTTGATGGGGGGGGGGTGTGGGGGGTGGGGGTGGGGGCGAGGGTGGATTTTTCACAATGTATATGTACGCATATGTATAGCAAATCATCGCGCTGTATACTTTAAATATATTACAATTGTATTGGTCAATTATACCTCAATAAAGCTGAAAAAAAGAAGTCTCTGGTACGACTTTCAAAAAAAGAGAAATATTAGGGGCGCCTGGATAGCTCAGTTGGTTAAACGTCCGACTTCAGCTCAGGTCATGATCTCACAGTTCCCAAGTTCGAGCTCGAGCTTGGAGCCTGAAGCCTGCTTCGGAGTCTGTGTCTCTTGCCCTCTCTGTCCCTCCCCTGCTCACACTCTGTCTCTCTCTCTCAAAAATAAATGAACATTTAAAAAAAAAAAAAGAAATATCCAAGGGCACTGTACATAGTAAGAGTGGGCACTGTTTTGTAAAATACTTGTTTCAAATACAGTTATGTGTGGGTATATATGTATGATACTGAGTCAGGAACTTAAGTTTATTATACTTTAAGTTATTTTAAGTGTAAGTTAAAAGAAACTTGTATTTCTTTCAGATGATCAGAGGGAAAAAGGAATGAGGAAAAACACGAATGTACCTAAGCTGATCAGGAGGCTGGACGGCTCTGCTGGCAGCCAGAACCCCGAATGGACCTGGGAAAGCGGGTGCTGTGGGGGGCAGAAGGGCTGAGGAAAAGATCCCAGCCATGCTGCAGTGGCTGGGAGGTTAAAAGACTAGATAACCTTGAAGCCAGAACCTGTGTTTGGTCCTTTTCTTAGGTTCTTAGTGCTTAGTCCAGCAGCACTAACTGGCATAGGAAACCCTGAATGAATATTTGTTGAATGAATGCATGGAAATGAGTAAGGTTTACAGATTTTTAAAGGCTCCTCTTAAAAATTCAATTAGGCTTGGAAACGAATCCAAGCAGTCTACATTTATGAAAAGCTTGTTTCCAAACCTTAATTTGCAAATTGGGTTTTGGAACTTCAAACATCATTATACATGGCAGTTGGGATCCCAGGCCAGCCCACAACCACCTTTTTAAGCCCGAGATGTATCTGAGGCGAATACTGAGAAGCAAAGCGGCGTTTCCTTGGGAAAATCGCATCTGCATCATTCCAGTTAGGAATGCCAGGAAGCAAATTAGCCTCCAGATGGCAGAGGAGCACCTCCCCTGACCCCGTTCCTCTTGCTGCAGCTGGACTGGCCTCTGCGAAGCCATTTTTTTAAAATATTTATTTATTATTTTTGAGACAGAGAGAGAGAGACAGAGCATGAGTGGAGGAGGGGAGAGAGAGAGGGAGACACAGAATGTGAAGCAGGCTCCAGGCTCTGAGCCGTCAGCACACAGCCTGATGTGGGGCTCGAACTCACGGACCGCGAGATCATGACCTGAGCCGAAGTCGGCCGCCCAACCAACTGAGCCACCCAGGCTCCCCTGCGAAGCCATTTTTGACGGGCTGGGAGGGATGCGAGAAGCAGTGTAAAGTGAGGGCTCGTTTCCTATATAATTTCCTATGTTTCTTTGATTCCACAGTTTCAAACTTTATATACCCTTCCACATTTGTTACAAAATATGACACGAGAACGAGACTTTTTCATCGTCAGGATATATAAAAGCACGCTTCTTTATGAGAAACATGACTCTTAATGGACTAAAAGCAGGAATATTTACAAGAATTTTGACTAAAGGAAGAGACTTCAGGAGGGCTTTGGGGAAATGGGAAAAGTAGCGGTGAAAGTATCAGACGGCAAGTGACAGAATCTCTCAATAATCTTACCAGAAACAAATTACACAGCCCCTTGAAATCTAAAGACCTGAAAGGCCACTCACACCTGCCCTGGAGATAACGTGGCTGTGTACAGGGTCTGGCATTCAGGAATTTTAATGTGTCTCATAGAAAAAAAATACTGCCAATCTTGCTCTGTAGGCAATGAAACTCATAACTTATTTGATGCAAATGCAAAGGAATTTAGAAATCATTTTGCTGGGCACCTGTTTTGACATTTAACCTAATACTTCTTCCAAAGCAAAAAGTGCTGAAGTTTCTTGTATGTTCAAATGAAAAGTGTGAACTCTGGTGAACTGAGTTTGGTTTATCCAATAATAAAAAATTCAAAGAACTTTTTTTTTTTTTTTTTT
The DNA here is from genome assembly GCA_030068075.1 of Paguma larvata. Classification (NCBI taxonomy): domain Eukaryota; kingdom Metazoa; phylum Chordata; class Mammalia; order Carnivora; family Viverridae; genus Paguma; species Paguma larvata. The sequence goes on along the minus strand of CM057834.1, from coordinate 85,373,123 downwards.
TTTTTGGCATCAGCACCAACCTGGAAACTGAAGATTTAAAGATTGGAAATAGTTCTGGCCTGCATGCGAATTGTCATCTCTTATAGAGAGCACAGGCGTGCTCACTACTAACTTGAGTAATAGAGGGTCGGACAAAACTTACTAGTGCGGAGAGAAGATAGGAACCGAGGAAGGTTTGTGAAGGAAGGTAATATTTGATTGGGGCCTGGAAGGACAGGAGGGAGGTCAGAAGCAGGTGAGGTAGAAGGCCTTACCCCCACTGTGCTACCATCCCTTTCCCACCCCACCCCACCCTACACACTCCAAAACCTCTCTGGAATCCCAGGTTTCCATGGAATAGTTCAGGAAACATTGACCTTGTTTAATGCCTTTATTCCAGATGAGGTGACTGGGGCACATGGGGGTGTTTCTGTGTAGCGAACAGACTGAGCCAAGGCATGGTGGTGGCCTGCACGTGACGAATTTGGGAAACAGTGAGGGATTCGATTCGGCTGAGGCAGGGGTAGGTCAAAATGGGAAGGGATACCGAAGGCTGATTATAGAGAATGTTGAATGCCACATTAAGGAGAGTGGGTCCCATTCTCAAAGGTGGGTGGGGTGGGGGAGGAATGGGATGAGAAAGGGGTGAGAGACTGAGGCCAGGACCAGATGGGCGGCAATTATAATCGTCCAGGTGAGAGGCAATAACTGTTGAAATTCAGGAAGTGATAGAGTGAGAGAGTGAGAGAGACACGGAGAAGTAAACTGATAGGACCACAGGCACGACGGAGTGGGAAAACTCGGACAACTCAGAACTAGGAGCTGAGAGAGAGAGACACAGGACACTGGTGTGTGTGCATGCACACAGGCTGGGCTCTTTGCCAGCATTCCAGGCCCTGTTGTTGACCAGCTGTGGAACACTGGGCAGACCCTTCACCATTATGTGCATCGGTGTCCTCCTCTGAAATAAAGGCATTAAAAAAAGACCCGTGCCTTCTGAACTGTTCAGTGGAGATCTAAGATTCCAAGGAAGCTTCGGTGGAGCGGGCAGAGTGGCGTGGGGTGGAGAAGAGATGGGGAGTGGCGTGGAGGTAAGCAACAGCGCAGTAGGGGAGAGGTCTAGGTCCTCAACTGTCTATTCAACCAGAACATCTCTTTTACTTAACAGAATTCCTCGTAGTGTTAAATTTGCTTAAAACAAAACCAAAAACAAAACAAAAACCAAAAGCAACTAGGTTGATAGCCACTGGCCTGTAGAGATAACCCCTAAAACTCCCTTGAGCTCTCACACTTGAGAGATCACACTTATCAAAGGGGTGACCCAAGAGACCTGCTAACGTAGTGGAGGCGGGCCTCATTTTCAGGACCCCATCGAGTTCCTCCGTTTACGTGATTAACTGTTGCACAAATGCTGGAACAACTGGAACAACAATCGTCATGCTGAATCGGTGCCAAAACTCTCAAAAATGGGAAAGATTTACTGAAAGGCCATTTGGTATTCTTACTCTTGTGCGGTACCTTTTCCCAAGACCCAATACGTTTTCCCAACCTCATAAACACCAGCGTGAAAAGAGCTCTTGCCGGCAGTACAAAGGCACTGGCTTCGTTACCGACTCTTGTCTGGCTTTGGGTAAGTTGAGTTACCCCTCTGGGTTTCGTCTCCTTGTCCATAGAATGAGAACATCGCGGCAAACAATCCTCGAGGCCCCTTCTAGCTTTAACATTCCAGGATTTCATGATGCTAAACCTCGGAGCCTGTTATCTGAACAATTCCCTGATCAATTGCATGTGCTCTCAATCTTGCTCGGTCACAGTCAGATGGTCAGTATATTAAGGGCTTTGGGCTGTTGACTTTAAGGATTGGGCAATGTGTGCTTTAGCCAAGATCTCTGATTCCTGCAAATGGATCATTCTGAGCAAAGGGCTCAGGTCTAAATTAACAGCAGATCTTCAGAAACACAATACTTTGTGGATCAGTATTTGCAGTAGAGAAACTCTGTGCCTAGGCATAACCCTGGCAAATGGTCTACAAAGCACCAGAGAAATGGACACGAGGAAAACCAATCGGAACGACCACAAAGTTTAGACCAGAAAGTTTCATACAGGTCTGAAATTTACATACTGCCTGTCTGCCTCCTGATTCCTCCTCTCCTCTCCCTCTCACACAATTAAATTTTTTCTTTTCTCTTCTCTCGCTCTCTCTCTCTTTTTTTAACAATTCCTTTGTAAAAAGAAAGAAAAAAGAGAAATTTAAAGCGAAGAGGCAAAGTGAGCACTCACTGGGAGAGAGCGGCCAGGCTGCGTCTTCCCTGCAATCCAGATGCCCCGAGCATGTCTGTAGCTGGAAGGGGTGGCGGGTTGCTGGAGGTGCTGAGACTCTCCTGGCGGTCAGGGCGTGGGCCGGGCCCCCGGAGGTGCCATGTTTTCTGTGGCTGAAATGCAGTGTGCAGGATGCTCCCGTGTTCTCCCTTTGTGTTAACACTTTGGTCTGTCCCTGTGACGAAAGTCTGGGCTTGTCCTCAGCCAAATCTACTCCTCCCCACCCTTTCCCTCCGCATAGGATCATCAGAGAGCTGATTGTTATTTTTTACTGTAATCTCTCTAATAGAGGCCCATCCTGTTTAGACTGTAAAGGGTGCAGATGGCTTGGAGATTTCCAGACTGTTAATAGTGGGTATTAGGGGCCAGGATTCTCAGTAGCTTTCATGATGAAGACTTTAGATGATTTATTACGAACAATTATTCCAAGGTAGAGAACTAGTCAAAGGAAAAGACACTGATCCATATGCTCAGCCGTTTGGAAAATAGTTGATCATGTGATCACTTGCATGCCCAATCCCACTCTGAAGAGATCAACAGAAATCAGCTCACCAAAAATGTTCACATGGGTGCAGTTCTCAGGCCCTCACTCTGAGCTCTGTTCTCAATTAGCATTGGTGTAGGTACTTTCCAAAGCAAACAGTTCCCGCTGAGAAATCGAATCTGAGCAACTCCTCTTATCCCTTTTATCCAGGGAAAGATGGATGCATGATACGAAAATGTGAACCACAGGCAAAAGGGAAGAGAGCCGGCTCTATCAGTGATCTGCTGGGTTATACGGGGTGTTTGGTGCTCACACCCCTCAGTAAAATGAGGGCAACGGCCTGCCTAGGAACATGTTGCAACAGTCTGCCTGGTCTGCACCCATCGCACTCTGGTTTGGTGACCTCATCAGCCACGCCAGGCAAGAGAGCCGGTCAGCAACAGCTTGGGAAGCAACTAAATTCCAGCCCCTGAGGAGGGGGTGGTGTTGATTCTATCTGGAGACAACATTCCCTCTGGGCTTGAGTTATGAATACGTTTCTTCATCTCCAACAGGCAAAGATCAGATTGGTGCTGCGGAACGCGGATGCACAGGACTTTCTGTCAAATGAGTAGAACAAGTCAGGTCTCCACAACAGAAGGTTGAGAGGAGTCTTTTGGTAAATGGCAGGAGAAGCCATCAACTCCACACACTGAGAGCCCCCTTCGCCGAATGAAAAACATCCTTGAGAGCTACAGCTTTGTGTCTGTCACAAACAAGGGCGCAGAAGCACAGAGCGTTTGAACAGTTCGCCCAACGTCAAGGAGCAGAGCCACGGCATTGACCCTCGTGCTCCACTTAGAGAAGTTTCATTCAGTTTGGTTAAATGCTCTTATCATTTCAAGCAACTAAAAATTTTGGTTGTTTTCCTGCTTAAATACTATGCTGTCATCAAAGTCAGAGTTTATAGAGTAAATAAGTTTAATGATTTTCAAAGTTAACTATCTCCAGATATCATGACATGTACACATTTAAACATTTCTCTGATTATATATATTGTCACTCAACATATGCTGACTATATAAAGTGCATGAGACGCCCATAAAAATAGAGCTATGTCTGCCTCAACAGAATCCTCACTGACTTGGCTTGAGTTTATGGCTTCAGAGCTGAGATAGAAACAGGTATCGAGGCATTTTGCTGTGCTCCTTTCTACCAAATTTTGCCCACTGATATTTCTTCCTTTCACCAAATTCAGTGTCCTGCTGTGGCAGGCAGAATGATGCGCCTCCCAAAGACATCCATGTCCTAATCTCCACAATTTATGAATATGTACGATATGCAAAAGAGACTTTGTGGCAATAGTTAAGTCACAGGCATTGAGATAGGGAGATGGTCCTGGATTCTCCAGATGTGTGTTCAATCTAATTACATGGGTCTTTAAAGCCGGAGAGCCTCTCTGGCTGTGGTCAGAGAGAAAGGTGACTACAGCCGAATGGCCAGAGAGACGTGACATTGCTGGCACCGAGGATGGGAGGAAGGGAGCAAGAGGCCAAGATTGAGGGTGGTCTCTAGAAGCCAGAAAGGCAAGGAAATAGATTCTCCCCTAGAGCCTCCGGAAGGGTGCAGTCCTGCCCACACCTCGATTTCGGCCCCGTGAACGTGTGTTGGAGTTGGAACCTCTAGCACGGTAGATAATCAGTGTGTGCTGTTTGAAGCCTGAGCTTGTCATTATTTGTTAATAACAGTGATAGAAAATTAATGAACACATTTGCTTAAGGGCCTCATTTGACCTTGGGAATTCATTTTAGCTCCTGATTTCCCCTTCCTCCCAATACATTCTAATTTTAAGGTGGCAAGCATAGTTTTGGTATATTTGGAACAAGCTTATAAAATGGAGTAGCTTCGAAAAAATTCTGTGATTCTTCCAGGCCAGTCCTATCTCTCTCTATCTCTTTCACCACACGCACACACACACACACACACACACACCTTACCTTCCATGGAGGAAAGCAAAGCTTAGTAATCTTCCACTAACACGCTGACCTTCATGTACTAAAAGTATGCTGATGGCGAGCTGTATAAAGGATAGCCGCCAAGCTCTCTTCCTAACCCTAAAGACAGGATGGGGGAAATCATGCACACTCTTTTTTGGTCGCTTGTTACTAATGAAATGCATTTGAGAAGTAGCTGTCTTGTCCTCAGTTTGTGATAGTAAAACTAGCAGGTATCATAACTTGTGCTACTTGGTAGTGTACTGACATGGCAATAGGAAGAGAGAAGGGAGTTTGGACCTGGGTCAGATACCGGTGGGCAATAGGAAGAGCACAAAGGCCAATGAAAGGGAGACTAGATGCATTTGAGAGGCGGGAGAGAAGTGAATCATGAGCTGAGGGCAAGGCTGGAGCAGACGACAACTTCCAGGTAGCCCTCTGGGGTCTGGCTAGCTGGGGCTGGAGAAGCAAGATGAGAGGAATTAGGAAGAACACACCGAAGGCTAATGTGCTCTCACTGTGTAGCACAAACATGGGTACTCAGAGTCCTGCTTCCAGAACTGGTCTCTGAGAACTGGATTAATGATCATTCACCAGCACCATGAACTACGGAGGCAGTCATGCATATGTCAGCAAGATAGTGGGTGTCACACACGTGACATTTTAGGACTCCTTTACGAGGGAAAATGGAAGTCTGGGCTGGTCTCGAATTACTCATAGTATCCTTCTTTTCTGGATACTTTAATTTTTCATCAAAGGTCTGAGGGAGGTCAGTGCAATAGAAAGGAATAGCTCCTACCACAGGGTGGTCCTTTATTAATAAAATATGATTTAAAAAAATAACTTAACTTCATGGAGGTAGGAGACTGGACCACATGATCTGTTCCAGACTTTACAGTCTGCAATGGTTGTTTGAGAACAGCTTCTACCTTGGAACAATTCCCTAGGGAAAAGTGAGGTATGTGGGAAGTGCCTGTGTACGGCCCTAATGCACTTTAGACACACACACACACACACACACACACACGCACGCACGCACGCACGCACACACAGCCACTTACTTCCTACAGAAACTCAAACCCCAAAGAAATCTACTCCCTTGCGAGACCACGGTTCAATAATTCAAAAGGGATTTTTTAAAAGCCTCTCGAAAAATACTTTCTTATAAAGAAATTCCTAGACTCCATACTCTTAGAATGAGGCAAAATATCTTGCCTAGATGGCTGCTAATCGAGGGGTGGATAGGAATGGGGTTCCTGGGTGGCTTAGTCGATTAAGTGTCCAACTCTTGATTTCAGCTCAGGTCATGATCTCATGGGTTTATGAGTTTGAGCCCTGTGTTGGGCTCTGTGTTGACAACTGAGAGGCTGCTTGAGATTCTCTCTCTCTGCCCCTCTCTCTCCTCTCACTGTGTCAAAAAAAAAGGAGGGGGGTGGATAGGAATGGAAGTAAAGGGGTTAACCAAGTATCTGTAGGCAGATCCTCTTTCCTTGTCTCCATGGGCCCCTTGTATTCTTCCCTCCACGACTGATGGCATCTCACTACCCCCATGGCATTGAACATGTTCACTTGAACGATATTGCCTTGCATTGTCCTGTGATCCTGTATTTTAATGGGTCCTCTAAGAAAACTTCCCATGAGATACCCCTCTCTTTATCCATGTCCCATTGCAGAAATTACAGACTCCTTTCCTCTCTTGCTTCTTCTTTCTACCTTCCAGTAACGCCTTTTCCTTGACTCTCTGCCCCAATGCATCTTTGCTAATGTCTTCCCAGTTCCTGCTGTGTCTTCCTCTAGGGATCCATGGTGGGCTGGGTGGGGGTGGAGGAATGAATGGACTGTTCTGGAAAGTCATCCTTTACCCTCACCCTACCCTTCCTGTGTAACTTGCTGTCCTTAACTAGCTTCCTTGCGGCCTGTGCTGACACTATTCTTGGTGTGATCTATCCATAGGCTTGTACAGTATCTTGTGTGTTACACTCTCTGATCTCTCACAATGGTGGCCATGTAATTCTGTCCCAACATGTTCCTGCCTCGCCCCTCCTCACTTACCACTATTTGAATTTTTGCCACAAGCCAGTCACCCAGGAAAATGCTCTAGGGGATCCAAAGATGAGGAGGTCAGACTCAGAGGGAGGTAAGGTATGTATACAAACGCTGTGATACAAGATAGAGAGTGAACGGCCCTCTGAAGGCAGTGGGGCTAAAGTACTGCGCTTTAGTGATCAAGGCCCCGGTGTTTAATCACTCTCATGCTCAATTTATTCTGGTACTGAACTGCACTTCCTGTTGCCGAAATAGAAACCCACTTATCTCTATCAGGGCCACAGGTACTAAATCATGCTTTAGCCTCATCTTTTCTAGGCTACGTGCCAGTGCCTATTTTCCATTCTTTTAATATCATCCTGAAATATAACAACTCTTCAAGCGGGAAACCAAAATTGGACATAATAAAGGCTTGACCAAGGCTGAATGTGCCTGGAGGAAGGCCCAGTGCTGCCTGCCACGTTCCTGTTAACACGTCTTGACATCGTTTTTCGCATTGATAATAGCATCTCTTACAGAGATCATTCATTCATTTCTGTGCTGAATCCAGGATTTTTTTTCTTCCTCGCCAGATCTGTTGCTTCGTCAGTCTACTTCCAGCATTTACTGTAAAGCTAGTTTGTTGTTATTATTTGACCTTAACATAGAGAGCTTCGTAATGTTTTCAGAGGCCCATTTTTCAACTCTTTCAGGATATTCTGTCTTGTGTTTTTCTTGTTGAAGGTCTTAGTAACTGAGGAACACAAAACCTGATTTCAAGAAGGGAGGAAAAGATCTTTCAAAGAGCACCTCCCTGGATTTCAGTACCTGGGAAGTCTATCTATTTGAGGCAACATGATGTTCAATGTTCTAGACTGCACTAACAGTGGGTTTCTATATTTCTTTCTCCCCTTGCTAGGCTGTGAGCTCCTTGAGGAAGGGTACTGTGCCCAACCATCTTTTTGCCCCTCCCCTTGTTCCAGTTAGCACAGTGCCTGGCGGAGAGCAGGCCTTCTGTAATATATGCTACGTAAATGAATTCGTGCACGTGGCTTCATAATGAGTAGATAACTACCTTCACCAAGTGGATTTATTTTTTTCTGTAGTTGAGTCAAGACGGAAGGATAAGTGATGTGAATGGTGGCCTGGCCTCACGTTTCATGGTGCCCACCACTGGAACTGAGATGCATCTGGGTGTGACTGAGTGGTAGAGTGGGTCTGGGTCCGGGCAAGAACGCATGGAGGTCTGGGGAGTTGTTTGCTATTACATACCTGAACCCAACCCTACTGCCCTATGTCTGTGCCCTGAGGAAAGGTAGACCTCAGGGTAGCTGACGCTATTTCCACAAGGTGTTTGCTGAGTCTAGGCCAAGCTTTGGTGCCTGAGTGACAAAGGGTAACAGAGCAGAGGACAGGGTTACCACCCCTACTCCTGTCCAGAGCACAGCATGGTTCTGGAACTCTGAAAGACTGGAGGGAATGCAAGGCCACTTTGGTACCTTGAAAGTTTGGAGCACAAGGACACCAGACAGTGCCTTTGACACAGAGGCCTGGGGTCTCAGGGTGGGCTCCAGGACAGTGGCAGAGGAGGGTCCTCTGCAAATGCCTTCTTGGCAGAGGGGAGGCCAGAGCCTCACTGGGATAGGGGCCTACCAGCAAGGAGCCATGGGAGGTTGCACAGAGTGAATGAGCATACCATTCATAAGCTTGTGTGAGACAGACTTTCAGAAACAATCAGAGAGGACTTTTTTTTTTCCTCTAATTGGTTATGGAGTGATCGTCCTGCATAAGCAGGTAGCATTAAGAATTATACCATTAGTGGGGTGTCTGGGTGGCTCAGTCGGTTAAGCTTCTGACTCTTGAATTTGGCTCAGGTCATGGTCTCCCAGATCGTGGGTTTGAGCCCCATATGGGGCTCTGCACTGATGGCATGAGCCTGCTTGGGATTCTCTCGCTCCGTCTCTGCTCCTCCCCTGCTCAAGCTCTCTCTCTCTCTCTCAAAATAAATAAAAACTTGAAAAAATTAAAAAAAAATATATCATTAGTAATGTGATCCTATTGACACCCATAGGCAGATTCTGATTGAAGATACACGGTAACAGCTATAAGCACTCTGTACCTTTTTCAAATTATGTTGTATTCTGAAATATTTTAGACAGACTGAAAGGAATAAGGAAACGTCTATGTGCTCACCATATAGCTTAGAAACAAAACTTTCAAAGTAACTTAGTGCCCCTGTGTGCTCTTTGAGAATAGCATTCTGTCCCTTTCCACCTGGAGGTAGCTACTTTCTGGAATCTGTGTCCGATCCACTTTCTTGTGAGCCACTCCTCTGAACTATTTTCCCCCTCCACGTTTGGTCCCACCCCAGTGGGATCACCATCATTGCCACTATACTGTGTATTTGGTTCGAGGATAAACCAGGACAGGAGTGTAGGAGTGAGACATCCTTTCACTGTGTCTTGAGGCTTCTGTATTTTTCATGGTCAAATGCTGGTTCTCTTACCTGATACTACCACTCAGTTACAAGGAGGGCATTCTCTCCTTCCCAAGGCCAGTCCTTGAGTCCTAGCATTCCATTGCTGGCTCTTCCTCTGAAGCACATCCTGACCCCTAGTTGTATCCCTGCTGGCAATCTAACATACATCTTCAATCAGTGCAACGCACCCTAATATTTATCATAAAGGCAACTTTTGTTCGGTGAAAAGATGTAGCATTGGCCACCATTTGCCTGATATTTCCTGAAGTTCTCTGCTTTTACCCAACAAAGCTGTTCCTTCTCTTTTGCCTAGAATGCCTTTTAAAATTCCCTTTGCTTCTCTGAATTCTAGTGAGTCTTTTAAGAACCAGTGTCTGGCCCCACATCTATAAAGTCTTCCTACATGTGACTTTATTTCTTTGTACTTTGCCATCTCAGGAGGGCGAAAGGAGAATATGTGAGCCTACTCTGGTTTGCATGCACTTGAGAGAGAGTTACGTTGTCATGTATGAGTCAGGCCCTCTGGCTCGCTTGCTGTGAGGCTCCCCATTTCTGTTTAAACTCGTTTGCAACAATTATTTAGATCTACTCTTTTAGCTCTTTTTTTCAAATCTGGGTTTTTTAACCAGTTAGACTATCCTTTTTTCCTGGAGAGAAAAGTTTCTGTCTTAAGGGGATCATGTCTCCAACTCCCCCTCTGCCCTTCGGCTTGAAACACATCTTTAAAAACAATGAAATAGGGGCGCCTGGGTGGCTCAGTCAGTTAAGCATCTGACTTCGGCTCAGGTCATGATTTCGTGGTTTGTGAGTTGGAGCCCCGTATAGGGCTCTGTGCTGACAGCTCGGAGCGTGGAGCCTGCTTCACATTCTGTCTCCCTCTCTCTCTGCTCCTCCCCCACTCATGCTCTGTCTCTGTCTCTCTCCCAAAAATAAATAAACATTAAAAAAAAAAAACAACAATGAAATAGTGCTTAGGAATAGGGTTCTAACAACAGTTGCTTGACTGAATGGTTGCTGGGGCACGTCTATAAAACCCTGGTTCTGGTCTCAGTGAAAATAGTTACATTTACCCTATATAATTCTAGGAAAGAGGTATGTAAAGGAAGGATATGATTTCTACCCAAAGGAAGCTGAATCTAGGCCATAGTGATATGCTTTCGAATGCAGAATTTGTTGTCTACAGATACAAGTGAACTGGAAGGAAATTAAGAAACTATCATGAGGACTCTAAGGATTCTAGTGCGAGAGGAAAGGTCAAATCTTCAAAGGAAGCATGTTAGTTCATAAGCCACAGAATTCTGTGTGTATCACTCTTGTTCAAATATCCAAATATTTCCATGACCATAAATTTATTTGCTGGTGTCCACTTTCTGCATCTGGATATTAAATTTACACGTGGCTTTTACAGCTGGACTCAAATCCAGATTTTTTTTTTTTTTTTGTGGGGAGAGGTCAGGCCTGGATTAAAGCATGTATTTGTTCTTATTGCTGGAGAAATAGTTCATCACGTCGTTTGGATACTTCGGGTATAGTGCTTACTATTTATATTATATAAATGACACTTTGTTAGGTACTGTCCTATTTTGTAATTAACAGATCACACAAACCAGTACATGATTATGATACCGATCGAGAGATAGAAATAGATGGATACACACACAGAGGCTTATTTATTCACTGTTCATGTGTACATACCTTTTCTCACCAAATAAATTATCACCTTTTTGCTGGCAGGGATATTTCACAACACCTCACTGGCACCTGATACAGCCTCGAACATTGTTAGTTATACAGCAGATACTCAACAAATACTTGCTTTTTGCTCTCTGTGTTGAAGAGGGACAACAACAGAATAGAGACGGTGGCACCAATAAAGCCTGTTGGCTGATCCTCCTAGAGGCATCCCCAGAGTGGTCTCTTTTGGAGTATTCAGTGCAGTACAGGATCTAGAAGCTTCACTGTACTAGCAACTGAGTTTTGAAAGTTCTTCAAGTTGATAGGTCTCAGGAAAACAGAGGGCTTCCAGACTCACAAGACACTGACGTGGACATCAGAATGCTAATTAATGCCAGTTAATGAAGAGAACAGATAACCTCCCCCTTCAGTGCCTGGAGAGCTCTCATATTCCCACCATTCTCCAAGTCATGATGTCGGTAAGCCTCCCAGTCACCAGAGACTGCTTCGTGGGTAATGAAGTCAAAGCTAAGAGAGGTGAAATTGTCATGAGGAGCATTTTACCCAAGCCAAGGGAGGACATGAAGAAACACCTCCCTCAGTGGAGAGAATGTTTTTCATGTCACAAGACTGAAAGGACCCTGAGATTCAAAGTCCTTCTCATTTGGATAGTCCAATGCCATTGCCAACCCTGGTTTTGGACTTGGCATTCACGTAAACCTCTCCTATTGGCCCATTCTTTGTTGAGACTTGCTAATAACATAGATGGATCGAACTGAATATTCATGTCCTTGAAAAATTCATACGTTGAAATCCTAACCCCCAATGTGATGGTATTCGGAGATGGAGCTTTTGGGAAGCAATTGAAGGTCATGAAGGTGAAGACCTCATGAATGGGATTAGTGTCCTTAAAAGAAGAGACAAGAGAGCTTGCTTTATCGATCTCTCACTTCACCAAATGAGGATACAACAAGAAAATGGCCAACTGCAGATTAGGAAGCGGGCTCTCACTAGGTACTGGATTTGCCAACACCTTGATCTTGGACTTCCCAGCCTCCAGAACTGCAAGAAATAAATGTTTGTTGTTTAACCCGTCCTGTCTATGGTGTTCTTTTAGAGCAGCCCCAAATGACTAACACGATAGATTACCATTGTTACACTTGCTTGCATCTGGGAGACCTAATGTAATTAAACACTTACGTGTGTTGAATTCATTGAATTTATTATAAATGTTCTTTTGTAGAATTTCTGGATGCCTTTATGGTGGCAGCTTGACACAGGAGATTACAAATAGACTAGGGGAAAGCTTTTCGGCTTTAAGAGGTTACTTTGCTTTTAAGTTATTGAAAAATGAAATCAAGCTATCATTAGGATCAAGGCAGAAAAAGCAAATAGGGTTCTTTTTTATTCATTAATTTATAGACTAGAAGCAGGCAGGTTTTTCAGTGAAAATATTTAATTTAAAAAATCATATCCATTTTTCTCATTTAAAAGCCAAATCCATCTGCAAAGCTTTTTAATCTTAAGACCTCATGAAGACAACAAAGAATAGTGGACAGACATTTTAAATTTGAGATCCAATGATCTGAAATATGCATCCAGCTTTTTAAAAACGTTTTTTTATTTATTTTGAGAAAGAGCGTGCGGGCACTCGTACGCACGAGTGGAGGAAGGGCAGAGAGAGAGGGAGAGAGGGGATCCCAAGCAGGCTCCACACTGTCAGTGCAGAACCTGATGCAGGGCTCGATCTCATGAACCCATGAAATCTTGACCTGAGCTGAGATCAAGGGACACCTAACTGACTGAGCTCCCAGGCACCCCTGCCTCCAGCTTTCTAAAACACATTGCAGGGTAGAGTGCTAATGTAATCTGAGATTTTCTGAGGTATTTTAGAATTCAGTGTCTTTTTAGGATAACTTCAAACTATCTTGCCTTCTGACTCTGTCTTGGTGGATGTAAGAATTAGAAAATAAATTAAAAATTAAAAGATACATGGGGCGCCTGGGTGGCTCAGTTGGTTAAGCACCCAACTTCAGCTCAGGTCATGATCTCGAGGTTTGTGAGTTCGAACCCCCTGTCGGGCTCTGTCCTGACAGCTCAGAGCCTGGAGCCCGCTTTGGATTCTGTGTGTGTGTGTCTCTCTCTCTGCCTCTCCCCAGCTTGTGCTCTCTCTGTCTCTGTCTCTCTCAAAGATAAATAAACATTAAAAAACATTAAAGATACAATTTTGAGGCTATTGTACAGTACTTCCAGTATTATATGTTCTGGTGTTCCAGTTCATTGACTTTATTAATTACAAATTTTATGTGAACAAATTAACCAAAGGGCATACTTTTATAATCAAGACACTTGATGCCTACTGGAGAATGTGTTGTATCATATGTATCATAGTCAATGTTTACTGAATTAATCTGAATCTTAATCTAGAGTTTTGACTAATAGTTATTTATAACTCCTCCTCCTCTTACTTCTAAATTCATACTTTTTAAGGTGTATGTATTTATAAAAACAAAAAAAGGCCCCACTTCACTGAAAATAAAATTAACCCCTCCATCTTAGTTAAATGGATTCTAATATATTTTTTCTTCTTTTTTCTTTCTTGCTTCATCACTACCTCCCAATACCAGAAAAAAATCCACTCTTTAGAGTCTAAACTTGAGACTCAACTTATATGTTAAACACTCATTATTTCAAAAGGAGTGTTGATAAGTGCTAGCCTGAGGTTGGCTCTACCCCTTACCTACTACTGCCCGTCCTACCAGATTAATTGACGAAGTTCACTCTTCCGGACAACAGACTTGTCTTCCATTAGAGAAATTTTTGATTTATAGTTTGTTCATTGCTGCACTCTTTAGGGGTTGGTATAAACCCTATAATTTGATAATTATCAAGTCTTACAACGCAAACGTTAACTGCAAGTATTATTAAGAGTTTGAGTATTAAACAGGCCAACTAAAGGGAATTGATTCTTAGCATATTAATGTCATTTGCTTCCTTCCATGATGCAACTTAAGCATGATGATCAAAATTATACAAGGTAGAAGTCCAAGTATCCTTAATAATCAGAAATATATGAGTTTTTTTTTTTTTTTGTATATCTAGGGAAAAAGATAGGGAGTCAAAAGTCCAACGGCTCAGCAAGGTAGTTAGTGATGGAGCCCCAAGGAAGATATGGATGGTGTCAGTATTTAGAGAACACCACGAAGGTCACTAACATTTCTACCTCTCTATAAATATCTTAGTGAACTGAGCAAAATCTGCCTTGGTACATAGATATGAGTTGAAATAGCTGTTTATTCATTCATTTATTCAACATTGCGTACTGGTCTTTGGGGAAATAAAAGTGTGTAAGATGTAGTTTTTAATCTAGAGTTGCTCTTAATTTGGTGAGTTAAACAGACATATGAACAAATAAGCATGTAAAATATTAATAATTAATATAACTAAGTAATATGAATAATAATATAATAATTCACATACATTAAAAGAGCAATGGGAGACTCAAGGTGGAAAGTCACTTTCCAGGGGCCTTCTTGGAAGATGCTTTCCAGAGGATGAGAGTTGAGCTGGGCCTTCCAGCTGTGTAAGAATTCACCAGTTACAAGAGGTTGGTGCGGGGAAAGACGGTGGTGTGGAAGATCACAGAATCCTGCTGAGGCTGAAGATCTTTGCTAACTCACATGCAAAACCACACAAGTAAGTGACCGACAGCAGGGTTTTATTTTCATTGGGATAAAGCCATCATTTTAAATCTTTGGAACTGGCTCCTTAATTCACAACTGAGGGAAAGGGAAGATAAAATGGCTTTGCTTTTTTTTTTTTTTTGTCTTTTCTAATCTGCATTGAGTTCATAAGCCCTCTCCAAGGGTGAAAGGCTCTAGGGAGAGTGACAGATAACCTTTTACAGCATTTTCTCTGTGCCTGATTTTTGGAAGCCTAGAATGCCTGAGGGCCCATCAGATCACATGAGATAGCCAAGTACAAAGTATGAAAATTCCTTTGGAACCCAGTATATGACCAGAATGAAACTTGCAACCCCGTGTGAAGTAAAATAGAAGTGAATCGTATTTAATGAATCATGCATTCACTTGCCACCCTGAGGAGTGTTAGTTCTATCTGACAGATGAGGAGGTCCAGGTCTACGCAACTTTTATCCCGTGTATCCTCTTTTATTCTTGATCTAAAAGGTATTTTTGTAGAGTAAGAGGAAGTTATATGAACTGGGCATGGAAAATGCAGAGGAAAAAGCACCAGAGTTGGAATAAATGGCAGTTTCCAGATTTGACCTGGCCCTGGACTGTGTGCTCTTAGACATGATAGCAAGTCTGGGTTCAATGATTTAGATTTTCAAACTCTTTTCAGAGAATGTAGGAGAGATGGTCTTAATTTCTGACCATATAATCCAATGGGATACCAGAACATGTCTCTTACCAGTACTTCTGCACTCAGGCGGAGTTCTCATGGAAAACCAGCTCCTCTTTGCGGGGGACACTCCCCTACCCGCAGTTCAGCTCTATCACAGCTCTGACAAATGCCGCAATGAGATAGAATTTATATTCATGTTCGTGTGATGTGAGGCACTTAGAAACGAAAGCATTAGGAATTTCCATCCTGCCTCAGCCCTGAGTTTTACAAAATTTCAGTCTGTTCAGTTGGTAACCCACGGAGCTTCTGTAGCAATGATACTCCCTGGGTAGCTAGGATATACTCTGAGGATGCTGGCTCAGAAAACAGACAGATATTTGGCTTTCATGGTTGGGTAGGAAGAGTTACAGGCTCTTAAAAGGGGAGTAGCAGGAAGGAAGGGCATCAGATACCAACTCTTTCTATATTGTAATTTTTGCCCAAGGTCCCTCAATGGTAGTTTCTTTGTCTTCTTCATCAAGGGAGGAGAAATGATGGGTGATTATTAGGTCCCTCAAATGGGCCCCAATGAAAAAATCAAGATTTTCACAACAGTTGATTAAAGAAACAGAAAGACCGTTCAAGGAAGGGGTGGGCAGAATTGTACATCTACTATAGTTGCCAACAGTGCCTTGGGGAAAATGCAGTGTAATTGTACCTGCTGAGGCTTCGTGTCTTTGAACCAGCACGATAACCCATCATCTCATCCTGCTCAGCTGTTTGTTCACTTCCTGCCCATTTATTTTCCCTGTTAGTCTCTAGAGTTCCCCAGAAAGAAGTGACAAGAGTGCAAGGTTTTCTGTGAGAATCAAAAAATGGGTTGACTGTTGCTCTTCCAAGTAGGTAGAGTAGAGTGACTAGCTCTAGAAAGAAAGGACCCTTTCATTATCTGGTTGCTGGTGCCGGCTCTGGGAGTTAGCAAGCTTTCATTTGCAGAACCCCTCATTAGGCAAAATTCCCACCGGACAATAAGACCCAGGTTAGCCTTAGGCAAATAAAAAGCACATATTGAGTAATCTTCTGGCAACTTATCAGTTGGATTCCTAAATGGTACAGGAAAATGGAAGCTAGTGAAGATGTGATACGGGATAGTGCATGTCACCCACAATGGAAAATATGAACACTGGAAGAATTTCCTATTCTAAACAATGTGCAGTTTAAAATACACTCTCTGGAGACTCTCCTGAATGTACAGGCTTATGGCTGCTATTTATAGTGGTTGATGTGTACTTTACCAAGATTTTTATTCCAACAAAGGAACTGTATGTGATGGAGGGAGTTATTAAAATGGAAAATAAACTCATATTTTAACTTAGTCAATTGGTACTACTCTCAAATGCAATGCCAGATCTCACCAATCTAGACTAACTGGAAGAAAGGCCAATATAAATTATGGGATATTTTAAAAGAAATTTAGTTTTGAAAGTATGTTCAAAACTGGTGACTTCTGCCAGGCTAAGAAAACATCAGAAACTTGTTTAACAACTGTATACATAAAGATGCTTTATAATTAGCAAATTAAGCTTTTAAAAGTATGTGAATGTTTCCAAAGTTCTTTAAAATTTACATTCTCCCAAAACTGCTGATGAACATAGCTTACTAGGTAGCACACTAGTGAAAAGAACTGATTCTATTTACAAAACGTGCACATTATTCCTCTTTAACCTCATTCACGATGAATGAGAATCCACTTACACAGCCATTACTACATCATTCCCACACGCTCGTGTTTCCATGGCAGTGGTACTTTCTTGTAATGCTGCTAAGGACTTTGGGGATAATAAAAGTCAAGAATGTCGCTAGAAGACTTCAAAGCAATTGAGATAGATTTCCCCTGACTAAGAATTTGGAATAGTCTGTAAGGATTCCTGTCTACCACTCCCACCTGACCAAATGAAGGCCTCAAATCAGATCTCTTACATCTGTTCGGTCAGTGAGAAAACCAATAGGCAGAATTGATAGATTCAACATACATTTTTGATAGCCTTTGTAACATTTTTCTTTGATTTTGATGAAAATTCTTTGTTTGTAGAGAATTCTTGGTTTGTAATACTCCTCTTAGGTTCCCAGCCTTAGACAGCAGAAGGACTCCTTCGGACCTGTGTGTTTAGAAAGGTACTCCCAGGGAATGATGGCCTCTCATTAACACTTTCAACAGAGTTTGGAGAGAATCTTTAGAATGCCCTGGATCACAAGGTCTGGAAAAACTATCACCTACTTCATATTCTTATTTAGAATTTTATTTAAAAATAAATGAATTATTTATTTATTCATGGAGAAGGCAAGGGGGTGGGATTGGAGAGGTCAGTTGAAAGTTTCAGTGGTATTGGAAATGTTCTAGATCTTAAAGCTCAATGATAACTTTATAAAATATGCATTACACTGATTTACAACTTCTGTATACCTTACATAACATTATTTTGCATGGATCAGCCTTTACATAATTAAAATCATGAATTTAGAATAAAATGATTAAAAATTATTTTGTGAAAAATGGGTACATAATTTCTTTATATTATTGGTACAGTGTTTATATATATATATGGTTGAGAGGCTTTTGGTTACTGCTTTAGTGGTACTGAGACCACAATTATGTAATATGAAAAAAGAAATGATAATTCCACAATGCAAGAGAAAACTATGTAAAAGATATGATTAATTGAATATTAGATATATAACTTATTGAAATAAAGACTAGTAGGGAAAATGAAAAAAGACTCTTAGAAATAAGGAGGTAGATTTTGTTTTCAACATGGAGACTTCATATCCATAATTCTCCCATCACTTTCAAAGCAGGCTGCTAAAACAGATTTGAAACAGTCAAGATTAGACAAAACACTCTGAAGGCATGGGGACTGTGCACAATTTCAGTGATTCTTAGGGACATGACCTGGAGAAGGCTTTCCTGATAGCTTCTTCCTTACCATGCCCTCTAGTCAGCCAAAATACAGTAATAATAGGTATCATTTACTGAGCACTAGTCAAATATTCATTTCCTTCTTTCCTTCCTTCCTTCCTTCCTCCCTTCCTTCCTTCCTTCCTTCCTTCCTTCCTTCCTTCCTTCCTTTCTACCTACCTACATATCAGTTATCTATCTATTTGTGATCTATCCATCCAGTGCTTTCTAATCTACATGAAACCTTATAAGCTGTTATGATGGCCATTCTCCTGATGGGAAAATGGGCTTAGAGAGGCTAAGATTATCCTTGGTAACCTGCTGGGATTCAGACCCAAGTCTAAGGACCCTGTGCTCTGAAAGGCATCATATCTGTGTCCCCCTCCAGTCTGTCCCATCCTCTCAAAAGACAGTAGTGATAAGGATGAAATACAAAATCTTTAACGAATCAAATCAGTTCTTTCACATATTTAGTGAGAAAAATCCTTTGATGAGTCTGAATTGCTAAATGAAACAGGTAAGGATAAAGAAATCCTACATAATAACTTAGTATTATAATTAAGCTTTGTTTAAAGAAATTTTGTCAAGATAACATATGCCAAATAAAAGACTTCCAGAATTGGTGGCAGATAGGGTTCTATTTGCAAAATCACCAGGTTTGGTTTTTTTTTTTCCTTCTTGACTTGACAAAATTGTATTCCCAGTTCCTAACAATTAATTGTTTTAATTCTGCCTATGCACTTATCTTTCTTTGCTTTTCATTTTACTCCCCATGAAGTAATCTGAAAAAATCTCCTTTAGAAATATTATCAATAAACTGTTTTCAAATTTTAAAAAAACCACACTCTAGGTGCAGTACATTCTAGTATATATACTTTCCCAGAAGTGTGCTCAATTGTCCTAATCAATAGCCTGGACATTTGTTACTGACAGCTCCATTTATTCAGGGAAATGAATAAAGGTACAGTGCAAGAAGGTTCTACCTCAGCTTAGCTGGGTGATCTTGAGGAGGTCAGCATCCCTAGACTTAAGTTTCTTCATATGTAAACTGAAGCTTTTAAAATTCATTAGATGAAGGATTCTTGGCCTGAGTTTTATGGGCCCCCAGGAGGTCTGTGGATGGAGGTCCATGACGCCACTGAAAGCAGGTGCCAAGTTTTGAGGGTGCATGTGTGCATTTTTCTTGGAGGAGGGTCTATAGCTTTCATCAGAGACTCAAAGTAGTGTGTGGTCCGTAAGTGAAAAACTAACATTCCACTGCAGAAGATTATCTATAAGGTCAGTGACAGCTGTAAGCTTTATGAGTGATGATGTGACTAAGTCCCTGTCCTAGTGGTGAATATAGTCTTATTGAGAGAAATCCAAAGAAAAGTCAAGAGCAGTTATGCCAACAGCCTTTTTTGGCTTCAAGGAGAAAACTTGATCTTCTCTGTTTCTATTTTTCTGTGAAATGGGAATAACACAGAGAGTTTTAGAAGGCAAACAAAACAATGACTGTGTCTACACATGTAAGCAATTTACCTGAATAAGCACAAAGAACAGTCCCATTAGGCCCAAGCCTTATTCCGTCTGTTTCTCTGAATGATTTTTTTTCCCTATCTTAGGGAGTTATTTTGGCCTTGTGGAGATGATGGACTTTCAGCCAAGACAGCCCGCTGAAACATGAAAACTTCCATTGATCAATCTGTTACAACAGACAGGTTTTGAGATTTGGGGCAGGAAGAAGTGGACTGCACTCCCTAGCTATGTAAAGTTGGACATGTTGCTTCACCTTTCAGACCTGTAGATACCTCAACTATAAAATAGGGACAACAATACCCAGGTCTGCTACAGACTGAATGTTTGCTGCCCTCTTCCGTACTCAGATGTTGAAACCTAACACCCACCGTGATGGTATCTGGAGTGGGGATTTGCAGAGGTGATTAGGTTATGAGGATGGCACCCTCATGAATGGGATAAGTGCCCTTTATAAAAGAGACTGCAGAGAACACACCTGCCACTCCCACCACGTGAGCATACAGCAAGAAGGCAGCTGTCAATGAACGAGGAAGCAGAACCTTACAGATGTGGATTCTGTTGGCACCTTGATCTCGGACTTCCTAGCCTCTAGAAATGCTTCTCTTGTTTGTAAGCCACCCAGTCTATGGTATTCTGGTATAACAGCCTGAACAGACTAAATAAGGACATAGGGTTGTTTTGGTAATTAAATTAGATAAGGTCTATAAAGTATACCACCTAACCAGGCCCTTGGTTGATGCTAAACAAATAATGGTTGCTTCCTTCTAATACTAGATGAGAAATTTGGCTGATATTCTTTCCCACTTGAGATCTATTTTTGCTGCATTGAACTCTTCAGGTAAAATTCTGAGTTATGTTTTACATATGTAATGTCTTAAATAAAAGACATCATTGATGAATTGGAAATGGCTACGGTAGGTGATTTTTAAGTTTTTACTTTATTAATTTATTTTTGAGAGAGAGAGAGAGAGAGAGAGAGAAAGAGACACAGAGAGAAAACATGTGAGTGGGAGAGGGAGAGAAGGAGAGAATCTCAACCAGACTCCACACTGTCAGTGCAGAGCCTGACATGGGGCTTGAACTCATGAACTGTGAGATCATGACCTGAGCAAAAATCAAGAGTTAGATGCTTAACCTACTAAGCCACCCAGGTGCTCCTAGATTTTTAATTTCTATTGAATGACTGTCATGTTGGGTAGACCCTAGACTCTTGATGCTCCACGGGTCACCTTAAAGTGGGATACTTTTAGCAGCAGCAGAACTGTTCAGTTAGTGGTCCAAGGCTGCTGTCTTTACCGTTTATAATTTAACCATTTACAATCTAATAGAGGAATAAATCATGTATATTTAGAATGAGAGAGAACAAGAGAGGGAGGATATGAGTATGCATATATGTTTTGATTCTTCATGTGGCTGGATACCAATAAGTAAGGAAAGATCTCTTAGGTGAAAATTATCTATCTCCTTTTTTCCAGGCCCTACATTCAAGTTGGGCTGATCCTAAACAATATCAAATTAAATATAAAAACCTTACAAAAGTAGTTTAAAATCTCTTCCAAATAAATGACTTGAAAAAAACCTTTTAACTTAAAGCAGAAACATAGGTACAAGTCCTAACACTTGTTTTGCTCCTTGGAGTGGTAGATTTTCTGAAAGAACTGAAGGATACTTTTGAGCAAATTTCGCTACCCTAATAATTTAGACATTTTGAAAGGAATATTTTATTTAACTTCCTAATGAGAAATAATTGTCTGATTACAGAATAACAAAAAATTGCATTTGGAAGACTTTGATTTAAAATTTCAAGGTCACAATGCTAAGCATTGTAAATGAAAGTGTCTGTGTATATGTGTGTTGTGTAACCATTGATCAGCCACAGCATTAACTCCTGTAAAAACGTTTTAGTGACAGAGTACTGGGAGGGAGCTACTTAGACTTGGTGGATTTTTAAAAATTCTTTGTTTTTCTATTGTAGTGAAAATATTTACTTTCAAATGTTTAATCATCAGTATATTTCAGAGGCTCATAAAAATGTTTGAACGATGACAACAGCAGGGGTGTTTTCATTCCTTTTATTTATGTCAATGAGCCTCTGAATCTGATAACGCCACTTGACAATAAGGGCCTTTCTTCTGATCAGAAAGAGGAACTCACGTTAGATGTGGGAAGCATGAGCTGGGAACTTCATGAGTTCATGTCTTGAAAAGTGGGAGAGTGGCTTGTTGTGAGAACAAACACAGTGCTGGGAAAGTGTCTGACTGAAGATCTCCTCATGGAGAGAACATCACTGCAGGTTTCTCAGCAGATACAGCCAAGCTCAAAACCCTTTCGGCCACAGGTAAAAGAAGAGCTCAACCTGAGTCAGCGTGGATTCTTCTGGCTGAGACAGCACTGTCTTTCCTCAGACCTTGTTACCAATCACATCCACTCAAAACTCTTCACTAAGTAAGACTCCTGCTCTTTATCTGGCCTAAGGTTCTTGTAGCTTCTAAGAAGCAGAGAAAGAAAAACCTTCATATTTTTTGTTTTATGGTAAATATAAAGTATGTCTTCATTTTTTTGTGTGTTATAAAGAATCAAATTAGAAAACTATAGTCATAATGAATAGTGATGTTTATTGAATAACACTAATAGACAGAAATAATAATTCAGTAAATGATTATATAGTAAACAGCAAATGATTAGTACTGTGTTAATACTTTCACGAATTATCTCTTTGTTTCCCCATAAAAACTCTATGAGGTGAACATTATTATTTTCCCCATTTAATAGAGGAGAAAACAAGGTAAGAAATACCGAATAATTTTTAAAGTCATGTAGCTAATGAGTGGCAGACCTGGGATTTGACAGCATAGCCCATGCCCTTGACTGCTAAGCTCTACTATCTCTCCCTCTTGATACCTTCTTATGTTTCTTCACTTATGCAGAACATATATGTTCTATTCAGACAGGCACACCTACTGCTGGTAAGTCCTGCTGCTGATCAGTCCATCTTTGCCAGACACATATAAAAGGCCTAGTATTTTTTTCTACTGCTACTTTCTACTTGAATAGGAAGAGAGCTTGATTTGACCCCTTTGAAAATATTTCCTCTTCCCCTACATTTTCTTTCCTGAAACATATGTATTCCCTGATGATACAAAAGCAGCTGCACAAATAATCCAGTGTAAGATGGATTAGTACACAGATGGGAGGAGAGATGGAGACAAAGGAATCAAGTGTTAATGAAGATACATACAAACTTGGGGAAAATGCATTAAGACGCACTGAGATATAGATACAGGGAGAAAGGTATTGAAATAAAAGACAGATACAGAAAGGGAAGCAGAATATAACCACTAATATTTTATTCTCATAATATAGGTGGAGAATAATAAAGAGCAAAACTAACTATTTGTTCAAATAGGTAACTGATTTAAAAATACAGTTTAATTTGAGATATGTATAAATAGTATCTTTCACTTAGAAACAATGCATTTAGAATTTTCACTGGTTACTTGCTCAATTTATTCTATTGAAATTTTTTCTCTCCTTTTTGCTCAAGATTGCTCTAAAGTTACTAATCCACCTAGGACATGAGCTTTGTGACTGCTGGGGCACTGCCTGGACCGGTGACCACTCATCCCTATGATTCAGTATAGTATCTTGCACTTTATAGATAGTGAATACATTTTTTTTGGTGACCAAATGAAGTACCTCCTTTTACCAAGTCTAAAGACCTCATCTTAAGGACTCAAGAGTGACAGCCAAATGAAAGATGAGGACAAGGCGAATAACAAAAAATGCACAGGCTAAGGGCAGGAGAAGAAGGGAAGGAGGTTTTTGATTAACTAGGTTCACAGTCTAGGTTATGGGAAGCCAGATGATTTGAAACGGACTAGATTAGAACCCGCAAAAAGAGGGAGGGGAATGAGTCTCAGGGCAGCTGTGATACAATGAGTACATGCCAGTCCCAAACCCTTGAAAGCCAAGCATGTCACAAGGGTTAGCTTTTTAAATAATCTTTTAAATTTATTCTGACGAATGAAATGTGGAAGAATCTGACTTGTTTTAATTTGTGGTTATAACATCTGGTCAGAGTACGAGTTTAAAATTATTTGTCATTGCAAAGTAGAACTGCACCTGCTAGTCAAGCTGGATAACAACTAATTGAAATACAGGGTATTTTATTCAGAAAGCCTCTGTGTGTAAGAAGTGGAAGTCAACAGAGCTTTTTCTTCTTTCTGTTGTCCCTTCCCCCACACTGGCTGCAGGGATATAGCATACAAATGGTATAAGCCATCTTTAGTAAGTACTGATGAATATCAGGGTACAAATTATATTTGAGGATATAAATATGCAGTTCCTTGATCGTCATTTGGTTTTGTACACGTTGAAAAGCATTAAACATACTTTTCCCAATTCTGTCATTCTGTTGGTCTATCCTCAGGGCCCAAGATAGGGCTTGGAACAGAGTAGATTGCCAATTAAAATTTGTTGAAGGTGTGAATGAATGAATCTGCAGCTCTGAGCCATGGGGCCACTCTAGTTTTGCTAATTTACTTCACTGGCACTCCTGATTTGGGTTGAGTTCTTTCTTTTAGTTCCCTAAATCCAAAGAAAAGTTAGGTCTTCTCCAGTCTGGCCCTGGGTATTATGCATAAGGCCATAGAGTCACATTTTCCAAAATGGAAAATGCTTTATTGTTTTATGTAAATATGTGATTATTATTAAAAAAAAGTTAGACAATACCAAAGGCAAAATAAAGCAAAAATGACCACCCCAGAGAAAACACTGACTCCAGCTACAGATGAGGAAGCCAAGGTCTAAAGACAAAGGAAGAGGGATTTGCCCAGGGTCTTCTATATCCTTTATCTTCAGATCAAACCATGATTTTAGATGGCCCTTGATTTCTGGTTCTGGCCATCTGTTTCCTGTACACACCCTGAACTTTACCATCGATGTTGGCTGGACCATAAAACCTGACCTTCCCTTTTCCGTAAATGATCAGATTCTACAAAATCTAAAAGAGTGAGCATGGATTTATTTAACACACCCCAGAGTGACAGAACTAGAAGTTCATCTTGAAACATGAAAAGGTAACAGTCCGAATGAAAGGAGGTCCTTAAGTATTTCTTTGAAAAAAAAATGAAAGGAAGAAAGGGAATCAGATGGAATATAATATCCTAAAAGAATAATTAATAATACAGACAGAAATGTAAATTTAAAGGGGTAGGGTACATTTACATTTACATTTCTGTAAATTTACTGTAGAGTATTAAGGGTACCTAACTAAGCTTCACTGAGTGCATTCCTTTTATGATGGACTTTAAAGGAAGACATGTTCTTCTGCACAGAACAGAAACCTGGAAGGAATAAACCATGGAGGTCTGTGGAAAGTTCTTAAGCAAAATTCTGGTTCTAAAGAAAGTTTGTTCACCATAATTACAGTGCGGCTCTAGCCATAGCAATTCAGTAGTACTGCTCCCTTCACATGGATTCCCCATCTCCCTGTTCACCTGGAAAGCAAGACACTGAAGATACTGATTTAATCTGATTCCTAATATCCTGTCCTCATTCCTAAGTTCCTCTAGCCCCATACTTTGGCCAGGTCTGCTTTTTGACCTTGCTATACTTTGGTTTCTAGCATGACATGAGGAACATAAAGGCAGAAGCCATGTCTATTTGTATCTCACCATTGTTTGCCCTGTCCCTAGCACAGACACTGAAATTTGGTTGGTGCTTTATAAATAAGTAAGTAAGTAAATAAATAAATAAATAAATAAATAAATAAATAAATCTCATCGACTTGCAGTCGAATCTGAGGCCATGTAACACGTCAGTAGACAGAGTAAGAAGTGTGCCCCCTGGGCCTGGACACTGCCTGGAAGGTGGTGATGTCCACTCCACATGACGCTCTCCCTGGTTCTCCCCATTTCCTGACATTTTCGTTCTCCCTGATGGTTTCTATTATGTCTTCATGACCTTACATTTGCTGTCTTGACACTATCACAACCATCCACCTTTAGCTTTTATACTACCAGCTCCATACTGGGTGTGCCCAAACTTATTCTCTAATATTAATTTCTTTCCCTTTCTGAATAAAGATAGATCATTTATATCTCCAAATGCCTAGAGGGAATCTCCATTTGGATGTGGTTTCTACCTGAAATTACACCCCCCCCCACCATGTACACCCAAGAATGGAAGTTTCCCCATTTAGAACACTTCAGGAGATTCCCAGCTCCGCAGATCTAAATTCTTTGGAATTGTCTTTGAGTTTCTTCCTCTCCGGGAAGGTTTGCTAATTTTCTCTCTATAAAGACTCTCATATTTGATCCTCATTTCCATATTTGCTGCCCCAATTCAGGGCCTCATTACCATATGTTCAATACTAACTCTTCCCACACTCTAGTGCACTCTAGATCACTTTCTCCAATGTATCTCATCATATACAGCATCCCCTGCTAAGTCCTTATTGCCCTGCTTGGGAAATAGAAACACCCAAGATGTGCGAGTCCAGCTCATTCCTCCTTAAGCAATCAATAGGTCTCTTGCACCAGGATTCTTATTTCTACCTCTGTGCTTTTCCTGGTGTCATTCTCTCACCAAGATGGCTCTCCTCTTGCTCTTCATCACTATTATGGCATCCCCCATGGACTACCACTTCCAAGGAGCTTTTTCAGACTAGTTTCATCGCAGGATGATGACTGCCTTTCCTTGGCATTGATGTGTAGTTCTGGCTATTTGGATGGCTACATTGCTGTTCCTTACTTGCTTAGCCAATGATAATGGTTAAAAAACAAAAGCAACAATAACTACTATCATTATGGAAGTCTGCTATGTGCCAGGTACCAGCTAGGCCATTTATGAAGTTCAATAATCTCCACAACAACCACACAAGTTCTGCAGACATCATGCCTACTTTACAAATAAGACAACTGTGGCTTAGAGAGAAGTCACTTGCTCATGGCCACATAGCTCATTAGTGGCTGAGAGCAGGGACTTGAACCCACAGAGCCCAGATACATCCATGGTGCTGTATGTACAGACATAGACATTCCGTGAATGGCAGCCTACTCTGACCAAGTTGATCAAAAGCAGTAATTTTACCTTCTTTTGTGTTCTCCATATACATACATAGAGCCTATGGCCCCAAATACTTTTGTTATAGGTGGAAGTTTCCCATTTTCTAGTGCAGGATCACCAACGGATCACCTTACTACCATCTTTTCATCTGTGCACTGGAATTTGTGTGAGGCAACATCAATTTAATTATGAGAACATTATTTAACACTCTTCTTCCTGTGAATGCCTACTCTGTCTGATTTAAGCCACATTAAATGCCACTATCCTTTGCTCTGAGGCATAAAATTTCACAATATGCATTTATGCCCCATGCTTCCTATGTCATTGCTTTACTCCCCCAACCTTGCCCTTGAAGTCACCACGACAGAGGCCTCACACAATATGACAGCTTCCAACTAGACTCAGAATCTCCACAGTAACGAGCTCCATTGACTATTCACCTATAATACATGGATTACCGGATTTGGCTACTTTTCTAAGAAGAATAAAAATATGTAACAAGATCCATCTAGGACTTATTGCCTTTGTATTTTTAGACCTAAGGCTCCCATTTCCTAGTTGGTTTCAATTGTCAGCATTTGTCATTTTTCCTGTCCTTTCAATATTATAACTGCTTCTTAAACTTTTATCCACACATTGCCATTGTCATTTAAAACTTCCACTATGAAAGCCTCTGATTTAATGTGACTATTTGATTCTTCTAGAATCGCTTTCCCTTGATGCTGGTGTTCTTTCTTTATGCATAATTTAGAGTCATAACAGGAAAATTTTCCATCACAACTTTTGCAAAAGGTTTAGTGTGCAATACATTTGGCCCTTCAGGGGGATGATCTTGGAAGCCTGAAACCGGCATTGTTAATAACAGAATACAAATACTGTTTAACCCAGATCCTTACCTTTCTGCTTCGAGCCGCATCTCTTCCCGCTTTTGCCTCCTGAGTTCTCTACGACGTTCAAAATCATCCATGGTGTGGCTTCAGGTCTAGGGAGACCAGAGAATCTGGACCTAACAGAGAGGAGGTAGATCGATGTCATAGATGAATCAAAGTATCATTTCCCATGAAGCACTTCAGCCTTTGGCCCCCCCGCCATTTTTTTCATACTCTCCTTTCTTCTTTACTCTTAAGAAAAACACCTTAAAAGGCTGGCAAGGTGGCCAGTGACCAATATCTGACTCCCAAGCCAAGTCTTTCACGCACTAAATTCAGTCTCATTCATGAAACTATTAGAGACAAATAAGTAAGATCCCAGGATTACAGTTAAAAAAAAATAAAAATAAAAACCTCAGGAGACAGAGGGATTCTGAAGATTTAAAATATTGGTGGGATCACTTCACAGCTAGTGAGTGATTTTGTTGCTTGTAACTTGCTGAGCCCCAGACAAAAGTTATGAAAAAGTGAACAAAGAGAGAGGAAAAGAGAAAAGGAAAAAAAGAAGTGGCCCAAAAAGGAATATGTAGGAATGAAGAGAAAAGTAAAAGTAAAAGAGATAAAATAATACGAGTATCAAGGCATAATTTGCATATTCTGAAAGAATATTACCATCAGAATGATAAAAAACCCCCACAGCAATAATACCGTGTATAAGCATAAGTCGGCAGCATTTTTAAAAGCAGTTACATATGATCGAACTGTTTTCAGAGCTCAAAAGTCCCGCTCTTTGTAACCCAACCATTTTATCCTTTCCTACCTCCTCGGTGATGGTTTTGATCCCAGAAAGATCTTCCCTTTCCAGCTCTTCAACTGAGGAGCCCGCTTCCCTTGCACTTCTGTGCCATGAAGCCAAGTATTCCAGAATTCCCCTGCAGCCCCCAAACCCAAAATGACTACCAGAAAAGGGGAAGCGGGCTCTTTTTGTCCTTGCTTTGTTTACAGAGCTGTCAGTGGTTAGTTAAACTCGGCCTGGAATCTGGCATTTAAGGCCTGCTTGAAGATTGTTTCCTGTGTGGAGCGGGAGGCCTCCACTTCCTCTGCAATCCTAGACTCTCCGCTGCACTCAGATCACAAAAAATATTTTCCAGCCCTTTCTGTGCATATGAGACAAGCAGTTTGCCCTGCGTAGGAAAATAAGGAGCCGTGCAAAGCCCAAAGCCATCACCTAATGGCATCTTTGTTTGTGGGGGCAAAAAGCAAAAATTAGACTTTGAAGACAAGTTCAGAAACTTCTCAAATAAACTGTCAGATTCTTTTATTTTCAAGCATTTTCCCCTTAAAAAAATGCAAAAACAAAAATAAAGTCTCTGCCAACAAAAACAAAACTATACAATGTTTGCATTTCCCCCCTTTCTTATCCCTTAGGGTGTTACTTATACTGCATATAAATCTTTTAGAAACTGAAATTTTGGTGTTTATTGGGAGTTTTAAAATTTTAAGGTGTTTTTCTATCTTACTCTTACCAAAAGTACTTTCTAAGTATTTTGCTAGTTATGAAGGAAAGAATCCGTTTTCCTTTATTATTTCATCAACCACAAGTTTCTCTATGTTTTCCAGCTTGATCTCTCCATAGTTATCAGAATGAAAAAAAAAGTGACCTGAACAGCCTCTGAGAGGTCATCTGGGGGTCTTTCACCCGGGGGTGGGCTCCTATTCTTAGGACAGTGCGGGATGAGAACAGCCCTGTGGCCAGTGGGACCAAACTTTGGTTACCCGGATGCTGGGTGCAGTGAAACAGTAAATTCTTCTCATCCCTTTCTTCAACACAGGCTTTTGTTGTGTATGAACCACTTTGCAAATAACTACAGCAACAGCAAACAGAAATGGGAGAAGGAGGTCTGTCTGTAAGTAAACAATTTCACTTTCCTTAATTTATCCAAGTAGCTTGAAAAGCATCCTCTAAGGCCTCAGCTCCTCCCTCCTCCAAGCTAAGTTGTCATGCTGGCTGCTTTTTAGTAACAACTGAGTTTCTTAGCCTATACCTCTGGCGGAGGTGCTAATAGGCAGCCACGTAAATGTCCCCAAGCAGGCTGGAGACGCACACGGTGGGCAGAGCCTGAAATGCCCTGCAACACTCACAGGCAAGTGGAACAGACTGAGAGCATGCGGTCGCTTTGGCTGACCATCGTCACTGGCTCTCTCCCCACGCAAATTCTTTTTCTGCTATCCATTCTCTCCACCTACTCCTCACCTTTTATTACTTACTTGGGCCCTTTTCTTCTTTCCCAACCACAGAAAAAGTCCATCTATCCACTTATTTACTCGTCTGAACGCTGCGGAGTGTGTCTGTGGGGCACTAGAGGTGGGGGAGGAGGGCGCTCTGTGATGCATCTGTACAGCCAAGTGCCCTCCCGGGTTGTGTTCTGTGGACATGTGGACAGTGTGTCTGAGGGAGAGGAGAACGCACATCTGCGTACGGTGTGGTATGACTCTCCTGGGGGTGTACGAGGCTGCGCAGGAGAAGGAAGGTGTATCTGTTTACAGACATGGTCCTCAGGTGGTCTCCCACCAGGATGGGGCTGGAGGCCCTCCTGAGTCGTCACACTCTTCTACCACAGCGCTCCTGGGAACTTCTCTGCCCCTGTCCTACTAGGGGAGCCATGTCTGGGAGGAACCGTCAGGGGTGTTTTCTGTTTTTTGGAAGCAGCAGCTTCCACATACCCAGCTCCTAATCTCGCATTTCCTCTGCTCCCCCTAGTCAATGCCGAATCCCTTCCAGCAACATTGGTTGGGAAACAAACTCTCAACCAATGAAGAGATGAAATGTCAAGGCAAAGAGATTCTAGGAACCATGGAGCTCTAGAAGGTCCCAAACGGAGGTTAGCCCGAAAAAGAAATGTAGGCTAAGGGAGGTACGTGCCTGTGAATGTGACACATGGGTTCTCGAAAACTTTATGAAAAATCTCAACTTTGGTATTGTTGGGGGGTGGTTGTGGTCGTGCTATTGAAACAACTCTGTCGTGACTTGTGTGTCAATGGGGAAAGCACTTTACAAAGGCAGATGAGTCATTACCTACTGACACATTTGTCTTTTCAATATGGGCTCCCAAAATACAAGATTTTCTTAACACAGGGCACATCTATGCTGGTGTAATTAAGTAGTAAGTCGGTGTTACAGATTCCTAATTGGTTAGCATGTAGCCTTTCCTTTTGGTAATGATGCCACAAAATCCAGTTAAGGGCAGGAGATAATGAGCTTTATGAACAGATAATTTTCTAATCCACCCCTCAGTTATTAGGGGGAGAAGCTACAGAGAAAGCTAAGTCCTACCTGCCTTCAAATCAGCACAGATGCGGGTGTGGGGAAAGTCCTTGGCATCTTCTGGTAACGCTGCTACAGGTCTTGGAATGCATCAAGAATAAAATCTATTGTGTCAGGGACACCGCATAAGTTAATGCAGCTTCCAAAAGTAACTAATGTTTATTGAATATGTACTATGTGTTGGGTTCTTTTTCTCTTACTGTTTCTTTTTTAAATTAATGGGTGTTATTTCTCAGAGTAGTTTCAAGTTTAGAGACAAAAGGAACAGAAAGGATGGAGTTTCCAGATACTCCCTTTCCTCCACCCCTGCCCAGTTTCTTCTATATTTGCACTGAATTATGTACTCACACAGCAAAAACTGTATTGAAGACCTAACCTCTCAGAATGTGACCTTATTCAGAAATTGCACCTTTGTATACGTTGCCAAGATGAGGTTATTAGAGAGGGCCCTAATCTAAGATGGCTGGTGTTCCCATACAAAGGGGAAATCTGGACATAGGAACAGACACACACGAGGAGAAGATAATCTGGAGACACAGGGAAAAAGCCATGAGAAGGTGGAGAGCAAGGAATACCTGAGGCTACCAGAGCTGGGAGAGAGAGAATCATCCTAACAGGTCCTTCCTTAAGGGTCTTTGGAGGAGCCCTGCCGACATCTTCATTTTGGACTTCTAGCTTCCAGAACTGTGAGACAATGTTTCTGTTGTTCTAAGTCCCTCAATTTGTGGTACTTTGTTATGGCAGCCTAGAAAACTAATACTAATTAACAGCATGCAGTGGTGGGGTACATTTGTCACAACTGATGAACCAATATGTTATCAACCACAGTCTAGAGATTACATTAGGTTTCACACTTGGTGTTGTGCACTCTGAGCTTTGCCAGGTGCATAAAATCATATACTATCAGAATAGTTTCCCTGCCCTAAACAACCCCTAGTCTCCATCTCTTTACTCTTCCCTCCCTTCCCCTCCACCCCCAATCCTTGGCAACCACTGATCCTTTTACTGTTTCTACGATAACTTTGCCTTTTCCAGAATGTCATACAGTTGAAATCATACAGCGTGTAGCCTTTTTAGACTGGCTTCTTTCACTTGGCAATATGCATTTAAGTTTCCTCTGTGTCTTATTGTGGCTTGATAGCTCTGCTGGGCCATTTAAAAATATGTTAAATTATTTGATCTACATAATAAACTTGTGAGGTAGCTATTAAAATCCCCATTTTACAGAATTTCAAAGTGCTTGCTCTTAAGCACCATAATATTCTTGGACTAATCTACTATTTACCTCTAGGAATTGTTTTCCCTTTCAGGAAATAAGTGAGAGCACCCCAGGAAAGTTCTGAAAAAACTAATGGATCAAATTAAACCAAAATAAGAAGAGATCTTAAAAGTTACCCATGCCAGGGTGCCGGGATGGATGGCTCAGTAGGTTAAGCATCCGACTTTAGCTCAGGTCATGATCTTGCGGTTCACGGGTTCAAGCCCTGTATCAAGCTCTGTGCTGACAGCTCAAAGCCTGGAGCCTTCTGATTCTGTGTCTCCCTCTCTCTCTATCCCTTTCCCATGTGCATTCTGTGTCTCTCTCAAAAATAAATAAACATTAAAAAAAAAGTTACCCATACCTCTTTAATTGTATGCTCATTGGCTTAAATAATAGAATTATCATGTCTCAGATATCAATTAAATTAAACCTTGCAAATATTAACTAAGCCTCTATTATTTTATTCTTTCTTCTTTATAAGATTCATATACCAGGATGCTCAGATTCTGGACAGCATCACTGCATACTTTTCTTTGTGATGTTAGAATTTCTTCTCTTGCATTGTACCTTCCTTATTACATACCTTCCTCTTCCGACCACTATACCCTCATCCTCAACATAACTATTTCCCTTTTATTGTAAGGAAACCTAGTCTTTCAATACTCATAACAATTATTAGACAGATCCTTTCTGACTAGTCATCATTGTTTATTTACCCACTATAAATATCATGGTCAACAAATTCAGTGAAGCCCCACAAAACAAACAAAAAACACATTTACACCAACAAGACGCAATATACACTTACTGAGCATTTACTGTGGTGTTCTGTTATGTGCACTGGGGATAGAACAATGAACAAGACTGAAAAGGTCCCTGTCCTCTTGGAACTTGTATTTTAGACTTGTATCATACCCATCTTCAACTTTGAATCACAACTATCATCTATTTTTTGTCTTTTGTTCTCAAGATTCAGGGCTTTGTGGGAGAAAGTCAGGAGCCATGTTTTGTCTATGAAGGTTTGTGTTAATTTCGGCTGCGTGATCACTGTGGCTCAGCGATGCTTCTCTTCATCCTACACATACTGTGGTAATTTCTGGGTGTGAAATATTCCAGCAGATTCCTCACCTCTGCTCTTCAAATTATCTTCACTAACGTCAATCCTACAATTGTCCTTCTCTACAAACCCTTGGCAAACAGTGATCTGGACTCAGACTTAGGAACCTGGACTGATCCCTTCTGTGAAATGAGGTGCTTGGACTAGATGATGTCCAAGGTTTCATCCTACTCTATATAATACTTTGGTTCCATACCTGCTCTCCAATCCAGCAAAGATGGATGTATCAAACATGATATGTCCATATTTCCTCCTTTCTAGGTCTAAATGATATCTAAGTACATTCTCTTTGAATTTTCTAATTTAGAAAGCATTAACCTTCCTTTCAAGCACATCATTCCACGACATCCTAGATAAAAATGTTGTATTGCTTCTCAAACATGTCATTCAGTTTTCTACGTCTGCACTTTTAATTCATACATCACACCCATCTAGAATGAGTTCCTCTATCCTTTTCATTGTCCATCTTCTATTCAGTCATGAATTTTCACTTCCTCATGATGGTTTTCTTGAGGACTCTAGCTTGGAAGTGACATCTCCCTCCTTGAACACCTGTCATTCATTTTGGTAATTAATAATGTACTGCCTTGCCACAGCTCAATTGTTCTAACTAGTATTTAATTTTTTTTAAATGTTTATTTTTGAGAGAGAGAGACAGAGAGAGAAAGGTAAAGTGATATATAGAGAGGGGGACAGAGGAGCTGAAGTAGGCTCTGCACTGTCAGTGGGCAGCCCGACATGGGACTTGAACTCATGAACCGCAAGATGGTGATCTGAACTGAAGTTGGATGATAAATTGACTGAGCCGCCCAGGTGCCCCTGTTCTAACTAGTATTTAAATATTTTTTTGACATTTTATTTTCTATATATTTTCATTCTTAAGGCCAATAATGAACAGATAACCATTGTATAAAAAATCTCTTTCCTATTGGACATGGTAGGCATTCAGGAATTGTAGCTGATTTGAACTATTGGATTTTTATTCTAGATTTTACCATTCTGAGTATGGAAAATGTAACTCAAGCTGATTCATCTCTGTGTTTTACTGACTGATCAGTGTTTACAAAGTGAATTAAAGACTTTGGTAATAGACTATATATGAATCTCAAAAGCTACATAAACCCACATTTGCAGTAGTTACACAGTAAATCTGGCAGTGTTTTCTTTCTGACTGTAGAAAATGAACTTTTGTCCTTTTTAAAAAAAATTCAATTTATCAACCTGCTTTGCTCTTTTCTGAACTGAATGGTTCATTTGGGACTCAAAAACCAAATAAACACATGGATTGTAACATACAGTTTGGACTTAACTTTAGCTCAACCTTCACCATCTTGTTCCAAAAATCTATGCTACTTAAGAAAAAAAAAATACATGCAATCACCAAGGCACATTTGTCAAGATCAGCAGTACAGAAATGAGAATGAATGGGATCAACCTGAGGAGCTCTGCCTTCTCAAGTTGTTTCTTTTCTCTAAATCAGTGGAATCCCGAACACAGAGCTGTACTAAGAGCAGGCTAACAGGTTATGACCTGTTTCTTCTCTTCATTCCTGCTCAGTCTTTTATCGTTACTTTTCCTCTATTTGTATTTCTCCATTTTCAAAACACTGACAGGCTTAATATAACTAAAATCAATGTCTTTTGTAAAACAGAGTGGCCTCTTTTCACCTTAGCAGGAATGGGCGCTTGGGCATTTCAGCTTGATGAAGTGCTGGTGTTTATACACACTGACTCCAACGCGTGGGAAGACAACACATTTAGGTATTTTAGATTGCATCTTACAGTCTTATCACAAACACTACCACTTTATTTGGAGCACTTCAGATTGCTCAAACTCTAGGGTTCAACCTAAGGGTTGTTTGACCCTTAGGTAAGAAGGGTAGGCTCATCTCCATACAAAGAATGAAGACTGAGATGTACAGAACTTTGGCACCGGCTCCTGAACCCACAGCCAGTGAGTGGAAAACCAGCACTGGTGTTTAGCATCATCTCTCCACCATTCTGAGAAGTCTGAGAAGAGTGAGGAGAAGAGAAAATTTGAAACACAATTACTTCTGTGCCCTTTTTTCCTAGGGTTTAAAATACCTTTTCTTGGCAAACTCAAGGAGAATTATGCTGAAAGACATAGGTTAATACCAAATTGGAACAGGCACATGGCCACTTCTGCTCTTGGTCTCTAGAGAGAAGTAAAAGGCATAGATGTGAATGCTAAGGCAAAGGTGGAAATTCTCCACCAAACTGTGTCTGTGTAAGAACAAGAAATGCACAGTTTTGCTAAAAGAAATGTATAAATGTGATAACCCAAGCTAATTCTGATGTATAAGGTTGGGGACCTTGCCCCAACAGAACTCTCTGGCAACAGGTAGGGCTGCTGAGAAAGTGTGAACCCCGATTGCTTTAAAGAGTCAGGTAGAGGTGAAATGGCCATCTATTTAAGGCTGTAGTAAAAGATAGTTTTTAAGATCCTAAAGCTGTGCTGTCCAGTATAGTAGCCCCTAGTCACATGAGGCAATTTAAATGTAAATTAATTAAAATTAAATACAATTCAGGGGCACCTGGGTGGCTCAGTCGGTTAAGTATCTGGCTCTTAATTTCGGCTCAGGTCACAATCTAACAGGTTTGGGCTTGGAGCCTGCTTGGGATTCTCTCTCTCTCTCTCTCTCTCTCTCTCTCTCTGCCCCTCCCTCATCTTAAATAAGTAACTAAACTTAAAAAAAAATAAAATAAACATAATAATTTCTGTGATTGTTAAAAAATAATTAAAGAAAATTAGGAAATCAGTTTCTCAGCTTCACTAGCCCTGTTTCTGGTGCTCTGTGGCTGCATGTGTCTAGTGGCTATCATATAAGACAATGCAGAGAGCATCTTCACCACCACAGAAAGTTCTATTGGAGAGCCCCACTTACAGTGTATAAGATACGATCTTGGACTTGAAAGACCTTACAATCTCATAGAGAAGATGGAATAGTATGCGGGGTATGGTACAGGTCAGCTTCTAGAAGCCTGGATGTGTTGTTTTTAATCCCCTTAGAGTAACCTCTCTGTTCTCCTGAGGAAGGTCTTTGGATCACACAATCTCACTGTGACTGAGCACTTGCTATTGAGTAGGTAAAATGCTCAGCAGGCAAAAGGAGCTGAGACACCTGTTGAAGAGAGATCGCACTTTGAATTGCGTAACAAGCACCATGAGTGGTTTATTTGGAACAGAAGATCAGAGGTCGTAGGTCTTCACCAATGGTAAAGAGGGTACAGAGATCATCATATTTTACGCACTAGTAGTTTTACTTATGCATGACCCTTTGGACTTTTTGGTCTACTCAGCTATGAAAATATTGGCAACCCATGAGTCTGCTCTTTGTGATTGGTTTTCCAACTAACATTTCCAATTTAGTGATCAAAAACTAGATCCAGAGCCTTAGCCAGCTATCTTTGTTGATACAAGGTATTAGTGAGGTGAGAGAGTTTAGATGGCAGGATATAAATCTAGTTACACTGCTGGAGACAATTCAAAGATACATGCTAGAGGAGCTTTGCCAGTGGTAACAGTCTTGTACATAAAGGACATGCTAGTAGTTAATTGGGGACTAATTATTCCCTAGTGAATTTTTCAACTTTTATTCATCATGATCCTCAAATGCTTTTATTTTGTACTAGAATTATGAAGCAAGTTAGAGGCTCTCTTCTAAGAGTTTATAATCTAAGATGAAAAGCTTTGAAACCAAACCAAGAGACATTATCCATCATACCCCTCAGACATTATAGGTGCACAACTTAAACATATAAATCTACGCAGAAGTTAAATAATAAATTGAAAAGTGCCTTGACTGCTTCCTCTTTTCTTTCACATGAATCATTTAGATGGCATTTCCCCCCAGTTGTTAGTTTGGAGATCCCTGGACTTTTCTTCATGTAAGAAATGGCTCACAGTATAGGCTTAAGACTATTATAAGACTATAGGGTCTCTGAGCCACTTACTCACTGACGTGAGTTTATATGGATACCCATATTATATTTCTATTGGAGAACTCAGTCTATAGCTTGTATTTTAATTACCAAGTACATATCTGCCTTTCCTAAAGATTGTAACCTCCTTGAGGTTATTACTCATTTTTTATGATACTTCAAAGCAGCATTTGAGGGGTCCCTCAAACAGTCTCCTAACTGTTTTTTATAGTCAGCAAGGTTGAATACTTGTTGAATTGGAATGGCTTCTAGGGCATTTCTTTCACTGGACTTAGTCAGTAAACAGAGGGACTTGGCTAAGACATCATCAAAAGGCCATGTCTCCAGTTGAGCTTTTAGTACTACCTTGAGGGTGGTAGTGGTTCATTATGGAGCTCTATTTTATATTAGATTTGTGATTTGTAGCTATGGTTGTTTTCCTCTAGTAAAAAAAACCTTTTCTTAGAAGATAGGTATTAGGCATTTGTAACTGAGGGAATAGGTTAGTTCTGGGACGTTCAAAGAGAAAAAGGGACAAAGAAGGCATATGATGAATAAGAAGAGAATCAGGGTTGGGCTGAAACACTCCAAACTGCCAAGTTCTTTGGAGATTCCTTGCCACTCCTCCATCATAATTAGAAAATACTGACATTCAGAGCCGATTTAAATGCTTCCATCAGTCTAAAAAAAGTGTTGCCTGATTTTGCTCTCTAACCATGCTCAGTAATTAGAAACATAAGGCACT
Source organism: Paguma larvata (assembly GCA_030068075.1). NCBI lineage: Eukaryota > Metazoa > Chordata > Mammalia > Carnivora > Viverridae > Paguma > Paguma larvata. Next base: position 85,335,046 of record CM057834.1, on the reverse strand, counting down.
GTTCTGGATGCTTGTTTGGGAACCCACCCCTCCCAAGCCTGGTGTCATTACCCATTGGCTACAGGACTTTTATCTTTTCTCGCCATCTCTCAGGAGCCTCAGCCCAGGTCACAGGAAGAGTGTGAGGTTGCCAGGGGCATTCCTGGGAAAACCTGGAGACCTCGGCGCCACCTCAAACTCTAAAACACACGAAGAAACTACTCATTTTGCCTGCCTGCTTCCTTGCTGGAGCTCTATAAATCTATACTGCATTGGGAAGGCAGCAGTTCAGGTATGGGAAGATATGTATTCAAACCAAAAGAGTCACAGGGAGGATCTTCGTGACAACCAGCTTGAAAGGACATCCTTGTTTGTTTCTGAGAACAAGAAAGCTGTTCTGACAGCTGATTCTAGAGCTCCTCACGCTCCTGCTGGAAAACCTGTATTTTGCAGAATGTAGGGGTAGAACCCGACCTAGAGGCAGCAGCAGCAGCAGCAGCAGCAGCAGCAGCAGCAGCAGCAGCTTTTTACTTTTGACAAAATCCACAAGGAAAACAGAAAAATGCTTGTAATCAAGGAATTCAACTCGATGGGCACCTAGCTTGTCAAATGAAAACATGTGGCAGCCACCTGCTAAGCATCCTGAAAAAAAAAATGGTAACTTCTTGTTTTTCTACCTGATCTAACGTCTCTTTGGAGTGTATTTGCATTTCCCAATTTTTCACACTCAAACGATGCTGTCCACACTATGTATAAAGATGACTAAGCAATTTTGTATTAAGTAACCAAAGCAAGTCCTGCCAATTTTAGAATAATTAAGTTTCTGCCGTCTAATATAAACAGTTCCAAGAACTGCACGCAGCCTACCAAAAGTATATATTACAAGTAGTCAACACTGTGGCCAGCTGGCAGGCAGATCAACCTATTAAAGTAGAGTTGTTCAGAATTCAGAGTATTATTTTTCTTTTCCCCCATTATTTTTTCTGCATCCAACTTTGTTTCTTTGGGAATGTTTTCAAGTATACAAAGCAAGAAACTGTTGCGGAATCGCACCTCCTGTAAACGAATGAGCATTTCTCTTGAGATCCTTTGGAGCACACAAATCATTCCCATTTCAACCCCTGTCTACACAGGCAGCCAAAGCAAAATGGAGCAAGTGAATCTACTTTGTTTCCACTCAAGCTGAAGTGTTCATATTTTGCTTGACCCTAAGAAAGTCAGCAGTGACCAAAATGAACGTGTATATTAAACCTTATGCCCATTGGGCACTGAAAACATCTTTCTGACCACTGATCTGTGTACTGCCCTTACCAGGTAGCTTGGTGGGCCACAATTTATTGCTAATAAAACTAAAATCATGATTCAATACCACCAGGAATGAGTTAACTGTTTAAGATTAAAAAAATCTTAAACTATTGTCATGTGCTATGACATTTATCTTGGCCAGCTATAATGGCAGATGTGGCTTGACAACTTGAGGTTGAGAAAATAGAGATGGTTAGACTAACCCATTCCACTAGGACCCTCAATACAGTGTAGGGTCAAATGAGTGTGAGTGTGGCATCATACAAAAAGGTCTCTGCATATTCAACTGCATTGTAAGCACTGTTGTCTTCTTCACCATGAATAAATTCATGCATAATCAAGAGGGGTTAAGGCTCTACAACTGTCATCACAATGAAAACTTCAGTAAAAACATTCAACAAATATTGTGAAGTAATATTCACATACTAACCACTTTGCTCAGTGTGGCATGTAAACTGCAACGCAGCTATTCTGCCTTTACTGGGCTTATAATCTGAGAGTGGAGACAAGCAATAAATAAAAAAAATTGGGATAAGGGTCAGAAATGAAAAACACCATTCCAAGAGAGAACTACAGAAGTGACCTAATGCTTTTCTTTGGGCTAGAATAGGACATCGGCAGTAACAGATTTTTCGAACAGGAATGATATTAATAAGCATACAGACATGCATTCATGAAGAGAACATGAGTTTATAAGACAAGAGTTTATATTCATTAAACAAGTACATATATATAGACATCTGTTTTGTGCCAGGCACTCACTCTTCCAGGTGCTGATAAATCAAACTTTTCTCTACTTGTCTCTCCTAAAGAAGTGGGTGAGGAATAAAGTAGGTAGTCAGGTTTGAGGGATGGTGTACTATTCTTACCCCTTCTTTCCCACCTCAGGCCCTGTGTAAGTAATAGAAAACTAAAGATATATCAGCTGCTGTCTGCCACAGTTTATACAGACATACAGAATCCACTTAAGATATTAACTTCACATGGCTAAACTAGGAGGCATGAATGAGGGCATCTTTCTGGAAACTATCCAGCTTAGTGAGCTTCTGACAAGAAAGCATGTTTCCCACCCACCATTAAGCCAAAATTTGCTGACTGAAATGAAGCTGGTCCGCTTCGTTTTTTCAACCTTTGGTTCAAGATTCCAAGAACAGTCCATAATAAATTTACCCCAGTGGCAGAACATCTCACAACTAGCTTTTCCCCTTTGAATCCCCTGAACAGACCTTTTATTTGTTGACACACAGCCCCTGGACATTCATGAAAACAGGATGTTCTCTTGCTGCTTTTTAAGTTAAATGGATTTAAGTCAGGGTCTCAGCTGAATTTCAAAAACAGATGTTACATAGCAGAAAGGCTGAACTGACCCCAGAAATGAGGGGCTATTTCACTTGAACTTGGAACATTCTTTGTTAGCAGGACGACCACTCAAAGATACCTTCAATTGAAAACAGGAGCAACCCAAGGTTTACTACTGTCTCGATTCAGTGACGGCCTGTGGGTCTGGGAAGCTGTTGGGCCCGTAGGACTCCTGGTTTGGGGAATAAGCAGCTGAGGGCTGGTGACTGGGAGGTGTAAATGCCTTGGTTTTGGAGGGGGTTAGTGAGGAAGAATGATCTTCCTCCCACGCGCCACCATCCTGAGTCTCTGTCCCCTTCGGGGGCCCTCCGTGAAGTGGCTTCACTGCACCCATCACAGAATTGCTCACATGCAAACACAACTCACAGCCGGACCACAGTCCTCGGTCCTGCAAAAATGTGGCCCTTGTTTCTGCCTTTGGGCCTTTGTCTCTGCTTCCTCTCTCTCATTACCTGAAGTGCCCTCCACTCCTGTAAATCCATGTATTTTTCCAGAGTCTAGCTCAATCCTATTATCTTTATTCCAGAACCATCTTCCCATTCAACTTTTGCGGTATTGTTGGTACTGTTCTTTTTGGTGATCAATCCTATACGGCTTTGTTGTTCAGATATTTTATAATTCTCTTTCTCTTGAACAAATCTGAAGCTGCTCAATGTCAGGGTCTAGATCTCCTTTGAAATCTGCTCACAATGCTTTCTATGCCTTTGTAGATGCATGGGAATATTCACTGATTTGAGTTTATTGAAAGACTTCTGGCCTGAAAATCCAAGTTCCAAGTAATGCCAAAGACTATGGCCATAAATGCAATTTGCCTGATGTTCCTGTTTTATAGAACTCTACTTGCCAGCTTCCTTGTAGTCAGATGAGGCCAAGTGACTAGTTTTGGCCACTGAGTTGTGAGCACAAGTATCATGTCATTTCTAGGGTAGACCGTTTAATTTTTGATGTGAGACCTTTCAGAGATCTCTTTTTCTCTCTACCACAGTACCAGCAATATATCCAGAGAGTAGCTTGTCAGTTGGGGGTCCCAAGTAAGGATGACAAAATGGTGGACTGGAAACCTCTGCCTATCCAGGGTTAGACAGAAAGCATGAGTATCAAACCCTTGTTTAAGTCATGGAGGTTCTGAGTTAGTCCTGACCCCAGCACAACCTAGCTTGTCATGACTGATGTAGCCTTGGTCAATGCAGTCCATAATGAAAGCGATCTTCCGACATTAGACACGTCTATGTTTCACACAGGTACTTACTCAACTTATCTACGTTATTTTCCTTCCGTGACTGCTAATATAGCAATGGGGACAGGCAGATTAATCAGAATCCTGTTTGCAGGTAGGGCCCCAGGGAGTGGAAGTGGCTCATTGGCCCCTTAAGTCATAAAACTGCCACTAACAGTAGGAGTCTTCACATATGATGCATTCACTCACTTATCCCAGGGATGACAAACTCAAATGCTTTGAAGAACCAAAGAGGCGAATATTTGGGGAGTGGTGGCCTATGGGAAAATGGAGAATGCATGCATTAAGAGTATTCAAATTCAAGTTTAAAACAAAATCCATGCTGAGCAAGGGAAGCACATTTGCAGGTCTACGTGGGCTTCAGTTTGGCATTTTGTGTGCCCTGATTTATAGAGTCATTCATTAGTGGCTTAAGAGTGAACCCACAAATGAACCCATACAAGATTACAGTCCACATAGAGAAGTTTATTTACTTAGCCCATGGTTATATAGCACATACTATCTACCAAGCACAGTTCTCAGAACTTTATAAGTATCAATTTATATCTTTCTAATAATCCATATTGTCTCCATTTTATAGATAAAAAGATAGGCCCAGAGAAGCTGCGTCATGTCAAGGTCACAGAGCTAGTAAATGGTAGAGCTAGCCTGGCCCCAGAGTCTGTGCTTTTAATCACAGAACAATGCTCCATCTTAAAAGACCCGTAAATGGATAATACAAGGTAGACTGTGGCAACAACCTTGAAGATGAAATGATCATGTGATTGACTGTACAAAGACTCCTTAATAGGAGAGGTTTCCTGTCCAGAGGATTTGGCCTGCTCTACGTTAGGGAGGCTCATATTTGATGTTTATTAATGAAGGAAAAACGAAATCTCCTGTTTATGTTCATTTGTATTTTGGCAAACTGATTTATTCATTTAAGTGGGGTTTGCTTTAGGAAATAAGTTGAATTCATTCTAAAGTCTTAAAAACTAAAACATTGTACTTCACACTTTGACTATTTCTTTGCTTTTTAAAATTTAATTAGCTTTAGACGTGAGGATCAGTCATCTAACTTTACCGGTTTGCATCGGTCTCAGGGCAGAGCCAAGTTTGTGGGATGTGAAGATTACTTGGGAGGCCTTCTTTAGTACTGGCGTGTCTGGGTGGCTCAGTTGGTTAAGCATTTGACCCTTGATTTCAGCTCAGGTCATGATCTTGTGGTTCGTGTGTTCAAGCCCCACATCGGGCTCTACGCTGACAGCAAGGAGACTTTTTGGGATTCTCTGTCTCCCTCTCTCTCTGCCTCTCTCTCTTTCTCTGTCAAAAATAAAGAAATAAACATTTAAAAAAGAAAGAGGACACAATACTAAATGCAAAAAGTTCAGCAGGCGTCCTGGCAGAGACACGTCCCCGGGAGGGGCCCTGCCGCTTCAGCTCCATTGGTTTCATGGCAAATCCACTTTGGGTTTCTCACCTCGGGTTCTCCTGCACATTCCATCAAAATGTCACAGCACCTTAAGCTTGCTTCTAATTTTCAATTACCTTGAAACTACAATTATGTACCCCTTAAAAAAATTGCCTCCTGAAAACCAGAATTCAGGAAACAAAGAATACCGGGAGCGGTTATACAATTATTCTTCGAAGCAGTTCTCAATAAAGTACAATTACAGACATAGCCAGCACATTGCTATGTTTTGCCTATAAACCGCATAATTAAGTATGACAGGTGGATGAGAGGGCAGAGAAATTTAAAATGTTATGACTCTTTGCCAAGATGAGGCCAACGGAAAACGAATAAAAGTATTGGAAATTCTAATTTACATCAGTGAACCCATTATTGGACTCACCAAACTGTCTGTTGCATTGAATAAAAAACCAGTCTGATTTATAAGAGAGAATGAAGGAATGCTAGAACTGCTGATGTAGCCCTAATAGAGCACCTGAGATGGAGCAGGTTCAAGTCAATATACTACAGAAACAATAACTCATGAGTGACTGAATATGTATGCTCGAGGAACGAGAAAAAGGACAGATAGTGCTAATGGTCGTCACAAGGCTTCCCCTTAAACCCTGACTTGCCACTGCATCCTTTATTCCTAAACAATTAGCCACATTCTGAGGGAGGCAGCTAGACTGCCTCATTATAACAAATGTCTTTATGTTTATAAATTGTGTTAAGTCTGTGAGGGAATCATATTCACAATTATGGGTATATATACTTAAGGGAGGGATTCTTAAGAACTTGGAGAAAATGCTTTTAGAAGGAACTCCTTCCTTCAGTCTCACCCTAAATTTGTAATCGCTCCCTCTGGGTATGATAAACACACTTTCCCCAGACTCAGGATGCCTCATTCCATGATATATCCTATTTGGTCATTAAATAACAGGACTCAATATTAATGTTGGCCTTCTCCATTCCTTTAAAACAAAGTGTTTTCAGCCAAAGATATTAAACAAGTCAACCGCTCTTTTCTCCTGTCAGAGAAACAGCCAGCATCCTGAAATCACAGCTCATTTGTACCACATTGGCGTGAATATTCAGACTCCATTTGTCTCCAGCTCTTAAAAGCTGGTGTTAGAGTGAATGACAGACATTTTGTTTTGAATTAGCAGAAAGGAGGAGGAAAAAAAGGACCAAGTAATAATTTTGGCCTAAAATATCTGTTTCAGGGAATGCAGCTCTGCCCTTTCCTTAGTGAAAGTCGATTTAAAAAATCTAGATTTAATTTGGCATTAAGCTGGACCTGGGATATAGAGAATGGTAGGAAGGAAACTACTTCAGATTTTCCCCCTTCAGACCAAGGGCTTGTTCTACTTAAATCCTATTGGAGTATGGCTGCACGTAGTGCAAAATGTTCACTACTTCATGTTGTTAAACATCCCAATGCAGAGTTCAGAAGCAGCTGAATCTGTGTCCTTGGGCTCTATAAATCCAATCATAGTTGGACTTTGGTCATTTTGGTTGAAAGCTATTAAACGGCACAAACATTCTTTATTTCTTAACTCATGGCTGTTAGACAAAAGTCTGGAAAGGAGTTCTAGAAGAACCTTTCTTCTAGAAAGTACTCCTGGCACTACTGTCTATTTTTCTCCCCTGCCCTCTGTGGCCTTCATCTTGGCTTGTCTACCCTGGCCCAACCTCCTTCTGTCAGTAGCTGTGCTGAGCAGGGATGGGTGCTTCCACGGAGGCACCTCTTAAAGTTAGGTGCAATTCTCTGGCCAGGAAAACTCCATCATTTGGCCAAAGTTACAAAATCTGCACATGGTGATGCTGGAATGTCCTCTTGCCCTTCTTAACACAAAGGTTTCCAGAATGTTGATGAGACCATGGAATCTGTGTTCCTCCTGTTCCTTCAATCCCTCACCAGACTTGGGCTCATTGTGTATTTTCTTCCTTATACCTTAGGACAAGGACGTGAGTGGGCTCTCACTTGAAGGTGAGACTCTTGAAGAAGGATTGCATTCAAGACATTCTCACGTATGAGGTTGGTTCTACAGCCACTGCCAGAAATCTACAGAGAAGATTGATTCTTAGTGTAAGAAAGACATCATCAGATCCTGTGTTAGCAAGTTTGGGCACATTTGAACTAAACAAGAGACTAAGCACTTTATTAAAGGTGTCCAGGGAGACTTGTTCTGCAAAACTCAAGAAAAGAGGAAGAAGAAAAACCTTCTCTTTTCACTCCATCTGGAGCTTCAACTGACTCCAAAAATATTGGCCCACTGTGGTTATAAAAATCTCCCATTTATGCTGTTCTTAAACAAGGGCAAAGACTTACAACTCAAAGCACTTCTTTTACATGCTCATAGGAAAATCATCTTTCTCTCCAAACCTTGTAGCTGACTGAAATTAATGAAACACAGTCAGGAGGCACCTATGTTGGCCACTGGCCACCATTCATTTGGAACACCCCATCTAGGCCATTCACGGATCGTAGAGCTATTTTCTCTTGACTACAAAATTTCTCCTTTCTCATTTCAGGTAAATAGCAATTTGAGTAAAAATCACTGACTCAGGGGTCACTAATACTTTGGGTAGCTGCATAAAAATTGGCATCTTTTCCTGGCTACTCAAAGAACACCAAGAGGGAGGTGTGGAAGTGGGTAGATGAAGAAAGCTGGTATCTCACAGTTCACTAGAGAAGATGGGTGGGGTTTGTAGAGAAGGAAGAGGTTTCTAGACCTCGGATAGTCTCTTCCACTGTTACCAGACAATCCAAGGAAAGATCAGCATTTTGCTAAAGAAAGAGAACTAAGAGAGAAGGAGAGAAAAAGAAAAGAAAATGCAAAAAGAGAATTTAAAGGAAGAAAAGTAATACTTCAGAAAATAAAAAAAATGGATAAATATTTTTCCTTATTTTATTTGTCACAGAAAGCAGGAAAAATTAAGGAAACTAGTGCTGGGATAAACATGGCCTCATTATAATGAAATGACATTTCTGGTGGGGCCCAGAGAGAAGATCGTTACGGCTGTCATGGCCCATGGCCCCTCCATACTCCACCAGCTTCTATTCTGGCCTGGCTGTGAAACCTTGAAATATTACCAAAGCCTCCTAGAGGGCACAGGTAGAGTGGGGAAACCAGTAGGGATCAACAGACTAAGGAAGGAGGTCAGTGCCAAGGATGTACATTCCCTTCTACTGAGCCCTTTACTGACTCTCTAGACAAGATGATGTTCTATGGCACCAGTCCCTGAGAAAGATCTGCCTTCTGTCTCTTTGGACATTGAGGAGTCCAATCCCAGGCTCCCCTACTGTCCAGTCTGATCAGCTCTGATTGGCTGATGAAGAAAATGGCCCCAAAGGAAGGCACTGGAGACGCCCCTGGTAGAAACTTAGAGAGTCAAACACATGCTCATGGGTGCAGTTTGCTAGAGGGTGGCAAAGGTACGAGGGCAAGCCCCACAGGAATGGTTTTGGGCATAGCCCCAAAGGAAAGGACAGAAGAAGAAATAAAATAGGGCCAAATAAATGAGGAGAGAGAAAAAGATAGACATATACATGAATTAATATACCTGTTCCTACGAACCCTCATTAAGAATAGCATGTATACAATGGACTACTACATGGCAATGAGAAAAAATGAAATCTGGCCATGTGTAGCAACATGATGGAACTGGAGGGTATTATGTTAAGTGAAATAAGTCAGTCAGAAAAAAACAGATACCATATGTTTCCACGAATAGGTGGGCTTTGTGAGACTAAGCAAAAACCAGGGGGAGGGGAAGAGGGGAAAGGAAAAAAAGACACAGAGAGGGAGGGAGATAAAACATAAGAGACTCTCAAAGACTAAGAACAATCTGAGGGTGAGGGAGGTGAGGGAGGTGAGGGAGGGGGGAGAGGGGGTGACGGACATTAAAGAGGGCACGTGTTGGGATGAACACTGGGTGTTGTATGTAAACCAATTTGAAAATAAACTATTATAATAAAAAAAAAGAAAAAAAAAAGAATAGCATGTAGATTTCTGCTTCATGGGAGGGTTCCTCTGTTATTTACCAGGAAAACCTTCTACACACCCATTTCTGGTGACATTTTACGAACACTTTTCCTCTCTCTCCACACAATCTCTCTGGATGACCTCATCCACTGCCAAGGTTCTAATTCCTAAGTAGAGGTTAAGACTGAGAATATCTCTGTCTCCAGCTCCCACCTGAGCATCAGACTGGCATATGCCCTTGATGTCCCATAAGTCCTCACACCAGTAAATCCCAATCTAGGTTCACTGTCCTTCCCTCTTGTCTCCTGGAACAGCATTCTCATGTAAGACTGATGGGATCTGGGGCAGACTCATGCTATTTTCTGTCTCCTACCTTTTGAGGAGACAGGTAACTCTCCTGCTATCAGCTAATCATATTTTTCTTTCAGCCCCTCTCCAGTCTTGATTTATTTCTACCTGTTGTGGTAAAAGGCAGTAAATGAGGAAAAAATACCACTAATAACCATCACTGGGAGATAGTCTTAAAGCAAATATATCATAGGTTCAGAAGTTACATCTAGTCATCTATTCACTCATTCACTCATTCAATAAATATTATTAAATGTGTATTAAATATATAACATCCCCTACTGCTGCGAGAGATGTAGAAGCCACATTCTTCAAATTCAAAAATTATGCAATGTCATTGGACCATGAGAGCCGCACTTAACACACCGCAGAATAACCAAGTGTTCTGAGAGTGATGTCAGTGCTAAGGAAGTTCAGGGGAGAGGAATCTGAGGGAAGTGCATCTGCAATAAACTAAAAATAAGCATGTTAGAAACACATGATGACGAGCTGTTATGGATTGAACCATGTTGCCCCAAATTCATATGTTCAAGTCCTATCCCCCCGTACTTCAGAATACAACCTTATTTGAAGATCAAGTTTTTAAAGAGGTGATTAACTTATGATGAGGTGAGTAGGTGGGTCCTAACCTGACAGGACTGGTGTCACTGTCAGAAGAGGAGATGTTGGACACACGCACGCTGTAGGCTGGCCACGTGAAGACTCAGGGAGAAGATAGCCATCTGCAAGCCAAGCAGAGAGGCCTCCGAAGAAACCAATCCTGCTGACATCTCACCGGAACTGTGAGGAAATTTCTGTTGTTTAGGCCACCCGGTCTGTGATATCTTGCTATGGCAACCCAAGCAAACTAACATAGGCTGCAACAGATAGAATCTGGAAACAACAACTGCCTGAGAACCATGCTGAATTCCCGAAAAACTTCCCTTCCTACGGGTGCCACCTTGGGCAAAATGGTGAACGGGTCAAGTTTCCCTTACTTTCTCCAGCTCCACCTTCTGCAATCCCCTCTCCCTGCCTCCCAGTAGACCTGCCTGTGGAATTTCTCCTCCCAGTTGAGGAGGGTTCATGAGACGTGACCGGTACTTACTGCCCATGAAATCACCAGTATCTGTGCTACGTGAGCTTACTGGGGAAGACTGACTCATGACCTCTCTGTTGTCTCAAGTCATCAGCATGTTTTGCAGGAAGTGAGGACTTCATTACTGATCTGGGAATGTTTTGCTTAAGATATATATATGCAGGAAAAAGTGAAGCAAAAAATCAAATTATAAAGCAGAAAAACAATTCTTTCCAAATTTGACAGATTAGTTGGTAAATAAACCATGAAGACTACAGTAGAAAGATTGGCTTCTCACAATGCATCTTTAGGTGCCAGAATTTAGAAAATCAGGCAGAGAGTCTAGGAGCAGGGCCTCCCCATCCCCGTCAGTCACATAAATGCTACTCACAAGCAAGCGATCAGATGCCCACTTCTGAGCCTTCTGGTTGATCACCAGTCCCTGCAGAATTTGAGTGAAGGATCTTCAAATGTTTTAATGACACCTGGAATAAAAGGAGGATGAAGACATGGTTAAGTAGAGTGAATTTTAGTTAATGTAGACCATATATTTTAAAATCTCATTTTTTCCTCAGGTACTATTATGAGTTAGGACCTTAAAGAGGAAATAAAGCATAGATAGAAATGGATACTGTGCATTTGTATTTCAGAGAATATGAATACAATTATTCCAGAGTCAACCCTAACTTATTCTAAATAATGGAGTAGAGAAGGTGGTATAATCAATACAAAACAGGGGATATTACAAATGCCAATAATCAACGACAAAGGCTTTTCGAACATAGTCAAGGACACCCCTTCTCCAAGCCCAACCCTTGATTCTTCTAAGCTTCAGATTCTCAAGAACCTTTAGACCCTTTGCTTTCTCCACAGTCTTCTGCTGGTGATGGTCAGGAACTTGACTAATAAGTAGAAGAAGGTCTGGAGGATTACAAATAATTATAGAAATGTACTAGTAGATAATCTAGAGTTAACTCCTATTTGAAACACATTAATATTAAACATTAGAAAGACCAAAGAAATAACAATTATGACAGTGAATCACCATCACACTCCTAAGCTTTCCCTCAACACAATGCAACAAGGGATTCTAATGAGTATGAAATGCAACTTTGGGCTTTTAATGTTTGCCTTTAATGGAGCAGAGCAAAGGGTCTCAAGTGAACCTTAAGAATATAGCTTGCCTTCTGCCATCCCCACCCTCTGCCACTTGGCATTGGAAGAAAACAGAAGCTCACAGAGGTTAAGCGACTGGCTTGGAATCTCGCTGCTAGAAACGAGGCTTGGATTCCTAGATTCTCATTTCAGCTTTCAAGAGTAAAATACAAAACAAAACAAAAACCTGCTTAGTGTGTTACTTATAGTATGTATCCATCTGAGGGAGGCTGTTTTGCAAACTAGGGATCAGGGAACCTTGTGGGCTCACAAATTCAGCAGCAAATCCAGGTGCCGTCTTTTTTTTTTTTTTTTTTTTTTTAATTCAAGTTAGTTAACATACAGTGTAGTTTGGGTTTCAGGAGTAGAATTTAGTGATTCATCACTTACGTGTAACACCCAGGGCTCACCCAACAGATGCCCTCCTTCATGCCCATCACCCATTTCCTTAATCTTGAGCAGCCACTCAGGTTATGTCTAGCTCTCCTCCCTCAACCTCTACCACCTCTTCCTACTGGTCCCACATGCAAACATCTACTTTGTATCGCCATACATCTAATGTGCCTTGCTCAGCATTCTGGGGATGTCTCCTCATCTTAAGGAGACTAAAATCCAGTTGGAGTGATAAAACATATAATTACACTTCTGGGTTACAAAGCCAGAAAATGACAGGAGCTCCCAACCCCATTTAAATTCCTTTTCTTCCACTTTGGGTCAAAGTTTGGAGGTCTTTTCTATAAATCTGAAGAGAAGGGGATGATAAGATGATGAGGCATTTCCTAGCTGGAAAGTTTGCCTAAGCTTGCTTCATAATCTGGTTCCTTACAGCTCCTGGTCCCCTGCCAGTGCACAGTAGGACATCAAGAAATACCTGTTGAATGAATGAATGGAAACCATGGATGAGTTTCCTGAAATATAGGCCAAATTTTGTGCATATTAACTTTCATGAGCCTTTAAGGCAGTCTCCATTTTTCTTCACCCCAGAATGAGAACTGCTTGCTAAATAATTAGCAGAGTACTTGAGGACGGAATTTAGATGAGAATCAATTACAAAGAACGCTCCTATAAGTAAATTTATACACAAACATGGATGGAGAACCTCAATGTGCCAGGAACATATCGGGTATATGAAAAAGAACAAACAGCCATGGTACTTGGCCTTATGGTACTTATCGTGTAGTGAACTACTAGAATAGGGTTCTCAGACTGAAGAATTTTCGGAGGGGGGGGGCGCTTTAAAAATATGTATGGGATGCTCCAGAGAGGTGCCCAGGAATCTGCACCTTAAAAAAGTTGCCTACACTTGGAATGTGATGTAGATTATAGTACCCTCCCCACAGAGGCCTCCCATCCTTGACCCTGGGGCTTCAACAAAGACATCAGAGACTAGAAGAAAGCAAGAGTTACCTGCCAGGATTATAACCGAACATACAGCGAGACATTTAAATTTGTAGAGAAAATAATTCACAGTGTCTTCCCCAAACCCTCTTGCAGGGTCAGTATTTATGTGCCCAGTTTTCCTTTCCCCACTTTCAATTCTCTCAGTATTTCTATTTTTTTAATTATTATTATTATTATTATTATTATTATTTTAGATACCATATGTTTCCACGCATAGGTGGACTTCGCGAGACTTAACAGAAAACTAGGTGGGAGGGGAAGAGGAGAAATAAAAAAGACACAGAGAGGGAGGGAGACAAAACATAAGAGACTCTTAACTACTAAGAACAAACCGAGGATTGAGGGAGGTATGGGAGGGGGTAGAGTGGGTGACAGGCACTGAGCAGGGCACAGGTTGGGATGAACACCTGTATTGAAACCAATTTGACAATAAAAAGTTTAAAAAAATTATTTTTTAATTTAAATTTTAGTTAGTTAATATACAGCACAATATTGGTTTCAGAAGAAGAACCCAGTGATTCATCACTTACGTACTACGCCCAGAGCTCATCACAAGTGCCCTCCTTAGTACCCAACACCCATCTAGCCCATCCCGTAAACATTCCTCTATCAAACCTCAGTTTGCTCTCTATCGTTAAGAGCCTCTTGTGGTTTGTTTCCCTTTCTCCTCTTTTTATTTTTAAATTTGGGAATGAATATAGAAAAAATAGAGGAAAAAATGCAATCAGTGGAAAAAAATTGTTTTGGTTTATAGTATCTGGGTCTATGTCCATGAACTATCTTGTTAGTGAGACAAAGAGAGAAAAGAATGCCTTTCACAAGAAACCATAAAGAGAATAGCAAAGTGACTGAAAGTGGACTTTGTCTTCAAATATACTTTGCTTTCTATAGTCTAATTTAGGAAATTTAGTGTAATTCAAGTCATCAGTTATTTAACTGATGAAGCTCTTACTCCCTATTATAAGATCCTTTTCTACCATCAGTTACCTTGCAACTTCAGATGTGCTTCTGGATGAACCGTTACTCACTGGATCCCTTTAAGCTTTTAATTCAGTGCCTAACACATGGATGCTGGCTGGCCTGGCTCAGAGGCAGTTGCCAAAATTCTCTGCAGGCAAATGCGATTCTAGACTGGACTGTGAAGAAGGAAAAGACCTGAGATGAAGGAAGAGGGGAAAGGAGAGAGAACAGGATTACGCTAGGCAAATGAGCCTGTCTTCCTTCCGCAAGCCCTTTCCCAGCCGGTGGTGGGCGGCCAGGTGTTATTACTGCTCATTTGATTGAACCGTCTGCTCAGGCATGTGGGGACGTTAGGGTTTTATAGGAAAGCATTTGCTATGGGGGAATCAAGGTGTAACAAAAAGAAAGGAGAAATTTATCTCCTCTCAATCAGACTTCTAGTCCTCCAAGAGTAGTGATTTTCTTAAAAACCTCAAAAATAGCTAAAGCCACTCAATAGCATAACAAACAGAAACTAGCACCTTCCTAGGTTACACAAATTTTTAAAAAGTTGCCAGTACACATTTGTAAAAAGTGATTACAATTCTACCTTAAAATTCCTACCACAAGTATTCACAGAAAGATGCGATTTTCCAAAAGGATACCAAAGGGGAGGATCTTAAGTGGTAATTATTGTAAGAGGTAGTTATTGCAAAGGTTAAAGTAGGGATCTTTTATAAAAAATGAATAACTCTGTATAGCCAACAAGAACCAGGTTTTAATTAATTTAAATTTTACCTTTAAAATGTGGTTGAATTAGTACCCCTTGATTTTAACATTAATATATATATTCAAAAAACCTCCCATGACTCTTTTATAATATGCTCTGCTTTCACTATGGACATTATAAATACTATGTATTTTTTCTTTTTGTTTTAAAGTTTATTTTGAGAGAGAGAGAGAACATGTATGTGCAAGTAGGGGAGGGGCAGAGACGGCGGCGGGGAGAGAGAGAGAGAGAGAGAGAGAATCCCAAGCAGGCTGTGTCTGCACTGTCAGGGCAGAGCCTGATGTGGGGATTGAACTCATGATCCGTGAGATCACGACCTAAACTGAAATCAAGAGTTGGACACTTAACCAAAAGTTGGTCACCCAGGGACCTCATAAATACTATGTATTAAGAACGCTTAATGCCAGCCCTATGTCAAGCACATGGTACACATCTATCTCATCTGAACGCTATGGTACCCTAGTGAGGTATGTATTCTTATCTTAGGGAAAGCACTGAGAAGTCCGTTTTATTTCAGTCATTTGCCTCCATTTGCTCAGCTAGTGAGTAGTGAAGCAAGTATTCAAACCCAAGGGCTGACCCAGTCTGATGGGAGTATTGGTGAATGCCCACATTCATTTATTCACTGAGTGGGTACTCTGAGACAGAATGAGCCACACAGAGACAGACAATGACTGCTTTCCCAGAGCTTGTGTTCCGGTGGAGTGGAAACAACACAGGTGTTTCTGATAGTGAGTAAATAAAACAGCATGTTGTGATTGAGGGCCACTGGAAGGTCACTGGAGGCTGGATAGTGAGAGATGGTCTTGCCAAAGAGAAGACATCTAGGCTGAAAATACATTTCTAGGAGGGAATAGCCCATGTGAAGATCTCGGGAAAGAGTGTTCTAGGAGGAGCCCATGGGAATCCTGGCATGAGATAGAGGCTTTTCTAAGTTCTGTGTGCTCTGTGATCATGAAACTCTTTCAAGTTGGTTGGCCCCTATGGGACTCAGGCTCATCTGTCTGTTGGCAGAGCACAAAATGCTGAAAGATGTGCTGAATAGGGACTTACCAAAAATTGATCCTCTAAGCACTGCCTTTGCTGGAAATCATAACGTAGCAGTGCTGATGATCTGTCCCTACCCACAGAGGAGAGTGCCAGGGATGCACATGGCCACCTTTGCACTCAGTGCTCAGAGTGACAGAGGTCCCCTTGCACCCCCCTTCACTTGGTAAGCTTGAAGAGAGCTGCTTTCTGTGGGTTTAGGTGAGCTTTCAGTCTTGTGCATCGGAGGATAAGGCTGAATATTTCTTAATAACAAAACAATGAAAAGCTATGGGACATAATCCTTGGAATGGAAAAGGAATGGTAAGTAGCTATTTCAGTCTTAGTTGGCAGGAAGTCACATAATTTGTGGGGATGGAAATTAAAATATTTAAAAATAGATCTATGGGTTTTAGTCAGAACGAGCCAGTAACAATAAAACATCACTAATTGTCTCTTGTGAATGGTCTCTGTTTTCCATTTGTACTTGAATATGGGAGCTAAGAGTATTTTATAAGGGAAGAGATATGTAATCTTAGGGAATTCGGTCACTTAAATAAATACTAATGAGTGAACTGACCTTGACCAAGTCATTTAACCACCTCAGGGCCCTCAATTCCTTCATCTGTAACATGAATTTTTTGGAATGGAGTTTTAAGATCCTTCCAATTCAGATGGTTTGTATGTATTTCTATGATCTTCCAAGGGGAAAAATGTCTGTGTATGTCTCAGTATCTGTGAATGATTTTGTTACAATTATGAATAAAACAAGTTCAACCGAGCTTACCCTTTTCAGCACCTAACAGGCTGCTCTGAGAAGGGTATTGCTTTGCAGTGACCACCGGCCCTCCTACCCCTTCCCCATCGCTCTAGGAGATGAGTGTATTTTAGCTTCAAGAGAAATGATAATGTATTATAAAATATATATCACAAAATAATATCTATCATTTACTGAATGTCTACTATGTGCAAGGTGCTTGATATCTATTATCTCATGTGATCCTCAAAAGTAAACTGTGAAACTGGTTGTTTTTATTATCCCCATTTGAAAGCAAGGAAATAGATCCAGAACCACTATCATGTAGTCAATAAGTAGCAGACTTGGAAATGCAACCCAGATTTGTTGGACGCCAAAGCTCTTCCCATGACTGAAAACTTGAAGGAGTCATAGCTGCCAACAGTGACATTTCTCCTACTCTTTTGAGATCTATACAAAAGAAAAGTTTTTGCAGGAGAGTCTTAATGAGTCTGTTTAAGGCAGACAGACTGATTTCTGCAATTGCCGAGAATGGAGTAGCTTGTAGTACTTTGGGGCTCTCACTGAGAAACAGCTAGAAAATCTGGGTGAAATTCCAAAGACCGAAACTCTGTTTAAAGGCCTCAAAGAGCTGATGCAGTAACCGCGGCTTAGGGGCCAACATCCTGGAGAGAAGGAAGGCCTGGAAAAGTGACCTCACATTCAGTGATTTCTCCCTCAAGGCATTTGCTGGATCCTTAAGATCAAGAACAGGAGAGAGAATAAGAAACGAAACAGGATTTTTCTGAAGTGCACAGCAGTTATTAGCAGTGTCCCATGGCTGAGTAGGAAAAGCTTTAAGGAGGAAGAACCATTTTGGAGTTGACGGAGTTATTCTATATCTAATTGTGGTGCATTTGCATTTGCCAAAACTTACAGAACACTACACTAAAAGGAGTAAATGTTACTATATGTAAATTTTGCTTTGATAAAAAATGGAAGCAAGGAAAAAAAAAAGAAGGAAAGAATCTGGGGATATAATCTCAGTAGGACCCTTGGAGGGTTCAGGCATGAAGAGGGAGCAGACTGAAGTCCATGGAGTGATATAAACTCACCCCAGCCCTAATTAAACTAAAGTGAACTTCCCAATCTGTCAAACTACCAGAACATGGGTAACCCTCTCTTGAGGAAAGCAATATCATCCAGTACTGGATATGCATATGGAAAAAATGAAAACTGACTTCTGTTTAACACCATACCCTCCATCCACTCCCCGCTCCCCCAAAAATTTCAGATTGAGTGTAGATCTAAATGTGAAAACGGACACATATAAGCTTTCAGAAAAAAAGCAGATGATAAAGCCATGTTCTTGAGACAGGCGAAGATTTTATAAATCACTAACCATAAAGGAATAAAACTGATAAATTTCACATTAAAATTAAGAACCATAAAGAGTGAAAAAATTAGTAATACATATATCTGACAAAGGACTTGTATCCAGCATATATAAAGAATTTCCGCAATAAGAAGTCAATAATAAAAAGATAGATGACCCAATAGTAAAATGGGTAGAAACTTCCATAGGCACTTCACCAAAGAGAATACTAAAATGGCCAATAAGCACATGAAAAAGTGCTCAATCTTATTAATCATTAGAAAAATTCAAATTAAAAACCATATGCCATTAGAATAGCTAAAACTTAAAAGACTGACAGTTCAAAGTGTTAATGAGCAACTGGAAGTCTCATACACTGCTGCTGGAATGCAAACTGGTATAGTCACTTAGGAAACATATTTGGCAGTTTCGGCTGCTGAAATGGAATATTTGTATATCCTGTGATCCAGGTATCTTACTCGTAGGTGTGTACACAACAAATACCCATGCATATATTCATCAGAAGACATGAATTCGAACAGAATGCTCATAGCAGCACTTTTCATAATAGCCACAAACAGGAAGTCACCTCCATGCCTACCAAGAGTACAGTGGATAAGTTCTGGCAGGCCAACGATGAAATACTGTGTAACAGAATGATCTAAGTATTGCTCAGGCAATGAATCTCAGAAGCATAATGTTAAACAACAGAAGTGAGACACACACACACATACACACACACACACACACACACACACACACCCCCCACAGAAGGATTCCATTAATATGAAATTAAAAACCTGACAAAACTAATACTTAGTGTTAGCAATCAGAATAATGGTTGTCCCGGGGGCAGTGGGGGTAAAGGGAGGAGGCTGACCGTAAAAGGAAGTACAAGGGGGACTTCTGAGGTGCTAGTAATATTCTGTGTCTTGATCCAGGAGGGGACCACGCCATTATGTTCATTCTGTGAAAATTCGTCATGCTGTACAATTATGATTTGCACACTTTTCTGTAAGTTATACCTCAAATAAGGATTATTTTTACAACATGCGAAGAGGAAAAGATGAAGCCTCAGCTGGGAAAGATGACAACTAATGGGGATTTATGAGCTCAAAATATATAAAATCATGAAAGTTCAATATTTCTGGTCATATATTATACCAGTAGGGAAATAAAATAATAAAAAGACAAACCATAAGAGAAAACAAGAAGGTAACACAAATCAATGTACTCCGCAGGGGGAAAACTGTAGTCGGAAGGCTGGGATCAATTTGGCCAGTTATTTCTAAATTAAAAGTCAACACTGGATTATTTACCAATGACTTAGTGAACTTTCCATAGATATATTTTGGCTTACTATATCTTAGAAGGGAAAGTTTGAATGTTTTTGCAAGTGGCCCATACCAAAGCAATTCAAATACAGGGACTACTTATCATCTTAAGATGTGGTGAAACTTCACGTCCATTCAGCCCCTCGCTCACAAACCACACTATTTCTTCTCTTCACTTTCAACCGCCCACCTTCCCAAATCTATCGCCAACGGTGCACATGTGCATCGGGCTCTTGCACAAGGTTTCCTCTTTACTTGTTTAAATTGTATGTTTCCATTTAAGTTTTTGCCTGTGTGTCTTGCATATCTGTCCACGGTATGCTTATATTTCAGTGCCAATTTTTACATCTGTAGGCGAGTCTCTTGGTTTTAATGAGATGCATTTTTCACATTACTATGGAATTATGCATTGGACATATCTAAATACATAAGTTAGTGGATAAGAAGACAGATGCATTAATAGGATACCATGTTAGAAGTTTATTAAGCCAAGCAGATTAAATAAAACAAGAAACTAAGGAAATTATTCTTGTAATTCAAGAAAAAGTGAACTATTCAATTAAAGTAAGGTTTCCCTTGGCATTCTGCAACAGATTCGCTGCATTGCTGATAGAGCTTTAAACTATCAGGTGGGTTGGACTTTGGTCTTTCCCTTGAGAGCATGGAATTGTAAGAGAAGACAGGCTGTGGGGTCATAATAGAGGTCCGATCTTAAGGAAATTTTTTGTTGGATATCAGTTACTTATTTTAAAATCTAAATGATTAGAATAGTTTTAAGGGTTGACAAGGATGTGAAGAAAAAGGAATCCTTTTGCAACTGCTGGTGGGAATACAAACTGGTACAGCCACTATAGAAAACAGTATGGAGGTTAAACAGAAATACCATATAACCCAATAATTCCACTAATGTGAAAACATATTAGTGGAAAAAACAAAACCACTAATTTGAAAAGATATATGCACCCCTCTGCCCTATGTTTATTACAGCACTATTTACAATAGCAAAGATATGAAAGCAAACTAAGTGCCCATCAATAAATGAGGAAATTTGGTGTGCGTGTGTGCATACACACACACACAGAAAGAGACAGAGAGAGAGAGAGAGAGAGAGAGAAATATTATGCAGTCATAAAAAAGGATGAGATCATGCCACTTGAGACAAAATGGATGAACCCAGGGGGAAGGTGCTACATGAAATAAGTCAGACTGAGAAAGATAAATACCATATGGTCCCACTCGTAAGTGGAATCTAAAAAACAAACAAGTGAATAAACAAACAAACAAAAAGCTGAATCAGACCTATAAAATCACAGGACAAACTGATGGTTGCCAGAGGCAAGGAGATGGGAGGTTAGGCAAAACGGGTGAAGGGGAAAGGAAGACACAAAATTCCGGGCATGGAATGAGTAAGTCACGGGAATCAAAAGCACAGCATAAGGAATACAGTCAATGAAACTGTAATAGCCATCTAATGGGACAGATGGCAGCTACACTTGTGGTGAACATGGCATAATGTATAAACTTGTCAAATCGCTAAGTGGCACACTTGAAACTAACGTAACATTGTGTGTCGACTCTCCTCAAAAAAAGAAGGAAAATAAGAGGAGGGTTTTCCGCCTCTGGGCCCTCACAGTATTTTGTTAATGCTGCTATAATGGCATTGTCACAGCGAACTGTCATTGTGTGTGGATGGGCTTCTTGATGGTAAGGACACATTCTGTTAATAATTCTATGCCAAGCATTTTGCATATTCCACGGCATATATCATATGCTCCATAAAAGTCTGCTGCGTGGATGAGTGAATAAACGAACGAACGAGCATATGATGAGCCTACTATTGAACCTAGAATGCTATAGGCCCCAAGTGAACTTACCTCCTTTCTTCTCCTCCTTCCTTGTTATTCTGTATCTGGAAGGCACAATGAATCAAACCCACCCTCGGTTTATTTCTATATCATTAGGGGGCCAGGATTAGCAATGGTAGCAGGGAAATTTTGTTGAATTTCCCTTAAAATTTCAAGGAACACAAAGGATATAGCTTAGATACATCTTCTCAGAGGAGCCAATTTTGTACAACTATGAAGAAGAAAAGATATTTCTTAATGGAACTGAATGATATTACTAAATAGTATAAAGGGAGTGCCTTGATATCTTTAAATAGTGTCTGTTTGCTGTAGTTTTTCCTATTTTTTTGAACAATTAATGAATTAAGAATAATCCACGATGCTATTTGTACTGGCCAAAATCTTTCAATTGTTAATAGAAGAATGAGAGTGTATTTTTACAGGCAAGATAATTCCTGACTGGAGAAGCAATAAGAGTGTGTCCATGGCAGGGTGAAGGTCAGATGTTTATTTTTAAGCTTTATGAAAAATTCTCTACTTGTCTGAAGCAAATTGGAAAGAGAAAGTCATTTATGGCAGTATGAAGAAAGTTCTGGACTTCTCATGGGAAAGTAGCTGACGTCAGTGTTTGATAAGCTTCCTGTGGCCACAAACATATGAGACGTTGACTCCTGAGAAAAATGTAAATCTCTTTACAGAACCGTGGTGTGCCTGCAGCTGGAATTTGGTGGAACTATCATACATTGAGAGAGACCTGATGCAGATATTAAAAATTCCAAAGACTGTGGAAAGACAGTGGCAGTGTTTTTGTTGTTGTCACCATCAGCATCACCTGACACCACCATCACTATTATCAACAAGAACTGATGTTTACTGTATTTGTAATGCACTGTGTTAAATGTTTGGGCTCCAGTGAATGATTTGAAACAGTATACCTAATTTTTATGTATATTTAATTTTCCAACAAATGCAGCCTTCTGGCCCTATTCTGTCCATGTGTCCACCTATAGCTCCTTTGCCTTTTAAACTGAGAATCTATTATTTATCAAATATTATTTTATTTTAAAAATAGTAATGTTATTAAGGTAGAGTTTGTGTACTATACAATTCACCCATTTCAAGTGTACAAATCAATAGTTTTTAGTATATTCAGAGTTGAGCAACCAACACCACAATCAATATAGAACATTTTCATCACCCCGAAAGAAACTCTATACCGTGTAGCCATCCTCCTAGTCTCCCCTATCTCCCCAGGCCTAAGCACCTACTAATCTATATTATGTCTCTATAGGGCTCCCCATTCTGAACACTTCATACGAACAGAATCATATTATATGTGGTCTTTAGATTCTTTTACTTAGCACAATGTTTTCAAAGTTCATCCATATAGTGACAGGTATTAGTACTTCATTAACTTTATGGCCAAATAATATTCTACTGTATGGATATATCACATTTTGCTTATCAATTCATCCACTGATGGACATTTGGGTTGTTTCCATCCTTTGGCTATTACGAATAATGCTGCTATAAACATTTGTGTACAAGTTTTTGTGTGGATATATTTTTTCATCTCTCTTGGGTATATATATCTAGGAGTGGAATTGCAGGGTTATATGGTAATTCTATTGTGTGAGGGACTATAGGACATTTTTTCAAAGTAGCTGCACCATTTTTATGTTTTTACCAGCAGTGTATGAGGGCTCTGATTTTTCTCCATCCTTGCCAGCAAGATGGAGAAGTTGTAGAGATCTGCTGTACAGCACAGGGCCTATGGTTGACAATACAGCATTGTGCATCGAAAAATGTGTTAATACCAAACTCCACACCCGAAAAACGAATAATCCAGTGAAGAAATGGGCAGAAGATCTGAATAGACACTTCTCCAAAGATGACATCCAGATGGCCAACAGACACATGAAATGATGCTCAAAGTCACTCATCATCAGGGAAATACAAATCAAAACCACACTGAGATACCACCTCACACCAGTCAGAGTGGCTAAAATGAATACATCAGGGAACTATAGATGCTGGCGAGGATGTGGAGAAGCAGGCACCCTCCTACACTGTTGGTGGGAATGCAAACTGGTGCAGCTGCTCTGGAAAATGGTACGGAGGTCCCTCAAAAAAATGCAAATAAAACTACCCTATGACCCAGCAATAGCACAGCTAGGAATCTACCCAAGAGACACAGGAGTGCTGACGCACAAGGGCACGTGTACCCCGATGTTCATAGCAGCACTTTCAACAATGGCCAAATCATGGAAAGAGACTAAGTGTCCATCAACGGATGAATGGATAAAAAAGATGTGGTATATATATATACAATGGAACACTACACAGCAATGAGGAAGAATGAAATCTGGCCATGAGTAGCAACATGGATGGAACTGGAGGGTATTACGCTAAGTGAAATAAATCAGTCAGAGAAAGACAGATACCATATGTTTCCACGCATAGGTGGATTTTGAGAGAACTAGCAGAAAACCATGGGGGAGGGGAAGAGGAGGAAAAAAAAAAGACAGAGAGAGGGAGAAGAGACAAAACATAAGAAACTCGTAAAGACTAAGAACAAACTGAGGGGAGAGGGGGGTGTGAGAGGGGGGAGAGTGGGTGACGGGCACAGAGGAGGGCACCTGTTGGGATGAGCACTGGATGTTGTATGGAAACCAAGTTGACAATAAATTATTTTAAAAAATAATTAAAAAAAAGAAAAATGTGTTAAAGGGTACATCTCATGTTAAATGTTCTTACCACACACACACATACACAAAAGGTAACTGTGTCTAGCTTCTTAAAAGAGAACTCAGACATAAACAAAAGCAACTACAAAGATTAGAATGCTCATGATTGAATACCTTTAACTCCAGGAGAGTCGTGATTTATTGACAGTCTCATCCATGAAGTTGGTCCTCAGCAACTATGGATATTCACAAAGAAGTAGTACCCCAGTTCAGTACTTTCTGGTTGAGACTACAGGTCATCCAGGCGATTGGATGATTTATTCAATTCAGTCAACTCATTATACTTTATTGATTCAGTGAACTGAGTTTTGTGTTCCTATTGTAATCATACGTACTTGTTTCTTTAAAGTATTCTCAAAACTTTTTCTAGTGTTCATTTGATTGCTGCTTGAAATTTAAGTGCCTAAGGACAGGGCTGCATGTTATATTTCTATTTTGGCCAGTTGCTTAAGATGAGCAAAAACAAAGCAAAATAACACCCAAAGTGGAATGATCCCGTTCCTCTTCTGCACTTTTAACCAGCCAGCACTGCCCACCACTCTCCTCCTCCCCAGAGGTGTGTGCTGAGACCTACTCCAGAGCCGTGAGCTTAGTGTGAAGCACAAACCTCTGCTGTAAGGAATCTGGGCAGCAGTAGGGCTCAGGGCTTATGGCAGAACCTAGAATCATTTTGTCCAACTGATGTAACAAAAAGTGAAACCATTAGTGTGTGTAGCTCTGAAAAAAAAAAAAAACAAAAAAAAAACAAACACTGGTTGGGGCACCTGTGTGGCTCAGTTAAGCATACGACTCTTGATTTCAGCTCAGGTCATGATCTCAGGTTCCTGGGATTGAGCCTCCCCTCTGACACTGTGCTGCCAGGAGGCAGCCTGGTTGGGAGCCTCTCTCTCTGCCCCTCCCCCGCTCTTATGCACATGCGCATGGGCTCTTTCTCCTCTCGAAATAAATAAATAAGCTTTTAAAAAAAACTGGTTGATATCATTCCTCAGCATTTAAAGAAAATCAGCCGCTGCATTATCTATCTGCACATTCAGCTGAAAGAGTAGCCGGTGGAGGTGGCAGTCCCATGGACACGATGCCGAGTCCTTTGCACTAGAAAGCTGGTATAACATCACATGTACTCTGTCTGTTTATCATCACCCAGTTATCAGTCTGTTTTTGTCTCGCAAACTGTAGACATCGACAAACACAGCAAAAAACAGTGCATGGGGGACCATTTTATGCACAGGGCCCTGGGAAGGGCCAGTGGAATTCCTCTGATCAGTCTCCTTTCGACTTTTTCCCATAGACCTTGTTCCTGCACTGAAATGTCTGGAATGCTTGGTAGGGACAAAGTGGGTTGGTCACAGGGCAATTACGCTTCTATCATCACTGAGATCGGCTGTTTGTGGACTAATTTCCAAGCAACAGTGACATCATAAATGGGTTCGGAATACACATACACAGCACTTTTATAGTAAACAGGGCTTTCGTATCACTTTTCTCAATGATTTTCATGGTAACTCCATGTCAGTGAGACAAGTACCATTTGCAACACTTTAAAAACGGGACTTAGAGAGGCCTAGAGAGTGTAAAAGGTTTACTTTAACCAAACCCTTTCAGCTAGTGGTGGGTAGATCAAGATCCTCAAATCTGTTCTTTTTGCAAGATGCAATTCTTCTATTTGGTCACTTAACAACGAAGTTCATTTCGCAGGAACTGGTAATTTTTCATTTTAGGACAAATCAATCGCTACATTTGTTTTTAGAAATCAGATCAATGCACTGTGTAATTCCCCAGGAATTGATTCTTTGTGGGCCTTTCGATTTGACCTGAGTTTGCAGTAATCACTTAGTGGGGAGAGTGTAAAAAGTGACAAATCCGACAAGCAACTGTTCTTACCTCAGAGTACTAGAACATCGAAACAGGTCTGTCCTGGCACGGTGGCACACTGCAGTGGCTTTCTATACGGAGTCTCAATCACAGCATGACTACTGGTGACATGTGCCATCAGAAATCTGAGTTTCCACATGATTTACTTTTGAAAACATTAGGAAGTACTCAAGGTTATCTCTATAAACTTGACTCTCACTCAATTATATTCTGGGAATCTTTTCTGTGCAGAAGAAAAAGGCTTACCTACGTGTGTTCCTATGAATCGCATTCCCATGTATGTCATATGGAGAAAAAAAATTTTGAGATTTGCCCTTCTACTCTTCCTATTTCATGAGACAGTTAGGTTAGACCCAGTTTGGGATTCTGTTTCCAGTTATTAAATGGAAATTGTTTAAGGGTATAGTAGAGATGAAGAGAGATAGGATCTCTGTCCTCACGGAGCTAACTCTTTAGTGGGAAGTAAGTATCAAAGCATTTATATGTCTTATTCACTTCTTCCTTCTTTGGGCTAAGTTCTTTTTAAAAAAGATATTATTGTGGGGCGCCTCGGTGGCTCAGTTGGTTAAGCATCCAACTTTGGCTCAGGTCATGATCTCGCGGTTTGGGAGTTTGAGCCCTGCATTAGGCTCTGTGCTGACAGCTCAGAGCCTGGAGCCTGTTTCAGATTCTGGGTCTCCCTCTCTCCCTGTACCTCCCCTGCTCACTCGCTCGCTCTCTCTCTCTCAAAAATAAACATTAAAAAAATTTTAAAAATATATTATTGCGGTAAGAACACTAAACATGAAATCTACCCTCTTCATGTCTGACTTCTGTATCCCTGGTGCTTAGCATAGTTCTGAGCACATATTAATTTCTCTATAAATATGTTAAGTGAACAAATTAATGAGGTCCCCAGATGTTCAAACTTTTTCATTTCTAAATCTTGATTCATTACTCAGTGCCCTTCTTCCTAGGACTGGACTGAAAACTCATGCGAGGAGGATAATCAGACTGTCATTACAGTCTGACACTGACATTTTTACTGGCAATTAGATTAGCTGGTTAATGGTAAAGTGGACAATATCCCAGCTGTAATTTGGTATAGCCACAAACTCAAACCCAGGCTGCTTTCAAAAAAGATATGTGTTATTAACCAAATGGAGAATAGAGTAAAGATACAGATGGGTCAAATGAAACCCATTTCCACATTAATACAGTATTTCAAATTGAATAGCCCATAATAAATTTATTTCCAAAGGATAGCACCATTTAAACATAGTGATGCCTCTATTTATGTGCCAATGAAAATACCAAAGAAGCTTCACCAGTTTTAACATTAATAGCAGAGTTGATTGAATTAAATGAAAAAGATAAATTATTCAATAAAACCTTTTGGGCAATTGCCAGCAAATTACTATGGGGCAGCTGTCTCTCTTTTGAAATGGCAATTCTGCCAATATTCAGGCACAATCAGAGGATGAATAGAGCTGAAATATATAACTGTAAAACATGTCTTGCAGCTTCAAAAGGAAAAGTTCTAAAATATGCTTTCCAGAGAGAGACAACAAATCTTACATGTTTGGAACATAAAAATGTGATTGTGACAAATTATTGTGCCAAAATAAAAACCAGTGACTGCAAATAATAGAACGAAGCCTACGTACAAATGCCATCCCAGAAACTTGAAGACTACTACAAATACATTACGTGGAATATACTAGAAGACTGAGAGAGGAAAATTTAGCCAGACTTTAAATGCTATCGAGACTGCAGAGATAGATGGTTTAGGGAGTGTTTTTTCCTTTTGCTGTGCTCTTTCATTTCCTGAAAGAAGAACTCAGAAATGAAAACCAAAACTGTCATTATATTTTAGGCTGTTTGAATCCAAAGGAGGGAAATCCAGGAGCACGGGCACTTGATCTAAGCTCCCTGAGTGAGCAATTACATCTTTATACTGCTTCATGTCCTCATAGTAACTCACACAGTCCTCGACAATTATTTCTTGACAGAATGAAATACTGATGGTTTTCAAGACTACTTTTGTTTCTATTTTACTCTATTGTAAAAGGTCCCGAATCAGCAAATCTGTAAAGTCAGACCCATCTCTGAATGCTTTATAGATATATATCTTATTCTGGAGAATAAACAAGTATACATTTCATTACAGAAAATTTAGAAAATACAGAGATACACATAAACAATAAAGTATCCTTTAATTGCTCCCACCTTGAGATTACTTTAAAGTTTCAATATATTTCTTCCTAGTTGTTTTTTAACCACACAAATGATTCTCTTTTAAAAGCAAATTTAATGTCATGTGTTTAGTTTTTTCACTTATACATGTTTTCCTACATCATTTCTATAACAAGATTAATCACATCATAGTTTATATAAACATTCCTCTATCACTGGGCATGTAAAGTATTTCAAGTTTCAAATAATGCTGTGATGGACATTCTTGTACATAAATCTTTATGCCTTGATCTCCATCGCTTTGTTTCAAATTGCTAAGGAATATAGAGGGCTTAGTGACTCTTGGGGGATCAGATTGATCATCTTTTCTTTCTGTGAATTCTTGGAAATGGAAAAATTGGAATGGTATTTGTGATGCCACCAAAATATTTGGAGTTGAGATACAGTAAATAACAAAACTAGAGGGTATCATCTATTCACTGTCAAGACTGTAGGAGAACCTCCCCAAAAAAGTTGTATTTAAAAACCTGATTTTTAAGATTGACCAAATTGAGCCTTCAGGAATGAGGTACTTCAAAGGCGTTGCAAACTAAACTGTTAAAACCAAGCACATTATACACAGACACACGCAGTGGGAGGCGGGGGGAGGAAAACATCCTGGGAGTGGTGATCCACAGCATCACAGGAAGGCCTCTGGTAGACTGAGAAGGTCTGTTAAGGAAGTGCCAACAGTGGGTTCAATGGTTGGGGCACAAATACTCATACTTTTGTTTCCTCTCCACGACTTATAGAACTTTCAAGCACTGCTACTTTTTCTTTCAGCAAAAAGAACATAATCGAACATAATCCATCTTCCCTGAGCTTTGCCCATCTTAGTAAATGGCACCAGCCTTCACCTGGTTGCTTGAGCCCTGGACCTGGGGATCACTCCAGACACTTCTTCACCATCCTTCCACATGACTCCTCATGCCATAAATTACTAAATCCAGGTGATTCTCTCCTAAGAATATTTTCTTGAAATGGCCCTCTTCCTCATTGTTGCTACCATCTGAATCCAAGGCACCATAACTCATCTGGATGATTCCAGGAACCTCCTTACTCATTTCTCTGTTCAGATCTTCTGGCCTTCTTCAAATGAAGATATTTGAGAAAACACTGATCTGATCATGTCACTGCCCTGCTTAAGACACTTCTATAGCTTGGGTCACCTGGGTGGCTCAGTCAGTTCAGTGTCTTACTCTGGATTTCACCAGGTCATGATCTCATGGTGCGTGAGATCGAGCCCCATGTCAGGCTCTGTGCTGACAGCATGGAGCCTGCTTGGGAATCTCTCTTGCTTCTCTCTCTCCCCTCCCCTGCTTGTATGCATGTGCTCTCTCCCTCTCAAAATAAAACTTTAAAAAAACAAAAAACAAAAAACAACCCACTTCTAATAGCTTTATAGCACATTTAGAACATAGATTCAATTCTTTACCATGACATAGAAATGCCATCCCCTGTTGAACAGAATTACAAATACATTACATGGAATACACTAGAAGATTGAGAGAGGAAAATTTAGCCAGAGTTTAAATGCTATCGAGACTGCAGAGACAGACTGTTGACAGATCACATGTACGTGAACTGGCCCTGCCTACCTCCACAGCTTCCTCTTGAGCCACTATCTGTTTTGTGATCTGCTCACACAGCTTTTTTTTTTTTTTTTTTTTTAAATTTCTGCATGGCTCCAACTCTTGCAGGCCACCAAGTCTTGGGACATGCTGTTCTCTAACACTAAAATGATTTCCCCACCCCTAGCTCCCACATAGCACATTTTTCATTTGGCATTCTTAGCTTTCCTTAAACTCACAAACTCAGAGCTAGAATAGTATTTGTTAATACTCGCGAAACACTGATATTTGTGTTCTAGCTCAAGCATAGGATCAATGTTGAAGATTTCAAGTATCCTAAATCATTTTTTGTCAAGGTATGGTAAATTAAAAATTGTCGTGTTAGATATACAGATTTTTAAGATTTTTACTTTCATGTTATTTTTTTACAGCTCTCTGTTATTTATCTTCATGTATAATCACAATTTGTAATGACATTCATGTTTGAATACAAACATTTATTTAATGTTTGTCTTCCCTACCAGATCGAGAGCTTCACGAGGGTGCGTCTAGCTGTTGTTGTTGTGGTTGTGGTTGTTGTTGTTATTGAACCACTGGTTCCTTAGCACTCTACAGTCACCTGCAATATATTAGTCACTCAACAGATATGAGTGGAATGAATGAGTAGCCAGCAGTCAAAATATTTGAAAAGAGTGTGTAATGATGAGACAGGGAAGTGTTATAGGTTTATCATCTATTTGCTGGGAGGATATTCATTAATAGCTTGGCACTTTGTAAGCACTCAATACACT
Organism: Paguma larvata; assembly: GCA_030068075.1. Taxonomy (NCBI): domain Eukaryota; kingdom Metazoa; phylum Chordata; class Mammalia; order Carnivora; family Viverridae; genus Paguma; species Paguma larvata. The sequence goes on along the minus strand of CM057834.1, from coordinate 85,304,545 downwards.
GAACCAATCAATGATTACATGGATGAGTATTTATGAGTTGCTGTGTCAGACTATGGTTAGTTCGGAATGAAGGGCAGACAACTATACCAAAGCAACCAGTTAAATAACCTAAAAGTTTCTTCTCTGCTGCTCCAACTGTTGACCAAAAGTAGTAGTTTAAAAGAGAAAGTATAGAAAGCACAGAAATATGCTTTCCATTGGAATAGCTGGATCATGCATTATCTCACTTGATTCTTATAAGAACCCTGTGAGATAGACACTATATCATCTCCATCTGACAAACAATGAAATTAAGCCAGTGTCCACGATAACTTCAGAATGTAGTGGATCCAGAACTCAAATGTTAGCTTTCTAACCCAAGAGACGAAGTAATAGGAGCAAGAGTAGAAAATCATGGGATAGCTGATGTGACTTTGTTCTGATTTCTTCCCCTGCATCTGTGATAAGGTTGGTTGGGCTTTTAATAAATTGATTCAGCTTTTCAGTAAGAAACAAACAAATACCCAAATCCTTCCAAGTTTTCCAGCTTAAAAAACTGACTTGGGTCTCAACTGCTATTACTAATACTTTTGGGATTGGTGAGATTTTATTCTTCTTTCGGCCATGTATCAAAATATATTCTGAGCCACATTTGTCTCTATTCCTTTTAAACCAGTGAGAAAAAGCTCTCAAGAAATTGCATCAGTGCCGAGGACCTACTCATACACCAGCTGTGATTTGGCTTATTTCCATATAACCTAATATGGCTAAGAAAATGTTTGACTGGAACAGAGTGAGGATTGCCAAACTTGACTTTTAGTAAGAAAAGTGCGACAGAGTCCTCTGTTTAGATACAGTGTAATTTCAGTTCAGATGCAGTGCTTATACGTTCGCATCAACGACACCATAATTATACTTCTATGCAGTGACGAAAACCAGATACCTGCCCCTTTTGCCCACTCACAGGCGAGGTGAATAAATAAAGGCTGCCCAAAAAGGCTCTTGGTGACTGTCTATTGAATGCGTTGCCCTTCTTGGGTTATAAAAGCTGAGTGGGGAGACCCAATTCAGATTCTGCAGGAGGTCCTCTGAGTTCGTGTAAAATCAAATAGCTCTCAACAGAAGAAAGGTTGAAAGGAAATTCACCTCCACCGTCTCCATCTCAGTCCACCCTAGATTTACCATCGCCTTTCTCAAATAGCATCTCTGACTAACATTCTTATTTCTTCTTAACTCTCAGTATGCTGATAGAGTTGAAATATCAGTGTTATCTTAAATGTCACCCTTCCTCCCACCAGAAATACAATTAATAGACATCAAATCCAGAATTCTATTTGGGCTGTTCTGGTCATGAGGGCTTTCTTGCTTCCTCTCGCCACCACTATTCCTGTCATTCATGCACTCTTGTGCTCAGACTGTTATGACTGTCCTCTGGCCAGACACTGCCGTTTCTTTAGTTGTTCTGAGGCACGAACAAATGCTTTCAAATCAGACAGATCTGGGTTTGAAGTCCAGATCTGCCACTCATGTGCTGGGTGACTTTTGCCAAGTGTTTAATTTCTCTGTTAAAGTGGAAACTACCTACGTGGCACTGATGTGGGCACTGAGGGAGGTGCCCTGTGGTAGCACAGTACCAAACATGAAGAAAGTGCTGGGTAAATGTCAGAAAGCTCCCATGTTCTGCTTCTGTCCTTTTAGTAATCTCAATACATTCTGCACAATACTGCTAGAGTCTTTTCCCCGACCACGTATGTAGAAATGGAAAGGGAAAAATGTACCCATTGACCCCTGAAATTTGCCCTGTCAGTGAGGAAGGGAGCGCTACCTAAATATTCAATCTGGCCCCAGTTCGAGAAGAACTAATGTCAAAACTTTTGTTTTTTCCTAGAGTTACCAAGGGGATAAGCTCAGGGTAGATGACTATTTTGTTTATGTAAACATCTTGACCTTCCTGTGTGTTCAAAAACGTGAAGACTCCCCGGGCCCCAGCAGTCACTTGGGAGAGGATTAAGGCAAAGAGGTAAAAAGCTGACTTTCTCCTCAGTACCTTACTAGTCTCAGGTAACTTACTAGCCCTCTTTTCTCTGAAAGACCCGCTGACCGCCACATCTAATACTAGTTTTAAACTGTGATCTGGTCTCAGCCGCACTGTAATGCCTCTCTATCACTTCAAACCATTCATCAAAGTCTCTTAAACATAGCAGCTTTGTGGGAATGAGGGAGGAAAAAAGGAACTTTGCCATGCTCAGGGTGAATCTGAGAGGGACTGGAAGGGATCTGGAGCAGGAGGTGACAGGCGAAAACAGGCACTCCCACCACTTTGTCTGTTTCTTGGAGATTCCCAGAAATATTGAGATGGAGGCCTCAATAATTTTATTCAGTTATGAAAGCAAAGAGCAGCCCAGGAAGAACTTGGTCCTTCCAGGTTACATACTTAAGAACAATTAACCAACTATACAAAAATAATATTATAAGTAAAATGTCTGTCATCATGATTGGCATAAGTAACTCAGAAAACAGTTGCTGTGTAAGTGAAAAATACCAGCGAGGTGTTAAAAGACCTCATTTTCTGGTTCTGATGCTGCTAACTAGCTGTGTGACCTTGGGCAAGTCACAAACTCCGCAGGCCTCAGTCTCTCTGTAACAGGATGAAGACTAGACTGGAAAAGCACTGCTACTTGTTGATGAGATGGGCTGAGGTACTCAGGAAAAGCTTCAAAAAAAAAAAAAAGACTGGCTCTTAGAGAAGAGTTAAGGTGCAGATAAGTAGACAGAAGCATGAGGATATCTCACTCATGCTCAGGAAGAGAGCAAAGTCATTTGAGCAGAAACACTCAAGTTGTCTTCATGGGTGAGCATGTTCAAAAGCCCAGCTGGGAGGATTTGGGGAAGTGAGTCATACTGACTATGTCCATGGATGTCAATTTTGCACTTTATTGTTTGGAGTAGATGGTAAATACTAGGATTTTTTATGTAAATGATAGTTAGCAAATATTCAAAATCAAATTCAAAATACAGAATGAGAAGGACCAAGTTGGGGAATGAACTAAAGAGGAGAGAGGTAGGGGGATACATTTGGGGATTCTTGAAATCTGACATAAGATAGTGATAATGAAGCAGTGAAGGGAAAGAAAGTCAGTGAAGAATCTAGAAATGTGCATTTATTTCTCTTCAACATATCCCAGTCTCTTCCGGTTAGTCTGTAGAGGGATCCCGGCCCAGATGCAACACTGAACTTTGACCCCTAGGTCTAAGAATTGTGCTGTTAATGACTAATAAATCTTTTGGGAGATTAAGCTACAGGGAGAGCCAAGATCATTTTTTATTGTAAGAATAAAATGACCTTGGGTTATTTTGTGATTAGAGGTCTTTACATTAAGTGCATAATTGAATATAATTTGGTAAATTGTACAAATCACAATCAAATACAAATGACTTCATTAAAGCAGAAATCTCCACATTATCCTGAAAGAATACACATATTATAAGACTTCTACAAATCTGTCAGTTAGGCTGCAGAATTATCCTTACACAGAGAGAAAATACACTAATGTCTCTCCTTTAATACTTAAATGTTTTATAGCAATTTAAAGACCATGAACTACCCTAATTATTCATTAAAATCAATGTTTTGAATAAAGGAAATCCAACATTAACTTTCTAGTAGTGTTAACAAAGTTATTTAGCAAAGCAAATTTGCTATGACTGGGTGTATAATGCCCTCTCAACAACTTTATGCATTAGAATGAGACAGAACTGGAATCCAAGTCTACCTGAGCTTAAAAGCCCATTCCTTTTCTATTGAACTTCACTGTCATCTTACAGATATTAGTTGCCTTGTCTCTTTCCCATCCCCTATTCCCCACTGTATCTCAATCTTAATGTGTTTAAGTGCTAGTTTCAGGCCACATAATAGACCCTCTTCACATCATGGTGAACTTTTGGAATTCATTACTTTAAGTGCTAGTACCAAGCTAAAAATGCATATTAGTTCAAGAGGAGTTTAGAGACATTATTGGTTAATACATTTAAAAGGGCCTCTGAAGGGTTACTAGAGGGGAGGCGGTTGGAGGAATGGGTTAAATGGGTTATGGGGATTAAAGAGGGAACTTGTGATGAGCAGTGGGTGTTGTATGTAAGTGATGAATCACTAAGTTCTAAACCTAAAACTAATATTAGACTGTTAACTAACTGGAATTTAAATAAAAACTTGAAAAAATAAAAAATAAATAAATAAATAATAAAAGGGCCTGTGAAGGAAAGAAAACGAAGGTTGCAAGAAAACTTTAAGTTCTGGAGGTTTTGAAAAACACAGGGAATAACACAGATTCCAACAATGATCACTTCTTCCATCATCAGAGACATCAGGTTCTAGAACTTGGATTTGACCAAGTGAGATATATTTTAGATTCTAACATTTGTAGTAATCTAACGGAGTAGATGTCATACATATTCTCTCTCTCTCTCTTTTTTTAGATTTTATTTGCAGTAGGGGGGCGCCTGGGTGGCTCAGTCGTTTGAGTGACCAACTCTTGATTTTGGCTGAGGTCATGATCCCACCGTCATGGATCAAGTCCCTGCTGGGCTCCACACTGAGGATGGAGCTTCTTAAGATTTTCTCTTTCTCCCTCTGCCCCTCTCCCCTGCTCATGCTCTCTCTCTCTCTCAACAAATACAAAATAAAACAAAAAAATATTTTATTTTTAAGTAATCTCTACACCCAGCATGGGATCCAAACTCACAACCCTAAGATCAAGAGTCACATGTTCCACCAACTGAGCCAGCCAGGCACTCCAAACATTCTCATTTTTTTGTTGAGAAGTTACCATCACAAGGAAAATAGAAAAAGCAGAAGTCTCCATGTGTGCAACTGAGGAAGTACAGGGAAGAAATTTACATTTATTGTATACCAAATGCATATACAATACATGTATACACAAGGCCACACATCTTTTAATGTTCCAAACAAATCCATGAGGTGAGTGTTTTTTTTCTCCATTAATAGATGAGAACATGGAGGCCTGAGAGGTTAAGAAATCAGTCGAGCATTAAATACAGGTGGAAGAGTTGGCATATTCTATTCTTAATCTATCCTCTTTCCACTGCTCCAAAGGGAAACTCTCAGAGAGACAGAAGGAGAGAGAGAGAGAGGAAAGAAGAGAGGGAGGGATGAAGAGAGAGAAGGAAGGAAGGAAGGAAGGAAGGAAGGAAGGAAGTGAGGGAGGGAGGGAGGGAGGGAGGGAGGGAGGAAGGAAGGAAGGAAGGAAGGGTGATAGGAAGGAAGGAAAAAAATGAAGGGAAGAGAAGGGAGAAAGGAAAGGAAGAGAGAAAAGATTGTTGAGTTACCCAGTTATTTCGTTCATTGTTGTTTGAACAGAAGCAACTGATACCTTAAATCAATCTGATCAACTGCACAAAAACTGGTTGTTTGGATTTTTTAAAAGATTTGATTGAAAACCAGTTGTTTCGGTGGCCATATGTAGACCTGGAGTTAATAAATGACCACCTTTAAGTCCCCCAGCTGGAAGAGTACAAAAGAACCCGGAGGCAAGTCAATGGCAAATTGCCACCCCAAACAAATTGCAGTATGTAAGCTCTAAAACTTGAATTACCCTTCAAGGATTAAGGTTCAAGACTGTGAAAAATTAAAAATGTTGCCTAGCCTAGGAAACAGCCTATGAATCAAAAATATCATTACTAAGCTTAACTGCACTCCTAATCTTCCACTTTCATGACATCTAAACTGTTTTGTTATTCTTAATGGACCAAATCCCCCTTCTGGTAATGTTCTGGAAATTCTATTTTTGTGGTAATTTAAAAATCATACAGCATGTTCTTTATATTTGGTTTATGTAGGAGTTAAGACCACTTCAAACATACTTTTCTTTCTTAGTCTGATGGCTATTTAATATTGTGTCATTCACTGGTTGAAATAAAAGTAGGTTAATCTGCAAAAATACATGAACACCCAAAAAGGATTGAATTGTATCTTTGAGAAATGATTTTTTTTTTCAAAGTCAGACATCAAAGGCTGCATATTGCAGAAAGTTTATTTTGAGAAGCTTCAGTCAAAACAGTTTGGAAACTATGAAATGAGTCATTTTTTCTTAAAGAAATGTAACTTTGTCTATTCCCACTGCATTTTTGGTTTGGTGGGAGACATCTTTATTCCACAGGATTTTAAAAGCATGTTTAAGATTCCATAGGTTTAGTATTACATCACTAATGGTTTCTAATGAGATCCAGGCAAAAGTAAGAAGAGAGGAAAAGATCAGCACAAAAGCTGAATTCTACAACACCAAGTACCATGTAAAATGTGGGAACGTCTCCATGCTTTATCTATATGGCTGAAGCCATCTGGATAAAAAGGGGTAAATTCACATTCTATCAACCAGATGTGGATGACATGATACTCAGTATTTGACTATTTGGAATCAGTCATCTAAGGGCTGAATTTTTTGCTTTTCATGCAGATGTTTGCTGCCCTGTGGTTATTATGGTCAAAAAGAATCAGTGAAACATGCAAATATCTAGATATTGTATTTACTCTACCGAGGGGTTATGGCCTCAGCGACTTGTTTGATTTTGTTCTCATAAACAATTTTCAATACAAATTACACAAATTTTACCTCTGAGATAATGTCTATGCATATATAGGAGGGGAATAGTAAAAATAAATATTCCCCAAGCCTTTAGCAACTCTGGAATTTAAAGGAAGGTCAAGGGGACAGGTGGAGTAAGCAGGATGACCCACAGAAGAGGTACTATTCCAGAGGAGATCAATTTATTTGGTGAATGATAATGGATAAATGGGATGAATTGAGGCTCTCTAGAATTTTTGCTTAAGGGGGCTCCAAAGTTGGTAGCTTTCCAACTTATGGATGGGTGTGCTAATAACAACTAACACTGGTTTAGAGCTTGACGGCGTCAAAATTTCTTTCACCTTCATGATCACTTTTGATCGTTACCAAAGGCCTATTATACAGGTAAAGCTTTTTATAGACCTACCCACCAATTTCATCTCAAGGCAACTCAACCAATATTGAGTTGGGTACAGAGCTATCATGTGTAAGAGTACTGTACTAGTTAGTCACTGCAGAGGGAGGGAAACGAGGGTAAATTAGGCATAGTCTTCGCTTTCCAAAGAACATACAGTATAGTCGGGGAGACAGAGACAACTAACTATATCACAAAACAGAAAGTTGAATATGAATAATGCCATACCTAAGTCTCTTCAAATGAGGTAGAACAATGAGTTTTAGGATTTGGAGAGGAAGTTTGAAAAGGAGATGGTAAGAGGAGATGTTTTAGAAATTTGAAATACTTTTATATAAGGATGTATCAGTATCACAAAATATTTATAGTGGGTATTAGCATTCATTCATATAACAACTATTGAACACCTACAGCATTCCAATACAAATTTAAAAATCTGTAACATTAAATTTTGTCAATCATTATATTATGACATTCGACTTAAGAATAAAACCTTGGTCAATCTACTAAATATCCTGCTTATATCACGCTGGGCAATAAGTTTGACAAGTGAACTAATCAAATTTATGTCTTGTTCAGACACATGATTCCAGAAATTCTAGAAAGTCTCTCTTCATCTCATTTGCTCATTATTCACCAAATAAATTAAATGTCAGTACAAAGCTAGAAGATACATACTACCACACACCTGGCAAACATCACTTTGGGTCCAGACATTGACAAAGTAAAAGATAACTACTGGCACCTCCTTAAACAGAAAATCCTAACAATGAACAACTCTGACTTCCCTTCAATGCATAATTTCAACAAGCAGTACTATGGCAAAAATAATTGAAAGCCGCCCAAGAATTGGCACCACCTTGAGCAAGAATTTGGTGAAAAGCCACAAAGGTGGCAGTTATCTTGTGATTTTAGTCTCAACAGTTTTAGTAATGGCTTAGAACTTTCCCTATAATATGTGTCTGGTCACCAGGAGAGCTCAATGTGCCGCAGCCTATCTATTTTTTTAAAGAATTAATTGCTAAGTCTTTGAAGGAAACAAGGAAATAATGGTGGGTAGATGAATGGGTGGATAGATGGATAGAAAGAGAGACGAACAGACAGGTGTTGTAATTTTTGTTGTTTGAACTACAGATGTCATTATTAGACATCGTCTGACTCTCTACTATTATAAAACACAGGGAAACTTGCACAGTTACATTTTTTCTTACAGTTCTTCCCTTCTCTATTTTAAAATGGTATCACTATTGTTTTTTCACATTGTTAAAGTATACAACATTTACACACTTTGCAATCATAATGTTAACAGTTGCTTACCCTTAGTTTTATATTTAAATTGATTAAAGTATAGTCTAAGATTAATAGAAAACTACATTCTAGTGATTAAAGGCAAGAAAATAGTTTGCATTGCTTTTCTCTTCCCCTCCCTTCCACTGGTCATTGTGGTTTCATGTCACCATTTAAATTATCTAAGGAATGTAGCTCCTTGTCCACATGTTACATTATTAGTCTTTTTTTATAGATCTTTTAAAATAATAGAAATGCTAATACATATTTTAAATTCAAAACTTTTACAGTTCTCCATCGACCCCTGCTTCCTCTCACTCTACTTCCCAGGAAAAAATATTTAGCTAAATACTGCAGAATAACATACAGATTTTTTTTTAGTTGGGCAGCTAGGACATCTAGTGTCTACAGAGAATCTCATTTTAAGTTATACTAATTACTAAGTGTTCAAGGTAGACCTGTGAATCATATAAACTTTTCTAGTGAATAATGTGGTCAAGTAGTAGTCTTCTTGCGATTTTTCTCCCTGCACTATAATCTTTCTTCTAATATTTTTATGTCCCATAATGGTATTTGGATAAGATCACCCAACATTTAGATATCTTTCAGCAGTCTTTAAGCCCCGAAGCATTTTATCTGGAAGATTAAATGTGCCCTACCCACTTTTACCTGTGCCAGATTTCTCCTAGATTTCATTGTTTTCATTTTCAACAACATAGAACCTAATATTTTCCCGTAGAAACCAACAGACTTGGGAATAAAATGGCTTAAAGGGAAGTTCTATTCATAACTTTCAGGTCATTGTCTATCTACACAGTGTCAAGACCATCAGATGAGTTAGTTTAATTTTATTACAGTGTAGACAAACTACCCTCAGCAGTAATTACATTTAGAGTATGTTTTAGAAGCCTCTGGTTACCATATGCATATACATGAACTAAAAATTCCCTCTTAGATCCAAATTCTCATGTATATCAAACTGAAGCTGAATGATGGGGGGGAGCACATGAACAAAATTTCAAAACCATGTCTGATTTTCACTAGATTCATTATTCAGTTTCTGTTCTCTTTTAGAGTGTGAGTTTATAGACTAGTGTGTATTTTCATGGTTATCTGAATCCCTCCTTTAAAACCAGGTGTTTTATGTGTAGTCATCACAGGGTACTACAATGATCTTACAATGGCTTCTTAGATGCTGACTGAATTTTCCAAAACTTGGTAGAGATTATTTCAATACTATTGAACCCAGTTAAGGTTGTGAAGGGATTTAAACACTTTTATGAAGCAATCTGGAGTATCCCAAACATTAAGGGTATGGGTATCATTTGGGCCTCATGACATCCACTCAACGCAACACATTTATGGAAAGTATTTACTATGTGCTAGACACAGTGCTATGCAAAGAGGATAAAATTGTAAACATAAGAGACATTGTCCCAGTCCTACTAAGTTTACAGCCTAGTAGAAACATAAAAATTAAAATCACAGTATAGTATGATACTTTTGCTCTAGAGAAAGTATCGGGGATTGTCAGAACACAGAGAAGGGTAATTAGCCCAACTTGAATTTGTTCAGCTTTCCTGAGGAAGTGATATCTACAATGAGATGTAAGGTGGCTGAGTGGGAGGAGGTGGAATGTAATGGAGCATCCTTCTAAATTTCCCAGAGAGTATCACTGAAGTGTGTTCTCTACTCTAGGCCATTGGTTCTTTCTCTTGGGCTTCACCTGGGGTTACTACTCCATCTGGTCAGATTCCTTGTCCTCAGTTCCCTCTTGCTCTGTGCAAAAATCAGAAAAGTTCACAGACTAGAGGAAGAGAAGAAATTGGTTTGGTTTGGGATTTTGGATCTGGATTTACTGTCTTTCCTTCTAAGGAAAGACACTCTGTTTTGGATTTTCCTCAGTAACTGAAGATGATCCAAATCTCTACCACATAACCCTGGCACCCAGGCTCTTGTTTTTTCCTCCTGAAGTTTTCCATTACAAAAAAACAAAAATGTTGGCATGCGGACTACTGCTACCAGTTGACTGCTTGGTTTAAATCTTGGAATGTGTCACAGATATCAACTTCACATTGTGTCCAGTTGCCTCTTGAAGTATGGCTGCCATTTGACCTGTTTCTGTGGTGACCCACATAGGCTTTGGCACAGTGGTAGGTCATTGAGTTACATTTTCCAGAGTAAGGTGATAATTGTTAAGATTTACTGAGAAGAGAAATATGACCCATTATATTCAGTCTAAAAATAATTTTTGCTCTTGAAAAAAGAAAATCTAATTATCTTGCTCTTCACTATGAAAAATTGGGTTCATCTGGGTAAGGAGACATGGAACCTTCCTTTGAAGTAGACTATACATTCCAAAATATCTCTGGCAGAGTCTTGAGTCTGCTTCTGATTAGATAATTGACATGAACCGCCCTCAAATAAACATTGAACCTTCAAAAACAGGGAAGCGTATGAATAAAATGTATCTATGTTTTAAGTAGAAGTCTTCTGCAATAATGAAAGCAGTTTACTTTTCCATTCATCAACCAGTATTAAAACCTAAAAAGCAAAAAGTATGCTGTATGAAATTCTAATGAAACTTCAAGTCCATCTTCAATCTATTCTATAGTATCAGTTTTACTAGTGACCTTAGGAGAAAGTATTTCCACATTTATGGTGTTCCATCCTTATCCCTCAAAACTAAATTCATTTCAAATAAAATACGAATCTTGAAAAGTAAAGTCATGTTTTCTTCTCAGAGTATTTTGGTCTTTGTTCTCAGAAGAGTGTAAGTATACTGTGAGTAAAAGCAAAACAAAACAGCTTAACTCTGTGTGGTGTTGCCTCCTTCTACAAGGAATGTGATCTATGTATATACAACTCAGAAACAGTTAACCAAGAAACAACAGTAAACACCTGTGGCTTCATTACAGATGAGGTCATAGCTAAATAGGCTGAAGTTTACCATGACGAAAACTATTGTTTGAAAATTCCAATCTTGCTGCCAACATACCTATGACTTTTAATTCCTATATGGGGAAATAAAAAAACAATGTCTTTTATCTTGAAAGACCCCTTACATAATGGAATGAGTAAGAAAATTGCTGTTTCACTTTCTAAATACTTTGTGCCAACTGATTTCTGCCTTCCCATATAGTTTTACCATTCAGCTTTTATATACCTCATAAAATGAAAACAAAAACTTTGTTCTGTCCTTAACAGGTAGAGTTTTAGGAAGATAATCTTTTAGGAGAAATGTAATTTTAAAAAGGAGGTCAGGGGCATCTGGGTGGCTCATTCAGTTAAACGTCTGACTTTGACTCAGGTCATGATCTCACGGTTTATGAGTTCCAGCCCCGCGTCAGACTCTGCTGACAGCTAGCTCAGAGCCTGAAGCCTGTCTTCGGATTCTGTGTCTCCCTCTCTCTCTGTCCTTCCCCTGCTCATTCTCTCTCTCTCTCAAAAGTAGATAAAACATTAAAAAGGAGGTCAGCTCTTTTTTAAGTGAGTTTGCTTCTATAAGTTTATGTGAATTTAAGGGAGTTTGCCTCTACAAAGTATGATGTCCCTTTTGTAAAAGGGACAGGTTCTAGAGGAAGGTTTTGGTTGTTCTGAATTACTTTTTGTCTTAAAAAGTCCTTCCTACCTGAATAAGTTCTGTGGATTGTACCAATCTCAATTTCTTGGGTTTTGATACTATACTGTAGTTATATAAGATGTTATCTTGGGGGAAAACTGGGTGAAGGGTTCTTGGATCTCTCTGTACTATTTTTACGACTTCCTGCTAATGTATAATTATTTCAAAATAGAAAGTTAAAAAATGAAAAAAAATAAATGTCAGTGGTCAAAAAGAGCAAATAAAGAAAAAAGTCCTTTCTAGCCAGTTCAAGAAGGTACATGTCTATCTCTGAAGACTATTAACTATTTGTTAAACAGAACCTTTTTTTTTTTTAGAGAAAGAGAGAGTGAGTGTGTGAGTGGGGGAGAGAGGCAGAGGCAGAGGGAGACAGAGAAGCTCTTTTTTTTTTTTAAATAATTTACTGTCAAATTGGTTTCCATACAACACTCAGTGCTCATCTCAACAAGTACCCTCCTCTGTGCCCATCACCCACTCTCCCCCCTCCCACACCCCCCTCACCCCTCAGTTCATTCTTGGTCTTTAAGAGCCTCTTATGTTTTGTTTCCCTCCCTCAAAGAGACTCTTAAATGGGCTCCACACTCAGTGCAGAGCCCAACTCAGGACTTGATCCCATGACCCTGGGATCATGACCTGAGCCAAAATCAAGAGTCGGACACTCAACCAACTGAGCCACCCAGGCTCAGAACCTTTTTCGACAGTCTTCTTTGACATATAAAAGCCCACCAGCAAGCTTGTCTACCTTGTACTCCTCCAGAGGCACACTCCTGACAATTTAACCCTATGTAAGAAGACTAGAGACAAAAATAAATAAAAATAAAACTTAAGCAATCATAATTTTTTAGCAAATGTAAACAGCACTTTATTACTTTGGTTATAACACTAATATTCTCTACAACAATTAATTCTATTCAATGAATTCTGTCTTTACCTCTCTACATGGTCTTACAAAACAAAAGGTAAATGACTATAAAGCAAGGAAGAAAAGAGATACCATCAGAGAAAGTTAAAAATAAGTTAAGTTCATTTTCTACCTTCTGACTCAGTAAAACCTCATGTATTGAAGTCATGGGATTGTCAATGAGATGTAACTAGCTTTAGAACCGCTGGAATTGTCTTCATTAGTACTTGGTTGAAGACATTGATCATAAAGCTGTACAGTTCGCTTCAAAGTGCCTTTACTCTCTAAATTTTACCCATTCATCTGGAGACCAAAAATCCTCTGGCCAGTTCAGGAAAGCAGAAACATGAACGCAAATTTTCCAAACTGATTGATACTATGTATACCAAACAGCCAACTGCTCACTTAAACTGGCTGAACAGAAAGAGGCTGTTCAGAAATGGTTTTGTTATTAAGAATGTACACATGATCTAAGAATGACATCATAAGCTCTTTCAAATATTTTGGAGTAGCTTTTAAATTGCAAACTAAATATAGTTAGTCAAGCTCCCACCTTCTCCAACACATGAAAGTTAATAAGTGGAAAATGCAGAAACTCCAAACATTTCCTTCAATAAATGGTTGTTAATTGATAAACTGTGAGACTCTTGGGCTGAAGGCCATGGCAGACTGTTGCGTTCTTCAACCTTACTTAGTACAGTGCTAAGAATACATCTGCTGATTTGAAATATTACACATATGGCCAGACAGAGACAAACTCCAATTTAATGTGAAATTTGGTTTCATATTTGTTCATATAAACTCTTGTCCTTTTCCAAAAAAAAAAATCTATTATCATCTAATATTAGGGCTGAAGGATGACTGCCACTGGAAAGAAATGATCTGAGTTAAATTAGCAAACCCTTAGCTAGGCTGAGAGGAAACAACAGCACTGAGCACAACTAATCTTCTAGATCTAGTCAAGATGAGAACAGGTGAATGACCCTGGTGAACATGATTGCCAGTTAAAAGTAAGATTCTTAAGAAATGGATATTTCACAAAAGGAATATATGTGAAATAGAGGATAGATTTTTAAAAAATTAATGGGAAGAAAGATTTTTCTTTTGAGAATATTATATATTTATAAGTTGTGGGAAGTATTCTGTCTCTACTTTCCTTCTTTTCATTTGTTTCAAACACCAGATTTTTCAGTTCAACTAGTTCACTAGATTTATTCAATTTAGTCAAAACTCTAGATGTCCGTAGCTTCTAGAAGCTGAAATATGACTCTGGACTAAGGTCACATAGGCTTAAACATTCCCTCAATCTTTTAAACCAGAAGATATGGTAAAGGACACCCCTCTAAAACAATTAAAAGAATATCAGTGATTCAGCGGGACCTGATGAAATACAACAGCTTATTTGAACAACCATGCTGGTGATCATGAACCTACGATAATGACAAATGCCCCACAGAGAGACCTCAGGTGGGTAAGTAATATTATGGTACATTAGATCTATATACCTCTAAAACTGTGTTTAGTAAATATTCACAAAGCAAGAGTGATGTGTACCAAAATCCAAAACAGAGTTTTTTTTTTTGTTTTCTTAAAAACACCCTTAGAAACGATGATGGAGAACTTCCCTGGCAGGCCCCACTAGCCCTGGGTGGAAAGAGGCAGCAGTTCTGTACTCTGAGGACGACTAGTCATAGAGATAACTATGTTGCCATCGTAGATGTTCCTTTCTCACTCCTTCTTGTTCTCTCTCTCGCACACAGAAACAAACTAAGAGTCCTTAGACAACACGTACAGCTGAAACCCAACCATTTCTGTGTATATTCCACTTAACTCACAGAGGTCGGCAAGAGTTGAAACCAAGAGGGTCCAGAGCTCATGGTATCACTTATCTAGACATGATGTTGACACAATCACCTACAGGATAGCAACTTGATCAAAAGTGCTGCAGCTGGTCCATGCTCCTGACACTTGTCTTGACCCATTCCTGGCAGTGGGAGAAGAAATGAAAAGCTAGACCAAAGCAAAACTGAGAATGACAGCCGGGGTCCGGGCACCAAGTGGGCCAAAATCCAGAGAATGAGCGCACACAGTTAGACACCTTAATTCAAGGCTTGAAGGGAACCTAGATGTCATATGATCAGCTTCCTATTTTATAGACAAACAAATCCAAATTCATATTGGGTAAGGCAGTTATCTAAGGATACATGGTTAACAGTACAGGCAAGACCAGTACTCAGGTTTTTTTTTATTTTTTGGCTAGTGTTTCTTCCAGGAGTCAACAGTCCAATATTGAAACAAAAGCCACAGAGACACTGTAAAAAAAAAAAAAAATCCCAAGATCCCAGGTCTGCTGCATTGTTCCAAAGGGATATGAGTTTGCGCTGTTCTCTGACCTTTTTCTGAGTACAGCAAACGTTTATGGACAGGTCACACTCTCTCATCCACTTGTCTGAATATCTGGATAAGAGATTCTGCTTGATTAATATGCCCTTCAAGTCAAGTGTCTTTTAATGTGGCCTGTCATCTGTGAGTCTTTTGGGTTTTTCTTTTCCCCCTCATGCTCAAGTTTTGGCTTATGCATCTCACATATGTCCCCCCTTATAGTTGTTCATCTCAACTCTAATTCACAACCTCTCAGTTCCAATGCCTACCAGTGACTACCAACTATTGCTCTTAGCTCAAATTCTCAAGAGACAGAATCTGGTAGGTTCAACTTATCCATGTTTGGGCAGAGAACTCTTCATATAAGCCACGTCCTAGTCCCTGGTCAGCCTAATGAGTTGGTTGACTTTGGGCTAAGCATCCACCCATAGTTCCATTAACACTGGCCAAAGGATTGAGGTTGTGTG
Source organism: Paguma larvata (assembly GCA_030068075.1). NCBI lineage: Eukaryota > Metazoa > Chordata > Mammalia > Carnivora > Viverridae > Paguma > Paguma larvata. Next base: position 85,288,911 of record CM057834.1, on the reverse strand, counting down.
ATCTACTCCTTTCTTAGAGGCTAGGAGGAATCAGGCAATGAGAGATTAAATATATGGCTTAAACTGACTCTCATGACATTTAACCTCTTGCCTATCTGACTTTTGGCATACACCATACTCCAAATGCTTGGTGCCTCTTGATGAGGGGTCTGGGCCACGAACCAGGGCAGGATGTGGCCATCTCAGGATGGCTGATAAATAACTGTCATTTATCCAGTCGAGGGCCAGAATATTAACTTCAACTAACAGCTAATCCTGGAAAAAGAGCTTTCTTTGTGGAGGTGGAGGAGTTGTCCTCCTTGCTCCTCTTCGCCATTTTTCATCCCTCATTTCTCTCTAAAAATATCACCCTCTACCCCTCCTTTCTGCAGTCATTTACTGATCTCTGCATTACTCCCCTTTATTTCTAGAAGATTTTAGCTCCTGGTTGTAACTCTTTTCAATACAATGTCGGCCTTAATTCTCAGTAATTTCAAATATTCAGGTATGTGATCCTTCTAATACCCTGGCCTCTTAGTTCCTTACACTCCTCTCCTGATCTTGTCACCCAACATACCTCAGCCACCCACCTCCTTTCCTAGATGACATCCCATGATTCATCACTCTTAACAGCACTTTCCATGTGCAGACAGGCAGCTGAACCCAGCTGGAGGACAACTCACAGCTAAGCTGACTGGTTTTACTTAAAATTCATTATCACTAATGTCAAGTGGATCCTTAGTGCTACCAGCTAATTCTATGTTTCCCAAGTTCAAACATCCTCTCTTCTCTTAAAACCTCCCAATCCTCCCCTTTCCCTCTTAGGCTTAGCTGATAAATTTGCTTCCTACTTCACTGAGAAAATGAAGGCAATTACATGAAAATTTCACAGGCTCCCATCACCATATTTTCCAATCTACCTAGAGCTGACTCCAGGTAACCTTTCTTCATGCAATGATGCCTTATTTGTCCATGTTCCTACCTAAAGTCAATGTTTCCACTTATGCTCTGGGTTCCATCTTCTCTCAATTACCCAAAGGCATATTGTTCTAGCAATTGTCACTTCCTTTCTGCATCATCAATTTATCTGTCTGCATTGGATTATTCCCCTCATTATACAAGTGTGCCCACATACACCTCATCTTAAGAAAAAGGAACCTCCACTCACATGCACCCACAGGCCTCTCCAACAACTATTTCAATCCTCTGCTTCTCTTTCAATGAAATTCTGAAAAGAGTTGTCTCTACGTATTGTTCCTACCTTTTTCCCTCCCATCCTCTCTTGAACCCATGCTGATCAGGCCTTTTCTCCACCACTCCCTTGACACTTTTCAGGATCGTCAATAGTTCTATGTTGCCAAATCCAATAACCAATTCTCAGTCACTGTGTTATTTAACCTATTAGTATTTGACAGAGTTGATCACTTCCTCCTTTTAGAAGTCCTTTATTCACTTGGCTTCCAGCACATCACACCCTCCTGGTTCTCTTCTACTCCCACTGGTCATTCGTCTTGGTCTTCTCTGCAGGTTGTTGGTCTTCACTCTGATCTTTAAATGTTGGAGGACCCCATGTATTGTCCTGGGACTGTGTTCCTCCATCTAACTCACTGCCTTGATCTCGTCTTGCCTCTTGGCACTAACTATCATGCAAATAACAATGACTCTCAAATATTTATCTTCACCTATGACCTCGTCCCTGAACCTGAGACTTGTATATCCAACTTCCCACTTAACAATTCCAATCAGGTACAAAATTTTCATACCAAATTTAAAATGTTCAAAACCAAACTACTGATTTCCTCCCCACAACTCCTCTTTCTACATTTTTGCTGGTAATGGAAACTCCATTCTTCCAGTTTCTTAGATGAAAAACCTTGAGCTCGCTTTCTTCGCTTTCCAGCGGTGTGCTGATAAATGTGTAACAGAGGGTTCTCAGCTCTGAAGGGTGGGCAATAGGGGAAGGCCTAACTTTTCTGTGTAAATACTACCATCGTCATCCATTTGTAGCTGCAAATGTCACAGCATTAGATGCTGAGTTGGGAAGAGATGTATAGTGGCACATCATTATGTAGCAGTTCTAGTATACAGATACGAAAGGTGTGAATAACTTCAAGAGCATGGGTAATCATAAAAAATGTAGCAAAATAATTAGGAAGTGATAAATTTTTAGTATTTATTTGTTTTTGTACATTTGCTTTGGTTTTTAGATTCCACACATAAGTGAAATCATATGATATTTGTCTTTCTCTATCTGACTTATTTCACTTAGTTAATACCCTTTAGGTCCATCTGTGTTGTTGAAAATGGCAAAATGCCATTCTTTTTTATTGCTGAGTGATATTCTAAGATCTAGACAAATAGATAGATAGATTGATAGGTCTTCTTTATTCATTCCTCTATCGATGGGCTACTTCCATATCTTGGTTACTATACATAATGCATAAGCGTGCATATATCTCTTTAAATTAGTGTTTTCATTCTCTTTAGACAGACATCCAGTAGTGGAATTACTACATCATATGGTATGTCTAGTTCCAATTTTTAGATGAAACTCCATACTGTTTTTCCTCAGTGATTACACTGAGTTACTTTCCTACAGTGTATCAGGATTCTTTTTCTCCATAGATTGTCCACCAACACTTGTTATTTCTTGTCTTCTTGATACCATTCTGACTTGTGTGAAGTGATATCTCATTGCGGTTTTGATTTGCATTTCCATAATGATTACTGATGATAAACATCTTCTCATGTGTCTGTTGGCCATCTGCACGTCTTCTAATTTTTAGTATTTTTTCCTTTTTTTTTTTAATATAACTCATTTCACTAGAAGTTTATATAATTTCTAATATAGCTTACATTTAACAGCTGGCTCACAAAATTCCTAAAGTCTTAACTGTAGGTTCTTAGGAGCCCTAATGACCAGCATACCACTACCTCTTTCTCTTTCACTCTTCAATTTATTGGCAAATCCTGACACCCTACATTCAAAATTCACATCTAAAATTTGCTTGCCTTTCATTATCTCTACCACTGCCCCCTAGTTTGAGCCACCATTATCTTTCAGTTACATCAGCTCCCCCACTGTCCCCTCTGCCTGCCCCCTCCATTCTGTTCTCAACACAGAAGCCAGATATCAGCTAAATCAGTTTGTATTGTTCTTTGTTTTTTTTAAAAAAAAATGAGGTATAGTTGACACAAAATTTTACATCAGTTTCAAGTGTACAACACAGGAATTCAACTCATATCATTATTTTGATCACAACTTTCCAACTGCTTCCTGATTCATACAGAATAAAATCCAAAGTTCAATGAATGGACTGCAAAGTCAACACACTAACTTCCTAAAAGAATGAAAAAAAAAGTGGCAGGAGGGGGAGAATAAGAGAAATGGGAAGAAAATTAGAAGGAAAGAAAGGAAAAAAGAAAGAAAAGAAATTATAGTGATATGAACAGGTGCAGGATACACAATCAACTGAATCCCTATTTTGCATTCTGCTTCTTCATTTGTTCTGTGTAGTTCTAGCTTTGGGAGAAGTATACAGAAGAACTGAGGACTTCACTTTTCTTCTTTCTTTATAGAAAATAAAGCAACTTTCCACCATACCAATCTAGATTGCTAGAGATAATCATAAAAAGCTGGAAAGTAATGGTGGCACACTGCATACCAGAAACACTGTCCTATGACATTCCCAGTAACAATCTGGCTTCAGAAAAATGGCTAATTGCAAATATTTGATAAATGTTTAAAAGTTTTCCCCAAAGTCCCAAACCCAAGGGGAAGATAGAGCGTTCCCAGGCCAGACTAAAACCTTTTAACCTTAAGTCCCTTAAACATAAATATGTTGCCGAGATGCCGAGTGGATATTTAAATCATCCACTTCCTGTTTCAGTGCTATCTCTCTGTTTTGGAGAGGGACCAAAAATGTTTCATTCCTTTTGGCACTGCTTTCTTCATTTAAAAAGGATTTATACTTCAGGGGTTTTGACTCTAGAAAAAAAAAAAAAAAACCCCAAGCACATATTTTAGATGTCAGAATCTGAATGTTTTGACCCTTTCAAACAAAAACACACTACTCTGTTGCCAGTGTGGCGAGAGAACTAGATCAGGGATAGAACATGTCGAAATGGGCTTCTAAAGTAACAAGCATAGAGGGAAAACTGGCCCATCTACAATAACTTGTTTAGGAAATATTAAAAATAGCCCATCCAAGAAGCTGGTTTTTACTAGACCACTTGTAAACAGTTGTGTTTAAATATAATTTAAGATAATCTAGTATTTCCATCATGCTAGAGCTATCAGTCGATTAAACTTCAAATGTGATGAAAACACATCATGGCTAGTTTTATAGGGTTTTCATTAAAGTGAATAGGAGGAAAGAGAAGGTTCCAAATGATGTCCCTTAAAAAGTCTTCGAAGGTTTCCAACTAGGATAAGGATTGGTGAGGAGTGAGCAGGGATAATTTCAGAGTGTCCTGAGTAGCAAAACAATCCATTCTATCAGCCTGTGTAGTTTGAAAAAACTCCCCAGGTGATTCTGATTATACTTGGCAACCCCTCTCTCCAGTTAAGATTCCCCAGGGAGGCAGGATACTATTAGACTTATTAATACAGTGTTAGTGAACATTCCTGTCTTCTATTAATTGAATTCAATTCAAAATCTGTTAACCTTCTACTCTGAGCTTAAAGCTGTGCTTGGCAGTAGAACTGAGGGCAGGATATACAAAGATCAATGAAAATTATTCCTTCCTGATGGTGAAGTAGAGAAAAGAGAGTAGTAAACCATACTGGTTAGTTACAATACACAGAGGCTTAAGCTATAGGAACCCAGAAGGAGAACTATTAATTCTGACTGGGGCGATAAGGAGGTAGTATGACTTGAACCTTGAATTATAGACTGACTTTCAATCAGTAGGGAGTGAACAAAAAAAATAAAACACTCAGGACCAAGGAAACCATCTTCTTAGCTGATGGCTCATGTTGACAGACATGTTCTTGGGCAAATCTGTATGCAAACTAGGTGGTTAGTCATTCCTGCAAGGCCCTGGAGCTGCCAGGAGGCTTGCCCCCACACACCTAGCCACAGTGCTGTCACCTAAAAGTGGATGGGGAAGCATTCTCAGACTAAGAATGCAAAGGCTGAGAACAGAATGAAGGCCTGAACAGATCTCACAGGTAAACTTGGTGTTTTGTTTAACTGCTAACCATTTCAAAAACGGGGTGCAGGAAAGAAGAAGGCCTCCTGCCACCACCAGGGGGGGGCATTAATGAAGAAGTCAATTGTTTGAGCCTCTCAATGACCAGTTCAAAAGCAGCAGATTAGCTCTCTCCTCATGGAGTCATCTCAGAGAGCGCCATTTTGTTGTAGGGTGCTGGGCAAGAGTATACTGAGTATTGGAAAAACAACATGCATATATCTCACTGATAGTGAATTCAGAGTGTATATTCTTGTAAATAAATCATGGTATAATTATAACCAACTGGAGAGAGGGAGAATAGATCCCTCAACAGGCATAATCTGGCAGTTCAAAGGTGAGGCAGAAACTGAGAGAATTTAGAAAACACTGATTAAGACAGCTGAAAGTAACCCTTAGGAAGATTTGTCATCTCCAACCATTTGATTTATTTCATATGGGCATGATTTAAGTCTGCTTATTGAAAATGCAGGATTAGGCCAATTCGGTCGATTAGACAGCAATTGGCAACTAGTCATAATATGTTCACTTTTAGTTAGCATTTATGATCCTTAAGCGTATGCTACTTCTGAGAATAATATTCATCAATTTAAATACTTTTATAAAAATTCAGTATCTATTAAGTGTTTTTGTGACCTTACTATATCTGTAAGCCATCCAAGATTCCTTTTCAAAGTTTATAGTCTTTGGTTTTCTAAATATTGTCAAAGGACGGGGGGGAAAAAAACCCTTAAACTCAAGGGTGTTCTTGTGGAATTTGGCTCCTACGTCCCGTTTCTGTCTGTATAGCTTAATTTTTTTCTAGCAATGAAAATATGTTCTCATCACCTCTACAATACAAAGCAAAATGTTGGCTCACAGCCTTTTGCAATTGTGAGTAAGCTGTCAAGGCATTAATATTTTAGTTGCTCCAAAGTTGATTTGAGGGAATTTTAATCTTATTTTCTTTGTTTTCCAAAGTGACTACTCTAAACCTCTCTTTTCATGTTGGAAAATAAAAAATGACAGACGTGGCTAAAACTGACAGTCAAAATATAGACAACTGTACCCTGTTGAATGTACATTTTGTTCTAGATGAAGTGGTGTTCTCCTGGAAAAGACATGAGCTGAAAGATCAGCTTGGTAAAAAATCTGTGGTTATAAGAGCAGGGAACTGATATTTATTGAACCTCTTCAGACTCTGTGCTAAGTTATTTATATTATTTCATTTAGTTTTTATAACTCCCACCCATGCCATTTTACAGATGAGGAAATGGAAGCACAAAAGGCTTCAAATTTTTACCTAGGTCTTAAGCTAGTATAGACCTCTTGCCTTTTGTACTACACCAGGTTCTCTCTTGTCCGTCAATCTAACCTATCACCCTCAGCTTCCTGGAATACTGTTGAAAAAAATTATGAAGCCATGAGAAAGAATGCTATGTTTAATGAGCAATGCCATTCCAAGGCCAGGAACAGCATTGGAAGCAGGTGTACATTTGCAAATATATTATTTGTCCTCTATATTATACATGAAGCTTTATTGGTAATTTTAGTTGAAAGTAGGGAGCTGGAAGGAATATAAAATCCTAATGGATTCTAGCCTTAATATTATTCTCTTAGTAAATATAGATTTTCTATGAGCTAGTTTTTCCCTGGTTAGACTATTTTCTTACCATTATTTTATTTTCATCCTAAAATCATTCGGGAATGAGTCCCTCTTCACCTATATTCAAAGAGTTAGCTCAGCATTATTATCAACATTATATTGTTGGAAACTTATTTTTAAATGCTCTAGTGTAGACAGTGTAATCTATATCTGTGTAAAGTAATCTGTACCCTAGGAATTGTGGTCAACCTGTGGATCCCAGGTTAAGAGTACACACTGCAGAAAGAAGACCGGCATTTAAATACCACTATTTAAATTCACACCTGAAATTCCTTAATTAGCATAAACAACACAAAAATAATTTTTTAGTTGGCACATGTGTAAGTGGTCAATATATGTGATTGGGTTGACTAGAAGGGTTTGTATAGGCATCCCCATCACTGTGTGTACAGGGATTAAGAATCTGGCAAGCCCTGCATTCAGAGGAGTGCTATAAATCCAGAATTCTGTTCAGGCCTGTGCCCACTTAATGACAGATTTGAGCCTGGGTAGAAAGGAAGCTGATTCTGCAGTCAGAATACTGTGACATTTGCCACAGAGTGAAACTTTTACATAAGGTGCTTGCCAGAGCAACTAAAAGGATAAAGAGAGAGCTTTTCCAAGTGTACAGAATGGAGTTTGTAATTGTTTTTGTGCCTGCTAATAAATGTTTGCACATGTGAAGAATTTGGTCTCTGAGACTTGCTTCCATTATAGCGTACCACGTGGTTTGAGGTTATCTGAAAGGAAGCAGTGCCTACGTCTAATAATTGGAGACTACTGACATTCACCACAAAGAGCCAGACAAATCAGCTTAGGTCATTTTATAATAACCAATTACTTTGGGAAGCCCAGGAGAGACCTTTTCTTCCTCCTCTCTCCCCTTCCCCAGCATTCCAAGGCTATTAACTGGGAAGGAGGGAAAGTTGTTCAAGAGCCACAGCCCTAAAACTCTTAGGCCACTGAGCTCTAGCTTGGGGGCAGTGGGGTACAGGGGGGAGCCGAGCTTTGAATCAGAAATGAGATGACATTTCAACTTTAAAATACACATTTACCTTCCTCAAGTTTAGGAGCTGGGCAAAGATGTAATTAAGAGACTCCTGTTCTCAGGGATAAAAAGAAGTTTGACATAGAACAGCTAGAGGTACTGATAGATTAAAAACAAAATCATTTTATCTCTATATCTTCAATGAATTGAGACTCTTCAATAAACCAGCCATGCTACCATGAAAAGAATTTTGTATGGCTGGGCTAACGCTATAAGATGTATACAGTCTGAGGTCTCCAGATCTCATATTCCTCTTAACCCCCAAAGAGCAGGATGTTTATTTCTCCCATTGTAGGAGAAGTATTCCTATTTAAGAGGGTGAGCATGGAAAAACAGAAATAAGAACCAGGGGCTAGCTCTTCTGACCATGATGAGTGTTCTCTACTTACACATAAACACAGAGTATCACCTCCCACCATAGCTGAGTGTCTGCCTCTCACCATAGCTATTGTCTCAGAGAGAGGCAAAAAATTACCTTTCCAAAAATATTCCAGCCTAGAGGGCACCTGGGTGTCTCAGTTGGTGGAGCATCCGGTTTGGGCTCAGGTTTAGATCTTCTGTCCCCCCGCTCTCTGCCTCTTCCCCGCTTGTGCTCTCTCTCTCAAAAATAAATAAACAAATAAACAAATAAATAAACAAATAAATATTTCAAGGCTAAATCCCCACTAGGCTAATTTAATTTTCCTCTAATAATGCAGACTGAATGAAGAAATAGGTGAAAATTTGAAAGTTGAAAAAAAAAGGTATGGAGATATTCCAAAGCATTTGGTTTCATCTATCAGGTCAGAGCCAGATTATGGTTTAAAAATCAACAAAAACTAAAACTACCAGAAAAAAATTTCCCCTTTAGCTAACATCCCAAAAATTACCAATTTGTCTAGTGACTTAAACAAACTGACATATACAGAAAAATAAATACTACAAAATTCTAACAGGAAAGCTTTTTTATGGAAAAAACTGATGGCTAAGAATTGATAACAAATACACAAGCAAACTTAGTCATTATGATGTTATAATGTACTCTGTGCTCTAAGAGTCAAGAATCTTAAATCGATTGCTTTAGACTTTTGTTTAACACATTAAACTAAGCAGACACAAGAAGTTCTTACTTTGCTTCAAAGATATAAATCTTGCAGAAAAAAATAAAAACATTTAGAAATACTTAGATGAGCTTGAAAACAAGAGAAAAACATCTTCAGATTACAAAATATCAGGGAAATTCAAAGACAGAGAGGTTAGCCTCAGTTAAACATATGGAAGCAGTCATTAGTAAAATGGCACAAAACTGGACTCCTGCACAAAGCCAAGAGTTAGACAGGTGGTGTTCCATCTATGAACAGGAGTAGAAATATTCTATCCAAGGTAACCTACTAATGGGAAAGCAATCTATCAGCAAGGGGTAAACTCTGGGCTGAAGGGGGAAATGTCCCTTTCTGTGTGAGGAAATGGGATCCAATCATATTATTTTTGCCTCTGCCCATATATGGACCGCCACCCAGGGATCACCAGGATTCTGAGAAAAGAAAGAAAGACAGAACAACAGAAAATAGGAACACAGAGGAAACAAAATATAAGTGATGTTTCCAAGGAAATAATAGATAAGGGAAGGAGATAAGAGAAATAAGCAGGGCACTTGGGTTGCTCAGTCGGTTAAGCATCTGACTCTTGATTTTGGCTCAGGTCATGACCTCACGAGTTGTAAGTTTGAACCCCACATCAGGTTCTGCACAGACAGCATGGAGCCTGCTTGGATGCTCTCTCTCTCTGCCTCTCTCTCTGCCCCTCTTTGCCCCCCCTTAAAATAAATAAACATTGAAAAAAAGAAATGAGAGAGCTATTGTATTTCTTTTTTTTTTAATTTTTAAAAAATATTTATTTTTGAGAGAGACAGAGTGCAAGCGGGGGAAGGGCAGAGAGAGAGGGAGACAGAATCTGAACCAGGCTCCAGGCTCTGAGCTGTCAGCACAGAGCCTAACGCAGAGCTCGAACTCACAAACCCCGAGATCATGACCTGAGCCAAAGTTGACCACTCAACTGACTGAGCTACCCAGGAGCCCCATAGAGAGTTATTGTATTTCTAAAAAAGGATCAGGATATCATAAAAGAAACATTTAAAACGACAACAAAAGAACTCTTGGGAATTCAAATTACTGTGGCTTAACACAGTGAATATAAAGCCAAAATTAAGGAAATTTCCCAGTTCTTAAATGAAGATATAGAAAAGTAGAAAAAATTTAAGAAAATATAAAATCAGAGGATCAACTTAGGAGACCCAGAAGAGAAAGAGAAAACACAGGAAATGCTAAGAAGGAATTATCACCAAAATGACAGAAAACTTCCCATAACTGAAAGATGTATTTTTCTAGACTGAATGGGCCCACTAAGTGTTCATGAGAATGAATACAAATTCGAATGACACTAGGGCCCATGTCATGAAAATTCAGAATATTGAAAATAAAAAGAAGATCCAAAATACTTCCACAGAGGAAAAAAAATCTGCCAGCATATAAATATTTGGGAATCAAAATGGTATCAGACTTGCTAAGATCAACACTGACAATTTAGAAGACAACGCAGACATACTTTGAAAAGTTTCAGGGAAAATGATTTCAGCCTAGAATTCTATATCCGACCTAATAATCAATCAAGTATAAGATAAATCAAAGACACTTACAAAATTGTGTCTCTTCTGCAACCATGTACTGAAAACTCCCAGATGCTCTTCTCCATCAAAACAAGGGAATAAAGAAAGAGGAAGAAAGGGATCTAGGAAGAGGATTCAAATTTCAGCCCACATGCAAAGGAAATTCTTTTCAATCCTAGGAAGGAAATTCCTAAGACGACTGTGAAGGAAAGATTTAGAACAACTAGCTGTGCAACAAATCTAGAAAATTCCAAGAGGTTTCCAGGAAGGATATCTTTCAAGAAAAAATAAAAGACAAACACCTGATGTGTTTGACTGTATAGAAAAGGACTCGACATTCACATTAGTTATGGAAAACTAATCAGGTAAAAGAAATAGAGTAATTGGTTTAGAAAACTAATCAGGTAAAAGAAATAGAGTAAAAAAAGACAAACACCTGATGTGTTTGATTGTATAGAAAAGGACTCGACATTCGCATTAGTGATAGAAAACTAATCAGGTAAAAGAAATAGAGAAGGGGAAAGGTAGTAGTCTAAGAAATTAAATATAATTGGAGTATACTATTTGGTTAGCTAGAAGCAATATTTATACAGCCATAATAATGTTGGAAAGGTGAGGAATATGTTGTCTATTTCTGTAGTTTCTCTTTTGTCTCATAGATCTATTTGTCTATTCTTATACCAATATCAAATTGTCTTGATTACGGTGGCTTTGTTAATGTTAGACATTACTTGTTAATTTCCTACAAATGGAGATAAAGATTTAGCACTTTTATGTTGTAAGTTATTTACATTTTCAAATAATATGTTCAATATGTCTTGTATAATAAATATACTACACAGGACCTAAAAATTCTGGAAAGCCAGGGATAACAGTATATTAATTGTATATTTAAAAATTAATAATGGACCAATTGCTTGAAATTTGCTGTCTGAAGCTTGAAGAAAAATATATTGAGCAAATTACTTGAAAATGTAACTAACATTGTTTAAAGTTAAGTTTATCCTATGTTTTCAGACTTTTTGACAGACCATATATCATTAATCATAAGAAATATAATAGATTTATCTAATATAGCAAATGATAAAAATCTCTTAGAATATTTATATTTGTATGTATATGCTATTTATGAAATATCTACTTTAAAACAATTATAAAGAAAATATTGAAAATGAAAGTTTTAAATTTATGAAGTTTAATAAGTAACAATAGAAAGATGTAGTAGCAATATTAATAGAAGACAAAATAGAATTTAAGGTCAATTTATGAAAAGAATATTTCACCAGGAAGATTAAAAAATAATGAAGATTTAAAAAATCATGAACTTATATGTATCAAACAACATAGCCTTGAAACATATAACTAATTTTAACAGCAATAATGACTAACTTTGTAAGGAGAAATAGACAGATTCACAATGTCTGCAGGAGATACTGACATAACTTCCTCGGAAATTAACAGATTCAGAAACTTTTAAAAATTATCTGCGTTTTACCAAATTAATCTTTTTATGGCCTTGACTTTCTGTACCATTTAAACAAGATATGTGGTCTCTTTAGTTTAACTAATTCCACTCTTTTTCAACTTTTCTCTTGTATCGTTGTTTTCCCCAGTCTTCTATTCATTTTCATCCTTTTGGCCCGTTCCTATCAGATGCTGAGAGCTTTTATAAATATTTATGAACTGTTCCTTGTCTTTCTTGATGAAGAAAAACACATAAACACCATTTTCATCTATTCATCAGCTACTTCCTCTGTGTGAGAACTGAACTGACTTTGTCTGATCACTGTGATGGTATTTGCTACCAAGTCTTTTATAAATACTAAATGGTGCATTTTTTCACGTTGTGTCCCAAGCAAAGTAGGTTCTCTTTATATACCAGAAGACCAATCCAAATGACACATGTTTGCTTTATCAACCTCTATAAAAGTCTAGTGGTAATTTATACTGATTACATAATAAGAAACTCCATCCCTGGTACAACATGTTCTTTCAGCTGCCAAGCCACACCTGTAGAAATGCTAACTCACATCTGGTTCCATAAATCTGTTCTTTCTGATCCTCTGGAGAGATATTTTTATGTAAACTATATAGCTACATGTGGAACAGGAAAGACCAAAGCAGATGGCTAAATCTAGTAACCATTTCCACCCCAAGTCTTGAGCTCTAACTCTCTTTCTTGACTTTGATGTCTTCCTATTTGAAAGCTGATCCAATCATTCATTTTATGAAAAGGGTGTCTTAGCAGTTTTATTTATACTTAGATAATCAACTCAAAGTACTGATATTGTTGTGCTTTTAGAAGGTGTTAAGAACTACCTTTGAGTCAAGAATATTAGTTTCACTCATTGATAAACAGATTCCTCCAATTATTTCTTTATATAAAGATACCAAGAAAGGACCAACATTTCCTCATCATTATATGTTTTTATTTTTATTGATTTCATTGCATATGTTATATCTCTACACAAAGCAACTTTAATAACCAACTATAATGAATCAAAAAACTGGTCTCCTTGAAGGCGACTCATTTGTAATTACTATTTGAAATAAATTTAGCTCCCCCCTCCAAAAAGCCAGTAAAAGCACAACATTAAGGAAGTAACCCTGATAGAAAAGACAATAATGACCTTGATGAGGGAAAGTGATAAAGCCACAAATCCAAACAACAATAGAGCTAGAAGAGACCATATTTAGTTCAACCCCTTCCTTCCAAGAATTGATGTCTCAGAAGGTTGAGTCACCTGCCTGATGTCATTAAGTTGCTCAAAGGCAGAAACTGAATTGAACAGATTCTTTCTGCTATTATCTGCTGCTAACTCCTATTTCAAAGGAAGTTTGGAGGCTTAGAATATAGGAGGCTATTATTGAGAGGATTTTTATAAACCACGCCCCTCCATAATTTATATTTTAGTAATAGATATTTTTCATCAACTGTGTGATATTTTTAAATTGTCAAAACGTATAGATTTCAAGAGTTGGGGGAACACGGATAAGGGCTTTTTTTTTTTCCCTTTGTTAGTGTCAAGGCTCTTACAAGTAACTGTGGTATGATGCAACTTAAGAGCAGAGTTGCATCAATTCAATGGCCAAGCAAACCCTTTCACGTTAATGCTTCTGTCTAAAACCGTGAAGTGGCAGTGGTAGGTGCTGCTAGATGTTACCATCTTTCTGGGATGGCCAGCTTCAGCGACAGCAGCAATAGGGTTCCAACATCTGGCATCAGTGTGGAGCAGGCTGAGGAATCTGCTAATGGTCTCAAGGGAAACAAACCAGAGGCCAGAGGAGGTCCAAGGTATTTCAGGTGGAAAGTCCTCAGGAGATTGCTGGTACGGATGGCATATGCTCAAGAAAAGAGTTTGTTTATGCAATTTTCATTGAAGTATTATGAGTTCCACCAAGATCTCCATAAAGTACGTATTACATTTTTACCATACTAAACATTATTCTGCTTTAAGGGACTTACAAAAATAAATAAAGGACATCAGGCAAAGCTTAAGGCAATCCAAATAAAGTATGGAGTTGTGTTAATGCCATCGATATTATTTCATTAGTTGTGACAAATGCGGATAGTAACGTTAACAATTTAGGAAACTGGGTGTGTGCATACCAGAACTCTGTAATATTCCTGCAACTCTTCTGCAAATCCAAAATCTATTCTAAAATAAAATTTTATTATAAAAATAATAAAAATATACAATTTGACCCCCCCCCCCATTTGATTGCTTGAGCAAGCTTGGCCCCAAGCACACTTGCTAGGATCAAATACGCTTTTCTTCCACTCTTCCTCTTAGCTTCCTAAAGCATTTTTAAACCTTAATGTATATGGCTATAGATATTATAATCAAAGACATTACAAAGCACAGCACTTTCATATAAGTGATCTCATGTGTTAGAAATGTAAATGCTGATGAAAGATAATTTTAGTAAATCTGGGAGAGACAAGATCCTTAGGTTTCAGATAAAGCTTGTAAAAAAACTTTTCTGACTATACTGGAGAAAAAGCTCAAATTGAATGGTAATGTCTTAATGATCTTTTTCACCTTGGGTTTTTAGACTATGTCAAATCAGGTAATCGTCAATATAGCTTTTAAAGGTGAGGATGGAAAGGAGTATGATTGCTCCTGGAGCTAAAAACAAGGAAAGAAGGAAAGGCTGAAACTGGGGATGGGGCAGCCCCAGAAAGAGTAATTTTTGGAAATCTCAAATTCTAAAGTTTGAATCTAGAGAGTTTCTTGTATGAATAGATGACTTATATCTTCTAAAAAAAATCCCAACTAGCAGAAGCCTTCATCTTTCAAAGGAAAAATAAAAGAAAACTGTATCTTAAAGATCTTTTGCCACTTAAAATGCCTTTACCTTAAAGATCTCATTTTCTCATTGAGAGAAAGGAAAAGGCCATTGTCAGTTTATAATTGGGAAGCTGGAGGCACAAGAAGTCTGTTCGAAGTCATGCAGGCTATCAGCTGTGGACATGAGCAGAAACTGAGGCCACTTTTCTATCAGACCACCACCTGGAATCTGAGGCTCCCACAAAATATAAGAGCCAAGATTCAAAAAGTTGAACCTCACTGCAAATATTCTCAGGAAAAAGAACCAGAAAGCTAAAAACTACTCCCAATAGAAAGAGTAATTGTTTTATTTTAATGGCATATCTAAGAACAGAAATATGGAAAAGCATGAAAGTTAAAACAAAATCTTAACCTTCCACACTTCTCATTTCCTCAAACACAGGTGGGGCTGCAGTTCCAGGCTGGCTGATATAATCACTCTGTCCGGTTTTAGGGCAATAGAGAGCAACTTGGGTAGATATTTCCATTCCACCACTACTGTAACGATACACTTACCCTGCAGAATGTGGTTGAAGTATTCTGATTTTTTCTTTCCTTATCTTTTTAAGTCTTTTTAAAAGGATCTATCTAAGCAACAGAGGCATGAGGCCATCACGGCTAAGGCATATGGCTGCCAACAGCAGAACATTTCCAAATGTATAAATCTCAATGGGAGAAGAAACGAAAAATAGAAGAAGAGAAGGAGGACGAGGAGAAGGAGGAGAAGGAGGAGAAGGAGGAGAAGGAAGGAGGAGAAGCAAAGAGAAGGATGACAAAGGAGGGAAGGGAAAGGGGAGGAGGGTCAGAAGGAAGGAAGGAGAAAACTTTAATAAAACCCTTACTTCCTTCCATAAAGAATCTTCTTTCATTGTTTCTTCCCCTCATTCATTAATTTTTAAGAGAGAAAGAAAATTATGGTCAAAACCCTAAGGAAAGTAGATTAAAAGGAGAATAGCTTTTTCCAGCTGACATAGTGCTATAACTGGCAAGTTTTTCAGGTATTCACGGATTGGTTTCCAGTAATTTGCAAGAGGAAAATGTTCTGCCTTTCTCATTTTAGAATTGAGAAGGAGGTTCAGGCCTTCCTTGCATGACCTAAATTGATAATTGAAGTGATTTTTCAGAATGAACCTTAAGCTGCACATGATTGAAACATAAAACGAACTACACTTGAAAGGGACTTAAGTCAATGTTTATTTTATCTTTTTGCCTTGAAGTTTATTTCTACAGATGTTAAACCTACAGCAGCTTCGCTAGGCCTTTGGTACATAATATTTTAGAAGTGAAAATACTCCCAATTACTGAAGGCATAATGAAGGCAACAAACATCTTTGATTCTCATTTTCTCTTCATTTTTCAGGCCATAAATTTTCAACCGTAATTGTATACATGCACACATATCAGAAACACTTCCTGTAAGACCCCAGATATAGAACACATACACAGAACATGTCTACATGACAATTCTAGACACAGCTACTTCCGTGGCGTAGAGATTGTGCTAGTCTCTTGGCAAAGGTTCTAATGTGGTGGACAGTCCAATAAAGGCTCATCTGAGACCCAAAGCAGCCTGTAACATTTGATGGTGGTGGTGGCTGTGTATGTGTTAAGACGTTCAGCAACTCTGTCCTGTATGTATAACGGCAGACAAAGTGGCCTCCCTGAGAGGCAGTCAAGACTGTACCAAAACAAAAGAGACACAGGGAGAAGAAGAACTCAAGACCCAGAGGGAAGAGAAGAGGTGATAAGGAAAAATAAAACCATACACTGAGTTTTTTTGGGTGGAAATACAAAGAATAATCAAAGTACAATTTTTTTTAATTTTTTTTAATTTTTTATTTTTTTTACAGAAACAGAAGGAGTGGTTGCTAGCTGAAATGAGGTGTATAGAGTCAAAAAACTGCACCACAGTCAGGATAACTGTCCATCTGAGTTTGCCTGGGACAGTCTCCACTTAGGACTGTTATTTTAAGGAAATTATTAATAGCTCCTCCTTTCCCTATCGGAAATGTCCTGGTCTGGTTTGGATAATAAATGGCATTGTCACCCTCTTATCTGCCACCTCTGGCCTAAGACAGGGCGTAGCCATAAGTAGGACTGAAACTAGGAAATGGAACCATGAAGAGCTTTTAAAAAGGGGTCAAGAGAAACAATGGCTAAAGAGAAAAGGCAATAGGAGACAAGGTATAATGCATGGGCAATTTGTAATCAACGATGCCAAACACAGATAAACTATGGAAGAATGTTGAGAGGAAAAGTGTATAAAACCTTCAGGATGAATATAGAAGAGACAGAAGAAAACAAAGACAAAAGACAAATGACTCAGAGCACAAATATTTTCAGGTTTTTAATATTTTCCCTTGTATATGGGGATTCGTGGTTATGATCAGCATGTATAAAAATGACTGAAAATGGCCATCCTTGCTTTCTACCCTGCACAGGCACACACAAAGTCCCGTCTGTTGCTGCCTTCTAGTCAGCTGCTCCAAAGCTGCTTACATCCTGTTAGGACTCTGCCTCTCAGACTCACAAGGTGCCTCAGTCAAGCCTTCCCACAAAGCCCCCTCCCCGACTTCTGATGGCTGCATACCAGACTGTCTGCCACAGGCTTCCAAAGATAGGCCATAGTGTGTGAAGCTGCATTTCAGTGCGTCATTTCAGAGACCTCTTTTGACTTTTTACTGGATCAGAATTTTGTATTGCAAAAGGCAGTAAGTAAATGTCAAGGGCAAGTTCAAAAGGCCAAGTGATTTCTAGCTAAGTAACTCCTAGACCCAGAGGGAAGATGGAATACCACCAGCAATAGGGTCTTTGGCATTTAGAGGTTCAGAAAATACGTTGTCTGGATTTCCACCACCATTTTGAACTGGAGCATGTTATGGGTTGAATTGTGCCACTGTCAAAATTCTCATGTTGAAGTCCTAACCCCCATACCTCAGAATGTGACCTTATTTGGAGACAGAGTCCTTACAGAGGTAATCAAGTTAAAATGAGGTCATTAGAATAGGCCCTAATCCAGTATGGCTGGTGTCTTTTAAGAGGAGGAATTTGGGCACAGATACACGTGCAGCAAGAATGCTGTGTGAACATGAAGACAGCTATCCAAAGCCAAGAAGAGAAGTCTGGAACTGATCCTCCCCTCAGAGCTCTCAGAAGGATTGACACTGCTGACACCTTGAGATTGGAATCCAGGCCTCTGCAACTGCGAGACAAGAATGTTTTGTTGGTTTGTGGTGCTTTGTTACAGCAGCCCCAGGGAACTAATGCCTCAGAGGAAGTCTGGTCAAAGATGGGAGCGAGGAAAAGTTGACCACACTTTTTATAGTGTCTTCCTTTCCCTGAGAACACTAAGCAATGCTGTTTGAGTTATCTAAAAGAAGGGGCACTTCCTATGGTAAGACTGGACTGATTGGTCCTTACAAAATAATTTCAATTGCTTATGCCTCAGTTTCTCCCTCCATGAAGTTGGTTATAGAGTTCGTGTTCTGAAATACCCACTATGACTGATTGTTAATGCAAAGAGTGATCACACTAATATTCTGAGTCTCAGGCAGGAAGATCAAACCTACCTGTGGAGACTTAGTAATAAATACTACATCTGAAAATGACTGGCCAGGTGAGTGGACTCTAACTTCTTGAGTCAACCTGTGCAGAGAGGTACAATCCCTGACTTCCCACCTGATCCTCACAGAACCAGCTCTGTCTTGGCCTTTTGAAGATCTTTCTAACTTCGACAGAATAAAAAACTAAAATGACTCATATAGTTGGGTAAAGAGTTTCATCTTTCAGTACATAATTCCAGAATATTTCCCCTGAATCAGGGAAAAGGGTGTGACCTGCTTGTTAAACTATCTCTGCTACCAGGAAAGAAAAACACAAAGGTATTCCTGCAGTCTTTTTTTTTTTTTTAACTGCAATAGGCCTAGATTCTCATCCTGTCTCTCACTTGAATTATCTCTTGAGTCAGTAGTGAAAGAAATGGTGTTTAGCCCTGCTTCCTTATATGGCAGGGAATGACAATATGCTTGCCTATTGGAACTGCAGTGTGGCTCTCTGACAAATTATAATGATTGGTTATGGAAACCTTCTGCTCTGGTTTCCATCGTATTCCTGAGGAAAAGACACAGAACAGACAGCGGTAAGAAAATAGAAAGGGTTGGACTCAGGGAGTGGCACTGAATCTGGCTTTGCCCTTTGCCAGCTGTGTGACTTTGGGCAAGTTCTTTAATTTATTTTACTGTCCTAAGGTGGTTATCTTCAACTAGAAGTGCCTGTCACATAGCAAGTGTGCCAGCAAGATATCTGAATGAACTAGCTTATCTTCATAACCATCTCTAACCTATAAGGGCTGGCGATAACTACCTATCATCCATTTTTATTCACTGTCCCTCCCAAATTCAGTATTTTTCTTCCAGATAAGTCTCAATCGTCTCTCCTCTCTGTCTCTCATTCTTTCCTCTCTCCTCCCTCTCTCATTCCAGGTCAAAAACTTAACTAGGGGCTCCTGGGTGGCTCAGTCGGTTAAGTGTCAGACTTCAGCTCAGATCATGATCTCATGGTTCGTGGGTTTGGGCCTGTGTTGGGCTCTGTGCTGACAGCTCAGAGCCTGGAGCCTGCTTTGGATTCTGTGTCTCCCTCTCTGCCCTTCCCCTGTTTGCACTGTCTTTCTCTCTCAAAAATAAACAAACATTAAAAAAAATAAACAAAACAAACTTAACTAGAACCTACTAAACCATCCGGCCTCAGGAAAAATAAATCCTGTTAGGTATACTAGATAAGTATGATTTAGAATATTAAAGGCAGCGCACACCCAATGATAAGGGTGGGAAGAAAACTCTGTGACTGAAAGGAGTGGTGGAGGTTGTCTGCTTCTGCAGAGCAGGGCTGTGCAAGCTCCAGAGACAGACAGATCTGGTTAGAAAGTGCTTATGCTGACCTGAAACAGGGTTCCCCATAACTGATATCTACTGGTCCCTGTCCTACCCAATGGAGAACCTGACACAAAAGAAGTTGGCTTCTTCTGCTCCATTGACACAATGGCCATGGAGCAGTCAACTTGGGAGAGTGTGACTTGGGGTATGGCAATTAACGGGAGACCATGCCTATAGACAGCCTCACAGGAAGTCATAGCTGATAGCTGACAATTTTTAATTCAGTGCCCACATATGCAAAGCAGTTTAGAGATATTATTTCTAATCCTCATAACTGGAGGAGTAATCATTCCCTTCTTATAAGTGAAGAAACAGGCTAGAAAACAGTAAATTTGACATGTAAACTCAAGTCGTCTGGATTCCAAAGTTTGTTCTCAAATAAGTCACACCTCTGGAGCCACACACAAACCAGGGGTCTCCGTCGTTGGAGTCATTAGCAACAGGCAGCCCAGCATTGTGGACTATGGAGCCAGATTATGAAGGCTAAAATCCTGGCTCTGCCACTTCCTAGCTATGTGACCTTAGGCACGTTACTTAACCTAATTGTAACTTAGTTCCCTTGTCTGTAAATTTGGTTGTTGTATGGAGATTACTTGTTTGATTTTTATCTAATAAACGTCTATATGCTACTTAGCATGTGCTGGGTACTGTTCTAAGCACTCAGTAGTAACATAATTAGAGAGGTATCAATGAGTTCACATGTGAATACTGGCTTCAGCTTTCTTTATCAAAAAGAAAGTATGGACATTTATTCCTTTACTCATTAACTCTCTTCCATGTGTAGGGTGAGGCACGTTTTTAGTTTCAAGCACAGCACTGAAAAACCCAAAGTCCCTGATTCATGGTGTTTATGTTCTAGAGCGTAAGAAATAACCACCAAACAAATAAATACGCAATCATAAGCATACATTATGAATCTGCATGGAACGAAGTAACAGAGGTATTCTATTCTGACTGACTTCCCTGTGCACAGCCTCATTTTATCAACTTGATACCTTGTATTCTTAAATGTTTCACAACAAGCTCTGGGAGGTTAAGGGAGAGGAGGGGAGTCTGATTTGTAGCATTTGCTAATTTCAGTGGTGTTTTTCCTTCATATAGATACAATAAATCCAACTAACTTCCAGATCAAAGATAATAATAAAACATAAGAAAATGATTAGGGAGGAATGAGTTTTGACTATTTACTACCTCCGTTTTTAGTATAATTTAATTATAAGTTTATCTAATTTAATTTCTAATAATGACTATGTTTAACAGTTGGTTCTTGAAATCTCAAAAATTTAACTATTGGCTTTTGGGAACTAGTATGAACTGGTTTCCCATACTACTGTTTAGGGTACATGGAGAGGGGGGACAGTGTCAGAGGGAAATGACACTGAGTCAGTGAGGTGTCATTATGCACGTGGACCCTAACAGAGGTTCTTGCTCTTCTCCAGCAAGCCCTGCCTTCATGTACACAGAGGAAGCACTGCTCTGTAAACCTAACTGCATTAGTACAAATACAGTAGCAATTCTGGTATTCTTACTGGACCAGGTTACTCATGCAGAGATACTTTTAGCTCTATAATCCTTAGTGAATATAATTTATGTCCTTGGTGCTCTGAATATGGTAGAGCTCCTTCTGCACAAGTAACACCTTCAGGATGTAATTCCTTCCTGTTACCCTACAGATGGATTGTCAGTTCTGAAAAGCATTCGCCTGAGGCCTCTTGTCTCTTATGGCTCAGATGCTTCTGAAAGGGCCATCCACAGAAGAGCCTAAACCAGAGGCTGTGAAGGCCCTGGCCTCAGAGGAGAGGCAGGGTGGGGGTGGAGGAAACTTCTTCCCTCTTCCACTCAGGATTTGTACATTCCTCTCCACAAGGCTGAGGACAGAGAAAAACATCTTCTGTTTTTCCTGGTAAGTTAAATATCTAAAGTAATCTAAAGAAACATCCTAAGGACAGAAATACGTAAAGAGAAAATTTTTTCTCAATCCACCCCTCCCCCAAATCCTAAATTTCACTTAGTAATGGTGGCTGGAACAGGAAGTGGAAATACCATGAGAAATTTTACTCTTGCCACATTTCCAATGCTTTACAAAAGCAAACACTGGAAATCTCATCAGAAAACTTGACCTTACAGGGTTGATAGCTCTGTGCCCAAACCAAAAGAGTATGGGAAGCTGGAGGAATTTTCAGATAAATATTCTAGCTCTTCCGAAGCGACTCTTTGGGAAAACTGATTATTTGGAATATACAGCTGCAACTTTCAGAAAGAAATTACTCAAAACTAAACAACGAGGCTTTTGAGGAATACGTTACTCCATACATCTACTATAAATTATTTTAACCATAGATGTACAGAACTGTTTCTGAGCCAGGGATTTTAGCAGAATCACCAGAGAGTTTTTACAAACTACAGATGCTGGACCTTGCTCTAGACCTACTGAATCACAATCTCCAGGGGATGGGACTCAGGGATGTATGTTTTTGAAACACTCTACAGTTGATCCTGATTAAGACACTGGTTAAGATCCACTGGACTATAGATTATAGGCAAATTGGGCTGTAATGTATAATCCAAATCCATGGACTGTTAAAACGGGACATTCTCTCTTGCTTCTTTCCGGAGAAGCAATCCAGCAGCCTGAAATGGTTAACAGCCTGGGACTTAGGAGCTGTGTGTTCAGAATTGCCTTTGCCACTAATTAACTGGGAGACCTTGGTCAAGTCACTTGGTTTGTTCTTTCATTCAACAGATATTGGGCCTCTGTGATGTGCCAGGAACTGGGTATATATTAATGGGGGGGGGGAGGGGAGATGTTCCTGCCCTTATAAGTCTTACTGACTTTAATCAAAGAAACCTACAAACTTATGTACAATTTTACTTGGGGTGGCTAAGCTTTAGTTTCTCATCTGGAAAATGAAATATCACTTTTTTAAAAGTATTTCTTCTTAAAATCATAAATTTCTTGTCCCAACTTCCACATAATGTATGTTTTAAGTTCACTAGCTGAGGGAGAAAACACAATACCACAAGCTACTAGGAATTCAGTAATTATTTTAAGTGAATTAACATTTTATCATCATAATGCATCTATATAATTAGAAAAATAGTAGCACATATTGTGTGAGATGTATTATTTACTCAGTTTGTCGAAAACATTTGCTGCATATATGGATTTGTTAACCTTTTGCAATAATTTTGTGGCCTCCCAGGGATCCAACATGCAGAGGTTAGGAACCTATGGACCACATCGATGATGTGAAACGCATGGTACCTGAGTAGTAATGTCCCTTTTCTTCCACAACAGACATCACTGTCAATGACTGCATCTGTTGCCTCCAGGGAGCCTGGGACTCAGCCTCAGAACCCTTCTCAACACACTGTTCCAGATGGTCCCTACCAATTGTTCGGCGCTGGCAAACAGATGAAAAATTATCTGTACCCCCTGGGCTAAATGCCTCCTAACACCCTGCCCGGCTTTAAAAATATAGGATACATGTATTCAGTTCTGCTGTCTTGAGAAACACCCCCTCCATATAAAAGTACTCCAAATATTTGAAGACATCCATGTGGTCCCTAATTTTCCTTCTTTTGGGATTAACAGCTCCAGATCCCTTATCTGTTCCTCATATTCTGTTCTCCTGACCCTCCTGGAGCACCTATAACACTCATTCCAGGATACATATTTGTGAATACTTCTCTGAGGAACAAGCCGAGAGTAGAGCACATTGTTTTGTTTTGTTTTTTCACTTCCCATGACAGCCATCAAGACAGGTGTTCAGTGAATGAAAGGTTACACTACAAACACTGCTTAGCACTGAAACTTTGATTGAGTACGCTAGCTTTTATGCATTAAGCTTATGAATACTGTCGTCTACATTGAGAGGTAGTCATTTTTATTTATTACAATTATTAAGTCATTATTTATTGAATTTTAAAGATTGCCTTAGTTTGGGGGGAGCCATAGCACACCTATGACTCATATGAAGTTTCTTGCCAACAAAAACACTCAAGTGTTTTTCTTTAGAATCTTTCTTAAATGGGTAATTCTTATTTTTCCAATTATCAGCAGTGCGAGCTTCCAAGCTAACCTCCCTTAAGATTGGTTCGTTGGGCAATGCCAAAGCAGTCATCAAATACTGTATGACCCTGACACTGAGTGTTTGCCTCTCCAGGAATTCAGACGCATAAAAATTAGAATGACCTTCACTGACAGCTGTTGGACATTTAGGTTAATTTGCCTTCCATGCCTAACTTTCTCTTCTAAGTAAAACTGCCCACTGGCCTTTTTATTTTCCCTGGGGGTGACGATGACTACTGCTCCAGACCCACTGGGAATTCATCCATAAGCATGCCAGTAACCTCTGATACCTTCTCCTGCTAAGGGCTTTGCCAAAGACAATAGCTATCGGCTGAACCACTCAGGTCTCCTCTCTCAAAATTTGATCAGGAAGCAGAGAAGGAATTTTCTAGTCTGTAGAACAACAGGAAGAAGCAGCCACGTGTGCTGCAGCTGAGTTACATTAATAGAAGCACAGAGACCTCTGCTGAGATATTTGGACCCACCTTGATTTCAACCCCATTCTCTTTGGACCCCAGTCCTATCATGGCTTCTGTTCTTGCATTTCCTTGCGATCCTATCCCTTTATTAGGCCATATGTATCCTAGACCCCTGTCCCTTCCCTTGAGCTACCGAAGCCTATTAACATAGATTCTATTTGTGCTGAGCATGGTGCCAGGTGTTCGCACCCATGTTACCGTACCTGTCTGCACAATGCCTTGTTCATCTGGCTCTGGGTTTCTAAACCTTTGCCTGCCTTCTGATTTTTGCTGTTTTTCTTTTCTTTAGTGGGCTGTGGTTCACACGTTAGTCCATTGTTATACTTTATATCCATTCTGGCTTAGACCCTCCTGACCCCCATGGAACTAACGTCCCTGATGCTTCTGGCCCCTGGGCCTCTTGGGCACGTTGCCCTGGTCCTGCCCATCTTTAGCGCACAGGGGATGTCTGCCTAGTTCCCCAGGTTGTGACAAGGGAGAGGGAATGTTACATGTGGGTGTGAAAGGAACTAATTATATATTCCTACTTAGTATGTCCCTCTCCAAGTATGATGATTTCCTTACAGCCAATGTTTTCATCCGTATATTCACAAAACAATGCCAGAAACCTCAGGAAATTATTAAGAAGCAATTTATCTTCAAGTTATCTATCACTGAAATATATATATAAATATATATAAATATATTTAAAGAATATATATATATTTAAAGAAAAGCCATGTACTAAAACGAGTGCTTACTAAGAACACTCGATTCATTTAAAATACCCTCCCCCCCCAAATATTTATTTTCCTCCAACTACTCCTTGACTGCTGCTTAGCACTCCTTTTACTAAGCTCTTGGTGCTCTCTCAGCACGTGCTTCACTGGAGCCATTCCCAGCCTCTCCAGCCCCTACAAGCTCCCCACGGAAAACTGCTTCTCTAGAGATGATCTCCTTTTCTTTGAAATAGAGGCCATAAGAAGTCATCTCCTCCTAGGTATCTGTGTATTTACACCATCCTTTCTTCCTTCAAAAAGTCTTGCAAACAGGAAGGGACACCTCCACTCGTGCTTCCTTCCCATCCCCCCTTGTCTCCAATGGAAATCAAGACCTTACCTCACTCTCCAGCCCAACCTCCCCAGGCTCATGGCTTCTCACCTGCTAACCACAAAAGCTGGGTTCACAAAGGACCTCTAGGGTTTAGAGTTTTTATCACGGTTCAAAGGTATCTATGGCAACGACGCAGGGAAGAACAACTGACAGGGCTCCCCCTCACCTCTCCTCCATGCCCGTCCTTTCCTTCCTGCCCTCCTCCCACACTCACTCACTGCCTGCTGTTTTCTGGGCTTCATCCTAAAGCTGGAGCATTGCAAATTGTCAGTGTCATGTCAGGAAAGCCCTTGTGTGGACTGGAGGGGGAGGAGCTAGAGAAGCTGGGAGAGATGGAGGACTGGGGGTAGGGAAGTTAGGGAGGCCACAGGGGTCAGTCACAGGAAAGCCATCTGGGGATACTAAAGACTGAGGGAAACAGAGAAGAAGAGGCCAGCTCCATGGAGCAGTCTGGTCTCAATACCAACAGGAACCACAGCCAGGTGCTCCTGATTACCTCACCCTCTCTCCGAGGCCCAGGCTTGACATGCTGGGATTAGTTCCATGCTTTTGGCTGGAGGCAGAGAAGCTGCCTCATTTACTAAGGCCTTTCTGTTGTCAGCACCTTGTCATTGGTCTTCTACTCAACTAGATCTTCAGATTTCTTGGTTCCTGGATAGGCCTTGCACCACTGACAACCCATCTTATTGTGCCTCGTGATCCTTGTGTTCTCTTGGTCACTGATCACCAAGGCCAAAATTTAGACACACTGGGGTGGAAGAGTATTCTCTGGTCTCTGGGCTCAGGATTCTAGAAAGAATTAGGATTCAGAAGGGACCATTCAAGGTATCTGAGGAAGGAACAGATAATCAGAGATACTAGGTAAGAAGTGGAGGGTACCAGTCAAGATGAACACAATGTCCAGAGGCCTCGGAGTGCACACAATTTGAAGCGTATCGCCTACAGAAAAGGGGGTCAAACAGCCTCATCTCATTTGGACATCTCAACTACTATGTGAGGTAGGAGAAGCAGCAGAATGTCCATTCCACACATGAGGTCGAAGAGTTGATGCCTTCCTCAAAGGCCTGGGCTATCTGCGAGGGGAACTAGTGCTGGGACTGAGCTCTCATGGTGGTGCTCCTGAGTTAAGCCTGAGCTACAAGTATTTCTTTAAATTACCCAAGGACTCAGAACCTATGGGCATCTCTCTAAAGACAAATTTGGATTAGCTTCATAGATGAAGGACTTTCAGTAAGTATCTAATAGTTCTATTTTTAGGCTCTGAGAGAATTTACCCAGATAACTCTTTTAAAGTCTGAAAATTCTTTGGCGACATCTAACCTCCTTAGACCTACCATGCTATTTTCATACCACTTGGTCAGCATTTTCCCCTGTCCCCCCACCATGGCCTCACCCCTGCACATTTCCAAGACACGTGATAGACTGCAGGCAGACGGGGATTGAGCGAATTCCTTTAGATGACCGCCTCTACGTCACTTTTCTGCCTTGCTAAAGAATCACTGAAGAGGGGCGCCTGGGTGGCTCAGTGGGTTGGGCGGCCGACTTCAGCTCAGGTCATGATCTCACAGTCTGTGAGTTCGAGCCCCACATCCGGCTCTGTGCTGACGGCTCATCGGAGCCTGGAGCCTGCTTCGGATTCTGTGTCTCCCTCTCTCTGCCCTTCTCCTGCTCACTCTATGTCTCAAAAATAAATAAACTTTAAAAAAAAAAAAAAAGAATCACTGAAGAGCAGCCATGATACCATGAAGATACCATGAGGTTGTCTCCATGACAATCATATGCGTTTTGAAGAAAAGGCCTACCGAGGGGCACCTGGGGGGCTCAGTTGGTTAAGTATCTGACTCTTGGTTTCAGCTCAGGTCCTGATCTCATGGTTTCTGGGATCGAGCCCCCCATTGGGCTCTGTGCTAACAGCCTGCTTGGGAATCTCTCTCTGCCCCTCCCCTGCTCATGCTCTCTCTCTCTCAAATAAATAAACTTAAAAAAGAAAAGAAAAGGCCTACTGAGGTGCATTTTAGGCTTATCAGACTAGAGAATACCCAGGCTGGACTCAGGACAAACCTGTACTATCTGCCACAGAGCAAGAAATCCTGAGGCCAGTCACAGAAGCCAATCAGAATTAACAGCCTCACCGTCAGGACATGCTTTAATGTATCCCATTTAAATCCTTTATGCTGCAATTTGAACCTGGTTCTTCTCTTTAATGTAAGAATTGCATATTTATTTAAAGAAATTTTTCAATTTGAACTATTTAATTTAATCTATTTATTCCATTGGCTTTGAACAATGGAAACAACCCAGCATGTTACCTAAGGATCGGTCCATTCTACTTTCCTTGTGTGTACTGACATCAAATTCTTATTTGTGACTTTTTGTTCCAGACTTTGCCATTATATTTCTCTTTATTAAACAATTTTATTTTTTTTTAATTTTTTTAACATTTATTTATTTTTGAGACATAGAGACGGAGCGTGAGCAGGAGATGGGCAGAGAGAGAGGGAGACACAGAATCTGAAGCAGGCTCCAGGCTCTGAGCTGTCAGCACAGAGCCCGACGTGGGGCTCGAACTCACAGACCTTGAGATCATGACCTGAGCCGAAGTCGGCCGCTTAACCGACTCAGCCACCCAGGCACCCCTTAAACAATTTTATAAAATGAATTTTTTTTTGTACTGCAGTTTCATTGTGCTCCGTTTACCTCCCCATTTGGGGAGATGTGTTCTAGCTAATATTCAACTGGGGGAAAGTAGCACAAAGAGCCGCCTAAAGTTCAATGCAGAGTAAAACATGAAATCCCCTTGCTCCCTCACATCACTATAGAAAGTCCAACACTATTTCAAAAAAAATGCCTTCTTGTGGTTGTTGGGGGATGGGGAGCACACAAGGAAGAGAGGAGAGTGTGGTGGCAGCAAAGTTTGAACTTTCAGGGATTTGGAAATCTTGGTTTCAAAATGGAATTTATCCTCAAATCCCAAGATTATAGATTTCCTTCCAAACTGCATTCCCTACATGGTTTAGAGAAAGTTGAAAAAGAAATTGCTCTCCATATTTTGATTGACATTAAAAACACTGTGAAAATAGTTTGGAACTTGATCTCTTTGAGGGAAGGACAATAATCAAACTACAGCTTTCGCTCGCAGCCCTTTCTCCCACACTTACTCAGAACTGTTCCAGGAAAATTCACAGGGAACTCTGTTCTCATATATCACTTCTAGGAGGAGAGAGTCATTCTCAAGAAAATTATCCCCAAATTCTAAATACAAAGAAAAAAGATTATTTAATGAATCTCAACACAAAGCCACCTCACTCGACAGAATAAAATCAAATTGAGTCAGTTGTTTGGAGCTGGAAACCTTTAATATCCAGCTTTATTTAAAAATTATCAGACTTGCCCTTCTTGCCACACACCACCTAGTCCTCCCTCGAGCTCTAGCCATACACGCCTGGTTTTGCCGAACACATTAGAAAGATTTTACTATTCCAGTTTACAAGTTCATCTGCATAGCCCTGTTAACAGAAGGGATCTATGAATACCAAGTACTTTGTTCTCATCCACTTTTTTTGACCATGTATTACCATAGCACGAAAATTCCCCCACCCTTTACAATCAGCTCTTTCTAAAAGGAATTCCAGGCTACTACCAACTGGCTGCCTTGTACTACTGTTTAAGATGCCCAAATATGTCTGACTATCTTGAAATAAAAGCCTGCTTCTCCCTTTCTGGAACACGCTTGCAAACTACATCTTTTCAAATTCTCTAGTCAGGGGCACACTTTCAAACAGAAAAATAAGATTTGTTAAGAAATAGTTGGGTAGGATGTGAAATGCGATTTCTAAAAACACACCCACTAGCACATGCATTCTCTCATTATTAGGTTTTATAGGAAACAGACCTTGGTAGGCATCTTCCTGTCTTGGCAAATATCAGATCAGTTACATTAACCCAACTGGTGCTAAATGCTCTTTCCCTGAACTCTGACCTTCTTTCTTTGCAGCTCGAAAGTCCAGTCTTAAATACTGGTAGCGGAATAATATGTAAATTCCTACTTTTTAACTTCTCGTTAACCTAAAAAGTTGTTGTTTCTAAAGCAAAACCTCTATAAATCTCTGGTAATAAAAGATGCAGGCGAGACCACTGTTGTGGGCAGACTGGCACGGCATGCCTGCTGACCCTGGCCCGTGGCTATCAGGTAGAATCCCCATCGCACTCCTAAACAAAAGGCTTTCCTTATCAAGGTTGCCGGTGGTCCCCGAGTGTAAGTCTCTCTGTGATCCCTCCCCCGTCCCAACTCCAAGAACAGAACTTGAAATCTCATCCTGTTTGTCTTCCGGGAACATCTGCAGGGCAGCAAAGCCCAGTCTGGCTCTGAGAATTTGCATGGTTTATTGGCTTTTACAATCTTGCATCTCCAGCTACCTTAAGCAGGAATGTTGACTGAAACCCGGAGAAAGCCCCCAGACTCTCTGGAAGAGATTAAAAGAAAGCCCTCGGTGGCTTACCTCGCAGGCTGCAACTTCTTCCTGGGGACTAAGTCGGAAAGGAAGGACTGATTTCTCTAGCAGGAGCACAGCAAGAGGGCAGACAGGCAGGCAGCCTAATACACACTGCTCTATTCAATAAAACTCCAGACCGCCCTTCCTTAGCCCCTCCCAGAAGTCCATGCTAAGTGAACACATATCCCCTATGTTTACAGTCGGCAGTCGGTGGTATGCATTGTCCTGTAGTTTTTCTAATAGGCAGCCAATGACGACACCCCGGCCGAGGTGGATGCAGCCTGCCTGTGGAGATGCCTGTCATTCCCTAGGCATGCTCAGGAAATCACTCATCAGAAAAACCAAGACCTAAAAAGCTCTGAAACTGCGTGCAGGCTGCCAAAACCAGCCAGCTACATGCCCTTTTTTGGTTATCCTTAGCAGGGCCTCTGGAAGTGAATCCATTGTCAGGAACAATCATAAGAAATGTTAATCTTGGAGAAAGAGGCTGTCTTGTAGAACACAAATGCAACTTTAAAAAGAAAGCACGGTCTATGAAAGGAGAAGTTAACAGTCCATACGTTTAGTGGGGTGGGGGTGGGGAAGGCTTTTTAATTGAGGGAGCCTTAAAAGCATACTTCTTTTAAAAGTAGCCATGTATACAAAATGAAATTAAGTTGTTCTACAATTTTAAAGCCTGCAATGGCCAGGACCCAGGTCTGGTGTACAGACTAAATTCTAACCTGAAAGAGGCACAGCCCCCTAAAAATATGTCTACATGTGTTATAAAAACAACTGACAAAAAAAGCTTAGGTCTTTTTTAGTAGGTAATGTTTTCCAGAATAAGTGTAGTGCCAGAAACTCAGCCAGGCAGGGTCCTACAGGCTTGGCAATCCTCACTGGTTTTCCACATCACCTCCCTCTCCACCTCCCCTTTGTCTCCTTGGATTTGGCAACAGGAGACATTGCAAGCAACTCCACACAACAGAGAGGGTGTGAAGAGACCCAGCACTTCCTCTGGGACTGGAATAGACAATGCATATGCCCACGGAGATGACACTCTGTTCTAGCGACTTCTTGAAAGTGCTCCAACCAAGTCTTCCTTGGGAGGATGTGTGCTACGAGAGGGTCAGAATTAGGCAATTCTGAATCCGCATGAAGTGAACTGGCCCATGTGTGCATACAACCTGTGGCCTTGTATTTCTCAACAAAGAATTCACTCAGCTTGTCAATCAGTACTTAATTTGACAGTCACAAAAACAAAAAATTAGGAGCACTTACTATTTGTCAGGCCAGGAACTAGGTGCTCTGTTTCCTTATTGCTATGTGTTTGGAAACAGGGAGACCAAGAAGACAAAATATTTTCCCTGGCTAACTGTAAGTCCACAAGCTTGATCTCAAAAACCTTAGGTTTTATACCGTATAAGCCTATTTATGAAGATCTGACTTGAAAATAATCTCTACCTAGGAACAAGTGCCTGCCCTTTGTGCCTTATATTGAAGATTTGGGAAATAATTGATCCACCTGGGTGGTTTCCTTCTTCAGGCCTCCAGCATTAGTGAGTTACCCAGAGGCAACTATACCAAGCCTCTGCTCATCTGTTTCTTGGGAAGACTGCCCGTGCCTTCTTCCCAACTGCTACTGCAGCACAGCCTAAAAAAGCTACAGAGCAGGCTGCCAGGCAAAGGGAGAGGTGAGCTTCAAGCCTCCCAAGTTAGAACTCAGAATGCACTTTCCCAGGGAAAAAGAATAAATAATGACTGGTGGGAACGGTACAGTCAATGCAGCATTTCGAGGACACTATGGCTTAACCAGGCATTTGAGGAGCACCACCGTTTATAAACTTGTTCCTACGGTAAAATGTTTTCTGATCCCAAGTGAGTGATTTGGAAATAAACTTTAGGAACACAACCGGTTTTGCTACTGGGATGTCCCATATCTGCACAGGTTGTAAAGACAGAATAATAGTGCATAGTCTGGTAAACTGCTGAGCTTGGAGATGTTGTAGCACAGGCATCAGTGACCTCTGAAAACGACTCAGGTGGTGATGTCTGTGTGAAGATATGACCTGTGTCCAGAGATGTTTGGGGCCCATAGTCTCCAGGCCATGTGGTCCGTGACTCAGTGAGGCCTGTTTTAATGCACTGTTTTCCATGGCCACTGCTGATTCAATCCTAAGCCACATTCTTCCCGCTTGTGTGAGTAATGCCTTTTGGTTAAACAGGATCAGGGCGTAATTTGCAATCTATGAATAAAATAAGTACCAGCTTTCCAGAGGAAAGAAAAGTTGCACTACAAATGGGGAAAATATTATCAGCAGGAAACATGGAAAGGACATGTATTTTGCATGGTTTTTAGAAGATAAATGGCTAAATATTTTTGGGTTCTGTCTTTAGAAAAGAGAAGTATGTTTCCCTAGATAAATTTTGAATACCTCGCTTTTGGAGTATAGTGGATGAGCAATCGTTCAGCCTTTTTTTGTGTATTTGAAAATAGACACTGTGCAAGAATCATATGGTTGGAAGGATAATTCAACAAATTTCATCAGTAAAAAGAAAGAAAAAGATAGATGTCGCCAATCTCTACCATGAGAAACTTCACTTTCATAGTATTTACTTTTTCCAGAAGTCATTTGTAAACAACACTAAAAATACACAGAATTTATACAGGAAATTTTTGTGGAATATATTTCCCACTTAGACCATCCCAGATAAAGAACAGCTTGTCTAGCATAGGATACATCTACCTAATCAAACCATAACAAATCTAAAGAGACATTTAGAAACATCTGGATGATTCATTGTATTTTTTCGGTTCCAGCTGAGTATTTGCAATCATGTAGATAAGTAGTGAGCAATTACATTTTGCTTGCAAGTCAGTTTGGGAAAAGTGAAAGCAGGCCACACCTTTTTCATTCAAAAAAAGAATTGCTTCATTTAGTTCCATAAGAAAATACATTTTCCAGCTTAAAATATTTACGTTATTGAATAAAACAGATCTTTTCAACATTTTAAAAGGCAGCAAAATGCCCCCCCCCCGGCACACACACACACACAACACACACACACATCTTTTACCCAAATGAAGTATTTCCAGAAACTCAAGTTTAGAAAACAATGAAATCAGACTGGTAAAATGTTGATGCCAAAACTCGACAACAAAGATAGCACAAAAAGAGGAAAACTATACTAAGTAGATTTCTGAGCCTAGATGAAAACAATTAGCACCCTGAATCCAACAGTGCAAAAACAAGATAAGGCCAATGCAGAGATGGTACAAACCTGAAAATCTAGCGATGTATTATACAATGGAAGCAGTTAAAAAGTTAAAAAAAAAAAGACAAAAGAAAAGAGAAAGATCATCTCAATAGATAAAAAAATAATACGTAGTAAAATTAGTAGTCTTATATAGAAAACAACAACAACAAAAAAAAAAACAGCACCATAATCTTTCTAAACATGTAATAAGAGACCTTTACCAGAAAGCTATAGCAAACCCCATGCTTAGTGATGAAATGGTAAAGTATTCTCATTATAATCAATGAAAAGGCAAGGATGACGATCATCTCTCTACAATTAAAAATGGGGTGAACGTCCTAACCAAGACAAAGATGAAGAAAAAAAGAAATAAGACCTATTGGAATTAGGAAGAAAACAAATGTCTTTATTTGCTATGATAGGATCACGTGGGTAAAAAGTTCAAGTGAATCAACAAATATATTAGAATTAATAAAAGACTTTAGCAAGATTATTGGAAGCAAGTTCAGTATGCAAAACTCCAGAGTTCCTGTAACCAGCTGTCTTTAATTTTCAAATATAATGGAAAATAGATGATTCATATTAATAACAAAAGTGTGCATTACTTGGGAATAAATGTAACAAAATAGTGCAAGAAAACTGAAGAGCTGGATTTAAGGAAATAAATGGGCCGCATAAATGGTGAAATATATCACTTTTACAGATGACAAACCTCAAAATTATAAAGATGTAAATTCTCCTTCAATTAACCTATGCAGCATTTATTATTCTAACTAAAATCCCTAAGTGATATATTTTGTAGAACTTAACAAAACAATCCTAAAATTCAGATGGAAAAGTAAAGATCTAAAAATAAGTACTGAGATTTTTATAGAGCAATTCTAATTAAGATGAGTACTATTGCGATGGGAATAGACAAATAGATCAGTAGAATAAAGTGGAAACCCTAGAAACAGTCCCAAGCATATATGGAAACTCCTAAAGTAATAGCAGGAGACATTACCAATCAGGAAGAAAAGGGTGGGCTATTCTATTAATGGTAAGGTTACCATCGATTATGTAGAATCAATAAAGTTAGATTCAAAATTCCCGCCCCATACTAAAAGAAACTATTACATGAAAAAAGAAACTTTAAAATGATTAGGAAAACTGTAGATGAATCTTTTTATGATGGAGTATGGAAGGATTCTTCAACATAAAAAACAGAAGTTCAGATGGAAACACTGAAAACTTCGAGGAGATGGTTAGATTTGACAGAGTAAATGCACAATATGCAATTACTTCTGCTCTTTCCCAAACCTCACCAAAATGATAGCACAGACATAAAAAAATCATCAGTAAATCCTACAAGGCAAAGAATACTGGAAGGGAGTCAACGCAGAGTCTAGATGTCAGCCAAATTTTGGAATATGGAAAATGGACAGATGGCTGGTAATTGACTTAACAGAACTAAGAAACTGAACTCTGGTCCTGTGGAGTGGAAGGGCTGGTGGATGAGAAAGAAACCAACTCAAGCCTCAAAACCAGGAAAAAAGGATTTGGAAGCCCCAGAAATCTCTGAGGGTGAGGGATGAAGCAGAAAACAGGTTTGGTTGGAAATGTGAGTAAGAGGGTGCCTGGGTGGCTCAGTTAGTTAAGTGTCTGACTTCACCTGAGGTCATCATTTCACGGTTTATGGGTTCGAGCCCCGCAGTAGGCTCTGTGCTGACTGCTCAGAGCTTGGAGCCTGCTTCAGATTCTGTGTCGCTCTCTGCCCCTCCCCCACTCACACTCTCTC
This sequence comes from Paguma larvata, assembly GCA_030068075.1. Taxonomy (NCBI): domain Eukaryota; kingdom Metazoa; phylum Chordata; class Mammalia; order Carnivora; family Viverridae; genus Paguma; species Paguma larvata. The sequence goes on along the minus strand of CM057834.1, from coordinate 85,254,011 downwards.
TGTCTCTCAAAAATAAACATAAAATTTTTTTTTTAGAAAATCTAAGTTAAAAGCCCAGATCTAGAACCCTCCAAGCCCCAACACAACTAGGTGAACACCCCTCTTTCAATCAGACAGAAGCTCAAAGTTTATTCTCTAAAGGGAAGTGCTGCTCTCAGAATGTCAGGCAAAACAGTGGACAGGGAAGAGGCTGCGAACTGAAAACAAAACTGAAACGTAACTATATTCAGTGAACACCGGAATACCCTCGGTTTCCTCACTCTCCAGGCTCCCGGGACACCAACAGTCAGGTTTGTACTCCACAGAAAGGAAATTAGAGGATTCCACTCTAGGGAAAGTGGCATGCCCATAGAAAAAAGAATTTTAAAGGCACAGACACTGAAGGACCCCTGAAATTTCTGGCTCATTGCCCAAGGCCCTTTAGTGAACTTGTGCACAGGAACTCCCAATCGGCTGTTTAGCACCTCATACTTAAATATGAACATCAAGTTAAGGAAGAGGGTCTGAAAGAGAAACTTGAACAACAGAAAAAGAAATTCAGAGGAAAAACAGGCAAGGTGAGAAACAGAAGTATAGTTCAAGAAAATTATAATTACTATTCGCAGAGGGATATGATATGATACTGTTGCCACCGAACAAGAGAAAGATGCTTTAAAAAGGCAGTTTCGGAGAAGAGGAAAAAACTCTTGTAAATGAAAAATACTGCGGCAGAAAGTTATAAAAATTCAATTCAAGAAATGTTAAGATACAGTTTTAAAAAAACATGGCAGAAAATTAGAAGAAAAAGGATGGAAAAAAGATAATAACATTAGAGAATCAGTCAAAAATCCAACATATGAGTGTTCTAGAAAAAGAGGAAAGAGAAAATTGTGGGAAAGAAATTATCAAAGAAATAAAACATTAAAATTTTCCAAATCTAAAGGATATGTTTCCAGATTCAAAGGGCCCACTGGGCGTCCAGTATAATGAATGAAAACATATTTAATTCTAAAGTTATCAAGTTCTTGGGGTTTTATGTTCCATCCAAAGGTGGGGGAGGAGTCGGGGTTGAAACTAGAAACCAAGACAGAAGATAAGGATCAGAAAACGGAGAGTACAAAACCTATGACAGAAGTGAAGGGTAGTCCCGTGATGATAGTGAAAGAAAATTCTAGGACAATAGGTGGTCAAGAGAGCAACCAGTAGAGACTGAAGCAGAGGGATCCAGAGAGGATGTTTTCAGGAAAATTAGGTAGACGGATTACCTGATATTTTCTTGGGGAAAGCATCTGTGATAGATACATTTGAAATAAGTAAATGTAAGACTGAGGTCATGATAATTTCAGGAAAAACAAAATATTTGCATAAGAGAGGAAAAGGGATCATTGTATACTATATAGTTCAACTGTGAGAAAAATTTACACAGTCATAATAATGTAAATACTACACTTTGATTTCACCAAAACAATGATGTAATTAGATTCAAAGGATAACAAGCAAGAACGTGTCAGTAGGATGACAGAGGGTAAGAGAGCTAAATCCTCATTTTGTTTAGCAGGAAATCAATAGTTAATGTCTAGTAATGAAATTGTAATAGGTAGTAGAATTAGTATTTATTTGGGGATATGAAAATAAATAAATACCATCCTTCCCCCACCCCCTACCAAAACCAGTTCATTCATCCACTGAAAAAATATTAATTGGATGTCTACCACATGTCAGGGCCTGTTCTAGGCGTTGCTAGCAAAATACATTTTGATGGAGGGAGATAGATAAATACACTAACTAATAAATATATAATGTCATGCAGTGGGAGTGCTATAAAGAAATTGTAAAGGAACAAAGAAAATCAGGGAAGTCCTCTATGAAGAAGTTTCCAGTGGGGAGAGGAGTAAAATGAAGGGGCAAGCAGTGGGACTACATGAACGAACGGCATTCCCAACAGCAAGAACACAGGAGGTGTATATTAAGGAAAAACAAAGACTGCAGAATAATTGGGGAGGAGTGATCACCGATGGCAGATGGGATCATCTAGAGCCTTACTGCCATGGTAAGGACTTTGAGTTTTGTTGTAAATAAGATGGAAAGTCACTGGGAGGTTCTGGGCAGGGAGAGAAAAATCGCAATCACTCTGGTCGTCCTGTGTATAAGGAGCTGGGAGATTACCAGTGTAGAAGCAGGGGGAAACTATTGCCTCCTTACAGGCAGGAGGTGCTGGCTTGGACTAGGGCAGTTGTGGTCAGGAGACTGAGAAAGTACTGAATTTTGGACACAGCAGGACTCATTGCTGGTTTGGATGAGGAATATGAGAAAAAGAGAGGAATCAGGGATATCTCCTTTTATGGACTCAAGAGCTGAGTCAGTGGTGTAATTTAATAAACGGGGACCACTCAGGGAAGTGTCAGTTTGCAAGGGGGTGTGGGAATCACATTAGACATAATTTAGGCATATTAAGACGACCAAAGATATCCAAGTGGAAGTGCAGATAGGTAGTGTGATATACAAATCTGATGTTTCGGGGAGAGGATGGCGCTTGAGAGTCATCCATTTTTAGGTAGTGTTTTAAACTAGGACTAAGTTACCTGGAAGAAAGCCAATAGTGAAGAGAAGGCTATACAAAATGACACTCCAACATTTAAAGCCCAGAAAAGGAGAATGAGAAAAAGTTGATAGCTACTGCTTGGTGGGTGGTCAGGTATGAGACTGGGTGGGGAGGATGGTTACTGCTTTCCATTATAAGCCACAGAAGTTATTTGACTTAAAAGCAGGGTAATTTGTGATAGATTGGATTATTGAGGCCAACTAATCACTTCTTCTTTTAATGGGATTAAACACTCAGTCTTTGCCATGTGTCTTTTCAGGGCTCCCAGTAGGACTTGGCCTGTGATTTGCTCTGAATGATGGCACGCACCAGAGATGACGGCATGCCTGTTCAGAGTGGAAGCTGTAAGAGGCATCACGTTTTGTTCTTACCCCGAGCGTCTGCCCTTTGCCATGACAGCAAGCACCACAGAGTGGGTTGAATGGTGCACCTCCCACCCCAACATACACATTCATCCAGAACCTGCAAATGTGACATTATTTGGAAATGGGGGTCTCTGAAGATGTAATTCACTTTAGAATCTCAAGATGAGACCATACTGGCTTATCTAGCTGGAACCTAAATCCAGTGGCAAATGTCCTTATGAGAATAAGGTAGAGGGAGATTTGAGACATACAGGGCACAGAGGAGAGGCAGAAATGGGAGCAGTGTATCTCTGCAAGCCAAGGAATGCTAAGCTTCGCCAGTGACCACCAGAAGCTAGGAGAGAGGCATAGAACAGATTCTCCCTCAGAGCCTCCAGAAAAAGCCAGCAACCCTGTCAACACATTGATTTTGGACTCCAGGCCTCCAGAACTATGGGAGAATACATTTCTGTTGTTTTAAGCCACCCAGTTTGTGGTAATTTGTTACAGCAGCACAGGAAAACAATATGCCTCGGATCGTGTCCACTTTTCAGCTGGAGTTCCCAGTGAGCCCAGCTGGGACCAGCAAAGTGGCTACTGACCCAGGCCTTACGCAAAGGCCGTAAGAAATAATGTTTGTTGTTGTAAGCCACCGAGATTTTGTAGCATTTTTTACCAAGAAAAATCTAACTAACATTTGTATACATTAAGAAGTAAACTAAAGAAATTTAGTTAAACTAAAGAAAGTTTGGTTAAGACATAAAAACTTGTGTTAAACAAAAGTCACCATATACAAAGTGAAAAGACGAGCCAAGAGAAAATGTGCAATGTATAAATGATTAGAATCTAAAATATCCAAGAACGCCTAAAAATCAATTGAGGCAGAGAGCGAGAGAGAAAACAGAATCAGAAAATGGGAATAGGATGTAACATCCATGGAAGAGAAAATGCAAAGGCCAAAGTCCTTGAAATGATGCTCAACCTTAGGAGTATTCGGGAAAATGAAAGTGAAAACACTGACACCAGCTCACAGCCAACAAACTGGCGAAGAAAAAAAACATTTAATCTTGTAAAACTAAATGATGTTGGTAATGTGCAGAAAAAAATTCCCATGCATCTTTGATAAGAAAGTAAACTGACACAGCCACTTTGTAGAGTTACTTGGCAGTGATATTTAGTACATGCCTTTTCCATCCAGCAGAGAAGATACATCCTCTTAGGAAACTCACGTTCTTTACCAAGGAGGCATGCAAATGGCAGCTCATCAGAGTATTCCCTGCCATAGCGATACCACAAAATTCCCACATCAATCAGCAGGGGAAAGACTACATAAACGATGGTATAGGGTGGAATACTATATAGTAGCTAAAATGAATGAACTAGATGCACTTGGGTCTCAAAACCACATTATGTGGAAAAAAAGCAAGTTTCAGCTGGAATGATGCCATTCATATGAATTATTTATGGCTCCAGGCAACAGTAGACTAGAACCCCTCCAAATTCAACACAGTGGTTACCCATAAGAAGGTAGAGAGAATGATACTAGTCACAAAATCAAGAAACTTGAAATTCATCTGCATTATATAAGAGAAGACCTCAAGTAATTATGACAAAACTATTACATTTGTTAATTCTGCAGAGTATGTACACAGGTTGTATATTATGCTTAGACTTTTTTTTTTTTTTAAGAAACTGCTATACAAATGAAATTTCTCTCCCCATGGCACTAGTATCTGGTCACCCATGTGACACTGGGAAAGGTCGCTGCCCTTCTTTGTTCTCAGGGTAGCAGTACAGCTCACTCAGGACCAACCTGACTAGCAGAGAGAGAGGACCTGCCCTGAATGTGAAGTCCTCAACTTAATTACGCCTTTGTATTAAGGCTCTGACAAGACAGAATCAACAGTTACTCTTTAAGGGCTAACGACTTAAGCCATAGCCTAACTTAGTGCCTTAATGCCAACTGTTTTATGAATAGGGTACAGATAAAGTGAGGGCCAGCTCTGGTCCACTTTGATGGGTATAGAAGGATGATAGATGGGCTGGTCACTCAGAACCAGAGACCAGGTGGAAGAAGGTAGAAGAAGAAGGCTGCTGGCTGTCTGGGATAAGGGTGATGACCTGAAATACAAAGAGGGTGTCATCCAAGAAGTCCTAGTATGGATGAAGGAGCATATGAGACAAATGTCACCTTTTCCCACTCCCACTGAGTGGCCAATTCCTTCAGTCTCCCCATTGGAAATATCTGTCTCCCTACTTCTTGAGCTAGGGAGGATAACTGGATGTCTCTGTGATTTCCACTCTTCCCACATTCATTTCTACTGGATTTGCCCTACCTCAGAGAAAGTAAAATGGTTCCATCCATGAGAAATCCCTCTTGGTCTCTAATGGGTATCTGAGTCACTCAGAGCCATAGCCGGATTTCTCTCAGACAGCTGCGTTCATTCATTCATTCATTCATTCATTCATTCATTCATTCATTCATTCATTTAACCAACCTCCTAACATGGATTACCTACAAGGCTTAGTGTTAGGCTCTATGCCTTTTATAGTTTTGTAAAAACACCGCACCTACCTTTAAAGAACTGCTGGTCTAAAGAGGAAGCTCAGACATGTGCACAAGATAGACTCCCAAATGGCAAGTGCTGAGAGCACATGTGTTTACCCAGCTGTGTGTGTTTCCTCTTCCTGTCTCATGCTTAACGAAGGCTGTCTAATCCAACCAAGACCATGTGGTGAGACCTGGTGTCCCCTCCCAACCAGAAAGCCTATCCTTCTCTCATTTCAGGGGGGAAAAAAAGCCAATCTCATAATTGGCTTTGCATTGCAGACATACTTGTGAGGGGTGCAAATAAGAAAACATTTAAAATATTTGATCTATTTTGGGTGAGGTTTTGTAGCTTTGGCCTAGCAGAATGTCATCTGAGAGGCAGTGATTTCTCTTGGGGGGCAGATATTTTTAAGATCAAAAAAAGAAAAGAAAAGAAAACATTTTCAAAGAGATAGTGGAGTCTGGTAATACACAGGGAAAGATGGGTGTTTGGAACAAGCAAACTAACCATGCAGCATTGAAGAATCTGAGCACTCATCAAGCTATGCTGAAAGTTTGCTCCCTCTACGTCACAGAAAGAGTGTGCCCGAGACACCTCTGCCGCTGCACCATGTCCCCTCCTTCTGAGCCTTCACCCATGCCACCGTACATATCCTTGTACTGTCTTCACATTGCTCCCTGCCCTCTGTCTACAAACACGTCCAGGGCTCTGACTGACTCTAGTTTCTTCTAGCTTCATGCTTCTCTTTTCTTTGACTGTCAAGTTTCTCCAAATGACTAGTTCATGATGCAGCCCCACCATCCCCACTTCTTCCATGACCTTACTTCGTGGTCCCTGAACATTCTGACTTCAGCCCCCTCCCTCTTCTGAGAGGTCCTGTCTGTGACCCTGAGCAGCTGGACCCTTATGAGGTCCTCCCCGGCATCCTCTGACCCCCATGGGTTCTGTCTTTACCTCTAGTAGTTCCTGTCACTGATGGCTGGCCTGTTGTCTTACTTCTTTGGCCTCTTGGATTTTTCTTCCTGTTCTCTACCCTCAGTAAGGACATCCCCCAGCACCCAGGCCTGATCTCTCTCTTAGAGAATACCAGCATCTACTTCACAGGGCAGATGTAAGAATTAAAAGAGAGAAAGTGTTGATGGAGTTGCTTTGTGAACTAAATGCTTGATTACTGATGGGATAAATTTTATGCAGCACCTTTCCCATATCAGAGCTTTCTTTTCTCAGTCTTGGGAATAGAGGGATACTGTATAGGACACTGTTAGCTCCCCTTCCCTTGAAAGGGCCTTGCCTTCTGATGGCAGACACATATACTCGCATAAGTGCAGTGAAGTCATTATTTTAGTAGGGTTTTAAAAAAAATCTCATTTTTTCTCAGGTCTACAACAATTACCTCTTCTGATATGAAAATTTTAAAAAAATGTATTTAGCCCTGACCTCTAGCTTTATTGTGAATTCCCTTGCTTGGAAATCTTCGTACCATCTTACTACCAAAAGGATGAAGTCAAAACTTGGCGTAGCATCTAACCAACACCTACAATCACCCCTTTTCTTTTTTTTTAAATTTTTTTAACATTTATTTATTTTTGGGAGACATAGAGACAGAGTATGAGCAGGGGAAGGGCAGAGAGAGGAAGATACAGAATCTGAAGCAGGCTCCAGGCTCTGAGCTGTCAGCACAGAGCCCGATGCAGGTCTCAAACTCACAGATCGTGAGATCATGACCTGAGCTGAAGTTGGCCACTCAACCGACTGAGCCACCCAGGCGCCCCTACAATCACCCCTTTTCTTGCCTTTCTTAGATTCTCAATGCAAACACCCTCCCCTCCCACTCTTGTCAAGGGGCATACCTTCTGCCTATGACCTGTCACGGGCTTCTCCCCTTCACACTTACCTGTCATTTGGTACCAGCTCCAGACGCACCTCAATGCCATCCTTAAAATCTTAGCCTTTAGTCAATAACCATTTTCGGACCATCTGCAGAACCTGCTGTCAGACCTGTGCATTTTCTATTTATCAGTTACAGACTTGAATTACTTGATTTGATTTATATATATATAAATATATGATTATGATCAAATATATGATTAAATATGATTTATATATATATACACACATCCTAGATTGATTAATGACTGAGCGATCAATCAGTTAACAGTTAATTAATAATTAACAGATAGTTCTGGAGAGCCTGCTATGTGTTGTCAGCTCTATTAGTAGTGACACAGTGGTAAACAAGACATAGAGAACTTTTAGAAATAGAGGCCCTATCTCAAAATTATGGGCTATATATTATACCCATTTATCTCTTTCTCTCAACACTGCCTTTTTGGGCCAGAATTTAAAAATACAAACAAACAATTAAGATGCCTTGACAAAGATTATTTATGTTCAACTGTATACAAACCCAGTACTAAAACTGAGAATTCAAGTCAGTGCTCAGGGAATGGTGACTGCAGGTTTGGGTCTAGGCCAGGAACCCTGGAATCTTGTTGCTGCTACCCTAATTAAGAGGTGCAGGTGGCTGGGGGAGGGGAACCAAGAACTAAAGCCCTCCCACATGCTCATGAATACCAGGCATACCTCAAACAGAACTACCCATGTATGGACTTTTGGGGACACTTAGTTCATATGATTCTTCTGGAAGGTGGGGAAGGAATAATCGTAATAAAAATAACAAACAAATGAGTATGGCCAGAGTAGATTTAGAAACTAGAGTGCCAACTTATTAACTTCAAGTGGGATACATATCCTGAGGCAAAAAAATGTGGCCAATTTGAACCCAGAATCCTGACCAATAGGCAGCTCCTCTCAGGACACAGAAAGGAGGTGTTAGGGAAAAGTTCTGACCCAAAGCCCAAGAACCTGGCCAATTTGAAGGGACGATTCCAGTGATGGCTGATAAACTGCCTTTCTTTAGGAATATTTCTGTCTGAAGAATTAGACCCTATTACTGGGAGAGGTGCTCCTAAAATAGTATTGGAGGAATCCTGGCATATTCTTCTTTCTTAAAGCTCTAAAACATCAGGCTTCTCTTTGCCTGTTGGGACATCTACATTGCCTTCTTTCACATTATAGATCTGGTTTATGTATTATTTTTAACTGACTATCTCCTGGTATTCTATATGAATCCATGTCCTTAGAAAGACCACCTCTGTATCTCTTAATCATGCTGTTGAATGGTAATTTCTGGGAGGTTTTCACTTAAATTGATTATTCACAGTACGTCTGTCTGTCTCTCTCTCTGTATATTAAGCAAATACTCATCTCTCTATCCCAGTACCTGATATAATGCCTAACACAGAACAAATGAATGAATTTTAGAGTTTCGACTTCTTGATAGCATTCCCAAATTTTGGGATTCTTCTTATTTTGGAAACTATTAGCTAGGAGAGAAGAAAACTGATGCTAGGGATTGGTCAAATTCAAGGAAACTGATTAGGCTACATATTCCAGATGCTAGGGGCTAACATATGCCTAGGGCATATGTATTTGGGGTCAGATGCTCCACCTTCACCAGGCTGGAGTATTAAGGAGAGCTGGGGCTAAGCTCAGGAGAGCACCTGGCCCCACAACTGTCTTCTTCTACTTCCTTTTCATTTTTCTGGTTGGTGGGCTTTGGACTAGCCTTTCTTCCTCAATGGAATGACAAAATTCAAGATTCAATTGTAGATTCAATTACAGTGCAGCCAAACTCACTTGGCACACACCCTGATTTGGGATCAAGGCTCCAGCTAATAAATGAAATGATCCTTTGCCTGACCCTGAACTCTGTACATATTATTTTCCTTGGGAAACCCACAGAGAAGGGCGTGCGATGGTCAGGATCCAGTTTGGGTGATCCCAGGCCCTGCTAAATACCATCCATTTAAGACAGTTTGTAAACCACAAAGACCTGGTTGCAAATATTTCAGAAGTAATAATAAATAATAAACTAAGCATACAAATAATGATATCTATCTATATAATTTTTGTATTATTTCATAGTCATATATTAATAAGAACACACCTATTTATGTTAACATATTTAATGCTTTAGTATTTATAATAAAGTCCTTATTTAATGTGTTAATTAGTAAAATAAATCATTTTATTATTATTATGTATTTATTTATTTAGCACTTTTACTCCAAATAACCATGCCACCCATATTATCACCACTTTTATTACACACCCCCATATAGTTGGCAAATGTTACAATATTCACTTATGGGGAGCAAGATATGTTAAGCATCTGCCTTCAGAACACAGAAAGAATACAGATTATAGGTAAATCAACATTAATTAGTCATTTAAGTTCTCTGAGTCTTAGTTTTGTCATTTGTGAAACAAATGCTTTGAAGAGTTGATGTGAAGATCAAATAGATTAATAAATATGAGCATGCTTTATCAACTGTTAAGAGGTACTTAGTTAGCTATGAGTGATTATCATTATCAGCACAGAACTGAGATTAAAACCCAAGTGGCCTCCTTACTACCAGTTTCATTTTTTTAACTTTAAATTAATCTACCTCAAATTTTCTTTCTATGAGATCTTGACTCTTGATAGATTATGGAACAGTGATTTCAGCAACCACAAAACTTTTTCTGATACTTGTCATTCCAAAGAAATTGGTGAAATTCCGCCGTGTGCAGAGAGGAAAACACTAGAGTTTTTCTTAAATGTTGGAATAAGATATCTTTTGGAAAACTGGGTTGGGGCAAGGAGTGCAGGTAGGGAGAAGCAAAAACAGAACTTCTTGTTATTTTCAGAACATCCTCTTTTTCACTCCTCCCCACTGCGGGCAACCAATTCTGTTCTGTTAATCCTACATTTTTTGTATCGTAGGTATTCTTCCCAAGGTTAGAGGTGTCATTCTGTGAGCACGTATTTCCAGGCACACAGGGAAATGCCTCATCTAGTGTCCCATGGCGATTTCTACACAACCTTTGATTTGGGGGATTTCCATGTGACATCAGCTTCATGTGTGTGTAAGGCCCTAGGACTGGAAGAGAACGAAAGAAAAGAGGGTGCTGAGTTGAGTGGCAGAGAGCGGCTGGATCTTGTGGGTTATTTTTAAGTATATATTTCCAGGAAGAGAAGGTCAAGCTCCATGTGAACTCGGTTTTCTCACATGTCAACATGAGAACAGCAATAAAGGCAGTCTTCTTCCCAGCATCCCTTTGAGGAATAATAAATAAATGTGATAAGAAAGTGTTTCACAAAATAAAACAGACTTTGAAGTAAAAAAAACAGCCAGCCAGAATTCCACGTGTAGCTGAAAACTGTTCCACATTTTAACCATTCCTGTGTCGGTCGAATGGGTGGTAATCAGTAACCTCTTCACCTCCCATTTTTCTAACTGCACAAATGCAAACATACACTCTCACATGTACAATAGGTGCTATGGACTATTTTTAAGAGAGCAAACTTCATGTGTTTATAGATATATTTGGTCTCTTAACCCAAATGTTCACTTCATTAAAGTTTACATGCACATTAATCAATTTTCATTGATTCACTATCATTATGATTAATACAGTTATGTATATATATTCAAGTCGGCAATGAAGTCATTACAATTCTAAATTCAGATGGTTAGACCAGAAGATCTCTAAGCATTTTCATTTCTAAGAATCTATGAGGCTAGTAGGAGTTTTGACTTTGACTTTGCATGATCTCACACAATAAGAAAGAACAGAGTTGCACACAACAGTCTGATTACATCAGTATCACTTAAAAACACCAGCATGCAGAATATACTCCCGGGAAGTTTCTTGGTGGGCAAATGTAGACTATGCTTGCTACACTGAACAGAATCTCTGTGCCATAAGTTTAACTCCAGATGCAAACCTTCTGTTGCCATCAAAACGTTCATGCATAGTCAGTAGGCTAAGCCTTGTGTAAGTAGGCAAGCTATCATCCTATATAACCATTTTAAACGAGTTTTACTATACTCCATATTTTTAAAATAGTCACAAAGGAGACAGTTTGAACTCTTCAGAAAAGCTCTTTCAGAACTGGAAACTGTGGAAAGTCTCTGGGCTATTTTCATGAATCATCTTTGTAGTTTGTGAAATGAGCTCTTCAAGGAACATGGAACTACAGGGTCTAGGTGTATACAAGCCAGCAGACAGCAGACAGCAGGGTAGTCAGGGCCAAGCAGTCCTTTCAGATTAGAAAAAAATAGACAGAGCATGGGGGCTGGGATGGAAGGAGGACAATACTGTGCACTGAACAACTCCAGAGACAGCATTCACATTCTATTCTACATAGACAGTGCTACCTGGAGAGAAGGGAGAGTACAGTAAGCGTACTTTTGATTCTTTGGTCCATATGGAAAGTGAATGTGGATAATAAGATCTATACTTTAGGTTGCTTTTTCTTTAACCAATAACCAAATAATTAAGTCTTGGGTTTAAATAAATCCCAAAGAAAAGAATTAAATTGACTCCCAAGTTTTTTGGCTAAGAAAGTCAGATTCATGCCAAGTTCTAGTATAATATGTCATGAAGCAGTGAGAACAAAAGAGCCACTGTGAATAAAGCAAATCAGTAAAGTGCCCAGAAAAAAGAAAGCATAAATGTTGCTTTAAAGTTAAGCTTGGGTGTTAGCTTCATTCATACTCCAAATATTTATTCAGTGCCTCCTACTTGTCACACTGCTATCAGACGTAGCCTGTGTTTAAGGTTCTCATGGCCCCGTGTAAAAGTTCATGTATTTATGGTATCTTTGTACTTCTGTTGCAGCGACCAATTCATTTAAAGTCAAAGGATACATTAATTAACTTGTATTAGTTCACTATGTATGTGGTTAAATCCAGTTAAGAGTTTTCAAGTCTAGCACAATATTCAGGAAGAAACAAAACAAGGTAGCTCCTTAACTGGGCACCTATGTCTTATATCTAAGAATCACATAGATCCACCAGTTCTAACCATGTAAGACTTTCTGGATGGGGTTCTTCGATATGGCACTTTATAAATATGGCAAACAAGTTACTGAGATAGACAGTCTCCTTTCAGAAGTGAGAACTATATAACTTATACATAATTTACTATGACATCAAGTTCTACTCTATGGATTAAAATCAATATAGAGTGGATTTTTATTTCAATATCAACCTCTCACTTATTAACAGTGATTACACTTGACTAGTGTAGCTAAATACTTCCTTCAAATATTATTTTAATCATAAAAACAGAATTTTAAAAAACCCACCAGAATTCAGAACCCTAAAATTGACTCATGAATGTTGGGGGAAATAGTATATAATAATGGCAGTATTTTTAGACAGGGGGAAAGGATGGCTATCCAATAATTTGTTGGGACTATTGGTTATCCACTAGAAAAAAATTAGAAAAAATCCATATTTCACATAATCCACTAATAATTTCCAGATACATTAAAGATATAGCACACAAAAACTATGAAAACAATCAGAGGAAATACAGGAAAATGTTGGAGGAAAGACCATTTTTAAATAAAACCAAAAAGGCAAACAACACAAAGTAAAAGACTGATAGATACAACTAAAAAAATAAATGATTTTGTTACTATGAAAAAATAACACAAGCAAAGTTAAAAGACAGAGGCAGATTAAGGATCAAATACTTATATAATTCATCACAAACAAAAGATTAAGAACCTGGAACGGGTGCACAGGCTGTGTACTGCACACCACCAGGGGGAGCTATTCAAGTACACTACAACATGGAGTGTCCCTAAAGTTGCCTTAATCAAAATCTGTAATATATAAAGCACTCCTAATCAATAAAAAGATCAATAAGCCACCCAATGGTCAAGTGGGCAAAGGATATGAAAAGTGGACTCACAGAGGAGAAAATCTAAGTAACAGCATATACAAAGATGTCCAATGTCCCCTGTAATCAAAGAAATGCGTACTGGAACAATAATAAACCATACTGGTGTGATGCGAGCATTTGTTAGGGTGTGGTGAAACGGTGTTCTCTTGCATTCCTAGGTGAACTGTGAATGTGATAACATCTATGTAAATTAAAAATGCATATTTTATTTTTATATAGAAACATATAATATAAAAAATACATATGTATTTTGTACATATGTATTATGTAGTGTAAAAGCACTAGAAGGACTACAACTCTGTTAACAGAGGTACCTCTAGGAGTTGACTGGGATTGGGCATGGAAGTCAACAGTGGGTTTATTTTACTTAAAAAAATTTTTTTTTTATTTTAGAAAGAGAGAGCAGGGAAGAGGGGCAGAGGGGGAGAGGGAGGGAGAGGAGGGGAGAGAGAGAGAGAGGGGGAGAGAGAGAGAGAGAGAGAGAGAGAGAGAGAGAGAGAGAGAGAGGAGAGAGGGAGAGAGGGAGAGAGGGAGGGGGAGAGAGAGAGAGGGAGGGAGGGAGGGAGGGAGGAAGAGAGAGAGAGAGAGAGAGAGAAAGAGAGAGAGAGAGAATCTTAAGGAGGCTCCATGCTTATTAGTGCAGAGCCTGACTCGAGGCTCAGTCCCATGACCCTGGAATCATGACCTGAGCTGAAATCAAGAGTCAGACGCTCAACCAACTGAGTCATACAGGCATCCCATTTTTAATTTTTTTATTTTAGAGAGAGAAAGAAAGATCCTTTACTTTTAATGTTTGAATTGTTGAGAATAAATATATATGTATTAGTTTAACATTGAAAAAATTTACACTTCTATTCTGCTTGTGGCTTGAGACAAGGATATTATTAAAAAGTCACGAAGAAGACATAGGACAGAATTTTTAAAATGACAATGGCAGTTGTACGAGCTACAATAACCAACACTAACATTTATCATGCATACCTAGGTTTACCTAAAGATTGTGTGACTTGTCATTCATTTCTTTCCCTGCTTCCCTTTATTATGTTTCTCTTTTCCACATCTCAGGCCCCTGACTTGGGAACCTGGCTCCTGGCTATCTAGGCTTTTTTCTCTCTTCCTGTTGTGACATCCCTGCCCAGGAGTCAAACTCAGGCTTTTCTGATCCAGAATCACATGATTGTTGTCTCCTAAAACAAGAAGACTACTATGTAGATGGATAGGCCGTGGACCTTATCTCATCCCACAGAAGTCACAAGCTAAACAAATATATTCAGGGGCTACCTATGGGGAGGTCCCACCCTCCTGCACCAACTGAAGAGAGCTGAGTCAGACACCTGCCTCAAGTCAGTGCAGCTGGAGGGACTTGCAAAGGCAGCTAGGAAATCAGGAGGCCAGAGTTTGCAACAGAGTGGACAAACACTGGGAAGGGAAGGAAAATACAAATTTCTGGAGTCAAAGCAGGCAGGGGAAGGACTAGAAGGCACCTGGGAATCAGAAGAATGAAATTACAGGCAACAGATATAAGATAATCTAAAGTCAAGGGCCAATGCTATAAGGCAGGAGATTGAGAAGCATGGAGGTGACAGGACAACAATGGGGAAGAGCCCCCACTGTAGCCCTGTTTCATATCCTGCTAAAGGACTCTGCCACAGTTATCACGAGGCAGATGCCACTCTCAGGCAATCAACCTCAGCCAATGTTTCTCTTCCAGTGCGCTTAAAAAAAAAAAAAAACAAAAAAACAAGCAAATACTCGTTCCATAGGATGCCTTTTAGTTTTGTTGATGGTTTTCTTCACTGTGCAGAAGCTTTTTGTCTTGATGAGGTCCCAATAGTTCATGTTTGCTTTTGTTTCCCTTGCCTTCTATGGAATGGGAAAAGATATTTGCAAATGACATATCTGATAAAGGATTAGTATCCAAAATTTATAAAGAACTTATCAAACTCAACACCCAAAACAACCCAGTTAAGAAATGGGCAGAAGACATGAATGGCACTTTTCCAAAGAAGACATCCAGATGGCTAACAGACACATGAAAAGATGCTCAACATTACTCATCATCAGGGAAACACAAATCAAAACCATGATGAGATACCACCTCACGCCTGTCAGAATGGCTAAAATTAACAACTGAGGAAATAGCAGGTACTGGCGATGCAGAGAAAGGGGAACTTTCTTGCACAGTTGGTGGGAATGCAAACTGGTGCAGCCACTCTGGAAAATAGTATGGCGGTTCCTCAAGAAACTAAAAGTAGAACTACCTTATGATCCAGCAATTGCACTATGAGGTCTTTACCCAAAGGTTTCAAAACTACAGATTCAAAGGGATACATGCACCCCAATATTTATAGCAACATTATCAACAATAGCCAAACTATGGAGAAAGCCCATAGTTCTCCATCTACTGATGAACAGAAAAATAATACATGATGTGTGCGCGCGCGCGCGCGCGTGTGTGATGGAATATTACTCAGCCATCAAAAAGAATGAAATCTTGCCATTTGCAATGACGTGGATACTACAGTGTATTATGCTAAGCAAAATAAGTCAATCAGAGAAAGACAAACACCATATGATCTCACTCAGATGTAGAAATAAAACAGATGAATATATAGAAGGGGGGAAGAAGAGAGGGACAAAAACACAAGTGACTCTTAAAGACAGAGAGCAAATCGAGAGTGGATGGAGGGAGGTGGGTGGGGGATGGGCTAGATGGCTGAGGAGTATTAGGAGGGCACTTGTTGTGAGCACTGGGTATTGTATGTAAGTGATGAATTACTGAATTCTATTCCTAAAAACAACATTGCATTGTATGTTAACTAAAATTAAAAAACAAAAAACTAGTAATGCCCAGGGTGCACCCCATCCAATTAAATTAATATTTCTCAGGTAAAGCCAGACATCAGTAGTTTTCAAAGGTCCCCAGGCAATTTCCCAGCACTGAGATGCACCGTCCAGGTCCTACAAATTTAGGCTGGGTAACTGGCACCTGGCACAGTTGAGGGGTATACAGTGTGGAGATTCCTGAGAATTCATTCCCTACAGAACAATTTTATCTCTTTACTTTAGTAAATGAAAGGATATACTCATTTTTTTCTAAAACAATTGAGATGGCTCCTCTCATTATTTTTTCATATGCGAGCTCAGGACTTTATGATAAAGTCGTCATAATTTCTGGACCCTTAAATTAAAAATTCTCTTTTCAGAGCTGAGTCTTCTGTAGACAGACTCCTCATCCCAGTCCATCCCAACCCCCAAGAGAGTTTGCAGCGTAGACCCAAATAACATTCCACTGTTTATTTTCTCTTTGAAAATAACATATTCAAGATTGTAAAATGCCTTTTTGGTAATTGGTGCAAACATTGGATTTACAGTCTGATCTGACATAAATCAGGCCCGAAATTTATTGGCAGAAATGTAAGTTGCATAATTACTCAGCAGCAGTTATGCATTCTTGACACATTTATCTTTTAGAGCCTGAACTCTACATGCATGGACACATATGAAATTCCCCACTCCTGATGCCTCTTCTCTGGCTCATGGAAGTAGATTTATGAAGGTCTCACTGTACAATATATACTTTTACTTTAATAATTTGGATGGCTTTCTTCTCCCAAGAGAAGAAACTTCTACATGCTGAAACAATAATTTATTCCTTTGAGAGTCTTGGGCTGGATGTGTGAATGCAAACACCAAATGAAAAATAAATTAACTTGGAAATTATTTGCGTGGTTATTTTGACTAAATAGCATATTTCTTTGGCATTCTGCAGATAGCTTCATTTTTCTGACAGGCTCAAGACGCCCTGCTTAACCTGTATGAAAAAAGCATTCTGTCCAAGTTACATACCCAAGATGGATCACTGAGCTCTCGAAGCCTATTCCCTTAAGCTCTCAGGTCTGCTTCTCTGACTCCTCTGCCACTTGATGATCCCTATTAACTTGCTCCTGGAAATCTCCTCCCAGCATGGACTAAGTTTAAAATGCTTCATGAATGACATTATCTGAATAGAAACTATGAGGCCTTGGGCAAGGAATCAAAGGACTCAATAGCACAGATGATGAACTTATGCTTTTCTCTATCAATAGTCAGGGCTTTGGCCTAGAAAGGAAGATCTGAGAGTTGAATATCCCAATAAAGAGATCACAATGAGAAATGAGATTAAAAAGACAAGACCATGGTGTTTGGTACTGAGATGAATGATGGATTCGTAGCCGGGAAGGATATCTGACCAGAGTCTAAATGACCTCATTGAAAGTCTTTAAATAAAGAAGGAAAAGGAGACAATTGACTTGATAAACCTATGAAAAAATGGCACCTTTAGAGGACAAGATGAGAAAATGAATACAAGTATGTGAAGTGCCTAGTGTTTTACACCGCAAAAAGATTGGGAGATGAGAGATGGAAATAATATTTATAGCCTCAGGATCTTTATGCAAATAATAGCTGTCATTGATTGAGAACTATATGTGTATTGCATTTAGACTGAAGAACAATCCTATAAAGTAGGTGCTATTATTACTTCCATTTTACAGATGAAGAAAACGAGGCTTACAGAAGCTAAGTAAATTGCACAAAGACATGTAGAGCTGTTAAGTAGGAAAACAAGTTTAAGACAAAAGCAATCTGGTCCAGAGCCCACATTACACCATACCATCTCTGTAACTTCCCAAGTTATGTGTGACAAGCAAAGTAAGCTTAAGATGACACCCTAATGTGATCTTTGAGACACGGTGCGGAGGGAATCCAGATTGAAATACTACAATGGAGAGTATATCTTATTCTTAAAAAGCAGTCTTGAAATAGGGTGAGACTGAGGGGTACTGTATGTCAAAAAACCACTCACATGAGTAACCTGTGAATGGCAACACTGGAAGAATGGGTGAGTTAGAGAAGAAGACAAATGACTTGTTTTGGAATTTTGCTATGGGCCACCTGGTGAGAAAGAGACAACTACACATTTCTGACAGATAAAACTAGTATAGGAGTAAGATTTAGAATTGATCATTGTGTGTATATATATATAATATGTATGTATTATATATATAATACACATATTATATATATATTATATGGAGGGGTAGACATTCACCTTTCAAAAGAAAGTGGAAGTCAATATTTTTTCTTTTAATAGCTAGAAATGAAAGGGATAAGCATAATCAAGTATATGCCTTAGATTTCAAGAAGGTAGAATTTTCTAAAGTCCAGGAAGGAAAGGTATGGTTCTCCCTCCCAAGAAAAGGTTGGAAAGGCCTCAAACACAATTCTAGCTGTAATCAATAACACATGGTTCTAAGAGGAAAGAACTAGGTGTTCTCCCGACGACCTAGAAAGAGAGTGTGCAGGTGAAGGTTTTACCTCTCAACGCCAGATCCACCCTTCCCTATTTGGCTTTGTGATGTTGTGACTCTGCTTGGACCTCAGGCTGCCTGTTCGACTCACAATCGGTGCCAGAGGGTGACCATGGGGCTGGATGAAGAGAGAGAAGAGGCTTGCTTGTTCCTGTCCACCAGCAGGTCTGGAGGTCACTCCAGCAACAGCAGCTCCCTCCTGAAGCAGCAGCTGAATATGGTTTGCAGTTTTTCCAATTGAGGCCATATCAAGCCTGGCCCCAAGGCCCCAAAGCCCAAAGGAGCCCTAGCTGAGCTCCTTTAAAAACCCAGGTCTCCGGAGGCCATTCCTCCAAGTTCAGAGACTCCAACGCCAGTCAAGCGGCCCCTTCGCCTTAGAAATGTGAATTTCATCTCTGTAGGAGCCCTACCTTAAGTTCTAAATGTTAACACTCCCAGCCTCTTCCCTTTGTGCTTTCAATCCTCTGGGTGGTGGCTGCTTCCCCGTGTTGTTCCCTCCATATCATAGTGTTCTCCTACCCTTTCATTCACCTTGTTGACAGCTCTGTATCTCATAACGGTTTTATTTTTTAATCTATTAAATTCTCTCTGTTCAAATAACTAGTAAGGGTTTTTTGTCCCCTAAACAGACACTACCTGATAGAGAAAACATTAGAAATACTAAAGCCTTAAATGAGCAGAAAATAGAAAAAAGTGTCTAGGGAAACCAGTGGCGTTTTTAAAAGGAATTTTCTGATGAAGAAGAAGATCAAGGAAAGGCCAGGTATTTGGAGAGGAAGGTAAGGTGGTTAAGCGTCACTTCGCTGGAGGATTTAGAACTGAGGCTGGATCATCAGCGGGTAGAAACATGGCAGAGGAAGTCATAGACGGAGAGGTGTCCATGCAGGTGACTATTAGGTCTCAGGACTCTGAGAGGCAATACCCACCATGCCCGAGGCTTCCCAGCACTCACATTATCAGAACACTTGCTTCTGGGTTTCTGAAGGGGCCATTCTCTATTTCTTCCTCAGACTCCTGTGGTTCCAGAAACTTGGGCCTACTGGTCCCCTTACGGAACTGCATCACTTTACTGTGACCTGCATTCCCTAAAGAGATCTGAGAATGTGCTTTCTGTGAGATCAAGAACATAGTTGTCTAATCTTGAGCTCTAGGTATGTGGTCTGTTCTCTAAATTAAATTATAGAAATGCAGTCCACTCTTGTACCTCTAGCACCTTAGAAATCTGTGCATTTCCTTAGTACCACTGAAACTTCCTGCTCTCTTCTCGAACTTTGAAAAGTGTCCCCCTCTAGGGTTGGCTAAACAAAATTCCTTCACGGTGTTAGAGTGGCCAGCTGAGTCACTGGCTGTAGGTGCATCTTGACTCTCTGCTTCCAGAAATCCTCTGAGACCAGACCCATTCCACAAATGCCCTTTATCTTCCCCTTCTAGATGTGTCCCCTGAAAGTCCCATTCCTCGCTCTGCACCTTTGTGTCATTTCCATTGTCGGTTCCAGGCTGACAGGTATTGTGAAGAAAAAGAAGTCTCTTTTCTTTTTACATTTCTCTAGCCTCATTAGACTAATCTCCAGTTATTCAGATATTATTTCTCACCGGCTTCCTCTTTCCCAAAGAGTCCAAACTGCAGTAATATTCAAATGACAGAATCCAAGCTCTGAGTGCTGAAGGTATCATTGCTGGAGATTTTGGCCCAATTAGGCTCTTTCCACTAACTACCCAGAGGTTCTCTCTAGTCATTCCAAACTAGCAGCAGCAAACCCACACAACCATGACAGATAACACAACGTATCACAAACTCAAAAATAAATTCTACCATCACCACAACAAAAAGATTCCCAAAGTCTTGCAAAACTCTTGGACACTGAGCAAAAAAAAAAAAAAGGACAGAAATTGTCTTTCCTATTTTCTCTTTTCTTCTTCTAATTCTTCTACGATCAGTTCTCCATCTCCTTATTACTCACATACTAAGACCACCTCACACCAGGTATTATATAGAACAATCCTAAGATGAAAGGCATAACTTCTGGAATACTAAAAGGAGACAAAGTGTGTGTGTGTGTGTGTATATATAAACATTAAAACTATATATACATATATATATAGTATATATAAAACTATATATACATACGTAGTATATACAGTTTTAATGTTTATTTATTTATTTTGAGAGAGAGGTGGGGGGAGAGAGGCTGCGAGAGAGGGAGAGAGAGAATCCCAGGCTGACGGTACAGGGCCTGATGAGGTACCTGATCCCACAAACTGTGAGATCATAACCTAAGCTGAAACCAAGAATTGAATGTTTACTGACTGAGCCACCCAGGCACCGTGAGACAAAGTATACTTAAAAAGATTTTTTTTTAATGTTTATTTATTTTTGAGAGAGAGAGAGACACACACAGAGTGTGAGCCAGGGAGAGGCAGAGAGGCAGACACAGAATCTGAAGCAGCCTCCAGGCTCTGAGCTGTCAGCACAGAGCCTGACAAGGGGTCCAAACTCATGAACCACAAGATCATGACCTGAGCCGAAGTCAGATGGTTAACCTACCGAGCCACCCCGGCGCCCCAGAGACAAAGTATATTTTAAATTGCTATTTCTGGGATGGTGAAACAACAGCAACAACTGCCCTTCCCGCCCCGGCCTCATTTTTAACGTAGCCAGGAAAAATTTATCAGAGAAGACAGGTCTTAGGAGTGAGAGCTGAACAGCAATTGCCCTTAAGAATTTAGGTTAAGGGGCACCTGGGTGGCTCAGTCGGTTGAGCGTCATGATCTCACGGTCTGTAGGTTCGAGCCCCGCGTTGGGCTCTGTGCTGATGGCTCGGAGCCTGGAGCCTGCTTTGGATTTTGTGTCTCCCTCTCTCTCTCTGCCCTTCCCCTGCTCACACGCTGTCTCTCTGTCTCTCAAAAATAAATAAAACATTTTAAAAAAAAATTTACGTTAAGCCCACCCTCTTGCATATGTTTTGATTTAAAAAGGTACCTTTTATTCAGCTTAACTCTCTGCTCCCAAATCTTTCTAATTTTGGTCTTCCAGGAAGGCACTCCCAAGTACTGTGTGAGACAGTCAGTTTAAACCAGAGTTCTTGAGCATGGCTTGGTATTTTCAACTAAATCTAGTAACAGAATTCAGGCTTAACTGGCCCCACCCTATTTCTCCCACCCAGATATTTTTCCTTTTTGTCCAGTAAAGTGTCATCTGTTCCCAAGAAAGACAATAAGAAAAAGAAAAATGTTTACTTAAACTATTACACTCTAAACTGCTCAGTCAATTCTGACCAAATTTAAGATGCTTGATACTGAGTTTTGATAAGAGAATATAAAGGAAGTATTTATTCAGCTAACTTAAAAAGTGAAGTTTTAACTTTCTGTTACCCTTATTTGTAAGAACATTAGGTTTCAGGTTACTGCTGTGCAGTAGACCTGGCTTTGGATGCATTTATTTTACTAATAAACACACACTTACTGTGTGCCCTTTAAGGTACAAAGTACTGTGCTAAATAATGCGGAGGCACGAAGTAAAATATATCATAGGTCTTCTCTTCCAGAAGCTTACAGATCAGATGAGATAGCTGAAGGGATGAGATGTGAACATGAACTGCTATGATATGTGGTACAACTAAGTAAGTCCCATCGAGAGGTACAAGTAAGGATCTGCGAGAGTCCAGAGAAGGGGAGGACTGTCACTTCCTTTCTCCAAAAAAGTCTTCCTGGAGGAAAAGGCATTTAAACCACCCTTTCAAGAGCAAAGACAGAAGAGCCTTCATAGGCTTAGGAAGAGAAGGCTTCCAAAGGAAGCTCCTTTGGGGAAAGGAAGTTATGGTGACCACGAAGACTAATGGATATTATTTCCCGAAGAATCTTGTTCCTGTGAGCTTACTTGGGTTGGCATACTTTGATTTCAGCTAATTCGAGAATAATTCAGGTAATGTCTCCATACATAGGTGAACCTCCCGTGCTTTCACTATATCCAATGTTTCTTATACAGAATTAGGCAATCAATCTTGCTCTTTCTCCCTCATTTCTTCTCCCCTCACCCCCACAAATAGCTCCTCATAGAAGAGAATTGATAATTAAAGCCAACTCTAAACTGGCGAGGCCTCTGATTTTCTCCATTAACTAACTAACCTGAACCCTAAGCTACACGCAGACTCCTATCGGAAACATCTGGAAGCAGTCTCTCATCTTGTTTCCTAGAAATGACCTAAAAAGACTTCAGGTTTAAGAGCAAGCTTGAATATCTTCTCAGCCACTTTGCCTAGAAAGTAACAGTTCTAATACCACCCATTATCTGCTTTAATGAAAACAGTTCTCATTATTTTGAAGTACAATGAACTGCTACTAGAAAAGTTTCCTACCGGGTAAGGTCCTCGAGCCTCCCCTTGTTAAAAGATAAACTGAGGTATATTAAGTTTCTAAGAGTTTTTGTGAGTAAAAATTGATTCCTATTAGGCTGTGTCAAACCAGAAGTAGTTAGCAGCGCTCTACCACCTATAGGAGCGCTGGTAGAGACTTTACAGAGGCAGAAGCAGAGCCTCGAAATTACTAGCTTGTCTATAGCTTACACAGTTGCTTTATCTGGGAAAGTATCGTTTGTGATGGATTGTCCTTAGGTTTTGATTGCTTAACCTTGAAGCACTGCAAGCTTAGGTTTGGGCTTGTTTACAATGTCTACTAAGGCAGTAAAGTCACCGCAGTCTAATGGCCTCCTTGTTGAATTAATTTAATACCCTCAAACATGGATGCTAAAGGAAAAGAGGGTCCACTGTTTTCTAGACATTAACGTGTTCCACTTATTTTTAAATGATAGCAAACAACTGATCTGATTGGTTGTTTTTCATTAAACTTATTAGGAGAATGCACTGAGGAAATTAACCAACTCAACTGAGTATAAAATACTCAATTTTATAGATGCTAATTCTTTTGCCCAAGGGAACAAATTATTTCTGCCATGCATATATAAATTAGATTTGAGTCCTGTATTTGTGAGAAACTCTGTGACTAACATCATGCAAATCTCCAAAGGTAAATTCAACAAAAGGCGAACAGGAATTAGATATAGGCAGCACTATTGTGGATATAAGGATACAGATATTTTAATATCCATCAGAGCCTTTCTAACCCATTCCAATCTAATATTTTCCAGCACATGCTGCTTGTTGCTTGTTCATTGATAAAATGCTGACTTGAGGGACTGCACAGAGAACATCTCCATTTGGAAAAAGAGGACCAAGAAAACAGCAAAATTATTTTACCAGGCATCAAAAAGAGAAGCTAAGTATTTGATGGGATCTCAGGGAAGGAAATGAACTCCAATCCCCATGCCCCTTAGATTTGCACAGGATTGTCAAGAGCTGAAAAACTTCAAAGCATCACAGAACTGTGGTTCAATTTTAGAAATATGAAGCATTTGGAGTAACTAATTTGGCCAAATATTTATGTTTTGGTGCATAGCTGAACTGCTTATCGGACCTTCAGGAATTCTTTGTTTTTCATTTTTGTGCTTTTATTTCCTCTATCGCCTCCTCCCCCTCGCTAGAAGCAAAACACCCTCTGGCAATGAAAGTTAAAGATGCTTCTCAGTAGAGGCACCAAGCCAGGCCCAAGGGGGCTGATCCCAAGCCACTGCCAACTGCACTCCAAGCAGTAATTTTCCTTCCCCCGTGATTGCTTTTGGGAAGTTCTGGGAAATGTAGAAAGTCTCTAAGGCCTCCCTGGGAGAGAAAGAGAAATCTTTCCCCTGATAAGTACACCAACCCTCCTCTCTTACTGAACTCACTTTAAAAGGCGCTGCAAGAGAGGCTGGCCTTCGTGTCTGCACAAACTGGGGCAGAAAGGTGGGTAGGAGAGTCCCAAAGACCGTCAGGAACAGAGGAACATATATTTTGCCTCTCTTTCCACAACCAGTACCCCTTACCTTTCAATATCAGGGTCCCACAATCTCTCTTCATTCTTAAAGAAATAGAAGACTGCTTAGAGAAAAGGTGCCCACTGACAAGAAAGAAAGGTAGATAGGACATTGTTTTTAACTCTCACACAGGGGTGAGGGAAGCATTTGGATAGCTTCTGTTGGATATGATGCTGACATCACGGACATTTCTAAGGTGGGACAGAGCAACCACTATCTTCTCTCAGCTCCAAGCTGACCTCTGCTCTCAAGGAGACATGCAAGGACAAGACCTGCATTTCCTAGTAGCTTCTTCCCCTCCCGGCCCTGGGGGCTGCTGAACCACACCAGAGATCCCAGGTGGGCCAGACCAGCCCCTGCTAGCAGAGCCCTACTGCTCCCAGGCTCCACAGCCCACGCTGATTAGAGCACATTCCAGGACATTCCATAGCTGTGAGGCTGGGAGCCTGGAATGTCTGGAACCCACAGAGGGAAGGTGTCCCAGCATGCCCCCCCACCCCAACCACATTTCCCTAAAGATCTCGAAGCACTCTCCAAGGATGATCTCATTTTCTAATAGGTGTTTATTTCTATTTTCATTCCTACTGTTCATAATGACTCCTTTTGCATGAATGTCACTTTGATTTTTTTCACATCACCTATATCTTGGTAAGGATGTCATATGGGAATCAAGAGCTCAATGACTAGTTACTCAATTCCTAACTGGATATCATGGAAACTCCTTTCTAGCACACAGGACTGTGAGATTTAACCATGAGGCAGCAAGGAAATGACTGTTCCAATTCCACCCTTTGAAAGAAAAATATATGTATTTTTCTTATACGCATACCATATGCATATGTATGGCACACATGCGTGTGCGAGCGTGTGTGTGGGTGTGGGGGTGGGGGTGTCCTAGTGCCAACGCTAGTGTAGTCTTCAGGACTACATTTCCTTATTTATAAAATAAAGATAACACCTGCTTTACAAAGCTCTTGTGATCTTGCTACAGTGCGCAGAACATAATGGGTACTTGATAAATGTCTATGGAATAAATATGTGGATAGGTGGACCAATGTAACCTTTCTGAGTTTGTTTCCTCGTTCTAAACTTGCTGTGCTTGCTTCACAAGGCATTCAGAAGATTAAAGAACATCAGCTTTGTTTTGTTTTGTTTTACTTTTAGAAAGAGAGAGTGGGAGTGGGGGAGAAGGGCAGAGGGGGAGAGAGAGAATCTTAAGCAGACTCCACACTCAGCATGGAGCCCAATGTGGGGCCCGATCCCATGACCCTGGGACCACAACCTGAGCTGAAATCAAGGGTCAGACGCTCGACTGACTGAGCCACCCAGGCAATCCTAATATCAAGGTTTTTAAAAATGCTTTTGACACCTGAAACTAATACAATAATATAATATAAACTAATATAATAAACTAGTATATGTCGATTATGCTTCAATTACACGAAATAAATAAAATGTTTTTGGAAACTAAAAACTGACCATAAAAACATATGATTATTTGTGAGTACTATAGGGGTACCCAGGTATATCAAAGCCTCATGAGCATATTTCTCTTCTCATATGCAATGGGCACTAGACAGATTCCCACTACTAAACAAGGAGAAGCTCTGCCTGTTTTTTTCTATAACTTGGTTTCTAGGTGCCACTTTTGTCTCTCCCCTTAAGATGACTGCACATGAATTGAATGCTTGAGGTTGGGGAGTTTCAGAGCTTTATCAGACTGATAGCATATGGTTAAGAGCACCAGTCCTGGAGTCAAATTGCCTGAGTTTGTGCCCTGATTCCACCATTTACTAAGGAACTTAACCCTACTCTATCTAGTTCATCTATGAAATGGGGACACTAGTAGAATCCATTTCCTAGGGCTGCCATGAAGGTTGAGTAAGATAATACATGTAAAGCATTTTAGAGACGCGTCTTGCACAGGGGAAGAACTCAATCAGTATTACCTGTAACCGTTGTTGGTTTTACTATGATCATCATCATCCCTTTTTTAATGGAGCTCACAGTCCAGAAGATGGAGCCTGGAGTACAAAGCTGGAGGCACAACGCAAGCACTGAGAAGGTCACCAGCAGCATGCTGTGGATGCAGACACAGGAGACATCTTTATTCACCATCCTCATCACCTCCTCTGTGTAGTCGCTAGCTTGTCACTCTGCCAACATACACAGATTTTGAAAATAAGACCCCAGATTTCATCTGAGGAGTGCAGAGCCTAATGTGTCTCACGATGATCACACAATGCTTCCATTAACGCAGCTCGGTTTGTGGAGCCGTATCGCACTGTTGGCTCAAATCAAGCTTTTGGTCCAATAAGACCCCCAGGGCCTTTTTACATCAACTGCTGCCAAGTTACATGTTCTCCATCGTGTATTCCTATAATTCATTTTTGGACCTAAAAACAAGACTTTGCATTTATCCTTATTACATTTCATGTTGTTAGTTTTGGCCAAGCATTGCGGCATGTCAAGATAATTGTGAATCTTGATTCTGTCAACTATCTTCTATCTTATTTCTATTCCCTCCACATCTGTGTCACTAGTGCATTTGATCAGCATACCTACTACATCCTCATGCAAGACACTGACAAAAATGTTGACCAAAACAAGTGTAGAAGAATAGCCCAATATTTCAACTGAAGAACTTAAATGCATCCACCAGTCATTTGTGGTCTGTTTAAACAGCACTGAGGAGCACCTGGGTGGCTCAGTCGGTTAAGCGTCCGACTTCGGCTCAGGTCATGATCTCATGGTCCGTGAGTTCAAGCCCCGCGTCGGGCTGTGTGCTGACAGCTCAGAGCCTGGAGCCCGCTTCAGATTCTGTGTCTCCCTCTCTCTCTGCCTCTCCCCAACTCGTGCTCTCTCTCTCTCTCACTCTCTCAAAAATAAAGATTAAAAAAAAAAATTTTAAACAGTGTTGAATTCATTGAGGAGTACCCCTATTTCATTATTTTGTCCAAAATGCCTTGTGAAATGCCTTGCTGATACCAAGAGACACTGGGCCAATACACTGTTGAGTATCACTTAAAATTTTTAAATGTCCTGCAGTGCTATCGCCTTTAAATTTGATGAGAATATAGATATCCACATTCATCAACAAAGAATGTAGGGGGTACAGCTTAATAGATTGCTTAAAAGTTATGCCATTTGATTACCACTATTGTAGTCCCATTTTAGGCTTTAATTTGAAGGGTGTATTTGTTAGAGTGTGCTATCTGCTGCTAAAATTAAAAAAAAAAAACAAAACCCTCCCAAAACCCAGTGGCTTGGAGAAGTTTATTTCTCACTCACATGAAGCCACATGAAGTGCTCCTGATGTACAGGCTGCCTACCATGTGTCACTCCAGAAACATAGTTTCTTCTGTCTATAGCTTCACCCTTTTCTTGGTCCTTGGAATTCTCTGCATTCAGCGGCTAAAGGAGAAAAAGGAGAGACTATTACATCTGGAGTGTTTCCCTGGCCCAGGCCCGAAAGTACTTACGGTACAACACCTCTCATATTTCACTGGTTAGAATTCAGTCACATGACCATCCCCACCTCCACGGGGATGCAGTCTAATTATGTGCCCAGCAAAACAAGAAATGAGCATGATGAACAGTAAACCTAGTTCTAAAACAGATACCAAATATAATTTATATGGGATGCATACTCTACTCCAGGTCAAGCATGGGGCTAAACCTGCCAGAAGGGGGGTTTGATGGATCAGGACATATAATAGTTGGGTTCTAATTCCAAGTCCATCATTTAACAGGTAAACACAGCTTTGGGTAAGTCCTTGGATAAGAAAATTCTAAGATCTCTAGGTCCATAAAATACCGCTTTAGCACATTTCATCCATTGCTGAATCCCCAGCCCTAGCCCAATGCCTGGCACAGAGTTGGCACAATAAATATTTGTTCAATCGTTGAGTGAATATATCAATAACCTATCCGGACTTGTTTACTTATTTCTAAATTTTCTCTACCTACAAGTTGTTGTCAAGATCGAGTGGACCGTGGTTTGAAAACTAAAAGTCACTGTAAAAAAACAGAGAGTATATAAATTTTACTCATACTGACTGCCGTTTGTGTCACGTCCTATGGTTTGACCTCCTCTGCACAGTTTTCTCTTATTGCACACAGTAGAAAATAGACGATCTCCAAAACCATTCAAGGTAAAGCTCTGTCCCACTTACGTTTCTTCTATGGCTTGAAGTCCAATCACCAATGTCTCCTCTCTAGTTAAATTTAAGAAAAGGGCATGTGTGGCTCAGTTGGTTAAGCATCCGACTTCGGCTCAGGTCATGATCTCACAGTTTGCGAGTTCAAGCCCCATGCTGGGCTCTGTGCTGATAGCTCAGAACCTGAAGCCTGCTTCAGATTCTGTGTCTCCTTCTCTCTCTGCCCCTGCTCCACTCATGCTCTGTCTCTCTCTCAAAAACAAATAAACATTAAAAAAAATTTTTTTAAAGCAGACATGAGTTCCTGTTGAGGTCAGGGCATGTGCTAAGATTTGGGATGATATTAGGACTGCTCCAACCCATACCAAAATAGATAAAAAAAAATACTTGTCCTATAGTTGAGGATCCATCTGACAATTTTATATACCAGACAGTTCTTACCTAATTTTTTAATAAGAATGTTCAACAGAGAAAAATTAAAAATGTCATTAAACCCAAAAGAAAATATATTTAATTGGAGACCGGAATACAGAGGACCTTAAATGCAAGGATAGGGAATTTAGGATGTGGGAGCCATGAACAATTGTTAAGCCAGAAAATCACATGGTCAATAGGGAATGGTCCCTATTTTAGAAAGATGTATCTGAGAGATGGTATCTTAGACAACCTGGAGGCAAATTCATTAGAGGGCAAATGCAGAAGTCTTAGCATAAGTCCTATGGGTCTTGATCTGACACAGGGGAAAACATAAAGCATAGATGAAAGGACTTCTAATTTCTTTTTAATGTTTATTTATTTTTGAGAGAGAGAGAGAGAGAGAGAGAGAGAGAGAGAGAGAGAAACAGAGCACAGTGGAGCAAGGGTAGAGAGAGGAGGAGACACAGAATTAGAAGCAGGCTCCAGGCTCTACGCTGTCAGGACAGAGCCTGATGTGGGGCTCGAACCCACAAACTGCGAGATCACGACCTGAGCCGAAGTCCAATGCTTAACCGACTGAGCCACACAGGAGCCCCAAAAGGACTTCTAATTCTGATAATGTGGCAGGCTAACATAACTTGAAAACTCTCCCTTCAAGTATGCCTACAACTGCAGGATAAAATACAGCAAAAAAATATACTTTTTTTTAAAGCAAAATTAAGATCACAGGAAAGCAAGGGAAATCACACAAAGAGGAAGAATGAAACCAAAAAGGTCAGCATGTACACTAATGCTCCATTTGCCCTCAGAACTGGGGTGAGTCATAGATCTTCATAACCCTTAGAACTTGGGTTCTAATGACCACAGGAGATAAGGCTTGAGCCTGCACAAAACAGGGGTGGAAATGAGACTACTACATGAAGCTAAGACCCCTGCAAGCCTGAACCCATCAGGGAAAATACTGACTCCTTTCCCCACCCCCACGCCCCCAAAAAAATCACTAATCAGGACAGTAAGATGACACAGAAACTCATTTGTCTCTCTCTATGGAAAGAAGTCTTTCCTAACAATGTGAAACCCTGGACCTGGTCTAACCATGAATTTGATTTTTAAAATGTCCCTATTGGAATGGCCCAGAAACTTCTAAGCCAAGAAATTAATGTAAAAACTAGTCCCTGGCTAGTAATATTTTGGGAGTGCGTGGCAGAAGCAGTTACAAAAACACTCTAGAGAAACATTCCACAATCCAGAATATAGCTAGTTTCACAAAAATAACCAAGCCCCACACGAGATGAGCTCACAATAAAAGAAATGGCAAAACACTGAAGGGACAAATCCATCATAGGCAAGATTCAATAGGAATTCACCACCACCACCACCTCCCACCTCTCAAAGAATGGAGCTACTACAACAACAATCTGAAACAATATAAAGTAAGCATGTTTAGAATAAAAATATTACAAAAAGAAAGAAATCCACAAGTAAAACGTAGGAGGTCATGACCAAAAAAAAAAAAAAAAAACAAAACAGATTTTTAAAAAAGACCCAAATAGAAATTCTAGAAATGAAATACATAATTATTGAAATAAAAAAGTCAATGGTTAAACTAAATAGTAAATTAGACGCATCTGAGGAAAGAAGTCTTTCCTAACGATGTGAAACCCTGGACCTGGTCTAACCATGAATTTGATTTTTAAAATGTCCCTATTGGAATGGCCCAGAAACTTCTAAGCCAAGAAATTAATGTAACAATTTGTTACATTTGTTCATGAACAAAGAACCCAAGCTAAAGCAACATATGAGAATGGATCCCAGAGAAATAACAAGATGGAAAATTGAATGGGAAGTTAAGATAGAAAAGGTAGCATAAGTAGGTTCAATTAAGTCTAAAAGAATTTCTAGAAATGAAGGAGAAAGAATGGAGCTGAAGCAATATTAGAGAAGATAATCATGAGAGTTTTCTAATTTGATTTCACATCACAGTGAAGTGGTACCTATATATATACACACACACACACGTTGATTTATATGTTATTTATAATATAGTATATAATTATTGTAATTTGATGAAAACATATATCCTCACAATGTACTGTGTACATAAGTGTAAATATATAAAACATTTATATATAAAACTTAAGTATAAATATATATGAATCCTGAGCAACATCTATAAAAAGTTGTCAGGGACCGTCTTTTTTCATGGTGGTACGCTACCATCAAGCACCATCAGTGTTAGTTCTCCAAGGATGTAAGGCCATCTTACAGAGCTGTCACTAGCCAAATCAGCTGCCATAGACCAATGTGTTGTTTAGCTTTGTTCTTTAAGGGATGGTGAGTGGCACTCGTTTTGTCTACCAATAAGATAGAAATTTATCTCTGAAGAATCTGCTGAATGAGAGGAAGGGGGGGATCCTGCTTCTTGGAAGCTCCACTTTGCAAGGCTCAGTCTGGGAGGGGGCTGGTGGAGTAGCACGTGGGCACTGGAGGGAGCTGGGGTGTGCAGCTCTGCGTGTGCATTTTTCTATAGTGCTGCACCCTCACGTACATATGTGTATGTGCAAAGAGTTTTAAATACATAAATGCATCGTCTTCTTTGGCAGGGTCACATTCTAAACTGGAACTTGAGACTCTCTTCATAGGTTTTCACTGATCTTACACCTCCGTTAAGAGATTTCTGGACTTCGTCTATCTGCTCAGATATAATTCAGTTATTATTCTCTCCATTTAAGGGAGGTGTTAGGTTTGGGTTTTTGATGTTGGTGGAGATGGTTCTTAAAGCAGAAGGTGATCTCTGACTTCATTCCTTTTCTCAGGGCCCATAAAGGAGAAAGACTTACATTTCCCATGGAAGACACTGTAGGCAGGAAGCCAAAAGCCCACACAAAGGACTTTAACAAAAAAAAAAAAAAATAGGACATTATATCTGGTCATTCCTCTCCTTTCTGGGATTTGAGGTACAAGTAGCTTTTCTAAATTTCTAGTCAGCATCTTTGTGGATTTTTTTCTTTCTAGTAATAATATCATCAGTTTCCTAGAGGGCACTCATCAGTGTCCTCAAGATATTTCTCCATAGGTTACTGTTCCAGCACTCTATCAACCCCCTCATAACACAGGCCCCATCTGTGACCCTGGAAGCCACCAGTGTCTAGAGTTCTTGCAGAAGACTGCAGAGAGCTTCCAGGTTTGCATGTAGCACTCCTCCAGCTAAACACTCATCCTCGCCCAGGTACCACAAGCCCAGACAGGGGAGGCGGCACAATGCCCACAGCACTGCCTTGCCTCAGCTCACATTCCCTTACTATTCAGTGGTTTCCTCTCGGGACCTTGTTCTGTATCTCCACCTCCCCGAAGTGTCTCAGACAGCCATAAAATTTTACAGAAAGTTCCAAATTCAACTTTCAAGTACCTTATGATGATAGGATAATGTGTTAATTAAGTCTCACGAGCAATCCCAGGGACCCTGCAATACTGAGAGTAAGTATACGGATGTATTTTCCCCTAGAAGTACAAAGTTCCACCTAGAGCTATACACACACACACACACACACACACACACACACATCATTCCTTTAGGAGAGTTTGACTATTATCCAAATAAGTGTCTTGCATGATACACACACACTCACCAGACTATATGCATATACGGTATTACTACCCAAGTTTATGTTCTAAGGTTTACATCAATATTTCACCCACCCGAACTGTAATTCAAATATCCTGAATGGTATTTGTTAGTGTATTTTTCTATCAAGACCCCTCCAAACAATCTAATGTGTATAAATTTGGAATTATGTGCTATGAGGAGGTGATGCATCAATACTGAGGCACTTCAAAGAGAAACACTGCTGTTGCATCTACTTGACACTAAATATCTTAATGAAAATTGAAAAAACCAAATCTCTAACACTAATTTTCTACATATCCTCATAGTTGGATTATATGAATTGTCTGGGTGGTACAAAATGATTCACTCTTAAAAATAAAATGAGTAAGATTTCTCATGAATTTTGAAAAGAAATAAAAATCTAGCAACTGTGATATGATTTTAAGAAATAATTCTTTATAGGAAACATTGTTTTGAGATTACCTTTAGATCTGCAAAGAAACTAAAAATGTGTTCATTTTCTCTATGAGCCTCTCCTCATGCTCTGCAGGCTCAAAAATAATTCGTTTTCCTGTAAAATAACCAGCTTCTCCTCTGTAAGTCTCTGGTAATATCACTAGTGCATATTAGCAGTCTTTTAAATTTAATAATTTGTTGGTATAAATAACTGAGTATGTTCTATATATGGTATAACATTTCAAATTTACTATATAATAATGTATGGATTAAATAGCATATGATAATTATATAACTTATATGTAATAATTATGGTATGTATGTAATTTAATATAATTATCAGACATTAAGTACTTGATATGTCATCTAAAAGATGTAGGCAAAATATAGTCCTTGACTTCAAGAAGACCACTATTTTATCAGAGAGGACTCTGACTACTTCTATGGTATCTAGGCGAGATGTCTTTTGCTAAATGTCTCCGTGCTTTTATCCCATCCCTAATCCCTGCCTGTGGAGGAGTGAATTCCCTGGATGAATTTACAAAGAACTGATTTGGCGGGGAGGGTGCCGGGGTGGCTCAGTCAGTAAAGAGGCCAACTCTTAGTTTCGTCTAAGCTCATGATCTCACGGTTCATGACTTCAAGCCTCTTGTTGGGTTCTGTGCCACTGGTGCTCCCTCTCTCTCTCTGCCCCTCCCCTGCTCTTTCTCTCTCTCTCTCTCTCAAAATAAATAAACCTAAAAAAAAAAAAAAAAAAAGAACAGAACTGACTGGGATGTGCGCACTTCTGTCCCACCCACTCCAGGAGGCCTATACATCTAACCTTACCCTGTGACTGCAGAGGAGTCTGTCAGATTCTGGTGTTTCATATATTAGGAAGCCTATTGTTCCAGCACAATAAGGCAGCTTTCTTCATAACCAGTTTTATCAATAATAAAATATTGTTTTGATCTTATCTGCCACTCCTCCCTCTCAGGAAAGGAGAAGCGTGTAGTTTATTGGGGCCCCACCAATCCTAGCAGGAATAAGACAGGTAACACGTAATTATAATACAAAGCACACTGTGATCAGTGTAGTGTGAGTTCCAAATTAGAGGAGATCATTAGCAAAGGAGAACTCATTTCTGTCAAGAGAATTACAAAGTAGCAGAATCACACGCGAGACCTTTATGCCCAGGGCCCATTCTATAACAGAACTTGTTATAATTTTTTATACAGTATGTAACTTAATTAATTACCAACCTAATCATAAATACAGTTAATAAGTGATTTTTGAGTTAGAGTGTTTGCTTCTTGCTGTCGGATGTAAAACTATAGCGTGTGATTGTTTGGTGGTGGTCAAAGTAAAGAGCTGGCATGGGAAATAAAACTGGAGAGGAAGGTTAGAGCTAGAGGACCCTCTACGGGTCCTAAATGTATTGTGTGCATTTGAGTCTTTATGCTTCAGGCAACGGGCAGCCACTGAAAGTGTTTGAGCAGGCAAATAACCAGCTTAGATGTGTGCTTTAGGAACTAATATGGTAGTGGTGTGTCAGAGTAGAAGGTACAGCTCAGCAGGGTAAGACTGAAAGCAGGGAGACCTACTAGATTATAGCATTAAACAATAAAAGAAAGCCAGGTATTGTACTAGAAGGTATTAGCAGGAATAAAAAGGAAAGAAGAAACACAAAAGATTACATTTCAAAATGATATTACTAGAATTTGGCTACATAACAGATGTGGGACAAAAGGAAGGGGAGAATTAAAGATTCTGTCAAAGTTTTGAGGAGCACCTGGGTGGCTCAGTCTGTTAAGCATCTGACCTTGGCTCACGTCACGATCTCACTGTTCACGGGTTTGAGCCCCATGTCGAGCTCTGTGCTGACAGCTCAGAGGCTGGAGCCTGCTTTGGATTCTGTGTCTCCCTCTCTCTCTCTCTCTCAAAAATAAATAAACGTTTAAATTTTTTTTAAGTTTTGAGCTGGTGCAATTATAAAGATCTTAATTAACAGAAACGGGAATAAATAAACGTTCAGGAAAGAAAATAATGATTTAGATTTGAATCTGTTAAGACCAACACACTGGTTGAATGAATGGGTGGAAACTTCCAATAAGGAGTTGTTGGAGCTAGAGATGGGGTTTCAGAAATGAGTCACAAACAAGGAAGAATTAAAGCCATGGGACTGAATGAGTTCACCAAGAGGCCACAGAGAAGTGAGGATGTAGTAGAGGGCCAAGGGCAAACTCTTAGGGGAAACCTGTATTTCAAGCTGGTAAATAAGACGAGGAGACATAGGGATAAAAGGCGATATAAGAAAACATCATCAGGGGAGCCAAAGGAGGGGAGAATTTTACAGGCGTGGGGAGCAATAAGGCCTGAGGGAACAGGGAAAATCATACAAAGTGATTAGGGAAAATAGGAATAAAACAAAACACTGCATTTGGTAAGCAGATGACTACTGACCTTTAAAAAATTATTATGGAGTGAGAAGAGCTGAAGCCAGATTACAAAGATTAAGCGAGTGGGTGATATCCGCATGGAAGCAGTTGACACAGATGACATTTTAAAGAAGTTTTGTGATGAGGAGAACGAAGGAAGGCACTTGCTTAGTGGGGCAGCAGCGTGGAGGGAAAGTAGGGTTTGTTTATGTGTATGACTATGGGCTTGATTTCTTTGTTTGGTTGGCTAGTTTTGGACAGGATCAACCTGAGTACGATTACAGTCGGGGAGCAAGAGCCAGTGGTGAAGCCAAAGAGAGAAAGAGAGGGAGATTACGTGAAATGGATAGAGCGCAGCTTCAGGGCAGGCCGGAGGAGCTCCAATTGAGATACTAGAACGGCTCAGAAGGGGCCAGCAGAAGCTGGAGAAGCAGTACCAGAAGCACACACGTGCAGGGAGGACAGATGGGGTGAGGGGGAGACCAGGGAGGCAGACCAGATGCTGGAGGTGACAGTGGTTGAGCGGCGTGGTAGGATGGGTGGAGCGGGCGTGCGGGTGGGACGGGGTCAGAGCAGCCTTCCTGGGCCTGTCCCACGCGCCTCCCGAAAGGAGACGCCTCTGCAGCTTCCGCCGCAGCGGCTCTCCAGGCCCTTAAGCTTCGTTCAACTCCGAGCACTACCTGTGCGCCTCCTCCTGCTACCACGAGGTGTTCGGACATGGCCCTCGGCTGTCCTCGTGACTCTCCAGTGCCGGTGGCACAGGTTCCTCGCAGTCGCTGTCCCGCTGCAGTGTGGCCTCCTGGGCCTCGTTGCTCGGCCTGAGCCTGGCCTGCGGCCCTGCAGCATCCGACGGGCGGGACCTGAGTCCAGTCCGGCAGCGGCGCGCACGAACGAGAAGGAGCAGCTCCAAGGCCTCGACGACCGCTTCGCCGTGCTCACGAGGAGGCTCATCAGCACAAGAAGCAGAAGAGTGCGAGCGAAGCGACGGCGACTGCGCTGCAGCAGTACCACGCCAGCCTGTGGCGCCTCGCGAGCGCTTCCTGCGTGAGCTGCGCGCGCAGCTGGAGGAGGCGAGCTCGGCGGCGCAGGCGCAGTCTGCGCTCCAGCCCGTCTCCCTGGCAGAGGAGGGAGGTGCGAGTGCTGTGGTCAGTCTGCGAGGAAGGGAGCCAAAGGTACCCTGAAGGCACAGCAGCGCGACGTGGGTTGCGCCTCGCCGGCCCGCCTGGACCTGGAGAAAAGGCTGGAGTCGCTGCTAGACTAGCTGGCCTTCGTGCGCCAGGTGGAAAACGAGATGGTGGCTGAGCCGCT
This sequence comes from Paguma larvata, assembly GCA_030068075.1. Taxonomy (NCBI): domain Eukaryota; kingdom Metazoa; phylum Chordata; class Mammalia; order Carnivora; family Viverridae; genus Paguma; species Paguma larvata. Next base: position 85,217,110 of record CM057834.1, on the reverse strand, counting down.
GGCCACACTTTGGGTGTCGAGGTGAACGTGGCTATGGCCCACCCCAGACCTCAGTTCGGCGTTGAGGGTGATCTGCGCGCCCAGTATGAGTCCCTGGCCACAAGGGACCCCAGTTTTGCCCACCTGAACTCGCAGGCGGCGCGAACACGGGGGCCAAAAGGGCCAGCCGCGAGGAGATTCACAAGTACCGGCGCTAACTGCAGGCATGCACCATGGAGACTTGAGGGGCTGTGTGGGGGCCGATGAGTGTTGGAGAGGCTGGAGCTGGAGAGCAGCACAGTGCAGACACAGCTAGCCGCCAGGATGGTGTTGGGCCGCTAGAGGGTGATCTCACCGAGAGTGTGACATGGCCGGCCACCTTCAGGAATACCAGGACTTGCACAGTGTCAAAATGGCTCTTGGTATTGAGACAGCAGCTTTACGGGGAGCTGCTGGAAAGCGAAGACACACATTTTAGCACCAGTGGATTAAGCATTTTAGGACTGAACCCACCTTCCGATTCAGGTTATCTGTTCCCACCTAGAATCCTCAGTTTTACGACCTTCAAAGTCTCATCCGCTGGGCCGTCTCTTAGGAGAAGGAGATTCCTAAAGAGCCTCTAAGAAAAACCTCCCAGACGGGGAAATTTTGAAGAAATATTGAAAGAGACCGTAGTATCTACCAAGAAAACGAAGAAATCAAATATAGAAGAAGCACTACCTCAAGCCAAAAAATATAATTATGGTGCTTAAAAAAACCTTAATGCTTAAAAGGAGAAAACATATAGGGGCGCTTGGCTGGCTCAGTGGATAGAGCATGTGACTCTTGATCTCAGGGTTGTGAGTTCAAGCCCACGTTGGGTATAGAAATTACTTAAAAAATAAAATCTTTAAAAAGGGGGGCTAATATGCATTTGACTTGTTAAAGATCCTATTCCTGAATCAAAACACCTGTCACCACTATAAAATGTCTTCAAGACTTCAGTCTCCTGTTTAGCATCGAATACTTTCTCTAATAAAACCACCTCTTCAGCTGGAGCGAACCACAGTCCTTGAGTAATCACAGAGAAGTTAGTAAGAATCCAGCCTTCTCACCTAAAGCTCAGGCTTCACAGCAATAGATGATTCAGGTACAGAGGAAGTACAAACTAAGATGCTAAATCTGTGATCATCATTTGCTATGAATTGAAATTAAAACCTATATCCACTCAGATATAGGCCACTTAAGAATGTATGTGAGTTCGAGCCCCACATCGGGCTCTGTGCTGATGGCTCAGAGCCCGGAGCCTGCTTCGGATTCTGTGTCTCCCCCTCTCTCTGACCTTTCCATGCTCTCTCTCTCGCTGTCTCTCAATAATAAATAAAAAAAAACACATTAAAAAATTTTTTTAAATGTAGCTTTTCGCCATAACTATGGAAACATAGGAATAGTATCCCAAGCTGTGATTAAGCTGACCTTAGATTTAGTAGTATAAGCTAGAAAAGGTGAGTTTTTGTGTGAATGGAAAAAGCAAAGCTCTCGTTCATCTGTGGCAGTTCTTTTGTGGGGGTATAGAATTCTCTGTTTTGTGCCCTTATCCTTTGATGGAACCCACATATTATCCTTCCTACTAGTCTAGGTCCTCAAGAGGCTTTGTTTTCATTCTCCTATGCCTCTTAAGAGTGCTGAGTGTAGACTATGTGATCACCAGGACACAGTGCTACTGCCCTAAAGTCAAAGAAGTCAACTTGTGGTAGATGAACACCACCAGCAAAAAACAAAAAACAAAAACTAAAACAAAGAAAACCTTTCTCTTTTCTAAAAGAGTCTTGCCCAACAGTTTTACCATTGCTGCATGGTTTGTAAGCTGTCCCGTCACCACTGAAAAGGAAGAGACACTGAGACCAGAGAAGGGGCATACATGCTCCTACTCGAGTGCTAGGAAGTACATTCTGGAGAGTCAGCTTTTCATCTGCCCAACTGTGTAGCAGCTGCATTGCACAGTCTTCCACATGTGCCAAGTCTAATGTAGGATTAATTCTCTGTCCGAAGTCACTGCTACCAAACCTAAAGAGTTGCCCGGTCTCTGTCACACATCTCCACTAAGAGCTCTGTGGTAACAGAGACATGATACTTTTACCAAACTTTCTTATTCTAGTACACACCTCAGTAGTTCAAGGAACTTGAGAGATACTTTTCTTCTTTCCCTTACTCCATCCTTATCTTTACTCCCCACACTTACTGTAAAACATAGTAAAATAAGAATTAAAAGTCATGCAAATTCCACCAACAGGGAAAAAGAAAAGCAGCTTTCCTTTAGGTCTATGCACTCTAAATCTGGAAGTCTCCCCAGCCCCCACACTTGCTCCCTCCCCACCCACCCCCACACGAATGCCGGCCTGTCTGACAAAATCTTATGAATCATGAAAGCCAAAAATCTATTTTAATCCTAAAATTACCTTCTACATTGCTATTTTGTAACTTGTGTTGTTCCTAATTATGGTATTAACCAGTCAATGTTTTAATTTTTTTTCTAATTCTAGACGAAGAATAAGGCCAAAAATGTATAAATAAACTAATCCATATTACTAGTTTCTGTGTTTCTTCAAGAGACAGGATGCCAGATAGAAGACATTTTTGAGATATAATCTGTTATCAGTTTAAGTGCTGTAAGTCTGGGCTTTTTAAGAGGCTTAAATCACAGTGCTTGCATTACTACTTGTAAAGCCCATTTCTGCTGATAGTACCTGCCTGACTCTCTTTTGATGATGAAAGAATTGGAAAGTTGGAGTCCGAGCACGATGGATTTGGCAGAAGCTGTTCTGTATTTCTCCATTACCTGGTCCGGTTGGGAAATTGAAAGAATTGCTCGAGCTCTTTTATTTTCTCTTTATTTATCTTCTAATGTTTCTGGTCATTTGAGCTATATTTAGAATCAAACACTGTGGATGCCGTGAGAGAGAGGGACAGAAGGAGGGAGGGAGGGGCAGAGATCAAGACAGAGAATCAGGATGAGATTTGAATCCTGGCTTGGGTTCTGGCCTTCTCTGTGAAAGGACGGTTCCCCAGAACTAAAACTCATTATTTACTTTGGGGCTAGTAAATTTCCCGGCAGAAGCAGCGGTGGTAACATTGTGGCTTCACATCTGTGAATATTTGGGCTTAGGTGGTGCTTTGTGAATGCCTCTTGCGGGCGAAAGGGCTCTGAGACTTATAGTCCATGGAGCCTGCCATCCAGAGGCATGAATCGCCCTGCTGGATTCTCCATCCAGACATCTAGATTTAGCGATGGCACCAACTGCTCTCCTCTGTCTTCAGGAGCTTGTTTCATTGTTATGCATGTCGCTGACCTTGCTTCCAATAGGTCAATAATTCCAATAGGTCAATAATTTTCCATATCTCCTTAAGGATCACTCACAGCTGCCCTTAATACTGCCCTCCCCTCTTTGTCCTTGGACAAGGTGGCAGACAGTCTGCCAGTTTTATTAGGTATGTAAGTAATTGAGAAGTCCTTCAGAAGGCAGAGCCCTGAAGTCAGAGCCAGCCTGCATGAAAGGGCTAAGGTCCACCACCAGGAAGAAGGGAGGGACCCTTGGCCAAGGGGTGACTTATTCTGCACCAGCCCTACAAATCTTTCCTATGTGTCCTCTCGAAAGAGTTTCTACCTCTACCTGGACTGAGGCCTACCCTCCACGGGCACTGGATCTGGGCTCCCTCCTCCCTTGTATCAGCATTTACCTGACCTGTGTCCTGTTCCTGTCACCTCTCTCGTAGATGATAGGCAGCAAAGGACACAGGCTAAACAGGTGGGCTTTGGAGACCGACTCCGGGGGTTTGAATCCTAGCTATGCCACTTAGTAGCTGTGCAAACTTGGGCAAGTTATGTGACTCTCTATCCCTCACTTTGCTCATCTGTAGAAAAGGAATAATAATAATACCCTATGACAGGACTTTTGTGAAGATTGATGACTGAAACTGTGCATGAAGCACTTAGTAGTGCCAAATACGTGTTCGTTACTACTCGAAAATCTCACTACTCAAAGGTGTTAAAAGTGATAACTGTTTTATGTGTTGTCACTTACGTGATTTTTGTATTTTAATGAGAGCCTTAGGGAAAGGGTCCAAGGAATTAACTTCAAAGGACAGAACTATCGAGAAAATGTAGAGATCATCTATTACTCTTAAATCATACTATTGCAGCTGTCCAAAATACCGGCCTTTCTAGCCAGATATTTTTTAATCTAATACTTCCTTTCAATCAAAGAGAATGAGGGTGGCTGCTTAAGAATTATCACAGATCAAAGACTTAATTAATCCAGGAAGCAAGTTGGTCAGGGCTAAAATAGGGTCAAAGTCATTCCCTACACTAAATACCACAGTGCAAAGGAAAGAGTGGTACATTTAACTACCTGCCACTCTCCTTTTAGATTTTATTTTTCCTCATCCTGGATACAAAAATTTGTAGCCAATAGGATGTCCATAAAGGAAGAAAGGTTAGTAAAGAAAATCACCAAAAACAGGAAGTGAATAGCACAGACGTGGATGATTTACTTCCTGCTGATCTCGTAATTCTCAAATATGTCTGACTATAATGTACTTCTTGGCAATAAAAAGCAAAGAAGAGCTTAGAGGAGTGACAAAACTAGGTCCCGAAGAGCAGAAGATGGGTTACTAATGCTAACGTCTCCCTTTCACCCTGCCTTCATGGCTCACTAATGTTAGTAGATCTGAAGTCATGGAATGGACCCTTGTCAGGTATTATTATTATTATTAATTTATTAATTAGACTGTTCACATTCTGCACGCTCCAAGTTTTGAGAAGACTTCTTTTCCTATACATGTTGATGCAAGGCAAAACTTGCTTCCCATTGAAGGAGCTGAAGACACTCTCCCAGCATCCCTTGCACTTGGGGCTCAAACTATGGCTGAGACCGTCAATCAGACACATGCATTGCAGCCTTTAGCTAATGGTACAAAGAAGAGATGAGGAGTATCCTGGCTGGTCGTTGGCAGCAGCAGTCTCAACAATGCTGAGTGTTTAGGAGCAGCAGCGGCACATGTGACTGGTGACTTCAGAGGCAGGCTGTGGCGTCCAGCGTCATCCTCACTAGATGGGTTCTGGTGCAAGATTTTGGCTGCAGTCCTGGCTGCTGCCAGGCCCCATTTGTTCCTGCTCAATTTCTAAGACTGGTTCCGTAGTCTATGAAATACACAATATCCTCTTATTAAATGCTTTTTATCTGCTTAAATCAACCACATCTGTTTCAGTTGTTTGCAACTATAAAACCCTGACGAATACAATGGGTGAGACAAGTTTTTCACTATGATGGCTGGGACTGCCAGCTGTCGGCCAGTGTTCTCCATTTCATCTTTTGGTAATAGAACTTGGATTTTAGCTGTATCTTCAGCAGCATCAGGTCCTGATCTTAAAAAGAGAGAGTGGATGTTAATTCTTTTGTTTATCTTTTCTGGGTCAGTTAATTGATTTTTCTTTTCATTATGTGTTGCTGTTGCTGTTGTCATTTTAATTTTTTTTTAATGTTTTTATTTTATTTTTGAGAAAGAGACAGAGTGTGAGCAGGGAGGAGCAGAGAGAGAGAGGGAGACACAGAATCTGAAGCAGGCTCCGAGCTCTGAGCTGTCAGCACAGAGCCCGACGTGGGGCTCGAACCCACAGACTGCGAGATCATGACCTGAACCAAAGTCGGACGCTTAAGACTGAGCCACCCAGGCGCTCTTGTTGTTATTGTTATTGTTGTTGTTGTTTTTCAGCCTTTTTGGAATGACTGGTAATTTTTTATTGATGTTAAACACTGTAAATTTCATCTTCTCAAGTGCTGAATAACTTTGTATTCCTGTAAACATTCTTGAGTTTTGTTATGGGGTATGGTTAAGCTACTTAGTATATTAGTCTCCTGATGCCACCATAAAAAATTACCTCAAACATACTAGCTTAAATATGTAGGCATATATTCTTTCACAGCTGTGGGGGCTCAAAGTCTGAATGCAAAGTGTCAGGAGGGTTTCTCCGGAGGATCTAGGAGAGAATCCTTTCCTTGCCTTTCCAGCTTCTAGTGGTGCCAGACAGCCCTCTGCCATTACCACTCCAATCCGACTCTGTCCTCCTATTGCTTTCTCCTCTGTGCGAATCTAGTCTCTCTTTGCCTCCTTCTTATAAGGACTCTTGAGATGGCCCATCTGGACAATCCAGGTTGATTTCTTCATCTGAAGATTCTTGGTGTTATCCCATCTGTAAAGATATTTTTGCACATAAGGTAACGTTGATAGGTTCCAGGGATCAGAACCTGATATCTTTGGGCCACCACTCATCCCATTACATTTAGAAACAATCCGAGCCTTTCAGGTCTTGTTTTAAGCTTTGGCGGGATCAGAGCAGTGTTCTATTGCTTCACCACTAGAGGCAAAAACCCATAAGAATTCCACCTGATGGCCCACAAATTATAAGGTTTTCTGTTCTGGCCAGTGGGAAGAGGAGCGATTCTTGAGTCTGTGAGCTCTAAACAAGTGTCCTTTTTTTAAAAAAAAAAATTTTTTTAACGTTTATTTATTTTTGAGAGACATAGAGACAGAGTATGAGCAGGGGAAGGGCAGAGAGAGAGGGAGACACAGAATCTGAAGCAGACTTCAGGCTCTGAGCCATCAGCACAGAGCCCGATGTGGGGCTCGAACTCACAGACTGTGAGATCATGACCTGAGCCGAAGTCAGCCGCTTAACCAACTGAGCCACCCAGGCACCCCACAAGTGTCCTTCTAATGCACTCATGTGAATCTTTCCCAAGTCTTGGCTGTTTTCCTCACACACAGGCAGTCATCGGTGCTCAGCTGATTCTCAGGGAGAGGAGAACCCTCCACAGATCTCCGGAGTGGTCTCTCTATGCCCCTCCCTCCTCTCCCGTACTCTGCCTTGTGAACTCCAACTACCTGGGCCCTGGGACTCCCAGCCCAATCCTCAACTCTGGATATCCCAATCTGGCACCATGGCCTGGGGCAACTCTAGAACTCACCTTATTTGCTTCCTGTCTCTCAGGGATCCCTGTCCTTTGTCACCTGATGTCCAATGTCTTGAAAACCATCGTTTAATGCGTTTTGTCTGTTTTTGTTGTTTTTTGAGTAGAGACTATAAATCTAGTCTGTTATTCCATCTTGGCTGGAAGTAGAAAGCCATGTTTTTTAAAGCTAAAAATTACAACCAACTGTACCTTCCCTTCCCCTTTCTCCCCTCTCGCTGACTAGAATGTGGATTGTGGGAGGGGAAGCAGCCATCAGGAACTACGAGGTAAAAGATGAGGTTGACAGAAACATAAGACAGAAGGGACCTGCGTGCCAGCCTCTCACTGCCCACCCAGACACTTACATAGAAAGACATGCATTCCTATCTTGTTCAAGCCATCATAGTTTCAGATCTCTTTGGTTCTGTAGTTTGGTACCTATTTAATACAACTATTATTTATGAAATATCATAGTGTCTAGTTTTGCCCTTTCTGGCAGAGCGATTCAAAAACTGATACAGTTCTTCATTGAAGAGTGCCAGTGGAATGAGAAAAAATGAAATCTGGCCATGTGTAGCAACATGGATGGAACTGGAGGGTATTATGTTAAGTGAAATAAGTCAGTCAGAAAAAGACAGATACCATATGTTTCCACGAATAGGTGGACTTTGTGAGACTAAGCAAAAACCAGGGGGAGGGGAAGAGGGGAAAGGAAAAAAAGACACAGAGAGGGAGGGAGATAAAACATAAGAGACTCTCAAAGACTAAGAACAATCTGAGGGTGAGGGAGGTGAGGGAGGTGAGGGAGGGGGGAGAGGGGGTGACGGACATTAAAGAGGGCACGTGTTGGGATGAACATTGGGTGTTATATGTAAACCAATTTGAAAATAAACTATTATAAAATAAAAAAAAATAAAAAAATAGAGTGCCAGTGGGCCTCAACAGCAGTCTGTCGTCACCTCCTCCTCAAGAATTCAGAACTAATTTCCCATGGGAATAAGTGCATATACATGTATATATTTAATAATACACCTCTTTAATAATAGATATATATCTATAGATATCTATAGATATAGATATATCTATAATATATCTATATATTTATTGTGCCCATATATACATACATATATGTACTTAGTACATGTACTTACTTAGTAGCATTTTATGACACCTAATTTCTAGTCCAGGGGCCATAAAACTATGACCTGTGGACTAAATCTGGCCCATCACCTGGTTTTGTAAAGCCCACAGCTAAGAATGGTCTTTACATTTTTATACGGTAGAAAAAAAATTAAAAGAATTTCTTTGATGAGTGAAAATTATACAGAGTTCGTATTTTAGTTCCATATGTAAAGTTTTATTAGAACACAGCCACACTCATTCATTTATGTATTGTCTACGGCTGCTCCGTCCCTTAATGGCAGAGATGAATGGTTGTGACAGAGACCGTATGACATGCAAAGTCCAACATATTTGCTAGCAGAAATGGTATACCGACTCACCGAAAAAGTATACCGACTCCTATTTTAGTCTAAAACTCTAGGGGCGCCTGGGTGGCTCAGTCGGTTAAGCGGCCGACTTCGGCTCAGGTCATGATCTTGCAGTCTGTGAGTTCAAGCCCTGCATCGGGCTCTGTGCTGATGGCTCAGAGCCTGGAGCCTGCTTCGGATTCTGTATCTGCCTCTCTCTCTGCCCTTCCCCTGCTCATGCTCTGTCTCTCTGTCTCTCAAAAATAAATAAATGTAAAAAATAAAAATAAAAAAATAAAACTCTAGATCTACCACTTAATAGGCATTTGGATGGCATTGTTATGTGACATAAAAAAGATCTCCACCAGCAAATGATTAAAACGAAACAAAACAAAACAAAAACCAAAAACAAAACCAAAAAACAGGGCTGTAGGCACCATGCTCACTCACAGTTCTGGAACATGTAAACAATAGAGTGTTCCCACACTGCAGTCAACAGCTGGTGGGCGTGGCTATTCCCACCATGGGGAATTTCAAACCACCGTGGAGCACACAGCCTAACCAAGGTTTTGTACTCACTCAGCCCACTAGATTTGGAAGTAGACTATTCTCGAGGTTTCCCCTCATCTCCACCTCCATAAAAAAAGAGGGGGGGGGCGCCTGGGTGGCTCAGTTGGTTGGGCGGCCGACTTCGGCTCAGGTCATGATCTCACGATCTGTGAGTTCGAGCCCCGCGTCGGGCTCTGTGCTGATGGCTCAGAGCCTGGAGCCTGCTTCGGATTCTGTGTCTCCGTCTCTCTGCCCTCCTCCTGCTCACGCTCTGTCTCTATGTCTCAAAAATAAATGTTAATAAAAAAATTTATTTAAAAAAAGAGGGGCTTTATATTTAAAAAATTTTTTATTTATAACTAATGCATTGGAATATTTCAAATCCTCAAAATTTAAATCGACCATGCAACCATACTGTAATGATAAATGTGTCCCTCTCTTTCACATAGAGAATTATCCTCCTTGTATGTCTCATGGTTTATTCAACTGCCCACAGCTTTTAGAAAGCTGTGAACTAATGAGGAGCTGTTCACTATAATACCAATTCCAGTAGGACCCTAAGTTAAAGACCCCTAAACTGTATGATCTCTCAGGCTCTGTTCACATCTAACGGAGAAGTAACGTTTGTTCAAACACCAACTTTTAGCAATAAGAGTACACAGAATTAAGAGGCAAAACGTTGATGTCATATGTGGTCTGGAAACTGAAGAATAGCTGAATCCTGCCCTAAATCACCCACTTTTGAAAGCCTCCCTGAGAGAGGTAAGTGTTTGGGTCTTGGTCCCCTATGCAATGTAGAATCCAGGGAAGTAGTGTGAACCCATGGAAGCCTCGTTTTATTCCATAGAAGAGAAGCCTAAGGAGGTCTGTCTCTGTCAGTTTCTGCATCAAGGTCCAAAAGTGTTGGATTAAGGAAAGACTCCACCCAGCAGAAGAAAAGAAGCCTTTGCTTTGAACGCTACGAAAGGAGCTAGACTGGGCTTTCTACACAGACACCCAGGCCAGGCTGAAGAGTGAGAAAGAGGCGACAGGTCTTCCCTGTTCTGAGGAGCAAGTCCCATGCCACCTAACACCATCTTTCCCAGAAGTGGAAGGGAAAAAGGGAGAGGGAGTTGAGTGCATCCATCTGTGCGACCCCCTTGGCAAAGGGAACTGACTGTGGTTTTGAAGAGAGAAAGAGGAGGAAGCAGAAGCCTGTCCCCTGGTTGGGCCCAGGGCCTTTATCTCAGCACAGCTTATGTCCCCAACAGGTGTAATGGCTGCTAAATGTCCATAAAGCACCAACCACTGCAGAAGAGGGGGAGGAGTGTTGAGCTCCCCCTAGAGGCCAGGGCCCAATAGTGCCAGAGACATCAAAGATTCTTCCATTCCTTTGAGGTGGTTGACTGCATCCATTTAACAAGCAAGGAAACAGAGGCTTAAAGAGGCTAACAGTTTGAGGAAACAATATGATACAATGGAAAAAACATCTTTGGAGTCAAACAAATCTAGGTTGATTCAGCCAGCCACTGACTATATGATTTAGCTAAGCGACACTAAAATGTTAAATGTAAAAATACTGTGAAATCATACTGCATTCGCAAGACTACCATTAAGTCTGGCATATGGTAGGTGTGCAGTAACTTTAGTTATTTTCCTTTCTTTGTCCAAGATCACAGGGTCGGTAAGCAGGAGGAGGTGGAGTTCAAAGCCTAGTGCTCTCTCCTGATGAAGGCTTCCTCTCAGCTTCCCCTGAGCATCAAACCCAGTTTCCCATTTTGGAGGCTTTTCACAGTTAAGCTGCTTGATCTTCATATCTTAGAAGCAGAAGATGGTTCCCTAACAACCCCTTTTTTGGACTAGAGTCCCATCCCTTCCCCACAGCCTCTTCACTCTCACCTCCTGGGGAGTGTAAACAGCCCTCAGGGAGGGCTGGAACTAGAAGGCTGGCCAGTCTTGCCCTTTCCCAGTGATTTTTCAGGCTCACAAGGGAAACCCTTGAAGGGAATCCCTCTGGGCAGCAAAGTTCATCCCTTTTATGGACAGATTCTCCTGCTGCTGCATAGCAAACCCTGAGCAAATTTTTTGGCATGCAAAAGTCTACAGATCTTTTTGTCCGAAAGGCAAACATGCCTCTCTGATTCATAACAGCAGCTCAGTTTAAAGGTTTTTCAAATACCAGTGAATGCCTCCTCTATCTAGATTTTCCTCAGACTTAATGAATAGTAAGATACGAAAGCCAAAAGGATCCCCTTATTTACAAAACGATTTTGTGTAACTGGCTACCTCTAATCTAGGGTTTTTCAACCTAAGCACTATTGAAATTTTGGATAGGGCAATCCTTTGCATTGTGGAATGTTCAGCAGCCTCCCTGGCCTCCACCTGTCACATGCCAGTAGCAGCGCCCCACACCACTCCCCAACTCGTGACAATCCAAAATATCTCCAGACATTATTAGATGTCCCCTGGGAGGCAGAATCACTCCCACTGGAGAACTACTGCTCTAAATAGATCTAGTACAAGATTTCAAATGGATTTTGAGGCTACAATTTTTAGCCTCTTCTGCCACACTGGACAACCCAAGTCATTAGTGAATCTAATGGGAATTTTGGGAGTACCAGGTATGAGCAGATTTAAGGCCACCGAAAACAGTGGTGGATAGCCCAATACTGAGAGGCTCACCACCTTATTTCTGACTCAGTGTCAGGACAAGGTGACGTGGGTAGGGTGCTGAGCTAAACTGACACTAAACAACCCATAAGATGAACCAACCTTTTCTAAGATATTAAAATCCCAGGCTCAAATGCAGAAACTGCATAGAAACCTCAAAGTGCCCCAGGTACACTTCACATGCGATCTCATTTAATTCATCCCCGGCAAACTAGACGAGGTGTAGACGCATTCCTTTTTATAGCGGGAACCAAACCTTGAGCAGGTTAAGTAATTATCCAAGGTCAGTCAGCTGATAACTGGTAGAGATGGGCTTAATACTCAGATTTGCAGTGGGGGTGGGATCAACCAGTGCTCGTGTTTGGCCAAGGATTTGAATACAACAATTATCTTAACATATCGTTTGGGTTGTAGATAGTAAAAATGTGACAGAGGTCAATGTAGCCTTTTTTTGTATAGCCATGTTCCCAATCCGTTTAGGTCAGGCAGCTCAAAAAACAGGATTAGTCTTTTGAATCAAATACAACGCCTTCCTCTCTAATCATGGTCCCTGATTCCCTCCTCCCTTGGTTAGACAGAATCCCGGTGCCCCTGAAGTCACTATGACCCCGGGCAGTTGCTAGTTCTCAGTCTGTTATCTCTAAATCCACAACGGCTGGATTCTTTGGCATCAACCATTCTCTGGAAATTCAGTCCCAGCAGGTAACTGCAAGTCCCCTTGCCTACATTCAAAGAAAAGTCCACCTGTCCTTCCATTATTCGTCTCACAGAAAATGCCGCCCAACAGGCCGTATGGATCCATGGAAATAAAAGCATAGAAAATAAAAAAGGGAAAGAGCAAAGGGATGGAATGAAGAGTGGTAAAGGAGAAAGAAAAGCAAAACACTGCAGAATACGCAGTACAGAGTAGGACAGACGAGAACACTGAAATCGGAAGATCAGAAGAAAATCAGAAGAAAACAAAGAGAAGGAGAAAGGTCAAGAGATGAGAAAGAAAGAGATAAAGAGAAACTTAACCGGAAGAAAGGAACAATAAATAGAATCTGCTCCAAAGCCATCTTTGTGACTTTTGACTTCTGGTTAGCTTTTAATTTGAACACCGCCTGTGAATAAATAGCAAAATGTCTGTGCACAACGCATAGTAAAAACTTCCCCCTATCAGAACGCAACCATTCTAGACTATTATTATTATTATTATTATTATTATTAGCCAAAAATGGTTAGCTATATTCCATCTTGGGGAGAAAAATGGGAATAATCAGAGTAAAAAGCTACTGGTAAGAAGTGAAAAGAAAAACCCGCATGGTAGATCTTCAGTATAGATTCACAAACTTGGTGCCAAATGGAGTCCCCATCACAAGGTCCTGTGGTTGCTTCTCATAAACCATACTAGGCAAGTGCTTCACAGCTATAAAATCCTACCTACATGATCAAAAATATTCTTCAAACAATTGACCCAAAATCCATAAAAATGTAAGAGCTACCATGTATCGATCATTTATAATTGTTCCTACAGCAATGCTATAAGGCGACAACCATTAACCCCATTAAGGATAGAGACATTATGGTCAAGAAAGGTTGAGTAACGTGTCCAAGCTCACACAGCTAGTCAGTGGGATTGGCTGGAGACCTCAGTCATTCCCTCAAGCCACACCTACACCTCACACACACACACACACACACACACACACACACACACACAGATTCACATAGTCACACAATGCCAACTGGTCATATTCAATGCACAGTTTTTGCCACAGTAGACCAGTAAACTCAGAAATTTTAAGCTTTTTGTCTACAAAAGCTGAAACAAAATCATGCTTTGTGCTCAATTCATAGAATTATAGAATTCCAGGCAGGGACACCAGGGTCATAAAGTCCCTGTCTTTTTTTTTTTTTTTTTTTTTGCAGATAAACTAAACCCAGCTCTGGGAATTGGAAGGTCCAAAGTCACAGCATTAGTTGCTACGGCTAACTAGAAAATTAAATCAACCCCAAATCTTCATTCTTGAAAATGCCCTATTCCCATGGGGTTTCCTTGTACCCCTGAGGGCACATTCTTCTCTCCCAGAGGGCTTGCCTTGCTGCTCCCACACCAGCTGTGGGGCCTACAGAGCCTCCCCGGCACGCTGGTTTGCCTCCCTCCAGTGGAACAGCCCCCTGTTGCTGAGGTGCAGGTAGGGAGGAGACACAGGAGGCCTATTTAGCAGACCACAGCTTTGCTAAAAAGCTCTGTGGCAAAAACTAAATCAGCACTTCCCAACTCTTCGCTTGATACTATTACTTTTATAATCTATGGCTCCCTTTAAATACAGTGTAACATAACAGGCTTCTAATTCAAAACACATTTGTACAAAATGTAAAATCCTTATTGTACAAGCCCATGAATGTAAGAAGCAATGCTCCCTTCAGGCCTCCTATTGAAAGCAGACAACACTTCTTCAAACAATCTGACATTTTTTGTCTGCTTGCTTTCACGCTCCGTAACACCCACTCACTGTTGTTTTCCTATCGATCAACTGTTAGGTTTCACATGGGTCCTCTTGCTGGTATGTGAGTGCACGTTAAGCGCTTGTTTTCTTTCAGGACAGACATTCCCTGCTGTGCTTTTCCTGGATTTGGACTATTTTTATTATTTACTTTATGTTGCCATGGAGACGGGGAGATCACAGATGTTAAGAGTCGGAATCTAGGGCCACAGGAGACATTTATCATTGTACTTTGTATGAAGTGGGCTCTTGTTCCCTATTTCTGCAGAGCCTAGTGTTTATTTTATAGAAGAGTTACTAATGAGGACTCCAGCCTAATGACTAATATGAAACTCTGCTTCACCTCCATGGCTCATGTTTTCTACAACAGTAAGTGATCTTCCAAGAGAGCAAGGTGGGGCTCAGGAAAACACAGAGATTAGCAGCTGTCAGTTCTTCCCCTTGTAGGAAACAGGACGATCCATCAGAACAAGGGAGTCATTCATCATTCTTTCCCAGCCCCCCGAAGAAGAGAAGCTTTCCCAAATTATTTCAACCATGCTCTGCAAGGAAACAAAGAACCAGGGGGCTCACCAGCATGCCGCCATCATCACTGACACATGTTTGCAGAATATCGGTGAGCAAAGTGTGAGTCTGAACAAAACGAAATATGGTGGGCAAAATGCTTATGAGGCTACATGCTGAAACCGGATTGCTTAGTTACTACCCCAAGTGGGGGTTAAAAGAAAGAGCAGCCTTTATTATTTTCAAGGCTCTTTGTGGCTCAAAGCACAACTGAGTTGAAAAAGAAATAAAACCAAGGGCACAAAAACTCATTGCAGGTATCTTCGATGACCTTGGATTTTGAACAAGTACCTTACAGAGTTTACTCCCCTAAGGGCTGGCCAAGGTAACTGGTGGTGGTTGTCGCTTTGTCCAAACCAGACTGAGGTCCTTCACAGTTTCCTTCTGCGCACAGGCAAGGCCATCGGTGTCAAAACAAAACAAAGCAGACAAACGCCCACCAGTGACAAAAGACTACCCACATCACAATAATCCAGGTTTCACAGGCTTCAAGAAATCTCCCCTATCTGCTCTCTGCAAGTACAAAGACCTTGATATCCTTCACGTTTTTTCAGGGGACTCTGATGAATGTCCCATTTGCTTGCTTACTTGACTATTGGCTCCTTCCAGCCTTACTCTGGGTACTATCTTTGAGATTCGCTGTGGATCTTCACAATTCCCCTTTGTCAAACCCATAATCCCCTGCTAACCTGAACCTTAGTTTTAGGGACCTCACCCCAACATTTGCACTAAAAGGTATTTGGACATTTTTTATCCTTCCCTCTCTCCTCTTTCTATTTTCTTTCACAACCACTCTTTCTTCATTCACCTCTCCCCTTCCTTCTAGTTTAAAGCTCATATTCTCTATTTAAACAATCGTTTTCCTTTCCCAGTGGTCTTTATAATTTAGTTTGAAAATTAACACGTCTATAACTAAAATGTTTCAAGAGGCAATAGCGGCAGAAAGAACATCGGACTAGTTTCAAGCTTCGATCCTAACATTTATGAGTTGTAAGATATTGGGAGAAATATTTAATGTCCCTAAACCTCAGCTGCCTCATTTGAATAATTAGAATAATAGCCTATACTGTACAGAACTGTTGTGAGGCTAGCACGGGTGAAAACCTCTGGTACAGTCTCACTAAAACGTGATCCATTTGTTCAACCTAACTCAAAGATTCATTTGGTAAGTGTTATTGATCTACATGATGGCGATGATGTTTTCATAACATAAAAAATCTAACTACAGGTGTCAAGAATTACGAAAGGTCTGAGGTTTTACCCTTCTGCAAACTAGCGAGCTAACATGCTGCAGGTGCATGAATGCTGGCAGAAGACAGAAGACTGCCGTGTCAGAGACAAAGGACTTCGTTATTCATAGCAACACTAAGAGTCAAAATGTTTTGGTATTTTTCTTGTGCCAGTTTCCTGAACCACAGTCCTCACACAGCAACACGAAGAGGGCCTGGTGACACCCGCATGTGCAGTCGGTTGTGAGAGGAGGGGAGCCCTGAGCTCGAGGCACTTAAACATTGTAAGGTGGTAAGTAAAACATGGCTGCTCTTTGCTCCAGGAGAAGACGCAATCTCTGTCTTCCAAGGCCATTTACTATATGAACATCCTTGAATAAATAGGCTAGAAGAAAGCCAATGCCTCCTTTTGCAGGACAGTCAGAAATACAAGAGACCTGGAGAATCATCTCCCAACAAGACCATATTGTTTGTCAGTCATTAGCATAATCCTAGCAACAAATGGTCGGGATGCTTGAAATTTGAATGCAAGTTCAAGTCTATTAGGTCCATCTGCATTGTAACAGAATCTCTATTAAAGGGTAGAAGATGAGTCTAATTGCAACAAAAATTTGAATAGTAATTTACTGCGATTTAAGATTTATACATTCTTAAGTACAAGTATTACAGACTATATTTGGCTACTTAGCTCTTATTTTAAATATATTGTTATATTAAATCATCCATCCTTTCCCATAATATGTAAGTATATAATTTATAGCAGTGTAGTATAGTAATTATGAACTCAGGCTCAGGAGTCAGCCCACCTAGCTTCAAATCTCAACATAACAACCATAAATTAACCTTGGGCAAACTATTTAACTTCTTTGTGCTTTATTTCTGCTTCAGCAAAATGGAGATAGTAATAGTGTTTACTTCATAAGATTGATGAGTGGATAAAATGTTATAATCCATGTAAGGTGCTTAGAATAAAGTCAGGCTTAAAATAAATGTTAACTATTTTTAATGGTGAATATTCACACTAATCCTTTGGATAGAGTGTTCTTTCCTAAGTGGAAGACTTGAAAAAATGTATCCAATCTTGAAGCTAGGATTTCATAATAAAGTCACAGGCACTTATAAGTAAAACTACTCTCCCACTTTTCTGCTTATTAGCACTAACCAGCTTTAGCATGGTTCCGTGTAAATAAGAAGAAAGATAAATGGGCACCAAATAAAAGGCCCCCTTCTCTGAGAATTCATACAGTTAGTATCAAGTTTTTTTTCTTATTCCAAGATAAATGTTCCTGTATTAACTTTGTGCATGTACTAAAGAGTAGATGAAGAGAATCACACATATAGATTCTTATCTAGAAATAACCTGAGTTCTTATTTTCTTTTTGTTTTAGCTGTAGCCCAAACAGGCCGTTTAATAACCAAACTGGTAAAAGACCAAATAGAAATCCCCCCTCTGTTTTTTCAGTCTTTTAAAAATTCTCGAATTCTCCAAAGGCAATCAGCACAAGACATCCCAAGGCTCAAAGAAAATGTTTTTCAATCCACAAAACACACACTATACCTGGTTGTAATTATCTGTGCCCTCTTTCACTTGGAGCTGGAAGGGCCTTTGCAATCAGGGCATCAAACCACTTGCCTTGTGGACCAAGAAACCGAGCCAACTGAGGCGGGAGAATCCCCCAGTCAGTGAGCGGCCAGGCTAGTGGCTCCAGGGCTGTCTGATGCCCCCTATCATACCTCTCCTTTTGCCTCACCACTTTCCGTCCTCTTCCGCTTCTTTCATTCTTGGACCAAAACAGGTACATTTAGTTGATATGGCGTGAAATCACCTAGTGAAGGTGATGTGTTGGGTGGAAATGAAAAGAGTTTCATTTTAGTTGCTAGTGCTTTCTCTGCGGATTTGAGCAGGGCTAACGACGTTACTCTGATTCCCCCATTGGGCTCTTTTTCAGTCCATTAAAACCACGGTGACCTTCAGTGAAGGCACTGTTCTGTTTGACACCGTAATGGCAGATACATGACATTATACGTTTGTCAAAACCCTCAGAGGGGCGCCTGGGTGGCTCAGTCGGTTGAGCGGCCGACTTCAGCTCAGGTCATGATCTCACGGTCTGTGGGTTCGAGCCCCGCGTTGGGCTCTGTGCTGATGGCTCAGAGCCTGGAGCCTGCTTCGGATTCTTTGTGTGCCTCTCTCTCTCTGTCCTTCCCCTGCTCACGCTCCGTCTCTCTGTCTCTCAAAAATAAATAAATGTTAAAAAAAATAAATAAAAATTTAAAAAAAAACCCCTCAGAATGAAAACACAAAAAGTGAACCCTGACATAGACCAGGGAACTTACTTACTAGCATCAATACCAGTGTATCAACATCAGTTGATCAGTTCTAAGACATGCACTGCACTAATGCGACATGTTAATACTAGGGGGCATTGTTGAAGGGCGGAGGAAAGAGTATATAGGAACTCTGGCATCCTGCTCAGTTTTTCTGTAAACCTAAACTGCTTTTAAAAATAGAATTTATTGGGGCGCCTGGGTGGTTCAGTCAGTGAAGTGTCCGACTTCGGCTCAGGTCATGATCTCGCCATTTGTGAGTTCAAGCCCCACACTGGGCTCTGTGCTGACAGCTTAGAGCCTAGAGCCTGCTTCAGATTCTGTGTCTCCCTCTCTCTCTGCCCCTCCCCTGCTCACACTGTCCCTGTCTCTCAAAAATAAATAAATGTCAAAAAATTTTTTTGAAAGATAAAAAAAAGAGAATTTATTAGACGTATATTTTTATAGGTATACGTATACTTTTAAAAGCTATAGTGGTCTAACCTTGTTGTATTTGAGAGAGAGCGTGGTAACAGAGTTTCTTAACCAACAATAACCACCAATAAACAGCAGTGATTTTTGGCATTGGTTTTTGGTGTAAAAAAGTAAATTCTAGAACTTATTATTAATCTGGTTCATATAAAACCTGAAAGTTTACAATGGAAATACTATTCACTTAAAAAGTCGACATTTTCTGTGGCACTATTCAATAGTTAGTGCATTTATCACGGAGCACATCCCCTCAGTGTACGGTGAACATGTGAATTAACTTTGGTCATGGTTTTGAAATGAACTCTTCCTTCTGACTCCTTCCCCTGCCATTGTTTTCATCCTGTTCATACAACCAGCTTATATTTTTGCCAACTTATTTGACGGCGTGTTAAAAACTGATCTAAACACCTAAAAATTTCTTCTTCTGTTGTGCACATGTCAAAAGTTTCAGAAAGTAGTAAATCTTTTTCACATTGGTCTGCATGAATGTCTAATACAAAAGCAAACAAAGCAGATTGTCATTCACTAGATCCATAAAGATTTCATAAAAATCTCAGCCTCTGAATTACTTCGTCAAGCACATCGGGTGACAATTCTTGCATTCCACGGGATATACACTTGTCAGGCAGTGGTAGCGGTTGAAATTTTGGAGTGCGTGTGGTTGAATTTTTATAGTAGCCAGTTGCATTGTTAGTAACAGAACATTTAACAATGTTTTCCCTGGTGGAACATTCCATTCTCTCTCATAGAACGCATCTACTTTGAATGATGCTGCCTATGAATTTTCATTGTCAGATTTAATTTTAGTTTATGTTCAGTTTTCTAGGAACAGTAATCTCAAGACCGTAACAGGTAAAATGTCAATAGCCTTACCTTTATTCTCCCTATATTCTGTTTCGAGATGCCACTGTAACTTGGCAGGAGTCACAGAACTATTTTGCAAATTTTTACTGCATGAAGTACATGCAGTAACTTTTAGCACCATAAAAGGTGAACCCCAGTGACAAATAATTATTGCCATTCTTTTTGTCTGTGAGACTCTATGAGAGAGATTTCCAGACATGGCCTTCGTTTTCTGGACAGGTGGTTCCTCTGGTCAGCCTTGTCTTTATCATCTTGATTCTTCTCTTGTTATGAGCATGGTGCTTATGTATTATTTCATCCCACGAAGGGAGGAGATAAGTATAAATATAAACAAAAATTATCTCTCACACACATGCATATGTGTATAACGTGTATTAATGTGAAGGCCAGAAGCACAGAAAGCTTAATTTGCTAAAACTACCGCAATATGATACCATCGTCATGCAACGCATTACATGTCCACTTGTTAGCGCACAATCGGTTTCTACCCCTGAGGAGAGCACGTGCTGAACATATGCACCCACGCTTTGTCCAGCATTTAATGGAGCAGGACCCCCCCCCCCCACATAAAAGGAAGGTACACACTTGCAATAATTTACCCTAGGGAGCATGCACAGGCCTGAATCCGGGAACAGATCAGGGCAGAGCTACAGGCTCTGTTCAAAGGCACATCTATAAGACATTCAAATATACACACGGAGACGTCAAGAAAAATGCTATTTTCAGTTCTAAACTAAACCAAGCTCACCCAGCAGTTCGAGTCACTGTAGTGGTGGTCTCCAGTATGTTCAAACCTGGTGCATGTCAAATTAGGGTTTGTGTTTATTATCATAGTTTCTTTTTTAAATAGTTGAAGTATATATATTTGAAAAGGAAGCTAGAGTTCTATACTTATGGAATCTTTGCAGCAAGGCATTTAACACGTGACAATGCAGGGATGGAACTGAGCCAGACGATCGGAAAAATGAAGCCCCCTCCCCTCGCTAGGCAAACATGGAACCCCAGCTGGTACCAGCATGTGGAAATGCAGAGAGAAGAAATGGTCTGAGAAAAGGAGCAGCGAGGATGGAGTGAGATCTCTGTAGAATCTTCTCTGAGTGAGAAGCGGACAGAGACTGGAAGAGGAGGAACCTCAAGAGACTGGAAAGACCCTGCAAGAGGAGGGAAAGCCAGCCGAGAAATGAAGGGAGATGTTAACTATGCATACATCTCCATGGGTGTGCACTACCATGTAATTGGGCTGGAACTTCCCCCAAACCAGCCCTCTCCAGTTCAACACGTTTCTTCTCTCTGCTCTTTGGAGTCACCCGAAATCTCTCCGTCCCCACTTCCTTTTTTCACTTTATTAGCTTGGGTGTGTGTTTTCCAAACTAGTGTTCTGTGGATCATCATTCCATAGAGGAAAAAAATTCCACCTGGGATTATGATTAAGTCAAACTAAATTCTATGCGTTTCTTTCCTGCAGGATACCAAGCCTTCACAATGCTAATGTTTCTTGAGAATTTCCAAGGGAGGATAAAATATGTCATGTTCCCCACACTCATTCTATTAAAAGAAACAATTCTTCTTAGAGACCCTGTCAATATCTCCCAAAACTCTTGTTCCACAAAATACAGTCAGAGAAATACCACATTGCTGGGGACCTCTGCTCTCAGTCCGTATATCATTCACACCCCTCTCCACAGTCCTGGGGGAACTGGATGTTGGGAAGCCAATCACATTGTCAGCCAAAAGGAGGATTGTCTACTCTTGTTGTTCTCCAGGTGAGAATGAATAAGACCTAGGTCAGGAAGTGTGGATTGGAACAGAAATGCGGTGTAGGTTTTGGGCAGGCATTAAGTAGAACTATGGAAGTGCATTGTGGTCGTACCAGGACAGATCGCAGACTCAGTATTCTAAAAGAAGGCCTCCCAGTGTTGTCTGGACCTCCCAGTGACAGAGGTGAAAGAGGTGTTTGCTGTAGCAAAAGGTTTGGGGAGAAATGGTAAGAGATTTGTGCTTGTTGCTTGATTTTAAAGGCTGTGGGAAAGGAATGCTTTGGGCATTGGGTCAAGGATTAAAAAGAGCAAGGGAAATTAGAGCAGTCTTTGCCTTGAGACTTCCTTGCAGATTCGCCTTTTCCCTCTTATTCTCCTGCCTGCTGTCCTTTCTCTCCTCCCTTCATCTTTCTTTCCTTCCTCCCTCTCTGCCTCTTTCCCTCCCTTCCTTCTCCTTTTCAATCTGATAATACATCCGGAGCTGTGTTAAGCATACAAAGATAAAGGGCACGTGGTTCCTGCTCTGAATGTATCTGATAATCCTCTCTCTCTGCTCTCCTTCACCGACCTTATCTGAACATCTACCTCCATTTTACTTCTCTCTCTGTTTCGAATACTCTATATAATGGCTTGTATTAGTTGTTTCCTCATATATATGTGTGTATGTGCACGTATATGTTATCAATAAACCAATAAGATATATATACACATATATACACATACAAAATATATATGCATACACATTATACATATTATAATTTTTATAATATGTATAATGTGTATGCATATACATACATATATATATATACACCCATATACAAAAATATGTATATATATTTTTCCTTTTGAGAGAGTGAGATTTTTAGGATTGGGTCATGCAATTAGGGGCTGGTAAGTCCAAAATCTGCAGGGAAAACTGGAGACCCAGGAAAGAATTAATGTTGAAGTTCCTGTCTGGAAGCAGAATTCCCCCTTCCTCAGGGGAGGACAGTGTTTTTTCTCTTACGGCCTTCAACTGATTGGATGAGGCCCACCCACACCCCTCAAAGTCTACGGATTTTTTTTTTAATGTTTATTTATTTTTGAGAAAGAGAGAGAAACACAGACTGCAAGCTGGAGAGGGGCAGAGAGAGAGGGAGACACAGAATCTGAAGCAGGCTCCAGGCTCTGAGCTGTCAGCACAGAGCCCGATATGGGGCTCGAACCCACAAACCGTGAGATTAAGACCTGAGCCGAAGTTGGCCGCTTAACCGACTGAGCCACCCAGGCGCCCCCAAAGTCTACGGATTTAAACGTTAATCACATCTGAAAAATACCTTCACAGTGCCATCTAGACTGGTATTTGACCAAGTATCTGATTACCATGGCCTAACCTATTTGACACAAAATTTACCATCAAATACCCCTTTCTACCGCCATCGCCAGGGTCCTCCCTAGATTCTTTTTTCTTGGGATTCTTCTCTGTATTTTATCCCGTGTTCTCCCATCAAATGTTCCCCACCTTCATGGAACACTGAAGCCATAATGACAACGGCTAACATCTATAAGCTCTTACAATTTGACGCACACTGTGCCAAGCTTTGCGTAAACTCTTACTTAGTTCTCACAACAATCCTCTTATCCATTGAGGCTAGACCTTAACCAAGGTCCTACAGCTGGTGCACTGTGAAGCAGGGATTCGAGTCCATTCGGCCTGACACCAGAGCATATGGCATTGACTCCTGGCTAGGCTGCCTCCCTTAATATACAAGATGGCCACAACCAAAGACATCCTTCCCTCCTCCGACCCTCCAGGAGGGATTTCCAGAATGTCAAGGTCCTCAGGAATCAGAGACTGGTACTGCCTATTCTGCTGAACCTCATGGGAAGGCACAGGGAGCATGACTGTGGACAGAGCAGAGGGTGCCAGCTTGCGCCTCCATGGGATGTCCTCACCAGACCCTGAAGGGCTCCCTGACCCCTGTGGCCGGACCATACCCAGCCCCACTGCAATGGGCTATTCTCCAACCATTTACAATCATTCAGTAGGAGCATGTTAAATGACCTGGGCGAACGTTCATGACAAACTAAGTCGAAAAGCCAGTTCCTAGCAGTTTGCAAATATGAGCTCATTCAGAGTGTGTATCTCACATATTAGACTCATGTAGCATATAAAGGTAGGTGAATATACACATGTAGATATATAGAAGACAGATTAAAAAGATAATCTTGCAACGAAGGATGATTATTGGTGATTTTTTATTTTATCCTTTATGCTCTCCTACATCTTCTAAATTTCCTACAAATAAACCTACTTTACAGAGATGTACAAAATCTTGTACTTTTGTGATTAAAAACAGGGCAACTATGAAGACCTTTAGATATTTAACTCTTTCTGGGCAACTTAATCCTTTGTGAAATTATTTTTAAAAACTAAAACCTATAAACATTGGGCTCAGACAGATCCACGTTGAGATTATTGGTTACAGATAAGATGTCAGCCCCTGAAGAGATAAGGTACTTTGCACAGGAGGGAGCTTCAGCTCTCCCAAGACGAACCTGATCCAACAAAGGTGTTTGGCCTAATGACAAGAATTTTCATTGCAGAGATATTTTCCATTCTTTAATCAGAGTCTAATCCAAAAGGAACTTCAGATGCCCGTCATGGTACTTTCCATTTAAATCTCTACCTCCTGCTCATTTTAGGGTCAATAACATTCCTGTGCTTTGTAAATGGGAAAGAAAAAGCCAGGAATTGTGAAAGTCTTTGTCAGATTGTCACCCGTCTTATTAATCCCTCCAATTATAATAGCGTGACTAGGTTTTTAACCAAAGGTCCAGGACTAATGTGGCAAATGAGAACTGTCTACTTTGGGAAGACAAAAACCTATTCCAACTGATTTCCATGAATCCAAACATTTCTGGAAATCTTTGGAAGTTTTTATTTTCATAGACTATGGATATCCCTTTACATGACAATACTAAATAATTATACCATGTATCATGATATTTATACGTTATCCCATTCATCCTCAAAACATCCCCAGGACTTTATATTTCCCCCATGGCATGAAGAAACCAAGGCCCTGAACTGTAAATTACTTGCCAAGAACATACAGGTGGCCAATAAGAAAGGAGAACTTCTGGCCCCACGTGAAGTGTTCCTTCCACCTCACAACATCTGCTTCCTGAGTACATGCCTATCCAACCTCTTGCAGCCATCCCTAAAAACCACTCTTCTTTGATGATCAGTTAGTTTAAAGACTTTCCGAGCCCATATTGGATAGGGGGACAATTTACAATACTTCAGTTTCCAAAGATCACTGATGGGTCTCTGTGTTGGGTCATAGAAGGTCTTGTGTACACTTCAACTAACTCATTGGTTTCTACTCCCCCAAACACAATAAAAATAATAGCTCTCCCATTTTATAAGGTTTCCATGGTCAAGAAAAAATGTTGGGTGTCAGATACACACGTGTTATCTCATCCAGTACTCTCTACGACTCTTTGAGTGGGTGTTATCTGCCCAGATTCACGGATAAGAAATCTGATGCTTGGCAAAGCACTCCTCAACAAATAAAAGCATGATATTACTTTCATAATTGCTTGAACATGTCCTTATGGCACTGATCATATACTGCAGTGCACTAAGACTCATTTCTGGAATCGGGCTCCAGGGTCTGCTTCTATTGAAATGCATTAGGAAAGAGGTTCTACGGGGCCTCCATGTTAAAGTGTGATAGGTTCAGCACCTCCACCTGCTTATTAGCAATGGGACCTCTTCTTTTTATTTTTTGATGTTTATTTGTTTTAAAAGAGAAAGACAGAGACAGACCGTGAGTCGGGGAGGGGCAGAGAGAGAGGGAGACACAGAATCCAAAGCAGGCTCCAGGCTCTGAGCTGTCAGCACAGAGCCCCATGTGGGGCTCCAACCCACGAACCATGAGATCATGACCTGAGCCCAAGTTGGACAGTCAACCGACTGAGACACCCAGGTGCCTCTGCTAGGTGGTTACCCCTGCAGATCTAAGGCCCTTAGATCCCCGGCAGCATTCAGAGAAACACCAGACAGTGTTTACTGAGGTGACCCCGGAAAACGTACCCATTCTTTACAAAAATGCAGCCGAATGGGTTTGCAGAAAAAGTCAGCAAAGGGCTCCTTGAAGTCAGCAGTCCTCCATCAAAAAGGTCTCAGCAGAACCACTACCCCGGTAGGTTCTTGGTTGTACATATTTAAGAGTCCAAGCACACAGAATGCTAAATTTGTCTGTCAGCTCTGCAGATAAAACTACCTATTATTTTTCCATTCAGTACGACACATTTCCTAATTTATACATGCCCCAAATCAAGCCGTTCCTGCCTTATACAGAGGTTTGCCTGCTCCCTGGGGTGACCTTGAGTGAGTCAGCTGTAAAGAAGACTGATATTTTTATGTGCAGTTTGTTCTCCCTCCTTGACCTCAGGGAAACTGCTTTTGCAAGAGGTTAGGAAGCTGCTAGGGCGGCAGGGGAAGGGGGCGGGGTGAAGGGGCAGCTGCTTCTGGAAGGAGCCCATTCAAGGCACCTCTGACCTTGGCCTGTGAAAAGTAAGGGTCTCCTTTCTCAGGAAGACTTTCTCCTCCTCCTGGTAACACCTGAGGCCACGCAACCGCCAGGGTTACCGCGTTCTGGGGACAATAGGCAAAACGGGGTCAACTCAACCTTTCCTGGGGCTTTGAGAACAGTCTGGCTCTTTCTCACCCACATTCTTCCTCACGCTTCCTCGCTAGCTCCCTGAGCACGTGACCTAGAGGAGGAAGCAAGGCGGGCGCCCAACTACTTCTCTGCGTTGAAGAGCTTCTATCTGGAAGGAAGCACAGGAAAAAGAAATCACCGATCCTCGTTTGTAAGCAAGGGGGCGGACCACAGCAGCAGCTCTAAAACCCACGTTAAAACTCGCCTGAGGTGCTGGTTAGGCTGCAGATTCCTGGGCCCCATTCCCAGCGAGTCTGGTTCATTAGCTCCAATTCCCCTGCGGTGACTTCCAGACGGGTGCCTGGGGTAACCGTAGTGATCACTTCGTCCACCCCGGACGATACAGGCTAGGTCTTATGCTTCACCGGTGCCCTCCGCTCCCAGCCAGGGGCCGAACATCCAGTGTTCATGAAGCCCTTAGCCAGTCACTGCCTCCCTGCTGCCGGATGTAACCTCGGCTTCCAGGCCAAGTACAGTCTTCCTCCGTAACAACTGCCCAAAGTTCTTGCATTCTTCCTCTGCAGCCAGGGCACCCCAACAGCAAGGCAAAGGGAAAGAAGAGAAGCCGATTTTCAGCTGAGTGAAAAGGCTCTTTGAACCGTCTTTCTCCCACCACTGACTGCCTCTCCCTTCCTCTCCCCCCACAACCATCCCCTCCTCCAGTTGGCATGTTTGCCATTTCTTTTTTTTTTTTTTTAAGTTTATTTATTAGTTTTGAGAGCAAGAGAGAGAACGCATACCTGGGGAAGGGGCAGAGAGAGAGAGAAGATCCCAAGCAGGCTCCACACTGTCAGCACAGAGCCCAACACAGGGCTTGAAATCACCAACCATGAGATCATGACCTGAGCTGAAATCAATAGTAGGATACTTAACCGACTGAGCCACCCAGACGCCCCACGTTTGCCGTTTCCTACGTTTTTAAATAAATAGAAGCACAGCATATCAGGGCTAAGTAGCACCTGTTTCTACGTCCTTACTTCCCAGGTAAGGAAAGTAAAGGACAAAGTTTAAGGGTCTCGCCCAGCCAGCAGGGGCAACGGTGGGATGTGAACCCACGCAGTCTGGCTCCAGGTCCTGCGCCTAAAGCCAGCATGTTCAACAACCCATAGATCTAATAAGAAAGCTGTGCTAAGAGTGCAAGCAGGCTGGCAGAGCTGTCTTGAGAAAGTTACACACACAGAGTCTGGGGGCGAGGCTCTCCTCCTGCTGTTCTTGCAGTTTTGTTCTTCCGTCCGTTTGTGTGCCCTGCCGCCGGCTGCCTTGGCAATTTCGGAACACTGGTTACATGGGCGAGGGGATTAAAACCCGAACTGTTGGATTTCTTGGCTTCCGTCACTTCATTCTTTTCTGTAACTCTCAAGAAGAGGCGGGCAGCGTGGGCGCGGCAGCTCCCAAAGCCTGGTTCCACTTCGAGGTCTGTCTACTCCTCACTGTATTGGGTGCAGAGCGTAGAGCTTCCTTTCTCTGGGACCGTTCCTTCATCTGTAAATTGGGGACAAAACTGCTCGAGATGTTTCTGAGACTACTTCCCAGCGTCAAGGTTTGATGCGTGTCCCGCCGATGGGCTGGCCGGGGGTATTTGTACAGATCTCGGTGCAGTCGAGGTTGATGGTAAATGTCTTTGTCACTTGCATCTCTATTGACTGGTTTTGTGTTGATTCATACCTCAGCCTTATGAATGGGGAGATGCTTTACAGCCGTTGGGACTCTCCTCAGGTTCTGGAACAGCATTCTGCCAACAACGGGTATCTAGTAAATACTGCTGAGTGGCTGTGTGCAGGGCTGGAGTCAGCGGGGACTCCCAGATCCATGATAAGGCTGCCTCTCTGCAGAGCTCATCTCTCTCTCCTCCTATCCAGGAAGCCACCTGAGAGTTAGGGGGCTCAAGGGTTCAACAGCAGTTCTGAGTGACCCCGTGACCCTGTCATCTCACGGTGATGAGACAATAAGACAACCTATCTCCCTGACTCTTGTGAGGCAGCCCCTCCTGGCTCACACAGATTATCTGGCTACAGACAAAGTATAGGTCATTTTGCTTCTTGCTCGGGTTGTCTGGGGCACCTCAGGGTTTCCTCGATAAAACAAAATGGGTTCAATTTCTTGAAAGTAATTCCCTGTCCCTACCAGTGACAAACAATGCCTTCGGCACCAACAGTAGTCAATTCCATCTCTTCTCTAATGTCCAGATTTCCCATCCTCCATATTTCCATCCTGGTTTCTTAAAGCTGTCCAATAATCTCCACCAGGATGTTCAGCGATGACTACGTGAGAGCAGATGGGCGCGAACTGCCATATTAGAGAGACTGTGGTTAGACATTTCATCTTCCTGGGCGGATGGCATAACATTCAGCCTTGTGAAAGTGAAGCTCCCATCCTCCTGGAATGTTCTGGAAGCTGTGCTGTCTGAGGCACAGGGTTGTTCTAAGCCAGTCTCAGAACTTTGGCTCTCTGGTGTCTAATTCTGTGGTGAGAATGTGGGCTAAACACTTTGATGTCTGGACGGGCCAGTGAGCTTGGTTTAATTCATTGGCCCAAACTCCGCCACTGGCTCCAACGTGGTGAATTTCCGTGTAATTATTCAAAAGGAAAACCAAAAAGAGAGGTTGCGCCTTAAGCTTTCTCAAGCTATGATACTACCCCAATGCAATTTGAAATGCTAATATTGATTCTGTAAAGAAATGGGTGAGGGAAGAGTTAGGCAGATCAGTGACAAAAGCTTAGTCTGTACAGAACCCTTAACTCATTTGCTCCAAAGGAAATAACTGTTCCTACTTCTGGGCTTTCATTATGTTCATGTCCAGGTAAAATTCTGCTTCAGCACTGTATAAAAAAAATGAATAAAATTTGAGTGTTCCTACTGAAAAGGGAGGCAGGGTTGGAAGTAGAATGCATTGTAAGTATGCAAGCTTTCTGCATACCCCAGCTACTTTTGCATCTCCTGTGTAGCAGTTCTTGGTCGTCTTGTTATGACATGCTTTCCCAAAGGGTTGTCTCAGTCTGTTCAGGCTGCAATTTAAAAATGCCAGGGAATAGGTGGCTAGGAAACAGCAGACATATATTTCCAAATGGTCCAAGATCAAGGTGCCTGCAAATTCAGTGTCCGGTGAGAGCCCACTTCCTGTTCATAGATGGCTGTCTTTTTGCTGTGTTCTCACATGACAGAAGGGGTGAGAAGCTCTGGGGCCTCTTTTGTAAGGGCACTAATCCCATTCATGAAAGCCCCACACTCGTGACCTAATCACCTTCCAAAGGTCCTACCTCCTAACACCATCACACTGCAGATTAGGATTTAACAGATGAAGCCTGTGGGGACTCCAAAATTTCAGTATATAGCAAGAGTCATTTAGTTCAACAAACTACTATGTTCCTCTTTTAGCTAGAAAACTTTTCCTTCTCATGACAGTAACCATCTGATGGTATTTACCTTACAAGAAGAGAAGTATATCAGAGTTCAGGGCAGTTAAGTCTGACCTCAGAGCTCTTGTCTCTTGAAAGCATCCATTCCTTTTAATTACTTCTTTGTCTCTTTTCTTGCCCTAAATCCCACTAACACACATAAAAACCAAAGTAGTTCAGCCATACCCATGTGTATGGGTGTCACAGTGCTTTCCTCCTCTCCTGAGAGATTGAGCACAAAATCTTGTTCATTCCCTACTCCATTCAGACTGTGCAATGAGGTCTGGTGGTGAATTGCTAATACATTCCACCAAAACAAGAGAAAAAAATTGAATAAAGTTGGCTCATTTTTTGCTGTATGGATTCCAGAAAATTCCATTATGTTGTTGATTAAACTTCCAAAAGCAGATAAACAGTGTCCAGAAATCTAAGTGGCAACATTATGGGGGCACCTGGCTGGCTCAGTCAGTAGAGGGTGCAACTCTTGATCTCAGAATTATAGGATCAAGCCCCATGTTGTGTGTAGAGAGTACTTAAAACTAAAATCTTTAAAAAATAGTAATAAATGGCAACGTTATGTAGAGGAACAAAAGCTTGTCAAGAGGATACATTTTTCTCCTCATTTTACCTGTTAGCTGGGTGACCTTAGGAAACAAATAGCCTCTCTGAACCAGGATCCTCATCTTTAGGCTGGATAATTGCTCATGTCCTTCCAGCTCTCTGATTCCTTATACCTTTCTCTCCCTGTTTCCTTATAAAGCTAACCTTTTTTGGGTAGGGGATCTCTGCTCTTCTGCTTTTCTAATATTTCAAGAGAGTAAAAATTATTTTCTGAAAAAGTTTTTTTTCCACAATTTGCCATATTCATTATTTTTACCCAAATGTCAATTTCCCTATCCAGGACTGAAAACCTTCACCGTGGTAGTCGACCATTCATTTGATGTTATTGCTTTCTACTTGACGTTAATGTGAAGGAGGCAACCTTAGTTCATGAAGAAGGAACCACTCCTTCCAATACCTTGGGAGAAGAAGGTAGATTTTGTGTTTGGCTTGCTTTTATTTTAGTTTTTTTCCATATGAGGGTAGGCCTCATGCAGTCAGTTGAAGGTCTTAAGAGAAAAGACTGAAGTCCCTGGAAGAAAAAGTAATTCTGCCTCCAGAATGCCTTCAGACTCAAGCTGTGACATTGGCTCTTGGAACTTCCAGCCTGCCAGGCCGTCCTGCAGATTTGGGACTTGCCCACACCCACAATCATGTAAACTCATTTCTTTCTTTCCTTTCTTTTTTAAGTGTATTTATTTTGAGAAAGAAAGAGGAGAGAGTTGGGAAGGAGCAGAGAGAGAGAGGGAGAAAGAGAATTCCAAGGAGGCCTCATGCTGTCAGCCCAGAGCCCAACGTGGGGCTCAATTCCATGAACCGTGAGATCATGACCTGAGTCAAGATCAAGAGTCAGACGCTTAACCAGCCGAGCCACCCACGTGCCCCTAAACTAAAACAAATCTATTTCTCTCTGCTTCTGCTTCCGTATATATGTCCACACACTATTGGCTCTGTTTTGCTGGAGGGCCCTGACTAATATAGCACATATTTATTAAGAGTTTATTGGACTAAAACTTAACAGCAAAGAAAAGAGTATGGCGATGAGGCTAATGGCTGCCTGGGAAAGGGAAAATGGCTGAAAATTGTGAGTAGGTAGAAACTGAATGACCAGGGAAAAAATTATATGCCACTATTTTAAAAATAATTATTTCTACATTTATGATGCACCTGGGTACCATATGTGCTTAGAAATATTTTAATGCAATTGGATACCCTTAAATTTTAGAGATTCCCAAGTAAATATCAAAATTTAAGGTAGAATGGGATTAAGGTATCGAAAAAGGGATTGAGGCCAACGTAAAGCATACATAACAAAGCATATTTACATTTTATAGGGGATTTTCTGAAATCTTTAGGATTTTGGGGGACTGGATTAAGTCTCTGGGATTCCTAAGTCCTTAGGAGTCCTCAAACTATTTTCAGTATTTAAAAAAAAAATCGCACTGAAGTCCTACTCCTTGCCTGCTAAGCTTGCCTAGGCTCATTAAAATGTCAAGTTTTGTTTTCTTTGGGACCGAATTTTATGAGCCCGGTGTGATGACATTGGTTATCCTTTGCTGCTCAGTATCTCAGTTTGGTAATTACACATATCTTTGATTCATTTCTTAAAAATGAAAAATAGCTCAACTAATGAACAAGTAGAAGATTTTGATGGCAAAATCTTGTGAGACAAAGGGAGCCCAAGAGGTGGAGAAGAGGAAGGAGGTAACGAAGGCGTTTCTGGTAATGGGAATCTAGGGATCCTTGGATTGCAGGACTGCTGAGCTCCTTTGAAGCCCAAGAGCTTAGTGAAGTCAGTCCAGTAGCTCATTAACCACTAGGCTTCTGATGGCCAAATGATAAGTGCATTGGGATTGCTTTTGTGCCTGGCCTCAAGTTCACACACAGGTGGCACCAGTGAATGGCTCAGAGAAGCCGGCACAGCAAGCCAGAGAGCCCAGGTGGGCGGCAGTGTGCTGGAACAGCAATTGCTCATTAAGTCTTGACTGTGGGAGGTTGAAAAGCAAGACGTCTCAGCCCAGATTGCCTAATTTGGAGTCCCAGCTCTTCGGTCTATGGCCTCTTTGTGCCTCAATTTCTTCACTTGTAAGATAATGATGATGAGGTGTTCTAGAGTTATTATAAGGATCAAGTAATTTAGCACGGAAAGCACTAGAACAGTGCCAGGGAAGAGAGAAGCCTTCAATGAAAGTGGATTCTTATTATAAGTCAGACATTGTCCCAAGTATTTTGCATATGCCTTTACCCAATCCCTAGAAAAATCCCTTAAGTTAGGTACTATTATTATCTCAGTCATACGGCTAAGAAAGCTGATTTTTACAGAGTTTAAGGAATTTGTCTGAAGTCATTCAGCTGATAAGTAGCAGACACTGGACTCAAACAGGACCTTGATATGGCCAGCTGCCCTTTGCCTGCCCCAGCTGAATGTGCTTGCTAGGGGTACACCAAACTACCTCACACACTGTGTGCCTTTGGGCAAGTCAGCCTTCTCAAGCTTCCATTTTTTCTCA
Source organism: Paguma larvata (assembly GCA_030068075.1). Classification (NCBI taxonomy): domain Eukaryota; kingdom Metazoa; phylum Chordata; class Mammalia; order Carnivora; family Viverridae; genus Paguma; species Paguma larvata. The sequence continues at coordinate 85,184,558 of CM057834.1, read as the reverse complement.
CCCAAAAAACTAGAGGATTGTTTCTAGTTTCAATAATATATTATAGGTGTGTAGGATGTTATCATTGGAGAAAGCAGGATAAAATGTACACAGCAACTCTCTGGACTAATTTTGCAACTCCCTGAAACTTCTAAAATGATATTAAAGCAGGAAGTTTAAATACTACCGTAAGGAGCTGCTACTTGATGTCAGGCACTGTGCTTTTGCACATAAGTGGTGTGCAAAAAATTTTTTTGATAGGATTTATTTTATTTTTGGAAAATGAAACGTGACCGACCGGTCCTAAGCAGATTGCGTGTGTAGCATGAAAACAGACACCTCTCTATAAAGTCTCTCAATTTAAAACAAAGAATTTGAGATGATTCAAATATTTTATTCTTTAAAATAACATTTTTCATAGTATTACAATTTTATATTAAAAATACCTCATCACCTCCATGGACTACAAAAGGAAAATCATATGATCACATCAATAAATGCAGAAAAAAATTGCCAAAATATACTTGGCAATAGAAAACATTTGACAAAATCCAACACCCATTCCTGACAAAGTTGTCAATAAACTAGGAATAGAAGGGAACTTTCTCAACTTGATAAATAACATCTACAAAAATCCCACAGCTCACATCACACACAGTGGTGAAAAACTTGATGCTTTCCCACTAAGATCGGGTACAAGGCAAGGATGATTGCTGATTTTAAAGTTTATACGGGGAGGTAAAAGACCGAGAATAGCCAACACAGTACAGGAGAAAAACAAAGCTAGTGGACCAAAGCTACCTACTGTCAAGACTCACTGTAAAGCTGCAGTAGTCAACACCTAAGTGTGGTAATGGCCGAAGGATAAACAAATAGAATAATGGAACAGAATAGAGAGTCCAAAAATAGACCCCCACAAATACAGTCAACTGATCTTTGACAGAGGAGCAGAGGCAATACAGTGGAGCAAAGAGATAGTCTCTTTGGCAGATTGTCCCGGAACAGCTATACATCCACGTGCAAAAAAAAAAAAAAAATTTAAACGCAGACCTGACATCCTTCACAAAGATTCATTACACTCAAAATGGGTCATACAACTCAAAGTAAAAGGCAAGGCTATAAAACTCCTAGAAGAAAACAGAGGAGAAAACCTAGATGACCTTGGGAATGGTGATGCCTTTTTAGACACAACATCACAGTCACAGTCTATAAAAGAAATCGCTGATAAGCTGGATTTCATTAAAATTAAAAACTACCACTCTGGGAAAGACACTGTCAAGAGAATTAGAAGACAAGCCACAGACGGAGGCAGGGGGAATATTTGCAAAAGACACATCTGATAAAGGACTGTTATCCAAAAATATACAAAGAACTTTCAAAAATCAACAAGAAAACATGCCAATTTAAAAATGGGCCAAAGACCTTAACAGACATCTCACCCCAAAAAAAGATATACAGATGGAAAATAAGCATATGGAAAGATGCTCCACACCATACGTCATCAAGGAAATGTAAATGAGGTACCACTATACACCTATTAGATTGACCAAACTCCAGAACACTCACGCCACCAGATGCTGGTGAGAAGGTGGGGCAACGAGGAATTCCCATTCATTGCTGGTGGGAATCAAAATGGTACAGCCACTTTGGAAGACAGCTTGGCGGTTTCTTGTAGAATTCCATAGACTCCTCCTACGTGGGCCAGCAATCACTCTTCTTGGTATTTACCTAAAGGAGTTGAAAACGTATCCACGCAAAAACCCGCCCACAGATGTTTACAGTAGTTTTACTTATAATTGCCAAGACTCGGTAGCATATCCTTCAGCACGCGAATGGATAAGTAAACTGTGGTACATCCAGACCATGGAATAGTATTCAGCGCCAAAAAGAAATGAGCTCTCAGGCCAAGAAAAGACATGGTGGAAACTTAAATGCATATTACTAAGAGAGAGAAGCCAACTTGGTAAGGCTACACGATAGGATTCCAACTATAGGACATTTTGGAAAAAGGGAAACTGTGGAGATAGTAAAAGGATCAGTGGTTGCCAGGGGTTGGGGGGCGGAGAGGAGGGGTGAGTAGGCAGGGCGTAGAGGACTTTTAGCGCAGTAAAAACACTCCATGTGATATTACTCTGATGGATACATGTCTTTCTATATCGCTCAGATCCGCGGAGGGTGCCATACCAAGAGTGAAGCCTAAGGCTTTAGGTCTCGGACTTTGGGTGATCAGGATGTGTCCATGTGTGTCCCTCCTTGGTACAAATGTATCGCTCTGGTGAATGAGATAACTAATGAGGGGCATGTGTGTGGGAACAGGGGGTGCATGGGAAATCTCTGTCCCTTCCTCTCAGTTTTGATATGAACCTAACACTGCCCTAAAATAATAGTCTTTTTAAAAAAACAACGTAGAGGGCCGAATGCAGGGATGTGTAAGGGGCCTTCGTGAGGTAGGACCACTGTCTGTGACAGAACAAGCCAGCAGAGGCAGAGGTCCTGAGCAGCCCTGGCCCGGTGCCCGGGCCATGTCTCCCTGTCTCATTTCACTTACGACACTGCCTCCCTGTGAAACGCTAGCATGTTCGACTTCCAGCCTCGAAGCAAACACCGCTGCCTCCAGCAGCACCTGGAAATCCTTTCTGCCAGGTGTATTTTGTCTGTGCCTGGTCAACGCAGGGCTGAATACAGAACTAAAAGGCTCTCTGTGTCTTGGGGAGCAGCGAAGATCTGGGGGCCAGGCGGGTGGGCTCCAAGCAGAAGTCCCAGAAATAGCAACAAAGGATTCTTTACAAAGTCTGGTGTTTTCCTTTTGACTTAACACTCTCCTAGCTTCCAAAGGGTTTATTCTGGACAGGGAGACGTCCCTTTCTTCGTTAAACGATAACGGGCACGTCAGTTTACCCGCTCTGTGCCTCAGTTTACCCACCTTTGTAAATAAACTCTGCTTTATAAGAAACACATCATTTATGCGGTGGGGAGAAGTTGGGCGGCAGATAAAACAGGAATGAAGTTTTTTTTTTCCCCCCCAGTTTAGTCCATGACCAGAATGCAAACAGGAACCCATTTCTAAAACTCAGCTGACAGAAGAGAACTAGTGAGACGATAGAAACAGAGCCTGGGTCTAGTCTGGACAGAAACAGCTGACGCGGTTCTGTTTGGGTCCCTGCACGAATCGCACTCGCTGGGAGCTGCTCCCTAAGACCAGGCCTCCTGGGCCGTCCTGGGCGTCAGATGGAAATGATTTGGGCACATCCGGTATGGCCTGAAGCTGATCCTTAGGGTAAGATCTGAAAAAGAAAAGGAGAAGAAAGAAGGCAAACCTATTCCCTTAGAAACTATGCATACTGAAAGCTTGATGTTTAATGCTCACCCCTTAGAGCTCTGTTCCTAACTCTGGGTTTGTAAGACACAACATGTTTTTTCCCCTAATCCTTTCCAAATATGCGTTCCATAAATCGTTAGCATCCCTGCCAATGGCCCCAGTAAACTCACATACCAGCTTTAAAGTCAACCCCTTTTAAACCAATGCATCAGTCCTCTGAGTTAAGGGGATATTATTTCCAGATTCCTAGAGCTGCTTGCTCCTTTTTAAAGTTGCAAATGATCGTGTTTCTTTGTTGCTGTTAATTTCCAGAGAGAAGTAGGTACGGCGGCAGCAATGCATGTATACAGTAGCTGCCACAGCCTCCAAAGCCCCTCAGCCCGCTCTGAGATACCCCCACCCCCTCTGCCCCCACTCCGTGCTGCATTGGCTCTCTCCTAAGGGCTCGAGACTCTCCTTGTTCAGAATGGTCAAGAAGTTCCCACGGATATTATCGTATCGCTGCTATTATTGTATGTTTTATAATGGAGAGGTGGTGAAGGTAGATTATTCAACACACGGGCTCTCGAGTCAAACTGTTAAAGCCCAGGTCTACCACGTGCAGCTGTGTGACCTTGAGTAACTTAACTAACTGCTCTGTTCCTTGGTTTCCTTACCTATAAAATCGGGATAATAGTATGTGCTTCATACACTAACATATTAAGCAACGAAGCAAGGCTTGCTTCCACACAGGCCCTAGTTACTATTACATAATGCTCCTAGATAGGACTTTCAGCCATCGGGGACTGCTCTAATGACTCTCAACCATCAACATGGGAGATGTCTAGAAGGATCTGGAAACAAGCTAAAATCGGGCAGAGAATACAGGGAAACGTGCTTGTGACTGTGGCCTTTCTGGGTCACCGAGGCTGATGAAGGAGACAGCACAGACTGTACGGGTCAGGGAGGTCCTTGTAGACTATGGGGACCCATCCATTGTTTTCAAAGCCTCTCATTGACAAGTCGAGGGCAGAACTGGTGGCAGCCCCTGGGTCTCCCAGTCTCCCAGCCCAGACCGCGGTCTTCCACTGCCCGGCACTGCTGTCACAGAGGAGAGCTGTCATTCGAGCACAGAGCCACACACCGCACCCAGAGTCTGGATTCGCACAACCATCGTCTTCCTGTCTCGAGTTTTCCCTGCTCTGACCCCCTTTACCATCCCTTTGCCAAAGTAGTTTTTCCCAAATACCATCTTCTCTGGCCCCGCTCCACTGTCCAAGGATCTGCGGGGCTTCTGTCCTGTCCGTGATGTGGCTCTGGACATGCCTTCGATTTTCACGGAGACTTAAAGAACCAGTTCCCTCGCTTCTCATTTTTTATGTCACTTCTTATTCCCTCCAGGGCTTCATAATTTTCAGGACAAGAGCACAGATCTCCTCTCTGTTTTCTCCGTATCTGGTGGCGGTGGGGTGTGGGTGGATGGTAACTTCGTCAGGTAAGACACGCAGTATGCCGTTCTGACCGCGTAGGCCATCTATGACACATGGTAGAACATGTAGCATCAGGCTCCAGCAGGAGGACAGAGGTGAAAAGGGACAAGGGGAAGCCTAGGCGAGCAAGAAGGGGTTGAACTGGAAGGCGGATTAGATAGTTGTTAAGAGAAGATGTCACGGGCAGAGCTTTTCTCAATAAAAGAGTTATTAATAAAACTTCCTAGGCCCTCCGTATATTCTGGCAGCCCAGGCAGCTAACAAAGAGAATCCCACGGCCCCCGAACAAGCGGCTGCTTCTGACACCCGTGCACGACCCCTGAGCACAATGAGGCTCACGGAATGAGTATGTGCTCCCTCTAGAACAGGACTGCCCCATCCTCGGAGCGTGTCCGTGACACTCCTCCAGCAGAAGCTCCTCTTTAATCAACTGCTGGGGACGTTAGCCGCCATCTCGGCCAGTGCAGATCGGGATACTGTCCCGGGTGTCTGATGAAGTGTTTATAGGCCGAGGGGGTGAGGGCGGGGTGGGGAGGGGGGGGAGGAAGCAGGGAGCTGGGTGGGCAGGGTTCTGGGGCCTTTCTCTACTCCCATCCGGACAGCTCTGCTTTCAAATAAAGCATCCCGATTTGGAAAGAAGGAAAGCCTGACCCAGGATCCTAACTGAGCAAACCGAGCATTCGCGCCGAAATGACTGGCCACCGGTCATTCAGTTAGTTAGCGGCAAGAGCCTGTGGTAGATCACAAATCAGGGGCTTCCAGTACCCGGCCCTTAGCATCGCACTGTGCTGGGCCGCCACCTGTCTCTTGGACGTGGAGATCTCAACGAACGAGGCTATGCAATGCTCAAATAATGCTTTTTAGGAAGCTTTAAAGAAAGTCTCCATACAGTGGACATAAGCTTATCTACTGTCAACGGCCCCAGGACACAAGGATATCTTCACACCCAGCTCGAAAGCCCACTGTTGTCGCTCCTCCACCCCAACTGAAGATACACAAGGCCCATCCTTGATACAGTCGGCCAGTCAGTAACTTTGTTTTCCAGGTCTATCTTCCACACAAGCCCCTCTTCCCCTTTAATACCCCTTCTTACTATCGAGACAGGGAAATCTGCTGACAATAATTTTACCTGCTGTCCGGTTTACTGCCTGCCTTTTTACCGTAAATGAGCGTCTTCAGTATGCTGTGTTCCTTTGTGGTATTTGCTTTTAAACTGTTATCTTGAAGGATTTCGTAAAGATTTTTTTTTTTTTTTTTTTGCCCTGTACTAAAGGAATTTCAGGCATCTGGGATGGAAAAAGGGGAAGATGCTTTTTCTTGTGGTTGGGACGATCTCGTGATCATATTAGGTGTTCTTTCAAGGTACCCTTAAGGCGGCCTAAGAGCAAATTATCTTTTCATCTTTCGCAGGCAGAAGTCTCTACCTGGCAGTCTGGCTCTAGGCTCGCCCTGGTGGACTCTTCAACCACGGGCTACCTCAAGAGCCATCACAGGCCTTTCGCCAGAATTCCGTCTGGTAGGGAGAGATACATAGGTAGTTTTAGTGCCCTCTCCCCCTGCCCCCGTTCCTCCAAAAAATCTTAACTTTCCCCTGCCTCTGCCAACTCCCCTGTGGTCTCAAGTGTTCCAGGAAATGAGGAGTCATTCTTTATTTCTTGCTCCATAAGGGGAGGGCACCATGTGACTCTCTGTGGAAGGGGCAGCAGGGGTGGGGAGGGCCGCGTGGCTCCGCCAGAGCTGCAGAGATCCAGGCTCAGAACTCCTCGGGCTGGAAGGGTGGGGGTGGGGGAGGGGAGCTGGCTCTGTCGCTGGCCCCTCGTCGCCAGCCTGGAGACTGACTCAACTTGGCACAGCTCCACAGCACAGTGCCCCTCACCCCTCGCCTTCCCCACGCATCCGCCTTTTGGATAGCTCTTCCCTCCCTCTGCCCCAGGGCTCCTGCTTACATTCCTTCTATCTTCTGGCATCTTTTTCATGTCGTTTTGCTTTGTATTTAATAATAGCTCCACATTTTCTACTTTATCTGAAATCAAGAATCATGCCTCTATCGTGTGTTCGCGTTGGGAGTGAAATTTATGGCGAGGCCCGCCATTGGACTAATTGCTTTTCATTAGCTTCATACTTCTCAACGATTACAAATTGTTTGCCTGTACAAGAAACAGTCCCATTCTGTTATCCAAATTTACTAGCCTTCAATTGCAACCAGAAACTGGAAGTCTTGGATTGCTTGTACTCAGGGAATGAGGTTCCTGGCTTTTTGCATCAGGGTCTGGCCATACTGACGGCGGGGGAGAGGGCCGGTAATCCTAGATCGTTCGACTTCAAAGCCCAGATTACGGTCCATGGTCCAAATAAAAAGCGAACTTAGCTTCTCTAAGCCATAGGCTGTTCTGTGTCTCCGTTCTCAAATCCACAAAGTGGAATAAGAAAGACAGAGAGACAAGACATGTATATTTAATAACAAGCTTACTTTAAAATCACTTTTGAAAAACCCATACTTCCTATAATGAATTGGGGTTTCAAAAGCAAGACAGAAAGAGTATGCCCACCAAAGGGGAGCAGCAGAAGAAATCCCAATGGAAAAATCTGTGCCTTTCTGTGGCTGGAGTCATTTGGTCAAGAAATGATGAAATTACAAATTTCTGGAGAGGGTGTGTGTTTTGGAGTTCCTGAGGTCCAGGTCTCAGCGTGACATTCGGGCAAGGCCAGCCTTTAACTGCTCTGCAGAATAAAGAGAAGGAAGTGGTCCAGACCAGCATTCTTTCCCACCACAGCAGCGCCTCCCTGGCCTGACGCTGCCCATTATAGGTCGCTTCATCTCCTGGGCTTGCAATCGAGCTCTCTCAGCAAGCCCGTGGGCCCATCATGCCCCGCGAGGTAACGTGGGCTTTAACTGTCTCTGGGAAGGGCTGGCCGCTGGGGGCCCAGGGGAATGGGAGCGGCCTGACCTGCGCACAGGACCCGGGCATGCAGCAGCAGCCGCTCCGCTCCCGGAGCTGAGCGCCCGGCGCTGGGGAGCAGGAGGAACTGCTCACCGCGCAGAAGCCCTGCAGCCCTTGGCCACACCCCCGCTCTCCATCTTAGTCCGGCTCGGCGGGTCAGGATCAGTCTGGATCTCACAAGCAGGAAACCCGGGAAGTACACCCAGAAGAACCAAGCAGCCCGGACTTGTTTTTGTTTTTGTTTTGCCCTCTAAACACAACAGTTCACTTATTCAGTCATCCAACAGGCAACTATTGAGTACCAACTGAATTAGGATGGGAGCTAATCTAGGACCATGAGGCACACACTATACTGACACAGGCTTAAGAAAGTTCATCTCCAGGGGCACCTGGGGGCTCAGTTGGTTGAGCATCGGACTCCGGCTCAGGTCATGATCTCACGGTTCCTGAGTTCAAGCCCCACATCGGCTCACTGCTGTCAGCGCGGAGCCCTCTTGGGACCCCCCATCCTGTTCTCTCTCTCTCTGGCCCTCCCCCTGCTTGCGCTTTCTCAAAAATAAACATTAAAGAAAACAAAAAAGGAAAGTTTATTTCTGTCTTCCCTGTTACATAAGATCATTTAGTGACCCAAATTCCTCCCTGTTGTTAATCTGTTTTCTCCCAGGGCAGTGCTATTCAGAATACGGTCCGGGGCTGGGCAGCACACGCACCACCTGAGAGCTTGCTAGAAATTGCAAATCTTAGGCCCCACTTCAGAGCTATTGAACCAGTACCTCTGGTGGCGAGGCCCAGGAATCTGTATTTTACCAAGCTCTCCAGGTGATGTGAGTTCTTTTTCAAAAAAGAAAAAAAATTTATTGTGGTGAAATATATATAACATAAATGTGTTATTTTAACCATTTTGAAGTGGGCAGTTCATGGTCTCCTGCTGCTATCCCCCCATCTATCTCCAGAACTCTTTTCAAAGAGTTTTTTCTTGCAAAACTGAAACTCTGTACCCATTAAACACTAACTCCCCATCTCCCCCCAGCTCCTGGCGAACACTATTCTATTGTCTGTCTCGATGATTTTGACCACTCCAAATTCTCATATAAGTGGAAACATATAGTATTTATCTTTTTGTGAGTAGCTTATTTCACTTAGCATAGTATCTTCAAAGTTAATCCGTGTCGTAGCTTGTCTCAGAATTTCCTTCCTTTTTAAAGCTGAATAATATTGCCTTGTATGTATAAACCAAATATGACATTTGGTTTATCCACTCATCTGTCAATGGACATTTGGGCATTTCCATGTTTTAGCTATTTTGAATAACGCTCCTAAGATCACGGGGCACAAATATCTTCTCAGGACAAACTCGCAATTATTTTGTGCACATGCTCAGAAGGAGAATTGCAGAACCATATTGTAATCCTATTTTTAATTGTTTTAAAACCACCATACTGTTTTCTCTAGAATGGGGTTCACAAACCATTCTTGGTAATGGGTACTTGGAAAAGGTAGTCTCGGCGGATTCAAGGACATATTCAAAGTCAGGCTTCCCCATTTCCAAGGGAGGGGAAAAAAGTGAGTAAAGGAAACTGCGTGCTCTAGGAACTAAATACTCATTTAAATTTTCTTCAGTGGCCAAGCGCTCTGCTAGACATACAGCTATATCATCCTACTTGTACTCACAAAACTCTACAAGGTAGGAATCACGGCATTACTGAGCTGAGCCGGTTGGCTTCTCTTTTGGTGGTCCGGGGCTGTGTTTTCAACTGGTCACAGACATGCCCATAAAAATAATCTGTTGATACCTCAAGCTCAACATATTAAAAAAAAAAAAAGCCCCTTTCTTTTTTCTTTAGACTATAGGCTAGTATCTATTTCATTGATTTCTTATCGCTAGCAAATCCTAGCACTGGTACATTTATGAATCACTTCCGTACTTTAATTAAGGCTAGTCAGGCCATTCCTGCTCAAAATCTACCTTGTCTGTTTGGATCTTCCCATTTTCTCAGGTCCCTTCTAGCCAGCCACCTACCAGATTCATCTCCCTCCCTTCCCCCCATCCTTCTGTTGGCGATCCTTAGAGCCCAGCTCCGACGCTACCTCCCTCATGAAAGCTTTTGTGAACCCTACTAGTGAACGCCAACAGTATTTTATTATTCCCACTTCATAACGCTCTGCTCATTCTTTCTGACGCCATAACTAATGACAAACTTGAGTTAAGCTCCTTCATAGAACCAAGCGTTTGCCTTCGTATTAGTACTGACACAAAACTCCATCCTAAGATCCTTGCCTATAATATGCTGAGTCTTTTTACCTACACCGGCACCCGTTAAGAGGGATCATCAAGTGGGAGACCATGGCAGAGATGCACAGAGATTAAGAAATATTGACTTCCTCAAAGTACAGTCTTCACAGGACGTATTTGCCTGTTTATTCCCTACAATCACCTGAAACTCCAACCAAAGTCCAGCTACTTGATAGTTGCCTCTAAATAATGGAACAGGGTTTGACAGAGGGGATCCCCTCTTGAATTTTAAGAGTTTAGATGATAATCAGAGGGGTTAATATATTAGCAGAACCATTTGGCTAAGCTGAAGCCATATTGCACTATTCCTTTGCCCCAAGTAAAACAATATGGGTGATGTGTATATTTGGACTAGGGGGTCAAGGTAACCTCCATTCTAAATCCATCTTTTTTATTTACTAGAGGTTTGACATTTGGCAAGTCATTAAGCTTCTGCGGGGCTCAATTTCCTCCTCTTTGAAACACGTAGATAATATCCCTGCTCCTCCTGCCTTACAAAGCTGTGATCAGGGTAAATTGTGAGATAAGGTATGTGACAGAAATTAGAAAACCAATATCAGGTAACCTTTTGCTACTGATACCCCAAACACAGTGACTTACAATAGAAGCCATTTATTTAGCTTGTGCTTTTGTGGGTTGGCTAGACTGTGTGGTCTGTGTCAGCTTTGTTGATCATTGCTGGGCTCACTCATGTGTCATGGAGAACTGGCAAGTTGCCTAATAGATGGGAGACCTAGACTGGCCTCCAATCACGTGTCCGGTGGTTGTCAAGCTATAGGTTTGGGTAACAAGAGCGACTGTGCCATGTACATCGCATCGTCCTGGAGGTCGGCTTGGGTTTCTTCACACGGCAGCTTTGGGGTTCCGAACGAAGACAAGCTCCATGGTGCACAGGCTTCTCCAGTCTCTGCTTGCATCACTTTCCTGGCATCCCATGGGCTGAGTCCAGAATCAGGTAGGGGGTCATTAATGCTTCATGGTAAAGGAGCATGGATGCATGGAGACAGGAGACAAGGAGAATTTACGGCCGGGTTTGCAGTCTGTAAGAGGATTGCCAATTGGGATAAGCAGCAGATGTTCTAACACTCAGTGCCCAGTAACATCGCTGGGAGCTACAGCGTCTGTGCCCAACGGCAGGGGAATTGGAGACCTTGCTGGAACCATCCCACACTGTGCGTTAGGGGTGTTACTCTCAGCCGGGTGGCCTTCCAAACTTAGCTCTCTGACCTTCCCCAAAAATCTGTGAGGCTCTAGATATCCTTTAACAAATTCCTGTTTTGTTTAGACTAGCTAGAGTGGTGTCTCCCGTTTCTGACTGGGAATCCTGACACAATATAGTTTTCTGAGGCTGGAGCGCTATGACTTTAAATATCCCATACTGAAGAAGGCACAATTTTTGGTTTATTTTTTTGGCAAATATAATGTTTAGTTTACCGATTCTTATGTATGTATTCAAATCATCCAGCTAGGCTTTAATACCCCAGCTCTGGAGTCCCCAAATATCAGAGCAGATGGTTTGAGGAAAGAAGGAAAGCAAACTCTATTTCTCTCACTGAGAAAAGCAAACACTTAAATTTTGTGTGAAAAAGCGAAGCTCTCTAGCTCCACTCAGTGTTCTGTCGCACTTACACGGCACCATGGTATTTTGTAAGAGAATGAAAATAAACTTTGCTCACTGTAGCTTCATTGGACAATCTTATTCTTTGGCCAATTTTCGATGGACACCTCAATTTAAAATTTCCTTCAAACTAAAAACTATATGGAATGGTGGCCAAGAGCGTGGGCTGTAGAGAGTCCTGGATTTGAATCCTGTTGCAGCTATACACCAGCGTTGTGACGTTGGGCCTGTTAGCTTTTCCCAGGCTCCTCCGTAAGATCTTAAGAAGATCTATGGCCAGCCTCGATTTGCGTTAGAGAATCATCTATGGGAATACTTGTGTGATAAAATTTAAAAATCAAGATTTTAAATATGGTACTTTTGTGACTTTTGCATGACTTCGACAGTCATAAAAATAGTCATCATCATTTTCTTTTCATTGTGATGCTTGTCATGACATCATTTCCAGAAGTGGTGCATTGGGAAGTATAGAAGTCTTCCTCTTAATCTCTTTTCTATATTGTGATAACAAAAATCCATGACATTAAATTTACCAACGTAACCATTTTTAAGTGTACAGTTTAGTGAAGTATATTCACACTATTGTGCAGTAGGTTCCTAGAACTTTTTCAACTCCCCAAACTGAAACTCTATAAGTGTTAAATACTAACTCTCCTTCACCTTTGACAATGAACTTTCTAAGTTTTGCTTGTATGGTTTTGACTACTTTAGATACTTCAAACGATGGAATCACCAATATTTGTATTTTTGTGATTGACTTACTTCTCTTAGCATAATGTCCTTGAGGTTCATCTATGTTGTAGCATGTGGTAGAACTTTCTTCTTTTTTACGCTTACATAACATTCCATTGTATTTATATTTCATGTTTTCTTTATCCATTCATTTGTCAATGGACATTTGGTTTGCTTCCATCTCTTGGCTATTTTGAACAATGTTGCTATGGACAGGTGTGTAAAGATCTCTTTAATATCCTGGTTTGAATTCTTTGGGATATATACCTACAAGTGGGATTTCTGAATCATATGGTAATGCTATTTTTAATTTTTTGAGGAACTTCTATAGTGTTTTCCATAATGGCTGCACCATTTTACATCCCCACCAACAGTTCCAATTTCTGTGCATCCTTGCCAACACTTTTCATTTTCTGTTCTTTTGATAGTGGCCATTTTAATGGATATGTAGTTTCGATTGCAGTTTTAATTTGCATTTCTCTTATAATTAGTGATATTAAGTATCTTTTCACATATGTGTTGAGTATTTGTATATTATCTTTGGAGACTTGTTTATTCAAGTCTTTGACCATTTTAAAATTGGGTTGTTTTTTGTTGCTGTTGAGTTGTAGAAGTTCCTTACATATTCTGCATATAACCTCTTATATATATGATTTTCAAATATTTTCTCCCATTCTGTAGGTTGCCTTTTCACACTGTTGAGTGTTTCCTTTGATGCATAGAACTTTTTTACATTTGATATAGCTACATTCGCCTATCTTTGCTTTTGTTGCCTGTGCCTTTAGCGTCATACCAAAGAAATCATTGCCAAGTCCAATGTCCTAAATCTTTCCTCCTATGTTTTCTTTTAGGAGTTTTATAGTTTCAGGTCTTATGGTTAGGTTTTTAATCCATTTTGAGCTCATTTTTATGTGTGCCGTAAGGTAAGATCTAACTTAATTTTTTGTACGTGGATATCCAGTTTTCCCAGCACCATTGAAGAGACTGTCCTTTCCTGATTGTGTAGTCTTGGCAAGTTTATCAAAAATCATTTGACCATATTATGCAAAGGTTTATTTCTGGGCTCTCTATTCTGTTCCATTGGTCTCTACATATGTTTTTATGTCAGTCCTACACAGTTTTGATTACTGTCGCTTTGTAGTATGTTTTGAAATCAAGTAGGCTGAGGCCTCCAACTTCACTCTTCTTTTTCAGGATTGCTTTGGCTATTCAGGGTCTCTTGAGATTCATTTTTAGGATATTTTATTCTATCCCTGGAAAGAATGCCTTTGGGATTTCTATAAGGATTGCACTGAAACGATAGGTAACTTTGGGTAGTATGCACATTTTAACAACATTAAGTCTTCTAATCCATGAGCACAGAATGTCTCTCCGTCTATTTGTACCTTCTTCAATTTCTTTTAGCAATATTTGTAGTATTCGGTGTACAAGATTTTCATCTCCTTGGTTAAGTTTATTCCTAAGTATTTTGTCCTTTTTGATGTTGTACTAAATGAGTTTTTTTTTTTTTTTTTTTTGTCATTTCAGATTGGTCATTGTTAGCATACAGAAACACAACTGATTTTTGTGTGATTTTCTATCTTGTAATTTTGTTAAAATAATTTCTTAATTTTAAGAGTTTTTGTGGAATCTTTAGGGTTTTCTACATATAAAATTATGTCATTTGTGAAACGGATATAATTTAACTTTTTCCTTTCCAATTTGGGTGGCTTTTTTTTTTTTTTTTTTTTTGGCATCAGAGTAATGCTGGCTTCATAGAATAAGTTTGAAAATACTCCCTCATCTTCGGTTCTTTGGAAAAGCTTAAGAAGGATTGGTATTACATTCTTCTTCAAATGTTTGGTAGAACTCTCCAGTGAAGCCTCTGGTCCTGGACTTTCTTTTGTTGGGAGGCTTTTGATTACTGCTTCCATCTCCTTACTAGTTATAAGTCTCTTCTGATTTTTTAATTTCTTATGGTTCAGTGTTGGTAGGTTGTATGTTTCTAGGAATGTATCCGTTTCCTCTTGGTTATCCAATTTGTTGGCATATAATTGTTCATGGTAGTCTGTTAAAATTCTTTTGATTTCTGTGACATTAGTCGTAATGTCCCTTCTTTCATTTCTCATTTTATTTGAGTCTCATCTCTTTTTCTTAGTCTAGCTAAGGATTTTTCAATTTTGTTGATATTAAAAAACAACAACTTGGTTTTGTTAACTTTTTATTGCTTCTGTTCTCTATTCCATTTATCTGTGCTCCAATCTTTATTATTTCCTTCTTTCTGCTAACTCTTGATTTAGCTTTAGCTTCTTCTTCCTTTTGTAGTTCCTTGAGATTCAAAATTAGGTTGTTGATTTGAGATCTTTCCTCTTTTCATTTTAAGTGTTTGCCCCTATAAACTTTCTCCTTAGTATTGCTTTTACTATATTCCATCTGTTTTGGTATGTTGTTTTTTTCATTTTATCTCCAGATTTCTTCCAAATTCCCTTTTGATTTCTCGTTGAATCACTGATTGTTTAAAGTGAACTATTTATTTCCATATTTTAGATGATTTTCCTGCTTTCTTTTCTGCTATTGATTCCTAGTTTCATTCATGTGATCAAAGGAGATCTTTATATGATTTCAATCTTCTTAACTTTGTTAAGACTTTTTCTGTGGCTTAACAGGTGGTCTATAGTGGAGAATGTTCTATGTGCCCTTGAGAAGAACGTGTATTCTGCCGTTTTGGGTTGCAATATTTTGTATATGTCTGTTAGACTCAGCTGTTTTAACTGTGTTGTTCGAGTCCTCTGTTTCCTTGGTGATTGTCTAGTTGTTCTATCATAACTTAAGGGGAGGTATTAAATTCTCCTACTGTTACTGTATTGCCGTCCATTTCTCCCTTCAGCTCTCTCAATGATTATATATTTGGAAGCCTAATCTCTCTTTAAATGTGATAGGATTTACGATTCTCATAGGGATCATATTTCACAATGGTGGAATGTAAATGTTGCCTTGGGGAGGCCATCTGCTCAAACTGAAGCTCTCTCTCTTTTTTTTAACGTTTATTTTATATTTTGAGAGAAAGAGAGAGAGAGAGCATGATCAGGAGAGGGGCAGAAAGAGAGAGAGAGGAGATCCCAAACAGTTCCATGCTCGGCACAGTGCCTGACGCAGGGCTCGATCTCTTGGTGCGATAATGACCTGAGCTGAAATCAAGAGTCAGAGGGTTAACTGACTGAGCCATTCAGATGCCCCTGGCTGAAGCTCTTTGTGGCAAGAAGAGTTGGTGCCATTGGACCACTCTTTTGCTTAGAAAACTTTCCATATCTCCCATACCTCTCACTGTGGCCCAATGTAACTTATGTCTACTTCTCTAATCCCATCCCATTACTGTGCCCAAGGTACCCTGACCTCAACTATTATTTTTTGAAAACTGTTTCTGCCTTAGCACTGACACATGCATATGTGTACACACACACACACACACACACACACACACACACACACACACCATTCAAGGTATAGTGGATATGAAATCTTTTCAGAGAAGACTTCTATAACCATTCTTTTATTTATTTATTTACTCACCTACTTATTTAATTTTAGAGAGAGGCAGAGAGTGAATTGGGGAGAAGGGGAGAGGGAGAAGGAGAGAAAATCTTAAGCAGGCTCCATGCTCAGTGTGGAACCTGATGTGGGCTCAGTCCCACGGCCCTGGGATCATGACCTGTGCTGAAATCGAGAATCGGAATGCTCAATCAACTGAGCCACCCAGGTGCCCCCTCCATAACCATTCTCAATGTTTGGTGGGTTTCAGTCATATAAAATGGCTTTACATATTTTTAAATATTTTTTTTTGTTTTGAAGGTATATTTGTCAAGTCATATAAAACATACAAAACATTTTATGTAAGTTTGCTAGCTTGATTGGTATTTTAAAATATTTAGACAACTAGCATGTGGGCCAGGATTGTGCTCTTGTATTGAACCTCACGCATATTCAAGATGGGCCTGTAGGGAGGTTATATAAACAGAATTATTTATTATAGCAGAATATTGAAAGCACCTAATTCTTTTCCCTGTGGGACATTTAAGTTCTATCCAAATGATGGAAAAATATTTATCCATATAATAAGATTGTTTGAAGCCTATGAACCATGGAGGAATATTTATGATTAAAAAAGCACAATGGAATGTAAATTAAGGCCATATCTATGTGAAAAATGCATAGAGAAAGAAATAAATCAAATAGTTCTCGGGATGGTAGGATTAAGGAATCTTCTCTACTTATTTTCAAACTATTTATACTGCTACACTTAGCCCCATAAATTGAATAAAAAGCAAGAACACAGATCGCTAACCTGTTCCCACACCATTATGGCAATGGCCAACGGAGAAGTGCTTTGAGCGGTCAGGCCACTTGGCCTCGCTTGGCTTTCTGTCTGCCAGCAGCAGGGTTTCCACCTCTGCTCATGCGGACATAGTGGGAAGACAGCCACAGAGCGCTGTACACATTAAGATCAAATATCTGCTAGACAAGAAATAATCTAAAGAAACTATAAAAATGATAGTTCAGGACTCAAGGGGGATCAATTTTTGGAATTTTGAAGAGTAAGTTTGCATGACCTTGTCTGGCACCCAGGGTCATGAGGTGGAGGACTTGGGATTCATTCAGTTCTCTTGCCAGGGAAGAGTAGGGACGAGGGGACACATGAGGTCCAGCAGAGGTAAGTCGGGGACTCTCAGGGAGCCTAAGCATCCTCAGGGTGAGCAGAGACGATGCAGGCAACGAAAGAAGGTAAGGTGGGTGGGTTATAGAAGAAAGATCTTGAACAAGGGCAAAGACAGGTCTTTAAAAAGTGCAGGTGTCCCTGAAAGTCTGCATGAAGCTCTGTGTGGCACAGCTTTTGAATAGTCACCTGGCAGATTTTTGGAGGGGATTGGAGAAGAGTAAAAGTAGAAGCAGGGAGATCAATTTTTGAAATGCTGAAAGAGAGAAAAGCTGAGGATGTGACCCAAGGCCTGAGTAGTGGGGATAGAGAGGAGATGAATCTGAAAGGAATGAGGAGAGAGAATCACCAGGACTCTGTAGCTGGTCAGAAGGAAAGCCAAGTGTGGCAGCCAGGATGCCAGCTAAGCATCAGAGTGCATTCGTAGGACCAGTGTTACCAATCTCCAGAAATCAGCAAGGACTTGGTATTAGTCTATATTTTAGACTGAAATTATTAATTTATATTTATTTATGTCTGCCTCCTTCCCAGTTACAATCCCACAGGGATCCATAATGTTTATATTTACATTTTATATTTACATAGGCCAAGTCCTACAGTTACGTAATCAAAAAAAGAAATCATACGATCCATTTCAGGCCTTTTTGGGCATGACCTTTTATAAATGGCACTAAGTCTGCAGTCAAATCTAGAGGCATTTATGAATAAATAGTGACCCCCAGTGTCTGGGTGCAGAAGTAAAGATTCAATAAGAATGAGAAAACAAAGATTATAAGATACCAAGACTCCCGAGAGAGTACCTGGAATTCCAGCTACAAAACAAATAACATTCCTTATAATCCAATTCAGAATAATGTGCTTCAGAAAATAAAATGCTGACTAATCTATGGCTAGTGACTGCCTAGAGAATTCTGATAGATCTTCTATAGAACAAGTGTCAGAATGGATTCGGTGGCCTCAGTGCAAGTGGCCAATGGATAGGACTATTGTCTCTGTCATTGACTTTGCCCTCTCTGCTCCAAGGTCCAGTTTCAATTACTCCAAAGACTCTTCTCACTAAAAGGGTAATTTATGTAATGAACTTCACTAATAAAAGCTCTACCTCTGGTTCCCCACCTGGGTCGACATTATGTCAAATGAAGTTTCCTCTCAAGAGGATGCTAGGCTGTACAGTTGGTGGACATTCCCTTTCCAATAGCTGTGTGCCTAGAGTGAGTCCATGAAAAATTCTTGAGGCAACTCTGCAGCAAAATAACTCCTCTAGCTGCAGTTGTCTTATTGAGAAAGTGAGAAAATGACCATCTAACATTTCGGCCAATGGTTGCTACAGTTACTGTCAGTTGGCATCTATCTTCTGCAGACTGGAAACTAGGTGCTGGCTCTTTGGAGACATGTTTATGTCACATTCTTGGCTATGCTGAAGTTTTTTGTTTTATGCTTTTTAAATATTTTAATGTTTATTTTTTAGAGAGAGACGAGCTGGACTGACAGCTCAGAGCCAGATGCAGAGCTCGAACTCACAAACCATGAGATCATGACCTGAGCCAAAGTCGGACACTTAACCAACTGAGCCACCCGGGTGCCCCAGCTATGCTGAAGTTTTTAAAAACTTGGCTTTGCAGAGAATTAAATGAACAGGTTGAGCAATAAAGCTGTCTTGATGGGTAGAGCTTCCTTTATGAAAATGAGATCTTTTTCATGAACCTTGTTTTTTTAAGTGAGAATAAATTTAAGACTTACATGGCCAATCACAACATAAATAAAAGGCATATCTTTGGTACCAACACAACCCATTTGCCTTTTGTTTGGGGGCAATGAGAACCATCCATTGACCCTCAGCAGTCTTAGTAGGAGGATGCATGGGGAACAGTAGAAACCAAGGCTGCTTCCGGGTCACGTTTTCAATTGGGCTATGTCACTGAGTGACCCGAGGGACACTTCCAAGGCGACTGCTGCACAGACCTCAAATTTAAGGAAACATAGGCCCAGAGATTACATACGGTTTAGGAACCATACTGGTGACAAGAAGAAGGGATGCCACTCTACAGCAGTAAAGGAGATTAAAAAAGGCTTTGCAACAGGAGAAAGAAATTCCATTTACTATTCGTTCAGCTACAAGGTAATGGCAATCATAATCCCGCTCCTGATTTGCTCTATTAACAGAAGAGCTGACTGTTGGGCTAATGCCTAACTGCAGCATCAAACATAATTGAAATAAAATGAGTGTACAACTTGTTTCTTGACAATACAGACTCGAGAAGGCCTTCTCTTATCTAACCAGGACTGAGATTTCAAGTAGAGTAAAAAAGCACAGAAAGCAAGAACCTTTATCCAGGCGCTACATAGTGGTTGTTTTAGTTGCTGCTCTGTCACTATTTTTTTTTCCTCCCGTCACTTTATTTTTCCTGGTTTCATTTTGAAAAATTTCAGACCTAAAGAAAAGCTAGAATAGCACCATAAGACAGTATTATACATTCTTTCCTTCAATTATAACATTTACTATGTTTGCTGTCTCTCTCTATATAGGGACATTGAGTTAGCCAAACCATTTGAACGTGAGTTATAGACATGACACCTCAGTCTTAAATTCTACAGCCCCAAATGTCCTTCATGACTTTTAACTTAAAAATACCCAACTGAAGTTCCAAGGTTGACGCCCTAATCCCCAACGTGATGGTATTTGGAGATGGGGTCTTTGGCAGGTACTTAGATGTACTGAGGTCACGCGGGTAGGTCCCTCGTGATGAGATTAGTGTCCTCGCCTTCCTTTCCTCTCTCCACCACGTGAGGAGAACAAGAAGACATCGTCTGAAAACCAGGACGGCCCTCATCAGGCATCGAATCTGCCAGTTCCCAGATCTTCAACTTCCCAGCATCCAAAACTGTGATAAATGTTTGTTGTTTAAGCCACCTCGTCTGCAGCATGGAGCAGCTGGAGCAGACCAAGACAAACGTTCTATAATTCATTGTCGTCACCTTTTAATTTCAAATTGTCCCTCCCAAATGTGGCACTTGAAGCCAATTTTTGCGTTCCAGCAGTCTTTGGGCATTTTCTTCTTTTCCGACTGAAGATGTTCCAAACTCGCTTTACACTTTATCTGTCCCAAACCTGGAACTGACCATTTCCCCAAACGCCCCTTATTGTGTGAAATAGGAATCAGGAAGCAAGCTCAGGAGGGTAGATGTGCTCATTATTACTAGGTTATTGCTTCGAGGTCCTTTCAGAGGACAGGGACAGAGCCTGGGGGTGAGGGGCGGGGAGGGAAGGGTGGTGTGAGGGAAAGGAACACACACTCGCACGTTCATATAAATATCTCAGTCCAAAATCAATAAAACAGCATTCTTCTTTATCCGCCTCCACGTTCTATCTCCCTTCTTCTGTAGTAAGTACCCTGACTTACAAGAACATCAACAAATTTGCTCATTTTTTTACACCTATGAAATTGTTTCAGATTTAATGATTAAAAATAGTCTCAGGAACATTTTCATCTTTAACATCAGTCACCAAATCATCCTGCATCATTCTGCAGAAGTCGCACATAACGGATGAACAGGTCTCTGGACAGCAACCAGAGACCTGTACAGGCTGTGGACAAGCTGAGACTCAAATTTGACAATTTAGTGACGGCTGTAGTTGTTTCTCTTTAGTACCAACAAAAGACAAAGTTCAGAACACATGATTGATGGCTTCCATTTTAACTGCTCAAAGACTATTTAAGCTGTTTCCCTTTCGAAATTTATCCTGTTTGAGGTTTGGCATTTATTTCAGAATAATCCAGTGCGGTGGGGGAGGGGTGATGTACACAACAGTGGTTGTAAGTTAATGAGGTGGCACTCTCTGCTTTTGTGGATGTTCAAAGCTTTATATAATAAAAATATTTGTTGTTGTTTTTATTTATTTTCTTATTTTAGACAGAGGGAGAGAGGGTGAGATTGAAGAGAGGGGCAGAGGGAGAGAGAGAGAATCTTAAGTAGGTTCTACACTCAGCACAGAGCCCAGCGTGGTCGCTCAACCAACTGAGCCACCCTGGCGTCCCTACAGTAAAAAGATTTTTTTTTAATGTAGTCCTGTCAAATCAGAGTAAGTGTAAGGTTGCATGGCCAGCCCTTAACTTAAATAAGCCCTTGACTTAAATAAAAAGAAAGAGCTATGTGGCTCTATTATGTGTACACAGACAGTGATAGTGACGCTCTAGCTTACCTCTAGAAAATTGTCAAAGGAACTTACAGTTTTTGGCAACTTAAGGTCCCAGTGCCTTAACGCCTACACAGCCAGGTCACCCTCCAATAAATAAAACAACACCCATTGCGGAAAAAGAGTGACTTTCACTCTGCCTATCATTCGGCCAAATAACTTTGTCATAAGAGGGAGATGGAATGATTAAAATAGTCTTATATTTCGGACGTTTCATATTCCCCTTGGAATCGGTGGCTTCAATTCCCTTCATAGCCCAACGTGAAAACCCTCAGGCCACAGCATGACATGGCACCCGCCACAGCCAGATCTGCTGTGAGGCAAAGCATGATTTAGTACAAGTGTTGTCATAAAAGTCAGCCAAAAACTTGCAAAATCCAATTATGCAAAATAGAAACACAGGAACCATAACCAGGAACTGCGACCTTGAGGCAAGGTTGGGATGTTTCTGAGGGAAGAAGAACATATGAAAGTTCCACTTCCATCCACGTTATTGCAAATGGCAAGATTTCATTCTTTTTGATCACTGAGTAATCCACATTACTATGGACATGCACACACACTCCTCCCTTGTTTATCCATTCATCAGTTGATGGAACTAGAGGGCATTAGGCTGAGTGAAATAAGTCAGAAAGACACACATCATATGATGTTTCACGCACATGTGGAATTTGAGAAACTCAGCAGATGAACACAGGGGAAGGGAAGGAAAAATAAAATAGAGACAGAGAGGGAGGCAAACCACGAGAGACTCTCAAATATGGAGAACAAACGGAGGGTTGCTGGAGGGAGGTGGGGAGGATGGGATAAATGGGCAATGGGCATTAAGGAGGACACTTTTGGGGATGAGCACTGGGTTCTACTGAAATCATTATTACACTATCTGTTAATTAACAATAATTTAAATAAATACATTTAAAAAAAAGAAAGAAAGGCTTTCCAGGTAATAGGGATGCTGAACTTTGAAAAGTCACTACTGCTTGTAAAAGCCAGAAAATGAATTAAAAATGACACCAGGCATGATGAAACCTCTGTGTGGTAAAAGCGCTTCCCCTAACCGATTCGGTCAAAAGCAGTAAGGGGCTAGGAAGAGAAAGAACTATAGTTGCCTGAGAGAAGGAGCAGGGAAGTACTTGACCTGTCTCTTTTCTCTTTTCTGGGGGCGGCATCTCTTTTCTGGGTTTCTACATCTGGCCACCAAATCGGCCAAGTGCTGCCCACCGGAGATTGGTTCAACAGGCTCACACACAGACACCCCCCACCGCGCTCCCCACCACACACACACACACACACACACACACACACACACACACACACACACACACACACAGAGAATCCTCTAAAAGCTACAGAGCCTGGGGAGGCAGCCCAGTCTGGAAGACAAATAACCACCACCCTACTGGGCCCATGTAGTAACTGCATTCCGATCAAAGTGATCAAGCTCCAAGATGAGAAATAATCTGCAAATCTCAGGCAGAAGAATCGGGATGAGCTTGGAGATAACCGGGTCTCCTTTAGAAATCTTTCTTGCACAGCTTATCAAAGAAAAATCATGACGTCATGCATTCTTATCCAAGGACGCTTTGTTGTCAGTGCTCGAGTTAGCCTTAGGAGATGTGAAAACCTCTGCTTTCTGAAGCAGAACTTCTGCTCTCTTAGAAAAATAAATTCTCGGTGTACTGAGAGACAGCACTCATGTCAATATTTAAAACTTAAGGCCTGGGAGGAGCGTCCCACTGTGGCCCTCGTCCTACCCCACCAGCTCCACCCAGGGACAATCACTCCAGGCCCGGCAGAGGAGCGGGTCTAGGTGGCCCCAGGGCAAGTCCGTCCTGGCTGCAGGCTGGGCTGCCCTCCCTAACAGCCGCATTTCTAGACAGGCTACCTACCTTTCCTTTAAAATAAAAATAAATCCCCTTTTCTTGTGCCAGCTTCATAGAGAACAAAAGGACGCCAAGGTTAGGATGCAGGCTGGGCTTCAAGATTCCTACATCCAAAATTCTGGATACCTTGTGAGCCACGTGAAGAAGACAGTTACGCTAGGTGGTCTAAGGATGAAGTGGTGGAATCGTTAAAAATAATTTTACACCTCTTTAAGAAAATGGGGTGCCTGGCTGGCTCGGTCAGTACGGCATGCGACGCTCGATCTCGGGGTTGTGCGTTTGAGCACCGCGTTGGGTGTAGAGATTAAAAATAAAATCTTTACCAGAAAAAAAAAATTTTACATGAGGTTTTCATAAATGTCTCATTTATTTCAGCCAAGATCTCAAAATCAATAAACCAAATTACATCAGAAAGTCTCAGCAAAAATTATCCCTATCTTGGAGATCTGCCAGATTCCAAAGGGACCAGTTGTGAGTGTCGCTTTGTGTGCAGAACAAGGGCAAGGGAAGGTCGTACCCCGGAAGTGAACAAGGGTAAGGGAAGGTCGTACCCCGGAAGTGAACAAGGGCAAGGGAAGGTCATACCCCGGAAGTGAACAAGGGCAAGGGAAGGTCGTACCCCGGAAGTGAACAAGGGCAAGGGAAGGGCAAGGGAAGAAGCCAACTCTAGGATCTTCGGTTGCACTGAGATATGGTCACCACTCAGGCTAGAAAATTCAGAGGTCGGTTCCAGAGACGAAGCTGCTAAAGAACGGTCTGAGGTACGGCCTGACCATAGGTTTGGAATTCTAGAAAGATCTGATCTCTGAATTCCAAAGAGTGTTATTTGGGTAAGTAACCGGACTAAAATGAAGGGCTACAGCAGACACTACTGGCTCGTCGGAAATGTAAAGCACCCACATTCCGTGTCCATATGCACCCCAGACGTGGCCAGCTGGGAGCACACCAGTGTCATCTCTTCTCCCCAACCATCTTTATCCTAAAGAATCCTAAAGTAAGGACCGAATGAAGACCAAGCAGTGGCAATGGGTTTAGAATTAGTTTTCTTCAAGTGCCATTTACTATAAAATGGGTACAAATAGGCCAATCCACCAATGAAACATCATGAAAACCTGATAAATAACTACAAACGTTTCCATGACTTTTTTCACTGAAATAGGTCACCTGCCTTAAAATAAGGCAATAAAGAAACCGTGACTTCTATACCCATAACGTCTAAAAATATGATCCAGAAAACAGTATCGAGATTGATCGGCTAACATTTCTGTCCGTGGCCTACCCTAGCTCCATGCCGCACACTATAATCTTTAGGTCTCTGCTGATGAACAATACGTGTGCATGACAAGCCCCAATGTATCATATTTTTCCTGCTCATGGGAATAAAACTACATGCACTATATTTGACCTTCCCCCTGACCCTGATGTTCAATTGATAGGGAATTAGGAGTGTCCATGCACTGAAATAGGTGCAACACTTTGAGAGTTACAGGAAGATCTGAGCCAAGGACTAGTTCAGAGGCCTTTGCCTAATGTTTATCAGTCGCATGGAGATACTTTGGGGATATTCATTTTCAGTCACAGACCTTCATTTTTAAACAATTTTAAGTACTCAAAGATTAAAGTTCAACAACAACAACAAGGAGAACATAAACAGCCATGGCTGTCTACATGTTGCTAACCCTCACGGCCGAAGGGGAATCCTACCAAATGTCAAAGAAAGGATGTCTCTGGACTAGAGACAAGGCAAAGTGCCTCACTGTTTGTTGCTGGCTTTCTTGGAGGAATCCATCCATGATCTCTCCCATTTAATGGGCCTCTGGTTTTAACTAGCAAAGCATCCCTTTTCCTAGCGGAGAAGACTAGTAATAAATACGTAAGTAGAGCATATTATCTAATATACCTCACTATCATCCCAGAAAGTCTCGGTAAAGAGAAAAGTGAACTACCTATTGGAATAAGTAGTGTCTGTCAATAGTGACTCGATAATGATTTATTAAATGATGAATACCTTAGACTTCACCTCTACTTGTTACTCGCCCATCTTAGAAACTCGGGACTTCGATGAAGCCCCACTGGTTACTACCTAGCCCCACGAATGACTAAGTCAAACAGGACTAGCAGGAGAGTTAGGACAAAGTACTCAGGCATCCTAAATCTTTTATCTGGGCAATAAAATTTACCGAGTTATCTATATAAACTCTATCCCATTGTCTAGTTCTGGAAAAATCAGGGGGGAAAAAAAAGAGAGAGAGAGAGAGATCAGCACCCGTAAAATACTGCATGCCACTTCCTTTGCAGCTATTCCTAGCCAGTAAATGGGAAAGCTTTCATTTTTCAACACGTTTTTTCACTTTTCCTTGATCCTCTACTTTCTTAATGGCGGCCTGGATAGCCTCTTGGTCGCCCAGGAACTGGTGAGGCCCAACAGCGTGCAGGTTCTCATCCAGTTCCAGGAGAATGGGGACTCCAGTGGGAAGAGTAATGTTGATAATGTCGTCGTCGGAGATACCTGTAGATCGGGAGAGGAAGGGAAAAAGCATTAAAGACAACACAGGAGGTGGTTCTGTTCGGTTGTTTCACTGCACATTTATTGAGTCCCATATTAGCTGCATGTCTGGAACCATGCCAAATACTGTGAGAGATTCTAGTTATAGTTCCTGGAAGTGAAAAAACCTCCCAGAAATTTAAAAAAAAAAAAAGCTTAGTAAGCGATTTACATCATATTAAATTTTATGGTAGTAGATTCCCTTTGGGGCAACCTGTGGTTCCTTCATGTTTCCTATCTAAATCCTGTATGTGAACCTTCATAGTAGCATAAATAGCCAAAAAGTGGAAACATCCTAAATGTCCACCAATTGATGAATGGATAAACTGACTATAGTAATTGCGGTATAGCCATACAATGGAATGTTATTTGGCAATAAAAAAGAATTAAGTGCTGACACATGCTAAACATTGAAACATGACCCTTGAAAACATTACGCTCATGAAAGAAGTCAGTCATAAAGGACTGCATGTTGCAGGATTCCATTTATAGAGGAAAATCTAGTGTGAGAAAAATAGATCAGTGATTGCCTCGGGCTAGAGGGAATGGGGAAATTGGGAAGTGACAGTTAAGTATAGGGTTACTTTTGGGAATAATGAAAATGTTCCAGAATTGACTGGGGTGATCGATGGGCAATTCTGTACATATACTAAAAACCACTGGACTGTACCTTATGCAAATTATATCCCAAGAAAGCTGTTAACAAATACTAAACAGATCCAAAGAAGTTAAATTAAACTTCTCAAATCACAAGCCTGATAAGACAATCACATAGGGACCTGTTTTTTTAATTCCCAAATCCCAAGACTTCAACCCTGGTCATCTGACTTGTCCATGGCTACTTCCAGCGCAGCATAAGGAGGGAGGAGAATGTTTGTATCCATGCTCTGCCCTTCTGAAGGCTGGGTACTAACTGTGTTCCCCGGTCTTCAGGACTGGTGAAGGGCATGAACAGATTCATCTGATCCCCCTTGAAACAGCTAACACGCCGGGATCATGATGGGCCAGGTTTAGGGGTTGAAGTCTGGGACCTTCTAGGTCTTAGGCAAGGGGCAGGTGAGCATATGGGACTCTTGTATGGCCGTGGCCCCAGATCTAACCGATCTAACCGGTCCTCTCTTCAATAGCACCACCCTTGAGCTCTTGTCTATGGCTCAGATAAGAACTCACTTTTGTGTGAGACCAAATCAAAGAGCCAACCAAACAAAGGCCATGAGAACTATTATATCTCACATACAAAGGAAGGAGAGCTCAACAAAAACAGAGACATTTCCAATAAACACAAGTTGACATTCTACTTTAATGACTACTCAAATCATTCGCACAGCAGACTAATTACTTACAAATATTTAGAATGCTTAGACTGGTTAATAATCGGTCAATGAGACTGAAGAGACCGAAATTTTAAAATAGCAAATTAGGAAAAACCACAGTGAAGCTATTACTCATTGCTCGATTTTGGCATACGGCATCCTTCATCCTAAGAAAGTTAAGCCAGCAGAACTCCTAAGGCTAGAATAATGCATCTGCACTGAATTAAGCCAAACTGAATCAATACTGTATTATGCAATACCGTATTATATATTCATTAACTGGAATGCGATATGAAAGTTAAAATGAGCGGACAAACGGCACATCCCGTCTAGTAACTGGCTTAGATTTATATGGCATCCAAGAATGTCTGAAGGGAAACATTAGACTTCTCACCCTGCAACTGCCCTTCTCTGTCACCCCCCCCCCCAGTCACCCATTCTTGAGTCCCCAACCATTGTCTTTAACTCTTGAATCTTCATGTAGGAGCATCTAGGAGTTAACTGTAGTCAATCCAAATGATCGGGCTATAAGAAATAATGAAAGTTTATGGTAAGTCGAAGGGGTAACTCAATGCCAGTATGGGGAGAAATTGAAACAACTTCATTTTCTGCACACAGGATTAGCTCTAGAAAGTCTAATCTGCACGTGTGGGCCCCCTCCCCCACAGCATTATAGCAGGAACAGGAACCACAGCCGGTTATTGAGATCACTGTACATTATTTTATTTATTTATCTTTTAATGTTTATTTATTTTTGAGAGAGAGACAGAACGTGAGCAGGGGAAGGGCAGAGAGAGAGAGGGAGACACAGAATCCGAAGCGGGCTCCAGGCTCCAAGCTGTCAGGACAGAGCCCGACGCGGGACTAGAACCCATGAACTGTGAGATCATGACCTGAGCCGAAGTCGGACAGCTTAACCGACTGAGCCACCCAGGTGCCCCTGAGAGCACTGTACGTTAGTAAGTACATTAATACCTACATTAATAAGTATATACATCAATTAAGTATATCAAGTACACTTACAGCACTCACACTTGGTAGCTGTGCGAACGCTTGCTTCTCCAACCAGGATTATAAATGCCTTGAGAAGAGGGACCAGGTCTCAGCCACCCCTGTGTCACATATGCTTTTAGGCAGTGCCTTACCCACTGCGAGAACTTAGTAATGCTTGTTCGACCGTAAAGAACACTATTATGCACTGACAGCCAGGATCCAGAAACTGTTTGGCTACGTGATCCACTATTACAACTGTAAACACTGTATGAATCTGCTTCTTACACAGGAATACAAGCAATAAGGAATAAAACATTCACTACAAACTCTAATGCATAAAGTCCCTGCACGAAAGCGCTCTGAAGACTGTGCCAGAGGTCAAGTATCAGCTAAATTTCAGAAAGAGATCAAAATGGGGACGTAAGTTCCTCAGAAGCAAGGATTTTGTGTGTCCAGTTCTAGGGGCTGTACCCTGTACCAAGAACAGGACGTGATTTGACAGGCCCTCAGTACATAGCCGAAACGAATAAATCTGAACTCTCTGGGCTTTCCAATTAAATCTAGTCCCTTACTCTTGAAACTTTGATTGAGGACTGTGTTTCCTTTATAACTTTAGCAAGAAAAAAAAAAAAAAAGGAAGAAGGCTCTTAGCTTTGAAATAAAAGGTGTTTAGTGCTAATAAACAATTCAAATTAAATCTGTCTATATATTTTCTTTGATTTCCTCCAAAGGGTTTACTCAAAACCTTCGAATCTCGGGTGGCAGGAGAAAAGATGTCCATGGAGACAGGTTTGTCACAGGACGAGAGCAAAGCCCAAATCTATAGTGCATATTTTTGGAAAGAGAAAAAGAGGGAAACCACTTCGATCAATTCGTTTGGCCGGGAGGTGCCCCCCGTGCCCCACTTTCCTCTCCCAGTCCAGTAGGTCACAACTCAAATCCTGCGGATGGGCGATGTGTGGTGAGGGGTCTGTATTCTACTGCAAACATGAGAGCTGACACGAGACGTTCTCAATTTCACCAATCATCACCTATCTTTAATCAGAATTCTTTTTTTTTTTTTTTAATGACAGACCTAAACCTATGTTTAACAGCAAGCCTGAAATTTTAATCAGAATTCTTTAAAGTTTGGACGCTACTGTGGACAACTTAAAGATATACTGGGGAGCAAGTGCGATCGGGCTATTTGAATACTGTAACGTGAGATGATAGGATAACAGCCTCTACTTTGGAAGAAGGCAGAGAGAAGAATCCGTTCCACATTGAATTTTAGAGTTACAATAGCCTGCAACTTTTAAAAGTAAAGGTTTTCCTAGATCGATTAGACTGTGAATAAGAGAAAGCTTGACCATACCACTAGATAAACATTTGCTTCACAGGAGAGAGGTCCGAACTTGCAGCTTCTGAAAATATCACGCTAAAATGCCAAAGGTGAAGCACTCGTCAGCCCCACCGCCACGGCTGGCCCCGGCTGACCTGCCCTCCCTGGCTCTCTCACTTCGCCTCGAGGCTTTCTTGCCTGGCTATGTGTGCAGCTGCACCCAATTCTTCAGGGATGAAGCCTGTTGTTCATGAGTCTCCTGCATGCCACTCTGATTCCAAACTTGCAACTGCCTCGTCCTGTGCTTGAACCCAGACTAAACAATCCACTTCCGCTGGCAAGATGCAGACTACATCCAACGCTTCAGTTCAGCCTGAACTGGCTTTTCCTTCGGTGTGGGCCAGCAGGAAACAAACAGGAAGTGACTATGCCAACCACAGAGAGAGAAACACACGCCTGTCTGGAGCGCTACAGAACAGGATGCTTTTAGATACTAAGCCTGCCTTAGGAGCTTTCGCAGTGGTGCCCCATGAGAAGTGTGTCTGCACCAGTCAGAGGAGCGCCCTGCTTTCGCCTGGACGTATTAGCACAGCACAGGTAATCCTTTACGCTGCTAAAAATGGGTAAAGCAGTCCCTTAGGTAGGAATTTTCTTACTATATAATATCTCAAAGGTCTGTCTCAAACCCTTCTGAAAGTGTCAAGAACTACTTTCCAGTTAAAAGTCATGCGATCTCCCAATTGTCTACAATTTAAAAGCAGAGATATTAAATATGTAATTGACATGGTAGAGGCTGTCCTGATCAGGCAAGAAGCGTATCCTAGGCACTGACATGGGATCCCGGGTTTGCAATTCTCGTACGAGAGTGTTGCCCAGCTCCAAATCAGTAACATTTGCTGCACGAGAGTGTTGCCCAGCTCCAAATCAGTAACATTTGCTGTACTGTTCATGCTCCTGCATTGACCTACTCCTTGCCTAGGGGGTTGTGAGAAGGAAAAAAAGGACAGATAGAAGACCCAGTGAAGACTAGAGAATTCAGTGGCAGGTGAGCAGAAATAGTTTTGGGGCAGAAAACCTTTCCTAGAGAAGCTCGCAACCACAGAGTACAAAGCTTTGTGGTCCACCAGCTTATAGATAACTTATGAAGACGGGCTGTGACCACGAGTCCCTATGCTGTCCATGGTTCGGGTGCTGAGTAAAGTCTGCACCACATGCTCCCCAAGTCTTGAGAAAGCATACCAGGTGCCCTCCAGGTTAGTTTTCAAAGGCAAAATTAGGTGTATGTAGCAACCTTCATTTAATTCTACTAGTTGACAATCACACTAATCGAGTCTATTATCTTGTGCAACAAAAGGCATGGTCCCCGTTAGGGCAAAGGTCATTTCATGGGATAAAAGCAAGACTTTTTATACTGAGATATAATTTACATGCAGTAAAATTTACTGGTTTTAGTGTACAGAAGAGTTCTATGAACCCCTCAAATTTCCTTATACCCCTCTACTTCCTACCCTTTCCTCTGCTCATCTGTTTTCTGGCCCGATAGTATTGCCTTTTCCTGAAAGGCATATAAATGGAGTCACGCAATGCATAGTTTGTTTGCTTTTTGCTAAAAACAAACAGAAATTTATTTTCTCACAGTTCTGGAGATGTCAAGGTCTGAGGCCACTCTCCTTGGCTTACGGATGGCTGTTACCTCCCTGTACCCTCACAGGGTCTCCTCTCTGTGTGTGTCTGTGTCCCGACCTCTTACGAAGACACCAATCCTGCTGGACTAGAGCCACCCTAATGGCCCCGTTTTACTTTAATTACTTCTTTAAAGACTCTATGTTCCAAATATGGTCACATTCTGAACTTCTAAAGGCCAAGACTTCAACAGGAATGTACAAAACACGCTTTTTTGAATCCAGTTTCTTTCACTTAGCATAATGCAGCTGAGGTTCAGCCGCGATGTTGAGTGTATCAGTAGTTCGTTCCTTTTCATTACAGCAGTTTCTTTAAGCAAAACAGCTTAGTGGTCAATGATTGATTGGTCAAATGAAATAAAAAGTATGATCCAGATACACTAAACAGCAGAGTAAAACACAGGATGAACCTCAGCCTTTCGGTGAGTTCGCAGCCTGGCTCTAGTTCCTGGATTAAACAGGGTATGTATGTAAAATGCCTAGAGCTGCACTTAGCAAGCGCTCAAAAACAACAGAAGGTCACCTTGTACTAGGGAACACCATTCACAGTCCACAGTGTTAGGGCAACAGCAATAATAATTTGAGACTCAAGTTAGTTGCATCAAATTAACTTTTAATGGTTAACCTGCCAAGGATACTCTTGACTCAGCTTCTTAAAACATAGTATTCCAAACAAAAAATAGATCAAGGGAAGGGCTACTTTTCAGAAAAAATTTAAAGCCCAGGTGGTAATCATGTGTGGAGACTCCCTGAACTGGGTTTGGGTGGAGTTCACGACTCCAACTAATTATCATGATCATGGCTAAGTCATCCGAGGTCTGTCTGGGTTTCATTTTCCGCAGCACCTATCTTCTTTTCCACAAATGGAAGAAGCGTCAGTCAGGACTTGACTGCCTACAGGATAAAGTCATAGCACCCAACAATTGAGAAACAAAATAACGTCTTAAGAAGCAACACTCTCCATTGTTGAGGTATACACAGGGTAGAGGGGCTTTAGTTAGACTAGTGTACTTTTAAGTAGAAAGATCATAAGGCACTTTGAGATTTCAGGGTAGACTAATATTCTAATTAGTTATTTAACTGGGTAATCATCCTTCCTACCCCAAAGTTATAGTCTTTAAACAATAAAGGATTTTTGCAATACGAGAGTATGCTGTCATTGATTCCATCAGCTACCACACTCCTTCCCATCAGAAGGTAGTATGTTTTAAGTCAATCAGGCAGTTTAAGGATAATACAGGGAAAAACTGCCCAGTCCCTTAAAAGATCCTGTTAATAGGAGAGACTTTTATATAAACATATCTAGAAAGCATGACTAGGAATCAGATGAATCTACAACCACAAACATTTTTACTTTTGTAATCAACACAAAGAATTTAGCAACTTTTGTGTTTACAGGAAATACGGAATCTGGTCGCATCCATTTCAGGGATTCGTTCTTAAAACTAAGAAAGGTGAACATCTTTATGGTGAGGTGACCATATAATTTATCATTCAAGCAGGGCACTCTTGAAAGAGAAAGGAGATGCTATTAATAATAGCACTGGAACAACAGGTATTAACCAGAAAATGGGGGTGATGCAGTCCTGTTACTTTACAGTAAGAATAAACTGGCAATTAAAATGGTAAATTTTATGATATTTTTTAACACAACATATACACACACAAGTAAATTTGTCCTTCCTGTAAGATAAATATCTAAAGTAAGGGAGATTCACTTAAAATTTCTGGAGTCTTAAAAAGTTAGCATCCAGGGGCACCTGGGTGGCTCAGTCAGTTGTGCGTCTGAGTTCAGCTCAGGTCATGATCTAGCAGTCCATGAGTTCAAGTCCCGCGTGGGGCTCTGTGCTGATGGCTCAGTGCCTGGAGCCTGCTTTGGATTCTGTGTCTCCCTCTCTCTCTGCCCCTCCCCCACTCACATGCTGTCTCTCTCTGTCTCTCAAAAATGAATAAATGTTAAAAAAACTTTTTTTAAGTTAGCATTCAAATTCAAAGGAATGTTTTCTTTTAGGCTGGGAATTTATCAGGTACCACAGAAAGCCCTATAACTTGAGCTCCTGAGAGTCAGACGGGTAAGATAAGAGGACTAACGTTGGTATTCCTATTCTGGTAAACATATACACCCAGAATAAACTTCTAAAAAGCTAAAATCTTATAACAGAAATTATGTGGAAGAAATAACATACACTATTTCTTCTGATCTTGGGAAAGTCATTTATGCTTACTTCTTAGAGCTGAGACACAGAACACATGGATCTCATTTTTCAGTACACAGTGTAAGAGAAATCTATTAGTGGAGACTGGCATTTAGGGAACCCCTAAAATAACACATGATAACTAATTTATGAAGTGATTCTAAAATCTAAAATAATTCCTTCCATGTTAGGTGTGGGGGTCATTCTAGGGAGTCACAGCGACATCAAAGAGCTCCATGAATCTTAACAACGGCACCACCAGGGGGTACTATAGGCCAAAAGGAACAAAGTTGTTCTTCTACTGGGGATGGGTGAGCCAAGACTATACACCAGCCTTCTGCCTTCCTATGGACAGATCCCAGTCGTCACGTCCACTCCATTTGCTTCCCCGCCCATGGCTTGTGCCTCATGGCATATTCTGGATTTTCGGCCATTTTCTCCCCCTGAATGTCTGCCATCCGCCCGGGCCACCAACCCTCCCGTTGCCACTCCCTGTCTCCCTCATCTCCATCTCCAGCGCCCTCTGCTGCAGACATTGGCCAGCTCCACACCTTTTCTTCTTTCACATGCTTCCTCCTCAAATCTCATACCATTTGCCTCTTCCAGCGTGAAGACTGCTGTTTTAAATCAAGTATCTTCCAAATAACAACATTTTGTGTGTTTTTTAAACTTTTGTTTTAATGTTTTATTTCTTTTTTTGAGAGAGAGACAGAGACAGAGACAGAGACAGAGCATGAGTGGGGAGGGGCAGAGAGAGAGAGGGAGACACAGAATCTGAAGCAGGCTCCAGGCTCTGAGCTGTCAGCACAGAGCCCAACACGGGGCTTGAACTCACAAACCACGAGATCATGACCTGAGCCGAAGTTGGCCGCTTAACCAACTGAGCCGCCCAGGCGCCCCCCAAATAACAACATTTTGTACAAGGCCTGTAGATAGGGATAGGGAGAGGAATTATAATTTAAGGTTGCTTCAGTTGCATTAAGCTCTGAAAAGTGATTTCATGCTATACACCCAACTTAAAAAAAAAAAAAGAAAGAAAGAAAGAAAAAAAGCCCTCCAGAAGAAAGCTTAAATAAAGCCTGAGGACTAATGCCTACTGATTTCACAGCAACCCCTATAAATCCATTTCTGCTGTGGTGGTCAAAGCTGTAGTTTATTTTCTTTTTCCTTATTCTTTACTCCGCATCCATACATGTCTACTTTGATAGTACTTCCCATGTTTGCCCTAAAATATTTTTCTCTAGGCCAATGTCAGATCCTTTAATCTTTCAATCCCATTGATTAAACTATTTTTGCAACTTTAATTTGATAATTCACATACAATTTACCCATTTACCCAATGGCTTTCAGTATATTCACACTTGTGCAACCATCGTCGCATTTCATCACCCCAACAAGAAACTGTACCTAACAGCAGTCACTCTCCATTCCACACCCCCCCACCCCCACCCCAGGCCTAGGAAACAAATAATCTATTTTCTGTCTGTAAAGATTTGGCCATTCTGGACATTTCATTTAAGTAGAATTGCACAATAAATGTTCCTCTGTGCCTCTTTCAGGCAATGATGATTTCAAAGTTCATTCACGTCGTAAGCACATAAGAGTATTTCACCCTTTTTCACCCTTTTTCATTGCTTGATTATATTATATTGTATGGATATCAGATTTAATGCATCCGATCACTAGGTGACACGCATTTGGGATGCTTCTGTGTTTTGCCTCTTACGAATAATACTGCTATGAAGGTTTATGTACACGTTTTTGTTTGGACATAGGTTTTCATTTCTCTTAAGTATTGTTATGGGTTGAACTCTTATCCCTCCAAAAAAGATACGTTGAAGTCCTAACCTCAGAATGTGACCTTATTGGGAAATAGGGTCTTTATCGACATAATCAAGTTAAAATGAGATCTCTCCCTCTACTCTAATATTATGTGTTCTTATGCAAAGGGGAAATTTGGACAAGAAACACAGACACACGGGGACAACACCAAGTGAAGACTGAGGGCTGCACAGACGCATCTACAAACGAGGGAACACCGAAGATTTCCAACAAACCCAAGAGGCTAGAAGATGCAAGACAGGATAGAATGTGATGCAGGGTAACACTTTAATTTAGGACTTCCAGCCCCCAGAACTGTGAGGAGTATCAGTACCTGTTGTTTTAAGCCTTGCAGTTATAGGTATTTAGCGCTAGGAAACGAACACAGGTAAGTACCTAGGAACAGAATTGGTGGTGAGCCTGTGGTGACTGCATGTCTAACCTATGAAGAAGCTGCCGACTGTTTTCCACGGCAGCTACACCGAATGATTGATTTTCAGTAAACTACTAATGGTTTCGAAACCTCCCTCAAATACAGAAAGTCAGCTTTCTCTGGGTAGCCTTGCCGTCCACAGGTAATCCTCCCTCCGCTCTGACCAGGGTGCCGGTCTTCTTCGCCATTTGTTAAACTTCCTATTCCCTTCAGAAAAGAACAGTAACAAGTAGTGAAATCCTCGATGCGCTAATAGAAGGGGGTATCTAGAATGGGCTGTGGCTGGGGAGGGTTTCCTCGCTAAGACAGGGGAGAAAAGAGGTTCCTGAAGGAGATGATGGCATTTTCTTTAGGGAAGGGAGCTTGCCCACAGGGAGATGGAAGTCCCGTCTCAGGGAAAAGGGAATTGGAGGGGTGGGACGGAATCCACCTTTGGCAGAAACTTCGAAATTCTGAATTTAAGTTTGTTGTTGACCTAAGAGAAGGTTCAACTCTTCTTCAAACAATAAAGTACTGTAGTCCAATAATGACGAAGTTATTTATCATTTAATCAAATACCTGACTATTCTGGGAGAGGAAGAATAGAACCCTTTATGTAGTCGAGTAAATAAGATATATGCACAAGCAGACTGAGCGCCATGTCTAGCCAATAGCACTTTTAATAGCCAATAAAGTCTGCGGAGTTTAGATCTCCGCACGACTAATGGATGCAGGTATACGAGTAATGATTTGGCACTTGGCCAGGTTATTAAAAATTAGGGGTAAAAGCACATGCTCAAGAGTTGACAGTAAAATCTCATAAAGATCACTTTGTTTGGTTACCAGTAACCTATTTTCACTTATTTCGCATACGATGTCAACCTTTTCATTTTTCACAGTCTCAGAGAGAAAACTAAGCAGGGTGGGCGAGGAGTGTTAGGGAAACGCGTTCTAACATCGTGGGCTAACTACCGCGGGTGCCGACAGGAAAACAGAAGACAGAGCGGATCGCTCAAAACGCACAAATGCCTGGGATTACTTCGTGAAGGGAGAAAGGGGAAGGGAGAACCCCCTGTAAGCGTCACAGTGCCATCACTGATGCCCCAAATTGGTGAGCCTGAGTTCTCAGGGGTTCCTAGTTTACGTCACTCAAGAGGAAGATAACAGTATTGTACATCTCAGAACACGTTCAGAATACAACATGAAGCAGTTAAAATAATGTTGAGCCGACTGATTATCTCCCATAAGCCACCCTTTTATTTTCCTTCCCCCTAACTTTCTCCCAATCAGTGAGTAGGCCTGGTCTGGAAAGAAAGGGCTGGAACAAAGGAATTGTTCAGAGAAACTCAGATCTGAAATACAGGGGTAATTGTTTAAAGTTGGAAGAGCACGGGCAAAACGGAAGTCTAGGTGATTTTATTTACCTGCAAAGACTCAAATAAATAAATTGACTTTGCATACCATCCGTATAGAAATGTTTCCCTCCCTAGCCTGCTTTTACCTCCCTACAACGAACAACCTTATTATCCTTTAGATCCACAGCTCTCAAAGCGGAGAACCCAAGTAGCAGTCACCGCATCACCTGAGAACACCTTAGAAATGCAAATTCTCGAACCACACCCCAGGCCTACAA
The DNA here is from genome assembly GCA_030068075.1 of Paguma larvata. Classification (NCBI taxonomy): domain Eukaryota; kingdom Metazoa; phylum Chordata; class Mammalia; order Carnivora; family Viverridae; genus Paguma; species Paguma larvata. The sequence goes on along the minus strand of CM057834.1, from coordinate 85,147,523 downwards.
ATTCAGAAACTTCAAGGAAGGGGCCAGCAATCTGGAGTAGACCAAAGTCTCTTTCCAGGGGATTCTGATGCTTGCTAAAGTTTTAGAAATCACTGCTTTTATATAGTATGAATGTGAAAGGCACAGGGTTTTTTATTTATAGAACAAAATGATTCTTAAAAGACTGAAATGACCAAAGGGAATAGGGCGATTACGTAAATTGTGCTCAGAAACCCTGTCCTTTCTAGATTAAGGCCCAAGTATCACATTTAGCAACCTCTAATAAGTAGTAGCATAAAGATAGTACCTTCCAGGTGTTTCAGGAGAGCCCTACTGCTATTTCCATGAGCAGATATCAGAATGGTTTTGCCGCTTAAGACTTCGGGAGCAATCTTTTCGTTCCAAAAGGGAAGGAGTCTCTCCAGAACATCCTTTAAGCTTTCGGATCGTGGCAGCTGATCGACAGGGACGTCGCACACTTTATACCTCCGGTCGCTGTAGATTTCGTGGTAGTAAGGGTGAGACTCGTCAATGGGTGGTGGCGTCACATTGTAGCTTCTCCGCCAGAGCCTCACTTGTTCTTCGCCGTGATTCAAGGCCATCTGCTCCCTGTTGAGACCGATCAAAGCTCCATAGTGACGTTCGTTTAGACGCCACGAGCTCTCCACCGGAACCCATTCCTGCCCCAGCTCTTCCAGGATCAGCCAGGCTGTGTGGATGGACCGATTGAGGATGGATGTGAAGACAAGATCGAACTCAAAGTTGAGCGCTTTGAGTTGCTTCCCACAGTTCCGAGCTTCCTCCATGCCTTCGCTGTTGAGTTTCTGATCCACCCAGCTACAAAACCGATTCTCTTTATTCCAAGCGCCCTCTCCATGTCTTAACATAATCAGTTTGTACTTGGACATGCTTGGTTGAGCTTCCCTAGCGCTTTCCAAAGGGCCAGTGTTCAGTGACAGCAATACATCTACAAAGAGAGGAAACCAAAAGTATGTTACGGTCTTCATTCCACTGACTACCTGGGAACTTTACAACACAGACACCACGGCACATATAGGCATATTCTACAAATAATTAATTACAGGGAACCTATCCGATTTGAATTTTCTGACGGCTGGACAATATCTTAATTGTAAAACAACAGAACATGTCACCCTAATGGCATGCTGCATTTCCACCAGGTAAAAAGGCAGGCTATGCTTACAGAAGAGAGGATTTACTAGAATGAGTTATAGATGTCTAGAAGGATGACTGGTCGCTGGGAACTCCCAGCTCCTAGCAGCTGACTCCAGGTCGAAGGCATCCTTCTCACTTTGTTTTTCCTCTGGCGGAAAAAGAAATATTTACCAGCCTCCTCTTATTAGAGAAGTTAAACACATCAGTGCGATGAACCACCACGTTTGCCTGGGGTGTAAATCGCCAATTGGTGGCAACTAGCTCTTCAATGCCACAGGAGACACTACATATAAGAAAATCTGAGGTTCAACATTCAAACAACACTAGGAAGGACTTAAAGCAACATTAACGCTGAATACGGTACTCACCTAAATTCTCTCTCACCTGCCTCAAAACAATGCTTTGGGCAGGCGTAAATCCTGACGCAAAAAAGCTATCAAACGCAGGCAGCTGTAGAAGAGATGCTGCCTGTAGAAACAGATTAGCAGGAGCAGGTCTGTAGAAGCGAGAGGAAGCACACTGATAAGGAGGCCCTGTCTCCTCTTCCCCAATTCTCAGGCTGCCCTACACGAACCAGCCGCATCTCCGGGGTAGAAGAATCTGGTAAAGTGGGGCAGACAAGCTTCGGTGTTTCGGAATCCCCGAAGTTAGGCTGCTGGCCCGTCCTGTCCCCGGGACAATCTGCCGTCCTGGCCGCCTCAGCCTGCCCTCGCTCTCCGCGCAGTGGACACGCTTCCGCTGACCAAGGCTGCTCGCCTTGCGTGCCCAGGGCTCTCCGCTTCCACCCCAGGGTTTTCCACGCTGGGGAGGAAAAATGCTATGACCATGGGGGCCTGGTCTTCTGTCATTCTTGGCAACTTCCATTAAATGGAGATTTTCTGTCCCACTTAATCTGTGATTCACCCACAGTTACATAACGGTCAGTGACAAAGTTAACTGGAATCTAGGTATCTAGTTTCTTCCTTTCTTTAGTAATTTCCAGAGATTCTGAAGGGGAAAAAAGCCTTGAAAACAAGGCTCTGTCTTCTGTAGGAGAAGGCAAACTGACGAGGCCCTGAGGAAGTAGATTGAGGGAATCTGAGAGCAGCTGAAGGACCAGGGTAGTTAGGTTTATGACTTCCCTTTCTTGTCAAGTCAAGCATCAGGTTTGAAGCTTTAGTGCACGTGGAACAGGAAGCATCTGAAAGAGACTGGGCTGAGGCGAAGGTACGTCACAGAGCTGAGAAGTTCTGGAGGAAGAGGAATGCCTCTACCCTCAGCCCAGAGGGGCATCGGGGTGGCAGACGAACAGAGAATGGGATGACAGATATCTGGACAGTGCTTTGCTGTGTGATTACTGGTGCCCAGAAGCAGAATAATCACGAAGCTAATGAGCTCAAGTTTCAGGACCCTTCACTTGAACAAAGCCCATCTAAGGCAGTGGGAGAGACCACATAATGAATGTGTGTGTGTGTGTGTGTGTGTGTGTTTAATTTGCAAAAGGAAGACATTTTTATATTGTTTCTTCAAAGAGTCCCAATTCACCAAGTAGTAGAAGCTTCTGTCAGATCAAAAACTAGACCCACCCTCTTGTAACACTTATTGTTTTGTTTTTTGATGCTGATGAAGCTTTTTTCCCTTCAAATGAAAAAGGGTATGATGGGGGCACCTCTTGATTGGGCTCAGGCCATGATCCCAGGGTCATGGGATTTAGCCGTGCATCAAGCCCCACATTGGGCTCTGTGCTGAGTGTGGGGCCTACTTAAGATTCTCTCCCTCTCTAAAACGTATATTTTATTTTTTTTTAAATGTTTATTTATTTTTGAGAGACATAGAGGCACAGTGTGAACAGGGGAAGGGCAGAGAGAGAGGGAGACACAGAGTCGGAAGCAGGCTCCAGGCTCTGAGCCGTTAGCACAGAGCCTGACGCGGGGCTCGAACCCACAGACCATGAGATCATGACCTGAGCTGAAGTCGGCCGCTTAACCGACTGAGCCACCCAGGCGCCCCTAAAACGTATATTTTAAAGAAGGGTATGCTGGACAAATTCCGTAGGCAGAAGCACTTCTCCACTGCTTTGATTATGAACTCTACCAAGAGAATAAAAAATATATAATATATAGCAATAACATCCTGAACATTCAGGCACTTACTACCCAGCTTGCAGTATTTTAATCTGCTATATTTGCTTACGCTGTTTAAGAAATATAACAATTTCTCTGTCCCCTCACCCCCAAAATATATATATTGGAGCAGAGAAACAGTACCACAGCCACAAAGACTACACCCCTCCCTTCCTCTGGTGCACAGGGGTGAACACAGGACAAAGTAGCAGATTAGTGCATCTATCCTGGGTAAATAAAATCACTTCCTTCTTTCCTCCTTGCTGCTATCAACTGACTTCCCCTTTAATTAACTACTGAATATTTACAGGGGAGCTGTTGAGGCTTAAAGTTTAGGATTTTAATGATCATGGAAGCTGTTTACCTACAAACACACACACACACGGTGGGCCACAGGCATGAGGGAACTGTGGAAAATGGTAGAGAGTATATGTGCTTCCCTGATGGACACGACTCTTGTGCAAATGGACAGAGCTTTTGTATAAGCTGGTCTCACTGAACTAAGGGTCCCATTCGTACAACCTTTCTGGAGAACACACAGGAGGGACTCCTCAAAGCAAACACTGGACTTCGAGTCAGACCACAGAGAACCTGTGGACTCAGTTTCATCTTTAAGGTAAATAAATGTCTTCTTAAAAAAACATAACAATGGTCATTTCAGGGGCGTCTAGGTGGCTCAGTCGGTTAAGTGTCTAAGTTCAGCTCAGGTCATGATCTCACAGCTCATGAGTTCGAGCCCCGCATCGGGCTCTGTTCTGACAGCTTGGAGCCTGGAGCCTGCTTCAGACTCTGTGTCTCCCTCTCTCTCTGCCCCTCTCCCACTAGCACTTTGTCCCTCTCTCTGTCTCAAAAATAAATAAATATTAAAAAAAAATTTTAATGGTCATTTCAGCTCCTAAAAGCTCATATTAAAAAAAGGGGTAGTTTAGCTCCTCCATGTCTCTGTGAGGCTGAGGACTGGGGTTTCTGGATCTTCCAATTTTCAAAAACACCAGAAATTCACATTTAAAAAAAAAATTTAGTGAGAGAGAGAGGGAGTGGGGGAGTTGTGAGTAGGGGAGAGACAGAGGAGTGGGGGGAGAGAGAGAGAGAGAGAGAGAGAGAAAGAGAGAGAGAATCTTAAGTAGGCTCCACGCTCAATGCAGAGCCCGACACAGGGCTCAGTCCCACAACCCTGGGATGATGACCTGAGCCAAAATCAAGGGCCGGACGTCCAACTAACTGAGCCACCCAAGTGCCCCAGAAATGCACATTTTGATGTGAAATCTGATATTAATACTGGTGACTAATTTAAATACATTTTAAAAACATGAACTAAACAAAATGTGTCCGGAGGCTAGCTTGAACCTGTTATGTTAACATATGTAACGTGACTTGCAGGGAATCTCCAGGCCACAGATGAAAGAAGAGGCCCCCATATCCCAGGAGAAGGTCAGTCCCCCAGCCTCCAGGCTCCAATCCCAGTTTTCCCCTGCTGTGTCCAACACCCTCTACCCCCCACGTGTGCTGTGCTCCTTGTCCCTGACCTTCCTTCACCAAAGCCCTGGCCAGTGCCCTGCAGAGCCTCAGCTCTGTAATCAAACTTCCACTCAACTTTGGACTCTTCCTGGAATGCCTCCACCAGCTCTGAGCTTTAACCGTGCTGAAAATGAACTGAAAGCAAAACTAGCTCTCCCAGGTGTTTGCTTCTCCCTTGAGTCCAGGGGAGGGGGGCTGGGTTGTGCCTAATGTCCTGGGGCATGGGCCCGTGACGGGCAGCGTCCTGCCCAAGTGCCTCCATCCCCACCATCTTCTGGGGAGGGGAGCAGCTTTGATTCTGAGAGTCTTGATATATTCAGATGTGGCTCTCTTGCCTTCATTTATTAACTGCAAACTTCCTGAAAAGTGAGCACTCTATTTAAAATCCTCAATCGCTTCCTGTTGGTCTTAGGATAAAGTCCAAAATCCTGAAAGTGACTTGCAAGGCCTTGGTTTTCTTTTATTTCCTTGAGCATCCCATGGGCTTTCTTGCTTTGGGACCCCTGCACAGACTATACCCACCCAGAACCCTCGCCTTGCACCCCCTCCCCTCCACTGCCACTTTGGTCCCACCCAGCTTGAGGTAACCTCTAGTCACCCTTTAGATCAGGTGTGTCCAATCACAACACACTGCAAGCCACATATATAATTTTAGATTTTTTTAAAAGCCATATTAAAAACGGAAAAGAAATAAATGAAATTAATTTTAATAATATAATTTATTTAGGGGCACCACAGTGGCTCTGTCAGTTGAGCATCCGACTCTTGGTTTTGGCTCAGGTCGTGATCTCACAGTTACATGGGTTCAAGCCCCGCATCGGGCTCTGTGCTGGCAGTGCAGAGCCTGCTTGGGATTCTCTCTCTCCTCTCTCTCTCTCTGCCCCTCCCTCACTCATGCGGTCTCTGTCTCTCTCCAAATAAATAAACTTAAAAAAGTAATATATTTTATTTAACCTTATAGATTCAAAATATTATTCCAGCATACAATCTATATAAAATTATTAATGGGGTATTTTATCTTCTTTTTCTTTTTCATAGAAGGTCTCTGAAACCTGGTACGTATTTTATACTTAGAGCACATCTCAATTTGGACCAGCCACATTTCAAAGGCTTGATAGCCACATGTGACCAGGGGCTACCAAACTGATCAGAAAAGCTTCAGAGCTTAGTTTAAAGGTTATTTCCTCTAGGCCCATCATTCTCAAACTTGAATGTACACCAGAATCACTGAGCGAAGAGGTTAAAACAGAGCGCTAGGCCTCACTTCCGAGGCCTGACTGAGGATATCAGAGGCGGCTCTGAGAATCTGTATTTCTAACAAGGTCCCGTGTGATGCCGACGTCCTGCCAGTTTGAGGACCACACTTTGAGAACCTCGGCTCCAGGCAGACTCCTCTGCCCTTCCCTTTCGCTCACTGGGAAGTGGTCAGTCCTGCTTGATATACACTCTTGAAGCACCCTGCTCTACAACACAGGGTACAGTTGTGATGGGTCACTTGTGACAGATTACTTGTCCGGCATCTGGGTGCCCTGGTAGACTGTGAGCCGTATCACGGCAGATCTCACTGCCCGGTCTCTGGAACCTAGCGTGACACTTGGCCCACACTAGGCACTTAGTAGGGAGGTGTGTTGACTGAACAGAAGTCAGTTTGACAGAGAGGATTACATTGTGCTAATGAGCCTGAGGCTTGACCGTTTTAGCGATAACTGCCAAAGTGAAAGACACTCAGTTGGCAGGCCCCAGGGGTTAGGAAGCCTCAATTCAAGAATCACAGTGTATTTAATGGCAAAGCCAGAGCCAATAACAATGATCCATGACACTTCTGCATCCTTGACAGTTTAATATATTCATGAATGGTCATAATGTCCAGACAGAAGAGACTCCAACTGACCAGATTACACCATACGTTAAGTAACTAGAATTCAAATAAAAAGTTGAAAAAAAAAAAAAGAAACCCCAACCAACCACCCAACCAACCCACAACTAAGTGGCAAATTGGAACTACAACTCACGCCTTCTGCCTCCAATACCTGTGCCCTTTCTCCTCACCGCCCTAGACTTCAGGGTCTGGGCTTTTTGAGTACCTGGGCTCACTTGGCTTCACTTCACAGGGGCATCTCCAGTCACAACTTGTCCTTCCAAACCCAGGCAGTCATTTCATAAAACGCACACAAACAAGGTGAGTGTAAAGGAAGGCTCAGCTTATAACTGCTCTTGAGAAAAAACCTCAGGGTACAAAGTCAGGTGGGCAATTTACAGAGAGGCACCATACTACGAATATATACTCCCCACACCCAAATTTAAAACTTTTTTTTTTAAATCAAGTTTTGTTTTTTGTGTTGTGTTTGGTAAAGCTAACCACTCTGGGGTTGGTTCTGAAGGTTCCTCATTTATCCCTTGGCAAGGGTTACCAGCACCTGAATTAAGCACCGATTTTAGTCAATTATTTACTTCGTTCCAAACAGGGCCTCACAGGTCACTGAATTAGCATGCCCAGGGTTTCTTCCTTTCTGAAGTATGGTAATGCTCAAAGAAAAAATTTACTCAACAAACAGATCTTTTATATGCTTCTGTGTCTCCCCTTCTCACCCCTTCCTCTTTGCTGTTTCCACTCCTTCTGGCCAATACTGATTTAGTCCTCAGGCACCTAATCTGTGTCTTAACCACTCAACTGAACTGGTTTCTCAAAAAACTGCTAACTAGTCATTTCTTACTAAGTGAAAACCATCTCCTCTCAGGACTTACACCACTTTCGTCCCTCTGAAACTGACTACTTCAGCCAAGGGGAACAATCGTTCTAAGATTTTGGGGCTGAATTTCTCTCAGCTCTTCTGTTACATCCTTGTCTTGAGTCTCTGTATTTTCCTTCCCACCATTAATAGACCATGACGAGGAAGACAGCATGTGATGTCACGGCAGCTAATATTCATGGAGGGCTCACCATGTGATCTGGGACTATTTGGATCCTCACCCACCATTCTATGGAGAAGATTCTAGGATTACACCCATCTTACAGATGCACACTTAGGAGGAAAGGTCGGCTTGCCCAAGGTGACGCAGACTGTAAATGGCAGAGCTGGCAATCGGTCTCAGGCAGGCTGGAGCCCGCAGCCTATCTTTACGCCTTGAACTGCTCTGCTACACTGCCACAATGACATCTTGTCAATCCAAGGCTCCCCTCAGTCCTTGGAAGCCCAACTTTTCTCACTACTTTCATCACATTAAAATGGATGATTCACAAACTGACAGCCCCAAATAGTCATCGGCCTCCCCAGTCTGGTCGATTAATCCATTCTTTAAACATGTGCTGCAAGCCCCACTTGAGCATGACATAATGCTAGGACAGTGAGGAGGACAGGATCCAACACGGATTATGTCTTCAAGTAACTGATGGGGGAAAAGGGTGTGTGTGTATCTGTCTGTCTGTATGTGTATCAGTAGAGCAGAAAGTCATTCACGCCATGAGGAAGCACTTCATTCATAAGGGAGATAAAAAAAGACAAATTATTTCTGAGTAAGGCTCATGGACATGGCACTATTTTAGTCGGATTTAGAAAGATGTTCAAGACTCAGATTTCTAGAAAAAGGAAAAGGAATTCTAGCCTACGGGAATAATGAGTAGATGCAAGGGAACAGGTACATCTGGAGAATGGTGAGCCATTCAAACTGGATGGAGTAGAGATAGGGTGATCACATTTCCTGCTTTGCCTACAACAGTCTTGCTTTAGGCCTGTTTCCCCAACATAATTATTATAGGGTCCCTTTCACACTTGAGTGCCCCATTTGGAAAATTATATGATCCCTATCCTAAGTATAGGGTCTAACAAGGAAGTAGGAGATTAGCCTAGAAAGATAAGATTCGATAGTGGCCCCAGAAAGGTCTTGTGGCAAAGAAGATAGGTTCTTCTAGAAGTATTGGGACATCACTAAAAGTTTAATAATGTGTATTTTAGGAGGATCAGGCAGCACTTATAAACACAGAATGAGATGGGAAAAATGACTGATATGAAACCTTGTGAGGTTTTTGCAATGATTCTGGTAATATGTCATGGAGACCGGGACCCGAATCATGGCCATTGAGAAGGGATGAAGGAGATGAATGTGAAACACAGTATGCTTAGCTGAGGTGGAGGCAACTTCTTCTGTAAAAGGCCAAATAGTAAACTGTTTAGGCTCTGTGGGCTATCTGGCTTCTGTTGTAGTTACTCGATCCTGCCATCGTAGCTGATGGCAGCCACGGACAGTTCATAAATGAATACATGAAGTTTTATTCCAATAAAACTTTATGTACAGACGCTGAAATTCGAATTTTATATAATTTTCATACATGTGAAATATTGTCATTGTTTGATTTATTTCAATCGGTAAACAATGTAAAAACTATTCCCAGCTTGAGGGCTGTACAAAAAGCAGGTAGTAGACCAGAAGGCCTTAGTTTGCCAATCCCTGGCCTAGCTGGATACCATGGTCAGATCCACTAATCATATCAGCATTTTGAACCTTTAAGCGTCCTGTCATGGGATAATCTCAGAATTATTAAATCACCTGATTTTATTCTTGGCCAGAATCGCAAGTACCTTGAGTAATGAAATCCCATTCATAATTGTTTTTATTCCTCACAGAAGACAATACTGAATGCATTTAAATCAGTCTGAGGAGCTTACTTTTGCTTAATTCATGTAGTTCATAATGGGTTCAAGGTAAAGTTATAAGGAAAATGTGTTCATGGTATTAAGCAACTTCAAAATAGGTCATTTTGACATGCGTTACTTTTCTTGGACTTCATAATCTTCTTCATAAATTGCCACAGCGCCTCACACTTCAGGTAAATGTACACTTGCTCGGGAATACGAGCTGAGCAACTGGCTCAGCAGTGAATAGATAGGTGATTCAAAGGAAACATGCTAGACGGGCAACATGTTTTCAAAGACCTTTCGCTGTGCGTAGGTATAGAAATTCCATCTAAATTGCCTGTCGAGCAAAAAATATTATTTCCATAAATGCCATCATAAAATCGAAGTTACTTGTTTGTTTATTTTGGAATCAGCATCCTTTCAGCAAGGCAAGGCTGGAGAGAGCAGGTAGGTGAGCAGATACATGGCCTCTGCACTTACTGAGGTTATTACTACAATATCTCCAGGACCTCGAGGTAGTTTCGACAAATGTAGCCCAACAATCTTGCTGCTGCCTCCAACTCCTGCCTTACATTAAAGCATTTAATTTCACATACCTCCCCCCTGCCAACCCCCATAGCTGACGCTCACCCTGTCTTCCAAACTAATGCCCCCGAGACATTGCTGCCTCCCTTCCTCAGATGTTTGAAAACTAATGATGTCTAATACTTGAGCATAACAACTCATGAATGGGTGGGGAAAATTATAGGATAAAGACCAGTCTAAAAACGTAGTTTGCTTTCTGCTTCCAAAAACTGAGTAAGAAATGTGATCAGTGATATAATGTTGAAGTAACATAAAAATGATGGATACAGAAGGGCGCCTGGGTAGCTCAATCAGTTAAGTGTCTGATTGTGGCTCAGGTCATGATCTCGTGGTTCGTGAGTTTGAGCCCTACGTAGGGCTCTGCGCTGACAGTATGGAGCCTGCTTGGTATTCTCTCCCTTCCTCGCTCTCTACCCCTCCCCCACTGGTTCTCTCTCGCTCTCTCTCTTAAAAAAAAAAAACTTAAAAAAAAAAAAGGAATACAGAGCCAGGGTTGCTTTGATCAAAAGATTACCCTTAATTATTAGGTCTTCGAATGTTACCCTCAACCACTCAAATGTTTTTCCTAGTCTAAATCCTCATTGCATAGCTTTGAACAACTCTCAAGCTAACTCTACAGGAGTCTAACTCTATAAAACACAGGCTGGCTGCATTTGAGGGCAGAAAAAAAGAAAGGTTAGCCCTGTTTCTGAGAATTAGAAAGGAACTGTTTTTCTTAAGGGAAATGAAATCCAGAGTCTTTTTTTTTTTCTAATTTTTTTTAACGTTTTTATTTATTTTTGAGAGACATAGAGACAGAGTGTGAGCAGGGGAAGGGCAGAGAAAGAGGGAGACACAGAATCTGAAGCAGGCTCCAGGCTCTGAGCCATCAGCACAGAGCCCGACGCGGGGCTCCAACTCACAGACCGTGAGATCATGACCTGAGCTGAAGTCGGCCGCTTAACCGACCGAGCCACTCAGGCGCCCCGAAATCCAGAGTCTTAACAAAATATTCTTTCCCCCAGATCGAGCTCAGTATTAAAAGTTCAAACACGTACCTAAAAGCACCTTGCTTTCCACCATCTATTACTTTCCCTAAAGCTTTACAGTAACTTTTCCATTTGTATTTGTAATCGAAGGGCGCCTCTGTCCCAGGAGCAAATGCTCTCACTTCCAGGTGTTTTGCAGGCATTCTGACCCTGTCATTCTCCAACTTTCCCCAGCAGCCCCCACCAACTGCTCAGTACACACGTGGCAAACCACAGCAGGTAGACCCCTATTCGCGGGCAAGAGATCTCCATCTGCAATGAAAGGAGTGTTTGCCTGGGGCATGTGGCTTGTTCCGGCCTGCACGGCATCACTGAGGAGCACAACGCCCACTCAAGACACCCCCTTCCGTACTTCGGTTACTTATTCCCCCGGAATAATAGCTTTTGTCAACACAAACCATTTCCACCAAATCCCAGAAGTTTGAAGTCAAGAAACCTGGGACGTGAGTCCCAGCTTGCTGCTTATCGACAGTGTGATGACTGACCAAGTTACTCAGATTTCTTGGACCTCAGGTGCCTTATCCCTAAACATAAGGATAACTGCTGTTCTCAAGGGGCTACGAGCGAGACTAAAAGAAATTACGGTGAAGCACTCCCGCCAGAGCGAGAAGTATTCTGGGTTGAATAGAGCAGACTTTAACTAACTGGGACTAGCACAGACCTCGGGCCCCTGAAAGTGATCCTACCTTGCTGAGGTACGTGCAGAAGTAAAAGCTGGGAATAAAATAAAATGAGGGGCACCTGGGTGGCTCGGTCGGTTAAGCGTCCGACTTTGGCTCAGGCCGTGATCTCGAGGTCTAGGAGTTTGAGCCCCACTTTAAGCTCCGTGCTGACAGCCTCAGAGCCTACAGCCTGCTTCAGATTCTGTGTCTCCCTCTCTCTGTCTCTCTGCCCCTCCCTTATGCTCTGTCTCTCTCTCTCTCTCTCTCAAAAATAAATAAACATTAAAAAAATAATAATTTATGGGGTGCCTGGGTGGCTCAGTCGGTTGAGCGGCCAACTTGAGCTCAGGTCATGATCTCGCGGTCTGTGAGTTCAAGCCCCGCGTCGGGCTCTGTGCTGATGGCTCGGAGCCTGGAGCCTGCTTCCGATTCTGTGTCTCCCTCTCTCTCTGCCCCTTCCCCTGCTCACGCTGTGCCTCTATGTCTCTCAAAAATAAACATTAAAAAAATTAAAAAAAAAATAATAATTTAAAAAATAATAAAAAAACAAAGTAAAATGAGGGCAGGAGTAAAGAGAAAAGGTTAAATTAGGTAGTGGAAGGAGAAATACAATCAAATGTGTGTACAGGGGGTGTGGGGGGTTGATGATAAGACACAGCTCTAGAAACATACAACATATGAGGCAGTATTCTACCATTCAAATGCCTTAGTCAAGTGGCTAACGTTTACGTTTTATAAAGTATATATTTTTCAACATTTGTGGCCAAACTTCAGTGTAAGAGTACTATTATTAAATAATACTTGTAGTCTTATCTCTCCACATAAACGTCCTCTCACACCGGGGTTCATTCCAAGGATGTTCAGGAGACCCGCTGGTGCAAATATTTGCGTGCCCTCTGTTCTCGGAGCACCAGGCCCACAGAAACGAAGGCACGGCTGAATTTAGACGTACCAGTCAGTACCCAAAATGAAAGGTGCCACTTAATTTCAGCCAACCGTAGAAGGCAAAAGAGGAAGAGAGACTGGAGAAGATCTGCCCGAACACTAACAGTGGCTACCTCTGAGCGGTGGAATACAGGATGCCATTTTCTGCCACGTTATACTCTGGACAATGGTCGTTCTGTACGATGACCAAATTTTCTACAATGATCCATCTGGTTTGCTTTAAACAGGGGCACAAAAGAACGAGTACTACCCTTTGTGGATGGGAACTTCCATTTGCTAAACAGACTGGCCCAGAATTTACTGCCAGGAGATTTTTGCTTATGCACTTGCGGTGGAAAATGTCTCATCATCTTGATTTGAATGCAGGCTTTGAACACAGGCACGGCCCTCGGCAATAATCTGCCGTGTCCGCTTTTTAAAGATGCAAAAACTAAGAGAGTTGAAATGATTTGTTTAAGAGGACATGAAGAGCAGCGGCTTCATGACTAAAACCTAGGTGTCCTGACTTCCAACTCAGAGCGCCTTCCATTACCTCATATGTTTGAATTACCCTCCTCTCGAGTCCAGCAGCATGGGGATTAGGGAGTGCGCTTGTGATGAGCGCGGGGTGATGTGTGGAAGGGTTGAATCACTGTATTGTACACCTGATGCTAGCTGGATGTTAACTAGCTAGGATTAAAAATAAAAACTCATAAGAAAGTCCACCACAGTCGAGGGGCATGTACGGTGCGTGGAGATGCTTCGAGGAAGACAAAGATGGATAAAACCTAGTCCCTGTCCTCAGGGGAGAGAGTTTTCAAACAAAGTACAGCCTGACCTGTGTTCTGTTCTCATTATAGAAAACTGTAGCAGCTACTGCTGAGAGACGGCATTTGATTCTTTTCTCCGAAAGTCTACGTTCGGTTCAGTTAGCATTCTGGGCCCACTCACGGGCCGTAAATTCTCCATAATTTGGCAGGGAGGCAGGTGGGGAAGAGGGTTATAATAAGTTAGCAAACAACCAATTATCCTTTAACTTTACTTTTGCAAAGTAACTGTGAACTTTACTTCCATTAAGCATTGCTGTTGCCCATCTCTAGTAGCGCAGCCCCCGTCCACTTGAAAGGAGGAGAAATACACTTACTTTTCCTTTTTTTTTTTTTTTTTTAATTTTAGTGGTTCTAAGAACCTGAGATTTGAAAGCTACCTGAAACCATTGCATATTCACCTCTTTCTCCTCCCTGGCATTCGGGTTTTTTTTTTTTTTTTCTATCTACTTAGACTTTTAGGGCCAAGTCTGTCATCATCCTAAAAACAGTGGCAAGGCTCTCAAAACACCCCGAGCTTGCTTCCAGGTCCCCTACTATTGAAGGGGCTCTGCCATACTGTGCCTCAAACGTCCAGGACAGATGAGTTCATTTCTCCCTCCCACTCCTGTTTATTCTTGCCGTCAAGACACCACTACCAAGGAGGAGTTCTCCTTTCAGCTGACAGATTTGTGACTCCCGGAGGGGCACATTCTGAGACAGGAATAGCTGAGAGGGACCTTGGGGAGTAAGTGAAGGTGGGAGATCAAGGGGCGGACGAGCGAGTGCCAGAGTCCCTCCAAAGACGGAATCCGGGGAGTAAAGAACTGGCCTTCCTGCTCTCAAGTGAAAACACATCACTGAAAAACGTTAAGGTTCACGACAGCAAAATCCGAAAACAAAACCACTCACCTGCAAAGAGGCCACCAACAGCAGCAGCCACCGCTCCTCAGAGTCGCCGACCAACCAGCTCCTCCTACAACTCATCACCACCGCCGCCGCCGCCGCCGCCGGCATCGACGCTCTTTTCTAGCTCTGGAGCCAGAAGGGGCAGGTCCTAGCCCTCTGCCTATTGGCGAGTCCGGGTGTCACTCATTTAAGGCCTCGCCCCACTCCCGGGATCAGGTCCGGGTCTTTTCCGTTTCCCAAAGCGCGGGGGTAGAAGGCGAGGCTTTGATTGGCTCTCTATGGAGACGAGCACACTCCTAGGCCAGTAGGGAGCTGACCCCGACGCCGGTGGGCGGGCCTGGGCCTGGGGAAGTAGAAAAAAACAAAGCCGGGAGTATGGCCACGGCAAGAGAAAACCCTTAGGCTTGGTAGAGTTTAAACCATTGAGGTGCTGGAAAGCGTTTCGGGTCACAGAGGAAGCATCTGCCAGTGTAGAGAAGCGTCCGCGGGATCTTGGAAGTGATGAGGTGATACCTTCTTTTACTCATGGGAAATTTCATCCTGGGGATAAAGGTGGGAGTCCTCGCAGACGGAAAACTGCTTTCGTCAGTGGTTGTCAGACTTAACATCGTATTAAAGCAAAAGCCTTTAAAGTGCCCGATTTATGGGCAGTAACTCATGCCCTCTTTCTCTTAGTTCGTTCGTAGGGACTCCCCCCGTTTAGTCAATTCCCTGACACTATTTTGCTTGGGGAAGAAGAGTGATCAGTGGAATGCATGAAAAGCTTCTAGAACAGTGGAAGGAAGGATGGAGTGCAAAGAGGAAGAGAATTCTAGGTTGGGATTTCACAATTACTGAACAAGAGAAAACCATGAAAATACCCAAAGCTCGGCACGAGGCCCTTTAAGCCTCTAAGTAGTTTTGCACTACCACGCAAAACTTTGAAGCAAGTGTCAGAACTTTTGGATGGGAGAGAAAGATAAGGCATGGTGGGTTTGCCGACCACCTGGGAAATTGCCCCTCTTGATTTCTAGAAGCTGCCCTACCTACTGTTTAGTGTCCTCTTTTGAGGTTTTCCTGTTTCATCCTCATGACAAGTTCAGTAGGTTTGTGACCGCCAGGCAGACGCGTAAGCCTAAATTAAACATAATTTTGAAAAGATCACCTTTCCACGTTTTAAACTCTGTGACACACTATGTATTGAACTCATTTACCACTCAAGTATTTGTAGTTAGCTCTGCGTTTCATTTCTCTGTCTTTAAATGTAATAATTCCTCCTGGGATCTCAAAGAACATAGCTTTGCTTCTGGGAGAGCGCAAACCCACGGCCTGACAGGTCCCAGCAGGTGATAGGTCCCACCTAGTGCTAGTTAGAATTTACCTTGCACAAGAGTGACCAGAATCAGGTCAACTGGAGGAGGCAGCTTCCAGTCTTGACTCCCAGGAATGCAGCTTCTAAATGCTATACTCTTACTCACTTGTTTTTCCTCTTCTCCATGCCAGATGGGGACAAAGTGAGGAAAAAGCTGTATTACCGCAGTGTCACGTCAAAGCTCCCAGCGCTGTGCCCATCATCCCTAGTCTGGAGTCTAAAGACAACCACTCACGTGTCATAGTCTTACAGGGTTTGACATGTGGGGGTCCTGACTTAGGACTTAAGGACCCCGGCTCATTGGATTTGGTTTTGCTGTTGTGGATAGCCATGGCGTGCTTTCTGGGCACATAGGACATGACCCATACCAAACGTCACTTGCATTTTCGAATCTCGGTGTCCAGGCGAGAAGTCTAAAGCTTAAAAGATTTACGTTCACAATTAATGTAGCGCTTTGGGGGGGCAGAGCTGTGACAAGGATCCGAGGTTTCCACTGCCTTCCCACCCCACCCCCCAAAAGGAATAGTTTTTAAAAATTTTTTTTTAATGTTTAGTTACCTTTGAGAGAGAGAGACAGAGGCATGAGTGGGGGAGGGGTAGAGAGAGAGACACACAATCACACACAGAAAGCGAAGCAGGCTCCAGGCTCTGAGCTGTCAGCACAGAGCCTGACGCGGGGCTCGAACTCACAAACCGTGGGATCATGACCTGAGCTGACGTCAGACACTTAACAGACTGAGCCACCCAGGTGCCTCAATGGTTTTTTTTTTTTTTTTTTTTTTTAATCAAGGTTACTGATGTTAAACTTAACTTCCATTAAGACCAGTCAGGAGAAATTTAATTCTGATATAGCAAGCAGCATAGATATGAAAATAACTCAGTGTCGCCGTCCACTGCTTTGCTTCCAGCCACTGTGGTATAATCCCACTTTCATCTAAACAAGAAATGAAAATATAGTAAGCTGGGCCGCCGGGATGGGTCAGTCGGTTGAGCATCCGACTTTGACTCAGGTCATGATCTCAGAGCTCATGGGTTCAAGCCCCGCATCACGCTTTGTGCTGACAGCTCAGAGCTTGGAGCCTCCTTTGGATTCTGTGTCTCCCTCTCTGCTGCCTCCCCGCCTCGTGCACATGTGCATGTGTTCTCTCTTTCTCTCTCTCTCTTTCAAAAATAAATAAAAATTTTTTAAAGTTTAAAAAGTAAAAAAAAATGCAGTAACTCATCATAGCTGCATTGTCTCTTTGTGTTTCTCTCTGTTACGTGTACATATTGAAAAGTCAGTATTAACACACGTGGCACTTTAAGGATTAGTGGCAGATTGTCTTACTTAGGACCTGAATAAAATACTTTTATGGTAACATACACGTGGCCAAAATAATTTCACAGCTATTTATATAGCCTCTGTGGTAAGGTCGGGCTGGTCCACCAAGCGTCAAAACCTCATCCAGTGACCTAGGCTATTCTGCCTTTTTCTCCCCTGCAGAGCCATTGGCTCCCTCCCCCACCCTTCCCCCCAGCAAACTCCAGAATTAATTGACCCTATAGCCAATGTACAGGACTGTCTCCTTGTCTTCACAGTGGCAGGTCCCTTCCTGGTCTGGTTGTCTGCGGCTAGTATCTAGTCTCCCGCCACACCCCACCTTCTTCAGAGTCAGCTGAAAATCCGTCACGCACGACCTAGTATGGCAGGGTCACGATTGGCCCCCACCGCCGCCCTACTAAGTACAGGACTCCTCTAACTGAAGCCAAAAGCTGGAAACGCTCGCCTGGATCAGTCACGTAGACTCACAGAGGGGACATTAAAGCTATCGGTCCCTTCATTTCACAAGGGAAAGCGCAGCATCCTCACCTCGCAGAGCAGTGTGAAGAGTAACAGAGGCAATTTTGAAATCGTTTCGCAATCGGCGAAGCACCTTACATCAGCCCTTCTCTAGAACTGGGAACTTAGGCATGCTGCTTGAGCTCAGCCTGTGTGTTTGTCTGTGACAGAGGAATAAAACCTACGTGGCTAACGTGAAAATTCAGTGAAATAATACAGCGTGTACCTGGCACATGGAAAGCATTCAATAAATGGCAGTGACTCTTAACAGTTACGCTAATGATAAGTGTAGAGTGTTCTAGCTACTTAGAAGTACTCTTATTTCAGAACTCAGGAAAATGTGGGACTTGTGCGTTCCTTCCCTTTCCTGCGCTTAAGCAGAGACCTGAACTCCTGCACAGGCTCTAGGACAGGAGTCTCCCAGTTACCTCGCGGCCCCCCGGAGAAGAAACTGTCAGGAAGTGAACGCAGAGAGGGTGCAGACTCATCGACACGGCCAGGAGCCCCCTGTACCGGGCGGTCTGAGCTACATGAAGTCTCCCCGTCCCAAGTCTCCACACTGAGTGAGCATCTTTGGCAGGTTAAGAGCCACGATGATTTTCTGTTTTTAATTTTCCACTCTCAGTTCTGGGGTGTGTAGGGATGCCCAAAACTCAAAGACAAGGGAGGGAGGGAGGAAACTTGCAGAAAATCAAGAGGTGCCTTGCCCCTATCCAGATTTTTTTACCTCACTATTTAGTGGGTTTTGAAAAGGGCACATTTCTTTAAAGTGCTTGTTTTTCTATGACGATGAACAAAGTAGTCACGATTTCTACCCAGTGGAATTGTTTCTTAGATGCGGTCTCATATTTACATATTGGAACACTATATTGAAAACTATTACATTTATTGTATAAAGCTTACTAAATAAAAAATTTAAAATACCCATAATCCAGGACGCCTGTCGGTTAAGCTTCCAACTTCGGCTCAGGTCATGATCTCACAGTTCGCGAGTTCAAGCCCCGCCTTGGGCTCTGTGCTGACAGCTCAGAGCCTGGAGCCTGCTTCAGATTCTGTGTCTCCCTCTCTCTCTCTGCCCCTCCCCTGCTCATTCTCTTATCTCTTTCCCTCTCAAAAATAAAGAAACATTTAAAAAAATTAAAATACCCAGAATTTATCATTGACAATTTTTATTTCCTTCTGGTTTTCCCTGTAAATCAACGATTAAGAAAAATACCTCGAGATCCGTCATGTATATACTATTTTATAGCAACATATACCTAATTTATTATGAACATCTCCCCCTGTCATTTAAAATTCTTTTTCAACCTGTAATTCCATTATGTGACTGTGCCTTCAAGAATTATGTCTCACAGTTTAACCAATCTGCTACTCCCGGGCATTGTGGGTGTTTCAATGTCTTGAAAAGATTCAGGGATTTAAATTCGCTACTTATTTCTCCAAATGACAGGATGGAAATGTCTGTTGAACCCAAGCGACTGCCTACTGGCCCCAGTTCTTTTTCTTTTTTTTTTTTTAATATATTTTTTTAACGTCTATTCATTTTTGAGAGACAAAGGGAGACAGAGCACCAGCCGGGGAGGGGCAGAGGGAGAGGGAGACACAGAATCTGAAGCAGGATCCATGCTCTGAGCTGTCAGCACAGAGAGCCTGACGCGGAGTTCAGACCTACAGACCACGAGATCATGATCTGAGCTGAAGTCCAACACTTCACTAACTGAGCCACCCAGGCGCCCCCGTCCGCCCCAGGGGCTGGTAAGGTGGCCAGGAATTCTTTGCTCCGTGGCCTGGTACTGCAGGGCTGAGAGAGCTAAAACCATTTAAGGCTAAAAGCTCCTGGGGAGGGCTGCCCTTTAACCTCTGCTTCCCTCAGGGTTTCCTGAGGAGTTTAGGTGACAGAAAACGGGGGAGGGAATGGACAGGGGTCCATTAATAGAATCTTACAAAACTCCTGGCATTTGTGTCTCCATTTTATAGATGAGCAAAGTAAGTCTCAGAGAGAGAATTTGTCCAAGCCTGTATAGCTAGTTAAGAGAACCAGAGCTGACTCCTAGGCTTGGTTCTAAAATTTTGGCTCTTCCCGCCTTGCTTCCCACTGCTCCTAAAAGCTGATGGATACAACTTCGTTCTTTTTTTTTTTTTTTTCCTGTGAGAAATTTGTTGTCAGTCTTCTAGGATATACATTTGTCTCTACTCCCTAAAAAAACCAAAGTCACCTCCTGACTTTCCAAGAATTCCTTCTGTCTGTGGGTTTCCTGAGTTGGCTCACTCTTTGCCAAAAGAACACATCTTCACTTCTTGATGAACGATCAGATGATTTCGCTTTTCCCCCGCCTATTGGTGGGTATAGAAGTGACCTTACTGTATACATTGGAAGGGCAGAGTCCTAAAAGGAAGTTCTTACAAATCCTGCAGCAATTAAACATTACACATAGTTCTCTTAGCTTTTAGGATTTTTGAAGTATGCCTGTGTATATGTGTGGCATGTGTATGTATATGTATAACATGAAATGTGACTTAAAATATATATATATATATGATATAAGGCATTTATATAGCAATAAATCTATTTTTCTGGTTTGGCTCATAAATGATTTCTGAAGGAAATTCTAAAAAAGGTTTTCCAGAGTTATTTAGAGCCATGAAGCATTCTTGAAATAGGTATGTAACATCCCAATGACACTTTGAAGTTAGTAACATGTATTTGGAGGTATAGTTTCTAGAATATGTTGTTAAAGTCTCTTTATACAATCTAATCAAAATCAGTTTTACTCAAAGGTACATCTTTTAAAATACCTTTTTCCCATCCCTCCAACACACACACACACACACACACACACACACACACACACACACACACACACAACCAATACCCTAACCCAAGCTAACGTCACCTCCTGCCTGGATTTTCTCAGTAGACTCCTCACCAAATTTATAAAAACCTTGTTGATACTCTCTTTTCTTCTGGAGAAAAACTGCAGTAGGCAACTGGGAGGCCCTCCTGGGGCCGGAGAAGGCTGGCCCTAGCAGATAAGGTTTCGGAGACTGCACCACGTAGGGTAAGGCATGTGATTACTTAGTGAAAACAAGTGCCAGGCCGCAGATGCTAGTGTGTGGAGAAAAAAATGAAGCCTAGGGGTTTAAAAAGTATAGAGGGAGGAAAACACTAAAGAAATCTAAAATAGTATTTTTAAAAAATCACAACAGCAAGCAAAAGGCCATCTATTTACGAATGAAATTATCACAAGCTTCTAAACCAAGCCTTGTTATGTCAACTATCTTTTCCTTGTGTGATCAACATTTTTGAAGCCACCTGAGGTCCCGGAATTTTTTAACAAAATGTTTTCTGGTGGCTTTCAGGGCTATCCTTTCTGTAGCTCCTTCCAAATGCTGTTTTGTGTCCAGAGAGAAGCGACTTTACTTACAAATCTGTGACTCCGACATGAGTGAGACTAAGCTCTTCGTGTGCCCCATTTGAATCTTCACAGAATAGTCACTACATAAACGTAGAAAATTGCTAGACGGGCTTCATTTATCGTGAGTTTTCAGGTACAGAATAATGAGACTAAGCAATTTGTCACCAGTCTTGCGACCATCAGTCAGTACCAACAATGGAGCACGGGTCTTTTTATGCCGGTTGAGTATCCCAGTCTCTGACATTGTCCTCAGTGGGATGGCAAGTAAGAGAACTAGGTAAATCACCTGTGTGGTCACCACAGAATGTAAAAGTTAGCAAAAAAAAAAAAAAAGGTTGCTCTGTAAACGAGGTATGTTTATAAGGTGAGTAATGGCAAAGGCACCAATGCTGATGACTCTTGATGTGCTGAATGACGTGTTGAAACTCACATTGTTGTGATCCATGATCCCTCCGTGACAGCTGAAGCAGAGACCTTGCGACGCTAAATGACCTACATTTCTTCACCTTTGGAACTTTAATCAAGAATGTAAAAGCCAGGCATCTATGTCTTGCTAAAACTTCCCTTGCGTTGAAAAGTATTTTTTAAGACCAATAGGAAAGAACATGTGTTCTCAGCTCCAAATCACATTATTTTAGGCAAAATATTAACAACAGACCAACTTTTAACAAAATATTATGGAAAAGACAATATTTTTTTAATCTCCGAAAAAAGGGTAAATTTAGCAGATATATGTAACTCATTATATTGTCAGGTATATAATATATAAATATATAATATGTATTCCTCTTTGTTTAACCTTCTTATGCTTTATGGCGTCTCCACCTTCTCTAACAATGGAGAAGAAAGAAGAACAAAAAAGGAAAAGGAAAAATGAAAAAAACAAAACAGTAAAATCTTCAGAAATGCATAGGATCCGGTCTCAACCAGCAAATCAAACCCAAAAGTAACCAATCATTCATTGAATGCCTGCTAATATTTAAGACATTGTGTTAGGCATGTTGAATGAAGTGAGTTAAGAGTACATTTAGTGCCTTCTGTGAACTGTGCCAGGAGCAAGAGATAAAAATATAAGTGAAACATTTTCCATGTCCCTAAGGAGTATGGTCCAAGAGGAAAGAGACCAACTCATGAATTGTTAATTACAGCCCAACCAAATATAAGTGCAAGTGTAATTACTGAGTTGTTTTGGCGGAAGTATTAAGGGTGGGGGTGGGGAGACTCTGGGGATGCAAGGAAGTTGACAGTTGTCCTGAGTCCCTTGCAGTGTGTGAGCATTCCTCAGCTTTTCTTGTCTTTCACCACCTTGATATTTTTTAAGAGTACAGATTATTTTGTCAGATGTCTCTCAGTTTGAGTTTAACTGGTATTTTCTGAGGTTATGCACGTTAGGTGAGAACACCACGCAGTACTGCGTTCTCCTTCCCGCATCATACCCCAGAGTTCGTCATATTGATGTATCTTATCATTTGTGGTATAAACCTTGATCACTCGGCTACGGTGGTTTCTGCCACATGTATCCACTTAAAAATACTGAATTTCCCTTGGTGATTAATAAATATCTTGGGACAGATATTTTGAAATGATGCAAACTTTATTTCTCCACAAACTTTAACCCACTAATTTTATCATCTAGGGATGGAGCTTGTCTACAACCATCATTGTGGTATTTCCTGATAATTTTGTATTTTCTTCTTACCTTTTACATTTATTTATTCAAATTCTACCAAAGGAAAAGCTGTCACATCTCCCCCACTTATTTAATTAATTAAAAATATTGTTTTAAATGTCTTTATTTTTGAGAGGCAGAGACAGAGTGCGAGGGAGGGAGGAGCAGAGAGAGAGGGAGACACAGAATTCGAAGCAGGCTCCAGGCTCTGAGCCATCAGCACACAGCCCAATGTGGAGCTCAAACTCCCAAACCCCGAGATCATGACCTGAGCCAGCCAGGCACCCCTAATTAATTATTTTTATCAGCATGGACTCGTGGATATTTCTTATATTTATGGATTAGAATCTAACACTGTGATTATTTATTTTGCTGCTCAAATTTTTCCTTAAGAGCTATTCAGGACGGCCCCTAGTTCTGTCTTGTCTTGGGGCATGTTCTTCCTTTCTGGCACCACAATGCATTCCAGGTTCATCTTACATATGAAATTGTAAGGAAATCTTACGCATGACCTGCTCTGGCCCTGGAAGCACCTGTTTCCTCAAGGAGGAAACAGAGTGAAATAATTATGTTAGAGGGGTGTTAGGAAACCAACATCTGAGCCCAAGATGTGAAATTGGCTAAAATTTCTGACAATTTCAAGTTGATGAAAATTTGGACTAATTAGAAATCATATACTTATGAGAATTGGTACAATTACTGTGGAAAACAATTTAGCATTAGCTAGTAAAGTTGTAGGTAGGCACATTCCACGAACCAGTAATTCCACTGGAAAAACTTGCATACGTTCGACAGGAGTTATGTGCAGCTTTATTCAGAAAAGCACAAAACTGAAATAACCCAAATGCCCATCAGTAGGAAAAAAGATGAATAAAGTGTGGTATATTCATAAAATGGAATATTCTAAAGCAGTGGAAATGAGCTACAACTACACACATCAGCATGAATGAATCTCAGACACATAGTATTGCTCAAAAATGATTATGAAGTATGCTTCCATTTACTTAAAGTCCATCAACATGCAAAATAAAACAATACGGGTATTTGTAGGGGTGCATAAGTGATAAGATGATAAAACTAGAAAGAAAAGGGAACGATAACTAGAAAATCCAGGATACTGGTTACAGGTAGGGGGTGGGATGCAGTAAGTTTCAGAGATATTGGTAATATATTTATTTTTTTACATTTATTTACTTATTTATTTTAAATTAATAATTTATTGTCAAATTGGTTTCCATACAACACCCAGTGCTCACCCCAACAAGTGCCCTCCTCTGTGCCCGTCACCCACTCTCCCCCCTCCCACACCCCTCTCTCCCCTCAGTTTGTTCTTAGTCTTTGAGAGTCTCTTATGTTTTGTCTCCCTCCCACTCTGTGGCTTTTTTCCTTCCCCTCTTTATTTATTTTCGAGAGACAGAGTGAGACAGAGCGCGAGTGGGGGAGAGGCAGAGAGAGAAGGAGACACAGAATCTGAAGCAGGCTCCAGGCTCTGAGGAAGCGTTCAGCACAGAACCTGATGCAGAGCTAGAACCCACGAACCATGAGATCATGACCTGAGCCAAAGTTGGACGCTTAACTGAGCCACTCAGGCACCCCGGTAATATTTCTTAAGCAGAAAGGTGGGTTAATGGACAATCATTTTACTTAGGCAAACATGTATATATGTATATACACACACACACACATATTATACTATATAATACACATTATATATGTATACACATTATACATAATGTATATATATACACACACATATACATTATGTGTGTATATACACATATATACATATATACATATGTATACATATATATATATGTATACATATATACACACATATACATTATGTGTGTATATATACACGTTACACAATATATACATATATTGTATAGTGTAGGGAGGGGAAGTTGTATAATGTAGGGAGGGGAAGTTGGAGGTAGGGAAAGAAGAAAAAAGAGGAGAGGAAGCAAGAAGGGATGGAAGGAGAAAGACGGAGGAAAAGAAAGAAAAACAAAAAAGCATTCCTGTAATGATGTCTTAAGATCTAGGTGGTGGCAGTCCACTTCTGACACCAGATATCTGTTTGGCTTTGGATGGATCGCTACACTTCTCTGAGCCTCAGTGTTCACATCAGTTAAATGGAAAAAAACGTACTTTGCCCTGCATACTTTCCAGTGTTATTGCCAGGATAGAATGAAGTATTTGTAACTGTAGAAGAGTACTTCGAAACAGTAACGAAGTGTTCTAAAATATAAAAGAAAAAGAAAGTTAATATCTCAAATTATCTTGGCTTCCTGATGCCGGAAATTTAGTATGTGTCAACACTTATGGACAAGTTCATATTCAAGGGCTATTGGTTTGCATCCTGCTGACTCCTTGCCCAGCAAACATAAGGAGGAAAGCAGATACTGTGTGTATACCTTTCAAGAAGGTTGGTTTTCCCTGACAAAATTCATAGAAGAGCAGTGTAACCGAGCAATCCGAGGTCTCAGGCTGTACAACTTACGAGCCGTCGTCCCTGGGGATGGGCAATGGTGATGCGGCTGCCTGCTGCTCCGAGGAGAGGGCCCACGTGAAGGGGCCCTTCTGAAAGAACACGACAGGAAGCAACTTCCGGTCAGGGCTCCTGGGCCTCATGCTCTGCCGGACTCTGTGCTTCATCTTCCTGATCTCATTTCATCTCATAACAGCTCTGCGACACAAGCCGTGTTAGCCCCATTTTCCAGGTGAAAGTGGCGGGCCTCGGAGAATTGATGCAAGCGACCCCAGGTCACCAAGCGAGTGACAGGAGCAGACGTCCTCCACCCGGCTATCTTGCAGCCATTACCCATACTTGGCTTCTACCCCAAATGTCTTTTGACTGACCGAAATCTCCTCAGAGGTCTTAACATCCCACGGGTATAATCTGTGGGCTGATAGGGTTCCTCGCCATCACCCAACTTCACAAGTAAGTCTAGAGATTATTAATATACATATTTTTAATTCCAGCTTTGCTGGAGTACAGCACCGAACCTTTTGGGGAGTACTAAGTGGCTTGAATTATTTGTGCAAGAAAGGCTCTTCCTACTGTAGTAGAATGACCCCAAAGTCGGGGCGGGGGGGGACAACAGGAGAGATCACCAACGCTGTCTAGTTTAAAGACTTAGTCCCTGGGGTATCTGGGTGGCTCAGTTGGTTAAGCGGCTGACTTCAACTCAGGTCATGATCTCACAGGTCTGTGAGTTCAAGCCCGACATCGGGCTCTGTGCTGATGGCTCAGAGCCTGGAGCCTGCTTTGGATTCTGTGTCTCCCTCTCTCTCTGCCCTTCCCCTGCTCACACTCTGTCTCTATGTCTCTCAAAAATAAATAAAAACATTAAAAAAATTTATAAAGACTCAGTCCCTGTACTTAAATTTTCTCTTTGTCCCTATTCTTTGCTTAGAATAATCATCTTTGCTGCATTTTGACTGCCCTCCAAATAGGTTAATTTTCCAGACTCTACCTTCTGCTATAAGTACTGGCTCTTGATCTTTTGCTTTGTAAATCATCTATTCTATTAACAAAATTCATTAATAGATCACTTTATAGATATTCTAGTATTTAACTGTCCTTGAATTTCTGAAATAAAACCTATTTTGGCACAGTGCATTTTAGAAACGTACCATTGGAATCCATTGTTATATAGTTTATTTATGATTTCTTAATTTATATTTCTTTGAGACATTAGTCTACCATTTTAAATGATTCTTGGGAAGGTTTTTGTCCTGGGTAATTCTATCCTTATAAGATGGATTGGGAAATTTCCTTCTTTTCTGATACTTTGGAATAATGTGACCATCACAGATAATACCTGGACTCTGAGCGTTCGATGGAGTTCTCTTTGTAAATCACCCTAACTCGGGGACTTTTTAGAGGGTAGACATTTGTACGTGCTTTTTACACCTTCAACCCCCACCTCCCACCCCGGTGCTACTTGGTCTATCTAAGCTTTTCTATCTCTTCTTTAGTCACTTTGGGTCATTTGTATTTTCTATATAATCATCTATTTCATCTAGATTTTCCAGTTTGTGGCAACATTTTATGTCATGTTCTGTTATACATTTCAAGCATACATTACACCTCTTATAGATTACATTTTTTGACTGTACGAATAATCCTTTTGTCATTCAAGTCACCATCATTTCGCTCTGACTGCATAACCTCCTGACTAGTCTCCCATATCCGCTCTAGGCAGTGTGTCTACTGCCTATTTTATCATTTCCTGCTCTACCCACCAGTGGGCAAAAAAAGAGCTGTAAGATCTTAAACAAGCGATGCCCACCAGAGGAGGCTATTTAAGCAGTGAAACCAGTGTAGCGTCTTCCTAGCCCAGCTGGTACTAATCCCAGCTGTGGGACAGAGTCTTGTGCCATTCTTGGGTGTGCAGGGTTGTCATTGGATGTGACTTCTGTCCCCATTTCTCCTCACCTGTATGTTTGCGTACACCTGTCCTCCACTGTCCCCTGCTTCACCCGGCCTAGCCACATCTATCCTATACACTCTGCTCCCCACTCTCTCTGCCCCCATAGCTCACCTCCGCTATTGAGGAAGGAAATTAGGGTGTCCTGTGTATGTTATCTCGGATTCCCGGCGTTCTAGAAAACAGCTGCAGCACCTGATGAGCTAATGGAAGGCTATTAGCGCTATAAGCCGGCCTCAACCATACAGTAATCTTCCATTAAACAAATCACTAAAGAAACTCCAGTCCAGTTTTACTAGGCCTCACCCCGAAGGGAGGTAGAGAAGTAGACAAAGTTAATATGTATTGAGCCTTTACTGCTTTACAACCTACCCCAAAGTCAGCGACAGCTGAGCATATGCATCTAGTGGAATTTCAAATCTCAACCTGCCCCACTTCACACACCTACAAGCTCTTCCTTTCCCTCAACCTCATTCATCCGTCATATTCTGTGTATATTTATGAGACACCTTGATTGTGATGCCCAAATCAGCTTTTTCCTGATCTTTAACTAAAATGTGTTTCTTGTTTACTCTTGGGCAGTATCCATCCTTATCTACTGAAGTTAGGAGTTGAACAATTACCAAAGGAGAAAAAAAAAAGAAGAAGAAAGAAAAAAATGATTTTTGTCCTTATAGTGCAAATTATTTAAAAAAAATACACAATACAGGATTTATATTCATCAAAAATATGTGCTTCTTTCAGCAGACAAGGTTATGGGTGAAGTCATCAGTTCTGTAAAAGGAGAGGAAGAAAACAACTTGTTCAAAGAGAGCATTTTTCCCCCTTCTTTTTGGTATGCAATGTCACATATTTGAAAAATTAGTATCAAGTCAGTTCAGTGGTAGCATGTGGTGTAATATTATAAGCATGGCTTGGAGTCAGGAGACTTTGGGTTTACTCCCACGATTTATTATACTAGCTGTGTGACCTTAGGAGAAATTCCTTAAAACTGTAATCTAAGCTATTTGTAAGTTTAAGATGTTATTTAACTATAGAAACTTTAAAGCTTTGAGCTTTCTGCAAAGTGGTGGAGTGAAACTCTTCCATTAAGCCAGAGTCTTTGAAGGGGGCTAGAGTGGTCCCAGGTTAATCTCTTCCCCTCCCCTCACCTGATCCATGAAGAAACAAATACAAAGCCCCAGTGAAGACTTCTGATTTGTTAAAATTAAATACAAGTCAAATATAATAAGAAATTAACAAACCTACTATGAATGAAAGTCAGGAGGAAACAATAACAACCACGTTCTTGAGAATTTAAGTACTGAAATAATCAGATAGAATAAGATAATTATGGGTCAAATGTTTGCAGAAATTAAAGACAGAATAAAAACTGAAAAAGGGTCAAAATATAAATCTAATGAAACTACCAGGCATATTTGAAAAAAAACACTTAGAACATTTATAAATAAAATATAATTATTATCATTAATGGCTTAGTGGATGAATTAAACAGCAGAATATATGCAGATGAAGAGGGAATTAAATCTGAAGGAAATACTCAGACTATAATACATAGAGACAAGGCAGTAAATATGGAAGAGAGATTAAGCTATATGGAGGATATAATGAGTAAGTATAACCCATCTAATTGGAGTTCCAGAAGGAGAAAATAGAGAAAAGGCAATATTTGAAGATACAAAGACTGAGATTTTCCCAAAATTGACAAAAGGACATGAATCCAGAGATACAAGAAATAAGAGTCCAAAATAGAGAAATAAAAAGAAAGCCACGCCCAGATATATGTTAGTAAAACCAAAGAATATCAAAGACAAATAGAAGATCTTAAAAGTAGGCAGAGAAAAAATTAGATACCGTACAAAGGAGGACAAGTAGATATCAATATCTGAATAGCGACAATGGAAACCGGAACACAGTGGAATAGTATCTTCAAAGTTCTGAAGAGAAAATAACTGTCAACCTAGATTTGTGGGTTTAGCAAAACTAAGTTTCAAGGACAAAGGCAATAAAGACACTTTCAGATAAACGTAGATTGCATTTACAACCAAGAACCCTTCTGTGAAGGAATTTGTAAAGAATGTACTTTAAAAAGAAGAAAGATGATTCTAGAAACAAATCCCAGGATACCCATGTGCAAAAGAACAAATTCTACGAAAATTAGCTCAAAATGGATCAAAGACCTGAAACCACAATTCCCTTGGAAGAAAACCTAGGGATAAATCTCCGAGGTCTTGGATCTAGCGATGGTTTCCTAGATAGGACACCAAGAGCGCAAGCAAAAAAAAAAAAAAAAAATGGACTTCAAAATTAAAAATTTTGTGCATCAGAGGACATTACCAAAACTGAACCTACAGAATGGGAGCTATTACCTGTAGATCACATAAATCATGTGTCTAGCATCCAGAATTTACAAAGAACTCGTATAACTTAACAACAAAAAGACAACCCAATGGAAAAGTGGGGCAAGCTCTTGAATAGACATTTTTCCAAAGAAGATACACGAAGGGCCAACAAACACATGAAAAGATGTCCAACATCATTAGTCATTACAGAAATTCACATCAAGACTGCAATGAGATACCCACTTCATGCCCAGTAAAATGGCTATAATTTTTTTAATGGAAAATAACAAGTGTTGGGGAGGAGGATGTGGAGAAATTAGAACCCTTGTACATTGCTTGTGGAAATTTTAAATGGTGCAGCTGCCATGGAAAAAACTTTGGTGGTTCTCAAAAAGTTAAACATAGAATTACCATATGAAAGAGCAAACCCATCTCTAGTTATATATCGCCCCCCCCAAATTGAAAACAGATACGTGTACACAAATGTTCGTAGCAGCACTATTCACAATAACCACATTATGCTGAGTGAAAGAAGGCAGACACAGAAGGTCACATATTGTATGATTCCGTTTGAAATGTCCCAAATAGGCAGACCCATAGAGATAGCAGATCACTGGTTGCCAGTGGCTGAGGAGAGGAAATAATGGGAAATGACTGCTTAATAGCTATAGAGTTTCCTTTGGGATAATAAAAATGTTCCGGACCCAGATAGAGGTGACGTACTAAGTGTACTAAGTGTCACTGAATTATACGTGTTAAAGTGGTTAAAACTGTGAATTTTCTGTGACGTGAATTTTACCACAATAAAGAAAGTTCACAGGTGCAAAGAAATGAACGCACATATAGGTAAATTCAGAAATTGTACAATATTATTAATGATGATAACAATGTCTCGTTTGTGTGGTTCTAAGAGAATTAAAATAGTAGACGACACAAACATGTGAATTGAGAAAGGAGTGATCAAGAGTTACGGCATTAAATTCCTTACGAGACCCTCGAACATTGCTTGTGGGAATTTTAAGTTTTGAGAGTCAAAAAGCTCTCAAGTGCTTTTAACTGTGATCTATGGTAATAAGTGTTTTATGTTGTTACCCAGTGTCCACACATATGTATATGAAACAAAAATTTTACAAAATAATCCTTGCCCTATGTATATTGTACACTCTTTTCTAATCTAATTAATTTCATTTTTTAAAATGCCAATTGTGGGGCACCTGGGTGGCTCAGTCGGTTAAGTGGCCGACTTTGGCTCAGGTCATGATCTCACGGTCTGTGAGCTCGAGCCCCGCATTGGGCTCTGTGCTGACGGCTCAGAGCCTGGATCCTGCTTCAGATTCTGTATCTCCCCCTCTCTCTGCCCTTCCCCTGCTCATGCACTGTCTCTCTGTCTCTCAAAAATAAATAAACGTTAAAAAAATTTTTTAAATGCCAATTGTGTCCCATTAAGTTGATTTCGTAACTGACTAAAGACTATATACCACACTACTTAAAAACAAACAAACAGGTATAAGTAGTGTGTGATAGCACCCAAGTTAAAATGTGGACAAGAAAAAAAATAAAGAGAGGAAAAGGTCTTGAGTAGTTCAATTTTCTACTCTAATGCTGGGTCAGCAAGCATACGCAAATGGCGACTTGGCGGAATTTTCCACAAGCTTTGGAAGATGTCACCATGTTCCAGTATGTTAATCTCCATGGGCAAATGTGCATTTCTACTAATGCACTGGAAACATTTTGAACAATTCTGAATCTGTGTAGCGTTCTGTAAACTGGCAAGATAAAGTTCTCTTGAGTTATTCAATAAGAAGACAGCTAATGGAAAGGATTTCATACTCACACACATTGCAGAATGATCCCTCTCAGTTTGAAGAAGTAAGACCCAAGTGATGTTCTTACTCTTGTTGTCTCGGACAGCCATCTCATTTCTCCTGGCTTCAGTTCCCTCATCTGCAAAATTAAAGGGAAATTCAAGTTTTTCCTAAAAAGGAAATCTGTAATTCACTCTAACAAGTCTACATAGACCCCTGATTACACACACACACACACACACACACACACACACGCACACAATTGCATCCCATTAAGATGAAGGAAATTTAATGTAAACTCTTATGAAACATTCACAGTGTTGGCATCAATCTGTTTTTAAGCAGGAAGTGATGAGAGGTGATGCCTTATTGAGTATGTTTCTTATATATTTTCAGACATGATTTTTTTATTTATAAGACATTGAAGGCTTTTTAAAAACTAGTTGTTGATGGGCGTGGTATATTTCAGTTGCTGCAACGTCAGGAGGTTCTCCAGGTTAAGAAAGGGGATTATACTGGTCTGAGCCTGTACCAGTGAATATGTCCATATTCTGTGGTAGCTAAATGGCTCGTGTTTAGGTTCTTGTTCCAATCACTGCAAGGTACCTTGAGGAACAATATTTGGTAAGTTGTGTTTACACATGAGATATAAATGTCTGTTTTTGCCACCAGTTATTTATGTTAGCTAGTCATTGTAACCATCTGTGCTCTCAAGTGAGATGTGACTAAGAGATTTGGTATCTTCAGTCCAGCACTGTCTGGTAGGATTCCTACTAGATGAGAGAGTGGAAAAGATGCTCTTCACTTCAGCCATTCTCAACCATTTTCCATTCCCTTAAAGCCTTTTGATGATGTCTGCTGATTTTTTTTTTTACCGTGTGTGTGTGTGTGTGTGTGTGAAATTTCAAACATAAACAGACTAGTATAATGAACCCCACTTAACTTCAACTATGAATATTCTACCACTCTTCTTTTATCTATTCCACCCACTCCCCAGTCTGTCTCTTTAATTATCATTATTTTGAGAGTTTTAAAGGTAAAATTTGCCTACGTTGAAATCCACAGATATTAATTGAACCATTTTGATAACTAGTTTCACCTGTGTACCTACAATCTTACCAGCATTCTACCTCGTGAGAAAGTCCTCCGCCCTTCCCAGGTGATTCCCCAAATCCCCCAAAGAGCAACGACTGAATTTTTTCACTTTCAATGAGTTTTGCCTACTCCAGAACTTCACATGGGTGGAAACATTATTTATATACCCTTCCGTGTCCGGCTGCTTTTCTCAGCATCAGGTTTGTGAGATTTGGTCATGGTGTTGCAGGTATCTGTACACTAATTCATCCTTTTTATTTCCGAGTGGTAATATACCACAACTTGCTGGCCCTTCCTCTTGTTGATGGACCTTTGGGTTGTCAGTTCTTGGCTACCGGGAATTAAACTGCTATGAACCCTTGTTATACACCTCCTTTTGTGAACATATAGTTTCACTTATCTTGGGCAACGAGCTGGATCTATAATTGCCGGATCATAAGGGAAGTATAGGTGTAACTTCATAAGAAACTACCACGCCCTTTACCACACTTTTACACTCCTACCAGCAGTACGTGTGAGCTCTCTCTAATTGTTTTACATCCCCATCAACACGTGGCATTTGTCATTCTTAAATTTTGGCTATATGAGTGTGAAGTAGTACCTCCATTTAGTGTTAATTTGCATTTCTTTAATGACTAGATATTGAGCATGTTTTCATGAGCGTCTCCTTTGGCTTAATACCTTTTTCACACGTGGTTCTCTAGCCCAGAACATTTACTACCATGCTTTTCTAATTAACGACTTACTCCTTATCTAGTCCTCACTTTATGGAAGGAAATCCTTCCTCCCATTAAGTGAGGAGATGAGAAACTAAGCCTAAAAGCTACATGAGAACCAGTTTTCTAGACTCAGCGTCAACCAGTGTCTTTTCACAGTGCCCTGGAAGCTTAGGGCAGGGAAAACCCTCCTTTCCTCAACCCTCCTCCAATTCCCAACTTAGGAAATACCAGCAACCCAAGTCATAGTTGCTCATTCAATCTGATGTTAAGAGGTACAAGAAACTTGTAAGGCTGGGACCTAAGTGGAGATGGGGGCATACCATAAAACCTGAAAGGAAAGTACTATGTGGAAATTTTATTGAAGAACAGTAAGCACCTCAGCTTCAATATTTCACTTTGAAGAGATAATCCTGTGGCTTTCAAGCCTGTAGAGAAATAGGACGATTATAATTTACAGCATGAGAAATACTATTTCTTTGGAATATGGACTCTAAGTTACCATTGAGTCGAAAAGCATGGCATTCGCTTGCTGTGTTCTGTAAAGCTTCTTTCCTGACCTGTTCCCAATGTCTTCTAAGATAAGTAAAAAATGTTCTCAGGCCTCTCTTAGTCTGACCTCCAGAGACTGCCTGGGGGTTGAGGAGAAGCTTCCAAGGTTCCTGTGTGGGAAGCGAGTAGGGCTGCTGTCAGAAGGATAACAGTTTATGCTTTCCAGATCTTGCCACCCTCGGTCGCTGGCCTTTTGGTTTCCTCCTACTGAGAGGAAGATTTAGTAGTGTGTTTATAGTTGGTTATGCCTCTGAGTAGGTACTTTGGCATACCATTTATATCCCCTTGTAACTCAACATTCCTATGCCTGCTGATAAGCTTTCTATGGCCAATACCTCCCCCCGCCCCCACTGCCAGCCTGAGAGCTTTTTTCGACCACAGGAGCATTCTGGGTGCCAGGTAGGTGGGAAGTGCTAGCAAATTAACATCCCCAGGAACAGACTCAAACTAATGACAGACAGGAGTTAGGTTAAGTCCTCCGTCTTCTCATCTTTGGAGTGTGACAACGCCCAAGTATGCTCTACAATACCTCCCGGAGTTGCACAGTAGAAATGAGCCCAAGTTTCCCACAGCCAAAGCATACTCAAGGATTTATCTACTGGCTTCCTTCCCTTCCATGGTTCACTGCCCCTACCCAACCCAGTGTTTCCCAAGATCACCTTCCAAATAAACTCCTAGCCTTGGTCCTAGTCTCAGAGTCTGTTCCAGAGAAACCTAATCTGGGCTAGCCTAATATCAAGCAAACTCACTAATAAAATATTAGGATATTAAATCCTAATTTAATAAATAAATAAACCTCAGATAGTAAATCTTCTGATGTTTTAAATGGTTTACATCCAGCATTCCTAAAGACCTAGAATTCATTTCCTCTGAGTTTACCTAGCATTATCCTTGAGATATTATTGTTTGAGAATTCTCCTGAGAAAAAAAATCCAGTTTAAGGAATGACCTCAAAACCAGGGAAGTGTGTCTCACATATGTGAGTTCAGATGAATAGTCGGCTACTTGATTTCCCAAAGCAAATCGGTATAATGTATAATATTGTTTCCCAGAATATTAAGATACTTCTGCGTGTAATAAAAGGTATCCTCCACATACCGATATTTTGGTTTTACTCACTTTAGCATATTTTTGTTTCCAAAAGTGGAAAGGAAGTGTAATTTTGCTGAAGAAAGACAGCCGATGCTGGTGTATACATGGGCATGCATGTATATGGGCCCAGGAGTCCTCAGTATCCCTCGGCCCCCACACTCTCACCTAAAATACTTTGGGAAGTTTGGGTGCATGGATGTGTCATGAGGTAAGTTTGGTAAATAGCTCCACACAATATTTTTATAGGTCAAGAATCCGAAGAGTATCACAAAATTGAAATAGAGTTAGGGTTTCATGGCTCAAGGTCTTAGAAACCTTCTGGCACCAAGACAGGTTTCACTTCATTATCCATTAAAATATCTCTTCTTAAATCCCAATTCCAAATCCACAAATTCAGGCCTGAACCTTAGTTTCATTGACCTCCTCAAAATAATTATCTTCCAGATACTTTAGTGTTAATTTCTCTGATGCCTTCTAGAGCATCTAGGCTTATGTCAGGACGCTTTTAGAGAAATCCTTGAAGCCGACATAGATGCGGTGCAAAGAAACCTACTGGTCCGATTCCAGATTATCTAAATCGCCATCTTTTTGCTAATCGATTAACAATGAAAGACTGTACCCTTCCCCTCATCGATATCCTTATAAACTAACGCCATTTTTGCCCTCCTTCCCTGCCATGATTTTTTTTCCCCTCTGAGGAAACTGGGTCAAGCGTTAGTGAACATCTACAGTCACACTTGGTTTTATTGTGCTTCATGGGTACTGTATTTTTTACAGATTGAAGGTTTGTGGCAACCTTGAGTCAAGCCAGTTTATTGGCACCATTTCCCCAATGTTTGTTCATTTTGGGTCTCTGCCTCACATTTCGATAATTCTTCACAATATTTCAAACCTTTTCATTAATATCGTATCTGAATTACTGCAATCTCATGAGGAAACTTCAGCAGATGAGAAGTTGCTTCTCATGGATGAGCAAAGAAAGTGGGTTTTTTTTTGGAAATGGAATTTACCCCTGGTGAAGATGCCGTGAAGACGGTTGAAAGGATTTAGAACAGGACATAAACCGAGTTGATAAAGCCGTGGCAGGTTTTCAGAGGATTGACTCCAATTTTGAAAAGAAGTTCTACTGTGGGCAAAATGCTATCAAACAGCATCACATGCTACAGAGAAATCATTTGCAAAAGGAAGAGTTAATCAATGTGGTGTATGTATTGTTGTGTTGTTTTAAGAAACTGCCACAGCCACCCCAGTCTCCAGCAACCACTGCCCTGATCAGTCAGCAGCTGTCACCATTGACGCAAGCCCCTCCACCAGCAAAAAGATGGTGACTCACTTAAAGCTCAGATTATGGTTAACACTTTTTAGCAATAAAGTATTTTTAATTAAAGTATGCACATGGTTATTTTAGACGTAATTCTATTGCACACTTACTATAGTTTAAACATAACTTTTATATGCACTAGGAAAACCAAAAACTTCATTCGACTCACTTTATTGCAATATTCCCTTTATTGTGGTGGTCTAGAATTGAGTCTGCCATATCTCTGAGGTATGCCTGGATTCTGATTATTCTTAGATTCTCCCCAGATCTGTTCTGTTTTCCTCTTCTGTGTTCTTTGCTCTGGGAAGCTGACCTCTATGGGTTATGTCACCCTCTAGCAAGTAGGAGGCACCAGCAGGAGGTCAGAATGTGGGAGGAGAGAGATGCCAGGGCATTTATTCTCTCCCACCCGCTCTGCTTCCCTGAGGTTTTTGTCTATGGCCTTATCACCAAACTACAGCTACCACGGGACAGTCCCTCTGTGACTTTAGCTCTCAACCAGGGTCTGGTAATAGGGTTGTCTCCCCCTGCTGTTCAGGATGGGGATTGCAACCACCCTCCGCTGACCTAGTCGCTGGTTCCTCCCTCACTGGTTCCTGTAATCCGACCGTATCTCTATAAATAGTTCCTTAAATAAAAAGCCTCTACACAACAAAACTGAGCGGGCTCTCTGTTTCTTGTCGAGCCCCTGGCTGATGTAGTCTCCTGCCTTCAAGTTTTCAGCGGTCCATGACGCAGTGACAGATTTAGGGATCACCATCAGTCTCCTCTGAGCCTGGAATCAAGTGACCTGTGCACATAGAGACATCCCATTTCCCTGTGACTACTCGCAATATTCAGCAGGAAACACGTCAGAAATTGAAAAAAAAAAAATAGAAGCATTTGTCTGAAGCAACTATGCCATTTGATCTAGAAGCCCATCGGAAAATACTATATTTGCCTCTTTCAGGGTCAGGAATGGGATTTTCTGGGAGCTGAAACAGAACTTCGGAAAATCTGGCTATGAAGGTAGTGGTATGTACATCAGTTAGCTATTGCCACAAGAACTCTGTTGTAACAAACTGTCCCCCAAACTCGGTAAAATAACTGTCATTTAATCCCACGTAGCTGCAGGTCAGCCGGGCGGCTGGTCTGTATGTCTTCACTCTCCTTGAACCAGTGGCTAGCCGAGACACGCTCTTCTCGTGGTGACGACAGAAGTGCAAGAGGGTAAGCCCAGCACATTTCAAGCCCCTGTTTGTGTTACATCTGCCAAAGCAAGTCACATGGCCAAACCAAAGCAAAGGAGTGGGAGAAGGATGTTCCTTTCATGGACGGGAAACGGGATAAACATTTTTGACAGGAACCTAAGCAGTGAGTAAGCTACAGAAAAGTCACTCAAGGGCAGGCTACAGTGTGTTCGGTTAAAGAGATGAAAATAATTGAAAAATAATTTTTCCCTTCAGTGTTCCTCTCATTCAGCACAGATGAACTAGACTGGCTTTTTAAAATACCAGGCTAAACATCTCCGTGCCCAGAAACGGTTTCTTGATACAAAGATGATCTTGCCCTAGAAATGGAGGCGTTTCGAGGTTTTGGATGTTAAGCAAATGGTACAGAGTTTCCATTATCTGTTCGTGACGAAACTGTGATTGCCAGACTCTGAGACCTGAATCTAGCCCCGTCCGTTTATTTTTCCCTGCAAGATTCCGATTCCAACAGAATTACTCTCATTCTGAATCCCGACTACGAATATGCCTGTTAGTGACTCGACAGTCTGGATATCCGAAAGCTGGGATCCTGACCACTTCCTCCAAGTGGTACTCCAAACCGATA
This sequence comes from Paguma larvata, assembly GCA_030068075.1. NCBI lineage: Eukaryota > Metazoa > Chordata > Mammalia > Carnivora > Viverridae > Paguma > Paguma larvata. The sequence goes on along the minus strand of CM057834.1, from coordinate 85,109,771 downwards.
TTCGTTTATCTGCTTAGGGTTTCCTCAATTAATAACCGATTTGTACTTTCACTGGGGTTTATCCAATTTGGAAGGGGTTAAAAGTCAACATTCCAATAGTTTTCACCAGTTGAGTACAAACTGATTCTTTTTTGCCTGAGAAGGGGGAGAAATGTTTCCCCTGCATAGGATTGAAAAGGAACAAAAGCCCTTACTTATCTTGGTCATCTTTGGGAAGGAAAGAATTGTTTAAAATGGAGACCAGCAAAGACAATAGCTAGAAGGTCAACCAGAAATCTCCGTTATGCTTCTAGCAGCATGTGAAGCCAATGAGTGTCCATAAACGATAGAGTGATTTCAAAAGAAACATTAGCTTGGGTGACACCTGAGAGGTTCAGTCAGTTAAGCATCCAACTTCGGCTCAGGTCATGATCTCATGGTTTGTGAGTTCGAGCCCCTCATTGGCTGTGTGCAGAGCTTGTTTGGGATTCTCTCTCTCTCTGCTTCCCTGACTTGCACTCACTCTCTCTCTCTCTCTCTCTCTCTTTCTCTCTCAAAATAATAAATAAATAAACTTAAACAAACAAACAAAAAGAAACATTAGCTTGGGATTCTAGCCGTCAAGTGGCAATATGGGAATTAAGAGCAGGGTGATACCAATACGGTCAGCAGTCATGACAGACCCCACCGATCAGATGGTCCTGGGACTGGAATTTAAGAACAAATTGGTTTGAATAACTCAAGAAGAAGGAACATGCGCTGGGGACACACAAAGGGTGTGAGTAAAGTTTTGGCATTATGAATGAACGTGAATGTATACCGGGTAGTGAGAAGACCATCCTGACCAAAATGGGGAAGTGGTCATAAATCAGATGAGATAGAGATCGTTGCACCAGGTTACGGGGGTCTTAATAAGCAAAGGAACTTAAATGGTACATGGGGGATGTTAGAAGCTGCTGGAATTTCTTAGCAGGGAGATTACTTAGTACAAACATCTCCAGTTGTCACAACGGGCTGGTTTTCATTGTGACTCTTGGCCCACTTTTGGAGTAGTAAGGATCATGGTGGATGAAAGAGGAGATGACTCATGGGTATTTTGACTCCTTTACACGTTTGATTTTAGCCTGAATCATAGAAAGAGTCTGCAGCCTTTTCCCATGGTTTTTGTTGGCAGCAGCTGTGTGTTCCCATGGGAACATACATACTTACCTACTCTTAACCCTCCTCTTAAATTTATACTCTTGGCCCCTGTTCACTTGGATGTTTTCATCTTTTCTACAGAGCATGTTCACATAGAAGCTTAGAGCGCAGTCCCTTTTTCTTCAACAACTGAGGGTCCATTCTGAATATTTTCAAATACATAAAACTCCAGGTATAACGCCAAACAAAACATGATGAAAGGAGACATTGGGGTAAAACATGGTATGATAACATCCTACTGAACGCCATCTGCTGGGAATACTTCAGGTTTCTGCAGTGACCAGATGAAGGAAATGTGGCTCAGAGTGCTTCTTCAGCTTCTAGAAAACTTTGGCTATGCTCTCATCCAAAAGAGGAAGAACTTATCTCCCGTGGGTTGAAGAAAGTTGCCATCCTGGGGCTAACATGGCCCTTTTTATCTCCGGGGAAGGCAAAGCAGACAACTCTTAACTCCAAACTTCTGCACTGAACTCTTTACTCCTATAGGACATACTAATTTCCATGTTGCTTTGTTTCTTTGCCAAGTGCTAATGGCTTGAAATCCAAAAAAATGAAGTTAACTAGGAGCCGTTGTATATTTTTGAGAAACTTTGAATTTGGTTACTGTGGAGTTTTCTTAGATACTGCTTTCCTTAATTTATACAAAAATATTCATTGAGCTAGACCCAGGGCTGGGGATTCAGACATGAATAACACCTCCTCTGGAGTGTTTCAGGTAAGACAGACAGGTAAGAAAAAATACCCTGTAATAAAATTTAATTAAGTCCTGTAAGAGGAGCACAAGCTCTGTGGAAATATAGAAGAAACATAATGGATTCTGTGGTTCCAGGGAGACCTTCACAGAGCAGAAGGCATTCGTCCAAGTCTTGAAGGAGAGGCAGGTGTTCCGTAAGTGGAGTGTGAGTATTAAAGTAGAGATCAGAATGAAAAAAAAAGTACTGATCCATCAAAGTGCGATGTTAGCTGTTAACTTCTTTTCACTCCAGATGAGATAGGAATCCAGGGAGAGACAGGTGTCTGGGAGGCTGTTCTCCTCAAGTACAGACTTCTCAGCTTAGACCTGTTATGAGCAGAAATTTCAGGGCTGCAGAATAAGGCTGATGAAGTCATGAGGGTAGGACTTGCTGGGGAGCTAGATACTTGCGAACAGTTTAATGGAAATGAGGCAATGGACTCAACTTCAAGTTTTCCAGACTGTCAGGAGACATGATTTTGGAAGGAGGAGCTAGCTAGCTGTATTCTTCTAGAGGGAAGCTAAGGGAAGCGCTCCCAAGGTTTTAGGAAATACAAGTGGTCCCAGCCTCCTTCCCTAGTCCCAAGAATGTTTCAGTATCGTTTTCCTGACCATGTGCTTTTCACTTCATTAAAATGTGAGTTCAGGGGCATCTGAGTGGCTCAGTCAGTTAAGCGTCCAATTTCGGCTCAGGTCATGATCTCATGGTTTCTGAGTTCGAGCCCTGCAATGAGCTCTGTGCTGACAGCTTAGAGCCTGGAAACTGCTTCGGATTCTGTGTCTCCATCTTTCGCTGCCCCTATCCCACTCGTACTCTGTCTCTCTCTCTCAAAAATAAATGAAAAAAAAATTTTTTTAAATGAGAATTCATTCCCTGCACCAGTTTTGTACAGCTGCCATGACAAATCACCACAAACCTGAACAACAGAAATGTATCTTCTTCCAGTTCAGTGGGGCCAGAAGTCTGAAATCAAGGAGTCAGCAAGGCTGGTATCTTTGGGAGACGTGGAGGGAGACTGTTCTGTGCCTCTCTCCCCACTTCCTTGCCTCTCTTAGCGGCACGCCGATCTCTGTCTCCATCTTCACGTTGCCCTTCTCTGCATCTCTCTATGTCTCAAATCTTCCTCTCTCTTTGCTTGTAAGGATGCCAGGTGTTAGATTTGGGGCCCAACCTAAACCCAGGATCATCTTATCCCAGGATCCCTAACGTAATTCTATCTGCGAAGATCCTGTTTCCAAACAAGGTCACAGTCGCAGTTTCCAGGAGTTAGGACTTGGCATTTCTTTGGGGGGCACAATATTCAACCCCTGTGCCTGCCCTTTCATTGCCTTTATCTGGGGGCTTAATGCTATGGATGTCTTCTGAGCACTCATAAATGGGCTGTTTGCCTTTGCTCAGAAACTGGCTACTGGGACAGAAAGACGCAGTATCTTAACTCTCTTTGGCCAGGGGTAAAACGGAAGTCCAAAATATCCAGCTCCCTGTCTTGAGAGTTTTCTTACTAGACTCTTTGACCAGAGGCTCATCAAAGAGGTGAGCTCTACCTGCAAAAGTAGTAAGACATTTTTACTAGAGGAAGGTGGGGCTACTTCAAAAACACCTTTCTTGCTTTTTACAATCCCTGTGGTTGTAATACACTCAGCCTCTTGTAAACTGGAACAAATCATTTACAAGTCTCACAGTTAAATGGCACGTTGGGTTCTGATTCCTTAATCACTGGCTATAGAGTTCACCAGAGTCAAGAAACTCAGAGAGGAAGTCCAGCTCACAACATTTATCGAGGGTAAAGGGGTTAAACCTACTGTTTCCTGCTGAGTCCCAGATCGGTTTGGGCAGAGCCAACACTTTCAAAATGTGTTCAAGTAAAGCAAGTTCTGCTTTAATTTTCCCACAAATCTCTTTTCTCTCCCTTCTCTTATAAATGTATTCTCTAGAATCTGGGGATTTAGGATGATTTTCCCAAGAAAATCTCATTTCTGGAGCAAAATGAAATGCTGGGCATTGTAAATAAAGCACACCCAACCTTTGGTCAAGTCTAATTTAAAGTGAGAGTAGTCAGCATGGTTGAGTCTTACTCCATGCGCACACCCAGATAGCTGAACACGGCTGGAGAGCGACTCAACCACGCTGACTGCACTCACTTCAAATTCATGATCGCTTAGGCCAGTTGCTTCTTGGCCATCCCTCTCTATATCTCTCATCTATTCCCTATCCTGAACAACTATTTCATACCTCTTCTCTCTCCTTAACCCTTCAAAAACTCCTCCTCCTCAATCCTCAGATGTTAGCTGACTTCCTTGCTTCTATGAAAAATACTGCAATTCAGAAGAGAATTGCCACACACTCTGCCACCTATCCACAGCTACCCTCTGCCTTCCCTCTGTTACTACTGATACATATCTGTGCTCCTAAGGCAGTTCTGTCTAGCTGTGCTTAGACTCCGTTCCCTCTCGTGTACCAAGAACATCACTTCTGTGACTTTTCCTCTCTTCTCTGCATTATCAGTTTTTCCCTTTCGCCTGGAATACTCTTATCAACACATAAACATGCTGCAATATTTCCCATCTTAAACATACACACGTGTGTGTGCATGCACACACACACACACACACACCACCTCTCTTTTGACCCCCACGTCTCCTTCCAGCTAGCATATAATTTCTCTACAACAAAACTATTTGAAAAAATTGTCTATGCAAGCTGTCTATGATTTCTTTTTTCTGTTGAACTCACTCCCTGTCTTGAACCACAGCTCCACAAATGATCCTCTCAAGGTCACCAGTGACCTCCAAATTTCTAAATCCAATGGTCAATCCTCAATCCTCACCTTACTTGAGCTTTCTACAGCATTTGATAGTTAATCTCTTCCAGCTGCTGGGAGCACTTTCTGAACTTGACTTCTAGGACTCCATTCTCTTTTTCACTGGCCTCTCCTCAGTCTCCTTTGCTGGTTTCTTCTTGTCACCTTAATCTCTAAATGATGAAATGCTATAGAACTTTGGTGATGAGACATCTTCTCTCTCTGACCTCCCTCACTCTGGGGGTAACACTGGACCATCTCATGTTTGGAACCCCCACCTGTATTCTTCAAGACCTGTGCACACAGAGGGCTGTTTACTGGGATCCTCACTTCTGATGTTCTGTCCAGTTGTCTTTTATTGACCCAGGCAGTACTGGACTCCCCTGTGGAGAACCTGAAAGTCCTAGAAAGTTAATGCCTCCAAGAACAAGTCCTCAACCAAAGATGGATGGCAATTTGGTGGACAATAAACCTAGCTTTCTGATCCCATAGGACACCTTTGAGGCCTATTCTACACCCTTTCCTAGAATTCCACAATGGGAATAGAGTTCAGGTGCTGACAGGGATGACTTACTTCATGACGTACCTTTTACTGACTTCCTTTCTCTTCTGGTCTCACTTCTCCTCTTATCTACTGGTAATCCCTGGACTCTCCTGCCAACAAACTGCTTGCACTCAAATTCTGGTCAGGGTCTGCTTCTAGGGGAACCCAATCTAAGACAAATGCTACTTCTATGCCAATGACTCCCATATTTATATATCTCATCTAAACATCCCCCAAATTCTGGAATCATATATCCGATGGCCCTCCCACACAGCTCTGAATGGATATCTAGTCTCCATTTCAAATTAATGTGTCCATAAATTATCTCCTGATTTTCCCTCCAATCTGCACTTCTCAAGTTGAAGTCATTTTTGACTCCACTCTTTCACACTTACGTATCACCCAACGAAATCTGTTGAGTTTACCTTCAACATATGTACAAAAACCCACCTCTTCTCATCTACCCCTTGGGGCCTCACTCAAGCTACCTTCCCTAGATTATTGAGATAACTTCCCAACTGTTCTCTCTCTTCATCTCTTGTTGCATTAAAGTCTATTTTCCTCACAGCAGCCACAAGGATCCTTCTAAACCATAAGCACATCTTGTTACTCCTCTGCTCAAAACTTGCCAATGACTTCATCTCAGAGCCAAAACCAAAGTCCACAGTATGACGCATAAAGTCTCATATTGTCTTCTGCCTGTCTTAACCTCGGATCTTACCTCCCACCACTTTCCCACTCATTCTTTCTGTTGTAGGATCATTAGCAGTATTTTCCTCTTAATACACTAAGCATGCTACTTCCTAGGGCTTTTGCCCTTTTCCCTGCAACGTAGAAAATTCTTATTCCAAATATCTACATAGTTTGCCTATTCATTTAGAATAGGACTTTCTATTCTCTTATTTAGAAGGGGCTTTCTTTGTTAGGCATGAGCCTACATGTTCTCCTATCATTCCCTTGTCCAACTCTTCTTTCTTCTACAGGCTACTTTCCTCAGACTCCTATGTCAGCTGGCTTCTGGTTGGGTCAGTCAGTGGGAGTGCCAACGAGAGACTGGAGAAGGGGGGGAGATGGAAAGGGAGGAAGGGTATTTTGTCCTATCTCAGGCTGCATCTCCACGCAGCGGTGAATCTGCCCTATGGCTCTAGTTCCTCTTGAACTAGCTTCTTGCTTCTGTCAGGCAACTCCGACCTCGGGGATCTGATAACACCATATATATCCTTTGTTCCTCCAGCCTAGGAATGCTAGGTTGATTTCCAGGTTACTTTAGTATCTCAGGTATTCCAATACCTATGTAATCAATTCTTTCCAATAAATTCCTCTCTTTTTATTCTTCAGACTTATTTCTGTTATATTCACTGAATCCTGACTGACAACTTGTATCAGTTTCAGTCCCAGAAGGAAACTTGTAATTAGAGGAAAGTTTAATAAAAAGAACTGTTTACATAGGTTTGGCTTTGGAAAAACAGCCAAGGATGGTAGAGTTACTCTGGACCAGTAACAGCTGGGAGCCATTACTTACCAACTCCCAGGCTAAGGGGGGCATGGCAGGGATTCTCAACCTCAGCACTATCAACATTTTGGGCTAGATAATTCTCTGTGGTTGGGGGAGGGCTGTCCTGCACATGTTAAGGATGTGTAACAGCATCCTTGTCCTCTGCCCACTAGATGCCAGTAACATTCCCCCCATTGGGACAATGAACATTATCTCCACACATTGCTAAATGTCCCCTAGGGGAAAGAATTGCCTAAGGTTGAAAACCACTAGGCAAGGGCAGAACCCTAAAAGAGACAGGTGTAGTGAGATGGCCATCCAACTAGACAAAGCTTCAGTAGAAAGATATGGCTGAACCATGGTAATGCGGTGGGAAAGGAGCTAGAAGAAGGAATATCCAAAGTCAACTCTTTTCTTTCCCTCTAATCTCTTGCCAGTACTCCCACTAGCCAAACCAAAATGGAAACCAAAGTACAAGAGAGTATCTTGTGTAGTCTATACACATCAGCCTCCTATAACAGATAATGGAATGGAGAAAGACAGGGAACTGATCTAGAGAAGATGGAAGGTAGCTGACATACTACCCTGTATGGTAACACTCCTGTATCCTCATAAATGCCCCCTGCATTCTCCTCTTTATTGTTTTCCATAACACTTGCCACCATTTGACAAGTTATATATTTCCTTCTTTGTCCACTGCCTTGTGCTAAGTGTCTGAGGCGTTATAGATGTTCAGTAAATGTTTGTCGAATGAAAGAATAAATGAATGCATTATGGACTCCAACATGAGAAATTAAGTTCTGGATATGTAGTAGAATTTTACTCTGGAAGCAAAGTGTAAATCAGAGGGCTAAAAGGAAATATTTAGTTTCAGAAAAATATTACATAACAAGTTTATTTGTCACTCTTCCAAAGAAACAGAAACGACAAAAGGTATGTGTATAAAGAGAGATTTCCTTTGAGAAATTGGCTTACATGATTGCGGAGGCTTGGCGAATCGAAAATCTGATGGAGTAGGCCATCAGGTTGGAAACTCAGGGAAGCAGTAAAGTTTGGCTCCTTCTTGCAATGGGGAGGTCAGTCTTTTCCCATAGGGCCTTCAACTGACTGGATGAGGCCCACCCACTTTGTGAAGGGTCATATGCTTTACTCAAAGTCCACCCATTTAAATGTTAATCATATCCAAAAAGTAGTTTCATAGAAACCTCTAGAAAAATGTTTGACCAAATATTTGGGCACTGTGACCCAGCTGAGTTTGACGCATAAAATTAACCATCACAGCAAGATTATAATATATTAAATTATATTTGTAGTATATAAATTATATTAAGGATTTATAGTATGAAGAAAGCAGGCTGGGATCTTCAATCCTAACTTTTTACTTTTTAATAAGATAAAAAAAATAAAGCGAACTGCTACTGTTAACGTCTGTATAATTATGTACTAATTATGGAGACAGGCATATCCTTACCCAATCCTATTCTACATTTTTATGTTTTATTTGATAAAAGTCTTCAAAGCCAAATATATTGAATGACAAAATCAGAATCTAAAAACAATTCGTCTAAATGGTATGATAAATACAAGAAAATGAGGTTTAGTAAGGATTCAAATAAGGTCCTAAGGGTAGAATATATAGACTTCAGAATTTAACATTGACTGTGGTCAAGATTCTGAAGTGTGATTTAAAGTAGCAGATAATCACAAATATATGGAGATTAAACAATACACTCATAAACAACCAATGGTTCAAAAAAGAAATTGCAATAGGGGTTCCTGGGTGGCCCAGTTGGTTAAGTGACCAGCTCTTGGTTTCGGCTGAGATCATGATCTTGTGGTTTGTGTGTTTAAGCCCTGCATCAGGCTCTGCATTGACAGTGCAGAGCCTGCTTGGGATTCTCTCTCTTTCTCCCTCACTCTGTCTCTCTCTCTCTCTCTCTCTCTCCCCCAAAATAAATAAATAAATAAACTTAAAAAAAAAAGAAATTGCAATGGAAATTAGTAAATACTTTGAGATGACAGTGAAAACGTAACATACTAAAACCCATGGGAGGCAATGGAAGTAATGCTCAGAGGAAAGTTTATAGCACTAAACACATTAAAAAGGAAGAAAGGTCTCAAACCGATGGCCCAACTTTATACCTTGGAAAAAGACAAGCAAACTTAACTCAAAGCTAGGAAAAGGAAGGGACTAATAAAGATTAGAGAAGAAATAAATGAAATAGATGCTATAAAAACAATAAAGAGGACCAATAAAATCAAACGTTGTTTCTCTGAAAAGACCAAGAAGACTGACAAATCTTTAGCATATATGTCAAAGAAAAAAGAGAAGAGACACAAATAACTAAAGTCAGAAATGAAAGTGGAGACATTACTACTGATTTTACAGAAATAGGATGATGAGGAAGTACTTTAAACACGTGAGGGTGTGGAGAAATTGGAAGCCCTTACAGTACCGGTGGGAATGTAAAATGGTGCAGCCACTATGGGGAACAGTTGGGTGGATCCTCAAAAAAGTGAACATAGAATTACCATACATACTGGCAAGTCCACTTTTAGGTATATACTCAAAAGAATGGAAAATCGATTTTCAAACAAACACATGTGGTGTATTTGTTGTTTGCTGTGGTGTTTTTTGTTGCTATACTCGGCTGCTAGAGGGGTGTCCATGATTTGATGTTTTGGGCCTTGTTCTGACACCTGTGTAACCAGTGCACTGGGTTTATTGTTTTTTTCACTTAGTTATGTAACAAGAATTTTTATATTGCTTACGAATGGACCAGAAATGGTTCTACATGCTTTACACAAATATTGTGATTCAATTCTCCTACCAACCCGGTGATGTAACCTCTATTCTTACCCCCATTTTACTGATGAAAACCCCGAGGCACAGATTGGTGAGAAAAATTGCCCAAGCTCACACAACCAGTTATTGGAGGAGCCAGGATTCAAGCCCAGATTCGTGTTCTTCTTGATCTTACTCACAGTGCTACTCTACCTCTGTGAAAAAAGGAGTATGTTTTAGAGACCACCATTGTGCAGAGAAGAGGGATGGAGGGGGGAGCATCCCAGGTAGTAATAAATCTAGTATTCACGAAGAGGAAGTCACTTCACACTAGAGTCATTTCATTTTTGGTAGAGTTTCTAGACTGGAAGATGGAGTGAATACAGCATAAATTGTCTATGTGGGGAAGGCATTCGGCAAGTCCCCTCGTGATTTATTTCAGAAAAGGTGTACTAATGGGAACTGGATTCTAGATCAATTAGGTGAACTCATGTCCATTTGAATGACCACACCCAAAGAAGGGCACTTCCTGAATTTCCTGTCACTCTGTTAAGAGGCCTCTTGGACCAGGTCACAGAGTTTTGTGCTGCCTTTTTTGGGGTTGCTGCTCCTTTTTAAAATTTTAATAATTTCCAACGAAGGATATCATTAAAAATCAATCTAATTTAAAGAAGATTGGTATCCGGTTCTCATGAGGTGGGGCTAGCTCATGAGGAGGACAGGATAGCTAATGTGCTAGAAGCCAGATGGAGAAAATTAACCTAACAAGATGGAATTTAACAGACATGAGAAGTCCTTTACTCAGGTCTGTAAAAACAAACAACTGTCCAAGACCTGGGTGGGGTCGATATGGCTTAATGGCATCACATGGGGAAAAAGAAAAGACTCCAGTTTCTGTTGGCTGGAAGCTAAATGTGAGTCAACAGCAAGTTGTGGCTGCTTAACAAAACAAAACAAAACAAAACAAAATAAAACCCTAAAGAAATCTTAACCTGAAAACACAGAATTTTCATATCTAGACAAGGTGCGGGAAGCCTTTTGTTTCTCCTTCACTGGTCAGCTCGTACCTGGAGAACTGAGTAGTTTTCCAGGTGTTGTGTTGTTGAGGCACAACATCAAACCATAGAGGTCCAGAAGAAGTGGCTGGGAAGATGCAGTTCTGAAACCATCTCCTATGAAAAATGTCTGCAGGAATGGGGAATAGAATTGATGAAGGATGTAACATGTTACCCTGGGCGGGGGAGGGGTTCAAGGAGATAAGAGATAGAGGACTTACTCTGTGCTGCTTCCTGATATAGAAAGGTGACAGAAGGGGAACTTAATATTGTGTCAACTCTGCAGTAGGAAATGATAACCACTTTACATGTGTCGTTGCACTACACCCCTGCACCAACTCTCTGAGATAGTCGCTGGTGTGTTTCTAGCACCTTAGAAGTGTTCTAATAACTCTCTTCCCTTTGAAGATCCAGCGAGGAGGAAGCATAAGCTTGTTCATATAGATACAGTGCACTGACATTGGGCTCCAGTGTTCACCTTGAAGACTAAGCAATCAGCTTCAGGGGGAAAAGGGCCTTTGCTCATAGGACCCAACACAGTTGTACACCATCCACTTCCTGTACTCAGCCCAGGACTAGACTTGAAGCAGAACAGGCTTCAAGGAAAGAGGGATTTACTGGAAGCTGTCATATCCAGAAGTGGCATCTGCCTCCTTCCGCCTCAGCTACTGCTGGCTGGAAGACAGGACAAGAACTCTAGAACTCTGTGTGTTCTCCAGATCACTGCTATCGAGCAGTATGGTATAGTCGCCCCTAGTCACTGCTCTGCGTCAGCAAGTCCCTGCCCCCTGGCTCCTTAGCAGAGTCTTACTCCCACTTACTCTATCTTCGGGTTATTTTTCAAACAAGAACTTGAAGATATTGTCCAAGAGATTATTTGAAAAATACTAAGGAAGGCATTAGCATTACAATCAATCACTGCTATACCTCCATATGGAATATAAATCCTGCTCCCTGATATCCGGAACTCTCCAGATACACATGAAATGTGTTTTTCAATCTTTGCTCTATTACATCTCTACGGAGATTCTCTGTTTCATCTAAATTGAAGTTCTCATCCCTCGTATCACCCTGCCATGCCTTTCTCTTTGTTTCCTGCACTTGGAAGGACTTCTTTCTCATCATCTTTTAAAATCATACTCAGTACTTTAAATTCCTTTTAAATATCATCTCCTTCAGGCAACCTCCTTTGAGTCCTCACCCACTGCAGCATAGATGAAATGTTTCCTTCACTGAGCTCCACGGTACGTAGCTAAAACTTTTGGATGGCACCTGTGTTGCTACGTCCCAGTTTTTAAGACCAGTTCACATATTATGACATGGAGATCTTACGTATTTTGTTCCCTGTGTTTATAAAAATGGAATGTCTAGTGCTTTCGCATTGCATAATAGGTCATTGTAACCCATTTCCTAAATGGGAAAAACGACTCGGAAAACTAAAAGGCAGCAACACCATTTTGTATTTCAACCCTTGGGCAAACAGATATTTAAACCATCTATGATTGATAGGGTACAATGAGGAAGCAGCTCTGTTTTTCTTCTGCCTCTGCCTTCAAACACTCCACTGGTCCTCCCTTTCCTCTCCCTTGGAGATATCATGGGCAGATCCAAGGGTTCTTCATTCACTCTTTTACTCTTGGGTATTAAAACAGTTTGGCTTTTCAAGTATTAGAAGGTATTATCCAGTTAAAAACTTCAAATTGTCATCCATGTCAAGTTTGGATGAAACTTCCCTTCCCTTAACTCAGAACCCATTTTTGGTTTGAGGACTTACCAGTGGGAAAAAAGATACATGATCTATTCTTTTCCTTCCCTTTCTTTTTGCTTTCTCTTCCCCCAGCTTGCCTGGCAACCATACCCAGAGCCACTCCTAACACACTGCCAGAATGCCTCTTAAATAAGGCTTGGAAAAATTGAGAATGATAGTAAATGAGGTAAAGATGCTGGAAATTCCTTGGCTGAGGAAGGGGGGAAAGGCTCCGAAAGGGGGGCATGTTAGAACTGACTTATTGTGCAACACCAGAGAGCCAGCAGATGCCAGTGGTTCTCAGCAACACCCGGAGGACACTCTTTACTAAAGTAGAAAGGATTGCTTCACAAGGGAGACACCAGCACCTTGACGAACTCAGTTCTCTCTGTTTCTGCAGGCCAAAGCTGATAGTAGAAGATCTTCCAGGAAAGTGGGCTTCCTGGTTTCAATGGAGATGATAGGATTCTAGAATAGCAGGAGCCAGTTGATAGCACAAAAGTGGCAGAGCGAAGGTGGGATTCGTGGAATTAATTGGCTGTGTTAATTGCCACAATAAGCCAGGTAGGTAGATGCAATTATTCTAATAGGAAACAGTGACATCCAGGACAACCTGACCCTTAGGAATTGTGGCAAAGGCTAATAACCTAGGAGCAAGATATATGGGCAGGCAATGAAGGTATTGCTTGATTTATATAACTAAGACAACCTCTTGAGTCCGTCAGTACCACAGTGGAAAATCATGGTCTCCTACCTCGTTTCAAGAGTTTAGGCAGGGGCACCTGGGTGGCTCAGTTGGTTAAGCGGCCGACTTCAGCTCAGGTCATGATCTCACGGTCTGTGAGTTGGAGCCCCACGTCAGGCCTCTGTGCTGATGGCTCTCAGAGCCTGGAGCCTGCTTCAGATTCTGTGTCTCCCTCTCTCTCTGCCCTTCCCCTGCTCAAGCTCTGTCTCTATGTCTCTCAAAAATAAATAAACGTTAAAAATTAAAAAAAAAAAAGAGTTTAGGCAGTTTTCACTCTCGGAATCCATTGATTGAAGGGCCATGTCCTCTTGAGGAAGGACCTTAAAGCACCATAACAAGTAGTTATAGTAGCTATTAACAATCCTTCTCGAAAGGAGCCTACAGACTATATACAGGGGAAAGCGAATATTCAGGTATTTTGAGAGCTGTGGATAGGCTGACATGGACACCAAGTGACCCAAAATAGCATCAACATCTTTATTAGAGAGGGAGGTTTAGAGGCCAAGTAATAGATGTCATCCTAGCCCAAGTCAGAGGGCTGTGGTGTCCTTAGCAACTGGAAGAACTCTCACATTGGTCCTCTGTGGAGTTAAGTCTTCGTGGCAGGAAAGGCTAAGTGGAAATTCCTAAAAGTCCTCCCTGACCCCTATCCTTAGGCAAAAATCGTAAGCTGAAGTCAATAGAGAGTCTTGCAGCAATTGAGGTCACCCTTAGCCACTTGAAGGATGCGGGAGTGATGCCGTTCATGATAACCCATTCAATCCACAGGCTGGTCCTTGCTGAAAGTAACTAGATCGTGGATGGATGGGCTTTGGTTATCTGGACATTCTGGTCACTGTCCTACTACCCTGATGACACCATGCCAGTTGGGCCTGGTCCCAGAAAGTGGGCTAGAACTTTGAATGTGTAAGTAAGAAGTAGTAGGAGATGATTCAGGAAACTGACACTTGCGTGGAATTTTTAGAGACAGCGTGGTCTAGACCACAGGTTGGCAAACTATAGACTCTGGGCCAGACCTGCTCCACTACCTATGGAGCATATTTTTATACCTATTTTTATATGGTCTGCAAACTGAGAATGGTTTTACATTTTTAAATGGTTGGGAAAAAAATCAGAAGAATAGTATTTTGTGACGTGTGAAAAATACTTGAAATTAAAGATTAGTGTCTATAAGTGACGTTTTATGGCCACAGAGCCACACTCATTCATTCATGTATTGCCTACGGCCACATTCAGGTTTCAACAGCAGAGCGGAAAAGCTGCAACAGAGACTATAAGTGGAACTCTCCTCACTTCGTACTGCTTCTCAGGGCAGCATAACTCACTCAACACAGTATGACGGGTGCTAAGCATATTGCTGTACTATGATTATTTTATTTTATTTTATCTTATCTTATTTTATTTTATTTTATATCACCAATGCAAATCCTTCATGGAAAAACAAGAAAAGGGGACCTTAAATGTTGTACTTTTTCATCCCTGGTATGTGATTTCTTTTTTATTAAATTATACTCGTTATGCAATGACCCTATAACTGTGCTCAAACAACACAACATATGTCAACCTTACCAGGTTAAGCAGCCATCGCAATATTTCCAACTCACAGAAAAGGGATAGTCAGAAATACTAAGAAATTTAAAATGGAATATCTCATGACAGCAGAATTTCTTCACGAAAATTAAACATGTAAATGAGGCCGCAGCCAAAGTTTTCAAGTGGCTCACTTGACAGCAAACAAGGAAAACCATCGACCATCAGTAAGTTCATTAAAACGTTCGGCTGCAGAAGCTGAAAAAAAATGTGTCCAGAGAAAAGAAACTTGTTTAAGGCAATCAGCCTTTTGGTAAGAACAACTGTCCAAGTGTTGAAGACATTGGGAACAGCATCAACAGTTAGTTAAAGAAACAAACAAAGCACAGAAAACCAAGGCTAATGGCTCTGAGTATCTTTCCTTGTATCTTGATGAGTTGACAGGCGCCCCAGATAATGCTGTTATTGCTGTTTACTTGACATGTCAATGCCAAGTTTGAGGCGGCTGAAGAATTGGATCCTACAAACGACTGGTCTGTGGAGAACGGTGACGAGCTGAGAAAATCTATAATGCAGTACAAACTGAGGTGGAATCTGCTAAACGGTATTACAACTCCTGGTGGTAAAAACTTCCGTGGAACAGAAAAAGGCTTCACTGGACACATTTACAAAGCTTGTGAAAAAATAAGACGTTAATGCCTGTGATTATTTACTGTCTTATTCGTCAGCAGATCCTTTGCAGAAAATATTTGCATCTTTGTGTTGTTGAACCAATAGTGTAAAAAATGAATTTTATTCACTCTTGCAGACTTCAGAATCTTCACTTCTATGAATTTTTGTCAGAAATAGAAGCAGGGAGCCTGGGTGGCTCAGTCGGTTGAGCATCTGACTTCAGCTCAGGTCATGATCTCGTGGCTCGTGGCTCGTGGTTTGTGGGTTTGAGCCCCGTGTTGGGCTCTGCACAGGCAATGCGGAACCTGCTTGGGCTTCTCCCTCTCCCTCTCTCTCTCTCTCTGCCCCTCCCCCACTTGCACTCGCTTGCTCTCTGTCAATAAATAAATAAACTTTATAAAAAAGAAATAGAAGGAAAATATCCTGACTTGGTGGCTTAGTGATGGTAAAGTTTAATTGTGATTTTTTTTTTTTAGCTCACGGCTGAAGTTGAGGTTTTCTTTCTGAACAAGAGCTACCTTCCACCACTTTTATTTAACGCTGAATAATTGGAAATTTTTGGCTAAGTTTTAGATGTGATGTGGTATTAAGAATTCTTATCTTTTAGAGACATCTACTGATATGTTTAGAGATGAGGGGCACGATGTTGGAATTTGCTTCAAGATAATCGGGGGAGGAGTGGAAAGCAAGGGAGTACAGATGAAATAATACTGGTCATAAAATGATGAAGGCTGAGTAAACTGTACATTGCAGTCGATATACTATTCTCTCTAATTTGGTATATGTTTGAAATTCTCCGTAGTAAGAAGTTAGAAAAAATAATGTCTGCTATCACAGCTGACAAAGAAGCCACATGATAGCTAGGTCGGTCTGCAAAGCTGTCTTAAGAATCCAGAGGTAACCAGGGTCGCCTGGGTGGCTCAGTCTGTCAGGCATCTGACTCTTGATTTTGGCTCCAGGTCATCATCTCATGGCTCATGAGTCTGAGCCCCAGGCTCTGAGCTGCCAGCACGGAACCTTCTTGGGATTCTCTCTGTGCCTCCACCCCCCCATCCCCCGCTCTCTCTCGCACGCGCGCGCACTCTCTCTCTCTCTCTCTCAAAATAAATAAATAAACTTCAAAAAGGAATCACGACGGTAACCAGAGTACTCATCGAAGTGTTCAAAGGACCGACAGCAGTCAGTCCTTCAGGCCCTGGACGTGTGGGGAGCCACTGCCAGCTTTGGCTCTAGAATTAATGAGCCCCAGGGGAGAATCAGAAGGTCAGCAGGAATGAGTCAGCGGAGGTTTTGGTTGAGCTCTCGGTTGGAAGAAATGTAGAATCCACTTGGTAAGGAATGGAAAAAATGTCTAGAAATCCTCTTTCTGTTGGGGATTGGCTCAGCCGAAGACCCAGCTGACTGAGGACAGTGCGGACAAAAGCTAAGATAACCCAGTGAGTAGATAAGCAGGGTTTCCAGACTTCCTTGGACGAGTATGGAAAAGCCGAGTGAGTAACTTTCAAAAACTTTTACAAACTCAGAAAGGAGGGAAAGGCGATGGAGCTCAGTGGTTCAGAAACTTGCCTGAGATCAAAGGAAGTCGAACCGCCCAAAGCAAGGGCTGTTCTTTCATGGGCTACACATTCCTTTAAGAATGTAATTGTTTTTTTAATGAGAGAAAGCAAACAAGTATTCACGAAATAAGGTTTTGCATTTGGTTTCAGGGACTTCCCCAAAGCTTGGGCTCCATGAATCCCAGATGAAGCATCCCTCGATGAAAATCTTACTTCTAGAAAGTTCACGGTGAAGAATAAATGGTAGGGGAGGCAAGAAGGGAATTGTGTAATGTGGTGTGTCCACTTCCAGGACATCCGGGATGTTTTCCCTGCCCTAGGAGGATACATGTGAAGCCGGAAAGTTCCAGATATGTGGACATCACCTGTCTAGCGGAGATGTGTAGGGGCCGTCACTGGAAGGATGGAAATAAATAGCTGTTTGGGGGCACCTGGGTGGTTCAGTCGGTTAAGCACTCGACTCTTGGTCTCTACCAAGGTCATGATCTCTGCAGTTTCGTGAGTTGGAGCCTCGCGTGGGGCTCTGCGCTGACAGTGCGGAGCCTGCCTGGGATTCTGTCTCTCCCTCTCTCTTTGCTTCTCCCCTGCTTTCGCTCTCTCTCTCAAAATAAATAAAATAAACTTAAAAAAAAAAAGAAAGAAAGAAGGAAAAAGAAAATAGCTGCTTGGCTTGAGAAAACCAAATATTTGAAACTCTATCATATTTACAAGTATAGCCAACCAGGTCATGGTTGTAATCTCCACTCCACCCTCTATCATCACCGTAAGTGATGTTTCAACGTTCAAGTCCATTCAAACAACCTTTTATAAACCATGTGTCAGGAAGTGTGGGAGAGGAAAAATATTATTGAAACATGGACTCTCACACAGCAGCATTCGTCTGTAAATGGAGAATGTAGGTGGCCCTCGTAACTACCTGGCCCTGGATTCTCTGACCTTCAACTTAAATCTCCCTTTGGACATTTTCAGTCGCACAAAACCCTTGCCACTCCTCTGGAATCAATCCTCATTTGATATTCCTTCGTTGTCAAGATTTCAAACTCTGAAATTCCCTTAGACTACAAACTCTTATTCTTTTGTCATTCTCATTCCTATTAATGTTTTTTTTTCTTTACTCTCAGCATGAACTCCAGACCCCTTAAATAGTCAGCTGTCTTGGTTTCACTTGTCTCTTTCCTAGCCTCAATGCCACGGACGTGTAAAGTGACCAAGGACCACTAGGTGGCAGCAGAGTCTCGACTAAACAGTCCACGAGCTTGGGCACCAAGGTAATTGTTATTAATCACTAGAACTTCAAGTTGGAAGGGGCAAGGAAGAAATAGAATTAAACAAATGATAGCGAAGAAATACAGAGAGAGATCATCTGGGGACAAGAAGATCTTGAGCCCCCACGTAAATGTAAATCAGAGAAGTGGCTGGACCCAAGCAATGGGGGCGAGGGGGTGGCAGGACATTCCCAGGTTCATTGACTGTAACCATTTCATACCTATCCATATGAACAGTCTCCTTCTGCTTTGAAACACTCACTGCCTAAGTTCTCTGAAACACTTCCTATTTAAGGGTTAGTGACTTAATGCCACTAAGCCTCCTGGAATCCTTTGCTCTTAACTGCCTTGCCGATCCCCGGGGCCAAGTTGTCAACTCTCTCGTCACTCTCCTTCTGGGTACACAAGTGCTCCTACAGAAGGTGGCAAAGGTCTGCACATTACTCAACTCTACATCCATAATTTGTAACCCTAGTGGTGACCTCAAGGCGGTCCACCTTTCTTTTTGTCTTCAGTTAACTCCTTGGGGCATTGCTCATAGATGCAGTTCTAACCCTGCTCCACTCCCTGAAACCCCTTTCCACACTTCCGCTCCCCACTCTCATATTCTATATCTGAAGGACCAGGACCATCCATCTAGTCCTTCCCTGCGACCCCTCTCCACTGTAGACTGAGCACAGGACCTGCAGAGTCCTCCGTGGGACCTTCCTGGAGTTGGCTGGGGAAGCCGGCAGGAATGCCACCCTCTTCAACACAAAGTAATAAAGCAATATCCTGCATCTCTTCTCAGAACCAACTTCTCCGAAAGATACTTTACTCTCTGAGTCAGCTCGGGCTGCTGTAATGAAACGCTGAAGCTTGGGAGGCTTCAACAGTTGCCATTTCTTTCTCACAGTTCTGGAGCCTGGCAGGTTCAAGGTGAAGGTACCAGCCAATTGGGTTGCTGGCGAGCACCTTCCTGGCTTGCAGACAGCCACCTTCTCATGACATCCTTACAAGGTCTTTCCTTAGCAGGCATGTATACAAGAGAGAGAAAGAGAGCTCTCTCTTCCTCCCTCTTCTTATTAGGCCCCTTATCCCATCAGGAGGGCCTCACCCTGTGAATTAACCTCAATTCCACCTCCAAACACCATCACACTGGGGGTTAGGGTCTCAGCATATGAATTTGGGGAGTGCGCAAACGCTTCGTCCTGTCCAGTTCCAAATGTTGATGACCGGAGGGTTTCCTGACTTACAGGGAGAAGCCCCAGGTGGCAGCCTTTAGAAACCTCATCTGCAGAGACAATGATTTCAATCTAGTCCCTAAAAAGTGACAAACTTACATAAAATATATTCTATTCTGGCAAATTTCAACTGAGCTTGTCCTGTTTGATGATTTCTGATTCATTTGGTCAGCCATTCAGTTAATAAATACTTACTGACTTGAGCCGAGACTCCTCACCAGCGCATGCAGCCAACCACAGTAATGCGCTGATACGGCACTTTTGTGGCAGATAAAGAATATTTTAAAAGGAGAATCATTCATCCAGAATTTGTCAGACTCTCCCTCCAGCACGGTGGAAAGAGAATCCACTCTCTGGCCAGCAGGCATATCCCGGCGTGCTCAACTGTGAGTTCAGAGGACACAGTAGGTGCCTCAGGCTTAAATTTTTTTTATTATAATCACTCCTGATATTCAAGTAGCATTCAAAGGCTTTTTATCTAATGGAAGATAACGCGTGACCGGCAGATACACATATATTCTAGTCTGCTGGATGGGCACATCTCCGAGGACAGTGATATAAGCGAGAATTCCATCATACTCATCAGTTTGTTATGAAATAGATTGTTATGGGATCATCCACTCCCCCAGATCACCCTCGAGTGAACTAACAAGGATGACTTTTGAAATCTACAAAGCCGTGGACGGGCCCTTGGCCTCAGAATGATCTCACTAATTTGCTGGCTGGCATCCTCCGACGTTCAGCCTGATCCTCCTTCTCTTAAAGCTACCACTATTAACTTAAAAGGCATGTCCATTTTAAACCGATGCACTGAATGAATGAATTAATACGTTAATTAATGCAACTAACCTTCCTATTAATAAATCAACTTATTGGATGAGAAATTTATTAGCAAATTATATTATTCAAGATGCATTTAATTAGTTTAACTTAAATGGTTATCGATTGATTGGCAATATTTACCACAAACGGTTGGGTGTAACATCGGAGTATAACAGCTATCTCAAATATTTGGAAGGTTTTCTTGAGGAACAGGGTAAGAGCTGCCCTGTGTGGTCAAAGCATACGGAATGAAAATCAAGAGGTAGAAGACGTGGGAACGCACATTTTAGCTTCGCATAACAAAGACCTCTCTAAACAATAAGATTTCCTAAATATTCTTTGGGAAAAGTGAATTCCTGGTCACCCGAGGGGGCTGGGGATTTGCCAACACCTGTGGCGTTGAAGATCTAGAAGTGCCTCTAACGTGCCCCAGCTCTGATAGTCTGTGACCTCCTAAATCAGCCCGGTCATTTCTACTGCAGCCCCAAGTGTACAACTGTATGAAAACCGAGGCGCCTTTTGCTGCCAGCCCTCACTCAGCAACCACAAGGAAGCAGGACGTGGCTCTAGGGACACACGCCTGCATGCTTATCAGAGCTGGTAGTGATGAGAGAGAGGGCTGCCTCGCATCTCGTAGATTCGTAACGCATGACGTTGAGGCTGATCGTTAGGAGGAAGCAAGTATTTAAAATCCTGGTCCGGATTCTTGGCTTCTAGCTTACAGGTGGGACTGAATTAAGTTATAGTAGAATGCAATTACGGCAGGGTTTTCCACTTTAGAATGTTACCTGTTTCCCTTAGAAATAAATCAAGCAAAGCTGAAAGATAGAAATTGCACTCTCAAAGTGCCAGAATCAAAGAAGAAAGGAGTAGAGAGATTCATTTTCCTGAAATCATTTTTTTTTCCCCCTCTGAAAGCCCAAGCAAAAATTAAGGAAATTTATTCAGGAGTGCTAGGGCCTTTAGGACTGAATTCACATTGTTGCCAGGAAGCGGAGAGCGTGGGGTCCAGGAAAAGCCTTTTCTGGAGTGACGTAATCTGAGGCAAGCAGCAGAGAGGGAACTTCACTTTGGTGGGTATGAATATAATACCTTAGCACGAGTTGTGAGTTCCAACTTTGCCACTTTATGAATCTATTTCTATTTCTGGACTTTGAAAAAAATACTTGGTATTTGATTTATACTGAAGAGTATATGTCGATCACGTGTATGTTGCTTTATTACAATAATGAACAGCAGGAAAAGAGGTTGTCACGAGGAAGCATGAGCCAAGGCTTGTGGGTATTTTGGACCTTTAGAAGTCTGCCCGCTCTGAGACTCCACAGCCCTTGCCTTAGTGGGAGAAAGAGTGATAATCCTACGTCTTGTGCCGACAGAAAGCAAAAGCCCTGAATCTAAAGACAGAGCGAGGGAGGAGTATATGCAGAGTCATGGTGCCGGGGAAGCCAGCCAACAGCTTAACAAAAGAGAAGATTGTATTTGGATGCGGTCGTGCAAAGTGCAGAAACCAACGGAACGCTTAAAAAAAAAAAAAAAAAAAAGCCAGTGTTCTTTTTCTTTTTTTTCTTTTTTTTGCAGAACCAAAGAGTAGTCTCTGTGTATTTATTACATGCTGAATTCTGGAAGAAATGTGTAACAATAATCACTATTAATTGTTTTAAAAATAACGAACATAAACCCTGCTTGTTGCTTTATAAAGGAAGGTCATCGTCCTTCCGCAACCACAAGGAGCGGGCTGGGACCCCGACAAAACTCTTGCTCTTCTGTATACAGTTGATCCCTAGACAGCGTGCAGGGGTTTAGGGGTATCGATCCCCCTGAGCAGCTGAAAATTCACATACAGCTTTTGACTTTTCAAAACTTTACTACTAATAACCCACTATTGCCGGGAAGCCTTACTGGTAACGTAATCAGTCAATTAACACATATTTTACAGGTTATGTGTATTTCATACCGTATTCTAACAAAGCAAGCCACAGGAAAGAAAATGTTCTTAGGAAAATCACGAGGAAGAGAAAATACATGTACAGGGCCGTACTGTAAAAAACCCATGTGTATGGACCCACACGGTCCAAACCTGGCTTGGACTTAAAAAAAAAAAAGTCCACTGTACTTTAAAAATGTGAAAAACTTGCCCAACACAAACTGGAGAAACAAATACTCTATTTTTCTGTCCCTCTGAGCTTCGGCGTTTCCATTCTGATACATAATTAGTCTGACAACTACTCTGGCTAGTTTTCTGACTCACTCTGATTCAATTCTACTTTCGTCCAGTTAGCAAGTTTTCCATTTTTACAGACTGACATCCTAAAGGGAACGGACCCTTTTATTTGGTTTTCATGTAATTTCTTGAATACTCAAAATGAGGGGCACCCGGGTGGCTCAGTTCATTGGGCATCTGACTTCAGCTCAGAGTTTGTGAGTTTGAGCCCCGCATCCGGCTCTGTGCTGACAACTTGGAACCTGGAGCCTGCTTTGGATTCTGTGTCTCCCTCTCTCTCTGCCCCACCCCCCGCCACTGGTGCTCTGTCTTCTCTCTTTCAAAAATAAATAAACATTAAAATTGTTTTAAATAAAAATAAAAAAGAATTTATTTTAAAATCATTTATTTTAAATTCTGTTGGGAATCTCGCCTGCTTCTCTTGTTTTCTTGACTAAGTAATGATTTCTTTTTTTTTTCTTTTGAAATGATTTAAGTAATAACTGCAGAAATAGTAGGAAGAGCTTTTCTTTCTGAGTGATTTGCTGACATGATGCTCCATCCCCCTTGAATACTTCAGTGTGCGATTCTTACATACAAGCACTTACCCCTATGATTACATTACAGCCATCAAAATGAGGACATTCCCTGTAATTCATTGATGCCACATAATTTTAGGCCCCATCCAAGGTTTACCAGTTGTCCCAATAATGTCTTCATAGCAAAAGAATCCAGTTCAGAATCACACATCACGTTTGTGTCTTGTGTATTTTTGTGTTTCTCGATCTCAACCAGTCCCCCCAGTCTTTTTCTGACTTCATGACTTTGACTATTTTGGAGATTACAGACCACTGACTTTGTCAACCGTGTCTCATGATGGGATCATTTGACGTTTTTCAAGTTTGTATCTAAATTATACGTTGGCAGGAATATCACAGACGTGATGCCGGGCTCTTTCATTGCATCCTATTGGTATACAATTTCAATTTGTCATGTTACTGGTAATATTAAATTGATCACTTGGTTAAGGTGGGGTAACAGGCAGAAACTTAAGATGGCTCTATGACTTTGGCGGGTGGTGTTACTCTTATGATCACGCTCTGTTATACGGCAAAAGGGAGATTATCCGGTGGACTCAATCATATCGGGACTTTAAAAGTAGAGTTTCCACTGGCTGGTAACAGAGGCGGAGGTCAGAGAAATTTGAAGTGTGACAGGAATTCGGTTCTAGGAAGGTCTACCTCGATGAGATGAAGAAGACACAGGGCAAAGAACCGTGATCAGCCTATAGGTTCAGGGGGCTTCTCCTGGACCCTCACTGACAGCCGACAAGGAAATGGGGACCTCAGTCTTACGGCTTCAAGAAACAGAGTCCTGCCCCTCCCCCGTTCATGCTGTCTGTCTGTCTCTGTCTCCCTCTCAAAAATAAATAAACATTAAAAAAGAAAAAAAAAATAAAGAAATGGAGTTCTGCCAACCTGAATGAGCTTAGAAGGTATATTCCTCCCCAGAGACTCCAGGTAAGAGTCTAGCCTGGCTGACAGCTTGATTTCAGTCTCGGTGGGCCCAGAGCAGAGCACCCCGTTGAGGCCGCCTGCACTTCTGACTTACGGAACTATGAGATCATAAGTGGGTGTGCTTCAAGCCGTCAAGTATATGTTAATATACTTCTTATGAGGCCCTTCTTATGAGGACTTATTCGTAAAGCTTCTACCGTCATGATTTAATTACCTCCCAAAGGTCCTACTTCCTAATACCATCACATTGGGGGGTTAGAAGTTCAACATATGAATTTGGGGAGACACATTCAGTCCATAATAGCAATTACTAAGCACTTTGTAAAGAGATACTTGAGACTATCAAATGTTTACCCACTTATTAAAGTATCAATTGATGTTTCTTGGATGGATTAATTATTAATAAGGTTACTAAAATCATGGTCCTGTGAGTCCATTATTTCTTCAGCATATTAGTTGACAGTATACAGTGAGGAAGAGTTTTCCATCCTTATTTGTTCATTTCAGAGTGGTTCTGTGAATTCCTCTTTTATTCAATGGGTCATAACCCATTAGTGTCGTTATTAATTTTATGCTCTAATTGAGCTGGCCTCTGTGCCTTTAGGCAGGACCTTCTCATTCACTGAGTTCTCCCTCACTTCCCGGTGGAAAAATTTGTTCCCTGCTTCAATCCCGGAGTCAGCTAGTTCTCCAAGGAACCTAGTTTCTTTTCATGGAGAACGGTACGTACGTATCTGTAGCTGTTCGAATATTTACATCTCTACTTCTATGCCATCACATCCGTATGGAAAACACGAGTTCACGCTAATCCTAATCCAAGTCCACAGAGTTCATGCTAGTTTTGTGTCTTTCTGTAGCTGTAACCTCTTACAAGAAGAAATCTGACTCCATGGCAGACTACATAATTTGCAGAACTCAACGGAGAACGAAAACGCAGTCTTTATTCCCTGGCAGAAAACAAATGCTATTAAAGGTACTAAAATATAAAGCTTTTAATTTTTTCCCATAGTCCCTCTCTCAACCATAGTGTTTTTTTTTTGTTTGCTATTTAATGTCATTTTAAGTAAAGAAAATTTTAAACTGGAAACGGTTTGCATGAATTTTACTATCCATCTTTATATTCTGCAGTATCAGTTTCGATGCAAATATGAGAACATTTAACTCATACGCAAAATCGTCAAAGTTACATAACTATATTTTGGAGCGCATACGCAAGTATATATGTAATTCTTACCACAATAGTAGAAAACTCGATTGTTTTTATTTCGTTTCTTAATATGCATGCATTTTCCCCACATTAGGCTCTACATTTGGCTTACAGATGAATGAGGATGTACTGAAAAGAAAAGGAACTATGGTCTGCCCTGTATTTCCTTTCTTCTATGTCATTTTCGGTGCAACTGATTGTCTAATAAGCAGAAGTAACACAACTGAGGATCACATGATTAGGTCAGGCCCACCCCAGTGATCTCCCTGTCGTAAGGTCAGCTGATTTGGGACTTTAGTTACATCTGTAAAATCTCCCTTACCATATAGTATCACATCGATATTTGGGTACGATCTTATCATACGCATGAGCTTCCCACTCCAGGGGAGGAGATAATACAAGAGTGAGGGTCACTGAAGGCCGTCACGATCTCACGGTTCCTGGGATCGAGCCCTGTGTCGGGCTCTATGCTGGCAGAGTGGAGCCTGCTTGGGATTCTCTCTCTCCCTCTCTCTCTCTGCTCCCCCTTTACTCTCTCTCTCTTTCTCTCTCAAAATAAATAAACTTAAAAAAAAAGATTAACACTTTTTCTCATTTACTCTTCAAACAACCTCAAAAGGTCGGTGCTATTATTATCCCCACTTCACAAATGAGGAGCTGACACATAGAGATGGTAAGTCATTTGTTCAAGGTAAGTGGTCGGGCTGAGATTTGATACAGGCTATCTGGCCCCAGAGCCATGCACTTGTTTCTTTGTTTATAGTTGGACACCATGCTATGTGGTCTATAGGCATTCCCCAATTCAATTGTCACGGTGCTATAAGGCAGGTATGATGAGAAAATTTAGAAATAAAGGGGTAATGGTCAAGTGGCTAAAGGGTACAAACAGGTCTTCTAGAGTCCAGCAATTGCACTACTAGGTATTTATCCAAAGGATACAAAAATGTTGATTTGAAGGGGCACGAGCACACCAATGTTTGTAGCAGCTCTATCAACAATAATGGAAAGAGCCCAAATGTCCATTGACTGATGAATGGTAAAGAAGATGTTATATATCTATACACACACACACACACACACACACACACACACACACAGACAGTGGACTATTACTTGGTGATCAAAAAGAGTGAAATCTTGCCATTTGCAACAACATGGATGGAACTAGATAGAGTGTATTACACTAAGCGAAATAAGTCAGAGAAAGACAAATATCGTATGATTTCACTTATATGTTGACTTTTAAAACCAAAACAGACTATCATAGGGGAAAGGAAGGAAAAATAAGATAAAAAGAAGAGAGGAGGCCAACCCTAAGAGATTCTTAAATACAGAGAACAAACCGAGGGTTGCTAGAGGGGAGGTGAGTGGGGGGATGGGCTAGATGGATGATGAGCAATAAGGAGGGCCCTGGGTGTTGCGTGTAAGTGATGAATCACTGGGTTCTATTCTCAAAACCATTATTACACCACACGTTAACTAACCTGAATTTAAATAAATTTCTTAAAAAGTCTTTTTTTTTTACCATTTTGGCAAGCAAAAACCAGCGCCTTATTTATGAAGTTCATACATACACCAGGGTGACTGTGAACTCTCTACACATCAATCCTTTTACCTTCTTGTACCTCAATCACTCTGTTTCAGTTATAGCACTTAGTCAGAGTAGGCTTTAATATGCAAAGTCCAATCACATTCCCTTAGGATACTTGTAGACATATTCTCTCATGTTTATTCTCATGGATAAATTTTAACACCATTTTTGTCAAGTTTCAAAAGAACGTACTGGGATTTTAGATTGAATTGTGCTATAATTTTAGTAGATTTGGCATTTTTAACATCCAGTCTTCCTAACAAGAAAGAGAATACGCCTTTTTATTTACTGAGATATTGTTTTATATCCGCGAGTAACATTTTCCTTCATGTAGTTCCTACACAGAATGTGTTAAGCTCACCCCTAGGTACTCTTCATTTTTGTCACTTTTGTGAAAGAAGATCCCATCTTGTTCCCATTTCCAGTGGCCTTTCCTGGTATATGGAAAGGCCTTTCGCTCTTGCTTCAATGTTTTATTCCAGTCATTTTATTATAGAGATGTTTTTGTTGTTACAGTTGCTTTTTTGGTAGCAGAGGATGAAGAAGGAGTAGTGAGAGAGAGAGAAGATAGAATCTTTGAACTTTACAGCAAAATACTTTCAACTTTCCTCAACAGGCCTTGGGATCACCCTTGATTTATTTTTAATGTTTGAACTTATCGCCAAGGAAATACTTCTCTCGCCAAGATGAACACGCCTCCTGTGGCCCAGAGAGAGCCCGTGCTGGCCTCCTGTCAACTTGCCAGGCATTTCATCCATAGTTGGGCATCTTTTCGTGACCATCACCCGTCAACAAATTTCTCTAAATGAGTTCCTTTGAAATGGCTCACGGAAGCCCATCTGCTGCCCTTGCACCCCGTCACAAAGTGGGGCAAGCTCTCTCTGCAGGTTCTCCACACCAGCTGACATGTCACTACTTAAAATCAGTTAGCGTCACCATCATCAGGCAATTTGGCCTTTGCCTTTTGTAGACATTCTCCCATATAATTTGTAAAAACCATCGTGCACCCGAGCTCCCAATAGCAGAGAGGTAGAAACAACCCCACTGTTCACCAAGGGATGAATGGAGAGACAAGAGGTGGTGTGTGCATGCAACAGAATGTTACTCAGCCTTGAAAAGAAAGAAAATTTTGATACGTGGTATAACGTATATTGAAAACATTATGCTAAGTGAAATAAGCCAGTTGCAAAAGGTAAATTCTAATTCCATTTACATGAAATATCCAGAACAGGTAAATCCCCAGAGACAGAGCAGACTCGCAGCTACCAGGGTCTGAGAAAAAGGGAATGAGGAGCGGTGACCTGATGGTTTGGGGACTTCCTATTGGGGCAGCGAAAGTGTTTGCAACTAGCTACAGGTGGTGGTCGCATAACACGGTGAACGGACTAAAAGCCAAAAAATCGTATGCTTTACAATGGTGAATTTTATATGGATTTCATCTCAATAAAAACATGTTTATGATAGATCGGACCAATCTCAGTATTAAGCCCAGACATGTTTAGGCAGAACTGTCTAATCTGATTTTTCTGCCAGTTTGAATGCACCTCACTCGGGAAGGCATAGATTATTCTATTTTCACTGGGAAAGTTGTGGATTGATGACTCACAATGGTTTAGGGCCCACAATCTGAATCTCCAAACTGATAAACTATTCGAACTTGCAATTCAGGGAAAGTGAGTCATCTAGAGTACAAAAGAAAAGAACACTGGGGGAAAGATGACCAGAACAGGAGAGGGCTCTGAGGCTTTACTTCTGCTGCCCAGAACACCACGTTCTCATGAGAGAGGGTCCTCGGGAATGAGGTCCCTGAAGTAGAGGGTGAAATAATTTACATCAGATCCTGAGTTTTTGTCTTTGTTTCCTTCAAAAATAGACATTTCTCAGGGTGCCTGGGTGGCTCAATCAGTTGAGCAAGCGACTCTTTGATTTTGGCTCAGGTCATGATCCCAAGGTCATGAGATCAAGCCGTAAGTCGAACTCTGTGCTAAGTGTGGAGCCTGATTGAGATTCTCTCTCTCCCTCTCTCTGCCCCTCGCCCCCACCCCTGCTTGCACATGCTCTCTCTCTCTCTCTCTAAAAAAAACATATCTATCAATTTATATATTTATTTATTCATGCATTTACTTTTGGGTCAGGTGTGCAAACTGACTCACGGCATTTGTACATTATCGCTTCATACAGAGTCCTCTCTGTCTTCTGATGCGTGGATTTATGTATTTATGTATTTATCCCGTATTATCCTCTGCTCCTCGTGCTCACACCATCGTCCTAACATGTTTAGTGCATTCTTCCATAAGGTTGATTGGTATTGAGCATGCATGTGGGTTTTTTTTAATGTTTATTTATTTTTGAGAATGAAAGAGACAGAGCACGAGCAGGGGAGGAGCAGAGAGAGAAAGAGACACAGAATCTAGAGCAGGCTCCAGACTCTCTGAGCTGTCAGCACAGAGCCCGATGCTGGACTCGAACTCACGAACTGCAAGATCATGACCTGAGCTAAAGTCGGACGCTCAAGGGACTGAGCCTCCAGGCGCCCCAGTGTGCGTGTGTTTTTAACTGATGGAAAGTGTCCTGTTACAAACGCATATTATATAACTTCTCGCAGCCGTGTTCCACCTGGGGTTTCATGCTGTGCCTTCACTGCCACATCCTGACTGTGGGCAATCCTCGTGTTGATACAGATACAGATGAAGCCACCCTTTCTTCTCAAGGAGGAAGACAGCCCAAAGAGTAGAGCGTCGCCAGAGAGAGAGCCTGAGGCACAAGAATCAGTCTGTGAGACACTGCAGAGGAGGAAACATACTGGGGAAGGAGGGATGAAAAGGGTGGCGTCAGGCATCATGCTAGGTGCTTTCGTGCGATTTACCCATTTTAACGTCCAAAGTAACTTTACTCAGTAGATATCCTTATTAGTCTTACGTTATAGATGAGGAAGCTCCGAGAGGTTAGAGAAATTGCTCAGGTCAGTCCTGGGCAAACGGAGGCAGCCGATCATCCTAAAGTCACGTAACCAGTCAAGGAATGAGCTGTGATGGCATAGCCTCGGCGTTTTCTAGAGCAGTGGCTCCCAGCCTTAGCTGCATAACCAGCATCACATGGGGAACCGTTGACGGTTTTTGCTGGGACCTCCCACCTACCCATACTCACACTCACACAAGAGATTCAGATTTATTTGGACTGGGCTAGAGTCCAAAGGCTGACTTTTTTCTTCTTTTTTAGTCTTAAGTAGATAGTTTGTTAAAGTATAACACACACCCAGACAAGTTCTCAGAACCCAGGCATCGGTTGATGAATTTCAATGAACTCTCCCACATAACCACCCCCAGAACGAGACACCGAACACTCCAGACAGAGGAGCCCCTCACGCCCCTGCCCCAGACCCTTAAGAACAACCAGTCTCCCGACTGCTAACACCACCGAGCAGTTGTGGCTGTTTTTGAGCTTTATGTCAATGTTTTAATGGAACCATACATCATGCAGTCTTTCGTGTCTGGCTCCTTTCACTGAGAAGTAGGCTCGTAAGTCCCATCCGCGTTCCTGAATGCAGTTGTAGTTTGTTTTTTTATTCCTACTGCTGTTGTAGAGCATCCCACTGTATGAAAAGATTACAATATTTTTAGTCGACTGTTGATGAGCAAGCATCAGGATCTTTCCAGTGTGGGGCTATTACAAAGTAGTGCTGCCTTATACATTCTCTTATGGATTTTTTGGTGAATATATGTTCACACTTCTGGTGGGTACTCTGGTGGCAGTGGAACTGTTGGGCCCAAGGATAAGACACTGGCCTTGTAAAAAAAAAAAAAAAAAAAGGCTTCCGGAAGATCCCACAGTGCTCCAAGGTTGAAAAACTCTTCTCTAGACTAGAGGGTCTACCCTAAGCATCGTGCAGGTGTTTCTTCTAGCACAATCTACGTGCACGGACACACAAGCCAGCTCAGATACTCGTTTAAATTGCGGATTTCTGCATCTACTAAACCGGAAGTGGTTGGCAGAGGGGGCGTGGTCTCTGGGAATCTCTCCTATTAACAAACTGTCCCCAGCCCCTGCACCAAGGCGATTCTTATACCAGAGCTGCAGAAGTGCTGTGTTAGGCCACGTCGCAAAGAAGACGCCAATCTACACCCAACAATATTTCTCAATCCAAGATATCTTGAACCTGAGGAAGTGCGGACACCGAAGGGAACGATGGCGTTTTGCTTTCCGTGAGGACTTCCGCGTAAGAGCCACGCCTCTCGAGCGTTACTAGTTTTGAAAGCGTGGTACAAGAAGGGGGACTGTTTCGTTCAAGATTTTTACACACTCTTAACCTTCCCCTCCCACGTCAATACCCACCAGGAATGTGAACCCATATTCCCCCCAAAGATCCCCGTGAGGATGTACATATTTTTATAAAATTTTGTAACTCGGGACAACGTTCTGTTGTCGGGTTGCTTATCGCTGGGGCTGACCGTCCCGCGTGGGCCTCATTTACTCATATGGAGTGACAGGCGTGGACAGCTTTAAGTCAAGGCCATAGCTACGTACCACTAAGGGAAGGAGAGCACACGCAGGCTTTCTGCCAGCTTCCTGTTTGTGTTGGAGAAACACAAACACCAGAAGCGGTTTCCAGGCCTGTTCAGTCTCTACCCGGCCAGGCCGGAGTCTCTCCCTCTGAGGTCCCCACACCCTAAGAACGAGACGCTTCTCTCTCACGTGGTCCCTGCCTACAAGAATCCAGACCCCCAGACTAGCTGTTACCTATGTCCTTGGTACCCGGTGCCTCCAAGCCCTTCTTCTTATTCCAATTAGAAGAGATTCTGGCTACCCCGCCCCCACCCCAAGACAATTCCTGTCATGCAGTTTTTGATTTGCTGTTTAATTCTTTTCTAACAACAGTCTGGTTGCCCAAGCTCTGTCTGGACCAGCTTGCCCCAGTCCTCCTCTCTTCTTAACACAGCAGCTCTGTATCTATCCTCTTAGGTCCTTTCCAATTCAACCCCACCGTGGAGCAAGCCCACACCCAAGTTCACCGGGTGTTACATTTCACCCATTCGGAAGGCGCGGCATTTGGACACTTAAGGCCCTAGCCACTTTTGCCTTCATGAGCCCCTTCTTTCATAAATGTATTTGAAAGTGTATTTTATGACTGCATTGGTATAAAGACTGACCTTAGGATTGTATACTCATTAATACATGCAGCGTTTTCTTCTGAGTTTGCAAGACATTAAAGCACTTTTGTGTGTCTCCGAAGGTGTCACAGGTTGTGGATGCTGTGCCCCCTGGGCTTCCATGAATAAGCGGGCCCCGCGTGTAGCCCATTTCCCGATGTGACGGCCTCAGCCTTCTCTTACGACATTTTATCCATTAATAAGCTTTAATTGTTCGAGTGGTGTTAGGTTTACAGAAAATATCGATGCATTTTTTTTTTCAATTTTTTAAATGTTTATTCATTTTTTGAGAGAGAGGGACAGAATGAAAGCAGGGCAGGGGCAGAGACAGAGGGAGACACAGAATCCGAAGCAGGCTCCAGGATCCGAGCTGTCGGCACAGAGCCCCACGTGGGGCTCGAAATCGTGAACCACAAGCTCGTGACCTGAGGCGAAGTCCAGGTGAGCCAAAGTTGAATGCTTAACCGACTGAGCCACCCAGGCGCCCCTGATGCGTCGTTATTAACTAAAGCCCAGGATTCACATTAGGCTTTCCTCTTCGTGTTGTGCATTCTATGGGTTTGGACAAACCCATTGGCGTGTGTCGATCATTAAAATATCACACACATTTCCACTGCCCTAAGAGTCCTCCCTCAGTGCTCTGCCGAGCCATCCCTCCCACTCCTCCCCACGCCCCAACAACCACTGATCTCTTTACCGTCTCCACAGTTTTGCCTGTTCCAGAATGTCATAGAGTAGGATTCATGTAGTAGGTTGTCTTTTCAGAGCATCTTGGAGCCTGCCTGGGATTCTGCCTGTGAGCTTCCTCCATGTCTTTTCAGGGTCGCTGACTCTATTCTCCCCTGCCCCGACCATATCTGTTGCAGGGACGTACCACAGTGCGCTTCTCCATCCACCTATGGAAAGGCACCTTGGTTGCTTCCAAGTTGGGGCAATTATACATAAAGCTGATGCAAACATTTACATTCCGGTTCTCGTGTGGACACAAGTTTTCAGATCATTTGGATAAATATTAAGGAACACGACTGCCGGCTCATCTGCCGAGAGTGGTGCTTGGCTTTTTTCCTTCCATTTTTCTTGCCAAAACCTTGCGTTCATGTCTCACACATCCAGCCTACCCGTCTAAGGGCCCTAAAAGCCCACGACGGGTCTTCTCTGCGCTTTTCTCTGAAACGCGGGTGCTTGCTCCGCAACGGGAGGGCCTTCCCACCCGCCCCGCGCTCCTTTTCCTCCTCCATCCCGCTGACAATCACGGGGCTCCTAACTACAGGGTATCTTTGTTGCCCTCCAGCCAGAGCTGTTATGTTGATGAAAACAGGGTGAAGTAAGCCTTAGAGGACCCGTTCCTGCTCAGTCAAGCTTCTGGAAATAGACCTGAGTTAAGTGACAGAGCCCTAGGGAGCCCCTTGGGTGGCTCAGTCGGTTAAGTGTCCAACTCTTGATCTCGGCTCAGGTCACGCTCTCACAGTTCACGAGTTCGAGCCCCGCACTGGGCCCTGCGCTGATGGCGGGGAGCCTGCCTGGGATTCTGTCTAGCCTTCTCTCTGCCCCTCCCCCACTTGCGTGCGTGCCCACTCTCTCTAAAAAATAAATACATAAACTCAAAAAAAAAGTTGCAGAGCCCTAGACTGCCTGTATGGTAGGAGGATAGCAGGTATCTCCTCAGCTATTATTCCTTTAAACTTTCTGCCCCCTTCTCTCTGTCTTCTCCTTCTGGAAACCCAGTTATTCTATCCTTACGTTTCATCGGGTCCCTTACATCATGTAGGCTTTCTTCACTCTTTTTCCTTTTTTTCCCTTTGTGCTCCTCTGACTGGGTTATTTCAACGTTCCTGTCCTCTAGATAACTTTCTCTGTCTTCCATCCCGTCTACTCTGGAGCAGGGGCTGCCTAAGGCATTTTTTTTTATTTCCTTCCCTGAATTCTTCAGCTCCAGAACTTCTGCTTGGTTCTTTTCTTATGATTTCTATTTCTCTTTTTGTTCCTATCTTTTTTTCCTGCGACCACTGCATTGGCTTTCTGTGTTTTCTTGTAGCTCCTTGAATGTCCGCAAAACGGCTCATTTTAATCCCGTGTCAGCGAGATCGCAAGACTCTGTGCCTTGGGCTGTTGGCGAATCGGGATTATCTTTCGGTGAGGACACTGAGGACACGCTGCCTTGATGCTTCCTGCCGCTTACGGTTTTGTGCTGCTGCTTTCGCATTTGAGGTAGCAGACCCCTCCTCAAATCCTTCCCAGTTGCCTTCAGATGGGGTACCGACTGCTCCCTCTGGGGGTTTCTCTCTGACTTTGTACCTGTTCCCCGCCTCTCACTCCCTCCCGTGGCTGGAACCCTCAGGCTTTTATGCCTTCTCTGGTTCTTACACTCAGCGGCTGACCCCCTTTGTCAGAAGGTGGTACCATAGCTCAAATGTGTGGTTTCGTTCTTGCCTTCGGACTCCGGTCTGTTTCTCTGAAAGCACCCCTTTTACTGGACTCGCCCCGGCCCCCGCGCTTGGGAGCTCGCACAGCTGCAGCCTGGGGATGTGTGTTTAGTGCGTGGGGCACTGGGGGTGACCAGGGCCGAAGAGGTGACCCACAGGTGAGCTGCTCCCAGCACCCTGTGGGCAGGCTTCGTGCTGTCTTGAGTGGATTCAGCCCTTAGGTGTTCTCGTCTGCCCATGTCCCCACCTCCTGCTTCCCCCTAGACACGGAGGACCCCATCAGGGCTCTGGGCGCTGCAGGAGAGAAACAGGTGTCCCCAGCACCTTCCTGCACAGCCGGGGCTAGCTCAGCCCCACACCGTGTTGTCTCGGGAAGAGGGGGTGCTGGCAGAGAGCCTCCTACCCTCCCCACTGTGTATGCTTTTTTTTTTTTTTCTTTTCTCGCTCCAGTGGCGTGCTGGAATCTTCCCTCGGGAAGGCTGGACTTGGACAAATTCTCTTTCATCGCGGGTATTTGCCCAAGTCAGCACGCTCCCGGTTTCTCCTTGGCCGCAGCCAGGAGAGGGTAGGTTCGCCAGCCGTGATGGCCCCACAGCTGGAACCGAGGCCTGTCTGTCTGCTCCCAGATGCACAGGTGGGCAAGACGCCTCTTGGGCCCCCCAGCCTACAGCGCTGGACCCCACACTCCCCACAGAGGCCCTTCTGTGGGTGAAGGGACGCCCCATCAGTTGTCACGAAAAGGAAGACAAAAACAGGGGTGTGCTATGCGGCCATGACGCGGGCGTGAGCATCGCCACCTCAGTCCGAGACAGCGTTCAGTTCTCTGCGTCACCTTTTATCTGAACCTTTTAATTTGTGACTTTTATTTTAATCTTTTTTAATGCTTATTTATTTTTGAGAGAGAGAGAGAGAGAGAGAGAGCAAGCCCTCTGGTGACTCCGATGAGGGCACTGATCCTACCATGAGGATCTCACCCTTAGGACTTCTTCAAAACCTATTACTCCCCAAAGGCCCCATGTCCTAATGCCATCACAATGGAGGCCGGCGCTTCTCCCTATGAATTCGGAAGGGACACGGTTCAGACCATAGCACCCAGGGGCTTGCTCGAGATGAACACTCGCGGGACCCACCCCAGACCTGCTGATTCGAAAACAGTGGATGTGGGGCCCAGCAGTCTGTTTTCGCAGCCCCCCCGCCCCCCCGGTGGTTCTGACAAGCCCAGAGACTGAGAAGCGCTGCTATACACCGTTCTTTCACTTCTCACAATTAAAACGGGTCGTGTTCCCCCTGCTTCAAAATCCGGCAATGAGTTCCCACTGCACTTTACAGCAAAATACAGACTCCATGACGGAAACTTCCAAGCCTCTGTTCTCTGTCCCTTCACTGCCTCTCTGACTTCATCTTGGGGCCCCTCTCCTTCTGCTCATTGTGTGTCATGATCGCTCGCTATTTCTCAAAGATTCCCAGTTCGTCCCTGCCCCCGGACATTGGCACTTGCGTTTCCCTCCGCAATGTCGGTTGCGTCAACCGACATTGACTCTCTACCTCACATTCAGTGTGTTTCTCATATCAGGGTATTATAATCTGAATTAATGTTTATTTGTGGGTTTCTTTCTCCCATCGCAAAACGTCAACTCCACGTGGAAGGAATCTCATTCCCCATCACCCCACTGCCTGAGAGAGTACCTGTTACATAGGAGGGGTTCAGTACATCCTTCGTGAATGAATGAGTGAATGAATGAATGAGGTCAGTGAAAGGCTTAGTCCTCACAGGGGAAGGCTCTGGAGCCTGAAATATTGCCTAAAGTTTGAGTCGGTGCACTTTTTTTTAAGTAACCAGTGGCGATATCTCGCCGCTGCTGACTTTCTTTCTATTATTTGCCGTCTTCCTCAGGACCAGGGGAAGCTGCTTAGCTGCATACAGCTGCCGTTACCCAGGGTGGCGGACAGTGGAAAGTTCCCGGAGGAGAAATTTGGGATCAAAGGTGAAGGAGGGAGTAGCCGAGCAAAAGTCAGGACATCCCATTCGGCCACAGTGGTTGGCAAACTTCCCATTCAAACAGGACTGTCTGAGAATGTGCCTTAAGCCAAATAGGTACCCGAGCATGCAAAGCCTCACTTTCTGGTCCTAAAAGGCAGGTGAGCCGTAGCCAAGGCTGCTGACGGCGCGTTCCCTTTGCTCTCTTCGCAAATATTCGTCGACTGAATGGAATGTAGAGCAGCCAAGCCGATAGAAAGAGAAACCGTCAGGATTAAAGGAAACGTTTTCAATCTGGAAAAAGTCAGGGAAGCCGACAAAAAGGAAAAGAGGGTTTAGGTAACAGATAGTTGATAAAACGTATCTTTATTATAATAGATACAAATATTTTGAATGTACCTATTAGAAGTCAAAGTAGGGACGCCTGGGTGGCTCAGTCGGTTAAGCATCCGCCTTTGACTCGGGTCATGATCTTGCAGTTCATGAGTTTGAACCTCATATCGGGCTCTGGGCTGACAGCTCAGAGCCTGGAGCCTGCTTCGGATTCTGACCCTTCCCCATTTGTGCTCTGTCTCTCAAAAACAAAACTAAACAGAACAAATTAAAATTAAAAAAAAAAGTCAAACTAAACTGCCATTTTTATGTGGGGCAGGGACCTAGTCTTGTTCACAATTTCTTACTACACAGAATAACCCTTACAATCCTTCTGAAATCGTGTTACTGTTTGTGAAACAATAAATCTGGCAAAAAAACAATCCTCTGGTATCCCGTGAGGATGACGCCACCCCAATAGCGTCAACTCCAGAGCTGGGGCAACACGGCCACAGGTCAGAGGGAGCCTCACCAGCTACAGCACGAGGCGAAGGCCAGGATGGGACAAAAGGCAGAGGCAGGGCAACAGGACATCGCTGTTCACTGTCCCCTCATCGTGAAGGAGTGTCGGTCTCGTGGTCCCCCGGCAGTAGCAAAATCTGCTGATGGGGGGGTTCTCAGAAACCCACAGTGGTGCTCCCCAGCACTTTTGGTGATGACCATTTTCTTTGCCAAATATCTGTGGTCAACTAAGGAGAGTCTCATCTTAAATAAAATAAAAGAGAGCCCTTCGCACAAAGACTCCCCTCTGAAGAGGTCAGTCTCCTTGGTCCCTTTACGAATAATTCTCACCCTGTGCTAACGTAAAGTTACAGGCGTCCGGGAGTCAGGGCTTCTCCGTGACGATCGCTGGCCTCCTTCCTGCGCAAGCCTGGTGTGCCTACACTCCCCCCAGAGCCTTGCCCTTCCCCCTCCAGGGTCTCCCTTCCTGTCCTTTTCTGCTCACCTGGAGAAAGATGGGGTGGGCACACAGGCAATGAACTGTAGCAACCGAATCTGCTTCTCTCAATTGGCTTTCGTCGGAGAAACGTTTATTAAGCCATTAAGCATCCGCTAGGTGCCAGCCACGGTGCCCAGTGCTGGGATGCAGCTCCCCGGCCTTTGGGAGGGCCTGGCGCCCAGGTTCCGGTTGGGGAGGGGCAGGGGGACTCCAAGCCCATCTCCCACCACGGACCTCGGTGTGGCTTCGGTACCTCACGGGCTGGGGGCCCGTGAGCAGGACACCTGTGGTGACAGGGCAGCATTCTCGCAGAGCAGGCCGGCCTTGACGGGACGGGGGACAGAGGGCCCTACCAGAGGGAGACGAGCAGGCTGGGTGGGCCGAGCAGGGCCAGGAAGCCAGAAACCCATGCGATGGGGTGGTGGTGTTTGTCGTGACGGTGCCCCTGAGCACCCTTGGGCTGGGGAGGCCTTGGAATGCAGACCGTGCGGTGCAGGTTACAGTGTAGGCCTGTGTATGTTTGTCAAACAAAAGCATGCGTCGAAGATGCTGTTTTGTTAAGAGTCTCAAAAGCAGGTGTTCTGTGAGATGAGTCCGGGAAAAACTTCCTCAGATCAGAAGAAACCGAGTGGAAGGCTGTATTTAGGAAAGATTGGACCGGGTTAAGAGAGAGTGGACTGCCCCGTGGGACAGCAGCCCGCAGCAGGGTCACTGTCGTCATCATCCCGAGGGCAGGAGGGGCCTGGACCCCAAGGAAATGGTGTCAGGGACTTTCCAAGGGCCACCGCCATGGGTGTCCTCGCCTCCCAGGCCCAAAGAGCAGCCAGATGCACCGTCTTCTCTCTCATAGTTTTCTCTTTATCTTACCCCCTGACCTTGCTCAGGGGGCCTGACTCACTTGACATTGTCAGGGCTACAGTGGAGTCTGAGAATGTTCCCTGGCTTTCAACATTCTGCTCAAAAACAAGATCTAAAACCTAGAAAACAAGATGCCAAACGCAACCCCTGCATTACACGCTTTGAACCACCACCAGCCTTCACCTTGGATCACACCGTAAAACACAGGACGTTTAAGAGAAATTCTTTGGGGGGAGAGGGGGCGCCTGGGTGGCTCAGTCGGTTAAGCTTCTGACTCTTCATTTCGGCTCAGATCCTGATCTCACAGTTCATGGATTTGAGCCCCGCACCGGGCTCTGTCCTGACAGCGCAGAGCCTGCTTGGGATTCTCTCTCCTTCTCTCTTTCTCTGCCCTGCCACTGTGCTCACACACACACTCTCTCTCTCTCTCTCAAAATAAATAAATAAATAAACTTAAAAGAAGAGAAATTCGTTGGTCCCTCCATTATGTGACAATCATCAATCAGTAGAATGTCGTGAATCAAAGCAGGAGATGCGCGCTGATAGGCTTCGTGACGAGCTTATCAAGAGAACAAACGAGTTTTGCCTCCTCTCCTGTGAGAAGAGCAGGAAGACCGCTTTATTCTGCAGTAACCCGCCATTGATTTACTGCAATGCTAGACCGGCCACTTCCCTGCCTCTCCGTGAGTGCTGGGAACACATACAGGCCGTCTCATCCGGTCTGGAAACAGGCACTTGGTCGACCCAACTCCCCACTGATACTGGCTCAGACTGTCTCCACGGACTTTGCTCTTCTAGCTGACCCCAGTCGCTCCAGTAGGAGCCTGCTCTGTCTCCGTGCTTCCTACCTCATATCCAAATATAGTTCTGGCATTATTGACTCTTCCTGTAAAATGTTTCCCGGGACGTCTGGGAGGCTCGGTCGGTTTGGCGTCCGACTTCGACTCTGGTCATGATCTCGTGATTCATGGGTTCAAGCCCTGCGTCAGGCTCTGTGCTGACAGCTCAGAGCCTGGAGCCTGCTTCAGATTCTGTGTCTCCCTCTCTCTCTGCCCCATCCCCTTGTGTGCTCACTCTCTCTCTCTCTTCCAAAAATAGATAAACATTAAATAAATAAACAAATAAATAATAAAATAACATAAAATAAAATGTTTCCTGTTTCAATCCATACCTTTTTGTCCACACTCTCCACTTTAGTTCAGAACCATAGAGAATCACCTGAGGCCATTGCTACGGCCTTTTGCTTCTCTTCGGCCTGTTCTTCCTCTTACCCACTGCCATCAGATCATTTGAAAGGAATCCTTAAAGTGTGGTCCATGGAATAGTTGTTATGTGAAAAAGAAAACAAAATGGATGCCTTCCAGAAAGTTGGAGAGTTCTGAGTTAAACAATTTCAGTAAGTTCTTTTCTGCGGGACTTGTCAGAGCCTTTAATACATTAAGCATATGCATTATGAATCTTGAAGTGGAGGTATAAGATGTGTCGTTCTAAGATTTTTTTGAACAGGGAGCGCTATCCTCCCGCTTTTACCCTTCTTGGTCAGTAGATCATCCTCGAGATGAGTGAGCTATAGAGCACACTAGGAGAAATGATACTAAAGAGGAATTATTTCTCAAAAACTATGTTCTAGTGTCCAGGGCTCTTACTACCTACTTAGAATCTTGTGTTATATGGAAATAGAAAGTATTCTTTGATATTTTATATTAATTTTAAAA
Source organism: Paguma larvata (assembly GCA_030068075.1). Lineage (NCBI taxonomy): Eukaryota > Metazoa > Chordata > Mammalia > Carnivora > Viverridae > Paguma > Paguma larvata. Next base: position 85,069,671 of record CM057834.1, on the reverse strand, counting down.
TCTATACCATATTTTATACCTACAAAAGAATAATAAACACAACATACAAATAAGAAATAAAGAATATTATGGAGGACCCGGCTGATGAACCAAACCAGGGGGCAGGAAATTTTTTCTATAAAAAGCCAGAACTCGCCAAAGGAGCAAATTATTTTTGTGGGAAGAGGGTGAAGTGTTGCTTTATTCTTTACAGACCATGCAGGCGCTGCTGCTGTAACATGTAGGCAACTACAAACAATATGGAAATAGACATAAATACTATGTAACATTGTATTTACAGAAGAGGTGGCAGGCCAGATTTGGACCGTGGGCTGTAGTTGGTCAACCACTGAACTAAATCATGAGCAACTCCATTGGAGCTCCTATGTACACGTTTCCTTTTGCATAACATTTGCTCATGCCAAGGGTTAATCCTATTTAACGAACATCTGGACTCTTTACACCAATACATAGATGGATGGATAGATAGATAGATAGATAGATAGATAGCAAGCTTTGTTATTTTTTATTTATAAAAAACATTTTAGTATAATGTTTATTTATTTATTTTTGAGAGAGAGAGCAAGCATGAGCGGAGAAAGGCAGAGAGACAGGGAGACAGAATCCCAAGCAGGCTCCACACCGTCAGCACAGAGCCCAGTGCGGGGCTTGAACTCACAGGCCACGAGATCATGACCTAAGCCGAAACCAGCGGCCAGATGTTTAACCGACTGAGCCACTCGGGTGCCCCTTGTTTTGCTATTTTGAAAACGCAGCTGTGAAAAATTTCAACAGTTCTTCAAATATGCCTCAGTAAATTTCTTTAGGGCAATGTCTTCAAATTGTCTGCACATATACCTAAAAAGGATTTGGGAAAACCATGTACCTCCTCACATACTTTATGTGACAATCTAATATTTTCACGAGAAAAAAACGTTGCAAAATATATTGTCTGAAATAGTTGCGAAGAATATAATTCCAGTATGTTACCAATGTTGACATTGGAAAATAATATAACTTCTAAATGTAAGAGTTTCTTTAGCATTTAGAAACTTTACTTCTTGCCTTTTTCTCCTTTAACTTATAATTCCAGGTTATCACCCTCACAGGATTTTATCCTAAAGTAATGCCTTTTTATGCTCCAAGGACTTTTATCGTTCATTATAGTATGTTTCTCTGCACCAAAAACACCTACAAATTAAAATCTTTAATATGTTTTATTGCCGGTGACCATAAGGTTTTAAGGGTTAGGACATTTTTCTTCTATATTAAATTATCATTAGAATTAATATTAATACGAAAATGATTCTTTAATATGAATATAATTTAAATTTTTGAAAACTCATGAAACACTGGTAAAATTTCACTGGAAATGCATCACCAAATAAGATAAATGGAGGGGCGCCTGGGTGGTTCAGTCCATTGAGCGTCCGACTTTGGCTTAGGTCATGATCTCACAGTTCATGAGTTCGAGGCCCACATCAGGCTCTGTGCTGACAGCTCAGAGCCTGGAGCCTGCTTCAAATTCTGTGTCTCCTTCTCCATCTCCCCCTTCTCTGCTCACATTCTGTCTCTCAAAAAATAAAAATTAAAAAAACATTAAAAAATTTTTTAAAAATCCAAATCACCCTGCAAAAAAAAAAAATGGATAATGCTAGGCTTGACTTAGTTCTATTTAAAACAAAAAAAGATAAATGGAGATTTTTTTTTTAAGAGCAGTTTATATATCCATGCTGTATAGATATCTGATTTCCATTGGAACCATGTCTGCTTGCTATAATTTAGGAAGCATAGGTAAAATTAATGTTGATAAAGTGAATAAAACTTATGAGAATACTGATGATGATCAAATTTATTGGGAGGTCGAATTAAAACCCCTTCAGGACATTATATCTCTTGGAGAGAATTGGTCTGAAGATTTAGATTGACCTAGTGATCGACCATGGTTCTTAATTGCCCAACAGATGTCCAGCACATAGCGCAGACGGCTATAGCTCTGGGAAGCGAAAGATTTGTAAAGTTACTACAAAGATATGATTTGTGGCAGAGTTATGGGATGCTTCTGCTATCTGTTTAAATCTCAACCAACCCCTTCCAGACTCTTGAAAGTGTTTGGAATCTGTATGTACATTCTGATACCTATCGGATGAGACAATGTTATGAGACAAACAAGCGCTCTCAAACTAAGAGTATGGCTTTGTTGTAAAAACAGGCTTTGACCATGGATTTGGGTGTTGGGGGGTGGGCGAGGTGGTGGGGATTAGTTGTCAGTGTTAATCCCAGTGGGTCCGGAATTATCTTGAACTGTCCTACTGGAACAAGAAATATACGTCCATGATGTTATGCATGATTTGCCCCTTGAGTTGGTAAGCTCCTGCGAAAGTCTGGTACTGGGGCTGTTAGGGGCAAGGATGTCTACATGCCTGGTAGAGTAAAAGAGGCCCCAGCTTAGACAAGTATGGGCATCCCCGTAAGGACCTGGGAACGGATTCCCTTCAAGTTTTCTTGCTCTCCCTTCTCGTAGAAAGTCCTCATTAGAAACTCAACTGGTGAACACAGGGGAAGGGAAGGAACAATGAGATAAAAACAGAGAGGGAGGCAAAGCGTAAGGGACTCCTAATTACAGAGAACAAACTCAGGGTTGAGGGGAAGCAGAGTAAACAGGGGACAGGCATAGAGGAGGGCACTTGTTGGGATGAGCACTGGGTATTATATGTAAGTGATGAATCACTGGGTTCCACTCCGGAAGCCAAGACTACACTGTAAGTTAACCAACTTGAGAAAAAAAAAATAAACATTTTAAATTGTAAATAAATAAATAGTTTTAATCTAAAAAAAAGTCTTCATGAGGACCATGGTCATGCATCGCTTGAGAACAGGAAGGAAGCTTCCTGTGGGCACAGGACAGCAGAGGACGGGAGGAGGCAGACCTCACAGCGAGGTGGGGCTGGTCCACTTTCTCTAAGCCTCGTTGCCTCCACGTAGGCAAAGAGATGGTCTGCTCAACCTGAAGGCAAAGTGTTGGCGATTTCAGGAGCAAGGAGACGGGGTAAGTAGTTTCAAAGCAGGGGAGACAGCATAAGGCAGACTGGCCTCTGGGATTTTTCCCCCACTCATCACATTTTCTTCCTCCTCTTTTCTCTTCGGCTACTAGTAACCACAGGGTCTTGGCTTTTCCTTTCGACCCTTTTTTCCACAACCAGTCGATGCTCTGATGACAAACCTGTCTGTTAACCGGGTTACACACGTGAACCTTAGCATCACGGCGGAAGTCGCTCTCCACCGTAAGATGGAAGTCGGAAGGATATTGCTTTTGTTATTCATGAGGAGAGGGGCTTTTTCATGATCCCTTCCGTTCTGATCTCCTATAGTAATCTTTAAAGCAAAGTCCTGGGGCTAAAATTCCCAGTTGTGGAGCGCCTGGGTGGCTCTGGGGCGCCTGGGTGGCTCAGTTGGTTAAGCGGCTGACTTCGGCTCAGGTCATGATCTCACGGTCTGTGAGTTCGAGCTCCATGTCGGGCTCTGTGCTGATGGCTCAGAGCCTGGAGCCTGCTTCAGATTCTGTATCTCTCTCTCTCTGCCCTTCCCCTGCCCATACTCTGTCTCTATGTCTCTCAAAAATAAATAAACGTTAAAAAAAAAAAAAGACATCTAAATTAGAAAGAAAAAGTAAAACTATCTTCTAATAAATAAATAAATAAATAAATAAATAAATAAATAAATAATAAAATTCCCAGTAGTGGGTTCCCACCGGGGTTTCTCGGTGGCCCTCACAAGCCTCGTCCTTGACAAAGGAAGCCTGGAGACAGTCACAGTCTGGTTATTCCAGGAGGATTTGCATAAATAATTATTAGTAGAGGGGCACCTGGGTGGCTCAGCTGGTTAAGCATCCAACTTCGGCTCAGGTCATGAGCTCCCGGTTGGTGAGTTCGAGCCTCATGTCGGGCTCTATGCTGGCAGTGAGGAGCCTGCTTGGGATTCTTGCTCTCTCCCTTCTCTCTGCCCCTCCCGCACTCGCGCTTTCTCTAGAAATAAATAAACAAACAAACTTACAAAAAAGAATTAGTAGAAGGTGTCCCGCTTCTCTCTCCCCTCCTTCTGACCCAGAAGCTATCTTTGCCAAGCTGACTTACAGCGCAGGAGGTGGTGAGCCCGGATGAGGCAGCCATCCTAGCCTGGAAGGAGATTTTGCCACCTGCTCGTGCAGAGCCGTGACCTGGGAATTCTTGGTGCGGGACCTGTGCCACAAGTTAGGTCCCAACACCAGCTGCGTCACCGTCCATGTGGCCTGTCGCTTCCCATGCTGAGCTGTGAAAAACGCCGCTAGAGAGGGGGCCGCCGGTCAGAATAGCTCGGAACACCCCTCAAAGCCCCTCAAGCGTACAAAACTCTGTCTTGTCTCTTGTGAAAGGAACTCCAAAGTCACTCTGACACCCTACCCCCCCACACCATCCTACAGGACCATGAATGCCCCTAACGGATGTAACGCCAAACCCGGAGAGCCAGCTGCGCCATAGGAGCCTGTGTTAAAGCTCAGAAAACGTGGCTGTCTGAGGGTTTGTTACGGAATGAACCTGCGAGGCCGAAGGATAATGCCTTTCCTGGACTCGCAGGCGGTTTCGGGGACCACAAACTCCATCCAGCAGAGTCCGCAGGCGTGCGGCAGACTGCGCGTGTCAGACTGTGGCCAGCAGGGGGCAGCACGTCCCCAGGCGCCCGGCTTTCCAGGCCAATCTATGAGATGCGCTTTAACGAGTCGGCTTGGGCAAATACAATTAAGGCGCTTGGAGCACAGCCTGAAGCTCGAGTCCAGGTCGGGGGGCGGGGGGGGGGGGGGGGTGGGGGGGAAGGGAGTGGTGGCGAGACCAAGGCCAGGCTTGGAAGCGGCAAAGCTCCTGGAACAGGAGCCTCCTGGAAGCTCCTGGAACACAGAGAACAGGCCCTCTGCTGTGTTCCTCTTTGGTTTCTCCAAGTATGATTGGGCGACTGGCGGCCCGGCCTGAACTAGGGGTTTATCAAGCTGGCAGCATTTCAGGCCCCACTGAGGCAGAATTTGCATTTCCACAATCTTCCCAGGTGGTTTGTGTTCACGACTGAAGTTTAAGAAAAAACAACACTTTTTTTTGGATGTGTGAGCATCCCTTCTCTACATACACATGCCACCCGGGGACCCCGGTCCTCTGTTCCCTGTCCCCAGTCTCTCCCTCCGCCTCACCGGCACGCAGGACAACACTGCAGAAGAAGTTTCCTGCTGGTTTTCCAGCTTAGCCAGAGGAGGGCCGTTCGCGCGGCCCCCCAGCATCCCCGAGCTTTCCTCTCGAGGCCACTCAGGGACTTCCACGCCTGTTTCTAACCATCCATCTACACTTGTCTTTGGGTGACTGCTGAGCCAAGGAGCGCTGGGGACAAGATGCCCCAACGGGATTAGAAACACAATTGATAGCCACGGCCTACAGCCCAGAGTTGGCTTGAAGTATAGAAATGAGTGTGAACTTTTTGGGTTTACTTGTCAGCATTTGGTAGCTAGTCCTTTGTTATCAGGCTTCTCGCTGGTTGCCCAACACCTCTTTGAGGCAGGACCTCTCTCCAGAAGATTCCTCTTCAAATCCTATGTTCTGACAGGGAGGCTGCCGTCAGCGTGCCGTTGAAGAGAAAGCCAACAGGAAGCAAATTTCTCTTGGGGAGTGAGTGCTTGCTAGGAGCGCCTTCCAGGGTTGTTTGTCTTTGTGGCAGATAAAGGGTTTGAGGAGTAGCCTCAGAGTTATTTTGGAGAAAGAAGGCTTTCCCAGGGTCCTTGAGGCGGATGCCTGGCCCAAAGGCCACGGAGAGGCCCTTGGGGAAGGGGAGCTGTCATGGCGGGCAGGAGCTCATAAGAATGGTGTATGAGTGCTGGCACGGACCTGGAGAACTCCCGGCCTTTCTGGAGGCACCACGGAACTGGAGCCGTACCCTGGAAGCGAACAAGGCAGGAGAAATTGTGTGAATTCCATAATCCTCTTCCTTCAGGAAGTAAATGCAGGAGAAGGGGAGGGACTGGTCGAGAAGCGGGGGGTGTCTGTGAATTGCGTTATCTAAGTTTTCTCTTCCCTCCTCCTTCCCTCCCTTCCTTTCTTCCTTCCTTCCTTTCCTTTTCTCTCTTTCTTTTTCTTTCTCTGCGTCCCTGCTCAGTCACACAGGTTCTTGTTTCCTCTGTGTCAGAAGCAATTCGAATATCATCTCATTATGCGCACGGGACTGCCGCAGTGGGTGGCTCTCCCCAATCCCCCCTCTCTGTCTACGACCCGCCTCAGTGCTTCAGGTGTCCCAAGCCCAGACCCAGTCCCCAGAGGCCCTCTGCTCCTTTCTTCATAATTAAACCCGTTGAAAATTTTTTCCCAGTGAGCGATGAATGACCCGGGGATCCGGGGAACTACCTCTTTCAGGATATTCGCACTTAAGAGCCTAGATCAGGGCGGAAATCGTGTGAGCGAGTTGGTAGAGAAAGTCTGAGAGGTGAGGGGTTGTTATTCTTTCTGGAGAGAAGTCTCGATCCCAAGGTCAAGTGTCGGCAGAGAGGGTGCTAAGTACCTCACTCACCTCGTGGGTGTTTACCTCCTACTATGGCCTCCAGTTTTGAATTTTCCCACCTGGAAAAGTCCTGGATGTAGGGTTGGCATTCGACCGATATTTCAATTGAAAAGGAAAAGGAAACGTGGCGTTCCATCACCCTGAGTCCTGGAAAAATAGAAACAGGAACTGCCTGATGCCGCGGACATTAAATTATTGACGGGACATCAGAGACGGCCAGTTACCTGACACCGGCGGAGACTGCCATCGGTGACACAACTCTGGTCACTGGATTTCTTTCTTTTATGTTTTTTAATGTTTATTTACTTATTTTGAGAGAGAGAGTAAGAGAGAAAGAGAGCAGGGAAGGGGCAGAGAGAGAATCCCAAGCAGGCTCCGCACCCAGCACACAGAGCCCAACACAGGGCTCGGTCTCATGACAGCAAGATCATGACCTGAGCTGATGTCGAGAGTCTGACACTTACCCGACTGAGCCCCTGGGGAGCCCCTGGTCACTGAATTTCTGAATCTAACGAGCTTTCGTCAGTGCGAGCACATTCTTATAAACAAATTAAGCTTAATTTCCTAAAGAATATTAGAGAGAAATTTAGAGAGGTTATTTTTGGTGGTGGTGGCGTTTGGTCTTGCATTCCATAAAATATGGAAGGTGCCAACACCCATGGAACCAATGACCTTTGCTTCTGTGACTCACACTTACAACTCGGCATTGTCCTTGAATGGCCCCTGACAAGACTGCAGACCCTTCTCGTACAGGTGCTGTGCCTTACGCTCGCTCGTCTGTTCCCCCCAGAGGGCCGGGGACAGTGCCGGGGACATAGGGAGTGTAGATCCCTGTGGAATGAATGAACCCCGAGTCTTCTGCTTTCTATATTCTCCAGGAAGAGGCACTTACAGGATGAGACTAGGAAACAGCGTGCGTAGGCTAGAAAATGCTTACGAGCGGGGGGAGTGGGAGAGAGGAGGCAGTTGTTGGACATTACCCTCTTCACACTCCCTCTGTCAGTTCGAGGTCGGAGACTGCCCGGACCGTGAATGGGGACTGTCCCACCGTTGGTGAGGGCCCCATCTTGACCACTATCCTTACCTTTCCTACCTGGTTCTCCCACTGTCTAGGTCAAGACGCCACGCCCCCTCCTCTGGGAAGCCCTTCTCACACCCTCCAGGCAAAATCCACTACCTCTTTGGTGCTTTCTTAGCATTGGACTCAGACCTCCTGAACCGTAGTAAGTTACATAAGCTTTTACCGTTTTGGACTAGTCTGAAGCTTCAGAGACCAGCCACCAAGGGCACGGTGCATTCTCCCAGCACAGCTGTGGCCGCAGCGAAGACAGCCGATATTATTTGATGAGTAAATGAATTCATGAATGAGTGGGTACCGCATCCACGGCGGGCACAGGCGGGAATGAGACCACGGACACTCCACGCTGATCTTTAAAAAGCTTTACAGAAGGAAACTGGGAAGATGCCGGCAAGGCACGTAACTGGTCATTCTGCAACGGCAGAAGTATCTGAGGTGTAGACAACCATTGCGTTTTTTTATGTTTATTTTTGAGAGAGAGCGTGAGTGGAGGAGGGACAGAGAAAAGGGTACGGAGGAGCCAAAGCAGGCTCTGTGCTGACAGCAGCCAGCCCGACGTGGGGCTTGAACTCACGTGAGATCTTGACCTGAGCCGAAGTCAGATGCGCAAACGACCGAGCCATCCAGGCGCCCCCCGACCATTGCCTTTTAGTAAAATCTGTGCTTCCTGTGGACACAGACTGTGTCCACATTTCGGCACTGCGTCTCCGTGGCTGTTTTAATCACTGACACTTACAGCGTTCACCTCATGGGTCAGAGCTAGGACACCGTGTTCACAGTCGTGTTTGTGGCAAACACAGCACAGGACGTAGAAGAACAGCCTCACCTCCCCTGCCGGTGCCCACCTCCAAGTGGCTGTACGGAGTGGTTATGAGTCCTCTAAGCGGAAGACAGAGTGATCTGGGGCTAGCAGGTGACTTAGAGCCAGACTGTCCCGGATGGCCCCACGACTCATCAAAGCATACGTTTTACTGGAAGGTTTACGTGTCGCAGAGCTCTGTGGGAGGGCCATTTACCTGCAGTCGGGCATCACGAGGGAGGCTGAGGCTTCCGGCACTACAATGCCAGGTGCTGAGCAGAGCTCTTTAATAGAAACCCCAGGACGCCCTGGAAGTGCTGACTGCCACCTCCCAGGGAAAGATGGATTGGCTTGGCTCGGACCGGTCTAGGGAGACACCGTCCCCAGAGGATTGCCGCGTTCCGTTCACTGGGGATTGCTTGAGGTACAGAATAAAATAAACTGGCCCACACCTGTTGTGAGTTGTAAGGGCCCAAGGAAGAGGAAATGTGCTCCTCCTCCCTCCCCGCTGCCCCCCGCGTCTCACCAAGCCCGCTCGTCAGCTCAGGCGAGGCCCAGCCTGGGAGTATCATCAGAAAACTGACAGCTTCCCAGAAAAGCAAGAGTCGAGATACCGAAACGATCCTGTATTTATTGCGGAATAAAGAAGCAGCTCTCTTTCTCTCCCTCGGAAGAGTAAGTAGATAGTCAACATGGCGCACTTCCGTAATTCTAGTATCTATCTTCATTCGGTAGTTTTTAATTTTTTTAAGTGTTTATTTATTTTTGAGAGAGAGCACGCACACGTGGGGGAAGAGGCAGAAAGAGAGAGAAAGAGGGAGACAGAGAATCCGAAGCAGGCGCCAGGCGCTGAACTGTCAGCACAGAGCCCGATGCAGGGCTCGAACTCACAGACCATGAGATCATGACCTGAGCCGAAGTCGGATGCTTAACCGACTGAGCCACCCAGGCGCCCCTGGCATCTATCTTTAGTTATCATTACATACCCATATAAATTAGATGAACCAAACTAGATTGAGTCTTGGGGTAGAATCACTCTATCTTTATACTAATACCGTGAAAATTGTATTTGTGCCACGAAGCTAGGGTCTTGGGAATTATTATAGATGTCATTATTTTAGACCATTAAATATGGGGGTCCTGAGAAGGTGTGACTTCCACATCCAGGGACCCATGCAAATGCTACAGGGCCTCAGAAGCCCCTTTGCACGGAGTTATGATCATCCCCTGGACAAACCCATAATAGGAACCGAGTTCCCTAACCAAGACCCCTGACTCAGGTGTGAAAAAAGAAAGATCCCCCTCCTCAATGTGGGCGGTTGGTTGGTGGGATGGGCAGGGAACTTTCCTGAGGTAGAAGTGATTTGAAGTGTCAAAGCCTGGGGACACTGACTTGATAATGTATCAGAAGCATGATTGAGCGGAAGGACTATTCCCTATGGGACCCCTCAAGTTGTCCTCCGCCCTAGGCCAACACACTAGCGCCAAATTTCAGAAGATAAGTGCTCCGGTGACATTGAAGGATGAGCTAAAGAAAAATCACTTTTAGAAAACCGAGAGAGGAAACCTATTAAGAATTTTAACAAAGGGTAGAGGAAGACCGTGGTTGTTATGCCCAGAATTCGGGGGACCCCAAAAACCACCAGGGAGCCGAGTCCGATGCAAGAACAAAGAGCCTTTATTTGAGCTAGCTCGAGCTCAATCTCCTACCGCACCGATGCAGCAGTGGGTCGAGAGAGAGAGAGAGAGAGAGAGAGAGAGAGAGAGAGAGAGAGAGGTAGAGGGAGGGACAGGGAGGGAGAGAGGTAGAGGGAGGAAGAGGGAGGGAGAGAGAGAGGGAGGAAGAGAGGGAGGGAGGGAGGGAGAGAGAGAGAGAGGGTGAGAGAGAGAGATGGGGGAGGGAGAGGGGGAGGGAGAGGGGGAGGGAGAGGGAGAGGGAGAGGGAGAGGGGGAGGGGGAGGGGGAGGGGGAGGGGGAGGGGGAGGGGGAGGGGGAGGGAGAGGGTTTTCAAAGGTGCAAGAGTTTTAAAGGAGTAGTGGGAGGGGTGATGGTCGTGGCCCTAGCCGATTGGCTGAGGTCAGGGTCCTGTTCCCTTCCAAGGTGGGAAATAGGTGTCTCTAGCTTTCAAGGCAGGAAACAGGTGTCTCTATTTGGGTGGATACGGGTGCTCTAAGGATTGGTCCCAGCTGGTCTAGTGAGGGGTGGAATCCTGATTGATTTGGTCCATCTTCTACTTCCTAGTCTTTTGGAGTCCCGATTTGCCCTGACATGGTGAGCACAGCCATCCAGTGACCTGGTCAACACGGCGATGCTGGCTTTGGAAGGAGGGACAGGGGAAGGGAAATGGGGCCCCTGGCTGCTAAACCCTCAGCAACATTGTGTGGAAAATGAAAGCAGGTCGGGCAGCAGAAAATCAGCAGGGACCCGGCAGAACCGTGGAAGCACCAAGAACACCCAAGACATTGGGAAAGGAGCCACGTTGCCTGTCGTAAATGAGATCTGAATTTCAGGACATTTTTACTTACCCTTAAAGGAGAAATCATCCCCAGCAAACAGGAAGACTTGGCAACACAGGAAGATTAGTCACTACTGTTATTACAGATACTGTTATATTGTAAGGCATAAACACTTCAGTATTTAGATGTGTAGACTTAGCCGGTCTCTTCTCTCCAGGCGTCAGTTTGATCGTCTATAGATTGATGAGTATGACCATATAATATCTAAATCTAATAATCTAATAATCTAAATCTAAAAATATCTAATATCTAACCAACTATAATGGGTTATGATGCTTGGAATTTGGAAAGGAAGGGGGAAATTTCTGGAGAAACCAGTAAAACTGGATATAATGAACGGGGGGAAGTAACAAGAGGCAGCAAAGGAGAGGTGAGGTTGAAATTCTTGAGTAGATATGATAAAGTCACTTGTCAGGAATAACTCTTCTAGGGTAACCAACCGTCCCCACTTGCCTGGGACTGCAGGGGATTCCTCCATCACGGTCACCGGAACAATAAATAGGATTTTCAGAGGTGACTCAGGTCAAAATAAAAAAAGAAAGAAATAGATAGTATATCATTCAGTGTGCGTGCTTCCAAAAGTCCAGCCAGACATGTAGTATGTATGACAACTTACCACGACAAATAGAGGGAGTGAATAAATTCTAAGATTATTTAGCAAGTTTACGCAGATCTAAGAGTGAGTGCTCTTAGAACTGAGTTTTGAGTTATAGAAGAGAGTAGGATTTGCTTATTTGGCCTCAGGATCAGGGTACTCGTTTTTCACTGGCAACCAATAGTGTAAGACATAACCCCCTGTCCTCCCCTCCCTCCCTCACTCCCACCACCTTCTCCGTGGCTGGTTGGTTTGAACCCCTTTGGAGGAAGAAGTTAGGGGTAAAAATTGAGAAAGTTGTTTTCGTTGAAAGACTTTGTAAGATTCAGGGCTCAAACAGTGATGCCTCAGCACCCAAGTGACAAAGGACACGATTAAAGTAGGCAGAGAGGTTCTGTCCACTTCAGTAGGGAACCCGGCTTCCCTCTGGCTCCTTGAAGAGCATTACAAGATGGCAAGCCCCCTGTGGACATTGATGCAGTCAGCAATGGCAGGGGTGAGGACCCTCAGGGGACGCTTTGAAAAGTGGCATTAAGAATATATTTATCTACAAAGAAATGCGTATCGTTTTCTGGCCTGTTTCATTTGATCATAAAAGATGAGGTTCAGGGGCGCCTGGGCGGCCCAATCGGTTGAGCGTCTGACTTTGGCTCAGGTCATGATCTCACAGTTCGTGGGTTTGAGCCCCACGTCAGGCTCTGTGCTGACTGTTCAGAGCCTGGAGCCTGCTTCAGATTCTTTGTCTCCTTCTCTCTCTGCCCCTCCCCCATTTGTGTGTGTGCACGCTCTCTCTCTCTCTCTCTCTCTCTCATCTCAAAAATAAATAAATAAACATTAAAAAGAAAAAGAGAGATGAGGTCCATTTCACTCATGTTCTTGTAACTGTGATGTGTTTATATTATTTTTGACTCCGTATTCCATTGTATAAGCACACTGCAATGTATTTTTCCAATTTATTATGGATACACATTTGCGTTTCTAAGGTTTTTGCTGTGAACCACCAACGCTGCTATGGACATCTTTGTACACATAGGCCCTGGGCTGCATGCATGTGCATGATGAGTTTCTCTAGGACAGAAATTGCCAAGGTGCAAACATAACATATCTTCAACCTAACTGGATAATAACAAATTGTCTTATAAAGTGGTCCCACCTGTATGCTTTCCCCAGCTATCCCTGAAAAATTACATTTTTCACCAGCATTAAACACTGCCAGTTTCTTTCATGTATGCGACTCTGGAAGGTTTGTGATGGTATCTGGTTGTGATTTTAATTGTCATTTCATGAATTGCTAAAGGGGTTGAGTATTTTTTATGATGTTATTGACCATTGGGATCTTTATTAAGTATCGGTTCCAGCCTTAGCCCATTTTTTCTATGTGGTGGTTGTTTTCCTTATGATTAGTAGGAGGCCGTTATACATTCTGGATAATAGTCCTTTGTTGGCTGTGTATTTGGAACAAATATCCTCTAACACTCTGGAGGCCTGGATTGTTGCTTTTTATGATACGTTTATATGAAGAGGCATTCTTAATTCTAACATGATCAAATGTACCAATCTTCTCCTTGCGGGCTTTTGTCTCCTCTGTAAGAGACCCTTCCTGACATGTGATCAGGAAGATGTTCTCTTAGCTTATGAAACCATATTACCCTGTCTTCCTTACATTTATTTATTTGGAGAGAGAGAAAGCCCAAGTGGGAGAGGAGCAGAGAGAGAGGGAGCAGAGGATCCAAAGCAGGCTAAGAGCAGACAGCCTGATGCAGGGCTCCAACTCACAGACCATGAGATCATAACCTGACCCCAAGGTAGACATGTAACTGACTGAACCAGCCAGGTGCCCCTGACAATAAATCAGTTGGTGTTGGGGCCTGGCCGACTCAGTCAGTCGAGTGTGGGAATCTTGATCTTAGAGTTGTGAGTTCGAGCCCCACATTGGGTGTAGAGATTACTTAAAAAGAATAAAATCTTTAGGGGCACCTGGGTGGCTCAGTTGGTTAAGCCTCCAGCTCTTGATTTTGGCTCAGGTCATGACCTCATGGTGGAGCCTGCTTGGGATTCTCTCTCTCCCTCGCTCTCTGCCCCTTGCCACCCCAACATAAATAAACATTTAAAAAAATAAAATCTTTTAAAAAATCAGTGTTAATCTTCCAACTTTATTCTTTTCAAAGCTGTTTGGCCATTCTAGATTCTTCCACGTGACTATTAGACCAGTATGTCAAATGTCTACCAGCTTGTCTAAAAACCTAATGAGATTTTGATGCACAGTGTATCAAACCTAGACTTTACACTGGGGAGGACTGACATCTTAACAATATTGTTCTAACAAGTGAACTTCTTTAATTTCTCTCAATAGTATTTTATAATCTTCATTGTACAGGTCTTGCATATCTTTCATCAGTTTGCTAGCTAAGTTTTTCACATTTTTACTAGTTTGCTGAGAGTGTTTAACCAAGAATGGATTGTTGGACTTTGTCAAATGCTCATCCTGTGTCTACTGATATGGTTGTATGTTTATTTCTTTTTTAGGTTGTTAATATGTAAATTAACTGACATTCAAATGTTAAAGCCAATTCGCATTCCTGGGACAAACCCAGTTTAGTCATGGGTTTTTCATGGTCATTCTTTTTATATATTGTTGAATTTCATTTGCTACAAATTTGTTTAGAATTTTTGTATCCATGTTCTTGAGGGATATTGGTCTATAGTTTTCTGTTCCTATAGTATCTTTGGTTTGAATATCAAGACAATGCTGGCTTCATAAAAAGAGTTGGTGGGGCACCTGGGTGGCTCATTCAGTTAACCATCTACCTTCGGCTCAGGTCATGATCTCATGGTTCCTGAGTTCGAGCCCCACATTGGGCTCTGTGCTGACAGCTCAGAGCCCGCTTCAGATCCTCTGTCCCACCCTCTCTCTCTGCCCTTCCCCTGCTTGCACTCTCTTTCTCAAAAATAAATAAAAACTAAAAAACTAAAAAAAAAAAAGAGTTGGGAAGTATTCCCTGTTTTCAGTTTACTGAATGAATTTGTGTAGAATGGATATTATTTCTCCCTTAAATGTGTGGTGGACTACAACATCAATGCCATATGGAAATGGAGAGTTTTTTAGCAGAAAGGGCCCAGTTCAATTTCTTTAGTAAATATGAGGTTATGCAGGTAATCTGCGTCTTCTTGAGTGAGATTTGACAACTCATGTCTTTCAAGGAATTTATTCACGTCATCCATGTCTCCGTATGTGTTGACAAAATATTGCTCATTATATTCCTTTGTTATCTTTTAATATCTATAGAATGTGTGGTGATATCTCACTTCTCATTTCTGAAATTGGTAACCTGTGTCTTCTCTCTTTTTCACCTGATCGGTCTGGCTAGGGACTAATCAGTTTTCTCGATCTGCTTAAAATGCATGTAAGAAAATGTATTTTGGACTCTGATTTTTTTCCTATTATAATCCTGTTTTCTATTTCATTGATTTCTGTTCTGGCCTTTCTTATTTCTTTCTTATTTCTTGCCTTGTTTCATTTGTTCTTTTTTTTTCTTTTTTTTCATATTTTTATGGTGGAGACTGAAGTTGTTAGCTTGAGAACTTTATTCTTTTTAATACAGGTGTTAGTGTCTCAATTCAAGTTCCCCCAGAAGTACTGCTTTGATAGGATCCTACGAATTTTAGTATGTCGTGTTTTCATTTTCATTCAGTTCTGGATACCTTATAATTTACCTTTGATTTCTTTTTTTTTCTTTTTACCCCAGGGGCTATTTAGAAGTATATTATTTAGTTTCCAAATACTTAATCTCTCCAGATATACCTGTTATTGATGTCTAATGCAATCCAGTTTCATCATAGAACATACTTTGTGTGACTCAGATCCTTCTAAATTGAAGCCTATTTTATGGACAAGATTATTGTCTATCTTAGTATGTGTTTTAAAAGAATATATATTCTGGGGGCACCTGAGTTGCTCAGTGGGTTGAGCATCTGACTTTGGCTCAGGTCATGATCTCATGGTTCATGGGTTTGAGCCTGGCATCAGGCTCTGTGCTGATGGCTCAGAGCCTGAATCCTGCTTTGGATTCTGTGTCTCTGTCTCTCTCTGTCCCTCCCCTGCTCGTGCTCTGTCTCTCTTTCTCTCAAAAATAGATAAAACATAACAAAAAAGAAAAGAATACATATTCTGTTGTTGTTGGGTGGCGTGTTCTGTAAACTTCTACTAGGTCAAGTGGATTGATGATGTTGTTTAAGTTCTGTATATCCTTAGTGATTTCCTGACTACTTGTTCTATCGATTATTGGAAGATAAGTATTGGAATCTCCTATTACAGTTGTGGATTGGTCTGTTTTTCTCTTCAGTTCTATCAGTTTTTGCTGCACATATTTTATTTAATTTTTTTAAGTTTATTTATCTATTTTTTGAGAGAAAGAGAGAGAACATGCAAGCAAGCAGGGGAGGGGCAAAGAGCAGGAGACAGAAAATCCCAAGCAGGGTCTGCACTGTCAGCACAGAGCCCACTGTGGGGCTCAATCCCATGATCCTGGGATCACAACTTTAGCCGAAATCCAGAGGTGGACATTTAAACCACTGAGCCACCCAGATGCCCCATGCTTCACATATTTTTAAAGTCTCTTACCAGGTGCACTAATGTTTAGGATTATTATATCTTCCTGGTGAATTGACCCCTTTATCATTATGAAATAACCTTTTTTTTTTTATTTGAGAGAGAGAGAGAGAGAGACAGCACACACTCAAACAAGCAGGAGGGAGGGGCAGAGGAAGAATCTTAAGCAGGCTCCATACTCAGTGTGCCTGATACAGGACTCGATCCTACAACCCTAGGATTATGCCCTGAACTGAAATCAAAAGTTGGTGGCTCAACTGATTGAGCCACCCAGGAGCCCTTGAAATAACCTTCTTTATCCATGAAATATTATTACCTTAAAGGCAAGTTTGTTTGATACTGTAGTCCTCTAGGGGCACCTGGGTGGCATCAGACTTCAGCTCAGGTCACGATCTCACAGTTCACGAGTTCGGGTCCCACTTCTGTCTCTGTGCTGACAGACCAGAGCCTGGAACATGCTTCAGATTCTGTGTCTCCCTCTCTCTCCGCCCCTCCCCCACTTGTGCTGTTTCTCTCTCTCTCTCTCTCTCTCTCTCAAAAATAAACATTAAAAACAATTTTTTTTCATTTTCAAAGGAAAAAGGACAATATAGAAGTGCTTTTTACTTTTTATGATACTCCAAAATTAGGGTGGAGAACTTTTAGAAATCCCTGAAGATGAAAGAGGCCGTCTGTGCCAATCACTAGTTTGGTTGGTGTCATTTTGGGGGTCTGACTGGAGCCTTCCTGGAACTGTTCCTCTAACTCCACAAGCCCTTCCAGAAGTAGTGTGTGGTCAGAACTACGCCTCTGTTTATTTATCATTTTGAAATAAAATCAGAATTTCAACCTGTAAAAAAAATTTTTTTTTAAAACATAGTCCTCTAGTTTTCTTTTGATCAGTGTTAACATGGAATATAATTCTTATCTTTCTACTTTTCACCTAATTGTTTCCTTGTAAGTAGCATATAGTTATGTTATGCTTTTTTACCTAATCTGATGAGTTTGCTTTTTAATAGGGATATTTAGACTATTTCCATTTAATGGATTATTGAGGTAGCTAAATTACAATCTGTTATATTGTTATTTATGTTCTGTTTGTCTCATCTGTTCTTTGTTCCCTTTTTTCCTTTTCTACATCTTTTAGATGAACTATCTTTTATGAGTTCATTTTATTTCGTTCGTGGAATTATTAGCTATAATTCTGTGTTTTGTGCTTAGTGGCAGGTTTAGGATTTAAGGTACACAGTGTAACCAATCAAAGTCTCAATACAAAAGCCTTACTGTTCATTCAAGTTTATGAGCATTATTTTTATTTTTATTTTTAAATGGTTATTTATTTTTGAGAGAGCATGAGTGGGGGAGGGGCAGAGAGAGAAGGGAACAGAGCATCTGATAGCACAGAGCCCCTTGTGGGACTTGAGCTCACCAACCATGAGATCACAACCTGAGCCAAAGTAGGGCACTTAACCAACCGAGCCATCCAGGTGTCCCAGGAACATTATTTCTAATTTGACACTATTCTTTGGAGCATTTTATTCAATGTTAAAAGTAGAGCACACCAGCTAGGCTTTCTAAGAAGCTGTATTGAATGTCACTATATATATTGAGCCTGGATTTTCAGTGTAAATATCTGAGTTGTTAAAATAACCTGAATTGAACAGACATGGCTGTGCTCTTTGCTTTTGATGGGTGACTGCACCAAATGATGTCACTTGTGCCTCAGCAAAGCCACCAGACCCAAAAGTTAACTTACTATTTCCTGTGAGATAAATTCATCTGAAGGCCAAGATAGCTATAAATACACAGTGACTTCAGTGCTTGAAATTAGCTCAGGGAGGGAGGGTGAAGTAAGACAATTTGGTTAATATTTTCTTTGGAGATAAAAACCAGTAAGAGGCTTTATCATGGTACAGATATTTCAGGCAATTTGCCTAAAAGACAATAAGATTACTTCAGGTAATCCTGAACAGACGTGAGATCGGTTCCCACTACTATTTTTATGCTTTTCACAGCCACTGAACTGGAAAATCGTTATAATCATCATTATTAAACTTCTCTGTAACATAACATCACATTTTTTTGCTAGGTTGCTTGCTTTAAAAGTTCATCCTCCAATTCCTTATCACAAGAATGGAAGAAGACAATAATGGAATAACGTTCTGCCCCTTCTAGGTTAAGGGAAGATTTTTAAAAATGTGATAGGTTCAAATTTGGAACCAAACCCACAGTGAGGTTTGGATGAAGTTAGGGTTTAAAGAATCTATTGCACAAACACAAAGAGGAGAGACCTGATTCTTGGAGAAACTCATAATGAAAAGAAATAAAGATTTGCTACCAGCAATTCAGTAAGACATAATAGTGTGAAAATTAGAATGACAAATCTAAACAGCTGACAGCCTTGTTGCACTTGGCTCTGGTAGGATCCTTTCCAGAGAAATTCTCTCTTTTTTTTAAATTTTTTTTAATGTGTATTTATTTTTGAGAGATAGAGAGAGAGAGAGAGCAGGGTAGGGGCAGAGAGGGAGGGATACATAGAATCCGAAGCAGGCTCCAGGCTCCGAGCTTGTCAGCACAGAGCCCGACACAGGGCTTGAACCCACAAACTGCAAGATCATGACCTGAGCCAAAGTCAGACTTAACCGACTGGGCCACCCAGGTGCTCACAGCGAAGTTCTCTTTTCTTGTTGTGTTGTGCCGAGTCCATGAAAAACTGAATTGCACCAATGAGAAGAATGAAATTAGGTCAGACAGAATACACAAAAGAACTAGGGATGATAAGCTTGGAAAATAAACTGGGCAAGATACGATATTGTCTTCAGAATTTGAAGAACCGATGGAACACCCGAGTGGCTCAATCCATTAAGCGTCAGACTTCAACTCAGGTCATGATCTCATATTTTGTGGGTTCAAGCCCCGTGTCAGGCTCTGCTGACAGCTTGGAGCCTGCTTTGGATTCTGTGTCTCCCTCTCTCTCTCTCTCTGCCCCTTCCCTGCTCACTCTCTGTCTCTCAAAAATAAACATTAAAAAAAAGTTTTAAATATAAATAAATATTTAAAAATTAAAAAAAAAAGAAGTTGAAGAACGGTCATACAAAACTTTCATGACAGCAAGCGCTAAGATCCAAAAGAGAATGGTTCCAGCAGTTCTACGGGGCATGAAATACAGACATGACGGTCATTGGGATTGTCCAACAGATTGACAAGCTGCCCCGCAAATCCCTGACCCCAACAAGAATGCAATTGCTGTCTCCTGGTTTGGGTGACCCACTCTTAGAGATGCTGTAAAGGACTTCTCATTGGTTGGGGAACAGTACTAGAACTCAATGGTAATGCTTCTCAACCTTTGGTTTCAGGACCCCTTTACACTCTTAAAAATTACTGAGGACTCCAAAGAGCTTTAGTTTAATGTGAGCTGCATGAACCAATATTTGCTATATTAGAAAGGAAAACCAAGAAATGTTTTAAATGTTGATATATTCATTCATTAAAACATAACAAAAAAATAACCCCACTGCCTACAAGTAACATTTTTTTCTACAAAAATGACTTTATTTTCCAAAACAAAAAATGCAGTGGGGAGCGTGGCATGATTTTGCATTTTTGCAAAACTCTTCGATGTCTGGTTTCATAGAGGACAGCTGAATTCTCGTGTCTTCTTCTGCGTTCACTCTGTGGCAATATTGCCTCGGGAAACTCCGCCCTATGCTTGTGGGAGAATAAGAGCGAAAAAAGAAAATGCTGTCTTAGTATTAATTATGAAAATAGCTTTGACCCCAAGAACCCTCAGAATCATGTACAGCCCAGTCACACTTAAGCTGTGTAGAGTCTGAGATCAACCCAATTTATGGAACACGCATACTTTCCAGCGTAGAACAGAGCAGATCCTACTTTGGAAGAAAGCATCGACATATGAATTCCTCAAAATCCAAAAAGATGGTTCCTTATTTTTTTTTTCCACATCAAGAGGTAACAAAATCTTCAATTAGTAGAAGGTCAACACTCTTGACAGCACCATATCATTGGCTGTTATGAACTTGAATGAAGAAGCTTCTTAAAGAAGCTCTCTTGAAGGAATTTCATAACTGGGTCAGGTCAAGGTTAATATATCTATGAGGAAGTTGAAACTTGCAGTTGTCCGAAAAGCAATTTCTTGCCTCAGAAAGCTATCACCGATTTTAACTTACATGTAGTTTTCACTGTTTTCTCAGTTCTGCAGAAGCTTCGGGATAAGTATACTCAACCATGTTTACATTTGAGGAGGAAGAAACTCCAACTTGCACTGAATTTTTTAAACTAAATTTAAACTTACATGTTTTCTCAACACTAAAAATCATACTTTCGATCGTATTTATGAGAATGCATTTGCTTCTGTGTGTCCAAATTTCTATTTTTATAAATTTGTTAAAACACATACTTATACATTATGTGTAAAACCTCAGGCAGATTGAGATCAAAATGTTAGGCTAATTTATAAATGATAAAAGCTCATCTATCACCACTGAAGCTATTAAATTGACCTGTCTAAATATTTTTTTGTGTGATGTCATATTACAAAAGCCGAATATGTCAACAAAATCCATTTTGCTGCATTTTCGTACTTCTATGATATTTAATCTCGAAACAAGCCAAGCTTATGGTCTAATCCACAGCTTATTCTAAGTAATTGGATAATAATTACAATATTTGTTTAGTAAAAAATGAAGTTGTCTAATCATTTTCCAAAAAGATCCAACTCCCTAAACTCCCTTTGCTTTTTCTCATTTGTTGTTAACAATTACCCGGTTTGCCAGTTTCCACGTATCTCTCCCGTGCTTTTCTTTACCTACTCATCTGATTTTTTCCCTACTATTGTGATCCGCTTCTTAGGCGAGGCTGCACTTCAATAATTCAATTCTTTAAAATTTTTTCCACGTAGATTTTTCCAACTCAAACTTTCATATTTCTACCAATCGAAGAGAAAGCCTTCTTTGGAATGTTGGGTCCCCAAAATCACACCTACCAACCTGCTGACGAGCCTCTATGGGTCTCATCAGCATCTCAGAGATGAGACAAGGTGAAGATATTTATTGAGATTTTGAATCTGGCCTTTTGAAGGAGGAAGGGGTGATGATTGAAGCTGGATTCAAACTGGGGAAAAATTGTGTCATAACAGAGTTGGTTCAGTGGGTCCAGCAAGGTAAAGATTTTGAAGATAGTGTTCAGAGATCGTTGGGGTATAAACTGTCATTTGCTGCTCTGTATTAAAAAGTTGGGGGGTCTTTTAGGAAGTTCCTGAAATGAACAATATAGTTATCTGCAATTTTTATCTTCCTGGGCAAGAGTCTCCTCGTGAAGAATGCTCGAGAAGAAAGTAAATCCATATTAACAAAGATCATAAGTTGTGTGGTATGGATGGTTTCAGTTATCAATGTGCTTCAGAAAGCCATATAACTTTTGTAGAGAAAAGGATGCTAATATATAAATATTTTAATAAACTATTAATGTTGAACATGTATCATAAATAAATGATATAAACTATAAAAATAAATATACTTAGAAATATCTGTTGAGTTGAATGCTTGAAAACAATCCAGGTGGGAAGGAGAAAGTGACCAAGCGGCCTGATTCTGTCTCCCATGTTCCTCCTTCCTCTCTGAGCTCTAATATTTTATGCCTTTGTCACCACCATCCCAGATCCCCAAGCACAGTTTACAATTCCAGCCCAAGTTGGAACAAAAATATCCTTTCTTCTCAATTCCCTGGCATAGCTAAGTTAGGCAAGAATTTTAGAAATTATTGCTAGCTACTAAGAAAACATTGAGAGAAGTGAACAAAGACATAACCCCAACACTCAAACAAAAGAATGACACCTACAATAACCATGGTATGTTCACTCACAACAATCAGTGCTGAGTAAACAGAACCAACCGTTTACTTAGTAAAAATTCCTTGGTTGTTTCTTTAAGGCAGCATTGCTGATACTACTTGAATCACTGCTTAACCATGAACACACTCAGATTTTCTGAGATCATTCCCACAGCAGCCCACAAGATGAAGTAGTTCCTTTGCCTGGCATTCAAGACCTATGCAGTCTGAGTCACTCTACCTTTCCAGCCTCTGTCCCTTCTCTTTCCCCAGTACCTCCCTGACCATCTGCCAAAGCACTTGCCATTTTCTGACCCCAGCATCTTTATTCGTGACCAGGCAACTTGCTTCTTGTAACCACTTCTTAGAATGCCCTCCCCAAACACTCGGCATGATGCTGCCCAACCTCAAGGCCAGGTGTAAATAGGACCCCCTCTGTGAAAACTCTCCCACCCTCCCACCTCTGCATTTCTATCACCCCTGCCCCATCATCTCATGGTGAGCTCTGGATGTCTGCTCTAGGCTAAGTTGTGAGCTCCTGGGGCCCTCGCTGGCTGGTGCATGGTGCAACACACATTGGTTGAACTCTATTGATTTGACTTGGTTTGGTTTGATCTAACTGTATTTAAGCCACTTTGCACACTACTATGGTTTTACTGTACTTTTAACCCCTGTGGTGGTTTCCTTATCACATTACAGGGTGAGTAGACACATAAGAAAAATGGAAGAAAAATAAGAACACTCAAAAAATTTAACCTACTCTCTATCAGAGTTGTTTTTCTCTTTTTTTCTGATTTCCAGGGAAGAGATGAATAGAATCTTACTTAAAAACAGATATTTTCCATTAATAAAAAATCTCAAAACAAAATTTTTAAATTTTTAAAAATACTACTAAATATTTAGTAATACTTTACTAAATAGTGAAAATACTAAATAAAGTATTTTTAAATACTACTTTTTTTTTTCACCTTAAGTATAACTACCTCCCTTCCTATAGACAATTGATCTTGGATGTTAGGAATTAATTCAAGGAAGAAACATAGATTCCATTTTATGTGGTCTGAGACTCATGAATGTCTCTCTTATCTTTCCTTCCAGATAGCTGACTGGAGCTGGGAAGGTATGTCAGGTAAGAGGGAGTCTTTGTAGGCTGATCATAGTGTTTCTTATCGTAAAAAAAGAAAAAAAAAGTTTTTTTTTCTACCTGCCTTTCACTTCCCCCATCGTCTTTGAGAACCCCTGCCTGCCTTCCTGAGCTCTCTTTTTTTTTTTTTTTAATTTTTTAATTTATTTTGAGAGAGAGAGAGAGAGAGCAGGGGAGGGGCAGAGAGAAAGGGAGAGAGGGAATCCTAAGCAGACTCAGCACTGTTAGCACAGAACCCAGTGCAGGGCTCAAACTCAAGAACCGTGAGATCATGTCCTGAGCTGAAACCAAGAGTCAGATGCTTAACTGACTGAGCCACCCAGGCGGCCCCTCTTTCTGAGTTCTTCTCTTCAGTACTTATGACAGCTACAACCCTCAGGTCCTGTGGGGAATAAGCTTAGGGATTCCCTGAGCTTGCACTGATGGGCTAACAAGGCATAAAGAATTAGAAAGCCATAGGATGTTCACAGCCACGTTTGGGTAAACAAGATTAGGTAAAGTGGGCAAAGGCCTCAGTATAGGACAAAGATAGAGGAATAGGGAATCTCATCCAAGATGAGGTAAACAAGATCAGGAATTTAGGGCAGAAACGCCCCCCAACTTAGTACAATAGCAAAAAGCTGCTTTCACAAGAAGGAAGGACCAAATTAGGTAAAGAGGTAAATAGGGCTCTAGACTGCTGTGAGGCAAAGTTGCCCAGAGGGGAACTAATGAGTAAAAGAAAGGTGCCTTGTTGATCCTGAGGTAGCATGTTCTGTCTTTCTTGTCCCCTAGACTAGTTTAGGTAAACACAGGTGGTACCTCACATCTGCTGTAAACAACTTTCCACCCTGCGCCAGGATTTTGTTTTATATTGACCCAAACCCCTAACACCGCATATCTTCAAAACCCCCTTTCCCTCACACCCATGGGTTAATGTTTACAATTTCATTGTCTCTTTGTGCACACCCATCACCACGTTTGTAAGCCTTCTGATCCTAATAAAAAGGGAGGAAGGATACTTCTTCAGGGCTCTTGTCTTCTCCCGGACATTAGCCTCTCTTGCATTTTTAACCCTGCATCTTGTTTTCTTGCTGGACAAGAAAGAACTCCAGACCCAGAGTCTGTGACAAGGTCCCTTAGCTGATAATGTGAATCAATTATCATCAGCCAGTGCAGCTACCATGTTGCACAGCCCTGAAAGAGGGTCTAGGGGAACAAAGGGAGGAGGACACAAACTTTTTATGGTGTTTTGTCTTGGCTATGGCAGACATGACGCTGGGGAGAGGGCTCCCCATTGCCTTCCCAATACCCAAGTAGAAAGACCCATAGATCCACCGAGGTGCAGGTAGACCTCCATTAAGATCATCTAAACCTTAAATCCCTGGGATAATAGAGGCCCTCCTCCATTGAGGCTGAAGGTCTCCATCGTATGTTATACCCATGCCTTCCAAAATTCTTTCTTCAGAGAAATGAAAGGGGTAAGATTTGTCCTTGGCCACATTTCCTACATGGTTAGGAAAGCCCACAACTGGATAAGGCAAGTAGCTAAAAAATGACTTAGAAAGGAATCCATTATTCGTGTTGTTTATAACAATTTATATACCGTAGTACTTCATCAAGAAACACTTCTTTTCACTAAGAAACAAAATATAACCTAAGATTAAGTACAGAAGGTATCGCACGTATTTTTGGTATCACACATTCATATTAATCATTTTTACTTTCACTAGTAATACTCTAATATTATGTATTATGTACATATCTGTATCCAGATCTGACCCTTTAATTTTTTCTTTTAGTTGTCAGCTCGATCTTCCTTAATCTTTATTCCATTACTCAGGAATTCCGTCAGCTTTCAAGGTTTTTCTCCTTTGATTATAAAGGGTAGAAAAAAGAAAACCCTGAGTTTCTCCTTGCAGAGGATAAATAGAAGGGCTGACTGATGTCTGATGCCTAGAATGCTCGGTGACTCTCCCATGTCATAAATAAGACTGTTGACTCTAGAAACAGAAAGACCTGTAGATTCTCAGTTTAGTCACCCGACAGTTTGTGGCCTTGGGAAAACTCTGAACCTCCATTTTTTCATCAGTAAAACAAAAGTTATGAGAAACCTATTTCCCAATGACTTTGTGAGAGCTACACGAGATAGCACATGTGACACACTTACTCTGACCACCATGACTAGATTAAATGACACAAAATGGACATTTTGTATTTTACAAAGCTGACTATTTATAAGTTAGCTTTTATGGTTCAATATTATGTTAGCTAGTAAGATGCAAAAGTGGAATCCAAACCCCAATCTTCTGGTCCCAGCCTTCTGCATTTCCATACCATGTTAACTTTCATTGTTGGTGAAACTTAGCTTTAGATGACAGGTGCTGATCATAGAATTATGAAGCAGCTTAATACAGGAGACGTGTGAAGAGAATAACTATTGAGAGTGAGAGACAAAGAGAAGTTACAGAATTGGTGCAAACTTCTAGACTTTACAAATATAATGATCACCCAGCTATCCTGCCTTTCCTAAGAGCAATGAGGTATATATAGTGAAGACCCTGGTGACCTTCCTTAACCTCCATGTCATTGGTTAGGAATTGTGAGGGTTAATTTAATGTGTTAACTTGTCTGGGCCATGGAGTGCCTAGACGTTTGATCAAATATTATCTTTGTCTATAAGGGCGATTACATTTGCCTCGGTAGACTAAGTAAAGCTGATTGCCCTTCCTGATGTGTGAGTTGGGACGAGGCAGGGGCGGGGGGAGTGGGAGGGACTCATCCAATCAATTAAAGACGTGAGTTAAAAAAAAATAAAAAGACTGAGCAAGAGAGAATTTTGCCTCCCTGACTACTGGAGCTGAGACATCAGTGTTCTAAGTAGAACTTACATCACCGGATCTCCTGGGTCTCCATCTTGCTGACTGCTGACTGCAGGTCTGTGCAGTCCATTCCCACAGGAGCCAATTCTTTATAATAAATGTTGGGAGAAAGATTATAATATCCATATTATATTATCATGTACCTATAATCTATATGTTGCATATCTATATAGATACAGATAATAGATATAAATATATTGTATGTATTGTATTCCCATTCTCTAGAAAACCCTTTCTAATACAGGAGTAGATAGCAAAGGTTCTATTAAGTTAATCGAGTTACCTTTAATAATACACTCTGAAGCTGCCATCCATAATTGAACGTAAAGGATTTTTCAGAGATGGTCCTGTCGCTGATCACTTTGTAGATTTAGACTTATTTTTTAAGTCCGAACACATGAACCCCTGATCTGTCATTAGGCAGCCAGCTTTGTTCTGTCTGTGAAGTCATGACTCAAATCAAAAGACTTCCTGTGAGTGAAAAGGGATGTGTCTCAGGTTTCAGTGGGGCAGTGCAATTCAAAAGACCTGCATTTGGGGGCACCTCGGTGGCTCTCTTGGTTAAGCGTCCAGCTCTTGATTTCTGCTCAGGTCATGATCTCACAGTTCGTGAGTTTGAGCCCCACATCGGGGTCTGTGCTGACAGCTCACAGCCTGCTCGGGATTCACTCTCTCTGCCCCTCCCCTTCTCTCGTGTGCTCTTTCTCTTTCAAAATAAATAAACTAAAAAAAGTTTTTTAATAATAATAAAAAAAGACCTGCATCATGATCCCAGACATCAAGATGTAGTACAAAACTGTAATCATCAAGACAGTATGGTCCTGGCACAAAAACAGACACTTAGATCAGTGGAACAGAATAGAGAACCCAGAAATAGACCCATAAAAGTATGGTCAACTAATCTTTGACGAAGCATTTATATCCAATGGAATAAAGACAGTTTCTTTAGCGAACGATGTTGGGAGAAGTGGACAGCCACATGCGGACGAATGAACCTGGACGACTTTCTTACATTATACACAAAATAAACTCAAAATGGCTGAAAGACCTAAACGTAAGAAGGAAGCCATCAAAATCCTGGAAGAGAAAGCAGGCAAAAACCTCTTTGACCTCGCCTGCACCAACTTCTTACTCAGCATGTCTCCATCTCCAGAAGCAAGGGAGACAAAACCAGAAATAAACTATTGGGACTTCATCAAGATAAAAAGTTTCTGGGGCGCCTGGGTGCCTCAGTCGGCTGAGCGTCCGACCTCAGCGCAGGTCATGAGCTCACTGCCCATGAGTTCAAACCCCGCATCTGGCTCTATGCTGACAGCTCAGAGCCTGGAGCCTGCTTCGGATTCTGTTTCTTTGTCTCTCTCTGTCCCTCCTCTGCTCGTGCTCTGTCTCTATCTCTCTCTCTCATAAATAAACATTAAAAAAAAAAAGAATGTTAGTTGTGCAATGTGCTATTGTCTATTGAAAGGAGTGTTGGCTTTGGATCTGTGCACATAGGTTCGTTAATCTTTTTGAGTCCAAGGATACTTATGAGCGAAAGATCCAAAGGTGAAAGAGAGAGAGAGAGAGAGATGATAGCCTTCTTTTGCAGGGTTTTGTGAGGATTTAAGGGGATAGCGAGTGAACGGTCTCTAGCAAAACTGGCAATGCATGTGCTTCCTTCTTCCTGCAAAAGCATAACTCTTGAAATTAATAAACCATTAGTTACTTTGGTGTTACTCTAAGTGTTTATTTTTAAGTAAAGAAATTAAAGAACCACCCACTCCCATGTTTTACCAAGGGATGTCCATGTTCGTCTTCTGCTGTTAGCCATCTCAACGCCTCTTCCAGCTAGACAGAGCTTCTGCCTCTCAACCCTTGTTGGCCCATTAGGAAGCTGTAAGTTTGAAACACAAAGGCCCCCAAGCTTGTATCGCAAAAAAAAAGTTGTTGAGGTTCATAGCTGACAGACACCTACTATCTCTGCTACTACGTGGTACTCAAGAGTATCGCGTAGTTGTGAACTTTCTGAAGATCTCACAGGACTGCGAAACAGATTTCTGCTGTGGACAGTTCGAGGGGACTGGAACAAGAAATTCTCAACTCATCATATATGCATAGCCCCATCACCATGACCCTTCTCTATTTACAGATCCCCTCTTACTAAGAAATCTTTTGGTGGGGCGCCTGGGTGGCTCAGTCAGTTAAGCCTCCGACTTTGGCTCAGGTTATGATCTCAAGGTTTGTGAGTTTGAGCCCCGCATCAGGCTCTGTGCTGACAGCTCGGAGCCTGGAGCCTGCTTCGAATTCTCTCTCTCTCTCTCTCTCTCTCAAGAATAAACATTAAAAAAAAAAAAGAAAGAAATCTTTTGGTGTAGATGAGTTAATGACATATTCCTCAACATGGTTCAAGCTCTTGGGAGGTAATTTTCTTTTTGGCAATGAAATAAGGGGGAAAGTGAAGGGATTTTCTAAAGTTCTTTAATTTCTATTCTCTTTGTGGCTCTGGTCTTGAGGAAGTTCCCTATCCCTCCGAACCCTAAAACCTCTCCTGTTAAGATAATGCCCACCTACAAGATTGAGTAATAAAACCAGAGGAATATAGGCTGCGCAGACGAGGGGATTCCACACACTGCCCCCTTCGCTCTAGAACATCTTTGACCAGACCCCACTTCAGGAGCGGATGATGCATACTTGTGACTGAACAGTGAATCGTAGGCAAAACTCCTTTGACGAGCTAGGCTCCCTGATCCAAGCTGGCCCTTGGTGACTGGTCATGCACTGGAAACACCCCTGCAGGGCGGATGCTCTGTATGGAGTCTCTGGAGTCAGACTACTTCATGCCCCATCACCTTGCCGTAACTTCACAACCTGTCCCCTTGCCATAGAAAACACTTAGCACATCGTCTTTCACGTGAGTCATCTCAGCGGGACCTCCATGTCACATTTCTCTAGAGTCTAGGTTGCCCAGGTAAGACAGGACATTCTGCTCTCGGGTAACCCTTTAGAGAATAACGTTCATTCCGTTTCACCAATCCCCTCACTGACTCTTCTTTAAAGATGGCGGAATGACTCATTAGGTGACGGTAGCACTTTTTCTGAATTTAAATCGTGCATGATTGGCACAGCCTTTTCTGAATCTGCTCATTCTCTCTGAGAGAAAGAACCCTGTATTCAGGTTACATACCTTTTCCACCAGGTAAATCACCTCCCTCTGAGAGGAAGGCACGGTGGTCCCACTTGACCTGACACGGGTAGGCACATTCAGTCCTGGGGGGCATGGCATGGAGGCCATCTCCAAGGCTCAAACCATACTTGCCAATTCCCACTTGCCAGAGACAAAGCTGATATTTTGATTTCCGTATGCCTGATTCTTGTGCCTACTGCTCAGAGTATTCTCCACTCAGGAAAAGAAGGGCAGCCCCCTCAAACTCTAACAGAACGCGATTAATATGTGTTGACTATGACTTTGACTCTTGGTTACCCAGAGATT
Source organism: Paguma larvata (assembly GCA_030068075.1). Classification (NCBI taxonomy): domain Eukaryota; kingdom Metazoa; phylum Chordata; class Mammalia; order Carnivora; family Viverridae; genus Paguma; species Paguma larvata. Next base: position 85,040,228 of record CM057834.1, on the reverse strand, counting down.
TCCATGCCATGACCATGCATTATGGCATTTTTCTGAACGTCACATAAGTGCGTGGTTTTGTTTTGTTTTGTTTTGTTTGGTTTGGTTTGGTTTGGTTTGGTCCAGCAAGCTCTGATAATAGAGAAATCCACCTTTAGCATGTGAGAGCAGCAAATCAGTTTATGAACTGGGTCACTGTTTTTTTAAGCTTAGCTCCAAGGCTGCCTCTCTGACATTTGTGATAATGGACACTGAAGAGGGTTTTTGCAAATATTAGCTTTTGTTTTCGCCCCTAAAATCAAAATCCACGGCTCATCTTGACTTGGGCAATGCTGCAATGTTAATGCCTCTTCCGTGCCAGGTTTAAATCAAGGCCCTGAACCAGGGTTACGCAAATGATTGGTATCTGTTCATTGAACGAAAGCAGGCTCATAAACCTTTGCCAGATAATGGTCCTTAAGAACAGGGCGTTCATCTCTGCCTCGGAGCAAGGTCATTATCATAGAGGACCTCTATCACAGCGAACCTCACCCAGACTCAGGGCCCTGCTTTCGACCAACCTCGGAGCTCCTTCTTATTGACTGTCATCTATGAGAATCTTTTTCATCTTTCCCTGTCTCGAGTCGGGGAGAATAACATGAACTATTTTCTAGGTTTCCGGTGGGGATTATTTAAGTTAATCCTTGTTAAGTGTTTGGAAAAATGCCTGGTAGGGAGTAAGCACACTGGTTCTGGAGTCAGACTGTCTAACTCCACCTGCCACCTACTTGGCCTCTGTAGGTCTTGATTTCCTCATCTATAAAACTGGTTTAACAGTATGTACCTCTTTGGGTGATTATGGTGCGTAAGCGAAATTATGTGTGCAGTCTGTGGCAAGCAGTAGCATAAATAAGATGAAAATCTTGTTCCTTTCTTCCTTTTTCTATAATGAAAAAGAAGTTTGGAAGAAGGCAATCCAGGTCTGATACTATAGCGGCCCCATTTAAAGAATCTGGGTTCTTTTTGTCCTGCTGTTTTACCCATGCTTTCTCATGATTCCGACTGGCTGCTTGAGCTCCAGTCACTACATCCACATTCCAGGCAGTAGAAAGAAAGAAGAGACAAAGAAGGGCTGGTATAACCCTTTACTAGCCACTAGGTTTACCAAAAAATGTTCTCTTAGAAAACTCAATTCCTGGGTCACCTGGGTGGCTCAGTCGGTTAGGTGTCCGATTTCAGCTCAGGTCATGATCTCACAGTACCTGAGTTCGAGCCCCAGGTCAGGATCTGTGCTGACAGCTTGGAGCCTGGAGCCTGGTTCCAATTCTGTGTCTCCCTCTCTCTCTCTGCCCTTCCCCTGCTCACGCTCTGTCTCTGTCTCTCAAGATAAATAAACGCTAAAAAATTAATTAAAAAAAAAAGAAAGAAAACTCAATTTCCTTTGCTTGGTTAGCAGAAATTAGAACATTTTCTCAACTATAATTTTACTTCCTATAAAACTTGGTAGACATTTTTCTGCATTAATAATCAAAATTAATCACATAGTTTCAAAAAACATTTTCCCCCAAATTAAAGATTTGCAGACAGTCTTACCACTCAATTTGGAAGGTCACCTAAGCGTTTTCAGTCTGTGGGCTTATAGCGTGTATTTTTAACAGTTACATTTTATGGAAAGCTGCTTTCTTAACGTTTTTGGGGTCAGAAACTCATACAAGGATCTAAAAGAAAACTCTTTGACACCTTCCTGGAAAAATGCACATAAAAACATCCTCCAAATCGTGCGTTAATGGATTTTTACTGCATCGAAAATGCATTTCCTTCACGGATCCAATATTTAAACATTCTCCTAAATGGTCACGCTTGGGACATTGTTTTGACCATGGGCTTTCCTTTCCTCTCCACAAAAGGAAAAACACTGCCTGAAGTTTGACCACGTGCTTCCAGAAGCCCTCGGTAAAGTCAGTGAGTTGGAGTGTGCTCCCATTGCTTGCTAGAATCTTGTGATTCCGATGGTGACTCAAAGCCCCGATTCTGATGAAACTGATGAGGCGTGCAGCAGTAAACAAGCCTTCTTTCAGGATTTTCGCAGAGTCGGGGAAATCCACACTGAAATGCAGAGCCTCCTCAGAGAGCGAAGGAACCCCTCCCCCACTCCCAAGCCCTCCCCGCTCGGTTACCCTGTTTTCACTCTTTCAGCAATTGTTATTGCTATGCAAAATCGTGGCATTCATTCATTTAAGGAATTTATTCCTTTTTAAAATACGGTACTGAAGTCTTATTTAGCATGATAACTGAGGAGGTTTCTTGGCTGCAGCTTTCAATTTTGAGCCTGAGGGGGATTGCTTCCTTTGACTCCCTCTGATCTTGCCAACCCCCCTCCCCAGGTCAGGCAGCTTAAAATAGTTTGGGGGGAGGAGAAGGGAGGAGTAGCTCTTCCACAGAAACTGCAAATCACTGCAAGTCCGAACTCCCCCTCAGAGGCCCCTGAGTGGCTTGGGCAGGGTCAGTTGGTTAAGCGTCTGACTCTTGGTTTCAACTCAGGTCAAGGTCATGATCTCCTGGTTTGTAGGTTGGAGCTCCGCATGGGGCTCCGTGCTGATAGTGCAGAGCCTGCTTGGGATTCTCTCTCTCTCTCTCTCTCTCTCTCTCTCTCTCTCTCTCTGCCCGTCCCGTGTGCACTCTTTCTCTTTGTCTCTCTCAAAATAAATAAATAAGCTTAAAAAAAAAAAAAAGGAAAAGAACTTCCCCTCCACCCCCTGCCCTCCCAGAAGGAGCAAATGTTACAAATGTTACACGTTTATCCATAGACCTCGGCCCAACCTCCCCGCCCAGATCCTTGTGCTTAAGCCTCCGGCTCTGAACGTTCATTTCGTGAGCGAGAGTGTGCTCCCTGGCAAACAGGGGTTCCCTGGCAGACAGGGGTTCCCCGGCAGCTCTCTTCAGAGGCGGCTGTTTTTTTCTCTGTCAATCCTCGTCCCAGTGAGGTGACTATCCTCCTTGGATACCACAGCTCACCGTCCCTTTACTGGGTCAGCACCCCCATGCTTGGAAGTGCGTGGCATCTCATTCCAGGCCCCACTCTCCCTTCCACTGACTTCCCTCTGTTGTCAGAGATGTTACTCCTCTCCACCGCCCCTTCTGGAATCATTTTCGGCAACTTTCAATATCCTCATAATTCTTGGTGCCTCTGATGTCTCAGGTAATAGATCTCCTCAACCGTTACCAGCTTTTCTTCTCTTTACTGCCATGACCGCTACAGCTACTACTATTCAATCTCAAATTTAAGGGGTGCCTGGTGGCTCAGTTGGTTGAGAGACCAACTTCCGGTCAGGTCACCATCTCGCGGTTCACCAGTTCGAGCCCCGTGTTGGGCTCTGTGCCGACAGTCTGGAGTCTGCTTCGGATTCTGTGTCTCCCTCTCTCTCTGCCCCTCCCCTGCACTCAGTCTCTCTCTCTCCAAAACAAATAAACATTAAAAAAAATTGTTTTAATCTCGAATTTAAGCATTCCTGCCTGATACCTCTTACCCCATTTTATCTCCTCAAACACTCCTGCATCATCGAGTCTTTGACACCATCGAGACCCCTAAGCCACTAACCTCGTCTCGTTTCCCTGTCTGTCACCACCTTCCTGGACAGTCAACATTTTCTCTTCCTCGATTCCCTCTTTATCCAGCTTAGATTCCACGATAGCTGGCAAATAAATTTTTTCTGTTCTCATTACTAAAGAGGATCCAAGACAATTCGTGTTCAGACAGGACAGACAATAGTACACACTCATAGCTGGGCCCCAGGGCTAAGTTAACGGTCTTGCCCTTTGTCAGAGCTCAGAAATATCTGGACTCACATTGATCTACTGTAGCAATGAAAACATGCTGATTGAACCGTCTGAGCAAGAAAGGGCTAGCACACTGGAGACCTGGAAAGAAACACGGATCCCAGTGGGTGGAACAACCCTGCCATAACTCAGGATGCATACCACACCAGGAAAATGTTGGGAGTCTGGTGGTTGGGGCATTCTGGGACATTCCAACCTAGTAAAGGAATGGACCAATTGTCACATCCTGCAACTACCCTGATGAAGTCGCTTTTGCCAGCAGACACAGAAAGAGTGGCATTAAATTATGAGCTCTGGGGCGCCTGGGTGGCTCAGTCGGTTGGGCGGCCGACTTCAGCTCAGGTCATGATCTCGCGGTCTGTGAGTTCAAGCCCCGCGTCGGGCTCTGTGCTGATGGCTCAGAGCCTGGAGCCTGCTTCTGATTCTGTGTCTCCCTTTCTCTCTTCCCTTCCCCTGTTCACGCTGTGCCTCTATGTCTCTCAAAAATAAATAAACATTTAAAAAAAAATAAAAAAAATAAATTATGAGCTCTGACTCTTGCTTAGGTTTGAGGCAGGGGTTGGGGGGGTGGGCTTCTCGCACCTTCTAAAATATACATGAGATCATGACATTCCCCTGTTCATGCTTCCAATATCTTCTCATCACATTCAGAATAAAACCGAATTGTTACATGATGGCCCTTTAAGGCTCCATGTGACCTGACCTGTGCCACATGGTCTCGCACTTTAGCGCCGTCTTTCATTACCGCCACCTCACTCCCTCTGCTTTCCCACACAGACTTCCTTGCTTCTCCCCTCCCAGCCCCCCTGCATGCACCCCGCCCCTCGCCCCCAGGTCCCGTACACGCACCACCCAGCTCATTCCACCCTCAAGGTCCATGCACGATGCTTTCGTCCACTTGAACGTGCCTCTCTGGATACGCACCAGGCTCACACTCCCTCTTCCACCTCCTTGTCAACACAGCCCACCCTGTACTCAGCTTTGTCCTTCGCTCCTTTCTTTTCTTCACACCCCTTATCATTTTCTGGCCAGAAATTATACTGGCTTGTTTTTAGATATGTTTACTGTTGTGCCCGAATTCTCAAATCCCCCCACAAGAGACCACCAGAGTCGAAAGTCAAAGCCAAGTGGCAAGGGTCGTTTTATTTCAGGATCGATCCCGTCCTTTCGCATACCGCTGCCAGTATGCAAAAAGGCCTCGAACATGGTTGGTACAGCGTTTTTGTAGACAGAGACAAATAGTATAGGAAGGTTTCAGGTTATAGGGTGACTGATTGGTCGATATTTGAAATACGAACATATGCTGCCCTCTGATTGGAGTTTCTTTGTTTGCTCTTTGGCGGGAAGTCTCTGTCTGTTATGTGAAAAAGTTAGTTATTTATTCTAATACATATCAGAAAAAGGGGAAGGGGAAGAATGTGAGGGAAGCAAGGTTCTCAAGCTAATAAATGTCTGCTCAAGCTAATGAATGTCCGAAAGGGGGAAGGGGAAGAATGTGAGGGAAGCAAGGTTACAGAAGTGAGAAATGCCAGATACTCAAACTAATACATGTCAGACTAGACTCAGAAAAAGTTTTACAATGTTTACAGCAAACAGTAAGCAAAACAGAATACTCAGCAATTGTATTTCTTATTAGCGGTCCACAATCGGCAGAAGGCCAGGGCAGCTATCTTTAACCCGGTATCTGTCCATTGATTTACAGAAAAAGAGAACTTAGCTTCAAACTAAGGCAGAGCTGCCATTTGGACATAAAATTTAAAACCACTCTCTTCATTTACTAGCTATCTCTCCCTCTAGAAAGGAAGCTTCATGTGGTCAGAGACTTTGTTCTCTTGATCTCTGTAACCTCAGGACTTAAAACAGTACCTGGTGGTATTAAGTACTCAGTAAATATTTTTTTTTAATTTTTTAACGTTTATTTATTTTTGAGAGACATAGAGACAGAGCATGAGCAGGGGAAGGGCAGAGAGAGAGAGGGAGACACAGAAACTGAAGTAGGCTCCAGGCTCTGATGAGCCATCAGCACAGAGCCCGACGCGGGGCTCGAACTCACAGACCGTGAGATCATGACCTGAGCTGAAGTCGGCCGCTCAACCAACTGAGCCACCCAGGCGCTCCAAGTACTCAGTAAATATTTATAAGATAGATGAACGAATGCGTTGAATGAACACAAGAGCCAAACTTGCTAATACCCCATATGCTTTGCTTTGCACAGAGATCTTTTCTTCTCGTAGATTTTCCCAGCAGAGGTATGGACTTGGCCATGGAGAAGGAAACATGGAGGACAGAGCTGGCATCCAAGAGGTTATCCGTCGCCTCCCGTGGGTCTGCGCTGATGGGAATGACCAGCTGCTCCCTGAGCTGCCGGACAATACCAGAGCCTGTGTTAGCAATTCCGTAGCTTCGCTGCCCTCCACTCACCCCCGCTGCCACCAAAAACCGGCACCCCAGGTAAATTAGGAGACCCCTCAGTCTCACCAGTAACCTACTCCCAGATCGGAGTGCAGGAGACTTATTTATTTGCATTGCAAGGCCATTGCCCTGCAATAATGTAGAGGCAGGTACCTCTCCCCTCTTGCCACCAAGCATCCTAAGTCCCCTCATCAGAAAGAAGAAGCCACAGAAGATTCTCAGCCGTGGGGAGAAAAGGGGGTAGAGTGACTGCTGCAAGGGAGGGGAATGGTGCAGAAGCATACAGATGCTCACGCACGTCGCACGACAGTCACGGATCACTGCGGTGTGGAAAAAACGACGGCTCTGTGTGAATAACTCCGCCTCCGTGGGTTGTCTTTTTGTATTATTATTATTTTAGTTTGATGCTCTTAGGCGCTGCGAGGCAAATGAGGAGTTTGCCTCAATGCAGAATTTAAGGGAGGGAGGGCCCCTAAAGTCTCAGTAATCAAAATGAATTACGTTTTAATACAGTTTTTTAAAAATCTAAATTAATGCAAGAAGAATCCATGATGAACAAAATATCAAACGTTTAAAGTATGGCTACTTACGGGGCGCCTGGGTGGCTCAGTCAGTTAAGCATCCGACTTCGGCTCAGGTCATCATCTCATGGTTCGTGAGTTCGAGCCCCACATCAGGTTCCATGCTGACCGCTCAGAGCCTGGAGTCTGCTTCGGATTCTGTGTCTCCCTCTCTCTGCCCCTCCCCTGCTTGTGCTCCATCTCTCTCTCTCTCTCTCTCAAAAATAAAACATTAAAAAAAAAAAAGTATGGCTACTTACGAACATCTTGGTTTTGGGCAAATTAATATTACCGAACCTCAGTTTCTTCACTCTGACAAATGGGAACAGTCACCGTCTTTGGCAGGAGTTTGTAAGGATAAAGTCAAGTAATGTATCTGAAGTGTCTAACCCATAGAAGGGACCCAGAAAACAGAGAGTGCTATTAATCACAGAGACGTATTGAACAGCTGTGCTAAAAATGACAAAATGTTTTTCTTTCTTTCCTTCCCTCTTCTTCTTCCTCCCCTCTCCATCCTCCCACCCTCCTCCTCTTTCTCCTTCTCTCTTCCCCCTCTTCCTCCTCCTCCCCTCTTTTCCTCCTCCCCCTTTTCCTCCTCCCCCCTTTTCCTCTGCCTTCTCCCACCCTCTTCTTTTTCTCCTTTTCCTCCTCCTCCCCCTTCGCCTCCATTTTCTTGTCATTCTCCAGTATTTATGAGGAAGTTTAATATTGACAGTTCTCTCAATAATGTTTGCCATCTAAACTTCATCTCGCAAACAAGTATGAATAAATATTGACCGGAGCTAGGTCCGAGGTTAACCGGTCCGAGGTTGACCACCTCCACTCTGCAGCAGGGGCTCAGGCCCCTGGCTCCCTCATTCCTTCCCCTTTGCCTCACTGCCTGCCTCCCCCTCCTCCCAGCTACCAAAGGGCCAGTCTCCGTTCTCATTCTACAGTTAGGACTGCTTGGCGAGGGTTCGGAAGGACAGAATGGGCAGGGGCGGGGAGAAAGTCCGTTTTGGGGGCAAGGCAGACATACTCACCCCGGGGACTTCTCCTGGAGCTGTCACCATGTCCTTTGCATGCGGCTGTCATAATTTTCCTGTTACCTAAGATGAGGAGCAGTGGCAAGACCACAGAGTGGATGGAGGGCAGAGGTTTTCCAACTGCAAGCCACCAACTGCTGGTGGACCATGAAATCATTGACCACGGAACCACGGAGTGAATTGTGATTGAAATCAGTGCTAAAATAATTCAGAATCTGCAAAATCAGAGTATGCCACACGTGACAAGGATGGGAATTGCTTTGTCGATCTTTTGTTTCTGTTCTATCCACACGTATGTGTACTGTGTCACACATAACGTATTTCTTCCTGCGAGTCACAGGGAAATGATTTGAAAGGCCCCAGGGGAGTGGTTAAGAGTGTGGGTGCTATAGTCCAACTCCTTGGGTTTAAATCTTGACCGCGCCACCTACTTGCTATGAGACTGTAGCAATTTACCTTCTTCTCTGTGCTTCGTTTTCCTCATATGCAGAATGAATGGATAATAGTACCCACTGCAATGGGTGGCAATGAAAATTAAGTGATTTGATGCAAATAATGCCTATAGAATAGAGCCAGGCACAGAGCAAGTTCCACAGACAGTAGTTATTATATTATTACTCTTGGCAGCAGCACCTCCATGAAATGTATGTACAGTGCCTAAGACGCCGCCTGAAACATGATAAAGGCTCAACAGTTGTTTGCCCTCGTGGGAGAGACTTCTGGCGCTGCCTATATTCCACTATATTCTGTTCTCCTCTGCTTTCTGGCACACAAGAAGATGACACGTCCCCATCCCAGTGAAGACAGGCAGGACCCTGTGAGGAGGTCTGGCCAAGAGACTGTAGACGGGACCGAGGTATGCCACTTCCCGGCCTGAGCAGTGAAGTGCTCATTCGCTCATTCGAGACTCCCCAGTGCTCTTTTGCTCCCCTGACGCAAAGCCTGAAGACTCGGATTGGGACAGCAGTGCGACAAGGTTGTCGAGCCTCTAGGCTAGGTCCTTGAGGGACTATGTAAAGCAGAGCCTACTGCCCCCTCAACCTCACCAGCCTGGCTTGGATGGGCGGACTGACAGCAGGTAACCCTTGTGTGTTTGTTTATAGCAGGTTTATCAAGATCTAGCTCATATGCTGGAATAGTCACCCTACGAAAGTATACGATCCGGTGGTTTTTCATATATTCGCAGTGAGATCAGCGATCACAGAACCTTGAACGCCAGGTAAGGGGTTTAAGTTGTATCCTATGGGAATTGGAGAGTTAATAGGAAAATGTCTTTTCGTTGCAAAAGGCATTTAATTAATGATAGTCTGGCAAACAGTATTTGCGTTTCCTTTGGCTTCTTTCTAACTTTATCGATATGCTAAATTTTTTTCCATGCTTATAATGAGACCATATTTCCCATTTTGAACTCTACCGTCACCTTCGTATTATTCCATGTATACTTTTCTCTATGTTTTTTCATTTTCAATGGCTACATCATGACTATTGCCATAGTTGAACACTTACCAGTTTTATTTTATGTGGTTAGGACTGTTTTTCTCACACACACACACACACACACACACACACACACACACACACACACGAGGCAAGTGAAGTGCCCAGGGTGTAAAGCTTGAGGAGGATGCATGTCCAGGGCACATCTGAATAAGATCTCACTTTCCTCACCCGAGTCCCAGGCCTATTTTCTGCGTGTCTGCCTGGGGATGCTTCCTTTAAATTGTTCCCTCAGGATGAGATTACTGTTTCTTAAAAGGGGCTTACCAGTTCAGAACATGGAGATTCTTACCGCTCTTGATATGAAGTACTAGAATGTTTCTTGGAAGGATTCCGCTGAAGGTTTCTCGAAGCATAGTTTTGACATGTGCACAATGGCATCTTACAGAGGTTCCACAAGCAATGGGGCAGTTAGGAGCCTATCGCGACATATTCCGATGATAGTAGTATTGTTGCTATAGAACATCCCACACACACCCCCCCCCACCTACTTTTCGCATTTGAAAAGTTGGTTCACATAACCAATACAGACTACGCAGAACTTTAGCTATACATTCATGCAGTCAGCGTCCATACTCAATCACCACAGAAACAGCAACGAGTCTTTCATATTGAGTCCACGTCCCTAACAGACGACCCCTCTGTGTTACACCAACCTGGTTATTTAAGGTCTATCATTTTCCCAAGGGACTACCTTTTGGACAGCAACTTTTGGAAGTAATCTCTATGTCAATAGAAATCTTATGAAAGAAGAGTGTTAGCCTACTGCTGTTTAACCACAAACCAAGTTCCCAGCTTAAGGTTCTAATTAAAATTCTATCATTTGGGGACAAATCAGATCCGAAGTTGCCAACTAACATGTTTTTTATAAAAGGTAAATGGAAAAGGATCTGGGCTAGTCTGTTGGGTACAAATTTTTCCTAGGGAGCACTTTTCAGAAGTCATTAAGTGGAAAATCACCAGAATGGAGGTTAGTGAGGCCTGGTTCCTGAGTCATTGCCCACAGAGGTAGTTCTCAATCTTGCATCATTTGGAAAGATGGGAGAGTGACGAAGCAGAAAGAGCAGGTTTGGGGTAGGATAGAGAATGGTGGAGAGAGGTTGTTGAAAAGAAAACCAAAATTGTCTTCAAAGTTCCTCCAGCAACTTTTCTTTTGTTATCTTGGAAAATAATGTCTTCTTACCTACCAGTTAAGGCTGATCAATTTATTATTTAGCACCTCCTAATTTGAAATACTTGAAATTACAATATTAAAGGTAACTTTTCTTTTGTGAGTTTCTGTCTACTCACTCTTCTAGAGAGTTCTGCCAAGTTAACTCTATTGAAACTTGCTGTTTTGATAAGAGTCTTATTTTGTGAAGACCAAATGTCTTCCATGTATTCTGGACCAAGCTCATCAGGTATTCCTAACCACAGGAGATGCTGAGTTTTGTTGGAAAGTTTGTTGAACCACATTCAGTGGTACAGAAAAAACACACACCTAGTGTAGGATGCCAAGATAGCCCTAGGCAGCTACAAACAGGCTGTGTAAACTCAAATATCCAGAACGTGTTCTGCCACAAAATTGCAAGCCATTTCTCTGACAGGCACCTTTCTAAAATCCAAGTGCACTAAACCATACCGGCAGTCAGTACAATTCGTATTAAGGATAGGACATTTGACCAATTCTCAAAGTGCATGATTAAGCTTGGACAATACACAACTGTATCCTTCTGGGCTCTTTAAAAAAAAAAAAAAGAAACCCGATCCCCTTCCCAGTCTACTTATTTATAGGAGGTCTGTTAACTTTCGCTTAACCATTCCTGTTTCCACGTGCTCCAGTGTTTGGTGAGATCTCTACCGCCGCGTGGGGCGTGCGTGAGCAAGTGGAGCGGAAGGAATCCGGTCGCTCTAGGACCTAGTGGAAGAAGCTTCCTTGAGTAGCCTCAGTGCAGGCTGCGGCGCCCCCAACCTCAGCGCAAGCCGGCCAATCAGAAGCCGCCTTTGTGCAGCGGCGCGCCAATCGTACCCGCCCTTTCTGCCGACACTACCGGCTATTTAAAGGTCTGCGCCGAGGCCAGCGTGGCGCGGTCGTGGGTTGGGGGTCTGCGGAGCTAAGCGGTCATGGCCAGCCATCTCGTGCTCTACAACGGCGCCAAGATGCCCATCGTCGGGCTGGGCACCTGGAAGGTAGGTGCCCTGGGGGGCGCAGCCTGGGGCCGGCCGGGACATGCAGTAACCCTGAGCGGTCACTGCCGCGGACGCCTGGCTCGAGGAGCCATACTTAGGCTTGCTCGGCCCGGGAGGGACGGAGAGGGGACCGGGGCACGCGGCGCGGGCATGCCGTCCCGGGCCGGGGGCTTGTTGGGGGTGGGGGAGGGGCCTGCTCCTGTGGACGCTTGGCGGGTGGGATCTCCCCAGGCCGCACCTGGAATCCACTCCCAGCTGGAAAATCACTGAGGGGGTCTTCCCGGGCCCTGCCGCTCTGCGCGGGGGATGGGAGTCGTGGGGAGTTGGGGAGACGCGCCGAGCTCGGCGTTCCCGTCTGCACCGCACCTGTGCATCCGCGCCTTTGTCTCTCTACTAGTTTGTCCTTAATTGTTTCCCTTTTCACTCTCCCAGGAATAAGCACTCTAAGCCCGGAGACGGCAGGTAATTAAATTAGCTGCCACGAGTTTGCCCAGGATCCAACTATCTCCCTGTCCCCAAACACGCAACGCTGACCGCCTTGTAGCCGGGCTTGCCCTTCTCGGGGGTGTGGTATGCGAGGCGGACCTTCGCAGAGAATCTGGGCAAGGGTGGTTACCGCCCCGAGAAAAGCTATTAGCTGGCGTCAGAATTAAAATGGTCTCCGGAAACCTTCCCACCCCTGAAATCTTTCCCCAACCGCCCTAAGAAATGGATAGGCATAAAAAGGCTAGCCCAATTATCTGAAAATTAGGGGGCCCAGAAAGGTAGTATTATGGGCGCCGGGACAAACCCCAGTATTTTTAAGCCGCTTATAAGTTAGCTTGGGGTATTATATAGTACATGCTACAGCTGTGACCCCGGTTGTCCCAGGAACTTTGAGTATGGGCTTGGGCACTGCGTATTTACACACTGACGACAGCGCAAGAGACAGGAAGGATTGAGTGCACCGTGGAATGGATGGAGCTAGAACAGAGGGTGGTGTCTACCTGTTCCCTAAGACTTGCAGTTGCAAATTAGTAAATATAAGGTAAATAAAAAAGGAGGCATGGAGTTGCCTCACACAGAAAGTGTTTCTTGGCGAAAGTAATCAGAGTATATGTAATTTGTGTTTCCTTGACGAAGTCCAGTGGTGGCTCTAAGGGTAGAATTAACTCAGGACCGTGATACCAGGTTCATTTTCATCTGTGGAAGGTTATTCTCTTTGGGATGGATGTGAAAAGACCTTTTCTTGGCAATAGTAAGTTAGTGTGTGTAATGTTGCCAGCAAGGCACACAAATGCATGTCTAACTTGAACAAAAGTACCGCGAGACAGTACTTTACCAGGTGAGATGAATCACAGTATTTTTATTCTGTTTTGTGTTTTCAGAAGTTCTGTTCCTGACCTTGACCTGTCATTTGAAAATTGCTGCTCTGGGGTATACAGAATAAAAGATGTTAAAAAAGGGTTTTAAATCATGGCACCGGAGCACTTAATGCCCCGAAAAGCTGTATGTTTATTTAAAATTAACATGATGAAATCTGCACTTAGATCATTCGTTCCGGCAGACTAAGTTCTTGGAGGGCGAGGGTAGCGTCTGCCTCGTTCATGAGTATTTCCAGCACTTCGCACGATGCCCGGTAAACAGTAGGTGCCCAAAAGATATGGAGGTATGTGTTGAATTAATACAAAGAAGTTGGCTAACTTTGCATGGTGGGGGAGGTAAGGAGATGAGGTCGGTACAGTTGTGTTGAGGTGTAGTGGAGGAAGTAACAGTGAGATACATAGCATTAGGTATGGGCTTAGAATGGATTCTTTTTTTTTTTTTTTTTTAAGTATAAAAGTTATATACAGGTAGTGGCTTATTTCCTTTTCCTCCATATGTGTGTACGTATTTCTTCACAGATGCTGGACAAAAGTAGGGTGACCTAAATACATTTGCTTATCTTTGTAGGATCTGGAGGGGCGGGGGGGGGTGGTCACTCTGCAAGTGGGCACAGCTCCTGGTGGTCCTGGGTCTTTTTTTTTTTTTTTAATATACTTTTTTGTCAAGCGGCTAACATACAGCGTGAGGTGTGCTCTTGGTTTCGGGGGTAGATTCCCGTGGTTCATCACTTACAACACCCAGTGCTCAGCCCAACAGGTGCCCTCCTCGATGTCCCTCACCCATTCGCCCCTACCCCCATCAACCCTCAGTTTGTTCTCTGTATTTAAGAGTCTCTTATGGGAGAGCCTCGTGGGTCTTTCATATGGCATCGGTGTCCCATCCAACCCTTCGCAGGGCTCTGGTCCTCGCCAATCTGCTTTTGCATCAGAGGTCATCAAATGCGCCCTTCTGTCTTCGGAGGTGAGGCTTTCAGGCAGAGGGGAGAGCATCTCTGCCTCAGACCCCGCGTGGCTTAGCCAGCATTTCTCCCTGGCCCGCCTGCCTTCTCCGTAGGACAGTAAGTAAACCCACCCACGGTGTATTGTCAGGAATCGGTTCAAACAGAGATTACTTCTGATCCTGGGCGGCGTCCTGTTGCTGATAAATGTTTTGACGTAACTAAAAAATTGTTGGTAGTTCGGTCATTATAATGTACTCACGTACTCCAAGCCAGTACTAGAGGTAAGACTGTGTTTCTCCACCTCTTTTCCGTTATCGCCGCCCCTGCCCCACCCAGGAGCCTTTGAGACATTTTTCCATAATTGCCCCCACACAAAATTTTAACCTCACAGATAGACTATGCATATCTGTTCATGTCCTGTGGCTCTTCAGAGGGCGACAAACCATTGTGTAAGCTCAGATTTTTCTTTCGGCCCCTAGTGAGCTGGGTTTTGCCTCTTTTGGGGGTGATATTGCCCCCGTTAGCAACACATGGAGTAGAAGAAACTGTGCCGAAGACGACTTCCTGCCACATTCCCAAAGTGGGGCAAGCTCGTGATAGCCCCAAGATCCCGGGATTGGGGGAGACGGTAGTGGTGCTGGCATCGCAGCTAAAACAGTAGCTTGGGTTTACTGTTCGCCTCCTCTCCCCGTAGCCCTCAGCCTGACGCTCTTCAAGATAGAGATACTTAAAGAAGTCTTCCCTAATAAGCAGGGCCAGTCCTGGTCCGTCCCCATCTCAGTCAAGGGGAGATATCCGTGGCTTTGAATTTAGCAGAGATTGAGCGGGAGGACGTTAATATCGGCTGTAGTAGTTGGTTTGTGTTTGTCACCAAACCGATGATGAGCTTTGATGCAGAATAGTAGCCAGGTTGACTGTTTTCATGTGATCAGGCAGCTGAAAAGTATGGTCAGCTCTTTATCGTTTGAAATTGCAGCTTACGTTACGAGACTGTAAAATGGCTGCGGACGTAGTGAGCCCGGCGAGGCTGGCTTATCTGCACGGGCGATGAAAAGCACAGTTTGTTCTGACGTGGATTTGTAGCACGTTGTAGTTAGTTAGGTAGCTTCTCCCCCGTGCTTGGTCCTTGGGCGTCTTAGGAGCGGGGCAGACTTTAAGCCTTGTGTATACAAAACTTCCAGGTCACCAGGCTCCCATCTGTGCAGAGTGGGAGCATTTTGTGTCCCCAGAGAGTGAGCAGGCCCCGCTCGCTCAGATTTACCCGAGGTTGATGGAGACTGTCTTGTCAATTGGTTAAACCAGCCCAGGGGTTAAACCCTTTTAGTCCCCAAGATACCCATGTTCAGTATCAGAATACCTTACTGTTGTTAGCACGATGCTGAATTGGGTCCCAGAATTCTTATTTGTGAATAGAAATTAGGAAAAACCAAGGCCGGGCCTGTGGCCTGGTCCCCATTTGTTGGCATGCTGCTTCTGGCATGGAAAGGGGTTGGTCATCTATAACCCACAAATCTGTTTCTGTAAACAGATTTTATTAGAACACATCTCGTTCCTTTATGTATATTTTCGACTGCGTATGTGCTGGCGTGGCAGCGTAGAGCAGTCGCAACAGACTCTTTGGCCCGCAGAGCCAAAAATATTTTCCGTCTGGCATCTTACAGAAAAAGTTTGCCAGCTCCTGTTCCAGAAAACTCTAAGCGAATTAATTGGAACTTGAAATATATATTTTTAAGTTTATTTTGAGACAGAGTTTCCACGTGCGCACACAGGTTGTGGGGAGGGGGCAGAGAGAGAGGGACCTGAGCTGAAATTGAGAGTCAGTCGCTTAACCAGCTGAGCCACCCAGGCACCCCCGGAACTTGGACTCCGTTTCGAAAAGGCACAGATGCGTGCTGGGTTTGCATCTGGTCGGAATGACTTACACTTGGGACGAACACTTACACCCGGGGTAGAAAACTCTATTGTGAGACTGCTAGTACGTAAACAAAACTAAGAAAAAATAGTGTCTCTTAGATGCAGATCGAGTTTCTCTGAAGAAAAGCTGGTTTAATCGGAAGAAGTTAAAGCTTTTGGGGACAGCTTTTCTCAATGGTCCGAGCACGTGTTACAAAGTGAGGAGAGAGGGAGGAGGCCTGTCTCGTGGAGATGGTGGGGACCCCAGGGGCAGAGAGTGGGCGCCAGCAGCCTAGACCGTTGTCAGGTTGCTGCCCGAGCCAGAACTCTGGAGCTGTGCGGTCCGAGAGGACGGCACGGATGGATTTGCCCAAGTCACAGGGCAGACTGGTGGCAGAATTGGGTTAAAACATAGTTTAGGATTTGTACAATTAGGTCAGATGTCATTGGAGTGTCTCCTATACTGGTCGTCTGCAGATTCGCCATTCGATGTATAGGAATATACTTTCCTGATTTCTTCTCAAAGTTTTGAGTTTGGGCCACTCCCTTCTGTTTGCATTTTTAAATGTGGACATGACATGGAGAGATGTTGTTTTCGGGTCTTAGCATTCCCAAGTTTATTGTGTGATTTTTTTCACTAGATCTTAAACTGGCTGATTCATTAGTGATCAGAGAAGTTCACTTGATCTCTTTCTGGGAAGGGGTATTTTGAGGTAATTGATACCAAATGCAGTTTGTGGACTCTGGTACATTCTCACTGCAGAGGTGGACTTTTCCACGCCCGGGAGACTTGTGCTATCACCGACCAGTGTCTCTATGCCTCTTCGGGTCCACACCAGAGCACAGAGCTGCTGGCAGAGCGTGGCTCTAAGGTCCTCCTGCCAGGCTTTGAGTCCCGATGTCCCCTTACTGACTGCAGGATCCTGGGCCAGCCACGTGGCCTCTCCGTGCCTTACTTCCCTTATCTGTAGAGAGAACAGTGCGTGCCA
This sequence comes from Paguma larvata, assembly GCA_030068075.1. Classification (NCBI taxonomy): domain Eukaryota; kingdom Metazoa; phylum Chordata; class Mammalia; order Carnivora; family Viverridae; genus Paguma; species Paguma larvata. The sequence goes on along the minus strand of CM057834.1, from coordinate 85,023,583 downwards.
GGGCCGTGATGAAGGTTCAGTGTATTCGTGTATTTAAAACTGGTAAACAGCGGTTCGTAGCAAGTGGGAGCTGCTGTCCTCCTCCGTTGGAGCCGGTTTGGCCTGATGCCCCACCGGTCAGGTTCCGTTTCTGCCCTGGCATCAGCCTTCAGGTAACCGGGATGCCCACTCCCGGGCCAGCCTGGGGGACAGCCATCAGTGCCCCCGAGGCAGAGCCCGTGGCCACACATAGCCTTCCCCATCAGTGTGAAGGTGTCCCCAAAAAGGGGAGGCTGGCACACAGCTTCTCTTCTCAGGAGCCTCGTCACACATTGCCACACTTCTGCAAATTGAACTTAGAAACTGCTAACCGGGTTCTGCTTCTGTTTGTGCTTACCCCAGAAAAGCAGTGCGGCCGTCTTCCCGGCGCACGTGTCCCCAGCTGGTCAGCCCCCTCCCAGGCAGGGGTCAGGGAGCGGCTGCCACTGCACGGCTTGGTGGTCATTTCTGTCTTTGGCTTCTCTGTGAAAATATAAGACAAGCTTTTTCCAGTGCTTCTGTAGCAGCCGTTCAGCACCCTCGACTGTCCGAGTCTCGACTGCACTCCTTTGGTTCCAAGGAATCGAATAACCAACTTACTCCGAAACAGGAAAAAAAGTGTGTTTGGGGTGGGGAAACAGGAGGCCCGCAGGTGCACCAGATTCAAGGCCGTGCACGATGTCACTAGGAGCAGTCTCCCTCTCCCGCCCGCTCTCCTCAAGCAGTTCCTGGCTCCCAGCCTCCCAGCATGGTGACCCCAGCAGAACGACAGCTTGTCCTGGTAGTTCCAGAGGCCGAGTCTCGCGGGCCGGACTTGGGTCATGCCTGGTCACAGCACCAGCTGTTGTGGCAGAGGCAGCGCGTGGCCCGTCCGGGGCTGGGCTTCTCTCTGCCCCGTGCCTTGAATCTTGAATGGTGGGGGAGGCTGTACCTGCAGCTTCTTTGGTCCTCCAGGGAAAGAGGATATTGTCAGCTCGTCCAAAGATGCCCCCCGTCTTACATCTGAGGTTGGCATCCCGCCACCCGTCTCCCTCCTTGGGGGTGAGCAGGCTGTGTGCCAGCAGGCTCTGGCCGTACATTTGTTCCCACTGGCCCATAGTCTAACCCCCTTCCGGCCCCCCCTCCTGTTCACAGCAGCTGCTGTCAAAACCGCAAATGCCTGCAGCTGCTCATGGCCCTGGGGAGTTTTCCTTTTCATTCTCTTCTCCCCCAGCTCCCCGGAGGAATGCACTGTATTCGTTCCACAGTCCGTTGCCCATGTGTTTAGTTTTCACCTCTCTGGTCTGAGTGGGACCCGTGAGGGGGTGGAAAAAGTGTCCACGCAGTCAGTCCGGGCGCTGGTGGAGCTTGAAGGCCCCAGAGGCCCCTCTTCCTCCTCGACAGCCAGGCCGCTTCCTGGTCAGGGAGGTGGTCAGAGGCTGGGGCACGGACAGCGGGTGGGTCTCTTTGCAGCTCCGCCCACAAGTTACGTGGCCATCTTCCCAGTCCCATTTCCCTTCTCCTTTCGACTCCTTGCGGTCTGCCGGCGTCTCCGAGGGGCCGCCTCCCCCCTCCGCCTCTTACAGCAGATTCTTGGGCCGTGACTGACGAGGCCCCCGCCTTGGAATCTGCGTTCGTGGCCGTCTGGGCTTTACGATCCTCTCCCAGAACTGCTTAAAAACGAGCGAGTGTCAGAAGGCCTAACACTCCTAAAGGAGAAAGTGAAGCATGGGCATTGAGTGACAGCTCAGAAACCGAAAGGGAATTGGGTGAATATTGCCAGCAGTTGTTAAAATCTTCTGAGCTGTTTGGAGAAAATGGTGTCCCTTATTGTCTTGGGAACCTATCAGATTCAGGCGGGGGTTTTTCATACAGCGGTTTGTCAGTCAACAGGTGTAAAGAAGCAAGCGAGACAACTTTGGCATGTCTTTTTAAGGTGGTCTGTGCTGCCGTTAAATGGTCGTCAGGAGTATCCTAAAATGAAGCCATGTGGCATTTCACCTTGGTCCCCCCGCCGCCGCCGAGAGCAGACAGCTTGGGAAGCTTTCCTTTTCCCTTCAGTCCCCTCCAGGCAAAGTGACAGAGGCTGTGAAGACTGCGATTGACCTTGGCTACCGCCACGTCGACTGTGCTCACGTGTACCAGAACGAGAACGAGGTGGGGTTGGCCATCCAGGAGAAGCTCAAGGAGCAGGTGGTGAAGCGTGAGGAGCTCTTCATCGTCAGCAAGGTACTGCTCCGCAGGGGAGACAGGGTCCAGTGACAGTCGTCAGCCTAGGAGCCGAGGCCATATTCCGGGGCCCCCCGCTATGCTATAGTTGTTACTCAGGAGGCCACTCCTCTGGGGCAGTGTGTTGACTGCAGGCCAGGGAGGGCTCCAAAGCTCACCTGTCCGTTGTCCGTTGGAGGGTCATTTGGTGTAGACCCATTGGGTGGAGCCCCTTGTTGATGAGGCTTAGGTTGTGGGCTCCTTTCCAGAGAGTTCTCCTTGAGGACAGAACTCGATTTCCACCTGGAGACCGGATCTCCACTGCTGGCCTCTGTCTTTGACCTGGAGGCTGTTGGTGCCCAAAGGGACCCTGGGCAGGCAGGTGAGGCTGGCTCCTCGGAGACCAGCCTGCCAGGAGGATAGCCCCGAGAGCTCCTGTTTCGGGCCTCGGCCTCGTGACCTGTCCATTCTATATCATGCTTCAGTCGGGCCCCCTGAGCAGTTTCCCTGACCTGCTTCTCCTACCGTCCTTTGGAAAGTTAGGCTCCACGGTGTGCAGTGGAGACTCCCTCACCACCGGTTAGGGCGTCCCGGTGAAAGGGGTGGGGCGGGCTCCCGGCCGGGAAGCAGCCTCCCGTGCCCGGGGTAAGCCCTGCTTTCTCGCCGGCTGCAGCTGTGGTGCACGCACCACGAGAAGAGCATGGTCAAGGGGGCCTGCCAGAAGACGCTCAGCGACCTGAAGCTGGACTACCTGGACCTCTACCTTATTCACTGGCCGACGGGCTTCAAGGTAGGCGCGCGGAGGGCCGGGCCCCTGTCGCTCGCGCAGCCTGTGCTGGGTTAGGGCGCAGGTGGACACCCGCTCTGTGTGTCGCTGGCCCGGGCTCCGCACCTCGAGCGGCAGCCGGTAGCGGGAGCTTGGTAGAGGTCAGCCTCAGGGCCCCCGGGCCTGCCGCACGTCCTGGAATTTGAGGAGCACCGCGCTTCGTCGTTTGCTGGCGGTACGGCTTAAGATGGCGACCGCCAGCGTGGCTCCGGTGATGTTCTGCACGTGGCCCTCAGACCTCCGTGGCTGCCACCCCCCTGCCTCCCTGGACGTGTGTACAGTCCTGCGTTCTGCACGCAGGCCCCGTGCTCTGGAAGCCTGATAAATATTTCTTGACAGCCGGAGTCTCTGCGCAGAACAAACTCGAGTTAGCACACCCTTTGCCTTCATTGTAGTCCCCGGGCCAGGTTTCCGCTCCGTCAGCCGGATGGAGGCTCGCGGTGGTTTTGATCCTGTGGGCCCTGTTGTGATTGCGCTCTGTGTAGCGGGCCCGACTTCCAGCCTTTGTTTTTCATGATAAGCCAGTGAGACTCAGCAGGGCGACAGGGGCCCCATGCCCCCGGTCCCGAGTCCTGCCCCCGTCCACAGCCCAGCCCCCGGCAGGGCTCACCAACACCGCCTGGGAACGGTCTGCTTCCATCTTAACAGTCCACTGCAACCCATTTGAAAGAACAAGTGTCTGGGGGCCTCAGGAGTTGTCTGCCAGTTTCTTTTTCACACTGGGCCACGAATTTGGCCTGGACTGTCTTCTAAAAACTTACCTAGGGTAGAGGCGCCTGGATAGCTCAGCCGGTTGAACGTCTGACTTTGTGATCTTGTGGTTCGCGAGTTTGAGCCCCGCGTCAGGCTCTGTGCTGACAGCTCAGAGCCTGGAGCCTGCTTCGGATTCTGTGTCTCCCTCTCTGTGCCCCTACCCCACTCGAGCTCACTCTGTCTCGCTCTTGCTCTCTCTCGCTCTCTCTCAAGGGTAAATAAATATTAAAAAAAACTAAAAAGAAAACTTAGCTATGGTATTTAAGAGGGAGTTTTTTTAGAACTTTGCGTCTAAAGACGCAGGACCGTGAGGAGCTGTCGTTGATTGATCGTTACTGTATCCACAGCCTGGGAAGGAGTATTTCCCGCTGGACGGGGAAGGCAACGTGATCCCCAGCGACACCTGTTTTTTGGACACGTGGGAGGTGAGGCAGTCCCTGGTTTGGCTTTCTCCCTCCTGGCTGATTTCCCCTTCTCCACATGAGTGGTCTGCTCTGCCTTGTCTTCCGCCGCATTTTGTCACTCTGTCTTGGTTTTTACTCTTCGGGTCACATTACAGCCAGCCTGGCTTTTGTCGTGGCCAAGAGATCTTGGCTTCCCAAAGGTCTGATTCGCTGGCACCTGTTAGTAAGGGCAGGAACTGGGCACCTGACTGGCGCCAAGGAAGCTTTTCTCGCCCTCGTCCTCTTGGGCGCCTGTCAGCAGCAAGCAGAGACCCTCTTTTGTCGTTAGGCCATGGAAGAGCTGGTGGACGCAGGGCTGGTGAAGTCTATCGGAGTCTCCAACTTCAACCATCTCCAAATCGAGAAGATCTTAAACAAACCTGGCTTGAAATACAAGCCGGCCGTTAACCAGGTAAACCTCCCGCAAGGAAGGCTGTGCATGGGAGGCCGGTTACTCTCTGAACCCGTGTCACCCAGGCAGCAGCCGGGAGGCGGGTCCTGATTTGTGATCGAGGATGACGCTGAGGCATCTGGGAGGCGAACTTGCAGGAGAGACAGGGTTTGAGCCCGGCTTGCGATGACTCAGGCTCTCCCAGACGGTCAGCATGCAGACGTTGAGATCCTTAGACCCGTCACGGTTGACAAATGGCCAAAGTCAGAACAAACCCTTAGGGCCCATGACCACAGTACATCAGTAACGAGATTACTGTTCTTCCGTTGGGGACACTGGCTGGGCAATGTAAACAGTTGTCACAGCTTATCTGGGAGATGAAAAGACATCGGTTACACATAATTTTCTGTCGGGGGCGGGGGGTACTTACTGTATGTCCCTGCACCTGTGCCCACGCGTCCCCATCAGCCCCCCGTTTGCACTTGCAGATCGAATGCCACCCGTACCTCACTCAGGAGAAGTTAATCCAGTACTGCCAGTCCAAAGGCATCGTGGTGACTGCCTACAGCCCCCTCGGCTCTCCCGACAGGCCCTGGTGAGTCCGCCAGATCGTGTTCTCTTGTCCACGGTGAAGGTTAGAATTGGCTACAGAGAGAAAACTCTGCCTCCAGGAAAATGCTTCTGGCGCTGCTTTGCAGACCTGCCCAAGAGTGTCTCGTTGAGGTTCCAGTAGCTTCTAGTAGCAAGGTGGCTGCTCTTTTTCCAGAGGGTTGGGAGTTTGTACCTGAGATTCAAATCAGGAGGAGGCTGGCGGACTGGCCTCTGAGGTCGGTGGGAGTTAGGGTCGCCAGCGGCCTTAAGCAGCGGGGGAGATGGCTGTCACACGGGCCATCTTTCTTGTCTCCAGGGCCAAGCCCGAAGACCCTTCCCTGTTGGAGGATCCCAGGATCAAAGCGATCGCAACCAAGCACAATAAAACTACAGCCCAGGTACTGTCCTCTCCAGGTGCCCGTGGCCATTCCCAGAACCCCCTGCATATGCAGTGGTCCCATTTAACCAGGGGGAGAGGCGACCAAGCCCAGCCAAGCCCTCCCCGGAAGTGCAGCTTGGGGTCCTGGAACGGGTGGTGGAGAGGGCACGGGCTGGGAAGTTTGAAGACTGCTGTGTGATGGGGACGGTGGCACCTGCCCCACTTTCCTCTCCAGGCCGCCCCGGGGATCAGCCTTTGCTGATGTAGGTGGGAAGCTCTTCTCTGCTCAGGGAGGGGCACTCGTCATCAGCTGTTCCTCCTTATGACCAGTACGCCTGGGAGACACGGGAGCGCGTGCGCGTGGCTGGGGCTGACCCTGGCACCTCCGGGCCTGTGTTTTCTCACACGTGAATTCTGGAATTTCCCTCTGTGGGGAGTAGAGGTATAAGACTAAGTGACATCACAGGCGATAGGTGTACATACGCGCTGGGCAAATCTGTCCGCAGGTTCTCATCCGGTTCCCCATGCAGAGGAACCTGGTCGTGATCCCCAAGTCTGTGACACCCGAACGCATCGCTGAGAACTTCCAGGTAAGATCCTGACTGGTCGGCCAGGTTGTCTGCAGTGGAGAAAGGGGACAAGGCCCCTCTCTCATCCCTGGATTGTCATGTGTGAGACCCCCGCCCACCCTCCTGTCACCTCTCATCAGGGAGCCAGCCTCAGTCAGCTGCAGTGAGCGGACCGTGGACTTGGGACCCTGGCTTCTCTGGGGTGCAGGCGCCATGCCGGGGTGGGCCACGTGCCTCAGTGGCGCCTTCCGTACAGGCACACGCCTTTGCTGAGGCTCCTTGGTGACTCCGCGTTTGTCCTCAGAGATGTGGCCCTTGAGCAGCACTGCCTGGGCTTGAATTCGGGCTCCGGGACCTTGCCTCAGTTTCCCCGTCTGTAAAAGAATACCTATTTTGAAAATCGTCACAGAGATTAAATAAGATGCCTCAAAGGGCTTCTCGTGATGCTTGGAGCCTGACGGCCATTAGCCCACCCACCACCAAACCCTGTCGGCCATTAGCCCACCCACCACCTTTGCCAAGACCCCTTCCGGCCACAGGCAGCAGGGCTCAGGGCACAGGGAGGTGTTCCGCGTGGGCCCTCAGAGCCCCTGCCAGGGCAGATTAGACTGCGCCTTGCACCCAGGGGCAGGGGTCCCTGCAGGGAGGAGAGCCTCTCCAGGGGGGGTCCTGCTGCCTGTGAGCCTCTGCTCGCTCTCCTCGAGCAAAGCCGCTCCGCCAGGCCCGCCCTGTCTTCACCCGGGCTCTGGTTCCCAGCAGCTTGTCCACAGCGAGCAGCTAATTCTGTGTATCGCGCAGACACGCGCCACTCACCAGTCACCCGGGAGACCCGAGGCCTGGGGTGGGGGCTTACTGTGCACCGGGGGAGCAGTCGTCTTGTTAACGTCAGACGTTTTACCTGCTGGGACAGATGCAACCGTGGTTGTACAAGTGGTACAACCGTGACCGCCGTGGGAAACCTGTCTCGCCAGAGATGGGTCCTTGGTTTCCTGTTTCATTTTTTTTTTTTTCAAGGTGTTAGGAAAAATATTTTGAAATGATTAAGCTCGTAGTGCTGACGTAGTTATTTTAGTTTTGCGTTTGACTGGGTAGTCTTCACACATGTGCCCACAGTTGTGACCGCAGAGTGTGCCACAGGCTTCCTTCCTGCACATTCTGCAGTCACCTGATCCAGGGGCCTCCCTTGTGTCCCCGTGTGCAGCCGCCCCTGCCCCCCACCCCCGGCCAGGTCTCACCTGGGGCTGCCTCGGGCCTGCCTGCTGGCCACCGTGAGGCCCGAGGTCTTCCCAGGCAGGCCGTGCTCTTCGGGCGAATGGTTCCCCTCCCGACGGCCCTTCCTCGCCCTCTCTGGACGTCACGTGCGGCGTCTTTGAGCACATCCTTCGGCTCCCGGGCTGGAGTGCATTCCTAGTCTCTCTGGATCCTCCGAGTGCCGCGTGTAGCCTCTCACATGGAGTGTGCGATTGGGAATTCCTTGTGTTGGAGCTGTGGGGGTACTTCCTCCCTTTGCTCTGCTGGAAACTGAGGCAGAGACACTTGGACCCGTCATTTCCTTCCCCGCTGGTCCTTGTCACAGGAGCGCTCAGCTGTGCTTTCGATGTTAACTAAATGGACTGAAAAGTACCATTTTGAGTAGAGGTTCCTGTTTTCCCGGTTGTATGTGGTGTCCAGGCAGAACACGTGCGTTCTCCGGAGAGTCCTGCAGGGAAGTTTCTCCGACATCTGTCGTCCTCCCTGCCTCTTCCCGCTCAGGGCAGCGGCCTGTCAGCGGCCCCACACAGAGCTCTTCGGACACTTGGGTCTTCCGTGCAGAACTTACTGGATTTTTTTCCTTTTTAGGTTTTTGACTTTGAACTGAGCAGCGTGGATATGACCACCTTGCTCAGCTACAACCGGAACTGGAGGGTCTGTGCCTTAGTGAGGTGAGTGGGTGCTGGGAGAGGATCGGAGGCTGCGGAACGAGAGACACTCCCGCAGGCCGTGCCGCCCGAGTCCTGTCAGCACAGCGGTTCCAGGCCCGTGGCCGGCGCCGCGGCCGGCGCCGCAGCCGCGGGGGAAATGCCGGGGCATCTGTTCTAGAGATGTCGTCCTCCCGCCGCAGGGACCTTGTCGGCAGCGAGCACGTATTTTAGCACTGATTTTCAACTCTCAGTGGCTCATCTGAAACCAGGGGATCCCATGCGGCTCCTGTCCACGCCCCTCTCCCGGCAGACTTTGCACGTGACCCTGTCTTATATGACTTAATAACAGGAAGACCGTGGTGCTTGGGCCTGACACCGTTAAGCCACATGACTGAGAAAACTGCTCGCCACCCCCCCCAACCCCCCCGCCCCCCGTCCCCGACTGACAGGCACCCAGGGCCCCTCCGGTTGCGCACTCACTGGGTCCTTGTGCTGCCGGCAGTTTGCAGTTTGGAAGCTGAGGGAGATGACTTTTCCTACAGCACAGTAACTAAAGTTTAAAATTCATTCTCTGCTTTCAAGAAGAAGCTTCCGTTTTACAGTGGGGACCGAGAGCTTCCTCTCTCCTGGTTTTTATGGCCTCCGTGTCTCCTCCGTCTCCTCGTGCTTACTTTCTCTTCGCAGCGAGATCCGGACTTCGCCTGCGATGGGGCGGGGTGCCGGCCTCCTCCCTCCAGCCGCTGCTCCCTCTGCAGTTCGGTCCGGGTCCGCGGCTGGGCCCGCTGTGCTGCAGGCAGGACGGTGCCCGGCGGGCACGTGGCCGTCACTCCGGGGCCTCACATTCCAAACAGGCCGCTAACAGCTTATCACTGGCAGCCTCAGGCCAGGCCCTCGCTGACGTCCCTGTTTGTGTTGATGGTACTTAACCTTTAGGCATTAAAACCATGTTTTGGATCAAGGTCGGCGAGGGAGAGAGAAGTGAATCCTTGACCGGGTGACCTCTGTTCTCCTTGGAGAGTCTCTATGTCATTCATTCCGTTCCCTCCGCCCTTCCCACTGCTGACCTCGTGTGTTGAAGCCCTCGGGGCTGACAGACCACAGTGGTTTTCCAACTGGCCCCTTTACACTGACCCTGCCTCCACTCCGGCGCCGTCCCAGAAAGAGCTGTTGGATTATCCTGTGGGCTATTGGTGTTTAATGGGGATGGGCTGGGGCTGGAGTGGGGAGGGAGAGGCCAGTTCAACATTCCCGGGTCACCTAGGGAGCTTTCTTGCTAGACCTACAAAGCCACTGCCTCTTTTTGGACCCGCATGTTCCACTGAGCCCCTGTTGCTAACGGCAGGGCTGTATTACTCAGGTTTGATGGGATGCCAAGAAAAAAAAAATGGCAGAGCATGGGGGAGTTTTGGATGGTTAAGAGTTCTGTGCCCCACGCTGGGTTCACCCTGGCCTTTCCCACTGTGCCCAGCTTGTGTTTCTGGTGGTAGTGCCATTACGCTCCCAGCACAGGCCATCGGCCCACCCAGGGGGGATAGTGAGCCTGTTCCAAGGTGCCTGCCGCTCCGTGCCCCCAGGGGGATGCCTAGCCCGCTTCCCCCGCTGGGTTGCCTGTGTCCGATCCTCAGCTATGTTCCCGGGCTCCCTGCGGCTCGGGAGGTGATGGTGGCGGCTTCTGGAGGTGCCCGCGTGCTCTCCCTCTGTACTCGGAGCACTTGCTGCGTCACACATACGGACTCCTGGCTTGCCTCCTCGCCTTCCTGCTGTTTCGGACCACAGGATACTGTCTGGTCCCGCCAGTTAGACTGAGTTCCCAGGAAGCAGGAATTGAATCTTGCTGCCCCGCTGGCCTCCAGCACAGCGCTGGCCGCATAGGGTGCGGGATGTCCATCACGCCTGGGCCAGCTGACGAGAGCCTGTGGCAGGGGAGTCTGGGGGCCTGGCCCCCAGGTGCAGACTCGTCGTCTGCAGTCTCAGAACTGGCTGGTTGTCTCTTTGGCCTGTTTTCAGCTATAATGAGACCCTCAACGTTTCTTTTTGTAGTTTGCTCTGCTAGGAGTCTCTCCCTTGAAAAGCTAACCTGTTCCTTTCTGTCTCCTGACAGCTGTTCCTCTCACAAGGACTATCCCTTCACTGAGGAGTTTTGAAGCCGCTGGTGCCTGTCCTTCCCCAGGTGACCTGCTGCTTTGTCCCCCGTGTCACTTTTCCCGGACGTAGTGTAGTGTGTGGCCTGGGCCCGTCAGTGGTGGGCGTGCGACCTGCAGAGGGGCCAGCGAGGGCTTGGCCCGCGTGGTGTTGAGTCCAAAGAGCAGTATCCGTAGATTAGAAGTCTCTTCAGTTCTCTTTGCCCTTCTTCTCCAGCTGGGGAGAGTAGGACCTTAGTACCCTTTTCTGGCTAAGTGGAGTCGACAGAGTCAAAATAGTGCCACTAACAACTTGATGTTGGCTGCTGGGAAGTGTAACCCTTTCAGCCAGACTTCTTGCCTCAAATAAAAAGTACTTTTGTGAACTCGATGCTGTTTGTTTTATTTTGATTTTATTGAAATGATACAGTACCTTGTGTCTCGCTCGCCCTTTGTCCCGTCTAGCCCCGTAAAGACTGGGCAACAAGAATGAGTACCCGATGTCGTTCCCTCTAGTTGGGGGCCCCTCGCCCCAGTACTTCACCCATTCAGCCTCAGGGTGGCCGGTCTCCTCTGGGTGCACATTGGAGTCTGCTGGGGAGCCTTTAATGCTAGTGATGCCTGGACCTTACCCGTGGAGACCTGAGCAGCCCAGAGTGGAGCCAGGCCACGAAAAGTTCACAGGTTCCCAGGTGTTCCCAAGGCTGAGAGCCACCGCTGTAGGGCTGAGCAGGGCTGAGCGGGGCTGAGCGGGGCGGGGGTTGTAAACCCATCTGTAATTTCACAAGTTACTTTGTTGTTCCTTCTGCCCCTGAAGACCCAAATCCTGTGTTTACTAAGCAGCCCTGCTCACAAAGAACCGCTTTCATGAAGCTCACCGTCTAGACCAGAGGGAAGAGCCATCAGTAAGTGGCGTCTGTTAGCTCCGGCTGCCAGAGCAGCATACTGTAGGCCGAGTGGTGTAAACAGAAATGTATTTCTCACCTGTTCTGGAGGCGGGAAGCCTGAGGTGGGGAAGAGAAGGAGGCAGGGGGGGGGGGAGGGGGGGAGCAGCTGAGTCTCGTTCTTGTGAGAGCCTTTTCCCTGGGTTATTGACCGCCACTTCTCACGGTGTCTTCACGTGACAGAGAAAGAGGAATGTTTTCAATAGGATCACACAAGTAAAGGTCTGTGTGTGTTTACCTTCTGCAAATGCTGTTGCTTATTTTTATTAATAACATTTTCCAGAATTAAGTTGACAAAGGCAGGGAAAGGGATGGGCTAGATAAGAGTCAACCTCGGGTGTCCTGAAGACCATGGCTTTGTTGCTGACTCTCCGGACTGGATGACTACAGCCCCTGGCATTAGGTGACATTAACTGCTTCATAGACCGTCCACGTAGAAAATATACCCCCAAGGCTTTCGATGACTGGGCAACGGTGGTTGCTGGCCCTCACCCAGGGATTCAGGAAAGTACCAGAGCCCTGCATAGTAGCAGGGTTTGGGGCAGATGGGAGACCCAGAGCCCCACCTGCTCACTGCTGCCCACAGCCTGCAGGGTGTGGGTCTGGACCCTGCTTCCTGGCACCTGCTCATTGCAGTGGTCCAGTTTCCCTTGCCAGGTAGGCAAGTGTCCCCTGATCCCAAGTTAAGCTGCGGACCTCCGCAATCACCCTCTAAATCATCAAGATCAAGGGCACCCCATTCATTTTATCGTAAGTTGAGTCAAATAAGCTCTGACCTGGTCCCCACCCTATTTCTCCAGTTAGCCCAGCGTTGGCTTTAACATGCTTTGGACAAACTTTGAGGTCCTCTCTAGTAAGAGTTTAAATCGGACGCCAATGTGCTAGATCCCTGCTGTAAGAACCCTATCAAAATAAGACCATGACAAAGTCAGCAGGAAACCAAAAAGATGCAAGGCCCTGCTCTAGCCTTGGTCCCGACTTCGCAGCAGAGACTCGGATTGTATCTAAGGACAAGTCCCCTGAGAAGGAGCCTTGCCTGGGGTGCAAGAGGGGAGGGGAATTAAAGCTCCGTGATGAAAGAACTTGTTCCGCAGTTTGAAGATAAAAAAGGGGCGTGTCCTGCAGTCAGTGGCCCTGGCGCAGGTCGGGGCCTGGCTCCCTGGTGCTGGAATGTGGCTTGAGGGGAACGTGGGTGCAGCCAGCATTGGTAGGCCAGCTTCACGCCATAGCTAATGGGTCAGAGGATGGAGCAAATAGACACCAGAGTCCTTGTAGAGACAGGCGCTGCCTTCCTAGGGCAGAGCCCCTTTCCTCCCTCCCTTTCTCGGAACTGAACCCCCGCACCTTTGCCCCTGCCTGGGCGGCTTCCAGCCAACCTTGACACTCAGGTGGACATCTTGTCATGAAGGAAGTGACTCTCCAGGGGGGCCAAAGCCGTGGGAGTTCTAGAACAATAGCGCTGGTCCCCTCTTGGAGGACCTTTGCTAGGGTCTCCACATACATTCACAAAATAGTTGGACTTGGACCAAAACAAAGTTCCAGCCAAAGAGTAGAATTGTTAATAAGATAATGAGACCCACTGAAAGGCGGAATGAAATTCAGTTGAATCACAGAGGCAATTAAGACCCACACTTGACAATCTCTCTGAACAATGCAGACTTCATCTCAAACAGCACAGTTTCTCAAGGGCCAATTTCACAGAGCGCGGTTTCTCAATGCTGCCCTGCTTTACGTTGATACAATTGCTGAATGAGCTATTCTAGTGAAATGTCTCTGGTGCTGGTTGGCATAACCGTGGCAGGTGCCCAGCCTACAGAGCACGGTCACCGTGGGGTCTAGTCCCAGACGGTTCCTAGAGGGACCATAGGGACTATGTTTGGGGGTTCGTGTCTCTCTCAGCTCCAGCTCCAGGGCACACCCAGTCTTTCTGTCCCTTGAACGCATTTTCTAGCTGTGTTCCAAGGAAGACCGGGGTCCTCAGGATCCCCCAGGAACTTCCCCGTCTGTCTCCCCTTCCCTCACCAGAGTTTGGCTACAAGTAGTGGAAGCGACTGATGGCTTCTCAGATCCTCTTCCAGCCCAACGCCCAGCTTGGCCTGAGGGAACCCCAGTCTCTGCTTTCCTTCGGTCCTCAGTGCCTAGAGCAGCACCTGGGCACGGGGCTGGTGTTCATTGATGCCATTTGCATGAACGAGGGAGCAAAAGAATGAAGAGCTTTTCTTTTTTTTTTTTTTTTAATGTTTATTTCTTTTTGAGAGACAGAGAAAGGCTGGAGGGGGAGTAGAGTAAGAGAGACAAAGGGTCCAAAGCAGGCTCTGCATTGAGGGCGGGGAGCCTGACACGGGGCTCAAACCCACAAACTGTGAGACCACGACCTGAGTCGAAGTCAGGCGCTTGAACGACTGAGCCACCCAGGTGCCCCTGAAGAGCTTTTCTTTTAACAGCCAATTATTAAAACCTGCAAGTGTAAATCCGTGCATTTCGGACCCAAAGAGGGGCTGCTTGGTTTTGAATTGTGGCCTGAAATACGTGAGAGGGACAAAGAGTTCTCCAGACGCAGACAGACGGGGTTTTTAGGGCTGCTCTCCTCTTTCTAAAACATGACTCTGGCAAATCATTTAACCTTCTGGCCTCTATTTCCCCAGTCTATAAAGTGCCTGCCTCCTGATAGTCACAGCGATGCTGTGGGGTAACCCCTACCCTGGCCTTGCCCACAGCCCTCAGTACATGCTTGCCTTTATTGTTGATACTGTTTCATTCATTTATTTTGAGAGAGAGAGAGAGAGCGCAAGTGTGGGAGGGGCAAAGAGAGAGAGAGAGAATCCCAAGCAGGCTCTGCACTGTCAGCACAGAGCCCAACGTGGGGCTCAAATTCATGAACCCTGAGATCGTGACCTGAGCCGAAACAAGAGTTGGACGCTCAACCAATTGAACCGCGCCGGTGCCCTTATTGATACTGTTAATATCACCATCATTGGCAAGAGAAGGAAACCTATCCTTGCCCTCATAGCTTGCAGACGGTGCCCGGGGGATGGAGTTCTGCCCAGAGAGCAGCACTTTCTCCCCGTCCTTTTCTCACACGAAGGAAGGGCAGCTCCTAATACATGTAGCACACTGTGGACTTTTGTTTCCAACCTCGAGGACAGTTTCCAACCTCTATCAAGAAGAGCAAGCCTTGAGGAAAATGCTGCCAATTTGTTTGTAAGAAGTAATTGTTTTTTTTTGTACTGATAGATGAAATCACTGAGTATTAGAGATCATCCAAACCAGTGTTTTCCAAATTGTTTTTGGCTGCAGCCTTCTTTCTTTGAAAGAGTCCTGCATAGATCCTCGATATATAAACCGGATGAAGGCAGAGCTGCTGTGGTTTAAGTGGGGGAGGAGTCTGGGAACCAAGACAGACAGTACCCTCACACCCAGCCCCCTAGCCATGAGAGCCCGATCAGTTTCAAAGCCTTGGGATCCAACCCTTTGTTGTTCGTGTTTAAGAGTTCTAAAGATCTCTTTCACATGGTTGTTGAAATTCAGGAATTCCAGAGTGGCTTGGCCGGGTGGCTCTGATGGGGGTCTCTCAAGAGCTGACAGCAAATATGGCGGCTGGGACTGTATCACGCGAACGCATGACTTGGGCTGGAGGATATGATTCCAAGGTGGCACGCTCAACCACTGGTAAGCCAGTACTTGCTATAGGCAGGAGGCCTCAGTTCCTCACTCGTGTCCCGATCCATAAGGCTGCTGGAGTGTTCATGACGTGGTGGCTGACTCTCCCTGACGAGGGATCCAACAGATCACAAAGTAGAAGCCATAATATCTTCCATTACCTAACCTCAGAAGCCACACACCACCATTTCCACACAATGAAAAACTCAGCCCCATCCACTGGGTACAGCTTGGAGGCCGGCTACCGCAATTTGCAAACCTAGAACTGTATATTGTTTAGAAAGCATTTCAGAAGTAATTACAAACATGCAAATAATATTTCAAAAGAATATATGTTCTGATTGTCATGCCCAGCCAAGCAACCCTTTGGTTTTACAACAACAGAAAACCCAGAGGATCAGAGAGGTCAAGGGACCCGCCAAAACTCATAGAGCAATTTAGTGACAGAAACGGACCTAGAATCCTAGTCTGGATCCTAGTCTATTGCATTACGTCACTATATTATTACACTAACATTCCATTGTAATAAAAATGACAGTAACTTGCACACGTGTACAACCTCATCACCAGGGGAACACGGTTAACATCAACAGTGATAGGTCATGTTGATCATATGTGCCCTTGACATGATTGATGAGAAAGGTCCTTCGCTTCCACGATCTTCCTCCTCCAAACCCATAATCCCAGTCTAATTAGGAGAAAAGAGATATTGTATTTGAGATGTTTTACGAAATATCTGACCAATACCAATACCCCTCAAAATTGTCAAGGTCGTCAAAAACATGAAAAGTCTGAGAAGCTGTCACAACCAAGAAGAGTCTAAGGAGACATGATGACAAATTGTATAAGATCCTGAGACAGGAAAAAGGACATTTAGGTAAAAGCTAAGGAAATCAGAATAAAGTCTGGAGTTCAAATCATCATCTTTTAACATTGGTTCACTAATGATGCCAAATGTGTCATACTAATGTAATAAGTTAATACTAGGAAGCTAGGAGTGGAGTATCTGGGAAGTCTTTACCATCTTTGAAATTTTTCTGTAAATTTCAAACTATTCAAAAATAAAATATCTATTAAGAAAAAACTTTATAGAACACTCATAAAGAGCTGCTTTTCTAAACAAAATACAACAAGCCTAGATTACTTACTTGCTTTAAAAATGTTCATATCAGGGACACGTGGGTGGCTCAGTTGGTTAAGTGTCCAACTTCAGCTCAGGTCATGATCTCACAGTTCATGAGTTCGAGCCCTGCGTCAGGTTCTGTGCTGACAGCTAGGAGCCTGGAGCCTGCTTCAGATTCTGTGTCTCCCTTCTCTCTCTTGCCCCTCCCCTGCTCACGCTCTGTCTCTCAGTCTCAAAAATGAATAAACTTAAAAAAAAGCTTTGTGTAAGTGCTCATATCTTTCCTCGATCAAGCAAACAAAATGACTAGCAAGGGTGTAGATTTGAATGGCCTGATTACCAATCCCGTTCTTGGAGAACACATATTTCCCAGCACATGTGAAACACTGTGATAATCGGTGATAAGCTAGACCAAAGTGCCTCAACAAATTTCAACAGATTGATATCATATACGTCATATTGTCTCATTACAATTTAATAAAAATATAAAACATTAGCCAAAAAAAAAAAAAAAAAAGATTAGAAACTGCCACTACCCCTCCCATTCCCATTCAGAAATTTTAAGGGCGCCTGGGTGGCTCAGTCGGTTGAGCGTCCGACTTCGGCTCGGGTCATGATCTCGCAGTTTGTGAGTTCGAGCCCCGCATTGGGCCCTGTGCTAACAGCTCAGAGCCTGGAGCCTGGTTCAGATTCTGTGTCTCCACCTCTCTCTGCCCCTCCCATGCTCAAGCTCTGTCTCTGTTAATAATAAATAAACGTTAAAAAAATTAAAAAAAGAAAAAGAAATTTTAAAACCCGCACGCACATGATCAACTCGAGGGTTAAAGGAGAAAAAAGCCAACACTACATATGGCATTTGCTAATTATGTCCCATGTAATGTTTCATGAGTTTTATATATTTTTTAATCCTCAAAACAACCCTACGAAGTTAGTCCTATTATCATCCCATTTTCAGAGGAAGAAACCAGGACACAGGTTGAAGGATGTAGTCAAGGTCATACAGATGGAAAATGGTGGCACTGGGCCTGCACGGAGGCGGCGTGGTTCCAGAGTCTGTATTCTGGGTCTGTTAGGCTGTGCCCTGATATAAAGCAGAAAACCCATGCAGAATGGTAAAAATAAGAGATACAAAATCTGAAGATGCAGTTAAAGCAATCCTTAGGAGTCTTATCATTTATTCAGTCTCATAAGCACTGAATAAGTAGAATAACTAGTTAAAAATAATTTCCACAAAGAAAATACCAGATAAAGATGGCTTTATAGAAGTGTTGCTATGTAACATAACCTTCTAGATAGACAATGCCAATCCTAGACAAGCTGTTCTGGAAAGCAGAACGAGAGGGAATATTTGCAAAATCATTTTACGCACCCAGCATGACTTTGATATTCAAAATACTGGGACAGCTCAAGACAGGAAAATTACAGACTAATCCCGCTGAAGAACACATATGTAAAAATCCTAAACAGAATATACTTAGTCACCTCCAATAATGCATAAATGATCGGTGCAATTGTAATCACAGGAATGCAGTGTGGATTTTATATTAGAAAGTCATCAGTGTAATTCACCACACTAAGGTAAAGGTTTCTGTATGTATTCAAATAAAAAATATTTGAGAAATTAAAATCATTTTATGAGAAGATCTTTTGGCAGACTCAGCATGGAAGAAAACCTCTTTAACTTGGCAAAGGGTGTCTCCACAGCCATCTCATACACCTACGATGGCGTATTCTCATGTTGTACGAACTACGGCTGTATGCCGCCACGTGAACAATTCTCAACAACAGAACAGAGGCAAGAAACGTTAGTCACAGAGAAAGACATAAGTAAGATTCTACTAATACAAAGTTCAAAAATAGGCAAAACTATACAGTACAGTTTTGCAAGGATACAATCACAGGTCATAAAAGTACAACAAAGAGCAAGGAATAATTTATTCAAAATTCAAGAGTGGGAGTTGGCAAGAGCAAAAGAAAAAAAAAATCCATCTAAAAAGTAGGAAGAGGACTTGAATAGACATTTTCCCAAAGACATACCAATGGCCAACAACACTCAACACCACTAACCACTAGGGAGATAGACACACATCAATATCACGGTCAAGTATCACCTCATACCTATTGGAAAGGTCAGTATAAAAAAAGACAAGAAATAACAGGTGTTGCTGAGGGTGTGGAGAAAAGGGAACCCTCGTGCACTATTGGTGAGGATGTAAATTGGTGCAGCCATTATGGAAAACAGTCTAGAATTTCCTCAAAAAGTTAAAAAATAGAACTACTGTATGATCTAGCAATCCTACTTCTGGGTACATATCTAAAGGAGACGGGATCAGTATCTCAAAGACACGTCCATCGCAGCGTTGTTCACAAGGGCCGAGACATGGAACCAGTTGTGTGCTCACTAACGCATAAGCGGATAAAGAAGATGTGGTGTATACACGATGGGATATTATCCAGCCATGAGAAAGAAGAAAATCCTGCCATTTGCAACAACTCAGATGGACCTTGAGTCATTACGCTAAGTAAGATAAGTCAGAGGGAGACAAAAAGTATACAATCTCACCGATATGTGGCATCTGAAAACATGGAACTCATAGAATCAGAGATGAAAGTGGTGGTTTCCAGAGGCTAGGGTGTGGGGGCGATGGCGAGATTTGGTCTAAGGACACAAACTTCCAATTATAAGATGAATGAGTTCCGGGCATCCGGTGTACAGCTTGGTGACTGTGAACAATACTGTATTGTGTTCTTGGAAGTTTCTGGGAGAATAGAGCTTGAAGGTTCTCACCATAACAACAATGGAATGGTAATTATGAGTTAACTAATCTTATCGTGGTAAACATTTCCCAATATACATGTGTATCAAATCATCCAACTGTACACCTTAAACTTACACAATGCTCTGTGTCAATGATACCTCAGTAAGCTGGAAAACAAAAACAGACCTGGGAAAATGCAGACTGAAATTACCACACACACACACACACACACACACACACACAGAAAAGGTGGAGGTCGGGTGAGGTTTGAGATCAGGCAGGGACAGGAAGGGACTTCCATGTCACTACTTATTTCTTAACCTGGGTTCTGGGAATGTGTGTGTTTGTTTTATTTTATTTTATTTTATTTTATTTTTATTTATTTTGAGAGACCGAGCGTGCAAGAGAGAGGCAGAGAAAGAATCCCAAGCAGGCTCCACACTGTCAGTGCAGAGCCCAACGTCGGGCTTGAACCCACAAGCCGTGAGATCATGACCTGAGCCAAAACCAAGACCTGGGTGCTTAACCGACTACGCCACCCAGGTACCCCCTGTTTTATTTTAGTCTTTTAAATGAGATACAGAGATTTTACATGCTTTTTTGTGTGTACATATATTTCATAAGAAAACATGAATGTTGAAAACAATGAATGACCCCATTTGATCCTTAGAACAATCCACTGAGACTCCTGTGTCATGATTCTTTGCAGAGAATGAACCTAAATCGAGAGTAGTTCATTGATATGCCAAATACCTCACAGCTAGCAGGGGTTCCGTCTTCTTCCATGACCTTTCTACTGAATCACACTGAAACTGATTTTTATGATTATTTCTGCTGCTATCTTAACTCTAGACACAGAAAATTGGGAATAACCAACTGCGTGTTATTGAGCAAAATAAAAGACGGGTTTGTTTGTTTAAAAATAGAATTGTCTTTTAAAAATCTATGTTCTCAGGGCACCTGGGCGGCTTAGTCGTCTGAGTCACTCTTGGTTTTGGCTCGGGTGATGATTCCAGGGTTGTGGGATGGAGACCCTTGTCGGGCTCCGCGCTGAGCAGCCCCTCTCCCCGCCTCGTGCACTCTCTCTGTCTCTCGAAAATAATACTAATAATGAATGTACGTTCTCTCCTACTGTTCTCGATGTGCTAGGCTGTGTAGATAAGACACTCGCTCACCAGTGAGAAGCAAGGTACGTGCTGAGTTGCAAGCCAGGAATAGTGACAGTGGCATCAGGAAGTGAAAGAGGTGGTCAGACACGAGACGGCAGATTTTGGAAGAGAATTCTCAGTGCCCTTTCCGTCCGTGTTCCATAACTGGTGCCCGAGCAGGAAGGGTCCACCTGGGGACTCAGAACAGAAGTCGGAGATGTTTTCGTGAGACTGGGGCACAGGGTGAAAGGGCCCAGAGAAGGGGGCACTGACCACAGGGAGGCAGGTACCTCCTCCGCACGACTCAGTACGGCAGGGAGGCCACGAGGACCCAGCGTGGCACCAGGACCAGAGCCGAGGGTGGCCGTAGACGCATTCCTGCTGCATGTTCCCAGGCGAGCCTGCAGCAGAGGCTCTCAGCCTGGACCTGGGCCCAGAGAGAATCGTGCAGGCTTCCCTCCCAGTCACCATAAACGAGCTGGCTCGGACAAGAACGTTTACTCTGGCTGGGCTTGCCGAGGTCATGTGGTTCCAGCTTTCACGGTGCACGAGGGGCAAAGCGACTCTGTCAAGACCAGCCAGACAAGTAGTGCAACAGCCAGGGTCAGAACTTATGTCTTTGGGTGTTTACCCGCTGTTTCTTTTGCTATAGGTCACCTGTGCTGTTGTCACGTTTGTCTGGGCGCACCGTTTTGGAAACTCCAAACTGCTCAGTTGTGGCCTCATCTGCACTACAGATTAGACCGGTTCGTCATCCACGGGGAAAGCCAGGGGCTTCAAACTGCCTTTCTGAGGCAGCCTGGATTGGTTGGTCAGGGCTGAGGGTCAAGAAGGGGTGGTGGAGGTCTCCTCCCTCCCTCCCCTCCTTGCCTCTACCAGAGCAAATTCCTTTTCACCCGCTTTGTTTGTTGGCATCGGGTGTAAGATTTCACTCGTGAAAAAAGAGTCGCACAAAAATTAAAATCGTTCAGGGGGCGCCTGGGTGGCTCAGCCGGTTAAGCGTCCGACTTCGGCTCAGGTCATGATCTTGCGGTTCCGTGGGTTCGAGCCTCGCGTCGGGCTCTGTGCTGACAGCTTGGAGCCTGGAGCCTCCTCCGGATTCTGTGTCTCCCTCTCTCTCTCTCTGCCCCTCCCCCTCAGGCACTCTTGTCTCTCTCTGTCTCTCAAAAATAAATAAATAAATGTTTTAAAAAATGAAAATCATTCAATGGGGAATCAAGTTGACTCTCTTGGGGCTCTCTCTGTTCTTTTTTCAAGTTTTAGGACCTTTCAGTCAGTGTTCTTGGAAATCTAGTGGTACTTTCAGTTCCATAGCTAAGAGGCACAGGAAAAGAGATCACTCCGTCCTCAAAGTACGGATCCATGAATGACTCCTAGGTTGTCACTTGGAGTTGAGGGAAACACTTTCTTTAGAAACAGTTTCACAAGTACTTGCTTCGACTTGCCTGTTTCCTACAGTGTTCCTACCACCCCACTGGATTGTATCTCATTTCTTGGATGTCCTGGAGAAGGACCGCAAAGGGAGAAGGGATAGGGCCAGACGGTCTTGGCACCAACAACTCGCTAGCTTCCCGCCACTATAAAACAGGGATGATTTCTTTCTGTGCGCACACGGGCAGCTCTCGTTCAAAAGATTTCCAGATTATTCTGTCCAAGATTGCACTGGCAATTATGCCCTCACAGTGCAATGAGAGAGAACAGAACAGGGCGTCCTAGGTTGGATGTTCCTCAGTGGGGCATGACCCGTGTAAACACTGCTGGCTCCTGGGACTGCCTGGGGCGCAGGTGCAAAGGGAGATAACAAGACAAGTTTGGGAGTAAATGAGAAGACTGAGTGGCCTGCGTTGTACACACAATTCCTCCTGGGACCCAAATACGTGGCTCTCTCCTATGGTTGAAACACTGCTTTTTAGGATGGGGTCTGTATAAACAGCTGGTCTCTGGCCTGGTCCCCGGCCAGCCTCACCAGAACATTCCTGACAGCGCCTCAGTGGTCTACAACAGGGACTGGACAACCTCTGGACACTGTGAGCCAAGCAAAGGAGGCAGAAGGAACCTAGCTCATCAAAATCGTTCTGTGGGAGAAGGAAGTTTCTCTCCATCCACACATGCCACTGCCTTTGCCTGTCTTCCTAAGCCAACAGTGTGGTGTTTGCTGCCCTCTGCTGGCCATGTGTGAGTCAACACCGATGTTTTAGCGATGCTCGGTGACTGGTGCCGAGCCCTTGTTTACTGCTAGGAAGTGGGTCTCCACAGTGACAACAATAACCACAATGGTATTGCTGAAACTATCGGTGGAGAGCTTATACAAAACACATAAGATACTGCAGTAATCTTTTTACAGACATCATCTCATTTAATCCTCAAACCAACATTGCGCAATAGGTATTATTATCCCACCACACAGGAGAAACTGAGAGAACGGTTATATGATTGTGCAAAGTACATGCTGGTATGTGGCAGGGCTAGGGTTGAGACACAGGTGTGTCAGACTTCAGAGCCCGCATCTGGAGCCGCTGCGCAAATTCATGTTCCTGGCTGGCCGTATCCTGGATGGGCTATACTCAACGGAGGCAGTAACAAACCCAGCATGCCTTTTTACTCCATCTGTCCACACCCTCTCCTCCACTTCCTATGCCCATCACCAAACTTAGGACCACTAAAGTCTTTTTGTTTTCTTTTCAGCCTTTGTGCAATTTGCCTCCCTCCTGGTGCGGCCAACATTAGCTCTAGGGCAGGGGTTTTTAAAGTGGAGCGCATAAGAGGCCTGACTAGAGTCAAGAGGTCTGTGACCTTGGACAGGGAAAGAATTCTATTCTATGCAGAATACAGAAAACAGGCAGAAGCGCTGTGGCTTTGTCACTAATAGAAGTCACAGGTGTTTCTGTATCATGTTGCCATTGTTACATGTACCTCAAAATATCATTTATGCTCAGCACTACTTTGAAAGTACAATAGCTATCAACCAGATCTGTGACTTAATTACTGATAAAACGTAAAACGTAAGTATATTACTACATCACAAATTCATCTTTTTCAATATTTTGATAGCATTCTCTGGAAATTACGGAATTCCGCTGTAATCCTGTACGTTTTTTATGTATTAAAAAATTATGCCTAGGAGGGATTCAGAGGCCAGCCAAAGGGGTCCTGGCACGAAAGATAAGAACCGCTACCCTTGAGCCCACGGCAGGTTTTGGGCCTCCCGACCCAGATCGTATAATGTAGCAGTGACCAGGGACAGGAGCGTTGACCGTTCTCCAAAAACTATGCCCATACGGTTTACCTTCCACACCAGAATGCTTCCGAATTGAAAGGGGGCACTATTAATAATTACGCTGGGGGGCTCCTGGGGGGCTCAGTCGGTTGAGCATCCGACTTTGGCTCTGGTCATGACCTCGCTGTTCACAAGTTCAAGCCCTGCATCGGGCTCTGTGCTGACAGCTCAGAGCCTGGAGCCTGCTGCGGATTCTGTGTCTCCCTCTCTCTCTGCACTACTGCCCTGCCTCACTTGTGTGCTCTCTCTCAAAAATAAATAAATATTAAAAAAATAATTATGCTAGGATAAAAGTGTAAACTGGGGGGCTCCTGGGGGGCTCAGTCGGTTGAGCGGCCGACTTCAGCTCGGGTCATGATCTCATGGTCTGTGAGTTCGAGCCCCGCATCGGGCTCTGTGCTGACGGCTCATCAGAGCCTGGAGCCTGCTTCAGATTCTGTGTCTCCCTCTCTCTCTCTGCCCTTCCCATGCTCACGCTCTGTCTCTATGTCTCTCAAAAATAAATAAACGTTAAAAAATTTTTTTTTTAAAAGTGTAAACTGGGACATACAGTCACCCCACCCAGATAGCATGTTCCCTGGAAACTGAAGAATTAGATAGGAAAATGCCGGGTGATTAAATGCAACTTACAAACCTCAACATAAAAATTTTGTATCTTTCCTAAAATCCGGAGAAACCGAAGAATAACCGACATGGTGTAAATTGAAGAAATGATTACCATTAATTCATACAGAAAAATTTGGGGCATTCCCAGACCCAAAAAATAACCTCTCTCAAGTCTTTCTCTTACTGAGGACACATCCACCTAATGGATGCACAAAATAAATGGAGATAAAGCACAGACGCGCCCACACTCAGTCCTGATGCGGAGAGGCTGAGTGTGGTTCCTGGGGAGGGGCTGGGCGGGGCCCCCCTGGGCAGGCGGCGCTGCCTCTCCAAGGGCGCTCTCCAAAACCGGTGCTGAACGCTGTTTGTGCTCTTGGACTTTTTTCGTAAAAGCGAAAATCCTCTCTGGATTTCTTTTGATTAGCAAAAACAGGTACTAACACAGGCCTTTTGTAAAAGTGACGTGGTGTACCAAAGACTTTTGAAAAGCAGGGGTTACTTGGGTCCTGGCTTCAAAGAAACAACCATGCTGTGTGATAATAATACAACTCATGTACCACTTACTGTGGACCAGGCGCTGTCTGTAATAACAGGTATGTACTATGACTATTCTCATCTCGTAAGTGAGAAAACACACAGCCAGCAGGCTGAGCTGAGTCATAAATCTGTGTTCTCTGGCTGCCGTATCTATGCCCGAGCCACGGTCTCCACTGCCTCTTTGAGCCCTTGTAACATTAGGAATGTTCACGTTCTGAATGGAGTCCAGCAAAATAATAGATGAAATACAAATCGTGAGTCTGTTTATCTCCAGCCCTGCATGGGGGTACTTCTATTCTAGGTGTCTAGATCCAGTTATTTGAAAAAATTCCCCAGAGTGGAAGGGGAAATCTAGAAGGTTCCCATAGAGCAACAGAAGTATTCTATTACAATTCCTCAATTGTAAGTAACGGTCCCCAACCATTCACCTTTTTCCACGACTGCAGGCTCTGGCTCCCTTCTGAGAGGCAGCAAGGGGCGGTGATGACAGGCAACGACCTGAAGTTCAAATTCCCGGGGAACCTATTAGCTGAGTAACCTCGGGGGTGCCACAGAGCCTTCTGGGACCCACTTGTTCACCTGCAGAATGTAAATCGTGATAAAGCTTACGGGCGATGGTGAGGAGTAAATGAGCCTGGAAAATCACAATACATCGTCATGATTCTTATCCTCAGTGTCATTTTATTAGTCTTCAACTGATTGATCCCCAAACTCATCTTCCCCTATTATTCTGAGTGTTTCTACGTGTTCGGGAAATTTCAGCTTGCTTTGTTTTCGGGTTCGTTCAACGGTCGGTAGCTACCTTTGCGTGACTATTATAACATTTGCTTACGCAGCATCTGTCCCACGACTCAGTTTGCTGAGGCAACGTGCACTCTGACGACGCCAAGTGAGAACAGGAGCTGGCGTGCTCACGACCTAGCATTTTCTCCGTCGCCCTGCTCCGCAACAGCGTTTGCGCCCGAGCGCCTCATTTGCATTTCGCTGAGCCAACGCGAATTCTTAGAAGTGCAGGGGCGTCCAGAGAACGCTTCAGTAAGAACTGAGTTGACAAAAGCTGGGGTGGATCATTTGTCACCTTTGTAGCAACAAGATGAATTTCTGTTTTCAACTGCAATAAGAAATGACAAAGAACTGCCGGGGCCCAGCCACATGAAAAATTAAAATGATACCAAAGAAAGATAATTCAATACAAGAAAAGGTAAGACACAGATTGGGGGATGTTTACATCAATATGAAAAGGGCTTAATAAATATGTTTCTACAAGGCCAGCTTTTAAAATCATGACCCATAACATACTTACACCGAAACACAAGTTGCATACAAAAAAACTCACTGTGTGTGAAATTATATTTTATTTAATTCTGATAATATCATCAGAGAATAATTTTCTTGTTTTTTATTCTATTCTAATTTTTTAATGCTCATTACAAGCCACTTAATTGATTTCATAATCTACTAATGAACTGTGAGTTGTAGTTAAAAAAAAAATAGTGATTCCAAAAGCTCTTATAAATACATTATTGGGTGAAGACTAAACATAGATACTTCTATGTATAAAACAATCTTTTATGATTTTTAAAATACGGAAAAACACTTTTAAGTATTTATTTAATTTTGGGGGAAGTGCATGTGGGGGACGGGCAAGGAGGGGCACAGTGGATATGAACCAGACGCTGCGCGGACAGCAGCGAGCCCGATGTGGGGCTCGAACTCAGGAACCGCAAGACCCTGACCTGAGCCAAAGTCCAACGCGCAACCGACTCTGCCCCTGGAAAAACCACTTTAAAATATAGCAAAATCTCAGCTTTGGTACTCACTCCACAGATCCAAATCATAAAAAGGATAAAATACAATGTCACCGATTAAATCAGCAAAAATTAAAAGCGGTGATGGTGTCTCATGCTGCTGCCACTATATAAAGGGTTTTTTTAAATACAGTTGTTTATTTAGACCCCACTTCAATTCAAAACAAATGTAAGGTGACTTTATGCACCGAAATTGCCAAACACAATGGACGGCAGAATCTACGGATGCAGTTTGTTTGGGTAGCAGTTGGGTAGTACATTTGTGGAGTCAGAAAATGCTCACGCCCCGAGTAACGCCGCTTCTGGGAATTTGTCCCCGTGACGCAGTTCAAAGAAAAAAAAATACCATGCACAACCTTTTAACATCGCTACTTAAACAGTGACAAATGAAAAGGAGTCTAAATAGCCAAGAATCGCACAATATTTAAATAAGCAATACCACATTAATTCAAAATATTTGCAGCCAATAAGATAATTATGAGTAGGAGGAAAACATAAGAAAACGCTCAAGCTAACAAATGCCAAAATTATAAAACCAGACTCTGTATGCATTTTAGTTACCATGGCCGCATAAAAATTACTCTAGGCCTTAGTGGGATGAAACAACCATTTTTTATGGATCAGGAATTCAGACAGGACATAAGCGTGTGGCTTCTCTGGAGCCACAATTCCTAGAGCTTCAGCTGAGCGTGGACCGTCTGAGGCTCATTTGCTCATATGTCTGGTTATCGATGCTGACTGTCAGCTCGGACCTCAAATGGACCTTTGGGCCGGGACACCTGTGTGTGGCTGGGCTTCGAGGCTGAGAGTTCCCAGAGAGAGAGCCGGGCAGAAGTCAACGCATCTTTTACCACCGAGTCTTCGAAATTATGTTTCACTTCATCTCCATTAATTGAGACAGTCACAAAGTCCCATCCAGTTTCAAAGAGGAAGGAAAAGAGACTGCCTTTCATGAGAGAGTGACAAGTTTGAGGACCACCATGCATGACTGGAAATGCGGCCCTCACCACTTTTCGGAAAATACAATCTGCCAAAATCTGTGCTCTGGTTAAAAACCACATAAAAATCACAAGGGTTCTATATTGGGATGAGGATTGAGAAGAAACATGGGCAACTAAAAGCTTGATGCAAAAGAAAAAAAAGTTCTGTGATAGTTTGGCCATGTTGGTTGAGCAATACGTACGAATTATTCGTACAATTACATTCCCAAGGAATTAAGACGACGACGCTTTGGGAATCGCTCCCGGGGAACCCCCGCTTCTCTGGGCTCCTTCATCTGTGAAACCGCGTTGTTCCCACTTCCGGTTGCTGAACCAACCGCGTCGGCCGTGTGCCTCCCATTCATGAGACACAGGCCCAGACAAGAGGCCAAGTGCCCCGCGTGGATGTGCGGCCCCCACACACGGTGCTGTCTTCCTCTGTCCCCTGCCACCTGACGCCTCCCGGCTTGGGTAGCCTCAACTGCGGATGACCTCACTCTGTAGGAAAGAGAAGGGGACCTGTCTCGAGCCTCATTTATTAATAAGTCCGGACGTCCACCTGAGAGCACCTGTGCCCTCACGTGTCTTCCTTCTTGGAGAGAGAGGCCCCGTCCTCAGAGTCAGTCCCTCCACCTGGGCTCTTGGCCATTCCTTCTCCTGTTCTCCCCAAGACTTCCCTCTCCCCCACCACACTCCATGCCCTGCGTTTTCCTAGCACCCTAGCCTTCTGTCATTGGCTGCATCCTTTCTCTCTGCTCAGTCCCCCTTACTACCATCCCCGCTGCCTCTCCCATTGCCATCTGGCGTCGTACGCCTGTCTACTCCTCGGACAACCCTCCGAAGGACAAGCTGACTCCAGCTGTTTCCATTTCATCGCTCCCGCAACCACGATCTACCTGGCCCCTTTCTTTCCTAGCACCACTCCCACCTGCTTCTTAAATATCTGCGAGCTGGTAAGCTCGTCAGGGGCTTCCTGAACGGATGCTGGCTGGCTCTCCGGCACCAGCCTCTCCTGGTGTCTCTGCCCACCCCTCCCACTCCTCCGGGCCTCTGCTCTCCTTCTGCCCACCCTCCTCAGCCACATCCGGTTTCTACCAGCTTCTACTACCACCTACTGACTCCTCCCCTGTGAGCTGAATGTTGAACTCACATTACATCTTGGATTACAGGATTGTAATTGCAATTTTCAAATGAGGCCTACAACGAATGAGGCTTAATCCAGCTGGGTAACTGCCAAATCCTTACGGTGTCTGTTAGTCTTGGATTAAGACACTCAGTCTGTCAGCTGCCACGGCCTCTCTCTGCTAGAAGAGGCTCCTGGCCGTGGGTGTGCCCGTCCAGTCCTCCAGCGGGGTCACTGGCTCTCCCGGATGGTGACCGGCCCCTGTGTGCCCTTACAGCCTTTGACCTTGAACCAGCTGCTGTCTAGTTTGGGGTCTTCTCACCTGGGCCGTCTTACCGATTGCCGGCTGCAGAATCCCAGCTTCCCGTCCTTCCCACATCTACCATTTTCTCCTCCCTTAAACCTCCCCATTGGGAAGAAGGCCAGCTTTTCTTTTCTTTTTTTTTTTAGTGTTTATTTTTGAAAGAGAGAGAGACACCGAGCGTGAGTGGGGGAGGGGCAGAGAGAGAAAGAGAGACACAGAATCTGAAGCAGGCTCCAGGCTCCGAGCTGTCAGCAGAGAACCCAGCGTGGGGCTTGCGGCCACGAACTGTGAGATCGTGACATGAGCTGAAGTTGGACACTCAACCGACTGAGTCACCCGGCACCCCAGCCCTGGCTTTTTATCTTAACTTCCTTATGTCATATTACCCTTTTCTAGATTTTGACCTGAGCCTAAATTTCAGGGCCAGGGCCTAGCTGTTAAGGAACCAACAGGGAAAGAGGGAAGAAAAAGAATTTGCTGAATCTTCCCTCGAGATGGCACCCTGGCTTGAAGATTATCGTCCTGCCATAATCCTATTTTGAATGTCAAACGTTGAATATCAATTTGGCTTTTTCCTAGGCAATCCTTCTAGAACAAATTCTAATCATTTCCCAGACATATGGTTGCCCGAGGCAGACTATGTGTAAAGGTCACAGACTCATGAAGACAAAAGAGAAAATCCTACACAATTTCAAATTATTTCTCCAGTTATATTCTTAAGTCTCTATATCCACCCGGGCCTCAGTGGCTTTTCTGAGCTCGAGTTCATATCGAACTGCATGTTGGACTCTAAAACTGGCTCTTCTCTTTTCTTCAAAGTCTAAGGCACGGGAGAACAAGTGGGGGAGGGGGCAAGGAATCACGGATATCTAGGACCACGTGTCCTCCCAAGGGCTCTACTCTTTCATTCTCCGAGATTCTGAGTACGGCCTGGGAATCTCTAGCTTTACCAGACAAGCCGGAGGATTCCGATTCTGAGGTAAGCGGTGGTGTGGGAACCGTATTTAGAAAATCTGCTGTCATCCCAGTCACCTGGGGACCAAACCAGAGGGGGTGGAGCAACGGCCTCGGTGGAGTCCCCGCCCCTCCTAGCGCCATGCGTCTTGCGTGATGACGTCACCATTTGCGGCGCTGGGAAGCCGCGGAGTCCGCTGGCCTTGTCCTTCTTTCTCACTGCACCCTCAGCCCCAGCCTTGGCAATCTAGCCTCCGCGCCCTCCCCGGGAGTCCCCCTCCCACCGCCTGGTTAAGACCTGGGCCACCTTCACGGAGGACTGCGCTGTCCCACCCGTCCATGGGCCTCCCAGCGAGGACACGTCCAATCCAGTCCACCCGCTGCCCTGGCCCCTGAGAGCTCTTATGAAATGAAACTCTGACCATACAGCGTCCATTTAAAGGCCCAACAGCAGCTGTCATTTCCTCGGACCCAAACTCATCACAGCTGCAGCCACACTTCCGGAAGCACCTGACTCTAAGGCACAGACCTTATCCTCCAGCCAAACCGGAATCTGCCATTGCTCCCCAGGCCGGAGCCTCTTCGTCCCTCGGCCTTGGCTCCTGCCGCGTGCTGCCCGCCCCGCGCTGCCCAGGCTCTCCGGTGCCTGCCTAGCGCTCTGCATTCCGAAGGCCCTGCGTGGCGAGCCGCGGTGCTCCCCCTGCACCCAGGCGGGGGCTGGATTTTGGTAAGTGTGCCTCCGCCCCACCCCACCCCCACCCCCCGGCCCACGCCATGCGCGGGCATTAATGGCTAACCCTGGATGCCGCCTCGCCTCCTGGCTCAGGAGGAGTTTTCCGGAGGGAGTTTTGTTCGCTTTTGCATCTCCAGGCTCAACCACGGAGGATCAGACATCCGCGGAGAAAGCATCCACCCCGGCCTCCCAAGGGCAAAGCCATATTTTGTCTTCTGCTGTGCCTTCTCCCCAGGACCCAACAGCCGGGTCCTGACCCGAGGGACGTGCAGCTTCATGGTTCGGTGTGGCACGGACCCTAGATCCAGACGCCCGGGTCAAATCCGGCTCCACCGTTTCCTGGCGGATCCTTGGGCAAGCTACCCGGCCTCCCTGTACCCCCGTTTCGCCATCTGTGAAATGGATCGTTGGGAAGATTAGGTGAGAAAATCCGTCTGAACCGCCTGCGGCGCCGCCTGGCACGTAGGTAGCTGCGACGAGATGCTCTCTGTCCTCGGGGGGAGGTGGTTAGCAGTGGGAATATTGACTCCTGCGCTGCGGGACAGACCCGTCCGGTGCACCGGCCCAGGCCCTTGTCTGCCTTTCTCATGCCCTTCCGTGAGTAGGGCATGTTGTCAGCCGCATGGTCACTCCAGGGCCAAGATTTCCTGCAGACAGCCCTGGCGGAGGCATTGATTAGAGACTGGCCTCACCGTGCTGCCCGTGCCCCCATCTTGGTTACTGACCCCTGGTCCCTTCCTCCTCTCCCTTTGACCAAGTCGTGACCCCCTTCTCTGGCCATCCCACGGAAACCCCCTCCTCCAGGTCCAGGATGTCCAAGTCTTAATTATTACTCATATAGCAACTGTGTGTAAAAAGAAACCAAGATCCCGGGTCCCAGCAGGTCTAGGGCCGAAGCCAAGGATAGCCTGGGGTGGGGTAAGATCTCCGTCTGGTGAGTCTTAACACTCAGAGATCTTGCAAGCCAAGCTCTGAGGCGAGCTTCAGAGTAGCTCTGAGGAGAGCTGGATGGTTCTAATTGTGAGCCAGACCTCACCGGGGGAAGCAGGGAAAGCACATTTCTGCCCAGCCGTTCTGATCCATGCTAGAGGTAGGCCTCGCTCAGTCCTATGGAGTCAATGCTCAAAGCCGGACAGGATCACAAACACCAGCGGCCCGTGGCCACGAAGAGCTGCGAGCACTAGATGGTGGGTCGCCCCCAGAGCCCTCAGTGTCCAGCGGCTCGCCAGGGACCGCCTTCTGCGGGTTTCCTTCTTTTCCTTCAAGCTCCACTAAGCCCGATTCAGGCCTTAGTTAGAAAAGATTCCTTAGACAGACACCTGGGGGGACAGATGCTACGACAAATCCTTTCTTACCGCTAATATCCCTGTACCAGGAGCCTAAGACCAATCTCAAAGCTTTAATAATCAAAGAATTTAGAGCAAAATGGCTAGTGAGCTATATTTTTTATATATATTTGAAAAAAAATTTTTTTTTGAGACATAGAGACAGAGCGTGAGCAGGAGAAGGGCAGAGACAGGGAGACACAGAATCTGAAGCAGGCTCCAGGCTCTGAGCTGTCAGCACAGAGCCCGACGCGGGGCTTGAACTCACAGACTGCGAGATCACGACCTGAGCTGAAGTCGGCCGCTAACCGACTGAGCCATCCAGGCGCCCCTGAGCTATCTTCTTAAAGTATGAGGGCATGGGAAGGGGGTCAGATACTGCTGGAGAGAGAACAGACCTCCCTCCCCCAAAGCCTCCCCCACACCCCTTGAAACACCGCGGGGCGCTGCTTCTGCTGGGCCGGCCAGCGCCTTCCTTCAGCATCCCAGGCGGGGATCTGCGGGCTCCCGGGTGAGGACTCCCGCCGAACTCCTGCCCCACCTACCTGTTCGCATCCACATTGGCCGCAAAAAATTCTGAGCAAAAAAGTGATCCGAATTCCGAGTTCCATTGTGCTTCTAGAATGAAAAAATACGTCCTAAGTATGGGGGGACCCCAGACAAGGCCAAGCTGGAAAGCCTCCGGAAGAGACCACAGGGCACATTCTGAGAGAAGCAGCCAGACCCTGGCACACCCCAGGGGCACACGGGAGTGCCGAAGTCACCTGGGGACCCTCCTTGAGAGAAATGGTTGTGTGTGTGAGCATGTGGGGGACGGGGAGACCCGAAAAAGCTGTGCCGCTCCGAACTGCGGTATCTGGGGCCCGGGCTTGTCCTGCCTGGTTGTGGGATGCCCCCGAGGGAGGGTGACAAGGAGGGGACAAGCAGCCTCTCACCTCACCGGACTTGCACTGTCTGGCAAGTCTGCAGAGGGTTGTCCACGGGTCAGTAGGGACAGGCCAGGGCAGATTCAGTTCCGCCATGGGCCTAGGGCCTCCAGGGACGTGAGAAGCACAGATCCACAAACGTTCCTGAGCACTTTCAGCAAAACCTGCAGCGACGTGGGGGGCGGGGGCCTGCAGGAGGACCGGGGGCCTGCGAATCAAGCAGGCCCAGCCCAGGGACGCGGAGTTGTCAGGTAGATGGAAACCGGCCTGTATCTGCAGGCTGAGGAAGCCTGGAGCCTGGGGTGACAGTCTCTCTGTAGCTCTGGCCGTGGGAGTGGCCGGCCCTCAGGCTCCTTCATCCTGCTCCATCCGGTCCAGCCTTGCCTACAGCAGAACACCCACCACCCACTAGAGAACAGAATCTGTGGTATAGTGCCCCTTTAGTCTCTTCCCACCGCCCCACAAGGTTCTGCTGCTCGGCACGCGGATGAGGCCCTCTCCTCTCTGAAGCCACAGAAGAGCCTGGACTGGCTTCCGAGGCGCCCGATGACACATGGCCAGCTCTGTGGCCACATCTAAGCACCTTCCAGCCTGACACTGTGGCTCCTCCGGGGACACAATCCTTCTCCCAGAAAGAGGAGTCGGACCAGGTGGTAAACACGGTGTCTACCAGCTCTCTCCTTCTGGAATTCTGAATTAATTTGGGAAGTAGCGTACCAACAAAGGTCCTGCCTAAACCCTTGGAGATATGGCCTCTGACGGCTCCTTCTCCAAATCCGGCCTCAGATACGGCCCCATGGAAGATCCAGCGGGGCAGGAGGACCCCAGAGGAGACCAGGAAGGAAAGAGACTAAAGGCCCAAAAGACCGGTCTTTGTGAGCAGGGCTCCTGTTCAGCATTGAGTAAGAGATCCCGCCAAGTCTTCTTCCAACTTTGTGCCTTTGACCACAGTGGAAATCTACCCTCGAGTGGAATGGGTGGTGGTTGTGTGTTTTGTTTTGTTTTGTTTCTTTCCTAATTTCCTTTGTACTTTTTTGGTTCCCTAAGTTTCTGAGAAAAGGTTCCTTTTGGAAAATTCCAACTCAGTCTCAGCTGAATAAAAGAGAAAGGGGATTTTTCCATAAGAGGCTGTGGGTACTGGGGGACCCCGAGCCCCCAGCTGGCACCTGTCTGAAAGCTGCAAAGAGCCAGGAGCTGGGATCCATAGGAAGAGGTACCGCAGGAGGGCCGGAGCTGAGGCCGGGCCGGGCAGCACCCTGCTCTGTTCCCCGCTGTCTTCTCCCCTGGACAGGGTGGGGTTCTCACTCTGACTCGTTCTTCTAGGACTCGGCACTTGGGTTCCATCAGAAACCTAATTATCCAATATATTAAAGCAAGTAAGAGGATGCATGTACTCAGTTTGAATTCCTCTCCCGAAAGGAAGACTCTCCCAGGAATTGGTCCAGAGAACCTTGGAATATTCTTTCACTTCTCTTTCCCCTAAAGAGCCACTTCGTGACTTCTTCCTCCTTCTCCTCCTCCTCTTCTGCTTCTGCTTCTGCTTCTGCTTTGGCAAGTAATCACACACTTTTAAAAACTGAGATAACTCCCCCAACATAAAATTCTCCGTTTTAGAGTGTAAAATTCAGTGGCTTTGGGTATATTCCCTGTTTCCTGGGACTTCTTGGCCCCTTGACATCCTCCCCGGGACAGAGAAGAAGGGAATGGGCGCTGGAAGTTTCCCTGAAGGCGTTACCAAGGCAACCCTGACAGCTGAGATCTGAAGGCATGTTCCAGCCTAGTGACACAGACACACCCTTGTCCAGAATTTCTGGGAAGTTCTGTCCCCGGATCTGGAATCCTGCCGCGAAGGGAACAGGTGGGTTCTTGAGCCGAGTTTTCCGTGTATCAGAGCCTCTGACCGCAGCGGCACCAGCATCAACCCCTAACAGGTTGGAGACCCCCGATCCCATGATGAAGTCAAGCCCCGAGGATGA
This sequence comes from Paguma larvata, assembly GCA_030068075.1. Lineage (NCBI taxonomy): Eukaryota > Metazoa > Chordata > Mammalia > Carnivora > Viverridae > Paguma > Paguma larvata. The sequence goes on along the minus strand of CM057834.1, from coordinate 84,989,222 downwards.
GACGAGAAGGTCGGGGCCTCAGGCTGGGGCTGATGACAGGGTCCCAGGGCCAATAATCCCAGAGAAGAGAGCCCCACTATCTGTCAGTCACCTTCCTGGCCCCTGGGAGAAAACAAATGCCAGAGAAAGCACTGTTTTCTCTCTCCTTGGAAATAAACACAGCCTGTCTGGGTCTAGGAGTCTGTCTAATTTAAAACTGACAAAGGGCTAAAGGTCCCAAAATGTAAGTGGATTACTCAGGGCTAAAATGTGTGGGAAGTACTTCAGCTTAAGCAACTTAACTTGTACCCGATTTGACAAAGAAGGACAGGATCTTAAAAATCCTCGGGGGTTGGGGGGGGCGCCTGGGTGGCTCGTTTGAGCATCCAACTTCGGCTCAGATCATGATCTCACAGTCTGTGAGTTCAGGCCCCGCATCGGGCTCTGTGCTGACAGCTCGCAGCCTGGAGCTCGTTTCGGATTCTATGTCTCCCTCTCTCTGTCCCCCCACCTCTCTCTCAAAAATAAAAAACTTCAAAAGAAAATTTTTTTTTAATCCTTGGGGCAGCAAACAAACCCCCATCCATATAGTTGTCCAGCTGCACATATGTGTGTGCGTGGGCACGCGTGCACACACACGCACCTGCTTGGGGACATGCTAATCTAGTGTTCAGGGTTCCCTTTCCGTTCAAGTTTCTCTCTCTTTTACTTATTTATCTTGAGAGAAAGAGAGAGAGAGAGCATCCCAAGCAGGCTCAGCACTGTCAGCGCAGAGCTGGATGCAGAGTTCAAACTCATGACCCTCGAGATCATGACCTGAGCTGAAACCAAGAGCTGGAAGCTTAACCGACTAAGCCACCCAGATGCCCCTCTGCCTCTTTTAAGTGTGATCAGTCTTCTCTGTTCATTGTTTTCACTTTCTCTTTTTTCATAGATTAAATGTGGGAAATCTTCATGGCTCCAATTCATTGGCTTCTGTTCACTTTCTGGTCCCGAATTTTGACATTCCCCAAGCGGCCCAGGGTACCTGTTAAAAATGCCAACTCCGGGTCTCCATCCCCAGAAGTTCTGGCTCAGTAGGTGTGGGCGGGGCCAGGAATCTGCACCTTTATCAGGCTCTCCAGGTGATTTCGAGACAGGTTGTAGAAGAGCTGCATTTTGCAAATTACTTCCATGTGTCACTGACAAGCGGTAAATAATACAATTATTTATTTTTTCCCCCTAGAAAGGATTCATTTCTTTGGCTCTGTTCCTACTCTCTAGCTCACCACCTTTACTTGCAGTTGTTTGAACTGTGGCCAGTGCCTGTGAGCCAGCTCCGTCAGCTCCATGCTCTGATGAGCCAGGCCTTGGATCAGGTTCCCAGGCACCTCTGAGGACAATGAAGTTTATGAAATGACACAACAGAGTGTCATTTGCAGTTTCACCACCTGGTGGCGCCATTGCTCCACTTTCCATTTCCTGTCAGTCTGGTGTCCTGAGCGTTCCTACTGTATTTTTTTTTTTGCTAACGGTTTAGAGAGAAATTGTTGATGTTCTGATGTTTTTCATTCCTTTGTTACAACTCTGATTCAGACACACGGTGACGCATCGACAAGCCTGGAGAGGGGTTGCATTTTGTCTCATGCTCGCCACGGGTTTGGGGGATACATTCTGGATTGAGTTAGAGAAGATAGTCCCAAAGCATCGACAAAGATTGGGGCTGGTAACAATCAAGTTGGGAGAGGCGGACCCATAGCCCAGAGTCACGGGGAGTCGTTTTCCTGCCTCCCCCCTCGGCTCTAAAGCAGAGACTTCATATCCGCTGTAAACACCTAGTATTTGTTGATAACCTCCTGTGCTCCAAGCTCTTCACATGTCGCCTCATTTAATCCTCGCGCTAATCCTGTATTTCGCGTCTCTCTCGGGAGGGAACTGGGCAGGCCTGAGGACAGTGAGCCTGAGATCGCTCCAAATCCCACGTGCTTTCTGTACGCAACGTGGTCTCTGCTCGCTCACTGGTCAAACATTGATAATGAAACAGATTTGCAAGCGATTCTATTTGGGACAAACTGATGGGCGTTCATGCCTCAGGAAGGAAAATCCTGAACCCCCAGCCGGCGAGTAGTGGACACAGACCGATTCCCTTCTTTGACCAAGGGTGGAGCAGGTCAAAAAATAAAGGAGAGGAAGGGAAATGAAGTACTTTCTAATGAAGAGGCAAACAGTCCCACCAGCAGCTAAAATCAAGGAAGCAACAATAGAGTGCATTTGAGTCAGTCAGGATGCAGGCCTTCTGGGCCCAGAAGCCCATACCTCCTTTAGTTTCCTAAGGACGTCTCCTGTCCCTCTCATACCTGTGGACTCTGCTGTGGCTCCAAAAGCCACTGGTGGGGCGTCCAGCTGGAGTCACATAAATAGATGATGTCCTGTCTATATGGATAAGGCGGGCATGGGCAGGGAGAGATGCCAGGTTAGTTAAGGTACAAATAGGACTTTAAAAGAGCTAAATTTATGGGGCGCCTGGGTGGCTCAGTTGGTTAAGCATCCGACTCTTGGTTTCAGCTCAGGTCCTGATCTCATGGTTTCGTGGGTTTGAGCCCCGCATCGGGCTCCACGCTGACAACGTGGAGCCTGCTTGGGATTCTACGTCTTCCTCTCTCTCTCTCTGTCCCTTCCCCACTTGTGCTGTCTCTGTCTCTCTCAAAATAAATAAACTTTAAAAAAAATAAAAGAGCTAAATTTAGGAATTATATCATGTCTTTAGGGGGATAATTAAAAGCAAGTATGATCTGGTAGGAAGGAGCCATGTCTGAACAAAAACTATGAGAAGTAAGATGCAGAGACTGGTGAACCCAGGCGGGAGATGGAGAAAGCATCCATTTGGCCCCATTTGGTGGGCAGCCCATTTTCTGATTTTAAGTGCCCGTTGGGCTCTTTTGCATGTCCGCTCTTCCATAAGCCTCTCATACACCCAAATGACCAACTAACCCCAGCATCTTTCCTGAGGTCACCTCCACTCTCAGGATTCCAAATCCACTTAAACAAGGGGAAACCCACTAACCGGACTATGGGATCCGAGCTGCTCGGTACTAACTGTGTGTAGAAGCATAATTGCAACTAGAAAGGCGTCGTGCTGTCTGGCCTCTCCACGGCCACTCTCCAGCTGGGTGTTTGCTTCACCTATTGACTGATGGCCAGATCTAGGTGTGTCGGCGTCCTGCGCACCCCGCCCTTGTGTGCTGGGCATCACTGACCCGTGCGTTCGCTCACATACTTGCTCAGCAAATGGCCATTGAATCCGCCCACTTAGGGCCCAACAGCCTTCTTGAAGCGGAGGTCCCAGTGGTGGGCCTAACGAAGCCTCTGCTCTCCTGGAGTAGGTTTTAGTGAAGGGAGGCAAAAATCAAGAGGTGATGAGAGGCAGGTGGAGGTAAAGAAATGTGAAGTGACCAAGCGTGAGCAGGTGCGTAGTTTAGTGGGTGGGATCTGTCCCCGGAAGCTGCGGGTTTTCCTCCTACAGAAACCAGTGCTGAGTCAACCCCGGGAAAGTGTGCGCGGCTGAGACGGAATCGTTCAGACAAGGTCAAGCAACTCTAGAGACCAGATAACATAACCAGTTTGGACCACCAAGATGCTGCAAAGGCAGATTCTCCTCACTGGGAAGTCTAGCTTCCAGAAGGCACATGGGTTTGCCCAGTAACTTGCAAGTAACTCCCCCAAAAGGTCAAGGCTGCAAACATCCCCATTAGCCGAGGTCGTTGCGTAAGGATCTGTCACTTTTACCGCCAGTCATCATCCGCTTTGCCTTGGCTTCATTCCCCACTCCCAATCTTTCAAATCCAACCCAAATGACTACTTCAAGCTGAGGCATAAAAGTCCTCACCCTCCTGATCCAAGACTTGTGCCCACATGACACCGGTTTATGGTTGGAGGTTATTTCTGCTCTCAGAGTCAGCGCCTTCCTCTCCTGCCCTGCTGAGGGTCAGCCGCCCCCGGGAGCCACACACGCAGACCAGACCAGCACCTGACAGCTTATTTGTGGAACCCTCTCTCCTGGCCGCCTGCGAAGTGGCCATTGAACAGATGGCATCACGTGACTTAGCTTCTACAGAGCCAGCAATAAATCGCATCCCTGGAAAGCCTGTATTTCAGTAGTGGCATTATTTACATTTTTCATTCATTAATCCTATTAGGAATGCTCCCTTTGGGAGAAGAATAAAGGTGGAACCAAAAAAGCAAGACAAAGAAGCAACCGTGGGAAAACAGAAACAAAAAACCCACTGCATTCAAAGACCTGCTGTTTCTCTTGGGCACAAGCTTACATATCACCTGTGTGCAAAACGGACCTCTGACTTGGTGCAGATACGACAACACATGCTGCTCAAAGTGTCTTCTGAATACTCCCCCCACCCCCCCCCCCCCCCGCCTCCGCAAAGACACCAGCAGGTCCCAGCCTAAAGAATCTATTTTTCAAGGAAAACTGCAGCCAGACATTTTTTTTTTTTTAATTCTGGTGATAGCCCTATCAAATGCTACCAGAAGTGTTGGAAAAAAACGTTGAAAACAAAACATGGCTTCAAAAAAAAAAAGAGCCCAGCTGGAAAAGCAAGCAGGCAGGGGCTGTTTGGTTGGCTGGCTGGTGGTCACGTGTGCAACGGGCTCAATACCGACCTGATGGCGTCACCCGCGTGGTAGGTGCGATGGTCCTCATGTGAGCCCAGGGCCCGGCACCCGGCAAGCTCATGGGGTGCGCACTGCCGTCTCACCTTCGGCCAAGGATCCCCGTTAGGGATCGGCCCTTCTGTGAGAACGTTCCAGCATCTGCGCCTGCTCTAAACGCCTGGCAAATTGGGATTCTCTTCGTTTCCCTAACGTGGTGGTCTAGTCCTCGGCCTATTGTAGGTCCCTTATCGCATGGTTGGCTCCCCCAGAGCTATGATGCTGAGTCACGTTTTTTAGACCACTCCCACCTGCTACGGTAGCAGCGCATTGAGTGAGTGGCTGAACCGCAGAGCCTGACGGTTGCCAAATTTTGGTTTCTGCTTCCTCGCTCTTGTTTGGCAGCTTCGGGGTTGGGAAGCAGGTGCAATAAACCCGAAATGCCTAAGAGAACGGGGATCCTCTTTCTCACTTGCCTTCATCAAGAAATGCAACCCATCTTGAATATAAGGCGGGGGCACAACTTCCCTAACTAATCGTTTCTTCGCCTCTAAGTTAATAATTCCTCTTGTAGCCACCACACGGGACTACAGGAGGCTCAAATGAGATAATGTGCATCTGAAAGCTCTCCGCTAGTGGGAAAGCATGATATGGGTGTAAGGTGTTATTATCCCTTTAATCTTTCTAGTCTCATAATGGAGAAAAATTTCCAAAGACAAATTGGGAGCTCATTTCGGGCTCTCTGCTGCCTCTTGCTACATGAGGTCCATGACAATTAAATGCGCAGAAGAGTCTGGCTGAATTCAAATCAACAGCAATGTGAAATACATATGTCAACCCTCCAGCGCTGCCGAAGGCTGGCAGGATTCTCCTTCAGGCCTCTGGGACTCGCCCGCTGGCTGAGAAGCCAATGTGCATAAGACTGCAAATGCCATTCTGGGTGAGACCTTTATTTCGTGCGTTTCAATTTCCTGCTCTCGCCATGCCACCACGGGTCATTCTGCAGGAGGGCATGGCTGGGTCCTGCCATCGTGGAGCGCAGAGCCTCTGGACGTGAGTTCTGGGAGCTCTGGCCAGACCCTCCCACCGCTTTGGGACTGAGGCACCCATTCTCCCACCTGATGGGAGTCATGGGAGCTGATGGCTCTCAGCCGAGTCCCAATCAGGGCATTGCCCTCAGCCTGAGACAACCCCTTGTCCAAAGCCAGTCCCCTCCCATATCCAGTGACTCATCAGTGATGGGGAGAGATGGCTCGCTTGGCCTGGCTCCCTTTTCTCAAAGCAGACAGCTCCAAAGGGCCACCCCAGCTCCAGAGCTCCCCATCGGATCCTCTGAGGTCTCTGACTTGAGGCCACTCCCCTTCTCCCTTTGCCTAGTGACGAGTCCCTCCCCTCTCACAGGTGTTGTTCGTGAAAGCGCCACTTGATAAAGCTCCTGCCAGCCCATCTCTGAGAAACTTGACCCACTGCACCTCTCTGCAAGGATATTGACCCTCTCGGCCCTCGGAAAAGCTAGGTCAGTCCTTCGTCCATCTGCGTCCCCCAGGTGAGTTGCCTTGGCCATCACCGGCATTCTCCATTTCCTCTGGGTTACCACAAACGTTATTTTCTAGGCCCCATGAGGAGAAAAGGTTGGGAAGCCCTAATGTGATATGTGGTCCGCTCAGAAATTAATCTATTTTAACACAGTAGAGTTGCCTTTCCAGTATCCAGTCCCTCTCTTCCTTACTCACGGAACCCTGATTTTAATTCCAGGCAGTAATTTTCTCAGCTGAAAAACAAAACAAAACAAAACAAAAACACATTTCCCAGCCTGCTCTGCAGCCGGGGAGAGCCATGTACTTCGTTCTTGCTCAGTGGAGAGAAGCAAAAATGTGTTGCTCGCCTAATAAAGGCATCCCCCCCACCTTCGAGGTTGTCGTGCCTGGAATAGGATGGGGAGGGGTGACCAAGCCCATGTGTTGTGTGTGAATTCATCACCTATTGCTGCGTAAAAAATTACCCCCAAACTCGGAAGCTTTGGACAAAAACGTATTACCTTGTGGTTTCTATGGGTCAGAAGTTACGGGGAAAGAGATCACTTTGATGTATTCTCTTGGTAAGGCAACCCAAATTTGGTATAACAGCGGAGGGAGCTACATAAGGATATAAATAAATAGCAGGAGACAGGGATCATTAGGGGCCTTCTTAGGGGCTGCTTACCGCCATCCACACTTGGGCCCCCATGGTGCCCACCCATCCCGTGTCCACAATATACTCGCTCTCCTCCCCCATCTGCAGAAGTCTCACCCCATTCCAGCATAAGATACAGAACCTCGTCGTCTACGTCAGGTCCGGGTGTGGGTAGAGGCCCTTTGGGTGTTGTTCCCAGTAGTGGCTCCAAGACAATCCCACCCCAACTCATACAGTCTCTAGAGCATGACATTTTCATTAAGTTTCTCTATTTATTTTGAGGGGGGAAGGGCAGAGAGAGAGAGAGAGAGAGAGAGAGAGAGAGAGAATCCCAAGCAGGCTCTGCACTGTCATGAGATCATGCCCTGAGCTGAAACCAAGGGTCAGACACTTAACTGCCTGAGCCACCCAGGCGCCCTGCATGCCATTCTCGTTTCATGACTTACACGTAAATGCGTCAGGAAGAAGGGGGTGGGGAAGGATAACTTGGCTCTTATTTCAACCCCCTGCACACTAGAGTGTGCACATCTGAACCTGGACACACACGCACACACACGCACACACGCACACACTTCCTCCAAAGCCCGTTTCCAAAAGCAGTGCTCTAGCCAAGTAGGCAGGACAGTACTCACGCAGAAATGCCAACGCCGATATTTGTTTGCCATAAGAACGGCAGTGTCATCAGCAATGCTACCCACAGGTGGCTGAGTCAGCAGATGCAGCTGGGGATCCGAAGCCTTCTTCAACCGTCCCTGCAGCCCCCCATGAAAACCCGAGACAGAGGGAGAGTGGGGCTGGGGCAGGAGATGTGTGGCAAGGTTAGGACTGGGACAGTAGAGCTGGGAGCAGGAAAGGAAGAGTAGAGACGATTCTAGGGCAGTGTGCCTGTCTTGCCTCACCGTTCCGAGGAGGCATCGCCCTGGGTTTTAGCTTGCCCACTGAAATGCTCAGTGTCCTACAAAGTGAGGGGCACAGAAACACCCCTTGTTGAGATACCTTCAGTTGCCGAATTGCGGAGCTGTGATCCGAGGTCCCTCATTCCTATGTAGTTGATGGCACATCTTTGTCCTTTGCATTAATTTCTGATTAAATTTCTATCCCAGGTGAGGCCAGCTGAGCACTTTCTTCATTGTGCTATCTGTGTGAAGAGTCACACTCGAAGGGTCTCAGAGGATGATTCCAGACACAGATAGGAAAGCCAGGGCTGCACACCACTCTGCTGGCTTTGCTGTCTGTGCAGATGTTGCCAGAGATTCAATCACTCTCTCTGCATTTTTAAGGTTCATTCTACAAATTAACATGAATGCCCAACTGAAACTCACCTTTTCAACTGAGGCCACCAAGCCAGAATTTGAGGTTCAACCCTTTACCTCCTGTACCCTAGAAGGAGAAATTCAAAGGCATAAGCCACATTGGCTATTACTCCCTATCTGATTTTGGTCTCTTGGTTCCAATAATTCCTCCCCCCCCCACACCTTGTTTCACCTGACCAAGCCTTTATCCTACATCCAACTAAATCCTTGCCTTGGTTCCAAGGACTTCAGCACATCCAAGAATAGGATAGCACCTCAGTCTGCATCCTCCGAGGTTCGATGTCCTACTTTGAACCTAAATTCCTAAAGATAGACCTTGCCTTCTTCCTGGTGAGAGTGCTGCTGGTCCTTACTTGTTCCAACCAGATCCTTGTTCCTGAAACTCGGGTTTCCTGGAACCCTCACTGCTCCCAGGTCAAGGTTTGTGGCTTTTCCACTCTGGCCGTCACTTGTCAGACCACCAATGAGAACATGCCATTCATGGCTGGAAGAGACTTCAAGCATCATCTAGTCCAACAATACCGACATGCTTTGCCTGACGACAGACTCAGGGGATCATCTGCACATTCCTCAGACTCAGAGCTCTCCCCTTATCACGCTAAATCAGAACAACTTAAAGTCAAACATTAAAAAAAAAAAAATCCCTCTAGTGCTAAGGGCCAGGATTGCCTTGGAGGTCTAGGGATGCTCTTTTTCAGAATGTTTTTAAAACTGGCTAATGGGTAGAGGAAGCCTGGCCATGACTGTCAGACACACAGAGCCAAGTTTCATACAGCGAAGAGGTGACACAGAATGAGAACGAGGTCCCCCCACAGACTTCTGACTCACAACTATGGCCAGCCTGTCCTCTCTGAGGCTGGGTGTGGACACCTGGGCTCCTAATTCGGTTCCAAGATGAGGCCATCTCAAAGACTGTAGACAAGGTTTTCGCCTGAACAAGGGGAACCAACCTTACGGGTTTCAGTTTTTCCGTTAGTTGCTGATCTAGGAGTCTGTGGATCTGAACTTCTCCCAGTGGGCCTTTAAAATAAAGAAGATCCTTCCTGGACTCATGACCAGCTAAGGAGCTACGGACAGGCCACGGAAACACCCTCCCGTCTCCACCCGGAGCTTTGAACCTCCTTTACAAAGCAACTGCTCTCCCAGACTATTCCTTGCAGGTTCAGCCCTGTCCAGTCATGCAGCTGAACACTGGTCCTTGACCCAGTCCTGGTCCGTATCTGAAATCGCACACTTACAGACCAGCTAGCAGATAAGACACCGGGGCAGGCCAGATGGCCAAACACATTGGGGGAGGCCAGGGGTGTGAACCTGGTACTTTTTGTAGAGGTGGAGAAAGCCAATCAGCTAAATCTGGGAAGCCCACAAAGTGTGACAGATTCTGTGCAAGATGGAATCAACAGGGACACAAATAATTCAAAAGGTGCCCTGCTAGGAGCCCCAAGGCTTCTAATAGAAGGCTCCTTGACTTTAGTCAAGCTCCAGAAAGTCAAGGTCACAATGACTGAGTCAATGACTCAGCAGAGGGAGAACGACATGCAAGGGCAAATACTCAATGCTTTGACTCAGCCGCTTCTAGATTATTTATTTATGGAAGCAGGTCGTTTCCAGGTAGCTAACCAAACAGTGACTAATTACTTAGTTGTTCAACAGATCAATGCCTGGGTACAGCGGGCTTCGCCCTGGACTTTCCCAGGGGCTGGGGGAGGGGCAGTGACATTGCGCAACTCTCAGCCAACGCGTCCCATGTCAGCACAGCGAGCCCTGACATCCAGGGGCAGAAAATACCTGTGCTAACCCGCCCCGGAGCGAGGGGAAGACCCCGCAGGGGCTCCTGAGCGATGGGGGCGGAGCTCGCTCCTTCCAGCTCGGCGCCCGCAGGCGCGGGGGATCATGGGACGCCCTGATCCGCAGACCTTACCCGGGAAAGGCAATTCCAGAAGGGGATGGCGGCCTGATCAACGCGCGGCAGCCTTTGAGAAGATTAATGTGTGGACCGGGGGAAACCAATGAATGTAATTTATTTCGGCTTTCCAAAAGGCTCGGGCTGTTTTTAAAAGTCCCCGTGCCATCTGGGTTTTAAAGGACTAGCTTGTCGAGGTTGATGCCCACAAGCGCACCCACATTTCCCCGCCGCCACCACGGGCTATGGACGACACACAACTTTCACCCCGTGTAGTGATTTCCCAGCAGAGTCCCGCCACCCCTTGCCCCCCAAGAAGTGACCTCCCCCGGGGGTGCCGGGTGGCTCAGGAGGTTAAACAACCGGCTCTTGAGTTCTGCTGGGGTCATGATCTCTGGGTTCCCGGGGTGGAGCCCTGCTCCGCTCTGCGCTGACAGCCTGGAGCCTGCTTGGGATTCTCTCTCTTTCCCTTCCTCTTTGCCCCTCCCGCTGCTTGCATGCTCGCTTGCTTTCAAAATAAATCAATAAGCATTTTTCTTTTCTGAAAACAAAAGTGACCTCCCACTCTGTCCCTCCTGAATTCCCAACTTGTTCCTCCCTTACTTAACACTTCCTGCCTCGTGTGTAATCATATGTGTGTAGCTCATCCCCTGAGGGCCCGGAATGCACCCGGGACAGTGTCTTAGTCGTTCTGGGAGCCTATACAGTACTCTCACTACGATTCCCTGACCCTGAGTCAGAGAGCACGGGGGACTTCAGGCCCAGGAACCTGGGCCACCACAGTTCACCCCTGAGGGTATTGTAGGAACGTCTCCAGTTCAGCCTGGCCGCTCTGCAGCTGTTTGCCCCCACCTCTCTCACCCGCGCCCCCCCCCCCCCCCCCGTCACACACAGCTGCTCTTCCTGTGTCCCACTCTTGGTTGATGTCATCACTTCCCCCACCCACCTGGAAGTGCCACTTCTCACCCCCACTGCACCTGCCTTAGCTTGGGCCCTCACACTGCGCCTGTATTACAAAACGGCATGTCCTCTCCCACTTTCCCCTCCAGCCTCATCCTTAGCGCCACCCCGTTTTGTCCTGCCTGCCCAGAGCTGGAGCCGCTGCCAGACGGGGACCCCTGCAGGCGCTTGATAGCTATTGCTGTCACTCCTATTGCCTCCCGCTCTGTCCTTCCCTCCCTTCCTGCAGCTTCTTCCTGTAGTGAAATCCCGCTTGTCCTTTATATCTCAACTCAAGTGCTGTCTCCTCTGAGAAAATTTTTCTGAACCCTCAGTCTGGATTTATTGCTTTTCCTGTGCGCTCATTCCTTCCACAAGTATTTCTGGAGCAGCTACTATGTGGCAGGTGTTATGTTAGGGTGATATGTAGTAAACGAGACAGACACGGTCTCTGTTCTCACAGAGCTCAGCATCTACGGAGGGGCACCGACAATTTTATAAGGAATATAAAATATACAGTAAGTGTTAAAATAAATGCCTCCTTCTGCCACAGGGCCTTTGCATATCCTGTTCCCCCCGCACCCCCCCCTCCCCAGAATTCTCTCTCTCCTTTGTCTAGTACTCTTTCAGATTTAGACTCAATTAGTTCCCCAGGTAAAATCAAATCTGCCCCCTTTATGCTTTTATCACAGTTTGTGCTTTTCTATCAACACATTTAACACAGTTTTAACATCATATTTATTTGTATCATTATTTGAGTAATGATTACTAACTCCTCTAGACTGTAAGCTTTGTAAGTGCAGGGCCATGTCCATTCTGCTCGCCTAGATAAACCTGGAATAGCAGAAACCCCACAGGCATTAGTCGTTAGATGAAGTGCTAGGGAAATAAATAATAGAAGTGCCTGATCTGATTTAAGGAGGTGAGGGGGGGGCGGGTAGACAAAGCTGCTTGGAAGACGTAATCACTCAGAGACCTTGAAGGGAGTGTAGAAATTAGGCTCTGGGTAAGTGGGCAGCAAAAGGGTTCCAGGCAGCGAACACAGCCTGGGGAAGACTGTAGCCGAATGGCCTGGTGTTTGCGAGCCCAGGTTTCCAAAGTAGGGTGCTTATCCCCCAAGGGGTGCATCAAATAACCCGTGAGGAAGCAGGAAGAAGGAATCGTCACCTCCTTATGCTGAATTTTTAACAGAACAGGAAATCAAGCTCTATTATTATCTAATAAACAGGCTGAACCCAGCGAGTCCCTTAGTGTCAGAGGGTCATACCATGGGAAGTACAAGATGTATTCTGGAAGCAGAACGGCCATGCCCTAATGTGCAGCTTGTATGTGTCTCCTACATGAGCTCATGGGTTATATTGCTTAGTCTAAACCTACGCAAGATAAAGTGTGGTTTAAAGAGGTTTAAAGAAGCCACAGAGGAAAGATGGGTGAGTAGAAATGAACAGGAATTTTCTTCTGGCCACTGTTTTCCACCATACATAAAAATTAACTCAAAGTAGGTTAAAGAATGTAAGACCTAAAGGCATAAATCTCCTAGAAGAAAACTTGAGTGCTAACTATTTGACATTGGTCTTGGCAATGAATCTTTTGGATCTGACTTCAAAAGCAAAAATAAGCAAGTGGGGGTATGTCACACTAAAAAGCTTCTGCACAGCAAAGGAAGCCATCAATAAAGGGAACAGGCAAGCTACTGAATGGGAGAAAATAATGATATTTTGATGATATATTCAATATCCAAAATATACAAAGGCACATAAAGCATGACAGCAAAAAAACAAGCAATCCAATTAAAAAATGGACAGAGGACCTGAGTAGACTTTTTTTCAAAGAAGACACATATATGGAGGGCTGACAGGCACATGAAAAGATGCTCAAAATAATTAATCATCAGAGAAATGCAAATTAAAACCACGATGAGCTATCACCTTACACCTGTTTGAATGGTTGTTATTTAAAAAAAAACAAGAAACAAGTATTTTGAGGAGGTGGAAAAAGGGGATCCTTGTACACCGATAGTGGGAATGTAAATTGTTGCAACCACTAGGGAAAACAGTATGGAGGTTCCTCAAGATATTAAAAATGGAGCACCATATGATCCAGCAACTCGTCTTCTGGGTACTTACCCAAAGAACACAAAAACACTAATTTACAAAGATACATTTACCCCTATATTCATTGCAGCATTACTTACAGTAGCCAAAATATGGAAGCACCCTAAGTGTCCATCAATGGATAAATGGATACAGAAGACGTGGTATTTATGTACACTAGAATACTACTCGGCCATAAAAAAAAAAAAGAAAGAAATCTTGCCATGTGTGACAACATGGATGGCTCTTGAAGGAATTCTGCTAAGTGAAAGAAGTGAAAGACAAAGGCCATACGATTTCACTTATATGTGGAATCTAAAATACAAAACAAATGAACAAACAAAGCAAAAAAAAAAATCATAGATACAAAGAACAGAATGGTGGTTGCCAGAGGGGAGGCATGTTGAAAGTGGGTAAAATAGATGAAGGGGTTCAAGAGGTACAAACTGCCAGTTATTAAATAAATAAGTCATGGAGACGTAATGTACAGCATAGCGACTGTAGCCAGTAATATTCTTGAGCATGCTTGGAAGTCACCGAGAGAGTAAATCCTCAGCCAACTTTATATGGTGACGGACGGTAACTAGACCAATCATGGCGATCATTTTACAACGTATACAAACATCAGATCATCACATGTCGTACACCTGGTACCAATATAAGGCTATCTGACAATTATACTTCAATTAAAATGTTTTTGAAAAAGAATTTCTTTCTGAACTGACACTGCCTCAGATTTTTTCTCAGCCACGTTATGAGACAAAAACAATTATTTAATCAAATCTGACAAGAAGCCTGCTAAAAGAATATGAAATTATCACCAAGGCTTTTTGAAATACGGTTTTATATCCTCTGTTGTTAGTGTTGAATCTTACACTATTTGTAATTCTTCTTGTCTTGATGTATTAGTTAATGGTGATAACACGTGTATACAATTTGTAAGTAAATATACATATCTTTGTGTGTGTGTGCGTGTGTGTGTGTGTGTGAACCTAGAAGGTTTTTGCCTATTTATCTGTTGTTGTGTCCAACCACAGATTTATCTATAATTGTATACAACCTCAATTTTGGAAACTGTTTCATTGAAGAACCAGGTCAATATAGTAGAAGTGGGAATAAAGAGAGGAGAGTGTTGAGAAATTGGTTTGGAGACTTTAACAGGGAACATATCTCTATCATAGTATTTAATTATACCATTTATAATTGTTTATTTTAGGGATTTCTAACGTGGTATATGGGGTTAACTTAAACTCAGTTATGTATGTGTAGGAGTATTTTGTGGAGATGATTCATAATCTTCATACAATTCTCTAAAGGTTATATCTCAGTAAATGTTAAGAGCTATTGATTTAGTTAATGGTCTGCCTTTCCCAACTGAATTGTGTTCCTTGTTGTCAAAGACTCTCATCTTTATGGCCATCATCATGATAGATATGAAACAGGGCCTCAATAATTATTAAATGAATCAATAACTTACCTGGCATTGGAAGACAAAGGAGACTGCATGCAGCTAAAAGTTAACTCTCTCATGAAAAGAGAATTTTATAGATTTTATTCAACATACGCTTACCTAACACCCATTGTGTGCAGATATAGTCTACGTCTTTTAGCGATATAAACTCATTCAGTCCTTGTATTAAATCTAGAAGGAAGGTACTATCACTGTCCTATTTTCGGGATAGCAAGGCTGAGGTATAGAGAGGTTAAGTGGCCTGCCAAGGGTATACAGCTGGTAAGTGGCAGAGGCAGGGATCAAACCCAATCTGGCTGCAGAGTCTGTGCATGTGACCCTTGCCCCATGGCATGACCTGCATGTCAGCCCGCATGATGAAAGGGCCAATGCCATCAGAAGATGCTCAGTGTAACCTGACAGCAAAGACACCAGCTGTAACCTCCCTCACTCCTTGGCAAAGATGCCCTTCAAAAGCAAAATAGGGAAAAGCAGAGTTAGATCCAAAGAGCTCGAATTCATACGACTACGAATGATAAACCATGAGTGAAAAACTCTGCTTTTTAAGCTCACAAAGGTGTGAAATTTTCTTGTGGAAATTCTCAAACATATCCCAAATGTAGAGAAAAATACGATGAACCTCCGTTTACCCATCACCCAAGACCAACAATTATCAATATTATCAAAATATCAATTATCAATCATGTTTCATCCATATTCTCACTCACCCCCTCCCATTTTATTATTTTCAGTAAACTCCTAATATGTGATTTCATAATGGGACTTTAAAATATTGTATTACTCACCTAAAAACTGTGTAGGATTGAAATTAAGGGACCTGATTTTGAGTCTTGCCTCTACAATTTTCCGGCTGTCCTTGGATGATAACTTCTCTGAGCCTGTTGCAACTTCTGTAAACAATGGGTGCTAATGCCTGTTTCCCTCTATGCCTTTGATCAGAGAATTCAACATGCATGAGGGTAATTTTTCAACTGTGAAGTTCCTGACTGAACCTCAGCCTAGCTCTGCTTCACCGTGCTACACCACAAAGAGCGTAATGGCTAACTTTATCCGTCAACTCGGCAAGACTCTAGTGTCCAGGTATTTGGCCAAACACCAATCTACGTGTTGCTGCAAATGGATTGGATGTGATTAACATTCATGGTTAGTTGGCTTTGAGTAAAACAGATTACCCTCCAAAATCTGGGTGAGCCCCGTCTCATCAGTTGGAAGTCTTCAGAGCAAAAATTGATGTTTCCTGAAGAAGAAAACATTCTGTCTCCAGATTGTAGCATGGAAACTCTACCTGACTCAAGACTGCGACATCAACTCTCTTACTCAAATTTCCAGCCTGCCAATTGCCCATGGATTTCGGATGCGCCAGCCACACGGTCATGTGTGGCTTCGAATTGGGATAAACCAATGGGAGTCAGCATCAGGTGACTGGAGGGTGGAAGAGAGAGGGGTCGGGGTATTTATCCCAATGGCTCTCTCCTGTATCCGCTGTACATCTCTACCAGCGTGGTCCTCTCCCCGCTGCCCAGGTTCAGTACTGCTTCTTCCAGATGAGGTGGTGATGATGCCCTCCCCACATCGTCCCCGGCCCTGAGCTCTGTCCTTGTGGCTTCTTCACCCTGCCCATATCTTTGCAGTGTCTTTATTGAGCAGTCATCAGTTACCCAGTGTGAGTGCTCCATCCGTTTCCTTCTGGGACCCCAAGTGATACAGATGCCAGAGAAAGCAATTTAGAGCAGAGACTCCATGCTAGGTATGTGGATTAAGCATGTCACTAAGAATTCCGTTAGCAAAACTTCGAGTGCTAATCTGTATCACTTTCCCCAAGTTCCCAAACTGTCATGCTCCAAACTCTCCAGCTCTCTGGGAGACGCAGCTAAGGCATACCTCCACGTCCTCCATCCTCTCCCCTTACAAAGGCTTCCCAGGCAGGGGGCTGGACTCACTCAGGTCCCTCAAGTCTGCCCTTGACCTTTGATGGCCTCTTAGCAGGGGGAAACCAGTGCCTCTCCTTTCCCATGGTATCAACTCATCTCCTTCCTTCCACGACATCGTATCCTCTTTCCTGTCCTCTGAGCCTTGCTCTCTCTGGGAACCCCAAACCCACAGCCTCTGAAGCCAGCTCATTCAAGGCTAGTGGTTCCCCCATCTGCCCTAATGATCTGCGTGGCCCCACCTCACACACACGCATGCACACACACGCAAAATACCTTGGTTATTGAAATTTCTATTGTCACTTTTCTTTTAGAAGTGGTTGATTCACCAGCAGCCACTACACAGCTGATTTCCACCCAGATCTAATTGGGTATCTTTTCATTTCCTCCAAGAGTCCCCTAGCGTGGCTCCCCACTCCTTGCCTCCGTAAATACTTACAACGGCACTCCAAATATTAGCAGTATGTTTTAAAAAACATGTCCAATTTTACCAGGAATCCGATATTATATTCAAAGCCAGTCACAGCCTGTCCTTCTTCGGCATCTTACTTTGGAAGCAGGAAAACAACCTCTCTTGTTTATATTTTTAAAAACAAGAAATAAAAAATAAAAATAAAACTTGACCACTATTCACCAATGCAATGGTGTGTGGAAATGTTGCTTAAATAATTAAAAACGCTGATAAACTACAAAGCAGCCCTTCTCCCCTGCTAGAGCAAGAGATGTCCATTTTAATGAGGCATTGATACGGTATAGCCATTCTGAGGCTCCCCCTGATTCTATTAAAATAGGATTATGTAAGGGTGGCTGTGTGTAGCCGTAAGAACAAACTCAAAGAGCAAAAAGTACAAAAGCTATTTGAAAGCTGATTAAAATGGCCTTCAGGATTCGGGGGCAGGGATGAAGTGAACACCACCATCTCCCTGCCAACCCCCCTCTCTGTCATGAACGTACAGTGTGTAGTTAGCCAGCGTTTCTGCTTTTGGAGTTCATAACTCAGCTGGTTAATGGCCTGCGGACGTGAATATTACCCACCCGAGTCCTCAGTTAGGTGGGACCTCTTTGTCAACCTTCCCCACCCAAACCCCCATTAGGCCATGGTACCTGGAAATGGGGGGCCTTCCTTAAGCAGATCCACCTAGCTTATGTGGCCAGGGAAGGATTTTCTACTCAATAGTAAGGAGATAAAGCCTGGGAGAAAGCTGAGAGTCTCTGGGAGCCAGAACTGCTGGAAACCACAGCAGAGATCCGGGCACCTAGGCCAGCCTGACCGCACCCCGGCCCCGCCGCCCAGCCGGAGGAGTTGGCAACAAGCAGAAAACCCACACAATCTACAGCCTCTAAGAGGCTTTTCTTCCTCCTCGTTACCCACTAGCCTCCATACCATGGAACCACTTAGAAACAGTAGGTGAGGAGTAAAGAAATCTGCCCAAACTGGCCTCTTCCGACACGTTTCACCACTGTGCTGTCTAAACCTTTCCTTCCTTCATTCACTCCACCGTCTCCCCCCAACCCACTCAGACAGGCGTCAAACAGCCAAAGGAGGGAAATATTGGTCTTTCATCTTTTTCCTCTGGAATTAAACAGCGAGGTTGTATGGGAGGGTGTCCATTGGGGTGTTCAGGGCTTTCTTATTAGTCTGTCTTCACACATCTTGGGAAGGAACTAGGCTGCAGGGTCAGATAGACCTGTACTATGTATTACTATATGACTGCGGGATGATATGTAACCTCTCTGGGTCTGCAGTTCCTCGTTCATCAACCGGGACCATAATAAGGCCTCGTAACGGGACGATTACGAAGATTACGACAGTGAGGGAATGTAAGGGGACTTCAGGTAGAACGCGGAATATATCAGGTCTTCAATCATGTAGAAGATACTATGCGATCTGCCTGAATCATTATAGGAGCACAGATTTTCTTGGAAGCCGGTAGTGAAGGCCCATTCTGTATGGAGACATCGTGCCACTTACCAAGGGGGAAACCCTCGCCTGGGAACTTTGAGGGACGGTGAGGACAGTTTCACCAAAATACTAGACTTCCAACAACTCTCAAGAGAATTAAACTCTTCCTCCAAGTTTCCTTTCCCCAGCTGCTCTGGGAGCCAATCTCTTCTTTTAAATAGATCAGAAGCTCACGTGAGGACATGATCGTGTTTCTGGATTTAGCTGTGACGCTGCCTCCCACCAACTCTGCAGGCCTTAAAAATTAGGTCTTCTGGTTCCATTCGTCCTCTCACTACAGTCTACTCTTCTCTCAACAGTGAGAGGAATTTTCTTTATAATAAATCAGTCAATGCCCCTTCTCTGCTCACGATCTCCCATCTCACTCAGAGTAAAATCCCAATTCTTCATAGTGACCAAAAAGGTGCTCCATGACATATGTCTTCTCCCACCCCACCGCTGCTGTCTCTTCAAGCTTATCTACTCTAGCCACACTGACATTGAACTCACTAAGCATATGGCAACCACAGGGCCTTTGCACTTGCTTCCCTTGATTTGAAAAGGTTTTTTTCACTAGCAGTCTAAGTGACTTGCTCTGTCGCTTCTTTGAAGAGTTTCAAACGTCACCTCATCAGTGAGGTCATCCCTAACCACCTAAAAAATAAAATAGTCTGCACACATGCACACACACTGCCACCACACACCATTACTCCTGTACCCTGTGTGCTGCTTTATTTTTCTTCACAGTACACATCATCATCCAACATGCTATGCATTTTTAAATTAATAGACTTTATTTTAGAGCAGAAAGTACAGAACGCTTCCATATACCCCGCCCCACCCAGTTTCCCTATTATGAACATCTTGCATTAATGTGGTATGTCAGCTACAACTGATTGTGTGGTATGTCAGCTACTACTGACACATTATTGTTAACTAAAGTCCACAGTTTGCATTAGGGTTTACTCTGTGTTGTGAAATTCAATGGATTTTCACCATTGACAAATGCATATCCTATATCTACCACTACGGTATCATACAGAAACTTTCACTGCCCTAAAAACCCGTGTTCTGCTCATTCTTCTCTCCTCCCTCCCCCCAAGCCCTGGCAACCTTAGATCTTCTTACTGTCTCCCTACTTTTGCCTTTTTTCAGAACATCATCTAGTTGGAATCCTCCAGTAGTTAGCCTTTTCAGACTGCCTTTTTTCACTTGACAATATCCATTTAACTTCCCCTCCCCATGTCTTTTGTGGCTTAACAGCTCATTTCTTCTTTTATCACTGAATAATATTCCATTGTATGAATGTATCGGTTTGTTTATCCATTCACCTGTTGAAGGACATTATGGTGCTTCCAATTTTTGGCAATTATTAACAAAACTGTTATAAACATTCATGTGCAGATTTGCATGTGGGCGTAAGCTTTCAACTCATTTGGGCAAATGCCAAGAGTAATGCCAAGGATTACTGGATCGTATGGTAAGAATTTTGGACTGAAGTAAACCAGACCTTGCAAAAAATTGGTTTTATTTTACATCTTCCCCTTCCTTCCCTTTTTAGGATCTGAATGCCATTAACATGCTAAGTCCATGTTCCCTCACCTAAGGAGTTGCCCTCAAAAACACAGGGTAAAAGTTTGTGGTTGCTTAAAACGCGACAAGAAGAAAATCAACAACTTGATTAAAAGATATACACTGATTCGATGCATACCTTCACCATAGAAGATACACAGATGGAAAATAAACACATGAAAAAAAATACTTCACATCATATGTCCCCAGGGAAGTAGAAAATAAAACAACAGTGAGATACCTCTCCACACCTATTGGAATGGTCAAGATCCAGAACACTGATACAGCCCAACAGTATCACAGATTTCCTCTGTTTCATTCAAATTCTGGCAAAGATGTGCAGTAACAGGACCTCTCATCCATTCCTGATGGAAACGCAAAAGGGTGGAGCCACTTCGGAGGTCAGCCGGGCAGTTTTTACAAAACTAACCATGCCCTTGCCATATGAACCAGCAATCACATTCCCTGACATTGACCCAAGGAGCTAAAAACTTATGTCCACTCAAAAACCTGCACACAGGTGTATAGCAGCTTTGTTCATAATTGCCAAAACCTGGAAGCAACAAACATGTCTTTCAGTGGGCGAGTAGATACAGTGTGGTACGTCCGTACAGTGGAAGATTATTCGGTGCTAACAAGAAATGAGCTACCAAGCCATGAAGAGACATGAAGGAATCTTACATGCATATTTCTAAATGAAAGAAGTCAATCTGAAAAGGTTACATACTGTATGATTCTGACTATATGACATTCTGGAAAAGACAAAACTTTAGAGACAGTAAAAGGATCAGGGCTTGTCACAGATTATAGGGGAAGGAAGGGATGAATCTTTGGAACACAGAAAATTCTTAGGGCAGTGAAACTATTCTCTATCTTACTATAATGATGAATCCGTGTCATTATACATTTGTCCAAACCCATGGAATGCACAAGACCAAGAGCAAATCCTAACATAAACTATGAGCTTTGGGGAATCATGATGTGTCAATGTAGATTCATCAGTTGTAACAAATGTACCACTCTGGTGAGGGATGTTGATGATGGGAGAGGCTGTGGAGGGGGGAGTGGTAAGCATGCATGTGGGAACTCTCTGTACCTTCCATTCAATTCTTCTGTGAACCTGAAACAGCTCTAAGGAAATAAAGTCTATTAAAAATATATACATATATGTTAGCTTTGTAAGAAACTGCCAAACAATCTCTAAAGAAGCTTGATCGTTTCGCATGCCCGTCGGCAACGAGTGAGAATTCCTGTCAGTCCACAACCCTACCAGCATTTGGCATTGTCATTGTTTTGGACTTCAGAATTTTAATAGGTATGTGTGGAATCTTGTCGTCTTCATTCGCAATTCTCGACTGAATATGATGTCGAAGATGCCTTTATATTGTTATTCCTAGTTCATCGGTCCTACAGTATCTGAGATTCTTCCCTTTCATTCACTGTTATTCCCTCCCCCACCCATGCCTCAGAAACACATCTATACAAGGGAGGTTCTCGATAAATGTTTACTATACAAATGAATGAATTTATCTTAAGAAGAGCAGAGTCTTGTGATTTTTAGTTTTCAGTTGCACCTCACATCCAAGATAACCCACAATGTCTTGGGGAGACTGGGGTTCCCAATGGCCATAGACCTTTGTGAAACTCACATCGCGAGACGAAACACAGCTCCAGAAGGGGTAGGGGCACAAGTGCATGCTTTTCCATCTTAGGGAATACAGTAAGCTGACCCAACAGCCCCCTAAAGATGCCCCCATCCTAACTCCCAGAACCCAGAATATATTGCCTTACATGATAGAAGGGATTTTGCAGGTGTGATTAAATTAAGGCTCCTGAGGTGGGGGAAGAGTAGAGTGACTTAGCCAGGTGGATCCAATATAATCACAAGCGTCCTTATAAGAGGGAGGCAGGTGGGTCAGAGTCAGATAGAGGGTTATGTGATGACAGAAGCAGAGGTTGGAGCGTTGCAGAAACAAGCCAAAAAATATTGGCAGCTTCAGAAGCCGGAAAAGGCAAACAAATGGATTCTCCCCTAGAGCCTCTGGAAGGAACACAGCCCTGCTGGCTCATTTTCAACTCCTGACCTCCAGAACTGTAAGAGAAGAAATTTATATTGCTGTAAGCCACAAACTTAGAAGTAATTTGTTTCAGCAGCAGTAGAAAATATACAGGGAGCATACAGTATATAAGAAAAGGTGAAAATGTATGAGAAATACTAGAACTGATACTGGTCTCTCTGAAGGACTGATCTTGAAGACAAGGAAAAGCTCTGTACCCCAGCAGTGTGCTCAGAAAGCAAGGAGAAATAAGGGGCCCGTCCCCTGGAGCCCAGGCCACCAACGATGTGGTGAAGGAAGCATTCCATTCCCAGAGACTGTGTGTTGTTTGTCTCTGTGTGGACAGTCTGTGTTCAGGGAATGTGTGTGGGATGAGTGGCGTGCATGGAACAGAGTGGAAGAGAAAGCTGGGACAGAGACGGAGGTCCTCCTGGGAACTGTAGAGAGACTTGGTTCCTGGCAGCTGTCAAGGTGCTGAGGCCCTCCTGAGCTTGCAGAAACCCCTCCTCCAAGAGGGAGGGAAATGATACTACAAAGACGGTCAGAGGAGCTGGTTGCTGGGGTCAACGTTGCTTCCATTTTCAGTGGTTCCTAAGCTGCATCCACCCTGTCTACTCACCTACCAGACCTCATCTTCAGCCCTGATGGGGCACAGCTGCTTGGGCTCAGTTTGCATCACCAAGGGCCAGGTAGGCTGCAGAGGTTTGATTTCAAAGACAAAATTGGTCTAGCTAGTACAAATGGCAGCTGGTCTGTCTCTCCTTCTTTTATCTGTGTCTGTGACCTCTGTTTGGGCCAGAGTTGGCATATACACCGCCAGCCCTATTCACCAGTTTCTGTAAGAAATCCAATCAAACCAAGTATTTTATGGTTTTTAATAATATTGGTAAAGATGAATCGCACTGTGCAACACATGGTCTCCACCGCCCTACCTTCTTCTTTCTCTGTCTTATTCTCCTCTTTTCCTTCTCCAGGACAAAATAAAAACATAAATAATTTTCTTATGCAGAATAACTTTGGCTCTTTCACTGAAAACTTGGCATCAGAAAATAGCCTTGCTTCAAAGGAATTGACTACGTGAGACAGTTTATCAAGGCACTTTTTTAAAAAAAGCAAGTCTCTTCCCAAGATAAATTCTTGTACTAGCTGTTAAGTGGATAACCTTTTCCCCATCTCCTTGTTCCTGGGAACTGCAGCTGAGTACATGCAGTAGGCCTCTGTCACACAGCCCATCTCCTGGCCTGGACGCCAGGTGCTCAAGGCTGAGTTCTGCAATAAAAGAACAAATCACGTCTCAGGGAGGTCTTCCATCATTCTCTCCACAGACTCTGAGAACACAAGACACCGCCATATTGGTCCCAGCAGCTCTGCACTGGTGGTAGATGGAGTGCCAGGGGCTTCACAAGTGCCACAGGACCACTCCCTTGCTCAGATAGCTAGCCTTTCGCATCCAATATCAACTTGTGGCCGCTGAGGTGGTGACCTAGGTGGAGAATCCATGCCTGTGTGTTGCTTTTGGAGTTGGTGTCACCCAATGAACAGGAAAAGGGAAGCCGCAGGGGCCACTGTGTAACTGCTGCGCAGAATTCATGTAGGACGCACTCTCTTCCCCTCCCGCACTGTTCTCCCACCTCTCTCTCTCCTTCCTCTCTCAGGGACACAGGTATGGAGATAGTGGTTCTTTTTTGCTGATTCATGAAAGGGCAGAGATGGTTCCAACTCTAGTAGAAGATTAGACTCTTTGAATTTCCACAAAAATTTCCTCATCCCTTCATCTTTCTTGGATCTTCCAGGCTCCATTGGTAAATGTGAGCTAAGATCCTGGCACCTACGGGTAAGTGAGGTTGAAACTACTCTTCTGTTAGGCTAGACATCCTACTCCCATAAATCCTGATCAAGCCAGTAGTAGCCTTATAGCCTGCTAGATCATATAATCATTTTACAGAGTTGAGCTAGAGCCCCTCTTTTTTTTTTTTTCCCATCTGCTCCACACTCCTGGTGTTGTCATCAATATCCTTCTCAGCTCTTCAAGTTGTAAATAGATGAGCCACAAATTGGGAAAGACAAGAAACACACTGGAGGGGAGTTGCAAGTCCAGTGCTGTTGTAAGCTTTACTTGGTGCCAATACTAATTTGTTTCATCTAATGATCTGCATGGGAAGACGCATAAAGAGTACAAGAAAGTTTGGCCTCATGGTTATCATTATGGTACTTAAGTTCATGGGTACCAGAAACTTCCACGGAGACCCTTTTGTCTATGCCTGGCTCTCTTCCAGTGCTGAGGGCCATTTGAACATCCCCCAATGTAGCAATGCCTCCAGACAGACGTCACCCAGGGGCAGCAGGATCATCTGACCTCATGCCATTTTCCTCCTCCCCACAAATGCTTCCTCCTTTGCACATAGGAGTGGGGTTCCAATTGGCCTTTCAAAGGCCAGGTGTTTGGCCATCAGTATCCTTTCTATCTCCCAAAGCTGAATTTCAAGCATTTCTCTGGACCATCCGCTCTACCCTTCTCTTCTTTACATCAAACTTCTGTGGATTTTCTGTTCTACGAGTTCATTAGTATCTTTAACCAGCCCCAATATCTGTAATTTTCCCTCTCTCTTATGCACGTGCGCGCGTGCATACACACACACACACACACACACACACACACACACACACACACAGGTCTATACCCAATACTTCATCTCCTGGAGTTCTTTTACTTACAGTTCTGCATTCTCCACCTCATTTTCTACTGCCTATGATGAGAACCTTAGACTTACAATGGCCAGTCTCTTCTACCAAGTAAAGTTGGCTGCTATTTGTTGAGATCTGTGTAATCCCTGAACGAGAAATGAGGAACTTGGGAGACAGAGTGTTAGAGAAACCCATCTAACATTAGACTGCTAGCGAGTGGTCAAGCCAGGACCTAAGTCAGGGCCCTTTTTTACTCTAGAACATGTTTTCTTAACCCATGATCTGGTTATGGTGTTGAGTATTCCAAATCAGTACTGACACTAACCACTGATTGCTACGCTACTACCTCTTTATTTCCAGACTTCCCATTTTTCATATAACACCTGTATATTTGGGAGGACGGGGGATTCCTTGTTCATTCTGTCCCACTTTTCCCTTGCCAGCTCCATCCTGAGCCTCATCCCACCTAACAATCTCCCCAGACTATGCTCCCATCATCAAATCTCCTCTCCTTTCATTCATATGTAAGATGAAGCAACTTCCTGTATTTCTAGACCCTAGGCATAAAACTGTTATTTAGAATCATTCCAGCGGTCACTTTAGAAATTATTTATAAGTGGTAGTGTTTACCCTTGACCAACAAAGTTAACATTTGAACATGACCTTCCCCGCCTGAAAATGAGAAAAACATGGACTGAAAATAATCAAAGGGATTTTATAATGGCTCATGCATGCCAAATTCATTTTGTGATTAAAATAGATATTTTTGAAATGAATAACAAAATTCACTAAATGCACACGATCCCATTGGAATAAGAACCAAAGGTATTTTTGTTTTAGGGTTTCACTGTTTTCCTGAGCTTATACTGAGGGACATGAGCAATTTAATCTTTCTATTAACTTAGAGGTCTGTGCATCAAAGAAGCAAGAGTACCTAGAGCTGGGACTGAGTAGATGCGAATTCCACATTGATGGCAATTAGTATTTCAATAAGGTATCAGGTTCTTTTTACATTGATGCCTGCCTGCTCTCAAAATAACTTTTCTTCTCATGTAGATTGGTCAGATGAATTTAATATTATCAGAATGTTCTCAAATGTTCTTAGCTATGCTCACTTGTTCTCCAGATGAACCTTATCACTATACTGCTGATTTCTGAAAAATAGTCCCCATTGGAACGTTGGTTGGGTTTTTAATAAATGGACACACCAAATCGGGGGAAATTAACGTTGTTACAGTGTTCAGTCTTATTATCCAGAAGCACGCATGTGTCCCCATCTTTTTAAAACTTAAATTTATAAGTGTTGAGTATATTTTTGCTGTTTTACTTCCCACATTATAATTTCTGCTTTTTAAAAAATGATTTCTGCTTTTACTGTTGCCCTTTAGTTCTTCTATTTTCTCAAGATTTGTTTTATTCTTACTATTCTCTTCTGTTCTCTCCAAATAAGAAAATCGTTTGCATCTATGAGTTTACCTATTAGTAGAGCTTTGGCCGCCTTCCATTAGGCATCAGAAGTGAACTGTATAATTGTTTTCTCCTTGCTTTATACTTACGGTTTTGATATTCTGTTTGATTCAACAGTATTTTAAGAGTGTTATATCTTAACTGAGAGTTTAGGTCGATTTCTTTAAACTTTTAATATTTGGGGTAATAGAAAATGTGACCCAAAAATAACACTGGAAATAATACCAGTAGCTAACCTGTACTAAGTGCTTATGACATGCTAGACACTCTAATAAACTCTGCAAAAACTCATTTACTCCTCACAATACCCATAGAAGTTATCTATTATTAATAGTCACACTTTTAAAGTTTATTTATTTATTTTTTGAGAGAGAGTGAGAGAGAGATGGGGAGGGGCAGAGAGAGAGAATCCCAAGCAGGCTCTCCACTGTCAGTGAGGAGCCCGACGCAGGACTCAAACTCATGAACCGCGGGATCATGACCTGAGCTGGAACCGAGTGTCGGATGCTGAAACCGACTGACTCACCCAGGAACCCTTAATATTCACATTTTTACAGACTAAGAAAGCAAGGTTAATAAGCCAGAATGTGACCCCAGAATTTCTGCCTTGTGTTTTCACTCCTCATAATAATTTTCACTCCTTCGAATTTGTCAATGTTTTTAGGGCTTCGATAGCCCCACTGTCGGGTCTTTCCTCATTGTCTTCTTACTGTTGTCTGTGTCTCCGCCAAACTGTGAGTTGCATGAAGGCAGGGAGGTCTGTCCTCTCTCTGTGTCCTCCATATCCAGTGCCGTGACCAGCAGCAGGGAGGACGTTTGTTGACCTGAGGGGTAGGGAAGTCTAGGAGATGGCTCTATGGGTAGGATCCTGCCATGTTTGCAGGAAGGCAACAGAGCTGCTTTGTGAGGATGAGCTGAGAAGCTCCAGATCTCCACCACCTTCAGATGTCTCCCAGACTCCTTTGTCGCTCTCTTTAAAATTTTCCACCTTGGTGTCCTTCGCTGAAGTCTTATTTCTTGAAGGGTAAGGTTTAACTGCACGTATGTTTTCTGGCATAGAGAACGTATTAGCATGCATTATTATAGTGGCACAGATACAAATAATTATTAATAGGTGTCTTATACATTTGTAAAGCACCTTGATTTGTAAATCATGTATGTTCCTTGAAGATTTGAACCGTCTTTACATATATATATATATATTTTGCTTTTTCCACCCTAGCAGAGTTCTTGAACATAGTAAGTGCTCAATTAAAGCATGTTGGATAAATGAGTGAATAACTTCCATATATGTTATCTCCTTAAATGCTCACCTACAAAACCCAAAGGCAGGAGAGACCCTGACTACAAACCTCCTGATGTCATCTACCTAAAGGAATGGACCGTTGAGAGCCAGAGGAGATGACCCCAGATGACATACTTGTCTGATGGGTATGGACATTTACTCATAAGCTGGGGCTGGCAGGAATAAACTTTGTGAGGAGGAAAGACAGTGATGGATTTACGTGAGCCTGAAATAGGTACCGAGATACCTCTTCTGAATAATCCTGCCGATTCAGCAAGGGGTTAATGAAAGCTTTCAGGCGAGCTAGATAATTAACAGGATTAAATCTCTACCTGTCAATTAAGCCAATATATTTGAGTATAATGCTGTTTAATTCTGTACCAGGAACAGTGCAATAAATCAAAGTTTACAGATGTCTTCAGCAAGCCCTTGATGGATGAAACACTGTAACTCAGAGGTGCATAGAAAATCTCAAATAAGATAACCTCCCATGTGATTAATATAGCTGTCTGCATTGGCATTGGCTCCAGAAGGTTCTAATCCAAACATGTTTAACATCACATACTTTATTGTGACAGATTTAGACACCTGAACTAACTAACCAGGCAAATGGTGCTTAATTATACTGACTCATTATGGACCTCAGCAATAAAGCTGGGACACAGAATTATGTGTTAATTCCCAGCTCACACAGTCACATACAACATAAGCAGCCCAGGGTCCAGAGGGCTTTACAGGTCTAGTGCACAAAGCACAGGGTAGAGGAGCAATCTAATTCCTCCAAGGGATGCTTTCCTTCCCTCTGATCAGTGGTGCTTGTCCATATGCATTGTTCAGACTGACTGGCCAGCAAATGCATATCACCAATCACAAGGGGGAAAGAGCCAATGTCTCTGTGAACATCTCCCCATTTATTAAACCAAAAAGAACTGAGGCGCAGGTCTTCTTTCATACAAAAAGGATAGTATCTACAAAAGGACAAGTACATGAGTGGCACTCTCGTTCAAAAGGCTAAACCAAGTACTTCTCAACCCATGACCTTCTAAACAGGTACCCAGAATTAAGTTACCGGAAGTGAGCTCAAAACTTCCAGACACAAAATTCAACTCCCACTCCTGTTCCTAAGCTGATCTTACTCAGGGGGGACCTCTCCATCTCATGTGTCAAAATGTGCTCAATTAGGACAAATTTTTCCTGGACTCCCTCTAGGCTAATGTCACAGTGTAACCATGATGAGTAGGTCTCCGTCATTGCTTGCTGATTGACTGAAAGATCAATGAAGTGTGCCAAATGTGTAAACATGGTGTCGGTCAGAAATGAAGCATAACAATGGTCTCTGCTCTCAAGACCTATCTCATTTATTTGGGGAGAGCAACTTAACATATACTAAGGATCACAGTCATGATGTCGGTTATACGTGAAATAAGAATTCAGTGAGGAGAGACCAGCATGGGCTGCAGTTAGTCAAGAAAGCCTTTGTGAAGAAGGCAAGTTTGAGACAAATGTTTAAGGGATTTGGACAGGCAGAGAAGATGGAGTAAGATATTCAAATATGAGAGAAAAGACACAAAACTATAGAAGCAGGAGTTGATGTGTTGGACCAGAGAGGCGGTGAGGGAAGTGATTTAAAGAGAGGGGGCTGCCTGGCTTATTTTGCTTAGCATAATACCTATCATAGGTTTTCACTCATATGTGGAACTTGAGAAACTTAACAGAAGACCATGTGGGAAGGGAAGGGGAAAAATAGTTACAAACAGAGAAGGAGGGAGGCAAACCATAAGAGACTCTTAAATACAGAAAACAAACTGAGGGTTGATGGGGGGAGTGGGGGAGAGGGGGAATGGGTGATGGGCATTGAAGAGGGCACTTGTTGGGATGAGCACTGGGTGTTGTATGTAAGCGATGAGTCATGGGAATCTACCCCCCAAACCAAGAGCACACTGTGTACACTGTATGTTAGCCAATTTGACAATAAATTATATTTTAAAATTAAACATAAAAAAAGAGGGGGCTGCCTAGCGGTGGTGGATGGGATTGGTATAACAAAACACCTCAGGAAAAAAACCCCAGAGATGTCTGAACCAAAGACCAATGACAAAAGAAAGAGATGAAACACGACTGCATAATGATGTCAGCATGAGAGGCAGATTCTAAGAAACTTCATCAAGCAAAGGTGTGCAGAGTGGACTGAAGAAAAAACGATGAGCTGGAGGAGGCAGATGAGAAGTTACTGCAAAATCTACAAATAAAAGTGTGAGCATCTGTAACACGGTAACATGTGGTAGTGATAGAAAAATCAAGACAGAGAAGAGGAGAACCAAAAGGAAGATAATGCCCCCAGAATGTCTATTTCTTTGACTGCAAAGTGGAAATAGAGGTCATGTCTGTGATAGACTCTCCATCATCCATTCTACCCAAACCCTCATCCACTTACGCCTGCTTTAACGGTTCTAAGTCAGCGCTGACGATTTCGTCGTCCTCACCAGGGATGGCTTCAGGATCGGGCATGTGACCACTTCCAGGAGATGAGAAGAGGCTTGTGGGAAATATTTCCTCTCTTACGTGAGAAACACAGGATAAGAGGATCGATCTTCTCCCTTTGAACATCGCCCCGTGTAGGATGTGATGTCTGGGAATGATACACTGTCTCGCTGTCAGCTTTGGAAAATAATCTGCATCCTTGATAACCTAACGGAGCTGCTGAAGAAGCTAACCCTGAGCCCCACAAACCCTCCAGACTTTTGATAGTGCGAGATAATTCACGTACTTAGCATTTCAACTAGTTTGGGTTGGGGGCTCTTGCTATTTGTAGCCTAAAACATCCTACCTGATCCACAGTTGTATCTTCTCAACAGAAAGCCTCTGTGATGCACTCTCTGGTGAAAAGAGAAGGGAAAAAAGGAGGGGGGAGCAATAACTCAAAAGTTACAACACGATTTAAGTTAAGACTTGTTTTTAAGTCTTCTCTCATGAGTCTGTTGTGAAACAAAACAAAAAAAATTTAATTGCGGCACAACAAACTGAAGTTCTTTGCTCACCAGAGTTGCCAAAATTGGTATTTTCTTTCCATTCTCATCGATAGAGGTACCACCAACTTCTATAAGGATTGGTGTCTTCTCCCTTACCTCGTGTGAACAGTTAGAGATGGCAATAGATATTTTGGTTATTCCTTAAACATGCTCTGGAATGGTGACTAGGCATTTAACTTCTAGTACGCTGTGTGATTCCAGTTTGTTTTGGGAGTTGACAAAAGCTATAGCTAGCTGAAAGCACACAGTGTGCCAGTTAGGATAAGCTAGATGATGCTGTAGTAACAATACAAATATCTCAGGGGCTTAACAATAAACGTTTCACTTTGGACCCAGAAAGCTCTCCAGGCAGCTATTCTCCATGTGGTGGCTCAGTGGTACCAGGTACCTTGCTCTTGTGACCCTCTCAACAGAGGATTCCATGATTCCCAAGGCAGGAGAAGAGAGACTGGAGGTTCTCACAGCAGCAAGTAGACGTTCAGCCCTGAGGGACACCTCACTTGCAGCCCACGGGCCATCACTTATCACATGATCAGCCTACCTGCAAGGGTACAGGGACGTGTACCCACCCACCAGTCCCTAGGTATGAGTGAACACCAGAGCCTCTGTCACACATACTAACGTGTTTTAAGTTCTGAAGGAAATTACCCTGTCCTGCTGGCGAGTCCAATGAGAAATGCAAGACCTTAAAGGGTCATTAAATAAACATGAATTCGAGATCAGAACCACTCCAATAAGGTGGTTCTTGGTGGAACTGCCTTTTAGTCATTAAGTCTCCTAGCTTAAACAATCGTTCACCTGGACCATTGTCTTCCCTGTGGCTCCTAAAGTTCCTTGAGCTCAGTACCTTGTAAGGAAAATAAAACCAGGGAAACAATAAAGTTAAGATGTAACTAGATCAAGCATGAGTGGGGGAGGTGTTGGGAATAAATACTTAAGGACATCAGACATCCCAGACTTCAAAACATTGCGTGGGGCGCCTGGGTGGCTCAGTTGGTTAAGCATCCTACTCTTAATTTTGGCTCAGGTCCTGATCTCACAGTTTGTGAGATAGAGCCTTGTGTGTCAGAGCTTGCTTGGGATTCTCTCTTTCCCTCTCTCTCTGCCCCTCCCCTGCTCATGTGCCCGCTTACTCGCTCTCTCTCTCTTTCTCTAAAAATAAACATTAAAAAAAGCTGTAGGACATGAGAGGAGTCCTCGTCTAGGCAGGCAGTGCTCCAGATTCTCCTATTGACAAAGTGTGAAACATTGTCAGTTGCTTTGTGAGTGGACATAACGTAATGTGGTAGATTTCCCCCAGATTTCTCAGTATTTGGAACAAAGGAGATGTTCTGGAAAAGTCAACTTCCAGCCCAATGGGCTTAACACTAGCAGGAGAGCTTCTCTAACCAAATTCTCGAGAACAGTCCTCGAAAATGTCATTTCTGCTTGATATTTAGCATCACATTTAACCCAAATCTTTGCATTTCCCTGGCAATCTTTCTTTTACGTTTTTAGTAAAAATAGAGAAAGAGTAAAATACCAGTTCTCTCTGAGATTTGGGAGATTTCACTTTTTACACTCCCCCTAGAGTCCAGAGGAAATGTTGCTCAGATAGGAGTGTGCGAATGGGCAAGATGGGAGAAGGGGAGATTTCTCTGCCTACTGCGTCTCTGCATTCTCACCACTGGTCTCTTTTTGTTGGTCTCACCAGCTCCTCTCCCCCAGGAACTGATCAATTAGAGAATAGGACATTCATTGAGTGCATATGAGCAGAAGTTAGAATATCTGCATCTAAAGTCAGTAACCTGGGCTCCGCTTCCTTACTTGATTCTTGGGAGCTTAGCCAACCAACAATAAAGTGAAAAGTGGGCTGAAAACGAGGCTGAGTGTGATCCCTCCTACCAGTACAAGCAGCTAGCATCTGCAGAGTAAGTCGCAAGGATCTAAAGTGGTGCCTACCACTTACTAGACGCTCACTCAACATTTTTGAACAAATAAATGAGTAGATTAATTGGATTTGCACTGATAATTGTTTTTCTTTTGTAATTAAAATAGACCTTCTGTGAACCCCAGCCCCTCTCCCTCTTGCTTCGTGGTAAATTACTGAGCATCTCTGAGGTTAGTGTTCTCATCTATCAAATGGAAATTATGAGAGTACCCTATAGTATTGTTGAGAGGACCAAGTGAGATAAAGTATATAAAACTCCTGATAACCATAATAATAATTCGATGATAATAAACTTTAAACGCTCGCTCTCTCTGTCCTCTTTCCATAATGAATTGATGTGACTGAAGCATTTTTTTGGTAAGTCATTTCAGAGTTCCTAATAATAGCGAACCTCTATTGTGGTATTAGCAGCTGTGAGTTTTCCCCAGTCCCTTTGTTTCTGGAACTTCAGGTCTGTCATTGGTCATCTGGTAAACTGAGTCATCTTCCATCTCTGAGCTGTGTTTTCCAGTTTTTATTAGACAAAACAATCCCAGGAAGAGAACTGACTTTTATTTTCATTTTTATTTATTATTCAAAGGTAGGCAGTATATGAAGTTAAATATCAAAATGAACAAAATGCCATACATTGAACAGGCTCACTCTCTCTCTCTCTGTCCTCACTCACCCCCTTCCTGAGCTTTGAGCCCTCTCTGCTATTTATCTTTATTATTATAAATTTAGTGTGTTCTTTTCCATATACGAAAGGTAGCATGCTTTATAAAGTGCTCTAAATCTTGCTTTTATCACCTAACAATGCATCCTAAGATTCTTCCATATTAAAACATGCAGAGTTTCTTGATGCTCTTTTTTCTTCCTTTTTTCTTTTCTTTTCCTCTCCTTTCCTTTCCTCTCCTTTCCTCTCCTTTCCTCTCCTTTCCTTTCCTCCTTCCTTCTTTCCTTCTTTCCTTCCTTCCTTTCTTCCTTCCTTCCTTCCTTCCTTCCTTCCTTCCTTCCTTCCTTCCTTCCTTCCTTCCTTCCTTCCTTCCTTCCTTCCTTCCTTCCTTCCTTCCTTCCTTCCTTCCTTCCTTCCTTCCTTCCTTCCTTCCTTCCTTCCTTCCTTCCTTCCTTCTTAACAACTGCATGGGATTCAACAGGGGAAACAACAACTTACATTGTTTCCAATCTCTTCTTATTATCAACAATACTGCAATAAATAATTTCATACTTACATATTTTGTGTGTGGAAATAATCAGGAGAATAAATTCTCAGAAGTGGTTTTGCTAGCCCAAAAGTAAATGTATTTGTCATTTCGATAGATATTGCCAACTTGATCTTTACATGAATTCTACCATTTTCTACTCCCAGCAATAATGTCTAAAAGGGTGAAACAAGTATGTTTAAAGCTATTTAACAAAGGATAAATGAAGATAAATAATGAAGGCAAGCAGGGGTGCCTGGGTGGCTCAGTCGGTTAAGAAACTGACTCTTTGTTTTGGCTCAGGTCATGATCTCATGGTTCGTGGGTTTGAGACCCAAGTTGGGCTCTGCTGACAGTGTGGACCCTGCTTGGAATTCTCTTTCTCTCCCTCTCTCTCTTCCCCTCCTCTGCTCGCTTGCCGTCTCTCAAAATAAATAAACTAAAAAAAAAAAAAAAAGACTGTCTTTGGGGCACCTGGGTGGCTCAGTCTGTCAAGCATCTGACTTTGGCACAGGTCATGATCTCACAGTTCACAAGTTTGAACCTTGCATCAGGTTCTGTGTTGACACCTTGGAGCCTAGAACCTGCTTCGGATTCTGTCTCTGTCTCTCTGCTCCTACCCCCCTCACCCTTATGCTGTCTCTCAAATATAAACATTAAAAGAAGACTATCTTAAAAAAATAATTATGAAAGCAAGCAGAACTATGGGTAGAGAGCCCCCAAGAGCAGTGGTGCCCTCAGAGGCTTGGGATCTTACTTACCTCCCTTTCTCGAAGGGACAAAACTAGCCATGATAATCAAATGAGATAAGGGGCAATGAGGTCTGTACGTGGTGCAAATCTGACTATGGGACAAAAATGAAGAATCAGTGGAAAGCCATGCTTCGTGGCCAACAATTTCCACTTCCCCTGCCCATTAACACCTTCTTTTTCCCTTAGAGCTTTGCTCAAGTCCCTGCACCAGTGGAACCTGCTGAGGAAATGGGCACAACCATGATGGCGTCCGGACACATACAGGTTTGTGAATGATGCACAGTTTTTAATGCCTGAGTGTGGAGTTGAGGTGAACCCTGGGAGAACTCTTCTCTCCCTCCCCATCCTGATAACTTCCTAAGTGAAGGAGAGCAGGGTGGTCCTCAGCCTGATGACCTGGAAGTATGTAACCAGAGCCCAGCTTGCCCTGGCCTCAATCTGGAGTGAGTAGCCAGCTGCTGGACTGTTGGAATTTCCGGCATCTGGGGTTAGCATGGGACTCTACTTGACTCCCAATCTGGAGGGTTTCTTTAAAATCTGAGTCTGCCGTGGAGAGTATTGAATATGAATCTTCCCCATTGGGCTTGTCTCAGTACCAGTGGCTGTACCCTGTGTTAGGGTACAGCGGAGGCTGCTCCAACAAGAACAGCAATGTGCAGTGGGCTTAATTGTGGAAGAGTGTGTTTCTCTGTGACGGCTAGGTCCAGAGTAGGGTGTCCTGGCCGGAGGGGCAGCGCAGTCCCATCCACTTCCTCCCTACTTACACTTTCACTATCTGGTAGGGCCTGGATGGCCAAAGCTGGGCCACCTCACCCAACTTGCTGCTGGCAGAAATTTAGGAAAGGTAATTTTCCTTTAAGCAACTGTTGCAAATCTGTGGGGACAAATTACTGTCTGCACACCCACCTCGGCCAATTCCTCCCCATTTCCTTCTCCTTGGTAATTCTACACCAAGGGTCAACGCTATTGGTCTAGGAATAGTGGGAACCCAGAGGATCAGGGGCAGAGGCATTATCATCAAGGCAGAGTGTGGCATTCACAGCAACCAGCTGTTTTCGAAGCACCAGTGAGAACAGAACATAAAATGTAGACTTAAAATTCAGTACCGAGACACACAATGGATATAAGAAAGATCTGTCTAGTGGAGAGGTTAAAACACGCAAGCTGGGACATTGAGAAAGACGTAGAATCATCGTTCCTAAAGGCCTTCAGGACATGATCATTTCTGCTTGGAAACCAGAAGCTGAGCAACGTGAAACCTTGAACTCCCTCCAGATTTATGATTGTTAGTATTGCAGTTCCTAACGGGCTTGTCATCTCCCCATACCTCTCCCCCCAAAACATCAACTTAAAAGAAAATCTGTGTGAAGAGGAAGGCTAGCTCAGGAAAAAAATCAATTCCTAGGTAATTTTACCTTCATGTTAAGAGATTTTGTTCCTTTTATTTTTCTGACTTAGACTATTTGCATGGAAGCGGAATCATGGTTCAGCTCATTCACTGGTGCTACTTCTCTTTGTGTTCATATTCTTGTCTGCTCTGTGACATGACAGTCAGTCGCTGTGGAGATGACTACATGTGTCAAGAATAGAGAATTTCATAATTTCAGGTGCAGACTGACTTGCTACATCTTTGGCTGATAGTTTCTATAATCATTTCAGCTCTTCAGCCGCCCTCGTAAGAGCAGGAAAGATCACCTGTTGGAAAGAATTCTTCTGATTAATGTTTTAAAAACTTATTTAATTCTTTTCTTGCTCTCAACTCACAGATTGGTGCCCAGCTAATATCACTGTCACTTTACAGTGGTGGCAATTCCAAATGTCAACAAGAGACTGTCCCCTGATTCTCAGTCTTGCAGAAAATAAGATGAGGATATGCATTCATGAACAAAACATCACAGTCTCCCAAGGGCTATGGGCTAGCTGACATCTGGCAGAAGTCTAGAAGGTAACTTATGTCAAGGCTCTGGGTAGATCTCTATCTCTTCCAAAACATATTTCTCAATCTGATGAAATATCATAATTAAAAATTTCTTCTTTGGATACCTGCTGAAAGGCAAATGCTACCTGTGAGCTCCTGCCCCCACTTAGTTACCTGGAAAGGATACAAAGAGTAGGGACTCTGGGGAAGTGGAATGGGAAGGGAAACCACATGAAGCACAGGAAGAGGGAGAAGGAAGAAGCTGGGGATACAGGAACCAAGGTCCCTAAGAGTTTTCCTTGAAGGCAGAAAGAATGCATGGCAGAAGCTGATGGCACCCACGCATCTCTCTTCGCACCTAAAGTCACCTGCAGCTTAGTGGGACATTCCCATACAGGGTGGATGGCTAAGCCAGTCAAGCAAATGTGTCTCCTGAATGTTTTCTCTGGGGACACTAGGAGCACACAAAGCTTATTCATGGGGAAGCCAGAAGTGCCCCAGAATCAAAACCCAGGAGCAAACTTCAAGTGAGTAAGATGGAATTGGATGAATCAAAACTTCAGCTTCCTAATGCCAAAAGTCTTACTCATGGCTGCATGGCTATTCATCATCACCTTCACTGGAGTGCTTTAATTCTGGTTGATAAATGCACGTTTGTCCCCAGCTCTATTTTCAGATGCTCACCTGAAGGGTTGAACTTTCTCACACATCTTCTCAGGCTAAATGTAAGGGTATTTGTGAAGTTTGAATAAAATTCCATTACCTCATTTCCAGTTAAGCATGACGAAAGAGTGATTGTATGTTTAAAAACTGGAATTGTTCATTTTGTGACAAATGATCAATTCTGAGAAAAAAAGAACACTCTGGTGTTCCTCATGTCTCTCTGCGGACCCAGTGGGTCCAAGTGACAACACATCTGCGATGGCTTTCCCTCCACCCATCCCATTTTCCCACTTGCTCACCATGCTTCCTGAGATCACTTCCCGAATAAACTACTTGTACCCAATTCCTCCCTCAAAGTGTGCTTTGGAGAACTCAAACCACGACAGAATGTCTTCTCAAAACCATAGCAGCTCATTCATATCCCCCATACCACTCACCGCCCTACATCACATGCTTACAAGTCCCTACAGAGAAACCTCTGGGTCAGACACACCCTTTCCCTGCTGTCCCCTGACGCCCATCCAGACCCGTGTCCACATCTTTCATCACAGTCTTGGCCTCCCTGGAAGAACTTTTCCTGGCCTCTCTCCCTGCCTAAGTCCTTTAAGTCCCATGACACTAGTCCTTGATGGTTCTGACATAGTGATTTGCCAACACTGTAAACTCCTGATGGGTTCATGCCGTCGACTTGTCCTCGTGACCATTTCTCTGTTTAATTGCCTCATTAGGTACAAGTCTATACCAATGATCCTATCAGAAGGTGCAAGAAAGAAATCCACCCTTGAGTTAACCTGATGACCAATGACCCCTCTATCACCTCTATCACCTGCACAGAGAAGCTTGATTAAAACAAGGGGCTCATGCAAGGCGTGTGCATGACTCTCTTAGAGGAAGAAGTAGTTCCTAGTTTCCATCTTAGTGTTCCTAGTTTCCATCTTAGTGTTCCTAGTTTCCATCTTAGTGAAAAATTGTAAATTTTATGCTCTTGAAGAACAAATAGAATTGTGACTTATGCTTCAAACTTTGCATAATTGATTACTTGGATTTTCTGACAGTTCTATCAAGCTTTCAACATATACCTCTTTCCTCCCTAGGAAGTTGGTCATATGGTGGTAGGACGGGGTGGTTCAGGGAGGCCTGATTATTTTCCTTTCTTTCAATTGCAAGGCAATTACTGCTTAAATCATTGATTTGGCACTTAGCAGTAGCCACCTTGCATTTTTAATTCCTTCTTCTACCCACAAAAGCCTCGCTTCCCCGGGCAGGCATCTTGCCTTTGTACCTCTCCCAGGATCTGATAAAAGCCAGGTATCTAAAAATAGAAAAATACATTTTTCTCATTATTGATGAGAATGTTGACAGTTTTCTGAAATGTATTATAAAATGTGCTGCCTTCTTGGAGAGGCTGGCAGAACTGAATCTCAGCAAGTGCACCATGCACCATTACGGTTCTCCCCTGAGTTTCCATTTTCTGCCTTCTTCCTCAGCATCAGGCCGTTAGCCAGCTCTCCCACCCCATGGCACCCACCTCAAATGCCTCCCCCTTCCACACAACAAGCCCATGCCCAGTTCCCAGATTACAATCTGCTGCAGTTTAGGAATCTAATATCCCAGGTGGGATTTGATTTGGAGGGGAGAGAGCACTAGGCATCTGCCCTTTGTCTAGTAGTGCTGTCTGTCCATATAGATGACCCATCCGGTGCTCATAGACCGTTCCCTTCCTATTCAGGCTGGGACTATCAGTTGCAAAAGGCCGACATCTGTGTGTACACAGGGTCTTGGGCAAGTCTGAGCACTGCCTGGTCAGTGTTAAAGGATGCAGAGGAATGAATCACTGATGCCCTAAAACCCACCATGAAAATCTTCTGTGCACAGCTGTGACTCATGCAATTCCACTCCCAGCCTTGGTCTCCAGAACTGGTAAAATAGAAGACACCTCACTTCTTCAGAATTCAGAAACACTTGTCATCAGCATCAGCTTTGCCCACACAGGACAATCTTCCTCAGTGCCCCCCTCTATTAACTTTGCTTTGGCCTGTGGCCTGAAACCCTCAACCCTTGCAGGCAGTGACAGGCGGTCATCCTGGGTCCACCACAGAAACTGACTGCAACCTGTGTCCTACATGAGGTGATCGAGTAATGTTAAAATTTACATTCTGATGGAAGACAATAACAACAGCAATGCAAAGTGCATTTCAAAAATGTTTGCTATCTCTGCTTTTCTACAAATGAATTCTACTTGTTGTATAGGCAACCTGCCATTGCACAAAAATAAAGAGCTCCATCTAACTGAACAACTGTGTCTGTAATACAAGATTCTGGAAAATTTGAGTTAGATCATTGTTAGGCATCGGGCTTCTCAATTTGAATGGGTTTAGTCATCACAACACTGAATATACATGTCCCCTCCCGCAGTATCAAAACCCTACCGAAAAAAGCTTCCTCTGGCAAGTAGATTTTCCATCTACTTTGATGGAAAATCCCAGGAAAGGTCTATTTTCATGGATACTTTAAGTATGGTGCATGCCCAATCAGAAACAACCTAAATAGTCTGTGCTGGTAGTGAGTGTTGGTGGAAAGTTTCGCAGTTGGATGAAGTCAGCTAAAGAATGCTTCATGTCGGTAACGGCTCAGCTATTGTTGGAAAACAGCGATGAAATCAGCAATTCCTGAAAAAAATTCACCAGCTTTTTGGTAGTCCAAACAGGCTATGCAGACATAACAGATACTTAACGAATTCAATGAGCTCGTCATGGGATCCCATGACGAATGGGATGCCATAAGGCTAGCCAACAAGCAACTTGGCAACTCAAATTGTACTTCGTGTGGACAAAGATGAGGCCAACTATGTCTCCTCGGGGCCAGAGGCTTTATTCACCTTTATTTAGTCTCCCAACCACACTCTGTAAGTTCTGGGGTAGGTATTTCTTACTTCCATTCTATAAATAAGTCTCAGAAGATTAAAACAATCTGCCTAAGATCATCCAGCTAGTAAGAATCAGGACTTTTCCACTGAAACTACATTCATATTCTGAGGAAGATGCCTATGCAGAAATGAATCTTCTGGTGATACAAATGCTTCTCCAGGGGTGATATTAAAAATATTTAGGAACACCTGGGTTGTTCAGTCAGTTAAGCATCCAGCTTCGGCTCAGGTCATGATTTCATGGTTTGTGGGTTCGAGCTCCACGTTGGGCTCTATGCTGACAGCTCAGAGCCTGGAGCCTGCATCAGATTCTGTGTCTCCCTCTCTGTCTGCCCCTCCCCCGCTTGTGCTCTGTTTGTCTCCGGCTCTCAAAAATAAATAAACATTTAGAAAAATATATTTAGCCAACCACATGACAGGGCATTGACCAATTGGAAGGGAGTCAGCAGTTGATGTGTACAACCATATGAGTGCATGTCTGCTGAATATCGGCCCCTCCAAATTAGTCCATGAATGAAACTCGGAAAAATGCATGGATGGTCATTGTCATCAAAATCGATTGACCAATTGATTTAATCCTCTTATTGTAAATTTTGAAGATTTCAAAGTTTTCACTTATGTAAATAATGTGTTGATAAATATCTTTGTGCCTGATAAATATCTGTTTGCCTTTAAGTGTATGTCCTTAGGAAAATCCCTAGAACAATTACTGGTAAAGATGATCACAGAACCACCTAATATTATAAACCTAGACTCTTGTGAGCTGGCTATTACCTCAACTCACCTCCTCAATGGAGGAAATTGCCCTTCTATTGAATACAGTTATGCCAATACTAATAATTATCATTATCATGGTTATTAGCTTCATGTGATCTCTCACCTGGGATCTGATCACATTTTGTCATCCCTGCGGACCCCGCCCCCCCTCACTGGTTTCCCCACTGCTGTTAGGATAAAATTCAATCCCCTTCGTGTGGTTTACAAGGCCACGCATGAGCTAACCTTGTCTTGCCCTCTCTGTTTCATCTCTTGCTATTTCACCCTTGAACTTCATGTTCTGGTAACATTATGCAACTTGCCGCTTCCTGGATATACAGGAAGGTCTCCAAGAATTTGTATATGTAGTTTTCCTGCCTCGGCTACTTTTTTCACCACCAACCCCCAATTTTATCTCCTTAGGGCCTGATAATCTATCCAATTTGTGCTTTGATGTTATTTTCTTTAGTAAAGAAGCCCAACCACCACACTGTACCCCATCCCAAGACTGGGCTACCTGCCCCTCCTAACATTCCCAGCGCAATGGGTAGTGTCCACCCTATCTTTCATCATGCTGTAGTGTAACTGACTATATTCCCTACCAAACCCTAAGCTCCTTGAGAATAGGAATTGTGTCATGCTGGCTGTCTTATCCTCAGTGCCTTTTGCAGGTCTCACCAATGGTAAGCAGGGAAAAGATATTTATTGAATGAACAGAATACAATCTGTGTTTAAAGTATTGGTTTGCTGTTGTGATTGAATGAATCTGAGAAAATATCCAAGAGATGAACAGTCGTAGACCTTGAGGAGGTGCCATTTTCTTGAAGGATTTTTTTTTTCTCATTAGAAAATGAGGCACCTCCACAGAAATGGCAAGAAAGTCAAACCACCTGTGTAAGGCTCTGGTTCATGAAAAAGCATGGAGAGACGAAGAAAGTGCTTCCATCTGTCATCATACGGTAAGTGTAGATGGTAGATCCAAATGCTAACTTGAAGTAGGAAACCCCCATTCTCATGGATTAGCAATGC
Source organism: Paguma larvata (assembly GCA_030068075.1). NCBI lineage: Eukaryota > Metazoa > Chordata > Mammalia > Carnivora > Viverridae > Paguma > Paguma larvata. Next base: position 84,947,591 of record CM057834.1, on the reverse strand, counting down.
AGGAATACATGGATAATTCCTACTTCCAAAAGCCCACAATAGGGAGGCCATCATCCCATCATGGCCTGGGGAGCACCATGTCCAGAGAGTTGGCCTCTCACACCTGCCATACCTACTTTCCAGATACAAAAAGGAAATGTCTTCTCGCATGTGTCCAACACTTAGAAATCAGCTACCAGAACGAGCTACCAAATTCCAGCACTTTCTAGAATCGTCAGAGTAGATGGGCTCATGGTGGCTCAACCCTCTGTGATCTGCCATGCTCTTCTCACCCTTGAGCTGATGTGTCAGTACAAACACCTCACACCTGGCCAGCTTCCAAGCTATCAGAAAGCTGCATAGTGCAGTGGAAGAATACAGAATTGGACATCCAATGATCTGAATTCTGATCCGAGTTTTGTAAGTAACTTGATTGTGTCTATTTCTCTATGTGTCTATTTCCTCACCGGGAAACGGAGATGTTCAGGGATAGGCTTCTCTTGAGAGTATCTTCTAACTCACAAGATTTTTCTAATTTGACTCTTATGCAACACCATGCTTGGCATTGTTGGGAATCATTTAAATATACGACACGGTTTCAGCCCCTAGGCAAATTTGTGGGGGAGAAAAGACAACCTGGAGTGGTCCACACAGTCTTCCATTTGTGTAAATGCCAAATAAAGGGTTATTATCACACTGTTGGAGATAAAGGAAAGACTTCAGGAATGAACAAAATTTATCCTTGAAGTAAGCCATATAGCAAAGGCCCCTGGCAAGAAAAAGCCCCTGCTGTAAGCCACAAAGGATAGTCTTTACATAATAAAATTTATCCTTTACCAGAGTCCTAGAGGATCCCTAAGAGGGTAGGTGCTCAGTAAAGTTTGTGGGATGCAATGAGATAGGGTGTATTCATGTCCAACCTGTGCTTTACCACCATACTTGACTGTAATTCCTTATTCAGACACGAATCTCTGTGACACCACTATTAATATTTTAAAACATTGGGGCGCCTGGGTGGCTCGGTCGGTTAAGCCGCCAACTTTGGCTCAGGTCATGATCTCGCGGTCTATGAGTTCAAGCCCCGCGTTGGGCTCTGTGCTGAGCTGTCAGCACGGAGCCTGGAGCCTGCTTCGGATTCTGTGTCTCCCTCTCTCTCTGCCCTTCTCCTGTCTCTATGTCTCAAAAATAAATAAATGTTAAAAAAATTATTTAAAAAAATCTCTTTAAAAAATTGTTTTAGGTCAGCATAGTGTCATGTCTATATCTCCAATAGGTGTTGTCATTAATCCATGACAGTGGAGTCTTGATCTCTGACGCTTCACCTTGGGTGAAATAGGGATGGAGAACAAAACTGGGCAGGCATTGAGTCAGGATTAGACTACTCAGCCCCTCTGCGATTTGTACCTCCTCCACCTCTCTCCCCATCTGGGCCTCCTGTTATCCAAATGAATCATCTACTGCTTGCCTCGTCTGGTAGGTTAGCTGCCCAATGAACCATGAGGCTTTAAAGCCTGAGAAATTTTCCAATGGGTTCACCATGTTCACCTTTCACCTAAGATCGTGCTTCCCCTCCAGGGTTCACCTTTGGATTTTAAAAGGGAAAAGGAAAAGGAGAGCACATAGAAATGGAGGCAAGGGGAAACAGGGAGAGAAAAGGACAGAAGAGATGTTCCAGAATTGTTTACCTGGCTTAGAAGTAGGGGACTGAAATGAAATCAGTGGAAGACCATTCCTGTGCCACTCCAACCGGCCCATGTTCAACCTGAGGCTTCAAGTCTCCTTTGTGCGCATGGTTGCCAAGAGAAGTAGCAGGGTAATCTGTAAATCATGCAGTGTGGATTCACTTTCTTAATCGCATTTTTCACATGCTGTTAAAATGAATTTGGACTTGACCTTATTAAACAGCAGGGAATTCTCACAGGTTCATAGTCAAGGAGAATATTTGAATATAGTAGCTTACATTTTGTATCTGCTGGAACATGGCAGGAAACAAATGGCACCTTCCAAGGGATGTTTGAAGGAAGCTTATCAAAGAGACCATGTTTGATGGTGTGGGTGAAGTAGGGAATCCAGCAAAGGAGAATGCAGGTGACGTGGAGCCACCACCGCAACTCGATCAAGTTCTATCTCTGGGAGACAGTTGTAGTGGTGGCCCCAGATCACCTGCATTCTCCTTTGCTGGCTTCTCTGCTTCACCCACACCATCGAACATTGACTCTTTGATAAGAGAGCAAGAGACTACTGGATGCTGTCCATTCAACCAGCATCAGAACAGGGTGTAGACGTGAGGTGCTGGGTTTGCAGGGGTAAATAGAGAACACCTAGCCTACATCTGTGTGGTATGCGATGATATCCAGGGGTATAGATATATAGGTTGAGATCTATTTTATAATCTCATCTGGTCCTCACAACGACCCTATAGGATTTTCTTGTTTTTCAAACCAGGTAAAGTTTGGCTCTCAGAGATCAAATCCTTGACCCAACTAGAAGAGGTGGCAAAGTGAGAACATCAGTCCAGGTTTTGACCCTTTGAGATGTCACTCCCTGCCTGTCTTTTCTCACCTCCTGCTATCCCCCTTCTCTTCATCTACCTAGGGTTGACCTGTCCTTCAAGTTTCACTCAAACCTATTTGAATGAAGTAGCTCCATTGACCCCATTCCTTCTGATTGCCAAGAGACCTTGGTGGTGGTCAACAACACAGAACTCAGCAACTATGTGTTTGTATTGTTCTGAGGTCCTGAGTTCCAGTGTCTATTTTTGTAAGATCAATAGAAGATTCCTCTCATTGACAACCTCCAAGAGCACTTGGCACACTCTGCCACTCAACAAATGATCAATAAATAGTACCTAAATTTAAAGAAGCAGCGTGGGAAGGGAGTCAGGAATATGTGCATGTGAGTGAACATGCATGTGTCGGGCAGAGATCAACATAAGAAATAGAACGACTGTAGCTGAAAGGGATTGAGTGTTGGGAATCAGGCACTCTCATAATTATTCGGTGGACAGAAGTAAGGGGACCAGCTTTAGGCTATTGGTTTCAAGATCAAATTGCTCTAGCTGTATTCAAGGTCAGGAAGCTGTTACTGCTGATGACACCACACAATTGGCTCACACCGACCAGACCCTGGGAGTGGAGTGAAACACCACATACGTTCACCTCTGACTGACCTTCTTCCAACAGCAGATGACCTCTGCTTGCTTCTTCACTGTTCTTGCAATTTCACTTCACTGGCCCCTAGAACCCTAGCTCTAGAAAAGAATGGGAAGGCAGTCCATGGCCTCTCCTCCCTTGCAGTATCGAAGGGAGCATAGAAAGGAGTGGGAATGGGTTCTAAGTGCTAGCAGAGCACGCACAGTGCGTGACTCTAAGTGTGCAGACAGACGTAGGGCATCTATGTGCTGCCACGATTCAGGAACTAAGACAATGTCATCGTGGCCAGATACCTCGGAGTGTCGGTAGGCTCGGTGAGCTGGATTCTTTTGTAATATTTTAGATGGAGTACTTTTATTCCAATCTATGAAATTTGATTGGGGCTTTCAAGTTCAGCCTCAGAGGGAAGCAATGTCAAAGAAAGAATCTGCAACATGAAGGAGTACGAGGAGAGGGAAGGCAACTAGCCTTCCCTTGGAGCCAGGAGGGGTAGAGAGGGGTGAGGGCTCCTAGAAGCAGGGAGTGTGTTTTTGGAAAATGAACCTGAGCTTTTGAGCACCATCTGCTCATTAAAAGTCTCCTCTCAAGCCCTCTGCTCCCCTCGCCAGTCGCAGAGCCTGGCCACCATCTTGAGCCTTTCTTGATCAACAGGGCCCCCTAGTGGTGTAGCAAAAAAACACCGTGTTTTCCGTAGCATAGCAGCAAATTAGCTCCCATTGAACTCCACTTTTAGATGGAAAAAAAAACACAAATCTAAACTGAGACAATGAGCAAGTTGGAACCGAAACCCCTAATACTTGGTTCAGAGTAACTGGGGCAGCCCCCACCTCTCCTCCTCATGTGCCAGGCTGACTTTAGCTAGTCCTGACTTCATGGTTCTCAACTGGGGCTGTTCTGCCGCACCAGGTGCTTTTGGCAGTGCCTGGAGACACATTTGATTGTCACTACTCAGGAGGAGGTGCTACTGACATCTAGTGGGGAGAGGCCAAGGATACTGCTTAAACACTCTACAGTGCACAGAACAAGAAAGATAGTGCATCTGGGGTGCCCGGGTGGCCCACTCCATTAAAAGTGGACTCTTGATCTCCATTCAGGTCATGATATTATGGTTTGGGAGACCGAGTGCCCTAGTGAGGCAGTCTGTGCTGACAGCATGGAGCCTGCTTAGAATCCTCTCTTACTCTCTCTCTCTCTCTCTCTGCCCCTCTCCTGCCTGTGCATGCACACATACATGCTCGCTCACGACCTCTCTCTCTCTCTCTCAAAATAAATAAGAAAAAAAAAATCCACAAACTTCACACCCGTTAGGATGGTATGATGGCTATTATTAGAAGAAGAAGAAGAAGAAGACAAAGAAGAAGAAGGAGGAGGAGGAAGAGGAGAAGGAGGAGAGGAAGAAGAAGGGGAAGAAAGGAAAATGACGAGCGTTGGTGAGGATGCTGGTGGAAACATAAAATGGCACAGCTGCTGTAGAAAACTACATGGTGTTTCCTCAGAAAGTTTATCACAGAATCATAGAATATGATTCAGGAATCAGTATACATCGAAAGGAGCCGAAAGCAGGGATTCAAACAGATACTTGTACCCCAATGTTTATGAAAGTATTACCCCCAACAGCCCAAAGATGGGTACAGCTCTAAAGTCCATCCACAGAGGAATGGATAAACAAAATGTGAGGCATGCATACAATGGAACGTTTTCCAGTTTTATGAAGTCACAAAATTCTGATAAATGCTGTAACAGATGAAATTTGAAAACACTAAGGGAACTAAGCCATACACAAAAGGACAAATATTGTGTGATGCCACTTATATGAGGTACCTAGAATAGGCAAATTCACAAATGCAGAAAGTAGAATAGGGGTCACGAGGGGCTGAGAGATAGAGGAATAGGGAGTTATTGTTTAATGGGTGCAGACTTTCTGTTTGGGAGGATGAAATAATTCTTGAAACGAATAGGGGCGATGCTCACACACCATTGTGAATGTACCTGATGCCACTGAGCGTACATTTGAAAATGGTTAAAACGGTACCTTCTATATTATGCATATTTTTTCATAATAATAGCCCCCAAACTTGGGGTTCACAGCTCTTTTAGCTCAAACAGCAGCCAAGGTCAGCAGGGTCCCCAGCTTGCCAAGACCCTCCGGCTGACCCACAAAGGCCAAAGCGTGTGCTTGCCAGGATCTATGCCAGGACGTGACATATTAACTGAGGATTTGCTGCACATGGCTTTGCTTGCCCCGGGGCTCAGATTGGATTCCTTGGACCAGGGGCAGCTGGCAGCCAGGCAGTCGCCCCTTCAGTCACTGGGAGGGCATCACTTAAAAGTCTGAAACGTACTGCAAGATGGATCTTCCCAGACGCCCTTTTGGCTTCAGTTGCGGTTTCAGCAGGATTGTGTTTCTGTGGGAAAGAAGATAAGGGAAAGGGGCTGGAACTCGTAGGAGGAACGAGGACAGTGCCAAGCCCTTCTGGCTGTGTCCCTGATTCTCTACGGCACCCGCGGGGGGCCAGCTCTGCTCAAGACAAAGCTACTTTCCTTACCTTAGTCCGTTTCATGTTGGCATCTCACTGTGTGTGTGTGTGCGTGTGCATACACACGTGGTTGATTTAACATTTCCCTCTGAGTTCTCGATCTCAGTCTTTAGAACACAGGGATGAGGCCAAGGTTGTAGGTTCAATTCCAATTACAAACCAGTCAGCATTACACGGTGAAAACTACTTTGGGTCTCAGAGAGCACCCTGATCTTGGCTGGCCAGCTGGCATGGGGAAGTCGGTAAAGGAATAGGGATGACTCCGGACTGGCCATCTACACCCAACCATACTCAGGCCCTGCAGGAATTGGAAGGCTTTGGAAAGCAGTGAGCAGTGCTGAAGGATAGCCCATAAGTGGAGTATGGCACCTGCTGTTTTTCCCCCAGAGGATGCTCCAGACCCCGAGATACCTTCACTTCTATCAACTGAATCCTCAAACAGCATAATTTCATGATTCTCTTTTTGAAGTTGTAGGCTGTGTACATTATGTATACCCCAGCCTTTTCCTAAGAACCTCCTTGGGGTCACTACTGAGAGGTGTCAGTAGCCAGTGAGGGTGGTGGCTGGGTGACTGTGGTTCCTCATCGGCCAGGACTGGAGATGTCCATATATCCAGCTCATGCAGGACCCACAGGCCATCGGGCCCCTCTCCTGGTGGAGGTCTTGACTGTCACGGTTACAGGATTCTCCTCACACAACCACAGTCTCTCCTCCACCTCGGGACTGAGTATAGGGCCATAAAAGCCATGATCATCTAACGCCTGGATGGTAGGGGTAACGTCATATCAGGCCATGCCCTGGGGTCAAGCATGTCCCTGTCCACTGCCTACTTGTGGAAAGTTTGTGGCAATATGAAAAACAACAAATCTCTTGAATCTCTTTACTATACCTCTTCTTCCAAAATTCAATGTAGTCTCTGTTTTTGTTCATGTTATTCTCTCTAAACAGGATGCCTTCCCATTCTCACCCATTTATTAGATTTCTCCTAGCTTTTAACCATCTTTGTACATCCTCTTATTTAAGCCAAATTAAGTTAAAGCAAACCATCATATTAAACGATTTTCTTCTAGAGCCTATTATTTGCAACTCCAAAATCTGCCACCAGATGGCGGTAGCATGCTGCACTTGGCTATTCTGGGTCCGGCTGGGAACTAACATTTCCTGGAACCTACCATGTATCAGTCGCTCGCTTTATCCTACAACAAGCCTAGGTATGACCCCTTTTTACAGATGAGGAGACTAAAATTCTGAGAGGCTAGATAGGCAGCCCAAGATCACACCACTCATCAGAAGTAGAGCTGGAGTTTTGAACCCAGGTCTGCCTGCCTTAAAAGCCCACTTATTCACACTAAGTTGTGTTAGGGCAGTCTCCTGAAGAACCTCCTTACTCTATGCTGCCTTACCTCTAATTTTATGTCCTGCACAGTTTGCTGCACAGTCCAGGCCCTATCTGTTCCTGTCTGGCCCCCCGCCCCAGAAACTAGATTGCCAGTTTCCATGTTCTGAACCTCCTCCGTATTCCGGGCTACGTGGGACTCACAGAAAGGGTTTCATGCATTTTAAGGGCTTAACTGGCATGACTTTCAGTGTGTGGGTGGGTGCTTACTAAACTTTAGCTCTGGGGGATGGGGTCTGCCAGGGCTGCCAGATAGCACCTTAAAGAGGAAGAGGAGCTGAGACGGTAAGGTAGGGGTTCATTCTGTCAGCCCCAAGTCCATGCCCAAAGGGTGATCTGAAAACCCACCAGGCTTTCCAACTTCTCTCGGACACCCATTGCTCTTATGAGCCGTGGAAGCCATCCTTGCTTAAGAAAGAGAAAGTAGGGGCGCCTGAGTGGCTCAGTCGGTTAAGTGTCCAACTTCAGCTCAGGTCATGATCTCGAGGTTCATGAGTTCAAGCCCCACCTCAGGCTCTGTACTGACAGCTCAGAGCCTGGAGCCTGCTTCAGATTCTGTCTCCCTCTCTCTCTGCCCCCTCCCCCACTCACTCTCTGTTTTTCTCTTTCTCTCTCTCAAAAATAAACATTAAAAAGAGAGAGAGTAAAAAAAAGAAAGTAGATGGGCACCTGGGTGGCTCAGTCGGTTGAGCATCTGATTCTTGATCTCTGCTCAGGTCATGATTTCACAGTTCGGTGAGTTGGAGCCCCACATCAGGCTCTGCTTTGGCAGCATGGAGCCTGCTTGGGATTCTCTCTCTCTCTCTCTCTCTCTCTCTCTCTCTCTCTCTCTCTCAATCCCTCCCCGACTAACACTGTCTCTGTATCTCTCAAAAAATGAATAAATAAACTTAAGAAAAGAAAAGAAAAAAGAGAAAGTAGCTCAAGACAGGGGTGGACTTCCATGGAGGAGGGATGGGGGGGACATGGCAAGACTCAGAAGTGCTCCTGGGCGCACAGCCAGTGGGCAGTGATGACATCAGCTATAGGGAAGGGAAATGGGAGAACCCAAGAGCAGAGGGAGATATGGAGACTAAGAGCTGGGGATGCATAGGAAAGTGGGCAAGGAGTCCGGTCAGTACCCCAGGCATGAAGAACACAGCGTATGTGGCCTCTTCCCATTCCCATCCCGATGATCCTGTTGGGCTCCAAGCCTTCCTCTTGCTTCTGAGTGTCCTTCCTGCCAGGGACGACCCTGAACGAGCACCACCTGTTCAAATAGCCCTTTTCCCCCCAAGGAGGGGCAGAGCCAGCCAGCATGGTAGGGGCTCCGGCAAGGCTGCTGTGGGGATGCTTTTCACTAAGTATCTGGATAATAACAAACGGAGGAGTCAATGGAGCCAAGAACCAAGTTGTGAGCAGAGTGTGAAAATGCAGGAGGTGGAAGCGGGTACTTAGAGGCCCACCAAACTGAAAGGGCAAAGAAGCAGAGAGAGAACACAGAGATGGAACCTGGAATCCACGATCAAAGCAGGAGCAGAGCGCTGGTAGGGAATAAGGAGAGAAATCAGGAGAGAACCTGCTTCCGGGAGGTGCTGTTGACCTCACCTCCTTTTTTTTCTCTAATGTTTATTTATTTTGAGAGACAGAGCAGGGGAAAGGAAGAGAGAGAAGGAAAAAGAGAATCCTAAGCAGACTCCTCCGAGCAATTAGCAAAGAGCCCCATGCGGGGCTCAAACTCATGAACTGTGAGATCATGACCTGAGCCAAAACCAAGAGTCAGACACTCACTAAGTGCCCCGGCCTCACCTCCTTTTAATGTGGCTCATGAGGGCTGTTGACAGGGAAGCCCAGTAAGTGTTCAAGGCATGTTGGACCCCATGAATGGAAAAGGAGGTTCTGTTGGCTTTGAATAGTGGCCTCCAGTCCTAAGGAGAAACTCCCAAAGCTAGTCTTCCAAATGTCAGGGCCCTCAAATTCTACCTGAGACGGCCCACAGCTCATGGTGTGCCTTCACTTAAAATGGTATGTGACACGGGGCAGCAATATCAGGACACGCTGCTGAACTGCCCAGTGCTTCTGAGGTGGCTGGACTGGGATTTAGCTAGAATCTGACGACGGTATAAGTAGCAACTTCTTACATCCCTTTTGAAGTAACTGAATCCAAGCAACCAGAAGCAAAGAGGAAGAAGACTCAGGTGAGCCCGGGAGCTTTGGGAAACCCCTTCAGGATACTTGGCAGGACTTCTCTGGAGAAGCAATTCTGAGGAGAGGGCAGTGATGGTGCAGTGGACAGCATTCACAGAGTCGCATCTGGTTGGGAAGCCAAGGGGAAAGCACTAGAATGGAGAAGAATACAAACACCAGACAGGACGGACAGACTCCAGCTTGCTCCTACCTTGTGCCCCATTGCTGGCACCAAAAGAGACAACCTCAGTGACCCCCAAAACCGGACATCTGCTCCTGCAACTCCTTAAGGAGCCAAACAGCCCTGTTGGTAGAGAAAGAACATTCGGCCCCTCTCAGAAGAACCTCTGGTAAGAAACCATACTGCCTGAGCAGCCGGAGTCAAACCATCTTTCTTATATCAGGTCAATATCATTAGGAAGCAGAGAAAATCCACTGTCCACCTCAACCCTGTGTTCCTGCGTGATTATATGCGCCCTCAGGCTCCCGAATCTGGGTGTGGCTGACACCTGCCTGTCTCCTGACGATTCACTAAGCCCTTCCCTAGGTGGAGTCTCGCTTGAGTCCCACAACAGTGGTGGAGAAAACCAAGGCCGAGAGACCGGAAGTGACTCACCCCAAGCCACTGAGCTGAACTTGAACCTGAGTCCTTTAATTCCAAATATTACCCGTACCCCATTTCCCTTTTTTTTTTTTTTGACAGATCGGCGACAAGTGATACAAAATAAGATCAATCTGGGGAGTTTTTTTAAAAAATGAAAATTTTCATTTCAAAAGACAGTCCTGTACTATGTGATGATTTCCTTCCTGCTTTTTTTGTCACTGAAACATCTTTTCTTTATGAAATGATGCCGATTGTGGATGGTAGATTAGCACTTTTTTTTTTAATTTAAGCCCTACTTGTCGAGATTTAAAATGACAACCCTATGTGAGCCCCCGAATTTTGCGCTGGGAACTTCTCTGATGTTTGACACCTGAAAGCCCCAGGGACGGTAGCCTGTGGTCCACAGTCGTCAACAGACCGCCAGGTGCTTAAAACAGCTGGGAACCCCGCCAAGTCCAAGTTCGCAGACTGTCCCCGCTGGAGTCCGTGTCGGGGATCCTGGTTCTTTGCTGAGGGAGTGACAGCTCTTCTGTTCCAAAGCTGCTGCCGATCTCAGCCCCGTCACCACCCCATGGGTGTCAGTGGTGACAGGAGGGACTCCACTCACGTCAAACAGGTGGCGGGTTCCTCCAGGGGCTGCAGCTGCTTGCTGTATCTTGGGAGAGAAAAAGACCTCGCCATATTTCTTGAGAAAGTTTGTTATCAAAAATATTCAGTTATGCTAAATGAATTCAATACTGCACCATTTGGAAGAGAGGTTCGTGAATCACCGGATCTCAGCTGTGTACTAACTCAAGCCATAATCTTTCCAGTGACTCCTCTTGGCCTACATGTCAAAATGCAAGATGCAGGGAGCCTCGGTGGCTGAGTTGTTGAGCGTCTGACTCTTGATTTCAGCTCAGGTCATGATCTCATGGTTCATGGGGCTTGGGCTCAGCTCAGACTCAACTCAGAGTCTGCTCAGGATTCTTTCTCCCTGTCTCTGTCTCTGTCTCTCTTCCTCTCTCTCAAAATAAATAAACATTAAAAAAATAAATAAATAAAATACAAATTCCTAAACTTGGGTCAAGCCCAGGCACACTCTGGCCCTGTTGCCCTTCCCAGGAAACTCTAGCCCCCCACCCACCATTCCACAGTGCTCATGGAAACCAGTCCATTCTCCAGCACCCCTGCCTTCTGCCCCATCCCACCTCTCACCTGTCTTCACAAACTTTTTTTTTAAAGCTTTATACCCAAGGTGGGGCTTGAACTCTCAGCCCTGAGATCAAGAGTCACGTGCTCTACCAACTGAGCCAGCCAGGCACTCTTGCCTTCACAATTTTATGCTGAGTACAGAGGATGGATGGAGCCGCAAGTCAATTCCCCTTTGTCAAAGAAATCTGCTTTATTCTCAACGTGCTTAGCATCTCCCTATTGTGATGCTTGCTGTTCAAATTGTTTTTTCGTTTTTCTTGTTTTTTGGTTTTTTTTTTATGACCAGAGCTCTGCCAAACTACCCCCAATCAGATGTCAGCATTGCCAGGAACCACTACTAATAGAGTTGTAAGAGAGGATACTTGTAAACAAAATATGACTTGATCTGTTTTATGCCTGGTATAAAAGGTAGATGTCGTGTGGGCTCCAGAACTCCCCCACAATCTACTCTGGCCCCTTATGCAGGTGACGTATGCTCATCTAAACTTGGGACTTTGTTGGGAACACTGAGAATCCCTTGGCTGAAGTCCATCACACTGAGGAGACAGGATCTATGAATCTTCTATGGTCAGTTGGTCTAAAGACTTCATCTCCCTCTGTCCTCTGTTCAGTGACACCCCCCTGTTCAGGAGGACCGTATCAGAGAGATGTCTGTTCTCTAGGCCCTCAGTGACTGAAGACAAGACTCCTTCAGAACCACTAACCTGTGCACCCAAGCTGTGATGTCTCATGGATCTGTGTGGCACCCCCTGTAGCCAGAGCACTGTCCTTGCTAAAGGACCAAAGCCCCCAAGCTCTGCTCTTTGGTATAAATGTTCTGTGACTGTCCCTTCCACTTCTCCCTGTGGCCGGAGCTCTGACCTCACCAGCACCACTGCTAGGAGAGCATGCTTCCTGCATCCCACCTCTGCTTGAGAAAGCACTGCTGTCCTGCTAAGGCTGGCCCACCCCTGTCTTGCTTGAGGATGGACAGACCTCAGTGGGCATCTTATTCTTCCTATCTCGGGCAGATGGGAGAATGTACCACGAAATGCTATGTCCCCCAGGACTAGGTCTGATTTGGGAATCTCACAGGGTTGTCTTCCTCAGTACCTCAAAAGGTTGTCCCATATTTTCACTATCTTCCATAGGAAAATATGAGCCAGGCCCTCTCCATAGAGAGCAGCGGGGGAAATCAGCTCAATCCACCAGAAATGGGGTTCCCCCAACCCCACACACAGCAGCTGAGCTGAGGTGTCTCTCGTCAGTAAAAGCGTGTCCCGATGTGCCTTTCCGATACCCACTCCCCGTGATGTGATGTGGAGAGCAACGTCCTCTAAGACGTCTTGCCCAGAATTAGCTAAACTCAGATTATGGGCACAGTACTCTAAGATGCCAAGTAAGCCTGCCCAAGATTTCTGGTACCAACCGCAAGTTTGGGGTTTTCCCACAACCATCCTCAGTTTTGATAATTCACTAGAATGACTCACAGGACTCAGGAATGCGCTATATTTATGCTTAGAGTGTTTTCATAGCAAAGAGAAACCAATCAGAATGGACCAAAGGAAGATACACGGGGCAAAGTCTAGCAGAGTCCCAAATGTGAAGCTCTTATGTCTTCAGGGAAACATGACTTTCCTGTCATTGATGTGTGACAATACAGAGTGTAACCGGGAAGCCCACCCAGGCTTCCGTGTCCACGGTTTCTATCATGCAAGTGTGACTGATTGAATCTGTTGCCATGTGGTTGCCCAAAGCCCCAGTTCCCTAATCACATGCTTGGTCTTTCTGGTATGGCTAGCCTCACCCTAATTCACCTCTTTAGCATAAACTATCAAATGTGACCCAAGGGGCCCACCGCAAATAACAAGACATCCTTCTCTCTCTCAAGAAATTCCACAGTTTTAGCAACTACCTCCCAGAAGCTGGGACAAAGGCCAGACCTCTGCGCACGTAAAGTGAAATCTTCTCTAGAACAAAACAGAGTCTCCTGGGGTTGTTTGTTCTAACACTCCACGGTGTCTCACAGACCGATGACACAGCACCGAGCACAGTTCAGAAAAATCATGACACTGAGCATAGAGCAAAATAATGTGGCCAGGGTGTGAGGCTCTTTTTGTCTGCCTCAAGTCAGAGGTAAATGAGAGTATTTAATAGAATATCTCCAATGCACACGCTACTCCCTAGTGGAAAACTTCCATCAATGGAATTTCTCTCAAGTAAGCTACTGAGAGCTATCGAGCTAATTTACATTCCCTGATAACCATTGGAGAAGAGGTATTTTATCTCATGACTTAAGTGTCAAACCATGTCCCAGCTAGGCGTGGGAATGACATCCTCTGATGAATGTAGAAGAGCTAATGAGGACACATACCTAGACAGACCTTCCCCGCCCCAAATGTGACCAACTTTGGAGTATCCCTAGCAGCTGAACAGATTAAAAATATATCCCGCTTTCCAAAATGTATGGGTATATATCAAATTAGCATCATTCTTACCGCCAAAAGAACTTTCCTCGTCTATTTTTAAGTGTAACACTCTGGCAAGTAAAGGTATTCTGAGCTCCGTAAGCTCTAGGAAACCTTGCAACAGTACGTGAAGTAGCTTTTTAAAAGTTTCAGCAATCTGTGTGCCTGGGTGGCAAGTCAGTTAAGCATCCGACTTCGGTTCAGGTCATGACCTCACAGTGTATGGGTTCGAGCCCCACATCAGGCTCTGTGCCAACAGCTCAGAGTCTGGAACCTGCTTTGGATTCTGGGTCTCTCTCTCTCTCACTGCCCCTCCCCACTCGGTACTCTCTCTCTCTCTCTCTCTCTCTCTCTCTCTCTCTCTCTCTCAAAAATAAAATAAACATTAAAAAAAGTTTCAACAATCAAAACAGTATATTTTAATGAATCTCCAAAAGTATCGCTATGCAGTTGACCATGGGGAGACATAGCTACCACTAGACCCATTTTTAAACAATTCTGTCTATTCCCCACTGTGTACAATGCTTACTTAGTTGGTACCCATTGATTGTGTACAGTCTAAATGACCCTCGGAAAGTAGTATCCAACTGTCACCCCAGAAGAGGCTTTGTCAGGCTTGGATCAGAAGACCTCAGTGTGCCTCACCAAAGCTGTTATTTGGGGGAGTTTATATCAGATTTAATCAGCTCCCTCTCATCTTAACGTTAGAGAGGAACAGATCCATGTAGTAACATCACTTTCAAGAGTAAATACCATGCAGTCAATGACAAGGAAAACTGGCAAAATTAACAGCCTTCTACGAAGCAGAATTCATCAAGACAATAACTGCCCCAGCACCCTGACAAAAGCCACAAGCCAACACCGTCGCTTCGCCCATCTTTCATGTGCTGATGGCTTTACAGCAGGTTGGCCACGGTGCCTCCCCCCCCCCACAACTTGTCTTGCCCTCAGAGCGGGATTGAATCTAAGGATTCATCATCAGCCAGATTTCCCTCGCCTTAAGCTTCCAACAGTCAAGAAAGGAAATCCTCAGGCCCAACTGCTTTATGGAAAATCAAGAAGCAATGTCCACCAAAGGAGTCTTTCTGGACCCTGTACTGCTTTGATTTCTGGGATAATGTGGCACTGCGGTGTTAGCAACGTCATCGTGCCACTTTCCAAACCACGCTGGGCATGTTACAGGCAAAAATGCAAGATTCTTTTTATAACCAAGCCTCAGTTCACTTTGGGTGAATGTTTATATATATCTGGGGTTGGTCCTTACCTTGGAAGAGGTCAACATTCCATAGGACCTAGCACTGTGCCTTGCACCAAACAGGTATGCAAGAAATGATGCGTTAAATTGCGGGTGGGTTTGAAGTCAGCACATTATAGAATCCCCCACAGGGTGGACTCCCTAAGAGAATTTCTTGTGGTGTTAGAGTGTGCATATGTATGGGAAATATTACTGACGCAGTGCCCCTGAGCTAATAGCCCTCCATCTAAGAGGAATTTTGAAGATCAAAGGAGAGTCGTATTGGTGAAAGAAATGAAGTCACTTGAATTCCACCAGCATTTCTGGCGTTTCCAGAAATGTAAGTTACTCCCAGAGTACGTACAGCCCTGGAAGGTTCTAGTCCCAGCACACCCTAGAACAAGCTGATGGATTCTGGTTTCAGGGTGAATCAGGAGCTAAAGCAGCTATAGCCCCAAGGACGTAAATAGTGAATATCATGTATCTATAAGTTTCTGCGCACACTCCATTTATTTATTTATTTATTTATTTATTTATTTTTTACTATGTTCATCAGCCATTGCTGAAAACTGTTGCCAGTAGCCTAGAGGAGAAATAATATCTTCATGGTTCAGAGTTTGCAAAACACAATCACGTACGTGATCTCATCCAATGACTTCTACCAGCCAGTGGAGTGGATACACACTTTCAGAAAAGGAAGGCTCAGAAATTGCGCACCTCGCCCAAGCTGGGCGGGAAAAAATTGTGTCTCAAAACCAGGATTTCAACTTCAGAACTAGTTCTCGCCACCCTGCCATGGCTTTCGATCATCCGACCCTAAAACAAAAATACCTAAACAGATCAAAAGGACCATGTGGACCCAAACCAAATTTGACTAAAAATTACTGTCTTGCATATTAGTAATTTCAGTGTATTGTAGGGTTGCTTTACTGCATGTTGAGGGGATCCTGTCAAATTTTCAGAGTTCTTTGGGGGAGGACTCAATCTTTTTATTCTTTACTTATCATTCATTCCCAATGACTGATCCCCGTCTGCCTCATTTGTAGTTGCAAAATACTGGGACAAACAAAACGGCCAACCACAGAGGGTATGTGAGATCATTCTAAGTATGCTGGCTTCTCTGCTAGAATTCGGAGAATTCTAGAATTTTCTCTCTTTTCTGTTCATTTGCCTGCGACACTCTGAACTCCAATGCCCTTCTGGTCTCAGCTTCCCCTTGCCCACCCAGGAGTAGTCAGTTGATGGCATGTGTCACTAACACCAAATATTAAGTGCCACACAGTGATGTGCTATTAAAAAGATTAAATTGTAAAACAGTAAACACATCCACCCCCTTTACGAACTTCGGCTGTAGACCAAGGCAATCCTTTTTTTCCTAATCAAAATTCCATACACTTTTCCTCTCTCCTCTCCTACCCCCACCCTCCTACCCTACTCTGCCGCGTGCACGCACACACACACACACACACACACATACACACTCATTTCTGAGGTCCAGTCCTCACATGACAAGAAGGATTTAAAATGAGAAACCTGGGGAGGGAGGGTAGAGGAAAAGAAACAAGCTATCCAGATCGACGTGCCTCCAAATCTCAGGGGCACTGGCTAATGTTAGTGCAGCTTGGAGACCGCCTAGTCATTTAATGAAACACAGGGAAGAGAGAGATGCATTTGCTATTCTAAAAAGCCCCAAGTCAGTGAATGCAAATGTGCCCTATTCAAGAAAACCAAATTAAAGGAGCTTCTGGGAATTCTCTGCATAGTTAAGCAGAACAATTTTTCCCCCTTTAAGGCCATGTTTACCCTTCAGAAATCACATACCCTTAAGCACAGAGACCTAGAAATGCATCATTTTCAGGAAGGATGTATTGCATTAGCCCAGCCTCGTCCTTCAAAGGAAGAAAGAAAAAATCCATTATTGCCCTAGACATCTTCTGCCACGCTGCAGAGAGAGAGAAAATGGGCTCCAGGGCTCCCATCTGACTCTGAGGTGACAGGTGTCTGGGGCAGTCAGAGCCTTGGCTTTGCTCTAGCCTACGGACACACTCCAGCGTGAAGACAGTTGCAGAGATTGTAGACCAGGGAAGCGCCTTCAAAAGCCAGAGACAAGTAACAGGCAAATGAACAGGTATGTGGAGACCTCGTACCCCAGTTCCAGAAATTTGTCACCGGGTCACTTGCAATGATTGACTCAAGATGCATATTCTTTGCTTACATGGCTAAGAGACCTTTCTTCCAACTATTCTGTCTTCATCTCCAATCAGCTCGTGTTGGTCTCAGGTTGTGGAAATTTAATCAGTCTAGCCCCAAGTGCAAAGGGGATTAATGTAAGGATTCAGAGATCTATCTCCTAAGGAAAAGCAACAGCAAATCCAGTGTGAGGAGGGGCATATCTGCCTCTCTCTGGGTCTCCGTGTGTCTATGTCTCTCTACCTCTCCGTTGCTATGTCTATGTCTCTCCTTTTGCGAGGATTTCTCCTCTTGCTTTCTCCTCATTGTCCTCCCTGGTAGGAAGCTCTTTCCCACAGCCCCCGGAGGACTCTTCTCCGATGCAGGCAACCGGCAAAAACTGACATGTGTTCTGATTCTCCATTCCAGATTCCTAGAAAATAGAAATTTGTGAACCAAATGAACATGCCCCTTGTTTTTACAGAACTGTAATGCTGTAGAAATTTCTAAGTTACTAAGTGAGAGGAAATGGTATGTAAAAGTACAGACTTCTATAGTAGAGAAAATGACTGGGGATGCTAGACACCGAATGTTTGTGTTTCCCAATAGCCACATGTTGAAACTTAGTCCCCAAGGTGATGGTATTTGGAGGTGGGACTTTGGGAGGTACTTGGGTCATGAGGGTGAAGTCCTCATGAATGGGATTAGGGTTCCAATAACAGAGACCCCAGAGAGCTCCCTCACCCCTTCTACCACGTGAGGACACAGCGAGAAAGCATCCACCGTTGAGCTGAAAGTTAGTGCTCCCTGATGCAGAATCTGCCAGCACCTTGAACCTGGACTTCCAGCCTCAGAACTGTGAGAAATAAATGTCTGTTGTTTATAAGCCACCCGGTCCATGGTGTTGTCATAGAAGCTAGTGGGACTGTGACAGGGAGTGCCAGCAAGTGACATCCTGAGGGAGTCACATTTAAGCAGAATCCTGAAAAAGAAGTAGGAATCAGCCATTCAAAGGGAAGAAGAAGAAGAACATTCCAGGCCAGAGAACCACATAAACAAGTCCCAGGATAGGAAGAGCTGAAGTTGTTTAGAACCTTAAATGCTTGTGTGGCCAGAGGTGAATGAGGCAGAAGGTAAATTGGGACGAGCTACAGAGATCTCAGGAGCTGCGCCTACACTGTGCTAGGGCTTGTAGATATATTAAGAGATTTTATAGGGGGGCACCTGGGTGGCTTAGTCAGTTAAGCATCTGACTTTGACTCAGGTCATGATCTCGAGGCATGAGTTCAAGTCGGAGTTTGAGCCCCACGTCAGGCTCTGTGCTGACGGCTCAGAACCTGGAACCTGCTTTGGACTCTGTGTCTCCCTCTCTCTTTGCCCCTCCCCAACTTGTATTCTCCTCTCTCTTTGCCCCTCCCCAACTTGTATTCTCTCTCTTTCTCTCAAAAATAAGCATTTTTTTAAAAAGAGATTTTTTTTAATTTTTTTAAATTTTAGTTTATTTATTTTTGAGAGACATAGAGACGGGCATGGGCAGGGGAAAGGCAGAGAGAGAGAGAGAGAGGTACAGAATCCAAAGCAGGCTCCAGGCTCTGAGCCATCAGCACAGAGCCCGACGCGGGGCTCGAACCCACAGACCGTGAGATCATGACCTGAACTGAAGTCGGACACTTAACCGACTGAGCCACCCAGGCACCCCAAAAAAGAGATTTTATAGGAAGTACAGTGGGAAGTAATGAAAGAATTTTAAGCAGAGGCATCACTTTCCTATTTATTTTAAGATCTTTCTGGGGACAGCATGAACTGATAACTGGAAAGCAACCATGGAAGCAGGGAGGCCAGTTAGGAGCCCATTTGTAGGGTCCAGAGCAGAAACTGTGCCAGCTTATAACAATAGAGACAGAAGAGAAGGATTCAGGATAAATTTGGGAGATAGAAATGACAGGCAGTGGGGATGTACTTTGTTGAGGGGGAGGCAGCTGGGGTAAAGGGTAGAACTCATGATGCTCCTCCAGACTTCCAGTCTGAGCAACTGGGTGAATGCAGGTTCCAGTACCGAGACCAGAAACTCTGGAGCAGGAACAGATGGGGCAGAAGAGGAAACCGCCTCTGAGCCATCAAAGCACAGTTGAAGAGTAGTTAATTGTGTACGTGTACATAACTGTATGTATGAATCACAAGAGAGAGCTGGCCAAGGATGACACACCTGAGAGGCATCAGGATCAAGAGGGTTTATAAATCCTGGGAGTGGATGAGGTCACCCAAGGAGAAAGTGCAGAGTGAAATAAGAGCAGGGCCTAGGACTGAGTGTGGACAACCCGAACTTCGGGAGCTTAGGGAGAAGAAAATCAACTGGGAAATACGAGAGGAAATGGCTAGAAAGGAATGAAGAAAACTGGACAGACTGGTTGTCACAGAGCAAGGAAAGAGAGGGGGTTGTCCCCCACTTCTGGTAAGTATCCCAGAAGGTGTTTATTAGAGATTATACATAGCTAATGATGACTCTATCCCCATTTTCCTTCCACCCCCTTCCTGTTTTACAGCTATTCCAAGAAATCTTTTTAGTCTAAACTCTAACTCTGAATTGTATGCATCCAGTCTTCCATCTCCTCACCTATTCATCCATCCACCCACCCAGCCATCTGTCCGTCCATCCATCATCCATCCATCCACCCATCCATCCATCCACCCATCCATCCATCCACCCATCCATCCATCCACCTATCCATCCATCCATCCATCCACCCATCCACCCATCCATCCATCCATCCATCCATCCATCCATCCATCCATCCATCCACCCAGCCATCCATCCACCCAGCCACCCATCCATCCATCCATCCACCCAGCCACCCATCCATCCATCCATCTATCCATCCATCTACCCACCCATCCATCCATCTGTCCATCCATCCATCTATTATCTATCCATCCATCCAACCATCCATCCATCCATCCATCCATCCATCCATCCATCCATCCATCCACCTATCCATCCATCCATCCACCCATCCATCCATCCACCTGTCCATCCATCCACCCAGCCACCCATCCATCCATCCACCTATCCATCCATCCACCCACCCATCCATCCATCTGTCCATCCATCCATCTATTATCCATCCATCCATCTAACCAT
This sequence comes from Paguma larvata, assembly GCA_030068075.1. Lineage (NCBI taxonomy): Eukaryota > Metazoa > Chordata > Mammalia > Carnivora > Viverridae > Paguma > Paguma larvata. The sequence continues at coordinate 84,927,573 of CM057834.1, read as the reverse complement.
CCATCCATCCATCCATCCATCCATCCATCCATCCATCCATCCACCTATCCATTCATCCATGTACCTATCCATCCACCTACCCACCCATCCACTTATCCATCCATCCATTTACCTAATCATTCATCTACTTATCCATCCATCTATCTATTCATCCATCCACCCACCCACCCATCCATCCATCCAAATCCAACTTCCCACTAAGCTGCAGGGCACACAAAAGTCCACAAGGAGGAGCCCTCAGTCCTCTTTCCTTTCATGGTTCCTTTTCCTTCTGTGCTCGTTTTTTTTGTTTTCTGGTTCTGAAGGAATTGTGCAGGATTTGCTGCACGTATATATAATGATATCCATTCTGGTAGTCAGAAACCGCCTCAGATCTCGGTTTAATTATATTGAGTTAGTAGTAGTAATAATAGCATTAATAGTAACCCTGTGATTGGAACAATCTTCCTTTTAATGAAGAGAAGGAATATTTCAGCTTCCATGTTTCCCTCACTGTGTTTTCACACAGTCTAGATTGCTTCTAATGCGTCTGAGCCCACTTTCCCTCCATTCGCTCAGTTTCTTTCAACATTTGCATTTTCTTTCAGCCTGTCAGCATGAAAAACCCTCATGTAGTGGTGCCCTAAAGGCAAAGTTGTACCTTCCTAAGGACGGGGAGACTGTTTTCTGTTGTGCTGCCTCAATCCCTCCCCACAGCAGAAGCCCATCCTGGCTCAGCCAGCATCCCTGCCCATGGCCGGTGTCCTCCCTAACTTCTGCCACCACTAGAACCACAAACCTTGCCTTTCTCAGTGGGTCCTGTCTTCCTGCCACCACTGGAATTTGCCTCTCCGTAGGTCATGTCTCTCTCAGCTCCAGAACGGCGGTAGATTTCACTCGTGCTTCCCCGCATAGAGTCACTTATGCCTTAAGGACCCTCTGTGACACAGCTTATATACACTAAGGCGCTACTAGCCTATCCGCAAACCTTTAACTGTGTCAACATTTACTTTTTGCCAGTTTCTTTTTTCTTTCTCTGGACTGTTCCAAAGCAACTTGCAAATGGTTCTCTCACTGTGGCCCTCAGCCTCTCTGCTCACAGCCACTTGGCTCATTCCGATGAGGCCAAGGCCAGCCTGGATTTTCACCCCCTGAAGCCCACCTTGGTCTTTCTTTAGGGGAGCAAATCACATAGCACTCAGCTCTTTTACATTCTCTTTTCCCTAGACCCCGAGTCCACTCCATCGGCGGGTTGCCTCCCACCCACTTGGGAAGCAGGGAGGGACGTAAATCCTTAGAAAAATAGATCGACTCCATCAACTTGTGTTTGCTGTGGCAGGTGATGAATTAGGGGGATTAAATTTCCAGCGAGTGAGAGCCGTTAACACGGTAATGGCTCCACCAAAAAGAGGTTTTTGAGTGTCTTTCCCCGGGGGTCTTTCAAAATAAAATGAACCTGCTTCAGATGATTTAGGGGCACAGATGAGATGACTCTTCAAAATTCCTTCCAGTGCTGAGTTTCCATTTGTCTCTCCCAGACTCTGCCCTCTGATTTCAGAAGGCTGAGTGAAGCTTTCCCCACCTGTGTTTTGTGTTGCCCCGATTTTGTTGATGGAGTGAGGGACCTTCTTGTAAATCCATCAAAAACATATCTGAAGCCTGCTCTGGGCCACATAATAAATCTCGGAACCTGATGTCCTTTCATTTCTGTCCCTGAATAACAATTAGGCATCTATGCCCACACTTGACCACGTTTTGGGATTTGCTGATTTGATTATTTTTCTTTGCTCGTGTTCATCTTACCCAGTGTTGACTGTATGGGCACCTCTCTGAGCCAGTGACGGTCTCTCAAGAAACAGTTAAACAGCGGAATTCTTCACTCGAGAGGGTAACTATGAACCCAGACATGTATTCCTGGGACGCCTTCGGAATTTAAGAGCCAAAGAGGATTGATTCTTGCCATCTTGCTCCGCCCAGGTATAGTGTGTGAATTAACCGGGTAGCTGCTACACCAACGATCCACGTGCTCCACAAACATTACCGAGCACCAATTATGTGCCGCACCCAATGCTAGGGAGACTCCAAAGACACAGCACAGCATTTCTTGGTGAGCATGGCTGCCTTCCAAAAACAGAGCAGGGAAAGAGCGGGGAAGGGGGGAAGACCCTGGGACGCACCCGAGCTTCTAACCAACCACTTCACAGCTGTGTGACATTGCTGAATTTGCTGGTACCTTGATCTTACTCTTCCCGGCCTGTAGAACTTTGAGACTTAAATACGTGTCGTTTAATTTTTTTTAAATCCTGCTAAGCCTTGGTTTCTTACTCTGTGAAATGGGGCTAAATGTAAGATTGTGCCAAAGGTTAGGTGAGCAAATGAATGTGGAATGTCCAACCAGAGTAACCAGTGTGCAGAGCCCATCAAACGTGTAATGACTACTCCCGGCCCCTGAATTTAGCTGGGCTGTTTGGTCGAAGGCATGTCTCAGCACGCACGGGGCTGCATTCAAAAGAAATACAAAGTCTCCCGCAGAAGGTTTTGAAAGGTAATATATGCCTTTCCTGAAGGTGTCTCAAGGAGGCAGAGAGTTGTGTTGCACAGTTGAGGGAAGCTGGGCTCCCCAACCAGAATCATGACACCTCTCCTCCCCCCGAAGCCATGTCTGGTCCACGACCCCACCTCTCTGCATTCCGTGGTCCCCCTCATCCTTTTCCAGCCTCTGGGCTCCCGTGCTCTCCTTCTGTCGCCCAAACCACCACTTCCCACTCTCCCCCACCACTGGGTTGCTGCTCTTGGAGCGTCCCGAGTTGTTTCAAGTCATGCCAGGTATTTATTGGCATTTCTGAGGACTGTGGAGGTTGTGAGCTCAAAGGAAGTGATTTTTCCCACTTGTGTTAAACGAAACTGGATTTTTAAAGACAAAATCCCTAGGAGAATCTAAAAAGATGGAAGAAAAAGTAGGAGAGGGTAGAAGACCAGGTTTTCCCCCTGTTTTGCAAGACAGAAGGCACACGTGTCCTTCCAAAGCATGGAGGGAATAGGTAAAGCAGGGTCACCAATCACGCTGAGATGTGAGTGGCATGCATGTCACAGGCTCCACAGAGCCTCTGGTCACTCGCCACCATCACTGCTAGAGCAGGACTTTCTGCAGAAGTTCCATGAACGCAGTGGAGCACCCCGCATGCTCCCTGGGAACCCAGGAGAGCATGGACATCCCCCGCCCGAGAAGCAAGCATGGAAGAGACGCCGGGTTGGTGGTGCCACACTGGTCTTCAGCTCCACACTCCCAGGCCACGCTGACTTCCCCAAGGTCACCCCACGTCTCCAAAGAGGAACAAAACATTAAAGGATCTGGATTCAAAACACAGTTGGTGTGCTGTGAGCAGCTGCCCAAAGCCCTTCGTGGGGCTCCAAGGCCTCGCGTGGCTCTGGGTGTGATCTGGCCACTCCTGAGAGCGGGTGTCTGGACGCGCACTTGGCAACAGCTCTCTCATCCGTTAGCAGAGCCTCCTTCGTTGACCTTGGCTCTGCATTTGATCAAGTGCATTTTAAGGTGGATGGAAGGTAAAGAGAGACCGAAGTTCACTGAGTGCATTCCGCGTGCCAGGAGCTTAACATGTGTGATTCTACTGAATTCTTGTTACAATAGCGAGGTGCTATTATTCCCTTTTATAGATGAAGAAACTGAAGCTCCAGGGTTTTAAACAACTTGCATGAGGTCACAATACCTAATAGGAAGCAGATTTAAAGCCAGATATATCTGATTCCAAACACCTACTTTGCCTGTAACTCCACACAGTTTCCCTTTCTGCAGTGTTTTACCTTAAAGTAAAAGCCCGTTAACCCTTTAGACCAACTTACACATTCGTAAATTAAGGCTTGATGAAGAGACTTTGAGAGAATCATTTCCACAGAAACAAATCATACATGAAGAGCTCAATTAAACTCAACTCATGGGGGTGTCTGGGTGGCTCAGTTGGTTAAGCATCCAACTTCAGCTCAGGTCATGATCTCATGGTTCATAGGTTCGAGCCCCGTGTCGGGCTCTGTGCTGACAGCTCAGAGCCTGGAGCCTGCTTCGGATTCTGTGTCTCCCTCTCGCTTTCCCTCTCACTCTCCCCTACTCGTGCTCTCTCTCTCTCTCTCTCTCTCTCTCTCTCTCCATATATATATATATATATGCATCTCAAAAATGAAACCCTTAAAAAAAATCAATTCTGCATCACTCAGAATGCCACACAGACCCTGCCATTTCCGTCCCCGGGTTTATTTCTGTCCTGGGATGGAACGGACGAATGACTGTGATCTCTGACATGCAAGTCAGGCAGCATTTCTCTGCCAGGGGGCGAGAGAATTCTCATTTTGAGAACATTACGGTCTAGGTCGACGCAGGCTCAGAGCGGTCAAGATCATTCGCTGAGGCAGTCGGAGTACCCCCATCGCACTGAACAATTGTGCATTCAACACGACCAAAAGTAGATGGAAGCCAAAATAAATCTGTGTAATTTCTTTTCCACAAAACCTAGACTCAAGACTCAAACAGCAAATGAACCCGATTCCTTCCCTCCTAAAGGACATTGCCCAAATGAACTCTCCTCGCTGCCAGGTGACAGACCAAAAAGAAGGGGGGAAAATCTTTGATTAAAAAAAAAGAAGAAGAGGAATCACTTAATCATTACCCGCCTAGTCTGGAAAGTCTGCCGAGCGTCTGGAATGGCTCTATTAACGCTTTCTTTCAAAAATGGCCCTTCTGCACTGGCACCTGCCTTTTTTGTTCTTACGTTGTATCGAATTTGACCTTCCCTGATGACATCTGGGTCTATCAGGAGACGGGGCTGTCATGTCTCGAAGAGAAGAATTTAGGGAAGTCAGCGGGCTCCGGATCTTTGTTCTTTTATCGTTCCTCTGCCCCTCATAAGTAGGACCAAGGGGTAGGAGCTTACTTGCTGAGCATCTGGGCAGAGGGAAACCCCCAAAAATGAAGCGAGGCACCAGCCCTCTGGATGCGCAAGGCAGTGCTCAGGAGATGGGAGAGGAAACGCCGGCTCCAAATGCCCTCTGTACCGTGAAGCCTCACAGAATGTCCCTGGAAGTTTGTGTCTACGGCCCAGCCACCCTGGATCGCCCCGGAAATCCCCGCTAAGGGAAAAGGCGGTTTCAGAGGCTTCCCACGCAGGAGCACAGGATGGCCCCATTCCCCAAGGCAACGACAGCTGTCACTCATGGCTCAGCTCTCGAAGCTCCCATGCAAGTCTCTGATGAGGCTCCGCCCAGGCCTGGGCCCGCCTCGTTCGGGCCCCCAGATTGCTCCCCGGCATGCCGGTGGCTCTGTATTCGTGACAGAAACAAAAATGATGCGGACACACGCCGACACAGGAACTCGAGGGGAGAAAGCTCCGAATCCTCCTGACGCGCCAGCAATTGCAAGTTGAGGACAATCTTTGAAAACTTGGGTCGGGAAACACATTACCAGCCATGTACGCGGCCGTTAAGAATCCTAACCAGACGGAAAGCAGGAAAACCACGCAGCAAAGCGGCTCTTCGGCCCTCTCGGCTGCTTGCAGTAGCAAAGCGCACGACCAGTGGAATTACATACTGTGCAAGCAACCTGTACCAGAGACTTCAGGAACCTGTACTTAGCGGCAGAGGCGAGTGGGCCTGGATTTATAGATTTCCCCAGAATGAGATCATTGCTTTCCATACTTCTCCAATTCTGTGTGAAGAGTTTCTTTCCAATCCCTTTACAACTCTCTGAAAGTTTATGCAACGGAGGAGGCAAGGAGCTTATAGACGAAAAATTGGACTCTGGCAGGAGATACTCAAGGGCCCCCAAAATGGCCTGAAAATTCAGGGTTGAAATTGGGCTCTTGCAATGTAAAGTTTTCTCAGATTGTAATTTAGTGCCTCCATTTTCCTACCTGTAAATTGGGGCGAAGACCGCTAGTGAATTGAATAGGACTAGCGAAGGGATAAGAATTTTAAGAGATTAAAAACATGCTGCAGACATAAACTACACGTGCAATTTATGAGGCTCCCTTATTCTGAGATGACCAAGACGCAGCAAGTAGCCTCGCTTTGATAATATTTACTGAGCAGGTGCTGTGGGTGGCCAGGAAGTGATCCAGGTGCTGGGAGTAAACAGAACAGCTAAGCCCCTGTCTTTAAGCAGCTTATGTTGCAATCAGAGGAGACAGAAAATATGATATAATATAATATAATATATAATATAATATAATAGCTCAGGTATTAGTAAGTATGCTTAAAAAATAAAGAGTAAGAGGCTGGAGGGTGATGAAGGGGGCAGGGTACTGCTATTTTAAACAGGGCAGCCAGACGGGGTCTAACAACTTGGCGTTGGAGCAGACACCTGAACGAATGAGGAAGCCAGCCATGCCAGCGACGTGGCCATTTGAGAAGGGGGCATTCTACGCAGAGAGAACCACAAAGCACAAAAGCTCACCCATTGCTCAGTATCCCAGTCAGAAAAGAGACAAAGATTTGCCCCTTAAAGCAGAGACTGAGAAGGTGAGGTCCATACAGATGCAGAGAGCCCACCCCCTGCTCAGGCTTTCCCCGTCTGGACAGGAGCAGGTGACGACGGGGGAGGTCAGGCTGCTGCCGGGTGACTCCGTCACGTAGCTGACAACCTGAGGCCGTGTAAGACGTGAGCTGGAGCAGCCTTCCACGGTTTTCCAAGATCCATATTTCTCTGACCGTGAAGATCCTTCTACTTTTTTTTTTAACGGGGGTCGAATTGTGTGTGCCACTGAGCACAGCCACAGGAAGCTTCTACGAAGCACTCCTGCTCCCCCCCAACGCTACCGGCGAAGCCAAGCCAGGACCATGCTCTTTATACGCAAAGTGTCCATTACCCTCTCCCTAAATGTCATTTAGCAAATGTTACAAGCCACCTCACAGTCTGAATACCCCCCACCGTGGTGCGTGTATTATCCTAAGCCATAAAACGGTTTGAGGCTTCTCGGTATGGGAATGGGTATAAAATTACAGTCCATTATTATTATATATTTCTTTTCCTTATTCTCTGTTACATTTCTTGGGTCTAACCAAAATAATTCTTGCTCCGCTGACGGTTTACAACCTTAAGATGGAGGTAGATGGTCCCCAAGTTCCCCCAGCACGTCGTTTACGGAGCTCTCCTTATTCAGCTCTTTTAATCTTTCTTCATAAGTCCAGCTCTCCTCCTCCATCACTCTCGCTGTTTTTCCCCCAGCGTTCACCCCATTCGTCTGTCCCTGGCTGGTAATTAGAGTCTCAGAGCTGAGCACGGCGTTCCAGGTGGGGTCTCGGCAGGGTCGTCCGGAACGCCACGTGTTGGTTAGGAGATCCATTTCCCTGCCCGCCCGGGTCCCACATGTCACCCCAGACAGGAAAATACAAAGGGAACGCGAAGGAGAACGACAACAATATTACCCTGACCTGGAAAACGGGTCCTGGGGGGAGCTTACAAAGCTGGGCCCTGTCGTGTTTGGAGCCCGGAAGCCGTCGCGGGAAGAGGGGATGAAAGGGCAGGGATTCATTTTCTCCTTCATCTTCAGTCACAAGAGAGCAGGTTTCACTCCATGGCAGAGATATTTTGTCTTAACTGTTATGAAAACCTGCCTGGGGCTGAGCTTTCTGGGGTTTCTCTCCTTCCAGAAGCCACTGGAAGCCTCCTCTTGAGGGAGATGGGACACGTGGAGGGGCGTCCCATCCCAGGAGCCTGCTGAGGGCATGACTCAGCAGATAGTCCTCCCTTGTCCACACCCTGTCCTTTCTGCCCAGGCTCTTTCCTCTCCCCAGTCACACAGAGAGGGAGGCTTCCTAGCTGCTCACAGGCCATGACCTGGGACGAATGCGTTTTCTCGTTGGCAAGTTGAGGGAAGGGGAGAAAACCGCACCCGCAGACGGCTTGCATGCGTTCCTGTGCGGCCGCCATACCTCTGTGGCAATTTTGTCAGCTCAGATTTCTCTCATCTTGTTCACTCACCTCAGCCCTGGATAATGCCTATCGCAGAGTAGGAACATGACAGGGAGTGGGGAGATGGCCCCAAGCTGTGGATTAGAATGTGTGTGTGTGTGTGTGTGTGTGTGTGTGTGTGTTTTCAGTTTATTTTTTAATTTATTTTGAGAGAGAGAGACAGTGTGAATGGGGGAGAGGCAGAGAGACAGGAGACAGAATCCTAAGAAGGCTCTGCACTGCTAGCACGGAGCCTGACATGGCACTGGAACACATGAAACTGTGAGATCATGACCTGAGCCAAAACCAAGAGTCAGATGCTTAACCGTGACTGAGCCACCCAGGCGCCCCTAGAATGTATTTTTAAACCAGAAAGCATTGGGCACGTGGCCTTGTTCTTCTGTCAGTCGTGTGCTTTGGGGTAGGTTACCCTACCCCTACCCCCACAGTCGGTTACCTCACCAGCTTCCTCAGTTTCCTCATTTGGGGTTTTGTAAAACGGAAGTGAGAGGGGCATACATGAAGTCCCTGATACTTAACTCATTTATTCAATCTTAGTTTTTCTCCCCTGGGTGGGGGGAAGCCTCTACTAGGGACCTGGCTCTGATAGACCTCATAATATCTCATGCTTACAAAATTTCTGTAATCATCTCTACTTAGGGAAAGTTAGTGTTTGGAGATGGAAAAAAATGCAAAGAATACAGTTAGTCAAATCCATTAGCAAGACAGCCTAGAAGTTCATAACCTAGCTTTGATCTGCAATTTGGAGGAAGGAGTTTCCAAATACTTGAGGGATCTTTTTTTCTTCCCCCCTTGATGTGATGTTGGAATTTAACTCCCATTAACCATTACAGATATAATGAGTTGGCATCCAGGGGAAACATACCCTCTAGTGCTTAATGAACACAAAATAAAACATTTCCTTTTATCTTCGACATCCACCAGAGTAATTTGAATGATGATATTCATATTCATGACGCACAAGACCCTTCCATCAGCTCCGTATTGTCACGAAGACTCCTATGGAATGCCAATAAGTATGCCGAGATCTTTTTCGATGATGTGCTGGTCTTGGAGCTGCTGTAGCAGATGAATCATGGGATCCCAGGTCAACAGAAGGTAAGAAACATTCCATAGGGAGCTGTGTTTTTCTACTCAAACCAATGGATGTGGTGGCCTTGAACTAATGACTTCCAAATAGAGCACAAACCACCTCTAATGGAGCAGGGCCCCTCTACCCACTGATCGGATGAGAACAGAGCAGTGGCAATAATGAAGGCCATTCTCCCAAGCATGAGATTCTGCAGCTTGCTCAGCGGGGACTAGAAAGGGCAGACTTGGAAGACTGGAAAGGACCTGAGGCTGGGGAGGATGGCTCTTCAGGCTGTGCTCATGTCTCATATTGAACAGGAGAAAATCTCTGCAGTGAAGCCAGCTCTCCCCCTCACTGTGTCTGTGAGATCCCCGAGGCACAAGACTATATCGTTGACATCTTTATCTTCCCACCTTTCCTAGCGCAGAGCTTGGCGGACATTTCTCATTACAAGTCTAGGAGAGAAAAAGATAGTATTATTATTATTCCCTTTTAATAGATTAAGAAACTAAGGTCAATGTGGAGAATTCTAGAAGTCTGTCCAAGGTCACCCAGTAGATGTCAGAGCTGAGACTTGAACCCAGGTCTGTCTGATGCCATAACCTGTGGTCAGGAGCTACACACTCTTGTGTACTCGGTGAAATATTTGCTGAACAGCGCTGGAGACAGGAATGGGTTCATCAAGTGCCAAGGCTGTGTGCCTTTCGTAAGTTCGTGGATACAAACAGTAATTCCAATATGGGATAAGTCCAGAAGAGGTATATAACATTCTGTAAAGGGCCACGCGGTTTTATTTTAGGCTTTGTCACAACTATTCAACTTTGCTGTTGGAGCATGGCTGAAGTCCAATAAACTTTACTGACAAAACAGGCAGTGGATGGATCTACATTGCCTCTCCCATCTGGAATTTGCCAACTCTTGGTCTATGGTGTCTTGCCAACAAAACCGAGGGCTGCATTAAGTTGGGGGACAGGTAGACCCCAAAGAAGATGAAGCATAATTTGATGCTATCTCCTTCAGGATCCCAGAGGGAAACAGATGACACACTCAAAGAGTTAACTAAACAGAGTTTTATGGCGGGACTTTCTGACAAAATGTGCAGAGATAAGAGAAGCAATGAAGGATGGTAAAACTTACAGGGACCAGCAACACTGGGAAGCAGTTACCTACCCTAGGTCTAAAGGGACAAAGGGAAGAACATTATTATTGGAACATGGCCTGAGTGATATTCATGGGAAAGGAGACTCTATCAGGGATTATGGCTCTAGACAGAAAGATGAAGCCATTGCTTGAACCATGGCCCAAGGGATGAAGGGCAGGGGGAATAAAGACCCCAACCTCTCTCTCTTCCTGCCCTCTGATCTCCTGACTGGTGTCTTCTATTTGCCAAAGTCAGCGGGAAACCAGTGAGCAAAAGATTCTGGTTGATGTATTCCAGTTGACCAGAATTCCCAGGGCTCAAAACAAGACAGAGAAAAGTGAAAAGGGACCCAGAAAGACAATGGAGAATGACAAACAGTTTTCTATGATAAAGTTAGGCATGGCTAGTCCAGTGAAAGGCTGACTAGTTTCCATGAATCGATCAATATTCTTCTAAACTTTCCTCTCCCCATATCTTTTTGGGCCAAGAAACTAGAAAAGGGTATTTTCTGGATATACTAGTAGCAGTCCTACAGAAAGTGGCTCTTTTCAGAGAATAACCTTACAGTTCCTTCTCCAGATGTGTTGGAAAGGGCTTCTTATGTTCTGCTGCCCTGTGTCCCATCTGCTGAGGGCAAATGTTAAACCAGGTAAAAACTGAACAACAAATACAGAATCAATGAATGCCAAGAGAAAGATAAAAACACCATTTTTAAAAAGAAGATGTTGGAAGGTTGTGATCTCTGGGTAATTATTTTTTTCTTGATATTTTTCTGTATTTTGCTTTTATTCTATGGTAAACAGGGAAAAAATACTCCAAAAAATAAAGAAGAAGGAAAAAGAAAAGGGAGGTCTGCTCTACTAACACACTTTATTGTTCAGGAAAATTGCAAGGTTTACAACTCCAGGCTCTCCCAAGGATGTGTTACTGCTACCTACATAGAGTCATTAATTCATTCACTCATTCATTTAGCAAGTATTTATTGAGCATCTATTATTATGAACCAATTACTATGCTAAGCACTAGGTTTGCCCTGCTGAAAAAGATGAGCACAGCCCTGCTTTTTTGGAGGCACTGGAAATAGATGAAGTAGGCACAGAGTCCTTGTCCTTGAGGTTTCCCCAATTCAGATACATTGAGTACCCAAGAGAGTAAGTATTATGAGACAGGTGGGCAGAAGAAGCTATAAGCACCCAAAAGGGACACGTAACCCCGTCGGGATTAATGGAAAGCTCCCTGGAGGATAAATGCCTGAACTTATATTTGGGAGATACACAAAATTTATGCAGAAGAATAAGGATGGAAAGGGGAGTCCAAGCAGAAGGACCAGCACAAGCAAAATGATGCAAAAAGCAGGGGTAGATGGCTTTAGAACAGTGCTATCCAATAGAACTTTCTATGAAGATGGAAATGTTCTATAAATCTATCCAAAATGGCAGCCACAGCCACACGTTTCTGTTGAGTGGCCAAGCTGACTGAAGTACAAAATATTTCCTTTTATTTAAATTTATATTTAAATAGGGCTAGTAACTACCAAATTGGACAATGCAGTTGCAGAAGAAATGGCTGGGGGTAGTGGTTCACAGCAAAAGGGCCATCGATCAGATGCCATGCTTTTGGATCATATTCTATGGGCAATGGGAAGCCACTGAAGAATGTCACTCTGGAAACGACCCGTCTGAGTTGTGTTTGCTGCAGATTGCGGCAGGTGGTAGATGGAACACAGGGTGCTTCAGGGTGGAACTTGAAGATGGAGCCCCAGGGGCGCCTGGGTGGCTCAGTCGGTTAAGTGGCCGACTTCACCTCAGGTCATGATATTGCGGTCTGTGAGTTCGAGCCCCGCATCGGGCTCTGTGCTGCCGGCTCAGAGCCTGGAGTCTGCTTCTGATTCTGTGTCTCCCTCTCTTTCTGCCCTTCCCCTGTTCACGCTGTGCCTCTATGTCTCTCAAAAATAAATAAACATTAAAAAAAATTTTTTTTAAAAAGATGGAGCCCCAACTCAGGATGAGGGTGGGGGGAGCACCGTCAGAGAGGAGGTCACACCTGAGCAGAACTGAAGCTGTGAGCAGACATTTGCCAGTGGGCCCTAACGGCACCGGAGACCTCAACAGATGCAAAGTGACGAAGGTTGTCACGTTCATGCTCAGGGAGGCCCAGGCAGTTCTTATAACCCAGGTTCTGGTGCAAGTGGTACCGGGCATGAAACGGGGCTGGGAAGACACCGCGAAGAAGGCCTGGAAGGAAGTTTGGGGTTTTTCCTGTAAAGATGTATAAGTTCAATGAAGGCTTATAAACAGAGAAGCAGAAGTTAGGTGTGACCTTGAGTTAACTATCACCCTCTCTGAACTTCTGTACGTTTTGGCAACCGCCAAGAGCTGCGCAGCGGCCATTGGGCGGAGGAGGAACTGCGCATGCGCACACACAGTAGGCTGCCTGGCCACCCGCCCCTTTCCGCCCCCTCCCCTTCCTCAGCGCTCGGCTCGGCAGTCTCAGGCTGTGCAGCGGCTTCCTTTTCTCAGCTCCCACCCCCACAGTCTTGACGCTGAGCAATCTGGAACTTCCTTTTTTCAAATCCACCCTCCCCTCCGTAACACCTCTGCACCGTTCAATGGAACAATGGGTGTCGGAGACCCCGGATGGGGGGAACCAGTGCTGACTCTGGAACAATGACAAAAGGCAGCCGTGTTGTTTGAGAGTTTGTTAATAAAGAACTGTCAAAACTTCTATTTGTGAGAAAAACCCAAGCCGTCATGGGAAATACAGTTGGTGTTAATTCTCAGTGGTCTTGATTTTGCATGACCCCCTTTGATTTTTCCTTCATCCCTTTCCCTGAGAACAATTTAAAGTGAACACGTGGAATCTTCCAGGTCCTTATTCAGAGTATGATTATTCTCCAACAGGAGCTCTAGGAAGGACTGTCCACTTTCAGAGGGCATGATGCAATGGCCAGCAATCAGCTGTGATGGCCGGTAAGGCTGGTTGCAAAAATCACAATGGGGGGCGGGAGGACCTGTTGCCACATCATTGAAAATTTTGGAAAACATTCTGTGTAGGAATAGGCTTTCCTTGTGTCTGAGAGGTGGACAGCGACCAAAATTCCTGCTGTGGAGTTGCTCTGAATTATTTGCTCTGTTTCATTTTTAAACTTTTGCCTTTAAAAGGTTTTTTTTATTTTAGAGAGAGAGAGCACGAGGGGAGGAGAGAGCTAGAGAGAGAGAGAGAGAAATCTTAAGTAGGCTCCACGGCTCAGCACGGAGCCGGATGTGGGGCTGGATCCCACCACCGCCATGATCATGACCTGAGGCAAAATCAGGAGTTGGACGCTCAACCGACTGAGCCACCCAGGCACCCCAGTTATCCGTCCTTTCTAAGCCATCTGTCATGGCTGAAAAACAGTTGGGGGCTCTGAAGCATCCTGGAGGAAATCTGGTCTGGGATGAACAGCTGCCCGGTGACCTGACCCATGTGAGGCTGTGACCCATGTGACCCATGTGAGGTCAGGCCAGAGCTTGAAAGGCCCACGACCCATTCTTCTTCTCTGTCCTGTTAGAACTTGTGGACATACCATCGGTGCCAAATGAAAGAGAAACTACTGCCTGCTAAAAGCTTGGCAGATAATAGACCATCTAGTCTGCAAGAAAACTCAGCGGTGAGAAACGAACTCATAGGACATAATCCGTAGTGGGCAAGAGCACATCCAGCTCCCGGCTCAGCCAGCGAGCCCAGGAGCGCCTTGCTCAACTTCTCTGAACCTCAGTTTTCTTATCCGTGTCTGTAAAGTGAGAAGAAAATGCTCCTCTTATCAGGGTGTGACGTCCGAGATAGAATTATGTAAAACATCTGGCAAAATGCCGTTCAATATTTATAAATCATCTTAAAGACAATTGCCATATAATAAAGTCATTTGTTGAATCGGCAGGTATATATTGAGCGCTGCTATGTGCCAGGCACTGTTCTAGTTGCTGGAAGTACATACAAAGCCGCTGGATTTCTGGAGTCTCCTATCTAGTGGAAGACGCAAAAATAAATCTAAAGAAAGATAGCTAATATCATGTTAGGTAATGGTGACATGAAAAAAATAAAGCAGGATAAGGCCAGAAAGTCTGTCAGAGGATGTTATTTCATGTAGAGTGGTCAGGAAATGTCTTTGTAAGGAAGGACCATCTAAGCACAGAACTTAATGAAATGAGGGCGATTGTCGAAGGAACGGCAAGTGCAAAGGCCCCGGGGCAGGTACGTGCCCAGCATACTGCAGGAACAGCAAGGAATTCAGTGTGGCTGGAGAGCGGGCCGCACAGGGAAGAGGGGTGAGTGAGTGGAAGAGGAGTCCCGGGCGCTGGGTCACAAGCTCGAGTGTCTTGAGAAGTGTTGGTAGTTGCATGTGTGTTTATCCTGTCTCTCTGATGAAACTGAAAATCTCCTGGGGCAGGGGAGCAGAGCGGTGACTAGGATCAGATACATCCGGGTGTTAGCCAAGCTCCCAACTTTATATCCCATGGAAAAGGTCTCTTAATCTCTCTAAGCCCAATTTCCTCCTCTATAAAGTGGAGATAATAATAGTGCCTATATCACTGGAGTTTTATGAAGATTAAATGAGATAATTTTAGTAAAGTGCCCAGCATTAAGTGCTCCATATGTTAGCAGTTATTATTAAGGGCAACAGGACTATTCTGTGTACTTTTCCTTTATCAATCAACAAATACATATTAAGCTCTTGCCTTTACAAGCTTTGTGATGTATAACCTCCACACTTCCCATGTGTGTGTTGAGCACAGAACTCGACTCTTAATTAATTTTTATAGACTTACAAGACAGCAATAACCTTCTAACCTAGCCATCAGCTGACTGATAACTCTATGCAGAACCCAAGAACCAGCAAGAAAATAAAATATGTCTTTGAATTCCCAAAACACCTGTCAGAAAGATTATGCACCAAAGCTATAAACTGGAATCACAGAGCTCTTCATTCCTTACACGCTTTTAAACCCAATCGCCTGCTCAGTCAGTCAGGCTTCTCAGGTTACGGAGGGTTGGAAGGGACAGTGGCCAAAGGCCGATGCGCTGAATGTGAAGAGAGCCACGGTGCCAAAGAAGACAAAAGTAAAACTGTAAAAAGCAGAGAGGAGAATTCAAAAAAGGAGTACAGGAATCTATCACTCACTCCTTTATTTATTCAATAATTCATTCGCCGAATAAATACTTACGAGGGACTCTTGTAAGCTAGGCACTGTTGTTTGGATCCAGGTACACAAAAATACCAAGAGCATTATCCTTGCCCTCACAGGGCTTACAGCATGGAAGGGAACCATCTCGACAGGGGGTTAGGGAATGGGCCTGGGTGAGTACCACCAGTGCGGACAGTAGAGGGCGCTGGAGGGGCACCAATCAGTCTTGGGCCACCATAGACCGGTTCATGAAGGAAATGGGGGGGAGGGGCATTTAGTATCAGGGCTCTCAAGCCATGGTTCATCCAGCGACTGTCAGAATCACCACACTGCCAAAAATGGATGCCCAAAACCATGACGCTGAGCGCACAAGATAAGGAGAGCCAATGTTCACTATGTTCTGTTTGCTAAGGTGGGGAATTACACACAGATGTCCACTCCAAATATTTCAGTACGATTTTCAATTCACTCTCAGCTCTGAAGTTTGCATTACCTGGAAATTTTGGCTTCGTTGGAATCTTGCCCTTGCGGTACTAACTTTTATTTCCTAGTGATATTAGATCTATGGGGATTATTGTTAGCCCATAGTTTTCAGATAATGAATGAAGAATACTATATATTTTGTATTATACGTAAGTATTAAATTAAATATCTACTTTGGTCTTTTCTTTTAACTATCTAATTATAGGGAGAAGGCTTAGGAAGAGGCATTCTTAGCTACAGGAGTCCAATGAAAGCTTGGTACCACTAACAGTATAGTTTTGAATCTAAAACATGGGTAAGTCCATTAACTTGACTATGATTCATAACTAAGAAATGGCCAATAGTTCCCCTGTTTGGTTTACTCAGAAGTACATTCTGTTGATATTCTATGCAATGCTATTTGTTCTAACAAAAGACTGAGAACGATCTAAAGATCCAACAGCAGAGGACTGGTTACATAAAAGATGGCGAATCCATACATGGAATATTATGCAGTCATTAAAAAGAACAAGATTGGGCGTCTCCATAGGTTAAGCATCTGACTCCTGGTTTCAGCTCAGGTCATGATCTCATGGTTTGTGAGTTTGAGTCCTGCATCGGGCTCTGCACTGGCAGTGTGGAGCCTGCTTGGGATTCTCTCTCTCTGCACCTCCCCCTTGCACACTCCCATGCACGATCTCTATGACTCAAAATAAATAAACATTTTAGAAAGGACTAAAAAATAAAAATAAAAAGAACAAGATTGTGCTCATATGGAAGCTTCTCCAAGATACATTAAGGGGGAAAATAGCATCTAAACTAAATGGAAGGATGCACAAGACAGTAGTGACATGGTAGGGGTGCTGGGTGACTGGAGTTTAGGAGAGGAAAGAAAATTATTTTACACTGGTAAATTTTCATGTATTACAAATTCAAAAACAAGTCTGCAAACAAAATTTTAAATGAAGACAAAGTAAAAAGTATCATCAATCCCAAGGGGAACAGGTTGAGGTAAGATGGAGGTACAAACTGGACTGGTGTCAAGGAGGGCTGCCTCCTCCTTGTCCTGGCAACATCAGATGGGGTATGTTCAGCAGTCATAAGGCAGCAGCCTGCCTAGAGGATCTGTCTCAAAGATGGGTGTGTGCCATGCTTTTAAAACATGGATTCACGGGCACCTGGGTGGCTCAGTCGGTTAAGTGTCCGACTTCGGCTCAGGTCATGATATCACGGTTTGTGGGCTCAAGCCCTGCGTCGGGCTCTGTGCTGACAGCTCAGAGCCTGGAGCCTGCTTTGGATTCTGTGTCTCCCTCTCTCTCTCTGCCCCTCCTCTGCTCACGCTCTGTCTCTCTCTTCCTCAAAAATAAACATTAAAAAAATTTTTTTAATGTTGATTAAAGCACTTGAGTACATGTTTCTCCACAGAAGACATACAAGTGGCCAAAGATGCCCAACATCACTAACGATTAGGAAAATGCAAATTGAAACCGTAATGAACTACCACCTCACGTCCATTACGATTGCTGCTATCAAGCAAACAAACAAAAAACCCAGAAATTAACAAGAGTTGGGGAGATAGGTGGAGAAAGAACTAGAACCAGAAAATGGTGTACTGTCGCCAGAACTAGAAAATGGCGTGGCCGCTGTGGAAAGGTGTGATGGTTCCGCAAAAAAAAAAAACGAAACATAGAATTACCGTGATCTCATGGAATGATCCAGCAATTCCACTTCTGGGTACATATGTAAAAGTATTAAAAACAGAGTTTCGAAGAGATATTTGTATACCCAGGTTCACAGCAGCATGATTCCCAATAGCCAGAAGGTGACAGCTACACAAATGTCCATCAGTGGATACGTGGATAAACAAAACGTGATATGTACGTACAAAGGAATATTATTCAGCCTTAAAAAGGAAGGAAATTCTGGCATATACTTGCACATGGATGAAACTGGAGGACATTATGCTGAGAGAAATAAGCCAGTCACCAAAAGACAAATGCCGTATGATTCCACTTAGATGAGGTTCCTAGACGAGTTGAATTTATAGAGCCCCAAAGTGGGATGGTTGCTGAGGGCTGCGGGGAGAGAATACGTAGTAATTGTTTAACGGGTCCTGAGTTCCAGTTTTGCAAGATGAAAAGAGCTCTGGGGACGGGTGGTGGTGAAAACTGCACAAGGGTGTAAGTGTATTTAATGCCGCTGAACCGTGCACTCAAAAGTGATTAAAATGATGACTTTTATGTTATATGTATGTTATACAATTAAAAATAATTTTTTTAGTTTACTCATTTTTGTTTCATTTTTAAAATATTTGTTTATTTTTGAGAGAGAGAGAGAGAGAGAGAGAGAGAGAGCATGAGAAGGAGAGGAACAGAGAAGGGTACACAGAATCCAAAGCAGGCTCCAGGCTCTGAGCTGTCAGCACAGAGCCTGTCGCGGGGCTCGAACCCACAAATCATGAGATCACGACCTGAGCCAAAGTCAGACGCTTAACCAACTGAGCCACCCAGGAGCCCCCAAATAAATTTTTAAATGTGAATTTGAATGTAGTCAGAGTTAACGCTTTCCACTTCCTCAACAAGATGCCTATGTTTTGCAGCCCGTTTCACACATTTGCCTCAAAAATCAGTTTTCCACATTTACCTTACCTGCCTGGCCTCACGTGCACTTAAATTTGTGAGCCTTAGAAAATATATTTAACCTTTCTGACCCTCAAATTTTCTCCTAGGAATAATAACCCCTATCTACCTTACATGCTCGGCGGAGCGATAGATGACTTATGTGTGGAAGTGTTTATAAGCTGAAACAGTGGGCGCCTGGGTGGCTCAGTCGGTTAAGCGTCTGACTGCGGCTCAGGTCATGATCTCGCAGTTCGTGGGTTCGAGCCCCGCGTCAGATTCTCTGCCGTCAGCACAGAGCCCACCTTGGATCCTCCATCTCCCTCGCTCTCTGCCCCTCCTCCTCCTCCCTATTTCTCAAAAATAATAAACATTTCTTAAAAAGAAAAAAAAAATTGCCAAAGGATTTCACTGTAAGAAAAACAAAGTCAGACACTGTGATGTACTGAATGCACCTCCTGGAACAGGTCGAAACAAGTCTCAGTACGTGGGTTAGTGCCGGCCTCAAAGACACTTAATGCCTGAGGTGGGCAAAAGGTGACAGAACCCGTGTAAGGAAACTGAAATAAAATGATCCCATGGGTTTGGTCTTTTTTCCCCTTAAAATATCAGCCATCCCGGCTTGAGCGGGGAGAGGGGGAGGCGCAGTGCGCAACTTTGAGGCATGTAATGCCACGTACAAAACTTGGTTCTCTGATATCATTTTCACTGGCAGTGGTGTGACAGTGTCTTTTCCTCCTCGTTAGAATTTCCCCCTCAATTCAAGAAGACGATTTAACAAATATCAATTTAAACAGAAACGAAGGAGGAAACGGCAGGGCACGTAGACGAAGGAGACAAGGTTCCTGCCATTCAGGAGCTCGCCCACGGCCCCAGAGGCTATGGACTGGCACTTAGTGGCACTGAGGCCCTTCAGGTGATGACGCCACCTAGCTGTTTCTCCCCATGGCAGGTAGCACTTTCAACCACTTTCTTGCTTGTGTATACGAGTTCCCTGGGCGCCTGGGGGGCTCGGTCGGTTGGGCGTCCAACTTCGGCTCAGGTCATGATCTCGCGGTCTGTGAGTTCGAGCCCCACGTCAAGCTCTGAGCTGAGTGCCTGGAGCCTGTTTGGATTCTGTGTCTCCTGTTGTGCCCAAATTCTGGATCCCAAGAAGACCACTGGGGAGCCGGGACTGATGCAAACACAAAAGGGTCTTTATTCGAAGCTCGAGCTCGGACTCTTGCACCTCCGGACGCAGCGGTGCAGTAGCAAGAGCCCTGAGCCAGGTTTATATAGGCTTTTTATCAGGGTTCGAGTACACTTTTGGGACAGGGATGGGGATCCTTTGAATTGATTGATTAGCATTCTCCTGGGCTGAACACTGATTAGCTCTGCTAAGGGTTATTCTAGGAATCTGACCTCTGTGGTTTTCCCTGGAACTCAAGGTGGAGGCAGGGTCTGCTAATCAGGGTCCAGTCTCACCCGGGGTGGTGACAGGGTCTGCTAATCTGGGTCCGGCCCCTTGGCTACTCTGTTTACTGGAACCCGGGGCAGAGTCCAGGGTGACTTGTTTTCCTGGAACTTGGAGCCCAGACCTACTCTAAGATGGAACTTAAACTAAAATGGAGTGGCCTTAGCCCTAACAGAACCATACTTTCGTCATTACAACATGGCAACTCTCTAGCACAGCAAACAGGGTTGACAGTAACCACAGTAATCGCAGCAAACGGGCCAGGAGTCTAGTGCATTCCTAAGTCTCTAAGTCTAATACATAACAAGATTTAACACACAGCAACTTAGTCTAATACATAGCAAACTAAACAGGCCTCACAGCGCCCCAAGAAAAGTTTCACAGTGTTCACAGCAAACAGCAATCAAAACAGAATTCTCAGCAATCATAACCCTTAACAAGGTTCACAGTAAGCAGAAGTCTGGGGCGCACTATCTCCAACGCAGTACCCCTCTATGTTTAGCAGAAAAGAGAACTGGCTTCAAACTAATGCAGGGCTGTCACTTGGGACAGGAAACTTAAAAACGCTCTCTTCATCTCCCTCTCTTTCTGCCCCTCCCCTGCTCGTGCTCTGTCTCTCTTGCCCTCAAAAATAAATAAAACATTTAAAAAATTAAAAAAAAGAGTTCCCTAAAAAGGACTGGTTTTACTAAAGATCCTTCTTTCTTCCATCTACCCTCCCTCTATGTGTCCCCCTGTCTGTCCCTCCGTCCCTCCATTCCCTCTTTCCTTTCCTCTTCCCTTCCTTCCTTCCCACCATCCAACTATTACTTACTGAACATTAGTCATAAGCCAAACATAGCTAGATGTAGAAGATACTGTGTCTAATAAAACAAGTCCTCAACCTTTGCCACTAACATTCTGGTCGGGAAGGCTGCCTTCCTAGCCCAAACTCCAAAACTCTATGTGTCTTAATGTGATGCTCTGAAAAAGAAGACCCGTCCTTGAGTAATGTCCTTGAAGAAGCTAGAGTGCATCCATCTATCAACACAGGAAGCCATTGCTTGAATCTGACCTCTGAAACAAGCAACAGAAATATTTGACTTTATAAATAATACCTTAAGTATATTTATAGTGTGTCTTTCCAGGACACAGCTCCAAGCATCACAAGATTTATGTGATCGAGAGAGAGGAAAATCATTCTCGTGTGATAATATGGAAACCAGGTTTAAAAAAAAATCAAGCGACAAATCTCTGTAGGATTATCAACTGGAGGACACTTGTCAAGCAGTATCCCCGCGGGAGTCATCTTGCTTAATTTTTTTGTCAACAACTTGGTTAAGTGGATTTTATAAATGATTCAAAATGTCTGAGTGACTGGAACTAGAAGCAAAAGTGGTTTTCGAAACAACCTTGACAGCGTTGCCTGCTGACAGACAAGGGGGCAGAGATGATGAACGTTCCCAAAGCGATAGGTCCTTCCCCACAAGGGAAGAGCGTGGTGCGAAGGTTTAACACGTTGTCTAAGAAATGCTACTCATTCTAGGATGCTAGAATTTTGAACTGAGGGGAAAAAGAAGAAAAAGTCTGGGAGAGGAAGTCTTGCCGATACTGTATAACTTTGGTTTTATGAGAAAATAATTAAAATATTGACATTGAAACGACCCCTAAAAAAGCCCTGGGGTGTCCCAGTTGGTGATTTAGAGCCTCTCAGCTCCAAATTCTCTCTTCATGGCTTTGCACGTGGTGCTGGATCCTGTGGACGTTTGTCCTCTGCCAGGTGGCCCCACATGGACCTTTGTCACAGGGGGTGCTGCAGGAGTGGCATGGGAGAAGGTGGTTTGTCATCCTGGTTTTGCGGTTTTCCTCTCTCTTCTTGTTCCTGCAGCAGCGGGGACTTCCTGTGGCACTCATCTCAGTTGATTCAGCTGTCCCTTTACATGTGGCAGTTACTAGAGAGTTCTGCCAGAGCCCCAGCCAGCTTCCTAGAAAGTACAATATCCCCTCCAGCAGCTTCCTGAGTAGCTGGCCAGCGACCCAACTGGACCCCAGAGGGTAGAGTGCAATCAGCATCTCACTGAACTTCTCTGCTAGCCAGAGGGCCGTTACCACACCCTCTTCAGTAAGACCTGAATCTCAGTTTGGCTCTCATAAGGCCCTCTTCCAAATTTGTTCCTTCCTTGGGTTGTCTGCCTCAGTCCCAGGTAATAGCTGCTCCTAGTATCTGCCGTTTGTATAATCTTGGGAGTTTCTTACCTCCTTGTAGTAACTAATTCTCTGTTACTGGTTAGTCATTCTTTACATTAAACTTTCTCTGTTCATTCCTGCATGATTTCTGTTTCTTGACTAGATCTTGATTAATATGCTCATATCAAACAGAATGTTGCTTAAGAGTTCATCAAAAGCTATGTACAAGAAAGTCTATGGTAGCACTATTCACAATAGCCAAAACGTCCATTAAGGAGAAGAGATAATTTGTGGTGCATTCATGGAAAGGAATGTTATAGAGCAATGAGAATAAATAAACTACAAAACATGCAACAACACAGACAAGTAGAAATATAATGCTGAACGAAAGAAGCAGAAACAAAAGAAAACATGCATATTATTCCATTTAGGTGACGTTTAAACACAAGCAAAACTAATTCTGGTGCTAAAAGCAAGAAAAGTTATTCCCGGAGGGGATTAGTGATTAGAATGGGGAACAAGGGGCTTCTGGGATGCTCCTTCTTGGCCAGGGTATTGGTTATCCATAACATTGTTTATGCAAATTAATTGAACAGTGCACTTTTGGTGTTTCAAAATTAGTCATGCTGAAAAGTAGTATCTATTTAATAAAAATATGAAATAAACACATATTTATTGAATTTATGAGGTATAAATTATTTGACTCAAATAATAAAGTCAGGCTCACTCATAACATATTGTATACCAATCACTGTATATGATGCTAAGGTTCTAGAGATGAATTAGTTTTTCTTGGCTCTGTCCACAAAGGGGCATGGTCTACAGAGGGGACTGACATGAAAATGACAACTATAAGACAACATGATTCATGGATTAGGTTAGGTATGGATGGAGTGCTGCAGATAGAGGAGGGAGCCAAGAATTGAAAAGCTACACACAGAAAAGTAGTAGTGTCTTTGGGGGCGCCTGGGTGGCTCAGTTGGTTAAGCATCCAACTTTGGCTCAGGTCATGATCCTGACCATGACCCACAAATCCCACAGTTTGTGAGTTCAAGGCCCACATCAGGCTCTGTGCTGACAGCTCAGAACCTGGAGTTGCTTCAGATTCTGTGTCCCCCCCTCTCTGCCCCTCCCCCATTCACACTCTGTATCTCTCTCAAAAATAAATAAACATTAAAAACATTAAAAATATTTTTTTGAAAAGAAAAGTGGTGTCTGAGAGGGAACCTTCCCTCTGCACTGTATAGAAGTATCTACTCCCTCTACTGCCCTCCATAAAAGGATGAGTAGGAGGTGGCCAAAGCGGAAAGGGCAAGGGTATTCCGAGCAGGCAGAACAGCATGTGGAGAGATGTGAATTTTGAAAGTCACTGTAAATGCAGAGCATAGATAGTGTTTAATGTGGCAGGATTCCAGGTAGCACTGGAAAGAATGGCAAGGGATGAAACCGCAGAGGTGAACCGAGGCTTGATTGTGACATGTTTGTACACCTTCTACAAGCATGAGCCAACAAGCACTGTATAGCTAGTCTTCAGAGATGCCCTTCTGCTCCCCAGCCCCCCACACCTGATGTCTTTGTTAGTCCTCTCCCACAACGAAACTGGGTTGGCCAATGAAACCAACAGAATCTGGTCTAAGTGACACTGTGTGACTTCTGAGGCCATTGTGGCTTCTGCCTTGATTTCTTGAAAAACTTGTTTCAAGGGGAGCCAGTCATCATATAAGAAGTCCAGCTATCCTGAGTCCACAATATTTTGAGGAAGCACAGCCTAAGAGGGACCATGTGGGAAGAACTCTTCCTCAGCCCAGTCAAGCTTTCAGGTGACTCCCACTTTAGCTGACGTCTGACCACGACTGCATCAGAAACCCCAATGGAGAATGTGTTGAATGTGTCAACATACAGAACTGGAAGAAAGAGTTTTTTCAGCTTTATACTATATTATGAATCACTACACTTCAGGGTGGTTTATTACACAGTTCTAGACGACTGGAGCAGACAGGCTGGAATAGCCGTGCGACACAGAGAGTTTGATTTTTTTTTTTTCGAAACACAGTCTGGAGACAGCATGGAGGATGGGTTGAAGAAGGCAGAGGCTGAAAGGACCAAGATGTGTTGGGAGGCTTTTACAGGCAGATAGTGGCTGGAGAGGCTGGAATCTGGAGACACATGTGAGGCAGAATTGACAGGATGTAGAGATCAAATAAATGTGTGGTGGGAGGGAGAGGAAAACTGTGAAAATCCTTCAGGTTTTTGCCCAAAGAGAATAGGTGTGGATAATGTCCATGATAGAAATAAGGGGCTTTATGGGACATGGATAATGAACTGTGTACCTGCTTAAGCTGAAGAGTTTACAAGGATGTATTGGTGAAGAAGTCAAATAAGCAGTTGTATTTAAGGCACGCAGGAGATTGGGGCTGTACATGTAAACATATACACACGTAGGCTCACAGTTACATATAATGATGGTTGAAATGAGAGATGAGATCACCAATAGAAAGTGTTTTTATTTATTTATTTTTAACGTTTTATTTTTAGTTTTTGAGAGACAGCATGAGTGGGGGAGGAGCAGAGAGAGAGGGAGACAGAATCCGAAGCAGGCTCCAGGCTCTGAGCTGTCAGCACAGAGCCCGACGTGGGGCTCGAACCCATGAACCGTGAGATCATGACCTGAGTGAAGTCGGACGCCTAACCAACTGAGCCACCCAGGTGCCCCACCAATAGAAAGTGTTCAGCACAACTAGAAGAAAGACACAGAATGGAATTTTGGAAGACTTGGGGAAGAGAAGGAAAAGCCTGCACACAAAGCTGAAAGACATAAGTCAGAGAAGTAGAAAGAGAAACAGGAGATTCATGTCTTACAAGCAAATGGACAAGCGAATGTCAAAAGGATGGAGTTTTCATTGTTAAAAGCCACTGCAAGATCAAGTAAAGTAAGACTGTGGGGTATGGTTTTGATAATTAAGAGGTCCTTAGAGGGGTCTGAATAAGACTACTTTCAATAATCTGGGTTTGATCAGAGTAAAAAGCAGAAACTATGAATTCAGATTACTCTTTAAAGATATTTGGCAGCAAATGAAATACAAAAATAAGTTTGAGAACAGTCATAAGCTATGAGGAAGGAGAAGACTAAAGACAGGTTGGCTATAGAAAGTCCCTGAACCAAAAGGAAGGGTGGGATGGAGAGGTCTCCAGGGTCATCTGTTTTATAGGCATCTGTTCTTCAAAGCGTTGTCCACAGACCATACCATCAGCATGACTTGGGAACATGCTAGAAATGCAGAATCTCAGGATACACCACGGTTCTAGGGAATCCTAATCTGCACTTAAACAAGATCCGCAGGTGATTGTGATTGTGGCACCTCACAACAATCAGGTGAGATAGGCATTACTGTTCCCACCTTTACCTAGGATGAGACTCAGGTTCAAAGAAGTTGCCTGAGATAGCGGAGATGATTAGGGGCTCAGCCAAGATTCTATCCCATAGACAAGCAAGTTCACAGGGGTTTCTACTTTCACTCAACTCAGGAGGATTGTTTCAGATGGTAACACCTCTGACAATCAATCCATCACAGGTCTGTAGTTCTAGTGCCATCAGCTTTGAGTTTTTGGTTTCAGCGGTGGTCAAATCCCTTCCTGAGCCCTGGGCTGCCTCGCAGATAACCACGTTGACAGCATTGGAACTTCACTTCCCAGCAAGCCCCGCGGCCTCCTATCGCGCGAGGCATGACGGGCATCTTGTCCTACTCTCATCTCTGGCGGAAGAACCTTGAGGCGGGAACGTCAGCCTGGCGTAAGGGCGCGCGGCATCCTGGGATGTGTAGTCTGGTCGGGACAGGGACGCCCCCTCGGATGAATGGGGCCGGAGCTGACTGCGAACTACAGCTCCTCGGCCGGCAGCGTCGGTGGCAGCCCCGGAGGAGAACAGCGCTGTGGGTCCGTGGGGATGTTCTGTGCCGCGGCGGGCGCAGCAACCCGGCTTCCTAGGGTGGCGGTGTAAGTGGGCGCCTGCCGTGCGCGCTCGCTCTCCTTCCCCTGCACCGGCCATGCGCCCGGCCTTCGCGGTGGGCCTGGTGTTCGCAGGCTGTTGCAGTAACGTGATCTTCCTAGAGCTCCTGGTCCGGTAAGTGACCTTCGGGGGCCGCACCCCCGCTGGCGGCGCGCGGGGTCCGGGGGTAGGAGGGCCAGCGGAGTCGGCTGCTCCGGGGTCCCGCGCGTCGCCGGCTATCCCGCCCACCAGTTTCACAGTATCCCTCGGAGGGGAGCGCTGCGGGTGCTGTGCTCACACACTGGGGCATTGAAGCCTGCGGTTTTTCTCCTGACAGGTCCAAGGTCGGCAGGAGGCTCGTGGCAGGACCCAGGGTGCCTCCCCCTCTTCTCGATCCTGTTAATGCCACGCATTTGACGTGGGCAAAGCTTTTTGACTTCTAACGCAGTCTGATTTGTACTCGCTGCAAAGAAAGTTTCTTTCCTGTGGACCCCCAAGACATTTGTTTCATTGGCTTTAGAGACGGTTATGAGTACTTGACCCAAACATACCTCCCAGTGGTGTAGGAGAGTGGATTCTTATTGAGAGCCCGTCCACTTGACCAGAGAGGGTAATTCTAGCTTTAAGATGTTACGGTCTTTAAATTGAGAAGCATGCATTTGGAGGCGTAACTTTAAGAGTGATTATGACACGTTCCCAAAAGGAAACTAGGTTACCTTTATTGAGGTGGCACTCAAATAATGTTGAGTAATGTGCAAAGTTCAGTGGATAGAAACTGTTGTTCCAGAAAAGACAACAGGTAGACTAGAAAAGGCTCAACACTAAAAATCTCAAGTCTGGTTCTGGGGTCTCCCTTTTCTGCCTGTAAAATAAAATAGTATCTATGGCCCTATTTCTGAACCAACACATCTCTACTGATCAGTCTCGTGTACCAAAGAGGTCAGGAATTATAATCTCTTTTACTGAAAGTGAGGTCCTAAGAAGTTAGGTGGTCTTTTACTGTAACTTTTAAGTAGCAGAGCCAGAACTAGAATCCAGGTTACCTAAACCCTAGTCCAGTACCTTTTGCAACCTCCTTGTTACTCATGAACTTGAGCAGCCCACAGAATCTTGGTCAGATTCTCCTGCGGAGGCTACTGGAAATGTATTTTATTTTCACCATTCCATGGATTTGTCATTCTGAAGCAGTCGGTTTACTTGCAGTGTGGGTTAATTTCTGCAGTTAAAGAGCTTGAAATAAATCTTAGGCAGAAAGTGTCGATAAAGATCTGTCACTTCTGTGGGGAGTAGGTGGAGAGAGGTTTAAAAATGGAAAAAACAATGTATCTGGTTGTCAGTCTTACATACTTCAAAGTAAGGTCACTTCGGAAATTGATTTAAAAATATTAAGATGATAAAGTCAGGCCGGCCATGGAAACGAAGGTCAGAGAATAACAGTGTAATAGTTATGATGAGTATGCCATTAAATTAAATCCTAGCAAAGGCTGTATGACGTCAGAATATGTAGCAACTGAAGGTCCTCATTACTAAGTGTGAGCTCTTGGCTAAATTACTTCATCTTCTGAGTCTGTTCTTTGAACTCTGAAAGGCCGGTGGGGTGGTGGTGGTGGTGGTGGTTCTGCCAGCCCCACGGGGTTTTGAAGGATTAAATGAGATGCACATGCAAAGCGCCTGAAGCCCCCTGACTTCCCCTTCTCACTTTTCAGTACAGGTATACCTTGCTTTATGAGCTGCTCATGAAACGTAGTGGATAAATCTCATGTTTTTGTCAACGGTAGGAGCTTCTGTGTAGAACACTCTGCTTATAAATCCTCCTTATTTTTACCTTCTTTGTAAATCTGGCCCTTTGCCTAGAGTAATGGGTTTCATAGAGCGGCGAGGGGTACTTTTATTAATTTAGTGGGTGGCGTACATCAGACCGAAGAGCAGCTTCTTCCTGATTTGCTCGGGCAACTCACAACTTAACCATGCCAAAGATCAATAAAATAAGAGCTGGTCGAACCAGATGGTCCTGAAGGTTCTTTGTAGATTGAGCCTCTTCATAATTGCTGACATTATCTTGGGACATCGCAGTGGAAAGCTCATAAATTTTTATGGAGCGGGAACTCTGCTTCTTCTGTGGCTTCCTTGGAACCATTACGTGCCCTGATAAAAGAGGCAAGTAGAACACTAAATACAAATGGAGAGCGAGAGTGACTTGTAGGAAGAAGCAAGCATTTTTCTCCATTTTCCCCAAAGTGGAAAATAAATTTAGTGTTTCCTTTCGGATTTTTCTATCTATAATTGGGACCTATAATAAAAGAAGAAGTGCCACGCAGTGGACAGAACAGATGTGAAGCCTTCCTGAAAAGGCTTTGGAAACAGGTGCGCACATATCAGCTAACTAGCGAGGCAAGGGATTGCGTGCCTTACGTCAGGAAAACAATCTGAAACGTTTTCTTTTTTCCGTTTTATTTTGCAATCAGGTGCGTAATGTTGACTCAAGGAAGTTTCCTAAATCTAGAATAAGAAATACGAAAGGCATAGATTTCTTTTTCAGAGAATGAGTTGCTCATCTTTGAGGTCAAAAATTTGAATGCTTGCCAAAGAGTATTCAAAGTCAGGGAAACTGTTTGCAGTTGGTGATTTTAATTTCTAAGGAATAAAGTCCCAAGAGGACAAGTGATTTAGGGAAAAGGAGCCAAGTTTTTAATGCCAAAGTTTTAAAATGAAAAAAAAAAAAAAGAATTATTCAGGTTAAAACAAACAGTTCCATTGGTAGCTGTGTGTTCCCCAAAACCTGTAGACTTAACACTAAGTTGACTTTTTAAAAAAAAATTAATTATGTGAGTACATTAGGGAGATTTTAATATCCTCTGGAAATAGAGACAAAGTAGAATAGGGTTGTCCAGAGATAGAGGGAGGGGTGGTGGGGGGTGACTCCTAATGGGTGTGGGGTTTTTTTTGGAAGTCCCTAAAATGGTAATGGCTGCACAATTTTAAATACAGTAAAAACCACTGAGTTGTGAACGGTAATACTAAGGGGTCCACACATGTCATTTATTTGCCTTGTGGTTCTGGGAGACTGACCTCAGTCCGTGCCACGCGGCCCTCAGTGTCCTTAGCAATGAAACGGGCCTAATAATAACTACCTCTGTACCCTAAAGATAAAATTAAAAATCATTATGCCTTTTCAAAAGCCCAGTGAGGAATACACTTGTGACTCATTTTTTGGAATAAATGGTTTCTTTTCATCTTTCATACAGTACTAATATTTTAGGTCCTATTTGCTTAAAGTGAGGCACCCTCCCGTTCATTCAGCTCCTTGAATGAAGGCCAGAGGCTGTGCCCAGAGTGGGGGCACGAAGATGAATGGGACGCAGTCGGTCCTCTGACCTTCCCCGTGTGGCCCCAGGTCCTTACTGTTTCATATTCCGTGTTTGGGTCCCTCATTACGTTGTCAGGTCCTAAGGACACAGCCCCACCCCACAGCAGGGATCAGGTCCCCTTCACATTGGGAGCTCCCTAGCCCCTAATTTTACACATAATAGTCTCTCTATAATTGTCCTTTTGTTTTTTAATGTTTGCTTCTTTATTTTGAGAGAGAGTAGGAAGCCGGGGGAAGGGCAGAGAGGGAGACAGGATCAGAAGTGGGCTTCCTGCTGATGACAGCAGAGAGCCCCAGGCAGGGCTCGAACCCACGAACCTCAAGACCATGACCTGAGCCGAAGTTAGAAGCGTAACCAACTGAGCCACCCAGGTGCCCCCTCGGTAATTGTTCTTTAATTGAAATGGCCTGCTACAACCAGGGAAGTGTGAAATGGCCTAATCTATTGGTAAAAAGGAAACAGGGGGAAGCAAGGAAGCTTGATGAGCCCCTTTTGGGCTAAGTCTTGTGTTTGGCACTTGATACGTATTCTCTTGTTGAATCCTCACTACAAAATTAAAACGAGATCGCTCGCATTTTTATAAGTGAGAAAAACTGGTCAAGATGAATACCTTCATAACAGAGTTAACTGTACTTTGATTGAGGGCCTTTGGTGTGTGAGATCCTAGCGCCTTTCCCCCTTGTGGCACACCCCGCAGTGCTTTCAGGGACTGGCTTGTTCAAAAGAACCCGGTGAGCCAGGGAACTAACACTCTTCCCATTTTAAAAATGAGGAAACAAGATATAGGGGAATAAACTTCCACTCTCACGCAGTAAGTGGTAGAGACCTGTATCCTGCAGGTCATGTGTACTTTTTTTCATGTTATTATTATTTTTTTTAGTAGAGAGAGGGAGAGAGCATGAGCAGGAGAGGGGCAGAGAGAGAGAGAGACACAGAATCCGAAGCAGGCTCCAGGCTCTGAGCTGTCAGCACAGAGCCTGATGCAGGGATTGAACTCACAAACCGTGAGATCATGACCTGAGCCGAAGTTGGACACTGCACTGACGGAGCCACCCAGGCGCCGCAGTCACTGTGTTCTTTTAACCACCCTGGGGCACAGTGGCTCTTCACTCCCTGAAAGCATATGAGAATTATCTGCACATCTTACATAGGTGCGCGCGCGCATGCGCACGCGCACACACACCTCCCACCGCATCTTCCGCCCTCTCCCCAGACCTCCGCTAGTAGTTCTCAGCTCTTGGCTGCACGCTAGAACTCAGGGGAAAGCTTCGAAAAGTCCAGGTTCCAGGGCCCCACCCCAGCGCGGTCTGGGCGGACCTGGAGGCACACGGGTCTTTCAAGAGCAGCCTCGCCGGAGTCGAAAAGAGCTGGGCCAGGAGCTATCTAGAGCCCAAGTACCTCTCCTGTCACCCCTATTTCGGCTAGTGGTTCCGATGGGCTCTTCGAGGGAGGTCAGTGTCTTGCGTGGTAACTTACGGTTTGGTGGCGCGTTTCGCCCCGGCCGCGGAGCACCCGTGCCGGCAGAAAGCGTGGAGCACGAAGCGCAGTTTTCAGGGCCGCCTCCGCGGGCGGAGGGATCCGAGCGGCGGCAGTTCCGCCTCAGACGGCAGAGCGGGGCGCCGCGCAGGAGCGGCTCCTGGTCAGAGCTGAACCTTTTACACCCGATGGGCGTGTTTAAGAACTTGCCTCCTTGGCCTTGCTGTTTAATCTTCATACCACCAGGAGAGAATTGGGGTTCTTCATAAGTAGCGTTACATTCCATGTAAGAGTCCATTTCCAACACAAGGGTCCCTCTCATCACTGGCCTCTGGTAAATAAACGCCCTTGGCCAAGCGGACAACAGAGAATATGAAGCCTGAAAAATACTGGTCATGG
Organism: Paguma larvata; assembly: GCA_030068075.1. Taxonomy (NCBI): domain Eukaryota; kingdom Metazoa; phylum Chordata; class Mammalia; order Carnivora; family Viverridae; genus Paguma; species Paguma larvata. Next base: position 84,896,311 of record CM057834.1, on the reverse strand, counting down.
GAGAAATCTGGAAGCTTCAGGGAGACAAAGACTGCTCGCTTTGTACTTCTTCCAGTGACGGAGCAGAACCTAATAGAACAGAGACTCAAAACCACAAACCTCTTAAGTCAGCAGTTGTCGCAGAGCGTTTCAAGAGGGAGGTCAGAAGGCGTTTTTTTCTGTCTTATAACTGTGTTTCCAGCCGTCACTGTGGAAGATTCTTCAACCCTCACGTGGATCACTGAAGAGGTTCGAGTCAATTCCACCCTTTGTCGAGTACCCGATACATTTGCGTTAAGGGTGGTGGGGAACAGGGGATGATAGTAGCGTTCTTCAGTCTTTTCCTCATTATTGCTCCTTATCTCTCCTAACTCTTGCCAAAGACGCTTTGTCTGTAGACATTTTTTTTCCTAGTCACCCCTCCACAGATGGGTTATATACCGGTTCCCGTGCTGTGTGCTTGATACTTAGGATGAATCCCATGGGGACCTTACCTAAGGTGATGGCCCAGTCACCACTGGCAGGTGCATGTCTTCCGTTAACAGTAGTCTGGGCGGTTCCTGGGCAGGAGGCCGCGTAAGCATTCCGGGAGACCTCAGCGTATTTCCGTGCTCGGGCTTTGCCGCTGAGGCTGACTGAGGTCCTGCCTCAAGGCCTCGTGCTTCACCGAGGCTGCCACCTACGACCCCCTTCCTACAGCTAACCGGGGAAGTCGTGTCGTAGTTCCAAGAAAGAGTGTATCAGAGTGCTTCTCCACTCTCATGGCTCATGGCCTGCTCCAGCCAGGGAGGTGCGGAATGAGACACCTTGACAGTCGGCTCTGTGAGCTCCGGTGGTGGCTGTGTGCGGTGCACGGGGCGTGAAACCGGAGATAAAGGACAGTGGGTGATAGAAATGTATTCTGGGGGCGCCTGGGTGGCTCAGTCGGTTGAGCGTCCGACTTCGGCTCAGGTCATGATCTCGCGATCCGTGAGTTCGAGCCCCGAGTCGGGCTCTGTGCTGACAGCTCAGAGCCTGGAGTCTGCTTGGGATTCTGTGTCTCCTTCTCTCTGCCCCTCCCCCACTCACCCTCTGTCTGTCTCAAAAATAAATAAACATTAAAAAAATTAAAAATAAAAAAAAGGGATTCTGAACGCCCAGTGCCACAGGTCTCGGTGCCCTTTTTGTACCTTACTTACCTTTTTGTACCTTATTTACCTGTCTGTTATTTACTACACAGGAAACATCCAGGATGCGGGAACATTGTGACATTTGCACAGTTTTTATTTATCGCCGTGGAAGGCTTCCTCTTTGAAGCAGATTTGGGAAGGAAGCGGCCAGCCATCCCAATAAGGTAGGGCACAGTGAAGTCTCTTTTCGCCTTCGTTTTTTTAAAGAAGTTCAGAACTTTTCTGGTACCTAGATAAAAGGAGTGTGAGGCATCCTTGTATTAGGTCTGTGTCAAAAGCATTAGTCGAATAATAACGGTAATTCATTTTCTGAATTTAATATGTTGCCAGACTCCAGGGAGACTATTTTTAGAATGAAATTCCCTCCGCAACACAAAATAATTATGATGGAGACAATACTTTGTGTGTGTGTGTGTGTGTGTGTGTGTGTGTAGTATATGGTTGGCTAAAGGCTTAGTATGACCACAAATTTTTTAATAGTTATGTATGCTCTTGTCATGTCGGTAAAGTTATCAGACACATTAAGAGTGGTATTATTGTTCCTTTTTAAAAATGAAAGAGTTTGGGTAATAAACAGAAGTGGTGGTTACGCAGCCTCGTGAATACTGAATGCTACTGAATTGTTCACTTTAGAAATGGCTGATTTTATGTTTCCTGAACTTCCCCTCAATTAAAAGAAAATGAACAGTGAGCTAAGGCAAAAATGTTGATTCCAGACCTCCGCCCATTAGTCCAGATTTGCATGATTGTACTCATGGGGCCAAATAGAAAACAGGACAGTTCTTCTAATAAACCGTGTATTGAAAATTCAGCCTTCTTGCTGAGAGGGACTTGAAGTAAAAGTGTAATGCATCCAATTGTAAGTCTGGTAGAATCCTGTCACTTAATTCCTCGACAGGGATTTTCTGGTCTGGATGTATCAGAGGACTGTTTTTTGTTTGTTTGTTTTTATTTTTAATTTTTTAATGTTTATTTATTTTTAAGAAAGAGAGAGAACAAGTAGGGGAGGGGCAGAGAAAGAGGGAGACACAGAAACTGAAGCAGGTTCCAGGCTCTGAGCTGTCAGCACAGAGCCTGATGCAGGGCTCGAACCCATGAACCATGAGATCATGACCTGAGCTGAAGTTGGATGCTTAACCGACTGAGCCCCCCACGTGCCCCCAGGGGACTGGTTAAGGCTCATTCTTGTTGGTGTCCTTTTGCAACATTCCTGAGTAGTCGGCCTGCTATAGAGAATCTGGCTGAATTTTATTATTAATACTGTACTTTAAAGTTTCCCAAGGTAATGCTAAGTATTCTGAATACATTGTTTTCCATTGGCTTCGATATCTACATACAACTTTCTGCTCCCGAGACCCAACGTTTATATCACGGTTGGAGCCCCAGCATTTTTGATTCCTCTGACGCTTTCCCCCCCCTCCTCCCAGTATCTCTTTCCGTTCAGGAACACATTCACCCTCATCCTTAACTTCTGTAAATGGCGTCCTTGCGGGCTGGCCTCTTGTCTCCCACTCCTACATCCCTGTATTTTGATTTCCTACCATTGTATTGTGACACCTCCCCCCCAGCACTCAGGGGTCACCAGTGGGTTCAGAGGGAGCCCAGCTGCCTAACCTGCCCTTTGAGGCCCCCCAAGATCTTGCCCTAAGAGTCATACCTCCACGTGTGTCCATTGTGCTGGCTGTTTTATTTTCTGTCTGAGAAGCTACAATGAAAATCTCAACATCATGGGCATGTCTTTCATCGCCAGGAGCAATTTCTAGGCTGTGCTGTATAGACAGCAACGTGGAATAGTTGGAATTCATCCTCCTGAAAGATCTGGAGGAACTCTCTTCATCTCCAAATGGCATCTTTTCAAGATAGGACTAAGAAAATTTGGCAAGAAACGTTGTGATATAGTATATTATTTAGAAACTGTGAAGTAGCTGTTCCCAGTGTTAAAAAGATTCAACTAAGTAAATTTGAAGATCTAATTGGTTTTATTAAATGATTCATGAATCAGGCAGCATCACATCTAGCAAGTAGAGGGAACTCTACTGAGCTAAGAAGAGAAAGGCTTTTTAAAGGCAGAGGACATTAAAGAGGAAGAAAGGAATTTTTTAGCAAGATATGAATCGTTTGCAAGGTTGTCTCTTAAGGGGAGCAGAAGGGGTCTAGCAGAAAATTCCCTAGTATTTATTGGCCAGGAAGTTCTATGTTGACTGATAAAAGGTTACATTCCAGGGGGTGGGGAGGGTGGAGGGTTGACATTGCAGTTGGGTTAGGAATTAAGCCTCTGTTTACTGACTCGGGTCCATAACCTAAGTGGGACCATTTCGGGCCTGCTGCTTTCTTTTTAACAAATTACACCCTTTTGATCAGACTCTCAGCTTAGCTGAGATATGCGATAAAAATTTAAGGCCTTAGCACCACTCTCAGCTAATGCTCTGAAGTTCTTGAAGTTTTTCTTGTTCCTTTGGGTGGTGTCCATAGGTCTTAACCTGTAAGATGCTCACAGTTCACAGCTTCACACTCCGTAAATCGGTTATTCGCTTTGTATCTTAGATGTTCGGGAGATCTTTTGCTTGGTGGGTAGTGCCTACGTGCATTTAAAGCTTTTGAGAGAATACAAGGCGGCAGGGAAATTATTATCATTATGTTAAATGCAGGATAAATCCCTGTATATGGAGAACACTTTAGAGCCGTGGTGCCCAAGACCCAAGCCAGTCAAAATCGAAAAAGTGAAAGAAAGACCCCGTGGAAGGAGTCACCTCTTAAGCCAAGTGACTTGTTCTGGGATCTTACGTAAGCATCGGTGTCCCCAGAAGTGTCAGTCCAGGCCTAGCTCGCGGTGTTGGCCACAGCACAGACACCTACTTGGTCAGCCAACAGGTAATTAAGAGTTATTCCATTATCAGGAAGAGCTTTGGCAAGAGAGTTTAAGGATATTTGTTGAGCTGCTATTGCTTTAACAGGTTTTGGAGTAATTTTAAGAATTGAGGAGCAGTTCTTGATCATAGCCTCCTGTGTCTGTCCCTAACCAGGGAGATAGGCACTTGTCAAAAGGAGTGAATTCTGAATCATGAATGTCTCCCGGTAGGCACTCTTTAAGTCAACAGCATAAATTTAGGGGAGCTGACCAGGAGATGTCTTATTTTGTTTGTGGAAAGTTAGGTGCGCAGCGAGATTGTTTTTCTGTCCTGAAATGAAAGTGGTTTAATTCTCAGAGGTTGCCGTGTTACAAGGACGTGAGGATGGCAAGAGTCTGGCAGTGAGGGGCCACTTTTGCAGAAGCAGAAGGGACTTTATCCACACGTGCCACCGTCTTACAAATACAATATAAAGGCTTCCTGTTACTTTTTTGACACGCTTTCCATGTAGTATACATATCAGATAAGCCTAATTCATTTAGGAAGCGCTTTGGAATATTCGAAGTTAAAAGGACTTTATTTAGGAAGTTACACAAAAATATTTTTTTAAAAAGGTTTTAAAGCACTTCCCTAAATAAGATCACAGATTATTTCGAAACCCAATACTTAAAAGGTAAAGGAAATTTTTATAGTCTTCCCTAAATCAGATCAAAAGCCCAAGAAAACCTTGTCCTTTGAACAGAGAGAAAACCAAATTCTTATTTAGTGCCAACTTGTAACTCCTTTTTAAAAATATGTATTTATTTATTTGGAGAGAGAGAGAGAGAGAGAGAGGGAGAGAGAGAATCTCAAGCTGGCTCCACACTCCATACAGGGCTTGATCTCACAAACCTTGAGATCACGACCTAAGTGGATATCAGAAGTCGAACACTTAACCCAGTGAGCCACAGACGCACCCCCTAAAACTCATTTTTTAAAAGGCATTTTTTTTAATCTTAACCGGTTTGACCACACTAGAAAATTCCTGTTTAAAGATTCTTCCACAAACCTTCCACAGCTCTTTTCCCCCTACATTCCAATTTTGTCTTTTGTTTTTTTTTCTCTTTAAGAAAGAGCCTCGTTTTAGGATAAAATTACTTCTTTTCCCCCTTAATAAAAACTGTATTGAAAGAGGACTTCTGCTGCCTCCATTCTGACCTCAAATTTTAGCTGGGTTCTTCTTTCTAGCTTGTCTCTTGGCTCAGGTTCAAGATCCAGCTGGCAAAGCATCCTAGGAAAGGAACCGAAACTGCCCCCTCGAGCAGTAAGGACTGTCCTAAGCCAGCGAGACCCCGCCCATGATTGACTCCGAGATAGTTGCCAGCTAGACGCCCTCCGCTGCCTGCCTGCGCGTCCTCCCCCACCTTTGCCCCACCTTTTCTTTGCATAAACCTGAAGTATTTTCAGCACTTTGGAGATAGCCTCTCAGATGCTAGTCCCCTGGCTTCTTGGTGTTGGCATCACTTAAGTAAATGCCTCGTGCCACCGCGCCTCATCTCTCCGCCTTTGGGTTCCCTCAGTGGCAAGTGGCCGAACCTGGTCTGTTTGGGACCCCCGGGGCCAGGTGCTCGTGTGCGCCTGCGGCCCAGCTACACAGTATCTGTTTCTCCTCTTCTTTTTCTCCTGAAAACACATCTGCTTTCCGGCCATACAGGGATGTTTTTAGTAGCTTTAATTACACATATTAATTAACATTCTTAACCCTTAGAAACCTTAATTTCTGGTAAAAGCTAAGAAGTAAGCAATTGTGAACTATCAGTTTTACCTGCAGTTTTTCGAAATTACAATTTTATGAATACGTTTCAAAATTTAAAAAGCATATGCCTTTTAAAATTTTCCAGTGGAGTATTAACATCCACATGTCTCTTAGTTTCTCTGCAATAAGAAGCCAAAATTAGATAAACTTCTGTTGAGTAATTAATGCTTTAGCATTTTTGTCTTATTTGGAAATGATCCATGTATTTTTAAAAGTTATAACTTTAAATCCAGTTAGTTAACATACAGTGTTATCGCTAGGTTTTCGTGTACCATCCAGTGACTCAGCAATTCCCTAGGTCACCCGGTGCTCCTCATGACCGGGCCCTCCTCAGTCCCCATCTCCTGTCCCACCCATCCTCCACCCCCTCCCCTCTGACAACCATCAGTTTGTTCTCTGTAGTTAAGAGTCTGTTTCCTGGTTTTTCTCTCTTTCTCCTTTGCTCATTTATTTAGTTTCTTAAATCCCACATATGAGTGAAATCATATGGTATTGACTTTCTCTGACTTAATTCGCTTAGCATTATACCCTCTAGTTCCACCCATGTTGTTGCAAATGGCAAGATTTCATTCCTTTTTATGGCTGAATAATAATCCGTTGTGTGCGTGTGTGTGCGTGTGTGTGTGTGTGTGTGTGTATACATACCACTTCTTTATCTGTTCATCATTGATAGACACTTGGGCTGCTTCCATATCTTAGCTGTTATAAATAACGCTACTGTAAACATCAGCTTGCATGTATCCCTGAGTTAGTGTTTTTGTATTCTTTGGGTAAATGCTCAGTAGTTTAATTACTGGATCATATTTTAACTTTCTGAGGAACCTCCCTACTGTCTTCCAGAGTGGCTGCACCGGTTTGCATTCCCACCAACTGTGCAAGAGGGTTCCTTTTTCTCCACGTCCTTTGTTTCTTGTATTGTTGACTTTAGCCATTCTGACAGGTGTGAGGGGATAGCTCATTGTGGGTTTGATTTGCATTTCCCTGATAATCAGTGACGTTGAGCATCATTTTGTTCTCCGTTGGCCATCTGGATGTCTTCTTTGGAAAAATGTCTGTCGATGTCTTCTGCCTATCTTTTAACTGTATTATTTGTTTTCTGGGTGTTGAGTTTAAGTTCTTTATATATTTTGGATACTAACCCTTTATCAGATATGTCATTGGCAAATATCTTCTCTCATTCCATAGATTGCCTTTTAGTTTTGTTGATTGATTCCTTTGCTGTGCAGAAGCTTTTTATTTTGTTGTAGTGCCAGTAGTTTATTTTTTGCTTTTGTTTCCCTTGCCTTGAGGAACCTGTCTAGAAAAAAGTTGCTACAGTCAGTGTCAGAGAAGTTACTGTCTGTGGTCTCTTCTGGTTTCCGATCTCACATTTAGGTCCTTGATCCATTTTGAGTGTACTTTTGTGTATGGTGTAAGAAAGGGGTCTAGTTTCATTCTTTTGCATGTTGCTGTCTGGTGTTCCGAACACTATTTGTTGAAGAGACTGTCCCATCGAATAGTCTTTCCAGCTTTGTCAAAGATTAATTGACCATATAGTAGTGGGTCTATTTCTGGATTTTCTATTCTGTTCCCTTAACCTGTGCGTTTGTTTTTGTGCCAGTGCTGTACTGTTTGAATCACACCAGCTTCGTAACATAACTTGAAGTCTGGAATTGTGATGATTCCACCTTTACTTTTCGTTTTCAAGATTGTTTTGCCTGTTAGGGGTCTTTTGTGGTTCCATACAAATTTCAGAATCGTCAGTTCTAGTTTTGTGAAAAATGTTCTTCGTATTTTGATAGGGATTGCATTGAATGTGTAGATTGCTTTGGGCAATATAGACATTTTAACAATATTTGTTCTTCCAATCCATGAGCGTGGTATGTCTTTTCATTTCTTTGTGTCATCTTCAAATTTCTTTCTTCTTTATAGTTTTTAGAATACAGATCTTTTCACTTCTTTAGTTAGGTTTATTCCTAGGTATCTTACTACTTTTGCTGAAATTGTATATGGGATTGTTTTCTTAATTTTTCTTTCTGCTGTTTCATTATTGGTGTATAGAAATGCAGTAGATTTCTGTAGGTTGATTTTGTATCCTGAAACATTACTGAATTCATGTATCAATTCCAGCAGTGTTTTGATGGAGTCTTTTAGGGTTTTCAGTATAGAGTATCATGTCATCTGCAATTAGTGATGACGTTTTACTTCTTATTGATTTGGATACTTTTTTCTTTTTTTGTCTAATTTTCTGTGGCAAGGACTTCCAGTACTATGTTGAATAAAAGGGGTAGGTTGGATATCCTTATCTTGTTCCTGACCTTAGGGGAAAAGTTCTCAGTTTTTCCTAATTAAGGATGATTTTAGCTGTGGGCTTTTCATGTATGACCTGTATGACCTTTATTATGTTGAGGTGTGATCCCTCTACCCCTACTTGAGAGTTTTATCATGAATGGATGTTGTACTTTGTCAGATGCTTTTTCTGTATCTGTTGAAATGATCATATGGTTCTCATCCTTTCTCTTGTTGATGCGATGGATCATGTTGATTGATTTGTGAATATTGAACCACCCTGGCAACCCAGGAATGAATCCTACTTGATCCTGGTGAATGATTTTTTTTAATGTATTGTCGGATTCGATTTGCTAGGATTTTGTTGAGGATTTTTGCATCTTTGTTCATTAGAGATACTGGCCTGTAGTTCCCTCCCTCCTCTCTCTCTCTCTCTCTCTCTCTCTGGGAGGAATGTCTTTATCTGGTTTTGGTATCAGGGTAATGCTAGCCTCAAAGAATGAATTTGGAGTTTTCCTTCCTTTCTGTTTTTTGAATAGTTTGAGAAGAATAGGTATTAACTCTTCTTTAAGTGTTTGGTAGAATTTGCCTGTGAAGCCATCTGGTCCTGAAGGTTTGTTTATTGAGAGATTTTTTTATTACTGATTCAATTTCTTGTATCAGTCTGTTCAAGTTTTCTATTTCTTCCTGTTTCACTTCTGGTAACTTATACGTTTCTAGGAATTAATTCATTTTTTTTCTAGATTGTCCAATTTGTTGGCATATAGCTTTTCATAATACTCTCTTATAATTGTATTTCTGTCATGTTGGTTATTCTTTCTCTCTCATTTGTGATTTTATTTTTTGGTTCCTTTCTCTTTTTGATAAGTCTGGCTAGATGTGTATCAATTTTATTAATTGTTTCAAAGAACCAGCTCCCAGTTTCATTGTTTTATGTATATATTATATATACATGTATATAATATACAACATACATATATATTAGTTTTTATATCATTTATTTCTGCTCTAATATTTATTATTTCATTCTTCTTGCTGACTTTAGGCTTCATTTGTTCTTTTTCTGGCTCCTTTAGGTGTAAGGGTATGTTGTTTATTTGAGATTTTTCTTCTTAAGGTAGGCATATACTGCAGTAAACTTTCTTCTTAGGGCACCCGGCTCAGTTGGTTAAACATCTGTCTCTTGATTTCAGCCCAGGTTGTGATGTTATGGTTTCTGAGATTGAGCCCCACGTGGGGCTCTGTGCTGACAGCACAGAGCCTGCTTGAAATTCTCTCTCTTCCTTTCTCTCTGCCCCTCCCCTGAGCTTGCGTACCCACTCTCTGTCGCAAAAATAAATAAACTTTAAAAAAAAAAAACCAACAAACTTCCTTCTTAGAACCACTTTGCTGCATCCCAAAGATTTTATTTATTTATTTATTTCTAAATTTTCTTCGAATGTTTATTTTTGAGAGAGAGAGAGAGCGAGCAAGAGAGAGTGGGGAAGGGCAGGGGGACAGGGAAACACAGAATCTGACACAGGTTCCAGGCTCTGAGCTGTCAGTGCAGAGCCTGATGTGGGCCTGAAACTTAAAAACTTTGAGATCATGACCTGAGCCAAGGTCGGCTGCTTACCTGACTGAGCCACTCAGACGCCTTATCCTAAAAGTTTTACCCATTGTGTTTTCATTTTCCTTTGTTTTGTGTACTTTTTTATTTCCTCTTTTATTTCCTGATTGACCTGTTCATTGTTTAGTAGCATGTTATTTAAGCCCCGTATTTGTGATCTTTCCAGATTTTTTCATGTGGCTAACGTACAGTATCATAGCCTTGTGGTCAGAAAAGATGCATCGTATGACTTCAGTCTTTTGAATTTGTTGACGCTTCTTTCGTGGCTTAATATGTGATCTGTTCTGAAGAATGTTCCATGTATACTTGAAAAGAATATATTTTGGTATTTTAGGATGGAATGTTCTGGATATGTCTGCTAAATCCATCTGTTTCAGTGTGTCATTGAAAGCGATTGTTACCTTCCTGGTTTTCTGTTTAGATGATCTATTCGTATAAGTGGGGTGTTAAAGTCACCTACTATTATTGTATTACTATCAGTTCCTTTATGTTTGTTATTAACTGTTTTATGTATTTGGTGCTGCAATGTTGAGTGCATAAATATTTACAATTGTTAGATCTTGTTGGGTTGTCATTATTATTATTACTTAGTGTTGTCTCTTATTATAGTCTTTATTTTTTGCAGTCTTTGTTTTAAAGTTTAGTTTGTCTGAGATACGTATTACTACTCCAGCTTTCTTTTGACATCTTTTTTCGTGACAAATCTATCTCCATCCCCTCACTTTTTATGTGTGGGTGTTTTTAGGCCTAAGATGAGTCTTTTGCAGGTAGCACATAGATGGGTCTTATTTTTTTTATTCATTCTGTCACCCTGTGTCTTTTGAAGCATTTAGTCTATTTACATTCAAAGTAATTATGATAGATATGTATTTATTGCCATTATATTACTTGTTTTTTTGTTTCTGAAGATTTTCTCTGATCCTGTCTTGTCTTTCTTGGTTTGCAGGTTTTCTTTAGTGAGATATTTGATTTCTTTTTCTTTATTCTTCGCATACTTTTCAGTGGGTTTTGATTTGTGGCTACCCTTAGGTTTGTATATGACATTTCTGCATATAGCAGCCCATATTAAGTTGATGGTTTAAGTTTGAACCTACTCTTTACTCCTCTCCTCCCCACATTTTAGGTACCTGGTGTCATATTTTACATCTTTTTGTTGTGTGAATTCCTTGACTGATACTTTACAAAAGTATTCATTTTTCATGCTTTTGCGTTTCCTGCCTTCATACTGTCACATTTGGTCTTTCCAACTAGAGTCGCACTAATATTTCTTGCAGGGCTGGTTTAGTGCTCACAAATTCTTTTAGTTTTTATTTGAGAAACTCTTTATCTCTCTGTTCTGAGTGGTAGACTTACTGGAGGGAGTTTTCTTGGCTGCATATTTTTCCCATTCAGCACTTCGAATATATCATGCTGCCCCTTTCTGGCTTGGAAAGTTTCTGCTGAAAAATCGCAAAAGCCTTAGGGGGTTTCCCCTCTATGTAGCTGTCTTCTTTTGTCTTGCCGATTTTATTTTATTTATTATTTTAATTTTTTAATTTATTTTATTTTATATCTTGCTGCTTTAAAATTTTTTTCTTTATTCATGTTTTGCTGTTTTAATATAACATGTGTTGGTGCGGATCTCCCGTTGTTGATTTTGTTCGGAGTTTTCTGTGCCTCCTGGATCTGGATGTGTTTCCTTACTCAGATGAGGGAACTTTTCAAATATTATCTCTGCAAATAAATTTTCTACTCCCTTTTCTCTCTCTCCTTCTTGTGGGAATCCTATAATGCAAATGCGTTTATATTTAATGGAATCACTGAGTTCCCTAAGTCTGTTCTCTTTTTGCATAATTTTTTGTTGTTCAGCATGATTACTTTCCATGACTCTATCTTCAAGTGTAGGGAGTGTTTTTATGATCATTTCTTTAAACTCTTTATCAGGCATATTTCTTATATCTGTTTGACTTAGATCTCTGTCCATGGCCTTGTCCTGTCATTTGGGACAGATTCCTCTGTCCTCATTTTGTCTAAGTCTCTGTGCCTATTTCTCTGGGTCAGGAAGGTCAGCTGTCTCTTGTTCTTGAGGGCGATGGCCTTCTGAAGAAGAGGTCCTGCGGTGTAGTGTCCCCTGTTCCCCAGGGCCTGCCGCTTCAGGGAGCGTCTCCAATGTCTGCTGTTGTGTCCTGGCTGCTTTATCCCTCAGACCTCTGCAGAGCCTTTCTTTGCCTGTGGTGGGCAGGGTTTGGTCTCTGGCCTGAGTGCAGTGTGTTTTAACTAGTTGTGCCCTGGTCTGCTTGTGAAATGATACCTTTTGCCACCGCTGCTGGAACCGAGGCCCTGCCAAACTTCCAGGTCAGGAGATATGTGCTGCGGGCAGGGGTTTGGGCTGCTCTTCTGGGGGGTCTTTCTTCCTGGGTCTGAGGCAAGCACCACTGGGAGGGGCAGTTCCAGCCTTGTCCGCAGGTTACATAGCAAGTGTCGGTGCCGGGCTGGTTCCTGGACGTGGTTCTGTGTTCATGCTGAGAGGCAGAGGAGGGAAAGCCTCCTGCCAGTTCCTTCGTACCCCCAGAGGGGCCTCTCTGTTAGCTGCCTCTCTGGGACAAGTCTGAGATGAGCATCTAACCTCAGCACTGTGTACTCCAGGCGCTCTGCAAATCACCGTTTCCTTGTATGTCCTCCCAAATCTTATATCCGCACTCCCTACCTTCTTTCATGTGGCCTCTTCTCTACCTTTAGTTGTGGAGTTCATTCTGCTAGTCTTTGGGTCAATTTCTGGGTATTTAAGGTGATTTGATAGTTACCTAGTATGAGCTGAGCCAAGGATCCTCCTGGTGGGGTTTTGGAGTGATGGTGGGGTTCAGAGCTGACGGCCAAGAAAGGATTCTTAAAGATTTTATTAAATAAAATTTATTTTATTAAATAAAGCACGGGGACAGGACCCGTGGGCAGAAAGAGTTGTGCTGGGGTTGTGAAGAGTGGTTATATACTATGGAGTCAGGAGAGATTAAGTCAAGAGGAAGTTTTTAAAGGGATTTTCCATATGCTAACGGTAATTACTGGAGGCCTAGCTATTGTCAAGCAAGGTCGTTTTTCCCTCTAGGAAAGCATTACCTTTAAGACAGGGAGTTCCTGGAGATCAGGCTATTAAGAAGATTGTCTTTTTCCTGTAATTTACTAAGATATTTGTAAACTGATGGAGACTCTGTCAGTTTACCCATTTGTGTTCTGTCCGTCCTTTGTTCTGGGGCAGCCAGGAGTGCCTGAGGATTAGCAAACATCCCACCTAGGGATGAGGGCGGTTTAGTTTGCAGGGTGTCGGCTTGCCTTATGCTCCCTTATCACTCCTACTTCCGGAAATGATCTAGATTTTTAATGATTTTAACTCAACTCATCATTTAACCTAACTCAGCAAAACTTCAAGGTTTTAGGTTACCAGAAAACCAAAAAAAAAAAAATTGGGGAAACTATTTAAGTAGACATAAATATCCTAGAACAGCTCATTTATAAACTTTTATCTTGTTTACGTTGTTTAATTTACTTGTCCTTAATAACCGTGTTTATTTTTAAGTAAGCTCTATGCCGAGTGTGGGGTTTGAGCTCTACCCTGACATGAGTTGCATGCTTTACCAACTGAGTGAGCCGGGTGCCCTGATAACCGTGTTTTACATTACCTGTGAAAGCTGTCTTAAACATTGGGCAAAGTCAGCCATTATTGGAAGCTATTAATTTTTGTTGACAGATCTTCTAAGAGACAGCATGAACTTATTTGGCTAGTAGAATAAATTTTATATTTAGTGTTGGTACCTCTAAAGACATGTCTGTTTTAATTAAGACATCGACCTTAAACTAGCTTTTATATCGATTTATTATTTTTTTTCAGACCATGTGAACTTGAAATATGTTTGGGTTAGTTTCTGTCTTTTTGAGAATTTCGGAACACCCAATCTTTACAAGTACGTGCCTTCAAACCAACCAAATAGAACTCTTACAAATTAATTCTGGCAATACCATCCAGAAGTAGAAAATAGCACAGAATAACATGTAAATATAGGTACATGTGGACATATAGACAGAGCCCTTATAGCTTCAGGTTTTAAATTACTGCTGTGAACTAGGTACAGAATTTACTAATTCTAAAGTTAGATCCAAGTTGTTTTTCTGGTAGATGGGATAGGGTTGTCAGTCTAGATAGCTAAAGATTTTTTTAGTATTTATGAAGGCACTTAAGATTCGCATTTCTCTTTGGGAAGTCAAGTTCCAAATAACCTCTCCTCCTTTTCTTTTTTTCTTTTTTTTAATGTTTTTATTTATTTTTGAGAGAGAGACAGTGCGAGTATGGGAGGGACAGAAAGAGGGAGACAGAATCCAAAGCAGGCTCAAGGCTCTGAGCTGTTAGCACAGAGCCCAATGTGGGGTTCGAACTCATGAACTGCAAGACCATGACCTGAGCCAAAGTTGGAGGCTTAATTGACTGAGCCACCCAGGCGCCCCTACTTTTTTTTTTTAATGTTTGTTTATTTTAGAGAGAGGGACAGAACATATGTGGGGCAGGAGCTGAGAGAGAGGGAGACACAGTATCTGAATCAGGCTCCAGGCTCTGAGCCATCAGCACAGAGCCTGATGTGGGGCTCAAACTCACGAACTGTGAGATCATGACCTGAGCCAAAGTTGGATGCTTAACTGACTGAGCCACTCAGGCTCCCCAGCTTTTTCCTGAAAAGAATTACCTCTCTGAAATTTGCACTAAAATCTTTTTAATGTTTGTTTATTTTTGAGAGAGAGAGAGAGCATGAGTGAGGGAGGGGCAGAGAAAAAGGGAGACACAGAATCCGAAGCAGGCTCCAGGCTCTGAGCCATCAGCACAGAGCTGATCACTGGGCTCCAACTCCCTAACCATGACCTGAGCCAAAGTCAGAAGCTTAGCCATCTGAACCACCCAGGCACCCCACCTGAAATTTACATTTTAAAGAGATGGACCAGATAGAATTTCCTAGAGAAGACCAAGAACATTGGACATTTACATTTTAAAGGCACAGAGAAAGAATGAAACCTCTTACTACTAGGATTTTTGTTCCCTTGAAGCCAGAGTTTTTATACTTACAAGCCTTCTGAGATAGGGGAGGTTTGGGGATTGGTAAAATGGATTGATAGTCTTTGAATAGTTTTGCAGCCATAGCTCTGGTCTTGTAAGGACTAGATTTATAAAACAAGAAAAGCTATATTAATTCCTCAAAGAATTGGATTGTCCCCTAAATGATATCAAAGGACTGACACACCCATCTACCTAGAAGAATATCTCCTTTGTGCGGTTGGGTGGTTCAGTTGGTTAAGCATTGATTCTTGGTTTTGGCTCAGGTCATGGTCTCACGGTTTGTTAGTTTGAGCCCCATCTAGGGCTCTGTGCTGACAGTGCGGAGCCTGCTTGGGATTCTCTCTCCTTCTCTCTCTGCCCCTCCTCTGCTCGATCTCTGTCTCTCTCAAAATAAGTACATAAATAAACTTAAAAAAAAAAGTCGTCTTTCAGAGTGCCTGGCTTTCTCAGTTGGTAGAGCGTGCGACTCTTGATCACAGGGTTGAATTCCAGCTCCTGGGTATAGAGATTACTTTTAAAAAGTCTTAAAAAAAAAAAAAAAAAGAATGTCTTCTTTTTCTCTGGGTTCATAATAGTTTGGGAGAGAAGGCCTTGACCAAAAAAAAAAAACAAAAACAAAAACAAAAATTGCTGTCAGGCTCTGAATATCAGCAACCAATTCTTGATTATAAAGTTATTAAATCCTTTCAAATATTTTGTCAGGGGAAATAGTAGATAATTCTGGAAGTATTAAACAAACTCACGGACCCAAAAGGGGTCCTCAGAAAGGGTGTGAAAGATACGATCTTCAAGGCACTCTCACCAATAGCCAAAGAATCAACTACCTGCATGCCCCAGACAGGCAGAAAGCCAAGTCAAGCTCTTAGGATATAAAAGGAGAAAAGCGGGGAAATAGCTATTTCCACGAGAGAAAGGATCAGTAACCAATGGAACCGGATTTGGAAAGGAAGAGATAATGCAGATTTTTATTTTCCTCTCTTAGCTGGGCTCAGGAAGTAATTTACAAAATTTACAAAAACTCTTGAGGATCCTCCCAGGGTTTAAGAAATTATTCAAGTAAAGGGGCGCCTGGGTGGCTCAGTTGGTTAAGCGTCTAACTTCGGCTCAGGTCATGATCTTGCAGTTTGTGAGTTCGAGCCCCTCATCTGGGGCTCTGTGCTGACAGCTCAGAGCCTGGAGCCTGCTTCAGATTCTGTATCTTCCTCTCTCTCTGCCCTTCCCCTGCTCATACTCCGTCTCTATGTCTCTCAAAACAAATAAACGTTTAAAAAAAATTTTTTTTAAATAGATATCCCATTATGTGTGCTTTGGGAATCCTTTCTTTCAAGTGCACTTCTTAAATGGCCTTAATCGGAACATTCTCCATCACAGCCATTGTTATTCTAGGTTGTTTTTAATATTGCCATTTCTGTAGCTGTTCATGGTTTCTGGCACCAGAGTTTAGACCTAAAATAGGCAGGAGTGCCAGAGGTGGTGGGCTTGACTCTTGAATTTAAGGATCCCCAGGCTAAGCCTTTGTTTACACAAGACGGCAAATAAAGACCTATAGCTGACCTTGGAGTCAGCTAAAAGATGTTACCGTGTACTGGCCAAGAAAAGGCCATGGACAAAACCAGCAGTTCCCAACCTGGACCAAACCAGCAGACTCCCTTCAGGGAGACTGTGGACGGAAATGGGTAAAGGTCTAAACCCCCTAACCCTGGTAAATGGGGAGTGCGGACTGGAACTGGAGAAGGGATCATAATGTGGTTTTGCAGACAGAACCAAGCGCTAAGGACCGGCGCTCTGATAGAGCCTCCTGCCAGTCTAGACCTGTTAGGAGGACTGGAAAGCTAATTAGACTGGTAGCTCAAATGCAGAAAGAGCAGGGCTGAAACCAAGAGGGACTTCCCAGTGGCCCTTGGAAATGGTGAGAAAGAAAAGTCCAAAGGATTCTCAGGGCACCATGCCTGTTTCTGCCTGTGCCTGAATACCATTAGAAGTTCCCTTTGGATCTTGACACTGCTACCAAATGTGTTTAGAAAAAAAATTTAACCAAGTAAATTTGAAGAGTTAATAGGCTTTCTTAAACTCCTCATGAATGGGCAGCCTTCTATCTAGCAAGTAGAGGTGAGCGCCACCAAGTATACAAGAGAATGGTTTTTAAAGGCAGAGAGAAGGCATTCTTTTAAAAAAATGTTTATTTTGAGAGAGAGAGAGAGAGAGAGTAGAGGAGGCCTGAGCTGTCAGTACAGAGCCTGATAGGGGACTCAATCTTATGAACCATGAGATCATGACCTGAGCCCAGATCAAGAATCTGATGCTTAACCAACTGAGCCACCCAGGCTCCCTCAGAGGGCATTTTCAAAAAAGAAAGGAGAGATGCTTGGGAGGCTCAGTCAGTTAAGCATCCAACTCTTGGTCTCCACTTAGGTCATGATCTCACAGCTTGTGAATTCAAGCCCCGTGTAGGGCTCTGTGCTGACCAATGTGGAGCCTACTCGGGATACTCTCTCTCTACCTCTCTCCACCCCTCCCCTGCTTACGTACTCTTTCTCTCTCAAAATAAGCTTTAAAAAATAAACTAAAATGAAAAAAGAACGGAATTTATTAGCCGGATGTGTGCTGTTTAGGCAATGTTGCCTCGTAAGGGGAATAGGAAGGGTCTATCCGTAAATTCCTAGTATTGACCAGGAAATTCTACGCTGAGTGGTTAGAGGTTACATTCTTGGGGGATTGAAACTGCAGTTGGGTGAAGTATTAAGTCTTGGTGTACTGACTTGGGTCCTTAACCTACGTGGTACCATTTGGGGCCTGTGGTTTTCTCTCAATCACCAGTGATTTTGCATGTGTGTAATGCTGTGTCCTTCATTCATCGCGAAACTTGTCAAACTCTCCAGACTGTGTTAACTTAGCCCTGGCATGGCTGCTTGTTAGGGCATAGGGCTCCTTGTCTTACCAGCTGCATCAAGTAGCTTCTCATCCAGGAGGACACCTGGAGGCTCCAGGCTGTGGTTCTTCACATGTGCTAAGATGACAAGGCTGGGGTCTGTGCTCAAAGTCTTTCAGCATTTCCGGAAGGATATGGAACCACATGTTTTCCTTTGCCATGCTTTCTTTAGTCATTTATCTGAAATATTATTTTGTCTCTTTTTGAATGTATTAGGTTGAATCATATGAAATTGCTGCTTTTCAACCCTTTTGGCTTACCAAAAAAAAAAAAGGCAATTTTATATGGCTTAACCTGAAATGGATGAAAGGCATTTGAAGTATTTTCTAGATAAAAATGGGGCATACAAGAGCAAAGTTATTTATTGAATTTAGTTCATTTATT
Source organism: Paguma larvata (assembly GCA_030068075.1). Classification (NCBI taxonomy): domain Eukaryota; kingdom Metazoa; phylum Chordata; class Mammalia; order Carnivora; family Viverridae; genus Paguma; species Paguma larvata. Next base: position 84,878,255 of record CM057834.1, on the reverse strand, counting down.
TGTTCATTATTGTTTGTATTTACCCCTTTATCTTTCTAAGTGATTAGGGTTACCGAATTTTTTTTTTTTTAGCTTTTGCTTTTATTATTTTTTAAAGAACTATAAACTGTCAAAAACAGAGACCCTGATTTTAAATATAGGTCTATACCAGTCAAATAATATCCTCAGGGGCGCCTGGGTGGCTCAGTCGGTTAAGCGTCCGACTTCGGCTCAGGTCATGATCTCACAGTTTGTGAGTTCAAGCCCTGCATCGGGCTCTGTGCTGACAGCTTAGAGCCTGGAGCCTGCTTCAGATTCTCTGTCTCCCTGTCTCTCTGACCCTCCTCTGCTCATGCTCTGCCTCTCCCTGTCTCTCAATAATAAATTAAAATGTTAAAAAATTTTTTAAATAATATCCTTATTAATTCAGAGGCCACTGGTTTGGAATGTAAGATAATTAATCTTAATAGTCATCCTTAATTTAGCAATCTTTACTTTAGAAAAGACGAGTGAAAATTAGTAGTAGAAACAAGTAGAGGAAATAGTTGAGAGAACTGACCATTCCATAGAAAGAACTGATAATGATAATTATTCATTCACTTAAAAAAATCTATTGATATCTATCAGATAATATATTTTTTTAATGTTTATTTATTTTGAGAGAGAATGTTCGCACGCTCAAGCAGAGGAAGGGCAGAGAGAGAGGGAGAGAGGATCTCAAGTAGGCTCCGTGTTGTCAGCCCAGAGCCTGACACAGGGCTCCAACCCATGAACTGTGAGATCATGACCTGAGTCAAAATCAACAGTCGGAAGCCTAGCCAACTAAGCGACCCAAGCGCCTCCATCAGATAACGTTTTTTGAATCTTAGCTTTAAATTGCTTGAAAAATACTCTCTCAAGAGTGTCCTTGAAAAAGATTAAAATAGTATTCCTTGAAGCATACTCTGTAATTCAGACTTCTTCTATGTTAGCCTGGCTTTGTGATATATTTTTATATGTACTTAGTATTGACTTCACATTATAATAGGGTTACGGTCTTTTTAATATAGAGCAATGAAAACAAAATAACCTTTCTAACCAAATATTTATTTCCTTCTACACTTGATCTTGAAATAGATTCTGTGTGATGGGCTGTGATCTCTGCATTTCAGGTACTATGCTGTGATGGTCACCATGTTCTTCACTGTCAGCGTGGTGAACAACTACGCCCTGAATCTCAACATCGCCATGCCCCTGCATATGATATTCAGATCCGTAAGTGCTGCCGGCTCCCACGTGTGTGCTCCTCTGGAAGATGAAGCCAAGAGGGGAGATTGAACACTTGGCAAAAGTACAAAGGTCTTGTAGTAAGAAAAGTCCAGGGCCTAAGAATAGGTGTTCTGGATGAGTGAGCAAAGGCTCGCTTTCATCTGCCAAGTGAGGTAAAAGGTGGAAAGTTGACTTTTATCCCCCTGAAGTGGTAAGAACGATCAATAAAAGGAGCTTAGATGTCCCGGGACACAGATTTTAAGTTTCATTTCTTTCATCTGGTTGATTTTTATATTCAGACTTGCTATGAATGTTATTTAACTTATTTCTCATCACTTTTGGTATCTTTCACAAAATTACATTTACTCTTGGTACATAAAATCGATCCCTCCCTTTTCTGATATATATATCAGATTTATATATATATATATATATATAAAGCAAGAGGCTTGAGACAATGAAATAAAGGAAAATTCTTGATGAAGGTAGGGTTTCTCCCAAAGCAGCAGCTGTTTTTTTCTTCCTCTCGTGTTTGGTGGGAGACCTGCATGTAGTTGGCATATAAATAAGAACAGAATGCTCCCTGAAGAACAGGAAAGACTTAAAAGGGAGTGTAGTTAGAATTGCAGAAAAATGCAAGATAGGTGAGCATTGGAATTACAGCATTTCTGAGTAGCCAGAGATTTTCGTGAGATCGAAGGCGCTGTCCCCAAAGGGACTTTGCAGCGCTAATTTTAATTATGTGGATGGCCTTCAAAGCCTTGAACGTGTAATAGACTTTCAGTAAAGACTAGCCGATTGATCGCCCCCTTTCCAAAGAAGAGAAAGAGATCCCTGCATGACTTCCTTCATGATTTAAAACTGAGGATGAGGAGCTTATTCAAACTCTCATCATTTAGACGGAAAATTTCACAAAAATAAGTCTACAATTTATTTCTGTTAGACTTAGTTTCTGCTCTGACCAATATTTAGAGAATTGATCATTTTTCTTGTTATCTTTGAAAGGTTTTATTATTTTACATGACAGATTTGTGTGGCTTGTAGTTTTTGCCATTATAAGAGTAAGTGAACCTTATTATTTATTTATTTTGACCTCCTCCTCCTTGGCTCTTTTGCCTGCATGTCCATGCTCATATTTACCTGGAATTATTTTCTTTCCTAGGGCACTAAAACTCTGTTTCCTCTTGTCTCCTTTCATAGGGTTCTCTCATTGCCAACATGATCCTAGGAATTATCATTTTGAAGAAAAGGTAAACAATACACTTTCGTACTATATGTCTAGGAAGGATATACTGAGCCCCATCCATCCACTAGATTCCTTTTCTCATGGTGATAAGTTTGCTCTCACTCATCTTCCTTGTTTCTCAGCTCTGTGACAGTCACATGCGTCTTGAGGCCGTGGACCGGGTAAGGGGCCCCACCTGTCGCTTTGGAGAAACATTTTCTCTGTGTAGAACTCTTGTCATCATTGAGTCCTTAGTACCACAGCCAATTGATCTAGAACTTCACTCCTATGTGGTCTCTACAGGGGACTATTTACATTTAAATTTTAATTAAACAAATACTTAGTGTCTTGGTCCCAGTAGTCACATTTTAAGTGCCTGTAGCTTCATGTAGGCAGTGGTGACCACGTTGGGAGAACCCAGATGTGGAATGTTTTCGGCTTCATGGAAGCGCCGGGACAGTGGCGTCATAGCAGGTGTTGATAAGTACAGCATGACCATCCATGTTAGAAAATTCCTAAGGAAGGCCCAAATGGCCTGAAATGGAAGGTTTCGGGACTGTTCTGTGTGGCTGTCGCCAGCGGCTTCCTCCGGGATGTGTTTGGGAAGTAGCAGGAGGCCCTGAGATGCTTTCTCAAAGTATTTGTCTTCCACTTTTGTTCTGAGCCATACCCGACTCCCAAGGAGGAGGGGCACTGGGGAGAGTCAGCACATGCAGTGTGGGACGTTTCTCAGGGAACGTTCACCCTCGCTGTTCAGATCACAGACATACATGCCAGCTTCTCCGTCCTAGCCCCCAGTATCGGAACTCCGTGGGTATCTAGAGTTTTTAAGTAATAAGGGCCGTGTTGCGAGAAGGGTAGTTGTCCTGTCTTGATAGCCTCCTTATCCCAAACCCTTTATCTTCTGAAGCTTCTGTATCCCCCAGATAGGTACGATTGTGACCCATTTCTAGGTTCTCTCCAGGTAAGCATTCGCACGTACCGGTCGGTTCGTTACATTGAAGTGACTGTCATGCTTCCTGATGGTGTAGAATTCACGCTGGGACAGACCTGCAGTCCTTCCAGCCTTTGAATTTGCTCGTAACAGGGATACGAAAAGACAGGTTATAAAAGGAACATATTCTCCTGACAGTGCTCCGAAATGTCAGGGGACTTTCTCAAACACCCGTTTCCCTTAAGAACTTACTCTGGGTCTGTCAGCTTGAATCTGTCCAGGTAAGTCTTTGTGACGCTCCTCGGTGTGTGTTCCTCAGAGAGCAGGAATTTCCCTAAGGTAACGATCTAGTATCATGATGTAGTAAGTTAGTATCTCCTCTCGTTCGTTTTGAGTAGAGCCTCTTAGGTTCCTAGTGTGTTCCTCTTCGCAGGATTTGAAGGCCAAGTCTATACTCACCAGTTTTCATTCATTTTTCAGGCCACAGTTCCAAACCTCTCCCTCTCTTGATGTTTCCAGACTGAAGAGTTCTCTTACTTTTATATCCGCCTCCTCCAGGACCCGATCCCTCCCTCTGCCCCTCTCCTCTAGCACAGTGCTCTTGGCCCCTTGAGCTGCTGCTTAGCCAGTCCTTTTGACCTTCTATGAGGTGGTGCAACCAGAACTGTACAAAGTGTTTGACTAGAAAACCTCTAATGACTCCTCCTGTAAGTTTCTTTTCATTCTTCCCTGAGTCCTTTTGCTCTATCACGAAGAGCATCGGTATTAACGATGTTGTTCAGTTAATATGAAACGCCACTGTTCTTACTGCCAGTAGCCCTGTTAGTGTCATAGTCCTCCCTTTATGCAACTGTGCCCACATTTAAAAACTGCATTTGAGGGGCGCCTGGGTGGCTAAGTCATTCGGGTGTCCAACTGTATATTTTGGCTCAGATCATGATCCCAGGCTTGTGGGATCGAGCCCCGAGCTAGGGTCCACACTCAGCTGCTTAAGATTCTCTCTCTCCCCCTCCCTTTCTCCCTCTCCCCCTGCCCCCCACTTCCTCTCTCTCCCTCTGCCCCTCCCCCACTTGCACACGTGCTCTCTAAAATAAAAAAATATATAATAAAAAATAAAAATAATATTCGAGTCATTCAGAGATGATTTTTAAAACATTCTCTCCTGAAAATGGACAAGTTGGATGATTTTTTTGAGCATTGAATCCCGCTACTTGGTCCTGATATTCTGTTCCTCCTCTTGCGTGGTGTGTCTCTTGACACTCAGGTCTGGCCTCCCCTCCCCGACAAGACAGGGGAAACAGTTGGCAGTTCTCAGTCGGGTTTTCATCTGGACTCTTGAGCAGAATGGAGTGTCATGTCTGCTCTGTGTCTTTTTTTGTTTTTGTTTTACGAGGAAACAATCTATTGGTCCACCAACCAGTGGAAACTGTTTTAAGCAGCACTAAGATAGGGTGGTGTTAGACGCCAGCCAGCATCCCGACTCTTTCACACACGGACTTATGTGGGAAGTGATCAGCCGTATTTTGGTGATTTGTACTCTTACCCTCCGTCTGACTGTGAACGTCGTGTGGAAATTCAGGTCTGTGCTTTCTTCCTAAGGTGTTCTGTTCTGTTCTTGTTTTCACAGATACAGCATATTCAAATATACCTCCATTGCCCTGGTGTCCTGTGGGGATATTTATTTGCACTTTCATGTCGGCAAAGCAAGTGGTAAGAATCGCTTCACCAATCATTTGTATTCACGACTTGCCACGGGGGCGCAGGCCCTTAATATTGATGCAATAAAAGTAAATGCTTATGCACTAGAAGGATTCGGGTCTCGGCAAGGACAGCGTGGAGGCGAATGGGTAACACCGGTATTCCCTTTGTTCCCAGGCACCTTGCGTGTAGTTCTAGTCTCTGTGCTGAGTGTTTTTTCTTATTTCCTAGACCTCCCAGTCCAGCTCCAGTGAGAATGACGGATTCCAGGCATTTCTAAGGTGGTTACTAGGCAAGTACAGTAATTACAAGAAAGCTAATTGCCTCTGCAGTTCTGTTTGCTGAGTTTTCTCCTAAGGGACAGGTTTCTTGGCAAGAAGCTTCGGCTAAACAGATTATGCTGCAGAGGAGAGAGGCACTGGGGTCATCTGTCTCTGAGCTCCGGTGTGCAGGACGTGAAGAAAAAGACCGGTGTCCACATTCAGGGTGGCGTGTTCTACTACAGGGACCCGTGTTGCCACGGCTGCCACTGGAACAGTGTCTGGTTGCCTGTCACATCCTCCGGGAGCACTGCTCAGAGTGCTCTCCGTTACCTCATGAGCCGTCTGCCGAACAGTAGCTTCTACATACAAAGGACACGCTGCAGCAGTTGACTCTTGAAATTTCCAAGGGACTCATTTCTGAATTTTAGATTCATTTTCTTCCTAAGTTAGCTGTTCGCTAATGAGGGCTCCCAAACCTGACTGGTCAGCAGAGTCTCCTGGGGAACTTTTAGAAATGCAAGTATCTCTTTGTGGAAGTAATGAGACACCCCCTGCAGAGCTCTGACCCCACATGGCATGACACGAGGTGAGACTTCCTGCTTAGCCAGGAGGCAGCAGTACCAGGTTGAGACCAAGTGGAAGACAAACAGCAATGAAAGAACTCTATATTCTCCCTGCTTCTTGGCTTTGAAACTTTATCCCTTTAGGTTGTTGTTCTTAACATAGAAAGATCTTTATGAGCTGTTAGAAAAACACTTTGTCCAACGAGAAAAATTTGCAAAGGATATGAACACATAACGAGGAAAGCATTCGTGTCTGATCGTTATATGTTCGGCCTCAGTAGTCTTAGAATCAAAGAAATGCAAACTGAAACCAAAATGCAGTCCCTTTTTATTTTTGGTCTGTCATATTGGCAGGATAATAAATGATTATTCGCATTGCTGCTGAGGGTGCAATAAGACAACCATTTTTCTATAACCTGTTCATGGCGGAAATTGACACAGCCTTTCTGGAAAAATGTGTGTATTGAGTTTTTAAAATATCTATAACTTTTGAGTCAGTAATTCCATTCTGAAAAGTTTATCCTAAGGAAATAATATTTTGTTTAAAGATTTATGTAGAAAGGTGGACATTGATTTTAATGGTAAAATAATTGGAAGTAACCTAATGATTCTCATGTTGTGATACATTTAAGTGTGGTCCAGCCCTGTGATACAATAATACGGAGCCATTAATTCATACCTTTGAAAAAATGTTAATAAATGACTTGAAGGAAAATCCAAGAAAAAGATCAAGAAGAAAGCAAGATAGAAAATTGTATATTCATTTTGCATAAAATAAATACATAAATGTAGATAGGGAGATAGAGCAAGCTGTTAAGGACTAGGTAGTAATATTGTGGTTGATTTTTATTTCTTTTAAAAATTTCGTACGTGTTTTGCAACTAGTTTGTAATATATGTGGAACTTTAATCCATGTTCTTTAGGATAAACGTCTGAAAATGAGTAAATCTGATATCTTATAACCCAGTTTTTGTAATGTTTTAGGCATTGGGGCACTGACGTTTGCGCTTCTGATGTCAGCAAGGATGGGTATTTTCCAGGAGACCCTATACAAACAATTCGGGAAGCACTCCAAGGAGGCGTTGTTTTATAACGTAAGTGCTTTCTTGAACCTGGGAAAGATAAAAAGTATTGAGTCAGAATATGTCATTTCGAATGAAATACATGTTTTTCTGATGTAGTTGAAGGACCAAGTACTTTTAATAGGCTACTAATGTGTTTTCTGGGCCGCGGTTCTCTGCACGGGATGATCATGATCAGTCGTGTGAACGTAGCCTGTCTGCTAGCCAGGAACAACCCCTGGGGCTGAGGAACCTTCACCCCCAGGTTCCTGTGGGTGAAATCAAATTAAAAGCAATAAGGAAACTTGGAACAGGAAAATGGGTCCCCAGAACAGCATGCCAGGGGAGATGTTTGGAGGCAGGCAGGCATTTGGCAGCCGGGGGGCCCGGAGCGTGGGAGGAAAAGTCCCTCTCATTGCCTCTCTTCACTTGATGGAGAGTCTCGCTAGCAAATTCTGTGTGCTTCCGCGTTTTTGCTGGAAAACTGCTGAGCTAGAGCCACCTCCTCTAACTGGACTCTTCCTCCGTCGTCTCTCCTGTGGGGATAACAGCCAAAGCCCAGCCCCTCACGGTTCCTTCAGGGTCCGTGTTCAGAGAGTCCTTCACTGCCGGCTTTCTGTACTAAAGTTGCAGACAATGAATTTGAGATGTTTAATTGGAGCTGGAATATGTGTCTGGGAATTTAAAAACTAAGGAACGATCTATCCGGTTCACATCTTTCAGAACAGTACCCGGCACAGAGTAACTGCCTGTAACGGTAGCTGTGATTCCTTACTGTGGTGGGTTACGGTCACGTGCGTTCATCTGGGCCGACCTGTTGTGTCCTCTTCAACCCCTTTTTATTCTTGTCTTCATTTTATTTTCCCGACTTCATATTGTCCTCAAATCTCTTTTTCCCCCACAAGTTTCCTAAACTACCTGAAATTTGCCCTTGCTGTCTTTATAACTTTTAAATCCTTGTATTTGCTCAGCCATTTTCAAAAGTAGCAAAACATAGCAAATCCTACTGGCAGAATGACTGTGAGTAGTTAAAATTTCCCTTCTGTTGAGGGCAGGATGCTGGCTCCACGTTTTTGTTGAGCGCATGGCGAGCCTCTGACTCCATTCCATAAGGGCAAGAGCTGCGATTTGGGGCTGACAGCAGGCCATTCAGTGTCACGTGGGCGGAAGCACTGGATACAAATATTTAATTTAGCGAGTCTAAATTTTGCTTTTTTTGATACTGCTCGTCCAACACCTTATAAAATTTAAAGTCACCGTAAAGCCCTCGAAATGTTCTGTGATGTGTTTGCCTTTCAATTTACATGAACTCTTCCTTCCCGTAGCACGCCCTTCCCCTCCCGGGTTTCATCTTCCTGGCTTCTGACATTTACGAGCACGCGGTTCTGTTCAATAAGTCTGGTGAGTGTGGGGAGTGGGGGGGCTCCAGGAGAATCTCCTGACGGTTTCTGGGACCAGCTCTCAGTTTTCCTGGTGACTTGACACTGCTACTTTTCCTGATCGTCTCCACATCCCCGCCCTGGTCGAAACCACCCCCATTCCGCCTTCCAGGAATGGAGCGCTATTAATGGGCAGTCTCGGCGGAAGCTTTGACAGGTGCTTCTCAGTTAGTTGCAAACGACGTAGGAGAACATCATCACATTTTCTGCTTCGCTCTGGAGTCTGTGTGTTTGCATTTGCATGGGGCACGTTTGGTGTTTCGAGGATGCAAAGATCTGGTAGTAAACAACACACTGCAGGGGTGGGGCCCCGAGAGGCGGGGCAGCAGTCCGACTCTGTTCCTGCGCATCTTCTGCTGCCGGCGACGGCGGGCCTGCTCGCAGCCCCAGGCCCAGCCTAGCCAGCCGGGAGCAAGGGGAAACGGAAACACGAGGGGGTTCTTTTCCAAGGTACAGAGTAGGTAGGCAGCAGGAGTAAGCAAAATTAGTTCACAAGTCTGCAGGGTAAGTTGGCTATTCCTTGTCAAAGTGGCTATTGGATAAACTAGCTATAAATCGCCAGCCAACTTGAAAGAAATTACGTGTCCGATGTGAATATCTGCTAACAGACATGGTGTCATACGGACACGGGAACACGCAGGAACGGATACACATTTGTAAGATTAAGGCTTTACGTGGCCCATACCTGAAATGGCAAGGGCGTTTTGTAGAGTGGCAGCGTCTGCCCCGTCACCTCGTTTGCCGCCTGAAGTCTGAACGTGCGTTGTGAAGTTGTGACCGTGACTGCTTTCGGTTTGAGTTTGCCGTGTTGGCTGTCCCATTTGCCCACAAAAAGAATGTGTAATGAAGGTAGTGTGTCAGAAAGCTTTTAAGGCTCTGAATTAATCATTTCCGACTCTTGGGGTTTAGAGACTCTTTGGAGATCTAATTGACATATAGCCATTTTTGTTACAATGATTTTTGAGGTCTCTGAGAGTCCCCACACAGCAAAGGGCTATTAAAATAAACATATCATCAAATTGCTTGGAGTTGATTTGATTTAGTTCCTAGAGCACTCTTCTAGAAGTCACAGGGATGGGTATTTATATAAAATCTTTTTTAGACTCTGCCTTCAGCTTCTTCAAAATCATACCTAAGTATATGCTTTTTTTTCTCTTGCTTGCCTTGAGGTTGTCTCAGATGAACCTGTTATCCACGAATTTGCTAAGAGAACTGAAAACCCACCTAAATATTTTAAGTCCTACTGATTGACTCTTTTCCCAGCAAATTGATACAGTGCATCTCTGAAGTTATTAAACAGTAATAATACTTGTTAACTTTCTTTTCATTTCAGTACTTGCTAAGTGTTTCAAAGACAGCAGAAGACCAGATCACAGGGATTGCCCACTAGTCCAGGCGTTTATAACGAATTATCTTTACATATATGGCTTTTTATTTTTTTGTGAAAGAAAAGTAACGTTCATTTACTAACCAGATCTCAGCATCACCGTTTAAATTTCCTAACTTATTCTGTATAATTCAAACCCCTGCAAACAATTTAGCAATTTCAAAAGAGTGAAGGGGTGCCGGGGTGGCTCAGTTGGTTAAGCGTCTGATTTTCCTGATTTCGGCTCAAGTTGTGATCTCACAGTTCATGAGTTTAAGTCCCATGTCGGGCTCCATGCTGACGGTGTGGAGCCTGCCTGGGATTCTCTTTCTCTCTCTGCCCCTTCCCTGCTTGCTGTCTCTCTCAAAATGAATAAATAAAAACTGAAAAAATAGATGTTAAACTACAAAATTGGAAACAAATTTAAAAATCTTTGATCTTGATTATTTCCTCCCAAATATTTACTGTGCAAGCCTCAATATATAAAACATAAGAATGTATTTAAGGGAAGAAAATTTACCATTCCATTGCCTGACACGTCAGCTAATTTCATTTTCCCAGTTTCCTTCCAGATCTGTTTATGTATATTCTTACAGAGCCATCATTCTAGTGTGGATATAATTTTATACTTGCTTTTTCACTTTCCTTTTTTATATGACTGTATATAATCTTCATGACGTTTTTTAATTTTAATTTTTTTAATGCCTTATTTAAAGTTCCTTTGCCATACATGGCCATTGCTCTAAGGTTGGCCATTTAGATTGATTCAGTGTTTCCTTATTATAAATAGTACTGTAATCAATGGAGAACTTTTTTCATCTTTTGAATTAATGAGGATTAATTCCTAAGAATGCATATACTTTTATTGCCCCTTAAGGATTATTATGAAATTAATTTTTTTAAAGAAATGCACCAGTTACTACGGCCACCAACTGAGTGGCTGTTAGTTCCACTGCCACCTCTCCAGATTAGGATTTTATCATTTTTTTTAATGGTTATTTATTTTGAGAGAGAGTGCGCATGCATGCAAATGGGCACAGGTGGAGAGAGAGGAAGAGAGAGAATCTCAAGCAGGCTCCACACTCAGTGCAGAGCCCAACCCAGGGCTCCATTTCCTGACCCTGAGATCATGACCTGAGCCAAAATCAAGTCGGACGCTTAACGAACTGAGCCACCCACGCGCCCCATGATTTTATAAATTTTTAATCGCTGCTTTAATAGATACAGAATGGTAGAGCCTTGTTTAATTTAGAATTCTCTGATCACAAGTAGGATTGAATATACTTCCAAATGGCATCTAGTTACTGGTTGTCTTCATTCTTGTGTTGATTGTCAGTTGAGACCGTATCGTTTTTAACTTCTCTGTACGCCACAGTCTTTCTTTGTAAATTTCGGTCCTATTCAGGTGAATGGTGAAGACTTTGTTTTTACAATTAAATTTAATTATAATTTAATGCCTAAGATTCTCTCTCTCTCCTCCTCCCCCCTCTCCTTCACTTGCATGCTCGCTCGTTCTCAAATAAAAATAAAGTATAATTTAAGAAACCAGTGTGATGACCCTGGGGACTGGTATAGCCTGGAACCCAGGCAAGTAAAATGGCATACAGTCCAGATCTACTGGCAAGGGAAGTAATGTCGCTGTCTCTCTTATATTCAGTCTGTAGTACTTTGTCCAAAAAGATGAAGACTTAAGCTGTCAAAAATATGTGACTGTATCCCCTTTTAATCTTTGCAGAATTGTATCAAGTTCCATTCATTGGTGTGACAGTGCCCATCATGTGGTTCTACCTCCTCATGAATGTCGTCACTCAGTATCCTTTGCACCCTCTGCCCTGTGCTCTTTGTGTCATTTCGACATAAGGAGGTTTGTTCTCCTCCTGGGGCGGTGACGTGAGTTTCGTTTCTGCCTTGATCTGTACTGCAGGAGACAGAGATGCCCACCCAGTGTGTGCCTTTGGGGAAGGCCGAAGAGGTGATAGTGCCGTGGGGGGTCAGCAAGTCACGGGCACCGTAAAAGGCAGTGCTCTGGGTGGAGAGGAGAAACCAATGGACGATTAGGTATTAGTATGCGACATGGATGCCCCGAGACTTCGAGGTTTTCAGTAGCCTAGGATAGTTCACAAGCTGCCACAAAATTCTACAAGAAATTTCAAACTAATTAAAGCCTAAGTTTTTAAACGGCTCTCTTGAACGACCTTAAGCACATTATAAAAATCGTTAAGTCTTTGAAACAATGAAACAGAGGGAGATTAAGGTCATTCCTCTGAAGTCACCTCAGAGATTTGCCCGCAGAGTTCCTTTTCGGACAAGTAGGTAGAAAGGCTGGGGACCAGGTCCTATCAAGTAGGTTTGCTGACCTTTCCTGAAGGTGTTACCTTCTGTCACTGCATAGGAGGGGACCCTCACTGGAAACCGTGTGAAGAGTTCAGGACAAGAATTCAGGCCTTCAGGCAGTTTCAAGTGACGATCCACAGACGCACGTAGGCCGTTCATTCTGCAGGATGTTCTCAGGAAGAGCCTCAGAGCAGCCCTAACCATCCCCGTGTTTTCTGGTTCTTAGAATACGAACATTTAAACCATGCCAGGAGGTTCCCCCTGGTGTTCTCTTGGTAGTCTACAGAAAACCACCTTAACCCACCCCTCCAGGTATGTGTGCATCCGGGGTGTCTTCATTCTCACCACGGAATGCGCCTCCCTTACCGTCACCCTCGTCGTGACTCTGCGCAAGTTTGTCAGCCTCATCTTTTCCATCTTGTACTTCCAGAACCCCTTCACTCTGTGGCACTGGCTGGGTACCTTGTTTGTCTTCATCGGGACCCTCATGTACACAGAGGTGTGGAACAACCTAGGGACCACGAAGAGCCAGCTTCAGAAGGAGGACAAGAAGAACTGAGGTCCGCCTGGCTCAGAGAGACTGGAGTCAGAGTGTGCTGGGGTCTGCTGAAGGTCTGGCTGCCATTTCACTTTCGTTAATGCCGAAGTATCGAACCACCCATGTACCAGAGAATCCTCAGAACGAGGGACTTCTCAGATTTCTTACGGCTGTACAGACCAACGTTCGTGGACTCCCCATGGACACTCCACAACCCCAAAATAGAAATAGGAACAGTTCTCTACTATGGAACAGCCGGTTGGCTTGTTGTTTGTTTACCAGAATATTTAGTCCTATTACTTGTTTATTGAATTCCGAGTCCCCAGAGCTACTAGTTTTATATCCGTGGTCTCAGGCAAGATTATGTCTTGTTGCTATTCTGATGATTTCTCTGTCCTACAGTCATTATCATCGTGTGGCCTCGTCCCTTTTTTCCAGTCACCCTTCCCCCAACCCCTCCCCCAATCCCAGCAGCACTTTCAGCCAGTCGCCGGCTCCAGGGGTCGCCATCGAAATGACTGAGGGGCCAGGTGGATGGAGATACCAGGGACAGTGGCCTCGGAAGGAAGCGGCTGTCCCTGTGAGCCGAGGCCTGGTAACCCTGGAGCAGGACTGACGGGAATCCTTTCCCACAGCTTTTTTTTTTTTTTTTGCCTACGCATAAGTCTTTGGCTTTCTGTGCTTAAACCTGCGGCCTATCTCTGTGGCACAGAGTTATTAAGAAGGAACGGTGGTGTGTGAATCGGCAGGGACGTTCTCCCCCAGTCTTGTACGCGAAGCCCGTCAGCCCAGGGACGCGGTGGTGACGCCAGGATGGCGGGGAGCAGCCGGCGCTCGTCAGCGCCCAGAGAGCCACGGCTCCCCTCTGGGCAGAGCCTGCGCGTTAGTGTTGGAAAGACTTCGTCACCAGAGGAATTCAGCTCTGCCGGTCAGTCTGAGAGCACCCCGGTCCGTCAGGCCAAGGACGGACCAGTAGGTGGTGGACGTAGGGGTATAAATCAGGTCAAATCGCAACTAAATTCAGAAGGTTTGGGTTTTTTTTTTCTTCTATGAGGTATCTTAATGTTCTTGATGGGTGTTTGCGGGGGCTGGGGAGGTCACGTGTTTTACCCCGCGGAGAAACACGCCCCCCTTTGGCCAGTCGTTTCCTCCCTGGGATAGTTTTGAGAAAGAGGAACAGTGCGAATGCGGCGGGTGTAGGGGTGCGCGCTCGTGTAGTCTGTGGGACGATATTGGAGAGAAGAGCGTGAAAGTGTGCTCTTGCATTTCCTTGTTCTCCGCTCAGCCCAGACCTTCATTCCCCCCCCACCCCCCCACCCCCGCGCGAGCACATGCTCTTCTCTTGCTTGCACACAAAGGCCTTTCGTTTCTTTTCTGGGCGCAGAGCGTGTCCTTCCATTGCGCGGTGGCTCGCCGGGCCCGCTTGGCTCACGCTGTGGTGCGGCCCGTTTCCTCCTCCGTCTGCGGCTGTTCTCTGCGGGGGGTGGGGCGAGAGAAGTGTTCTAGAACCTCTGGGTAGCTCTGGGGAAGTAAAGTAAGCTGCCTCGTTTGTTCCATGAAATGTGGATACTGTTTCTCCATCCCAGTCACAGGGTTTTCAGACTGATCTGTTCTGGACACGGACAACTTGGCAGGGGTGATGGTTTCTTCTAAAAGGTGGTGAATTTGGTATGAACCCATTCACAGGATTAAAAGGCATTTTCTTTGAAATACAGAGCTCCTCAGACGGATGGTGCTATAAATAGCATGTGTTCAACATCCTCTTAAAAATAAAAGCTACTTTTGTAAAAAAAAAAAAAAAAAAAATCACTTCATAGAAGAACCTGCCCCTGGGGCCTATTGGATTGCTACATATTTGGCGTCTTAACAGGCTGGGACCTTATATAACTTAGTGTCATCCTTTCTATGTTGATGAAAATTTTTAGTAATCGAAATGTATTGGTGGACCCAGAGAGCATTTAACTGGGTCTATTAGGTTTTAGATTCTGGTTTTAAAGAGTATATGTTCCTCTCAGTGTGAACACCTCTGCTGGTTTTATTAACACGAGGTTATAAATGGGCAGATTAAGGCACTCATACAATAAAATAGAACACACATAAGAACACAATGTCTGAAATGCCCTGTGAGTTGATTTTTCTGTCTAGTGGCCAGAATGTATAAAATATGTGTCTAATGGACACTAGTTAATACTTTCATGAGCTTTTTTTTTTTTTTGACCATTTATTTCTATTAGATAACTGGCTTTTCAGTCCAGTTGAAATTAATTTCAACTTGTATTAAAAGGGGAAATAAACCATTTTGTAGAAAACCAGACCCATGTAACTGGAGGAGAAATGTCTGTTAAATGCTTCTCTTCTTTCTCTGGGTCAAGACGATGTAACTTTGTACCCCACAGATAATTTGTTTACAAAAGAGATTGGTGTTTAAGACATCAGAACTCTGTTAGAGCAGAGATCAAAAAGGAAAACACTAGTGAGAAAGTGGAGTGGTGTGTGTGTGCACATACCTGTGTACCCATTTAACACCTTGACTGGTATATAGTAACAGGAGAAAATGGTAGATAATGAATTAATGTCATGTCTGTGTAGCCTTTACCACAATTCTGTTGTCACATAAATGCTGTCTTTTTTACTTTTTATTTATTTTTGATCCTTTGGTTCTGTTGGATGAAAAGGAAAATAATCATTAATGTCCTTGGTAAGTTTCTATCAAGTTTTAAAGTATTTGGACATAATCTCGTTTTTTCCCCCTTCTTCCTGCCCAGTTATCCAAGATGAAATGCTACAGTACTGTATTCTTCTGGGAAGATTAACTGACATTTTTTAAGGATTCTAATATCTTGGGGTCATTTCTTGAGGACTTTTTCTCCCTTCTGCCCTATTTTTCACTCCTCAGCGCCACCTCCAGTTTCTTCACTGCGACCTCTGTTCACTTCTGTAGTTTTCTACTGAGCAATACCTATAACCTTGTATCTGTTTATGCCTCTATTCTTTGGGGCCTCTCAGATGGTTCTGTGGATTTTTACCAGGTATTTACATCTGTGTAGCATGTATTTTGTTATACATTGTTAGCTGCATTGATACTTGCAGTGTGAGAATACCTGGCCCATATGTGAGTATATGTACGGTTAAGTCTGAACATAGGGTTAATGTGAAAAATGTTTATATATTTTGTTATCTCAAACTGGGGCTGAGAGTATTAACTACCATTCCCTTTGACGCTTGGAAAATAATTTTGCTTGCTCTTTTCACCCCACCTTGAGCTGACTTTATTCAACAGTGCCAAATGCCTATGGGGAGGGGAGGTGGAAAACCTCAGGAATTATTCAGTCTATGAGTTAGCTGTGGGCGGGTGGACCAGTTGGTATGTCAGAGCGAAGGGGAGGAAGAAATTTTCCTCTGTCCAAGGTTCTTCCAGTTGTACGAGAAATTAAATTTACAGGAAACAAAAAAAAATCAGTTTTATTTTGTGCACACAGTACCCATAAGAAACTGAGACCAAAGAAAAGACCAGAGCAGGCATTTTAAAAAACATATACATTTTAGACAGTAAATCAATCTTGATAGGAAAAGAAAATGGATGTTTGGGAGCATTAGTAAGGTTTTGGAATATGGTTACGTAACAAAGTTTGTTTCTACAGCTTGCTTGGTTTTTTTGTGTTTTGTTTTTTTAATGTTTATTATTTTCAAGAGAGACACAGAATCGGAAGCAGGCTCCAGGCTCTGAGTCCAGGCTCTGAGCTGTCAGCACAGAGCCCAAAATGGGGCTTGAACCCACGAGCCACGAGATCATGACCTAAGTCAAAGTCGGATGCTCAGCGACCAAGTCACCCCTCTTAGTTTGTCTTTTGGGGTGCCGGGGCGGCTTAGTTGGTTAAGCATTCGACTCTTGATTTTGGCTCAGGTCATGGCCTCACGGTTCATGAGTTCGAGCCCTGCATTGGCTCATGTGAGAAATTTATTTTCTTTGAAAAGGCAGAGGAGGGTCTGAGTGTCCTTGTACTGGCTGTTTTCCACACAGCTTCAATTCAAAATGGCCAGCATGCCGCTGTGGTATTTGAGGGTGGCCTGTCCAGGGCCCCCACCCTTCTTCCTCTGAAACTACCTGGCAAGTATCACACAGTAAGAGTTGAGTTGGGGGCACCTGAGTGGCTCAGTTGGTTAAGCATCTAACTCGACTTCAGCTCAGGTCATGATCTCATGTTCGTGAGATCAAGCTCTGAGCATGGAGCCTGCTGAAGATTCTCTCCCCAGGCCCTCCCCTGCTCACACAGTCTTTCTCTCTAAAAAAAAAAAGTCGAGCTGGTAGGTTGTTCTGTCTCTGAGTTCTTGACTGGTCAGTTGAGTTAAACTCATTTCAGGAGGTGGTGATGTGTCCTCAGAGTTAGTCCAGTGGTTCAAATCAGGTAATGAATAAAAGCCATTCCTGTGGAAACAAAAGCAATGGTTAATGATGGTATCAAATTATAAACCACTTTCTGAGGGTAGCCAGTCAAGTGGACTTCCGGGTGGCAGGCAGTGGCAACCTGACATGTATTCTTGGTCTGTAATTTGAATGTCTGTGTCGATTTTTTTGAGTAGCCCATAGGGCAACAGGCATGGCGAATGTCTGCATATGAGCTGTTGTGATATTCGGCGTGCAGGGCTTCAGGAAAAAGGGCAGTTTTAATTATCAAATTATGCCAAGTAAAAAGATGGGGAGAAAACCAGGAGAAATCAGGATCTCATCCAGTTTATAATGAAATGTATTAGAATATAATATTCACAAAGGTATGTCATTAAAACAATTTTTCCCTTTATAATCACACTTTTTTACCAAAGATAGCCCAATTAAAAGTTGCCGAATAAGTCTAGTTTTTTAAAACTTGGTCTGATTAAGTGCATCAAAACTAGTGATTGAATCCATAGGCTCTTCCAGACTGAACTTTAACAGCCTCTCAAGGTCAGAAGCCAAGCCGAACACCTGCCACAGACTTCGCCTGAAAGGCACGTAGATTTATTAATTACTTCTCAAGGTGCAGGTTCTTGCACCTGCCTGGAAGTGGCCTTCTCTGTTCACCTGGTAAGTCTGCTGGGAACCCTGTAAGCAAGGTATCGAGCTATTTTTTCTAAGGGGCTTTATTGGTTCCATATAGCCAATCATAGTTGCTTAAGCCATCTGGTTATATCTGATTTATGCATGTCTCCTTCAAATATGGCATTCCAGTCAAAGCCTTGGCAATATAACCAGTGTTTCTGATTGTGTCCTGTTCTTATTGAACTTATGCAGATGAATGTATGTATTATGAAAATATACAGAGGTTTTTTGACTACTGAAGGGATCAGGTAGGGAGAAAAAATATCTTTGTGAAACAAAACATTTATCAGATTGCTGTAAGTTATAGTTATCTTAAGAGAAAAAATTTCCTTAAATTTCTTTTCATCTGGAAAAACAAATTTTTAAAAATTATAATCCTCATTTCAGTCAGTCTCATGTTTTGCTTAAATCTAGTTCTTTCATTAGTCTTAATCCAGTTCAGTTGTGTGATCTTCATATTATCAGAAACCTGTATTTAGATTTCTTTCCAGGAGTATCAGCGCAGATAGACACATTTGCAGGAGGCGGTGTAACTACATCTAAGGTATGAGTGTTGTAAATGACACAAGACTTACAATCTGAGTAGAGTACATTACAATGCAATTGACAAGGAAATCTAGTTATTTCTGTGACCCACAACATTTCAAGATGAAAATATTACAGGACAGAACCTTATTTCTAGGAGTTTCATACAGTTTTTATTATCTGTACATAAATATATAATCTGAGAGGGTTTAGTATCACTCATTTCAAAGCATTGCACATGTAACTCGACAAGCTTAATTAGTGTCATCTCTTTTTTAAAATAAGGAAACCAACTGTTTTGAAATACACCATGGGCCCTCTGGAATATTTTGGTTAGATTGTGATGAAAAGACTTTTTAGAATTTGATTTTGGGACGTTTGTACATTTTATTAAATAGGATAACCAAAGTGACAGTAAAAGATTTTAAAGGCAAACACAGGAGGTTACATAATTGTGAGCAAAATTTGTTATCAAGATCTGATAAAAACATGGATTACGGTTTGCTTTTCAAGTTTTGTTTATAATTTTTGTTTATTTTTGTGAGAGGGGCAGAGAGAGAGGCACAGAGCCCGACATGGGGCTTGAACTCACAAACCGTGAGATCATGACCTGAGCCAAAGTCACATGTTCAACTGACCAAAACTTTTTAATGTTAAATTTATTCTAAAGTTTTCCTTCAACAAAACTCATACCATTTTCTTATTAAAAACAATTTCCTTATACATAGAATTGTTTCCCTTACTTTGGGGTAGCTTTAATTCATTAATTTGGATTCTTAACACTTACGGTTTAGTTTTCACTAGAAATTAAAGTTTAAGTGAAGTTTGCGAAGTAGGAAAACCTTGACCTCACCTTCTGCGTGGACACAGCGAATCTATACCTACGTGTGGAGCAGTTCCTCCTGGAGGGCTGACTAGACAGCTTCTGCAAAAGAGAGAGGGGTGGGGGTTCCCAGTTACCGTGTCTAACAGTGTAAACTGTAGTGGGGAGGGATGAAATTGAGGGACTGTGAGCAGATTTATCTGCTCTGGGATACAGATAGAAAACCCATGGTTTTAAAAGGGCAGTTACAATATAAGGGAACAGTAGGGGGCCTGCCACCTGGGGCAGGAAACAGACATCCAGATCCAAGAGGCACAGAATGCCCCAAACGAGATGGACCCAAGGAGGTCCACGAGACACAATTAAAATGTCAAAGATTAAAGGTAGAGAATCTTAAAAGGAGCCAAAGAGAAGGCAACTAGTTACATATAAGAGAACCCCCATAAGGCTGATTTTTTTTTCAGCAGAAAATTTGCAGGCCAGGAGGGAATGGCCTGATACATTCAAAGTGCTGAAAATAAACAAACCTACAGCCAAGAGTACCGTAGACAGCAAGACTGTCATTTAGAATTGAAGAGAGAGAAAACAAAACAAAAATTCCCAAAGGAGTTTATCACCACTAAATTGGCCTTAGAAGAAAAGTTAAAAGGAGAGTGTAAAAGAAAAGACTATAATTAGAAGAAAATTATGAAAGGGAAAACATTTCACAAGTAAAAGCAAATATACAGTAATAGTACTATATCAATCACTTATAAAGCTAGTAGGATTAAAAAAGATAAAATCAGTTATGTCTAAGAGTTAGATTATTACAATATGTACTGGAAACAGGGAGGGGGTGTAAAACAAGTTCCTTTAGAATGTGTTTGAGGGGCGCCTGAGTGGCTCAGTCGGTTGAGAGGCCGACTTCGGCTCAGGTCATGATCTCGCGGTCTGTAAGTTCGAGCCCCACGTCGGGCTCTGTGCTACCGGCTCAGAGCCTGGAGCCTGCTTCGGATTCTGCGTCTCCCTCTCTCTCTGCCCTTCCCCTGCTCATGCTCTGTCTCTGTGTCTCTCAAAAGTAAATAAACGTTAGAATGTGTTTGAACCGAGCAACAATCAACTTAATACAGACTTAGATATTTAGGATGTTATATATGAGCCTTATGGTAACCACGAACCGAGATCTCTGATGCATAACACTAAAGAAATCATCACTCACGAGGAAAGAGAAGTACACCCAGAAAACAATGAACAGAATGGCAATAAGTGCACACCTGTTAATAATTACCTTAAATATAAACGCTCCAACCAAAAGACATAGGATGACAGAATGGATAAAACCACCGGACCCCTCTCGATGCTGCCTACAAGAGACTTCATTCAGACCAATTACAGACTGAAAAGGGATGGAAAAAGATATATTCCATGCAAATGAAAGGGAAAACACTGGGATAGCAATATTTAGACTAAAACAGACTTTAAAACAAGGACTCTAAAAAGAGACAAAGGCATTATATAATGATAAAAGGGATCAATCCAATAGGAGGATATGATATTTATAAATATCTATTCACCCACCATGGGAGCACCTAAATACATAAAGCAAATATTAACATAGAGGGCAGAAATTGACAATAATACGAGTAGGGAGCTTCATTCAATATCCCAATTACATCAATAGATCATCCAGACAGAAAATCAATTAGGAAAAGTAGCTTTGAATGATGACCCATTAGATTGGATGGACTTTACACATATGTACAGAACATTTCATCCAAAAACAACAGAATACACAGTTTTTAAGTACACATAGAACATTCACACTAGACCCAGAATAGATCACACTAGACCACCAAACAAATCTTAATAAATTTAAGAAGACTGAAATCATACCAAGCATCTTTTCTGGCTGAAACAATATGAAACTAGAAATTACAAGATTGGCAAAAAACATAAGCACATGGAGCCTAAACCTGTTACTAACTAACCAGTGAGTCAGTGAAGAAATCAAAATTGAAATTAAAAAATGGAGACAAATGAAAATGAAAACAGTCCAAAATCTTCAGGACACAGTGAAAACACTTTTAAGAGGGAGATTTATAGCATTAGAGCCTTACCTCCAGAAACAAGAAAAATATCAAATAAATAATCTAACTTAACAGCTGAAGGAACTAGAAAAAGAACATTAACAAAGCCCAAAGTTAGGATGAAGGAAATAATAAAGGTCATAGTGGAAATAAGTGAAATTGAGAGTAACAAGATAAAAAAAGATCAAGAAAACCAAAGATAAACATAACTGATAAACCTTTAGCCACATTCATCAAGAAAAAAAAAAGATTGAATAAATAAAATGAGAAATGAAGTAACATAGGACATCACAAAATTACAAAGGATTATAAGAGGCTACAAAATATGCCAACAAATTGGACAATCTAGAAGAAATGTATAAATTCTTAGAAGTATACAGTCTTCCAAAAGTTCAGAAGCAATAGAAAATCTGAATAGACCAATCACAAGTCATGAAATTGAATGGGCAATCAAAAAACTCTCAAAAATCCAGGAACTGATGGCTTCACAGATGAATTCTGCCAAACATTTAAAAAAGAGTTAATGTTCTCTTCAAACTATTCCAAAAAACAGTAGAGGAATGAAGGCTTCCAAATTTATTTTACAAGGCCAGCATTACCCTAATGCCATCAGACAAAGATGCTGCAAGAAAACTGCAGGCAAATATCCCTGATAAACATAGATTCAAAAATCCTCAACAAAAGGGGCACCTGCTGCTCAGTGGTTGAATGTCCAACTCTTGATTTCGGCTTACGTCATGATCCCAGGGTCATGGGATTGAGCCCTGCCTCAGGCTCTGTGCTGAGCATGGAGCCTGTTTAAGATTCTCTCTGCCCCTCTCCCAAGCTTGCATGCTTTCACTCTCTAAAAAAACAAAAGAACCTCAACCAAATATTAAATTCAACAATACATTAAGAGAATCATTTCATGATCAACTGGAATGTATTCCAGGACACAAGTATGGTTCAATATCTGCAAAGCAGTCAATGTGATACATGACATCAACAAAATGAAGGATAAAAACCATATGACCATCTCAAGAGATGAAAAAAAAAAAAAGCATTTGACAAGATTTAACAAAACGCTTTAGAGGAAACCAGCTCAGGTCATGATCTCAGTTCATGAGTTCAAGCTCTGCATTGGGCTCTCTGTTGCCAGTACAGAGCTCACTTTGGATCCTCTGACACCCCCCCCCCAACTCTCTCAAAAATAAACAAACATTAAAATATAATGAGGAAAAGTTTTCAGCTAACAGCTTTTCCTCTAAGGTGAGGAACAAGACAAGGGTGGCTATCTACTCTAACCACTTTTACTCAACATAGTACTGAAAGTCCTAGCCATAGCAATCAGACAAAAAGAAATAAAAGGCATCCAAATTGGTAAGGATGCCTTTAAGTTAAATAAGTAAAACTTCAACTATTTGTTGATAACATAATACTATATATATAGAAAACCCCAGGGCACCTGGGTGGCTCAGTCAGTTAAGCATCCGACTCGATTTTGGCTCAGGTCACGATCTCTCAGTTTGTGAGATCGAGCCCTGCGCATCAGGCTCTGTGCTGACAGTGTGGAGCCTGCTTGGGATTCTCTCTTTTCCTCTCCCTGCCCCTCCCCCTGGTCATGCTAGCTCTGTCTCTCTCTCTCGAAATATATAAACTTAAAAAAAAAAAGACTCCATCAAAAATTCAGTAATATAAAATTAATATACAGAAATCTTTCATTTCTGTACACTTAATAGTGAAATAGAGAAAACAATTGCATTTATAGTTGTACCAGAAGGAGTAAAACACCTAGGAATAAACTTAACCAAGGAGGTGAAAGATTGATGCTCCGAAAACTATAAAATATTGATGAAAATATTAAAGATGTTACAAACAAACGGAAAGATATTCCATGCTCATGGAATGGAAGAACCAGTGTTGTTAAACTGTCCATACTATCCAAAGCGATATACTGACTTAATGCAATCTTTATCAAAACACCAATAGCATTTTTCACAAAACTAGAACAAATAATAGTAAAATTTGTATGGATTCACCCAAGACCCTGAATAGCCAAAGCAATCTTGAGAAAGAACAACAAAATTAGTGGTATCAGATTCCCAGATTTTAAGATACACTACAAAGCCATAGTAATCAAAACAGTATGATACTGACACAAAAATAAACACATAGGTCAGTGGAACACAATAGAGAGCCCAGCAATAAACACATGTTAATACGGTAAGTTAACTTACAACAGAGGAGGCAAGGATATACAATGGGGAAACTACAGCCTCTTCAATAAATGGTGTTGGGAAAACGGGCTAGGTATATGCAGAAGAATGAAACTGAACCACTTTTATACTGTCCGCAAAAATAAACTCAAAATGGTTTGAAGACCTAAATGTGAGACCAGAAATAGTAAAACTCCTTAAAACATAAGCAGTAATCTCTTGGATGTTGATCTTAGCAGCGTTTTTCTAGGTATATCTCTTCAGGCAAAGGAAACAAAAGCAAAATTAAACTATTGGACTATACCAAAATAAAAAGCTTTTGTACAGTCAAGGAAACCAACATAAACATCAACATAAAAAAGGCAACTCATGGAATGGGAAAAGGTATTTGCAACTGATAGATTAAGGATTAATATACAAAATATATAAAGAGATTATTATATAACCTTACATTCCCTCCAAAATAATCTGATTAAGAAATGGGGAGAACTTGAATAGACTTTTTTTTTCCAAAGAAGACATTCAGATGGCCAACAGACACATGAAAAGATGCTTAATATCACTCATCATCAGGAAAATGCAAATCAAAACTGCAAGGAGATATCACCTCACACATGCCAGAATGGCTAGAATCAAAAAGACAAGGGAGAACGAGTGTGGGTGAGGGTGTGGAGAAAACGGAGTCCTTGTCCACTGTTGTTGGGAATGTAAATTGGTGCAGCCACTGTGGAAAACGGAATGGAGCTTCCTCAGGTTTGGTAATTCCTTTTTATGATGACACAAAAGACACAAAGGAAGATAGTGACAGTCTCTTAGAGGAAACGGAGCAGTAAAACCCCACCAAGAGGAGCTGGGCCCAAGGAACCAGTTCCACAGTACTTTCTCCTGCTAATCTAAATTTAGAAAGCGAAATAAAGATCCTCACCACTCTCGCTCCATCAAACTCTATAGACAGATTCTGGGAGGCTGAAGTGGTAAGAAGACTTACTTACCTTCTGCCAGCTGGGGCAGATGTCCCAAGATCTCGAAGCTGCAGAATCTTTGCAGCAAGTGTCCAGTGGATGGATCTCACCAACGGAAGAGGAGGAAGACATTTTCTTCAGTCCGAGGTTCTTCTAGCTGGACTCATAATTAAATTCATGTGAGACAGATTAAAAGGAGAAAACCAACATTTTATTTTGTGCAGAGACCCGCTAATGAAACCGAGGCCTAAAGAAATGAGCAAGGCAGGGAGTTTTTATACATTTCAGACAAAGACTAAATCTGTGAGAAATTGACAGGTTATAGAAAACAGATACTTAGGGGTTTTAGTATGGAATTCTAAGTGGAATTTGCGCTGAAGATTAGTCCAAAAAAAAAAGTTTATTTCTACAGCTTTCTTTGCTACAAAGTGCCTGTCTCTGGCGATAAGGATGTCTTTAAGAAGACATTCTTCGTGCAGGGAGGGTGCTTCTCATATGGGAGATTTATTTTCTGCTTTCAGGGGGACCAAGGAGGGTCTGAGTGTCCTTGCACTGATGCTGTTCACTGAGTAGCTTCAATTCAAGATGATTAGTATACCAGTGTGGTTGGTACCTTACAGGTGGCCTGCCCTTGGCCCCTGCAGGGGAATGTGACAAAGACCTGAGAAGATGCACAAATACACATTGAGAAGATGTTGATCATAGAGATTGGAAATCAAGATCCTACATTTGTTGTAGGTTGTTTCTTTTTGGCTTGCAGTAAATAGAATTATGACTAATTCTGCCTTAGATAAACAAAGCGTTTGGGTCTCAATAGCTTTATTCTGGAATATAAGAGATCTTATCGGTGACAGCACATTCTTAGGTTGAAACTACTGTAAATGTAGATAAAATCTATTAGTATATTATTATTGAAGTGACATTTCAAAATGAGTATAAACGAGGGGTACCTGGCTGGCCCAGTCAGAAGGATGTGACTCTTGATCTCAGGGTCATGGGTTCGAGCCTGATGTTGGGTGTAGAGATTACTTAAAAAAATGAAAAAAAATCTGGGTGCCTGGGTGGCTCAGTTGGTTAAGCACCAAGTTCGGCTCAGGTCATGATCTTATGGTTCGTGAGTTCAAGCCCTACATCAGGCTCTGTGCTGACAACTCAGAGCATGCCTGGAGCCTGCTTTGGATCCTATGTCTCCCTCTCTCTCTGCCCCTCCCCTGCTTGCTGTCTCTCTTCAAAAATAAACATTAAAAAAATTTAATAAAGAAAATATTTAAGACAAAATGAGTATAAACAATATTTGTAAGTAAAAATTAGTCATAAGCACTGGAAGATATTCAGTACGTACCAACCTATGGTGGAGGCTTTGTAGTGTGCTCTTTCTAGCAGCTTCCTGCCCATAGACACTACAGCGAAAGGAGGCACCAGGGATCACATCGTCTCCAGTTCTGTAGTGCCAGCCCTAGCCCAGTGTCTGACTTGCATTCAGAGAATAAATTAATGCTCGCCAAGATCTTTTTCCATCAAATTTCTGAGAAACCATCTGTTGGTCCCTGATACGTGTTCCCACTCTTCATTAGCTGGTTGGCAAGAAAGCAAATAAGAGGAAACCTTTCTAAGATTGATTTATAAGATTTCTAACATTTCGAAGAAGGAATGGAGGACCGAGCCGAGGGAGTGCCGACTGCCTGGTGGTGGCCGGGTGGGGAAGAGCACTGTGTATTTAGCATCGTTTGATCCTCGGGCAAGGAGAGGCCTCTCAGGGCGGCATTAGAGAGTCTCAAGGTTTTGAAGTCGGCCGCCTGGGGTGAACCCTACATCTTCAGAACCGGTATCGGCTGATGCCAGAGCTCAGTGTCTATTTGTCTGTTCTCAGCACCATTCTGAGACACCTCCCCTGAGCTTTACCTACTTAAATCGTTAACCATTCTACCAAATAGCCTCAATTTGAACCAAGTGAAGCAGGCTGCAAGGGTCCCAGAGATGGGGAGGGGGAGACACTTGGTCTACATTTAAAAGAAATAAGACCTGTACCTTTTAAGGAAAAAAAAAGTTGTAATAGTTCATTGGCTTATTGAATTATTTATATCTTTTGAGATGGGAGAAGATGCCTGTGAACCAAGGAGAGGAGGGGGGGGTTCATTGTCCGGACCACTCTCAGTCACGGCTCATTTCTGTGCTAGCTCCTCTCACCCAGAGAACGGCATCAAAATAGGGATGATTTCTAAAGTGAGATTTCTGAACAAATTATGCGGAGGAGGGGCGGGAAGGGACAGTGGGGATTTCGTTTATCCAGCCTCTTCACTCTTGGTTCAGTATCCGGCCTTCGGAACAGAGACCGGGGGAGAAGAGGCCGCGTGCCAGGAGGGTTATGCAGAAGGCCTAAAGACCTTAGTTCGTATTCAGATTTCGAGCTTGTAAATATCAAACACCGGCTTCCAGCCTTATGAGTTAAGAGTTACTTGTGCAGAGAGTGAAGGAGGAGAGGGAAATTTTGTAGAATAAAATATTTTGCCAAACTGAATGGGTCTTTTTACCATGATTTCTGATGAAGAGCAATTTTCTACTTTCTGCAACAACTTCCCAGACACCTGGTTTTTATCTTGACTTGTACATTGTTTCTTAATAAAGGTGATACATTTCTTGCAGGTGTTTCCCATCACCATTACCTTTCAAGTGCTCTGTGCTGTTTCAAAAAGCTCTCCAATTTTGGCCTTGGATGGTGCCCGTACATTTTACTACAAACGGTTGTAAGCAACCTGTCTTCCTAATGCTGAACAATCCTAACCCACTTCTCAGGCTACGGGGCTGTTTCTACTTCACAAATTCAAGAAAGAGCAGCCTACTTTTGGGGGGTTTTAGAGGCTCGTGGCAGCAAGGTGCTGTAGCCAATCTCTTCAGTCCTCCGCTTTCACAGGACCACACTGATTTTTGTCATGCCGCAATGGCCAGTTCTCGGTCTCCGATCTCTTGCTTATAAATAAATCCTAACTGTGAAAGCAATTTCAAAGCAGCTGGCCACACCTATTTTTAATGTTACTTAGTAGCCCCTATATCCAGAACACTGAAAGCAAAAACAAATGCACTAAATACAGTCTGATTAAAATTCATCCCTTCAAGGGGCACCTGGGTGGCTCAATCGGTTAAGCATCCGACCTCGGCTCGGATCATGGTCTCGAGGTTCACAGGTTTGAGCCCTGTGTCAGGCTGGGCCCTGACAGCTCAGAGCCTGCTTCAGGTTCTGTGTCTCCCTCGCTCTCTGCCCCTCCCCTTCTCTGTCTCTCTCTCAAAAATAAACATTTTAAAAAATTCATCTCTTTGGAAACCACCACACGTATCAGAAGGACGCAGCTTCTGGAAGCCGCTTCAGGCCCAAGTCATACAGGCATAGAGGAGGGTGAACTCTAAGATGTGACGAACCACAAGCTTCCAAAAAAATAACCCTCGGGTGACAAAAATCATCGTTAAGTTCAACTCCTGAGCTCCCTGTGTGTCTCCCCCGCGGCGCAGTCGTCTACAGCAGAGCTGCGGCACGGGCGCACCGGCAGTTTCGTTGCAGATAACACAGCAGCAGCCCAGTCTGAAGACCTCTCGTTTCATGAGGGCTGGAGCACATAGGTGGATGGCAGAAAAGATCCAGTGTGTTTGTCCCTGTCTGACCTTCGGCGTTCAAACAACCATCACAAATGAGCACGGATCAATGACCTGAGCGTGTACTAATGTCAAAACTCATAAAAGAAAAACGGGGCACATCTGGCTAACAGTGAAAGCTTTTTGGTGATGTTCTTTATCTGCAAATTAACTTAATAAAATCCTCCCATCATTAAAATTAAGTTATGTTCATGTCTGATTGTTTCTTAATCAGCACTTCCAAGACTTCAGCATCTGGCTTCATTATTGCACGTGACTCTGGTGCACAGATGCATTCTGAAGCTGAGGGAGCTTATGATGATAATTATTGGAGTTTTATTATTTCCTGTAATCGCTTCAAATGAAGTTTACTGCATGAACATATTCCGTTCATGAAGGCCACACATCTGTATCAATTTCCCAGGGTCTTTAACATTGTCACAACAATGCATTTCATTCTAGCAATTAAACGGAGTGACAGAGTACCGATAGCAAACATACTTACCATGTGCGAGGCACTCTGCTCGACTTAATCCTCATGACGAATCACTGAGGTTAGAAAATTATCCGAGTGGCACATAAGGAAACGGGGGCACAGAGGAACTCACGCCTCGGTTAACCTGTGTGTGTCGGAGCTGGGATTTGAACCCATGAAGGAGGATTCCAGAAAATGCATTCTTAATCCCAGCGTTGTGCCGGCTCCACAATCTTATTAAGAGACTGTTCGGTGTAGACCTCTATCTGCTCAAAGTCAGCAATTGGTCTTGCCTCAGTTCTGCTGCCGATTACCTTAACACGTGTCTTTGAATTCACATCTCAGTCTCTGTCTTTCCCCTGAGAGCTTATGATCCATTCTGTAATGGGAGCGAGAAAATACAAACCAGGAAGTCAGTCGGAAAACAGGACTCTGAACCAGTTCTGGTTCTTACACGTTCATATCGGAGTGTCCCCATTATTCCCGATATCTGAACCGCAGGACTTTCAGGTTAATCAATAATATCGAATATTCAGTATGGACACTTAGGTCATTAAGCCACAAGGCCTTTGTCAACAATTTGCTTAAGTAGCTATAATTTATAGAAGGTTTAAGGTGTGCGTTAATCAAGTTATGTATCGGAAAGCATTTAAATTATGCTATCTCATCTACCTGGATACACGCCATCCTTGAATTATACTTTGATAATAAATTTGCAACCATTACGCAAGGATCATTGCAAGAGTTTTTGTTTTCAGTGACTCACTGCCTGGCACGAGAGGACTGATGCGCTATTCAGTATCCCCGGGACTATCTAATACGCGCCTTTCAAACAAGAAGCGGAGTTTCAGTATTGCTCACATTTTAGTTCTAGAAAACACCGGTCTCTGCAGATGTTTGCACATGGAATTTCAGCAGAAAATGGCAAGTGTCATCCTTTTTACATGGATTTTATCAGGATGAGGGTTAGCTGCATGAAATAGAGACGCAGACCACAGTAACTTAACCTGAGGGCTTATTTTTCCCAGGAGGGAGGCGGGCCGGGGCCGCCGCGGCCCCTCAAGGAGAGCGAGTGGCAGCTGCTGCGAAGTGGCGCGTGTGCGCCGTCCCGCCCGCCCGCCGGCTCTGGCCAGAGGATCCCTTCTCCGCTTCGGTCTCAGCTCTGCCTCCCACATCACACGAGCGCATGTCGTTAGAGGAATCCATCCCACAACACTGCCAGCGAATGTCCTGGGGAACGTGGATTCCAAGACCCCGAAGCCCTCTGGTACAGGGGAGAGGTCAGGATGAGAGAGGCGGGGAGGGCTGCCTTGCTCACAGGCCACCCAGCACAGGCTGCCCCACGGCCAGACCATAAAATAGTAATGTGCAGCTTCCGGCCAAATGACCGAATGCAGCGGCCCGCTTCTGCCTGACAGCGTGGGCTGTCTCTCGTCCAAAGGCGCCGTCTCCGGTTCACTTGGAGTCCCCTTGGCTGTCCCCTAACCCGAAACCCAAGATAAAGCCAACCACCCCGTCTTACGTAAAAAATGACAAGGGTGAGGGATTTGTCACTGATGATAAAATTAGTCTGCTAACGATAATGCACTGATAGAGTCGTAACAACGCAAAGGGAGCAAAATCGGCAGGCTTGTGACAGTCTTCGTTTTAGAACCTGTCCTCGAGGCCACAGTTTTATTTCTTATTCCGCTTCCTGCGCCCTATTCCCTCTGCCTGCTCTCGGCTTCTCAAGGGTCTCTCCTTTTTTGCGATGACTCAGGCCTCACCCCTGCAGTGCCTGGAGCCCATTCCTGCCCGTACTAGGGTGTTGTCTTCCATTAACTTGAACCTCTGGACATGGAAGTACCAAGAAAGTTTCCCAGGGAGCGCCCCGAGTTGCACACATTTCTTACCTCGTGGTATGGCAGGACCCTTGTCAGGATCCAAATTCCCCCAAACGACGGTCGCAGTCCTTTTGACCACTGCCCCGGTGACCTCAGCAGCCAAAAGCGACCAGGTAACATTCTCCACTTCCTGCCCAACTGAACCTCTGTTGCGTCCCTTGGGAAGAGCCTGCCTCCCTTGGAATCTCAAACTTCTAGACCAGCGGCCCTGAAAGCTGGGGAAACAAGAAACACACATTTGGCGGGTTTTGTGAGGGGGTAACGGTGTGGGGCCACATCGCCTCCTTCCCAGTTTTTGGTCCCGGGTTTTCTCTCTGTGGGCGAAAAGGGACCGTCCGCTGCTTATTGGCACAAGCAGACACTGCATCTTGCAGGACAGCAGGCTTTACGTGCTCCTCCAATTCCCGGAGCCCGAACCAGGCAAACCAAGATGCGTCGCCTTCCCGAGATCCTTTTCTTCTGGCCGCCACACAAGCAGCCGGTCTCGCGTGTTCGTTGCTGGTTTAGGCCAACGTGAGGGACACAGAGCCGGCCTGGCTCAGTCTGTCTGCCTCTGGCATCCTCGTCGAACACAGCTCAAACACATGCAAATGAACACACACACAATGTGCAATGTTTCTGGTGTGAATCCCGAACGCTACAAATTCTCTTTTTCTTTTGAAGCCTCCCCATCCCCCGCCCCCCCTTCTCGTTCTTTGGTGGGCCCATTTTACACGCGTTAATTCCAGGAAAAGATGTCATCGAGGGGAGAAAAACAGGTGGAGAAGAAAGGGATGAAAACACTCTCTGACAGTTCACTTCTGTTTTGCAGCTGCGAGGAGAGCTGCAGAGTTGAATTCTGTTACCTCCCTCGACAAGCTAATTAATTCTCCTTTTAAAACAAAACAAAAAACGTCTCCTTCCTTCAATCAGTGTCAACAGCCAATTACAATCTTTCATCACCCAGTGTAATAACACAAATGTCATCAAGGAAGAAAACAGTTGGGCCGACAAGATTAGCGATTCACTCCTTCTTACTCTTGTAAGCACATGGGATGCAGCCGTTTACAATCATGTACGCCCCAGTTTGGCAGTAAATTACCCCATAAAGGCCGCGGGTGAATTCCCCATCGTGTCATGTCTACTTTTGGCACAGAAGCACGTGTCTTCCTGTAGGAGACATGGGATAAATTAAGATCAGCTCCTTAGAGAGCTTTTTCCTCATCCATTAGCCACGGCAGAAGGTTGTTAATTATGGAAAGAGGGGCCTACTTGGGAGAATACAGAACCACGGATGGCATTCAGGGGCCAACAGAAAACCAAGGCATCAGACAGTGACATGAGGTATTTTGCCAGTGACAGATTAGCACTTTGCTGTCCTGTGCTGGAAGACAAAGGGCGTCTTGCCTTGTGGGTATTAAATATTTGTTGACATGATTTGGGGTTTTTATCCCCTGACCCCTGACATCTTGGATGTCAGTGCTCAAAAACCATACTCCCTACCACCCCAGCGGTTGTGAGTGTAACGGGGATGAATTTTAGATCACAGACTGCATTGTGAAAGCACTGTCGCACAGAATTGGTATAAAGGAATTGACTTAAAGAACTGATTCCTAGCCCCATTCCTGTTGGGCTGGTGGGTGTCTCGTTCTCCATCCTGGTTATGGCTCCTGCATCTCCTTGGGGTTGAACAAAGACCCAGGAGGCTTATGTGATGTCTAGAGAATGAATGAGGGAGGGGTTCTGATTTCGGTCCCTCCTTGGGCGTTGGGGTTCCCAAAGCCCAGTGACCCTGCGATGCCAGTGCCTGCCTTGGAAACACTGTCTTCCTTTCCCCTTGGCTGTGTTACTCTTAGTATTCCCCGGGTCCAAATACCTGGATTAACCTCAGGCGGGGAAGCACAGGGCCTGGAGGAGTAATGAAGGAAAAGAAAGGGAAGGCAGAGGCGAACGATGCTCTGTGAAACACTGCGTGCGAGTGCACCTCTTGCTTCTCCCACCTCGGGAGAAGGAAGAGGGCTTGGTTTAGAGCCTTCTGTCTGCCTGGTATTCTCCTAGCTTGCAAGTGAACTCTCGCCCTCACCATCACCTCCATCAGAGCAGGGTGCAGCTAGTGCCCAGTGTGGTCCGGGGGGGCCCCCTCGGCTTCTGCTCCTGCATCCATACTTGACTGTAGACCCGGAAGAAGCATTTCTCCTTCCGGAGTAGCTGTAGGAATTTTAGAAGATCTTTTCCGAGAGCCATCACACTTCTTCCAGACCCCCTCTCTTAGGGAAACTAGAATACAATTCCTGCTTTCCCAAAGTCCTCTTCATCACTCAGCAGGACTCGTGATCTGCAACGGAAAGGCCCAGGAAGGCATGAAGAGGCAGGCCCCCACACCGAGCCCCCACCGAGAGTCACACACTTTCATGCAGAATCGGATCTCAGCAGTGTGAAAGAAACCTCAAAATGGAGTCGGCGTTGCTAAGAGAGCTATTTAAAATGGAGCCAGGAGGCCATTAAGGAAGCAGAGTTTATGCATATCCCCACCTGAAAGCAAAGATAAACTTTAAAATATAGGTCGCTCCCAAACCACAAACATCCTGGGGGCACCAGCGGCAATGCTGCCATGTCAAGAAATGAACGTTTTTCTTCTACTTAGAAAGAGACTTTTTGCTTAGTGATAGCCCTTAGCCACCAACCATGTGTAGATAAGAATAGCTTCAGCTTGTCAACACCAATCAGAATTCTTGACAAACAGTTTTACGTGGCTTTACTGAAAGTCTCCTCTTTGCCTTTATAAGCCCGCCTCTTTGCTCCCTCTTTGGAACAGATTTTCAATTCCTGCTCGTCTGTGTCTCCCAAACTGTAATTCTCGGGCCCCAAATAGAAGTCTTAAGTTTGCCTTCCAGTCCTGCTGCATTTCTTGTTCAACAGCAGTCAACGGGTAATACGAAAAAATCAGACTATTTCTTAATGAAAACATATGTCCCCAATCTCCCAATCATCCTCAAGCAGCCCAAATGCAATCACCACAGATAATTTACGGAAGGCATTGCCGAACTCAGCACACTTAGTGCCTTGTGTTTGACAATCTCCCACCAGAAACGAATGGAAATATATCTATTTCCAATCAAAGACGCACACACATGGCATGGTGAGTTCATTTCACACAACTGAGGCATAAATTTCACAAAGACGCTCCGTCGTGACAGCCTGCAGCCATTCAAAGGCTGGTGAAAAGTATGTTATGTGCCTCTGTGCCTCTGCCATTTCCAGGATCCAGAATGCCTGGGGAGATGTGGCTGGCATGGCCCACCAAACACCTGTCTCCAAGAAGAAATATATGATGAAAAATGAAGCTTAAGAATACGTGACCAATGACAAGTTATTGACAGTGGGCTATAACGGGTTAAGGATTCTTACTGTTTTTAAGTGCATTATTCTAATTAATTATTGAGTACCATAATTCCCAAGTGCAGTGCTCGACTCAAGCAATAACGAGCTTTTAAAAACTTGGTACTAATTTTAAGGCGTTTACAGTCTAACGTGATCATGTTTATTGGTGATTCTCACCACCCAAGACAACTACTGAAAAATACTGGTATATTTCTTTCCAGTTTTCTCTATGCCTGCCTATCATATGCCAAAATTAGGGTCATGCTACATATGCAGTTCTGTGTTCTGTGTTACTGACTTAACACTGTTTTGTATGCATTTCTTATATATTTTTTGAAAACATGAGTTTTAATGACATCATGACATTTTATTATGTGAATGTCCCATAACTGTTTGAACAAACTCATTATTGTTGAACGTTTCACATTTATGTTTCCAAACTTATCAATAGGGACTGTATAAACATCCTTGTATATAAATCTGCCTGCATTAATCAGAGTTCTTTCTTAGAATACATGCCTCGAAGCAGATGTATTGGTTCACAGCCTATGAACAGTTTTAGATTCTTAAAGATAAATGGCCAAATTTTTGTGGACCTAGACCTCACATGGTTGGTTAGGCAAGTGTTTTATAAACCAGCTATTATGTGCTAGGTATGGGGCTGCGGCACGAGGAATACATTAGTGAGCAAAAGCCACAGGGTCTCTCTCCTTAGAGAACTTACAATTCACTGAAAGAGAGTGTGGATCTAACCTGAGAACTGAAAACTAGAATCTTTGTTGATTTCATGTTAAATTTCATGCAGAATTAAGAGCTGGGTGAAAGGAAAAATAAGAACAAAATGAAAACCTCGACTCTTAGAATACTACTTATGCAAATGATTCTAACAAAGGTTATTAAAATTTGCTAAGCATTATACAGCTGCCAAATTGCCCATAAATTATGCAATTACCCATAAATTATGTGTTCAGTTAGTTAAGGTTTTAGAGGAGTATTAGAAATTGGTTTAATTCCAAATGGTACTCAGCGGGAGAAATAAAAAAAAATAATTATTTTACTTCCACGATTTAAAAATGAAAACGAATAACTCACATGTCAAAAAAGTTGCCTAGTTTTCCAAAGAGTTATCTAGGAAAAACTGCCAAAAATGCTAGGAATGGGAAAATTTTAGAGGCAGAGTCTACTGGGAATTTCTGTATAATGTGATCGATTGAGCTGATGTGGGTTGTGCCCCCTCTTGTTCCAAACCCATAGATATTTTGGGGAACAGTAACAAGGAAGGAAGGGAGGGAAGAGGAAAGGAGAGAAAGTAGGGTAGAAATGAGGAGAACATGTTTGTATTATATATAATTGATAATGGATTAACCAGCATTAATAAAGAAGCCTTGAAATCGGTAAGGAAAATACAAACAACTGAATAGAACAAATGACATGAACAGTAGTTCACGGAATAAAAAACGCCCAGTGGCCGCTAGGCATGAAAGGATGCTCAATCTCATTCCTAATTAGGGTGATGCATCCTAAAAGCAGAGTGCTATATCATGTTGCATTCATCAGACTGACATTGAAAAGTCAGAAAATAGCCAGTGTAGACAAGGAGTGTATCAACACAAAACTGGAAACTGGTACAGCTGACTTGGAAGATGATCTGGCATTCTCTTTTAAAGCTGAAAACTTGTCTATACTGGAACCAGAAATCACTCCTGCCTGTACCTACAGAGTAACAGAATACCTGTCCCTGCCTTTACTGTTTTTCTTTTATCTGGCTTTCCGAATCATATACTGATTGGGTTTTTAAGAACCTGCCCCAATTACGAGCAAACAGAGTTCTTATTTAGGTAAAATTAGTGGCCCACGCAAAATCTTTATGTAGCAAAACGCATGGTTAGGTTACGAATTTTGCCACAATTTACAAGGACTGCAATTTCAGGAAATATTAGATTGGACCTCTGCACCTAATCTCAAAGATCCAGGAAATAAAGAACTTAAATATTCCGCAGGGGCAACTGAGGATATTTCTGATTTTGCACGTGGTAGGAATTACTATTTCTCATAGGAGTTAGAGAATTAGAGGTATGCATTAGGACAACAGAATTTTCAAGAGAACCCTATAAACTAGGGTGAAATTAGATTTGGGGCTTTAATGTCTCAGGTTCTAATTTAACATGCTGTGGAATTCAGCTCATCAAATTGCTGAACTAATCTCTCATGCCAACAACTGCTTGGGTTAATAAAAAACCGGGAGCTTTTCACATGTTAATAAATAAGAGAAAGTATAAAATCGGAGACCTTCCTCCTCCTTAAATGCGAGCAAATGATATGTGACCTTAGCTGAGCCACTGTGATTTGATGGAGACATTCTAATTAGTGGATCAAATTGCTCTCGTTTTTCATAGTTCTTGTTCAACAAAACTTGCTGTGTATGCTTTTTTTTAAAAAGCAGTGATACACCATAGATTCTGTCTGGTGCTGGGCTGATTATTATACTGAGGAGTTGTTCTTTATGTGTCAATTTCATCATCTTTGTAAACAACTTCATTATCAACCAACATCGTTTGGGATTGGAGTGCTTTCGTTAATCAGACACTTTACGTTTTTACACATGACCCCTTTTCAAAAAAGTCTCAGAACAAAACCATACAATGCCGATGCACTTGGAGATCAAAGCAACACATATTCAAATATGCAGGGTCTCACCAGCACCGTTAAGAGAAACCTTCAAGACGTTTAACGGGAGTGGGGAGAAGAAGGTGTAGACCATTTGATTCATTTCCACCAAGGGAATTTTATCCTGCCAACTCTGCCAGCTGTTGAGGAGGAGGAATTTTCTCTGCCTTTCAAGGTCCTTCCAGCTGGACTAAGCATCAGATTGACATGAGACAGATTAACAGAAGAAAATCCAATTTAATTTCCTAAGTACAGGGACCCCATACTAACATGAGACTCCAAAGGCAGTCAGGCAGAATGAGGTGGATGTGTCATTCTGAACTAAGGAGAAGGGGGCAGAGGTCTGAGACTTTAAAGGGAAGGAATATAATACATACACAGGAAGATAAAAAGAATAAATGTTCGGTAAACACATGTTTGCTGGGACATAGAAGACTTTGCCCGAACAGGCCTTGCCAGGCCCCTCCCTGTCTGCCATACCTAGTTTTAGATCATAATGGAGTTATCTATGGTAATGACTCTCTTCCTGGAGCACGTCCCTTCTTTTTTTTTAAAAAAATATTTATCTTGGAGTGCGACCAGGGGAGGGGCAGAGAGAGAGGGAGACACAGAATCCAAAGCAGGCTCCAGGCTCAGAGCTGTCAGTGCAGAGCCCCACGTGGGGCTGGAACCCATGAGTCGAGACATCATGACCTGAGCTGAAGTTGACACTTAACTGACTGAGCCACCCAGGTGCCCCCACAGCAGGTCCTTTATCTGTTATTTTTTGGCAGTTGAGGGACAGGTAAAGAGCTTTTGCTGAATCTGCTGGGTTTTGATTGTTTTTAACTCAAAAAAAATCTTCATGCCAAAGTGGCCCATCTTGGGGCAGCCTTCCCTTGGGCCCTATAGGACCCAGGTCATTCTCTGGGCGCCCTCATGCTACTGCTCCCTGACCAGGGACTCTGCTTGGCCCCTGCACTGTCAGCCCCCTGACCACAGAGTTGTTGCTATCTGCTGACTTCCAGTAATGCCCTGGTTTTTATTTTTTGCCCATTCTCTTTTAGTTTTTGGCTTATTCTAGTAAGGAGAAAAATATGATGTATATATATATATTATAAATATAGATATGTGTATGTTATGTACCAAGATATGTACTATTTTAATGACTTTTTCTGGATCTATTTTTATTGTTTTGTTTTCTATTTATATTCTTATCCTGTTTTACAACTTATTTAATCCTTGGGTACTTTGTCTTTTAATATTTATCATTACATATCTTAATGTTAACACTTTAAAAACACTTATTTTGAAATTTTATTCAAAAATTTTTCGTTTAGACTAAGAACAAACTGAGGGGAGAGGGGGGTGTGGGAGGGGGAAGAGTGGGTGATGGGCACAGAGGAGGGCACTTGTTGGGATGAGCACTGGGTGTTGTATGGAAACCAATTTGACAATAAATTATTCAAAAAAATAAAAAATAAATAAAATAAAATAAATAAGAAAAAATTTTAAAAAATAAAAATTTTTCTTTTAGTGTCTCAAATCCTTTTAACAAGCCCAATGTGAAAATTTGTCTGCTATGGTATTTCTCATTTGTTCTTTTCTTTTCAATTTGTTTTTCTTATTTCCAATTTTCTGGTTTTGAAATTCTTGTTCTTAAACTTTAAAGTATCTTGCTAATTCAATTTGTATCCTTCTAAATTTATTTTAATTTTCACACTGTATGAATGGAAATGGAAAACCTGACCCCACAGAACCCACACGTAGAGTGATCATTTAAGTTACTGTCTACACTGGATGCTTTTGAAAGTGAAAGTGTGCCCCATTTATAATTTTGCTGGGACAATAGGCATAGAGTGAGGCAGCCCCAAGCTAACTGAGACGCTGGATGACTCCACCCACAAGGGGATTTTTAGGCCCTTCCTTACCCCAGCACTCTCAGGCACCATGAAACAGAATAGTATTTCCGGTTTGCCATAATAGATCCTTCTATCTTCCTATCTGCCAAAAATGCTTATAGAAGTAAAAATAGCCATGTTTATACAGCATTTATCATTTGTTAGACATTTTATGTGGACAATTCTGGAGGGTGTAAACTTCCCCGGAAGGTAGATATAGCCTCTTTCCAGAGATGGTATAGCTCTTCAGTCTGCCCTTCCCATGCAATGTGGGGTTTTGTGTGCTCCAACACAGTAGTCTCTGATATTCTTCCTGTTAGATTTGGGGCCAGCCTTGCCAACAATGTGCTACCACATGAGAGGGAAAAGTCTACTGGCAATGATTTCTCAATAGTCCTGGCTGACTTGACTATATACGTGTGTGCGTGCCCGTGCACATGTACCCTGGTACATGTAATTCCTTCCCTTCATTATGAAAGACTTGGAAAAGATGGATGACACACGAGTTAGCCCTAGTAAGGCTTCTTCATAAAATGGGAGAGCTATGTTTCTGAACGCCTTTTCTGACAGAATCCTAACCGGACAGGGGCAGCCCTCTTAGACTGCCAGGAGTGTAGAGGGATCCATTCTACCTCCCCGAACAGACCTTGGATGCCTCTGAGGAAAAGCTGGTCTCTTGCCATAATTATCACTACCATATTTTATTGAATCTAAGATGTTATAAATTATAATATATAACCTCATTTTATATTCCACCAAGAAAGAAAAATAATGCTGTCAATTCAATAATGGCATGCCATCAATTTTAAAATGTGCCTTATTTTAAAGATATTAAAATGCAAAAAATGTGCCTCCTAGAATCAATACTTTTTTTCCCCTTCAATTTCCCACCACCTGATTATTAATTTTCTTCTAAGACGCACCACAGGGGTTGGGGGACTTGAGGCTGGAAACCGGCAGAATTTTCCTACAACTGATTTATCACATCCCTTCGCCCTGCCCCCAGGCCACCCCCAATTCTGTGAAGTGACATTTTCCTCAGTCCTTCCATGACTGAGCCTAGCAGTTGAAGAAGCAGAGTTGAGTAAATTGCCTAAGGTCAAGATGGCTTCACAGGTGAAAAGAAGAGTTAATACCTTTTCTTCTCAAATTATTCCAAAAAAATAGAAAGAAAGGAAGCCTTCCAAATTCATTCTACAAGACCGGCAGTACCCTGAAACTAAAACCAGACAAAGATACTATAAAAAAAGAAAACTACAGGGCAATATCTCTGAATATAGATGCAAAAATCCTCAACAAATTATTAGCAAATGGAATCCAGCAATACATTAAAAAGTCATACACCACGATCAAGTGGGATTTATTCCGGGGTTGCAATGGTGGTTCACTATTTGCAAAATCAATCAATACATCACACTACAAGAATAAGGATAAAAAAAAACCATATGATCATCTTAATATATGGAGACAAAACACTTGACAAGTTACAACATCCATTCCGAACAAAACTCTCAACAAAGTAGGTTTAGAGGAAACATATCTCTATTCCTATATACATCCCTTTACTACAAGAAGAAATATAGAAGTCATTCAAACTGGTAAGGAAGACGTAAAACTTTCACTGTTTGTAGACAACATGATACTATATATAGAAAACCCTAAGAACTTTACCAAAAAACTACTAGAATAAATGAATTCAGTGAAGTAGTGGGATATAAAATTGAAATATATAAATCTATTGTATTTCTATACAGTAATAATGAAATGGCAGAAAGAGAAATTAAGAAAACAATCCCAATTACAACTGAGCCAAAAATAATAAAATACCTAAGAATAAATGTAACCAAGGAAGTGAAATACATGTACTCCAAAAACTAGAAGGCAATGATGAAAGAAATTGAAGATGACACAAGTGGGTATTCCATATTCATGAATTATAAGAATCAATATTGGTAAAATGCCCATACTACCCAAAGGAATATACAGATTTAATGCAATCCCTATCAAAATACCAACAACATTTTTCACAAAGTTAGGCCAAATAATAGTAAAACTTGTATGGAACCACAAAAGATGCCAAATAAATAGCCAAAGCAATAAAGGAGAACAAAGCTGGAGATATCATAATCCCAAATTTCAATATATCCTACAAAGCTGTAGCAATCAAAACAGTATGGTACTGTCACAAACATACACGCACATACACACGCACGCGCACACACACACACCCACTCTCAAATACAGGGTAGATCAATGGAACATAATAGAAAGTCTACAAATAAACCCATACTTTTATGGTCAATTAATCTATGACCACAGAGGCAAGAATACGCGATGGGGAAAAGACAGTCTCTTCGACAAATGGTGTTGGAAAAGTGGACAGTTAGATGCAGAAGAATGAAAATGGACCACTTTTATACATCATATGCAAAAATAAACTCAAAATGGATTAAACATCTACGCATGAGACCTGAAACCATAAAACTCCTAGAAGAAAACATAGGCAGTGATCTCTTTGACGTCAGCCATAGAAATGTTTTCCTACATATGTCTCCTCAGGCAAGGGAAACAAAAGCAAAATTAAACTACTGATACAGCACCAAAATAAGAAGCTTTTGCACAGTGAAGGAAGCCATCAACAATACGAAAAGGCGCCTACTGAATGGGAGAGGATATTTGCAAATGATATATCTGACGAGGGGTTAATATCCAAAAAATATAAAGAATTTATACCCTACACCAAAATGACAATCTGATTAAGAAATGGGCAAAGGACCTGAATAGATATTTTTCCAAAGAAGACATCCAGATGACCAACAGACACATGAAAAGACACCTGACATCACTAATCATTAGGGAAATGCAGGTCAAAGTCGCAACGGGAGATCACTTAACCCCCGCCAGAGTGGCCAGAGTTAAAAACAAACACAAAACAAACAAACAAACGACTGTCGATGAGGATGTGGAGAAAAAGGAATCTTTGTCCGTGGCTGGCGGGAATGCAAGCTGGTGGGGCCACTTGGAAAACAATGTAGAGGTTCCTCAAAAGGTTAAGAACAGAATCACCATATGATCTAGCAATTTCACTGCTGGATATTTACCCAAAGAAAATGGAAACAAGAAATCAAAAAGATACAGGTACCCTATGTTTATTGCAGCTTTATTCACAACAGCCAAGAAATGGAAGCAGCACAAGTGTCCACTGACAGATGAACGGGTAAAGAAATACATATATATATATATATGTATATATACACACACATATATACATACATACATATACACACATACACACACACCACTCTCAAATACAGAGAACAAACTGGTGGTTGCCTCAGGGGAATTAGGGGAGGGAATGGGTGAAATAGATAAAGGAGATTAAGAGTACACTTACCATGCTGAGCACTGAGCAATGTATAGGACTGTTGAGTGATTACATCGTACACCTGAAACTAATATAACGCTGTATGTCAACTGTAATACGGTAAAAATATTGCCTAAGGTCAGAACCTAGCAAATGACTGAAATCAGGGGCGCCTGGGTGGCTCAGTTGGTTAAACGTCCAACTTCAGCTCAGGTCATGGTCTCACAGTTTGTGAGTTCGAGCCCCGCATCGGGCTCTGTGCTGACAGCTCAGAGCCTGGAGCCCGCTTCAGGTTCTGTGCCTCCCTCGCTCTCTGCCCCTCCCCCACTTGTGCTCTGTCTCTCAAAAATGAATAAACGTTTAGAAAAAAAAAAGACTGAATCAGAATTCGAACTCAGGAATTCTGACGGCAGTCTCACTTCGCTGTGTCGCAGTGCCTCCTTACATATTTAGACAAAGCCCCTAAAAATAAGAATATGCTTTTGTTTGAAGAGGAGGGTGGCATGTGGGCATTCTGATTCTGTATTACATAGTCTACATTGGAGGACATTACACAAAATAGCTGCATCAAATTTAAGATTATTTAATGCCTGGAGGCCTTGAGGACGTGGCCCATGTTTACACAGTGCCTCCTTTGGGAGAAGTGGGGGAGAAGTCTCACTGTGCAGAAAAGCTGTGCTCCCCCAGGAAACCATTTGACTTCAT
Source organism: Paguma larvata (assembly GCA_030068075.1). Classification (NCBI taxonomy): domain Eukaryota; kingdom Metazoa; phylum Chordata; class Mammalia; order Carnivora; family Viverridae; genus Paguma; species Paguma larvata. The sequence continues at coordinate 84,836,001 of CM057834.1, read as the reverse complement.
CTTAAGGTCACTGTGAATCCTGACACTATGGGACTGACCATGCTTCCTTTTTTTACAGAGACTAATGGGAAGCTTACTTTTGTGACCCATCTCTATTAGGGCTTGCACTTCATATATTAAACACTGTCTCTTTTTCCCTTTGCCCTAGTATCTTTATTTTTTCATGTTCTGTTGATTGAATTGCATGTACCACTGGGTAGTGTCTTGTTGAGAATTTTTCATCCATGTTCACCAGGGAAATTAGTATATAGTTCCCCTTTTTAGTGGGGTCTTTGGTTTTGGAATCAAGGTAATGCTGGCCTCATAGAAGGAGTTTGAAAGTTTTACCTCCATTCTATTTTTTGGAACAGCTTCAAAAGAATAGGAATTAACTCTTCTTTAAATGTTTGGTAGAATTCCCTTGGAAAGCCATCTGGCCCTGGACTCCTTGTGTTTTGGAAGGTTTCTGATTACTAATTCAATTTCTTTACTGGTTATGGGTCTATTCAAATTCTCTATTTCTTCCTGTTTCAGTTTTGGTAGTTTATATGTTTCTCAGAATTTGTCCCATTTCTTTCAGAATGTCCAATTTATTGGCATACAGTTGCTCATAATATATATATTTTTTATTTCTGCAGTGGTGGTTGTGATCTCTCCTCTTTCATTTTTGATTTTATTTATTTGGGTCCTTTTTCTTTTTGATCAAACTAGCTAGGGGTTTATCGATTTTGTTAATTCTTTCAAAGAACCAGCTCCTGCTTTCATTGATCTGTTCTACTGTTTTTAATTTGATGGCATTGATTTCCACTCTAATCTTTATTATTTCCCATCTTCTGATGGTTTTGGGTTTTATTTGCTGTTCTTTTTCCAGCTCTTTCAGGTGTAAGGTTAGGTTGTGTGTCTGAGACCTTTCTTCCTTCTTAAGGAGGGCCTGTATTGCTATATACTTCCCTCTTATGACCGCCTTTGCTGCATCCCAGAGGTTTTGGGCTATCGTGTTATCATCTTCATTGGCTTCCACGTACTTTTTAATTACCTCTTTAATTTCTTGGTTAACACATTCATTTTTTAGTAGGGTGTTCTTTAAGCTCCAAGTATTTGTTGTCTTTCCAAATTTTTTCTTGTGGTTGATTTCAAGTTTCACAGTGTTGTGGTCTGAAAATATGCATGGTTTGATCTCAATCTTTTTGAACTTGTTGACGACTGATTGTTGACCCAGGATGTGATCTAGTCTGGAGAATATTCCACATGCAGGTAAGAAGAATGTGTATTCTGCTGCTTTAGGATGAAATGTTCTGAATATATTTGTTAAGTCCATCTGGTCCAGTGTGTCATTCAAAGCCACCATTTCCTTGTTGATTTTCTGTTTAGATGATCTGTTCATTGCTGTAAGTGGGTTGTTGAAGTTCCCTACTCTGATGGTATTATTATCAATGAGTTTCTTTGTGTTTGTGATTGATTTATATATTTGGGTGTTTCCACATTGGGACACAAATGTTTATAATTGTTGGATCTTCTTGGTGGATAGACCCCTTAATTATGATATAATGTTCTTCTTCATCTCTTGTTAAAGACTTTATTTTAAAATCTAGATTGTCTGATATAAGGATGGCTACTCTGGCTTTCTCTTGGTGACCATTAGCATGATAGATAGTTCTCCATCCCCTTACTTTCAATCTGAAGGTGCCTTTAGGTCTAAAATGGGTCTCTTGTAAACAGCATATAGACAGATCTTGTTTTATTATCCATTCTGTTACCCTATGTCTTTGGATTGGAGTGTTTAGAGCACTGACATTTAGAGTGTGTACTGAAAGATATGAATTTATTGCTATTATGTTGCGTGTAGAGTTGGAGTCGGGGGTGTTCTGGTTCTTTCTAGTCTTTGCTGCTTTTGGTCTTTTTTTGTTTTGTTTCATCTTTTTTCTTCTCAGAGAGCCTCCCTTAAAATTTCTTGCAGGGCTGGTTTAGTGGTCACAAACTCCTTTAGTTTTTGTCTGAGAAACTCTTTATTTCTCCCTCTATTCTTAATGACGGACTTGCTGGATAAAGAGTTCTTGGCTGCATATTTTTCCATTTCAGCATGTTGAATATATCCTGCCACTCCTTTCTGGCCTGCCAAGTTTCTGTGGATAGGTCTGCTGCAAACCTAATCTGTCTTCCCTTACAGGTTAAGGACTTTTTTTCCTCTTGCTGCTTTCATAATTCTTTCCTTGTCTGTGTATTTTGTGAATTTGACCATGATATGCCTTAACGATGGTTGGTTTTGGTGAATCTAATGGGAGTTCTCCATGCTTCTTGGATTTTGATATCTGTGTCTTTCCCCAGGTTAGGAAAATTTTCCACTATGCGTTGCTCACATAAAATTTCCACCCCTTTTTCTCTCTCTTCGTCTCCTGGGGTCTTATGATTCAGATGTTATTTCTTTTTAGTGAGTCACTGAGTTCTGTAATTCTTATCTTGTGCTCTTTTGCCATAGTTTCCCTCTTTTATTCTGCTTCATTTTCATTATTCTCCATAATTTTGTCTTCCATTTCGCTGATTCACTGGTCTGCTTCATCCAAACTTGCCACTGTGGCATCGAGATCGCATTTCAGTTATGGTGTTTTTAATTTCATCCTGACTAGATTTTACTTTTTTCATTTTCACAGAAAGGGATTCTATGCTTTTTTCCAACCCCAGCTAGTAGTCTCATTATCATGATTCTAAATTCTAGATCAGACATCTCGTTTATATCTGTGTTGATTAAGCCCCTGGGTGTCATTTTGCTCTGTTCTTTCTTTTGGGGAGAATTCCTTCATTTTGTCATTTTGGAGGAAGAAAAATGATAAAATAAAAAATGAAATTTAAAAAGATTAAAAACAACACGAAAAAATCAAATAAAAGAAGCTAGATCTTAGGTATGTTTTGGTATGGTTGTTAGAGATCCTTGATTGACTAGAGAAAAAAGGAAAAGACAAGAAAAAGAAAAAAGGTAAGAAAATATTTTAAAATGAAGAAAATGTATACAATAGAATAAAATGAATTGGAGTAGATAAAATAACATAAAAAATAAATTTCAAAAAAATAATAAAAAATATACTAAAAACATTTTTTAAAACAGTTTCTATAAAAACAGAAAATAAAAATAATTTTTTTCTCTTCCTGTATCAAAGACTAAGAAAAGAAAAAAAAAACACAAAACAACAACAACAACAAAACATATAGATGACCTGTGAACAGAATGAAATCCGAATGAAATTACATTCAGCTTCCCCTAGAAGTCAAATTATGAAGCACTTTATAGTCCATACACTAAGCAGGCAGAGATATTTGTGGTGTTCTTCTAGGGCTTGGTTGGATGGGGCTTGATGGGCTCTGTTCTCCACTAGGTGCTGCTGCTTAGCTTACTGGGGCAGATGGGTGTGGTGCACGTGAGCATGTATGCACATCTGCAGGAGAGGTGAAAATGGCATCACCCAGCTTCCCAGTCTCTAGCATCAGAACTCTGTGGTCCCTCCCGCAGCAATCAAGCACCCCATCTTTATCTCTGGCTTTCATCCACTCCCTCCCCTTCTACACTGTCCGCATCTAAGCAGTCAGCCTGCCAGGCAGCACCTTCCTCCCAAATTTTATCTCAGATGGGGGTGCGTTTCCAAATTCCTCACTTCTGAGGGCCCTGCAGCTTGGGCACACTCTGACCCTTGGGGAGGGTCAGGCCATGCTGGCTTGCCTCCAGGAATATTCCTGCAATCACACTATCGTAGAGGCTCAGAGGTTGTGGCTGGATGCTGGCTTGCCCCAGAATAAGTTCATGCGATTATGTAGCAACAGCATTTCAGGGTTACGGTAAATCACAACACACAACCCGCATCAGGTTTCACTGCACCCTAGCGTTTCTGTTCCAATACCAGCAATCATGTTCTCCAGGGTCTGCTGGGACCTTTGCCTGTGGGGAGGCTGTAGGGCCTTTACCATATGCCCTCTTAGCAGAGTAGCAGGAGAACCACTTCTCCCCATGTGGCCTGGAGACCCCTTGGACCTCACTGCCAGCTCCTCGGGATTCACCTTTCCCACCAGAGCCCTGCCACGTATTGGGCTGCAGATTTTCTGATGCTCTGCCCTGTTTATAGAGTCCTAAGGATATTGAAACCCTTTCCTTTTTCCTTTCTCCTTTCTCCCTTTTTTATTCAGGCACTTGTGGGTGCTTCCACTCTTTCTCTTTCTCTCCAGCTACTTTTGGGGGGAGTGCTTTTCCTGTGCTCTCCCCCCTTTCTCTGTCCTCTTCCTGCAAATACAGCTCCTAACCCTCCACGGCTTCTCTCTCCCCCAGTTCACCTCTCTGTGCTGTGTACCTGCCAAGGTCTGTGGCTCAAGTTATGCAGATTGTTGTGTTAATTCTCAGATCAATTTTCTAGGAGCGGAATATGGTTTGGTGCTGATCTGGCTGCATTTCAGGGATATGAGAAGCAGAAGACTTCCATGCTGCTCTGCCATCTTGCCCCCCACAGGCCCTTTGATGATTTTTAAAAATTGAGTACGTGGCAGGACATAATGAACATGAATAAAGTTTATAAAATATAATGACATAAAACATATAATGACATAAAACATATATATGACATAAAACATAATGATAATTCACTGAAACTAGAACTTCTAAGAAAAACAAAACTCTCTAAATAACCGTCAGGCCAATAAAATCCACAAAATAATGATGATCTGCACTGTTCCATATGAGAACGACTAGTCACATGTGGTTATTTACATCTAAATGAACTAAAAGTAAAATTAAAAATTCAGTTCTTTAATCACACTAGCCACATTTTAGTCTTTAACCATATCTTAGTCACTCCACAGCCACATGGAGCTAGTGGCTGCCATATTGGACAATGTCGATATTTCTGTGCCTTTCCATCATCATAGAAATGCTTTTAGAAAACAGAAAATGATAATTAGGGGGACCAAAGAGTTAATATTTAATAGACATAGCTCTCACAAGAATATAAAACACTAACATCTCAGGATAAAAATATAACAAAGGAACGAACTAATAATTCATAAGAAGGAAATACCAAAAGTAAGAATATGAAAAGTATTGAACATAATCTAATTAACAAATCATTTGGTAATTATCCAATTAGTAGTGATAAAAACTTATAACACACTTTATACTAATTAGAGCATGGTAAAACTGTCACTTATAAATGGATGAAGGCAAATAAAGACTTCTGATAAAATCATTCCAGAAAGCCCCCCACTCCCCACACTTATAGTCATTCTAGAAAGTCTCACTCTAGGAGGAGTGGTTCTGAAATCTGGCTCCACCTTGGAACCACTCTGGGGACTTTTAAAAAAATACGATGCCAGAGTTTCCATACCCACAAATCCCTATTTAACTGACTTGAGATCGAGCCTGGGCATGAGAGTTTTTCAAGCTTATGGAGAGTAAGCAGACCATGGTATCGACCGTGTTGAGAACCATTACTCTAGAGATATAACTTCAGGGTCTTGGATATAATAAAAATCTCATTTGGGTGTAAGTCACTTATGCCCACTGTTTGGCTTCCCATAATGAGCTGTACCAGGTAGCCTGTCCACTGAGTCCCCAATATACTCACATGGTGGGAGCTCATCAGGGGAAGAAGACTGTGTGGATGTCAAGGCAGAGAGGAGCTGAGACAGTCCTCTGGCCCCAGCATGACACAAGGGAGAAGCTGGTTTATTATGTGCTTTCATGAAAACAAAGTTACATAAAAAAAGAGGACTGCCATACCTGGAGTGGCCAGAACGAAGGGATGCAGCAGCAGCTACAGGCGTGGACCCTGGAAAGCAGGTAACACCCAAGGCTTTCATATTAATGCAGGAAACAGATGCCTCCTGCAATGTCTTGAAACTCTGTAATCTCTTAATCTCTGGAAGTGGGATGCAACCTCAGGTTTAAAAAAAAAAAAAAAGCAAGCAAGAGAGGAGAAATGGAAGTGATTGATATTGTCCTGATCTGACTGAGAATAAAATAAAGTTTCTTTCACTTTGGATTTGGGCTTAAAATGAAGAGTTTATGGTCTGAGATATTATCTAGTTTACTCATCACAAGAATCCCAAACACGCACTCCTGCTTTCATCCCGGTTTTACAGATGATAATGCTTTGATTCAGATAGAAAATAATTTACATTTCTAACACTTTTTGCTTTATATATTTTGATGTTATATGATTCAGTTCATAAGGACTCATGACTGTTATATCTTAGTAATGGGATGCACCTGGTTTAATGTAAAGGGTGTTTTATGTATCATTTAATGATTTTTATCCTGGCTTCTTACTTTGATTATAGTATTATATATTCTGCTTGGTTTTTTATTTGTAGGACGTTACTTTTGATGCTTCTATAAGCATTTGTTTTATGTACCACTAATTTTTTTTATAGTCAGCAGGTAATCCAGGAAGGGAAGGAGGGCGGGAAGGAGGGGATAGAAACTCAATCACTAGAGGGTTTTGTTTTGTTTTGTTTTAACATCTCAATAGTAGTAGAAAAAAAACTAAAAGGTAAATAAATGGTTTGAGTAATATAATTAATATCATGAAATTAATACATATCTCATTTTTTGTGCCCTACAAAGGAAACTCCTTCTTTCCTATACTCCTTCATGGTAAAATTCATAGTAAATCAGGAATTAAATGAGACATTTTTTCCCCAAAGAAGTTTATCTGCCAAAAATCTATAGCAAATCTAATACTTACTAGTGAAGCATTAGAAATATATATATTTTAAAATCAGAAGTGAGATTAGAATGCTCACTCTCAATTTCTTCTATTCAACACTGTATTGAAGATCCTTTCCAGTGCAGTGTTTTAGAAGAAAAAAGACAAAGAAAGAAGAGAATAATAATAGGAATAGAAAGGAAAGGAAAAATAATGTCACTTTTGATGATGCTATCTGGATGGAAATCCTGAAATAATCTACAAGTGTATTGTTAGAATAAATACCCATGATTTCTATACATCAGTTGCAGAAAATATAATCAAGGCCTGTTTCAATTACAATAACCAGAAAGAAAAAAAAAAAAAAAGGGCGGTACCTAGGAATATATCTCAGTCTCGCTAAAGAGAGGTGTGTCCTTTACAGAGAAGATGATACAACTTAAAGAAATTAAAGAAAACCTACCCAAACTGAACATGTTTATAGACAGAGATATCCAATATCATAAAGAAGACAATTCTCCTCAAATTTACGAATTAAGTGTAATTCTAAGCAACCTCAAGCCAGGTGGCATTTGCAGAGTTTGAAAAACAAATTTTAAAATCACTTGGAAAAGCAAAATGCAAAGAACAGACAAATTTTAAAATCACTTGAAAAATCAAAATGCAAAGAACAGACAAATTTTAAAGAAAATGGAAGTGTTCTTATTGTCTTATGGTAAGCCTTATTACAAATACATAGTAAATACAAGAGTCAGAGCAGAGAACCCAGAAAGAGACCTCAGCGTTTATGAAAACAATATATGAAAGAAATGGTTTTATAGATTAGAGAGAAAAAGAGATGGGACAACTGGGGGAAAAAATTCAATCCTACCTCATATCATACACAAAAATCCATTCCATGGAAAATATAGACCTAAATTGGAAAAGCAAAATTAAAACAAAAAGAATTTATAAGAGTATCTAGGAGATTATATTTATGACTATGGCATCAGGAAGGAATCCGTAAGACATAAAAATTAAAAGTGCAAGCCATAAAGAAAAACACTGACAAACTCGGCCGTATTAAAAACTTTCATTCCTTAAAAGGTACTATGTAAAAACTGAAAAGACAAGACACAGCCTTGGAAAAGACACCTGCACTACACATAGTTAACAAAGAATGAATAACCAGAATTCTGAACTAAATAAATCTTGCAAATTGATAAGAAAGATATAGTAATCCAACTGAAAACAGGCAAAACATAGTCAATTCACAAAAGAGGAGCCATAAGCGGCAATACACTTACAAAAAAATGTTCAACTTTATTAGTAATTGGAGAAATTAAAATTAAATACAAAAATGAGTTTATATGAACAGCCATTGGATTAGCAATAAAGACTAACAATTCCACTTACTAGCGAAGATACAGGAAAATAGGAACTGTCTTGATATTGGTGAAGGTATATTAGAGTAACCAATGTGGGAGTATCTGGTAAAGTTAAAGATTTGCGTGCCATCATATAGCAACTCAACTCCTAGACGAGAATGTTTCTAGCTGTATCCTTTGTCATAGGAATAAAAAGAAAAGGAAGCAAATTTAGCATCGACATGGAAATGGATAAACTGGTAGTCTTACAGTGGGATAGAACAGTCAAAAAAATTAAAACAACATAATCTACGTGGATTAATTCCACACATATAATGTTGAGTACAAAGTTAATTGCTGAATATATACAGTATAATATGAAGTGTAAAACCTTGGTGAACAAACGTTTATATTGTTCAGGATAGATACATATGTACGAAAGTCTTATCAAGTTGAGGGAGGCATCTTGTTTCTAGATTTTTATCATGAGAAGGTGCTGGACTTTGTGAAATTCGATTTTTCTCATTTAGCCTCTTATTGCAGTGGATTCCATTGGTTGCTTTCAACTACTGAACCAAGCTTGCATTCTTGAGATAAACCCCACTTGGTCATGGTGTATAATTCTTTTTATGAATTGCTGAATTTTATTTGCTAATATTTTGTTAAGGATTTTTGCATTTATATTCAGGAATATTAATTAGTCTGTAGTTTTCTTTCTTCGTACTGCCTATCTATTTTGATATCAAGGTAATATCGGCCTCATAAGTTGGAAGGCTTCCTTCCTTTTCTCTTTTCTGGAAGAGACTTGCATAGAATTGGAATGCATTTTTCTGTAAATATTTGGCAGAATTCTCCAATGAAACCATCTGGGCATTGAGATTTCTTTCTCAAAATTCAATTACAATTCCTCAATTCAGATTAATTCTTCAATGTCTTTATTTATAGGGTTATTCTAATAATCTATCCTCTAGTGTGTGAGCTGTGGTTTGAGGAATTGGTCTGTTTCATTTAAGTTGTCAAATTATGTTTATGGAGTTGTCTGTAGTATTCTCTTGTTATCCCTTTGATGTCTGAAAACTCTGTGGTTTCATCCCATTTTACTTCCAATATTGGTAATTTGTTTTTTGTCAGTTTGACAAGAGTGGGGCTGTCAATTTTATTAGTCTTTTCAAGGAACCATCTTTTAAATTTTACTAATTTTTCTCTATTGTTTCTCTGTTTTCATTTTCAATGATTTCTGCTCTCATTTCCCCTGGTTACTTTGGGTTTATTTTGCTCTTTTTCTAGATTCTTGAGGTAGAATCTTCTTGATTTAAAAATCTTCCTCTTTTCTAACGTATGCATTCAATGTCATCAATTTCCCTTTCAGCACTGTCTTAGCGCATCCCACACATTTTGACATGGTGTATTTTCATTTAGTTTGATGCACTTTTAAATTTCCTTGAAAGGTTCTCATAGACCCACGGGTTATAAAGGAGTATGCTGTTTCATTTCCAGATGTTGGAGGTTTTTCTGTTATCTTTCTCTTATTCTAGTTTGATTCTATCGTGGTCAGAAAACATATGCGGTATGATTTCAATTCTTTAAATGTGTTAAAGTTTCTCGCGTTGTGAGGTAATAGATCTGTCTGTCTCTGGTAGAAGTCTTTGCTCTGAAGCCTACTTTATCTGATACTAATGTCACCACTCCTGAATGACATATGCAAACAGGTTTCCATCCTTTTACTTTTGACTGGCCTACTTTGTTAAATTTCAAGTGAGTTTCTTATATAGCATATAACTGGGTCATGTTTTTTAATCTACTCCATCAATCTTTGCCTTTAAGTGGTGTATTTAGACCATTTACTCTAACGTTAATTGTTATTATGTAAGAGCTTAAGACTGCATTTGGGTTTTTGTTTTTGGTTCTCTATTTTCTTTTTCCCCACCTTTGTGTCACTGAAATTTTTTAAATTCCATTTTTATTTATCTGTGGTGCTTCTTGAATGTATCTCACAAAGCAACTTTGTTAGTGGGTGTTCTAAGTATTATGTTATCCATATGACGTCCCACAGTCTATCAGTGTTAACATTTTAACAGTTCAAGAGAAATGTAGAAAGCTTACTTCCTTAAGTCCCTTTATTCCTGATTATAGTTGTCTTAAATTATACATAACTTCTACATATACTGGGAACTACATCAAATGTTAGAATTTTTCTTCAACCATCAAACCTAATTTAGAAAACTCAAGATGAGAAGGAACTTCTATTGCATTCATTTTTACTCTTTCAACTGTTCCTTTTTCCTTCCTGGTGTTCCCAATTTCCTTTTATCATTTTCATTCTGTTTCAAGAATTTTATTTAGCTTTTCTTTTATGACAGGTTTGCTGGAAACATAGTCTCTTCATTTTTCTTCACCTGAGAATGTCTTGATTTCTCTTTCATTCCTAAAGGACATTTTTACTAAATATAGAATTCTAGATTGATGGATTTTTCCCTTCTGGCACTAGCAAATGTTGATCCACTTCCATGGTTTCTGGTGGTGCCACAATTTCTAATGAGAAATCCACTATCATTTGACTTATTTCCCCATATTTTCTTTCTCATTGCTTTAAGATATTTTCCTTTGTCCTTAGTTTTCAAAAGTTTGATTATGATGTGTCTTGTTGAAAATTTATTTATGTTTATCTTGTCTGGGTTTCATCATCTTCTAGAATTCATAGATTTTTGGCTTTTGCCCAATTTGGGGAATTTTCAGTCATTATTTGTTTGAATACTTTAGCCCCATATTCTTTTTCGCTCCTGGATCTCTAATGATATAAACATTAGATCCTTTCATGTTGCCCTACAAGTCCCTGGAGTTCATTTTATCTTTTAGTCTATTTTCTTCCTGTTGTTCAGATCAGGTAATTTCAATTGCTCTGTCTTCAAGTTTACTGATTTTTGCCCCCTCTATCTTATCAATTTTACTGTTGAGTCCATCCAGGAGTCACTGTATTGTTCAGGTATAAAATTTCCATTTGGTTCTTCTTTATATCTTCTATTTATTTGCTAAAATTTTCTATTTCTTTGCTGAGATAGTCTTTTTCAAGTGCCTCTTGAGGCAGTTATATGGTAGTAGCTATTTTAGAATCCATCAGATCATTCCAGTGTGTTTCACCTGGGCTTTCTCATATACTGATTATCTTCTCTCATTCAAGTTGAGGTTTTCCTTATTCTTGGAAATTTCCTGAATACTGGACATTTGGGATAGTATTTTATCAGAGTCTGGATCCTATTTAAATCGTCTGTCTCAGCAGATCTTCTTTGATACCATAGCTCATTCCTGCCAGGTGGAAGTGGAAGTCTCAACTCTCCACTTGGCTTCTCTTGACACTTAGGTTGGGAAAAGAGGGAATTACACCTTAACAATACTGGATGCGGTACAAGTTTAAGGTCCCCACTAGGCCTCCACCGACATGACTTTGGCTCAAAAGGAGGAGGGCACTCGTAACTGTTCTCCACATAGCCTCCTCCACTGACAGTGCAAGAAGACAGATCAGTGGCAAAAGTCCTGGATATCCACAAGACCTTCTCTGATATCCTCCTGGGAAGGGAAAGAAGGGCCTCATTACTATAAGGTAGGGGATGGTCCCTATGTGGCCTTCAATGACACTGTGGAGGTGGCTCTCATTAATATTGGGTAGTGGTACAGGTGTTTGGCTGTTCACAAGAACTTCTCTGACACTGTTGCAACAGGTAGGAGGAGGGGAACCTCACTGGAGCCAGAGAAGCCTTTGCTTACAGGGTTGGGAGTTAGGGTGGGGGCCACAGTTTTATGCACAGTGTTGGACTGAAGTAGGCTGTTACTGTCTAAAAGTTTTCTGTCTTGCTAGGCTGCCTGTGTCCTAGTCCTTTAGCTAGAGAGAGGAAGCTTTTTGCTGGAACTTTTGTTGTCGTTACCATTAATGTTTTGGGATTGTAGCTTCTGCAGCACCCAGTTCAGGATATTTGAGTTAAAAAAAAAAAAAAAGAAAGAAAAAGAAAAAAGAAACCCAAGGAACTCACCACTGTGTCGTTACTCAGGCCCCAAGGTCCCCAGCTCATCTGCCTTCTTCCTTCCACCTCTCAACCTCCTAATGTTTGTTTTAGATACAATTTCTAGGATTTGACTGTACTTAGTTAAAGGAAGAAATAGATACGAGTACATCTCCTCCATGTTGTCTGAAATTGGAACTATTATTTTTATATATTCTGGTATGTCTAGAGTATTTCATAACTTTTTAAAAAGATCAGACGCTGGAGAACATTAAAATATCCCACCAGTCTGCCTCCTCATTTCTCCAGAGAGGACTGACTTCCTGTTCCTGCTCGGCCTGTCCTTTTCTGTAGGTTTCCCATCTCTCGTCCCCTCCCACCGAGCCCAAGAAAAGAACTTTAAGCAGCTTCTGTTGAGACTGCTGAGGGCTAGGGGAAGACAGAAGTCAATAGCAAATCACGTAACATCCAAATGTGATAATGGGAACAAGAGTTATTAAAGGGGATTTTGATAGTTTTAAAAGGGAAGTCATTAGGCGGTTTTTGGTATTTTAAGTATTTAACCATTAGTACAGTACTATGTGAAAGCTCCTTTTCCCATGAATCATCATGCATCATGGTATATTCCCATGAATATCCCAATCCAGAGACATGTTTCAATGTTTTAAGAACCAGGATAATCTTACTGGCATATATCAGCTGAGTACCAGCCTTATCTATAAGTACCCAGTGTTTTTTTTCTGCAAAGAGTAGGTAGTGAGACTATACAGATGATGAAAATTGTTTAGAAATACGTCTAATTACAAGAAGCACATAATCAGAGTCAGGAAAGGGTGAACTAAAAGAAATATATGATAGTTCTTATTCCTTCATATTGCTAAAGCAAATCAAGACCCATGAACCATGAAAAAAAACATGAATTAATTCCCTTTGAGAGATGCAGTCGATACCCTGTTGGTCACAAGTTAAGTGGAAGTTAAATGGAACTCTACAACCTTCTCATAATCAGAAGAACAAAATATTTCAGTCCCCTAGAGTATACACTAATGTTCTAAATGGACACACTGACATTTCAAAAGCAGAATCCCAGTTGGATATATCCAAAAATCACTATGTACATAGCAGTGCAAAGATCTTGGGAGAGATTTTGCCATCTGATATTTCAGAGCAGGAAGCAGCTGGAGAAATCGTTAATAGCTATGAGAAAAACTGAAATTACATTTCTAAAAGCTATGAATAAGTAATTTACTTAACAAAAAGACACTATTCAGAGAATCACAAAAGAAATTGATTGAGGGAATTAAGGCATACAGAACATTCTCTTGTAAGGAGTTGGTTGAGTGGGAAACAGCATCCACGACCAGGTAAGACAAACAGATTGGACATGATCAGAACAAGTTTTATGTGTTAAGACCAAATGTCAACCACTGGTCCACTTGCGACCCTGAGGGATTGGAGGGAGGATGAGTTTGGTGTTGAGACCGGGTTGACTGACAACTGAGATCATCGTGTGTCTTCTGTGTTGGACAGCCACTTTTTCATACGGGAATGACTGTCTATGTAGAACTGTAAAACATTAAGAAAAAAAAGACAGTACATATAGTTAACCTCTGGGTACACTAAAAGAAAATAAACGTTGTAATGTCGTAAGCACCAGAATATTGTTTAGAATTAATTTATAACACACTACAGGGAATGAATGATATCCAAACAATAAAAAAATAAGAGTTTTAACATATAGCCTGTGCATGGTTGAATGAGCCTTAGGTTGTGTAGACTTGCCCTAGCTGATCAGAAGGCTGCAAAAGCGTCATTCCTATGCTGCTCTTCTATCCTGCTCATACCCTCAGTAATGGTGCCCGGCATCATATTCTTTTACAATCACACCTAACCAGACTTGGCACAGACACACAAACGCAGACAGGCACCTATATATACCCTAAAGTCCTTCCTAGTAAAACCTCACCTACTGTGCTCTAAGGTTGGTCTGTTCACCAAGGAGGAAGACACCATGGATGTGCCACGGAGCTAGGCTCCATTAGAGACTGTGGGAAGCAAGAAGAGTTTGGAAGACAAAGACAGGACGGTAGAGCATGGTGACCACAGAGGAAGTTGAATTTTCACTGGGGAGAAACACAGAATCTGAAGCAGGCTCCAGGCTCTGAGCTGTCAGCACAGAGCCAGACGTGGGGCCCGAACTCATGAACTGTAAGATCATGCATGACCTGAGCCGAAGTCAGACACTCAGCAGACTGAGCCACCCAGGCGCCCCTGTTTGTTTGTTTGTTTTTAATTCACCTTTGTCCCACCCTCCTCCTGCGAACCAGAGAGAATACTGTTCTGACCTATCTCGGTCACCTAATTCAGGTTTCGGATGACCCAAAGTGGCAGAGCTGGGACCTCGCACAGGTGACACTGCAGCAAGCTGTGCACATGGCTAGTGAAAACGCTCAAGGTGGTGGCGGGGGTGGGGATGCAGATCCACGCCTGGGGTAAGAAATCACTAATTGAATACAATAGAACATCTTCATAAGGCCCCAAGAAGAAGCTGGGCTGAGACTATTAGGAAAATTAAGACTTTAAACAGTAGCTGTGTACACTGGAGAACTGGAGAAAAGCACACACACTGTCCAGGAAAACTACAATCTTAGAAAAGGGCTGGGAAGACAGTAAGCCTTCACACTGGCCTGACCCTGGGCTCAGAGCACGCCCTGCTGATTAGCAGAGGTCTTCTCCTGCCCTCAGTGCAATCTGCAGACTTGGAGAGGGGGCTGTTTTTCCAAGTGCCCACTTTTCAACAAAAGATCACGTGGCACACAAAGAAAGAGGAGAACATGGCCCATTCAAAGAAACAAAAGAACTCTCCAGAAGCCATCCTGGGGAAAGTTACCACAGTCTTCTGCTTCTGTGTATACAAAGTCATCATCATGGTATCTGGTACCTAGCACTCCACTTCTTTCTCACACCACATTCAGGTGACTCTCCTGGGCTCAGGCAGAATGTCACCACCCACCCCGGGCTACAAATGGTGGCTCCTGCCACCCCAGGTCCTCCCCAATCCCCCAATGTACTCACCGCTCTCTCTGCTGCTCACAGAGCTCCCCCTCCCCCTTCCAGCCCAACGCTGGGTTACTCTCTCTCCCTTTTTCCCATCACCACTAGCCCTTCAGTCTCCTCCCACTGTTTCATTCACAAACACCTGCGGCTGTGCCCACAGACAAAAATGGAATGCCCAACTTGCCGGTACCTGGAGATACGCAATCGCTTGTGTGTTGAGGAGCAAGGGGCACAGAGGGCGTGACGCGGGTAGCCCAGAGCCTTTAAATCTAAAACCATCGGGATTCTGCCAGGCTCCCAGAACAGGAGAGGGGCCAGCAATCTGAAACCTTCCAGGTGTTTCTTCACCTTCACTGAAAGAGGCCTGAGTCATCAAAGACCTGCTGCAGAGAGCACAGGCCCCTTGACCCCAGAAGACCCTTGCAGGCAGTGCATTCTAAGCCCATTCTAAGTAGCCTAAGCAAGTGACCTTGGGGCCTATTCCTGACCTTTCTGAACTTTGTTTCTCATCTCTAACAACGGGAGACAAAAAACCCACCCTACCTCAGAGGAGAGATTCTGACTTAAAACACTCATTTAATTAAAAAATGAGTGGGAAATAGACAGAATTATAACATTAATATTTATATGAGAACCATATATAAAACGACTCCTACCTTTTAGGGTCCGATCTGCCTCACTCTCACTTATTCCCGATTCTACGTGTGAACAAACGCTGCCCTCTGGAGGCTGAAAAGACATTTCTTTGGACCACGGATAGCCATGAAATAATGTAGAACAGGTCTTGAGAACGTGGGATTCCCTGCCACTGAAAAATGAAAAGTGAACGATATCTCTGAGGTGCAGAACTACTAAGGGCCATACGATCTATGCCTACGACTTCACTGGGTTACCTTCATCAAGTCGTTTCAGTAGTCGGTGCGCATCTCTGTTGAGCTAAAGTTGTCAGCAGTATCTGCAGCAGGGCTAGATAGCAGCGGACATATGAAATACTGTACGTATCAGCATGAGCTTCTACAACCTACGAAACATAACTGAACGCCTATAAAGAGCAAGGCATCGTGATGGATGCTGGAGTGTACACAAGAGGAGTAAGGCACAGATACTAATTCCTAGGACTTCAGAATCAAGTGCAATTTGTATATGGCAGTTCCTGCTATTTCAAGGCTAGAGGAAATGCAAGTGTATTAGGGTGCCTGATCTGGATCACACAACGGGCACACCCAGTGCTAGTTTTGGGGGGCTGTGATTTTGTTGCCCTTTCCGGGATGAGTTTGGTGCGGGATTGGGGTGTCCTGTGTTCCTGTCTTTGGGTCAGTGCAAGTCTTGACACCAGGTTACCCCCCTTTGGGGTTCACCTGCTTCTCGGCTTCCTCCCAGGGGAGGCAGGTCCACGGACGGGAGGGGAGAGGCTCAATCTGCAGAGCCTGTGTCGGGGACACAGCTGGGCTTTGCTGCTTTGTGTACCCCAAGATTAAACAGTCTTTCTGAATTTTTAAATTTATTCATTTCTTAATCCGCTTGTCTCCTGTCATTTGTAAACTATCTTTTCCTCATTGATTTTTGGAGGATCTATCTTCCTGTTTGCCGTATCGATTTGCCTGAACTCTTTATAGATTGAACGTTAACTCTTTTGTTATATTTTCAAGAGTTTGCTCTTCACTTTTACATTAGTTTTGGGCCTACAGAAACCTGAAATGTTTATACAAAGTGTACTCATCTTTTCCTCTGTCACTTTTTTCTTATTTCTTATTTCTCCAAAAACATTCATTAACATTTTAAGCAACTTACTACAGCTGACCCTTGAACGACATGAGGGTTGCTGACCCTTGGTGCGGTAGAAAATCCATGTATAGCTTTTTACTCCACAAAAGCTTAACTACTCACAGCTTACTGTGGACTGGAAGCCTTAC
Source organism: Paguma larvata (assembly GCA_030068075.1). Taxonomy (NCBI): domain Eukaryota; kingdom Metazoa; phylum Chordata; class Mammalia; order Carnivora; family Viverridae; genus Paguma; species Paguma larvata. The sequence goes on along the minus strand of CM057834.1, from coordinate 84,819,031 downwards.
TGATAACACAAACAGTTGATAAACACATATTTTGTATGTTTTATGTATTAGAAACTGCATTCTTACTCTTCCGATAAAGGAACATAGAGTAAAGGTTATTAAGAAAATTATGGGGCGCCTGGGTGGCTCAGTAGGTTAAGCGTCCGACTTCAGCTCAGGTCATGATCTCACGGTTTGTGAGTTTGAGGCCCGCGTCAGGCTCTGTGCTGACAGGTCAGAGCTCGAAGCCTGCTTCAAATTCTGTGTCTCCCTCTCTGTCTGCCCCTCCCCTGCTCATGCTCCATCTCTCTCTTTCATTCAAAAATAAACATTTGAAAAAAATTTTTTTTAATCCTAAGAAAGAGAAAATACATTTGCAGTGCAGTAGTGTACTGTACTGCAAATAATCCGTACATAAATGGACCCATGTGGTTCAAACCTGTGTTGTTCACAGGTCAACTGTATATACATATAATGGAAACTAAGTTATATTACACAGAAGGGCTTATAATAAAAAGCAACAATCTAAGCCCTACCTCTTCCAATACCACTTTTACTCTCCTGAGAGCCAACCATGTCTGTTTTTAGATATTCTGACAAAAAACTTATTGCTAAATAGCATGTTACTGACCTTTATTGACTCAGTGGTTTTAAACTTATCTTTGGCAGGGATGGATTTCTGCTATGATTAGGAAGGACCCAGCTCACTTAATAACACTTCCCCTGTTTTCCCCCCAAAGCGCTCCACCACTATTTTCAGGTCCTCCATCTGTCGGAACTACATCTCCATGTATTGAATTTAAAATCTCCACTTCCCGTTCCATCAACAACAGATGACGCATATTGACTTTCCACCCCTACCTCAACTGTCGTTAGAGCTCTACGGTTCACTGCCAACGTTAATGAGATTAAGTTCTGTATTTGTAGTTTTGTCTCTTTATGATTTAGGCAAAAAAGAATTTGAAATGTTGAGGGGTGCCTGGGTGGCTCAGTTGGTTAAGCTTCAGACTCTTTTTTTTTTTTAACATTTATTTAGTTTTGAGAGAGACAGAGAGTGAGCAGGGGAGGGGAGAGAAAGAGGGAGACACAGAATCCCAAGCAGGCTCCAGGCTCTGAGCCCAAGGTGGGGCTCAAACTCATGAACCATGAGATCATGGCCTGAGCTGAAGTCAAAGGCTTAACCAACTGAGCCACCCAGGTGCCCCTAAGCTTCGGACTCTTGATTTCAGCTCAGGTCATGAGTTCACGGTTTGTGGGTTTGAGCCCTGTGTTGATCTCCGTGCTGAAAGCATGGAGCCTGCTTGGGATTCTCTCTCTCCCACTCTCTGCTCCTCCCCCGACCCCGACTTACACTCACACACACACTCTCTCTCAAAATAAAATAAACTTAAAATAAAAAACCTAAAAAATAATAAAATAAAATAAAATGTTGAAAACTAACAGGTAATTATTTACTGCAGAGCCTGGTAGTACTTGGCTGTGATTATGCTTTCTTCTCTGCGGTTCCAATGTGATAACTACTCTCTTAGCACAGAAGTACATTTCTAGGATCAAATGTCAAGTTCAGGTTGACCTCCACTTGTTCACACTTCACATTTAACTTAAGTTCATATGTCGCAGTAGCAAAGGCTGATGCAAATTGGGTCTATTCAGGACAAAGCTTGTCATTTAATGAGGGTGTCTCTGTCTACCAGGATGATATTATGACTGGTAGCAGAGATGAAAAGGGTAGAAGCAAGTTTTAACGAAGTGTCCCCAGGAGTTCAAGGCTCTATTACTAGGAAGCGCAGTCCAATTAGCTGTCTGGCTCTGTCTTTGACCCAGGAGGAAATGTCGTGGGTGATGTAGGCATACCGAGGGCCATGTCCAATGTGAAGACACTCATGCTGTCTGTGTTCTGTTTGAATGGCAAGCAGAGGTGGTAGTCCATGGCTGGAATCCAAAATCAGCTTTCCTAGAAAGCTCCCACCCTGGGCATGGACACGTGCCTTCGGCTCAACCTGTCAATTACAGGTTAGGGCTAGATGGCCCCAACATTCCCAGGCAGAGATAGTCCCAGACAGAGCAATCTACCTGCAGTGAGGGCTCTGCTTAGCAGTGTTGAGTGCTTGTTATCAACAGATAGAAAAATTGAACTTGTTTGAAGGAGGGGGGCCCTCTTATCAGCTTTGACCTAGTTCCTGCATGTGTCTTTTTTTGTTGGACAACAGGTTTTGGAATCCCTTCACAGAGTACTAGCCCCACTTCAGGTAGAGTACATGTGCTCTTAAAAGACTGTATTTTCCAGTCTCTTGCTCCCACATAAGGTAACTGAGCTTATCTAAGAAGCACTCCCTAAAGAACTGAGACGAATACTGCCAACTTTTGGATTTCCCAGTGACTGAACAGCTCTTTCCTCTTGCAGTGGGCAAGTGCCATTATTACCCTGTTTGGGAGCTTCTCTCTAGAAGTATACTAGACTGAGTATTGTTCCGCTAAATACAATGTTAGATGCATTTATGTTTTATAGGCTAGATCTTCTATTCCAAACTATAGAAGCATAAAGGTATTCTTCCTTCTTTTACGAAAAAAAAACACAATAATCCATAGATCTTATGGTCCAAATCTCTAAAGTAATACAAATGCAGTATGTTGAAGGAAGCACAGAAAGAAAATAGCAAGAAACACGTCACGAGGACTTTTAATACATATCATATTGGTGTTTTAGGGCTGGTGTAACAAAGTACTATGAACTGAGTGGCTGAAATGTATTGTCTCACAGTCCTGGAGTCTATAAGTCCAAGATCAAGGTATCGACAGGGCTGGTTCCTGAGGGCTGTGATGGAGAATCTGTTCTAGGCCTTTCTTCTAGCTTCTGGTGGTTTCCTGGCAATCTGGTGTTCCTGGGTTTCTACATCACCCCAAGCACCCTGTGTGTGCATCTGTGTCCAAATTTCTCCTTTTTATGTGGACATATTGCATTAGGGGTCTACCTTACTCCAGTGTGACTTTATCTTAACTAATGACATCTTCAACAACCATATTTCCAAATAAAGTCACATTCTGAGGGGGTTAGGACTCCAGCAGGTGACTTCGGTGAGGGACAGGGCACAATTCGACTGAAAACACATGTTTTGGTCTCTTATTTTTGAAAAAGAGTATGTGTACATTTAAAATACACACCAGGGGCACCTGGATGTCTCAGTCAGTTAAGTGTCCATCTTGATCTCAGCTCAGATCTTGACCTCAGGGTTCTGAGTTCAAGCCCCACATTGGGGCTCCACGTTGGGCATGAAGCCTACTTAAGCGCACACGCGTGCACGCGCACATACACACACGCGTGCGTGCACACACACACACAAAAGGGATCACAGAGCAAGTTCCGTCTCTAAACCATTACTTTTCCTTTGCATCAAAGAAAGTATTAAATGAAAATGCTTTGAAAGACAGATGTGAAAGAAGTGGTGGCGCTGAAAGACACATGTCTATGACCACAGTGAATGTTGAGACTCGAGGGTATGCCTGACCCACCCTTTTCGCCATGGGGACAGATGATGTATAAGCCCAGTGCAGCGTGTTAAGCATTCTTTTCCTCTCTCTGTCATGGTCTGAATGTGTCCGCTCCCCTCCCTTCAATTCATATGTTGAAATCCTAATGCCAATATGATGATCTAGGGGGTGGGACCTGCGGGAGCTTATGAGGAATAGGATCAGGGCCCTTGTAAGAAGAGACACAAGAGCTCTTGCTTCCTTTCTCTGCTCTCCACCATGTAAGGAGGAGGCAAGATGGCGGTCATCTGCAAAACAGGAAGAGGACCTTCACCAGAACGTGACCATGCTGGACCCCGATCTCAGACTGCTTAGCACCCAGAACTATGAGAAATAATTGTCTGTTGTTTAAGCTACCCGGTCTACAGTGATTTGTTATAGCAGCCTGAACTAAGATCTTCTTTTTCTCACAGGATTCTCATCAACCTACTGTAGTAAAAATTCAGAGCTTGAATAAATCCTCACAGATCCACAGTTTCAACACTGTCACAGAAACTTAACTCGCTAATCATAACACTAGGTCCCTAGTATCTCGTGAAATGTGCAGGCTTGGAGGAACCATTTAGAAGGGATGGTTGGTTTTCATCATCAAGCTTATGAAAAGAAATCCGAATGTTACAACGATCGAACTCAGAAATAAAGGAAAACATCGCTCATTCTTTAGACTGTCATTCTTATTGTGACACATGCCCTTATAAAATATCCTTTGCTGTGGCAGACTTTTAAAATGACTTTTTAAAGTTATAGTAATGCTTCAAAATCGATTAAATGTTCGCCATTGAAAATAAGGGAGAAGAACAAAGAAAGTAAAAACTGGTCATAATCACGTCACCAGAAGATGCTATTTGGATGTATTTTCAGTATTTTTTCCCCCTATACACACACATGATTATTTTTAAATCTAATTATGTTGGATATACAGATGCATCTCAATTTCAACACTTATTATATTATAGGCATTCATTTGTATTTAACCCCTTAAAGCTTAACTAACATTTGTTTTAACATGCAATGTGAGAAACTTAATTGTATCTAATGGGCCAATTGTTTCCATTTATGAAATATTTCATCTAATCATGGTGGCTTCTTAATAGTCTTTTTAGGATATAGAAATAAAATATATATCCTGTGCAGACAATTTAGAAGTCACAGAAAAAGGATAGAGAAGAAAATAAAAATAACTGCTGATCCCAGAGAAATATCCACTGTTAATACTTCTCATCACATTTATTGTCTATTACATCATCATGTATTCGGACACTCCAGAGAGATTGCCAAACCCACACGCCCCATCTGAAGAGTTCTCTACTTGGTTCTCTGTCATTGGTCTGTCTGGCCTGGCCACAGATAATCGGCTAAGGGATGGGTGCTCAATATAGGCGCAGCCAATCTGTAGACCCGCTTGTTTCCTACAGGTCTCTATTCAAGAGCAGCATCCCTACCAGGTGGTTATTGACTCGACCAGCCAGATCTTTGCTTGGGAAGTTTGGATTCAAGACCGATGGAGAGATGGCCAACTGTAGAAGCAGACACAGCTGAAGCAGCAACAGAAGGTAATAGAATGCTTGCTAAGGCCAAGCATTCAATTCAGTGGGGGAGTGTCTGCTGTCTATATGTAGTTTTCAACACATATTCAGCTTTTGAACCACACTTTGACGTATTAAGTACTAGAACTCTGAAAAGTCCCCTTTTTTTTATGTTAGACATCAGTTGGTAAACATTTAGAAACACAGCGCTATATTAATCAGAGATATTGATTGCAGATTATGAACACCAAGTCTGGTTAATTTTAATATTTACAAGAGAGTTATTGAAAAGCTGTTTCATAGATTATAGACTTATTGGAAAATAGAGAAATCGGACCTAAAACCTGGGCAGGAACCAAGGTAAGCGAGGTGCCAAGTTCACAGCCGAGTCTCAATATGGGAAGAGATGGGTAGATCATCACTGCTTGCCCTCCACAGTGGATACTTCGTCTCCCACTACTGGTGTCTTGAATGATCTCTAACTGCCCTGCACCTTTCTGTCACTCCCTCAAGATTCAAAATCCCAGAAGGAAGCTTTAAACTGTATGAACACAGGTTATCTGCCTGTGTCCTCCCTAGAGGGCCAGGACCTACTCCTCTCAATTCCAGAGTGGAAGATGGGGCCCTGCTTCCCAGTTTTAGGATTTCTCTGAAGCTTAGGGATAAGGGCCATGATTTTAACTAATCATGAAGAAAAAAAAAAAAAAAACAATTATATCCAATCAAACTCAACTCACCTCTTTTCAGAATATGGTCCAAAGGGAGTTTTAACATAATCTTCAGAAAGTCGAAACTTTTCTGTAGTTCTAAAGCTGTAAAATAATGCAGACCATTGATAATAGGTGCTGGTACCAGACCCCTGAAATCAGAAAAAGAAAAATTGCAAGAATTCTGTAATGATACCAAGCATATACACATGTAATACCTAAACACTGGCCAATGTTATCCACATGAACGCAAATGCTAATAAGATCTATTGGGAACAATGTAATATACCAACTCCAACATTTACTCCAGAGCTTGTCTTAAAACACTAGCCTCATTACATTCTAACTTATAGATTTAAGCAAATTTATATTGTTCTGAATCTTCCTTATCCATTAAGTCATTAATATAGTTATCCTCCTACTGATTAGTATGTATTCTATATATTTTATTATAAACTCTAGTCCATTTGTTATGTGAGGTCCAGCAATATATCAACTGCTATTAAAATTGAAATAGTTTTGAATTTTGTTTTGAAGTGATACAGGAATAAGATATCTCTAAAAATTCTAATGTTATAATCTCAACCGAACCCCAGTGTAAAATATTTTTTCATCTCTACTAGCCTGTTTCCCCCGAGTGACTTGAAAGAATCATTAACCGTGTTTAGTGAAAAAACCCTGTTGCTATTCACCTCGGACTTGCTAAATAGAGTTGCTGTATGCGAAGTAGCCCAACTGCATATAAATGAATGCAAATTCGAAGCATCTATCCGTCCTAGTGTGACCCATTTGGAGCCTGTATTTAAAACTGCTTAGTTTCTCTGTCCCCAGTGTTCCAAGAAGTGTGGCCCTGCTGCTGGTCAGAGGTCACACAGACCCCAGCTTTGATGCCCTGGTGGAGACCGCCTACCTCCTGGCCATCACCCCCCTGGCCCTTCAGTAGAGCTCTGTATATACCACACAGTCTATCTTTTGAATCAGATTATCCAAAGATAGCCTACAGATATAGAGAAAATTCATCACACTTTTTGGGTATGTAACAAACAGACAAAACTTGGTTTCATTTATATTGGTTGAAGATTTTCAACATATAGCTTAAAATTATAGACAATGAAAAGAACTGAAATTGAAAAAAATTTTTTAATGGCTTCTTTATTCTGCTTCCTTGAATCACTGCATTCTAAAAAGCTTTTTAAAATGCTATAATTAAGGTCTTGTCAGTGTTCTTATGAACTTTCTGATAACACTTTATTTCTCAAATTTCCTAAAATGTGACATAGAAAAGAATACTCAGAATATCAAAACCTGTAACATGAAGGGGCGCCTGGGTGGCTCAATAGGTCAAGTGTCCAACTTCGGTTCAGGTCATGATCTCATGGCTTGTGAGTTAGAGTCCCTCGTCAGGCTCCGTGCTGATAGCTCAGAGCCTGGAGCCTGCTTCCGATTTTGTGTGTGTGTGTGTGTGTGTTGTCTCTCTCTCTCTACCCCTCCCCTGCTCACACTCTCTCTCAAAATTAAACATTAAAAAAAAAATGTTTTCAAATGAGATTGCCATTACTTAAAAAAAAAAAGAGTAACATTAATGAGAAAATTGCAAACATTTTATCGCAATCCTATGCTCTACTCATTCATTTTGAGTAAATATTAAAGCCTAAATGTGCATCTTAATACATAACAATTAATAGTACGGTAATTATTATTGCTGCTAACATCACGAAGACTTTACTGTGCAGAAAGAACTAAATAAAACCTTTCATATTAAGAACTGAGAATTCATAGACTAATAGGGATACAATAATTCCCACCCTCATGGAATTTACAGTTTCGTATGGAGAGGATGTGTTAAACAAATCACTTCACAAATAATTAATTACTATTGTTCTGAGAGTCATGATTGACAAGCACAAGCTATGCAATAGGATATAATTAACTTTCAGTCATGAACAGCTTCAGTGAAGGCTGATATACATATTCAAATTCCACCAAAAATAACCATTTTTTAAAAAGCCGTCAGTTTCTAGTAGTTATGAACATATTATGTCTTTTTAAGAAATACATAAATGAAAGGACAATACGACTTATAGAACTAGGTTTACTACTCAGTCACCGGGTCTCCTTTAGTACAGAGGCCCCTGGTTAGGTTGATGATTTAGGAATCATGGGGTATATTAGGATACTAGAGAATCGATCTAAAGATGCCCAGGTGTAAGTAAATGTGATAAATCACTACCTTTGAAACAAGACTGTGTGATGAGGAGGTATCTTTCCCATCAGGGCCTGCCGGGCTGTCTCATATTGTCTCTCTATAGAATCTCTTTCCTAGGCAAGAAATACGGGGAGAAAAAAAATTATACTGCTGTTAAAAATATGTCAGATGGTTAAAGGACCTATAATCACTGTCTTCTTACTAGAGATTGTCAAATATGTAGAAAGAAAAAGGGAAAAAAGGCCAAAAACAATAATTGGTATGGGTTCAGTGGGAAAAAAAAACTTTACAAAAAAAATATAGTTTTATGAAGACCACGGTTAATAGATCAATTTTATTTGATAGCTAAATAATAATGTGGTAATTCCTTATTAATGTTTATATATTTTTTATCTTTCTAATGAGCTTATGTCTCAAGGATATATATTATTATTGTCTTTTTAGTATTCCCAGATCTTAGCACACGAGTAGTTAATGCAAGGACTAAGTACGACCCTGAAATAGGACAAAGCGAGACATCTTTCTCCCATGTTTCACCATCACGTCATCGTCATTATATACGTAACCATTTGGTGGGAATACAAAAATATAAAAGATACGATCTCTGCATTCGAAAGGTTTATACTTTGGTGGCAAGAGGGGATTTAAAAAGATTGAGAAAAGGGGCATCTGGGTGACTCAGTTGGTTAAGTGTCTGACTCTTGATTTCAGCTCAGGTCATGATCTCGTGGCTCATGAGTTCAAGCCCTGCATGGAGCTCTGTGCTGACAGTGTGGAGCCTGCTTGGGATTCTCCTTCTCCCTCTCTCTCTCTGCCTGTCCCCCAACTCATGCTCTCTCTCTCAAAATAAACTTCATTTTAAAAAATTGAGAAATGAAAAACTGAAAATAAAAAGATGGAGAAAAAGATAGCACGTGCTGTTTTATAAATACTACATGTATCTACACACCGAGCATCTAACAGAGTGTGATCTTTTTAGCAACCGTCCATTTCCTCCCTTTAAGCAAACCTGACATACAAAATTCTTAATTAACAGAAAAGAGAAATCAGCAAGTGCTTATTTGTTTTACAGAAAAGACTCATCTGTAAAGGGATATATAATAACGTTTATTTAAACAGCAATCATTGCTTGCAGAACCTTAATCTGAAATAAACCTATTTTGATTTTAATGTCACTTCCAGCCTCCTCTCTACATTGATATTTAGTTAAAATCACATAGGAAATGACAACAAACAAGTACACCAGTCGAAGAATACACGCCCATGACTCCAGGCTAACACCTATTTTAGCCTTCAGGGCTAGCATTGTTTCGATTGGTTTGCATGTGTTTGGGGGAATTCTTCAGGAATCGATTTTTAAGGGTTAAATCCATATAATTCTAGAAACACTTTTGCATTATCAAAACTTATCTGCGGAGTGGTTCTGCTTTGTGGTGATGCCAAGGCTGGCACCATGGGCACCTCTGGGAAACAAATCATACCCTGGAGACCAGAGGTCCCTTTGGTCACTCCTGTGTTTCCCTGTACATGGCGCACACACTTTAGTGTGAAGTGGGAGCTCAACCGAGGTCTTGAATGTAAAACAGCCTAAGTTTGGGGAGATAACAGAAAGTGTGAATGATGTCTACCATTCTTTAGGACCTGGAATAGAATTTGCTGTCAAGCATTGCTTGAGAAATTCTGAGTCAAGCTTTTGAAATTGTTCCTCTGACACTATGACACATGAGCGCCAACATGTAAGCTCACTGAACACAGGCTCTCAGGTGTATATTTGGTTGCTAAGACCATCTTACTGTTTCCCTAACCATTAGAACTGTGGTTCTGTCTAAGCAGGATGAGGAGAAAGTATCTGTTGGACTGTAGAGACAGGTCTGTAATGGAAGGAAGGAAGGAACACTAATTAAATTTTCACCATTTAAAACTGTTTACATAACTCCATAAATACACCTAAATTGTTTCATATTACTACAAACTTACTATAGATTAACCAACTTTGCTGTACTATCCACTCTTTTGTTATTATTTTTCCTCAAATTACTCTATAGCAGCACATACATTTTCTGTTGTGGTTTTACTTTATACCATCTTTATTTTTTTTTCCTATATTAATCCTTGGTTTAAATCATATCGGGACTGGGAAGATGACGGTACCAGCGGAAACACAGTGTGGATCTTTCAGGATTCCCGCACAAAAACTAGTTATGGCAAGCAGGTAGCAAACTAAAAAATCTATCAAAATATTTACAAGGAAATTAGGTGACAAGACATCCCCTCCAGTCCCCCAATACAAGTGATAACAACCACAATACCTCACGGTACCAGTGTCCATGTGAGAGGAAGTCAAAGGAAGCAACACAGGGACTAAAAGACCTGAGAATAGAACTTCAAAATGGTCAACAGGTATTCACTGGAGAGAAAAGCAGCACCGTTGGGCGCCACGGCTGGAATATGGGGGTGGGGGGGCTGTTCCCACTCCAGCAGTGGGTGAGAATAAGGGGTCCACAGTGAGTCCTGAAGGAGCTGCATCAACTGTGACTTTTTTTGTTTTACATGTTTTTAAATGTTTATTTTTGAGAGAGACAGAGCAAGAGTGGGGGAAGGGCAGAGAGAGAGAGGGAGACACAGAATTCGAAGCAGGCTCCAGGCTCTGAGCTGTCAGCACAGAGCCGATGCGGGGCTCGAACTCACAAACCATGAGATCATGACCTGAACCCAATCAGACGCTTAACTGAGCCACCCAGGCGCCCATCACCTGTGGTTTCTTGATGCTGATCCACTGTGATTCTTTTCTAAGACAGGGCCCCACACTAAAGAAAACCTGACAGGAGCAGAATAAAAATTAGTTAGGACAGAGGAAACAGAGACAAAGGAAAGAGGAAGTCTAGACCGAAGTGGTGGAGGGGAACAGAGCCAGGAAACCCCTAAAAGAAAACTGCTGTGTATTTTAACACAGCTTGAAAGAACCATGCTTCCTTATAAAAGTTCAAGAGAACTAATTTCATATAAAAATGAGAAACTTTCGGGGTGCCTGGGTGGGAAAGTCGGTTAATCATTCGACTTCGGCTCATGTCATGATCTCGTGGTTGGTGGGTTTGAGCCCCGCGTCGGGCTCTGTGCTGACAGCTCAGAGCCTTGAGCCCGCTTCAGATTCTGTGTCTCCCTCTCCCTCTGGCTCTCCTCTGCTCTAGCTCTGTCTGTCTGTCCCTTTCAAAAATAAACATCAAAAAAGAATTTTTTTTAATGAGAAACTTTCTAGTAAAATCCCAAAGCTATTACTTTAAAAAACACAAGATGGAGAATAACACCTCTACATATAATGAAAGCATGCTCATGAAACAGATAAAATCTGTAATCTACCATTTCAAAATTAACTAAAAGACAAAAAGGAAATGACACAAAACATTAAGGAACAAATCAATTATAAATTTTAAAAATGTTAATTTTGAGGGAGAGAGGGAGAGCAGAGCCTGACATGGGGCTCAATCGCATGAACCACAAGATCATGACCTGAACCAAATCAAGAGTTGGACACCTAAGTGACTGAGCCGGCCAAGCACCCCTACAATTTTTAGAACTCCTAGGTGAGGTGACAAAACTCAGGAAAGAATTAGAAATATAAGGGGGAAAAGTCACTTCAGAAATGCAAACTAAACTAGAAGGACTATAAAAGTGAATAAAACCCACACATAATGCCTTCAGAGGAACAGAAAGTGAATGAAGGAAATTCTTAAAACTCAAAAAGAAATTAAGAGGTAAAAAGATTCAAGACAAGATGATAAATACTTAAGATAGGCAAAGAAGATCCAACACACAAACAATAAGGGCCCTTGATAAAGAAACCGAAACAAGGAAACCAGACAGTTCACAAAAACTACAATTCAAGTCCGAAGCATGACAGGTGGTCATTGGCAGGCAATGCTGCCCCCACAGCCCTTTCTGGATCTAGCAGAGAATGATTCTCGACAACAAAACTAGTAGAGACACTGGCCTGAGGCCTAATGGTAAGTATCGACTATGTACATACTTGAGAACTAAGACAAAATGAGAGTTAAAAGGGAGTGAGCGTATGACTCCACACCGAGAGTGTAGCTCTAACAAGGCCATAAACAAACCACGGCAGAGGAGTAGGCAGAGAACATTTGCAAACAAAATATTTGTAACTCTTTTCCGTTTTTTATACTCGGTGCTAGTAGTATTGGCATTGTCATCCTGAATCTCTTCTAGACGTGATCTGGAAAAAACAAGGGAGAAGTTTAGTGACACTGTAGTTCTATCATCTCCCATGTCCTTCAGAATCAGGATTCTCAGTGTGGAAGAAAGGTATGTTATAGAGAAGATGAGTAAAAATCCTCAAGTCCTGAATCTGAGCTGGAAATATTAACTTGAACTCATGAAACATGTTATCTATCCACCGAAAAGGCCTAGAAACAAGGACCACCCTAACAGCAGTGAGCGCTCCATGCCTAGCGACTTGCATTAATACCTTCCAGTTAAAGAAACCAGAGCTTCTCGGAGAATAGGTGGATTACAGGTCAGAGTAGGTAATGAACAAAAGAGCGTAGAATATCTTGTTCTAACAGAGAGCAAGACCGCTACCAAAGTCGACATAGGTCATGTTAAAGGACACAGGAGCCAATGTGAAGAGGCTCTCGCTGGCCAAAGGTAGGATAACTTGAGTTGTAATAAGGTTATAAAATGCAGTGGGTAGATATCATTCAATATGCACAAAGCAAGAATATAACGATCATAAAAAATATTTAAAAATTAATTGGTCACCTTCAGAGACTGATCAGAAACCATTATCTTAAAAAAAAAGTCCTTAGGCTGCTGATCCTCTCTGATCTGTGCCACTTGGTCACCAGGTGGTAGGGGAGAGAAGCATCTCTTTGTAGTACTCCTGCAGCTAATGAATCTGGTGAATGCAGAAAGCACTTTTCTTTTGGAGTCAAAACAGACATGGCTAAGCTGTGTGATCTTGGACAAGCTCCCTGAGCCGAGCTTCCTCCTGGTATCGAAAGGAAGTGGTGCTTAGTGGATGTAAAGGCCCGATACTTTGTCACCACAGATCACCTTGTCACTGGCCTTCACACAGTCAGGTATGAAGGTACTGTAGAGGACTGGCCTGGTCTCTTCCGCCCCACATGTACATTTGCTAAATTGACTTTGAATGAATCAATCATTGGGCAACTTCCTTTCTGGAGAATCGGCTCTCAGTAAGCTGGCCTGCCCCACGAGTGAGGGTGTTCCCTAAGAAAGTCAGAAGACCTGGCTGAAGAAAGAGACACAAGTGAAATTCAAGTGAAGGTTGAAAATCAAGCCACTTCTTTCCGGAAGGCAAAGATCTAGTCACAGTTCCAGAGCAGAAAATGTTCACTAAGCCATCGTGACCTTCATGAATGCCTCGCAGGGAGCCAGCCATGCAAAAGGGGGCTGCTGTCAGCGAGGGAAAATGAGGTATAGTGTTATCTGACAAAACGCGAGAACCCAGACATCTGTAATCAACAGTAATAACGTGAGTCTTGTATAAACAAACACCTCTCGCTGCGTAGCGTTTGTGATGTACTTTTTGCAGCAGCAGGAAAAGAGCTGTGCACTTTTTTTTTTTGCACTCAAACCTTAGAAGAAAATCACATTTAAGAAGTAAGGCCGATCAAAATTATATTTACAATTCTCCAGGAATCTTTCAGAGAAGTTCAAATTAATATGCTCTGGGACTCATTGGGAAAAGTAAGTACCATTTAAGCTGAGAGGAGGGAAGAAATAAAGCAACGAGGGTTGTGTAAGCAAGGAATGAGGCAATAAACTGAATACTTTATTCCCATTTAAACTCCTGTGAAATTATGGTCATCTTCACTGAAAGCATTTTATATTGATAAACTATATAGAGCTGCAAGCAAGAAAAATGATGCTAGCATTTGTTTTTCAGATGCGAAGAACAAAGAATAATACTCTTGGACATTTCTTTCCTAACAAAGACAAGCCGTTTGGGTCCCAGTGATCCCAGGGACAAGGAACAAAAAGCAGCTGTCAATATACTAGGCAGCGGTAATACTGAGGCTCTCTCCATGCTCCGTTGGCCCATTTTCTACCCAGAGAAAGAAGCGAGTAGTAGAAGCGCTAGAGATACACGGACGAGAAGGTGTCTCTACTAGACTACGTGTTCAGTAAGTGCAGGGATGACTTCTACTTCATTCTAGTGTCTAGAACAGGGTTTGGTAAGCAGATACCTCATACGTACTGAAAAGCAAATCCTGATCCTATATACATGGTAGGAGTCCAACAAATTCAAGATGTGTGAGAAGAAAGGAAGATGAATGAGTGAGAAGGAAGGAAGAGGAAGGGAACGCATTAGGGAACAAAAGGGGGGGAGGAAGGGAGCCTTCTGTAAATGTGAATGGACTGAACGGCTAGGACAGCAAAGGCTCTTCCCAGGCTTGCTAAATTAGCAGTGACAGAATGAACCCAGCTCCAACAACTACAGCACAGACTATGGACGTTACTTTCACGCATGGCCACACCTCCCTCAGCTCATTTTTCCCCTTCTCCCAGATCTACATCCAGTGGGACAGGAAACTAAGTCTCAGGTCTTAACTGCTCCCACCCTCACGCTGTGGTCTGGATTCCTCACTCTCTTCAAACCCTTCAGCCCAATCGTGTAGCTGAACCTTTGTCTGGTTTTGATTTCAGCATCACCCTCGGACTCCCACCTTGCAGACTGCTCTTGATTTTTCAAGCTGCAGGAAGTCCCACTCAACCCCGAGGAGGTGAACTCACAGAGGCTTGCCCAGCCAAAGAACAAACCAATGGCACTCATTCTACTGCACCAGGTGCCCTCCTGACCACCCCCACCAAGTGCCAGCATCCCCCACATCCTTTTCAACCTTTACCACCTTCTTCCCCCTCCCTAGATAAGCCCTCCCCTGACTTTATGGTATCCGTTTCTTTGTTATACTTTTATCACCTAAACACGCATCCCTAAGTATTATGGTTTAGTATTGCCAATTTTTTTTCAAAAACATTTTTTAAGGTTCATTTATTTTTGAGAGAGAGAGAGAGAGAGAGGGAGAAAGAGAGAGAGAAAAGAGAGAGAGAGAGAAAGAGAGAGAGAAAGAGAGAGCAGGGGAGGAGCAGAAATAGAGGGAGACACAGAATCCAAAGCAGGCTCCAGGCTCTGAGCTGCCAGCACAGAGCCCGACGCAGGCTCAACTCACCGATTGCAAGATCATGACCTGAGCCGAAGTCAGATGCTTAACCAACACGTGCGCCTAGTGTTGCCAATTTTCAAATTATATAGTAATAGAATCATACAGTATGTATTCTTTAGAGTCAATAGTTCTTTGGCTCAACAGCATGTTTGCAAGATACATCCAAGGGGCCAAGTTTGTTCACTTTCATTACTGTACACACTTCGCTATATGAATATTCAAAATTTTATTTGGCCAATCTACTAATGGACACTTGAGTTTCCAGTTGGGACCACGGACTACCATAAACATTGTTGCACACACCTTTCGGTGTGCAGAGCCACGCATTTCTACTGGCATACCGCTGCTGAGGCACAGGGTACGTGTATGTTCGACTTCCGTAGATAATGCTCGCCTGTTTTCTAAAGCCAACAAAGTGAACCTCCTATCAGTTGTCTTATAAGAGTTTCCACTGCTCCACATCTTATCCGTCAGCTCATCATTTTAGCCCTTCTGGTTTACGCATAGTGCTGCCTCAGTGTGTCTGTAATTCGCATTTCCTGATAAGGAGGCGGACTATCTCTTCACATGATTATTGGCCATCGAGATGTTATCCTTTGTGAAGAGATTTTTCCATGAGTTATTTTTTCTTCATAATTTATAAAAGTTCCTTATATATTCTAAATAAAAGCCTTTTGTCAGTTATACTTACTGCAAATATCATCTCCGTGTTTGTCTTTTTTTCTCTTTAATACTGTTCTTTTTTCATTAATGTAAGTTCCTCATTTTAATGTTCCTCAATGTTTTCAACTTTTCCTTTGTAATTAGTATTACATTTAAGGAATCTATACCTGCCTCCAAGTCATAAAAATCTTCTTACACTATCTTCTAGAGGTATTATCGCTTTGTCTTTCACATTTTTATAGACAATTACCTTAAATTTTGTAATCACATCTTGACATACAAGCAAGCAGTTAGAAATTGCACAAGAAAAGGTGGAATATTTAAATACAGGGGTGAGACAGAAAGACCTCACGTGCACAGAGAGTTTGGGGTGGATACGAGCAGAGAGGAACAGCGCCATCTGCAACATGAGTGGGAAGGAGCCTCAGACGAACAGAACCCAAAAAGGAAATTTCCACCTATCCATTAGTGTCAAATTGCTCCCTTGAGAGTTCCTGAAGGTAAATACGAACACATTAAATCTACGGTTGAGACACCGAAAAAGCACAGAAATTTCTGCTTTCTTTTTTTTTGAACAATTTAAGATACAGGTTTTTGACAGAGGAGGTTGCAATTACTTTCTTCGATCCCCTAAAAAGGCTTCAAAAATACATGGAAATTTATGCTGGGAAAGTAAAATGAGGAAAATAACACCTTCTCCAAAAGGTTGCAACGCAAGGTACGGGAGATAATTTACATGGAAGCCCTTTCCAAGTTACAGACGTGTGTAAAGGCTATTTGCGTTCTCTAACATAACGTGGTGACGTCTCTATAGGCTTCTGCTGTCATTGCTCATTTTGCATTGTTAACAGCTATGCAAAAGGTTAATAATCTGAAATCTGATAAATACTTACAATTTAAAAATAGCATGGAATTCATAATCTTTAAAAGAAAATAAGGCACTAAAAATAACCTCAGGCACATCCACCTTGTATATATGACAGCGGTAATTTTGTATTTTGCAGGTATTTCTGAAGAAAGTAGCTGTTGGTTGTGGGGGACGTGATTTGCTTCTTGATGAGATGACTGTTACACCGATCTCTACCAGCTCTGACAGGAAAAGTTACCAGAACCTCAAGGCTGCAAGCGGTTTGAGCGTTGTTACCATCATGGATCGGTCACTGCCAAGCCTCTAACACAATAGATGTTCCAGACCAGACCATGGATGTTCTAGATTACAGGGCTGAATGGTTTCTCAGGGAGGTGACTGCAGGTAAGGAACGACCTGGGTAAAGGTTCATGAGACTCCTTTTGACCACAAGTGGTCTGTGACACCCGCCCCAGGTACCGCCACCAAGGTGCCCCTTCTACCGTCGCGTTGCCTTTTTATCATATCTTTGCCTCTCCAGTCTCTCCACACTGCTCATTAATTTTATACGGACATGTTGGCCATGAATTATAGCTAAGGACACATAGTGTGGGTATGGGGTTCCCCCCTGCTCCCTGTTCTTCTTATCCTCTCTTCTCACTCCTAAATACCTGAGCGTCCTCGACCAGACAAAGGCTGTCTTTAATGAAGCCTGAAAGTTTTCTAGCAGGTAAAATTCAGACTGGTCATGTTTAAATAAATCAGGAGTACCCGTTAACTGGCAGAGGGGTGTGGCAAATCTGTGGTGTGAGTTTCTCCCCGGTGTGTGTGAGGGTGTGTGCAGGACAGCAGAACCGGGATGCGAGCCAGTTGTGGTTGTCAGGACACGGACTCATCCTGAAGGAGTAAGTGTGGCCAAGGATTTGTGTTCTGGAGTTTACATTATAGATATGCCGCGTCCTGGGGACAGAAAGGAGAAAGTACATTTGAAAATCTAAGCCCCAGGGGCAGCTGGGTGGCTCAGTCCGTTGGGCGTCGACTTCGGCTCAGGTCGTGATCTTGCAGTTTGTGGGTTCAAGCCCCATGTCGGGCTCTGTGCTGACAGTACAGAGCCTGGAGCCTGCTTCCGATTCTGTGTTTCCCTCTCTCTCTGCCCCTCCCCCCGGCTCATGCTCTCTCTCTCTCTCTCTCTCTCAAAAATAATCATTAAAAAAATTTAAAAACAGAACAGAAAAAAATAAAATCTAAGCCCCAACAAGCATGAAGTCATACTATCCAAGGACAGGATAACGAGGGCAGAGAGAAAGGAGTAGACCGACCTGAAAAGAACTGGATTTCCTGGGATGGAAGGATCGAGGCTGATACGTTCCTCGTGGAGAGCGAGCCCCCTAGAGCATGGCAAGACCACAGGGACCGATACTAGGCAAAGGTACTGGTCGGAGAAGTTATGGAGAATGCCGGCACCACTGGCTCACAGTGGAACTCAGGCTCTTGGACTAGGGGCACCTCCAGGGTAACCATGGTGGCCTGGAGGCCAGGGGCTCTCCCCCAATTTTCCAGGATGGTGTACACCTCAAGATTCTTGAACTCGATCCAAAGAATGGGAGCGATCCCAGCTCCCAATGACTGATATTTGACTTCCCACAGACCCTGGTGAATGGGAACAATTCCAAATCTAATTTAATTTGGATAAATATAGTGTTTCCTGCACGTAAGTATCATGGCACAAATTCCTATTACCTATGAATGTTTGGAGTACAGCCACCCTCTGTGCCTTGTAAGAAGCCCTCATTTGTACCTGTGCCTTTTTCCCTACCCCAGGTCTCATATGATCTCTGAGGAATGGTGTGACAAGTCCAGCTGGGGCAATTCGGTTCTCTTGCTTTCCACAATAGGAATTCAAGAGACAGAGAGAAGTGGCCAGGAATTGTGAGCACAGAGCCAAGAGGCCACGGAGGGTCAGGGCTGATATGCATGAGAATGAGTTCAAGTTCTGAGGGAGGGACGCCTGAGTGAGTGGAGGAGGCCGGCCAGGAGAGAGAGAAGGCAACAGAACACACAAGAAGCAGGAGCAGAGATGACAGGAACTTGACGCCTCTGGGAGGCAGAGAAACCCCAGCACCTCACTCTCTAATCCTAGCGTTGGTCAGATCCTGTGAGGTCTGTACCTCATCCGGGCTCGTGACGCACTGTGAATCCACTCGTTCGTGTTTTTTACACGGAACTGCCTCTGACTGAAGCTGACCTGAAGGGACTGTGTCTTGCGCCCCCAACACTGTCATCGTATGACTTAATCCAAGTAGACTGCATAGCTATGCTTGTATACACTGCAGAAACCAAGACTATTCGTCTAAAGTAGCCAGTCTGATTCTCTTGACTGCCACCCAAGGCTCTGACTTTAGAACATGATATGATTATTTACTTAGAACAGCCTAGCCGTGGGGCGCTTGGGTGGCTCAGTTGGCTGAGCCTCTGACTCTTGATTTCGGCTCAGGTCATGATCTCGTGGTTGTGGTTCGTGAGATCAAGCCCTGGGCCAGGCTCTGCGCTGGAGCCTGCTTGGGATTCTCTCTCTCCTTCTGTCTCTCTCTCTCAAAAGTAAATTAAAAAAGCATAAGAGGAAGAAGTAGAAGAAGAACAGTTTAGCCTTCAGGAAAAACAAACTAGGAATTGACAACCAAAAGCCAAGTCCTCTGGAACCCGTGGTGACAGCACCAGCCATGATTTAGGCCTCTTCGAATTCCCAGATCGTCCTATGAAACGATTAGGTAGAAAATGAGCCCAACCTACTCTTCGCGCAGAGTCAACAATGCACTAGGTACTCCCGCACCCACCGATCTTTCTGAGTTGTCAAAGAACCAAACTGGGGCTGAGTTATGTGACAGGCTCGCGTGCTGCAAAGTTATAAACCATGGCCTCTGAGTGGCCCACTCTGAAGGCTCAGCATGACCACGCTCAAAAATTTACCCCAACGAGAAGGCAAGTTTTCTCTCAAAATACGTATTTTACCACATTTATTCTATCGTGGTGCTTTTCTATTCTTGCTAACTAGAAGAGCTAAGTTTTGCCTGGGAAGCTGGGGAACGGTGCTCACAAAAGCTACACTGGCTGCTCTTTGAGGAGCCCAGCTCTCGCAAATGTAGAAAGAGGCTAAAAACTTGTCTTCGGCTGATACCAGTCAGAGAAGAGCACTGGCGAAACTTAGTCTCAAAACGCCGAATCTCCTCCTGGCCTGACCCCGTGTACTGCGCAGGGGCGGCCCCGCCCCCTCCACCCCTCCTTACCACTGGGGTTTTTTTGGCTGAAAGTTTGGTCCACAATTTCACAAAGTAGTTTCTGTCTGTAGCATCCAGGAAATCACTCAAAGACTCTTCCAAATTCAGCTGAGACGTCTTGATACCTGGTAGGGAAGAAACCAAAGTTTAAAAATAAAAGGCAGGAAATAGGATAAGGGAACTTTCTGAGGGAAGGGAAATGCTTTATCTCTGCATGGTCCAAAACACAGGAAGCTGAATACTGAAAATCTGTGCATTTCAACATGAAAAGTAAGATAAATACAAAATATGTCTTAGAAAACATAATAGTTAATATTGATTGTAATAAAGTCAGGCCACAGCACCTAGTAGACATGTCCTCAAAGTATACTTCGTGCTTATCAATGGAGGCGCGTAAAGGGAATTGAAGTAAACCTTGGCTCATATAATACCTTCCAGATACGTAACTAAGTCACACTGATAATTACTTTCCATTTGACAAAAATCTCCTAAAAGGCTAGAAAGAAAAGAAAACATGCAATGCTAAGAAAAAAAACTTTAAAAAAGAATGCAATGGGGGGATGCCTGGGTAGCTCAGTCGGTTAAGTGTCTGACTTCAGCTCAGGTCATGATCTCACAGTTCTTGAGTTTGAGCCCCACATCGGGCTCTGTGCTGGCAGCTCAGAGCCTGGAGCCTGCTTCAGATTCTGTGTCTCCCTCTCTCTACCCCTTCCCTGCTCATGCTCTGTCTCTCTCAAAAAGAAATAAACATTAAAAAATTAAAAAAAAAAGAATGCAATGGATACTGATGAGGTCACTGTTTAACAGAATTTATTCATAAATAATGCTGAAAGTTTCCTTTAAAACATTAGAATGTCCAGGGACCTAGAATATAAAGAATCTAAAATTTTATTTCTGTTCATCTATAGAGGGCCCTGGTGTAAGTGCCTTTGGATATATACAAACATCAATGTTTTCAGGAATATTTTTTTAAAAATGCTAAAATAGAGGTGCCAGGATGGCCCAGTCAGTTAAGCGTCCAACTCTTGGTTTCAGCTCAGGTCACGATCCCACGGTTCATGAGGCCGAGCCTTGCATTGGACTCTGTGCTGAGGGCGCAGAACCTGCTTGGGATTCTCTCTCTCCCTTTCTCTCTGCCCTTCCCCAACTCACGCTCGCTCACACTTGCTCTCTCTCAAAACAAATAAACTTAAAAAAAAAGAAAGAAAAAGCGTTAATTTTTTAAAAATCCTAAAATAAATTATTTCCCCATGTCCACTGTCCGCTCTGACTGAGCAGACATGGGAAGTTCTCCTCATCCAAAGAGAACAAAAGACCAGATGATACGTAACAGAAGTTTGTTCTGTATACGTAGGAAAGCTGAGAAACCAAGAAAGAAAAATTCCCACGCGCGGCAATAAAGGTCCCAAATCAGAAGAGGGGGAGCTAATGCCGAGAAGTCAGAGTGCTTCAGGGACCGAGAGAGGCCAGTGCTTGCGTTCTTGATGGAGAAGACCTGGGCTCTTTGATAACAGTAGGGGTGGGGGCCTAGAGAGGGGGGCATCTGGAAGTTTCAGCCCACAGACCTAGGCACTGTGCCTGGACACAGAGTCTCACCTGGACTGAGCGTGCAAACACCTGGGGGGGAAATCAGGCCTCTGATCCCGTGCTGTGTGCCGGGATGGAATCTGAACTCAAACTCCTGCCGAATTGTGTGGCTATCACGTATCAATAAAATAAGGAAAATGCTGTTGTAGATGAGTACGAGAGATCACGTGGGGAACGCTGAAGCTCCACGACCCGGCACCCGCCTTGCGCGAGAGACTCAGAAGATGCAACACGTGAGCAAGTCCTCGCCCGAGGAAGTCCGGTCTGCTTTGGTAAATCTTCACGATGGAAAAGCCATCCGATCCATATTTGTTGAGCACCTCCCGTGTGCCAGACAGTGCTCTGGACACCGGGGATACAACAGTAGATAAAAGGTCCTGATGGGTGGGAATTACATTCTAATACTGGACGCAGGCGAACAACACATCAGATAATGCCAGGAAGGAAGAAGCTCAGTGAAGCAATGGGAAGCGGGATAAGGGGACAGAGTGAGAGACGGCGAGGCGGTCAGAGAAGTCCTCTCCACAGGAGTGACATCTGGACAGGGATCTAAAGTCACAAGAAAAGCATTCAAGTAGCTGAGGCAAAACCACACCACACAGAAAGAGGTGCTTTGAGTAAGGACCCAGAAGCATGTTTAACATAATTGAATTATGGTTAAAAAAAATTGACATGGCTGAAGGGGGAGAAAATGGGATGGAAAGGACAGATCCTGCGCTCATTTAAAAGAAAGAGAGAGAGAGAGAGAGAGAGAGAGAGAGAGAGAGAGAGCTTGTTCTCCTGATGGGACTCTAAGAACAGAGAGCATTGTGGAAAAGACCAGATGAATTTGAGAAAAGTTAAGATAAAAATTAAAGAAAAAGAAGCTATATTCATTGAGATAATTTCCACAAAATTATAACATATATGTATGTGTGTGTGTGTGCGCGCGCGCACGCGCACACACTTGCTCAAAATACAGTATTAGTGTCAGGGTTCCTTTTGCTACCTTTCTGAGACATAAGCAATTTGTGTCACGGTGTGTGGACAGTTAAGTGCAATCCAATGATACAATGTAGCTACAATTCCAACAATATAATGGCTTCATGGTTTCTCAATAATAAAACATTTTGGGTAACGATAATGTGTTTACATTACTGTTAAGCTACATGCTAATGCCCCCACTTTAATGACTTGGAACTCCTGTAATGAAGAGTTCCATACAGTTCTGAAAGCGGTTTCCAGTGTCTTAATACATCAATGGACAAAAGATCCTGCTTTTCAATTTAATATATATATAATTACCAATGTTGTAACACCTTGCAACAACTTTTCTTAACATAACCTTACTCAAAGTATCTAAGTTAAAGACAACCTTGAGGCAACATTAAATCAACAACAACCAAGTTCTTCAGTATAAAGGCTAGTTAAGCACCTACAATGAAGCACAACTGAATTTAATGAGGCACGGCAGATTTTAAAGTTATTTTATGGATTAGGATCATTATTAAATGCAGGAAAATATAAATGAATTACCTGGAAGAACTGGAAGTACATCTCAAATTAATTCTAAGTGGCTTAGACCTTGTATTTAGACTTCTATCACTTTGCCGTCAAGTGAATTAAAATAATTTGCATAAAGCATTTTAAAAGAAGCATAGAATCCAACCTAAATAACGAATGCAATGGGGGCCATGTTTCTCAGAATAAAACATTTGAGTATATATTTCATATTGTATCATCACATAGACTAAACAGGGCCTTTTACTGCATAAAAGAGAAAATTTAAAGTGTTATGATCTGACAGTACTGCCATGGCCATGTCAAGAGTAATAAAATTAGAATTGGGGAATCAGATGGTGACTATTTTGAGCAACAAAAATCCCTATGTTAAGAACCAATTTTTCTACATTAATAAGATTACTTACATAGCAAAACAACTAAGTCATTTTCCTGTTCAAAAATATGAGACTAAACACTTTTAATTATACGTTTTTTAACATTTGAAATACAAAACCTTGGGGAAAAAACTGACACTAGAATTCGTCTCTCTTTGAAAACAATTAGAAACGCATGTCTTGGAAAGAGGCTTTAATTTTCAAACAAAAGTTCTCAGATAGCCAGATGGCTTCAGTATCATTCATCTTTCCCCCTCGCTCAAATGGGCTTTTAAAAAATGTTTACTTAGGGATGCCTGGGTGGCTCAGTTTGTTAAGTATCCGACTTTGACTCAGGCCAAGATCTCACAGTTCGTGAATTCAAGTCCCGCGTCGGGCTCTGTGCTGATGGCTCGGAGCCTGGAGCCTGCTTTGGATTCTGTGTCTCCCTCGCTCTCTGCCCCTCCCCCACTCATGCTTTGTCTCTTCCTGTCTCTCAAAAATAAATAAATGTTAAAATAAATAAATAAAAAATGTTTATTTAGTAACAGTGAGAGTATTTTTTAGCAATAATTTATCCCTACTATGATTAAATACATATACATATATGTATATTGTATATATATGTATACAAATATATATATAAAATATAAATACTTGTAAAATCACGGTAAAAGAGTGTCAATACTGAAATATGTAACCATAAAAAAGGCCAAAACCAAATTAAAGCACAGTAATCTGTGATACAGTATTTATTCAGTATTATACATATTATTTATGTATTTAATGAGACAGTTACATAATTTGTAGTGGAAAATTAAACAAAAAGCTCAGTTCATTAGGAAATAATATCACAAAACTAAATGTTCTGACAAAAAGCTATTTTTCTAGGACAGAATTAAATCTTGAAAGTCTTGTCTATCTGTGCTTCCAAGAAAGGAATAAAAGCAACTAAGAGAAAATCATTTCACACGGCACCCATAATAATTTCCCATAGCAAAATAAGCTTTTATAGTGGAAAGCTACCATCCCAGTCTAAGGAAATAGAGTAATCATGTTCAGGACGTAAAATGAATGTACTTATTAAGTTATTCTAACAGTAAAGTGCTCTTTTCTTGGGTGTCCAATCAAAGGAATAATCAGCTACTTAGAGAACGGAGTCTGTATCAGGACAAAGCAAAGCCTGTGAAAGTGTATTCTCACCCAGAGACAATGAGGTTCAAAATAAAATGTTTCCTTCCATTGAACTTCACACTTTGAAACCTCCTCAGTACAGCCGCACTGATGGGCTCAGTATTTGCATCCTGTATTTAGAATGTCCTAATTAGAACATAAAACCGGGGTGCCTGGCTGGCTCAGTTGGAAGAGCATGTAACTCCTGACTCAAGGTCTGAAGCCCATGTTGGGTGTCGAGCTTACTTAAAAGTAATAACCTTAAAATAAAACACATAACAATAGTACCCTGAATTTCAGGGTTTTTTTGTTTTGTGTTTTTTAATGGATGAGTTTATTGTGAAGTAGTTAATTGATGCTTTGAAGGAGAGAAGATACAGCACAGGTAAATTTCAGGAGTGGAAACCTGCTACCTAAGAACTGCGTGTATAGAGCATCTGGGCAAGAGAAGGCAGCCGCAGGAAACAGGAAAGAAACCTTCAGGGAGCTTGAATACACACGAAAGCTTTCTTCTCCTTTAAGTATGGTATCTGATAATGAGGCTGCTGATGGGACCTCCACCCAATCCTACACTCCTGTTCCCGGTCCCGGTAAGTACGAGGTACTTCCTAAAGGCTCATCCTTGAAGACTGCTCTTTCAAAGATGTTCCTTCACTGCTCAATTCATCTAGGAAAGACTTTTTTTTTTAAATGTTTTTCTTCGCTTTACTTTTCTTTGTCCATGGCAACAGAAGGTCTTTAGATTGAGTAGCTTGTAGAAGTCAGTCTTTGTCTCACCCCACTACAAAAGGCAAACAAAACGCCCACTATCTGGTAGTTTCTTTCTGGGTCAAATAACACGACAGCATTTACTGTCTCACCAACTTGAAACATAGAATATAAATGGCTTTGATTTTATCAATAAAGAAAGAACAATAGCAGAAGTAACAGTAACATTTATTGAGCATCTACTATGGGCCAGGTGCTACGACAAGTCTTTCATGCGTAAATTTCGTAATAACCTCAGAACTGATGTTTCCCCACTCACTTCTCCAAGCTGCACGTGACCGCTCATGAATCTCTTGCTCTCGTTACACTTTGCTGAACTCCAGTCTCCTCCCAATATTATTCTAATTCTGTTTAAGCTCCTTAATTCCATCGAGGTTGTTTAAAGTTTTTTTTTAAAAGGATCTTCAAAGGCCATCCTTTTTGCCAAATATTTCTACTACTTTGAACAGTGTTGTTAAACCCACCTCATGATAAAGTGCCATTTAAAAGTATTTTGCCGCTTCCGTGTTAATACTAACACTCACATACTCACTTATTATGGGCCAGACACTGGTTTTCAATCTATGAACTCATTCGATCCTCACAATAATCTTGAGGTAGGTACTGTTACTGTCCCTACAGGAGAACTTTGTAGCTCGCCCAAGGTCATAACGCTAGATTGTACTAGTGCTGGAATTTCCAACGATTGACTGACTACTAGGGTAAACGGAAATGATGAATTTCTAAGGTTACAAACTCTTATTTTAAAAAAGGCCTTCGGCTTTTGCGAATCATGCCTGTGCTCTCGTAATCACCTTTCGGATGAGAGAGTTGGTGGTCTGATGTCTTTTATCTATCGTCACCACGAGGAAGTGGTCAGGCTCTTCCTATCTTCTTTTCTGAGTGTCTGGTCAATAAACAAAAGTGATTTCCAGAATTACGTCTTTCAAATTGAACTAAGCTATTAATTAAATTCATTTATGAACATATTGTGCTAGGGACTATATAAATAGGGCAATTATCTGAAGTGGAATTTGGAGGATCTTTTATGTTAACAAGATGATTTCGGGGTTGTCATGGAGCAAAAGGAAAGGGAGTTAGCTAAGTACTTAGTGCAGAAAACACTACTGATCAAGATTTTTTTTGAATTTTTTTTTTACTTTAAATAAGAATTTATTTTTATGCATATGAAGTTTGGATATATCTTCTCTGGGGCCTATGACTGACAAAGAGCAAAACTGCCAACACACTGGATCCCCGCTATTGTCCCAGAAAAGAATTCAGCACAAGTCATTTTAACCCATCCTGCTTCCCATCAAGCCATGAGAGCAGGGAAGCATCTGGTCCACAGGTCTCTAGGAACAGCATCGGAGCAAAGCTCCAGAGACCCCAGGGCAGGGTTTTCAAAGTGCAGGTTGCAAACTAAATTATGGAATCAATTAGTAGGTGATGTATGACCAGCATTTAAAAAACTTGAGTAGAACAGAAATTGTCAGGGTGTACCACTGTAGTGAGGGCGCTTTCTTCTTCTGTCTCCTGTGTGCGTCCGTGTGTAGGTCATGGTATTATAAAATGTGTTCCTAGTTATGGACTGTGGATCTAAAGTTTGAAAGCCACTGTTCTAATGAGTACTGACTGTGTGTGCTTTCCTTGTACTAAACCCTATAATCCAGGAAATAGACTGCTGGGTCCTTCCCAGCCAGCCGGCAGAGCCAGTTGGAGTAAATGGATCACATCATAAAGGGAACCTTACATTTTATCCAGTCCAACTCGTCAACCAACATATGGAGGCTTCCTGTAAGATTCCCACCACAGAGCCTGTAAGTTCTAGAGAAAGCCTGTTGGTTCCTTTGTACAGACTTCTAACTTTTAGAAAGTTCATCACGCCAGATTGAAATAGAACAGAAGGTTGCTCTTTCACATGACAGATTTTCATATGTGGAAATTATTTCTATATAACCTTTTCCGAACAAACACGGGTTCATAGTAGAAAATTCAGAAAATACTAGGAAGCAGAAGTGAGAAAGTAAAAACGACCCATAATCCAATAACCCAGAGCCATGCTGGCTATACCTCCTCAACCTGCTTTCTCCATAATATCTAACAAACATTGAACTCTTCTCTATATCCGTCTACAACGTGATTATAATGGCAAGTAGCATCTTCTCAGAAGGCTATACCAGACCTTTTCTTCCAAATCTCAAATGACTAGAATATTTCCTGATTTTATTTAACTTATTTTTCAAATCTCAAATGACTAGACTATTTCCAGATTGTATTATAAAGACTATTTCCAGATCTCATTATAAAGACATTAATGTGAACATGCTTCTACACCAATTTCTTCCTTATGGTAAGTCTTAGATTAGAATTATGAAGTTAAAGACAGTCAAAATTGAAAAGCTCTGAGGGGTGTCTGGGTGGCTCAGCTGGTTAAGTGTCCCATCTTTGGCTCGGGTCATGATCTCACCGTTTATGAGTTTGGGCCCTGCGTCGGGCTCTGTGCTGACAGCTCAGTGCCTGGAGCCTGCTTCACATTCTGTCTCTCTTCCCCCTCTTTACCCCCCTCCCCCGTTCACATGCTATCTGTATGTCTGCCTGCCTCTCCCCAAAATAAATAAACATGAAAAAAATTAAAGGCTCCGATACTATAAAACTGCCCACCCAAAAGCTGTGCCGATTCACTTTCTGAGTGATGATATGGAAAGTGTGTTTACCCTTAACTTCACCAAGAATAGCCACGAATTTTCTTTCCATCTTTGCCAGTTTGGTACTCCTCCAAAATTTTGTTTTCACTTCTACAAGTAGTGAAAATTAAATACTTTTGGACATATATTTTGGCCATTTTTCTTTCTTCTTTGGTGAACCCAAATCATGCCCTTTGCCCAATTCTCTTTTGAGGCTTGAAAATAACTGATTTAGTTCTTTAAATATTTGCAGATGGTTCTTATGCTCAGTGGAACTATTATCTTTATTGATTTGAATACTAGGTGCCCGACTTCTTTTAAAAAGCTAACGACTGTATTAGCTAATAGAGTGACTAAAGCTTGCAATGTTTTTGTTTTCCCATAGAGATCATTTTGCTGAGGAATATAGCAAATGAAAGTGACATCAGCTCTGTAAATAGGGACAGAACAGGACAATTCTTTTAACTAAAAAGCAGAAGTTTCCATTATGCTAAGAAAATCAATAAAAGCAGTAAAAACCGCTCACCACGGAGGAGTTGACGATCTTTTCGACACCCTTCCTCGGACTAGAAACACAATGCTACCCAGCCGCACTGAATCGGGGATGTCTTATGTGCTATCAGAACACAAACATAAAGGTTAAACCATCACCAATCCCAGGGAAGGAAGCTAGAGCTTCCTCTAAATCAAACAAGGGGAAACATGGCTTCTCGCTTCCCTTTAGAACACTAATCAAAACGTAACCCCAAATGCTTAAGGAGCCTTGGAACCAGTTGCCCAGGGAGGAAACCTAGTATTTTTCTAAAGTTCTCACCTGAGTGAGGTATTGGGGGTGTCTCTGAAATGCCCCACTCAAGGCTCATAAAAAAAGGGGGTAATTATCCTTATTTTCCCCCTTTCTTTTACCATCTGTCCTCCCCCATGTCCAATCCAAATACTTCCTCGATCTGTCCATTCCTGCCATGGTGCCTTGTTTCAGGCCCTTACCACGCTGTTGGGACTATTGTAATAGCTTTCCAACCACTCTTCCCACCCTCTGTATTGACTGCTTAAATTTATCCTCCATACCAAGTCTAGACGCATGCCTCTAAGCTAAAAATGTAACCATTCAGTGGCTCCCCATGGTTAAGAGATGAAGTTTCCAAGCTCGTTAGCACAGCACAAAATGCCCTTGGCATCTACAGATACCTACCAGGGCTCCTGACATCCGGGTCCTTAGAAGAAAGGCTCTTATCGCCATGTCAGGCACAAGCTGTTCCCTCTTCTAAGAAACCATCCCTCTCTCCCATCGGTCTAATTTTATAACCTTGAGGACTTAGCTGAAAGAGGATCTCCTCTTGGAAGTGTTTTCTGATCCAATTTTCACGTTCCAGGCTGAATTCAATGTCCTTTCTTGATATCCTGATGACATTCTAGAAAAGGCAATAAATGGATTTGCCTGTCTACTGAACCCTAAACCTAGCCCAGCACGCTGCGAAGCCTCCGGGTGTCCTGATCACATGGTGTCGTAATGAACCCTCTTAACGCCTCCCTTGATAAAACAGCTCCTTGAAGTGTCCTCCTCATCCCGCTGGTCTAGCAACTATCATAGAGTCTGGCACATAGAGATGCTCAATCAATGCTTTGAATAACTGGACTAACTCAATAAAAGTTATGACATGTTAAAAATTTTCACCTTATTACTGTCATCTTTGACAAACCAGATAAATCAAAGGGTGATAACAGGGCCTTTTCCGAGAGGATTTCTGCATCCTGGATTTTAAAAATACCAATTTCCTCTCCTGAACTTGAAATAACATTTGGCATACACACAATTGTGTGGACATGTATATATCCCTGTGTATGTGATAAGAACCATTTCTACAGGCCTTTAGTCCTCACGTTTTTGTATTTTCTAGATATAGGACACCAAACACAGTTTGGGATGCTCCTACATACAAGCACTCAGTAAATATCTTTCTAAGTTTTTAGGAGCTAAATCTTGGGTTGGCTGCTTTGCTCACAATTACGGTCTTCTGGGAATGTGGCCTCCATACACTGGATGGGGGGGCGGGGATGCCCAATGGTTACGTGTATGTGACCCTGTCTCTGGCCAGAGTGGATTAGTTTAAGAATGAGCACCTGACCCAAGCCAGGCCAATCAGTATCTTTCCCTGAATTTTTTAATTTCGGGATTAAGGACGTGTAAATTAATCCCTTTCTGGTAGTGGGAGCTGCCAGGTGTAAAACCAGATGTAAAATTTGAGAGGTATTGGTGGCCATTCCCCTGCCACGTGCAGAAACTTACACACAGTTATTTGTACCAAAGAGAATGACGCCAACATGGAGACAGAAACAGAGTCGAGAAATGACAAGAGTCCAGTCGAGGGCAGAAAATACCACAGATGATGGAGTCCCGGTTATGTTCAATAACTTGTCCCCAGCCTGAGGTTCTGGTGCACCTCCATGCTCCCCATGGTCTGCTTTTCTGAGATATTCCACTCCCTTCCAGCAGATTCCCGTAAGGTGGCTGAGGTTGGGCTCCTGGCGCTTGCTGGCAAAAGAGTCGCTAAAGAAAAAGTGATTCCCCTGAACCTTCTCCCCAGCGCCCCTTTTAACAGATTCAACCAGTGGTTTGGCATAATGAAAGCAGGAGCTAATTTACATGGGTTCCTATTCAGGGAGAGAAGGAAGGTATTCATTTTGAAATACATTTCAAGCAAAAGTAAGTTTCAGGTAACACAAGCCAACGCAGATCCGAAGCCCTCGTCCATCACAGTGTCATATGCGTGAAGAGCTTGCCCTCTGCCCTTCCGAAGCCTCTCACAAGCTAACTGTGGGTTTGGAATCTTTGTGGGAGGGACCGAAACCCAGAAACTGCTAAGGCTTCCTTTCTCGGAGCTCTCCTTCTGGACCTCTCAAAAATGTAAGAAGCATGCAAGAATTTTCTCATCTAGAAGTGAAGTTTCCTAATGAGTAAAACCAAACGTAACACAAGCCACAAGAGAGGCACAGAAGCGCACAGACTGGCGGGGACGGGGCTGGTGCCCACCACGCTCACTTGGGGGTTGCAGAGGGAAGCTGATGGACAGACTCATAGCGCCCTGGCCACGGCTTTCCTTCCTGTGACCGCACTGCCCCCAGGGAGGCACCAACGTTAAAGGCCGAGTGGCTCCAGGGAGGGCTTACACCTTGCTGCTCTGACTGCCCCGAGCTCTCAGTCTCCCTTTCCCGCTGCCCGGCTCCTCAGCAGACACCCGATTCTGGGGTGCGCCCCCCTGTTTCTGGCTGGGTTTCTCCTTGGCCTGCTGTCTAGAAGCACCGTCCCTCTGGGCAGAGCTCTCTCTGGTCTGCCTGGTCCCTGGATGGGCTTGTGTCTCCCTGCCAGGCTGCTGGGTGGGGGCCTGCTCTGGGGACTCCGAAGACGACTCTCTCTTCTGAACGCTTCCCCTTGGACGAACCGCTTCTCCTCTCCCTGGATGCTCCCTGGGAGCGGAATCGTCTGGTCTTGACTCTACGGAGGACGCTTCACTCCGCGGTCGACCACCGCTGACCGTAGCTTTGCGTTCCTCGGAGAATCCTTCAGAATTCTCCTTTTTCAAGGATGGTCCTTTTCTGGACCCGGCTACCTTCTGAACCGGGTCATCTGTGGGGAGGCTGGCACGGGCCTTTTTTCTGGAATAATCCACCTTTTCCCGTTTCTCTTTTTGTAATTGGGGATCCCTTGGCAATAGTCCAGTGCGGGGGGGCTCAGGAACTTCTGGGGCGTTGACTTTTCTACTCTGGGTTCCCTGAGGGCTCTGAGCAGGGCTGGGGTTAGGGTGCTCGGGTACCCTTGGGGGAGTCAGCTTCCTCTGGGATTCCGGCTGCAAGGCTGCCCGATGGCTTCTAGGCGGTACCTTTTTCAGAGGCCCTGGTCCTTTCGTGGTCTCTCTTTGGATAGGGAGTTTTTTTTTTCTAGCTCCTGTCTGCGGCACCGGCTCTCGATTTGGGGGGAAGGCCTGCACATCTGAAATCTTCTTGCTGGAGGAGCGGCCTGCTTTGGGGGCTTGCCTGTCCTTCGCAGGCCCTGAATCACGGTGAGCTCCCGCGTTGTGCGGCAGCTGCTGTTCCGAGAAGGCAGTGGGAATGTGCGGGAGCCTGACCACCTGAGACCCCTCCTCCTCGGGGGGATCGGGGGCAGGCTGCGGGGCGTGCTCCTGGATGGGGGGGCTGATGAGCGGGAGTTTCACCTCCCTGACCTTTTCTTCCTGGACTTGCGGAGGGCTGTGGTCCTGATGGGGGCTCAGATTTTGTGGTGGTTTGGAGCCGGGAGGGCTGATGGGAGGAAGCTTACTGGGGTCTCCTTCCTGGGCGAGTGGAGGCCTGGGGGAGGGAGTCACGGTTTGGTCTGAGGCTGTTCCCGAAGCTTCCTCCCTGCTGGGTGAGAGGAGTTTGGGTGTGGGCCTCCGACTCTGGAGCGGAGCGAGGACCCGAGGCTGGGGCAGCCTGGTGGGAGCCAGCCGGCTTCTGGGGAGCAGAGTCATTGGGTCGTCCCTGTCCTGGGCCTGGTCGGTATCTGCTGAGTCCTGAGGTTGTGGCGCTTCCGGGTAAGGAGTGCTAACCCGAACAAATTCTGCTTTGGGGGATCCCTCCGCTAGAGGCTGCTGAGAACTTTCCAGAGGTGGTCCTGGTATTTTGGCCCCGTCAGGGTGGGAAGAGTCTCTTGGAAGGTCATGATGGGCACTGTCGGGAGGCAGACAGGCTGACTCGGTTTCCTCATCCTGGGTTCTCTGGGGGCTGGGGGATGTTGGGCCGGATTCCTGTAGAGCCTCAGATAGGGGAGGGCGAGCGAGGGTCACCTTGGCCTCCCCTGATTCCGCATCCTGGTCTGGGCGAGGGCTGTGGGCTGGAGGCGGGTCAGGGTCCTGAGAAGGCCCTTGGGAGGGAGCGATGGAAGCCTGCCCTATTTGACCTGCTTTCACCTCAGGCGTCCGGGACTCACTTTCAGGGAGATTTGTAGTTGCGATTTGTGAAGAAAGATCTGGTTGTTCAACGTCCCCCTTCCTCTGGTCTGGGGAGGAGTCTCGGGCCTGCGGGGGAAGACCACGAGCTGATGAGCTGGGCTGTGGAGGAGGCTCGGCCTGTGACATGGCTGCCGGGAGAAAGCTCTTCTTGGTGGGCTGCTCCGTCCTGAGTCAGCGCTTGGGTCCGGGAGGGAGCTGGGTTCTGATTTTCGGGGGCCTGCGCGTGACTCTGCATCCCGGAGCGATGCTCGGTGAACGGGCCATCTGCTTGCAGTTTTGCCAAGCGCCTTGGGGATGGGACCAGGTGCGCAGGCACCCCAGAGGGGGTCTTCTTGCTAGAGAGAGCTCCTGCTTTAATATAAACAGAAGTTAGCTAAAAGCATCCTGACACATACTAAGTAGCCACGTAGCTTTAGAAATAACAGAAAATATCTTTTCCTTCTCTGATGCGCACAGGCCTTGAGAAGAATAAAAAGACCCTTCCAGGAGAGCTGTAACCGTGCCTTCCCCTCGGGAATACTCGGTGCCTAGACTCCTCGCATTCAGTAGAACTTGGAACCATTTTAGTCGACTGAAATCATGAGCTTCAATAAATAAACATAAAGAGGCTTATCTGCAGAACCGAAACTTACATCCAAGTTTGAGAGTGGCAGGAACCATCTTTAAGCGAATGGGATTTAAAACCCCTGCCACCTTAGATGCCACCGCTGCTTGTGATGGTAGAAAGTAGAAGATGGAATCTAAGCCAGGCGAAGTCCCCCTTGGGTCCTTGTTTAATGGCAGTCCCCTTCAGGAAACTGAGCTCCAGGAGGCATAATGCCAGTTTACCGATCCCTGACGAGGCACGAGAAACTCGGCGGGCACTTACTTATGACGGAAGCCCTGACATATTCTGGTAGCCCCTGTAACATGTTAAGCCAGTCCTAAGGACGTGGTTCTGAAAGGCTGGTGGTCAGAGGCGGCCCACCAGTGTGGAACGGCTTTGTGGAAACTAGTCTCCGCTCACCGTGGGGGGACGCCGCACACTCAGAGGCTGCACACCAAGTCAGACCTCCAAGGCCAACCCAGGGAGGTCCATCCCCAGAAGCGAAGCAGGTTCCTGGCCACTGTTCCCCTCTCGTCCATGAAGCAGGACGAGAGCTTGGACTACTCTGGGTCCTCACTGAACCTCCTAGTCGGAGCATGTACCCTGTGCCTCCGGCAAACCAGACTGTCTCTAGGGAGAGGCTGGGGGAACACTACAGACAAGGAAGAGCTTGCTTCTTAGGTGGGATTTCTGAGGGGATGCCCTGCTCACCATTCCTATCTCCCTAGTTTATGACGGTTGTAAATTAAACACAAACAGTAGTCAAGAAACAAGGTTAAAAAAAATATAACAGTGAAAATATCTAGAATTGGCTAAGTCACAGAGACAGAAAATAGATTAGAGGTTACCGGGGGCGGGAGGGGGAGTCATTGCTTAGTGGGAACAGACTTTCCGTTCTGGAGGGCTGAAAATGTGTGGAAACAGGTAGTAGTGATGATGGTTATGAAACACTGTGAGTGTAGTTAATGCCACTAGGTCGTACACTTAAAATGGTCAAAATGACAAATTTAGTTTTATTTTTTTACCACAAAAAAGTAACTTAAAAAACCAGAAGGTCTAAGAACACCGAAACCCAATGCTGAAGGCTCTCTCCATTCATAAGCCCTCCTGGTTTCCTAGCATCACACGTACAAGGACCTTTCCCCGTTTTTACAACGTAACAACTCGCATTACTTGGCAAATGATACCCTGCCCTTTATTAGAGATAAAGGCACCACTTACAGACTGGTAAATTGCTCAATTTCCCTGTTGGACTCATCATCACCATCGTCATTTTCCTCTGTCATTAGTCGGAATTCTGAGTGACGATTTGCAAATATAATTTTATTTTATGATCTCTATAGCAAGAACTTGGGGTGGCTTTTTAAAAGCTTTATTGGAAGTACCAGATAACTATTCCAGAAATAGGTTGTATAAAGACAAATGGAGGGGAAAGACATCCCTTACACTCAACTGTGAATAGAGTGAGTTTTTTCTCATTTTATAAAAACTGTAGGTTTGCTCAGGATTATTTTAGTCTTCGTGCTTTAGAAATGAATATTACTTGAGTTGCTATAGGGGGAGAAAATAAGATAACCTGTGTCACGGTTGATAGACATTTTTAATTAACGGTGCGTCTCAGTATCTTGAGGTTTTATAATCACTCTGTACCTAAAGTTACCATTTTGTACGCACGTCTAGTGGAAATGCAGTTAGCGTCTCCTCTGGTAAAGGTCTGATTTCTGGGTCCAGGCTGATGGGGTTGCTCAATTCAGAACTGACAGACTTAGCTTCCTTTTATGACTCTGTTCTACTTTTGTCACTAAGAGTAGAAATTAAAATTACATCCTCAGTGACAAATTAGCGACGTAAATTGCTAAAGATGAAGCTATGTATTGTTCCAAATATCTAAAAATATTTTTCAACTGGCATCGATACAGGATTCCTGGTTCCTTGAAAAAAATGCCATTGGCTGCCAGATTTCTATTTGGACTGAAGTCTAACACACAGGCAGTCTAATCTCACTGGGAACCCCTCAGCAAATTCTAAAATGTTCCATAATATTCTATGTAGCTGGCTTTGTTTTTTAGAAATGGGAATTCAGGGCGCCTGGGTGGCTCAGTCAGTTGAGCATCTGACTCATGATTTTGGCTCAGGTCACGATCTCATGGTTCGTGAGAACCGACCCCTTTTCGGGCTCTACACTGACAGCGTGGAGCGCGCTAGGGATTCTCCCTCTCTCCCCCTCTCTCTCTCTCTCTCTCTCCCCTTCCTCTGCTTCTCGCTCTCTCTCTCTCAAAATAAATAAATCAAAAAAAAAAAAAAAGAAATGGGAGTTCAGAGTGATTTCTCTAATCAAATTAATGATTA
Organism: Paguma larvata; assembly: GCA_030068075.1. NCBI lineage: Eukaryota > Metazoa > Chordata > Mammalia > Carnivora > Viverridae > Paguma > Paguma larvata. The sequence continues at coordinate 84,783,125 of CM057834.1, read as the reverse complement.
TTGGCGAAATTTAGAATACGAAACTAAGGCTTCCCATTTCTGGTGCGATTTTCTAATTGCTTGGACTGTCTTTCAAAGAATTCTTTGTATAATAATTTCTTATCTTTGACAGCTCAATTATATCTTAAAAAATATTCCGCTCTACTAAAATTATCGATCTTTTCTTCTAGGGGTCCCATTCGCATCCATGAAAGCTGTGTAAGTCTCTATGTAAACATACCTAAGCTACAGAACTTAAAACTGGAGTGGCCCAGCTCAGGGCGGAAGCAAAAACAGAGAATGAGCCAGGCCTGTGGCCGTGACCCTGCTGGGGCTCCGGGCCTTCTCGGGGAGTCCTGACGTTCATTTTCAGGTGGTTAGGGGCGGGCCCTGCTCTCCTGCGGCACGTCCTCCAGAGCCCTGAAACTCGGAAGAGGCCACTGGCTCTCTGGAACCACCAGAGACCCTTCAGCAGGTTCGTAGGAAGGACCATCCTCATTAGAATTTTTCAATACCCACTCGAATAATGTCTGGACTTCACAAAGTGAACCTTATGTGCCAGTTCATCCTTCTTTTCTTTTCTTTTTTTTTTTTCTGGAAAATGTTTATTTTTGAGAGAGAGTGCTAGCAGGGGAGGAGCCGAGAAAGAGAGAGGGACAGAGCATGTGAAGCGGGCACTGACCCCAGAGAGCCCGACATGGGCTCATGAACTGTGAGACCATGACCCGAGCCGAAGTCAGACACTTAATTGACTGAGCCCCCCAGGCGCCCTGTGTGCAAGTTTATCCTTAAACCATCAAGTGAAAAAGGTGACTTCCACCACAGATTCGCTATTTAAATAAAATGAGGTGTATGGCTTCTTAACACATTATGTTCCAAAACACTACACCTGCCAGGAACACGGGTCTATTGAGGCCAGTGAATTGATACGTTAATTATAAACCCTCCCATCTACTATTTAAAGCTGAGATTCTATTACTTGATAACTGGGTGGCCCAGTTTCAGTTATTAAGTGTATTTGAGAGGGGTAACATTTTAACAAACTCTAATTCATACTTCTCATAAAATCAGACAGGCCTAACCTAATTGGTCCAAATAGATGAACCTTCATCATGCCCTCTAAAGCAGGAGTCTGTTTTCCCAGGCACACATGATCTGGTCTATTAAGCTGGAAACGGCACCTGTCCCCGACAGCCGGCGTCCTGGGGGGTGCAGGGCGCTGGAGCCCGCTGGGCAGAGAGGCAGAGTCCTGCTCCAGCACCACAGCTCAGAGGCGCCCTCTGTGCGACCGAATGACAAACATGCCTCCCTCAGGTACTCAGTCCTGGGCAGGCTCGAGGGAACGACTCGTGCTTACCCAAATCCACGAGGGGCTGGTTCAGAAGCCAGAACACTGACTTATTAATTTACAATGGGAGATGGGCCTGGCTCCGGGATCAGGCGGGGGGTTCTAACGTAGGAGACGGCCCCCCACAGGGACAGGTCCACCCGGGGGACCTAATTAAAGATCAGAGGGTTGCTGGGTTAGCAAAGACTTAAAGCTGAGAGTCGATTTCCTCAAGAGAAGCTTCCAGCCAGCTACCGAAGCCTCACGAGATGTAACGTGCACCTTGCCGGGCACAGCCTTCTGCAGGACCGATGGCCGGTACGGAGATCAGGGCAGGGCTGGGACAGACACGCCGGCGTGCTCCTCACTGAACGTCCTCCCCCTGCAGCCTGGGCACGGCCCTGCACTCCCCCACTAACGCCTATCTGCACACGGGGGCGTTGCGGGGACATACTTTCTCCACGTTCTCCCCAGGCAGTAGGTCGTCCCCTGGGCTCCTGTCTCCTACGAGGCACGTGCGCACGGACCGCCTCACTCTGTTATCCGCTCTCGTTACCAGTTTCACACCGACCTCGTTCCAGAACTCCAGGGGTACCTGACCCGAAAAGAGGGTGTAAAATTGCAAACCGGCACCATCGGTTTGAAGTCTGGCCAATTCATGGCCCGGCCTGCCTCGACCTGGCCAGGAGACGACATGGCCAGCAAAACCGTAACCGGTCAAGGAGTCACAAAGGCTAAAGCACGTGACATACAAAGCTGCGGAGTATCTGCACAGCAAGGAAGGGCCTCACGTCGACATTTTACAGTCTGTGCTCCGTGAAGGCACCTCCGTCCACCGGGAGCCTTTTTTTACTATTATCACTATGGTGGGAAAAACACACAAACATCAAGTTTACCATCTCAACCGTTTTTAACTGTAGAGCTCAGCAATATTTAAGTATATTCACCTGGCGCAACCACCCCTAGAATTCTTTCGTCTTGTAACTGTGACACTCTGTAGCCGTCAAGCAATGGCGCTCCGTTCTCCTCCCTCCTCCACCCCCTGGCAACCATTCCACTTTCTGTCCCGGTGGATTTGACTAGTCTAGGTCCCTCAACAACGTGGCCTCAGATACTATTTGTGGGTTTTTTTGTGACTGGGTTATTTCACTTCTCATCTCTGTTGTACCATGGGCCAGAACTTCCTTCTTTTGGAGGGCTGAGTAATATTCCGCTGTACGTGTAAGCCACAGTGAGTGCAGACCCACAGGTGGTCCGGCTAGACCATATGGTAATCCTATTTTCAGTGTGGTGGGGAGCCATGACCTTGTTTCCCATAGGAGCTGTTCCAGTTTCCAGTCCCAGTTTCTCCACACACTTGCCAATACTTATTTTTGTATGTATTGGTTTTTTTCCTAGGAGCCAGATTAGGGAGTGAGGTGGATTAGGGAGAACCTTCCAAATGCATCTCAAAATACTCGTGCAGCAAACTTCTAAGTTAGGGTTTTAGAATTCCTGGATTCCAAGGAAACCCCCTCTAGCCTATGCCGTTTGCTGCACACGCTCCATGAGGCAGGGTGGGAGATTCACTCCATCTAGCAAGACAATCCGCCGGAGCTCAGAACAGCGAACAGCTTGACCAAGGGAGCGGGTGGGCCCCGCCTGGCCTCACCTCCTCCGACCAGGTGCTTCCACCATACTCTCTGATGCTACGTTTTGAGGACTGTGGTGATGCAGAGAAATGGGGAACGAAACCTACTGGATTGTGCCAACGCTAAACACGAGCCTGGCGAGCAGCACCTCAGCTCCCCAAGGGACCCAAACTTCTGGAAGGCTGAGTTCTGAACCCGGGGGCTAACCCTTATTTACCGTGAACCTTCACAGGCCAGCATGTCCCTGAAGGACAGTCCCCTGAGTTCCGCTATGGCCACGGAGACAAGCAGAGGGACAGACCAGGAGGGTGGATGCACACAGCTCCTTTGTGGGGACGATCACGCCGGAGGAAGTGTAGGGATTCAAGAGTTCGAGCCAGCTGTAGCCTGCTCGACGACTACCCGCAAGGCAACTCACGGATTTGTTCTCCTTCTGATAAAAAAAACCACAAAGTTGTGGCACGAAAGGGACAGGGTAGTACCTGCGGTCGGAGCCAAATTCTTGGACGCTTCCTCAGACAATCCGAGGTACTCTCTGATGAGATCACTCAGCTTTCGGTAGGCAATGTCCAGATCGTCTACAGAAAATGAGAGAAGGTACTTGTAAAGCAACAGCATCACACCTAAATACAGTCCGTTTGCAACTGCTGGCGGCAATGACTTTTTAAGCTACATCTAACTTTATGACTGCTGTGGGAGACCGGATTCGAAGCCCCCATGACACCTCCCCCTCGTGGAACTGCCTTCCTTGAGCAGGGCAGAACGGAACCTACGAACAGGAAGAGGTATTACTCCTGTGGTCATGTCACGTTAAATGGCAAAAGAGATTTTTGCAAATGGGATGAAGGTTACTTATGGGCTGAGTCTGAGCTAGTCAGAAGGAAGACCACCCAGGTGGGGCTACTGTTTGTTTTTTTATGTTAACTCATTTTTGAAAGACAGAGAGAGACAGAGCAGAAGCAGGGGTGGGGCGGAGAGTGAGGGAGACAGAGAAACCAAAGCAGGCACCAGGCTCCAAGCTGTCGGCACAGAGCCCGACGCGGGGCTCGAACTCACAAACCGTGAGATCATGACCTGAGCCGAAGTCGGACGGTTAACTGACTGAGCCACCCAGGCGTCCCAGGCCTACTCATAATCACGTGAGCTGCATAAAGGAAGCCGGTTTCCCGGTAGTGAAAGAGGAAGGCAGAGACTTGAAGCATGCGGAGAGTGTGAAGTGCCATCTCGCTGGCTGGGCGACGGCGGGGCCCCGTGCGCAGGACCTGGGAGCAGCCTCGGGGATGGAGGGCCAGCCCTGGCAGAGAGCCAGCGGGAGCAGCAGGGCCCCCGGCCCCGCGACCACGAGCAGCTGCAGGCGGCCAACGGTGAGAAGGTATTCCGGAGCAGCTCTTGCCCCAGTGACCTTCCGCTTCAAAAATAAATCCTCGCTCAAAGCGACTGACCTGCATTGATCACTGCGTCAAAATATCCTGGGAACTCCTGATTGATTTTAATATAAAGGTCCACTCTGGAGACAGCAAATTCAATCTCTAAACGACTGAATAATCCTTTTCTCCGCAAGTATCCCTCATATTTTTCCTTGTTCATGGGTACCACGAGGATATATCGAGGCTCAAAATAGGAATATTTCAAACTTCGTACACCCTGTTTGTTTAAGGAAAAAGTAATAAATTAGAAACAGATACGCAATTCAGAGGTCATGTTGGAGACATCTGACAACATTGGTATAATAAGCAGTTTTGCACTAAAGGATTTATTTGTATAATTAGCTGTTATTTTCTTGTAAATATCTCAAAGTTGGATTACTTTCCTTCGTTCATCTGATGTTGTTATTGGAAATAAAAGAACCCATTCTACCCGGTTATCCTCTAACTAGTCACCCTAATATACATGATGGTTCAAAAAGAAAATTGCTAGATACAAACAGGTGCATTCACAGAAGTGTCGCAGACTCATTTTTTCTAAGATTTTATTTTGAAGTAATCCCTATACCTAATGGGGGGCTCGAACTTGTAACTCTGAAGATCGAGAGTCGCATGCTCTACAGCCTGGGGCAGCCAGGAGCCCCACTGAAAAGTAATTTCAAGTCTACATTTCAAAGAGCACCCTTCCAGCTCCAGGAGATAAAGATCTTACCAGAGAAAAATGGCTACTGTTACCTCTTTGTCGTCTCCTTGGGACCCTGTCTATTCCTAAACCAGCAACCCGGTTGGCTGGTTCCTATTACATCTCACAACTTCCGCTCAGAGCAAGGGACAACCAAGCTCATGCCACCGTGCAGCCAGGAGCTCGCAGGGAGAAGCAGGGCTGGGTGGTGACTGCGGCTTTCCACCTCCAGCAGACTGCGAGCGAATCCCGCAAACTCCCTGGGCACCGGTTTCCTTATAGGCGAAATGCAAGAGCCATTCCAAATAAACTCTGAACTTCCTTGCACCTCGAGCCCATCATCGGTAGTTTAACTCAACGTTCGAAATCTTTGTTTTCAACATTCGGTGGAGGAAGAAATCAGGCTTTTTAAAAAATAGTTTCTGTGTCAATGACAGCAGTTTGGAAAAACGCTTTCCCTTGGGAGAATCAGGGAAAGAAGACCTGGTTTAAAGGGTCGACCTCTTGGAAACGAGTAGGGGCAAGATCGCAGGGAGGAAGGCGAGAAAACAGAAGCCAGCGCCCAGAGAACTGGACAAAGGTAAGCAAAAGGAGCTGGGAGTTTCTGCCAAGTCCAACCGAGGAAGGTATTTTGGGGAAAAGAGGTCTTTTCTTTGCTTATTAGCCCTGAAAGAAGGAAAACTTCCTTAAAGATGCAAAAGCAATCAATTGCGGAGAGGTCAGAACCGCAGGATTTTGAAGCGAGAAAAATTAAAGAGCTGGAAGAAACATGACCGGTCTCACTGAAGCGAGGCAACACACCAATACAAGCAGCCAAGAAGGAATCACAGTCTCCTGCTCGGCCAAGTCCACAAAGGAAATGAGTTTTAAAGAAGATTCAGCGTCCGTAGTAAAGGACTATCAGACCTGCCCAGATTTTGTTTTCTGTAAGCTTGATCTAAGGGAATCATTTTTGTAACTTTTTTTTTCTGACTACAAAACCGCTCAGAGAAGATACCTTAAACAGACAAGTGATGGTCTTTAAAGATTTCATGTATTCAATAAAGCTATATATATATTCTTTTAATTAACTAATTTATTTGTTTTTTAATTTACATCCAAGTTAGTTAGCATACAGTGCAACAATGATTTGAGGAGTAGATTCCTTAACGCCCCTGACCCATTTAGCCCATCCCCCCTCTCACAACGCCTCCAGCAACCCTCTGTTTGTTCTCCATATGTAAGAGTCTCTTATGTCTTGTCCCCCTCCGTGTTCTAAAGGCATATATTTTTAAAATGAGTAAGTGAGATAGTCATGGTTTTACCCGGATGTGGACTGGAAAGAAATCTGTATATTCTAATCACAGAAGATCACTGGGGAAGACGGGGTATGGGGGCAGAATCCTGAAATCTGCAAGTGTAAATTGCTCGAAGGCTGGAAAGATTGTAACCGGTGAGTAACCGGAGTCACCGCCACTATCGCCCGCACAGCTCCCACGGAGAAATAGAGAACGCGGCCAACTGCACAGAGCCGCCGGGCAGGTCCTGGAGGGGCCAGCGCACCTGCTCCGTAGCCTGTGAGAAGCAGCTTCACCTAACAGCACTTCAGCTAAACAGAGACTGCACTCTAAAAGAAAAGGGATAATTTAGTGAGGGAATAAATTAGGAAAATTAAATCCTGAGGGCCACTTGTATTCATAGTATATGTGTGTGGTGTCTCGGATTATAACTCTGTCATTTAGTTGGTGTCTGGCCTCCCTCATACGAACTATAGGCTTCCCCCCTGAGCCTGGCCGTGTGCTACCTACACACCGTAGCCCCTTCCTCAACCCCAAATATATATACACAAACGCACACACACACACATTAAAAATACAGAGTGAGAAAACCACTTACTTCTATTTCCATGTGAACACAGCTTGCTAAACCGTCTCTTGCGATGGCTTCTATGGTGTCCCTACTTAATCCATAATTGTGATTACCGTAATTAAATGTTAGAATGAATTTCCCCTGAAATTTGAGAGGTACAAAGATTTTCATGTAAGAGCTGCCACCCTCAACTTTAACAGAAACAAAATTATTTGTCGTCTTACTTTCATACGCCTCCATAAAACCTACGGATCTTAGCACTTATAGAAGGCGGACAGTGGGTTTATGAAACTTAACATCCAAGTGTGGTAGAGAAATTCATCCAGAATTCTCAGCTGGCAAAAAAAAGTTCAGTTTTTGGAAATACCGTCGTCTGCTGACGAAGCATCCAGGGAGAGTGAAGCTCTCATCAAAGCCTTCTTACCCGCTTCCTTGACAACCGCACACCATAGCCGTCGTTGCTAAGAACGCAAAACTGATGGCATGCCCCTTGACTCCCACGTTGGCTACGCCAGCATACCAGGCACCCCAGGAAAAGCTCCCATTGTCCAGGGCCTTGCATTCCCAGATAAGCCTGACGGCCATGAATTACAGGGACATCCGAACACCTTTGCATCCTGAGATAAGCCATGAAAAACAGACCCATTCTGTTCTTCCGTAGAAAACAGAGCTTTTTATTGAAACTGCCCCAAATGTTACTCAACAGAATTGCTGTGTGCCCTCTAGTCATGCGTGGTTATAGAGGCTGCCTTCTATGTATATTCTGGAAGCCCAGTTCTTCCCAGAGCTCTACTCCCTTGCAGAACAGTCCAGCTAAAAAACATGACTCTCAAAATTGTCTTTTTTTTTTTGACAATATTAGATTTATTAAACCACTAGATATTAGATTTATTTCCAACCTAAACTGGAAAACTCGTGACCGAAAAAAACAAAAATATGAATGATTTCGGCAACTGTGGCTCCTCGTGCACAGGATTTTCATAAAAATGATGACATGAAAATCTGCAAGGCTGAATCCCGTCAAGCGAACCCCATCAAATGGCCGCACCATCATTAAGAACAGTAGCAGTGAGGGGCGCCCGGGTGGCTCAGTCGGTTAAGCGTCCGACTTCGGCTCAGGTCATGATCTCATGGTTCACGGGTTTGAGCCCCGTGCTGGGCTCTGTGCTGACAGCTCAGAGTCTGGAGCCTGCTTCGGATTCTGTGTCTCCCTCTCTCTTCCCCCCTCCCCTAGTCATGCTTTGTCTCTGTCTCTCAAAAATGAAAAGACATTAAAAAAATTTTTTTTAATTAAAAAGAAAAGGAGCTCAGAAACAAAATTCGAGTTGAAGAAAATGACATTATACTGAAGTAATCAATTTTAGCAGAAGCAGTAAAAACAAGTTCTTCTCAAACACAAGAGGATTTTGCAGAGGGAGTCAAACTGTAAGAGCAAATGTGGTGTACAAGTGCAGCGATTTCTTAGACTAGGAACAGAACCGGACTTTGTTATCGCTGATAGGATAAGGTACGGAACATCAGGGGAGCAGACAGGGTACTGAGAACAGATGGACTGAACGAAGAAAAAATGCCTCAACTCTAACACGAGAAACGAACATGAATTTCAGGAACTAGCTGCCTGTCAACCCCAAGAGTCCTAAAAGAATGCTTCTTACTGACACCACTCACTCATAATGGCTTCCCATCTCTACGAAGGCTTTTAGAATATAAAATCCCGAAGTACTCTTGATACATTACGCTGAATTACCAAAATACAGCCCAAGGAGAGAAAATTATAAAGAATCATTGGGATGTTCTTTTGACAAGGCTAGAGGGGAAATAGCCTAGGGATTATAGGACTTTGTCACCTGGGTTTCTCTGTGAATGCAAGAGAAAACACGCACTATGTGGAAAGTTGGCCGTTCCAAACTAAACTCGTGGAAACGGCGGATCCCGCGCCTACACGTACCACAATCACGTGCCGGGAGTATAACGTGGAAGGTCAGGGCCATACGTGCGTCCTGCACAGGCCGACTGAATGGGACACGCCAGGACGAAATGGTGCTTAGGGTCGAGACAATGAGACAGCGCCAGTTTTAGCAAACAGGAGTGGTCTCTGGACAGAGCACTCCCAGGCCAAGGGACGCTCAATCCACAAGTTTAGCACGTCAGACCAGGTCTGGGAGAACTGTTTTTTTTTTTTTTGTTTTTTAATTTTTTTTAATGTTTTATTTATTTCTGAGAGCAGGAGAGGCAAAGCATGAGCAGAGGAGGGGCAGAGAGAGAGGGAGACACAGAATCAAAGCAGGCTCCAGGCTCTGAGCTGTCAGCCCCAACGTGGGGCTTGAACTCACAGACCGTGAGATCGTGACCTGAGCCAAAGTCGGACGCTTAACGGACTGAGCCGCCCAGGCGCCCCGAGAACTGCCTGTCTTGAGTGAAGTCTGAGCAATAACAGCAGCACCTGACGAACAGATCTTAGCGCTCGTCTATCTTCTTAAAATGTCTACTCATTTAGCTTTACTGAAAAGTTACAACATTCCCTCCCCGATCGTAAAGGAAAGCAGCATGTGCACAAGGATGTAGAAGCAGTTTAAGAAAAAAAAAAACAATCCAAGGAGGACACCTCTCTCACGACAGACCAACATTTTTCTCCATTTGATCGCGTGTAGGTGAGGGGGGGGCGGGTCTGTAGGTCAGAGTTCCTAGTGTTTCTAGCGGAGAACATGTCTTTCCTGTGCAGCACAAAGGGGAACACTCTTACCATGTTCACCATGTCATCAAAAACTTCTTGAGAGATAAAATGATAATCGACTCGGTCCCCTTCTCCAAAGTACGGTGGTCTCGTGGTGTGACAGGCCCTGCAAACAGAGGAGATAACCGGTCTACTTCTAGCAGCTTGAGGTTCGAAACAGAAAAGGTTCCGGTAAAAGTAGGTTTTCACAAGTTGAAATTGATCCACGGATCACGAATTGTGACGCAACGTGGTCGTGAAAACGCTGTGGTTTCGAAGCGCTAGACAGCGTTCGGCTGCTCTGACTCTACAGGGATTGTACAGATTGGGATTATCGACACCCCATGTTCACTTATTGTTGTAACCACCCCCTCTGCTGTCACACGCTACCTTCGGCAGTAGAACCATGCTTACTATTCATATATTTCCCAAGTGTTTTCGTGTCCTCACTGCGCTGTGGGCACCTCCCCACGCCCCTCCTCATTCCTCTAGCCCACTTGTCTTCCAGGACCCAAGTTACATGCCCCCCCAACCCCAAAAGCCTTTCTGACCCCCTATCGCTGGTTACGCACCTCTGCCTTACACACTCGTCAGCCTCAGTGCCCGCCACCGACCGCATCCCACCCAGTTCCTTGTTCAGGACCCCGTCTCCTCGACGCTGCCAGTACTTGATACGGGGGCCGAACCTCCCCTGGGAACCCGGGAGTGGAGTTCTCGGCTTAGCCAGAGAGGCCCTTTCTGATCGCTGGCTGCAGCGGCGCCCCCATTCCGTCCCCGGCTCCCACTTACTATCACCAAAACTGCCCTTTTTTATCTGGCTTCTCCCTGTCTTCCCCAGCAGGATGTATGACTCATGAGGACAGAACTTTTTCTTGTTCTTCTTACTCGCTACGGCATGCCCCACGCCGGGCTCGCAGCAGGCGTTCACTAGGTGTCCATAGCGTGAATGAATGAATGAATGAGCCCTGTGGAGTGGGTAACAGATGTGATGAACTGTACTCTGCAGAGGACAATAAAAACGGCCCGTCTAGGGCCACAGAGCAGGCCAGTGTCAGTCCCAGAACTAGACGACAGGGTCCCAACTAGCCCAGGACTCCCGATTTCATCCCATTCTGACTGTGCTGGTGTTAAGTTCTGGGAATGCAGACTGATCTTTATATTATCCTGTGGTTTTAAAAGAGGAGATGAAAATAGCCGGATATTCAACCACGAGGCAGGGATTACGGTTCTCATTTTACAGATGACGAAACTGAGAAACGGCAGTTAAGTGACCTGACTAAGCAGCAATGCCAGGACGACTCCGCGTCAATTCCTTTTACGATCACCCTACGTCAGTAAAGTCACAACCCTCAAAGCCTCTCGTTACAAAGCCAAAGCCAAATTTTTATAATTCATACCACTGTTCCCCTTCCGTTACAATCAAGAATTAACTAGACTAGTAAACTTTAAGGTCTTAACGTTACATTTAAATGATATACCCGGGAAAGAGAGTGTATTCTAAGAAAAGGCCATCGAAACACTGCGACATTTGTTTTGCTGTGTGAATACACTGGCATCTCTTCACACACCTTGGCAGGGCCCTGCGACCCTCTGTCTATGGGTGTCCTTGACAGTCAGGAAAGACAAATCAGTGACTTGGCATCCCGTGCTGTACCCCCTTACATGGCCTTTAAGCGCCGCCCTGGATTTGCATTTTCCGACAAAGGAGTTGAGCGGCAGGAATCTTTTCAGAATTTCTGAAAGGAAGACTCGGCAAAGAAGTCATCTGAAGCTTCTAGGCAGGTAAATAAAGAGAAGGCTTCCCCGATGTGGAGCATGCGGACGACAGAGCCTGTACCCGCCGTGGAAACTTCTATTAAGAAGGACCTCAGACGACCTGTGGGCTTATGAATTCTGTCATCCAATTTTCCCATGCGGAAATGTTCGCTGCGCAGTACGCTGCCCCAGTGCGAACATCTGAAAAAGCGAGTGCTGCGGAGGGCGGGCAGTGTTTCACGAAACTTACGTAGCAAAAAAAAAAAAAATGATGCCAAATTTTAGACAAAGAAATTTGCTTGGGGCATCACCTCCAGGATCCTTCTTCTCCCCTCAGTCTAATTCGATGTGCAATTTAGATTTCCATGAGTTATTATTTACTAAGGAGTTCACTAGTTAAGTCATGGTTTACAAAGGGAGCCACACGGAAAGAACCGAGTTAGAGACTGGGTCCTGAGAGTTCAGAGCGAGGTTGGACATTCAAAAGGCCCGTTTGTGGGACCAACAAAGGATCGTAACAAAGCAAGTCCATGGAGCGGAGGAGAGGACCAGGACGGGAAGGAGTCCGCAAGGCCAGACCCAACAACGGACCGGTAAAACAGCCAGGGAAACGCAACAGGAAGAAAAGATGTCTACGAAGAGCTGGTGGGATGAGGAAGTAGAAATGCTTCCAGTTCGATTCGGAAGCACACAGTTTTCGAATCTCGATTCTGGACCAGGTTGCCTCACGAGATAACAAACTTCTTGTCGCTGCAAACATTTAGGCAGAGGTTTGGCTGTGAGTGCATCTAAATTCAAGCACGTGACGGCACGCCGTGTTGTTGGTAAGTGAACTCTTTCGAAGGCTATCCACAAAAGCCCAGGTCCTCCTAAGGCATCCGGTAGGGACTTTAAATCGGTCCTAATGGTCCATGCAAATACATGTCAATTGACTGCTGGACGTTTAAAGAGATTGTGAGCACACAGGACTCCAGCACACACTATGTCTGAGTATCAAATCCCAGGAAGCCACTGCCCTGTCCACTTGCCCGTAACTACACGCCACTTTCTAACTCATGCCAGCATCGGCTGTTACTGTACCCCAGCTGGTCTCCGTGTCTCCAGTCTTCCCTGCCCCACCCCCTGCCAAGCTGCCGGCAGGGCGCGCTTTCTGGAACGCAGCAGTTGTCACGACACCCGCTGCTTACAGAGCCTTTATGATCAGACTCCTGTCTACTTTTCTGGTCTTTTCTTCTGCCGTCTCCCTCTGAACTTCGAGTCTTGATGTATCCCAGGGTGTACTTTCAGTTCAGCAAATGCACCCGTCATTCCGTCTGGAAGGCACCCCTTCAAGTCCCACATCCCACATACTTCTACTTCCCCTATCCCAGAGGCTCTTCAACTTCCCTCATCATAGGACCCACCAAACTACCTGGTTAGCCAGCACGTAGCTGTCAGGATCCCATGCTAGACTGTAAGCTCCCCGGGCAAGACCACGTCTGTTTGTTTTACATATTCCTGCTGGCACGTGGCCCATGGCCCATGCTCAGTGCTCAGTAAACACTGATTAGATGAATAAATGAACCCTTCCACTAGTTTGTCACGTCTGTATAAACCGACATTAGACTAGACTGCGTTTAGGTAACTGTAGTTCATAGATCTCACGTGGCGAAATAGCTATGGTCTTTTACTGTACTGTACTCTAGTACTAAATGAAAGTAAAATACACTTGACAGTCAACATCATGAAAAAGGTTACAAAAATGGAGATTGCTGTAAATTAGAGATTAAGAAAGAAGAATAAAGTTTTCCTTCCATAACTATCCAGATCACTTTTGAGGCCTTAAATCTGGAAGGTGCACAGGTACAAGTGCATTGTTTTACGTTTCTCTCATTACTCCTTACTCTTCCAGGGAGCCACTGATTTGTGTGGTGACATTAAGGTGGGAAACGGAGAGATTTCGAAGGCGGTCAATTCATATCTCCAGGCCACGTATAACTACTACAGGTAAAGAACGAACCTCTGACCTATTTCTAAAACCAAGAACGAATGGGGAAATCAAAACCTAAAGCTTAAAGAACAGAATCTCTCAGCCACACCAACACCTGTTCTACCACGATGCTATCCTTCTGATATTTGTATATCTGGATGTGCAACTCGGTGCGTGAGGATTTCATTGAACGTCTCGGTCGTGGGTCAATGTAATGTAAAAAGGAAGACAAAATACCAACGGCAAATGAAATAGATAGAAGGGAAAGAAAAGATCTGAGCAAATGGCAGAGAACGCGCCTTTGTGAATACTTACATGTTTCATGATCAAACTGTATTCGTGCCTTTCCCCCCCCATGTAATTAAAATCAATAAAAATTATGTTGGGTAAAGAAGAACAAGACCAATGACTTGCATCGGAGAATGTGCTTTGGTTTTATCATTTGTTTTAATCAGAAAGTTGCTGCATTTAAAGTCGTACTGTCTTACTTTCCCAACAGATGAAATTTCTAGCTATCTACTGTCTCTTTTTTTTTTAACCCGATGATATGATCTTTGATCCATGCGAGATGGAATTCTCACGACGATGTGCCACTGAGCAGGCCCTGATCGCTGCCTCCGTGAGGACGCCAGTGAACGGCAGGACAATGGGTAAGTGAGTGGGTCAAGGGTGCGTGCTTGGTAGCAAGGCAGTTGGGGTGTCTTTCCACACTTGCCACTAATTCCTTCCAGAGGAGAAAGAGAGCAGTGGCAACAGTAACACTGCAGGCGTGAAGCTAGTTTTTAAGAGTTTGTTTTGCTGTCCTGCGTCTCCACACAAACTGTACGTGACGCTAATTAAAGGTCTGAGTTCCCCGCTAGATGACAAATTTCATTAAGGCAAGGACGTTATCAATCCTGTTCCTACTGTATCTTCAGGACCAAGCACATGGAAGAACTCAATAAACATATATTGAAAGAATTGGTAAACAATGGATGAATCCACCCATCTCTCCGTATATCCATCGGTGGCAGTTGGGGAAAATCACGTAGGCTTCTTACCACAGTAATTTCCCATGAAATGTTGCAAACAATACGCTTCATTCATTCATCCATCTACTCACTCAATCCATTGTTCAGTTAACAAGTATTTCTCATGCAGGTATTAAGTGCCTGGTAGTCCCTTGAACACTGAGAACTGAACGGTGGGCAAAGCTGACACTGCCCCATACCCTCCTGGGGCTTACAGATGCATAGGGAAAACAAACATTAAATCAATCAATCACAAGTCTGATGAATAAGCATTCTAACAGGTAGAAAAACAGGATTTAACAAAAGTGAATAATTAGAAGGCCCATCCAGGAGAGACTACAGAGGCGGACTGGATCGCAGTCTCGGTGATGAGTTAACGAACACTTCCAAGAACACATCTGATGCAGCGCGACCCCGCACCGTGTATCCCAAACAAATATGAACGACCTGGCTCCCAACATTCACAACGTAAGTAAAAGGAACTCTAATCAGAGAAAGCCTTGGTTCCTGGCATTTGGGTTTGCTAAAAGGTTCCAGGTTTCCAAATTGGCACAACAGTCAGGATACACCTTTCTGCCCTAGGCTGACCGTCCGTTCATTGCGTTCCACTTATCTTTTAAAACAAGTTCACCCCATACGGGCAGAATGGCACTCTATGCTTTTTTATTCTACTATTAAGTTTTCATTTATTTTTGTTACTTCAGGGTGCTTAAACTATATTAATGAATAAATCATTCCATACATTTGAATCCTCGAGTTGTCCAAGTGAGGCATGTAATTTTAGATAGCTAAACAAATGGAGCTGTTTAAAAGAGTATTTACATTGTTTGAACATGTAGAGCTTAAGGGAAGGGAAGGCATTAGAAAATAATTTGTATTTATTTTCCTGGCTGTCCTAGTATCTTCGCAGTCACCTCCTCCGGTCACCAACAAACATTACTAATCTAGAAGTAATTGCTGTGCTGTATGTAAAAATTAAGAGAAAACCGGTTTAAAAGAACACCACGGTTAACTCTAAATCTGACTCCCAGAAACCTTTAAAAAGTCTAAAGCCAGCTGAAGACATTTTTGAATGGTCCTAATTTTTTTTGTTTGTTTGTTTCGGCCTCTATTTTAACCAGACTGTTAGAGAATCACAGAGCAAAACAGGTGCTCCAGAAACCTGGAGCGTACTGAATGCTGAGCCCGGGGAATGGAATGGACAAAGGCTGCCACGTCTCTCTCCTTCCTCCTGAAATCTCCCCAAAAGGAGGAAGGCCTGTGTGGAGAAAAGCGAGCGGAACTGCGGAGGCGGGTAGACCCCGGCGTCGCAGGTACTTGCGCCAGCCACACGCACCACAGCACCGATCCGTGCCGACACATCACGTGGTCCCAGGAGGAGCCCATGGTCCGACACCACCAGGCTTCACCCAAAACACGAGTGTTTTCGAACCTTGGAGAGTGATTTCAGCTGTCAATGAATTAAGTTAAACACCGAGGGGACTGAAGTCCAACAAGGTGCAGGGTGTATGACAGTGGAACCAACGGCAAGGAGGCTGATAAGCCTCCTGTGGACCTTTCTGAGTTTGCTTCAAATCAATAGCCGAAATGAGCCAAAGCCGCCGTTTTACAGCCTTCCCGGCCAACGAATAGACTCACCCATATCTGAAGTAAGCGCTGAGCTGTCTGCAGAGGCGGTGGGCGAGCTCTCGTTTGCCACAGGCTTCGGGACCGGCCAGCACCAGCATGGGATAAGGGGCATCCAGGCGAGGAAGAGTGCTGGAACACAGGCAGTCAGTGGGTGCAGGCCGGGCCAGTTAGATACGCGCCCAGAGGGCGGGGTCAACACCACGGGTCACGCTTAAGTCAATGAAAGAGCCCTTGCCGCCTTTAGGCGCTGCAGAGAAGGCTCCTCCTACTTTCCTGAGCAAGTTGATGATAATATGCCCAAAATAGTATTCACAGCGTGGATAACAGGCAGAGTCCAAATACATGTAAATTTCCTTGGATATTTTTTAATGGTATTTATTTTTTATATGTTTATTTATTTATTTTTGAGAGAGAGAGAGAGAAAGCAAAAGCACAAGTAGGGGAGGGGCAGAGACACACAGAATGGGAAGCAGGCTCCAGGCCCTGAGATGTCAGCACAGAGCCTGAAGCGGGGCTCGAACCCGGGAATCCTGAGATCATGACCTGAGCCAAAGTCGCGCACCTAACCGACTGAGCCACCCAGGCATCCTTTGAACGACATTTTTAAAAGGAAAAAGTATGGTAAGATGTATTAGTTCTTGGTTGGTAAAAGTATTTCCCCAAGAACTTCAAAACAAAAGTTCTGTAAGAGGTAACATCCATACCTGCTGACTCAGAACACACATATGCAATGAAAATGGCAAAAATTAAAATTTACCCGAGTAATCACTATGTGGCAGGCACTATTCTAGGAGTCCTACCTACATTTCCTTCATTTAATCATTACAGGATGCTAATGAAGATCTTTCTATCATTATCCCCGCTGCATACATGACGAAAAGGAAGTCCAGAGAGGTTAACTTGCTCAAAGTTAACAGCTAATAGGTAAGAGCTAATCCAGGAATCTAGGCATGGCTTCTGGGCTGCAAGGCGGGAATAAGGAATGAAAATCTCCTGCCACAAGCTGGGCTGAAGTGTGTGAATTCCACTCGTGCCATGACTATAGAAATAAAGAATAAAATGTATTTTTAAAATATAGGGCTGAGGTGTAGATTCTATGAAGAAGAATGCAAGTGGTGGCAGCATCATTTTTCAGTCTCTCTGAACATCCACAGAAAGACAGAAAAAAGCTGAGAGCAAACCTCCATGGATAACATGAATAACAAAACCCGATGAGGCAGTATCGCCATGCACAAACCCACAAGCCCTGCACAGTGCCAGACTCTGTGCAGGGGGGAGCAACGGGGCAGCAAATGACAGACCTGAGAACAAGAGAACCCCAAAAGAGCCAAGGGGCATTCACTGCAAAGCAAGCGGGCTGAAACTGTACATGGACAAAAATCTGTACGTCAGTGGTCAGAAGAGCTGGATTTGTAACAGTCCCAAGATGAAATCACCCCACGTGCCTTTAAAGAGATGAAGGGTTAAACTCACTGTGGTACATCCATGCAAGGAGTACGACTCAGCAATAAAAAGGACTGAACAATTGATATATCCAAGAACTTAGATGAATCTCCAGAAAAGAAGGCTAAGTAAAAAAATTTTTAAAAGCCAATCTCAAGCAGTTATACACTACATGACTCTATTTGTATAACGTTCTTGAAAGGACAACAGTGCAGAGATGGAGAACAGAGCATTGGTCATCAGGGATTAGGCAGGATGAGGAGGGAGGTGGCCAAGGCTCTGAAAGGGAAGTACCAGGGACCCTTGTGACAAAACTCTTCCTTAGTGATGCTCCTATGATCTACGCATGTGATAAAAGTGCATAGGGGGCGCCTGGGCGGCTCAGTCAGTTAAGCGGCTGACTTCAGCTCAGGTCATGATCTTACAGTCTGTGAATTCGAGCCCCGCATTGGGCTCTGTGCTGATGGCTCAGAGCCTGGAGCCTGCTTCGGATTCTGTGTCTGCCTCTCTCTCTCTCTGCCCTTCCCCTGCTCATGCTGTCTCTGTCTCTCAAAAATAAATAAACGTTAAAAAAAATTTTTAAAAAGTGCATAGAACTAAATGAACATACGAGTAAATGCAAAGCTGGCGAAATGTGATCAGATTGGTGGACCATATCGATGTCAATTTCCTGGTTTTGATATTCTATTAGAGCTAGGCAAGATATCACCACTGGGGGAAGCATACAGAGTTTCTCTGTATTCTCTCTTACAACTGCATGCGAATCTAAAATGACCTCAAAGTAAAATTTTTGTTAGTGATCGAAGAGAAAAAAAATTGAAAGTGACAAATACTGAATATAGGCAAAAGAGATCTTGAAAGAGAAGACTAGAGCAGAGGAACAGAAGAAATATTAAAGCCTGTAATTCAAGAATATACTTTCCTGAAAAAAATAATAATAAAACTGTACATTGAAAAAGTACACAGCATACCTGGGAGTATTAGCCCAAAATGACTAATAAATAATAATATTAAGACACAGTCTAGTACAATGATCAAACTTTAAAGAAAAAAAAAACTGTTCAGCTAGAAAAAGAGAACATGACTTATAAGGGAAAGAACACTGTGTGTCAGATTTTGATGGCTGTTTTGCACCCCCAAAAAAGAGCGATATCTTTAATATACTCAAGGAAAACAGTGTGAGCCAGGGATTTTAAATATAGCAAAAGTGACTTTCAAGTATAAAGTGCAGAGAATATTATCAACACGCAAGAGTTCAAGGGATACTGATCCCATAAGCGTCCTAAGGAGTCTACTGGAGAACAAGTTTCATACAACCAAGTAAGTGAGGAGACCTCAAAATAAGGGCTGGCCGAGAACAACATGTATGTGGTTATCCACAGAACTGAGACCAAATGACAGCAAAGGAGGCAGTACGGTGTGTGATGGATATAAGTTCTGACAATATAAATATGGCACACTATTTTTAAAGCGGGTGATTGACACTTACATAAAATATATACGGTAGGCAAATTCATAGGGATAGAAAGTAGATACAAAGCCTCCAGGGATTGGGGGAGCAGGCAGTGGGCAGTTACGGCTTAGCGGTTACATGGAGTGGGAGGGGATGAAAAAGTTCTGGAAGTAGGTGGTGGTAATGGTTGCACAAGAGTGTGAATATAATTCATGCCGCTCAACCATACACTCTAAAATGGTTAAAATGGCAAACTTTATTATATATACTTTACCACAATAAAGAAATGGGGGGGTGAGGGAAAAGCATAGGTAAAGTATGATTTCAATGTTTTCAGTAATCACGTTGGTGGTAGTATTAACCGATACTGGTGTGCTGCAATATGGGATTTAAAAAAGGTAATTATGAGATATTCTCAATCCATCTTCCTCTGTGTCTTTGGCTTGGGAGGAAAGGAGGGTACAGATGCGACAGGGAGGAGGGAAGATAAGTAAAAGTTCCATCAGGGGCGCCTGGGTGGCTCAGTCGGTTAAGCATCTGACTTTGGTTCACGTCATGATCTCATGGTTCGTGAGTTCGAGCCCCACGTTGGGCTCTGTGCTGACAGCGCAGAGCATGGAGCCTGCTTCAAATTTTGTGTCTCCCTCTCTCTCTGCCCCTCCCCTGCTCACGCTCTGTCTCTCTCTCTCAAAAATAAATAAAACATTTAAAAAATTTTTTAAAAAAGCTCAATTCAACAATCGTCTTGAAATTAGATTGTATCAATATGAATTCAGGAGATATTTTATCATCTATCTATAAATAGATACAGACAGATCAAGTTCGATATAGACTAGATATAAGCAGATTGAACAGATGTAGATAGAGACATATAAATAAACAGGATCGATAGAATAGACCGGTGGGTGGAGAGATGGGTAGATGGAAGGAAGGAAGAAATACATTCCTAGCTCTGTCCGCTAAAGAGCCTGACAACAACGGGCAACTCGGTAGCAGTGATCATCTGTCGCCACCCCGATCGTGACAGGGAAACACCATTTCTCACTGAAACAAGCCAGGGCTTCTGGGAGAAGTGGCTGACTGCAGAGTTTGGACACAGCTCGTACAAGATGAGCCTGGAGAACTTGCACCAGAGAGCAAGAAAGCTATCAGTGACTATCAGGCCAGAGTCCAGATTCTGCCATGTACCTTTAATATCGCATCCTCGCCCCAATCACGCCGGGAGAAGGGACAGTGGCTCCCCAATAATGCAGCATAAAAGTCCCACTGGCCAGTAGGGTTCCCTACTGGCCCGGCCTGGGAAGGGCAATGGTAGACCTGCCCCTGTCTCCATGAGTTCGTCACAATGGACACTGCTCCATTCTGGGGCCGCTTGGCCATTTGCTCTTGTCCGCTCAAAAGCCAGAAATGATGAAGAAATATGTGGTTTTCAGACAGTGTTGTAAATTTCTTTGATACATATTTTTATATAAATGTACCCTAAAGCATGAAACAACTAGCAGTCTCATAAACTAGGAAAGAAATACAATGAGGACATAAATGCCCTTCTTTTAAATCAAATGTGTCTTTCCAGATGTATGCAAATAAATGGTAAATTATTTCACCTAGAGGGCTACCATAAATATATAAAATTGTCAATGTCTACATTATTAAATTACATGTAAAAAATCATGTCCTGGATGCAAAATAAAACACTGTGCTCTCTGTGGGAAACCAACCATGTGAAGTACAGAAGCAAATCCCACATGAAGAAGAGAAGCCGTTTATAATGAAGAGATTTTTACGAGTATTTTTAAAATGCCTTTGGGTATAGATAGAATTTCTGCAATATACTTATAGCATAAACGGCCAGCTGCTCCAACAGACTGTTTAAAAAGAAACGGGGAAACCGTGGCAAATCTGTCTTTGAACTCAGAGGTGAGAGACTCCGGTCCACGTGCTCTAGCAAGCCGGGGGACGCTCAGGTACGGAGCAATCAGTATCGAGTCTATTTCAGGCTTCCCCGCAGCTAGCTGGGCTTCCTTCCCTGGACTCTGCATAATCTGCATTCATGGGTGCTCCGTGACAGGGTGCCTAGCGTTCTCCCGTGGCTAAGGAGAAATTCAGCGGATAGAAATCATCGCGATTCTCTTTTAATGACACAAAGATCTGTGGTTCTATCCTACAGTAGGAAAGGTGACACGGTTTGAAACGTTTTGTTTCACTGTCCTCGGTCATAGGCCAGGCACCATTCAAGGGGCTGAGAAAGGGACACACTTTCTCCACACATGGGAAAACACCGATGAGCAAACCCCCCACTCAAGCATATGATGGCCGTCGCCCTAACGGAGACAGCCGAATAAAGACCGTCTTCCCTCGGAGATGAGAAAGGGGTGAGTCACAAAACGGAGGGCTCGGCAAGATGAAGACGGTGTCCTGCGCTTTCCGCCCTGAGTTCTACCCTGGGGGCCCCTGACGAATACCTGTCAAAGATCCTCTGTGGCTGCATCACGCTGTTGAGGACGTGGGTCAGGTGATCTTGGGCTGCGACCACTTCTGGGGGAGGGTCGAATCTATTCACGGCCGCGACCTTTGCCGGAATCGGAAAGGCAAGGGGAAAACATACTTCATTTCCAAAAAGGAGACAAGTCTCAGATTTTCTTTAACGACACATTCCAGACATGCAACCAGGTGTGGAAGCTAACGCGTGCTCAGGGACCTTTGTGCTCAGTCTTCACCTCCACTGTAACTTTCCTAAAACCTAAAGAATGACAATTATTTTAAAATATGGAGCAAGGGGCTGGGTGGCTCAGCTGGTTGAGAGTCCAACCCTTGGTTTCGGCTCGGGGCATGATCTCGTGGTTCGTGGGTTCGAGTCCCACATGAGGCTCTGCTCTGAGAGCATAGAGCTGCTTGGGATTTTCTCTTACCCTCTTTCTCTGCCCCTCCGTCACTTGTTCTCTCTCTCTGTTTCCCTCTCAAAATAAAAAAAAAAAATATTTAAAAATAAAATACAATAAAATAAGGAGCTGGAGTCTCTGAGTTCCCTACTTCTTTATGCTCCCTGGTTTGGGAGGGGAAAAACAAAAACAGAATCTCTAAAACCTGAGATTACACCTTTACTATGAGTTGAAGGAATGAAATACATCCTTCTCGATTCCAGGTCGTTGGATACTGCAGAGATGTTTTGCTCATGCCATCTCATCAACAACTATTCCGACGATCGCAAATTCTACCCAAACCTCCTCTTCTTTCAGAAAACTTCCCCTGTTCAAAGATACGGGCTTTTGCCCCATGTAACGTGCGCTTCTCTAGCCTCTGGTCCTTGTCACCCTCACGCACCCGCCTTTACTTACTGCGTGCTCTTCGACTGCCTTCCCTTCGCAAAATGTCAAAGAGAAAAATCTAGCGAGTGCCTCTGAGTTTGAGAATAACAACACACTAGCATCCCTAACTATTTTTAGCCGCGATTTCAGAAAGGCACTTACAAAATGGAGTATCGGCCCCTCTACATATTTATACCCGTTTTCGTTCTCGTCTCGAATTTGCATTTAGTGTAAGAAATCCCTCATTAGTGCAGATTTCAGCCATCACCAGTCACTAAGGCATGACGAAGTCCCACCCCAGGTATGGCGGGGAGGCAGATGGAGCGCATTTAAGGTCTGGTTTCTCCAGAACTGTGTGTCCAGGGGGGACCATGATTGTCAAGAGCAGAATTAAGGGTTTAAAATACCAGGACAGTGATTCATCTGAGTACCTTTTGATTTTACGCAGCATAGAATAAATTTCATTATTAAATGAATGTTCAGAGTGACTCAGATAGAACCCCACACCCTCCAAAGACGACAGGTATCCAAATAAACAGATGGCCAGCACGCAGCTGCGTACACAAGGAGCACGGCATTGGTCCCCACGGCCAATCTGTCCACTGCAATGGCAGGACCCTGGCCGCATCTGGGCTGATGCTCACGGTTTTGCAGGGGGTTCAATGACAGAGTCAGGAAACACCCCCTAAACCAACAGTGAACTCACGTATCGTCACGTGTGCCGTTCACTGCTGTCGCTGACGCTGCAGTGGGTAGCAGAGCCTCATAGACACATGGAATGACGTGATCACGTACCTTTTCTTCCACTTTAATCTTCTTCCGATCTAATTCTGTTAATTGCAGGAGCATAAAAATCACGAACAACCAATATTCAGACTTTTCCTGTTTAAAATATCAAGAGGAATGTTCAGGTGCCTTCCTTTACCTGCATGAGCACGCACCAGCATGCTGCTCCCACGAGTAGGTCTTTGGCCTTCTACCGCTTCCTCCACACACACACACACACACACACACACATGCACGCACACACACACACGCACACGCATCTCTGAGAGTGTCTACAGCTTCACGCTTACCAGTCCCCTTATAAATGCAGACTGTGCCTTAGGGCTTACGAAGCTCTTCAAACGTGTGGTCTCGTTAATCCCCCTGTGACGCAGGCAGGGCAGGGACGATCGCCTTCATTTCTCGAGAGAAACTAACTAACTAAGCCTCAGAGTGGTCAAGCGTGTCATCTCGGATCCCACGGCCGGGAGTCAAACCCTGTCTTCTAACTCCAAAGAGTTTCGTTATTACAAATGATGAACATTACTTGTGATTACTTTGTCATTTATTTAGTATCACTCTGAGTTAATTTATACCATGGATTATGAATTTGTTTTACAATAATAAATAATATTCTTTTACAGAAAAATTCTTTATTACTCCCACCCATCGATTATGTTAGGATTATCTGGCTTTTAAAATACAATTAAAGTTTCGTGTTCAGAAGCTACATCTTTGAAGAGAGACTTGTGAGCCAGGTATTTCATAGATAAAAATGCACATGAAGTGAATCTGCAAAGGTATCTTTTATGTCCTTCAATGTGTGAGCCGGGGTGGGGGGTGCTGTGTATATAATTGAGTTAACGTGTGTGAAAGGGTTTGTGGTGTTTATTTATGCACACGAACAACTACTCCCCATGGCTCTGAAACTGGGGCTTGATGGCCACTCTGTAAGTCCTGCTTGTTTCTTAACCAGAGATGCTTTTAGGTTGCCCACCGCTATTCCCATGCCAGGGACAGGATTTATTTCTTAATCTTATTTTTCATTTTTGCTTTGCTTTTTACTTTATTTTTTGCCTGTCCAGATATGTTCATCATGACACACACACAAAGGAAGGTACTCAGGAGATACACACAAATTCAACAGTCTCTGGAAAGGGAAAGGAAGGGAAGGGTATAGGCGGCCAAGTGGAATGAAGGACAAATGGACAGAAGCCAGGGGAGAGGCTCCGTCAATGAAAGAGAGGGGCTTGGAAAACAGCCGTGGATCTCTGAACCCCGGAGGGGAAGAATCCATAGGATACACAGTATTTCTTTCTAGAACCATTTGACAGCACCACCAATTTCACGACTACATACAGACCAATTACTTTAGGTATCTGATCTTAGACTTTCTTGCCCCTGTTACAAAGCAGGAACCGGGGTCTGTCTACGTCTCCAGCATCTGCATTCTGTAATGCAAAAGGACAGGGGCGCCTGGGTGGCTCAGTTGGTTAAGTGTCCGATTTCGCTCAGGTCATAATCTCACGGTTTGTGAGTTCAAGCCCCACGTCGGGCTCTGTGCTGACAGCTCGGACCCTAGAGCCTGCTTCAGATTCTGTGTCTCCCTCTCTCTCTCTGCCCCACCCTGACTCATGCTCTGTCTCTCTCTCTCTCAAAAATAAATAAACATGAAATGTAAAAGGACATTGCTCCAATCTTAGCTCCCTCCTGTAATCTTTTACCACCACCCTGGATGGGTCACACGTGACCGGGTGACCACAGCGAGCAGGGAACTAACTCCAGGCCCCCGCTCACTGACAGCCAGCGCTACGTTGCCTAACCCTCCTGATTGTTTCCTGGGAGACAGAGAATGAAGGTAAACACAGTGGATTCACATTCCGGAGGCTCCTTATCCAAAGTACTTCTTAAAGAAGAATTCCGAGAAGGTCCTCACCCCATCCCCCCTGCCCCCAGTATAAATACTTCTCACCTGAATTGGATTTCTTAGAAAGTTGATGACTCGAAGGAGAGGTAGATTTTCAATGTACTCTATCTCACTCAGCTCAGCAATCTGTTTAACCAAAGAAACAAAACATTACCGAGAGACTAAATGTACAACAAATAATATAAAACAGTGTAAGAGGGGCTAGTATGGATCCTCTAAATTCAACTGACTTTAGAAACTGCTCTGTTGTTTATCCAACTTCCTAATGGGTATTCCAAATGCAGAACAAGAAAATTACCGCGTGCCCCTTCACTAGCTGTGAACGCAGCCACGTTGTCTCTTCTCCTCTCTGGCTGAAGAACCGTGCACTGCTCCTCATCTCAGCCGTTATTTATTTGAAGGCAGAAATAACTGAGTTTGCAGAATCGGGGCTACAGTACCAAAAATGCATGCGAGGGCCCCCTGGTTCTCCTCACCCCTACGCCTTCCTTGCCTTCCTGCTCCCAGCCCTCCCTCCGCAGCGCTGCCTCCACTAGCTTGGCCCTTTGTGACTGGTGAAGCCGCCTTACTGCACCTGCACGGGTGGTGCTATTGTTTCTCAGTAAGAGAGAATTATTTTAAAATTTTTTTTAAGGTTAATTTATTTTTGAGAGAGAGAGAGCAAGCACGAGCAGGGAAGGGGCAGAGAGAGAGGGGGACACAGAATCCGAAGCAGGCTCCAGGCTCTGAGCTGTCAGGACAGAGCCCGACATGGGGCTCAAACCCACAAACTGCAAGATCATGACCTGAGCTGAAGTCAGGCGCTCAACCGACTGAGCCACCCAGGCGCCCCAAGAGAGAATTATTTTAAGGAAAGATAAAAACAGAAAACTGTAAGACACATTTCTTGACATGGGTATGATGAGGGTGGTTCACCTTAAATTTTTTTGTTTAAACTGCACACTTAGGTTTTATACTCTTTTCTGTGTGGGTTATGTTTCACCACTTTAAAAAGTGAGGGAAGGGGCCCCTGGGTGGCTCAGTCAGTTGAGCCTCCGACTTCGGCTCAGGTCATGAACTCACGGTTCTTGAATTGGAGCCCTATGTCGGGCTCTCTGCTAGCAGCTTGGAGTCTGTAGCCTGCTTTGGATTCTATGTCTCCCCCTCTCTCTCTCTGTTCCTCCCCGGCTTGCACTCTATCTCTCTCTCAAAAATAAAAAATAAAGATTAAAATTTTTTTAAGTGAGGGAAAAAAGATTGCTTAATTTGACCAAGGAAGAGCAGTCCCTTAACTTGACCAAGGTAGAGCATGGATTGCAGAATTTCTGAATTCCCCACAAAAGACCAAGAGTTTTACTTAAATTTCCTGTAATTAGCATACTCACAATTTTATTTCAAGTGTAGATATTAAACTTTAAAAATTATTAAAAAGATAATAATCACGTTTTCACTCCAATTTCTCCCTAAGCCATTTCTGCGTATATTGTGAAAGCACTCCAAAGGCAGTCCCCAATAATTCCCGAGCGCTCCAAACACAAAGTGCAGCTAAAATTAAACTACTCCCAGCGCTCAGTCAGGGGAAAACATATGCACATGCTCAGAGGATGCCATTTTGAAAGGCACAGTATGAAAGGTAAAATCCGAGTTACCGCCCGGAAGCTGCACACGTTCATCTGCTGACAGCAACGCTATGCTATCGGGCACGACTCTTTCAACACAATGACTAGACCCATGAGATTGGCATCCGGATCGTCCACAAGATAAAAGGATCATTTTCTAAATACCGTGTTATTCAGGAAGATGGAAACGTAAAACTGGTTCGCGCCGCTCGGTCCGAACTGGTGAACAGTTGGATTGATTTTCCTGTAGCATATGGCTCTTATGCTTGGACCCGACACAAATGTTAGGAGGAGATGTTTTCCTGCAGGGAACGTGTCTCACTAACACGTGCACTTAACACGCACTGCTGATGGGAGTGGAAATTGACACATTCTTCTTAGAAAAGGCAAACTGATATGTTACAGGTGCATAAGCCAGGAACCAGCTATCCCGCCTCAAGAGGTGTACACGGAAGATCATCAGACAGGCGAAAATTAGCTACAAGGACGTTCAGTCTGACATTTTTTAGCAAAAGTTTAAAATTTTCTAAATTCCTAAAAACATGATCAGTATGCGATTTAATGAGTCATAGTACAGTCCCATAACGGGAACACAGTACACCCACTTGAGATGACGGTGACATCTACAGTGATTGACACAGAAAGATCTTGAAATGTTGCCAACAACATGAACACCATGATCACGGACTACGTAAAAGTATATTGTAACCGAAACATCAGCTGGGATCACCCGGTCTTTTGAGAGTCAAAGGAGAGGGACCCCGGCTTCCCCCCCTAGTCCCAAGAAGAGGTGGTTACGGGCACAGGACAGCAAGTGTGGAGCAGCCTGGCTTCAAGTTCCCACACATGCAACGGATACTCGTTGTCCTGATGGGCCCTCCCTTCTCGTGAAGACCTCACCCCACAGCAGAACCACCCTTGTGTCTTCTCAAATGCCAAGAGCCAAGGCTGTGTGTGTCACAGACCATTACACAAGGCGTAGGGTAAAGCACCCCAAGTGACTTAAAGTGAAACATTGCCAGAAAGATTCTATTCTTAAAGGAATAGCAGCCATCTGCTGCTAAGAACGTCACACCAGCACGTTTGAGCCCCGGATTCCAGATGCCCCTCTTCTCCTTGCCCATGTTGGTTACTCCCCACCCCTAACAGAGTGTCAACTTTGAATTCCAAGGAAAAGCAGTTTAGTTAATTCTCATTGGGCCATGTCCTTCTAGGCTATGCTCTCCAAATCCCAGCATCCAGACCTGAAGCCACTTCTTCAGGCTTTTTCATTGGTAGGTAGATAGACAGACTTGTGGAATAATGACACAAAGACTCAAAGAAGTAAAACAGCATTCCCTAAGTAACTCCAAGATCAATGTCCTGCTTCTAGAAGAAAGGACTGAAGTTATAATAGAGTTAACATTTTGGGGATAAGTTTTAAATGGTAGAAACGATATCCAATCTAACAAAGACTATGGAGAGTGATAAGGGTCCCCAGGTTACCAGCTGATGATAAACTTTAACAAAGGAAGTTAAAAGAGATGTTGAAATGATGGCGTGAGGGTATAGCAACGTGTTAGCAGCTAAAACCAAGTAAATAACACTGATGAAAGTGCTCCCGATACGACATTCTCATATGAGAAGCAACAGCTAGATTATGTTTCTGTCAAATGATAAATTTTCCATCCCTGACATGGTATTCTCAGTAGTACTAGAGAAATCTCCGAGGAAATCTTTGGAAGGCTCAAAGAACATTTCGGAGTACTGTTGGTTGCTCCCCAACCGGCCCAGTGGGGAGCCAGGGAATTATGTTATTGTTATGGGCTCCATCGTTGCCAAAGGACTTCCCGCTTTGGGACATGTGGCCAGTTTTTGTTTAATGGAGTCTCTTCAACATATGAAAATTATAACCCCCT
The DNA here is from genome assembly GCA_030068075.1 of Paguma larvata. Taxonomy (NCBI): domain Eukaryota; kingdom Metazoa; phylum Chordata; class Mammalia; order Carnivora; family Viverridae; genus Paguma; species Paguma larvata. The sequence goes on along the minus strand of CM057834.1, from coordinate 84,754,769 downwards.
TTACTCACTAAATGATGCCCCTTTTTTCCCTTAAACTTTTTCAAATATAACTTGAAATGTCTCTTGAAATAGAAGAGAACAATATAGTTAGTCATGAGGTCTTTCTAGACCAGCACTTTCCAATATGGAAGTTACTAGCTATGTGAGGCTACTTAAACGCTTGGAAGATGGCTGAGAAGAATTGAAATGAACTTTAAGTATAATATACACACCGGATGTCAAAATTTTAGTATGAAGCAAGAGGTTATAAAAGTCTCATCAATGAAATTTTTGTAGATTACATGTCGACATGATGGTACTTTGGGAAAATTGGGCTAAATAAAACAAATTATTAAAATCACTTTCACCTATTTCTTATTTTTTTCAGTGTGGCTACTAGAAAATTTAAAACCGCTTGTGTGGCTCACATTTATGGCTTGCACTGTATTTCTCTCGGAAAGCACCCTTCTAGAGCGCGACACCACTCGCTTTTCTGAAGGAAGGGTCGTTAGCATTTCATTTCCTGTATTATCCGTCAGGGTTGGGAACACGGAGTCTGGACGCAAACTATTCTATATTCACATCCCGGCGCTGCTATTTGCTAGATATAGAACGCTGGGCATGTTAACGTCTCTGTGCCCCAGTGTCTTCATCCACAAAATATGGACAATAAGAGGGTTATAATGAGAATTACATGAGATTATATACGTAAAGTGCTTAGAACAGTGCCTTGGGGCGCCTGGGTGGCTCAGTTGGTTAGGCGGCCGACTTCGGCTCAGGTCATGATCTCACAGTCCGTGAGTTCGAGCCCCGCGTCAGGCTCTGTGCTGACAGCTTGGAGCCTGGAGCCTGCTTCGGATTCTGTCTCTCCCTCTCTCTGCCCCTCCCCCACTCATGCTCTGTCTCTGTCTCAAAAATAAAATAAAAACATTAAAAAAAAAAAAAAGAACACTGCCTTGTGCACACGTACTCGACAAGTACCTCTAGATTATTTTATGACTGCAGGATTACTATTATTACCATTAACCATTCTTCCTTTTTCCTGAAGTTTGAGATGCATTCAGCTGGGATTCGATGAACGCATTCCAGTTTTGCAACGCTCCTTGGATATACATACGGGAGAACCGTTTTCACGGCAAGTTTGTGAAAAGACACTAGAACCACAGGAGACAGAGACTGTGGTGGCTTCGTAAGATATGTGGCACGGTGAACAAAAGTGGAATTAACTTTCGAAGTTGACCAAACGTTTAGTATACAAATCAAATAAAAATAAGGAGGAACAGTTTTGCCAGTGATTAAAACTCCACCTTTCCCCAGACCAAAAGATGGCCTTTTCCTGATGTTTAAACTGACAAGTGATGCAAGTTCACTGGAGAAGGTCATCGGACACAACCGATGAGCACCATCACACCTGGACAAAGCAATGCCTCCCCAGCATCACAGCGCACCCCAGGTGAGAGCAGTGTCTCTTCCAAGGTCAGCCGAAGTTTGCATTTTCAAGAGGAAATGAACATTCAACTTCCTTAGCAAGTCTTTCCAAAAAATATGATAAAGTACTCAGTTAACAATAAAATTGTTTCGGGGCGCCTGGGTGGCTCAGTCGGTTAAGCACCCGACTTCAGCTCAGGTGGTGATCTTACAGTTTGTGAGTTCGAGCCCCGTGTCGGGCTCTGTGCTGACAGCTCAGAGTCTGGAGCCTGCTTCGGATTCTTTGTGTGTGTGTCTCTCTCTCTCTCTGCCTCTCCCCTGCTCACATTGTGTCTCTCTCTGTCTCACAAAATAAATAAATGAAAAAAAAAATGAAAAAAAAGAACAAAATTGTTTCGTAGACCTTACTGCATAAGTAGTCAGATATACTGTGATCACAAGCACGAATGCTTTATTGGAAATAAAGTGTAACTAATTACGAGTGAAAGCCAATTTACGTAACCTGTGAGATAAAGTGGGGGTGAAGCCAGATATGGAAGCTGGAGTACGTCCAATCCTCGACTCCTACAGATTAGGAACATACACTATCGTTACCAACAGAATATAGGAATTCACTTCCTGTGTCTCTTCTCTTTAAGTGACAGGCCCAGGCAACACCAGCCTGAGGTTCTTCTCCTTAATTTTTGTTAATGTTGTTGTTTGTTTATTTTTGAAAGAGAGAGAGCACTAGCGGGAGAGCGGCAGGGAGATGGAGGCTCCAAAGCAGGCTCCCCGCTGACAGCGGTGAGCCTGACATGGGCCCGGAACCCACAAAATGTGAGATCGTGACTTGAGCCAAAGTCGGACCCTCGGCCGACTGAGCCCCCCGCCTCCCCGCCCCCCGGGTGGAGGCTCTTCTCTTGCCTCCAGTTTCCCTGCTCTGACATGTCCGACATTCCCGCTGTCACCTTTCTACACAAACTCTTACACAAACACATGTAATTCAGAAAGTCGTGTCCACGTGGCTGCAGCTTAAACCCTTAAAACAATGTAATTAGGAATCCTCGGATTTTCGGAAATTAAGGATTGCATTTATTACAGACAAACAAACAAGCAAACAAAACAGTCCTGCAACTACTGCTCCAGGAGACTTTCCAGAACGACATTTCCAGGCCGGCATTTAAAGTAACAGCCCTTGAGAAACCAGTAACGGGACTCGGACACGGACACGGACGCGGACACGGACGCGGACACGGACACCAGGGAAGTGTGACCTTACCTTATTGTCCTCGAGGTTGATCACTTCCAGGAAGTCATGATTTTCCAAGCCCTGGAGGCTACCGATCTGGTTGTGGGACAGATCGACGAGCTGCAGGGCTTTCAGGTCCTCCAGACCCGTGATCTTCTCAATCCGGTTATTGCTCTAAAATCGGTAAAATATATTCAGTGCCTTAAAAGTTTCTAGTAGGAAAAAGGGCCAGGCCAAGCCTTCATTCTCCATATCGGCCACATGGCTTAAAATCAGCAAGCCTTGCTTGTTCCCTGGCCCTCCACTGCTTCCACCAATTACCTCCCTAAACTCAGACGCCCCAGAAAGAAATCCCAGTTTTTCAGCTGGAAGATTCAGAATGTAATCTTTTCACTGAAGTCAATGAAAGATGAATGTTCAAATCAGTAGGAAAGGCAAAAAAGCTAGGTAGTGTAAGCTTTTAACACCGTTTCCCTAAAGCCTAAGGACAGCGTTAACTCTGTGTTTATCTTTAGAAACAAAATAACAGTGCAAATCTTTCATTGCCATCACATGAAACCACTTGAATAGTGTGATTCCTCATATACTCGGTTTTCAGAAACATTCTAAACACAATCGCTTCGTAGCAGGAGAGCTGTGGTAGTCCGATTCATGCTTTGAGCTCTTGTGCGGGTCCCTCCTCTTGAATCTGGGCTGGACCTGTGACTTGCCTTACCCCAGAGAATATGGCAGAAGGGTGCCGGTGCCAAGTTTAAGAATTAAGAAGGCCTAGGGGCGCCTGGGTGGCTCAGTCAGTTGGGCATCCGACTTCGGCTCAGGTCATGATCTCACCGTTCCCGAGTTCGAGCCCCACGTCAGGCTCTGTGCTGACAGCTCAGAGCCTGAAGCCTGCTTCAGATTCTGTGTCTCCCTCTCTGTCTGTGCCGCTCCCCCACTCATGCTCTGTCTGCGTCTCTCTCTCTCAAGAAAATAAATAAACATTAAAAAAACAAAAAAAAGAATTAAGAAGGCCTGGCCACGTCTCCTCCTGTGTCTTGGAACTGCCCATGTAAGGACTCTAGCTGCTCTGTTGGGAAAGAACTGTGGAGAAGTCACAGGGAGAAGAAGTGATCACATGGAGAGGGGCCCTGAGACTAAACAGAGAGGCAAAGCCATTCCAGCAGCCCAGCTGAGCGCAGCCCCCAGCCCACCTCCCAGCTGAAGGGGGCAAGACCAGCAGAAGCAGCACCCGGCTGAACCCAGCTCAGATTGCAGAAATGTTAGCTAATAGAATGGCTAGCTAGTAACATTTCTCCCTGCCACTACACCGGGGTGGCCTGTTATTCAGTAGTAGATAACTAAACCGAGTTCTTCAATAATTCCCACGGAAGCATCTTCCCAGACAGTGAGTGTAAAATCAATCAAGCTTCAAAGATCCTCTTTCCCAGGCCCCGCATGAGGGCTATAACCACAAATTACAGTGGCAACATTAATCTGCATTTTCTTGAGCATTTTCCAACATAAAATTCCTTGTGTTCCGTAGCCTTGAAGGACACGCCACATTAAAATTATACTTTTAGTTTAGGTTGAGAATCATAAAGACAATTTTGAGGTTTCAATTAATAACCATGTAATGCCCATCTTTAAACTCTCAATACTTTTAATACGTACACAACTGAAAAATTAAATGACAGCATTCTCTTCCATCTACGATATTTTTCCTGGTATATGTTTCCTGGTACGTTTAATAGAGCTCATTTTCACCTATTTTATTTCAATAATGAGCAAGATTTGCAATCATTAGGTTAATTCTGTGGCTCTTTAGAAGATACTCATAGAACGCTGATAGTCTACAAAGCTGGGAGATAATACATGGGGGGCTCATTAAACTCTTCCCTTTTTATGTATGTTTGAAAAATTCCATAAGAAGAAGGGGGAAATGGGGGAACCCCCATTTGCCTAAGTGAAGTAAAATTTCCTACTGTTCAGAGTTCAAAAAAAGTTCTAGAAGGTGTAACAGAAAAGAAAAAGAAAAAATTGCACTGAAGTTAACATAATATCCATACTAATTTAATGTATTGAAATAAGACCTCGATATCCTATTTAAAATGTGCCCACATATAAAATTTATATACATACACTTCTTCCCAAAGAACTTTGAGGTGCTGTAGCTGCGGAAGACAGACTAATAATTCTTCACAGGGTCTCTGATGGCTTTCAAAGTGGTAGATGCATGAGCAGAGAGTGAGGGAGAGAAACGTTTAATTAGCTAGCCCACGGTCATAAAGGAAAGCGGCACGGAGAAACATTCAGAATCACAGGATTTCCAAGTTGAAAGTCGTCTAGTCAAACCCTCTCTCCGATGCTGAAAAAACTGACACATCGCCCCTCAAAGTGGACACTGGTTTCAGCACCAACTGTTCTTTTTGTTTTCTCATTTTTGTTTTTTTTCTTAAAGTGTGATTGGGGCGCCTGGGTGGCTCAGTCGGTTAAGCAGGCCGACTTCGGCTGAGGTCATGATCTCACAGTCTGTGAGTTCGAGCCCCGCGTCAAGCTCTGTGCTGACGGCTCGGAGCCTGGAGCCTGCTTCAGATTCTGCGTCTGCCTCTCACTCTCTCTGCCCTTCCCCTGCTCATGCTCTGTCTCTCAAAAGTAAATAAACGTTAAAAAAAAAATGTGTGATTAGCTGGGGAAAGGGGACCTTTAGAGAGAAGCTATTTTCTTTAAAAGATGAAATGAGAAATATTCTTCATCTCCCCGGTTTGGAAAGGAAGGAGTAAGTGGCTCTTACTAAGACAAAATGAATTCTAAAGTGTGGAATGCATGGCCCTCACTTGCTAAAAGAAACGGCTGATAGAACAGTCCTTCAGTGGGCCTTTCCCCCTTACATTTACTGTAAACGCTGCTGGTAGAGAATTAACAACTGGTTTTATAGCAAGTTCTTTTTTCTCTCTTAAAAAAATGTAAAATGAATGATTTGCGGTGGTAAAGCACCCTGGTTCTCATTCCCCAAATTAAAAGATAAAAGCACGAACAAACTGTTGAAACAAATGCGTTTCAATTTATTTTACATACTTCATTAACCTTTGTAAAAGGAACCCTTACTATTCTCAAACATTTTAAGGAACATGAATGGGGGCACAGTTCGTATTTTCTGGTTCATCGTAGGTGATGGGGGCAGGGATTGGGAACAATCTCCTTAATTTATTTGTAGAAAAAAATAAGTTATGTTTTTTCTAAAAAGTGCTTGAGATGAAATTGTCAAGGTGGATTACTTTGCTTGTTGCAGCAAACTCTTAGGATAAAATTGCTATGTGTGGTTATGCTTAAAAATGAGTTCAGCTCTCCTCCCCTTAAACACACCCCCATATCTCTTTCCACATAGCACGCTCCACTTCAAGTTAACAGGAATGCCGATACAAAGAGAGATGTACAGAAAGGCTAAGGTCCTGACAAGGTACGGATTCAATAGTACCTACTGCCAATACCCCTTCAAATTATCATAATTTTAAATGTGACTTTCTTTTATAATTTTTAAATTTGCCAACTTATCAAATTCATTTTCTTCAAACATTTTTTTCAACGTTTATTTATTTTTGAGAGAGAGAACGGGGGGCGGGAGGCTGGCAGAGAGAGAGAGAGACACCGAACCCGAAGCAGGCTCCAGGTTCCGAGCTGTCAGCACAATGCCCCACGCGGCGCTCAGACTCATGAACCATGAGATCATGACCTGAGCCAAACAAAGTCGGACGCTTAACCGACTGAGCCCCCCAGGCGTCCCTCAAATTCATCTTCTTTTGTGCTTTGCTAACATGCCTCAGGGGGACATACAACATAAAATCTTAGGGAAACTATTAAAACTCTCCATGCCTCCGAGCCATTGGTACTGGAACCAGTCCTTTGCCTTCGTCTGTCTCACTGTAAGGAGTGAAGTTCTTGAAAAAGCACTTCATGCTCTAAGCTCGGGAAAGAAAAATTAACACTAGCCAACCTTCCGCCATCTCTGGTTAAATAAGACAGGTACAGTATATTGTAAATGCCATAAATCTGCAGATAACCCAAGATGTCATTTCAACCAGCAGTCCAACACCCTCCTGTGGGATAGTTCCCGTGAGAAATTAATAAGCTACCAGCCTCGTGGCTCAAAATCCTCCCTGCCCACCTGGTGATGGATATAATAAAAAAAAATAGCAAAGCCATCCAAGGGTAAGAAGTAGGAGAGAGAAAGAATGGAAGAAGAATCCCAAATAATCCACAAACTGTATTATCAGTTCCCAAACTAGTGAGCTACACTGTAATCATTAGTGATTTCAAAAACACTAAATATATCTTCGGAACTCTTATCATTCTGATTTTTAAATAAATTATCTGCAGTTTCATTCATAGTCACAGAGCACATCACAGAGCTTAAGAAGAGTGCTCTCTATGGGAAAACACTTAAAATTTTCAAATTTCTGATTGGAACTGTTCCCTTATTCTCAGCACCAATTCTGGTTTTCTAGAATGGGGAACTAGCGTATATTAGTACAAAAGGGCTGCCAGAATTCAGGGCCCAGAGAACATCCTGTGGTTCATTTGAGAACAATCAAGTGTTAACGGCAATAAATATTATGCTTGAGTATGCTTCAACGTTCTTTCGTCGAGGAGACATTACAAACTGGATTTTTTAAAGCTGTCCAAAGTATTCCTTTCTTTCTCAGTGTAAAACGTGAATCTTTAAAAAACAACAACTAAATATGGATGCCAAATTAGAAAATCATTTTACGATAGTATGACGTATTGACCCTACACACGTACACAACCACACGCGACACACACACGTAGCATGGAAAAGGAACACACAAAACTGAAGACGGTGACGTTTCCTGAAGTAATTAGCTCTTCATAAATTTGAACAACCCGAATTATCATTCGTATACTTAACTGAAGCATGAACTTGTACTTCCATCAAGAACAACTTTTGGCTCGACTCACCAGACAGAGAATTTTGATTGGCAGCATGCCTAAACCGCTAATGGACGTGATCTTGTTCTTGGCCAGACTCAGGTACATCAGGCCGCCGCACAGCTCCAGCCCGCTGATCTCCTCTATCTCGTTGCCTGTGCGCCGTGACTCCGTTTAAGGAAAATGTTATTAGAAACATTTTGAAGACAAGAATAATTAGTGTCGGACCATCCTTAGAAAAATCGGACAACGGCATGAATAAAACGGTAACACATGCCCTATACGGGATGAACGCTGTATCTTGAAACATTTTTTTTTTCATTATAGAAGTTAATACTGGCACTGCTTCATTTTTGTGAGTGTGCTCAGTTGCCTTTGCATTCACAGTGACTCATGTAATCAGTGAGCAAAAACGTTTCGGGGTGCTTCAAAGCTGCCTTGTTGGCATTGTTTTTTTCGTTGGTTCCTAAGTGGTCTCCATGAGAAACTGGTGTGCCTTACCGCAGGCAGGACTTCTGAATACAGGGCACCCTGTGGGGGACACACACCAAGCTTTATCATCCTCATAACCAGGGTATCAGCCAGGGAGAGGTCATCTGTGGCAAAGGGGTGGTAAAGGAACCAATATCGTGACACCGACAGGAACAGCCTTTCCTTTCTTTCTTTTTTTTAATGTTTATTTATTTTTGAGAGAGACAGAGAGAGAGTGAGCTAGGGAGGGACAGAGAGAGAGGGAGACACAGAATCCGAAGCAGGCTCCAGGCTCTGAGCTGTCAGCACAGAGCCCGACGCGGGGCTCAAACTCATGAACTGTGAGATCGTGACCTGAGCTGAAGTCAGACGCTCAACCCACTGAGCCACCCAGGTGCCCCAGAAACAGCCTTTTCTATCCGTACCGGCTTCTCCTCTCCCTTTAAAACAAGTGAGGCCTAAACTTAGTCTTTAGTCCCTCATGTTAAGTTTCTAGTCATTTATTTTGAGAGAGAGACAGAGAGTGAGCAAACAGGGGAAGGGCAGTGAGAGAGGGAGAGAGAGAGAATCTCAAGCAGGCTCCCCGCTGTCAGTGCAGAGCCAGACGCGGGCTCAATCTCACAAACCGTGAGATCATGACCTGAGCCAAGATCAAGAATCGGATATTCAACCAACTGAGCCACTGAGGCGCCCCCCCCTAGTCATTTTAAAACTTAATTTCTTTTCTTGTGTTCCATCTTTATAGTCACCTAAAATTGCAATCCCAACGTCACCAGTTGTATTCTCCTCTCTCTGGTCTCTATCTGGTGAAGTTTCAGGATTTGGTATCATCTCCCCATCAAAGCTCCTGTGTCCCCTCCCAAGTAGGCGAAGACACGACCACTCTCTCAGCCACCTGTAATCTTCGGGGCATCTAATCAGTTAGCCTTGGCATCATTTTGCTTTAAAATACCTCTTTAATTATTCCCTTCCTTTTCATTCACTCCTCTGCCAACTTAATTCAGTTGCAGCACTGACGGGACCTCTGACATGCATTTCTTCCTGCCTCAAATCCCCTTACACACTGTTTCAATCAAAAAATTCTCACGGGACAAATTCCAGATTCTTCCCTCTGGCATCTAACACCCCTGACTTTAAGCAAAAGCTATTTCTCCAGTTTCGTCTCCATTATAATCCAGGGAGGATTCCCCATTTCCACCAGGTCAGTGTTCTCAGTAGTTCTGGAATGTACCAAGGACTTTCCGACATAGCAGTGTATCTTTTTTCCATATTGCTTTCCAACCCTTCCTAAATTCTGCTCATTCTTCAGGACTTACTTTCGAATTCCACTTCTTTTCTTTCTTTAGCATTTACATTAACCCAACCTCTTAAGTACTTTTAATTTTTTTTTTTTAATGTTCATTCATTTTTGAGAGACAGAGAATGAGCAGGGGAGGGGCAGAGAGCGAGGAGACACAGAACCCGAAGCAGGCTCCAGGCTCTGAGCTGTCAGCACAGAGCCCTGATGCGGGGCTCAAACTCACGAACCACGAGGTCATGACCTGAGCCGAAGTCGGACGCTCAACAAACTGAGCCACCCAGGCGCCCCTTAAGTATTTCTTTTTGAAAGATCACCTCATATTCTTATTTCTTACATATGTACAAATGATAGGCTAGAAGAATATATTTGCAACATATATAGTAGACAAAGGATTACCATTTAGAATACATAAAGAATGACAATAACTTAATAGAAAAAGAGAAAAAGACAGAACCACCTAATAGATGAGAAAGAACACATTGGGAAAATTCTCAAAAGAGCAAATCCAAGCGGCTGATAAACACGTGAGAAGACACTCTGCTTCCCCCTTAATCGGGAGAATGAAAATCAAGATACCATTGCTACCTATCAGTTTAGCCAATATTTGAAAGGTTCTGAAGAACAGGTTCTTTCCTACTGAGGCTTCGTGGTGTTAGAGCCACTTTGGAAGCAACCTGATGGCGTTGCTGTAACCGTAAACTTGCCACAGTAATTTCATTTCTTGATATCCACTCTAGATAGACCATTTCTTTCTCAAAGCCTCTTCTGGTCAACTTCCAACCCCCAGAGTATCTCCTTCCATTAATGAAAGAATCGAAGAATTTTTTAAAGGGGAAGGAAGGGATCGTTAAGTATCAAAAAAACATATATTTTGCCTCATAATTCTTTGTAGTTATCTTAACCCTACTAGTTACTCATTATGTGACTTCTCTACGCTCAGAGTTTTCATTGGTAATGTGGGAATAACACCAGGTTGCTATGAAAACCCAAAGTTTGATCATGGGAAAAAAATCAGAAAGCAGATACGAATGAGGTTCACAAACCATAAAGTACCTCATAAGTATAAGGCATTGTTATCGTTACCAAATTAAAGCACACGAGGCCAAGGAATCACATCCTCTACCCATTGGCCAATGGCACAAAATGGAAGATTCAAGGCCAGGACCTCCTCTGAAAAGACCTAGACCAGAGAAAGAGGCGAATTAGGCAACTAGAAGCAATGAGGAGAAAATATTGCCAAGTGAACCAGAAATTCCAGATGTTTCTTCATTGGTTCCAGATTCAATCCTTCAGCTAAAGCTAGTTTTGCTTGTCATCAAATTATGCATTTTCAAATCTACTTTCATAAAGTTTCCTGCCAGAATAGCTCTATGAATCAACACTTAGGCTCCCAAACACCATGCCCTTTCTGCTTCCGTTTTCTTTGGGCTGTTTAAATACTCATTCCAGAACTAGAACAAAGACCAGATTTCTGCAGATACAGATTGTAAAAAAGGATGCGAAATGTGGGAAACAAGAGATTAAACTCACGCACAGCTAGAGATGAAATAAAATATCCTTGGGGTAGTGATCTTCAGCAAGAAAAGTTAGGCAAGGAAAACTTCAAAAGGCCATCTGTCTCAGTTTAGCAGAGGAAGTGATATATTCTTTAAGTCCTACGTCAGGGGCACTGGTTTCCTAGTAGTTCTGCTCCAACCAAAGTGAAGATACTCTATGTGATGCGGAAGAGTAAGAAGAACGCTTGCGGGTAGCTGAGTCAGGAAGCATTCCCCGGGAAGGAGGCAAGGATCAGAAAACGAGGAAACAGGAATCCCGAAACCATCAGGAGACAGTGAGGACTGAAAAGGAAAACTGGTTTATTGCAAATAGAGTAGTTTTCCAAGACATCAGAGGCTAACCCCCGTGTTCTTGGTATCATCGGCTTTCTCTCTAGCTTTGACGAATACGGCAAATCAGTTTTATGAAATTAGTAGTGCAAGGGCCCAAAGAAGGAAGAATACAGATGCCTCACTGCAAACGTAGCCCTGGCTTCTGCAGCTATGGCTGCCATCGCTCACAGCACTGGGGCAGAGGGTTGAGGAACTGACCACATGTCTCTGTTGAGAAATAAGTTCGTGTCAGAAAAACTGTCTATTTCCCAACTCTTTGCTCCCCTTTGAATTTCGAGGAATTTCAATCACTGGAAATTGATCAGGTTCTTGAGTGAAGAGTACTATTTACAGTGGCCCAACAGCTCCCTCCCTACCCCCCCATAATACCATGGTCAACGTCATCCATGATCATCAGCGGTGATAACAGTCAATCTATAGGATTGGTCCATACGAGCTCTGAGTTCGCAGCTTGCTTTCAGGAATATCTTTATCTCCCTCATCTCTCATTTTCTTATCTTAAGGACGTTCACGAAAAGTTACTTATCCTTCCTCTGAACATTATTCTTTTGTATTCTTTCATGCAGGTCTTGGGACTTTCCAATAAGAAGAAATATAATCGGATAAGTCACTGAGCCATTACAATGAGTTAGCTTACTGGGTTTACCCTGTGAGGTATGTTTTAATTTCCAAAGGCCACGATCAGGAGAAAGGGACTCAAAGAACTCAAAATAATTATACTGCATTCCAGCTCTAAAGTTTTACATTTCTGTGAATAATCTTTTACAGTGGAACTTTAGGTCCTCGGAAATGGAGTGAAGAAAACCCAAAGGCACAGAAGCATAACTTTACAGTGAGGGAAAAGACCCACAATATATTTTTACATTTTGGTGACGCTGTCAGCAGGTCTGCAGTGTTTGACATGAATTATTCACTAGTTCAGTATGTGCTCTTATTCATTTGTCTACAGTCATAAAATATGGTTCTGGTATATAGAAAACAGTTACTGAGAAGTAAGTAGGAAATCCATCACAATTCGCTTAGCAGAGAGAACCGCAATGATGGCTTTAATCAAAACCAATCCTGAAAGATCTATATCACCTGACCAGTGAAAAATGTTCTTTGCTGTGGGAGTGAACCTCTCTAAGAAATGAAACACACACACTCCCTTTAAATGACGAGATGATCAGAGTAGTAATTACTCAATGAACTGCGGCCCGGGGAAAACCATGGAATTCCAAAGACCAGTATCAGTTCGGACCCCTGACCAAATGGTCTTGGCCAAGTCACTGAGCCTCCGTGGGTCTCAGCCTCCTCTTCCATAAAAGAGCAGTTAGTAATAATCTCTAAAGTTCGATCTGAATTTTAAACTTCTGTGATCGCTTCTTAAAAATTTCATGGTTCTAGAATCATAGAACAAATGCCAATGAACCATCTCTTTATAGAAAAAGAACACGGAGCACTCTTTCTCAAGACTGAATACGTTTCCTCGTACCTGCCAACGTTTATCGTCTTGTGATTCAGGATGATTTTCAATCGACCGTCAGTTAGCCACATATGGAATGACAAAACAGAAGATACACTAAAAAGTTGAGATCTTATCGTGAGTAATCCATTTGGAGGCATTAATACGTTGGCATTACTATCTTGATTAACTGATTTGTTTTTATTTCAAAGAAGTGCTTTTTAACGTCGGTAATTACAATTTTATTTACATTTTAAACAAAAGTGCACTTGTTCCCCTCAAGTAGAAAAGACACACGCCCACTAAGGAAGGCTTGAACAAATATAAAAAGCATAAAAAAGATAACGGCCAAACTTCTAAGAAGGGCACGTGGACTGGCGCCAGGCTAGGACCTGTCCCACAGGCGACGGCAGGGAGGACTGGCTCGCTCAAGGCTGGGGATCTTCCAGGGCATTCCTCGGACCAGTAACAGCAGCATCGCCTGCGAACTTGTGAGAAATGCAAATTCTCAGGTACCACCCCAGACCTCGTCACCCAGAAGTTCTGAGGGGGACGGCCCGGAGAGGGGCTGCAACAAGCTCTCCAGGGCATTCTGCTACAGCTCCAGTTTGCAGCTTGGTAAATAACTATTTTCAAAGAAGTTAATAATCTTCAGATTTAAAACATTTTTAATGACACAGGTACTGCATTGGTCCACACATGTCCTGCTTATATTTATTTTTAAAAATCTAATGAACACTTTATTTTTTTTGAGAGAGAGAGAGAGAGTCGGTGAGCAGGGGAGGAGCAGAGGGAGAGGGAGAGAGAGAATCCCAAGCAGGCTCCAAGCTCAGCTAGGAGCCCGTTGCAGGGGGCTCGATCTCACAAACTCTGAGATCCTGACCTGTGCTGAACTCGAGTCAGATGCTTAACTCACTGAGCCATCCAGGCGCCCCAGAAGTCTAACGAACACTCTCGAAATGACCCTGCCTCCAGCCCAAGAAGTGCGACATGAGCAATAATCTCCGTCTGTGTCTCTCCTGTTACATCCCGCCGCTCCCTCTTGGAGATGGCCGCTGTGCTCATCGTCTATTTCCTCTTCCTTTTCCCCTTTGATTTTATACCAAATTATATTTAATTTTATTAAGATGCAGCCCTCCTGCTGATGGAGATCTATTTCATTTTCACTACTATATGCTATGCTATGCTGAGTGTAATGTAATTTGTACTTTCTCCTGTCAATGAGCATACGGGCTACTTCAAGTTTTTGCTGTCGCAAGCAGGGTTGCTATGGGCATTCTTCCCCAAGCCTCCAGACACATGGATGCTCAACTGCCCATATGCAGGGATGAAAGTGCTAGGCTACGGGCAATGTGGGTGTTCGACTTTTTAAAAAAGTCTAAAATTGTTTCCCAAAGTGGTTGAAATGATTTCGTACCCAAAGGAAGAAAAAAAGAGAGATCTTTTAGATCTACATGTTCTCCAAGGCTTGGTATTTTTAGATTTTTTAAATTTTATCGATTGAGTGAATGTGGTATCTCGTGTGGTCGTGGGCTGCATTTCTCTGAATGCAAATGAGGCTGACATCTAGTCATATGTTCATTAGCCTCATCTGATTTTCTATAAAATTCTTTTCATACATCTTCTCCCACCTTCCTATCTGGCAACATGGAATATATTTCTCTCTAGTTAGGTCTTTAATGCTCTTCAATAAAGTTTTATTATATTCCCCCCACAGGTCTTACTTGTTGTTAATAAGATGCGTTTTCATTGCTCTTGTAAATGGCGTCTCTTTTTTAAGTCGTGTTTTCTAATTGCTTGCGAGGAAGAGAAATGCAAGTTGATTTCTGTTTATTGAAGTCCCGTCCAACTGCTTTGTTGAACTCTCAAGACTATCATTTCTAGTAGTTTATTACAACTTATTTTTGATATTCTCTGTGGACAATCATATCATTTGCAAAAAAAAATGACTTTTATCTTCTCCTTTCAATCTTTATACTTTGTTTTTTTTCTCTTGCTATTTTATAGTGCTAGCTAAAACGATGACGGACAGTAGTGGCAATGGTGGGGCTGTCTCGCTCCCAATTTTCAAGAATGCTTAGAACATGTCCCCACTTAGGATAAAGTCTGTTTCAAATATTTCTGTAGACATTATCAAGTTGAGGCAATTCCCTATTACTAGCTGACTAAAAGTTTTGATTGTAAATTCTATTTTATTAAATTTCCTGTGTCTACTGGAGTTTCTATATCTCCTGCTCATATGGCCGGGGGCTGCTCACGTGTCCTACTCGTAGTTTGCCACCAAAACATTTCGTTTTGATCATTTTCTCATTAGGCTACATTCAAGAGGCCTTGCTGGCTGCGGGAGCGCCATCTAAACTCCCACCGACTCACTCTCGCACACCAGTTCCAAAGAGCGTGGCGCCACGCTCGGAGTGCTCTGTCAATATGCGAAAAGGGCTTTTGTTTTTTGTTTCCAACAAAATAGGTCTTCGAGAAAACACACCTTCTGTTCACCCCGCAACTCAGTCTCATTACTAGGGTTCCAACTGCGGCCCTGTCCCTGGAATGAGGCACCCAGGGGCAATCAATCCATTCCCCACTCGACCCTGACAAATCCTCAGGTGGGTGGAAAGATACTGCGAAAGAGGCGGCGCTGCTCCCCTCTCAGAAAACAGCAGTCTCTGGGGTAAAGAGGCTGAAGCTCATTAAACTCGCAGATCCCCAGTTAAGCCCTGAGGCTCTCGAAGCGGGGGCGTGCCTCCTTTAAGATACACGCTCTGTTCGCATCAGAGCCTGACCCATGCAATGGAGATGTTCCTGAAATTGGAAGCTCACCAAAAGTTGTTGGTTTTGCTTTAAAAAAAAAAAAAAAATCGAAGTATATTTTAAGGGCACTAGAGAAGCTTGCTATTCAAAGGGAGCTTACTATAAATCACTTATTTTCCTTTTGGTCATGTCTGGATTTTCAGATGCTGAATTTATATAAAACGGGGCACAAGTTTAAGTAAATTTGGTCAGTTAAAACAGAACTTCTTGGGGCGCCTGGGAGGCTCAGTCGGTTGGGCATCGGAGTTCAGCTCAGGTCATGTTCTCATGGTTTGTGGGTTCGAGCCCCGCATCGGGCTCTGTGCTGACGGCTCAGAGCCTGGAGCCTGCTTCGGATTCTGTGTCTCCCTCTCTCTCTCTCTCTGCCCTACCCTTGCGCATACTCTCTCTCTCTGCCCCTCCCTCACGCTCTCTGTCTCCCCCAAGAGTAAATAAACAGTATAAAAAGGAAAAAAAAAAAACAGAACTTATCTAGTTCTAGAACTAAAAATAAATCCATGTTTATCAGAAGAATGACTGTCTTATTTAGCTTCTGGGTAGAAGATGCTCTTGGCAAGCCTGACTTACAATCTTACTCCTGTCTTCATTCTGTGACCATCGATGCCTAATCACTCAGCTGAGTCGCCCATCTCTAGCAAATTTCGTACCTGCTACGACTCCACGTCATCTAAGTACGTATTTATTAACGGGCCTATGACCCCCGAATTTCCCCTTTCCCCATTCAAAGGATACTGTCCAAAATGAGTTTAGAGAGAGCCTGGTAATCTGACAAATCACGCATCTCTGAAATTTGGTTGCAGGAAAAATCCACCTTCTGACGAGAAAAAGAGAACAGTATGTCAGTTTGTTTGTCGTCCACTTAACCACAATAATTCATCGCATAAGAAAAATACCTTTCTGGCCGCGGGCTTAGAGTGGAGTACTGAAAATAAGCCAAGGCTAACACAGCTCCTTCCTTCCCGGACCCTTACCGGATCCAGTACTGAGCCGCGCTGGGGAGGGGCCCCGTCCCGGGGGCGGAGTGGACACCACGACAACCCAAACGTGGTTCTTCTCTCCCTTTCCAGCCGTTACTTCAAACTTTCTTAATCTCCCTTGAAGACCGCCCTCAAGTTCACTCTTAGCACCGCGTCTTTCGTTTTGTCTGCTCCCCAGGAAGCCGCGCCCACTGAGCTCACATTCTTATCTTTCCCGTGCCTTTTCTGCTCTGCTGTCAATATGTTCTCCCTCGTCACCCCCCCCCCACCCAACTGCCGGAAAAACCTTTCCTCTTCATCCCTCAGGGCCACGTCTCATCCACCTAACACTCTTCCTCAAAATTGACTATTTTAGGAAAGCATTTTCGGTATTACCGGTTGTTTCTATTCGAAAACAGGAGACTGAAGAAAACATGCGATGACTTTAACTCCTCACCCACTAGTAAACGATGAACAAAAATGATTAAAAATAAAACTTTCAAAACAGTGATTCCACGCCCAACCATGTACTAAGATTATTTTATCAATGTATTAAATACGAAATACTTTAAATCTTAGAACTTTTCCATACTCAATACTAAAAAACATGCTGGGAACACAAGTGGCAAGAGAAGAAAATGGATTTTTTTTTGTTTGAAAACAAAACACAGGAAGGCCTTGGTCCCTGCCCCCAGCCTCCCGCAGAGTTCGTGTCGGGGCTGAAGCACCTCATCAGGGAAGTCTGACAATTTGCAGGCACTTCTCTCGAGTTCCCAATATATTGGCTGGTAACTCTCGGGGAGCTCAGAACCTTAGAGATGGAGTATCTGAGATGCTTTGGTTCATTCGTGAAGTCTCCTTGGGGGAGGAGGGGGTAAGGGTGTGATCGGAAGAAATTGGGAGGAAGTTTTTCTCAGGGATGGCTCCTGTGACCATGGCCATGACCAAGTTGCCTGGGGCTTCGGACGAAGTGGACGGGGCAGGGAAGGAGAGGCAAGAGCACAGCCCTGCGAATGCGCTTCCTGACAGCCTGGAGACCCCGGGGCCCCACACCAAGTACAAACAGGCCCCTCGTGCGGCCCATACGGACAAAGCAATGTCACCCTGGCAATAATTTCGAAAAGGGAAAAAAAAATCACTACTGATAAAAATGGAGCGAACAGAAGAAAAATGAAGAAAAGCGTCTCACTGGCGATTTGGGTGATGACGTTCTTGCCGGCACACAAATTGTCCTATTTGTGCCAGCTCATCCGAATACTTAGGCTCTAAGGCAATTCACTTGTAGATAACATAAAATACATAATAAAGGCAATAACCGATGCCCACTCCTTAAACGACTTACTGAAATACTTTAGTCTCCTAGCCTATTAATCCCAAGTTTGCGGCACTGGTTCCCAAATTTGTCGGCACATTAGAACCACCTGGGGTTGTTTTAAAAGTTCCATGCCCAGGGGCACCTGGGTGGCTCAGTCAGGCAAGCATCTGACTCCTGATTTAGGCTCAGGCCTTGAGATAGAGCCCTGAGTTGAGCCCCACGTTGAGCTCAGAGCTGAGCGTGGAGCCTGCTTGGGGTTCTCTCTCTGCGTCTCCCCTGCTCATGCTCTCTCTCTCTCTCTCTCTCTCAAATAAATCAACATTAAAAATAATAATAACAATAACGTTTATTTATTTTGAGAGACAGAGCATGAGTGGGGGAGGGGCACAGAGAGAGGGAGACACAGAAACCGATGCAGGCTGCAGGCTCTGAGCCATCAGCACAGAGCCCGATGAGGGGCTCCAACTCACAAACCGTGAGATCATGACCTGAGCAGAAGTCAGACGCTTAATTGACCCACCCAGGCATCCCAAAATAAATAAACTTAATAAAATAAAATCGGTGGCACTTAATAATTAAAAAAAAAAATTCCATGCCCGGGCCTTACGTTGGACCTCTTGAATCAGACTCCCCGGCACTGAGATCCAGGCATCAGTCGCGAGAAGTCCCCAGGTGACTGCAACGTGCAGCAAAGTCTGGGAAGCACGACGCTAGAACCTCTCTGCTCAAGTGCGGCCTGCGGGCCAGCAGCAGCGGCACCACCCGAGGAGGTTGGTAGAAACCTCGGTCTCAGGCCTGACATGGGACGTCCTGCCTCAGAAGCCATAGTTTCCCAAGAGCCGCAAGTGATCTGCGTGCACGGGAACGCAGGAGACGCGGCCCACAACAAGCTGCTAGCGCGGGTTATTCTGGTCAGGTGCCGAAGCAACCTCAGAGAAGAGCGCAGATCTGAAACCAAAGCTCAAAAAAAGAAAGAGGGGAGGGGAGGGGAGGGGAGGGGAGGGGAGGGGAGGAGAGGAGAGGAGAGGAGAGGAGAGGAGAGGAGAGGAGAGGAGAGGAGAGGAGAGGAGAGGAGAGGAGAGGAGAGGGGAGGGGAGGGGAGGGGAGGGGAGGGGAGGGGAAGAGAGAAGAGAGAAGAGAGAAGAGAGAAGAAAGAGAAGAGAAGAGAAGGGGAAAGAAAAAAAATGCTGGATAAATCAGGAGGCAAACTTTGAGCTCCCAAGGAAATTTTTACAGATTTTCCAGGTATGCTAAAATACACAAATAAGAACCAGTATTTAAATATGGGAGAGAGACAGAAGTTCGTTCTTCAGTCTGAACACTGTTTTTAAAGAATTCTTTTTTTCTTTTAACGTTTATTTATTTTTGAGAGACAGAGCATGAGCAGAGGAAGGGCAGAGAGAGAGAGAGGCAGACACAGAATGGGAAGCAGGCTCCAGGCTCCGAGCCATCAGTACAGAGCCTGACGCGGGGCTGGAACCCACAGACCGTGAGATCATGACCTGAGCTGAAGTCGGCCGCCCAACCGGCTGAGCCCCCCAGGCGCCCCTGAACACTGTTTTTGCAAAGCTCCCTACAGGCATTACCCGCAGGCAGACCACCTTTCTCCTAAGTGAGTGGCACACACATCCCCCTTTAGTTCATTCCGGGCACTTACACTTACTCCCGCGTCTTACGCTCTCAGAATTCCCTATTTTAGTGCTGTTTTGCTCGTTAATGTACTTTGCAGACCGGTTAACATATGTAATCGATGTACTGATAAAGTTTACCTTGAGATTTTTGGGCGGCTTGAAATTGAAGAATGTAGTCAGTTTGTTGTGAGAAGCATTAAGTTCTAGAAGGTAAGGCATGTAACTCACACAAGACAAATCTGAGGGGGAAGACACATACGGAGGAAGATAAGCCAATAAAATACAAATGAGACGAAGTCATTAAAAACTGCATATGTTACACGGGAACATTTTGTAATCACACCGGTTGCGGGCACTTAATTATTCCAAACAAGTGAAGTGGATAAAAATAGGAATGTGTGGGCACACCGAGTGTAGAAAGTTCTTCATTGGCTCCTAATTTTAACCTCCTTCCCCAGGGCCTCCCCACCTCTCCCGCCCCCTTCTCAAGTGACCAGTACACCTCCCATGTCCCCGCTCGCTCCCCCATGCGCTCACAGCCAAAAGCTTCAAGAAGTACCAGTCTTGGAGGAAAGGACAAGAAACGAAAGCCTTAGATGATCCTCCTGACAGTAGCCCCTAGGGAACCGAATTGAGGCTTTTCAGAAAGACTGAAAATGCCGCAGCGAGAGAACTTTCCTCGATGGAAATTCAGTTTTGTGGTCGTTGGACTTAATCCTAAATCTCATTAATTGTTTGAAGTGATTTCAATTACTGCTATTGTTTTACTCGGACTCTGGGCTGGTTTGGAAGCATGTCTGAGGTTTCCAGTTTATCCCAAGCAGAGACTCTAAATCTCGAATCCTCAGTAAAGGACTGGGCTCTGATGCCAGTACATACAAAATACGCAAACGGTGACGTACAGTTGCCCTTCTCTGCCCCTTTACAGAAGAGGCACGCTTTGGGGCAGCAGGAGGACTTAGAGAGACACAGAAGAATCCTATGAGGAGGATTTAGCAGAACTCCTGTCTCCACCTGAAAACAGTAATAATAACAGCACCCCCCCTTCTCTCTTTTCATTCTGTGTCATAGAAGCAGCTACTGGGACCCCTCGGAGGAAGGCCCTTGGTGGGAGCATGGGGTCCCCACACTGGAAGCTGAGCAGACCGCTTCACCCTGTCACCAGGTGACAGACACGCAAGGCCAGCAGCTGAGGTGGGGGGGGGTGGGGGCCGCTCAGGAGATGGTGAACCAGGCATCATGATGAGCAACAGCCCCCCAGCCCCCCCCTTTCTCAAGATCCCCACCAAATTCTACATCATTTCTCTGGTCTAAATCACACCCTTCACTAGCCTGTCTTTCTGGAATCGATCTAGGACAGACAATACACTGAGACTTTAACACTTTGGAGATTAATGAGTGAATCAAGGAAGGCTGCCTGGAAAAGGAAACCTAAGGAGAAACGGTCATTACTTCACAAGCCTTGCCTGTTTGTCCATCTGGGCTCAGCTCCATGTCTAGCAGTCAAGAGTGAGTAGTGGCCTCAACTCTATCACCGTCTAGCGGTCCCCATACCTCCCTGGAGCTCTCTCTGTGGGCTGGTAAGTGCGAGGAACTGTCTTGAAGCAGAAGCAGCAGCTACCATTGAGATGGAGATGAGGAAATGGCGAGCACATCTCACACTTTAGGGATGACCAGAGCTTTCAAATCACTCTGACAAGAAAAAAACGCACGGTCTAGGTTGCTGGGCTTCTGACCCAGGCCGGCCCATTAATCCCCGCTCGGTGCAGTGACCTCCGCGTCCACCAGATGGCAGGCGTTCCTTGTGTCTACAACGGGGGTTCCCAAAGTGTGGTCCGGATGGGGAAACATCCGCTTCCCCAGTGAGCTCATTTAGAAATGCAAATTATCAAGTCCCGCCCCAGAGCTACGGAACCAGAAACTGAGGGTGGGGCACAGCCATGGGCGGTTTACCAGGGCCCCCAGGTGACTCTGATGCAAGTGGAAATCTGGTCTGCATCAGAACGTTTAATAAAGCCGTTCTCACGAAAAGAAGAATAGTCTGTGCCTTACACACAGTAGGTTCTCAAACCCTTGATGAGCTAAGAAAATGGGCCGTAAAAGATTGAAGAAGACTGATCGGAGGAAAGCGCCGTTTGCGACTGTGGCGCCCCTGCTCGAGTTGCCAGGGTATGAAGCCCCCAGGGCTACACGCGGCAATGCCTTATCCAGGAAATAAAACCAACGTCGGAGTGGTGGGGGGCGGGCCGGCTCCCGCAGGTAACGCAGAAATTGCTTTCCCATGATTGGACACCTGGGATTTGCTTTAAGGTAACCCTGGGGAGGGGCGCTTGGGTGGCTCAGCCGCCAACTCTTGACCGCGGCCCAAACGGTGATCTCTGCTCCAGCGATGGAGCCCCGTGTCTGGCTCTGCACTGACAGTGGGGAGCCTGCTTACGATTCTCTCTCTCCTGTCTCTCTGCCCCTCCCCTCCCTGTCGACGCACATACATGCAGGCTCCCTCTCTCTCTCTCTCTCTGTCTCTCAAAATAAATAAATAAACATTTAAAAAATAAAACATTTTTTAAAAAATTTAAAATAACCCGGGGGGAAAGTGGACAGGAAGGTACAGGTGAAACCAGATGGGACATGAGCCCATAAATGTTGCACCTGAGTGTTCATTACAATAGTCTCCTGTGCACATGTTTGTAATTTTCCATTAAAAAGGATTTTTTAAAAAACTAGAAAAAAGTAGTAAGTCTTTCCAAAACACTAGCATTTGAGGAATAAGCGATGCTGGGATCTTTCTTAGTCACTGAAAAACAAGGCTGAATTTTAATTACTGCCGTCACATGAGGGGAAGAAATCAGACACAAGCCAGGGGAAACCACATCAGCAACATTTAACCGTGGTAATAAAGGCTCAAGAAGTGAGTAGAAAGACAGTCGGTGAAGAAAACAGGTTCAGAATAACAACTGCTAACTCCCCTCGAAGTGTAAAGAAAAGAAACTGGACACTTCAACTTCAAATAAGATCCGAAAATCAGAAATGAGAATGAAGCTTCGAAGACAATGTGACTAATTTCATTAAATGTGAGCCGGATGTCACGACGACGACATCACAGGGAGCCACGAAGGGTGGGGTTGAAAGAGTCACCCGCGTGTATCGAGATGGCGGGAAAAGAGAGGAAAAAACAAACGCGTGAAACCCTGGCGCTCAGATAAGAAGAGAAGCAGCTGGCCAGGATTAAAATGTAGACGCAAAGGCGAAATAAAGAAAAGAATCCATTAAAGGGAAAAAAGGGGGCGGTGGGGGCTGATTTATCTGCGCTGAATAAACTAACTGGGGGAAAGACAGGGAATCATCAAATATTCAGGAAGCATTTAAGAAGTAATGAGCCATCTCTTTCAAGGAAAAAACACAGCAAACATTCCATGGGATAGTCTTCAGCATCACTGAGTGCATTTCAACCGCAGCGTAATGTAACGTTGCGTGTTTGCTGACCGGCCTCGTTCTTTACTCGTCAGTCATGGTGACTTTTTTTTTTTAATATGCCAAGTAGAGCATCAGTATGCAAATGGCTCCCCCCCCACCCCCGACAGCATTTACATCAGAGTTTCGTGGAATTAAACTATATTACATACTGCAAAGCTTAAATTTGGAAATAACTGAAAGCTCCATCCATCTACTAGAATGAAAATTACATACCTTCGATTTTATTTACTGAAAGATCCAACTTCTGTAGGTGAACATAGTCGCAGAGAATGCTAATGTCAATTAAATCACAACCCTGGGAGAAGAAAAGGAAAAGCGCTTTAATGTTGCTCTAACAGGTTAGTCTTCAGCCTTCTCGTGACACCTAGAAATAAGAGATGACAGAAAGGAATCCAGAATTTCTTTCAAAAGTATAGTAATTCAGTGAGAGAAGTAAATCTGAAGCCTACTCCTAACAGGATCTCAGGGCAGACTACAGACGCCTTTTAAAAAATGCATTTCTCTGAAGAAGGACATAGCTGGGAAAATTAGTAGTATTAGCAAGAACAAATACAACATGAAAAGGCAAATTAAAGCGGTGTCATGTAGACCGTTAGAGCAGAGTTTTAGTATTAAAAAACAGAAACAAAACAAAACAAACAAGAAACCACATCACGTAATGCAGTGAGGCAAAAGCCTTTCTCTAGTAGAAGGAAAGGCAGATGCCTGGAATTTAAATGAAATGCTAATGAGATCTCGTGCGTGCGTAATCAGGAGATCATTAATGACATTATCACCTACACTTCCACAGGGTCCTCTTAAAGCTCCTCCTTCGCAGTGATCTCATCTCTTCAAGTAACACTGAGATCCGTAGGGCAGACTACTCCCAATTTGGGGACAAGGACCATGAGGGACAGAGAGGGATGTAAGGAACCTAAAATCATACAGCAAGTTATCAACAAAGGAGCTGATCCAAGTCTCCTGAAGGCGTGTCCGGGATTCTTTCCACAAAATCTTGCTTCTAGAGAACTTCTAGATGGGTTGGAGGGGAATGCGGTCCCTTGGAATGGACTCTTAGTACTGGTTTGTGCTGCAGTGTCAGAATCAGAAACAGCCAGCCAATGAAGTATCAGGATAGGTGAGTTCTCAGAATGATGATAAAAATGGTCAACGGAGGCCACAAGAATAGCGTCATAAATATGTCCTGAAAACCTACCATGAACAAGGCGCTGGGCACTGCGATGGCAGAGTCGACCTATACTGTGCCCTTAAGAAACTCAGGACTTTGGGGGGCACCTGGGTGGCTCAGTCGGTTGAGTGTCCGACTTCGGCTCAGGTCATGATCTCACGGTTCGTGAGTTCGAGCCCCACATCAGGGCTCTGCACTGACAGCTCAGAGCCTGGAGCCTACTTTGGATTCTGTGTCTCCCTCTCTCTCTCTCTCTGTCCTTCCCCAGCTCATACTTTCTCTCTCTCAAAATAAACAAACATTAAAAAAATTAAAAAAAAAAAAAAAAGAAACTCAGGACTTTGGTAGGAGAGGCTATGTACATAAGTAATAAGAATTAAAAAATAATGTGTAATCTAAGATATAAGGGGGGGAAAAATCACTAAACCAGGCAACCCTAAGAAAGTTTTCTGTAATAGAGTTATGAAGGCAAAATAATTCAACATGTAATATCTCAAATGTAAGGTCAGTGACAAAGTAAGTTAAGTGTCAGCTAAAATAAGTTTTAAAGGATTTTTTTTTTTTTTTTGGAGATCAATTTAAGTCACAGCACTACGTAGGTAAATAGAATACTGATTGAAGTGGACTTGTATGGGGATATATCGGATGCTGGAACGACCCTACCATTCCAATGCCCGACATAGGGCAGTGCCCACGGCATGCTCCCTGTAAGTCGTTTCCTAACTGGCTGACTCATCCATAAAATGTTATAAAGTGAAAATAGTAAAAGATTTTACTTGTCCTCGAAGGATATGCCACCGAACCGGCGCAGAAGAACTTACCATTTCTTGGATAGTTCACTAGTTCAAATCCAAGACAGGACAGGACTGCGACTGTCCATGCTCTGCTTGCTGTGAATTATATATACTTCAGCCAAAGGGTGGTACAAGAGCAAAATTTCAGTGTGCTTTTTTTCACCTATATGTCTGCATTTATTGTGGGGATCTCCAAGGAATATTTAATACTTTACGATATAAGGAAGCAAAAAGAGTTAAATGATTTTTCTAGGACTATAGAGAAACAAAAGGAAGAATCTGAAACACTCGGAGTACTTTGCTCTTATGGCTTCTCTTATGTTAAAAGTGAAGCCAAGATCATGTGTTAGAACTGATACCTTGAAAATTGATGAATAACAATATGTTTTTTTTCTTTAATAATGGGTATCTGTTGGAAAGGGAGTTATAGCTCAGAGCTACTTGTTTCTTGATATGCTTGGGAGTGGGAGTGGAAAGTCGATACCAAAATACTTTGCTCCCTTGGATTTAGATATTAATTTTAGCCCTGGCACTGATCAGAGAGAAAATTCTTAAAGAATTTTTGATTGGTTTCACAGAGGTAAATTCAACTTCTGGAAAGAAAGCATCGATCACTGTAATATAGACTACTTAAGATAAAAGCAATAGTCTGAAGGGAGTGGCAACAAAGGACTTCAGGGCCTGACTAGTGGGCTGCCCACGGCTCTTTGATGCCTAACATTACATAAATACCTCTTCTTGTCAGTCTTCATCAGATGCAAGACTCTGAGATCTGCAGCCACCCCAAAAGCTAGGAGTACCAGAAAAAATAGATATGGCCCAACCAGTATCAAGATGTAGCCAGCCCATGGCCGTGCTGTCATACTCACTGATAAAGTTAGACTGAGGTAGACCTGCTCGGTGCCGGAACCTGAGCGCCCCAACTGGTGTAGGGCATTGGCCACGACTTCCTCTCTCAGGACCCCATCAAATTCCTCCTGCAAAAAAACCCACAAACAAACACACGCACACACAAACACCAGAGAGGTGGACAAAAGACTTCCATTAGAAAAGAAACAATCCACTTTCTCATACCCAGCACTTTGTAGATAACATACTCCGGGGCTGAGCCCTCCAAAATTTCCCGGCCTTAAAGAAAATTCCTTGTTGAGGACACATACGTATGACGTTTAATTAAATAAGTATCTACCTAATCAGTGCTTTCATTGCCACGGAATTTCCAAGTGGTCACTCGCATTAGGTATTCGAAGTGAATGAACACAAGAGCAGTGGAGGCATCACCATTAGTGGTGACAGCTACCTTGACTGAGTACTTCTCTGTTCCAGGCACTAAGAACTAAGAGCTCTCAATAATCAACTCATTGAACCCTCTTGACAACCCTGAGGTAGGTACTCTTAGTTCCATTCTACAGATGAAGAAACTAAGGCTTACAGGGGTTAACTTGCCTGAAACCACATAACCAGATTATGACAGAGCCGGAGTACAAACTTTAATCTGTCTGACTCCAAAGCAATTCCGGCCACTGCACCAGATTGCTTGCCTACACCCAAAAGGATGGTTACATCCAAATTAAAGCAATTACTCAAAAAAAAAATTTTTTTTTAATGTTTATTTTTGAGAGAGTGAGAGAGAGACAGCATGAGCAGCAGAGGGGCAGAGAGAGAGAGACACAGAATCTGAAGCAGGCTCCAGGCTCTGAGATGTCAGCACAGAGCCCGATGCGGGGCTCGAACCCACAAGCTTTGAGATCATGACTTGAGGAGAAGTTGGACGCTCCAAGGCAATTGCTTTTCTAAATCTGGTATTCTTGCTGGAAAAAACAAGATCTTGATTTGCTTCCTATTAGCTAATTTTGCCGGATCTGTACAATTTACGAGATTTATTCGAAGCGTAATCATTTCCATAAGGAGGCTGGCACTTGGTCTGTAGAAAGCCACAAACCAGTGGAGACTCAACATGCCCTCTCCCTCCCCCCACAAAAAAAAAAAAAAAAAAAAAAAAAAAAAAACAGAAGGGACGACCGGTGGATCAGTGCTATGTCTGAGCTGCCTTTAACTCTACAATGACCAACACTTTAACACTAACACGAGCATGAGGACACAAAATCCAGTAATCCCATCAGTCACACCAATATAACTCACCGTGACCAGCACGTGGACCATGATGGCAAAATACCCTTTCCAGTTCTATACTAATGCAGGAACCAACAATGCTGCTCAGGCCGCTGGTACTGAGGACACGAGTACCTAGGTGTGCTACTAAAAAGAGCTTCTCCCCTGCTCCTGCCCCATTTCCACTAGCCCAGGGGAGCAGATGATGCTCGTATGGAGAGAGCACACAGGTTTTGGGGCAGGGCAGGGCTTGGTTTGAACCCCAGATCTGCCATTGTGAATTTATGACTTTGCCCATATTCTTCACCTATCAACAGGAAATATGATCTTCTCCCAATGTTTTAAGGACAACAAAAAAAAAGTGCATAGAAAGCTCTTAGTGCCTTGCCTAGAACTATAAATGTTCCCAATAAATGAGATGTTTCTACTAATTGATGAAGTTAAAATTCCACATCCTAATGTTTCATTCTTCCTTATCAATCGACCTGTTTACGAATGGAGGAAAGACATTTTTTTTTAATTTTAATTTTAGTTAGTTAACATACAGGCGATAGTGGTTTCAGGAGTAGAGTTCAGTGATTCATCACTTGCATATGACACCCAGTGCTCATCACAACAGACACTCTTTTCTAAATAAAGTTCCAACTTCTTATATAAAACCTGGGTAGGATTAGAGGTGGGGGTGTTATCTTCCCTCCAAAACTTTCCATCTATACCTCTTATGTTTACCTCACCCACCCCCTCGATTCCCTGGATGTGAGAAGATACCGACTGACGGGAAGTAAATGCCTAGTTTTCAACATAGCCACGGATACGGAGACTGACCGCACGGCAGCATCTTCCCAGATTCCCGCAGCAAGCCTCCCCACGGCAACCCCCTCGCACCTCCTGTGAGGTTCCTGCCATGTATCAGCATCACGCCTTTCCCTGCTGATCTTTGGTCATTTGCAGACCTCTACAAGCCCTCCCTTTATTTTGGATGGCTTCAGAAGGCCTGAGGATGGCCATTCACCCCTACTAATCGCA
Source organism: Paguma larvata (assembly GCA_030068075.1). Classification (NCBI taxonomy): domain Eukaryota; kingdom Metazoa; phylum Chordata; class Mammalia; order Carnivora; family Viverridae; genus Paguma; species Paguma larvata. The sequence continues at coordinate 84,726,823 of CM057834.1, read as the reverse complement.
AGCACATGCACGCTCACACGTTTCTTTCTCAGCTCTAGGCACTTTAAATTCTCTCTACTCCACTTCCGCCACTCACTCCCACGGCTGTGCCCTGGACCTGGTCATCATGCTCAACTGTTCCACCTTGGAAAGCTCAGACCCTAGTCTTGTAGGGTCTGATCCTACAGCTGCTGGTCCTTCAACCTTTCCAACACCACTGCCCTCATTCTGTGAGGACAACAAAATCTCATTTGTTTCTCTTTCCCTTTCTCAAAGTCTCTATGTTCCCCCCCCTCCTCCCTTTTCTACTCGGTATGCCATGGGCAATTTCAGTGTCTCTCTACCCTCAAGTCTCTGACTGCTTGTCCCTTGACTGAAACTACCGCGGCATGCCCAAACATGAACCAAGTCCATGATCAACTACTGCGCTGAGGTGGGATTGTGTCACGTTCATCATTCATTTGGGATAAAAATCTTGATAGCATGCCAGGCACATGCCGGCCAGGATGCTGGGCTCAGTGGATAGAATTATGAATAAGACATGGTGCCTATCCCTAAGGGATTTACAACTCAATCTGGGAGCCAGACAAGTACACAAGCAATTTCAGTAGTTTGATAAATATTACGAGTAAGCAGGGTGCTTTGACCATAAGCAGCACATCTATTTTATGTCAGTTCTAGTGGGGATTAGGAGGTTAGCAAAGGCTTGCTGGGGGAGAAAGCAATGAAGTTGAGACCCAAGTAACTGAGTTATTCTGGAGAAGGGGAGAAAGGGCAGGAAGGAGGACCAGGAAGGGTACTGCAGGCAAATGGGCAACATGTACAAAATTCCAAAGGCAAAGGCGAGCATGAACCACTGGGAAACTATAAGGAGTTCAAAAAAGCTGAAGCATAAAGTAGGAGGGGGGATACAGTGGTGCCTGGTAGGTGCCTCACAACAATGCACGCTGGTACCACTGCAGAGTCAACTTTTAGCTGGGCCTGGTGCTGTTCCAGTCCCCCGCTCTGTCTCAGCTGCCTTCTAGCTCCCACCTTGGCTACCAAGTCTTCAACCACTCCCTCAGCCATCGGGTACCTCTACTCCTTAGTCCTTGCTCTCGGCAGGTATGCTCCTCCTCTGCTTCCGAGGCAAAGAAGAAGCAGTCAGACATCAACCCTCTCAGCGTTCTGTATCTGTTCCAGTGCCCTTTGCTGGGGACTCAGAGGCAGACTGCTTTCTTGTCCACACTTAGGGCCCCTACTTCCTGTTTCCTCAGGGACCTTGCTCAGGGACCATCCACTTGCCTGGGCCGGGGCCCTGTCACTTCTCCAGTTGTACAAGTCTGGAAGTCTCTTCAATCTAACACCTTGCTTTAGCTACAGTTTCCCTCAACAACCAAGCTAGAGCAGAGTTGCTTTTTCATCCTTTAGTGGCCCCTTGCTCCCCTCCCTGTCACTCTTCAACTCCCTTCAGTTAGGCTTCTGCTTTCACCACGTCACAAAACCACACGGGCCAAGGTCTCCAACTGCTCTCAAATGGGCAAAGCCAATGAGCACTCTTTAGGCCTCTTCCCACTTAACCTATTGGCAGCACAACTCATTTCCATGGTCTTGAGACTCTTCCTTGCCTTGGTTTCCCATAACGCAGCTCTTCTTTCTTCTTCTCCTTCTCTTACCATTCCTTTCCAGCTTCCTTCCCTGATTCCTCTTCATTCGCTGGCGCTGGTGACTTAAATACCTGTACCCCCTGGGGTCTTCCCTTGGTTGTCATCTCCTCTTCCCAGATGGCCTCACAGGTCCCCAGTGCTGGGTTTCTGGGAGCCATTTTGGGCTCACAGGTTGAGACCCCTCCCTGTGTGGAAAAGGTTGAAGCAAAGCTCCCGCCAGCCAAAATGGCGCCTAGTCTTACCTCCTTCTAAATAATTTCTCAGGCTTGGATTTCTTGGGCTGCTCTCATTGGCCCCAAAGAATGTAATGCTCTTTTGTTTTATGGCATTTAGATAAAAGGGAAGGACCTGGAGCAGATGCTTTGATGGATTACATCTGAATGAGAGTAGCCTGGCCATAAGTAATCTTAAAGTTGCATCTTGGGGATGGGTTGCACAGATTGATAGCAGTTATGAGCTGGCTAAATATTCGTGTAACTTGTGGAAACGTTAGGCTCCTATTATGTAAATTCACTCATTCACAAGCAAAGGACAAGCACTGGGAATTCTGTCCTTGCCGGATGGGTTGCACCTCCCCCACTGTAGTTGGAAAAATAGGCAGAATGACTCCTGACCTGTTTATAGATAATCAACATAGGCAGGCCTAGGTAACACCCTGTTCTCTACCCCTGCCTTAAATTTATATGCTAATTAACTTGAAAACAACTTGCAAGATTGAGGAAATCGCTGCTTTGCTGATAAAAACACATTATTGTTCAAACTATGCTTAATGATGGCATGTCACTCATTGCTGTAATGTCACTCACTACTTTTAAATAAAGACACTGAAACCAGCAGGGCAGAGAGAGATGCCAGACTAGCCAGAGATGCCTGCCTGGTGATAAGATTACATCTCGTGGCTCTCTCGTTCCTTTCACCTAACCGTCCATCCTTTGGGGACCCCTGGACTCAGCCGGAGCTGGACTCCGGCACTGAGTATCTCAGTCCTCTCATCTGCAGACCCCCCTCCTCTGATTTCCAGACTCCTGTGATTCATATAACCGACTCTTACGTGCAGAACCACACCTGGCCCCATATCCTATTGTGGTTAAGGGCCTTAATACAGCCCGCAGACCATGCCATAGACCTAACAGTCATCCTAGACCTCTGATATTTAACTCATACCTTAAATATTTTAAAGGTCTTCATCTTAACTCCCTCTCCATCCCCACTCCCACTGCCTTGATCCAGACTCTTGTTTCTCCTCCATAGACATGGCTAGAGTCTTCTCATTGATCTCCCAGTCTCCAGTCTTACCATTGGGGCAGTACTAATCTCATCCGGTCTAGTCTAATCTAATCTAGGCAGTTTCTCACTGCTCGGAGACCCAAGTCTACAGTCTGTAAAACGGGGTAAAACCCTCCGCAGTCTGACCCCACCCCACCCCTGACCTCAGCGGCTCTCACCTGTAAGTCATCAGTAGGAACAGCTGCCACCTCCCTGCCCACACGGCCCCCATCCACGAAGACAAGGGTCTGCTTCCCTCAAAGTCTTCCCCGATCCCTGCCATCCAGCCGTCACCCGTGTATACACACCTCTGTGTATAACGCTTGAGAGGCCGAAGAGCTGCGATTTACTCGCATTCTTATCTGACCTTGAGAGCAGGGGCCACGAATGTCCTCCATTACGTTCTCATCTTCTGTCTTCACTGTTGCTATTATGCATTACCTCTACAATTTTTAGGAACCTACGCTTCATCAGACGCTATATCAAGAGGTTTAACAGACGTTCTCATTCAATTTGCTGTTTATAACTGCCCCATGAGTAGGTATCATTACCAACACTCAGTTACTAGCCCAGTAATTTCCACGCCCCAGACACCTGTCATGGGCCTGGGACGCTTCTGCCCTATACAGTCGAAATGCGCTCCCTACATAGCAATCTCTCAGTGACTGTGTGTTCCAAGTCAGCTAAATTAATCAAATCACTTAATGAGCTATAGTTAGCAGATAAAAAACAGGTGTGTTATTATTACTTGTCTCGGTAACAGCAAAAACAATATATTTTTAAGCATCACACACATAGGTTCTTGTTTACTCCTCCCATCTCCTGTGAGGTAGGTATTATTAGAATTCCCAGATTATCGCTGAGACATAGAGGTGAAACAACTTGCTCCAAATCTCAAAACTAACTGAAGGCGGTCCATAAATCTTTGACCCCAAAGGTAGTATTCTGAACAGCCTGACTGTGCCACTTCCTAAAATTCACCAGGGCTCTGGAGACTAATCACGTTATAGGCACTCAAGAATCACTGGGCCCATCGTAGCGATACAAACCTTACCCAGGCTAGGAGATGGACATACATCTCTGAACGTGAAAGCCTAAATCTTTCCTTTTAAAAGTTTTCAGCTCCTTCAGTATGTTAAAACTTCTTAGATACCATAAAATGCCAAAATAGGATGTAAGAACACAAAATAAATATTAATACTTAGAATGTTAAGCAGAGGAAATAATAAACTTCCACACGCGGCCTGCCTGTACCAGGAATAACCAGTTCAAGTCAAGCCCCACTATGGCTTGTTAATGGCAGACTGAAGACAGATGAACACTGGCACTAATGAACCCCGCAGCCCAAGAGCATGCGTTAATTAGCATGATTAAGCAAACCGGTGATTCACCTGTGAATTCCTTGGCGGGGGAGGGGGGGAAGCTGGTGGAAACCATACAAACATCTCAAAGTTGTATAAACACTGCTACAGTTTTGCAATAGGTACCAGGAAGTGTAGCAAAGTACATCACCAAAGGATGAATAACATAAGTGATAATTTTCTATCGTCCACTTTAAGAAACACTAATTGTGCAACGAGCCCATATAGATGGAGGTAGACGAAGAGAAAAGCCCAAATGGGAGATAAGGGCAGAAAAATCAGCCAAATATTGAAAGAGGGCAAAAGGAAGTTACAAAAGAAGGGAACCTAAGTAGGAAAGGAATGTAGCTGGTTAATGGTAGGACTGGAATAACACAAGGACAGTCCAAATTACAGACGGGTGAATAGGAAGACACAAGACAAAGGAGGAAAGGAGATTGTGAAAGAGAACAGGAATAACAAAGAAATAACACGCAAAGAAAATGGGCAAAGATGCAAAGCGGTGGAGGCAGAATGTCACATAATGTCACGGGGGATACTGGAAACATCCTATTTCTCGGTTTTCTATCCACTGAAGCGGTTTATACTACGAAGGAAGAGGAAAGAGGAGAGGAAAAACCTAAAACACCCCCACAACTATCAAAATTAAGAAAAATAGTGATTCTGAGTTTCCTGGCAGCCAAGACAAAGAGGAAAACCCAATCATTTATTCAAAGCAAGCCGGTCAATTTGTGTTTTTGAAGAAGAGCAAACAATATATGAGCCACCAAGGGAAGAAAGCGATATGAGGTAGAAAGGGACCAACCCCTCCACCAGCCCCCCCACAAAAACCGGGCCATGGGGTAAGAAAGGAAAACGATGATGATGATGATGATGATGATGATGAGTGGAGGAAAGAAGTAGAAATTGGGTGATGTTTAGGAAAGGTAACGTAGAAAAGAGAGAATTTACATTAATGTGAAGGCAAAGCCACACGTCAGGCAATACAGATGCGAATTTAAGAACCGTTCTCCACCTCTGAAAATACTCCCACAGTGAGCGGGCTCCTTGAACATTCTACGGGCGGTTCTGTGGTGTGTGTGTTGCTTGAATAATGCATTACATATCCCTGGCAGAATACATTCAGCTTCTAAGTCACTTAGTCTTTGAGTTAGCGCTTATCAGATGACATAAGAGAGTACTTTTTGTTTCCCTTGAGGAAGGAGGATGAAGGGACTGGAAGCGGGGAGTGTTGGAGCACTTCACGAAATCACAGAAAAGGGTGTAGGGGACGCCAAAGACGAACTCTACCTATTCAGCATACTGTCGACGCGCAATTTTTAAAAGTTAAATGTAGAACTCCCATACGAATAGGCGGAAACTTTTTCATGAGGACGCCGTGTAACTTGACTCTTTAGAAACCAAAGGTGCTACTGGGAAATAAAGGAGACACCGGGAGATATTACGGGCCGAGGGTGAGGAAACGGGAAGAAAGGGGCGGGAGCCTAGGAGCGGGACCTTGCCGCCTAAGTTGCAGGGCTGGACGACCGGAGAAGGGAGCGAGGGGATGAGGGGAGCGGGGGAAGGCACACCTCCAAATTCAGCATCTCGGAATCTGAGGACTCCTCGGATTCCACTTCGCCCTCGTCCTCGAAGTCCTCTCCGTCCGCGTCCGACCCCACAGAGCGGTGAATGAGCTGCTGGAGCAAGTAGGAGGAGGTTTTGTGGAAAGTACGTTTCGGCCTCCGCCCCATGGGGAAAGATGACTGGCAAGAATGACGCTCTTTTTCTGAGTGCAACTGTATCGACTGGGCTTCGCGTCGTGAACTGCCCTGGAGAGAGGAATGCATCGGCCACTGGGGATCGCTCCCGGCGGTCGCCATCTTGTTTACCGGGGTTGCCTAGGAGACTGACGCAGGGGGAGGAGGAGCCGCAAGGGATTCTGGGCTGTAATCTCCGCCCCTCCGCGCGTCCTCGCTTAGTGTCTGCGCCACCCCTGGCGCTCCACTTTTTCTTTTAGTCGGATTGTTCTGTGGGTTTTATTTTGTTTTGTTTTGTTTTGTCTCTTTAGTTCGTTCAGTTGCTGGCTTTGTTTCTTTTTGCTTGTCTTTCTCATTTTCACCTTTTTCTCCGCATCTGTTTTGTCTCCAGTTGTTTCCGCCTGACCCGGAGGCCCCTCTTAGAGATTTTTCATCCCACCCTGAGATCACCTGTGAGCCTCCTTCCTGCACCTGCCTCATTCACAAAGGCTCTTTCCGCTGAGTGGTACTTTGAAAGTGTTAGTCTGATGCTCTCTGTTGGAAAGCTAATTAACACTGAAATTTTACTCTATGCGGACCGCGGTGTTAAGAGACAAGGTCGTGCATAAATGAAATAGAAGACATGATTCCTGTCCTTCTTATTTAATTGCGGGTAATAAAGAGAAACTACCAGACGAGGACTGAGAGCTGATTTGCAATTAATTTACATTCCCCCCCCCACCTTCCCCGAAATGATAAGCCATGTCCTTGGGGAGAAAAACGGGCTATGGTTTAACAATCCAGAGGGGGAAAAAAAAAAGATTGTCCAATTGACACTGTATCTGAAAGCCTCTGAAAAGCTATTAGCATCCCATAAATAATTGTATTAGTCAAGTGACCTGCATTGGTAATTATTTTTATCTTGTTGCATAGGTTCTCTGTGCACTTTCAGAAAATACTCTCACAAGATTACAAAGCATGATTTTATGCTAGTGTGATTTTATGTGACCCAAATCCCATAGCCTTGAGCTCCACAAAGTAGACACTCGATGGAAAAGCAGAATGAAAATTCTAGTAACTATTATTGCCATAGCGATGACAATAGAAATCCTTGCAGGGAAGTCGCCCTCATCTCCCTGGCTTTCCGGGGCCTTTTCTCCATGCTTCAGTGAAAGCAGTTGCAAATACAAAATGATCCTGTCAATGGCTGTCAGGGGAGAAGGAGAAAAAAATCCTTATGGACACCATCCATTGACTATTATCTTTCTCAGTGCTTGAGGGACCGTTAAAACTGACATAAAGCTTTCAGAATTACCTTCCTTCATTATCTTGCTAGTCATAAATGTAAAGGCCACAATGAAAGTATCTCTTTTTGCTTGGCTCATCTCGCTGCTTGCTTATTTCTTTTTCCAGGGGGGACACCTCCAAGGGATTTTTCTTCACTGTCGCCCCCACAGGACCTGGCTCTAGATAACTGACATAGGGAAGAAGGGGGCAGAAAGTATAAAAATGGAAACCCAGTGTGGTTTTGGTTTCTTAAAATAACCTAATCAGCATTTCTAGCAAAGCAAGCTTTGCGGGCGTTAATCTATTGAGGACAGTGCCTGAAGACAGAGTTAGGACCTGTCAAAGAATAATCTTCGACAAGTTAAAAACATGATTCTCATACAAAAATGGAATCAAACGTGGGAAAGATTTTATTCAACTCATTAGGTAACCAGTATGATGATAACAGGGTACTCAGAGTCCACAAAGAAAGGCATTCTGGAATAAGTTCCCTAAGTTAAAGAAAAACAAAACAAACTGGTTAATGCCCTGCAGGACATAAGACTATCTACCTTTGGAGTTAGGTATTCCTGAGTGCTTTCTTTTCCCCTTCACGGTTACCCTATGTCTATCGCCATGTGACGGATGAGATAGGTGAGGCCCAGAGAAGTTAAGCAACTGGCCCAAATTCAAGTGGTGGTGCTGGAATCCAAACCCAGAATGTTCAACCACTGTGCACATGAATAATGTGAGGCAAGGTAAATAGACACAAGGGGTCCCAGAAGAAAAAACATGGATCAGTTAATGTTCTTAAGGATGAATAAAAGAATTCACTTGAATTCTTTCATATAGAATCATAGCATGTCGGAACTAGAAATAAAGTAAAAGCTTATTTTATTGAATTTTCCCTTTTATAGAAGAAGGAATTGATGGTCCACCAGGGACAAAAAATTGCCCCAAAATCACCTGACTTGTTAGCAGCTGAGCAGGAATTAAAGCGTTTGGACCTCTCGTAGCTCAATCTTTGCTCTTGCTAGCTCACCAAAATGCCCCCTAGGCTGGAATTGTATGAAAAGAATCCCTACTTTGGGATTCTGGGCATCAAAATCGAAGGCATTATCTCTATAAAAGTTACGTTACTAGGTAGAGAAGACAGAATTAGGCAGAGGGAGACGAGGTGGGGGGGGTATTTTGTCTAAACTCTTACTAGCATAAAACATCGGTAATTGCTTCCTTTTATGCAAAGCTTATGGTAAACGAGGCCTGTGCTAAGTGCTATACATGTCTCAGTTTATTATTCCAATTGCCCTCTGAAATAGAATGGATACCCCCATTTTACGAGGGGAAGAACGGTGCTCCTCGCTAAGCGCATTGCACAGTCCTGTGGTTTGTGTCCACGCCAAAATTCCAACTCAAGTCTTACTGGAGCCAAAGCCTCTGATCTTAACCATTAGGACTCGGCCTTCTCCAAAGTATGAATTAGTTTCTCAGGAAGTAAGTGGGAGGCACAGGGACCCTGGCCTTGGTGAGATACTGAAAATTTCAGCGTGTGTGCACGTGTGTGTGTTGGGGGCCAAGCAGGAAGATCCCAGGGTTCTGGGACCAGGGAAGTCGAGTGGGGTGGGCAGGAAATGGGATACGATGACCCAGGAGAGGAAGGTCTTCTGTGACAGCCCTGGATCTTTTCCGCTGTGGATGAGAGGAAGGAGAAAGTGGCGTAGTTGCTACTGAGCAGCACCTACTTGCTACCGAGCAGCACCTCTCCTGAGGACATACAGAATAGGCTGCTGGGTGGGGGTGGGGCGGAGAATCAAAGGGGTCAAGAGCCACAGTCTGAAAGAAGGTGCTAATTAGCAGCTTTAGCTACTAGGGAGCTTGGCCCCAGTAATATTATTTACCCTTACTCTTAACTTTTCTGTGTGGAACAGGGGTCTCCCCCAGTCTGGAGCCAGCATGCTAATGTAGTTGACAATGGAAAGAAAAGGCAGGGACAAACTCTCTGTTTCCTGTATTTGGAGAGAGTACATTCGCAGGAGTATAGATCTCAGACAAAGCAAGGAATGTGTGCCTCTATCGCCTTCGTGTACCTCCACCCCCGCCCCAATTTTGGGTAAGGAAAAGCAGGTTGGAGAGTGCTTCTCAGGAATTTGAGATGGCAGCACCTTGAACTCATGGTGTTTTCTATGGAATACTTAAATTTTTACAGAATATCATGAAATGGGAAAATAGGCCATAGACGGCACCATGGCTACAATAATAACAATGAAAACATAAGCACCACAAATGTTTATGAGTTCTGACTATGTGCCAGGCACCCTTATAAGTGCTTTAACTCATTAAGTCCCTGTAAAGACCCTACAAAGTAGAGATGAATATTTTCCCCATATTATAGATGAGTAATAAAGACACAGAGAGGTTACAACCCACTCAACCTGCTTTGTCACACAGTGGCAAAGCTAGGACTCCAATGGAGAGAGCTTCGTTTCCCAGCCCACATCCTTAATCAAAACACACTACTTCCACCCAACTGCTTCACTCAAAGCTTCTGGGGAATGTTATGGATTGAATTTTTGTGTCCCCCTTCCCCTACCTAAATTCATATGTTGAAACCTAGTCTCCAATGTGATGGCATAAGGAGGTGTGGGTCTCAGAGGTGATTAGGTCATAAGAGTAGAGTTCTCATGAATGGGGTTACAAGAGTCCAGAGAACTAGCTTCCTCCTTCTGTCATCTGAGGGTACAAGGGTAGGGTGGCAGTCTGCAAGCCGGAAGGTCTTCACCAGAACCTGAGCATAGTGCCATGGGCATCAAGATAGAAGGCATTATCTCTATAAAAGTCATGTTACCAGACAGAGAAGACAGAATTAGGTAGAGGGAGAAGAGGTGAGGGGAGGGAGTATTTTGTCTAAACTCTTATTAGCATAAAACATCAGTAATTACTTCCTTTTATTCGCTTCCAGCCTTCGGAACTGGGAGAAGCAAATTTCTGTTGCCTATAACACCCAGTCTATGGTTCTGTGTAATAGCAGCTCAGACAGGGGAGACCCTTGAAGTTGAGATAATTTAATTCATCAATATCAGACCCTTTTACGTTTTCTTATCCCTTTCTAAGAAGAGACGATTCTTCACAAGGAAGTTCATTATCTAATACCAGCCTAGTCGGACTATAGACATTAAACAAATAATTATACAAATAATCATTGAATTTCAATTGCCATAAGGCCTAAAGAGGGAAAACACAGGAGCCATGAGAATATAATCTGGGGGGCCTTGACACAGTGTGGTGAGAAAGGATCCTTCAAAATGTTAGACAGACACTTCGCACCTCAGAACGATTATCAAAAAGGTTGGGGAGAGACCGTACAACAAATGAGGGACTTCATTTGCTGTCTTTGCAGAAATCAAGGGTACCCAGATTATGATGGTAGTAATTAATTGGGCTTGTAGAGTCTGATAAAGTCCAGGTAGGACTTGGCTGATCTGTTCTAAGTCAATATCAAAGGGATTTCGGGGGGTGCCCCACTAACAGGCACTCTGTATCAAATACTGGTGTTGACATCAAACGTAAAAATTGCAGTCTGGGAAGAGATCATCTCAAAAGCTCACGGCCAAGGGCAGAAAAATCAAGCCAATGAAAAACTGAAAAGGAATTGCCAGCATCAGGTCATGAATAAAATCTGAACGGGCGGGCTAGACAAGGGTTACTGAGAACTTCTAGCTTGGATTACCTTCGCAGACAGAACGGTGGATCTCATCAGGGCAGTTACAACAACTTAAGATCAAAATGATTCAAATGTTCCAATGACAACCAGATGGGACCGTATGAAATCTTTTGGAGGAAGACACGAGGACTCGAGGATGCTATGCCAGGACATTCGGAAGAAGATCACAGAAGACCAGAAGGAATTCAGGGAGAAAGCATCTCAGGAGGTAGCAGAAAGGAACTAGAGTTTGAGAGACACGAGGTTTAATAACCAAAGCATCTCAATGGCGCCGAATAACAAAACAGAAGGAAGAGCAAACAGGAGACAGGTGCATGAACGGTGTACGAAATCCCACCATAAGCCACACATGGCACACACCGCAATGTACTTCATGTAGTGAAGAGCCAGCCTGAAACAGTGGTGCTTTGTGCAAGGGTAAACCACGAAGGCTCCGATGGAAAGCACAGGAAACACTCGGGTAACCAACCGATAACTGACTGATCGCACAACCCACTTAGAGGGCCCTGTTTCAGGCACTGGGATACGTCATGATCTCTTTATTCAAGAGATTTGCGTTCCGGGCAACAGGATATAGAGATTTAGAAAATGAATTAAAAGTACACGAGAGAAGGGAAGTCCCACCTGACGGATCTGGAGTTAGTGTTTCAGCCCCCCAGGGCGGGAGGGAGTTGGAGTTGGAGTTGGGAGTTGAAGTGCACACCATGCCTTCCCTGCCATCTTTGCAGACAGGGCTCACTTCTCATGGCAGATAAAGCAGGGCGGGTCGTGGGGGGTGTCAGTTGAGAAAAATCTGTGTCCCCCAAATAGGGATGCTCAGAAGTCACGGATGAGCTAAGAGGTGAACGAGGCCTTCAAGGAGAAAAGAGACACACACGGGTGGAGGAGTGGGGAGTCCGCTAATGGGAAGTGGTGTAAACTGAGGCCAGGAGGCAGGCCTGGATGGGTTTTAGGGAGAGACTCTGAGAAGTAATCGATATAGACTAAAATCTGCTCACAGAAGGCTGGGAAGAAGGGAGGCTGCTGCCTTCTTGGGAGAAGAGGGGCGTGCGTGAAGCAGCAGATGAAATCTCCTTGTGCGTCAAAATATCTTAGAATCTGATGGATGAGAGGAAAGAAAAAGGGGAGAAGAGATGGGGCTCGTAAGAGATTCCGCCAGCCACGAGGAGGAGGCGGACACTGTAGAATCCTTGCCTCACACAAAGTCCATCACGCACAGATGCTGCTCTCCCAGGAGAGGAAGAAGGAGGCTCTGGTGCTCTCTGGCGCACCGTGTATTTTCGGCACTGTACACAATTTACAGCTACACCTCGTGGCCCAAATCCCTCAGTTACCTTTCTCCACGGAGGGTCCCTCCCTTCCTCGCCAAGGTGCCTGGCGCATAATAAGCGTTATAAAAAGTGCTTCATAAACATGGATTGACTGCTCGACAGCGATTATACTCAACGCAGCTGCTGTTTCGTCCCTCCTGAGCGAAATGGCATCTGCGCAGATGAGCGTTTGGCACTAGCGGGATGCCTGTCCCAGAGAGGAGTACCTGGATTCCGAAGGTGCCGAAGAAGTAATAAGACACAGACCATAATTCCAGAATTCGATGGATCTAATAGGACTTCTTTAGAGTCAGACCTCGGATCCAAGCCAGTCCTAACACCTGCATCCCAAGGTTACAGGGTTTATCCCAAGGTTAAATCAGAGGGATGAAAAACTGGGGGCCACAGGGTGGTAGCCTGCAAAGATGGCCAGAGATTCTTCTTATTCTGGTATGCACACCCCTTGCAATGCGACTTCAGCCCCTCCCATTAAGAGATGGAGTCTATTTCTTCACTGTAAAGAAGCCAGGACCAGCCTGCTGGCTATGAGAGACAGTGGGGCTAGTTCCCCAGGGCTTTGGCCAGCAGCCTTCCATTAGCAGACACGTCAGTGAAACCAGCCTAGAGCAACCAGTACCAGCCGACCTGCCAACTGCCCCAAGATTTCTGAGGGAACCCAGCAAAAACCAGATGAGCAAAACCCCAGCAAAAACCAGACCAGAAGAACCCTTCCATCAACCCAAAGAAGCATAAGCTAAATAAATAAATAAGCTAAGCTTAAGCCACTAAGATCTGGGATGGTCTGAAAGGCAGCAAAAGTCAACTTATGCATATAGTGTCTAGACTGCCTACAATCTCACCGGACTGGTTAATAACACACTGAAGTTAGAACCTTTATCTTGCGACTTTCATTCAAGTGATTATTTTCTTATTGGCCTTTGCTACTGTGTTATCTTCCATCATAAACAAATCTGTGCTGCTGTAAAGACCAAGAAAGAAGCTGCAAATTCTTTCCAACAATGCAGGTATAGTAGGGCTTTCCGGAGAAACAGAGCCAATAGGATATATGCGTGTGTGTAAAATATATATGTAAAATTAGAAATGGACTCACATGACTTTGGAGGCTAGAAGTCTCGGGCTCTGAAGTTGGCAAGCTGGAAGTCTCAGAGAGCTGATGATATACGTTCCAGTCCGAGAGCAGAGGAAGACACAAGTCTTAGCTCAATAGAGAAATAGACTTCTCTCTCACGCAGCCTTTTTGTTCTATTCATTTCTTCTTTGATTGCATGAGCCCTGCCCCCCCATATTAGGGAGGGCAGTTTGTTTTACTCAGTCTACTGATTCAAATGTTAGTCTGACCCAGAAACACCCTCACGAATGCACCCAGAATAACATCTGACCAAATGTCTGGGCACCCCGTGGCCCTGTCAGGTTGACACACAAAGTCAACCATCACAGAAGGTAACGCTTATGAGTGGCTTCTAAGTAAGGGACAGAAACAAAGTCCTTTAGGATCTGTGCAAGGGAAAGAACAAATCTCACACCTTTTACCGTCAGTGTAGGTGGCCCTGTCCAGCCAAGCGAGCCTCAGGGATGATCTGAACATCCTCCGCCGTTTCATGCCCCGCTGTCCGGGGGAGCGTCTTGTCTTCCGTAGGTCTGTGATGATGCAAGCCACCAGGAGTATTGAACAGTCTAGGGAGTACATAAAAATAATAGTAATAATAATGATAATAAAAATAGAAAGAGCCACACTTACAGTACAAGTATGGGGCACCTGGGGGGCTCAGTCAGTTAAGCATTCAACTTTGGCTCAGGTCATGATCTCATGGTTTGTGAGTTTGAGCCCCGTGTGCTGACAGCTCAGAGCCTGGAGCCTGTTCGGATTCTGTGCTTCCCTCTCTCTCTGCCCCTCCCCTGCTTGTGCTTTGTCTCTCTCTGTCTCTCAAAAATAAATAAATGTTTAAAAAAATTAAAAAGTACAAGTAAGACAAGAAGTAGTTCTAGAATTCTATTTCCTTCAAGTGAAACATTATATATTCAAAAGTGGGAAGAGGATGATAAGGAGAAAAATCGTAGCTGGAGTCATGTCACAGGGCCTTTTAGGAGTCACAGGACACTGGCAAAGTACATATCTGGAGAACAAGAATCAATAGCCATCAGAAGAATAGGACAGCATCGTGACCTTTGGCCTCTCCCTGCCCTTAGATACCCAGATGAGCAAATCTGTGTTTGAATTATTTATCTGCTTTGTAGAGTCTTGCAGATACCAACAGCTCTGAATATGCATAGTATTTTCATTATAAATAAGCAGAGGCTTAGGGTATTTTTCAAAGTTCATTAATTATTGAGGTCTGTCAAGCAGCTCTTACTCTGTCATGTTTTGAGTTTTGTTCTGGACCAAATCAAGTTACTCAGACAGGGAAGGGAACGGGGTCCACCTCGATTGAGAATTCACTCAAGAAGTGATTTATGGCTTTTGTAAAGTTCTTTTGCATAACAATCATGTTGGAGAAATTTGATTTTAACTATTTAGGTACTGAGCTCTTCACACCACAGCTTTAAAAAAAAAGTAAAATGCACATAAAATTCAGCACCATCACCATCTGTAAGTGTACATACAGTTCTGTGACATTAAGTATATTTACATTATATTTTCAACCGTCACCACTATCCACCCCCCAGAATTCTTTTCATTGTGCAAAACTGACGCTATACCCATCAAACAGTGAGTCCCCATTTGCCCTAGCCCCCCGGAAACCACCGTTCTAGCTCTGGTCCTGGTACCTCGTAGAAGTAGATCACAGAATATGTGTCTTCTTGTGACTGGCTTATTTTACTCAGCAAGATGCCCTCGAGGTTTATGCATGTCGTAGCACGTGTAGCAATTTTCTTCTTGAGTCTCAATAATATTCCAGTAGACGTACAGACCACATGGTGCTAATCCATTTATCTGTCAGTGGACACTTGGGTTGCTTCCGTCCCTTGGCTATTGTGAACAATGCTGCTCTGAACGTGGATGTGTGGGGACCATGCTGTCATTTCTCTTGTGTGTATGTACCTAGAAGTGGAATTGCTGGATCAGATGATAATCCTCTTTAACAATTTTTAATGAACTGCCACCCTCTTTTCCATAGCAGAGACATCATTTTACATTCCAACTAACGGTACACAAGGGCTCTCGTTTCTCCACATCCTTAGTGACGCTTGCTGTTTTCTGATTTTTGTTTATCTGTTTTGTTTTTGGACAGTAACCATCCTAATGGGTGTGGCTGTGGTTTTGATTGGCATTTCTCTAATGATTAGGGATGTTGAGCATCTTTTCATTTGTTTACTAGCCATTCGGGGATCTTCTTTGGGGAAATATCTTTCAGTCTTTTGCCCATTTTTAAGTCAGGTTGCTTCGGTTTTGTTATCGAGTTGTAGAGGTTCTTTATGTATTCTGGATACTAATCTTTTATCGGATATACGATCTGCAAATATGTCATTCATTTCATTGTGTTTTCACTCTGTGGATGCTGTTCTTTGATTCACAGACGTTTTAAATTTTATTTAGTCTGGTTTATTTGTACCTTTGTTGCCTGCGCTTTTTGTGTTACTATAAGGGCAAATCAGGACTGACTCCATTTTGTTTAAGGGCAAACTGAGACGGACTCCATTTTGTTCTGTGTCCTCCACCTTGAGTCCCCAGTGCCTGCGCAGAAGCTTGAAACCCGCAACTTCCCGGTTCCAAAAGAACCACGCCCGGTGACCTATGTAACAGGACCCTGACCCTTCGTCAGCCAATCGGCTAGGGCCAAGACCACCACTCTTCCCACAACCCCTAGACTCCTATAAAACTTTTGTGCCTTTGGACCTCTCTCTCTCTCTCTCTCTCTCTCTCTCTACCCACCGCTGCGTTGGTGCGGTAGGAGATTGAGCTCGAGCTAGCTCGAATAAAGTCTCTTTGTTCTTGCATCGGACTCGGCTCCCTAGTGGTTTTGGGGGTTCCCGAATTCTGAACATAACATTACATCTGAAAAATGACTATCGTCGCTAACGTCTTGAAGTATTCCTCCAGTGTTTTCTTCACAGTTTTATAGCTTTACCTCTTATGTTTAGGTCTTTGATCCATTTTGAGTTAACTTCTGTATATGGTATAAAGCACCATCCAGCTTCATTCTTTTGCATATGGACATCCAGTTTCCTCAACTTTATTTGTTGAAAAGACACTATGACATTTTCTAATGTTTAAAATTATCAGGGCACCCGGGTGGCTCAGTCAGTTAAGTGTCTGACTCTTGGTTTTGGCTCAGGTCATGATCTCACAACTTCGTGGGCTCAAGCCCTGCATTGAGCTCTGTGCTGGCAGTGCAGAGCCTGCTTGGGATTCTCTCTGTCTCTCCTCTCTCTTTGCCCCTCCCCAACTCATGCCGTCTCTCCCCAAATAAATAAATAAATAAACTTAAAAATATATATAAAATTACCAAAAGAAACAAAGATTGGGACGCCTGGCTGGCTCAGTTGGTAGAGCACGTGATTCTTGATCTTGGCATTGTGCGTTCAAGTGAGTTCAAGTTGTGAGTTCACCCATGTTGGGTGTGGAGATTACTTAAAAAAAAAAAAATCTTAAAAACAACAACCAAAGAGAAATGATGACTGTCTCTTTAGGCAGAGAGTCTTACCACTGTACAAGATGGTCAGGCACTACCAAGCATATGACCAGTACTCATTTAATAATCTGTAAAGCGCAGGCACTGGTTAGTCTGCATTTCTCCTCTGCCCTGTCTGTTCCTTCCAGTCTCCATCCCCAGAGGGGCTGATCCCTGCAGAGGGTATCATCTGGCTTCCTTGTCTTTTGTCTTTTAATTGATTTTGGCAAATGGGAAGACAGGTGAGGGAATGGCCAGAGTTTCCCCCGACCTCCTGCATCCCTCTGGGACTCTGGCTCCTGTCCGGAAGTCCTCTCAGGTTCTCATGAGGTTGGGAAATATTACTTGCTTCCCATGATCCTTCAGCTCCTGCTTCCGCTAGGCCCTGGGTATCTCAGCATTGGCTGGTGGTTTCCTTGACTCTACCCACACCTTTGTAAATAGTCTCTTTGTTAAATTCTCTTCAGAATCCTAACTGAGTGGGCCTACAATTTCCTGCTGAGTCCCTCACTGATATGAACGGTAGGGAACGTGATGACAGACGTTTTTAAGGAGCCAGTGAAGTCAATCAGTCTAGTGAGATATTTACCATGGTACTTACATCCAGTTTAGAAGTTGAAGGTTGAGTGAGAAAGGTCCAGAAGTCCTTGTCTTGCCCTTTTCTTTTCCTTTCTTCTTTTGGATGCCAAGGAAGTCTATGGCCATACCACCCTGAAAACACGCCCGATCTCATCGATGCAAGGGAATTAGGGTGGAAGGGAAGGGAAATTTTGAAGTTTTTTTTTTTTTAAGGCTAAGATTTCAAAGGGAAAACAATGTAAAAGACCAATACTTCTGCCAAGTACTAAAGATAGCTATTATAAGCAGACTAGTGGGGCACCTGGATGGCTCAGTCGGTTAAGCGTCTGACTTTGGCTCAGGTCACGATCTCATGGTTCGTGAGTTCGAGCCCCACGTCGGGCTCTCTGCTGAGGCTCAGAACCTGGAGGCTGCTTTGGATTCTGTGTCTCCCTCTCATTCCTCCCCTCTCCTGCTTACATCCTCTCTCTCTTTCTCTCAAAAATAAATAAACTTAATACAAAAAATTTTTTAAAAACTTAATATAAGCAGACTAGTAGTAGGATTTTATACTACTAGCAAATTAGAGCAGCCAGAAGGGTCTCTCCAGTCTCCCCAAAACCGGTCCAGAAGTTAAACATTGTTTATATACCACTCAGCCATAAAGATACGTTTACTATTTGGGCATAAGAAGTAAACCCAGGGCTGGATTATGTTAAGCAATAATTATATCAGAAGTTAATGAGAGAACTGGTTTGCTTTTGGGAGCACCCAAGTATTTGTTTCCTTTTCATCTTGAGCCTTTACTCATGTCTCAAAGGAATCACCTCTTCTCTTGGCTCATCTCTCTTCTATGCAGTGGAACGTAACTAAAGGACCAACTCAGTCCCCGCCCAGACCTGCCTCAGTTACTGAGTTAATCTGACTGTGTCTGGAAGGGACCTCTGCCTTCGGGTGGGTCTTGAATTCAATCATTCTGTAAACTATGCCCAGAATGCTGTACCCTAGGGGTGAATCCTGGGTACACACAGAGTCAGCACGATAGCATTTCCTATACCTTCCAGCTACCCCCATTGTGATTCAATCCATATGAAAATGCTTCTATGCTTACAAATATCCCCAACTACCTCCCAGCAGCTTGCACAATGGCGGGATTATGTCTCAGAAGGCAACAATTGAGTTCACTACTTGTGGGAACGTTCGTAAACCCAAGCTCTTCTGAGGATGACAACCATCACAATTTAGAAGCTTCCATGGCTAATTCCTAATCCTTTGCCACCACAAAAATTACCCTTGACCTTAACATTTACGAGAAACAAATGGATATGGATCACAGTTAAAAATATAGAGAGATCTTCTCCATGTCCCATCAGCCCACACTTATTCAAATCATGACTAAGAGGCTGGGAGAGAGGACTTCCAAATTTGATTCATATCTCCCCATTCAACCATTTCTCAACGAAACTGCCAAGTCTTCTTAGATAAATCCTAAACAATATTTTACATTTTCATTATGCTTGTTTTTAGAAATGAAAGGAAAAAGACTAAGTGTTTTTCACCCTGGCAATAAACCTGCACAGGCAGAGAATTAGATGTCAGAATCTTTAGTAGCAGGCCACATTATTTAGCTGATGAATTAATAGGAATTTGTGGAAGAGGAGGTAGGATTTAAAGTTAAAGCTGAATAACAATTAGGTCTCAGTGTCATTAAAATTCTGCTTTCAGCTGCTACTAATTTTCTTTCTGACCACAAAAGACATTCGTTATTCTGAGTAAGGAGGAAAAAGATCTATATTGTTTTACAACACTACCCGCTGAAGAGGCTGCCGCTGTAGGAAGAGGTTGCCATTTAAATTGCATAGACAGGAATAGACAGAAGAGGAGAAGACCGGGTGGGGGGGGGGGGGAATGCACTGGGGTGCACGTGAAGATCTGGAAAGCATGAGTACACTCAGTGGTAGGAAAACAGATGAGGGGGTATAAGAGGAAATAGCAGAGGTCAGCATCTTTTTTTTTTTTAATTTTTTTTTTAAAGTTTATTTATTTTTGAGAGACATAGAGGCACAGCTTGAACAGGGGGAGGGCAGAGAGAGAGGGAGACACAGAATCGGAAGCAGGCTCCAGGCTCTGAGCCGTCAGCACAGAGCCTGACGCGGTGCTCGAACTCACAGAGTGCGAGATCATGACCTGAGCCGAAGTCGGCCACCCAACCGACTGAGCCACCCAGGCGCCCCGAGGTCAGCATCTTGACCTCTGCCTTGACACGGGGGGCAGAGAGCCCTGGACATCAGGTGCCCAGTATTGAGAAAAAGATCAGGCACTTTGAAAGGGAAGATTGGGGGTGTCATGCAAGGCCAAAGGCAAGTCAGTGTAACCCCAAATGACAGTGTAGCTATTGGGTTTAAGCCTTTAGCAAATTTTCATCGTTGAGATCCTGGTTGGTATTTGGAACTCACTTGGTGGGGAAGCACTTGGAGTCACAGCATGATTATGCTTTGCTAGCTCCCTCCCCCAAAACAAATGTTGCTCTACTCTTAGCTCATCAGGAGTATCCACCCACCTGATTCCTGATCAGAGGGAATAAATAGGGAAACTGAATGCATAGCACTATGAAGCAGGTCCATTCATGTATTAATTGAGAGCCAAAGAACACGGGCATTCGAATTATGTGAGAAGCTGTAGAAACTGAGCTGTAGCCTGTCAAGTCTACAATTCTGAGTTCAAAAACTCAATCATCTAAGCTGAGGAAACATTACAGCATGAGCAACATGGCGAAATCCAAAATAGGAAGGAGGCCATTACTGCCAAACTTCAAGACTGTTTCAGGAAAGGGGACATTTGTCTTTAAAAAAAAAAAAAAAAGGCTGATTTCATAAATTTTGAGCCACTTCTACTCAACAGAGGAATAATAATTCCCTCTCAAGAAGCAACAGTTAAGAGAGCTGCCAAGAGAGGGTGAGATAAGAAGGGGATGACTCAGCAAGAAGACATCAGCCCTTGAAAACTGCCATGTGGGTCAGAACCTCAGCCCTTCTCAGCCTTCCTAATGGCTCCTCCGTGGGCAGTTCTGTTAACTTCGCAGCCATTCCTTAAAATGAAAACGAACATCCCATGACCTCATCCCAGCACTAAAAGGGGTCATATTTGAGCAAATGGCAAATAGCAAATGGCAGTCTCTCTATAACTTACATACTAAGCAGGAGCTTCTAGATTCCTGGAATTTCCCTCAGGGAGACAAAAACTGATAAGAAAAGGTGCCTGTGCTAACCCACTAGATGGAGAAACGGAACTAAGTACAGATGATTCATAAAGAAGGGTGGCTTTGGCAACACAACGCGAGAGATACTAATGATGGAGGGAGGACCCAGTGCTAGGGGAAGGCTGAGGACGCTGTGGCCTGTTTGGAACCCAGCCCTTCCCACCATCATGGGCCAAGGAACAAGTGCAGTATCCAGTCCTAGTGAGGAGAGAAAGGGCATGCCGATGCTTTCCCTTTCGCTTGGGTCCCTTAATTTGCTAGACTGGCTCTAAGTGCCTCCCATCTTCAGTATTTATGAAAAATACAATATTGTGCCTATATTCTCAGAAGACTCTGTGGAACGGTCAGTTAGTTCATGTGTTTTCCCCTAAAAACCAATCTAGGATTGTCGACCCCCCGGCAAATTAACAAGCAGCTATTGCTTATTTCTAATAAGTTTTGCTATCGTTCCTAATACAGATGAAGGGATTTCATAATAAAGGTCTATGGCAGGCACTATGCTGGGTTCTTTTTTTTTTTTTAATTTTTTTTAACGTTTATTTTTGAGAGAGAGAGAGCACAAGCAGGGGAGGGGCAGAGAGAGAGGGAGACACAGAATCCGAAGCAGCTCCAGGCTCCGAGCTGTCAGCACAGAGCCCGATATGGGGCTCGAGCTCGAAAACCGTGAGATCATGACCTGAGCCGAAGTCGGACGCTCAACCGACTGAGCCACCCAGGTGCCCCTGCTGGGTTCTTTTTATACTTTCTCTTTCTTAATATTCACAACAGTAGGAATTATTATCCAGAAGACAAGAGTTTAGGAGGGTAGGTGAGTTGCCTGAGACTACATAAGCCCATAGGTAGGTGGTCCAGCAAAACCCGTAAACCCAGGCTTTTGACCCCAAAGCTTGTATTGTCTTTCTACCACATTCTGTGCATCCCACAGAGAAATGAAATATCTACTGCAAGTAAATTGCTAAGAAGAAAAAGCTGAGATTTCATTAGTTCAAGAAGTAGTATTAAAATAGTGCAGGCCATGAAATACCCAAGCTGGAACACACCCCTAACATCTGTTACCCCTAACCTCCACCCCACCCCTCCTTCCTCACGGACTCTCAGCCTCCTCAGGAACTCTGCCTACAAGCAGCCACGAGCTGCTTCTTGGAGCCTGGCCCCACCCACTGTTGATTTCAGTCTACCAGAGTGCCCCATTCCTTGCTGGCGACTGGCTTAGGATGCTCACGTGGAACTCGTCTGGCCAATGGTATGTCTCCACTGAAAGAGCTTCTGGGAATGGCTTCCCGCGTAAAAGAAAAAAAAAAAAGAGTTTCAGGGGCAGAGATGGTCTCTTCTTGCATGGTCTGGGGACACTTCCACGTAAGGCTCTAAGAACTGTGTCAGCGTAAGAATCATCAGCCTTTGCAGTCGGGGGATGGGATCAGGGGGAGCCTGTTTCCTGAAAAATGGCTGCCTTCTTGGGTCTTTCATTACTTGCCTTGATCATGGGAACCATTCTTGGATGTTTCCAACGGTTAACTGGTTATATTTGAGCTAATTTGCCTTTTTTTTTTTTTGGTAGAATCTGGGGCAGTTAATCACATCGCATTCATTTCTCTTTTGTAATTTAGAGAGGTTTCTCTGTGAAACGCAGAGCAATTTCATAGAAGCCATAGGAAACTTCCCTCCCCACTTTCCCTTATAAGATCAAACAGGTATCTGTCAACAAAGGGCAGCCATCCCTGCTAGAGCTCTTTAATGTGATAATGAGATAATACCGGTCTCTGATTTCTCTCGGGCTTTTCAAGGGTCTGCAGGCTGCACCCTGCCCGCACCTCATCTCCCAATTCATCCCCTCGCAGCAGCCTCCTCCCACCTCTCTCTCAAATGCAAATGGTTTCTCAATATCCTCTCCGTTCTTTATGCTCTTAACCCTTTTTCGTTACAACCTTATGCTGCACCCCAGATCTTTATCCTTACCTTCAATTCGACAAATGCTTATGGAGTGCCAACCTTGGGCAAAGCCCTTTGATAAACGAAGTGCAAGATAAAAAGCTGAGGAAGGTCCCTGCCCTCAGTTAGGTTAGACTCTAGGAAGAGAGCTAAGGCCAGGTAAAGTAATGGATGTAGAGAGTACAAATAAGGCCCTGTTTTTTGACCAGCTGATGCAGAAAGGGCAGGAGGGCCTGGGGGTGAAGGGGGCATCCGGTATGCAGATCAACTACAGGACTGACTGCTTCCCAGCACCTCCTCTGGCAAATGAGGCGCTCCCTTCAATGACTTAAAAAAATGGGCCGTTATTATTATTATTGCCATTACCTTCAGCTCCTCGTTTTCTCCTAAGTTGGATATTTCCTGGGATCTTCAAAGGCTGGTGTGAGGCAGAGTCAGCTCCAAGGTGTCAAGTAAGGTCCCATCCCTCAGCCTGTGGGGTCAAGAGCTCAGTAGGAGAGAGAGAGCTGAGGCTTTCCAGGGTAGTGGGCAGTTGGCTTGGCCCCCCGTCTGTGGACAACGTTCTCAGTCCAGCTACAGCGCCGTGCTCAGTGGGACAGGATGAGGGGAGGTTGGCGGACTGGGTCCAACGACCCGCATGCCGTGATCAGAATGGGAGACAGGCTTGGCACATCACGTGGGCTGCGTCTACGTGACTCATCCACTGCCGAAGCTAAGGAAATCCACTAAGTACCACTATTTGTACTGTGGGCCTCTTTCCTTATGTTACTCAGAACTAAAAGGACCATTAAGATTGAAACTTAGGACCTCTCTCTGGTAACACATTCGTGAGCAAGGTACTCAGCTTCTTTAATTTCCATTTTTCTTCTCCGAAAAGTAGGAGTCGTGAATGTATTGCACAGGCTCCATGTGGGACTTACACGAACTAAGGTAAATATAGCACCCACCACAGGACGCAGCACACAGGCAGCCCTTCGGAAATGTTGGTTCCCATCCCTCCCCCCAGGTCCCTTTCCACAAACATTTGCTTGAGATTCTGCTTTGGCCTTGGTACAAAATCCTATTTGTCAATTGAGTCCTGCAGCCAGCCTTTCAAGAGGAGGAAACACCCTATAATTTTAAAGAAGTTTCTAGCAAACTAATTGGCCACAATTTTTGAAGTCAAGAAAAATCATCTATTTTGAAAATGAGGCAGGAGCCCCAAACCAGGCTAGCCATATGGGTGAACAGCTGAGCAAGGGTGAAGGCTCTCCCGGAAGGTGGCCACGTGTGGCTACTGAACCCTTGAAATGTGGCTGGTGTGAATTGGGGTGTACACTGTAGGCATAAACATATGCTGGATTTTGAAGACTTTGTACAAAAGAAAACACACACCATAAAATACCTTTAAAAATTTAAATAACAATTATATGTTGAAATGGTAATATTTTGGACATATTAGGTTAAATATTAGAATACTATTAGATTGTATTAAATCTAATAATTAGATGTAATTATTAATCTAATAGTAATAATTATTAATAGATTATATTATCTAAATGATTAATCTAATTATATAATCTATTATTAATAATTAGATAATTATTTTAGATTAAATGATAATTAAATTAGATTAAATAATCAAATTAGATTACTTAATAATTAGATAATTAGATAATTATTAAGTAATCTAATTACTAATTAGTAATCTAATTACTAATAATAATTAGAATCATATTAGATTTTATTAAAATTAACTTCACCTGGGGTGCCTGGGTGGCTCAGTCGGTTAAGCATCCAACTCGGTTTCAGCTCAGGTCATGATCTTTCAGTTTCGTGAGTTCGAGCCCTGCATCGGGCTCTGCGCTTGGAGCCTGCTTGGGAGTCTCTCTCCGGCCCTCCCCTACTCATGCCGTCTCTTCCTCAAAATAAATCAATAAACTTAAAAAAACTGACTTCACCTGTTTCTTTTTACTTTTTGCAATGCGGCTCTTGGCAATTACTTGTGGCTCACACTATGTTTACTGGATGGTGACGAGGTAGTAAGTGGTTTCGGCGACAAGTCACCACGTGAGGTCTTATTCACTTTTATTTGGTTTAATAACGTTTGGTGATCAGATTGTAGGAGCTGTTATTCCTGTACACCTATCTGAATAAACACTTAAGCATAGAAGGAGTTAAGTATAGTCAGGTCTTCTACTTACTACCTTTCACTGCTGAACTTAACCACAGCCTCCCCCCCCCCCCCCCCCCCCCCCCCCCCCCCCCCCCCCCCGCCCCATTTCTGCTCTGCTTCAAAGAAAGTACTTTCTCTCATTCTGTTGCAAAAAGCATCCAAGGTCCTCTTTCCAGATGCTGCTTCTTTTGTCTCTTTCTCTTGATGCACCAATTAGGAATACTTTGATGACCGGAGCTTCCTCCGGAGAGCTCAGTGCTCATGACTAATTAACTCTCCAAAGGAAGCCAAGAGCTTTGCCTTCTTACTCCCTCGGTGTCTCCACTTCCGTTTCCTGCTCTGGCCAGGAGAGCAAAGCGGGGAGATCGCTCTCTGGGGCTGCGGGGCCTCAAGCTTGAGTTCTCGCTTTTGTTTTTCCAGGTGGGAGAGACTTCCCTTGACAAGCGGCATCTTTATTTCCTTACTTCATCCTTCCACACAGAGGCCTGACTTTGCTAATAGCAAGGTTCAAGCAGTTTTGCCACCGACCAGTTAATAGTGGCAAAACTATTCTTTGTTAATAGTACTTCAAACAAAACAAAATACCAAAACAACCACATGTGAGCAGCTTAGGACGATCTTTAGGTGAATTACCAGGCTGGAGGTTCCCCCCACCCCACCCCATTTCATGTCATTTCCTACACTAGAACTCTTATTTTACAGCTGGCTTCAGATTTCAATTCTCATGTCAGGGTGGAAAATGTCATATTTTCTCTCAAGTTCACGTTTTCTTCCCAGTTCAATGTCTGCTGGACTCCTCTACTTCGGGGCCCCACAGACGACCTCAAAGGAATTCCTCGCCTCCATCCACATGGTCCTCCCTTCCTCACGAAATCACTTAATGGCACTGCCGTCACTAGGCTCAAGATGTTGACAACATGTAGTTCAGTTCCTCTCTCCTCCTTCCTCTTCTTTGCTCACAAACATTTGCCAGGTCCCCGCAGAGTTTCATCTCGTCTCCATCTCCTCTTCTCTGTCCTGCTGCCGTTTTCCTACTGCAGTCCTTCCCTGCTTCTTCCTCAGGTGTCTGCAGCAGCCTCCTGGGCTGCTTCCCATCCCTCATTTCTCTGGCTTGATGTGTCCAAGTTCGTCTTCCTGTAGAGACTCTGATCAAGTCACTTCCCAGAACGTAACCAGGTTCCCTGTGACCTACAGACGGAGTCAGACACCTCAACTCACTTCCTGTCAAAGTGGATATAAATAAATAGAAACATGAAATAACCGAAAAGGAAACTCCCCCATAAAAAAGTTTCCCGCCATGCAAAGCTCTCTATTGCCTGTCCCCAAAATACCTTTCCATGGCTCCTCTTCAGACTCTCGGATCCAACAAAATGGAACCACTGAATGCTCCCGAGAGGCAAGCCCAAATTCTTAACTTGACCTGCTTGTGCTCTTCCCTTCACCTGAGCCTCTGTGTTCTCGTGCCTAAACATATAGTCCTGAAAATACGTATTAGTTTGCCAGGGCTCCCATAACAAAGCACCACAAACGGGGCGGGGGGAGGGGGGCTTAGAATGACAAAAATCTATCGCCTCACAGGGGCACCTGGGTGGCTCTGTTGATTAAGCAACTGACTTCGGCTCAGGTCATGATCTCTCTGTCTGTGAGTTCGAGCTCCACGTCGGGCTCTGTGCCAACAGCTCTGAGCCTGGAGCCTGCTTTGGATTCTGTGTCTTCCTCTCTCTCTGTCCCTTCCTTGCTCATACTCTGTCTCTCAATAATAAATAAACATTAAAAAAAAATTATCGCCTCACAGTCCTGGAAGCCAGGTAGAAATCAAGGTGTTAGCAGGACCATGCTCCCTCTGAAGGTACTAGGGAAGGATCTGTTCAGGTCCTCTCTGAGAGCTTCTAGTAGTCCCTTGGCTTGTGCAGCATAATTCCAATCTTCATACGGCATCTCCTTGTGTGTGTATGTGTGCATGTGTGTCTAAATTTCCCTTGTGTGTAAAGAACACCACTCACGCTGGATTAGGGCTACTTCATCTTAACAAATTACATCTACAATGACCCTATTACCAAATGAAGTCACATTCTACAGTCATAGGGTCAGGATTTCAATAAATGAATTCTGAAGGAACACAACTCAACCCGTAACATCACCCTTGTAGCCAAGCTCAAATGTTATCTCCTTCTTGGAACATCCCAGATTCACTCTCTCCCACGCGTGCCATACCCTCTGTCTCTCCTTTGCCACCTCTGGCCTAAGTAACCCCTATAACTTTTCTGTGCTGTTAGGCCCCAAGCACTAGCATTGCATCAGTTCAGGCACTGAGTTATCACCAAGCTGCTTTCCGAAGGGAATGTTGACCCCGTCTACAGCGACTCTAACTCCTACACCCGTCCCTCGTCTTGGAAGATGGAGGAGGAGAAACACACATGTTTCAGAGGGCTGTCCTTGGCCCTGGGCACCTGCTGTGCGTGATGAGGAGCTGTCCCAGTGACAACTCTGTACCAGGACGGTTGTCCCCAGAGCCGCTGCTGGAGTTCTGAAGACACCTCTGTAGACTCCTTCACCTCCAACTGCTAGAGGCTGTGCTTCCATCTGCTACCCGTGGGGAGAAGTGAGGTTGCTCTGAGCCGTCCCCAGCCCTGCCAGCAGCATGCCCTTCCAGAGCAGTTAATCTGCTATTTAAGATGCAGATCTTGACTTCTTTGCACAGCCTGCTCAGCCACGTTTGGAGGTTTTGATTCGGAGATAGCGCCCTGTGTGCAAGAACTGGGTCGGGTCACACCATCTAATAAAGCGATCACGACGGATGTGAGCGCCGCGCACAAAAGGGAACAGGAGTCGTGCGGCTGTACTCCTTGTGGCATGAAATCACGCAGCTTCCACTTGGGTAGGGACCTTTTTGATGTCACAGGGTGAGGGATTAAGTCATAATTATGTAGATCTGAATTACCTTCCAGCAAACCCACCGGCGCTTCTTCATTAGCATCGCAGCAGGCTTTAATTCCAGCGCAAGACTGATCACCCTTCGGCTGCCGACATCCAGCCGGCAGAATATGTTTGGAATTAAGCAGGGACTTTTGGTGAAAAGAACATCAGGTGCCGTTTCTCTGCTTTGTCTCCGACTCGATTTTGATGGATGAGTGCGTGCCCCGCTTTCATGACATGGCTTGGGCGCGTGTTTGGTGGTTCCGCACATTTGACTTCACTACCCAAGCTCACGGCAGTGAGATCTGAGAACCTCGTAGTGATTAGGGACCTTGCATGTCAACGATCATCTGAGTTTTCATCAGAATGCGGTCCAACTCCAAGTCAGATTTCTTCCAGAAGCTTCTACGACTAAGGTGGCCCACTGACAGGGCCGTGAACCTTTTCCAGGCCTATCTTAGGTTTAGAGGCACAGTAGCTCAGAGTCTTTTCCAGAAGCGTTGAGATCATGAAGAGGAGAGGCTTAGGGATAAAAGGAATCTTCTAGGAACTGGGATGTTGCCATCCGTATCGGGTTGTGGGGGCTGATCCCTGGTCAATGCACACACAGGCTGCCTTAGGACTGGTGAGTTGACTCTGATTTTGAATCACCCAGAAGCTTGTCTCAGCAAGGATGTCTATGAGCCACAACCATCTCCATCTTCCATCGGGGTAAACCAAGGAGGCTTCCTCCTAATGTTGGGTGAGATAAAATAGCCTAGCTTCGGGAGACCACAAGACACTTCCTGAAAGCAACAGACAGTGAGATCTGCTTCTCTCCGTCAGACTCAGCTTCTGGGACCCATAGGCTTTTTGTTTTCCTTTCCTATCTGTATTAGGGAATGTTCTTCAGTTAAATCAGGTCATATTTAGTCCCTGACAAAAGTGTAAAGGAGACGACAGAGTTGAGAGGGATAATCTGGGCCAGTAATTCTCCAACCAGAATTAGCTAGGGGGCTGGAAAAAAATAAAAAGGAAGATATTGGCAGGTCTGACAATAGGCCTATGATGTCAATATCCCTAGTGACTGGGAGTGGGATTTTTTTTTCGTTAAGCTTCTATGAGGCTTAATTTTAATTGTAGCGACTCTCCTAATTCTTCTATGTGGCTTCTGGTCTCTGTGATTTTTATCTTAGCTTGTTTATGGATGTGTCATAATTCTGACTACTTCAAATCCTTTCTGGAAAATAGACGGTAGTGGTAGTAGTGGGTGTCAAATTATAAGTAAACTGGAAAAGAGAAGTCATCCAGAAAAATCCTGTATCCATGAGAGAAGAACACCACATTCATCATCTGTGAGAAATGGCCATTGATCTTGGTTGAAATCTTTAAGTGACAGTAGCTCACCTCTTTAAAATGTGACTCATTCCATTATAGGCTGCTCTCATTGTATAAAGTTCTTCCTCTTATTGAAACAAAATTAGCTTCCTGGTAACATTTTTCTATTGATCTGCTTTCCTTTGATCATGTTAAAGTATTTTGCCTCCCAGCATTTATTAGTTACTAGTGTTGCATCACAAATTATCCCCAAACTTAGCTGCTTAAATACCAGACACAGATGGTATGAAATACACAGCTTCAGAGGGTCAGAAATCCAAGAGCAAATTACCCGGACAATTCTAGCTCAGGGCCTCACATGAGTCTATGGTTGAGCTGTCCACTGGTGGGGATACGGTCATCTGTTTGACTGAAGCTGGAGGCTTTGCTTCCAAGATGACCCCATCATATGGTTGTTGGCTAGAAGGCTCAGTTCCTTGTCATGTGACTCTCTCCATAGGACTGCTCAAGTGTTCTCACGACACAGCAGCTGGCTTCCCCCAGTAATCCAAGAGAGCAAGGAAAAGCATCAGTGTTTTTAGTACCTAATATGGTCACCACCATAGTTTCTGCTGTATTCTATCAGTAGAAATAAGTTGCTAACTGCAGCCCAACTCAAGGGAAGGGGAATCAAGCTCTGCCTCTTTAAAACAAATAACCTCTTTCGATATTCTCTATTTGGTGAGATGTTATTCTTACGCTTCCATTTAATTCTTTAGACATGGTTTCCTTCGTTGCTTTAAACATATCTATAATAGTCAATTGAAAGTCTTTATATAGTAAGCCCAACATCTAGGCTTCCTCAGGGACAATTTCTACTGACTGTTTTCTTTCCTGTGTGTGAGCCATACTTTCCTGTTTCTTTGTGTGTCTCATAATTTGTTATGGTTGTTGAAAATTAGACATTAGAAGCACCTGGGTGGCTCAGTTATTTGAGGGCCTGACTCTTGATTTCAGCTCAGGTCATGATGCCAGGGTCGTGGGATTGAGCCCCGTGTCAGGCTCTGTGCTGGGCATGAAGCCTCCTTGGGATTCTCTCTCTCTCTCTCTCTCTCTCTCTCTGCTTCTGCCCCTCTCCCCTACTCGTGCTCTCTCTCTTGCTTGCTAATAAAAAAAAAAAGAAAGAAAACTAGACATTAAAAAGTTTCCTGGAGACTTGTCACATACCAACCATAATATTCACACTTTTAAACTGTACAATGCCATGTGCAGTATATTCACAAAGGTATACAACTATCAACACTATCTAATTCCAGAACATTATCATTACCCTAAAAAGAAACTTCGTACCCACTGAAAACTGGACCTTTAAAATAATATAATGTGGTGATTCTAGAAATCAGATTCCTTCCTCCACCAGGGTTGTTGTTGCTGTTTGTTATTGTTCATTTGTTCAGTAACTTTCCTGGACAAATTCCACAGATATGTATTCCCTCTCATGTGTGACCACGAAAGTCTGTGTTCAATTAACCTAATGGTCAACTAATGACTGAAGAGAGATTTCCATAAATGCTTTGAACCAATTAGTCTCCAGCCTTTCCCAAGAGGCACTCTGTGTGTGTGTGTGTGTGTGTGTGTGTGTGTGTGTGTCCCAGGCACTCTGGGACATGCTTCCAATTCTCCTGAAGTTTATAACTTCCTGCTTGTATAGGTTCTCAAGGTCAGGCAGTGGTGAGAAATGGTGACGTAAGGTCTCTCTTATGTCTTTCCTCACAGCTCTCACAGTCCTGCACGTGTGTGTGGCCTTCCAGATCCTGTGGTACTGTGGGAGTTTTTCAGAGCTCCCTATGAACATCTCATTTCTGAGAACTTCCTCTTAAATTACTGGCCAGGCTCTTGTTGGCCCCAACTGGTATCCAACCTCAGGCCATCACAACACTAAACAATTGCGATTTATTGTTTTTGACAATGCCCTAGGGATTAGGTTCCTTCCTCCTCCTTGCCCCCAGTGGACACTGAATCAGCTCAAATAATGACAATGTCCTATGAATAGCGCTTTCCGTGGAGCCGTAACATGGCTAAAAGAGTGACAACTCTAAGCAGAAGGGCTTCTTGAGGGGCTCCAAACCCAATCCACCCTCCAGTGGTGGTAAGGCTGCTTATTCTCACAGCTACCATGATTTTGAAGCTGCTGTTTTTCACAACTGCAGAGCGAGGGTGAGGGGGCAAGTGAAAACGCTACAATATTTGCTGTTCTTCTCAAGATATGGCATCTTTTCTTAAATAAGTGCTCCTCGGTTTGCGGGAGGCCTTTGGTTAATTTCCACCCTTTGGAAAAGTTGATTTTGACAATTTTTACAAGCAGTCTCACTGCTTTTACGGAAGGATGAATTTCAGAAGTTCTTACTCCACTATTCTCCAAGTCTCCAGGGTCCACCTCTTGAAGGGAAGAGGACCAGAGAATCTGTGGACAGGTTTAAAACCACCACATGGCATCTACACTCAGAACTCAAATCCAAAGTCTCACCTGCCAACCTGGCAGCGCACGCCCATCTGTGAGCGTTTGCGAGCTGTGGCAATGGAACTGAAGTGGAGAAGGGGGAGGCCTGTCTTTTTGGTGACTACTTTTCTTACAGCTGCACCAGAGGCTTTTCCAGGGTAGCCTGCCCTCTCTTGGGCCTCTTGGAGAGCCTGTGCCCTCTGTTACCACCTGTTAGCCTTACAAGGTGGGCAGGCATCTACATTCAAAGAAGCCTGCTGGAGGCTCTCCTGATATGAAGATAATCCAAGGTCAGCCCGGGTATCCACCTGTGATGAGAAGATCTGCCAGCCTCATCAAAAAGAACGAAATCTTGCCATTTGCAACTACGTGGATGGAACGAGAGGGTATCGTGCTAAGTGAAATTAGTGAGTCAGACAAAGACAAATATTATATGACTTCATGCATCTGAGGACTTTAAGATACAAAACAGATGAACATAAGGAAAGGGAAGCAACAATAATATAAAAACAGGGAGGAGACAAAGACATAAGAGACTCTTAAATATGGAGAATAAACAGAGGGTTATGGGAGGGCTTATGAGAGGGGGAATGAGTCAAATGGGTAAGGGGTATTAAGGAATCTACTCTTGAAATCATTGTTGCACTGCATGCTAACTAACTTGGATGTAAATTTTTTAAAAATTAATTTTTGTTTAATGTTTTTTTATTTTTGAGACAGAGAGAGACAGAGCATGAGTGGGGGAGGGGCAGAGAGAGAGGGAGACACAGAATCTGAAGCAGGCTCCAGGCTCCGAGCCATCAGCACAGAGCCCGACGCGGGGCTCGAACTCACAGACCGTGAGATCATGACCTGAGCCGAAGTTGGACGCTTAACCAACTGAGCCACTCAGGTGCCCCTAAAAAATTAATTTAAAAAATTAAAAAAAAATAAAGATCTGCCAGCCTCTTCGGACCTTCTCTCTGATGGGCTTTCCCAACAAGGTTGCTCAATGTACCTATTGATAGCTCTTCTTGCCTGGATGGTGTGCTACCAATTGGTGGCCATGTTCTCACCTTTGGGCAGCCCCTCTGGCACTTTTATGTAGTCCATTGTGTCCTGATTAAGAGTTTTTTATAATGTCTTTTATGCTGTCTTTAACACTAACAGAAGCAAGCCTCTTTGCTATTGGATAAATAAGGAATCATCCGAGCCTCCCTTCCCTGGGAGTATTTTCGAATTATAACTTAGGCCTGTACAATTGGCTCCTAAAGTAACTGCCTTCACAGTGGCCATTTATATATGATGTTCAGTGTGATACCTGATCAGTAGAAACTCCACCGTCTTGGCTGGGCTATGTTTCCAAGGCTGGTTACATCTTTTTCACAGTGAAGGGCCTTCCCAGGAAAGCCAGGGTAGGAACTTGTTGGAGGTAGACAGCATTGGTTTGTGTCACATATAAATGATGTCACAGGGGTTCTGTTTTGTTCTAATCCTCATTTTCTATGGAGAAGGAAGCTGAGACATTTTTCACTTTGCAATACACTCACAGGGAGGAACTGGCTTACAGTAGAGGGGCAGAAGGAGAATAACCAGCGTGTACATGCTGGACCTTGCCCTCTTGGCAATCCTGAATGAGGAAGTGTGACAGATTAAAGATGGCTGAAAATTCTTTGATATTCCTCCTATTGAGAGGTAAGATCTATTACTGGCCTATTACCTCTTGACCTTTGGAGTACGGCCAAAGTGATGGAAAGGTAGTTTCAGGGCTAGCTTTTGTTTGTTTGTTTTTTTTTTTTAATATTTACTTACTTAAAAAGAAAACTTTTTTAAATGTTTGTTTATTTTCGAGAAACAGAGAGAGAAAGATCACAAGTGAGGGAGGGCAGAGAGAGAGGGAGTCACAGAATCCAAAGCAGGCTTCAGGCTCTGAACTGTTAGTGCAGAGCCTAAGAGAGCCCAATGTGGGGCTCGAAGTCATGAATTATGAGATCATGACCTGAGCCGAAGTTAGACATTTAACCAACTGAGCACTACCCAGGTACCCCAATATTTATCTATTTTTAACAGAGAGAATGCAAGTGGGTGAAGGGCAGAGAGAGAGCAGGACAGAGGATCTGAAGAGGGCTTTGTGCTGACAGCAGAGAGTTTGATCTGGGGTTCAAACTCACGAATTGTGAGACCATGACCTGAGCTGAAGTAGGATGCTTAACCGACTGAGCCATCCAGGCACCCACAGGGCTACCTTTTAAAAGGACTAGCAGCTTCTGTTTTGGTGTCTTGGTGCCCTAAGTCATCTTGTAACAGGTCCAACTACCCTGCTGGAGAGCCACATGAGAGGCTCTGAGACAACGCAGGGAGGGAAAAGGACCCTTAGAGCCATTCCTGCCACCATGTCAGTCATGTGAGTAAAACCATCTTGAATGCCCCAGACTAGCCCACCTGACAACTCGATGCCACTCAGTGACCCTGGTAGATGCCACATGGAACAGAAGAGTTGCCCAGCTAATCTCTGCTCAAACTCTGGATTCAAAGGACCAGGAGGTATAGTACAGTGATTAAACTACTAGGTCGGGTTAGTTTTCGTTCAGCAGTATGTAACTGGAACAGCGAGCCAGTGCCCTTCTCTGAGAGTAGGCCTTAGGCTAAGCGAAGAACCAAGGCTTGACCCTGACTTTCCTGCAGCATCTAGATGGGGCCCTCACAGATCTTCTTAGGGTGCCTGGACTAAGGGGCCTGTCCTGTGCAGCACTGGATGGGGTTCCTAGCTGCCTGGTGGTGTGCAAGCCGGCCGTACTGAAGTAGATCCTCTCAGCGTATGGCATTTCTTGTTCTTATGATTAGCAAAGAAATATCTAGAAGAGAAGTTGTCGAGTCACGAACAGGAGCATTTGAACAGCTGCTTCGAATTTATCCACTCGCTCCCTCACTTCCGACTCTGCTTCTCCCCTCCCACGTGGTGTTCCCTGTCTCACTGACTGGCACACCACCCCCTCAGTTAACTCGCTGGAAACCCAGGAACCTTCCTTTGCTCCGTTACCACTTCGTCTTACTCACCCCCTCCCAGCCAACCAACGATCATGTCCTGTAATTCTATTCATTCTTCACCCTTCACCCCTACATTCATTCTAAAAAAGGTTCTTTTATTTATTTACTGATTTATTTTCTGTGTTGTAGATAGTATTGGTTGGCCAGGACTGCCATAACCGAACACCACAGACTGGGTGGCTTAAATAACAGAGATTTATGTTCTCACAGTCTGGAGGCTGGAAGTCCAAGACCAAGGTGCCAGCAGGGTGAATGTCTGTCGAGAAGT
This sequence comes from Paguma larvata, assembly GCA_030068075.1. Lineage (NCBI taxonomy): Eukaryota > Metazoa > Chordata > Mammalia > Carnivora > Viverridae > Paguma > Paguma larvata. Next base: position 84,692,017 of record CM057834.1, on the reverse strand, counting down.
GCAGATGGCCGCCTTCTCGCTGTGTCCTCGCGTGACCTCTTCTGTGAGAGTATATTCCTGGTGTCTCCTCTCTCCCTCTTTTTTAAATTTTTTTAATGTTTATTCATTTTTGAAGGAGAGAGAGACAGAAAATGCGCAGGGGAGGGGCAGAGAGAGAAGGAGACATAGAATCTGAAGCAGGTTCCAGCTTCCGAGCCATCGGCACAGAGCCCGATGTGGGGCTCAAACCACACACTGTGAGATCATGACCTGAGCTGAAGTCGGACACTTAACCAACGGAGCTACCCAGGTGCCCTCTTCTCTTTATTATTTTTTAAAATTTAAATCCAAATTAGCTAACATATAGTGTAAAAAATGTTTCTTGGTCATCTACTATGTTCCAGGGACTGGTCTTGGTATTGGAAATCCAGAGAACAAAAGATACAAACACCCCAGCCCTCATAAAATGTATATTTCAGTTGGTAAAGATAAAAAATTAACTAACAAATAAATTCTATAGGATGTCAGATGGTGATAAATGGCCCGGAGAAAAATTAAGCAGAGAAGGGTGAAAAGGTATGGGAGAGAGGCTGCTGTTTTAAACACGTAATCAGTAAGGGACTCAGGTGAAATCCAAGCAGAGACTGGAAAGAGGTAAGGGAGTCATCATGCTTGTTTTTCTTTTCTTTTATTTATCTATTTATTTATTTTGGGAAAGAGAGAGAGTACAGGTGGAGGAGGGGGGAGAGAAAGAGAGAGAGACAGAGAGAGAGAGAGAGAAAGAATCCCAAGTAGGCTCTGCACAGTCAGTGCACAGAGCCTGATGTGGGGCTCGAATCCATGAAATCGTCGTATCATGACCTGTGCTTGAGTCGGATGCTTAAGCGACTGAGCCACCCAGGTGCCCCGGGAGCTATCATGCTTTTAAATACCTGCCGAAACTGTCCTCTTCTGTCCACCCGTACTGCCACCATCCTAGTTCAAGCCACCACCATCTTTCTCCTAGATTATTACTAGTCTCCCTGCCATCCACCTTCGAATTTATTATCCATCTTTCTCCAGGTGGATATTTCCCAAGTCAAAACCTGATCCCACTCTCTTGCCTAAAACCCCTTAGTGGTTACCCTAAACTCCTCGAGGTAAAAACTAAAAATTCATTTATATCTCCAACAAGCCCCCAAGGCCTTCTCCAACCTTTTATCCCCGAGTGCCCCTGGATAGCCATAGCTACTTGTAGTTCCTTCGATGAGCATGGCGCGGAACTTTTAGAAACCTTCTTAAGCTCCTCCCTTCTCATTCCATCAGGAAAATAACAGGCCTCTTTGTTGTTGCTGCTGTTGATTCTTTTTTATTTGGATTCGAGATGCATTTTAGAGAGCCTGGCTCCCTTTAAAAGAGTCATTCATTCAGAAAGGGTAGGTTTTGGGGGCAGGATGAAACTTCCTAATCAGTAAGGTAAGAGCTAATCATGCAAATAAGGGATGTCTGTAGCTTAACTAAGTCAGGGGTGGTAGCTATACATTATTAATAAGCTGGTGCACGGCCCTGGGTATTAATAGCAAAAGGTAGATGGTGTGATAAGGGTACAAAGTTCTATATCCTTCGAGACGGAGCCAGTTTGTAGTAGCAACAGGGGTTAGCTTTGGGGGTTCTGTGTACGAGTTCATGGGGTCTCTGGACCAGGCTTTGTGATTGTGGGGTGGAGTGCTCAGTGGGTCAGAGAAGTGCCACGTGACTGGGACTGAGCCTGGCTTTGTGTGTGTGTGTGTGTGTGTGTGTGTGTGTGTGTGTGTAGTGGGGGGGGAACCTAGTCAGTGCCCTTGTGCTCTGAAGCAGGCTGGGACTAGACCCTGAGTCCTGCCTTACAAATTCAAGTTGTATGTCCCATGGTCGCGCGGACCACTTAATGCAGAGCCATGTCCACAGCCAGGAAGAAGACAATTACATGCCCTGATGTGTGGCATTGGAGGGCGGGATATTAATGAGGGGCAGGAGAGCCCGAGCGTGCGAGGGGTTAGAAGTGGGTGGCGAAATGTGTTCCAGGTGTGTGCTTGGCTGGTAAGACTTTATAGGCTTTACCACCCTTTCATGAATGAGCTTAAAAATGAGTACACCCGGACATACCGCTATGCAACTGGACTCTAGGACCTGGAAACCCTATAACCAACCGAGAACTCTGTCTCCAGATGGGACTAGAAGGTGAGTCTGACATTGTTGTGTCTGCCTTGGAATGAGTGTTGTAGTAACGGTGGTGGTTGGAGAGGAGGGACAGAGAGTGGGGAATTCCAGAGCCTGTTGAAAGATGACTTTTATTCTTGCTAATGAGGTTGCTAACAAACGTTGCCTGTGGCCCGCTTCCTTTGTCACGCACTACCCGCCAGCCAAGTTGTGGGGATATATGGCTCTTCCTTACTTCCTGTGGTTGCAGGCTCTACTGATGTTTACCCAAGTAACCTGACAAATACGGACGTCAGATTGGCTTAGATACACGCTGTGGTCTTAATGGTTGTGTTCTCCTAAAATTTATCTGTTAGAATCCTAATCCCCAACGTGATGGTGTCAGGAGGTGGGGCCTTTGGGATGCACTTCGGTCATGAAGGCGGGGCTCTCGTGAGTGGGATTAGTGCCCTTAAAAAAGAGACTGCAGAGAGCTTCCTGACACCTTCTAGCCCGTGAGGACACAGTGGGAAGTCGCCTTCTAGGAACCGGAAAGTGGGCTCTCTTGCTAGACACCCAATCTGCCAGTGCGTTGATCTTAGACTTCCCAGAATTGTGGGAAATGAATTTCTGTTGCTTGTCATCTACCTAGTTTCTGGTACTTTATTACAGCAGGCGGAACGGACTAAGACAATCAGTCCTCAGTGGAGGGATGGGGCGCAGGGCAAATTACATAGATATTCTTACTTCCCTTTGGAACTCTGAGTCGGGTCTGGGACAGCACGTGACCCTCTCTGGGGGCTGCTGGGGCAGGACGTGGGCCACGACTATCTCTATCTAGGAGACACGGAAATAAAAATTCAAGCAAGTGATTAGAGTTAATAAACCTGCAAAACGTAAGCCTTTCTATAACCCCTGTGAAAACAGTTTAATGCTTGCTATCTTGCAGATGAGAGAACTGCAGCTCTGTAAGTACCAAAAGGCCCAGTACCTTGTGTTTTATTAGTCCTTAGAACTGGCTGAGTTCATAGCATTTCAGTGTTGTGTTTCTTCATTTTAAAATCGCAACTCCAGATCTCCTTCAAAGTCATTAACAGTTACTTCCACTGGGACACCAGAGCAATACAAGGAACTCTGAGCTGTGAAAGAAGACGGTAGAAAAACAGAAAAAAATAGATTTTTTTCTGCCAGTCTTCTTCAGGTTTTTTTGGTGAGTGGATCTGGGTTACCAGAGGGTAAAAACTCAGTTTTAGGGACTCGTATTGAATCAAAGCTTCCGAAGTAAAAAGGGCTGGTCTGGTAAGATGATTAGACCTCAGAGAAAATTTAGGAGCAGAGGCGTGTGGCCTCTCGGTCGGGCATGTTCAAGCTTTAAAACAGGTAATCATAGAGCTCTATTTTTCTCTGTATGTATCGGATGTGCACAGAAGCTGTCCTATGAATAGTTAGAAACACTGTACCAAGGCCCGTGCATATAGCCCACTAATACTAGGAGTATCAGCAGTTCAAGGAAGGGGGAAGAAAAAGTAAAAGACATTAAATAAAATGGGCGGCTCCAGGGTCACTCCTTGACTGGACACCACATCCCTGTGGCTTCTACGTCTAACACAAACGTGCTGATGGAGGACGTGATGTTGGCAAGGCTGTCTCTTCTCGCCCGAGCCTCTAAATTTGGCTTCCGTTCCCATCACTCCACTCAGATAGTTCTCTTTGATGCTAGTCGTTTCACCCTGTTTTAGAAGTCCTTTGCTGTTTCTGCTCTCATCGTGGGCAGGCTCTGTGTTGGGTGACCCAGTCAGGATAGGCCAGGTGATGCTGCAGGAACAAACAGCCCCTGAGTTTCGACAGCTCACGACAAGGATTCACTCTATGCTTCCACCACATATCTGCTGTAGGCCAGCTGGGGCTCGGCTCTGCGTCGGCCTCCTCCTGGGACCCAAACACGCTGAATGGCTATTGTCTGGGACCTTCCTGGATGTTGTGGCAGTGGGGGCAGTGAGCTCTGGAGGGTCGCACACAGTTAATTAAATGCCTTGGAAAATGACGCATTTCTACTCACAACTCATTAGCCACCTAATCACATCATCCCACGCAAACCCAACGGGGCCAGGAAATGCAATCCTATTGTATTTCTGGAAGGTGGAGAGCAGGGAATCAGGTACTCGGCCCTGTTCTTTCCATGTGACCCTGTCATGTCTTTGAAGGCAGGGCCTTGCCTTCTACCGCTGTACTTGGTAGCTTAACAGTGTGGGACATATTTGGGTTCCCTGGAAGTCACTAAGTGTCCCCACTTTCCTCTCTCGGAGCTTCTTATTTGACCACTCAGGAAAGTGGAATGGTGGGGACAAAGGCTGTCTCAAGGGTGTTCCAACTTTTACGAATCCACAACAGGTGTGTTACTGAGGAGCCGAGGTCATCGCTCCGCCCCAAATTAGAATGAAAGGAACATCCCCTTCCTCTACCACCTAAGAGGAGGATTATCGGAGGACTCCTCTGGAAGCCCAGGCTCTCTTTACCCCCAGATGTCTGGTTAATAAACTTCCTGTTTCAGGGCCGAGAAAGAAGAAAGAGGGTATGGGAGAGAGTCACTTGGGCAACTCCCTTAACCAGGTTGCTGTTTTGAAAGGTCCAGGACCTCCCAGCGGTGGAAAGGAAGACAGAGTTTGGCATTTGGAGCCAAGAAGGGAGAACCGTCCCACCTGGAGCGTTGGTCCCCAAAGCTGGGAAGAGACGGCGGCCATGGTTTCTATGCCGCTGCACCTGCGGCTGGCTTACAGAGCCTCTGGCAGGCAGGACCTTGCCGGGGTGGGGGGGGGTTGGGGGGGATGACTGCGGGGCATGTGGAGACTGGACGCTGGCTTGGAGGCCTCCCCCCCACCCCGGATGAAGCCTGGGGACACAAGACAGGACTTCCACATCTAGAGCAGCAGAGGGCGTCCAGGGCAGGGGCCAAGTGAGGACACAGATGACGACACTGTCTTCACCCCCATTTTCCTGATGGGCTTTAGCAGGGCAACATCGACACAGCGCAAAAGGAAGGGGGTCTCTTCCCTCCGTTCCCCTCACCAGGAAACCACCAAAAATTACTGCAGTTAAGGTTTGTGTTGAGAATAGTAAGTGGGAGCTCAGAGCTAGGTTCGATTTTGAGAGAGAGAGAAAAAAAGACATATTCTCACCTGAATTTCGTAGATCAATCTGTGATCTTACTTTAGAGATCCTTGACCTGACAGTGCTCAGCACACGCCGGAAGAGTAACTGCAAACTCAAATCCCAGGCAGCAGGCCTTCCCGTCCTTAAGGCCTGGTCCCTAAAGGGTAGTGGAGCCTTCCTGAGTTTAATGAGATGCACATAAGACATCGGCAGGCACGGAGATGCAAATTCCCTAGTCTGAAAAAGGGAAGCAGGCCCGAGGAAGCGGACAGCCAGGGCGGATGTCCTATGTTGGAAAGGGGGCTGCAACAAGGGAGTACCGAAGTCAGAACTACTGCTGTGTGGGGGCTCCTGCTTCCGACCACAACAAGCAGCAACCTGCCCGCCCCCCTCTCCCCGAGCACCCCAGGCCTTTCTGACAAGCTCTGTCAAGGTGGCCGCACTCCTATGCCACATCCACGGAGGAGGTCTTCTGATATTGGGTCAATACCTCCTCCAAAAAACCCACAAAATAATATTATTCTCACTAGAATATTATTATTTATGATGCACATGTGATATTTATTATATGCTAGGCACCTCTTTTACTTTATTCAGCAACAGTGTGGGATAGGAGCTATTATTATTATTTTGATCCCATTTCACAGACGAGGAAACTGACACCTAGGGTGCTTAAGAGCTTATACCACAGCAAACCACTTATATGAGGCCGAGGTGACATTCTGAGCCAACGTACCGAGGATTCTAAAACCAGAGCATTTGGCCTCCACCCTGCTGGCGCTCCAGCCTTGGGTCCAGGTGTGGGTCACCTTTGACCTCTAGCTGGCCGGGCTCAGCCCCCACACCGAATGTTCTTGTTTCCAAGAGTTTCGTAGATATATTGGCCACGGTGAGCGAAGGAGCGGCAGAGGAGAGTGGGGAAAGGCAGCCCCAAATTCAGTCCTCCAGGAGCGCCAGGAGAGGACCCAGCCGGTGAAGGTGTTAAACTACCAGAGAATGTCACTTGGAGCTCAAATACAGCACGTGCGGGTCCCTTCTTTGCCCCAAGGGATGAGAAGAGAGGGGCTCCAAGCCTGAACTCTTGGTGTTGGCGTCTGTCTGGGCCACGTCTTAAGGTCGGCCTGGGTTTCTTCCGCAAAGTAGGGATGCTAATAGTAACGATCTCGGAGGATTTTTCGAGGATTAAATGGAATAACGTGGTCAAGCATTCAGCACAGCATCTGACACATATCAAGTGCTCAGTAAACGATCCCGAAAATAACATAACAGCAACCGTCAGAGTAATACCAGGTGCTGTTTTCCTGGGGTTTTGCTGGCAGCAAATAAATCCTAGTGAAAGAAAGCTCGGCCCTGCTTAGATACATAAATTCGGGCCGAAGAGACTGCCAATTTCTCTCCTCCTCCAGCATGTATTGCAAAGTCAGCAGGAATCTGAGGCCACGTTTGTAACAGGGAGCGACGCTCACCTAGCAGCTCCTAACCTCATTTTTCCCCAGCTGTATGTACATACACCAGTTATATATACATGCTGAAAAAATACACGTGCGGCTTTTACAGGTCACCGCATTCCCGGGGTCCCAGGGGCTCCTGCTCCAGGTGTGCAAATGTCCCGGCACCGTTTTTAATTGCGGACACAAGTCTTTGGCAGGTACGTCAGAGCAGGTCCTCGCATGGTGCACGTTTCCTCCTACTCCCGGCCTCGCCCCGTTAGCGGATTCTTCTCTGCCTGTTTTCCTCCGAGTTCACTTTTGAGGAAATCTCCAGCTCCGTTCCGGGGCCTTTGGCATCTCATTACGCCCGTGATAATTAGCTAGATCTCATTACCGCCCGGCCCAGCTGGAAAAGGACTCGTCGTTTTCAGGTGTGAACCTGTGGTGTGCCTCTTACCACACCTCTTCAAAATTCCAGGCAGGCTGCCCGCCTCAGCCAAATTAGGACAACTCCTTCCAGCTGTGTACACTTCATTACGACTTCCGTTTCAGGAAGAGATTCTGCTGTATTTCACATCTGGTCACACGCTTATTAATTATGTACTTCGTATAACAACCATGCCTAATTAGGACAGAGCCGAGACCTTTGCTGAGCCGAGACTTTGTTTTCTCCTCCTTGGTACCTCATTACCCTCCCTCCAAATGATGTCCAATTTGTGTAACATCCCTGCCGCATTAAGACAATTGCTCTCAGGTGTGTGCATTTGGGCACACGCTCTGCTTTTTCAAGCACAGTGTCGGTGATCAGGAACACCCCTGGTTTTCCTATCACCTCCTGCTACAAGGATAGCCACTTGGCTGGACTTCTCATCATATTTGCCTCCAGTGGAGTGGAGTTCGGCTAGGGCTGATGGAGACCGGATACCCTCTGGCTTTTACCATGAAATTTCTGTGCCCTGGTGCTGGGGAGGCAGCCCCAGCTATGTTCCAGAGAGAGCATCCGGAACGCAACGGTTCACGGAACCCACTGAGGCAGGAATCCATTTCTTCCATCAACCGGTGGCTCTGGCAGCCAGGGAGGGCACAGTGAATAGTGAGACACAGTTCTGAGCTTCCAGAAAGGCAAAACTCACAAGAGACCAGCAGAGGGCCAGGCTGAAGACTTCAGTCCTCAATCCTCTGAGATGCCTTCTCTAAGTGACAGGATGGTCTTGGTGGATGGAATGGCCGATATAAACTCTGGGGAGGGCAAGGTCAGAGTGGAAGTGGAAGTTCATGTCACAAGGGACTGCCTCTCTAGCTTGCCACTACGTGAATCCCATTGTCACCTGAGTTCTAATGGGGAATTACATCTTTTTGACTGAATGAAGGCAGTAGTGCTAAGACATTCGTGGATATGACTTGACAGGAAGATCGTTGGGTTTGGTAGCCAATTCAATTTGGCTGTATTGGAGTTTTTCTCCCCAAGCTATTTGAAACATACATTACTGATGGTCAGGCTGAGAAAACTCTCAGGCAAGAAGAGGGGCTGGGGCTTCGGTGGAAGAAGTCACTCCATCTACATCCATTCGACCATCCCCTGAATGGGTCGCGGGTTGTCCTTGACCTGTTAAAAATGTTTCTACCAAGAAATCTGTGCCTTGAATGTCTTGGACAAAGAGGCATCGATCATTTTTTCTGGGCAGAATGGACATTTTTCAATCTTATCATTATTGGAAGAAAAGCAGGGGTTCTCCTTTTTCTAAATGCTCCCCCGCAGCAGCCCATTGGCCACCTTCCTGCTGGTTCTCAGTGTTCTCGGCATCTCTCCTCCCTCCAAACCCACGCCCCTTTCCACATCCACCGAAGCCCCCCCTAAGTACTCGCCAGTTGCACTCCTAGCTCTTCAGGTATCCCTGGAAGCACCCCAAGGGTCTTTACCTAGAGCGGAAGAAGGAGGAGAAGAGGGACAGAAGCCACGCTGGGAAGCCGTGGCCACTGAGAGGAGGCCTCCAAACCGAGGAGGTCGGCTCTGGGTTCCCTCATCTCCCTTCTCCCACCCCTGCTTCTACGATAGACTACTTTTCTACGATGTTGTTTAGAAGTGGGGTATTCTTCCTTGGTTGTCTCCTACATGGGTTCAACTTCTTTCCCACCAGGTCTCTGAAGCACACAGATTTGCAGAATTCCTTCCAGAACCCTCCGGAAGACCATCTTCTGGCTGCCTGCTGAATTCCCACCGTCAGCCCTGACTTCTAACTTAGCCCTGAGTGCATGCCCCATCGGGGTCTTGGTTAGAGTCCAGGGCCCGTACTCTGTCTTAAAGGTAGACAACAAGGTGTCGTCCCTCATTTTCTACCATCTGCTGCTCTGCCTGGCAGCCTCTGGCACATATTAGGCCCTGAGGGAAGGTTCGCTGAATAAAGAAGACAAGAAAGACAACGCACAACATTTCAGGCCTCTCAAAACATTTTTTAATTTTCTGCTTTTCCTACCAAGACCAAAGCTGAACAAACAGGTGGACAATTCTGGGCCATCACAATGTGAGGCATGACCGTGTATGGCCAGAGTCCTTCCTGCTCTCTGCTCCACGTGTTTCCAAGGTGTGTCCCAGTTGGTGAGTGCATTGCTTTCTCCTGTGACATATCAACCATGGGTATCAGGAGTGCTTGGAGACGTGGGGGCCATGGTGGGGTCCAGGATGCCAGGAGCAGTGAGCGCCCACACCCCCCGGGAGCACTTTAGAAATGGACTCAGCTGTGGGTGCACAGAAGACAAATATCATGCTGCCTCATCTTCCGTGCACTCAGCTGAGTGGACCGGGCCTCCTTCCTAAGGTGAGAAAGACCTCGGCAGGGCTCATATTGAGAGCAAGTAAAGCATCTAAGAATCACTTACATCCAAACAGTGCTTAACTGGGAATACAAGTTCTCCACCCATTATTTTCTCTTGGAAAGTAGAGCGAAAAAAATCAAGAAGAGGGTTGGATCGCCTTTCAACCTTCCATTGTTGTTGTTAATTTGACGGCTCTTGGTTCTGATGCAGCAGAAATAAGAATGAAACGGCGGTCCACTGACTAGGACCTGTGTACAAGCTGCTGCGCAGAAGGCTGTCTCAGGGACTGAGATAAACGAACTTTCTCGCCTGGCCCTGAAGAGGTCTTGTCTGGGTTAGGAGAGCTTGTTGAAAACCACAGCCAGCTTCGAGAAGCCACTGATTTGATCTGGGCCATAGAGATAGAAAGCAACGCACATACGCTTATTTTGCCGAATTGTAAACCGACAAGGTCAGGAGAGTAAAAATCTACTGAAAGGAGCGAGGATGACTGAGTAAACGAAAATGACCACCCCTCCCCACCCCCACCCGCACCCCTCCCCCAGAAGTGCACCCAATTAAACCGTAGTTATTTTCTTATCCTTGGTGGCTTGCTTGATGGCGGCCTGCTCGCAGATGATCTCCTTGAGCCGCTGCAGCCTCATGTTCTGGGTGGTCTGGTCGCCCACCCCGGTCTGACTGCGGTGGAGCAAGGTCAGGGCGTGGATGTACTCCAGCTCCGTGTACTTCACGCCCTGGTCCACCACCAGGTTCAGGAGCTCGTCGGCCGTGTTGTATAACATCTCGTAATACTGCCTGAGAAAACAGGACGGAACACGGCTCATCATCTCCACTGTCGACCACTTCTGTGGTTTTAGTGGCAATGGATACGCTTATTCGTGTAAATTACTCATTCGACAAACATTTATTGAACTGGACATTGCTGTTCTAGGCCCTCTGAAGATAATGGGGAACCAGGCAAAGATGTTCTCTGCCCTCCTGGACCTCACTGGAGCTTTCTTCATGACATTATGTCCAAATGAAGAGTCGGGGAGACCTCACATCTTTCAGGGTCTCCGTTCGCTTGAGATTTCCCCTGATGTTACATTTCCCTAGCAAGATCCAAAGAAAAAGAAGTAGGGGTGGAAACCAAAGGAAGAGAAATAATCACCTGGCGGGCATTGCAAAAACCATTTTTGTCTCGTTCAGTCCCTCATCCATCCGCTTACTCACCAGAGGTTCTGTGTAATGTATGCTTTTCTCCTCCGCAAGGTGGGATACAAATACCTTTTGGAGTTATTGGAAGAATTAATTCATCCATACAAAGCACGTGGAATGGTGTCCACCAAACATACATGCTCCATACATATTAGCTATTATTATTAGAAATAATAATGTATTAATAAAGTCATGATAGTAATGGAAGTATATAATGATGAGCAAGGCATGGCGTCTTTCCTCAAATAGCTCAGAGATGGGTTGGAAAGATAATGAGAGGTAGAGAGAGAATGATTGTGTTTCTGTCAGGCAAAGTGAATTTCCATGTACCGTGTCCTTTATTCTTCACTACACCTACGGGGCTATTGCTCCCTTTTTTCCAAAAAGGAAACGGAAACACGGCAAAGTTACGGGACTCGCCTAACGTCGCAGAGAAGAGAGGGGTTCTGGGAGGATATGCGCCTGTTTCTCACTCTCGGTCCAACGCTCCTTGTTCACAGAAGAAAGACAAGAACAACGTTCCAATTGACACAAGGGAAGGATAAATGTTAAGAATTTATAACGGAGGAAGGAGAAATCCCACCATGTTGAGAGGAAGGGGAAGGACCAAGGAAGACTTCATATGGGGTAGAACGTTGTCAGGCACGGCTGCCGGGAAGGAAATTCGAGATTCAGGGAAAAGAGAAGAGCAGAAGCAAAGACTCCTCCTGGGAAGAGGCCTCTCGATAGCCTGGGATGGCTGCTAAAAAGCAGAGTTTTGGGAGAAGGCAGCTGGAGCCACAAGGGGGAATGTTTGATGATCAGGCTGGTTAAGAAAGAACCTTAGGGGAGCCTGGGTGGCTCAGTCGGTTAAGTGGTTGACTTCAACTCAGGTCATGATCTCATGGTCTGTGAGTTCGAGCCCCACGTCGGGCTCTGTGCTGACGGCTCAGAGCCTGAAGCCAGCTTCAGATTCTGTGTCTCCCTCTCTCTCTGCCCTTCCCTTGCTCATGCTCTGTCTCTATGTCTCTCAAAAATAAAAATAAAATAAAAACGCTAAAAAAAAAAAGTTTAAAAAAAAAAAAGAAAGAAGCTTAGACCTAGTCAGGGCAATAAAGGACCTCTCTCCCTCAGCTCTCCAGGTTGTGTTGGGAGCAGAAGCACCATCCAAGTTGTGCTTCTGGAAGAAAAATGTGACAGCGGGTACACAGAACGGTCTGGGAAGGGATCGGCTATACTTCTAGCAAAAAGTTGAGGACTCAAGATCCATTGGCTGCAAGGCCATTGGCCTGGGTGGAGGGGAGAAGAGTAGTGTCTCTAGACACTAGAGAAACATGCATCACAGTGAGTCTCCAATAATGCAGAGAGAGGATGGGGAGGTGGGGGTCAGGAAAGGGGAAGGCAGCCAACTCACCAAGTCTACACTGAGGCTCGGACTTACACAGCTACTACCAGTTACCCAGGAGGTAAAGCCGAGCGCAGCCTCTGCGCCAAGCAATGCCACCGCAGCTCGTTAGGCAAAGGACAGAGGAGCCTTCCCAGGCACGGTTTACTTCCTTCTTTCTGACAGGGAAACGCAGCGTTGCCTCAGTGGAGGGGCGGACCAAGGCAGAAGGCCAAGGCAATTCTAGAGATGAAGGGATCTTACAGATCTACCGGGATCGTTGGCTTTGAGCCTTGAATTTGTTTCTTGTCCGCCAAGAACATCTTGATAAAAAGAACACCCGGTGGGAGGAGTAAGCCGTCCTTCTAGTGAGGAGGACATTCTAGGAGCTCGTAATTTCAAGAATATTTTATACATTTTTGCTACGATGGGAATGTGGTCCGTAAGGGTGTCTTTTCACGTGGCTAGTTCCTTTTCCTGCTCTGCTAAACCTCCTTTTCTGATTAACACGTTAAAAAAAAAAAGAATACCCTTTTGTGACTATTTCCTAAATAGTGCAGGAGTGGTAAGTGCTCGTCTTATTTTGGCAGGTTTACCAATGACTGTATGCAGCCAACGGTCTGACATCCTTGTGTAGCGGGTCCTCTTGGGGCTAATTTTCTGTCAACAATTGTTCACTTTAACCTCCTGGAACCACATATTTGGAAATCCTTGGTCAAAGGTAACCTTGAAAATAGACCGAGGTGTTTCTAATCGGAGAGGCAAATTAACTCTAACCTGCAGACTTCTGGGAGCTCAATATCCGATACAGTGAGGAACTTTTCAGAAGCTTCTGTTCAGCATAAAACCCGTGTGAACCACCCCCACCCCACAACACATCTGTTGTAACTTAAAAATACTATTTTTAAGAAAAGCTTGATGCTGTAGGAAGACACGTCGTATTTTTCCTATGGCTCCGCGTGTCCCTTGGAACGGTATGACTTCCTCCCTGACGCCAGCCCGTTTTGACAAATGAAGCCCTCTGTCACCTAATTCCGGTTCCCTTAGATGCTCCGGTGAGGGTGAGAGCTGCCCATTTAGGGGACTACCTGAGAACACATTTTAAAACTTGCTCAAGAAGAATACGTGTTTGGATCTAGACTTACCAAATGGAATGAGAGAGAATTTGGGGCTCGTGATTCTTTCAGAGCTAGAAGAGACTTGGTGGTTGCAGTTCTTAGCTGGTGGTTTTCCAACTTAGAAAGTGCTTGAGAGCTTATGAAAAGTGCAGATCCGCCCCTTCGGGATCCGCCCCAGCTACTGTGATTCCAAAGGTTCTGAACCGGCCAGGACTCTGAGCCCGAGTCTCTCTGGCGTGCGAACAGTTACAGAACCTTTGCCACCCCTCTCCTTGAGCCAAGGACCTAAAAATAGTAGGGATAGTGATGCTTCTTGCTGAGATTAAACCAAAAGAACTGGGTTTCTCTGTATCATGATGTTAATCTTTTCATCATTTGTCTTAAGAAGTAACACTGAGCCCGTCTAACCAGATAAAAGTGGATTTCTTTTGAAAAATCTGATGAATTGTTTCCAGGGATACTGGCTGGTTTTCTACAGAGACCACTGTTTCACGCTGGGAGCGAACAACCAAACAAAGATGCCTGGATTTCTAGTCCCGGATCCTTCAGTGTGATAAGTGACAAAGGGCGTGCCACTTAAGTCCTTAATGTTTCAGTATCCTCTGTGCAATGAAGACCTCTATAAATCCCAGAATGGCGTTCTGAAGTGGACTCAGAGACTAAAAGTGTCCTCAAGAGCCTCAGACGAACAGTGCCCCAGAATTGCAAAGCTGAGTTATTAAACAAAATCGACAGGTAACTGATGGTGTTTTTTCTGTAGTTAGGGGGAAAAAATTACCCATAACCACGATGATATATTAGATCATAAAGAAACATAAATATTTAAAGATGGAATGAAATGCATTCATCTTGCAGAAAGCACCCAGTAGCAAAGGCTACACTAAATCACCACGGCAACATTTGTAATTGGAGGTAGAGAAAGGGTGCTAAGGAGAAAATAGGAAAATGCCCCAAACTTTACAATTAGAATGGGCTTCCGTGATAAACACTGACAGGCTGCAATGAAATCATGTAACCCAATTGGGATAAATAATTCACCAGCACCTACTGAGGCCTCAGAAAATGAAGCTTGATCTTTACCATCAAGCAATACAACAGCGCCCCTGGCTTCCGGGCATCGTGTTTGTATTCGATATGCACTTAGCCGCCAGGAGGAGATCAGTGAACACACATTTGATTTAGGTCTTTTCTGGCTCACAGCGTGTACAGCAAGTCTCTTCACAGCCCCATAACATTTGGGGGCCAACTGCCAGATGTAGCCCAAACACCGTATTCTGGACACCGGAGCTCCGGGTCCGCCTGATGGATGGAACATTCTCTGAGGAGGTGGTTTCCTCCCGTGGTTGGTCTCTCTCTCTCTTTGCTGCACACTTTTGGGCAGCATTTCCCAAAGTGGCCTGAGCAGAGAGGGAGGCAGGTGGAGTGACAGGAGGGCAGCGGGGTGATGTCGCGCAGGCGGGTCTCCTGGACCCAGGCCAGAATATGACAACATTCGTACTTTGTTCTGGCGTAGGCAGGTTATTTTCTCATATCTTCCTCGTGTTCCCTTTTTCAATGGGCTGTGCCTGCGTTTTTTTCTTCTTCTTCTTATTTTATTTTAATGGTATTGAACTGCAACCCTTTCTCCCTACTGATTCCGTGGACGAATATTTATACAAGTAAGGATATGAAGGGCATGTTGGTAAGTTGAGCAGATCATCTTCTTCAAGTTTTAAAATGAAGTTTATTTTATCTTTCTCTGATTGGGAAATTAACATACATGTCATATAGACTATACAGACTAAACACAAAGGCAAAGTGGTTAAAAGAGGACTTCTATAATTCTATTATAAAGACATATCACATTTTCATTTTCCATATGTAAGTAATACTTTCCTGATTTCTCTATTATAGTAGAAATATTTGGGTTGACAGACCATTGGACACTTCATTTCTAATTTTAAAAAGTTTCTTTCCTAAGGCGCCTGGGTGGCTCAGTCAGTTAAGTGTTCGGCTTCCACTCAGGTCATGATGTTACAGTTTGCGGGTTCGAGCCCCGTGTTGGGCTCTGTGCTGACCACTCAGAGCCTGGAGTCTGCTTTGGATTCTCTCTGCCCCATGCCTGCTTGTGCTCTGTCTCTGTCTCTCAAAAATGAATAAATGTTAAAATTAAAAAAAAAACACACCAAAAAACAAAACAAAACAAAAAAACAAAGAAAAAACAAAACTTTCTTTCCTGAGGACGGACTTCCAAACCAGATTTAGTTACAGGTAGGTATACTGTTCCGGACTCTGGCAACGCTGACAAACCACTTTCTAAAAAAGTTGCATCAATTAGCTCACTACCAACAACATATGGCGGCACCAACTTCCTCATATTCTTTTAATATCCATGAAGTGAAACCATTTTTCACCGACTTCTGGTTTTTAGTGCACATAGGTCTAAACATATGTGTAACCAAACCGTATTGATATCTTTGCACATTCTGAGTATGAATGCTTTTCTTATTTAAGAGCTCTTCGGAAATTTCCATAAACAAGAAGCAAGGAGCATTCTAGTCTCACCCCTGGGAGGTTCTACCTCCCACTTTGCCACACTCACATCAAAGTTATCACCGCCTCTCTGACAGCTCTGGCAAACAAGTCTCGGCTCTGGTCTATGTAAATTGGGGGAAGGAAGTCCCAATAAAACCAGTCATTCCCACATAGCAACTGTCATTCTCGCAACCGTGGGTGGTCCACAAAGCCTGGGGGTGGGGGTGGGAAGAAGGTGCTGACTGGGGGCTGCCAGTCCTGGGGGAGAGCTCTGCCATCTGCCTCCCTTTACCGGGTGGGGTTCAGAGTGCTAAATCCCTCAACTAAAACTGTATTTGTCATGGATACACAGCCATGTCTCATGCCGGGTGTTAGAATCTGTCTCTCAACTGAGGTAATATCAATAATAATATCTAGCTTTTAGGTGCACTGGCATATTCAACCCTTTGCAGTAGGTACTGCAATCACCCACACCGCACGGATGAAGACAGGGAGCTAGAGTGAGTATGACTGATTTGTCTGTGGCCTCAAAACCAAGGACTCTGAACCCTGTACTCACTGCAAACCCATCATAATATTGGAAACTAAAAAGCAAAAGTACTAACTGCAAAGAATACCTGTATAGCGAATTTTAGTCATGATTTAAGTAATATGAACTAAATAAAATTCACATACTCAACTCTTCTGCTTTTCCTTGTAATGGAAGCAGCCAGTATTGCAGCGATTCAAAATTCATTTACAAACTTTGAAGTTATATTTGTTTTTTTTTTTTAAGTTTGTTTGTTTTGAGGGAGAGAGAGAGAGAGTGCGTGTGTATGAGCGGGGCAGGGGCAGAGAGAGAAGACAGAGAGAACCCCAAGCAGGCTCTGTGCTGTCAGCGTGGTGCTGGATGCGGGGCTCAATCCGATGCTTCCTGAGATCACAACCTGAGCCAATATCAAGAGCTGGATACTTAACCGACTGAGCCACCCAGGCGCCCCCGTAGATATATCTGAGTAACGGATTTGATCTGGGAATTCGGTGCTCTAAAACAAATAATGAAGTCGTGTCGTCAGGTTGGCATTCAAGAGAAAGGAGTTTTGGCATTTTCATTTTGTCACCCGTCTCTACGTCTCGCGTTTTGCCCCTCCAAGCAGGAAATGGACCAGGCGACCTTTCCTCCCCAAAGCTGGCTGCCCTTCTGATTCATGACTTCCTGGAAGAAGAGGGAGAATTAAGAAATTTCGTCGTGGGGCGCCTGGGTGGCTCAGTCGGTTAAGCATCTGACTTCGGCTCAGGTCATGATCTCACAGTTGACGAGTTCGAGCCCCGCATCGGGCTCTGGGCTCTGTGCTGACAGCTCAGAACCTGGAGCCTGCTTCCAATTCTGTGTCTCCCTCTGCCCCTCCCCCACTCACGCGTGCGCGCTCTCTCTGTCTCTCTGTCTCTCAAAACTGAATAAACATTAAAAAATTTAAAAAAAAAAAGAAATTTCGTCGTGAAGACTTTCTCCTCTAGTCCTTCCAGAGAGAATGATCGTGTTGATGTCAACAAGAGAATTTGGCTCTGAAGCTGACTTCTTAAATATAAGGTTTGAAGGAGGAAACTTTTACCTGAAGAGAACTTAGTATCGACAGTAGCCTCCCTCCCTCAATTCTTTTTAGGCAAGAAATGCAGCATTATGAGAACTTTAATAAAAAAAAAAAAACCCAGTAGTAGATGGGTCACTAAATTGTTGGGTAAAACATTCAACTCCTGTTTTCTCTGTTCACTTAATGGCATACATGGTAAGAGGCAGGGGAATGGAAAAAGAGAAAGAAAAGGAACTGAATAATCCATAAACTGGATAATCATCCCATAAATAATTAAGAGCTAGTTACAGAGGAAAGACCTAGAGAAGTAAATACTCAAGAGGTCAACTAAGCTCGGGTTCTGGTTCAGTCTTTCACTCCCCTCAAAGGAGCTGTGTGACCTGGGGCAAATGCCGATGGCTCTCTGGACCTCTGCTTCCCAGATGGAAAACAAAGAGGGTAGTACCGACGTTATTTAAGCAGTTTTGGATTTGAAAACCTTTCCAGCTCACGGGCTTCCATCAGAATTAGCTGATGCTGATTGTCCCTAAGCCGCAGGAGGCAAGATGCAGCAAGTGACTGATTCGGAAGCATTCCGAACGAGTGTAAACTTAGCTCCGATGTGTACTTTCCAGACCAATAATAAAATGGATGGTAATCCTGCGTGTCAGAAGAATAAATTAGTTTATTCAAAAATATAATATAATTGCTCTCATTTGTCTTCCCCTTCAAAGGAGCTTAGAGTTTATTACAGACATGATTGAAAATTCTAATTTGAAATAGGCGAAGTTATTTCCATCTCGGGCATGAGAAAACTCAGGTAGGGAAAAGCTAAATAATTTCTGGAGAGTTAGTGGCAGAATTCGATTTACGTTCTCTAGGGATAGGTTTTTTTGGGGTTTGTTTGTTTGTTTTTTTAAACATTCCTTACAACGGATTGTGTTCAGGGTTTTGTCCTGATCGGGGCATCCCAGGAGAAGTATGGTCCCTAGAAAGGACAGTGTAGAAATTCCCTCAGCTGGTGGCAGTAGAAAATCATTCAGGAGGCCGGGAGACCCTGAGAGCCTGCTGCGCTAAGGTTTGCACCGGCTTCGTCCATCGGTCATCTACCTACGTTTTCTTCGTACACACATCACTGCCTTCATCAACAGCCCCACGCGTCAACGGCAGTCGCCTATTGGCCTGGATCTGATAACCGCCGTGCTTCGGTAGCACCGGGGGGTGTCTCTCCGGAGGAGATGTTAAAAGCTAAAGTTGGCCGTGTTCCTTCTATTCAGGAACGTAGCCTCGGATTCTTGATGGTGGTTGCATGCTTTATTCCTCCTTGGAAAACACAACCATTCAGAACAAAGGGATTCCTCTGCGACCCATCAATTTTGACACCATGACTCTCTCCCAAGCTCCGTGATAGTCACTGAGACGGGAGGAAAATTTCTTCTCGCTCCCTCAGCTGAGAAATTTTGCTCCCCACCTTCGAACACCTTCCGAATTCATCATCTCTCTGGCTGAAATTTCCTCCTCTACGACTTAAGATTCATATGTCACTCTCCACTCCATCAGATAATTTTTTAAATTAAGTTTTCTACGGCAGGGCCGGAGGAAGATCAGCATTTTAAATTCGGTACAATTAAAACTGTGTCTCTTTGGTCTGGCACTGCCTGCGGTCAAACCCCATTTGTGTGAATAATTATTCAGCCCATTAAGAAGTCTGCTCAACTCCTTCTCCCATTTTGAAGGTTTTAATAAATATTGATCAAGCCCATTTCTGTTTGCACTTGCCAAGGCAATTCTGATGGATTCATCTTCTGATGTTATCAAATAATGAAATATGAAAGAGTGAATAGAATTACCCTCTTGTTCTGTGATTTTTTATTTAGGTCCTTCATTTTACTTTCATAATTGTGTTTGTCTCAGGCTCCTGTAAACGTTCTTTTGATTATCAAAAGGTGAATCCAGGTTAAGGAGAGCTATGCTGTGCCGAATATCACTTTAGAGGGTTTTTTCAATTTGAAAAAAAAATTTATCGACTATCAGAGGTTGAGAAAAGACGACAGCATTCTGTGCTTTGGTGGCCTCCACGCCACATACTGTTTACCAATTAGCACGAGACTCTTAAAGTGTAGATTATTTATACTTCCCGGATCAGCAATCCGGGAAACGGCTGCTGACACATGCAGAATAAAAATCATTCGGAGGCCCTCTGGCTTTTTCAGTTTTAAGCAATTATCAACGTTTCAATAAATAATGCAAAGGATTTCTTCAAAGGAAAATCTAGTATTATTATCACTAATAGTTAGGAAGCTCTCATAACATCTTAGAAGTGAATACAGGTGTGTCCCCTTATCCACAGTTCCACTTTCTGCGGTTGCAGTGACTCTGGTCAACCACAGTCCGGAAGCAGATGGCTCTCCTCCTGACGTGGCGTCCACAGCGGCCTAACGCTAGGTCACAACGTCTGTGTCGTTCACCTCACTTCCTCTCATCACGTAGGCAGAATGAGTTACCGTACAAGATATCCTGTGACCACATTCACAAAACTTTTATTACAGTGTACTGGTATAATCGTTCTGTTTATTATTAGTTACTGTTGTTAATCTCTTACTGTGCCCAGTCGACAATTAAACTTTGCCATAGGGACTACGTACAGGAAAAACGTAGTATATACCTATCGGGTAGTGCTGTCTGTGGATTCAGGCATTCATGGCAGGGTCTTAGAACATATTCCTTGCAGATAAGGGGGACTACTGTGTAACAGAGAGAAAATAACAGAGGTATAGTCCTTGGCTTCAAGAAGTTTCTTTTATCTGCACTTTATTATTTATTGTTTTTAACGTTTATTTATTTTTGAGAGACACAGAGACAGAGCGTAAGCAGGGGAAGGGCAGAGGGAGAGGGAGATGCAGAATCTGGAAGCAGGCTCCAGGCTTGGAGCCATTAGCACAGAGCCCGATGCAGGACTTGAACTCACAGACCGTGAGATCATGACCTGAGCTGAAGTCGGCCGCTTAGCCGATTGAGCCACCCAGGCGCCCCTATCTGCACTTTAAAAAATATAATCCGGGGTGCCTGGGTGGCTCAGTCAGTTAAGCGTCAGACTTTGGCTCAGGTCCTGATCTCACGGTTCGTGGGTTCGAGCCCCACGTTGGGCTCTGTGCTGACAGCTCAAGCCTGGAGCCTGCTTTGGATTCTGCATCTCCCCCTCTCTCTGCCCCTCCCCTGCTCACGCTCTGTCTCTCTCTCAAAAATAAATAAACGTTTAAAAAAATAATAAAAAGAATACAATCTGGACACAGATCAAAGGTTTTTTAAGACACAAGGTAAATATTTTGTTTTATTTTTAAAATTTTGTTTATTTATTTATTTATTTATTTAGAGTGCGTATGTGTGTGTGTGTGTGTGTGTGTGTGTGTGAGAGAGAGAGAGAGATAGAGAGGGGGGGGGAGAGAGAGAGAGAATCCCAAGTAGACTCTGTACTATCAGCACAAAGCCTGACTTGGGACTTGAATGCATGAACCATGAGATCATGTCCTGAGCCAAAATCAAGAGTTGGATGCTTATCCGACCCAGGCATCCCTAAGTAAATATTTTAAAGTAAAATAAATATGGACTTGCCAGCCAGCCTGCCCATTCTGCTCCTCTCTCTCGGAACGTGGGAAAGAAGAAAAGAATTGGGGGGCCCTAGACAAGGTATAGAAGCCAAGTGATGCCCCGTTAGTGATGGGATGGAGACGTGAAGGGGTAGCAGGTGTCAGGTTTCTGCATCAATAACATGGAGAGCCTTCTGTACCTGGAAGTGTCTGGGGAGAAAGGTCAGTGGGGATAGGCCTGGACTACAAGACCCCGATGGAAGAGCTTGCCATTAGAGTATTAACCAACGAGGCCAAGGTAATGGATTCCTTCCGGCAGGTGTCAGTTCGATTCTTTAGCCATTGACTCTGCCCCTAGCCAGCTACGTCCGAGTGTGTTTAGACAAGGTCTGGGTGAGGCTGAATGGATAGTGTGCTGCCAGCCATTACCCCTGCTGGGGGCTTAGATACCAGGACTGCTGTTCAGCCATCAGTTATCTGAGTCACTCAGACCCTGACTCATGATTTTTTGGTCTTAGGTAGGGACCCTGATACACTTCTTGAGGGGATTTCTCTACTTGGCTGAGACAAAAAAACCTCCCGTATATTAGAGGGCAAAGGACCAGAAAGAAAAATGGATTTGGCAGAGGAACAAAAATATCGGCAGATTATTTGAAAAGCACGAGCATATGCAAATCAGCAGGTCCCAGTGGAAAAGACTCTAGGGCGTATTTACTAAACCCGCAGGTTATTTACAGAAGCGAGAAAACCTAAATAAACCCAAGCTACAAAACGGGCCACCTGAGATTCCAGAACATGTGACTTCGAACTGATGTCAATTAGAAAAATAATAGACTAAATCAGAAAGAGCTAATGGAAATATGTACAATATCCAGCAGGGTTTAATTAAAGACCCACATACTCTGACACACTTGATGAATGGCTTTGGGTTAGCCGCATGTATTTGGCAGATGAAAAGACCACTGTGGCTGATATATATTTGGACGTCAGCGAACCATTTTATACAGTGCTTCTAAAAAAATATACCCCAGCAAAATGAATTTATTTTGAATGACTACCCCTGATAGGACACGGGCTGAAAAAACAAAGGGTAACGACGATCAAGGCAAATCAACAGATTCGGAGAGAAAGCATCCAGCGAATGCTAAGGATCCTGGCTTATAACTGATCTCACTTAATACCTTAATTAACGTGCGAGCGCATACACAGTGCCTGCAAGGGCAAAGGTTCCTCGATGGGGAAGGGCCGTGAACGGCAGCAAGGAACGAGAGATAATGTAAAGGACTCCAGAGAATGAAGAATTATGGGCAGAAAATTAATGAAACGAGGTTCGTGGTAGAAAAACCCAAGTGGATGTATCTGGAAGAAATTCTAACCTTCTAGAGTCCATAGTTCGAAGAGCACTGGTAAAAATGGTGTGTGTGTCGGTGGGGAGGGTAAGGGCATGGAACCGAAGAATATTCTTACTTCCTGTTTAAAGAAAAAAAAAAAGGACCCATTATCGGGCAAGGAGGTGACGCTAATCCCTGCCTCTGTTGTACTCCATAGTTCTGTATTGCTTTAGACCCTAAGCCAATTGAAAGAAAATCAGAAAAGAGCATCGGATGGGATTAGAGGGACAGATGGTTGGAGGAAAACAGAGGATTAAAAGAAATTCGGTCCAATTTTTGCTCCGATGTCAGCTTATCGATAAGTGAGGTTTTCTCTGACCACCTTATCTGGAACGATACCAGCCTCATCCTCATCAACCCTTGTCCTTTTCGTGACCTTCACTTTTCTGTTTGGCACTCATCTCCATCCAAACATAAATATATATTAAAAATGTTTTCTGGGGAAAGATTTTTTTTAATTATACGTTTTTAAAAAAGATTTATTTATTTTTGAGAGAGAGACAGAGAGAGAGAAAAGTAGGAGAGGGGCAGAGGGAGAGGGGCAGAGAGAGAGGGGGACAGAAGATCTGAGGTGGGCTCTGTGCTGACAGCAGCCAGCCCGATGTGGGGCTCAAACCCACGAGCCGTGACATCGTGACCTGAGCCAAAG